>OU026083.1:117500-5117500 GCA_907269075.1 Idaea aversata
CTAACCTAACCTAACCTAACCTAACCTAACCTAACCTAACCTAACCTAACCTAACCTAACCTAACCTAACCTAACCTAACCTAACCTAACCTAACCTAACCTAACCTAACCTAACCTAACCTAACCTAACCTAACCTAACCTAACCTAACCTAACCTAACCTAACCTAACCTAACCTAACCTAACCTAACCTAACCTAACCTAACCTAACCTAACCTAACCTAACCTAACCTAACCTAACCTAACCTAACCTAACCTAACCTAACCTAACCTAACCTAACCTAACCTAACCTAACCTAACCTAACCTAACCTAACCTAACCTAACCTAACCTAACCTAACCTAACCTAACCTAACCTAACCTAACCTAACCTAACCTAACCTAACCTAACCTAACCTAACCTAACCTAACCTAACCTAACCTAACCTAACCTAACCTAACCTAACCTAACCTAACCTAACCTAACCTAACCTAACCTAACCTAACCTAACCTAACCTAACCTAACCTAACCTAACCTAACCTAACCTAACCTAACCTAACCTAACCTAACCTAACCTAACCTAACCTAACCTAACCTAACCTAACCTAACCTAACCTAACCTAACCTAACCTAACCTAACCTAACCTAACCTAACCTAACCTAACCTAACCTAACCTAACCTAACCTAACCTAACCTAACCTAACCTAACCTAACCTAACCTAACCTAACCTAACCTAACCTAACCTAACCTAACCTAACCTAACCTAACCTAACCTAACCTAACCTAACCTAACCTAACCTAACCTAACCTAACCTAACCTAACCTAACCTAACCTAACCTAACCTAACCTAACCTAACCTAACCTAACCTAACCTAACCTAACCAGTCGCTCTCCACCCGCCGTGGAGAGTGGTCGCGTCCACTGGCGCTCCCCGTGGAGTTGCCAAGTGGGAGTCGGAAGCGAGCCGACATCCGGATGGCGGCTCGCTTCCAACATCCGGATCTCGGCCCGCTTCCAGCGTCCACCTCCGCGTCTGGAGCTCGGAAGCCGCCCGCGTACCGCGCATGCGTCCCGCATCCGGAAGCGGTTCGACGTCCGCGTACCGCGCATGCGTCCCGCTTCCAGCGTCCACCCCCCGCGTCTGGAGCTCGGTACCGCGCATGCGTCCCGCATCCGGAAGCGGTCGACGTCCGCGTACCGCGCATGCGTCCCGCGTCCAGCATCCGCATCCCTGCATGCGTCCGGAGCTCGGAAGCCATCCGCGTACCGCGCATGCGTCCCGCGCCCGGAAGCGGTTCGACGTCCGCGTACCGCGCATGCGTCCCGCGTCCAGCATCCGTGCTTCTCCATGCGTCCGGAGCTCCGACGTCCGCGTTCCGCGCTTGCGCCCCGCGACTGGAAGCGGTTCGACGTCCGCGTCCAGCATCCATGTTCCGTGCATGCAGTCGGAGCTCGAAAGCCATCCGATGCCCGTGTACTACGCATGCGTCCTGCGTCCGGTAAGTCTTTGATGTTATACTGCGGCTGTGATACCATAGGCTTGTGATATGGTTACTGAACCTAACTAGGCTCGTGCCATGGTGACTGGAAGCAGCCGGGCTTGTGCTGCGGCGACTACACCCTTCTAGGCTTGCTCTATGGTGACTGTACTCGGCTAGGCTTGCGCTATGGTGACTGGACGCAACTGGGCTCGTGTCATGGACCCTGCTAGGCTTGCACTATGGTGACTCAACCCATCTAGGCTCGTGTTGTGGTGGCTGGACGCAACTGGGCTTGTGTAATGGCGACTGAGCTTAGCCAGGCAGGCTTGTATTATTGTGGCTGGACCTAGCTAGGCTTGCGTTATGGTGACTGAACCCAACTAGGCTTGTTTTATGGCGACTGGATGTAGCTGGACCCGTGTCATGGTGACTGGACCCGGCTGGGCTTGCGTTATGGTGACTGGGCACAACTGGGCTTGAGTTATAGGCCCAGCTAGGCTTGCGTTATGGTGACTGATACCCAACTAGGCCTGTTTTATGGTTACTGGATGTAACTGGGCTTGTGTCATGGTGGCTGAGCCTAACTGGGCTCGTGTTGTGGTGGCTGGAGGCAGCTGGGCTTGTGTTATGGTGACTCCTCTCTACTAGGCTTGCTTTATGGTGACTGGATGTAGCTAGGTTTGTGTTATGGTCATTGGACTCGGCTGGGCTTGCGTTATGGTGACTGGACGCAACTAGGCTTGTGTTACGGACCCAGCTAGGCTTGCGCTATGGTGACTCAACCCATCTAGGCTTGTTTTATGGTGACTGGATGTAATTAGGCTTGTGTCATGGTAACTGAACCTGATTATTAGGCCCATATTATTGTGACTGGACGCAGCTAGGCTCGTGTTATGGTTGCTGGACACAACTAGGCTTGCGTAATGGCGACTGAGCTTAACCAGGCAGGCTTGTATTATGGTGATTGGACTCAACTAGGCTTGCATTATAGTGACTGAAAGCAGCTAGGCTTGTGTTATGGTGACTTCTCCCTACTAGGCTTGTTTTATGGTGACTGGATATAGCTAGGATTGTATTATAGTTATTGGACCCGGCTAGGCTTGCGTTATGATGGCTGGACGCAGCTAGGCTTGTGTAATGGCGACTGAGCTCAACCAGGTAGGCTTGTATTATGGTGATTGGACTCAACTAGGCTTGTATCATTGTGGCTGGACCCAGCTAGGCTTGCGTTATGGTGACTGATACCCAACTAGGCTTGTGCTATGGTGGCTGGACGCAGCTAGGCTTGCGCAATGGTGACTGAACCCTAC
This sequence comes from Idaea aversata, assembly GCA_907269075.1. NCBI lineage: Eukaryota > Metazoa > Arthropoda > Insecta > Lepidoptera > Geometridae > Idaea > Idaea aversata. The sequence goes on from OU026083.1 coordinate 120,275, forward strand.
TAGGCAGGCTTGTATTATAGAGATTGGACCCAACTAGGCTTGTATTATTGTGGCTGAACCCAGCTAGGCTTGTGTTATGGTGACTGAACCCAACTAGGCTTGGTTGATGGCGACTGGACGTAGCTAGGCTCGTGTCATGGTGACTGGACACAACTAAGCTTGTGTTATGGACCTAGCTAGGCTAGCACTATGGTGACTCAATCCAATTAGGCTTGTTTTATGGCGACTCGATGCAACTAGGCTTGTATCATGGTGACTGAACCTAACTAGGCTCGTACTATAGTGACTGGAAACAGCTGGGCTTGTGTTATGGTGACTACACCCTACTAGGCTTGTTTCATGGTGACTAGATGTTGCTAGGATTGTGTTAAGGTTACTGGACCCGGCTAGGCTTGCGTTATGGTGACTGGACGTGACTAGGCTTGTGTTATGGACCCAGCAAGGCTTGCGCTATGGTGACTACACCCAAATAGGCTCGTATCATGGTGACTGAAGATAAAGTCAAAAGCCAAAAGCCAAAAGTCAAAAGTCAAAAGTCAAAAGTCCAAAGTCAAAAGTCAAAAGTCAAAAGTCAAAAGTCAAAAGTCAAAAGTCAAAAGTCAAAAGTCAAAAGTCAAAAGTCAAAAGTCAAAAGTCAAAACTTAATAGTCAAAAGTCAAAAGTCAAAAGTCAAAAGTCAAAAGTCAAAAGTCAAAAGTCAAAAGTCAAAAGTCAAAAGTCAAAAGTCAAAAGTCAAAAGTCAAAAGTCAAAAGTCAAAAGTCAAAGTCAAAACTCAAAAGTCAAAAGTCAAAAGTCAAAACTTAAAAGTCAAAAGTCAAAACTTAAAAGTCAAAAGTCAAAAGTCAAAACTTAAAAGTCAAAAGTCAAAAGTCAAAACTTAAAAGTCAAAAGTCAAAAGTCAAAAGTCAAAAGTCAAAAGTCAAAAGTCAAAAGTCAAAAGTCAAAAGTCAAAAGTCAAAAGTCAAAAGTCAAAAGTCAAAACTTAAAAGTCAAAAGTCAAAACTTAAAAGTCAAAAGTCAAAAGTCAAAACTTAAAAGTCAAAAGTCAAAAGTCAAAAGTCAAAAGTCAAAAGTCAAAACTTAAAAATCAAAAGTCAAAAGTCAGAAGTCAAAACTTAAAAGTCAAAAGTCAAAAGTCAAAACTTAAAAGTCAAAAGTCAAAAGTCAAAACTTAAAAGTCAAAAGTCAAAAGTCAAAAGTCAAAAGTCAAAAGTCAAAAGTCAAAAGTCAAAAGTCAAAAGTCAAAAGTCAAAAGTCAAAACTTAAAAGTCAAAAGTCAAAAGTCAAAACTTAAAAGTCAAAAGTCAAAAGTCAAAAGTCAAAAGTCAAAAGTCAAAAGTCAAAAGTCAAAACTTAAAAGTCAAAAGTCAAAAGTCAAAAGTCAAAAGTCAAAAGTCAAAAGTCAAAACTTAAAAGTCAAAAGTCAAAAGTCAAAAGTCAAAAGTCAAAAGTCAAAAGTCAAAAGTCAAAAGTCAAAACTTAAAAGTCAAAAGTCAAAAGTCAAAAGTCAAAAGTCAAAAGTCAAAAGTCAAAAGTCAAAAGTCAAAAGTCAAAAGTCAAAACTTAAAAGTCAAAAGTCAAAAGTCAAAAGTCAAAAGTCAAAAGTCAAAAGTCAAAAGTCAAAAGTCAAAAGTCAAAAGTCATAAGTCAAAAGTCAAAAGTCAAAAGTCAAAAGTCAAAAGTCAAAAGTCAAAAGTCAAAAGTCAAAAGTCAAAAGTCAAAAGTCAAAAGTCAAAAGTCAAAAGTCAAAAGTCAAAAGTCAAAACTTAAAAGTCAAAAGTCAAAAGTCAAAAGTCAAAAGTCAAAAGTCAAAAGTCAAAAGTCAAAAGTCAAAAGACAAAAGTCAAAAGTCAAAAGTCAAAAGTCAAAAGTCAAAAGTCAAAAGTCAAAAGTCAAAAGTCAAAAGTCAAAAGTCAAAAGACAAAAGTCAAAAGTCAAAAGTCAAAAGTCAAAAGTCAAAAGTCAAAAGTCAAAAGTCAAAAGTCAAAAGTCAAAAGTCAAAACTTAAAAGTCAAAAGTCAAAAGTCAAAAGTCAAAAGTCAAAAGTCAAAAGTCAAAAGTCAAAAGTCAAAAGTCAAAACTTAAAAGTCAAAAGTCAAAAGTCAAAAGTCAAAAGTCAAAAGTCAAAAGTCAAAAGTCAAAACTTAAAAGTCAAAAGTCAAAAGTCAAAAGTCAAAACTTAAAAGTCAAAAGTCAAAAGTCAAAAGTCAAAAGTCAAAAGTCAAAAGTCAAAAGTCAAAAGTCAAAAGTCAAAAGTCAAAAGTCAAAAGTCAAAAGTCAAAAGTCAAAAGTCAAAAGTCAAAAGACAAAAGTCAAAAGTCAAAAGTCAAAAGTCAAAACTTAAAAGTCAAAAGTCAAAAGTCAAAAGTCAAAAGTCAAAAGTCAAAAGTCCAAAGTCAAAAGTCAAAAGTCAAAACTTAAAAGTCAAAAGTCAAAAGTCAAAAGTCAAAAGTCAAAAGTCAAAAGTCAAAAGTCAAAAGTCAAAAGTCAAAACTTAAAAGTCAAAAGTCAAAACTTAAAAGTCAAAAGTCAAAAGTCAAAAGTCAAAAGTCAAAAGACAAAAGTCAAAAGTCAAAAGTCAAAAGTCAAAAGTCAAAAGTCAAAAGTCAAAAGTCAAAAGTCAAAAGTCAAAAGTCAAAACTTAAAAGTCAAAAGTCAAAAGTCAAAAGTCAAAAGTCAAAAGTCAAAAGTCAAAAGTCAAAAGTCAAAAGTCAAAAGTCAAAAGTAAAAAGTCAAAAGTCAAAAGTCCAAAGTCAAAAGTCAAAAGTCAAAAGTCAAAAGTCAAAAGTCAAAAGTCAAAACTTAAAAGTCAAAAGTCAAAAGTCAAAACTTAAAAGTCAAAAGTCAAAACTTCAAAGTCAAAAGTCAAAAGTCAAAAGTCAAAACTTAAAAGTCAAAAGTCAAAAGTCAAAAGTCAAAAGTCAAAAGTCAAAAGTCAAAAGTCAAAAGTCAAAAGTCAAAAGTCAAAAGTCAAAACTTAAAACTTAAAAGTCAAAAGTCAAAAGTCAAAAGTCAAAAGTCAAAAGTCAAAAGTCAATAGTCAAAAGTCAAAACTTAAAAGTCAAAAGTCAAAAGTCAAAAGTCAAAAGTCAAAAGTCAAAAGTCAAAAGTCAAAAGTCAAAAGTCAAAAGTCAAAAGTCAAAACTTAAAACTTAAAAGTCAAAAGTCAAAAGTCAAAAGTCAAAAGTCAAAAGTCAAAAGTCAATAGTCAAAAGTCAAAACTTAAAAGTCAAAAGTCAAAAGTCAAAACTTAAAAGTCAAAAGTCAAAACTTCAAAGTCAAAAGTCAAAAGTCAAAAGTCAAAACTTAAAAGTCAAAAGTCAAAAGTCAAAAGTCAAAAGTCAAAAGTCAAAAGTCAAAAGTCAAAACTTAAAAGTCAAAAGTCAAAAGTCAAAAGTCAAAAGTCAAAAGTCAAAAGTCAAAAGTCAAAAGTCAAAAGTCAAAAGTCAAAACTTAAAAATCAAAAGTCAAAAGTCAAAAGTCAAAACTTAAAAGTCAAAAGTCAAAAGTCAAAACTTAAAAGTCAAAAGTCAAAAGTCAAAACTTAAAAGTCAAAAGTCAAAAGTCAAAAGTCAAAAGTCAAAAGTCAAAAGTCAAAAGTCAAAAGTCAAAAGTCAAAAGTCAAAAGTCAAAAGTCTAAAGTCAAAAGTCAAAAGTCAAAAGTCAAAAGTCAAAAGTCAAAAGTCAAAAGTCAAAAGTCAAAAGTCAAAAGTCAAAAGTCAAAAGTCAAAAGTCAAAAGTCAAAAGTCAAAAGTCAAAACTTAAAAGTCAAAAGTCAAAAGTCAAAACTTAAAAGTCAAAAGTCAAAAGTCAAAAGTCAAAAGTCAAAAGTCAAAAGTCAAAACTTAAAAGTCAAAAGTCAAAAGTCAAAAGTCAAAAGTCAAAAGCCAAAAGTCAAAAGTCAAAACTTAAAAGTCAAAAGTCAAAACTTAAAAGTCAAAAGTCAAAAGTCAAAAGTCAAAAGTCAAAAGTCAAAAGTCAAAACTTAAAAGTCAAAAGTCAAAAGTCAAAAGTCAAAAGTCAAAAGTCAAAAGTCAAAAGTCAAAAGTCAAAAGTCAAAAGTCAAAAGTCAAAACTTAAAAGTCAAAAGTCAAAAGTCAAAAGTCAAAAGTCAAAAGTCAAAAGTCAAAAGTCAAAACTTAAAAGTCAAAAATCAAAAGTCAAAAGTCAAAAGTCAAAAGTCAAAAGTCAAAAGTCAAAAGTCAAAAGTCAAAAGTCAAAAGTCAAAAGTCAAAAGTCAAAAGTCAAAAGTCAAAACTTAAAAGTCAAAAGTCAAAAGTCAAAAGTCAAAAGTCAAAAGTCAAAAGTCAAAAGTCAAAAGTCAAAAGTCAAAAGTCAAAAGTCAAAAGTCAAAAGTCAAAAGTCAAAACTTAAAAGTCAAAAGTCAAAAGTCAAAACTTAAAAGTCAAAAGTCAAAAGTCAAAACTTAAAAGTCAAAAGTCAAAAGACAAAAGTCAAAAGTCAAAAGTCAAAACTTAAAAGTCAAAAGTCAAAAGTCAAAAGTCAAAAGTCAAAAGTCAAAAGTCAAAAGTCAAAAGTCAAAAGTCAAAAGTCAAAAGTCAAAAGTCAAAACTTAAAAGTTAAAAGTCAAAAGTCAAAACTTAAAAGTCAAAACTTAAAAGTCAAAAGTCAAAACTTAAAAGTCAAAAGTCAAAACTTAAAAGTCAAAAGTCAAAAGTCAAAAGTCAAAAGTCAAAAGTCAAAACTTAAAAGTCAAAAGTCAAAAGTCAAAACTTAAAAGTCAAAAATCAAAAGTCAAAAGTCAAAAGTCAAAAGTCAAAAGTCAAAAGTCAAAAGTCAAAAGTCAAAAGTCAAAAGTCAAAACTTAAAAGTCAAAAGTCAAAAGTCAAAACTTAAAAGTCAAAAGTCAAAAGTCAAAACTTAAAAGTCAAAAGTCAAAAGTCAAAACTTAAAAGTCAAAAGTCAAAAGTTAAAACTTAAAAGTCAAAAGTCAAAAGCCAAAACTTAAAAGTCAAAAGTCAAAAGTCAAAAGACAAAAGTCAAAAGTCAAAAGTCAAAACTTAAAAGTCAAAAGTCAAAAGTCAAAAGTCAAAAGTCAAAAGTCAAAAGTCAAAAGTCAAAAGTCAAACCTTAAAAGTCAAAAGTCAAAACTTAAAAGTTAATAGGTTTTGTCAAGATCTACATTTTGGGTGACAGCTGTCAAACTTAAAACAACTATATCTTGGAAACTATTGATCCTAGGCACATGGTTTCTTTGCAGAAGTGATAGGTCTCATTGAGTTCATTTCAACTGACAGCTGTCAAACTTAAAACAGCTTTATCTTGAAAACTATTGATCCTAGGTACATGGTTTCTTTGTAGAAGTGATAGGTCTCATTGAGGAGTCCATCTCAACTTACAGCTGTCAAACTTATAACAGCTTTATCTTGAAAACTATTGATCCTAGGTACATGGTTTCTTTGCAGAAGTTATAGGTCTTGTCAAGATCTTCATTTTGGGTGACAGCTGTCAAAACTTTACACAACTATATCTTGAAAACTATTGATCCTAGGTACATGGATTCCTTGCAGAAGTTATAGGCCTTGTTAAAATCTACATGTACGTCTCTTGCCGAATGTCACCTTGACTTCCTTACTAACCTTATGAATCAATGTCTGAGCATTTTCCACTTCCCCTTTGCCTGGAAAACAGCGTCTGTGAAAGATCTTCCAAACCAGGTAAAGATGACTACTCAGATATCGGCACATATCGCCCCATTGAACTCATTAATGTTTTGGGTAAACTTCTAGAGAAACTTACCACGAAGAGACTTACCTATCATCAACTAATTAATGGCCATCACAATGCTCGGCAATTTGACTTCTAAGCACAAATATCCACCCTCGATGCACTTGAGGTGGCCTTGGACACTACCAAAACTACTAAAGATCAGCATCAGCTGGTCATCACTATATCTCTTGATATCTTATACCAAATTGGGGTACTAAAGTTAAGCTAACTTTTGGACTCTCTAAAACACAACTTACTTCATTCTTACTTTCAGCTCAAAAACCTAAAATCACTATGGATAAAAATATTTTATTAATTGTTTATTCTTCAAAATTACTTGGAGTAACTATAGATAAATCTTAAAATCTATTAAACACGTAGACCTTATTGTAAAAACTAATAAAATTTATAACAAACTATGTAAAAATTTATCTGCCCACTTGGGGCATAAACAGTGATGATATCACTATTTTATGCAACTATGTCATTGAATCCGCTGTAACATACGCTGCCAGCAGTACGCGATCGGCTTCGTACTCTCCAATGTGGCTTACACTAAAACTTTAAGAGCATTCAGAACTACCTCTGCCTACGCAACAACTGCTCTGGCTGGTTAACCCTCTTACATCTCTTAGTGTTTGAGGTAGCTATCATTGAGCGCACACACTCTTCACTGGTCTTCGTGTATTTCTACTTCCTAACATTACTGTCAAAAGACCTGCTAGAACACAGGACCTTCTTCACCCACGCTTTAGAAAACCGATAGAACACTAATCTGCAATTAACTAAAACAACGTCAATGACATCCTTAATTCCTACTCAAACCCCACTCAAATTTACACTGATGGCTGCAAAACTGAAAACGATGATGCTGGTGCAGCCTTTGTAGTAATCCTCCCGGATACTACTTAAACTAACATCATCAGGAAATTTATATTATATAGATTCTGCACTGTACTTCAGGCTGAACTCTCAGCTATTGAAAAAGCTAGAGCCTGGAATTTAGAAAATAATACTTCATCTAACTCTTTTATTCCCTCTGACTGCCTATCTAGTCCACAAGAAATAAACCCTACAAATTTGACTAACCCCTTCTTGTGGTTGCAATACTTAAAACATCTAATCACTTTCAAATTAGTATTTGAGCAGACTCAGATCTTGCAGACTCAGATCTTACTAGTCATGGTTACCACCTTGAATAACTATTTAAATTTAAATCACTCAAACAGATAGATGTCCACTCAACACTCTCACAACTCAAACTATCCAACATTTACTGCGAATGCCCACGTTCTGGTACTGCAAGACATGATTTTCTGCAATCTTGTTTATACTTTAAGAGTAATGACCCATTTGATGTAGCAATCGTAACTAATAAAGAAACACTAATTGACTCATTTACTAAATTTGTGTCTGACATCGTCGACAATCTCAAGTAACTTAACAACACTTAATTTTTCTCCTTTATAACCCTAACTCGATTCTCACCATATGGTATCGGTTATCATATAATAATATGGATCGATCACTACATTTTAACACTTAATTCTATTCATCGTTATAAACACTCTCACCTCTTACCACTTCTTTAAAAACTTCAAGGTGATCAGACTTCGGTTTTTAATTTGGTTGTCAGAGCCCATACATGCATCAGTGGGTACCCACACGCGTATCTATATTTTGGAATCTGGAGCTGAGAGCTAAATGGTTGAGTGCGGTGCTGGCAATATTCAAGCGGTAGGTGGAGTGGCCCACCAGAGTACGATCCGTACATACGCGGGGATGTGGCTGTGGGATTGATAGACTTCTTAACCATCTGTCTTCATCCTCACCATCCCCTGTACACCCCCTGCTGCTTGGAATTCCTCAAACGCCTCCCGTCATGCTACAGCTTGAGATCTCCTTGATATTTCCATCCTACGGTGCTGCTCAATTATAAATTATATGGGCGCACTGATGGTCGAGGGCAGCTTTCTGTCAATTCACTCTCTATTGGCTGTCTCATGCAGGTTGGGCGTAGTGTATCATACTCTCGTACTGAACGGCCATTCATCTCGGTGGGTGACTTGATGGACGAACATGGTTGCTGCACTGCGTCTGACTTGGGTGTGACTGGGAAAGTTGAGTGATTGATTACCGCAATAACATTCGCCTGGTTACTCTCCGGGCAGCCCGGCTTTAGGTTAAGCGGAGTTTGCATCGCTCGCCCATCACCGCCGAAATTCGTATTTGTGTTTTATTTAACCCTTACGTAAAAAGATAGCAAGAAAGAGAGGAATAATATTATACTCTGAATAAATACACAGCTGTGTCCTACAAGCGCATTACGCCTGCGTAATAGTTCTGTGAATTATATGAAAACCTGAGTGTATATGTATGTATGTCGCGAGTTAAGCCGCGGGGCACAGTTGGATATCTTTATTTATTTATTTATATATACCCATTTTCAGCCTACGGTCTACAGTGCTGTTTAATTCAACATTAAATGGGCGTGCTGATGGTCGAGGGCAGCTCACTGTCAATTCACTCTCTATTGTCTGTCTCATGCAGGTCGGGCGTAGTGTGTCATACTCTCGTACTGACCGGCCATTCATCTCGGTGGGTGACTTGATGGACGAACATGGTTGCTGCACTACGTCTGACTTGGGGGTGACTGGGAAAGTTGAGTGATTGATTACTGCAATAACATTCGCCTGGTTACTCTCCGGGCAGCCCGGCTTTAGGTTAAGCGGAGTTTGCATCGCTTGCCCATCACCGCCGAAATTCGTATTTGTGTTTTATTTAACCCTTACGTAAAAAGATAGCAAGAAAGAGAGAAATAATATTATACTCTGAATAAATACACAGCTGTGTCCTACAAGCGCATTACGCCTGCGTAATAGTTCTGTGAATTATATAAAACCTGAGTGTATATGTATGTATGTCGCGAGTTTAGCCGCGGGGCACAGCTGGATATCTTTATTTATTTATTTATATATACCCATTTTCAGCCTACGGTCTACGGTGCTGCTTAACTCAACATTATATGGGCGTGCTGATGGTCGAGGGCAGCTTTCTGTCAATTCACTCTCTATTGTCTGTCTCATGCAGGTTGGGCGTAGTGTGTCATACTCTCGTTCTGAACGGCCATTCACCTCGGTGGGTGACTTGATGACGAACATGGTTGCTGCACTACGTCTGACTTGGAGGTGACTGGGAAAGTTGAGTGATTGATTACTGCAATAACATTCGCCTGGTTACTCTCCGGGCAGCCCGGCTTTAGGTTAAGCGGAGTTTGCATCGCTTGCCCATCACCGCCGAAATTCGTATTTGTGTTTTATTTAACCCTTACGTAAAAAGATAGCAAGAAAGAGAGAAATAATATTATACTCTGAATAAATACACAGCTGTGTCCTACAAGCGCATTACGCCTGCGTAATAGTTCTGTGAATTATATAAAACCTGAGTGTATATGTATGTATGTCGCGAGTTTAGCCGCGGGGCACAGCTGGATATCTTTATTTATTTATTTATATATACCCATTTTCAGCCTACGGTCTACGGTGCTGCTTAACTCAACATTATATGGGCGTGCTGATGGTCGAGGGCAGCTTTCTGTCAATTCACTCTCTATTGTCTGTCTCATGCAGGTTGGGCGTAGTGTGTCATACTCTCGTTCTGAACGGCCATTCACCTCGGTGGGTGACTTGATGACGAACATGGTTGCTGCACTACGTCTGACTTGGAGGTGACTGGGAAAGTTGAGTGATTGATTACTGCAATAACATTCGCCTGGTTACTCTCCGGGCAGCCCGGCTTTAGGTTAAGCGGAGTTTGCATCGCTTGCCCATCACCGCCGAAATTCATATTTGTGTTTTATTTAACCCTCATGTAGTATGATAGTAAGAAAGTAAGTTAGAGCACAATTAGATTACACCAAGGTAACATTAAGGTAACATCAAGGTAACATGGTAATGTTCAAGGTTCTCGAAAGGTAAATATTAAATATATGTATATATTGGTTGGGTTAAGGTTTAGGAGTGGTTATTTATTTATTTATTTAGTATATTTATATTTATATATTGGTTAGACTGTGGTTGGGTTAGACACACACGACTATTCTGCATAGGGCTGTCACTTATTATTAATAGTTTACTTATTTATTATTACAATTACTCTTAACAAGCTCATACAATAGTTAAAATCTCACATACACAGGTACACACCTAAACAGTATAAAATATGTATATTAACACTATTAGTCGGGATAGGTTGGTGTTACCTCAAAATCCTTAAGGGATAAGCTGAGTGATTGATTACTGCGATGGCATTCGCCTGGCTACTCTTCGGACAGCCCGGCTTTGTCACCCACGCTTTAGAAAACCGATAGAACACTAATCTGCAATTAACTAAAACAACGTCAATGACATCCTTAATTCCTACTCAAACCCCACTCAAATTTACACTGATGGCTGCAAAACTGAAAACGATGATGCTGGCGCAGCCTTTGTAGTAATCCTCCCGGATACTACTTAAACTAACATCATCAGGAAATTTATATTATATAGATTCTGCACTGTACTTCAGGCTGAACTCTTAGCTATTGAAAAAGCTAGAGCCTGGAATTTAGAAAATAATACTTCATCTAACTCTTTTATTCCCTCTGACTGCCTATCTAGTCCACAAGAAATAAACCCTACAAATTTGACTAACCCCTTCTTGTGGTTGCAACACTTAAAACATCTAATCACTTTCAAATTAGTATTTGAGCAGACTCAGATCTTACTAGTCATGGTTACCACCTTGAATAACTATTTAAATTTAAATCACTCAAACAGATAGATGTCCATTCAACAATCGGGCTGGGCTCCGGTTGGTTGGGTCAAATTACTACACTGCACACAAGACTCTATACGGGGCTTCCCCGCAAAGGAAGTCTTAATACATAAGTGGCGGACGCACCATAGCGGCCTTGCATTTTACTTACATACTTACCCTGCAAAGGGAAGTCACTTACTAACCTTGCACAGGTACACACCACAAACAGGGGGGTTGGGTTGGATTACTACACTGCACACAAGACACTATACGGGGCTTCCCCGCAAAGGAAGCCTTAATACATATACGGCGTACGCACTATCATGGTGCGGCCTTGCATTTACTTAACATACTTACCCTGCAAAGGGAAGTCACTTACTGAACTTGCACAGGTACACAATAAACAGTATTAAATACATGTATATAGCCCGACTAGCTACAATGCTGTCCGGTAGCGTGTAGACCTTAGCATGGACCGGGCAGGGTACTAGAAGGGCACCCAATCAAAAAAAAAAAAAAAAACCTAACCTAACCTAACCTAACCTAACCTAACCTAACCTAACCTAACCTAACCTAACCTAACCTAACCTAACCTAACCTAACCTAACCTAACCTAACCTAACCTAACCTAACCTAACCTAACCTAACCTAACCTAACCTAACCTAACCTAACCTAACCTAACCTAACCTAACCTAACCTAACCTAACCTAACCTAACCTAACCTAACCTAACCTAACCTAACCTAACCTAACCTAACCTAACCTAACCTAACCTAACCTAACCTAACCTAACCTAACCTAACCTAACCTAACCTAACCTAACCTAACCTAACCTAACCTAACCTAACCTAACCTAACCTAACCTAACCTAACCTAACCTAACCTAACCTAACCTAACCTAACCTAACCTAACCTAACCTAACCTAACCTAACCTAACCTAACCTAACCTAACCTAACCTAACCTAACCTAACCTAACCTAACCTAACCTAACCTAACCTAACCTAACCTAACCTAACCTAACCTAACCTAACCTAACCTAACCTAACCTAACCTAACCTAACCTAACCTAACCTAACCTAACCTAACCTAACCTAACCTAACCTAACCTAACCTAACCTAACCTAACCTAACCTAACCTAACCTAACCTAACCTAACCTAACCTAACCTGACCTAACCTAACCTAACCTAACCTAACCTAACCTAACCTAACCTAACCTAACCTAACCTAACCTAACCTAACCTAACCTAACCTAACCTAACCTAACCTAACCTAACCTAACCTAACCTAACCTAACCTAACCTAACCTAACCTAACCTAACCTAACCTAACCTAACCTAACCTAACCTAACCTAACCTAACCTAACCTAACCTAACCTAACCTAACCTAACCTAACCTAACCTTTTTAAAAAAAAAAAAAAAAAAAAAAAAAAAAAAAATGTCCAGTCTCGCCGCCATGTGCCGGAGGTAGCAGGACCGCTCGCGCTTTACTGCTACTACCCCCGGCGACGGCTGGCCTCGTCAGGCCTCCTCTCAGAGAAGAAACCCTCGCGATAGGCGGCGTGGACACGCCGCTGCCATCTCGGGCTCTTGTACTGGCGACGGACCCCCCCGAGTCCGCCGCCACGAGCCGTTTAGGGTGGCAGATGGTCATCTCGGGCCATCCGCCTGGAGCGCTGAGAGCGCTGCGTCCCACGCAGCAGCTCTCGCGCTCTTTCATCTGCCTCCTTTATCGCCATTACATTTTCACAATATTGGCGCATCGCCTGCCAGGACTCATCACTGCCGACCATGGCTGAAACTACGGCCGGCAGCGAGAGATCCTGGCCAATCACATTCACCAAATCTCGTCTCGGCTCCGCCCAAGCTGGACAGAACTGCAGCGTATGTTGAGCGGTGTCAGAATTGCAGCTGCAGTGGTGACACCGCTCATTTTCTTCTCTTTGGATTCGACACAGGTACTTACCGAAGCAGCCATGCCCGGTAAGCACCTGTGTCAATCGGAAGCTGAGCGCCCCGTGGCTCCTCTCGAGCCAATCCTGCAAAACGGGCCGTATTGCTTCCACCGTTTGGCGGCCGTATCCCGGCTGCTCTAGCCGCGTCTCCCACTCCGCCATGAGAATCTGGCGAAGCTCCGCCCGGCGTCCTTCCACCTCCCTGAGCGCCGGGCGGTCGCCCCGACTTCGCGCCTCCTCGCGCCACTCGTAGAGCGAAGCGAGGGATTTCGCCTCGAGATCCCATGGCGGGGATCCGGCGAGCACGCGGGCCGCGTCACCCGCTATGGTGCGGTATCCCCGCGTCACCCTGATGGCCATCAGCCTCTGCACTTGCAGGAGTTTGGCGATGACGCCATCAGGGATGTTCACGGCCCACACCGGGGCGCCGTAGAGCGCCATCGAGCGGATGACGCCCATGTATAGTCTTCGTGTGGCAACGTTTGGGCCACCAATATTTGGCAGGAGCCTGGAGAGTGCCCCTGCCGCCCCTATCAGCTTCGGCACCAGCTTATTAAAATGTGCCTCGAATGTCCACCTTCTGTCTAGGACGAGGCCAAGATATTTAAGAGTGGGCTCAATGGGTATTCGGACTCCTCCGACGACCAGGTGGAAGTCGGGTGGCAGGCGAGTACGGGGGCCATAAAAGCACATGGCCTCCGTTTTCCCCAAGGCCACCTCGAGTCCCAGTCGCCGGATTCGGTCCACCACATGGGCCACCCCGGCCGTCGCCAATATGGCTGCTTCGCGGCAGGTCCTCCCTCTAGCGGTCACCAACGTATCGTCAGCGTAACATGTGACGCTGAGGTTCCTGAGGAACGAGCCGCGAAGCACCCAGTCGTAACCCAAGTTCCACAGGAGCGGTCCAAGTACCGACCCCTGTGGAACTCCGCACGTCATGCGCCACCGTTTAAGTCCCGACTGGCTGTCGAAGATGACCCCCCTGTCACAAAGGTAAGCTTCTACGGTCCTCTGTAGGTAATCCGGTATGCCATGGTACCGGAGGGCCTCCCGGATGCAAGTCCAAGGGAGAGTGTTAAAAGCGTTGGCGATGTCAAGAGACACCGCCAACAACACATCTCCCTCGGACACGGCGTCCTCCGCCAGCGTCTTCACACGGAGGATCGCACCCACGGTCGACCGCTCCCTCCGAAACCCAAACTGGTTTGCCGACAGATCCGGCCCAGTCCGGGTGAGGTGGCTGACGAGGCGTGCGGCAATGATGCGCTCAAAGAGCTTGCACGCCTCGTCCAGCAGAACGATCGGCCGGTACGCCGACGGTGAATCCTCCGGTCTGCCCTCCTTTCTCAACAGCACGAGGCTGCCAACCCTCCACCGAGCGGGAAATGCTCCCCGCTGGAAGCAAGAACTAAACAACCGCCGAAGATGGTCGCCTAGATGTCTCGAGGCCAGAACCAACGCGCGCCCCGGTATGCCATCAGGCCCAGGGGCGGTATTCTTTGCACTGAGACGCCGGACAACCATCTTTAGTTCTGGATCGGTCACCTCGATGGACTCCTCGTCCTCCTCTTGCGACGCCGGCTCTGCGGGAGGCGGAGCCATGCTCGGCGGAACGTGCTCCTCCCTATGAGGGAATAGCGTCGCGACGACTTCATCAACAAGATTAGGCTCAAGCGTCTGAGTGAGAGGTGGTGCCCACGGTCTGAGCTTGCCCCTAGCCATGCGGTAGGGGCGCCCCCATGGGTCCTCACTCAGCGACGCGAGCATCTCGTTGCGGGCTCTATCCTTGGCGGCAGCGACTGCTGCCTGGAGTGTTTTCATCGCCGCCCTATAGGCCTCGTAGAGTTGGGCCTCTACTGGTTCCACCTCGTCCAGCCCACGAGGGCGACCGTGTCGACGCCTGCGGTGTCTCTGGTACTGGCGGCGCGCTGCTACGCAAGCGGCGCGTAGTGAGGCAATCTCCGCGCACCACCAATATACTCGTCGCGAACTAACATGTGACTTGACCCGGGGCATCGACGCGTCACAGACGCTCGTCATTGCCCTCGTGAGCCGTTCCGCCTCCGAGTCAACATCGTCCAGGGCATCCGGTACGGGCACCCACGCCTGGACGATGGCGGCCTCCTCGAGCAGCACCCGGTCCAGCCGCTTCAACGCCCACCGAGGGCGGTCCATCCTGAGGGATGCGACCGAAGGGTTGGAGGTCTGGGTAGAAATCTCAAACCGGATGTACCGGTGGTCCGAAAGAGACTCCACTCCCTCGACAACCCTCCAGCCTTGCACCCTGGGCGCGAGAGCAGGGCTGGCGAACGTGACGTCCACGATCGACTCGCCCTGCCAACGCACACAGGTGCTAATCGACCCCCGGTTTAGGACCGTGAGACCGACAGCGTCGACCAAACCCTCCAAAAGTACGCCTTTCGAGGAAGTGTGTGCACTACCCCATCTGGTGGACCATGAGTTCAAGTCCCCCAGGAGAAGAACCGGGCGAGGTTGTATGCGGTCCAGAAGGTCCCCAACCTCGCCCAAGAAGGACTCGAACTCGGAGTCGCGTCGGTTTGGCGAAAAGTACACCCCAACGACGACTATGTCCCTCCACTGCACCGCGACGTAACCCACGCCACGGGCAATGACCTTCAGGGGTGGCACACACAGGGCACTCGATGGAATGATGGCAACTAGAGATGCCGTGTCCACAATCCAGTTGCTCCGAGGTGGAATCCAATAGGGCTCCGCCACCACAGCCACCTCAATATTCCACTCTGCCAGTGATGCAACCAGCATGTCCTGCGCCGAACTGCAATGGTTGCAGTTTATCTGCAAGAATCGATGTTTTAGGTCGTAAGCCATTAGGGACACTCGATGTCAATATCATTCTCGTCCATCGCCTCGCTCGAAGCCACAGGTGCTTCGGGGACGGGTGGGCAGGTCACAGCTGGTTGCGACGGTGCGCTCAGTGTGGTCTTCTTCTTGGACAACTTTGGGTCCTTGCAGGCCTTTGTGCCTACTTTGTGATTCGCTGGAAGTTTAGCCGCTGCACACAGTGCACAGTGCAGGGCGGACGAACATTGACTAGCTCTATGGCCGGGCTGTGCACATTGGTAACAGAGGTCGCTCCTGTCAACTTCCGAAGTGCACTTGGCCCTCACGTGGCCAACCTCAAGGCAGCGGAAGCAGCGCTGTACCCTTGGCTGTAGCAATCTAACGCTTGCTGATACCCATCCAACAAGTAAGCGCCCGCCTTCCACCACCTTCTTGGCCGCAGCCACTGGGCAGCGTACCCACGCCGATCCCATGACACCAGAATCTCGGCGAATTTCCCCGGATTTAATTTGCTCTAATGAGCACCCTCCCACCTGCGCGATTGCTGCTGAGAGTTCCTCCGACGTCACGGAGTCATCCAGGCCGGAGACGCGGAGTTCAGCAGTTGCGACTGGCCGGTGAACTCTGACACGTTCTTCGGACAGAGTCTGCCTAATTTTTTCAGCCAGAGCGTCTGCCATCTCGCCTTTGGCCGCTCCGGGAACCTTTATGATGCGGGCTCCTGTCGCAGTCTTGTCTATACGAAGGCTTTCGATACCCATCGCACGCCAATCGATCTTCGACTTGGCGTCCGACAGTACCTTAGCATAGGTCTCACCATTTTTCTCCGCCTCTGGCTGGAGGGTCACAACGATAGCTGCGGTTTTGTGTACGCGCAGCTTTGGCTTCTTTGTCTTTTCACCCTTTTGGGTTTCCTTCTTTTTGGGTGCTTGTTTGCCGTTTTTACCGACAGTTGTCCAAGCACCGGATGTCGGCTTGGCAGAGGAGCCGGGGACAGAATCTGGTTGGGTTGAAGGACCTTTGTTCTTGTTCGCACCTTTTCCTTTTTTGCCCTTGGCCTTCGTCGCAGGCCCCGTCGGCTTCGGGGCTGGTCCATTCCGTGGCATCGGGACTGGAACATCCATCGGAGGTGGAGAGGGGCTTTTCTCCTTTGCCCGGTCAGCCGCCAGAGGCGGACGAACAATCGGGGCCGGAGGAAGTCTTTCCTCCAACACCTGAAGGCGGGCATTCATCATGGTCCCTATCTCTACCATTAAGGACCGCTTGAGCTCCTCCACGATATTTATCTCCGAGGGGTTTCGCGCCACGGGCTGGCTGACTGCCATGGCCTCAACTCCAGGGGGCTGATGAGGCGAAGAGTGACTGTTTCGCACCCTTGCCATATCTTCTCGAATAGAGGCTATCTCCTTGCGGAGCTCCGCAATCTCTTTTTTCATGTTGGCATTTTCTGCCTGTAGGAGAACAGTCTCTTCCGACGTTGTCCTTTGGCTCAACTCCTCTACCACGTTGGCGACACTGAGCGCAGAGTCCTTGAGGAATCGTATGAACCTACCATTTAAATTCTTGCTGTTGTCAGCCACATAATGAATAGAGCTCAAATCTCCAGTAATGCGCTCAGTAAGCGCCTGCGTAGTCTGTTTTTCTATCGGGACCACGGCTTCTCCTTCTAAGTTGCCTTTCTTACATTCCGACCTAGTTGGGAATTTTAGGCGCAACTCTCGAGCGACAGATGCCGCTGCGGCTATGTCCTTTTCCGCCTCTAGTCGCATATGCTCTTTTTCTAGCTCAATGAGCTTCTGTTTTGCCTGGGCCTGCCCCACATACTCCCCTGTAGTAGGGGGACGGCCGCGTCCTCGTCCTTTGTTACTGGGTGTGGCAGGTGATTTGCCTCCCCACTCCTCGCCACTAGAGCCTTCGCTATGCGGCCTCTTTTGTGCCTTGGCGCTGTCACGGCTAACGGCAGATCTATAGCCTGAAACCGAGACATTTTCAGCGCTGGAGGAGTCCGACAAATACAGTTGCCTCTCCACACTTGACTCCGTACAACGTAGTCTCTTCTCCGTCTCATCCGTGCTAAGGCGGTTAAGCCTTACGACTGCAACGGGGCTTCTAGACTTTGCCCGCACTTCCGTCTTCTCCGACTCGGATCCACTGGACCCATCCACCATCTTCTCCGACTTCCTTCCCTTCTCACGCCTACTGCGCCTCTCCTTCTTCCCACTCTTTTTCTCCTTAACATCGTCAATTTTTAATTTATTTTTTAAGAACTCCATATTAGTCCCACGAGTATGGAACGAACTTAGGGTCCACCCGGGCAGTGCGTCCTTACCGCGGGTAAGCCTATATTTTGATGACCCAAGAGGGGGGCGGCAGGTACCCTCCTGGGAGGCAGTAATGACCGACACGACGAGCGAGGCGGACCATTCAGCGCACAACCGGCGCTGACTGGACCGTCTCGCCCGATACCCTGGCCGATCTTCAAGGCCTCGCGCTGCCATTCCGCTTGCCACTCAGGGGTTTTTTATTGAAAAGTGGTTGACTCCACTTTGTTTTTTATTGAGGTTGGCTCCTCGCGGCCCGGCCAATTAAGGCAAGGCCTCCGGTCCCGAGCACGCTCAATGGATAACGGATCCTCACCCCCCTCACTTTCGCGTGGGGGAACCAACCACTCACACGTCCACTGTGCCCTCAGCTACTCAAAAGGACAGGCGGAGCGCCTTCTTCAGGGACCACTTCGCTTCACTACAGGCTGGATTGCCTGCAGCTACTGAGCCCCCCCGCCACGACAAGGCGTGGTCCCGTTGGGGGGGAACCTAACCTAACCTAACCTAACCTAACCTAACCTAACCTAACCTAACCTAACCTAACCTAACCTAACCTAACCTAACCTAACCTAACCTAACCTTTTTTTTTTTTTTTTTTTTTTTTTTTACGTGAGGAAAATGCATTGAACTGCATCCCCACCGTCCTGGAGGAGGAGCGGTGGGGTATGTGGGGCTCTCCGGCCGTGAAGCGGCCGGCCTACCCACTAAAAACCTCACGAATCCTCGCTCGCCTTGTTGTCGAGTGCACGGGAAAGACGTTCGTATTCAACCGTGACCCGACGACGACGGTCTGCCTTGCAGACCCCTCTCTGTTTGGAGGTTGGCTTCCATTCCGCATGAGTAGGCGTACGGGAACCACGTGCGCCCCACTCGGGCCCTTCCACGGCGGTAGACCCCCCCGAGTCTACCGCCTATGGGCCCTTCTACGGAGGCATAAGGTCGTCTCTGTGACGACTACTGCGTCTCCTAACACGGCCGGATCGTCGCTGTCGGATGGGAAGGGAACTCGAAATTTCCCTCTCCCTCTCTGCGTCCTCTTTTGTTGTCATGACGGCTTCAGAAAACTGGAGCACAGCTGTCCAATTACACTCTTCTGTGACCATCGAGGTCACCACCGCTGGTAGCGATAGGTCATGTCCCACTTCCACCTTCAGCTCTTCGCGTTGCTCGGACCATGCCACACATATTTCGAGGGTGTGGGTGGCGTCGTCTACATCACTCGGGCAATGATGGCACCTCGTATCTGGCTCTCTACGTGCAACCCGACACAGGTACTTTCCGAAGCAGCCATGCCCGGAAAGCACCTGCGTCAGTCTATACGTGAGAGCCCCATACTGCCTGTCGACCCATTCATCCAATACCGGCCGAATGGCTTCGATGGTCTTGTGACCGGCTTGAGGCTGCGCAAGCCTTTCCTTCCACCTGGCCATGGCGATCTGGCGGAGCTCCAACCGGTGTCCCTCTACCTCCGGTAGAGCCGGTCGGTCACCCCGTTCTCGCGCCTCCTCGCGCCAACGGAACATTGACGCGAGGGCCCTCGCGTCCAGATCCCACGGCAGGGTTCCGGCTAACACGCATGCGGCCTCGTACGAGATTGTGCAGTAACCCCGTATCACCCTCACTGCCATCAGCCGCTGCGACCTTCGCAGCAAGGTTTGACTTCGGCGTGTGAGGGTGTCCGCCCACACTGGACTCCCGTACAAAGCCATGGATCGTATGATCCCCGCATAGAGCCGACGGCACGACACTGACGGTCCTCCCACGTTCGGCAGCAGACTGCACAAAGCATTTGCAGACACTTGCAACTTTGGTGCTAGCACCTCAAAATGCGACGTAAAGTCCCAAGTCGAATCTAAGATAAGACCTAGGTACTTCATCGTCGGTTTAACCTCGATGGGAAATCCGTTCACGACTATTTGGGGGCTTCGGGGTGGTACGGTGCGTGGACCATGAAACATCACTGCTTCACACTTGTTAAGAGCCACCTCTAACCCCAGTCTGCTAATGCGACCCACAACATCCTCGACACCAACGGCGGCCAGGGCTGCCGCTGTGTAGTACGAACTTCCCCGGGCGGTTACCAGCGTATCGTCTGCATAACAAACAACGCCCACGCCCGGGAGGTTACGACCTCGGAGAACGTAATCGTAGCCGATGTTCCACAGGAGCGGTCCGAGAACCGAACCCTGTGGAACACCGCACGTGACCTCCCTGCTGCTCACTCCACTGTGGTCGGGAAACACAACCCTACGGTCACTAAGGTAGGCGTGGATGACACGGCACAGGTAGAGAGGCACCCGGTGGTACCTGAGCGCCTCTCTTATGACTTCCCAGGGGAGGGTGTTGAAGGCATTGGCGATGTCCAAGGACACCGCCAACACTACCTCACCCTGAGTAATTGCTTCCTCAGACAATTGCTTGACTCGCAAAATTGCGTGTACGGTAGAACGGTACCTGCGAAAACCAAATTGGGAGTCGTCCAGGTCCGGACCATCTCTCCCCAAGTGTGCGACAAGACGTGCAGCTACGACTCGCTCGAGGAGCTTGCACGCCTCGTCAAGCAACACGATGGGGCGGTACGCGGACGGCGACTCCATCGGACGACCCTCTTTCTTAAGCAGGACCAGTTTTCCAGTCCTCCAAAGTAGAGGAAACTGGCCCCGCTCCAGACAAGCGCTCATCAGGCGCAAAAATCTAGGCCCTAAAGCTCCCAGAGCGATTTTCCACACACGTCCTGGGATTCCGTCCCATCCAGGGGCAGTGTTGGACCGCATCCTCGCAACGGCCAAACGCAATTCGACGGCAGTGACCTCAACTGGTTCAGTTTCCTCGCCCGGAACCGTGTAATCATCGGGCACCATAACGGGTGAGACATGCTCATTCCCTGAGGGAAACAGGCCCTCCACTACCCGTCTTACCAGCTCAGGCTGCAGACTCTGTGTCAGAGGGGGGGCATACGGGCGCAGCTGGCCCCGCACCATGCGGTAAGGTCGCCCCCACGGATCTTCACTCAGAGTCTGCAGCATCTCTTCTCTGGCCCTGTTTTTGGCCTCACCGATTGCGACCTTGAGGGTCAACTTGGCCGTCCTGTACGCCTCCAAGAGAGAGGTCTCCCTTTCCGTGAAGTCGTCACCGCGGCGGCGCCTTCTACGATGTCGAGTGTATTGGCGCCCCGCCACCACGCAGGCTTTGCGGAGCTGCGCGATGTCTGCGTTCCACCAATACACCCGACGTTTCGGAGGTTGGGGTCCGGTGCGGGGCATCGATACATCGCAAATGCGAGTCATCGCCCCCCGGAACCATTCCGCTTCGGCGTCAACATCCACCGGTCTGTCTGGAGCCTCTGGCCAAGACTCAACAAGAGCTGCTTCCATGAGTAGCCCGCGGTCTAGGCGATTGAGGGACCAACGAGGGCCTTCACCGCGAGAGGGGGCTGTTGCTGGAGAGCCCGAAGTCTGGGCTATGACACTGAATCGGATGTATTTGTGATCCGACAGCGTCTCTACCTTCTCCAGGACTCTCCAGTCTCGGATACGGTCCGCCACGCATGGGCTAGCAAACGTCAAGTCGACGATTGATGAACCGTTGGGCCGCACACAGGTCTGCACCACTCCACGATTGAGGACCACCACTCCCACTGCCTCCGCCCATTGCTCCACAAGATGCCCCCACAGTTCAGTGGTTGGGGACCCCCACGCCGTGGATTTGGCGTTGAAGTCCCCCAGAACTACCACAGGATAATATGAGCGCTGAAGATTGACGAAGGTCTCCAGCTCACTCAGGAAATCCTCAAACTCTGAAGTTGGGTCATTCGGTGAAAAATAGACGCCAACAAACAACAACCCATCTAGAGTTGCTGCAACCCATCCCCGACTCCTCGCCACCAAGGAGAAGGGGGACGAGCCAACAGCGCCCCGAGAGGTCATCGCAACGACCCCGCTGTTATCGGAGAGCCAACCAGGACTCCTCTGCAATGAGTAGGGTTCAGCCACCACTACTACGGAAATCAACCATTGCGCCGCACTTTGGATCAAAAGATCCTGTGCCCGTAAGCAGTGGTTGATATTCGCTTGGAGTATAGAGAGAGGTCGAGGCATCATTGGGTCCCCGTATTTGGCGTCCTCTCTACAGCCATCCTACGGCCTGATTTCTTGCCCATGTGGCAGGCACCCGACCCCACTGTATGTACAGCGGTTTTGCCGGCTTTCGCGCAGGGTCTGCAGTGTGGCTCTGCAGAGCATTGGGCCGCCTTGTGTCCGGGCTTGCTGCATCGGAAGCAAAGACCTCCGCCCTCCACTCCCGCTGCGCAGCACTTGCCTACATGACCACGTTCCAAGCACTGGAAGCAGATGAGCGGTCTCGGTTCTAGCACCTTCACGGAAGCCGACACCCAGCCAACTAGCAATCTGCCCGACTCCGCGATCTTTTTGGCCGCGGTCACGGGGCAACGGACGAAGATCGAGGCAAGTCCCGAAGGTGTTCGCCGAATTTCGCCCGCCTTTACCGACTCCGTTGGAGTTCCTCCAGTCACTGCTACAGCCGCAACAACTTCAGTCGCAGACACTGAGTCGTCCAGGCCAGAAATGCGTAGATCTGCGCATTTGGTGGGCCTGGATACCAGGACTTCGTTTCGATTGAACAGCTCCGTGAGCCTGGCTGCCAGAGCATCCGCCTTTACTCCGCTATCTGGACCTGGCACCTCAATGAGCCGAGCACCAGTCTGAGACGGGCGAATTTTTACTCCATTGAGTATGCCAAGGGCCTCGAGGCTCACATTGCTTTTTGCGTGAGCAATTACCGCCTCATACGTCTGCCCTTTTTCAACCTCCCCTGGTGGAATAGTTAAAATGACTGCAGCCGTTTTTGGAGCCTGCAGGGCAATCTTAACAGGCTGTTTCTGCTTTGCGGGCCTCGGTGCTGCCGGTGGCGGAGCCTTTGAATTTCCACCTCTGGCAGCCACTGTACTCCACTGTTGTTGCGTCCCAGTGGAAGTGCCAGGTAGTGGCTGAATTGCTTCGCCGTCCCTCGAATGAGAAACTGAGCCGGTGTGCACTTCAGCCTCCCGAGCTGCCAGTGACTGCTTCTTCTTCTTCTTCTTATTTCTACTTCTGCCTGTTTTGGGCTCCACTGTAATAGCCACCTGAGAGGTCTTCATAGGGACTTGTGGAACCTCTTCAGCGGCCTTGGAAGTCTCCGCAGTCACTTGAGAGGTCTCCATAGCGACCTCTGAAGCATCGGCCGAGGCTTGAGACACTGCGCGGGTCTGAGGGACGCGAGGAACTGGCACTGTTTGGGTCTTCCGCCGGTCAGCAGCTAATGGAGGGCGCACACGCTCCTCAGGCAGCAGCCTCTCCTTGATGCCCTCAAACCTAGCGTCAATGATTCCGCCTACCTGCCTAAGTAAGGACTGCATCCAAACCTCCATATCCATAGGCTGAGGGGGTTTACAAGCAGACGCTCCTACGATGTCCACTGCCGGGAATTCAGCGTCAACACTTGCAATAGCATCAACAGGTGGACCCTCTTTTCGCCAACTAGCTCTGATTTCACCCATCAGTTTCATCTGTGCCTTCACTTGCGTCATCTCTTTCCGAATATCAACGAGTTCTTTTCGGAGACGCTCGTTGTCTTCTTGGAGCTTGACTGTCTCCGTGCTAACGCTAGTGGTGCCCAGCTTCTCCATAGCCTCTTGCACCCATGTCGCTGCATTGTAAAGGTCTTGGCGGAACTTGCCCTGTAGACGCCCAGAGTATTTGGCTACCGAGACCACCTTCCTCACTCCCATTAAAGCTCTCTTCCGCAGAACCACAGCTGATTTGTGACCCGTCTCGGAGCGTACTACCTCCAGAGAAGGAGCCGCTGACTTCTCTACCGTAGACCGTACCTCTGAAGAAGACTCCACTGGTTTGGGTCGACTCGAACCAGCAGAACCCTCATCGCACTCACTCTCACTTTGTGGTGGACTCTCATTTTGCTGATCAGTCCTGAGACGACCTTTCCCCCTAATCCGCTGAGGCTGAGGCTGAAGCACTTCCACTGGTTTCTTTAAAAAGTCAGCCCTAGTGTAGCTGAGCTTAATACTTCTGCCTCTTTTTGCGTTAGGTACTTTTACCGTTGGGGTCACTTCCTCTTCAGAGTCCGATTCTTCGGCCTGTGGCCGTTTAACTCCAGCGACCAATGGCGTCCATGTGGAAGAACTGAGGAGAAGTTTATCAACCTCTTCATTCGCCCTGAACTCCTCGTCACTCCTACTCCCTATTCTGTCCTCAATTAATGGACTTCTGTCCCTCACTCCCTTAGGACTCCTCTCTGTACACTTTCCATTTCTCAGCTTTCGAGACTCATCTCTGTCTTCGCTTCTGTCTGAGCGTCTCTCACTGCCTTCTCCTTCTTCACATCCATGTCCTCTATTCTCCTCCTCGATAATTTTTGTTTTGTTTTTATTTGATTTAACCATAGTTGTTCCCACGAGCACTTCGGAACAAAAGTCAACCCGGGCGGAGCCGTGCGCCACGGGTAAGCCTTTATTTTGGTAACCCAGGAGGGGGGCGGCAGGTACCCTCCTGGGAGGCAGTAGCGACCGACACGACAAGCGGGGCGGACCATTCAGCGCACAAGCGGCGCTGACTGGACCGTCCCGCCCGACACCCTGGCCGATCTTGAAGGCTTCGCGCTGCCATTCCGCTTGCCACTCAGGGGTTTTTTATTTAAAAGTGGTATGCTCCACTTTGTTTTTTATTGAGGTTGTCTCCTCGCGGCCCAGCCAATTAAGGCAAGGCCTCCGGTCCCGAGCACGCTCAAGGGATAACGGACCCTCACCCCCCTCACTTTCGCGAGGGGGAAAGCCACCACTCGCACGTCCACTTTGCCCTCAGTGCTAGTCAGAGGGACAGGCGGAGCACCCTCCGGGGACCACTTCGCTTCACTACAGGCTGGATTGCCTGCAGCTACTGAGCCCCCCCGCCACGACAAGGCGTGGTCCCGTTGGGGGGGAACCTAACCTAACCTAACCTAACCTAACCTAACCTAACCTAACCTAACCTAACCTAACCTAACCTAACCTAACCTAACCTAACCTAACCTAACCTAACCTAACCTAACCTAACCTAACCTAACCTAACCTAACCTAACCTAACCTAACCTAACCTAACCTAACCTAACCTAACCTAACCTAACCTAACCTAACCTAACCTAACCTAACCTAACCTAACCTAACCTAACCTAACCTAACCTAACCTAACCTAACCTAACCTAACCTAACCTAACCTAACCTAACCTAACCTAACCTAACCTAACCTAACCTAACCTAACCTAACCTAACCTAACCTAACCTAACCTAACCTAACCTAACCTAACCTAACCTAACCTAACCTAACCTAACCTAACCTAACCTAACCTAACCTAACCTAACCTAACCTAACCTAACCTAACCTAACCTAACCTAACCTAACCTAACCTAACCTAACCTAACCTAACCTAACCTAACCTAACCTAACCTAACCTAACCTAACCTGACCTAACCTAACCTAACCTAACCTAACCTAACCTAACCTAACCTAACCTAACCTAACCTAACCTAACCTAACCTAACCTAACCTAACCTAACCTAACCTAACCTAACCTAACCTAACCTAACCTAACCTAACCTAACCTAACCTAACCTAACCTAACCTAACCTAACCTAACCTAACCTAACCTAACCTAACCTAACCTAACCTAACCTAACCTAACCTAACCTAACCTAACCTAACCTAACCTAACCTAACCTAACCTAACCTAACCTAACCTAACCTAACCTAACCTAACCTAACCTAACCTAACCTAACCTAACCTAACCTAACCTAACCTAACCTAACCTAACCTAACCTAACCTAACCTAACCTAACCTAACCTAACCTAACCTAACCTAACCTAACCTAACCTAACCTAACCTAACCTAACCTAACCTAACCTAACCTAACCTAACCTAACCTAACCTAACCTAACCTAACCTAACCTAACCTAACCTAACCTAACCTAACCTAACCTAACCTAACCTAACCTAACCTAACCTAACCTAACCTAACCTAACCTAACCTAACCTAACCTAACCTAACCTAACCTAACCTAACCTAACCTAACCTAACCTAACCTAACCTAACCTAACCTAACCTAACCTAACCTAACCTAACCTAACCTTTTTTTTTTTTTTTTTTTTTTTTTTTTTTTTATCGTGAGGAAAATGCATTGAATTGCATCCCCACCGTCCTGGGGCGGGCGGTGGGGTATGTGGGGCTCTCCGGCCGTGAAGCGGCCGGCCTACCCACTAAAAACCTCACGGTGTCCAATCTCGCCGCAATGCCAGAGCGCACAGGAACCGTTGCGGATAACATCTATGCGCTGTGGCGGCGGTTGGTCCCTTCGGACCCCAACTCGGGAAATCTTCTCGAGAGGCAGCGTGGACACGCCGCCGCCATCTCGGGCTCAAATACTGGCGACGGACCCCCCCGAGTCCGCCGCCAAGAGCCGTTTAGGGCGGCAACAGGTCATTTCTAACCCGTCGCCTTTGACGCCTAGGGCGCTGGGTGCCGCGGAGGAGCTCGCGCTCTCTCTCTGCAGACTCCTTCGCACCCATTACATTTTCGCAGAAGTGGCGAGTCGCCTGCCAGGCTTCGTCACTGCCGACCATGGCCAAAACTACGGCTGGCAGTGACAGATCCACGCCAATGGTCGACACCAGCGACTGCCGATGCTCGGCCCAAGCTGGGCAGACTTCT
The DNA here is from genome assembly GCA_907269075.1 of Idaea aversata. Classification (NCBI taxonomy): domain Eukaryota; kingdom Metazoa; phylum Arthropoda; class Insecta; order Lepidoptera; family Geometridae; genus Idaea; species Idaea aversata. Next base: position 146,663 of record OU026083.1, read on the forward strand.
AATGTATGTTGAGCGGTGTCGGAGCTGCAACTGCAGTGGTGACACCGCTCGTCCATCTCCCTCTGTATTCGACACAGGTACCTTCCAAAGCAACCGTGCCCGGAAAGCACCTGTGTCAAATGGAAACTTAGTGCCCCATGACTTCGGTTGAGCCATTCTTCGAAGACAGGCATGATAGCCTCGATTGTCCGGCGACCGTACCCCGGCTCCTGCAGCCGCGTCCGCCACTCCACCACTTGAGCTTGGCGAAGGACATCACGACGCTCCTCCACCTCACTGAGCGCCGGACGGTCACCCCGACTCCGCGCCTCCTCGCGCCACTCGTAGAGCGACGCGAGGGATTTTGCGTCTAGGTCCCAGGGCAGAGACCCAGCCAAGACGACAGCTGCTTCTCCCGACACGGTGCGGTATGCCCGCGTAACTCTGATAGCCATCAGCCTCTGTACGCGCAAGAGTGTACTGATGACGCCATCAGAGACACATGCGGCCCACACCGGGGCGCCGTACAGAGCCATCGAGCGCAGAACTCCCATATACAAACGCCTAGTGGAGGTGTTTGGACCACCCAAATTAGGTAAGAGCCGGGCAAGTGCCCCCGCCGCTCCCACCAGCTTCGGCGCCAAACGGCCGAAATGCGCCCTGAAGTCCCAGTTGCTGTCGAGGACAAGGCCGAGGTATTTTAACGTCGACTCGACAGCAACACGGGTTCCGCCAATGACAAGGTGGAAATCACGGGGTGGCTTGTTACGCGGACCGCTGAAGCAGATCGCCTCCGTCTTGCCTAGAGCGACCTCAAGCCCCAAGCCACGTATGCGCTGCACAACGTGCGCCACCCCCGCCGTCACCAGAATGGCTGCCTCACGGTGCGTTCTCCCCCTGGCAGTAACGAGCGTGTCGTCGGCGTAACACGTCACGCCAAGGTTTGGGAGAAAGGCACCGCGAAGCACCCAGTCATAACCAATGTTCCACAGGAGTGGACCGAGGACCGACCCCTGTGGAACGCCGCAGGTCATGCGCCACCGCCGCCACCCATCCTGCGTCTCGTAGGCGATCATCCTCTCGGACAAATACGCCTCGAGGATGCGCTGCAGGTACACGGGTACGCGGTGGTAACGTAGGGCCTCCCTCACGCACGCCCAGGGAAGCGTGTTAAATGCGTTGGCGATATCGAGCGACACCGCCAACAGCACTTCTCCAGCCGCAACGGCTTCCTCTGCAAGCGCCTTTACCCGAAGGATTGCGCCAACGGTCGACCGTTCCCTGCGAAACCCAAACTGGTATTCCGATAGGTCCGGCCCAGTCCGGGTGAGGTGGCTGACGAGGCGCGCAGCAATTATGCGCTCAAAGAGCTTGCACGCCTCGTCCAGCAGAACGATCGGCCGGTACCCCGACGGCGAGTCTTCTGGTCTGCTCTCCTTGCGGAGAAGGACGAGGTTGCCCGTTTTCCACCGAGCGGGGAAGTGTCCTCGCTCGAAACAGGCAGTAAACAGCCTCCTCAGACGGTCGCCCAGCTCTCTCGAGGCCAAGACCCACACGCGACCCGGTATGCCATCCGGCCCGGGTGCGGTGTTCCTAGCACTGAGGCGCCGGACGACCATCTTAATCTCCGCGCTGGTAACTTCGAGGGTATCGTCCTCCTCCTGGGTCGTTGGCTCCGAGGGTGGTAGAGGAGCCATGTGCGGTGGGACGTGGTCTTCCCTCTGGGGGAAGAGCACCGCAACGACCTCAGAGACGAAATGTGGCTCGAGCGTCTGAGTTAGCGGAGGGGCCCACGGTTTGAGCTTGTCCCTTGCCAAACGGTAGGGACGCCCCCATGGGTCCTCACTCAAAGACGCAAGCATTTCATCCCTGGCGCGGTCCTTTGCGGCAGCAATGGCTGTTTTTAGGGCCTCCTTGGCGGACTTATAGGCAGCGTGCAGTTGATCCCCTACAGGGTCCAGCTCATCCGGCACATGCGGGCGACCGCGTCGATGACCCCGGTGTCGGGTGTACGGGCGTCGCGCTACTACGCAAGCGGAACGCAGGGATGCAATCTCCGCGCTCCACCAGTACACCTGTCGCGATAGTCGTCGCGACTTCACACGGGGCATCGACGCGTCACAAACGCTCATCATGTCCCGTGTAAGCCTATCCACCTCCAAGTCAACATCGTCCAGGGCATCCGGTACGGTCACCCACGCCTGGACGATGGCGGCCTCTTCAAGCAGCACACGGTCCAGCCTCTTTAACGCCCACCGGGGACGATCCATCCGGGGGGATGTGACCGATGGGTTGGAGGTCTGGGTAGGAATCTCAAACCGGATGTACAGGTGATCCGATAGAGATTCAACCCCCTCAACAACCCTCCAGTCCTGCACCCTGGGCGCAAGGGCAGGGCTGGCGAACGTGACGTCCACGATCGACTCGCCCTGCCAGCGCACCAAGGTGCTCGTCGACCCCTGGTTTAGGACCTCCAAGTCGAAGGAGTCGACCCAGGGCCCCAGTATAGCACCCCTCGAACATGTTCGTGCACTGCCCCATCTCGTCGACCAAGAGTTCAAGTCCCCCAGGAGAAGAACCGGGCGAGGTTGTATGCGGTCCAGAAGGTCCCCAACTTCGCCCAAGAAGGACTCAAACTCGGAGTCGCGTCGGTTTGGCGAAAAGTACACCCCGACGACGACTATGTCCCTCCACTGCACCGCGACGTACCCCACGCCGCGAGCAATGGGTTTGAGGGGTGGCGCACACAGGGCACTCGATGGGATGATGGCAACGAGAGATGCCGTGTCAACAATCCAATTGCTCCGAGGTGGAATCCAATAGGGCTCCGCCACCACTGCCACCTCAACATTCCATTCCGCCAGTGACGCAACCAGCATGTCCTGCGCGGAACTGCAATGGTTTATGTTCACCTGAAGAAAGCGATGAATGATGTTGTCCATTAGGGACACTCGATTTCAATGTCTACCTCATCCATCGCTTCCTCCCGGGTAGCCGCGGGGGCTACGGAAGAAGCAGCAGGGCGGACTGCAACTGGGCGTGTTGATGCACCCACAGCTGCAGTCTTCTTGACCCTGGCCTGTTCCGGGACTTTACAGGCGTTGGTGCCCACTCGATGGTCGGAAGGCTGGTTTGCGGCCGCACAAAGGGAGCACTGCGGCTTGGCTGAACACCCGCTGGCATTGTGGCCAGGTTGTGCACATCGGTAGCAGAGGTCGCTGCGATCGACCACCGATGTGCACGTTGCCCTCACGTGTCCAGTTTCAAGGCACCGGTAACAACGCCTTCCTCTGGGCTCCAGTATCTTAATCCTTGCTGCAACCCAGCCAACAAGAAGCCGCCCACTTTCAGATATCTTTTTTGCAGCGCTAATTGGGCAGCGCACCCATGCCGTACCCATTCCACTGGGGCCAGCACGGATTTCCCCCACCTTAACTGTCTCCAACACACAGTTTCCAGCCGCCGTTATTGCCGCGGCTATTTCTTCCCCTGTGACCGAGTCGTCGAGGCCTGTTATTCGCAGCTCGGCGGTTTGGGTCGGACGATGGACTCGGGTATCCTCACCGAGAAGCTCCCGGATCTTCAGCGCGAGTGCGTCGGCCTTCTCCGAATTGCCCTCTCCAGGCACCTCGATGACTCGGGCACCCGTCGCCGCCTTACGCACCTGGAGGTACGGGATGCCCATTCCTCGCCAGTCTATTTGAGACTTGGCTTCGGCGAGGACTTTGGCATATGACAGCCCTTTCTTCTCCGCCTCGGGCTGAAGCGTGACCACTACTGCTGCGGTTTTGGGCGCTCGCAGCTTCCGTTTTTTCGACGGTTTCTCCTGCACACTGCTTGAAGGCACCTTCTTGCTGGCCTCCCGCTTGCCGTTTCTGCCAACTCGCACCCACTCTCTGGATGGAGCGGGTACTGATGGCCCGGCAACAGCGGGGGCTGGGACGGCAGGGGCCGGCTGGGAAGGTGTACCCTTGCTTCTCTTCCCCTTGCCTTTACCCTTCTTGGGAGCGGTCTGTGAGACCGCTGTTGCCTGCGGAGTTGGCATAATCGGCTCCACAGGAGTCGCTTCTCTCATTCTATCCGCCGCAAGAGGTGGACGCACACGAGGCGCGGGCGGAAGCCTCTCCTCGATAGAGGCCAGGCGGGCACTCACCATCGTCCCTAAATCTATCATCAGGGACCGACGGAACTCCTCAAGCTCCGGCTCCTGGCGGATACGTCCTGGCGGATTCATGCTATTCGCTGGATTCGCAGCAGGTTGTTTATCAACACCTAGAGCAGGGGTGGATCGCATCTTCGCCACCTCCGCTTTCATGTGGTCCAGCTCTTTTCGGAGCTGAGCCATCTCATTCCTCATACGGGCGTTCTCAGCTTGGAGAACTGCAGCTTCCTCCGACACAGTCCGCTTGCTGAGCTCCGAGACTACCTCCTGGACACTGGCAGCGGCCTCTTTCAAGTAACCCTGGAAGCGGCCGCACAGCTTTTTGCTATTGTTGGCCACGTGTCTAATAGTTTGGACATCCTTCTCGATTCGGAGGCCAAGCCCGAGAGTCGACTGGTCATCAGCCTCAGGAATCATGGCTGTGCTCGTCGACGCCATCACAGAGCGTTCCGACCGTGTCGGGTACTTCGCTCGAAACTCCCTAGCGGACTCGGCTAATGCCGCGATTTCCCTGTCCGCTTCAAGGCGCATCTGCTCCTTTTCCACCTCTAGCAGCTTCTCCTTCGCTGCCGCCAGACCCACGTACTCCCCAGTGGTGGGGGGTCGACCGCGTCCGCGGTTTTTGGTGACTGGCGATTTTCCGCCCCACTCCTCGTCACTCGAATCTCCGCCGTGCGGTCTTTTGGTGCCTTTGGAGTTGATCTTTGCGCTCCTAGAGCTTCTCCCACTGTTAGACTGCACGTCGAAGAATTCGACGTCTTCAACAGCCCCCACACTACCTCCAACACTGTCTGACTCAGCGTCTGATATATAGAAGTCTTTTTCTAAGCTTCGGTCTCTGTCTCTGTCCGATCGCTGCAGCCTGTCTAGGCTTCTAGCTGACAGCCTAGGTACTCGGACGCTGAGTCTCCTCGTCTCCTTGTCCTTCCTCTTCTTCTTCTCAAGTTCGGGCATGTCTAGCCCTCCTTCTTTCTCCGACCGTCTCGGTCCCTCTACCACCGTACTTCCTTCTCTGCTCTCCTTCTCCAACTTTGTTTTGTTTTGTTTTTTAAAAATAATTTCCATATTATTCCCACGAGATCTTCGGAAATAAGTCCACCCGGGCGGAGCCGTGCGCCGCGGGTAAGCCTTTGGGTTGTTAACCCAGGAGGGGGGCGGCAGGTACCCTCCTGGGAGGCAGTAGTGACCGACACGACGAGCGAGGCGGACCATTCAGCGCACAAGCGGCGCTGACTGGACCGTCTCGCCCGATACCCTGGCCGATCTTCAAGGCCTCGCGCTGCCATTCCACTTGCCACTCAGGGGTTTTTTATTGAAAAGTGGTTGACTCCACTTTGTTTTTTATTGAGGTTGGCTCCTCGCGGCCCGGCCAATTAAGGCAAGGCCTCCGGTCCCGAGCACGCTCAAGGGATAACGGATCCTCACCCCCTCACTTTCGCGAGGGGGAAACCGACCACTCGCACGTCCACTGTGCCCTCAGCTACTCAGAAGGACAGGCGGAGCGCCTTCTCGGGGACCACTTCGCTTCACTACAGGCTGGATTGCCCGCAGCTACTGAGCCCCCCCGCCACGACAAGGCGTGGTCCCGTTGGGGGGGAACCTAACCTAACCTAACCTAACCTAACCTAACCTAACCTAAACTAACCTAACCTTTTTTTTTTTTTTTTTTACGTGAGGAAAATGCATTGAACTGCATCCCCACCGTCCTGGAGGAGGAGCGGTGGGGTATGTGGGGCTCTCCGGCCGTGAAGCGGCCGGCCTACCCACTAAAAACCTCACGAATCCTCGCTCGCCTTGTTGTCGAGTGCACGGGAAAGACGTTCGTATTCAACCGTGACCCGACGACGACGGTCTGCCTTGCAGACCCCTCTCAGTTTGGAGGTTGGCCTCCATTCCGCATGAGTAGGCGTACGGGAACTACGTGCGCCCCACTCGGGCCCTTCCACGGCGGTAGACCCCCCCGAGTCTACCGCCTATGGGCCCTTCTACGGAGGCATAAGGTCGTCTCTGTGACGACTCCTGCGTCTCCTAACACGGCCGGATCGTCGCTGTCGGATGGGAAGGGAACTCGAAATTTCCCTCTCCCTCTCTGCGTCCTCTTTTGTTGTCATGACGGCTTCAGAAAACTGGAGCACAGCTGTCCAATTACACTCTTCTGTGACCATCGAGGTCACCACCGCTGGTAGCGATAGGTCATGTCCCACTTCCACCTTCAGCTCTTCGCGTTGCTCGGACCATGCCACACATATTTCGAGGGTGTGGGTGGCGTCGTCTACATCACTCGGGCAATGATGGCACCTCGTATCTGGCTCTCTACGTGCAACCCGACACAGGTACTTTCCGAAGCAGCCATGCCCGGAAAGCACCTGCGTCAGTCTATACGTGAGAGCCCCATACTGCCTGTCGACCCATTCATCCAATACCGGCCGAATGGCTTCGATGGTCTTGTGACCGGCTTGAGGCTGCGCAAGCCTTTCCTTCCACCTGGCCATGGCGATCTGGCGGAGCTCCAACCGGTGTCCCTCTACCTCCGGTAGAGCCGGTCGGTCACCCCGTTCTCGCGCCTCCTCGCGCCAACGGAACATTGACGCGAGGGCCCTCGCGTCCAGATCCCACGGCAGGGTTCCGGCTAACACGCATGCGGCCTCGTACGAGATTGTGCAGTAACCCCGTATCACCCTCACTGCCATCAGCCGCTGCGACCTTCGCAGCAAGGTTTGACTTCGGCGTGTGAGGGTGTCCGCCCACACTGGACTCCCGTACAAAGCCATGGATCGTATGATCCCCGCAAAGAGCCGACGGCACGACACTGACGGTCCTCCCACGTTCGGCAGCAGACTGCACAAAGCATTTGCAGACACTTGCAACTTTGGTGCTAGCACCTCAAAATGCGACGTAAATTCCCAAGTCGAATCTAAGATAAGACCTAGGTACTTCATCGTCGGTTTAACCTCGATGGGAAATCCGTTCACGACTATTTGGGGGCTTCGGGGTGGTACGGTGCGAGGACCATGAAACATCACTGCTTCACACTTGTTAAGAGCCACCTCTAACCCCAGTCTGCTAATGCGACCCACAACATCCTCGACACCAACGGCGGCCAGGGCTGCCGCGGTGTAGTACGAACTTCCCCGGGCGGTTACCAGCGTATCGTCTGCATAACAAACAACGCCCACGCCCGGGAGGTTACGACCTCGGAGAACGTAATCGTAGCCGATGTTCCACAGGAGCGGTCCGAGAACCGAACCCTGTGGAACACCGCACGTGACCTCCCTGCTGCTCACTCCACTGTGGTCGGGAAACACAACCCTACGGTCACTAAGGTAGGCGTGGATGACACGGCACAGGTAGAGAGGCACCCGGTGGTACCTGAGCGCCTCTCTTATGACTTCCCAGGGGAGGGTGTTGAAGGCATTGGCGATGTCCAAGGACACCGCCAACACTACCTCACCCTGAGTAATTGCTTCCTCAGACAATTGCTTGACTCGCAAAATTGCGTGTACGGTAGAACGGTACCTGCGAAAACCAAATTGGGAGTCGTCCAGGTCCGGACCATCTCTCCCCAAGTGTGCGACAAGACGTGCAGCTACGACTCGCTCGAGGAGCTTGCACGCCTCGTCAAGCAACACGATGGGACGGTACGCGGACGGCGACTCCATCGGACGACCCTCTTTCTTAAGCAGGACCAGTTTTCCAGTCCTCCAAAGTAGAGGAAACTGGCCCCGCTCCAGACAAGCGCTCATCAGGCGCAAAAATCTAGGCCCTAAAGCTCCCAGAGCGATTTTCCACACACGTCCTGGGATTCCGTCCCATCCAGGGGCAGTGTTGGACCGCATCCTCGCAACGGCCAAACGCAATTCGACGGCAGTGACCTCAACTGGTTCAGTTTCCTCGCCCGGAACCGTGTAATCATCGGGCACCATAACGGGTGAGACATGCTCATTCCCTGAGGGAAACAGGCCCTCCACTACCCGTCTTACCAGCTCAGGCTGCAGACTCTGTGTCAGAGGGGGGGCATACGGGCGCAGCTGGCCCCGCACCATGCGGTAAGGTCGCCCCCACGGATCTTCACTCAGAGTCTGCAGCATCTCTTCTCTGGCCCTGTTTTTGGCCTCACCGATTGCGACCTTGAGGGTCAACTTGGCCGTCCTGTACGCCTCCAAGAGAGAGGTCTCCCTTTCCGTGAAGTCGTCACCGCGGCGGCGCCTTCTACGATGTCGAGTGTATTGGCGCCCCGCCACCACGCAGGCTTTGCGGAGCTGCGCGATGTCTGCGTTCCACCAATACACCCGACGTTTCGGAGGTTGGGGTCCGGTGCGGGGCATCGATACATCGCAAATGCGAGTCATCGCCCCACGGAACCATTCCGCTTCGGCGTCAACATCCACCGGTCTGTCTGGAGCCTCTGGCCAAGACTCAACAAGAGCTGCTTCCATGAGTAGCCCGCGGTCTAGGCGATTGAGGGACCAACGAGGGCCCTCACCGCGAGAGGGCGCTGGAGCTGGAGAGCCCGAAGTCTGGGCTATGACACTGAATCGGATGTATTTGTGATCCGACAGCGTCTCTACCTTCTCCAGGACTCTCCAGTCTCGGATACGGTCCGCCACGCATGGGCTAGCAAACGTCAAGTCGACGATTGATGAACCGTTGGGCCGCACACAGGTCTGCACCACTCCACGATTGAGGACCACCACTCCCACTGCCTCCGCCCATTGCTCCACAAGATGCCCCCACAGTTCAGTGGTTGGGGACCCCCACGCCGTGGATTTGGCGTTGAAGTCCCCCAGAACTACCACAGGATAATATGAGCGCTGAAGATTGACGAAGGTCTCCAGCTCACTCAGGAAATCCTCAAACTCTGAAGTTGGGTCATTCGGTGAAAAATAGACGCCAACAAACAACAACCCATCTAGAGTTGCTGCAACCCATCCCCGACTCCTCGCCACCAAGGAGAAGGGGGACGAGCCAACAGCGCCCCGAGAGGTCATCGCAACGACCCCGCTGTTATCGGAGAGCCAACCAGGACTCCTCTGCAATGAGTAGGGTTCAGCCACCACTACTACGGAAATCAACCATTGCGCCGCACTTTGGATCAAAAGATCCTGTGCCCGTAAGCAGTGGTTGATATTCGCTTGGAGTATAGAAAGAGGTCGAGGCATCATTGGGTCCCCGTATTTGGCGTCCTCTCTACAGCCGTCCTACGGCCTGATTTCTTGCCCATGTGGCAGGCACCCGACCCCACTGTATGTACAGCGGTTTTGCCGGCTTTCGCGCAGGGTCTGCAGTGTGGCTCTGCAGAGCATTGGGCCGCCTTGTGTCCGGGCTTGCTGCATCGGAAGCAAAGACCTCCGCCCTCCACTCCCGCTGCGCAGCACTTGCCTACATGACCACGTTCCAAGCACTGGAAGCAGATGAGCGGTCTCGGTTCTAGCACCTTCACGGAAGCCGACACCCAGCCAACTAGCAATCTGCCCGACTCCGCGATCTTTTTGGCCGCGGTCACGGGGCAACGGACGAAGATCGAGGCAAGTCCCGAAGGTGTTCGCCGAATTTCGCCCGCCTTTACCGACTCCGTTGGAGTCCCTCCAGTCACTGCTACAGCCGCAACAACTTCAGTCGCAGACACTGAGTCGTCCAGGCCAGAAATGCGTAGATCTGCGCATTTGGTGGGCCTGGATACCAGGACTTCGTTTCGATTGAACAGCTCCGTGAGCCTGGCTGCCAGAGCATCCGCCTTTACTCCGCTATCTGGACCTGGCACCTCAATGAGCCGAGCACCAGTCTGAGACGGGCGAATTTTTACTCCATTGAGTATGCCAAGGGCCTCGAGGCTCACATTGCTTTTTGCGTGAGCAATTACCGCCTCATACGTCTGCCCTTTTTCAACCTCCCCTGGTGGAATAGTTAAAATGACTGCAGCCGTTTTTGGAGCCTGCAGGGCAATCTTGACAGGCTGCTTCTGCTTTGCGGGCCTCGGTGCTGCCGTTGGCGGAGCCTTTGATTTTCCACCTCTGGCAGCCACTGTACTCCACTGTTGTTGCGTCCCAGTGGAAGTGCCAGGTAGTGGCTGAATTGCTTCGCCGTCCCTCGAATGAGAAACTGAGCCGGTGTGCACTTCAGCCTCCCGAGCTGCCAGTGACTGCTTCTTCTTCTTCTTCTTATTTCTACTTCTGCCTGTTTTGGGCTCCACTGTAATAGCCACCTGAGAGGTCTCCATAGGGACTTGTGGAACCTCTTCAGCGGCCTTGGAAGTCTCCGCAGTCACTTGAGAGGTCTCCATAGCGACCTCTGAAGCATCGGCCGAGGCTTGAGACACTGCGCGGGTCTGAGGGACCCGGGGAACTGGCACTGTTTGGGTCTTCCGCCGGTCAGCAGCTAATGGAGGGCGCACACGCTCCTCAGGCAGCAGCCTCTCCTTGATGCCCTCAAACCTAGCGTCAATGATTCCGCCTACCTGCCTAAGTAAGGACTGCATCCAAACCTCCATATCCATAGGCTGAGGGGGTTTACAAGCAGACGCTCCTACGATGTCCACTGCCGGGAATTCAGCGTCAACAGTTGCAATAGCATCAACAGGTGGACCCTCTTTTCGCCAACTAGCTCTGATTTCACCCATCAGTTTCATCTGTGCCTTCACTTGCGTCATCTCTTTCCGAATATCAACGAGTTCTTTTCGGAGACGCTCGTTGTCTTCTTGGAGCTTGACTGTCTCTGTGCTAACGCTAGTGGTGCCCAGCTTCTCCATAGCCTCTTGCACCCATGTCGCTGCATTGTAAAGGTCTTGGCGGAACTTGCCCTGTAGACGCCCAGAGTATTTGGCTACCGAGACCACCTTCCTCACTCCCATTAAAGCTCTCTTCCGCAGAACCACAGCTGATTTGTGACCCGTCTCGGAGCGTACTACCTCCAGAGAAGGAGCCGCTGACTTCTCTACCGTAGACCGTACCTCTGAAGAAGACTCCACTGGTTTGGGTCGACTCGAACCAGCAGAACCCTCATCGCACTCATTCTCACTTTGTGGTGGACTCTCATTTTGCTGATCAGTCCTGAGACGACCTTTCCCCCTAATCCGCTGAGGCTGAGGCTGAAGCACTTCCACTGGTTTCTTTAAAAAGTCAGCCCTAGTGTAGCTGAGCTTAATACTTCTGCCTCTTTTTGCGTTAGGTACTTTTACCGTTGGGGTCACTTCCTCTTCAGAAACTAACCTAACCTAACCTAACCTAACCTAACCTAACCTAACCTAACCTAACCTAACCTTTTTTTTTTTTTTTTTTTTTACGTGAGGAAAATGCATTGAACTGCATCCCCACCGTCCTGGGGGAGGAGCGGTGGGGTATGTGGGGCTCTCCGGCCGTGAAGCGGCCGGCCTACCCACTAAAAACCTCACGATTCCTCGCTCGCCTTGTGGTCGGGGGCCCGGGGACACGTTCGTACTCGTCCGCGTCCCGACGGCGACGGTCTGCCTTGCAGACTCCTCTCTGTTTGGAGGTTGGCCTCCATTCCGCATGAGTAGGCGTACGGGAACCACGTGCGCCCCACTCGGGCCCTTCCACGGCGGTAGACCCCCTTGAGTCTACCGCGTATGGGCCCTTCTACGGAGGCATAAGGTCGTCTCTGTGACGACTCCTGCGTCTCCTAACACGGCCGGATCGTCGCTGTCGGATGGGAAGGGAACTCGAAATTTCCCTCTCCCTCTCTGCGTCCTCTTTTGTTGTCATGACGGCTTCAGAAAACTCGAGCACAGCTGTCCAATTACACTCTTCTGTGACCATCGAGGACACCAACGCTGGTAGCGATAAGTCATGTCCCACTTCCGCCTTCAGCTCTTCGCGTTGCTCGGACCATGCCACACATATTTCGAGGGTGTGGGTGGCGTCGTCTACATCACTCGGGCAATGATGGCACCTCGTATCTGGCTCTCTACGTGCAACCCGACACAGATACTTTCCGAAGCAGCCATGCCCGGAAAGCACCTGCGTCAGTCTATACGTGAGAGCCCCATACTGCCTGTCGACCCATTCATCCAATACCGGCCGAATGGCTTCGATGGTCTTGTGACCGGCTTGAGGCTGCGCAAGCCTTTCCTTCCACCTGGCCATGGCGATCTGGCGGAGCTCCAACCGGTGTCCCTCTACCTCCCGTAGAGCCGGTCGGTCACCCCGTTCTCGCGCCTCCTCGCGCCAACGGAACATTGACGCGAGGGCCCTCGCGTCCAGATCCCACGGCAGGGTTCCGGCTAACACGCATGCGGCCTCGTACGAGATTGTGCAGTAACCCCGTATCACCCTCACTGCCATCAGCCGCTGCGACCTTCGCAGCAAGGCTTGACTTCGGCGTGTGAGGGTGTCCGCCCACACTGGACTCCCGTACAAGGCCATGGATCGTATGATCCCCGCATAGAGCCGTCGGCACGACACTGACGGTCCTCCCACGTTTGGCAGCAGACTGCACAAAGCATTTGCAGACACTTGCAACTTCGGAGCTAGCACTTCAAAATGCGACGTGAAGTCCCAAGTCGAATCTAAGATAAGACCTAGGTACTTCATCGTCGGTTTAACCTCGATGGGAAATCCGTTCACAACTATCTGGGGGCTTCGGGGTGGTACGGTGCGAAGACCATGAAACATGACAGCTTCACACTTGTTAAGAGCCACCTCTAACCCCAGTCTACTAATGCGACCCACAACATCCTCGACACCAACGGCGGCCAGGGCTGCCGCGGTGTAGTACGAACTTCCCCGGGCGGTTATCAGCGTATCGTCTGCATAACAAACAACGCCCACGCCCGGGAGGTTACGACCTCGGAGAACGTAATCGTAGCCGATGTTCCACAGGAGCGGTCCGAGAACCGAACCCTGTGGAACACCGCACGTGACCTCCCTGCTGCTCACTCCACTGTGGTCGGGAAACACAACCCTACGGTCACTAAGGTAGGCGTGGATGACACGGCACAGGTAGAGAGGCACCCGGTGGTACCTGAGCGCCTCTCTTATGACTTCCCAGGGGAGGGTGTTGAAGGCATTGGCGATGTCCAAGGACACCGCCAACACTACCTCACCCTGAGTAATTGCTTCCTCAGACAATTGCTTGACTCGCAAAATTGCGTGTACGGTAGAACGGTACCTGCGAAAACCAAATTGGGAGTCGTCCAGGTCCGGACCATCTCTCCCCAAGTGTGCGACAAGACGTGCAGCTACAACTCGCTCGAGGAGCTTGCACGCCTCGTCAAGCAACACGATGGGGCGGTACGCGGACGGCGACTCCATCGGACGACCCTCTTTCTTAAGCAGGACCAGTTTTCCAGTCCTCCAAAGTAGAGGAAACTGGCCCCGCTCCAGACAAGCGCTCATCAGGCGCAAAAATCTAGGCCCTAAAGCTCCCAGAGCGATTTTCCACACACGTCCTGGGATTCCGTCCCATCCAGGGGCAGTGTTGGACCGCATCCTCGCAACGGCCAAACGCAATTCGACGGCAGTAACCTCAACTGGTTCAGTTTCCTCGCCCGGAACCGTGTAATCATCGGGCACCATAACGGGTGAGACATGCTCATTCCCTGAGAGAAACAGGCCCTCCACTACCCGTCTTACCAGCTCAGGCTGCAGACTCTGTGTGAGAGGGGGGGCATACGGGCGCAGCTGGCCCCGCACCATGCGGTAAGGTCGCCCCCACGGATCTTCACTCAGAGTCTGCAGCATCTCTTCTCTGGCCCTGTTTTTGGCCTCACCGATTGCGACCTTGAGGGTCAACTTGGCCGTCCTGTACGCCTCCAAGAGAGAGGTCTCCCTTTCCGTGAAGTCGTCGCCGCGGCGGCGCCTTCTACGATGTCGAGTGTATTGGCGCCCCGCCACCACGCAGGCTTTGCGGAGCTGCGCGATGTCTGCGTTCCACCAATACACCCGACGTTTCGGAGGTTGGGGTCCGGTGCGGGGCATCGATACATCGCAAATGCGAGTCATCGCCCCCCGGAACCATTCCGCTTCGGCGTCAACATCCACCGGTCTGTCTGGAGCCTCTGGCCAAGACTCAACAAGAGCTGCTTCCATGAGTAGCCCGCGGTCTAGGCGATTGAGGGACCAACGAGGGCCTTCACCGCGAGAGGGGGCTAGAGCTGGAGAGCCCGAAGTCTGGGCTATGACACTGAATCGGATGTATTTGTGATCCGACAGCGTCTCTACCTTCTCCAGGACTCTCCAGTCTCGGATACGGTCCGCCACGCATGGGCTAGCAAACGTCAAGTCGACGATTGATGAACCGTTGGGCCGCACACAGGTCTGCACCACTCCACGATTGAGGACCACCACTCCCACTGCCTCCGCCCATTGCTCCACAAGATGCCCCCACAGTTCAGTGGTTGGGGACCCCCACGCCGTGGATTTGGCGTTGAAGTCCCCCAGAACTACCACAGGATAATATGAGCGCTGAAGATTGACGAAGGTCTCCAGCTCACTCAGGAAATCCTCAAACTCTGAAGTTGGGTCATTCGGTGAAAAATAGACGCCAACAAACAACAACCCATCTAGAGTTGCTGCAACCCATCCCCGACTCCTCGCCACCAAGGAGAAGGGGGACGAGCCAACAGCGCCCCGAGAGGTCATCGCAACGACCCCGCTGTTATCGGAGAGCCAACCAGGACTCCTCTGCAATGAGTAGGGTTCAGCCACCACTACTACGGAAATCAACCATTGCGCCGCACTTTGGATCAAAAGATCCTGTGCCCGTAAGCAGTGGTTGATATTCGCTTGGAGTATAGAAAGAGGTCGAGGCATCATTGGGTCCCCGTATTTGGCGTCCTCTCTACAGCCGTCCTACGGCCTGATTTCTTGCCCATGTGGCAGGCACCCGACCCCACTGTATGTACAGCGGTTTTGCCGGCTTTCGCGCAGGGTCTGCAGTGTGGCTCTGCAGAGCATTGGGCCGCCTTGTGTCCGGGCTTGCTGCATCGGAAGCAAAGACCTCCGCCCTCCACTCCCGCTTCGCAGCACTTGCCTACATGACCACGTTCCAAGCACTGGAAGCAGATGAGCGGTCTCGGTTCCAGCACCTTTACGGAAGCCGACACCCAGCCAACTAGCAATCTGCCCGACTCCGCGATCTTTTTGGCCGCGGTCACGGGGCAACGGACGAAGATCGAGGCAAGCCCCGAAGGTGTTCGCCGAATTTCACCCGCCTTTACCGACTCCGTTGGAGTTCCTCCAGTCACTGCTACAGCCGTAACAACTTCAGTCGCAGACACTGAGTCGTCCAGGCCAGAAATGCGTAGATCTGCGCATTTGGTTGGCCTGGATACCAGGACTTCGCTTCGATTGAACAGCTCCGTGAGCCTGGCTGCCAGAGCATCCGCCTTTACTCCGCTATCTGGACCTGGCACCTCAATGAGCCGAGCACCAGTCTGAGACGGGCGAATTTTTACTCCATTGAGTATGCCAAGGGCCTCGAGGCTCACATTGCTTTTTGCGTGAGCAATTACCGCCTCATACGTCTGCCCTTTTTCAACCTCCCCCGGTTGAATAGTCAAAATGACTGCAGCCGTTTTTGGAGCCTGCAGGGCACTCTTAACAGGCTGCTTCTGCTTTGCGGGCCTCGGTGCTGCCGGTGGCGGAGCCTTTGATTTCCCGCCTCTGGCAGCCACTGTACTCCACTGTTGTTGCGTCCCAGTGGAAGTGCCAGGTAGTGGCTGAATAGCATCGCCGTCCCTCGAATGAGAGACTGAGCTGGTGTGCACTTCAGCCTCCCGAGCTGCCAGTGACTGCTTCTTCTTCTTCTTCTTATTTTTACTTCTGCCTGTTTTGGGCTCCACTGTAACAGTCACCTGAGAGGTCTCCATAGGGACCTGTGGAACCTCTTCAGCGGCCTTGGAAGTCTCAGCACTCACTTGAGAGGTCACCATAGCGACTTCTGAAGCACCGGCCGAGGCTTGAGACACTGCACGGGTCTGAGGGACCCGAGGAACTGGCACTGTTTGGGTCTTCCGCCGGTCAGCAGCTAATGGAGGGCGCACACGCTCCTCAGGCAGCAGCCTCTCCTTGATGCCCTCAAACCTAGCGTCAATGATTCCGCCTACCTGCCTAAGTAAGGACTGCATCCAAACCTCCATATCCATAGGCTGGGGGGGTTTACAAGCAGACGCTCCTACGATGTCCACTGCCGGGAATTCAGCGTCAACACTTGCAATAGCATCAACAGGTGGACCCTCTTTTCGCCAACTAGCTCTGATTTCGCCCATTAGTTTCATCTGTGCCTTCACCTGCGTCATCTCTTTCCGAATATCAACGAGTTCTTTTCGGAGTCGCTCGTTGTCTTCTTGGAGCTTGACTGTCTCCGTGCTAACGCTAGTGGTGCCCAGCTTCTCCATCGCTTCTTGCACCCATGTCGCTGCATTGTAAAGGTCTTGGCGGAACTTGCCCTGTAGACGCCCAGAGTATTTGGCTACCGAGACCACCTTCCTCACTCCCATTAAAGCTCTCTTCCGCAGAACCACAGCTGATTTGTGACCCGTCTCGGAGCGTACTACCTCCAGAGAAGGAGCCGCTGACTTCTCTACCGTAGACCGTACCTCTGAAGAAGACTCCACTGGTTTGGGTCGACTCGAACCAGCAGAACCCTCATCGCACTCATTCTCACTTTGTGGTGGACTCTCATTTTGCTGATCAGTCCTGAGACGACCTTTCCCCCTAATCCGCTGAGGCTGAGGCTGAAGCACTTCCACTGGTTTCTTTAAAAAGTCAGCCCTAGTGTAGCTGAGCTTAATACTTCTGCCTCTTTTTGCGTTAGGTACTTTTACCGTTGGGGTCACTTCCTCTTCAGAGTCCGATTCTTCGGCCTGTGGCCGTTTAACTCCAGCGACCAATGGCGTCCATGTGGAAGAACTGAGGAGAAGTTTATCAACTTCTTTATTCGCCCTGAACTCCTCGTCACTCCTACTCCCTATTCTGTCCTCAATTAATGGACTTCTGTCCCTCACTCCCTTAGGACTCCTCTCTGTACACTTTCCATTTCTCAGCTTTCGAGACTCATCTCTGTCTTCGCTTCTGTCTGAGCGTCTCTCACTGCCTTCTCCTTCTTCACATCCATATCCTCTATTCTCCTCCTCAATGATTTGTGTTTTGTTTTTATTAGATTTTACCATAGTTGTTCCCACGAGTACTTCGGAACAAAAGTCAACCCGGGCGGAGCCGTGCGCCACGGGTAAGCCTTTATTTTGGTAACCCAGGAGGGGGGCGGCAGGTACCCTCCTGGGAGGCAGTAGCGACCGACACGACAAGCGGGACGGACCATTCAGCGCACAAGCGGCGCTGACTGGACCTTCCCGCCCGACACCCTGGCCGATCTTGAAGGCTTCGCGCTGCCATTCCGCTTGCCACTCAGGGGTTTTTTATTTAAAAGTGGTATGCTCCACTTTGTTTTTTATTGAGGTTGTCTCCTCGCAACCCAGCCAATTAAGGCAAGGCCTCCGGTCCCGAGCACGCTCAAGGGATAACGGATACTCACCCCCCTCACTTTCGCGAGGGGGAAAGCCACCACTCGCACGTCCACTTTGCCTTCAGCTACTCAGAAGGAAGGCGGAGCGCCTTCTCCTGGGACCACTTCGCTTCACTACAGGCTGGATTGCCTGCAGCTACTGAGCCCCCCCGCCACGACAAGGCGTGGTCCCGTTGGGGGGGAACCTAACCTAACCTAACCTAACCTAACCTAACCTAACCTAACCTAACCTAACCTAACCTAACCTAACCTAACCTAACCTAACCTAACCTAACCTAACCTAACCTAACCTAACCTAACCTAACCTAACCTAACCTAACCTAACCTAACCTAACCTAACCTAACCGCTGAAACCGATAATTTTAAAGTTGTATATATATAGCCCTTAAGCTGAAATTGTTTGTAACAAAAAATCAGGAGACTTTCCCCGGGAAAAATTTTTAGCTATTTAGGTTACAAACATAAGACTGGAATTTTTAAAAATTTATTTTTAGTTAATAACTTTTTTATTTTTGGAGATAAAAATTTTGTTTTTATATATATGTTAGACTTCCTAGCCCCGCACCTTTTTTCGTCGGTTTTATAATTTTAGTATTTTTATTTTAGATTTTATTAGTAAAATTACAAAAATTTTTAAACATTTTAGAACAATTAGCAAAAAGACGTCAAAAAATCAAAATTTATTATTTTTTATTTTTGGACAAACTAGAACAATTCAAGACGCACATTTTGACACTAATTTTAGATTTTTAGATTAATATTTGGCTAAGTTATTAGAATTATAAGATTGACAGTGGGGCAGGAAAACTTGAGGAAATTCCCAAGTTCGCGGGGTTGTAACTTCCCCCCGGGGTGACTTTTTCGAAATTTTCCTTCGCAGAAGTCATTTTTTTGGGGAGCTCTACACACAGTAAAATTTTCAAAATTCTAGGATCAAAATTGGGGGGGGTCATTTTCGGAATTTTTTTACGTAAATCGTAAATTTCAAAACTTCATATCTCGGCAACTATTAGGCCTAAAATTACGGGGTTTTTGGTAAATTGTGTAGATCGCCGAGATCTACAACTCTTTCATAGAGTCCAAGTGTGGTAGAGCGCCCCCCTCGGAGGGGGAGGGTGATAACCAGTTTTTCTGTGAACTTGGGAATATCGGGAGAACGGAGGGTGATAGAAATAAGGCGCAACTTAGTTTTAAGTCTTTTATAGTGACCGACTCTACCTAGAGTCTAAAAAACAATTTTGGAGCTCTACATTTTTTAGCTCTACATTGTCCCGTGTAGAGCTTGACGAGCCCATTTCAACGAGCCTACGCACGAGTCTGTGCGACCACCCGTTTGGGAGATATAAGGTTTTGAAAACCGTGGCGGCCATCTTGGATCGACTTCCGGTTCCATACGGACGCCCATATCTCCCGAACCGTTGGTCGTAGAGAGACGGGGTTTCCTCTAGGGACAATAGGACGGGGTACTCTACACCCCCAGGGGCCAAATTTTCAAATTGGAGGGGTTGAACTTTTTGGGCCGGATTATCCTGCCAATCGACAGATCTCGGCAAGCCCGACTCAATAAACCCGCATACCAGGGGTCTAGCACAAATAGCGGCGGAGATATCGCCCATCTAAGTTCCAGCTGACATTTCGGCCGCCATCTTGGAAAAGTTTGAGGCGGCATAACTCCGAAACTACTGGAGCTACGACGCTGGGACTTTTTTGGGCATTCATCCCCCGCTCTGGACTATCCCCCTGGTAGGGTAGAGTCGCTCTACGACCGAGGTCATTTTGTCGCTACCAAAAATTTTTTGTTTCAACCATCTAACTTCGTCAATTTACAAGTTAAAAGACCAAAAACAGTAAACTAGGACATACTCTACTGGTAGAGTTAAAAGTAGAGTCATAATTTTGGATTGGATATTGACGAGGATTGAAAAAGGAGTAGTGATTGACTTAGATTTAGTATTGTGACGTCCCTTTTTACAACTTTTACAAAATTGTTTTAATATTTTATTGTGAATTTTTTTATCTTTGTGTATTTTATTAGATTTTTGTGTATTTTTGACTGTGATATTAGACTTAAGTTTTATAAAACTTTTACAAATATTTTAATCCTTGACATAGCTTAAGTTTACAAATTTACCGTGATTATAAATTTGTATTTTAATTTAATTGACAAAGCTGCTCCCCAAGCATACATTAACATACACAACACACATTATCAGACATACAAAACACATACAAAGAACATTACATATACAAAAAACACTAGTCAATAATAACAGTAGCATAGGAAAATCTAGTCATTATTATTTAGGTATTTTATTTCTTTTATTCATTGAGCGTTTTATTTCTTATTTAATTTAATTGCATTTTAACCTGTCCATTGTCCACCTTATACAACTTTTACAAATTTACTTTTATCATTTCGTGTTAATTTATTTTGTGTCGTCTTATTTATTATACGAACCCAGGGTAGATTGATAAAAAATGTATACTAGCAAAGACCCCGTATTTCCTCGGACCACACGCATGAGCACCGATTTTAGTGTAAATCTAGAACGAATAAGGTCCCAGTCCTCCGCAGCCCCCACTACACCTAAGGAGGCAGAAAAATTAAAGGTAAGTATGCTCACCATGGACAGCCTTAGACCAGGAATGGACATGCGCGACTTGGAGAGGAGAGCAATTGATGCACAAATCAAGATCAACCAGCAAATGGAGCCCAAAGGTCCAAACAAGTCGGTCACGAGGGAAAACAAGGCGAGGATAGTGGAGGAGGTAAAAGAGATGGTGGAAATTGTGAAGGAAATCTCAGGAAGGAACAAGGAATTGACGAATGAACTGGAAAAGAGAGGAAAAAAGGATAAAGCAGGACCACCCGAACCAAAACAAATCAGAAATGAAAGCGAAACACAGGAGATAAGCGAAATAGCGAAAATGATACGAGTGTTGATGAAGGAAAGTAAAGAGAGAATAAAAGAGGAAAGTAGAGCTGTGAAGGAAATAAAGGAAGAAGTGAAAAAACAGACGGAAGAGAATAAAGCAATGAAAGAAATGTTGATAAAAGCAATAAAGGAGCAAAAAGAAGAAAGCAAGAAAATGAAGGAAGCAATTGAAAAGATAGGAGGAAAAGCTGACATTAAGAAAATAACAGAAGTACAGGAGAGAATTGAAAAAGCAGAAGCGGATAGAAAGGTAGAAGCGAAAAAAGAGAAGCAGAAGATGGAGGAGATGATAGAAAAGATTAGTAAACAAGCAGTAGAGAGTGCAAGTAAGGAAGCTGATCACAAAAGCATTAAAGAAATAGTAAGCGAAAGTAATAAAATAATGGAAGAGATAAGGAAGGATATAGAAAAGGGAAAAGGAATAAGAGAGGATATAAAGGAAACAAAGGATGAAGGGACGTATGCGGATAAAGTGAGACAAAAGAGGGTCCCCACTCAGAAAACCCTACACTCGATTATAGTCACGTCGACCGACGCATCCAAAACCAGTGACGAGGTGATAGAAATGGTAAAGGAGTCGGTCGACAACGACGGAGTTGATGAATGGTTTGAAGTTAGTAGGATAAGAAAGGCTAAGGGACAGAAAGCGATTTTCGGATTTGAAAAAGAAGCAGAAGCAGAGAGAATGAGGGAAAGAATAGGAAGTAAGGAAAACTTAAAAGTGGAAAGAGCAGCAAACAAAAACCCATTGATAATTGTAAAATATGTTAGAGGAGGGGATAAAAGAGAACAAGTTATGGAAGGAATAAAAAGAGCGATAGAGAAAGTTAGGAAAGGAGAAGTCAAGGTGACCGACTGTGCGGAGATTGTTTACGAAAAACGGACAAAGAACCCGCACGTGGCGCACGTAGTGGTTAGAGTGACTCCCCCGGTATGGAGACAGCTGACAGAGGAGGGGACTCTCCAACTGCAATGGGGTAAATCCGGAGTGGAAGATCAGTCCCCTCTTATCCAGTGCTCCCGCTGTCTGGGCTACGGCCATAGCAGACGGGTCTGTGAGGAGCAGCTGGACAGATGCAGCCACTGTGGGGAGGAACACATGTACGCCGCGTGCCCAAACAAAACGGTGCTCCCAACGTGCATCAATTGCAAAAAGGAGAAGCTGCCAAATGTGGAACACAACACGTTCAATAGCGCATGTCCATTAAGGCAGAAGTGGGATAGGATAGCGAGGGCCAGGGTAGCGTATTGCTAAGGGCGACGAGATGAGAGATCAGGACGTAGAAGAGAAAAATAAAGTAGGTAAAATTAGGGCGGCGGAAGCGAATGGGGACAACAAACGTAAAGCTTGTAACCCCCCATCCGAAGAAGCCGAGCTAGTTGCAAAATACTATGGGACCGCATCCCTAAACTTCGCCCTAATACTTTCGGGGCTGCTTCCTCTGGGCCCCAGGGCCCAAGAAACATCCCTGCTTTTTGAATCAAAGCACGGGAAACCCAAGGAAGTATTAGGGGGAAGAAGGGAGAGCGACCCTAGTGTTGAGGAGGACATCTTCTATGTCCCCCTAGAGAGTCCTTTACGCAAGCAAGACATACATGACAAAGACACACAATCACACACACACACCAGCAAGCTTTTATATAGCAAGTATTTTATTTTATTTTATTTTTTTAATTTTTATTTTTTATTTTAATGTTTTTAGAAATTTTAATTATTAATGTACAATGGTAGCTTTAAGGAATGAAACGCAAATAATGTGATATTAGTAAATAAGTTAATCTAGTTCTGTGATATTAATATGTAAGTTAATATTTAAGTGACAAACTGTGATTTTGACTAGCCCGGGGAAAGAATAGATGTAAGTTAATAATTGTAAATATGTAATGTAATAATAATAATCGTAAATTTTAATGTGTTAAAAAAAAAAAAAAAAAAAAAAAACTGCAAATTTAATGTGTAATAATAATAATTGTAATTTTGAAAATGTATAATAATAGTAATTAGATTGTAATAATTGTGTATGGTTAAATTTAAAACTAGTTTAAGAAATGTATGCTAAAATTATAGTAATATGAAAATGTTGAAGTAATCATAATTGTAATATTTGATAAGAAAATTGTAATAAATGACAAATGAAAAAGAACAACGCGCAAAAGCGCGGAAAAGAGCTCTATAATAAAGCAAAAATGAATAATTGAATTAACAAAGACCTGTTACAAAACGGGGAGTAGGTAGCTCGCGGGCCGGGCCGTTAGCGCCCGGACAGGTAAAAAAAAAAAAAAAAAAAAAAACCTAACCTAACCTAACCTAACCTAACCTAACCTAACCTAACCTAACCTAACCTAACCTAACCTAACCTAACCTAACCTAACCTAGAATTCCTTAGCTTTTTCCTACATAGGTATAACGCGCAAAAATGGATTTTTGTTGCTAGTAGTCTTAATGACTCAATCTGCCTCGATTGTTGCGAGTAGTCCTAGGGACTCAATCTTCTTTTTTTGTTGTTGCTAGTAGTCCTAATGACTCAATCTGCCTCAATTGTTGCGAGTAGTCCTAGTGACTCAATATTTGTTTGTTGCCAGTAGTCCTAGTGACTCAATCTGCCTCGATTGTTGCCAGTAGTCCTAGTGACTCAATATTTGTTTGTTGCCAGTAGTCCTAGTGACTCAATATTTGTTTGTTGCTAGTGACTCAATATTTGTTTGTTGCTAGTAGTCATATTTGTTTGTTGCTAGTAGTCCTAGTGACTCAATATTTGTTTGTTGCTAGTAGTCCTAATGACTCAATCTGCCTCGATTGTTGCGAGTA
The DNA here is from genome assembly GCA_907269075.1 of Idaea aversata. Classification (NCBI taxonomy): domain Eukaryota; kingdom Metazoa; phylum Arthropoda; class Insecta; order Lepidoptera; family Geometridae; genus Idaea; species Idaea aversata. The sequence continues at coordinate 170,028 of OU026083.1, forward strand.
GTCCTAATGACTCAATCTGCGATGTTTGTTGCTAGTAGTCCTAGTGACTCAATATTTGTTTGTTGCTAGTGACTCAATATTTGTTTGTTGCTAGTAGTCATATTTGTTTGTTGCTAGTAGTCCTAGTGACTCAATATTTGTTTGTTGCTAGTAGTCCTAATGACTCAATCTGCCTCGATTGTTGCGAGTAGTCCTAATGACTCAATCTGCGATGTTTGTTGCTAGTAGTCCTAGTGACTCAATCTTCTTTTTTTTTTTTTTTTTGTTGCTAGTAGTCCTAGTGACTCAATCTTTTTTTTTTTTTGTTGCTTGTAGTCTTATTGACTCAATATTTGTTTGTTGCTAGTAGTCCCAGTGACTGAAATCTGAAATCTATTTAAATATAAATCAATTGCTGTTCCTTAGTCTCGCTAAAACTCGAGAACGGCGGAACCGATTTAGATGATTTCGGTTTTGAAATGTTTGTTGTAGTCCAGGGAATGTTTAAACGGTGAGAATTTAAAGATCGGACATACGCGGGTGAAACCGCGGGGCGCAGCTAGTGTGAAATAACTTTTACATCATACTTGCTCGGTAAGTAGGATTTACTAGTATGCCCAGCTAGCATGACTGTTCGTGATATGATATGATAAAAGATAACGTATTATATCCACACATACACATACATAATTATCGATTTCGCGAGTATCACAAATGAAGTGATATGATAAGTTAAAATAATATCACGCAATATGAGATGATAAATACGTCACATCCACTTGATATGAATTTCAATGCTGCCAATTTAATAACGTTAACCATTCATTCTTTTCTTCTTTTTTGCAACTTTTAACGCAATCTGTGGCTGAATTTGACACATCTTTGTTGACAGAACGATCAAACAAGATTTTCTTTAATGTTTATATTTTGAAATCGTGCTATCATCGTGTTTGAGTGTTGGCGTTTTCGTGTAAATCGCGTTTTGGAACGCGAGAGCAACATGGCGCGCTGATTTGTATTTTAGCAAAACTTTGTGATAATCGAGTTAAATTGCACAATTCCGGTGGTAAGTTAATTTAATTTCGTGACAGTGCGAAAATAGTAACTCGACACTGCATATATTGCACACTGCGAAGCTTTAATTAATTATAATATTAAAAAAAACGAATGGAATCTTTTTAGTTTAGTTATACCTACAAGTAGGTAGGTAGGTACATTTTCTGTATTTATTATGAACATTTACACAAAAATCATTATAATATTTCTAACATTCTAGTCTAATAATGGATTTAAGTTAATATTTGTTAAGCTAAATAATCTTGATAAATTTATCACACACCAAACGTTGTCGATAAAATAACGCGCCTTAATGTCAAAAAACGATACTTTTCACGTTTTTTATCGACAATTAGTCGGTCATGCTCGACCTTTCGATAAATAAGAGACTGTCGTGCTCGCTCTTTTGTCTATCTTATCATACCGTAACTCGTGACGTCACACACACGGGCCATGCTCGCTGTTTCGATAAAAATTCAACATGGCTTTAGATAGCATATTTTGACAGTTTTTGTCGATAAATCGCTATATCGTGCTGCTCATGCTAGAGGGGCTGGTATGAGGCTGTGTAAGTTGTCATTTACGACACAGTGCATTGTATATATGAATGTTCCATTTTCAAATCACTTTACCATTCAAGCATAGGATGAATAGGGTCAAACTCCTTGGTTAACCAATCTTGTTTCTTTTAAATGACAAAACTTTTTACTGAAAAAAAAAACGATAAAAATGGTGGCATTCATCTCAGTTCAAGCTATGCAAAATTCCTTGGTAAAATTTTTTTTTTTTTTTTTAAAAACGATTTTTACTGTAAAAAAATGAAAATAGGTGCATTTCACTTGAACTAAGTGTTTGTTCACTTGCGACGACTGTATTAATATTTAAAAAAAGAACATATAAAGTTTTAAGTAGTTCATCATGTCAAGTATTCGCCTGATGAATAAGTGGTCGGCACGCCTGATTTCTGTTATCTTGAAGCCGAAGATGTCGTACAAAAATGTTTTATTTACCTCGCAAGAATTATGTAAAGTGGTATACCTACCTCGGTTGTAAGTAGCTATTACACCCTCGAACTATATTCGCGTCTAAATATCTCGGGTGCACTCGATCCATAGCGCCCTTTGCGAGCTGCGCTCGCACGGGCGCCATATTGGATCTCGTTCTGTAATAGCTCGCTTACATACCTTGTGTGGTAAACTACTATTAAACCACTCAATATTGCAGAACATACATAGGGGTTAAATCGATAGGTACTGAGGTCCCCCACCTCCTAACAACCGATGATAAACCTCCCTTGTTACACGGTGGTGTATATAGTTGACTTTGAAAAAGCGTTCGCTCGTGTAATCCACTTGATCCTTCTTCGGAAGCTCCAAGAGCTAGGTATTCGTGGAAATCTGCTTCGATGGAGTGATTCTACCTGCGAAACTACTCCCAAGCAGTTGTGGTGTCCGGCTAACGATTTAACTTTGTTGATGTTTCTTCTGGTGTTCCTCAAGGATCCATTATGGGACCTGTGTTACACGCGGCTTACCTCTATGATATTGGTTCGTGCTGTAATTTTAGTAACTTCTTTATGTATGCCGATGATACAAAGATTTATGTTCCCACTAAGACTCCTGAAGATGCAAACAAGCTGCGGCGTGATCTTATTGCTCTTTGTAATTACTATCGCAATAATTGTATTAACATAAATGTTGCTAAGTGTTTTCAGATAATTTTTACGCGTAAGATAAATAATGTATCCTTTCAGTATAAGCTCAATGACACGAACATTACTAACTCAATGACACGAACATTACTAACTCAATGACACGAACATTACTAACTCAATGACACGAACATTACTAACTCAATGACACGAACATTACTAACTCAATGACACGAACATTACTAACTCAATGACACGAACATTACTAACTCAATGACACGAACATTACTAACTCAATGACACGAACATTACTAACTCAATGACACGAACATTACTAACTCAATGACACGAACATTACTAACTCAATGACACGAACATTACTAACTCAATGACACGAACATTACTAACTCAATGACACGAACATTACTAACTCAATTCGAGATCTCGGTATCAGTTTTGACTCCAAAATGCAAATGACAGACCATGTGGATGCTATAGTCTCCAAGGCTTTAAACAATTACCCCCTTATTCCAAATCCACATCTCAGATCTTGAACCTCGTTTTGGAATAGGGGGTTAGGGTTCGTTGTATGTATTAGCCGCTCTGTTTTATGATTATGTACGTAGTGTCGGAGTACTGCAGTAACGTATGGAATCTGTACTATGTTACTTACAGTGAGAGTATTGAGCAAATGCAAGTAAGATTCTTTAAAGTCCTCATGTCCGTTATGCAGTTATGCAGCAGTTATACAGGACCCACAACCTTATGACACTTATGGACAGGCGTATTCTCTTAGAGATGATGCTTATGTATGACGTCTGTAACAGCCAGTCAACAGTCAACAGCCCTGAGCTCACGAGTCTCTACACCCCTAAAACACGGACTCGACATGCTTCATCAAAGTTATTTTATGTCCTTTATAATAATAACACAAGCTATGGTCGAACCTCAGTTGTTCTACGTTCTCTTCAGACATATTATGATAAAGTTCTATTCCATTGATATTTTGTATGAAGGGAGAAACAAGTCCAGACGCTTGGTAACATTCTAAAAACCAAATGGCGTACCTAGCACAATAACAATCATAATGAACATTGTACCTCTTTCACTCACACACACACACACACAAACATACACACACACACATAAACTTCCTCTCCTCTTGTCCTAAACCTTGAAAGAAGAATATAGTAAACACGCTCGAGCAGAGGATGGACTCTGCTCGAGCGTGTTTACTATATTCTTCTAGTTCACACATTGCACATCACAACGCGTGGGCGCATGTGTTGTATTTGAATATTTTAAAAAAAAGTAAGAATCTGTAATTGGCATTAAGTTCAGTTAATACTTTTTAGTTTATAATAAACTAGCGACCCGCCCCGGCTTCGCACGGCTGTATTATGCATGTATTATATCTAAAAACCTTCCTCTTGAGTCACTCTATCTATTAAAAAAACCGCATCAAAATCTAATTTTAAAGATCTAAGCATACATAGGGACATAGGGACGGCGAAAAGTGACTTTATTTTATACTATGTAGTGATTTTAAGTGCTGTTAATTCTTTGTTTATCAATAAAAAGAAATTTAGAGAAATAATATACTCAGTTTATTCGGAAATAACATTTATATTTCATTATTTAGCTTTTTTTTGTATATTTTATATATGCCATCTTAACATTAACTGACTGACTACTCAATAGTCAGTCCATTGTCCATTGAACACGCCGTTGTTGTTGTTGTTGTCATTATACTCGTTGAAGCAACTGTTGTTGTTGGATTGGAGGTCGGAGATAACACTGTTTTATATTAGTTTATGTCGGATGAATTGGGACGAATTACAAAAAAGGAATACAATAATAAAATAAATAAATAATAAAGATAAATAAATATTATCCCGTCAGTCCCACCAGGCAGCACCGACATGGAGTGTGGACGAACGGAACATACATACATATATACATATATAAATAAAATGAATATGAATAGATAAATAAATGATGTAAATAATACTAAGTTCGGCACAAAACGTATGACAATGTATCGGAAGACATATTATATAATAGAGGATTGTGAACCCATACATAATTATAAATACATATACAAGTAGGTTGATATAACATTAAATACGATACAATACAATATATAAATAAATACATATAATATACGATTCGATACTGGGTCGGTTACCGTCCACAACGATATCACAGAGTACGGAGGGAGGGGGGGTTTACTTGTTGAACAGGAAGGAGAGCTGGTAGTAGTTGCGGGGCCGGTCGTAGGTCGCGGGGCTCGCGTCGGGGGCGAGGGGGAGGGGCAGCGGAACGGGCAGGGGGAGGGGCACGGGGAGGGGCAGGGGGAGCTCGCCGGGGGGGAGGGAGCAGGACTTCCTCTTCAGTGGGACGCTGTCGGGGTCGGTCGTCTCGTTCCTTGTCGGTGCTACTTGTAGTGGGGTGACATCGGGACTGACGGCACCGGCATCCTTGCTGCCTTCCTTACTGATCTCCTTACTGGCATCCTGACTGATGTCCTTATCGACCTTCATACTCTCCTCTTTACTGGAGTCCTTACTAACCTCCTCATTGGGATCCTTACTGACCTCTTTACTGGTATCCTTAACGTACCTACGGGTGTTCTTACCGACGTCTTTACCGGCATCCTCATCGGATGTAACATGTTTAGACACCACAACATCGGAGGATAGTTCCGGTCCCTCCACGTGGTGTACAGAAGCACCTGCATCGATTACCTGATGGGACGCGTCCTCGATCTCTACGGAGACATCGAGAGGTTCCACACTCGGATGGGAGCCAGGAGTCGCGGCAGGTGTCGTGTTAGAGCTGGAGGGGGCCGGCTCCGGCGGCTCCGAGGGAGATTGCGGTGACGTCACAGGATCATGTTCCATGGATACCTCGAGGATCGGGCCGCGGAGACCGAACAGAATTTCTATTAGATTGTCATCCATTGGATCCAGGAGTTGGGAGGTGGACTCCAAGGAGGTGTCGCCTCCAGCGTCCCGTGGCGGCTGCAGCTCGCCGACGAGGTCCTCGCTCGATGACGACTCGACCGACACGCTCCTAGATCCCGTCTCAATGTCGCTCGACGACTCACTAGCACTCGACTGACTGTAGCTTGACTCATTGTCGCTCGAGTCATTGTCGCTCCAGTCATTGTCGCTCGAGTCATTGTCGCTCCAGTCATTGTCGCTCGAGTCATTGTCGCTCGAGTCATTGTCGCTCGAGTCATTGTCGCTCGACTCATTGTCGCTCGACTGACTGTCACTCGACTCATTGTCACTTGACTGACTGTAGCTCGATTCGATGTCACCGGACTGACTGTCGCTTGTGATGTAACTGTCAGATATATCGTTATCAGTGTAGATATATCGATCTCCGGTGTCTTCCCGTCCGGGGGGAGGTGGTGGATGAGGTGGTGGGAGATATCCGACGTCCAGGGGATCGAGGGGGTCGAGGGGGTCAAGGGGGTCGAGGGGGTCATGGGTGTTTAGATGACCTTTATGTTTAGGTAGGAGGGTGACCGACGACGGAGACTTGGCGAGCTTGTGCCTGAGACTTACGTCGTTGAAGAGTCGTTGGAGGAAGTCGTAGTCAGGTCTCGTCCGGCCGGAGGAGGTCGGGGAGTGGTCGCGGGGGGAGAGCCAGTAGCTGCCGTCCTCGTCATCCGGGGGGACGAGGGAGAGTCGCTCCTCGCTGTCCGCGGTGGACACGTGCAGGTTGGGGAACAGCTTGGCCAGCTCGCGGGCCACGTTCGCCTGCGACAGGATGTACGCGAGGGCGTTGCTCTTCGGATCCACCTGCACAATGGCCACGTATATAGGTAGGTACTCAGTGGACATCGATCGATGTCTTCATGTTGGCACCGAGTAAGTAAGTATTGGCTTAACAGCGTAGGAAGTAATTAATGTAACGCACTCTAGTAAAGTGTCGCCCGAGTGAGCGGCGAGCACCGCGCGGTGGGGGGGACAGAAGCACCTGCATCTACCTCATCGAGGGATGAGGGGGATGACGTCACGTGAGGGGTATATAACGTACCTTGATGGGAGTGATCTCTATGAGTTTCTGCCTCTGGTTGGAGCCGGTAGCGCCGGTAGAACCGGTGGGTTCGGTAGCACCGCTGGAGCCGGCGGAGTGCTTGTGGCGACACTCGCACGAGGACATCAGGGAGACGCATACCAACATCACTGCGATCATATTACACAAGTTACACGTTGCCTGCACGAGACACACGCAGTCGTAGAGGAGCCACGCAGTGGACGCTCCATCCACAAGAAATGGCTGGTGATCATGGAGCTGTCCAATGAATCTACTGAGAACTAATTCATTATTTGGCTTATTCTTTTCGAACCCCACCCATGGGGGAGGACTACTATTCTGCCTTTCATGTCAAGATAATAATAGTACATTACGAATAAGTGTGGTAAATAGATTATTACACAGAGAACGCGAGCGTGTCAAAAGCCGAGATGCAAAGATCAATTCCACACGCGTATCGTACGACGTTTTTAATCAGAAAATATTTGTAAAGAAAATAATAAATAACAAAATATTTGTGATGAGTCTATGTTTGCAATTTTTTTAGGCAATATATTTTTTGTTAATTATACTTTCGAAAGGCTAGGCAAAAGACTTTTAACCTATACAGCCTCGTCTGACATACAATATTTTTTAGGGTTTTCCATTTGTTTTTGCGTCGGGGCGCGGGTTTAAAAACAGAATAATTAAGTATAGGTATAATGGTAAAAAAAATATAAAGAAAAATAAAATAAAAACAATACTTACATAATAGTTATTGACGTCATCACGCAACATTAGATGAGTTTTGTTTAAACCGCCTCTATGTAAAGATCAATTTTCCACACTTATATCGTAATATACTGTTTCCGTATCATTAAATTTTGTGTTGAACCCCTGACGTAAAAACAAATAGAAAAAATGGTTGTCTGTAAAGTCGGTTTCCGGACGATAATTTTACGTGATAACGTCATAAGAAAACATTGATGGTAACCATGGCAACGATAAAACGTTGCTATAGTTACCTTGTCAATAACATGAGGCGTTCCAGTAACGACGCGTGACGTCACACTTTTTTGAGATTGCAGATGTTCACCAATTTATAAAACGTTATCACGTCAAAAACCCTAAAAGAAATTGTATGTCAGACGAGGCTGTATAGGTTAAAAGTCTTTTGCCTGGCCTTTCGGCTCTCTGCAATGATCAAATTACTACACTAGTATCGTAATGTACTATTAAGATATTGAAGTATCGGTAGGAGGAGTGGGAGTATTGGTTCCCGTTGTTTGTCTAAAGACTAAAGTCATCGTTTTGTCACTATGACATTCTAACCTGTTCAACTGTTGTACTTTTTGTCACTTACACAATATAACCCCTTGGACGTTCAGACGTGTGAACAGCCTAGTCAGGGAAGGGTTTGACCACTACTACACCTGCCTGATGGTAAGATGTAACACTCGCGTGTGTTCACTCGCTACTTGAAGATTGTACACGTCAGGGCAGACAGACAGACAGACTCAGGCAACTGATACCATTGCGTTGTTGTTCCACCTCCGTGATAGAGAGAGAGAGAGAGAGGCTCACGATCTGCAATGGCCTACGTGTCAGTCACCAACTCCGGACTCGAGTAGGACCGTTGCAGACAATGCCCACTGTGCTCTAACACCTGCACATTGGAGGACCTGGTAGAGACAAACGTCGCTGCAGTCGCAGTGGCTAGCTACTGGGCGGGAAACATTCGACAGGTGGAACGTGACTGACTAGGAAAGAAGCGCGACCTACGCGACGGGTTCGCCTTACTGTGATCATATGGGACAGTACAACAATACAGGGTTATTGGAGATTATACTAGCAAGCCATTGAGGGCTACTTCTGTGCACCTTGACAAACAACTTTTGTTCACACACTTTTGGATATTCAAACATTTTTTCGAAAATTTTGAGGTTAGGTTTATCTGAAAATCAGCTGTTCCTTAAACGGAAAGGTCATTAACCTTAAAATTTTACTTTGTTTATCTACTGTTCTCAGTTTGAATGACCTTCGTTTTAAAACATCAGTTGTTTTTTTAATTTACAAAACCTCAAAATTTTCAATGTTTTTTCGAATTTCCAAAAGTATGTGAACAAAAGTTGTTTGTCAAGGTGCACAGAAGTAGCCCTCGACGGCTTGCTAGTATAATCTATACCAATCCTATATAGTACAATATGTAAGTACGCACTCACCAATGAACGCGTCCATCGCGTCGCGTCGTGTCGCCTGACTACCGCCGCGACCTGACACCGCCTGCTATATATAGCCGTGCACGGTACGGTATATACTACACATATTATATAGTACATAAAGTAATCAAGGCGTTAATGAATAGATGAATGTAATGTGTATCGACGCGGCTGATTACATCGCGTTATACTGTGACTGCAGCTCTAATGAGCTCTGTGACTGCGCTGCGTTGTGTTGTCGGTCACCGTACAGGTACACTCACCGTCTCCCCTTGTCTCTCCTGACTCCTCGACTACGGTTGGAAGGGAGGTATCTATATTATATTTACTTATAGCTATTTGTGTGTATTATCGTATATTCATTCCTATATTACGTGTTTTTTGACGTGATAACGTCAAAAAACATCTCATCATTCCCAAAAAATTGTCACATTCCCATTGTGTGACGTCATTGTCACGTTCCGGTGGCGTCATGTCAACAATGACGTCACAGTGCACGCAGCAATATGAAAGCAATATCAAAATGTTTTATATTTTTTATAATATTAACGCTCATCTGGGCTCGTGTTATGGTGACGAGTGACGAATATAAGACTTAATATAAATAAAATAACAGGAAAAAATATAAATGAAAAAAAGTTAAATGACAAACAAATAAATTAAATAATTCATTGTTCTCTGATGACGTTATTATGTAAACTTATAGTCCGTAAACCGACTTTACAGACAACTATTTGTTTTAATAAAGCATCTATAGAAGATATCGTCGCGGTGTAGAGAGAGTTCATTACATTAACACCTACCATTTATTGATAACGAGCACAACTATTGAATGGCTGAACCAATTTTCATGATGTGAAGTACTAATACAAGTATTTCGTTGAAATTTAGTTTTTTATTTTTCCATAACTTCAATAAAATCGGAGCAGACATTCTCTTTGTGCATTCAGGAGGAAGCTAAAGGTAAAATAAAATACATTCAATGAATAAATCAATAAAGTTTATTTAGGCAAAGAACAAAGTCATACTTAGAATAGTAACATGTTGTCACATGACGTGACACGACGTGACATGACGTGACATAACGTGACAAGATGTGACACGTCCTTACTTATGCTATTTGAAAATTGGACATTTTATAAATAGACACTTTATATCTCTAATAGAAAGATTCCATGTGATATAGTTGTATACAGACCGACGTGCTACAGTCCGACAACAGCCCGACACAGCCCGCCAGGGAGGGGGAGGTCGGGAAGGGGTCGGCTCACAGTGAGAGGTCGTTCCAACGACGACTAGATACTTGAGTTAAAGTCGTTACTAATATTAGTATACAGTATTCTTTATTTACTTAAAATGTAGGTACATAGTAAGTATAATCATTTATTAATCATTAAACTTAACTTAAACTGCACAAACAAAATAAAATAAATAAAATAAAATAAAAACATACATGCACATCACAAATAAACATAGTAAGTTGGTGTTTAGACATTTTTCATTTTTTATTATATCCCTCCTGACAACGCTCTTACACAAGTATAAAGTCGCACGGTTCCTATGTGACCACGTCGTCGGTCGGCTCTTGTGACCAATAGTGATCCTCTCACACACTACAGACAGACAGACAGACTAGGGATCGGCCGATACATGACACTTGTATCGTATAACTGGACAGACGAGCGACATCTGTCTTCTTCTTCGTATCGATAGCACAAATTAAAGGGGCGAATTGATAAGGTACAACAACACCATCTTGGTTGGGGGGCATCTGTCGACTGACCCTTTAGTTGCCGCCGACGATCTAATGTCTACTGTCACCCGCATTATATAGGTATACATAATATTGGTTATCTCTTTCACACACAACACTCTAGCGGTATGCGTGTCGTTTGTACTTAGATACTAAATTACTTAATTATTAATAAGTTATTTGAATAAGAATAATAATCAACAACCCCATCAGGGGTCAATTAGGAATATATTTAATGTAAATAGTAGAATAAATGGGAATTGATTCCTAACGACTCACCTCACTCGACGTCGCTAGTGGAGTCGTCGGGAATAACCCTCAATATTTAAATAGATTGGTCAATTTAACGATATAGGGGAACTTAGGAAAGTTACATGTCCTGTAATGTTGTACTTTCCAACCTCTACTAGTGTACTAATGTACGAGTGTACGAGAATCTAATTCATCGATAGTAATAATAAGGCGCAATACAATGTGGACCTTAAGACAAGTGAATAGAGTATAAAATAGACTTAACTATAATATTGCCATCGTGTCGTTAAAGCCATACATTAAAAATATACATTTCGCAGATATTACGTCAAGTACAATGTTTATTACTCATTTTGCAAATAAGACATTTTGACATGTGGACATTTATTTCACTATGATTGTGTTCGTGTTGTCTTCACTGTCAAACGGCTCTCGACCGGTATACTCGCGCAACATAAGTTCAATCAACATTGATTTCAATTAGATATTCCCGTCTGCTCCCCCGCCCTGTCCCCCTAGCCCGGGGGGGAGCAAGTGCTGTCAGGAATCTATCAGCAGAGTGACAGGCAATCTGGATAATTGAATATAAATATACAAACAATACAAGGCAACGATTTATACCTAAGGTAGGTAGTTAAATGTAATGTAATGCTTGTGACGTAAAGTGACAGAATATTATAATCTGAAGGTAGCGGTGACCGCAGACGAGCGACAGCGATGCAGGTTGGTAGTAGCAGTTAGTAAAGCAACTAATGATCGTGTCGCTCGTCTGCGTCGGCCGGCTAATTATTCTACATTTGACATTATTGTAGGAAATATAACTAGTATTGCTTCAAGGAGAGGATAATAATTGTAATTGTTCAAGAATATTTTACATATAATATAAGCCAATATAAGCTCCCGCAGTTTTACTCTCGTTACATCCCGATCCCGGGAATATCGGGATTAAAAGTAAACTGGAATTAATGTATGTTCATACAATTAGTCGATATCGGTCAAGTAGTTGAGAACATGGGGTTATTCCCGACGTATCACGAGAGACGTACGTGGCTGGTACGACGTAAAGTTGTTCGGACTCTCACGTGATGCAACTCATTTTGGTTGCAATATAAACATTTACATCAATTAATTTAAAAAGAAATTGTTTTTTATATTACTGTTCATAGCGAATAGTATTTTTCCCACGGGATCGGAAAGTACGCGGGTCAAACCGTGGGACGCAGCTAGTTGCAAGTACCTATAATATTGAATTTGTAATCAGAACGAATGTTCCTGTAATATGAATATAGAAAATAGATGTATTTACTTAAATATAATGTGTTTTTAGATTAGTTTGTAACAAGTTTACGATATCATGTAGCGAGGTGTGTACACGAGGGACATCACCTCGAGTGGTCCAACTAGTGGAACCACGGGTCTTTACTAGGGGGTCGTGAGGCTACTACACCACCTCCGACATCATGTAGTCGGCTCTATGAGCGTGTCGTGAGAGCTGGTCTCTATCAGTTGGAGACACCGAGCAGGTTTACACGATACATGTGTGAGAGAGTTCCTGCACATCGCGCCGCGGCTCGGCGCCCGCCTACCGTCGCGGGGGCGGGGGCGGCGGGGAACGTCTGCGGGGGCGACGCGTCGGGGGACGCGAGGACGACTCCGATATCTGGGGTACATGGAACAATATGTTTAGTTTTATATAAATACTAGCTGTCCCGTAAAAAAAAAAACTAAAGGAAACAAAATAAAAAAGAATCATCTCAATCGGTTGAGCCGTCTTCGAATGATCGCGTAACATACATACAACAACAACATACAGACGAGTTGAGAACCTCCTCCTCTTTTGGAGTCGGTTAAAAAATAGATGTTGCCGATTCTCAGACCTACTGAATATGCTCACAAAATTTCATGAGAATCGGTCGAGCCGTTTCGGAGGAGTTCAAGTTCGAACCCCGTGTCACGAGAATTTTATATATATAGAGAAAGAAGAAGATTTTCCCATAAAGTAATAATGGTGATTGTCCTTGTTTTTGAAGTTATACTTCTTTAGGCGCGTTATGAAAAAATGATGAGAGTGAAATTTTACAAAAGCGAGACACAAAATTCTCACGTCACACAAAATTCTCACGTCGGACGAGTTTTTTGCCGGACGAGTTTTTTGTCGGACGAGTTTTTTGTCGGACGAGTTTTTTGTCGGACGAGTTTTTTGTCGGACGAGTTTTTTGCCGGACGAGTTTTTTGTCGGACGAGTTTTTCGTCGGACGAGTTTTTTGTCGGACGAGTTTTTTGCCGGACGAGTTTTTTGTCGGACGAGTTTTTTGTCGGACGAGTTTTTTGTCGGACGAGTCTTTTGTCGGACGAGTTTGTGTCGGACGAGTTTTTTGCCGGACGAGTTTTTTGTCGGACGAGTATTTTGTCGGACGAGTTTTTTGTCGGACGAGTTTTTTGTCGGACGAGTTTTTTGTCGGACGAGTTTTTTGTCGGACGAGTTTTTTGTCGGACGAGTTTTTCGTCGGACGAGTTTTTTGTCGGACGAGTTTTTTGCCGGACGAGTTTTTTGTCGGACGAGTTTTTTGTCGGACGAGTTTTTTGTCGGACGAGTCTTTTGTCGGAAGAGTTTGTGTCGGACGAGTTTTTTGCCGGACGAGTTTTTTGTCGGACGAGTATATTTTGTCGGACGAGTTTTTTGTCGGACGAGTTTTTCGCCGGACGAGTTTTTAAGAAGTATAATTTTTTATTGAAGTACACTACTTGATCTTTAGTGATACTGCCATATATGTATGTCATGTACTCACACGAGCGATGACCCTGGCTGGTACCGGCGGCGGGACCACCTCCCCGGACACGGTGGTCACGTGACGGTCGCGTGACGTCACCTCGCCCAGTGACGTCACCACGCACCTCACACACGACACGCTCGGCGTGCGACTGGACGCGACGGTCGTGTTGGCCGACGACGGCGAGCTACAGTCGGACGCGCGAGGTGACGACGTCACGGTGACAGCTGACGTCAGCCGTCGAGTGTCAGCCTCGGTGGAGACGTCAGCGGCGTGCGGGGCGGGAGTGACGTCACACGCACGTCGTCGCGGTGACGAGGTCGAGGGCTGCGGCGAGTTGCGGCTGAGAACATTACACTTGTATGACAGTATACAGTGTGTCTGTCTGTCTGTCTGATGTAGTGGTAGGTGTGGGGTACCTGCGGTCGTGGTCGGGCGGTCGCGATCACAAGACGGTGTCGAGCGTGTCGAGGGAGCGCAGCAGCGCTGGATCCCGCGACACCCACCCGGCGAGCTCCTCGCGCGTCACCACGCCGTCCCCGTCCGCGTCCATTGCCTGCACACGTAGGTACATGGAGACAATATCTACCAGGGTAGCATGACGTCAAGGAGACGTCGTCAGCTCGGTGGACTCACGTGGAAGATCCTGTGCGTGTGGTCGAGCGCGGCCTGCGCGGAGGGAGGAGGCCGCGCCGAGTGTCCGAGCAGCTCGTACACGGCGCCCACGACGGTAGCGAGCTCCGCGCGCGAGATGCGGCCGTCTCCGTCCGCGTCGTACAGCGAGAACACCCACGACAGCTTGTCCTGGAGCGAGCCGCGACCCACGCGGGACAACACCTCGAGGAACTCCTGCAAGTATACCACAACAACGGAATCTTTAAAGAGGTCATACTATATCAGGGGCCCTACCGCGGTAAGTGCGTCGGCTTCAACCCAACGCGTCGCCTTGCGCCGACCCGCGCCCCACACTGGGCGAAATTTTAAACCTGCCTTTCATAGGAGTTTTGAAAAATTAAGTGGTCTATTTCGTGTGTTTTAAGTATGCAGGATTGCAGGGGACCTCAAAACATTTAAAAATAAGTGATTCTGGTTAGTTATTTTTAAAAAACACTACAAAATATGACTTTGTTTTTTTTTAAATGATATAACTATTATCACTTATTTTTTAATGTTTTGAAGTCCCCGACAATCCTGCATACTTAAAACACACGAAAACACTACTTAATTTTTCAAAATTTCTATGAAAGGCAAGCTCAATTTTCCGCCCATTGTGAGACGCGGTTTGGGATATCGACGTCGGCTTGAAGCCTACGCACTTACCGCGGTAGGGCCCCAGGTCCTGCTGTAAGTACCAGGGTAACATAATGTCATAGTCGGTCGCTCATCTCCTGTCCTGTCTCAAGCGAGAGGTTGAAACCCCTTTAGTACCCACTCCAAGGAACTGGTGTTGCATTGACTGGTCAAACACGTGTTGGAAGTACCAGGATGGCAGAATGTATGTGGAGGTGATTGTCCTCACCTCGAATGTAAGCTTCCCGGACTCCTTGTGCTTGATGGAGTTGAACACCAGGTGGGCGTATTGTGACGCATCTGGAAATATACATGGACGGTTAACATTAACTAATTATTATAATTAGCCTGAGAAATAAGTTATAATCAATTATATACTTTGTTTACCTCCGAGAGGGAAAAATTGACAGAATATGTTCTTGAAGGCAGCCTCGTCGACCACACCAGTCGGACACTCCTGCGGGAACATTCACACATATCATTATACCGTACATATTGAGTCTCATTAGTCCTCCCCCCTCCCCTCCCTAGAGCTAGGGCGGAGGAAGGGGGGGGATAGAAGACGACTGACCTGCTTGAAACCGCGGTACATGAGCTTGATCTCGTGCGGCGTGAAGTTGGTGGCCCGGGCGAGTGCGGTGAGACCCTCGGGACGGTGCCTCCCGCAGCTCGGCCCGGATGACTCCGAGCACTCCTCCTCTGTAGGTAGGACATACATCTTACGTTAGATATGGACCCCTGGTACCCCCCCCCCCTCGCGAGACGTCACACGTGACCTGTCGGTAACAGACCCCCTCTATAACGTTAGATATGGACCCCTGGTACCCCCCCCCTCGCGAGACGTCACACGTGACACGTCGGTAACAGACCCCCTCTATAACGTTAGATATGGACCCCTGGTACCCCCCCCCCTCGCGAGACGTCACACGTGACACGTCGGTAACAGACCCCCTCTATAACTTTAGATATGGACCCCTGGTACCTCCCCCTCGCGAGACGTCACACGTGACCTGTCGGTAACAGACCCCCTCTATAACGTTAGATATGGACCCCTGGTCCCCCCCCTCGCGAGACGTCACACGTGACACGCCGGGAATAGACCCCCTCTATAACGACTTGTATTCATATAAACCACCACATTTAAGTTTCTAAAGCTTCGCAAATTGCAAACCGTGAAGTATAAAGTAAATGAACGAATGAATGAACCTTTCAGCCCGAACTCGGCCCCGTGTTGAAGCCGCCGTCAGTCAGTCGGTCCAGCTACTAGCTGTACGTCCAGCTGTACAGCTAGCTGGAGCTAGTTGAAGCTATTCATTCCCAGGTTGTATACAAGCCGCTCGTTGACGGAGTTTCATTCAACTTTCAATAAGCACACCGTTATAAATAGCTCGCGAGTATAAACAACTAGCTGCGTCCCGAAAACGAAACAATGTTTTATCTTTATAATATAACTAGCGACCCGCTCCGGCTTCGCACGGCTATATTATGCATGTATTGTACATATAAACCTTCCTCTTGAATCACTCTATCTATTAAAACAAACCGCATCAAGATCCGTTGCGTAGTTTTAAAGATCTAAGCATACATAGGGATATAGGGACAGAGAAAGCGACTTTGTTGTATACTATGTAGTGATGATACGAGTAAGTAAGTAAAAGTAAATAAATGAAGTATTGGATAAAACTAGAGAATTATGGAAAAGGATTTTGAATATTTGTAAAGAGTTTGTTTTTATGTTTAACTTGAAGAAACAACTGGAAAACTACCCGTGTCACTACTGGTAGTACAAGTGGTAGGGACACGGGCAATAAACGTCGTTTACAATTATTAGTAACCTCATTTTAAAAAAGCGTCTACTTCGTTAACACTCATCTAAACATATTGCTGCATCGTTGAGGAAACTCAAGTAGTTGTACTGGAGGCGCCGGATATATATACTCGTACTTATAATATTGTAATGAATGAAGAGTTTGTTTGTTTGTTTGAACGTGTCTAATCTCAGGAACTACTGGTTCGAATTGAAATTTTTTCTTTGTGTTGGACAGTCCATTTGTCGAGGAAGGCTATAGGGTACTTTATATTTCGATATTCCCACGGGATCGGGATTTACGCGGGTGAAACCAAGGAGCGCAGCTAGTTGTTTGATGTTTGTGCTGTTTGATTACTGCAACCGGTGGACAGTTGGGATATTGAAGTGTTAACTGACCACTTGCGGTGACATTTGATGGATAGTTGGTTTACAGGGAAATATTATATCTTGGGGAAAGAGTGGTAGAAATGGGAAAAGAAGTAAAGGGAGACAAATGAAAGGTTGGGAAGATGACCTTAGGAAAGCGGCACACAGTGGATGAGAATGGCTGGAGAAAGGGAGAAATGGAAAAGTACAAGCTGGTGATGAAACCGATCGTCTATGATCAGACAGTAACTTATTATTACTAATTTGTAAAAAAATTAAACAGTAATTTAGGCTTATTTTTAACCGACTTCAAAAAAGGAGGAGGTTCATAATAATTCTTCGCGTATATATATATATTTTTGAAGTGAAAACTTCTTATGGCGCGTTTGGCACTTTTGTGGGTGAGCATTTTCAGCCTTTCTCGCGACAGACGACAGATTTTCTCGCGACAGATGAGATTTTACACAGATATACAGTTTTTTAATTTGGCTGTGAGTGTATTAAGACGTAAATATGGTATTTTTTAACGGACGACTATTGACGGACGACAAATGTCGGACGACTATTTGTCGGACGACTATTGCCGGACGACAAATGTTGGACGACTAATTGACGGACGACTATTTGTCGTCCGACAAATAGTCGTCCGACTATTATTTTTTTTCGTCTAAAACTCTTTTTAACCGACTTCAAAAAAGGAGGAGGTTCTCAATTCGTCGCGTATATATATATATATATTTTTTTTTTTTTTTTTTATGTATGTTCGCCGATTACTCGAAAACGCCTGGACCGATTTGGAAAAATCTTTTTTTGTATGAAAGGGGATAACTCAGAGGTGGTCCCATAAAAATTGAATGAAGATCTGATGAGGATCTTCGGAGTGATGAACAGAATTGCACCTCGAGAGTGCAGCAAATTGCTCAGTTTTCGTTTTCCACCAGTAGAATTGGGCCATAAACTAATAGTTACCGATAAATGGAATATCTGAAACCACCTTCTCATCAGAAAACTCTTCAATCGGTTACGATTACAGGTTACAATTTGAAGAATTTAGTCGAATTTAGTCGCCGGACTGGGTTTGTATGAATGTTGACAGAAAACCCTATCTTCAATGAAGATCTGATGAGGGTCTTCGGAGGGATGAACAGCATTGCACCTCGAGAGTGCAGCAAATTGCTCTATTTTCGATTTCCACCAGTAGAATTGGCCCATAAACTAATAGTTACCGATAAATGGAATATCTAAAACCACCTTCTCATCAGACAACTCTTGAATCGGTTACGATCACAGGTTACAATTTGAAGAATTTAGTCGAATTTAGTCGCCGGACTGGGCTTGTATGAATGTTGATAGAGAACCCTATCCTAAATGAACATAATGATGAGGATCTTTGGAGTGATGAACAGATCTGCACAGCGAGGTTCAGCAAATTGCTCAATTTTCCATTACCACTAGTTGCGTATGTTCTCGCGACAGATGAGTTTTTTTTTTTTTATGTATGTTCGCCGATTACTCGAAAACGCCTGGACCGATTTGGAAAATTCTTTTTTTGTATGAAAGGGGATAACTCAGAGGTGGTCCCATAAAAATTAGATGAAGATCTGGTGAGGATCTACGGAGTGATGAACAGAATTGCACCTCGAGAGTGCAGCAAATTGCTCATTTTTCGATTTCCACCAGTAGAATTGGCCCATATACTAATAGATAAATGGAATATCGGAAACCACCTTCTCGTCAGACAACTCTTCAATCGGTTACGATTACAGGTTGCAATTTGAAGAAATAGTCGCTTTCGCCTCATGAAGTAGAATTTTCAGTGACAGCGGCACTAAAAATGGTTAAATAAAAAATAAATTAAAATTTAAAAAACCGACTTCAAAAAACCCGAAAACAAAAACTAAAAAACCTTGATAAAAGTCCTGGAAACAAAAACTAAAAAAAACCTGATAACAAATACTTAAAAAACTTTAAAAAAAATCCTGGAAACAAAAACTAAACAAAAACCTGAAAAAGAAACCTGAAAACAAAAACTAAAAAAAAACTGAAAAAAAAAAAAACGAAAAAGTGAAAATAATCCATTTCAGGTCACTAAAACAGCAGATAACTTAAACATACTTGGAAGTCGGACTGGGTTAGATTGAATGTTGAGAGGTATAATATAGGAAACATGGTGTCACCCAGTCCGACTTCCAAGTATGTTTATGTTATCTGCTGTTTTAGTGACCCGAAATGGATTATTTTTCACTTTTTCGTTTTTTTTTTCAGGTTTTTTTAGTTTTCGTTTTCAGGTTTCTTTTTCAGGTTTTTTTTAGTTTTTGTTTCCAGGATTTTAAGTTTTTTAAGTTCTTGTTTTCAGGTTTTTTTTAGTTTTTGTTTCCAGGATTTTTATCAAGGTTTTTTTAGTTTTTGTTTTCGGGTTTTTTGAAGTCGGTTTTTTAAATTTTAATTTATTTTTTTATTTTATTTATTTTTATATCTTGGGGACAAATGACCTTCTGTATTTTTCCGATTAAAGTTCGGGGGAAGAAAACACGGGGTATCCTCCCAATGGGGGATAATGAGAATAACTCTGTAGAATAACTCTTTTATTCCTTTAAGTTTAATATATTCTTTATTTTAACGTAGATCCGGTAGTAAATACACCGTTAAGTAAGAATGTACAAATGTAATGAGGGTAGGATCGTTACTCGTATTGTTAGACAACAAGATGGCGGCTCTGTATGTATGTACCGTCCAATTACAACAAGTAACATGGTTACTTTTGTTACAACAAGTAATGACGGAAAACGATCACACGTTTCAACTCAACGCAGTACGTTATTACTGGAGTCAGTTGACTGCCGTGCGCACACACAGACGTAACTGTGGTCTGCGATCGAACAAATCCTACTATTATTATAACGTAAAACTTTGTATAAGATAAACTAGGATCATTTTATTGTTTAAATAACGGGTTATTCCTTTCCACCCCATGGGGATCGATAGGTGGGGGTGGAAAGGAATAACCCGGAAATAAGTCTCTAGTTTAGTTAGACATAGAAATATCTTTCACCAAAAAGTTCAAAGACTGACAGACAGACAAAGAGTGACTGAGTGAGTGATACATCAAGTAGGTAATTGACAGCAACAATACAACCGCTGCGTGTTGTTTGTGGAATTGTTTATTAAGAAACCATTTATGTTTGCAGTAAGAGGGTGAAATATGCGGGTGAAGCCGCGGACAGGAGCTAGTAATAAGATGTAATGACATACAGCCAGCCATCTGTCTGTCTGTAGGTACTCTCTCATCTCCTCTATAATAGACCGGAAGTGTTGACACGACTTGTATTGTTCGTGTTGTATTTTCTCAACAAAATGGCGTCCATCCCCCCCCTTCCTCCCCCCCCCTCTACCGCCCATCATTACCGTTAAAGTTCACTTATCTTTTGTAAAATATATGATAAAAACATTTTCGTTGTAAAAATGTCGGCATATTGTTCCCGTTGTATCATGTAATATCCTGAGGGTAATGTAATATTGTTGTTTAGATCGCTGAACGTGATATAGTAAGGTAGAGTACTAGCAACGCTCCGCGATTCCACCCGCCGTCACTCCCGATCCCGTGGGAACAATACAAAGGGATACAAAGTAGTATATGTTACTGTCAATGAATCAATGTATCTTTGTACCGATACTCATATAAATCGGTCCAGTAGTTTCGGAGCCTAATCAATGCAAACAAACAATCAAAACTTTACCCAATTAATAATATTAGCATAGATTAGATACCATAGAGTATAGTATATATAGAGTAGGTATAGAGGTGTAATGTGTGACGTTTATTGTTTGTACCATAGACTAATGTCATTGCAATATAGTGTCGAAAATTTTAAAGAAATCTTAACAGTTCAGTTCTGGGGGAGTATATAGGATCAGTGAGACCCTCCGATCTAATTTCAAATCATCCCTCTTAGTCCAAGAGGGATGATGGGAGTGTAGAGCCCTTGGCCGTCTACGATACCGCAGGGTTCGTGAGTGGATTCGATGAAGGAATTGTACTTCCTCGTACGAAACCAGTTTCAACGGAGAGGGAGACGTTGGGAATCATCCGTCTATGGTTGCAAGTACTTATAGTATTTTTCATTACTCATACTCCGAAAGTAGGTCTAAATATGCCTGAAGAGCGTGTAGAAAATAAAACTTCCAGCCCTAGGGCTTTTCGCTTTCACTGACAGCTGTCATGTCAAATTATGGCTTCGCACGGCTTGTGCAATGTGCATATAGCCAGTATCAGTATCATTATACATTAGGAACTTCAAAACCTAACCTCCTTGCTTTAGGTAGCACCAAAGAATAACACTACATGTATATAACCTCTTTGGTCCCAACCTTGTAAGAGGATCAGGTAATATGGAGTATCTCATCCAATCTCGTTGTTAGGAAGAATTTTATGTATTATTCGTAATGAAAAGCACAGTGTTTACCTCGGGTGAAAGACTCATTAAGTCCCTTGAACTATTAGCGCCCTCGCTACGCTCGGGCGCCAAACTCCGTATCGGGACTTGTAATGAGTGACTTTCACACCTAGGATAACAATGTACTATTTCATTACTCATACTCCGAAAGTAGGTCTAAAGATGCCTGAAGAGCGTGTAGAAAATAAAACTTTCAGCCCTAGGGAAAATTGCTTTCACACCTAGGGTAACAATGTACTATTACATCGTTTCATATAAACAACCGATAAGATAAGGGGCACAGAGCCCACATTAGAGGGGAATATGGGAATGTCTGTGACTGTAATGTCCCACTAGTGGGACGAAGGGTGGACAGTGGACAAAGATCTTTGTCACATTTGTAATGCAAACGACAAAGAACAAAGCAAATATCTTTGTATTTACAATCGAGTAAGTACCAGGACAACATGAATGTATAAGGGTATTGTATTGTTGTTTTGTTTCATCTCTCGTCGAAAGAGAAACGAAGTGATCTGTCAAAGGGGAACTAATATTCAAGTACATCTATATGTTGAAAGGTTGTATGTATGTATGTACAATAAGATACGCGAACATTTACCCAACATTTATATATACATGTTATCATAGAGTAGAGGTAACATAAGTATAGTATAGATACGACAGATATTACTTTGTTACATATATCTATCGATAGAAGGCATTTCAACGAACTAATAATGCCTTTACATTCAACTTCTAACTAAACCGTCTTCTTTATATTATACCAGCCGATCCCGATCCCGATCCCGTGGGAATATCTATATATAAAAGTAGCCTTTCTCGATAAATGGACTATCCAACACAAAAATATTTTTTCAATTCCGAGCTAAATGCTATTTAAATATTTAATGTGAATAAAAGATTGGTTTGTTTTGTTTTGTTTTGAATTGAACCAGTAGTTCCTGAGATGAGCGCGTTCAAACAAACAAACAAACCATTCAGCTTTATAATATAAGTATAGATAGTTCAAGATACATGACTAGGTGCGCCCCGCGGAACACGCGATCCCGCGGGAATATCATGGAACAAAAGTATCCTTTGTCATTCCCTGCCCTAAACTATCACCTTCTTCTCGTATAGTGGTGTGGCTCACCTATTGTTAGAGTTTTCAGATCGCCTTAAGGCCTCTAACTTGACCTAACGACTGCTACTAGAGGTAGCAACCGGGACCAACGGCTTAACGTGCCTTCCGAAGCACGGAGGGGCTCACGGAAACACATTTTTGCCACACTACTAATTGACCACCCATCGACATAATGACCGCGTCAGGCGTCGCTTAACCCACACGACCGTAAACGATCAGCGAGCGTCGCGTATCTGTGAGCCTCCTCAACTATCACCTTAAAATAAACAAACAAAAACTCTTTCGGATAATATTAGTTATAATAAGTGATCGAGTAGAACCGCGGGACGCAGCTAGTGATATAATATAATCCTTGTAAGTAAAGTATGTAAGTAAGTAAGTAGAGAGATCAGTGGAAGTTAGGAGTCGAGTTGGTTGGGAGTTCGTTCACTTGACGTCCTCAAGTACTTAACTCTCTACTTTACTTTACTCGGTGGTTTATACTTTGTTTTACTTAGCTTGTAGTACGGGATCCCATTAAGGACTACCTTCATCGATCTGTTTAATGGATGTAAACTATTTTATATCTAATTAAATATATTGCAAATGGGTTGCCTAAAAAATTTCAGTCCAGAATGATTAATATATTTTTTTGTTTTTAGACTTTTCACTGGTTTCGTCAATAGACAAATTCCGTTTCTAAAAAGAAAACAAAAAATTAAATTGTTAATCATTCATATTCTGGACTGAAATTTTTTAGGCATTCCATTTGCAATATATTTATTGACCTATTTAATCACTACATAGTATAAAACAAAGTCGCTTTCTCTGTCCCTATATCCCTATGTATGCTTAGATCTTTAAAACTACGCAACGGATTTTGATGCGGTTTTTTTAATAGATAGAGTGATTCAAGAGGAAGGTTTATATGTATAATACATGCATAATATAGCCGTGCGAAGCCGGGGCGGGTCGCTAGTATGATATAATATACTTTTCATCCATTAAAGAGATCGATGAAGGTCGTCCTTAAAGGGATCTCCGACTATTAACTTGTACTAGTAGAGAGTCGTGCGATGTCTGTCTGTATGTTGCAGCCAGCTAGCTGTACTGTGTCACACGGGTTTACTCTGTCAGCAACATCTAGCATCCCAGGTAAGTCACTAGGCTTGTGTTATGGTCACCAGACAACTGATACAATACTTATTTAATACTTTTCTTTTGTAAATATTATACTAAATATACATACAGAAACAAATAAATGTATATTTGAGACGGGAATCGAACCCGCAACCTACTGCGCTACAGAGGTCAAATTTCAACACAATCGGTTCAGTAATATTTCCATTTCCGCCTTCCTAAAGGGATTTTAGTATTAAAACTCCCTAAATCCCCTTGGAATTGACTCCCTAAGCCCCCCGTCACCTATAAGAATGGGGGACGATACCACGCCAACTTCCCATCGTCCCCCCTTTGAGGGACACCGTTTGGGGGACAATGGGAATACCCCTATAAATTATTTAGTTACTATAAGTACATTAATAAAGTTCAATAAATAGTGTATAATAAACTCACCCATATTTTCAGGTTCTCAATTTCCCGGAAAACTTCTGGAAAACACTCGAATTGAAGGAAATAAATGTTAATTTTATATTATAATGATAACGAAGGAGGTTGCTTCAGTTTCTACATACATACATTACTTCATAGTAAGGTGAACCACGGGGAACAGAGTTTTTGTTATTTATTGTTGGGGTGAACCACAGGTCATAGGGCCCGTAGTCCATCCAGTTAAACTGAGGTAAACTACAGGCAAGACATAGTGCCCGTGG
Source organism: Idaea aversata (assembly GCA_907269075.1). Lineage (NCBI taxonomy): Eukaryota > Metazoa > Arthropoda > Insecta > Lepidoptera > Geometridae > Idaea > Idaea aversata. The sequence goes on from OU026083.1 coordinate 194,592, forward strand.
AACAACCAGGTTAACTGAGTAGGTGGACCACGGAGTCGTCGACCCAAATAAGTCTATATGAAATAAGCAGTAGAACATGAATTCATTGTGTTTTTGAACGTTCATGTCTGTCTGTCTGTCTGTTAGTAATAATATTATGTAATATAGTAAAACTACTGAGTTGATTGTAATGTGGTTATCAATATCGGATAGCTCTGTGTTCCGGTAAACCCGTGTTCGTCTTTTGTTTACATTTCGATCGTCTTTTGTTTCCATATTGATCACCTTTTGTTAACCACTTAGTTGAGTAGTTGGACTGCGAGGAAGTTTATTCCTTTTGGACAAACCAGTGTGACCAGAAAGTTAGATCAACAGGAACGTACCTTATATTTTACATTGAAGTACAACAAGTAGTAAAGGAATGATCAAGAAGCTACACCGTCTCGCCATGCGCTACTTGAGTGCGGTCTGCGGTTGTACTGGGTATACACCCCGGTATACCCACGGGACATAGACCCACGCGGGTGAGAGGTACATAGGTTACAATGATGCTGCCCGATTCAATGATAATATATGTAAAATTACTTAACTTAAAACTTGTAAATCCTATGTCAAAATATGCGGTCCGGTCAAAACTCGAGTGGGGAAAAATACTCATAGAATTTTTTTAAGTTTAGGGAACAATACTAATTACTCCACAATACATTATGAAATCATCTTCAAGGCTTTGTATATTGTATATTGTATAGTGTGATATATTAGGAAGCCGTAGGTAGGTACGAGTATATGAGACGGAGATATTATATTATCTATGTATCCGGGTGACATGATCGATAGGAGGTTCTTATGTTGCAATACTATTTACTTGTATACGCGGCGAGTGCTACGGAGCTACGGTCACATCTACCGCAGCTACGAGATAACAATAGAGATATAATACATTAAATAGAGGCTTAGAGGGCGAACACTAAATATCTAAGCCTACGCCGAGTTTATTAATACAATATGTTGACGAAGGTTTTCCTCTAAATATTTTAACACTAGATTACCAACTACGTCTACATTTTGGAATAATTGATTCGGACGATGCTAGAGTACCTAAAGGTCCTATGGCTTTGCCTTCGCAGTGGAGTTCGTTAAGAGTCTTATTTTACGTCAAGTCGACATAATTGTATAAGATGTCGCTAATACAACCTTCTTGTGAGAAGGTGCCTAAACTATTTACTAAACAGGTTAAGTGTAGCTACATCATTTTACATCCGTTACACATTATGACACATTTATTGTTTTTATTCAAGTGACCCAAGTGTGACAAGTGAAGTTTATTTATTAATCTTATCGTCTCCCTTAGTCCAGGGTTATTCCCCTAATAAAATAAAATCCCCCAACAAATGAAATACTTATAACTTTCCCAAATTATTTTTGTATTGAAATCAGAATAGATAATTTGATGAATTCATATTCTAAATAGTGGTAATAATTTTGAGGCACCCTCTATTGAAACATAAGTGGATAATATCTCTATGTAGCTACGATAAGCTCGTAGCTGGCTACGACGTAGCGGGGCTACGACAGCTCCTTCGTAAGTTATGGGCGCCTGGTAGTTTTAAATCAAAATGGGTTATTTATTGACTTGGAAACTTAGCCGACTTTCAGAAAAGGAGGTTCTGTGTTTTAATAAACAAAATTAAAATAAAACAAAATGTTCTAGGTAAAGATAAATAAGTGTTATAATTTGTTGTCTCTCCTCTGGACATGGTCGACTAAGCTGAGAGGGCAGTAGGTGCTGGGCAAGCCTACTCGATTCTCACGCAAAAAGGACCCAATTAAAAATGGTATATTTGCGGAAAAAACCCCGTACACAAGTACAAGTACATAATGTTGGAGATGAACTCCTGGTAACTGCTCACTGGAAATGTAGCTAATCCAACATATACCTACACAAAATATGTTAGTTGTATTAGTACCGCGTCACCCCAGTGGCACCCCAGTGGCCCGGGGACCCGGGGGCCCGGGGACCCGGGGGGCCGGGGGGCGCGTCACGTGTACCGCAGCATGACTCGCAACAACACATACATGAGTTGAACCATTGTTGTTGTATCCATTATCCACGCTCCGTATGTATACGTATACATACGTACCACGTAGTACGCAGTAAGTGATACTCATGGTACGGTATGGTATGGGTACCTATCATATACATACTTAAAAAATACTTTGTCCTGACTGAGTGACGGATCAACGCACAGCCTAAACCGCTGAACGTAGAGACCTGAAACTTGGAGGGTGTGTTCTTTGTATGACGTAGGCATCCGATAAGAAAGGATTTTCCGAAATTCTACGCCTTGGTGGGGTGAAAAAGGGGACAAAGTTTGTATGGGACGTGTTTCCTTTCGATCCAATAAAAAAAAACAGCGCACTCCGGGAGTGCAGGCAGAAGTGAAAACAAAATGGGTGCGTGTACTTATGTACGCGCGTGAGAAGTTATACTTCTTTGGCATTATTAAAAAAAAAAAAAAAAAAAACAAAAAAAAAAAAAACTCGTCCGGCAAAAAACTCGTCCGACAAAACACTCGTCCGACGAAAAGTTCGTCCGACAAAATACTCGTCCGACAAAAAACTCGTCCGACAAAATACTCGTCCGACAAAAAACTCGTCCGGCAAAAAACTCGTCCGACAAAAAACTCGTCCGACAAAAAACTCGTCCGACAAAAAACTCGTCCGGCAAAAAACTCGTCCGGCAAAAAACTAGTCCGACAAAAAACTCGTCCGACAAAAAACTCGTCCGACAAAAAACTCGTCCGACAATTAAAATAATTATGTAGTAGTAGTACCTCTTTGTACTTATCATCTTGTCATCTTGCGGTTTGCGGACAACTTCACGGTGAGAATTTTGTGTGACGCTTTTGTAAAATTTCACTCTCATCATTTTTTCATAACGCGCCTAAAGAAGTATAACTTCAATAAACTTGTTATTTCTCATAGAATATTTCTTGAAACGATCTGCTACTGCCATCTATTAGCACTCACTTAAACAAATATAGTTTATTTTTTATTCGCTAGATGGCAGTAAAAAATTTAAATCAGCGCCATCTACATTCGAATAGCGGTCTTTCTAGAAACTAAGTTTTTCAATTTGTGTAATAGATGGCAGTATAAGTTAAACAAAAAGACTAACACAAATAAAATCTCATCTGTCGCGTCAAATCTCATCTGTCGCGTCAAAATCTGTCGCGAGAACGGCTGAAAATGCTCACCCACAAAAGTGCCCAACGCGCCATAAGAAGTTTTCACTTCAAAAATCCTTTGAGAACCATTTTCGACATCTTCCCGGACGAAGTCGCGGGCAAAAGCTAGCTGTATTTAAGGTGAAAGGGTACCGGCGCTCTCTCCATACAAACGTAGTCGACTGTTTCCTCCCTGGATAATGACACTAGCACTAATAGGTATAATTGTTGCATAAAACCTATAACTGCCATGACTATGCCCCTATTTTTTTTTGCCGTTTTTTTTTCATTATCTAATTATCATATAAATGAAAATTCCCACAATATGAACAATCCGATATTGTAAACCGTATACAATCGGTTCACGAGTATTTTGAAGTTATACTTCTTTAGGCGCGTTATGAAAAAAATGATGAGAGTGAAATTTTACAAAAGCGTCACACAAAATTCTCACGTCACACAAAATTCTCACGTCGGACGAGTTTTTCGTTGGACGAGTTTTTTGTCGGACGAGTTTTTTGTCGGACGAGTTTTTTGTCGGACGAGTTTTTTGTCGGACGAGTTTTTTGTCGGACGAGTTTTTTGCCGGACGAGTTTTTTGTCGGACGAGTTTTTTTTTAATAATGCCAAAGAAGTATAACTTCTCACGCGCGTACATAAGTACACGCACCCTTTTTATATAATGGTTGTCTGTAAAGTCAGTTTACGGACGATCATTCTACGTGGTAACGTCATAAAGAAAACTATGGAAAATTAAAAAATTTAAAAACAAAAATTTAATTTTTTTTTTCCTTTATAAGTCTTCTATTCGTCACTCGTCACCATAACACAAGCCCAGATGAGCGATATTATTATAAAACAATTAAAGGTTTTATATTGCTGCGTGCTGTGTGACGTCACCGGAACGTGACAATGACGACAAGTTTTTTGTGAATGCAAGTGTTCCATCAATTTACTAGACAACACTACACACACTATGCATTCTTGTTCTACTGCTTATTCTAAATATTCCTATTTTAAATATTATTCAATTTACTTCCAAATACAGAGTTTTCGTCCCTTATTATAATGTAATGTACCTATAATCATTTATATTAAAATCTACCCTCGAATAATAAACCGGTGGACGCTCGGGTTTCGTATTTCGAACGTATTTCAATATTAGTTTGAAAGTAATTGTTGTAAAGGACATTCACTCCTTATGTTTATAGTAGCCTGGTACTTGTTGGGGGAGTTCGGTACTTTTGGGATACAGTTAGGGGGGGGGGGTTAGGTTAGGGTCATTGTTTTAAGATACATTTACTCCTTAAATTTATAGTAGCCTGGTACTTGTTGGGGGAGTTTGGTACTTGAGATACAGTTGGGGGGGGGGGGTTAGGGTCATTGTTCTAAGGGACATTACTTCTAATGTTTATAGCAGCCTGGTACTTGTAGGCGAAGTTGACATACGTACCGGAGTGACCCAAACCCTGAGGGCCCCGTCTAAGTTTAATTTAAAACAATTAAAAAAAGGGTATCTCGAATTAACAGTTCAATTAAAATATAGCTATAGTTTTTCTTTAAAGTGATCGAGTTAGAAATCGAAATTATATTGCAACATTAAAGTAGTCGACTTTAAAACATAAATAAATAACAAACATAACTTTTATCAAGCTTTAAAAGTGTAATTAATAATAATTTATTATAAATAAAAAAGGTTGCGTGTACTTATGTACGCGCGTGAGAAGTTATACTTCTTTGGCATTATTAAAAAAAAAAAAAAAAAAAAAAAAAAAAACTCGTCCGGCAAAAAACTCGTCCGACAAAAAACTCGTCCGACAAAAAACTCGTCCGGCAAAAAACTCGTCCGACAAAAAACTCGTCCGACAAAAAACTCGTCCGACAAAAAACTCGTCCGACAAAAAACTCGTCCGGCAAAAAACTCGTCCGACGTGAGAATTTTGTGTGACGTGAGAATTTTGTGTGACGCTTTTGTAAAATTTCACTCTCATCATTTTTTCATAACGCGCCTAAAGAAGTATAACTTCAACAAAGGGATTTAATTAAATGGATAGTTGCATTTTTTTTCTAACTCTGTTATTTTTGTGAAAAGTTTTCGTAACTTCGCTAAATATCTAATAGACTAACAGCTATCGGAAGTTATCTACATGGACCGGTCAAAGTACGGACACACACACTTTGACCGACACATCGGTCATTATACTTATTGCCCGGTGATAATACCGAATGTAATTTAATCGATTAATCGGTAATTATCATAAAAAACTCCAATAAATTCCAATCAAAGTACCAGGCGTACATAACGGAGAGGAGGAAAGACATCGTTCTACAATCGATACATACAAATACAAAAGTAATTAGTAAATAAATCGATATATAAGTACATGACGACTGACCTTGGTTCGTGTCTAGTACACGTGTAATACACGAGTAGTACACGTGTAGTTCATGAAGCAAGCAAGCAACCTCCTCGGTATAAGTGTAAATACAGTAACAGGTGGTCGCGAGGCGAACGCGAGCGCGTACGACGCATGCAACCGCTCGCCGCGAGACTGACTGACTGACTGACTGGATGGCTGGATGGTACACACGCGCGTGCGTGACGTCACTACCGCTAGGGGTGGGGTACGCTCGCGGTCCTCGAGGATCGAAGAACTGCAGTCTTGCTTCAACGACGAGTAGTCTATACAAGCTTCGTTCACTCAGACACTGAGTGTAACTAACACTCTAACTATATTTATTTCATGAAAACTTTTCGTGAAAGACTTTGGGGGTCTGTTGAGAGTATATCTCAACGGATCCCTTAAATATTTTCCCCCTCCCCCTCTCTCTCTAGAGGATCCGTGGAGAGATCACTCTCATCAGACCCCCTAGTCAAGGGCTATGACTATGATGACATTCCTCTAGGGTCAGAACAAACACGAGTATAACCTATTTCCATATTTTCAAATTTTAAAAGAGGAACACTACACCTAAAAATCCCAGTTCTTGTCCCATCAAAACCCCGTAAAATCCTTAAAAACCCCTAAAGTCCATAAAATTCTACAACATACTGAACTCACTCCATCCCTTCATGTCATTTCGAACTTCGAAAACTTTTACATCATTGTCACTTTCTAAATCCGACCCTAGTACATCGCAATAAAGTTCACATTCCCACACTCTAACATACTAAGACAAATTAAGTTTCCCAAACCAAAAAGTCTTTATTAAACAAACCATTCATACAAAATTGAACTCTATCGTAATTTCATAAAGACTATAATTGCTTGCAGTCAACATATTCATTACAAACCCTACAACGTAATTACTTTGAAACGTTATTTAAAAATGTACTTTATTTCTAAGTATTAAGGAACAAAGTTGTTCGTAAATGATTATGAAAGTATATTTCAAAGTGAAATAAAAGTTATTGTGAGTACTAAAATGTAATAAGTACATTTAGAAATACTCTCGTTTTGTAAAAAATGTTGATGGTAGTTACGACTGTTTGTTATTGTGAGAGTTTCGTAGCAGCATTCTCGTAGCATCGTAGCGTGTCGTAGCATCCTCGTAGAACTGTCATATTTGTACAACAACAATAATAAAGGAATTGCTGTAAAAAAACTTCTCGATTGTTATGTTAGCCTGGTACTTGAAAATATAAAAAGTAAATAAAAATCATATTTTTTGTACTTAATTGTATGGAAAATACCTAATAGTTAAATCGTGTAAAACATTACCGGACATACCAGCCGCAGTGGAGTACGTGTCAACGTGTCCCCGTGCGTCATGTGGTTTACAACGTTGTACCGCTAGATGTCGCTCCGATGTAGGTCACGAATCCAATACTCAAACATCTCGACCACGGGACCTTCCCGGCCATTGTTGGCCAGAGATCTTTGATTTAGACTACAGGGACCACTTATAAACTAAATCTAACTATAAAATAATAAGGAAATCGCCTAGAATTCATCCCACTAACCCAATTCATCCCAATCAACAAACTAATCTAAAATCTAAGTTAAATCATTTGAAGTTCTAATTTTAAAAATAAAACCTTAACTTTTCCTAAAATGGAAGATAAAGGTAATTTTTGTGTAAACTTCTCCCAAATTATCAAACGGATCAATTAGGGGGGATAATGTTAACTATTTTAGTAAATCACCTCTCCATATTCTTTGTTAGAAATAAAAGATACAAGTGAAAGAATTACTTCAAAACGTCAATTAGTTTCCGATACAAAGGAACCCATGAAGTAAATTAAGTGGACCGTTATAAAGTGACGTCACATGAGGTCACGTTAATCGCCTGTCAAATCAAATTAATAGGCCTACAACATAAACTAGTGTATTTGTACTATTTGTATACATACAAGCTTTACTGTAACAAACTTTCAAATGCCAATTAACATTCTCCATTGAATACGATTCGATATTATGTTAGCTGTATGCTACGAGAAGGTTGTCTACGACGTAGCACATCTACATACGCTACGAAGTGTGCTACGAGAACAACAAACGCTACAGAAGTTAGTTCCAAGTCATAAATATGTATACATATAGGTACTATTATGAAATGTATGTATGTTTATATATAACGTTACAAACAGAAGAAATCTCTCCAGGTTTATATATGACGAGTGTTTTCTATTTTTATGTACTAATGTGCCACTCGGTTCCCCACACCTCATCCATCAACGTGTCTGTCCGTCCGTCAGTGTGGTGTGTGTATGTGGTGACGTCACAGCACACAGTACATCTCTTTGTGTCTCTGATGACCTGGTACTCCGTCCGTACCGACATACAGACACACTGACTGATGTCGCACTCTACTATCTTTATATATGTATATTTCATGGTTTACATTGTCCCTACTTAATATAATAAATGTCAAATTGTATGTGTTTGTATGTTTGTTAATCCTTCACGCAAAAGATTGATTTCAAACTCGTGTACGAACGAGAGTAGATAGTTGGAGACATGGAGTATAAAACATAGAGTATACTTTATATCCCGATATTCCCACGGGATCGGGACATTACTCGCACGTAGCGACGGGGCGTGGTGTGGGTGCTACGAGACACGCTACGATGACGGTACAGTCACATTACCAATTAGCTGAACCCCACGTCACCCAAAGCTCATTCGCATATCTGTAAAAAATATAATATATACCTATATTGCAATTTTATTATAAAAATGGTTGTCTGTAAAGTCGGTTTCCGGACGATAATTTTACGTGATAACGTCATATTGATGGTAACCATGGCAACGATAAAACGTTTCTATAGTTACCTTGTCAATAACATGAGGCGTTCCAGTAACGACGCGTGACGTCACACTTTTTTGAGATTGCAGGTGTTCACCAATTTATAAAACGTTATCACGTCAAAAATAAACAAAATCAGGTAACATAAGTTTACACAAGCTCAGATATGCGAGTGAGGTGTAGGTCACGTGGGGTTCAGCTAATTGGTAACGTGACTACGTGAAACCTAGTCACGTTACACATACAACGTGTCGCACCCGAGTGAAACCTTGTGATACAACTAGTATACTACAATATATCATGATACTATTGTATAAAGTAGGTATAATGTATGTATACAATAACAATACGATTATTGTATACAACAATGGAACGCAATAACGCAATGGCGGCGCTCGATAATGTCGATACCAATATAATATCAACTAACATTATTGAGTAAACTCGACCCTGGGATCACTCGGATACATTGGTGGTGCGAGTTGACCCACTCTATACGTACAACGAGAACATGTACAGTCACATTCCTAATTAGCTGAACCCCTAAATATTCTATAGGCTCCGAAACTACTGGACCGATTTAGATGAAACTCGGTCTGACAATACATAGATACATTGACAGTAACATAGTATACTTTATATCCCGATATTCCCACGGGATCGGGAGATACGCGGGTGGAACCGCGAGGTGATGCTAGTAGCGGATATAACATTTAATTGTTATAATTACCGTAGTTATCGTCTTGTAGCGGTTATAGAGGGCGCCACGTTGTGTGTGTGTGTGTGTGTGTGTGTGACGTCACACGTCATACGTCACACGAACAGTGACCTGTTCTCTAACTATATCACTTATGTATGATTAAGTACAATATTATTAAGTATTGTGATTGTTTTGTTGTGGGATGAAATGACCAGTGGGATGAGTTGTAAATAAATAGTTGAACCGCTCCGTTGGAATGTGATGAATAGTTGAAATTATTGATAAACGTCGTCGTTGTGCTATTTACATCGGAGCGGGATTCCGGCGAGGTATTTACGGTCATTATAGAGAAGGGATTTATTGAATTTATAAACTATTCTAAAATGAACATAACGACCGTCACGTCGCGTCACGTGACGTCACGTGGCTATCGAGAATCACACATCCAGTAAGTCATAACTGTTTATATCAGAACACTACTTATACATTTATGTTCTCCTGGTACTTATAGTATTTAAGGTGAGCATTGTATAGGGGGGGGCCTCTTTGCTTGAACCGAGCACTGTTAATGTGGTTATGCTTCACCTCAAGCAATCTCTAGCGTAATATTGGCTTGACCTTGCCGTCAATTTTAGCATAACATTAGAATTGACGCTTGACATATTAGGTTTAATATATTTGACCGTTTTGTTAAATAAAACCGTATATGTAAAGCAATAATATCCATAAATCTGCAACGGTAGTAAATTATGTAGCTAGGGGGGGAGGGGCTAGGGGAGGGGGGATGGAAGGGGGGGTGAGATGTCACACTTGTATTTATTATGATTTGGTTAGTGTTACTCACTCGGAGGATGGAGCGTAGGGTCGACTCGGGGGGACATGTTGGATTTATGTCTCGAACGTTCGATCACACATCGGGGGGTAGTTGCTGGTCTATCTATGTAGGGGGGAATAAACTGGACAAGTGTCAGTCGGTCTCACGCAACATGGGTTCCGTTAATAATAAAATTCCTATTAATAAAATATTAGAGAAGATGTGACTAATTTAGTTAACGTAGGACATCGTACACAGCGCCACCAAGGTTCCAAAGTAAGCAACTAGGCTTGTGTAATGGTGACTAGACAACTGATGTGCTAGGCTCGCCACGTCACAGTTACCAGGAGTCCATAGAAGGACAGCAAGTAGGCTCGTAGACATTCGTAGCACGTCTCGTAGCGCGACGCGATGTCTCGTAGCACCCAGCTACGGTACATTTATTTCGGTACTGTCTCGATAATACAAAGGAAATTATAATACATTTTCTTTTATATTTTCTTATAAAATAAATTTATAAGAAAAATTACGAATACTAGCTGCGTCCCGCGGTTACACCCGCTTGAAAAGTACACTAATATCATTTTCTCCACATTACAAACTATCTCGATACGTGCAATCTGTCGAACAGTTTGACCTTGAATAAGACAATAACTATATTGTATTTTTACCGGAAACAAATAAGTATGTAGGTACAAACTTTTTCATGAATAATATAATTATTTAGTCCCTACTTACTCATCCCACATTATTTCATCCCACATTATTTCATCCCACATTATTTCATCCCACATTATTTCATCCCACATTATTTCATCCCACAACAAAAATCTTAAATAATCTCAGTAAGTGTCCTCAATTCCAATCGTTTTTTTATTATTATTTATCTCAATTTTCACCTCCCATTATCCCCAAATATGAGTACCATGTAATCAGACAAAGAGAGAGCCACGTGACCACTACGCCACGGGCGACGCCACACGACATGTGTCAGCTGGGGGGTAGGTAGTGGGTTCCATCTTGTGATTGATATATAAATAATATACAATATATCTTCTCATGCAACAATGACACAGTACAAGAGAGATCCACAGTCAGTCAGTAGGTCAACTGTTGGATACATATACCTACTACTTCATTAGGAGGACCAGTTGACCATCACTATCGCAATCGACAAGGGGCAATTGGTTCCAGATTTGGAAGGAGATGATTCGACCCTTAAGCCATCGAAGGACCAGTTTACACGATAGTGTAGACGAGACCAATCGAGGAGCTCCACAGCGGCTGCGTCGTCTTCTATTGCTAGGTACACAAGCTACTCAGTCAACTGGTGTAATATGTACTGTGGTATACACGTGACACAAGATGGCCGCCTGAGAGGTGAGAGACAACATCAATATGTTATGTAATATCGAGGATTATTTGGAGATATTATGTACTTACATGATCCCAGCCATTCGCGCATCGTGTATACATACATACATACATACATTCTGATGTCACGTTGTGTTTCTACAATATTATATCTACTCGTAAACTTACTTATTATAATCTGTCTGTCCCTATGTATGCTTAGATCTTTAAAACTACGCAACGGATTTTGTGTAAGTTTTTTTATTAGATAGTAATTCAAGAGGATTGTTTTGGTACAAAAACAAATGTAAAAACAGAGTTTGAAAGTTTTGATTTTTAAGCTATTGCATAGCTTTTATCGCGGGCTTAGGCCCGTATTAATAAATCGCTCTCAATATCGATCTTGAGTGCGTATCAATCGAGTGAGTCTTGAGATGTGGTCACTATCTTAAGTTAGGCGTTAATTAATAGATAAAACTCAAGTTTTAACCAGGCTGATATCGCTCTTGAGATTTGAGATACTGATCTTGAATGACAGTAACGCTTTGTAACCTTGAATGATATGTTCTTACCCTATGGTAGGTAGTGTCGTCATATTTTGCTGTCAACTTGTTTTTAATGTGAACATATTTAAAAAAATGTAATATTTGTATGACCCGCAATCAGACTTGAGTGCTGAGTTTGATTTATTAATACGGTATGACTCAAGTGATACGTCGCTCTTTAATCGCGTCTTAAGATAGGTTTATTAATCAGCGCAACAACTCAAGAGCAAACTCAAGATTGAAATCGATATTGAGTTCGGTTTATTAATACGGACCTTAGAGCGCGACGACCGAATCAAGAAATTAAGTAACGAAAATAAAACCTAACACCCCCCACTCCGCCTACCATAAAAAATGCTATGCAATAGCTTTACCGCGGCAATCCCCGAGTGCCACACTTTTTGATGTGAAACATCTATAGCCGCACGTAAAACCGATTTCTGGCGTGGCGACGCACAGAGCAAAATTATTTTATGCTAATAGGCTTGATTATAATTTAATTCAAATAGGCTTGTGTTATGGTGACTAGACACGATTAGGCTTGTGTTATGGTGACTAGACACGATTAGGCTTGTGTTATGGTGACTAGACACGATTAGGCTTGTGTTATGGTGACTAGACGCAATTAGGCTTGTGTTATGGTGACTAGACCCAACTAGGCTTGTGTTATGGTGACTAGACCCAACTAGGCTTGTGTTATGGTGACTAGACGCAATTAGGCTTGTGTTATGGTGACTGGACACAACTAGGCTTGTGTTATGGTGACTAGACCCAACTAGGCTTGTGTTATGGTGACTAGACGCAATTAGGCTTGTGTTATGGTGACTAGACCCAACTAGAATTGTGTTATGGTGACTAGACGCAATTAGGCTTGTGTTATGGTGACTGGACACAACTAGGCTTGTGTTATGGTGACTAGACCCAACTAGGCTTCTGTTATGGTGACTAGACGCAATTAGGCTTGTGTTATGGTGACTGGACACAACTAGGCTTGTGTTATGGTGACTAGACCCAACTAGGCTTGTGTTATGGTGACTAGACGCAATTAGGCTTGTGTTATGGTGACTAGACCCAACTAGGCTTGTGTTATGGTGACTAGACGCAATTAGGCTTGTGTTATGGTGACTAGACCCAACTAGGCTTATGTTATGGTGACTAGACCCAACTAGGCTTGTGTTATGGTGACTAGACGCAATTAGGCTTGTGTTATGGTGACTAGACCCAACTAGGCTTGTGTTATGGTGACTAGACGCAATTAGGCTTGTGTTATGGTGACTGGACACAACTAGGCTTGTGTTATGGTGACTAGACCCAACTAGGCTTGTGTTATGGTGACTAGACGCAATTAGGCTTGTGTTATGGTGACTAGACCCAACTAGGCTTGTGTTATGGTGACTAGACGCAATTAGGCTTGTGTTATGGTGACTGGACACAACTAGGCTTGTGTTATGGTGACTAGACCCAACTAGGCTTGTGTTATGGTGACTAGACGCAATTAGGCTTGTGTTATGGTGACTAGACCCAACTAGGCTTGTGTTATGGTGACTAGACGCAATTAGGCTTGTGTTATGGTGACTGGACACAACTAGGCTTGTGTTATGGTGACTAGACGCAATTAGGCTTGTGTTATGGTGACTGGACACAACTAGACTTGTGTTATGGTGACTAGACCCAACTAGGCTTGTGTTATAGTGACTAGACTATACGAGGCTTGTGTTATGGTGACTAGGCGCAACTAGGCTTGTGTTATGGTGACTAGGTGCAACTAAGCTTGTGTTATGGAGACTAGACCCAACTAGGCTTGTGTTATGGTAACTGGACACAACTAGGCTTGTGTTATGGTGACTAGACGCAATTAGGCTTGTGTTATGGTGACTAGACCCAACTAGGCTTGTGTTATGGTGACTAGACCCAACTAGGCTTGTGTTATGGTGACTAGACGCAATTAGGCTTGTGTTATGGTGACTAGACCCAACTAGGCTTGTGTTATGGTGACTAGACGCAATTAGGCTTGTGTTATGGTGACTGGACACAACTAGGCTTGTGTTATGGTGACTAGACGCAATTAGGCTTGTGTTATGGTGACTGGACACAACTAGGCTTGTGTTACGGTGACTAGACCCAACTAGGCTTGTGTTATAGTGACTAGACTATACTAGGCTTGTGTTATGGTGACTAGGCGCAACTAGGCTTGTGTTATGGTGACTAGGTGCAACTAAGCTTGTGTTATGGAGACTAGACCCAACTAGGCTTGTGTTATGGTAACTGGACACAACTAGGCTTGTGTTATGGTGACTAGACGCAATTAGGCTTGTGTTATGGTGACTAGACCCAACTAGGCTTGTGTTATGGTGACTAGACCCAACTAGGCTTGTGTTATGGTGACTAGACGCAATTAGGCTTGTGTTAAGGTGACTAGACCCAACTAGGCTTGTGTTATGGTGACTAGACGCAATTAGGCTTGTGTTATGGTGACTGGACACAACTAGGCTTGTGTTATGGTGACTAGACGCAATTAGGCTTGTGTTATGGTGACTGGACACAACTAGGCTTGTGTTATGGTGACTAGACCCAACTAGGCTTGTGTTATGGTGACTAGACGCAATTAGGCTTGTGTTATGGTGACTGGACACAACTAGGCTTATGTTATGGTGACTAGACCCAACTAGGCTTGTGTTATAGTGACTAGACTATACTAGGCTTGTGTTATGGTGACTAGGCGCAACTAGGCTTGTGTTATGGTGACTAGGTGCAACTAAGCTTGTGTTATGGAGACTAGACCCAACTAGGCTTGTGTTATGGTGACTAGGCGCAACTAGGCTTGTGTTATGGTGACTAGGTGCAACTAAGCTTGTGTTATGGAGACTAGACCCAACTAGGCTTGTGTTATGGTAACTGGACACAACTAGGCTTGTGTTATGGTGACTAGACCCAACTAGGCTTGTGTTATTGTGACTAGGCGCAACTAGGCTTGTGTTATGGTGACTAGACCCAACTAGGCTTGTGTTATAGTGACTAGACTATACTAGGCTTGTGTTATGGTGACTAGGCGCAACTAGGCTTGTGTTATGGTGACTAGGTGCAACTAAGCTTGTGTTATGGAGACTAGACCCAACTAGGCTTGTGTTATGGTAACTGGACACAACTAGGCTTGTGTTATGGTGACTAGACCCAACTAGGCTTGTGTTATGGTGACTAGGTGCAACTAAGCTTGTGTTATGGAGACTAGACCCAACTAGGCTTGTGTTATGGTAACTGGACACAACTAGGCTTGTGTTATGGTGACTAGACCCAACTAGGCTTGTGTTATTGTGACTAGGCGCAACTAGGCTTGTGTTATGGTGACTAGATGCAACTATTTCGATGCTTATGTATATACAGGGTGAATTTTTTATGTAGGCCTTCAGGGCTATATCCTAAACTATGATAGATAGCGAAAAATGCTGAAAGGAGTTGCGTGCCCGATTTTGACAAAAACTAGAACTGCATCATTAGATTTTTGAAAAAGTCATTACCCTAACCTGTTGATTTTGCAAAAAAATAATAATTAAAATAATTACAAAAGATTACTAAAATTAGCTATTTCCTTTAATTTGCCAGAATATGTTTGTTTCCAGGAATTGATCTCTATTAGCAACACTATCGATTGGTACAAAAATATAGGATGATTATTATTTTGGAAAATGAACAGGTTCGATTCCCGGCTAGGGTAATGACTTTTAAAAAAATCGAATGATGCAGTTTTAGTTTTTGTCAAAATCGGGTACGCAACTCCTTTCAGCATTTTTCGCTATCTCTTATGGTTTAGGATATAGCCCTGAAGGCCCACATAAAAAATTCACCCTGTATACATAGATCACTTTGAAACGTCTTAAAAACCAAAAGCTGTAACGACACTTTTTACATAGAAAGCAAGCCAGTTATTTTCGTTTCGTCTTTCTATTTCGCATTGAACAGTGTGGTGTCGCCACATGTGTCGCGACGATTATTTGCAAAAAAATTATATAATAATATAAAAAAAAATACAATTCCTTCACTAATTATTTTTGACACTAAGTTGTAAGTACACTAGTTGTGAACCATACCGATTTCTGGCGTGGCGACGCATGTCGTGGCACGCACGCGTCGCCACGCTATATGATGGTATATATATACAGTCTATATGCAGTAGTGTGTACGGTGTGGCGACGCGTCGCCATGCGCAATCGACTGTGCGATTCTATCACAATCTGTTCTTTTCTGCATATTACTTTTTTTGTTTTCACGTATATTTAAGATAACACTGTTTCTGCAATCAGTGAGAATTAGTTTGTTTTCAAAAGGTATGAACTAAGAAAATAAGAAGAAGTTTATTATTGGGTTAAATTCCTAAGAATTCAAGTGTTTCATGATTTGATACTTCAAAGCTCCATTACCTTAAACTTAGGCAGGACTGACTGACTGACTGACTGACAGCCTGACTGACACATAATACGAAAAACATTAAAAACCACTAAAGCCACGTACCAGGCTAGCATAACTAAATAGAAGGTCTAATAACTTACCTCAAACGAAATTATATAAACTCCACTTAAATCCGGACCACAGTATAGATACGGTCAAGGGTGGCGCCACCGTCTAACGGAACGCGAACATTTCCCGTTAGTTCGCGAACATTCCGCCGGCACGTACAACTTGGTCGCCGAGTAGATGTAACAGAGCGCGCTAATTTCATTAATGACGTCATTAACTAGAAGCCGGTAACACCGGCAATTATACCGGATTTACTACGTAATCACGGGATCTTAGGTTTATTACATATTTATGTTAAAATCTAAGTAATTTGCTAGATAATCCTATCTATTTGTAATGTACTGGCTTCGTTAACATTTTCGCTCCAATTTAGGCTTTTTTTGACACTGGCTTTATGCAAAAGTTGTTCAAAGTCACAACTTAAAGGAAAAAACTTTATTCTTTTGCGAAGTTTAGTTGGTTTAGTTTTATAACAAGGTGTTTTAATATTAATCAAGTACCAGGGCATCATAAATACTAAAGAAGTAACTTTGTATAAAAATAAACGGAATAAATAAACAGCGTGTTATGATTGATGACGTTCTCTTAGTGCTTACAGAAAGGGTATACAGGGTGTCCATTGAGTGAGGTGAAAGGGCGCATAAAACGATATACCATACAATATGTATAGTGCAGTACACACGGATCGGGTCGGACATCCGAACAAATAATATTCGAAAGGGAAAAAAATGTAGACTTATTCAAGGCGAAGTTGTTAATCCTCGAATTTGTAACCAAAATAAAATTTTCATAAAGGTTTCATACAGGCTTTAAATAAAATCGATTTTGAAGAAGTACGTTAACTCTAAAAATGTATTATTGGACACTTTAGGACATGAGTTCAGCAATGTATTTTATTAGTGTATAGGTATTACTGATAATGTACCTAATAAATATAATAATAAATAAATCTCTTAGTGTACATTATTTTGTTAGTGCTATAGTATTAGGACATGGTGTAACCACGACCGCTTAGGCCTGCGTGGGCCCCTGGTAATTTAGATTCGAATTACAATTATATTTATTTATTTACTTTAATTATTACTTTTTTAACTGACTTCAAAAAAAGGAGGAGGTTCTCAATTCGGTTGTATATTTTTTTTTACAAAAATTAAAGAACAAATAAAAACCCACGTGTGATCCCATTCAACTTGTCCCGCAGTGTATTAGAGAAGCAAATGGCGTCAAACTGGTGCCTTTCATGCCCGCTGTGTCTCGAACATTACATTGAAAACTTTATGAATTATATATAAACCATTCCATTGGTCGTTGGTTCGTCAAACAAACGCTCGTTGTATTTATACATCGAATACAACTCCTTATTATTTATAACGTCCTGGTACTTGATGGACTTTGTAATGAAGCTTGAAGCACAGCTGCGGTGGTTTACATAGTGTGCTTCGATCGGGAGGGAACCGTTGTCCTACTGGTTGTACCATGGGACTCTGTAAAGACCCGTGGTACACTTGTGACCCGAAGGACGCACTAACTCTCCCATCGTATGCTAAAAGTCGCGTAATTAGATTGATCTATTCTAAAATCTATTCAAAATTATCACAATAAAATAATGTACTGCAACGGTAGGTACCTTCGTATGGGATGAATTGAGACAATAGGGCGAGTTTTAGGGCTGAATTGGGACCAAATCGTTCACAAACGTCACGGTTCCACACATATTATTAGAGCACAAAAGAGGACAGACTTTTCGTTTGTTACAAATATGCTCCAAAATTACTCGACAGATTTTGATGAAACGAGAATAAATGGAACCTTCAGGAATAACATAAGTTAGTTTTATCCCGATATTCCCACGGGATCGGGAGTAACGCGGGATCGGGAGTAACGCGGGTGACGAGAGTAATAAATAATGTAGACTTCATGTTAGAAGGCCGTAAATATAAAAACGTAGTTATCCTCCGAGATGTAGCTGTAGATAGGTATCCGTTCCGTGACGTCACATAATCATGTCGTAAAACATGATCCCGTTACGATCCGATAACGGAGAGAGAGAGGGAGACGGTGCACTAGCTCTCTCGGGTGGTTCCACTCGGTGAGAATATCGGGAACAAGTTTCATCGCAATCGGTTCAGTAAGTAGTACACAGGGTACAGCTAGTGTCCTACAGATGAAGCTAATAGAAATGCTCATTCATTACGTCCCCATATGAACATAACTCAGTGGATGTACTGAATTAGGATTTCCCAGTCTATTCCAATAAACACTTTACTGTTAACTAGATGCACCCCACGGTTTCACCTGCGTAAAGCGCGATCCCGCGGGAATTTCGGGATCAATAGTATCCTATGTAACAAATATACTAACAAACTTTTGGATTTATAATAATAGTTAGGATTACCTAAATCTCTACATAGCCTACGAAAAAAATCTGAATTCACCCATTCATCTATTTTAAGTCGTCCCAAAGTTTAATAGTTCAGGTGGGAAACGGGAAAAAGGTTGTGATGTTGTAAAACTAATATGTACAGGGTGTCCCGTAATGAATGGAAAAGCGGACACCTACGGATAGAGGACACTGTGACGGTTCAGATATCCGCCATTTTCTAAATTTTAAAACTTTCACTTTCTTCTCTATGTTTTTTGATGCCAAAATTACAAATGAATTATTCGAATCTGTTTTTGGATAGTATTCCAGGGTTCATTCCAGTTCTAACGAATGCAAACTATTATTATAATTTTTTAATTAAAATTTAACTCAAACTTCATGATTTTTTAACCTGAACTTTAACCTTTCCCGGTGTAAAAAATGTATGGTCACCCTGGTGCCAAATTTTAAAAAAAAGTTGCCTATTTCATTGAGATTCTGAAATGGTATAATACGTGGTATTGCCAGCATTCAAGACAAAATTAGTTCCTATTAAAGTTCATCGTTTTCTTACGACGTTATCACGTAAAATTAACACCATTTTCTTTCCTAAGTGAAATAGGCGAATTTCCAAACTAAATTTTCTTAAATAATTTTAAGAACAATAATAATAGTACATTGCGATACAAGTGTGGAAAATTGATGTTTGCATAGAGGCGGTTTAACGCGAGCGGTACGCGAGCGTGTTAGAAGCCGAGATGCAAAGATCAATTCCACACGCGTATCGTACGACGTTTTTTATCACAGTTGCGAATAAAAGAAAAAACTTGAAAATTCTTTTAATAATGGACTAATTTTTTAGTCAACCCATTGGCAATAATTAATTTATTAATTAACTAGCTGCGCCCCGCGGTATCACCCGCGTAAGTCCTGATCCCGTGGGAATATCGAGATAAAAAGTAGCCTATGTATTAATCCAGGTCTTCAGCTATCTAGATACCGAGTTTCATCGCAATCGGTCCAGTAGTTTTTGCGTGAAGGAGTAACATACATACATACACACACACACACAAACTTTCACATTTATAATATTAATAGGATAGGATAGGTTAAATAAATAAATTAATCACGTTGTCCCATACAAAATGTGCCCCCTTTTTTCACCCCCAAAGGGGTAGAATTTCGGAAAATCCTTTCTTAACGGATGCCTACGTCATACAAAGAACACACCCAACCAAGTGGGTTAGGCTGTGCGTTGATCCGTCAGTCAGTCAGTCAGGTCAAAGCATTTTATATTATGTATAGATAGATTACTAGGTAGGTACCTCTACCACTAGATGTGTGTGCACACATCACTCGATCAAAGACAACGTAACGATATCGATCGAGTGTGTGTGTAAACAATTCGTGGTGAGGGACCCAGTTTCTGCCGGATTTATAACAAATATACGCACAAATGGTTCGAGCACATTTCAAAGGGAGAATAATTCTCTCATTTACTTGAAATGTGTTACAAATAATACAGTGAGAGGACGATAAATCATAGGTCGAGTTTACTCGGCCCATTAGTTGAAGTGGCGCCAGTCGGACCGGGCCGAGTCGACACCCGCCGCTAATGGAATCTGATGTGATTTATTATAACTAATGAAATATTGGTTCGTTTTTGCTTCGTTTAATTCAGATTACAGTTTCAGTTCCAGCTGTTAGAGACGCTTGACGTGCTGTAAGTAGGTACGTGTTCGAAGGGTCTTATTATACTTGACTAGTGGAGCCGTGCGGTTTCACTCACTTAGGTACCGATCCCGTGGGAATTACGAAATAAAAAGAAAGGTATCTACGAGTATTAACGGCAGGCCCCTTTCCTATGGACATGCTGGGCACATGCCAGGGCCCCATGATCAATAGGGCCCCTAGTTCCTGACAGATCACATTTTTGAAGGAGTTATGGATGATTTTACCCATCTCTAATCGAGAGGTTCCTCTTCAATCAACATAGATTGTTCTTGAGTACCTGTGAATCTGTGAATGCTAAAAGAGTAACTTTTTTCCCTCAAAATCATAGAGTAAGTACCCCATTTATGAACCCCACTATCCCAATATGCCCAGGGCCTTCAATATGTTAAAGTGGGCCCTGAATAAGGGCCACCTGCAACCTTAATTATAAACTAAATGTTTTGTAAAAATAGGAAAACTACCTAAGTACTCTACTTAAAAACGTCATTAGATAAATATTTACTTAATTTATTGTCAATCTAAAAAACAATGCATTGTTTATTTTCTTGTTACTTTGCCATTATATCAAGGTTTCAAAATAAAAATTAGTGAGCGAAATTACCCGCAGCTACCTGATTCAATCAAACACATTTCAGAATTTGTCTCTTTAAATATACCTAACGCCATCTATTGTAATAACCGATAAAACAGTAAGTTCCTTGTGGAAAAGCAAGGTATGTGAACAGCGCCATCTGTGATCAACAATATAAACAAAACGCTTATTCCTACCTGGTTACATTCTATAAATATAGATGGCACTGTTGCAAATGAAGAACAATGCCATCTGTGTATAAATTGAAATAACTCATTCATTACCTTTACCTCTTGTTTGAAATACGACCAAAAGTGATGTTCGACGTAGTATAGCGGTAAAACTGTAGATGACTCTGTTACCAATAAATATAAATTTAAAAAAAATAAAGCTTGTAATAACGCCATCTATCTGTACTACATTGTCAACTTGAAACCTATAAGCCTTTTTTTTTTTTTTAATGTGGAGAAATGCGCCTTATGCATCATCCCGCCACTCCCCGGGGGGGGGGAGTAGCGAGGGTATGTGGGGCTCCATGCTGGCCTGAAGGTGGTGGGCGGCCAGAGGTTTACCCACTAAAACTTTCCTGGTTCAAGGTTCCTCTCTCGCCGTGATGTCGGGGCTGCGGGAACGGGTGCGAATCGACCGCGGCACCCGACGGCGAAACCTATAAGCCTACCACGAATTAGTTTAGCTATTTAACGTTAGATGACGCTGAACTAAAACTTTTGGATGAGCTGGAATAACAGATACTTTCATTCCAACATTTCCAAGACTTACGTGGGTACCTTGCCCTTGTTAGTTCCGCTACTACACACAAGATGGCGGGCTGCTGTGTATATAGTTCCGCTACTACTCACCAGAGGGCGGGTTCAGCCGGCGCTGGATGTAGTCGAGCAGCTTGAAGGTGAAGCTCTTGTTTTTATTCCTCTCCAGTTTCTTGTCTTTTGATTCGATACTCTGAAACAAAATGGAATCTTTTAGTAGGGGCGTAGGTAGGGGGTCACTTTTATGACGTATTTATGACTTAGCATCCGTTACATTTGGGTTTTGCAGGCAGTCACACGTAGTCACTTACACTAACCACACATGTAGCTCTAACTTCTGTCAGACTGATTTTAGAAAGCTGTTTACACGATGTATTAACGAATCGTGAGCATTATTATGTACCTAATTCTCCCCTCTTTCGGTTCATTTTAGGTACTCATACCTTAAAAACTTCGAAGTAGTCGAGATAAATGCATATGGATTTTTTTTAATAAATTCGTTTGTACTTACTATAAAAAAACGGTTTTGGCGATAATCATTTTATGGTAATTCCTGCTTGTCCCCAAATCATGTTCCCATAAATGGGGACAAATAGGAATTTCGATGCGGTATTTTAACTTGAGACTTTGGTACTAAATCGGAAACAGTATCGTAATCGGAACAGAGCACAAATTATTAACGCTTATGATAAAACCTCAATCTCATCAAAAACATCATTTATTATCAAGATGGAGGGATGTCCCAGAGCGTCACGGTCACGACGACACGTATCACTAAATATTTCACTAATTAATCTCATCTCGTCACCTCACGTCACGTTACGTCACGTGTGTCATGTAACACTAGTCCCGACCCGCGGTCTCACTCGCTTCACTCACGATCCCGTTGGAATCACTACATAGTATAAAACAAAGTCGCTTTCTCTGTCCCTATATCCCTATGTATGCTTAAATCTTTAAAACTACGCAACGGATTTTGATGCGCGGTTTTGATTTTGAGTAGATAGAGTGATTCAAGAGGAAGGTTTTAATGTATAATACATGCATAATATAGCCGTGCGAAGCCGGGGCGGGTCGCTAGTAGCGAGATAAAACAAGTCAATTGGGAGCGTTGTTGGCCTAGTGGTAGATATATCGAATTTCATTCCGAAGGTAGTAGATTCGAAACCCGTCGAGTGCATTGATGGAGTTTTCTAACGAGTTTATGTGAGCAAATTGACATGAGAGTTACAAACATCTCCGACATGACTTTAACGATTAAATAGTACCAAAAATGGTCCCATTTGTTTGCAATCTCGTCACGTTTCCTCGAATGATCCCATTCCCGAATCGTCTCCATTGTCCCAGATGATGAGGTCCCACATGGGGTAAACAACAGTGATTGCCCACTTAAGGAAGTAATAACATCATTTTTTTAAATAATGGTACTTTTCTTTCATATTAATTTTATTTTTACAGTTTTTCGTCTCGTTTTTGGCAAAGGCAAAGTATCCCATAGAGCCACGTCGCGTCCGTAATATAATATCGTATGTAAGTATTTATGATACGAACGCGGTCACTTATAATATTTTATATGAAAATTCGAGAACAATGTTCGTGACTTTATAAATGAATGTGGTGCGAGTCGGTAGTCGGTAGGTATACGAGGAAGGTGATTATAGTATACCGCGGTTTCACCCGTCCGAGTCCCGTAGGAATATCGGGATAATGGACATGGCCTATTTGTTAAGAGGAAAAATACCCGGCTCTCTCTCCATACAAACGTAGTTGACTGTTTCCTCCCTGGATAATGACACTAGAGCACATATTTTTATTGCATAAAATCTATAACTGCCATGAGTACCTATGCCCTCATATCTTGATTTTTTGTATTTTTTATTAGTCCATTGAAAAGTTACATTTAGGGTTGCATTTGTCAGAGGACGCAATTTTATTTTTTAGATATCAAGGGCGGGTCAGTCTAAAGTTAAATCCAAGTTTGAGGGATTGTAGCCCTTGTCCCACGGGGACGTCCCAACTTGTCCCACGCTAATCTCAGGAACTTCTGGTTCGAATTGAACAATTATTTTTGTGTTGGATAGTCTATTTATCGAGGAAGGCTATAGGCTACTTTTCATTTTGATATTCCCACGGGATCGGGAGTTACGCGGGTGAAACCGCGGAGTGCTGCTAGTATAAAATAATATAGTATGTAGAAGTTCCTTGCAGTACCCTATTATAAAGTTAAAATAACTAAGTATATAATATTAACATAGTGTAGAGTATCCATTAGTTGGACGCATTACGGTGGCGCTATGGCTGTGACGGACGTAGCCACACACACCACACAGTGTAGGTGTAGTAGTTAGTTGTGTTTGTTTAGGTTTATTATATAGTGTTTATATTCATTAACCTGTGTGTGTGTGACCTTTACACCGCATGTAGCGGTCATATTAATATACAGATAATATTCTTTTCACACCTGCAGCACTTTAATCACGAATTGAAGCCCTATTAACCTCAATTTAAAGCAAGACTTTATTCCCAAGGGAGATAATGTTGTATGAAACTCCCAAGGGAATTAAAGTGATTTGAATTTGGAACGTTGAAATTCGTGTGAAAACTCTTGGTTTTAATTTTGAAGGTTTCAGCAGATAGGTTTTATTTATAATAAGTTAATTTTATTGGTCTACAAAAATCTAGCAGGCCACGATTAATGTTTTTACGTTAGGTCTAAGCAAATAGGTTTTGTCTATAATACCTACCAAATATTTACCGTCATGCTACCATCTCATTGCAACTGTCCCATTTTTTTTAAATTACTAACTTAAATATAAGTACTAAAAACAAATCTTAAGTCAAGAGCTACAAAGGGCGGTCTTATCGCTCAAAGCGGATAAAATCAGTAAAAAGAAAATGGTTGACGGACGATAATTTTACGTGATGACGTCATAGGAAAACGATGTTAAATTGTTTCGTTCCATAATATTGTTGTTGTTGTTAGTAGTTGTTGTTACCTATATAATAGCAGCAACAGAAATACATCTTCTGTGAAAATGTCAACTGTCTGGCTATCACGGTACATGAGATACAGCCTGGTGACTGGAACCCTATGTATGTAGCCACAGAACGCTAGTACCCGCCAGGACGGACACAGAATACATAACAGTTACCATCTAAACTAATATTATAAAGCTGAAAAGTTTGTTTGTTCGTTTGAACGCGCTAATCTCAGGAACTACTGGTTCGAATTGAAAAATTATTTTTGTATTAGATAGTATACTTATCGAGGAAGGCTATAAGCAATTTTCATCTCGATATTCCCACGGGATCGGGAGTTACGCGGGTGAAACCGCGGAGCGCTGCTCTTGGTACATATTGGTTTTACAACATCAATACTAGATGGCACCACAGGTAAAATTAGATCGCGCTATCGATGTGTTGCACCGATATGTACACTCTAAACGAGGGTTTATAAGTGAAACGTTCTAGAATGTTCCTTAATAATGCTACTCTAGTATAAAGGACTGTATAATTTTTGTAAGGAATGTACTTTTATTACATTCCTAAAGGACGCAGTGTTATCTACTAGTTACCACCTTAGTGGATGTATCACATCACTAACACTGGTGGTTTATAAAATTAAATTAAAATTCATTTATTTCAGATATCTTGATCCAAATTAAATTACGAGAAAATTGTGTTACATACATAAATACCTACATTAAATATACAAAAATAAAAATTAGATGTCAAAAGTAAAAATTATAAAAAAAAAAAAAAAAAAAAAAAAAAAAACTCGTCCGACAAAATACTCGTCCGACAAAAAACTCGTCCGACAAAAAACTCGTCCGACAAAAAACTCGTCCGGCAAAAAACTCGTCCGACGTGAGAATTTTGTGTGACGTGAGAATTTTATGTGACGCTTTTGTAAAATTTCACTCTCATCATTTTTTCATAACGCGCCTAAAGAAGTATATAACTTCAAAAAATAACAATGTCAAGCAAGGTCGGTCACATTATCTATCTATGGACGCATGGTATTCAATTTTATTTTATACTATGTTAGTGATTAGTGACTAGCGACCCGCCCCGGCTTCTCACGGCTATATTATGCATGTATTATACATATAAACCTTGCTTTTGAATCACTCTATCTATTAAAAAAAACCTCATCAAAATCCGTTGCGTAGTTTTAAAGATTTAAACATACATAGGGATATAGGGACAGAGAAATCGACTTTGTTGTATACTATGTAGTGATAGTATAGATTATTATCATCATCTGTTTATATTGAAAACATAGTGGAAAGCGTTTCTTTCTAACGTTCTGACGTAGTTAACGTTTGTTTTTAGGGATCCGTACCCAAAAAACGGGACCGTATTACAAAGACTCCACTGTCTGTCTGTCTGTCACCAGGCTGTATCGCATGTACCGTGATAGCTAGACAGTTGACATTTTCACAGACGATGTATTTCTTGGTACAGAACCCTCCCAAGTCCGATTCGCACTTTGCCGATTTTTTGTATGATTTAGTTGTTAGAGATATTAGCTATTACAACCGGTCTATCATTTCACGAGTTAACAGAATATCAAAAGTTTAAAAAAAAATGGCCGATTTTATACAATACAAATAAAAGCTTTTACTAAAATAAGGTAAGTATTTAAGAAAGATTGATTTTTAATTTCAAAAAAACGTGCCGTTCCCTGGTGTTGCCACATCGTGGAAATGAACTGATAAGAAACTCTCGCGATCGTCTTTTTGGAAAAAGGTTGTTGTTTATATTACGATATTATTTAGTTCAAAAGGTTTAATTTATTGCAAGAAGCAATCAACTCACGATAAGACTGCCCTTTGTGCCGCAGTCGATTTTAAGCTTTGAAGTAGGTATAAAAATAAATAATGTTTTAAAAACATATAAAATTAATTTCAAAAATTAAATATCAAACGTTTTTGAAGTTATACTTCTTTAGGCGCGTTATGAAAAAAGATGAGAGTGAAATTTTACAAAAGCGAGACACAAAATTCTCACGTCACACAAAATTCTCACGGGAGAAGTTGTTTAAATCTAAATTGAACTTTATTGATTGTGTTGACAATCCTTTTCCAGTCCAGAGTTTTTTGTCGGACGAGTATTTTGTCGGACGAGTTTTTTGTCGGACGAGTTTTTTGCCGGACGAGTTTTTTGTCGGACGAGTTTTTTGTCGGACGAGTTTTTTGCCGGACGAGTTTTTTGTCGGACGAGTTTTTTGTCGGACGAGTTTTTTGTCGGACTAGTTTTTTGTCGGACGAGTTTTTTGTCGGACGAGTTTTTTGCCGGACGAGTTTTTTGTCGGACGAGTATTTTGTCGGACGAGTTTTTTGTCGGACGAGTATTTTGTCGGACGAACTTTTCGTCGGACGAGTTTTTTGCCGGACGAGTTTTTTTTTTTTTTTTTTTTTTAATAATGCCAAAGAAGTATAACTTCTCACGCGCGTACATAAGTACACGCACCCATTTTTTTCTTAATGACTGCCTGCTCAAACCAAACAATGGGACTAGTTCAAGGTGAAAACATTTTAGTTGATCCTTTGAAATCGTCCTGCGTGTGTCTATGTGGGACGAATAATTATAATAAAGATGACAACATGGAGTAGGCTTGCCCGGAGTCTATGCCGCCCTCTCAGCTTAGTCGAACGTGTTCAATACGACCCAGTCGTCACAATGGTCACCACGCCGGACTGCCAAACACAGGGTTTCGGGTTCGACTCCCGCCTCAGGCAAGTATTTATGCTTAGATATTTGTCTGTGATCCGGTTTTTTCTATGTATTATTCATGTAAATATTTACAAAAGTATATAAGTAGCTATATAAGTTGTCTATCACCCATAACACAAGTGTAGTTACTTAGCTTGGGGCTAGATGGCGATGTGTGGAATGTCCTGCAATATTTATTAAACACTCTGCTCAGTAGGTACCAACATGTTCGCGTTAACTTACAAACTGACGCCTAAAACAATAAATAACTAACGAGAGACATTTCTCGCCAGTTTATGATCAACTAAATAAATCAAACTTAGTTAATAAGTTGTAAATAAATCAAAACGAAGCTGTAATGAAGTGAAGTTCCCCTTGAATCGAGCAGTAATTAAGGTGAAAGGGTACCAGCGCTCTCTCCATACAAACGTAGTCGACTGTTTCCTCCCTGGATAATGACACTAGCACAAATATTTATGTTGCACTAGCGACCCGCTCCGGCTTTGCACGGCTATATTATGCACGTATAAACCTTCCTCTTGAATCACTCTATCTATTTAAAAAAAACCGCATCAAAATCCATTACGTAGTTTTAAAGATATAAGCATACAAAGGGATATAGGGAGAGAGAAAGTGACTTTGTTTTATACTATGTATGACAAAACCTAGAACTGCCATGACTATGCTCCGATGTCTTGGTTTTTTTAACCGACTTCAAAAAAGGAGGAGGTTCTCAATTCGTCTGTATGTTGATGTTTTTTTTTTTTTTGTGTGTATGTTACGCGATCATTCGAAAACGGCTCAACCGATTGAGATGATTCTTTTTGTGTTCGAAAGGTGACACCTCAGGAGTGGTCCCATAAAATTTTGGTGAGGATCTGATGAGAATCTTCGGAGTGATGAACAGAATTGCACCTCGAGAGTGCAGCAAATTGCTCAGTTTTCGATTTCCACCAGTACAATTGGCCCATAAACGAATAGTTACCGATAAATGGAATATCTGAAACCACCTTCTCATCAGAAAACTCTTTAATCAGTTACGATTACAGGTTACAATTTAAAGAATTTAGTCGAATTTAGTCACCGGACTGGGTTTGAATGAATGTTGATAGAGAACCCTATCTTAAATGAAGTTCTGATGAGAATCTTCGAAGTGATGAACAGAATTGCACCTCGAGAGTGCAGCAAATTGCTCAGTTTTCAATTTTCACCAGTACAATTGGCCCATAAACGAATAATTCCCGATAAATGGAATATCTGAAACCACCTTCTCATCAGAAAACTCTTCAATCTGTTACGATTACAGGTTACAATTTGAATAAAATATTCGCTTTTGCCTCGCCCGACTGGGTTTGAATGAATTTTGATAGAGAACCCTATCCTAAATGAAGTTCTGATGAGGATCTTCGAAGTGATGAACGGAATTGCACCTCGAGAGTGCAGCAAATTGCTCAGTTTTCAATTTCCACCAGTACAATTGGCCCATAAACGAATAGTTCCCGATAAATGGAATATCTGAAACTACCTTCTCATCAGAAAACTCTTCAATCGGTTACGATTACAGGTTTCAATTTGAATAAAATATTCGCTATTGCCTCGCCGGACTGGATTTGAATGAATTTTGATAGAGAACCCTATCCTAAATGAAGATCTGATGAGGATCTTCGGAGTGATGAACAGATCTGCACAGCGAGATTCAACAAATTGCTCAGTTTTCCATTTTCACTAATAGAAGTGGCCCATATACAAATAGGTACCGATAAATGGAGCATCTGAAAACACGTTCTTATCAACAAACTCTTCAAAGGGTTACGATTAGGTACAGGTTGCAATTTGAAGAAACAGTCGCTTTCGCCTCATGGAGTAGAATTTTCAGTGACAGTGGCACTAAAAATGATTAAATAAAAAATAAATTAAAATTTAAAAAACCGACTTCAAAAAAACCTGAAAACAAAAATTAAAAAACCTGTAAAGAAAAACAAAAAAGTGAAAAATAATCCATTTCGGGTCACTAAGACAGCTGATAACTTAAACATAAGTACTTACTTGGAAGTCGGACTGGGTGACACCATGTTTTCTTTATACCTCTCAACATTCAATCTAACCCAGTCCGACTTCCAAGTAAGTACTTATGTTTAAGTTATCAGCTGTCTTAGTGACCCGAAATGGATTATTTTTCACTTTTTTGTTTTTCTTTACAGGTTTTTTAATTTTTGTTTTCAGGTTTTTTTGAAGTCGGTTTTTTAAATTTTAATTTATTTTTTATTTCATTTTCGAATTATCATAGAAAGTGAGAGTCAAAAAAACAAAATATATAAAAAAATAAGACATAGGGGCATGGTCATGGCAGTTATAGGTTTTATGGCACAAAAATATTTGCTCTAGTGTCATTATCCAGGGAGGAAACAGTCGACTACGTTTGTATGAAAAGAGCGCAGGTACCCTTGCACCTTAAAGGGAAGTGGTCTGGCTGGAGACTGAGACGGCTGGAGTCGACAACAAGCTGTAACGAGCTGTAAACGTACGTCGATCGGGGCAGGCGATGCGAGAGGACGCAGGATTACTCATACAGGGGTGGACTCAGTCGCTAGAAGCTAGGGGGGGGGATACTAGGTGTGAGTTCCGTGTAGCTCGATACATGGCGCCCTCTATAACCACCACATTCACTGGTGATGACAATGTCGGCTAGATCACTACATAGTATAAAATAAAGTCACTTTTCGCCGTCCCTATTTCCCTTTGTACGCTTAGATCTTTAACACTACGCAACGGATTTTGATGCGGTTTTTAATAGATAGAGTGATTCAAGAGAAAGGTTTATATGTATAATACATGCATAATATAGCCGTGCGAAGCCGGGGCGGGTCGCTAGTAAGTTATAAAAAGAACTAGACCACCATAATCTCTAGTTATAATAATGAGAGTTTCAATTTTAAATCAATAAGTAACTAGTTGTCCTATTAGTAAAATTACGATGTAGATCTATTTGTATCTGTATCTACTGTTTTATGCATTTTTTGGCATCTATGACCAGAACAGACTTAGAACATAATTTTTATCACAGTTGCTCATAAAGTGGATCTTATTAAACCGCTTTTAGGATCATAATGCAACGTATTATTACACACGTGCGATAAAAAAAAATCCAACTAGTGGTAAAATAATACGTTATCCCGATAAGTCAAATACGTATCTTACTGCTAATTACATATTAGGTAGATGAAACATTCTTAAATAACTGGGTTATACTGTTTTGATGTATAGAAAAAAGGTACCATCAAAGAGTTTTTAAGCCTTACTCGCTTAAAACTCTTTGTTGGTACCTTTTTTCTTCTTTTCAAAAGGTTGTCTCTAAAGTCTGATAACGAACGATAATTTTACGTGATAACGTCTTTGAAAATAATTAAAAATTGAGTTTTGTTTTTATTTTGTTTTTTCTTTAGGTACATACCTAAATATATTTTTTCCTTACCATTATATTCTGTTTTTAACCGCCGACGCAAAAACAAATGAAAAAAACCTTAAAAAAATATTGTATGTCAGACGAGGTTGTATATAGGTTAAAAGTCTTTTGCCTAGCCTTTCGGGAGTGTAAGTAACAAAAAATAGTAAACATAACCTAAAATTCTTAAAAACTTTTTATTATTTTAACAAGTCTTTTTTTTTATTCGCAACTGTGATAAAAAACGTCGTACGATACAAGTGTGAATTGATCATTCCATCTCGGCTTTTGCCACGCTCGCGTTCCGCTCGCGCGTCATAAACCGCCTCTGTGGAATGATCAACTTTCCACACTTGTATCGCAATGTACTATTTCTAACTATCGTTAATATAAGAACAGTGCTATTTAACAACAAGTTAGGGTTAATTTTACTAAGAAGGCTATAATATTTTTGTATCACTATAAATGTATACCTACCTAGACAAAAAAATATTTATCATTTATGATTCCATTCCTTAGTTTATGAAAAAAAAAACATCATCTCGTGCAAGCTTCGTACAGTCGTACCATATACCATACATACACGTTAAGCGAACGCTCGGCCGAGCTACATGGTAGGCGGAGTGGGGGGTGTTAGGTTTTATTTTCGTTACGGAATTTCTTAATTCGGTCGCCGCGCTCAAAGCCCGCGATAAAAGCTATGCAATAGCTTTAAAAGTGACCAAAAATCTAATAACAATAATATTATGACGGTTTTCTGGGGCCCTACACTAGTCAAAATCTATGGATAAACATCAAGATAGCAAAGACCCCCCCCCCCCCTTAGGGCAAGTGGTCCTAGATCCGACCCTGAGTTGCGTGTGCCGCAGATGGAACCATACCACGGGCGATTGTGCTTGACGAATGGCTGCATTGCGACGATATCCGATACTTTACCGACGTTTTATGTGAATATACTGACCTCTACTTGTAGGTAGGTAGGTTGGTATACCATATAGCCATTTTCTAAAGCAAATCGAGTGTAGTTAATACGTGATCGTTAAATTACCTACTCTCCTTTCCTTTGCTTATAAAACGAAGGAAGGAATTTCAGGATAAAGTTCTTATCAGTTTAGAAAAAAAAATGTTAGTAAGTACCGGAAAAACAGCTAAAACGGCAAAAAAGTTCAGTAAAAACAGTTGAGCATCGGAAAAGAATAGTTACGCATCGGAAAAAACAGTTAAACATAAAAAACATTTAAATATCGAAACAAAAAACAATAGAGCATCGGGGAAAAACAAATGGTTTTCTTTCACAATATTTTAAACGCCGGTCGCGATCGCGATTTATTTATAGTCATTAATTTAAAATTGAGTCTGTCCCGAAGCGAACAGAAGGTTGAAAGTTTCTCTGTATTCATACAATGGAAGGCAGATGTCGTAAATGTGGTGTTATTGCCTTAACCGGGCAACTACTGGCAACATTCCAGCGAACAATGCCGGCTCTAAAGACGATCGTCGCGTGCGTCGCACTGCTCATTGTGTTCAAATTATTATTGTAATGTGAAAACTTAAATATTATTATCCTAAGAATGTACTCTTAGATCGTATTTGGTTTTTATCTCGATGTTAGTTTTATATATAGAAGATAAGTTAAATTCGGGGACAGTCGGGATATTAATATTAATTTGTGGCAATATTTTTTACAGCAGGACCTCAATAATAGTACATTGTTATCCTAGGTGTGAAAGTCACTCATTGAGTCCCGAGACGGAGTTTGGCGACCGAGCGTAGCGAGGGCGCTAATAGTTCGAGGGACTATAATATAGTTATATTATGAGTTTTTCACCCGAGGTAAACACTGTCCTTTTCATTACGAATAATACATAAAATTCTTCCTAACTTACTAACAACAAGAGTGAATGAGAGACTCCATACTACCTGATCCTCTTACAAGGTTGGGACCAAAGAGGTTGTAAACATTATTTAGTGTTATTCTTTGGTGTTACTCAAAGCAAGGAGGTTAGGTTTTTAAAATTCCTAATGCGTAATGATACTGATACTGGCTACATGCACATTGAACAAGCCGTGCGAAGCCATAATTTGACATGACAGCTGTCAGTGGAAGCGATTAGGGATTAAGGGATTTGATGTACAGTTTATGAAAATATAAATTTTGTACTGGTTTTTTCTTTACGACCGCCGTTAAATTGAAAAAGCTCAAAAAAATGACGATTTTTTAGGATTTTCACGATTTTTTTCTATCGAGGCAAATCACTCTAACCGTGTTTCAAAGTGTATGACAATACAAAGCATTTCTTTACCTTTACGACAGTAGGAATATCATTCTATGGATTTTAGTGGTTGATACCCAAAAACTGTTTCTAAGACACCTCTATCGCGCTTCTGGTCATAACTTCGGCTTATATGAACATGGACGCAAACCATTCCCCGGCAGGACGCACCGTGTGTAGCGATAGCGAGAGTAAACCGCGATTAAAGTAAACAGATGCGATTAACATGACTCTACCACTGTCACGTTCGTCACATGATCTCATATATTTACCTGAATGCAAATAATTAACGTGAAACTCTCCCACCGGCCCTTAAGTAGCGCGTTACGTTGGCTGCAACCGAGTCTTCTCCTCTCGCTCGCACGCACCGGCTTCACTATCGCCCTCTCGCTCTTATAATTAAATTTTACGATATAAAAGTTGCGTAAAGTCAACGTTTGGGATTTGAAATGAAATAATGTTTCGACGTTAAAATTATTGTTATGTATTGGAATTGGAATTCATTGTTTTTGGAATTATTTTTCGTTATTACTTATTTGGAAGTTAAATACGACAATTTGGTAGTGAGTGTTTCTAATGGCAAAACGAACATAAATCCAATATCCACACAATATAAGCCATTTAACACTTCTACGCTAATATAAGATGAAAGATTAGGCTCCGAAACTACTGGACTGATTTCTATGATAGCTGTTGCCAGCGACTTCGTACGCGTGGTAGTTATGTTTTATATATTAAAACCTTTCTCTTGAATGTCTCTATCTTTAAAAAAAATCGCATCAAAATCCGTTGCGTATTTTTAAAGATCTATCCATTCTAAGCATACATAGGTACCTAAGGACAGACAGACAGCGGGTAGCGACTTTGTTTTATAATGATTGATTTATTGGAAGTTGCATAGGTTTCTTTTTATCCCGATATTAGCACGGGATCGGGAGTTACGCGGGTGAAACTCCAGGGCAATGCTAGTATCCGATAAAACAGGAGGAAAACTTTGAACAAAATCTTACGTGTGTATCTTCGTCAAATTTATTATTTATCGACAGGTTTTTTCAATGTTTTAAAGAAATCTTTACCTCAAAGACCCTACATACATACCTAGCTACCTCTATACAGCGCACAATGCAAAGCGACGACAAGCTACACGCGACAAGACAATTAGGTACATTTGAATTGAAAATATTCTCAAAGTTATCTGGACGTCAAAGTGTGATGTATGGTTGCCTCACTCAAATATATATTTTTCCGTTTTTTTTAGTTAAATTGTTATAGCGGCAACAGAAATACATAATCTGTGAAAATGTCAACTGTCTAGCTATCACAGTTCGTGAGATACAGCCTGCTGACAGACAGACAGTGGAGTCTTAGTAATACGGTTCCGTTTTTACCCTTTGGGTACGGAACTCTAAAAAAAGGACTAAATAAAGGACTGTTGTCTAATTTCGATTATGTTAAAGGAGACAGTCGGGAAGTATAGGTAGGTACCTATATTTTATTCTGATCAGTCCCTGAATTTGGATTGGTTGGGACAGGGTGAGGGGGATAGATAGACAGGAATTACAAAATAAACAAATCGGAAACTTAACAAATCCCACCCAACTAAGGAACTCAGCCCGGTTTAAATTAATCTACTTACCACAAAGTTTTTTTGAATTATTTTGATGCTTTTAACCAAAGGAGATGGACAAAGAATGGCCACAACATCCGAAAATAGGTTAATGTTACATAAAATGCCATTACTGAACGAATTATTTTTCTCTATTACGCGGTTCGGTAAAAATGTATCAATCCCAATTGTCCCCACTGCAATATTAATACTAGGGACAACTGGGAATCAATAATTGACCGGTTGTCACCTCTAGACTCGTAGACTGCTGTCGCCGCCCGATCCCCACATTGTGTGTCACACCGCAAGCGTACTACCTTCACCAGCAAGCAAGTAGGCAGCTATATAAACTACCCGTGTTTATTGTACCAGGGAGAGACACCAGAACAAGCCTCAAATCTTACATTTTATTTATGTAAAGCTTTCAACAGTATTCTAGTTTTTTTATTTAAATTTAAAACTTTTCACTTGCCCTCTATGCAATTATTATTAATTTTGAAAGAGACGTAAAGGTGAAAATTACTGAAGACTACAAAAATGAGCTATTTCCTTTAATTGGCCATAAATAGTTTTTTTCCGTGGATTGTTAAATAAAAGCAACATCGATTGAAATAAAAATATAGGGTGTTTTTTTTAATTAACAGGTTCAATTCCTGGCTACGTTAATGTCTTTTCCAAAAATCGAATCATGGAGTTTTGGTTTTTCTCAAAATCGGGCACGCGTCTCATTTTTTGCTATCTCTCTTTAGGAAATAGGCCCTAAACTAAACGCTGATAATGACATAATTAAAAAAAAAACACCCTTTATAATAAGATAATGCTTTAAAAACGGGTGTTTTCGAACTACCCGCACGAAATCCCTGACGTACCTACCTACAGGTTGTAAATAAGGCTTAAATGTCTCCAAATACATATAGGTAGTCACATTACCAATTAGCTGAACCCCACATGGCCCAGAGCTCATTCGCATATCTGTAAAAAATATAGTAATTACCTATATAGTAATTGCGAGTGAGCTCTAGTTCACGTGGGGTTCAGCTAATTAGTAATGTGACTATACTCAGTTCGACAGCTTTTATTATTGACGTATGATTTTTATTTACATGCCATTGCTCTATTCTAAACTATTGGTCTATCCTTGGGTACAATTTCAACCTAAATCAGTCGAGCCGAGGCAACTAACAGACATACTTACTGTATTTTTGCAAAATATTACAATAGGACTGTGACAGCGTTCCCAGTTGTTCACATTGTGAATAAATGTGGAACATACCTGGTTGTCCCTAGTGTGTACAAGCGGGATAGACAATTCCGAATTGTTACCTATTATTAGTGACGACAAGGATTGATGGAGATGATAAGTTTACTTATTAAAAAGAATAGTAAGGTATAGTAAGCCCAAGAATATGTCCCACCCGTTGTCGGTCGGATGTCAACAGATATTAGATGCTACGTGTGTGTCTTCTCCGTATTTCTGCAACTCTTGAACAGTGATGAGTTCAGGGCCATGGCGGTTATCTTACGATGTTTTCCTTTGTCGGGAAGAACATGTAATTTTCATACATTTATCGTGCAGAAAAACCTATCAGTGCACAGTCAATATCAAAATTTGAACCCACGAACTTTGGATTGAATGCCGAGGTATTCCACTAAAGCAACACTGCACGAAATGGTCCTAATTGATGAGGAAAATAACGTTACAAAACGACAAACGCGCAAAAACATTTTAAACTGTATTTTGATGACAACTACGCACTATTCGTTAAAAGAGAATGGGCATAGTGTCCCACCTATTGTATAGAGTCGAGTTATATGTCATTTGAATGGTCATGACAGTAGCTTTATTTTATTGTATGACACCAACCCTGTAACTCGAATAGGGACGGATCTAGGACATTTTTAGTTTTGAGCTACTGTCATGACCTTTCATATGACACATAATTCGACTCTATACAACAGATGGGACACCCTCTATACGAAAATGCCCATTCACCTTTTACTATTCAAATAAAATGAATAGTTCTAGTGAAAGAAATACCTGAAAAACGCTTCCAAGGGGTAGTTTTTTTCCCGAAAAACTAAAACCTCTTCCAAAGTAATTCTTGTCGTGAATTTAATGAAGATCATATTGCCCATTGACAGTTTGGTTATAACTTGAACCGTTTTCATACGAACGCAAAAATCTCTAATTTGGCACATGAAAGGGGTGAAACATTCGTAATACGACTTGTTTCTACTTCTATATCTTATTATCTATGTAAGCTGCATGCCAAGTTTCATGCTCTCCGCCAGATGGGGCCGTAAAAGAGCTAAGAAGACGGACTATTAGTAACTATTCGAATAATTTAAATGAATTATTCGAATTAGAAATTTGACCGGATATTTGAATAAAATGAATAATATTCGAATTGAAACGAAATCCCGCCTCAAAGTAATATGTATGTAAGAAAGTATCTGGTCTGGGTAGTATAAGTACAATAGTACATTGTTATCCTAGGTGTGAAAGTCACTCATTACAAGTCCCGAGACGGAGTTTGGCGCCCGAGCGTAGCGAGGTCGCTAATAGTTCGAGGGACTTAATGAGTCTTTCACCCGAGGTAAACACTGTGCTTTTCATTACGAATAATACATAAAATTCTTCCTAACAACGAGAGTGAATGAGAGACTCCATACTACCTGATCCTCTTACAAGGTTGGGACCAAAGAGGTTATATACATGTAGTGTTATTCTTTGGTGTTACTTAAAGCAAGGAGGTTAGGCTTTTGAAGGTCCTAATGCGTAATGATACGGATACTGGCTACATGCACATTGCACAAGCCGTGAGAAGCCATAATTTGACATGACAGCTGTCAGTGAAAGTGATTTTCCCTAGGGCTGAAAGTTTTATTTTCTACACGCTTTTCAGGCATCTTTATACCTACTTTCGGAGTATGAGTAAGCCTAGCTGCTTAGCTTGGGGCTAGATGGCGCTGTGTGTATTTAACAATATTTATTTATTTATTCCCGTTGGTCCCCACTGCAATAATGGGAAATTATAATATTAGTTAAAATAACTTACTTGTTCCCTGACTGGTTTCGTTTTGGTGTCCTTCTGCTGACCCGCCACAACTCCGTACATTTTTGCAAAAACTAATTTACTCCAAAAATAATATTTTCAAAGAACAAATTCAACACTAATTTCCCTACCCTACCTACTATTTTATCCAATAAAAAAAGATTTTTGAAAAATTATTGAATTAAATTATTATTTTTTAAATACGGTCGAAAATAGGAGCATTTACCTTACCTACTTATAATTGTGTCTTTAAATTAATATCAATTGACGAACTTTTTATTTTTCGAAAAAAGAATACGCGTGTATCAAATTAATATTTCAATTATTATTAATTTAACGACTTCGTAGTTAATAATATTGTTTTTAGGTAAATTGTCGCACTTTTAAATGAAATTTGGAAATGTTAGCATCACTTCCGGGTGTATTTCGCGGTATCTCTACACAAACTGACCAAATGCGTATGTTGTCATTGCAGCACTGTACTACAAGATTAACTGAAACAAATTTAATCAAAAACCAACCTTACATCTTTGAAATAAAGTTCAAAGCAAACGCAAAGATAAAGTGGTCAGGATCTTGAAGAAACAAAAACATAGATACATTCGAAATTGAACTTTATTTCTTGGAAATTAACAACTACTTTACTGTAACAATGTTCTTTCCCAGAGCTACAGAATCCTTAGAAGAATTTTATTTTATAACTATTTGACATTGAATTTTAGTCTTTATTCCTTGTTAATAGAGTTTGTAAATAATCACACAATATAATGCCAGGATTTAAGACTCTCATTGCATAAAAATTT
The DNA here is from genome assembly GCA_907269075.1 of Idaea aversata. NCBI lineage: Eukaryota > Metazoa > Arthropoda > Insecta > Lepidoptera > Geometridae > Idaea > Idaea aversata. The sequence goes on from OU026083.1 coordinate 233,304, forward strand.
CAATTAATTTTCGCTCTTATCACTTTCGTATAAAGTTCTAAATATATTGCAAAGTTAACTTGACCAGATCTTGCCAAGAAAAGGAATTGACGGCATTCATTAGGATCCTAGTGTAAGTTATAGTTTACTAGCGACCCGCCCCGGCTTCGCACGGCTATATTATGCATGTACTATACATAAAAACCTTTCTTTTGAATCACTCTATCTATTAAAAAAACCGCATCAAAATCCGTTGCGTAGTTTTAAAGATTTAAGCATACATAGCGATAGGTATAGGGACAGAGAAAGCGACTTTGTTTTATACTATGACCACATTGTAGTGAAATGTAAAACTCGTTGCAGCAGCAATGTAATTCGCTTCAAAAAGGTTTTCATCGACATTAGAAACTTCTTACGAAAAGGAAGTTCTCAAATTCGGATATTTTGTCTTGACTGTACCATTTTAAATTTTAATAGCGCCATCTGTGATCTACAGACTAAATTACATCTGCAAAGTGGGCATTAGCCCCTTTTTTTTCGGTGCGATTTTTTTGTAAACCTCAACCTTCTTAGCACTACATCTAGTTTGCTACTTGACAGCAGATGACGCTATAGGCAGGTTTGTCAAATAGGTCTTTGTACGAATCTCTGGTACGAATGTATTGTAGAGATGCGACAACGATGTAACTATAAAAATACCGATATAAAAATAACGGTGTATTATATATATAATAAATAATATAGAAAATGTGCAGTATAAAAGTACATCATGATTTACTATTAATTATTAATGTAATGTATTGTGTAGCTTACAATAATATCCAAAATTCATCATTTTTACGTACAATAATTACTGTTTTAATTATAGTTTATTTAATTAAGTATTTATATGTTTATATAAATAAAATAAATCACTTCATTACATAGTATAAAATAAAGTCACTTTTCGCCGTCCCTATGTATGCTTAGATCTTTAAAACTACGCAACGCAATTTGATGCGGTTTTTTTAATAGATAGAGTAATTAAAGAGGAAGGTTTTTACATATAATACATAATACAGCCGTGCGAAGCCGGGGCGGGTCGCTAGTAACTATATAAATTAGAGAAGTAAATTAAATTATAATAAATAAGAATATATCACTAATTTAATAGATAAAATATATTGATTAGATGTATTTTAATTATTTTTATTAAGGTGCTGAATTGAAGATTTTTAGATTTGGATGTCAATATATCTCAGTAATTACAATACATGAGGAAACCCTTCTGTGGTATTTAATGTCTCCTTCTTTTGCTATCATTTTGACTGTTTTGTTTACACGATTAGTTAACTTTTACAACACAATAAAAAATGATTAAAACAACTCGTTATAAACAGAGATTTTTATTTTACAACGAAACGGAATATATCGAAACACTTTTTTTTACGGTATTAATTAGTAGTAATCTGCACTTCATATTGACTGAACCAGTTTTACCTAATTAGCAATATAATTAATATTAAACGAGAAATACTGTTTTGGCGCTTACGTCGTTGCAACTTGAGCTCACTCTCGCGCGGTTCTAGATGGAAATCTGTCCCGTCTCGCCCGCTCAGTCCCCGTTTGACCATTGTCAGCGACGGTTCTGTGTCTGTCCAACTCCCGCGCGCTAATATTTAGTATACAAGTGATTGCGAATAAAACAATGGGCAAAAAGGCAGTGAAAATATCCAAAAGAAAGAGGAAGGCCTTCTTTCTCGAAAGATGTGTGAAAATGAATAAGATAAGGTAAGTAAACCTCACGTTATTTTAACATTGTGGTTATTTACTCAGATTAAAATAATATAACCATTTTTATACGATAGATACGTACAATAAGTAGGTATAATTAAATATTAGAACGGAATTATATGTAGTTACTTATATGTCTCGTGTCTGTGTATTTGGTTTGAAATCGTACGATTACCTATAAAATATCATTTTACCTACCTTTATTGTTGTTGTTATTTCAGGCAATCGCGAAGAAAGCAATCTAACGAAAATGATTCTATTTCTTCTGTAAGTACCTACTACTACCTAATAGATACCTACTAGTTTATTTCCAAACAACTAAGTACCGCATAAAAACCCTTGAAGCTCCTTCTCTTGCGCTCCAAATATATCGTACATACATTGTAGGTTCTTACAAAACTAGTTTTATTGTAGGATTTGTAGGTTCTTACAAAACTAGTCTAATTGGACCTAAGTACGCAGAAATCCCAAGATCTCCAAAATTGGTAAACAAGTAAGTGTCGTTAGCAAAATCATTACCTACTTATTATTTTTTCCACACATAATGTGAGTCTAAGGACATACCTACATTTCTAATTTTTTTTTTCTACCACATACTTAGAGGTCACTTCCCATGCACTTCAAATCTATTGTTTCCAAAATACATTTAGCAATACCTTCATTATATCTGAAAGGGCTCCAAATGATTTGTAGGTTCTTAGAAAACTAGTATAATTGGACCTAAGACCGCAGAAATCCCAAGAGCTCCAAAATTGGTAAGTAAGTGTCGTTAGCAAAATCATTACCTACTTATTATTTTTTCCACACATAATGTGAGTCTAAGGACGTACATACATTGAAAAAAAAATTCTACCACATAGAGGTCACTTCAAATGCACTCCAAATCTATTGTTTCCAAAATTCATTTAGCAATACCTTCATTATATCTCAAAGGGCTCCAAATGATTTGTATGTTCTTAGAAAACTAGTATAATTGGACCTAAGAACGCAGAAATCCCAAGAGCTCCAAAATTGGTAAGTAAGTGTCGTTAGCAAAATAATTAAGTACCTACATATTATTTTTTCCACACATAATTGTGAGTCTAAGGACGTACCTACATATCTAATTTTTTTTCTACCACATAGAGGTCACTTCGCATGCACTTCAAATCTATTGTTTCCAAAATTCATTTAGCAATACCTTAAAGGGCTCCAAATGATATGTAGGTTCTTAGAAAACTAGTATAATTGGACCTAAGAACGCAGAAATCCCAAGAGCTCCAAAATTGGTAAGTAAGTGTCGTTAGCAAAATCACTCATCTACATATTTTCTTTGTGACTAAGACTCCTTACATAGATAAACTTATATACCTAGACAGCTGCTGTAGGACAGTATCTAAGTGGATATATGTTATTGCATACCTAGTAATTATCTACAACTAAGTTTTTCTTATTGCAGACTAAATTAGCTGAATCTTTATTGATTAGTCAGGATCCAGTATTACCAACCGAAAATATTGATTTAGGCTCAGAGGTTAGTACTTTTGTGTTTTATTTACGTTGTTTCCTACTGATTTTAAAATACCACTTTCGTATTTTAAAATCAGTAGGAAACAACGTGTTATATGTAAGTGTACCTATGTTTATTACTTTTTCACACAAGAGCAACTGAACCAATTTCGATGTGTGCGTAGCTTGACTTCTGAAATAACACATCCTATCCTATCTCTTACTAATCTTTACTTATAATCTCTATATATTATATAAAATTCTCGTGTCGCGGTGTTTTTATATGATATTTTTTGTGTATATTCGTTAGATCTATTTTTTGGAAAAACAACGTTTTCCGACAGCTAGTTTTATATAAGCGAAAGTTTGTGAATGTATTTGTTATTCTTCCATATAAAAACTGCCGAACCGATAGTGATAAAACTTGGAATAAAGACAGCTGGAGTTCTGGAATAACACATAGGCTACTTTATAAAGCAATGTTCTTGCGGGATCAGGACTTAAGTGGGAGAAACCGCAAGGCCCAGCTAGTGAGCTTTTAAACAAGTATTATAATATAAATAGTATAGTATTATTTCTAAGTAATTACTCCCTGTTACAGTCGAAATTATCCGAACCTATGTCTATACAACCTCCATCTTCGAATCAGGATCAAGTATTGCAAAACGAAGATAATCATTTGGTCATAGAGGTATGAACTAACGTATTACATCCTACTCTTACTATAATAATGTTTGTTTGTGAAATAGTAAATAATTAATATTTATTGTTGCAGGCGGAGCCAACACCTCCAAAGTCAGGGGTAATTGCTGGAAGACGCATTGTCCATCTAAGTTATTTCTACGAGCAACTACAGTCAATATCTAACCATGGCCCTTTGGGTTGCAATATAAGCCATATGAATATCATAGGCGAGAAACAAATAGGTTTAATTTCTAAAATTACTCTATTGTGCCAAATGTGTAATTTAAAATTTTACATAACAAATGAACCCCCCGAAGACATGGACATCAATCGTCGAGCTGTAGCTGGTACCATATCAATAGGTTGTGGCCATTCTCAGCTGCAAGAGTTGTCTGCGGCATTAGATTTGCCATTAATTTCATCAGCTTTATATCAGAGATGCCACAGTAACTTATCTAGTAATTGGGAAAAGGCAGCACTGGACTCGATGAGTGCAGCAGCAGAAGCTGAAGGAAAAATGGCAGTCGCCGAAGGACGGGTTGATGAAAATAATATTCCTATCATCGATGTCATAGTGGATGGCTGCTGGAGCAAAAGGACATATAAAAAGAATTACTCAGCCCTTTCTGGTGCTGCAACAATTATTGGAAAAAAAACTGGTCAAATTCTGTTTCTGGGAGTAAAAAATAAATACTGTTGTATTTGTGCTAAAGCCGAAACCAAAGGACAGGATCCGAAAGAACATATTTGTTATAAAAATTACTCCGGGTCTTCGACCAGCATGGAATCTGCCATCCTCGTCGAAGGATTTAAGGTTTCTATTGAGATGCACAATCTCATTTATGGCCGAATGATTTCAGATGGGGATTCCAGCACATATTCCAAATTATTACAAAGTCGGCCATATCCACAGCTTACCATACAAAAAATAGAATGTCGTAACCATATTTTAAGAAACCTATGTAACAAAATTAACAATTTAAAAACAGATACGAAATATCCTTTGCGATTTAGAAAATTTATATCCCAAAAAAGAATAATGGTAATACGAAAACTAATTCGTAAAGCGATAACACAATACACATCGGATTCTGAGTCTGAAAAGAAATCTAATGTGGAATTGCTGTATAATGATATACAATTAGTTCACCTTCACGCCTTTGGCGATCACAGCAGGTGCAAAACTTACTTTTGTTCAAAGGAGTCTTGCCCAGAAGACGTAACAGACCACGACTTCTTTACAAGTTCTCTGTGGAGTAGAATTTGTCTGTTACTGTCCAATGTTGCTGCACATTCACCAAGTTTGATACATAACGTCGACAGTAACGCCGTAGAACGCTACAACAGCATTGTGGCGAAGTTGGTGGGCGGAAAACGCATTAATTTTAGCCTAAAGGAATCTTATCAAACTAGATGTAAAGCTGCAGTAGTGTCCTATAATACACACAAAGTTTTATCTTCAGTATATAAAAATATAGTGGGTAGAAGCCCAAAATGTAAAATACGGCTTTTAGAAGAAAGCCGATTAAAAAAACAGGCATTGGCGGCTAAATATTCGAGAAAAAGAAGAAGAATTTTCAACAAAGGAAGTCAAGATTTAGACTACGGCGAAAAATGTCTCAAACCTGATATGCTACCAGACATTTACGAATTACAAACAAATACTTTCCTACAAAGTTTAATAAAAAACGTAGAAGAAAGAGATCACATACAAAAAAGCACTATTTTACAAAGCGGATCGAGTGAGTGGATGGAGTTGAGAAGGAAAATCCTGACGGCTTCCAATTTTGAAAAAATAATAAAAAGACGGAAGGATGTGAGTTGTGCTAATATAAGACACATAGGTAGAACAAGAATTATCAAATTAAAACTCTAGAAGAATTTGGTTCCCCGTAGAGTTTCATTGCAATCGGGTCTCTATTATCTATCCAAAATTGGAAACCATCAGTTCCTTCTCAACTCCATCCAATTACTCCATCTGCTCTGTAATGTGCTCTTTTCTACGTTTTTTTTTTTATTTTTAAAAAACTATTTTATTGTAATTCGTAAATTATGTCTAGTAGCATATTATTAGGATTGAGACATTTTTCGCTAATCTTGACTTGCTTTTTTTATAATTCCTCTTTTTCTCGAATATTTATTTATTTTCAGTATTTTACATTTTGGGCATTTTTTGCATTTTATATACCGAAGATAAAAATTTGTGTGTAGGGAATGCAATCTCGTTCTCGGCCTTTTTTAGATTGGTCTCGAGATTGATCTCGGATGAAAATGGGCGAGATCTCGCAAGTTTAACGAGATTGCACTCGAGCATAAAAACACCTTGTTCAAAGCTGTTTTATTACTAAAAGATTGTTTAGTTGTTTTATATTAGAAGAGAAGCCTAGTTTTTTCTTTCATTTGTTATTTGATATATACGTATGACAAAGTTTACTACTTAGAAGTTTATTAAAAAATTATAGACAGACACGTCAAACAATGTTTGATGCATAAAAGTTTCTTTAAAAATATCGTGAAAATAAATGTTTATCTTATAAGACTTATAATTTTTATAATATTTTGCCTAATTTATTCAAATATTGTGATTATTTGCAAAAAAAAACACAAAAATGCCAATCTCGCGAGATTTCGAAATTGGCGAGATCTCGTTCATAATCTCGCGGTTTCTCGCTTGAACCCCAATCTCGCGAGATTTGCATTCCCTCTTTGTGTGTATATGACACTATTGTAATTAGCTACCTATTACAGAAAAGTAAAAAAAGAACTTTGATTTTTCATAATGTCTATTTATTTCCGGAATCGATATTATGTATTACAACACTAATCGGTTGGTAAAAATGATATCGTGTTTTTTTAATTTAGGGGTATAGGTAAGTTGCGCGAGTGTAATATACGAATAAATGTTTCGGGGATGTCCCCGAAACATTTATTCGTACATTACACATATTAAATTCGTACATATTATGAAATAAAAGGCATTTTACATGTGTAAAATGCCTTTCATTTCATATTTACAGTAACAGGGTTAATATGGGGCAGGGTTAATATGGCGGGATTATATGTACAGTTTAGTAACAGTAGATGTATCTGTAAGAATCCTGTAATTTACTCACTGGTGAGAAAACTGTATGCTTGCAACTGGCTCCAACGCCTATTTTTATTAGTATCTTATTTTGCGCATTTTGGAGCAAAATAAGATACTTATACGCCCTTTGGAGCCGTTTGAGACCAAATGTCTCAAACGGCTCCAAAGAAATTTATTTACAGAAAAGCGACTAGTTGGATCCCAAACACTCCGAAACAGTTTGTGTATGGTTACAAATAAAACATTATTTTATCACGGCTAGGTTTAGTTTTACAAGGGTCTATAAGTTTGACCATGATAAAATGATATATATTTTGTTAACCATATATCCATATACACTAACTGTCTTGGAGCTATTGGGACTTAAATAGTTGCTTTTTAGGGTTTTGTTTTCAACAAAAACTCTCATAGTTTTTTGGAGCGAGTGGGAAGAAGCCATCGAAAACACTTTGTGAAAAAGTCACGCGGTGAAAGCTAGTGTAAGTATTTGTAATAATCTATAGTTTAATATTATAAAGCTGAAGAGTTTGTTTGTTTGTTTATTTGTTTGAACGCGCTAATCTCAGGAACTGCTGGTTCGAATTGAAAAATTATTTTTGTGTTGGATAGTCCATTTATCGAGGAAGGTTATAGGCTACTTTTTATCCCGATATTCCCACGGGATCGGGAGTTACGCGGGTGAAACCGCGGAGCGCAGCTAGTAGAATAGAATGTTGATGAGTAAAGACTCAATGCACACAAATAGGTCATTTGGCTCTCCATCTAGTAGGTAATACCTATATAATTTTAGGTTGTAACACAGAATATATATGTATAAGTTTGTAATAACAACGAATAGGTAGGTATTTCGCTTTGTACCTTATTTTTATTTGTTGACTGGTACGGTAGGTGCTGTATTCCATGGTACATACAAAGTAGGTAGACAAAAATATTTGGTAAGTAGGTACCTACTTGTAGGGTTAGGTGTGTATGATTTTCATAATATTATAACACAGCGTCATCTAGCCCCAAACAAAACAACTAGTCTTGTAATTATTCTAGGACCATACAACGGATAGTAGAATACATACCTATCTACATTTTTTGTAAATAAACACAAAGAAACATCCATAAAAGATACAAATTATATCCGACTAATATTTGTTCCATGACGAAAATCGAACCCATAACCTTTTGTAACGCAAGCTGCCTTAGCAGTACGTCGCGTACCTATACGTATATAGGTACGTGTCTAGCTCACTCGGCAGATAGTGCGGTGCGGGGAAGCGCGGGGTGCGGGCCTTAGCTCCGCCCGATCGCCCAAGGTCATTCGCTATTACACGGGTCTTAAATAAAAAAAATAAAATAAAAAATATGTGTTTATTATTTAAACCAAGTATAGGTCCTATGTTCCTATTCAAATTATTTGTTTTTTATAAACAGTTAGTGTCGAAATTGTTAAAAGTTTGTAAGTTCAAGTATGTTTGAACAGTTTGTACTTGACGCCGATGACATAAGACTTGTCAAGTATATCGCACGTTGCCCTGAAGTCATCTTCAGCGCGGTACTTGTGGAAACATCGCGTCGGCTTCCATTTGGAGACGAACTTCGGGTCTGAGAAGAACGGTTCTGATGTTTGGACGTCGAGGGTCTCTTGGGGGACTGGCAGGACTAGTCTGGAAACATATTATTAAGTATATTAGTAAAACATACCTATTTTGTAAAGAGATGCTTTTAATAATAAATGAAAATTGCAAATAAATAGATATTGGCCCTAAAATAAATAACTAGGTAGTTTGGTGGCTCCTACAATTTATTTTCTAAATACTTGCTATACAATGCTAATCATTTAATTTTAACCATTTATCATAATATAGCAAATTAGATAATAGTGTATCAGATAATACATACAGAAATACTTAGATCAGAAACAAATATCTATACCTACATACATATTTTTGAGACATGAATTGAACCCGCAACTTTTTGCTTAGGGACCGTAAATTTTAAAGTACAACTTAAAATAATAATACCGTGTCGCGTGTAGGAACATGCGATGTGGCGCAATGTCCTCGGCGCGGGAGTACGTGTAGTCGCCGAGTATCTTGTGACCGACGGCCGCGCAGTGCACGCGCAGCTGGTGACGGCGACCTGTAGTATACAATTATAAGGCGTAAATAAAGGAACCAGTTCCTGACGCCTCGGTAGATTGCAGCAACATCTTTACATTAAGAAAGGCATAAAACTGAAAGTGTACGGTGCAACCGTTCATTTTCGCCTCCTCATCATTTTAATATTACACGTGTGAGGTGCGCGTTTACCCGTTACTCAAGAATTAGTCCGTGTTCGACCATCAAGAGTGTCGCGCGTTCTCATGCATAAATCATTAATACCTACTTACTTTATAATCAGAAAATATATTTTATACAGCACAAACAAGTGTGTTATTGCAACCTATAGTGTAGGGCTAACAAGAGCCCCTACATTATATTTTTTGGTCCTTCAGACCCCTTGCGAAGCTTACACGTGTCGTGGACTAACCGCGTGTGTTCGTGAGGTTAGAAACCAGTGACTATCAAGTGATATATCAAGTGATAAGTGACATAAACGGATTACAGTGCAGGATTACAAGGAATCCAGTAAGGGAGGCAGTATTAACAAGTAAGACTGTTCCTTTTTTCACTTGTCATTTCAAGTTTTCAACATGGAAAATACAGATACATATCAGAATCAAGCTCAACTAATTGACGCTTTGAAAAAATTAGGGATCAACATCAAGAAAGACCCTAAAGAGCGTAAAACTATCGATTATTTCAAGAGGCGTTTGCAAACCTTAGAAACGTACTGGAGAGATATTCAGTGCAATGATGACCGTATCAAGATGGAACTCAGCAGATCTCATCCCTACTTCGCTAATGACGAGTATAACCAAGCTGAACAGCTGTATTTATCGACGAAATATTTGATAAATGAGCAGTACCAAAACCTAATCATGAGAAAGGATGAAGAACCGCAAACAAGTCGCAAACAGGAGGACGACTCTTCGAAGCCTGGAACGAGTCAAGAAACACAGTATGAGCAATCAGGAGAGTCAACCCGCGAAATAGAAGAAGGTAGAAAGTCGCCTCAACTTAAACCAAACAAAAACATAAGATTTAGACAAGATGACGAGTTAGAAGACGAGAGATCTACAAGATCCCCAACGAAGTTACAATCTAGTGGTTCATTTAGCAAGTATGACGAGATGATTCGGAAACAAGCAAGCAATTTTAGAGCCTTTACCAGAACAGTAGCAAACATTGACGTTGATTCGTTGACATCAAAATTTGATTTAGAAGACGCGATGCGCAGTCTGCAATCTCGTTGGTACGCAATAGATACGCTGCATTGGGATATGGACACCGAAACAGACGAAATGGATCCAGTATATGAAAGCATTTACACCGAATATGAAAATACGTACAAAGAATTAAGAAAAACAATAAACAGCAAATTGAATACTACATTGCAAAGGGGCAGTTTGACGCCGCACATGGAGGTGCCGATTTTCCACGGTAATTACCAAAATTGGCCGACATTTAAAGACCTATTCAACACTTCAATACATAACAATGTTGCGCTCTCCCCGGCACAGAAGATGCAGTTCCTAAAGTCTAAACTACGAGGAGAAGCCGAACGCATCGTACAGCATCTGAAAATAAGCGATGAAAATTACAACGTGTGTTGGGACTTACTAAATCATAGATACAATCATAAGCGATGGATTTTTACGTCACACCTAAAAACATTGCTAGGCCTGCCAGTAGCTACTCATGTATCGCTACCTCATATCAAGAAGGTATACGACACTTCTCGAGAATGTTTAAACGCTATCAAAGGCCTCGGAGTGGATACAAGTAGCTGGGACCCGTTTTTCGTACACATTTTATTACAAAAGCTCGACTCAAGTACAAGAGATGAATTTGGGGCGTCTCTGAAGAATCCCAAGGAGCTGTTCACGTTTCAAGAATTTTGGGAGTTTCTGGAAGGCAAATTCCAAGGAACCCTATCGGGCGATGTACCAGTACCACGCAATCAAGCTGCATTTGAAAATCCAAGTACATCCAATGTGAAAAATAATTCGAGTAAATTCTATAATTACCTACACCGCAAACCGAACAGATTTCAACAAAACAAACAATCGTTTCCTGCGAATAAAACTAATTATCAAAGAGCTTATACTCCAATTCAAATAATATGTCCGCTATGTCAAGAAAAACACGGTCTATATTTCTGTGGAAAATTCTTAAACATGACTCCGCAAGCGAAGCATCAGACAGTCAAAAAACTGAACTTATGCCTAAATTGTCTTATAGATCATAAGGGCAAACCCTGCCTATCAACAAGAAGATGCAGAGAATGTCGTGAACCTCATAACTCACTTATGCATCAATCATTCAATAAACCAACATGTAACATAATATCCGATGACACGAATTTACAACAAAATAATGAAAGTACCTATTCAGTGTTGCAACAAGGTAACACCAACGTCAGCCAAATTTTGCTGGCTACCGCTATTGTCAAGGTTCGAGCAAGCGATGGATCTTATTACAATTTGCGAGCGCTCATAGATCAAGGATCCCAAGTCTCTATTATATCTGAACATGCTGCCCAATTGTTGGCATTACCAAGAAACAGATGTAAAGGGATAATTTCAGGAATTGGGGCCAAACAGAACAACTGCAAGGGTATAGCTACTATATCTTGTTCTTCAATATACAATGATTTTACATTCGACACAGAAGTATATATCATGACCACTCTTATAAAAAATCTACCAAGCTATACATTCAAGAAACAAGCATGGCCACACCTGGTTAACATTCAACTCTCAGATCCCGACTTCAATGTCAGTCGGCCAGTAGATATGTTGTTGGGAGCAGAAGTTTATTCATACATCATCATGGATGGCATTAGAAGAGAAAATCATGCAGTACCTATAGCGCAACAGACTCGCTTAGGTTGGATTTTGTGTGGCAACGTACAAACTCAACAATGTAACGTGATCCTTAATGAACTCGACGAGATACAAAAATATTGGGAAATAGAAGATATTTCGGGCTCGCCTACATTATCGGAAGAAGATAACAAGTGCCTGAGCTACTACAAAACAACCACAACAAGACGTGGAGACGGTTCTTACGAAGTTAGAATTCCATTCAAGGAGAATTTTGAACAACAACTAGGATCGTCGAAACACACTGCAATTGCGCAATTCCAACAAATCGAACGGAAATTACAAAACAACGAGTACATCGACAAAAATTATAAATCATTTATTAGCGAGTATTTGTCATTAGGACATATGAAACTGGCGGTGTCACGTTCACAGACACACGACTGCTACCTACCACACCACTGCGTATTGCGAAATGACTCATCTACTACTGCACTTAGAGTCGTTTTTAATGCCTCAAGACAAACATCATCTGGTAAAAGTTTGAATGACCTTATGCTGAAAGGCCCAAATTTACAGCAAGACCTGCAATCTTTACTGCTTAAATGGCGACAATTCCGCTATGCATTTACGGCCGATATTGAGAAACATTTTCGTTTTATTTGGTTAAACGAACAAGACCAAGTTTTCCATAAAATCATATGGCGAGATTCTCCACAAACCACTCTAAAAGAATATCAACTCTGCACAGTCACATATGGCACCAAGGCCGCGCCGTTTCTGGCTATGATGACCTTGAAGCAATTAGCGGAAGATGAAAGGTTTAACTTTGAAAACAGCCCAGCAATCCAAGTTCTAGAAGACTCTTTTTATATGGATGACGTTCTTCACGGGGCACAGTCTGTCAAGGCCGCAGTACTACTTAAACAAGATTTAATAAGGTTACTGAAAGCCGGTGGTTTTAACCTAAGGAAATGGAACTCCAACGCAACCGAACTGCAAGATCCACGAGCAGAGAAAGGCGAACAAGAAAATTTTGAATTTAAGCAAGTTGAATTAACAAAAACGTTGGGTTTGCAGTGGAATCCGGTTACAGATTCATTCCAATTTAAAGCAAGAGATCTCGAAACAACAAACAAAATACCTACCAAACGATCCATGTTGTCTGATTTATCAAAATTATACGACCCTCTCGGCTGGTTATCACCGTTATCTACAAAACTAAAGATCATATTTCAGAAGGTTTGGAACCTGAATATCCAATGGGACGATAAATTACCAGAAGAACTTCTCAAGGAGTGGGCAAGTGCTAGAGAGGATCTACAAAGGATACATAGATTTGTAATACCCAGATGGTTAAGTACTACAGGCGAGTGTAAAGAGATAGAATTACATGGGTTCAGTGACTCGTCTAACAAATCCTACAGTTGTGTAATATACTGCAAAACAATTAACAATGACAACAAAGTCACATTAGTAGCCGGCAAGACAAGATTAGTACCAGCAAGTAAAACTACAACATTACCAAGACTAGAGCTTTGCGGTGCTTTACTATTATCTAAACTTATGGAAAAAGTTCAAAAATGTTTGAATACCTATACAATCAAAACATACGGATGGGTAGATTCAATGGTTGTACTCGCATGGTTACAAGGAGATCCAGGGCGGTGGAAGCCGTTTGTCGCGAACAGGGTGCGACAAATAACAGATGTAATGCCTTCCAACACGTGGCGTTATGTAAAATCAGCAGAAAATCCAGCTGACTGTGCTAGCCGTGGAATGAGTGTCGATCAGCTGCAGGAACACGCTCTGTGGTGGAAAGGACCCTCTTGGCTACCTACTTTCAACAAGGAAAACTATCAAAGTCAATTGAAATTTACTACAGAGGAAGAAGTAAAGAACCTAAAACAAGTTAATTTAGTGTCTCAAGAGATTACTTTTATTGACTTATTATTAACAAAATACAGCTCGTTTACAACACTAATCAGAGTACTAGCATGGGTACGTCGATTTATCAATCAAACGAGGCATAAATATACAAACAAACAAAGTTATTTGACACTAGTAGAAATAAATGAAGCAAGAATTATTTTAATAAAGTACATACAACGAATGGAATTCACCGACGAAATACGAAACTTACTAGAAAACAAGAAACTATCTACTAAAAGTAAAATACTGCAATTAAATCCTTACCTCGATAAAGAAGGTGTCTTAAGAGTTGGTGGAAGATTAAACAAGGCTAACATGAGCTCAGAAATGATTCACCCTATAATTCTACCAAAACATGGTTATTTTACAAACTTAGTTATTGATTATGTACACTTATTTACCCTACACGGCGGCGCCCGAGTGACTTCAGCTAATATCCGTCAAAGATACTGGATAATCGGTGGCAACAACGCTGTAAAAAATCGCATACGTACTTGCGTAACATGTCGCAAACATAATCCTAGCAAGATGACACAGCTGATGGGAGATTTACCGACACAGAGATGCAATGAAGCCAAGCCATTTTACCATACAGGTGTCGATTTTACTGGACACGTATTAATCAAGGCCAACAAGGGTCGCGGGATAAAGACAACAAAGGGTTACATTGCAGTGTTTGTATGTATGGCGACGAAGCTAGTCCACCTCGAGCTCGTCTCTGATCTCACATCATCGGCGTTTTTAGCATCCTTACGCAGAATGGCTGCAAGAAAGGGTTCCCCTCGACATATCTATTGCGATAACGGAACTAATTTCGTCGGGGCGAGTAATATCATGCAACAAGAATTCGAGGAAACATTGGCCACCTTTGATCAAGATTTTATCCACGAGATCACGAATATGCAGATTGAATGGCATTTTAACGCAGCATCCTGGCCTTCGGCAGGCGGGATCTGGGAGGCTGCCGTCCGAAATATGAAGTATCATGTTCGAAGAGTGATCGGAGAGCAGAAACTCACATTTGAAGAGTTCTACACCGTTCTGACACAAATAGAGGCTATACTTAACTCAAGACCGCTATGTCCTCTAACGGAAGATCCCAACGATCTAGAGTTCCTCACACCATCAAGTTTTATCAATCTGAGTCAGAACATGAGTATACTAGAAACCGAAACTGACATGCGTACAAGATGGCAATTTACTCAGAGAATTGTTAACGACGTGTGGAAACGATGGCGCTTAGAATACCTTAGCCAACTCACGGCAAGAAGCAAGTGGCGTTATAAACAACCTAACATCAAGGTCAACGACGTAGTGACGATAAATGACGCCAACATGCCTCCTGGGAAATGGGCCATGGGCCGCGTAGTCGAATTACACCCAGGATCTGATGGCCACGTCAGAGTTGTCACACTAAAAACCAAGAACGGGCTAACCAAGCGTCCAATTATAAAATTATCTATCCTTCCAGTACACGAAAATCGAACCGATGAAGCTAATAATACGTCAAATACCAACAATGACTCATCAAACGAAAAGAAAAAGATAAAGAAATCGGGTTTCCATTTTGCTACACTTACTACTCTATTACTATTTTTCATGAGCACTATATCTCCGACTCATGGTTCCTACTACAATACTACCCAGTTTAAAGACAATCAAGGCCTATACTTCGACAGAGTAGCTGAGATGTTACTAATACGAGATGAATGGAAAATAATAACCTATTATGACATGAACCCGTACTGGCAGGGCACCATAGCATGTGATAAATACATAAACTACCTACAACAGTTATGTGTGAAGCTCAGAGACAATACACACTGTGACGTCATTTCATTACAATTGAAACACGAATACTCAGAATTAGATTACTATAATCACCTGCTACTAAATCAACATTTAAGCACGCGACAAGAGACACGCCGGCGCCGCAAGAGAGGTCTTATCGACGGTGTCGGTTACCTAGCCAATAGTTTATTCGGAGTACTTGACCAGCGTTTTGCTGACCAATATAAACAAGACATTGACCTAATTAAACACAACGAAGGACACTTACTATCGCTTATCAAGAATCAAACTTCAGTAATGGAAGTTGAGTATAACGTTTTGAAGCGAACTGAAAAATCAATCAACAAACAAAGTAAAATTATAAATCAGCTATCTTTTAATTTGGAAAAACTGGAAAATACATGGAAAATCGAAAAGGACAGAAATCAGATGACGAATGAATTCAGTTTGGGCGCAATCGCAGCTAGTAACATGCTAAGAAAGCTAACAACCATCCAGAATACTTTATTAGACACGATTACTGATGTCTATCATGGACAGTTCAACGTTCATTTGCTACCTCCTGAACAACTAAAAGAAACATTGAGCACTATTATGATTCATCTACCAAAAGATATTTCACTACCTGTCAATAACCTGCAAAGTGATTTTATAAATATATATCGTCTTCTAAAAATAAAGACTCGAATGACAGAAGACTATTTAATATTCGAACTACGACTTCCTCTTATTACTCGAGATTCATTTGAGATTATGAAAGTCATACCTATTCCACAAGTAATCGGGGACGACATGATAGCAACCATTGTACCAGTGGGAGAGTACGTCGCTATCAACCTCAAGAAGGAACACTTCTTGACACTGTCTGCTTTCGATATCAAGTCATGCCTCCGCGACGACAAAGACACGTACCTTTGTTATATACCAAGACCAGTGTATGACCTAAAGAGCGATCTGAACTTGTGTCAAACAGAGCAAAGCACAAGAAAATGTAAATTAAGCTACAACATTTGCACCAATCAATGGATAGAGTTCAGCAAGATAAACAAGTACATCTACTTTTGCTGTAGCACGTGTCAAATTCGGGTGCTATGTGAAGATCACGTGTCAGCAGATCGTCTGGAAAAAGCAGGAATTATCAGCATTGAACAAGGATGCCTGATAAGAACTGAGAATTTAACGATTCATTCTCACAATCAAGGTTCAAATAGTCTTCACGTTAATAACAAGATCGTTATACCAAAGATTGAACCGATCAACCACATCATTAATATAAGCGTTCAGAACTCTGTTATTGACGACAACTTGACTCTTTATGACTCCACCGACAAGCTTCTTGAACAGATGAAGGCAGAAATTCAAACCCTGAAAGAGAATCAAAATTTGCCTCAAGTAACCAGTCACGATATTCACCATTATACCGCAATATACGTCATTCTGGCGATTGTATTGTCTTTCGGTACGGTTATCGTGATACGTCGACTCTGCGGCAACAAGCGTCCGGCTCTTCAGGCGGTGGTGAGGGTCGAGCAAGCGGGCTCCCATCCCGCTGACACACCGTCAGTGGCGGTGTCTTCGCCGGTGCCGGCCGAACTGCCGGCGTCCTCGGGGCTACCTAGCCCTTCTCCCGTGATTCCAGAATTTCATAAAGTGGACAATAAAGTGGATAAGTGCACCACCCCAAAACCGAGAAATCGATCATTTAGGGACTCTAAGTGATAATTACTTATTGAATTATTAATATTATTCATTCATCATCATCCCATCTCGCCCTCGGGAGCATGTACGGTGCAACCGTTCATTTTCGCCTCCTCATCATTTTAATATTACACGTGTGAGGTGCGCGTTTACCCGTTACTCAAGAATTAGTCCGTGTTTGACCATCAAGAGTGTCGCGCGTTCTCATGCATAAATCATTAATACCTACTTACTTTATAATCAGAAAATATATTTTATACAGCACAAACAAGTGTGTTATTGCAACCTATAGTGTAGGGCTAACAAGAGCCCCTACAGAAAGATTTCTATGACCAGTAAAAATCGTTAAAGTTTGTAAAGACGACGCTGTTTGGGCTCACTAGCAGTATTTGCTTTCCTACGGGTAAAATTAAAATTCCCTAAACATGACAATACGGGACGGGAGGCTTAAAGCCTGACATCTATCGAGCTATACGATAAATTATAATTTGGCCTCTAATCTAAATGATTTAAACAGCGCCTTCGTTTTCGAAGTATTGACTCGTACTCTCTTCTGTCTAGTGAGTACCTACCTGTGATTGGTTTGAGTAGCGCCACAGTGACCGGGTCGCCGTCGTAGAGGCCGGTCTCGAGCGCCAGCATGCGGGTGACGGCGCGCCGCGGTCGCTCGCACAGCGCGCTCGAGTTGGAGGTGCGACATGACATGCGGTGACTCGACTCAGCTGTTAGAGGGTCCACACCTAGTCGGATAACATTCGAAACTCAATGATAACGATAGTTGACTAATTTCTGATATTATTGAAGTGAAAACTTCTTATGGCGCGTTGGGCACTTTTGTGGGTGAGCATTTTCAACCGATCTCGCGACAGATTTTGACGCGACAGATTTTGACGCGACAGATGAGATTTTATTTGTGTTTGTTTTTTTTTTTGTTTAACTTATACTGCCATCTATGACACAAATTGAGAAACTTAGTTTCTAGAAAGACCGCTATTCGAATGTAGATGGCGCTGATTTAAATTTTTTTACTGCCATCTAGCGAATAAAAAATAAACTATATTTGTTTAAGTGAGTGCTAATAGATGGCAGTAGCAGATCATTTCAAGAAATATTCTATGAGAAATAACAAGTTTATTGTTTTCACTTCTGCCTGCACTCCCGGAGGGCGCTGTTTTTTTTATCTCCCCTGGACTTGGGGAGACGCTAGGATTTAAAGAACTCCGAGAGGGCCGTAGAGGAAAATTTGACACAGTCATCAATTTTTATCCGCATAGATTTCAAAGCTCTAACGAGACGCTTAAAAGAACATTTTTGTTTTAAACATGTTTTTAGACCCAGATAAAAGTTCTGGGTCTACGTAAAGTGCTAATCAACCAATAGGACCCTATAATTACTTCTAACGTATTGCATGAAATTAGTTTTAAGCCTGTAATCCTTGACCGTGGGAACTTCTGATAGAACACACACATTGATATTTTCTAGCCACACAGGTGCAACGCAGTATTAAAATTACGCACCCTGGAAACAAATAAATCTACTTTCGATGCATCGTACATTTTGTACAAGTTACATATTCATCAAGCGTTCGTCTTCGTAGGATGTTTATGAATATCATAGAAAACACGCAATGTATGTAGTATTTAACTTGTCACATCGCAAAACTGCAGTCCGGTAGTAAGTAGCTGGCGGGAAAGGGTGGGGTCAGAGTGTACGTTTTTTGGGTATTTTGTTTGATAACGAAATTGTCAATAAGTAAATGTTCTGTACTATAATAATTTTTATATTTATATATTTTTATAATAATAATTATGCGAAATAATTATTACATCCGTCTCTATATATTGAAAATTCACACATAAACGTTCGTATGTACCTATGTGCCCTACTAAGAAACAGGTTAAAACGTGTCGGTATCGGCATCATATATTATTATATAAATATTCAGGCAAAACACCTACCAATCTTTATAATATTCGATATAGTTGGGTAAAAAGATGAGTATACATTATAGTTACTGGTTAGTCTTAAATTTTCCTTTATTTTTTTGGGATTTATAGTAATTTCCTTTTACTTTTCCCATTATTATTAAACTTGAATAAAAATAAGTTACGATATATAGGATTAAAATATAAAAATAAGCTACAATTTTAATACATCCTACCTACCTAAATCATACCTTTTCCATATTTTTATTTAATTTTTGACAGCTCAATAAATTCCTATTTTAATTTCTTTAGAGAAAACAAAAAAAAAAAAAAAAAGTCCTGCAAAAGGCAGGAACGTCAAATACTAGTTGAGTTTTTCTTTCCCGCAAATTGTTTGTAAAACATATCCAATTAGAGATCGAAATGTAAAGATCTTTGGACACAACCGGCATAGTAATTTAAAATGCCGCTGTGCAGTTTGATACCCATACCTATTGATAAAAGGCATTACAATAAAAAAATAATGTCTTTACACCAAACCTCTAAAACAGCTCAGAAACGGGATATTCAAATAAAAGCATTGTGACCAAGTATTTCTACAAGACGTATCACCGCGTCCTTTTCCGTGACACTTTTGAGGTTTGTTGTGTAGGCATAATTTTTTCGCTGTAATGCCCTCTATCGAAGGGTATGGGTCTCAAAGTGCACCGCGAACTTTTATAAAATCGTAGGATAAACGTTTCTTCAAATATCCCATTTCCGAGACGCTTTAGAGGTTTGGTGTGAAGGCATTATTTGTTTGTTGTAATGCCCTATATCGAAAGGTAAAAAACCACAGTCCATGAAGTATTTAATTTTTTGTCTATGTTTGCCTGTCATAATTATGTCAAAAATTAAAATGAAATATAGAAACAGTTATTTCTTAGGTTAAAATAAATAATCAATATCACATTATAACCCGCGCGCAATGAGAATGGGATGGAACCTTGTCAAAGTAAATCGAAAATGACAGAAAAGTAGCGTTAGAAAAAAAGTTCTGAATAATAATTAGGTATAAATTAGTTATTTGCACGGTCATAGTGTCGCGGATTTGAAACAGACCCATTGATTTAAAGAAACATTATTATTGTCTGTGGTAGATTGTCTATGGAGCAATGGCGATTTCATTTAAAAAAATGTTTTCTCCAAAATTATAAATAAAACGAGCACATAAGGACTGTGCTTATTAAAGTGATTAAATAAACAAATAATAAATTCCGACCGTGGTTTGTGTTGTTATAAATTGTGGTTTGTTTTATTATAAATGCTAGATTTATGTAATTAATTATTGTGTGATTATTTTAGTGATTTAGTGATAATGAGTGGAAAATGGGGTAAAACTTTGAATAGTCAACCACCTCAAATAGTTCTGGCAGTCGATAGATATTTCGATCAGGAACGAAGTCGGTTTTTCTAACGCATTGAAAATTGTGACATAGTTGGCTGTGGATCACGAATCTAGTAATTCGGGAATTACATTGTTAAGAGATCTTTTTGACGAACCTATGGGTTTGTTCAAAAATACAAAAAAAAAAACAGCGCACTCCGGGAGTGCAGGCAGAAGTGAAAACTGTATATCTGTGTAAAATCTCATCTGTCGAAATCTCATCTGTCGCGAGAACGGCTGAAAATGCTCACTCGTGTATCAGTGATGGCGGTAGCGTGCGACGCGAACTGCGTACGGCAGCTCGCTGCGAACCTGCACCATCCACCGAGAGATGACGCTGTTAACACTGTTGTACAGAAGTGAGTATCGTAGTTCGGCCGTTTGCACAGAGATGGCGCTGTTTTCAATATTGCATAGTAGTAGAAGCACAATAACTGTTAAAATCTCATCTGTCAAAATCTCATCTGTCGCGAGAACGGCTGAAAATGCTCACCCACAAAATTGCCCAACGCGCCATAAGAAGTTTTCACTTCAATAACCGAACGAGCAACAAGCATATCCAAAACACGGTGTCACGCATCCGAGGTGAGGGAACTTTGGCTGCATCAACTTCATTTTTTTCAGAAAGCGATACTTCTGAAGAAAGTCAAAGCTCTGATGATGATTCCCATGAAGCACATATGAGTGGCATTGGGGAATAATAATTGGAATAACTAAAAAAAATATTCCTAAACATTATTATTGAAAGGATTACAACCATGAAACATTTTTGTGTATTTTTAACAGACTTCAAAAAAAGGCGGTTCTCAGTTTGACCCGTATATGTGTCAGTATGTATGTTTGTCCGTGAAGTCTTCACATACAGTAGAAATGCCTAATACTATATATGTAGCTACACTAAATATGAATAAATAAAAAATAACTAATTACAACAAAACGAATTACCCATTATTCAGAACTTTTATGCTAACGCTACTTGAAGACGACCCAGTTGGCACAATGGTCACCATGCCGGACTGCCACACAGGTACGATTCCCGCCTCAGACAAGTATTTATGCTTAAATATTTGTCTGTGGTCTGGTTATTTCTATGTATTATAAGTATATATTTACAAATTTTTATAAGTAGGTAGGTATTTGCTGATTTTATAAAACAAAGGTCATTCAGACCAAAAACAGTACATGAAACTTAAAAAATAAGTCAAATTTTAAGGTAAACCTAACCTCAAAATTTTCGAAAAAAAGTTCGAATTTCTAAAAGTCGTAGAACAAAAGTTGTTGGTTTGGGTGCACAGAAGTAGCCCTCAACGGCTTGCTAGTATAATTTCCAATAACCCAGTATATGTAGTATATCCGTTGGCTAGCACGCATAACACAAGTCTAGTTACTTAGCTTGGGGCTAGATGGCGATGTGTGGAATGTCCTGCAATATTTATTTATATATGTATTTATAAACTGTCATTTTCGATTTACTTTGACAAGGTTCCATCCTATTCTCATTGTGCGCGGTATACCTAGTTTCGACTCCTTGCTCGAAGCATAGGTACAATTACAAATAAGTTGTCGTGTGCAACACTCGCACCCCACCCTTATGCCAGGTCAAACAATAAATGTCGGGAAACAAATGGACGTGCTCTCACCTTGAATACTGAGATGACACTGTCACTTTTGCGCGCCGCGACATCTAATATAAAGCGAAATGTCACGAGCTACGGCTTCATACTAAAATGTATGGGCAGCGAGGAATGATTTTAACCAAAAAAAATATCTATGTTTCGGCATTGATTATTATTATTTGGTTTCAATAAGTAAAAAACTGCAATGATGAATGCATTCTCTATACTTTTGTCTCACAATTTAACCAAAAATATTTTCAAATATAACAACGAAGTAGCACAGATACTTAAAATAGAAAAGGTCGATTTCGATGTTTTTCATCAAAGTTAATAATTGTTTTTTCAAAAACTATGGATTATTTTCAAAATATCTGACAGTGAAACTGTAGACTCATCTAATAAGCTATCGAGAATTCTTTTTAGTGTCTTACAATGCAGGGAGTTCTTCAATATTTTTAAAATAGTAAATGACGTTTTTAGGGACTCGCCTCTTAAAGGACAATAAATGGAGTGTCTACTTACCAACATCATATTCAATATCACCCATCTCAAAGTCGACATGTCCTCGGACCACCGCGAGGTAATACTTCCTCGTATGCCGCTGTTCGAACAGTTTCCCCGCGCGTGCGGCCGCGGTCTTGTTCTTGGCTATGCAGAGGACGCCGCTGGTTGAGTAGTCGAGACGTTGAACGAAATGGATCGGGTTGGCTGAGGTCGAGAGGTGGGAGTCGGGGGATGCTACGTGGTATGTTACTGTGTTCTGGAAAACATAATAGATAAGTAGGTACAATAGGTATAATGATCAGCTTTGTCCTAGAAAAATAATCATCAAAATCGGTTCATAAACAAAGAAGTTTTGTCCGAATATCCACAAAAATAATTTAAACATTCGAATTCCACCACGGAACCAATAGTACAATATTATAATAAAAATTACCGTTTGAAAGCCGTACCGCATGTTCATTACAAATGGTATTTTTTTTATGCAACGGTACGGAATAACGGTATGAGAGAGTTACATCACTACTGTCAAACGTGTGTGGGAGCGAGATAAAACGACAACAAAGCGAGTCAGAAGATAACCTCTAATTTAGTAATAAATTACATTTTAAGTAAAAATATGAAGTTTACCTTTTCATTTTCATTATCAGAGTTGATGTACATGTCGTAGGGCTTGTTTACGACTAGAAAATTATCACTTTCGTAGAGCTTTTCGACGACGCTCTTTCCAGTCGACATTTTATAAAAAGATGCGTTCATATTTAAATATTTTTAAACCTGAAGACCTTGCGATTTTGACGTTATGAGAATATTGAATATGTTGGTATCTTGGTTGAATGATTCTGCCCAGTAGACGGCTGCGAAATGGAAACTGCCGGACACACATGGAATAGAAGAGATTTAAGGATTGTTTGCAAAGCCCTATCCAAGATTTCTTCTATTTGCATTTTGTGCCCGGATTTATTGTTAAAGGAAATATTCTATGATTCTATTACACTACTACATAATTTCATCAGAATGGCCAAAAATTATAATATAATCAAGCTACGTTTGAAAAGTATTTGACAACTTCAAACTTCAAGCTGAAGTTAACTTTAGGCACATCTAAACTAATCTATACTAATACTAGCTGTCCCGGCAAACGTTGTTTTGCTATATATAAAAAAAAAAACAAAAAAAAAATAGATGTTGGCCGATTCTCAGACCTACTGAATATGCTCACATGAGAATCGGTCGAGCCGTTTCGGAGGAGTTCAAGTTCGAACCCCGTGACACGAGAATTTTATATATATAGAGAAGATTATAAAGCTGAAGAGTTTGTTTGTTTGTTTGAACGCGCTAATCTCAGGAACTGCTGGTTCGAATTGAAAAATTCTTTTTGTGTTGGATAGTCCATTTATCGAGGAAGGTTATAGGCTACTTTTTATCCCGATATTCCCACGGGATCGGGAGTTACGCGGGTGAAACCGTGGAGCGCAGCTAGTGTATAATATTTTGAAATGTATAAACCAAAAAACTTTTATCTGAAATAAAAGAGAATTTTCTGAAATGTTAAATTCTGAACGCATTCTCAATAGTGTTTGTTGTTATTGTTCGAGGTTTGTTGTAGGATGGTTTTGTAGGTATCAATTTATTTCCAATTTCTACCATTTTCCTACTTCTTTTGTTTCTTTCAAATCGAAAAGATCACGGATTGTGATAGAAACATGAAAGAAAGAAGACTAAAGAATTGCGTCAGATTAGGCTATATAAGCTTAAAACCTTTTGCCTGCTCTTTCAAGTGTGCAACGAAAAAATACTACAATATCCGACTAAATTAAAAAGTATCCCACCAAAGCAATTTAAAACCAATCGGGCTACATTCTTAAAAAATTGTTAATTTTCTAATTTGTTTTGAATTGAACTTTGTGGAAATTGTTCTAAAAATCTCTAAAAACCCAAAATGAAGCGAATGAAGCGACATAAAATTAAAACAGAAAAGCCGGAGGCTTCTACCTCCGCGGTAAATGACAAAGAAGAGCATGATTTAGCTCACTACATCCACGATCGTGTGGAACTCATGCACCAAGTGTTCTCCGTTCTAAAATATAAGGAAATAAAGGCAATGGCACCTAATTGTGTGAGGAATCTAGCTGTTGGGGACTTGCAGGAGCTGTGCACTGAGGAGGTATGTTTAAACATCAAGATATTACTTCAGATAATCAAAGTTTCATGCAATTTTGAGTTTAGTACCTATATTCCATTGAAACTGCACAATACTACTTATATTAACGAAAAAATATCTAAAAAAAGATAGAAAAACATTTGTTTTATCATAAAACTACTCAACTGCAAAAGCATATGCCTTTTTTCCCAGCAATTAATCAGCGATATCAAGTATAAAAATAGGTGGCTTACTTATAATGCTAAGGATCCATTTATCTACCATGCTAACAGTCTTAACAGTAGTTTTGCATAAATAAACAAACAAACATACACACACACAGACTGTCCCATCTCCCACAGCTTCTGAATTATTAACATCCTCCCCCCAGTTGTTAGGTATCAGCTCGAAGCGGCTGCTAGCCATACTGGACGGGGCGGAGCCTCCGTCGGACACGGAGTCCTCGAGCCCGTCTCCTCCGCCCGACTTCGAGACCATCTCGCTGGACAGCATCTCATCTGACGAGGAAATACTCAGCCAGGGCAGCGAGAAGAAGAAAAAGGTAGGCTCCAAGTAACCAATGCTCCCTAAGAGCGGTGTTGGCCTAGTGGTAGATACCTCGACTTTCATTCTGAAGGTCGTGGGTTCGAATCCAGGCCGGCCGTGCACCAATGTATTTTTCTTAAGAAAAATGTATGTGCGCTAATTGACATTGCTCTTACGGTGAAGGAAAACATCGTGATGAAACCCGCGGCTTAGTTAGCTCCAGAGGTATTGACAAGTTCTCTCCTCTGGACATGGTCGACTGAGCTGAAAGGGTAGTAGGTGCTGGGTAAGCCTACTCCATCTTCACGCAATAAGGACCCAATTAAAAAGGGTCTTATCGCGGAAAACAGCCCGTATACAAGTACAAGTACAACCAATGCTCCCTAGAATAGTTGATTGGTTCAATTCCAATAATTTATTACTGAATGGATCCAAAACTAAATTATTTCGGTTCACACTTCCAAATGTAAAACAAGTAAAAACTGTTGTAAAGATTAATGATGAGAAAGTTGAATTAGTCAGTAAGGCTGTCTTTCTAGGTATAACTTTAGATGCTAAGCTTCAGTGGGGCCCGCATGTGGAAGCATTGTCCAATAGACTTAGTTCTGCCGCTTACACTGCAGTTGTAGCTTAAATTCCCATCATCGTCAAACAAATATTTGTATCTGATCTGTGTATACATACATACTTGTAATACTAATCTATCTCTATAATATAAAAATGAATCGCAAAATGTGTTGGTAAGCGCATAACTCAACAACGCCTGGACCAATTTGGCCAATTCTTTTTTTAGAATATTCCATAAGGTACGAGGATGGTTCTTACGGAGAGAAAATTTTAAAAAATTGCCTAAAAATGTCTAAAAACAACACTTTTCTATACTCCATACCATACAAACGATTCGTAATAATACAAGTCAATAAGAACTTTAATACCATAACATAAAGTTCAAGTTTTAATGGAGAGGTTCCGGGAAGGCAAAACAATTGAGTGACGTATAAATATTGATGTCAATCGTGTCGCGGTGTTAGTTGCCAAACTACACCTAAACGGCTGAACCGATTTGTATGATTTTTAACCCCCGGCACCAAAACGACGGGGTGTTATAAATTTGACGTGTCTGTGTGTGTGTGTGTCTGTCTGTGGCATCGTAGCTCCCGAACGGCTGAAAAGTATTGATTTAGTTTTTTTTTTATATGGCAAAACAACGTTTGCCGGGACAGCTAGTTATTAATATTATAAAGAGGCAATTTTTTGTTTGTAACGAATAGGCTCCGAAACTACTGGACCGATTTAGATGAAACTTGGTATGAGGATACATTGATTCATTGACAGTAACATAGGGTACTTTATATCCCGATGTTACCACGGGATCGGGAGTTACTCGGGTGAAACCGCGTAACGCTGCTAGTTTTGTATATTTACGAAACAAAAGTATAAAAGTATTTGATCTGTAGTCTGGCTACCATAACACAAGCCTAGTCGCTTCACATGGAACTAGATGTTGATGTGTAAAAAGTCTTATGTTTATAATTTCAGCATAAACACCGCCACCGCAACTCTAAGAGCAAGAAGGAGACAAAAGGTAGTAAATCCAAAGAGAAAGAGAAGAGGAGAAGCAGCAAGAAGGGACCACCGGAGGAGCCATTGTCGCTGCAGCAGCAGGAGTTGTCCCGAGCGTCCCGGGCCGGGCTCACCGTGCTCGAGCTGCTGGAGCTGCAGGCGCGGGCCAGGGCCATCAGGGCACAGTTGCAGAACGAACAGGCCAAGAGTTTGTATACTTAGTACATTGTTATATCAAAAATGGTAAATTCCCACTATCCCCCAAATGTTATTATTATGTCCATAGAAACACCGAAATAGTATTAAAATGTTTATTGAGCTAAGGAGCAACACAAATCACCATTTTGGAATCTATCAACTACTTTCAATAATCTACCCTCTAGTGATAATCTAAGAGTACCTAGTTGGCTAACTACATAGATACATAACAGTTATCTTCCATTTTGGCGACATAAGCAGGAGCTGCGTGTCACGGAGATGAAGATGTTGCGCTGGATGTGTGGAGTGACGCGAAAGGATCGCGTCAGGAACTCCCGCATCCGGGGCAGCCTTCATGTTCGAGACATTGCAGATCAATTGCAAGAATGTCGCCTACGCTGGTACGGTCACGTCTTGCGAAAACCGGCTAGTTACGTGGGGAACAAATGTCTTGCCATGGCGCCTCCGCCGGGCCGTGGCAGACTGGGTAGACCCAAGAAGTGCTGGCTTGACGTCGTAAAGGGTGATATGCGTGCAAATGGCCTTACAACCCAGGATGCCGAAGATCGTGCGAAGTGGAGGCGTAAAAGTAGGAAAGCGGACCCCGGGCTGTCGAGAGGGATGCAACCGGGAACATCGCTCGGATGATGATGAGTTATCTTCCATTTTGGGGGGATTCGTCATGGCATCTCAATTAAAAAAAAAAATCTAATATATAAAATTCTCGTGTCACAATGTTAGTTACCATACTCCTCCGAAACGGCTTGACTGATTTTTATGAAATTTTATATGTAGGTTAGGTATACATATTCAGTAGGTCTGAGAATCGGCTACTATCTATTTTTTATTTTGTTTCCTTTAGTATATATTTTTTTGGAAATGGCAAAACAACGTTTGCCGGCACAGCTAGTAGCAATATAACAAAACTGAATGTGTTTGGTACGAAATCCCTTTACTTTTTTTTCTTACATCAATATGTGTTTCACGTTTTCGTAACGAGGTATAGTAAATAAGGGGTAGTAACTTTAAGGTATGGAGCCTGGCATAGTAGTCATTCTAATAGTTTTTACATCATAATGTCTTTAAAATTGATTAGAAAAGCAGGTCACAACCAAATGACGATGTAACTTCATAAATAATCCAACCTTTTTTGGATCAATAATTTCGTTGCATTAAATTGAAAACTCATGGGTTTGACCAACAGGTTTTGACTTCTCTTACCCGATTACTTATTTATTTATAAGAGAAAAAAACATGAATAATCTACCTGATATAAGAAAAAATTATTAGTTTTTTTCATAACTTTATTTTTTTTATCTATATGTTGCAATTGCTTACGTTTTCCAGGTCGTCCGTCAGAATCAGATCCGATAATCGGATCGGATCCGTCGGACAGTGAGGTTATGATCAAGGAGGAACCCCACGATGTCGTCGAGATCATATCCTCTGATGATGAGAAGCAACCCAAGACAGGTGAGAACACATAGCTAGAATAAGTTAACTAGCTGCCACCAGTGACAGCTATCTGTGTGTCAGTCAGGACTTGAAGAGCAGTGTTGGCTTAGTGATAGATACGTCGACTTTCATTCTGAAGGTCGTGGGTTCGAATCCAGGCCGGCCGTGCACCATTGGATTTTTCTTAAGAAAAGTGCGCTAATTGACATTGCTCTTACGGTGAAGGAAAACATCGTGATGAAACCCGCGGCTTAGTTGGCTCCAGAAGTATTGACAAGTTCTCTCCTGTGGTCATGGTCGACTAAGCTGAGAGGGTAGTAGGTGCTGGGCAAGCCTACTCCATCTTCACGCAAAAAGGACCCCATTAAAAAGGGTCTAATCGCGGAAAACAGCCCGTATACAAGTACAGTCGGGACTTTTATATTTATAGATATTTAAGGACACTGCACACATCCATCTAGCCTTAAGCTAAGCAACTAGGCTTGTGTTACGGTGGCCAGACAACGGATAGAATGATATACTTATTATACATACAGATAAAATGGGCATGGCTTGTGTGTCGAAGGAGTGATGGAAGATGGAGCAAGGTTGTTCTTGAATTAAGACCACCAGCGAGATGGTCTTAATTCTTGGTCACCATCTAGCCTCATGCTGAGGCAGCATGCTCCAGGGAGACCGTTGGGGTAATTGTAGAGAAACATTGGAGAGGCTTATATCCTGCAGTGGCACATAACAATACACTAATATTTATTTGAGACGGGAATTGAACCCGCACCCTTCTGCGTCTCGCAGGCGGGTGTTCGCCCGACACGACACATAATTCGTCAACATAATATATATTTCTATTTTTATTAACAGAAGAGAAAGCAAAGTCGCCGAGTCCAAAACAACCAGAATCAAAGGTAGACCAACAACCCACTCACACAGACAAACAGTCACCCACACAGACACGCACTGACTCTGTCGTCACTAAACGGGTCAATGACCTCATCATAACAGTACCTCAGGCTAAAACCACGAGGAAAATTAAACTCAACCGAAATAAACCTAACACTATTGAAATCACAACCAATGTTGCCACTGAAGAACGTAATATTACCATTATGGTAGAAAATAATAAGACTAGCAACACTGATATAGTAGAAAAAGGTAAAAAAGATGACGGTGAAAAGATAAAAAAGAAGAAAAAGAAAAGGAAGAAAAGTCAACCGAAAGATTCGGATCATGATGAAATTACATTACAGCTATCGGACACAGAGAAGATGGATCTACTCGAAGATCTAGAAGATCTACATCCTAAAGATACTAAAGACTCTAGTACAGACAGCAGTACCGGTTCTGATGAATCCAGTGACAGTGATAGTCAGGAAAGTAAGAATAAACCTACTGAGAAACAAAAAAATTTAACTGAAAAGGAAAGGAATTTCGAGAAATTACAAAAAGATTTAATGGCTACAAATGATAAGATAACAGAGATTAACAAAAACATTCAATTAATACAGAAAAATAAAGAAATTGATAGAAATGTTCAAGAAACCGAGAAAAATAAAGAAACACAAGAAAAATCTATTGAAATTGATGTAGATACAGCTCAAACTTTAGAAGAAACAGACAAATCACTTGAAAACAATACTGTTAAGAATACAGATGAACAAACTCAACTTCCAAATGACGAAAGTATCACCAAACACGGTTCAGCCGAGCCCCAAATTGAAACAAATGACAATGATAATTCAAAAACAGACGAAATAGTCAAAGATAATGCAATTAAAATAACTAATATAGAAGATAATATCCCAACACAAGAAGAATCTCAAAATCAAAATGATAATGTTATAAACAAAGAAGAAGCCAATAAAAAACAAAATGATGATCCACAAGTAGTAAACCCAAATTCAAATAAAGAATCAAGTGAGAACAATGAAAATGAGGGTAGTCCTAAATCTGATGGCGAAGTATCAGACCGACAAAGTTCAGTCGAAGCCATCGATCTAAAACCGGAAGTCGTTACTATATCCGATGAAGAAATAAAAACGAAAAAGAAAAAGGACAAGAAAAAGAAGAAAGACAAGAAATCTAAAAAAGAAAAACGAAAGAAGGATTTTCGTGAAAGCAGTGACGAAAACTTTTACAAAGATACAGAAAAATTAAAGAATATATACAAGAAACATAACCAAGATGTAGATATAGTTGAATTATCAGATGAAATATACGAATTATCAGACGATTCGTCTTGTTACGAAGTTGAAGGTACTGTCCTATCGAAGGAACCTACTGCGGAGGAAATTGAGGCACTTTCAGCTAAAATAGACGAAATAGAGAGGCAGGAGGTCGTGACGGAAGAGGAGATAAGGCGACATGAGGCATCGCTAGCTAAAACCAACAAAAATGACAAAGAAACTGCTAAAAATGAAGAAAAAACTGCTGAAAATGATTCTGAAACGGTCGAAATTGTTGAAATCGAAATGAATACAGTAGAAAATCAAAATCCAACAGAAATAGTCGAACAAACTTCTACAGAAACTGCTGAAAATGCTCCGAAAACTACCGAAAGTGACCATTCAGGCGCAGAAGTATACGTATCTTGGAAGGATAGATATTTAGACAGTAAGAAAGTGAAGCGAGTACTCACTACATCTAACATTATCAACGCTTTGAGAAAGAAAAATATACAACTCAAGAAAAAGATACAAGAATCAAAGAAAATTGAAGAAGAAAAGAATGTTGAACCAGAAAAAGAAGTAGAAAAAGAGAAACCTCCAGAAAACGATCCACAGGAAGGATCTATAGGTCATTACAACACTCTTCAAGGATCTACAAGATATGTTAATCCTGTTGAAGAGAAAATAAATGAAAATGAACAAGAAAACGACCTTGAAAAAGACAAAAATGAACCAGAAAAAGTACAAAACATACAAGAAAATGTCATAGTGACGAAGGAAATGAAGAAAGACGCGAAACAACTACTAAAGATGTACAAGAAACTACTAAAGTACAACGACATGAACAGGAAAAAAGATCCGAACAAGAAAAAGAAGAGGAAATTAAAGAAAAAGAGTCAAAATTTAATTGAACTAATTAAGTTTCAAAACTAAGTAAAAGTATTAGTTCAATCACGCCTCGATATATGGCAGCACACAGCCTAGCAACGAAAAAAAAATAAAAGAAGTCTATGACCAATAAAAATATTTTAAATTGTTAATGTCAATTTAAGAACATAACCAATATCAAGAATTTAACAATTTTCCTACAAAAACACAAGAAACCAGAAAATAATAATTTGAAGGGAGAAGCAAAATACTCGACGCTGGCAAGATG
Source organism: Idaea aversata (assembly GCA_907269075.1). Lineage (NCBI taxonomy): Eukaryota > Metazoa > Arthropoda > Insecta > Lepidoptera > Geometridae > Idaea > Idaea aversata. The sequence continues at coordinate 265,343 of OU026083.1, forward strand.
GGCAGAATATGCAGTCGCATCCGTAATTAGTAGAAAAAAATTGACATAGCTTTCCAGGAGCAAACTACAGACTTTATCTCTCTCTATATACAGGAAAAGTATTTTTGTAGTGCACATTTTTTTGAAGTTATACACGCGCGTACATAAGTACACGCACCCTTTTTTTCTGCTGAATATATGTCGGCAGTGGAGTACATTTACGCAATAAAAAGAAAGAAAAAAAAAAACCAAACTTAATGTGAAAAACTTCCTGCAATTTCTAAATTATTGGGTATCTCAGTATTGATACACACAGTGACACGTAGGTACCTACCTTCATTTAGAGCGCGCTATTAAACTCGCTGGCGCTAGTATTGTGTCCATGGACTTCGTCGTTTTGTTAACTTCCTGCAATTTCTAAATTATTGGGTATCTCAGTATTGATACACACAGTGACACGTAGGTACCTACCTTCATTTAGAGCGCGCTATTAAACTCGCTGGCGCTAGTATTGTGTCCATGGACTTCGTCGTTTTGTTAGAGACACTTAAATGGTTATAGCTCTAAGAGTTTTTGAGTTAGCTCCAAAATAAAAAAAACAGTGTTTTTTATTTTATAATGTGCTTAAATATACCGAAATTTTTGCACTACAAAAATACTTTTCCTGTATATAAAATTCTCGTGTCACGGGGTTCGAACTTGAACTCCTCCGAAACGGCTTGACCGATTCTCATAAAATGTGAGCATATTCAGTAGGTCTGAGAATCGGCCAACATCTATTTTTTTATTTTTGTAAATAGCAAAACAACGTTTGCCGGGACAGCTAGTACTAGTATAAAGTCTTTGGCAAACTATCAAACAAAATGTCAGTTAGTTACGCGGGAGAATCCGTTAGGCTACCTTTGGTAGGTAACTAGTAGGTTAGGTATTGATCATAACCTCTCGTAAACCTGGCTGGGGTGTTCACATTATCCCCCAAACCCCGAAATGGGAGAAAATGGGAATTATTGTTGCATCTACTTACCCTATTTGGGGGATAATGGGACTTGTAAGTTGCATTTCCTCCTTAGATTCTGCCCCAAATGGGAGTTGGACCCAGCGCGAGCGCCATATATCGAGCGATTCCCTTTTCCCTTAGGAATTATATTGGGTTAAATATAGTCATAGAAGTCTATAGATACTTATAATTTTGTATAATATAGCTTTTTTTTGTAAAAGTATTATATCTAAATTGGTCCAGTACTCCCGATGATTATACAGTGTGTGATAAAAACACGGCAATCCCTCTCACGCGCTAGGGACTAAGTGAAAAATAATTATTTTCATTGAAAGCTCGAGAAAATTACCTTAATTTACTGACAATGTAAACATTTTCCCAAATGTGGCAACACTGTTATTGGCAGCGAACTCACCTACATAATGGTTTTTTCCCCAAACTCTTGAGTCTTGAATTTCACAAAAAAAAAAACCTTATTTTTCAAGTCAGTGTGTAGTCACGTTACCAATTAGCTGAACCCCACGTGACCCAGAGTTCATTCGCATATCTGTAAAAAATATAGTATTTACCTATTTTGGTTTTTTTTATATTGTATCGTATATTGTTTAAAATAAACTTGTTATTTCTCATAGAATATTTCTTGAAACGATCTGCTACTGCCATCTATTAGCACTCACTTAAACAAATATAGTTTATTTTTTATTCGCTAGATGGCAGTAAAAAATTTAAATCAGCGCCATCTACATTCGAATAGCGGTCTTTCTAGAAACTAAGTTTCTCAATTTGTGTAATAGATGGCAGTATAAGTTAAACAAAAAGACTAACACAAATAAAATCTCATCTGTCGCGTCAAAATCTGTCGCGAGAACGGCTGAAAATGCTCACCCACAAAAGTGCCCAACGCGCCATAAGTTTTCACTTCAAAAACAGAATCAGGTAACATTACTTTACAACCTTACAGATTTACGAATGAGTTCTGGGTCACGTGGGGTTCAGCTAATTGGTAATGTGACTGTACCTAAGAGGGAAAACAGGCTTTCTGTTACACACTGTAATATAATAAGGGAAAAAAAAACAGATTTAATTAATTCCTGTATTATTTAATCATAACCTACTCGTATTACATAGCAAAGTGTATCTTTTACGATCGTCTGAAGCCAAAACTCCATGAAAAAAAAACACAAGTACCTCCCAGGGTACGAAAATATAACAATATTATGTACATTTACATATAAGAAAAAACACGTGACTTTTAAAGCAATAAAACTGATTAACTTATTTTACGACTTTTCTGTTTCAACTTAAATACTAAAAAATACTTTAGAGAGAAAAAAGAAATATTTATTTATGACGTAGACAGAGAATAAATATAGACAAGCTACCAGCGTATACAGTGTGAGACAGCGAATATTCAACCTAGGTACAGTCACATTACCAATTAGCTGAACCCCACGTGACCCAGGGCTCATTCGCATGTCTGTAAAAAATATAGCATTTACCTATTTTGTTATTTGCTTATATTCTATATTGTATTGGTTAGTAAATTGTTTAACAATAACAGAATCAGGTATCATTACTTTACAACCTTACAGATTTGCGAGTGAGCTCTGGGTCACGTGGGGTTCAGCTAATTGGTAATGTGACTGTATCTATAAGTATATAGTTGTCAAATTGCCATTAAACAGTAATTACTTAATCACTGCACAAGTGCACACCAATTAGTACTCCTTTTTAATATCTTATAGGTCACAAGTAACACAAATTATAGTCTAACAAGGATAAGAAAGCCAAACTTTAATAGACCAAACGCGATTTTCTCTATTTGCGTATTGTAAAAAAAAACAATACGCAAATAGAGAAAATCAACTTATGCAATTATAAACACGTAAAGCGAGCGCTCGGCCGAGCTACATGGTAGGCGGAGTGGGGGGTGTTAGGTTTTATTTCCGTTACGGAATTTCTTGATTCGGCCGCCGCGCTCAAAGCCCGCGATAAAAGCTATGCAATAGCTTAAAAAAACTTATACTTCGTCTCGCTCCCACTTACTCATTAGACGTTCAATCCTTCTCACTCTAGTAATTATTATTATTTTAGCAGCGAGCCCATATTTATTCTCTGTCTACGATATATGATAACTGAATACTTCGAGATGCATCTTACGGTAAGACTACGTCGAAGATGTATCGCACATCACGTGTGTTTTCTATGTACTTAGTGTTTCTTACCCCCGAATACTGAAAGGCTACTTAATCTTAAGTGGCGATGGCGCCACTTAAGATTAAATTTCACTTAAATTTCAATTTAAACGCCACTTAAGATTAAGAAGCCTTTCAGTATTCGGGGGTAAGTGTGTTGTGTTTACTTAGTTGTTGTTGTCTTTCAGTGAAATCTATACTTATCTATACTAATATTATAACGTTGAAGAATTTGTTTGTTTGAACGCGGTAATCTCAGGAACTGCTGGTTCGAAATGAAAACATATTTTTGTGTTGGATAGTCCATTTATCGAGGAAGGCTATAGGCTGCTTTTTATCCCGATATTCCCACGGGATCGGGAGTTACGCGGGTGAAACCGCGGAGCGATGCTAGTGAACTAATATAATCAGTGCTATGAATGGTGACACAACTTAAATTTGTTCCATACTAGTTTTAATAATAATTAAATTAAAAAGAATCATAATATTTATTATAGCCAGTGGTGGGTAACTTGTTTACTATGAAAGTGATCACACGTTATAATATAATTAGAGCTCTCACACGTCGCGTCGCACATAGATGTCACCTCCTAAAAGTTACGAGCAGATAAAAAACATACATACAACCGAATTGAGAACGCCGCGTCTCGTGTTCGTTTTATATTGCTGCGTGCTGTGTGACGTCATTGTTGACATGACGACGTCATCGGTACGTGACAGACGTCACACTTCCGGAACGTGACACTTTTTTGTGAGTGCAGGTGTTAAAAAACAATAGAGTTTAAAAATATCGAAAAAACAACTAATATTTTATAACAAAACTTTCTAAATGATAATTTATTTATTTACCTACCTTGTTCATTATAGTAATTACGAATATTTAGTATCTAAAACTCAAGAGATCTCTTTATTTTATCTTTCGTATTAAAACAAATGTATGGAAATAGATCATCAGGTCATAAGATGCGTCACTGCGAACTTCGTCTAGATAATATTGTGTTCTGGCTTGTGATTGGTCAATCAAGATGACCGGCATCGTTCCGTCTCGCTCGCACCACACTGCTTCCTAACTAATTGTTTGACATCGATGTGCGAGGTGCGATGTACGATGCATCTTCAACACACCTATTACAGTTTGACATTATTTCATATCAGATACAAATGAGGATTGTCTCCAAGTGCTGTCAATTGTTCGCATAATGCTTTACATTATTTAAGGTGAAAGGGTACCTGCGCTCTCTCCATACAAACGTAGTCGACTGTTTCCTCCCTGGATAATGACACTAGCACAAATATGTTTGTGCCATAAAACCTATAACTGCCATCACTATGCTCCTATTTTTTGTCTTTCTATTTCTAATTATCATAGAAATTAAGATTAAAAAAATAATACCATATACATACACGTTAAGCGAACGTTCTAGGTTTTATTTTCGTTACGGAATTTCTTGATTCGGTCGCCGCGCCAAAGCCCGCGATAAAAGCTATGCAATAAAACAAAAAATAGGGTCATGGTCATGGCAGTCATAAGTTTTAGGCACCAAAAATATTAGCTCTAGTGTCATTATCCAGGGAGGAAACAGTCGACTACGTTTGTATGGAGAGAGCCTCCGGTACCCTTTTCTCTTAAGATTCCTTACAATAGGAGAACGTTGGACCCTCCACCTGTTCAGCAGAGATCAATGACCTCCGTCTCCCGGACAGACTTGACATCAGTAATGACACACTCCCCCATGGGCTGGTCCCCGTCTGCACTCGGCCCGGTCCTGCCCTGGTAACACGTTGTTTTCTGACGCTTGGCTGCCTTCGTCGTTGGGTCCGAGGGGGACTGGAACAATATATATATATTGCAGGACATTCCACACATCGCCATCTAGCCCCAAGCTAAGTAACTACACTTGTGTTATGTGTGATAGACAACTCATATACTTTACTTTTGTAAATATATACTTATAATACATAGAAACAACCAGACCACAGACAAATATCTTAGCATAAATACTCGTCTGAGACGGGAATCGAACCAGCAAACCTGTGTTTGGCAGTCTGGCATGGTGACCAATCTGCCAACATAAAAATAATCTGTCCAAGAATAAAATCTATTGATTTTGCAGTAACTAACAGTTGCTGCCTTAGGTAGCAGTCGTTAGATCCATATCCATGATAGCAGTTGTTATAGGCCAGGCTTATATCCCAAGTAGAAGTTGTTAGGTCCCGGTTTTATACTTACCTAGTAGCAGTCATTAGATTCTGACTGATATCTATCTGTAGTAGCAGTCATTAGGTGTAGTTGGCTATTGATAGTAGCAGTTGTTAGCGCCAGGTAGCTATTCCTAACAGCAGTCATTAGGTCAAGTTAGAATTGATGTTAGTTAAAATATACTTACAACAAAAGATATAACATCCATTGGTATTTTATCTTCCCAATCGATCTTCCCCTCCGGTTTCCTTATAGGCTGTATGTTCTGACAGTTGGTGTCGCTGTCACTGTCAGACCGTCTGACAGGCGAGGCGGTGACTTTCACAGGTGAAGCGGTCAGTTTGACAGCCTTCGTTTTGTTAAATGGCACTATATTAGAATTGAGCGTATTTTCTACAACTGATGACATATTTTGAAATATAATTGGCCTTTGCGTTGAAGTAATCGTATTTTGCGTTAAATTTGACGTGTTTTGTAACAAACTCACAGTATGTCGCTCTAAAGTTGCCGAATTTTGACTTAAATTTGACTTATTTTGTATAAAATTGAATGTAGGATTTTTAACTAAACTAATAATATCTTGAGCCAAACTATTCGTATTTTGTATGAAGTTGAATTGTGGCATATTTTGATTGGAATTAGTTCCTACGATTTGAGTATTTGATGTAGTTTGCGGTACTATGACGAAGTGATTTATGGATGAATTATTGTTAGTATTATTAGCGAAACCGTTTACTACGTGGTTTGGTTGATTGATAGATATGTTTTTAACAGACAGAGATGGGACAGTGAGTGTACCGTTTTGTAGTACAATAGGATGTAAGAGGTAGCCTGCATTGTTGTCTGTCTGTGTGTTTGTTTGTACAGTTTGTGCACCCTGTGGAAGTTCGTCGGGGATTATGAACACGTTTTGGTCCGGAGGTTCCTCCTTTATTGGATCATCGTCCTCTATGATTATTTGTTTGTCTATAACTGATGCGTCACTGAAAACAAAAAGAAATACAATACAATAATCTGATTAGGATAACAATATTTATTTACTTTTTAATTTTTATATAAAACCTACTAGCTAGCTGTGCGCTTTGCGGTTTCACCTGTAGAAGTGTCAAACAGAAAATAGTCATATTTCAAGACCAGCTAACAAATTTAATCGCAAACGGTTCGCTAGTTTTAGAATAAACTTCCATATTGTTTTAGACAAAATATAGAAGGAACCACCTATCCAAAATTTCAAGTCTTCAAGAGAGGTTTTTGTTGAGCTTTGTCTTCAGTCAGTGAAAAGTGCGTTTTATGAATATAATGATGATATGTTGGGATAACAATTGTATAATACTAGGTTTCCCCCGCGCACGTCCACATAGGATCCTTCACTGAGCAGATGCCTACAGCTCTCTGTATGCCAAATATCCCGATCCTTTCTTTTGGTTTGAGTGTGCGTTCAGTCAGTCAGTCAGGACTTCTATAGATATTGACTTACAAGTCAAACAGTGTATCGTCATCGATGCCGGAGTGCGTCTCGAAGGTGAGCAGATCGCGGAGGCTCTCTCGGCCCGGGGTCGCCGGGGTCGCGGTGGACGCGCTCGGCGCGGGCACCTCCTCCCGACACTCCTGGATATATTACACGACATTTCACACAGCGACATCTAGACATAAACTAAGCAAGCTACTTATATGAATAGAACATGGAAAATAATCTGCAAGAATTGACTAATCATTTTAACAGTTTAATTGCAAATAACGATACTCTGCATATTCTGAAACTGTAGTACTTGTTAAAAACAAATATAAACTACTAGCTTTTGCCCGCAACTTCGTCCGCGTAAAGTCGAAAATGGACCATGTTGCCCAATACAAACTGTGCCCTCTTTTTTCACCCCTAAGGAGTAGAACTTCGGAAATTCCTTTTTTATCGGATACCTACGTCATACAAAGAACACGCCCTCCAAGTTTCAGGTGTCTACGATCACTGGGTTAGGCTGAGTGTTGATCCGTCAGTCAGGACAAAGCATTTTATTATGTAGGTATAGAATAAACATATGATTTATCTAGGAACTGATGTAAGACACTTACATCCCCCGGGTTGTTGAGCAACAGAGTCTCCGTCTGCAGCAAGGTTGTGTTCCGTCGGTGCTGCTCCAACATCTGTTGGAGATCTTCTACGTTTCTAAGGTTGTACACCACTGCGCCCGGCTGCAAATTGTGTGTATACATACTATTATTAATTGTAAGAGCGGTGTTGGCTTAGTGGTAGATACCTCGACTTTCATTCTGAAGGTTGTGTGTTCAAATCCAAGCCGGCCGTGCACCAATGTATTTTTCTTAAGAAAAAATTATGTACGCTAATTGACATTGCTCTTACGGTGAAGGAAAACATCGTGATGAAACCCGCGGCTTAGTTGGCTCCAGAAGTATTGACAAGTTTAAATGGTCTCCCAATTAAAAAGGGTCTAATCGCGGAAAACAGCTTGTATACAAGTACAAGTAGTATTATTGTAAATCAGGAGTTTGACCTTTTAGGAATAGAAACTACACCAACTAAATCTCTAGGTACCTAGTTAAGTATGAAGGTAATACGTTTGGAACACAAATAATGGGTAACATGATAAAACAGTTCCCACAAGTTTTTTTTATTTCAATATATTCTTTTGTTTTCCTACCACAAGCACACACAAGTAGGTATCTACTGGGAATGTGACAGTGTGCCAGATTTTATATTTCTTTTTTTTAATGTTTAGTAATTAGGTAATTGATGCATACTACATTGATAAATAGATTTTCTCCATTTTAATTACATATTATTTAGAAAACAAAACGCGATATCATAATTCTTTAATTTGTTTATAAAGATTCATAACTTGATGCACCTTGACTCACGGAACTTGACACCACAAGAAGTACCTACCTGCCTCCAGGAAAACTATTTGCAGTGTTAACAGTTTCATGCGACTAGAGAGATAATGTTTGGTAGGTACTGATGTAGGTAAGCTTTTGATATTTTATAATCAAAATTACAATCTTATGTTTAAACTTAAGAGTGATGTCAAAGTTTATTGAGTAAGGGCATAATGTAACTTTAGCTCGGTTTTGACACACGGATTGAGAATTTTAGTTTTATGTAGACAACAAGGTGTGTTTATATCTTGTTGTTATGTTTCTTTTTGTATTATTGATGCTTAAATATTCCCAAAGGGTAAAAAGGGACCCTATTACTATCTGTCTGTCCGTTTGTCTGTCACCAGGCTGTATCTCATGAACCATAATAGCTAGAAAGTTGTACACAGATTATGTATTTCTGTTGTCGCTTTAATTGTTAAATAATTAAAAATTGTTTCAATATTTTGTTACAACAATAATTCTACCTAATAGATGAAAGATTCCGTATTTAATATAAATAGGTACTTACTTGACCACCGTTGGTGAGATGTTGCTTGACTTGATTATAGAACGTTGGTTCTCTCTTCATCTTGTGGAAGAGACTGTGTATGTGGTGTGAGAGGTTCACTGCCACGCAGAACTTGTTGGCGGCTATCGCTTGCGCGTCGCACATGTAGCAGATCTTCTGGATAACAAATAATTAGGTAAATAGCAGTTGCAGTAGCAGTCGTTAGGTCACTGATGGTCTCAGCCTTAAAGGTCAGCTAAACCAATTACGAGAATTGTAGTTATGTATCTTACCTGAGTACAGAATCTATCGATATCTTCTGTAACTTCCAAATAATTAGATTTCCGAAAAAACTTAAATTTTGCTAGATTTTTACCGTCTAGAAGCCGACTTTCTTTGCAAGTTCGAAAACAAATGCTACAATAATCATTTGTGCAGACGTCTTGGTATATGTCGTTAAATAAAGATTCTGTCGTCATCTTTTCTGGTAAATTAAACACGGAAAACTAAATATCACCAAGAAAAAACGTATCAAGTAAATATTTGGAAATATTGTTTTTCTAAAACGACCACAAACAATTATCTTTTTTTCATATTCCGTTTTGTTTTTTGGTTCGGATACAAGTCTTTTTAGTCACTGCTCAACTTTTCAGTAATTATTATATTCAATCCAATGTCAATCCACCATCAAATCAACACACATAGCAATACCGAACGAAACGCAAAAGAAAGAAAAAAAAAACTAAATTTACAAATGGCGGATTTATTTCATTGAACTGGGAGAAATAGTTTTTTGAATAGCGTCGCGTCAGTTTTATTATTCAAGCCTTAAAATAATGGTAGAAAAGTAAAAACAACCGATATATTTAACGTAAACTATAATTCAAGTAATATTATGGTGTGAAAATGTGTTATTTGTAAAAGCGTTGTGAGCGTGGTGATTGTTCGTTCAACAAAATGACTCAGTTTTTACCTCCGAATTTGCTGGCATTGTTCGCGGCTCGGGACCCCATCCCGTACCTGCCGCCCGCGGCGAAGCTCCCGCACGAGAAGAAACAGAAAGGCTACGATGGTGTCGGAGCATTTCTACACATATTTGAGGTTAGAATTTTACGATATTTTTACGAAATAAACTGCGCACGTAATCAATTATTTATTACCACGACGACTGTATTGATTACTAAGTCATATGCTATTGGCTGTTTACCCATTCTTCTTAATGTTATGAGAGGTCCAAGGACAAACAAGCGCTAAGACCCATTTTAATAAAACTATCTACAGTTTTCGTCCAGGGAATTAGCTGATCTAAATGATTTTTACTGATGTGTTCCGGTTTAAAATACTGAATCATCGCCCAGCACAATATGGCAGAAGACAATAGTAACACAGTCCCCTGGCTCCGCAGCACCCGTCCGAGACTCCGCCCCCGACGCGCGTGGAGACCCGCGAGGAACGCCTCGAGCGACGCCGCCGCGAGCGAGCCGAGCAGACCGCCTACAAGCTGGAACAGGAGATTGCTCTGTGGGACCCGTCCATCAACCAGCACGCTACCACTGACCCATTCAAGACACTCTTTGTGGCCAGAGTTGTAAGTACTATTTTAAAATAAATAAATATTGTTTTAGAATTAGGTACTGTAATGGTTTTACAATTTGAAAAAAAAACTGGAAATAGAAATAATTGTATTCATACCAGAAAAAAAAACAAAACTACTGCTGGACAAAATTTCGACTTGATACTATAACATGGATCAAATCCTGAGCTGACCATAGGAACCGTAACGCACATACGATCCAACAGATAATAACTTTCCTTGTTTATCCACAGAACTATGACACCTCAGAATCCAAACTACGTAGGGAGTTCGAAGGCTATGGCCCTATTAAAAAGGTAAGTAATCAGTTACAAAGTTACAAGTCAATGTCAAGACATACCATTTTATTGACCTGAGTTATTGTGCTGTCATGGAAAGACATTTGTTCGCTACGTTACTAATCGGTTTTCGCAAGACATGACCGTACCAGCGTAGGCAACATTCTTGCAATTTATCTGCAATGTCTCGGACATGAAGGCTGCCCCGGATGCGGGAGTTCCTGACGCGATCCTTTCGCGTCACTCCACACATCCAGCGCAACATCTTCATCTCTGTGACACGCAGCTCCTGCTTATGTCGCTCAAGCACCGGCCACACCTCACTACCATACATACCTCTTGTCAATAACACCATACGTGTAGTATCTTCAAACAAACACATATAAATTGTTACAGATATACATGATATTCAACAAGGACACGGACAAGCCCCGAGGGTACGCCTTCATTGAGTATGAACACGAGAGGGACATGCACTGTGAGTAATCTGACACGTATATACGGGACGTACTTGTACGTTAGGGAAGCTGAATTTATACTTAGGGGGGCGTACGCTAGGGTAGAGGGGGCGTACGGTAGGGGAGAGGGGCGTACGGTAGGGGAGATGGGGCGTACGGTAGGGGGGATGGTAGGGTAAAGATTAATTGAGGGGGACCAACATATCGTTGCTCCAACATATCCCCTACCACAAGGGGATATGTTGGAGCAACGTCTGGGTAGACTTTTAACTGTGTTTTAGTGGGATTAGTTTGTGTTAGGACAACTTTAGGAAGTTAAGAAGTTATAGCAAAGATGGTTTTACTTACATTACGGGGCAATTTATTTATAATAATCAACATTAGTGTGAACTTTTGAGTTTTTTTTAAAGAAAAACACACAATGAATCCATGTGAAAGTGAAAGAAAATGAATTCAGCTTCACTCTCGGTACAAGTTTGATGAAACTATTTTATTGTATTTGTGATACAAATGTCATTCTGTTTGTTCAGAATGATGTTTGTTTAAAATATTGAGACCTTCTCGGAGGAAGATGGAAAGTCTCTTTTTGTTTTATTTGTGTTTACTAAGTAAAAATTAGGTATTTAATAAAAATGATTATTTTCCACATAGTATCTATCTATATTATTACTAAGTATAATCTATACATTTTGGTTTCTATTTGGTTAAACGATTGGCTATAACTCTTTGTCATTTGTGTTTGTCTTGCGATCTCCCCAGAAATCCCCACACTGGAAGAGGGTTTCTAAATCTTTTGTGCTTCCCCTTTAGGTGCCGGAAAGTGAAATGAACAAAACACATTTTGGAACTTTTGTCTAGAATTACTGTGCTTCTCATTTGAACTCTCGCTTGGAGGGGATTTATGGACAAGCTTTTCTGGAACTTTCTTCAGATACCCCCTATGAGCGCCGGAAGGGGATTTTTCAAACTCTGACGCATAATATGTTCTTCGTCAAAATAAACTCCGCGTATTTCACCTCCGAGAAGGTCTTCCCTTCACTCCATTCCGTCCGGCATTTTGTATTGAATACTACCCCCCATTTTGACATAATTAATTTAGATTTTTTCTATTTTCACTATACAGAGCCGGCCGTTTTGACACTACCTACCTACCCGAGTGGCACCCAATTAATAGGTTTGTATGTGGTAAGACGCCAACATACAATTTTAAAAATAACCGACTTCAAAATTTAGCCCGAAATCATTGATGTATTCACTGACTTACAGACAATGTTAGCCTGTCTTGAGGGTAGGACATAAAAAAGAATTTCCTAATTTGTTGGCATGTATTTTAAACGACTGTCATGCATATTTTTCGCTGTATTATTTGGGAAATAATAAATTATCGTGGCATAGATTGGGAAAAACGTTTATAAAAACATTGGGACAACTTAAATTTTTCGGTATAAAATAAATAAATGGGGGAAATGACTTTTCACCATATTATTTAATAACAAGAAAAAACATGTTTCGTTGCTAAATTACTTTGGGGGAAAATCAAATTACATTTCTCGGTTTAAAATAGGTTGTGGTATTCGAGGAAAAGCTTTTCTTTCACGGTAGTTACATAACGGGAAAAAATACATTTTCGGTATCAAATAGGAATTCATTCATTAATTTGGGGGAAAATGGTTTCGTTGGCAATTATTGGGAAAAAACATTTTGAAAATTATCATTTTAATCCGTTTTGAGTAAGTATTGGTTAGGATAGATTCGTCTTCTGACTTTTTTCTTGTTTTTGAAGTCGGTTTTCCGAAAGTTTTTTTTTCTTTATTACTTATTTAAAAACAAGTGTAGTTGTCTTTATTTGTGTAATTGTTAATTTATTGATGAAATATATAAAAAAATGCGCTAAAAATGGACAACAGTAAGTAATGAAAGCGCACAGGTAAAAATTACGGCGCCACAGATATTAAAGTGCAATAAAAAGTAAGTAATTTACGGAAAAAAGTAAGTAATTTACTGAAAAAAAGTAAGTAATTACGGGAAAAGTAAGTAATTTACGGGGGGAAAGTAAGTAATATGCGGAAAAAGTAAGTAATATACGGGAAATGAGAGTAAAATACGGTAGGTATATTGACGGTGGGTATTTTCATGAATTCCTTTATTATTTTAAAAATGTGTCGACGGCTCGCTCGGTCTCGGTAGGTATCAACTAGGTATATTATACCCTTTATTTTTATATTGTCTCTTTCAGGTTTACAAAAAAGTGCTTCAAAGTCAAAGTGTTTGGTCGCTTAAAAGTGATTAAAAGTCATTTTTAGTCGCTTAAAAGTGATTAAAAATAATTTTTAGTCGTCTAAAAGTGATTAATCGTCGTTTTAGTCGCTTAATAGGAATTAAAATATATTTTATTCGTTTCAAAAGTGATTAAAAATATTTTTTTATCGTTTTAAAGTGATTAAAAATATTTTTTCTTCGTTTTAAAATTATTTTTTAATAGCTTATTTAAGCGATTAAACATAATTTGAAGCTGCCTTTGTGAAATTATGTGAACTCATAACGTCATTGTTATGTGTATTGATTACCTAAATATGGTTCATATAATTTAGTTCATTGTATACTGTCATTTTTTGCAAGTCTTTGTGTTATTTAACTTCAAAATTGGCAATTTGAAATTTATTCAAATAGATAGAATACATCGAAATGAACAAACAATGTCTTCTCACTAAACCTCAAAATCGGAAAAGTGATATGAAAGTTTTCCTCGAATGCTTTAGATGTATGCTGTGAAGGCATTAGTCCCTCTATCGATCGTTTCAAAGATCCCCTCTACATTACCCCCTTTAACCCCCTAGCATACCCCCCAACATAACAAAGACTTGCAACAACATGACAACTCCCCCCCCCCTTGAACGACAACACCAAGTGACACGCCCCCCTCTCCCCCCCTGCATTACAGCTGCATACAAGCACGCTGACGGCAAGAAGATCGACGGCAAGCGAGTGTTGGTCGACGTCGAGCGAGCGCGCACCGTCAAGGGGTGGCTGCCGAGGAGATTGGGTGAGATATATCGCTTACTCACTTGCACAACTCAAACTGATGGACTGATTGGGCTCTTTGCCATACTGCAGGCCAATTATCGTAAACTAGCTGCGCCCCGCGGTTTCACCCGCGTAAGCCCCGATCCCGTGGTAATATCAGGATAAAAAGTAGCCTATGTGTTAATCCAGGTCTCCAGCTATCTACATACCGAGTTTCATCGCAATCGGTCTAGTAGTTTTTGCGTGAAGGAGTAACAAACATACACACACACACACACACTCTTTCACATTTATAATATTAGTAGGAAGTAGGATAAAATTGTTCAAATTACATTTCAATTGCAAAAAATGCCCTCAAAGTTAGCTTGTAAAAAAAACTGTATTTGAGAGTAATTCGACAAATTTTATTTATGAGCAAAGGCCTTCAGATAGCTTTTATGACGTAGGCTAAGATTTTTTATTGGATAATTAAAACACAACGGGTGAAAGCTCGTTTTAATAATTACATTTTACAGTTAAGTAATTTGACCACTGAGTCTTGGTAACACCATCTACCGGAGAAACTGAACTTAACGAGTTATTTGAGTGTTTCGTGAATGAATCTATTGTTTGTTGTGTACCAGGTGGCGGCCTGGGAGGAACGCGTCGCGGCGGGAACGACGTGAACATCAAGCACTCCGGTCGGGAGGACAACGAGCGGGAGAGGGAGCGGTACCGCCTCGAGCAGAGGGACCGGGACGAGAGGGGGGGAGTCACCAGGCACGACAGAGGGGAGAGAGGTACGTACGTGTAGGATTCACTTTAGGGGGATCGTGAGACGTTGGGGCGTATTTTAGGGGGGATTGTGTACTATTGGGGCGTATCTTAGGAAGACCTTTGGGATCGCGTGACGTTAGGGATTACCTGGGGGGGTAATGTGACATTAAGGCGCACCTTAGGAAGATCGTCTGACGTTAGGAGTTTACTTTATATGGGGAAGATATTGTGACGTTCTGAAGCGAATACATACTTGATGTTAGAATGTTTTTAAAAGATTTAGGGCGCGGATTTAAGGTTTGGCACTGTGTGGCTTTGTAATTGTTTATTGTACTTTTTAGTCGACAATAAAATACATTCGTTACAGTTGTTATACATTATGTCTTCACAGGTGGCGGCGGTGGAGGCGGCAACCGTCGGCGGTCCCGGTCCCGCTCGCGGTCCCGACGGCGGTCCGCGTCCCGACCGCGCCGGCGGGACCGGGACCGGGACCGCGAGAGGGAGAGGAGGGGAGGGGACGAGGATAACGAAACGTAACTACCTATACTCACTCACTTAGTGTAGATCAACGCACAGCTTAAACCAATTATTGTGATGTAAGCATCCACGACGAAGTCACCAATGAAAGCTAGTATACATATACGGACTACGGTGATCTTTGTTTGCGACGCAGAAGGTTGCGACTTCTATTCCCGCCTCAAACAAATATTTATGTACCACCATCCGTTAAAATTCTGAATTATTACAATTTGTGATTTATTAGCTGTTCGTTCAAAATTTTGTACAATTATATTACCGAAAAAACTATAGTATTCTTTCAGTGATCTGGGTACCGCAAGATGGCGCTGTGCGCGGTATATTATTGACAATGTGTGTGTGTATACAGGGGAGGCGCTCGTCGTCGACGCCGGTCGGGGTCGAGGTCTCGGCGGCGGCGCGGCGCGACCGGCGCGGGCGACCTGGCTGGCGGCAAGGACAGGTCGCGGTCCAGGTCGCGGGACCGCAAGCGCGCGCGCACGCACAAGGAGAAGGTCAAACACGAGATCGTCAAGGTCAAGCAGGAACCGCTCGACGGTATGTCGCTATTATTATAACACGGTGGGGGGGGCATACAGGGGGGACTAAATCGATAAGTATTGAGGTGACTTATCGATTTAACCCGCCTGTATGTTCTGCAATATTCAGTGGTTCAGTTGGTGGTATTCAGTTATTTGGTATTTGGCAAAATTTTAGTCTAAATCAAATTTCAGAACTTAAAAATTACAGCCAAACTATTAGGTCTACGATTCTGCCTTTTTTTCCCCCCCAAAAAACCACTATTTTAGCCTTGTCCCCTAGACTTCGTTGATGTGTGTATATTATTTACAAAAGAAAAGTATATAATTAAGTAGTATATCCGTTGTCTAGTACCCATAGCACATGTCGAGTTACTTAGCTTGGGGCTAGATGGCGATGTGTGAAATGTCCTGAAATATTTATTTATTGTAACTAATATAGTTTCCCCCCTCGCAGAGTATCCGGAGTTCACGTTGCCTCCGTTCGGTGGTGTTCAGATCAAGCAGGAGCCGGAGGACGACAACAAGTACGATCCCCACGACGAGGGGTACTAGGGGGGGTCGCGTCGACGTGTACCCTAGCCTGTACGCGGGCTGCGGGGTCATGTTGGCGTCTACTACTCGCGTTAGGGGGTACTCTAGGATGTATGGGTGACGTTAGGGTGTACTCTAACGTGTACGGGGTGATGTTAGGAGTGTACTCTAGGATATACGAATGTACGGAATGACGTGGCGTAATTTAGGGCGTACCTACTGCGTACGTTAGGGGATATGACGTGTGACTTCTTATAAGGATTTATGCAATTCTAGGGTAATATTCATTGATATGGCTTACTCCCAGCGGCCCCGCTAGCTCTCTCCCGTCAACGGGGCAGATGGGAAAAAGAGTTTCATCGGCCCCGCTGAACGCCGACGTCGATGCTAGCGGGGCCGATGGGAGTAAGCGATTGATATAGATAACGTCATGATCGTACCCCTAGGGTACGCCCTGACGTCCCCTTATGTAATGGCGTAGAGGTGACGTTAAGGCGTCCTCTTGACTTCTACAACAGCGGCCCTTAGGAGTAGGATAGTGACGTCACAGCGGCCCCTAGGTGAACGAAAGTGACGTCACAGCGGCCCCTAGGGGTGCGAAAGTGACGTCACAGCGGCCCCTAGGTGTACGAAAGTGACGTCACAGCGGCCCCTAGGGGTGCGAAAGTGACGTCACAGCGGCCCCTAGGGGTGCGAAAGTGACGTCACAGCGGCCCCTAGGGGTTCGATAGTGACGTCACAACAGCCCCTAGGGGTACGAAAGTGACGTCACAGCGGCCACTAGATGTACGAAAGTGACGTCACAGCAGCCCCTAGGGGTACGAAAGTGACGTCACAGCGGCCCCTAGCTAGGTGTATGAACATGACGTTGAATTGTTCTAAACGTATTGAGTCCCATTATTTAAGATTGAACAGAGATAGAATATTTATACTATAGTAGAAAGTTTACATCTGAACCGTTTGTGGTGTATCCCCTTTTGTTTTCTCTAAAAAAGGTTTAAGTAATTATATTTCTATGTTAAGATACCGGCACACATAGTTCGAATGTAAGTTTTGTCTGTGTGTCGTACGCTTTAGTCTAGAATAGTCTAGATATTATGAACTCTTTTGTCTTAATCCCGTTTGAATAGGTTTAATGTAATAATTAAATAAAATATCTTTACTCTTATTTTGTATTTTATTTAATACCTTTTTCCATATATTCCCCTAACTTTTTTGATAATATTTGAAAATGTTCTAGATCTAAATAATTACTTTTATCTAAGGCAATATTTCTTTAAAATAAAAACGGTTAAACCTAGTTTTCCATTGGTATCTGAATGTCTAGAATTAGATGCAGTGAATTAAATGAGACCATTTCATTTTGTGAAGGATAAAGGGGGTAAAAACATTACGGCCCGCAACATTATTTGAAAGCAAAATGAAGGCAATTACGTCCGAACTTCAACTCTCTCTATCGCACGATACGGGTCATTTTTGAAAATACCTACTCGCGCCGCGTATCGAAATTTCATGATTGTGGTAGGCTTTATGGACTGATATAACTGCCTTCCCCTTGTATAAACAAAAAAATACAGGGCCAATCAAATCCCCTTCGTAATTTAAATAAACTCCTACGCCGATGTTTCGTTAAGATTGTCGCGAAGTTTTTAGCAAAACAAGAAAGTGTAAAGAGGAAAAGAAATGATGAAGGAATTGCTTTGGGATTTAGGGATTTAATTTACCCTGTGGATTTACCCGTGGGATTTACTGTCTCAAACAAAATAATGTAAGTCCGACTAGGCTGTATAAGTTAAACGTTTTTTTGCCTGCCCTTTTGAGGGTTATATTGAACAAAAAAAAACTGCCGAAAATAGTAAACATGAAAACAACAATATATAATTCATAAAACATCCTCAAAATACAACAAAATGAATATTTTAAAGTTACTAAACAGTTTAAAAATCACTTCCCCGATTGTTCTAACACGTAATTACAGTGATTTGAAGCCTAAAGCGCTACGCAGCTTGAAGGCTAAGTCTACGCGAAGTACAGTGCAATATTTCGTTGATGCTCACAAAGTGAGAGCTGTGGCGGGGAATGGCGGCGATGGATGCATCTCGTTCCTTCACTCGTGGTCCAAGGACCAGGCTGGACCTGATGGAGGAGACGGTGGACACGGGGGACATGTCATATTTAAGGTGAGTACCTAACCTAACTGTAGGCACAAATAGGTCTGTTTTTAGATGATTTAATGAGGTTTAGTTACATAATCTGCTTTTGAAGGACGCCACAGTGCCTGGGCATACATTATTAGATGAATAAGGATTCGTCGGCACTCTAGTGTTTTTAAAATCAACTTTTTAAGGTTATGTGGAAATTATTTACTGTATTATATACTTATAACTCTAGATGCCGTGTTAATATCGGGATAAAAAGCACCCTATGTCACTATCAATGTACTCTCATTCCAAGTTTGATCAATATCAGTCCAGTAGTTTCGGAGACTATTCATTGCAAACAAACAATGAAATCGATCCTCTATAAAATTATAGTATGAACTAGCTAGGTACGCCCTGCAGTTTCACCCGTGTAAGTTCGATATCGGGATCTTGATATTAAATAGCTTTTGGCCTTTTCCAACACAAAAAAAAAGAAATTGAGATCCGAACCCTTCTGATGAAAGTCGAGGTATCTACCCAGTAGCGTAGCGAGGGGGGGACCGCCCCGGGGCCATCATTAGGAGGGCGGCAGAATTGGGAAAATAAAAATATTTGAGCCATCACTTACCCACTTGCTCCCACCCAATACAGTTATTGGAAATCACGAGTCGCTATTATTAGATCCATCCTGGATCTGGCCAATAGATCTCCTGAGAATCCTTGTTATGTCGTCAAAAGGGCGGCAAATTATGACTCCACCCCGGGCGACTGTGACCCACGCTACGCCACTAAATCTACCACTAGTCCAGCCAACACTACTCATCATTAACATTGTATATTCCAGGCGACACACACAGTGAAGGGCCTGAACAGCTGTAAGGCAGTGATCCAAGCCAAGCACGGTGAACGAGGGTTCAACAAGGACTGCAACGGGAAGAACGCTGGGCACGTGCTGGTCCCCGTACCTTTAGGTGAGAAGGGGGAACCTTGTACTCGTCCCACACACACGGTGCGAGTGGGATGAGTTTAATACATATTAATATTTATCTTTTAAATTACTTTCTTACTCTATTAAATCCTTGCTAATAATATAAATACAAAAGTAACTCACTGTCTGCCTGTATGTTTTCTGAACTACTGAACTAATGATGAATCTTAGTAGGACAGACTCCTTTTTAACACGCTTTTATAAGTTTCACCTGTATGTTTGCTTGCTTGTATGTAACCGACTCTTTTTTTATCTTAATCCGAGATGAAACTATGGGATGCACCTAGTTTAAATCTGCACTAAAATATTATAGATAGTTTTTTTATTTGTAGCGAAAATGCTCCGAAACTACTAGACCAATTTCAACGAAGCTCAGTATTAAGATACATTGATCCATTGAAAGTAACATACTTTTAACACAATATTCCCACGGGACTGTTCCAGGTACCATAGTAAAGTCAAGCGATGGCCAAGTGGTAGCGGACCTGAGTACGGAGGGGGTGATGTTCGTGGCAGCGCGGGGAGGCGCCGGGGGGAGGGGGAACAAGTTCTTCTTGACTGATACCGATCAGGTCTGTGTTTACACTATTCAACACTAACATTAACATTTAAGGTACCTACATAACATATAGATAGTAAAAACTGTAATATTAATGGGTTTAAATCATACAATAGCCAGAACAGAGCCCTCAACCTAAAACCTATGGGTTCTTGCTTAGGCCCTTGGGCCGGGCTGGCGTTGAGGGCTACTTCTGTGCATCTTAACAAACAACTTTTGTTCTACGACTTTTGGAAATTCGAACATTTTTTCGAAAATTTTGTGGTTAGGTTTACCTTAAAATCAAAATCAAAAAATTAATTAAATTAATTAACAAAATTAAAAACAGCTGTTCTTTACACGGAGAGGTCATTAACCTTAAAATTTTACAACTTTTTTTTTTTAATTTTCTAAAGTCGTAAAACAAAAGTTGTTTGTTAAGGTGCTCAGAAGTAGCCCTTAACGGCTTGCTAGTATAATTTCCAATAACCCTGTATAAATATGTTTAAAAAAATAGAAAAACAATAAAAAGGGGATACCAAAAGAAGAAGGGTTAGTGACATGCTTACTCACGCTCGGAACAACTCATGTTGGAATTTTTCAGACATCCTTTTTAGCGGATGTCTACGGTATAAAAGCTATCTATAGGTATGCGAAATATCCCGATCCGTCGATTGGCATTGGTTTGAGTTGTGTGTTGGTTGATACATCAGTCAATCAGGAATTTTTACCCGACTACGGCGAAGCCAAAAGGGAGGTTTATGTGTTTGCCCTTTATGTATTGTATGTATGTTCATCTGTTCCCACGTAACTTCAAAACTACTTATTATAATTCAACAAATGAGGTATCGTTAGAAGCGTCTCAATGGTCCGCTGGTTATATATATTTTATATACAATTTTATATATGTATATAGACTAGCTGCGCCCCGCGGTTTCACCAGCCTAAGTCCCGATCCCGCGGGAATTTTGGGATCAAAAGTATCCTATGTCCTTCGCTATACCATAAACTAACACTACGCCGACTTTCATCCAAATCAGTCCAGTCGTTTGACTGTGAAAATGGAATAAACAAACAAATAATCAAACTTTCAGATTTATAATATTAGTTAAGATAATGTGTTTTCGTGAGCCCCTCCGTGCTTCGGAAGGCACGTTAAGCCGTTGGTCCCAGTTGCTACCTCTGTGATCTCATAACTCCAACAATAGGTGAGCCACACTACTATACGAGAAGAAGAAGAGTTAATATAATGATTATAATTGAGCTTGTTATCGTGTAGGCCCCCGAGATAGCAGAACTGGGTGCTATAGGTGAATCGAACACGTACCTGCTGGAGGTCCGGTCCATGTCCCACATAGGGGTGGTGGGCGTGCCCAACGCTGGGAAGAGCTCCTTGCTGCGGGCGACGACGCGGGCGAGGCCCAAAGCCGCGCCCTATGCCTTCACTACCACGCAACCACATATCGGTGAGTCGTTACTTGGTACACTCACAATTGTAACTTAGACCACGCACAGAGTTAACTCAACCTTGTCACTTGTAACTCAGACCAGACAGAGTGGTACCTGGGACCAGTCACAGTGGTACTCTAATCAGTCTGACGTTACTCGGACCAGTCGCAGTAGTAACTCGAACCGGGACGTAACACGGCTACACCTTATACCTGCACTATACACAGCTACATAAATCGGTGGTTACTGCTACACTATTATAATAGCCCGATTTGACTAACGGTCAGATTATGAACGGACTTGTCCAAAAAAAGCCCAACATGTCCAAAAAAACCTGACATGTCTAAAATAGCCCGATATGCCTTAAAAAGAAAATACTTATCAATAATTGGTTCGTCGTTCATATTTTAACATGGAAAGAAAATATGAATTAACTTTATTTAGAAATTATTTTATGATAACTAACATATCAAAGTAAGACTAACAAATGGATTATTATAAATAGCCTAACATGAAATGTCCAAAATAGCCCGACATAGCTAAAATAGCTCGACATGGCTAAAATAGCTCGACATGGCTAAAATAACCCGACATGGTTAAAATAGCCCGATACGTCTAAAATAGCCCGACATTACAACAACACTAGTATAATGTTCCCAGGTATGGTCCCGTACGACGACTACGAGCAAGTAGCTATAGCCGACCTCCCCGGGCTCATACCGGGCTCGCACA
Organism: Idaea aversata; assembly: GCA_907269075.1. Lineage (NCBI taxonomy): Eukaryota > Metazoa > Arthropoda > Insecta > Lepidoptera > Geometridae > Idaea > Idaea aversata. Next base: position 287,643 of record OU026083.1, read on the forward strand.
AGAACAAGGGCTTAGGTAAGTCACGTAGTAAGAATGCAGGCAAGCGAAACCAGTGGTCAAAGTTATAGACAATACTATAATGTAAACATAGTCATTTGATATTGCATCGCACCTGCACTGATAAGAAGATGTGCCAAGGGCAAGGTTATACAGGAATCTATATTGTATTAGAAGGTGTGACGTAGTATGTACTGTCGGCTGCATTATTGCAGACCCACCGTAGAGCTCCAAAACGGCTGTTATAAGAATGTTTTCAACACGAGCAAGATTCTAGGCACCTGCTTTAGTTGAAGTTTAAAGTCTTCTAGAAACTCATGAATTTATCAAACAAAAATATTAGAATGATAACATGCCTTTTTGAACTCTACTGGTGGCTGTAATTATGCAGCCGACTGTACCTAGTTTAAATGAACCGTGATAGCTAGACAGTTGACATTTCCACAGATTAAATATGTATTTCTGTTGCTATGACACCAAATGCTAAAAACAGAAAAAAGTAAACATTTTTGAGTATGTTTTTAAATAAAAATTATGTTATTTACAAATTGGGCCATATTTTTTTTTTGTTAATTATACTCCCAAAAGGGCAAGCAAAAGACTTTTAACCTATACAGCCTCGTCTGACACTGGTTTTTCAAACATAATATAATGGTACGGAACCCTTCGTGCGCGAGTCCGACTCGCACTTGGCCGCCTTTTTTTATATAAAACTATCGACCCGCCCCGGCTTCGCACGGCTATATTATGCATGTATTATACATATAAACCTTCCTCTTGAATCACTATCTATTAAAAAAAACCGCATTAAAATCCGTTGCGTAGTTTTAAAGATTTAAGCATACAAAGGGATATAGGGACAGAGAAAGCGACTTTGTTTTATACTATGTAGTGTAGATACCTGTGTAATGTCATAGGTATCCAGTTCCTCCAGCACATAGAGAGATGCCGCGGCCTCATCTACCTCCTGGACGGCACGTCGGACCCCCAACACCAGCTGGACACGTTGCGGCACGAGCTCGGCCAGTACAGCCCGGCGTTACTCGACCGGAACTCGTGCGTCGTCGTCAACAAGATAGACCTGCCCGAGGGGAGGAGGGGGTACGAGGCTATGAGGGAGAACTGTGGTGACGTGCTGGGTGTGTCTGCTAGGACCGGGGAGAACTTGGGGCTGTTGTTGGCTGTCGTTAGAGATATGTATGATAAGGGGAATGAGGGGAGCTAGGGGGGTTTCCAGTTTGTGCTACTGAGTTCCCCGTAGACTTACTTTGTGGTAGGGTCAATTTATATTAGCGCAGAGTCAAAGCGCGTCGAAGCGTCATATTCTTCACAACTAAAGAAAAGCTGATTGAATGATGATAATGTCTTACTACACACTTTCACGTGTAGTTATCAGCCGCACTGGCAACACCGGCGCTAATTTCCTACTGATGACGCGTAGGATCTCCAGTGGGCGCCTGGATTCGAGAGAACGCGCTCGTACCAATCAGCGTTGGTCCAATGAAAGCGCGTCTTTTTATATCTCAGAAATAATATGAGCATTAAGCTATGGATATAAGGTTGAATTTTTTATGTTAAGTTTTGGATTGACGCTTCGACTCTGCGCTAGTATAAATTGACCCTAAGTTCTATAGAGGAATGTATGATAAAAGGAATGTGAAAAGTTAGGGTTTTTCCAGTTTATACTACCGAGTTCTTTTGGACAACCTTAGTGGACTTTAATAGTATGTGTCGATTTGATTATTCCTCGTAGAGATATGTAAGGGAATGAGGAAAGTTAGGGATTTTTCCATTTTGTACGACTGGGTTTCCCGTAGTACAACTAACATAAGTCCCCAGTGGTACCAACTGGAATATTCCTGTATTATAGGTTGTTTAAAATATTATAATATTTGTGTTTGTTCACAGTTGTTACTATTAGCTATAATTAATTATTAAATAAACCACTTAATTAGGTATAAAATGTATTTAATTTCATCTTAATTAATAAACATCACATAATAAAATCATCATTTAGAAGGTGAGATACAAACGATGTCATTTACATTATAAAATATTTTATTTTATATATTTTTTAATAATCAGCCTCAAAGCGATGATTTTGATGAAAGCCTTTCAAAATCGTAATTTTGGTAAAATAGTAAAATAATAATTTCAATTTCTGAAAGAAATATTATAAGAGCAATACCAAAATTGCATAAATATCGAGTTTAGTCCATACGTTGTTGACAAAAAGCTTAAGCCGAATTTTAAATTAAGTCAAAATTGTTATGAACAAGTCTAAATTTAATAAAATTGAGATTTCCCAAAAAGTTACCCTAATTGGCATTCTTTGATTCCACTACTATCGTTATGAAAAACGGCATTTTTATCATATTTTTCATTCTGTGGCGCTCGATATTTCGATGGTGCTTGTAACAGGCACCATTTTCATGATACTGTAGTTATTGCGGGTAGATATTAACAGTAAGAGGCGACTGTACCGGACTATCTCCCTTCGCGTGCGTTTGCTGCGTGAATCTAATATCTCGTCCCGTTTCTAATAACTTAGGTGGTAAAATGTTACTTTAAAATCCTATTCATATACCTACCTACTTTATAAAATAATACTTCACAACTCATTATGATAATAGAAAGAAAATTGATTTATTTATACGAAAACAGTTTGTGGAGCTCCGTTCGGATCTTCCGAGCATTTCATTTGAGCTTTATAAATAAAATAAAAAACTTCATTAAAAATTATTTGTTTCAAAAAAATGATCTAAGTATTTAGAAATCCAAATCAAGTTATTTCGAACAAATTCCAATAACATTAACGTATTTTTTACGAAAATGTACCAATTCTATATTATACAGATCTTAATGGTGATACTATTCCAATCAGGACCCCCGAGGAAACTAACCCGGTGGTTGCACGGGCAAGTGTGTGCTACCTACTCCGGTGGTTGCATTGGGTAATTTATTGGTGCCATCGGTTGAAATAATAGGTCGGGGACTTTCTTAGATTTCTTCGCCTTTTTCGGTTGGACTTTCATCTGAAATAATTTAAAACAATATTAAAATTATTACAATACTAGCTGCGGCCCACAGTTTCACCCGAAGAAAACTTTCTGCGCAGTTGCGCAGAAAGTTTTCTTCGGGTTCTTAATTTTTTCTTTCTATAAGAAGTTTCTGACAAAAAAAGAATTAGCGAAATTGGTCATTACGCTTAATGCCGTAACCAAGGAAAATAGAGCTTCATTTTTACTTAAAAAGATTTGAAGATATTTGACACACCCGTGGTTGTATAGACAGGAAACATTCCATTATGTTAGCCTCGGTGGTCCGACAGCAACCCCGTTGGTTAACCTCGGCTATATCAATTGTAACATACTTTTGTAAACCTCAATAAGTTTCCAGTTTGCCAACCTCCGTGGGATATGTCGGTAGTACAAACGGTACATGATAATTCCTGGCAGACCCCCTGGTACCCTCTTTCCCACTGGGCAGTCTGGGCAAGTGCCCAGGGCCCCGTGATCGATAGGGTTTGGTAGTAGTTGTTATTCCTAGTGCCTGCCAAATCCTAATCAACTTTTTCAATTCGAAATCGAACCAAATAACTGACTACAACACCTATACTTAGGTATATTTTGCATAAAAACAATAATTAGGGATAAAATAATAACAAAGTGTAATGTCAAAGTGCCAGGGGCCCCATTATCCCAACCCAACATGGCGAGGGTCTCGAACAGGTTAAAGACGTCGCACGTCGTCGGCTCACCTTGTAATGCAGCTCCCTGAGATGCCGGTAGAGGCTGGAGTACCAGCCGAACGCGGCTCCACACTCGCCGCAGCGGTACGGACTCGAGCCAGAGTGCATCGCCGTTATATGATACTTTAATTTTGCCGCGTTCTGAAAGTGATAACAAATTATATTAATACAACGAATTTTCACTGATTGATGACAACGCAGTCAAAACGACTGAGTCTATAAACTTGAAATGTGTGCAAGAGGTTTCTGATGTGTCACAAGTCGTAAGCGAGCACTAAGAAAAAAATTCTGATGATGTCTAATATTGGCTGATATATTATCCAGTTGCCCACAGTGGAATAGGTCGTTTTTGAGCCGCTTTAGAAACGTAATGTGGAAGCACTATTTGTTAGTTTCGATGTCTTGGACATTTGAGTGGCCTAGTCATCAGATTTGAATGTCCCCGAGACTCCAACTGCTTGAATATTATCATCCAATCCAAGTGAGTACATCCCACAAGGTCACTTGGATTGGATGACTAGATCGACGAGGGCACTGGAGTTGGATGACAATGTTCGTGGACAATGTCCATCCAATCCGAGTGTCCACTCGTCAGAGGAGAAGGGTATGTATGTATAGACTGACCTGATATGACTTCCCACAAACGTGACACAGGTTGTCCTTCTTCTCCTTGTCTCGATGGACGTTCTGCGTGTGGACGTACAGCGACGTGTGACACTTGAACGCCTGACACATATATACACAATGTTATTTGTTATCTCACTCTCACTTGTGGGATCAAACGTACCTCTCTTTCCCACTTGGCAAGACTCCAGGGCACCGTGATCTATAAGGGCCATCTAGTTACTGCCAGATCACTAAACTCTAACCGATATTTATAACCGAAAAACTTTTTAAAATCGAACCTAAATAAATATAACTGACTGACTACAATACCTATTTTTTATTATTACTTACGTTTATCACTATCACTACATAGTATAAAATAAAGTCGCTTTCTCTGTCCCTATATCCCTATGTATGTTTAAATCTTTAAAACTATGCAACGGATTTTGATGCGGTTTTTGAAGTTATACTTCTTTAGGCGCGTTATGAAAAAATGATGAGAGTGAAATTTTACAAAAGCGTCACACAAAATTCTCACGTCACACAAAATTCTCACGGTGAACTTTATTGATTGTGTTGACAATCCTTTTTTGAGTTTTTTGTCGGACGAGTATTTTGTCGGACGAGTTTTTTGTCGGACGAGTTTTTCGTCGGACGAGTTTTTGTCGGACGAGTTTTTTGCCGGACGAGTTTTTTGCCGGACGAGTTTTTTGTCGGACGAGTATTTTGTCGGACGAGTTTTTTGTCGGACGAGTTTTTTGTCGGACGAGTATTTTGTCGGACGAACTTTTCGTCGGACGAGTTTTTTGCCGGAGTTTTTTTTTTTTTTTTTTTTTTTTAATAATGCCAAAGAAGTATAACTTCTCACGCGCGTACATAAGTACACGCACCCATTTTTTTTTAATAGATAGAGTGATTCAAGAGGAAGGTTTATATGTATAATACATGCATAATATAGCCGTGCGAAGCCGGAGCGGGTCGCTAGTTTTACATAAAGACAATAATTTATTATAAAACTAATACATTAGTATAAATTCAAAATAGTGTTCTGTCAAAGTCATAGGGGCCCCATTACCTTAATATGCCGAGGGCCTCGAATAGGTTAAAGACTTGCCAATGTCCTTATTAATTATTAATATACTCCCATATTAATTAGGACCGGTCCGTTTATACTATTCATTGACAATAAATTACTTATTACGAGGCAATCATAAACAAAGAAACGTCAAACAATAACCCCTTAGTTTAGATGGCGCCACTGGTATTTATACCTTTAACTTATGTTCAGCTCCGGTTAAAAATCCAACTCCTACAAATATTATAAATGTGAAAATTGTCTGTGTGTATGTTTGTTACTCCTTCACGCAAAAACTACTGGACCGATTGCGATGAAACTCGGTATCTAGATAGCAGAAGACTTTTTATCCCGATATTCCCACGGGATCGATGCTCAAACCGACCTTGTTACAGAGTAGACATTTGAACTTGATCTTCTTGAGATGTTCCCAGTCGATGTGGTCCCTCAGTCGAGTCTTGTTCACGAACTTCTTGCCGCATTCGTTGCACACGAAACTAAAACATACAACATAAAAAAATGGATTTGTTCTATCGTAAAAATGTAATTAAAAAGTAAGTTAGGATTAAGAATTGTACTTATTATTTGTCAAATGAATGTTGTTCATAACTCTTATCGGAGCATGAATTTAATTATTGATATGTACCTATGCTATTTGTGTATCTGTGTTTTGATTTGTGTTCTGTTTTTGTGCCTTATAATAAATAAACACACGTATATTCAGACCCATATCTCCCACTGGACGCCCTGGGCAAGTGCCCAGGGACCCGTGATCGATGGGCCCCCCTGATCCTGCCAGATCATTAAACGATAACCGATATTTAACACTGAAAAACTTTTTCAATAAGAATAAATTGAAACTAAATTCATGACTCCCTTTTTTTTATTATTACTTACGTTTATTTTACACTAGCGACCCGGCCCGGCTTCGCACGGCTATATTATGCATGTATAATATAAAAACCTTCCTCTTGAATCACTCTATCTATTTAAAAAAACCGCATCAAAATCATCGATTTAAGCATACAAAGGGATATAGGGACAGAGAAAGCGACTTTGTTTTATACTATGTAGTGATAAAGATAATAATTTGTCAAAACTAACAAATTAGAACAAATATTAAAATAGTGTTCTGTCAAAGTCATAGGGCCCCCATTATCCCAATATGCCCAGGGCCTCCAATAGGTTAAAGACGGCTTTGCATTATACATTAATATAAAGTCCTCACTGACTTATATAATACATCAACGCACAGCTCAAACCAATGGAAAGATATTTGGTATACATACATACATATAGCTGTGATAACGTAGACATCTTGTAAGGAAGATTTTTGTAAAATTCAACTCCTACGCATGCGAAGTGGGTGAAAGCTTTGAAAGTTGCTTAGCTTAAGGCTAGATGGCGCTGTGTGAAGTGTTCTTTAATATTTATTTATAGTTTGGAGCAAAGCTTCTTCTTAATTATTAATTACTTCTGAATAGAATAGAATATAATTCATTTATTGTCAAACTGTGTACATGAGCCGATGATAATGCTAAAACCCGCCACCAACACGCCAAAAGTAATTCACCCGTAATTCAGCCAACGTCTTTAACCTATTCGAGGCCCTGGGCATATTAGGATAATGGGGCCCTATGACTTTGACAGAACACTATTTTATTATTTATTCTAATTGAAAAAGTTTTGCTGTACTTGTGCTTGTATACGGGCTGTTTTCCGCAATTAGACCTCTTTAGTTGGGTCCCCTTTGATGTAATAATTAACATCGTTTAGTGATCTGGCCCACACAAGGGGGCCCCTATCGATCACGGGGCCCTGGGCACTTGCCCAGGGAGTGTGAGGCGTGACGCAAATAGTGATATATACAAGTAAACTCACGTGAAATCACTCTCGGAGACATGTCGCCTGGATATCTTGAGATGTTGCCTGTACGTCGCGACGGACGCGAACGACTTGTCGCACAGACTGCAGTACAGCTCGCCCGCGTCCACTGCCTTACGTACATGTAAATAAGGTTGTTAATTAGAGTCAATTACGTTAAAATATACGGTAAATTGGGTAAAAGGTTACGTTAATTTAGGTAAAAAAGTAAAATTTCAATACAGAGGTACAAAAACATTAGGCGATTAAGTAAAAATGATACATTAGATTTACCATTTAAAAGTAAATTTGGTTTAAAATATGGTAATTACGGTAAAACCAATGGTAAGCTAAAGATTAAGGTAAAACATGGTAAAAATGATGTTAAATATAGTAAATGTGTGAATGTGGTAAATTAGGTTAAAGTGTTATTCAATATGGTAAATAGAGTAATGACTGAAGAACTAAAAATGCTAAAGTCTTATTTGATGGATAGGATACAGGTTGTTATTATCAATCAGACAATCTCAGATAAAGTTACTACTGATATAGGCGTACCCCAGGGATCTATACTGGGGCCATTGCTCTTCTTAGTATATGTAAATGACCTGGTAAGCTGTATGCCAAATTGGGCAATAATTACACAATTTGCTGATGACACTCACGTGGGTATCACAGATAAAAGTGCCATTGGTATAGCTCATAAAACTGATACAATGCTTAATATAATCAAAGATTGGTTCGCTACGAACGGCATTATACTTAATGATGAAAAAACGAACATTACAAGTTACAGTTATAGAAAGGTTAAAACTAATTTATGTAACAATGTAAAATTAACCAATGAAGTAAATTTCTTAGGATGTATACTTGATTCAACCCTAACCTATGAAAGCCAGATAGACAAAGTTTGTAAAAAATTGAATAGTGCCAATTATGCGTTATTTAAGTTGAAAAATGTAGTGAATAGAAAAACCTTAATATCTGTCTACTATGCTTACTGCCAGTCTATTATAAATTACGCTCTAACGATATGGGGTAATTCAACTCATATAAAAAGGGTACTTAAATGTCAAAAAAGATCCATCAGAATCATATTTAATTTACGTAGATTAACATCAGTAAAAGCTTATTTTAAAAAATCTGAGATTATGACCGTCACGGCTTTATTTATATATAACGCTCTCCTGGAAATACACGGCAGTAGAAATGAATTGAAAATGCGGATGGATGTACATAATTTTAACACACGACATAAATATAAACTAGTAGAACCGAGAACTCGAAAGGCCAAAACACGTAAATTAGGCTTAAGTTTTAAAATTGACATATATAATAAACTTCCTTTCCCTATAAGACAACTTCCATATAATGAATTCAAAAATAAAATCCATAATTTTTTTAAAGTTAATCCATTCTATGATGTCTCTGAATATTTGACTTGTTCATTTTTTGATTTGCATGACTAGAATTAACCCAAGTGATATAATTAATTAGCTTTTTAATGAGTTTGAGTCGTTATTGGTACAACTTTATAATATTAGTATTTTTATTCTATTGAAATTGTGTAAATTGACATGCCTATATTATGCAATGTAATGTTATGGCGAAATAAATGAATTATGAATTATGAATTATGACTACCTTGTGCGTTCTCATGTGACGTCCGAGGTTCGACTTCCACTGGTAGACCTTCCCGCAGCGCGGGCAGGGGTACTGGTTGTTGCCTTTATGTAGTACACTTTACATAAAAACAAACAAACAATGAAATATTCAAACCAAACCTAAGGTAGCCAAAATGTGTTAAGAACACCTCAATATTTCGTAAAAGAAGAATGTTGGTAAAATTTGTTAATAACAAACGGTAAAAATAGTTAAATATCATCAGAAAAAATGATAAATTGCATATAACATCAGAAAAAAAGGTAAAAATAGTTTTAAAAATATTAGCGAAATGGTAAAAATGGTTTAAAAAATATTGCAAAGTGGTAAAATCAGTTAAAAAAAAAACGAAAAATTAGTTTATAAACACCCGTAAACTGGTAAAATGAATGAAATACTCGTTAATGCTTTGAAAGTCTTACTTGATATGATATCTATAAGTCTTCTTAGAGCTGAACATCTTCCCGCACTCCTCGCACTTGGGCTTGTCGTTGACGAAGGTAGCGGGTTCGATGCCCGCCGACCACTTCGCTGGTGCAGGCTGTGGGTCGGCCACTGTAGCTACCTGGGTAGGTGAGTATCTCTACGGTTAATTACCCGTGGTACAACTATAATAATATGGAGGGCATTTTGATAATAAAAGATGACCTCAGTGGCGAAACAAGGGATTGCGGGTTCGATTCTCGTATCAAACAAGTATTAATGTAGAGGTATTAGTGTAATGTATGTGGGTATCCGAACAACTCGGTACCCAGTAGTTATAAATAGTAGCGGGCAGCCCCCGCAACTCTCAGTCTCCAATATACGTCTTAAAGGTAACCCGTTGTATTATTTCGCAGTGGCGACGACGGGTGGTGCGAAAAAAAAAAAAAAATTAAAAAATTAAAAATGGCGAAAATAGGGGAATTTCACGTGTCTACCGGGAATTGGCGATTATATTGTGATCGGTTGGAAAGTTACTTTAAGAATCCCCTGTTCGACGGGTTCAACTCATGGACGCACGTGGCTAAAATTATAGCTATTTCACCTTACACTGTTTAGGAAAAGGAAAGGCTCAGTAAAGAGCAGTATAAAGATATTACGCATACAACAATTTCAGCGTCAGGACACTGCCACACACTACATTACATAAACACGTTCGGGCTCGCTTCGGTCGTTACCGCCGCGCGACTCGGCGCGACACATCACACACACAGTGACAACAAGCTTACGGAACTGCGCGAGTGTAAACACCGCGTGCTCGGCTTGCGATCGGTGCGGTGGTGAGCGCCGCCGTGCGAATGTGTACAATCAACGGTCAAAAGTCCACCGCCATCGTAACGTTTACAATCCTGTGCAGCACTATTTGAACATTATGTAACCTGTGGATCGAACCCACATCGGTTGGTGTAGCGGGTGGCGGTTTATACCACTCGGCCAACTAAAGACAGCTAACATGTTGAAAATAAAAAACTTGAGAGGTGTCAAGGGAGACCCGGATGGAACGAAGTTCCTTTCGATGAATTAGTGAATAAATTGTAATTTTTTTTTAATAATCGTCGCGACAACACACTGTTTAATGCGAAATAGAAAGACGAAACGAAAATAACTGGCTTGCTTTCTATGCAAAAAGTGTCGTTACAACTTTTAGTCTTAATTTTTTCCGTCTAGCCTCCTTTCGCAACGCGCGCGCGTGTCACACTGAGTACCTTTAATTATTTGACAGATAAAAACGAGACAAAACCGTCTCCATGGTCTTATCAATTTTTGAAGTGAAAACTTCTTTAGGCGCATTGAGCACTTTTTTACCAGAGAAGAAAAATCATGAAAGTCGCGCCATCGTCATTTCATCAAAATCGGTGTAGCAGTGTTTAGGTGTTGCGAATAAATCAAACAAACATAGCCACCAGGCTATGGGATGTGAGCAACCATGCTCACATCCCCGCCCTGTCGCGCGTTCCTCTACTTTCAAATTCTATGACTCAAACCTACCAGTACGTACGTTTTACCTGTTTTGTAAGTTCGAAATTTGAAAAAAAAAACCTAAAATAGATGGAACATCACAGAGCTCAGTAAAAATTCTCTATGTTCTGTCTATTCTACAGGCATTAATTATTCTCTATGTCAAAAGTTGGATAGGCATTCTAATTTTTAATTGGTGATGAATGATATTTTGATTTCCTATATACACAGAATACATAATAGTTACTATGTACTAGGTATGTACTAATAGTTACTAATCGGCCCTTTATAATATGTAATAAAAATAATAAAAAAACAACATACAGACGAATTGAGAACCTCCTCCTTTTTTGAAGTTGGTTAAAAAAAATACATACAACCGAATTGAAAACCTCCTAATTTTTTGAAGTCGGTTAAAACTTATTACACAAAACAGACTGACACAAGTCCGAAACCATACGAAATAAATCCATAATGATCCATAAATTATATTAGTGTAGACGTGCGAAGTGAACCAGTAAATTGCTGTTTTATTCATTTACGACCGGGCGCGTTCTATCCGCGTCTCGCCTACTGGAACGGGAGTTACGCGGGTGAAACCGCGGAGCGCTGCTAGTTAGGTATGAAGACAATCTACGACCCGTTCGCGCCACGCGACACGCCGACCGCCAGGCGCGAGCGCCTACCCTCCCAAAATCAGGAACAATTTTTATCAAACAAAAACTGATTTTTAGAAAGTTAGGGTACACAACAGAATAGTGTACCACTTTGTGTCAATGACGACAAATGACGGACGATTATTTACGGACGACTATTGACGGACGACAAATGTCGGACGACAAAAACGGACGATAATTAACGGATGACTATTGACGGACGACAAATGACGGACGACAAAAACGGACGACAAATGACGGACTACACATGACGGACGACAAATGACAGACGACAAATGACGGACGATAAATGACGGACGACAAATGTCTGACGACAAATGACGGACGACAAATGTCTGACGACAAATGACGGACGACAAATGTCGGACGACCAAAACGGACGACAAAAACGGACGACCTACACTACCAAAATCAGGAACAATTTTTATCAAACAAAAACTGATTTTTAGAAAGTTAGGGTACACAACAGAATAGTGTACCACTTTGTGTCAATGACGACAAATGACGGACGATTATTTACGGACGACTATTGACGGACGATTATTAACGGACGACTATTGACGGACGAATATTGACGGACGACAAATGTCGGACGACAAAAACGGACGATAATTAACGGATGACTATTGACGGACGATAATTAACGGATGACTATTGACGGACGACAAATGACGGACGATAAATGACGGACGACAAATGTCTGACGACAAATGACGGACGACAAATGTCTGACGACAAATGACGGACGACAAATGTCGGACGACCAAAACGGACGACAAATGTCGGACGACAAAAACGGACGACAAAAAACGGACGACAAATGACGGACGACAAATGACGGACGACAAATGTCGGACGACAAAAAACGGACGATAAATCACGGACGACTATTGACGGACGACAAATGACGGACGACAAATGTTGGACGACAAAAAACGGACGACAAAAACGGACGATAAATAACGGATGACTATTGACATGCAATGCACGATGCAATAGCTTTACCGCGGCAGTCCCCGAGTGCCACACGTTTTTTTTTATTAATATTATTTTTTTGTAAATAATCGTCGCTACACCACACTGTTCAATGCGAAATAGAAAGACGAAACGAAAATAACTGGCTTGCTTTCTATGCAAAAAGTGTCGTTACAGCTTTTGGTTTTTAAGACGTTTCAAAGTGATCTATGTATATATACATAAGCATCGAAATAGTTGCATCTAGTCACCATAACACAAGCCTAGTTGCGCCTAGTCACCATAACACAAGCCTAGTTGTGTCCAGTCACCATAACACAAGCCTAGTTGCGTCTAGTCACCATAACACAAGCCTAGTTGGGTCTAGTCACCATTACACAAGCCTAGTTACATCTAGTCACCATAACACAAGCCTAGTTACATCTAGTCACCATAACACAAGCCTAGTTGCGTCTAGTCACCATAACACAAGCCTAGTATCGTCTAGTCACCATAACACAAGCCTAGTTGCGTCTAGTCAACATAACACAAGCCTAGTTGGGTCTAGTCACCATTACACAAGCCTAGTTACACTAGTCACCATAACACAAGCCTAGTTGCGTCTAGTCACCATAACACAAGCCTAGTTGGGTCTAGTCACCATAACACAAGCCTAATCGTGTCTAGTCACCATAACACAAGCCTAGTTGGGTCTAGTCACCATTACACAAGCCTAGTTACATCTAGTCACCAAAACACAAGCCTAGTTGCGTCTAGTCACCATAACACAAGCCTAGTTGGGTCTAGTCACCATAACACAAGCCTAATCGTGTCTAGTCACCATAACACAAGCCTATTGCAAATGCGAAATAGAAATGAAAATATCTGGCTTGCTTTCTATAAGAGAGAGAGAGAGAGACAGACAGAGAAACATAGTAAGCTATTGTAAGCCGCACGGCTTACAATAGCTTACTATAGCAAAAAGTGTCGTTGCAACTTTTCGTGAGATTTTTTCCGTCTAGCCCCCTTTCACAACGCGCGATATGGAACTATCGTTCCAAAAAATGTTTACGTTTACGTTTTTTGTATTTATGCATATATTTTGATCTTAGTTATTATACCTATAGCAAATATAAATTACACAACTAAAAAAAATAGACAACAGGGTACATAGTAGGTACATACTCGACACTCGTACTTACATATTTTTTAAGGTTTATTTGAAACTTTAATTGTTGACGGGTAATTAAATAACACTGTAATATTTTAATAGGTGTTTAATTCACTGGTAAGTAATTAAATATTCAGATTAATTATATTAAATACTAGCGACCCGCTCCGGCTTCGCACGGGTATATTATGCATGTATTATACATATAAACCTTCCTCTTGAATCACTCTATCTATTTAAAAAACCGCATCAAAATCCGTTGCGTAGTTTTAAAGATCTAAGCATACAAAGGGACATAGGGACGGCGAAAAGTGACTTTATTTTATACTATGTAGTGATAGTGAAAAAGAGAACCCTCAAACGGTACAAGTGTTACGCAACTTGTACGTAAATATTGCGGTAGGTAATTAGCGCTGTGCAATTGAATTTGGCGCGAACGATATGACCCTCACGGTATGACACGAGCCGAAATTACATGTGAAATTCACCAGCTAGGTAGGTAGGTACTCGTTCGTCGGTTCGTCGTATAAACTGTTTTTATTGGATGCGAGATTCAGATAATAGTTCACTATTGGTTGGCAAAATCACTGTCACTTGTCTTCATTGGTCCCCGTGCGACTCTGACAAACATCACACACACATTGAATGCTAAATCGTTACGTATACATTGCTGGTAAAGCCAGTTATACAAAAGTATTCGTGAAGCTATAGCGCGCATTGGATTACTTCTCCCCCCGCTACCCGCGTGACGGGGTGTTACTCTAGAGGTGAAAGGTAACGATGTTTTGAACAAAATACGGGCTGGGAAATTTTGTAAACAGACCTTTCGAATTTAGAAAAATAGGAAAAATCTGCAATATGAATCCTTTGAAAGTTAAGTTATTTGAACTAATTGATAAATTTACTACATGATGTAGGTTTCTTATTTGATATTATATTTCTCCCGGCATAGCTATTTTACCCGTGAAATGCGCATTATTTTTACTGAAAATACTGAAGTTTTGATGGCTATAATTTCCAAATTAAATATAATTTGTCTATTTCGTCGCCTACATGGGCTAGATATAGACTTGTTATGTAGATTTAACTTTTGTTTTTTTAAATGCCATAAAGAATAAATGGATAACACTCTAAATTCATTTGTATGGAAACACGATCGACCAGCAGCACCTTAAGGTGAATGATGTGAAAGATGAACTAAAACTACCGTCGTTAATCGCGTCCATGGGGGACGCAGCTTACGAGCTGCTGTCGAACTTATGTAGCCCGAAGAAACCGGCGGACATGACCTTCAACGAGGTGACTAAGGTCATGGAGAATCATCTTCAACCAACGCCTTCGATTTTGGCTGAGCGATACAAGTTTAGACAACGACGGCAACAACCAGGCGAAACGATTTCCGATTACGTGGCAGAACTAAAAAGATTAACCAAATTCTGCAACTTTAACACGAACCTTGAAGAAAGCTTGCGAGATCAGCTAGCGTGCGGAGTGAGGAGTGAGACCATAAGACAACGGTTATTCGCGGACGGGAATATATCATTTAAGATGGCGGTAGCCACGGCAAGCGCGATGGAAGCGGCCGAGCGCGATGCAGCGGTGGTAGATGTGTCGTGGCCGGCCGGAGGGAACCAAGCGGCGGCGGCGGGCTACGACTGGAGACTCAATCAAGGCGAGGACGCGCGGACGAGCGCACGTCGCAGCACGATGCACGTGAATCGATTACAATTGACCGGGTGTAGGGCGTGCGGCGACGGTCGGCATACACAACAAAACTGCAGATTCGCGAATTACCAGTGCAGTAGGTGCAAGGAGATTGGGCACCTGCGACGCATGTGCCAAGAGAATGGGGGATCTCACGGACCGGCTCCGATCCGTGGTGGTGTGATTGCGGGCCGAGGCGGCGGAAGCGTGCGGTTTGCGCGCGGTACGAACCGCGGAGCAGGTACGGGTGCCTGGCGCGGTGGCAGGGGCGCGGGCGGCGGCGCGGCCGGGCGCAACCGCGGCTGGAGGTCGGGCTCGACCCAGTCCATGCATGCGGTGGAGGCGCAACTACAGGAAGAAGATGACGTCATCGGGGACTCATTCGACCCGGACAGAGAGGAAGCTCTGTATCAAATGTCATTAAGCGGTTATAAACCGGTAAGAATGGACATTTTAATTAATAATGTTCGGTTGTTAATGGAAATCGATACCGGTTCCCCCTTATCGTGTATACCGAAACTCACTTACGATAAATATTTTGCCCATTTACCGCTTAAAGAGTGTAATTTAAATGTTAAGTTCTACAACGGTAGTAAAATACAGCCCCTAGGATACATAGAGGTAAATGCAACGTACAACAATGTTACAAAGATATTAGATTTGTATGTGTTCAAAGAAGGGGCCACCTCACTATTAGGAAGGCAATGGCTTTCAGAATTGAATATTGTCATTCCAGCAATTACGATGCATCATACCCAACTCTCTAACGAGATAAATCCACAACAAAAAGAACAATTAATAAATGGTTTAAATTGTAGGTACAATAAATTGTTTGACGGAGGCCTGGGGTGCTACACCGGCGGACGAGCTACGCTGCGTTTGCGCGAGGGAGCGGTGCCGGTGTTCTGTCGGGCGCGGCCGCTGCCGTATTCGCTGCGCGCGCGCGTCGATGCAGAGCTCGACACCATGCTGCGCACCGGCGTCATCGAGCCGGTGGACTCCTCGGACTGGGCCACACCGCTGGTAATCGTACACAAGCCGGACGGGGCTTTACGTTTATGTGCTGATTATAAGCTAACTCTCAATCGCATGTTATTGATCGATAAGTATCCTGTGCCAAAAATAGAAGACCTATTGTCTAAGCTAAATGGGAATCAATACTTTTCAAAAATTGACTTATCACAAGCCTATAATCAGATTTTACTAGATGAATCTAGGGATTTAACAGTTATTAATACACATAGAGGTCGTCGGTTCTATCAGTTGTCTGGCCACCATAACATAAGCCTAGTTGCTAGATGGCGCTGTGTAAAGTGTCCTACAATATTTATTTGTCTCAAAAATGGCCTATTTATAAAATTAAAGACGATAGAAACAGAAACAGATGAAGGACAAATTCTCGTTTAAATTACATTTCGATTACACAAAAAATACTTTAGAGGGTATTTTTTGTAAATATTGCAATGTAATTTGAACAATGTTATTTACGAGAATTGGCCTTCTGGTCAATTTACGAGAATTGGCCTTCTTGTCAATTTACGAGAATTGGCCTTCTGGTCAATTTACGAGAATTGGCCTTCTGGTCAATTTATGAGAATTGGCCTTCTGGTCAATTTACGATCAGTCTAATGTTTCTCGAGCATTTTATCTCAACTTACATCCTCGGATATTTGACCGCTATCCCCCGGCGTCACTTGCGTCTTCTCCTCCGCTACGTCTTGAGGTTTCTCGTCTTCTCCAACAATATCATCTTCATCTTCAGCTACTTTATTTAATTTCTTCCGTTTTTTCTTCTTCTTTTTAATTTTCTTTTCGGATTTTTTTAATTTGACTTTCTTTTTCGGTGTTTCTGGTTCCGGCTAGAAAATAAAACAACCTAGTGATATTATTATGTCAGTGACCTCAGTGTTGGATTCAATTCCCCCCTCAAACATGTCTGGTCTGGGTGTTTCTAATATCTATACTAATCTATACATATAAAATGCTTTATCCTGACTGACCTTCAGCTTTATAATATTAGTATAGATAAGGTTAAACATAGATTTTTGACAAGAGCTTTTTGGATATCCATTCCTTGGTTTTAATAACCTGTTCACCGTTTTTTTTTTACAGTTTTGCTTTTCTCATTTTTCTTGAGCTAGGTCCCCTCGCTAACCCACGATAAGGAACTACATTCTAACATTGAGCCAGCAGATGATCTCTTCACCACTTACCTCATATGTGTCATCCTCACACTCGACACTGAGCTGGTCAGCGAAGGCAGCTCCGCTGACATCGTCATCGATATCGGGCTCCGGTTCCGACTTGATGTCCAACTCCTCGTGCAGTTCTCTTTTGACGGAGGGACGGGGCTCCACGGTGTGGACCGAGAGCCTCGGGGCTGCTGGGGACGCTGTACACTGGGTAACATACTTCAATCTTAAATACATATTGAAACTGCACAGCTATTAAACTAATAAAGGTAATAAGATCTTGAATGATGTGTTGCCACCTTCGCCGGGTTGTGGCAGACTGGGTAGACCCAAGAAGTGCTGGCTTGACTTCATAAAGGGTGATATGCGTGCAAATGGCCTTACTAACCAGGATGCCGAAGATCGTACGAAGTGGAGGCGTAAAAGTAGGAAAGCAGACCCCAAGAGGGATACAACCGGGAACATCGCGAGCGATGATGAATAATATCTTAAATTAATTAATAAGAATAAGTCTATCATAAGTAATGTCTTAATATGTCTGTGATAGAAACGCTCCTGTGGTCATTTGAAGTCCCTTAGGAATGATTTAAAAGTAGCCTTTATGTGTTAATCCAGGTCTCCAGCTTTGTACAGTCGGCTGCATAATTGCAGACCCACCATAGAGCTCCAAAACGGATGTTATAAGAATGTTTTCAAAACAGCAAGATTCTAGGCTTTAATTGAAGTTTAGAGTCTTCTAACTTATGAATTTATCAAGCAAATCTATTAGAATGAAAACATGCCAATAATAGTAATTTTTGTACTCTACCGGGGGCTGCAATTATACTGCCGACCATACTGAGTTTCATTGCAATCATTCCAATAGTTTTAGCGTGAAGAAGTTACAAACATATTAACACACACACAAACTTTCACATTTATAATATTACCAGGGAGATGGTTGAGTGAGTAGATACCTGCATGAGCTCCATATAGCTCCGTTTGACCAGCTCCTTGAACTCGTGCATCCTCCGCAGTATCGCGCGACATTCCCAACATATCCTGATATCAACCCCTGACAGCTCGTATACCTACAATTTGTCAAGACATATTACATGAGAATCAAACGATTTTGTCCTAGACAGAAGTCGTACCTGTTTATTAAAAAAAAATGGTTGTCTGTAAAGTCTGTTTCTGGACGATAATTTTACGTGATAACGTCATAATAAAACACTGATGGTAACCATGGCAACGATAAAACGTTGCTATAGTTACCTTGTCAATAACATGAGGCGTTCCAGTAATGACGCGTGACGTTACACTTTTTTGAGCTTGCAGGTGTTCACCAATTTATAAAACGTTATCACGTCAAAAACACAATTTTTTCTATGTAGGGGCGTAAAGGATTTATGGATAATCGACCTTTGTAGGGGTAAACAAAGGCGAAAGATTTATGCGTTTTGAAGGGAAACCAGAAAAGGGCTGATAAAGTTTGTAGTTACTATATTTTTTTTTTCGCATTTGTCAGGTATCGAGTCTCGGCCATCTGTTTGTCAACAATAAGCCGTTTCTTTGTCTGGTGGAGTGTTTTCGAGAGTAACTATACGAAATTTTATGAGACATGATTGTGAGTAAAACCTTGGTGGGATTCATAATGTTAATTACTTATACTGTAAACATAGCGAAAGCGAAAGTAAAACGTGTTGATATAAACATTTCACATAACTTGTTTTTAAAGTAGAAAAGAGTTCTTACCGAGATTTCATTCAGAATTTGTGAGTAAATGTGATAATACTCAGTCTCGTACAGGAGGACCAGTTTCCTGCCAGCACACAGGCAGCCGGCGCACAGATCTTCCATATTAACCTTTATTTACAACACCTATTACATTATTAGTAATAAAACAAGCAAATATGAATTTACATCACATTTTTATTGATTTTTTTGTTTGTTTTTTGAACGAGCGCGTCCGTGCAACCGAGCGTCCTTCTTGACATTGACGGTTTAAAAATTTTGACTGTTGACTTGTCGGTCCGTCAAACCGATTGCGTTTTGTTCATTCTATGAGTTCCAATCCACATTTAGCACCTAATTTAGAAAAAAATAAATAGTTTTCACTTTGTTGTTAGTTTAGGCCATTTTCTAGAAATGGTCCGTTATAACCATTTTAAACGGGGGTGAATAAAGTTTACTTTTTATTTTAAACTAGCTGGGCTCCGTGGTTTCACCCGCGAAGTCCCGATCCTGTGGAAATATCAAATTGAAACGTAGCCTATTATAGCCTTCGTCGTTAGGGACTATCCAAACACAAAAATAATTTTTCAATGCGAACCAGTATAGTTCCTGATATTCCCACGGGATCGGGAGTTACGCGGGTGAAAACACGGAGCGCTGCTAGTTTTCTTTATACTGGCAAAATTGTTTCATAGTAGCTGATTTTAGTTACCTACGCGTTGTAAAAAAAACCAAAAACAAAAAAGTACAAAAAAAATGCTAAATCTCGCGCCATGAAGAGTGAAATGAAAATATTGTGCGAGACTTGACATTTTTGTACATGTATGTTTTTAAGGAATTATATTAATTCTAAAAAAAACTACTATCAGGCAACGCACTAAGTACAAAAAAGGTGTCGCGGGACACGCGTTTGGATCGAAGTTCCTTTAGACAGACATACAGACAGACGGACAGACAGACAAGATTGGGATACACACACATCTATCTATAGTATCGATATTTGTGAGAGATTAAAAATTTATCTGGGTTTTCATTTCACATTCCTCTTAACGCTCAAACTGGATTAAACTGGATTTTTTATGAAATAGGTTCCGTCGCAAACCTGCCGTAAGGAACTTCGTTCCAAAAAAAACATTGAAACTACAATCAGTTGAATTTCCTTACCAATACGACAATAAGAGCAACGAGACCAGCAACGGCAGTCACAGCAAACAGGACAACAAGGATACAGAAGAAGTTACGTCCGAGGCACGAGTCCTGTCCGTAGAGGTACCCTTGCAATCGGAATGGAGACTCAGACAAATCGCGCGTCCGGCGCGTAAACATGCCCATTTTGTATATTCTGAAGAAAAAAAAGGCTAAGGTATTTAAAGCTAGCTAGCTAGGTTCTCTCAAAAACAATGGTTGTCTGTAAAGTCGGTTCAGCTGGCAGAAAACCCGCCGGCGGTTTCTTCATACATTTTTAATATGGCGCCTTACTTATAGAACTCTTTTCTATGGTTACTTGTCAATAACGTTTCTATGGTTATTTGTGAATAACGCATGACGTCACACTTTTTTGAGAGTGCAGGTGATCACCAATTTATAAGACGTTATAGCGTCAAAAAAATGGCTGTCTGTAAAGTTGGTTTACGGACGATAATTTTACATGATAACGTTATAAGAAAATTGAGTTTTTTCCGTTGTTTTTCCCTATATACATAGATAGACAAAGTTCTATGCATCATTTGTCCACTATAACACAAACCTAGATGCTAAGATGGCGCTGTGCTCAAATGTCCTGCGATAAAAAGAAACGTGACCGACAATCCTGACGCACACTTTGACTAAAGAGTCCTTTGCCCAGCAGTGAGACGCCATGTGCTAATAACTTAAAATATTTAAATAGATAGGTACCTTAATCTAGAAAAGCGCCTCGGTGGATAAGAACGTAAGGATAAAGGTTGCAGTAATAATAACTACCAGCACGGTGAAGACAACACCGGGCCAAAACCAACCGCGCCACGAGTAAGGTGCTGGGTAATCTGGACCGAATTCGCACTCACACTGCAATCAATTCAATAACATGGATTTGACAAACAATCTTAACTTCTCCAATCTCTTTTTTTTGGTAACTAGACTTTTAAAAACTAGTGTAGATAGATGGCGCTCTAATCTAAGTCATGATCATTTGTCATTGTCATTTCTTTACCATCGGGCCATTCCAGCCAAGAGCCATAACCAGAGACCATGTTATGACGTGTCTTTGACTTAGATTGTTTTTAGATCAGAGCGCCATTTTTTGAAGCGATTAAAACCGATCGAAAAGATTTTCATTATCTACATTAATATAAAGATTGAATTTAAAAAGATTTCTGTTAAAATCCGGTACCAACGACCGTGGGAATATTGGAATAAATACTAGCTGTAGCTTACGGGCTACGGACCACAAGCTACGTTACTTTGAGGCAACTTACAGTAGCTTCTTCAACTTCTTTTATTTCAACTACAGCTTCTTCTTTGGCCTTCTTTTCAGCTGCGGGCGTTGCCGGCTTTTTTGCTGGTTGTGGTGTCGGTGGCGGCGGAGCCGAGGGTGCAGGTGTCTTTTTTGCCGACCCACTTGGCGCCGGAGGAGGCTTTTTGGTAATCTGTCACAATGTATTGTATTACTTGCTATGCATCGCGGTTTAAATCCTGTAAACCCATGTAGTTGTTTTTACCGATGTCTTTCTTGCCGGCTGGCTTGGCGCTGGAGCCTTTTTGGATGCCTGTAATCATTTATATATATTACTAGCTGTTTCCCGTGGTTTGAACCACATAAGTCTAAGGAGCTGCTCTTACCGACTTACTTGCTGGAGCTTGTTTGGATGCCTGTAACAATTTATATGTATTACTTACTAGTTGTGCCCCGTGGTTTTAATTTCATAAGTGCATATTGCTCTTACCGCCTTGCTTGGCGCTGGAGATTGTTTGGGTGCCTGTAACAATTTATTTATATTACTAGCTGTGCCCCATTGTTCTAACTGCATAAGTCTATGGAACTGCTCTTACCGACTTACTTGGCGCTGGAGCCGGTTTGGATGCCTGAAATAATTAATGTATATTACTTGTTGTGCCCCATAGTTTTAATCGCATAAGTCCATACAATTTCTCTTACCGACTTACTTGGCCCTGGAACCTGTTTGGATGCCTGTAATAATTTATTTAGGTATGTTACTGGCTGTGTCCAATGATTTTAACCGCACAAGTCTCTAGAGTTGCTCTTACCGACTTACTTGACGATGGAGTCTGTTTGGGAGCCTGTAACAATTTATATATTTGATTACTAGGTGTGCTTTGTGGTTTTAACCGCATAAGTCCATGTAGTTGCTCTTACCGGCTTACTTGGCGCTGGAGCCTCTCTGGTTGCCTGTAACCATTTATATATTACGATAGTATGTTCAGTTCAATTTTAAGTTTAATACTTATTTATTTTATTATGTAGGTACCTATCTTTACATTTATTGTAGTGCTAGTTCATAGTTGGTGCCAAAGTGTTTCATTAACATCATTTTCTACCTGTGAGATCGTGTAATTGGCTTTCTTTTGTTACACTATGTTGTATGAGTATAATATAATAGTTGTTAGATCTCCGAACAAATAAATATTACCAGCTGTGCCTCACGGTTGCAATCGCACTAGTCGATGTAGTTGCTCTTACCGACTTACTTCGCGCTGGAACCTCTCTAGGTGCCTGTAACAATTTATAAAATGTATGGTTATCTGTGCCCCATGGTTTAACAGCATAAGTCTATGGAGCTGCTCTTACCGGCTTACTTGGCGCTGGAGCCGGTTTGGGTGCCTGTAACAATTTATATGTATATTATTATTATATTACTAGCTGTGCCCTGCAGTTTCAATCGCATAAGTCCAAACAGTTGCTCTTACCGGCTTACTTGGCGCTGGAGCCGGTTTGGGTGCCTGTAACAATTTATATGTATATTATTATTATATTACTAGCTGTGCCCTGCAGTTTCAATCGCATAAGTCCAAACAGTTGCTCTTACCGGCTTACTTGGCGCTGGAGCCTGTTTTGGTGCCTGTAACATTTTATATAAATTACTTGCTGTGCCCCGTGGTTTTAATCGTAGGTATAAGTCTATATACAATTGCTCTTACCGACTTACTTCGCGCGGGAGCTTCTCTGGGTGCCTATAACAATTTATATAAATGTTACTATCCGTGCCCCGTAGTTTTAACCGCACAAGTCTATGGATCTGCTCTTACCGGCTTACTTGGCGCTGGAGCCTGTTTCGGTACCTGTAACAATTTATATATATTACTTGCTGTGCCCCTCGGTATCAATCGCATAATAGCCGGTTTACATTATTCCAGTCCAGCGATCCAATCCAGTGCTGAATTGCTACTGGAATAATGTGAACCTACACTGGAATACACTGGATCCAGTAAGCAATCCAGTCCAGTAACTGAATTGGCGGTCTATTTTTGAATCCAGCACGATTATTCCAGCGCAACTGAAATCATGTAGACGGCCAATCCAGTGTTATTCCAGTGCTTACAGAACAATTTTACAGGAAACACGATTCAACAGCTTTTAAATGACTGGCATCATGTAGGTAGACGATAAGTATATTCAGTCCAGTTCATACCAGTCCAGCACTACTGGATTACTGGACTGGAATAATGTAAACCGGTCATAAGTCCATGTAGTTACTCTTACCGACTTACTTGACGCTGGAGCTTCTCTGGGTGCCTGTAACAATAATTGATATATCTATATTACTATCTGTGCCTCACGTTTAACCGTATAAGTATATGGAGCTGCTCATACCGGTTTACTTGGCGCTGGAGCTTGTCTGGGTGCCTGTAACAATTTATATTATATTACTAGCTGTGATCTGCGGTTTTAAACGCATGAGTGCATGTAGTTGCTCTTACCGGCTTACTTGGCGCTGGAGCCTCTCTTGGTGCCTATAACAATAATTTATATATTATTATATTGTTAGCTGTACCCCGTGGTTTTAAACGGATTAGTTGATGTAGTTGCTCTTACCGACTTGCTTCGCACTGGAACCTCTCTGGGTGCCTGTAACAATTTATATATGTTACAATCTGTGGCTCACGGTTTCAATCACATAAGTCCATATTATGCAGTTGCTCTTACCGAAGGTCTTTTTACTGACTGACTTCGCGATACAGCGACTTTGGATGCCTGTAACAATTTAAATATTTGATTACTAGGTGCGCCTAAGATTACCCGGCAGACCCCGTCGAAGGTGGCAAGACGATATTATGGACAAGTTTATGAAAGATTGGCAATCCGTCGCACAAGATCGCGATCAGTGGAAGGGGAGTAGAGAGGCCTTTGCCCTGCTGTAGGACACTACAGGCTCTTAATAATTATAATAATAGGTATGCCTTGAGGTTTCAACACCATAAGTCCATGAAGTTGCTCTTACCGATGTTATTCTTCCTGGCAGACAACACGCTGGAGCCTGTAACAATTTATATTTATATTACTAGGCGTGCCCCGTGGTTTAGAACCACATTAGTCCATACAGTTGCTCTTACCGAGGTCCTTCTTGCCGTATTACAACACAATGAAGAATCTCTGGATGCCTGTAACAATTTACATGTATTACTAGCTGCTCCCCGCGGTTTCACCCGCGTAAGTCTTGATCCTGTGGAGATATCGGGATAAAAAGTAGCCTATGTGTCGGTCCAGTGGTTTTTGCGTGAAGGAGTAAGAAACATGCATACACTTACACACACACACACAAACTTTCACATGTATAATATTAGTAGGACTAGCTGTGGCCCGCAGTTTATACCAACACCAATCACGATTAAGTCGATGGTATGCCAAATTGACATATTATGTACCTATGTGACAAGCCAGGCCTAGTCCTACCTACTGGCTTTTGTTTGGTTGGGATCCGAAAGCTGGCTGCGGATTATTTTTTTAAGATTTCCAGAATCTGATACTCAAAGTCAAATTTAGAAATAGTTCCCCAGATATCTGATCATGGAAGTTGTCTATAAGTAAATTCAAAAGATGCGATCAGGACCTTCTAAAACAAAATACACATCGTTGAAAGACATACCAACATTTGATATTATGGATAATTAGGAGTTAGGTGGGTCTGCACTTTTGATGTCATTTATTATTTAAAACTATAAGTAGATACCTACCTTATTAATATTAAGTATATTCTGATCGAAAATAAAATATATGATGGGTACATGACTAACTAACTAGATAAAACTAGTTACTCCACAAACTAACTAACTACAATACTAAAAACAATACTAACTACTCCACAAAAAATCGGACAGTGGAACCAATGTAAAGGTATCTTTTTCTTGGAACAAAGCTTTATGATTTGTAGTCGATGTTTTGGACGCACCAAAAAGTGAACGAACAAAACGCAACAAAAAAATCGAAGTCAATGCCCGCCTTTTTCAGTTCATCTTAAAAATTACTACCTAGAAGTTGATTTTTTTTTACATTATTCTATGAAATACGCTATTTTGTGGAAAACATCGTGATAAAACCCGCGGCTTAGTTATTAACGAGTTCGTAGCGCTGTAAGTACATCCATTACCTACTAATATTAAAAATGTGAAAGTATGTTTGATATTAGGCGTGTTTGTTAAGCAAACACTACTGAATTAATTGCGAGGAGACTTGGTAGGTATGTAGATAGCTGGAGACCTGGACACATAGGCTACTTTTCATCCCAATATTCCCACAGGATCGGGACTTACGCAGGAGAAACAGCGGGGCACGGGTATAAATCATATAGATTCCCACTCTCCCCAATTTTGGGAGACAGTGGGACAATACCTCGTGTTGTTACATACCGACTTGAAGAGTCTACTAGATATCGGAGTCAAACATGGAGGTTTACTGGAACCGCACGAATCACGACCCGACATAATACGCAACACGAACCAATATCCTCAATAACGTACAGATTTTACTATCAAACCATTGTTGTATAAATTATTTAATTTACAATATACATCCAAATATTCTTCTCATCTTGATTTTGACATATTTCGTCACAGACTAAAAGTATCTTCAAGATATTTTGTCGAGATTTTGTCAGATGTTCTGTAAAGAGTTCTAGGGGAGAAATCACTGACCTTCTTATTACGCTTGTGGCGACGCTTCACATCGCCACCAACAGATGGCGCCACTAAGCCGATCGTAGATCCTAGATCGCGCAAGCGAAGTTTTTCTGAAGATAAGCTCATATACAAGTACCAACGATACGTCGGTGGGCGGCCAACCGGGAATTACACCTGCCCGTTGGAAGATCTTCCCTTTGGAGGTACATACCACCAACTACCTCTAAACTGGTGACCCCGACGTGATCGCTGATCGCTAAACAACAGGTGATTTTTAAATGAACCTCCAGGTGTGCTCCAGGGCCATTTCCTTAAAACTTTTGGACATTTTGGCATAATAACTTTAAAAATGCCGCGGTGCCGTTTAGGTTCAAAATGTCCAAGTCCCAAAATGTCCAGAGGGTGCAAATTGTCCATATCCCAGAATGTCCATATCCCAAAATGTCCAAATCCCATAATGTTCATATCCCAAAATGTCCATATCCCAGAATGTCCATATACCAGAAAGTCCAAATCCCAGAATGTCCATGTCCCAGACTGTCCATATCCCAGAATGTCCATATTCATACCAGATTTTATATTTTACTTTATTGAATTAAAATTATATGGTGGATTAAAAAAAAACAGCTGTTGCCAATCATTATAGTATTTTAACCCGTTTAGGTTCAAAATGTCCAAATCTTTTGTTGGAAATAAAGACCAAATAATGTTTAAAGTAGTCCAAACTCAATAAAAAAATAAAACCCAAAGACCATCGACCATCGGTTAAAATACCTACTATAATGATTGGCAACAGCTGTTTTTTTTAAATCCACCATACAATTTTAATTCAATAAAGTAAAACACTCTGGTATGAATATGGACCAAAAGTCTGTGAACAAAAGTTGTTTGTTTAGGTGCACAGAAGTAGCCCTCAACGGCTTGCTAGTTTAATTTCCAATAACCCTGTATAATATTATATTTATTTAGGAACCAATTATTGGCAAAAAGGTTAATGACAAGCCAATAAATTGGTCAACTAGTTTTTTTTTTAATAAAATGGTTTAAATAAAATAATAATGGCATTTATTGTTCCTAAATAAAAAAAATCACATTTATTTATTATGCATCAAATTATACAAAATTAACTCTCTTTTACACTTATAAAAACTGTACATAAAATTCGAAAGCATATACAACAGATAAAATTACAACTAATAATTTTTATTTTTTCATTTTGACAACAATATTAAATAAAACTTAAAGATGAATAAATTCAATAACTAGATTTAATGGCAAGAGTTTCACGATATCCGGCACGTATCGTTCGATTCCAAATCGGGTTTATCTTTTTCTTTATCTTCTGACTGTAAAAGAAAGAAGTTATTTGTAAAAATATGTAAGCGACGAATTCAGAATCTCTCCTTTTTTAAGTTAAAAAAAAAAAAACAATGAAAAATGTAAAAACTTTTTCATCACTTGAATTAACATTTATAAAGTACAGCTACGGACTCTCATGGATCATTCAGCTTTCAGATGAGCGAAGAGAAAAAGAACAGCATTAGCACTGTTAAAAGACAAATAAACATAGAGATCTCATTTATAACCATAATCCTTAGAAACTCCTTACGAAAAGGACTATACCTACAGAAACATCGAGAAATTTTAAAACTAAAAATTAGTCCCGGAATCTAGAAAGATACATACGTAACCGTCCTTGGTGTCGAGTAGAGGTATGGAAGTTCGACTGAACAATCGTCTGAAGCCGAACCTTGACTTCGAACTCACTGCGTTGCTTGTACTTTGATCTGCATTCTAAAATATAATCATTATACAGAAATATTAATTCATTTATTAAAAACTATTTACTAGATTTTAAAAAATCAGTCTAGTAATTTTTGCGTGAAGGAGCAACATGCACATAAACTTTCACATTTATAATAATTACAGAGTGTGAAATCACTACATAGTATAAAAGCAAAGTCGCTTTCTCTGTCCCTATATCCCTATGTATGCTTAAATCTTTAAAACTACGCAACGGATTTTGATGCGATTTTTTTAATAGATAGAGTGATTCAAGAGGAAGGTTTATATGTATAATACATGCATAATATAGCCGTGCGAAGCCGGAGCGGGTCGCTAGTTATGTATAAAGATAAATTTGGAGATACAGGACCACCTCTTAGGCGCGGGGGGCGAACGTTTTGGGCTTAATTCCCACGTCAAACAAATGTTTATTTCTGGTCTGTATGTTTTTCTATGTATATTATGTATTTACAAAAGAAAAGAATATAAAGTAAGTATTCTATCCGTTATCTTGTTCCCACAATACAAGCCTAGTTGCTTAGTTTGGGTCTAGATGGCGCTGTGTGTAACGAATGTATATTCACCTCAATATTTTGATCCTCAACAGGTTGCTCGACTTTCCCGACGTCTTCCTTTTGTTCTGCGTATGGTACAGCTGTTGGTGGTGCGACACGACCTTCTGGACACAACAAGTCACCTGTTTAGTTGCTGCACCCGCAGTCTCACCCGCGTTAATCCCGATCCCGTGGGAATATCGGGATAAATAATATGTTAAGTACAAAGATTCAATGTTTCTTCATACAAAGTTTTATCAAAATTGGACCAATTTTGTGGCGGAAATATCCTTATAACAGACTTTATCCAATATTTGGCAATAATTTTGTGTGCGGAATGTCCACATAACGTATCTTTACTTAATTATGGCCATTTTGTAAGGTCAAAAATGTTGCGGGCCAAATGTATATAACGCACCTATAACCCAATTATTGGCATTATGTAAAGATAGCAAACGGAACGTTGAAATTATTTATCAATAGGTACTAATATGATAAAGGAATTTATTATTATTATTTTTGTTTGTAATTAATAGGCTCTGAAACTACTGGACACATAGTCTGAGGATGTTGAATCCTTGGGAGTAGTATAGGCTTTTTATATTCCAATATCCCCACGGGATTCGCCTTACGCGGATGATTCTAGTGTTGTAGTATAAACTTACCATTACGACTAGTTTTGTTTTCAATATTCGGTTGCGTTTCACCTTTTAATATTCGTTTTATTTCTTCAGCTCTTTCCATGTACCTTTAAAACAAAACATTGTTTTACTTGAAGGTTAAATATAATTAAGTTCTATACTGTACTACATACATTTTCTAACGAAGTTAAAGTAGATAAAATTTAAAATTTAAAAAACCCCCGACACAAAATAATAAAAATAGTATGAACGTAAAAAGCCTAAAACAAGCAAAAAATCTATAAAAAGAAAAAGCCACAAAAAGAACAAAAAAGTATAAACGTGAAACCCTACAAAAAGAAAAAAATAACCTCGAAATTATGATTCTACTACGTAAGTACATGTGAATTTTTTTGATTAAATATTGTCGCGTCGGGGGACCGCTCTTTTTCGAGTCAATTTAATATAATGTTAACATTTTGATTTTAGCATTTTATCACTAGTAATTCTTAATACTTTAACATTTTCGTTGAAATTTTAATATCATTTTACTTAGGAAGGTGTTTCTATAGGTAAAGAGCGGTCCCCCGACGCGACAATATTTAATCAAAAAAATTCACATGTACTTACGTAGTAGAATCATAATTTCGAGGTTATTTTTTTCTTTTTGTAGGGTTTCACGTTTATACTTTTTTGTTCTTTTTGTGGCTTTTTCTTTTTATAGATTTTTTTGCTTGTTTTAGGCTTTTTACGTATATACTATTTTTATTATTTTGTGTCGGGGGTTTTTTAAATTTTTAATTTAATTTTTTATTTCATCCTTTTTGTAGGGAGGGACTTTTTAATTTTTTTAATTTTATTTCTTTATTTTCTTGCGATTTATGATTCAGATAATTTGGTGTAAACAATAACTATTATTAATTTATAGTTAACTAGCGACCCGCTCCGGCTTCGCACGGCTATATTATGCATGTATTATACATATAAACCTTCCTCTTGAATCACTCTATCTATTTAAAAAAACCGCATCAAAATCCGTTGCGTAGTTTTAAAGATTAAAGCATACAAATGGATATAGGGACAGAGAAAGCGACTTTGTTTTATACTATGTAGTGAAGATTATTTTTAACCCTAAACTGTTTTTTTTATTAAAGGTATTCTTTTTCATTTTTTTCCTTTAGATATTCAACTTTTACAACTACAAGTAGGTATTTCATAGCTATTAAATATTAGAACTACCTAAGTATACATAGAAGAAGACGTCTAGATCTAGGTTATCTATACATCTTCTCTAATATATATAAAATACGTGTCCCGTTGTTTGTGCGCGATGGACTCCTAAACTAGGTACTTAACCGATTTTAATCAAATTTGCACACCGTGTGCAGTTTGATCTAACCTGAAAGATAGGATAGCTTACATCTTAATTTATTCCGATATTCCAACGGGATCGGGAGTTATGCGGGTGAAACCGCGGAGCACAGCTAGTAATATAATAAAAAAATGGAAAGAAAAGTAAAAAAGATCCAAACGAAGCCAAAAAACTCAAATTAACTTGATACTCGGGCATATCTACTAACATTCGGTTGTTAATCCTGAGTATTATCCCCCATAACTTTTAGACGGCTGGACCGATTTTGATCAAACATAGATATTTGTAATGTACGAGTCATGCCCTTTCATTTGATACCCCACTCGAGTATATCTACTTACATTCGGTTTTTGATCCTGACTTTCATCCCCCATAACTTTAAGACGGCTGAACCGATTTTGATCAAACATAGCTAAGAACACTCCCGACTAACTTATCTTTCAAACAAAAAAAACTAAATCAAAATCGGTTCATCCGTTTGGGAGCTACGATGCCACAGACAGACACACACACACACACACACAGACACGTCAAACTTATAACACCCCGTCGTTTTTGCGTCGGGGGTTAAAAAATATGCGTGTTAGATCCAATGTAAGACTGGAGTTTACTCTTTATAGAATAATACATGAGTGCTGCCATCTTTCGTCAAGTAGATAATGCTTTTTGTTAACGCTTGATTTTATACCCATCAATTTTTTAAACTGAGGTCGGGGCTTTAAAGAAAATCAATTCTCAAGGTGTAAGTGTTTCAAGTTAATTTCCCTCATACAAAGTTTACCTTTGCAGTTTATGCGTGAGCGCCGCCTTCCTGACGGCGTCCCTCTCCCGGGCGGCGCGCGGCACGAGCAGCGCCAGCGCCGCCGTGTAGTGCGAGAGCGCGGGCCCGAGGCTCCCGGAGCAGTCCAGCTCTACCGCTGTGTGGATGTACTGTACTGCCTACATTATAATAACAACCATTATATGATTTATACAGCGACAACAACTTTAGTTCTTGCTTTTACAGGCTGCTGTAGTGGCTAGGACATAAAGGTACTTATGATACATAGAAACAACAAGACACATACAGACAAACACAGACAAATATCTAAGCATAAATACTTGTCTGAGACGGGAATCGAACCCGAATTGCATGGAGAGGTAATTGAGCTTAATATAATTCATTATCAAATTTTATACTGTACAGTGCAACTGATCTAAGTTTTATTGATATTTATTTAATAATCAGCTAGTTTTCAAATTAACTTAATCACACTTTTCTCCTAATTTTGATCGATCATAAATATTGCATCACATAAAGTCACATACAGTCGGGAAAATGTACCTTTTCATAGTTTTCCTTGGACGGCATGTGTTCGAGGTCCAAATAGGGATCGTTAAAGAACTCCTCGTACGATATCCTCTCGTTGGGGTCGTGTTGGAGCAGACGATGCAGGAGGTGACGGCATCCGGGGGATATCGACGAGTGTGGCGGGACCTGGAACCGAAGGGGAGTGACTACTGTTGGGATACATGTCCACTATTGGAGGGATTTGCTTAATATGTAGGACGTAGGTATGTTTCACTTCCCTTTTTCATCATAATATTAAATATAATAATCCTTTTTTAGTACAGAGTGTTATGTTTTAATTTTTAACTGCCAAAAGGAGAGTATGACTAATAAATATGACCTAACGATTTAAATGATTTTATTAATATTTAAAATTAAATTATCTATACCAATATTTAAAAAAATACTTTTTGTAACTTAAATATAAAAGTTAGACATATACTGTCGTTGACTTTTTTGTAGGCATTTTCAAGCTCCACATCTTTTCTCTAGAACTCAAAAATATATCTTTCATAGTTAAGGCAGCGTTCGTAAGAAACGCTTTCATTCGACCGTTTTTTCTCCGATTCACTTTGCAAAACGGACTACCACGTAAAAGCCTTTTTATTTTTCGGTTTTTTATATATCCTATGACACTCAGCAATAATGTGGCTTTCTATTGGTGAAAGAATTTTTAAAATCAGTTCAGTAGATCCCGAGATTACCCCTTACAATTTAACAAATATACAAACACACAAACTTTAATTCTTTATGATATTAGTATAGATAAAGCTATATGTTTGGCCTTGAATAGGGAAAAAACAAAACATTCACATTTATAACACTACCTTTCTTTGAATAAAATATTATTTAATTGCAACAAGAGATTACAAAATTAAAGCTTAATAAAACAAATAATTGCAGATGTCTACGTTATTATAGCTATCTGTATGCCTCAGTTAGCTGTGCGTTGATATATCAGTTGGTCAGATTTTTTAATTTTATATTTATAGATACGTACCTCAATGGGAGCTCGTTTCTCAATCTTATCGACTAATTCTTTGAATGTATTAGACGAATACGGCGCGCGGCCAAATAAACATTCGTACATTATTACACCTGAAACGAACACAAGCACCATCAAAATACACTCACGATTCATTTAGCTAAACAAAACAAAATAATTATCATAAGTGTTTCCGGCAGTCTGCACTTTTTAACTTTCATCAAAAATAATGTCAGATAGTTTTATGTTGAGCGCAAACCTACCCGCACCGCACGCGCCGCTGCAGTCACCGCTTGTATGCGCGCGGCTCCGGCTGGTTACGTAATCAGCATCGGCCTTGGGGATTTTCTTCGCCGCGGCAACTGCGGCGCGTGCGGTGCGGCTAGGTGTGCGCTCACCCTTAGAAGGTGTATAATAATGATTTGTGTGTAAACGTACCTACACTCCACAAATCGACAGCGGGTCCGTACTCCCCGGTCAACACCTCCGGCGCCATGTACAGCGGGGACCCGCGCACGCCGCGACCACCTTCTAACATGTGCGCTGCGAAACTATAGGTAAATAACAGAAACAAGATAATTCATATTAAAAAACTCCTATTTATTTGATGGAATTAAAAACTAACGGCTCCGTACTAGAAATCTTTGCATATTTCTCTTATCCATGATTCATTTGACGTAAAAAAAACTTGATTTGTTTTGCACAAATAGGATAAATTTGGACTACTGGACTATTCGGAGTCCCGTGGTCCAAGTATTTGCACCACTACCCCGCAATCGATCTTAATATGACCAATTTTTGGAATGCACAATTATGCAAGTAACCAGGCTTGTGTTATGGTGAAGGGACAACTTAGAATACTTCGAAGTAGGTTTACGAATATACTCACCCGAAATCAGCAAGTTTAAGTACGTAGCTCAAGTCGGAATCCTTGTGCAACAACAGGTTGTGAGGTTTGAGGTCCATGTGAACTACACCTACAAAAATAATTTACTATTTATTATTAAAAATAAAATAAATATTAAGTATGTACATAAAAACACAACATTAATTACATTTTTTATAATTGTATATTTGAAACCTCATTATTAACTAAGAAGCTACTGTAGTGTTCGTTATTTTAGGAATAAAATTAAATTAAAAGAATAAACATAACAGAAAAAAAATGCAAAAAGAATGCTCAATTTTTATGATTTTTTAATAAAATGTTACTGTAATACAAAAATTAAATTAAATTGGGTTATGTACACAAGATTACCTTTTTCCCTCAAGAATTTGAGTGCAGACGCGAGTTGCTGAAGGAAATACAACACCTGGAACAAACTATTGGATACCGTTATTGTGAAACTTTACTTATCCAGTTATTGGCATACTGCCTACAACAAATTATTGGCATTATTTAAATATGGGTGCCAATAAATTGGTACACAGTTATTAGAAAATATAATTTATACTAATATTTCAAAGCTGAAGAGTTTGTTTGTTTGAACGCGCTCATCTCAGGAACTACTGGTTCGAATTGAAAATATATTTTTGTGTTGGATAGTCCATTTATCGAGGAAGGCTATAGGCTACTTTTTATTTTGATATTCCCACGGGATCGGGAGTTACGCGTGTGAAACCGCGGGCCACACCTAATTATCTTTTAAGAGGAAATATTGGATTATTTGTTTGCATTGAATAGGCTCCGGAACTACTGGACCGATTTAAATGAAACTTGGTATGAGGATACATAGATTCATTGACAGTAACACAGGGTACTTCTTACCCCGATATTCCCACAGGATCGGGAGTTCAAGGGTGAAACTGCGGAGCCCTGCTAGTTATTCATAAATTATACTTAATTGTAACTTACATCTTTCTCGGGCACTCTGCCATATTTCTTTATATATCTAGAGAGGTCACCTCCGCAGCAATATTCCATTATTATATATATGTTTCTGAAACATATAAAAGCATTTACTTAGATAGGTTAAGTAGGTACTTAAGTTAGTTTATTTCAGACAATGTGTTTTTTCTCAAATAAACCTTACTACAGAAGAAAAAGACAAAGAAGGACATAAAAGAAAAACATCATTATAAGAAAAGAAAGAGAACTCATCCTAACTTAATTTTTGTAATGCTTCAAAGTAATGACTAGTTGGCACAATGGTTACCATGCCGGACTGCCAAACACAGGGTTGCGGGTTCGATTCCCGCCACAGACAAGTATTTATGCTTAGATATTTGTCTGTGGTCTGGTTGTTTCTATGTATTATAAGTATATATTTACAAAAGAAAAGTATATAAGTAGTATATGAGTTGTCTAGCACCCATAACACAAGTCTAGTTACTTAGCTT
The DNA here is from genome assembly GCA_907269075.1 of Idaea aversata. Taxonomy (NCBI): domain Eukaryota; kingdom Metazoa; phylum Arthropoda; class Insecta; order Lepidoptera; family Geometridae; genus Idaea; species Idaea aversata. The sequence continues at coordinate 323,048 of OU026083.1, forward strand.
GGGGCTAGATGGCGATGTGTGGAATGTCCTGCAATATTTATTTATTTTTTATGACTTGTACTTGTATACGGGCTGTTTACCGCAATTGGATCCTTTTTTAGAGTTCCGTAGTGAAAAAGCAAAAAATGGAACCCTTGTCATGTCTATCTGTCTGCCGTTTTAATTGGGTCTTTTTTGCATAGACTTGGAGTAGGCTTGCCCAGCACCTGACTTAGCTCGCAGCTTAGTCGACCATGTCCAGAGGAAAGAACTTGTCAATACATTTGCATAGACTTGGAGTAGGCTTGCCCAGCACCTGACTTAGCTCGCAGCTTAGTCGACCATGTCCAGAGGAAAGAACTTGTCAATACATTTGCATAGACTTGGAGTAGGCTTGCCCAGCACCTGACTTAGCTCGCAGCTTAGTCGACCATGTCCAGAGGAAAGAACTTGTCAATACATTTGCATAGACTTGGAGTAGGCTTGCCCAGCACCTGACTTAGCTCGCAGCTTAGTCGACCATGTCCAGAGGAAAGAACTTGTCAATACATTTGCATAGACTTGGAGTAGGCTTGCCCAGCACCTGACTTAGCTCGCAGCTTAGTCGACCATGTCCAGAGGAAAGAACTTGTCAATACATTTGCATAGACTTGGAGTAGGCTTGCCCAGCACCTGACTTAGCTCGCAGCTTAGTCGACCATGTCCAGAGGAAAGAACTTGTCAATACATTTGCATAGACTTGGAGTAGGCTTGCCCAGCACCTGACTTAGCTCGCAGCTTAGTCGACCATGTCCAGAGGAAAGAACTTGTCAATACATTTGCATAGACTTGGAGTAGGCTTGCCCAGCACCTGACTTAGCTCGCAGCTTAGTCGACCATGTCCAGAGGAAAGAACTTGTCAATACATTTGCATAGACTTGGAGTAGGCTTGCCCAGCACCTGACTTAGCTCGCAGCTTAGTCGACCATGTCCAGAGGAAAGAACTTGTCAATACATTTGCATAGACTTGGAGTAGGCTTGCCCAGCACCTGACTTAGCTCGCAGCTTAGTCGACCATGTCCAGAGGAAAGAACTTGTCAATACATTTGCATAGACTTGGAGTAGGCTTGCCCAGCACCTGACTTAGGTCTTAGCTTAGTCGACCATGTCCAGAGGAAAGAACTTGTCAATACATTTGCATAGACTTGGAGTAGGCTTGCCCAGCACCTGACTTAGCTCGCAGCTTAGTCGACCATGTCCAGAGGAAAGAACTTGTCAATACATTTGCATAGACTTGGAGTAGGCTTGCCCAGCACCTGACTTAGCTCGCAGCTTAGTCGACCATGTCCAGAGGAAAGAACTTGTCAATACATTTGCATAGACTTGGAGTAGGCTTGCCCAGCACCTGACTTAGCTCGCAGCTTAGTCGACCATGTCCAGAGGAAAGAACTTGTCAATACATTTGCATAGACTTGGAGTAGGCTTGCCCAGCACCTGACTTAGGTCTTAGCTTAGTCGACCATGTCCAGAGGAAAGAACTTGTCAATACATTTGCATAGACTTGGAGTAGGCTTGCCCAGCACCTGACTTAGCTCGCAGCTTAGTCGACCATGTCCAGAGGAAAGAACTTGTCAATACATTTGGAGCCAAATAAGCCGCAAAAAAGTGATGTCATGCAAATTATATAATTACAAATGAATAATGAATTTATATTTAATTTGAAGCCGTGTGGTGTTCCAAAGGCTACTTACTTATCATCCCATGTGAAGTTATGCATATGTACAATATGAGGATGTCTGAGAGACTTGAGGAGTCTGATCTCCGTGATGAGGTTGTCTACCGCCGAGCCAGAGTTCTTTATACTTGACTTGTCTACGCATTTGATTGCAAATGTCATTTTAGCACCAATCTGAAATTAAAGCCATTATTTTCCCCGGTCTTAATCTCATATTTTTATTTCTCTTACGTGACGTTTTGAGTATAGTTTGAGTAGGGGGTTAGTTGCAAAAACCAAATGTCGTAATGTTGTTAAATAAGTTATGTAGTTATTCTTCACCTCTTTCTTAGAAAGTTAATAGATTTAGAAAGTTCTTGTGTTAATCTTTGAACAAGTTGGTTGGATTAACTACATTGTATGATTTGTTTCACAAACTCCACTGCAGCTGCGTCCCTGATACAGCTACTGATGTTTTTGTGTTTTGATTTCATTTTATGTTAAATTGAATAATTTTAGAGATTTATGTAAAGCTCATTTGATATAATTGTGAAATTCAAGCACATAGCGGTATTAGTCTCAACGTTGCCTCCAAATGAATTAAGTAATTAAGTGAACGACGAGATAAAAGAAAGAAAATGAATAAAAATCCTAGGCCATGAAAACTAGATAAATTTTAAACTGGGGGTTCCTACTTTATCCGTCGTAAAACTGTTAAATGATCACGACGTGATTTTGGTAAATTCTTACGGGTTTGGGAATCTCCGAAAGGCGTTTATCTTAATTTATATAATTTACAGAAGTGTAGGTGAGGATAAAGTTTTGTAATCTTTTGTTTACATAGTAATAAACATTTATTTACCTTGTTATACGCTTTGTAGACGGTGGAATAACTGCCCGAACCTATTTTCTCAGTCACCACGTAGCCATCTATCTTAGGGAAAGCTATTTTAGCCATTTTTCATTTAGTTAGTACTATATTTTTCAAATTATTTTGCTTTTCATTTTCATTTTTTCGGGACAATGAAGTAAAATGTCAAATTCAAAATTCGATTTTGACGTCTTGGCTAAAGTGACAATTGGTTTTTAGCAGTTGGTGTTAATGTTTCGTCCACACGGTCAAATATTAACTTTTGAAACAGCCTTCCATACTTCGACCTTGATTCCTCTATGCTTCCTTAAAGGACAGACAGTCCTAATCCTAAGGTATGGACAAGTCTGGCGAAGCCATTATAGCATTATTAAAAAAAAAATCTTTGGTAAACGTAAATCGTTTCGATAAATCCAGATTAGAAGCAAAGCATAAAAAGTTATTGCTTTCTCTTTTTTTTTAAGTAACTTAGAGTGAGAGATAGTGATAGAGATAATACTAATCATATGTCAATTCCAATTGACATTCCCATCGCCATGTTTACCTGAAAAATATAAACAAGAAAATAGTTTTCTACGTTTTATCTGATTTTATCAAACTTATATAGAAATACTCAATGATTTGAACAGTAATCATGAATTTAACTCCAAAGTCGACTATTAATAATCCTTTCTGCGCCGGTTGTTTGAGTTCTGATAGAAAATTAACGAATTTAGAGAACAGGGAATCGAGAGCCATTTATTGCCATTTAATTTGGGAAGACGTAAGTTTATTGCAATGATTTTCGGTTTTAATTAAAGATAAATATGTTTTCTATCAGTTGTAATTGATGCCAAAGGTGTAAGTCATGTTTTTATTGTAAAAAAATAATCTTAAAGTCTTAGTAGTTTTTTTACCTAAATAGGTATTTACAAATGTAAATAAGATTGTTATTTCTTTCAGAATTGGTTAGAAGAGCCATCGTTTTTTATATGTTTTGAATGTAATGCGACATTGCTTCGCATTGTTAATTTCAAAAAACGAGTGAAAGTTGCCCACGACGGCTTCCTATCCTATCTGGTGAGTAAAACATTATATTTTTGAGTTCCAACAAACACCAATTCATATCTTTAATCATAAACCCATTTTGATAAAACACAGTTCTCTACAGCAGTATTGATTTATTGACTTAGACTTTAAAACCAAAGGTTGTGGGTTCGAAGAGGATTCGAAAGAAATTATTCAAGGGCCATGAACGCACTATTGTATTGTAATGAGTAATTGAACCAATTTTAATCCAGTATTTTTTTATCTGAAAGCTAAATGTTCTCTAAGTTTGTCATTAAAAATTAATTTAGCCATTTATACAATTTTACATCAAGAGGCTTTTTAAATTTGTCTAACTTCACTTAAAGTTATTGAAAACGTATTTATAGTTTTTATATTATTCAATAATATAATAATATTCAATATGTTGATTTTGTAACAAAAACGAGACTGGAAATTTAGGGTAGGTCTTGTTTGACTATTTCTCCCTTACCCCATAATATTGCCTCCTCCATCCAAAGGAAATTATCCATAGTAATTTAAATCAATCTAATAACGTGTTTCAGAATAATGGTTTAAAACCAGAATGTTTATCAAAATTGTCAATAAAAAATAATTCAATAATAAACAATGATCCAAACGAATCATTTCATATTCTTAAAAATGAAGATATATCCAATGATAAAGATACAAGTGTTGCCAGTGATTTGAACAATCAAAATGCTACCAGAGACAATGGTCATATTGAACCTGTTTTTGTTAAAATGGAAGATAGAGTTGAGGAATTGTTTATGGAGGATGATTTTCAAAATGACGATGTGAGTATTAATAATCTAAAATTTTATAACTAACTAAGCTTGTGTTATGGTGATCAGACAACGGACAGATACAGTTGTCTGGTCACCATAACACAAGCCTAGTTAGAGGGCTAGCTGGTGCTATGTGAATTATCTTATATTTTTCATTTATTTTAGACTGAAAATTTAGAAATAAATGTGAAAATGGAGGATAATTTCCACGATTCTGATGATGAACCTCTTTCTAATGTTAAAAAGAAGAAAATAAAGAAGAAGAAGAAGAATAAAGAAGGTAAGGAATCTACATTTATATACCTACTTCTATGCTAATATTATAAAGCTGAAGAGTTTGTTTGTTTGTTTGAACGCGCTAATGTCAGGAACTACTGGTTCGAATTGAAAAATTATTTTCGTGTCGGATAGTCCATTTTTCGAGGAAGCCTATAGGCTTTAATTTTATTTTGATATTCCCACGGGATCGGGAGTTACACGGGTGAAACCGTTGCGCGCAGCTAGTAATATTATGAAGAGAAAAGATTATTTAGTTTTTTTGTTTGTAATAGGCTCTAAAACTACCGGAGCGATTTTTTTGCGTGCGGAGGTTAAAACGATGACGTTGTTTTTGTTACTATGTGATTTTATAATATTTTGTAAAAAGGTGTGAGAAAAGTAACCAAACCTCTGCAAGAAGATTGTTCCCGCGTAGTTTACAACACGCGGGTGGAAAGGAAGCTGAATCAGTTGAACGTTGAGAGGGGACAGATCGAGATGGTCGTGCTTAGTTGGGACGAGGTATGGAATAATTTCATTTAATATTTAATTCATCATATTATAGGATTGTAATGTACGCAAAAACCAGCCTGTGTCGTAGAAAGTTGCGGGTTCGATTCCCGCCTCATACAAATCACTACATAGTATAAAACAAAGTCACTTTCTCTGTCCTTATATCCCTTTGTATGCTTAAATCTTTAAAACTACGCAACGGATTTAAATGCGGTTTTTTTTAATAGATAGAGTGATTCTAGAGGAAGGTTTATATGTATAATACATGCATAATATAGCCGTGCGAAGCCGGGGCGGGTCGCTAGTATTTAATAAATAAATATTGCAGGACATTCCACACATCGCCATCTAGCCCAAAGCTAAGTAACTACACTTGTGTTATGGGTGCTAGACAACTCATATACTACTTATATACTTTCCTTTTGTAAATATATACTTATAATACATAATACAACCAGACCACAAACAAATATCTAAGCAAAAAATTATGGTGCACTCTTAATGGTTGCCAACATCGAGGACGTCATCCCCGTCAGAATTTTTAGCTAAGAAAAGTTTATAAGTATTCTATCCGATATCTGGCCACCATAACATAAGCCTAGTGGCTTAGCTTGGGGCTAGATGGCGCTGTGTAAAGTGTCCTACTATATTTTGTAGATTGAATACATTAATACATTTGTAGGTGTTATCGGAACGTGTGGAAGCATTGAAGAGTGACATATATTGTAAACTACAATACCGTTGTGAACACTGTGCGCTCGGGTTCAACCATAGAGCTAAACTAGACGCTCACATGAACAAACACAACCCGGTAAATATTATGAACTTTGCACCCACCAACGGCAATATCACGTCTGAGCATAAGTTTCAAAATTACACTAACTTGACCTAACGACTGCTACCATGAAAAGCAATTTGACTTAACGACTGCTATCATGGATATCGACCCTCTAATCTGACATAACGACTGCTTCCAAAGATACCTTCTAATTTGCGAGAGCTATCAGTAATAGCAATCGTCTTATTTGACCTAACGACTGCTCCCCCGAGAGCGACCCTCTAATTCGACCTAACGATTGCTACCATTGTCCTAATGACTACTATTACCTGGAGACCAACTCTCTAATTTAAACCAACAACTACTTCTAAAGATACTATCTTATTTGAGACTATAGCAACCCTTTAACTCAATCTAACGACTGCTACCAGAGACAGCAACCTTCTTAATTGAACTAGCAATTGCTACCTTCTAACTTGCGATTACTATTAAATATAGCAAACCTCAAACTCGACCTAACGACTGCTACCAGATAAAGGAAATCAAACAGATTTCGACATTGAGTTTATTACTGTATAATAAAATTACAATTGTAATATTCCAGGAGGCGGGCGACATAATGTGCAATGTTTGTAAGATAAGGTTCAAGAATGAGAAGTCACTTTATGCACATAAACGGAGGCACAGGGTCAGGTGAGATATACAGCTTTGTTACTCGTTTACCTATTTAACGTTGCAAGCGACTTCACTCGCTTCTTGCGCACTGTTTTGTGAGGAATGAAGTGTACAGTTAATATAAATAAAATTATACCTAAATTTTAAGATAAATAGTATGTTCTGTAATCCATCTAAAGTGCTCATGTATGTTTAACCAAAATAGTACAAAAAAAGGAATTTTTCCAAACTTTGGGTAAATTTGAATAACTTTTAAACCATTTTCCATTTTTTTTTATGTAAACATACTTTATGCCTTCAAAGTCAAGTTCATGCGCTCAACTATCGCCTCTTTAAGACAGTGGATCTGCGTCACCATAGTCCGTGCACTTGCTGTGTATCTCTACAATTGTGCTGTCGTAACACAAGCCTAGTTGGGCAATATGACGCGAGTCTTGAAATATGTATTATATATGTGAACAGATGGCGTTGTATCCCTTGCGGAAGCCTCTGGTCGCGCGCCGCCGTCTGCGCCGACCACGCGCACCGCACGCACGGCAGCACCGCGCCGACACACACGTGCAGCTACTGCACGCACACTGCGCCGTGAGTATATTACTGCTTCTCCTATACTGGACTTGACCTAAAGACTGCTAACAGGGGTAGCATCCATATAACTTTAGCTAATAAATAAATATTGCAGGACATTCCACACGTCGCCATCTAGCCCCAACGTAAGTAACTACACTTGTGTTATGGGTGCTAGACAACGATATACTACTTATATACTTTTGTAAATATATACTTATAATACATAGAAACAACCAGACCACAGACAAATATCTAAGCATAAATACATGTCTGAGACGTGGAATGTAACCCGCAACCCTGTGTTTGGCAGTCCGGCATGGTGACCATTGTGCCAACTGGGCCGACAAATGACTGCTAATCAACAATAGTATGCCTTTGATTTGACCTTACGACTGCTACCAAAGATATAGCAACCATCTGACTTGACCTTACAACTGCTACCAGAAATTGCAACGTTCTAACGACTGCTACCGAAGATAATAAATTTTGTTACCATACATATTCCAGTAGCGCCATCTAATCCAAACCTAAACAAAGCTGTTAATAATGTTTGTTGCTCTAACGACTGCTACCGAAGATAGCATTTATGTAACAAAGCCGTTAATAATGTTATGTTTCAGTACGTTAGGTAAACTGAAGCTCCACATGCGCAGTCACTCGGAGCCGGTCTCCTGCGAGATCTGCGGGAAGACTTACAGGGACAAGGATACGTTGAGGACGCATTTATTGTAAGGAAATTATTCCTTTATTTTAAAATTATAATTAAAAAAACCAATAATTGCAATAACAAAACTTACAATCATCACTATCACTACATAGTATAAAACAAAGTCGCTTTGTCTGTCCCTATATCCCTATGTATGTTTAAATCTTTAAAACTACGCAACGGATTTTGATGCGGTTTTTTTTTTAATAGATAGAGTAATTCAAGAGGAAGGTTTATATGTATAATACATGCATTATATACCCGTGCGAAGCCGGGGCGGGTCGCTAGTGTTTTAATAAATATTGAAAATGTAAATCAAAATTAAATGGATATGAAATAAAAATTATGACAAAATCAAATAAAAATAATAAAGACTTAATTATTCAGAACCAAAATGAACATCAACTAAAATAAAATAAAACACAGATATCTGTAAAACTAAAGAAATATTCATAGCTTAGTTTGTTTGGCTGCAATTCGATCAAAGTCTTCGTATTGTTTTAAAAACAAAGCAGAGTGTATTTTCAAATTATTATTTTCTAATTCTAATAAAAATCTTGTAATTTCCAGTATACATAGGGGTGAAAAAGAATATGAATGTTCTAAATGTGAGAAGAAATTCCTTTTCAAGAAAGCTCTAGAAATACACGAACTGACTCACGGAGGGAACCAATATTTGTATTGCCATCAGGTAAATGCTCACATTCATTATTCTTCTCATATAGTTTAGTTTCGCTCACATATTGTAAGGCTTCCAAACTTGACCTAACGTTTGCTACCATATTAATAACAATATTGCAATTTGGCCTAACGACTGCTACCAGACACAACTTTTTAACGCAATCTAACGACTGCTACCATATCGATAACAACCCTATAATTTGACCTTACGACTGCTACCAGATATAGCAACCGTCTAACTTGACCTAACGACTGCTACCATATCGATAACAACATTGTAATTTGGCCTTATGACTGCTACCAGACAGCAACCGTCTAACTTGACCTAACGACTGCTACCATATCGATAACAATAACAACAATATTGCAATTTGAACTTACGACTGCTACCAGACACAACCTTTAACGTGACCTAACGGCTGCAATCATATCGATAACAACCCTATAATTTGACCTTACGACTGCTACTAGAGATAGCAACCATCTAAACTTGACCTTACGACTGCTACTAGATGTCGCTGTGTGCAATGTCCTGCAATATGATGTCTAATATATTTATGTAAATGTATATGTTTCAGTGCGACGTGACGTTCAAGAATCATCTGTCATACTATCAACATATGAAATATAATCTCAAACATATCGATCCGGAGAAAATTATGTAAGTTTCTAACACCCGCGTAACTCCCGATCCCGTGGGAATATCGGGATATAAAGTACCCTATGTTACTGTCAATGAATCAATGTATCCTCATACCATACTCGTTTCAGCAACATCGGTCTAGTAGTTTCGGAGCCTATTCTTTACAAATTAAAAAACTCGTCCGACAAAAAACTCGTCCGGCAAAAAACTCGTCCGACAAAAAACTCGTCCGGCAAAAAACTCGTCCGACGTGAGAATTTTGTGTGACGTGAGAATTTTGTGTGACGCTTTTGTAAAATTTCACTCTCATCATTTTTTCATAACGCGCCTAAAGAAGTATAACTTCAAAAAAAAGGGTGCGTGTACTTATGTACGCGCGTGAGAAGTTATACTTCTTTGGCATTATTAAAAAAAAAAAAAAAAAAAAAAAACTCGTCCGGCAAAAAACTCGTCCGACAAAAAACTCGTCCGACAAAAAACTCGTCCGACAAAAAATTCGTCCGACAAAAAACTCGTCCGGCAAAAAACTCGTCCGACGTGAGAATTTTGTGTGACGCTTTTGTAAAATTTCACTCTCATCATTTTTTCATAACGCGCCTAAAGAAGTATAACTTCAAAAAAAAAAAAAAACAAAAAAAAAAAAAAAAAAACTCGTCCGACAAAAAACTCGTCCGGCAAAAAACTCGTCCGACAAAAAACTCGTCCGACAAAAAACTCGTCCGACAAAAAACTCGTCCGACAAAAAACTCGTCCGACGACGTGAGAATTTTGTGTGACGCTTTTGTAAAATTTCACTCTCATCATTTTTTCATAACGCGCCTAAAGAAGTATAACTTCAAAAATCTTTTCTCTTTATTATATTAGTATAGAGTGAAGATATACATACCATAAGCCCATACCTGTGTCCTGCGGTTTCACACCCTTTACTTTTGGTCATTGAATAACTATACAATAATCCCATGGATATTTCTCATTTAAAAAAACAGTTATTAAGAAAATAGGCTGAGGTTACAACGAAAATCCACTAAACTTTAAAGAAAGTTTGTAGCTGGAAAAATATAGTCTTGTAAATTTATTTTCCCATAAAACCTAATACACCTTTTTTAAAGTAATTTAATTATTATATCCGTGCCGTGGCTACCATAACACAAGCCTAGTTACTCAACTTGGGCGCAAGATGGCGCTGTATGAATTGTCCTATAATATTTAATTATTAATATTTCAGTCACGAGTGTGAGTACTGCGAGCGTCGGTTCGCGCGCGCGTCTCGCCTCGCGGAGCACACGCGCGTCGTGCACGTCCGGCACGAGCACGACGTGCACTGCACGCAGCCAGGGTGTCACAAGGTATGAGGAATCTATCTCATTATACCTGTGGCGCCATCTAGTTACACCATTTTTTTCCACACATCGCCATCTAGCCCCAAGCTAAGTAACTACACTTGTGTTATGGGTGATAGACAACTTATATAGCTACTTATATACTTTTGTAAATATATACTTATAATACATAGAAACAACCAGACCACATACAAATATCTGCACATAAATACTTGCCTGAGGCGGGAATCGAACCAGCAACCCTGGGTTTGGCAGTCCGGCATACGTACATTATTGATCCAATTCAAAACTATATAGGGGGTAATTCTCCACATCAAACTAAATAACTTTTGTTCTACGACTTCTGACAAAAAAATATATTCTATTTTATAAGTAATATCTGCCGCGCTATGTGCGCGCGCGCAATCTTTGCCGCATAGACTTAGAAAATGGCCAGACAGTACTAGATACATTTTTTAAATATTTTTTTGGGATATTTATTGGGTTTTGTATAAAAGTCGTAGAACAAAAGTGATTCGTTTTGATGTGGAGAATTACCCCCGGCATGGTTTTGAATTGGAAATTGCCATTTAATGATCAAGTCTTGATCTTGTCCCTCAGACAAGTATTTAAGCTTAGATATTTGTCTGTGGTCTGGTTGTTTCTATGTATTATAAGTATATATTTACAAAAGAAAAATATATAAGTAGTATATGAGTTGTCTAGCACCCATAACACAAGTGTAGTTACTTAGCTTGGGGCTAGGTGGCGATGTGTGGAATGTCCTGCTATATTTATTCCCCCCCCAGACGTTCAGGTCGCGCGGGTCGCTCCGGTCGCACCGCGCGACCGCACACCGACGTGACCCCACTCGCGCGACACACGTGTGTCACACCTGCGGACACAAGTACAAGGTAATTACCTCCCTGCACGGTTTTGGATTTTAATCCTATAACCCTGTATATTGACAATAGTATATAGGTATTACATATACAGGGTTATTGGAAATTAATTGACACGGCGTTAAGGGCTTCTTCTGTGCACCTTAACAAACAACTTTAGTTCTACGACTTTTGGAAATTCGAACATTTTTTCGAAAATTTTGAGGTTAGGTTTACCTGAAAATCAGCTGTTCCTTACACGGAGAGGTCAGTAACCTTAAAATTTTACTTATTTTTTAAGTTTCATCTACTGTTCTTGGTATGAATGACTTTTGTTTTAAAAAATCAGCTGTTTTTCGAATTTACATAACCTCAAAATGTTCATTTTTTTTTCGAATTTCCAAAAGTCGTCGAACAAAAGTTGTTTGTTAAGGTGCTCAGAAGTAGCCCTCAACGGCTTGCTAGTATAATTTCCAATAACCCTGTATATATATTATTAGAAATCAGAGGAAAAATGATCCTATGTCACTGCTAATTTTAGGAATCAGAAGCGATAATCATTCAAAATAGCAGCTAAACCTATAGGTAGTTAAGTATTAAGGTATTAAGGAATATTAGCAACAATAGTTAGCTTTCAATAAGTAAACACCTTTACAAAAATGTGGAAACGTCTTACTGTATGCAGCGTCGAACCCAAACACCTTACCAACTGACGACCAAGCAGAGAATGAACTCGCTTTCAACTAAAGCGCTCGCTTTTATAGGCGGTGGTGGGGATCGGCATTGCACACAGCAAGTTTGACTAATTATAACGGACGTGACGTCACTTTTCTGCTCTCAAGAAAGGATTCTCCTTACAATATATTATGGACCAAGTGATTACTTTGATCATTCTCAGAAGATCCATGGGACAGATCCAAAATGGATCTAGTGAGATTTTTTTTCTCATTGGATCCAGATTTCAAATTGTGTATCTACTGAGATTTATTTTGTCTTTCTTAGTCGATTTCAATGAATCACTTGGTTCATAACATATCCATTGTCTAGCTACCATAACACTAGCCTAGTTGCCTACCTCGAGCGCTAGATGTCGCTGTATGAAATCTAAAGGCAGTTATTGTCAGAACATATTATAATCATATAAATTACATACCCTTTAGCATTATTTTACTACAACGCCTAATCTACTATTTAAAGGTATTAAACTAATTAACTCAAACAAATCGTGCGACCATGAAAAGGTTCAGGCATCATGAAGCTACTGCGACAGAATGAACCACGTTCCCTTATTTTATTCCTATTTCTAGACACAAAAACAGTAGTCAAGTTTGCGTTTGCGTTATGTCCCCTCACTTCTCCCCCAGAGTAAGAAGTCGCTAGAGTCGCACGTGCGGTCGCACACGGGCGAGCGGCCGTACGCGTGCTCGGTGCCCCCGTGCGCGGCCACCTTTGCACACGACGCAGCTCTCTACAGGCATCTCAAACTTGTACATAGGGGTGAGTTTAGTTATATATATCTAGCAACGGTTTCACCCGCGTAACTCCCGATCCCGTGGGAATATCGGGATATAAAGTATCCTATGTTACTGTCAATGAATCATTGTATCCTTTTACCAAGATTCATCTAAATCGATTCAGTAGTTTAGGAGTTACAAACAAACAAATAAATATTCGCACTTTTTATAATATACTTATATATAGACTTACCCGAATTTCTATTCTTTTAATTTTTAAGACTTTGATATTTTTTAAATTTGAGGTTATATGGGGTTGTAACATTTTGGCATAATAAACGGTCAGCCATTTGATAGGTGGCTGCGTTAAAATAAATGTAAATAATAATATGTTTGTTTACCGAATACTCGAAGACGGCTCAACCGATTGCTATCATCCTTTTTTAGTAAAATTGATCGCATAAGGAACCATATAGTTTCTTTTAGGAACCCCTAAAACTACCTAAGAGGGATATTTTTTTCGGAATTAATGAACGTCATTTATTTGCTCATTCGTTCATTTATTTTGTCACATTTTATTAATTTGTCATTATTTTATTTCAGTAACAACAAAGAAGAAACAAGACTCGCAACCTGTCACAACAACTCAACTACAAAACTAAGATTTAATGATTTATTCATAAAACAAATAAAGGCCTATTTTATATTTGTGTTTTTTTAACTAGTTCTAAATCGTTCTATAGATGGCGGTATTTTAATAAACTATTTTCTCTGGTTATCGGTTATCGGCCGGCTAAAGTTTCTTGCAAAGAGATGTCAAATATTAAAGACAGAGTTAATAGTATCAGAATCTTGCAAAAATATATGTTTTTTTAGGGTTCCGTGCTACAAAAGGTAAAAAAGGAACCCTTAAAAGATCTCTGGCATTTGTTATTTGTATTAATGTCCTCTATACTTTGACATATGTTCGAACTAGCGACCCGTCCCGGCTTCGCACGGCTATATTATGCATGTATTATACATATAAACCTTCCTCTTGAATCACTCTATCTATTAAAAAAAAACTGCATCAAAATCCGTTGCGTAGTTTTAACGATTTAAGCATACATGGGATATAGGGACAGGGAAAGCGACTTTGTTTTATACTATGTAGTGATAGTGATAGTGAAGAAAGCCGCGAAACTAAAGATGGTGTCGTTCATTATGCCAAAATGATAAAACCCCTTAAAAAGTTTAACCAGAGACAAATGTAAAGCCAACGAACTAAGTTAGTAAAAAAAAACCTAATCTAAAATCCCTTATTAGTGATTAAAACCAGAAATAAATAAAAATACACAATTAAATTCTGTACATTTTATTAAAATAGTAACTTAACACATAAATTGTACAATAATACCTTAAATTAAATAAATAATTAACACCCGGAATACTGCCGAATCTTATATAAACTTAAATAAATTATAAATAAACTTATAAACAGTATAAATTAAATTCGGAACTCATCCAAAACTAAATAAATCTCTATTTTATTATAGAAACTGTGGATGAATTCCAAATAATCAATTAAATACCAAAATAAATTCTCATTTTTTGACGATGGCAATGAACAGACAAAATGGCGCCAGTCGACTTGATCAAAAACCGGTCTCTTTCTTGACAATAATCTCTATTAACGGAAAAATTTAGTTTTGAGGTTAATATTCATTAAAAATATGTAGGTACTTATTTACTTATATCTAAAATTCATTGTACTAAATTCTTGTATTTTTTTCATCGATATTCAGACTTTTTTATATATTTTACCTTGAAATTATCGATTTAAACGGAGTCATACCTAAATACCAATAAATAAACTTATTCCTAATGTTTTTAATTAAACTCTTTGCTCCATTGTTACTGGCTGCATATAAAGAACCGTTGTCGTAAAAAAAAAGTAAATTGAGCGGGAATTTTACAATATGGCAGCCGCTCACTGGTTCAGACTAGACGCTACAAAAACTAATCGACTTATGTCTTCTTAATCTTTTCGCCGAATTCTTTCTTTTCGTCGCTGTAATTATCTAAATTGTCGCTTATGCTGGTCGCTACAGATATTTCCGTGACCGGGTCTTTGTCGTCTGATTTTCTATCGAAATAAATGGCGACATCATTGTCTTCTAATTCTTCGACCGGTTTTATCTCGTAATTCGTTGGAGGTACAGCCACAGAATGTTGTATAGAATGTTCTCCTTTGAGTTCACATTCGGGTATGTCACCTCTTTGGTGCAACATTTCAGTTTGTAAAATAGTTTTCGTATCTTGATTCGAAGTTTGGACTTCTTGGTCTTTCTTCGTCCGATCGATCGGTTCATAACCATCCGGTAAGACTAGACCATCGGAGAAGTTTGGAACGTTTAAAGATGGCGGTTGTTGGTAGTTAAATAATTGAGTATTGTGTGATGATAGGGTACTTTGTAATTGTACGTGACTATTTTGTTGAGCGTTTTGGATCTGTACTTGGGGACGATTGCTCTGTATTTGGACATGGTTCTGTCCATTGGGAGGCTGTTCGATTGCCTGGAGTATACTTTGAAGTAGTCCTTCGGAAAGTAACTGTTCGTGGGGTATCGTCGGAGTTCCTTTACCGTTTGAAGATTGTATTTGTAAGGAATAAGTTCCCAACTTCCCTTTAACGGGTATATCACCTCCTTGCACCTGATTCACTTGATTTAAACTCTGCGTTTGCACGTGATTCAAGGATTGCGAGTTCGATGCTATTTTCTGCTGCAACTTCTTCGTTTCCTCACTCAAATTCTTTATCTTCTCCGACGTTCGATAAATTTCGTCAGTTACGAATTGTATTTTCTCATCTTTAAAGTTGTTTTTGGCGTTTTGTTGCGCTTCTCTCAGCGCTTTACCTTTGACTTTCTCGTATTTCTCCGGCAGGATAGTTTGGACCAGCGTGTGCGAGGCGGTTGCCAAGTCCTTGCTGTTGTAAGACACAGACTCGCTTCCTTCAATAGGTATATTGAAGCTATTAGCGTGTGAAACGAGCTGATTTAGCTGGTTCTCAGATAAAGTAGAGCCTAAAGAGCTGAGACTCGCAACATATTTGGACGCTAAATCAGCTGGAATCTTCTCTCCACTTCGAGCCGCTTTGAGTATAGCTTCATGGTATGGACAGTGTTTGAGAATCGCTGCAGCGTCTAAGTTGGATAGATTAGCGAATATAGAACCGTCTATAGCTGCAGTGACTGCGTTAGTGCTGGATCCAGAGGCTGTGTTATCTCCGACGGTTAGAAGTGGTACCGAGTAGGAATCTATGGGTGATCCGTACAGGCTGCTAGGTGCTGTGTGACCTTGGAACTGTAGCGGGTTTCCAGCGTGAGGCAAGCTGTATAGACTTGTGGGTTCGATGGAGAGGGATAGGGAATTGAAGCCGTGGTTAGCGGAGTGTATGTTGACATCTTTGACGTCTCTGATCGGTGGAGGGATGTACGCCGGTCCATGGGTTAGGTGATCGATGCCATGAGCGTCCTTACTGTGCGTCGTATGTCCGACGTGCTGGAGGAGACCGTCTGGGACCGGCTCCCGGAACTTGATGGGTTGGCGAGGGATGCCGGTGTGGGTAGAGTAGTGGCTGCCCCCGGATATAGAGCCGTACGGGAGGGGGAGGTTGGATGGAGGTGGCTTGGGAGGCGCGCCGTATTGGCTGCCGGGAGGTACGCCGTAGATACCTGATGGAGGAACCAGACCTTTGGCTCCATGTAGTCTGATACTCGAGGAATAAGGTCCGCCTGATGTGGAGTCTAAAGGCGGTGATGTGTACGTATCGATCGGCTTCTCAGGGATGGAAGCTTGGATTATAGCCAGGTCTTGTTGGGGGTTGTGCTCGGTGTAGTGAGCCTCGAAGACAGTCTTAGCTTGGTCTATGTTGTTGGTGTCACCGCCTACGATGGAGTTCAAGTCCAAATTGGCCAGGGCATCCTGGTGTATGCTGGAGTAGCCTGTCGATATTTGGGTTGAGAATTGGTTCTGGTTTTGTCCTTGGAAGAACTGGTGCTGTTCCACGCTCGGCAACTCCTGCTCCAAGACGTGGACTTCATGCACTGGCGGCGGAGGAGGTGGACCGTAGTTGTCTTCGACGTTCTCCACGTGGCCTATGGGGTGTGATACTCCTGGGATCGGCTTCCAACCGTCGTACAGGACATGAGGTGGTGTCGGAGGCGCCGGGATACCAGGGTGGGGTGGTCGGGGGTTCGGATCCGGCTGCGGAGGTCCATAGTGTCCCACATTCGATAGGTCTTCAACTACGACTTGTTCTGAATGTGCTATAGGCCCTATAGATCCTACTGAGCTGATCGGTGGCCCTATGGGACCGAGAGCATGTCCCGGAGGGCCGTAGCTATCAGATGGGATCGGGAAGTCCGGCTTCAAATCCTGTGGAAGCGAAAATAACGGCGTCCCGTATATAGGAGCGGGTAAATTGCCGCCAAAGTCGATGCTGTTGTCGATCGCTCCCAAGTTTTGTGTGACAGTGACAGTTGAGACATCTTGGACGGCTACGTTTTGTATCGGTATGCCGAAAGGAGCTCCGTAAGTCACTTTTGGAGGCCCATAAATCGGTTTAGGAGGTCCATAAAGCGGCTTAGGAGGTCCATAGATAGGTTTAGGGGGCAAAATCTTCTGTTTGAAAGGTAGCCCGTAAGTTGGCTTCGGGAGACTCTGTTTAGATCCGTAAATCTTTTTCGGCGGGCCGTAGCTTAGTTTCGGGGGACCGTAGCTGTGCTTGGGAGGTCCGTAGCTGTGCTTGGGGGGGCCGTAGCTGAATTTAGGGGGTCCGTAGAGTTGTTTCGGCATGGGAGGCGGGGGTCCCTCGTAGGAGACGCTCGGGAAGACGACCGGCGCGGGAGGTCCGTAGGCGCCAGGAGGAGGCTCGGGGAAGGACGCCTGCAGCTCCGGGACGCCGTAGATCGGGGCTGGCAGCTGGAGGTCTGAAACTGTTAACATATTTTTCTTAAGGTTCCGCTGGTCGATCGTGTTTTCCATACAAATGAATTTAGGTCCGTATTAATAAACCAAACTCAATATCGATTTCAATCTTGAGTTTGCTCTTGAGTTGTTGCGCTGATTAATAAACCTATCTTAAGACGCGATTAAAGAGCGACGTATCACTTGAGTCATACCGTATTAATAAATCAAACTCAGCTCTCAAGATATGTCTCAAGATGTAGTTTCGTGAACTCAAGTCTGATTGCGGGTCATAAATGACATAAGTTAGCTGTTTCGTTAGTTTTGTAGTTCAGGAACATGGAGCTAGAACAAATTTTGTCAGAAATCAATTATTATGATGGTATTTTATGCTAATGACTTTTTGAACAAATCATTCGCATTTAAATAATTATTTAGTAGTAAAATCTTACATTTTGTAAAAAAAATCACATTAAAAACAAGTTCTCAAGGTAAGAACAAAGCGTTACTGTCATTCAATGTCGCTCTCAAGATCAGTTTCAAATCTCAAGAGCGATATCAGCCTGGTTAAAACTTGAGTTTTATCTATTAATTAACGCCCAACTTAAGATAGTGACCGCATCTCAAGACTCACTCGATTGATACGCACTCAAGATCGATATTGAGAGCCATTTATTAATACGGGCCTTAGAGTGTTATCCATTTATTCTTTATGGAATTTGAAAAAACAATAGTTAAATCTACATAACAAGTCTATATCTAGCCCATGTAGGCGACGAAATAGACAAATTATATTTAATTATATTTTTATAATATAAATAAATATAATTTGTCTATTGTGTATATATATGGTATGTATATATAATACATGGGCTATATATAGACTTGTTATGTAGATTTAACTTTTGTTTTTTTCAAATTCCATAAAGAATAAATGGATAACACTCTAAATTCATTTGTATGGAAACACGATCGACCAGCGGAACCTTAAAGGTAAAACTCTTTGGTTGTAGCCAGAATCACTATCACTACATAGTATAAAATAAAGTCGCTTTCTCTGTCCCTATTTCCTTTTGTATGCTTAAATCTTTAAAACTACGCAACGGATTTTGATGCGGTTTTTTTTTAATAGATAGAGTGATTAAAGAGGAAGGTTTATATGTATATTACATGCATAATATAGCCGTGCGAAGCCGGAACGGGTCGCTAGTAACAAATAAAAGGTAGTCGCAGTAAATATACTGAAAATTTAAAGGATTTTTAAGATGTGGCAACATGTTGTGGTAATTTTATTTCTTAAAAACAGTGTTGTCACATTTAAAAAAAACTAATTCTGGGTAAATTGGTAATTATTCCAAACCAAACTGTAAAACAAAGCAAACTAAAACATTTTTTTCTATTTTTAACCGACTTCAAAAAAAGGAGGAGGTTCTCAATTCGGTTGTATGTATTTTAATGGATGTTCGCGCATATCTAGTTTGTTTATCAACCGATTTTGATGAATCTTTCTTTGTATAGTATCTAAAGGTACATAATATCTACTTATGAGTGTTATCTCAACACCCTGTATAGTAACGAACCGTGTCCGAGGTTAACCTCCTGCGGGGGTCCATACGCGTCCGCCGGGAGCGGCTCACCGTACGAGTTGAGGAGGCTCGCCTCACGCTTCGTCGCTACTGATCCTGGAACGGGACGGTCACGTTACTACTATGTTTACATTACCTACTCAACTCTATAGACATCCTTGTTAGGGGCAGTGACGGATTAACCCTTAAGGTGAAAGGGTACCGGCTCTCTCTCAATACAAACGTAGTCGACTGTTTCCTCCCTGGATAATGACACTAGAGCAAATATTTTTGTTCCATAAAAAAAACTTATTACAACCATGACCATGTCCCTATGTTTTGCAATTTTTTATTTTTCGTTCTTTAAATCTTAATTTCTATGATAATTAGAAAATGACAAAAAAAAACAACATAGGGGCATAGCCATGGCAGTTATAGGTTTTATGCAATAAAAATATTTGTGCTAGTGTCATTATCCAGGGAGGAAACAGTCGACTACGTTTGTATGGAGAGAGCGTCGGTACCTTTTCACGTTAACAAAGAGAGTCTGCGTCGTTGAGTAAGACGTACCTGTTTGTGAAGCGTCAGCCAGCAGGTCCTGGTCGCTGTCCTGGGAGACTAGACCCTGGGGGGTGTCGTCAGCCTGCGCCCGCGCAGCCAACACCACGCACACCAGCGCCAACTGCAATAACATACAGAATACAGATAAATAATAAAATTAATAAATATTGAAGAACATTTTACACAGTGACATAGATGTCACCTTCAGGGCTATATCCTAAAATTCTAAAAAGAATTGCGTGCCCGAATTTGACAAAAACTAAAACTGCATCATTAGATTTTTGAAAAAGCCCTTACCCTAGCCAGGAATCGATCCGAATCGATTAAATTTTGGGTTTACTTTAGTAAATTCGCAAAACAGCTGATTTTTCAAAACAAAGTTCATTCAGACTAAGAACAGTAGCTAAAACTAAAAAATTAAGTAAAATTTCAAGGTTAATGACCTCTCCGTGTAAGGAACAGCAGATTTTCAGGTAAACCTAACCTCAAAATTTTCAAAAAAATGTTCATTATATATTTCCAAATGTCGTTGAACAAAAGGTGCATTGAAGTGGGCCTCAACGGCTTACTAGTATCTATCTATAGGTACCAATAACCCTGTATATATAGTTACTAACAGCGCTCCGCGGTTTCCCCCGCGTAACTCCCGATCCCGTGGGAATATCGGGATAAAAAGTAGCCTATAGCCACACTATAGCCTTCCTCGATAAATGGACTATCTAACACAAAAATAATTTTTCAATTTGAACCAGTAGTTCCTGAGATTAGCGCGTCCAAGCTTTATAAATTACTAGCGACTTCGCACGGCTATATTATGCATGTATTATACATATAAACCTTCCTCTTGAATCACTATCTATTAAAAAAACCGCATCAAAATCCGTTGCGAAGTTTGAAAGATTTAAGCATACATAGGAATATAGGGAGAGAGAAAGCGACTTTAGTTTTATACTATGTAGTGATAAGTACAGATTAACAATCACAACTCTTCGTTCTTCTGCGTCCCTTAGGAATGTAATAAAAGTACATTCCTTACAAAAATATTAAAATTGACATTCATTGACAATGTAAATTGTAAACAAACGTCCGTTATAATATCCTACATAGGTACATATCGGTGCAACACATCGATAGCGCGATCTAATTTTACCTGTGGTGCCATCTAGTAGTGATGTTGTGAAACGTGTTCTAGTTTATAGCTGTAATAGTGACTGTTATGTATTCTGTGTCCGTCCTGGCGGGTACTAGAGTTTTGTGGCTACATACATAGGGTTCCAGTCACCAGGCTGTATCTCATGAACCGTGATAGCTAGACAGTTGACATTTTCACAGAAGATGTATTTCTGTTGCCGCTATAACAAACAACAAATACTAAAAACAGTATATATAGTCGGAGATCCCTTTAAGGACGACCTTTATCGAGCTGTTTATTGGATGAAAAGTATATTATATCATACTAGCGACCCGTTCCGGCTTCGCACGGCTATATTATGCATGTATTATACATATAAACCTTCCTCTTGAATCACTCTATCTATTAAAAAAAACCGCATCAAAATCCGTGGCGTAGTTGTAAAGATTTAAGCATACATAGGGATATAGGGACAGAGAAAGCGACTTTGTTTTATACAAATTTATAATAGGTCAATAAATATATTGCAAATGAGTTGCCTAAACAATTTCAGAATATGATTAACTAACAATTTAATGTTTTGTTTTGTTTTTCAACCTTTCACTGGTTTGTTTAAGATACATATTCCATATCAATAGAAAGTATGAAGCCTATAGAATATACAAACGTTAGGTTGACTATATTTTCCCGTCACAACTCGTGAGTAGGCAGGTAAATCGATCGCAAACTAGTAGTCATTTGCACTGGTCTGGTTAATGAATTAAATTTAAGGCTACATATGCTGCCAAACGCAACGCGCCAGAAATACCCGTCGCTTACAACTAATATTGTTGATTGTAACGAATGTGTTTTGTTTTTCTCAAAGTTGCTGAGATGGAATTATGGGTGAAATTTTTACCAATATTTTGGAGTAATTTCGAGGCGAAAATTCTTAGTCATTTCAAGGCTAGACTAGTTTTAATTCTTAATTTTAGGATAGCTTTAAAACTATAAAAAAAAATTGTTTTAAAATCACACCAAAATGTCGGTAAAAATCTCACCTACAATTCCATCTCAGCACTTTTGAGAAAAACAAAACAAATTCGTAACAATCAACAATTTTCACCAACAAAGGCGACCGGTGCCGGTAGTTACTATTTAGTAGGCTGTGTACCAAGGTCGTTGGCGTATGTACCCCCCTTAAGTTAAAATAAAGATTGTGTATTTCATTGGTACGGAATTTTGTCTATTGACCAAACCAGTGAAAAGTCTAAAAACAAAAAAAATATTAATCATTCTGGACTGAATTTTTTTAGGCAACCCATTTGCAATATATTTTTTGGCCTATTTAATTTGATAATACTTTTCATCCATTAAACAGATAGATGAAGGTCGTCCTTAAAGGGATCTCGTACTAATATTGGTGCGGAACACTTCGTGCGCGAGCCCAATACGCAATCGCGGTTTCACCCGCGTAACTCCCGATCCCGTGGTAACATCGGGATATAAAGTACCCTATGTTACTGTCAATGAATCAATGTATCCTCATACCGAGTTTCATCTAAATCAGTCCAGTAGTTTCAGAGCCTATTCGTTACAAACAAACAAAATCTTTCCTTTTTATAATATTAGTGTGACCCAGTTATCACAATGGTCACCATGCCGGACTGCCAAACACAGGGTTGCGGGTTCGATTTCCACGTCTCAGACATGTATTTATGTGCAGATATTTGTCTGTGGTCTGGTTGTATCTATGTATTATATGTATATATTTACAAAAAAAGAAAAATATAATAAGTAGCTATATATGAGTTGTCTAGCACCCATAACACAAGTGTAGTTACTTAGCTTGGGGCTAGATGGCGATGTGTGGAATGTCCTGCAATATTTATTTACTCCCGATCTCGTGAGAATATCTAAATATAACATAGTAAGTACATGAAAAAAATGTACGCGACGAATTGAGAACCTCCTCCTTTTTTGAAGTCGGTTAAAAAGTAGCCTAATAATAGCCTTCCTCGATAACTATCCAACATAAAAATAATTTTTCAATTCGAACCAGTAGTTCCTGAGATAAGAGCGTTTAAACAAACAAACTAACAAACTCTTCAGCTTTATAATATTAGTAAAGTAGTAGTAGATCGTGAGCTTCGCGTGTAAATCCGCGAGACACAACCAGTCAGCCAGCATTAGACTAACAACATAATAACATACACATCATTTCGACCTGTATCTATTAGTTTTTTATTAGATGATTGGTGTTCCCGTGTTCTTGTTTATATCGATTGTTGATGTTAAGATAATGGAATCGATTCTCATGGGAGAGTCTCCTCACTTGTGATAGTGGTGTATAGTATACTTCATAAGTCCACTGTCAGTTCGCTACAATCTGCTATACATATAAAATCTTTTGTCCTGACTGACTGACTGACGGATCAACGCACAGCCTAAACCGCTGATCGTAGAGACCTGAAACTTGGAGGGTGTGATCTGTGTATGACGTAAGCATCCGATAAGAAAGGATTTCCCAAATTCTACCCCTTAAGGGGGTGAAAAAGTGGGGCAGAGTTTGTATGGGACAACGTGATTTCTTGGCCCATATTCGACTTCTACGCGGAAGAAGTCGCGGGCAAAAGCTAGTCTTTAATATAAAAATGAATCGCTAAATGTGTAGCTAAGCTCAAATCGCGAGAACGGCTGAACTGATTTCGCTAATTCTTTTTTTTAACTTTAATACAAAAAAAAGTAAAAAAAACGTGTGGCACTCGGGGACTGCCGCAGTAAAGCTATTGCATCGTGCGAGCTTCGTACAGTCGTACCGTATACATACACGTTAAGCGAACGCTCGGCCGAGCTACATGGTAGGCGGAGTGGGGGGTGTTAGGTTTTATTTTCGTTACGAAATTTCTTGATTCGGTCGCCGCGCTCAAAGCCCGCGATAAAAGCTATGCAATAGCTTAAAAAAAAGTCGCTATAAAGTTCAAGTTTTAGTGGTGAGGTTCCGGGAAGGCAAAACAGTTGAGTGACTTTAGTATCGTATAAATATTGATATTCAATCGTGTCGCGGTGTTAGTTGCCAAACTGCACCTAAACGGCTGAACCCATTTGTATGAAATTTTTTGTGTTATTTTTTATTTTATATGGGTAAAGAACATTATAACATAACAACGTAACCCGTGGATCGAACCCACGTCGGTTGGTGTAGCGTAGCGGGTGGCCCCTTATACCACTCACACAACTAAACACATAGCTAACATGTTGACAAATAATAATCACACTGAGTACTTTTAATTCAAGTATTTATGTTTGTGTGTAACGTCTATTAGAAGAAGGTCGTAAGTCCAATACTTGTTTATAGTATTATTGTAGCAAACTGATAGTGGACTTATGACGCTTACTGAACATAACTAGGTAGCGGATGTCGTCCACTTCCGACTTTAACTATGTGAAATTAAAAGTGAATTGTTTTATTTCTTTACTAGCTGCGCCTCGCAGTTTTACCCGCGTAACTCCCGATCCCGTAAAAAAGTTGTCGGTGACACACGGACAGACAGATGGACAAGAAAGTGATTTTTTTATTGAAATATTACATTGTTAATAATGTCCTTCTAATTTCATAAAATTTATAGTTTGTAGCTCTTTTTTTTTTCTTGGTAATTTGTGACTGCCTTGAAATTGGTTTTTAAAAACCTTTTAGTGGCTCCTGGTACTCGCAGGTACCTTGTTGCTGTTTTATTTCTTTACTAGCGACCCGCCCCGGCTTCGCACGGCTATATTATGCATGTAATATACATATAAACCTTCCTCTTGAATCACTCTATCTATTAAATAAAACCGCATCAAAATCCAATGCGTAGTTTTAAAGATTTAAGCATACAAAGGAATATAGGGACAGAGAAAGCGACTTTGTTTTATCTATGTAGTGATTTTCAAGGAATTCTCAATTCGGTGGTAAAGACTTTTTTTTTAAACAGGGTGATTTTTATAAGGCTATAATCCCAAACTATAAGAGGTACCTAGCAAAAGTTTTTGCCCAGACGTATGATTAGTTTTTAATTAGGTGCAGCAGGTATCCTATTTCGCTTCGTATCAGAAGGTCTATCAAGGAAAATGACGTAGTTTGCAGAACGTCAACAACATATTAAAACGTCTATATTGTCTTGAGTGGCAAAATGACTTTCTAGTAAAACGTCTAAAATGTAAAATATTGTCAATTATGGACTGACGTAATTTCAAAATGTTATAAAAAATTAACGCTACATTAAAATAATTATCAATTAAGATAAGTATATTGTATATAATTAATGACTGTAACTGATACGGTAACGTAATAATTATAACATAGTTATGTTAATTTGACTTTCGTATTTATTATGTGGAGTGGCCGTAGTTAGTGCGCCCGCCGCCCGCGCACTAGTTATCACTAGTCACTAGTGAGTTATTTACATTAAGGTGACGAATTTAAGAATTTGTAGGTTTGGATGTCAATATAAATAAATAAATAAATATTGCAGGACATTCCACACATCGCCCTCTAGCCCCAAGCTAAGTAACTAGACTTGTGTTATGGGTGCTAAACAACGGATTTACTACTTACCTATATACTTTTCTTTTGTAAATATATATTTATAATATAAAAATCTCATCTCTCTCTCATCTCATCTCATAACATTATGGATACTATATTTAGGTATTAAAATTTTACCTTCATTTTGGTAGTTATGTTTGAGTAAACAGCCGCCTGTGTCGTAGATGGTTGCGGGTTCGATTCCCACCTCATGCAAATATTAGCAGCGCTCCGCGGTTTCGCCCGCGTAACTCCCGATCCCGTGGGAATATCGAGATAAAAATTATCTTATGTTACTGTCAATGAATCAATGTATCCTCATACTAAGTTTCATCTAAATCTCTCAACGGGATCGTTTGAGAGAATGGGATCCGTTGAGAGTCAACCGATATTAGTGAAGAAAACATATTGATGACCTATTTCTACTGCTTTTTAATAATAATTAATGAGTGTAATTGATAATTAAATTGAAGTTACCGACCATTACTCGTTTCTACTCAATTTGTTAATAATTATCGGATATCCTACAATTTTGCTTTTACCGGACGCGCGTGAGAATTCACTAGAGCCCAATATGGACAGCGTTCTATAGAAGCCTTTTTTTGACGTGATAACGTATAATAAATTGATGAAACACCTGCATTCACACAAAGTCATGTTCCATGACGCCCGTCTCGTGTTTGTTTAATAATAATATCGCTCATCTGGGCTTGTGGTATGTTATGACCAAGAATGACGAATACAAGTTTTATATAATAGAAAAAAGTATAATATACATAAAGGAAAAAGGACCAAAAAAAGGGAAAAAAAAAGGAAAACAACCTCAATTTTTTTTCGTTTTCTTATGACGTTATCACGTAAAATTATCGTCTTGTGTATTTTGCCATATTTCCGGCATCGTACGGTTTCTACATAAAGCCAGTAAACGTCAGACCGGAAGCTCTACCGCTGTAGTTTTCCCACTTTATAAGCTTCAATAATACTTAAATAACAAAATAATTACGGGTAACGTAGTTCATTATTGTAATTGCAGTGAGAGATGTGAAAGTATGTCAGTTTGTATGTTGTACTTAGGGTATGACGAAGATATATCGCACGTAACACCTCGCACATCTACGTCATCTCTATCTCTAATACTATCAGTCTCGGCAAACGTTGTTTTGCCATTTGGAAAAAAACCGGTCAAGTGCGAGACTCGCGCACGAAGGGTTCCGTACCATTATCATCACATAATAAAAAAAATAGATGGCGCTAGTGGTAGCTATACATGAATGAAGGGTAAATGGCGATTTATGGTTTATGACGTATTAAATAAAAACTACTTACCAGATCTCGTTCAAACCAATTTTGGGTGGAAGTTTGCATGGTAATGTATATCATATATTTTTTTTTAGTTTCATCATTCTCTTATTCTAGAAGTTACAGGGGACGACGACACTTTTTACCACTTTGGAAGTGTCTCTCGCGTAAACTATTCAGTTAAGAAAAAAATGATTTTAAAAACCTCAATATCATTTTTGAAGACCTATCCATAGATACCCCACACGTATGGGTTTGATGAAAAAAAAATGTTTGAGTTTCAGTTCTAAGTATGGGGAACCCTAAAATTTATAGTTTTTTTCTATTTTTGTGTGAAAATCTTAATGCGGTTCACAGAATACATCTACTTACCAAGTTTCAACAGTATAGTTCTTATAGTTTCGGAAAAAAGTGGCTGTAACATACGGCAGACAGGCAGACATGACGAATCTACAAGGGTTCCGTTTATTGCCATTTGGCTACGGAACCCTAAAAACAGTGCAAAAAGTGTCGTTACAACTTGTGGTTTAATTTTTTTCCGTCTAGTCCCCTTTCGCAACGCGCGATAATGATCAATTCCCCCCTCCCCAAAACATATTTAATCAATTCTGGCTTTTATGAGGGAATTTATAAGAAACATCATACAAAATGTAGATTCAATTTGGTCTAAGTTCTATGTGCAATAGGTTAGAGTATAATGTATAATAATTATGTACTGTAGAATCTTTATTATTAAATAAAAGTTAAATTAAAATAAAAAATAGATAGTAGCCGATTCTTAGACCTACTGAATATGCATATAAATAAAACTTCATAAAAATCAGTCGAGCCGTTTCGGAGGAGTATGGTAACTAACATTGTGACACGAGAATTATAATATATTAGAAGATTATAAAGAGGAAACAGTTTTTATGACGATAACACATTCAATTATTCGTCCGTAAACCGACTTCACTGGTAACCATATCTTTCTTATTTTTCTGTTTATTTGTAACGAATAGGCTCCGAAACTAATGGACCGATTTAAATGAAACTTGATATGAGGATACATTGATTCATTGACAGTAACATAGGATACTTTATATCCCGATATTCCTACGGGATCGGGAGTTATGTGGGTGAATCCGCGGGGCGCTGCAAGTGTTAAACAAAATATTTCCAAAGATTCTTCACTAGTAGATGACTTACCGTTTTTAACCGCGGTAACTGAAACAAAAAAAAACATAAATTAAACTTTTTTGTTACATAAAATTGTTTTAATTACATAGTTTTACATAAATTACAATTAAACAAACAAGAGTTTATAAATTATTATATTAATTCATAAGTATTTGTTGTATGGAGTTGCGTAATTTTTTTAGATCGGAGGTCATAATGAAAAGTATTTTGACGGATAAAATCGTATACATTTTGATTTTTTTTATTGAAACCTGACGTTTCGAGAACTTTACAGCTCTCGTGATAACAGCAGACTGTTTTGTAAAACTTTTTGTTTTTTTGAACGAAGTTCTTTATCGCGATTTGGCAAGATGAGCTGAGAAAAAATGTGACGCTTTACGAAAACGTGAAACGAAAATCCGTAAGAGTAACTAATCTAATATACACACATTAGGTAACACCTGTTAGAAATAAAATTAAAATAAATAAGTACCTTGGAAAAAAGATAAAAAGACTTCGTTATATCTACGTGAAAATGAAAAGGATGACATTTTTAATGGAACTATAATTCTGAAATAATGTGTTTTTAATTATTATCTTATTTTATAGCTATTTCCTTTGATTTGCCAGAGTATGTTTGTTTCCAGGAATTGATCTCTATCAGCAACACTATCGATTGGTACAAAATATAGGATGATAATCTATACATATAATAAATCTGTAGACATAAAAAAATCTGTAATTGTAAAATATCCAGAAAAAAAATACACAGGTCGTCTTAGAATCGTTAGCTGAACACGATAGGGTAGTTTTTAGAATTTTTGTTTGTCTGTTTGTCTGTTTGTCTGTTTGTCTGTTTGTCTGTTTGTTTGAACCAGGTAATCTCATAAACTAGAGAACAGATTTCAACGAGGTCCACACCAATATGTTCAGAAAATACCAGATTAACATTTAGGGTATTTTTCAATTTAACTTTAATACAATAATTTTGATATTTGATAAAAAAACATTTAAAAATGTGAAATCAAAATATTTTTACGTGTAAAACGTAATCAAACGTCAAAAAGGAACAGTACGCTTAGCACTACTTTTTTACGTATTCGATCAAACATACTATATTGCGTATTTACTATGAAACTTCCTAAAAATCAACTTACTAGATCCATCCATCTCTGAGAATATCGGTAGTGACACACCGACAGACAGACGGACAAGAGAGTGACCTTTTAAGGGTTCCTTATTTTCGAGTGCTTCAACAAGTCATACTAGGCGTACAGGTACATGCCTCCGCTCAAGATGACAGTTGTCATAAAACCAAATAGTTTGCATATATCTACTACCTACGTGAAACTGAAAATGAGGTTAGTACAAAGAGGTACTACTACATAAAATTACGGATCTCCTTCTCGATGTTGCATTTATATCGCGCTCAACTAATTTATTTAAATTGTTTGAATTATGAGTTCAAGTCGCGGACACCTTAGAAAATAAAAACAAAATAAAAAAAACCGGCCAAGTGCGAGTCGTACTCGCGCGCCGAGGGTTCCGTACATTAGTTTATATACACTTTGATTTTTATACACCTAATAGGGACCATAGACTTCAGTAACTTCAATTCAACTTGCTAAGTCCAACCGTTCCTGAGATAATCGGTGGTGACACACGGACAGACAGACAGACAGACAAGAAAGTGATATTATAAGGGTTCCTTTGTTACCTTTTGAGGTACGAAACCCTAAAAAGAATTTTCCAAATCGGTTCAAGCGTTTTCGAATAAGTAATCGGCGAAAATACATAAAAAAATATACGCGACGAATAATAATTGAGAACCTCCTCCTTTTTTGAAGTTTTTGAAGTGAATAATAGATAAGGTATGTTTGTAAAAATCAATTTTTAGGGTTCCGTAGCCAAATGGCAAAAAACGGAACCCTTATAGATTGGTCATGTCTGTCTGTCTGCCGTATGTCACAGCTACTTTTTTATTTTGTTTTCCCCAAAATTACTTAGCCCTAGCTACCTAATAAAGAAAATCTGGGTAATTTAGTCTAGAATTCAGAAAATTGCAAAAAGGGTCCGGACATTCAGTATGGGAGCGTGGCAGTGTTATGTTTTTTGCGCTGTGATTTTAGACCCGATGGATAAATAATGCCCTTACGCTTTATAGGTTTTGTATGAGGGCATTTTTTGTTCATTTAGGTGGGTATGGGTCTCAAAGTGAACCGCACACTTTTGAAAAATCATAGGACATCATTTTTCTTTAAATATTCAATTTCCCAGACGCTTTAGTAGTTGGAGGTTGGCTTAGAGGTTTTAGATGGGAACCACACTTTTGGCATAAACAAAATGTCCTTTTGTAGTTTGGCATAAACGTTCTAGCATAATAAAATAACCCTAGGCATACCGTAATTTTACACAATTATTATTGGCATAAAGTCACCGCGCACTTTTGGAAAATCATGGAACATCACGTTTCTTCAAAAACCCTGTATCCAATACCCTTTAGAAGTTTGGTGTGAAGGCATTATTTGTTTTCTTCGATGTCCTCTATCCATAGGTATAGGTCTCTAAGGGCATCGTGCACTTTTGTAAAATCATAGGACATCACGTTCCTTCAAATACCCCGTTTCCGAGACGTTTTAGATGTTTGGTGTGAAAGCATTTTTTGTTCAACGTAATGCCCGCTATCAATAGATAAGGACGTTATCTGTTCTGTCCAATGGCCTTTCATATTTAATCATTAATAATATTTGAAAATAAAAAACAAAATTTTATTTGCACCAAAATAGATTATTATTTGCATGATGTTGGTGTTTATAAATACTAAGTATAACCCCTTATATTATGAATACAAAAATATGGATAGAGGGACAACGGTAGTTAATAATTCTTTTTTACTTTAATTTACAAAAAACCAAAGATGAGATGATGAGGAAGACTAAGGTCCGTATTAATAAACCGAACTCAATATCGATTTCAATCTTGAGTTTGCTCTTGAGTTGTTGCGCTGATTAATAAACCTATCTTAAGACGTGATTAAAGAGCGACGTATCACTTGAGTCATACCGTATTAATAAATCAAACTCAGCTCTCAAGATATGTCTCAAGATGTAGTTTCGTGAACTCAAGTCTGATTGCGGGTCATACAAATCATACATTTTTTTAAATATTTTCACATTAAAAACAAGTTGACAGCAAAATATGACGACACTACCTACCATAGGGTAAGAACATATAATTCAAGGTAAGAACAAAGCGTTTCTGTCATTCAAGATCAGTCTCAAATCTCAAGAGCGATATCAGCCTGGTTAAAACTTGAGTTTTATCTATTAATTAACGCCTAACTTAAGATAGTGACCACATCTCAAGACTCACTCGATTGATACGCACTCAAGATCGATATTGAGAGCGATTTATTAATACGGGCCTAAGATGTTGAAAGTTTTGTGCGAATATGAATTGGACTTAGTTTTAGCTTATTATATTGTTGTGTATTATGTTCTATTTGAGTGAAATAAATAAATATAAATATTACTTACCTACATAAGTGCCTTTGCCAAATCAATCAAAAAATATAGCTTAAAAACAATGTATCTATTTTGTTATTATAACTTACACCGAACGTTAAATAGTATCTATGCGGGAAAATGCTAGGCATTCTATATAAACCAAAACCACATCGCGAACGAAGTCGCGGGCAACAGCTAGTGATCATATAAATGTCAAGGATCAAGATAAGGTTGACACGAAATGTTATCCATACCAAATAAGGGTTTAGGTTCAAAATGTCCCATTCCCAAAATGGAACGGAACGTCCCTTTTTCAAAATTTTCCAACCTTGGTCATTTATTAACTTTATATTGGTCAGCCATTTTGGCAGCGTCCAAGTAGACGTGTGTGACGCATCGTAACTCGCCTTTACTTGGTCCTCGTTGGAAGACCAAGTAAAGGCAGCGGCTACATGGTCGATAACAGCGATCATCGACCGCGGTTGGCATCATTGAAAGTCAAGTCTGGCAACTATTACTGTCTACACAGCAGAAATGGGCAATTCACCTGTGCAGATCTGCTAGTATTAAATATTTTTTTTAATGTGCAGGTGCAAGGGTAATGACTTTTTCAAAAATTCATAGTTTTAGTTTTTGTCAAATTCGGGCACGCTAATCTTTCCAGCATTTTTTGCCATCTCTTATAGTTAACGACTAGTTTTTGCCTGCGACTTCATCCGCGTAGAAGTCGAAGATGGACCAAGGAATCACGTTGTCCCATACAAACTTTGCCCCCCTTTTTCACCCCCTTAGGGGTAGAATTTCGGAAAATCCTTTCTTATCGGATGCCTACGTCATACAAAGAACACACCCTCCAAGTTTCAGGTCTCTGCGATCAGCGGTTTAGGCTGTGCGTTGATCCGACAGTCAGTCAGTCAGGACAAAGCATTTTATATGTATAGAAGATAAGAAGAAGAAGATATAGCCCTGGGACTCAGGTCCCAGACTAATCAATAATTAAAGTCCTCAAGTTGTAACAAAATCGTAGTTTATTGACGTCAATAATAATTCATAGGCGTCACAGAATAGAATGAATTAGGAAAAGGATGAAACGGACTTTAGATATAACAAAAAATGTATGTAGTGACAATTTGATGAATTGGGAAAAGCATGAAACGGACCTTGGATGTAAAAAAAATTGTACGTAGTGAACCGGATCGTGAAGGCCCACATAAACAATTCACTTTGTAAAAATAACTTGATTTAACTTGAAGTAAAGTTCAAGCCCTTAGTTTTCACCATGACGAGTGTCAGTGGCGACACGTGACGTCATAGAACCGGTGTCGGAAGAGAAATCTACAGATCTAAGGCGCTAAAGTCTTCCAAGTAACAACATACAACGTATTAACATCTTCAAGTGATTGGAAACTAACATCCTGTCAATTCACTGGTCATTAAAGGTCATACAAAATATTATTTACCCGCGGTTTCACCCGCGTATGTCCCGATACCGTGGGAATATCGGGATAAAAAGTACCTTATAGCCTTCCTCGATAAATGGACTATCCAACACAAAAATCATTTTTCAAATCGAACCAGTAGTTCCTGAGATTAGCGCGTTCAAACAAACAAACTCTTCAGTTTTATAATATTAGTATAGATTGTCTAGGAATAATCAAATTATTTTCATTCCAAACGTACCAAAAACTTTGTTTTATAACCAGACTCTAAAACCGGCCAAGTGCGAGTCGGAGTCGCGCTCGAAGGGTACCGAATCATTATTTTCTGTTTTTAACCCCCGACGACGCGTCGGGGGTCGATGTTGCTCACATGGCCCCGGGTGGTGCTAAGAGCACAACAACTTTGACAGCTGCACTGCCTCCTCTAGGTCTCTCAGCTTACTCTACTTCTTCAACCATCAACTTCAATCAACCCCCGATGCAAAAACGAATGCAAAAAACCTTAAAAAAATTATGTCAGACGAGGCGAGACGAGGTGTTAGGGGCAAAGTGATTATTATGAAAGTTTTTAGGAATTGTAAAATTTTTGGTGATAAATAGTTTTTTTTTGCCTATTTTTCTTTATAAATTTTAACTTAGACTTTATTATACCTATTTCTTTTTAAAACAAACCAAAAAATTAAAAAAAAAGAATGGTAACAAAAGCAGATCAACACTCCCCCCGTTCCTAAGAAAAATAATAAAAAACAGATACGAAGGACTTTTCGAGGGATCTTACTATCACAAGAGCAAAAGCTTTTATTTGCGAGAGCTTTTATTCTTTTGTTTTGAGGTACGGAACCCTAAAACGCCACAATTTTTTACACCAACACATAGATACCTACTAAATGTATAGATACATATTATCTTGATTTACACTAATGTTATTTAAAAAAAATGAAAAAATTATGGAAAAAAAAAATTGTTTGTAACGAGTAGGCTCCGAAACTTCTGGACCGATTTAGATGGAACTTCGTATGAGGATACATTGATTCATTGACAGTAACATAGGGTACTTTATATCCCGATATTCCCACGGGATCGGAAACAACGCGGGTGAAACCGCGGCGCGATTATAGTCTATCTACCTACATGCGTATGAGCATATATCGGAACTATCTAGGTAGATAGCAAGGAACCGGTTCGGTTTCACATGTACGAAGACGAAAGTGGGGTCAATGTGACCGAGATGCGCGCGCGCAGCTCTCCGACTTACTATGTAGGTAGGTAGGTAGCAGAGCAGTACTGATCAATGAATAGATAGATAGATAGATATGAGTTTCTTGTGCCTTCTTCTCATTGGTGGGCGCGTTCCGAAGGGACACATCCTTACTTAGTTTTGAAGACGTTTCTATGTGATCTATGTACAAAATATACTTATGCATCGAAATGAATAAAGAAAGACTTTGATATATAACTAGCAGAGCTCCGCGGTTTCACCCGCGCAACTCCTTAAATATCAGTATAGATTAGTATAGTTCAGCTTTTCCCAAAGTGGACGATAACGCCCCCTTGTGTGCGCTGCAGGCCTAACGGGGGAGAACTAAAAAAAATACGGGTTTGTACAGTCAAAAAAGGACTGAGGGTAGCAGGTGCATATTTTAAAGTTCTAATTATTTTAATGACGGTTCAATCATTTTTGGTTATTCCGCGTGAAATAACTAACACTTCAAAAGCTGTAGTCGTTTAGTATTTAATAATTTACAATTACCGTTATTTAAAAAATTAAAACTTTAAAATATGCACCTGCTACCCTCAGTCCTTTTCTAATTGTACTACCTATTGCCCCTCAGGTTTCAAGTGAACACTTGTGGGTTATAGTAAAAGTCTCGTTTAGTATTAATGTTTAATCTCTTATCTCCGCTAATATAGCTCACAATAATTAATTTAATTTTTTGTTAGAGTGGTTTTTAAGCAGGTGAAAAAATGGGGGCGCCAAAAATAATTTATTCTCAAAGTGGGCAGTAGACAAAATAAGTTTGGGAACCCCTGGATAGACGTAGATTATGCACCAATTATGCAGCACCGCACCGGCTTGAACCTCGCGCTTCACTCAGGACGCCACACAACTCGTTACGTTATAGGGGTCCAATATGCCACCCGTGACGTAAGGCGGGGTCATTGCTTTACTCCCTCGGGAGTTTCGCAGAACATCATCTACCTTGGGATTCAATGACTTGCCTTACCTTAGATAGATAAGTAAGAAGAGATAAGTCTGTAGTCAGAGATTCTAACTAAAGCGAGTTTTTTTTTGTTTGTTCCCTCCGAAACTACTGGACCGATTTAGATGAAACTTGGTACAAAGATACATTGATTCATTGACAGTAACACTTCAATGAATCAATGTATCTTTTAATCCGGATATTCCCACGGGATCGGGAGATACGCGGGTGAAACCGCGAGCTACAGGTAGTAGATGTATAAATATCAAGTATTTATTTAATGAGTTAGAGATGACCTCGCGTCTCCACTTTCCCCACTTTCTAAGAAGGTTGAATGTCGTGTTACGTCACTCGCGCTCGCGTGACGTCACCACGCGGACATTGACACGCGCGGTGTGACGTCACGTGACGCTCGCTGTCAGTCCTCTCCAGGAGGTAGCAGGTTCAATTCTTACCATAACATATTCCATCGTTATATCTCAATGGTAGGTACGGTCGGCTGCATAATTGCAGACCCACCGTAGAGCTCCAAAACGGCTGTTATAATATTTTTTTCAACGTACCTATAAGCGAGATTCTAGGCACCTGCTTTAGTTAAAGTTTAAAATCTTCTAACTCGTGAATTTATCAAACAAAAATCTTAGAATAAAACATGCCAATAATAGTAATTTTTGAACTCTATCGGGGGCTGCAATAATGCTGCCGACTGTACCTCCTGTACATTTTATCGGAAAAAAATAAATATTAATAAGGTATATTATACATAAATAAACTAAATATTTCATCAATAGGAAAAATTACTTAAAAACAGGTCATCAGATAAATATTTGCTTTATTGTCAACTAGCGACCCGCCCCGGCTCCGCACGGCTAATATAAACCTTCCCCTTGAATCACTCTATCTATTAAAACAAACCGCATCAAAATCCGTAGCGTAGTTTTAAAGATTTAAGCAGTCAAAGAGAAATAGGGACAGAAAAAAAAACCGACTTCAAAAAAACCTGAAAACAAAAATTAAAAAACCTGAAAAGAAAAACAAAAAAGTGAAAAATAATCCATTTCGGGTCACTAAGACAGCTGATAACTTAAACATAAGTACTTACTTGGAAGTCGGACTGGGTTAGATTGAATGTTGAGAGGTATAAAGAAAACATGGTGTCACCCAGTCCGACTTCCAAGTAAGTACTTATGTTTAAGTTATCAGCTGTCTTAGTGACCCGAAATGGATTATTTTTCACTTTTTTGTTTTTCTTTTCAGGTTTTTTAATTTTTGTTTTCAGGTTTTTTTGAAGTCGGTTTTTTTAATTTTAATTAATTTTTTATTTAACCATTTTTAGTGCCACTGTCACTGAAAATTCTACTCCATGAGGCGAAAGCGACTGTTTCTTCAATTTGCAACCTGTACCTAATCGTAACCCATTGAAGAGTTTGGTGATAAGAAGGTGTTTTCAGATGCTCCATTCATCGGTACCTATTTGTGTATGGGCCACTTCTATGTGGAAATGGAAAACTGAGCAATTTGTTGAATCTCGCTGTGCAGATCTGTTTATCACTCCGTAGATCCTCATCAGATCTTCATTTAGGATAGGGTTCTCTATTTTGATAGAGAATTTTGATTCATTCAAACCCAGTCGGGCGAGGCAAAAGCGAATATTTTATTCAAATTGTAACCTGTAATCGTAACCGATTGAAGAGTTTTCTGATGAGAAGGTAGTTTCAGATATTCCATTTATCGGGAACTATTCGTTTATGGGCCAATTATACTGGTGGAAATTGAAAACTGAGAAATTTGCTGCACTATCGAGGTGCAATTCTGTTCATCACTTCGAAGATCCTCATCAGAACTTCATTTAGGATAGGATTCTCTATCAAAATTCATTCAAACCCAGTCGGGCGAGGCAAAAGCGAATATTTTATTCAAATTGTAACCTGTAATCGTAACCGATTGAAGAGTTTTCTGATGAGAAGGTGGTTTCAGATATTCCATTTATCGGGAACTATTCGTTTATGGGCCAATTGTACTGGTGAAAATTGAAAACTGAGCAATTTGCTGCACTCTCGAGGTGCCATTCTGTTCATCAATTCGAAGATCCTCATCAGAACTTCATTTAAGATAGGGTTCTCTATCAACATTCATTCAAACCCAGTCCGGTGACTAAATTCGACTAAATTCTTTAAATCAACATTCATTCAAACCCAGTCCGGTGACTAAATTCGACTAAATTCTTTAAATTGTAACCTGTAATCGTAACTGATTAAACACTTTTCTGATAAGAAGGTGGTTTCAGATATTCTATTTATCGGTTACTATTCGTTTATGGGCCAATTGTACTGGTGGAAATCGAAAATTGAGCAATTTGCTGCACTCTCGAGGTGCAATTCTGTTCATCACTCCGAAGATTCTCATCAGATCCTCATCAAAATTTTATGGGACCACTCCTGAGGTGTCACCTTTCGAACACAAAAAGAATCATCTCAATCGGTTGAGCCGTTTTCGAATGATCGCGTAACATACACACAAAAAAAAAAAAAAAAAAAACATACAGACGAATTGAGAACCTCCTCCTTTTTTGTTGAAGTCGGTTAAAAAGTGACTTTGTTTTATACTATGTAGTGATGATAGTGATAGTGATGATTTGAAAAACAATTCATATATTTATTTTTGACGTGACATGAGAACGTCTAATAAATAAATTGATGGAACACCTGCATTCACACAAAAGTGTCATGTTCCGGGAATAACAAAATAAAATCTCCATTTTTTCATTGTTTTCTTATGACGTTGTCACGTAAAATTATCATTCGTAAACCGACTTTAGACACAACCATTTTTGCTAGCTTAAAAACTCTTTGTTGGTACCTTTTTTCTATACATCAAAACAGTATAACCCAGATAAATTAAGAATGTTTCATCTACCTAACATGTAATAGCAGTAAGATACGTATCTAAGTTACTTTAACTTTGACGTCCGACTTTACAGACAACAATTTGTATTTTTTTGAAATTATTTTGTCACTAGTAGATAGTAGATATCAAGGTTTTAAAAACCCTTTTAGTAGCCCTTATTACAAACAGGTATTTATTAATATAAATAAATATTAAAGGACACCGTACACAGCGCCATCTAATCCCAAGGTAAGCAACTAAACTTGTGTTATAATGACCAAACGTTTGTGTGAGTGTTGTGTATTACTCCTTCACGCTAAAACTACTGGAGCCCTATTTTTGAATCGTTCGCCCGATTTCTACTGATATTCGTTCGACATCGGAAATTCGCTATTTTTGAATCGCTCCATCGTAACGAGTGGTCTCCACCACTCGTCGCCGACAGGCGAGTGGTAGAATAAACATCAAACAATCATAGTCAAACATTCGGAAACGGTCTTTGAAAAATATTTATATCTTTTGGGATAATTTCGGATGTCCGCTGGTAATTACCGCTTTTCAAATAACTGTGTAAAACGAATAAAAATTGACATTTTAAATTTCGACAACGAACGATTCAAAAATACAGTGTGTCATGCGACTTGGAAGTCGAGCGTGACTTGTAGGGGTATACGACAAAGCTTTGTCACACGAGCGATTCAAAAATAGAGCCCCTGGATCGATTGCGATGAAACTCGATACCTAGATAGCTGGAGACCTGGATTAACATATAGGCTACTTTTTATATCTGTTATGGACCAAGTGATTAATTCGGGCATTAGGTATGCATAATGCCCGGGCATTATGTATAATGACAAGCTACTTTGGGCAAAGTGATTAATTATCATCTAAACTTTAATATTTATCACACTGTCCGGGCATTATGAATATTGCTACTTGATCGTTGGGCAATGTGATAATAGAGAAAGCTTCTATGAGGAAAAGAGCTCCTTTAAACGCTATTTTTTAACAATGTGAACCTAAACACTCTCTTCGCTCGCGCGTGTTTTATCACAATATCTAACCTAACCTAACCTACCTTTCTGGCACCCAATTTATACCATTTCATTTTTTTTTATTTCAGTGGGAAAGGGAAAATAGTGTAACTGTAAGTACACTACACAGCAGCGCTCATTTTGTTTTAGTTTTTTTTGTTTAGTTGTGCACGGAGGTCCAAGCATCTATAAAATAAAGATTTTTTGTGTTTCAAATGTTGATTTAATGACATGAATAAAACTAACAGTAATAAAACATGTATTTTTATTACTGCCCGGGCAATATGATTATTTCAATAGTTTTAATCACATTGCACTCTCATATTGATCACTATTTATGAACACACTACTATTTATTACTACTACTCCACTACTTCACTACTACTTCACTATTTATTTATTTATGAATTAATCACTTGGTCCATAACATATCGATATTGCCACGAGATCGGGACTTACGTGGGTGACACCGCGAGACGGAGCTAGTAGATCATAAAGATGGAACTTTTATTAGAAAAAACTCGTTCAAAATTTCACATTGACTTTCGTCTCGTTACATGTTTCGCTCCAAAAATATAATATAATTGGTTACATGTCATAAACGGATTTAATTATTATTGCA
Source organism: Idaea aversata (assembly GCA_907269075.1). Classification (NCBI taxonomy): domain Eukaryota; kingdom Metazoa; phylum Arthropoda; class Insecta; order Lepidoptera; family Geometridae; genus Idaea; species Idaea aversata. Next base: position 362,803 of record OU026083.1, read on the forward strand.
CGAAATATTGTAGCTATCTAATTAAACAGAATTCTACCTTCACATTAAAAATGGCGTCTCGTACTTGTTATTTTACGTGTAAGTGGTAAGACCAGAAGCGCGATAGATGTGTCTTTGAAACAGTTTTTGGGCATCAACCACTAAATTCCATAGAATGATATTCCTACTGTCGTAAAGGTGAAGAGATGCTTTGTATTGTCATACATTTCGGAACACAGTTAGAGTGATTTGCTTCAATGGAAAAAAAATCGTAAAAATCGTCTTTTTTTAAATTTTAAATTTAAAGCGATTGTGAATAAAAAAAATGTGAGCCGTCACGGGACGCCTGGCAGATGTGAAACATCGACATTATTTTGTAAAAGTTATATGCAGAAAAGAACTTGTGATAGAATCGCACAGTCGATTACGGTGTGTAGGTGTAGGTACACCGTACACACTACTGCATATAGACTGTATATATACATATACCATCATATAGCGTGGTGACGCATGCGTGCCACGGCATGCGTCGCCACGGCAGAAATCGGTTTTACGTACGGCTAGAGATGTTTCACATCAAAAATTTACAGAATAGTTTAGCTTCGTTTTAATGAGCTCTAACGATCTGCATCGAAAAACAGCCCTATGTCCATCATTTGCAGTTTCGACCCACTGTGCGTCGCCACGGCAGAAATCGGTTTTACGTGCGGCTATAGATGTTTCACATCAAAACTAGTAAAAAAATTATGTTTTTATAAACTTTACATCAAATCCCATAAGGTAGTACAGGTGGTTTTTCACTAAAATAGATGTGAGTCCTTTAATTACAGTTAAAACGGCCATTTCTAGCTAAGCTAAGCAACTTAATGCTTGTGTTATGGGTGCCAGATAACGGATAAACTACTTATATACTTTTTTTTTTTTTTGTAAATATATACATATTATACATATAGGAAACACCCAGAACCAGAAACAAGAATTTAAGGTCAGCATAAATACTTGTTCCCGGCGGGAATCGAACCCGCAACCTTCTGCGTCGCAGTCGGGTGTTCGCCCGACGCGCCACAGAGGTCGTCATTCAATCGTAAGTTATATAATACTTACTAAATGGTTCTCACTCTAAATTCGTCGGGTAGCTATGACATAATCCATGCTACCTGATGCTACATATATTCAGTAGTCAGACATCGTGGCACAATGTCAAGGACGTACGTGGCCACTGTCTACATCATTATACGGCTACATACAGACATACACACACACGTGCCTACATTTATAACAACTACTCTATTATAATTCCATTCATGCAACCACTTATATTATGTAATACTACGTGCAACCGCGGCTTCATACGCGTTACACTTCAATTTAAGGTGAAAGGGTACCGGCGTTCTCTCCACACAAACGTAGTCGACTGTTTCCTCCCTGGATAATGACACTAGCACAAACATTTTTGTGCCATAAAACCTATAACTGCCATGACCATGTGTATTTACTTAAATGTGCACATTAATTTTTCGAAAAAACCATCCAACGGTCGGACCCACGACCTTTAGAATGCAAATCTCCGTATGGGTAACGCCTACCAAATTGCACTTGGCATTCACCAAGCTTGTTCAATGTTCGTTCATTCACTTGACCGTGTGAATTGGTTCAAAGAATGAATGAACTTCTATATGAATATACTAAACAATGGAATCATTTTGTATTTACTTAACGTTGTGTCGTGCGTTATTAGACGGGGAAGAAATAAAAGCTTTTTCAAACAAGCTATTTTTTTCTTTTTTTTTTGGATTGATAGAGACTTATTCACGGACACGAGCGCGCGCGGCAACCACGGTTGCCGAAAGTGAAACTAGTGAGCGCGCGGCAACCACGGTTGCCAGAGATGTACCGTGGCCAAAGCGTGGGAATTGTCGAAATTGTATGATTTTGATAGTAAAAGACCGGGTTTTGACTGGCCAATATTGTAGACACATAGTTTAGGATTGTCTATGACTATTGAATGATTTAATAGAGGTGATATTTTTATCTGTGTTTAGTTAAATGTTTGAAGTGAGTGCGTCGGCCCGTTTCGCGTGCGCCATTGACGGGTATATTTTTTTATAAGTGAGCAGTTTAGCATATTTCTAGATGATTTAGTGGTATTATACATCAAAATGATCGTTAACGTATGCGTAATCAGTTTAAATGTGTAGTTTCAATGAATTTTGATAATATGGTGACTAAATAAATCGATAACCAAAAGTGTTAAAAAGTGATAAAAAATGGCGGATCATTTTGTAGAGGATTTTTCAAAGCGGATTTATAGGAATGGTAAGTACAAATTTGATTTTTTTTTTTAGGTAAGATTCTAATTAGAATATGTATAATTCTACTAAAAATGTTTATTTGTACATACATTTTCTAATTAGAATAATACGAGATACTAAAACCGACCGACGGCGCCGCTAAGCGGCGACGCCGGCTACTGCGCCGGCGCCGCAAAACTTCTTGAATTTTTTACACCTTTTTTTTGTTATTAAACATGCCTATATTTTAATTTATCTAGAAAGGTATATTCAAGTACTTAACATGTGAATAAAAAAAAACATATGTTATCGCTTTAGATTCTAAAATATAAGCTTATCTTTCTACCTACTCCATGATTTCGTGTGAATTTTTTCATATCTCGAATTCAATCTGTTTATACAAATTATATAAACAACTTAGAAATCTCCGACCACTTGTAACGTAATCTGTAGTCTCTAAGCTATACAAAACAGTCGTTTGTTGACATAATAAACCTTCTCAAGTGGTCGTAAAGATTGGTTTATTATAAACCTACGCGTGCTGCGCACGCAGCTGTCAAATGACGTAATCTCTGGAGCACTTGAGACATGTTTTTTTTGACATCCGCGCGAGCTAGTGGGGCGACAAACAAACAAGTACTTATTTAACTTACTAGTTTAGGTATATACTCCTTCTTACTTTTAAGTAAGAAGGTAAGTAAGCGGACCCCGGGCTCCCGAGAGGGATGCAACCGGGAACATCGCGAGCGATGATGATGATGACTCCTAGGTATCCCAGGACATTTCTAAAAAAATGTAATAAATATATTTTTGCTTGAATATAGAAGAATAACTTTAATTTAGGGAAAATTTGACTGGTTTTCTTGAAGGAATTTTCAAGATTTAGGAAGTTGGCAACACTATTTTTGGCAACGAACCTTTGGTAGGTAAATAATGCCACAATTTGAAAATTCCCTAAAACAACCAAAATTAGGGTTTTTTCTCTATTATAAAATATTTTTGGGTAAAGTTCGGGTATACCTACATGGGTTTACAATATTCAATTCAAAAAATGTCTGAACATCAGAATGTCCAATGTTCATTTACTAAAATATTCAATTCTCTAACATACTAGTACACACGCCTACATGTCAAAATTTTAGTCTTTTATTTCATTCCCTCCTTATAGTGTTCGTTACATCCTCAAGCAGACGACGCCATTGTTGTCTCAAAATGTAATTTAGTGTAATTTTGTAGAAATTCTATTGTTAAATGGTTGAAATTTAATTTCGTGTTGCGACACGACGCGCTGTGAATCTTTGGCATTGAATTATTTCATTCACTGCACACCAAGTAGGTAGGTATCTTCCTAAACTAATGTTTTCCCGTAGAAAAAAACCCGGAGAAAACAATACCCGGAAAAAACTTTTCTCGGGAAAATCTTTTCCCGGGAAAGTGTTTCAAGATGTGGCAACGTCGTAAGTGCTAAAGTTCCTCAAATTCTGAATACTTAGAAGGATATTTTTTCCCACTAAAATTAACTTATTTCTCTTTTTTTTCGTAACTCAATAAAAATAAACCTTTATAACGATCACTTTCTTGTCCGTCTGTTTTTTATTAAGGTAATGTTCATTATGAACGTACAATAGGCTGCATAATTGCAGACCCACCGTAGAGCTCCAAAACGGCTGTTATAAGAATATTTTCAACACAAGCAACATACTAGGCACCTGCTTTAGTTGAAGTTTAATAGTACATTGTTATCCTAGGTGTGAAAGTCACTCATTACAAGTCCCGAGACGGAGTTTGGCGCCCGAGCGTAGCGAGGGCGCTAATAGTTCGAGGGACTTAATGAGTCTTTCACCCGAGGTAAACACTGTGCTTTTCATTACGAATACATAAAATTCTTCATAACAACGAGAGTGAATGAGACTATGAGACTCCATACCACATGAGTAGGTACTCATGTGTCCATACTCCTCCTCTTACAAGGTTGGGACCAAAGAGGTTATACATTATGTAGTGTTTTTTTAGGTTTCTGCTATTTGTATTCAATACTTAAATACGGCGGTTCTTACCGAAGAAGTTTTTATTAATGAGTTAATCCAACATTGGGAAATGACGCGAAGTCCGTAGATTTAACTTACAGTTTTTGTAACACTGTTTGTCTAGAAAATGTTATTTACAAAAAATACACAATCATTAATGAAAAACCAGATTAAACTTAACACAAAAACATAATAAAATAAGAAAAAATAGGTACTTAGTACTAAACTCTGGCAGTATGCATCAGCCGTGCCAAGGCATAATTATTATTCTTTGGTGTAAAAAAAAAAAGCAAGGAGGTTAGGTTTTTGAAGTTCCTAATGCGTAATGATACTGATACTGGCTACATGCAGATTGCACAAGTCGTGCGAAGCCATAATTTGACATGACAGCTGTCAGTGAAAGTGAAAAGCCCTAGGGCTGGAAATTTTATTTTCTACACGCTCTTCAGGCATATTTAGACCTACTTTCGGAGCATGAGTAATGAAATAGTACATTGTTATCCTAGGTGTGAAAGTCACTCATTACAAGTCCCGAGACGGTGTTTGGCGCCCGAGCGTAGCGAGGGCGCTAATAGTTCGAGGGACTTAATGAGTCTTTCACCCGAGGTAAACACTGTGCTTTTCATTACGAATAATACATAAAATTCTTCCTAACAACGAGAGTGAATGAGATACTCCATACTACCTGATCCTCTTACATAAGGTTGGGACCAAAGAGGTTATATACATGTAGTGTTCTTCTTTGGTGTTACTTAAAGCAAGGAGGTTAGGTTTTTGAAGTTCCTAATGCGTTATGATACGGATACTGGCTACATGCACATTGCACAAGCCGTGCGAAGCCATAATTTGACATGACAGCTGTCAGTGAAAGCGATTTTCCCTAGGGCTGAAAGTTTTATTTTCTACACGCTCTTCAGGCATCTTTAGACCTACTTTCGGAGTATGAGTAATGAAAAGTCTTTTAGTCTAAAAGTAACACCAAAGAATAACACTACATGTATATAACCTCTTTGGTCCCAACCTTGTAAGAGGATCAGGTAGTATGGAGTCTCTCATTCACTCTCGTTGTTAGGAAGAATTTTATGTATTATTCGTAATGAAAAGCACAGTGTTTACCTCGGGTGAAAGACTCATTAAGTCCCTCGAACTATTAGCGCCCTCGCTACGCTCGGGCGCCAAACTTCGTCTCGGGACTTAATGAGTGGCTTTCACACCTAGGATAACAATGTACTTACTATATATGAATTAATCAAACAAAAATTATTAGAATGAAAACTACCCAACAATAGTAATTTTAGAACTCTACGGGGGAGCTGCAATTATGCAGCCGACTGTACCGTATACAGTGGAATTGAGAACCACCTCCTTCTTAACCGACTTCAAAAAAAGAGGTTCTCCATTCGTCGCGTATGTACAAAGTTATTGGTAATTATAAAAAAGAGCGATTGAAGGCTATTCTTTTGGAAGTTCGTACATTTTTTTCGAAAATTTTGAGGTTATGTAACCTTTTTTTTAAGTCGGTTAAGTTAACGACCAAAAACTAATTACAAAGTATGTGTAAAAACAATCCTGAAGGCTCGACATTGGAAAGTTACCTTAAAACCAGTCGCGAAAGCTGTTCACCGACTCTTGCGCAACTCGTAGCCGCTCGCTTGGACCAATACCGCGCGTCTCTCACACATCGAGACTTGGAAATGCTTTTAGATGTCTCTACGTTTGTTTGTTGACGCTTGATTACTTCCGGTTTGGAAACGTTTATGTAGGCTTTAAGTGGCGTGCTAGATGTTACTGAATATTGTTTGCGTTTTACACGAATAAGTGCTATATTGCGTTACCCTTAGCAAGAACTAAATCTTGTGAAAGACGTAAAAACGGAAATTTCAGAAGTTCAGTTCGCTTAAATCTTAATTTGTCTACTTCGCTTATGAAATAGTAGGTAGGTCTAAGTATGCCGATCTCTCGTTAGATCTAGGCATAACGCGAAATTCCCAGCCTAGCTCAGAAGTTACAGATAGTTACTACCTGCACTCTTCAGTTTCACCCGCGTAAGTCCCGATCCCGTGGGAATATCAAAATGAAAAGTTATAGTCTTCCTCGATAAATGGACTATCCAACACAGAAATATTTTAACAATTCGAACCGCGAACAAACAAACAAATAAACAAACAGCTTTATAATATTAGTATAGATTTCACGAATCAGGACGATTTTGCGAAATCTCGAGGAATTTGCCAAAAAATCCTCCGAATATTCGAATATAGTAGATTTAATATTCGAAAATTCGTGATAGATAGATACATTCTTTATAGAAAACACCATTTGTTAATTACAATAAATAAATAAACAAAGCTTAAGTCTAAGTGTTACAAAGGGCGGCCTTATCGCTCAAAGCGATCTCTTCCAGGCAACCTTTGGATGGACAAGAAGTTGAGGAAGGTTCGTGCCATATTATTATTCGAATGCAAGCCCTGATTTGGATAGAAAAGAACTGATTTAACTTTTATGGCAGGTTGTTTAATAGTACATTGTTATCCTAGGTGTGAAAGTCACTCATTACAAGTCCCTCGAACTATTAGCGCCCTCGCGTACGAGGTAAACACTGTGCTTTTCATTATGAATAATAAGTACATAAAATTCTTTCTAACAACGAGAGTGAATGAGACTATGAGACTCCATACCACATGAGTAGGTACTCATGTGTCCATACTACCTGATCCTCTTACAAGGTTGGGACCAAAGAGGCTGTACATTATGTAGTGTTTTTTTTAGGTTTCTGCTATTTGCATGAGCCGTGCCAAGCCATAATTATTATTCTTTCGTGTAAAAAAAAAAGCAAGGAGGTTAGGTTTTTCAAGTTCCTAATGCGTAATGATACTGATACTGATACTGGCTACATGCAGATTGAACAAGCCGTGCGAAGCCATAATTTGACATGACAGCTGTCAGTGAAAGCAAAAATCCCTACGGCTGAAAATTTTATTTTCAATACGCTTCTCAGGCACCTTCAGACCTACTTTCCGAGTATGAGTAATGAAAAGTTTATTTTCTACATTGTCAAATAGAAAATCTCCTTTTCCATAACTCGGTTAAATGGGTAATTATAACACAACAAAATAACTATTTAAATACAAAACGGATACTCAAATAAAGGAAGTGAAATTTCATTCATTGGCTTTACAAAGAGTTTTTAAAAATATTTAAACAAGTTCCTTTTAAAATATTATATAACTTAAATTTATGTTAATGTAATTGTTTGAGTGAAATACAGTGAAAGTTTAGGTATTTGTTGTCTGTCAACCATTATGTGGGTTGAGTTTGTATAGGAATTCGTCCCATCTGGGTCGTAGGTATATGGGACGAGTTCAAGGGTCACTCGGTTAATTTATTTTATTTATTTATTATAAGGCACAAAAACAGAACACAAATCAAAACACAGATACACAAATAGCATAGGTACATATCAATAATTAAATTCATGCTCCGATAAGAGTTATGAACAACATTCATTTGACAAATAATAAGTACAATTCTTAATCCTAACTTACTTTTATATTACATTTTTAGATTTCTTCTATGGATATGTGCCCGGAAATAATATTAATATCTATACTTAGGAGCCCTAAAGGCCAATTCTCGTAAAACTGTTTAAATTACATTAGTGCCTATATCACTCTGATTGTATTTCGATTACAAACTTTGAGGGTATTTTGAGTTAATTGAGGGTATTTTTGTAATCGAATACAAAATCGAAACGATATTACATTGTAATTTGAACAATGTTATTTACTTAGAAATCTTTATGTTCGTGAAAAACAACAAAGAGTATTTCTTTGGCCTTCTGGAGTATGAACTGATTCCACCATTATAAATTCGTTAATTCTTACAAATTATCAGACTCATTGATAGTATTGAGTGATCCTTGAACTTGTCCTACATACTTACGGCCCGAATGTGACGAATTTAAGAGATAAAATCATAATAATTTTTTTACCCTTGAACTCGTCCCATTTCATAATTAAAATGCTGTAAAAACGATTGGACTATTAACTTATTAAAAATCTCAAACGTAATAATAACGCAGAGAGTAAACGTGATGAAATTGAAAAATGACATTTTATTATATTATTTATGTTATTCGATTTTTCAACCACTTTATCAGATAGAAAAAAAACTAAATTGGCGGTATACTTTTTTTTAAATTTAATATTCCATCCAGCCAGTACGTTCTTTCAGCACTTTCAGTACTATTCGTATATCCGTGCATGTTCCAAATTCAAAATGATTTTATTCACTCAGTGAGTAAAATCGAGTCGATGAATAAAATGCCCCTTTTCGAGTAGCAATGGTAAAAAAATATTTTTTACTAATCAGACTACATTTTTGTCCTATTTCAACTAATTTACACAAAATTTTAATGAATTAGGTGAATCGTCGTAAACTTAATTCACCTAATTCATTAAACTTTGTATGAAAAAGTATGTATGTACTGAAATATTTTTACAAATTCTAAACGACTTTCGCTTCCGACAGTATCAAATATAATTTGAATTATTAAATGGGATAAGTTTAAGGATGGAAAAATTCTTAAAGTCCCATTTAGGCCGTAATGTGACGAGTCCAAGGGCCACCCAATCCGTTCACTAGTTTATCGCGTTGAGACAGACAGACGCAGAGTTTCATTTTAATGTAGTGAAATTGAGACTCGTCTCCGATTACTAATAAAAATTCATTGATTACAATAAATTACCTACTTTCTTCTAATGTTATGGAAAGTTATCCAAATGATCTAGACAGAGTGATTGCATTCTTTAGAAACTTTACTAGAAGCTACTTGCGGGTAATAAGGGCGGCTAAATGTTTTAAGCTCTTGCATAGCTTTTATCGCGGGCTTTGAGCGCGGCGACCGAATCAAGAAATTCCGTAACGAAAATAAAACCTAACACGCCCTGGCGAAGTGCCTACCATGTAGCTCGGCCGAGCGTTCGCTTAACGTGTATGTATATGGTACGACTGTACGAAGCTCGCACGATGCAATAGCTTTACTGCGGCAGTGTCCGAGTGCCACACGTTTTTTTTAATGACGTCATAGGAACTCTTTTGTATCGTTGACATTATTACCATTTTGCATACTTCAACACGTTGCTATGGTTACCTTGTCAATAACGTAACGTAACGCATGACGTCACACTTTTTTGTGAATGCCGGTGTTCATCGATTTATAAGACGTCATCACCTTGATATTAGTGACAAAATTACAAGAAAATAAAAAAATTAATTGTTTTTTTTTTATTAGTTTTTTATTATCATCTATATATATTTCAAAGAAAGTCGTGTTAGTTACACTATTTATAACTCGAGAACGGCTGAACCGATTTGGCTGAAAATTGATGGAGATGTAGCTTAGAACCAGGAGAAGGACATAGGATACTTACTTTTTTTTTTTTCTTTCTTTCGATATTCAAACGAGATCGGGATTTACGCGGGTGAAATAAAATATACGAAATATTTTTTTTTTTTTTCGATATTCAAACGAGATCGGGACTTACGCGTGTGAAATTAAATATACGAATTATTCCATATTCAAACCCGCATAAGTCCCGATCCCGTGGGAATATCGGGATATACACTATTATGTATTCTGTGACGTTCGTCTTTGTTGTAAGGCGTTCGACCGGGGGGTTTTCTCGAGCGGCTGCAGTTTTTTTGTTGATTACTCAGCACCCACTAATTGGATTTTGATGTAAAGTATACCACGACTTTGCCACTTTTCGTTGTAATTTTATAACTCAAAAACGGGCTCACCTATCCAAACCAAATGTTTAGCTTTGTTCGGACTAAAAAAACCACTAATTACAATAAATTAAAAATAAATAATTAATTAAATACTTAAATAATTTTTCAGATTGACAATAAAGGAAATAAAATATGTAATGATTGGTTTTTAACCCATATAAATGTCAAAGTCAATGTGAATTTTTTTATTTCTTTGGATGCATAATACATTTTTGTATAAAGACCTCATAAAATCATTTTAAAAACTAAGTTAGGATGTGTGCCCTGAAAGTAGCTCAAAATATTCTTAATGTCAGCTTTTGGTATTCTGTAGAATATTTCTGTAATCAAAATGCAATCGGAATGATTCTGAAATGTAATTTGAACATGAAAATCGAATTGTTATTTACGAATTGTTAAATTCCCACGGGATCGGGACTTACGCGGGTGAAACCGCGGAACGCAGCTAGTATAAGCTATAATCACAAACTACTAAAATATATAATTACCTATCCAATTTCTTTTACTTTACGATCTTAGTTTCTCGTCATTTCTGAGCTTTTACAACTCGATGGCCGCCATTTGTGTTTGATTTACAACTTTCATACTTTGTTACTCTGTGGCACGGTGGAAGAACTCTCGCCCGGGACGTAGCAGGTTGCGGGTTCTATACCCGCCGACGAACAAAAGTCAAAAGTGTAAATTCATTCATTCGGAAACATGCAGGAATGGGATGGTGTTCCCAATTCTACATATTTCATTTACAAATACGGAAAACTACTTAAAAATGTTTAAAACGTGATAATTACCAGGGTTTTTTTACGCAGCTTGATGTTTCGACAGTATTACAAGCATAATTTTCACGAGAACAGACACAATTTTTTATGGAAAATATTTTTAATTTGTGATCAGAACCGCAGAATCGAAACATCACACTGGACTGTAAGAGATTTTAGGGTTTTTGCGAATTTTTTTTTTGTTTTTCAGTTTATGTCTGGTGATATGTTATGAAAGTTTTTAGTACCTTTGTTTAAAAAGAATCCTGTGCCAATATTTAAAATTATATCCATAAATAAAACTTTTCAGTCAAGAAGCTTACTTGTCGTTTGAACTCTATACAAAAAATGGGACGAATCAAAGGTTAAAAATTAATTTTAATTATTTATTGATAGGGCGAGTTTAAGGTTTATTCAATTTACGTTTTGATTTTTTTTTATTAGCTAGACAATGCCACTTAAAAAGGTTATAAATACCGCAAAAAAAATTGGCCAATTTAATTTGCTTACAAAAAAAAATTCCAACCTGAAATCACTGAAAATAAATTTTCCCGAAAAAAAAATCCATAAATAAAAAGCTCACCATTTTTCCCGACAATAAATAAATCCAAAACCCGTACCGGCACAACACTACAAATGTCACTTCACTTTACGCGCGTAATTTTAAATTTCGAATTGAAAGGTCATCGTTTGTTCCCGCGTAGAGCTCGTTCGAAATTCAAACATAGACTGGAGTTCCGAGATGAGTTCGGAAGAAAGTAGGATGCTTTCTCAATCGCTCGTATACCAGTTGCTGTACAGGGTCATTGGTGATATCTGTAGCCTGCGATGCGACGCAGAAGGTCGCGGGTTCGATTCCCGCCTCAAACAAACAATTATTTATGATATAGATATTGGAACGAAGTCCCTTATCGCGGGTTGCCTAACCGAGAAAAAAATTACGCTTTACGAAAACGTGGAACGAAACATTTTTTTCATATTATGAAAAAGGTGAAAGGAACTTCTTCCCAAACGCGTTCATTTATTTTGAAAATTTGATCCGAAAATCTTTTGTTACTTACACGAAGAAAAATATAATTATAAGTTTTATCCCACTCTTCTATAAGTCTAAATGACATATTATTATTTAAAAAAAACAGCTGATTTTAGAACTAGCTTAACTTCAAAAAAATTAGATTTTTAAAAATTTTCGAATTTCCAAAAATCGTAGAACAAAAGTTGATTGTTGAGGTGCATAAAAGTTCGTTCACTTTCTTAACTAATAATAAATAAATATTGTACAACATTTTACAAAGAGCCAATAACCCTGTACCTTCTACCTTTGACTTTGTAATAAGAAGTTTCTTGAATATAAAAACTGTATTTTATACTTTATAAATATGACAATACGGTAGCTTTTTGATTGGTAAAATGTAAACTGGGCTTTTAAAAGTTTTGTTTGAAAGTTCGACTTATTTATAAAAAAAAATATAAATGTAAAATGGTGTCGTCCTTGAAGAAAAGTAGTCACTTTAGAAAAATATCACTTGCCCTCTATGCCTCATACCCTAATTTTAAAATTGCAAAAAAAAATGCTAAAATTAGCTATTTCCTTTGATTTCCCATACTATGTTTGTTTCCAGGAATTGATCTCTATCAGCAACACTATCGGTTGATACAAAAAAAATGTTTTTTTGCCAAAATAAACAGGTTCGATTCCGGCTAGGGTGGCGATGCCTTTTCCAAAAACCAAAAGCACGCTTCTCCTTTCAGCATTTTCTCAGTTTAGGATAATTATACTTATAATATTTTTTCGTTTATGGAAAAAAAACTCCACGTCGAGGTTTCGATATAAAATATCCTCTCGATCACTTGACACTGACTATATAGAAATTCTAATAGCTATATATTTGTCACGGGTGGTTTACAATTCGCCACTCTAACGATTCGTGTCCAATTCTCCATTAAAAAGTATAAACTCGTCACAGATTTAATTAATTTTTGTCACGCGTTTCAATTCACACAATATGGCGGAAGATTTAAATATTTTTAAGTATATTTCCATAATTTTTTTACGAAATATTTCGTTTTCAAAAGGTGGCCCGTATTTGTCGCCGGTACCTTATTATTATTATGAAATTGCAGCAGTTCCCTAATGTTTGCCAAAACAACAAATTAAATACAAAATGATCATTTTAAAACTAACAAAAACCGGCCTAATTAACTTAAAAACAAAAAAAAAGTGCGAATCGAAATCGAATAATTTAGGGTAGTTTTTTGTATTTATTATTTGTTGTTAAAGCGGCAACAGAAATACATACTTAATCTGTGAAAATTTCAACTGTCTAGCTATCACGGTTCGTGAGATACAACCTGGTGACAGACAGACGGACGGACAGTAGAGTCAGTAAAAGGGTTCCGTTCTTACCCTTTGGGTATGGAACCCTAAAAATCAAATCTAAAATACCTCATTAAATACGCAATTAAAACTTAATAAAAACATCAAATTATTAATAAAAAGCTCATTGTAAAAGTCACGAGAAGCCGCAGGCACGAACTAGTAACAACATAAATGGATATATTTTCACTTTATGTTTGCATAATCAAACATATATTCAATCTGAAAGCGATATCTCGATCAAAACTGGTTTACTATAACTTTACTTTCACTTATTGCTCGTTTTGTTTTCACAAAATACGCCCAAAATATGTTAAGTTCTGACTCAAAGTCAAAGTCAAAAACTTCGAACAAAAATGACATGACGTGACGGAATGACGTGTGAGTTTAAAAATGTATTAAAAACTAGCTTTTGCCCGCGACTTCGTTCGCGTAAAAGTAGAAAGAACGTTTAAGTAAAATTTGAAGTAGATTAAACCAAGGAATCACGTTGTTCAATACAAACTTTGCTCCCCTTTTTCATCCCCTAAGGGGTAGAATTTTGGAAAATCCTTCCTTATCGGATGCCTACGTCATACAAAGAACACACCCTCCAAGTTTCAGATAAAATAAATAAATAAATATTGCAACACATTCCACACATCGCCACCTAGCCCCAAGCTAAGTAACTACACTTGTGTGATGGGTGCTAGACAACTCATATACCTACTACTGATATCACTTTTCTTTTATAAAATACTTTTAATACATAGAAACAACCAGATAGACTAATATGGAAGCAGATAAATACATGTCTGAAGCGGGATTCGAACCCGCAACCCTGCAGTCCCGCATGGTGACCATTGTGCCAACTGCGTCGTCAGTAAATCATCTACTGGTGCAATAAGTCCTTACGACCTTCGCAATGGAAGACGAACCCTCAACTACTCATCATCATCGGTTATCATATTCCCGGTTGCATCCCTCTCGGGAGCTCGGGGCACATGAGTAAAGAATACAACCAGAGACTAATGTGTCATACAAAGCTCTCTGACAAGTCCACTACTACAAGCTTGACGCGCGTGTCTGCGTGAGCACTGGCGGCACGTCACGTACGGAGAGAAACCGGTCTATACTGGCTCGGCCAGTGCCCAAGTTCAGGGCTGTCACACTCGCATGCGAGCGGTAAACATCACGCGTCGCATGTTTGTTTCATATTGTTTAATAAAATATAGTGTTATTAATTTGATCTTAAGTAGGGAGGGAGTGAGTGTGGACCATTCTTGTGTTATGGTGACGAGTGACGAAATAGAAGACTTAAATAATTTTCTTTCTTTCGAAGGAAGGGTGGGAACGATTGAGTGAGTGAGTGAGCGTGTGCTCCAGTCTAAGCAACTAGGCTTGTGTTATAGTGACTAGACGCGACGGATATAATAGTTATAAATATGTACCTTTACTGGGTGGGAATTGAGTGCGTGAGTGCCCCAACCTAAGCAGCTAGGCTTGTGCTATCGTCACCAGACCACGGATAGAAGATTTTCTTTTATAGAGAGGGAGGGAGGAAGTATGAAAACGATTTAGTGAGTGAGTGCTCCAGTCTAAGCAACTAGGCTTGTGATAGAGTGACTAGACACGACGGAAAGCATAGTTATATGTATGTATAACAAACTACTTGTGAATTCTAGTATGTCAACGTTTATCTATTTAACGTTCGATTCTGTGTCATCAAAGTTTCCCGGAAAGCCATAAAAATTTCTGATTTAGGTATTAAGTTCATCATTCATTTATTTACCTACTAGCTGCACCCTGCGGTTTTACTCGCGTAAGTCTCGATCCCGTGGAAATATCAAAATAAAATGTAGCCTTCTAGAAAAATGGACTGACCAACACAAAAATATTTTTTCAATTCGAACCAGTAGTTCCTGAGTTCAAACAAACAAACAAACTCTTTAGCTTTATAATATTAGTATAGATTAATCATCAAAATTCAGATTACATTGTTACCGCGTTAAAATAAACGCCCATAATAAAAGACACTGAAACACATTTTTTTTGGAACGAAGTTCCTTACCGCTCGTTGCGAAAAAAGAGACGGAGAAAATTAAGACCAAAAGATGTAACGACACTTTTTGCATAGAAAGCAAGCCAGTTATTTTCGTTTCGTCTTTCTATTTCGCATTGAACAGTGTGGTGTCGCGACGATTATTTACAAAAAGAAAGTAGATATAAAAAAAAATTAAAAAACAAAAAACTTTATTTTATTACAACTCCTTAACTAATTAATCGAAAGGAACCTCGTTCTATCCGGGTGTCCCTTGACACCTCTCAAGTTTTTTTATTTAATATAATCCACCTGTGCCAACCCTACATGATTATGTCACAATTACGTATTCATTATGACAGCTCCGAACAACCTTAGCCTCTGGTCATCTCTACTCATGTGCCCGGGGTCTGCTTTCCTACGTTAGTAAAGCCATTTGCACGCATATCACCCTATACGACGTCAAGCCAGCACTTCTTGGGTCTACCCAGTCTGCCACGGCCCGGCGGAGGCGCCATGGCAAGACATTTGTTCCCCACGTAACTAGCCGGTTTTCGCAGGACGTGACCGTACCAGCGTAGGCGACATTCTTGCAATTTATCTGCAATGTCTCGGACATGAAGGCTGCCCCGGATGCGGGAGTTCCTGACGCGATCCTTTCGCGTCACTCCACACATCCAGCGCAACATCTTCATCTCCGTGACACGCAGCTCCTGCTTACCATACAAAAAGGACAGGTCTAAATGTGTTGCCAACTCTACGTCTTTTTACGTAGATCTACGTTTTTTATGCCTCTCCAGCAAACCTACGAACTTCAGTCCTAAAATCTACGTTTTTATCACAGTTGCTCATAAAGTGGATCTTATTAAACCGCTTTTAGGCTCATAATGCAACGTATTATACACGCGTGCGATAAAAAAAATCCAACTAGTGCTAAAATAATACGCTATCCCGATATGTCAAATACGTATCTCACTGCTAATGACATATTAGGTAGATGTTTTGATGTATAGAAAAAAGGTACAATCAAAGAGTTTTTAATTAGCCTTGCTGGCTTAAAACTCTTTGTTCGTACCTTTTTTCTTCTTTTCAAAAGGTTGTCTCTAAAGTCTGATAACGAACGATAATTTTACGTGATAACGTCTTTGAAAATAATAAAATATTGAGTTTTGTTTTTATTTTGTTTTTTCTTTAGGTACATAAATATATTTTTTCCTTACCATTATATTCTGTTTTTAACCGCCGACGCAAAAACAAATGAAAACAATCCCTAAAAAAAATATTGTATGTCAGACGAGGCTGTATAGGTTAAAAGTCTTTTGGGTAGCCTTTCGGGAGTGTAATTAACAAAAAAAATTGTAAACAGTTATGTTTATAAAATTATAATTATAAAATTCTTAAAAACTTTTAATTATTTTAACAAGTCTTTTTTTTATTCGCAACTGTGATAAAAAACGTCGTACGATACACGTGTGGATTGATCATTCCATCTCGGCTTTTGCCACGCTCGCGTTCCGCTCGCGCGTCATAAACAGCCTCTATGGAATGATCAGCTTTCCACACACTTTACACTTGTATCGCAATGTACTAATTTTTTATCAAATTTATAAAACAACGAAACTCATAGCTGAATAAACGTTCCATTGTTTACTAAAGCACACTCGCTTCGCCAACACAATACTACTTTCGTCATCATTTTTAAACACAAGTGAAACAAAGTTCTCCATAGAGCTGTGACTGTGTAAAGCTTGCCTTGTAGAAAAACCTAAACTATTAACTAAACTAAAAATACTTCGATTCGACGGAGTTATTGTTGTTTTGTTCTTTTAAAATCTATCAAATTTCGATTGAATTGAACACAACTGAGGAAATAAACATAAGTCACTCGGAAAAAAGTACGTAGATCTATGAAATTTTCTAATGGCGTCTACTCTTCTTTCTCCTCCGTTCCTTAGGAATGTATAAAAGTACATTCCTTACAAAAATATTAAAATGGTTGTTATATAAAACAAAGTATAAACCCTCGTATAGACAGAATATCCTACATACATATCGGTGCAACACATCGATAGCGCGATCTAACTTTACCTGTGGCGCCATCTAGTATTGATTATAATTGATAATTTATACAGGGTTTTAGTTTCAGTTTATTAATATACTAGCGACCCGCTCCGGCTTCGCACGGCTATATTATGCATGTATTATACATATAAACCTTCGACTGAATCACTCTATCTATTAAAAAACCTTCCTCTTTAATCACTCTATCTATTAAACAGGCAGAAGTGAAAACAATAAACTTGTTATTTCTCATAGAATATTTCTTGAAACGATCTGCTACTGCCATCTATTAGCACTCACTTAAACAAATATAGTTTATTTTGTATTGGCTAGATGCCAGTAAAAAATTTAAATCAGCGCCATCTACATTCGAATAGCGGTCTTTCTAGAAACTAAGTTTCTCAATTTGTGTAATAGATGGCAGTATAAGTTAAACATAAAGACTAACACAAATAAAATCTCATTTGTCGCGTCAAATCTCATCTGTCGCGTCAAAATCTGTCGCGAGAACGGCTGAAAATGCTCACCCACAAAAGTGCCCAACGCGCCATAAGAAGTTTTCACTTCAAAAAACGTGTGGCACTCGAGGACTGCCGCGGTAAAGCTATTGCATAGTGAACGCTCGGCCGAGCTACATGGTAGGCGGAGTGGGGGGTGTAAACCAAAAAAACAACCATACCACAGACGAATATCTAAGCATATACTTGTTTGAGACTGGAATCGAACCCTGCAACCATGTGTTTGGCAGTCCGGCATGGTGACCATTGTGCCAACTGGGTCGTCATACATAGAAAAACAGGCAGAAGTGAAAACTGTATATCTGTGTAAAATCTCATCTGTCGCGAGAACATACGCAAAAAGAGTTTTAGATGAAAAAAAAAAAAATAGTCGTCCGACATTTGTCGTCCAACATTTGTCGTCCGTCAATAGTCGTCCGACAAATAGTCGTCCGACATTTGTCGTCCGTCAATAGTCGTCCGACAAATAGTCGTCCGACATTTGTCGTCCGTCAATAGTCGTCCGTTAAAAAATACCATATGTACGTCTTAATAAAAAATTGTATATCTGTGTAAAATCTCATCTGTCGCGAGAAAATCTGTCGTCTGTCGCGAGAACGGCTGAAAATGCTCACCCACAAAAGTGCCCAACGCGCCATAAGAAGTTTTCACTTCAAAAAAGGTTTCTTGAAGCAAGAAGTAATCCCTCTTCCTATAGTTCCTTTAAACGCTCGTGAATAATTTCTTGTCTTAGTAAATGTTCTTATAAAATAACAATAATAAAAAATAAAAAAAAAAAGGTGTTAGGTTATTTTCGTTACGGAATTTCTCGATTCCGCGCCCAAGGCCCGCGATAAAATCTATGCAATAGCTTAATACCGCATCAAAATCCGTTGCGTAGTTTTAAAGATCTAAGCATACAAAGGGAAATAGGGACGGCGAAAAGTGACTTTATTTTATACTATGTAGTGATGAAATATACAGAGCGGTGTCGTAGCGTGGGTCAATGTCGCCCGGGGCGGAGTCTTTGCCGCCCTTTTTACGTCATCAAAATAATAATATTGGTGTTTGTTAGAAAAATCGTAACGATATGAAAGAATTGAGCGTAAAATATTTATTTCAAAACCATGTAATGATGCGGGGCGACTCGTGAATTGTAACAACTGTATTGGGCGGAAGGGATATCCAATAATATGTGCAAGTGGGTAAGAGCTAATTTCTTGAAATAGTACATGGTTACACTAGGTGTGAAAGTCATTCATTAAAAGTCCCGAGACGGAGTTTGGCGCCCGAGCGTAGCAAGGGCGCTAATAGTTCGAGGGAATTTACGAATAATACATAAAATTCTTCCTAACAACGAGAGTGAATGAGAGACTCCATACTACGTGATCCTCTTACAAGGTTGGGACAAAAGAGGTTATATACATTAGTGTTATTCTTTGGTGTTACTTAAAGCAAGGAGGTTAGGTTTTTGAAGTTCCTAATGTGTAATAATACTGATACAGGCTACATGCACATGGCACAAGCCGTGCGAAGCCACAATTTGACATGACAGCTGTCAGTGAAAGCGATTTTCCCTAGGGCTGGAAGTTTTTCTTTCTACACGCTCTTCAGGCATCTTTAGACTTACTTTCGGAGTATCAGTAATGAAATAGTACATTGTTATCCTAGGTGTGAAAGTCACTCATTACAAGTCCCGAGACGGAGTTTGGCGCCCGAGCGTAGCGAGGGCGCTAATAGTTCGAGGGACTTAATGAGTCTTTCACCCGAGGTAAACACTGTGCTTTTCATTACGAATAATACATAAAATTCTTCCTAACAACGAGAGTGAATGAGACTATGAGACTCCATACCACATGAGTAGGTACTCATGTGTCCATACTACCTGATCCTCTTACAAAGTTGGGACCAAAGAGATTATACATTATGTAGTGTTTTTTAGGTTTCTGCTATTTGTATTCAATACTTAAATACGGCGGTACTTACCGAAGAAATTTTTAATAATGAGTTAATCCAACACTGGGAAATGACGCGAAGTCCGTAGATTTAACTTACAGTTTTTGTAACACGGTTTGTCTAGAAAATGTTATTTACACAAAATACACAATCATAAATGAAAAACCAGATTAAACTTAACACAAAAACATAATAAAATAACAATTTAAACGTTTAAAATAATTTGGAAATGCTAGCATTTCCCACCAGTATTTTTTTTTACTCAAGGTTCAACACTGTCCATACGGTCGCATAAATACAGGGCGCGGGCGGCGCGGTATGGTCATAGGTCGCTTTGACCATTTTCGTCTTTACATTTATTTTATTAAATAAGATATCTTGAACTAAATATACCTACTTGAATTTGATTACTGAGAAAAAAGTTACTAAGTAATAAACTCTGGCAGTATGCATGAGCCGTGCCAAGCCATAATTATTATTCTTTGGTGTAAAAAAAAAAGCAAGGAGGTTAGGTTTTTGAAGTTCCTAATGCGTAATGATACTGATACTGGCTACATGCAGATTGTACAAGTCGTGCGAAGCCATAATTTGACATGACAGCTGTCAGTGAAAGCGAAAAGCCCTAGGGCTGGAAGTTTTATTTTCTACACGCTCTTCAGGCATATTTAGACCTACTTTCGGAGTATGAGTAAGGAAAATAATATTATCTGACTGACCGCCAGTGACCGCGTTTTTGTCATTTTTTCCCACTTTTGCCGCCCCTCCGCCCTGTGCAATATAGACTATTCTAGACAAACAACTTTTGTTGGAAATTCAATAAATTTTTGAACAAACAAATAAATATGTCGGAGCGAGCGTACTAGGGAACTGTACAACATTATGTGGGTCAGTCTGGGTATCCATGATTTGTGGGCCGGTAATTAAAAACTATATATTTCGTAAAAATACGGAAAACTACTGAAAAACATGTCATTAGATAAATTTGCATTATTGACAATCTGAAAAAACAATTAATTGTTTATTTTCTTGTTATTTCGTCACTAATATCAAGGTTTGATAAAAACCTTTAGTGGCCCTTATTACCCGCAGGTATAATCCACGGTCAAAAGTCTCTGTCCACCGTAACGTTTACAATCCTGTGCAGCACTATTGGAATATTATAACAACGTAACCTGTGGATCGAACCCACGTCGGTTGGTGTAGCGGGTGGCCCCTTATACCACTCACACAACTAAACACATAGCTAACATGTTGACAAATAATAATCACACTGAGTACTTTTGTTTGTGTGTAACGTCTATTAGAAGAATGTCGTAAGTCCAATACTTGTTTACATGACGACCCAGTTGGCACAATGGTCACCATGCCGGACTGCCAAACATAGGGTTGCGGGTTCGATTCCCGCCACAGACAAGTATTTATGCTTAGATATTTGTCTGTGGTCTGGGTGTCTGTATGTATATTAAGTATATATTTACAAAAGAAAAAGTATATAAGTAGTATATCCGTTGTCTAACACCCATAACACAAGTCTAGTTACTTAGCTTGGGGCTAGATGGCGATGTGTGGAATGTCCTGCAATATTTATTTATTTATTTATTTAAATTATTATTGTAGGAACTGATGGTGTACTATGACCCATACTGTACCTTATCAGAAAAAGGATGTGTAAATTAGTGATCACAACACGATGACATAGAAAAATATTTATTAATAAAAATTAAAAATGGAAAGCTGCGTGTCACCCTAGATATGGCCGGCCTGTGGTCCGGCCCATGTCCGGCCAATATGCCGGTGGAATGTTATGCTTTCTCATTATATTTGTGTTTGGTATTATGCGAACTTTACCTCCTTTTAAGATCAGTGTGAGGCTGTAAATTCTATACAAAAAGCGGTAACGTTTCCCCCCCCCCCCATAAACGAAGTCCGATTTTGATAATTTTTGAAAATATTGTAGATCTAATGGAAAACTAGGTTTAACCGTTTTTATTATATAAAACATTACCTAAGATAAAAGTTATTAGTATCTGAATATCTCATTTTTGAAGTGAAAACTTCTTTAGCGGCGTTGAGCACTTTTTCTGTAATGGGTATAAAATCTTAAACTCGCGTCAGGACACGTGACCTGATCGAAAAAGCGTAAGACGGATGGAGAGTAGACAGCTATCCCCTCTCTACGGCGCGGCGAAAATGGATGCCTGGGCCTACTGTTTTTAATTTGGCTGTGAGTGTATTAAGACGTACATATGGTATTTTTTAACGGACGACTATTGACGGACGACAAATGTCGGACGACTATTTGTCGGACGACTATTGACGGACGACAAATGTCGGACGACAAATGTCGGATGACAAATGTCGGACGACAATTTGTTGGACGACAAATGTCGGACGACTATTTGTTGGACGACAAATGTCGGACGACTATTTGTTGGACGACAATTTTTTTTTTTCATCTAAAACTCTTTTTGCGTATGTTCTCGCGACATATGAGATTTTACACAGATATACAGTTTTCACTTCTGCCTGCACTCCCGGAGTGCGCTGTTTTTTTTTTTACTTAAAAAACTTCATCGAGCGTTTCAATAGTTTTTTAATAGACTAAACATCAGCTCTCTCCATACAAACGTAGTCGACTGTTTCCTCCCTGGATAATGACACTGGTGCTAATATTTTTGTTGCATAAAACTTATAAGTGCCATGACATGCCCCTATGTTTTGTTTTTCTTTTTTAAATCTTAAGTTCTATGATAATTAGAAAATGAAAAAAAACCAAGACATAGGGGCATAGTCATAGGCATAGTCATAGTCATAGCATAGTCATGGCAGTTATAGGTTTTATGCAACAATAATATTTGTGCTAGTGTCATTATCCAGGGAGGAAACAGTCGACTACGTTTGTATGGAAAGAGGGCCGGTACCCTTGCACCTTAAAATGGACGGTCAAATCAAAATATATTTTTTTTATTATTTGGATTCATCACATTGAAACGTCCTAAAAACTAAGTTAGGATGTGTGCCTTCGGAACGCGCCCACCAATGAGAAGAAGGCACAAGAAACTCATGGGATTGTATTTTTGTACTTGTACTTGTATACGGGCTGTTTTCAGCAATTAGACCTATTTTAATTGGGTCATTTTTGCGTGAGGATGGAGTAGGACCTACTACCCTCTCAGCTTAGTCGACCATGTCCAGAGGAGAGAACTTGTCAATACTTCTGGAGCCAACTAAGCCGCGGGTTTCATCACGATGTTTTCCTTCACCGTAAGAGCAATGTCAATTTGCGCACATAAATATTTTTTAAGAAAAAATCATTGGGATTTGAACCCACGACCTTCAGAATGAAAGCCGAGGTATCTATTACTAAGCCAACACCGCTCTTAAAGTTTTTTTGTGATCAAGTACACCGCCGCACAATTTAAATACTTACAATTATAAAGAAGAAATATTTGTTTGTTTGTTTGTAACGAATAGGCTCCGAAACTACTGGACCGATTTAGATGAAACTTAGTATAAGGATATATTGATTCATTGACAGTAACATAGGATACTTTTTATCCCGATATTCCCACGGGATCGGGAGTTACGTGGGTGAAACCGCGGAGCGCTGCTAGTCACTATCACTACATAGTAAAAAATAAAGTCACTTTTCGCCGTCCCTATGTCCCTATTTCCCTTTGTATGCTTAGATCTTTAAAACTACGCGACGGATTTTGATGCGGTTTTTTTAAATAGATAGAGTGATTCAAGAGGAAGGTTTATATGTATATAATACATGCATAATATAGCCGTGCGAAGCCGGGGCGGGTCGATAGTTTTTAATAAACTCTAAACCTCTAAAAATTCACTCTAAAGCAAAAAGCTTTAGGTTTGGTATGAAGGCATTATGGATGGATAAGTATGAGTCTCAAAGGGCACCGCGCAAAAAGAACCTTCCATAGTAAATGTCAGGACGCCTTTAAGTCAATTTCGCAACCAAAATATTTCATGTCCACCAAAAACAAGTTCGATTTCACTAACAGCCATAAAACATTAATTATTTACAACCAACCTTTAAACACCTCACCTTTTTCGATAAAAATGACATCACTTTAAAAAAGCCAGCATCTCTCCGCGACCTAAAAACGTTTTCCCGCCAACAGACGTAATCATTACGACACAAAATGGCGGAAATGTCAAACCTTATTGAATATTTGCTGAGAAAAGAGAAAATGTCCGCATAATTCCGCGTTAAAGTGTTTGCTTATCTCGGTTTGGGATTTCTTACCGGATGCAAGACGAATACGAAGAACAGAATCAGGAATGATAGCATTATACACAAATAATAACCATAGCAAAGTATTATCGTTGCTATGGTTACAAGGTAAGGTGACATTGTAACCATAGCAACGTATTTTTCGTTGCTCAAGGTTGCAAAGGTAACCACGAAATACAAAACCCTTTCCTTGCAGTCGGATACAAAACGGCCAAGTGCGAGTCGGACTCGCGCACGAAAGGTTCCGTATAATTTTATATGGTAGCCACAAATAATCTTTTTTTTTTCTGTTTTCAGTACTTACCTATTTGTTGTTATAGCAGCAACAGAAATACATAATTTGTGAAATTTTCAACTGTCTAGCTATCACGGCACCATGAGATACAGCCTGGTGACAGACAGACGGACGGACAGTAGAGTCAACAGAAATACGCCAGTCTTAGTAATAGGATACCGTTTTTACCCTTTGAATACGGAACCCTAAAAAAATATGAATCGGAATGTTTTAAACTGAGCATTTTATGAACCAATTACGTTTTATGAACCTGCTACCCCCCCTCCGTGACCCGTTGAAATCCGGCTCCGTTCCACTAGGCAGTGTCAGTGTCGCAACCTGCGCCCGCGCATTCCATTGAGATGATAGTGACCATGTGTTATGTAATGTTTGTCGGATATATGTACGGTGACCATCATTAATGGAGTTTCGGGGAAAGTTTTGAATAAAAAAATGGTTGTCTGTAAAGTCGGTTTACGGACGATAATTGTACGTGATAACGTTGACATTGCCATTTTGCATACTTCAATACGTTGCTATGGTTACCTTGTCAATGACGTTGCTATGTAACGCATGACGTCACACTTTTTTGTAAATGCCGATGTATAACTAGATTTATAAGACGTTATCACGTCAAAAAAAATTATAGTCATTTTAGCACTTGTTTATTTTAAACTAGTCTATTTTCACTTGCTGAATTTTATTTGCTCGAACTTTTTGAAAAATATTTTTTGGTCTTATAAGTATTTTAAACTTGCCCAGAGTGGCCAGTGGGAATCATAAAGAGAGTAAACATGTATTTGGACAAGCACACGACACAAGACAATCTGAAAAGTAGTAACAAACATAAAAGCACTGACATAAAACAAAAGTCTAAAATATTTGATTTTTTTTTTGTAAATACTCGTCGCGACACCACACTGTTCAATGGGAAAAAGAAAGACGATACGAAAATAACTGGCTTGCTTTCTATGCAAAAAGTGTCGTTACAACTTTTGGTCTTAATTTTTTCCGTCTAGCCCCCTTTCGCAACGCGCGATAAGGAACTTTCGTTCCAAAAATAAAAACACACGACAAACACAGGAATGAAGAAATGAACATGACAATGAAAATTAATTAAATAAAAAACTAAAAAACGTGCGGCACTCGGGGACTGCCGCGATAAAGCTATTGCATAGTTTTATGGTAGGCGGAGTGGGGGGTGTGAGGTTTTATTTTCGTTACGGAATTTCTTGATTCGGTCGCCGCGCTCAAAGCCTGCGATAAAAGCTATGCAATAGCTTAAAATAGGTAATAATAACGACGACGAGTGACGTCAATATGAGTACTGTCCCCCAGCTTCCACCGGCATGGTCCCCCTACTGGCGGAGTGAAAGTGCTCGAGCCCGGCCTTGCCTGCGAGCCGCGCTGCTGCCAGTGAAAGTCATCTCACACACATGCCTCGCTCATCATATTAGGTGTATACGTTAACTTTACTTAATATATTATTCGTTCAATTTAGATATGTATATTTCATGTTTTTAATGACAATGTAATTGTGAGCGGGTTGACTTGCTTGACATTGATTTGTATATTTTTCAACATTTAAGAGGAGGGTACCGGGGGCTCTTTCCATACAAACCATTAAAAACGTAGTCGACTGTTTTCTCCCTGGACACTAGAGCTGCACTGGACACTAGAGCGACACTGCACACTAGAGCAAATATTTTTACTGAAAACTTATAACTGCCATGACCATGCCCTTATTTTTATTTTTTTTAATCTTAATTTCTATGATAATTAGAAAATTAAAAAATCAAAACATAGGGGCATAGTCAATTAGTCATCGCAGTTATAGGTTTTATGGCACAAAAATGTTTGTGCTAGTGTCATTATCCAGGGAGGAAACAGTCGACTACGTTTGTATGGAGAGAGCGCAGGTACCCTTTCACCTTAATCTTCATAATACATTTAATTTTTTTTTTATACTTTAACTATAAGTGCGAGTCGTATTCACGCACGAAGGGTTCCGTACCATATTGTATGAGAGACCAACTTATTTTTTTTGACGTGATAACGTTTTATAAATTGGTGAACACCCGCAATCTCAAAAAAATGTGACGTCACGCGTCGTTACTGGAACGCCTCATGTTATTGACAAGGTAACTATAGCAACGTTTTATCGTTGCCATGGTTACCATCAATGTTTTCTTATGACGTTATCACGTAAAATTATCGTCCGGAAACAGACTTTACAGACAACCATTTTTTTTCTAATTTTAGCATTTGTTGTTACAGCGGCAACAAATGTCAACTGTCTAGCTATCACGGTTCATGAGATACAGCCTGGTGACAGACAGACGGACGGACGGTGGAGTCTTAGTAATAGGGTCCCATTTTTAGCCTTTGGGTACGGAACCCTAAAAATACGCAATAAAGACCCGGGAAAATAAATTACTATTTAAATAATTAAATGGTCCTCTTAAGGTGAAAGGGTACCGGCGCTCTCTCCATATAAACGTATACGACTGTTTCCTCCCTGGATAATGACACTAGCACAAATATTTTTGTGCCATAAAACCTATAACTGCCGTGACTATCCCCTATGTTTTGGTTTTTTTCATATTCTAATTATCGTTGAAATTAAGAATAAAAAACAAATAATAATAAAAAAAAAACAAAAAATAGGGGCATGGTCATGGCAGTTATAAGTTTTATGCACCAAAAATATTTGCTCTAGTGTCATTATCCAGGGAGAAAACAGTCGACTACGTTTCTAATAGTTTGTATGGAGAGAGCGCCAGTACCCTTTCCTCTTAAGAGCAGTTTTCAAAAAAAAACTGAATTCTGATTTTGATGTGTCCCATAAATTGACTTTTGTTTTTTACGTAATATAAACATATTTTGTTCAAGATAACAATTACATAAATAAAAGCACTGAATTATTGTTTATATTCCTGCTCTAATTCTTGTAAAAGTAAGATCATTTATGATAAAAATATTAAAAATTAGAACTTTGAGTGTGCAAATGTATGGAGAGTGATGTGTCCCATTAAGCAGTGTTGACTTTCTTTAAGAATATTTAAGAAAATATTGAGAAAAATATTACTATCTTACACTGATTATAATCATTTATCACTTGAATAAACAATTCTGCGAAAACAATGCATAATTTTAAAATAATTAATGATTCATAAAAAAGGTCATTTTGCGGTTTCCTAGTTAGTTACGTGATTAATCGAAAATATTTAAATAAAGTTAAGTAGATTATGGTTTTCTGTGCATTGGAAACATTTAAGAAGAACGTAGCACAAAGTTATTTTGCTGTAATCTATCAAATTAATCTAAAAACATTGTTGGATTGTGTGGTGCTCCCCGGATTCAAAAATTGTTTCCTGGTTAGTTACGGAAAAACAAGTGTAAGTTAATGCTCTTTTACGTTTATAGTAACATGGATTGATAATTGTATATTAAGTTTTCGATATCTTATCACAAAACAGTCGATTTTATCAGATTTTTGGTAGAAAAGATGAAATTAAACTTTCGTTCTCATGTTAGTTACTTCCTGTTAGTAACTTTTGTAATTGGAAATCGTAAGGCAGAATCCACATCTTAAACAATAATTCAGTGCTTTTATTTATGTAATTGTTATCTTGAACAAAATATGTTTATATTACGCATGGATCGAAGATATATGTCGAAAAGTCAAAATGTAATTATGATAAACTAAACATTTTTCGATGTGATTTACATAAAATCGATAGTGACACCGAAATGAGGTGTCACAGCTTTCATGTTTCGTTTTACCATAATGTATTTGGTAGAAAGAAAGTTCTAAGAAAGTGATAGCTTAATGGTCTAAACATCTTGATATTTTCGTAGCAAGTTTCTATTAATTTTCTATAATTTAGATACTTTAATTATGTAGATTAAAGGAGCTAAAGGTATCTGTATACAGGGTTATTGGAAATTATACTAGCAAGCCGTTGAGGACTACTTCTGTGTACCATAACAAACAACTTTTTTTATCACAGTTGCTCATAAAGTGGATCTTATTAAATCGCTTTTAGGCTCATAATGCAACGTATTATACACGCGTGTGATAAAAAATATCCGAGTAGTGCTAAAATAATACGTTATCCCTTTAAGTCAAATACTTATCTTACTGCTATTACATGTTAGGTAGATGAAACATTCTTAATTTATCTGGGTTATACTGTTTTGATGTATAGAAAAAAGGTACCAACAAAGAGTTTTTAAGCCTAGCTGGCCTAAATACTCTTTGTTGGTACCTTTTTTCTTCTTTTCGAAAGTTTGTCTAAAAGTCTGTTATCGAACGACATAATTTTACGTGATTAACGTCTTTGAAAACAATTAAAAATAATTAAAAATTGTGTTTTGTTTTTATTTTGTTTTTTCTTTAGGTAGGTACATAAATATATTTTTTCCTTACCATTTTATTCTGTTTTGAACCCCCGACACAAAAACAAATGGAAAAAACCCTTAAAAAAATATTGTATGTCAGAAGAGGCTGTATGTATAGGTTAGTACGATACACGTGTGAATTGATCTTTGTATCTCGGCTTTGTAAATGCCCTCGCGTACCGCTCGCGCGGGGATATCAACCGCCTCTATGCAAAGATCAATTTTCCACACTTGTATCGCAATGTACTATTGTTCACAGACTTTTAGAAATTAGAAAAAAAATATGAAAATTTTGAGGTTATGTAAATTCTAAAAACAGCTCGTCAGTGGAAAGGCTACTTGGCTAAAGCGCCAAAATGACATTGTTGGGAAATGAGGTTTAAAGTTTTTTTTTTACGAAAAAAAATCATATCTTTTTTTCCTTTAACGTTAACTAGTTCAAATTAATAAATGTATCTATTTATACACGCGTCCACAATGAGAATTTGTTTCTAGATCTATATATCCCTTGGTTCGTGAAATAAGTGTCGCTTTAGCAAAAATTACCTAGGTTATAACAAAGTGTTAGTCAGGGAAAAATTGCTAATTTACCATCAACGTCTCAAATGTAGTCATTAAATTTGCTAATAAATAATATTAAGCTTAAACACAGTAAATTAAAATTACTAATAAACTAGAAATGTATAAATTGTATAAAGTTATGGAATGAAAAATCGCTTATGAAACGAATAACTATGAAACAAAATTAGGTAAAAGTTGCTAACTACGTAGGTATCTTATGAGTGTTCTGATATTTGTGAATTATAAACATTGCTTATTCACTTTAAATAAGATAATCCTAAAATATTTCTTATTGACTGATCAATTTTTGTTATGAAATATTCATAAAAATAAAACTAGTTTTAGCAGTAGTTTCATAATCAGTAATTTTCATTTTAATAAATGCTATAAGTGCTTTTCGTACCGGGTTGTTCCCATCCGCTGCGATTCCATTGTTTTTGTTAAAAATATTTTCCATAAATTACTGTCGCTACGATTTTAAATTTTATATCGAAAAATATTTTTTGTTTCTAATGCTGCGAAGCTCGATGACTATGTACGACCATCAAAAGCTGTAGTCTTCTAAAAATTTGAATTAAAGCTCATAGAGGCTATGTAATAACACCACTAGAAAAATTACACTTACTTAGTTAAGCAATACATTTCAATTAATTGTATAATAATTTGACGAACATCCATATCAGCCAACAAAGGCCTTAGTCTTTGTTTATCTATAGATTTTTAATTCGCTTCTAAGTATAGACTTTTTATCCTCTCTTCCTTAATTAAAGGTATAGATTATCGTTATTACAAAATTGAATATATTATTAAACGGAAAATAATAACCTATCACTTCTTTTTTGTAAGTGTAATTGTTATAGCAGATTCAATTAGATTCAACGCGGTAGGTAGAGACAATTTTTGGGTGGAGAATTATGTAAATTCCTAAAGTTATTGAAAATGGGATATTATGATTTCTATTATATGAATCTCGATATTTCGATGCTATAGCACCCATTTTTACGAGACAAGAGTTTTTCGGGTACGTCTCGGCAGCAAGAAAACTCCATTCGTTGGTTAAATACCTGTAACTTTAGTAGTGAAAAAAAAACTTTTTTAGCTAAAATCGTAAATTATTTTTTGGTCACAAAAAAAATTAGATTAAAAATAGCAAGTGCACTCAACGAATAAAAAAAGTTACTTTTAAAAATAATAGTTATTTATTTTGTAAGTTATATTGTGCCTATTTTACAAGTTGACCATACCAGTGGATACCTAATTTACAAACCTATTTCATAAAAAAATAAAGGTTATGTATATCTAGTCAATAAACTAAAAAATACCATTTACTAGTACTAGACGTACGTACAGGAACTAAACCCAAATTTTAATCACAGCCTTAGTAAACAAATAGTCGCAGACTGAGAACAACCCTATATTATACTAAATAATTTAGACATTTTTGCTAACTCAACTTTTAGTACTAAATTTTAAAACAATCATTTTCGCTAACGTATAACAATAACAATAAGTAGTAAGCAAACACAAGTCAATAAAAATTGCTTAAACTCCACGCGTCTCAAAATGTTATGCAAAGACTTTTGCTTAAGCGCCATATTTTTTGATTCCATGGTAAGCAAAAACAGCTAACATAATAATGTCAACAAACTTAAAGAAAAGGAGAAACGCTTATGTTACTGAAGAGAACAAAATGTGGCAAACAAAAAACTCTTAAGGTTGCTAATGCTGCCAAACGCAAAGCGCCTAAGAAATACCCGTCGCTTACAACTAACTTTGTTGATTGTAACGAGTGTGTTTTGTTTTTCTTAAAAGTGCTGAGAGGGAATTGTAGGTGAGATCTTTACCGATATTTTGGTGTAATTTGAGACGAAAAATTCCTTGTCATTTCAAAGCTAGACTAGTTTTAATTCTTAATTTTAGGGTAGCTTCAAAATTATAAGGAATTTTCGGCTCAAAATTATACTAAAATGTCGGTAAATATCTCATCTACAATTCTATCTCAGCACTTTTGAGAAAAACAAAACACATTCGTAACAATTAACAATTTTCACCAATGAAGGCGACCGGTGGCTAGAACGCTGGTAGTAACTATTTAGTAGCCTGTGACGCCCCGGTGGGCGCGGCCAGTATGCCGCTGGCTTTCGGACGGGAAGGCCGCGTCGCACTGCGCTCTCGCACGGATTTTTCACTATGCTCCCTATTTGGACTTTGTTTTCTGAAATAATACGAGTATATATTCGTTTGGCTAATGGACGCTAGAGTATTGCCAAGTTTGTGTTGAATAGTCCTATTTTTTTCAAAAACTTACCTATAGGTACTTATACTTATATTTTCACACTGCGCATAAACGCTTGTCTTTAGATAGGTACGGTCGGCTGCATAATTGCAGACCCACTGTAGAGCTCCTAAACGGCTGTTATAATAATGTTTTCAACACAAACAAGATTCTATACACTTTGCTTTAGTTAAAGTTTAAAGTCTTCTAACTCATGAATTTTTCAAACAAAAATATTAGAAAGAAAACATGCCAATAATAGTAATTTTTTAACTACCGAAGGCTGCAATTATGCAGCCGGCCGTACGTACTTGATTCGTTATATAGCTAGGTATCCATACTTGTGGTTTTTTACGGACGCTAAGATAGTGCCAATTTTTTTGACGGACGTTTTTTTGTGTTGGTACTTACGTAGGTACCTAAAGTGCCCAGACTTATACCTACTTATTTATTTTTTAAATTGTGAAAGATGAGTAAATTAAAGAAATTTAGAGTTCAGAGTATGCTTCATTGTCGCGAAATAACGTAAGTACATACCTAAACTATACCTAGTTAGTAAGTAGTCAAGTACCTACCTATCTATTATGAAATACCTACACACTTTTTTGAACTACCAAAAAAAAATAAAGACAAAACGTCTGAAGGAGGTAACTAGGTAGAAGATCAGAGTTATTCCGGTCTGATCCCCTGAGCTGATCCCCTGCTGGTTATTATTATTTTTTAATTCCGTTCTGATCCACTATAAACTTTACCATGCCGGTCCGATCGAAAACAGTTTTGAATGTAATTTTTTTAAATTTATTTAAGTGTTTAAAATCATCACAGGCAATCAGGCTTTAGATAGATAGATAAATTCTTTATTGTAAACACCATTTTTAAATTGCATTAAATATTTAAAAAGAAACATATTTTAAGTTTAAGTGTTACAAAGGGCGGCCTTGTCGCTCAAATGTCGTCCAGGTAACCTTTGTTATTATTATTATTTGGACAAACCATTATAAAAAAAAAGTTTTGACTAACTTAATTAAATAACATAAACAGAACTTAAAATTAATATAATAAATCATCTAAAACATCAAAAAAATTAAAGTGTTTAAAATCATCACACTACGGGTAATCAGACTTTAGCATTTTTTGGACCAACCCTAATTAATAAAAAACCTGAAAACAAAAACTAAAAAAAACCTGAAAAATATACCAAAAAGTGAAAAATAATCAATTTTGGGACTGGGTGACACCATGTTTTCTTTATATCTCTCAACATTCAATTTAACCCAGTCCGACTTCCATTTGATTTTCTAGTTGATTTATTTATAACCCAGTCCGACTTCCAAGTAAGTACTTATGTTTAAGTTATCTGCTGTCTTAGTGACCCGAAATGGATTATTTTTTACTTTTTGTTTTTTTTTTCAGGTTTTTTTAGTTTTTGTTTTCAGGTTTTTTTGAAGTCGGTTTTTAAAAGTTTAATTTATTTTTTTATTTAACCATTTTAGTGCCACTATCACTGAAAATTCTACTCCGTGAGGCGAAAGCGACTGTTTCTTCAAATTGCAACCTGTACCTAATCGTAACCCATTGAAGAGTTTGGTGATAAGAAAGTGTTTTCAGATGCTCCATTCAACGGTTCATATTTGTGTATGGGCCACTTCTATTAGTGGAAATGGAAAAGTGAGCAATTTGTTGTATCTCGCTGTGCTGATCTGTTCATCACTCCGAAGATCCTTATCAGATCTTCATTTAGGGTAGGGTTCTCTATCAAAATTCATTCAAACCCAGTCTGGCGAGGCAAAATCTAATATTTTATTCAAATTGTAACCTGTAATCGTAACCGATAGAAGAGTTTTCTGATGAGAAGGTGGTTTCAGATATTCCATTTATCGGTAACTATTAGTTTATGGGCCAATTCTACTCGTGGAAATCGAAAACTGAGCAATTTGCTGCTCTCTCGAGGTGCAATTCTGTTCATCACTCCGAAGATTCTCATCAGATCCTCACCAAATTTTATGGGACCACCCCTGAGGTATCACTTTTCGATTACAAAAAGAATCATCTCAATCGGTTGAGCCGTTTTCGAATGATCGCGTAACATACACACAAAAAAAAACATACAGACGAATTGAGAACCTCCTCCTTTTTTGAAGTCGGTTAAAAACCTATCAAGTGCTAGTTGTACTCGCGCGCCGAGGGTTCTGTAAATTAGTTTCAACTCTCTTTCTCTGCCCTTGCAGTGGTATGGTAGTTAGTAGTTACCAATTTACCTTGATCCCTAATTCGTTTGGGTGCCCATACAATTTAAGGGTCAAGTTGAATAAAATTGGTCCAACTATGTATGTATGGGGACACCCTTTAATTTTCAATGTTTTTTTTATTTTTTTGGAATTTTCCCTTTATTTGTGCTATAAGGCATAGTTTTTTTTTGCCAAATTTCATGATTCTAGGTCAACGGGAACTACCATTATAGGTTTTCGACCCAAAACCTATGGGGTACTTCCGGTTGACTGGGAATTGTCAATTTTGCAAAAAGCAAGGTCTTATAGCACAAGTAAAGGGAAAATTCCGATATATAATAAAGTTGAAAATTAAGATTAATTTTTGTACAAGTTTTTGCGAAAATGTAAATTTGCCCATATCTTTTTATTGTGTTGGCTCAGGACCTTGATTTTTTTTCTCAAAAGGTAAAAAAAGGAACCCTTAAAAGATCACTTTCTTGTCCGACTGTCTGTCTGTCCGTGTGTCACCACAGATATTCTCAGGAACGGGCGGACCTAGCAAGTTGAAATTCATACCAGATACTGAGGATTATCTTTTACCTTTCAAGGTACTGACTGACTGAACCCTATAAAATGAACACCAAATCAACGAAGTGTTTAAAATCATCACAGGTAATCAGACATTAAAATTAGGTATTTTTTTTGGAAAAAACTTAAAAGGTAAAAAATATTAAAAAGATGCTGTGACTTTTCCAAGACTGGACAAGCCAAGACAAGTATCCACTATCCATAATAAGTATTGTTCTCCAATACTAACATACACATTTCCATTACATTATGTAGTATTATAAACATGTACCTATTTCAAATATTTTGTATCACTACATAGTATAAAACAAAGTCGCTTTTTCTCTCCCTATTTCCCTTTGACTGCTTAAATCTTTAAAACTACGCAACGGATTTTGATGGGGTTTTTTTTAATAGATAGAGTGATTCAAGAGGAAGGTTTATATGTATAATACATGCATAATATAGCCGTGCGAAGTCGAGGCGTTAAATATAAACCTTGAATAAATATTTTGTTGGTGATTGTCCCAAAAATTTGTTAATAGGTAGCTAGGGGATCCGACCGGAATAAAATATTAAAATTTATTTGTGATCCCCTGCACGGTGGATCAGACCGGAATAGTTTTAAAAATAAATATTTTAAAATAAAACTGATCCCCCAGGGTATCAGATCCAGGGGATCCGACCGGAATAAATCGAAGATCACGGGTCCAGCTTGTACCTACATAATAAACGCGTATCTACTATCTACCTACTACGTATCTACCTACCTCGCACTACCACAATGTGGTAGGTGCGAAGTAGTACTAAGTAGTAGTAGTAGGGACCGAGGTAGGTGCTCGGTTGAAGATACCTAAACAAACTTTCAGATTTATAAAATTATAGGATTGAAAGAGGCCAGTATAGACAACACAACAACCTTACATACGTACAGACATACTTTTTAAATTATGTAGTAATTATCTTAACGATTCCCGATGTGGTAAGTAGCTTGTACTATTATACATTCTGTGGTGGTAGGATAGTAAGCGATCTTTAGCTATGAGGCAGTGTGAGGAAGGGCGAGCGCCGCGCGGGACGAAGTGTCTAGCTCCGCCCACACTCTCAAGGTCGTTGGCGTGGATATACCCCTTAAGCGCTACGAAACCGAAAATTGTAGCTCCTAAGCGACGTCAGTTGCAAAATCAACGTATTTGGGTCGTTTTAGTCATTGATATTCAACATTTTTCTTAAATTTTTGGATTGCTAAAGCGCCAAAAATGTGCTCAGATTGACTCGAAACCGACATCAATCGACGCAGAAAAAAAAATCCAATCCAATGATATAAAAAACGTATTTTGGTAAATATGGCGCTTTAGCCAAGTAGCCTTTCCACTGACGAGCTGATTTTTTAACATTTTAATGTTAATGACCTCTCCGTGTAAGGAACAGCTGATTTTCAGGTAAAAAACCTAACTTCATAATTTTCAAACAATGTTCGAATTTCCAAAAGTCGTAGAGCAAAAATTGTTTGTTAAGGTGTACAGAAGTAGCCCTCAACGGATTGCTACTATAATTACCAATAACCCTGTATAAATATAGAGATACTAGCTGTTGCCCACGACTTCGTACGCGTGGTAGTTTTGTTTTACATAGGTACAACATTTTTCCTCTTGAATCACTCTATGTACAAAAAAAACCCGCATCAAAATCCTGTGCGTAGTTTTAAAGATCTGAGCATACATAGGGACAGACAGCAGGTAGATACTTTAATTTATAGTAACTACGCCCCGCGGTTTCACCCGCGTAAGTCCCGATCCCGTCAGGAACAGCGCGTTCAAACAAACAACAGAAGCCCTCAAAGATGAATAATTTTCCCCGTTTTTTCCACATTTCCCACTGATTCTTCGCTCCTATTGCGGTCGCAGCGTGTTGTAATATAGCCTTCCTCGTTAGATGGAAAATCCAACACAAAAATAATCTATCAATTCGAACCAGTACTTAGGTCCGTATTAATAAACCGAACTCAATATCGATTTCAATCTTGAGTTTGCTCTTGAGTTGTTGCGCTGATTAATAAACCTATCTTAAGACGCGATTAAAGAGCGACGTATCACTTGAGTCATACTGTATTAATAAATCAAACTCAGCTCTCAAGATATGTCTCAAGATGTAGTTTCGTGAACTCAAGTCTGATTGCGGGTCATACAAATGTTACATTTTGTAAAATATTTTCACATTAAAACAAGTTGACAGCAAAATATGACGACACTAGCTACCATAGGGTAAGGACATATCATTCAAGGTAAGAACAAAGCGTTACTGTCATTCAAGGTCGCTCTCAAGATCAGTCTCAAATCTCAAGAGCGATATCAGCCTGAGTTTTATCTATTAATTAACGCCTAACTTAAGATAGTGACCACATCTCAAGACTCACTCGATTGATACGCACTCAAGATCGATATTGAGAGCGATTTATTAATACGGGCCTAGTTCCTGAGATTAGCGTGTTTATACAAACAATCAAACAAACAAACTCTTCATCTTTATAATATAAGTATATTAAATAAATAAAACACAAGGACGACCCACCATTTAAATTTGTTCGCAAAAATCCCTTGATAAGTTTATTAGGTCATAGTTCTAAATGTAGATTGAGGGTAGATTGTAAAGTGAACACTTTAGACGAAGGAAACTGTGGAGATTTTATTGGTAAGAAGGTAATTTTTAACTTAAAGCTCTAGTATTCCTTATAGGTAATTGCAGGTAATAAGGGCCACCTGCCACTTTAATTAAATACATACAAAAATAATAATAAAAAATTGTATGTGTCTTATGTAATGGGTCATATGTGCCTCAATAAATCTATTTTATTTTATTTATTTATTTTTAATAAAAACGAGTTGCACTCGGTGACTGAGGGGGTAAAGCTATTGCATCGTGCGAGCTTTGTACAGTCGTACCATATACATATACGTTAAGCGAAGACTCGGCCGAGCTACGTGGTAGGCACTCCGCCGGGGGTGTTAGATTTTATTTTTTTTATTTACGAAATTTCTTGATTCGGTCGCCGAGCTCAAAGCCCGCGATAAAAGCTATGTATAATAGCTTAAAAACTAAATATTTTGT
The DNA here is from genome assembly GCA_907269075.1 of Idaea aversata. Lineage (NCBI taxonomy): Eukaryota > Metazoa > Arthropoda > Insecta > Lepidoptera > Geometridae > Idaea > Idaea aversata. The sequence goes on from OU026083.1 coordinate 400,213, forward strand.
AAAAATATGGAAACTACCTACTTAAAAACTGGTCGTTAGATAAGTCGCAGCCAAAAAGACTTTTTAAACTTAAACTCGAGCAAAACCTTTTGGCGGGCGTTCCGAAGGCACACATCCTAACTTAGTTCTTAAGATATTTTATGTGATCTGTGTACCATCAGCCAGAGCTGTGCGGTCCCACCTTAAGATTGATTATCCTGTGCAGGGACCTATTGCTTCTCCAGCCTCTTAATTTTTGTTGACCAATAAAGAAAGGCGCATTGATTTTTTTGAAGTGAAAACTTCTTTAGCGGCGTTGAGCACTTTTTCTGTAATGGGTATAAAATCTTAAACTCGCGTCAGGACACGTGACCTGATCGAAAAAGCGTAAGACGGATGGAGAGTAGACAGCTATCCCCTCTCTACGGCGCGGCGAAAATGTATGCCTGGGCCTACTGTTTTTAATTTGGCTGTGAGTGTATTAAGACGTACATATGGTATTTTTTAACGGACGACTATTGACGGCCGACAAATGTCGGACGACAAATGTCGGACGACAAACGTCAAACGACAAATGTCGGACGACTATATGTCGGACGACTATTTGTCGGACGACTATTGACGGACGACAAATGTCGGACGACTATTGACGGACGACAAATGTCGGACGACTATTTGTCGGACGACTATTGACGGACGACAAATGTCGGACGACAAATGTCGGACGACTATTTGTCGTCCGACTATTTTTTTTTCAAACATCTACATTTCTTAAAGTGTTTTTTGTATGCCAAATGTGTTGTTTGTTGTTGAGATGAAATGTTTCAAAATATCATCACTACATAGTATAAAATAAAGTCACTTTTCGCCGTCCCTATATCCCTATGTTCCTTTGTATACTTAGATCTTTAAAACTACGCAACGGATATTGATGCGGTTTTTTTTAAATAGATAGAGTGATTCAAGAGGAAGGTTTATATGTATAATACATGCATAATATAGCCGTGCGAAGCCGGGCCGGGTCGCTAGTTGACAATAAAAAAGGGTACTGGGTAGTACAAATCCTTCTCTTTTCACTCTGTCATCCTCTGGAATTCCCTGCCTCAACCCATCCGTTCTGCTAAGTCCCTACCCATTTTCAAAGCTATGGTAACTGATCACTACCTTAGTACTATCTAATATCCGTATTTATTCCTGTATTATTTATTTATGTATGTATTTATGTATGTATGTATTTATTTGTATGTATCTGTGTATATATATAAATATTGGTATGTATTAGTTATGAGTATATTTTGATATTTTTAAGTAATAATTATGTAAGTACTTTGTACTACTTATCACTTATTATAAGATTATGTTTGGTATATTGCTTGTGTAAATTCACAACCTACCATCAAAGCTAAATCAGTTCTTTTCCATCCAAAGGTTGCCTGGAAGAAATCGCTTTCAGCGATAAGGCCGCCCATTTGTGCAACTTATACTTTCTAGCTATTACTTTACTTTGTGTATATCGTGTTCTGTTTACTCTTGTGTTGTACAAATAAAGTTATCTATCTATCTATCTACAACTTATATTGAGCATCCAAATGAATAAAAAAAATTGACTTTGACTTTAACCTTAGAGTCTTGCTTGAGGTTGAAAACATTCTAATAATAGTAGTTTTGGAGCTCTACGGTGGGTCTGCAATTCTGATTTCGACAGTACCTTATTTTCCGGGCACCGTTCGCGTTGGAGCAATGTTAAAGAAGCTCACATTTTCGTAAGATAAATGATGAACCCCGCAGCTTAGTTATATCCAGACAAATTGACAAGTTCTTTCTATATGACGATTCCCGCCTCAGACAAGTATTTATGCTTAGATATTTGTCTGTCATGTGGTCTGGTTGTTTCTATGTATTATAAGTATATATTTACAAAAGAAAATTATATAAGTAGTATATCCGTTGTCTAGCACCCAAAACACAAGTGTAGTTACTTAGCTTGGGGCTAGATGGCGATGTGTGGAATGTTCTGCAATATCTTATTTAATATTATGGGGCTTCATTTTAGGACGTAGGGAAGCACTGAGAAAGGATTTTGTGGTTTATAGAAACTTGTATGTATTTTGACACAGAGATACTAACGCAGGTGAAACCGCGTGTCGCAACTATAGTTAACTGTTTTACTTTATTTTGCGTTTGGCGTAAATGTTTTTTTTTTAAAGTATTTTAACTTGAAATGTCAGATGTTCGACTCCATCGGTTTCTATGTTATGCACCCTTCATCGATACACCCTTAATTAAGGCTTTAATACATACTGGAGCGGAGCGTGGAGCGGGGCGGAGAGCGATTGGGTAATCGGGAGAGACATGTTGACACTCGATGTAGTTCTCGTATGAATTAACGGTCTTTATTGTAAACTACAACACCCCACAGTTTCACCCGTGTAACTCCCGATCAGACCCGACCCCGTGGAAATATCGGAATATAAGAAAAGAAAATGCCTAGGAATCAATGTATTTTCATACCTAGTTTCATCAAAATCGGTCCACTTATAGTTTCAGAACCTATTCGAGTTTTCCTTTGAGTTTAGCACATTCCGTCATACTCTTTGTCGACCGCTGAAATACGTGTCTTCATCAAATCTTATGAACATCACGTGTATACGTGATAGTTTGTATATCAGATGCGCTACCTACTGTTACTCTTTCCTATCTAGATATCTGTGTAGTATATAAGCTATTATCTGTTATACGGAGTCAGGTTATTACTAGGAGAATAAATCCTACCGTCACAATGGACGACTAGTTTCATTACTCCATCTAGGCACCCCCACACAAGTCACCTGCTCTATTGCTATAACTAGACTCAGGACCTTGATTATTATACACCTCATAGGGACTATAGTAGCAGCAGCAGTCTGGTAAATTTCAACTTGTTTGGTCCACGTACCTGATAAAATCTGTGGTGACACACGGGCAGACAGACGGATAAAAGAGTGAGCTTATAAGTGTTCAATTTTTTTACCTTTTGAGGTACAGAACCCTAAAAACAATGTTCAGTAATTACTGCTGCAGTCTCCGCCTCGCTTATCGCGTCGCTGCTCGCTCCGCTCGTGACTGTAGTCCCTCCCCGCTCTATCCATCCATATCCTTACTCCCGATCAGTTCAACAGACACCGCCATACTGTCCACATACGGTTCTATATAGTGACCAAGTCGTGACGAATTTAGAACTACCTCCTTTGTTAAAGTTGGTTAAAGATGGAGGAATTTGTGTTTGTGATATAAAGATTTTTGAAGTAAGTTGTATTTTATAGTCTTTGTTAGCAGAGCTGGGCGGTTTTACTCGTGTAACTCCCGATCCCGTGGGAATATCGGGATAAAAAGTACCCTATGTTACTGTCAATGAATTAATGTATCCTCATACCAAGTTTTATCAAAATCAGTCAAGTTATTTCGGAGCATATTCCTTACAAAGAAAACAATCTTTGCTCATTAGATATACACTAGCAACGCTCCGCGGTTTCACCCATATAACTCCCGATCCCGTGGGAATATCGAGATAAAAAGTACCCTATGTTACTGTCAGTGAATTAATCTATATTTATACTAAGTTTTATCAAAATTGGTCCTCTAGTTTCGGAGCAATATTCGTGACAAATAAAACAATCTTTCTTTCTCGATATATGAACGGTTCACTGAGTTTGGTCAAACAAATGTAAGGGGAATTAATAACCACCTGTTTGAATCGATACCAAAACATTGGGTTTAGAACTTTAGTTTAATGTTTCACTACATTGTATAAAACAAAGTCGGTTTCCGCTGTCTGCCCCTATGTATGCTTAGGTCTTTAAAACTACGCAACGGATTTTGATGCGTTTTTAAGCGATTCGAGAAGAAGGTTTATATGTATTCCTATAGCATAGCATTTCGCTGAGTTGGAGTCCGTTTTGCAACAATTGTCAGTTATTAAGCTTAAAGACTTTGTAATCTCATAATTTGTTGCAAATAAATAATATTCTATTCTATTCTAATACATATGACCGTGCGAAGCCAGGGCGGGTCGCTAGTTGATAATAAAACTATATAAACAAAAAAATAATTTAAAGACTTATATAGTAGTACTTACTTCCGCGAGTTAGTCCGGATTTTGAAATTTATATTTATAGATTTCTCAACTTAAAAAAAGAATCATCTCAATAGGTTGAGCCGTGTTCGAATGATCGCGTAAAAGACGAATTGAGAGATAATACTTTCAAATATTTGTAATATTGACCTTTGTGAGCGTGATCACATGAAAAAAAACCCAGGAGTTTCTTGTGCCTTCTTCTCATTGGTGGGCGCGTTCCGAAGGCACACATCCTAACTTAGTTTTTAAAGTAAGGGTACCGGGGGCTCTCTCCATACACACTATTACAAACGTATTCGACTGTTTTCTCCCTGGATAATGCAAATATTTTTGGTGCATAAAACTTATAACTGCCATGACCATGCCCCTATTTTTTTGTTTTTATTTTTATTTTTTAAATCTTAATTTCTATTAAGTATAATTAGAAAAGGAAAAAAAAAACAAAAAATAGGGGAATAGGCATATAGGTTTTATGCAACAAAAATATTTGTGCTAGTGTCATTATCCAGGGAGGAAACAGTCGACTACGTTTGTATGGAGAGAGCGCAGGTACCCTTTCACCTTAAAAAAGCTTTTAATTTTTGTTGTGCAAGACAACCATAATATCCTGTAACGAATTTATAATGTTTAGTTAATGGCCGCGCTAAGAAAAAAAGGCAGCCACTCTACCTAGTAAAAGTTTCAATGTCCTTTTATGGGACCGAATCAAGACCAAATCAAATAATTTAAATTCGTACAATTTAATAACTCAAAGTAGGTAAGTAGGTATTCCACAGGCGGGGTTGTTATAGCTAGAACCATGTCCGCCGTGTTTTAGATAATTTTCCATTTCATTACCCAGCAAGGGAACGGTTCAAAGGTGCGTATATCGTGATGCTATTTATAATATATGTTGGGTTTACACATCATGTGGTAACGTAGCTGTTCTTCATCTGAATTGGAGCTTATTTTGTGTTAATTAATCGATTTCCAAAAAGGAGGACTTTCTCAATTTATTAAGTACTAGCGACCCGCCCCGGCTTCGCACGGCTATATTATGCATATATTATACATATAAACCTTCCTCTGGAATCACTCTATTTTAAAAAACCGCATCAAAATCAAAATCCACCCGCGCTAAGGAACTGAAAAATATACTTACTTCATCATCACTATCACTTCATCACTTCACTATCATTCATCATTTCAGGACATCATTCCACACGTTGCCATCTAGCCCTAAGCTAAGTAACTAGACTTGTGTTATGGGTACTAGACAACTCATATACTACCTACTTAAATACTTTTCTTTTGTACCTAAATAATACGTAGAAACAACCAGACCACAGACAAATATCTAAGCATAAATACATGTCTGAGACGGGAATCGAACCCGCAACCCTGTGTTTGGCAGTCCGGAATGGTGACCATTGCGCCAAATGGGTCGTAATAAAACAAAACTAGCACACGTACAAAGTCGCGGGCAACAGCTAGTGTATGAATATAAAAAATTAAATTAAAAATTTAAAAAACCCCCGACACAAAATAATAAAAATAGTATGAACGTAAAAAGCCTAAAACAAGCAAAAAAAAAAATCTATAAAAAGAAAAAGCCACAAAAAGAACAAAAAAGGTATAAACGTGAAACCCTACAAAAAGAAAAAAATAACCTCGAAATTATGATTCTACTACGTAAGTACATGTGAATTTTTTTGATTAAATATTGTCGCGTCGGGGGACCGCTCTTTTTCGAGTCAATTTAATATACTTAATGTTAACATTTTTATTTTAGCATTTTATCACTAGTAATTCTTAATACTTTAACATTTTCGTTGAAATTTTAATATCATTTTACTTAGGAAGGTGTTTCTATAGGTAAAGAGCGGTCCCCCGACGCGACAATATTTAATCAAAAAAATTCACATGTACTTACGTAGTAGAATCATAATTTCGAGGTTATTTTTTTCTTTTAAGCTTTAATCTTTAAAACTACGTTTAAAGATTAAAGCATACAAATGGATATAGGGACAGAGAAAGCGACTTTGTTTTATACTATGTAGTGAAGATTATTTTTAACCCTAAACAGTTTTTTTATTAAAGGTATTCTTTTTCAATTTTTTTCCTTTAGATATTCAACTTTTACAACTACAAGTAGGTATTTCATAGCTATTAAATATTAGAACTACCTAAGTATACATAGAAGAAGACGTCTAGATCTAGGTTATCTATACATCTTCTCTAATATATATAAAATACGTGTCCGATTTTAATCAAATTTGCACACCGTGTGCAGTTTGATCTAACTTGAAAGATAGGATAGCTTACATCTTAATTTATTCCGATATTCCAACGGGATCGGGAGTTATGCGGGTGAAACCGCGGAGCACAGCTAGTAATATAATAAAAAAATGGAAAGAAAAGTAAAAAAGATCCAAACGAAGCCAAAAAACTCAAATTAACTTGATACTCGGGCATATCTACTAACATTCGGTTGTTAATCCTGAGTATTATCCCCCATAACTTTTAGACGGCTGGACCGATTTTGATCAAACATAGATATTTGTAATGTACGAGTCATGCCCTTTCATTTGATACCCCACTCGAGTATATCTACTTACATTCGGTTTTTGATCCTGACTTTCATCCCCCATAACTTTAAGACGGCTGAACCGATTTTGATCAAACATAGCTAAGAACACTCCCGACTAACTTATCTTTCAAACAAAAAAAACTAAATCAAAATCGGTTCATCCGTTTGGGAGCTACGATGCCACAGACAGACACACACACACACACACACACACACAGACACGTCAAACTTATAACACCCCGTCGTTTTTGCGTCGGGGGTTAAAAATAGAATAAGATAACAATATTAGAAGTTGACATATGATCTAAAAATGCTATTTTTAATGTTTTCCAGACCTAATGACATGGACAACTCCCCCGACTCGCAAGGATCGCCCAAAAGCCGGCCAACTTCACGTCGGAGCTCTGCCTCGCTCCCACCGCGGAGGAACAGCGTCAAGAAAGATAAGGACAGGAAACCGACGTCAGCTCAGTCTACTCCGAAAAAAAATGTTAAAACAACCCCTGATTTCATGGTCACTGGGAAACAGATTTTGAAAAAGTAAGTTTGGATGTTAAATTGCTAAGTTTAAAACAGCGCCATCTAGTAGCAGTAATGTGAAACATAGTTTACTTAACTTTTATCTTTACAATAAATATCATGAAAAACTTGTAAGTTAAATTAAGCTAAATTTAAAACAGCGCCATCATAAAAGTAATATGAAACCTGAGTTCATTATTCAGGCGTTAGATGTTGCTAGTTGTTTGTGTTGCTGCTACTCGATAACAGATGGCGGTAGTAAAAAAGTTTTATTTATTGCCGATAGATGTCTCGACATGTTGCTGCTACTTGACATTAGATAGCGGTAGTTGTCAATATGGCGGCTATAAATTTTTTCAAAAATAGCATCACCTCACAGTTTCACCCGCGTAACTCCCGATCCCGTGGGATGTCGAGATAAAAAGCCTATGACACTCCCAATGAATCAATGTATCCTCATACCAAGTTCGATCAAAATCGATCCAGTAATAACGGAGCCTATTCTATGCAAACAAACAACCAAATCTTTCTTCTATAATAGATTGTTTAATCTCGTAAACTACTGAACCGATCTTGATAAGACTTTTACTATTTTATACCTAGGATTTGTCTCCTTCTAAAGGTCAGATCGTGCGAACTCCCTTCCCGGGTCGTACCGTCGTCCGTCGTCGGACGCGAGCGCGACCCCCCGCCGGAGACCGACTGAGGCTGTCGTCAGGCTACCGCCCTCTGCCTCCAGCGCGGCCGTGAGAAGTAAGGAGACTTCGTTGGAGGAGGAGGATGTCTCTTTAGATCTCTCTCAGGTAACAATTACTCAGATTTGATTTTGAAGTTATATTTCTTTAGGCGTGTTATGAAAAAATTATGACAGTGAAATATTAGGGTGCGCGCGCATCACTGGAACACTAAAGTCACAGGTTGAAGCTGCGTAGCACAAAAGTAAAAATAAAAAATAAAATAAATATCGGCCGGACAAACAGTCAGATAGACGGACGGAACTTCTTACGCACTACATAAGTACACGCACCCATATTTTTTTTGCGAATTGCTGCTAATACTGCGGCAGCAGTATCTTTTTTAGAAAGGTAAAATAAAGATAAATTAGTGTAGATATAGTAGGATGACTTGCTCCTCACACTACACCGAAGAGCACGATTCTACTTTACCGAAATACAGTTAAATTCAAATAAATGCTTATTACAAAGCTAGATGGCGCTGTAATCAATATTTCCCGAAGGTGTCAGACTTTGAAGACACCAACTCTAAATACGGCATCCCATCGAAGTTGACAGCACTAGCGACCTCTACACCGAAACCGAAGTTCAAGCCGCGCAGCGCCTCGCTGCAAAGTCAGCTGCATGCTCAGAAGTTTGAAAAGAAGGGAATACATGAGGTTGGTAGTACTTGGTAGGATGAGTAACCGTGCACTTAAAATGGGTAAGTTTCAAGACAACAGTCAGCTGAAATAGCTTGATGTTTTTTTCGTCGAGCTCTGTGGCGCTATAGGTGAAAACTCGCATGCACCGAAGAAGGTTGTGGGTTCGATTCCTGCGTTTTTTGTATTAATGTATATACATTTGTTTCTGGACTGGATGTTTAAATTTGTATTTTTGTTGTTATAATATTATTATTTTTTAGTTATCTTTATTTAAGTAAACAAATATTTAGCCTATCCATACAAACACAACACATACATGTGTGACCATTTGAAAGCATTTGTTCAAAGTTTTGGTGGCGAGTCCCGGCTTGTCGGGTAATTCCATTCAATCCCGAAACACCGTTATCTACTTTGTAGCTTCTATTCGTGGTGTGGTGTGTGTGTTTTAATGTTGTAGAAATCTCTTGAGAACAAGACACAGAGCTCCCTCGACGGTCGGAGCCGCGACAGCACGTTCTCATACAGCAGAGATAGTCTATACAAGACATCTTCAAGTGCCAGTCCACACAGGTACAATTATTTTTAGATTATAATTATAGTGTGTAAAAACTTTGTTATTCCCTCTTAAAAATCGTAAAACCTGTATACCAAATTTCGTCCCGTGTAAAATATGTTGGAGTACCAGCATACCTACTGACAGAGGAAGCAAACGTTGCCAGACTTGAAACAGGCACGCTTCACTCTCTCGGTCAATGAAGATAGATAGAAAAAGACATAGGTTTGTTTCAGCTAGTTTTGTATACTTATGTTTGTAGATACGAGTTAGATTACTCGTCGGTGTCCCCGGAGTACTCCGGGCAGTCTTCGACCGAGGAGTCACCTCGGCTGCAGGACCTCACCACGCCTGCTAGTCTACAAGCATCTAGGTACGTATCTGCATCTTAAAATAATGTCCAATTCAGAATTTAAATATGCTAAGTATGCGTGAACTTACGCATATTTAACATATTTATATTATAGCATATTTAAACTCTGAATTAGACATTATTATTAAAGAAAGTCCATCTAATATCTACTCCATGTTGTCTATGATGTCTTAAGCGCTCAGAATAGTACAGATAGTTTCCTATGTCATCTAGATCTATAAGTATAAAATTCAAAGTCGTGACATTCTGACTGATCGACTGACTGTTATGGCCGCTCCACACTTACCCCGCGAATAGCGCGAGAAGGCGCGAAAGGTGCGAGAACACGTAGTGTGGAGTTGCAAAAGTACTTTGTCGTGTCAGTAGGTATCTACCGAAAAAATTTAGAATTTAATTTGCGCACAAAACGAGAGACGCAGCGATACACACCTCTTCGTTTTCGACGTCCATCACAGTTGAACACGGGAACGTAACTACTTTCTACGCGCTACTTTCTCGCCGCGCGATTCGCGGGGTAAGTGTGGAGCGGCCATTATAACAATGAACATTGAACAGTTCGAACCGTCCAAGGACCATTGAAGTTTGTATTCTTAGTGTAGGTATCCACTGAAAAAGGGTTTTTATGTAACTTTAGCTCTATGAGGGTAAAATGGGGGGTTGCATTTGTAAGCCACCCGGGTGAAGCTGAAGGTCTTAAATAAGTAAAATCCATCCCCTCAGTTGCTGCGTATCGAGCTGGCAAGACAGCGAGCTTGATACGAAGGTGTGCGGTGCCCGGAATGAAGGCGAGTGGGGGCAGTTCTGGGCGAACTACAACTACAACTATAAGGGTGCGCCGGTGCCGGTGGCGCGGTACTACGACCAGTGTCCCACTCCGTATAGGACTGAGACTATCGACTTGGCTGACTTTGGTAACTATAAACATCATAATAATATAGAGTCAATTATTATGTATTCATCTATACTGATTTGTTTTCATTGAAGAGGCTTCGAAACTACTGGACTGATTTAGATGAAACTTGGTATGAGAATACATTGATTAATTGACAGTAACATAGGTTACTTATTATCCCGATATTCCCACGGAATCGGAAATTACACGGGTGAAACGCGCTGCTAATAGTAGGTAAATATTTCCCTGAGTCTTAATCGCGTTTACTTTTATTATGCTCTATTAAAATCTGTAAAAAATTAACTCCCTGCTGTTACAGATCTGTCAACAGAAGGTCCAAACAAACGTTCCCCGAACAACATCACGAATATAAACAGCATAATAAGGAACGAAGGTCTAACTCTGACACCGCGGGAGACGCAGAACATCATCAAATGCGCCCACATACTTGGCAACGTGCTGTCAAAGGTAACTTTAGAATCCACTGTTACACTAATCTGACGTAATCCAATCATCGCTCTATTATGAATCTGATCTATTCAGAAATTGACTTTAACCTGAAAATGGTTTAAATCTTAATCATACTACCTTAAAGTCGACTTAGTTAAAATTAAACATCCTTGCCTGAGTCATTATAAACAAACTTCAAATTAAACCAAGGTGCAATGCACAGCCAACCGTTGTCTTACACATAATATTATGGACTTTATTAAGCTGTGTGCAATATTAAAATATTAAATGTTTAACGAGCTACAATGGGACGATATAAAAATATCCCTTGTCCCTTAAAGTTACATTTTGTATTCTTCTTTAACGAACAAGATACTTCCTTGTTAACACGCCCTGCCTGTGATCCACTAACAGAGTTCACCTGGATGTACTAGGGGTAATTTTTTCTTCCCGAGGTCCACCTCGAATTAACTGATAATATTTTTTCAAGGCAATAGAACGGAGGTCAAGGGAAAAGGATGATTTACAAATAGAAGAAGTAAATGAGGAAGTTATACGAAATGAGAAAAGCGATATAACAACCGGAAAAGGTAACACCACATTTAAGGAGACGCTTTGCTCGCACAGTCCATTATATATTAAACTAGCTGCGCTCCACCGTTTAAATAATATAATAAAAAATAATAATCACTACATAGTATAAAACAAAGTCGCTTTCTCTGTCCTTATATCCCTTTGTATGCTTAAATCTTTAAAACTACGCAACGGATTTTGATGCGGTTTTTTTTTAATAGATAGAGTGATTCAAGAGGAAGGTTTATATGTATAATACATGCATAATATAGCCATGCGAAGCCGGGGCGGGTCGCTAGTATATAAATAAAACGTAGTGTTAATTCAGGTTTTCAGCTATCAAATTGACATACCAAGTTTTACCGCAATCAGTCCAGGAGTTTTTGCGTGAATGAGTAACAAACATACACACAAACTAACATACTTACTTATAATATTAGTAGGCTATCTGTTTTCAGATAAAAATGGTATACATACAGAGAACAATATATTAACAAAAAGCGAAATGGAAGATAACAACGAGAACAAACGCAAGAACCTTAAACCATTAAACCTGAGGGAGACAACTATACCTCTAGAAGTTAAAGAAGAAAAGAAGTAAGTTAATTAAATTAACACATCATTTCATTGATAAATGAAAAAAATTAATGAAGTTTTATGCTGATTAAATTTTTTTATAGCGTAAATCATAAAATGTCTTACTTATTAGTTTTGTATCTAATACAATGAATTAGCAACATCTATCTATAGGTACAATATTTTTTGGTACATTCAGTTTGTTGCAAATGTTTTATTTTTTACAAAATACGATTATGTAAAAACTGTCATGGAGTGAGTCTTTAAAGATGACCTAGTGACTAATGACGTCATCGACTGGGTTTTAGTGTTTATTAATTACTAAAAAATACTATATTATAATAAACATTTGCGACTTTTGTACATTTACTGGAAAACTTTCAAGGAGCTAAATAAGCTAAATTGTAAAAAAGTGATTAAAATTATTCAAGCTCAATATTTCTTAATATTCCAGAAGTGAGACAGCGACCACACAGACAGACATCTCGCTACCAAACACTAAAAGTGCGCCGAGAATATTCGAGAGCATTCTACGGCAGCTCTCGAAGAGTTCCATCGATGAAGTTAAACAGGATGCTAGTAAAGACCAGAGGGAGGTGAAAAAGGATGCGGAAAAAGAGTTGAAAAGGGATACGGAGAAAGAGGTGAAAAAGGGAACTGAGAAAGAGGTGAAGAAGGATACAGAGAATGAAGTGAAAAAGGAAACTGAGACAGAGGTGAAGAAGGAGACGGAGAAGGAATTGAAAAAGGAATAATATTATATTGCAGGACATTGCACACAGTGTCATCTAGCCCCAAGCTAAGTCAAACTTTGTGTAATGATGGCCAGACAACGGATATAATACTTAATGTAACATACCATTATCTTGTTTATACATACAGAAACTCCCAGACCAAAAATATCTGTACATAATTGTTTGAGGCGGGAATCGAACCCGCACTCTTCTGTTTCCCAGACGAGTATTCGCCCACCGCGTCTGGTTGTCAGAATCATAGGTTAATTAATAAAAATTAATTGACAACTTATTCTTCTAAATAGTTTGGTACAATTTCAGTAGATGGCGTTATTTTACGATATCAAATAAGTGTTAGTCAAATAGTCGAACTAGAATTGGCGCCATTTGATTACATGAAATAACGCCATCTAGTGGGTCACTGTTAAATTATTTGAAATGAAATTTCTATCCTTAATATTTATGTTCTAACTAAAGTGTTCTACGAATAATTTACAATTTATATGTCTTTAAAAAATCTACGTGTATTATTAATTTTTATTCGTAATTAAGTGTGAATTCTAGTCATTTTTGTTTGTGTACATATAAATACAAGTAACGCCATCTAATTTCGAATAGCAGAACGTAAACGTAAACTTATTTAGGTACCTACTTCCAGTATAATCCAATGTATTGGTTTTAATAAAACAATTTTAACTGTAAATCGTTTTTAAACATCTATTACAACCTTTAGATGATAACAGTCTGGAGTCGCTTGCAAACAAATGAATGTCAAATTAATAATCCTAACTCTTGCATTAAGTAATAAAACTCTTTGGTTTTAACAAGACTTTTAATAAATTTAATTTTAAAGATTAACTCACCCACTGATCGCTGCGTAGTACCTTCATGGAATCAAACGACGTACCGTAGGTACATACATCCCCTTGGATAGCGTCCCGCAGTCGTCGTCTGATGCTTACTCATTATATTTAATAAAGTAAACTACATTCCCCCCCGTTTGCGTTGGAGCGGCAACCAAAATATTGTTTTGATCGTCCATTTATTACATCACAAGTTCACAACACATCTACACACTCGCACTTCTAATTAGAAGACAACGTTGTCAGTTTTAGTTAGTATCTTTCCGAGAATTCACACGAGAAAATCGATCACAACAAAACAACCGTATCGAGCCGCCCGCCATTAATCTCGTAAATCCATAGATAATCTTCTAGCATCCTCTAGCAAAGTAAACAATAGCCAACCTTTACTTTTTCAGAGTAGCCAACCTTCTAAACAAAATTACCGCCAAAACAGATGTTGCCAACTTTTTAAACAAAATATTTCCTATTCTATGTAATGTTGCAAGATACATAACAACTAATTTTATTATTTTAATGTCAATCCTAGGAATCTTACAATCTGAGGCTGCGTCCTTGATAAAGCCTCCCTGATTTTTCTTAATTGTATCTATGTAAAAAATAAATAATTAAGAACAAGATACAGGTTTTTCATTTTTTTTACATACTAGCAGCGCCATCTAGTTTCGAGTAGCAAAACTAAGGGCTGTTTCAAAGCAGCTTCTTTATGAATCTTAACTGAGTTTAACAGTTTAAAACTAAACCGATTTCGAGGAAATGTGAACCAGGAGTAGGAGAAGGATATAGGCTACTTTTTATTCCTATATTCCCACGGGATCTGTACTTATTCGGGTAAAACTGCGAAACACAGCTAGTTTTTCTAACAAAAGGGGGATTTTTGAGTAAAAATCTTTGAATATTTTTTCACCATAATTTATTTCTTAAAACCTAGTATATACTAATATCTATACATAATATATTAAATTTTAAAAAACTTAATTTCGAATTTTATAATATAGAAAAATATATGAAATAAATTTTGAATTTCGACCCATATTGCAAATTACGACGAAGAATTCCAAAAAACGTCCATCCAAGCGCGTAGTGTGAGTTTTTCGAGCTACTAACTCGAAAAACCACATTTACGGCTACGAACGAGATACCAAAATGCCAAACAAAACACCAAAAAAAAAATCTAAAATTTTCATACGTAACTAAAAAAAAACGAAATTATTAAACACTAATATTTTTTTCCGAAATCACTTAAAACTACATCAATTAATTCAAAAAATACAAAATATTATATTTTAGAAAATTCAAAATTGATATTTTTAACGTCACCCATGACAATAAAACTGACTGCTTGATGACATTATTAGTATTATAGTGACTTAAAATGAAGTACCAAGGTGACTTATAATATATACCAGGGTGACTTAAATACTTTTGAAGTCAAATTAAATACTTTTATTGATGACAGATATAGGTCTGGCTGGTACTACAGTGACTTAAAACGTAGTACCAATTTGACTTATCAAATACCAAAGTCACTAAATACTTTAGAAGTCAAATATGAGACTTTTAATGATAGAAATAAATCTGGTACATAATTATAAGTAACAAAGTGACTTAAAACGAAGTACTAAAATGAGTCGTGAAATACCAAAGTGTTAAAAATATCAATTTTGAAATTCTGTCTTAAAGTGAATAGATACCAGTTGCGCAAGAAATTCATTAAGTCATTCTTTTATTTTCTAAAAAATGGTTCGATCCATAATCAATAAGTAAGTGACTTAGTAGTCTGCTTTGCTCTATTTCAATTTCCGAGTCATTTTTATGAAAAACTAAACGAATTGAATTCCGCGCGTATCCGGGTAGCATTCCCCTTATCAAAAATCTACTTTAAACATCTAGTAAGCGTATTTATGAGTGTAGAATAATTTTATTTCCTGCATCGTCTTTTTGAGCGAAAAACGCGCAGAAAAACGAGTCTGAAATCGCCCAAGTATTCGGTTAAAATGTTACTTTAGTTCGTTCAAAATCTATTTGTCACAATCTTTCATAAAATTGGGTTAAATTGTCTCGAATAAAGAATCTTAAACTTACTATTAAAAATCCATGATACTTATACTAAATTAGAAACTATAGTTAATTTTTAAAAAGTGTCACTAGAGATGCCACGAATTATTCGGCAACTATTCGGCCGAATACCGAAATCATGAAAAAAACGCATAAATTTCAGAAAAATATAATGGAAACAATTGAGTATATCTAATACCTACCGAAAATCTATCAGATGCATGAAAACAAGTTATTTTTTAAGAATTTGTTAGCAACCGATTGGGGTTTTTCTTGTAAATTATTTCTGTTTCCGAAAATAGCCGTTCTAGTCATGCTGTCAGAAGATACTAAATAAATCTTATATGATACTTACCTATAACTGCCATGACTATGCCCCTATTTTTTTTATTTTTTTTTATTTTCTAATTATCATAGACATTAAGATTAAAAAAATAAGAAAAAAATAAAAAATATGGTCATGGGGCGGTTATAAGTTTTATGCAGCAAAAATATTTGCTCATTATCCAGGGAGAAAACAGTCGACTACGTTTGTAATAGTTTGTATGGAGAGAGCCCCCGGTACCCTTTTCTCTTAAGAATCGAAACCTGTCATCCGCAGAATGTACTAAGTGTCTAATATTTGTTATCTTGACCTTTTTGAGCATGATCACAAAAAACATTTGACTTTGACACCGAAATTTTGATATTCAGCCGAAAACCTAGCCGAATATTCGGCATTCGGCAAAACCACTATTCGTGACATCTCTAGTCATTACCATAGTTTTTGAGGTTAAATTTCAATTTATCCTAACTTTAATCTATTTTTAATTAAACTATATTAAAATTGGCAGTTAAATCAAATTTTTAACTTATTTAACTTAATTAAGCGTAGAATATTGCATTTTATTCGAATATTTACAATTTTAGTCTATTCAATACAACGCCATCTAGTTAGCAAACGGCGGAACTAAGTACTAATAGTAAAATCTAAATTGCGGAGGTGAAATTACTTGCATTTTTAACAAATTATCTGTTTTAAATCTGAATTGTTGTATTCAAAAGTTATTTATTCTCTTTGAAAATTCGCAAACACGCAATTAGTTATACTTTACTTATAACTAAGAGATTTTTTTTCTTAAAAAATATATTTTAAACCTTAAATGTATTTATGTACATCTTATGCATTATTTTTTGGATGTTACGGCACTTGCTTTTTTTTAAAAATTAAAGCTTTTGAAAAGATCTCAAGATCTTTGAATGAACGCAGGTCTAGAAAAAATCTAAAGGGGTTGTAACATTCTGGCATAGTAAACTGTCGCTTTAATAAAGTCAATATATATTATAGAGGACAACAAATATCATATAACAAAATCTCGTAAAGTGTCACATTTGTCTGTTATTTGATGTTAAAAAACGTCATAACCATAGCGTATTACCATTGCTATGGTTACCTTGTCAATAACTCACGTTCCCGGAACATGAGTGACGTTGCTATGGTCACCTTGTCAATAACGGAACATGAGCGATGACGTGACACTTTTTTGTGAGTGCTGCCGGTGTTCATTGCGTCAAAAATATTTAAGATTATTTTAAGTATTTGCCACATAACAGACAAACCGGACACTTTACGCGATTATGTTACATGGCATTTATTGTTTGTATTAACGTCCTTTATAAAATGCCATAGATTTGAAACATGGCCGGGCAACTAAATGTAACAGATTGTGGCGACTGTTATGCAAGTCTCTATGTTACTACCCCTTCACTCTCCGGCAAAAATTTAAACGTGAAACCGCTCACTGTGGCGTTGTTATTACCGCCAAGCCACATGGCTCACACACTAAAGCCATCTTGTATCATATTCAATTTCCGATTTTTTTTAAACTCCCACGGAATCTGGACCGACGCGGGTGAAACGTGCAACTAGTAAAATCTACATTAAAAATATTGTCATTTTTGACACTATAAAATATAAAAACCTAATTATAATTATGTACAAAATATTACCTAATTTATCATATTGCATATAGAAATACAATCTAAAGGTGGGAAACGCAATTTGACTCAAAAACGCTGAATGTCTACGAAAATTTCATACGCAAAAAGCTTAATTGGACATTTTGAGAAAACAATCTCACATTCATTTAATAAAAATAATCTTAATTTTTAGTATGGCATTTTAAAAAAACTCTCTCGAGGACTAAAAATTTCATTGCCTTTCAAGATTAATTATTTTCTAAGAGTATTTTAGTATGGCCTTTGTGACTAAAATAGTTTTAAGAATTGAAATACTTTACAAAAAAATTCAAACCCCAGTGAGAAAAGGGATATACAACCCGGTCACATTATCTCGAGACCTCGCTGGAATGCGAACCTCCACGCTCGCCACGGCGCGTCAGTACGGTTAGCACTTTCGTTGCCGATACGCGTCGACTTGTTTTCGTGGTATATTTTTAAACATTTCATTGTTACGTTTGGACTTTTATTTACGCCAGGTCTCGAGATAATGTGACCGGGTTGTATATTAAAATCCCTTTTGATTTTAATATTCTGGCATAGTAAAGTTATTTGTTAAAAAAGTCTTCTATCAGGCAAACCTGACACTTTGCGAGATTTTCTAATAAGACATTTTTTGTTAATATTAATGTCTTCCTTACATTGACATCGATTTAAAAGGTGGTCGCACAAAAAAAGAATTACATCTACTACTATGCCAGTTTCCCTACAAATATGTCACTACCCTTTTATAAATAATTTTGATCAATAAAATTTCCTAAATTCCCATGTAGCATTAAAAATCACAAAATGACCAAAAATATTGATTTTAAAATATCGTTTTGAGTCAAATACGAAAAGTATACTTAATTTTTATCTTAAACATTTAGTATGGCGTCGTTTTACCAACTATTTATCATAATTATATACAATATTTATATACATTTCCTATAATTAACTTGTCAGAAACTAGAAAAATATGTATTTACTGTTCAAAGTTTTTTTCTAAAATATCTTGACCCCAGTTTAATTTGTTTCTTAGTTAAACCAATATATCAAGAATTATTCTCATGTCTCTTAAGAGGCTAAAATTATGTTCTATCATTCTGAGACTTTCATGGACTTGTAAGAGCTTTTGTGACTCTAAAATGCTCTGGCTCTTAGCCACATTTGTAGTATATATTTTCATACAACCAGACCTGTGTTACTAGTCTTCTTAGAGAATTAAGTTTATGTGACTCTAAAAAGCTCTTAAGAGCCTCATTTGTAGTATATCTTTTCATACTGCCAGACCTGTGTTACTAGTCTTCTTAGAGAATTAAGTTTATGTGACTCTAAAAATCTCTTAAGAGCCAAATACCTAGCCTAATACCTCTTCATACAAATAGATCTATGAAATATTAAGTTTTTGTGACTCTAAAAATCTCTTAAGAGCCAAATACCTAGCCTAATACCTCTTCATACCAGTAGACCTATGTTTCCTCAACTGATGCCTGTGCTGGGGGTCCAACATGGCGGTGTACCCCTCGGGGGTACAAAGCTCGGGGTACTTCCTGTAGAAGGACCGGTATCCAGCGTGCAGGAGGTACATCTCGGGGTAGTCCAAGTTGGGGTAGCGTTCCGCGTTCTTTGCGCGGTCGGATGAACGGAGGTAGCGGAATCTGGGGGCAAAGAAAGGTTGGTTGATGATTGGATTGTGAATTGGAATTAGGTGTTTTTATGACTGATTCGTCTGTATAGAAGGACGATTTGACATGTATTTAAAAGTAATTTAATGTAGGAAAAATATATAAAAAATGATTGTCTGTGAAGTCGGTTTACCGACGATTATTTTAAGTGATAAAGTCATAAGAAAACCTTATTGGTAATTATTATTATACTAGAAAACCGTTGAGGGCTACTTCTGTGCACCTAAACAAACAACTTTTGTTCAACGACTCTGTTTCCTAACGGGACCGGACGCGTCATGGTCATGTTAACATGACGCAAGACGTCACACAATATTACCGTGACACTTTTTTGTGAATGCAGGTGTTCTTTTTTTGGAAAAAAAATACATAATAGTACCAAAGTGCAAAATAATAGGCATAATAAAAAAATCATTTGTCCTAGAAACATGGTAGGGCGTGATCTGTAGGAAGCGTAGGTATCAACTAAGAAGAGATTTCTGAAATTCCACTTCTAAGATAGTGAAATAGGGGCCAAAGCCGCAGGCATAAGCTGGTAAGCATAATTTGAGCACCCTCTCAAAACAAATTATGCCGTACTAAAATCTGGTACTTCATTAGTCTATGTAGTAACATAGACTAATGAAGTACCAGACTAAAACTTCTACCAATGTAGTACCATAACTTACAATTTTGGGAAATTATACCGTACTAAAATCGCCAAAATACCAGTAAGTTTAGTCGGGTTGGTACTACATAGACTAATGAAGTACCAGATCGACTAAAACTTATACAAACGTAGTACCATAACTTACAATTTAGGGAAATTATACCGTACTAAAATCGCCGAAATACCAGTTAGTTTAGTCGGCCTGGTACTTCATAGACTAATGAGTACCAGACTAACTAAACACTTAATATAGTACCATAACTTACAATTTAGGTCCCCGTTCAATGGAGAACTCGCAGTGTAGTATGAGCACAGATCTCTCCCGTTTCGGCGTGTTCACCAGCTTCAGTATCTGATCCTGTGTGTATAGGTTGACTGCGTTGAGGATGTGCCCGCCGGAGTATTCGTACGGATAGCGGCAGTCTATTACCTGTGAGGAAGAGAAAATAGGGTTTATATTAGGGGGTGTGTTTCCGTTCTCTCTCTCCCACTATAGCGTCCTGAATTGCATGGGTTTAAGTTGCTGGCTGTATAAATCATCTATATTTTTAGTATTATCTTTTTTTTTATTTTTGTTAGTAAAAACAAGGCTTTTGAAACTATTGCACAAACAAATGATCACTTACATGTTTCTTTTTTTTTTTGGTTATTAAATCAGTTTGTTTTTAATATTAATACTTCTCAATGTTAAGTTAAAGTTAAAACATGAGAATTACTGAAGTCTGACTAAAATGATCCAACTTTACTTACTGAAATACCAATCTAACTAAAATCATTTTACTGACTTAACTACCAATCTGACTAAAATTATCAAAGTTTACAACCGATCTGACTAAAATCGTCAAACTTTACTAACCGAAGTACCACTCTGACTAAAATTATCCACTCAGCCTGCTAAGCGGACTAACCTGGTAATTAGTAACAGAGTCCTGATATTCCCCCCTCAGTAGCTCGGCGAGGGTGTCACAAGTGATGCTCTTCAGATCCGAGTGGTCTCCGGGTGTTAGAGGTAGTGAGAATGATGAGCTGAAGTCACCTATTAGGTCTGGTTCCGTGGCAGCTGGGGAGAGAGACAGGTAAACATTAATATAGGCCTAAATTTTTTATTTATTATAATTAGTTATTATAAAACTTAGCTGTCTCGGAAAACGTTGTTTTGCCGTATAAAAAAAAATATGTTTTATTCTCAGACCTAATGATACACAAAACATTTCATACAAATCGGTTCAGCCCCGGCTTCGCACGGCTATCTTATGCATGTATTATACATAAAAACCTTCCTCTTGAATCATTCTATCTATTAAAAAAAAACCGCATCAAAATCCGTTGCGAAGTTTTAAAGATTTAAGCATACATAGGGAGGGATATGGGGACAGAGAAAGCGACTTTGTTTTATACTATGTAGTGATGATTTCCTTCAAAGTACAGACTTTTTGTTCTCTCTTTCTTTATTATAACTTCCGATCCCGTGGGAATATCGGGATAAAAAGTACCCTATGTTACTGTCAATGTATTAATGTATCCTCATACCAAGTTTCATCTAAATCGGTCCAGTAGTTTCGGAGCCTATTCGTTACAAATAAAAAATCTTTTTTCTCTATAATATTAGTATAGAAGAGAAAATTTGTGTGTTAATATTATGTTTATTAAAAATTGTTGAATTGATTGCTATGAAACTCAGTAGATAGCTGGAATCCTGGATAAGTCAAAAAGCCTGAAAATTAATTATAAAAGATACTCACATCTCGCCAAAGCAGACATTATAGACGCATTATTCTCTGAAAACGCCCTCTGCAACACCGGTCTCTTCACTGGACTTTCACAATTCTTCCTCCTTTTCACTCTGTTTTCACAATCATTCCCTTCAATTTCCGTCCGTTTACTACCCCTCTTCTCTTCAGGGCCTTCCAAAATAGACAATAGTGAAACTTTAGCTTTACTTTCCGGGTGGAAAGAGAGACTCCGTGCTAGGGGTGGCCGTTTCTTGAAGTTTTTGTCTGTGAAGATGTTATCTTTGATTTGGCCGGACAATAGATCACTGAAGTTGGCCACTTTAGGGCTGTTTGACTCTTCGATGTCTAAGAATGGTTCTTCTAATTCGGAAATGAAGCCGGATTCCATTGAGGTTGTTGATTCTGAGGTATAAAGTTTGGAGTGTTGGCTCGACGCTGGTGAACAAATAGAGCCAATACTTGAATCACTTCTCTGATGGCACAGTTTAGTCGGGGTCTCGTTGTATTTTAAAGACTTGAAGGTCTCAGTGTACTTTGTAGACTTGGTCGAAGTCTCCGTGTATTTCATAGAGTTACTCGAGGTCTCTGTGAATTGTAAGGTCTTGGAAGAGGTCTCGGTGAATTTTAACGATTTATTTGGTGTGTCGCTGAATTTCAAAGACTTTGATGTGGTCTCATATTTTGTAGTTCTGGTCTCGGCTAATTTTGTTGGAGTTTCAGAGAATTTTAAAGACTTTTTCACTGAGACTGACTTTTTTACAGCAGGCGATGTGAACTCAAAGTCTTCATCATCAAAGTTTAGCATTCGAGTTGCCTTGAAGGAGGTCGATGGTTCGTTGAAGGATGTGCTGGCTTCGTTGTCAGATATCGGGGCTCCAAAGTTAAACGATCGAGCTGTGATCTTCCTATTAGAACTCCGGCCTCGGGATATGATATCTGGGCTATCGGTGGATATTATTTCATAATTGGTACACGTGTCGAAGTTTTCATTGTCGAACTCAGCTTCCAAGTCTTGTAGGGACATATCGTCCATGTCCGAATCTGTTTGTGGGACAGTGCATGGGTCGTGCTTCTGTGGTAGGGTGTCTGTGAAGTCCAGCTGGAAGGTGGAGATATTTTTTGGTTAGAATTTTGAGACTTAGAATTAAATTTTGAAGAGAAACGTGTTTTTTGTCTGTAAGTACAAAGGGTCCTTTGCAAAAACCAGGGATGTAGTTAATAGGTTGTATTAACTACATCCGTGGTTTTTGCAAAGGTTTTGGCTCGTTAGGATGATAAATCTTTGGGGTTATAGTATATTTCATTTACAGAAACACAAGACGTTTTCCGTACTCCACTGCAGCTGCATCTCTAGACAGTCTACCCGATTACTAATTAATTGACCACAGAGATAACAGTAAAGACATCTCACTGCCATCTTGCACCAAAGACAGATATTTAACCAGACTTGCCTTGCCTTGCAGACGTGCCTTCCAAAGGCACAAACCCTACTAAATTTTTAAGACGCTTCAAAGTGATGTAATGCTTTGCATGAATATTAATGAATATATTTTTTTTAACTTTGTCAGACAGAATATTAAATTAAGGAAAAGTTTTTTCACTGACAAGCTTGAACGAAGAACAGTTTTTACGAGGGGAGGATTGAATCTTATCAAATATAGTAATTACCTTAGCCGAAGTCCAACTTTTCTTCTGGAACCCACTACTGCTAAAGCTGCAATCTCTAGTCTCCTCTTCAAAATCAAACTTCATGAACGTCTCACTAATATTCTCCTTATCATTCTCCATTTTAAACTTGGTCCTCTCCTCGAATATCCTTGTTATTTTAGACGTACGTTTCAATCTAGTATTGCTCGTCAAAGGAGAATGTGTGGAAATGATCGGAGAGTTTAGCAGTGGTGACTTTATAGATGTTAAAGGGGAGTTTTCTTTGGTGGCAAAGCTTTGAGTGAGCTTTTGGGTGCCGAAACTTGGGAGGTTCTGAGATTTCAGACTTTTAACCCCAAAAACTGGTGTGTTCGGTGATTTTTGTATATTCTGCGATTTGGTCGTGAAAACTGGTGAATTTTGGGACCGATTCACAGTGTAAGTTGGTGGGATCAGATTCTCTTTCTGCGAGCTTTGGAGCGGAGATATGATGGTTTTCGGTGACTTGTTGTAGTCGGGGAGAGGTGAATGTTTGAGACGTTCGATGTAGGGTGATGAGGGCTTGAAGTTTTGTAGTTGGTTGAAGTTTTGAAGCTCCCCTGGAAAATGAAGCAAAATGTTTCTTGTAGAAAAGTAATTTTCATAAGTTTTTAATGTTGAACAATAAAATAGTTTTTTTCTGCAGAACATGCATACCGCGCCATCTTGTTGCTCGTCGCACCACAGAGGTTTTATTTCTGCTCTAGACTTATTTCGTTTTTTAGCCACAGTAAAACGGCATCTAGTACAAAGTAGAAAATACTCTTAAGTTTATAAAGTAGAAAATACTACTCTTAAGTCTTACCTAATGGCTTATAGTTCTGTAGTTCTCCAAGTATCCTGCGTTTCGGTGTGTGTATCGGTGATAGAGGTGATTTGTTGAAGTCTATTGAGTGCGGGTTCATTTTCAGTTTGAAGTTACTTGTCGATGATGCTTCCTGTTTCCGCTTGGTGGCGCCACTGCCGGAGTTGATGCGGAAGTCGGATAGCAAGCTGGAAAGAATGAGAATTTACTATTAGTTATATTAAGAAACTGTGGAAGTCGTTGGAGGAGGCCTATGCTAAAAGACACACTGAAAATAGAGATATACTATGTTAGAGATATATTATAAATAAATATTACAGGACATTCCACACATCGCCATCTAGCCCCAAGCTAAGTAACTACACTTGTGTTATGGGTGCTAGACAACTCATATACTACTTATATACTTTTATTTAATAAATATATACTTATAATACATAGAGACAACCAGACCACAGACAAATATCTGCACATAAATACATGCCTGAGACGTGGAATGTAACCCGCAACCCTGTGTTTGTCAGTCCGGCATGGTGACCATTGTGACAACTCGATTGTGCTATTATTAGGATATTTGTTTTTTGTCTGGATGTTTTTGTATGTATATTAAGTACATATTTACAAAAGAAAGTATATGAGTATTTTATTCATTTTCTGGTCACTATAACACAAGCCTACTTGCTTTGCTTGGGGACTAGGTGGCATTGTGTCAAGTGTCCCAAAATATTTAATTAGTATTTAAAAGAGGCATTTCCATGAGATCACATTGAAATGTCTTAAAAACTATGTTAGGATGTGTCTTAAAAACACACCTACAAAGGAGAAGAAGACACAAGAAATTCGACAAATATTATAAATGTCAAAGTTTGTCTGTGTGTTTGTTACTCCTTCATGCAAAAACTACTGGACCAATTGCAGTGAAACTCAGTATGTAGATAGCTGGAGACCTGGATTAAAACATAGGATACTTTTTATCCCGATATTCCCACGGGATCGGGACTTACGAGGGTAAAACCACGGGGTGGTGCTGGTCTTTACACATTTTTTTATAAGTTTTGGTTAGAGGTTCCTTAGTGTCCAGTAAGCACTAAAATGTAATTATTTTTTAATTCCCACGGGATTTAATGTACGCGAGTGTGTTCGTGAGGCATAACTAGTTTTATTTCTCATTTAGGTACATCAAAAGAAGAGATTATATTAACTCTGTTGGTTATTAAGTATTAGCACGTTTTTTCTAATAAATATTGTTTTAAAACTACCAAAATACAATTGAATTTGATTATGGGAGCATTCCCCGCTGCATTGTAGTAAAATATCAATTTTAAATCGGAACACAATAGCTTCAAAGTCGTATCAAAGGTAACTTTAGAGGTAAAACGTATCAGCCCCTATTTAGACAATTTTTACCCTTTTCTCAAGGGTTGTGACAATGAATCATCCCCCAATATTGGCTATCATTCGTTAATATACCAAGGAACTGGTTCCGACGTACCTTAGGGCTTCATTCTTCAATAATTTGACCTTACGATCAGAAAAAAGGTGAACAAAAAATTCCGTGAGAATTCCGATGGTTTTAAACGTAGAAAAATGCAGTAAATATCACTTATTTCACTGGTATACTTTAAATAAAACACTTGGGTATGATTTATGAACACTTTTGATGGTTAATTTGAGAAATTTAAGGTAGAAATTAATAAAATATGAATCACTCGAGTTTTTTACACAGGACCGGCTCCCGCCATTTAGAGGTTATGTTGACAATTTTGACGTTGACGTTTGCACGGCACGGGAAGATGTTCATGCAGCCGCGGTCGTCAGCTGACTGAAGTAGAGCTAGAGATGGGACAAGGACGAGACAGTCTTGGAAAAAAAGTCCATTGTCATTTTGAACAATAGATTTTTTCTTTGAGGATTTATATGATCTTTTGTGAGTTTCTAAAGGCGAAGCTCCGTAAGGCAAACATAAGAGTTATTATAAAATAAAATCCTTATAAAATCTTGACTTTAAAGTTTGAGTTACATTTTATTGGTCTGATATTTCCTGTCGGGACTTAAGGGAATAAGAAACACCCAAAGGCTTTATGGTGTGATTTGATGGTCACTCAATTGACAAAGACTTATTTAAATTGGGTGGCATAATTTTTAGAACTAATCCTTTTTTAACTCGTAGCTTTATTTTAATTTATTATTATTTAGTAGTTCACACAAAAAAGGCTAAAGACATCGATTATAAGGTAACGCCTTTCGGGGTTATTACGTATTCAATCTCAATAGATTTAATTGAATAATAAATAGACATGAAGATAGCAATACCGATATCGAACGAGAAGGGTTGTGATTTCATGAATAATTACGTATAATATTAATGACGTTTTTATAACGGTTTGTCAACCGATTATCTTTATTTACGTAATAACGGTTTTTTATACTTTATCTATTGTTATTTTAATTTATTTATATGCCTACTTGTATTTTTATACATCTCGGTAAGTATATCGTTATTTCCTTATATCGAAAATTAATCCCTATTTCCCTTGGTTACGCCATAATTTGAGAACAGCTGGACCGATTTGGATAATTTTGGTTTTTAAATATTTTAATCCAGGGAAAGTTTCTGTGATAATAAATTAAGATCGGGACTTACACACGTAAGAATTAATTATACTTACCTACGGTAAGGTATTTATTAAAAAACCAATTAAGTCAAAACAATTTAACCTTTTTTTTTAAACTGCATAAGCACTTGTAATTAGATTCCTAGAAATATTTTGCATTCAATTTTTCTTAAAAATATTTCTAAGTAAGTTAGATTTTAAGTAATCCAACTTAGTTTCTTTGTGTTTTTAATATTCTTTGTTAATGGTCCATTTATCGGGTCTAAAATTCTATTGGTCATCCAATGAATAGATTTTAGGCAACAGATAATACAGTATTTGTCCGATACGGTGGGAACCGAAAAGTTAAAGGTTCGACAAAACTAGTTGCTTTCTCCAAATACATACATACGTCCGCGTAGGGGTTAAATTTTCCAAAATTCTTTGCCTTGATTTATCAGGCTCAGACTTTGAATTTTATAGATTTGTCGCAGCCGACAAATCTAACCAATAAATCGATTTATTGTTATAAGCACAACACAATATACCTACAAATTATCTCCGAGCAACAATCCCCAAGAAGTTCGCCGTTAGATTGGACAAGGTTCTTCGGGAACGCTCGCTCGGGTTATAGTGTGCTTACTAATAGAAGAAATCAACCCTATTTAAACCTTATCTAGTAATATGGTTTTACCCGATCCCATGGGATCCTAAACCAGTGGGATAAATATTAAAAAGTACCTGTATATCGAATTGCCGTACTTCGCGCTTACCTTGGGGTAGTTTATCGCTTAATTACTACTGAATTTTTAATTGGATTTAGAAGTAAAGTATACCACGACATTCCTGAAAAACAGAGCTATCCAATAGTATAAACCAGATTTCACAATCGGTGCAGTAGTTTTAACTGCATAGTTCAGTCATAAATAGTAGTAAAAGTCATCAAATCAAAAACTATTAACTTTTCTTCTTTCTAGACATATCGGTCTCTCCTTTTTAATTTTTGGTATAGATGACAGCATTTTGGTTCCATTTTCGGCCACCTTCATAAAGTTCCTTGCCGGTCTGCAAGTAAACCAGGGGTTGCAAGTTGCACAATGCAAGTCTGGGGGCAGTTTAACGGTGCAAACTTATTGTGTACAATAACTGAGGGGCTCGTTCCTTATTCCTTATCAGCGCTGATAGCGGGTTTTTTAAGAAAAAAAATGTAACGGCGCTTTTTCTTTTCTTTTAGAATACAAGTAGGGTAAGTACAAAAAACTCGGGTAGACAGCCCGCAGTACAGACGTTAAAATGTCTTGTTCTCATTTTATTGCAATAAACTCAAACCTAACCCAAAGAAGTTGGATTAGCAACATTATGACGCATTTAAAACGTCACATTAGTTATTTGTTTTTTTTTGCAAATTACTCTTTGACCTACTTTTCTTGTTAAAATTGAAAAGTGTTGTTTGGGAGAACGAAGCTAAATAAAACTTCTTGCATTGAATAATGATAAGCTTGTTTATCAATGTCACAAAAATCGGGATTATTAGCTAGTTTGAGTGAAACCGTTAATATAGCTTGTTAATAAAAAAAACGGACGTTTTATAAAGAGGTTCTCATTGAGGAAGTCTAGCGGTTCACTCACTTCTTCGTATATTTTTCTTTATAAAATAGGATATTACCCGCTATACCGCTTCCTTGGAAGCCTCCGGACTAAATCCCTTGAGATTTGGAACCGAAAACATTTCACTCTCAATACCTTACCTGTTATCACATCCTATTGTCAATCAAACCACTGCAAAACCCACTTTAAATCCTTTAAAATACAATACAAAATCAATTGACAATCCTGAAGTTTGCATTACAAAAACTGTTTATAAAACTAAAATCTAATATGAACCCTATTGGTTTGTTTTAAAGTTGGTTTCAGTTTGGCAATATGTTAACGCATCTCATTGTCAGCACAAGTGCATTCAGTATTGTTTGGATTCTAGTTTTAACGTACATTAACGTCCGAAGGGTTCCCTTGGAAAAAAAGAAATGGCTACCTTTTTTTTCTTTTTCGAAAGAAAGGGTATTTTGGAACCTTTTGTTGGGTGACAGAGAATATTTGGCAACAAATAGGTTTAAAAGTGGTTTTTTGTAAAACCTGTTCCATATTTTGGTTCAGCAGTTGCAGAGACATCGTACCTAGATATAACGAGTAATGGGTTATAATGCCAGTGTTTAAAATGTAAGATGCCATTATAAATACAGTGCCTAAAACGTAAGATGACACTACAATACTTAATATGAAAGAATCTATAAATATCGCAGGACATTATACACACGGCGATCCAGCCGCAAGCAAAGCAATAATGAATAAATGAATGAAAGATGCCATTAAAAGTGTCTAAAATTTAAGATGAACCATTGCGCGGATGATACCTAAATTGTATGATGCCATTAAAAGCAAAGTGTCTAAAATTCCATTTAAGCACATTGCCTGGTGCCGCAAACTGCAATAAAAAAATCGGTATTTTAATGACTACTTGGCAAAATAATAAAACAAAAATATAATAATTTGTTAAAAATTTGTTTGTTTCCCTAAACTCGTAAATTCCTTAAACTTTCTTTTCGCAATTTTTCCCTACACGAGTTTCGACCCGGTCATCTTTTTTATCATTCATGAGTATGACCACACTCGTAATTCCCTAAAATACCATCGGAATGGTATAAAATAATAACAACGATAACGCCTAAAAAGAATGGAGTATCCAATTAATTTATATTTCGCACTAATTGGCCACAAACCGCGACAAAATAACTTTAAGTTTCCCTAAAGTGGCGCACATTTGCATGCCTAATCGGCAACACACAATGAAGGTGCAACAAACGACCAAGTTCTCAGAATTTAATACTAGCAGCGCTTTTTATCAGAGTCCCGATTCCGTGAGAATATCGGAACAAAGAGCGACCACGACAGGCGTCAGGCGGCAAAGTAGATTGATGTCAACAACGGCTGGGAATCTCGACTACTGCTAAAGTAATTATAAAACAATAGATACACGAGGAATGGTTTAGTTCAATCTACGCTTCATAATATAACCATCACAAGCAACGACCCTCAAAGCTGTTCGACCCTCAAAGTTCAGAGCATTTGTATCGCAATTCTTGGTTGATATCGCCCAGTGGATCGGAGTACCTCTTATTTACACATACATTTGACAAAGTAAAAGAGAAAGAAAAAGGCTACAAATACATGTAAAGAATAAGCGTGTGCTGGAAGGACAAGTTAATTGTGACTTCGAAGTCACGTCGTTGTCGCACGTCTCGCTCAAACGACACTGTGCGCTGTGATCCCCCAAACGAAACATTTGCATATATAACCGTCACCATATGGGATCTATTTTTAACACAAGGTTGTTCAGGATATCAGTTCTAATGTACCATGCCATCGGCATCCTGTTGGAGGCGTATGGATTCCTAAAGTTATAAACATAGCTTGCTTTGTAACCGTCAAAGCGAGTGCTTATTTTAATAAAGGAGCAAATGGAAATAAGGCTTTCTCAGAAAAAAGGGACTTGTTCCAGATGCCTTAATAGTACAGCATTTAAAAATTTTAAAGATGTAATATGGCCAGTAAGAATCCCTGTTTGACCCTAGAATTAAATGAAATTAGATCTCAGTGCTGTCCGTCCATCAAGCGAAACACGAAAAAATTTCATTTCAAACATTTCATTTCATGTACTTACTGCGCCTGCGTTCCTGGTCTATGCAATTTTGTGTCATAACAATGGCTACCATTCTACACTATATTTTAAATGAGGTCAAAAATGCTATTAAGCGTTTATAATTTCTTTCGTGCCAATATTGGTCCAAAACCACGAAAACAGATGGAACAAAATCATTAATCGATTCATCCGACTAATCTTTATCCAAAAAAATTGACCCCATAAATCGATAAAACTAAATCTCAACTCAAAAAAACGACTATCTCCCTCTATTATTAGAAGAGAGAGTGAAATACGCGACCTACCCCAACGATACGTTAGAAATAACCGATCGGTAAACCGTTGTTTGTTGCCGTTATGCAACGATGCGTGATGCACTATTGTTTTTATAGAAAAAGGAAAAACATGGAAAGAAATCTGAAACGGAACGTATAGGTTAAGTCTTGG
Organism: Idaea aversata; assembly: GCA_907269075.1. NCBI lineage: Eukaryota > Metazoa > Arthropoda > Insecta > Lepidoptera > Geometridae > Idaea > Idaea aversata. The sequence continues at coordinate 431,120 of OU026083.1, forward strand.
GGCTTAAAATAATCTGTAGCATTTGTAAGAGGGTTAGGTTCAGCAAGATTATCCGCGATACTTATTTTAATTTGGCACAGCTGCACTATTTGATAGAAGAAATTTAAGGAATCTCTAATATAAATACAAAATCATAGTCCTGACACATACCATACGCGGTCGAAGTCCCAGGCAAAAGTTAGTTAAGAAATAAGTAACAATAGAATCTTATTTTACAAAGTCAAATAATTTTTTTATTAAAGATAACACTATAATAAAAGCTTTTTTGCATCAAATGAACATAATTTTAACACTATCAAAAAACAATTAATAAAATAACAATGAAACATAAATAATGTATTAGAAACCAATTTTCTATCGTCACAAATCATTCGTTAATCTTATCTTGGATTGGAACCAGCTGCTGCGCAAAAAATGGCTTTAAAACCGCGCCCGTACCGTTAAGATGTTTGGCTTAAAAAGGTGTTTGGCTAAGACAAAAAAACTTCTTTTTATTTAAAAGGATTTGAACCGGCTACCTTCAACACACTGTGTCGCTATGAGCAGGCGGAAGTTAAACCAATCATAAGTTTTTCGGATACTTTAGTACCTAATAAACCTATACTCAAAATTACCGCAAAACAGATATTTATGTATCTAAAAATTATTTCTAAAATTCTTCGCGAATCCCCCAAGACTCAATCAAGACTAACTGTTCCCCTCACTATTGACAGATAACTGTCAAACTTTATTGACATTTTTTTTCTCTAATCTCAACAATAGGCTTTGGGATTCCGTTCCATACTTCCGCACAATGATTCTTGGGTCAAAGGTAAGGGAGAAAATAGTAACTATGGCGCGTGCGGGGGAGTAACATCTGCTTAGCCAACAATAAGATCTTAGCAAGTGCAATCTTAGCAGCTGCACAAACCAGCTGCATGCTTCTAATAATTAGGTCGGTTGTAACAACCCATAGAGTTCCGACACCTTGAGGCAACGGTACATGCTGCCATACAGCCAATTTTTTTCTCTCGAATGACCCCAAGGATTTTGTGATTGGGGCTATTATGTTTTTTTGACAGCATAACTGACCTTTTGGGACATGGTTCATATTTTTCTTGTATCTTCGGGGGGTTTGGAAGTTAGCAGATGTAAGTAATAGGTAGCTGATTTTCGCGGATTCTCCTACGTTTGATATTGATTCTGTGGGAATTTCGATCAAGACCTTTTCAAATCAAAATTGTTGGTTGTAAAGTCAAAATAGAAAGATAATAGATAAGATTTAAGTTATAAAAATATGCGTTTATATCAATGAATCAATTTAATCAACGCCTTTTCAAGTATTCGGTGTTTGATATCACCCTCTTTGATGTTAAGTAGGTATCGATCGGTAACGGCCGCCACTGCATGCTGGTGTAGGCCGATGCCGTTTTTCCGTTGGAAAAATATCGATTGTGCTGGGTTCTAATTTTGAAAACATGTTCTAGTGTTGAGCTAAAGACTCAAACAAGACTAGACTTTCTACTATAGTAGAAAGTCTTTTGAAAGTAAGTTGTTTTGAGTCTAAAATAATAAAAAAAAAATTTCTTCTTACATTGGAATATTTAAACTTTTTTGGCTTACCAAAATCATAAAAGTGGGACCAAAATAGTGGGTCCAACGGGAGAGTGACCCTTAAATTAATAAATAAGTAGATCAACATTTTTCGTATAGGCACCATTTTAACCACAAAGCCTTCATTGAAAGTAAAATGATAGCTCAACTGCGCGCGCGCACGTGCTTCCGTACTCCGTACTTCCGGTGTCTCTCACAATAACACACCTGATCGAAAGGGAAGACGGATTCAAACCGTTTTATGCGAAAAAAAACATCCGAGTTTTAAAATAGTAATGTTCGTTTTTATTTAAAACAATCGAGTAAGCATCGAGTGAGTATCGGGAACGCAGCTGCAGTAGATACGGAAAAGTCTTGTTTAAACTTAAGAGTTCTTAAGTTAATGCAATAAACTTAATAACCTAAAGCGTTTGGTTTAGGTAATTATGACGTCACATCAGTCACTGGGTTTTTGCAAGCGACCCTCTACTCTTTATGACAGATTTTTAAGAATCTTGTAATAAGCGCAACACTATTGATTTATTAACTTTCTTTTAACTTTTAAAATCATTACTGGTGTGGAGCCGCCACACGACAAATTGTATAGCCAGTTATGATATTTGCATCAAGGCATAAAATGTGTCTAAAAGAAAGTAGATCCCACTCCATTTTTTTTACTTTGATTCCCAACATTTTTTTTGGTTCGCATTTATATATGAATTTGAAGGAAAAAAAACTACTTTTATTTACTTAACACCATTGTCATTTCAAAATAATTATCCTTTCACCACATTTCACGATAAAAACTTCGAAGATCTTCAATTTATTCAATGTCAAATCCATTGTTACATCCTTTCGTTTTACTATCGTGGAATAATAAACCATAATCCCTTTGTTAAAAGGGTTGATTTTATACATTTCGCCTGCGTAGGAGGGTGACTAAATGTTTTGATGGTCGCGTGCCGCGCGAGTGTGAATTTAAAAAGTAAATAAATTGTCCATGGGTTGATTTTAGTCCTTTTAAAAAAGTTTCGAATGAATGAAGTTACTGTTTGGCTTTTTTGGAAATGGTTTTTGGAAAGTTTTTGAAGTGAAAACTTCTTATGGCGTGTTGGGCACTTTTGTGGGTGAGCATTTTCAGCCGTTCTCGCGACAGATTTTGACGCGACAGATGAGATTTTATTTGTGTTAGTCTTTTTGTTTAACTTATACTGCCATCTATTACACAAATTGAGAAACTTAGTTTCTAGAAAGACCGCTATTCGAATGTAGATGGCGCTGATTTAAATTTTTTACTGCCATCTAGCTAATAAAAAATAAACTATATTTGTTTAAGTGAGTGCTAATAGATGGCAGTAGCAGATCGTTTCAAGAAATATTCTATGAGAAATAACAAGTTTATTGTTTTCACTTCTGCCTGCACTCCCGGAGTGCGCTGTTTTTTTTTTTCATAAAGTGTGTTGACACAACGACTAAGGCAGTGCGCGATGAAGTTTTTTTTTAAACATATTCCCAAACGTTAATTTAAATTTTATTTAATTAAAATTCAAGACTCAAGCGAGACTAGTCTTTCCTAATCCCAACACTAAAATATTCAAAATTGGAACACAGCACACAGCCAGCACCACAGCGCATACTGTGCAATCGATATTTTTCCAACGGAAAATAAAAACGGCATCGGGCTGCACCAGCATGAAGCCGCGGCCGTTACCGATCGATTAAACACCCAAAGAGGGTGGATATCTCGATATCAAACAACGAATACTTGAATAGAGGTTGATTAAATTGATAGTTAATGTGGTGAAGCGTTTTGATTTCGGCAGATGACCGTAAAGGACAATGTCCCATTCTGATGGGAAGTTGGCCCCTTGAGTAATTACGTCAACAAAACAATTATCATACCGTACCATCTCCTTTATTTTTTAGCTTTTGCCCGCATTTTCATCCGCATAGGATTTGTGAATTTTTTAACATCCTTCCTTAAAACCATTTATTCCTAATCTGACCCAAAAAACCTAGCCTAGTTGTGGGTTAGGTTAGGTACTTCAAAAATATTATTATTTTAATTCCGAACATAACCCTCTACTGAAACTGACCGGAAACGGTGTTCCTAACTTAACCCGATTTCAAAAACGATCAAAAGACGATTACCTATAAAAAAATGGGATGAACGTTAGTATCGGGATAAAAGTAGCCTATGTGTTATTTCAGGTCTTTAGCTTTCTACATACCAATTTTTGACGTAATCCCCCTTATTCCAAAACAAGGTTTAAGGATAGTCCGAGATGTGGATTTAAACCTTAGACACAGATTTACTCGTGAACTATAGTCTAAACACTATCCCTATAGATTATATAGGGAACTATAGTCTAAAGACTATCCATAAAGATTATATAGGATTTAGTACTCGACTCGTCAAGTGCAAAAACAGTTCTGATTGGTCAAGCGTGTAGGGATAGTGTTTAGACTATTTATAGTTCACGAGTAAATCTGTATCTAAATCTAAGGTTTAAATCCGCATCTCGGACTATCCTTAAATCTCGTTTTGGAATAAGGGGGAATCGGTTCAGTAGTTTTTGCGTGAAGAAGGAACAAACACAAATTTTAGCCCGTGCTATGCGTTGATATGTCAGTTAGTTAATCAGGACATAGAATTTTAAAATAGACTTTCCTTTGTTTAGAGACATTTCCTATATAGTATATTAATACCTATGAGTAGGTATGTATGTATAAATGACCCGACATCCGTAAGATAATACAAGGAGGGTGCCGCGGAGCTTGAATCCGGTCAACTCCCTTCCGAAGCCGTTTCATTCATGGATTGCGTTACTTTGATGTCTCTCTGTGTGACGTCACTTACTCAACTACGGAAGACAGTGTTCTTTAGTTTTTCATATAATATCAACTAGTTAACAGACTGACCCCCCCCCCCCCCCCCATAGGAATACGACCACGCGGAAAAGGGCAGGCAAAACACTTTTAACCTATACAGCCTCATTTGACATAAAATATTTGTTTTGGGATTTACGCATTTAATTTGCGTCGGTCGGGGGTTTAAAATAGAATATACTGGTACGGAACCCTTCGTCCGCGAGTCTTTTGTCGTCACTTGGCCGCTTTTTATTAACTTATTGATGTAAAAATAAGTAACTCTAAGTGGGAGGGCGAACACTACAGTTTAATTTGTTAATTCTATAAGTAAATAGTTAACAGTACATTTGGCTACACCAGCCTGGCGTGCCTGCCATATGTTGGCGCGATGCGGGAGGGCTCTGGGCTACCCTGTTGGTCGAGTTCATTGAAGCGTCGAATGACCTGGTTTGTCGTGGAAACCAAGTGACATTGAATGGGGTTGTGGTACAAATAAATATTGCAGGACATTCCACATATCGCCATCTAGCCCCAAGCTAAGTAGTTACTTACACTTGTGTTATGCGTGCTAGACAACGGATCAGGGTTCGAAAATATCCGATATTTATAATAAATATCAAAATATCGGATTTTTTTTTATATATATCCGATATATATCAAAAATGTGATATTTACATGATATTTATCCATTTTGTATGACAGCCATATTGTTATTTTATTGTATTATTTATGTATACTGTTTGCATACCTATGTTTTATAAATATAATAAATTATTTAAAAAAAAAACAACATATAAAAGAAAAATAAACTCAAAAACATAAAATCTTCTTATAAATCAGAAAAATCAATTAAAATCATAAACAACATCAGGTAAAATCAACTAAAAAAGATAATATCTTATAAATTCCAATCATTCAATGGCTTCATTAATTTTCTGAATACCTACACTAATACTTAACATACCTAAACTTTAAACGTTAATACCTAAACTTACTATTAAGGAGTATGTTTTAACTTTACTCCAACGCCATCTATATTTAGGATGGAGAACTACAGTAGAAAACTGCAAAACATGACTTATTTTCATCAAATTTTTAAACAATTTTTGTATTGATATATATCACAAAAAACCCTTTGATATATATCGGATATATATCCATTGATATATATCCTCGAACCCTGCAACGGATATAGCAGTTTATACATTTGTAAATATATACTCATAATACATAGAAACAACCAGACCACAGACAAATATCTAATCATAAATACCATGTCTGAGGCCCTGCCTCAACCCTGTGTTTGGCAGTCCGGCATGGTGATCATTGTGCCAACTGGGTCGTCATGACATGAAAGAAGAGATAGTCGTAAGACAACAACTGATTCCATTCTCTTGCAGTACGAATATGGAATGACGACGCAAAGTGTGGACGTCTGGTATTTCCACCATGAATCGGTGTCTCATATCAGTTTGCCTGGTTGTATTACGAAATAAAATACGATGGTAAAATTCGGTCGTAAATACAGAATGAGATAGTAGCAAAACGTCTGGAAAAAACGAGGATCTTCGAATGGTAAGGAAACCAATGTAAAATGATACGTAATGCCTAAGGATGTGGTCGTGATGGTAGAACCGCAGGAACCGATATCCGTGGTATACAAGTACAAGCGATAAAATTGGAAGAAAATAAAAAATCTTATCTAGAATAACGACGATTTGACGACCTCTGTGGCGCGCGAGCGATGCAGAAGGTTGTGGCACACTTGTGGGCTCGATTTCCACCTCAAACAAATATTTAGGTACAGATATTTGTATGAGTATTTTATCCGTTGTCTGGCTACCATAACACAAACCTTGTTGCATAGCTTGGGGCTAGATGGCGATGTGTGACGTGTCCTACAATATTTATTAAGCCAGTACAACAATTTTAAATCGGTTAAAAGAGTTTGCAAATACATTTTGCATTATTTGCAAATACCTAATTAAATAACGTTTGTGAAGTCATCAAAAAGTTTTCATTTGTACAAAATAAAGCCTACAAGCATATTTTTAATAGTCGATAAAAATATAAAAAATAAGAAAAGAAGAAGGATAGTAGATGTCAACTTCAATGAATGTTTACAAACACAATCATCAATGAATCAGTTGGTAGTCTCGGTAGTAAATATAGAGCTGACCCAATAAACTATACTCTAAATACATGTCAAGGATTTACCAACGGTCTTCGATAAAACAAGGGGTTATCGTGTAATACTTGACTCACAGAATATAAAACAGTACCGAACAAGCGAGAAATGTTAAAATGACCCGGTATTTTTACCTTACAATAATTTATTTGCTAAAAGTGACGCGCCTAACCATCAACAGTCCACGCTTTTACTCCACTGTCCGTCTGTCTGTCTGTCACCAGGCTGTAAATTTTCATAGACGATATATTTCTGTTGCCACTATAACAATAAATATTAAAAACAGAATATATTATTATTGGACCTTCGGGCGCGATTTCGATTTCGCACTTGGCGAGTTTTTAACAATTAACAATTTAATTAGTGTAATAACAGACAAACGTGACACTTTACTAGATTATGTTACATGACATTTGTTGTTTGTATTAATGCCCTCTATACATTGATATAGGTTTAAAAGGTGGACGCGTGAAACAAAAAAATAATGCGACTACTTCTGTCTCCTTTATCGTACTTATCAATATGCAATAAAAAATAAGTAATAAAAAGTTTAAGGAGACTCTACCTTTTTGGTCTATTCCACTTTAGTGTCGTTGATCACCTGAGAAAATAAGCACCCAGCCCAGTGAGATGTAACAACCCAGCCGTTACTTTTCCTTATCGCTAATCAACAAATTTTATTCAATTTAATACATTTTTTGTAATCTGTCTATTGGCGTTATCGCTAATAGAAAGCAATCATGTTGCAGGTCCTTAAAGGCGAATCTAGTAAAATTATGATTTTGGTTTTTTAGGTCCAATGTACCAACATTTGTCCAATGTTCTTAAAGAACGTAGATATTCAAACATTTCATTCTTGTTAAATAATTCGGCCTACTTCGTGCCTAAATATGACAAATGAGATTAGGCCGCCTGACCCTTTTATATGACGTAATTCATTAATGAAGTACACAGTCCGCCATGATAAGATTTTTCAGGTCAACTCATTGAGTTACTAAAAATACAAATAGTCAAAATTAGATAGGTATGTGAAGAAGCTTCGACAAGGAAATTTCGACTAAAAAAAATCTAAGTACTCGATAATGGCATATTTAAAAAACACCAATCTTAAAAAAAATCGGCCAAGTGCGAGTCGGCCGCGCGCACGAAGGGTTCCGTACCAGTATATACTGTTTTCAGTATTATGTTGTTATAGCGGCAACAGAAATACATAATCTGTGAAAAATTCAACTGTCTAGCTATCACGGTTCATGAGATACAGCCTGGTGACATACAGAGGAGTCTTAGTAATAGGGTTCCGTTTCTACCCTTTGGTAACGGAACCCAAATTAGCGATCAAGTACAGCCTGAACATGAAACCACCTCAGCGATAACATTCCAACACTCAATAGAAACCCAAGATTAAACGTTAGAATTATAATCTCTCCATTAAATATAAGAGAAACGCCGACAATATTTCTACGAAAACCTCGAATAAATCACCGGTGTAGAGTTGACAAAAAACTTAAGGTCGTTCCGCCATGTTGGCAAGAAGGCGCGGTTGACGCCTGACGCTGCGCACACGCAGGATGTTGTGTTAGAAACTTCTACTTGTTAGTTGTTACCTACTCACAGTTTGTGCATTATCAGAACCATTAGAACTTTCCTTTAGCGATATCGCTAATATTTTTTAAATAAATATGATAAAGGTCAACAAAAATTCACGTGGACTTGCGTGAGAGAAAGAAAAATAGTAGACTTTCATCTTATCTTGTCTAAAGAGCCAGACTAGAAAATAACATTCAGGATCACTGCTTAGCTGTAGAAATAGACGCATCAGACCTCTGCACATCATAAAGAACACTGCCCAAACTTCCCAGTTTTTGGACCCAGTCGGTTTCGACTGTATACATTCCTATTAAATGCATCCTAATCCTAATTATAATATTAGGAATCCGTTTATTTGTTTGTTCACGGTCAAACGACTGGACCGATTCGGATGAAAACCGTATAGTGGTTTTTAAGGAGATGGAGAAGGACATAGGATACTTTTGATTGTTAAATTCCCGCGGGATCGGGACCCGGGAAACTCCGGGATACAGCTAGTTAACGAATTAAAAAATGTACTTAATATAGAAACAATTAACAGCTCAGATAAGCGCCACATCTGCTATGATGTGCGGCAGAATATGGCTCATGCAGTGAAAAAACCGTTAAATTGCGTCACCGCATCGCACAGTTGACACTTTGTACTTTAATTAGCTTTTGCCCGCGACTTCGTCCGCGTAGGAGTTGAGTTTTCCAAAAATTCTTTCTTAGTAGATTGTAATGTAACTTTCTGAATAATTCCAGCTAAATTAATAATAAACAACCACAAAAAAAGCCTACACCACTTTGTACTTATAGACTTTATTTATATAACCCAGAACCTAGACTAATTACGTGCCTACCCAGAATTTTACAGGCGATACTTTGGTGTCGTTTAATTAGGCTCAGAGAAGCCAATAGTGGCTTTCCTCTGATTTCAAGAAAATATGCCTTATTTTAACTTATTTTTTAGGAACATAAAATGAAAAACTTTTTTTTTTTAATTGTGAATTTTACAATTGAAATAAATATCATGGCAGTAAGAAACAAAGAACAATGCAAATAATGCCAAAGTATTAAGGGTTACTTCTTGAAGGCAAAATATTCGACGAAAACATTTGAGCCGTAAGCCGTTAAAAACTAGAACACCCAAAAAACATTGTTTCAAATATAGAACACTCATAATAAAGGCTCTTTTGTTTTCAAAAATAAAACGGTTCGCTGTTTTATGTTTTAGTAGCAGTTTGAAATTGGAACACTTGTTTCTTTTTTTCTTATAATCCTTCTTTGTTAATCTTATTGTCTATTGTTTATGGCCAGTCGTGAACAGCTAGTGGTTAATCCTTAGATATCGCATACTGTCCCAATGCCTCTTTGATGTTTTATTTTCTAAATTTTCTAGGGATTTATGTAAAGGATTATGGCAGAAATGGGCCTTCTTAAGCAGTTGTATTTTCAAGAATTATCTCTACTCTTTGTTTAATAATAAATAACGTAATGAGCAAAAAAGGCTTAGTTCCAGTTTTTTGTAAGTTGTAAATAAAAGGTACAATAAACAAAAACCGACGACGTCTAGAAGTGGTGGCAGTGCTAAGGCAAAGCATAAAAAAATGCATGCATTATTTATTAAACAATAAAACTTTTAAATATTTAAAGAACAGAGAGCAAATCTGGGCTATGCCTGCATTTGCATACAATTATGCAAAAATATGCACTTATCTTGTCCTTTCTTATTCCCACGAAAATAAATTAACTTCGCACGTTTGCTATGCATTTTTTAAAGTTTTTTTTAATCAATTCAAAGTTTGCAATCACGCCCTTTGTAGTTTTTAACCTACATAAAAACTGGAACAAAAAATACATAAAAATGTACCCACTGGTGTTAGTTTGATACATTTGTTTGTATTTTTCTTTGGAATTGTTATACCTAAATCCGAAAGTTTTTACCTCTTCACGATCAAACGCCTAGACCGATTAAACGAGGTATTCCCCCTATCCCCCAAAATTTGGCATTATCCCCTAAATTGATAATCTAGCCAATTTGGGGGATAAAGGGAATTGAAAGTAAACTGGACATTAAATCGGCATAGTCGTAGTTTAAAGGTTGGAAAAGGACATAGGGATACGTTTGTAGATTTCCTCGCAGGGACAACGCAAATTATTATTAACCACAATAGGTTAATAATAATTTGCAATAATGTTATCAGTAGCTATTGTTATAATAACTTGTATGTTTATTTACATCGTTATCCTGTTGTAACGGTCGCAGAGCGATAGTGGGACGGATATTATGTTTATTATTCACATTATTATGTACCTACTTTTAAAAATTATTAACTGTGCCGCGCATTTTTATCCGCGTAAGTTCGAGTCCCGTAGGAATATCTAGATAAAAAGTAGCCTATGTGTTAATCCAGGTCAGCTATATACATACCGAGTTACATCGCAATCGGCTCAGTAGTTTGTGGGTGAAGGCGTAACAAACATACACTAACACACGAACTTTCACATTTATAAAATTAAAAGTAGGATAACCTTTGGATTAGTAATTTAATAAATTAATATGAGTTGTCAAAATGAGAAGCAAAAAGTTATACGTTTAGTTATCGCAATTTGTACCTATGGAACCTGTTTTTCCGGAACTAAAAATGTTCAAACCGTCTTTATGAATTAAAAAATGCTTTAAAATCGATACAAATTCTAAAAAAAAACATGTTATTAAGTATCAATTTTTTTCATCTCCGCAAACTGTCCATCACTAATCAAAAAATGTAAATAGACTAACAGGAGCGGAACAATTCGAACCTTCGTCTGCAATAGACAATGTATTTTTTTTCATCTTCCCATGGCAACGGTACTGCAGATTGCACAGCCATAGGTACCGTATCTCAAACAAGGTCGTGACCTTTGCGAATCTTTGTACAAAACCTATTGTTATATTTTTCTCATGGCTTCCGTGCTTGGGGGTGAGAAACAAGGGCATGTAGTTACATACATACATACATAAATATAGAGCGATTCTGAAGGGTTTAGGTATGGGTACCTACGGATGGACAGATGGTGTCCGCAAATGTATCAAATCAGGTGGGAATTTTAGCCCAACAACGGACAGCTCCTTTAATTTTTATTGCAATATGGATGTCATTTGTGACTTTGGTGAGAATTTTGGAATTATTAAAAATAAATATGAACATTAAAATTAAAATTAAAACAACACTAAATAAATTAAACCTATAAATTACAAAAAAGCAAATAAAAAAAATGACATTGCAAAAACTAAAAAACTAGGCTTTGCCAAACCATTGTTTGAATACTACTTATATCCTTTTTTTTAGATACATTTTATTATATTCTATTCAATTTTCTGACATCCTGGTGTTTTAATTCTAGAGAAGCTTAAAGTAATCCACCGCTCCTTAGAATTTCAACACGTATGACGTCATTTCCTATTACATCACTAGGACACTTAACAACTGCTCGTTGAATTATTAACCAGATCTCAGCGCCTACGCATAATACACTAGTAATAAAAAATGCGAAAGTTCGTGTGTATGTTTGTTACTCGCAAAAAAAACTGAACCGATTGTAACTATTTTCAGTTGTTTTTCAATAAAGGGTGGAAAATTACCACTTTCGGAACTGTAATTTAATTGGTCTACAAAAGGCTTTGATAATTTAGATCGGCCAAAACTTCTTCTTCATCTTCCTTATCCTAATTTATTTGGGGGCAGTACATGTCATCTTCTTCCATTTACTCCAATTAGTCGTCATCGCATTGTTCACATTCATCTCTCTCATGTCTTGTCTCATACAGTCCATCAATCTTTTCTCAGGTCGTCCTCTTCCTCTCCATCCGGCTACATTCATACTAATCATTCTTCCAGTCACATGCGTCTTCTCTTTCCTCATAACATGTCCATACCAACTCAAACGGTTCCCATTTAGTGTTCCAGTAACCGGTGCTACTTTCAGGCTTCCTCTAATGTACTCATTTATCATTTTATCCATTCTTGTTACTCCACACGTCTCAACATTCTCATCTCCGCTGCGTGGAATCTTATCAGCCAATACTTAACGGTAATTAATTATAGCATTTAAATAAAAAAAATTACCTTATACACAATGTTATAAAGATGTTTTTTCCTGATATTTTATATGAAATATATCAGTAAATAAAATCAATGTGAGCATCTAGTCCGGCAAAGAGACGTTAACAAAACATCCTGGCTAGATAAAACTAACTAGAGAACGTGGTGTCGATGACCTCACTAATTGTTTGTTAAAGGATTCATTTCATAACACACGCGCTCGAGATATGATGTGGTGTGTTGGATTCTTATGGAAGATGCTGGAGATATTTTATTTTATAAATTTTGAAGGACATTACACCCATCGCCATCTAGACCCAAGCTTAGATATTAGTACACTTTGGACAATACCTTACTACTTACTTACTCTTTAAAATTTGAACTAAGTTTTTAATCGATTTCTATGTTATTAATTTGAGGTATTTTAAATTATGGCCCGACTTTTATAAGTCGGGTTCAAAGCATTTCAAAACAGTCGAAGGTAGGCATATTATTTCGACTTATACCTTTTCTCTTCAATTTGGCTTGGCTTCGTGCTATTTGTGATTGGGCTTATAGCCTATATTGAGTAAAATTTTATTTGCATCAAGTTGTCTTCAAGAAAGTGTGATTTATGTACGTGTCGAAATGCTAATATTATGAATGTAGACTCTTTTTGAAATCAGGTCACTATGGCATTCATTCAATCAACGTTGAAATAAAAAGCAGGATGTCTAAATATGTCGACGAACTTAGTTATATGTACTGGTTGATTGTAAACAAAATGTTTATAATACTTATAATATCGCAAGAACTCTGAACTACTGGACCCTGTTCAATTGGTACCATTGTGCAACTCTACTCATCGTAGGAAATGAACCACTTTGCCTCGTAGTAGCTACAAGAAGATTCGAACATTAACAGTTTTTACATTTACTTAACGAAATAAACCTTTTTTTTTTTAATCGGTTCCGTTAGAATGAACGACAATTCCCATTATCCCACATTTGGGAGAAAGCATACACTTTGGGAGAAAATGCAACTTATAATTCCTATTATCACCCAAATTCCACATGACGCCAAGCCAAATCCTCACTATCCCCCATGTTAGAAAAATCATTTGGAGGAACACATTTTGATTAGAATAAAAAAAAATCTTTTAATAATTAATTTCTCTGTATCAATCGTAGGTTCGAATCCCGGCCGTTCACCAACGGCTTTATAAATTCTAGAAATATTTCACTATTAACATTGCCAACGCACTGATCACATAATAACAACAATTTCTCGGAAACATAGTCGAATTGAAATATCAAGTGTCGCACGTGACCAGAATATAAAAAAAAAACATATAAAACCATTCCAAGGAAGAAAAAAACCATTACCTTTCACTGATTCAAAAAGGACGAAAAAACACCGCCTACGCTAAATACGTTAAAACTAGAAACGTGATTCTATACAAAAAACTACGACACAATCAAAACTCGTTCCGCCTCTTTCTAACACGTAGAAGAAAGCGAGACGAATATATTTCATCACAACAGCGCTAAGTTGCGATCCAGTGGGAATATCGAGATATAAATTAACCTTTAATACTCTCAAGAACTTAATCTATCCTTTTACAAAATTTCATCAAAATCGGTTCAATACTTTCAGAGCCAAAACCAAAAATTGAGAACTTACTTCGTAATAAATCTGTACATTTTACTGCAAGGCCCAGTGATGTACTTGCTTTGGTCAGTGTCCTTTACAAGCTGACTAGTCAAAAACTTAAACCTGTTTTGTTACTGGCCACCTGCGTTTCAAATTAAGAACTCTATGGACTATGATTACATATCTCTTCCGTCTTTCAACGGTTGAATTTGAATTTGGAATGTGAGGCTGAGGGACAGATTTTAAAATAGGACCTCATTTCACAAAACAGTTAAGTTCTTTTTTTAAACTCCGTCTCCATGATCGTCTACAATAATAAGAACACGTTCCTTCTCAATTCGAATTTTCAAATCCAACGAGTTCGAAATTGGAAGACGTGATGCTGGCTGGATAGACAAAAAAGAAAACGAACTTTGAAATAAAAAATAAAATAAAAACATCTCCATGGTATATCTTACTGGCCAGTACTCGGGCGTTCTTTTTTCGAATAATCGATCATTCTTCTCTATTCAAACATATCCGTTATTATTTGAATTTGGAACGGGACATGGGTACGTAAATAGAAAGGGCTAGTCAAGTGCAAGAACCAACAGAAACTGATGAAATATTGACTTAGACATAAAAGATACATGTTCAAAATAGAGGTTACATCAGAATTTAGAACCTATTCAGGTACTTCACTTTAGGTATTCATAAAAAATAATAAAATTAATATTATAACATATTTAAAATCGCCAGGTTTTAATAGCGAAATTATAAATTAATTAATTCATAGTACCTACTATGAATACGAATCGTGTAACTTAAAAAATCTTTAAAATCAGTCAAAAAAACCAAATGGTGGATGTAAGTAACGTTATAAATATGACGTCATATTTTTAACAAAAGTCTTTGGGTTATTCAGTTTATTGCATTAAAATGAGAAAACAATTTCAACCGATCGATGTACGCACGATGTAAGCTAACCTTTTTGGCATCTTCACACAAACGTTTTTGATTATACTACACGTTTTACGTCGTACGTCTTAGTTTTATACTTTTTTGTTCTATACCTACTTATTCTTTTTCATTTTCTGTATTTTTAATGTTTTTATGGTTGCGTGTCAACATCTCTTAAATTGTTCTAAATATTTATTTTTATCGTGTGCTTGTTTTATTTCTATAAATTATATTATATTGCTCGGTTTATTTTTATTAATTTTGACTTTCACTCTAATTTGAAATGTTTATTTAATGTTTCGAATTTTTTAATTGTCAGATGTGATTTATTTATTACTTAATTTTTTGTTTTATAATAATAGATTTTAATACTTATCTAAAATTTTGGATACGTAAATAGGTAGCCAGCGCAGGCGTCCAGGCGAGGACTGTTAAGCCAAATTCAATGATGTAATCTCTACTGATGTATCTATTACATCTCTAAATCGATGGCCATACTTGAAGCTGGCTTGAAGCCTATTTGCTTACAAAATTACCTTGAACATGTTAACTTCGTCTTTTATGGTGATTAGCGGTTTTTTTATCAACATTTTTTTTTCTAATAATATTTGACATTTATGCAACAGTTATTTGGTTGAATAAATATTTTAAAAAGTTCTAATGAATTTTCTAAATATTAAGGATGACACTAACAGATGTAGCAAAAAGCGTCCTGCGGTTTTACTCGCGTAACTCCCGATCCCGTGGGAATATCGGGATAAAAAGTAGCTTATATTACTTCCAATGAATCAAAGTATCCTCATACTGAGTTTCATCTAAATCGGTCCAGTAGTATCAGAGGCTCAGTTGCAATTGGTCAAATTCGCAATTGGACAAAGTACAGTCGCCTGCATAATTGAAGCCCTCGGTAGAGTTCTAAAATTACTATTCATTATATGTATAATTTCATTCTAATAATTTTTGTTTGATAAATTCATGAGTTAGAAGACTTTAAACTTTAACTAAAGGTGCCTAGAATTTTGCTTTGTGTTGAAAATATTCTTATAACAGCCGTTTTGGAACTCTACGGTGGGTCTGCAATTATGCAGGTGACCGTACATCCTTGACACAAAAAACAAAAACAATGAAAAAAAATAAAAATCAAAATAGTCTATGCATTACAAATAAAAATTGTAATATAATGCAAAGTCTCTGAAAACTACTGGACCGAATTAGATGAAACTTGATATGAGGATACATTAAATTCTTGAGAGTAATATAGGCTAATTTTTATCCCGATATTCCAACGGGATCGGGACCTATATTAAATCAAAAGTGTAAATCCACGGCCACCATATAAAACCCGAAAATCCAAGCCATAGTTATTCCCAAAAGTTGTAAAAAGGAACAAAACATTATTCTAAAAGGAACTTGTTTTAAAAAAAAACACTTGTATTAAAAAAAACTCAAAGCCGTTAATGTCTATCTCTTTTCTTTAGGTCTTCTGCAGACTAGAGATACTTTGTCTAGACAGAGAAATCATTTATCTACACCAAATAAAATAAAAAATTACCCGACTGCAAGAAAAAGGTTATGTTTTTCGCCCCTTAATCCATTAAAATGTTACATTGTTTTGGCCTTAGCGTGCATTTTTCAGAGGACGCAATTTTATTTTTTAGATATCAAAGCCCCCTTGATATCTAAAAAATAAAAGCAACAAAAAATGTTAACTAATATTTTTTGTGAGACCTATAGTTCGTCAGATAAACCATAAAAACCATTGAAATCCCATTTTCCAAGATGGCGGCCGTGGGACAATCGCTACAATCCCTCAAACTTGAATTTAACTTTAAACCTCTTGATATCTAAAACAAACAGCCAAGAAAGTGATCTTATAGGGGTTCCTTTATTTACATTTTGAGGTACGGAACCTTAAAAATCGAATTACGTCCTCTGACAAATGGAACCCCAAATATAACTTTTCAATGGACTTTATCTTTCTATGTTTGCAATATTCTTTACTAGCGACCCGCCCCGGCTTCGCACGGCTATTTTATGCATGTATCCTACTAATATTATAAATGTGAAAGTTTGTGTGTATGTGTGTGTGTATGTTTGTTACTCCTTCACGCAATAACTACTGGACCGATTGCGTTGAAACTCGGTATTTAGATAGCTGAGTACCTGGATTAACACATAGGCTACTTTTTATCCCGATATTCCCACGGGATCGGGACTTACGGGATTATTCTTTCACACAAAAAACTTCTGGACCGAATGCGTTGAAACTCGGTATGTAGATAGCCAAAGACCTGGATTAACACATAGGCTATTTTTAATCCCGATATTCCTACGGGATCGGGACTTACGGGATTACTCCTTTACGCAAAAACTACCGAACAGATTGCGGTGAAAATCAGTAAGTAGATAGCTGGAGACCTGAATTAACACAAAGGCTACTTTTTTCCCGATATTCCCACGGGATCTGGACTTACGGGATCAGGACTCAAAATATATTTTGGGCGGAGGCGGAGAGAGTGATGAAGGGGAGAAGGGTAAGAAAAATAAAAAGGGGGAGCACAGGAAAGGGGGAGGAGAGGAAAGGGGAAGACAGGAAAGAGAAAGGGTATGAAAGAGGGAGGGGACGAAATGGGGAGAAGAGGAAAGGAGGAGGAAAGGAAAGGGGGAGGAGAGGAAAGAAGGGGGAGGGGACCTAACCTAACCTTCTCCATCCGTGACGGTAATTTGTCAAAAAAACATTTCGAGCCTATCTGGACTCCTAGAAATGTAAGCGCTCGCTTCGCTCGCACGTGTTTGCTACTCATTCTGCGACGGTTCTGTGTCAGAAAAGCATTCTGGGTCTGTCTGGACTCCTTAAAATATAACCGCTCACTTCGCTCGAACGTGTTTGCTACTCCATCCGCGACGGTTTCGTGTCAGAAAAGCATTCTGGGTCTGTCTGGACTCCTTAAATTATAACCGCTCACTGCGCTCGCACGTGTTTGCTACTCCATCCGCGACTGTTTCGTGTCAGAAAAGCATTCTGGGTCTGTCTGGACTCCTTAAAATATAACCGCTCGCTTCGCTCGCACGTGTTTGCTACTCCATCCGCGACGATTTCGTGTCAGAAAAGCATTCTGGGTCTGTCTGAACTCCTTAAAATATAACCGCTCACTTCGCTCGCACGTGTTTGCTACTCCATCCGCGACGGTTTCGTGTCAGAAAAGCATTCTGGGTCTGTCTGGACTCCTTAAAATATAACCGCTCGCTTCGCTCGCACGTGTTTGCTACTCCATCCGCGACGGTTTCGTGTCAGAAAAGCATTCTGGGTCTGTCTGGACTCCTTAAAATATAACCGCTCGCTTCGCTCGCACGTGTTTGGTCACAATAACTAACGTTACTTACTCCATCCGCGACGGTTCCATGTCAGAAAAGCATTCTGGGTCGGTCTGGACTCCTAAAAATCTAACCGCTCGCTTCGCTCGCACGTGTTTGCTACTCATTCCGCGACGGTTTCGTGTCAGAAAAGCATTCTGGGTCTGTCTGGACTCCTTAAAATATAACCGCTCGCTTCGCTCGCACGTGTTTGGTCACAATAACTAACGTTACCTACTCCATCCGCGACGGTTCCATGTCAGAAAAGCATTCTGGGTCTGTCTGGACTCCTAAAAATCTAACCGCTCGCTTCGCTCGCACGTGTTTGCTACTCATTCCGCGACGGTTCCGTGTCAGAAAAGCATTCTGGGTCTGTCTGGACTCCTAAAAATCTAACCGCTCGCTTCGCTCGCACGTGTTTGCTACTCCATCCGCGACGGTTTCGTGTCAGAAAAGCATTTTGGGTCTGTCTGGACTCCTTAAAATATAACCGCTCGCTTTGCTTGCACGTGTTTGGTCACAATAACTAACGTTACCTACTCCATCCGCGACGGTTCCGTGTCAGAAAAGCATTCTGGGTCTGTCTGGACTCCTAGAAATCTAAGACCTCACGTTACCTTGACCTGACGTTCCTTCCCTTAACGTCTCGCTTTCCTATAACACCGCTTTCCCTTAATACTGGCATTGCTAAACACAAAAACTACTATACGAATTGTGATGAGAGTCTGTAGCAGGTAGCTAGAGACCCTAACAAATAAGCTACTTCTTATTCCGATATTCCTACGAGACTCGGACTTGCGCGGGTGAAACCGCGGGGCGCAGCTAGTTATACATATAAACCTTCCTCTTGAATCACTCTATCTATAAAAAAAAACCGCATCAAAATCCGTTGCGTAGTTTTAAAGATCTAAGCATACAAAGGGAAATAGGAACATAGGGACGGACGGACGGCGAAAAGTGACTTTATTTTATACTATGTAGTGATAGTGATTTCTCATATCTTCCGATGGATTTCTTTAACATATTTAATAAACTTTTTAATTTGATTTTAAATACTTTACATCCATTAACCAGCTCAGTGAAGTTCGTTCGTCCTTAAAGGGATCTTAGACTATTTATTTTTGAAGTCGTGTTTAAAATGATCGAGGTGTCGATCGGCCGACTTTAGTGTCCACCGTGCGCAGGATCAGTTGTTATATAGCCGTCTCGCTCGCACATTCCTCAGTCACGCACGGGTTACGTAATTTGAAAGATTAGAGGAACCAGCGTTGGCCTAGTGGGAGGTAATCCATTGCTTTTGAAGGTCATAGGTTCCTATCCCAGACTTATTTCTGTTAAAGACATTTTGGCTTAGTAGCAACTGGACAGATTCGCAATTGGACACAACTTTTTACACAACGCCTTCTAGCCCAAAGCTGAGCAACTAGGCTGGTGTGATGGTGGCTAGATAACGAACGAAATAGGTACTTATATTATTATACTGGCAAACAACAAATAGTACCGGAGAGACCCGTCCCCGAGGCTCACAATTTTTCCCATAATTCCTCATAATTTCTCGAAAAATGACGATTTGGAATAACACCCGCATTCACAATCAACCGTATGAGATTACATAGTGCGCGCGAACGCATAGAGCCGCAAATACGACGCTGATTCGCTAGAGTGAAGAGAGCAGCACAAAATTGACCAATCACAGGGCCGCATTTAGCGCAGTGCGCTCACTTATCTAAGAGTAACTTAAGGTGAAAGGGTACCGGCGCTCTCTCCATACAAACGTAGTCGACTGTTTCCTCTCTGGATAATGACACTAGCACAAATATTTTTGTTGCATAAAACCTATAACTGCCATGACTATCCCCTATGTCTTGGTTTTTTTTTCAGTTTCTAATTATCATAGAAATTAAGATTTAAAAAACAACAAAAAAAAAAAAAAACAGGGTCATGGCAGTTATAAGTTTTATGCAACAAAATATTGCTCTAGTGTTATTATCCAGGGAGGGAACAGTCGACTACGTTTGTATGGAGAGAGCGCCTTTCACCTTAAGACTGATTAAATATTCTAAAACGACTAAGTACTAGAAAAGTGACTGCAATATAGTACTAACTGGATATATACCGACGGCTCCAAAACCACTGACGGTACCGGAGCCGGCGTCTTCTCGAACGACCTAAATATCAAAATATCAACCACTTTGGACAAACTAAATTCAATTTTCCAAGCAGAGTGCCTTGGAATTATCAAAGCAGCA
This sequence comes from Idaea aversata, assembly GCA_907269075.1. Taxonomy (NCBI): domain Eukaryota; kingdom Metazoa; phylum Arthropoda; class Insecta; order Lepidoptera; family Geometridae; genus Idaea; species Idaea aversata. The sequence continues at coordinate 451,579 of OU026083.1, forward strand.
GAAGCGGTTGCAGCCAGAGATGTCAGGGATCTTAACATCAAAATTGTCTCTGACAGGCATCCGTACTCCAAGCGCTACAAAACAATACCTTAACATCTGCCCTAATAATGGAATGTCATAACAAACTCCAATCCGTTGCAAATACGAACAGAGTAACGTTGCAATGGATAAAAGGGCATAGTAACTCTTTGGGAAACGACGCAGCAGATGAACTGGCTAAAAAGGGAGCCACGGCAATAGTTTATGGCCCGGAACCTCTATTGCCCATACCCCAGGCCCAAATAAAAACATGGCTACGACAAAAAACCGAAGAAACACACAAAACAGAATGGAGAAACAGCGAAACCTGCAGGCAAACGAAAAGTGCAGTCCCGGAAGCACCTAAAAGACTTGCCCGCAGCATCATTAGACTAAAAAGAAACGAAATCCGGACGATCATAGGTGTCATAACCGGTCATTGTGCATTAAACAAACACTTGTTTACCATAGGTGTTACAGATAGCCCTCTGTGCAGGGGTTGCATGGAGGCAGAAGAAAACCCACAGCACGTGCTCATGGAGTGCAGTAGCGTGGCAGATCAACGGGCTCGGTCTCTTCAATCCCGACATCACTTCCGGAGGCCTGTAGCAACCTGAAAAGGCTGCTAGCTTTCTGGGAGGACCTGGGATGGTTGGAGTGACAAGTAGGATATACACACACGCACAATGGCCCAAATAATGGGGCTAAGTGCGGAAACAGCCCCGTAAAACTAAACTAAAATAGTACAGTACTAACTGAAACCTAGTAGGTATATTGTTGCCATGGCAACCCTCGCCGCCATATTTCTAACACACGTAAACTATCTATTATATAAAATGGTACAACGTCGAAGCCAAAGGCTTTACAAAAAGATATACGAGTATAGATTCCAGGGACGAGGAGAAAAACTTAATGACATCCTTAGATGAAATTACTGTGGTTTGGCGAGGAGCGAGCCGGTTTTAACAACTGAAGGGTTCTGTAGATTAAAAAAACTCTTAGGAATAAAGAATTAAGTAATTGAGTTTTTTATCAACTTTCAAAAAAAACTAAGAAATTATATATTAGCTCTATACTTCATCACTATCAATCACTACATAGTATAAAACAAAGTCGCTTTCTCTGTCCCTATGTAGGTATGCTTAAATCTTTAAAACTACGCAACACATTTTTAATAGATAGAGTGATTCAAGAGGAAGGTTTATATGTATAATACATGCATAATATAGCCGTGCGAAGCCGGGGCGGGTCGCTAGTACTATTATACATATAGCTGAAGACTTTGTTTGTTTGTTTGAACGCACTAAACTCAGGAACTACTGGTTCGAATTGAAAAATTATTTTTGTGTTGGATAGTCCATTTATCGAGGAAGGCTATAGGCTACTTTATATTTTGATATTCCCACGGGATCGGGACTTACGCGGGTGAAACCGCGGGGCGCAGATAGTAAATAATAAAATTATTGTGAGTTTCGATTTTTGTGATTTTTCAAATATTGAACTTGACGTACGGAACCCTAAAACAAGTCCCCATGTGATTTCTTTACAATACCTTAGTAGGTGTCATTGCTATAATACTAATGAGTATTTAATGTTCCACGAGCAGGTCCAGGGGACGCTGTGCGATTGCCTAGAGATATCTTATTTTTTACCTATTATGTAACTATTTTATTATAAAATAGCTCTTCGTGTATTTTAATGTTATGTATGTATTTTTCCTCTATGAGTTTCTTGTGCCTTCTTCTCATTGGTGGGCGCGTTCCGAAGGCACACATCCTAACTTAATTGTTAAGACTATTCAAAGAACTTCACTTTGAATAGTCTTAAGAACTGTATTTTAAAAACCAAGTGTATAATTCCAAATGAATTTTGACTTTTAATTCAATTCTATTAGTTTACTTATTTCAGATAATTAAATCCATAAATTACATTAAATTATATTTACTAAAAATAAAATGCTAAATAAATAAATAAATTCCAACTTACAATTATTAATTAATTTAAAAACTTAAAAATTGGTCTTACCAATTGGTCAATTGGTTCTTGGAATAAATATTTCGTAAAAAAACCGAAAGAGTAGGTTTTTTAATATTTCGTGTTTTTTTAATATGTACTTAAGGAATTTAATTCTAAAATAAAATTTAATTTAATTTCGTATAAAATTATTAGATTAATATTTTTGCTTTATTGTCAACATGAAAAACAATTATGTTTAATTTCTTGTTATTTTGTCACTAATAACAAGGTTTTTAGAAAACTTTTTAGTGGCCCTTATTACCTGCATTTAGGGTACTTGTACTTGTACTTGTATACGGGCTGTTTTCCGCAATCAGACCTCTTTAGTTGGGTCCCCTTTGCGTAAGGTTCTACTTGTCAGGGGGAGAACCAGCCCAGCTCTTCCATAAATTTTGCCACAAGATGTGGTTTTTCAAAAATCTTTGGAAGGCTTTTGATGTCACCTAAAGTCCTGAGTCTAATCTCCGTTAGTACCGTGCAGTCCAGCAGCACATGCGCGGTCGTCTCCTCGGCCTCCATGCACGCTCTGCATAGTGGGCTGTCCGTTATGTTCAAGTTGTGAAAGTGTTTGTTGAAAGCGCCGTGACCGGTCAAAGCGATTGTAACCAAGCGCATTTGCGATCGGTTTAAGTTCAAGAGGCGTTTCGTGAGTCTGCTGTTTGTATCGGGGAGTGCTAGTTTAGCTTGCCTACAGCTTTCCGTCGTGGCCCAGAGGTGACAGTGTCGCATTTTGGCGTGGTTGCGGATCCAGGCTCTGAGTTGGTTGGAGGGGATCGGGACGGAGGGCTGAGGCCCGTAACTGACCGCTTCCGCTCCTCTCTTTGCCAGCTCGTCCGCAGCGTCGTTTCCCCTTGAGCCGCTGCATTTAGGGTATTATGGATATAACCTGATTTACTAATATTATACTAATATTATAAAAAATATTTACTAAAATGAATAAATAATTTCCGAAGGTCTCTTTTTTTTAAGTTGGTGAAAAAAAACCCAAGTAATTCTGTATTCCCACGGGTTTTTTGTAAGCAAATAATATGTTGTTAGAGAAACGGGTTACGTAGTAGTCCGTCTAAGTGAGCTCTACGTTCTAGAGCTGGTTATACGATCTGACTGACTGTTGGCACCGTCTGCCTGAACGGTATGCGCGGTGTGTCCAAGATCCGCAGTTGAGCAGTAGGATATAGTTTGTATTACTGAACATTTTATCGACGAATATACTGCGCAAATAATGTGATCAGTAGGTCATCCTTCATATTATCACAAATTGACTGCTTATAAACGACACCACCCTTCACTATAGCTGAATCACAAATATCAACTCAAAACATAAAATCTTCTTATAAATCAGAAATATCAATTAAAAACATAAAATCATAAACTACATCAGGAAATATAAGCTCAAAGAGATAAAATCTTCTTATAAATTTCAATCAGTCAATGGCTTTATAAATTTTCTTAATACCTACACAGAAAGAAAAAAGTTCTCCAGTCAAATAAATTTACTTGAGTCAAGATATTTCCTGTTTCCTATATAAGGAAAATAGAAAATATTTGGAGTAAGATATAAAATGTTTCAAAGTATATTGTTTAAATGAACCAATATAGTATTTGAGACAAAAGCGTGTTAACTCTCTTTTTAAAAAAATAATTATTGAATCCAAGAGCGCAACCGTTTTGGTTTAAAAATAATAATATTTGCATTTAATTTGTACTGTTTTCAAGATAAAATTTATTGACTCTTGATCTTACTTATTTTCATTCTTAGCTTGAAAAACTTTAGATAGAGAGAGGTCACATTCTTGCAACAAAACTTCTTATTTCTTGATTAGGAAATGATCTTTCTTGATTTAATGTTTAAGTGTTTATTCTAAGATCTCGATGATTTTGCGACCAAATATACAGTACTTGACAGCATTAATGTCATTTCTTGACTTAAATATGTGGCTAATTCATTCTAACATTTGGATATTACTTTTTTGGAATTTTTTATTATTTAAGCCAAGCTCTTTAAATTCTTTGTATTAAGAGTAATAGTTACTTGATATAAAAGATTCTGTTATTTCAATTGAAAATTACAATGCTTTGATTGAAATATTTTTTTAATTTAGGGTTAAACGACACCAGCAATGGCGCCACTTAAATAAATTCATAGCAAACATAAATTCTTTCATAAATATTCCTAAACCACGGCAATATGAAACAATACATGAATTTGCATGAATTTATTTCTGAAAATGACACCAACGCTGCTGAAATTTAACCATAAATAAAAAGATATCAAACATACTATTGGTCTATCTGAAAATAGCAACACTTTTCTTAACTAGCATTTGATTCACACAGTACAGTAACCTATAACAATATTATATTACAAAAAGTACATAGAATAAATAAGCAAACGCAAAATCTTTCACTTATCAAGTAACAAATGATTAAAGGTTAATTTCATATTTCTTAGTAAAAAGTCAAAAAGTAGATTCAATTAGTTCTTTATTTTAAATATGCTCACGTTAGATGTTTGACACCATTTTTTTCTTAGCCTAAAGACGAAAACATTACACCATAAATACTATCAGTTACTACTGACTTACTTAGTTACTTACTTAACAAAGAGACATAAAAATAAACATTACAAAGAAAATGAAATTTTGAAAACAAACATTTTCAGTTAAGTACTTATCTACTATAGCAATGAAAATGACAACATAAAAACAAATTTATCAGTCACTACTGACAGTTGCTTAAATAATAATACAAAGAAAACGACACTATAAAAACAAAAAAAAAACAGTTTTTACTGACAGTAACTTTTAACAAAGTAAATGACACCATAAAAACGCTTTTGCTGCGCTTTGAAATTCGTACTTTACGTCATCTATAACATTATATACAAGGTTATTTGAAAAATGCGCACGCTGTCTTGCAGGGTGGTTCATATCATTGAGACCAGCTACTTTTGTTCTACGACTTTTGGGAATTCGAAAAAAAAAATCGAAAATTTTGAGGTTATGTTGATTCGAAAATCAGCTGTTACTGACACGGTGAACCTTATGATTTTACGTATTTTTTAACTTTTATTGATATTTCCAAGTAGTAATGTCATTTATTTAAAAAGAACAGCTGATTTTGTTTCTGGATTACATTGTCAACATCTCCTGCATCCTGAAAAAAAAAATCTATGAATAATTGCAAAAAAATACAACTTACTAAAAATATGAAATTGTTTTTTAAAGAAATATAACTTAAATTAATAATTGTATCAACTTTCGAAAAAACAGGTAATTCTACAGGATGTACTGCAAACCAACAACATATGGAAAGGTGCAATGGAAGCAGAATCCTTTCCACTATTTGACTAGAAAGCTATTAATTTCAGAACAGCTGGCTGTTTTTTTTTAAAACATAGCTAAGAAAACTTGGTTGCTCGTGTCACAAGTGCTTTTGGAGCTACAATAAATAAATAAATATTGCGGGACAATTTACACATCGCCATCTGGCCCCAAGGTAAGCTACTAGGCTTGTGTTATGGTAGCCCGACAACGGATGTAATACTTATATACTTACCTTTTTTTTTGTAAATAAATATTATACATAGACAAACCACCCAGACCATCACAAACATTTGTTGACGGCGGGAATCGAACCCGCAACCTTCTGTGTCGCCAGGTGTTCGCCGGACGCGCGCCACAGAGGTCGTCTAACAACACTACTATTGTATAGATCGTCTATTTTATACTATTTTATAGAATATATTATCATCTATACAATAGTAGTTTTGTTTACTAAATTGGCAAAAGTATTACTTACATGTGTTTGAACAATTAATCCTTGAATAGCCTCCGAAGATGAAAATTTTATTTTTCTTGATAATCTTTTTTTGGGGGTTTTCCAAATATCCGAACAGGGTCACTTGAAGTGGTATTTTTTTTGTCTGAAAAATATAAAAGTATAGCATAACTGCTAGTCTTAAAACACAAACAAAGTCAAATTATACCAGCAGGTGTTCATCCACTGTTTAAATATTATTATCTTACCATTGTCTGTGACAGCATTTAATATTTGTAGTGCATTTTCATTTGATATTTCGGGTTCCTTTAGCTTTAACAGCTTCCCAAAAAAGCGTTGCCAATTTTTGTAAAAGTTTAATGACTGTTGTGTATATAATTTTTCGAAATCCAAATTAATCTGAAAGAACAAAGATAATATTATACTTTTGTCAAAATTCAAATTAGTTTACATCGTAGGCTACAGATTTATCGAAATAAACTAACGCATTAGCATGAACCTTATAACAATGGCAAAAGACAGCGTCGGCTTGGCTTGATCTATGGGATCCATACAGAAGTAAGCACTTACAGAAGGTCACATCTAAGTTGGGGAATGCATATTATGACGGCTGCGGTTGGGGTGCACTCCAACCGGCAACGTAGGTACCTATCTACCTACAACGTACCTTTTTTGGATAGATCTCTCCAACCTTATTTATATACAAAAAATTAACTGGGTTTAACAAATATCTAGATAAAATAAGCAAATATACATGTCGTTTAGTGGACTTACCGCGAAATTTTTAAATAACTTCTCTGGGAACACACCAAGACTCGAGTAATGTCCACTTGTCCATTGGATTGGAGTTCTTATCCACTCAAGTAACAATGAGAATAATATAATCCTTAGATCAAGGACGTTGTAACATTAAAGAAAATAGGAAAACCACTTGTATAAAACCTTAAAACGCGTGCGCATAGATAAACCATTTATCGCGTGCGACACATTACACAAATCAAGCGGTGGTGATCAGTGTTGCCGCCTTGTGAATAATTTTTTCCCTAAGAAAAATATTAAAATCCCACTCAACCAAAAGATCTTAGAAAGAATTTTACGCAAAGTTTGGCGGTCAGCTTCAGCAGCGAGCGCACCACCCACCGTACTAGTTTATTTATATGATTCAATGATATTACATTATATACAAAATTGAAATGATCAAAGATATGATATAGTGCTGTCCACGATGTAGTGTAAAACCGACTTTAAACTATTGTGAGTTGACTATTGGTGCTTATTCGATATATTATATGCAATGAACTTAACTATTTTTTGGTCTGGTACCTCTCTTTTTTCAATTTCAATATGAAAAGGACGGGAACAATCATTTTAGTACCGTTTTAGTTTGACATATCAACCGACTTTGTAAAAAAATACTCCAGGAACGCAACTAAACCTGCGACCCGTGTATTCTTGATTTGGTAGGGTAATGTCGTTTAATCTTCTTAAAAAGGCAGAATCTGGCAGAATAGACATAATAGGTACACTGATCGCACGTTTGGCTGCGTTCCTCGCATGATTTTTTATTTATTCGGTAAATACGTCTAACTAAAACGGTGTTAAAAGGATTATACCCGTCCTTTTCTTTTCTTTTCTTATTTTCAAAAATATATTTAGAACTGTTTATGCGACATATTTATTACAAATGTCACTTATAAGTTTGTTAAGGCTGGGCGTCACGCGGCTTTAGCAACACTGGACGGCGTTTCTAGCGTCAAAATTGTTAATAATTACGAAAAAAAAATTTTTATAAATTGTTAATACGGTAATATTATTAATTATTAAATTTACCATAAGTTCAGGGGGAGCTATTATACTGGTAACACTGAAATATTTCAAGATTTATTTTATAAACTTAAATTTCTATTCAAGAGTCATTGAATCTTGATACAAAATATATTTCAGGGTCATATTTAATTGAAAATATAATCACAAAATCAGTTTTAGAACAAGAATGAACAATTCTTGACGCAAAAGACAAGGTTGCATTTAGATTCTAGAATCAAAAAATTTGAATGAAGACTCAAGAATTTTAAATTAAAAATAATGTTTTGGTCAGAGAAACTCAACGTTCTTTATCAAAGACGACAGGTATTTATTAAATTAAATATGCGGTAATGTGTCGTTCAAAATTAAAATTATTTGATTGAAATACGTATTGTTAAGAATGTTCACTTTAATGTTAAGAATTATAGGCAGTAGATTAAAGAAAGTCATTTTCAGTTTAAAACTGTATTTTTTGTACTAATTGTTTTTGAAATTCCTAAAAAGAAATTAAATTTTTTTAAACAATGCGGATTTGTAATTTGAACCAAGTAAAGTATTTTTGGATAAGATATATAATAATTGCTTTAAAAAATACGCTTCAAGATATATTTACGTTTTAAATAAAGATATAATTTCTATCTGTGTACACTGATACTTACAATACCTAAACTTAAACCGTAATGCCTAAACTTACTATTAGGGAGTATGTTTTAACTCTACTCCATCGCCATATACATTTCGGATGGAGAAATACAGTAGAAAACTGCAAAATATGACTTATTAACCGACTTCAAAAAAAGGAGGAGGTACTCAATTCGGTTGTATGTATTTTTTTTTCATCAAATTTTTAAACAATTTTTGTATTGATATATATCACAAAAAACCGTTTCATATATATCGGATATATATCATGATATATATCCATTGATATATATCCTCGAACCCTGCTACCAACAAAATTATTTCATACCAAACAAACGATACCGAACATGTTTATTATTATAAGGAAGCTCCCTTTATATATCTACGAAGATTTACTTGAATGAAGAGTGCTTTAGTTCAATTACAGTGGATTTTAAAAGAACAGAAGAAAAATAATTCCGATTTTGTTTGCTGTTTTTTTTGTTTAATCCCAAGAAAAGGAAGGCAAAGAGCTTTTAGACTATACAGCCTTGTATTATGGAGAAAGAATTTCGGTTTCTCCTACGTGGCAAAAGCTACATAAAATAATCAATAGGTACCTAATATAAATTCTAACATGTTAGGGCTTCGCCCTTACAGAGCGAGGGGTGCTCGCGATGTCACATCTGGTGAGGTGAACGACCGCCGACGGGTGGATGGCTTCCAATCGTGCGCGTACGCATCACTTCCTTATGCTAGGGCCCTTTTGTAGGCGTACTGTGAGGTTTTATAAGGGACTAGCTTTTGCCCGCGACTTCGTCCGCGTAGTGTCGAAAATGGGACCATAAAAACTTTGCCCCCCCCCTTTAACCCCCTAAGGGGTAGAATATCGGAAATCCTTTCTTATCAGATGCCTACGTCATACAAGTTTCAGGTCTCTATGATCAGTGGTTTAGGCTGTGCGTTGATCCGTCAGTCACTCAGGACTAAGCATTTTATACTTTTCTTTTGTAAATATACTTATAATACATAGAAACAATCAGACCACAGACAAATTTCTAAGCATAAATACTTGTTTGAGGCGGGAATCGAACCCGCGACCCTGTGTTTAGCAGTCCGGCATGGTGACCATTGTGCCAACTGGGTCGTCAATCAAATCTAAACTTCCTTTTCTCAAAGTCGGCTAAAACGAAAAATCCGCGAATCAAAAACTCCGCGCAGCGTACGCGCATTAATCGATATCAAAACCCTTCTCTCCAATTAAATTAGGACTCTCTATCTATGACAATAGAGTATCATTTACCTAAATAGACGTGACAATCAAACACCCTCGGATCGAAGCAGGTGCTGAAAATGGCGGTGTTTCAAACCGAGGGTCGCGGGGTTGTTACAAAAGGAGACTGATTACATTGTTCTATTGGATATTTATTTTAACCAAATTCGAAATATCGATTCTATGTACATTTTTGGAATGTAAAACTCAAAGAAAACTTGGAACATAAATGACATGTATGCAAGGAGTTTAGGTGCTTGAAGTTCCTATATGTGTAATGGCGTCAGATGCTGATGAAGGAAATGTAAAACACGTCACTTTAAATGCTTATATCTTTTTTCCACGGAATACTTTCAATTACATTGTAATCTAGGGAAAATGGAGAATCACTATCACTACATAGTATAAAATAAAGTCGCTTTCTCTGTCCCTATTTCCCTTTGTATGCTTAAATCTTCTACGCAACGGATTTTGATGCGGTTTTTTTTAATAGATAGAGTGATTCAAGAGGAAGGTTTATATGTATAATACATGCATAATATAGCCGTGCGAAGCCGGGGCGGGTCGCTAGTTTTATTATATTTTTCTAATTATGTATATGCTCAAGTATTGCCTTGCCATCATTATTTGCTGACTGACTGTATAAGCACAGCTCAAACCAATGGCATCCGCTAAGGATTTTGGAAAAATCAATTCTTACGCAGACGGAGGCGTGGGTGAAACTTAGTATATATTTGATATTACGCTTTCTCTCTTGTCAGTGAGTGCCGCTTGCAACGTAAAAGATTGCTCGTTCTAATTCCCCCGTTGAAAAAAAAAATTATACGACCTTCAGATTTGCAACAAACAAACATAACCCTAAGAGGTTAGATTAGCAGCATTCGTTACAAATTAAAACGTATTTATGACGTCACTTCCGCCATTTATTTTTTTAATATTTTGAATTATTTTTAATAATTCAATTTTTATAAGACAGTCGGCGAACCTTAAAAAATCTTAAAACCTTTATTAATAGTAAACTTTTCTTGTGGTAATAGAATCTTATGTTTTACTCCCCCGTGACACAAAGTAGGTTGATTACAAAATTATTATGGGATTCTAAATTCAAAAACAATTTAAAAGTGTAAACCGTATGTTCCAGATTCAAAGATACGGGTCCATTGTGGAGGAGCATAGACAACCGCACATTATGGCTTCAATTGTAGATTTTTTTTTTCTTTTTTTAAAGAGCGGTGGTGGTGGTGCTTAGTAGTTAAAACTAAAAGTCGACGGCGATAGGAATGGTCTGGTACCTTTATTATTATAAACAAGTTTTTATTTATTGAATTAGAACGGAATTTAAAATAATACATATGTAATGTACCTAAAGAGAAAAAGAAGATAAAATAAAATAACACCCCGTCGTTTTTTGCGTCGGGGGCTAATAAATTGAAATGGAATCAAATGAACATACATAAAAAAGTATAGGTCTATGGACCTGCGGTGACATCAGGGTGCTTACAGGCAACACTTTACTTAGCGTCCTTTGAGCACCAGAGGATAAAATCACGCGTGTGTTTCGTAAAATGCTTAAAAATGCTTAACAGCTTGAAAAAGGAATAATTTAAAAAAATACTAATTCCTAAAAAGGACTATTTTTTAAATGTCTAATTCTTAAAAGGACTAGTTCGTAAAAAGGACTAAGTAATTATTCTGAAAAGAACAATTTTTTTAAATGGCTAATTTATAAAAGGACTATCGACCCGCCCCGGCTTCGCACGGCTATATTATGCATGTATTATACATATTATAAACCTTCCTCTTGAATCACTCTATCTATTAAAAAACCGCATCAAAATCCGTTGCGTAGTTTTAAAGATCTAAGCATACATAGGGATATAGGGACATATGGACGGCGAAAAGTGACTTTATTTTAAACTATGTAGTGATTATTTCTTAAAATGACTAGTTTGTGAAAACGACTAATATTTAAAAGGACTAATTTATAAAAAGAGTAATTTTTAAAAGGACATCTAGTTCGTCTAAAGGACTATTTTTTAATTTTTAAAATGACTATTATAAATAGAGTACTCGAGTGTGACGTTATCAATACAACGTAGTTTAACGTAAATCCCATGTGTAGGTATAATGCAGACGTTAACGGGCGCGTCACGGTCCGAGTGACGCCGGGTGTGTCTTACATAAATACATACATACACCGGCCTTTCATACTGAAGGTCGTAGGTTCTATCGAAGTCCACCCGGCGCAGTGCACTCATTGTAGGAAAATGATGAAATCCGCGGCTTAATTGTCTCCACACGTATTGAGGAGTCCTTCCCTCTGGACACTGACGACTAAGCTGAGAGGGTAGTACAAGTCCAGAGGGAAGGACTCGTGGAGACAACTAAGCCAAAGGTTTGACCAGAAGGCCAATTCTCGTAAATAACATTGTTTCAATTACATTTCAATATCATCCCGATTGCATTTCGATTGCAAAAGATACCTTCAAAGTAAGTTCTTTTTTACAAAAAGCTAAGTTTGAGTGTATTTTGAGCTACTTTGAGGGTATTACTTGTGATCGAAATGCAATCGAAATGATATTGAAATGTAATTTGAACAATGTTATTTACGAGAATTCAATGTCAAACGTACGGTCGGCTGCATAATTGCAGACCCACCGTAGAGCTCCAAAACGGCTGTTACCTATAAGGATTGTACCAGCGTTCTCCAGAATGTTTTCAACGTGAGCAAGATTCTAGGCACCTGCTTTAGTTGAAGTTTAAAGTCTTCTAACTCATGAATTTATCAAACAAAAATTATTAGAATGAAAACATTCCAATAATAGTAATTTTCGAACTGTACCGGGGGCTGCATTTATGCAGCCGTTGAACGGCCGCATAGACCACCAGTGGGGCTTAAAAAGTCGCTAAATTGTTTTTTTTTCTTCAAAAATCTTTTTTTTTTCGTTCCCACCGAATTAAACTAGAAGGTAACTTAACTTAGAAAGAAAAACAATAATAATTTCACTTTCCTCCGAAACGAAATGGAAAGAACAAATCTTTCTTTTGGCAGTTGAGCAGCGATCACTGACCTCTATCTAAGTCGAGGAGGCCACGGCTACAGGTGACGTAAGATTTTACTTGGTAGAGCGCGTGCCTCAACTGTTCGCGCGCGGCCGGGGGCGCTCTTGGCTTCTTTCCATCTCTACCCGATTTTAAGATTAGGTAGAGTGCGTGCTCGATCTGTGTGCGCGCGGCTAGGGGCGGTTTCGGCTTCGTCCCGTCTCTACCCGATTTATAAGTACGTAGTTTGCGTGCCCGAACAGTGAGCGCGGTCGGAGGCGGTTTCGGCTTCGTTCCATCTCTACCCGATTTAAAAGTAGGTAGAGTGCGGCCCTATTGCAACAGCAGTATTGCAATGTCAGAGGCACTCAAAAAAAAATGCGAGTCGGCCTCGCGCACGAATGGTTTCGTACCATTATCTGTTTTTAGTATTTGTTGTTATAGCGGCAACGGAAATACATCATCTATGAAATGTTTCAACTGTCTAGCTGTCACGGTTCATGAGATACAGCCTGGTGACAGACAGACGGACAGAGTCCTATTAATAGAGTCCCGTTTTTACCCTTTAGGTACGGAACCTTAAAAATGCATAGTTTCGGTACATCTTGGAATACCTCACACATTTAACACTTGACATACAGAAATTGAAGCATCATTTATTTTCAACGCGCGCTGACTTATTTGGCGCGCACTCTACTAGGTAGGTACCTATTTAATTAGTTAAAAAAAGTTAAAGCAGTTTTTAAACGCATGATTAGGCAGAAAAAACATTCAGTGGCTGTTTTTTCCCCAATAAGGCTTCACGCTATTTATTCATATAGCCAGTAAAATAGGAAAACCATTATATCTATTAATATCTTTATAGCCAGTGACGATCTTCAACGAAACCTCGCCGTCGAGTTTTTTTGCATAACGAGAAAATGTCTTTGAATGTCAATGTAAGACAGTATTGTTTAACTAAAGTTTAGCTTAGGAACGTTTTTCAGGGCTGAGTGCTTTATGGCTTATAGAGTTTTCTATACTATGTTTGTAACGAATAGGCTCCGAAACTACTGGACCGATTTTGATGAAACTTGATATGAGGATACATTGATTCATTGACAGTAACATAGGCTAGTTTTAATCCCGATATTCCCACGGGATCGGGAGTTACGCGGGTGAAACCGCGGAGCGCTGTTAGTAACTTATAAGGTACATCATGCCCTTTACATTATTTTGGACGGAGACTATTAGGACCGTATTACAACATAGATACCTATTTATTATACCTACCTACTTTGAAAATTCGATGTCTCATCTTTTTTTCCATCTGACGTCATAATTTATGGTTACCGCAAAAAAATATGGATCGTGTGGTCAGTAAAAATTCAAGGTGAACTATCTTTTACGGTTGGTTTAAGCCTTTTGAAACCGTGGTACACCCAGTAGTACCACTAGTGGTACTACGGTTACTTTTTCATTACCGTGGTACCCCAGTAGTACCTCTGGTGGTACCACAGTTATAAAAAAATAACCGTAGTACCACAGGTGGTAAAGTAGTACCAGGGTAATAACCGTGTTACCACTCAGTTTTACTCTTACTGTGACTAAGGAATACGGAATAATAATACAGGTACTTTAATTGTGATTAAAAAGTTATTTATGAGCAATAAACAGCAAAAACTTCATGAGAAAAAACTTTGGAACCCCTTTCTAACCTAAAACTTTCATAACGCCATTTTTAACTAAAACTTCGATAATTTAGTGAGTTTTTAACTTAAACTGTGTTCTTTAATTCAAGAACTAGCTAAATTGAGCCTTTTTCGTGGTCTAAAGTGAGAATTTCACAAGGAAAAATTTTAAAAACAACTTTGATACCGGCTGATATTGATTTTTAAAATAACTTACCCAGAACACTGGCAGTTTATCTCACACAGATCGCTCGATTCACCCCACATTTTGCACGAAAATATTAGCTATTAATAATAGTTCATAGTTTAATTCAGTCTTTTTGTTTATCACAAGTTATTATTCGAAAATTATAGCGTCGCAAGAGACACCGCGACCGGCCGCCGTTTTTCGACTGAGCGGGGCGGGAGAGCGCAGGCGCGCGAATGACCGTTTTGTTCCCAGTGTTGCTAGTATCCGGATCTGGAATAGCGGGATTTGAGAATTTTACTAAATTGGTAGGTTTTTGTAAGACAGTGGGACTTTTGTCACAATTTAGGGAAATATTATTAAAAAATATTTTTCATCGCATTTTTAACGATCTTTTGTAGTTTAAACGAGTTCTATAATTTTACAAACATTATTTTTTGCTTTTATTGGCCAACGGCAAGATTAGCGAATAATTCAGGGTGATTATAAGGATACGATAAGGAAGAATTTCTTTGAGTCCTTTAACCTAGAATAATCCTTTTTGAGAATTGGCAACTCTGGAAAGTTTAAAATAATTTGACAACCCAACGCAATAATCTGAAAATAAAAACGCTTTTTTAGTATTTTAAAGCTTCTTGAATCTAATTTAAATTAATAAGTCACATCAAAGTAGCCAGAATCCAATGGCCTGAGATGACCTTACTATGGAAGTAGGACATTCAGATAAAAACGTAATTTATCAAAGAGTTCTAGTTTTTATTGTCTTTTAAAAACATTGATTGCAATTTAGCAATCTGTTTGATCTGCCGAAATGACTAATAAGATGTTTATTTAACCCATTAATGCACGTATGGTTCAATCCAGGACATTATAGTCCAATCCTAGATGAATAGTTCAATTATTCAGGACGTATAGTTCAATCCAATCCACCAAGCTGGTGAATATCGGCAGATTTTGTCCGCAGTCTTTCTAGTTTTATGGTTTTCTTGCGATAATTTAATAGTCTTATTGCTTTTTGATGGTAAACTTTCCTAAAATCGGCCAGAAAAGTAGGTGATCTAGCAAAACAAGAATGTAACTTCATAATTAATATGCGTCATATCGTGTATTAAATTATTTAAGGTAAGAGGTTGTAGCTAATCTTCTAACCTAGGCATAAAGCTCCGCTTCAGTTCGCTTCTTGCCTACCATCTAGAGGTTGGATTAGTTACATCATAATTGTGTCGATTTGACGTAATATAAGACATTCCACGAACCCCACTGATAGAGCTAATCCAATTTCTATTTAATATTTAGTTGAATTTTAAGTTATGAAATATTTTAGTAATTTTTCTTTTTTTGTATCTAGCAACATATTTTGAAAATGAGGCCCGTTTGACCCCACCCTAGACCAACGTTTTATATTTCGATTACACTTCATTCTAACTCTTATTCCTTTGAGATAGAGTCTAATTTCTAACACAAATGTAAGAAAGGAATGCTACACAAAAATCATATGGGAAACAGATCCTGTTCCACACACACTAACAAAAATCTAATACTTTAAAAAGGACTCTATGGTCTTGCAATAAAGATCGAATTCGTATAACAAATAGAATACAGTTCCAGTAACAACACACACACAAGTATTCAATTCAACTGAAATCATATGGTCATTCCTTTGCAATGTTATGTAATTTAAACTTTAATCCATTGAAATAGAAATGATTTTAGCTTGTTTAGTTTTGTAACTTGACCATATGATTTACCGAACTTTGTTTCTAATTTTTTTAAATAATATTCACCTTTATTCCGATCAATTAAAGTTGAAAATATTGTAAATATTCTTATTTTAGTTTTTTGATAACTTTGCCTATTTTAGATCAACTAAAGTATAGAAAAATGCCAAAATAAAGTTTTTTGCTCTTATGGGATGGATGGAATACCGGATAGGCTCGAAATTAAAACAAACTAGCGCAAATCGCGTCGGCCATGACGTCCTTTTCTACTTTCTTGGCCGTTCGGAGAAATAGCACTAGAAAAATATCCTTGGTATCTTTTTTTTAAAAATTAATTATGGCTTTAGACTTGTGCATATAGCCAGTAATATTTTGGATCAAATGACACGATTTTCAGGAATCGGGCTAAAAGTACAGTCAAAGTCGCCACCGTTCGTCAAGTCAGATCAGGAGCCCTATTTTTGAATCGTTCGCCCCGCGTCGAGCGCTCGATTTCTACTGATATTCGTTCGACATTGGAAATTCGCTATTTTTGAATCGCTCGATTGTAACGAGTGGTCTCCACCACTCGTTGCCGACAGGCGAGTGGTAGAATAAACGTCAAACAATCATAGTCAAACATTCGGAAACGATCTTTGAAAAATATTTATATCTTTTGGGATTATTTCGGATGTCCGCTGGTAATGACCGCTTTTCAAATAACTGCGTAAAACGAATAAAAATTGACATTTTAAATTTCGACGACGAACGATTCAAAAATACAGTAAATTTGTTTCATGCGACTTGGAAGTCGAGCGTGACTTGTAGGCGTATACGACGAAGCTTTGTCACACGAGCGATTCAAAAATAGAGCCCCTGAGGCTATAGTAAAGCGGTGGTTAGGTACTTTACCACTGCTTTACCATAACTTTGTGGGAGATTTTGGAGGCAACGAGAAAAGTCCATGTTTGACCATTGAGGTTATATGTACTTACCTACTAAACATATCACCTCACTGTGTTTGACACTTATTTTTTTTTCTTTCGATCACCATAAAGTTGAATAATATTCCACCAGAATTTATACCATTTTCAACTTGATTATAATTGCAGAGAACATTAAGGCTCGTTCCCGCCAAAACCTCTAGTAGCTCTACTCTCTTTGGTGTAAGAAAAAACAAAATAGGTCACCTATCACGTAACCTTCAAACAATTAGCGATAGCAATTGCTGTCAAATTAGTTTCGAAATTGGAACACGTTGTCTACTTTTCTTTTTTCAAAAAACGGAGAAGCTTCTAGAATTCCTAAAGTTACTTAATTTTTTAATAACAGTCAAATAGGAAGTACCTAGAAGAAAAGTAAATTCTAGCTTTTTACTTAACTTTGCTTTGTGTATTAATGTATATGTTCCTTACTGTGTTGTACAAATAAAGTTATCTATCTATCTATCTACCTCCAAAATTTGCTTATGATTTTTTATTACATATTCCAAATCAATAGATTTCGTACTTACCTTATTGATTACTTAAACAAAGTCACCCTCAAGGCGGCAGTCGTCTTCGAGGTAGACCCAAAAACCAATGGCGCGATGAGTGGCCGAAAATAGCTGGAGATCGGGACAAATGGAGGGAAATTGGGGATGCTTTTGCCCAGCAGTGGGTCACAATATGCTAAGTGTAAACAACACAAGTCTTGACTATGAATTAGATTAGAATGATATCTATCGATAGTATTTTAGCAATCCTATCCTACTTCCTACTATTCCTATCCTACTAATATTATAATGTGTGTGAAAGTTTGTGTGTGTGTGTGTGTGTGTGTGTGTGTATGTTTGTTTGTTACTCCTTCACGCAAGAACTACTGGACCGATGGCGATGAAACTCGGTATCTAGATAGTTGGAGACCTGGATTAACACATAGGCTACTTTTTATCCCAATATTCCCACGGGATCGGGAGTTACGCGGGTGAACGCGCAGCACAGCTAGTAAGTATATAAAGATAGGCGCGAAAAACATAACCCTCTCTTTGCAGTCGGGTTAAGAAAGATTGTATTGATTTAATTCGTTTTACAATTTATTAAAAGTGCAAATATTTTATCGTCGCGCCGATTGTTGTATAATTTATGATCTTGGGAAAGGTAACGTTTATATAGACACTAGCATCCGTCCGCGGTTTCACCCGCGAAACTCCCGATCCCGTGGGAATATCGGGATCAAAAGTTCTAAGGTCACTGTCAATGAACCAATGTATCCTCATACCAAGTTTCATCTAAATCGGTCCAGTAGTCCAGTAGTCGGAGCCTACCTATTCAATGCAAAAAAAAAAACAATAAAATCTTTCTTCTTTAAAATATTACTACAGACTAGCTAGCAAGGAATAACGTTGTGCCATAAAAAACTTTGCCCCTCTCTTTCACCCCCTAAGGGGTAGAATTTCGGAAAATCCTTTCTTATCGGATGCCTACGTCATACAAAGAACACACCCTCCAAGTTTCAGGTCTCTACGATCAGTGGTTTAGGCTGTGCGTTGATCCATCACTCAGTCAGGACAAAGCATTTTATATAATTAGACTAGCTGTCCCGGCAAACGTTGTTTTGCTATTAACAAAAAAAAAAAATATGTTGGCCGATTCTCAGACCTACTGAATATGCTCACAAAATTTCATGAGAATCGGTCGAGCCGTTTCGGAGGAGTTCAAGTTCGAACCCCGTGTCACGAGAATTTTATATATATAGAGAAGATATAGATTAACAATTAAAATTCTGGTTTTGAAATATTACGCGTTTGTCTAAAAACATAAGTTCATTGATATTTAGTATTAAAATAAGTTGAATGAACTGTCCAATTATATTCTTAATATTATAAAGTTATTTAAGTCTAGTCTAGACACAGGCGAATCTGTGTCGTATTTAAATTAACAGGATGTACTTCTCTCTGGGACGTTGTAGTGCCTGGGACATAAATATAATTTTAAAAAAAACAGCGCACTCCGGGAGTGCAGGCAGAAGTGAAAACTGTATATCTGTGTAAAATCTCATCTGTCGAAATCTCATCTGTCGCGAGAACGGCTGAAAATGCTCACTCGTGTATCAGTGATGGCGCGAACTGCGTACTGCGTACGGCAGCTCGCTGCGAACCTGCACCATCCACCGAGAGATGTCGCTGTTAACACTGTTGTACAGAAGTGAGTATCGTAGTTCGGCCGTTTGCACAGAGATGGCGCTGTTTTCAATATTGCATAGTAGTAGAAGCACAATAACTGTTAAAATCTCATCTGTCAAAATCTCATCTGTCGCGAGAACGGCTGAAAATGCTCACCCACAAAAGTGCCCAACGCGCCATAAGAAGTTTTCACTTCAAAACGTGTGTCACTCTGGGACTGGGGGGGGTAAAGCTATTGCATCGTGCGAGCTTCGTACAATCGTACCATATACATACAGGTTAAGCGAACTACATGGTAGGCGGATTAGGGGTTTAGGTTTTATTTTCGTTACGGAATTTCTTGATTCGGTCGCCGCGCTCAAAGCCCGCAATAAAAGCAGCAGGACATTCCACACATCGCCATCTAGCCCCAAGCTAAGTTACTACACTTGTGTTATGGGTGCTAGACAACTCATATTTTACTTATATACTTTTCTTTTGTAAATTGTATACTTATAATACATAGAAACAACCAGACCACAGACAAATATCTAAGCATAAATACATGTCTGAGGCGGGAATCGAACCCACAACCCCGTGTTTGGCAGTCCGGCATGGTGACCATTATGCCATTGGGTTTCATCACGATGTCAATTATCGCACATATTAAGAGAAATCCCTTGGTGCACGGCCGGTATTTAAACCCGCGACCTTCGGAATGAAAGTCGAGGTATCAACCACTAGTCCAACACCAGTTTGGCTCGCTAAGCCAGCGTAGAAAGGAAGTGACACCAACATGAGGGCTGCATGGGAGGTCCTCCAAACAAGTCCCATTGTCATTCAATCTATTATAACGATCAATCGACTCCTAAGAATGAACATAAAATTGTAATCATTCATCTATGTTTCTAATAAAGTTCTTGGTGTTCTTACTGTGGAGGCTCACCGCTAAGCGACGCTCGCTGATCGTTTACGGTCGTGCGGGTTAAGTGACGCCTGGCGCGGTCATTACTTCCGATGGTTATTTTGATTCGATATTTTTTTGGAACGATAGTTCCTTATCGCGCGTTGCGAAAGGGGGCTAGACGGAAAAAATTAAGACCAAAAGTTGTAACGACATTTCGTCATTCTATTTCGGATTGAACAGTGTCGTGTCGCGACGATTATTTAAAAATAAATTATTACAATTTCTTCACTAATATTTTTAACTATTTTTTTTATTCGAATAGTTACTAATAGTCCCTTTTCTTAGCTCTTTTACGGTCCTTTCTGGCGGAAAGCTACATAGGGACAGACAGCGGAAAGTGACTTTGTTTTATACTATGTATTATTGAAGAAAATCTGTCTCATACCGATAATAGAAAGTAAGTATATAAAACCGTGATAAGACCTGTCGTCATGTATGGATCAGAATGCTGGGCCGTGAAGAAGAAGGATGAGAGAAGATTGCATGTAGCGGAGATGAGAATGTTAAAATGGATGTGTGGAGTAACGAGGATGGATAAAATAAGGAATGAGTATATTAGAGGAAGCCTGAACGTAGCACCGGTTACTGAAAAAGTAAAAGGGAACCGGTTGAGTTGGTATAGAGGTTGAGAGGAGACGCATGTGACTAGAAGAGTGATGAGTATGAATGTAGAGGGATGGAGAGGAAGGGGACGACCAAAGGAAACATGGATGGACTGCGTAAGACAAGACATGAGAGAGATGAATGTCAGCGATGAGATGACGACTAATAGGAGTGAATGGAAGAAAAAAACATACTGCGCCGACCTCAAATAAATTGGGAGATCAGGAAGATGATGACCGATAATAGAAAGTAATCTTGTCTTTTATGATATTGTTTTATGATATTGGGTTGTATGGACCCCTCGCTACTCACAATAAGTACTTACCTACCTATAAGTAGTGAATGAATGGATTTCTCACAAGTCGATATCATATCATATGTTCGACCGTTATTGTTATCTTTTACGTCAGTAGATTGATAAGCATTTATACTTGTTGGGGAGCTCGCTATAATGATTCGAGTGACTATTCGTTGGTACCGACTGCTTCGATATCATTTGAAATAGACTAATTTGTCACAGAAGGTCAATTTCTTGTAAAAAAACAGTTCAAATTATATTGCGATACCATTTCGATGACAAAAAATAGCCAAGTCAGAATTTTGTAAAAAAAAAACAAAGTCTGTTTTTTTTTACACAACGACACATAGGCAACTGATATTCACAACCAGAGAAGAACTGACATTCTTGCTACTCAACCAGTTGCCAAAGACGATAGGGTTTTCTTTTTTCTCAAGTGTTATCATTAAACCTTCCATTACAACCTACTTTGTGCGTATTTTTTGCAATATGAATGATTTGAAATGTAATTAAAACAATGTTATTTACAAAAATTGGCCTTCTGATGGTGACGCGACGATGAGGTGGGGGATGTATACCTCGCGCAGCGAATGGTGACCTTTGCGGTAAGTGGAAGGGGTATGCGCAGAACTCGATATTTATATGAAAATAGAGTTCTGCGCATACCCCTTCTACTTTCCATCAGAGGTCACCATTCGCTGCGCTACGTATACCATGCTCGCATAGAAGGAGAACGGTATGCCTGGACAACATGATGGAACGCGAGTCGCGACGACTCACTTGGCATATGACTTTGTCCCAGGGGTGGTGTTAGAAGCCCTAACAGATCCTAACGCCGCGACGGACACTGGTGTCTGCCATTTGATACCTCTGAAAATATGAAGTTTATCGCTGTTTCCGTAACTCGCCCATTATTTGTGAGTTATTTCCTGACAACATTTGAAATAAAACCGACGTTATTTTGACGATATTTGATTTAGTGGTGCGGCCCCGGGTGAAAACATGCTATCGGACACATTGTGTCCGTCATGGCGTTCAACGTGTTAAATGTTTATATATTTTTTCCACTTCAGTTCTCGAAATACTATCAACTTCATTGTAATCTAGAAAAATGGAGAATTTTATCATATTTTTGACGTGACAACGTTTTATAAATTGGTTTTTCTTGTATATGCAGTATTGCCTTCCTATCATTATTTGAAAACCACAGTACCAACACGGTCACTTATGACATGAGAAGCTCCCTAGCCATTAGGAAGTGACTTTATTGAGCTTTATTTTGGTTAGTAGCTATCGGTCGCGGCCAGATAACGATAGTCATAGATAATATAGAGTTTGGAAGTATGTGAGAGCTTTTTGGTCACATCTTTACACAGATGGGTTTAAAGATATCGATTGAATTAGGCGTTCAAATTGGAAATAATTGATTATTTGAAGAGTGGAGTTGGCCTAGTGGTACTTTGAATCTGAAGGTAGTGGGTTCGAATCTTAGCCGGCCGAGGACCGATTGATTTTTTGAGTGCTTCGTCGGTCCGCCCGCGAGGCGACCGCCCGATCGGGCGGACCGCATACAGTAATAAATCCATGGGGCAGACCGCCCGATTGTAATTTATACCTACTTATTTTAATAACTTACTTAGATTTAGTACAGTTAGCAACAAAATCGGTTTATTACATTTAATAAAAACTACAGACTGGAGTTATGAATTTAAAAACCGCTGGATCTTTGCTCAATTAAAAAGGACATGATAATCCTTTGTGATGACCTTTTCAATTTTACGTAAAGCCTTTTTATCAGTTATTTACTTACACTGCATGTCGATTATGGAGTACAAAACCCCATAATAATGTAGTACCTATTAAGCTGTAGAAGATGTATTTCCTACACCAAAAAATAGGGTTGCCTGTTTCACTTTCTAAGATGTTTGTGGAGAAAAAAGTCTAAACTTGTGAAAAAGCACATAAAAAACCAGTCATTGCGATTCGTACTCGTTCGCCGAGGGTTCCATACATTACTTCCAACTCTCTTTCTCTACCCTTGCAGTGGTATGGTAGTTACCAATTATCTTAACCCATATTTCGTTTGAAATATAAAAAAGATGAAAATTAAGGTAAATTATGGTATACTTACAAGTTTTTGCGAAAATGTAAATTTGCCCATATCTATAATCATGTTTACTCAAGACCTCGATTTTTATACACCTAATAGGGACTATAAAGACCTCAGTATCTAGTATGAATTTCAACTTGCTAGGTCCACCCATTCCTGAGAAAATCGGTGGTAACACATTCAGACTGACAGACGAGCAAGAAAGTGATCTTTTAAGGGTTCCTTTTTTACCTTTTGAGATACGGAACCCTAAAAATGTGCAGATTTGGCTCACTTGCCACAAACCTCAGTCAGTGATGGGTGGTTGTATATAATGGCTCGAAGTCCAATCAATCTGGATGTCACTAAATTTAGTGACTATTTTGTAGATTAATTGGTACAGAAAACATCATTTTTAGGGTTCCGTACCTCAAAAGGTAAAAAAGGGAACCCTAATAAGATCACTTTCTTGTCTGTCTCTCCGTATGTCATCACTAATTTTCTCAGGAACGAGTGGACCTAGCAAATTGAAATTCATACCAGATACTGGGGTTTATAGTCTCTATTAGGTGTATAAAAATCAAAAGTTCTGAGTCAACAGGATAAAAAGATATGGGCAAATTTTCATTTTTGCAAAAACTTGTAAGTACCAAAATTTACCTTAATTTTCAACTTTTTTATATGTCGGATTTTTCCCAATACTTGTGCTGTAAGACCTAGCTTTTAACCAAAATTGACAATTTCAGGTCAACTGGAAGTACCCTATTGGAATTTTCCTTTATGTGTGCTGTAAGACCTTGTTTTTAGCCAAATTTCGTGATTCTAGGTCAACGGGAACTACCATACCTATAGGTTTTAGACCCAAGACCTATAGCACACATGCAGGAAAAATTCCAAAAAATAAAAAAGTTGAAAATTAAAGAGCGTTCCCATACGTTTACATAGTTAAACCAATTTAACTTGAGCCTTACATTGTAAGGGCGCGCAAACGAAACAGGGGTCAAGTTAAATTGGTAACAACCGTACCACTGCAAGGGTAGAGAAAGAGAGTTAAAACTAAATTACGGAAGCCTCGGCGCGCGAGTACGACTCGCACTTGACCGGTTTTTTTTATTAGTAATTGGAATTGCTATAACCAGCAACACAGAACCACTAATATGGTTGAAATGTAAAATGAAATGTAGAAGGTAATTAATATCTATACGTTAAGTAATTTATTTTAGTTTATCGATTCATACAGTTGAATAACGTGTGTACTAATGTACTTACTTAGCTTCAGATTATTGTATTCAGTATACAATTTATAAACCATTTTTTACTTTTATTTCATCAAATTATTTTGTTGCCGACTGTACTTTTATAGAAAAATAGGTATCAAATAAATTCGGGCGGAACGCGGAACGAAAATAATATTTTTTTTGCAATACTGCGGTCCGCCCGATTCGGGCGGTCGCCTCGCGGGCGGACCGACGAAGCACTCGATTTTTTTAGAGTAAAGAAAAAGATTAAAATCAAACCCACGGCTTCCTCTGGACGCGGTCGACTAAGCTGAGAGGTTTCGATCCTCACGCAAAAAGGACGTAGAGACGTTTAGTTACGGAAAACAGTCCTTAAACAGGGTTATTGGAAATTATACTAGCAAGCCGTTGAGGGGTACTTCTGTGCACCTTAACAAACAACTTTTGTTCTACGACTTTTGGAAATTCAAACATTTTTTCGAAAATTTAGAGCTTAGGTTTACACTAACCTTAAAATTTTACTTTGTTTTTAAGATTTATCTACTGTTCTCAGTCTGAATGACCGTTGTTTTAAAAATCAGCTGTTTTTCGAATTTACATAACCTCAAAATTTTCATATTCTTTTTTCGAATTTCCAAAAGTCTGTGAACAAAAGTTGTTTGTTAAGATGCACAGAAGTAGCCCTCAACGGCTTGCTAGTATAATTACCAATAACCCTGTATAAGTACAAGTATTTTTATCTATAGTTTTTTTAGGGTTCCGTACCCAAAGGATAAAAACGGAACCCTGTTACTAAGACTCCACTGTCTGTCTGTCTGTCACCAGGCTGTATCTCGGAACAAAGTTCCTTTCGATTAATTATTGAAGGAATTGTAATTTTTTAAAGCTATTATAGGGCTTTGAGCGCGGCGACCGAATCAAGAAATTCCGTAACGAAAATAAAACCTAACACCCCCCACTCCGCCTACCATGTAGCTCAGCAGAACGTTCGCTTAACGTGTATGTATATTTTTGCAAATAATCGTCGCGACACCACACTGTTCAATGCGAAATAGAAATGAGAAATGTCGTTACAACTTTTGGTCTTAATTTTTACCGTCTAGCCCCCTTTCGCAACGCGCGATAAGGAACTTGCATTCCAATACTAAAAACAGATGGTATAGAAACCTTCGTGTCCGACTCGCTCTTTGCCGGTTTTTTAGGTGTCGTAAATCATAACTACCATTATCGAGAGTCGAGTAAACGTAGTAAAACAATGTCACGTCTCGGCAGGAAGTAGTTTATGGCCGCGCCGTCCGAGGCCGAAAATGGAACTCTCCCGGCTAAATCTGGTCCCATACTTACCTGCCTTTGTAACGTCGTTCGATGGTTGTTAACATAACACGACTTCGCTGTAGTCGGGTCAAAATTAATATTAATATTTTAGACTTGTTTGAAATCGATTGGGATTAAATATGGTAGGATATTGACGACCCAGTTGGCACAATGGTCACCATGCCAGACTGCCAACACAGGGTTGCGGGTTCGATTCCCGCCTCAGACTAGTATTTATGGTTAGATATTTGTCTGTGGTCTGGTTGTTTCTATGTATTATACGTATATATTTACAAAAGAAAAGTATATAAGTAGTATATACGTTGTCTAGCACCCATAACACAAGTCTAGTTACTTAGCTTGGGGCTAGATGGCGACGTGTGGAATGTCCTGCAATATTTATTTATTTACTTCTTTGAAATCGATTGGGAATAAAATATGGTAGGATATTTCACACAGTGTCATTTAGCTCCCTTTCTTACCTCCATGGCTCCAAGCTAAGCTATTATACTAGGCTTGTGTTATGGTAGTCAGACAACAAACTAGGTTCAACCCGTTCCTGAGAAAATCGGTGGTGACTCACGGCCAGACAGACAGACAAGAAAGTGATCTTATAGTTAAGTACTTATTACTTTTGTTTGAGGTACAAAAACTTTAAAAAAGAAACCAATAAAAACAAATAAATATTTGTTTAAATTGGGTATTGAATCTGCAACACACTGCGTCGCAGGCGGTTGTTCGCCCACCGTGCCATAGAGGTTAGAACCCGATATTCCCCCGGGATCGGGACTTACGCGGGTGAAACCGTGAGATGCAACTAGCTAGTACACCTTTTAAAACCCATTTCAAAAGTTAATTATCGCTAAAAAACTTATAATTTGGCTTAAAATCTCGCTAAAAATAAGTGAAAGTACCGACAAAGGACGATATTGAGCAGCTTATTGTCCTTTCTAACAAAAAAATCATAAAAATTTCATGAGCATTGTCCAAAAATGTTTAGCTTTTAATCTCTTTGTTGGAAACCTTTTTGGTAGCTCGAAGGAGGTTTTAAATATTAAAGGCTAACTGCGCTTTGCGGTTTCACCCGCATGAGTCCTGATCCCGTGGGAATATCGGGATGAAAAGTAGCCTATATGTTAATCCAGGTCTCCAGCTATTTACATACCGAGTTTCATCGCAATCGGTCTGGTAGTTTTTGCGTAAAGGAGTAACAAACAAACAACTAAAATACAAACTTTTACATTTATGATATTAGTAGGATTTTAAGAATTTAAATCTACAAAAAAATTATTCTAAAAACTTTCGGGGCGGGTCTTAATCTTGCGACCTTTGATCGTATAGCAGTATGTTTCTTTTTTCACGATTCTTTAAAAAAATTGAACTAAAGATCGAAAAACTTTAAATAAGTCATCATCATCATCCGAGCGATGTTCCCGGTTGCATCCCTCTCGACAGCCCGGGGTCCGCTTTCCTACTTTTACGCCTCCACTTCGCACGATCTTCGGCATCCTGGGTTGTAAGGCCATTTGCACGCATATCACCCTTTACGACGTCAAGCCAGCACTTGTTGGGTCTACCCAGTCTGCCACGGCCCGGCGGAGGCGCCATGGCAAGACATTTGTTCCCCACGTAACTAGCCGGTTTTCGCAAGACGTGGCCGTACCAGCGTAAGCGACATTCTTGCAATTGATCTGCAATGTCTCGAACATGAAGGCTGCCCCGGATGCGGGAGTTCCTGACGCGATCCTTTCGCGTCACTCCACACATCCAGCGCAACATCTTCATCTCCGTGACACGCAGCTCCTGCTTATGTCGCTCAAGTACCGGCCACGCCTCACTACCATACAAAAGGACAGGTCTAATGATGGTTTCACAGATCCCAAGTACTTAAACTGGTCTGTCCGCTCGACCATATGACCGTCTACGCAGACAGGTGTGGGATCTGTGGTATTGCAAGCCAAGTACTCTGACTTCGCCACATTCAGTTGCAAACCGCCGTTCTCAAGCGACTCCTTCCACGTGTGTACACGTTGGACCAGCCGCCCCTTATCCGAATCCGCCGAAAAACTTTAAATAAGTAAATGTTTAAAAAAATCAGCAAGCAATCGGTCGCCGATTTCTAGAAGTTACGTGATATCCCTGTCAATCTTTAAATTTCGAACAAGCGGTTTTTTTTGGCGCATTCCAATTTTGAAACGTATGGTTACTTTTCGATTCACTTTTTCTCTGTCTAAAAGGGCAGGCCACAGGGTTTTAGCCATATAGCTTCGTCTAACTTTTCTTCCATTCATCTTGTAGTTTCACGATAGAGCCAGCCAGTTGTAAACAATGGAAAATTCAAACTAAAATCAACCTTAAATCTTAAGACATAAGAGTCATCTTCGTTTGCTATAAATTAAATACAGCCTATTTCATAGTTACTACGTGCCGAGATTACGGATAAGAAAATGCAAAGGAAAGTCGACCTTACTTTTAAAAGTTAAAGTTTTAATTGTTCTGTGATTAAAAACTATGCAAGTCCCGCCAAATTGAACTTCGGTTAGAATACCGTTGTCTGAATTTTGATTTGGAAATTACGATCCTAATGTCTTTAGAATAGAGTTCAAAATTCAAATATTATATTGTTTTAACTTAGCAAAATTGCATCACAGAATGAGATTGATTTTTCTAACTTTGCACTTTTCGCTGTAAGATTTTAAGGGAATAAGGTGCATGGTTTAAAAAAAATGTTTAAAGTAAACAGTTTAGCTCATTTATTTTAATAGAGTTACTTACTTACAAAATAAAAAGTTCTATTTAAAAAAAGAGTAAAAGACACATCAAAAAATCTCAATCAGTCCATTTAGGATTTAATTTTAACTTTATCTCTTTAGCAATAGGTTTTAAATTACGATGTTATGTAAAAAAGCGCGCGAAATCACAGCGCGGTTACAGTACCGTTTTGCCGTTTACGATATTTGAATTTGGAATGTCTATCTTTCTCTTTTCTTCCGTTTTCTGAGACTTAATGCGACTTGCAGACGACCATATTTTTTAAAATAAAAATTAATTAATTAAATATGAATATTATTAAGTACCTATATAATATTTTTTAGGTAAGAATGATTTATTCTTTTATTCCAAACTTAATCCTTTTATAAATTCAAATTTGGTTTTTGTTCTCTCTTCACGGTCAAATGGCTGGACCGTTTTGGATGAAAAGCGACATATCGGTAGTTCAAGGGATTAAGAAGGACCTAGGATACTTTTGATCCCTATATTCTCGCGGGATCGGGACTTACGCGAGTAAAACTGCAGGGCGCAGCTAGTATCATAATATTCCACTTTATCTATAGAAACAAACATTACATCATATGTTCTGTTAAAAGTAGCAATCGATAATAATCCTTAAAATTTACAACATAAAGTTTAAAATCTTTTATCAATAAGTTCATTTCCCGCGCTTATGATGAGGTCATTGTCGGTCAAAGAAACAGGTACTTACAACAAAACTATTGAATTTTAAACTCTAATTTAAAATAATAAAGTTCAATTTGTTCTGGCAATTGATAGTTCTCACGATTTACTTTATTGTGGACGTAGCAAAAAAGGAATTCCATTTCCTTCAATCGAATTTGAGCTTTAATTGTAAGAATTTACGAGTGAAATTCTTTTGGATGTTTGTTCGGAAATTGGCGCGCTTTTTCTTGCAAGTGGTTTATGGAGTGAAGATACTTCCAATCTATCTAACTTAGATTCCACTGTTGGGTAACTTAATCAACTAAGTTACAGTCAAACAAAAATGTCAAAAATGCTGACACCAAGCACGTACTTATTTCAGGTGAAATATTGCAAAATATAAAAATGCCATGCATTTTTCGAGGACAAATCTGTCAAAATGCTGACGAAGATAAAACATCACTACATAGTATAAAATAAAGTCACTTTTCGCCGTCCCTATATCCCTTTGTATGCTTAGATCTTTAAAACTACGCAACGGATTTTGATGCAGTTTTTTTAAATAGATAGAGTGATTCAAAAACCGCATCAAAATCCGTTGCGTAGTTTTAAAGATCTAAGCATATAGGGACATAGGGACAGAGAAAGCTAATAGTGATAGTGATAATTTGTGTAAGTAGGTAGGTACATTATTATTTTCGTATATATTGAACTCTTCTTGCCTTTACATTTGCGAAATCCTTTATCAACTTGTAAAAACTGTCTAAAATTTAATGTTCAATTGAAACTAATACTTAGTTAAATAACTTATACTTACTCTATTTGTAAAACTTAGATCGAAAATGTAAACAATGGTGTTATCAGAGTAAAAAATACATCAAGCTTTGGTAGTTTTTTTAGGGAAGTGGAAATTAGGTAAAAAAACAACTATGACGTCTTTGCTGAAGAATTGTTGATCATAAATAGTTTTTGATAATGTTTAATTTTGAAATGGATCTTTCACCAGATGCAACTGAAACCGGCAGTGTAACTTATATTCTTAGCGCTATATTTTTTATTTTATTTTTTTTATTATTTTTTATTAGAAACTTAGGTATGTACTTAGCTATTATGCTTTACGAATCTATATCACTACATAGTATAAAACAAAGTCGCTTTTTCTGTCCCTATTTCCCTTTGACTGCTTAAATCTTTAAAACTACGCAACGGATTTTGATGCGGTTTTTTTAATAGATAGAGTGATTCAAGAGGAAGGTTTATATGTATATTACATGCATAATATAGCCGTGCGAAGCCGGAGCGGGTCGCTTGTTAATATTATAAAGCTGAAGAGTTTGTTTGTTTGAACGTGCTAATCTCAGGAACTACTGGTTCGAATAGAAGAATTATTTTTGTGTTGGATAATCCATTTATCGAGGAAGGCTTTAGGCTACTTTTCATTTTGATATTCCCACGGGATCGGGAGTTATGCGGGTAAAACCGCGGAGCGCAGCTAGTGTTATCTAATTTGGCAATTTAGCACTTTCAAAAATGCGGTTTTAATTCGGTTTTAGACCACAAAAGAAAGGTAAAACCTAATAATATATTATCAAAACACACCGTGGGATATTTCAGCCATCTTTATTATCATTGTACAACTTTGACATTGACAAATATCAAAATAAAATCAGGTGATTTTTTTACAAAAAAAATGGCATCGGCCGATCTACCTGTGTTGCCGGCAGGTTATTGAAATAATAAAAGATATTTTTTTTATCTAAAAGTTTATAAGCACCTAAAGGCGGCGGTGGGCTAGCGGTTAATAGTTCCCTTTTTGATACAAAGGTAGCGTGGAGGTAGGTAGGCACGTTTAAAAAAAAAATTGAATAGACTTTATCATTCCCAAATAAAAAATCGTATAAGGTCATGAACGCAGCCGCAGTGGAGTCGGAACTTACGCGAATGAAAATGGATACTAAGTCCACACTCATAGTTCAGTTTATGCATGTGAAAACAAACACAGGATTCTTGCAATCCATTAAAGGAGCAAATAGGAGCCAAATGCAAAATGCCCTTGGCCGATAAGTATGTAAAAATCTTAATAAAAAAATATACTTATTTTAATTTTTATTTCATCCAGAAATAACACATATAGTACATGAAATACAATCGTGTAATTACAATTTATCAACCACATAATATTACTATCAAACACGATTAATTCATAAATAACAAAGAAATATAAATAAAATAAAAAAACAGCGCACTCCGGGAGTGCAGGCAGAAGTGAAAACAATAAACTTGTTATTTCTCATAGAATATTTCTTGAAACGATCTGCTACTGCCATCTATTAGCACTCACTTAAACAAATATAGTTTATTTTTTATTCGCTAGATGGCAGTAAAAAATTTAAATCAGCGCCATCTACATTCGAATAGCGGTCTTTCTAGAAACTAAGTTTCTCAATTTGTGTAATAGATGGCAGTATAAGTTAAACAAAAAGACTAACACAAATAAAATCATCTGTCGCGTCAAAATCTGTCGCGAGAACGGTTGAAAATGCTCACCCACAAAAGTACCCAACGCGCCATAAGAAGTTTTCACTTCAAAAACACAATTAAAACAAGGTGATGTGAGTTCTCAAATCGAACGATTTTGGACGATTTAATATAAGTAAACTAGCTGCGTCCCGCGGTTTCACCCGCGTAAGTCCTGATCCCGTGGGAATATCGAGAAAAAATATAGCCTTCCTCAATAAATGAACTATCCAACACAAAAATATTTTTTCAATTCGAACCAGTAGTTCCTGAGATTAGCGAATTCAAACAAACAATCTCTTCATAATATTTCTCTTTATTAAATAAATATTAGTAAGTTTGATACGGCCTAAAAATGACTATTAATTTTCATCTTTAAATTACTTAAGTACCAAAATGTATGATAAGATTTCACATAAACAAGCGTAAATAAACGCTTAACAACAATTACCATGCATTAATTTAACTAACAATTTTAATGTATTAGCGACAGGTGTTTTGCGTCTTACTCCTACGCATTCACAGTATTTGCTTACACTTTGCTTTGCCAATGTCTGTTTGTTAAAGTAATTTCACCGAGGAAATGGTTAATTTGTTTAAACTAAGATACTTGAACTTGTACTTAGAATTACTGAGTTCATCTTTACTAACATTGTAAATAGGAAATGTTTGTTTGTTTGCATTGAATAGACTCAGAAACTACTGGACTGAGGATGCATTGATTCCTTGGGAGTAACATATAGGCATAGCATCATACCGCGAGATAATGCTATGCCTATGTTCACCCGCGTAACTCCCGATCCCGTGGGAATATCGGGATAAAAAGTACCCTATGTTACTGTCAATGAATCAATGTATCCTCATACCAAGTTTCATCTAAATCAGTCCAGTAGTTTCGGAGCATATTCGTTACAAATAAAAAGTATTCCAAAAACATTTACCTAGTAAAGATGTAGAGGAAAGATTTAACTGTTTGTTTGTATTGAATAGGCTTTCAAACTACTGGACCGATTTAGATGAAACTTGGTATGAGGATACACTGATTCAATGACAGTAACATAGGGTACTTTTTGTCCCGATATTCCCACGGGATCGGGAGTTATGCGGGTGAAACCGCGGGGTGCTGCGAGTTATAGGATAACAAACATTCGCCATATTGTTTCTCGGTAGGATAGAGTGTAGTGACTCAAGGAAATAACACACAACTTTGCTATTTCCGATTTAACGGATGAATATTTGAAACTTGCTTTTAGCAGTTTTTGGCTTCTTTTTCATTATCTATATAAGTACTATAAAATTATAAAGCTGAGGAGTTTGGTTAAACTAATCTCAGGAACTATCGAATTGAATAATTCTTTTTGTGTTGGATAGGTCATTTTTCGAGGAAGGCTATAGGCTACTTTTTATCCCGATATTCCCACGGGATCGGGAGTTACGCGGGCGAAACCGCGGAGTGCAGTATTTTTTCAATCCGATCCGAAATATTTTTTCAATTTGAACCAGTAGGGCTATTCTCTATCCAGTGGCTGTTCGGTATAGCCACCGCCTTCAGTTACCAACTCGGCTCTAGTTGAAAACTATGGAACGTCTGAAATGCGATTCTCTAATGGGTGGATGTCAGCTTGAGTCGACGTTTCAGACCAGTTGCCATAGTGTAGGGTCCAATTGTTATCGACGTTATGCGACTAAGTTGAAAAACACCTTTGGTCTTCACCGTACCACAATTTAAGAGAACATTTTTTCTGTCGGGTTATATTTCGTTTTTTGTAGAATATACTCTGTTGTCAACATTGATTTAGAAGGTAAGAAGTAAGAAGGTCCTAACCAAAGAGTGTTTTATTCCTAACCTAATCTCCTTGTTCCGTGATTTTATTTCGAAAAATAAATAAATATTGCAGGACATTTCACACATCGCCATCTAGCCCCAAGCTAAGTAACTAGACTTGTGTTAAGGGTGCTAGACAACGGATATACTACTTATGTACCTACTTTTCTTTTGTAAAAATACTAAAAAACTTATAGTCTAAACCACAAATGTAGCTCCTTGCCAAAAAATGGAACTAAGGTTAAAACTTGTGTTAAAAAAAAGAGGATTTCTGTATTCGCTCCAATACTATTCCGGTAAACACGTGAAAACTGATACAGTAATTAAATTAAATTGAATTTTAGGCTATTGTCTGGCGATTACAGTCTCTGTCTGAGGAACTTTTTTTGTAAACGGACTCTAAGCAACTGGTCCCGAGCAGTTGCTATGAAAAACCTCAGTTAGAAGTTTTGTAATGTCATTTGACGTTTTAAGTTTACAACTTAAGCCTTAGAGAATGCCTTTTTGAAAATATCGATACAAAAACACCTGTCAAAGTGTATGAAGGTCACGTGATAGTGGCTATCATAACAACTGGGTGAAGATGACGTCATCTCAGTTAGAAACTTTCAATACAGAATGCAAAACATGGCTTTTGACAGTTCTGAAATGGAAACTTTTACCAGTTGGCGTTTTAGTATAGTTAGAAACTGGATAGAGAATAGGCCTGCAGTAGTTCCTGAGATTATCGCGGTCAAACAAACAAACTCTTCAGCTTTATAATATAAGGTGATAGGTTGCCCTATTGCCTACCTACAGCTTCAGGTACCTTATGATGCTCTTTTCACCGCGATACCTTTCGAGCATTTCTCTATGGCCATACTCAACTCTTCATTACGTAATTGAACGCAATCAATCTGCAACATAAACGCGGACAAGCCAGTCCAAACAACCGTACGACATAGCAACCTAAACCTGTTCCAAAATGGCGTTCCCGCCAAATCAGCTGTTCAACTTAACCTAATACGTGAGAATATTGCACTTTTTAAAGGATTTATAACTTAAAATGACCGACAATGGACGACAAAGGGTAATTGTTGACGTTGTAGTCGGTTTTGGTAGTCAATTGATATTTTGTAAAGGTATATTGTAATTGTTTGGAAGCGTGGGGGCCGTGTTTTGGCGGGATCAGCTGACCGGTCTAACCGGGCGTCGGTATTGTGTGAGGTAGCGATGTTGTGTATCGTTTTACTGTCGTTTTTGATCATTTTAAAGGTTTTACTTAAAATTCTGTCATTTATCTCTATGTAGTACATGTTAAATGCTTTATTCTGGCTGACTGACAGATCAACGCACAGCCTAAACCGCTGATCGTAGAGACCTGGAACTTGGAGGGTGTCTTCTTTGCATGACGTAGGCATCCGATAAGAAAGGAGTTTCCGAAATTCTACCCCTTAGAGGTTCAAAAGCGGGGCAAAGTTAGATTTTATGTGGTCTTTATACTAATGTATTAAGCATCCAAAGAAATAAAGAAACTTGACTTTGACTTTATGAGACAACGTGATGCATTGAGTCATTGTCGACTTTTACGCGGCAAAAGCTAGTAATGTTGTAAAGAGGAATGGTTTTTTTTGTTTGAAACGAATATGCTCTGAAACTGCTGGACCGATTTAGATGAAACTTGGTATGAAGATACAATGATTCATTGTCAGTAACATAGGGTACTTTTTATCCCGATATTCCCACGGGATCGGGAGTTACGCGGATAAAACGCTGCTAGTAAATAATAATTTTCTGCAGAGCCGCAGGACACGAGTCCTGAAGCATGGATTAAAATTGCAGGTAAATAAGAAAGACCAATATTATTAGCTATTAGGTGAACCCCGCGGTTTCACCCACGTAAGTCCAGATCCCGTGGGAATATCAAAATAAAAAGTAGCCTATAGCCTTCCTCGATAAATGGACTATCCAACACAAAAAGAATTTTTCAATTCGAACCACTCCTGAGATCAGCGCGTTTAAACAAACAACGGAAGCCCTCTAAGATGAATAATTTTTTCCGTTTTTTTTCCACATTTCCCACTGATTCTTCGCTCCTATTGGTCGCAGCGTGATGTTATATAGCCTATAGCCTTCCTGGATAAATGGACTATCCAACACAAAAAAAAATTTCAACTCGAACCAGTAATTCCTGAGATTAGCGCGTTCAAACAAACAAACAAACTCTTCAGCTTTATAATATTAGTATAGACTAGCGACCCGCCCCGGCTTCGCACGGCTATATTATGCATGTATTATACATATAAACTTTCCTCTTGAATCACTCTATCTATTTAAAAAAAACCGCATCAAAATCCGTTGCGAACTTTTCAAGATTTAAGCATAGGTACATAGGGATATAGGGACATAGGGACAGAGAAAGCTACTTTGTTTTATACTATGTAGTGAAGTGTAGATTTCAACCTTTTTGTTAGAAGATTAGATTAGCTACATCCTCTTTACAAATTCTCGTTATTTTCGAAATATATTGAGTTGAAATCGTCTAGAAATGCGGTCAACGATTCGCATACCGTGGTAGAGGGGCGCCTCAAAGCCCCGGAGAATCAGCTGAGAGGCTGGTTTTTTTATCAACCTTTTTTCGAATACAGGTTCGGCACATTCTTTGCTCCTTCTCAGAATGGAGGCTGGCTTTAGGGTTCCTTGTTTACTTGTATGAAACGGTTTTCGTCTGGGTTTTCGCGCCAAAATGAGACGCCTTATAAAATGCCATCCCTGATCCTATTTTGTCCTCGATAAGTCCGCGTTTTTAACCCCCGACGCAAAAACGACGGGGTGTTATAAGTTTGACGTGTCTGTGTGTGTGTGTGTGTGTGTGTGTGTGTGTGTATGTGTGTGTGTGTGTGTGTGTGTGTCTGTCTGTGGCATCGTAGCTCCCAAACGGATGAACCGATTTTGATTTAGTTTTTTTTGTTTGAAAGATAAGTTAGTCGGGAGTGTTCTTAGCTATGTTTGATCAAAATCGGTTCAGCCGTCTTAAAGTTATGGGGGATAAAAGTCAGGATCAAAAACCGAATGTAAGTAGATATACTCGAGTGGGGTATCAAATGAAAGGGCATGACTCGTACATTACAAATATCTATGTTTGATCAAAATCGGTCCAGCCGTCTAAAAGTTATGGGGGATAATACTCAGGATTAACAACCGAATGTTAGTAGATATGCCCGAGTATCAAGTTAATTTGAGTTTTTTAATTGGCTTCGTTTGGATCTTTTTTACTTTTCTTTCCATTTTTTTATTATATTATTATTGATAATATGTTTTCCAAATTCTTCAATACCCCAAGCCCTTCTAAATCCCGCTAAGAATGAAGAACAAAATGAAAATAGCATAACCTCCGTGGGGCTAAACAAGAGAAAAAAAATACGTAGACACCTAAGCCGCGGTTAGGCGCAGAAACTTTGGCACAGAATGGCTAACTAAGTCTTAAAGATCTTGATTTTACTCTCAACGGATCCCCCGCTAAGAGTTTTCACTCATAATTATCAGATCCCCCAGTCGGTCGGTTTGATTCCTGGCAAGTATAGTGATTAAAAAAATTAAATGATTCGGCTTTAGTTTTTGTCGGGCAATCGATCTCTTTGGTCCTGGTAAAAAAAACACCCTGTATATTTTACTTAACGTTTCACATATCTACTGCAACTGCATTAATATAATTGTTGACGTGATAACGTCTAATAAATTGATAGAACACCTGCATTCATAAAAAAGATGACGTCATCACGTTCCATAGCAACGTCATGTTATTGACAAGGTAACTATAGCAACGTGTGAAGTATGCAAAATGGTAAAGACAACGAAACAAAAGAGTTCTTATGACGTCATCACGAGAAATTATCGTCCGTAAACGGACTTTACAGACAACCATGTTTTAATTAGTACGGAACCTTTTAATTAATAAAAGGTTCGCTCTTGACCAATATTTTTTCTTCCGAACAGAGTCAGGTACCTACTTATATAGTTCCGGACACGTCTCTCTTACTTACACATATCAAGTGTATGTTTGTGTGTTTGTATGTGTGATTGTGTGTGACCAATAATGGTCACTTTTATGTACCTACAAAATAATAAGTAATAAGGACATTTGGATGGTATGGCATTTGTACTTATTGACTAATTGTCTTTGTAGCATACCTATTATGGGGATCATAGTACGATAAAGGTCAAAAATGCACAATGTCAAACATGCATAAAATCAAAAGTAGGTAAGTACATAGATTTCCTGTGTATATAATGCCCCTGGCAGTTACTTTTCTCTGTCCCTATATCCCTATGTCCCTTTGTATGCTTAGATCTTTAAAACTACGCAACGGACGGATTTGATGCGGTTTTAAGCTATTGCATAGCTTTTATCTTTTTTTATAGATAGAGTGATTCAAGAGGAAGGTTTATATGTATAATACATGCATAATATAGCCGTGCGAAGCCGGAGCGGGTCGCTAGTATATAATATAGCTCGGTAAACTAAGCCCTCAGCCCTCTTTACCCTTTTAGAGGCCACAAAAATCTAACACATACCTACATAGAGGTATGGAACATTTTGACATCTTGGATATTCTGACTTTTGTACATTTGCTAAAACGACAATTTATTTACCACCAAAGTAGAGTGGAAACGCAAAACACCACCCTTATAAATTTTAAATCGGATCCCCTAATCCAAGGAAATTAAAAACAAAAGACGATCGAAAGCGGCGACCTAGATGACAGGTAGGTAACTGTCAAAATGACAAATGCCAAATGGCCGCCATAACGCAAGCCTAATTACTTAGCTTGAGGTTAAATGGCGCTGTGTAAAAATATTCTGCAAATAAGCCATTCAACAAGGTAACGCTGCTAGCCTTTTGGGAGGCATTTGGATTTTTAATTTATTACTAGTAGTTCGCCCCGAACTGAGACCTCACGAGTTTTTTTCAGCGTTTATTATATTTCAGCGTAAAGTACTAAAATGTATAATATAACGACGAAAGACTCCAAATACGACAGGTCTATCTTATTTGAATGATAGGTGCCTAGTATCGCTATTATCTGACATTGGATGATTTAGAGAATCCAAACACGATAGGCATAACTTGTTGTTGTTGTTAAGTTCTAAAAGCATAGGCCAGCTCAATCATCACACCCTGGACATCCGTTGACTCTTTATTTTTACTCAAGACATTTTGAATGTGTCCAACATAATATCCAGAAGATAGTAATTCCTTTCCTTCCTTCCTTATGTATCTACTTATCATAATGTTACGTAAGAGGAAACGAGAAGACAAGCTCGAGAACGAGAATATATTAGAGAAGTTTGAGGCCAATATGTCCTGTAATAAGTCCCTAAACTAAAATATAACAAGTCAATAAAAAATATAAAAAAATTAGTCACAAATTTTATAATTATCAGAGTCTCTAGATCGGCTAGAACCGAACATTCCTACTATTTGATACTATCCACCACTATTATTGTAAAACAGCCCATGATTATGAAATAAATAATTATAGGAAATGAAGCAAAGAGAGTTCGGACGATTTGGGGCAAAGTAATAAATTTCTATAAATTTTAAATTTAAATAAATTTGGATTAAGAATATTGTAAATAGTAAGCGTGTTACATTGTGAATTTGTGATGCTACACCTTCGTTATTTTTCTTTTGCAATCACAATGTAACACGCTTACTATTTAAGTACAATATTCTTAATCCAAATTTATTAGATTTTATTTTCTATTTTTTAGTTGGACTTTTTTTATTAAAGCGTGTTTTTTTTAGTTTTTTATTCTATTAATTTATTTTATACTTTTTGGTCTTTGATAACTTAATATGTTAGATCGGACCCTGGTTACTATTGAAAGACAAACTACTCGTCAAGACGATTCTAACGAGCCTAAACTCGATGAGGTTGTGTCGTTTTATTGCGAAGTTCCTATGACCACCTTCCAGTTCCATCATCAGACCCTGGTTACCATTGAAAGACAAACTACCCGTCAAGGCGATTCTAACGAGCCCAAACTCGATGGGGTTGTGTCGTTTCATTGCGAAGTTCCTATGACCACCTTCCAGTTCCATCATCAGACCCTGGTCACCATTGAAAGACAAACTACTCGTCAAGACGATTCTAACGAGCCCAAACTCGATGGGGTTGTGTCGTTTCATTGCGAAGTTCCTATGACCACCTTCCAGTTCCATCATCAGACCCTGGTCACCATTGAAAGACAAACTACTCGTCAAGACGATTCTAACTAGCCCAAACTCGATAAGGTTGTGTCGTTTCATTGCGAAGTTCCTATGACAACCTTCCAGTTCCATCATCAGACCCTGGTCACAATTGAAAGACAAACTACTTGTCAAGACGATTCTAACGAGCCCAAACTCGATGGGGTTGTGTCGTTTCATTGCGAAGTTCCTATGACCACCTTCCAGTTCCATCATCAGACCCTGGTTACCATTGAAAAACAAACTACTCGTCAAGGCGATTCTTGACGAGTAGTTTGAATGAATGAACTATGAAGTATGGATAATGAGATAATTCCTGCAGATTCCCTCCAGCTCTATCATCAGATCAGTTCCATGGTACCATATTATTGTCACCGAAGTTACGCCCTTTCATTTGATACCCCACTCGGGTATATTTGCAGTATAGTTTGTGTGCCATATAGGTAGATCCCCTTTTGGACCCCTATCTCCGTAACCCCCTGACCGATCCTGCTCATGTTCGAACTTAAAAATTCTATGGACCTCAACTACTTGTATACCAAAAATCATGAAGATCAGAGCAACGGTACTCAAGTTATCGTCGAACAAACATACAAACATACAAACATACAAACATACAAACATACGAGCGACCGACCCTTCTCAACACTAGACCTCTCTCGCTTCGCTCGTTCGGTCAATTAAATGTAAGTATCTAGGTTATTTAATTAAAATAAGTTTATATTGTCTAATTGTTATGAAGAATATTCTATTTCTAAAACTTAAAACGATGGGAAAACGACCACACGGAATAAAATGTACCGACATTTTCTCAGTCGTCTAAAAAAAACCTTTACAAATCGAGCAAATATTTAGCAAATTGACCAATCACGCAGTAACCGGATACTCATTGAACGCTTCCTAAAGGATTCCACGTACTCGAACACACAATAAAACATAATAACACACAATAATACACAATAAAAACAGTATAAAGTGCAAACCTTCTTTACAAAAACCTCTTTAGTGATAATTCAATGAATGTGTTTTGTGAACGCGTCCGTTCCGTTGGCGCCAAAACGGTTGACAGCTCGCTTGGCGGGAAAAGTGAGCTGTCACTTTTCGTTTTTTTTCTTTAGGATATTTTTAGCGGGAATAACATGAGATAAATGTAAGCTACGAAGCGCTAGTGGTGAATCAAATAATAAAGTGGATTTAAAAGACCATAAAGATCCATCGGTGAATTACTACAGTGGATTTTTGTGAATTTAACTGGTATAAAAATGCATTTTATTGGGATTTTTAAAACTCAAACAGTTTTGTTGATGTTTGCTACCGCTCTATTAAAACTTAAAACATTTTTTTTTCTTTCTTTTGCGAGTTTGTTTTTGGTTACAAATAAGTAAACGTATCTACCTATTTCTTTCATAATTATTTCACATAAAAATAACATAAAACACACCCCTTTCCGAGTCTGAGTATTATTAAAACTCCGAGTTATTATTTTCAGCCCAATTTGCGAAAAAAAATATGGAAGGTGTAAAAAAAAGTATGTAAAACCATAAAGAAATATTTTTTAATAAAAAAAAGGTACAAAAATATAACCTAATCTATTTTTATAAAGCCAAGTTAAAAATATTTAATTATTCTTATTAAAAACCTTATAAATATTTTTTTTAATGATACCCTCATCGTCGCTAAAACTAGATTCATCTTTCAAACTAATTCTATCTACTGGCACCATCTGCCGGCGGCCATTTTGAACTTTATCAAAAACTAATGAATTCTGTTGAATTTTCGATTTTAAATCAATCGGATGTCGTATAGCGTCTTGTAGAATGAATTTTATATCGTTCTCTTCATTAGAGTACGAGAGTTCTGTAGAAATCGGTTTAGCATTGCTTCGTCGGGTCAAATTGAGGTTTTCGTTAAATCTTCTGGAGTTAAATACATATTTTGGGGTTAAATACAATGAAGGAGGTTCGGTGGTGTAAGGAGGTTTTATAATGTCGTAAGGAGGTCGTGTTTTAGCTCCGGGAGGTCGTTTTTTGACGTCAGGAGGTCTTATAACGTCGACAGGATAACGTCTATTGGCTCCAGGAGGTCGTTTATAGGTTGCAGGAGGTCGTCTAATGATATCAGGAAGTCGTTTATTGATGTCAGGACGTTTTATATTGTTGCCTGGAGGTCGTCTGTTTACTCCAGGAGGTGGTCTATTCGTGTTAGGAGGTCGTCTATAAGGTCTTCTGTTGTCGTCAGAGAGACGTTGGTTTTCTTCGCTAGAATGTTGGTTTTTGCTGTCACTATCTTTAGCGCGTGTTTTGTCTTGGAAAGGAGGTTGTTTTTGAGGTTCCTCTACCACATCAAACCTTTTTTGTCCCTTATTCTTCCTTATAACCTTATTTTTCAGTTTCAATTGTAACCTTTTGTTTCTGTCGTGCAGTTTTTTCAATTTTTTGTATAATTTTCTATGATTGTGTTTCAAATGGTGCCTTATTTTGTGTTTCGTGTGTTTGTCCATTTTGTTTCGATATGTTTTCGGTCCGTTTTCACTTTCGCTTTCGCTTTCCGATGTTAGCCCGTAGAGTCGATCTAAAAAATATAATCGATACAAAAGTTATTACTAACGCCATCTGTGTTCGAATGTGTGAAGTTAGGTAACTAGCGACATCTAGTGGCAAGTGGATGAAAACTTTTGTTAGTGCCATCTGATGGGGAGTAATTATCATCATTATCATTGGCATATTTTATTTACGAAAGATGCTTTTAACAGCGTTAGTGGCGGCATTTATTTTGATGTCTCAAAAGGCCTATAATTATACGTGAGAGAAAAACACAACCCTTTTCTTGCAGTCGAGAGCCGCTAGCGCTTTCTGTGCTGGAATGTATGAGGTTAGGTCCCTAGCGACATCTAATGACAAGCGGATGAAAACTTTTGCTAGTGTCATCTATTGTCGAGAGAATGTAAACTTTTATGACCGCCATCTGTTATTGAGTAGCGATATCCAAAAAAAATTGCTGATTTTCGATCAAATCTCGAAAGATAAATGTTGGAATTTTTAAAAGTTAGAATAATAGTTGTTAGAGGAACCCCCTTTCGTATTATTTGATAAGTCACGAGTGGTTTTAGAGATTAAATAATAAAAA
Organism: Idaea aversata; assembly: GCA_907269075.1. Classification (NCBI taxonomy): domain Eukaryota; kingdom Metazoa; phylum Arthropoda; class Insecta; order Lepidoptera; family Geometridae; genus Idaea; species Idaea aversata. The sequence goes on from OU026083.1 coordinate 494,478, forward strand.
TAAATATTGCAGGACATTCCACACATCGCCATCTAACCCCAAGCTAAGTAACTAGACTTGTGTGATTTTTTTATTAAAATATATTTTTTATTTAGTTTTTAAGCATTTTTTTTTTTTCAAATATTACTATAAATTGTGTAGGATAGGTATTAAATAGGTACTAACCAGTATCAATATCCATTCCAGAATGAATTTTATTATTCCTGGGTCCTTTTAAATTTTTAATTTCTGCATTTTCTGTTCTCTTGACTTGCTCATTTGAAGTTCCATCATCAAAGTCCGCCATTTTTTCTCTTTTATCTTCAATTTGTATAGGTTTCTTATTTAAATCATCAAATTTTTTATCACCCATTGCTTTAATTTGATCAAAATCAGCTCTCTTATTGTAATTATTTGGTTTATTAAATACTTTATAAAAATTAGTCCATTTATTTGTTGTAAAACGAGCTCTTTTACTTTCATATTTCTTTAAAACTTCCATTGCTTTAACATTTTCTATCAATTCCCTTATAATAACTTCACGTCTTCCTTTATCATTTAATTGATTAAACAATCTTTTTACTTTAACATTATCCGTTTTACGTAAGTCTTTATTAAAATCATTATTATCAAAAAACCCATTAACTAGGTCGTTAATAAGTCTTCTATTTCCCCAATTCCTGGTTTCCATAACCCTATCAATTAATTTTAGGAGAGATTGTGCAGACTGCGAACCTTCCGCTCGGAAATATGGTTGGAATATCTTATCCATCATATTTTGAGTCACGACAGAAGCATTATCACTGTTAGGGTATTCAGCAACTGGCACTAAAGAGGCTATAAGCTGTTCACCTTCTTCGACGGTGTATAATTCATCAAGGTTACTAAGTAATCTTTGTACATCTAATGGCAGGTTATCAATGACTTCAAGTGCTTGAACTCCCAATGCTGCAAAACCTGGAAGCAGAGATTTTTGAATTTATACTTCTTTAGGCGCTAAATTGGCATACTAGTTTAAAGAATGGAGAAGGACATAGGATACTTTTGATCCCGAAATCCCCGCGGGATCGGGACCTGCGAGAACGTCAAGAAGAGAAAAATGCAACAGACCACCTTTGTTAATTATTTTTTCCAAATAATTTAAGATAAAGTTATTCTTTCTTTGAGTTGTTAAATCATGTTTCACCGAGTGGAACTGTAAATGCTTACCACCTTGACCGGGAGTTTCACCGAGTGTAATATAATAATTCATTTAAATTATCCGAATATTCGAATAGTTACTAATAGTCCGTTTTCTTAGCTCTTTTACGGTCCCATCTGGCGGAGAGCATGAAACTTGGCATGCAGGTAGCGTTTACATAGATAATAAGTGAGACTGTAAGTACTTACCGCAGGGACCGGGAGTTACACCGAGTGGAACTGTAAATACTTACCGCCGGGCCGGGAGTTACACCGAGTGGAACTGTAAGTACTCAGCGCCGGTACCGGGAGTTACACCGAGTGGAACTGTAAGTACTTACCGCCGGGCCGGGAGTTACACCGAGTGTAACTGTAAGTACTTACTTACCGCCGGAACCGGGAGTTTCACCGAGTGTAAGTGCTTACCCTGTACAGCTGTAGGACTCAAGACGGTTAGATGCTGCGACATTGATACCACGGTATTCTCGACTCGTTTACCCATTTTAGTGAAAGTGCCGGTTTTTACCATACTGAAATATTATTCATAATTAATGTTTTATTTTTCTAGTACCTACTGGCAATACTACGAAAATATATTTTTGACAAATAATAAGGTCATCGTTTGACCTGTATCACACCATCCTCACGGTAAGTGACGATGTGGTTTAAGATGCGTTTCGACGAAGGGGTGTTATAAGTTTGTATAAGTTCTATTGACTGTTCTATTAACATAACCACAAAAAATGGCCGCTGCAAAGAGAACATGGATATGTGGGGTTTTTCCGGATCGGATACTCTGTGTGAGTGTGGGAGGGCCGCCCAAACGATGGCTCACTTGACGGCTTGCTCTCTCTGCCCTGTTGGCTGCTCTGCAGACGACCTCAACAGGGCAACAGATGATGCGATTGCCGTGGCTAAGTTTTGGGCGGGAGTGCTTTGATCAAGGTGCTTTGCATTGGTCGCCGTTGACACGAAGAAGACCACAAAAAATTCCAAACTTAGTATTTTTCTCTTTTGTATTAGTAAGTATATAAAGTCAAATCAAACTTCTTTATTCATTTCGATGCTTATGTTATACATAGATAAGTGATCTATGTATAACATAAGCATCGAAATGTAAAACGTTTTAAAAACTAAGTTAGGATGTGAGCCTTCGGAACGTGCCCACTAATGAGAAGATTTATAAAAGAGAAAAATACTAAGTTTGGAATTTTGAAAGAGTGGTTCTCGAGGAAGTTTTATTTACCTATTATTTATTTATTTAGAATAAAATAAACAGTGGCTAACAGTCTCAACCAAAACGGACACTATTTTAAGTTACTGCTAAGGTACACTCTAAGATTTCGTAGGTACAACTAGATATAATTTATCGTAAAATATGTCGGCGTCTTGAAAATCTTGCAAAAATGCATTAAACAGAGTAAGAGTGGTCTAACCGTCGCGCGTCGGTGTATTATTTGCGTGGCGGGTAGGTACGCTGTGCCCGATTAGCGAACAACTGGTGGCATCTCCTGTCTCCCACGCGCATAAAGTTATTCGGAACGTAGAGCCTTAAACTAGACAACACAACTGCTGATCTATTAATTTCGTTGTGTAATACGTGCCAGTAATGCACAACCAGGTGAACTTTCCTCCTTAGAATTAGAGTCTCTAAATCTACCATACCCGACACGAATGAGACGGGTATAAATACGGATAATAACCGTACAAACGTTTGTACAGATATCTAGCAAACTTACGCTGGACTCTTTCAATTGAAAGCCAGTATATGGCCTCTCGCGGGTCCCAGATAATTGAGCAATACTCGAGCTTACTGCACACGAAAGCATTATAGAGTAGTATTGCTACACCCACGCCAGAGAATTGTGAAGCAGTTCGCATAATGATGCCCAGGATCTTATTGGCTGACTTACATATCCCGAGAATGTGATTATGAAAATTCAATTTAGTAAACCTTCCTCGAGAACCACTCTATCAATTGGTGTAAATAACATAAAAATCGGTGCTGTAGTTTTTGAGTTTATAGCAAACAGACAGACGCGGCTTAGGACTTTATTTTATGTAGATAAACTGTATAAATAGCGGTGGCGCCAGCTAGGAAAAGAGTATTTTCTGAGTGTTTTCGGTCAATGATTATCTGGTGGAACTTACTTCATCGTGACATCTCGTAATGCAGCGTACAACACCTGAGCTTGACTAGGATCTTTACTTGATATTATAGTACAAAGCCCTAGCAAGAATCCCTTCATATATCTAGACAAAAAACATAATGTCAATTTAGATACTAGCGAAAAATCTAAATTTGCCCATAACTTTTTATCGTATTGACTCAGGACCTTGATTTTGATACACCTATAGGGACTATAGACCTCAGTATTTGGTATGAATTTCAACTTGCTAGGTCCACGAGTGCTTCGTCGGTCCGCCCGCGAGGCGACCGCCCGAATCGGGCGGACCGCAGTATTGCAAAAAAAATATTATTTTCGTTCCGCGTTCCGCCCGAATTTATTTGATACCTATTTTTCTATAAAAGTACAGTCGGCAACAAAATAATTTGATGAAATAAAAGTAAAAAATGGTTTATAAATTGTATACTTAATACAATAATCTGAAGCTAAGTAAGTACATTAGTACACACGTTATTCAACTGTATGAATAGATAAACTAAATAAGTGACTTATCGTATAGATATTAATTACCTTCTACATTTCATTTTACATTTCAACCATATTAGTGGTTCTGTGTGCTGGTTATAGCAATTCCAATTACTAATAAAAAAACCGGTCAAGTGCGAGTCCTACTCGCGCGCCGAGGCTTCCGTAATTTAGTTTTAACTCTCTTTCTCTACCCTTGCAGTGGTACGGTTGTTACCAATTTATTGGTTTAGCTATGTAAACGTATGGGGACGCTCTTTAATTTTCAACTTTTTTATTTTTTGGAATTTTTCCTGTATGTGTGCTATAGGTCTTGGGTCTAAAACCTATATGGTAGTTCTCGTTGACCTAGAATCACGAAATTTGGCTAAAAGCAAGGTCTTACAGCACACATAAAGGAAAATTCCAATAGGGTACTTCCAGTTGACCTGAAATTGTCAATTTTGGTTAAAAGCTAGGTCTTACAGCACAAGTATAGGGAAAAATCCGAAATATAAAAAAGTTGAATATTAAGGTAAATTTTGGTACTTACAAGTTTTTGCAAAAATGAAAATTTATTTGCCCATATCTTTTTATCATGTTGACTCAGGACTTTTGATTTTTATACACCTAATAGAGACTATAAACCCCAGTATCTAGTATGAATTTCAATTTGCTAGGTCCACTCGTTTTTGAGAAAATGGGTGATGACATACGGACAGACAGACAGACAGACAAGAAAGTGATCTTATTAGGGTTCCCTTTTTTACCTTTTGAGGTACGGAACCCTAAAAATGATGTTTCCTGTACCAATTAATCTACAAAATAGTCACTGAATTTAGTGACTTCCAGATTGATTAGACTTTGAGCCATTATAATAATATACATTATACAACCACCCATCACTGACTGAGGTTTGTGGCAAATGAGCCAAATCTGCACATTTTTAGGATTCCGTACCTCAAAAGGTAAAAAGGAACCCTTAAAAGATCACTTTCTTGCTCGTCTGTCTGTCTGAATGTGTTACCACCGATTTTCTCAGGAATGGGTGGACCTAGCAAGTTGAAGATACCAGATACTGATACTGAGGTCTATATAGTCCCTATTAGGTGTATAAAAATCGAGGTCTTGAGTAAACATGATTAATAGATATGGGCAAATTTACATTTTCGCAAAAACTTGTAAGTACCTACCTACCATAATTTTCAACTTTTTTATATTTCGGAATTATCTCTTTACTTCTACTGTAAAACCTTGGTTTAAACCAAAATTGACATTTCCAGGTTAACCGGAAGGTTTTGGGTCGCAAACCTATATTTTATGGTAGTTCCCGTTGACCTAGGATCACGAAGTTTGGCAAAAGCAAACTCGTACAGCACAAATAAAGGAAAAATAAAAAAAGTTGAAAATTAAAGGGTGTCCCCATACATTTATAGTTGGATCAATTTAACTTGAACCTTACATTGTATAGGCGCCCAAACGAAATATGGGTTAAGATAATTGGTAACTACCATACCACTGCAAGGGTAGAAAAAGAGAGTTGAAAGTAATGTATGGAACTCGGCGAGCGAGTACGAATCGCACTTGACTGGTTTTTTATGTACTTTTTCACAAGTTTAGACTTTTTTCTCCACAAACATCTTAGACTGTGAAACAGGCAACCCTATTTTTTGGTGTAGGAAATACATCTTCCACAGCTTAATAGGTACTACATTATTATGGGTTTTTGTACTCCATAATCGACATGCAGCGTAAATAACTTATAAAAAGGCTTTACGTAAAATTTAAAAGGGTTATCACAAAGGATTACCATGTCCTTTTTAATTGAGCAAAGATCCAGCGGTTTTTTAATTCATAACTCCAGTCTGTAGTTTTTATTAATTGTAATAAACCGATTTTGTTGCTAACTGTACTAAATCTAAGTAAGTTATTAAAATAAGTAGGTATAAATTACAATCGGGCGGTCTGCCCCATGGATTTATTACTGTATGCGGTCCGCCCGATCGGGCGGTCGCCTCGCGGGCGGACCGACGAAGCACTCAGGTCCACGCGTTCCTGAGATAATAGTTGGTGACACACGGACAGACGTTACAACTGAGTGAACTTTTGAAGGTTCCTTTTTTACCTTTTGAGGCGCGGAACCCTAAAAATGGGTTAAGAGTATTTTCGGAGTATTTTCAGTGATACCGGTTTTCAGTGGAAATCACCGAGATCTTTCATTCCTTAGTCACACCACAAGGGGATTGGAATAGTTGCTTTTATTGATATTTAGGTGGAACGAAAACTATCCGATCTGGGACTCTATTTTTGAATCGCTCGTGTGACATAGCTTCGTATACGCCTACAGGTCATGCTCGACTTCTAAGTCGCATGACACCAATTTTCTGTATTTTTGAATCGTTCGTCGTCGAAAATTAAAATGTTAATTTGTATTCATTTTACGCACATCCTAAATAATCCCAAACGATATAAATAATTTGCAAAGATCGTTTTCGAATGTTTGACTATGATTGTTTGACGTTTATTCTGCACAATAATAATTGAGCAATTCACAACAATTGAGCAATTTAAAAAACGTGTGGCACTCGGGGACTGCCGCGGTAAAGCTATTGCATCGTGCATTGCATGTCAATAGTCGTACGTTATTTATCGTCCGTTTTCGTCCGACATTTGTCTTCCATCATTTGTCGTCCGTCATTTGTCGTCCGCCAATAGTCGTCCGTTATTTATCGTCCATTTTTGTCGTCCGTCAATAGTCGTCCGTAAATAATCGTCCGTCATTTGTCGGGGGTGTTAGGTTTTTTTTTCGTTACGGAATTTCTTGATTCGGTCAATGATGATTCGGCCGCGCCCAAGGCCAGCGATAAAATCTATGCAATAGCTTAAAATAACAAATTTCCGATGTCGAACGAATATCAGTAGAAATCGAGCGCACGATGCGGGGCGAAAGATTCAAAAATAGGGCTCCTGTCCTTTTTTGTGGCTGCTGTGCTTGAGTCTTTCTGTTCACTCATCAGGTGAGCTTGTGGTCAAAAGCTGAGCTCTATCTATCTTCCAACTAATATTATAAAGACGAAAGGTCTTTTTTTTTGTTATAGACCTTTCGACCTCCGAAACTACTGGACCGATTTTGATGAAACTTGGTATGAGGATACATTGATTCATTGACAGTAACATAGGCTAGTTTTTATCCCGATATTCCCACGGGATCGGGAGTTACGCAAGAAAAACCTCACCCGTATTGTTTCTCAACCATGTTGGTTTTAACTTCTTGAATGATATAGTGAACTGTAGTAGGTTTAGGTGGCTCAGTAGTACCTAAAACAATTAAAAAACTTAGAAATGTATACAGTGTGTAATGAAAAACCGGCCAAGTGCGAGTCGGAGTCACGCACTAAGGGTTCCGTAGCATTAAAATCTGTTTTTTGTATTTGTTGTTATAGCGGCAACAGAAATACATAATCTGTGAAAATTTTAACAGTCTAGCTATCAAGGTTCATGAGAAACAGCCGAGAGACTGATGGATCTTTTGGGTGTTCTTCTAAGTGTTACTTTAATTCATAGTAATTTTTTCTTTATTATTGTATCTCGATGCGCTGGTGGCGCCATCTATGAGCAATGTGTGTAGTACATGATAATAACTAGATGGCGCCACCAGCGCATCGTAAGAACCATATTAATGAATGTGTGAGTAAGCTACATCCACCAGTCTTCGCTAAATTGATCTGTGTGGGTTATGCGTAACTACACGACAGGGGGCGGCGCGTTATATTTGTCAATGTGTGCGTTGCTACCCGAAGTATTGTTACTGACTGTACGAAACCCTAAAAAGTATATAACATAGATATCCTGCATGAAAATAAACGAATTAGGTAAGTATTTTAATTTAAAGTTCGGAAAACTACCCAAGTTTACTGAAAACCTAAGGAATTTTCAAGATGTGGCAAACTTTATTTTGCCGCCATCGATTGATTCACCTAAATTAATTTATTACAGATATTAAAATCCATAAATTACAAAAAAATAAAAATAAAAATAATAAAAACATTTAATAAATAAATTCCAACTAACAATGAAAAAATTCAAATACATTTGAATTTTTTTATTGAAAGTGAAAGTAAAATTTCAAATCAAAAACTATATTGCAAATGGGTTGTCCAAAAAAATTCAATCCCGAATATGATTAAATGACAATTTTTTTGACTGAATTTTTTTAGGGCATTTGCAATATATTTATTCGCCCATTTAATTTGATATTACTTTCATTTCCATTACTCAGCTCGATTAAGGTCGTTTTTAGAGGGATCCCGTATAATATAATATGCCAACTTACCCAATGTTGAATTAAGATCAACAATCGAAGTAGTATATCCTTTGCCACCAGTAACCGCATCCAAATCGTAATAGCCTGCATCAGTCGGATATTCCATGGTTACAAGTATTAGATCTGCGTATGCATCCACTTGCTGAGGTGGTTGCGACTGTGTTTCTTGCTGAGGTGGTTGCGACTGAGTTACTTGCTGATCAGGTATTGATAGAGACTCATTTTGTTGTCGGACGTATAATTTATTTGGAGTCCGTGTTTGTTGTCGGACGTGTAATATCATTGGAGGCTGAGTTTTTTGTTGGTCGTGTAATTTAATTGATGGAGTTTTTTGTTGTTGGTAGTGTAATTTATTTGATGAAGTCTTTTGTTGTTGGAAGTGTAATTTATTTGATGAAGTCCTTTGTTGTAGGTAGTGTAATTTATTTGATTGAGTCTTTTGTTGTTGGAAGTGTAATTTATTTGATGAAGTCTTTTGTTGTCGGTAGTGTAATTTATTTGATTGAGTCTTTTGTTGTTGGTAGTGTAATTTATTTGATGAAGTCTTTTGTTGTCGGTAGTGTAATTTATTTGATTGAGTCTTTTGTTGTTGGTAGTGTAATTTTATTGATGGAGTATTTTGTTGTTGGTAGTTTAATTTAATTGATGGAGTCTTTTTTTGTCGGTCGTGTAATTTAACTAGTCGAGTACGTGTTTGTTGTCGGTCGTGTAATTTATTTAATGGAATCTGAGTGTGTTTTTGGTCGTGTATTTTAACTGATGGAGTCTGTGTTTGTTCTTGGCCCGGCTTTGTTTGATGCGGAATCGTATATTTAGTTGATATATTATATTGAGCTCCTTGTCGTGCCTTGTTTAATTCTGATCTGTTTAGAAGATTGTGATTATCAGTCACTGGTTTGAGAGTTGAGTAAATTGGAAGTTTCGTTTCTGGATAGTAATCATCATCGTAATACATCTGAGGTGATTGTAACTGTTGCACATTGGGTATCGTCTGATGTTTGTGGTCGGCTGTTGAATAGAAAAACATAATGGTCAAAATCAAAACAGAATTGATCGTGATCGATTTGAAGGCAAGGCCGTCTTTAACCTATTGGAGGCCCTGGTCATTTTAGGACTTTGGGGCTCTTGCGACTTTGGCAGGACACTATTTTGTTATAATAATAAATAAATATTACAGGACATATTCCACACCTCGCGATCTAGCCCCAAGCTAAGTAACTACACTTGTGTTATGGGTGCTAGACAACGGATATACTACTTATATAATTTTCTTTTGTAAATATATACTTATAATACATAGAAACAACCAGACCACAGACAAATATCTGCACATAAATACATGTCTGAGGCGGGAATCGAACCCGCAACCCTGTGTTTGGTAGTCCGGCATGGTGACCATTGTGCCAACTAGGTCGTCGCTCTTAGATTAAACCAGATTATAATATGTCAACCAGAGGTCAACGTCGTCGGTTTTTGTACTGTACACGTACGATTTTATTAGTTTTTTGACAAATTATTGTTTTTACGTAAAATATACGTAAGTAAGAATTAAAAATTTCAGCTTGCTTTGAGCGATAAGGCCGCCCTTTGTAACACTTAGACTTAAACGTTGTTTTATTTATTTATTGTAATTTACAAATGGTGTTTGCTATAAAGAATTTATCTATCTATCTATCTTGATACCGAACCTTAAATATTGGTATTTTAGCCAGTAATTTAGGTTCGATTTTAAAAGTTTATAGGTTTTAAATATCGGTTATCGTTTAGTGATCTGGCAGGAAATAGGGGGGCCCAGGGCACTTGCCCAGTGTGTCCAGTAGGTAAGTCTGTCTGAAGGAGGTAGCTGCTTTAGACTACCTGAGAGTTAGACGAAATGCTTTTGCTACTTTCGGCTACCTGAGAGTTAGATTAAAGGCTTTTATCTTATCTTATCTTATCTTATCTTATCTTATCTTATCTTATCTTATCTTATCTTATCTTATCTTATCTTATCTTATCTTATCTTATCTTATCTTATCTTATCTTATCTTATCTTATCTTATCTTATCTTATCTTATCTTGTATATCGAGGGCTGACAGATAGCCAGCAACACTTCGACCCATTGGGATCTTTTGTGTTTACCCCTACCTTAATGTTTCTTACTCTTTGAAGAAGTGGTCGATTAACGCGGTGATCCCACTGAGAGGAAAAAACCTATATTCCTCTGGTTTGGGATACGCATTCCCAAGGAGGCTCATACGCTTCGTTGCTAAGACGTCACATTTTTTTAGACGAGCTGAGTTTGCAACGATTCGATACGAGAGAACAGACTGACTACTCCAGTTGGATTCGATGCTAACTCCTCATGAGAGAACAGACTGACTACTCCCGTTGGATTCGATGCTAACTCCTCGTGAGAGGACAGACTGAATACTCCCGTTGGATTAGATGCTAACTCCTCATGAGAGGACAGACTGACTACTCCCGTTGGATTCAATGCTAACTCCTCGTGAGAGGACAGACTGACTACTCCCGTTGGATTAGATGCTAACTCCTCATGAGAGAACAGACTGACTACTCCCGTTGGATTCGATGCTAACTCCTCATGAGAGGACAGACTGACTACTCCAGTTGGATTCGATGCTAACTCCTCATGAGAGGACAGACTGACTACTCCCGTTGGATTCGATGCTAACTCCTCGTGAGAGGACAGACTGACTACTCCCGTTGGATTCGATGCTAACTCCTCGTGAGAGGACAGACTGACTACTCCCGTTGGATTAGATGCTAACTCCTCATGAGAGAACAGATTGACTACTCCCGTTGGATTCGACGCTAACTCCTCATGAGAGGACAGACTGACTACTCCAGTTGGATTCGATGCTAACTCCTCATGAGAGGACAGACTGACTACCTCCGTTGGATTAGATGCTAACTCCTCATGAGAGGACAGACTGACTACTTCCGTTGGGTTCGATTGTAACTCCGCATGAGAGAACAGACTGACTACTCCCGTTGGATTTGAAGCTAACTCCTCATGAGAGGATAGACTGACTACTCCCGTTGGATTCGATGCTAACTCCTCATGAGAGAGCAGACTGACTACTCACGTAGGATTTTATGCTAACTCCTCATGAGAGGACAGACTGACTACTTACGTAGCATATCATAGTCCTCAAGGGGAGGCTCCGTCTGCGGACTGTTCCCGGCGTACGTCGGATCAGGGCCAGGTTGCCAGTCGGGTCCTGCGATCGACTTGAAGTAATTCAACAATTGATTCACTACGTTTCTGTATTTGTCCGGTCTGTCTTTACCGTATATTAACCTGGGGATTAATGTTATTTAGGGTTATAGTATAGGATCCCTTTAAGGAGGACCTTCAATGATCTGGTTAAGTATGAAAAGTATTTTATCTGCATTAAAATATTATAAAGAGAAAATATTTTAATCTTTGTTTGTAACGAATAGGCTCCGTAACTACTGGACTGATTTTAATTAGGTAAACTTGGTTATGAGGATTTATTGATTAATTGTGAATAAAACAACACATACTTTTTATCCCGATATTCGAACGGGATCCAGAGTTAGGTGGAACCGCGGAGCGCTGCTTGTATCAAATAAAATAATTATGTTACAAAAAAAGTTTCAGTCCAGAATTATATTTTAAATAAAAATTGGTTTTTTTTTTAGATATTTCACTGTTTTGGTTAATATACAAATTCTATACCAATGAAATACATATTAATCTTTATGTTAACTTAACTTTAATTCATTAACCAGAACAGCCCCCTTAGACAAGATTGCTTTCTATTAGCGATATCGCCAATCGATAGATTTAATTGTATGAAATTGACATAAATCATTGTATAAAATTGGCATAAGATGCTACTTATTTATCTTTTTTTTCTCTAACACAAGACTAAGTGACTTTTCGTTAACTTAGATGTCAATTTAATACAAAAATAATAATAAAAAAGTCTGTCGATTGGCGATATCGCTAATAGAAAGCAATCTTGTCTAAGGGGGCAGTACAGACTAGTATCGATTTACCTGCCTACCCAAGAGTTGTGACGGGTAAATATAGTCAACCTAATGTATGCATTGCTATTCTATAAGCTACATTTGGTATGGAATTTGTCTATTAACTAAACCAGTAAAATGTTTAAAACAAAAAAAGGTTAATTAATGATATGCTTTCAAATTATTGTTTTTATCCTACTAATATTATAAATGTGAAGGTTTGTGTTAGTATGTATGTTTGTTACTCCTTCACGCAAAAAATACTGGACCGATTGCGATGAAACTCTGTACCTAGATAGCTGGAGACCTGGATTAACATATAGGCTACTTTTTATTCCGATATTCCCACGGGATCGGGACTTACGCGGGTGAAACCGTGGGGCGCAGCTAGTATAAAATATACGTAAGTAAGAATAAAAAATAGGTATTTTAGGTTCGAAATATTCGAATTAAAAAAATCTTCAATAATAAATATTGGTTATCGTTTAGTGATCTGGCAGGAAGTAGCCCTGGGCACTTGCCCAGAGTGTCCAGTGGGAAAGAAGGGTCTGCCTTTAATGCAGAGTATGCGTATCTAACAACCCAGTTGGCACAATGGTCACGATGCCGGAATTCCAAACACAGGGTTGCGGGTTCGAAACCCGCCTTAGACATGTATTTACGCTTACATATTTGTCTGTGCTCTGGTTGTTTCTATGTATTATAAGTATATATTTACAAAAGAAAAGTATATAAGTAGCTATATAAGTTGTCTATCACCCATAACACAAGTCTAGTTACTTAGCTCGGGGCTAGATGGCGATGTGTGGAATGTCCTGAAATATTTATTTATATATCTTACTTTGTTTGCTCCACGATAGTTTTATTCAAAAGAGCCAAGTTGGTAACGAAACTGTTAATCTGTTCTGGTTTGATGGTCGAGAGGTAATCTATTGGCTTGAAGCTGGGTTCCGTTGGTGGTGTACGTATTGCCGAGGTGGTGGTGATGCGTTTATGTGATGTTTTCTGGAAAAAAGGTTGCGCATTATGAAAGATGTGAAACGAAAAATTGTAATATTAACTAATCTGTCGCATAATAATACCAGCGACCCGCCCCGGCTTCGCACGGCTATATTATGCATGTATTATACATATAAACCGTCCTCTTGAATCACTCTATCTATTAAAAAAAACCGCATCAAAATCCGTTGCGTATTTTTAAAGATTTAAGCATACAAAGGGAAATAGGGAAAGAGAAAGCGACTTTATTTTATACTATGTAGTGAAGTGACTATGTAGTGATAAGAGAAACTGTAAAGATTTGTACTATTAAAACCAAGAACTGTATATCCAAAATGCTGTTGTATTTCAAAATTTGCTGTTGTATTTCGAATTTAAATTTGAAATTTGATTTGTTATAATCTATATAAACACAATGCTTGGGCCATATCAACTCGACAGGCATGGCGGGGGTAGCATTGGATAGCGAAGGTCTGAGTGAGTTGATAGAAAAAACCGAATCTACGCGGTACAATTTCTCCGAGAGTTGCACACACCTAATAAATATAATATAGCCTGCGTGGTGCTAAACTGCGTGGTGGAACTCTGCGTGTTGTAGCCTGCATGGGTATACCTGCGTGGTGCTAGCCTGCGCGGATCAGTTGGCGTGGTGTTAGCCTGCGTGGTGGTAGCGTGGGTAGATAAAGCCGCCCGCCGTGGTGTTAGCCTGCGTGTTGTAGCCTGCATGGGAATACCTGCGTGGTGCTAGCCTGCGCGGATCAGCTGGCGAGGTGTTAGCCTGGGTGGTTGTAGCGTGGGTAGATCAAGCCGCCCGCCGTGGTGCTAACCTGCGGGTTGTAGCCTGCGTGGTGCAAACCTCCGTGGTGTTAACCTGCTTGGTGCTTACCTGCGTGGTAGTAGCCTGCGTAATTCAAGCTTACGTGGTGTTAACCTGTGTGTTGAAGCAATGTTGAAGCCTACTTAGTGCATACCTGCGCAATTCCAGCCGGCGGGGTTCTATCACGCGTGGGTTTAGCCGGCATGGTTCTAACCGGCGTGGGTTCATCCCCCGTGGTTCTAGCCGGCGTGGGTCTAGCCCGCGTGCTCCTCGTCTGCGGGACATAGTATTCCATGTATTTGTCCATGTCGTATACTGGCACCAAGTAGTCGTCGACATCAGCCGCTGTAGCTGAAATATTTAATACTACCATAGTTATTTTCAATTCTTAACGAAAACATGGTCAAAATCCCGTTTTGAATAACGTTAACGTTAAAATACAGGGTTATTCGTAACTATATTAGTAGATAGGATTCGTGCATTCTGGCTCACGGAATCTGGCCCCTGTCAAACGGTCTGAGCTGGACCCGAAAACTAAAAAAAAAAAAAAAAAAAAAAAAAAAGTTTGGTGTCTAATTGGGGGTTTTCGGGTATTGCGAATCGATCTGTGCTATCCGTTCAGCTCTATCTACAACCGTTACAGATTTAGCTTTTGAATTATAACAGCTCCACTACCCCTAATTAATTAGCGATAATGACTGCCTCGGCGTCTAATGAGCTTTCTGATTATGTTTTTATCTAATCACCTGATCAGCTAATCACCAGCCCGGTTCGTGTGCATTTTTGTAAATAACATCTAATCACCTAATAAGCTAATCACCTAAAATGAAATAATGGTAGGTATTTCTAAAATATTGATAACACATTATTTTATAAAAAACATACTTTATTCATATACAAAATAAGAATTAAACGCATTACACAGCAGAATGTCATTGTTTATAGTATCTCTACCAAATTGATTAGTAAACTCTAACAACGACTTGTTATTGAACTTATACAGTAAGTACATTAAGCAGTATTTTCCACACACTGAAGTCCAATCATTTTGAATCCTAGTATTATTAAAACTCCATTGCCTTGAATTCCTAATCAAAAACATTTTGTGAAATCCTGTAGGAGAACGACCGTATGTATCAAAATATTCACCAATACCGTGACTATCTATGTGAATACCTATCCAGTGAGAACCAGGTTTTGTATCTGGATCTAAATTGCTTATCAGATATGCTGGAACTTGAACATACATCGGTAATCTGTTTGCAGCATACACATTATATTGCAAGCTTGGGTGAATCTTTGTTAAGTATGTTTGTATTTCTAAAGTATCCATTACTGCTGCTTTCAAAATTGATAAGTATAAGACTTATTAACTCGCTAGATCACAGACAAGTGAAAGGATACAGGTAAGCCATTCGTTTTTAACATGTTGAGTGATGTTTTAAATAAAAGGTAAGGTAATTTCAAATCATTTAATATTTTATTAAAAATACACATTGTATGATAGCTTAATACTATGGGGTACATGTGATATTTAATACTATGTTAAACTTATTTATTTTTCCTAACTGCTATAGTCTACGGTTACATTTCGATTTTTATCTATCTCTATAACATTATCGAACTCAGCATATACAACACAGTTTATTGTTTGAGTAAGGGAAGATTCAAACCTAACTTCTAATCTCACACTACCATGTCTTATAAGGTTCCAATGACCCGATGAATTAGCTGATAAATCAGGTGTTAGATCGAATGCTAGCAAACAATAACCTTTTGCATATTTATCACGAGATATCCCATTACCTTCGTTGAGAAAATGTATTCCTGTTCCTGAGAATAATGTATGAAAAGTTGCAGTGAAAATATTATTATCAAAAGATGGTTGTAAAGCTTTCGAAGGAATTTGTTGACCATCTATATATAAACAAAAGGAATTCATGTTATAGTTTTCAAAATTGAACGGATTTTTGGAAAGACAACCATTAAATGCTGCATTATTTACAAACCCAACTATGCATCTTTTAGGTACTTGACCCATGAAGATATTATCCAATGTTTTTCCCTGAACCCCTGATGGTATTGTTAAAACTTTTACTTCAGCCCGTGTAATAGGATATTTCGCTGTAGTCGATGCTAAAACTTTTTGATGAGCAAGTAAAACCGATGGGTTAATTTTTGTTCTTCGTACCAGAAGAGTTGCATCAGTTATGCTTACTTTGTATTTTACATCATTCGGTGAAGCCATCAAGTTAAATGATTCCCGGGATCTAACCAGTTTTACATTCAATTCAACACCATTAATTAGAAACTTTTCTTGGTTGAATATGTCCCCGTGAAGGTGTCCTATCATTTCTACTTCTTTACTTTCAGATATGAGTGATAAGCACTAATATCTGAAAGTAAATTTTTGTAAAACCAACATTCCAATGATGTAATAGAAATTAAATAATATCGTAGAATCACAAATTGCTATTTAAACTAGATTACTAATGGATATTTGAACTAGATGCCTAATTGGTATTTAAACTAGATTACTAATTGATATTTAAACAAGATTATTAATTGCTTCTAAACTAGATTATTAATTATTGTTTAAACTAGATTACTAATTATTTCTACGCTAGTATATAAATTCGTGACAATATTCAATAAGACACAGTAACCTAAGTAAAGTGAAATCAACAACTTTGTGTTAGTGAATAACTGTGTGTGTAAATCAACAGTAAAATGGAGGTAAGAGATTTTCTTCTTTAAATACGATTAAACATACCTGTATTACCTATATGTATTACAAATTTTTTATAGTGTAATATATATTGTTTCAGAATTCATTCAATTTAAACCAGGAAAACACTTACAAAACTTTCTTCTTTGCTACACCTGATAGTGAAACACTGCAAGAATTAGAAATAGTTGAAAATTCACAACCCAGAAAACGACCATCATCTCCATCGGATAAGATAGATGAATTATTTCATTTACCTAAAAAACAAAAAAAACTCTCATCAACAGTTTCTCGAAATCAAAGCGATGGAAGCACAGCGTTTATGACAACAAATACTGAAGATGGAAAAAATGCAACACACATGATAAAAATTGAGGTTTATGATTTAAAGAAAATATCGAAAGTTCCAGTGGCAGAACATTGGAAACACACTGAAACTAAGTTAAAATATTACACGCATAACAAAAATTCTAATTTTCAAAACATACAACGAGTTTTATATTTAGCTACAAAAGAAATATCTACATCAGATTGTTGCAAAAAATACCATTTCAACAATAAAAAGAATGACTCATAATTGTTGTTGTTGTCATTACTTAATATCTCATTTAATATTTAAACGATGTTTCATTTTATTTGTTATTAAAAAGGATTACTAAATTAAGTTCCATTAGTTAATAAGGGTTAATTTAATAACCCTCAAAGTTCCATATAAATACTTTTTGATGTTTAAATTGATATACAGTTCAGTTCTAAAGATCATAACAATATCAGCTCCGACTTTTTTTATATCAACAACAAAATGAGTACCTGTAAAAGTTTTTTCTTCCATTCGCAAGCCGAAGAAGATTGTGAGAGTGTCTTCTTTAGTACACAGGTCGATGAAACTTTGCAAAATGAGGAAATAATTCAATTATGTAAAGAAGTTGAACAATGCGAAGCGTTTAATTTATGTTTCAATGAGGAATTTGGTTCGACTGAAAATCTTACAATGTGAGTAAACATAACTTTTCCATTTATTTTCAATTTATTTCATGTTACCTATTTCTTATGTTAATAGTGATTTTTAATAAAAAAATTTATATCTTGTTACAGTCAGCAACATCAGATTGGAGGATCACTCAAACGACATTTAGATAGTGAGGCTAACTCGGAAAATGTTAAACGTCGAAACATAGAAGTGGTTTCAACTTCTTCTAACATAGTTGAAAGACATCAAACTGGGGAAGCTTCAACTTCAGCTGGTATAATTGAAAGACATCACGATGGAGGAGCATCGACTTCATCTGGTATAACTGAAGGATCCCACACAGGTATTCCAACTGATAGTGTAACTTGTAACGCTTGTCAAATTTCTATTAGGAAACGTTATTTCACTAATCATTTAAAAAGCAATATCCATAAAAACAATGTTTTGAAATTACACGGTACTTTTGAAAATGTGTCAGTTATCGAAACAGCTTTTGGACAAAGAATAATTACTTATAAAATTAGTAACAAATCTAACCAAACTATTGAATCTACATTTCAAACTCCTGAAATATTTATGAATTCCATTAAAGATGAAATATTATTTTTAGTTGAAGAGTCAATTCAAAACCATAGTATTTTTAAAGTTAATTTTATATTACATGCAGAATTTATACAACAAAGCAAAAACGATGTTTTAAATACATTTGATTTTCAAACTAGTAATTTCATAATTTTTATTGGAGATGATTTAAATATTTTTTTTACTTCTTTGTGTGAGACTTTAATTAATAAAATAAGTACTTTTGAGAGAAAAGATAGCGGGTGGAGTCTCAAACATATTAAAAGTATAGATATGAATGTAAATAAATTTAACCCTCTTCGTGGTAGTTCATATATTGATTTGCCGAAGGATATTAGTGCAAAAAAAGCTGTGATTAACGTTCAAAATGCAGATTATTTGTGTTTTAAATGGGCATTACTTTCAGCATTATACCCAGTTAGTAAAAATGCCAGTCGAGTATCATCGTACAGCATACATGCAAATAAACTTAATTTTAGCGGTATATCTTTCCCTGTCAAATTAACCGACATACCTAAAGTTGAAAAATTAAATAATATTAGCATAAACGTTTTTGGGTTAGAATATAATAAAGAAACTAAACTAAATAGTATTGTAGGTCCTTTGTATTTTACTAAAAGTCGTAAAAGTAGTCATATCAATTTATTATACTTAAGTAATGGTACAAAAAGTCACTATTGTTATATTAAAAATTTATCACGTTTAGTTAGTAAACAACTTTCCAATCAACATCATACTGTTCATATATGTGATGGGTGTTTATTATACTTCCCTACTAATGAAAGATTATCCAACCATCAACAGAATGATTGTTCCCATGTCACTGTTGAATTACCGAGTAGTGATAAAAAATTTAAAGATTGGTTTGCACAACCAACATCTAATGATAAAGTAATGTTTGATCATTTTGAACGAAAGTTAAAAATCCCTTTTGTTATTTATGCAGATTTTGAGGCATTTTTAAAACCTGTAACTTCATGTTCTAACGACCCATCTAAATCATACACAAACAACATTCAAGAACACCAACCTTATAGTTTTGGATATTACATAAAATGTTCTTATGATGATACTTTATCAAAATATGAGTCTTATAGTGGACTCGATTGTGCACAAGTATTTATGACTAGATTACATAATGATCTTAAGTCAATATGTAGCAAAAATAATTTTCAAAAATGTCCTAAAACTTTGTCTGCAGAAGATGAAGCTGTAGCAAATAATTGTTTAAGTTGTTATATTTGTGAAACCGATTTAAATGGTGAAAAATTTTTATATCATGAATGGCAAACTGGTAACTTTAAAGGTGTCACACATAACTTATGTGCAAAAAAATTTAGAGCTCCAAATTTTATTCCAGTATTTCTACATAATCTTAGTCATTATGATTCACATTTCATTGTTCATGCGCTTAACTTGGGTGAAGGTCAGGTTGACATAATTCCTCAAAACAAAGAAAGATACATATCTTTTAACAAAACTTTATCTATTAACAATCAATTCATTAAGTTGAGGTTTGTGGACTCTTTAAAGTTTTTACCATGCAGTCTTGAACAGTTGGCAAAAAATCTTAAAGATGATCAGTTTCATACACTCAAAATTAATTTCCCTAACCATGAAGATTTCACCCTTCTGAGAAAGAAAGGTATTTTTCCTTATGAATACATGACATCAAACGATAGGTTAAAAAATACATGTTTACCTGACAAACAAAATTTTTACAGTACCTTAACAGATTCAAATATTTCAAACAATGATTATAATCATGCCCAAATAGTTTGGAATCACTTTCAATGTTCCACTATGCTAGATTATTCAAATCTGTATCAAAAAACCGATGTTTTATTGTTAACAGATATTTTTGAAAATTTTAGAGATCTATGCATTAGCACTTATAGTCTAGATCCTGCTCATTATTACACGGCACCCGGGTTAAGTTGGGATGCTATGTTGAAATCCACCAAAATCGAACTTGAACTACTGACAGATTTCGATAAAATTGCATTTATCAAAGCAGGTATTCGTGGTGGTGTATCCCAATGTAGTAATCGGTATGCTGAGGCAAATAATCAATATTTAACTAGTTACGATAGTACTAAATCTAAATCATACCTCGCTTATTTTGATGCTAATAATTTATACGGTTGGGCTATGTCGCAACATCTTCCTGAAGGAGGATTTGAATGGGTTGATCCTAGCACAGATTTTAACATATCCGATACATCTGATTATGGTTTTATTTTGGAAGTAGACTTAGAATATCCTGATACACTTCATGATTTGCACTCTGATTTACCTTTGTGTCCGGAAAATATTTGTATAGGTAATTCCAAAGAAAAAAAGTTAGTTCCGAATCTAAAAAATAAAATTAAATATAAAATTCATTATAGAAATTTAAAACAATGTCTTAAATTAGGTTTGAAATTAAATAAAATACATAGAATTTTAAAATTTAATCAAAGCCCCTGGCTTCAAAAATACATTGACCTCAATACTAAACTAAGGACAAAGGCGGTAACAGATTTTGAGAAAGATTTTTATAAACTGATGAATAATTCTGTTTTCGGTAAAACTATGGAGAATATAGAGAAAAGGGTTAATATAAAGCTGTTGACACATTGGGAAAATCGGGGTAAGTCACTAGGTGCACAGGATTATATTGCCAAACCAGAATTTAAAAACCTTTCAGTGTTTTCTGATAATTTAGTTGCTATTCAGTTACAAAAAACTAAAATACTACATAATAAACCTATTTATTTAGGATTTTGTATATTAGACATTTCGAAAACTTTAATGTACGAATTCCATTATGATTACATTCTAAAAAAGTTTGGTGATAAAACTAAACTCTTGTATACTGATACGGATAGTTTTATTTATCAATTTTTTACTGATAATTTTTATGAGGATATCAAACCTGATTTAGCTGCACGGTTTGATACTTCTGATTATCCATCGGATAATTTGTTCGGTTACCCTAAGATTAATAAAAAAAAGTTAGGTTATTTCAAAGATGAAAATAATGGATCCATTTTAGAAGAATTCGTAGGATTAAGATCAAAAATGTATGCTTTTACAGTAGGTGAAAAGATTATAGCAAAAGCAAAAGGAGTTAACAAAAGTGTTACAAAAAAACTGAATATGAGGAATTATAAGTCTTGTCTCTTTGATCAAAATATTCAATACCACAATATGTGTAGATTCAGATCCATTAAACACAATATATTTACTCAAAAAATTAATAAGACATCGTTATCATATAATGATACCAAGCGTTACATTTTACCAAATCATGTTGATACTTTGGCGTGGGGTCATTATAAACTAAGAGATTTAGATTAACTGATTTTTTAACATTTTTTTTTGTTTGTATAAATTTATCTTAAATCCATTTTATTGTAGATAATTTAATATTCACATGCACAGAGTTGTTGATTTTATAAAGATAAATATGAGATTTTTTTTGTGTAAATTTTGTATTTTTATTTTGTATAATTTTTTAAAGATGTAAATATTTATTTGTAACAATTGTAATATCTAGTATTAAGAAATATATTATAATAAAATCATATGAGATTTTTTTTGTGTAAAATTTGTATTTTTATTTTGTATAATTTTTTAAAGTTGTTAATATTTATTTGTAACAATTGTATTATCTAGTATTAAGAAATATATAATAAAATCATTTTTTGAATTAAAAACTCTCATTGTTTTTTTAAACCTCATCTAATCCACACGTATAGAAAATGAATCATTTTATCCATCCATTTACTGCAATAGTTGCAGGGCCTAGTGGATGTGGAAAATCAAATTTTGTAACAAATTTTATTAACCACCGAAAAAAAATATGTAATGTTTCTTTTTCGCAAATCACATGGTGTTTTGATGAAATGCAGCCTTTATACAATTTGAAAAATGTAAACTACTTTCAAGGGTTACCAGATCTAAACATGTTTGATGGTAAAGAAGCTAATCTAATTATAATAGATGATCTCATGAGAGAATCCGATGGTCGTATTGTTGATATATTTACTAAAGGTAGTCACCATAGGAATTTGAGTGTTTTCTATATAACTCAAAATTTGTTTCATCAAGGAAAAGGCCAAAGAGATATTTCCTTAAATTCAAACTATATTATTTATTTTAAAAACCCTCGTGATAAAACACAAATTCGATATCTTGGACGTCAAGTAGTACCAGAAAATGTAAAATTTATCGAAGAAGCATATAAAGATGCAACTACGGAAGCACATGGGTATTTAATGATAGATCTTAAACAAAACACTAATGAAATGTGTCGTGTTAAAACAAAAATATTTCCCACTGACATGTTTTGTTCAGTTTATGTACCAAAAAAAGGATTTAAATATGACAAGAACCATCAAATTTCTGTCATTTACAAATAATGCATCGAAGCTTAAAGACGCATAAAGATTTGCTCGTAGCATTGCATACCTTAAAACCCAAATATCAAAAAGCTTTGTTAAAATCATGCGGTGAAGATGAAATAAATTGCATTTGTGAGTGTATTCATAATGTATTGAAAGGTAAAGTTCCAATAAAAGAAAAGGATAAGAAATCACTAAAACAATACATAGATATTCTGCGTAAGCTCGTGCGTAAAACTACAAATAAAGTTAGGAAAAATATAATTATTCAAAAGGGGGGTTCATTTCTACCTATAATATTGGGTTCCATATTGAGTGGACTAGTTAATAGTCTTGTTTAAAAATGGAACATACTAAGAAAATGTTACTCGTAGAACCCGGTTTGATTGATAAAATAAGTCAAAAAAATGTAAGTGATACGAGTAATCCTAAAACTAGATTGGATGTTGAAATGCAAAATATTCTAAAAAACAATGACGATGATAGAAAAAAATGTATTTTGTACTTACAAGTCTTACAAAGATACTTACACTTTACTGGAGAAGATCGTCAACCTTATGAACTTCCAATAATTACTTCAAACATTGATTCACCTAAAATAATGATAAAAGAAGAACATGATAAAAATAATGAAACAAACAACAAAGACCCAGTTGTTGATCGGACATCAAACGAAGAAGATACTCGTCAGGAAAGTAATACTGTTCAAAGGGAACCTGTTTACTCAAATAAACAAATTCTATCTTTGATACCTAAAACATATGTAAAAAAGGGTGAGTTATTGTTAAACTTGTTGTCGTTGAGTAAAAACAAAGTGCACTGGAATGATGATGGAACAGTATTTATAGAGAACAATAAAATCACTGGAAGTAATATTGTAGATTTAATAAATGATTTATTAAGACCATTAAAAAAAACTGGTGATCCAATAGGGTGGAAGGACTTTGCTAAGGCTATAAAAGATCTTAAAATACCACTCACATATATTAGTAATCCAAAAAGAAGTGATTATATAAACAAACTTCAGTTACAAGACCTTGGGGAAATATC
Organism: Idaea aversata; assembly: GCA_907269075.1. Lineage (NCBI taxonomy): Eukaryota > Metazoa > Arthropoda > Insecta > Lepidoptera > Geometridae > Idaea > Idaea aversata. The sequence continues at coordinate 518,127 of OU026083.1, forward strand.
TGATGAAGAATTTTCTACTCCTATAACTGGAGACAAGTACATTAAGAAAATAAGAAAGAAAATTGATTGGGAAAAATGGACTCCTTACTAGAAATTCATGACATTTATTATGATGCTTCGCACCCTGCTGGATATAGTAGTATTGACAAACTTGCAAAAGCTTTGAAAGGTAAAATGTCTAAAAACGAAGTAAAGGAATGGTTGCAGTCACAGGAAACATACACTCTTCATAAACCAGTTCACAAGAAATTTCCTCGAAACAAATATGTCTTATCTAATCTTAATGAACTTTGGCAAGCTGATCTGAGCGACATGAGAACTTATAGTAAATATAATGATGGTTTTAACTATATATTATGTGTAATTGATGTATTCAGTAAATATGCTTATGTTAGATCCATGAAATATAAAAATTCCATAACAATAAAAAAGTCTTTTGAAAGTATTTTTAATGAAGCTCAATCAACACCAACTCACATACAGTCTGATAAAGGTACGGAGTTTGTATCAAAAGATGTTCAACGCTATTTTAAAAGCAAAAATATTAATTATTACACAACAAATAATCCAGACATCAAAGCTAGTATTGTGGAAAGATTCCAAAGAACACTGAAGTCAAAAATGTGGCGGTATTTTACTCATAAAAATACATTTAGATACATTGATGTCTTACAAGATTTATTGTATGCGTATAATCATAGCTATCATTCAAGCATTAAAATGCCCCCATGTAATGTAACTTCTAACAATATAATGACTGTTTGGAATAATTTATATAGTGAGGAAAAAATTAAAACGTCTACAAACGTACCTTTACCAAAGTATCATGTTGGTGATTATGTAAGAATTACAAAATATAAACATATATTCCAAAAAGGATATGAATCTAACTGGAGCGATGAAATATTTATTATTTCATCTATAATCGATAGATCACCTTGGGTTGTATACACACTTAAAGATTTACAAAATGAAAATATTCAGGGTACTTTTTATGAAAAAGAATTACAAAATGTTAGTCCACCTAACCCCACTTCTGACTACAAAATAGATAAAATAATTACTTCGCGATATTCTGGTAACAGAAAGCAAGTGTTGGTCAAGTGGAAAGGTTATCCTGATAAATTTAATAGTTGGATATTATTTTCGGATTTAAAACAGATATAATGAAAGAAAATTTTTATTTAACTTTACTGAGCAATAGTTCAATGGGATATTTTCCAGATAATATGACAACAAGTTTTTCAACAAAATTACCAAAATCAATCAAATTAGAAGGGGAATGGTCTGTTGGTGTAGCTGAATTCCAATATCCATGCACAATGTTTACTGTTCAAGATCATGAAAATATTATTTATGTAACAAAAATGATGATAATGCCAAATGAGAATAGACCTTCTACATGTTATTTTAAAAAACATATACCTGCTACAAATTACGATAATATTGATCACATTTTGTCTGCATTAAATAATATAAAGGAAAAAGTAAAATTTCGTTATGATGAAATATCCAAGTTTGTTTCTGTGACAAATTTGGATGAATCAATTATATCATTGGTGTTATCACCCAAGTTGGGTATTCAACTAGGGTTCGAACCTAACAGGAATTTAGTAGAAAAGGGTTTTGGAAAGTGTCCTGCAAATTTACATTTAGGATTACCATCACAACTATTTGTTTATTGCGACATAGTGGAACCACAGATTGTTGGTGATGTAATGTCCTCTTTACTTAGAATTATACCATTAGATCCTGCAAAGTATATATATGGAGCGAATAAAATGCACGTATTCTCTCCACCTCATTACCTACCAGTCATGCGCAGAGAATTTGATACGATTGAAATAGATATAAGATCAAGCACTGGTCAAAAAATACCATTCCAATTTGGAACAGTGTGTATTAAACTACACTTTATTAAATTATAATGTATTCACGCAATAATAATATTTGTCCATATGAACATTATTATACTAACCAGGCCGGTACTGGAGTAGGAGTTATCTACAAGGGGGTCCCCTATCAACGTGGTCACGGGATTGGAAGTTTTTTAGGAGGACTGTTTAGATCTGTCTTACCATTACTCTCTAGTGGTGCTAAAGCAATAGGAAAAGAAGCTTTGAGTGCAGGCGTAGGACTTCTATCTGATATGGCTAATGCTCGACCCATGGAAGAATCAATAAAATCACGGTTAAAAGAAGTTGGTTCTAATTTAAAGAGAAGGGCTGATGGAAAAATTGATAAATTGAATATGTCTGGGTCAGGATATAAAACTAAAAGAAAGCGTCTCACTGCAGTCATTCCTTCACCGACTAGCAAAGGGAAAGGAATAAAAAATAAAAAAGCAGCTAATAAAAATCAAGTTGATATATTTTCATAAATATATAATGTCTTTCCTACATAATCATTCTTGTGAGTGCATAAAGTCAGAATTAGATTTATTTGCTCTACCATCAACACAAACAAGCATAGAAAGTGGAATGTGGGTCCACTACAAACCTATATCATCCTTGGCAGACGATGGTCCAATAGAATTTCTTGTACCGGGAACCGGTGATGACTATATTGACTTGTCTCATACATTACTACATATAAGAGCCAAAATATTTAATGAGGATTCGTCGAAATTGACCGCTTCAACTGTTGTGGGACCTGTAAACAATTGGCTTCATTCTATTTTCAGTCAACTTGATGTTTATTTAAACCAGAAATTGGTGTCACCTCCTAATAATACATATGCCTATCGAGCATACATTGAAACTTTGCTTAATTATGCACCTACTGCTAAAGAATCTCACTTAACATGTAGCCTTTGGTATGAAGATACAAATGGAAATATGGATTCAACTGATAATAATAATGTTGGTTTTACAAAAAGACAAACACTCATATCTGAAAGTAAAGAAGTAGAAATGATAGGACACCTTCACGGGGACATATTCAACCAAGAAAAGTTTCTAATTAATGGTGTTGAATTGAATGTAAAACTGGTTAGATCCCGGGAATCATTTAACTTGATGGCTTCACCGAATGATGTAAAATACAAAGTAAGCATAACTGATGCAACTCTTCTGGTACGAAGAACAAAAATTAACCCATCGGTTTTACTTGCTCATCAAAAAGTTTTAGCATCGACTACAGCGAAATATCCTATTACACGGGCTGAAGTAAAAGTTTTAACAATACCATCAGGGGTTCAGGGAAAAACATTGGATAATATCTTCATGGGTCAAGTACCTAAAAGATGCATAGTTGGGTTTGTAAATAATGCAGCATTTAATGGTTGTCTTTCCAAAAATCCGTTCAATTTTGAAAACTATAACATGAATTCCTTTTGTTTATATATAGATGGTCAACAAATTCCTTCGAAAGCTTTACAACCATCTTTTGATAATAATATTTTCACTGCAACTTTTCATACATTATTCTCAGGAACAGGAATACATTTTCTCAACGAAGGTAATGGGATATCTCGTGATAAATATGCAAAAGGTTATTGTTTGCTAGCATTCGATCTAACACCTGATTTATCAGCTAATTCATCGGGTCATTGGAACCTTATAAGACATGGTAGTGTGAGATTAGAAGTTAGGTTTGAATCTTCCCTTACTCAAACAATAAACTGTGTTGTATATGCTGAGTTCGATAATGTTATAGAGATAGATAAAAATCGAAATGTAACCGTAGACTATAGCAGTTAGGAAAAATAAATAAGTTTAACATAGTATTAAATATCACATGTACCCCATAGTATTAAGCTATCATACAATGTGTATTTTTAATAAAATATTAAATGATTTGAAATTACCTTACCTTTTATTTAAAACATCACTCAACATGTTAAAAACGAATGGCTTACCTGTATCCTTTCACTTGTCTGTGATCTAGCGAGTTAATAAGTCTTATACTTATCAATTTTGAAAGCAGCAGTAATGGATACTTTAGAAATACAAACATACTTAACAAAGATTCACCCAAGCTTGCAATATAATGTGTATGCTGCAAACAGATTACCGATGTATGTTCAAGTTCCAGCATATCTGATAAGCAATTTAGATCCAGATACAAAACCTGGTTCTCACTGGATAGGTATTCACATAGATAGTCACGGTATTGGTGAATATTTTGATACATACGGTCGTTCTCCTACAGGATTTCACAAAATGTTTTTGATTAGGAATTCAAGGCAATGGAGTTTTAATAATACTAGGATTCAAAATGATTGGACTTCAGTGTGTGGAAAATACTGCTTAATGTACTTACTGTATAAGTTCAATAACAAGTCGTTGTTAGAGTTTACTAATCAATTTGGTAGAGATACTATAAACAATGACATTCTGCTGTGTAATGCGTTTAATTCTTATTTTGTATATGAATAAAGTATGTTTTTTATAAAATAATGTGTTATCAATATTTTAGAAATACCTACCATTATTTCATTTTAGGTGATTAGCTTATTAGGTGATTAGATGTTATTTACAAAAATGCACACGAACCGGGCTGGTGATTAGCTGATCAGGTGATTAGATAAAAACATAATCAGAAAGCTCATTAGACGCCGAGGCAGTCATTATCGCTAATTAATTAGGGGTAGTGGAGCTGTTATAATTCAAAAGCTAAATCTGTAACGGTTGTAGATAGAGCTGAACGGATAGCACAGATCGATTCGCAATACCCGAAAACCCCCAATTAGACACCAAACTTTTTTTTTTTTTTTTTTTTTTTTTTTTAGTTTTCGGGTCCAGCTCAGACCGTTTGACAGGGGCCAGATTCCGTGAGCCAGAATGCACGAATCCTATCTACTTATATTAGCAAGCGGCAGATATTTAAAACAAAGAATATTCAGGCTTAGAACAGTAGATAAAAAATGTTAAAAAAATAAGTATAATCTTAAGGTTAATGACCTCTCCGTGCGAGGAACAGCTGATTAGATGACTTTATTTTTGCAAAAGAAAAGTATAGTGTATCCGTTGTCTAGCACCAATAACACAAGTGTAGTTACTTAGCTTGGGGCTAGAGGGCGATGTGTGGAATGTCCTGTAATATTTATTTATTTATTTTCAGATAAAAATAACTCCAAAACGTTAAGAGAGGGATGTCGCCAGTCTCTTGGGGACGATGCCGCGTGAAGACGCTCTGGATGGGGTTTTTTATTTGTGAAGTGTATGTATGTTTCTATTTTTATTTGTGTAATTTAGTTGTTATTTGTTTTAATAGTTTGTAATTTTATTTTAAGTATAAATAACTAATAAATTGTAAAAACGTTCGAATATGCAAAAGTCATAGAACAAAAGTTGTTTGTTTAGGTGCACAGAAGTGGCCCTAAGTCGCTTGCAGAGTCCTTGCTAATATAGTTTACCAATAACCCTGTATGCATACATAATGAGGATATTGGTATTCTGTCACTTCGCCGACGTACAATTTGCAATTTTTGACTAAAATAGTACATTGCGATACAAGTGTGGAAAGTTGATCATTCCATAGACGCGAGCGTGGCAAAACCCGAGATGGAATGATCAATCCACACGTGTATCGTACGACGTTTTTTATCACAGTTGCGAATAAAAAAAAAGACTTGTTAAAATAATAAAAAGTTTTTAAGAATTTTAGGTTATGTTTACTACTTTTTGTTAAGTACACTCCCGAAAGGCTAGGCAAAAGACTTTTAACCTATATACAACCTCGTCTGACATACAATATTTTTTTAGGGTTTTTTTCATTTGTTTTTGCGTCGGCGGTTAAAAACAGAATATAATGGTAAGGAAAAAATATATTTATGTCCCTAAAGAAAAAACAAAATAAAAACAAAACTCAATTTTTAATTATTTTCAAAGACGTCATCACGTAATATTATCGTTCGTTATCAGACTAAAAGCGGTTTAATAAGATCCACTTTATGAGTAACTGTGATAAAAAAAACTTTTTATCACAGTTGCTCATAAAGTGGATCTTATTAAACCGCTTTTAGGCTCATAACGCAACGTAATACACGCGTGCGATAAAAAAAAATCCAACTAGTGTTGGAAAATAATACGTCATCCCGATATGTCAAATACGTATCTTACTGCTAATGACATATAGTAGATGAAACATTCTTAAGGACATCGTTCAAATCGTACCCAAAAATTAACGTGCCGGCCACAAAAAAAAATGTTTCTATCTTGTAGAGAATAACATTTTAAATAATGTTTAATAAGGCAACAAAGAGCTACGATGAACCATCGTTGAGTTATTTTACATTGAAAACCCAAAAAAATGCATTTTGTAGAGATCCGTTTGACCACTTCTATGATATTACTACAAAAAAAAATATAAAAATAAGTAGTAAATGGATAAGTTTTGTCTGTTTTTATTATATTTATATACATAGGTATATCCAATAACCCTTTCAGAAGTTATAGTGGGATTTAAAAGTGGTCAAACGGATCCCTATAAAATGCATTTTTTGGGTTTTCAATGTAAAATAACTCAACGATTTTTGATCGTAGCTCTTTGTTGCCTTAGTAAACATTGTTTAAAATGTTATTATCTACAAGATACAAATAATTTTTATTACTGGCCGGCATTTTTTTTGTGGGTATTTTTTGTTAGAAACATGAATGATCTCCTTTATCTGGGTTATACTGTTTTGATGTATAGAAAAAGGTACCATCCAAAGAGTTTTTAAGCCTTGCTGGCTTAAAACTCTTTGTTGGTACCTTTTTTCTTCTTTTCAAAAGGTTGTCTCTAAAGTCTGCGAACGATAATATTACGTGATGACGTCTTTGAAAATAATTAAAAATTGAGTTTTGTTTTTATTTTGTTTTTTCTTTAGGTACATAAATATATATTTTTTATATATTCTGTTTTTAATGAAACCCGGAACTAATATATTCTGTTTTTAACCGCCCGCGCCGACGCAAAAACAAATGAAAAAAACCCTAAAAAAATATTGTATGTCAGACGCTGTATAGGTTAAAAGTCTTTTGCCTAGCCTTTCGGGAGTGTAATTAACAAAAAATAGTAAACATAACCTAAAATTCTTAAAAACTTTTTATTATTAAAATTTTAACAAGTCTTTTTTTTTATTCGCAACTGTGATAAAAAACGTCGTACGATACACGTGTGAATTGATCATTCCATCTCGGCTTTTGCCACGCTCGCGTTCCGCTCGCGCGTCATAAACCGCCTCTATGGAATGATCAACTTTCCACACTTGTATCGCAATGTACTATTTTATGTTTCGGAAACTATAAGACTGATTTTCATGAAACTTGATTTGAGTTACCTAATATTAAAACGGTAAAAAACTAAAATGGTTGTCTGTAAAGTCGGTTTACGGGATTAACCGTAATTTTTTTTTTTTCGTTTCCCTTTTTTTCATTTAGTTTTTTTTTTTGGTGCATGTTGTGTGACGTCATTGTTGACATTGCGTCACCGGAACGTGACAATGACTCCACACAATAGGAACGTGACAAATTGACAATGACGTCAACTTTTTTATGAATGTAGGTGTTCCATCAATTTACTAGACGATATCACATCAATTTGTCATCACTATCACTTCACTACATAGTATAAAACAAAGTAGCTTTCTCTGTCCCTATATCCCTTTGTATGCTTAAATCTTTAAAACTACGCAACGGATTTTGATGCGGTTTTTTTTAATAGATAGAGTGATTCAAGAGGAAGGTTTATATGTATAATACATGCATAATATAGCCGTGCGAAGCCGGAGCGGGTCGCTAGTATTATTATATAATTATTTCATATATACTTACAATTTCCATAAATTTTTACAACAAAATATAATTGAAATATTATAAAAACATAAAACCAAACATTTTTATGTAAAAGCATATTTGATTACAATAAATTTTGGTATTGGGTTTTGTTAGATTTATTTCACTTTGTATTGCTTCATAATAAAATTGTGAATTGGATTTTAAATTTATTTTGTGTGCTTAATCTTATTCCGTTACGTAATTGCGTATTTTTATGCATTTCCTTATTTTATTATCGTAAAATAAGAATTGCTTATATAGGTTGTAAAATACTATTATATTTAGATTTATAACATTATACGTCACTATCACTAGGTACATAGTTTAAAACAAAGTCGCTTTCTCTGTCCCTATTTCCCTTTGTAAGCTTAAATCATTAAAACTTCGCAACGGATTATGATGCGGGTTTTTTTAATAGATAGAGTGATTCAAAAGGAAGGTTTATATGTATAATACATGCATAATATAGCCGTGCGAAGCCGGGACGGGTCGCTAGTTTAGATTTATTTACAATAATATAAATATTTTAATGTAACTATGTGACTAGCCTTTTTTTAACATTTATCGATATTTTTTATAAAAATTCATAAAAAATAAAAGCATACAAAATACATTTTTAATCAAAACAATTTTACATTTTACTTTTAAACATGTTATTGTTAAGAATAGTATGTATAAAACACTAGAAAATATGATTGAAAACGATAAAATTAAAAGATTTAACATAAATATGTTTAGTTTTATGTTTTTTACAATATTATTAGAATTAGTTTTTGTTGTAAACGTTTATGGGAATTGTAAGTATAAGTATTTAGATGAAATATTATTAGATATATTTACACAGTGATCATTTGAGTCTGGAGGGGAAAATCTGGCTTCGTTCCCACTGTACCCGACCCCATCTCTACCTAATTTAAAATTACTTAACAAAAAATCCCAATTCTACCCGATAAATCTCAACTATAAGATTAAACTTTTGAGGTTATGTCAAAAATAAAGAATCAGCTGTTACTTAAACGGAGAGGTTATTAACCTTATTTACGTTAAGATTTTACTTATTTCTTAGTTTTTTATGTAAAAAAAATTGAGGCTATTTATTGTCACGGAATCTGGGCTAACGAGTATGACTACAGGGCTCTGCTAGTGCTTAATATTTCAGCTGCTTTAGGAGACAAAAGCAGAAAGCTAGTTTATTATTATAATTGAAGCTTCTTAATAATAATATAAAAGGTAGTTTATTAGTTAATTATCATTATTTTATTTTACTCTTACAAAATTACATGTATTCTTGCCTATGTTTAACAAATAGCTGACAATAATACCTTAATCAAAACATATGTATATTCTGACTTTGTTATATGGAAAACTAGCGACCCGCTCGCACGGCTATATTATGCATGTATTACACATATAAACCTTCCTCTTGAATCACTCTATCTATTAAAAAAAACCGCATCAAAATCCGTTGCGTAGTTTTAAATATTTAAGCATACATAGGTAAAAAGGGACATAGGGACAGAGAAATCGACTTTTATACTATGTAGTGATGATACCTACTAGCATACAAAAATGAGCTAAAATTATTACATTTTTTTTAAGTTACTGTCTTATTTTCCAGGGAAGCATAGAGTACAAGACAACTCAAAATCATGGCACCCCGAGGAAAGCGCATATGACATGGAATACGACGTCACTGTGACATACAGTATCAGCACCTACAGCACCACCAGGAGGACCACTACCACTACCAGTACCACTACCACCACCACGCCACCACCAGATTATGATTTAGTACGGTTGGCTAAAAAACCGCTGTTATGAGAATATTTCTAGGCACCTGCTTCAGTTCAAGTTAAAAGTCTTTTAACTCATGAATTAAAAAAAAATTAAAAATATTAAAATCAAAACATTCCAATAATAATAATTTAGAAGTCTACGGTCTTCAATTGAGCAGTGAAATGCAGTCGAAATTGCATTGTAGAGCTCTAACTGCAAGTTAGCTCCAGACGTTATTGGCTGTAGGTACTGCTTGAAACATTTGTATTAGATTTAGCAGGCTTGCTTACTTTACCCGCGGCTTATTCGGCTCCAGACGTATTGACAAGAACTTTCCTCTGGATACGGTCGACAAAGCTGAGAGGGTGGTATTCTTCATTGTGGTAATATTACTAACAAAAGACGATATGATATAGCTTGCCCTCAGAATATTGCAACAAAACATGCCTTCACTCACAAGTTTTACCTTTTCCTGGGACCCTCTTCTTTACAGTCTGAACGCCAAATTAAATATATATCCCCTTAGCTACTGCAATAGAGCAAAGAAAATTATCCTAGAAGCACTAAAAGTCCTTATTCGCCTGAAACACAGGAACATCCTAGTTCAGGCAAATGTGTTTTATTGTGTTTTTGCATAGTTTACATTGTAAAATGTTTTTGAATTATTTTTACTTCAATGAACACATATTACAGGAAATATCTGAAGCCATCACCACGTCGACGTCAGCAACCAAACTCCAACCGCCACCCACCTTGATGCCGATAGCTCACTTCATGGCCCTGTATCCCAAACTGGTTAAACAGTTTAATAAAACTGTTGAGGATCAAATCCGGTAAGATTAAATAAAATATTGACAATGCATACAGCGCCATCTACCCATAAGTTAAGCAACTAGGTGTTATGGTTGCCAGTCTTTTTGATGTGTTTAGTTAGATTACCGTTATGATATCTTATTATGTATGTATTCCTTCTTGTGTCTGTATATTATCACCTCATTATGTATCACTGTTCTCTACAAACTTTATAATTAGTATACTAGTTAAGGTGAAAGGGTACCGGCGCTCTCTCCGTACAAACGTAGTTGACTGTTTCCTGCCTGGATAATGACACTAGCACAAATATTTTTGTTGCATAAAACCTATAACTGCCATGACTTTGACTATGTCTTGATTTTTTCATTTTCCAATTATCATAGAAATTAAGATTTAAAAACAAAAACACTAAAAAAAAAGTAAACATAGGGGCATGGTCATGGCAGTTATAAAATGCAACAAAAATTTGTTCAAGTATTCAGGGAGGAAACAGTCGACTACGTTTGTATAGAGAGAGTGCCCGATACCTTTCCCTCTTAAATTACGTTGTTTCCCAGACTAACATACGGCAAACATCGACCAGACAAATACGCAGAAGTAGCGGCTTCATTATTGCAGTACTTCATGGCGCTTTTAAAGACTGTCACAAACGGGACCCTGGGCGGAGCGATGGACTCATACGGCAACCAACATGGTCTGCAGACGCTACCACCTATAGAGGACTATATACATGGTGCGGACTAGCCTCTAATGAGCTACTTCAGGTCCTTACAGTTAGGGTTTGAGGAGGTTCACAGCGACGCTCGCTGATATTTTACGGTCGTGCGGGTTAAGCGACGCCTGGCGCGGTCATGACTTCAATGGGTTGCCAATTAGTAGTGTGGCAAAAATGTGTTTCCGTGAGCCCCTCCGTGCTTCGGAAGGCACGTTAAGCCGTTGGTCCCGGTTGCTACCTCTAGTAGCAGTCGTTAGGTCAAGAAAACTCTAACAATAGGAGAGCCACACCACTATACGAGATGAAGAAGAAGTTAGGGTTTGAAGGTATCTTCATTTACGTGGGAGTTCCGATTTTAGGGGTCTGGGAAAACATCCAAATGTCCAAACTTTTAGCTTCATCCGCGTAGAAGTCAAAAATGATTGTAATCGGGTATATTTTGTTGATCAATTCTGTTGAAGTATGGATATGCATTTGAAGTAAATCGTACCAAGGAATCGCGTTGTCCCATATAAACTTTGCCCCCCTTTTTCACTAAGGGGGTCGAATTTCAGAAAACCCTTACTTATCGGATGCCTACGTCATACAAAGAACACACCCTCCAAGTTTCAGGTCTCTACGATCAGTGGTTTAGGCTGTGCGTTGATCCGTCAGTCAGTCAGGACAAAGCATTCTATGTTTATAAAAATGTTATAAAAAAAGTTTTATTAATTTCTTGAAAACTTTCGTCCGATATTCTAAAAATTTAGGGTCGCTCGTTTAGCTCGCTCTCTTTTCTTCTAAGTGTAATAGAAAAATAAGTAGCAGACCATTTTAGCTAAAATTTTGGGTACGGACTTTGGGAAGTGGGATTACTCCCACATCACACATTTGTATCCTGCGTTGAATTTTTTGGAGTGTTTTGAGCACTGAAAATGTTACACCGTCTCGGATTGCTTACAATTTTTTTTGTGTTTTTCTTTAAACCGAAATTTGTTTAAGTACATTAATCTCGTATCCCGATTTTTCACGAACTTGACCTGGTAACACAGTTAATGAAATTATTTTCCAATAATTGTTTTTCTAATCAACAGAATTAACACCAATATATAAGGAAATAACAAAAACTCAGTCCTCACCCCCAATTACTAAAAAAAGTCCAGAAACTGGCTTCGAAATACATCAGTTTCAAACAACCCTCAAACCTGTCACAAGGAAAACCTCAACAACTACGATGAAACCAGATAGTGTGGATGCAGAAAAATAAAAATTTCAAATGCCTTTATTTGCACTTTTGCTGTTATTTACAATCATTTACCGTGCAATGCAAAATATACATCTTTCTATTATATATTAAACTAGCAACCCGCTCCGGCTTCGCACGGCTATATTATGCATGTATTATATCTAAAAACCTTCTTCTTGAATCACTCTATCTATTAAAAAAACCGCATCAAAATCCGTTGCGTAGTTTTAAAGATTTAAGCATACAAAGGGAAATAGGGACAGAGAAAGCGACTTTGTTTTTTACTATGTAGTGATGATAGTAGGTATAAAACCACCTGCATTCACAAAAAAGTGTTATGGTAATATTGTGAGCCGTCATGCGTCATTGTCATATTACGATGACACATCATTGTAAAGTTAGGAAACAGAGTATTTAATAATAATATCGCTCATCTGGGCTTGTTTTATGGTGACGAGTGACGAAAAGAATACTTGAAGAAGATTATTTGAACTATAAATTATTGTTTATTAAAATTAATGTTATATAAAACGCAATATTCACCATGCTTGTTGTATTTGTTATAATATCGAGCGAGATCAACAAAACGAAAACAAAAGACATGGTTTTAAATAACTTTAGTAATAATCACATAATATTTTTTTTATCACAGTTGCTCATAAAGTGGATCTTATTAAACCGCTTTTAGGCTCATAATGCAACGTATTATACACGCGTGCGATAAAAAAAAATCCAACTAGTGCTAAAATAATACGTTATCCCGATATGTCAAATACGTATCTTACTGCTAATGACATATAGTAGATGAAACATTCTTAAGGACATCGTTCAAATCGTACCCAAAACTTAAGGTGCCGGCCAGAAAAAAAAATGTTTCTATCTTGTAGTGAATAACATTTTAAATAATGTTTACGAAAGCAACAAAGGGCTACGATCAACCATCGTTGAGTTATTTTACATTGAAAACCCAAAAAAATGCATTTTGTAGAGATCCGTTTGACCACTTTTAAGATATTACTACAGAAAAAATATAAAAATAAGTAGTAAATGGATAAGCTTTGTCTGTTTTTATTATATTTATATAAATAGGTATATCCAATAACCCTTTCAGAAGTTTTAGTGGGATCTTAAAAGTGGTCAAACGGATCTCTATAAAATGCATTTTTTTGGGTTTTCAATGTAAAATAACTCAACGATTTTTGATCGTAGCTCTTTGTAGCCTTAGTAAACATTGTTTAAAATGTTATTCTCTACAAGATAGAAACAATTTTTATTACTGGCCGGCATTTTTTTTTGTGGGTATTTTTTGTTAGAAACATGAATGATCTCCTTTATCTGGGTTATACTGTTTTGATGTATAGAAAAAGGTACCATCCAAAGAGTTTTTAAGCCTTGCTGGCTTAAAACTCTTTGTTGGTACCTTTTTTCTTTTTTTCAAAAGGTTGTCTCTAAAGTCTGATAACGAACGATAATATTACGTGATGACGTCTTTGAAAATAATTAAAAATTGAGTTTTGTTTTTATTTTGTTTTTTCTTTAGGTACATAAATATTTTTTTTCCTTACCATTATATTCTGTTTTTAACCGCCGACGCAAAAACAAATGAAAAAAACCCTAAAAAAATATTGTATGTCAGACGCTGTATAGGTTAAAAGTCTTTTGCCTAGCCTTTCGGGAGTGTAATTAACAAAAAATAGTAAACATAACCTAAAATTCTTAAAAACTTTTTATGATTAAAATTTTAACAAGTCTTTTTTTTTATTCGCAACTGTGATAAAAAACGTCGTACGATACACGTGTGAATTGATCATTCCATCTCGGCTTTTGCCACGCTCGCGTTCCGCTCGCGCGTCATAAACCGCCTCTATGGAATGATCAACTTTCCACACTTGTATCGCAATGTACTATTAAAGTACTATGTGTAAAGCCTTAGTTATTTGTAAGTAATCAGTATTTTGACGTGACAACGTTTTATAAATTGGTTTGCCGGGTGACACTTCAAGAAACTGCGTTACGCTCCGCTGACGTTATGCGCTCACAATGAGAGCGAGTGAGAGGCACGCGGGCATGGTTAGCCCGCCTAAGAGCGAGAGAGACAGACATAAAAAGTGAAAGGCACGCGTCCCTTCCACTCGAGCACAGTTGTTGTCACGTAAAACTTTCGCCCGTATACCGACTTTACAGGCAACCAGTTTTTTAAGTAAATATGTTTTTTAGGTAACCATTTATATCAACATGAAACATTTTATATCAAAACCATTACACGTTTTATTTTTAAACAATAAATATAAGTAATTTTATGTAAAAAAATATAGGGTTTATTTGTATTTTAAACATTTATTTTGTTGCAATCGATAACATCGACATGAAAATGTATTTTTTTTTATTTTTTATTATATTTTGTGAATTCAATTTTGCTGTAAAAGTTTATGGAAATTGTAAGTATTTTGTATGACATGTTTTTGATATTCTAACAACGTGGATTTCTCATGATGCCCGCCTGTAGATGATGCCAGTTTTTTTGACATGATGGCATAATTCTATGACAATAAAAAATCATTAGAGCCAAAAAAAATCCCTTCGGTATCCCTTCGAAATTTTGTCCCTTTTGCCTGATTTTCAAATTGTAAACCATTATAGGTCGTTGAGAAGTATTATAATGGGAAGGTGGTTCCAGATATAAATATATAAATATTGCAGGACATTCCGCCATCAAGCCCAAGCTAAGTAACTAGACTTGTGTTATGGGTGTTAGACAACGGATATACTACTTATATACTTTTCTTTTTGTAAATATATACATATTACATAGAAACAACCAGACCACAGACAAATATTTAAGCATAAATACTTGTCTGAAATCGAACTCGCAACCCTGTCTTTGGCAGTCCAGCATAGTGACCATTGCTCCAACTGGGAATGCATTGAATCATTGTAATGACCATAGGTTAGTTTTTATCAATGCATTCTTATGGTAGACTTACTCAAGTGAAACATGGTGCTGCTAATACTTAATATTTCAGCTACATTGACCGATGTCGAGGACTACTTGGTGCCAGTGTACGACATGGAGAAGTATATGGAATACAATATCCCACAGACGAGAACCACGGAGGATGAAACCACGCAGGCTACGAGCACGTGGCATAGAAGTACCGTGGTTAGAGTCACGCGGACTAGACCCATGCAGGCTAGCACCACTAGCACGACGCATACTAGTAACTTGGGGGAAGACCATGTTAATGTACGTACACAACTAAGTAGTAATAGTACATTGCGATACTAGTGTGGAAAATTTGATCTTTGCATAGAAGCGGTTTAACACACGCGAGCGGTACGCGAGTGCGTTTAACAAAGCCGAGATACAAAGATCAATTCCACACGCGTATCGTACGACGTTCTTTTATTTGTTAAAATAATAAAAGGTTTTTAGAATTTTGGGTTATGTTTACTATTTTTTAGGCAATATTTTTTTGTTAATTATACTCTCGAAAGGCCAGGCAAATATTTTTTAACGTTTCTCTATTTGTTTTTGCGTCGGGGGTTAAGAACAAAATATAATGGTAAGGAAAAATATATGTTATTTATGTAAAGAAAAAACAAAATAAAACCAAAACTCAATTTTTCATTTTTTTTCTGACGTTATCACGTAAAATTTTCGTTCATAAACCGACATTAGAGACAACTATTTTTGCTAGGTTAAAAACTCTTTGATGGTATCTACCTTTTTCATACATCAAAACAGTATAACCCAGATAAATTAAGAATGTTTCATCTACCTAACATGTAATTAGCAGTAAGATACGTATTTAACTTATCGGGATAACATTATAGCACTAGTTTGTTATATATAACTCACGCGTGCATAATACGTTGCATTATGAGCTAAAAAGTGGATTAATATATCCGCAACTGTAATAAAAAAATAATAATTTTAATATCATAAACAATGAACTCTAGCATCCCCTATATTTTTTATGTCACCTATACACGTTTTAGACTAATGAGACATTTTTTACAAGTTATGTTTTTAATGTAACATGTTTACAGGAAACATCACCTGGACCGCCGAAGACCACCTCGGGAACTGGTCCTACGGAACCCAGCTTCAAGCCGTTAGATTACCTCGTGACCATCACACCGGAACAGATCGACGATATCTATTCAGATTTCAGGCTGTGGCATAAGACTATTGTGGAGCAGACCATGTAAGATTTGTTTGAAGTTTGTTATCTATTTATGTATTTGTATTAGACATGAAAAGCCAGGATAGCCTTTCATCATTATTAATCTTGTACCAATTTAGGAAGTGGACATAGTAAGGGTTAAGAACAATGTCACCCAATGACAGCCAATATTATTTATACACTACAAGTAACTAGATTCACGTAGTTTTCAATGAAACACTTAGTTAACATGACAATAACTCAAATTAAACAGAAAATAGTATGATAGGCTACAATTCAGAGCGATTCGTGAATGACCACGGTTCGCGGACGCCCGTCCTGTTCGCCAAGCGTTCTAAGATGACAATCCGCGATCCATTGACATATCACGCTTCGTTAGATTGACTGATTACCATAGTCAATCTGATGTATGACGGGTAGGTATAAATAAATAAATAAATATTGCAGGACACTCCACACATCGCCATCTAGCCCCAAGCTAAGTAACTACACTTGTGTTATGGGTGCTAGACAACGGATATACTACTTATATACTTTTCTTTTGTAAATATATACTTATAATACATATAAACAACCAGAGCACAGACAAATATCTAAGCATAAATACTTGTCTGTGGCGGGAATCGAACCCGCAACCCTGTGTTTGGCAGTCCGGCATGGTGACCATTGTGCCAACTGGGTAGTCAAATTGGTATGCCGTAGTATTTAGTTGTTTATCTATGGATACGCCGTCAGACATGTACATATACCACTGTATGTATACAAGTAGCATCTGCATATTATCTACAACAACTTGTGGCCTAAGTCTGCTAACACAATTATTGTGTTTCAATAGTGTGTCGATATAATCGTAATAGAAATTTAATGTCAAAAATATGACATTACATGTCAAATTAGTATTCTCCTAAAGTTAGCTATTCTATCGAAATACCACTTACACATTCTGACTCACTTTGGTATTCTGCTCTAGAATCGTGGCTCAATGGAATCTCGATAGTTGTCAAAACGGTATATCGCTTATCAACATAAGTAGGTATACCATGTTGCTAGGTAACACCAGCGACGTATCCATTTCCATTCCATTGAGACTCCATAACGATTCTGTTGCGATGTTATTAAAACTTTAGCAGAATACCGAATAAAGTAACAATCTCGATATACTATCAATAGAGTCTCGATATAATGACAATGGTAAATCCATTAATGCAAAACAGCAGAATAAGGCCCCTGGTCGTGCTCAATGTTGTGTTCATTGGTTTCCTTTCTCTCCCTTGGGTGATGACAGAATATCAGTGTTCACTCGCTACCTAGAGTAACTGATCATGGCCCTTTTGTACTGCTGCAACACAGACATGTTGTTTATACTTTGATTGTAGAGAAAATGTTGTAAGGTATGTAAACTTTAAGTCACTAGCTATGCCCCGCGGATTCACACTTGTAACTATAGGCTCAAGTATTGCCATAATTATTTCATACATCCGCAGATCCATGTACGGTGAAGACAATCCCAACAAATACAAACTCGTATCGTTTTTACTATGGAGTTACTTCAAGTCGATCGCAGAACGCTACTTGAAATCAACACGCCACGCTACAAAATTCGCCAGCAGCACTCCGCCCACTGAGGACTATCTTCAAGGTGCGTAGCCAGATGTCCTAAGCTTCAGGCCAATCACAGTCAATTAAATTCTGTTCCAAATATTTAATTTGACTATAATTTTCTAATCAACAGATATCACTGAAGAATATCAGAATATAACAACAGAAATTCAGGTCAAATCGAATGTAACAACAGAAATTCCAATCCAATCAACTACAATAAATTTTCATAAACCGAAAACCAATTCTGGAGAAAAGATATTTAAGGTTGACTCCACTCTTAAACCTGTGACGCGAAAAACTAAGAGCCCACCAACTACGGTTGTTAATCAAAACCAGACTTCACCCCAATCTGAATTAACTAAGCCACCAGGCCGACAACGACCTAAACTTAATAAATCGACTTATAGACAACATCAACCTCTAAACCGAACTAATACTGTCAGACGACTAACTAATCCATCAATTAAATTACCTCAAAATAAATCCAACCCATCAACACCAGGCAAACCAAGCAAGTAAGTATTTAAGATTTTAGATTTCGATACTTATTTATTAAGTCTCGATAGTTGTGCGAGTATCTGGATTAAACGTTGGAGCTCTAGCTTCAGTTATATCAGTTCAGGAGTTCTTGCATGCAGTGCTAATAAAGAACTAAGACATACAGAAACTTTTGCATTTATAATATTAGTCCAAGGCACATCGAGAAGAAACCGTCAAGTCTCACTCTCCATGTTTCTAAGCCTGTGGATATTTAACACTCTTTCTGGGAGAATATCTATATCCTCTTTTTTTATTTTAATAGGTACAAAAAAATGTCACCTGATCACAATAAAACTCAGTGGATACAAACTAAACGAATCGGTGTTAACGTAAAAAGGCAAGGAACAGAGACTTCTGTTGATCCAGAGTATTACGACGTGGATGCGACTACGGTCGGACACCACGTTTATACTGAACCAGGGCTGGATAGCTTAATATATGGTAAGTTGACTTAAATTCATAGCAACATGGTCACATTTAATGTTGTCGCAGTTTTTTGCAGATGCATTTTCCTTGATAATATTTCCAGAAATTACGATTTTGTCCCAGTAGTGGGACAAAATATAATCACACTGAGTACTTTTAATTCAAGTATTTATGTTTGTGTGTAACGTCTATTAGAAGGTCGTAAGTCCAATACTAGTTATTATAATTATACATAACTAAATCTACATGACTTATAAGTCCACACATTTTATTTTATTATATTACTAGCGACCCGCCCCGGCTTCGCACGGCTATATTATGCATGTATTATACATATTAACCTTTCTCTTGAATCACTCTATCTATTAAAAAAACCGCATCAAAATCCGTTGCGTAGTTATAAAGATTTAAGCTTACAAAGGGATATAGGGACAGAAAAACCGACTTTGTTTTATACTATGTAGTGATATTATTACTGTGTTATCTAATACCTGATTGACATTTATTTATTAATTTAATTATTCTATTTTGAACAAGTACCTACTTAATTGTAGTGAACTATGTAAAATTGATACCGAAATGACATCTCACTTTGTTATAAATAAATTATTTGTATTTTTTGTTTATATTATTAATTTAGCAAACTGATAGTGTACTTATGACGCGTACTGTTTTTTAGGTTAAAAAGGTAAATGGAAACTCTGGAGACTCTCGAATTGGAGTTTTTTTAATTTGTTTGCCGAATAACATTGTTTTAGGTATCACGACGCCACCTCCGCCTTCAACCTATCACCCTGTTGTTAAAGATGTCAAAATTAAAATGGTCACCAAAAACCAAGGGT
Organism: Idaea aversata; assembly: GCA_907269075.1. Taxonomy (NCBI): domain Eukaryota; kingdom Metazoa; phylum Arthropoda; class Insecta; order Lepidoptera; family Geometridae; genus Idaea; species Idaea aversata. Next base: position 538,016 of record OU026083.1, read on the forward strand.
AAGATGTTTTATATAAAGTTGTATAAATAAGCGTTTGACCATGTTTATGACCAATATAGCACGCTTAAAAAACAACGAAATGACAGAATCAGCTGAAGCAATTTGATTCTTTATGAATGCAAATGAAATTGATTCCTTGCTGTCTGAATAAAGAATTATGCAGCTAAGTGTTCAGTGCGGGTCTCGGGGATTTCCACTGAGAATCCCAGAGTTACAGATCAGTTTGCGTAGTTGTCCGACGGTATTGTATAGATCATATTTTATTTTTGACTCCACGCATTCGGCCTATTTGAACCCTATGCGTAGGTATATGACCCTATGAGTAGGTATAAAATAAATAAAATAAAAAATAAAATGCATTTATTTCGGATAACCAAGATCCATATTGTGAATTAAAATTAAAATCTAAACAACTCAAATCACAACCCATACATAAAATAAAAAATAATAAGTATATAAAATAAAATAAATTAAAATAAAATAAAGGCAGTAAAACAAAAAATCATTAGGGACGGGCTTACAAACGACGGATGGCGCAAGTCATTGGAGCAACGGGCAATTTATAGGAAATGTTCCCTGGTTGAACGCCACCCCCCTGAAATGCACCATACATGGGGAGTTGACCCTCTCCACAACCGTCTTCAGGATACTGCTGTGACTCCCCCGCACTCTGCCCACCAATGAAATGAGTTTTTTACGCATGGTGGCATGGAAGCCAGCAGGTATATATCGATCCCATATACGTAGGTATATGAGACGAAACCACGAACCACTCGTTCTGTTGCAAATTCCCCGAAATGTTTCCGATGAAAGTCCAAGAAACTCTATAATCTTACAGCGACAATTTATCTCACAAGTCATTTTGTTCGTCTTCGAACGTGCTGGTCGATCGACTTGTCGGCCGACCGTTTAGTAGGTAGCGTAAACGAGGTCGCTCTTCACTTCTTCAATTTTAATTCCAGATATTTCATGGCGTTCGTCCAAGAATTATGTACAATAATAGCCATCAAAAATCCCCGTCAATCTAAGGATTTGTACGTAGCATTAGACCAGGCGATGGCCAAGTAAGTTCCACTGATAGTGACCGATGTGTCCACCCGGTGGACGAACCGGTCTAACCTTTCTGTGTTTAATGTTATTATACTACAAATATCTAATACTAGCCGTGCCCCACGGTTTCACCCGCGTTAATCCCGATCCCGTGAAAATATATGACAGTGTCAATTCCAAAGTGCCAAAGTGTTAATTCTTCAACACTTTTCGTTATATTTTGGACAATTAACACAATATCGTTATAAATTATAGCCTATGTTCTATTCTGATGTATAAGCTATATTATTGTAAAGTTTCATTAAAATCCATTCAGTAGTTTTTGCGTTAAAGAGTAACAAACATCCATACATCCAGACATCCAAACATACAAACTTTCACGTTTATAATATTAGTAGGATGTACTAGCATTTAGCTGTGATTATGTCTGCGTAGGGGTTTCATTTTCCATATTCCTTTCTTGATGTCGATATTATAGCAGCCATCTGTTTACCAAATTTTAGCTCGTCTATTCGCAAGAGCTGCCGCCCAATTGTCGTATTCTTATGCAGCGCGTCTTGACTGCGTTTGCGTCATAACCATAGATTTCGTATTGCTAAGACGCACTCGTCACGCAGTTACTCATGTGGTTTAGGTTTGCGTAACGTGTGCGTGACGAGTGCGTGACGAGTGCGTAACGTGTGCGTGACGAGTGCGTCTTAGCAATACGAAATCTATGGTTATGACGCAAACGCAGTCAAGACGCGCTGCATAAGAATACGGCAATTAGGCGGCTGTGTGTTGTTAGATCAGTCAGTCTTATAGTCAAAGACAATTTTTTTATCCCTTCGGCCGTGTATGATACCAGAGTTTTTATTCATTTGGATGCATAGGTACAGCGGGCCGATTGCCGTATTCTTATGCAGCGCGTCTTGACTGCGTTTGCGTCATAACTATAGATTTCGTATTGCCCTAATTTCTTAAGACGCATACGTCACGCAAACCCAAACGTCGAGCGCTCGCCGTTTCGCGCTAAATTTTGACGTGACATAAATGTCAAATTAATTGTCACCTAGGAAGATTAGTAAAAAACGTACGGCAACAGCTTGTTTCACGCGTAGGATAGTAGACGTCGTAGGTGAAGTAGACGTGCAGTTAAAGTAACGGTTACGCGTAGCTTTATTTTACGGCAATACCGATTATTGTTCGCGTCCACGTGACGTATGCGTCAACTGGACGTGCACTCGACTAATGCGTCATAAGTTACGGCGATCGGGGGGCAGCTTGCATGAAAATCACATAGAAACATCTTAAAAACTAAGTTAGGATATGTGCACGTTTTCCCTCTATATATTTGGCTAATATTTCAGCATAATGCATCGTCAAGGCCTTTTAGTAGATTTGGGTATACGATTCGAGATCACAGTCACATCAATGATACAAAAACTTCTTGCTCTCGAACCGGACGTCATACAGAGTAAGTACTCACAGTTCCACCGGGTGGAACTACCGGTCCAGATCTGAATAGAGGCAGATGGACAAAAAGATGATCTATCTTATAAAGGTTCCTTTTTTTTAACTTTAGAGGTACGGACCTTAAAAAAGTAGCCTCTGTTGTGCCTAACTATCTACTTACATAAATTTATCGCAATCGGTCGGACTGACATTATTTTAGCTTATACACTTTCTATAGGTACCTAGAATGACATAATTATTTATATGCATGATCTAATTTAATCAACTACTATTGCATAACTCATAAACTTAATATTAAGATTTTGTACGCCAAATGGCAGATCACAGAGCGCAATAATATTTGTATTCGTATCTTCTAAATTTACCTGTGAATCACAAATAAATGATTTTGATTTGATTGGATTTGATTCGGTTCATTAGTTTTTTTGAGTGAAGAAGTCAAAATTCAGACAACGACGGAGTCACATTTACCTGCATTGCACACACGTTAGTTTTTATTTAAAACAAGTGCTATGAAAGTTAAATCTAATAAATCTTTTACCTCAGGTTACGCATCAATAACAGTTAATGCAATCGATGAAAAAGAAGAAGCATTCGCTGCGGATGTACAATCGTTATTTCACAATTTAGATGACATCTATAGTTATCAAGAAGGCGAAGAACTTCTAAACACTTTAGTGCAAGTGTATGAGTACCCAAAGAATGGTTCGGCTTTAGACGTTGCCGAAAATGTAGTGAAAAAAGTTTTTAAGCCATATTTCAGGTTAGCAGGTTCCCAGACGAGACAATTTTTAATACAATCGATTAATAGTGTATTGGAAAAAAGAAGTTTTGGACACAGAAGACGAACAGGGGAATCGTATCATAAGAAGTTTGGAAAATTTTATGCAAAGGAAAAAAATGTTAATAGCGGTTTTCAAGAAAAAAATATAAGCAATGACAATAAAAATTGCAAAATAACTACAAGTATTACTAAACTAAATGATATGAAAATGAATGAGGTTATTGTCAAAGAATTAATTGAAAATGTCAAAATTATGGAAGCCATAGAGAAATACAAAACCAAAATAGTTCAAGCTACAGCAAATTCTGGACCTAATATTTACAAAAGAGATAATTTTGACAAAATTAAACCCAAAAGAAATGAAAACTCAAATGATAGTAACAGAGAAAGGGCCAATATCAATTTAAATAATAAAAAAGATAAAATTTCGAACTTAGACGATGAAGTTATGAAATACAAACTCAACACTAAACAAAATCCTAAAATTAAAAAGAATAAAGAATCTAGAAAGATTTTTTTTTCAGAAATGGGCGGTGAAACTGGTTAGTATACAGGGTTATTGGAAATTAATTGACACGGCGTTAAGGGCTTATTCTGTGCACCTTAACGATCAACTTTTGTTCTACGACTTTTGGAAATTCATTATAAAAATATTCCATACAAAAATAAAAAATTAAATCCAACAGTTCAAATAATACTCAACTCTACGTCTACGTCACAGAATCAATCATAGTAGGTATGGTACAACCCGATCGGGTCGCACGCAGTGCGCCCCGTGCCGATCGCGCGCGTGCGCACTTGCCGTATAGACATAGAAAATTACCAGACAGTACGAGAAACACTTAAATATTTTTTTTGGGATATGTATTAAGTTTCGACAAAAGTCGTAGAACAAAAGTTGTTTGTTAAGGTGCACAGAAGAAGCCCTTAACGCCGTGTCAATTAATTTCCAATAACCCTGTATACTTATAATATCTTTAATTTACATCTTAATATATATAAATCTCGTGTCACAATGTTTGTCCTCAATGGACTCCTAAACCACTTAACCGATTATAATAAAATTCGCACACCATGTGCAGTTCGATCCAACTTGAGAGATAGGATAGCTTACATCCCGATATTCCCACGGGATCGGGAGTTACGCGGGTGAAACCGCGGAGGGCAGCTAGTCTATAATATAAAAATCAATTGCTGTTCGTTAGTCTGGCTAAAACTCGAGAACGGCTGGACCGATTTGGCCAATTCTTTTTTTGTTGTGTTTGTCGTAGTCCAGGGAAGGTTTAAACGTCGGACTTACGCGGGTGAAACCGCGGGGCGCAGCTAGTATTTAATAAAAGACTAAGGGATGAGTATACATATTAACGACACACATATTTGCAGGTTCGATTCCTGCCGATGAATAACAGATATTACTATGATCTACATAATTATATGTATATTTGTTTTGTGTGTATCATTAGTTAAATATTATATGTTAGATGGCGCTCATTGAAACATGACATGTTGAAAACAGATGGGGTTAATGTAACTTTAATCGCAATATTTCTGTGTGTTTTTAGATCGACTCTCCGGGTCGACATCCAAAAGCGAAAGCGTATCGAAAACACATCGAAACAAATTGGACAAATACATGAAACACAAAATAAAGAACCATTTGATACGTAATCATGTAAAATTGCACAAAAATCTATACAAAAGCCACCGAAGAAACGAAGAGACACAAATGAATATAAAAAATAAAGTTTTAAGGAAGAATGACGGACAAAATAGGTTTAAAGAAGTAAAAAAGCCTCATAAAGAACCTTCTTTCAAAGACAAGATACGTGCTAGCGACAATGAAAGACCTTCTTACAACATGAGACATTCTAACGAAGAAAATCGACGACGTCTTCCCGGCAATAGAAGACATTACGGCAGTAAAAGGCGGCCTCCTGGAGCCAATAGACGACCTTTTGACAGTATTACAAGAAATCCTGACACCAACCAACAACCTTCAATGTATCTAACCCCACGATACGAATATAACTCCAGAAGATTGAAAGAAAACCTCAATTTGACCCGACGAAGCAATGCTAAACCGATTTCTACAGAACTCTCGTACTCTAATGAAGAGAACGATATAAAATTCAATCTACAAGACGCTATACGACATCCGATTGATTTAAAATCGAAAATAAAACATAATTCGTTAATATTTGATAAAGTTCAAAATGGCCGCCGGCAGATGGCGCCAGTAGATAGACTTGGTTTGAGAGACGAATCGAACTATAGCGACGATGAAGGAACGATTAAAAATAATATTTATAAGGTTTTTAATAAGAATAGTTAGGTTATAGGTACATTCTTAAAATTGACGTGGTTATTTTGACTTTTATTTTACCATGATATTTACCATGTTTTTGTATTTGTTTTGACAAAACAAAACAAAAACCTGGTAAATATCTCGTTTTATATGACTTCAGAACTATTTAATATCTTTTAAAAAACACGTGACGCCTGGCAGATGTGAAACATCGACATTATTTTGTAAAAGTAATAATAAAATAAAAAAAAACGTGGTGTAGACGGCCAATATAGCGGAGACGCTCCTATCACATATGGTGTGCCTCAAGGTAGTGTCCTGGGCCCTACTCTGTTTTTATTGTACATCAACAGTCTCTGTGATCTGGCTCTTGAAAGCGGTAGAATCTTTACTTTTGCTGATGATACAGCTATTATTTTCCACGGACAAACGTGGAGAGAAGCAAAAGATAAAGCTGAATTAGGTCTGAGGAAGGTACAAAACTGGCTCAGTCAAAACCTACTTACACTGAATGTTTCTAAGACTAAAGTCATGCCTTTCGCTATAACCAAGAGAACATTACCTAACGAGAAAAGTCTTAAGATCAAATTACATTCGTGTCAAAGAAATGATAAAATTTGTGACTGCAATGAACTAGATAGATGCAAAGAAATAAAATACCTAGGAGTCATATTAGACGAAAATCTAAAGTGGGTGCCCCATATTAATCAATTAGCGGGTAGATTAAGAAAACTCATATTTATATTTAAAAAACTAAGATACATAGCAGATTCGGTGCTTCTCAAGACTGTGTACTACGCTTTGGCTGAATCCTTACTAACATACTGCATAACATCCTGGGGCGGAGCTTGTAAAACGCATCTCGTACGTCTCGAGATAGCTCAAAGGGCATTACTAAAAGTAATGTCTTTCAAGCCCTTTGGACATTCCACATCTAAACTTTATACGGAATGTGATGTTTTGACAGTGAGGCAGCTTTTTGTAAGAAATGTCATAATGAATCACCATTGTAACCTGGTGTACAATGACGTCCATACCTCAAATAGAAGAAGAAATAATGTCACCAAAATTCCATTATGCAAAACTTTCTTTATGCATAGATTTAGCTATTTTCAAGGTCCTAACTTGTATAACATGGTAAACGAAAAACTTAATATCTACCCTAAGAACTCATTTTTGACTAAAACTATGCTGGAAATATGGCTGAAAAGCCTATCCTACGACGACACAGAAGAATTATTTATAAGAATACAATAAAATTTACTTTACCATTACAACAACTAGAATAAACTATTGCATAATCTACGTAGGTAATTATAGTTTATGTTATTTATACTTTACTTTTATATATATATATGTACATGTAATTTTCCTATTATATGTTTATAATTCTAATTTTAATATTTATAAAATCAAAACCATTTCACTATTTTTATTGTTTTCACTTACTTTAAACATGTGTAAAATTGACTAAGTTCATAGTATTAGTGGTCTAACTTAACGTAAACAGTTGGTACGGCTCGATCGGTGCAAACCTGATGTGTTCTTTTTTTTGTATGATAAGTGTCGGTACTTGCAAAAATATTTCACTACGAAATGTCTTTTAATGTTATTTTGTGTTTGTGTTTGAAATACTATTTGTAGTGTATTGTGTTAGTAGTGAGGTGTTTATGTGATTTGCTTACGTAGCTATCATAATGTGAATTATAAAGATATTTTTTATCACAGTTGCTCATAAAGTGGATCTTATTAAACCGCTTTTAGGCTCATAATGCAACGTATTATACACGCGTGCGATAAAAAAAAATCCAACTAGTGCTAAAATAATACGTTATCCCGATATGTCAAATACGTATCTTACTGCTAATGACATATAGTAGATGAAACATTCTTAAGGACATCGTTCCAATCGTTCCCAAAACTTAAGGTGCCGGCCAGAAAAAAAAATGTTTCTATCTTGTAGAGAATAACATTTTAAACAATGTTTACTAAGACAACAAAGAGCTACGATCAACCATCGTTGAGTTATTTTACATTGAAAACCCAAAAAAATGCATTTTGTAGAGATCCGTTTGACCACTTTTAAGATATTACTACAGAAAAAATATATAAATATAAAGTAGTAAATAGATAAGCTTTGTCTGTTTTTATTATATTTTTATAAATAGGTATATCCAACAACCCTTTCAGAAGTTTTAGTGGGATCTTAAAAGTGGTCAAACGGATCTCTATAAAATGCATTTTTTGGGTTTTCAATTTAAAAAACTCAACGATTTTTGATCGTAGCTCTTTGTTGCCTTAGTAAACATTGTTTAAAATGTTATTCTCTACAAGATAGAAACAATTTTTATTACTGGCCCCCATTTTTTTTTGTGGGTATTTTTTGTTAGAAACATGAATGATCTCCTTTATCTGGGTTATACTGTTTTGATGTATAGAAAAAGGTACCATCCAAAGAGTTTTTAAGCCTTGCTGGCATAAAACTCTTTGTTGGTACCTTTTTTCTTCTTTTCAAAAGGTTGTCTCTAAAGTCTGTTAAAGAACGATAATATGTGATAATATTACGTGATGACGTCTTTGAAAATAATTAAAAATTGAGTTTTGTTTTTATTTTGTTTCTTTAGGTACATAAATATATTTTTTCCATACCATTATATTCTGTTTTTAACCGCCGACGCAAAAACAAATCAAAAAAACCCTAAAAAAAATATTGTATGTCAGACGCTGTATAGGTTAAAAGTCTTTTGCCTAGCCTTTCGGGAGTGTAATTAACAAAAAATAGTAAACATAACCTAAAATTCTTAAAAACTTTTTATTATTAAAATTTTAACAAGTCTTTTTTTTTATTCGCAACTGTGATAAAAAACGTCGTACGATACACGTGTGAATTGATCATTCCATCTCGGCTTTTGCCACGCTCGCGTTCCGCTCGCGCGTCATAAACCGCCTCTATGGAATGATCAACTTTCCACACTTGTATCGCAATGTACTATATCGTCATAGAGGAAGAAACTACCGACTGAGATACAGGCTCGGCCTAGTTCAGTTGGTAGTTCTAACTACCTACATAAACATATCATGTTTTAATAAACAGGTGAATATCCTAATTTTAAGTCCTATAGTAGGTACTGTTTATTTAGGTATAAGTTTCGTATGAACCTCATGCAAATAAAATTTTTATTTTATTATTTTATTTTAATAAATGGGTGACAAAATTATTGAAACTTTCGTACCAATAAACGGGTGACAAAATTATTGGAGCTTTCGTTCCAATAAATGGGTGACAAATTTATTTTTTCATTACTCAAACTCGGAAAGTAGGTCTGAAGGTGTCTGAGAAGCGTATTGAAAATAATACTTCCAGCCCTAGGGACAATTGCTTTCACTGACAGCTGTTATGTCAAATTATGGCTTCGCACGGCTTGTGCAATTTGCATGTATAAGTATCATTACGCATTAGGAACTTCAAAAACCTAACCTCCTTGCTTTAGGTAACACCAAAGAATAATAATTATGGCTGGGCACGGCTCATGCATAATGCAAGAGTTTAGTACTTAGTAGGTTTTTTTCTCAGTAATCGAATTCAAGTACATTGATATATTTAGTTCAAGATATTTAATAAACAAATGTAAAGACGAAAATGGTAAAAGCGACCTATGACCGACCATGCCGCACCGCCCGCGCCCTGTCGAGATGTTGCTGATTTGGCTTTATGCGACTGTGTGGTCAGTGTCGTTCCTTGAGTAAAAAGAAACTGGTGGGAAATGCTAGCATTTCCAAATTATTTTAAACGTTTTAATTAGTACTATTTTTTGTTATTTTTTTATGTTTTTGTGTTAAGTTTAATCTGGTTTTTTATTTATGATTGTGTATTTTGTGTAAATACTAGTAGTTCGCCCCGAACTGAGACCTCACGAGTTTTTTTCAGCGTTTATTATATTTCAGCGTAAAGTACTAAAATGTATAATATAACGACGAAAGACTCCAAATACGACAGGTCTATCTTATTTGAATGATAGGTGCCTAGTATCGCTATTATCTGACATTGGATGATTTAGAGAATCCAAACACGATAGGCATAACTTGTTGTTGTTGTTAACTTGTTGTTGTTAAGTTCTAATTAGCATAGGTCAATCATCACACCCTGGACATCCGTTGACTCTTTATTTTTACTCAAGACATTTTTAATGTGTCCAACATAATATCCAGAAGATAGTAATTCCTTTCCTTCCTTCCTTATGTATCTACTTATCATAATGTTACGTAAGAGGAAACGAGAAGACAAGCTCGAGAACGAGAATATATTAGAGAAGTTTGAGACCAATATGTCCTGTAATAAGTCCCTAAACTAAAATATAACAAGTCAATAAAAATTATAAAAAATGAGTCACAAATTTTATAATTATCAGAGTCTCTAGATCGGCTAGAACCGAACATTCCTACTATTTAATACTATCCATCACTATTATTGTAAAACAGCCCATGATTATGAAATAAATAATTATAGGAAATGAAGCAAAGAGAGTTCGGACGATTTGGGGCAAAGTAATAAATTTCTATAAAATTTAAATAAATTTGGATTAAGAATATTGTAAATAGTAAGCGTGTTACATTGTGAATTTGTGATGCTACACCTTCGTTATTTTTCTTTTGCAATCACAATGTAACACGCTTACTATTTAAGTACAATATTCTCCAAATTTATTAGATTTATTTATTTTCTATTTTTTAGTTGGACTTTTTTTATTAAAGCGTGTTTTTTTTAGTTTTTTACTGTATTAATTTATTTTATACTTTTTGGTCTTTGATAACGAAATATGTTAGATCAGACCCTGGTTACTATTGAAAGACAAACTACTCGTCAAGACGATTCTAACGAGCCCAAACTCGATGGGGTTGTGTCGTTTCATTGCGAAGTTCCTATGCCAACCTTCCAGTTCCATCATCAGACCCTGGTCACCATTGAAAGACAAACTACTCGTCAAGACGATTCTAACGAGCCCAAACTCGATGGGGTTGTGTCGTTTCATTGCGAAGTTCCTATGACCACCTTCCAGTTCCATCATCAGACCCTGGTTACCATTGAAAGACAAACTACTCGTCGAGGCGATTCTTGACGAGTAGTTTGAATGAATGAACTATAAGGTATGGATAATGAGATAATTCCTGCAGATTCCCTCCAGCTCTATCATCAGATCAGTTCCATGGTACCATATTATTGTCACCGAAGTTACGCCCTTTCATTTGATACCCCACTCGGGTATATTTGCAGTATAGTTTGTGTGCCATATAGGTAGATCCCCTTTTGGACCCCTATCTCCGTAACCCCCTGACCGATCCTGCTCATGTTCGAACTTAAAAATTCTATGGACCTCAACTACTTGTATACCAAAAATCATGAAGATCAGAGCAACGGTACTCAAGTTATCGTCGAACAAACATACAAACATACAAACATACAAACATACAAACATACAAACATACAAACATACAAACATACAAACATACAAACATACAAACATACAAACATACAAACATACAAACATACAAACATACAAACATACAAACATACAAACATACAAACATACAAACATACAAACATACAAACATACAAACATACAAACATACAAACATACAAACATACAAACATACGAGCGACCGACCCTTCTCAACACTAGACCTCTCTCGCTTCGCTCGTTCGGTCAAATATTTTTTAGACAAACTGTGTTACAAAAACTGTAATTTAAATCTACGGACTTCGCGTCATTTCCCAGTGTTGGATTAACTCATTAATAAAATTTCTTCGGTAAGTACCGCCGTATTTGAGTATTAAATACAATTAAATACAAATAGCAGAAACCTAAAAAAAAACACTACATAAATGTTCAACCTCTTTGGTCCCAACGGCTCTATGGCTCTATGGACTCTATGGAGTCTATCATTCACTCTCGTTGTTAGGAAGAATTTTATGTATTATTCGTATTGAAAAGCACAGTGTTTACCTCGGGTGAAAGACTCATTAAGTCCCTCGAACTATTAGCGCCCTCGCTACGCTCGGGCGGTAAACTCCGTCTTGAGACTTTTAATGAGTGAATGAAATTTTGACATTCTCTAAGATTTTTTTTATTGTGACTAAAGTTTATTTTCTATAATAAATAATTCTTTTTAATGCAAAAAAATATCTATTAATATTAAAAGTCCTAACTGATTGATATCAATCAACGCACTGTTAAAACCAATAAATGGATCGGACTATTTAATTTTGGCATACAGATACACAACCACTAGGAAAGGATTTTTCAAAAGTCAACGTTCAAGTTGTAGGCAAAACCTAGTTTGATAATAGTACATCTCGGTTTCTTAACACGCTCGCGTTCCGCTCGCGCGTCATGAACTACCTCCATGCAGATATCAATTCACCACACTTTATATCGCAATGTGATAATATTTTGATGTTGATGTTTATAAAAATTGTTGGTGTAAGTATGTATTTTGGGTGACATTTGCAAAATTTATTAGATTTTTAAAAATGAGAAAAGTAAATGTCTGAATTTGATTGATTACCTCTGAAGCCATCAAGGCTTAAATGAAAAATTCACGTTAAGAAATACATCTAAGAATAATTCATAAAAACATATACCACACATTTCCATAAACTTTCACAACAAAATCGAATTTAAATATTAAAAAAAAAAACAAAATAATATTTATTTATATTATCGTGTTAACCGATAGACATATTATTTATAAACTCAAATATATTTTTACTTTCAATTAACTATTTATTGTTTAAGAATAAAATATTGATGGTTTGATTTAAAATGTATTTAATGTATTTAATCTTGTTAACGATGTAAGGAAGTTAACATACATAATATATTACAATATACATTATACTTCTATACATAATTTGGTAACATATTTATATTTAATACATAGGTCTTAAAAAATATGTAATTATTACTAAAGTTATTTAAAACGGAATATTTATCATGTTTTTCGTTTTCGTTTTGTGGGTCTCGATATTATAACAAATACAAGAAACATGGTAAATATTGCGTTTTAAAAAACATTTGTAGTTCAAATAACCACGTAAGTTTAGAAATTATTTCTAATTATTCTTATTAAAAACCTTATAAATATTGCTTTTAATCGTTCCTTCATCGTCGCTATAGTTCGATTCATCTCTCAAACTAATTCTATCTACTGGCGCCATCTGCCGGCGGCCATTTTGAACTTTATCAAATATTAACGAATTACGTTTTATTTTAGATTTTAAATCCACAGGATGTCGTATAGCGTCTTGTAGATTGAATTTTATATCGTTCTCTTCATTAGAGTAAGAGAGTTCTGTTGAAATCGGTTTAGCATTGCTTCGTCGGGTCAAATTGAGGTTTTCTTTGAATCTTCTGGAGTTATATTCGTATCGTGGGGTTAGATACATTGAAGGTCGTTGGTTGGCGTCAGGATTTCTTGTAATACTGTCAAAAGGTCGTCTTTTGGCTCTAGGAGGCCGCCTTTTATTTCCGTAATGTCTTCTATAGCCAGGAAGATGTCGATTTTCTTCGTTAGAATGCCGCATGTTGTAAGAAGGCCTTTCATTATCTCTAGCACGGGTCTTGTCTTGGAAAGAAAGTTCCTTATCATGCTTTTTTACTTCTTTAAACCTATTTTGTCCGTCATTCTTACTTAAAACTTTATTTTTTATATTCATTTGTGTCTCTTCGTTTCTTCGGTGGCTTTTGTATAGATTTTTGTGCAATTTTACATGATTACGTATCAAATGGTTCTTTATTTTGTGTTTCATGTATTTGTCTAATTTGTTTCGACGTGTTTTCAATACGCTTTCGCTTTCCGATGTCGACCCGGAGAGTTGATCTAAAAATATATATAGAAATATTGCGATTGAAAGTACTATTAGTATTAAAGTATTAATGCCATCTGTTTTCGTCGATCTAAAATACAAAATTTAACTATTGCCATTAACAACACGAAGACTTAACTGATACACACAAACCAAATAAATATATTTATAATTATGAAGATCATAGTAATATTTGATGTTGAACGGCAGAAATCGAATTTGCAAATGTCTCTGTCGTTATTGTGCATACTCATCTCCTACTGTTTTATTATGATGTAAAAATATATTATAAGTCAATACTAACCAGTTTCAGCGGTCATTTCTGAATATAAGATCTTTCTAGATTCTTTAACATTTTTAATTTTAGCATTTTGTTTAGTTTTGAGTTTGTATTTTATAACTTCATCGTCTAAGTTCGCCAATTGGTCTTTTTTATCAATAAAATTTATATTAGTAGTTTTTTTATTTTTGGGTTGGATTTCGTCAAAATTAGCTCTTTTGTAATGTTTAGGCCAAGATTTAGCCGTAGTTTGGACTATTTTGGTTTTGTATTTCTTTATAGCTTCCATAATTTTGACATGTTCAATTAATTCTTTTACAATAACGTCATTTCTTTCCATACCACTTAGTTTGGTAATACTTGTTGTTATTTTGCATTTTCTATCGTCTACGCTAATGATTTCTTTATCGAAACCGCTCTTATCAATATGTTTCTTTGCATAAACTTTCTCAAACATTTTATCATCTAAATCCCCTATACGCCTTCTGCGACCTAAACTTCTTTTCGACATTACGCTATTAATCGATTGTATTAGAAATTGCCTCGTCTGTGAACCTGCTAACCTGAAATATGGCTTGAAAACTTTTTTCACTACATTTTCGACAACGACGTAAGCCGAATCGTTCTTAGGGTATTCTTCTACTCCCACTAAAGTGTTTAGAAGTGCTTCACCTTCTTCAAAACTGAATATGTAATCTATATCTTTTAGCAATGTTAGTAGATCTTCAGCGAGTGCTACTTCTTTTTCTTCGAGTGCACTAATTGCTATTGATGCGTAACCTGAGGGTAGAGATTTACTATAATAGCACTTTTTATTAAACGAAAAATAACGTCCAGGTGAATGCAACTCTGTCGGTGGCTGAATTTTAAGTTTTTCACACAAAAACGAATAAACAATTGCGATATAATTGTAAGGAGACAGCCAGCTATAGCTCAGGCACCAATATAATTGTAAGGAGACAGCCAGCTATAGCTCAGGCACCAATATAATTGTAAGGAGACAGCCAGCTATAGCTCAGGCACCAATATAATTGTAAGGAGACAGCCAGCTATAGCTCAGGCACCAATATAATTGTAAGGAGACAGCCAGATATAGCTCAGGCACCAATATAATTGTAAGGAGACAGCCAGCTATAGCTCAGGCACCAATATAATTGTAAGGAGACAGCCAGCTATAGCTCAGGCACCAATATAATTGTAAGGAGACAGCCAGCTATAGCTCAGGCACCAATATAATTGTAAGGAGACAGCCAGCTATAGCTCAGGCACCAATATAATTGTAAGGAGACAGCCAGCTATAGCTCAGGCACCAATATAATTGTAAGGAGACAGCCAGCTATAGCTCAGGCACCAATATAATTGTAAGGAGACAGCCAGCTATAGCTCAGGCACCAATATAATTGTAAGGAGACAGCCAGCTATAGCTCAGGCACCAATATAATTGTAAGGAGACAGCCAGCTATAGCTCAGGCACCAATATAATTGTAAGGAGACAGCCAGCTATAGCTCAGGCACCAATATAATTGTAAGGAGACAGCCAGCTATAGCTCAGGCACCAATATAATTGTAAGGAGACAGCCAGCTATAGCTCAGGCACCAATATAATTGTAAGGAGACAGCCAGCTATAGCTCAGGCACCAATATAATTGCACATCATCGCACGACCAATGCGTCCAATGCGATGAAAATATTCGTACGATTGTGCAATCCAACACACTGGTATCTATTCAATGTCCTAATTGACAATTATGCGCTGCACTGCGACCCAATTGGTCTATAGAAATCGCATTGCATCGGAGGCATCGGTCGCACGATGACGCGCAATTAATAATCGTATAATTAATAAACTAGTTTGAACATCACTAGATGATGATGAGTTAAGGACCTCATCACTAGCGAATGACACTCTCGACAAGACAAATGGCGAAGACCGCTCCGTATTTTATTTTAATTATTATTCTATAATTTCTCAATAAAACAAGTTTCAAAAAACTCGGGTACTGTATGGGTCATAAGTAAATGATCAGTTCGCTAAAATAATACTATCCAAAAGTATTGGAGTTAAAACCTTATTCTAATAGGCGTTACACACAAACTTGAATTAAAAGCACTTTCAATTCAAGTATTTAAGTTTGTGTGTCTCCGTGTGATTATATTTTCAACATTTTAGCTATGTCGTTAGCTTAAATGCCACCACCCGCTACACCAACCAACGCGACATGGGTTATAATGTTCAAATTGTGCTGCACAGGATTGTAAACGTTACGGTACGCAGAGACTTTTGACCGTGGATTGTACCTACTTTTCAATAAACAACGATTGTTGTTGATGTTGGGGTTCAATGCGCTGGCTTCACGCTTCTAGTGATGGGCTCCTTAACTCATCATCTTCTAGTGTTGTTCATATTCGTTTACACTACAGGCTATTTAATATCCTGTTGTTCCCACGGGACCGGGAGTTACACCAAGTGAAACTGTGAATACTCACTCTGGATTATGCCCGGTTCGAGAGCAATGAGCTTCCGTATCATTGAAAAGACGGTGGTCTCAAATTTTATACCGAATTCTACAAAAAGGCCTTCTTGACTCATCATGCTGAAATATTATACAAATAAAAGGTAAACGTGACTGATCTAACAACAAACAGCTCGAATGGATGAATCCGGCTAAAATTTTGCGAATTAATAGCTGTTATACTGTAGGCATCCAAGAAGAAAGGATTATGGAAGATTTAACCTTTACGCGGACAAGCTAGTGTTAGATGTTTGTATTATTTGCAAGAAGTTTTGTCTTTGACTATTATATCGAAAGTTCGTCTTTAATAAGGGGCTTTCTATTAACGCATTGTAAACCCGCCCCCCACTCCCCCTTGGTGATACATGGTGAGGTTTAAGACTACCCCCACTCCCCCCTATATCACGTGTATTTTTAGTACCTACAAAGAATCTTATTTTTTATATTTATAAAATACAGGTAAGTTTAAGTAACATCTAATTTTATTATAGAAAATTTATCGCCGCTTTTCGGTTGAGTATGGCGCGTTTGCTGATAAAACCCTCCCCCCCTTGTGATATTTCATGTTTTTTTATGGAGCCCCTTTCGAGCCTCACGTGATGGACAGCCCCTAAAGAGTCAGCTCAGCCTAGCCGGTAGTTAGACCGGTTCGTCCACTCGGTGGACACACAGGTCAGTAAAAAGATCAGTAGAACTTACGTCGCCATCACCTGGTCTAATGCTAAGTACAAATCCTTAGATTGAAGTGGGTCTTTTACTGCTATGATTGTACATAACTCTTGGACGAACGCCGTGAAATATCTAGAATTCAAATTAAACAAATTGATTAACATTGAACTCAGTTACGCTACCGACTAAACTAAAGAAACAAAACTACTTTCAGAATTAGCGCTGAAAGGTGGTAGAGCTTGTCGGTCTTTTATCGGATATATTTTGGGGCGTGTGCAACAGAACTGCACAATATCATCCCCTTTTTTCAGTTGTCGAACAAGCACGCAAACTGATGTGACACCGGTTCTCAGTGGAAATCCTTAAGACCCGCACTGAACACATGAAACCACTTGCTTTACCTGAATCTTTCATTTCGTTTATCGTTTCGTCACTTACTTTTAGCTAAGACATTAATAAACGCTGACTTAAACAATCATTAAAAAAACATCTCACCCTTCTTTTTTGGTACCCATTATGGTTTTGGCGTCTTTAACAATAGGGCCATCGGAGGAAGGTGGAGGTGGCGTTGTTATAGCTAAAACAATCAATGTTATTTGGCGGACAAATAAAAAAACTCCAATTCCCATTTTCACATTTTAGCATAAGAGTTTGATTAAAAAACGTAAGACTTCAAATACGACTGGTCTATCTAGGCACTAGTAATTTCTGGAATTATTAGCAAGGAAAAATGCGTGTGCTAAATTCGGCAACCAGACTCAATGTGCCAGACTATGATGCTTAGAAGATGGCTAAATCGATTTAAGTCAACTTACCATATATTAAGCTATCCAGCCCTGGCTCAGTATAAACGTGGTGTCCGGCCGTAGTCGCATCCACGTCGTAATACGCTGGATCAACTGAAGTCTCTGTTCCTTGCCTTATTACGTTAACACCGATTCGCCCGGGTTGTGTCCACTGAATATTTTGCTGACCATATGACATTTTTTTGTATCTATTCAATAAAAATGAGGGTAGGTATTTTTTCTACGAGTGTTAAATATCCACAGGCTTAGAAACATGGAGAGTAAGACTTGACGGTTTCGTCTCGATGTGCCTTGTATAGTTTAAATCGGACTAATATTATAAATGCAAAAGTTTCTGTATGTCTTAGTTGTATTGTATTAGCTCTGCAATCTCTGCATGCAAGAACTCCTGAAACGATATAACTGAAGCCAGAGCTCCAACGTTTAATCCAGATTATCTCAAAACTATCGAGTCTTAATAAATATCCAAATCTAAAATGACATACTTACTTGTTTTGTCGACTAGGAGTTGATGGGTAGTAGTTATTTTGGGGTAATTTAATTGATGGATATTGAGTTGGTCGTCTGTCAACATTAGTTCGGTATGGAGGTTGATGTTGATTATAAGTTGATGTACTATATCGAGGTCCTTGTCGGCCAGGTGGCTTAGTTAATAATAACGTAGTTAGTGGGCCTTCAGTTCTTTGCGTCACAGGTCTAAGAGTTGAGCCAACATCAAATGTTTTATTTTCATTTTTGTATGTCGGGTGCCGAAAATATTTTGTAGTTGATCGGAACTGAATTTTTGTTGTTGTGCTTGGATATTTTTGAGTGTTGTCTGTTGATTAGAAAATATTATGATCAAAAACAATAAGGATTCATTAAGCCTTTGGACAAACGTGCACTTTGACCAAACACACCCTTGAGAAACCACCCCAAACCCTGTGATTGGCTGGCTACGCACCTTGAAGATAGTCTTCAATAGGCGGAGTGTTGCCATCGTATGTTGTATTTTCCGGTGTGTAGTAGCGTTTTACGATCGACTTGAAGTAACCCCATAGTAAAATCCGTACGTATTTGTATTTGTCTGGTCTGTCTTCTCCGTACATGAATCTGCGAATATATGTTTAGGGTGAGAATGAGCATGAGTGGGTCTAGTGAGAGTATATAAGAAAAAA
Source organism: Idaea aversata (assembly GCA_907269075.1). NCBI lineage: Eukaryota > Metazoa > Arthropoda > Insecta > Lepidoptera > Geometridae > Idaea > Idaea aversata. Next base: position 556,899 of record OU026083.1, read on the forward strand.
AAAGTATATAAGTAGTTTATCCGTTATCTGGCACCCATAACACAAGCATTAAGTTGCTTAGCTTGGGGCTGGATGGCGATGTGTAATATGTCCAGGGGCCTTATTCTGCTATTTGGCCAACCATTGTCATTATATCGAGACTCTATAGATATTATATCGAGATTGTGACTTTATTTGGTATTCTGCTAAAGTTTTAATAACATCGCAATATAATCACTATGGAGTCTCAATGGTATGGTAATATTTACCTTGCAGGTGTTGCCTAGCAACATGGTATATGTTGCTAAGCAATATACCGTTTTGACAACTATCGAGATTCCATTAAGCCACGATTGTAGAGCAGAACACAAAAGTGAGTCAGTGGTGTGTCAGTGGTGTCTCGATAGAATAATCAACGTTAGGAGAATACGAATTTGACATGTAATGTCATATTTTTGACATTAAATTTCTATTACGATTATATCGACACACTATTGAAATACAATTGTGTTAGCAGACTTAGGCCCCTGAAATATTTATTTATTTATTTTATTTTATTTAGTATGGTGTAAGGGTTGGTGAGCTGAAGCGGATACAGGAGACGGCTTTAGTAAGCTCTGCTGGGTCTTGAACCAGGGGTAACTTGTGTGCCCAAGGTGGCACTTAGACGGAGTAGTGTCTTACATGGTCTGGTCCACAATAGTTTTGTTCAACGCCTCCAAATCGGAATAGACGTCGTATATCTGTTCTGGTGACATAGTCACGAGGTAATCAATTGGCTTGAAGCTGGTTGACGTTGGCGGTGGAGTAGGTGCCGAGGTGGTGATGGTGGGCTCAGGTGATGTTTCCTGTAAACATTCATTATACCTATTGAAGTAAACTATTTAAGGGGGGTCCATACGCCAACGACCTTGGTACACAGCCTACTAAATAGTAATTACTACTGACACCGGTCGCCTTCGTTGGTGAAAATTGTTGATTGTTACGAATGTGTTTTGTTTTTCTCAAAAGTGCTGAGATGGAATTGTAGGTGAGATTTTTACCAACATTTTGGTGTGATTTTGAGCCAAAATTTCTTATAGTTTTGAAGCTATCCTTAAATTAAGAATTAAAACTAGTCTAGCTTTGAAAAGACAAATAATTTTCACCTCAAAATTACCCCAAAATATCGGTAAAAATATAACCTGCAATTCCATCTCAGCACTTTTGAGAAAAACAAAACACATTCGTTACAATCAACAATATTAGTTGTAAGCGACGGGTATTTCGGGCGCGTTGCGTTTGGTTGGCAGCATAAGCAGCCTTAATCAATTTTTTCAGTAATTTTTATTATTAAGACATTAACCCCCGAATACTGAAAGGCTCCTTAATCTTAAGTGGCGTTTAAATTGGCGTTAAGTGTATGCTTTCTATTGAACCCAACACTTAAATTTCAATTTAAGCGCCACTTAAGATTAAGTAGCCTTTCAGTATTCGGGGGTAAAATTGATAAACGCCGCGCTTACATAAACAGACAGACAACTTTGTTCATTCATGGACCTGACATAGTACGAGTAACAAGTAACAGATAATCGACGACTCGTTTGTCGAGTAATTCCATTCTTTAAGGTGAAAGGGTACCTACACTCTCTCCATACAAACGTAGTCGACTGTTTTCTCCCTGGATATTGACAATAGCACAAATATTTTTGTGCCATAAAACCTATAACTTCCATGACAATGCCCCTATTTTTTGTTTTTTTTTACATTCATTTTCTAATTATCATAGAAATTAAGATAAAAAAATAAACAAAAATAGGGGCATGTTCATGGCAGTTATAAGTTTTATGCACCAAAAATATTTGCTCTAGTGGCATTATCCAGGGAGAAAAAAGTCGACTACGTTTGTAATAGTTTGTATGGAGAGAGCCCCCGGTACCCTTTCCTCTTGTTATTACGTACATGCTCTTCCGGCAACGTACTAGGTAGCGTGGTGCTAGCCTGTGTGGTGCTTGTTCTTGTAATTGTAGGCCGCGTGGTTGTATTCTGGGAAGTATTGTCCTGAGTGGTATTGGCCTGCGTGGTTCTGGCCTGCGTGGTTCTGGCCTGCGTGGTTCTGGCCTGCGTGGTTCTGGCCTGCGTGGTTCTGGCCTGCGTGGTTCTGGCCTGCGTGGTTCTAGCCCGGGTGGTTCTGCTATACGGGATATTGTAATCCATGTAATGGTCCGTAAAATTTACTTCTTGGACCAAGTAGTCGTCAACTTGTGGATTAGGTGTAGCTAAAACATTTTAAATTAAAAACCTCGCGGTTACACCTGCGTGTCTTGAGATAACTTAAACATACTTGGTAGTCGGACTGGGTTAGATTGAATGTTGAGAGGTATTAGGTATAGGAAACATGGTGACACCCAGTCCGACTTCCAAGTATGTTTAAGTTATCTACTGTCTTAGTGACCCGAAATGGATTATTTTTAACTTTTGAGTTTTTATTTTTCACTTTTTCTCTTCTTCATAAAATCACAAAATCATAAATTTTTCTATTTCTCCTTTTCTCTTATTAAATATATTTCTGTTTATTTTTTAAATCCAATGATTTTGTTATTATCATAGAAATTCGTTATTAAGGCGTAGGTATTATACTCACGTTGCAAAATATCTAAAACTACCTCATTAGAAATACTTACATTTTCTATAAACTTTTAAAGCAAAATTCAATTCACTTAATATAATGAAAAACAAGAAACGATACATTTTTATATCAAAGTGTTTTCGATTTAAAATAAAAAAAATGTTTAATACTTAAAAAATTGATAGCTTAGCTTGAATTATATTTTTACATTAAAATACCAATTTATTGTTTTAGAATAAAATGTGAAATTGTTTTATGATTTGATCTTTTAACGATGTAAGGCAGGTTACATATAAAAATAAAACATAATATACAACATACATTTATAACTTTCTATAAATATTATTTGTTGTAAAAATATTTAAAAATTTATGTTTTATACCTAACTAGCGACATATTATGCATGTATTATACATATAAACCTTACTCTTGAATCACTCTATCTATTAAAAAAAACTGCATCAAAATCCATTGCGTAGTTTTAAAGATTTAAGCGGTCAAAGGGAAATAGGGACAGAGAAAGCGACTTTGTTTTATACTATGTAGTGATGTATATTAATTGTAAATTTCGATACACGTTAAACATGGTAAATATACCGTTATAAATAACTTTAGTAATAATTACATAAAGAATAAAACATAAATATTGATATTATAAACATCACTACACATTATGAAACAAAGTCGCTATCCACGGTCTGTCTTTCCCTGTGTATGCTTAGATCTTTAAAACTATGCAACGGATTTTGATGCGGTTTTTTAAACAGATAGAGTGATTCAAGAGGAAGATTTTAGTCTAAAAAACAAAACTACAATGCGCACAAAGTCGCGGGCAACAGCTAGTTATTCATAAAAGTACAAAGAAGTGTTGTTTTGTATGTAACCTGCCTAACATCGTTACAAGATAAAATACATTTTAAATCATAACAATTTCATATTTTATTCTTAAATAATAAATAAGTAATTTAATGCAAAAATATATTCAAGTTAAGGTATAAAGTTTTTATTTTGAACATTTTTTGAAATCGATAACACGTTGACATAAAATGTACTGTTTTTATGTGTTAATTATGTGAATTCAATATTGCTGCGAAGGTTTATTGAAATTGTAAGTATTACTTAATACATATTTTTAGATATTTTTACAACGTGGATTTTTAATTTAATAATTGATGGCAAATACTATGACAATGACAAAATTAGGATTTTTGAAAAAGATAAACGTCATTTATAAAAGAGAAAATGTCTTTAAACTACCTTACTAAATTGGAAGAAACTTGGTTTGGGGTTACATTTAATTCAAGAAATGATTATATCTACGTATTTTAAATTGGTCCAGGAAGTAGTATATGATATGTACAAATACGTACAATATTTAGCAAATCAACACCACCCAGACTAGAATCACACTGGTTATCACCACGCTGGCAAAGCTGGTACGTTGAGGGATTACTCGACAAACGAGTCGTCGCGTCGATGGTTTGTTACTTGTAGTTTCGTACTATGACAGACCTATGAATGAACAAAGTTGTCTGTCTGATCGTGTGAGCGTGGAATGAACGAATTTTAACAGTTTCAAAGTTTATTAGCATTCTTTCATTGTGGTACTTGAGCTTGTCAGATTTATAACATGTTTATTCCCAGATACGTGTACGGAGAAGACAGACCAGACAAATACAAATACGAATATACTATGGGGTAACTTTAAGTCGGTCGAAGGATCTGACTTGACACCGGACGCTACAAAATACGCCAACAGTCTGCAGACACTGAGGATTATAATCAAGATGCGTAGTCAGTCTGTCCTCTGATGACCTACTCCAGGTCTATCACAGTCAATTAATCCTGTCAATTTATTTTAACCGTTATGTTATTCTAATCAACAGATAACACTCAAAAATATCCTAAATCAACAGAAATTCAGTTCCGATTAACTAGAACAAATTTCCAAAACCGAAACACAATAATGGAGAAAAAACATTTCATTTTGGCTCAACTCCTAAACCTGTGACGTGAAGAACTCAAAGCCCAATAACAATTGATCAACACCAACTTCCTCAGAATTATTTAAGCTACCTAAGCTACAGACCGTCAAGAACCTACAAAAATCATTCCTAAAATCCATAAAAGGCCATTTCTTTAAGATAAATTATTTAACTCTTTCTCTAAAATCTTGTTATTGTACTATAATCTAATGAAACGGTCAAGGAAGAACTCTTGTTGTAAGACTTGATGAAAAATTCACGTTGTAAACATATCTAAAAATATGTCAACAAAAATACTTATAATTTCTATAAACTCTCACAGCAAAATTCAAAAAATATAATAAAAACATAAAACAATACAATTTTATGTTAATGTGTTATCGATTTAATTTTTTTACTACAATTGCCTACCTATGTAATGTTTATGAATAAAATATGAAATAGTTTTGATTTAAAATGTATTTAGTGTATTTAATATTGTTACGATGTAAGGCAGGTTACATATTATATTATTACAATATACATTATACTTTTATATATAATTTGGTTACATAATATTTATGTTTTACACCTAGTTCTTAAAAAATATGTAATTATTACTAAAGTTATTTAAAACGGGATATTTACCATGTTTTATGTTTTCGTTTTGTGGGTCTCGATATTATAACAAATACAAGAAACATGGTGAATATCTTACTTTAAATATCATTTGTAGTACAAATAACCACGCTTTAGTTTAAAAATTTAGATCTAGTTATTCTTATTGAAAACCTTGTAAATATTATTTTTAATCGATAATTCGTCGTCGCTATAGCTCGATTCGTCTCTCAAACTAATTCTATCTACTGGCGCCATCTGTCGGCGGCCATTTTGAACTTTATCAAATATTAACGAATTTTGTTGAATTTTCGATTTTAAATCAATAGGATGTCGAATAGCGTCTTGTATATAAAATTTTATATCTTTTTCTTCGTAGGAGTACGAAGGTTCTGTAGAAATCGGTTTAGCATTGCTTCGTCGGGTCAAATTGAGGTTTTCGATGAATCTTCTGGAGTTATATTCGTATCGTGGGGTTAGATACATTGAAGGTTGTTGGTTGGCGTCAGGATTTCTTGTAATACTGTCAGAAGGTCGTCTATTGGCTCCAGGAGGCCGCCTTTTACTGCCGTAATGTCTTCTATTGCCGGGAAGACGTCGATTTTCTTCGTTAGAATGTCTCATGTTGTAAGAAGGCCTTTCATTGTCGCTAGCACGTGTCTTGTCTTTGAAAGGAGGTTCTTCATGAGGTTTTTTCACTTCAATAAACCTATTTTGTCCCTTAATGTTGCTTAAAGCTTTAATTTTCACATTCGTTTGTCTCCTGTTCTTTATTTCATAGTGCTTTTTTGAACTTTCTGTCAATTTAGCATGTTTACGTATCAAATGGTTCCTTATTTTGTATTTCATGTTATTTTCCATTTCGTTTTGACGCGTTTTCGATACGCTTTCGCTTTCTGATGTCGAAACGGAGAGTCGATCTAAAAATATATAGAAATATTCGATATAACTTACAATGAGTATTAACGCCATTTGTTCTTAACAAATAATATTAAAGTTGCGCCATCTAATATTAAATGCATAATTATCCAATAGTATTTTATTATTATGTAAATTGAAGATAAGTACATACTAACCAGTTTCAATGTCCAATTCTGAATAAATATTATTTTGAGAAACTTTTTTACTTTTTATTTCATCTTTTTTAGTTTTAATTTTATGTTTTATGACTCCATTGTCTAAGGTCACCGTTTTGGCTTCTTTATTATTAAAATTGTTTTTTATAGTTTCTCTAGTAGATTTCATATTATTCTTAGATTGAATTTTCTCAAAGTTAGCTTTTTTACGAAAATTACTTGGCTTTACATGAACTGTATAAACATTAGACCAAAGTTTTGCTGTAACTTGGACTATTTTGGTTTCATATTTCTTTATCGCATCAATCAAATTGTAATTTTCAATTACTTCTTTCATTGAACTTTTATTAATTCCATCGTCTGCCATTTTGATTGTTTTACTATCATAATTGATATTTACAGTTTCGCTGCTAAAACTATTTGATTTATCATTCTTTTTGGGTTGAATTCGGTCAAAATTAACTCTTTTACGAAAATTACTAGATTTTTCATAAGTTTTATAAAAATGAGACCAAGGTTTTGCTGTAACTCTGGCTATTTTGGTTTCGTATACCTTTATGAATTCCTTTACTTTAAAGTTCTTAATTAAATATTTCGCTTCATTTACTTCTATAGCATTTAGTTTAGTAAAACTTATTGTTACTTTGCCATTTTCATCGTCTTTGCTTATAATTGTTTCATCAAAACCTCTATTAACATTTTTTTTCTTTGCAAAAACTTTGTTAAACATTCTATCATCTAAATCCTCGATACGTCTTCTGCGTCCTAAATTCCTTTTCTCGATTACATTATAAATTAATTGTATCAGAAATTGCCTTCTCCGTGATATCCTGAAATATGGGCTAAAAACTTTTTCCACTACACTTTCGGCAACGTCTAAAGCCGAACCATTCTTTGGGTATTCATACACTTGCACCAAAGTGTTTAGAAGTGCTTTACCTTCTTCAGAACTGTAAATGTCATCTAAATTGTGAAGTAATGATTGTACATCTGCAGCGACATCTTTTTCATCAAGTGCATTACCTGCGATTGATACATAACCTGCGGGAAGATATTTATTTGATTTAACTAATATAGCACTTCATTAACCCCCGACGCAAAAAGAAGGGTGTTATAAAATTGATGTGTTTGTGTGTGTGTGTCTGTCTGTCTGTAGCGTCGTAGCTTCTGAACGGATGAACCGATTATAATTAAGTTTTTTTTTTTTAAAGGTGAATTATACTAAATAAAAACTAACGCATGCGCAATGCAGGTTTATGTGACTCTGTCGGTGTCTGAATTTTGACTTAGTCCCTCAAAAAATAATGAATCGATTGCGATAAAATGTTGTAAGTAGACACCTAGAGCTCCTTAATAACACAAAGTCCATTTCGTTATTCACACGAGACCGGGAGTTCCACCCGGTGGAACTGAAACTACTCACTCTGCACGACGTCCGGTTCGAGAGCTGTGAGCGTCCGTAACATAGATGTAATAGCGGTCTGGAATCGTATACCCATTTCTGCTAAACGGCCTTGTTGATGTATCATCCTGAAATGTTATCTAAATATATAAACGACCCATCTGACGACCCATTTGGCAGAATGATCACCATGCCGGACAGCCAAACTCAGGGTTACCGGGTTCGATTCCCGTCTCAGACAAGTATTTATGCTTAGATATTTGTCTGTGGTCGGAAGCCCGATCGCCATAATTCTATGACGCGTTAGTCGAGTGCACGTTCAGTTGACGCATACGTCAATCGTCGGTATTGCCGTAAAATAAAACTACGCGTAAGCGTTACTTTAACTGCACGTCTACTTCACCTACGCGTGAAACAAGCTGTTACCGTACGAAATTTTTGACTTATCTTCTTATGTGACAATTAATTTGACATTTATGTCACGTCAATATTTAGCGCAATATGGCGAGCGCATAGTTCGACCGGTTTGTCCACCCGGTGGACTCAAAGGTAACGAGTAAAACTTACTTCGATATCACTTGGTGTAATGCTCTATACAATTTCTTGGATTGAAGTGGGTCTTTTACTGCCATTATTGTACATAATTGTTGCACGAACGCCGTGAAATATCTAAAATTAAATTGAAAAATTTGTTTAAAAAACTCAGTTTACGCTGCTGACTAAACGGTTGGCCGACAACTAGCTCGGTCGTCACATTTTAAGACGAACAAAATAAATTGCCAGACAAATTGTCGCCGTAAAAACAATTTGCCGGAATGTATAATTAAATAAACATTGCAGGACATTCCACACATCGCCATCTAGCTCCAAGCTAAGTAACTACACTTATGTTATGGGTGCCAGACAGCGGATATACTACTTATATATTTTTCTTTTGTAAATAAATATCTACTTATTATAATACTTAGAAACAACCAGATCACAGACAAATATCTAAGCATAAGTACATGTCTGAGGCGGGAATCGAAACCGCAACCCTGCTATAAAAGACCGACAAGCTCTACGGACCACAGATACCTACCATCTCTCTTGTATAGTCGGACACTGATCTGTGACTTCGAAGTTCTCAGTGGAAATACTCGAGACCGGCACTGAACGCTTCGCTTTATTATTCTTTATTCATTCACACAGCGATGGAATCAGTTGCTTCAGCTGAATTTGTCGTTTCGTTCTTTAGGTACTTGAGCTACATTACCACATCGTTACTTACTTTAAGCTAAGACTCAAACTCACCCATGTTTTTTGGAAACCATTCTAGTTTTGACGTTTTTAACAATAGTGTGTTCCGTAGAAGGCCGTGGTAACTTCGTTATACCTAAAACAATTATAAATTTTAATCCTTAAAAATGCATCTGCTAAATTTTGTATTGCGGGGAAACTCGAACTCGTGACTTTCTGTTTACTTGCTCTACTGCTTCTGCTTGCAGGAGGTTCCTGGTTCGAGTTGCGGCGCAGCGCTGTGTAAATTTTAGGAAATGTATTTTTCGTTGAAAATACTTCAAGGTTTCGTTTAAATGAGGGGTGTCTATGACAACCGTCTCTCTTCATCATTCGAGTCCGAGTTCGGTCACTGGTTTTGCTAAATCGATTCAAAGAACCGATTTTGGTTAAATCAAATCGGAATGTTATTTACAAGAATTGGTCTTCTGATGATTCTTCAGTTGTATTCAGTACCCCATAATAAAACATTTTCAACAACCCCAAACACGATAATTATGACTATCTGGTTTGAAGACGGCTGAACCGATTTTGGTCAACTTACTAAATATTAAACTATTCGTCCTTGGCGGAACACGACAGCTGGACCCTGTCATCATCATCATATCAGCCACAACACGTCCACTGCTGAACATAGACCCTCCCTCAAAGACTTCCAGAGCGATCGGTCGAATGCCCTCTGCATTCAACGACTTCCCCTGACCTTAATAAGTCGTCCGTCCAGCTAGTTGGAGTCCGTGCCTTGCTGCGCTTTCCAGTACGTGGTCTCCAATCTAGGCATTTTCGGCACCAACGGCCATCAGTTCTACGAGCCACATCCCCGCCCATTGCCATTTCAGTACTCCCCACTCCCACTGCCACTCCACTTCGTAACTTTTATTCGCCTACGAATGTCCTCATTTCTAATTCAATCTCATAGTGAAACACCGAGCATAGCTATCTCCATAGCATGCTGTGCGACCCTGAGCTTTCTCATAAACCCCATGGTAAAAGACCACGTTTCTGACAACTTACCAAGTATTAAGCTATCCGTCCTTGGCGCAACACGACGGCTGGACCCTGTAGTGGCATCCAATTCGTAATACGCTGGATCAGCTGGAGTTATTCCTTGCCTTACTACGTCTACGTGAATTTTCTTAGTTGGTGTCGATTGCTTTTCTTGCAAATCAGGTAACATTTTTAGGTACCTATCGAAAAAAAGGTCAAAGACGTTAAATAATAGAGGGTGGCCAATACCATTAGCAAAATTTAACCAGTTGGAAGCAAAAAGCAGCTTAACAACAGAAGTAAAGGCGTCTGATTAATCACGGTGGCTATCTTTGATTGCCTTTGATTTGAATCAGAACGATATGCTGATTAAGATCTCAAACGAGACGCTGTAAAGGCCAGACCACCACACAACCTACTGATATTTCATATAATTCTGTGAATGGTATGGTTACGTGCCCGTCATTTAGAAGAATGGCAAAATTGGGTCCGGCAGTCACCACACCGTAGACAAATTAAACATCAAAGCTCGTCATCGCCTTCATAGATAGCCTAAAATGGTCACTGTGGCCGAAATCGGTTAAAGAATGTCTCCTTGGCCATCATCAGTTCAAATCGGACTAATATTATGACTGAGTTTCACGCAAAAAATACTGAACCTGATTGCAGCTGGAGCTCTCGGCCATCGAGATTTCCGCAGGCAAATCTCATCATTGCCACAATCGGCCGGTGTCAGTCCACTGCTGGACGTGGGCCTCCACTGAGGGAAATGTGTAACAGAACTCCACGACCTAATTTTGTTTTCTCCATTCTTTCATCATCAACCAGGCAGACTGATGTGCGGCACCGATTAATGGTGGACATACCAGACGTTCGCACTAAGCGTTTTGCTTCGTACTGCAAGGGAACGGAATCGGTTGCCTGCGTCTGTCTTTCCTGACGTGTACAATGTTGTGTGTCTTCAAGTAGCGAGTGAACAGGCATCTTCTAGACACCGCGTGTTGCATCTTAGGCCGCATCGTCACCTACCATCAGGCAGGTGTAATGAAAAAAAATAAAACCTAAATACTTACTGCATTTGTTGACCAGAAGTTGATAAGTACAGAACGTTATGACTTCCAGCCCAAGTTGATGGGTAGAACTGATCTCTCTGATTGGGTGATTTAATCGATGGATACTGAGTTTGAGGTTGAGCTCCTCGTCGGACAGGTAGCTTATTTGATTTGCGCGGAGGTTGGTCCAGTGTATCTGGTAGATTTGTCGTAGTTAATTGATCCTCAGTTGTTTGTATCTCAAGCTTAAGAGTTGTGGTAATGTAACTATTTTCTGTGTTCTTTTCTTGGCTTGGAGGTGCAAGGGTTGTGGTGAAGTTAGTACTTTCTGTGCTATTATCTTGATTATCTGGTTTTTCTTGTAAATTAGTCGAAGCTGCTGGTCGAGTCTGATTTTCTTGTTGCGTTGAGTTATCATCGTTGGTCGTAGTGAATTCTTCTGGATCTAAAACATAATTATTAATTTTATTATTGTTAGTTATCACTACATAGTATAAAATAAAATCACTTTTCGCCGTCCCTATGTCCCTATATCCCTTTGTATGCTTAGATCTCTAAAACTACGCAACGGATTTTGATGCGGTTTTTTTTTAATAGATTGAGTGATTCAAGAGTCAAAGTCAATGTCAAACATTTTTATTTCTTTGGATGCTTAATACATAAAAGTATACAGGACCACATAAAATCGTCTTAAAAACTAAGTTAGGATGTGTGCCTTCGGAACGCGCCCACCAATGAGAAGAAGGCACAAGAAACTCATGGGTTTTTTTTAGAGGAAGGTTTATATGTATAATACATGCATAATATAGCCGTGCGAAGCTGGAGCGGGTCGCTAGTAATATATAAATACATAATTAGCCTAAAAGCCGTTTAATAAGATTATGTGCAGCAACTGTGATAAAAAGTATAATTAGGTATACCATTGTAGTCTTCAATGGGTCCAAGTGTTTTCATAGTACAGCCTAGGAATGGGTTTTTCGGAGTGGGCAGTGTCACGATGGGTCGATTTCCCAATATAGACCTAAAGTATGCCCACACTGCATTCGCTACGTATTCGTATTTACTCGATCTATATGCACCGTACATGAATCTGGAAGAATTATATTCATTTATATTGTAAACCAACAGCTTTAAACAAATATTAAAAACAAAACAAGTAAAAGAGAGCCAATTATAGGTTTTAAAGAGTAAAAATAGAATATAGAGCAAGTAACAACACAAATCATTATACAGCAACAATAAAAATATAGATAAATACAATATAAAGATAGATACAACACTTCATCACTTCACTACATAGTATAAAATAAAGTCACTTTTCGCCGTCCCTATGTCCCTATGTCCCTTTGCATGCTTAGATCTTTAAAACTACGCAACTGATTTTGATAGAGTGATTAACGAGGAATGTTTTTAGATATAATACATGCATAATACAGCCGTGCGAAGCCGGGGCGGGTCGCTAGTAAATTAATAAAAAAATAGGTAAATTTGAAATAATAACAATAATAAAATAAAATAAGTAGTCTTGAGAGAAAACAAGACCAAGCTGCCCTATCGCAGAGTTAACGCTAGTGAAGAAAAGGTGTACTGAACTCTTTGTAATTTAGGGTGAGTGTGAAATGAATTATGAGAGTATGTCGAGTGTCGGTAAGCTGTGGCGGCCAGAGAGGGCAGATGATAAAGGATGTGATAAAGGTATGATAAAGGGTGAGCATGTAATTTACAGGATGAGTCTGTATGATAAAGGGTGAGTATGTAATTGACAGGGTGAGTCTGTATGATAAAGGGTTAGCATGTAATTGACAGGGTAAGCCTGTATGATAAAGGGTGAGCGTGTAATTTACGGGGTGAGTCTGTATGATAAAGGGTTAGCATGTAATTGACAGGGTGAGCCTGTATGATAAAGGGTGAGCATGTGATTGACAGGGTGAGCCTGTATGATAAAGGTTGGTTGACGGGGTGAGCCTGTATGATAAAGGGTGATGTAATTAACAGGGTGAGTCTGTATGGTAAAGGGTGAGCATGTAATTAATAGGGTGAGCATGTATGATGAGTATGAATGATAGGTGAATAGCATCTCACATGATCTGTTCTTTAACAATTTCATTTAACAGCTCCTTATTGGCCATGACAGAGAATATCTGGTCGGATGTGATGTTAGCTATTGCATCATGAGGCTCGAACTCTGGTTCACTTTCAGATGCCTATAACACAAGATATCAATGTCAAGTGCGCGTCGGACTCGCCACGAAGGGTTCCGTAACATGTTGTATGGGAGTCACACTTTATTTTTTTCTAGTGACAGACAGACGGACAGTGAAGTCTTAGTAATAGGGTCACGTTTTAATTGAACCGTTTATTTGCCATAGTGACGTTTATTTTATTTTCGTTTATTTGGGAAACAAACAGAACTATGATATAAATATTTATTACTATTGTTAGCAACCAAGTGATGTCACGTCCGTTAATATAAATCCTAACTTACTGTTTGCGATGTCGATCCCCACCACTGCCTATAAAAGCGAGCGCTTATTTGAAAGCGGGTTTATTATCTGCTTGGTAGTCAGTTGGTAAGGTGTTTGGGTTCGACGCTGCATACAGTAAGACTATTCTGCCTGCCTAGGCAGGTAAATCGATACTAGTCATTTGCACTGGTCTGAAATTTTTTAGGCAACCCATTTTCAATATACTTATTGACCTATTTAATTTTGTCTACAATGTTAATTAAAATAAATACTCTCGCAAACCTCTTTATTCCCTTTGTCTCCTTCATCGTCAATATTCTCCAGGTTATCGCCGCCCTCGTGGTCATTTAAATCATCTTTTTTAGTGACGTTCTGCGCTGTATCGTTGGTATTGTTAATGTTCATAATATCATTTACTTCATTTTTGGTATCATTTTGCGATGTATCGTTGTTATTGATAATGTTCATAATATCATTTACTTCATTTTTGGTATCATTTTGCGATGTATCGTTGTTATTGATAATGTTCATAATATCATTTACTTCATTTTTGGTATCATTTTGCGATGTATCGTTGTTTTTGATAATGTTCATAATATCATTTACTTCGTTTTTGGTATCATTTTGCGATGTATCGTTGTTATTGTTAATGTTCATAATATCATTTACTTCATTTTTGGTATCATTTTGCGCTGTATCGTATTTATCGTTAGTGTTCATATCATTTACGTGTTTTGTGGTGTCATTCTGCGCTGTATCCTTTTTATTGGTAGTGTTTGTGTCATGTTCTTCCCTGACGTATTTCATGCCCTCATTATTTGCATGTTGGATAATGTAGTCGATCAAATTGGCTGCAGCTGAAATATTAAATGCTTATAAGTCTATTAGGGCAGGAGTTGCGAAAACCGGCTAGTTACGTGGAGAACAAATGTCTTGCCATGGCGCCTCCGCCGGGTCGTGGCAGACTGGGTAGACCCAAGAAGTGCTGGCTTGGCGTCGTAAAGGGTGATATGCGTGCAAATGGCCTTACTAACCAGGATGCCGAAGATCGTGCGAAGTGGAGGCGTAGAAGCAGGAAAGCGGACCCCGGGCTCCCGAGAGGGATGCAACCGGGAACATCGCGAGCGATGATGATGAGGGCAGGAGTTTATTCCAACACTGCATGGAACACCGTTTGCATTTCCAAATGCCCAGAAATGTCACCCACAACGCGTAGTGCAGACGTCGGCAACCTGCGGCTCGCGAGCCACATGCGGCTCTTTGGATGTGAAGCTGTGGCTCTTTGGTTTCCTAAGCAAATATTAAATACTAGCGTCCCCGGCTTCGCACGGCTATATTACGCATGTATTGTACAAACCATCCTCTTGAATCACTCTATCGTAGTTTTAAAGATCTAAGCATACATAGGGACAGACAGCGGAAAGTGACTTTGTTTTATACTATGTAGCGGCAACAGAAACCTTTGTACATCCTACTAATATAATACATGTGAAAGTTTGTGTGTGTGTATGTATGTTTGTTACTCCTTCACGCAAAAACTACTGGACCGATTGCAATGAAACTTGCAATGAAATTGCGATTAACACATAGGCTACTTTTTATCCCGATATTCCCACGGGATCGGGACTTACGCGGGTGAAACCGCAGGGCGCAGCTAGTAACACCATAATACGCAAAACACCAACTCGAGGTTTTGTTATGTTTTGCAGATTAGTAAAAATAACTAGTAGTTCGCCCCGAACGGAGACCTCACGAGTTTTTTTTTTCGATCACTACTTAAATGATATAACGTCGAAAGATTCAAAATACGATAGGTCTATCTAATTTAAATCATCTCATATATCATCTCAATCGCGTATTTTTTTATTTCACGTTTTTAACGGGATAATAACAACTTGAAATACAAATTGTGTGAGTTTAAAAAGCTCCTATGCCTCTTTCTGGCTATATCGCCAGATTATCAGTACCTATATTACCTACTCATCAAGACGATTTTAACGAGTCCATACGCGATAGGCCTATCTTGCTTATAGACTTATCACATCTAGGAACTGTCGCATGCCGTTTCGTCGGAATTTATGCTGTCGACACAAATAACTGACGGAACGAAAATCTGTCGAAACGGAAATAACCCACATCTTGCGTAGAATACGAGTTCCTATAGCTCTATCACCAGAAACCAAATATCAGCTGATTCTTCAGTAGATACCTAGAGTACCTAATCCTCAAGACGACTTTAATGAGTCCAAACGCAATAGGCCTATCTTGTCTAGGACATAAGTTACTATAGCCTTCTTCCGACTCTATCACCAGACCAAAGATATCAGCTTATTTTTCAGTACCTAGAGTACCTACTCTAGGTACTCTAGATACATCTTACTCGGAACTCTAGCGCGATGGCGATAAAAACCCTGATGAGAAAGGTAACCAATAACCATATTATTATTATGAACTTATCTACCGAGCAAGATATTAAAATCATGTTGAACTCGTTTAAATCAAATTAAAAAGTAGATACTCTTGGTACATGCTTGGTACTGAAGAATCTGATATCTGGAATTAGGTGATAGAATACAGAACCGTAGTAAGGGCCTTACCTCACCGGGACGCCGCGTGGCGACGTGTCGTTGGCTACGTATTCATGGCTACCTCTATTAACCCTAGGTCGGTAATTTACCGACCTAGGGTTAATAGAGGTAGCCCTCAACCCCAGGTCGGTAACCCTACCCATTAACCCTAGGTCGGTAATTTACCGACCTAGGGTTAATAGAGGTAGCCATGAATACGTAGCCAACGACACGTCGCCACGCGGCGTCCCGGTGAGGTAAGGCCCTTACTACGGTTCTGTATTCTATCACCTAATTCCAGATATCAGATTCTTCAGTACCAAGCATGTACCAAGAGTATCTACTTTTTAATTTGATTTAAACGAGTTCAACATGATTTTAATATCTTGCTCGGTAGATAAGTTCATAATAATAATATGGTTATTGGTTACCTTTCTCATCAGGGTTTTTATCATCAGACTAAACACTCAATTATTTAATACCTAGGTACTCATCGTGATCTTAAAACGAAACAGAAAGAAGGAGACACGCTTCAATACAAATATATTAGAGAAGTTTGAGACTTATGTCCTGTTATAAGTAAATAAAAATAATAAAAAGACAAGCTTATTATTTAAAGTCTTTGTGTCGGCTAGCACTGAAGCAAACAGAGGTCGAATTTAGGAGAAAGTAGAATAGAAACTTTATAAAAACCACAGTCTTCAGCATGTCTTCACACAAGGTACATCCCGTAGTACATTACGATCGTTGGATGATCGTTGATACCTACAACTTGAGTGACCCAGACGACGTCAACCATAGTAGGGTTGCCCAGTTATCGCCTTGGTTTCCTTTCAGCTGATCAATAGCTGGTTCCAGCATTAGCTTCTTTATAGGCCATCGGGAACAAACATGGCAGTAGAATTGGTTTATGGATTATAGAAGTAAAATTACACCTTCCGTGCATAACTTTACACTATCAACTTTTACGCGAATATTTGAATTTATTTGGGATGACCAAATATAATATGGATCATCTATTTCAATTAAAATATCACGAAGATATTGAATATTTTTGAGAAGGTTTCTATGGTTCTGAGAATTATATTCTTTTCAATAATGACAGAATCAAAACCTGACATTGTCATTTCTTACGTAGTTTTATCTATGTTTTATATTCTCTTTGTTGTCATTTTTGAAGTTAAAATTCAAAAGAAGTTTTTAATTATTTGCCTTTTATAAAGGTAGATCCCCTTTTGCACCCCCTATCTCCGTAGCCCCCTAACCGATCCCTCTCATGTTCGAACTTAAAAATTCTATGGGCCTCAACTACTCGTATACCAAAAATCATGAAGATCAGAGCAACGGTACTCAAGTTATCGTCGAACAAACATACATAGATACATAGGTACAGCCGACCGACCGTCTCGCCACTAGACCTCTCTCGCTTCGCTCGTTCGGTCAATTACGTTAAATACCAACTACGCACTATTCAACAAACGCAAAACACCACCTTGTAAATAGTCTGTGAAAATTTCAACTGTCTAGCTATCACGGTTCATGAGATACAGCCTGTTGACAGACAGACAGACGGACGGACAGATAGTGAAGACTTAATAAAAAGGGTCCCGTTTACCTTTACGGAATTCTAAAAATGTAAGTTTTAAATATTTTTTTAAGGGAAAATGCGTCTTCAAAAATTGCCACTAAGACGAGACTCGAACTCGCATCCCTTGAATACCGTTCAAGTGCGCTACCAATTACGCCACTTAGTCAAGTACCGTCATAGTCGAATTAAAAAAAAAATAGAAAATCATTGAGATGTAAGTTTTATCCTAAAAATTATATTGATACTTACAATTTCCATAAACTTTCACAATAATATCGAAATAAAATATTAAAATAAAATATATGTAACAGAACATTGTGATGTTAAAACCAATATCGATTCCAATAAAGTTTTTAAGCTTTTCTTTAAACATAAAATGCGCATAAAATTATATAAAAAATTTGATTCGTTTTATTTCTTTGAAATTTATTTGATATAAAATGTACTTTGTTTGTGTGATATTGTTTTGTTATGTTATTGGTAATATTTTATATATTTTGGTTTTATATTAATCTCAATATTATGTAAAAGATTCATTATCATATCTCTGAAACTACGAGAGTATACGAGTCTGGAACTCTGCTTGGGGGTTCCTTTTAGACAACCCAGTTGGCACAATGGTCCCCAGGGTTGCGGGTTACATTCCCACCTCAGACAAGTATTTATGCTTAGAAATATTTTGTCTGTGGTCTAGTTGTTTCTAAGTAGCATATGAGTTGTCTAGCACCCATAACACAAATCTAGTTACTTAGCTTGGAGGATAGATGCCGATGTGTGGAATGTCTTGCAATATTTATTATTTTAGGACTTAGGGGAGACTTAGCTCGCATAGTTGAGCAAATGTTTCATACATGTGCGTCCATCGCAAACTATGCCAACTGACGCCCGAATATTAAACGTT
Source organism: Idaea aversata (assembly GCA_907269075.1). Taxonomy (NCBI): domain Eukaryota; kingdom Metazoa; phylum Arthropoda; class Insecta; order Lepidoptera; family Geometridae; genus Idaea; species Idaea aversata. The sequence continues at coordinate 575,384 of OU026083.1, forward strand.
TGAGTATTCGGGCAGCTACGTAAAACTGAAAAACTGCGAGCTAAGCTAAACTTAACTTAGTTTAGTTAAGACGGTTGGCAGAAACTTTGCATGGGGGTTCCTTTATGTTTATGTGTGTGTATGAGGCATAGAGGGCAAGTGATATTATTCTAAATATTTTAAAAATGATCTAAAAACATTTTTTAAGGAAAAATGCGTCTTCAAAAATTGCGACTGAGACAAGACTCGAACTCGCATCCCTTGAATACCGTTCAAGTGCGCTTACCAATTACGCTACTCAGTCAAGTACCGTCATAGTCTTTAAGAATCGCATTAACCTCAATTAAGTTTCGTTGCGAAATCTGTTAGTATGAACTTTCATTACATATAACTCGAATGTTAACCATCTAGTTAACGTATCCGACAAGAGATGGCGCTTTTACTAATCTCAATGATTTTTATTTTTAATATTTTTTAAGGAAAAATGAGTCTTCAAAAATTGCGACTGAGACGAGACTCGAACTATTTAATTTATTTAAACTAAAATATTTTCAGATAGCCCAGTGCAGGCCAAGCACTTAAAAAAAAAACATTAAGATTTGTAAAAACAGTTCAAATTATTTAGTGCAGCAGTTGGTTACGTCATTGGCCATACCTCCTCACTGCATTTTTGTGTGAGGAGGTATGGCTGCATTAAGTGATGGTTCTATGAAAATTACAGATGATTACTAAAATGAGCTATTTCCTTTAATTCGCCATACTATTATACTTTGTTTTCAAAAATTGATCTCTATCAGCAACACTTTCGATTGCAACCAACTATTCGATTGGTATAAAAATATAGGATGATTATTTTTTTGCAAAATCAACAGGTTTGATTCCTAGCTATGGGTAATAAATTTTTCAAAAATCTAATGATGCGGTTTTGGTTTTTATCAAAATTGGGCACGCAACTCTGTTCAGCATAATTCGCTATCTTTTATAGTTTAGGATATAGCCCTGAAGGCCCACATAAAAACCCTGTGCCTATACTTTTTTTTAAATATATACACCCAGACCAGAACCAAATATCTATACCAAAAATACTTGTTTAAAGCGAGAATTGAACCCGCAACCTCTTGCGTTACAAGCGGCTAATAAAGAAGAAGATGACATAAAATAGGTACCTATATATATTATTACAGCTTTTACAACCGCGGCGGGACTGAACCCACGAAGCGTCAATGTAAACCTGGAGACAGTTCTGCAGTTCGAGCCACAGGATAACTCCGATGACATACATTTCTTAGAAAACATACAAAAGTTCCTTGGTAAATATCACCATAGTACACTCACATTACCAATTAGCTGAACCCCACGTGACCCAGAGCTCATTCGCATAATTTCTGCAAAAAATATAGTATTTATCTATATTTTGTTATTTTTTTAAACTATTGCATAGCTTTTATCGCGGGCTTTGAGCGCGGCGACCGAATCAAGAAATTCCGTAACGAAAATAAAACCTAACACCCCCCACTCCGCCTACCATGTAGCTCGGCCGAACGTTCGTCTAACGTGTATGTATAATATGGTACGACAGTACGAAGATCGCACGATGCAATAGTTTAACCGCGGCAATGTGCAACATGTTTTTTTTTGTATTGTACATATTGTATTGTATAGTGAGTAGAGTGAGTACATTGTTTAAAAAAAAAACAGAATCAGGTAACATTACTTTACAAAGTTACAGATTTGCGAGTGAGCTCTAGGTCATGTGGGGTTCAGCTAATTGGTAATGTGACTGTACAAGCTTAAACATAGATACGGCGTGATTGGACAAGTATTTTGTACTTGACTACCTAAATTTTACTGGTTTATTGCCGTGTAACGTCTAATAAATTGATGGAACGCCTGCATTCACAAAAAAGTGTTTGACGAAATATCGTGTGACGTCATGCGTCCCGTTCTCGATGGGTGACGTCATGCGACATGGTAACATTATGAAACAGAGTATTTAATAATAATATAGCTCATCTGGAGCCCTATTTTTGAATCGTTCGCCCCGCATCGAGCGCTCGATTTCTACTGATATTCGTTCGACATTGGAAATTCGCTATTTTTTAATCGCTCGATCGTAACGCTCGTCCACCACTCGTCGCCGACAGGCGAGTGGTAGAATAAACGTTAAACAATCATAGTCAAACATTCGGAAACGATCTTTGAAAAATATTTCTATCTTTTGGTATTATTTCGAATGTTCATCGGTAATTACTGGTTTTCAATTTTCTGCGGAAAACAACTAAAATTTTTCATTTTAAATTTAGACGACGAATGATTCAAAAATACAGAAAATTGGTGTCATGCGACTTGGAAGTTGAGCGTGACTTGTATACGTATACGACGATATCTATCGTCGTATACGTAAGTACGACGATACGGACGTACGTACGTTTCTATCTAGAAAATGGGTGTATGTTAAAATGTATAAACTCAAAATACATAAAGTTGTAATTCATAAAGTTAAAATACCGAAAATCAAAATACATAATGATCAAAATACATAAAATTGAAATAAATAAAATTTGTTTCATATAATATACGAAATACATAATGACAAAACGTATAAATTTAAAATACCTACATTAGTTCAAATAACATATATCCAAAACAAATAAAGATTTAAATGAATAATAATTGAAATAAATAATAAAACTCTACGAGCGAATCAAACTATTACAGCAAAAAGTTCAAAATATCGATAGTCATAATATCTATGTTCATAATGTTTACATTGATTACACATACTATGTTCAATACAGGGTTATTGGAAATTATACTAGCATTAGCGACCCGTCCCGGCTTCGGGACGGGTCGCTAGTGCCGGCCCTGTCCGAGGCGACAAAAATTATGATCCCAACGAAATCTCGCAACCGATGGACTATAATGAAGTACTGAACTTTCAGGTCATGTATGGACTGAATGGTGGGGTGTGGGTTAATTACCCTGTTTATAGGGTTGTCGGCTTTGTTTTCTTCTATACTAGCGACCCGCTCCGGCTTCGCACGGCTATATTATGCATGTATTATACATATAAACCTTCCTCTTGAATCACTCTATCTATTAAAAAAACTGCATCAAAATCCGTTGCGTAGTTTTAAAGATTTAAGCATACATAGGGATTTAGGGTTAGAGAAAGCGACTTTGTTTTATACTATGTAGTGAAGCCGTTGAGGGCTACTTCTGTGCACCTTAACAAACAACTTTTGTTCTACGACTTTTGGAAATTCGAACATTTTTTCGAAAATTTTGAGGTTAGGTTTACCTGAAAATCAGCGGAGAGGTCATTAAAATGTTTACTTATTTTTTAAGTTTTATCTACTGTCTTTAGTCTAATTGATCTTTGTTTTAAAAAATCAGCTGTTTTTCGAATTTACATAACATCAAAATTAACAAACAAAAGTTGTTTGTTAAGGTGCACAGAAGTAGCCCTCAACGGCTTGCTAGTATAATTTTCAATAACCCTGTCGGTTAATTTAACTACAATGAGGTACGAACGTCAAATTCTATGACTACGATTAATTCACCGAGGGTTTTCATTTTTTTTTATAAATTACGCCCTCGCTAACCAAGTAAAATAGGTAGAATTTTAGGATAGGTAGGTTCTAAAACTTGCCGGCCGCTACCGCGGCACGCACCGGCCCACATTTTTTTGAAAAAAAGAATGATTGGTACTTATCTACATAATAAATACTCGATATTTACATTGTACTTCGATATTTGGAACTTTCTAATTTTAATAAACAAATTATGTACCAATTTCTGGTTTTTGTTTACCTGAACCTACAACTTATATATTTTGATAGTTATACATTTTAAAGTTAGGCTTGTTGATTATTATGTGGTTTAAGCATTATAATTTTTAATTATTACTAGCTGCGCCCCGCGGTTTCACCCGCGTAATAATTTTCTGCGTGACTTTCTTAATTTTTTCTTTCGTAAGATCCTTCTCTTGATAACAACGAACACAACAAAAAAAGAATTATCGAAATCGGTCCAGGCGTTGTTGAGTTATGCGCTTACCAACACATTTTGCGATTCATTTTTATATTATAGATATATTAAGAACTTTATGAATTTACAGTTTATGAATTTAAAACTTATGTCATTTAATTTTATGTATTTTGAATCATTATGTATTCTGATTTTCGGTATTTTAACTTTATGAATTACAACGTTATGTATTTTGAGTTTATACATTTTAACATACACCCTAGAAAATAGAGCCCCTGGTTTTGTGTTATGGTGACGAGTGACATATAGAACTTAGAAGACTTAATGAATGAAAACAAAATATTATAAAAAGGAAAGAAAACCTCAATTTTTCATCGTTTTCTTAAATGACGTTATCACGTAAAATAATCGTCCGTAAACCGACTTTACAGACAACCATATTTTTACTGGTAAAATGTATAATAATAATAATTACAGAAGACTACAAAAACTAAATAGGTAGCTAATTTTTGTTTTCTGTAAACTGTTTGTTGTAATCTAAAATTCCTTTGATTTGCCATACTGTAAACAGGAATTTATCTCTATCAGCAACACTATAGATTGGCATAACAATATAGGATGATATTTTTTTTCGTCCTATACCCGTGGTTCGATTTCTGGCGAGGGTAATGACTTTTTCAAAAATCCAATGATGCAATTTTAGTTTTTATCAAAATCGGGCACGAAACTCCTTTCAGCATTTTTCGCTATCTCTAAACAAACAAACTATCTCTAAACAAAATAAACAATTCACTTTGTATTTGATAGGTCAGTGTTTGACCACTATCACACCTGCTTGATGCTAATAATTCCTTAGAACTCAATCTGTTGCGTTTTATTATCAATTGGTGGTCCTTTTTTAGGCTAACTTAAAAAAAACAACCCTCGCCACTGGTAACTTATTATAAAATATTTCTCCCTTTCCTGTGTTCACGCCCGTCGTCTTCCGTTACAAATCCCCTACTCTCCTATCGAGAACTTTTCAGCCTGTCGTTCCCTCTGGACCAGGGGAGACAATGGGCGTTAATTTAAAATTAAATCGAAGCACCTCTCGGATCCCCTATGGGATATGTCGAAAGTTGAAAATGTAAAGATTTTTGAAGTTAGGCGCGTTATGAAAAAATGATGAGAGTGAAATTTTACAAAAGCGTCACACAAAATTCTCACGTCACACAAAATTCTCACGGGAGAAGTTGTTTAAATCTAAATTGAACTTTATTGATTGTGTTGACAATCCTTTTCCAGTCCAGAGTTTTTTGTCGGACGAGTATTTTGTCGGACGAGTTTTTTTGTCGGACGAGTTTTTCGTCGGACGAGTTTTTTGTCGGACGAGTTTTTTGCCGGACGAGTATTTTGTCGGACGAGTTTTTTTGTCGGACGAGTTTTTCGTCGGACGAGTTTTTTGCCGGACGAGTTTTTTGTCGGACGAGTTTTTTGTCGGACGAGTTTTTTGTCGGACGAGTTTTTTGTCGGACGAGTATTTTGTCGGACGAGTTTTTTGTCGGACGAGTATTTTGTCGGACGAACTTTTCGTCGGACGAGTTTTTTGTCGGACGAGTTTTTTGCCGGACGAGTTTTTTGTCGGACGAGTTTTTTTTTTTTTTTTTTTGTCGGACGAGTTTTTTTTTTTTTTTTAATAATGCCAAAGAAGTATAACTTCTCACGCGCGTACATAAGTACACGCACCCATTTTTTTGTTTATTTATTTCTAGGTAAAGTCAAAACCGTTATAGACAGAAGATCGGGTCGCCGCTCTCAAATTAAACAAGAAACTAATATCAAATTCACTAATTTCATCAAAAAAGCTATAGAAATACTCAGATCATACAGCGATGACGACTTGGAAGATGTTTTCGATGTTTTAGATAATGAAATACGTAAATATCATTACAAGGGATGCAAATTCCATGAATTGATTCAAAATCAAGATCTAAGACGCTTTGTTGCCAGTAAATTGAATAAAATACAAGATCAAGACGGGAAACATATAAAAAAAACTCTGAGTAATGTTTTTAGTGCCCTTGAAGATGCTGAATATGATTATAAGCAAGCAGATTTAATTCAATATATTAATTCTCTATACAGACACAACGATGTTGGCAAAATGAAGTCTTTTCTGAATGAAATTGAAGCGTATAAGTTTAAATCTAAAAGAGCTAATCTTGACTTACTAAGAATTATCCGAAATGGCGTAAAAGATATCATTTTTGATCATTATTCTAAATTAAACGCTAATGCTAGAAATGAATTGAGATTCAAAATTGAATCTTTTTGGAATCCCAAGAAAGGTACTAGTACTACCACTACTACTGAAAAGAACAAGTTTAATCTTGCAAATAGTTTCAAGTTTTTGAGAGAATCTTTTTGGGATTCCGGTACTACAAGTACTACTACGGAAGCTACTACTACAAAGAAGAAGTTTGATATTGCAAACAGTTTTAACTTTTTGAGAGATTTTACGTTTGAATTCATCACTCCGGAAACATTTTCAACAACATCCATGGAATCATCTGCAACAGAAACTACAAAATATTCTATGAAACCTAAACCACTAAGAAGTCACAACAAATTTGCCCATAAAGTTAAGACGGGTGTAACTCCTGAAGATATGCCAAATTATACTGACAACGAAGAATTAAAGCATAAGAGTACTGAAAAATCTAAAAAAAAGAAGAATCATAAACATAAAAAAGATAAAGAACACAAAAAAAAGAAACACACGCACAAAAAGAAATCGCAAACAACAATCGCTAACAAACATCTTAGTTCAAAACACAAACATAAAACAAAAAAACATAAAACTGAACAGGTATTCAGGCAACATGATATTGTGAAACCTGCGAATATTTTTGATTATAAAGCAGTAATAAATGTTAGAGGAGAAACTGATGAATCGGATTCTAATGAACTTCGGAAATCGAATGAAAGCGTTAAGTCTTCGCTAGTAAGGTATGTTCAAAGTTTTAGGTGAATAAACATAGCAAGACATTTAATTTAAAAATTCATGAAAATTATCTATACTACACTGGACTGATTTTAATGAAACTTGGTATGATGATAATTGATTCATTGAAAGAGTTACAGACTAGGCTTTTATCCCGAAATTCACACGGGACCGGAAGTGACGCAGGTGAAACCATACTATCGTACATAAAATACTGTGTGAAAGCGAAAGATTTCTTGTTTAATCAGGCCAAAACTATTAACCCGATTGCAATGTTAAGTTTTTTATTAGAAATTCTAAAGGAAAATTTGCGACAAACATCCTCTAGTAAGAACTAAAATGCCGACGACAGCCACTGGTCCATTACGTCAATGCTTTTTATAAAATTTGTAGTTAATGTATTTTTCTTACAATAATAATCTTACAGGTCCAATTCAAAATCTGAAACTAGAAAAAGAGATTTTAGAAAAAACATAGCAACTGACTCGGAAGAGGGTATGTCCATAGACTTCAAGCCATCTAATATAAGTCTATCACACACCGAACGTACAATAAAACATGATGATAGTTTACTAAGACGACTCAATAATCTAGAAAGAGTCGTTAAAATATTTGAATCTAAGATTAAACCCGAGGACAGTGAAGAAATTAATGTAAAATCAAATATTAAGAAAAAGTCAAAGACGGTTAAAGCTACAAAAAATAATAAATCACCTACAACTATAAAACATACATCAGTAGAATCATCAAGTGTTGAAAACATTGAATCAACGCCTGTTTGGCTAAAATTATCAAAGAAAGTTCAAAATATTGAAGCTGTTACTAAAATAAGTAAACCAGTAGCATTATCATACATTCCAGACAGTGTTGAATCAATACCTGATGAGAAAACACAATCACCGGAAGTCGTAAATAAGACAACAATGTCTACTTGGCAAAAAGAATCAGACAATGTTCAAAACATTCAAACAACGTCAACTTGGCAAGAAGTATCACAGAAAGTTCAAAATATGGAAACAGAGTCTATTTGGCAAGAAGTATCACAGAATATTCAAAATATGGAAACAGAGTCTATTTGGAAACAAACGGAAAAAACGGAAAAGACGACTACTCAGCAACAAAAAACACACAAACCAACTACTACGTCTGATAAAATTCAATCTAAATTAACAACTAAAGAAATTACCACAACTACTCCGAAAGTAATAAATAATCAACACCAAAACACAACTAATGTAAATTTTAGGGCTAATCAAATTGATTTTACGATTAACGAAAATAATACTACGACCAGTAAAAATGATTTTAAGATAATAAAAAACACGACCAAACAAAATGATATGACGACTTATCAACATTTTAAAGATGACCAAAACATGCAATATACATTAATACCAAATATTGTAGACAACGATATGGGAATGGGAATGGATATGGAAATACCATCTATTCAAAATGGATTATAGAAAAACGCAATTGAAGATCAACTTTCAAACAGCTGACAGATAAAAAATAAATCGCAATAAAGGTCATTTGCTTCGTGTTCATGAAGACACGTGTAAATATTATAAATATAAAGATTGTCCTAAAAACTTCTATATACTATCACAACAAAATGAAATCTTTCACAACATTAAAACTATATAACAAAGTTTTATTATGTATAGCGTTTTGTTAAACATAAAAATTGTGCATAAAATTATTATCCATAATAATAAAATGTTGTTTTATTTCGTTGAAATTGTTTTGATATAAAATGTACTTTGTGTGTGTGATCTTGTTTTGTTATGTTATTGGTAATATTTTATGTATTTTCTTTGACATCAATAAGTAATCTTATAAAAACAACATACAGACGAATCGAGAACCTCCTCCTTTTTTGAAGTCGGTTAAAAAAGATGTCAATGTCTTGGACTTTCGTTTGTAATGAGACACTAATACTACTAGATTGATTTTAATTAAATATATTGAAACCTAGAGAGTTAAATAGACAACGCTTTTACTTAATAATCCCACGGTACCGGAACTTACGCTTTCTATTATTAAATTTCTAAACAATAATTTAAATGTAGGCGAATTATTCTAGACAAATAGAAATAGAAAAGCATTTATTCAAACAAACATACGACATGAAACAATAAGAGATAGATTTAAAATTCATGACATTTATTAAATATTTTGTATTTGAGAAGTCGTGTGTTGCCGAAATGGGTAAAGCCTCATGCGCTGCAGATACGCACGCACATTGGCCGCTGTAATGTAGCAAGCCAATATAATTTTAGAGCTAAGATAGAAGTGGGAAATAAAGATAAAACGCGCGAGAAAATATAACGTCGAATAGTTATTAAGTTACAAAGAAAAGCAAACGCTTGTTGCTATCACCAAGACGTTAAACTGTCTCGGTCGATTAGGAGACCGTGACCAAATCTAAAGCAAATATTCGTATGGCGTTTTTGCAATACAATTTCGTCTTCGGACATCAGCGTTGTGTCCGGTCACAAAAACCACGAAACATTGATAAAACATCGTGAACTTCGAGAATATTCGCAATGTAACAAAATATTCTGACAGAGATGTTGCGACAGTGCAAAGTTTCACCGAAACCGGTAGATCTGGCCAAGGCGTATAACTATGCATTTTAAAAAAACAATGACAGCACAAAACTGGTTTGTATAATTTCAATTTCAGCTACTTCAACCGCAGCCGGAATGAAGCCAAGAAGCGTCAATGTAAATCTAGAGACGGTTGTACAGTTCAATCCGGAGGATATATCGGAAGATGTCAAATTTTTAGACACAATACAACATTTTCTTGGTAAATTTTACCATAGTACAAGCTTTGTTTATGTATTTCACCTATGTGACCGTCATCATACGGAATTCTTCGACCTATCCAATAGCGAAAACTAGATTTTTTAAGCTTTTGGAAATCGCTTTTTATTTATTGTAGGACAGACATTTAATGAATTCATGTTATTAAACAAGAATTCAGTTACTGTTTTTTTTCTAGTTTTAATCTTTCTTCTTTCTTTGTGCTTATTATTCACTTTGAAAATAAATTCACTATAATAACTTTTTCTAGATAAAGTCAGAACTGCTGTAGACAGTAATGGGAGTGTCCGTTCTCAAACAAGACAGGAAATAAATAATGAATTAACGAATTTCATTATCAATACTTTAGAGATACTAAAAACATACAGTGATGAGGATTTGAAAGATGTAGTCAAAGTTTTTGATAATGAATTTCGAAAATATAATTACGAAGGATGCAAATTTCATGAATTAGTTGAAAATAGCGATCTAAGAGAGTGCTTCCCGTTTGCCCCACCAAGCTGCCCCACAGTGGGGCAAAGTGGAATCGTTAAAATTTTGTAGTCTCGTTTGCCCCACTAATATGATTCTGCCCATCAGGGTTGGCACCTTGTTTAGAGTTTGAGAATTTTCGTGTCATCTCCAAAGTTATGAACCATCACGGTATACAAATACACAATTCAAATTTCAGTTGTGATAAATGTAACTGGGTTGGTAACCTATGTAGTGTGTTTAAATAAAAGTACAAAATGATTATTTGAAACGTTTACTTCTGAAGGAATCTGGTTATAAATCACAAAATAAATTACACGACTCATTACAAATAAAATCTTTGCCAAACTCAACACACAATAATTAGTCACTTTTACTACTAACTGTGAAAAATAAAATATCAGATTAATTGACATTTGACTACGCTAACTGTATTTAGCGTAGTCAAATGTTTTTACTGCTACCGGTATGGGAACCACGTATTTTTCAGTCATATTTGAATCATATTTCAATTATGTATATGAGCTCATAGCAGCATATTTGGAGATTGATTAACATTTGACTCAGCTAACTACATTTTTACTGCTACCAAAGCTTACATCGCTCTTTTCTCTGTAGTAAAATGACAGATTCCGGAATGGGAACCACGTATTTTAAACTTTTATTTAACTTGTTTCAATAATATTTGAAGACAGCGAGCTATGTAAGCTTTGGTTGACATTTAACTCATAATAGCGTACACTAATATTTGTTGTTTCTTGAAAGCTACCTAAATCACCATGTTATGTAGACACTTGCAAAAACGGATGTGGGCAACTTTAAAAACGTACCGTCACAGTCACATAACAACAAAACCGGCGAGACCGTTACCTACGAATATGCTTACCAAATAAAACTGGTTTGGTCTAAAAATTTTCATATTTTGCGTGACTGTTTGTATGTTCTGCATGATGTTTTTTTATTATTTAATCAGTAAAACTGTATTTAACTTAGTCAAGTGTTAATCAATCTGAGATTTTTTTATTTTACAGTTAGTAGTGACTAATTATTGTGTGTTGAGATTGGCAAAGATTTTATTTGTAACGAGTCCTGTAATTTATTTTGTGATTTATAACCAGATTCTTTCAGAAGTTAACGTTTCAAATAATCATTTTCTTTATTTCTTTTCTTTCTTTCATTTTGTACTTTTATTGAAACACACTCCATAGGTTACCAACCCAGTTACATTTATCACAACTGACATTTGAAATGGAGATCTTGTCAATATTATTTAATGTCTCATATTATACATAGCTCGTATTTCGAGATTATGGCACCACAAGTAACTTAAGTCTGCATGTTTTAGTGTAATTTGTAACATACCGTGATGGTTCATAACTTTAGAGATGACACGAAAATTCTCAAACTCTCAACAAGGTGCCAACCCTGATGGGCAGAATCATAATAGTGGGGCAAACGAGACAACAAAATTTTAACGATTCCACTTTGCCCCACTGTGGGGCAGCTTGGTGGGGCAAACAGGAAGCACTCATCTAAGACGCTTTGTAGCTAGTAAATTTAGTACAGTACAAGATCAAAATGGAAAAGATATTAAAAAAAGTTTAAGTAAAATTTTAACGGCTCTTAAATATGCTAATTTTTTTCGTAAGTATGCAGAAATACTTGATTATATTAATTCTTTATACGGACAAAACGATGTTGGCAAAATGAAGTCTTTTCTGAATGAAATTGAAGCGTATAAGGTTAAATCTAAAAGGGCTAATCTTGATTTACATACGATTGTCCGAAACGGTGTAAGGGGTATCATTTTTGATCATTATTCTAACTTAAACCCTGATGCTAGACGTGAATTGAAAATCAAAATTGCATCTTTTTGGAATAATGCAGTTATTACTACAGAGACTACTTCTAGAAAAAATATGTTTGGTCTTGCAAATAGTTTCAACTTCTTGAAAGATTTGACATGGCAAATAATCGCTCCGGAAAAATCAACAACAAGAACTGTAAAAGAAATAAATAATAGCCAAGAATTTAAGGATCTGACTAGACAGAACACGAATACAAGTCCTGAAGAGATGTCAGAGCAAACTGACGATAAGGAATCAAAAAGTAGGAGTTCTGAAAAATCTGAAAAAAATAATCACCTTAAAAAAAATAAAGAACACAAAAGAAATAGAGACAAACACAACAAAAAGGCACCTGTCACAGTCGCTGATAAACGTATCACCAATATAAGTCCTGAAGAGGTGTCAATTTATAGTGACAGGGAAAAATTAAAAGATAAGAGAAAAGAAAAGAAACATAAAAAAAATAAAGAACACAAAAGAAAGAAAGACTCGCACAACAAAAAGGCACACCCTACAGTTGTAGATGAATATCTAGCTCCTGAACGCAAACATGCTTCAAATAAACATAAAAGTGAACATGAATTCAGGAAACATGATGCTCGACCTGCGAATGGTTTAGATTATGAAGCAGTCGTTAATGTTAGAGGACAAACTGATCAATCAAATTCTAATGAACTTCAACAATCTGGTGAAAGCGTTAGTTTTGCAAGGTATGTACAAAGTTTTAGACAAATATTTAATTATTTTTATTCAATCAATAAATTAGAACGGTTGAAACTAATAACACTAATTAAAGAAAGATAATTACTTAAAAAATATATATTACTTACAATTATTACAACATAAATAACATAACTGAACATTTTTCCAGTACATACTAATGGATCATACTATTTCAGATAACTTTTGACTACTATTAGAAAATCTAAAATCGTCTAAAATTGATGAAAAATATTCCATATACAAAAATGATCGTACTTAATAAATAATATATACGAACTAATAAAATAAATGTGAAATTAAATATTTTTGTTGCTCAATTAGACCAAATTTATTAGCTTGATTGTGATATTAGGTTTTTGGAAAAAATATAAAGGAATGAAATTAACGATCATCCACCACGAAGTACTTTTAAATCAGGAAGAATTACTTCACCATGGCGCCATGGGAGCTGAAGTTGCAAATTGGAATCCTTTCCGTGAACATTTCTTGGAAATGCTTATTGCTTACATACCAATAATATTTCAGGTCCGATTCAAAAACTAAAAAAAATAAAAAAAGAGATTTCAGGAAAAACACAGAAACAAAATCTGAAGAAGGTCTGTCCATAGATGACACACTACCACCGATAAGACCTTTCAAATCCAATTCAAAACCTAAAATAAATAAAAAAAGAATTTACAGGAAAAACGTCGTAACAAAATCTGAAGAAGGTCTGTCCATAGATGACACACTATCACCGATAAGATCTTTCAAATCCAATTCAAAAACTAAAAAAAATAAAATAAGAGATTACAGGAAAAACGTAGTAACAAAATCTGAAGAAGGTCTGTCCATAGATGACACACTATCACCGATAAGATCTTTCAAATCCAATTCAAAACCTAAAATAAATAAAAAAAGAATTTACAGGAAAAACGTCGTAACAAAATCTGAAGAAGGTCTATCTATAGACGACACACTACCACCGATAAGACCTTTCAAGTCCAATTCAAAACCTAAAATAAATAAAAAAAGAATTTATAGGAAAGACGTCGTAACAAAATCTGAAGAAGGTCTATCCATAGACATCACACCATCACCGATAAGATCCAAAAGTCTATCGCTTTATACTAAACATACAACGAAACAAAAGGATAATTTACGACGATTCAATAATTATAATGATCTAGAAAAAATAGTTTTATATATTCCTAAAAATAATGAACACGCCGATAGACAAGAAATCTATGTAAGACAAAATATTTTTCAAGAAAATTCACCGATGGTTGAAATTAATGAATTATCTACAACTAAAACAATAGTAGCATACTTTCGAAATACTGAAACAACGCCCACTTGGCCAAAAATGTCAAATTTATTTCATAATATGGAAACAACGCCACTTTGGCAAAAAATATCAGAGAAAGTTCAAAATTTGGAAACAATTCCACTTTGGGAAAGGCTATCACAGAGAGCTCAAAATATGGAAACGCCGGCGCCGCTTTCTTGGCATACAGTAACACAGAAAGTTCAAAATTTGGTAACAACGCCATTTTGGGAAAGGCTATCACAGAAAGCTCAAAATATGGAAACGCCGGCGCCGCCTTCTTGGCATACAATAACACAGAAAGTTCAAAATTTGGAAACAACGCCACTTTGGCAAAGGCTAGCACAGAAAGTTCAAAATATCGAATCAGCGCCAACTTGGCAAAAAATGACACAGAAAGTTCAAAATAAAGAAACAACGCCGACTTGGCTAAAACTTACACACAAACAAAATATGGAAACAACACAAAAACCTCATAATTATAATAAAATTGCATCTGCACTAACTGAAAAAGACACCACTACTCCAAAAGTAATAGAAGATATTGATTTTACAATCATTGATATTAATGATTTTATAACTAGTGAAAATCTTTTAACAACAAATGAAAACGTTCCTACTTATAGAAATCATTTTACAACAAATGAAAAAGATTTGGCTTCTGGTAAAAACCATATTCATACTGATGATAATGATTTTAGAAAACATGAAAATGATTTTACAACTAGCGAAAATCATTTAACAACAAAATTAAATGAAAATGATTTTACTACTAATAGAAATTATTTTGCAAGCAATGAAAATGATTTTACTACTAGTGATACTCATATTAAAGCTAACGAAAATGATGTTACGACTGTCGAAAATGATTTTATAACTTTTAATGAAAACTATTATATGACTAATGAAAATTTTGATACAAATCTTGACAATTATTTCATAACTAATGAAAATTATTTAACGACTATTCAAAATGATTTTGAGACGCACATCAACTATAATCACAAATTAAAAAATGAATCATTACCAAATCAAGAAAATAAAGAAAAAGATGATTCTAGCAAAGAAACACATAACTTTACTATAGATTTTATAGATGACTCGAAAGAAAACTTTAATAATATAATTGATACGAATAAAACCAGGACTACATATAATGATAAACATCAAAATGTTACCACCAAACATAATACTATGATTCTAGTAAAAGCATACAGAATAAGATAACTGCTAAAGATTGCGTAAAAGACAAAATGTGGGTAATTCAGTCTTTGCTACCACTAGCGCTGAAAATAATACAAAAATGAACATAATAAGCGAAAATTCTTAAAAGTACCTATTTAGAATCAGTATTAGCAAATAAAGCGCTAAAAATGGAGGATTTGTAAAAATTAATAATATTTTAATGGCTGAATTTTAACTTTGGTTTTATGAAGTAGAAATTTTGTATTAATTAAATTGTATGTACTTATTTTAATTAGTCGTCTAGCTACCATAACACAAGTCTAGTGGCCTAGTTTGGAGCTAGGTGGCGCTATTTGGCAATTTTAATTTATCACTACATAGTATAAAACAAAGTCGGTTTCTCTGTCCCTATGTCCTTATATCCCTTTGTATGCTTAAATCTTTAAAACTACGCAACGGATTTTGATGCGGTTTTTTTTAATAGATAGAATGATTCAAGGGAAAGGTTTATATATGCATAATATAGCCGTAGCCGAAGCCGGGGCGGGTCGCTAGTTTATAATAATGTAGTTCAACTTATAGCTTATAATACTCTATGCCCTATCCAAATTCGAAGGTGAATTCTGTAGAGAATTGAATGAAGATAATATCGCTCATTGATCGTCATGTTGTAGCTTTAACCGTTAATATTTACCTAGAAGTATAATAAAAATAGTAGTGAATGAAAAAAGAAAGGTGCATAATAGAGCCAAACACAAACTGCGATATATTCGATTTTATCTAAATTACTTAGGTATTCTACGAACGAGGAATAAATCCAACTAAACTCTTATCAAACTTTATAAAATACTTTCATCCATTAAACAGATCGATGAAGATCGTTCTTGAATGGATCTCTGACTACATATCAAATAAACTGTTATTTTCTATTCGTAAATTATCTAGATGAAAAGCGAAGGTTAATATCATTGTATAGGTAGGTATTACTTACCTACTTACTGAAATTATGCTAAAAATTAACAATGTGTAATTACGCGTTTCCGTTGAAAAATTCTTAAGCAATTATTAGTGTTTTTATTAAATTGAAATAAGTGAAATTCAATGTCGATCTTTATGTTGGCTGAGTTTTTAATAAAAAATACCTATAAATATAGCAGGACATTCCACACATCGCCATCTAGGCAAAAGCTAAGTAACTAGACTTGTGTTATGGGTGATACACAACGGATATACTACTTATATACTTTTCTTTTTTTTACTTAATAAATATATATTTATTACATGTCATAATCATAAGTAAATAAATCATTAATTCCAAAACTAATCTATACAAAAATAAGTAGTACATAAAACAATAAAAAAATAAAAACAAAAAAAAAAATCAGAAGAAAATAAAAAAAAATTAAAAAATAAAATCTAAACCTAGTCAAACAAACCCCTCCCCAGCGTTCCCGGTGCAAAGCTGGACAATATGCAAGCAGCGTTACCCCTCTGAACCGCTATCGACAGTCTTTGCACCAGGAATGCCCCGGAACGCGGATCAAATCCCCTGTCCCGGAGACGACGGCCAATCTCTCTCACAAATGCCAAACCCTCGGCCCCCCCAACTCCCAGACGTCTCGACCGCCACAGGCACAAAAATATAATTCTGAGCAAGCGGGGCATATTTGGCGTGCTTACTCCCTGCAGCAACTTCGGCCGCCGCACCAGCCACTCTTTTTTTTTTTTTTTATTTATTTATTTAAAAAAGCACTTAAACTATTAAAACAAAACTCTCTGCCAAACTGCAAAGCAGTTTGTCGGCAGTAGTTCCCGCTTTTCCCTTAAGATAAAAGCGCTTCTTATATTATAATCTTAACATAATATATATAATTATAGTAGTAAGTAGTTTATATTCTAGGAAAATATTAATATTATTACATATACTTAGTATTTAGAGGCGACCAATTGTAAGTAAATGACAACTAAAATAATTATGGACATAGTGACATATAGTGCCCTTTGAGGACTCTATTCAGATGTGTTTTACGTTTTACCGTAGCAGTGAGATCAGGAGGCAGATCATTAATTAACATTGGTGTGAGGTATCTTCTAGTGCGTTTTCCATAATAGTTAGTCACTCGTGGCACAGTAAATACCGTCTTTTTAGACATACGGGTTGGGAATCCAAACTTCTTTTCAATTTTGTGTTCATTACTATAATATTGTTCAGTTATTATTGCTTTCTTTACTTTAAGTTCGATTGGCAGTACATTACATATTTTAAACAGCTTTTCATATTCTCGATTTAATTTAATTTTTTTGGAAGGACTTATTAGTAGTTTAAGTAGTTTCTTTTGTTGATCTTTTACTTTATTTAAATGAGTTTTGAAAGTTAGTCCATAGGCTCCCAATCCGTATTCTATGATTGCATCAGCCAGCGCATAATATAGTACATACATGATCTTTTTATTAGCAATATTTTTCAGGCTGTACAGTTTGCCTAAAACTGTACGCAACCTATTACACACCGCTGTTATATGCAAATCCCATGTAAAGTTGTAATCTATCGTTAGGCCTAAATATTTATAAGATTTTACAAACTCTATATCCTCACATTTACATTGAACATTTTGATTTGCGCTATGTAGACATTCGTATGTATGACCCTTAATAGTAATATTTATGTGTTTATATTTTATATTATATGGGGAATATATTAACATGCCCTTGGTTTTACTTAGATTTATAATTATTCCATTGTCGTGTGCCCATTTAACAACATTATCAAATTCATTTTGCATTATACGCTGCATGCTCATATGGTCCTTACCACTAATCAGCAAACATGTATCATCCGCATACATATACGATTTACAGTTTTTCAGTACATTGGGCATACTATTTACATGCATTATGTAGCCTACTGGACCATAAACAGATCCAGTAGGTACTCCATATTTAACAAAACCTATATGACTTTCTGTGCTGCATGCTTTAACTTTGATACATCTACTTTCTAAGTACGCTTTGAACCAGTCATTCATCGGGCCTCTGATTCCACACTCATCCATAGCCTGCAACAAACCATCATGGTCTAAGGTTTCGAATGCCTTTTTGAAGTCGATAAATATAGCCAAGACTAATTTTTGTTCATTTAGTGAGTTGTTAATATCGTCTGTAAATTTACCTAACACTGTAGCTGTACTTCTGCCTGGTCTAAATCCATGTTGAACGTCACTTAAGATATTATTTTCCTCTAAAAATTTTGTTATTTGGCCAACTATAAGTTTCTCGACAATTTTATTAATTGTGTTTAATATTGCGATAGGCCTGTAATTAGAAAATTCAAGATGGCACCCTTGTTTAAATATTGGTCTAATAATGGCCATTTTTAATTCATTAGGATAGTAGCCACATTTGACACTCAAGTTAATAAAGTGAGCAATAACTGGGCCAATTTTTTCGCTTATATCTTTTAAGTCTCGCATTCTTATACCATCAGACCCGGATGACTTGCTGCTTGATAGCTTATTTATAACTATGCTAACATCCTTAGCAGTTACCTTTTTAAATCTAAAACTTAAGACCGCCTCTTTTACATAATATGAACTCCTCAACATAAATGTTTTATTACATTTGTGTTTAATTATATCTATTTCGTTAGTAAATGTGTCGCAGAAGGTGTTAGTTATAATTTGTGGCGGGTATTTTTTCCCTAAGTACCTATCTATCACGTTATCTACGTTGCTTTTATTTCTCCCTAACCAACTATTTAAATTTTGCCAAATTTTTCGCATATCTCCTTTACAATCATTTATTAAATCCAACCTATATTTATTTTTTGCCTTATAAATAGCTTTATGTGTCTTATTTCTAAATTTAGTATATTCCAGTCTCATGTTATTATTGCCTGGGTTGTTTTTCCATTGCCTAAATAACCTATCCTTCATTTTAATCATATTTTGTAATTTTTTTGACACCCACTGTTGTGTTTCTCTTTTCGGTGAAGTATTCAACATTTTATATCTATTAATTTCATACAATTCCTTAAACAAATTATGAATATTACAATACAGTTCGATTGCATGCCGAACTGCACTTGCCGTGAGGGGCAGATGACTCATCGCGAACGTGTTGACGCAAGTTGCGTCCCATATGAGACATGTCCCGTATGAGACTTTTCTTTTGTACCTAAATATATACTTATAATGATCACAGACAAATATCTGCACATAAGTACACGTCTGAGACGTGGAATGTAACCCGCAATCCCGTGTTTGGCAGTCCGGCATGGTGACCATTGTGACAACTGGGTCGTCAATGAAAAGTTATCTTTGTACCTACAAAGCATCCAAATGAATAAAAAAAAAACTGGTTGCCTGTAAAGTCGGTATACGGGCGAAAGTTTTACGTGACAACAACTGTGCTCGAGTGGAAGGGACGCGTGCCTTTCACTTTTTATGTCTGTCTCTCTCGCTCTTAGGCGGGCTAACCATGCCCGCGTGCCTCTCACTCGCTCTCATTGTGAGCGCATAACGTCAGCGGAGCGTAACGCAGTTTCTTGAAGTGTCACCCGGCAAACCAATTTATATGACGTTGTCACGTCAAAATTACCTAATTTGATTTCGTCTTTGAATACATCTGGAGACATCTAAGCTACGGGTTTCATCACGACGTTTACCTATACTATACGTTTTCATTTAGTTCTGCGTCCCTGAAACCTATCCGTTTCATTTTTAGAATTATTTTTAATAATCAACTATATTTTTTATTAGGTACATATTAATTTGTTCAAATCAAATTAAATTACTTATTATTAAGTAATTTTATTACAATTAATAAGTTTAGAAAATTAAATATGGGATAATTAATGAAATAATTCGTAGTTTGTGATATTAGCTTAGCTTCTAGTTACGATTTATTTATCGAATTGTGCCCCGCGGTTTCACTCGCGTAGGTTCCAATCCCGTGGAAATATCGGGATAAAAAGTAACCTATGTTACTGTCAATGAATCAATGTATCCTCATACCAAGTTTCATCAAAATCGGTCCAGTAGTTTCGGAGCCTATTCGTTACAAACAAAAAACAAAAAATCTTTTCTTTCATATTAGTGTAGATATAGGTTCCGTGGTTTCACCCGCATAGCTCCCGATCCCGTGGGAATATAGAGAACAAAAGTTGATTTAAAAAATTTCAAAACCTTAATATTGTAGAAAATTATGTTCTCAAAGCGCGTTCCATTTTTAGGGTTTCGTACCCAAAGGATTAAAACGGGACCCTATTACTAAGACTCCACTGTCCGTCTGTCTGTCTGTCTGTCACCAGGCTGTATCTCATGAACCGTGATAGCTAGACAGTTGAAAGGGGCTTCTAAATTTATATTGAACAACAGTAGAAGCAAAGCACGAGCTGTGGTTGGTGCCTTGACAGGACACTACGGAACCAATGACATGCTTTTAAAAATGTAGTTAACTTCAAATAATGACTGCAGAGCCTGCGGTGATGTCAGGGAAACTATGGAGCACATACTGTGTGAGTGCGACGTCTTAGCAGCGAAGCGTATGAGCCTCCTTGGGAATGCGTATCCCAAACCGGAGGAATATAGGTTTCTTCCTCTCAGTGGGATCACCGCGTTAGTCGACCACTTCTTCAAAGAGTAAGAAACATTAAGGTAGGGGTAAACACAAAAGATCACATTGGGTCGAAGTGTTGCTGGCTATCTGTCAGCTGTCAGCCCCCAATACATAAGATAAGATAAGACAGACAGTTGAAATTTAAACAGATGATGTATTTTTTAATGATATCATTTTTACAAAAAACTGGAAGAGTTGAAACTTGTACTCGTATACGGGCTGTTTTTCGCTAATAGACCTCTTAAATTGTGTCCTTTTTGATAGAGGATGGAGTAGACTATGTCCAGCACCTTCTTCTCACCTTAGTTGACCGTCTCCAGAGGAAAGAACTTCGTCAATACGTCTGGAGACAACTGCGCTGCCGGTGTTATTACTGGAACAATGCGACCTATTACTATTTTTTTACATAGTATACTAGCGACCCGCTCCGGCTTCGCACGGCTATATTATGCATGTATTATACATATAAACCTTCCTCTTGAATCACTTTATCTATTAAAAAAAAACCGCATCAAAATCCGTTGCGTAATTTTAAAGATCTAAGCATACAAAGGGAGATAGGGACATAGGGACGGCGAAAAGTGACTTTATTTTATACTATGTAGTGATAGTGATGATAATAGGTCATCGTTTGAATGCTGTCACACCTGCCTGATGGTAGACGACACTGCGGTCTAAGATGTAACACGCGGTGTCTAGAAGATGCCTGTTTGCTCGCTACTTGAAGACACACAACATTGTACACGTCAGGAGAGACAGACAGGTAACTGATTACATTCCCTTGCAGTACGAATAAGGAATAACGAAGCGAAACGCTTGGTGCGACGAACGTCTGGTATGTTCACCATGAATCGGTGCCGACAAGATTAGGTCGTGGAGTTCTGTTGCACACTAACCGAAATGTATTCGATAAAGCTAGCCACCTTGCGACGAAGCCTCTGCAAAGAATAAACAAACAAATAATCGTATACATTTAATATTAGAATTTTAGCTCAATTAACGGATCAAATGAATTCTTATTTATTTATTAAAACGCAACGGTTTCCTTTAACCTTAGTTTAATTTTAATCGTCTCATTGGAAACACCTATCGGGAAATCTAATTTTAAACAAAGTTAAAAATTGATAACAACACCATCTATTGTTGAATAGTAAAAATGAAAATCTTAACATTGTGTTTTTCGTTAATTTTAATCGTGAATAGTGAATATTATGATACCTATACTGGGAATGAAATATCTAAGGAGCGGTATGATAGTCTGAGGCTGTTGAATTTGGTGCCGTAAGTAATTTTGTTGGTTTGCTAGTTTCACTACTTGACGATAGGGGCGCTAGTGTACGTATTGCTAGTCTGCCAATTTTGCGTTTCAAAGTTAGTTCCAAGATTTTGTTTTTACCCTAACAAAATTACCATTTTTTATTTTTAAGCTGACCTCACCAGCATCAAATGTTGTATATTATTTGTTTATAAAAATAACCCAATAGTACATTGTTATCCTAGGTGTGAAAGTCACTCGTTACAAGTCCCGAGACGGAGTAAGGCGCCCGAGCGTAGCGAGGGCGCTAATAGTTCGAGGGACTTAATGAGTTTTTCACCCGAGGTAAACACTGTGCTTTTCATTACGAATAATACATAAAATTCTTCCTAACAACGAGAGTGAATGAGACTATGAGACTCCATACCACATGAGTAGGTACTCATGTGTCCATACTACCTGATCCTCTTACAAGGTTGGGACCAAAGAGGTTATACATTATGTAGGGATTTTTTTAGGTTTCTGCTATTTGTATTCAATACTTAAATACGGCGGTACTTACCGAAATTTTTTTTATTAATGAGTTAATCCAACACTGGGAAATGACGCGAAGTTCGTAGATTTAACTTACAGTTTTTGTAACACGGTTTGTCTAGAAAATGGTATTTACATAAAATACACAATCATAAATGAAAAATCAGATTAAACTTAACACAAAAACATAATAAAATAACAAAAAATAGTACTAATTGAAACGTTTAAAATAATTGGAAATGCTGAGTTTCCAAAAAACATCGACAGGGCGCGGGCGGCGCGGCATGGTCATAGGTAGCTTTGACCATTTTCGTCTTTACATTTTTTTTATGAATAAGATATCTTGAACTAAATATAGGTACCTACTTGAATTTGATTACTGAGAAAAAAGTTACTAAGTACTAAACTCTGGCAGTATGCATGAGCCGTGCCAAGTCATAATTATTATGCTTTGGTGTAAAAACAAGCAAGGAGGTTAGGTTTTTGAAGTTCCTAATGCGTAATGATACTGATACTGGCTACATGCAGATTGCACAAGTCGTGCTAAGCCATAATTTGACATGACAGCTGTCAGTGAAAGTGAAAAGCCCTAGGGCTGGAAATTTTATTTTCTACACGCTCTTCAGGCATATTTAGACCTACTTTCGGAGTATGAGTAATGAAATAGTACATTGTTACCCTAGGTGTGAAAGTCACTCATTAAAAGACGAAGTTTGGCACGCGAGCGTAGCGAGGGCGCTAAAATAGTTCGAGGGACTTAATGAGTCTTTTACCCGAGGTAAACACTGTGCTTTTCATTACGAATAATACATAAAATTCTTCCTAATAACGAGAGTGAATGAGAGACTTCATACTACCTGATCCTCTTACAAGGTTGGAACCAAAGAGGTTGTATACATGTAGTGTTATTCTTTGGTGTTACTTAAAGCAAGGAGGTTAGGTTTTGAAGTTCCTAATATATAATGATACTGATACTGGCTATATGCACATTGCACGAGTCGTGCGAAGCCATAATTTGACATGACAGACCTACTTTCGGAGTATGAGTAATGAAAAATAATTTTCTACACAAAAAAACACCCTAAACGCGTAAAAAGTGTGGACACTGATTCACGTGTCACTGGTTCATATTTAATAAACTTGTTAGACATAAAAACAATCTGTTAGAATCAAGGAGGGGCAAAATTTCAGCACCTGCAGTTAGCGTACCTACCAATCAATGGATACTATCATTAGTGTTGCCAACAAGCGTAGAGTCAGACCGGGCTTTTTCTGCTGTTAGGTAAAAAACTCTTATCGGATGCCTACGTCATACAAAGAACACACCCTCCAAGTTTCAGGTCTCTACGATCAGTGGTTTAGGTTGTGCGTTGATCCGTCAGTCATTGACAATAGTACATTACGATATATAAGTGTGGTAAATTGATCTTTGCATAGAGGCGATAACAATTTAACTTATCAGGCTAACTTTTTACACACTAGTGGCGTCAAGGTAATGTAAAAACACACGCGTGCTTAATACGTTGGATTATGAGCCTAAAAGCGCTTAAATAAGATCCACTTTATGAGCAACTGTGATAAAAAGCATTCAATGTGTTTAACTATGGAATCTTAAACAGTAAACTGCAATGAAACATGTTTGATCCAGGTTTTGTGCTATGGAAGTAGAGAAATGTGACGCGCACGCCCCACGGCGCATGGACCTCACTTGCAATAACCTCCAGCGACCGACGAGGGGCGCTGTCTTGTCGCCTTTCTTACGGATGTTGCCACCAAGGTAAGTTGCCCAAGATGCATCTGGGGTTGCCAACCGTTTAAGAGAATCATGAGTTTTCGATACGCGGCGCGAGTAGGTATTTTCAAAAATAACCCGTATCGTGCGATAGAGAGAGTTTAAATTCGGACGTAATTGCCTTCATTTTGCTTTCAAATAATATTGCGGCCCGTAACGTTTTTACCCCCTTTTATCCTTCACTAAATGAAATAAATTTGACCACATTTAATTCACTGCATCTTATTCTAGGTTTATACGTTTTTCTTTTTTGGTAATTCAGTTTAGTTTATTAAAAAACAATTGAAACGCTCGATGAAGTATTTAAGTCAAAAATATAGATGTTTAGATACTAATAACTTTTATCTAAGGCAATATTTCTTACATTTTCAAAAATTATCAAATAGGACTTCGTTTATGGGGGGGGCAAACGTTACCGCTTTTTGTATGGAAATTTTCAGCCTCACACTGGCCTTAAAAGTGACATGAATATTACTTTATTCAATACTAGCGACCCGTCCCGGCTTCGCACGGCTATATTATGCATGTATTATACATACAAACCTTCCTCTTGAATCACTCTATCTATTAAAAAAACCGCATCAAAATCCGTTGCGTAGTTTGAAAGATTTAAGCATACAAAGGGATATAGGGACAGAGAAAGCGACTTTGTTTTATACCGTGTAGTGTAGATACATTCTACACTTAAATATCACAATCACACATCATAACTTAATTTTGAAGACGCTTCCAAGTGATGTAAATCACGGTATGGATTCTTATTGAATATTTTTTGAACTTTTTGACTTTGAAATAGGTACAAACCACAATAATTAAATTAAAAAAAATAGCGGCAACAAAAATACATAATCAGTGAAAATTTCAACTGTCTAGCTATCACGGTACATGAGATACAGCCTGGTCACTGGAACCCTATGTATGTAGCCACAAAACGCTAGTCATGTGACGCTAGTACCCGCCGCGCCAGGACGGACACAGAATACATAACAGTCACTATTACAGCTATAAACTAGAACACGTTTTACAACATCAATACTAGATGGCGCCACAGGTAAAATTAGATCGCGCTATCGATGTGTTGCACCGATATGTACCTATGTAGGATATTCTGTCTTACCGGACGTTTGTTTACTTTATTGGTTGAAATTGAATGTCAATTTTAATATTTTTGTAAGGAATGTACTTTTATTACATTCCTAAGGAACGGAGAAGAACGAACGATGATTGTTAATTGTTAATCTGTACTTATCACTACATAGTATAAAACAAAGTCGCTTTCTCTCTCCCTATATCCCTATGTATGCTTAAATCTTTCAAACTACGCAACGAATTTTGATGCGGTTTTTTTTTAATAGATAGTGATTCAAGAGGACGGTTTATATGTATAATACATGCATAATATAGCCGTGCGAAGCCGGGGCGGGTCGCTAGTTATTCAATAAAATACATTCTATATCACAATCACACATCCTAACTTAATTTTTAAAACCCTCAAAGTGATGTAATGACAGTGGAGTTTTTAATAGGGTCTCGTTTTTAGTCTTTGGGTACAGAACTCTAAAAAGTGGTACAAATGCTGACAATTGCTAGTCATCACGACTAGCAATAGACAGCATCAATAGTTGCTAGTAAGAAGAAGAAGAGAAGAAGAGCACCAAAAACTTTGGAGGGTTTGTTTTATTAAAGTTGTATCTTTTTCTAGGGTCTTTATTGTATTAATTTTAAGTATGGTTTAATAAATGACGACCCAGTTGGCACAATGGTCACCATGCCGGACTGCCAAACACAGGGTTGTGGGTTCGATTTCCGCCACAGACAAGTATTTATGCTTAGATATTTGTCTGTGGTCTGGTTGTTTCTATGTATTATAAGTATACTACCCGCCCCGGCTTCGCACGGCTATATTATGTATGTATTATACATATAAACCTTCCTCTTTAATCACTCTATCTATTAAAAAAAACCGCATCAATATCCGTTGCGTAATTTTAAAGATTTATGCATACAAAGGGAAATAGGGACAAAGGGACATAGGGACGGCGAAAAGTGACTTTATTTTTTACTATGTAGTGATATTTACAAAAGAAAAGTATATAAGTAGTATATATCCGTTGTCTATCACCCATAACACAAGTCTAGATACTTAGCTTGGGGCTAGATGGCGATGTGTGGAATGTCCTGCATATTAAAAAAAAACTTTTTTTAGTTTTCTTTTTTTTTGTTTAAGTAAGTTTTTTTAGTTAAGTATCAATTTGGGCCTTTTAAATTTTATTTTTGTATTCTTGTAGGTACTTATTTATCTAATTATTAAAAGTTTTTACTAATGTAGTTATATTGATTGGACAGTTTCTCAGCGACTGGCAACATAAGTATATCGAAGTACGGACGTCCGCTACCGAACGCGCGTCGCGTCCGCGTCGCGCTGATGTCGGACGGACGCGCCAGCAGCAACCACTTCACTCATGCTATAACACATGTCACTGTCTTTGTTGTTGGTAAGTCTTGACTTCTTATAGTACGGGATCCCATTAAGGACGACTTTCATCGATCTGTTTAATGGATGAAAAGTATCACTACATAGTATAAAATAAAGTCACTTTTCGCTGTCGCTGTGTCCCTATGTCCCTTTGTATGCTTAGATCTTTAAAACTACGCAACGGATTTTAATGCGGTTTTTTTTAATAGATAGAGTGATTCAAGAGGAAGGTTTATATGTATAATACATGCATAATACAGCCGTGCGAAGCCGGAGTGGGTCGCTAGTTTTATATAAACCTTCCTCATAAATCACTCTACAAACCGCATCAAAGTCCGTTGCGTAGTTTTTAAGATTTAAGCATGCAAAGGGATATAATAGACATAGGGACAGAGAAAGCGACTTTGTTTTATACTATGTATTGATGATTAAATAGGCCAATAAATATAATTGCAAATGGGTTGCCTAAACAATTTCAGTCCAGAATGATTAATATATATTTTATTTTATTTAGTAGGTATATATTTGTTAATTTGAAAATACTTTTCATCCATTAAACATCTCGATGAAGGTCGTCCTTACAGGGATCTCCGACTATTACCACGAGACTTTAACGATCACTTCAAAGCAAAGATCATTTATAGAAACTTCTTGAAATGTAATGTCGGATGTAACTGTTACTGAATGTAAAATTCTCGTTTTGTTTTTAATTTTTTCGTAAAAATGACTGGGTGGGACCCTCGTTGGACCTAATGTTCGAATGTCACGCCATACTCAATGACTGGGTTGGACCCTCGTTGGACCTAATGTTCGAATGTCACGCCATACTCAATGACTGGGTTGGACCCTCGTTGGACCTAATGCTCGAATGACTGGGTTGGACCCTCGTTGGACCTAATGTTCGAATGTCACGCCATACTCAATGACTGGGTTGGACCCTCGTTGGACCTAATGTTCGAATGACTGGGTTGGACCCTCGTTGGACCTAATGTTCGAATGTCACGCCATACTCAATAAAATCATCTTCTTCCTTTATCACAATTTATTTGGGGTTGGCGCAGTATGTCTTCTTCTCTCATTCATATAATATAGTCTTGTCTCACGCAGTCCATCCTTCTTCATGGTGCAGCATTCCTAGCATAATAAATTCAGCGTAGGTACCTGTATTATAGGATATCAATTAACAACCGAAGAAACCCGGACAATAGCGCGTTTGTCGTTTACCCTAATACTTCAGGACAAAGGAAGCGTCTACTAGCAAACAGTTTTTTGTTAAAGGCGATATAACAACAGTCCACGACACTGTGAACTATGTAGCGCGTGAGACAACATGCTGCACCCCAGCCGGAGTCACCAACCCTGACTGCATCCCCATACAAGTCCCTGAAGACGACCTGCATCTGAGGTTCAGCGACGTACGGTGTCTCAACCTGACCAGGCCTATAACGTTCCAGGATTTGGGATGTGTGGGGCAGGAGGAACCGCCGGCTAGAGTGAGTTTTTTAAAGTTTTTTAATGGTTAAGCTGTAGTTTTGAGGACTTGGTGCTGTGGGAGCTTGACTGCAACGATATACGAGTGCATGATGATAATTTGCATCTCAGATGTTATTGCTACACGTTAAGAAAAACAAAACAAATTAAAGCTGCTCAAAATGATGGTAGCGTTTCCTCGCTGCACATCAATTGACATTCTCTGCACCAGGAACGCCCTGGACAGATAATCACACGCCGGACGAGATGACCAATTCTCTTGTAAAGCTTAAGCCCTCGCTCCAACAAATCCCCGATGTCTCCACAGCAACTGGCATAAAAATATAGTCCTCGAGTTATCGGAGCTTTTTACCGCCGCATCGGCAACCCTCACTGTGTGGTAGAAGGCTTACATCTGCTTCTGAGCTACGGAACGTCAAAATCATTGCCCGCCTTACCCCAGACCAGACCTTGAGAGTGATCATCATCATATCAGTCACAGCACGTTCACTGCTGAACAATTAAATAAAATAAATAATAAATAAATATTTCAGGACATATTACACATCGCCATCCAGCCCCAAGCTAAGCAACTTAATGCTTGTGTTATGGGTGCCAGATAACGGATAAACTACTTATATACTTTTTTTTTTTGTAAATATATACATATTATACATATAGGAAACACCCAGAACCAGAAACAAGAATTTATGGTCAGCACAAATACTTGTTCCCGGCGGGAATCGAACCCGCAACCTTCTGCGTCGCAGTCGGGTGTTCGCCCGACGCGCCACAGAGGTCGTCAAATTATGCCTCCCCCAAAGACCGAGCGATCGGTCGCATGCTCTCTATGCGTACATAGGGGTGTTATTAGTATTAATATCATTACTTCGATGGGTGGCCAATTAGTAGTTTGGCAAAAATGTGTTTCCGTGAGCCCCTCCGTGCTTCGGAAGGCACGTTAAGCCGTTGGTCCCGGTTGCTACCTCTAGTAGCAGTCGTAGATCAAGTTAGAGGCTTTAAGGCGATCTGAAAACTCTAACAATAGGTGAGCCGCACCACTATACGAGAAGAAGAAGAAGTGATTCAGTTGTTACAAAATCCCATGTTTCAGTTGAACCTAGCAGCTCCGATGTTAGATCTATCCATTGTTTACGGTCACTTGGGCACGAACGCGGCACGAGGGCGCGCTCCGGGCGGCCGGCTTCGTGCAGACCTGCTGCAGGGCAAGGAGTGGCCTCCTAATGGAGGCATCGTGTGCTTCCTCAACCGGGCACCACAGGAGACACGGTGTCATAATGCTCGTAAGTTGACTGCGATAAAATCTTATTTTAGGTCATCGTTTGACCACTATCACACCTGCCTGATAGTAGGTCACGATGCGGCCTAAGATGTAACACGCGGTGTCTAGAAGATACCTGTTCATTCGCTACTTGAAGACCCCCAAATTATACACATCAGGAAAAAAAGACGCACGAACTGATTAACTACAGTCAAGGGTAGCCACTGCTCATTTCGATTCAGGGATCCATTTGCAAGATTATGCTTCAAAGATGTGTTTAAAGAGCTAAGTTTTTTGAATGTTCAAGATGTTCATAGTAGCTCTTTAAACTGCCTTTAATTGCTTATGTTTAAGATTTCTACCTTTGGAATTAGGTTAACTACTAGTTAGAATTGATGACACACTTAGAACAGTCTTCTGACACAAAATTGACTACTGGATTTCATGATTTAAGTACTAAAATGCCCGGTGGTTTCTTCATACATTTTCAATATAGTGCCATCTATCTGCCAGTTGATGAAATATGCAACATAGATTTGAGCTCAATATAAGTGAACTCTGTTCTTTTTGGGTATAAATAAAGATTTCATCAACCTTAATTCCTCAGAGTTTACACTCGCTCAACTACCAGTTTTATTTATTTGTTCCCAGCTACAAGTGGCATCAACTCCCTCCTCGGCGTCAACTTGGTCACGATGTGGTTCTACCGTCAGCACAACTATATCGCCGACATCTTGCTCCATTTGAACCCGTGTTGGAATGACGATGAAGTATATTACAAGGCGAGAGAGATCAATATAGCTTTCGCTAATCAAATGCATTATTATGAAATGTTGCCTTTGATTATGGGTAAGTGATTATATCAATATGAGATATGGAATATTTATACTTGTATATGGGCAGTTTTCCGCAATTGGCACCTTTATATTTGGGTAATTTTTGCGTGAGAATGGAGTAGGCTTGCCCATCACCTTTAGTCAACCATGTATAGAGAACTTGTCAATACTTCTGGAGCCAACTAAGCCGCGGGTTTCATCACGATGTTTTCCTTCACCGTAAGAGCAATGTCAATTAGCGTACATACATTTTTCTTAAGAAAAACCCATTGGTGCACGGCCGGCCGGTATTGGAAGCCACGACCTTCATAATGAAAGTCGAGGTATTTACCACTAGGCCAACACCACAATAGATATGGAATATTGTACAGCAGACAACAGAATTGCAGGCCCGCTGTAGAGTTTTAAAATTACCATTATTGTAACGATTTTATTCTGATAATTGTTGTCTTTAAATTCAGGAGTTAAAAGACTTTATTGTCAAACTCAAGCAGGTCCTTAGAATCTTGCTTGAATTGAAAACATTCTACTAAGCGTAGTTTTGGAGCTCTACGGTGGGTCTGCAATTTTGTTGCCTGGTTGTAGCCCTGAGCTAAGATTCTTCTTCTGCCTTCTTTTATCCGGCACAGTATGTCTTCTTCTTCCATTTACCTCTATAAGTGTTCATCACGTCGTTATCGCTTCAAAAGTGCTACGAACGTTTCATTCTTTCTTGTTTAGCTATGACTTCTTCATATTATGTGTATATGGCCAGTCTCAAGCCATCAGTTAACGTCAACAAATATAATAATATAACTAATAGGTACTTATTTATATAAATAGAAACATCTAAAGCCAATCTGTAGATTTTAATAGATAATTATTTGTTATGGCGCTAATCGAACCTTCTCAGAACACGAAGTCTTTGAATGAGTTTACCCTCATAATGAACTTCCAATGAACTTCCCAGGATACGACTATATGATAAAGAAGGAGCTGATATCCCCACACAGCGGCTACTTCGACGACTACGCGCCGAGGCTTGAACCCGGTCTCACCATCGAGATGGTCACTTTCTTCCGATGGTTCCACGTCGTCCAGGAAGGGAGATACAAGTCAGTTCAAATACATATATTTTATTTTAAACATAAATATTCACAGGAGTACAAAAATATCACCCAACTATCACAATAGGCAACATGCACAGGATAGCCATGTAATTTAAATGTGGTTCAGCAGAGGAAAGAGCTCCGAGTCCAAGTAGGGTTCTGCAGACGAAACATGAGCTAGTGGTACCCTACTAGCTCATGTTTTGTCTGCAGAACCCTGCGGAACCATGTTGGAGAAGCGGTGAGACTGTGAAACTATAACACAACCGCCCTTCTTCTACGCCCACTGTGCCCCCAATGTTAAAAAACCAGCGGATACTGTTTAAATACTGCCTGCGGTGGCGCAATTCTGATCAGACTTTAAACGCTGTTCCTTTCTGCAAAGATGAAACCTTCATTCACATTTAATTTGCTACTCAAGAACATGATTTTTCAAACTCCTGGTGGGGAGACTTTGGACTCAGCTTGTGACCGCCCAACGGATTTGTCCATATTCCGATACGTATGCCGGAGCAGCCACAAAACGGGGAACGGTCTCAGTTTGTCCTTCACTCGCATCACGAGCGCACTGCATCTTAAACAGCCATCATGTGAGATAGTGGTCAAACGCTATTTATCTATTCAACCTAAAACTCAAATCAAGGCCCGAAGGTATTATGGTAGCTTTTCTATGCCGGGGACACCATGATGTTTAAATTCATCCTTTTATTTCAGACTATACACAAATAAAGGGAAGCTGTTTAATGAAGTGTCGATCGTAGACTTCACTCTCCGCACAGGCGCGCTCCTAAATAACCATACTATACAGGGCATGACGCAGGGCACCTTCAGGCAGCCGATGGCTGATGTCGACATGTTGGTGGATCCGGACGTGAGTTCATACACACAAACTTTCGCATTTATAATATTAGCAGGATTCTATCCGTTATCTGGCCTCCATGTACTTATATAAGTAGTATATGAGATGTCTAGCACCACAGACCATCTATATCTGTGTCTATAACACAAGTGTAGTTACTTAGCTAGGGGCTAGATGGCGATGTGTGGATTGTCCTGCAATATTGATTTATTGATCTCTTCAGATGGGTGAGCGCAGCCTGAGCTCCCTCCAGCGTGTCTCGGACGTGGTCTCCGACGACATCATGAAAGGCCGCGCTAATGGCTTCCCACCATACAATGACTTCAGGAAGGCTTGCGGCTTGAAGGAAGCACACAGCTTTGAAGACCTGAAGGAGTTCATGTCGGAGAATGTGAGTTTGGTTAACTTGGATAGATGAAGCCGTAGTGGGGCTCGTTGTACGGTGTCAAGTTTTTTTATGAAAGAAGTTCTTTATCGCAGGTTGGCGAGGGCACCTAGCAAAAATGTGACGCGTTACGAAAACGTGAAACGAAAAATCGTAAGAGAATGAAGGAGACAGATAACTTATCTATCTCCCATATCACTACATCACTATCACTATCATCACTACATAGTATTTAAAACAAAGTCGCTTTCTCTGTCCCATGTCCCTATATCCCTTTGTATGCTTAAATCTTTAAAACTACGCAACGGATTTTGATGTGGTTTTATAAATAGATAGCGTGATTCAAGAGGAAAGTTTATATGTATAATACATGCATAATTATAGCCGTGCGAAGCCGGAGCGGGTCGCTAGTAGTATATAATAAAGTCACTTTTCGCCGTCCCTATGTCCCTTTGTATGCTTAGATCTTTAAAACTACGCAACGGAATTTGATGCGGTTTTTTTTGAATAGATAGAGTGATTAACGAGGAAGGTTTTTAGATATAATACATGCATAATACAGCCGTGCGAAGCCGGGACGGGTCGCTAGTATATTTATGTGTGTATTTGTATACAAGGTAAAGGGACGTCGTTTCAAACGTGTGTCCCGCGACCATTTTTTTACATATGCTAGGACAGCGTTTGATCACTATCACGCCTGCTCGATGGTAGGTGACAATGCGGTCTAAGATGTAACACGCTGTGTCTAGAAGACCATTAAATTGTACAGTATGGATCATAAATAAATTATCAGTTTGCTACAATAATACTATCAACAAGTATTGGACTTACGACCTTCTTCTAATAGACGTTAAACACAAACATAAATACTTGAATTAAAAGTACGTGTGATTATTATTTTTAGCTATGTGTTTAGTTGTATTGGTGGTATAAGGGGCCACCCGCTACACCAACCGACGCGACGTGGGTTCGATCCACAGGTTACGTTGTTATAATGTTCAAATTGTACGGGATTGTAAACGTTACGGTGGGCAGAGACTTTTGACTGTTGATTGTACACGGCAGAAAAGACGCACGCAACTGACTCCATTCCACAAAAACACCCTAATTTACTGAAAATTTAAGGAATTTTCTATATATTATTGCAACACCATTCAGGAGCTACACCGGTAAATAAAGATATTGTCACATTTTGACAATTTCTCAAACTCTGGGTAAATAAGGGTAATTACTAGACATGGGGCGGGTAGTGGTACGGGTACCCGACACATTCTGCGCCGGGTACTCGTGGGTACCCGGCGGGTACGTATCGGCGATATATCTATGCACACCATCTAGTTCTGTATACAGCGAACGCCTGTTCTCAGAAGCAGGGCTAATTTATGACAAGAAACGCAGTCGCCTAAATGCTAACCGCGCAGAAAAATTGGCGTTTTTACATCACAACTTACCCATCTTAAATTACCAATATTAAAATAAAATATATATTTAGTTTTTTTAGTTCTTCCTGATAAATTAGTGAGCAAAACATAATTATAATGATTACCGTTTGTGTTCAGCATAATAAATAATTTAAAAAGTGTAATATGGTTCATTATTTTTGGTCTATCAATTTACCCGGCAGAGCCGGATACCCGGCACCATTACCCGGTACCCGGCCGGATCCTAAAAAAAGTGCCGGATCCGCCGGGTACCGGATCCAAACCGGGTACCCGCCCCATGTCTAGTAATTACTTCCCGAACTTCAAGTGTCTTTCGTTATTTTATAATTTTACTTTGTTTAATAGTCCGGTGATCCATGAATCTAATTATGTATTCCAGAGATTTTTTTTCACAATTTAATTGTCCTTTTTTCCAGTCTGTCGATGTAATATCGCGCAACTACGAGTCGGTCGACGATTTAGACGCACAAGTCGGTATTCTGGCTGAGAATCCCATGAAAGACGCAATGGTAGGCGAAACTCTCGCCTGCGTTATGGCAGAACAGTATCTAAG
Organism: Idaea aversata; assembly: GCA_907269075.1. Lineage (NCBI taxonomy): Eukaryota > Metazoa > Arthropoda > Insecta > Lepidoptera > Geometridae > Idaea > Idaea aversata. Next base: position 610,287 of record OU026083.1, read on the forward strand.
GTAATTATAGATTATCAAACCTTGCCTCTATGGTGGTATTCCAGTTTTTTAGGGTTAGGGGAAAAACGGGACCCTATTACTAAGACTTCGCTGTCTGTCTGTCTGTCACCAGGCTGTATCTCATGTACCGTGATAGCTAGACAGTTGAAATTTTCACAGATGATGTATATTTCTTTTGCCGCTATAACAAAAAATACTAAAAACTGAATATACTGGTACGGAACACTTCATGCGACTCGCACTTGGCCGGTTTTTTTGCTAAAAACCCTTATCCTATTATCCTACTTCACTACATAGTTTAAAATAAAGTCACTTGTCGCCGTCCCTATTTCCCTTTGTACGCTTAGATCTTTAAAACTACGCAACGGATTTTGATGCGGTTTTTTTAATAGATAGTGCTTAATATAGCCGTGCGAAGCCGGAGCGGGTCGCTAGTATATAATAAACTAGCGACCCGCCCCGGCTTCGCACGGCTATTACTATGCATGTATTATATCTAAAAACCTTCCTCTTTAATCACTCTATCTATTTAAAAATACCGCATCAAAATCCGTTGCGTAGTTTTAAAGACCTAAGAGAGATCTTTAAAACTACGCAACGGATTTTGATACGGTTTTTTTAATAGATAGAGTGATTCAAGAGGAAGGTTTTGGTACATGAAATAAGACTACCACGCGTACGAAGTCGCGGACAGCAGCTAATTAAATATAAAACTTATTTTATCCAGATACCGTCGCTCAGATCGCTTCTGGTACGAACATTATCAACACAATCCTCATCCCTTTACGGAAGGTAAGACGACGCAGCCGCAGTGGAGTACACGTCTTGTCTACTTGTACTTGTATACGCGATGTTTGTCCGCAATTAGACCTCTTTATTCGTGTCCTTTTTGCGTGAGGAAAGAGTAGATTATAAACTTTATAAACTCACACGATTGGTATTCATAATGATTTTAATTGTCCAGGGTCATAATTGAGTATTTTTTTATTTGTAACTCTCTTACCTCGACGTTTCGACTATGTTACAATAGTCATGATCATGGTCTCCTCGCTATCATGACTATCACTATCACTACATAGTATAAAACAAAGTCGCTTTCTCTGTCCCTATATCCCTTTGTATGCTTAAATCTTTAAAACTACGCAACGGATTTTGATGCGGTTTTTTTTAATAGATAGAGTGATTCAAGAGGAAGGTATATATGTATAATACATGCATAATAATAGCCGTGCGAAGCCGGGGCGGGTCGCTAGTCATAACATAGTCGAAACATAAGAGAAATAAAAATAAAACGCGATTAAGACCCGGGACAATAATTATCAGGAGTAGACTATGTCCAGTACCTACCCCTCTCAGCTCAGTCGACCGTATCATAAACATAACTCTTCAATACTTCTGGAGATAACTAAGCCGCGGGTTTCATTACGATGTTTTTCCGCACCGTAAGACAAATGTAATTTTAGCACACGTATTTTTTCTGGTAAGACAAATACCATTGGTGCACGGCCGGAATTCGAACCCACCTATGAACCTCTTTCGAATGAAAGTCGATGTATTAACCAATATGCCAACGCCGCTCAACATTCATTAGTAGTTTCAAAAAGTGAACTCACGCTTTTACTGCCACCTGTCGTCGAGTAGATTATTAGTTGTAAACTATAGTTTCAAAAACTGACACCGCCGCAGTAGTTGTAGCTTTAAGTAGTTCTAAAAATGGACACCGTACTCTAGTGGCGCTAGTAGTTCGTTTTTTTTCAACTTTTTTGTATTCCACAGAGCAATTATCAACAATTCGTGAGTTTACACTGGCGAAATTACTCTGTTCTCAAGGAGATGACGTCATTGCTGTACAACCTAACGCTTTCCTGTTGCCAGGACATGGGTAAACATTTTCTTTAATAGTAACTCTACTCAAATATAGATGGCGTTACTTGTATTTAAAAAGGCTCATATTTTGAAAAAATTGACGATTTTCCAGCTAAAATTCATCCGTAGGTTAGTAAACTAGTTTTTAATAAATTACAAAAGCGATATTGAAATTATTTCAAATCTTTAAGAAAAGTTAGATGTAAGTTTACACTATCTAAAACTAGATGGCGTTACCTGTATTTTTAGCATTTAAGTTTTTGCGTATAGTACCTATATTTTTAACCGACTTCGAAAAAAGGAGGAGGTTCTCAATTCGTCGGGATATTTATTTTTTATTAATATTTTCTTTACAGAAACGAAATAACGGATTGCAAGAACTTAAAATTCCCGAATCTATCCGTATTCCGCGACCAAAAGTGCGCCAACCACTCCAATTCCGGAAGTGTTACCAGGGATGAAAAATCTACCAAAATGGTAGAAAGTAGACCGATTACAGATTACGGTGTTCAGACTTTCCTAGACTATGTTCATCCTTTGAAATACTGAAAGAATGATACCATACTGAGTATTCGAATTAAAAAAAATATTTATTTTATTAAAAACTTAATGCTTAATTAATTAAAAAAACCATTGTTTACTTATATTATTTTAGTAATTGTTATTTATTGTTCAAAAACTTAAGTAGGAACATTTATTTTTGCAATTTCTATACACTTACGTGGTAATAGGTAATTTTAATTGTAATTTGTAAGACGAGAAATATATTTATTTTTAATAAAATTTTAGTTTGATATTGGTAAGGCGCTATACCACGTTACCATGTGGGAAATAGGTGCTGGAGAAATTTTGAACATTTAAGGGAAGTGGACTGTAACAGTATGTGTCATAAGTACACTATCAGTTTGCTACAATAATACTATAGACAAGTATTGGACTTACGTCCTTCTTCTAATAGACGTTACACACAAACATAAATACTTGAATTAAAAGTACTCATTTGTATGTTTGTAATAGTGTGATTATTATTTGTCAACATGTTAGCTATGTGTTTAGTTGTGTGAGTGGTATAAGAGGCCACCCGCTACACCAACCGACGTGGGTTCGATCCACAGGTTACGTTGTTATAATGTTCTAATAGTGCTGCACAGGATTGTAAACGTTACGGTGGACAGATACTTTTGACATGGATATATAAATAGATAGATGTGTGACAAGTGGAAATGGAGAGAAGAGGTACCTGTATCCCGTATGATCCCAGTTTGTAGGCTTCTTGATGCTGTTGCTTGAGATCGACGCGGGCGCGGGCTGTGTTCACTACTTTATTCAAAGTTCACGAAACACAAAATAATAACACAGAGGTACCACTTTCACTGTCCAACTCGAGTTTATAACATAAAATAATTAATAAAAGGCGCGAGGCGGTCTTGTCTGTTCGCCATGTTTTTCTTCACACATCCAAGTTTATATATTTTGAATTTGAGGGTAGTCGCCAGTTGAGCGCGCTTTTAGCGCTAGCGACGGAAATGATCTTTTTTTGCGTATGTTGCCATCCCATTCTCGACAAAAAATTTGCGGGTTGCGGGGAAAGGAAAAGGACGGGAGATATTGTGTCAACAACGCGGGTAATGCTAAATAAAATGGAAAATGGGACTTTATAATTGACTTTTTTATATATTTTTCTCAGTTAGTGAGTTCTTTAGGGTAGTTGGTAATTGATTAATGAGATGTGGAACGATATATGCCAGCTTTCTTTTCCCGTACATGTTATTATAGTTGGAAGGTAGAACTAATTCAGGGTTAATCATGTTTCGGGTTTTAACTGTAACGGCACTAAAAGAACGTTTAGTAAACAAATTTTCGTTAAAAAACTGTTCCGTAAGCAAACGTTGTTTCACTTTGACATGAACTGGTAGGACTTTACAAAAATTAAATAGAAGGTGGTAATCATTCTGGAATTTCATTTTAATCTTTTTCGGTACCACTTGTTTTAGTAATCTAACTTGAAGTGAATATACCCTATCTAAGTGAGTTTTGTATGTTCTCCCGTAACTAGATAAACCATACTCTATAATAGACTCAACCATCGATTTATATAGTAATAGTAATATAGAATATGGGATTTTATACTTTATTAGTGAGAACTTGGCAAGTAGGCATCTAAGTTTATTGCATACATGATTAATGTGTTCTTTCCAATTTAGGCGGTTATCAATAACTAACCCTAAGTAAGTCTGCTTCTCAACAACTTCTATATAATCACAATCACATGAAATCGGTTCTGCATTATTGAGATTCGCATGTAGGCATTTGTGATTGTGTGCTACTAATTTAGGCTCAAAATTAAAATTTCTGTTTTGGCTAGTACTGACGTACATCATTTTTGTTTTGGAAGCATTTAACACGAGTCCTACGTCATGAGACCACTTTACTAACATGTTGAAGTCATCTTGTAAAATAGCTAGAGCCTCGTCAACAGTATTAGCAGCTGCTATCAAACAAGTGTCGTCAGCAAACTGGTAAATTTCACATTTTTCAATTATGTTAGACATGCTATTGACGTACGTAAGATAGTGGAGTGGACCCAACACTGAACCTTGGGCGGTTCCCTCAGTAACAGAAATTGGATCACTATCAGCCTCCTGAACCCTCACTACGTACTGCCTATCCTTCAGATAATCCGAACACCATCCTAGTAAGTTACCTCTTATACCACTGTTTTCAAGATTTTCTAATAGTATATTATGTTTGAGCATATCGAATGCTTTACTGTAGTCAATAAATACTATCATGATATGTTTCTTTTCATCCAGATGCTTATATATCGAATCAGTAAATGCAGAAAGTAATTGCGTGGTGCTTTTATGTGGTTGAAATCCATACTGACTTTCTACTAAGAAATTGTTTTTTTTATAAAACTCATGTATTTCCCTACCAATATATTTTTCTACTATCTTATCAATAACCGGCAATATAGTTATTGGTCTGTAGTTTTCATAAACTAGTCTGCTACCTTTCTTATGGATTGGCCTAACTATGCCCATTTTTAACGTTTTAGGATATTTATTGGTCATAATACTTGAATTTATTAAATTAGCTATTACACTACTTATGTTTTTACTAATTCTCTTTATATCTATCGCTCTAATTCCATCAACACCGGGTGCCTTTTTACTATTGATAGCATTTATGATGGTATCTACATCTTTTGTGGTCGCAGGCCTAAAACGCATAGAAACATTTTGAGGATTTGTGTAAGTAGCTTTATTTAACAGGGGTAATGGACACACAGGAGTTATGGCTCGCACACTATTTTGAAAGGTACCACTAAAATTATCCGCAATTTGTTTGCCATTAAGTCCCTGTTTGTCAAAAGCTGTCATAATAATTTCATCCAACGACTGTTTAATTTTACCAGTTATTTTATTTAATATGTGCCAAAGGTGTTTAGGATTATTTTTGTGAAGCATTATTTCTGATTTTAAATTTTGGTTTTTAGTTTTTTGGATTAATTTATTTGAAAAGTTTCTTGCTTTATTGTACTCACGTTTAACGTTGAGATTTTGCGGGTCTTTTATCCATTTATTAAAAAGTTTATCTCTATGTAAACATGCCTCATTAACACGAGTATTAACCCAGTAATTCTGTTGTCGTTTTGGGTTTTTTAATTTAATATTATATTTTGATTTGCTGTAAATTTCGCTAAACTTATTCTGTATGAAATTATTAATATGAATTGGACATTGCATGTTTCGTGCTTCCTCCCAGTCAATATCATTTAGTAAATTACAAACTTTATTATTGTCTAGGCGTACACTCCGTTTGGGAACACCCTGTATGAGTGCATCACCCGTACATACAAGGCACACCGCTCGATGGTCAGCCAGTGTGGTTCCGATTGCCGCGGTGAAAAGGTCTTGTGTATGGGATCGTGCGAAAATGTGATCGATACATGTTTTACTAAGTTTACCCTTTGATGATTCAATTCTAGTGTGATCCGTGATCCCACACAGAAGGCCCAATTCATGCAAGGTGTCGTTATATTTATGTTTCACAGGGTTATCCAGCTTTAAGTCGATGTTGACGTCACCCAATAAGTACAAATCAGTGTTGCTGGTTAGTTGGTTAAGTGTAGTACGCAGGGACTTAAAACGTTATCCATAACAGAATGTTTAACGTTATAAAAACGTTATAATAGTATCGGTATCTCAGCAAACATTTCGTTATCGATCTTTTGTATAACGTTTTACGAGTAACAGAACGAAATTTTAACTGCAAAAATAACGTTATTATAACGATAAATACGCGACGTTGCCAAACTTATTCATTTTACAAATCCGCGCCACGCGCGGCGGAATTTGCGCATCAGTTGGTAAAAGCGAAATGGGTCGAAAAAAAATCAACAAAGTTTACAGATATTTCAATCTTGAGGATAATAATAAGGTTACGTATCATAATAACTAAGTTCAATATAACTATGTTCGAAATAACTACGGTCGATTCACATAAGTTCATAATACCTAACGGTCGATTGGGCTACACATTATAATAACTAAGTTCAATATAACTATGTTCAAAATAACTAACGGTCATAATACCTACAGTTTAAAATACCTAATGGTCGAAATACCTAACGGACGAAACACCTACGGTTAATTAATTCAACTACGGTTTTTCACCTGCGGTTTAAAAAAATCAATTTTATAAAATCCCTAACCAAGTAAAATGGGTAGAATTCGCTTCTAGCACTCGCCGGCCGCTACCGCGGCACCGCTCGCTTCGCTCGCTCGGCTCGTGCGTTGTGGTCGCAGTTCTAACATAAACCTAACCTATCCATGTCGGTTCTGGGTAGGGAGTTTTCCGGGTGGGTCTTTATATGCTGCCTTTATCACGCAACTAGAGACGAATTTTACCTATTTCACTTGATTAGGGAAGCATATAAAGACCCATCCGGAACACCCCCTACCCAGAACCGACATGGATAGGTTAGGTTTATGTTAGAACTGCGACCACAACGCACGAGCCGAGCGAGCGAAGCGAGCGGTGCCGCGGTAGCGGCCGGCGAGTGCTAGAAGCGAATTCTGCCCATTTTACTTGGTTAGGGATTTTATAAAATTGATTTTTTTAAACCGCAGGTGAAAAACCGTAGTTGAATTAATTGTAGTTAAATTAACCGTAGGTGTATTTTATAAAATTGATTTTTTTTAACCGCAGGTGAAAACCCGTAGTTGAATTAATTGTGGTTAAATTAACCGTAGGTGTTTCGTCCATTAGGTATTTCGAAAATATGCCAAACAACCATTAGGTATTTTAAACAGTAGGTATTATGACCGTAGTTATTTCGAACATAGTTATAATGAACGTAGGTAAATTAACCGTAGGTATTTCGTCCATTAGGTATTTCGTTCATTAGTTATTTCAAAAATATGTGAAACAACCATTAGGTATTTTGAACAGTAGGCATTATGACCGTAGTTATTTCGAACATAGTTATATTGAACTTAGTTATTTTGATATGTAACCTAATAATAAGACCTCAAAATGTTTAGTTTGCGAAAAAGTTTTAAAGGTAAGTTAAGAAAGAAGTAGATAGTAAGTAGGTAGTAATGTGTAGTATTTTCTAAAAAAAAAACTAATATTTTCTAAGAAAATCGGCTTATTAATATTTATTTTTTTACAATAATGCCGATTTCCGTAGAAAATATGAATGTTTTCAATTTTTTTATAGAATCTTTTATGTTTCTCCGAAGAGCCCTTGCGATAGGCAGCAATAAAAAAAAAATTAAAGATTGCTCATAATTTTTTTACTCTAAAAAATTAAATGCTCCGCAAGTCGCAAATGGATCAAGCTGTTTGTGTGTGGTTTGTGGTGCCTTATTAAAGGTAAAGAGTTGAACTAACACGCCTCAGTGATGAAAGTTATCGACTTTGGTTTTGATGCTAAAGGCCAAAATTTCTAGTACTTTTTTAAATAATGCCGATTTTTTCGGAAAATATTAATGTTTTGAATGTTTTTCTATAATATTTTATGTTTTTATAAAGAAGCTCTAGCGATTAGTAAAAAAAACCACGATAGTTAAAGATTTGGTCATAAAAAATTCAATTGAAAATAGAGTATTTTCAATGGCTTCTATTTTCCAAAGTCATCGATATAGCAAGCTGTTTGTGGTGTCAAATGAGAGATATGAGTTGAACTAACATGCCTAAAAGTTGAAGTGCGTAAGCTGCTCTGGTTTGTAACCTAGAGACCAAAACATGTGACGTTTCATACATTTTTTTCATATTTTGACGGCTTACGATCTACATCAAAAACAGCCCTATGTCCATCATTTGCCGTTTCGAGCCACTGTGCGGCAGCGCGCGCGTGCAACGTTGCCGCCGTGTGCGCGCGAGCGGTGGTATCTGGTAGGTACTACCGCTCGCGCACGGTTTCGAACGCAGCGGCAACGTTGCTTGGCCGCAGAAGAGGTGGTTGGTAGGTATTAGGTATATACTAATTGCACTGTGAAAATTTATCGCTACATTATTGATTGGTTTATTTTACTTTTAATCGTAGATTCACTATGATAAAAAAATGTGTTTCGGAAATTTTACCTATTCCTACCAAACATATATCTAACACCAAAGTAATAGTAAATTTCAGGACGTTATGTAACCTTTAGCCTTCTTCGATATTTGAGATATCCAACACTAGAAGAATTATTCAGATCGGTCCAGTGGTTTTGAAGCAAATTCAATACAAACAAACAAACAAACAAAAATCTAATCTCTCCCATTTATACTATTACATAGTACGTACATGTACCTATAGATTACACCCTTACGTAGCCAGAGAGAGCACTGCGTTCGATAGTTCACACGAAGAAAAAGTAAACATTACTTTGAGTAAAAGAGATAGCATAAAAACAATAATTATAACATTATTATATGAATAACAATATTTTTAATAACGTTAAATTGACAATATAACGTAACGTTATTATAACGTTATACATATTCAAAGCTTTGAATAATATCGTTTTGTTATATCGTTTCTCTCACAAATAACGTTATCTTGCAATTCCACAGATAACGTTACTGTATTTTACCGGTATTTAAGTCCCTGGTAGTACGTAATTCATCAATAAACAAGTGTTTGTTATAGCTAGGTGGACGGTATATCGAACAGAGATTAGCCGTGTAGCCTGACTGAGTTGTAATATTACATACAATGTTTTCAAAGTAACGGGTGGGTATGTTATTTGTATTACATTTATGACTATTATGCACATACATAATGATTCCACCGCCTTTTCTTTTTTTCCTAAGGGCAGTGAACATTTGGTAGCCCTGTATGTGATACAAACAACTGATATTATCGGAAATATTAACTTCAGTCAACACAACTACGTCGATGCGTCTTTTAGATGTTAATATCTAGTCTCTATCTAACCCAGCGGTTTTACAACTATGCGTTGAGATATCAATCAGTCAGCCAGTCAGCCAGTCAGTCAGTCAGGACAGGGAATAAAACCACAAAAATTCGATTACAATCATATATTATCTACTTCGGCTATACGAATTCGTAGAAAATTGGAAAAATGCAAACATTCTAATACAAAACCTCAGTGTTGGGTATAAATAAATCACTTTCTTCTTACTAAACTAAAATATGTCCGACTTTTCTTTATAAATACAAAAAACTTACGGATACAACTGCGATTTATAATAATATGTAATTTCGGAGCTAAAACAATTATATAATTTCTTTTAAATATTAAAATAATAAAGGGGTAGTAATATGGAGACTGGCAGAGCAGTCGCCACAATCTTTTGCTTTTGGTTTTTTTCTTAAGAGGAAAGGGTACCAGGCGCTCTCTCCATACAGTCGACTGTTTCCTCCCTGGATAGTAGATATGGACACTAAAGCAAATATTTTTGTTGCATAAAATTTATAACTGCCATAACCATGCCCCTATGTTTTGTTTTTTAAAACTTAATTTCTATGATAATTAGAAAATGAAAAAAATCCAAGACATAGGGGTATAGTCATGGCAGTTATAGGCTTTTATGCAACAAAAATATTAGTGCTAGTGTCATTATCCAGGGAGGAAACAGTCGACTACGTTTTTATGGAGAGCGCAGGTACCCTTTCACCTTAATCCATGCGGTAGATATGCAGCAGTTTTAGGAAGCCTTATTATCAGAAGTGGGATTTTCAATAAAATATAAATGTGTCAATAATGCGATGTTAAATAATTTACAGTCGAAATCAATTACATATAGATCTCCTGTAGAACATAGGTTCTAGAGAAATGTCAGATTAACCTCTGATAGCACATAGATATGTAATCAATTCCGACTGTAAGTAGCTTTCACGTTACCTAACTTTAATTTTTATTTAAGACTCACTTAAGACAGGAGCCTTGACGACAGGAATTTTGCTTGTAGCTCCTATATGCTAAAGAAATGGGTATAAAAAGTCGGACATTTATAAAATAATCTTACGGTGTAAATCATAAAAATCTTAAATACCTACTAATAAACATGTATGATTCCTTATTAGAGCTTATTTAAAAAAGACGACTATTTCCTTATGCCTCGGTAGATGACACCACTTACCTCTCACTCTCCGTTTAAGGTGAAAGGGTACCTGCACTCTCTCCATAGAAACGTAGTCGACTGTTTTCTCCCTGGATAATGACACTAGAGCAAATATTTTTGGTGCATAAAACTTATAACTGCCATGACCATGAACCTAATTTTTATTTTTTATTTTTTAATCTTAATTTATATGATGATTAGAAAAAGAAAAAAACCAAAACATAGGGGCATAGCCACGGCAGTTATAGGTTTTATGGCGCAAAAATATTTGTGCTAGTGTCATTATCCATGGAGGAAACAGTCGACTACGTTTGTGTGGAGAGAGCGCAGGTACCCTTTCACCTTAGCGCATATTTTTTCGGGGATCCCTAAAAATGCGTTTCCTTTTTAAGCATAGACAAATAGGGTTCCCATAATAATATGTTAAAAGAAAAACGAGTAAATTTTGTAAAAAAAACCAAAGTAAATTAATACTGCTGACGTAATTTTCATGATGAAAATGAAAACGATTTTAATTTTCATTGATATCCCAAGTCATTAGAGTAAGCAAAGCAAAGATGTTCATGACCAGTAAAAAAACTGGTTGCCTGTAAAGTCGGTATACGGGCGAAAGTTTTACGTGACAACAACTGTGCTCGAGTGGAAGGGACGCGTGCCTTTCACTTTTTATGTCTGTCTCTCTCGCTCTTAGGCGGGCTAACCATGCCCGAGTGGAAGGGACGCGTGCCTCTCACTCGCTCTCATTGTGAGCGCATAACGTCAGCGGAGCGTAACGCAGTTTCTTGAAGTGTCACCCGGCAAACCAATTTATAAAACGTTGTCACGTCAAAATTAATTTTGTAGCGACACGCCCTTGTGTCGCTAGTTTTTTTTATAATATGTAGTGATAGTAAGTAAATAAGCATGCTACCTAGTTCTATTTCATATAACTGCATTCATTAAGATTATGGTTGTTTTAGAGAGCGCCATCTACCGAGAGATTCGGAACTACATAGTTTAAAGAGAGAGAAAAAGCTAATATGAGTGAATATTATTGTTTCAACTATTATTGCTTAAAAAATAGTATATTTTGTTTTTAAAAAATTTCGAAAATCTGTTAAAAACTACTAGAATTTATTTTTATATCGTCATGGGATTTTTTTAGGCAATATTTGTTGTCAAAAACTTTTAGAAAAAAAAAGATAGGTAGTTATGTGTTGTTTTTTTTCTTTAATTATTGACTTACGTAAAGGAGTAGTAACATATAAGTATTGAGATTGGCACAATATTCGCCTTAATCCTTTGATTTTTTTGCGTGGCTTCATTCAATTTTTTGCCAATAAAGTACATTAATACAAAAAAACAAATGCTTTGATATTAAAAAAGTTATTTAAGATTGTTCTTTTATTTAAATAAATATTGCAACACATTCAACACATCGCCATCTAGCCCCAAGCTAAGTAACTACACTTGTGTTATGGGTGCTAGACAACTCATATACTACTTATATACTTTTCTTTTGTAAATATATACTTATAATACATAGAAACAACCAGACCACAGACAAATATCTGCACATAAATACATGTCTGAGGCGGGAATGTAACCCGCAACCCTGTGTTTGGCAGTCCGGCATGGTGACCATTGTGCCAACTGGGTCGTCATGTTTGCCACATAACAGACAAACGTGACACTTAGCGAGATATAGTTACATGGCGTTTGTTGTTTGTATTTATGTTCTCTATACATTGACAGAAATTTAAAATGCGGCCGAGCAACTAAAAAAAATCGCAGACCGAGTATGCCAAAATGTTACAACTCCTTTAAAAATAATTGCTTTTTCTTGTTTTTTTTTTATTTTTACGTTTTTTTTTTAATTTGGCAAACCCGATGTAAGTACATAGGATATTCAATTAAGTCAAAGATTTTTGTTAAATAATTCAAAAATGTATAAAAAATTGAATTGAGTACTTAGTTTTTTTTTGCAATTTTATAACAGACTTCGAAAAAAACGAGGTTCTGATAATTTTAACTAACACATACCTTAACTATATTTTCATTATTATACTTAAACATAATTTAAAATAAGTTGAATAATATAATAACCTACTTATAAAAAATAGTTTTCATATTAAAAATACATTTTTCTAACTAGCGTCTTTTAACGTGTGGGCATTGTATGGAATTACGACAAGCCAAGACCCGTCAAAGTACTTTTAACTTGTCTGACGGTTGATATTAGGAGAAAAGGGTACCGGCGCTCTCTCAATACAAACGTAGTCGACTGTTTCCTCCCTGGATAATGACACTAGAGCAAATATTTTTGTTGCATAAAACCTATAGTTGCCATGCCATGACTATGCCCCTATGTCTTGGTTTTTTCATTTTCTAATTATCATAGAAATTAAGATAAAAAAAACATGAGGCATGGTCATGGCAGTTATAAGTTACAAAAATATTTGTGCTAGTGCCATTATCCAGGGAGGAAACAGTTGACTACGTTTGTATGGAGAGAGCGCCGGTACCCTTTCCCCTTAGTAACCTATTTATCAGTTAGCTCAATATATTTAACGTGTAATTTAATATTTAACTCTATTCCAATAACCACAAGGTTGATATTATTAAATCAGTTTAGCACTTTGACAGTTAGTTAAACGTATTTATATTTCGTTATTAAAGTCAACTTTAGTATTTAAATATGAAAACTAATTTACTGTAAGGTGATTGGACACCGTATGCGCAGGAATATTTTGTTTTTTAGCTTTTCGTAATTATTATGGTAAATTTTGGCAATCTACGACTAAACTACATATTTTTCACACTAAGCGTTGTTAACCGTTGTTTTTCCGTGCTTTCGATAACCTAAAACGTCAAGGGCACGAAGACACGAATCAAAGCTAAGCAATGTTTTTATATAAAGTTGGTAAATCATGTATTATTTTCGTCAATTTCTTTCAAAGCAACCTTAGTGCGTGCTGGAGCTGCAGCCTTCATCGTTACTAGAACTGACTAAAAGCGATTGCAATCGTTCACTCGCACAAAGCAGCTCCGTTTTCAACGGTAAACCATCTTCTTGAGGGTGGTATACTTCGACCACAATCTTGTCAACATCGAACGGAGTTTCGTGGTGCCTTTTCATATGTGTCATAAGTGTCATAAAAGTGAATTGTAAGCCGCATAATTTGCACTCGATGTATTGTTTGGGATCTAGCTTTTCATGATATTTAACGTGTTTTAAACACGTGTTAGCATTGACGTAGTATACATTGCATTCACTGCATTTGAACAAGTCTGGTTTGGTTCGCGATGTGCTAGGTCGAGGTTCAATTTTGACTACATCTGTTGATTGATCGTTTTCATTGACTTCCAAATCATTTCGTACGTCTACATTTGGTTGAAAATCATCTTTACTGTCATCATCTGATATACGTGTCAGAATCATCACTTTCTGTGATATCAACTTCTTCTTTTCTACATGAGAATCATCATATTTTGTACGTTTTTAGCGATTGTTTTCGAAGTGTAAATGTGGTTAAGCGAGCTTTTCTTTTCTAAAAGATTTCCTTTACATCTAGCACATTCATACTGTACGTACTTATATTTTTTGTAATCGATATTTTCTATATCTTGACCATTTATTGATTCAACATTGTCATCAACATCAAAATTATAAATTACTAGCGACCCGCCCCGGCTTCGCACGGCTATATTATGCATGTATTATACATATAAACCTTCCTCTTGAATCACTCTATCTATTAAAAAAAACCGCATTAAAATCCGTTGCGTAGTTTTAAAGATTTAAGCATACAAAAGGATATAGGGACAGAGAAAGCGACTTTGTTTTATACTATGTAGTGATATTACAGAAAATAGAAAGATCTATATTATCGGCACAGTAATCAGGTTCACTGTCGTGACGTAGTTTGTGTTTCAGTTTGAGTATCGTGGGGTAAAAACGTTTACATAAAATACAATAGAAATCGACGTTACGTGCCTTTGTTTTCAAACTGCAATTGTGATTCCTGACATTTCTCATATCTAAAAGATTTCGTTTACAAAGCGTACATTCGTACTGTACATAGTTATATTTGTTAATGTTTGGATTCGTTTTTTGTTGATCTGCCACAAAATCTTCATAATCCTGATTGAAATCAATATCCATCGATTCATCAACTATATCATCATTATTTTCGTCACTTTCTTCGGTATTAAGTTTTTCTGACAACGATTGCTTTGATTTGAAAGGTATGACTTTTATATTCCCTTTTCTAAAGTTCGGATCAAGCTTATGCTTAGCCAAGTGTTTTGTTTTATTGCATTTTAAAATGATTAGATCACAAATGCAGTGTAATTTCCGACGAGCGTCATACACACACCGATGATTATTGTGATAAGATTTGTAGTCTTTGCTCATATTACATTCTACGCATTTTAATATACTGTGTATTTTTTGGAGTGATCTTCCAAAACTTTTTCTTTTTCATTATGAGAAACTATTTCTTCTTCATTATGAGAATTTATTTCTTCTTCATCTTGAGAATCTATTTCTTCTTCATTTGGGGAACTTTTCTTTGATTACATCCTGTTCAAAACCTCGACTTTTGAATTTTTGTATTTGTATGTTCTCAGGTATTAAATCTGGAAAATCTTTGTGTTTTTGAATATGTTCTGCCTTTCGGCGATTAACGATAATTTGGTTGCATATATTACAGTGGTATTTTTTCTTGTTTACAGTTTCCGAACATTTGTGGCTCCTTAAGCTTGCTCTTAACATAGTCAAATTACATCCAACGCAATGGTATCTTAAATATTTCTTTTTATTTTGATTTATTTCGTTTAATCCGAAAAATGTTACGTTGCAGTGTTTTTTAGTTGTAAATGAGTCGGCATTATTTGTTTATGGATTTACATTATTTGCTCCAGGTGTATATTCGTCGTGGAATAGTCTGTGTATATCGTATACGGAATTGTGGTATCTATCGCCACAGAATTCACAAGTTTCGTAATCTTCACCACAAACATGATCATCCTTTGCCTCCACACTGAAAAAGTTAATTTTGCACTTGCCACACTGTGGGTAATTCGGTATGAGAGGCGTAATTACTTTCATTGTGACGATATCTATCATTTGTATATCCCGTATAGTAATATTACGTCCACTATGATATTGTGAATGACTACTAATAGCTTTACTAGTGAAATACAAGCCACATTCTCTACAGATCTTAGCGTTATTTGAACATCTTTTAGTAGCATGTGATTCACGTATTATCGACTTTTTAGAACTAACACAGCACTTGCAATTCTTACAATAGTAGATCGCTACTTTATTTATTCTAAATTCTTCATCGTTCAATTTCCTTATTTTAGCTGCGGTTACGTTTAAATCACCGTCACTCTTCCGTTTATGTTTCTCAGTGATATAATTCAGTATGAAAAAATCAGCGGGTTCGAAATGGAAATATACATGTTTTCTAGTATGTTCTGCAAGACGTGATTTCGGAAGCAGTATCTTGCACGTACTACACATTTCTTTAGTGATTTTTGTGCAGTATTTTAAATGAGGTTTGAATTGTTTTTCTTCAAAGTGTAAGCTGCAGTGTGGACAGCGACATAAGATTCTATGATACAAATCAGAGACAATAAGATGTACCCTGAATCGCGTATTGACCTCGTGCTGCTTTTTATGTAAATTCTGATCCTCCTTTCTAAATTTTCTATTACAAATGCCACAGAGCCAGAAATTCTTAACAATATTACAAGCTTTATGTAAAACAGCTGAAAAGCCTGATAAAAAGTGTAAATTACAATTTTTACATTTAAATAATGTTGATTTTGGTATCATGACACTATTATCTACATTTCTACCATCGATAACTTCGTCTTTACGCTTTTTGGCTCTCAATTTAGTGAAAATAGTAAAGTTTTTAGTACCAGGATGTACTCTATCTCTGTGTTTCTTACAATTATTATAGTTGTCAAATATTTCAGAACATAGAGTACATTTAAATTGATCATCATTTTTATTAACAGCAAGCCGATTGGAATTGGATAATTTAGTATTGTCTTTTTGAGAGTAAATTACAAACAGATCTTTAGATAATTTAGTATTATCTTTTTTAGGATAATTTACAGGCAGATGTTTAGTAACTTTAACTAATTTCGGATTTGGTAATTCTTTATGCTCAATACTATGCATGGTAAGCTCATTTTGAGTAGTGAATTTCAAATTACAATTTAAAAAAGTATGGTCAGAAAAAGTCATATGACAATGATTACAGAATCTGTTATTGAATTTACCACCAGTACTTTTTTTAGCTACCGCCCTTTTGAAAACTTCAGTTTTACGTATATAACTTTTAGAAGTAGATTTTCGAGCTACATTCCTGGATACAGCTACGGGGAACGAATGCACAGACGTATTATGAGCATCTAAAGCGTTAGGTGTTGCAAATAGGATTTCACAGGTATCACAAAAACCTCCATTTTGATGTAAACTTTCACCATAATCCTCTAACAAAACGTCTGGTTTCTTATGTATTAAAACACATAAGAAACGTTACATTTTCTAACCGAGTCATTATTACGAAAAAAAACCTACAAAAACATAAATTTCCCGCGCATCCGGCTCACATAATTCTAATTAAATAACTAACTCACTAACTAATACATATATTTTCCTTTATATAATACTTTTTTTTGTAATAATTTTCAACATTTTTTGTAATTTTAGAACTCTACGGGTGGGTCTGCACTTTTGTTAACGACTGTACGTTTGATCGAGTTCGTAAACAACTCTGGATATAATAAAAAGGTTAAAATATTGTATACAGGGTTATTGGTAATTATATAAAAAGATGTCGAGGGCTATTTCTGTGCAACTTAACAATCTACTTTTGTTCTACAACATATTAAAACTTAAAAAATAAGTATAATGTTAGGGTTAGTGATCTCTAAGGAGCAGCTGATTTTCAAGCAAACATAACTTAAAAAATTTCAAAAAATGTTTTTACTTTCCAAAGGTCTGTGAACAAATTGCACCTCCGCTCAAATAGTATCAATAACTCAAAAATTGAAAATGTCGAGAAAAAGGTGTCTAAAATTGAACTAAAGACATGACGATTTTTGAGATAAGACTTTGATTGCGAATCTAATGGTGCAATAAAACTGTTAATAGTTTTTTTAAGCTATTACATAGCTTTTATCGCGGGCTTTGAGCGCGGCGACCGAATCAAGAAATTCCGTAACGAAAATAAAACATAACACTCCGCCTACCATGTAGCTCGGCCGAGCGTTCGCCTAACGTGTATGTATATGGTGCGACTGTACGAAGCTCGCTCGAATAGCTTTACCCCCCTAGTCCCCGAGTGCGACTGGTTTTTTTTTTGAGTTATGACTCTATTTGAGCGGAGGTGCGAAATGTTGTTTGTTTTAGTGCACAGAAGTGGCCCTGAACCGCTTGCTAATATAACCAATAACCCTGTATATAATTTTTTTTCTAGTAATAATTATGAATTCTATTAAATTCTACATAAATACTACAATTTGGCTGCCTCGGGGTATACAAACGGCTTTAGTACATTTTTAGCTAAATATTTTTTGATTACTTTTATTATTATTAAAAGATACTTTAATGAGAAAAGCTGATACAAAATTGTCTTTCTAATTTTGAAAGATATACGTAGACGAAGATATATATATACGAAACTTTGTAAAACATATGCTCAGTTTTCGGTACTATTTTTTGTATTTAAAGTACCTACTTATTTTGTACAAAAAAGTAAGTACTTTGTGACGTTGTTTTAGTACAAAATAAGTTCTTTTGTACCTAGAGTAAAAGTACTAAAAGTACTCATTCATTCATAAGTAACTTTGTACCAAGAGTACCGTATCAATTTATAAGTACTTTTATACCAAAATCACCAATTTACAAGTACTCTTTTACTAAATATACCAATTAATAAGCCCTTTGTACCAAAAGAACTTATTTATAAGTACTTTTATACTAATAGTACCAATTAATCAGTACTTTTATACTAATAGTATCAATTCATTAGTACTTTATACCAATAGTACCAATTAATCATTACTTTTATACCAATAGTACCAATTAATCAGTACTTTTGTACCAAGAGTACAGTACACCAATTAGTTAGTACTTTTATACCAATAGTACCAATTAATCAGTTCTTTTGTACCAAAAGTACCAATTAATCAGTAACTTTTGTACCAAGAGTACCAGTTCATTAGTACTTTTACACCAAAGAGTACCAATTTATAAGTATTTCTGTACGAAAATACAAAATAAGTACTTATGTACCAAGAATAGTCATCAAATAAGTATACATTTTAAACAACCAATTATTTTCTAAAACTTATACGTTTTTGTAAAATTTCTATGTAAAATTTCGATGTTATAATTTTGAGGTTCTATAATTTCTTTCCTTCTTGAATCTGAAAAGAAGAAATTGAGTATCAAGAAGAAGAAGATCATCCGAATCCGCGGGGCGCAGCTAGTCCTACTAATATTATAAATGTGAAAGTTTGTGTGTGTGTATATGTTTGTTACTCCTTCACGCAAAAACTACTGGGGCCTTATTCTGCCATTGGATTTACCATTGTCATTATATATCGAGACTCTATTGATATTATATCGAGATTGTGACTTTATTTGGTATTCTGCTAAAGTTTTAATAACATCGCAATATAATCACTATGGAGTCTCAATGGTATGGTAATATTTACCTTGCAGGTGTTGCCTAGCAACATGGTATATGTTGCTAAGCAATATACCGTTGTGACAACTATCGAGATTCCATTGAGCCACGATTCTAGAGCAGAATACCAAAGTGTGTCAGTGGTGTTTCGATAGAATAGTTAACACTAGGAGAATACCAATTTGACATGTAATGTCATATTTTTGACATTAAATGTCTATTACGATTCTATCGACACTCTGTTGAAACACAATTGTGTTAGCAGACTTAGGCCCCTGGGCTGATTGCGATGAAACTCGGTGTGTAAATAGCTGGAGACCTGGATTAACATATTTCGGGCTTTTTATCCCGATATTCCCACGGGATCGGGAGTTATGCGGGTTATCATAAAGCTCACCTATTGAGGCGCGGGTGATTGGAACTCAGCAAGCGCACGTACGGGAGACGGTTGGATCTTCTGGCTCGCTCGACGTACTATAAATAAATAAATATTGCAGGACATCCCACACATCGCCATCTAGCCCCAAGCCAAGTAACTACACTAGTGTTATGGGTGATACACAACGGATATAGCTACTTATACAGGGTTATTGTAAATATAATTATACTAGCAAGCCGTTGAGGGCTACTTCTGTGCACCTAAACAAACAACTTTTGTTCTACGACTTTTGGAAATTCGATAAAAAAAAAATGGAAAATTTTGAGGTTATGTAATTTCGAAAAACAGCAGATTTAAAAAAAAAAGTCATCCAGACTAAGAACAGTAGATAAAACTTGAAAAATAAGTAAAAGTTTAAGGTTAATGACCTCTCCGTGTAAGGAACAGCTGATTTTCTAGTAAACCTAAACCACAAAATTCTCAAAAAAAAAAACGAATTTCCAAAAGTCGTAGAACAAAAGTTGTATGTTAAGGTGCTCAGAAGTAGCCCCCAACGGCTTGCTAGTATAATTACCAATAACCCTGTATATGTACTTTTGTAAATACATAGAAACAATCAGACCACAGACAAATATCTAAGCATAAATACATGTTTGAGGCGGGAATCGAACCCGCAACCCTGTGTTTGTCAGTCCGGCATGGTGACCATTGTACCAACTGGGTCGTCAATTTTATTTCATAAGAAACTAGCGACCCGCCCCGGCTTCGCACGGCTATATTATGCATGTATTATACATATAAACCTTCCTCTTGAATCACTCTATCTATTAAAAAAAAGACATCAAAATCCGTCGCGTAGTTTTAAAGATCTAAGCATACATAGGGACAGACAGCGGGAAGTGACTTTATTTTTTACTATGTAGTGATAATTCGCGTTAAAACTACTAGTTATAAGTAAGAAACCGGCCAAGTGGGTTCTGTACCAATAAGTTAGTATTTGTTGTTATAGCGGCAACAGAAACACAACATCTGTGAAAATGTCAACAGTCTAGCTATCACGGTACATGAGGTACAGCCTGGTGACAGACAGACGGACAGTGAAGTCTTAGTAATAGGGTCCCGTTTTTTAGGAACCCTAAAAAAACGGCGTCATCTAGATTTTTGCGTGACGTTTTTTGTTTTTAGGGTTCCGTAGTGCAATGGTAAAAAGAGGAACCCTTATAATTATTTGTAAACTGACCTTTAGCCCGTACTTCCTCCGGCTTCTCCGGACGAATCAATGGTTTCTTCTCTGGGGCCTTCATACGCCATACTACTATCGGAGACTGAGGACAAATATCATATATAATTAATTATTTATTTTATTTTATTTGTAAGGAAAGTCTACAGATAAGTTTATCAAAAGAGGCATAAGATACAGTGTAAAAACCACATCAGAAACCTATAAAACCAATAAAAAACCCTTCAGAAACCTGTAAAGCCCTTCAAAAACTCGTCAGAATCTTGTTAAAACCCTTCAAAAATCTATAAAAACTCGTCAGAAACCTGTGAAAACCCGTCAAAAACCTGTAACAATCTACATTTCACGACTTCCTCAGGATTTTGACGGCTCAGAAATAAATAAAAACCCATCAGAATCCCGCGTAAGAAAGGTATGATTAAGCAGATTTCTGCCTTCTTCTATATGCTATTTCGAATAAAGCAGTTCCCACATTATCATAACCATTATTTAATGCATAAAACTTATCATCCTATCCTACTAATATTATAAATGTGAAAGTTTGTGTGTGTGTGTGTGTGTGTGTTTGTTACTCCTTCACGCAAAAACTACTGGACCGATTGCGATGAAACTCGATGTGTAGGTAGCTGGGGACCTGGATTAACACATAGGCTACTTTTTATCCCGATATTCCCACGGGATTAGGACTTACGCGGGTGAAACCGCGGGGCGCAGCTAGTAAAGAAATAAACCCGACCAAATTAACATAAAACTCATAAATTTAATTAGATAATACATAAAACTATCAGAGAATACATGAAATTAATTTAAAACCTACCTAAAACCAGTAACACCCACCTAATAAAGACTATCAGATAATACATAAAACCCATCATAAACCAATAAACCCTACAAAATAAAACAAAACATAAACCCTACGATACTCACAGCAATGGTTCCCTGTCGCGTGTACTTAGTAGATGCGACGTACGAAGCCTTCACCGTCAGAACGACGGCGTTCATTAGATTCTTGGCGGCTTGAATTAGAGACGTTGCGCTGTCCAGCTGGAAATTATACAAGGGAAAGTTAGCTTTAGGCATAGACAAACGATATAGTGCATAAACGAACAGTGTTCGCCCAAAAAAGTATACGTTAGTAACGCCATTTGACTTGGGATTTAAAGAAAAGTCTGTTTTTTACTATCGATAACTACGAAGGATATATATCAAAGAAATTTGTCAAATACAGTGTCAAAACCAGAGCAATGTAAACCCAAAAGTAACCTGTAAAATCCGTCAAAACATTGTGAAACCCGTTAGAACCCTGTATAACCCATCAGTACCTACATTGTGAAACCCTTTAGAACCCAGTAAAACGCATCAGAACATTGTGAAACCCATTAAAACTCTATAAACCCGCCAGAACACTGTAAAATCAGTCAAAACATTGTAAACTCGTCACAACCCTGTAAACCCCGTCAGAAACCCTAGTAAACCCATCAAATGCCAGATGTATTTTATTAAATACTATATTATGCATGTATTATACATATAAACCTTCTTCTTGAATCACTCTATCTATTAAAAAAAAACCGCATCAAAATCCGTTGCGTAGTTTTAAAGATTTAAGCATACATAGGGATATAGAAAGCGACTTTGTTTTATACTATGTAGTGAGTAGTGATATAACGCAATTGAAAAATAGAAACAGTGGGACTAGAAACTACGACCCTAGCTTTACCGTAGCAATTGTAGACCAGCGCTGCAGCTAAGCAAGCTTGGCTGCAGTTTTTAGCTGAGGTCGACCCATTTGGGTCAGCACACGACTCCTCATTTATGTTCTTTATTCTTTACCACTTTTTTTTGTTTAGTAATTAATTTTCATTGTCATGTTCATTTCTTCATTCCTGTGTTTGTCGTGTGTTTGTACTCAATAAATGCTTTCTTTCTATTATCTTACCGACCGAGCTACGGGGACGAGACCACTTACCCCGCTTACGATCAACTCTCCCGATATGTTCTGTACGTCAGCCTTCACCTTGCTAGTGATCTGGATCTGATGGCAGTACAACGCTATGCGCTGCAAATACGCTACTAAATCCTGTTTGGTTGATGATTCTGGACACTGTAACGTAAAATACATTGAAATTAATTAAAAAAACCGAGAAAGTCTTTCTTGAATTCTTGTTTGGTTGATGGTTCTGAACACTTTAACGTCTGAACCGAGTAAAACCCGTCAAAACCTTGCAGAACCCGCCAGAACCCTGTAACCCACGTCAGAATCTTTTTAAGCCCGCCAGACCCCTGTAAACCCGTCAGAACACTGAAAACCCGTCAGAACCCTGAAAACGCGTCAGAAACCCCGTAACCATTTCTTAATTTTTTTAAGGAAACAAGACGCGATCGTTTTTCGGATAATTAATCTCGAAAAATAAGAGAAATTAATAAAAATCTGTGTCATAGTTTAAAAAGTGTGAATAGCCTAACTAAAGATCTTGGATTAGCAAGCATCCGTTACAAACTACTACGTAATTATGACGTTAGATCCGTCATTTGGTTTTGGCAACGCAAAGTATGGTTAAATTAAGACTTACTGTAAAATAATATAACTTAATGGTTACCTGTTCAGCGATCTCTCTAGTAAGCTTGTCGAGTTTGGTGCCCGCTTCGGATATTTTCTTGGCTGCGTTGATCACGTCCATCGTTGTCTTCAGGGGGCCGCGACCTCTGTTCGACAATAATAAAACCTATTAGTAACTTATTAATAGTTGTCAAATATCTGGTAATTCCTATTAGAAACCTAGGAGACACAATATAATTAGACAGTGACTAAATAAAAACTATCAGAAACTCATTGAAACTTACCAGAAATTCAATAAAACCCATCATCAACTTCATTAAACCTACCATAAACTCAATTCCATTCGAAACCCAATAAAACCAGTTAGAAATCCAATAAAATAAAACCCACCAGAAACCAAAAATTTGTCAGAAATTCAACACCTAATAAAACTATTCAGGAAAATAGCAATATCAATCAGATTTATGCCGAGAAGGTTTGACTACCAGGCACACAATAACATGTAAACCCAATAAAACCCCACAGAAACCGAATAAAACCCCACCAGAAACTTAATAAAACTCACCATAAACTTAATAAAACTCACCATAAAGTTAATAAAACTCACCATAAACTTAATAAAACTCACCATAAACTTAATAAAACCCACCATAAACTCAATAAAACCAACCAGAAATCAAATAAAACCCATCAGAAACCGAATAAAACCCAACTTACCTAGTAAAGTCAGTCATCTCCAGCATGATCATGCACATATGCTTGGCCAACATGATGATATCATTCCCTGCGTCATCCCACTTCGCCACCTCGTTGTCGAACGTCATCTTCTCACGACGGAACAGCTCCACTTGTTGGAGGATCTTACGTTTGTCTTCCTCTGTCATTTTACGCATCGCTTCCTGTTAAAATAAATATATTGTGGAAATTTTTATACAGCTCATTTCTAGCCCCAAGCTAAGCAACTAGGCTTGTGTTATGGGTGCTAAATAACGGATAGAATACATAAGATACCATGGGCGTACCCACAGTGGGGCAAGGTGGGGCATTTGCCCCACCCTGACTCGGAGCTTATAATAAAAAAATGGTTTTTATTATATGTACCTAACAAATATAAATATTCATTATGTAACTTTCAAAAGTCGAGTGATTTTTGAACGAATACCGAAGTTTATCCGCCCGCGTTCCCTACCCTCTCCCACCACTTGCACGCTCGCGACAAATTCAATGGCCCCTCTTCATGATGGCCATCATGCTGGCCCACTGATATGCTGGGCCACGGTGTCAGTTTTTCGGTCACACATCAAAAGAAGTGGGCCTGCGATGGCGGTATGCATCTGCACGTGGCCCATTCCTCAGTGAGTCCTCGAAAATTGGTACGTGGTGCATAGATATTAGATTGCGGCAACGGCTGCTTCCACGTCCTTCTCCAATTTACAACTGAACGTTGCCATCGTGTAGTCACATGAGTAGAGAAGTTGCGTTTTAACCATCGCATTGCCATCACGCTGGTTAAGTGCTGGGCCATCATGTAGAGATTAATTAGCCAAAACCCCCACGATATTAGTAAAATAATACAGTAATACAGTAAGTAAAAACATTTATAATTTTCTACTACTTATCGAGTTTATTACTTTTATTTGCTTCCGCCCCACCCTTTACAAAACTCTGGGCACGCCCATGTAAGATACTGTTTTTTTACAAGACTGCATGGAAAGGGTTATGTTTTTCGCGCCTATCTTTGTATGTTAGTAATATTATTGAAGTGAAATAAAACCTCTGAACTCGCGACACCGTTACGAGACGCAGCTACATTGTGTGCACATATGCATGTACATATTATATTTTGTAGTATTCTCAAGAATTTTTTTTGTAAGTAATCGAAATGTAATGATGTTACAATGTAATTGCAACACTTTCATTTTTTTCAATTTTTCAAAATTTCAAGTGGTGTCCTTCAGATAACGATTGCAGGAACTTACCCTAGCGTTAGTAATTCCACTGATGTCCGGATACTCGTCGACGCCATGCTCGCCGGTGTGGGCGCTCGCTGTCGATGACAAATATATAAATAAATATTGCAGGACATTCCACACACTGCCATCTAGCCCCAAGCTAAGTAACTACACTTGTGTTATGGGTGCTAGACAACTCATATAGCTACTTATATACTTTTCTTTTGTAAATATATACTTATAATACATAGAAACAACCAGACCACAGACAAATATCGAAGCATAAATACATGTCTCAGGCGGGAATCGAACACGCTCCGGCTTCGCACGGCTATATTATGCATGTATTATACATATAAACCTTCCTCTTGAATCACTCTATCTATTAAAAAAAACCGCATCAAAATCCGTTGCGTAGTTTTAAAGATTTAAGCATACAAAGGGATATAGGGACAGAAAAAGCGACTTTTGTTTTATATTATGTAGTGAAGATAGCCTAAAGCCTTCATCGATAAATGTACTATCCAATACAAAAATAATTTTTCAATTGGAACCAGTAGTTCCTGAGATTAACGCGTTCAAACAAACAAACTCTTCAGCTTTATAATATACTAGCGACCCGCCCCGGCTTCGCACGGCTATATTATGCATGTATTATACCTATAAACCTTCCTCTTGAATCACTCTATCTATTAAAAAAACCGCATCAAAATCCGTTGCGTAGTTTTAAAGATCTAAGCATACAAAGGGAAATAGGGACGGCGAAAAGTGACTTTATTTTATACTATGTAGTGAAGACAAGTATACATATGTACTTACATCGGCTCCTTGTCTCCATGGTCATGTCCTCAACAGGTTCGAACTCAGTGTCCGTGTCTAGGTCATCGCTCGTCTACATGCACAACACTAGCGTTAGGACATAGCCTGGTCACATACATGGGACGGGGAACTTTAGGGGGGTATCACCGTGTTTAGGACATTGGGGAGTTTTAGTTAGAACATATCAGGCTATGTCCTATAGTCAGACAAATACAACATGGATATAGTTTGATCAATTTTACCATTACGGAGTTTCGATTTCGTGAATTTACCATCACGGTATTATAATTTCGGGAAATTACCATTACGGAGTTTCAATTTCGTGAATTTACCATCACGGTGATATAATTTCGAGAAATTACCATTACGGAGTTTCGATTTCGCGAATTTACCATCGCACTTTTTTCGTGAATTAACCATCACGGGATTTTAATTTCATGATTTTACTATAACGGTATTTTATTCGTGAATTTACCATCACGGTAATATAATTTCATGAATTTACCATCACGGTAATATAATTTCGTGAAATTACCATTACGGAGTTTCGATTTCGTGAATATACCATCGCAGTTTTTCATATTAGTGAATTTACCATGACAGGATTTTAATTTCATGATTTTACTATTACGGTATTTTAATTTCGTGAATTTACAATCACGGTATTTTAATTTCATGAATTCCGTTGTTTCAATTTCGTGAATTTACCATCAAGGAACGGTAAATGGTAAAGTTGATCAAACTAACATGCAATGAACGAATATTTTAGACAACACAATCTGGCAACATATAACATATAAGACATTTAAGATCTGCATTATTAAGTTAAAACATTCTGGCATGGTAAACTTTCAGCCTTTTTCATTTTCTTTATTTACGTGGCCACTTTTTAAACCTACGGCAATGCATAGAGCACATTAATACAAACAACAAAGTTTAATGCCATGTCACCTTTCAAACTTTGCCAATGTATCCAAAGTAGTTCAGGTTCATAATGCCCCTTCCCAAAATGTTCCTTCCAAAAAAGTTCCTTCCTCAAAATGAGGAAGGAACTATTTTTCCCGAAATATCCCCTTCCTAAAATGTTCCTTTCCCAAAATATCCCTTCCCAAAATATCATGTTTAAATGTAGTGTAATGACGACGCCATCATAGTTTAAGCAATAGTTACTATGTACCTACAATACCACCCACGATGATAGAATACTTATAATTAAAATAAACAGATGAATATTGTATTTCAGTAATATGATCCATTCCTAGATAACCATATTAGTTAATTCTTATCAATTTTGTAAGTTAATAAAATATACCAAATATGGCAACGAGATAAGTAACATTTATTAATTGTAAACAAAACATCAAACAATAAGGTACAAACTCCGTCATTACCTACTAGCATTAAGTAGTATATAAGGGCATATTAATCCCACATTAAAACAATTATTACCTGGAAGCCAAGTCTTTCACTACAACCCTCGCTCCACACATTACACCCCCATCCACCCGGAATAACGGAATAAGAGAAACTGGTAGTAGGTACTGATTATGTTTGAAAGGTGACCGGGCAACTAAAGACAGTTAAAATTGGCTGACCATTTACCATGCCACATAAAAATTAACAACACGTAACAACACAAACATCGCAATGCAACAGATGTAACGCAACATTCTACACAACACAACAACAGCTCACGCAACATGAAATATAACACGAGACAACATTGATCGAACCCATACAAAACAGAGTATCAAATATTATAGTAGAAGTATTTCAGGAGCATTATCCATACGTTTTAACAAACAACTTTTGTTCTACTACTTTTAAAAATTCCGATATTTTTGAAATATTTTAGGTTAAATTCAAATAAAACTTGAGAAATAAGTAAAAAAAGTTAAGGTTAATGACCTCTTTGTCTTAATAAGAGCTGATTATCAAATGTACGTAGCCATATTATTTAGCGGTTACGTAAAAAAAATAGGTACAAATTTTTAAAAAGCGTAGATCAAAAGTTATTTGTTTAGATGTACAGAATATGCTACTGAAATGCATCAATCAGTATATTTTCCACTCTGTATAATGCAACACGTAACATTCCACACAACACAAAGTACCCACGCAACATGTAATATAACCATGTAATGTAACATACATTTGCTACGCGTCTCCAGTGTGTAGTGTTCATCTAACTCGACATCTTCCGGGTCGAGTTCTTCCTCATCCTAAAATGTCACATTTTGTTTCATAACGCTATGTTATTTTAAACCCTTTTCTGAGATATCAGAAGTGGGATTTTAACATCCATCCATTCCAAACCCCCCTTTTCTTCTTTTATTGCTTATTCAGAAGTAGGATTTCACAATCTTTTTAACTAACCATTTTTAACTGTTCATTCATCCATTCCTGTCACATTCCCTATTTTTACCCGACTGCAAGGAAAAGATAATGTTTTTCGCGCCTATCTTTGTATGTTTGTATGTAATATTCTTTTCCCCTAAAATCTTTATCATCAGAAGTGGAATCAGAATAACTCATACACTGACACACTCTTTCCTTCTCTAAAAACTTCCAACACCAGAAGCCACCTTTCACACGCCTTATTTCTTTCCATAAAAAACTTCATCATCAGAAGTGGGATAACTCACACACCCATAACAACTTCATCATCAAAAGTGGGATCTACCCTCTTACCCTGTTCATCAAGACAGCTCGTCGTATCTCCCTGACGGCATCGTAGACCAACCTCGAGGCGTCAATGAAGTCGTTCTCATCGAGCGCTGCGCCCGCGCCGCCTCCCAACGCTGACACCGCTGCGTCCACGCGGACTGCGAACTTTGGCATCACTATAAAAAAAAGAAACAAAAGTTAATTTTGTTTAGTTTTACAGGGCTGTTTTCGCACTTAATCTTTTCATTTGCGCCATTGTGGGTGACACGTTACAAAAATTTTCGAAATACAGGGTGTTTGGTGGTGATGGTGGTGTCAAAGGGTAAAAACGGAACCCTATTACTAAGACTTCGCTGTCCGTCTGTCTGTCTGTCACTAGGCTGCATCTCATAAACCGTGATAGCTAGAGAGTTAAAATTTTCACAGATGTTGTATTTCAGTTGCCGCTATAACAACAAATACTAAAAATAGAAAAAAGTGAATATTTTTCGAGTATGTTTTTAAGAATTTTATGTTATTTTCATATTTTTGAACTGAAAACTTCTTTCAGCGCGGAACGCATATTGTTAGATGAGATAAAATCTCTAAACTCGCGACACCGTTACGAGACGCAGCTACAGAGTGTGCATATATGCATGTACATATTTTTTGTACTTGTTTAGTAAATAAGTTTAAATTTTTTCTTTAGTTGAAAGTTTTTTTTTTATTAGGTTTTTTAGTTTTCACTTCTGTCGGCACTCCCGTGCAACCGCTTTTTGTTTTTTTAGGCATTATTTTTTTTACTCTTAAATGAGCAGGCATAAGACCTTTAACCTATACAGCCTCGTCTCGTCTGACATACAATATTCTTAGGGTTTTTTGCTCAAATAGAATAAATAGTACGGAACCATTCATGCGCGAGTCCGAGTCGCGATTTTTGAATTCCGTTCCCGAATTTTCGCGGGTAAAGGCGCAAGTAGTTGTAATTAACACGGCGCTAGGCCGGACCGGTTAAATTTCTAGATCCTAATCCAGGCCGGACGTGCACCAATGTATTTTTCTTAAGAAAAATGTATGTGCGCTAATTGACATTGCTCTTACGGTGAAGGAAAACATCGTGATGAAACCCGCGGCTTAGTTGGCTCCAGAAGTATTGACAAGTTCTCTCCTCTGGACATGGTCGACTAAGCTGGGAGGGTAGTAGGTGCTGGACAAGCCTACTCCATCTTCACGCAAAAAGGACCAATTAAAAAGGGTCTAATCGCGGAAAACAGCCCGTATACAAGTACAAGTTACTAGATCCTAATCTAATGTCATCCATATATGTTTACAACGTGACACCAAGGTCTCGAACATAACGTTGAATATTGATTTATTTTAGTTTTCGTAACTCATCGCGACATTGACCTAGAGTTTACATAATCATTCATGTTATGTTATTTTATATTAAAACATTGTTTTTTTAAGTTTTAAAATAGTGCGCCATTAAACTATGAGATAAGGTGACGTCATCGCTTATTTTCTTGCGACTATTCAAATAATCTATTAGTTGAATTATTGTAGAAAATAAGCGAACAATTATTTTTCCTTATTAAAAAAAAACACGTGACTTTAAATTGGAATGTGGAAAAAAGATATAATCTAAAAAAGATATATAATCTGAAAAAGATATAATCTAAAAAAGATATATAATCTAAAAAAAGATATATAATCTAAAAAAGATATATAATCTAAAAAAGAAATAATCTAAAAAAGATATAATCTAAAAAAGATATAATCTTTTTTCCACATCTAGTTTACGAAATACAATCAATTTCATATAGTCCATTGAAAAGTTACATTTGGGGTTGCATTTGTCAGAGGACGCAATTTTTAGATATCAAGGGATTTAACTTTAAACTGAAAATCCAAGTTTGACGGATTGTAGCTCTTGTCCCACGGCCGCCATCTTGGAAAAAGGGATATTAAAAATTAATGATATTAAAATATCTAAAAAATAAAATTGCGTCCGCTGACAAATGCACGCTAGCTAAGCCCAAAAAAATGTAACATTTCAATGGACTAACTATTATTGTAATCTAAAAAAAATGGAGAATTTTATTTAATTTTTTTACTTGTGTATATACCTACTCAAGTAATGCCTTGCCATCATTATTTAGCACCGTGGCGAGATTCGAACTCACACCCTCCCTTACCGTGCGGGTGCAATAACCACCCTACTTGATTTTTACGAATTACTGTTGGTATTGAGTTACAAATAAAATACTTCTTCGAAAGTTAAAACAAGTCAATTTTCCATGGAGATCATCAAACCCAGCATCACTGGCGGGTGTCAATCCGAAAAAACCATTGTTCAACTAAAGCTTCACTAAGGAACGTATCAAAGCGCGGCTGTAACTAATCTAAGTATAAGATTACAATAAAATGTTCAAAAATTAACCTTTTTAAATGTCAACTATTTCAAATATTGCAAGAACAAAGTATTTACACAATCATTGACAATAGAAGCGCGCCCGCGCCGATGCGACATGACGCGTTCATATTAACATATTGAGACTAGCTACGCCCTGTGGCGTGCATTACGTTTATACACTCGTCTTTTGTTTCTGTCTGCATTGTCTTTTGTTTTGGTTAAGATCATCTTTTGTTTGTTTCTATCTTTTTTGACGTGACAACGTTTTATAAATTGGTTTGCCGGGTGACACTTCAAGAAACTGCGTTACGCTCCGCTGACGTTATGCGCTCACAATGAGAGCGAGTGAGAGGCACGCGGGCATGGTTAGCCCGCCTAAGAGCGAGAGAGACAGACATAAAAAGTGAAAGGCACGCGTCCCTTCCACTCGAGCACAGTTGTTGTCACGTAAAACTTTCGCCCGTATACCGACTTTACAGGCAACCAGTTTTTTAGTTCCGTTTCGATCGTCTTTTGTTTTAGTTCAGAGCGTCTTTTGTTTTCCGTTTCGATCGTCTTTTGTTTTAAGTTTAGATCTTCTTTTGTTTTAAGTTTAGATCTTCTTTTGTTTTAAGTTTAGATCTTCTTTTATTTTAAGTTTAGATTTTCTTTTGTTTTAAGTTTAGATCTTCTTTTGTTTTAAGTTTAGATCTTCTTTTGTTGTAAGTTTAGATCTTCTTTTGTGTTAAGTTTAGATCTTCTTTTATTTTAAGTTTAGATCTTCTTTTATTTTAAGTTTAGATTTTCTTTTGTTTTAAGTTTAGATCTTCTTTTGTTTTAAGTTTAGATCTTCTTTTGTTGTAAGTTTAGATCTTCTTTTGTGTTAAGTTTAGATCTTCTTTTATTTTAAGTTTAGATCTTCTTTTATTTTAAGTTTAGATTTTCTTTTGTTTTAAGTTTAGATCTTCTTTTGTTGTAAGT
The DNA here is from genome assembly GCA_907269075.1 of Idaea aversata. Classification (NCBI taxonomy): domain Eukaryota; kingdom Metazoa; phylum Arthropoda; class Insecta; order Lepidoptera; family Geometridae; genus Idaea; species Idaea aversata. The sequence continues at coordinate 642,404 of OU026083.1, forward strand.
TTAGATCTTCTTTTGTGTTAAGTTTAGATCTTCTTTTATTTTAAGTTTAGATCTTCTTTTATTTTAAGTTTAGATTTTCTTTTGTTTTAAGTTTAGATCTTCTTTTGTTTTAAGTTTAGATCTTCTTTTATTTAAAGTTTAGATCTTCTTTTATTTTAAGTTTAGATCTTGTTTTGTTTTAAGTTTAGATCCTCTTTTGTTTTAAGTTTAGATCTTCTTTTGTTTTAGTTCGGAACGTCTTTTGTTTTCGTTTCGAACATCTTTTGTTGGTTTGAAAAATAGTTGGACCACCACCCTGCACCCGGGCTTCTAATATTCGGGGTTGTGGTCCTACTTTTTTAATAGTTATGAACGAAGGTAGTTTTCGAAGAGTCCGTTACGGTCCAAAAAGGCCCGTGATTCAGTGGAGTCCCAACAAACAAACAAAGCAACGAATATTTCTCTTTATAATTTTTCGTACGGATAATATATTATGTAATAAGATGAGTCCATTCATGGCTTGAGGGCATATTACAACTTGTTGACAGTTATGGTATGATTCATTTTATCAAGAAAACGACGGAGGTCATTTTTCACGAAATGTTTTACGACCATCAGCTTTTGTATTTAATAAAAATCATTGTCTTGCACTTTCGAAACTTCACTTCATAACTATCACTACATAGTATAAAAAATAAAGTCACTTTTCGCCGTTCCTATGTCCCTTTGTATGCTTAGACTTCACTTCATCACTACATAGTCATCACTACATAGTATAAAACAAAGTCGCTTTTTCTGTCCCTATTTCCCTTTGTACGCTTAAATCTTTAAAACTACACAACGGATTTTGATGCGGTTTTTTTTAATAGATAGAGTGATTCATGAGGAAGGTTTATATGTATAATACATGCTTATATAGGGGTTGTAATATAACAACAGAAAGCAAAAATAAACATTTCATTTATTGACGTGGTGACGTCTAATAAATTGATGAACACCTGCATTCACAAAAAACATGATGTCATGTATACATTGATTAATCGGGAGTACTTTTTATGACCGAGTTGTCACAATGGTCATCATACCGGACTGCCAAACACAGGGTTGCAGGTTTGATTCCCGCCTCAGACATGTATTTATGCTTAGATATTTGTCTGTGGTCTGATTGTTTCTATGTATTATACGTATATATTTACAAAAGAAAAGTATATAAATAGTATATGAGTTGTCTAGCACCCATAACACAAGTGTAGTTACTTAGCTTGGGGCTAGATGGCGATGTGTGGAATGTCATGCAATTTCTTTATCATCACTACATAGTATAAAACAAAGTCGCTTTCTCTGTCCCTATGTCCCTATGTATGCTTAGATCTTTAAACCTACGCAACGGATTTTGATGCGGTTTTTTTTAATAGATAGAGTGATTAAAGAGGAAGGTTTTTAGATATAATAGGTACATGCATAATACAGCCGTGAGAAGCCGGGGCGGGTCGCTAGTTTATTTATATTTTTTATTATTTTTATATTTATATCTTATGGTGGGTCTACACTTTAGTAACCAGACCTCTTTGATAAGCAAAAGCCTGTGTCGGGTATGAACGGCCTTCGTCTTGCGCTTCGGCAGACTTTATAAGAGAAGTGAGCTTTATGATTATAGTAGTATTGTGTTAACTGTCTTATTGATAATATGGTGAGTGGATACTACACTTTTACTTGGTTGTGACTTATACACATGTAACAAGGGGGTGGATCATAGGTTGTTGGGGGGGGTAGGGGACCTTAGTACCTATCGATTTAACCCCCGTATGGCTTGACGAATTAGAACTTATGCATTGCTTGACGAATGAGAACCAAAATGTCAGGTCAAAACACGCTTGACCAATCAGAACTGTTTTTGCACTTGACGAGTCGAGTACTAAATCCATGTTCTGCAATATTCAATGGTTCAAAAGTTATTGGTTTAGTGAAATTTTAGTCTAAATAGATTTTAGACTGTATTTTGCAATTACAGCCAAACTATCAGGACTGCTATTTTCTGCCTTTTTTTTTTTAAACAAGTTAAATAGTGGACCTTTTGTACCCCTACACCAATAAAAGTCTTAGATTTATAAAACTCAAAATAAAACCAATAAAGTATCTACTTTTTAAGGTTCCGTATTTTTCAAAATCTAATGTTTATCTTTCTATGGGTATTTTTTTTTTCAGCAACCTATCTTAAAAACTACTGAATTTCATGAAAATAAACCCTTTCCCCCTTATTCCAAAACGAGGTTTAAGGATAGTCCGAGATGTGGATTTAAACCTTAGATTTAGACACAGATTTACTCGTGAACTATAGTCTAAACACTATCCCTATAAAATCTAATAGGAACTATAGTCTAAGCACTATCTCTATAGATTATATAGGGATAGTGTTTAGACTGCAGTTTACGAGTAAATCTGTATCTAAATCTAAGGTTTAAATCCACATCTCGGACTATCCTTAAACCTCGTTTTGGAATAAGGGGGTTAAAGTTTAATTTGACTAGAACTAGGGCATAATATAAACTATACAAGGTTTATAAGGACAAAATAAAAATAAAAAAGAATAAGTACTTCTGGTTTATAAGGACAAAGGGCAGGAAAAAAATCTATACTAATATTATAAAGCTGAAGAGTTTGTTTGTTTGTTTGAACGAGCTAATCTCAGGAACTGCTGGTTCAAATTGAAAAATTCTTTTTGTGTTGGATAGTCCATTTATCGAGGAAGGTTATAGGCTACTTTTTATCCCGATATTCCCACGGGATCGGGAGTTACGCGGGTGAAACCGCGGAGCGCAGCTAGTCTGATATAAAAATCGCTGTCGCTTCAGTTTATAACAATACACCGACCTTATGTCGCAATATTTGACGAACATGGGTCATAGGTGATATTTTTAATGTAGGTGTTTTAATATTCAACAAGGACGGACTCAGGGGAGGGGTTAAGGGGGCTCTTAGCCCCCAAAATATCTGAGACTCAATCGCCCAGGGCTTAGTAGCGACTGGACTGATTGGCAACTGGATAGGTTAGGTAAGGTAGGTTAGAGGGGGCTTAGTCCCCCAAAAATATATGACACTCAATCTGACAACCCAGTTGGCACAATTACCACCATGCCGTACTGCCAAACTCAGGGTTGCGGGTTCAATTCCCACCTCAGACAAGTATTTATGATTATGTATTTATGCATTTATTGAGTACCAAACTCTTTGGAATCATACAATTTGCATGGGCATCACTTTGAATCGTTTTAAAAACTAAGTTAGGCTGTGTGCCTTTAGAACGGGTGCGTTCTAAAGGCACACAGCCTAACCAATAATAATTGGAAGACACAGTAAACTCGTGGGTCACAAAGTAAAGTAATAATTGCACAAATGGGCGGTCTTATCACTTAACGCGATTTCTCTCTGGCAACCTTTGTATGGAAAAGAACTGATTTAGCTTTTATGGCAGGTTGTGTATTAACTCGAAACACGATATCCCCCAAGCCCCCAACCAAAGCCCCCCTTAACCAAAGTCCTGAGTCCGGCCCTGATATTAACCTATACCATATTATACAATAAATTCAAGGCCAAATACCTGACGTCTCGAGGAAAATCGAATTTTGTATAATTAATTTGTAAAAACAGTTATTTTAGAGTCCCGGATGTTTGGGACCTTTGACATTTTACAAATACAAATAAAGAGTTGTTTACACTAGGCGAGTGCGCTCAGACTTAGTCTACTTTAATTTTGAAGACTTTTGTGTAGCAGCGGGCCAACACTCGGCTGCGACGCAGAAAGTGGCAGGTTCGATTCCCGCTGTCGAACCAATATTTTGGTACAGATATAGATAGATAGAAAAACACTACCTAATCCATGACTAATCCTTTGTGAGCATAATCACAAAAAAAAACCCATGAGTTTTGTGCCTTCTTCTCATTGGTGGACGCGTTCCGAAGGCACACATCCTAACTTAGTTTTTAAGACGTTTCAATGTGATGCAAATTGTATGATTCCAAATGAATAAAGAATTTTGAGTTTTGCATTTCATCCGAGTGCAGTCAGTCCGAGTAGATCCAAGTGGACTCGGTCCCAGCGCACTCATCGTGTAAACTACACTTTAGGATTAACAATTAAAACACGTGCACCAAAATAGTTTTTTTATGCGGATGCATCTTTAAACATATAACATTTACTCTATTAACGTTAAAAAAATAAAACAAATGATGTGATAATTCGTAAGATTTTAACTGACTTCAAAATAAGGAGGACCTTCTCAATACGTCGCCTATATACATTTAAGGGTAAAAACGAGACGCTATTACTAAGACCTCACTGTCCGTCAGTTTGTCTGTCACCAGGTTGTATCTCATCACTACATAGTATAAAACAAAGTCGCTTTCTCTGTCCCTATATCTCTATGTATGCTTAAATCTTTAAAACTACACAACGGATTTTGATGCGGTTTTTTTTAATAGATAGAGTGATTCAAGAGGAAGGTTTATATGTATAATACATGCATATAGCCGTGCGAAGCCGGGGCGGGTCGCTAGTTTATACATATAAAATGCTTTGGCCTGACTGACTGACGGATCCTAAACCGCTGATCGTAGAGACTTGAAACTTGGAGGGTGTGTTCTTTGTATGACGTAGGCATCCGATAAGGAAGGATTTTCCGAAATTCTACCCCTTAAGGGGTGAAAAAGGGGGGCAAAGTTTGTATGGACAAAGTGATTCCTTGGTCCAATCTACTTTAAATTTTACTGGAAGACTTGCTTCATATTTTATTGAAATTCATCCATTAACCGGGTTGAAAAGAAGTAGAAAGTTATTTTAGGGGTGATTTGTTTCGAAGTTGATATCAATACTCCTTAGTGCTTTCGATTTAAATTACATTTTATTTTGACACATGTTTGAAAACCCAATACGATTCAACCAAAAAAACTTTAAAAAAAAATCTTTTAGAACTATTTACGACTTCTACGCGTACGAAGTCGTAAAAGAAAGTGTCGTAAAAGAAGAACGTCCTGTATCACGGGGCTATGGAGCCCCGGACCTTGGGAAGGCGTGCGTGGAGCCGAAGCCAACACGTAGAGGCCCTTTACAATAACAACGTATAATAGCAAACAATGGGGTGGATTCTAAACCGGCGATTATCCCTGTCTACACTATAAAGTGCAACCAAGGACAACCTCCGGTTTGGATAAAACTATTGATAATCTACAGGACAATACTGCTTGAGCTATTGTGATGGGATGGTAGTGGACTAGATACTGGGGAACTATGGATACTATGGCACCTGCCGTAACAATGTCCAATAAACACGTGTAAAATGGCAGGCGGAGACTCGCCAACTCTCAGACTGGGCCACCCTAATTATTCGAGCAAGGGAGCAACAGGAACGTGAGTGGCTGAAGGATGGAGAGGCCTCAAAAAAGTGAATTTATTATTATGTTTTCCAGAAATTCCTAATCCTCGCAACGGCATTAGCCATCGCGTCAGCCGACGTCTCCCACATCCTCAAAGGAGGCAAGGATGAGAGATCAGCAGCTATCCTGACGCAGGAGCTGGATGTAGCCCCGGAAGGTGCCTACCAATGGGCCTTCGAAACTGAAAACGGTATCTCGCAGAAGGCCAATGGAGAAATCGTCAACCCTAATGCGGTATGTTATTTGCCTAAACCGCTGATCGTAGAGACCTGAAACTTGGAGGGTGTGTTCTTTGTATGACGTAGGCATCCGATAAGAAAGGATTTTCCGGAATTCTACCCCTTAGGGCGTGAAAAAAGGGAGCAAAGTTTGTGTGAACAACTTGATTACTTGGTCTATTTTCGACTTCTACGCTGACGAAGTCGCGGGCAAAAGCTAGTAAATGTATATATTTACAAAAGAAAAGTAGGTGTATAAAGTAGTATATGAGTTGTCTATCACCCATAACACAAATAAATAAATAAATCATTTATTCTTTAGCCCAAAATAACATCAATATTTGTCGCTGGAATCTTCTTTTAAGCATAGAAATGCTTGTGTCAGAAGATTCCGCACTTCCTTAATTGTAATTGTTAAGTGTAGTTACTTAGCTCGGGGCTAGATGGCGATGTGTGGAATATCCTGCAATTCCTTCATTTAATCTAGTTACAATGGGTTAGTATTCAGACGGTCTAAAACGCAAGTCGTCTTATGCGGCAACTTGTCTTAAAATCATGTGGACTAATTTGCAACAAGTCTTTAATGTGTGTTATACAGGAGAATCCATCTCAAGTAGCGTCCGGAGCAGCTTCGTGGACCGCACCCGATGGACAAGTCATTGCCTTCCAGTACGTCGCTGACGAGAACGGATATCAACCGCAGGTATTATATCACTAGCATCATTTCGCGGTTCTCACGTAACTCCCGATCCCGTGGTAATATCGGGGTATAAAGTACCCTATGTTACTGTCAATGAATCAATGTATCCTCATACCGAGTTTCATCTAAATCGGTCCAGTAGTTTCGGAGCCTATTCGTTGCAAAAAAAACCTATAGATAAAGTTTAAAAAGGACCAGTTTTAGCTTTGGGTGACCAAAGGGCTGGCTTCTACCTCACACAGCGGGTAAGCTTCGCTATCTAACGAAGTAAGGCAGCCAGCACACTTCCTTGGGACCTTTAATTTGGACTTTTAATTTAGGTTTTTATTATTTAACTAGCTGTCCCGGCAAACGTTGTTTTACCATTTACAAAAAAAAAAAAAAAAAGGAAACAAAATAAAGAATAGATGTTGGCCGATTCTCAGACCTACTGAATATGCTCACAAAATTTCATGAGAATCGGTCGAGCCGTTTCGGAGGAGTTCAACTTCGAACCCCGTGACACGAGAATTTTATATAATATTAGCTGCCCTCCGCGGTTTCACCCGCGTAATTCCCGATCCCGTGGGAATATCGGGATGTAAGCTATCCTATCTCTCAAGTTGGATCGAACTGCACATGGTGTGCGAATTTTATTATAATCGGTTAAGTGGTTTAGGAGTCCATTGAGGACAAACATTGTGACACGAGATTTATATATATATTAAGATAAGATAGAGAGAGATTGCTATGAAGAATCCATTTCAATCATTTTTTTGATTTTTTTTCGATCGTCTTCTGTTTTTTTTCCAAGCGTCTTTTATTTCCATTTCAATCTATCTATTAAAAAAAGCCACATCAAAATCCGTTGCGTAGATTTAAAGATCTAAGCATACAAAGGGATTTCCCTTGGATTTCCCAGGGACGGCGAAAAGTGACTTTATTTTATACTATGTAGTGATTAATTTCAAAAAGTCAATAAGCTACCTTCTTCCCCTTCTCGCGGAAATTATCAATACTAAATACTTTTCTGAGGAAAGCTGTTTTATTATATTATTTTTGTTAATATTATCAATGTTTATTCCAGGGCGCGTTCATCCCCACTCCACCCCCGATCCCGGTGGCCATATTACGAGCGCTAGAGTACATTCGGGACCACCCACCAAAGCCGGACAACAAAAAATAATAATTTTATAACTAAGTTTTAAATAAACTTTCCTAATACCTCTACAAGCTCGAACCTGCTTCCTTCAATGGATTCAAGGTAGCAAGTTCGATGCTCGTCGAAGTAAATTGAGAAAGGTTTCCGAATAAGTATTTTTATTATAATAAGTTAAAAAAATTAATAAAATATTATTTTACAAAATGTTTTTTTTATGTTTCAAAAAGCGATCAAGTGTGAGTATGTGTTGTAAAAAAGAAAAAAATCGTGGATTATTTCATAAGGGAAGAAAATAATATTTATGGCGAAGGCGCTAATTTGAATTTAGAGCGACGTTAAAGATTTAAAGTACAGGATAAAAATCGTGGATTGTTTCATAAGGGAAGAAAGTAATATTTTATGGCAAAGGCGCTATTTTAAATTTAGAGCGACGTTAAAGATTTTAAGTACTGTCGGAGTCAGAATTGCAGACCTACCGTAGAGATCCAAAACTACTATTATTAGAATGTTTTCAACTTAGGCAAGATTCTAAGGTCTTGCTCGAGTTCAAGTTTAAAGTCTTTCAACTCATTAATTTATTAGATACATATTATTGGAATAAAAACATTCCAATAATAGTATATTTAGAACTCTACGGTGGTCCTGCAACTCTGAATCCGACTGTACCTACGCAGCCCGAGGAAAAAAAACGTGTGGCACTCGGGGACTGCCGCGGTAAAGCTATTGCTATATCGAGAATAATTTCTTGTCTTAGTAAATGTTCTTATAAAATAATAAAAAAAAATATAAAAAAAATAGTCGTCCGACATTTGTCGTCCGCCATTTGTCGTCCGACATTTGTCGTCCGTCAATAGTCGTCCGTTAATAACCGTCCGTCATTTGTCGGGGGTGTTAGGTTAGGTTTCGTTACGGAATTTCTTGATTCGCCCCCCAAGGCCCGCGATAAAATCTATGCAATAGCTTAAAAAAAAAAAGTCTGACAAATGTCGTCCGCCATTTGTCGTCCGTCAATAGTCGTCCGTTAATAATCGTCCGTCATTTGTCGAGGGTGTTAGGTGTTTTCGTTACGGAATTTCTTGATTCGCCCCCCAAGGCCCGCGATAAAATCTATGCAATAGCTTAAAAAAAAAAAGTCGGACGACAAATGTCGTCCGTCAATAGTCGTCCGTTAATAATCGTCCGTCATTTGTCGGGGGTGTTAGGTGTTTTCGTTACGGAATTTCTTGATTCGCCCCCCAAGGCCCGCGATAAAATCTATGCAATAGCTTAAAAGATTATAATCCTGAGTGTGTAGGGCCTGGGACATTTAGATGCCCAACACCTATAATTTCATGATTCTAGTTCAACCAAAAGTATTCTGAAGGATTTGAACCAAAAAAAGCCCAAAACCTAAAGTAAATATTTTGTCACGGACAATTTCTGCGGGTCGCGCGAAGCCGAAATATTTATTGTGATGACAGATCGAGCGGCCATAATGAATTAGCATTAATTGAACCGAATAGACTACGACAGTACGTATTGTACCATCTTTTCCTATAATTATTATAAAATAGAAGAAATAGAAAAGATTCGGTGTTTTACTTACAACCAGACAGGCACCCTCAATTAGGACTAAACATATTTCTTACTGACGGTTTTAATTATTACCTACACTCATTATTTTTATTTAAATAACCAGTTTATACTCTTATTATTATGTATGAAAGATCGAGGAACATTCAATTATTCATATTTCATCAGTATGCAATTCATACTAAATATAATTTTCAAAAAACACGTTCTACCAAAAACAAAAAACCGAGCAAAGCTCGGTCAACCAGGTACTGAATACAAATTGTGTGAGATTCAAAAGTTTATCTGTCACACATGTCAAATCGGCCTACCATCTACCCAACGTCAGACAGATAATATCGTAGGGCAAAAAACACATACCTTGCTCCCTGAGTACAGTGACAGCTTCCAACACCCGCTTGGTGTATATACAGGGCTCGTAGTTGTCCATCTCTTGTGTTACAACCGAACATACTCTGCGGGAGATAATGTAATTATTAGGGGGGAGGAAAGTTAATAAATAAATGTTGCATGACATTACACACAGCGGCATCGAGCTACCAAGCTAAGCTATTATATTTGTGTTATAGTGGACAGACAATGGAATTTATTTGTTTGTTTGTAATGAATAGGCTCTGAAACTACTATAGGGCATAAGCATAGGATTTATGGCACAAAAATATTTGTGCTAGTGTCATTACGACCCAGTTGGCACAATGGAACCACCAAACACAGGGTTGCGGGTTCGATTCCCGCCTCAGACAAGTATTTATCTATATAATATTATAAAGCTGAAGAGTTTGTTTGTTTGTTTGAACGCGCTAATCTCAGGAACTACTGGTTCGAATTGAAAAAATATTTTTGTGTTGGATAGTCCATTTATCGAGGAAGACTATAGGCTACTTTTTATCCCGATATTCCCACGGGATCGGGAGTTACGCGGGTGAAACCGCGGGGCGCAGCTAGTGATTAGATATTTGTCTGAGGTCTGAAGGCCATTCTCGTAAATAACATTTCAATATCATTTCGATTGCATTTCGATCACAACATATTACCCACAAAGTAGCTAAAATATCCTCAAAATTAGCTTTTTGTAAAAAAAAACTGACTTTAAGGGTATCTTTTGCAATCGAAATGATATTGAAATGTAATTTAAACAATGTTATTTACGAGAATTGGCCTTCTGGTTGTTTCTATGTAATATAAGTATATATTTACAAAATAAAAGTATTTATGTAGTATATCCGTTGTCTAGCATCCATAACGCAAGTCTAGTTACTTAGCTTGGGGCTAGATGGCGATGTGTGGATTGTCCTGCAATATTTATTTATGTTCGCGCCACGAACGCAAAGACCGGCGTGAACTTGCCACCCGTCCAGGCTGGACCACGTGACCTGCTCACGGCTCGCCCGAACGTCGCGTCGCTCCGGTTCGGCCTCCGTTCTTTCTCTTTCCTACGCCGCCCTCGCACGAGATGGTAGTGCCACTCATATATTGTTAATACTTACTTATAAAATCTAAACTAGACTCTGTAAATAGCATATTAAATAATTGTACAAAATCTACGTGTTTGTCTTTGCTTAGACAATTTATTTATTTTATTTTATTTATTTATTATCCAGGAAAGAAACAGTCGACTACGTTTGTATGGAGAGAGCGCAAGTACCCTTTCACCTTAAGGGATGATTCGATTAGACCGGGCCGTGTACGGGGCACGGATTTGAAACGTTACATACATTTTGTATGATGCAATAATAAGGGCGTGTTCAGATGACACGCGTCGACCACGCGCCTCACACGCGTTGAACACGCGTTGATTTGTGCTATATATAATTTGAGTCTTATGACACATCAATAGATCTCAAATTGCATATATACCCTAATTCAAAGAACACCGTGCATGACGCCCGTCTCCTCCGCGGATCCCCCCGTCCCCTCGCCGGGTGATAGCCCGGTGTTATATAAACGTGCAGCACGGACGGACACGGCCCGGCCCATTCTATTCTAAATCTATACTCTATACTAATATTATAAAGCTGAAGAGTTTGTTTGTTTGTTTGAACGCGCTAATCTCAGGAACTGCTGGTTCGAATTGAAAAATTATTTTTGTGTTGGATAGTCCATTTATCGAGGAAGGCTATAGGCTACTTTTTATCACGATATTCCCACGGGATCGGGAGTTACGCGCGTGTTACCGCGGAGCACAGCTAGTCATCCCTAAATGTGTTAGTAGAACTAACCTAGAGCTGCGACCGCGTATAGCCCCCGCGGTACGCTCCAACGAGTCCGGATCACCTTCCTGTAATGCTACCACGCACTTGTTCACATCCTCCAGTATGTGGTTCTCTATAACAAATATATATTAAACACTAGGTGTCTTGTTTTTGGCAAACGTTGTTTTGCCATATAAAAAATAAACACAAAAAATTAGCTGCACTACAGTATTCCGGATCGTTTGTCCCCCAATGAGGGCCATAGGGAATGTTTAAAATGGCCCAGTGGTCGCCAAGTAAGTGGTGGACAACGCATCAACTCACCGCTAACAGCTAAGAAGTCATCAATGGTTGTGATGTCATCGACGGCGTCGGTCAACAGTTTGACAGCTCGCTCCCAAGCGCGCGCAAACGCCGCGCCATTTTCCTGCGCGACGCGGGACCGAGGGCGCGCGGCTAACACGCGGGCTGCGTTTATCACCTGTAAAACAATAATATTGTAGGAAATTGCATACAGCGCCATCTTGTCGAGGACTTCATTTTCAACAGAATTACCTAAATAGGGGCTTCTGTTTTTGGGGAATTCTGTTCGGGAGATGATAGGAATTTCGCCCGTTTTTGAGTGCGAGGTGGTAGTTAAATGCATAATCATACATAGACACCTAGATTCGAAACATATATCTTTAAGTAATCATACAAATATTTGTTTCCGGGAATCGAACCCGTCAAAAGGATGACATTACTATATAAACAACATCATCTTCCTGCCCTTATCCCAATTTATTTGGGGTCGGCGCAGTAAGTCTTTTTCTTCCATTCCCTCCTATTAGTCATCATCTCATAGTTGACATTCATCTCTCTCATGTATTGTCTCACGCAGTCTATCCATCTTTTCTTCGGTCGTCCTCTTCCTCTCTATCCCTCTACATTCATACTCATCACTCTTCTAGTCACATGCGTCTCCTCTCTTCTCATCACATGTCCATACCAACTTAAACGGTTCCCTTTTACTTTTTCAATAACCGGTGCTACTTTCAGGCTTCCTTTAATATACTCATTCCTTATTTTATTCATCCTCGTTACTCCACACATCTATCTCAACATTCTCATCTCCGCTACATGCAATCATCTGTCATCCTTCTTCTTCACGGCCCAGCATTCCGATCCATACATAACGACAGGTCTTATCACGGTTTTATAGATTTTACCCTTCAGTTTAAGGGGCAACTTACTATATAAACAACACAGGCAGTGAATAATTTCAATGAAAAATGAAAACAGTATTTGACTTAACACAGGCATTTGATACCGTGTCACACTTAGTATTAATGCTAAAAAGCTTAAAACAAGATCAGACTTGAACATAATGGCTTAGAAATATTCCAAAATTAACTATAATATTTCAAAAATAGCAAGTAAAAAACTAAGGATAACTTCAGTAGCAGGTTTAATACATATTTTGGCGTAACTCATGAATACATAAAATATTACTATGTAAACATTCCAATAATAATATTTTTAGAACTCAATGCTGCCGACCGTACAATGGCGAGAATCAAACCAGCAATCTTCTAAATTGGCGGCTTTCGTTTCAGAGGCCAAGATCCACTTGCTGTCATTGAGCCAGCGGAGTATGTAGTAGTATAGTCTTCTAAGTGATTGTAAAACGCAGTAGTATTCAATTTTTATTTCTTTCTTTCGTTACCTGAGGGCAAAGTGCCTCGATATGCTCCGCGGCGTGTCGGACCATCTTCACACCTTCCTCGTTGTTGGACATTGAACACACCAGATTCGCCACCTGTCGAGTTAGTACACTTAATAATCTCGACAATTTTGACATTAATACAATTTTTTTTTGTTTTTTTGTGATTGGGGAGTGAGCGCCTGAGCCTGAGGCAAACTCATCCGCCTTACAGTGGCATAATATGCCATTTTCTTATATTAAATGAACTATTTATTTATGATTTTAGTAAGTATAAAAATATTTTAGAAAACTTTTCATTCTATTCAATCCATTTGGCACAATGCACTAACGATTATTAGATCAATAAAATCGGACATAAGTAAAAATGTGCAACTTAGTCAAAAGTGTCATGTAAGCTATTGTTCCTATAGCCAGGTAACCGACCTTTTAGACGGCGGCCATTAAAAATCCCCCCGCTCTAGACCTGTTTTAACAAATCAGTCGAAACTCAGCCGTTCGTGGAGTCGCATGTCTTTGTTTTCGGCACTTTTGTTCGCACTATAACTTCGCTTCACAGTTGTGTGTTTGTGTGGTTCAATTTAGAAAAAACTTTTATTGGATATGGCAGAAGAAGGTATGTACTACATTTTAAAATATTACATGATTACTTTGTCGTATAAAATTTATATTTTTATGTGATATGAAAACAGTTACAATTTAGGTACATTTTTTTGCTTTACTTTTTCAAACAATCGTGTTTTTATGTATATGTCGTGTCTTGTCGGGCTACAACTTTTATAACAATATAATAATTGATTTGTTGGCTATTGTAAATCATAATAAAACCATCCGCCTACGTCCGCCATTTTGTTTTATATGACTTTTAAATTGTACGTAAAAATTACACAATTAATTTAAGTTAATATATTTATTTATTTGTCGTACAGATAATTCGAGAACTATCAAGATATTTACTAGAAGAGCATTGTGGGAGATCTTGAATGAATTCAAGGGCCACAAAATAGAAGAAAAGTTTTCATTGTTTGAAGATAGACTTGTCCAATTGACAAATTGTCCGGAACATGAGAAACATAAAATGGTAAATGGTTTGAAGCTTATTTCCGTTCACTGTTTGAAGCACTTTAAAAGTGAATTCAAAAAGAAGTGGAGAGGAGCTTCATACAAAGAAGAACGGTTTTTAAAAAGTAATGAAGTGTGGCTTACATCTTCGATGGAATTACCTAACTGGCCTGAAATGACCTTACCAAAACCTGGACGTCCAAAAAAATCATTTGAAGATGTGTGTGACCGTAGCAAACGGAGAAAAACAAAAGATCTGCGTGAACAAGTATCTGTCGAGGAGTTGACTTATGCTGCTGGCGTGAGTCAGGGCACTTCAGGAAATAAAGATGCATCAAAAATAATTAAAGAATTAATGGCTTCACCCACCAGAGCTACTAAACTTAGAAAAGTTATTTCTAGTACCAAGAAGCAAACAACTGTAAAAAAATATACGCCAGCAGAAGCACTGGCTATCTTTGTTGAAGGTGATTTCACTAGAAGACAATGGGAAATAATCCACAGATCTGGTAAAGCTATTTACCCATGCTATTCTGTCATACAAATGGCTAAGATTGAATGTTATCCCGAGGAAGAATCAATACATGTCACTGAGACAAGCGCAGAAAACTTCAAGCATTACTAAATCACACTGCATTGCGCTTGTACAAATATATAGCGGAGGTTGTCAATACGTCCAGCACTGAAGAAGAAAAACAAAATATGGTGTTAATTTCGAAATGGGGATGTGACGGATCTCAGCAGACAAAATACAAGCAAAAATTCGAAAATCACGGAGATAGTGATGCAAATATTTTTCAAAGCTCACTAGTGCCTCTAAGACTATCTGTTATCATTGAAGAAGAGGAGAAAAAAATCATTTGGCAAAATCCGGTTCCGTCTTCAGTCAGATTCTGCAGACCCATACGTATAAGATTTATAAATGAAACATAAAAGATATCACAAAACAAGAAATACAATACATTGAAAACCAAGCCGAACAGCTTCAGGAGACAGAAATTGATGGCAGCAAAATAAAATATAAACTGTTACTTACCATGATTGATGGCAAGGTATGTAATGCTGCTACAGACACCTCATCTACAATGAGATGCTACATTTGCGGACAGACTTCGAAGGATTTTAATAAATTAATTAAAAAAAAAGTAAAGTAGAAACGTTGAAGTTTGGATTATCAATTCTTCACGCAAGAATTCGATTTTTCGAATCTATTTTACATTTAGCCTATAAATTGCCTTTACAAAAATGGCAAGCACGGTCTACAGAAGAAAAAAGAATTATAAAAGAGACTAAAGAAAAACTACAAAAAGCCTTTAAAGAGGAAATGGGATTACTCGTAGATGTTCCCAAAGCAGGGTTTGGGAACACTAATGACGGGAACACGTCAAGGTGATTTTTTGCAGATCCGGAATGCTCCTCAAGAATAACTGGCATCAATGTCGATTTAATAAAAAGGGTTAAAGTTATATTAGAAGTAATATCAAGTGGCAATAACATTGATGTAGAAAAATTTGAAGCATACGCAAATGAAACTGCATAAATATATGTCGATCTGTATGGTTGGCATCCCATGTCACCAACCATACACAAAATTTTGATACATGGAGGTGAAGTAATAGCTCATGCACCTCTACCTATTGGTTAGTTATCGGAAGAGGCAGCTGAAGCCCGAAACAAACATTTTAGGCAATACAGATTACATTTTTCCCGCAAATTTTCGCGCAGAGACTGCAACATAGATATAATAAACAGACTTCTTTTAAGTTCAGATCCATTTATCAGTTGCAGCAGAAAGACGCAAAATAAAAAAAGACAGCCTTTCTCAAAGGAGGCAATAGAAATGATGTCTGCCAGCACGGTATTTAAAAATAGACAAAGCGAAGACGAAAGTTCCGACGAAGAAGAAGTTGAAGAATCCTAAAAATGTAAAAAGATGTAAAATTTTAAATATATAATTATTATATTGGTCAAACTTTGTGTTTTATTTAATTTAATTGCACATAAAATTATATAAATAAATTAAATATTTTTGTCCGATTTTTTCACTCAAATACTCGTTAGTGCAATGGTCACCATGCCGGACTGCTAAACACAGGGTTGCGGGTTCGATTCTCACCTCAGACAAGTATTTATGCTTAGGTATTTGTCTGTGGTCTGGTTGTTTCTATGTATTATACGTAACATATTTACAAAAGAAAAGCATATAAGTAGTATATGAGTTGTCTAGCACCCATAACACAAGTGTAGTTACTTAGCTTGGGGCTAGATGGCGATGTGTAGAATGTCCTGCAATATTTATCACTACATAGTATAAAATAAAGTCGCTTTCTCTGTCCCTATTTCCCTTTGTATGCTTATATTTTTAAAAGTACGCAACGGATTTTGATGCGGTTTTTTTAACAGATAGAGTGATTCAAGAGGAAGGTTTATATCTACTATATAAAAATAAGTCGGGTTTTCCTTCCTGACGCTATAACTCCAGAACGCACGAACCGATTTCCACGGTTTTGCATTCGTTGGAAAGGTCTCGGGCTCCGTGAGGTTTATAGCAAAGAAAATTCAGGAAAAATTTCAGCAGAAAAGCGGGAAAATTGGCGAAATGGAGTTCGCCGGGTTTGCTAGTGTATTTTACATGCATAATATAGCCGTGCGAAGCCGGGACGGGTCGCTAGTTTATTCACAAAATATACATTAAATTATGCATACAAAAATAAAGCGAAGAGCACGTGTTGCGGTGAGATTGGAACTAACCTCGACAAGTTTGTTGGCATGTTCAGTGAACACGTTAGCGTAATGGTCGACATCGGCCTCCGCGCCGCTCCGAGCCGCTTCCATCAGCACCAGGAGGGGGACGCCCGTCTCCAGGAAGCTATACACCAAATATTGCATTATTCATTGATAAATTCATTTTATCACAAAACTTAATGCCCATGGTCACGGAATTTTAGAAATACATTTTTCCTTTATTTGCCAGAAATGCCTTGTGCAAAATAAGTGCCGACTGGGAGCTTTAACTCGATACCCATGCGAAGACTAGTAAACAATCCACAAACCTATCGGAGACGTGGTCGACGACCGCCTTCCGCAGCTGCCTCCGCAGGTCCCGAGTCTTGCGGCACATATGTTCCAACGCACGCTCCAGGCCGGCTGACTGGGACGATTTACCTGTCTACACATAGGACACAACTACGATTAAAACATGGCAAAGTTGGTAAAGTTTACGTCAAATTTTATTTCAGAATTAATTCTATACAAATTAAATACATCAAATTAAAAATACTTAAATAATAAATGAATAAAATTAAATAATTAATATATGTATTGTATACTAGCTGCGCCCCGCAGTTTCACTAGCGTAAGTCCGATCTTTCTCACCGTTTAAACCTTCCCTGGACTTCCACAAATAAATAAAGACCAAAATTAGCCAAATCGGTTCAGCCATTCTCGAGTTTTAGCGAGAATAACGAACAGCAATTGATTTTTATTTATATAGATGAAAGTCATCGAACGTAAATGACATTTTATCGCCATTGCAATTCTCATCCAATGTAGTATATCCAAATATAGTATAGTCAATTTGTATGGCATCCTGCTGTGGGGGTGTGCTGCAGATATTGATGCTATTTTTATATTACAAAAAAGAGCTGTCCGAGCTACGTTCATAAAAATCCTGATATTTTTCGCAAAAATAGCGATATTCATAATTTCAACTTAAGAAATAGGGATGAGCTGACCTTGCCCGGTAGTAGGTTCCGGAAAATAAGCAGGTCGTTTAATAGTACATGTGTGCTCTATTATAATAAATTACCTAAAGATGTATATGACATGTCCATTAACAAATTCAAAATTTTTATAAAGCATAAATTATGCGGTAAGGCATACTATGATACCTCTTCGTACCTTAATGATAAGAATCCATGGATGTGACTTTAATTGCTACATTTCAAATAATACCTTCAAATATTTGTAATATTGACCTTTGTGAGCGTGATCACATAAAAGAAAAAAACCCATGAGTTTCTTGTGCCTTCTTCTCATTGGTGGGCGCGTTCCGAAGGCACACATCCTAACTTAGTTCTTTAAGACGATTTCAAGTGATCATTGTATTTTTAAACATAAGTATCGAAAGAAATGAAGAAATTTGACTTTGACTTTGTATTTACTTTATTATGTAGGTAGAGGTTTAATTCTTAGAAGATGCTATTTTTCAAGCTTGATTTGCTTAGCTTCTTTAGACTTTGGTAACTTTAAAAAATTATAAAAGATCGAGGGATTTAACATTTTAAGAATTCAAAGCTCAACTTTAAGAAAGTGATGGTGATGAATATTTTAAGATAGTAAAGAAAATAATATAGTGGTCACATGCTGATTACTGACCTATTTTTTGCAAGCATATTTTGCAAATTTGGACTTCACTCTGCAATTACTCACATTATTTGTTCAGGTACTAATATTTAAACTATATCATCTAAATAGGAAATTTCATTCTGAATGCAGAAAGGTATCAATGTTATGAATTCGTTAAACCAAAATTAGGTTATATGCTTTTATATGTAACTAGCTGACCCGTGCCCACTTCGTTGGGCATTTATTTTATTAATATTAAAAATTAAATTATTTATACTAATATTAAAAAAAATACTTTTTGTAACTTAAATATAAAAGTTAGACATATGCTGTCGTTGACTATTTTGTAGGCATTTTCAAGCTCCACATCTTTTCTCTAGAACTCAAAAATATATCTTTCATAGTTAAGGCAGCGTTCGTAAGAAACGCTTTCATTCGACAGTTTTTTTCTCCGATTCACTTTGCAAAACGGACTACCACGTAAAAGCCTTTTTATTTTTCGGTTTTTTATATAACCTATGACACTCAGCAATAATGTGGCTTTCTATTGGTGAAAGAATTTTTAAAATCGGTTCAGTAGATCCCGAGATTACCCCTTACAATTTAACAAATCATAAATAAAAGGGTTTGCCCCCATCAGGCGGTCATTTTTTTCGACCTTGTCAATCTAGCGCTACTAGAGGGCGCCACCGCGACCGCTGTCAGCAGAAAGGCCACGAATCTTGGATATTCCAACATGATATTGAATTTGTTAATGTTTATACTTACATTAGCCATATATTCGTGCAGTAAATCCTGCAAGGCTTGCCTCACCGCGTTACATTCCGACACGATACGCTCGCGACGCTCGTCCCTGGAAATTGAAATTAATATTTATATTTAACGCTGGCAATACCACGTATAATACCATTTCAGAATCTCAATAAAGTAGGCAACTTTTTTTTAAGTTTGGCACTATGGTGACCATACATTGTTTTACAAGGCGAATGGTTAAAAATTAAAGAAACATAAAGTTTGAGTTAATCTTATTTTTATAATAGTACATTGTTATCCTAGGTGTGAAAGTCACTCATTACAAGTCCCGAGACGGAGTTTGGCGCCCGAGCGTAGCGAGGGCGCTAATAGTTCGAGGGACTTAATGAGTCTTTCACCCGAGGTAAACACTGTGCTTTTCATTACGAATAATACATAAAATTCTTCCTCACAACGAGAGTGAATGAGAGACTCCATATTACCTGATCCTCTTACAAGGTTGGGACCAAAGAGGTTATATACATGTTGTGTTATTCTTTGGTGTTACTTAAAGCAAGGAGGTTAGGTTTTTAAAGTTCCTTATGCGTAATGTTACTGATACTGGCTACATGCACATTGCACAAGTCGTGCTAAGCCATAATTTGACATGACAGCTGTCAGTGAAAGAGAAAAGCCCTAGGGCTGGAAATTTTATTTTCTACACGCTCTTCATGCATCTTTAGACCTACTTTCGGAGTATGAGTAATGAAAACTTCTTTGCTTGTGTCGTCAAAATAATTGTTTCCATTCGATAGCACATTTATCCTGAAATACTATCCAAAAAATAGATTAGAATAATTTCTTTATTTCCAGTTTTGCCATCAAAAATAATGGAGAAGGGAGTTAATTTTTTAATATTTTTAAAATTGCGGATATCTCTTAATCCGAGAGACTTTCATAGAGCATAACTTTTATTTTTCTGCTTATCCATTCATTACCGGACACCCTGTACTTATATAAAATTCTCGTAACGCGGTGTTAGTTCTCCAAACTCCTACAAAACGGCTGAACCGAATTGTATGATTTTTGAAGTGAAAACTTCTTATGGCGCGTTGGGCACTTTTGTGGGTGAGCATTTTCAACCGATCTCGCGACAGATTTTGACGCGACAGATGAGATTTTAGTTGTGTTAGTCTTTTTGTTTAACTTATACTGCCATCTATTACACAAATTGAGAAACTTAGTTTCTAGAAAGACCGCTATTCGAATGTAGATGGCGCTGATTTAATTTTTTTACTGCCATCTAGCGAATAAAAAATAAACTATATTTGTTTAAGTGAGTGCTAATAGATGGCAGTAGCAGATCGTTTCAAGAAATATTCTATGAGAAATAACAAGTTTATTGTTTTCACTTCTGCCTGCACTCCCGGAGTGCGCTGTTTTTTTTTTTTGTTTATGGCGCGAATTTTAAATTGATAACTTTTCTGTCCTGCACAATAAGTAAGATAGATAGTTAGTTAAAGTGAGCTCACCTGGTACATGAGCTGTCAGCCATCAATGCAGCCCCGGAGATGATGGACTCCAACCGTTCCTCCAGAGACGGCCGAGTGCGGACCTCCGAGTACGCCAGCGGCTCCATTACCATACGCTCCTACGACAATAATGTGCGACACTTTACACCGCGACATCTAGACACCAAGCTGACCAATTAGGCTTGTGTTATGGTGTTATGGTAGCATTTAAATAATAAATAAATAAATATTGCAGGACTTTCTACACATCGCCATCTAGCCCCAAGCTAAGTAACTAGACTTGTGTTATGGGTGATAGACAACTCATATAGCTACTTATATACTTTTCTTTTGTAAATATATATTTATAATACATAGAGATAATCAGACCACAGACAAATATCTAATCATAAATACATGTCTGAGGCGGGAATCGAACCCGCCACCCTGTGTTTGGCAGTCCGGCATGGTGACCATTGTGCCAACTGGGTCGTTATGCTTTACTTTAGTGACTCCCGATCCCATGGGAATATCGGGATAAAAAAGGGTAGAATTTCGAAAAATCCTTTCTTATCGGATGCCTACGTCATACAAAGAACACACCCTCGAAGTTTCAGGTCTCTACGATCAGCGGTTTAGGCTGTGCGTTGATCCGCCAGTCAGTCAAGACAAAGCATTTTATATGTATGGATAGATAGCATTTTATATGACTATACCTACCCATACATATTAATATGTATTTTGTATGTATTATTATTATAAAGGACCAGCTGCAGCAGCAGTTGACTTTCCTTCAGTCGTTTTCATTTTGTTACTGACATTATGAATTTTGTATGTGTTTCATAATTCGTTTATTTCGCAATAACAACATTGAATAATATAGGCATGTCAATTTACACAATTTCAATTAAAAATTATACCAATCCTACTAATATTATAAATGTGAAAGTTTGTGTGTGAGTGTGTATGTGTGTGTGTGTATGTATGTTTGTTACTCCTTCACGCGAAAACTACTAGACTGATTACGATGAAACTCGGTAACTAGACAGCTGGAGACCTGGATTAACACATAGGCTACTTTTTATCCCGATATTCCCACGGGATCGGAACTTACGCGGGTGAAACCGCGGGGCGCAGCTAGTATTATATAGTTTTACAAATAACGACTTAAACTCATTAAAAATCAAATTAATTATTATTTATTTTGTATGTATTTGTATATATTAGTGTGAATTACTATGTAATTGTTATGTATTATGCAAGTATTACTATGTAATTGTTATGTATTATGCACCTATTATGTATAAATAAATATGTATTTTGTATGTATGGTAACTTACATCGAAGTCATCAAGCGCCTGCGCCAACTCCCCGGGACCTTCTACAGGCAGTTTACCTGCTGATATTATAAGGAAATACGATTTAAATATACGTTAGGTTTTGCCCAGTAAAGAAATATGGCGGGTCATTACGAGCATTTTACATTTTTGGTGGGGAATGAATCGTGTTAGGGGCTTTCCATTCAGTACGTGAGGCTCAAAAGGGGGGGAGGAGTCTATAAAAATCGCGACACATCACAAGGGGAGGGGGGTGTAGTAATAGAAGTTTTTTCTATAATACAATTAGATGATAAATACTGTATTTTATAAAAATACTAGCAACCCGCCCCGGCTTCGCACGGCTATATTATGCATGTATCACTACATAGTATAAAATAAAGTCGCTTTTTCTGTCCCTATTTTCCTTTGTATGCTTAAATCTTTAAAACAACGCAACGGATTTTGATGCAGTTTTTTTTAATAGATAAGAGTGATTCAAGAGGAAGGTTTATATGTATAATACATGCATAATATAGCCGTGCGAAGCCGGGGCGGGTCGCTAGTTATATATATAAACCTTCCTCTTGAATCACTCTATCTATTTAATGCGTAGTTTTAAAGATTTAAGCGGTCAAAGGATATAGGGACAGAGAAAGCGACTTTGTTTTATACTGTAGTGATGACATATATAATATTTCTATATACACGTGATATATTATTACCTTGTGATATTTCGTGATTTTTATGGACCCCTTCCCCCTCTTTTGAGCCTCACGTGATTAACGGACAGCCCCTAATAGGTTAAATGGGGGTGGTAAAATGTACCTTGTTGTGGCTTATGGTCCCCGTGAGCGACGCTGGAGATGGTGTCGACGGCGGAGCAGACCGCGCGCAGCACGTAGTCGCGGTTGGCCTTCGCTGCGGCCAGCTCCGGGTGACGGACGTATACCTGGGGAACATATAGATATAAAGTGTGATTTGTTTATGTGCGCCTTCAGGGCTATTTCCTAAATTAGAAGAGATGGCGAAAAATGCTGAAAGGAGCTGCGTGCCCGATTTTGACAAAAACTAAAACTGCATCATTAGCTTTTTGAAAAATGAATTACCCTAGCTAGGAATCGAACCTGTTCATTTTGCACATGGCGCCAACGGAACCCTTTGTGCGCAATTCCGAGTCGCACTTGGCCGGTTTTATAAACACTATAGATGTAACTGAGACGTAAACGAACCTTAGAAGCGGTAAGTAACATGGTGGTATGTTTCTTGAGCATGGCCCTGGCAGCAGCAAGCTGGTCCCTGGCAGCGGGCTCGCGCAGCTCGTGCTGGCGACGCGCCGCGGCCGCGGACAGCGCGCCGGCCGAGCGGCCCAGTGCCACCGCACACTCTGCCACCTCCGCTTGGGATGACGCCGTCTTCAGCTTCTCTAGGTCCGTTTCCACCTAATGGAACAATAACAGACGTTACGTGATTTTTTGGCGTTACACGAAGTCACACTCATACTTAGTTTTAACTTCACTCGCACGCACACACTCAAGTTATCGCACACTCACCCATTTTCAATTAATCGTCTTTCTAATACCCACACTATTCCATACCGCTGCGGTCTTGCGGCGATAGATATAACGCGCTCAGTTAAGCAGTGTTTGAATATGTGTGAGTTTTTTTGAAAGGTGAGTATGTGTGAATGTGTGGTGAGTTTGTGTGAGTGATTGGTAAGCATGTGGGGGTATGTGGTGTGTACAGGTGCTTGGTTTGTGTGAATGTGTGGTTACTATGTAGGTGAGTATGTGTGTGTGGTGAGTATTTATTATCTCTTGAGCAGCTATTGCTTGCTACTGAATGTAGTGAGATATAGTCAGTATGTGTGAATGTGTGGTGAGTATGTGAGTAAGTATATGTTGTGTGTGTGTTGTGTGTGTGGTGAGTGTGTGGTGAGTGTGTGGTGAGTGTGTGGTGAGTGTGTGGCGAATGTGTGGTGAGTGTGTGGTGAGTGTGTGGTGAGTGTGTGGCGAATGTGTGGTGAGTTTTTGGTGAATGTGTGGTGCGTATGAGTTACCGCAGTAAGTCGATGCAGCAACAAGTGCACGTCCACCATATCGGCCAGTATGAGCAGCCTGGTGACAGCAGACAACAGCTGACGAGCTGCTCGCACCATGCTCGACCGGGCTGACGATACGCACGGCTCCTCGGAGAACTCTCGAGCTGCTAGTGACATTGCTGCTCCTAAGGGCGTGAAACAATTATACATTACTCCATGAATGTTTGAGGTTTTATTGTGATACTAGCGACCCGCTCCGGCTTCGCACGGCTATATTATACATGTATTATACATATAAACCTTCCTCTTGAATCAATCTATCTATTAAAAAAACCGCATCAAAATCCGTTGCGTAGTTTTAAAGATTTAAGCGTACAAAGGGATATAGGGACAGAGAAAGCGACTTTGTTTTATACTATGTAGTGAAGATCTAAGGAGCCATGTGCCTCCAAAAAGGATCAGCCTCAGCAATAATAATTGCACCAACATTATGTTGACACAGCCACTGGTCTTCCGGCAGGATCTTTCATTTTAGCATAACCTGGAGTTTAAGTAATAACTTACCAGCCTTCCTGACTTCTTCAACGGCAGCCAACATCTGCTGCGTGATCTCCGGGTTCTCATAGGCGATGGATTGTCCTCGTTCAATGAAGATTTCGGTCGCTCGTTCCACTGTAGCCACTAGGGCACTTGCACGCTTCGATTTACCAGCTGAAGGGGTAAAAATTTGGTAGTTTTAGGGGTGAAAGTCTCACAGAGAGAGTTATCTAAATTAGGGCTGTTTTCACAGCTAAAACGCTTTAGTTGGGTGCTTTTTGTGTGAGGATGTAGTACTGTAGTAGACTGTCCAACTTCTATACTACCCTCTCAGCTCAGTCTGTAGCCAACTAAGCAGCGAGTTTTATCACGATGTTTTCCGCGCACCGTTATTGCAATGTTAATTAGTGCTCAAAAATTTTCTGGGACAAAAATTTATTGGTGCCCGGCCGGGATTTGAACCCACAATCTTCAGAATAAAAGGTATCTTCCACTAGGCCAACACCGCTCCAGACAGAAATACTTTCACATCGGACCTGTAGGCCTATTCTCTATCCAGTGGCTAACTCGGTGGACATCAATTTGATATGCACTTTGGAGTACATTGCTGTTTTCCTAAAATGATGGTGATTACCACATTACGTCACAGCAGCAATGTACTGCTAAGTGCATATCAAATTGATGTCCACCGAGTTAGCCACTGGATAGAGAATAGGCCTACTGATTTGCAGCTGATGTATCGTTATTTCAAGTAACATCAAAATCAATCCAGTAGTTTCGGAGCCTATTCAATGTAAACAAACAAACAAATCTTTCCCCTTTATAATATTAGTATAGATAAATACAAATTGTGAGTTTGAAAAGTTAAATACTTACGTCGTTTCTTCTTAGCATCCCTGTCTTTAGTATTGACGAGGGTAGTGACTTGCAGCACGAGGGGTTCCAGGGTCCGTTCCACCGACATGGTCCTGATCTCCAAGTTACGAGGGTCCCATTTCATGGTGAGGGTCCCCGTTTGACCGTACGGGTCTGTTAGGGTTGACATAGTGGAGCTGCACAGATGGACAATAAATAATTATTGCTTTTACAATAAAAATAAAAACATTTGGAACGATAGTTCCTTATCGCGCGTTGCGAAAGGGGGCTAGATGGAAAAAATTAAGACCAAAAGTTGTAACGACACTTTTTGCATAGAAAGCAAGCCAGTTATTTTCGTTTCGTCTTTCTATTTCGCATTGAACAGTGCGGTGTCGCGACGATTATTTACAAAAAAAAAAATTACAATTCCTTCACTAATTAATCGAAAGGAACTTCGTTCCATCCGGGTGTCCCTTGACACCTCTCGAGTTTTTTTATTTATGTATTCAGTCTCCAGCTCCACTAGTTCCAGTGACTATTTCAATCACATGGTCTCAATCTCCAGGTTCCGAGCATCCCATTTCAGGAAGAGGGGTTTCAAAGCCCCATTCGACCGTACGGGGCCTTAATTCTGTTAGACAACTTGATATGTCTTATGTGTGACACGGTCAAATATATTTAGTAATATTTCTTAGATAATAAAAAATTTACACAAAATATCGACAAACTTAGCCCATTCGTGGCTTTTATAAATGCTGTTTCTGAAGTCATATTTTGCGATCAACGTCATCAAATAGTCTTACAGAATCAGGCCCCGGGTCTGTTAGGGTTGGGATGGTGGAGCTGCTAGGATGGTAATTCTAGCTATATTACATTGATGTATACATTTTGTTTAGCCATTAAGATGAAGTTCCAGAGTCCTTTCCACTGACATTAGCCTCATCTCCAAGTTACGAAGGTTCCATTTCAGGGAGAGGGTCCCCGTTTGACCATATGGGTCAGCAGACTAGCTGATAAATATAGACAGGGGGACAGACTCTAAGCATACACTATGGTCCACACATACAAATCAGACAGCAGCGTTAGTGCACTATTTACTTGGCGTATTGCTCGTTTATTATAATAGAAAGTTAGACAGTTACCAAAGTAGTACCTACTTAGAGAAAACTTGCGTATGGTATGACTGTCGTGAGAGAACAATCACCACTTAGACCGTCCTAGTTAATGACTCACGCAAAACAATGATTTTCTTTCATTTCTTCACAATTATTACAAGTTTAAACCAAATGAATCCACTGAGATAATACTATTCAGCAAATAACAACAGTTTCGATAAAGAATTAATTCATTTCAGACCGTAGAATCACAGAAATAATAAATAATTACGGGATACCATTGAACTGTAGCTCGGCCGAATTAAAAATACCACGCTGATTGAAAGACTATACGAATGAATTGACCTATTATGTTTGGTAGGGTTATACATCGACGGTTTAATTATTTACCTTTTACTCCGTTTTTCGTAGCTCTACGACGTTTTAATGCAAATTCAATTGACACAATATAAATTTAGATGTTAAATTCAATTAATAACATTCCACAAATGCTCTAATACACGAAAGAAAGTAAATAATGCTCAGAAACTGCACAGCACAAACACTTCCCAAGGCGTGTCAAAAAAACATGTAGGTACCATAGACAAAGATTTTTATTTTTATGTACACACCCAGGGCTACCAACTTTATTTAGTTGTTTTTTGTTGAATATTCTGGCTAGCTTTTCCAAAAAACCTTAGATAAATCCTTAGAAAAATAGCGTTTGTTCTAGTGTGCAAACTACCTTTCGTTAAAGCTGTGTTTTAGAATAGCAAGACCTATGAAATAACCATGGATTCATGTATTTTGTCTTGTAAGAACAGGCAAAAAAATATATGACACTGGCTATATGTAAAAAAAGTTTTAGAGAGACCTGTTAATAAAATTCTGCCAAATTAGTAGTTTTTCCATAACTGTAGCGAACTGTATGATTCTAAAAGGATAAATTCTCAAAAACTAGGAAAAAGCACTGATAAAACCACAATAAAACAGCTTAATAAAATCAATTAAATCGAATGTAATAACGAAAATTTATATTACAGTAATAAAATATAACATTTGTTGAGTATACAAAAAAAAATGTAGAGGTAATTAACGGTAATTGGGTAAACAAAATAATATAAATAAATAAATAATATAATAATTTTTAAATATAAATAATTTATTAATATTGTTACTTAAATTATCGAAGACTAGGCTAGCCTAAGACAGTAGTTAGAATTTTATCCTCTTGAAAATGGCGGTGCAGCGTTACTCTGGAGCCAGAATACGCCAGATGTTCTGTAAATAAGAAAAACAAATGAATGCTTGGAAGACGAATGAGGAATGGTGAATTTTTAATTAGCACCTAAAAGACTTACGCCCGAATACTCAAACGACTTTCAAGTATTAAGAGTCCCCTAAATATTTAAGACGCTCCTATCCCATTGAAACATACCTACATTTAAATGTCAATTTAATCGCCACTTAAGATAAGTAGCCTTTCAGTATTCAGGCGTAAATGTTTATTAGTTATTTTAGGGTTCCGTAGCCAAGGAGTAAAAACGGAACCCTATTACTATGACTCCACTGCCTGTCCGTCGATCTCTTTGTCTATCTGTCTGTCTGTCACCAGGCTGTATTTCATGACCCGTGATAGCTAGACAGTTGAAATTCTCACAGATTTCCGTAACAACAACAAATGCTACGGCTATGCTAAAACAGAAATACGCACGGTACCCGTCGTGCGTGACACCGACTCGTACTCGGCCGGTTTTTTGTAAAAATGATTCAGTAAGACATTTATATGTCCCGTTATTTTGTAATCTGTAACTTTTTCACGAGACGTCTTGTGAAAATGGTGCTTGAAACAGCATTGAAATATCAAACTACACAAAGTAAAAACAAAAAAAGGTTGTCTGTAAAGTCGGTTTACGGACGATGATTTTACGTGATAACGTCATAATGTGAAACCGATGAAAAATAGTAGCTTTTTTTTATTAAATACTAGCGACGCGCCCCGGCTTCGCACGGCTATATTATGCATGTATTATACATATAAACCTTCCTCTTGAATCACTCTATCTATTAAAAAAACCGCATCAAAATCCGTTGCGTAGTTTTAAAGATTTAAGCATACAAAGGAAAATAGGGACAGAAAAAGCGACTTTGTTTTGTAGTGATGTAGTGATCTTTTTTTTTAATTATATTTTTTCCTGTAAGTATATATTTTTTTCCTTTAATAAGTGTTCTATTCGTCACTTGTCACCATAACACAAGCCCAAATGAGCCATATTATTATTAAACAATATTTCACTAACAATTGACACTTTTTTTGGGAATTAATGTGTTCCATTCATTTATTAGACGTTAACATAGTAAATATTCTGTTTTTAAATAACTTTGCAAGCCTATTGTAATTTTATAGCTTAACGTACCCTGTCTTAGGCGCAGTGCCTCCCATGCGGACATTTCCGCCCAAGTTGCAACTATTGGCCAACGCGAGTATATAGCTCGCGCAACGCTGGCTTGTGAAGCCACCGCTTCTTATTGACTCCGCGAAGTAGTAGTATGCGCTGAAAACATTCAAATAATATTATCCAAATTTTAGCGAGAAAAAATTCGTATTAAATTTTTAAACAGTAAATAAAATTATAGGTATGGCAAAAGCAGGCTTAGCATTTGCTGTAAAACGCAGCTGCACAGCATTGGTTTTCAGCCTGACACTTTTTCCCTGTTTCTTGTGTCAAATCTATAGGTACTTATATTATCAAGTTGAAGAGTTGGTTTGTTAGTTTCAACGCGCTATTCTCAGGAACTACTGGTTCGAATTGAAAAATTATTTTTGTGTTGTATAGTCCATTTATCGAGGAAGGCTACTTTTCATTTTGATATTTCCACGGGATCGGGACTTATGCGGGTGAAACCGCGGAGCGCAGCTAGTAATATTTTAAGCTGAAGAGTTTGTTTGTTTGAACGCGTTAATCTCAGGAACTACTGCTTTGAATTGAAAAATTATTTTTGTGTTGGATAGTCCATTTATTGAGGAAGACTATAGGCTACTTTTCATTTTGATATTCCCACGGGACCGAGACTTACGCGGGTGAAACCGCAGGGCGCATCTAGTTTAGATGTAAAAGCCAATATTACCGTGAATGGTCACAGTTAATTCCATTACAGCCAGGCATGCCAGTACCACCGTTGGGGTAGAAGTCTGCATGACCCAGTGCAGACGCATATCCTAGGGCTCCAGCGTTGGTGTGTATCACTTCAGTGTAGCGTCCATCGGCGGGCTTGAAGGTTTGGCTATGGGTGATCCAGCCGGGGAGGGCTGGGTCTAGAGCTGGAAATAGAATGTGAATGAATGTCTATATCCAGCAGGTATTTTAAATAGCACAGAATTATTAAAAAAAAAAAGTTGTCCGTAAAATCGATTTACGGACTATAATTTACGTGATAACGTCTTAAGAAAACGATGAAAAATTAAAATGTATTTTTGTTATTCTTTTATAGGTATAGGTATATTTTTAGTCTTGTCTTTTTTTCCTTTATATAAGTCTTCTATTCGTCACTCGTCACCATAAGACAAGCGCAGATGAGCTATATTATTATTAAATACTCTTGTTTCTTAATCATCGGGAACGGGACGCCTGACGTCACAAAATATCACCATGACACTTATGTGTGAATGCAGGTGTTCCATCAATTTACTGGACGTTCTCGTCCACGTGGACGTGAAATCTTGTTTTATTTAACTGACGGAAATTTTATCAGTCAGTATGGGCATAGGTAACCAGTCTATGCCCATTGCCCATCTCCTATTAAGTATTTCCTTGTGCATAATAATTTAATAATTGTAATAGAGTTATAACCATTATTATATTAAACTAAATCTCACCAGTAACATAAGCGATCTGTCCATTCATATTCCTACTGACGATCCCGGACATCTGTCCGCCGAGACTGTGTCCTGCAACGTGATACTGTCCGGGGTTTGCTCCAGACGCCTGGTTAAGCCAGGTTAGAAATCTGGCAACACTTTGACCTGGAAAACGTAAAATTTGAAATTATCTACGATTACAGTCGCATGAACTATTTTGTTGTTTTCAAGTAATATTTTAAAAATAACTGTTTAATTGATATACTTAATGTTGATCAAAAACATCTAATAATGTTTTAAAAAATACTAGCTGCGCCCCGCGGTTTCACTCGCGTAAGTCCGATCTTTCTCACCGTTTAAACCTTCCCTGGACTACGACAAACATTTCAAAACCGAAATCATCTAAATCGGTTCGTGCGTTCTGGAGTTATAGCGTCAGGAAGGAAAACCCGACTTATTTTTATATAGTAGATTACATTCTGTTAAGTAGGTACTTTGTTTTGCAAATAGTCTAAAAAAACTTATGATTGTAGAAAAGAGTAAGGTCTCTAATTTATTATGAGTAGTTTTTATACATACTAGACATTTTAAAAACTGGACATAACAAACTTGTGTCATTATAATATTATAATTTTAATTTTTGTTCACAGCTTCTGGTAGGTAGATGTTTCCTGACATACCAGCAGTAACAGTGTTGCCAACAGCGGCTACGTAGTTGATAGTGTTCGCTCCCGCGCTCCAGTTGACAACGATCACATTCACGTCTTCCGCGGCGATGTACGCTGAATAATAAATATTATAAAAACATTTAATAAAAATAAAAGATTTATTTTAAACTCAAATCGAAGGGACTGGACCCAACTGGCACTAGACAGGGAACAGTGGAAGGAGGGGAGGCCTTTGCCCTGCAGTGGGACGGAATAGGCTAAAAATAAATAAATTTTAAACTAGCTGCGCCTTGAGATTTCACCCGCATAAGTCCCGATCTCGCAAGAAATTCAAAAGTATGCTATGTCTTTCTCTATTTCTTAAACTACTACTATTTTCATCTTCATTTTCATTTCCATCTAAATCGGTTCATTCGTTTGACGATGGAGAGGGAACAACCAAAAACAAAGTTCCGGAATTATAATATTAGTTAAGATTAACCTTATGTAATTTTCTGAAAATTTAAGATACGATATTGCCTCATTCAGTATAGATACTTAAGGTTCCGCTGGTCGATCGTGAAATTATATTTAATTGAATATAATTTAATATAAATAAATACAATTTGTCTATTTCGTCGCCTACTTGTTATGTAGATTTAACTTTTGTTTTTTCAAATTCCATAAACAATAAATGGATAACACTCTAAATTCATTTGTATGGAAAACACGATCGACCAGCGGAACCTTAATTGTCCTGTGCAGTGTACCTCTTTTGAAAGGCCTTAATGGGTATTCTAATTTCTAGTTCCCTATAGTTTTGTTTCGATAATTAGTTAGAGTTTGTGTTCTTGTAGATATTGAAGACGATATATCTCAGTTCCACCTATTTATCTCAGAAATATCTCAGATCCACCTAAACTTTGTTGTCTTTGGCACGCTATAAGGCAATATCCCTTGTAAGGACATGCTGATGTAACTGTATAATATCAAAAATACTAATATAACTTTACCTGATACGACTTGAGAGTTAACACTAGATGTGGCGGAGCCCCTCCACCCGTGGATACATACGACGGTCCTCCGGTTCGCTCTGAAGTTACTGTTGGACAGGAGGTTCTGGTTTCCGTTCACCAGCACCTGGCTTACTGACGGATTTTGTCTGGGAAATACATAATCAACTTTTGTACTGACATACATCAGCAGGTACTCTATGTATTATTTATAACCTAGACTAAATTTTTGCCCGCGACTTCGTCTGCGTAGAAGACGAAAATGGACCAAGTAATGCCGTTGTCCTATACAAACTTTGCCCTCCTTTTTCACCCCCTAAGGGGTAGAATTTCGAAAAATCCGTTTTTATCTTCGTTTTACAAAAAACACACCCTCCAAGTTTCAGGTCTCTATGATCAGCGATTTAGGCTGTGCGTTGATCCGTCACTCAGTCAGGACAAAGAATTTTATATGTACCTATAGATATACTATAGCACCCTGAAATGCATTCATTTAAAAGTGGCTGGCACTGTATAGAATAACTCTAGATCATCTACAGGCCAATACCTGTAGGTAGAGGATCTCTTTTGATTTCCACTTTTAACAATGGTAATAAGTTTTAAACGGCTAAACCCAATTCTTATCAAACAAGTATAGCCAGTCAACACTCTGGATTAAGTCACCTTCAAACAAAAAATAACTCAAATCAAAATCAGTTGATCTCTTCGGGAACTAAGATACCACAGACAGATACGTGGACACACCCCTCTTTTTGCAGGAAAACTGTATTTACAATATTAAGGGATGGATTTCTCACATCTAACCATTACTGTTACGAACAGACAAACGTAAACGGTTATCGAAAAAAATCAAACTTAAGAAAAAATCCATGGATACCTAGGTACCTAATTAGTAATATGAGTACCTACCTGCTGAACAAATGGTACTGTATCGTGGTATCAGGGTTGAATCGCAGCATCTCCTCCAGGTCTGCCACTGTCTCCCACATGTCTGCCAAATGGAGGACTCCATCATCGTCTTCCACGTATTGGTAACGAGAATCTGGGGACAGCTTGCGGATCGGGTCCGTGGGGAGTGCTAAGAGAATTTGGAATTAATAATATTAGAAATATTTTGAAGAATTGCAACGCGACGAGAATTAAATTTACAACTGCTCTCACCGTGCAGACGCATCACCAAACTTTTTGAATATACTTACATTAAATATAAAAAAATATATTTTACATAGTAAACTAAGAACTAAACATACAAGAAAACAATAAAACACATATGCTTAAACTAGGAGATTCCTGTACCTCAGGCGAATAAGGACTTATTTTAAGTCATAAATATAATTAAGTACCTACATTGAAATCAATACATATCACTATCACTACATAGTATAAAACAAAGTCGCTTTCTCTGTCCCTATATCCCTTTGTATGCTTAAATATTTAAAACTACGCAACGGATTTTGATGCGGTAGATAGAGTGATTCACGAGGAAGGTTTATATGTATAATACATGCGTAATATAGCCGTGCGAAGCCGGAGCGGGTCGCTAGTATTACTATAAATTAAATGCATAATTATGAACTTAAAAATGAACATATTTGTTTGTTATTCGAAGCATGTTCAGATAACCGAAATACATATAATAATTTAAAGGATTGATTAAAACAAATGCGAAAATTTTACGAATAAACGAATTTCTACATACCCGCAACAGCGGCTATAACGGATACCCATATCGCAAAGTGAACCTTCGCCATTTCCACAAGAGAATGTAAAACTGCGAAAATTCATCCTTTCCAGCATTTTTAATATAATTCTTTTCGAATTATTACAATCAATCATACGACAACATAATAAGAGATTAAGAGCCTAATTAGTTGATTAAATGGTGGGATTTCAGAGTTTTGATAAGAGAAACTTAATTAAAAATTGTAAAATTATAGTAAGTGTGTAAATCCATGACATACAGATAAGTGGAAATGAAGGTTATTTTTGTTTAGAAATATTCCTATTTATCGTTTAAATAAGGTATTTAAGGTGAAAGGGTACCTGCGCGCTCTCCATACAAAAGTAGTCGACTGTTTCCTCCCTGGATAATGACACTAGCACAAATATTTTTGCTCTAGTGTCATTATCCAGGGAGAAAACAGTCGACTACGTTTGTAATAGTTTGTATGGAAATAGCCCCCTGTACCCTTTCCTCTTAATATACCTACCTAAAGTAGATATACCTACTTACCATGTTACTCTGAAAAAAACTCTATGTCATGTTCTCCATACATTTTAGGATTCAAAGTTTTCTGCTGTAAACTTTAAGCTTTCTAGCGATTGACCATAAAATGGTAAATGAAAACTAACTTTACTGATAATTAGTTCCTTAATTTGTCTAAATATAAACATGTTAGACCACGTCTATGTTTGCCTACAATTATTCTATTGAGCGGATAGCGATATCCAGTTAATACGTTGACTCTTGCCTCTAAAATTGTATAGAAAAATATAATATTTCTTTATACAAAATATAATACTTCTTTATACAAAATCAATTATACAAAAATAATTTTATTTTATTGTAGAACTAAAAAAAACATTAGGTAGGTAGGTATATCTGTTTTTGAATAAAAAATAAATAAAAATTTTAAAAACCGACTTCAAAAAAACCTGAAAAGAAAAGTAACAAAACCTGAAAAAAAAAAACCAAAAAGTGAAAAATAATCCATTTCGGGTCACTAAGACAGCAGATAACTTAAACATAAGTACTTACTTGGAAGTCTGACTGGGTTAGATTGAATGTTGAGAGGTATAAAGAAAACATGGTGTCACCCAGTCCGACTTCCAAGTAAGTACTTATGTTTAAGTTATCTGCTGTCTTAGTGACCCGAAATGGATTATTTTTCACTTTTTGGTTTTTTTTTTCAGGTTTTGTTAGTTTTTCTTTTCAGGTTTTTTTGAAGTCGGTTTTTAAAATTTTTATTTATTTTTTATTTAACCATTTTTAGTGCCACTGTCACTGAAAATTCTACTCCATGAGGCGAAAGCGACTGTTTCTTCAAATTGCAACCTGTACCTAATCGTAACCCATTGAAGAGTTTGGTAATAAGGTGTTTTCGGATGCCCCATTCATCCTTTTTGTGTATGGGCCACTTCTATTAGTGGAAATGGAAACCTGAGCAATTTGTTGAATCTCGCTGTGCAGATCTGTTCATCACTCCGAAGATCCTCATCAGATCTTCATTTAGGATAGGGTTTTCTATCAAAATTCATTCAAACCCAGTCCGGCGAGGCAAACGCGAATATTTTATTCAAATTGTAACCTGTAATCGTAACCGATTGAAGAGTTTTCTGATGAGAAGGTGGTTTCAGATATTCCATTTATCGGTAACTATTAGTTTATGGGCCAATTCTACTGGTGGAAATCGAAAAATGAGCAATTTGCTGCACTCTCGATGTGCAATTCTGTTCATCACTTCGAAGATCCTCATCAGAACTTCATTTAAGATAGGGTTCTCTATCAACATTAATTCAAACCCAGTCCCGCGACTAAATTCGACTAAATTCTTCAAATTGTAACCTGTAATCGTAACCGATTGAAGAGTTTTCTGATGCGAAGGTGGTTTCAGATATTCCATTTATCGGTAACTATTCGTTTATGGGCCAATTCTACTGATGGAAATCGAAAACTAAGCAATTTGCTGCACTCTCGAGGTGCAATTCTGTTCATCACTCCGAAGATTCTCATCAGATCCTCACCAAATTTTTATGGGACCACCCCTGAGGTATCACTTTTCGAACACAAAAAGAATCATCTCAATCGGTTGAGCCGTCTTCGAATGATCGCGTAACATACACACAAAAAAAAAACATACAGACGAATTGAGAACCTCCTCCTTTTTTGAAGTCGGTTAAAAATAGGGTATTTTATTATTTTTAATCCTTTTGATTAGGGTATCTAAATTATTATCTTGTTTTAATAATCCACTCATTTAAGCTTTGACAGCATAAAAATACGTAAATTGTAAATGGCTTAGTGGGATATTCGGACACGAAAACAAGGTTATTAAAATTTTATCAAGGCTGAAAAAAATGTGTGCCCTATGTCCATTTCAGTTTAAAGTTATTGAATGTTACATGCCTATAAACATTATTCGATTTCTAGAGATAGATAGACAACTTTATTTGTACAATAATTCAGGAAGAAACACACAATATACACAAAGTAAAGTAATAGGTAGCTAGAAAGTATAACGACGACCTGGCACAATGTTCACCATGCCGGACTGCCAAACACAGGGTTGTGGGTTCGATTTCCGCCTCAGACATGTAAGTATTTATGCTTAGATATTTGTCTAGGGTCTGGTTGTTCGTATGTATTATAATTTATAAATATACTAGCTGTCCCGGCAAACGTTGTTTTGCCATATAAAAAAAATGTGATAAATGAAGAACCGCTTGACCGATTTTGTGCAAACTTCACATAAACCATCTACTAAATAGTCCGAACAAAGCTTAAACATTTGGTTTGGATAGGTGAGCCCGTTCTTGAGTTATAAAATTACAACGAAAAGTGGCATTGATTTCTATAAAATACAACAAATAAAAAAAAAGGGTTTGAATATGGAATAATTCGTATATTTTATTTCACCCACGTAAGTTTGAATATCGAAAAAAAAAAGAAAGAAAAAAAAAAGTAAGTATCCTATGTCCTTCTCCTGGTTCTAAGCTACAGCCGTTCTCGAGTTATAAAAAGTGTAACTAACACGACTTTCTTTTATATATATAGATTTAAAAAAAAGTATATAAGTAGTATATCCGTTGTCTAGCTTTTTGTTACTTAGCTTAGGGCTAGATGGCGAGGTGTGGAATGTCCTGTAATTTTAATTTATTAATAAGTTGCACAAATGGGTGGCCTAAAGATTGTGGTGTTCTTTCCCCCGAGAACTTGTTTATGTGCAATCTTTTTAAAAATATTTTCATAAATAATCATTTGTTATATTGAGAAAACCCAAAATATGTCTAAGGTACCTATTTACCTAATCAAAGTCATTAAGAATGATAAGTTTGATAATAATAGACACTGCGTGTACGTACTACCTACGTAATTATACGGTGATCAATACAACAGCAGGTGTGTTAATTTTATTATGTAATTGATCCGATTGACGTTGTCCAGAAGTCCGATACCAGCAACAATCAGCAACATAATATACAGATTGTTCTTTTTTTCTTTATGTTAGTTGGTATTTTGAAAAATATCACCATTTAAGTAGTAGGTGTTACTTACCTAATTAACTTTCGACCCCGTAAAGAAAATAATAATGATTATATTACTAGTTCTTCTACAAGTCGAATTACCAAAAATTGTGTATTCTTCCATAATGCATAATGCGGTGCGGCTAGGTGTGCGTTCACCATAATGGTGAACGCACACCTAGCCGCACCGCACGCGCCGCAGTCTCCGTTTGTATGCGGGCAGTGCCGCCGGGTTGGTGACGTCATCAGCATCGGCCTTGGGGATTTCCTTCACTGCGGCGCGTGCGGTTCGGCTAGGTGTGCGCTCACCCTTACCGTCCTTAGAGGAATCTCCATGCAAGATTCAGCTCTCGCAGTTTCCGAGATTTCTTGATGAGTCTTTCTCTTTTTAAATAGATGCTCTTATAGCGCGTTTCTTAGCTGAAGCACAGGCTGAAGTTAATTTAATTCATCATGGCTCTTTTTTTTTATGGATTATGGCAATTTTTTTATGGATTAATAATCAAGAACTCTTGTTCATATAATGTAGGTATATCTTTTGCTAGGTACGCATTATCTGTTCTATCCAATACATCTTCTCAAAGGTTAGCTATAAATGCATACTACGGTTTTGTATATCCACATCTAACTTATGGGGTTATCTTTTGGGGCAACTCTGTAAATGTCGAATCTACGTTTTTACTACAAAAAAGATGCTTACGAGCTAGGTATATATAATATGGAGAGCATTGAATCTCTACGGAGTGTGTTTAAAACAGAGAATATATTAACATTATCCTGTATTTTCATATTAGAAATCTGCGTTTTTGTTAAAAATAATGAAACATATTTCTTTAAAATAACTTCCAACAGAGACAGTAGTTTGCGAGACATCCACAAATACAATATATGTCATACACAGATCAATAATACTATTTTTGAAAAAAGCACCCTTATACAAGCAACTAAAATATATAATCATCTACCCCATGAGCTTAAGTTATTACATGGAAATATGTTTAAATTCAAACTAAGAAAGTGGCTGTTGTCTAGGGCTTTCTATACTGTTGCTGAATATTTTAATGAATAGTAGTACAATATTTAGATATCGACTAAGTGTATGTAATGAACATATAGATATAGGTAGATATATTTTTATAATTGAATTTATACTTGATGTTCCTTTTAGATTATATCGTGGATGATGATATTATAATATCTAAGCTACTCTCTGTATGCTATTGTGCAATATTATATTAATTAGACTAAGTTATGTTAATTTTTTAAAATAACTATTACTTAATTATTGAACGTCTGGTGCAGACATGTCTGTTGATACCTATTTTTACTATATTACATAACATCTGTAAACCTAACATCATAAGAACACAGTCAATCAATAAATGATTTCTGATTTATAATGGTGTAATTACTGCTAATTTTAGCAGGATTTTGTTCTCGAAAACTGGTCACACTGGCACTGTCTACTTCTTCTATAATACTAATTGTCTGTGGTACACACTTTTCACTTTTCTCAACAATCGTGAATATCGTGATTTGCCCCCAATTTTACCATCTAAATTGTTTATCTTTATTGTAAAATCATGTTTCGTAGCTACTCAGATTGTGTTAGAACGTTCCAAGATGACCCGCAGAGCAGCATCATACAACAACACAGTTCAGAAGGCTACGCTTGTGATATGTGCCCTGCAGACAGTGTTAAATATATTACGGAAACAGACGTAGAAATACATAGAAAAAGGCATCATTTTCGAGAGATTATGAAAGGGCAGCACAGGGAACGCTTTTGTACTGTAAGTCAGTTGATATTCTAGTAGATTTTAGGAAGAAAATTAGGTTATATGTGAGTCGAGAATTTTTCGTGTTTACTCCAGCCATATCTAATTTTTACGTAATACGAAGCAATTTTAATGTGGTAAAGACGACTTTTAGGCGCACTAAGAAAACGCTAACTTCATTCCACGCATTTCTGTAAGAACTAGACGTAAAATAATTGGCCCTTGATGATTTATACATCGCCAGCTCTTCAATTTAAATCAATGCTGTTCAGGATTCTGTAGTGCTTGGGACATGACTGTGTCCAGCACCTTTATCACTCTCCTAATCAACCAATCAGTCCAAAGGAAAAATCTCATTAAACATCTGAAGACAAATAAGCCAACAAAAACATTATGATGAATGAAACCATCACAATGTTTTTGTTCACTGTAAGATCAAAGTTTATTAGCGCTGCATGTAAATTTTGCATAAGAAAAATCTATAATTTGTGCATGGTCGACTGAGTGGGAAATCATTCAAGGGTTACTACATTCGAAGAAATTCATAGGTAGCAGCACCAGAGGGGCTTCTTAATTTATATTGAACAACGGTAGAAGCAAAGCACTAGATGTGGTTGGTTCCTTGACAGGACATTACGGAACCAACGACATGCTTTTAAAAATGAAGTTGACTTCAAATAATGACTGCAGAGCCTGCGGTGATGTCAGGGAAAGTATGGAGCACATACTGTGTGAATGCGACATCTTGGCAGCAAAGAGAGGCTCATAGCCTCCTTGGGAATGCGTATCCCAAACCGGAGGAATATAGGTTTCTTCCTCTCAGTGGGTTCACCGCGTTAATTGACCACTTCTTTTCATTTATGTGCGCTAATTGACATTGCTCTTACGGTGAAGGAAAACATCGTGATGAAACCCGCGGCTTAGTTGGCTCCAGAAGTATTGACAAGTTTTTTCCTCTGGACATGGTCGACTAAGCTGAGAGGGTAGTAGGTGCTGGGCAAGCCTACTCCATTTTCACGCAAAAAGGACCCAATTAAAAAGGGTCTAATCGCGGAAAACAGCCCGCATACAAGTACAGACCACTTCTTCAAAGAGTAAGAAACATCAAGGTAGGGGTAAACACAAAAGATCCCACTGGGTCGAAGTGTTGCTGGCTATTTGTCAGCCCCCAATATTTAAGATAAGATAAGATGGTCGCCTGGGATTTTAACCCTTAGCAATGAAAGTAGATAAATCTACTACCCGGCCAGCACTGCTCTTAATCCAGTAATCTGTAATCTTAATCTTTTTTTCCAGGTATGCATGAAACTCCAACCAAACTACTCAGCACTACTATCACATCTAAAAACACAACACCTCTATTCCTCGCCGACAGCCAGGCGTATAGAACGTGAAATATTCATCTGTGACTACTGCAACCACATATTCTTCAACAAAGCAATACTCGAAATACATATAGAGTTAAAACATTTATATGACACTGCAGAGAAAAGACGTATAAGATATTTCCAGTGTCCGAAATGTGTGAAAAAGTCTAGTTTGCTTAACGTCTGGTTCCATTTCCAACAGCACGACGTTCCGTCAGTCACGGTCTGCGATATGTGCATCTCAACGTACCCGAGTCGAGAACTATTGCACGAACATCTCAAGTGTCACCCGATGCTCTACCGTTGCGACACCTGCCAATACACAACTAATAAAGAAACCCTATATAACCAACATTTAGATAAACATGAGACTCGGGTTGTAAATGAAAAGAGACAGATCAATAGATCAGTGAAACGAGTGTTTCAGTTGACAAAGAAGGAAGTATTACGAAGTTTTAACATACATAACCTATTAAAAGGTCTCAAACTGCCGAATATGCTCGGTGTTTGCATATTATGTAGAGAAATATGTACGGATAAGATTGATATGAAAATCCACATATTAAGAGACCATCTGTTTAAAGAAACTACAACAAAAGTCAAGTATACTTGTGCTTGCGGAGAAGAATTTTCTAATAAGATACTTATTAAGCAACATGTTTTCAAACGTGAAGATGGGCATAGAATTCTAGGTAAGATTTTAAATTCCACTTTTTGACTAGTAACAGTTTCACCCGCGTAAGTTCCGATTCTGTGTATCGGGATTAAAACTAGCCTATGGTCATCATCATCCGAGCGATGTCCCCGGTTGCATCCCTCTCGACAGCCCAGGGTCCACTTTCCTACTTCCACGCCTCCACTTCGCACGATCTTCGGCATCCTGGTTAGTAAGGCCATTTGCACGCATATCACCCTTTACGACGTCAAGCCAGCACTTGTTGGGTCTACCCAGTCTGCCACGACCCGGCGGAGGCGCCATGGCAAGACATTTGTTCCCCACGTAACTAAACTAAAACTAGCCTATGTTACTCCCAATGAATCAATGTATCCTCATAACAAGTTTCATCTAAATCGGTGTAGTAATATCAGAGCCTATTTATGACAAACAAAAAACATATAAAAATAATTTTTTTTATATGATTTCAATGATAATTTGGAGCAAGGTAGTCTTTACTGTCGAGAAACATGTAGGTTACTTTTACGCAGGTAAAATCGCAAGTCGCAACTAGCAATACGAAATTACGAATTAATACGACAAGTGACGTTGTTCTTACGGTGAAGAAAAACATCGTGATGAAACCCGCGGCTTAGTTGGCTCCAGAAGTATTGACAAGTTCTCTCCTCTGGACATGGTCGACTAAGCTGAGAGGGCAGTAGGTGCTGGGCAAGCCTACTCACGCAAAAAGGACCCAATTCAAAAGTGTCTAATTGCAGACAACAGCCCGTATACAACTACAAAGTATTTAAGTATTCTGTCTGTTATTTAGCTACCATAACACAAGCCTAGTTGCTTAGCTTGGGGCTAGATGGCGGTGTATACAATGCCCTGGTATATTTATGTAACTACATATTTTTCAGGACCAGACGAAATCCCAGAATCTTTCCTAATAGAATTTAATAATGACCAAATACAAGATGATACATTAGAATCACATGAAGATACTATACAAACACAAGAAGATATTAAACAAGAAAATACAAAGGACAAACCAATATTTATAATAGAAATAGACACACATGCTGCCTGCAACTCAAACAAAGAACAAATAAGTACTGATAATGATATAATCCCTACTATTAATGAAGCCAAAGCCACTGATGTTACAATCACAAGACTTACAGACAGACAGACTGAAAATAATCTAATAATAAATACAGATAATCTGGCAAAGTCAGGTGTTATAGTTATTACAAGAGTGCCTAAAGATAAAACGGCTATAGAAAATAATGAAATGATCACGGATAGCCAAATAATGACTACTGATGATCCAAAAATGGTCACTGATAGCCAAACTACAGAAAATCAAGAAATGAACACAGATAGCCAAACTACAGAAAATCAAGAAATTATTACAGATAGTCAAATGACAACAGATGATCAAACAATGATGACAGATAGCCAAATAATGACTACAGATACTCAAGAAATGATCACAGATAGCCAAATGACACCAGATAATTAAAAAATGATTACTGATAGCTAAATCATGACTGAAGATGATCAAAACACTATTACAGATAGCCAAATAATGAGTACAGATAATAAAAAAATAATCACAGATAGCCATAACCACAGATAATTTAAAAATATCACAGATATGATAGCCAAATCATTACTGCATATGATCAAAAAATGATTGCAGATGGTCATTAAATAGGGTGCAAGATAGCAGGTCTATTCCAATTTTTTTACGTTCGAATCCAGGCTATTCACCAATTTTTATCAAAAACTAGCTGAGCCCCGCGGTTTCACCCGCGTAATAATTTTCTACGAAATTTCCTTAATTTTTTCTTTCATAAGAACCTTCTCCTGCCAATAACAAACACAACTAAAAAAGAATTGGCCAAATTGGTCCAGGCGTTGTTGAGTTATGCGCTTACCAACACATTTTGCGATTCATTTTTATATATAAGAGAAGAAGAAGACTAGCTGTCCCGGCAAACGTTGTTTTGCCATTTATAAAAAAAAAACTGAAAGAAACAAAATAAAAAATAGATGTTGGCCGATTTTCAGACCTACTGAATATGCTCACAAAATTTCATGAGAATCGGTCGAGCCGTTTCGGAGGAGTTCAACTTCGAACCCCGTGACACGAGAATTTTATATATATAGGGAAGAGATTTATCTAATGGACACATTGCTCTTACAATGAAGGAAATCATTAAATCCATGGCTTTGTTGTCTCCAGAAATATTTATAAGTGCTTTCCTTTGGACACTGGTCGACTGAGCTGAGAGGGTAGTATAGATGCAGGACATATTCTACTCCATTCTCACGCAAAAAAGACTTAACAAAAGAGTTATAGTTGCAGAAAACAGCTCATAATAATACAAGTACAACTGCAATATGAAGGCGTTAGGGGCCAACAGTTTTGCTTGTTTTTTTTACCTTAATTGCATGGCCTTTATGCTCTACTAGCTGCGCCCCGCGGTTTCACCCGCGTAACTCCCGATCCCGTGGGAATATCAAAATAAAAAGTTTTACGCTATTATTTTATTTTGATAGGTATTCCCACGGGACTTTCCTTGATAAATGGACTATCCAACACAAAAATATTTTTTCAATTCGAACCAGTAGTTCCTGAGATTAGCGCGTTCAAACAAACAAACTCTTTAGCTTTATAATATTAGTATAGATGTTATGAGGTTATGCAGGTATTGCTTTTTCCGTACATATTTGTATTCTCATATTAAATTTCAGAATAATGCCTCTAGAATCTAGAAAATATTCAAGAAGAAAATAAATACTTACATTTTTTTAAGGCTTGTATGTAATATGCATAAAGGGTTACATTATTATTTTATTCCCTTTTTATGTTAGCTTAGTTAGGCTAGAATATTATTAATTTAAGTTTTGGTGTTTTTGGCAAAATACATAATTTATTTAATATAAGTATTTTGTAAATTGCATTTAGTTTAGGAATATGAATAAAATATTTGTAAGTATTTAAAAAACAAAATCTTTTATTTATTAGTGTTTAAAATTATTTTTAACATACAATAAATTGGTTTTTATTATTTTCAATCGCCATGTATCTGAAACCAACGAAAAATATCAATAAGTTGCGGCGACTATTTTTTATCGTGAGTAAACATCCTTACAACGCAAAAGGTTATGGGTTCGATTCTTACTTTTGAACAAATATATATTCACATTTTTTGTTTCTATAAGGGAAGTATAGTAAGTATTCTATACATTGTCTGGCCACCATAGCAGAAGCCTAGTTGCTTAGCTGAAGCCATGAATATGACTTTAATTGCTGCATCACTACATAGTATAAAATAAAGTCACTTTTCGCCGTCCCTATTTCCCTTTGTACGCTTAGATCTTTAAAACTACGCAACGGATTTAGATGCGGTTTTTTTTAATAGATAGAGTGATTCAAGAGGAAGGTTTATATGTATAATACATGCATAATATAGCCGTGCGAAGCCGGGGCGGGTCGCTAGTAGTAAATATACCCTACATTCAAAACTATGTGTAATATTGACCTTTGTGAGTGTGATCACAGAAAAACAGACTGACAAGAAATTGATATGATCTATGGGTTCCTTTTTTTTACCGTTTGAGGTATGGAACCCTAAAATGAACCCAG
Source organism: Idaea aversata (assembly GCA_907269075.1). NCBI lineage: Eukaryota > Metazoa > Arthropoda > Insecta > Lepidoptera > Geometridae > Idaea > Idaea aversata. Next base: position 687,060 of record OU026083.1, read on the forward strand.
GTTTAGTTTCTTGTGCCCTCTTTCTTCGTTTTCGTGGGCGCGTTCCAAAGACAGGATGTGTGTCTTTGGAACGCGCCCTTAGTTTTAAAGACGATTTCGTGGAAATGATTCTAATTTAATTATATAAAATTATAAATAGGTACTAACTGCGTCCCGCTAACAATAAGAATCACAATAAAAAAAGAATTAGCGAAATCGGTTCGGCAGCTCTCGAGATTTGCGCTTAGCAACAACACATTCAGTTATTCATTTTTATATTAAAGAAGATTAAGTTAAGCGCTAGATGGCGCTGCGTGGAACGTCCTGCAATATTGTATATGTGCTTACAGCTTCAGAGATATCAATCCAGTCCATTGCTTTCACCAAGTTGTCGTTCTTCGAAGGTTTCTTATCCCAGTTCCAATAGTATAGCTCTTTGAATCCACCCGCCACCTGGATAACAATATATAAAACTAGCAGCGCTCCGCGGTTTGACTCGCGTAACTCCCGATCCCGTGGGAATATCGGGATAAAAAGTAGCCTATAACCTTCCTCGATAAATGGACTATCCAACACAAAAATATTTTTTCAATTCGAACCAGTAGTTCCTGAGATTAGCGCGTTCAGACTAGCTTTTTCCCGCGACTTTGTACGCGTGGTAGTTTTGTTTTATACATATAAACCTTCCTCTTGAATCACTCTATCTACTAAAAAAACCGCATCAATATCCGTTGCGTATTTTTTTAAATCTAAGCATAAATAGGGACAGACAGCGGGAAGTAATTTTGTTTTATATTATGTAGTGTTAATTACTTAGTTAGTGCTTAATTACAGCCACAGATGTAGCTAAATCTGACCCCAAAGGCCTTTAGACATAACAGGCATCATCATCATCATATCAGCCACAGGACGTCCACTGCTGAACATAGGCCTCCCTCAAAGACTTCCAGAGCGATCGGTCGCATGCTCTCTGCATCCAACGACTTCCCGCGACCTTAATTAAGTCGTCCGTCCATCTAGTCGGAGGCCGTCCCGCGCTGCGCTTTCCAGTACGTGGTCTCCAATCTAAGACTTTTCGGCCCCAACGGCTATCAGTTCTACGAGCCACATGCCCCGCCCATTGCCACTTCAGCTTACTAATTCTTTGGGCTATGTCGGTAACTTTAGTTCGCCTACGAATCTCCTCATTTCTGATTCGATCTTGTAGTGAAACGCCGAGCATAGCCCTCTCCATAGCACGCTGTGTGACCCTGAGCTTTCTTATGAGGCCCATAGTGAAAGACCACAAGACATAACAGGCATTGTAAGTTAAAATTCCATAGTGATTTTTGAGATTCATACTTAACGATAGAGGGAATATTATGGTGAACAATTTAAAAACATGGGATATTCAAGGAAAGTTGTCAAGTTTCAACGAAAGGGTACCGACGCTCTGTCCATACAAAGATAGTCGACTGTTTCCTCCCTGGATAGTGACACTAGCATGAATATTTTTGTGCCATAAAACCTATAACTGCTATGACTATGCCCCGTATTTTTTGTTTTATTTTTCATTTTCTAATTATCATAGAAATTAAGATTTAAAAAATTAAAACAAAAAAACGTGTGGCACTCGGGGACTGCCGCGTTAAAGCTATTGCATCGTGCGAGCTTCGTACAGTCGTACCATATACATACACGTTAAGTAATAGTTTGTATGGAGAGAGCCCACGGTACCCTTGCCTCTTAAAGCTGGTGATATAGGTGCTGAACATAGTCTACTTCATCTAATATATGTCTCAGGCACTACAGCATCCTGCAATATCATGGGTTAAAGCTGCTGGTGCTGTAATAATCATCTCGATAAGATTTTAAAGGCTAATATTAAGGTAATTACCTGAAATCTTCGTTCACTATCTTCTCCCAGTGGTTTTTTAGCTTCGGTAACGAGGACAGCTTTGTAGCCCTCAGGTAAAGGGTGCTTCGCCCCGTCCAGGGGATAGCCTCTAAATGTTGCTTTTAACTCTACAAAAATTATAAGAATCTTTAATAAGCCTACTTTATTTACCTACTTTTGCGGTTGTACTATGAAAAAGATCTGAAACTACTGCTCCGATTTTGCTGAAATTTGGTATGAGGATACATTACATTTTTAGAAGTAGCATAAAGTCAATTTTGAACTTGACGATGTGAGTGTAACCGCAGGGCGTTATTAGTTTTGATACTAAATAAATATAATCTTTGTTGAATATAAAATTCAATTTTTCATCAATATTGTGTAGAAATATGACCGACAATAGAGGCTGTTAGTTATTTTTGCCTTTGATTATGCTTAGATCTGATTTATTCGTACAAAACCGCATAAATATAACAGCTATGTAATTTAGTAACTTTACCGCCGTTTTTCTCCGAAATGTAAGGTTCGAAGTACTTTTCAACATTAGCAGGGCCATCTTCTTCTACTTTACAAGGAATATAATGTGATTTTTGTTCAAATATATCGCTATTTTCAGTATTTTTGAGATTATTTTCTACCTGAATCGACATGGTTTACACTTTTTGCCGCTACATGAATGTACAGAATGAATGGATGGAAGCCAAATTGCCACAGATTGTAAAAAAACTAAGGACTCTCTACACGATCATACTGTAATACTAATAATATAAAGCTATAATTTATTATATTCATAAAAAGTATTATATTTCTCCTTTTATATATATATTTTATTTATGTTTATTTAATGTGATGTTATCTGGTTTTGGGTTATATTCGTAGTCTTTTATATATTTTGTGAACGTCCTGTGTTGTTTCTGTTTGTTTTAGATGATCCAGCTGCATAAATCACCGATCAATCTCCTTGTAACCGGCCAATCTCCTTCGTTAATTTCTTTATTCACTGGACATTGGCGGAATTGCAACGCAATGTGGGCAGAATCGCCATTAATCAAGAATTGAATTGATCATACTGTATTTGTAAATAGACTTATTTGTAAACAAAAATTAATCGACAATTGCCGCAAAAAAATAATATCAAAACGAGATTTAAAAAGTTATTATAACATGGCGGGAAAAGTTGAACTTTGGTTTTAGAAAAAAGAGAGAAGTTCTGAGTTTTAGCATCAAACTGCTAAATATTCAAATTATTACCATTAATAAGGTACGTACATAAATAAACTATCATTACTTCCTCCGATTTTATCAAGATTTGGAATAACGCTTGAATAACTATTTCGATATTTTCAAAAGGCACATTGCTTTTTGGTGCCTTTGCCAATGCCAAAAAAATCAGTATTGATTTTATACACTAAAATGGCGCACTTAATACATGAAATAAAACAAAGGTATATTTATTACCAATTATTTTTAATGACTGTGCAACGAAGAACTTATAGAAAATAAGCAAGCATAGGTAATTACAGTGTTTCTATTTCAGTAGATTAATAAAATGGATATTTGAAAGATAAGTATTAATAAAAAGAATAGATAGATATAGATTGTGACCACTCAACTATGTGCTATTGGACTAGACGAAAAAACGTACAGTAATTTTGCGGTTCATGGACAGCAAAACTCACTCGGTGTAGGTAACAGTGGCGAGGGGTAATATTTATTTAAAGGTAAGTCGATAAAAACACGTAAGAGATTGAGTTCTACGAAAAAAAATAGTTATTCAAATTGTAGCAGTAACATTTTAAAATAAGATTAGATATTTTAAAAACTGTTATTTTAAAGGTGCTTTTTGAAATATTAGGGTTGTAAGGACCCCTCGCCACTGACAGTTACCCTAATTCTATAAAAAAGGCATTAAATTTCGAATTTTTATACATTTCGACCAATAAAAAGCGTGTCAATTAATATTTCTATCAAAATTGCATATATTTGCGATTTAATCGCTTAATTTTATACAATTTCGGTCTAAGCGTGTCAAAAGTATCTATAGTAAGTGTCAATATAGTACTTACAACCCATTTTTTTCTTTTAAACTAATTTCAATAAAGTAGTTTAACTATTTTCCTATTTTTTTTTTAATAAAAAAGAAATTATTTCTCCCTTACAATTCAGAAATAATAAAAAAAATATGAGAGAATCATTCGTTATTAAAAAAAAACTAATCTTAAACTAAACATTAAAAAAAATCAGTTTCGCAGCCGCAGTGGTAGCGTGAAAATGTCTTGTTTAAACCGAAGAGGTTGGATTTATGATGTCATATTGAATACGTTACATACATCCGCATTGATCTGTCATTGAGTTTTTGCACGTAACGTATTTATACTTTCATAGTGAGTAGTAACTATAACAATTTGGACATTTTTGTCCAAACATTCATACAATAAAAACAAAATAAAACAAGTACCTACTGCAATCTATTTTCAGGTACCTATATTAAAAAAAGCATAACGCTTTTTGTTAACAGTAACACTCAATTTTACTACACATCAAATTTTCATACGAAAATTTAAAATAAGTAGATACCTACCTAATTCTCATATATTTATAATTATAAACTTAAAAAAAAACATTGTACCTACATACCAACATGATGGTAACACACAAGTCGTGTGAAGCCAAACTTGAGAAAAAAACATCATTTTTAATGACCTTTTTCTAAACAATATACCTACTTATTTTAAAATTAATTAAATATTTTAATCCAAATAGCAAATAATAACTAAAACACGAAAATTTATTTGTGATACCCGAGGGTCGCATGAACGTAATTTTTTCCTACATTTTGTAATTTTTAACTATTTGCGCCACATTTGTGGGAATACTTCTAAGAAAGTTTACTATATCTTTCTAAAAGGAGTAGTAACATAATAAGTATGGAGACTGGCATGTCAATGTATAAATAGGTACCGGCGCTAGAAACAAAACATAGGGGCATGGTCATTGATCATGCCAGTTATAAGTTTTATGCAACAAAAATATTTGCTCTAGTGTCATTATCCAGAGAGGAAACAGTCGACTACGTTTGTATGGAGAGAGTAGCCGGTACCCTTTCCTCTTAAGGCTGCAACGGGCCACTAACCACAGCCACTAGCAGTTCACACGATTTTTCATACATTTAAAACGCGGCGCACAACTGCTAGTGACTGGCCAGAGCTTAATACAAACAACAAATGCCATATAACAATAACTCGTAAAATGTCGGGTTTGTCTGTCATTTAATTTCAAGAAATATTTAAGAAAATTAGAAGAATATGCTCATCAATAAAAAAAATAAAAAAAAATGTTTTTTTTTTCCACTTAACAAGAAAACCTTTTCTTCGTTACTTGATATTTATTGTTTGTCAATGCATAGAGGACATTAATCTCTATGCATTGACATAGATTTAAAAGGTGGCCGGGACACAAAAAAAATTTTGCCGTTTACTATGCCAAAATGTTCATACCCCTTTCACAGAAATCAGTAGAGCAGATTCTCTGCAAAGAGGAAGGGAAAGAAACTTTTTAAATCTATAATATACATATAAATATGAGATTTGATGCTAAAGGTTATTTTTTCCTAAATTTTTGTAATTTTTTTAAAGGTATTTTTTTCCTATTTAATTTTTTTGACCTCAATTTAGAAGTCAGTCAATTAAATCCAAAATATTATAATGTCAATTTTTTAATCTTCAAGGTACAAATGGAAATATCTGCGTAATCCGTCCTGTGCCCCTGCGAAGAAAAAAAAACATTAGAATAAAAAATATTTGCACATAAATACATGTCTGAGGCGGGAATGTAACCCGCAACCCTGTGTTTGGCAGTCCGGCATGGTGACCATTGTGCCAACTGGGTCGTCAATTTTGGGTTGGCTGGATTTGTCTGTGGTCTGATTGTTTATGTATTATAGCCTATGTGTTAATCCAGGTCTCCAGCTATCTAGGTACCGAGTTTCATCGCAATCGGTCTCGTAGTTTTTGCGTGAAGGAGTAACAAACATACATACACACACACACACAAACTTTCACATTTATAATATTAGTAGGATAAGTATATATTTATAAAAGAAAAAGAATAATAAGTTGTATAGCACCCATAACACAAGTGTAGTTACTTAGCTTGGGGCTAGATGGCGATGTGTGGAATGTCCTGCAATATATGTTAATTACCTGGTCCCCAATCCGGCTGTGAACAGTAGCTGCCTCCCCCTGACGAGGTACTCGGGACATCTCACGAACCGGAACAACGCGGAGGCGCTGCCCCCGGCGCGGACCACGTTGTCTCGCGACATTATACCCTACGGGAAGATAATCAGGGGCTCAGCGGCAGTGGAGTATGTGACAAATGTCTTCACTGCGGCTGCGGTTAAATCGAAGGGTTTAAGAGGAAAGGGTACCGGGGGCTCTCTCCATACACACTATTACAAACGTAGTCGACTGTTTTCTCCCTGAATAATGACACTAGAGCTAATATTTTTGGTGTATAAAACTTATAACTGCCATGACCATGCCATATTTTTGACGTGATAACGTTTTATAAATTGGTGAACACCTGCAATCTCAAAAAAGTGTGACGTCACGCGTCGTTACTGGAACGCCTCATGTTATTGACAAGGTAACTATAGCAACGTTTTATCGTTGCCATGGTTACCATCAATGTTTTCTTATGACGTTATCACGTAAAATTATCGTCCGGAAACACTTTACAGACAACCATTTTTTTTTGTTTATTTTTGTTTTAAATTCTATGATAATTAGAAAATGAAAAACAAAACCAAAACATAGGAGCATAGTCATGGCAGTTAGGTTTTATGGCACAAAAATATTAGTGCTAGTGTCATTATCCAGGGAGGAAACAGTCGACTACGTTTGTATGGAGAGAGCGCAGGTACCCTATCACCTTAAAGGGGAACATTTTGGCATAATAATCGGTTAGTTATGGTTATAGGTTTGAAAGGGCTACCTTCGAAACCTATAACCAACTAGTGCAACTAAAATATACCGATAACATTACCCAGCTTTGCGTCGCGCAGTCGGATAAAAAAAACTCTTCTTTTCGTATTGATTCTAATTTCTGTTTTCTATTTTTTTTTAAATGGCTGTTCATGAGGTATGCCAGAATGTTATAACCCCAATCCAATAAACTTAACAACCCACAGAGGTTGCATTATTGTGACGTGCCATCCATCACTTGGTCCATCAGTCCGTCAGTCAGTCAGTCATGTCCAGCAGTCTCACCTCCATGATAGCAGTTTGACAACAAGAGTTTGTTTTAATTATGACGTACTTATCCGTCATTTAATCCATCAGTCCGTCAATCAGTCATGTCCATCAGTCTCACCTCGATGATAGCAGATTGACAACAAGAGTTTTTATTAATTATGACGTGCCATCTATCATTTGGTCCATCAGTCCGTCAGTCAGTAAGTCATGTCAATCAGTCTTACCTCGATGATAGCAGTTTGCCTGACATTCCCAACATGGACGGTACATTGAAACCCGGGGGATATCGCTGTTGAATGACGCAGAACATGTACTGTTGCCTGGAATTAAAAAAATACATTAATTCGTGTCATAGACAAAACATACAACCTATCATAGACAAAACAAAATATAGAATATAGATGTAAGTATAGAAAAAACAAAACATAAACGAACCATAGATAAAACAAAACAGACGAATCATAGACAAAACATAGACCGACAATGGTAGGTATATTATAGAAAAATTAGTTGTATTCCCATATTCCCAAGAGAACGGACCGAGAAATCACGTTGTCCCATACAAACTTTGCCACCCCTTTTCACCACCTAAAGGATAGAATTTCGGAAAATCCTTTCTTATCGGATGCCTACGTCCTCCAAGTTTCAGGTCTGTACGATCAGCGGTTTAGGCCTGTGCGTTGATCTGTCAGTCAGTCAGGACAAAGCATTTTATATGTATAGACTTACCTGAAAGAAAATACATCCTCTCGGATCAGTCGGATCTTCTAATAATATCTTATCGTCGCATATGCAATCATCATTGTCAATTTGTTTATCTTGATTCTCTTCATCACTTATATCCTGTGTTATTTTATCCTTATACGTATCTTTTGATTCTTTTTCGATGAATATTGGTTCATTTTCCTTTTCTATGTAATTCGGTTCATTTCTCTTGTACGTTAGATTATTTATATCATTTTTTATGTAGACTGGTTCACTTTCTTTATGATTAGTTTCATTTTTCTTGTATTTTATGCTTTTCGGTTCATTTTCCTTGTATAATTTAAGATCGTTTATTTCTGGTTCACTTTCTATGTAATTTGTTTCACTTTTCTTGTACTTATTTATGTCTTTTGGTTCATTTTCCTTGAAGATTTGTTCATTTTCTACATAACTGGTTTCGTTTTTCTTGTACAATTTAAGATCGTTAATTTCTGGTTCACTTTCTATATAATTTGTTTCAGTTTTCTTATCCTGTATATAATTTTCTTTGAATATATTACAATTGTCATTTTCTATGTCTTTTATGAGTTCGTTTTCTACTTTAGCTAGATCTTGGAGTAGGTTTTTATGTTTCTTATGTTTGCGATCTTTGTTCTTTATTAAGGGGGACTGCTTTAATTTTATCATTTCTGATATCTGTTGGGGTATAAAGAATAGATTAGACCACATTTTTTGGGAGTATATTAATTAATTAATTGAATCCGGCGTTACTCTTTGGAACTAAAAACTAAATATTAATATTTGCATTTAGTTTATCAATTTCTAAAACTCCTTGTCATAAAATTGGCAAAAGACATTAATTCAATAGTTCATTAAAAAAATTATAACAATTTTTTCTGAAAGTCACGACTGAACATAACAATATCATCAATATAAACATAAAACAAAAAAACTACAAATTCCAGAATTTTCTTCCAAAAACCATTAAAAACATCACAAAACGTTTAGTAAATCCAAAAGGAACCTAAACAAGTGTGACTGACCTCCTGTTTCGTCTTGCAACGGGAGGTACACCCTCCCCAGGTCGGCCTCTTGTTTTGCTTGTAGCCATCTGGTATAGCGAGTAAGACCATGCCTGGACGAACCTGGACAAATACGATTAGGGATTTTAATAATTTTGCCAGTTGTAAACAAAATCTTGATTTCATAAAATCTAGACTTGTCATTTTTGACAAAATATAAAACTCGAGTTTCGCTTCCTGTCAAAATAATATGGATGGTTTTGCATCAAAATTCATCAAGCTTGATTTTCTAAACTAGCTTGATCGATGACTTTATGTAAATTTGAAATTGATCTAACCGTTTTTACAATTACTGCTTTACCAACTTTACTATTTGTATTTCAACCAATTTTACCAAATGTTTCTATTTTATAAATTTTACCATTTATTTTACCATTTATACTTTATTAACAGATTTTTCCATTTACTACGTTTTTAATCATATTTACCACGTACCGGAAAGCGCACCGCGGTACGGCATCCAACTAGATGGTCGGACGACTTAATAAGGGTCGCGGGAAGTCGTTGGACGCAGAGAGCATGCGACCGATCGCTCTGGAAGTATTTGGGGGAGGCCTATGTTCAGCGGTGGACGTGTTGTGGCTGATATGATATCTATGTACAGTATAGTATTACCTGAGGGCAAGGTGTGTGTAGAGACAAGGAGGCGGGCTGGCCGGCACGCGCGGCGCCGTGCGGGACACGGTTGCGGTACACGCTGCGGACGGACACGGGACGGAACGAGCCGTCGTCTAGGGGACCTGGGGGTTATGACAAACAAATATATCTATCTATACTAAAATTATGAAGAGGATAGATTTTTTGTTTAAACGATTAAGCTCCGAAACTTCTAAAACGATTTTGATGAAACTTAGTCATCATCATCATCGCTCGCGATGTTCCCGGTTGCATCCCTCTCGACAGCCCGGGGTCCGCTTTCCTGCTTCTACGCCTCCACTTCGCACGATCTTCGGCATCCTGGTTAGTAAGGCCATTTGCACGCATATCACCAGTAAATTACAGCAAGGGGGCAACAGGAACGTGACTGGCTGAAGGATGGAGAGGCCTCACTGGATTTTAAGTCATTGCTGGTAGTCCGAGCGAGCGGGCCAACTCATCACTGACATTCGGCATCCATCCTTCTACTCATGCGACTCCACTCTAGACGGGAGGTGAAGGCAAGCCAGAGGCGGGGGACCGCTTCCTCGTCATTGTTCACTCCGACCAGCCAACTAAGGCAAGCCGGAGATGAGGAACGGTGACTTCCCCTTGGAGAACTCGGGACCGCGCGCGCGGGGTCGCTACTCCCCGTCACCTCGCCTAAAGGTGCCCTGCGGGCGAACGATTATTATTATTATTTAGTTCAATATTCACGCAAGCTAAAACCTTACCAATCAATAGTTTATCTCCTTCATACATTTGTCCCCTGGTCAAGAGCCCTCCAACGACAGGTCCGGACGAGTCGCCCACGTGGAAGATCTCATCTATTTGGAATTCACACGTTTCCTGAAATATTTAGCGAAATATAATAATTATTACTTTCAAACTTTATCAAAGCAAAGTTTCTATTATACTGGCTGGTATTCGACTAGCATTTAAATAGTAGAATTGCGAAAGATCTTTGTAAATTTTGATCTTTCATTCAATAATGGTTATTCGTATAATTCGTAATGCGTGTAATTGGTAAATCGGTGGATTGGCTTATTATGAAAAAATCCTACATTTCAAGAATAAAACATTGTAAATGAACATGTGTTTTAATTTAATTTCCATGAACGCTACAGTGAGTTTGAAGAGCTGTGTGTGACAGACCTGGTCTGGCGGCGTGCCGTGTTGTTGAGGCGGAGGCTGCAAGGCGAGGAGGTAGGCGTGTAGCGCGGCCAGCCCACAGCCGCGGACGCAGGACACCGGGAACACTGGCACCGTACCCGTGCCCGCTTCACTGAAGATATATCCATTAATATTAGGTTACTAGCTGGCACAGCAAACGTTGTGTTGCCATATAAAAATACTAGCAGCGCTCCGCGGTATCACCCACGTCACTCCCGATCCCGTGGGAATATCGGGATAAATTAAGATGTAAGCTATCCTATCTTTCAAGTTGGATCAAACTGCACACGGTGTGCAAATTTGATTAAAATCGGTTTAGTAGTTTAGAAGTCCATCGCGCACAAACAACGTGACACGTAATTTATATATTAAATCATACAAATCGGTTTAGCCGTTAAGGTGGAGTTTGGCGACTAACACCGCTACACGAGAATTTTATTTATACAGGGTGAATTTTTAGGGTTATAGCCCTGAAGGCCCCTGTAAACAGGGATGGCATAAGTTGGAGTTACAGAAAATTACAAATAACCCGGCCAAGTGCGAGTCGGGATCGCATACAAAGGGTTATGTACCATTATATTCTGTTTTTAGTATTTGTTGTTATAGTGGAAACAGAAATCTGTGAAAATTTCAACTGTCTAGCTATCACGGTTCATGAGATACAGCCTGGTGACAGACAGACAGTGGAGTCTAAAACCGAGTAAACCTCGCGGGATAAGTGTTACAATTACTTACTAATTTGAATCTTCGTTTTGATTGTTATTGTCCTTATCGATGGAATCGAGGATCAATTTCTGCGGCGCGCAACAATTTCGCGCCGAATTCTCGTCCGTTATTAGCAGAGGTTTCTAAAAAATATTAATATCTCTGACAAAATTTAAAAAAAAATACCATTCAGTAAATTGGACAGATATTCGTACCTTTTGAATTTTATAATTTTAACCAAATAATCAATTTACCATTTGGCAAATTTTAATAAATAATAACATTTATTACTTTAACATGGCTTTAACTTTGTATTAAATTATCTAGTAAAAACTAGTGAGAGTGAATCATAATGCGACGATCCAGTTGGCACAATGGTCACCATGCCGGACTGCCAAACACAGGGTTGCGGGTTCGATTCCCGCCACAGACATGTATTTATGTGCAGATATTTGTCTGTGGTCTGGTTGTTTCGATGTATTATAAGTATATATTTACAAAAGAAAAGTATTTAAGTAGTATATAAGTTGTCTAGCACCCATAACACAAGTGTAGTTACTTAGCTTGGGGCTAGATGGCGATGTGTGGAATGTTTTGCAATAGTAAAATTATTTAATTAATAAAATTTACCATTCGGTAAATTAGATAAATGTTAATTGTTCTTACCTTATCATGGCTCGCCAGCATACTTTCTAATCTAGCCACCAATAGTTTGACAGCGGTTGCATTTAGCTCACATTTATTGATAACAACGAAGAATGGTAACTTCAAAGCTAATAACAGGCCCATGTGTTCCTCTGTGATTGGTGATATACCTGCTGTTGCTGATATCTGGAACAAATGAGTACACTTGGACTAATGAGACAAATCTAACGATACATAATTAAAGAACGTTTTCAAGTGGTTTGGAAGATAGGTAATAGGGAATAAAGAATTATACAAACATACAAAGATATGCGCGAAAAACATAACCCTTACCTTGCAGTCGGGTAAATAGCAAATGGAGTAAGGTATATGGAGGAATGTAAAGGAAAGAAAGAGACGGGAATATTGCAAAATGTGTTTTGGTAGTAATGTAACGTTCAAAAACAAACTATTGCATTTTTTTAGTCTAAATAATATCATTTTAATATAAGTACTCCTACCTCAGACTAAATGTCTTCTAGTCCCTTTGAATTAAAAAAAAAAACAATAACTTTGTGGGAAGATATTAACGTTGTTTTTATTTTATTTATTTTTCTAAGTTTATTTTTATCATTCGTAAACTAGAATCCGTTATATTGATTTAAATCACTTGGTAAATATAATTAATTAAGACAATTACGAATGAATTAATGAAATTAATGAAATTAGCTCACAACTTTAGGATCAAACTGACTAATACTAATCAAATTTACCAAACGGTAAACCCGATTAATATAAACCAACGTTACCCCAACTTACCGTCAACATGGCGTAGTGCGGCGAGTACCCGGTGAGACCGAGTCTAGTCGTCCGTTGGTACTTGCTGTGCCCCGCTAGATCTAGGAACGCTACAAGTTTAGCGCTTCTTGCTCCGATGCGCTCCGCTGTCATTAGAGATGAACAACCGTAGTTTACTACGTTACCCTGAAGGAGAAAAGAGATGTTTTAATCTATACTAATATTATAAAGCTGAAGAGTTCGTTTGTTTGTTTAAACGCACTAATCTCAGAAACTACTGGTTTGAATTGAAAAATTATTTTTGTGTTGGATAGTCCATTTATCGAGGATGGCTATAGGCTACTTTTTATCCTGATATTCTCACGGGATCGAGAGTTACGCGGGTAAAACTGCGGGGCACTGCTAGTGACTATTATAGGTGTTATAATGAATAGCACCAACAGATGGCACCACTGAGCCGACCTAGATCGCGCAAGCTAAGTTTGTCTGAAGATAAGCTCATACATATACAAGTTCCAACGAAACATCGGCTTACCGGGTATAACACCTACCCGATGGAAGATCTTCCCTTTGGAGGATGTGTACAGACACATCCGGGACAGATACTCTAGGCGTCATTACAAAATGAATCAATCTGTGCGTTTTACAAATACTGTAGGCGTCAACGAATACTATTCGTTAGGCATCTTCATAAATACTGGTAGGCGTCTAAACATATACTATAGGTGTTTTTATGAAATTAAATACCTACTCTAGGCGTTATAAGAAATAATGTTGGCGTCCTAACAGACATAGGTGTCGTAGCAAATACTTTAGGCGTTAAGAGAAATACTGTAGGCGTTCCAACAAATACTGTTGTAGGTGTCCTTACAAATACTACAGGCGTCCTAATGGTCATATAAACAAAATGTCCGTACCTGAGCATCGAACCCGAGTATCTCGTGGCTCAATGACGAAGTCCTGCCAGTCTTCACTTCATGTTGATGTCGGAACATGTTCAGACGTGCGCTGCCCGTACCGTTGTCTAATTCACCTTCAATATACAACAATATATGTTAGAGATTACACACAGATATCGTGATATATACTCCGTGGTATAGAATCTAAACTGTCTATAGTTAGTGACGTCAAGTGTGTCATGTTTTATTATCATTTCGATCACAAATAATACCCTCAAAGTTCGCTTTTTGTAAAAATAAACTGACTTTAAGGGTATCTTTTGCAATCGAAATGCAATCGGAATGATATTGAAATGTAATTGAAACCATATTATTTACGAGAATTGGCCTTCTGATTGATGAAAAACCAATATAAAAACACAATTCTTGATATCACCAAAGTTCATCCTTCTCAATCTCCGATATTTATATAAAATTCTCGTGTCGCAGTGCTAGTTACCTATCTCCACCTAAACGGCTGAACCGATTTGTATGAAATTTTTTTGTATATTCGTTAGGTCAGCAGGGCAAGCATGGGCCGAGGATAAAAATGATGTCCACCCGTTATGTCCTCTGTCAAGGGAGAAAATTATTTTGTCCACCTGTCAAAGCACGGCAAAAGGGGAAAGGGTAAAAATATATCCCCATTTGACATAACACGTGGACATCTATTCCCCGCCTATAAATAATAAATATAAATAAATAAATAAATAAATCGTTTATTAAAAGAAAATAGGCAAAGATTACAAAAAATCCACCAAACTTTAGAGAAAGTTTGTAGGTGGAAAAATATATTCCCAGGAAAAAATACCTGCCAACCCTAAAAATAACAAAAAAAAAATGTATGGGGACTTAAGGAAGACTATAGAGTAAAATTAAGTTGAATTAAGTAAAAAAAATGACATTATAATGGCAAAAATTACGGGGAGAAGTGTTTCCCTCGTTTTATCTACCGTGGATAGTAGTATATCCAATTATCCACCGTTGCGCCCATGCTCGGGGGGTGGACAAAACTGACAAAGGGAAATAGTATTTTGTCCTTTCCCTGTGGATAAAATATTATGTCTCCGGCCATGCTAGCCTTGCTGATAATCGAATAACATCTTTTTTTTACATCTAGTTATTTATACAATTGTAAGTACCTTGTGTCAATACACCAATAAGAGTAGATTTCCCAGCTTCGTTAGCCCCCATCACTGCTATCCTCAACTCTACGCTCTGTTGAGGATCTGCTATCTATATATAAAAACACAATTTCATAATTGTAATTTTTTTACTTTTTCGAAAGTATTTCATCATATTATGACATTTTTATTTTCTACTAACTTATTTTATATTGAAGTAAAACAAGAAACTTACTTATTAAATAATTACTTTAAACATTTATTTATTTATTTAGGAAATGGTACAATTTTATGTCAAACAATATCGTGTGCAAATATTTAAAAATATAAGTTTAAACCATAGACCAATGATGTTGAATATAGACAAACCCCGCCCATACAAATTTTCAGTAACGTCATCTGTTAAATATCTAATTAAAAATTCATTTTTTATTGCAACGAAAGTTCCTTATCGCGCGTTCCGAAAGGGGGCTAGACGGAAAAAATTAAGACCAGAAGTTGTAACGACACTTTTTGCTATAGTTGTAAGCCGTGCGGCGTGCGCGTGTTTCTCTGCCTGTCTCTCTCTCTCTCATAGAAAGCAAGCCAGATATTTTCGTTTCGTCTTTCTATTTCGCATTGACCAGTGTGGTGTCGCGACAACTATAGGGTTTTTTTTTTAATTACAATTCCTTTACTAATTATTCGTTCCATCCGGGTGTCCCTTGACACTTCTCAAGTTTTTTTTTATAGTGTGTGGCCTGCTCCATGTTAAAAGTCATGCATGCCCACCATGCAGGTAAGATCCCCCATTGGATATTAGCTTACATTCAATTTTTGATTATTGGCGATTTTGCCATTAAGCTCATTAAGAGCCTGTGGAGATGGGGCAAAGGCGGACTACGGATTGCCAATCTGTCATATTGTCCATTTCTAATGAATAAAGAAACTACCGAACGCGATTCACAGCTGTGCGCCATACATCCATACCGGTTTCACAGGTGGATATATGATCTAACCTTCTTAATGATAACCTCAGCGACGGCCCTGTGCGGCGCGACCCTCCTGGCGGTGACATGCGTGACGGCGGCAGGCAACGCGCGCGCCATGCGCCGCAGCGCGCACAGCGACGAGCGCAGCGCGCGCGCACGGAGCCCGGCCAGCGCGCCGCAGTCGCGGACACCCACCACGTACACGCAGGAACCACCGCCGGATATCAGACGCCATTTCAACTAACAATATAATAATATACATGGTAATTAATAAATCTATATATATATAAATCAATTGCTGTTCCTTAGTCTCGCTAAAACTCGAGAACGGCTGAACCGATTTAAATGATTTCGGTTTTGAAATGTTTGTTGTAGTCCAGGGAAGGTTTAAACGGTGAGAATTTAAAGATCGGACTTACGCGGGTGAAACCGCGGGGCGCAGCTAGTAATAAAAAAATATTGCAGGACCTACTAGATATTTTTGCAAAAATTTATTATTTATTTTGTTTCCTTCAAAATTACGCTTTGAAAAGAAGTTTTACTTCAATATCGCGTAAAGGTTACATGCACACATTTTTGATGTGAAACATCTATAGCCGCACGAAAACCGTGGCGACGCATGCCGTGGCGACGCATGCCGTGGCGACGCATGCCGTGGCACGCACGCGTCGCCACGCTAATGATGGTATATGTATATATACAGTCTATATGCAGTAGTGTGTACGGTGTGCACACCGTAATCGACTGTGCGATTCTATCACAATCTGTTCTTTTCTGCATATTACTTTTACAAAATAATGTCGATGTTTCACATCTGCCAGGCGTCCCGTGACGGCTCACATTATTTTTAAGCTATTGCATAGATTTTATCGCGGGCCTTGGGGGGCGAATCAACAAATTCCGTAACGAAAACACCTAAGACCCCCGACAAATGACGGACGATTATTAACGGACGACTATTGACGGACGACAAATGTCGGACGACAAATGGCGGACGACAAATGTCGGACGAAAAATGGCGGACGACAAATGTCGGACGAAAAATGGCGGACGACAAATGTCGGACTTTTTTTTTATTTTTTATTATTTTATAAGAACATTTACTAAGACAAGAAATTATTCTCGATATAGCAATAGCTTTACCGCGGCAGTCCCCGAGTGCCACACGTTTTTTTATTTTTTAAGTCAGCCGTTCCTTACACGGAGAACTCATAAACCTTAAGACTTGACGACCCATTTGTCACAATGGTCCCCATGCCGGACTGCCAAACACAGGGTTGCGGGTTACATTCCCGCCTCAGACATGTATTTATGTGCAGATATATGTCTGTGGTCCGGTTGTTGCTATGTATTATATTTACAAAAGAAAAGTATATAAGCAGTCTATGAGTTGTCTAGCACCCATAACACAAGTGTAGTTACTTAGCTTGGGGCTAGATGGCGATGTGTTGAATGTCCTGCAATATTTATTTTTATCTTGATATTCCCAACGGAATCCAGGAGTCACGAGAATCAAAATAGAACAACTAACCTGAGTAACTAAATGTTGGAAACGTTTCTCACACAGCGACGACAATCTAAGTTTGTATTCGACGTTCCCGAACCGAGGCTCCGGGGGGAGGCTCCCGTATACTTCCTCAGCTGAATCTGAACCTTCTGACGTACTGGAACGAAACAACAAAATTCGTTTAAATACTACTTAAAAAATCTTAACTACGGAAAAATAGTTGTACCGTCCAGTCGGGTCGGCACACAGCTTCAAGATGCTAGTTAAAGTTGCGTAGTAGATATCGTTCAGAAGTAGTAGGTGGCAGTAGTAAGTAAGAAAGTAAGAGTTGCCTTAGTTAGTGAGTTTTGTACTAAATTTGCTAGTTAGGTAAAATTAACGGAATGTGTACGATGGCTCGTACAATAGTGCTTTGAAACCAGAAAATATTCAGTTGTTTGGCACAGATATACATTTTTGGAGGGTACTTAACCCAAAAAAGGATATTTTGCCTTTACCCAATCAAAAATATTAATTTAAAACAGAAAAATAGCTTCTAATTAGGGAAAAATATCTTAGTTTCCTAATTCTTTATTACAACGCCAAATGTGTGACTTATTATTAAACTAGCGACCCGCCCCGGCTTCGTACGGCTATGTTATGCATGCATTATACATATAAACCTTCCTCTTGAATCACTCTATCTATTAAAAAAAAGCGCATCAAAATCCGTTGCGTATTTTTTAAGATTTAAGCATACAAATGGATATAGGGACATAGGGACAGAGAAAGCGACTTTGTTTTATACTATGTAGTGATAGTGAAGTTTATATGGTTCATATCAGATGGCGATACTTAAATGCACGTACGCCATTTTGTATGGGCGGTTTTTGTCTATTTTTCGTCTATACCATTATAAAATAAATGATTTCTCGACTTCTTCACTTTGGCAGAACAGTGTTCAGTAGACATCGGATTATATGCATTTGCATGTTTACATATGCAAATGCATATAACTCCATTTTTATAGGGTTATTGCATATTTTGGTACCTTTTCATAGACAGGGCTTAATTAAGTAGTTAAATGTGTTAGGCGTATTGTATTTATTATGCCGCTCAGCGTGCGTACTGAATCCGATCTACTGGCTCAGAGTGATCCATTTATCAAAGGTACCCGTAGACAGAGAATAAATATAGACAAGCTACCAGCGTATACAGTGTGAGACAGCGAATTTCAACATACCTATAACATAACCTATAAGTATATAGTTGTCAAATTGCCACTAAACAGTAATTAACCATCACTGCACAAGTTCACACCAATTAGTACTCCTTTTTAATATCGTATAAGCCACAAGTAACACAAATTATAGTCTACAGGATAAGACAACTAAACTTTAAACGTGTTTGCCACCGACGACATTGGTGGCAAACAAAAAAAACCTATACGCAAAAAGTGACAAAAAATGTACTTATACTTCGTCTCGCTCCCACTTACTCATTAGACGTTCAATCCTTCTCACTCAAGTAATGATTATTATTTTAGCAGCGAGTCCATATTTATTATCTGTCTACGAAGGTTACGAACCAACCCTGACTGAAGAGGTCTCTGCAGAAATTACGCCAAATTTTAAGTTCTGTCCGGTAACGTCAGTTTGCGACAAAATTACAAAAAAAAAAGAAACAAAAGCTCCTAAAATACTGGAAAAATATAATGTCACAAATGTTATACTAAATGAAGTGAAAATCAATGTAAATTCTAATAATAAATGTTTATCTGATTGTGCATATTTCGCCATTTTTAAGTGCATATTTGCATGTATATTTTGGCATTGATAGTGCATATAATCCGATGTCTAGTGTCAGTGATCACACACAAGCCATTAAAACGTATTAAAATAAGTTAGTCAATGATAAACTACTTACGAATCATCAATGAATTCCTCTTCATCATCAGAACAGTAAAAGAAATCGCTCTCCAAATCTTCAGTATTAAAATCTCCCGCCAAATACATGTCATCCTTAAGGCTAACTTTCTCCAATTTATCTATCACATTATAAACCGAACTGTCTCTGTAAACACCTTTCTTACTATCGAATTTACCACTTTTACCATCATATTTACCACTATTACCGTCGAATTTACTTTTACCATTTTTACCATTATCAAATTTACTTTTACCGCTGTCTTTACTCGCGTGGCCGTCAAATTTACTCGCGTCAATGTCGAATTTACTTAGACCGCCGTCGAATTTACTCTCATCGAAATCTTTTTTTAGATCGTTTACGTTTTTCCCGATGTTCGTTTCTGGTTTTGGTTTGATACTTTTATTATTTAAATTGTTTTTTGAATCTGTTTCGTTTTCTTTGACGGGGGAGTTCTTTTTCCTTCTGCGCGATTTCCGACTCGAGTTCCGTCGTTTTGGTTTCTTTTCTTCGCTCTTTGAGTCTGAAATAAAAGAAATGGAGCAATTGCGTAAGGAAATATTTATTGATTTTAATGTATTATTGTTAATTAAAAATAAAAGTAGCTTTCCACTGTCTGTCTGTCCCTATGTATGCTTAGATCTTTCTTCTTCTTCTTCGCGTATAGCAGTGTGGCTCACCTATTGTAAGAGTTTTCAGAAGGCCAATTCTCATAAATAATAATTACTAATATTATAAATGTGAAAGTTTGTGTGTGTGTGTGTGTATGTATGTTTGTTTGTTACTCCTTCACGCAAAAAGTACTGGATTGCGATGAAACTCGGTATCTAGATAACTGGAGACTTGGATTAACACATATGCTACTTTTTATCCCGATATTTCCACGGGATCGGGACTTACGCGGGTGAAACCGCGGGGCGCAGCTAGTATTGTTTTTTGTGAGGGTATTATTTGTGATCGAAATGCAATCGAAATGATATTGAAATGTAATTTAAACAATGTTATTTACGAGAATTGGCCTTCTGATCGCCTTAAGGCCTCTAACTTGACCTAACGACTGCTACTAGAGGTAGCAACCGGGACCAACGTGTCTTCCGAAGCACTGAGGGGAGGTAAAAACGTCCTAAAAAAACTTGAAAGCCAATTTTCTCTTCAGTCTTTCTAGGTACGCTCTTGTTGCACCCAATGCTTCAATGAATTAGTTCCAAACTCACTGAAGAATATCTAATTCTTCTATAGATATAAGTCGTTTATTTACACAAAACTTAACCCAAACATTAATACCTACCTATCTTAAACTAATTTATGAAACTTATTATACCTACTTATAATATTTATGTTATAAGATGGATATAAGACAATTTTAATTTGAGAGTTGTAAGTATATATTAAATAACATTACACATTAGGTAGGTACATGCCCAAGAAAAGCAAAGGTAAAAAGGAAGAGAACTCAGCTAAGCTGTTTTTCAGTCTCTCCTTACTAAAAAAAGAAAAAAAAAGAAATGGCCTCTGCCATGATTAAAATATGATTAGGTATTAATATACATTTGCAGGGTTCTATAGGTAGACTAAGGTAAAAAATAAGACAGAATTAGGTAAAAAAAAAAAAAGGGGGAAGGTAAGTAGGTTGCATTCACTTCAATAGATATCAAATGGTAAATATATATTTATTTTATTTTTAGCCTATTCCGTCCCACTGCAGGGCAAAGGCCTCCCTCCCCTCCTTCCACTGTTCCCTGTCTAGTGCCAGCTGGGTCCAGTCCCTACGATGCGAGTCCAACTCGTCCCGCCATCTTCTTCTGGGCCTGCCGCGGGGGCGCCTGCTGTTCGGGTACCAGTCCGTGGTGGTTTTTGCCCACATGTGATCGGGCATGCGGCAGATATGTCCAGCCCAGTTCCACTTAAGTTCGGCAGCGGTGTGGCCAACGACCTTAATTTTGGTTTGGGAGCGCAGTTCCGTGTTTCTGATCTTGTCAGTAAGTTTGACACCGAGTATACTGCGCTCCATGGCACGTTGGCAAACCCCGAAGTCGGACTTTTGACGTTTAGTTAATGACCATGTCTGCGCTCCGTAAGTGAGGGTAGGTAATATGCACATGTCCATGAGCTTTCTTTTTAAAGTTAGTGGTAGTTTTCCCTTTAATAGATCTTTCATTGACCAGTAGTTCCTCCAGGCGTTTTCTGTGCGTCGTGCAACTTCTTTCTCTTGTCTCGCCTGGAAGGAAACTAACTGGCCAAGATAAATGTACTCATGGACATATTCCACCCTAGTACTCCCCACTGTGATATTACGCTTGGCGCCGTTGGTCATCAACTTTGTTTTCGTCATATTCATTTGAAGTCCGACCTCAAGGCTGGCCTTGCTCAGTTGTTCGAGCATTAGGCCCAACTCTGCCGCCGTTGGGGAGAAAAGGACAATGTCATCGGCAAAGCGAAGATTAGTTAGTCTTTTCTCGCCGACGACAATGCCCTTGTCTCCCCAACAATCGTTTAATTTCTTGAAAATTTCCTCAAGTGTTGCTGTAAAAAGTTTAGGAGACAGCGGGTCCCCCTGCTTCACACCTCTGCGGATTGGAAATGATGGTCCGGTACATTGTAGACGAATAGCAGCAGTGCTGTTGTGGTAAATGTTTTGCAAAATTTGGATGTATGTGGATTCTATTACTTGGGATTTTAGGGCGTCGAATATGGATGAATGTGAGAGACTGTCAAATGCTTTGGAATAATCCACAAAGGATAGATAGAGGGGGCGATTGAACTCTTGGTGTTTTTCAATGAGTTGGTTTAGGGACTGAAGATGGTCAATGGTGGAAAGGCCACGACGGAAACCAGCCTGCTCGGGAGGTTGTTGACTGTCCAGTGTGCTGCGTATGCGGTTTTCTATGACTTTAATGAAAATTTTATATAAATGTGAAACAAGGCTGATGGGACGGTAATTTTCTATGTTAGACTTGTCTCCTTTTTTATGTAATAAAATGATTTCGGAATGACAGAAGCCCTTTGGGAATTCGCCCGTTTTTAATATGTCGTTAAATAGGTTGCAGATGTATGGTCGTAAAACGAACTCTCCTACTTTGATGGTCTCGGTGGTAATACCATCTTCGCCCGGGCTCCTATTGTATTTAAGGGTCTTTATTGCTTGATGCACTTCAATAGCTGTTATGGGAGGAATAGTATCTGGACAATAGTATGTATCATCATGTATATCAGAAGGCGTATCGTTATTGTTATTGGAGTATAGGGACTTGTAGAAATCCGTGCATATTTGAAGTATTTTAGTATAGTATAGTATAGTAGTAAATATATATAGTAATACATTATTATAGATGTAAGTATACATTTATGTACAGCTCCTCCTAAGCACTGAGTTCACTGTTGAATTGGCTAGATGAGCTTTTGATGTAGGTTACGAATAATACGTTGTGGTGGCCACTATGTCACTATGGCCACACAGTGGGCCTTTTACCCTGGCCGACGCATACATTATGTCACTGTCAGTTAGAGTTAAGGTAGTTGGCAACACTGAAAAAGACATCTTTTTCTCCCGCCTAAAATGTCTAAGAGGTTAACTTTTCGGTTCAAGATATAAGTTGTTATCCGTGACTTAATGTGTGAACTTTATAAATAAAACGTATGTACAATTGAATCGTGTGGTGTTGTGTTATTGGAAGTATCCAGGACCCTTTCCGCCAACTTACAACACTCCGATATACGTCTTTCTAGATGAGTTTCAATATGTTTAATACATATTTAGATACAGTTTAAAATAAGATGCAGAAATTAATATTTCGTAACATTATGATGGATGTAAGATGATAAATTTTGGAAGATGAATCAATCAATTCACTTTTATATCAAATAGCGGCTATACTTCGCACGGCTATATTATGCATGTATTATACATATAAACCTTCCTCTTGAATCACTCTATCTATTAAAAAAACCGCATCAAAATCCGTTGCGTAGTTTTAAAGATTTAAGCATACAAAGGGATATAGGGACTAATTAACAACTAATAGGGACATAGGGACGGCGAAAAGTGACTTTATTTTATATTATGTAGTGATGTCACCGGTAAGTCTTTATTTTTTCAATTTCGCGGCGCGGGCGACGGCATCGACCGGCTCTGTCACTCGCGTCGCGTGGCGCTAAGTTTGAATTTAATATGCCGATTGTGCGGCGTATTCACTCACCGTCATCCTTCTTGTTGATCTCAATGAAGTGTTCGATGTAGCTGACGTCCTTGACAAGTATGTCGGTGCTGAGGTCTGGCTCGCAGAGGAACGACGACTCCTCCGGTAGAGTCTCGTGTTTGGTCGAGGACTTGCGGCCGCGACGACGGCCTGGGGGTACGAGGGTAACTTGTTAATTACTTGCTCTCCCGGCAAACGTTGTAAAACAAAATGTTATTATATACTAACTCGTAACTCTTGATACCTAGGAATATCGAAATATAAAGTAGCCTATAGTTTTCCTCGATAAATGGACTATCCAACACAAAAATATTTTTTCAATTCGAACCAGAAGTAACTGAGATTAGCGCGTTCAAACAAACAAACAGATATCTAAATACTAATATTATAAAACTGAAGAGTTTGTTTGTTTAAGCGAGTTAATCACAGGAACTACTGGTTCGAATTGAAAAAATTTTTTTGTGTCGCATAGTCCATTTGTTGTGGAAGGTCATTTTATATTTTGATATTCTCACGGGATCGGGAGTTACGCGGGTGAAACCGTGGGGCGCAGCTAGTATAATATATAAATGTATTTATTTCAGGTCATAAACATCAAAAATGCAACCTATATCCCATAAAGATGCATTAATCTAACTTAAAACTAATACCTTTTTAATACCCAAAGTATTATAGATACGTATCATTTTTTGTTATCTATGTTTTTTATGTTGTTCGATTCACTACACAAAAATTTCATACAAATCGGTTCAGCCGTTTAGGTGGACATAGGTAACTAACACCACGACACGAGAATTTTATATTTAAAGGAACTAGCTGTCTTTTCTTGCTATTTCTTGCTTTTATTGCTAACTTTTCTGTCCTGTTTCCTGTCCTGGTTGAACGTAAAGAGTTCGTCATTTGCACGTGTAAGGAACATAAAAACAGGCCAAGTCTCGTGAGATTGTCACGCGTTATCAGCGATTACGTATTATAATGTAAGTACCTACGTTGTTTTACGTAGTTTGTTTTATAATATGATTGCACTTGGTAACAGTTGATAGGTAAGGTCGGCTGCATAATTGCAGACTCGCCGTAGAGCTCCAAACCGGCTGTTATAAGATTTTTTCAACACAAGCAAGATACTAGACACCTGCTTTAGTTGAAGTTTAAAGTCTTCTAACTAACTCATTAATTTATCAAACAAAATTTATTAGAATGACAACATTCCAATAATAGTAATTTTAGAACTCTACCGGGGGCTGCAATTTTGCAGCCGACTGTACCTGCAGGCACCCATAACATAAGTGTAGTTACTTAGCTTGGGGCTAGATGGCGATGTGTGGAATGTCCTGCAATATTTATATTTTTTTAAATAGTACTAATGCTTACCTTTAGGCCCTTCAGTTTTCTTCTTGACATTATCCTGTTCTTTATGCTTCTTCTTGTTGCTCTGCTTGTTGTTGCCGTCTGTTGGGTCAAACAGGCTTAGGAAGTCCATTATAATCTCTGTAATAAAACATTTATTTCATACAGCTGTTGCCAGCGACTTTGTACACATGGTAGTTTTGATTTATATACTTAACTAGCGACCCGCTCCGGCTTCGCACGGCTATATTATGCATGTATTATATCTAAAAACCTTCCTCTTTAATCAATCTATCTATAAAAAAAACCGCATCAAAGTCCGTTGCGTAGTTTTAAAGATCTAAGCATACATAGGGACATAGGGATGGCGAAAAGTGACTTTATTTTATACTTTGTAGTGATTACTCATTGCATTCACAGTATACACCAAAACGTAAGAGTCATTAGGTATGTACAATCGACGCTCAAAAGTCTCTGCCCACCGTAACGTTTACAATCCCGTGCAGCACTATTTGAATATTATAACAACTTATTCTGTAAATCGAACCCACGTCGGTTAGTGTAGCGGGTGGCCCCTTATACCACTCACACAACTAAATACATAGCTAACATGTTGAGAGCGGTGTTGGCTTAGTGGTAGATACCTCGACTTTCATTCTGAAGGTCGTGGGCTCGAATCCAGCCCGGCCGTGAACCAATGTATTTTTGTTGAGAAAAATTTATGTGCGCTAATTGACACTGCTCTTATGATGAAGGAAAACATAGTGATGAAACCCGCGGCTTAGTTGGCTCCAGATGTATTGACAAGTTCTCTCCTTTGGACATGGTCGAATAAGCTGAGAGGGGGTAGTAAGTGCTGGGCAAGCCTACTCCATCCTCACGCAAAAAGGACCCAATTAAAAAGGGTGTAATTGCGGAAAACAGACCGTATACAAGTACAAGTAAGTAGCTAATATGTTGAAAAATAATAATCACTGTACTTTTAATTCAAGGATTTATGTTTGTGTGTAACATCTATTAGAAGATCGTAAGTGCAATACTTGTTTATAGTATTATACGAACTGATAGTGGACTTATGACGCATACTTTACATCTATATCAATATTATAAAGCTGAAGAGTTTGTATGTTGAATTGAAAAAATATTTTTGTGTTGGATAGTCCATTTATCGAGGAAGGCTATAGGCTACTTTTTATTTTGTTATTCCCACGGGATCGGGAGTTACGCGGGTGAAACCACAGAGAGCTGCTAGTCACTACATAGTATAAAACAAAGTCGCTTTTTCTGTCCCTATTTCCCTTTGTACGCTTAGATCTTTAAAACTACGCAACGGATTTTGATGCGGTTTTTTTAATAGATAGAGTGATTCAAGAGGAAGGTTTATATCTACACTAATATTATAAAGAGGAAAACTTTGTTTGTATGTTTGTTTGTTTGTACTGAATAGGCTCAAAAACTACTGGACCGATTTTAAAAATTCTTTCACCATTCGAAAGCTACATTATCCACGAGTAACATAGGCTATATTTTATTTTGGAAAAAAATAGGGTTCCGTAAGATATTTGGGTTTTTCGGACACAAGGTGTAAAAAATCAACCAGAAAAGTTACTTATTTTGCGTACGCTGCCTAAACTATAAAAGATAGAACCATAAAATGTTCCAATTAATTGTAGATCTTATAAATATCTACAAAAAGTCCGCGACACACTATACCCATCTATGTCGAGTGAGGCACAGCAACCATTTTTTTATTTAAAAATCTTGAATTTTTTTTGGACTACATTTAAACGCGTTTATTTTACTCATGCTATTAATCCTTATCAAAATAAATGATTTCATCACTAAGAACAGTTTATGGAGATAATATTTGGTCTTTGAATGATTAAAATTGGACGTTTGGTTTTGAAGTTATGGCGAAATTAAAATATTACGATTTCTGCTGCACGGCCCGTTGCGAAGTGGGCGTCACCAAGGGGGGGGTGCGCGTGCGGGAGGGGAGTTTAGATCTATGAGTAAGGTACCCGCGCGGCTCAGTCGCGAGGTCGGCTCCCTACGCAGCGGTCGTGCGCGAAGTCTAATAATTTTCGTGCGATTTTTTTAGATTTCGTTCTTAAAACTACACCTACGCAAAAGTTCTTCTCAGAGCTAAACAAAAGTTCTTTTCAGGGCTAACCAACAGTTCTTTTCAGGGCTAACCAACAGTTCTTTTCAGGGCTAAACAACAGTTCTTTTCAGAGCTAGACTATTACACGCTATTAACATTTTCTTAAACATTTGAAAATGCCTAAGAGAGCCAGGTCTCAACTTTCTAAACATAGTTCTCAAGCACGGGCAGCAAGAATACGTCGTATGGGAGAATCTTCACCTGAACGTTCACAACGCCTTGCTGAACAAAATCAGAGAAACTGTCAGGTACGCGCACGAGAGTCGAGTGTCGAACGTTCGCAACGCCTTGCACAACAAAATCTGAGAACCTCTGAGTTACGTGCACGAGAGTCGAGGCTGGAGCGTTCCCAACGTCTTCATGAACAAAATGTAAGGACCTCTGACTTACGCGAACGAGAGTCAAGTGTCGAGCGTTCGCAACGCCTTGCCGAACAAAGTCTGAGAACCTCCGAGCTACGCGCTCAAGAGTCGAGGCTGGAGCGTTTCCAACGTCTTCATGAACAAAATATAAGGACCTCTCAGTTGCGCGAAAGAGAGTCGAGTGTCGAGCGTTTGCAGCGACTTAGAGCTCCAGCAGAGAGACAGCAGTTGTCCACAAACACAGTTCGCAATCGAATTTTAGCTAACAGCAACAGACTGGCTTTTCCAGTAAAAATTTCTTTCGCACTAACGATAAACAAATCCCAGGGCCAAACATTCAAATTAGTAGGAATTGATTTACGAAAAGAATGTTTTACGCATGGGCAACTTTACGTTGCCCTATCACGGGTCGGGGCTCCCGACCATCAGTATATTTTGTTACCTGAAAATAATTGAACGTCAAATGTTGTTTATGGAGAAGCTCTACAATAATCGCTTTAGTTATCTATCCTTAAACAACGGGTTGCGCTCCGGGACTGCCGGCAGAAGTGAAAACTTAGTATTAATTACATTTAAATATTTTCATCATTAACAACTTAACATACACAGAAAGACAATCTGTGCAGCCTGCGGATAATGACTGCGTCGTCAATGTTACTGTCGGTGTCTGTGAATTGACCTGGGAATCATTTTGCTGACCGTGTCTTTCCTGGGTAGGCTTTTTTTTTAATATTAATAAAATAAATGCCCAACGAAGTGGGCACGGGTCAGCTAGTGTATAATACATTCATAATATAGCCGTGCGAAGCCGGGGCGGGTCGCTAGTATACTAATATTATAAAGCTGAAGAGTTTCTTTGTTTGTTTGAACGTGCTCATCTCAAGAACTACTGGTTCGAATTGAAAATTTATTTTTGTGTTGGATAGTCCATTTATCGAGGAAGCTTTAGGCTATAAAACATCACGCTGCGACCAATAGGAGCGAAGAATCAGTTGGAAGTGTGGAAAAAACGGGGAAAATTATTCATCTTTGAGGGCTTCCGTTGTTTGTTTGAAAGGGCATATCTCAGGAACTACTAGTTCGAATCGAAAATTTATTTTTGTGTTAGATAGTCCATTTACCGAGGAAGGCTATAGGCTACTTTTCATTTTGAAATTCCCACGGGATCCGGATTTACACGAAATTGCGGGGCGCAGTTAGTAGGTACTGAATATTCAGACCCGAAACAAATATCTGAAGCATTAATACATGTTTGAGGCGGGAATCGAACCTTCGCCCGACGACGCGCCACAGGGGTTGTCCGACAATGAATTCAGATTACAGTTTTTGTGCAAAACTTGCATCATATCCATGTTGTTGTTGTTTCAACATTTACTTATGTAGTTATATTCAAACTGAGTGGTTTTATGAGTCATATTGAATACCTATTTGGAAATTACACTAATATAATAGGTACCTATATATAAGATGTGTGATTTATTATAACAGCCTTCAAATCTATATAAATAACTAGCTGAGCCCCGCGGTTTCACCCGCGTAAGTCCCGATCCCGTGGGAATAACAAAATAAAAAGTAGCCTTCCTCGATAAATGGACTTTCCAACACAAGAAGAATTTTTCAATTCGAACCAGTAGTTCCTGAGATTACCGAGTTCAAACAAACAAACTCTTCAGCTTTATAATATTATTATAGATAAGCTGTTGCAAGCGACTAGCTACGTGTGGTATTTTTGTTTTTTATATACTAAAACCTTCCTCTTGAATCACTCTATCTATTAAAAAAAACTGCATCAAAATCCGTTGCGTAGTTTTTAAGGTCTAAGCTTACATAGGGGGAACTAGACAGCGAGAAGCAACTTCTATGTAGTGAAAATGAATTGCCTAATGTATGTACAGCACCAAACTGGATAATACTTTTTTTTGTGTTTGTTATTGTCAGGACAAGGTTTGTATAAAAGAAAATTTAGATATGCGGGTGGCGGCTACTAATAAATTATATGGATTTATTGCAGTACATAATATTAGTCATAAGAAAAATAGACGTACCTACTTACAAAATAAAAGATAAAAATTTATGTTATTAACTTTTTATCTTTTAATTTGTATGTCTACTAGGTCTCTCTGTAGGTATTTCTATAACTGAAGTAATTTATTTATTTAAAAAAAAGAGGTTCTACTTACCTATTTTACAGAGAGGAAAGGTTTTTTGTTGTTTTTTTTTTGTTTGTGATTTGTAAATATTTAAGTTAAAATATGAATAGTACGTATTCTATAAGTTTAAAAAAACGAACTAGCTTTATTAATGTTTTTTTTTAATTTTAGGGTTGTTAAATCTAGGAATTTTCTAACGTACACTGGAATTGTATATTAAACTAGCTGCGCCCCGCGGTTTCACCCGCGTAAGTCCGATCTTTAAATTCTCACCGTTTAAACCTTCCCTGGACTACAACAAACACAACAAAAAAAGAATTGGCCAAATCGGTCCAGCCGTTCTCGAGTTTTAGCCAGACTAACGAACAGCAATTGATTTTTATATTATAGACTAGCTGCGCTCCGCGGTTTCACTCGCGTAACTCCCGATCCCGTGGGAATATCGGGATAAAAAGTAGCCTATAACCTTCCTCGATAAATGGACTATCCAACACAAAAAGAATTTTTCAATTCGAACCAGCAGGTCCTGAGATTAGCGCGTTCAAACAAACAAACTCTTCAGCTTTATAATATTAAGTATAGATTTAATAAAGACTTTTGAAATTGAGTCGAAGCTACGGGTAGAAGCTAGTAGATAGATAGGTCTAGCTAGATAGGTATGTTATGAAATACCTAAACAAAGGATAAATATTATCAAGGTCACTATTGTTTCCAAGTCTATCAAATAAGATTCCTTTAAGAAAATATGGGAATAATTTGATTTATTTAACTTTATAGTGTTTATAAATCTTATATATAGGAAATAACGTAATTTTTTTTAGTTGAAAAATTATTTTTATTTGAGAATGACTTACCAACAGCTGTTTAAAGCGCCAAGGTTAGAGAAAGTACTTGTTTTCACAGCACGATCCAAGATTATTGTGATACAAACGCAAACAAACAAGGGAACCAAGCCAAATAATTTGTATTGACGTATAAATAACTTCGGATTTCAGCAACTGAATAAATAAATTACGATTGTAGGTAGTTAAACGATAGGTGCGAAAAATCGTCACTAGTGCCGTTAAAACTAAAGATAGCGGAGTCAAAACTAAAGTGATATACGCTGTAATTATTCACTTTATTGTTCTGATAAGATTTCGTCACAGTAAAATGTTATTTCATCACGAATTTCACAAATAAATATTTTGCAACAACTGACCGACTGCAAATTTTGACGTTTGCGTTTCGTTTCACTCACCTTCATTTTACAAACGATTTGATAGCAAGCGTTCCGTTTTTGCGGTACATATTTCATAGAAAACCGTACTTCTCCGAAAAAAACTGATCTTCTGTCAGCACCATAGGCCAATAATTTTATAATCTGTTCACTTTTTTGACATGTTTTCGATTTTTTTTATCTGTCGTAAAAAATTGTCTTTCGTTCGCTTGCGTGAAGTTGCGTGACAATTTTTTCATGTTTTGTTTAATTTCTTCAACGTTTTATTCCTAATTATCTTGCATTTAAGATATAAATAACTGCCAGCAATTCAGAACAATATAGTCAATACCTCAGTAAAGTGATCATTTTGATAAAAAACACGAAATTGTTAAGTAATCGCCATAACAATTTTGAGTTCGTTTGCAAGCTTTGCATTGCCCTACTTTCTAGATTTACAAAATGCTGATGAATTATTTTAGTGCAAAATAACAGGTAAGCTTTATTCACAATCAATATGTAAAATGTTCATATTTCAGGCATAAGTTAGGTTAGTCATTTCGAAGAAACTTGTATAGAATAATAATACCATGCATACAAATTATTTATCTGACATTGACGACCCCTTTGAGTTTGGAATTTACGCGTTGAAATACCTACTTGCGGTGGAGTTGGTTTTATTTTTTATTATGGAGTGATTTTATCGCGCCGGTGCCGCCCACGTTCATATTTTCTCGATTTCGTGGAAATACGTAATAAAACGTTTCACCCTAGGACGTCTGCTCTGCTACAACTGCGCCCTGCTCTTTCACCCGTGTTTTTCCTGTTGCATATTGTGTCGGTCTAGTTGTCTTCATACAAAAGGACATTCCGACTTTTACTAGGTATAGTGACTTGCTTATTTTTTATGTTACTAGCAGTGCTCCTCGGTTTCACCCGCGTAACTCCCGATCCCGTGGGAATATCGAAACAAGAGGCCTATGTTACTGTCAATGAATCAATGTATCCTCATATCAAGTTTTATGTAAATTAATTCAGTAGTTTCGGAGCCTATTCAATGCAAACAAACGAACAAATATTTCCTTTTTATATTATAAACTAGCGACCCGCCCCGGCTTCGCACGGCTATATTATGCATGTATTATACATATAAACCTTCCTCTTGAATCACTTTATCTATTTAAAAAAACCGCATCAAAATCCGTTTCGAAGTTTTAAAGATTTAAGCATACATAGGGATATAGGGACAGAGAAAGGGACTTTGTTTTATAATATGTAGTGAAGTGATATAGACTATA
Organism: Idaea aversata; assembly: GCA_907269075.1. Taxonomy (NCBI): domain Eukaryota; kingdom Metazoa; phylum Arthropoda; class Insecta; order Lepidoptera; family Geometridae; genus Idaea; species Idaea aversata. The sequence continues at coordinate 719,053 of OU026083.1, forward strand.
CTTACCTACCTACTCATGTAACATATTTGGTTTTTAATTGTTGTATAACTCCGCCTTGTCTATGGCAGACAAAATCAATACTTTGTTATTCAGTTGAAATCTCAAGGTAACCTTGAGTCTTGTACTTGTATACGGGCTGTTTTCCGCAAATAGACCCTTTTTAATTGGGTCATTTTTGTGTGAAGATGGAGTAGTCTTGCCCAGCACCTATTACCCTCTCAGCTTAATTGACCATGTCCAGAAGAAAGACCTGGTCTATACTTCTGGAGCCAACTAAGCCTCGGGTTTCATCACGATGTTTTCCTTCACCGTAAGAGCAATGTCAATTGGCGCACATAAATTTTTCTTAAGGTGCTGCTGGTCGATCGTGTTTCCATACAAATGAATTTAGAGTGTTATCCATTTATTCTTTATGGCATTTAAAAAAACCAAAGTTAAATCTACATAACAAGTCTATATCTAGCCCATGTAGGCGACGAAATAGACAAATTATATTTAATTTGGAAATTATAGCCATCAAAACTTCAGTATTTTCAGTAAAAATAATGCGAATTTCACGGGTAAAATAGCTACGCCGGGAGAAATATAATATCAAATAAGAAACCTACATCATGTAGTAAATTTATCAATTAGTTCAAATAACTTAACTTTCAAAGGATTCATATTGCAGATTTTTCGTATTTTTCTAAATTCGAAAGGTCTGTTTACAAAATTTCCCAGCCCGTATTTTGTTCAAAACATCGTTACCTTTCACCTCTAGAGTAACACCCCGTCACGCGGGTAGCGGGGGGAGATGTAATCCAATGCGCGCTATAGCTTCACGAATACTTTTGTATAACTGGCTTTACCAGCAATGTATACGTAACGATTTAGCTTTCAATGTGTGTGTGATGCTATCGACGAATAGTCGTAATGCTTGCCAAAGTCGCACGGGGACCAATGAAGACAAGTGACAGTGATTTTGCCAACCAATAGTGAACTATTATCTGAATCTCGCATCCAATAAAAACAGTTTATACGACGAACCGACGAACGAGTACCTACCTACCTAGCTGGTGAATTTTACATGTAATTTCGGCTCGTGTCATACCGTGAAGGTCATATCGTTCGCGCCAAATTCAAATTGCACAGCGCTAATTACCTACCGCAAGATCCAACACAATAATATTTTTTCAATTCGAACCAGTAGTTCCTGAGATAGCGCGTTCAAACAAACAAACAACCTCTTTAGCTTTATAATATTACTATAGATAGACTAATCATTAAAATATACATCAGCATTATAATGTTTACCTACTTATTGGTGAAAAAGTCGATCTAAAAAGAGAAACAATAATTTACGTACAAGTTGCGTAACTCTTGAACCGTTTGAGGGTTCTCTTTTTCACCATCACTACATAGTATAAAATAAAGTCACTTTTCGCCGTCCCTATGTCCCTTTGTATGCTTAGATCTTTCAAACTACGCGCGGTTTTTTATAATAACTAAGATCAAAATATACATAAATACAAAAAACGTCAACGTAAACATTTTTTGGAACGATAGTTCCATATCGCGCGTTGTGAAAGGGGGCTAGACGAAAAAAAAATCTTACGAAAATTTGCAACGACACTTTTTGCTATAGTAAGCTATTGTAAGCCGTGCGGCGTGCGCATGTTTCTCTGTCTGTCTCTCTCTCTCTTATAGAAAGCAAGCCAGATATTTTCATTTCTATTTCGCATTTTTTAATTCAAATAAGCTTGTGTTATGGTGACCAGACACGATTAGGCTTGTGTTATGGTGACTAGACGATACTAGGCTTGTGTTATGGTGACTAGACGCAATTAGGCTTGTGTTATGGTGACTAGACCCAACTAGGCTTGTGTTATGGTGAGTAGACCCAACTAGGCTTGTGTTATGGTGACTAGACGATACTAGGCTTGTGTTATGGTGACTAGACGATACTAGGCTTGTGTTATGGTGACTAGACCCAACTAGGCTTGTGTTATGGTGACTAGACGATACTAGGCTTGTGTTATGGTGACTAGACGATACTAGGCTTGTGTTATGGTGACTAGACCCAACTAGGCTTGTGTTATGGTAACTAGACGCAACTAGGCTTGTGTTATGGTGACTAGGCGCAACTAGGCTTGTGTTATGGTGACTAAATGCAACTATTTCGATGCTTATGTATATATACATAGATCACTTTGAAACGTCTTAAAAACCAAAAGCTGTAACGACACTTTTTGCATAGAAAGCAAGCCAGTTATTTTCGTTTCGTCTTTCTATTTCGCATTGAACAGTGTGATGTCGCGACGATTATTTGCAAAAAAAAAATATAAAAAAAATACGTGTGGCACTTGGGAACTCTCAAGTTTTTTTATTTTCAACATGTTAGCTGTCTTTAGTTGGCCGAGTGGTATAAACCGCCACCCGCTACACCAACCGATGTGGGTTCGATCCACAGGTTACATAATGTTCAAATAGTGCTGCACAGGATTGTAAACGTTACGATGGCGGTGGACTTTTGACCGTTGATTGTACACATTCGCACGGGGCGGCGCTCACCACCGCACACCGCACCGATCGCAAGCCGAGCACGCGGTGTTAACACTCGCGCAGTTCCGTAAGCTTGTTGTCACTGTGTGTGTGATGTGTCGCGCCGAGTCGCGCGGCGTACAGTGGTTCGACCCCATACATTGGGTTGGACATAGAGACCGAAATGACAATTTGAAAAAAATAAGTATGCCCTTCGATACCTCTACTCAATAGCAACGATTATTTCTATGAACGTTTTTCGATAAGACTTATATCTTGGCTGTAAATACGGAAAAACTGTTTTTAATGTATGGGAAGCCACCTTTAAATGCTCATAGCAGGTTATTTTCGTTCATTTTCGTGTTGCCGCTTCTATAGCTGTTTCGTATCGTCAATTTACACATTTTCTCCAAAGAAGCATTTTGCTCTTTCGTGCACTTTTTTAGTTTGGGGGGGGGTGAGAGTAAAACTTCAAAATTGGCTTAAACTTAACTTTTTCACGGTCCTAAGCTAAAATATATACATTTACTAGCTGACCCGGCAGACTTCGTACTGCCAAATATAGCCTGTCAAAATGATTTGTAATGTGTCATTTTTTTGTTCCTACATATTCTGTTTCTTTTTTGTTTATCTGTGCTCCAATGCACACTGTTTTGATAGATATGATTGAATTTGAACTTTGTACAGAGGTAATAAAGTGCAAAATTGACTCTTTGACTTTAGGAACATACCTACATTGTTTAAACAACAGTGACTGAACTTTATACAATAGCAATAAAGCTCGTTTTAGTTAGAAAACGTTTGTATGGGAAAAAGAAAAGGGCTGTTTTTAGGGTTTTTCCGGCAATTATTCGAATTTTTCTCCGTAAAAACCATCTTTGAACTTCAACGAACATTAAAAAAAAAGAATTGGCCAAATTGGTCCAGGCGTTGTTGAGTTATGCGCTTACCAACACATTTTGCGATTCAAAAACTCGACAAACAAGCTACTTCCTTTAATTCGCCATATTATGTTTATTTCCAGCATTTGATCCTTATTAGCAACACTTTCGGTATATGCAATAAAACAATTAACATTTTTTTAAATTAAAATCAACTGGTTCGATTCCCGGCTGGGGTATTGAGTTTTTCAAAATTGTAATGATGCCGCCTTTGTTTTTATCAAAATCGAGATCATGATTTCTTTAAATATTTGTACATATTTCCCATAGCTTAAGACTTCCCCTCAAGGGAGACAAATCGAGATATCTCCCTGTACTTTTTTGAATGACTACTTCAACCTGTATTTTTTTGCAGTATTTATAAGAAACTAACTATAAATGTATATATTTTAGCTTAGGACCGTGAAAAAGTTAAGTTTAAGCCAATTTTGAAGTTTACCTCTCACCCCCCCCCCCCCAAACTCAAAAAGTGCACAAAAGAGCAAAATGCTTCTTTGGAGAAAATGTGTGAATTGACGATACGAAACAGCTATAGAAGCGGCAACACGAAAACGAACGAAAATAACCTGCTATGAGCATTTAAAGGTGGCTTCCCATACATTAAAAACAGTTTTTCCGTATTTACAGCCAAGATCTTATCGAAAAACGTTCATAGAAATAATCGTTGTTATTGAGTAGAGGTATCGAAGGGCATACTTCTTTTTTTCAAATTGTCATTTCGGTCTCTATGTCCAACCCAATGTATGGGGTCGAACCACCGTGCGGCGGTAACGACCGAAGCGAGCCCGAACGTGTTTATGTAATGTAGTGTGTGGTAGTGTCCTGACGCTGAAATTGTTGTATGCGTAATATCTTTATACTGCTCTTTACTGAGCCTTTCCTTTTCCTAAACAGTGTAAGGTGAAATAGCTATAATTTTAGCCACGTGCGTCCATGAGTTGACCCCGTCGAACAGGGGATTCTTAAGAAAAAGACATTGGTGCACGGCCGGCCTGGATTCGAACCCACGACCTTCAGAATGAAAGTCGAGGTATCTACCACTCAGCCAACACCGCTTGCTTGAGTCTTTAAAGAAATACAATGTGATAGAATTATTATTATACTACTTAATTTGGGATGGCTTTACTTTACGTGTCCCAGAATAATACAAATAAATAAATATATCAGGACATGCCACACATCGCCATCTAGCCCCAAGCTAAGTAACTACACTTGTGTTATGGGTGCTAGACAACTCATATACTACATAAATACTTTTCTTTTGTTAACTTATCGCTTATGAGCCATAAGGTCTCACTCAACAAGCTCTTATCATTAAGAGGCGAGTCCCTAAAAACGTCATTTACTATTTTAAAAATATTGAAGAACTCCCTGCATTGTAAGACACTAAAAAGAATTCTCGATAGCTTATTAGATGAGTCTACAGTTTCACTATCAGATATTTTGAAAATAATCCATAGTTTTTGAAAAAACAATTATTAACTTTGATGAAAAACATCGAAATCGACCTTTTCTATTTTAAGTATCTGTGCTACTTCGTTGTTATATTTGAAAATATTTTTGGTTAAATTGTGAGACAAAAGTATAGAGAATGCATTCATCATTGCAGTTTTTTACTTATTGAAACCAAATAATAATAATCAATGCCGAAACATAGATATTTTTTTGGTTAAAATCATTCCTCGCTGCCCATACATTTTAGTATGAAGCAGTAGCTCGCGACATTTCGCTTTATATTAGATGTCGCGGCGCGCAAAAATGACAGTGTCATCTCAGTATTCAAGGTGAGAGCACGTCCATTTGTTTCCCGACATTTATTGTTTGACCTGGCATAAGGGTGGGGTGCGAGTGTTGCACACGACAACTAATTTGTAATTGTACCTATTCTTCGAGCAAGGAGTCGAAACTAGGTATAATCCGCGCACAATGAGAATAGGATGGAACCCTGTCAAAGTAAATCGAAAATGACAGTTTATAAATACATATATAAATAAATGTTGCAGGACATTCCACACATCGCCATCTAGCCCCAAGCTAAGTAACTAGACTTGTGTTATGCGTGCTAGCCAACGGATATACTACATATACTGGGTTATTGGAAATTATACTAGCAAGCCGTTGAGGGCTACTTCTGTGCACCCAAACCAACAACTTTTGTTCTACGACTTTTAGAAATTCGAACTTTTTTTCGAAAATTTTGAGGTTAGGTTTACCTGAAAATCAGCTGTTCCTTACACGGAGAGGTCAGTAACCTTAAAATTTGACTTATTTTTTAAGTTTCATGTACTGTTTTTGGTCTGAATGACCTTTGTTTTAAAAAATCAGCAAATACCTACCTACTTATAAAAATTTGTAAATATATACTTATAATACATAGAAATAACCAGACCACAGACAAATATTTAAGCATAAATACTTGTCTGAGGCGGGAATCGTACCTGTGTGGCAGTCCGGCATGGTGACCATTGTGCCAACTGGGTCGTCTTCAAGTAGCGTGAGCATAAAAGTTCTGAATAATGGGTAATTCGTTTTGTTGTAATTAGTTATTTTTTATTTATTCATATTTAGTGTAGCTACATATATAGTATAGGCATTTCTACTGTATGTGAAGACTTCACGGACAAACATACATACTGACACATATATGGGTCAAACTGAGAACCGCCTTTTTTTGAAGTCTGTTAAAAATACACAAAAATGTTTCATGGTTGTAATCCTTTCAATAATAATGTTTAGGGATATTTTTTTTAGTTATTCCAATTATTATTCCCCAATGCCACTCATATGTGCTTCATGAGAATCATCATCAGAGCTTTGACTTTCTTCAGAAGTATCGCTTTCTGAAAAAAATGAAGTTGATGCAGCCAAAGTTCCCTCACCTCGGATGCGTGACACCGTGTTTCAGATATGCTTGTTGCTCGTTCGGTTATTGAAGTGAAAACTTCTTATGGCGCGTTGGGCACTTTTGTGGGTGAGCATTTTCAGCCGTTCTCGCGACAGATGAGATTTCGACAGATGAGATTTTACACAGATATACAGTTTTCACTTCTGCCTGCACTCCCGGAGTGCGCTGTTTTTTTTTTTTGTATTTTTAAACAAACCCATAGGTTCGTCAAAAAGATCTCTTGACAATGTAATTCCCGAATTACTAGATTCGTGATCCACAGCCAACTATGTCATCATTTTCAATGCGTTAGAAAAACCGACTTCGTTCCTGATCGAAATATCTATCGACTGCCAGAACTATTTGAGGTGGTTGACTATTCAAAGTTTTACCCCATTTTCCACTCATTATCACTAAATCACTAAAATAATCACACAATGATTAATTACATAAATCTAGCATTTATAATAAAACAAACCACAATTTATAACAACACAAACCACGGTCGGAATTTATTATTTGTTTATTTAATCACTTTAATAAGCACAGTCCATAGATAATGTGCTCGTTTTATTTATAATTTTGGAGAAAACATTTTTTTAAATGAAATCGCCATTGCTCCATAGACAATCTACCACAGACAATAATAATTTTTCTTTAAATCAATGGGTCTGTTTCAAATCCGCGACACTATGACCGTGCAAATAACTAATTTATACCTAATTATTATTCAGAACTTTTTTTCTAACGCTTCTAACTTTTCTGTCATTTTCGATTTACTTTGACAAGGTTCCATCCCATTCTCATTGCGCGCGGGTTATAATGTGATATTGATTATTTATTTTAACCTAAGAAATAACTGTTCCTATATTTCATTTTAATTTTTGACATAATTATGACGGGCAAACATAGACAAAAAATTAAATACTTCATGGACTGTGGTTTTTTACCTTTCGATATAGGGCATTACAACAAACAAATAATGCCTTGACACCAAACCTCTAAAGTGTCACGGAAAAGGACGCGGTGATACGTCTTGTAGAAATACTTGGTCACAATGCTTTTATTTGAATATCCCGTTTCTGAGCTGTTTTAGAGGTTTGGTGTAAAGACATTATTTTTTTATTGTAATGCCCTTTATCAATAGGTATGGGTGTCAAACTGCACAGCGGCATTTTAAATTACTATGCCGGTTGTGTTGTGTCCAAAGATCTTTACATTTCGATCTCTAATTGGATATGTTTTACAAACAATTTGCGGGAAAGAAAAACTCAACTAGTATTTGACGTTCCTGCCTTTTGCAGGACTTTTTTTTTTTTGTTTTCTCTAAAGAAATTAAAATAGGAATTTATTGAGCTGTCAAAAATTAAATAAAAATATGGAAAAGGTATGATTTAGGTAGGTAGGATGTATTAAAATTGTAGCTTATTTTTATATTTTAATCCTATATATTGTAACTTATTTTTATTCAAGGTTAATAATAATGGGAAAAGTAAAAGGAAATTACTATAAATCCCAAAAAAATAAAGGAAGATTTAAGACAAACCAGTAACTATAATGTACTCATCTTTTTACCCAACTATATCGAATATTATAAAGATTGGTAGGTGTTTTGCCTGAATATTTATATAATAATACTAGCTGTCCCGGCAAACGTTGTTTTGCCATATAAAAAAAACTAAATCAAAATCGGTTCAGCCGTTCGGGAGCTACGATGCCACAGACAGACACACACACACACACACACACACACACACACACACACACACAGACACGTCAAACTTATAACACCCCGTCGTTTTTGCGTCGGGGGTTAAAAATCATACAAATCGGTTCAGCCGTTTAGGTGTAGTTTGGCAACTAACACCGCGACACGATTGACATCAATATTTATACGTCACTCAATTGTTTTGCCTTCCCGGAAACTCTCCATTAAAACTTGAACTTTATGTTATGGTATTAAAGTTCTTATTGACTTGTATTATTACGAATCGTTTGTATGGTATGGAGTATAGAAAAGTGTTGTTTTTAGACATTTTTAGGCAATTTTTTCAATTTTTCTCTCCGTAAGAACCATCCTCGTACCTTATGGAATATTCTAAAAAAAGAATTGGCCAAATTGGTCCAGGCGTTGTTGAGTTATGCGCTTACCAACACATTTTGCGATTCATTTTTATATATAAGATATGATGCCGATACCGACACGTTTTAACCTGTTTCTTAGTAGGGCACATAGGTACATACGAACGTTTATGTGTGAATTTTCAATATATAGAGACGGATGTAATAATTATTTCGCATAATTATTATTATAAAAATATATAAATATAAAAATTATTATAGTACAGAACATTTACTTATTGACAATTTCGTTATCAAACAAAATACCCAAAAAACGTACACTCTGACCCCACCCTTTCCCGCCAGCTACTTACTACCGGACTGCAGTTTTGCGATGTGACAAGTTAAATACTACATACATTGCGTGTTTTCTATGATATTCATAAACATCCTACGAAGACGAACGCTTGATGAATATGTAACTTGTACAAAATGTACGATGCATCGAAAGTAGATTTATTTGTTTCCAGGGTGCGTAATTTTAATACTGCGTTGCACCTGTGTGGCTAGAAAATATCAATGTGTGTGTTCTATCAGAAGTTCCCACGGTCAAGGATTACAGGCTTAAAAAGAGAAACAAATAAGGCAGATGTTTTTGCAAAGATGTCACTGGCTATTTGCACAAATAGTGCTTACAAAAAAACCGGCCAAGTGCGAGTTGGACTTGCGCACGAAGGGTTCTGTCCAATGTTGCATGTACAACTTATTTTTTTCAGTTTTTTAGTATTTGTTGTTATAGCGGCAATAGAAACACATGATGTGTGAAAATTCCAACTGTCTAGCTATCACGGTTATGAGATACACCCTGGTGATAGACAGACAGACAAATGGGTAATGAAGTAGTAATAGGGTCCTGTTTTTTTTACCTTCCCAAAAATGAAGTAGTTTCATTAGGCCCACCACCACTTACCTATAAAGTAACTGATGTTTATCTACTATATAAAAATAAGTTCGGTTTTCCTTCCTGACGCTATAACTCCAGAACGCACGAACCGATTCAGACGATTTCGGTTTTGAAATGTTTGTCGTAGTCCAGGAAAGGTATAAACGGTGAGAAAGATCGGACTTACGTGAGTGAAACCGCGGGGTGCAGCTAGTCACTTTTAAAAATCCTTATTGAAGTTATTATTTTTTACCAACCCCTAATATCCCACTGCTGGGCTGCTGGTCTCCCCATCTCCCTCCATCGGTCGCGGTCTTGGGCCACCTCCGGCCAAGCTGGCTTGAAGCGGTCGAGGTCGTCTCGCCAACGCTACCGTGGTCGACCCCGACGTCGCCGAGCACCCGGAGGTGTCCAGCTTGTTGCTGTTTTAGCCCACTTATCCCTTCTTGATACATGGCCCGCCCAATGCCATTTCAACCTCGCTGATTTGAAACCCACATCTGTGATTTTGGAAGTTATTGATAATGGGAAATTTACCTTAAATTTAATAATTATTAAAAAAACTTGAGAGGTATCAAGAGACATCTGGGTGGAACGAAGTTCCTTTAGATTCATTAGTGAAGGAATTGTAATTTTTTTTTGTAGGTAATCATCGCGACACCACGAAAATAACTGGCTTGCTTTCTATGCAAAAAGTGTCGTTACATTTCTGGTCTTAATTTTTTCCATAATATAATAATAAAGCCTGCGACGCAGAAGGTTGTGAGTTCTAGTTTCTTTCGGCGAAATACCAGTTGATGTGATGCAGTTCATCGAGAATCCTCTCGCCATCGATGAGTCTCCCGGCTATCCAGCCGGGAGACTCATCGGTGACGATCAGCTTGCCAACCAAAGGCTTCAGAGCCTTGAACATCGTCGCAAGGTGGCGAGCTTGTCGGTCTTTTATCAAATACATTTTGGGGAGTGTGCAACAGAACTCCATGACCTAATTTTGTCAATTCCATTGTTTCGTCATACAATCAGGCAAACCGCGCGGATCATATTATAATGAAAAAGTTCTAGATCGTTGATACTACACCGCGTGGACCATGCATCGCGGATTGGAACCGCGCGGTTTGCGTCCGCGCGGATTTCGCCGTGTCTGAACTGGCTCTAAGCGTTTTACTTCGTCATTCCTTGTTCGTACAGTAAGGAAATGGAATTGGTTGCCTGCGTCTGTCTTTCCTGATGTACAATTTGGGGGTTTTCAAGTCGCGAGTGAATAGGTATCTTAAAGAAAAGAGTGCTCCATTTTCGTATGAATAAGGGACAATGACGCTTAGGACTCTTCTAAGCGTCATTGTTCCTTATTGTTCAGTAGAGAACGATAGGTGGCCCATATTATGATTATCTATACTAATATCATAAAGCTGAAGAGTTTGTTTGTTTAAACGCGCTAATCTCAGGAACTACTGTTTCTGAAAAAAAACTTTTCGAAAATAGTCCATTTATCGAGGAAAGCCTACGGGATCGGGAGTTACGCGGGTGAAACTGCGGCGCGAGCGCTGCTAGTTATGAATGAAGACCAGCGTCGTTGAACGAAAACGCAATTTAGAATAGAAAATCGCTTTATTGAATCCAAGACAACATTACCGCACCCAAGTATTGGTCGGACTGCCATAGACTTAAAATGTCGGGAGCTAGTGTCATTTACATGTCAATTTGACCCATAACACAAGTCTAGTTACTTAGCTTGGGGCTAGATGGCGATGTGTGGAATGTCCTGCAATATTTATTTTATTCTCAATAGCGACCCGCCCCGGCTTCGTACATATAAACCTTCCTCTTGAATCACTCTATCTATTAAAAAAAACCGCATCAAAATCCGTAGCGTAGTTTTAAAGATTTAAGCATACAAAGGGATATAGGGACAGAAAAAGCGACTTTGTTTTATACTATGTAGTGATGATGATGAAAATGAAGCTTACTGTTTTTTGTTTTCAGTTCGAGCCACCACATAATGGATGAAGAAGATATTGATATTGAGGAACACGATGTCCTCGACAACCCTCGCATTAGGGACATCTTCCCAGATCTAGCTAGAATTAAGATTGAACAACTCTCTGATGATGGTAAGGTTTATTTTATTACTTGTTTGTGAGAGAAGGCTCACAGCTAAGCGACGCTCGCTGATCGTTTACGGTCGTGCGGGTTAAACGACGCCTGGCGCTGTCATTACTTCGATGGGTGAACAATTAGTAGTGTGGCAAAAACAATGTTATTTTTATTTTTTATTTTTATGCCTACGACGACCCTGCTCTCCAGCGGAATCAGCGAACTGTCAAATTGACGTTTGCATCCGTTCTTTTACGAGCGAAATTTGAATAATCTTTGATCCTGAGTTTAGAAGTATCTCTGTGCTTTTAAATGTAAATATGTGTTACAAAGAACGAAGGAGCAGTTTATTAATCGTATTTGTACACAACACTTCAAAAAATTTAGGTATAAAAAAGTTGTTGACGCTCTAAAATCCGGTCCGAAATCATATACGTCTTGATAGCACCGTAAGCATTTTGAGTACGCTTACAATATCGAAGCAGGTGATTTGTTCGCTAGCACTGTCTGTCATCTACAGGGTTATTGGAAATTATTCTAGCAAGCGATTGAGGGCTACTTCTGTGCACCTTAACAAACAACTTTTGTTCTACGACTTTTGGAAATTCGAACATTTTTTCGAAAATTTCGAGGTTAGGTTTATCTGAAAATCAGCTGTTCCTTACACGGAGAGGTCATTAACCTTAAAATTTTACTTATTTTTTTAAGTTTTATCTACTGTTCTTAGTCTAAATGACCTTTGTTTTAAAAAACAGCTGTTTTCGAATTTACATAACCTCAAAATTTTCCTATTTTTTTTCGAATTTCCAAAAGTCTGTGAACAAAAGTTGTTTGTTAAGCCTGTAATCCTTGACCGTGGGAACTTCTGATAGAACACACACATTGATATTTTCTAGCCACACAGGTGCAACGCAGTATTAAAATTACGCACCCTGGAAACAAATAAATCTACTTTCGATGCATCGTACATTTTGTACAAGTTACATATTCATCAAGCGTTCGTCTTTGTAGGATGTTTATGAATATCATAGAAAACACGCAATGTATGTAGTATTTAACTTGTCACATCGCAAAACTGCAGTCCGGTAGTAAGTAGCTGGCGGGAAAGGGTGGGGTCAGAGTGTACGTTTTTTGGGTATTTTGTTTGATAACGAAATTGTCAATAAGTAAATGTTCTGTACTATAATCATTTTTATATTTATATATTTATATATTTTTATAATAATAATTATGCGAAATAATTATTACATCCGTCTCTATATATTGAAAATTCACACATAAACGTTCGTATGTACCTATGTGCCCTACTAAGAAACAGGTTAAAACGTGTCGGTATCGGCATCATATATTTTATATAAATATTCAGGAAAAACACCTACCAATCTTTATAATATTCGATATAGTTAGGTAAAAAGATGAGTACATTATAGTTACTGGTTTGTCTTAAATCTTCCTTTATTTTTTTGGGATTTATAGTAATTTCCTTTTACTTTTCCCATTATTATTAAACTTGAATAAAAATAAGTTACGATATATAGGATTAAAATATAAAAATAAGCTACAATTTCAATACATCCTACCTACCTAAATCATACCTTTTCCATATTTTTATTTAATTTTTGACAGCTCAATAAATTCCTATTTTAATTTCTTTAGAGAAAACAAAAAAAAAAAAGTCCTGCTAAAGGCAGGAACGTCAAATACTAGTTGAGTTTTTCTTTCCCGCAAATTGTTTGTAAAACATATCCAATTAGAGATCGAAATGTAAAGATCTTTGGACACAACCGGCATAGTAATTTAAAATGCCGCTGTGCAGTTTGACACCCATACCTATTGATAAAAGGTATTACAATAAAAAAATAATGTCTTTACACCAAACCTCTAAAACAGCTCAGAAACGGGATATTCAAATAAAAGCATTGTGACCAAGTATTTCTACAAGACGTATCACCGCGTCCTTTTCCGTGACACTTTTGAGGTTTGTTGTGTAGGCATAATTTTTTCGCTGTAATGCCCTCTATCGAAGGGTATGGGTCTCAAAGTGCACCGCGAACTTTTATAAAATCGTAGGATAAACGTTTCTTCAAATATCCCATTTCCGAGACGCTTTAGAGGTTTGGTGTGAAGGCATTATTTGTTTGTTGTAATGCCCTATATCGAAAGGTAAAAAACCACAGTCCATGAAGTATTTAATTTTTTGTCTATGTTTGCCTGTCTTAATTATGTCAAAAATTAAAATGAAATATAGAAACAGTTATTTCTTAGGTTAAAATAAATAATTAATATCACATTATAACCCGCGCGCAATGAGAATGGGATGGAACCTTGTCAAAGTAAATCGAAAATGACAGAAAAGTAGCGTTAGAAAAAAAGTTCTGAATAATAATTAGGTATAAATTAGTTATTTGTCGCGGATTTGAAACAGACCCATTGATTTAAAGAAAAATTATTATTGTCTGTGGTAGATTGTCTATGGAGCAATGGCGATTTCATTTAAAAAAATGTTTTCTCCAAAATTATAAATAAAACGAGCACATAAGGACTGTGCTTATTAAAGTGATTAAATAAACAAATAATAAATTCCGACCGTGGTTTGTGTTGTTATAAATTGTGGTTTGTTTTATTATAAATGCTAGATTTATGTAATTAATTATTGTGTGATTATTTTAGTGATTTAGTGATAATGAGTGGAAAATGGGGTAAAACTTTGAATAGTCAACCACCTCAAATAGTTCTGGCAGTCGATAGATATTTCGATCAGGAACGAAGTCGGTTTTTCTAACGCATTGAAAATGATGACATAGTTGGCTGTGGATCACGAATCTAGTAATTCGGGAATTACATTGTCAAGAGATCTTTTTGACGAACCTATGGGTTTGTTCAAAAATACAAAAAAAAAAACAGCGCACTCCGGGAGTGCAGGCAGAAGTGAAAACTGTATATCTGTGTAAAATCTCATCTGTCGAAATCTCATCTGTCGCGAGAACGGCTGAAAATGCTCACTCGTGTATCAGTGATGGCGGTAGCGTGCGATGCGAACTGCGTACGGCAGCTCGCTGCGAACCTGCACCATCCACCGAGAGATGTCGCTGTTAACACTGTTGTACAGAAGTGAGTATCGTAGTTCGGCCGTTTGCACAGAGATGGCGCTGTTTTCAATATTGCATAGTAGTAGAAGCACAATAACTGTTAAAATCTCATCTGTCAAAATCTCATCTGTCGCGAGAACGGCTGAAAATGCTCACCCACAAAAGTGCCCAACGCGCCATAAGAAGTTTTCACTTCAATAACCGAACGAGCAACAAGCATATCTAAAACACGGTGTCACGCATCCGAGGTGAGGCAACTTTGGCTGCATCAACTTCATTTTTTTCAGAAAGCGATACTTCTAAAGAAAGTCAAAGCTCTGATGATGATTCCCATGAAGCACATATGAGTGGCATTGGGGAATAATAATTGGAATAACTAAAAAAAATATTCCTAAACATTATTATTGAAAGTATTACAACCATGAAACATTTTTGTGTATTTTTAACAGACTTCAAAAAAAGGCGGTTCTCAGTTTGACCCGTATATGTGTCAGTATGTATGTTTGTCCGTGTAGTCTTCACATACAGTAGAAATGCCTAATACTATATATGTAGCTACACTAAATATGAATAAATAAAAAATAACTAATTACAACAAAACGAATTACCCATTATTCAGAACTTTTATGCTAACGCTACTTGAAGACGACCCAGTTGGCACAATGGTCACCATGCCGGACTGCCACACAGGTTTGATTCCCGCCTCAGACAAGTATTTATGCTTAAATATTTGTCTGTGGTCTGGTTATTTCTATGTATTATAAGTATATATTTACAAATTTTATAAGTAGGTAGGTATTTGCTGATTTTATAAAACAAAGGTCATTCAGACCAAAAACAGTACATGAAACTTAAAAAATAAGTCAAATTTTAAGGTTACTGACCTCTCCGTGTAAGGAACAGCTGATTTTCAGGTAAACCTAACCTCAAAATTTTCGAAAAAAAGTTCGAATTTCTAAAAGTCGTAGAACAAAAGTTGTTGGTTTGGGTGCACAGAAGTAGCCCTCAACGGCTTGCTAGTATAATTTCCAATAACCCAGTATATGTAGTATATCCGTTGGCTAGCACGCATAACACAAGTCTAGTTACTTAGCTTGGGGCTAGATG
Source organism: Idaea aversata (assembly GCA_907269075.1). Taxonomy (NCBI): domain Eukaryota; kingdom Metazoa; phylum Arthropoda; class Insecta; order Lepidoptera; family Geometridae; genus Idaea; species Idaea aversata. The sequence continues at coordinate 734,692 of OU026083.1, forward strand.
GCGATGTGTGGAATGTCCTGCAATATTTATTTATATATGTATTTATAAACTGTCATTTTCGATTTACTTTGACAAGGTTCCATCCTATTCTCATTGTGCGCGGATTATACCTAGTTTCGACTCCTTGCTCGAAGAATAGGTACAATTACAAATTAGTTGTCGTGTGCAACACTCGCACCCCACCCTTATGCCAGGTCAAACAATAAATGTCGGGAAACAAATGGACGTGCTCTCACCTTGAATGCTGAGATGACACTGTCACTTTTGCGCGCTGCAACATCTAATATAAAGCGAAATGTCACGAGCTACGGCTTCATACTAAAATGTATGGGCAGCGAGGAATGATTTTAACCAAAAAAAATATCTATGTTTCGGCATTGATTATTATTATTTGGTTTCAATAAGTAAAAAACTGCAATAATGAATGCATTCTCTATACTTTTGTCTCACAATTTAACCAAAAATATTTTCAAATATAACAACGAAGTAGCACAGATACTTAAAATAGAAAAGGTCGATTTCGATGTTTTTCATCAAAGTTAATAATTGTTTTTTCAAAAACTATGGATTATTTTCAAAATATCTGGTAGTGAAACTGTAGACTCATCTAATAAGCTATCGAGAATTCTTTTTAGTGTCTTACAATGCAGGGAGTTCTTCAATATTTTTAAAATAGTAAATGACGTTTTTAGGGACTCGCCTCTTAAGGTGCACAGAAGTAGCCCTCAACGACTGCAGCCCTTTTAAACAGGCTTTTTCCGCAATAAATTTCTTTAAGGACCTTGTAACTTTGAATTTTGTTTATTGTGCTCTATGTTTTCCTAAATATAAATAAATACAGTTATTGATAATCATAATATAAGAACGCGATTCAGGGTTGTTTCTGTGCACCTTTGGTATGAATAAAATTGAAATACTTAAGTACGGAGTTTTTTTTTTTTTTTTTTTTCGAAAAATTTGAGGTTATGATTACCTACCCGAAAACCAGCTGTTACTTATACAAAGACGTTATTAATTTGAAGATTATACTTACTTTTTGAAGTGAAAAGTTCTTATGGCGCGTTGGGCACTTTTGTGGGTGAGCATTTTCTGCCGTTCTCGCGACAGATGAGAAAGACCGCTATTCGAATGTAGATGGCGCTGATTTAAATTTTTTACTGCCATCTAGCGAATAAAAATAAACTATATCCCCCTTATTCCAAAACGAAGTCTAAAAATTAAACTACGTTTTAGTGAGATTAAAACCATGGACTTAGATAAACGTTATTACAAAAAGAAGTTTACCGCTAAAACCAGGTTTGTCTGTCCTGCCAAAGTTAAACTGCCGAGCACCCTAGTTTAACTATCTTAGTCCGCAGATTATAACCTCAAAAAATTAAATTCTGACGTTCACCTTTTCCTCGTTACTCCAATTCTCGCTCCTTTTTAGGGTACCATACCCAAAGGGAAAAACGGGGCCCTCTTACTAAGACTTCGCTATCCGTCCGTCTTCTGTCCGTCACCAAGCTCTATCTCAAGAACCGTGATAGAGAGAGTTGAAATTTTCACAGATTTTAACAACATATTACCTAAACCTACTAAAAACATAAATAAGTAAATATTTTTAGTACGTACTTATGTTCAAAGAGGATATAATCACTACGTTTGCTTATGTTTTTGAGAAATTTAGGTTATTTTCATGTTTACTATTTTTTAGGTAATTTTTTTTTTGTTTTATACTTCTAAACGGCCAGGCAAAAGGCTTAACCTATACAGCCTCTTCTGACAACTCAACTCGAGCCGCGTTCCGATATACGCTACATAAATTGATGTATTTAAATACAACAACGTAATCGCGAACATAGAATAACAAATACAAGTCACGCTATTTCACAATAATTAAACACACAATTTTATATTTTTATCACTTTAGTATTCGATTTCTTAAATAAGTTTTTAATTTTACTCACTTACCACCATTTTGTGAAAAGGAACGGTGTTTCGAACGCTGAACGAACAAAAGAATGGTTTGTTTCAAGTTTGCTATCTATTGTCTATGGTTGCGACTAAAACCAGGGATCTTCTGGTCCTTGGTCTATTTACTTTTTGTAATAAGAATCAATTTTAAACCAAAACTAACACAAAAACCTAGATCTTTTAGTACAGGTTTAAACTATGGTTTTGCAGTTTTTTTGTAAAAAGAGGGTATTTGTTTAAGTGAGTGCTAATAGATGGCAGTAGCAGATCGTTTCAAGAAATATTCTATGAGAAATAACAAGTTTATTGTTGAAGTGAAAACTTCTTATGGCGCGTTGGGCACTTTTGTGGGTGTTTTAACTATTTAAATTCATTTTCAAACTTAAATTCTATTAATATTATTCTTTAACTTCTTATTAAATTATTTGTAAACAAACATTTGTTATTACGACATGACAGTGACAGATAACCTTACAAAAATCAATAATTATCTTCCTGTCATTGTCAAATTTTACCCTGTCCGTTTTGTTTACGTTTTATTGGCCGGTTATTAGCCTGGACCTTTCATATTTTTTGAAGTGAAAACTTCTTATGGCGCGTTGGGCACTTTTGTGGGTGAGCATTTTCAGCCGTTCTCGCGACAGATGAGATTTTACACAGATATACAGTTTTCACTTCTGCCTGCACTCCCGGAGTGCGCTGTTTTTTTTTAAGATTTTGCGACTGTGCTAAGTCTGAATGACATTTAATTTTGTTTGAAAAAATCAGCTGATTTTCGTATTAACAAACCTCAAAAAATTTCAATTCTGAAAAAATTGAACTTCTGAAAATCGTAGATGTAATAAGTTGCACAGAAGTGGCCCTTAACTGCTCTCTTATATAATTACCAATAACCCTGTATATAATTTCCAGAAGCCCATGAATTTGACCACCAACTGGATGCCAACCATCAACCTGGACCCTCGTCCCAGAAACCATCTCATCAAGATACTCTAGACAGTTTCAACATTCAAATAAAGCAAGAATTCGGCGAGTATGAGTACCTTAGTGACTGCAATGATATTGACGAAGCCGATAATTCTGACCAAGCTGATCAGATAGACCGGTCTGATAATAATATTGACCCAGATAACCCTGACAGTGAATTTAATGACGCTGATAATATTAATATTGAACATAACGAAGATTTCGACACTGCTGATCATTCTGATATTGATGGATCTGATAATGTTGATCAAATTTCTGACTTCGAACAGGTCAATAGTAATATTATCAGCAGTCATACATCTGATATTGAAATATTATCGAGTGACACAGAATATCAATTACCGAATAAAATAATTCTAGGATCAAAGAAACCCACTCAAAAGACAGAAGTAGGAAAAATACATAAGAAACCAAACGTTTTGTTAGAGGATTATGGTGAAAGTTTACGTCAAAATGGATGTTTTTGTGATACCTGTGAAATCCTATTTGCAACACCTAACGCTTTAGATGCTCATAATACGTCTGTGCATTCGTTCCTCGTAGCTGTATCCAGGAATGTAGCTCGAAAATCTACTTCTAAAAGTCATATACGTAAAACTGAAGTTTTCAAAAGGGCGGTAGCTAAAAAAAGTACTGGTGGTAAATTCAATAGCAGATTCTGTAATCATTGTCAGATGACTTTTTCTGACAATACGAGTCTTATAAAACATCTCTACGAGTTGTTACCGACAAAACAATTCAATTGCAATAATTGTAATTTAAAATTCACTACTCAAAATGAACTTACCATGCATAGTATTGAGCATAAAGAATTACCAAATCCGAAATTAGTTAAAGTTACTAAACATCTGCCTGTAAATTATCCTAAAATAGATAATACTAAATTATCTATAGATCAGCCTGTAAATTATCCTAAAAAAGATTATACTAAATTATCTAAAGAGCAGTCAGTAAATTATCCTAAAATAGATAATTCTAGATTATCTAAAGATATGTCTGTAATTTATCCTAAAATAGATAATTCTAGATTATCTAAAGATCTGTCTGTAATTTATTCTAAAAAAGACATTACTAAATTATCCAATTCCAATTGGCTTGCTGTTAATAAAAATGATGATAAATTTAAATGTACTCTATGTTCTGATATATTTGATAACTATAATAATTGTAAGAAACACAGAGATAGAGTACATCCTGGTACTAAAAACTTTACTATTTTCACTAAATTGAGAGCCAAAAAGCGTAAAGACGAAGTTATCGATGGTAGAAATGTAGATAATAGTGTCATGATACCAAAATCAACATTATTTAAATGTAAAAATTGTAATTTACACTTTTTATCAGGCTTTTCAGCTGTTTTACATAAAGCTTGTAATATTGTTAAGAATTTCTGGCTCTGTGGCATTTGTAATAGAAAATTTAGAAAGGAGGATCAGAATTTACATAAAAAGCAGCACGAAGTTAATACTCGATTCAGGGTACATCTTATTGTCTCTGATTTGTATCATAGAATCTTATGTCGCTGTCCACACTGCAGCTTACACTTTGAAGAAAAACAATTCAAACCTCATTTAAAATACTGCACAAAAATCACTAAAGAAATGTGTAGTACGTGCAAGATACTGCTTCCGAAATCACGTCTTGCAGAACATACTAGAAAACATGTATATTTCCATTTCCAACCCGCTGATTTTTTCATACTGAATTATATCAGTGAGAAACATAAACGGAAGAGTGATGATGATTTAAACGAAACTGCAGCTAAAATAAGGAAATTGAACGATGAAGAATTTAGAATAAATAAAGTAGCGATTTACTATTGTAAGAATTGCAAGTGCTGTGTTAGTTCTAAAAAGCCGATAATACGTGAATCACATGCTACTAAAAGATGTTTTAACAATAACGCTAAGATCTGTGGAGAATGTGGCTTGTATTTCACTAGTAAAGCTATTCGAAGTCATTCACAATATCATAGTGGACGTAATATTACTATACGGGATATAAAAATGATAGATATAGTTACACTGAAAGAAATTACGCCTCTCATACCGAATTACCCACAGTGTGGAAAGTGCAAAATTAACTTTTTCAGTGCTGAGGCAAAGGATGATCATGTTTGTGGTGAAGATTACAAAACTTGTGAATTCTGTGGCGATAGATACCACAATTCCGTATACGATATACACAGACTATTCCACGACGAATATACACCTGGAGCAAATAATGTACATCGAAAAACAAATAATGCCAATTCATTAAAATTATTTAAGTCACATACAGCTAAAAAATCTTATCCGGAAGTTAAAATAATGCCAGATGTAATGTTAAAGTATGAATCGTTAAAAGGGATGTGGGTTGTTTTATTGTTTAATTGTAAAATTTGCGATATCAATATAGATTCGTATGGCGATTGCGTTGAACATAGTCAACGTCATATGGCTCAGAGATTGATGAGAGAACAATCTATAAAATGTTACATTTGCCATTTGAAATTTGACGAGACCTTATGGTCTAAACATGCAGAGTTCCACGGGCAGGCGAAAATTAATCGGGATAATTTTAAATTACTTACGTTTGATCCAAGAAATTTACTAACAGAGACGTGGTTTCAAATGTTTGAAAGCTTGCCAGAGAACGAGATAAACAAACTTATAAATGAAAGTGTGTATGGGGCTGAACGAAGTGTTAAAATGGAATTGGTAAAGCCAGGACGTCCAGAGTTTACTCTCTACATCTGCGCCAATTGTCGTATCTGTTTTGAGCAAGACACTATATCAAGACATGTGGCTGATAAATGCAGAGTTTCAGCCAATGTTTGTCAAGTCTGTGAAATAGCATTCGAAGATATATTAAGTCTTCAGCAACATGAAGATCTTCACGAAAAAGGTATTGACAAAAATGAGTTTCGAATTGTTAGTTTTAATAAACTTATAGAACAGAGCGTGGTTAGTACAATTAGACAAAATAATGATAAAAATAAGCCATATACGGTGTATAAATGTGCTAATTGTGATGTATGCGTAACACTTCGGCATAGTATAATGAGACATTTTTGTGGCAGAAATACTCAAAAGTTCTGCAAGATTTGTAACCAAAAATTCGCATATCAATCTATACCGAAACATAACCGGAAACACAAAACAAATCCTAATTTTAAAGCTATGAATATCAATATTGAAATATTCCAACCTCGGAGACACACACCATATCCTAGAAAACATACCAAATTGCCGCATAAAAAGCCTAATAAAGTAAATAAGTTTAATATACAAAGACCCTCTAAGTTGATTGATAATAAAGTGCCCGTCGGCCAAGACTTAAAAGGACGTATAATGCTATACAAGTGCTCACAGTGCCAAGTTTGCTTCATGTTGCATCCCAGCGCGGAGAATCACAGATGCGATAGCGTTAAAAGCAAATTCTATTGCAAAATATGTCGTGAAAAATTCGGTTCCAATACCACCCCAAGCCACAAAGCCAGACATAAGCTAAACTCTAGTTGCAAAGCTGACAACTTTATAATTAACCACTTTAAACCAAGAACTAAGACCACTGCAGCCATATTTACTTTCAAACCACAAGATATTAAAGTGAAAGAAATTACAAAGGTAACGATTAAAAACTCTTTAGTAAAACCATTAGGTTATAAAACAACGCTCCGCTTTAAACACCGCAACGTAACATTTTTAGGACTTAACGAAATAAATAAAAATAAAAAGAAATATATAAGATACCATTGCGTTAGATGCAATATGACTATGTTAAGATCAAGTTTAAGGAATCACAAATGTCCGGAAACTGTAAACAAGAAAAAATACCACTGTAATATTTGCAACCAATTTATCGTTAATTGCCGAAAGGCAGAACATATTAAAAAACACAAAGATTTTCCAGATTTCATATCTGAAAACATACAAATAATAAAATTCAAAAGTCAGGGTTTTGAACATGATGAATTCGAAGATAAAAATTCTACAAATGAAGAAGAAATAGACTCTCATTATGAAGAAGAAATAGATTCTCATAATGAAGAAGAAATTGATACTCATAATGAAGAAGAAAAAGTTTCGGAAGATCACTCCAAAAAATACACAGTATTAAAATGCGTAGAATGTTATATGAGCAAAGACTACAAATCTTATGACAATAATCATCGGTGTGTGTATGACGCTCGTCGGAAATTACACTGCAAGATTTGTGATCTAATCATTTTAAAATGCAATAAAACAAAACACTTGGCTAAGCATAAGCTTGATCCGAACTTTAGAAAAGAGAATTTAGAAATCATACCTTTCAAATCAAACCAATCCTTGTCAGAAAAAGTTAGTACCGAAGAAAGTGACGAAAATGATGATGACATAGTTGATGAATCGATGGATATTGATTTCAATCAGGATTATGAAGATTTTGTGGCAGATCAACAAAAAACTAATCCAAACATTAACAAATATAACTATGTACAGTACGAATGTACGCTTTGTAAACGAAATCTTTTAGATATGAGAAATGTCAGGAATCACAATTGCAGTTTGAAAACAAAGGCACGTAACGTCGATTTCTATTGTATTTTATGTAAACGTTTTTACCCCACGATACTCAAACTGAAACACAAACTACGTCACGACAGTGACCCTGATTACTGTGCTGATAATATAGATCTTTCTATTTTCTGTAATATTATTTATAATTTTGATGTTGATGACAATGTAGAATCAATAAATGGTCAAGAAATAAAAAATATAGATAACAAAAAATATAAGTACATACAGTATGAATGTACTAGATGTAAAGGAAATCTTTTAGAAAAGAAAAGCTCGCTTTACCACAATTGCACTTCGAAAACAAAGAAGAATCGCTACAAAACTTTCTTTTGCGATATTTGCAAACGGTCATATTCCCTCGTCCATCAATCAGCTCACGAAATTCGTCATAAAAGTTATCCAGATTACAACTCTGACACTATTCAGATTGTGTCTTTTTGTAATGATACTGATGTTGATGATGATGATGACACTGTAGATCTGGCTTCATCTATAGATGTCCAACAAACAGAACATCTACCAGTAGATAATCAAGAAGTTGATTTGCAAGCATCATTAGTTAGCCAAGAAAATAATCTTCAAGCATCAATAGATGGCCAAGAAATAGAAAATAAAGGTAAACATAAGTACGTGCAATATGAGTGTACTATTTGTAAAGTAAATCTTTTAAGAATGGACAGTATTCAAGACCACAATTGTACTTCGATTAAATTGAAGAAATTTTACAAGACTTTCTTTTGTCACATTTGCAAACTGTCATATTCTCTTAAATTTAAATCAAGTCATAGACTTCGTCATAAAACTCGGCCAGATTACAACCCTGACACTATTAAAGTTGTGCCTTTTTGTAATAAAAATGGTGATGAATTGATAGATGGTGATGGTGATGACAATGCAGATCTGGCTTCGTCTATAGATGACCAAGAAATGGAACATCAATCAGTAGATGATCAAGAAGTACATTTACAAGCATCAAGAGATGGCCCAGCAACAGAAAATAAAAGTTGGAGTAAGCATAAGTACGTGCAATATGAGTGTACTATTTGTAAAGTAAATCTTTTAAGAATGGACAGTGTTCAAGACCACAATTGTACTTCGATTAAATTGAAGAAATTTTACAAGACTTTCTTTTGTCACATTTGCAAACTGTCATATTCTCTTAAATTTAAATCAAGTCATAGACTTCGTCATAAAACTCGGCCAGATTACAAACGTGATTCTATTAAAGTTGTGCCTTTTTGTAATAAAAATGATAATGAACCAATAGATGGTGATGACAATGCAGATCTGGCTTCGTCTATAGATGACCAAGAAACAGAACATCAATCAGTCGATGATCAAGAAGTTGATTTACAAGCATCAATAGATGGCCAAGATACGGAAAATATAGGTGAGACGAAATATAGGCGCATACAATATCAGTGTACTATTTGTAAAGGAATTACTTTAAGAATGGTCCGTGTTCAAGATCACAATTCTTCTTCGAAAACTGTTCTAGAGCACAATTGTACTTATTGTTCATACGGACCACGTAACGCTTTCTTTTGCCGCATTTGCAGCTTGTTTTATCCTCTTAAATGTGAATCAAGTCATAGACTTCGTCATGACAATGTAACTAATCCAGATTACAATCCTGACACTATTCAAAATGTGCCTTATTGTAATAATGAAACAAAAGATGATGATGACACTGTAGATCTAGATTCATCTGTAGATATAGATGACCAAGATACTCTAACTGACAAAGTAATAGATAAAGTAGAATCGATTGATACAAATACAACACGAGAATACATACAATTCGAATGTATAATTTGTAAAGTTAATCTAATTAAAACAGGTATACAATTAAAGCATGATTGTATAAATTCAAAAAAGGTTATTCAGACATTTTTCTGTGATATTTGTAACCGTACGTATTCTAGGAAACATTGGCATAAATTGCGACACGAAAAGTTTAAAAATTACAATGCTGATACTATTAGAGTTATACCTTATGATCCTCGAGCTACAAGACAAAACAATAATAATTTTAAAGTTAATGCTACTTTTAAAACTAAAAAGAATAAGAAAAGTGTTTGGCGGCATGGTGAGATACCGAAACGAAAATTTTCGAAAACAGATGGAGATTCAGTGTCAACAATTTATAAATGTGATTGCGGACTACATTTCACTTCAAGAACTACTGTAGATTCCCATATACAAATATGCAATAAAGATCTTGATGTATCTAAAGAAAAATGCAGCAAATGCGGCCTTTTATTCCCAACTGACATCTTAGTAAATCATCTTTGCAAACATCACAGTAAAGATATTAGAATTAAAATTGAAACTATTACAAAATATGATGATTCTCATGTAGAAGAAGTTGATATCGCAGAAAGTGATGATTCTGACATTGATGACGAACGACATATTATATCAGATGATGACAGTAAAGATGATTTTCAACCACATGAAGACGTTCGAAATGATTTGAAAGTAAATGAAAACGATCAATCAACAGATGTAGTCAAAATTGAACCTCGACCTAGCACATCGCGAACCAAACCAGACTTGTTCAAATGCAGTGAATGCAATGTATACTACGTCAATGCTAACACGTGTTTAAAACACGTTAAAAATCATGAAAAATTAGATCCGAAACAATACATCGAGTGCAAATTATGCGGCTTACAATTCACTTTTATGACACTTATGACACATATGAAAAGGCACCACGAAACTCCGTTCGATGTTGACAAGATTGTGGTCGAAGTATACCACCCTCAAGAAGATGGTTTACCGTTGAAAAAGGAGCTGTTTTGCGCGAGTGAACGATTGCAATCGCTTTTAGTCAGTTCTAGTAACGATGAAGGCTGCAGCTCCAGCACGCACTAAGGTTGCTTTGAAAGAAATTGACGAAAATAATACAAGATTTACCAACTTATATAAAAACGTTCCTTAGCTTTGATTCGTGTCTTCGTGCCCTTGACGTTTTAGGTTATCGGAAGCGTGATAAAACAACGGTTAACAACGCTTAGTGTTCGGTTATAACAAAGTGCATATCGGCATTGCACATCGACATCGCAGCTCGCTGTCGCACAACGATGTCGGTACAAACATGGATGGTTACAATGGAAACAAGTAGATATAGGCTACAGTGCGGGGTAATTTGACCAATCCTGAACTAGATCACATCGATGAACACCGCGGTTGGCGATGTAAGAACGAAATATTTAGTTTTCATAATCCATGCTTGCATCAATATATCGCAGGGAGGCATCTGTTGTGCGATATGCGATCTGCGATATTATTTTTGACATAGGTACCATTACTTTAAAATGTCTAACCTCAATGCAACTCAATTAACTTGCAATTCGCTTGGCGACTGCTTGGCTTTTACACTTACATGGTAGCCTCCCTCAGGTTCAACGTTAATGCATATTTGCTAATGATTTCTTAAGTATGTAACACGTTCAATCCCACCGAATAACTTTTTGAAACCAGTGTCTTTTAAATAAAAAAAGGATCATCTCAATCATTTAATTAAACCGTTTTTGAGTAATCGGTGAACATACATAAAAATTGATATTACGCGACGAAATGAGAAACTCCTTATGAGATTTTTTTTCCTTATAAGATTTTTAGATAGATATTTTTTTTCTCTCTCTTATTTTGATGTAAATTATACAATAATAATGATAAAATCCTAAATTAAATTGTTTGTGCTTAAAAATAAGACAGGGGTTTGAACTTCTTTGTATAGAAGCTGGCATAGTACTCAATTCACCATTTTTATTTCTTCAAAATAATATTGTACAAAAGCTATAATGTATTATAGTATAATGGTGAAAAGGAAACTATGCCAAAAGTTTTTTTTTAGTTATATACTTCAAAATTATAAAATTGTAAGATATAATATTGGCCTTGTTTATGCTGAAACAAGCTTTTTTTTACTTATTTTTAAAGCGTTGAAGCTTCGTTTTTTTTTCCTGTTTGAATATTCTGTGTACTTAGGGTAGGTATATGTACGATGAATTAAAAAATGTATTAAAATTATTTTTCATTGTCAATGAAAAACGCTGACCTTTTATATTTTTAGACCTTATTAAGGGGGGTCCATACGCCAACGACCTTGGTACACAGCTTACTAAATAGTTACTATTGACACCGGTCGCCATCGTTGGTGAAAATTGATGATTGTTACGAATGTGTTTTGTTTTTCTCAAAAGTGCTGAGATGGAATTGTAGGTGAGATTTTTACCGACATTTTGGTGTGATTTTGAGCCAAACATTTCCTATAGTTTTGAAGCTATGATAAAATTAAGAATTAAAACTAGTCTAGCTTTGAAACGACAAAGAATTTTCGCCTCAAAATTACCCCAAAATATCGGTAAAAGTTTCACCTACAATTCTATCTCAGCACTTTTGAGAAAAACAAAACACATTCGTTACAATCAACAATACTAGTTGTAAGCGACGGGTATTTCTGGCGCGTTGCGTTTGGCAGCATAAGCAGCCTTAAAATGCTTACCCCTTGGGTTAAGTGACATAATAAATATCGTGACTGGCATTGTAATCGCTTATAGTAACATTACGATATAAGTGCGGTAAATTGATCATTGCATAGAGGCGGTTTATGACGAGCGGAACGCGAGCCGATATGCCGAGATGCTGTCAAATCCACACGCGTATCGTACGACATTTTTTATCACGGTTGCGAATAAAATAAAAAAATTGTTAAATAATAAAAATTTAACAAAATAGTTGTGTTTAAAAACAGAAAAAAGTTTTAGGTTGTTTACTATTTTTTTGTTAATTATAGATACTCCCTTAAGGTGGTACGTTTTCCCTACTAAATGTTTTAGGGATTCCTACGTTTTATACTGAGATATTTAACTTATTATGACTTAAAGTAGGCCTAATTTAAGCTATTGTAGGGGCAGACCAAAAATATCACTGTTTAACATCCAGGAAGTACTCTGTTTCAGCGTGAAAAAAGAGACCAATTTTACGTATGTGGTGGTGCACGGCTATACTGACGTATGGTCATAGTGTGAGGTGACGTATAGATGTGTGGAAACACGCGACGTTGTCGCGTTGTGTGTGGAAGCAGGAACACGCAATTACGCTAGAGCAGAGCCGCAATACAGTTTGCTGGATAAGGGCGACGTTGCCTCTCCGTCTAATCTGTCTAATAAAAAATCAAAATATTTTCAATTGCATGATATTCAACTCAGTGCTGCCAGACCTACACCTGCAAGATTTTATGTAACTTTTGGCACTGTCGCGTCACTTTTGATACTTGAATTATACATTATTTTGATAGACTTATCAAATTATCACTTTACGTATATAATAAATAAATAAACATTTGTACTTGTTTGCATTTAATTAATAGTATAAAAATATAATAAAATATAAATGAAGTATAGTAATTCGCGAGAAACAAACCAAGCAGTCTTGTTGTTTTTTTGATACTGTTTGTTGTACACACTGGCAACATACACCCAGTCGATACTTTGCCTCGCACTGGATGCGCGCTTGTTACCTAGGCAACGGAGAGTCAACAGAGATGTCAAGTAGTCAGTAAATAGAAAAACCAAAAATAAAATATTATAATCATTTAATATATTCCTACTATTGTGTTTAAAGTATCATCCATCTGAGCACCTACTGAAAATAAACCTTGAGGGAATTTTAGTGTCTTGTAAGTGATTGAATTATTTCACAAGTATACCCCTCAAGGTGGGTAACCTATCCACACAAGTTGGGCCGTAGGAACAAACTACGACTACTCTGGGTCCCAGGCCATGAAGGAATAGCAGGAAATGAGAAGACTGATGAGCTGCAAGAACTGGATCTGCAAGTGCTATGCTTGGACCAGAACCATGTACGGGCCTGCCAGCATGCACAATCACAAAGGCCGTAAAGGATTACGTTGATAAGAAACACACGCAAGAGTGGGAAATCAGTGAAGGGCTACTACATTCGAAGAAATTCATAGGTAGCAGGCCCAGAGGGGCTTCTAAATTTATATTGAACAACGGAAAAAGCAAAGCACGAGCTGTGATTGGTGCCTTGACATGGCTTTACAAAACCAATGACATGCTTTTAAAAATGAAGATAACTTCTAATATTGACTGCAGAACCTGCGGTGATGTCAGAGAAACTATGGAGCACATCCTGTGTGAATGCGCCGTCTTAGTGACGAAGCGAAGGAGACCCATGGGCCTCCTTGGGAATGCATATCCCAAACCGGAGAAACATAGGATTTTTCCTCTTAGTGGGATCACTGCGTTAATCGATCCCAAGGGGTCGAAGTGTTGCTGGCTATGTCCGTCCCCGATATAAGATGATAAGATAGAACTAATTTTAAATAAATAAACCTTTTTGTACATTACTTTGTCTTTATTTTTCTCTTTCCATTCAGACCTAGTACAATTTGCATCGTTCAGAATTCGTCCTAGTTTAAAAAAAAAAGATTACTAACAGTACCTACCATAAAATTGATCCTGTTTTAGAAAATTTATTCAAAAATATATTTTCAAAAAAAAATTCTATTTGTATCGAGATTTGAACTGGGGCTCTTCAGAACACTACCCCGCCGCTCTAAATGACTACACCAATCGGTATCTGTAGGACTACGTCAAATATAGTCTATAGTTGCTACAGTTTATTGTTTTGTATGTGTGCGTGTCATTTATATCGTGACAAGAGTTAAAAATTGTACTTTGGAAATACATTAAAATGTGACTTCCAAAAAATTAAATTATGTTTGAAATATGTTCAGAGCAAACTAGAAAACAGGCAATATATATACAAATACTTTAATTCCACGTCAATCATAGCAAAATAAAATAAAAATATACTTTCGGGGAAAACAAGCGCCTTCTAGCGGAATACTTTGCTTAGCGATACGAAACATTCAACCTTAAGGTCTGGCAAAAGACTCCTAACCCATACAGCCTCGTCTGACATACAATATTCTTTTAGGATTTTTTTTTAAATTTGTTTTTGCGTCGGACGTTAAGAACAGAATATAATGGACCGGAAAAAATATATATAAGTAATGAATGAAACTACAAAATAATAACGAAACTCAATTTTTTATCGTTTTCTGAGACGTTATCACTTACCGACTTTACCGACAACCAGGTACAAAAACAAAAAGGTAGGTACCAACGAAGAGTTTTTACTCCTGCAAAAATGGTTGTCTGGTGGTAACGTCTTAAAAAATTATTAAAAATTGAGTTTTGTTTCTTTTTTTTCTTTACATAAATATATTTTTTTCCGTACTATTATATTCTGTTTTTAACCCCCAACACAAAAACAAATGTTGTCCTTGTCTGACATACCTACAATAAATGTTGTATGTCAGACAAGGCTTTATAAGGTTAAAACTCTTTTGCCTGCCCTTTCGGGAGTATAATTAATAAAAAATATTGCCTAAAAAATAGTAAACGAAAAATCACAAATATTTTGAAACTTAACTTTTTACTATTTTAACAAGTATTTTCTTTTATTCGCAACTGTTATAAAAAACGTCGTGCGATACGTGTGTGGAATTGATCGTTGCATCTCGGCTTCTAAACACGCTCGCGTGTCATAAACCGCCTCTATGCAAAGATCAATTTACCACACTTATATCGTAATGTACTATTCTTTCAAAATACATAATAGAGGACATTTAAAACAAATAACATATTCCATGTAACAATATCTCGTAAGGTCCAAGTTTGCCTTGTAATAGAAGACATTTTTTTTTATGATTTTTATTTGACGACCCAATTGGCACAATGGTCACCATGCCGGACTGCCAAACAGGTTACATATCATAATAACTAAGTTCAATATAACTATGTTCGAAATAACTACGGTCGATTCACATAAGTTCATAATACCTAACGGTCGATTGGGCTACACATTATAATAACTAAGTTCAATATAACTATGTTCGAAATAACTAACGGTCATAATACCTACAGTTTAAAATACCTAATGGTCGAAATACCTAATGGACGAAACACCTACGGTTAATTTAACTACAATTAATTCAACTACGGTTTTTCACCTGCGGTTTAAAAAAATCAATTTTATAAAATACCCTAACTAAGTAAAATGGGTAGAATTCGCTTCTAGCACTCGCCGGCCGCTGCCGCGGCACCGTTAGAACTGCGACCACAACGCACGAGCCGAGCGAGCGTAGCGAGCGGTGCCGCGGCAGCGGCCGGCGAGTGCTAGAAGCGAATTCTACCCATTTTGGTTAGGGGTTAGGGTATTTTATAAAATTTATTTTTTTAAATCGCAGGTGAAAAACCGTAGTTGAATTAATTGTAGTTAAATTAACCGTAGGTGTTTCGTCCATTAGGTATTTCGACCAATAGGTATTTTAAACTGTAGGTATTATGACCGTAGTTATTTCAAACATAGTTATAACGAACTTAGTTATTATGATATGTAACCGCCAAACACAGGGTTGCGGGTTCGATTCCCGCCTCAGACAAGTATTTATGTTTAGATATTTGTCTGTGGTCTGGTTGTTTCTATGTATTATCTATACTAATATTATAAAGAAGTAAAGTTTGTGTGTTTGTATATTTGTTAAATTGTAAGGGGTAATCTCGGGATCTACTGAACCGATTTTAAAAATTCTTTCACCAATAGAAAGCCACATTATTGCTGAATGTCATAGGTTATATAAAAAACCGAAAAATAAAAAGGCTTTTACGTGGTAGTCCGTTTTGCAAAGTGAATCGGAGAAAAAACGGTCGAATGAAAGCGTTTCTTACGAACGCTGCCTTAACTATGAAAGATATATTTTTGAGTTCTATAGAAAAGATGTGGAGCTTGAAAATGCCTACAAAAAGGTCAACGACAGCATAATATGTCTAACTTTTATATTTAAGTTACAAAAAGTATTTTTTTTAATATTAGTAAATAAATGCCCAACGAAGTGGGCACGGGTCAGCTAGTAAGTATATATTTACAAAAGAAAATTATATAAGTAGTATATCCGTTGTCTAGCACCCATAACACAAGTCTAGTTACTTAGCTTGGGGCTAGATGGCGATGTGTGGAATGTCCTGTAATATTTTATTATTATTATTATTTCATATGCCACATATAAGGAAAACCTGACACTACGAGACTTAGTTGTGTCTATTAATGGTTTGATAGGTGACTAAAAAAAAGCAAATTGGCCGACCGATAACTATGCCAAAATGTTTAATGCACTTTGTAAATCGTTAAAATTACGCAATTATAACATGAAATTGCGTAAATTGTACTTAGTATTATTTAGTAAGTAGGTAGTTAGTTAGAAAATAGTCTTAAGTGTTTTTAAAATGTATGTTCTACTTCATTTTGTAACTTTGTTTTTTTTATTGTAAAATAAAGAGCTTTCTTTGTAACATGCTTTGCTTTATTTTTTTAGTTTTTAAGATATAATAACCTACGAAGTTTATTAATACATGTTTAATTATTTAGCTATAGAGCAAAATAATTTAGAATATGTGCCTTTACACCTTGTTTATATTTATCCAGCAACTGTAACCCATGATATTCAGATCACTGTAGCGCCTGGGACACGTGTTAGATGAGTAGCGTTGTGTTGGATCTATACTACAATCAATACATTAGGTACTCTATGGGCTTCTGCTGACACGATGTGCAATATCAGCCAGTAGGTATCACCACCAGTAGGTAGGAAGTGAAATGGCGGAAAACCAGGAATAGGTATGGTGAGAATCTTCCTCTTCGCTTAGTCGACCATGACTAGAGGAAATAACTTTTCAATGTCTGGAGTTAACATAACAGCGATTTTCAGGTTATAAAAGCTAAATTAAGTAAAATTATAGAATAAAAGAGAAGAGAACTTGATTCAGCATTTTTTGTCTTTCGTTTTATCTGCTGCCATATCGACCCTATCTAGCCATAATCAGATTCGATTTTTGACGATATCTAGACTCAGTCGGGGCGGAGATTACTTATCCATTTTAAAAATTGATATTTTGGTAAGTACTTAATCTATAGGTACATATAAAATGCTTTGTCCTGAATGACTGACTGACTGACTGACGGATCAACGCACAGCCTAAACTGCTGATCGTAGAGACCTGAAACTTGGAGGGTGTGTTCTTTGTATCACGTAGGCATCCGATAAGAAAGGATTTTCCGAAATTCTACCCCTAAGGGGGTGAAAAAGGGGGGCAAAGTTTGTATGGGACAACGGGATCCTATAGAACCATTTTCGACATCTACGCGGACAAAGCCGCGGGCAAAAGCTAGTCTACCTACAAAAGGAACCATTGGATTTTTTTATAATTAAACCTCATTATAAGGAACTCATTGCTTAGCTTTATGTGACTGTCAAAAAAACGTAGCTTATGAAACACAGCACAGCACAGCGCAGCATAGCTCGATGTTGATTTGTCACCCTAAAGCTCAACTGCAACTTTTTTATTGTATGGCTGATTGCTGATTGTTGACATTAGGGCGCAATTCTGCCAATGCCAAGTTAGTAGATAGAAACCGCATTGTCTATGACTGTTAATCAAGTAGGTAAAGAAGAGTATTGGCGGGAACGCGAAAGCAACATGGCGCTGGCGGGCTTATTTTCCCCACTTCAACTGCGTAGAAAGAGAAATAGGCGGGTGCCCAATTCGCGTGCAATTTTCTGCCGGTCTTGTTCTTTTTATTCTGTTTTTCGTGTTTTTGTTTATCTTCACGTATTTTGAATAAATTAAACCATGTATGAAGTGTTTACATTTATTGTAGTCTGAGGTGTCCACGTAGGACTAAAGTTTCTGTTGGTGCTAAAGGTAAGATTTTGCTATAAGTATTTATTGCAAATCAAAAATTGTGATTATAAAGTTTAGATTTTGTTGTAAATTCTTTACTTATCTAGCAGGCACCCATAACACAAGTCTAGTTACATACCTTGGGGCTAGATGGCGATGTTTGAAATGTCCTAGCAATATTTATTAATTATATTTTTATGATTTTACATGGCAACGTCAAAGCCCAGCTCTCATCTAATTCGTCGTACATAAATATTACTTAATATAAATAAACTAGCTGCTGTTACCCGCGACTTCGTTTGCCTATAATTACTACATCAAGTAGACTTTTTTATCTCTTAGATTAAATAAAAAATGCCTTGCCTAAGTGACACTTGTCTAAGTCACTCTTGTCTAAGTGACACTTGTCTAAGTGACACTTGTCTAAGTGAACTTGTCTAAGTGACACTTGTCTATGTGACACTTGTCTAAGTGACACTTGTCAAAGTGATACATGTCAAAGTGGCACATGTCAAAGTGTCAGCTGTCAAAGTGACACATGTCAAAGTGACAGCTGTCAAACTAATTTTCGTCTTATATTTATTGATTTTAACACAAAATCGTGATAAAAAGTAGCCTATGTTCTTCTCCAGGGTTACATCTATGTCTGTACCAAAATTCATCTTACTCCGTTCAGCGGTTTAGGCGTGACAGACAGTTAGAGTTACTTTCACATTTATAATATTAGATATTAGTAAGGATAAGGATAATATAAATAAATAATATCTCATATAAATTCATCGTCCAGTTCATACCTATCTAATGTACCTACTGTGTCCATACGATCGAACTTGGAACTAGGTACTATAGTAGGTATATATAGAAACACACGACATCATTGGCGAATCCACGTCACGGCGCGACACACACTGGAACGACTAGGTATCCATGTTTGTGGAATTAGCAACTTTAAATTTTCGAGTATCTTATTTTAAAAAGAAATGTGTTTTCTACTCATGAATACTGATATTTACTGTTCCCATGAAAGTTTCGTAAAGGTCTTATTTGAAGACTTATCGTCATTCGAATTATTTTTTGTATGGAGAAAACACAGCTTTGTTAAATAAAATGTATTTTTTACGTCGCTGACAAAAAAAATCTAAATGTTTTAGAATTTAAAAGTCATTTACTACATAATAATATACCCAGGTTCTGGTACCCCCCAGAACCCCGCTTGTAAGAGAAAAATGGGACAAAATACATTTTTTTAACAAAGTTGTGTTTTCTCCACACAAAAAAATTTGAATGACCATAAGTCTTAAAATAAGATCTTTACGAATCTTTCGTGGGAACGATAAATGTTAGTATTCATAAGTAGAACACATTTCCGTTTAATTTTTTCAAATTAAAGTACCTACTCGAAAATTTGATCCGTCCTTTGATAAATTTCCTGCTCCCTGAACAAAAAATAATACGTAGTCTATGCTTTGATTTTTTCTTTTCCGCCATTGAAGTTGTCACTTGTGTCAGTCGTGTTGTGAGTGTGAGTGTGAGTGACATGGATTCTTATTGGATTTATTCTAATTGGATTTATTTGACGTAAGTAATGGCTCTAAGTAAAGAAAATTGATTATTCTCCTTATTTAGGTACTATTTAGGTAATTATTTGTTAGAAATTCGTCGTAATAACTATAAGTAAAGTCCTCTTCATCTTCTTCTTCTGCTTCCGACTTCATGCCGATTTTCGAGCTATTTATGCCGATTTCCGAGATATTTGTTAGTGAATACAGTAAAAAGTATAGTCTTGTTACTATAAAGTAATTAGAACACGTTTCAACGATTCATCAACGTATTTATTCATTTTTAGTGAAATAATAGCAAGACAAGATTCTTGCATCGCGTTTTTTGACCACTGCCGCGCATTCCGCGCCCCGCCCCTTAAATTTTTGAAATTAGATTGGAAGGGTTAAGTACTTACCTAGCTAATTCTACGAACATGTGTGTGTCACGACGACGCGCGACGTTCCAGTGTGCGTCACGACGACGGCGCGGGCGCGCAACGTTACCATTAGCCAGTGGTGGCCAGTGGCCAGTAGAGAGGCTAAAGTCGAAGTTGTGTGTGAACTTTTTCATGTTTATTAATTTCTCGTTTTATTCTTAATTTTCTTGCATTTAAAATATACTTAAATAACTGCTAGCAATTCAGAACAACATAGTCAATAGTTAGGTACCTCAGTAAAGTGATCATTTTGATAAAAAATACGAAATTAAATATTAATAATTTATTATCACACTTCTTGTCCATGTGTTAGTATACAAAGAGCTTACAAACTAAGTTAACTACAAGTGAAAAAACAGAGGTGAAATTATTATTGGTAATCGCCAAATAAGTTTAAGTTCGTTTGGGCAAGCTTTGCATTGCCATAATTTCACGTTTTACAAAATGCTGATGATTTATTTTACTGCATTATAATAACAGGTAAGCTTTATTTACAATCAATATGTATAGTTAATGTTAATTTATCACTACATAGTATAAAACAAAGTCGCTTTCTCTGTCCCTATGTCCCTATATCCCTATTCCCTATGTATGATTAAATCTTTAAAACTACGCAACGGATTTTGATGCGGTTTTTTTAATAGATAGAATGATTCAAGAGGAAGGTTTATATGTATAATACATGCATAATATAGCCGTGCGAAGCCGGGGCGGGTCGCTAGTATTTAATATAATAAAGCTGAGAATTTGTGTGTTTGTTTGAACGCGCTAATCTCAGGAACTACTGGTTTGAATTGAAAAAATATATCATTGTGTTTTATAGTCCATATAACGAGGAAGGCTAAAGGCTACTTTTCATTTTGATATTTTCACGGGATCGAGATTTACGCGGGTGAAACCGCGGAGCGCAGCTAGTATTTCACATGCGTAATAATGCGTATTAAGTTACGTGAGGCTCGAAAAGGGGGGGGGGGGTCCATAAACAATCACGAAATATCACAAGGGGGGAGGGGGTGTAGTAATATAACACGTGTATTTATTTTTTCGGCAAACGCGCAAATTAAAAAAAAAGACTTTTGAAGGTAAGTACTAAAAATACACGTGTTATATATGGGGGGGGAGTCTTAAACCTCACCATGTATCACCAAAGGGGGAGGGGGGTTAAAAATGACAAAAAAACACCACGGGATTAATGGGCGGCCCCTTAGGTATGTAGTGATATTATCACGTTCGTATCTGGGTTATTCTCGATTTCGTGGAAATCACTTCATCATCACTACATAGTATAAAACAAAGTCGCTTTCTCTGTCCCTATATCCCTATGTATTCTTTAAAACTACGCAACGGATTTTGATGCAGTTATTTTTAATAGATAGAGTGATTCAAGAGGAAGGTTTATATGTATAAAACATGCATGTATAAATGATTTATTATTATTATAATATAGCCGTGCGAAGCCGGGACGAGTCGCTAGTACGTAATAAAACGTTTCAACCTAGTACGTCTGCTACAACTGCGCCCTGCTCTTTCACTCGTGTTTTTCCTGTTGAATATTGTGTCGGTCTAGTTGTCTTCATACACAAGGACATTCCGACTTTTACTAAGTATAGTGACTTGCTTATTTATATGTTACTAGCGACCCGCCCCGGCTTCGCACGGCTATATTATGCATGTATTATTCATATAAACATTCGTCTTGAATCATTCTATCTATTAAAAATTCCCGCATCAAAATCTGTCAAAGGGATATAGGGACAGAGAAAGCGACTTTGTTTTATACTATGTAGTGACTAGCACGGCTCCTCGGTTTCACCCGCGTAACTCCCGATCCCGTGGGAATATCGGGATAAGAGGCCTATGTTACTGTCAATGAATCAATGTATCCTCATATCAAGTTTTATGTAAATTGATTCAGTAGTTTCGGAGCCTATTCAATGCAAACAAACAAACAAACAAATCTTTTCTTATTATAATATTAGTATAGAATAGGTATATACCTACCTACTCATGTTACACAATTAATGAAATTTTTGTATAACTCCGCCCTGTCTGTCTATGGCAGTCAAAATCAATATTTTGTTATTCAGTTGGAATCTCAAAGTAACTTTCAGTCTATAAACGAATACATTTCAGGGAATGTGCAATAGAATTATTGTTATCTAATACTAATATTATAAAGCTGAAGAGTTTGTTTGTTTGTTTGTTTGTTTGTTTGTTTGTTTGAACGCGCTAATCTCAGGAACTACTGGTTCGAATTGAAGTTTCTTTTTGTGTTGGATAGTCCATTTATCGAGGAAGGCTATAGGCTACTACTACTACTATCCCGATATTCCCACGGGATCGGGAGTTACGCGGGTGAAACCGCGGAGCGCAGCTAGTACTACATAATTTGGGATGGCTTTACTTTATATACGGCTTCCGGGAATAATGACTTGTAGGGGAAAGAGGGGATAGGGTTTCTCGACTATACCTACTTACTGATTGTATGCCGCGGAAATTCATATTTTTTTTACATTGTGAGTTTTTCATCTCGTGAAACGGGACGAAAATTCATATAAAGTGCTAAGTGTAAATCTAGGTGACACCAGTGATATATTATGTCAACCAGAGACAGGTACACCATCTCTCAACTTTGACACCAACATTGAGTCAAAAGCCACAAATAACTTGGTGTTCTGGCGATGGTGAGACGGTACTTCACGTCGGGACAGTTGCTCAACAAGTCCGATCGTGCATGGAGTACTGTTCTCACCTCTGGGACGGTTCGGCGAAATAGGCCAGGCGTTAGAGTCCATTGAGAGGAGAGCCAGGAGACTCATCGGTGACGATAAGCTTGCTAACCAAAGGCTTCAGAGCCTGGAACATCGTCGCAAGGTGGCGAGCTTGTCGGCCTTTTATCGGATACATTTCGGGGAGTGTGCAACAGAACTCTACGACCTAATCTTGTCATCTCCATTCTTTCGTCATACAAGGTAGACTGATGTGCGGCACCGATTCTTTTCTCTGTGTTATTTATGTCGATTCCGAGTAGTGTAAATGATTTAACGCATTTAACGAGGCCGTTGTCTAATTTGAGTTTACTTTATTATAGGTAGTTAGAATCATATCAGTTTGGATATACCCCGAATTCACTGATGAAATAAAACGTAAAAACGACAGCTCCGCCAACCCGCGATAAGGAACGCTCCAATAATAATATCTGACTCATTAATATTCCCATTTGTTTTAAAAACATTACGTCATTGGACGACACTATTGATTAATTTGAATATTTTTCCTGAGATTTTTTCTTTGTTTGACTTTCAAACTGATAGACCTGGGGCCTAAGTCTGCTAACTTGTGTTTCAATAGTGTGTCGATATAATCGTAATAGTTTAATGTCAAAAATATGACATTACATGTCAAATTGGTATTCTCCTAACGTTGACTATTCTATCGAAACACCACTGACTCACCACTGACTCACTTTTGTATTCTGCTCTACAATCGTGGCTTAATGGAATCTCGATGGTTGTCAAAACGGTATATTGCTTAGCAACATATACCATGTTGCTAGGCCACACCTGCAAGGTAAATATTACCATATCATTGAGACTCCATAGTGATTATATTGCGATGTTATTAAAACTTTAGCAGAATACCAAATAAAGTCACAATCTCGATATAATATCAATAGTCTCGATATAATAATGACAATGGTTGGCCAAATAGCAGAATAAGGCCCCAGGGTAGAAGCCTTTAAAAATAATAAAAAGTGAAAAAAAGTAATAGTAGGATGAAACCCATTAGAAAAGGAGGGGAATATTATAAAAATGAAAGGAAAAATAATTTACGGGCGATCTGAGGTCGGGAAGGGGATGGGGGTGAGTTTTTAAGGGTAAAAACGGTTTATCTCGATTTCCGGCAAAAGTCCTATGGAAAAAAGTCAAATGGCAAAGTTTTCTATCTATACCTCAGAATATAAAACAAAACCAGAAACCGCGCACGCTTTAGAAACTGAAGCAACAATAACTACACCAAATTGGTGTAGTAGTTGTCAGTACTCTATGAGTCGCAGAGGCGTCAAGATACGTTGTGACAAGTGCAGTTTTTCAGCTAATTTTGCCTTGCTGAGTTGTTCCCACGTGTAAAAAACCCTACAAAAAGCAAGAGGGGATCACATTTCATGTGGAAGTAATCCGTTTAAATTTTATTTCCTTTGATAATTGAATTTATTTACCTTCCCCAAAAATGGACTCGTCCATTTCTAAATAGACGAGTCCATTTTTGGTGTGTTGCCACTTTTTTTTTCTAAGTGTTTTCTCCACATTTTTTACGCACGACGGATCGGAACATGCGTACATGCGCTATAGTATAATCACAACATAGTATAAAATAAAGTCGCTTTCTCTGTCCCTATTTCCCTTTGTATGCTTAAATCTTTAAAACTACGCAACGGATTTTGATGCGGTTTTTTTAAATAGATAGAGTGATTCAAGAGGAAGGTTTATATGTATAATACATGCATAATATAGCCGTGCGAAGCCGGAGCGGGTCTATAGTAATAATATATTCTTACAAATAAAGAAGTGATTTCATTAACTGTTAAATTTTTATAATTTTTGAAGTTATACTTCTTTAGGCGCGTTATGAAAAAATGATGAGAGTGAAATTTTACAAAAGCGTCACACAAAATTCTCACGTCACACAAAATTCTCACGTCACACAAAATTCTCACGGGAGAAGTTGTTTAAATCTAAATTGAACTTTATTGATTGTGTTGACAATCCTTTTCCAGTCCAGAGTTTTTTGTCGGCTGAGTTTTTTGTCGGACGAGTATTTTGTCGGACGACTTTTTTTGTCGGACGAGTTTTTCGTCGGACGAGTTTTTTGTCGGACGAGTTTTTTGCCGGACGAGTTTTTTGTCGGACGAGTTTTTTGTCGGACGAGTTTTTTGTCGGACGAGTTTTTTGTCGGACGAGTTTTTTGCCGGACGAGTTTTTTGTCGGACGAGTTTTTTGTCGGACGAGTTTTTTGTCGGACGAACTTTTCGTCGGACGAGTTTTTTGTCGGACGAGTTTTTTGCCGGACGAGTTTTTTTTTTTTTTTTTTTTTTTTTTATTTTTTATTTTATTTTTTTTTTATTTTTTTTTTTTAATAATGCCAAAGAAGTATAACTTCTCACGCGCGTACATAAGTACACGCACCCATTTTTTATGACATGAACTAGTTGTCTCGGCAAACGTTATTTTCCGTTATATAAAAAAACATACTAATCGGTTCAGCCGTTAAGGTAGAGTTTGGCAACTAATACCACCGTGACACGATTGACATCAATATTTATACATATATTATTATATTAGAACGCCACACAATAATTGTTTTGTCTTCCCGGAACCTCTCCATTAAAACTTGAACTTGTATTAAAAAATGAAATGGTATTAAAGTTCAAATTGACTTTTAAGTATTATTACGAATCGTTTGTATGGGAATTGGGAGTTTAGACAAGTGTTCTTTTTAGACATTTTCAAGTAATTTTTTGAATTTTTCTCAGTAAGTACCTTCCTCGTACTTCAAGAAATATTTTAAAAAAGAATTAGCAAAATCGGCTCAGCCGTTCTCGAGTTATGCGCTTAGGAACACCAGGTATATTTTATAGAAAACTTGTATGAGAGAATATAGAAAAGTGTTGTTTTTAGACTTTTTCAGGAACTTTTAAAAATTTTCTCTCCGTAAGAACCATCCTTGTAACTTATGGAATATTCTCGAGATTTTCTCGATATTTGCGCTTAGGAACACTTCAGCGATTCATTTTTATATTATAGATTTCTACTCAGTACTTATAATTAATTAATTAATAATAATAAAAAATAAAAAAATCTTTAGCTGTATTTATTAATATATTATATATTACTGTTGTATATTTAACAAAATCTTATTTTACCCTAAAAGTGGGGAGTTACTCCCGAGCTAGCAACATTACGCGGGTGGGAAGAAGGGTGGGCGCGGGGTGTACGCTTTGTTTTTGGACACACTGCAGTGCATGAAAAAAAAGCGCAACGCGGCTTCTTGTTTTACTCTTGTATTCTGAGATCTATACATATAATGAATCTGTAGACATAAAAAAATCTGTAATTGTAAAATATCCAGAAAAAAAATTACACAGGTCGTCTTAGAATCGTTAGCTGAACATGATAGAGTAGTTTTTAACCGACTTCAAAAAAGGAGGAGGTTCTCAATTCGTCGCGTATATATATATTTTTTTTTAGAATTTTTGTTTGTCTGTTTGTTTGAACCAGGTAATCTCATACTAGAGAACAGATTTCAACGAGGTCCACACCAATATGTTCAGAAAATACCAGATTGACATTTAGGGTATTTTTTCAATTTAACTTTAATACAATAATTATGATATTTGATAAAAAAACATTTAAAAAATGTGAAATCGAAATATTTTTCCGTGGTAAAACCAGAGATATGTCAACTGTTACATTCTCTTCTCTCTGGGTAAAACGTAATCAGGAGTTATGGCGGGAACGAGCCAACAACATGTCGTGCTGCAGTTTTATTTACACGAAACTTAGTTGTAAACCGAGTTAAATTGTATAATTCCGGTGGAAAGTTATCTAATTTAGTTCTGTGAAAGTGCACAAGTGTAGTGAAAGTAAAAATCAGTGTCAAACATGGACTTGTCTCGTTGCCTCTAAAATCTCCTACAAGGTTATAGTAAAGTAGCCACCGCTTTACTATGACCCCTGACTTGACAAACTGTGACTTGACGACTTGACCATCTTGAAACACTTTGAGCCCGATTTCTGTAAATCGGGCCATAACTTGATGCAAAATATTACTTGATACTGGCTATATGCACAAACCGTGCGAAGCCATAACTGAAAAAAAAAAAAAAAAAAAAAAAAAAAAAAACGTAATCAAACGTCAAAAAGGAACAGTACGCTTAGCACTACTTTTTTACGTATTCGATCAAACATACTGTATTGACTATTTACTATGAAACTTCCTAAAAATCAACTTACTAGGTCCACCCGTCTCTGTGAATATCGGTAGTGACACACCGACAGACAGACGGGAAAGAGAGTGACCTTATAAGGGTTCCTTTTTTTCGAGTGCTTCAACAAGTCATACTAGGCGTACATGCCTCCGCTCAAGATGGCAGCTGTCATAAAACCAAATAGTTTGCATATATCTACTACCTACGTGAAACTGAAAATGAGGTTAGTACAAAGAGGTACTACTACATAAAATTACGGATTCCTCGATGTTACACTTCTATCGCGCTCACCTAATTTATTTAAAGTTGAATTAGTTCAAGTCGCGGACACCTTAGAAAATAAAACAAAATAAAAGAAACCGGACAAGTGCGAGTCGTACTCGCGCGCCGAGGGTTCCGTACATTAGTTTCAACTCTCTTTCTCTATCCTTGCACTAGTACGTAATAGGGGTAACGCACATGGCACTTACCACGTGCCAATTTAACTTGACCCCTACTACGTTTGGGCCAAGTTAAATTGGTTTATCTATGAAAATATTTTTTAACGTTTTTTTTATTTTTGAATTTTTCCTTGATATGTGCTGTAAGACTTCTTGCCAACTTTCGTGATTCTAGGTCAACGGGAACACCTAATAGGTTTTCGACCCAAAACCTATAGGGTACTTCCGGTTGACCTGGAATTGTCAATTTTTTTGTCTTATCAAACTTACAAGTCAAACTCAAACTTACAAGTTTTTGCGAAAATATAAATTTGCCCATATCTTTTTAAAAATATAAATTTGCCCATATCTTTTTAACAAGTTGATTGATTGATTTTTATACACCTATTAGGGACTAGACTTCAGTAATTTCAACTTGCTAAGTCCAACCGTTCCTGAGATAATCGGTGGTGACACACGGATAGACAGACAGACAGACAAGAAAATGATATTATAAGGGTTCCTTTGTTACCCTTTGAGGTACGAAACCCTAAAAAGAATTTTCCAAATCGGTTCAAGCGTTTTCGAGTAAGTAATCGGCGAAAATACATAAAAAATATACGCGACGAATTGAGAATCTCCTCCATTTTTGAAGTTTTTGAAGTGAATAATAGATAAGGCATGTTTGTAAAAATCAATTTTTAGGGTTCCGTAGCCAAATGGCAAAAAACGGAACCCTTATAGATTCGTCATGTCAGTCTGTCTGCAGTATGTCACAGCCACTTTTTTATTTTGTTTCCCCAAAATTACGTAGCCCTAGCTACCTAATAAAGAAAATCTGGGCAATTTGGTCTAGAATTCAGAAAATTGCAAAAGGGGTCCGGACATTCAGTATGGGAGCGTGGCAGTGTTATGTTCTTTGCGCTGTGATTTTAGACCCTTACGCTTTCTAGGTTTTGTATGAGCGCATTTTTTTGTTCATTTAGATGGGTATGGGTCTCAAAGTGAACCGCACACTTTTGAAAAATCATAGGACATCATTTTTCTTTAAATATTCCATTTCCCAGACGCTTTAGTAGTTGGAGGTTGGCTTAGAGGTTTTAGATGGGAACCACACTTTTGGCATAAACTAAAATGTCCTTTTGTAGTTTGGCATAAACGTTTTGGCATAATAAAATAACCCTAGGCATACCATAATTTTACACAATTATTATTGGCATAAAGTCACCGCGCACTTTTGGAAAATCATGGAACATCACGTTTCTTCAAAAACCCTGTATCCAATACGCTTTAGAAGTTTGGTGTGAAGGCAATATTTGTTTTTTTTCGATGTCCTCTATCGATAGGTATAGGTCTCTAAGGGCACCGTGCACTTTTGTAAAATCATAGGACATCACGTTCCTTCAAATACCCCGTTTCCAAGACGTTTTAGATGATTGGTGTGAAAGCATTTTTTGTTCAACGTAATGCCCGCTATCAATATGTAAGGACGTTATTTTATGTACTTATAAGTATCTGTTCTGTCCAATGGCCTTTCATATTTAATCATTAATAATATTTGAAAGTCAAAATCAAAATTTTATTTGCACCAAAATATATTATTATTTGCATGATGTTGGTGTTTATAAATCTCTTATATTATGAATACAAAAATATGGATAGAGGGACAACGGTAGATAATAATACTTTTTACTTTAATTTACAAAAAACCAAAGATGAGATGATGAGGAAGACAAAGAATGTTGAAAGTTTTGTGCGAATATGAATTGAAAGTGACAGGGGCCCAAAGTTTGTGTCCATTTTTGACTTCAACGCGGACGGAGTCGCAGGCAAAAACACGATAAAAGATATGGCCAAATTTAGATTTAAGTTTCGATTTTTTTTGTTTTCAGTTTGAGCCACTCGAGCCACCAATAATGGACGAAGAAGATATCGTTAAAGAAGAACACGATGTCCTCGACAACCCTCGCAGCTGGGACATCACTCAAGACAGTTCTGGACTAATCTTCTCCCGTGCTAGAGCAGTGAAGCGAGTGAAGATTGAACAACTTCCTGATGATGGTAAGGTTTATCTTATTACTTGACAGATTGAGAAACCACCCTAACAAAATGGCTAGTGGGGTGTATGTTAAAATGTATAAACTCAAAATACATAACGTTGTAATTCATAAAGTTAAAATACCGAAAGTCAAAATACATAACGATTCAAACTTTTTTATCAGAATATTTGAGGTTACGTTCGAAAATCAGCTGTTACTTATACGAAGAGGTTATTTACTTGAAGATTATTCTTATTTTTTATCACAGTTGCTCATAAAGTGGATCTTATTAAACCGCTTTTAGGCTCATAATGCAACGTATTATACACGCGTGCGGTAAAAAAAACCAACTAGTGTTAAAATAATACGTTATCCCGATAAGTTAAATACGTATCTTACTGCTAATTACATATTAGGTAGATGAAACATTTTTAATTTATCTGGGTTATACTGTTTTGATGTATAGAAAAAAGGTACTATTACCAACCATTTACCAACTAAGAGTTTTTAAGCCTTGCTCACTTAAAACTCTTTGTTGGTAAGTACCTTTTTTCTTCTTTTCAAAAGGTTGTCTCTAAAGTCTGATAACGAACGATAATTTTACGTGATAACGTCTTTTGAAAACAATTAAAAATTGAGTTTTGTTTTTATTTTGTTTTTTCTTTAGGTACATAAATGTGATAAAAAACGTCGTACGATACACGTGTGGATTGATCATTCCATCTCGGCTTTTACCACGCTCGCGTACCGCTCGCGCGTCATCCGAAAGTCTCTATGGAATAATCAACTTTCCACACTTATATCGCAATGTACTATTTAAAGTTTTTTCGACTGTGCTAAGTCTGAATGACATTTATATGAAAAAATCAGCAGATTATCGTTTAAACATAATCTCAAAAATGTCTTAAAAAAATTGAATTTATGAAAATCGTAGAAGTAATAATAATAATATGTTGATTGTTAACACAGTTGTGCACAGAAGTGACTCTTAACTGCTTTCATCATCATCCGAGCGATGTTCCCGGTTGCATCCCTCTCGGGAGCCCGGGGTCCGCTTTCCTACTTTTACGCCTCCACTTCGCACGATCTTCGGCATCCTGGGTAGTAAGGCCATTTGCACGCATATCACCCTTTACGACGTCACTTCTTGTGTCTACCCAGTCTGCCACGAGCCGTCGGAGGCGCCATGGCAAGACGTATGCCATGGCAATTTGTTCCCCACGTAATTACCCGGTTTTCGCAAGACGTGACCGTACCAGCGTAGGCGACATTCTTGCAATTTATCTGCAATGTCTCGGCCATGAAGGCTGCCCCGGATGCGGGAGTTCCTGACGCGATCATTTGGCGTCACTCCACACATCCAGCGCAACATCTTCATCTCCGTGACACGCAGCTCCTGCTTATGTCGCTCAAGCACCGGCCACGCCTCACTACCATACAAAAGGACAGGTCTAATGATGGTTTTATAGACCTGTCCCTTTAATTTAACCGGCATTTTGGGGCAGCAAATGAAACCAGTCACCTCACGCCACTTGGCCCAAGCCGCTAAAATGCGTGACTTGACGTCGCAATCGATGTCGCCGGATGCGTGAAGCACAGATCCCAAGTACTTAAACTGGTCTGTCCGTTCGACCATATGACCGTCTACGCAGACAGGTGTCGGATCTGTATTGCAAGCCAAGTACTCTGTCTTCGCCACATCCAGTTGCAAACAGCCGTTCTCAAGCGACTCCTTCCACGTGTGAACACGTTGGACCAGCCGCCCCTTATCCGAATCCGCCACGCCGAGCAGCCATGGAGGCTGCTCGGGTGCATCCCTGGTGGCAACGGACAGTGCATCCAATATTACGCTGAACAGGTACTGGCTTAGGACGGAACCCTGGTGAACTCCAACGGTAACAGGGAAGGGCTTAGTTAGTGTCACCAACAGCAGTTCGCACCACGGAATCAGAATTTCGGTACATGTCTCTGATGATTTCAACATAAGCTTCCGGAACCCCTTTGGACCGCAGTGCCCACCAGATCATCATGCGAGGGACACAGTCGAGGGCCTTCTGCAAATCTAGGAATAGAAAATGCAGAGGCGTATTCTTCGTCCTGTATTTCTCCATAACGATCCTTAGGGCGAAAACAGGGTCCATGGTGCCATGCCCGGGGCGGAAACCATATTGACACGCAGAGACAGTGCACTCCTGTCGGACTTCCTGTCGGAAAACTGGGGTAATAACACTCAATCTCCATTGGGCAGGGATCTCGCCGGTCTCGAGTATGCGGTTAAAGAGGTTGGTCAAGATGCCCACACCACGAGGACCCATCACCTTCCACACTTCGATAGAGACTCCATCGGCTCCGACAGCTTTTCGATTCTTCATGCGGCGAAGAGCCTTGCGGACTTCGTCAGGCGTAATCGGTGGCACAAGTCCTTGATTCGGAGGGAGTTCCGGCGGCTGCACCTCTTTGTACTGCTTATTCAGCAGCTCGTGGAAATAAGAGCGCCATCTCTCCTTCACCGCGAGGTCCTCGCAAAGCAGGTTACCATCGGCGTCTTTTACACTTGGATATATACTGCGCCGCTTTTACCCTCGAACGTGCCAACTTATAAATAAGCTTCTGCCCCTTAGACGTTTCCAACTTATCGTACAGCGACTGTAAGTGGCTCTGTCTGGCTCTGGCTACTGCTCTTTTTGTGGCACGTTTGGGGCGGCTTTATACGAGTCGCGATCTTCAGGGAATCTGGACGCTTGCCACTTTTTATAGAGGGCTTTCCTCGCCTTAGTGTCCCTCTGGACTGTGTCGTCCCACCACCAAGTTTCCCTGCTGCTTTCTTATATAATTACCAATAACCATGTATATAATTTCCAGAAGCCCACGAATTGGACCACCAACTGGATGCTAACCATCAACCTGGATCCTCGTCCCAGAAACCATCTCATCAAGATACTCTAGACAGTTTCAACATTCAAATAAATCAAGAATTCGGCGAGTATGAGTACCTTAGTGACTGCAATGATATTGACGAAGCCGATAATTCTGACCAAGCTGATCAGATAGACCGGTCTGATAATAATATTGACCCAGATAACCCTGACAGTGAATTTAATGACGCTGATAATATTAATATTGAACATAACGAAGATTTCGACACTGCTGATCATTCTGATATTGATGGATCTGATAATGTTGATCAAATTTCTGACTTCGAACAGGTCAATAGTAATATTATCAGCAGTCATACATCTGATATTGAAATATTATCGAGTGACACAGAATATCAATTACCGAATAAAATAATTCTAGGATCAAAGAAACCCACTCAAAAGAAAGAAGTAGGAAAAATACATAAGAAACCAAACGTTTTGTTAGAGGATTATGGTGAAAGTTTACGTCAAAATGGATGTTTTTGTGATACCTGTGAAATCCTATTTGCAACACCTAACGCTTTAGATGCTCATAATACGTCTGTGCATTCGTTCCCCGTAGCTGTATCCAGGAATGTAGCTCGCAAATCTACTTCTAAAAGTCATATACGTAAAACTGAAGTTTTCAAAAGGGCGGTAGCTAAAAAAAGTACTGGTGGTAAATTCAATAGCAGATTCTGTAATCATTGTCAGATGACTTTTTCTGACAATACGAGTCTTATAAAACATCTCTATGAGTTGTTACCGACAAAACAATTCAATTGCAATAATTGTAATTTGAAATTCACTACTCAAAATGAACTTACCTTGCATAGTATTGAGCATAAAGAATTGCCAAATCCGAAATTAGATAAAGGTGCTAAATATCAGTCTGTAAATTATCCAAAAGTATATAATAATACTAAATTATCTAAAGATCAGTCTGTCATTTGTCCTAAAAAAGATAATACTAAATTATCTAAAGATCAGTCTGTAAATAATCCTAAAATAGATAAAACTAAATTATCCAAAGCCATTTGGCTTGCTGTTAATGAAAATGATGATAAATTTAAATGTACTCTATGTTCTGAAATATTTGATAACTATAATAATTGTAAGAAACACAGAGATAGAGTACATCCTGGTACTAAAAACTTTACTATTTTCACTAAATTGAGAGCCAAAAAGCGTAAAGACGAAGTTATTAATGATTCAAATGTAGATAATATGATTCCAAAATCAACATTATTTAAATGTAAAAATTGTAATTTTCACTTTTTGTCAGGCATTACAGCTGTTTTACATAAAGCTTGTAATGTTAATAAGAATTTTTGGCTCTGTGGCATTTGTAATAGAAAATTTAGAAAGGATGATCAGAATTTACATAAAAAACAGCACGAGGTCAATACGCGATTCAGGGTACATCTTATCGTCTCTGATTTGTATCATAGAATCTTATGTCGCTGTCCACACTGCAGCTTACACTTTGAAGAAAAACAATTTAAACCTCATTTAAAATACTGCACAAAAATCACTAAAGAAATGTGCAGCACGTGTAAGATACTGCTTCCGAAATCACGTCTTGCAGAACATACTAGAAAACATGTATATTTCCATTTCCAACCCGCTGATTTTTTCATACTGAATTATATCACTGAGAAACATAAACGAAAGAGTGACGGTGATATAAACGAAACCGCAGCCAAAAAAAGGAAATTAAACGATGAAGAATTTAGAAATGAAGTAGTGATCTACTATTGTAAGAATTGCAAGTGCTGTGTTGGTTCTAATAGGCCGATAAAACGTGAATCACATGCTAATAAAAGATGTCTCAAAAACAGCGCTAAAATCTGTGGAGAATGTGGCTTGTATTTCACTAGTAAAGCTATTCATAGTCATTCACAATATCATAGTGGACGTAATATTACAATACGGGATATAAAAATGAAAGATATCGTTACGATGAAAGTAATTACGCCTGTCATACCGAATTATCCACAGTGTGGCAAGTGCAAAATCAACTTTTTCAGTGTGGAGGCAAAGGATGATCATATATGTGGTGAAGATTACGAAACTTGTGAATTCTGTGGCGATAGATACCACAATTCCATATACGATATACACAGACTATTCCACGACGAATATACACCTGGAGCAAATAATGTAAATCAAAAAACAAATAATGCCGATTCATTTACAACTAAAAAACACTGCAGCGTAACATTTTTCGGATTAAACGAAATAAATCAAAATAAAAAGAAATATGTAAGATACTATTGCGTTAGATGCAATTTGACTATGTTAAGAGCAAGCATAAGGAGCCACAAATGTTCGGAAACTATAAACAAGAAAAAATACCACTGTAATATTTGCAACCAAATTATCGTTAATCGCCAAAAGGCAGCACATATTAAAAAACACAAAGAGTTTCCAGATTTTATACCTGAGAACATAAAAATAAAAAAATTCAAAGGTCGAGGTTTTGAACAGGATGTAATCAAAGATAAAGGTTTCACAAATGAAAAAGAAATAGATTCTCATAATGAAGAAGAAATAGTTTTTCATAATGAAAAAGAAAAAGTTTTGGAAGATCTCTCCAAAAAATACAAAGTATTAAAATGCGTTGAATGTAATATGAGCAAAGACTTCAAATTTTATAACAATAATCATCGATGTGTGTATGACGCTCGTCAGAAATTACACTGCAAGATTTGTGATCTGATTATTTTAAAATTGAATAAAATAAAACACTTGACAAAGCATTATCTTGATCCGAACTTTAGAAAAGAGAATATACATATCATTCCTTTTAAATCAAACCAATTGTTGTCAGAAAAACTTAATTTCGAAGAAATTGATGATAATATAATTGATGAATCAATGGATGTTGATTTAAATCAGGATTATGAAGAAT
Organism: Idaea aversata; assembly: GCA_907269075.1. NCBI lineage: Eukaryota > Metazoa > Arthropoda > Insecta > Lepidoptera > Geometridae > Idaea > Idaea aversata. The sequence continues at coordinate 770,195 of OU026083.1, forward strand.
ATGTGGCAGATCAACAAAAAATAAATCCATATAAATATGAACAGTATGAATGTACGATTTGTAAACGAAATCTTTTAGATCGAAGGAATATGATAAATCACAATTGCAGTTTGAAAACAAAGGCACGTACCGTCGATTTCTATTGTTCTTTATGTAAACGTTTTTACCCCACTAAACTCAAAATGAAACACAAACTACGTCACGAAAGTGACCCCTATTACCGTGCTGTTAATATATCACTTAATCCCTTCTGTAATATAATTTATGCTTTTGAGTTTGACGACAATGTTAATTCAATAAATGGTCAAGAAATAGAAAATATACCCAACAAAAAATATAAGTACATACAGTATGAATGTACTATATGTAAAAGAAATCTCTTACAGAAGGGAAGCACAAGGCACCACAAATGCACAACGGAAATAAGAAAGAATCGCTACAAAACTTTCTTTTGCGATATTTGCAAACGGTTTTATTCTCTCGTCCAGAAATCACTTCACGAAATTCGTCATAGACGTTATCCAGATTACAACTCTGACACTATTCAGGTTGTGCCTTTTTGTGGTGATGATGGTGATTATGATGATGATGAATCAGATGATGACGACTCTGGAGATTTGGCTTTATCTATAGATGACCAAGAAACAGGACATCTTTCAGTAGATAATCAAGAAGTTGATTTGCAAGCATCAATAGTTAGCCAAGAAATAGAAAATAAAGGTGGGAAGAAATATAGGTGCATAGAATATCAGTGTACTATCTGTAAAGCAAGTACTTTAAAAATGGAGATGGTTCAAGACCACAATTCAACTTTGAAACTTGTTCAAGAGCACAATTGTACTAAATGTGGTTTTTGGATCGACAACACTTTCTTTTGCAGCATTTGCAGATTGTGTTATCCTATTGAATGTGAAGTAAGTCATAAACTTCGTCATAATATAATGATTAATACAAAAGGAGAATACATGCAATACGAATGTATAATTTGTAAATTTAATTTTATTGATAAATTTCGTATAAGAAATCATCATTGCATAAATACACGAAAGATTATTCCGTCATTTTTCTGTGATATTTGTGACCGAACGTATTATAGTGAGAGTGAGAGTAAGAGTAGGAGTAGTAAGAGTTTGCATGAATTCCGACACAAAAAGTTTAAAAATTATAATGCTAATACTATTAGAGGTATACCTTTTGATCCTCGAGAAACTACAATACAAAAAAAAATTAATTTTAAAGTTAATGCGACTTTTAGAATGGAACTAAAAAGAATAAGAAAAGTGGTTGGCAGCATGGCGAGATACCAAAACTGCAATAAAGATCTTGATGTTTCTAATCACAGTAAAGATAGTAGAATAAAAATCAAAACTGTTACAAAATCTGATGATTCTCATGAAGATGAAGAAGAAGTTGATGTCACAGAAAGTGATGATTCTGACTGGTAGCGCCTACGCACGTACCTACCAGACAACTAACGCCATCTAGCGGGCAATGGACAAACCAACCAACCGCTGTGAAGTCGGACCCAGCCGCGACACCCGCGCGAACTTCACTACCTAAAATACTTCATATTCGAACATTCATGTCGGTACTTGCGAATCACATGTAAAGTATAAATTAAAAAACGTATCAAGAAAACGGCGTTATATTTTCTACACAAAATAGGCACCCCGAAGACCCCCGTTGCTACCATAAAATTGGACCTTCGAGCCGAATAAGCTGCTGATTTGGAGACGTTCCGCCCGAGAGAAGTACCGGTCAACCAGCATCAAGTCGAACCAACGGATTGCCAACGTGTGCATCAGCTAACGGTCAGGTCTTTGATCCCGTCTAACTCCATCCCTATTCGAATTTGTGTGAAAATCGTGTCGCTTTTGTGCATTTCAGTACGATACATCGTGAACTTTACGAGTGGTTACCGTTGCCAGTCGTCCGTGCCACGCACTTCATTTCAACTGTGAGTACCTTATTTTATTCTTGCTACAGGCCTTCAATATGTCTAATGAGGGAAAATTAGCTGTTCCTCAACAAAGCCCTGCGGTATCGCCGACCAGAAAGTTAGTTAACGAACTTTCTGACCTCAAACGGCAACGCGGAAACATAAAGGGTAGATTGACTCAATTTTCAAAATATCTAGAATCTTTTAAAGATAATAGCCCATCTAAACTTCAAATTAATGAAATACATTTTAGAATGAAGGCAGCTCAAGAACATTTTAATAAATTTAATGAGTTAGAAAGTAGCATCGAGTTCTTGAGTTCAGAGTCAGAAGCCGCTTCTAACAGTGAATACGTAGAAACTTTTGAAACCTTGTATTTTGGTGCTTTAGCAACTCCAGTCTCCTCACCTTCAATCAAACTCTGAGCAGTTTGATTGAAGGTGAGGAGACTGGAGACAAGTCACATAGTTCAAAATGTAACGGTCATTCAAACCGTACCCGTTCGTTACCCGAGATAAAACTGCCTACTTTTGATGGATCATACGATCATTGGCTTGAGTATAAGCATGCCTACGTAACCATGATCCATAAGTGTTCAGATCTAGACGCGGTCCAGAAATTTCATTATTTACGTTCTTCGTTGTCTGGCACAGCGTTACAAGTTATTAGTGCTTTTGAGTTCATACCTGGGAACTACAATCATGCATGGGAATTATTAGAAAGTAGGTTTAATAATACTAGGCTTTTAGTTCAGAATCATGTGAAGTCGATATTTAACATGCCCTCTTTGAAACAAGATTCATCGATATCTATAATGAAGCTAGTAGACACAGTAAATAGAAATATACGTGCACTTACTTCATTAGGTGAGCCCACCGAAACATGGGATACTTTAATTATTTATTTAATTCAAACCAAGCTCGATCAGCCTACTGAACGTGATTGGGAACGTGAAAAAGGGTCTATCTATGCTAGCCAGTCAGACAGAACTTTAAAATTAAATGATATTCTTTCATTTCTAAAGCAGAAAGCGGACATGTTAGATTCACATAGCTCGGGATCGAATAAATTACAAAATAAATCTACAACCGAAACGAAAGGTTGTTTAAATCATAAACAAAATATGTCCGTACATAGCTATGTATCAACAAGTAGTTCTGGCTCTAAAACTAAGCCTAAGAACAATACACGTTTCACTTGTCCATCGTGTAACGGTAATCATGCCATTTATACGTGTTTTAAGTTTTTGAATTTACCTATTCGTGATAGAATTAAATTCATAGACGATTAACGAATATGTAGGAATTGTTTACGTTCACAGCATTCACTTTCAGATTGCATATTCGGTCCGTGTAAACAGTGTCAATCGAAACACAACACGTTACTCCATTTACCTACAAATAATAACGATACCTACGTACAGGGTGAGCAATCAGCTGATCGCAGCTTGTCTCACTTCGTCGCTCCATCGACCGCGTTGCATTCCTTAGCTATAGATACGAACTTTAGTAAGGTACATAGGTGCGCCGGCGCAGGCGACGTCGACAGTACAACCAATCGAAGCGTATTGCAGCAGGTATTATTATGTACTGCGTTAGTGGAGATAGCCGATAATAATAAACAATTTCACACAGCCCGAGCGCTGTTAGACAATGGTAGTCAACATTGTTTCATTTCAGATAATCTTCGTAAACGATTAAACGCGCCTTTAATACAGTCCACACTTCAGATTTCAGGTGTTTCACAATCAGTGACACAATCTAATTATTCATGCGACTTAACTATACGTTCTAAATCATGCGATTATAGTGCTAAGGTTAAATGTTTTGTCTTGCAGCGTATAACAAACAGTTTACCCTCGACAAACATCGATATCGAATTTATACGTATACCGAACGACGTGTGTCTCGCGGATCCGACCTTCAATATTTCTTCGGAAATCGATTTATTAATAGGTGCTGATTTGTTCTGGGACATTCTAGACGGTGATAGAATCCGATTAGTAAACGGGCCATACCTTCAAAGTTCGAAGTTCGGATGGCTGCTATCGGGTCCGATATACACTAGGAGCTTTGATAACGATCGAGCTCAGTGTAATTTTACTCAAACCTTAGACGATCTACTTAAACGATTTTGGGAAGTAGAAAACGTACCTCAGGTAGGTAGGGTTCTTACTAAAGACGAAAAATATTGTGAGGACCTTTTTACTAGAACAACGGCTCGCGAACCGGGAGGTAGGTTTTCAGTCCGTATTCCTTTAAAAGAATCTCCTGAAACATTAGGTGATTCATTTAACCTAGCTAAGGGCAGGTTTTTAACATTAGAACGGAAGCTCGAACGCTCTCCGCATAAACAAATGTACTTAGATTTCATGCGTGAGTACGAGGACTCAGGTCACATGACTCGTATCGATAAAATCGAAAGTCCTAATTATTTTCTAAGTCATCACGGTGTTTTTAGAGAGAATAGTTTAACTACGAAACTAAGAGTAGTGTTCGATGGTAGTGCTGTTACCACATCCAATAAATCACTTAATGATATTCAATATCCCGGACCAGCACTACAAAATGATATCTTCTCTATCCTTCTACGCTTTAGGCAATACAAATATGTAGCGTGTGCCGACGTCCAGGCTATGTTCCGTCAGATAAATATCCAACAAGATCAAAGATGCTTACAATTAATACTCTGGCGAGACAAACCCGTCGATCCGCTCGGTGTATATCAGCTTAACACAGTTACGTACGGAACTGCGTCGGCGCCATACCTAAGTATGCGCTGTATACGACAGCTCGCGTTAGACTGCGACGATGACGTCATCAAACGAGTTATCACCCAAGATACATTCGTCGACGATCTGTGTACGGGTCATGATAATTATAATGAGCTATTATCCATCTGTGAGAAGACTTACAAGGTTCTACAGTCAGGATGTTTTCCTCTCCGCAAGTGGACGTTCAATACTGACGTCAGTAATTGTTCATATGCTCATACCTTCGTAGGTGAACATACACAGAACAAAACGTTAGGTATAGGTTGGCAAAACGATTGCGATGAATTACATTTCACTACGAAAATCGATTCAAGTTCATATAGTAATAAATTAACTAAACGAATAATGCTTTCTGTAATTTCACAGATATACGATCCACTAGGTTTACTTTCACCCGTAGTTATATTAGCAAAAATTTTGCTACAAAAACTGTGGCTTAGCAAGCTAGACTGGGATTCACCTTTGTCGCAAGATATCGCACAATCTTGGAATAGCTTCATAGGTACCTTAGGTTGTTTACATGAACTGCGTATTCCACGACACGTAATGAGCGATAACAAACAACACATTGAACTTCATATATTTACGGATTCATCACAATACGCGTACGGATCGTGCGCATACGTACGTACATACAATGACGATTCCGATGTCACAGTTAGGCTATTATGTGCTAAGAGTAAAGTTGCGCCACTAAAGTCTTTAACGATTCCTAGGTTAGAATTATGTGGTGCGCTTGTGGGCGCTAGGCTTTATAAAAAGATAATAGATTCCTTACGATTACAATTTTCTAATGTATACTTCTGGACAGACTCGACTATAGTTATAGGCTGGTTACGTACGTCTCCACATTTATTAAAACCTTTCGTACAAAATCGAGTTACAGAAATTAACGATATCACAGGTGACGCCGATTGGTTACACGTAGGTACAAAGGACAACCCAGCTCACCTATTGTCTAGAGGTTCATACCTAAACTTACTAATAAAGTCGAGTTTATGGTGGAACGGGCCAGGTTACTTAGAAAATAGGAATTATAAATTTACAGAAAATAAATTGCATAATGAATCGATTAATATTAATAATTTACCAGAATTAAAATCACAATCAATTTTATTTACTTGTAATTCATCAGAACCTATAATTAATTTTAATAAATATTCGTCTTATAATAAACTTATACGTATAGGTGCATATGTATTGCGCTTTATATATAATCTGCGCGCGAGCAGATCACTACGTCAAACCGGTTCCTTATCAGTGACCGAGTTAAACGCATCGCAAGCTATGTTAGTTAGGTTAGTACAGACATATTCCTTCCCTGACGTTTACAATAGCTTGTTAAAACAAATACCTATTAAAAAAATGTAAAGAATCGAATCAAATACCTAGCTTAAACGTATTTCTAGATGATAACAATTTGATTAGAGTAGGTGGTAGGCTATCGAATTCATCAGAATTTAGTTACGATAAGAAACACCCTATCCTGCTGTGTAGTAAACACCATTTTACTAAGATTTTAGTGAGACACGAGCACGTTCGTTTACTTCACGCAGGACCGCTATTACTTTTATCTACATTACGAGAACAATGGTGGCCGCTAGGCGGTAGGAATCTAGTACGTAAAACCGTGCATGATTGTATGACCTGCGCTAGACTTAAAGGTAAAACTCTGTCACCTATAATGGGAAACTTACCTGCCGCACGTCTAGATTCTGGGTTTCCTTTCATACGTACAGGAGTAGACTATGCTGGGCCAATCCTCGTACTAAATCGAAAGGGCAGGGGTGCACGCTTAACAAAATCGTACATCTGTCTATTTGTTTGCTTTATAACTCGAGCCATACATTTAGAACTTGTCTCCGGTCTCTCTACTGACGATTATACTCTAGCTTTAAAGCGTTTCATTAGTAGAAGAGGTAAACCTGATTCTGTTTACTCTGATAATGGTAAAAACTTTGTTGGCGCTGAAAAACAATTTTCAGACTTTTTAAACGATAATTCAAACCAAATTATAGATTTTGCCGCTAGCGACGGTATTAAATTTCATTTTATTCCTGTAAACTCAGCACATTTTGGAAGCCTGTGGGAGAATTCAATAAGGTCCTGTAAAGCGACTTTACGACGAGTAGTAGGTAACGCGAGACTCACATTCGAGGAATTAAGCACGGTTTTGACACAAATAGAAGCCGTCCTAAATTCTCGTCCTATGTCACCCCTCTCCTCAGACCCTACCGACCTATCCCCACTGACCCCTGGCCACTTCCTCATCGGCCGACCGTTGACTGCTCCAGCCACGCACGATGACCTCACCGACGTGCCGACGTCACGGCTAGATCGCTATCGCCGCGTCGAGCAACTACGGCAGCACTTCTGGCAGCGCTGGTCTAAGGAGTACGTCTCTGAACTTCAGCAACGGACCAAATGGAAGACCCACCAGGACGATATCACCCTCGACAGCCTCGTACTTATCAAGGACGACCACCTCCCCCCGTTAAAGTGGGGTCTGGGTCTAGTCACGAGAGTTTTCCCTGGAACTGACGGAATTTCCAGAGTAGCTGAGCTTCGCACTGCAACTGGCCTGACACGGAGGGCATTCTCACGAATATGCCCCCTACCACTTCAGCCCCAGGACAGCGAGTAGAGAAGCGGCAGCAAATCTCCATCGTTGGAAGCCGATGCTTCCAAGGCGGGCGGTATGGTAGCGCCTACGCACGTACCTACCAGACAACTAACGCCATCTAGCGGGCAATGGACAAACCAACCAACCGCTGTGAAGTCGGACCCGGCCGCGACACCCGCGCGAACTTCACTACCTAAAATACTTCATATTCGAACATTCATGTCGGTACTTGCGAATCACATGTAAAGTATAAATTAAAAAACGTATCAAGAAAACGGCGTTATATTTTCTACACAAAATAGACACCCCGAAGACCCCCGTTGCTACCACTGACATTGATGAAAAACAACATAAATCAGATGATGACCGTAAAGATGATATTCAACCAGATGAAGACGTACGAAATGATTTGTAAGTCAATGAAAACGATCAATCAACAGATGTAGTCAAAATTGAACCTCGACCTAGCACATCGCGAACCAAACCAGATCAATTCAAATGCAGTGAATGCAATATATGCTAACACGTGTTTAAAACACGTTAAATATCATGAAAAATTAGATCCGAAACAATACATCGAGTGCAAATTATGCGGCTTACAATTCACTTGTATGACACTTATGACACATATGGAAAGGCACTACGAAACTTCGTTCGATGTTGACAAGATTGTGGTCGAAGTATACCACCCTCAAGAAGAGGGTTTACCGTTGAAAAAGGAGCTGTTTTGTGCGAGTGTGCGATTGCAATCGCTTTTAGTCAGTTCTAGTAACGATGAGGGCTACAGCTCCAGCAGCACGCACTAATGTTGCTTTGAAATACAAAAACAAGACATGATTTACCAACTTATATAAAAACGTTGCTTAGCTTTGATTTGTATCTCGTGCCCTTGACGTTTTAAGTTATCGAAAGCAAAGTCAAAGTCAAATTTTTGAAGTGAAAACTTCTTTAGCGGCGTTGAGCACTTTTTCTGTAATGGGTATAAAATCTTAAACTCGCGTCAGGACACGTGACCTGATCGAAAAAGCGTAAGACGGATGGAGAGTAGACAGCTATCCCCTCTCTACGGCGCGGCGAAAATGTATGCCTGCCCCTCTAGCATGTGCAGCACGATATAGCGATTTATCGACAAAAACTGTCAAAATATGCTATATAACGCCGCCATGTTGAATTTTTATCGAAACAGCGAGCATGGCCCGTGTGTGATGTCACGTGTTACGGTATGATAAGATAGACAAAAGAGCGAGCACGACAGTCTCTTATTTATCGAAAGGTCGAGCATGACCGACTAATTGTCGATAAAAAACGTGAAAAGTATCGATTTTTGACATTAAGGTGCGTTATTTTATCGACAACGTTTGGAGGGTGTGATAAATTTATCAAGATTATTTAGCTTAACAAATATTAACTTAAATCCATTATTAGACTAGAATGTTAGAAATATTATAATGATTTTTGTGTAATGTTCATAATAAATACAGAAAATGTACCTACCTACTTGTAGGTATAACTAAACTAAAAAGATTCTATTCCATTCGTTTTTTTTTATATTATAATTAATTAAAGCTTCGCAGTGTGCATTATATCCAGTGTCGAGTTACTATTTTCGCACTGTCACGAAATTAAATTAAAAACTCGATTATTACAAAGTTTTGCTAAAATAAAAATCAGCGCGCCATGTTGCTCTCGCGTTCCAAAACGCGATTTACACGAAAACGCCAACACTCAAACACGATGATAGCACGATTTCAAAATATAGGTCGTCACAGACGTAGCTATATTTTATATTAATATAAAAATACCGTAAAACGGGGTGAATTGTCCAGTAATTTTGGACTTTGACCACAGATTATATATCGACCGCTTCCGAGCAACAACTCCTAACTGCCAGTTTTACTCAAAGGTGATTTTAATGCCATCTGTTATAAAAATGTAAGCAACTTTCCTGTGACGAAAATTCGTAACTATCTGACGTTTAAAAGTATTAAAAATACGCTTATAGAAATTCGACCCATCTTATTTAGAAAATAAATTTAATAGAAATATCTCCTTTCTCAAATTTTGACGCGCAGTTTGAACTGAGAACGTGCTGGGACCTGTTCGTCTTGGCTAAAAGTAAGTTTCTGCATTAAATGTGTTAAGTTCAATGTAAATGTAATAAATTAATCATTATTTTCTTATTATTATTAGTATTGGTTGTAAAATTAAATGTAAGTGTTAAAATCTTCGTTACAAGTTTCGACTATTATTAGTTACGAGATATTTCCGGAACAAAACTTTTTCTTGTTTTATCACTATTAATTTTTATAAGAGGAGAGAGATAGGAGTTATTGTCATTAAAATAAAAAATTAACTGAATTTACTATTTTTTATAACATTCAGATTACACATAGATCCATTATTACACAATTAAATACAAATAAAACCATAAGTAAAAAAAAAACTAAAACTACTATTTTTATTAATGGAACACAAGTCACAAGGAACCAACGAATATTTAACAAGTAGTTATGGCACAAAACACTTCCTTTCACAATGATAACAGTAAATTTTAAATACATTAAAAAAACCTGAAAACTTCACTATCACTTTTTAGTTTTTGTTTTCGGTTTTTTTTTAGTTTTTGTTTTCAGGTTTTTTGAAGTGAAAACTTCTTATGGCGCGTTGGGCACTTTTGTGGGTGAGCATTTTCAGCCGTTCTCGCGACAGATGAGATTTGACACAGATATACAGTTTTCACTTCTGCCTGCACTCCCGGAGAGTTTAGTTTTTGGATCAGGTTTAACCATTTTTACTGCCGCTGTTGTTCAGGTTTAACCATTTTTAGTGCCGCTGTCACCGAAAATTCTACTCCATGAGGCGAAAGCGACTATTTCTTCAAATTGCAACGTGTACATAATCGTAACCCATTAAGGAGTTAGGTGATGAGAAGGTGCTTTCAGATGCTTCATTCATCGATACCTATTAGTGTATGTGCCCATTCTACTAGTGAAAATGGAAAACTAAGCAATTTGCTTAATCTCGCTGTACAGATCTGTTCATCACTCCGAAGATCCTCATTAGATCTTCATTTAAGATAGGGTTTCCTATCAACATTCATTCAAACCCAGTCCGACGAGACGAAAGCGACTATTTTATTTAAATTGTAACCTGTAATCGTAACCGCTGGAAGAGTTTTCTAAAGAGAAGGTGGTTTCAGATATTCCATTTATCGGTTAACGCATTAACTATTAGTTTATGGCCCAATTCTACTGGTGGAAAGCAAAAACTGAGCAATTTCCTGCACTCTCGAGGTGTAATTCTGTTCTGAGAACCTCCTCCTTTTTTTAAGTCTGTTAAAAATGCAAAATGGTCTGTATAAAAACATTTTTAGTTTTGTATCCAATAAATAAATAAATATTGCGAACATTCCACACATCGTCATCTAGCCCCAAGCTAAGCAGCAAAGAAGCAACTTGTATTATGGGTGCTAGACAACGGATAATACTACTAATATACTTTTCTTTTTGTAAATATATACGTATAATACATAGAAACAACCAGACCATAGACAAATATCTAAGCATTTGACGACCCAGTTGGCACAATGGTCACCATGCCGGACTGCCAAACACAGGGTCGCGGGTTCGATTCCCGCCTCAGACAATTATTTATGCTTAGATATTTGTCTGTGGTCTGGGTGTCTGTATTTATATTAAGTATATATTTACAAAAGAAAAGTATATAAGTAGTATATCCGTTGTCTAGCACCCATAACACAAGTCTAGTTACTTAGCTTGGGGTTAGATGGCGATGTGTGGAATGTCCTGCAATATTTATTTATTTATTTATAAATACTTGTCTGAGGCGGGAATCGAACCCTGTGTTTGGCAGTCCGGCATGGTAGCCATTGTTCTAACTGTAATCACCCCATTTTACGGTATCAAAAGATATATTTTGATATATTTTAGGTATTTGATGACGTCACTAAAATATGTCGACCGATATAGCTCGACATATTTTATATCGACGGTGGAACTTTAAAATGTCGTAAGGGACATTTTCTCGAAAGTACACTTCATATTGCGTAGTATAGCACATTTCATGCCCTATCGATCTGTGTTATTAAAATTTTGATATCTCTTCAAATATATGGATACTAGCGACCCGCCCCGGCTTCGCACGGCTATATTAAGGATGTTTTGTACATATAAACCTTCCTCTAGGATCATTCTATTTAATAAAAAACAGCAATAAAATCCGTTGCGTAGTTTTAAAAATCTGATTATGACATAAAAAACTTTATCATTATCACTACATAGTATAAAACAAAGTCGCTTTTTCTGTCCCTATTTCCCTTTGACTGCTTAAATCTTTAAAACTACGCAACGGATTTTGATGGGGTTTTGACGTGATAACGTTTTATAAATTGGTGAACACCTGCAATCTCAAAAAAGTGTGACGTCACGCGTCGTTACTGGAACGTCTCATGTTATTGACAAGGTAACTATAGCAACGTTTTATCGTTGCCATGGTTACCATCAATGTTTTCTTATGACGTTATCACGTAAAATTATCGTCCGGAAACAGACTTTACAGACCACCATTTTTTTTTATTAGATAGAATGATTCATGAAGACGGTTTATATATATAATAAGTATAATATAGCCCATAATATGGGATATATTATATCACTAGCGACGATAAAAAAACCAGTCAAAATAATAACCCATAATAATATTATGGGTTATTATTTTGACTGGTTTTTTTTCATTTTTAATTCTGAGACGTCGTAAGTCCTTCTATCTGGTATATTTATGTGTTGTAAGGCCCTTACAAAAATAAAAAAGTTCAATTTGACATAAAATATATATATTTTTTCATATTGAATAAGAATTGGCGTAAGTAGTATTGGGTTCCGTACCACTGTATTCTGTTTTTATTTTTTAACCTCGACGCAAAACCAAATGCAAAAAATAGATGGCGCTAGTGATAAAAATACGTGAATGAAGGGTAAATGGTGGTTTACGGTTTATGACGTATTAAAAAACTACTTACCAAATCTCGTTCAAACCAATTTTGGGTGGAAGTTTGCATGGTAATAATGTATATCATATATTTTAGTTTCATCATTCTCTTATTTTAGAAGTTACAGACACACTTTTTACCACTTTGAAAGTGTCTCTCGCGTAAACTATCCAGTTTAGAAAAAAAATATTTAGAAATGAGAAACCTTAATATCATTTTTGAAGACCTATCCATAGATAACACTTACGTATGGGTTTGATAAAAAAAAATTGAGTTTCAGTTCTAAGTATGGAACCCTAAAATTTACTGTTTTTTTTTTTCTATTTTTGTGTAAAATTCGTAATGCGGTTTACAGAATACATCTACTTACCAAGTTTCAACAGTATAGTTCTTATAGTTTCGGAAACAAGTGGCTGTGACATACGGCAGATAGACAGACATGACGAATCTATAAGGGTTCCATTTTTTGCCATTTGGCTACGGAACCCTAAAAAATGTTGCGTAGTTTTAAAGATCTAAGATACTTTGTTTTATTATATGTAGTTACTATGTAGTTAGTTAACACAATTAATATGTTATTATTGAAATATAATTTCATGGAAATGACGTCACAGTGGTTCACAGTTTATAATTCTTTGTAATATTTACTATATTAATCGAATGGTTTAAGTACTTACACCCGAAACATTTTAAAATCATACGACATAAACTTTGAAATTTAACGAAATGTCCCTTACTACATTTAAAATTTCCACCGTCGATATATTTTAGTATAATTAATATAAAATATAGCTACGTCTGTGACGACCTTAAACATTGAAGAAAATCTTGTGTGATCGTTCTGTCAACAAAGATGTGTCAAATTCAGTCACAGATTGCGTTAAAAGTTGCAAAAAAAGAAGAAAAGAATGAATGGTTAACGTTATTAAATTGGCAGCATTGAAATTCATATCAAGTGGATGTGACGTATTTATCATCTCATATTGCGTGATATTATTTTAACATATCATATCGCTCCATTTGTCATACTCGCGAAATCGATAATTATTTAGGTGTGGATATAATACGTTATCTTTTATCATATCATATCACAAACAGCCATGCTAGCTAGGCTGGGCCTACTATTTTTAACCTTCCTGATCATGTTACCTAAAAATCAAATTAACTACGAAGCAAAATGCCTACAGGTCATGTCTAAAAAACTAAATCCCTATTAAGCAAACTACCTAAAATTCAGTATGACTAAACAGTAATTTGCCTCAGGATTATGAAGCCCATGAAGCAAAAAGCATACTAAGCAAATTGCCTAAAATTAATTATGCCTAAACATGCCTAAGGACCAAGAAGCCTACCAAGCAAAATGCCTAAAATAATGTCAAACATAAACTTCTTTGACTGTATTAAATACTTTTACCTATTGTTAAATTACTGGCCACTTGAGTCCCGAGTGTCAGATAAATGCAGTGACAGTATCGTGTTCCTATCCTAAGTTCCATAGTTCTTTTGGATAATTTTCATATCAGTAATTCTGTGTCCATAGATTTAAAATCTTTTCTAATGGCCACTTTCGAGATCATTCTTAATCAAAAAGGGGGACAGTTACTGTTGTGTAAGGGATTTAGATATACTTTAAATAAAATCAACGCTGACGGAACTAAGCTATGGAGGTGCTGTAATAGAAAATACTGTTATGCGTCTTTGAAAACAAACCAAGATAATAATACTATTTTGAGTGAGACAACTCATGTATGTTGAGTCCATATATTACGAGACCACGTATTACACGACCAGATATTACGAAGCCAAAATGTACTCGTAATACGTGACTGTGTAATATTTGGTCGCGTAATACAGGTCGTGTAATACGTGGTCGTGTAATATTTGTCCGCGGTGATATTACGAGTCCATATATTACGAGACCACGTATTACACGGCCACGTATTACAAAGACATTGCCATAGACCTATAAAACCACAGAGTGGTTCGTCGTAACCAAGTAAAATGGGTAGAATTCGTTTCTAGCACTCGCCGGCCGCTGCCGCGGCACCGCTCGCTTCGCTCGCTCGGCTCGTGCGTTGTGGTCGCAGTTCTAACATAAACCTAACCTATCCATGTCGGTTCTGGGTAGGGGGTGTTCTGGATGGGTCTTTATATGCTGCCCTAAAGACCACGTAGGTATTATTATTCATGCGCCCCGCTTCAGGAACGGGACGCGTCATGTTACCGGAACATGACACTTTTGTGTGAATGCAGGTGTTTCATCAATTAACTAGACGATATCGCACCAAAAATGTAATAAAGAAAGTCCGAATAACTTTTGAACTTTCACACACTCACATAGACAGCACAATTCATAGAGACGTTTGAACCACTCTGTGGTTTTATAGGTCTATGGCAATGTCTTCGTAATACGTGGCGGTGTAATACGTGGTCTCGTAATAAGTGGTCGTACATTATTTGTTCAAACCTATAATACGAAGCCTGTACACGTAATATCAGGTCGTGTAATCCATGGCGTCGTAATCCATGGTAGCGTAATATCATGTACACGTATTATTGGCTCCCATGTATGTTCACCGGATCCGTCGCGCAATAAAGTCTCTATTTTAATGGAGGAATGCAAAGGTAAAGTTGTTAAAAATTTTGTTCCTGTGCAGCAGATATTTGAAGAAGTTTTTACTGGAAATCTTTCTCAATCTGACGATGACGATAATCTATTACCTGTTTTTAAAGCAAAGAAAGACACCTTACTTAGATGTATTTTTAATTTGGCTGTGAGTGTATTAAGACGTACATATGGTATTTTTTAACGGACGACTATTACGGACGACAAATGTCGGACGACAAATGTCGGACGACAAATGTCGGACGACAAATGTCGGACGACAATTTGTTGGACGACAAATGTCGGACGACTATTTGTTGGACGACTATATTTTTTTTTTTCATCTAAAACTCTTTTTGCGTATGTTCTCGCGACATATGAGATTTTACACAGATATACAGTTTTCACTTCTGCCTGCACTCCCGGAGTGCGCTGTTTTTTTATTTCTTTGGATGCTTAATACATTAGTTTAAAGACCACATGAAATCGTCTTAACAACTAAGTTAGGATGTGTGCCTTCGGAACGCGCCCACCAATGAGAAGAAGGCACAAGAAACTCATGGAGGTTGTTTTTTTTTTCATGACATGTGATCACGCTCACAAAGTTCAATATTACAAATATTTGAAAGTATTATTTGAAATGGAGCAACTATAGTCACGTCCATGGGTTCTTATCATTAAGGTAAGACGAAGTATCATAGTACGCCTTACTGCACAATTTATGCTTTATAAAAGTTTTGAACCTGTTAATGGACATGTCATATACATCTTTAGTAATTTATTATAATAGAGCACACATGTACTATTAAACGACATGTTTATTTTCCGGAGCCTACTACCGGGCACGGTCAGTTCATCCTTATTTCTTAAGTTGAAATTATGAATATCGCTGTTTTTACGGAAAATATCAGGATTTTTGTGAACGTAGAGCAAGTTTTCGTAGATATATTGTGAATAGAGCGTTAATATATTTATCTCTTCAAATTTTTCTCTAAGTGATTTTAAGGCCCATTTTGTAGATAGCTCGGACAGCTCTCTTTTGCAATATGAAAATAGCATCAATATCTGCAGCACACCCCCACAGTAGGATGCCGTACGACATGACACTGTGGAAGGAGCCGAAATAGACTAGGCGAGCAGTCTCAATGTCCGTGTATTCGCGAATTTTCTTAACGGGCGGCGTAAGCGGCAGAACTAAGTCTATTGCACAATGCTTCCACATGCGGGCCCCACTGAAGCTTAGGATCTAATGTTATACCTAGAAAGACAGCCTTACTGACTAATTCAACTTCCTCATCATTAATCTTTACAACAGTTTATACTTGTTTTACATTTGGAAGTGTGAACCGAATTAATTTAGTTTTGAATCAATTTAGTAATAAATTATTGAAATTGAACCAATCAACTATTCTAGAGAGAGCATTGTTCACATCGTCAACGTTCGACTGACGCTTTGTAGTACCTCAGACCCCTCCAATTTTAGAACAATATCAGTACTACCCACGTTAAGTAAAATTTTTGAAAAACTTATTTTGAAGCAACTACTGAAACATTTCCATGATAATAATATCTTACATAATAAACAGTTCGGTTTTAGTAAGGGGCGCTCGACTACTGATGCCGGTATAGCGTTAATTAAAAACATATTTGAGGCTTGGGAGGAGTCACATGATGCGTATGGCATATTCTGTGACTTATCCAAGGCATTTGATTGCGTTCAACATAAAACATTGATCATGAAACTACACCACTACGGTATTAGGGACGGCGCCCTGGATCTTATCTCTTCTTATCTGAGCGGTAGGGTCCAGAGTGTTGATGTTAACGGAAAACGATCTCCCGGATCTGCGATGGCAATGGGGGTTCCTCAAGGATCCATATTAGGACCTTTCCTGTTCTTAGTTTATATAAATGACTTACCTTACCTTGTAAGGGATAACCATGGGATAGTGTTGTTCGCAGATGACACCTCCTTGGTTTTCAAGGTTAAATCAGGAAACACACCACCATCTATTAAATACAATGACTAGTTCCGGTATAACCAGTTCAATAATTGATTTAACAATCGGAACAGACATCCCCCATAGATCTATAGTTTTCTTGAGATTTATTTGCTTAAGCACTACAATAATGTCATGATTTTTAACATATTTGAATTTAAATATTTTATTACAAATTGGTACATTGGTTTTTAGTAAAGCTTCTGCAAGGGGGGTAGAAGAATTTAAAGCCTTCGTCAAAGTAATAGCTACATTACTGAAAAAAATCTCAAATTCGTTTGCGATATCTTGATCATTTTTAGTTATATTTCCATTAATACTCAATTTAAACTCGGTGTTTTTGGCTGCGACTCTCCCTGTTTCAGCGTTAATTACTTACCATGTAGCTTTTATTTTATCATCACTAGATTTAATCACAGATTTAATGAAGAGAGATTTTGCCAAAATACATACTCTTTTAAATATCCTTGAATAGTTTTTAACGTAGGCTCCAAACTCCTCTGTACCATTATTCACTAAGGTTCAAGTCGTTGGGCGCGCGTGATTAGGGGCGGAGGGGGAGAGGTTTTTGTATGGCAATCTCGCCCTAATCACGCGCGCCCAACGACTTGAAGCTTAGTGAATAATGGCCCTGATCTATTACTCTGTCTTTCCGCGTATAACTCATATAGTTTATGTCTACTGCGGTGAATACCAATCGTTGCCCAGTCACTAAACTCGCGTTTGTCGGAGACTACCATAGATCTGGATGTAAAGATAGACTGAAATTGGTAATTAAGAACCGAAAAAAAGTTATTAAATAATACATTTGGATCCGTATCACAAGGCAGAAACGGTAAAACGTTAGCTAAATTCAATCTAAGTTCCTCCAGACGAGCAGCAGTCACCCGTACGTACCTACTTTATTTTCCTTTTTGGTATCGATTTTATGACAATAGCAAATTTGACAAACTGACCACTATGGTCTGATTCTAATTTCTTAATGATAGATTTGTTAGCTTGATAAAACAACGGATAACAACGCTAAGTGTACGGTTAGAACAATGATGCATTGCACATCGACATTGCAGCTCGCCATCGTACAACGATGTCGGCATATGGATAGTTACAATTGAAACAAGTAGATATACGACGCAGTGCGGGGTAATTTGATTAATCCTGAGCTTAGATCACATTGATATATGCCACTGTTGGCGATGTAAAAACAAACTATTTCGTTTTCGTCGTTAGCATTCATGCTTGCATCGATATAATATCGCAGGGAGCCATCTGTCGTGCTGTCGTGCGATATATAAGTATTTTACATGGCCGTACCATTACTTTAAAATGTCTAACCTCAATGCAACTTCATTAATTTGCAATTTGCTTGGCGATGGCTTTGCTTTTACAACTTACATGGTAGTCTCCCTGAGTTTAAAGTTTAAATCATATTTTTGCTAATGTGTTTTTTAAGAATGTAGTACGTTCGTCCAATCCCACCGAAAAAGTTTTTGAAACCAGTCAACCCTTTTTGAGTTAACAGTTTTTGAGTAATCGCTGAACATACATGAAAATAGGTGATATACCTACGTATACGCGACGAAATGAGGACCTCCTTTTTTGATGTCGGTTAAGTTTGATGTTTTTTTTCTGTAAATAATGATTTGAAAAAAGGTAATTGGGTCATACTCAGAAAAAATGTACATTTTGACTTTTGTAGTTACAAAAGTCAAAATGTACATTTTTGTACAACTGATATGTAACGAAACTGAAGTGAAGAAGTAGAAAACAATTTTCCAATAAATATAAAACCTTTACTAGACCTTGGAATTATTCTGCAAAAAATAACGTAAAATTAAGATTTTTAGATAGATACTTTTTTTTCTCTTATTTTGATGTAGGTAAATTATAAAATAAAAATTATATTAAAATCCTAAATTAGATTGTTTGTGCATAAAAATAAGACAAGGGTTTGAATTTCTTTGTATGGAAGCTGGCATAGTAGTCTAAGTAGATTTGTTCAGTCGGTTACGGAAATGTTGAAGTTATGTGTTGTTGCTTAAATCAAAGTTGGTGTTAAGCGTAGTTGGTATTTTGCTTAAGTACCTATATCAAAGGTGGTGTTATGCGTAGTTGGTATTTTGCTTAAGTAGGTATATCAAAGTTGGTGTTATGCGTAGTTGGTATTTTGCTTAAGTACCTATATCAAAGGTGGTGTTATGCGTAGTTGGTATTTTGCTTAAGTAGGTATATCAAAGTTGGTGTTAAGCGTAGTTGGTATTTTGCTTAAGTACCTATATCAAAGGTGGTGTTATGCGTAGTTGGTATTTTGCTTAAGTAGGTATATCAAAGTTGGTGTTATGCGTAGTTGGTATTTTGCTTAAGTATATCAAAGTTGGTGTTATGCGTAGTTGGTATTTAGCTAATATCAAAGTTGGTGTTGTGCTTAGTTGATATTTTTTCTTAGACGCATTTTTCCTTAAAAATATTTTTTGTAACTCGTTGAATTGCACAATTATTATTATAACATGTAATTGCGTAAATTGCACTTAGTAGGTAGTTAGATGGTAGTTACTTCGTTTTTAAAACTAGTTAGTTAGAGTTTTGTTTTTAAAAAGCATTTTAATGTTCTATGGTTTTACCTCATTCTGTAACTTTGTTTTTTTTTATTGTAAATAAAGAGCTTTCTTTGTACCTAACATACAAGCTTTGTTTTATTTTTTTAGTTTCCTTTTAAGTATAATAACCTACGAAGTTCATTATTACAAAGGTTGCCATCTGTCCGGGTTTCCCGGATTTGTCCTAGTTTAGAGGGCGGCCGGGGACAGTCCGGGCTGGGTTTCATTTGTAGTCCGGATAAAACCGGGACAAATGAGACCCCGACTGCAGGGACATATACAACTAAAAATGACGTGGGAGTGTCGCTCGCTACACTAAAAGTTTCAAGGTCTTTTTTAGCGTTCTTGACCCAAAGGGTGAAAACGGGCCCTGTTACTAAAACTGTCCGTCTGTCTGTCTGTCACCAGGCTGTATCTCATGAACCGTAATAGCTAGACAGTTTAAATTTTCACAGATGATGAATTTCTCAAAAAAAAAGGGCTTTCACGCCTATTGTCCTAGTTCGCAGATTTTTGAGTTGGCAACCCTAATTATTACCATGTTTAATTATTTAGCTATAGAGCATAATAATTTAGAATATTGGCCTTTAAATAATGTTTAGATTTATCCAACAACTGTAACCCATGATATTCAGATCACTGTAGCGCCTGGGACACGTGTTACATGAGTAGCGTTGTGTTGGACCTATACTACAATACATTACTCTATGGGCTTCTGCTGACACGATGTGCAATATCAGCCAGTAGGTATCACGGGGAAGTGAAATGGCGGAAGACCAGGAATAGGTATGGTGAGAATCTTCCTCTTCGCTTAGTCGACCATGACTAGAGGAAATAACTTTTCAATGTCTGGAGTCAACTTAACAGCGATTTTCAGGTTATAAAAGCTAAATTAATAAGTAAAATTAAAGAATAAAAGAGATGAGAACTTGTGTCCGTCAGCCGGGCAAAAAAAGTGCTTCTAGAGCGAA
This sequence comes from Idaea aversata, assembly GCA_907269075.1. NCBI lineage: Eukaryota > Metazoa > Arthropoda > Insecta > Lepidoptera > Geometridae > Idaea > Idaea aversata. Next base: position 790,711 of record OU026083.1, read on the forward strand.
TTGGTTCGGTGAATAATTAGTGCTCAGTCTGCTGTAAATGTGCGCGAAATAAAAAATTAGTGCATGTAGGCATTGAGGAAAAAAACGGGAAAAACAAATTCTGCTGGAATGACGGTGCTCCAGCAGGAAGATTTTTAAACGAATGACCGGAGAGGTATATAATGTATATCGGCGGATAGCTTATATTTGTGCATAATTGTGCGCGAATAATTAAATTTGTGCGTCTTAGGGTTTTCGAGATATTTCATTTCCTGCTGGGCTGACGTTTTGCAAAAACTTGTATCTCCGAAACCATTGAATGTGCGACCTTGGATTAAACATATATAAGTAGCTCTTAATTTGTGCGTATTTGTGCGCTAATTTGTTTTTCATAAATATCTACTGTTTAAGAGAAATCATGCAACCCTGAAAATTCGAAAGAAACTCCTTGCGCTTAAATGAGAACACGCAGAGGTTCACTGAAAGCGGTATTTGGCTCGTTTTGTTATTCTTTACATGTATAATAAGTTTCAAGACAGTACATACGCGCATTTTTCAATAATAACACTTCAAGTCAAATCTGAAAATGTCATAGCTTTGCAAGAAACCTATTCAACTAAAGATATGTGCGTATATACCAAAAATTAGAGTGCCTTTTGAAATACATATCCTGAAAATATCAGCTTCAAATGTCGCGTATTTAAGTAGATATAAACGAAAAACAAATCATAACTTCAGTTCTTGGCTAACCGACCAAATTCGAATGGTCACGAAAAAGCGACGGTTTCATACATTTTGATGACTTCTTAAATGGACTGTATTATACTGAAGCTGTTGTCCGTACAGTCGCGCTTAGAACGTTTATAGAGGTTTTAGTGCATTATCATTTTTTCAATAGGTAGTAGGTACATAAGAGAAATATTAATGCATGTATTTCTAAAATGACACGTTTATCTTTAGGTACTTCTATACCTACTCTATAATATTATAAAGAGGTAACGTTGGTAACATGTTTGTATGTGTGTATGTTGGTATCTCCAGATTCCAGAACCACTGGACTAATTTGGATGAAATTTTGCACAGAGATAGATTGAAGATAACTGAGTGTTATTGGCTATTTTTTATTCCGGCAGTGCCACGGAATAGGTAATATAAATCAATTGTAGCGCGTTTATCTCCCAAAACGAGTGACCTGATTTTGATTTTTTTTTAATACCGAGGTATAGTTAAGATCACAGTAGGACCTTGTGGGTAGTGCTAGGATTACATTAAATTACAAATCAAATAGTTTAAGACAGGTAATTGATTGTAATTAAAACACTTAAGAAGGTATTTATGCTTATACCTAAATTATTATACTATTATGTTTGAACTTAAAATAAAATATTAAGGAAATACAAAAAAAACACATTTTTTAAAAATATAATATATGTATTTCTATATAGTTTTGATCAATACAATACTTCTCAAAACTTTAATAGTCTCATAAATACCTCTTTTTACACGTAAGTATCTCGAGACTGTTTTAAATAGGGTTTTATAACATAACTAGCTGCCCTACGCGGTTTCACCCGCGTAACTCCCGATCCCGTGGGAATATCGAGATGTAAGCTATCCTATCTCTCAAGTTGGATCGAACTGCACATGGTGTGCAAATTTTATTATAATCGGTTAAGTGGTTTAGGAGTCCATTGAGGACAAACATTGTGACACGAGATTTATATATATTAAGATGGCTTACATCCTACTATATATGTATATCCTATCCTACTAATATTATAAATGTGAACGTTTGTGTGTGTGTGTGTGTATATGTATGTTTGTTACTCCTTCACGCAAAAATTATTAATGACATTATTAATGACAAAAAATATTAATGACAAACTTATTACTACGTGGAATTGAAACTTAAAATGCCAAATCGAGCATAAGATTATGCTAAATTGGCAACACTAGATATACCCCGGACACTATTGGAGCGGGGTGAGTGAACCGAGAGCACACCGAGAGCGGAGAGCGGTGCGGGAGGCAAGGAGCGAAATACGTCTTAACTAGCGTCTGACCCACTAATGCCGCATTCTGTGTAACTGTTTCACACAGAGCGAGTTACAACCACCCGGCGCGCGGCGGCCGGAGATTTGAACCTACACAATCGTCTTTTTATGCAATTTTAAAATCAATGCAATGGTGCCCGCACATTGATATGCGCCGAATTGTTTGCCGTCCACCTTATAATAATAGAGATAAGGCACATACCTACATTTATTTATTTCAGTGTCGGCCGCCTCTGACGATGCGGACGACTCTGATGACGTCATCGGAAATATAAATGTAGATACCTTATCTCTATTATTATTATAAGGTACCTTTTTCCGTGGACGGCAAAAATTCGGCGCGCTCGGCGCGTATCAATCTGCGTCCACCTTTAAAGTAATATTATTATAATTTTATTACTTATAATATTATTTATTAAGCCCAAAACCGACATTTTTGTTTAACTTCGTATTGCGAACTTAGTAAAATGAAGTAGATACTTACCTACCTGAGCTATCAATAATCTATAATAGGTAAGGAAGATAAAAGCGTACTTACTAGTTTCTACTATCTTAATCTCAAAATAAAACTTTTGCAACTTCCCATAACACTTTTCCAATTCACAGTACCTAAACCCAATTAACTGCTTCAGTATAATACAGTCCATTTAAGAAGTCATCAAAATGTATGAAACCGTCGCTTTTTCGTGACCATTCGAATTTGGTCGGTTAGCCAAGAACTGAAGTTATGATTTGTTTTTCGTTTATATCTACTTAAATACGCGACATTTGAAGCTGATATTTTCAGGATATGTATTTCAAAAGGCACTCTAATTTTTGGTATATACGCACATATCTTTAGTTGAATAGGTTTCTTGCAAAGCTATGACATTTTCAGATTTGACTTGAAGTGTTATTATTGAAAAATGCGCGTATGTACTGTCTTGAAACTTATTATACATGTAAAGAATAACAAAACGAGCCAAATACCGCTTTCAGTGAACCTCTGCGTGTTCTCATTTAAGCGCAAGGAGTTTCTTTCGAATTTTCAGGGTTGCATGATTTCTCTTAAACAGTAGATATTTATGAAAAACAAATTAGCGCACAAATACGCACAAATTAAGAGCTACTTATATATGTTTAATCCAAGGTCGCACATTCAATGGTTTCGGAGATACAAGTTTTTGCAAAACGTCAGCCCAGCAGGAAATAAAATATCTCGAAAACCCTAAGACGCACAAATTTAATTATTCGCGCACAATTATGCACAAATATAAGCTATCCGCCGATATACATTATATACCTCTCCGGTCATTCGTTTAAAAATCTTCCTGCTGGAGCACCGTCATTCCAGCAGAATTTGTTTTTCCCGTTTTTTTCCTCAATGCCTACATGCACTAATTTTTTATTTCGCGCACATTTACAGCAGACTGAGCACTAATTATTCACCGAACCAATTCGCTCTAGAAGCACTTTTTTTGCCCGGCTGACGGACACTGAGAACTTGATTCAGCATTTTTTCTCTTTTTCCTTTTATCTGCTGCCATATCGACCCCCTTCTAGCCATAATCAGATTCGATTTTATGAATTCAGTTTGAATGGGAGATATTCTCATATTGTTTAATTAAACAAACAATGTGTTTTGCTAAAGTTCAACTTCAACTTTTTTAATGTATGGCTGATTGCTGACATTAGGGCGCAATTCTGCCAATGTCAAGTTAGTAGTTAGCAACCGCATTGTCTATGACTGTTAGTCAAGTAAAGAGCTTTGGCGGGAACGCGAAAGCAACATGGCGGGCTGATTTTTATTTTCGCAAAACTTTGTGAATAATCAATTTAAATTGCAAAATTCCGGTGGTAAGTTATTTAATTTTATTTCGTGACAGTGCGTAAGTGTAGGGAAAATGAAAATCAGTGTCGAACATGGACTTTTCGTGTTGTCCCACCCAACTCTCCTGCTTCAAGGCTTTGGTATGGTAGCCACCCTTCATTATAGCTTGACGGACTATGACGACTTTGACTATTATGAAACACTTTGAGCCCGACTTAAAATCGGGCCTTACATAATATTATGAAAATAGAAACTCGACACTGGCTTTATGCACACTTTTTTTCGCCGCGCCGTAGAGAGGGGATAGCTGTCTACTCTCCATCCGTCTTACGCTTTTTCGATCAGGTCACGTGTCCTGACGCGAGTTTAAGATTTTATACCCATTACAGAAAAAGTGCTCAACGCCGCTAAAGAAGTTTTCACTTCAAAAACAGCGCACTCCGGGAGTGCAGGCAGAAGTGAAAACAATAAACTTGTTATTTCTCATAGAATATTTCTTGAAACGATCTGCTACTGCCATCTATTAGCACTCACTTAAACAAATATAGTTTATTTTTTATTCGCTAGATGGCAGTAAAAAATTTAAATCAGTGCCATCTACATTCGAATAGCGGTCTTTCTAGAAACTAATTTTCTCAATTTGTGTAATAGATGGCAGTATAAGTTAAACAAAAAGACTAACACAAATAAAATCTCATCTGTCGCGTCAAATCTCATCTGTCGCGTCAAAATCTGTCGCGAGAACGACTGAAAATGCTCACCCACAAAAGTGCCCAACGCGCCATAAGAAGTTTTCACTTTAAAAAAACCCCACTTTATTTAACTGCGTAGAAAGAGAAATAGGCGGGTGCCCAATTCGCGTGCAATTTTCTGCCGGTCTTGTTCTTTTTATTCTGTTTTTCGTGTTTTTGTTTATCTTCACGTATTTTGAATAACTTAAACCATGTTTCAAGTGTTTACTTAATGGCTAGGACTTAGGACTAAAGTTTCTGTTGGTGCTAAAGGTAAGGTTTTGCAATATTTATTGCAAATCAAAAATTGTGATTATAAAGTTTAGATTTTGTTGTTAATTCTCTACTTATCTAGCACCCATAACACAAGTCTAGTTACATACCTCGGGGCTAGATGGCGATGTTTGGAATGTCCTAGCAATATTTATTAATATATTTTTATGTTTTTACATGGCAACGTCAAAGCCCAGATCTCTCATCTAATTCGTCGTACCTACATAAATATTACTTAAATATAAATAAACTAGCTGCTGTTACCCGCGACTTCGTCTGCCTATAATTACTACATCGAGTAGACTTTTTTATCTCTTAGATTAAATAAAAAATACCTTATGCCCCCGAAAACCTAACTCCAAAATAAAAGTGACATTAAAATTTGACAGATGTAGGTATACTATGATCTGAAACCGGATCCCGGATTCGAAATCCGCACCCTCGAAAACGTATGAAATGATACCCACTTCAAAATCAGACTGACATTTGACACATGTCAAAGTGAGTCTTGTCTAAGTGACACATGTCAAAGTATCAGCTGTCAAAGTGACACACGTCAAAGTGACAGATGTCAAAATGACAGCTGTCAAAGTGACACATGTCAAAGAGACAGCTGTCAAAGTGAAACATGTGAGAGTGACAGCTGTCAAACTAATTTTCGTCTTAGATTTATTGATTTAAACACAAAATCGTGATAAAAAGTAGCCTATGTTCTTCTCCAGGGTCACATCTATGTCTGTACCGAAATTCATCTTACTCCGTTCAGCGGTTTAGGCGTGAAAACGCGACAGACAGACAAACAGAGTTACTTTCACATTTATAATATTAGTAAGGATAAGGATAATATAAATAAATAATATCTCAGATACTTATATTCATCGTCCAGTTCATACCTATCTAATGTACTGTCTCCATACGATCGAACTATAGTAAGTACTAATAGTAGGTATATAATATAGAAACACACGACATCATTGGCGAATCCACGTCACGGCGCGACACACACTGGAACGACTATCCATGTTTGTGGAATTAGCAACTTTAAATTTTCGAGTAGGTAGGTAACTAGGTACATAAGGTATTCGAAAATTTAAAGTTGCTAAAAAGAAATGGGTTTTCTACTCATGAATACTGATATTTACTGTGCTGGACTTATCGTTATTTTAATAATTTTTTGTATGGAGAAAACACAGCTTGTTAAAAAATGTATATTTTACGTCGCTGACAAAAAAAAATCATAATGTTTTGGAATAGGTACCTATAGAAGCCATTTACTACATATTTACCCAATTTTGGTAGGTACCTCCCAGAACCCCGCTTGTTATAGAAAAAGGGGAAAAAATACATTTTTGACAAAGTTGTGTTTTCTCCATACAACAAAAAAAATTGAATGACGATAAGTCTTAAAATAAGACATTTATGAAATTTTCGTGGGAACAATTTAATGTTATATTCATGAGTAGAACACGTTTCCGTCTAATTTTTTTCCAAATAAAGTCCGCAGAATTTTGATGTAGCTAATTTCACTGACATGGATTATCGTTCCAGTGTGCGTCGCGACGACGGCGCGGGCGCGCTACGTTACCATTAGCCAGTGGCCAGTAGAGAGGCTAAAGTCGAAGTTGTGTGTGAAAATTATCATGTTTTGTTTAATTTCTCGTTTTATTCTTAATTTTCTTGCATTTAAAATATAAATAACTGCTAGCAATTCAGAACAATATAGTTAATTCCTTAGTAAAGTGATAATTTCAATAAAAAATACGAAATTAAATAATAATGATTTACAGACTTCTTGTCTAAAACAAAAGAGTCCAAACTAAGTATTTTAGTGAAAAAATAGAGGTGAAATTGGTACTTAATCGCCAAATAAGTTTAAGTTCGTTTGGGCAAGCTTTGCATTGCCCTAATTTCATGTTTTACAAAATGCTGATGATTTATTTTACTGCATTATAATAACATGTAAGCTTTATTTACAATCAATACATATGTAAATTAATATTAATCTAAACTTAATATTATAAAGCTGAGAATTTGTTTGTTTGTTTGAACGCGCTAATCTCAGGAACTATTGGTTCGAATTGAAAAAATCTTTTTGTGTTATATAGGTAGTCCATATTATATCGAAGAAGGCTATAGGCTACTTTTCATGTTGGTATTTCCACGGGATCGGGAATTACGCGGGTGAAACCGCGGAGCGCAGCAAGTATTTCAAATGCGTAATAATGTGTATTAGGTTAGGTTAGTGTTTTCGAAGAAACTTGTGTAGAATAATAATATCATCCATACGATTAAATTTATCTGACATTGACGACCTCTGCGGGGTTTGGAATTTACGCGTTCAGATTGATAGAGATGCGGCGGAGTTGGTTTTATTTTATATTATGTAGTGATGGTGTCGCATCGCCCACGTTCATATTGGTAATAATTCTCGATTTAGTGGAAATACGTAATAAAACGTTTCACCCTAGGACGTCTGCTCTGCTACAACTGCGCCCTGCTTTTTCACCCGTGTTTTTCCTGTTGCATATTGTGTCGGTCTAGTTCTTTGCCTTCATACACAAGGACATTTCGACTTTTACTAGGTATAGTGACTTGCTTATTTATATGTTACTAGCAGGGATCCTCGGTTTCACCCGCGTAACTCCCGATCCCGTGGCAATATATGGGGTAAGGCATAGGCCTTACCCCATATATTTCCACGTTACTGTCAATGAATCAATGTATCCTCATATCAAGTTTTATGTAAATTGATTCAGTAGTTTCGGAGCCTATGCAAACAAACAAACAAACAAATATCTCCTCTTTATAATATTAGTATAGACTAGATACCTACATACTCATGTAACACAATATCATTTTTAATGAAATTGATGTATAACTCCGCCCTGTCTGTCTATGGCAGACAAAATCAATACTTTGTTATTCAGTTGGAATCTCAAGGTAACCTTGAGGCTATAAACGAATACATTTCAGGGAGTGTGCAATATAAATTATACTGCATAATTTGAGATGGCTTTACTTTACGGCTTCCGGGAATAAAGACTTGTAGGGGAAAGAGGGGTAGGGCTTCTTGACTATACTGATTGTATGCCGCGGATACATAGGTACATTTTATTATAATAATATTGTGAGTTTTTCAACTCCTGAAACGGGACAAAAATTCATATAAAGTAGTGCTAAGTTCGTAAAAACCAAACTTCAACCTCGATGACGTTAGTGATAATAATATTATGTCAACCAGAGGGAGGTAGAGACGTCTTTGCGAACTAAACTTGACCACACGAAAGTAAGGCAATTGACTCATAATGCCTCGGCTGTTTACGCATATTGACACGGCGTGTCTTCATGCAATATGCGTAATGAATTATTGTGTCGCAATAAAGGAATGCGAAGTTCGGAGACAAAGTGCGAACTTATCGCTTTAAGAGCCATAAGGTCGACCTTAATCAACTTTTATCATTAAAAAAACATCTCTAGGTGCATAGAAACAAATAAGTAGGCAGATGTTGTTGCAAACATCTTATTGGCTATTTGCACATAATAGTGCTCACAAAAAACCTGGCCAAGTGCGAGTTGGACTTGCGCAAGGTGGGTTCCGTACCATATTGTATGAGAGGCGGGATATCTTAGACCGCATCGTCACCTACCATCAGGCAGGTGTGATAGTGGTCAAGCGATGACCTTATATTTGTAAAATATTTTTTTAACTTTTTTATTATGATTGTTACGTTAGGTCTAAGCAGATAGGTTTTGCCTATAATACCTAGCAAATATTTACCATCATGCTACCATCTCATTGCACTGGCCCCCTTTTTTTTTAAGTGGATTTTTTTCACTGGGACCACCACAAGAATTAAAAAAATATATATTGGACTGACGGTATGAAAAGTAGAGTATGCACCTCGGGATAAAGCATGTCTTCGTCTTGAGCGGCTTGAACCCCTCGCTTCACTCAGGACTCTACTTAACTCCCTCGTTAAACTCGGGGTTCAATATGCCACCCACAACATAAGACATTGCTTTATGCCCTTGATGCATAATCTACTATTATATGTGTTGTTTATGTCGATTCCGAGTAGTGTGAATGTTTTACTTTATTATGGGTAACTAGTTAGAATCATATTAGTTTGGATATATATCTGACGACCCAGTTGGCACTATGGTCACCATGCCGGACTGCCAAACATAGGGTTGCGGGTTCGATTCCCGCCTCAGACAAGTATTTATGCATACCTAGATATTTGTCTGTGGTCTGGTTGTTTCTATATATTATAAGTATATATTTACAAAAGAAAAGTATATAAGTAGTATATCCGTTGTCTAGCACCCATAACACAAGTCTAGTTACTTAGCTTGGGGCTAGATGGCGATGTGTTGAATGTCCTACTTATTTATATACCCCGAATTCACTGATGAAATAAAACGAAAAAACGACAGCTCCGCCAACCCGCGATAAGGATCGCTCCAATAATAATATCTGACTCATTGATATTCCCATTTGTTTTAAAAACATCGCGTCATTGAACGAGACTATTGAATAATTTGAATATTTTTTCCTTGTTTGACTTTCAAACTGACACATACAAACTTTTACACAATGACAATAGCTTACTCGCAATTTTGTCCTTAAAGGAGTTCGATTCTGATTTGAGATGATTTTCATTGGACCCGCTACGCTACTGACTTCCAGCCTGCCCCTCACAAGAGCTCTACATAGCGTGTAGCCGACATCTACTTAGTATTTGCTCGCTGATGCTATGGAATAGGGGAGGCCTGTGTTCTGCAGTGGACGTCCTGAGGTTCATATTATGATGATGATGATAAAGATTACCTACTGTGTTTAGGTTTCAGTACCTCAAAAGGTAAAAAACGAACCCTTATAAGATCACTCTCTTGTTTGTTTGTCCGTGTGTCACCACCGATTGTCTCAGGAAGGGGTGGAATTAGCAAGTTGAAATTTTTACCAGATTTTGCGGTCTATATTCCCTATTCTATACATATAAAATGCTTTGTCCGGAATGACTGACGGATCAACGCACAGCCTAAACCGCTGATCGTAGAGACCTGAAACTTGGAGGATGTGTTCTTTGTATGACGTAGGCATCCGATAAGAAAGGATTTATCAACATTCTACCCCTTAGGGGGTGAAAGGGGGCCAAAGTTTGTATGGGACAACGTGATACCTCGGTCTATTTTCCACTTCAACGCCGACGAAGTCGCGGGCAAAAAAGCGATAAAAAGATATGGGCAAATTTATATAATTTATATTTATTTTTGTTTTCAGTTTGAGCCACTCGAGCCACCAATAATGGAAGAAGAAGATATTGATATAAAAGAACACGATGTCCTCGACAACCATCGCATCAGGAACATCTATCTAGACAGTTCTGGACTAATCTTCTCTCGTGCTAGAGCATTGAAGCGAGTGAAGATTGAACAACTTCCTGATGATGGTAAGGTTTATCTTATTAATTGACAGATTGAGAAACCACCCTAACAAAATGGCTAGTGACCTCACAGCTGAAGACGACATCTATTTTGTCAGATTTAAGAGGCATAGTGTAGGTAACTAGCCTACGACTCAGTTCCACCTAAATAGGAGACAAGAGCTGAGGAATGAGGTCAACGGACCTCTCTCCAGATGATGACATAACTCCCCAGCGAGAGCGGACAACTGTGTTGCAGATAGCAAACAGGAGCTACGATAATCAATGAAAAAAAAAACTTGTATTCCGATCCCGTGGGAATATCGGGATAAAAACTATCCTATGTTACAAAAAAATCATACAAATCGGTTCAAAAAATGTGATAAATGTAGAACCGCTCGTCCGATTTTGTGCAAACTTCACATAAATCATCTACTAAATAGTCCGAACAAAGCTTAAATATTTGGTTTGGATAGGTGAGCCCGTTCTTGAGTTATAAAATTACAACGAAAAGTGGCATTGATTTTATATATAAACTAGCGACCCGCTCCGGCTTCGTACGGCTATATCATGCATGTATTATACATATAAACCTTCCTCTTGAATCACTCTATCTATTAAAAAAAACCGCATCAAAATCCGTTGCGTAGTTTTAAAGATTTAAGCATACATAGGGACTTCGGGATATAGGGACATAGGGACAGAGAAAGCGACTTTGTTTTATACGGGATACCTACTAGGGCATCCAGTCTCGGAAGGTCTCCAGTTCCGGAAATGAGTTACGAGACTGGGTACATAATTCCGGAATTCCGGAACTAGTTCCGAAACTGGAAATACTTGTTGATTCCCGGAATTCCGGAACTAGTTCCGGAACTGGAAATTATTTTTGGTAAAAAATAACACCATGTTTTATGTATACCTCTCAACATTCAATCTAACCCAAGTCGACTTCCAAGTAAGTACTTATGTTTAAGTTATCTGCTGTCTTAGTGACCCGAAATAGATTATTTTTCACTTTTCAGTTTTTTAGTCTTTGTTTTCAGGTTTTTTTGAAGTCGCTTTTTAAAATTTTAATTTACTTTTTTTAATTAATCATTTGAGTGCCGCTGTCACTGAAAAAGGGCTGTTTCTGTCTTCGAGTTTTTTAAGCATAAACTTCAACGAACGACTCACTCGGTTTAACAAACGTACGTACGTATGACGTAGAGCACGCGCGCGTTTTTGTTGAGCAAATTATTGTTTATTTTGTTTAATCGAACTCTTGTTAACCGCATCACAATCCGTTGCGTTGTTTTAAAGATTTAAGCATACAAAGGGATATAGGACATAGGGACAGAGAAAGTGACTTTGTTTTATACTATGTAGTGATGAAGTGATATAAAAATACCCAGAGTCAGAAGTAAATAGGTACTTGTTCAGTCGGAATACCAATTAGCTGAACCCCACGTGACTCAGAGCTCACTCGCACATTTGTAAAAATGTTAGTACGTATCTACTTACCTATTTTGTTATTTTTTATATTGTAAGTATATTGTATCTATCTTCTATAATATAAAAATGAATCGCAAAATGTGTTGGTAAGCGCATAACTCTACAACGCCTGGACCAATTTCGCTAATTCTTTTTTTGTTGGGTTTGTTATTGTGTGGAGAAGGTTCTTATGGAAGAAAAAATAAGAAAGTTGCGTAGAAAATTACTACGCAGGTGAAACCGCGGGGCGCAGCTAGTTGTATATAAACAAAAAAAAACATAATCAGGTAACACTACTTTACAACCCTACAGATGTGCGAGTGAGCTGTGGGTCACGTGGGGTTCAGCTAATTGGTATTCCGACTGTACTTGTATACGGGCTGTTTTCCGTAACTAGACCTCATTAGTCGAGTACTTTTTGCGTGAGGATGGAGTAGACTATGTCCAGCACCAATACTACCCTCTCAGCTCAGTCGACCGTTTCCAGAGGAAAGAAGTCAATACGTCTGAAGACAACTAAGCCGCGGGTTTCATCACGATGTTTTCCCTCAGAGCCATGTTAATTTAATTATAACGCATTATTTTTAGGGTAAAAACGAGCCCCTATTACTATGACTTCACTGTCCCTCCGTCTGTCTGTCTGTCACCAGGCTGTATCTCATGAACCGTGATAGCTAGCTAGACAGTTTATGTATTACTGTTGGCGCTATAACAACAAATATGAAAACAGAAAATAAATATTTAGGTGGGGGCTCCCCTTACAACATTTTTTTTCCTAATATGAAGCTTCGTAGTTTATGTATGATTGGTATAGTTCATCTCTGGTTCTATCCTCTTTAATTTAGCTAACGGATTTCTACTTTTTAATCGGCCTTTTATTTTGTTTATGCACAATACAAATCTACGTTTTCCTAAAAGTAAATAAATCCAGTTATTGATGAAAGCGATTGAGGGCTGTTTCCGTGCACAATTCCACTTTAGTTCTGTGACTTTTGAAAATTCTAACTTTTATTTCCAAAATTTTGAGCTTACGTTCGAAAATCAGCTGTTACTTATACGAAGAGGTAGCAGAAGATTATACTTATTTTAAAAAAAATTTCGACTGTTCTAAGTCTGACTGACATTTATATGAAAAAATCACCGTAGATGTTAATTGTTAAGGTGCACAGAAGTGGACCTTATCCGATTTCTTGTATAATTACCAATAACCCTGTATATAATTTCCAGAAGCCCATGAATTTGACCACCAACTGGATGCCAACCATCAACCTGGACCCTCGTCCCAGAAACCATCTCATCAAGATACTCTAGACAGTTTCAACATTCAAATAAAGCAAGAATTCGGCGAGTATGAGTACCTTAGTGACTGCAATGATATTGACGAAGCCGATAATTCTGACCAAGCTGATAATATAGACCGGTCTGATAATAATATTGACCCAGATAACCCTGACAGTGAATTTAATGACGCTGATAATATTAATATTGAACATAACGAAGATCTCGACACTGCTGATCATTCTGATATTGATGGATCTGATAATGTTGATCAAATTTCTGACTTCGAACAGATCAATAGTAATATCATCAGCAGTCATACATCTGATATTGAAATATTATCGAGTGACACAGAATATCAATTACCGAATAAAATAATTCTAGGATCAAAGAAACCCACTCAAAAGACAGAAGTAAAGGATGAACATAAGAAGGCAAACGTTTTGGTAGAGGATTATGGTGAAAGTTTGTGTCAAAATGGATGTTTTTGTGATACTTGTGAAATTAAATTCGCAACGCCTAACGCTTTAGACGCTCATAATACGTCTGCGCATTCGTTCCTCGTAGCTGTATCCAGGAATGTAGCTCGCAAATCTACTTCTAAAAGTCATATAAGTAAAACTGAAGTTTTCAAAAGGGCGGTAGCTAAAAAAAGTACTGGTGGTAAATTCAATAACAGATTCTGTAATCATTGTCAGATGACTTTTTCTGACCATACGAGTCTTAAAAAACATCTCTATCAGTTGTTACCGACAAAACAATTCAATTGCAATAATTGTAATTTGAAATTCACTACTCAAAATGAGCTTACCATGCATAGTATTGAGCATAAAGAATTACCAAATCCGAAATTAGTTAAAGTTACTAAACATCTGCCTGTTAATTATCCTAAAATATATAATACCAAATTATCTATAGATCAGCCTGTAAATTATCCTAAAAAAGATTATACTAAATTATCTAAAGAGCCGTCAGTAAATTATCCAAAAATAGATAATTCTAGATTATCTAAAGATCTGTCTGTAATTTATCCTAAAATAGATAATTCTAGATTATCTAAAGATCTGTCTGTAATTTATTCTAAAAAAGACAATGCTAAATTATCCAATTCCAATTGGCTTGCTGTTAATAAAAATGATGATAAATTTAAATGTACTCTATGTTCTGAAATATTTGATAACTATAATAATTGTAAGAAACACAGAGATAGAGTACATCCTGGTACTAAAAACTTTACTATTTTCACTAAATTGAGAGCCAAAAAGCGTAAAGACGAAGATATCGATGATAGAAATGTAGATAATAGTGTCATGATACCAAAATCAACATTATTTAAATGTAAAAATTGTAATTTACACTTTTTATCAGGCTTTTCAGCTGTTTTACATAAAGCTTGTAATATTATTAAGAATTTCTGGTTCTGTGGCATTTGTAATAGAAAATTTAGAAAGGAGGATCAGAATTTACATAAGAAGCAGCACGAAGTTAATACACGATTCAGGGTACATCTTATTGTCTCTGATTTGTATCATAGAATCTTATGTCGCTGTCCACACTGCAGCTTACACTTTGAAGAAAAACAATTCAAACCTCATTTAAAATACTGCACAAAAATCACTAAAGAAATGTGTAGTACGTGCAAGATACTGCTTCCGAAATCACGTCTTGCAGAACATACTAGAAAACATGTATATTTCCATTTCGAACCCGCTGATTTTTTCTTACTGAATTATATCACTGAGAAACATAAACGGAAGAGTGACGGTGATTTAAACGTAACCGCAGCTAAAATAAGGAAATTGAACGATGAAGAATTTAGAATAAATAAAGTAGCGATCTACTATTGTAAGAATTGCAAGTGCTGTGTTAGTTCTAAAAAGCCGATAATACGTGAATCACATGCTACTAAAAGATGTTCAAATAACGCTAAGATCTGTAGAGAATGTGGCTTGTATTTCACTAGTAAAGCTATTAGTAGTCATTCACAATATCATAGTGGACGTAATATTACAATACGGGATATAAAAATGATAGATATCGTTACGATGAGAGTAATTACGCCTGTCATACCGGATTACCCACAGTGTGACAAGTGCAAAGTCAACTTTTTCAGTGTGGAGGCAAAGGATAATCATGTTTGTGGTGAAGATTACGAAACTTGTGAATTCTGTGGCGATAGATACCACAATTCCGTATACGATATACACAGACTATTCCACGACGAATATACACCTGGAGCAATTAATGTAAATCCAAAAAAAAAGAAGACCAATTCATTGAAATTATTTAAGTCACATACAACTAAAAAAACTTATACAGAAACCAAAATAATTGATATTGAGACGTCTAATTATAAATCATTAAAAGGGATGTGGGTTGTTTATTTGTTTAATTGTAAAATCTGCGATATTAATACAGATTCGTATGATGATTGCGTTGAACATAGTCAACGTCATATGGCTCAGAGATTTATGAGAGAACAATTTATTAAATGTCATATTTGCCATTTGAAATTTGACGAGACCTTATGGTCTAAACATGCAGAGTTCCACGGGCAGGCGAAAATAAATCGGGATAATTTTAAATTACTTACGTTTGATCCAAGAAATTTACTAACAGAGACGTGGTTTCAAATGTTTGAGGGCTATTCTGAGAACGCTATAAGCAGACTTATAGATGACAGTGTGTATGGGACTGAACGAAGTGTTAAAATGGAATTGTTAAAGCCAGGACGTCCAGAGTTTACTCTCTACATCTGCGCCAATTGTCGTATCTGTTTTGAGCAAGACGCTATGTCAAGACATGTGGCTGATAAATGCAGAGTTTCAGCCAATGTTTGTCAAGTGTGTGAAATAGCATTTGCAGATTCATTAAATCTTCAACAACATGAAGATCTTCACGAAAAAGGTATAGATAAAAATGAGTTTCGAATTGTTAGTTTTAATAAACTTATAGAAGAGAGCGTTGTTAGTAAAATGAGACAAAATAATGATAAAAATAAGCCATATACGGTGTATAAATGTGCTAATTGTGATGTATGCGTAACACTTCGACATAGTATAATAAGACATTATTGTGGCAGATATACTCAAAAGTTCTGCAAGATTTGTAACCAAAAATTCGCATATCAGTCTATACCAAAACATAACCGGAAACACAAAACAGATCCTAATTTTAAAGCTATGAATATCAATATTGAATTATTCCAACCTCGGAGACACACACCATACCTTAGAAAACTTACCAAATTTCCGCATAAAAAGCCTAATAAAGTAAATAAGTTTAATATACAAAGACCCTCTAAGTTGATTGATCATAAAGTGCCCGTCGGCAGAGACTTAAAAGGACGTATAATGCTATACAAGTGCTCACAGTGCCAAGTTTGCTTCATGTTGCATCCCAGCGCGGAGAATCACAGATGCGATAGCGTTAAAAGCAAATTCTATTGCAACTTATGTCGTGAAAAATTCGGTTCCAATACCACCCCAAGCCACAAAGCCAGACATAAGCTAAACTCTAGTTGCAAAGCTGACAACTTTATAATTAACCACTTTAAACCAAGAACTAAGACCACTGCAGCCATATTTACTATCAAACCACAAGTGAAAGAAATTACAAAGGTAACAATTAAAAACCCTTTAGTTAAACCATTAGGTTATAAAACAACGCTCCGCTTTAAACACTGCAACGTAACATTTTTAGGACTTAACGAAATAAATCAAAATAAAAAGAAATATACAGGATTCCATTGCGTTAGATGCAAAATGACTATGTTAAGAACAAGTTTAAGGAATCACAAATGTCCGGAAACTGTAAACAAGAAAAAATACCACTGTAATATTTGCAACCAATTTATCGTTAATTGCCGAAAGGCAGAACATATTAAAAAACACAAAGATTTTCCAGATTTCATATCTGAAAACATACAAATAATAAAATTCAAAAGTCAAGGTTTTGAACATGATGAATTCGAAGATAAAAATTCTACAAATGAAGAAGAAATAGACTCTCATTATGAAAAAGAAATAGATTCTCATAATGAAAAAAAAATAGACTCTCATAATGAAGAAGAAATAGATTTTCACAATAAAGAAGAAATATATTATCATTATGAAAACGAAAATGTTTTGGAAGATCACTCCAAAAAATACAAAATATTAAAATGCGTAGAATGTAATTTAAGCAGAGAAATCAAATCTTATGAAAGTTACCATCGATGTGTATATGACGCTCGTCTGAAACTACACTGCAGATTTTGCGATCTAATCGTTTTAAAATGTAATAAAAAAAGACACTTGGCTAAGCATAATCTTGATCCGAACTTTAGAAAAGAGAATATAGCAATCATACCTTTTAAACCACTGGTTTGGTATGAAAGGAAGGATTGCTTGATTCTCTTTTCAGGAAAACCTACTTTCGAAGAAAATAATGATGATAATATAGTTGATGAATCGATGGATATTGATTTCAATCAGGATTATGAAGAATATGTGGCAGATAAACAAAAAACAAATGCCAACATTATCAAATATAAATATGTACAGTACGAATGTACGCTTTGTAAACGAAATCTTTTAGATATGAGAAATGTCAAGAATCACAATTGCACTTTGAAAACAAAGGCACGTAACGTCGATTTCTATTGTTGTTTATGTGAACGTCTTTACCCCATGAAACTCAAACTAAAACACAAACTACGTCACGACAGTGAACCTAATTACTGTGCTGATAATATAGAGCTTTCTATTTTCTGTAATATAATTTATAATTTTGATGTTGATGACAATGTAGAATCAATAAATGGTCAAGAAATAGAAAATATAGATAACAAAAAATATAAGTACATACAGTATGAATGTACTAGATGTAAAGGAAATCTTTTAGAAAAGAAAAGCTCGCTTTACCACAATTGCACTTCGAAAACAAAGAAGAATCGCTACAAAACTTTCTTTTGCGATATTTGCAAACGGTCATATTCCCTCGTCCATCAATCAGCTCACGAAATTCATCATAGAAGTTATCCAGATTACAACTCGGACACTATTCAGGTTGTGCCTTTTTGTAATGATGATGATTATGATGATAATGAATCAGATGATGATGACGGAAATCTGGCTTTATCTATAGATGACCAAGAAACAGAACATGTACCAGTAAATAATCATAAAGTTGATTTACAAGCCTCAACAGTTAACCAAGAAAATGATCTTCAAGCATCTATAGATAGCCAAGTAATAGAAAATAAAGGTGAGAAGAAGCTTAAGTACGTACAATATGAATGTACTATTTGTAAAGTAAATCTTTCGAGAAGCGACGTTATTAAAAATCACAATTGCACCTCGATGAGTTTTAAGAATTTTTACAAGACTTTCTTTTGCGATATTTGCAAACTCTTTTATTCTCTTAAAATTAAAACAAGTCATAGATTTCGTCATAAAACTAGACCAGATTACAACACTGACACTATCAAAGTTATGCCTTTTTGTAATAAAAATGATAATGATTCAATAGATGGTGATGGTGATGACAATGCAGATAACAATGAAGATGATAATGCAGATGACAATGCAGAACTGGCTTCGTCTATAGATGACCAAGAAACAGAATATCAATCAGTAGATGATCAAGAAGTTGATTTAGAAGCATCAAGAGATGGCCAAGAAACAAAAAATATAGATGGGAAGAAATACAAGTACGTACAATATGAGTGTACTTTTTGTAAAGTAAATCTTTTAAGAATGGACAGTGTTCAAGACCACAACTGTACTTCAATGAAATTGAAAAAAATGTATTGTTTGAGAAAGACTTTCTTTTGCCACATTTGCAAACTGTCTTATCCTCTTAAAAGTCATATTAGTCATATACATCGTCATAGAACTAGACCAGACTACAACAACGACACTATCAAAGTTGTGCCTTTTTGTAATAAAAATGATAATGATTCAATAGATGGTGATGGTGATGACAACGCAGATCTGGCTTCATCTATAGATGACCAAGAAACAGAACATCAATCAGTAGATGATCAAGAAGTTGATTTACAAGCATTAAGAGATGGCCAAGAAACACAAAATAAAGGTGGGAAGAAATATAGGCGCATACATTATAAGTGTACTATTTGTAAAGCAAGTACTACTTTAAGAATGGACAGAGTTCAACTCCACAATTATGATCCTTCGAAAAATTTTGAAGACTACAATTGTACTCGTTGTTCATACGGTCCACGTAACGCTTTCTTTTGCCGCATTTGCAGATTATATTATCCCCGTGAATGTGAATCAAGTCATAGACTTAGCCATATAACCGATATTTGTAACCGTACGTATTCTAGTAAGAATTTGCATAAATTGCGACTCGAAAAGTTTTACAACTACAAAGCTAATAGTATTAGAGTTATACCTTTTGACCCTAAAGCAAATACAGAACAAAACAAATCTAATAATAAAGTTAATGTGACTTTAAAAGCTAATAAGAATAAGAAAAGTGTTTGGCGGCATGGTGAGATACCGAAACGAAAATATTCGAATACAGATGGAGATTTAGTGTCAACAATTTATAAATGTGTTTGCGGGCTACATTTCACTTTAAAAACTACTGTAGATTCCCATATACAAATATGTAATAAAGATCTTGATGTATCTAAAGAAAAATGCAGCAAGTGCGGCCTTTTATTCCCAACTGACATCTTAGTAAATCATCTTTGCAAACATCACAGTAAAGATATCAGAATTAAAATTGAAACTATTACAAAATCTGATAATTTCCATGATGAAGAAGAAGATGATGTCGCAGAAAGTGATGATTCTGACATTGATGACAAACGACATATATCAGATGATGACAGTAAAGATAATTTTCAACCAGATGAAGACGTCCTAAATGATTTGGAAGTCAATGAAAACGATCAATCAACAGATGTAGTCAAAATTGAACCTCGACCTAGCACATCGCGAACCAAACCAGACTTGTTCAAATGCAGTGAATGCAATGTATACTACGTCAATGCTAACACGTGTTTAAAACACGTTAAATATCATGAAAAGCTAGATCCCAAACAATACATCGAGTGCAAATTATGCGGCTTACAATTCACTTTTATGACACTTAACACACATATGAAAAGGCACCATGAAACTCCGTTCGATGTTGACAAGATTGTGGTCGAAGTATACCACCCACAAGAAGATGGTTTACCTTTGAAAAAGGAGCTGTTTTGTGCGAGTGAACGATTGCAATCGCTTTTAGTCAGTTCTAGTAACGATGAAGGCTGCAGCTCCAGCACGCACTAAGGTTGCTTTGAAAGAAATTGACGAAAATAATACATGATTTACCAACTTATATAAAAACGTTGCTTAGCTTTGATTCGTGTCTTCGTGCCCTTGACGTTTTAGAATATCGAAAGCGTGATAAAACAACGGTCAACAACGCTTAGTGTACGGTTAAAACAAAGATGCATTGCACATCGACATCGCAGCTCGCCATCGCACAACGATGTCGGTACAAACATGGATGGTTACAGTCGAAACAAGTAGATATACCTACGCTGCAGTGCGGGGTAATTTGATGAATCCTGAGCTATGCATAAATGCCACGGTTGGCGATGTAAAACTATTTTGTTTTCATCCTTAACATCCATGCTTGCATCGATAGGGAGGCATCTGTCGTGCGATATGTGATATATCTTTGACATGGCCGTACCTACCATTACTTTAAAATGCAACACAATGCAACTCAATATTTTATTAACTTGCAATTTGCTTGGCGATTACTTTGCTTCAACCTTACATGGTAGCCTCCCTGAGGTCAAAGTTTAAAGCATATTTACCAATGATTACTTAAGAATTTAGCACGTTCGCTCCCACCAAATAACTTTTAGAAACCGGGAAAAAAATAATCATCTCAATTATTTAACTCAAATCACCTAACATTTTAGTAATCGGTGAGCATACCTATTAATAGATATACTTAAGTACCTACCTACGAAACGAAATGAGAACCTCCTCTTTTGAAGTATGTTAAAAATTTAGCTTTTTCTGTAAATTTTAGTTTGAAATAAGCTAATTATGTACCTACTTACTTACATTTTTTAGTTGATAATACTTTTTTACCTTTTTTTGATGTAAATTATACTTAATGATATAATCCTGAATTAAATTGTTTGTGCTTAAAAATAAGACAGGGGTTTGAATATCTTTGTACCTACAGAAGCTGGCATAGTACTATATTCACCTTTGTACCTACAGAAGCTGGCATAGTACTATATTCACCTTTGTACCTACAGAAGCTGGCATAGTACTATATTCACCTTTGTACCTACAGAAGCTGGCATAGTACTATATTCACCTTTGTACCTACAGAAGCTGGCATAGTACTATATTCACCTTTGTACCTACAGAAGCTGGCATAGTACTATATTCACCTTTGTACCTACAGAAGCTGGCATAGTACTATATTCACCTTTGTACCTACAGAAGCTGGCATAGTACTATATTCACCTTTGTACCTACAGAAGCTGGCATAGTACTATATTCACCTTTTTTTTTCTTCAAAATAATGTTGTGTACCTAGGTAAAAGCAATGGAGAAAAGAACCCTATGCTATAAGGTTTTTTTAATTAAAAAATTACAAGATGTGGGTCTTGTTTACGCTGAAACAAGCTTTTTGTACTTATTTTAAAAGCGTTGAAGCCAGCTCCGACCAGAAGCGCAGAATTCTCCTGGGGTCCTCGCACGCTTCTTGGAGTGTTGTTGGGTTGCCGAGTATGTCGTCCCTGTATGCAGCCAGGCTCTCGCACTCCAGGATTGCGTACCTATTTTTCATTGTCAATGAAAAACGCAAACTTTTTATATTTTTAGACCTTATTAAAATGCTTACCCTTTGGGTTAAGTCACATTATAAATACAGAGCATTGTAATTGTAATAGCTTAAATACATTTTGAACCTTTCAAACGTATGACAATATACATAATAGAGGACATTTAATACAAATAACAAATGCCATGTAACAAAATCTCGTGTGTCTATTAATTGATATTTTTTTTTGGAGCTTACTCCTTAAGAATCGATTTTCATATATAAGGCGCCCGGTATGAGAAAAATCCGAGGGGTAAAACCTACTAACAAGTAACCATAGATAGATTAATAGAATCTTTTTTCTAGGTCCATGCAAGTAACGAAAATCGTGTCACGTTTTTGGTGCGCACCTTTAGTGCGCAACTTTCAAATTTTTTCATTAATTTGTGAATTTACCCTTTCATACAGTTGAATAAACTCTTTTTGCGTATGGTTAGATACCTTTCTTAAGGAGTAAACTCCAGTCGTGCGTCGGAGCTGACACACACCCTTTTTTATATTTATTTTATTTGCTACTTAAAAGGAAAACCTGACACTATGACATATTGTTTGTATTAATGGTTTGACAGGTGAACGCGCCTAAAACTATGCCAGAATATTTATTGCACTGTAAGGCCCTGCGCAGACGGCACACTTTTTGTGCGAACGAGTCTGCGGCGCACAAAAAGTCTGCATGGCGCGCAAAAAGTCGGTCGCGGATTTTTCACAGACTCAACGCACACGACGCACATCTTCGATCATTTTGTCGGCAGAGCTGTAGGGACGTAGACGCTATGGAAATCGTGCAGAGATCGCGAAGTATTATTTTGTACATGAAGTACAGAAAAAGAAGAAGAAATAGAGAATTTTGGGTACATCCTATACTTTCGGAAAGATTACTGAAGGGACAGTTCCATACTAAACATTCAATTCTGAAACAACATCCGGCAAATTTTTTTAAATTTTATAAAATGTCTGTTAGGTACTACATTTGATGAGTTGCTATTTATTTTGAGACCTGCTTTGACTCATTCAGAAACAACAATGAGGAGGTGCATTGGTCCAGAAGAAAGGCTGTCTGTGACACTCAGGTAAGTAAATAAAGATCGCGTGCGTTACGTCCACCCCTAGCAAATGCAGATTGCCGACTAAAGTGTGCGCCGTCTGCGTTAGCGCGCGTTGAAGCAAACGTTTAATTTCTTTCACACACTTTTTGTGCGGAGCGGCGCGGGCGCGCCGCGGCGCGTTGCGGTCTGCCCGAATTACACGGATTTTTTGTGCGCCGGACTTTTTGCGCGTCGTGTGCGTTACTGCATATAATTGCATAGGTTCTATTTTCACAGACTAAAAAGTGCGTCACGGATAGTCTGTCGTCTGCGCAGGGCCTAAATCATTATAATTACGCAATTTATTTATCATGAAATTGCGTAAATTGTAGGTAGGTACTGAGTATTAGTTAATTTATGTTAGTAGTTAGTTAGTTTTAAGTGTTTTTAAAATGTAGGTATGTTCTCTATTTCATTTTGTACTTACCTTCTTTTTTTTATTGTAAAATAAAGAGCTTTGTAATATACTTACCTGCTTTGTTTTATTATTTACTAGCGACCATATATTTCTATATCTATGCTAGCGACCCGCCCCGGCTTCGCACGGCTATATTATTATTATGCACTAACTGACCCGTGCCCACTTCGTTGGGCATAGGTAATGTTAATAATCCTTTTTTAGTACAGAGTGTTATGTTTTAATTTCTAACTGCCAAAAGGAGGGTTATTATACGTAGGTATAGTTTGTATTTTCATGCTAATTATTTTATTAATATTAAAAATTAAATTATCTATAAGTACCTACTAATATTAAAAAAAATACTTTTTGTAACTTAAATATAAAAGTTAGACATATGCTGTCGTTGACTTTTTTGTAGGCATTTTCAAGCTCCACATCTTTTCTCTAGAACTCAAAAATATACCTTTCATAGTTAAGGCAGCGTTCTTAAGAAACGCTTTTATTCGACCGTTTTTTCTCCGATTCACTTTGCAAAACGAACTACCACGTAATAGTACATTGTTATCCAAGGTGTGAAAGTCACTCATTACAAGTCCCGAGACGGAGACGGAGACATAGTTCGAGGGACTTAATGAGTCTTTCACCCGAGGTAAACACTGTGCTTTTCATTACGAATAATACATAAAATTCTTCATAACAACGAGAGTAAATGAGACTATGAGACTCCATACCACATGAGTAGGTACTCATGTGTCCATACTACCTGATCCTCTTATAAGGTTGGGACCAAAGAGGTTATACATTATGTAGTGTTTTTTTTAGGTTTCTGCTATTTGTATTCAATACTTAATACGGCGGCGGTACTTACCGAAGAAGTTTTTATTAATGAGTTAATCCAACATTGGGAAATGACGCGAAGTTCGTAGATTTAACTTACAGTTTTTGTAACATGGTTTGTCTAGAAAATGTTATTTACAAAAAATACACAATTATAAATGAAAAACCAGATTAAACTTAACACAAATACATACTAAAATAAGAAAAAATAGTTACTTAGTACTAAACTCTGGCAGTATGCATGAGCCGTGCCAAGCCATAATTATTACTCTTTGGTGTAAAAAAAAAAGCAAGGAGGTTAGGTTTTTGAAGTTCCTAATGCGTATGATACTGATACTGGCTACATGCAGATTGCACAAGTCGTGCGAAGCCATAATTTGACATGACAGCTGTCAGTGAAAGTGAAAAGCCCTAGGGCTGGAAATTTTATTTTCTACACGCTCTTCATATTTAGACCTACTTTCGGAGTATGAGTAATGAAAAAGCCTTTTTATTTTTCGGTTTTTTATATAACCTATGACACTCAGCAATAATGAGGCTTTCTATTGGTGAAAGAATTTTTAAAATCGGTTCAGTAGATCCCGAGATTACCCCTTACAATTTAACAAATATACAAACACACAAACTTTACTTCTTTATAATATTAGTATAGAAGAAGTATAGATGTATTTATATATAACCCTTATAAACCTTCCTCTTGAATCACTCTATCTATTTAAAAAACCGCATCAAAATCCGTTGTGTAGTTTTATAGATTTAAGCATAGGTATAGGGATATAGGGACAGAGAAACCGACTTTGTTTTATACTATGTAGTGATTCTATCCGTTGTCCGGCTACTGTAAAAAGCTCAAGTTTTTTAGCTTTAAGCTAGATGGCGCTGCGTAGAATGTCTTGCAATATTTCAAATAATAAAAACTGATAATAATTTACTTAGGTTTTATTTCTAGCTTTAAATAACAAAAAAATTGCGTTTGACACTCAGCTACCCAACTCTTTTTGCAATATTTCTTCCAAATCGGTGCACTGGTTTCGGAGATTACCTCCTACATACTCACATACTTTACCTCTTTATAATATTAGTACCTATAGATTCAAGAATAATTAAGCATAGGTACGGTACGAGTCAGAATTGCGGGCCCACCGTAGAGCTCAAAAAATGCAATTATTACTCAAGCAAGATTGTAAGTTCTTGCTCAAGTTCACGTTTAAAGTCCTTCGACATATGAATTTGTTAGATAATTAATATACAGGGTTATTGGTAATTACTTATACTAGCAAGCCGTTGAGGGCTACTTCTGTGCACCTTAACAAACAACTATTGTTCCACGTTTGGAAATTGGAAAAAAGAAATAAATATTTTGAAGTTACGTAAATTCGAAAAACAGCAGATGTTTTAAAACAAAGGTCATTCAGACTAAGAACAGTAGATAAAACTTAAAAAATAAGTACAATTTTAAGGTAAATGACCTCTCCGTGTATGGAACAGCTGATTTTAAGGTGAACCTAACCTCAAAATTTTCGAATAGTATTCAAAATCAATGGAATTTCCAAAAGTCGTAGAACAAAAGTTGTTTGTTTAGGTGCACAGAAGTAGCCATCAACGGCTTGCCAGTATTATTACCAATAACCCTGAAATATATAAATTTTTATTAGATTAAAATTTATAACTCATTGCCAAGAGAGATAAGGAAGGTTGATGAGTTTTTTGACATCAACAAAAATGAATTGACATAATACTAAACAATACACGATTACTGACATTATTATAGCATATTATGTATTCACTTTCTATACCTACATACAATGACATAGGTGCTTACATTACGATATAAGTGTGGTAAATTGATCGGTACATAGCGGCTGTTTACGACGCGCGAGCGGAACGCGAGCGCGTTAATAGCCGAGATGGTATGATCAATTGATCAATATCCACACGTGTATCGTACGACGTTTTTTATCACAGTTGCGAATAAAAAAAATACCTACTTAAAAAGAAAAGAAAATAATCACAAAATATATGTGATAAATAATGTTTACAATTTTTTAGGCATTTTTTTTTGTTAATTATACTCCCGAAAGGCCAGGCAAAAGACTTTTAACGTATACAGCCTCGTCTGACATACAATATTTTTTAATCCAATTTAATCTTAATATTCAGATTTTGTACGACAAATGACAGATCACAGAGCGCAATAATACTTGTATTACGATTTCTAAACTTACCTGTGAATCACAAATAAATTATTTTGATTTATTATTAGAATAAAAACATTATAATAATAGTAATTTTAGAACTCTACGGTGGATCTGTACTTTTGACTCCGACCGTACATTTAGAAAGAAAAGTAAAACAGTTCAGGTGAAAACGAATGCACGGTAAATATACCATATGTCTAGTTCATAATAACTAACATTTTAGACAAAGATCCCACCTATCGCCAGACCTTCGTGAATTTAGAAAAGCTGAGAATTTTTAGCGCTTGCCTCCAACACAGTTGTGAATGATATGCACTTATAAACTTCAGGCCGTAGTGGCTAGCAAGTTAAAGTAGATTGAAATGAGGTCAACGATCTGAAACGTACATGTTAATGTGGACATTCCTCTGAAATTTGAAGTTTTATAACCCGGAATTCAAAAATTAAAAGCTGTTATATAAAATTACAAGCGACCCGCCCCGGCTTCGCACGGCTATATTATGCATGTATTATACATACTAGCTGCGCCCCGCGGTTTCACCCGCGTAATAATTTTCTGCGCAACTTTCTAATTTTTTTCTTTTATAAGAACCTTCTCTTGACAAAAACAAACACAACAAAAAAGAATTAGCGAAATTGCTCCAGCCATTCACGCGTGATACCGTGACCAAGTTAAATTGGGATTTTTGAAGTGAAAACTTCTTATGGCGCGTTGGGCACTTTTGTGGGTGAGCATTTTCAGCCGCTCTCGCGACAGATTCGTAGCGACAGATCGACAGATTCGTAGCAATGAGATTTCGTAGCAAGGTCTACGGGCTGTAGTACCTCTACGAAATTGTTATTTTTAACGGACGACTATTGACGGACGACAAATGTCGGACGACATTTGTGTCTATTTTTTTTTTCTTTTTTTTTTTTCATCTAAAACTCTTTTTGCGTATGGTTAGATACTCGTACTTAAGGAGTAAACTCCAGATATACAGTTTTCACTTCTGCCTGCACTCCCGGAGTGCGCTGTTTTTTTTATTTTTATGTAGCTTAGTTGTTAAATACTTTTATGTAGCTTTGTTTTGACTTCGCTGGAAGCAGGTTTCCATTGCCGATTTGCGATTTGGTGAACTACATTCTCTGAACCGAAATAATTTTAATAATTAAACGTAGGTTTCTATACTAATATTATAAAGCTGAAGAGTTTGTTTGTTTGAACGCGCTAATATTAGAAAGTACTGGTTTGAATTTAAATATTCTTTTGGTGATGGATTTATCGAGGAAGGCTTTAGTTAGGCTATATAACATCACATACTGCGACCAATAGGAGCAAAGAATCAGTGGGAAATGTGAAAAATACGGGGAAAATTATTCATCTTTAAGGGCTTCCATTGTTTGTTTGAACGCTCTGACCTCAGAAACTGCTAGATGGAATTTAAAATATAAGCTACCTTTTATCCTGATATTCCCTCGAGATTGTGACTTACGCGGGTGAAACCGTGGGGCGCAGCTAGTTTTATAAATCAGTAAATAACAAATCAAGGCGAATTTTTAGCTTTCCTGTAATTTTTTTATTTATAAAATCATCTGTGCCGAAAGGCAAACGCATTTACGAGTATAGCTATATAGCCACGAGAACGCATTTCGTACTAAGCAAAGAGACTTTGGTACCCATTTCCATCCTATTTCCTACTCATGTACATATACAAAATGTACATGTCTCATGTACATATAAAAGAGATCCAATCAAAGAGTATTTAAGTATATAATATTCCCAGCACGCGCGTCGCTTTATTGCTGGAGCGTTGTAATGTTCTAAATTCAAAAAACGCTCCTGCAATAGATTTTATTTTCTTTGACCGTCAATAAAATAGTAACTCAACACTGGCTATATAGTTTTTTTTGGCGGGAACGAGCCAACAACATGTCGTGCTGCAGTTTTATTTACACGAAACTTAGTTGTAAACCGAGGTAAATTGTATAATTCTGGTGGAAAGTTATCTAATTTAGTTCCGTGAAAGTGCACAAGTGTAGTGAAAGTAAAAATCAGTGTCAAACATGGACTTTTCTCGTTGCCTCCAAAATCTCCTACAAGGTTATAGTAAAGCGGTGGCTACTTGAAATTTAAAAAAATATCTTATTAAATTAATTACTTTATTTTTTAGTTAAAAAATGTGAACATTGCTATGTATTCTTAAAATACATAAGTCTACAAATTTTTTAAGCTTAACAAAAAGAATATTCAATTAATTTGTGACTTTATAAATTTAAGAAAACCTGAATCGCGCAATCAAGATTTTTTTCTACCGGAGCTATATAAGGTTGGTGAATTCTAGACGTAGAACGCTCTCTTCCAAAACTTCGAATTTATTATATGTAGAGAAGATAAACCTTCCTCTGGAATCACTCTATCTATAAAAAAACCGCATCAAAATTCGTTGCGTAGTTTTAAAGATTTAAGCATATAAAGGGAAATAGGGACAGAAAAAGCGACTTTGTTTTATACTATGTAGTGATAGTTCGAACACCATCGAGACCACAGAAAGATGATTCACAAAGGTGTGGGTATAACTATAAAAATTAGCTCTTTTCTTTAGTTTGCCATAAGATGTTTGTTTCTAGGAATCAATTAGCAATATTATTGATTCATACAAAAATATAGGCCATTTTTTTCTTCAAAATTAAGTTTCATTCTGGCCTACCCTTCACCTTCCTCAACTTCTTGTCCATCCAAAGGTTGCCTGGAAGAGATCGCTTTGAGCGACAAGGCCGCCCTTTGTAACACTTAGACTTAAGCTTTGTTTTTATTTAATGTTATTTGAAAATCGTGTTTACAATAAAGAATCTATCTATCAATCTGAACTCTATGATTGGACATCGTACATAACTGTGTTGGAGGCATGCGCTGAATAATTCTCATCTTTTAGTAGGTCTGCCGGTAGGTGGGATCTTACCCTATATGTACAGTCTTTTTTGGTAAAGTGTCATAATACTAAAGGGGGACGCAGATTGATCAGAGCCGAAAAAATAAAATTTTTGCTGGCCACGGGAAAACGTACCTTATTTATTAATAGAGATAAGGTCCATTTATATCTCATTTACATTTTTTATATTTCGCCTCTGACGATGCAGTCGACTCTGATGACGTCAATCAGCCAGAGCTGTGCGGTCACACCTTAAGGTTGATTATCCTGTGCAGGGCCCTATTGTTTCCCCAGCCTCTTAATTTTTGTTGACCAATATGGGAAAGGCGCATTGTTTTTTTTCAAACGTCTACATTCCTTAAAGCGTTTTTTGTATGCTTTTTATGCCAAATGTGTTGTTTGTTGTTGAAACGAAATGTTACAAAACAAAAGACTTTGACAATAAAAAAGGATACTGGACCCTAATTGGCAAACAAAAAAAAGGGCGGGATTTCGTAGGTTGCACTACTCCCGAAGGAAAGTGTTCATGGATTGGGACCGCACAGCTCTGGCCGATAGTACCTCATCCTCATACCTACCTTTTCCCGTGGACGGTAAAAATTCGATTCTTTCGGCTCTGATCAATTTACGTCCACCTTGAAAGATGCACGGTTTTTCTTAGTAATCAAACTTTAATTTTTTTACTAACATTTTCTTCCGAAATCTCTTCTCGTTGCCTTTTCTTTTCATTAACGCTAACATTTTCTTTTCCTTTAGTTTTTTTCCCGACACCCTTCCCTTTCTCCCCATTTTTAGGGTAATATTCGTCTAATTTGTGACTGTTTTCCCCAGTCAATGGTTGTAAGTGGATTGATTCGTCTAATTCAGTGTTTTTAGGTTTCTCCGGTGAATTTTGTGTTTCATCGTCCGAGGATTCTATGATTGCTCGTTTGTGTTTTGGTTTTGATGTGCCAGCTGTAAAAATAAAAAAAAATATTGCAGGACATTCCACATATCGCCATCTAGCCCCAAGCTAAGTAACTAGACTTGTGTTATGGGTGCTAGACAACTCATACCACATCAAAATCCGTTGCGTAGTTTTAAAGATTTAAGCATACAAACAGAGAAAGCGACTTTGTTTTATACTATGTAGTGATATTGACTTTGACACAAACATCAACACTTGAATTAAAAGTACTCAGTGTGATTATTATTTGTCAACATGTTAGCTATGTGTTTAGTTGTGTAAGTGGTATAAGGGGCCACCCGCTACACCAACCGACGTGGGTTCGATCCACAGGTTACGTTGTTATAATGTTCAAATAGTGCTGCACAGGATTGTAAACGTTACGGTGCTGGTGGAGTTTAGAGCATCGATTGTACCTACCACCATCATTGTCAACATCTCTAGGCTTAGTTATAAAGAAGTTAGTGATAGGTCTCTGCCATTTGGGAGTCTCTCGGTGACAGACGGAGTTCCCACCACCAGCTGATTTTGTTGAACGCTCAGAACTACCTGGTAACATAAAGAATGATATAATTATTAATAAGACGACCCAGTTGGCACAATGGTCACCATGCCGGATTGCCAAACATGGTTGCTGGTTTGATTCCTGCCTCAGACAAGTATTTGTGCTTAGATATTTGTATGTGGTCTGGTTGTTTCTATATTCTTAAGTATTATATGTATATATTTACAAAAGAAAAGTACCATAAGTAGTATATCTGTTGTCTAGCATCTATAACACAAGTCTAGTTACTTAGCTTGGGGCTAGATGGCGATGTGTGGAATGTCCTGCAATATTTATTTAATTTTATTTATAATTTTCCACTGGAGTTACTTATTTACTTTTATTCCGAAAGTTTGTTCAAATCCCGGCTGGTTGTGCACCGATGGATTTTTCTTATGAAAAAATTATATGTGCTATAAAAATTTACATTGTTCTTACGGTGCGCGGAAAACAATAGTGATGAAACCTGCGGCTCCGTTGTCTTCAGACGTGGTAACGATTTCTTTCTTTTCAACACGCTCGACTTAGCTGAGAGGGTAGTATAGGTGCTACACAGTCTACTTCATCTGGGGCAGGCATTTTACCGAAAAACTATTTTATAGATTATTGGCGACCCGCCCCGGCTTCGCATGGCGATATTATGCATGTATTATACATATAAACCTTCCTCTTGAATCACTCTATCTATTAAAAAAAACCGCATCAAAATCCGTTGCGTAGTTTTAAAGATTTAAGCGTACAAAGGGAAATATGGACAGAGAAAGCGACTTTGTTTTATACTATGTAGTGATAGTGACTATGACTATGATTATAAATGTGATTACCTGATCCTGATGAGCTTGGAATAGATGGAGCAACTTTAGCGGCCTTACTGCTCTTACCAGAACTCACTAAACATAAAAAAAAATATAAAAATATTAGGTAAGTATACTTACATTACAAGTTTTGACTAAATTCAAAAGAGTTAAGATCTAGAATGGTTAGTATTCATCAAATAAATATCTAGACTACATTATTCAATCATTTTCACAACATTTATTTACATTAAACTCCAGATTTATAGCAAAAACTAAACTTTAAAATCACAATTTGTTGATTAATGATTGTTGGAAAAATCTTACCTTTAGCACCAACAGAAGCTTTAGTCCTAGCCATTATGTAAACTAAATCATTAAAAAACACCTCGTAGATGATTTAGCTTGTATAGAATATGTAAATAATTAAAAATACAAAAAAAAACAGAATAAAAACAAGATCGGCAGAAAATTGCGCGCGAATTGACTGACTGCACTTGCGATTGTTTTAACATTGACAGTAGAATGAAAATGACAGTGACGTTTGTGCATGGAACCGAAAAAAGCGTTTGTGAAACAATAGGGTCCGGACATGTAAGCTGAGGACATATTGTTCGGACGCATCCGCGGACGCGTCCGACTGCCGCGGCTGATAAGTGTGCACGGTCGTTTGGCACTCAGCGGCCCCAGATCGCTCTAGGACGTCCGCGGACGTCCAAACGCTCAAGGACGGCCCATGGTTACGTCCGCGACTTACGTCCGATAGTGTGCACAGTTAAACATACATTTACCTACATTATACAGATGCCTTAAGTCGCGGCTGTCGGACGCGTCCGTAAGCCGCGTCCAACCAATGTGTCCCCAGCTTTAGTGGGAGCTTGGCATAGGTGCATAAGTAGTCCCCCCCGTGGGTTCCCGCCTTGTCGTGGCGGGGGGGCTTAGTAACCGTGGCTTAGCCAACCACGGTGAAGCCAAGAGGAACCCAGGGCCGGGCCAGGCTGGAGGAGCTGGCTGACCCGAGAGGGACCACTCCACCGACTTCCCCGCAAAGTCTGGTGTGAGCGGTACAAGAGGTAGGTCGCAGTGCTGTATGGGCGGTACTGCGACTGAGGCGGGTTGCGGTGTAGTATGGGCTGCACCGCAACTGAGGACTAGGGGCCACGGCGGGAGAGGGTTGCCGGTATTGCGGTGAGCCGTTTCCCCTACCTTCCGTGGCCCTGACGGGGCCGCCACCGTTGGATGGCGGACGCGGTGGGGTCGCAGAGGAAGAGGACTGTCGGTGTGTCGTTGCCGCTTTCCCTGTCCTCTGCGACCGGATCTGGCTCGTGGCGGTGAGCGCGGGGCTAGCTCGCCGCCAGTATAAGAGCCCGAGCGGCGGACGCACCAGGTGTTCCTGCGTGCGTCGCTCAAGAGGATGAGGTCGCGTCGCGACCTCTGGAAGAGCGGTCCGAGAGGACTGGCCTTTAAACATCGAACCTCTAAATAAAACGTCTCTGAAACGGGATATTTATCAAACGTGTTGTCCTATGATTTTCCAAAAAGGCGCAGTGCATTTCGAGACCCATACGTATCGATAGAGGGCATTACGGCGAACAAATAATGCCTTCACTGTAAAGCCCTTTAACGATAGGTATGAGTCTCGAAATGCACCGCTCATTGTTGCAACACCACGTTTGGTTATAGAACCCGTTTCCGAGACGCTTTAGCGGTCTAATGCAAAGGCATTATTCATTGTTCGCCATAATGCCCTCTATCGATTGGCATGGAGCTCAAAATGCACCGCAACATTTTAAGTTTTATGTTGTAATTTGTGTTGTCTCTTTTTGTTTAGTCCAAAATATCTTAAACATAGAATAGCGAATGATGGCCGCCGGCGGAAAGTGGAAGGTGTATGCGCAGAACTCAATTTTTAGATCTGTATGGCGGGCGGGAGGACAGGAGTGAAGGGAAGGTCAGTTGCTCACATCTTCGCTCTCTGTTCCGCACACACGTCTCTAGCTGCGCTCTGTCCCGCTCCCGCACGTCCTTAGTCGTTGAACTGTCGCGCACAAAAACCCACACACACCTAACTTTGCCTAAGTCTACATTGAAAAATTGGATAACCTAATGCATGAAAATATGATTCTTTTTGTGTTGGATAGTCCATTTATCGAGGAAGGTTATAGGCTACTTTTTATTCCCACGGGATCGGGAGTAACGCGGGTGAAACCGCGGAGCGCAGCTAGTCTAATACTATTATTATAAAGCTGAAGAGTTTTTTTGTTTGTTTGTTTGTTTGAACGCGCTAATCTCGGGCACTACTGGTTCGAATTGAAAAATATTTTTGTGTTGGATAGTCCATTTATCGAGGAAGGCTATAGGCTATTTTATATTTCGAAATTCCCACGGGATCGGGAGTTACGCGGGTGAAACCGCGGAGCGCTGATAGTTTTCTAATATAAAGGAATGTTTTTCGGGATGAGCAAAATATTAAACGGCGGTAAATTTCCGCCGGCGGCCATCATTCGCTGGCCTACCAATACATTATTTACTCATGTGCCAATACCATCCACTCTCATTCATCTATATTTTTTTTCCTTGACTTATTTGACATTGACAGAATTGCGTCCAAATGATAACAACAAGGTCAACATCAGCAATATAAAAAAAATGAAGGTTGAAGTTGAATGACATCGTGCGGCGGCGGCGGCGATTACATAATGCCAGTAAATATTTTTAGTTCCGCACAATCCTAACAAACACAAACTGACAAAGGCTGTAAGTAATCGAAGAACAAAACGGTTACCATGTTTGTTTAATAATTATACAATACTAGCGACCCGCCCCGGCTTCCTCTTGAATCACTTTATCTAATAAAAAAAGCCGCATTAAAATCCGTTGCGTAGTTTTAAAGATTTAAGCATACAAAGGGAAATAGGGACAGAGAAAGCGACTTTGTTTTATACTACCTATGTAGTGATGATGAGAATATCTCCTATTCAAACTGAATTTATAAAATCGAATCTGATTATGGCTAGAAGGGGTGGTATGGCAGCAGATAAAAGAAGAAAGAGAGAAAATGCTTCACTATTGTTCTAAAATTTTACCTTTAAGCATTTAAAGCCTGAAAATCGCCTGTTAAGTTAACTCCAGACATTGAAAAGTTATTTCCTCTAGTCATGGTCGACTAAGCGAAGAGGAAGATTCTCAGCATACCTATTCCTTGTTTTCCGCCATTTCACTTCCTACCTACTGGTGGTGATACCTACTGGCTGATATTGCACATCGTGTCAGCAGAAGCCCATAGAGTAATGTATTGTAGTATAGGTCCAACACAACGCTACTCATTTAACATAATATGTCCCAGGCGCTACAGTGATCTGAATATCATGGGTTACAGTTGTTGGATAAATCTAAACATGATGTAAAGGCATATATTATTCTGAATTATTATAGGTAAATAATTAAACGTGCATGGGCGGGTTGTTTGACTAAATGGTTGTCTTTATTTATTTGTTTTTAACAATAAAATTTATATAGTTATTTTCTATTCTAGATACAAAAACATTTCGTTTAATGTTTGTTTTAAAGATAGGTAGGAAGAAATGTTTTACTCAAAATATACAATATAGTAGGTACTTACATTATTAAAAAAAAAAAACAGCGCACTCCGGGAGTGCAGGCAGAAGTGAAAACTGTTTATCTGTGTAAAATCTCATCTGTCGCGAGAACATACGCAAAAAGACTATTTGTCGGACGACTATTTGTCGTTAAATAATACCATATGTACGTCTTAATACACTCACAGCCAAATTAAAAAACTGTTTAACTGTGTAAAATCTCATCTGTCGCGAGAAAATCTGTCGTCTGTCGCGAGAACGGCTGAAAATGCTCACCCACAAAAGTGCCCAACGCGCCATAAGAAGTTTTCACTTTAAAAAATTTACATGTAGGTATTAATAAACTTCGTAGGTTACCTTAAATATCTTGACAACTAAAAAAATTAGGTAAGCAAAGCAGGTATGTTACAAAGAAAGCTCTTTATTTTTTACAATAAAAAACATAGTTATAAAATGAAATCGAGAAAATACATTTTAAAAACATTTAAGACTGCAACTTCGTCTGCGTATAGGTAAAATAATTTTAATAATAGGACTTTTTTGACCTTAATTGAGTTTTCAATAATGTATCGAAATAAAAAGTACCTACTTACTTAAATTTAAATCAAAAGCAAAATAAACCCTTAAAATATCTTTCTACCCCTTTTTAACCCCCTAAGGGGTAGTATTTCCGAAAATCCTTTCTTATCGGATGCCTACGTCATACAAAGAACACACCCTCCAAGTTTGAGGTCTCTACGATCAGCGGTTTAGGCTGTGCGTTGTCAGTAATTCAGGACAAAGCATTTATATTATGTATAGATAGATTATCTAATACTATGTACAATTTACGCAATTTCATGTTGGAATTGCGCAATTTTAACGCCAATTTACTTGTTTTTAGTAGTATGGCATTAATACAAACAACGAAGTCTCGTAGTGTCCATTTTTTCTTATAAGTGGTAAATAATATAAAAATCTTTAAAAAATCTTCAAATAATAGGCAAACTTGACCTTGCGAGATTACGAGATTATTATGTCACTTATATTACCAAGGGATAACCATTTTACTAAGGTCTAAAATTATAAAAATGTTGCGTTTTTCATTGACAATGAAAAATACTTTTAATCTTCCCGATTTCCATTAAACATTTCTTAATTCATCATACAATTATAATTATCTACCCTGAGTACACTTACAGAATATTCAAATAATATAACAGAAAAAATATATTAAAGCCTCAACGCTTTTGAAATAAGTAAAAAATGCTTGTTTCAGCGTAAACAACACCCATATTATTATTATATCTTATAATTTAAATTTTAAACAAAAAAAACTTTTGGCATAGGTGTCCTTTTCACCACTGCTTTTATACAATATTATTTTGGACGAAAAAAAATGAATAAAGTAGGTACTGTCAGCTTCTATACAAAGAAATTCAAACCCCAGTTATTTATAAGCACAATCTAATGTATAATTATTATTGTATATTTCATTTACATAAAAATAAGACATAAAATGTATAATCTAAAAATCTAAATTACTACTACTATACTGCTACTACTATACTGCTACTACTATACTGCTACTACTATACTGCTACTACTATACTGCTACTACTATACTGCTACTACTATACTGCTACTACTATACTGCTACTACTATTACTAATACTACTACTATTACTTAATTATCTTAACTACAATATACAGAAAAAAACATCATTTTTAACAGACATCGAAAAAATAAGGTTCTCATTTCGCCGCGTATATCTATTTATAAGTATGTTCACAGATTACTAAAAAACCGGTCAAGTGCGAGTAGTACTCGCGCGCCGAGGGTTCCGTACTTACATTAGTTTTAACTCCCTTTCTCTCTAGATATGTCAAGGTACCAATTTAACTTGACTTCTGTTTCGTTTGGGCGCCCATACAATGTAAGGATCAAGTTAAATTGGTTTAACTATGTATGTATGGGGACACCCTTTAATTTTCAACTTTTTTTATTATTTGGAATTTTTCCTATATGTGTGCCACCGATTTTCTCAGGAACGGGTAGACCTAGCAAGTTGAAATTCATACCAGACACTGAGGTCTATAGTTCCTATGGGTGTATAAAAATCAAGTTAATGAGTCAACACGATAAAAAGATATGGGCAAATTTTTATTTTAGCAAAAACTTGTAAGTAGGTACCTAAATTTACCTTAATTTTCAACTTTTATTATATTTTTCCCTTTACTTGTGCTGTAAGACCTAGCTTTTAACCAAAATTGACAATTCCAGGTCAACCGGAAGTACCCTATAGGTTTTGGGTCGCAAACCTATATAGAAACAACCAGACCACAGACAAATATCTAAGCATAAATACATGTCTGAGGCGAGAATCGAACCATGCATGGCATGGTGACCATTGTGCCAACTGGGTCGTTTATGAATATGTCGTAACGTCGTATTTAGACAAACTAGAAATTACTGAGTTCTTGCATACTATTATTATAGAGCTCGTCAAGACGAATGTAACCCTGGTACTAACGTAGGTACTTAGTGACTTTTTGTAATCTTTATTATAAAAATGCATCGCTGAAGTGTTCCTAAGCGCAACTCTCGCGAACGGCTGAACCGATTTCGCTAATTCTTATTTTAAATAAGGGACGAGAATGGTTTTTATGCAGAGAAAAATTCAGAAAATTGCATGAAAAAGTCTAAAAAATCACTTTTCTATACTCCCAATTCCCATACAAACGATTCGTAATAATACTCAAAAGTCAATTTGAACTTTAATACCATACCATAAAGTTCAAGTTTTAATGGAGAGGTTCCGGGAAGGCAAAACAATTGAGGGACGTCAGCTGTGTCGTATTAATATTGATGTCAATCGTGTCACTGAACTGATCTGTATGATTTTTGATGTGAAACATCTATAGCCGCACGTAAAACCGATTTCTGGCGTGGCGACGCATGCCGTGGCGACGCGTCGCCACGGCATGCGTTGCGTCGCAATAGTCATCGTTATCTGGAAAAAAAATCGTAATATTTTATTTTATCAATAGGACGTATTTAGTTCCTATCACAATCTGTTCTTTTCTGCATATTACTTTTACAAAATAATGTCGATGTTTCACATCTGTCAGGCGTCCCGTGACGGCTCACATTTTTTTTATTAATATTGCAAATAAACGTTTGCCGGGACAACTAGTTCATAAGGAACCCTACGACGTGATGAACAACTCGGGTTTGACTTGACCGGTTTCATTGAGATGAAATGTCGCCGCCAATAACAATGACATCTATAAATTGTTGACGCTGAATCTCCATCTGTTTTCGAATATGTTCGTTTCGTTATCTCACCATCATAAAAAGTCGCATCAACTTTAAAATTAAATTTTTTATACATATTATTTTCTTGAGGATCAAAAGGTATAACCCTAATAGTATTAGCATTGTAATTTTTAAACCTTTTGTGTCGCAATTCATGACGAGACGAACAGTAATACGAACGGTCACAAATATCACAGAAAAATCTCGGAAACTCTTTTTCATACAAACAATCATGCTGTACTTCTTCTAGATGATCTAAATAAAATAGATTAACATTACAAATTATACATTCGTATTGTATGTATTCTTCTTCTGTATTTGTATCTATCGTTTCTACTTTATCTATTACTTTGTCAGTTACAGTATCTTGGTCATCTATATCTACAGATGGATCTACAGTGTCATCATCATCTTTTGTTTCATTATTACAATAAGGCACAATTTGAATAGTCTCAGGTTTGTAATCTGGTATAGCTATATGACGAAGTCTATGACTTGATTCACATTTAGTAGGATAACACAATCTGCAAATGCGGCAAAAGAAAGTGTTGTCGGTCCAAAATCCACATTTAGTACAATTGTGCTCTTGAACAAGTTTCAAAGTTGAATTGTGGTGTTGAACAATCTCCATTCTTAAAGTAATTCCTTCACAAATTGTACACTGATATTGTGTGCGCCTATATTTCTTTCCACCTATATTTTTAGTTTCTTGGCCATCTCTTGATGCTCTTAAATCAACTTCTTGGTCATCTACTGATTGATGTTCAGTTTCTTGGTCATCTATAGAAGAAGCCAGTTCTGCATTGTCATCTGCATTATCATCTTCATTGTGATCTGCATTGTCATCACCATCACCATCTATTGAATCATCATAATTTTTATTACAAAAAGGCATAACTTTGATAGTGTCAGTGTTGTAATCTGGTCTAGTTTTATGACGAAGGATATGACTTGATTTAATTTTAAGAGAATAATACAGTTTGCAAATATTGCAGAAGAAGGTCTTGTAAAAATTCTTAAATTTTATCGAAGTGCAATTGTGATCTTTAATAACGTCGCTTCTCGAAAGATTTACTTTACAAATAGTACATTCATATTGTACGTACTTAAGCTTCTTCTCACCTTTAATTTCTATTTCTTGGCCATCTATAGATGCTTGAAGATCATTTTCTTGGCTAACTATTGATGCTTGCAAATCAACTTCTTGATTATTTACTGGTAGATGTGCAGTTTCTTGGTCATCTATGGACGAAGTCACATCTTTAGTGTCATCATCACCTAACTCATCATCATCATCAGTATCATTACAAAAAGGAACAACCTGAATAGTGTCAGAGTTGTAATCTGGATAACTTTTATGACGCATTTCGTGACCTGATTGATGCGCGAGGGAATATGACCGTTCACAAACATCGCAAAAGAAAGTTTTGTAGCGATTATTTCTTCCTTTTGTAGTGCAATTGTGGTCCATCGTGCTTCCCTTTTGTAAAAGATTTCCTTTACATTTAGTACATTCATACTGTATGTACTTAATTTTTTTGCCATCTATATTTTCTATTTCTCGACCGTTTATTGATTCCATATTGTCATCAACATCAAAAGCATAAATTATATTACAGAAAATAGAAAGATCTATATTATCAGCACAGTAATCAGGGTCACTGTCGTGACGTAGTTTGTGTTTCAGTTTGAGTATCGTGGGGTAAAAACGTTTACATAAAGAACAATAAAAATCGACGTTACGTTCCTTTGTTTTCAAAGTGCAATTGTGATTCCTGACATTTCTCATATGTAAAAGATTTCGTTTACAAAGCGTACATTCGTACTGTACATAATTATATTTGTTTATGTTTGGATTTGTTTTTTGTTGATTTGCCACATATTCTTCATAATCCTGATTGAAATCAACATTCATCGATTCATCAACTATATCGTCTTCATTTTCTGCGAAACTAAGTTTTTCTGACAACGATTGGTTTGGTCTAAAAGGCATGATATGTATATTCTCTTTTCTAAAGTTCGGATCAATATTATGCTTTGCCAAGTGTTTTATTTTATTCCATTTCAAAATAATCAGATCACAAATCTTGCAGTGTAATTTCTGACGAGCGTCATACACACATCGATGATTATTGTCATAAGATTTGACGTCTCTGCTCATATTACATTCTACGCATTTTAATACTGTGTATTTTTTGGAGTAATCTTCCAAAACTTTTTCTTTTTCATAATGAGAATCTATTTCTTCTTCATTATGAGAATCTATTTCTTCTTCATTATGAAAGTCTATTTCTTCTTCATTATGAGAATCTATTTCTTCTTCATTTGAGGGATATCTATCTTTGATTACATCTTGTTTAAAACCTCGACTTTTGAATTTTTTTATTTGTATGTTCTCAGGTATGAAGTCTGGAAAATCTTTGTGTTTTTTAATATGTTCTGCCTTTCGGCGCTTAACGATAATTTGGTTGCAAATATTGCAGTGGTATTTTTTCTTGTTCACAGTTTCCGGACATTTGTGGCTCCTTAAACTTGCTCTTGACATAGTCAAATTGCATCTAACGCAATGGTATCTTATATATTTCTTTTTATTTTGATTTATTTCGTTTAATCCGAAAAATGTTACGTTGCAGTGTTTTTTAGTTGTAAATGAGTCGGCATTATTTGTTTTTAGATTTACATTATTTGCTCCAGGTGTATATTCGTCGTGGAATAGTCTGTGTATATCGTATACGGAATTGTGGTATCTATCGCCACAGAATTCACAAGTTTCGTAATCTTCACCACATTTATGATAATCCTTTGCCTCCATACTGAAAAAGTTGATTTTGCACTTGCCACACTGTGGGTAATTCGGTATGACAGGCGTAATTACTTTCAGCGTAACGATATCTATCATTTTTATATCCCGTATTGTAATATTACGTCCACTATGATATTGTGAATGACTACTAATAGCTTTACTAGTGAAATACAAGCCACATTCTCTACAGATCTTAGCGTTATTCGAACATCTTTTAGTAGCATGTGATTCACGTATTATCGGCTTTTTAGAACTAACACAGCACTTGCAATTCTTACAATAGTAAACCACTACTTTATTTCTAAATTCTTCATCATTTAATTTTCTTGTTTTTGCTGCAGTTTCGTTTAAATCATCGTGACTCTTCCGTTTATGTTTCTCAGTGATATAATTCAGTATGAAAAAATCAGCGGGTTGGAAATGGAAATATACATGTTTTCTAGTATGTTCTGCAAGACTTGATTTCGGAAGCAGTATCTTACACGTGCTGCACATTTCTTTAGTGATTTTTGTGCAGTATTTTAAATGAGGTTTGAATTGTTTTTCTTCAAAGTGTAAGCTGCAGTGTGGACAGCGACATAAGATTCTATGATACAAATCAGAGACAATAAGATGTACCCTGAATCGAGTATTGACCTCGTGCTGCTTTTTATGTAAATTCTGATCCTCCTTTCTAAATTTTCTATTACAAATGCCACAGAGCCAAAAATTCTTAACAATATTACAAACTTTATGTAAAACAGCTGTAATGCCTGATAAAAAGTGGAAATTACAATTTTTACATTTAAATAATGTTGATTTTGGAATCATATCTACATTTGTATCATTAATAACTTCGTTTTTACGCTTTTTGGCTCTGAATTTAGTGAAAATATTACAGTTTTTAGTATCAGGATGGGCTGTATCTCTGTGTTTCTTACAATTATTATAGTTATCAAATATTTCAGAACATAGAGTACATCTAAATGTATCATCATTTTTATTAACAGTAAGCCAATTGGCTTTGGATAATTTAGTTTTATCTATTTTAGGATAAATTACAGATACATTATTAGATAATTTGCTATTATCTATATTAGGATAAATAACAGGCAGATGTTTAGTAACTTTAACTAATTTTGGAAATGGCAATTCTTTATGCTCAATACTATGCACGGTTAGCTCATTTTGTGTAGTGAATTTTAAATTACAATTATTGCAACTGAATTGTTTTAATAACTCGTAGCGATGTTTTTTAAGACTCGTATAGTCAGAAAAATACGTATGACAATGATTACAGAATCTGCTATTGAATTTACCACCCGTACTTATTTTAGCTACCGCGCTTTTGAAAACATTACTTTTACTCATATAACTTTTAGAAGTAGATTTGCGAGCTACATTTCTGGATACAGCTACGGGGAACGAATGCACAGACGTTTTATGAGCATCTAAGGCGTCAGGCGTTGCGAATTTATTTTTACACGTATCGCAAGATAAACCATTTTGAAGTAAACTTTCACCATAATCCTCTAACAAAACGTTTGCCTTCTTATGTTCATTCCCTACTTCTGTCTTTTGAGTGGATTTTTTCGATCCTAGAATCATTTTATTCGTTAATTGATATTCTGTGTCACTCGATATTATTTCAATATCAGATGTATGACTGCTGATAATATTACTTTTGACCTGTATGAAGTCAGAAACTTGATCAAGATTATCAGATCCATCGATATCAGAATGATCAGCAGTGTCAGAACCGTCTACATTAAAGTCACTGTCTGCGTTATCTGGTTTAATAAAAATACCCGTTTGGTCAATATTATTTTCAGATCGGTCTATATTATCAGCTTGGTCAGAATTATCGGCTTTGTTAATATCATTGCAGTCACTAAGGTACTCATACTCGCATAATTCTTGCTTTATTTGAATGTTAAAACTGTCTAGAGTATCTTGATGAGATGGTTTCTGTGACGAGGATCCAGGTTGATGGTTGGCATCCAGTTGGTGGTCCAATTCCTGGGCTTCTGGAAATTATATACAGGGTTATTAGTAAGTATAAAAGAGAGCAGTTAAGGGCCACTTCTGTGCAACTAAACTTAACTTATTACATCTACGATTTTCAGAAGTTAAATTTTTTCAGAATTGAATTTTTTGAGGTTATGTTAATACGAAAATCGGCTGATTTTTTTATTTTTGTTTTCTGGTTTTAATATTTGTTGTTATAGCGGCAACAGTAATACATAAACTGTCTAGCTAGCTATCACGGTACATGAGATACAACCTAGTGACAGACAGACAGACGGAGGGACAGTGAAGTCTTAGTAATAGGGGCTCGTTTTTACTCTAAAAATAATGCGTTAAAATTAAATTAACATGGCTCTGAGGGAAAACATCGTGATGAAACCCGCGGCTTAGTTGTCTTCAGACGTATTGACTTCTTTCCTCTGGAAACGGTCGACTGAGCTGAGAGGGTAGTATTGGTGCTGGACATAGTCTACTCCATCCTCACGCAAAAAGTACTCGACTAAATAGGTCTAGTTGCGGAAAACAGCCCGTATACAAGTACAGTCGGAATACCAATTAGCTGAACCCCACGTGACCCAGAGCTCACTGACACGTCTGTAAAAAATACAATTTTGTAACATTTTTACAGAGGGGGTTCAGCTAATTGGTATTCCGACTGTACAAGTATTTATTTCTGACTCTGGGTATCTTCTATATAGGGTTATTGGAAATTATACTAGCAAGCCGTTGAGGGCTGCTTCTGTGCACCAAAACAAACAACTTTTGTTCTACGACTTTTGGAAATTCTATTTAGGTGGAACTGAGTCGTAGGCTAGTTACACTATGCCTCTTCAAGGCCTATCCGCACAGCTACGTGACGACACAGAGACGGCACAGTGATTTTTAGTACTCTGTCGCTAGAGTTACCATAACTTTCGTGCGCGAGTTGAACTCGCACTTTGCCGGTTTTTTTAATTATATTAAGAATTATTAATTAATTATACTAATAAACGAGAGCAAGCAAAGATAACAACCGCAAAATTTCCGATAGTTTGACTGTACCTAGGGGTCGATCGTCAAAAAAACGTTACAAATACGGCCAACACACAGACCAATTCAATTAACTTTTCGTCGGCCATCTTGAAACACTGCGACCGTGTCAGGCAATATATTGTCCGCTACAAATTCACGCCGGATCACGCGTCGAAGCAACGTCGGAGCAGCACTGACCATCATTGTCACTGACCAGTACGGATAGTCTAGTACAAAAAGTATGAAACAATATTATTTTTCACTGACACTGGTGGAAAATCACGGTACGGCACTGTGTCGTCACTGAGCTGTGCGGATGGGACTTTAATCTAGCGAAACAGATGTCGTCTTCAGCTGTGAGGTCACTAGCGATTTTGTTAGGGTGGTTTCTCAATCTGTCAAGTAATAAGTTAAACCTTACCATCATCAGGAAGTTGTTCAATC
The DNA here is from genome assembly GCA_907269075.1 of Idaea aversata. Lineage (NCBI taxonomy): Eukaryota > Metazoa > Arthropoda > Insecta > Lepidoptera > Geometridae > Idaea > Idaea aversata. Next base: position 835,463 of record OU026083.1, read on the forward strand.
TTCACTCGCTTCACTGCTCTAGCACGAGAGAAGATTAGTCCAGAACTGTCTAGATAGATGTTCCTGATGCGAGGGTTGTCGAGGACATCGTGTTCTTTTTTAACAATATCTTCTTCGTCCATTATTTACTTAACTGAAAACAAAAAACAACTAAAATCTCAATTTACCCATATCATTTTATCGTATTTTTGAAGTCGAAAATAGACCGAGGAATCACGTTGTCCCATACAAACTTTGGCTCCCTTTTTCACCCTCTTAGGGGTAGAATTTCGGGAAATTCTTACTTATCGAATGCCTACGTGTTATCAAGAAAACACCTTCTAAGTGTCAGGCCTCTACAATCAGCGGTTTAGGCTGTGCGTTGATTCGTCAGTCATTCCGGACAAAGCATTTTATATGTATATAGAATAGGGCACAAAGTGAGGTCTATGTTCCTTCTTCTATAGGTACATCTGGTAAAAAAATTTCTTGCTGGACCTAGCTAGTTGAAATTTTTCCTTCCTGAGAAAATCGGTGGTGAGACACGGACATGGGGAGTGATCTTATAAGGGGAACCCTTTTATGGGGAACCCTTATAAGATCACTTCCCATCTCCGTGTATCCAGTCCGTGGTTCCAGTAAGCTTCATCATCATAATATGAACCTCAGGACGTCCACTGCAGAACACAGGCCTCCCCTATTCCATAGCATCAGCGAGCAAATACTAAGTAGATGTCGGCTACACGCTATGTAGAGCTCTTGTGAGGGGCAGGCTGAAAGTCAGTAGCGGTGAGATGGTCACACAGCATATTGCTGGGACTGCACCCTCCATGCACGCATATATGCTAATATTAGGGTTTGGGCCGGTTGGTCAAGGGTGTCTTTGGGCAAAGTGCACGTTTGGCCAAAGGAGTATTTCGTCAAAACCTCGGTCTGTCATTGGTGTAATTTGGCGACGACCTCTGTGGCGCGTCGGGCGAACACCCGACTGCGACGCAGAAGGTTGCGGGTTCGATTCCCGCCGGGAACAAGTATTTATTCTGACCATAAATTCTTGTTTCTGGTTCTGGGTGTTTCCTATATGTATAATATGTATATATTTACAAAAAAAAAAAAAAAAAGTATATAAGTAGTTTATCCGTTATCTGGCACCCATAACACAAGCATTAAGTTGCTTAGCTTGGGGCTGGATGGCGATGTGTAATATGTACTGAAATATTTATTTATTTATTAATTTAGTCAAACTAAACGTTTAGCCAAAGTCTACTAAAGCAATGTTTCGTCAACTATAAAAAATTCTATTTTTAAATTTATTACTTATGTATTGTAATGGATTAATTTATGTGTTTGTGTATGGATACTAAATGGTTTAATTAAATGGTCTAAGCTTCATTGTTCCATATTCGTACAGCAATAGTCAGAATGTAAGTACATACAGGACACTTACGTCACGTCGGAAAGTTTAAAACATTGAGTACCTACATTATGTCACAGGCATCACTATCATCACTACATAGTATAAAATAAAGTCGCTTTCTCTGTCCCTATTTCCCTTTGTATGCTTAGATCTTTAAAACTACGCAACGGATTAAGAAGCGGTTTTTTTAATAGATAGAGTGATTCAAGAGGAAGGTTATATGTATAATATAGCCGTGCGAAGCCGGAGCGGGTCGCTAGTAATAAATATAGTAAAACATTTTACACAGCGCGATCTGGCCCCAAGCTAAGCAATTAGACTTGTGTTATGAGTGCTAGATAACGGATATAGACACCCAGACCAGATACAAATATCTAAAGCATAAATACTTGTTTGAGGCGGGAATCGAACCCGCAACCTCCTGCGTCACAAGCGGATGTTCGCCCAGGGGTTGTCGATCATCTTCCAAAATCTTAAACAATTAATAAAAAAATAAAAATAAAACTTTAATAAAAAGATGCTGCTGTAAAGGTACTGTGACAGTTCATCTAAGGGTTAAAATAATAATAATGTAAAAAAAGTCATAGAATAAACTAAAATAGAATTCATAGCAGCTATTATAATGTTACTTAGTCAATAATATTAAATAGTTGTATAAAATTAACTATAATTACTATTGTACATTGTCTACAGTCGGAATACCAATTAACTGAACCCCACTTGAACCAGAGCTCACTCGCACATGTAGCGGGTGGCGGCTTAATATACCACTCACACAACACATAGCTAATATGTTGAAAATAATAACCACACTGAGTACTTTTAATTGAAGTATTCATGTTTGTGTGTAACGTCTATTAGAAGGTCGTAATTCTAATACTTTTTGATAGTATTGTGGTACTTATGACGCATACTGTACATTGACATTGCTCTTACAGTGAAGGAATACATCGTGATGAAACCCGCGGCTTAGTTGACTCCAGAAGTATTGACAAGTTCTTTCATCTGGACATGATCGATTAAGCTAAGAGGGTAGTGGTGCTGGGCAAGCCTACACCACCCTCACGCAAAAATAACTCAATTAAAAAGGGTCTAATTGCTGAAAAACAGCCCGTACGTATCACCAATTAGCTGAACTGTAAAAAATATAGTATTTAAAAATATTTTGTTATTTTTTTGTATTGTAATATTGTGTATTGTTAAAAAAAACAGAATCAGGTAACATTACTTTCCAACCTTACAGATTTGCGAGTGAGCTCTGGGTTACGTGGGGTTCAGCTAATTGATAATGTGACTGTACATACCTACATGTTGCATGCAGCAATTATCAATTACTAGCGACCCGCTCCGGCTTCGCACGGCTATATTATGCATGTAATAAACATATAAACCTACCTCTTGAATCACTTTATCTATTTAAAGAAACCGCATCAAAATCCGTTGCGTAGTTTTAAAGATCTAAGCATACAAAGGGAAATAGGGACGGCGAAAAGTGACTTTTCATTACTCATACTCCGAAAGTAGGTCTAAATATGCCTGAAGAGCGTCTAGAAAATAAAATTTCTAGCCCTAGGGCTTTTCGCTTTCACTGACAGCTGTCATGTCAAATTATGGCTTTGCACGACTTGTGCAATCTGCAAGTAGCCAGTATCAGTATCATTACGCATTAGGAACTTCAAAAACCTAACCTCCTTGCTTTTTTTTTTACACCAAAGAATAATAATTATGACTTGGCACGGCTCATGCATACTGCCAGAGTTTAGTACTAAGTAACTTTTTTCTCAGTAATCAAATTCAAGGAGGTATTTAGTTCAAGATATCTTATTTAATAAAATAAATGTAAAGACGAAAATGGTCAAAGCGACCTATGACCATGCCGCGAATTTGAATACAAATAGCAGAAACCTAAAAAAAACACTACATAATGTATAACCTCTTTGGTCCCAACCTTATAAGAGGATCAGGTAGTATGGACACATGAGTACCTACTCATGTGGTATCATGGAGTCTCATAGTCTCATTTACTCTCGTTGTTAGGAAGAATTTTATGTATTATTCGTAATGAAAAGCACAGTGTTTACCTCGGGCGAAAGACTCATTAAGTCCCTCGAACTATTAGCGCCCTCGCTACGCTCGGGCGCCAAACTCCGTCTCGGGCTTGTGATGAGTGACTTTCACACCTAGGATAACAATGTACTATTATTTTATACTATGTAGTGAAGTGATTACCTACTTATACACCGCCATGCATGATCCGTGTCCCCCCCCCCGTGTCCGGATGACGTCCGTCCCCTTTGCCGGCTGATAAGCCGGTGTTATATAAACGTGCAGCACGGATCATCCCTTATGAGAATTAAACTCCTATACATGGACGAAATTGCGAGTATCTGCCAATAGAATTTAATATTATTAAAACGATGCACTAACGAGTATTTGAGTGAAAAAATCGGACAAAAATATTTAATTTATTTATATAATTTTATGTGCAATTAAATTAAATAAAACACAAAGTTTGACCAATATAATAATTATATATTTAAAATTTTACATCTTTTTACATTTTTAGGATTCTTCAACTTCTTCTTCGTCGGAACTTTCGTCTTCGCTTTGTCTATTTTTAAATACCGTGCTGGCAGACATCATTTCTATTGCCTCCTTTGAGAAAGGCTGTCTTTTTTTATTTTGCGTCTTTCTGCTGCAGCTGATAAATGGATCTGAACTTAAAAGAAGTCTGTTTATTATATCTATGTTGCAGTCTCTGCGCGAAAATTTGCGGGAAAAATGTAATCTGTATTGCCTAAAATGTTTGTTTCGGGCTTCAGCTGCCTCTTCCGATAACTGACCAATAGGTAGGAGTGCATGAGCTATTACTTCACCTCCATGTATCAAAATTTTGTGTATGGTTGGTGACATGGGATGCCAACCATACAGATCGACATATATTTTTGCAGTTTCATTTGCGTATGCTTCAAATTTTTCTACATCAATGTTATTGCCACTTGATATTACTTCTAATATAATTTTAAACCTTTTTATTAAATCGACATTGATGCCAGTTATTCTTGAGGAGCATTCCGGATCTGCAAAAAATCTCCTTGACGTGTTCCCGTCATTAGTGTTCCCAAACCCTGCTTTGGGAACATCTACGAGTAATCCCATTTCCTCTTTAAAGGCTTTTTGTAGTTTTTCTTTAGTCTCTTTTACAATTATTTTTTCTTCTGTAGACCGTGCTTGCCATTTTTGTAAAGGCAATTTATAGGCTAAATGTAAAATAGATTCGAAAAATCGAATTCTTGCGTGAAGAATTGATAATCCAAACTTCAACGTTTCTACTTTACTTTCTTTTTTAATTAATTTATTAAAATCCTTCGAAGTCTGTCCGCAAATGTAGCATCTCATTGTAGATGAGGTGTCTGTAGCAGCATTACATACCTTGCCATCAATCATGGTAAGTAACAGTTTATGTTTTATTTTGCTGCCATCAATTTCTGTCTCCTGAAGCTGTTCGGCTTGGTTTTCAATGTATTGTATTTCTTGTTTTGTGATATCTTTTGTTTCATTTATAAATCTTATACGTATGGGTCTGCAGAATCTGACTGAAGACGGAACCGGATTTTGCCAAATGATTTTTTTCTCCTCTTCTTCAATGATAACAGATAGTCTTAGAGGCACTAGTGAGCTTTGAAAAATATTTGCATCACTATCTCCGTGATTTTCGAATTTTTGCTTGTATTGTGTCTGCTGAGATCCGTCACATCCCCATTTCGAAATTAACACCATATTTTGTTTTTCTTCTTCAGTGCATGACGTATTGACAACCTCCGCTATATATTTGTACAAGCGCAATGCAGTGTGATTTAGTAATGCTTGAAGTTTAACTTCTGCGCTTGTCTCAGTGACATGTATTGATTCTTCCTCGGGATAACATTCAATCTTAGCCATTTGTATGACAGAATAGCATGGGTAAATAGCTTTACCAGATCTGTGGATTATTTCCCATTGTCTTCTAGTGAAATCACCTTCAACAAAGATAGCCAGTGCTTCTGCTGGCGTATATTTTTTTACAGTTGTTTGCTTCTTGGTACTAGAAATAACTTTTCTAAGTTTAGTAGCTCTGGTGGGTGAAGCCATTAATTCTTTAATTATTTTTGATGCATCTTTATTTCCTGAAGTGCCCTGACTCACGCCAGCAGCATAAGTCAACTCCTCGACAGATACTTGTTCACGCAGATCTTTTGTTTTTCTCCGTTTGCTACGGTCACACACATCTTCAAATGATTTTTTTGGACGTCCAGGTTTTGGTAAGGTCATTTCAGGCCAGTTAGGTAATTCCATCGAAGAAGTAAGCCACACTTCATTACTTTTTAAAAACCGTTCTTCTTTGTATGAAGCTCCTCTCCACTTCTTTTTGAATTCACTTTTAAAGTGCTTCAAACCATTTACCATTTTATGTTTCTCATGTTCCGGACAATTTGTCAATTGGACAAGTCTATCTTCAAACAATGAAAACTTTTCTTCTATTTTGTGGCCCTTGAATTCATTCAAGATCTCCCACAATGCTCTTCTAGTAAATATCTTGATAGTTCTCGAATTATCTGTACGACAAATAAATAAATATATTAACTTAAAATAATTGTGTAATTTTTACGTACGATTTAAAAGTCATATAAAACAAAATGGCGGACGTAGGCGGATGGTTTTATTATGATTTACAATAGCCAACAAATCAATTATTATATTGTTATAAAAGTTGTAGCCCGACAAGACACGACATATACATAAAAACACGATTGTTTGAAAAAGTAAAGCAAAAAAATGTACCTAAATTGTAACTGTTTTCATATCACATAAAAATATAAATTTTATACGACAAAGTAATCATGTAATATTTTAAAATGTAGTACATACCTTCTTCTGCCATATCCAATAAAAGTTTTTTCTAAATTGAACCACACAAACACACAACTGTGAAGCGAAGTTATAGTGCGAACAAAAGTGCCGAAAACAAAGACATGCGACTCCACGAACGGCTGAGTTTCGACTGATTTGTTAAAACAGGTCTAGAGCGGGGGGATTTTTAATGGCCGCCGTCTAAAAGGTCGGTTACCTGGCTATAGGAACAATAGCTTACATGACACTTTTGACTAAGTTGCACATTTTTACTTATGTCCGATTTTATTGATCTAATAATCGTTAGTGCGATGGTTCGATTGATAGAACCACGGACAGTTTTATTTGCCCGTGGTTCGATTGATAGAACTCCGGCAGTCGGACCACGACCAATAAACGTCCAATTGTCATCGTGAAAAAGTTTGTATGTGTTAATTTTAATTTTGAGGTCAAACAAGGAAAAAATATTCAAATTATTCAATAGTCTCGTCCAATGACGTGATGTTTTTAAAACAAATGGGAATATCAATGAGTCAGATATTATTATTGGAGCGTTCCTTATCGCGGGTTGGCGGAGCTGTCGTTTTTTCGTTTTATTTCATCAGTGAATTTAAGGTATTTAGAAACTAATATTATGATTTTATAAACTTAATATACATACATACTATGTGTACATAAATATAAGGTTGCCTATTTATACAATTTAATAAGCTTTCTTGTACTCTAAGTTTTTTTCAACGTTTTGTGTGTTGTACAAATAAAGTGTTTATCTATCTATCTATCTATATTTGTACCTGCGTCGCAGGTGGCGGGGTGTACGCCCGACGTGTGACGCATTACAGAGGTCGTCAATGTCCTATACTTATTTCTTTGTTTGTTTGAACGCGCTAATCTCAGAAACTACTCGTTCGAATTGAAAAATTATTTCAGTGTTGGATAGTACATTTATCGAGGAAGGCTATAGGCTACTTTTCATTTTGATATTCCCACGCGATCGGGAGTTACGCGGGTGAAACCGCGGAGCACAGCTAGTGTCGTCATCACTACATAGTATAAAACAAAGTCGCTTTCTCTGTCCCTATATCCCTTTGTATGCTTAAATCTTTAAAACTACGCAACGGATTTTGATGCGGTTTTTTAAGAGATAGAGTGATTCGAGAGGAAGGTTTATATGTATAATACATGCATAATATAGCCGTGCGAAGCCGGAGCGGGTCGCTAGTATTATAATAAAAACAAGAAACATAGTAAGATTTTTTCGGTAAGTGGTGCTGCTTTATATTGAGCCCTAATGAAACTACTTCATTTTTAGGACATTTAAAGAGTAAAAACTGGAGGGATGAGTCAATTGCCTGACTTTCGTGTGGTCATAAGTTTATCTCGCAAAGACGTCTCTACCTCTGGTTGACATAATATCACCGGTATCACCTTAAAACTTAGCAACACTTTATACGATTTTTTCGTCCCGTTTCACGAGATGAAAATCTTACAATATAATAAAATGTATGTAGGTATCTCCGCGGCACACAATCAGTAGGTATAGTCAAGAAGCCCTTTCCCTTACAAGTCTTTATTCCAGGAAGCCGTAAAGTAAAGTCATCCCAAATTATGTAGTATAATTATATTGCACACTCCCTGAAATGTATTCGTTTATAGACTCAAGGTTACCTTGAGATTCAGAGCGGTGTTGGCTTAGTGGTAGATACCTCGACTTTCATTCTTAAGGTCGTGGGTTCGAATCCAGGCCGGCCGTGCACCAATGTATTTTTCTTAAGAAAAATTTATGTGCGCTAATTGACATTGCTCTTACGGTGAAGGAAAACATCGTGATGAAACCCGCGGCTTAGTTGGCTCCAGAAGTATTGACAAGTTCTCTCCTCTGGACATGGTCGACTAAGCTGAGAGGGTAGTAGGTGCTGGGCAAGCCTACTTCATCTTCACGCAAAAAGGACCCAATTAAAAAGAGTCTAATCGCGGAAAACAGCCCGTATACAAGTACAAGTACAAGTACCTTGAGATTCCAACTATTGATTTTGTCTGCCATAGACAGACAGGGCGGGGTTATACATCAACTGGCACCGCTCCGCGGTTTCACTCGCGTAACTCCCGATCCCGTGGGAATATCGGGATAAAAAGTAGCCTATAGCCTTCCTCGATAAATGGACTATCCAACTCAAAATAATAAATTGTTACCCTAGGGGTGAAAGTCAGTGATTGCGTCCCGAGACGGAGTTTCGTCTTTATTTAATTTATTAAATGAGATATCTTGAACTAAATATATTATCTACTTGAATTCGATTACTGAGAAAAAACCTACTAAGTACCAAACTCTGGCAATATGCATGAGCCGTGCGAAGCCATAATTGTTATTCTTTGGCGTTCCCTAAAACAAGGAGGTTAGGTCTTTGAAGTTCCTAATGTGGAATGATACTGATACTGGCTATATGCACATTGCATAAGCCGTGCGAAGCCATAATTTGACATGACAGCTGTCAGTGAAAGCGATTCTCCCTGGGGCTGAAAGTTTTATTTTCTACACGCTCTTCAGGCACGTTTAGACCTACTTTCGGAGTAATGAAAAGAATTTTTCAATTCGAAACAGTAGTTAATGAGATTAGCGAGTTCAAACAAACAAATAAACTCTTCAGCTGTATAATATTAGTATAGATTTAAATTCTGTTACATAAGAATGTAGGTATAGTCTACATCACTACATAGTATAAAACAAAGTCACTTTCTCTGTCCCTACATCCCTATGTATGCTTAAATCTTTAAAACTACGCCACGGATTTTGATGCGTATTTTTTAAATAGATAGAGTGATTCAAGAGGAAGGTTTATATGTATAATACATGCATAATATAGCCGTGCGAAGCCGGGGCGGGTCGCTAGTTAATATTATAAAGAGGAAAGATTTGTTTGCGTGTGGAAAAACCCGGGCGCAGTTGTAGCAGACGTCCTAGGGTAAAACGTTTTATTACGTTGTTCCACGAAATCGAGAATTTTCAATATTATATGAACGTGGGCGGCGTGATAACATCACTACATAAGCATTACATAGTATAAAACAAAGTCGCTTCTAGCTGTCTGTCCCTATGGATGCTTAGATCTTTAAAACTACGCAACGGATTTTGATGCGGTTTTTTTATTAGATAGAGTTATTCAAGAGGAAAGTTTACGTATATAAAACAAACTACCATGCGTACGAAGTCGCGGGCAACAGCTAGTTAGAAAATAAATCCAACTGCGCCGAAGCCGACGCGTAAATTCCAAAACTCGCAGAGGTCGTTAATGTCAGATAAATTTAATGCATGATTATTATTATTCTACACAAGTTTCTTCGAAATCACATACCTAACTGAGTAGGTACGTCTGTATGAAATATTAACTTTACATATTGATTGCAAATAAAGCTTACCTGTTATTATAATGCAGTAAAATAAATCATCACCATTTTGTAAAACTGGAAATTAGGGCAATGCAAAGCTTGTCCTAATAAACATAAAATTATTTGGCGATTACCAAATTTCATCTCTGTTTTTTCACTAACATAGTTTGTTAGCTCTTTTGTTTTAGACAAAAAGTCTGATAATAGAATACTATGATTTGATTTCGTATTTTTTATCAAAATTATCGCACTTCACTGAGGAATTAACTGTATTGTTCTGAATTGCTAGCAGTTATTTATATTTTAAATGCAAGAAAATTAAGAATGCAACGAGAAATTAATCAAAATATGATATAGTTCTCACGCAGTTTCAACTTTACCAATGTAATGTCTCTCTCACGGACCTATATTTACTGACCAGCAACGCCACGGCGGCGGCGCACAGTGGGTCGAAACTGCAAATGAAGGACACAATATCACTGTTTTTCGATGCAAATCGTTCGAACTCATTAAATCGAAGCTAAACTATTCTGTTTTTTTTTATTTTGACGGAAATCTCGAAAATTTTGTATGAAATTTAAAAAAAAAAAGGCCAAGTGCGAGTCGGACTCGCGCACGATGGGTTCCGTACCATTTTATTCCGTTTTTAACCACAAAGAAAAAATAAATGCAAAAAAAAATAGATGGCGCTATTAGTAAAAATACATGAATGAAGGTTTATGACGTATTAAAAAAAACTCAGAGTTCTAAGTATGGGGAACCCTAAAATTTATTGTTTTTTTTCTTCTATTTTTGTGTAAAAATCTTAATGCGGTTCACAGAATACATCTACTTACCAAGTTTCAACAGTATAGTTGTTTCCGTTTTTTGCCGGAACCCTAAAAATTACAGAATAGCTTAGCTTTGTTTTGAGCTCTAACGATCTGCATCGAAAAACAGCCCTATGTCCGCATCATTTGACCCAGTTGTCACAATGGTCACCATGCCGTACTGCCAAACACAGGGTTGCGGGTTCGATTCCCGCCTCAGACATGTATTTATGCTTAGATATTTGTCTGTGGTCTGGTTGTTTCTATGTATTATAAGTATAATATTTACAAAAGAAAAGCATATAAGTAGTATATGAGTTGTCTAGCACCCATAACACAAGTGTAGTTACTTAGCTTGGGGCTAGATGGCGATGTGTGGAATGTCCTGCAATATTTATTTATTATTATTTGTTATTTAATTATTTGCAGTTTCGACCCACTGTGCGCCGCCGCCGTGGCGTTGATTTGTCAATGACGTCATGTGTTTTTATATAATAACTAGCTGCGACCCGCGGTTTTACCCGCGTAATAATTTTCTACGCAATTTTCTTATTTTTTTTCCATTTATAAGAACTTTCTCCTAAAAAACAAATCATCATAATCGCTCGCGATGTTCCCGGTTGCATATTTCGTTTTTGTTTTTATGGTGCAATAAAGTGTTATGTCTAAATAATAAAGTCTGTCTGTCTGTCTGTAATCACTACATATTATTTAAAACAAAGTCGCTTTCTCTGTCCCTATATCCCTTTGTATGCTTAAATCTTTAAAACTACGCAATGGATTTTGATGCGGGTTTTTTAATAGATAGAGTGATTAACGAGGAAGGTTTATATGTATAATACATGCATAATATAGCCGTGCGAAGCCGGGGCGGGTCGCTAGTAATTGACCGAACGAGCGAAGCGAGAGAGGTCTAGTGGCGAGACGGTCGGTCGGTTGTACCTATGTATCTATGTATCTATGTATCTATATATCTATGTATCTATGTATCTATGTATGTTTGTTCGACGATAACTTGAGTACCGTTGCTCTGATCTTAATGACTTTTGGTATATGGGTAGTTGAGGTCCATAGAATTTTTAAGTTCGAACATGAGAGGGATCGGTTAGGGGGCTTCGATGATAGGGGGTGCAGTAGGGGATCTATCTATATGACAGGCGAACTATATGGCAAATATACCCAAGTGGGGTATCAAATGAAAGGGCGTAACTTCGGTGACAATAATATGGTACCATGGAAATGATCTGATGATGGAGCTGGAAGGAATCCACAGGAATGTATCGTCTCAGCGGTCATTTTTATATCAAACTCATTTGTATCAAAAAGGAAAAAAACGCTTTGACCTTCATGATTAAAAAATGACAATGTCAAAAATCAAAATGACATGTTTTCTTTCTGTCATTGTCGTAAAAAATATGATTTCCAGATAATTTCAAAACCATTACATATTAACTTAGCTTTGATATTATGATTAAAATTGATAAAAAAAGGTACCTATCTATATAATAATACGGTCATCCTAAATAAAATTCAAATAATTCGTAAAAGTTTAGAGTGCAAAGTCATGCACTCTTGTGTTCGTTCTCGATGGTCTTCGAAGGATCAGTAGCTGCTTGAACCAGCTATTGATCAGCTAGACGGAAGCCGAAGCGAAAATTGGACAATCCTTCTATAGTTGACGTCGTCTGGGCCACTCAGGATGTACCTACTTACCTACCTTGGGTGAAGACTGTAGATTAAAAGCGTCTACTTAATCTACTTTCCTATAAATCGTCAGACCTCTCTTTTTGTTTCATATTCATAATTATTCATTTATTTCATAATCAAGGGTTGGTTTGGTTAATAATTGTGGTGAATAATATTAAATAGTATTGCTAGCTGATCTAGAGATTCTAATTAAAAAAACTGGTGACTAATCTTTTTATTATTTTTATTTAATAATAGGTTAGGACTTATTATAGGACATATAGGTCCACCAATAATATAGGTCTCAAACTTCTCTAATATATTTGTATCGAGGGAGGAGCCTCTCTCCTCTTTACCTCTTTCGTTAGATTAAGATGAGTACATACTTACTACATAGGTACTAAAATTTTTAGTGTTAAGTCTGATGATAAAGACCCGATGAGAAAGGTGACAATAAGAACTTAACGATCTTAAGAAGTCTAAGATAGTCATATCCATGTTTGTACTCGTTCAAAGCACCTTGATAAGTAGGTATTCTATAGCTTCTGAAGAATCAGCTGACATCTGGGATCTGGTGATAGAGGTGGAAGAAGGCACTCAACTTCAAAGAAATATGAACTCATCTTCTAGACAAGATAAGTCTACCGTTAATGTTCGTTAAAGTTGTCTTGATAAGGAGGCACTCTAGGCACATGAGTGTGCTCTAGGTGTTAAACAAGCAACTGATATCTGGGGTTTGGTAATATAGCCGAGTAATATATAGAAAGCTATATGAACTCATCTCTAGATAAGTTAGGTCTATCGTGTTCACTTGATGAGTAGGTAGGTACTCTAGCTACTGACGATATGGTGGAATATAGAAGGAAGAAGGCTATAGGAGTTTTTAATCACACACGATTTACTTTCATTGTAGGTACTTATTCTCTCGAGTATCAATAAAACGCGAAATAAATAAATACGTGATTGAGACCAAGAAAATTAGGCTATGGAATTCATTTTCTAGACAAGATACCTAGTCTTGTTCTGTATTCTGAGCCTATGCCTAACGCGTTTGGATTCGTTAAAAGTATAATAGAGTCAGCGATGTCCAGTGTCTGATGATAGTGATACTAGGCACCTATCATTTAAACAAGATAGACCGAAGTATTTGAAGTATTTCGCCGTTATATCATACTTTACGCTGAAAAGTAAAAATCGGTACAAAAAACTCGTGAGGTCTTAGTTCGGGGCGAACTACTAGTATTATAATTGTGAAAATTTGTGTGTATGTTTGTTTGAACGAGCTAATCTCAGGAACTACTGGTTTGAATTGAATAATTATTTTAAGTTGTATACTCCATTTATCGAGGAAGGTTATAGGCTACTTTTTATTTTGATATTACCACGGGATCGGGACTTATGCGGGTGAAACCCTAAGTACCTATAGACATCCTATAGATAGAAGTGTTTAAAGCGCATCAAACCTTTATGAGAGAAAAAAAGCAAGCGACTAGAGTATGCTCCAGATAAGTCTGAGCGCAACGGCTTTCACAAAAACCAAATGTAAGTTTAATATATTTAATTAATTAATTATAACTTATCAAAAGTGTAAATTATGAATTTTACTCGCGCTAGAGTCACTTTAAGAGGAAAGTGTACCGGGGGCTCTTTCCATACAAACTATTAACAAACGTAGTCGACTGTTTTCTCCCTTGATAATGACACTAGAGCCAATATTTTTGGTGCATAAAACTTATAACTGCCATGACCATGCCCCTTTTTTTTTTTTTTTTTTTTTTTTGTATTTTTTTAATTTTAATTTCTGTCATAATTAGAAAATGAAATAAACCAAAACATAGGGGCATAGTCATGACAGTTATAGGTTTTATAGCACAAAAATATTTGTGCTAGTGTCGTTATCCAGAGAGGAAACAGTCGACTACGTTTGTATGGAGTGAGCGCAGGTACCCTTTCACCTTAAGAGTAACTATTATGTATTCTGGAAATCTCTATCATATTCAATGAGACAACCGCGGGACGCAGCTAGTATGTAATAATTAAATCAAATGAAGAAGGGAGAGTTGTACTTCATGGCCGCATACTTCTGACCTTCCAGACCTCCCGCATATGCTGGACCCTCCAAACCTCCTGGACCCTTCAAACCACCAGGACCCTCCAAACCTCCTGGACCCGCCAAACCACCAGGACCCTCCAAACCTCCTGGACCCGCCAAACCTCCTGGACCCTCCAAACCACCAGGACCTTCCGGACCTCCTGGACCTTCCGGACCTCCTGGACCTTCGATACCTCCAGGACCTCCAGGACCTCCCGGACCTTCTGGAGCCTCCAATGCTGCCGTAGAAGGGCCGGCCCCCGTCACCGTCGTACTTGGATAATTTTCGGTTTGTTGACCCATCTAGGAGAAACATTTAAAAAAATCACCTTAAGAGGAAAGCTAGTCGACTGTTTCCTCCCTGGATAAAGACAGTAGAACAAATATTTTTGTAGCATAAAACTTATACCTACATCATAACTTAATTTTTATGACGCTTCAAAGTGATGTAGTGCACTGCGTGACTCCTATTGAATATTTTTTATTTATTTGATAGATATAACTTGCCATGACTATGCCCCTATGTCTTATTTTTTATATATATTTTGGTTTTTTTTATCTCATAATGAAGTAAAACTTCTTTAGGCGCGACTAGGGAGTAACTCAGATTTTTTTTCTGACGGAAGTAACGCTTACGTAGTTTCCGGTTATATTGACATGTGCTGATCTAACCTCAAAATGACAGCTGACTTAATAGGTTGCATACCTAAATGTGCCTATATTGTGCCTATATTACTTATCTACTTTGTGAAATTACAAAAAGAGGTTGGTGCATAGAGGTACTACACCTTTACCGAAGACCTTCATTAGGAAGTTAGTGACTGTCCGTGATGTTATTCTTCTATCTCTAATAAGTTTGATTATAAGTTAGAGTAGCGGAAACCTTTGAAAATACTAGATATTTTTGCAAAAATGTAAGTATTATTTATTTTGTTTCCTTCAAAATTACGCTTTGAAAAGAAGTTTTACTTCAATCGCGCGTAAAGGTTACACGCACACACTGTTTTTTCTATGATACTTATTATTTCCGTTCACTGTACTTATATTATGAACAAAAACCAAGACATAGGGGCATAGTCATGGCAGTTATAAGTTTTATGCAACAAAAATATTTGCTCTAGAATCCAGGAAGGAAACAGTCCCGACCCAGAGCGCCCGGTACCTTGCCTCTTAACCCGCGTTTCTTATGTTTATATAACTTTATTTCCTCAGTGTTGTCAAAACAACAGTAACTCCGTCGTATCGAAATATTTTTAGGGTATAGTTTTTCTACAAGGCAAGCTGGCGACACGAGACGTTTCATTTTACACAGTCACAGCTCTATGGAATTAGAACTATGTTTCAAAATAATGACGAAAGTAGTGTTGGCGAAGAGAGTATGCTCTAGTAAAAAACGGAACGTTTATTAACTTTAAGCGAAAGAAAAGGAAATGCACATTCAGCTATGAGTTTCGTTATTTTACAAATTGATAGAAAATACGTAGATTCTGGGACTGAAGTTGAACTGTAGACAATCACACACAACCTCTATCACAACCTCAACAATCACAATCTCTATAGATTATATTATAGGGATAGTGTTTAGACTATAGTTCACGAGTAAATCTATGTGTCTGTAAGGTTTAAATTCACATCTCGGACTATCCTTAAACCTCGTTTTGGAATAAGGGGTCGTAGGTTTACAAAAGAGGCCTAAAGTACATAGATCTACGTAAAAAGACAACACTGGATCCTCGGACGGTGGTATAAATACCTCAGGTTTGCCTTCTTGAGGTGGTTGAGGCGGGTGTCCCCCGTCATTCGTGACAGCCGTCAATTGACCTTTGTGGTCTGCTGTGTCACCACCACCAGCGCCGATCTCTCCACCTTCCAGGCTCTTTATGATGTCCTGGATACATTTCCTGGAAGACAAAATAATATATAGTATAGGATTCCTTTGAGAACGACCTTCATCGAACTGTTTAGTTAATGATAAGTATTTTATATTAAATTGTTAAAAGTCATATTCTGGACTGCATTTTTGAAGTTATACCTTCTTTAGGCGCGTTATGAAAAAAATATTAGAGTGAATTTTTATGATGCGCGCGCAGCACCGACACGGAAAATTCACATGTTGAAGTTGTCCGCAAACCGCAAGATGACAGCTGTCATAAAACCATGTTGAAGCTGTCCGCAAACCGCAAGATGACAGCTGTCATAAAACCAAATAGTTTGCATATAACTACGTGAAACTGAAAATGAGGTTAGTATAAAGAGGTACTACATAATTATTTTAATGTAATTAATTATTTATATGTGACTGGAAAAAAGTATAACTTCTTACGCGCGTACATAAGTACACGTACCCATTTTTTTTAGTCGACCCATTTGCAAAATATTTATTAAACTGAAGGCTGAAGGGAAGACCTGTCGTCATGTATGGATCGGAATGCTGGGCCGTGAAGAAGAAGGATGAGAGAAAACTTATAACTGCCATGACCATGCCCCTATGTTTTTTTTACTCTTACTTTCTATGTTAATTAGAAAATAAAAAAATAAAAAACATAGGGCATAGTCATGGCAGTTACTTATAAGTTTTATGGCACAAAAATATTTGTGCTAGTGTCATTATCCAGAGAGGAAACAGTCGACTACGTTTATATGGAGAGAGAGCCGGTACCCTTTCACCTTAAGTTTTTGACGTGATAACGTTTTATAAATTGGTGAACACCTGCAAGCTCAAAAAATGGTTGTCTGTAAAGTCTGTTTCCGGACGATAATTTTACGTGATAACGTCATAAGAAAACATTGATGGTTACCATGGCAACGATAAAACGTTGCTATAGTTACCTTGTCAATAACATGTGGCGTTCCAGTAACGACGCGTGATGTCACACTTTTTTGAGATTGCAGGTGTTTACCAATTTATAAAACGTTATCACGTCAAAAAGTGTGACGTGCTATTGCATCGTGCGAGCTTCGTACAGTCGTACCATATAAATACATACACGTTAAGCGAACGCTTGGCCGAGCTACATGATAGGCGGAGTGGACTCCCCACTCCGCCTATCATGTATCTCTCCCGTTAGGTTTTATTTTCGTTACGGAATTTCTTGATTCGCTCCCCAAGACCCGCAATAAAATCTATGCAATAGCTTAAAAAAAAAACAAAATTACAATTGAAAAAAAAAAAATTGAATTCCTTCAATAATAATTAATCGACCGAATTAATAAATCGAATTATTTTTTTACTTGGCAGCCTCAAAGCCTAGATCTCTCATTTGATTTCTCTCAGCGAGCGTCAACGATGAGGTATGTACATATTGGTCCAGCAGCTGTATTGGACTTAGAGTGGTCTCTATTGTTGACGTCTGCTCCTTGGGATTGTCGGTTGTGTCTGGATTTTCGTTGTCTTGACGACGGTAATGTTTGTGACGTCGGAATGCACGTCGGTTGTACTGTGGATTTCGGAGGCCTCTAAAAAAAAAAATCTTAGGTTATTTTTTTTAAATTAAAGTTTTTTTTTTAAGTTTTTACTTTCTCGGCACTCCCAGAGTTCCGTTTTTTTAACTAACACCGCGATACGAGAATTTTGTCACTATCACTATCACTACATAGTATAAAATAAAGTCATAGATCTTTAAAACTACGCAACGGATTTTGATGCGGTTTTTTAATAGATAGAGTGATTAAAGAGGAAGGTTCTTAAGGTGGTACGTTTTCCCTACTAAATGTTTTAGAGATTCCTACGTTTTATACTGAGATATTTAACTTATTATGACTTAAAGTAGGCCTAATTTAAGCTATTGTAGGGGCAGACCAAAAATATCACTGTTTAACATCCAGGAAGTACTCTGTTTCAGCGTGAAAAAAGAGACCAATTTTACGTATGTGGTGGTGCACGGCTATATTGACGTATGGTCATAGTGTGAGGTGACGCATAGATGTGTGGAAACACGCGACGTTGTCGCGTTGTGTGTGGAAGCAGGAACACGCGATTACGCTAGAGCAGAGCCGCAATACAGTTTGCTGGATAAGGGCGACGTTGCCTCTCCGTCTAATCTGTCTAATAAAAAATCAAAATAATTTCAATTGCATGATATTCAACTCAGTGCTGCCAGACCTACACCTGCAAGATTTTATGTAACTTTTGGCACTGTCGCGTCACTTTTGATACTTGAATTATACATTATTTTGATAGACTTATCAAATTATCACTTTACGTATATAATAAATAAATAAACATTTGTACTTGTTTGCATTTAATTAATAGTATAAAAATATAATAAAATATAAATGAAGTATAGTAATTCGCGAGAAACAAACCAAGCAGTCTTGTTGTTTTTTTGATACTGTTTGTTGTACACACTGGCAACATACACCCAGTCGATACTTTGCCTCGCACTAGATGCGCGCTTGTTACCTAGGCAACGGAGAGTCAACAGAGATGTCAAGTAGTCAGTAAATAGAAAAACCAAAAATAAAATATTATAATCTCTACATATAATAAATTCGAAGTTTTGGAAGTAAGCGTTCTACGTCCATAATGATCTTAGCACTATAGAATTCGCTAACCTTATATAGCTCCGGTAGAAAAAAATCTTGCATGCGCGATTCAGGTTTTCTTAAATTTATAAAATCACAAATTAGTTGATTATTCTTTTTGTTCTGCTTAAAAATTTTGTACACTTATGTATTTTAAGAAAACATAGCAATATACACATTTTTTTACTAGAAAATAAAGTAATTAATTTAATAAGATATTTTTTTTAATTTCAAGTAGCTAGCGCCATCTCTTCGTTTTCGCGAAACTACCATTCATCTCAGAAAATGTTGATTTTATTTGTTTACCTTTGTTTGTGCAGTCTAATTTCGGGAACTAGGAAACAGATTTTAACATAATCTTCACGAATGTGTTCAGAAAATATCAGAAGAGGTTTAGGTATTTCAAGTAGATTTATGTTACTAATTAAAATTTGATATTTCTTGGCGTAAAAAATAAACCATAATATTTTTGCATGAAAACGTACAGAACGTAGGGATGATGTCAAAATTGTCAGTTTGACATACGGAAAGAAGCATCTAGCGCCATCTCTTTTTTATTTATAATTTTATTATGGCTTCGCATTATTACTATCGCGCATAAAGCCAGTGTCGCGGTAAAAGAAAATTCAATCCAATGCAGGAGCGTTTTTTGAATTTGGAACATTACAACGCTCCAGCAATTTTGTATGAACATGTGTATGAAGCGGCGTGCTGGGGTTATTAAAAACTTAAAAACTCTTTGATTGGATCTCTTTTATCAAAGTACTAGCGACCCGCCCCGGCTTTGCACGGCTATATTATGCATGTATTATCTTCTTATCGATACATATAAAATCCTTTGTCCTGACTGACTGACGGATCATCGCACAGCCTAAACCGCTGATCGTAGAGACTTGAAACTTGGAGGGTATGTTCTTTGTATGACGTAGGCATCCGATAAGAAAGAATTTTCAGAAATTCTACCCCTAAAGGGGTGAAAAAGGGGGGCAAAGTTTGTATTGGACAACATGATTCCTTAGTCCAATCTATTTCAAATTTTGCATAAACATTCTTTAACAGAATTAATGGAACACGTGTTTCGTATTTTATTGAAATTCATCCCCTAACGGGGTTAAAAAGGGGAAGAAAGTTATTTTGGGAGTGATTTGCTTCGAAGTTGATATCAATACTCTTTAGTGCTTTTGATTAGATTGGTAACATACTCATTAATCTATGATTGGTAAGACGTCACTTCAAGCTGACAGCGTTAACGTAAAACCTAAGAGGTTGAAAACTTCGAACATTGAACTGAAAAAAGGTGTCTTGTCATTTAGTACTGGGAACTTGACATAGTATTTTTTTTTTGCGCGATACATTACGGCAAATGAAATATGCCTTTACACCAAATCTCATAGGTGTCTCGGAAATGGGGTATTTGACCAAACGTTATGACTAAGATTTTATCAAAAGTGTGCTGTGCACAAATTATGCTTTCTAGCCAAACTTCTAAACCATCTCGGAGACGGGATATTTGTTAAAACATAGAACTGTTATAGGATAGCCACTGAATCACTTAAAACTCTATATTTTTATTAGGATACGCCAAAATTACTCTCTGCGCAACTGTACCTAATAATAAAATTTTGAACAATTTGCCAAAAGTCACAGTTCCCAAAGTTAGTAGATACTAATTATTAAGTAATTTAAAAGAAATATCTTTTGTTATGAATACGAAAATACCTAAACAAATGAATAGGACTTTTACACCTTTTTCATTTTTAAAATAGACAGGAAAGTGATCTTATAAGGGTTCCTTTTTTACCTTTTAAGGTACGGAACCCTAAAAACACAAAAGATTCTAAAAAGAGACTATGATAGATAGGTAATTACTAATTAGCACGATATGATTAAAGATTTACTCATGTGGTAATCGTAGAGTTTTGTGCATTATTGGCTCTGTGTTAGAAAGACAGAAATAGAAGAATTCATTTTTTTTGTTTAGAACTTTAGGTACTTAGACGTATACCCATTTTGGATCCCATCCCAAGAGAATTGGGTGCACCCGAGGTTTTCGTGTTCCAAGTTAAAATACATCTCATTCAAAATCTATCTTCTCTATACATATAAAATTCTTTGTCCTGACTGACTGACGGATCAACGCACAGCCTAAATCGTAGAAACCTGAAACTTGTAGGGTGTGTTCTTCGTATGACGTAGGCATCCGATAAGAAAGGATTTTACGAAATTAATTACCTACCGGGTTTAAAAAAGAGTAGAAAGTTATTTTAGGCGATTTACTTCGACTCGAACTCCTTAGTGCTTTTGATTAAATTAAGTAAGTACATTTTATTTTGACACACATGTTTCAAACTCAATCTAATTTGAAATCAACAAAAAATAATCCTATTTTAACTATTTTCGACTCCTGCGCGGACGAAGTCGCGGGCAAAAGCTAGTCATTTAATATATTCCTACTATTGTGTTTAAAGTATCATCCATCTGAGCACCTACTGAAAATAAACCTTGAGGGAATTTTAGTGTCTTGTAAGTGATTGAATTATTTCACAAGTATACCCCTCAAGGTGGGTAACCTATCCACACAAGTTGAGCCGTAGGAACAAACTACGACTACTCTGGGTCCCAGGCCATGAAGGAATAGCAGGAAATGAGAAGACTGATGAGCTGCAAGAACAGGATCGGCAAGTGCTATGCTTGGACCAGAACCATGTACGGGCCTGCCAGCATGCACAATCACAAAGGCCGTAAAGGATTACGTTGATAAGAAACACACGCAAGAGTGGGAAATCAGTGAAGGGCTACTACATTTGAAGAAATTCATAGGTAGCAGGCCCAGAGGGGCTTCTAAATTTATATTGAACAACGGAAAAAGCAAAGCACGAGTTGTGATTGGTGCCTTGACATGGCTTTACAAAACCAATGACATGCTTTTAAAAATGAAGATAACTTCTAATATTGACTGCAGAACCTGCGGTGATGTCAGAGAAACTATGGAGCACATCCTGTGTGAATGCGCCGTCTTAGTGACGAAGCGAAGGAGACCCATGGGCCTCCTTGGGATATGCAATCCCAAACCGGAGAAACATAGGATTTTTCCTCTTAGTGGGATCACTGCGTTAATCGATCCCAAGGGGTCGAAGTGTTGCTGGCTATGTCAGTCCCCGATATAAGATGATAAGATAGAACTAATTTTAAATAAATAAACCTTTTTGTACATTACTTTGTCTTTATTTTTCTCTTTCCATTCAGACCTAGTACAATTTGCATCGTTCAGAATTCGTCCTAGTTTAAAAAAAAATGATTACTAACAGTACCTACCATAAAATTGATCCTGTTTTAGAAAATTTATTCAAAAATATATTTTCAAAAAAAAATTCTATTTGTATCGAGATTTGAACCGGGGGGCTCTTCAGAACACTACCCCGCCGCTCTAAATGACTACACCAATCGGTATCTGTAGGACTACGTCAAATATAGTCTATAGTTGCTACCGTTTATTGTTTTGTATGTGTGCGTGTCATTTATATCGTGACAAGAGTTAAAAATTGTACTTTGGAAATACATTAAAATGTGACTTCCAAAAAATTAAATTATGTTTGAAATATGTTCAGAGCAAACTAGAAAACAGGCAACATATATACAAATACTTTAATTCCACGTCAATTATAGCAAAATAAAATAAAAATATACTTTCGGGAAAACAAGCGCCATCTAGCGGAATACTTTGCTTAGCGATACGAAACATTCAACCTTAAATATAATACATGCATAATACAGCCGTGCGAGGGGCGGGGCGGGTCGCTAGTATATTATATAATAAATAAATACAATATATAAATATTGCAGGACATTCCACATATCGCCATCTAGCCCCAAGCTAAGTAACTACACTTGTGTTATGGGTGATAGACAACTCATACACTACATAAATACTATTATTTTGTAAAAATATACTTAAAATACATAAACAACCAGAAGGCCAATTCTCGTAAATAATATTGTTCAAATTACATTTCAATATCATTTCGATTGCATTTCGATGTCAAATAACACCCTCAAAGTAGCTCAAAATACCCTCAAAGTTAGCTTTTTGTACAAAAAAACTGACTTTGAAGGTATCTTTTGCAATCGAAATGCAATCGGGATGATATTGAAATGTAATTTAAACAATATTTTTTACGAGAATTGGCCTTCAGACCACAGAAAAATATCTAAGCATAAATACATGTCTTAGGCGGGAATCGAACTCGCAACACTGTGTTTGGCAGTCCGGCATGGTGACCATTGTGCCAACTGGGTCGTCGAATAGATAAATATTGCTGGTTATTTAACCCCGAGTTTAGCAACTAGGCTTGTATTACGGTGACCGGATAGAATAGCCTTTTTTGTAAATAAGTACATTTATATACAATGTCGCATCCGGTTAAGGTGAAGTAGGACCTGAGAATCCCTATCCCTTTCACACGCGTGCGCCGCGCGATGACTCTATCTCTTTCCCCCGCGCGCCGTGAAATGGCCGTTTTAAATGTTTTATATGTAATTAAAAGATTCACATATATTTTAGTAAAAACCATCTGTACTACCTTATGGGATTTGATGTAAAGTTTATGAATATATAACCTGTCAACTGGCCGAAAAACCGCTCGGGGATTTCTTCATACATTTTTAATATGGCGCCATCTATCTGCCAGTTGATAAATTTTGAAGGTACTTGTTTTTTCTTTACAATCGTCGTAAAATTGAAAAATCTCAAAAAAAAAAAAGGTTTTTTTAGGATTTTCACGATTTTTTACTATCGAGGCAAATCTCTCTAACCGTGTTTCGAAGTGTATGACAATACAAAGCAATTCTTCACCTTTACGACAGTAGGAATATCATTCTATGGAGTTTAGTGGTTGATACCCAAAAACTGTTTCTAAGACACTTCTACCGCGCTTCTTACCACTTCGGCTTAAGTCAAATCGACACGTCAAGTGCTGCTAACTTCACTCCACAAAGTCTTGTTGGGTGGGAAGAGTGTGCTCTTCGCTCTCGACATCTTCGAAACTACTGGACCGATTTAGATGAAACTTGGTATGAGGATACATTGATTCATTGACTGTAACATAGGGTACTTTTTATCCCGATATTCCCACGGGATCGGAAGTTACGCGGGTGAAACTGCGGAGCGCTGCTAATATATAGAAGCAGAATGTACTTACATTTTCTTGAGATATGACGGTGTGTATATCCTAAAATAAAATTTATAATAAATTAATAAATATTGCAGGACATTCCACACATCGCCACCTAGCCCCAAGCTAAGTAACTACACTTGTGTTATGGGTGCTAGACAACTCATATACTACTTGTATACTTTTCTTTTTTGTCTTCTTGTTTACTTTTTTAGTTTTCTTTTCTTTACTTTTTTTTTAAGATTATTTATTCAAATACCTATTTTTCTAAAGTTTCTCAGGATACCCTGCCTCTTAACAAAACGTGATATCCTATGATTTTCCAAATATCATAGGACAACAGTAACACGTTTTGTTAAATATTCCGTTTCGGAGACGCTTTAGCGGTTTGGTGTGAAGGCATTATTTGTTCGCCGTGATGCCCTCTATCGATTGGCATGGGTCTCAAAATGCACTTCAGCATTTTAATTTACTCTGCCAAAGTTTTCACCCGTCGCTACATGGTGACTTACCTCTTTATATTAGGGTTAACTGACGATGTATTTCCCCTATAAATAAGTAAAAGAAATTAATAGTAAAATGATATAAGTGTGGTAAATTGATCATTGCATAACGGCGGTTTAACACGCGCAAGCGGTTAACAAAGCCGAGATACAAAGATCAATCCACACGTGTATCGTACGACGTTTTATCACTATCACTACATAGTATAAAATAAAGTCACTTTTTGCCGTCCCTATGTCCCTTTGTATGCTTAGATCTTTGAAACTACGCAACGGATTTTGATGCGGTTTTTTTAAATAGATAGAGTGATTCAAGAGGAAAGTTTATATGTATAATACATGCATAATATAGCCGTGCGAAGCCGGAGCGGGTCGCTAGTCACGTAAAAAATCTGTTATGCGTTTGATGGTTTATAGAGTCAGTAGAATCTAGGGAGCGTCGTCGTAGCCTTTCTGTAGCACCTCGTAGCAGTAGTACCTCGTAGACCTGGCTCTCGTAGCGTAGGATCTCGTAGCCTCGTAGCGCAAAACTTCGTAGTCACCCAAAATCATAATTAGGGTAAACGGGACCCTAGTCTGTCTGTCAGCAGGCTGTATCTCATGTACCGTGATAGCTAGACAGTTGACATTTTCACAGATTATGTATTACTGTTGCCGCTATAACAACAACTAATAAAAACAAAAAACAAAAAAAAATAAGAGGTGCTTCCATACAACATGGTACGGAACCTTTTGTTAGAAGATTTTTCAGGAAAATAAAATAAATGCGGGTACTAAGGACTAAAATGTTTTCTTTAAAACCTTGATATAAACAAGAAATTAATCAAATTAATTGTTTTTAAGATTGACAGTAAAGCAAATATACAGGGTTATTGGTAATTATACTAGCAAGCCGTTGAGGGCTACTTCTGTGCACCTTAACAAACAACTTTTGTTTTAGGACTTTTGGAAACTCGAACATTTTTTTGACAATTTTGAGGTTAGGTTTACCTGAAAATCAGCTGTTCCTTACACGGAGAGGTCATTAACCTTAAAATTTTACTTATTTTTTAAGTTTTTTCTACTGTTCTTAGTCTGAATGACTTTTGTTTAAAAATCGAATCGAATCGAATCGGGTTTCGAATTTACATAATCCCCATAATTTTCTTTTTTTTTTTTCGAATTTCCTAAAGTCTTAGACCAAAAGTTGTTTGTTAAGGTGAAAGGGTACCTGCGCTCTCTCCATACAAACGTAGTCGACTGTTTCCTCCCTGGATAATGACACTAGCACTAATATTTTTGTGCCATAAAACCTATAACTGCCATGACTATGCCCTATTTTTTGTTTTTTGTTTTATTTTTCTAATTATCATAAAAATTGAGATAAAAAAAATAAAAAACAAAAAATAGTGACATGGTCATGGCAGTTATAAGTTTTATGCACCAAAAATATTTGCTCTAGTGTAGTCCAGGGAGAAAACAGTCGACTACGTTTGTAATAGTTTGTATGGAGAGAGCCCCTGGTACCCTTTCCTCTTTAGGTGCACAGAAGTAGCACTTAACGGCTTGCTAGTATAATTAACAATAACCCTGTATAAACATGTTTTTAAGTAGTTTTCCTTATTTAAAAGAAATATTAAGTTTTTAATTAAGACAGGTAGGTATTTTTGTTGAAATTACTGTGAATTCTGTGGATCAGTTGGTGTGTCCGCTTTCTTAGTTTTTTTTTCCGTTACATTTAGTGCCTTTTTAACTTCATCCCCCAAAGTTTGGTCATAATATCTCATAATAGCGGTTGCCATTAATGTAATTCGTGCTTGGAATCCATTTTCTAACTGTAAAAAGAAAATAAAAAAACCGGTCAAGTGCGAGTCGGACTCGCGCACGAAGTGTTCCGTATATTAAAAATAAATAGATGGCGCTAGTGGTAAAAATACATGAATGAATGGTAAATGGCGGTTTACGGTTTATGACGTACTAGCGACCCGCCCCGGCTTCGCACGGCTATATTATGCATGTATTATACATATAAACCTTCCTCTTGAATCATTCTATCTATTAAAAAAACCGCATCAAAATCCGTTGAGTAGTTTTAAAGATTTAAGCATACAAAGGGAAATAGGGACAGAAAAAGCGACTTTGTTTTATACTATGTAGTGATTAAAAAAAACGACTTCTAAACTCGTTCAAACCAAATTTGGGTGGAAGTTTGCATGGTAATGTACTTATGTCAAATATTTTTTTTAGTTTAATCATTCTCTTATTTTAGAAGTTACAGGGGGGGAGGACACTTTTTACCACTTTGGAAGTGTCTCTCGCGTAAACTATTCAGTTCAGAAAAAAAAGTGTGTCCGTGTAACCTTTACGCGCGATTGAAGTAAAACTTCTTTTCAAAGCGTAATTTTGAAGGAAACAAAATAAATAATAGATTTTTGCAAAAATATCTAGTATTTTCAAAGGTTTCCGCTACTCTAACTTTTAATTAAACTATCTAATTAGAGATAGAAGAATAAATTTCACAAAGTAGATAATATAGGTATGCAACTATATATTAAGTCAGCTGTCATTTTGAGGTTAGATCAGCACATGTCAATATAACAGGAAACTACGTAAGCGTTACATCCGTCAGAAAAAAATCTGAGTTACTCCCTAGTCGCGCCTAAAGAAGTTTTACTTCAAAAAATTATGAAATGATTAGAAACCTCAATATCATTTTTTGAAGACCCATCCATAGATACCCCACACGTATGGGTTCGTTCTAAGTATGGGGAACCCTAAAATTTATGGTTTTTTTTTTCAATTTTTGTGTGAAAATCTTAATGCGGTTCACAGAATACATCTACTTACCAAGTTTCAACAGTATAGTTCTTATAGTTTTGGAAAAAAGTGACATGACGAATCTATAAGGGTTCCGTTTTTTGCCATTTGGCTACCGAACCCTAAAAATGGGTGCGTGTACAATCAACGCTCAAGTCTCTGCCCACCGTAACGTTTACAATCCTGTGCAGCACTATTTGAACATTATAACAACGTAACCTGTGGATCGAACCCACTTCGGTTGGTGTAGCGGGTGGCCTCTTATACCACTCACACAACTAAACACATAGCTAACATGTTGACAAATAATAATCACACGGAATACTTTTAATTCAAGTAAGTATTTATGTTTTTGTGTAACGTCTGTTAGAAGAAGGTCGTAAGTCCAATACTTGTTGATAGTATTATTGTAGCAAACTGATTATTTACTTATGACCCATACTGTACATACCTTAACTTTCATTCAGAAGGTCGTGGGTTCAAATCTCGGGCGTGCACCAATGGCTTTTTCTTACGAAAATTATGACCCATGGGTCATGTAAATGATCAGTTTGCTACAATAATACTATCAACAAGTATTGGAGTTACGACCTTCTTCTAATAGACGTTACACACAAACATAAATACTTGAATTAAAAGTACTCAGTGTGATTATTATTTGTCAACATGTTAGCTATGTGTTTAGTTGTGTGAGTGGTATAAGGGGCCACCCGCTACACCAACCGACGTGGGTTCGATCCACAGGTTACGTTGTTATAATGTTCTAATAGTGCTGCACAGGATTGTAAACGTAACGGTGCACTAACGAGTATTTGAGTGAAAAAATCGGACAAAAATATTTAATTTATTTATATAATTTTATGTGCAATTAAATTAAATAAAACACAAAGTTTGACCAATATAATAATTATATATTTAAAATTTTACATCTTTTTACATTTTTAGGATTCTTCAACTTCTTCTTCGTCGGAACTTTCGTCTTCGCTTTGTCTATTTTTAAATACCGTGCTGGCAGACATCATTTCTATTGCCTCCTTTGAGAAAGGCTGTCTTTTTTTATTTTGCGTCTTTCTGCTGCAGCTGATAAATGGATCTGAACTTAAAAGAAGTCTGTTTATTATATCTATGTTGCAGTCTCTGCGCGAAAATTTGCGGGAAAAATGTAATCTGTATTGCCTAAAATGTTTGTTTCGGGCTTCAGCTGCCTCTTCCGATAACTGGCCAATAGGTAGGAGTGCATGAGCTATTACTTCACCTCCATGTATCAAAATTTTGTGTATGGTTGGTGACATGGGATGCCAACCATACAGATCGACATATATTTTTGCAGTTTCATTTGCGTATGCTTCAAATTTTTCTACATCAATGTTATTGCCACTTGATATTACTTCTAATATGACTTTAAACCTTTTTATTAAATCGACATTGATGCCAGTTATTCTTGAGGAGCGTTCCGGATCTGCAAAAAATCTCCTTGACGTGTTCCCGTCATTAGTGTTCCCAAACCCTGCTTTGGGAACATCTACGAGTAATCCCATTTCCTCTTTAAAGGCTTTTTGTAGTTTTTCTTTAGTCTCTTTTACAATTCTTTTTTCTTCTGTAGACCGTGCTTGCCATTTTTGTAAAGGCAATTTATAGGCTAAATGTAAAATAGATTCGAAAAATCGAATTCTTGCGTGAAGAATTGATAATCCAAACTTCAACGTTTCTACTTTACTTTCTTTTTTAATTAATTTATTAAAATCCTTCGAAGTCTGTCCGCAAATGTAGCATCTCATTGTAGATGAGGTGTCTGTAGCAGCATTACATACCTTGCCATCAATCATGGTAAGTAACAGTTTATGTTTTATTTTGCTGCCATCAATTTCTGTCTCCTGAAGCTGTTCGGCTTGGTTTTCAATGTATTGTATTTCTTGTTTTGTGATATCTTTTGTTTCATTTATAAATCTTATACGTATGGGTCTGCAGAATCTGACTGAAGACGGAACCGGATTTTGCCAAATGATTTTTTTCTCCTCTTCTTCAATGATAACAGATAGTCTTAGAGGCACTAGTGAGCTTTGAAAAATATTTGCATCACTATCTCCGTGATTTTCGAATTTTTGCTTGTATTGTGTCTGCTGAGATCCGTCACATCCCCATTTCGAAATTAACACCATATTTTGTTTTTCTTCTTCAGTGCATGACGTATTGACAACCTCCGCTATATATTTGTACAAGCGCAATGCAGTGTGATTTAGTAATGCTTGAAGTTTAACTTCTGCGCTTGTCTCAGTGACATGTATTGATTCTTCCTCGGGATAACATTCAATCTTAGCCATTTGTATGACAGAATAGCATGGGTAAATAGCTTTACCAGATCTGTGGATTATTTCCCATTGTCTTCTAGTGAAATCACCTTCAACAAAGATAGCCAGTGCTTCTGCTGGCGTATATTTTTTTACAGTTGTTTGCTTCTTGGTACTAGAAATAACTTTTCTAAGTTTAGTAGCTCTGGTGGGTGAAGCCATTAATTCTTTAATTATTTTTGATGCATCTTTATTTCCTGAAGTGCCCTGACTCACGCCAGCAGCATAAGTCAACTCCTCGACAGATACTTGTTCACGCAGATCTTTTGTTTTTCTCCGTTTGCTACGGTCACACACATCTTCAAATGATTTTTTTGGACGTCCAGGTTTTGGTAAGGTCATTTCAGGCCAGTTAGGTAATTCCATCGAAGAAGTAAGCCACACTTCATTACTTTTTAAAAACCGTTCTTCTTTGTATGAAGCTCCTCTCCACTTCTTATTGAATTCACTTTTAAAGTGCTTCAAACCATTTACCATTTTATGTTTCTCATGTTCCGGACAATTTGTCAATTGGACAAGTCTATCTTCAAACAATGAAAACTTTTCTTCTATTTTGTGGCCCTTGAATTCATTCAAGATCTCCCACAATGCTCTTCTAGTAAATATCTTGATAGTTCTCGAATTATCTGTACGACAAATAAATAAATATATTAACTTAAAATAATTGTGTAATTTTTACGTACAATTTAAAAGTCATATAAAACAAAATGGCGGACGTAGGCGGATGGTTTTATTATGATTTACAATAGCCAACAAATCAATTATTATATTGTTATAAAAGTTGTAGCCCGACAAGACACGACATATACATAAAAACACGATTGTTTGAAAAAGTAAAGCAAAAAAATTTACCTAAATTGTAACTGTTTTCATATCACATAAAAATATAAATTTTATACGACAAAGTAATCATGTAATATTTTAAAATGTAGTACATACCTTCTTCTGCCATATCCAATACAAGTTTTTTCTAAATTGAACCACACAAACACACAACTGTGAAGCGAAGTTATAGTGCGAACAAAAGTGCCGAAAACAAAGACATGCGACTCCACGAACGGCTGAGTTTCGACTGATTTGTTAAAACAGGTCTAGGGCGGGGGGATTTTTAATGGCCGCCGTCTAAAAGGTCGGTTACCTGGCTATAGGAACAATAGCTTACACTTGACACTTTTGACTAAGTTGCGCATTTTTACTTATGTCCGATTTTATTGATCTAATAATCGTTAGTGCGGTGGGCAGAGACTTTTGACCGTGGATTGTACATTGACATTGTTTTGTTTCTTTAAAATCTTCACTATCACTATCATCACTACATAGTATAAAACAAAGTCGCTTTCTCTGTCCCTATGTCCCTATATCCCTATGTATGCATACTGTATGACTCACAAAAATATATTAGCATTTGAAGTCAAGTGTTTTACATTTTCTCCATCAGCATCTGACGCCATTACACATACAGGAACTTCAAGAATGTAACCTCCTTGCAAACATCTCATTTTTGACGTGACAACGTCTTATAAATTGGTTTGCCGGGTGACACTTCAAGAAACTGCGTTACGCTCCGCTGACGTTATGCGCTCACAATGAGAGCGAGTGAGAGGCACGCGGGCATGGTTAGCCCGCCTAAGAGCGAGAGAGACAGACATAAAAAAAAGTGAAAGGCACGCGTCCCTTCCACTCGAGCACAGTTTTGTTCGAAGTTTTGCCGTTAATATTTCGGATGTGAACTAATTACCACTTGCATGTGCTATTACATCAATACTTAGTAAATATGGCTTTCTATACAATAAACCCAGTTGGCACAATGGTCACCATGACGGACTGCCAAACACAGGGTTGCGGGTTCCATTCCCGCCTCAGACATGTATTGATGCTTAGATATTTGTCTGTGGTCTGGTTGTTTCTATGTACCTATTATAAGATATATTTACAAAAGAAAAGTATTTAGGTAGTATATCCGTTGTCTAGCATCCATAGTACAAGTTTAGTTACTTAGCTTGGGGCTAGATGGCGATGTGTGGAATGTCCTGCAATATTTATTTAGTGAAAACTTCTTTTTAGCGCGGTACGCATATTTTTAGATGAGATAAAATCTTTGAACTCGCGACACCGTTACGAGACGCAGCTACAGTGTTTGCATATTCGATACCTCGGGGCTCAAAGGGCGTAAGCGCCATTTTGGCAAAATTGACTTTTTAATACAGCTCTCCTTATTTTTTCTTTCTCTATCGATTTGTGTATTTAAAATCTTCCGATTCGCAGAAAATAAAACAGACATTTTTAGTTTTTGTGTCGTAACCGACATACCTAGTGTCATAATGATGCTTACGCTTGAACATAATCATTTTTAAAGAATTAACTTTGCCGATACGCTCGATATTTCTGTTAAAAATTGCTTGTTTGGGGCGTTTACACCCCAAAAATCAATAGGTGTGTGATGATTGATGACTGTAACCGTCAATTTCCCTACTAATTCTATCAATTAATTGTCGACAGTTCTTTTATTCTTTATTATTTCTAAGCGTATGTCTTCTTTTCTCTCGTACTTTATATTTAATTGCAATTTTATTTGGCTTTTATTAACTTACCGTATCTATTTTATCAACTCAGATGACTAATTATTATACAAATAATTATTAATCTATATTTTCCTGTCTTACCTAAAATCCTATTCAATAACTCATATTACGGATTCATTATAAAAGGAAAATGATGAATAAATATCACTTATTAATAAAATAAATATTGTTTACTTAATACCTCGGTCTCCTAAGGTATACATTATAAAAACTATATTAATTTAATTAACTATAATAAATACATTTAATTTTTATTAATTCATTACAAGTAGTAAATAAGAGAGAAAAGAAGACATTAACTTAGAAAAACAAAGGAACGACAATTAATTGATATAATTAGTAGGCAAATTGACGGTTACAACCATCACTCATCATCAGAGGTCGAAATTAGGTAGAGTTATTAAGGTACTTACACTGATTTCATACAGCGAAAGAATAACGTGGATATTCCTTAAATCCCGAGATTAATTTTGAAGAGCGGGAAAAATCCCGTGATTTACATTTAGTAAATAATGTAATTAACTTGTTACTTTAAACCACTGTCGCGCGACGTTGCCAACGACATCGGATTATCCGAAGTTACAAGTTACGCGTGGTGTTGCCAAATTTGTAGGTCGCACATCAGAACAAAAGAACACAATAGCGGAAACAATATACCTACCTCCCGCTAAACGAAAACTAGATTTTGTCTCTTTTTATCGCTCGATTGTTTTCTGTTGTGTTTTGTGTGGTGAATTCTGTTTGACCCCAGCTTGTTTATTGGATTTTGGACTCTTCGCAATACGACTATTTCGGCACACATTAATGGACTTTGATTTGGCTTTATTTAAGGATATTTCAAGTTGGTGATATTTGTATAAATACTTGATGAAATAAGAAAAAACCTCACGAGTGTAGTCTAAAAGCAAGTATTTGCTCGTATTTATAAAAAAAGGAGAAAATAAGAATTTTCTTAATACCTATAAATAATTTGTATTGTGAATTAATGAAGATATTAATACATAAAAAAAACTAATAAATATATTTTTATGTTTTAAGTATTTGTCTTACTTATCTATCACTGAATTGTTTTTAAAAATGTATTGTTGCCTTTTAGAAATCCCGGAAGATCCTTATTATTATTAATATCAACATTTCAATGCAATCCACTGATTTTTGGGGTGCAAACACCCCCAACATGTAATTTTCCGAGGCGTATAGGAAAGCTATTTTTGTTGCTATTTTTATTGGAAATATTATTTTATCGTGTTCTGAATCATAAAAAATTAAGTCAAAAACTAATAAAGTTATGTCGAAAATTAAAAACTAGTTTTGTTTTTGGCTCTCTTGTAAAGTCGAGTTTTGGGGCTTACGCCCTATACGCCCCGAGGTATCGAATATATGCATGTTATTATTTATTATGTTTATGAGAGAAAAATACCTCTTTTTGAAGTATGAGTACATAGTCTGGGGTTCTCCTGAAGCTCTGCAGCACTGATGGTATGTCTTCACCGTATAGCTTCATACATTCTTGTTCCAAGTCGTATTTACGTGGGTTTACTATTGAATTTACTGGAATTATTTTTGATTATTTATTTAATACGGAACTAAAATAAAAAAATGATTGTCTGGGAAGTCGGTTTACGGACGATATTTTTTTTTCCTTTTTTTTTCATCTCCAAGTCTTCTATTCGTCACACGTCACCGTAACACAAGCCCTGATGAGTTTTATATTGCTGCACGCTGTGTGACGTCATTGTTGACATGACGAGGACGGGTTCGAACCCACGACCTTTCGGGATGAAAGTCGAGGTATCTTCCACTAGGCTTGAGTTTTGAGTTTGAAGAATTTAATATTTGGAAACTTACCAAAAATAAAATAGAAAAATAACCACTTATGAATAATTGCAAAACGCATTATTTATATTTTGTTTTCAATAATATTGCTAAAAAATTTTATTTAAAGCTAATATTTCTATTGAACATTACGCCATTCCGAGTCGTAAAAATAAATGTTTGAAATGCCATAAAAATGCGAAACAAAAACAATTTGGCAACTTCTGTGGCGTGGTGGAATAACTCCTGCCTAAGGAGAAGATTGCGGGTTCAATTCCCACCGTCGATTTTTAAAAACTGTTTAAATTTCCAAAAGTCGTAGAACAAAAATTGTTTATTTAGGTGCACAGAAGTAACCCTTCAAGCGCTTGCTAATATAAGTACCCACCCTAAGCATAACCCATATTTTAGATAGGTAGGCTATTTTGATTTTGGATTTGTATAGGTACGGGCTGTTTTCCGGAATTAGACCCTTTTTAATTGGGTCCTTTTTGCGTGAGGATGGAGTACGTACTTAGGCTTGCCCAGCACCTACATCTTAGTCGACCATGTCCAGAGGAAATGGAAATTCTTTTCTTATCGGATGCCTACGTGTCGTACAAAAAACACACCCTCCAAGTTTCAGGTCTCTACGATCAGCGGTTTAGGCTGTGCGTTGATTCAGGACAAACCATTTAATATGTTTATAAGATAACAATACATCTGGAGCCTACTAAGGGTATATTATGTTTGTATATTGATTTAAAATATAGCCAGTCTTAAATTATTGGACCGGATTTTATGCATTTGCATATTTTCCAAATAAACGGCCGATTTATGCATATTTTTGAAAAATAATAGAATGAAGAATTTTATTTTGAGAATGCATTAGGCCCCCCCCCCCCCTCGCCCACGGCGACTTTTTGTAGCGATGCTGTCGCGCGTTCGTATCGATACAGTCGCGATGCGATCGCTAGCTGTGTGCCCTCGCCCACATAACCACGATTCAGTCGCGATGCAAACGCGATTCAATACGGTTTGTATGACTTATTCGACGTTTTGCCGACACGGTCGCGCGTTTGCGTCGATATAGTCGCGATGCTGTAGCGCGTTGGCATTGCGTATGTAGCGCGTTGCAAATGCGACTAACGCGCGTTAGTAGTAATGCTGTCGCGCGTTTATGAAACGCGCGTTTGCATCGCTACAAAAAGTCGCCGTGGGCGAGGGCCCTTATACTTAACCTGAAAAAGTAAAAGGGAACTGTTTGAGTTGGTGATGAGAAGAAAAGAGACGCATGTAACTAGAAAGTAACAACAGTTGATAAAAGTAATGAACAGTTGAGAGATCTCAACAGTCCAACGGTTTGTTTACAATTTCGATGCCAGATTGTACCCAAAGTTCGAAATAAAACAAAAGTTTTTTTTAATTAAAATATTTATTTTTCTTCGTATACTCCACGATGTCCTACGTAAGGTATAGGAGTTCTTCCTGAAGCAATGACGGGGTTACTATGTACCCTTTTCTCTCTAGGCCTGTAACTATCGTAATTAGATTCCACATTCTTTGATATCTTCGGTTGGAAATTAGTCTCTTTATACGCTGGCTTGTTTTGTTTCATAGGTGCTCTATAAACATTCCTTTCGTTTTTACTATGTTTCTTCTCATCGGAATTGAATGGTTTATAATGTGGTTTGAAATGTTCAGATAATCTTAACGGTCTGTAGTTGAATGCTTTCGGTTTGTAATTTGCTTCGGGATGATTTTCGAATTTCAATTGTTTGTAACTTGTTTTTTTGTAACTGCCATCAGATTTCGGCTTAGAATCAAGTTTAGAATCTTTGAAGTTATCACCTGTTTCCTTAAAAGGTCTGTAGTTAGATTCTCTATCATCTTTGACTCTAGATTTCTTACCTTTTGTTTGGTAATCATCGTCCCAATTCGGGCTTATTTTTTTCTCTACATTGTAAGTTTCTTTTTTATTACCCCATTCTATATTAGTGTCTATGTTAGTGTTTTTAATTATTTCTTTGCTTCTGTTCTCTCTTTTGTTTTCTTTGTATTTCTTCGCTGTTACGTCCCAGTCGTCATTTCCAGTTTTCGGTTCGACTAAGTCGTCGCCGAATGTATTTTGTTTTTTTTTATTGTTCAAGTTGAGATTTTGTGAGCGTTGCCGAATTTTGTCGTTATTGTATCCATCGCCTTTCTGTTTGTTGTTTTCACTTGACAAAGCTGTAATAGTAAAAATAAATAAAGAAATTGTATACTAAATGGAAACCTCGACACTCAGCAAAATGACCTTCAAACGGCGAGACTTCTGCCTCCGCCGCGCGCTATTTGTTACAGTCCTTACTTAGCGAAATAAATATTTTGATTCTTAAGTTACCCAGTGGTGTAATTGAAATTTGGATGGGGATGATAAATATTATGGAACTGCAACACTCTTAGCTCCTTATTCCAAAACGAGGTTTAAGGATAGTCCGAGATGTGGATTTAAACCTTGGATTTAGACACAGATTTACTCGTGAACTATAGTCTAAACACTATCCCTATCATCATCACTACATAGTATAAAACAAAGTCGCTTTTTCTGTCCCTATTTCCCTTTGACTGCTTAAATCTTTAAAACTACGCAACCGATTTTGATGGGTTTTTTTTAATAGATAGAGTGATTCAAGAAGAAGGTTTATATGTATAATACATGCATAATATAACCGTGCGAAGCCGGGGCGGGTCGCTAGTATAGATTAAATAGCAAACTATGGTCTAAACACTATCCCTATAGATTAATACGGATGGTGTTTAGACTATTAGTTCACGAGTAAATCTGTGTCTAAATCTAAGGTTTAAATCTACATCTCTGACTATCCTTAAACCTCGTTTTGGAATAAGGGGGTATAAATTTATTTCTTTCTTCCCTATGGAAGCAATTATAAAAATGTATCCACGTCAATAGTTACCTAATTTAACAACAATGATACAAACAGTAATTACACTAATGAAGTACCTCAAAATTGGAACCAGTCCTGTATCTTGAGGAACCAGGACAAATTCGGATTTGGATTTTCGCTTATAACTTTTTGTTTTTTGTTCTACGACTAAAAGTTACTTAACAAAAGTTGTAGATAATCATATTTGCAACAAAAAATTTTGAGTAATATTTTTGTGAGACCTATAGTTTGTCAGATAAACCATAAAAACCGTTTAAATCCCTTTTTCCAAGATGGCGGCCGTGGGACAAGAGCTAGAATCCCTCAAACTTGGATTTAAGCTTAGACTAACCTCCTCTTGATATCTAAAAAATAAAATTGCGTCCTCTGACAAATGCACGCTAAGCCCAAAAAAATGTAACATTTCAATGGACTTATTAGCGATATCGCCAATCGACACATTTTTTGTATGAAATTAACATAAGCAATTTAAGAAATTGGCGTTAAAAAATGAAACTTGTCTACCATTTTTTTTTCTCTAATGCCAAAACGTCACTTTTCGTTTGGTTTGGCAATATCGACAGAAAGGAGAAAAAAGAAAGACAAAACTCTGAATGATTATTTTTAGTGCAGTTTTTTTTAATGTGAAAACCACATAAGTACATATCGGCTTACTTGATTCGGAACGATACCGCTATGTTTACGATATCTACACCGATTATTTACACCGAGAAAAAAGAAAGACAAAACTCTGAATGATTATTTTTAGTGCAGTTTTTTTTTAATGTGAAAACCACATAAGTACATATCGGCTTACTTGATTCGGAACGATACCGCTATGTTTACGATATCTACACCGATTTTGATTAAACTTGGTCTAAAGATAAATTGAAAACATTGATTTATCCTGCTTTTTATTTATAACTATAGCGACCCGCTCCGGCTTCGCATGGCTATATTATGCACGTATTATATATATACATATAAACATTCCTCTTGAATCCTTCTATCTACTAAAAAAAACCGCATCAAAATCCGTTGCGTAGTTTTAAAGATCTACCTAAGCCAGACCTAAGCATACAAAGGGACATAGGGACGGCGAAAAGTGACTTCATTTTATAGGTACTAGCGACCCGCTCCGGCTTCGCACGGCTATATTATGCATGTAATATACATATAAACATTCCTCTTGAATAACTCTATCTATTACAAAAAATCGCATCAAAATCCGTTCAGTTTTTTAAAGATCTAAGCATACAAAACACAAAGGCACAAAGGGACATAGGGACGGCGAAAAGTGACTTTATATTATACTATGTAGTGATAGTGATGGCACCTTTAAAATGGTTACATTTTTTCAAATGAAGGTATCAATTAATAGTAATTCAGTAGTACAACTAACGTTTAAGTTGTCCCGCCATTTTGATGCAAATTTCCCCGACATTCTCGAGACGCAAGCGCAGCTGAATCTAAATAATAACTTACTGTCAAGACGAGCTGCTGAGTTCCTTCTCAAATGAGATATAATATCTTCTAGGGTAAGTGATTTGTATATTTTAGGCAGAAGTTTAGGTTTTTTGCCTGAAGGATGTCTGAAAAAAAATTAATGTGAATTTTGGCTTCTTACTCTACTTTTACACAAGACGTGGGTAAATCCGTGTGGCGTTTCTACTTAGTTATTAAAAAAATATTGTAATGCATTACATTCAATTTTTGACGTGTTTTCGTCTAATAAATTAGTGGAACACCTGCATTCACAAAAAAGTGTCACGGTAATATTGTGTGACGTCATTGTCACGTTCCGATGACGTCATGTCAACAATGACGTCACACAGCACGCAGCTTTATTCAAATTAGCTGTTTTATGCAAATACATATTTTTATTACAAATATAATAATATGCATAAAATACGGTTCATCAATTTATGGAAACGCCTTTGGACACTTTGGCATAGTAACTTGAAATATTGCGGTGCATGCCAATCGATAGAGGGCATCACGGCGAACAAATAATGCCTTCACACCAAACCGCTAAAGCGTCTCGGAAACGAGATATTTAACCAAAAGTGTTGCTCTTGTCCTATAATTTTCCAAAAATGCATAGTGCATTTAGAGACGCCTATCGATAGAAGGCATGGGTCTCTAAATGGCGACAGACAGACGGATGGACGGACAGTAAAGTCTTAATCACAGACGGACGTTAAAATGGGACCCTATTTTGACGTCCGTCTCAGAAATCAGATATCAGAAATCATTTATTGATTCTGGCTGTCATAAGGCTATATCTCATGAACCGTGATAGATATACTTGAAATTTTTACAGAATATTTCTGTTGCCGCTAAAACAACAAATACTAACAAACAAAAGGTTTTTTTAAATTGTTGTTGGATGTTTTAGTAATGTTTTCAAAGGGAGAACTTTTCACAAATAACGGTTTTAGCATAATTTCATTAAGCATTTGACTTATACTATTTTGGCATAATTTCATTTGGCACAAATTTCAT
This sequence comes from Idaea aversata, assembly GCA_907269075.1. NCBI lineage: Eukaryota > Metazoa > Arthropoda > Insecta > Lepidoptera > Geometridae > Idaea > Idaea aversata. Next base: position 874,873 of record OU026083.1, read on the forward strand.
TAGGCGTAACTAATGAAATTTGTGCAAGCATTTGACATAAACTGCTTTGGCATAATTTTATTTTGCATAATTCGTTTTGGCATAAAATAATACATTTTATTAGGCGTACCTAACTAATGAAATTTGTGCCAAACGTTTGACATATAAACTACTTTGGCATAATTTCATTTAGCATAATTCGTTTTGGCATAAAATCTTTTGGCATAATATGGTTTGACATTCCTATAATTATGCCTAAAACGTTATGCCTTATAAGTTTAGGACATCCACAGTTTATGTGAAAAGTAGCATAAATACTGTTGTTGTGATGTTTTCATTTTAGGGTTCCGTATAATATAACTTTTTTAACTTACCGTTTAAAATATAAAATATTTTGATACTGTTCTATAACCTCTGGGTTTTCGATGACGTGTATTCTGACCTCCTTTTCTCGAGGGATATCTTCCTCGTCTTCTCGAAGGAGGTCGGATGATAAATCTTCTTCTTCCTTTTTGTAATAATTATTATTAAAATCATAATAATCCAGATCTATGTTGGCTGAAATATTATGTACAGTTAGTACTTAAAAGTGCTAACGACTTAAAAATCTTTTAAATTAGCTCGGGGTTACTTGGAAATACCAAGTGTAACGGATAGAAAGAGGACTTAGCTAATTTAACAAAGAAGTTAAATCAGCTACGTCCATTAGAATTGTGTCAATTTGATTTAAGATGAGACGTTTCACCAATTCTGCTGCGGCTTTTCTTTCAATCTGAAGGTCGTGGGTTCGAATCCCTGCTCTGAACCAATGTATTTTTTTCTTACTAAATGTCTAAATGCGCTAATTGACATTGCTCTTACGGTAAAGGAAAACATCGTGATGAAACCCGCGGCTTAGTTGGCTCCAGAAGTATTGACAAGTTCTCTCCTCTGGACATGGTCGACTAAGCCGAAAGGGTGGCCAAAGTAGCAGCCAGCCTTTTGGTCTTCCTAACTTAATTTTCCTAAGACTCCACTGTCCCTCTATATGTCTGTCACCAGGCTGTATCTCATGTACCGTGATAGCTAGACAGTTGAAAATTTCACAGATGATGTATTTCTGTTGCCGCTATAACAACAAATACTAAATAGTACATTGTTACCCTAGGTGTGAAAGTCACTCTTTTAGTCCCGAGATGGAGTTAATATTAAGATGGACCCAATAGTTCGAGGGACTAAATGAGTCTCTCACCAGAGGTAAACACTGTGCTATTCATTACGAATAATACATAAAATTCTTCCTAACAACGAGAGTGAATGAGACACTCCATACTACCTGATCTTCTTACAAGGTTGGGACTAAAGAGGTTATATACATTTTTTTTTTTTTTTTTTTTTCCATTCGGTCTTCGACTTCTGCGACCGAATATTTGGCTCGTTTATCACAACTGCCATTTATCAAGTTATTCTGTTTTCTTTTCTTGTTTCTGAGTTATTCTTTTTTCTTTTCTTGTTTCTGAGTTATTCTTTTTTCTTTTCTTGTTTCTGAGTTATTCTTATCTTGTTTTCTGTTTTCTTTACATTTTCTTTTGTAAATAATTTATGTATGTTCTTTTTTAGTGTTATTTTTTTTTTTTTTTTTATATAATTAAAAAAACGGGGAAACATTTTTCGCGGAATAATACCTACATAACGATAGGAAGAGGATTTAAGGAAAAGATCAGGAGTAAAGGTAGATTATGTGAATAGGTATTTAATCTAACTACATATTTATAAATATTTTTTATATACAAGGCATAATATATACTATAATATGTACTCATATTTTAATATTGTTAAAAAATATAAAAGAGGCAATTATGCTATAAATGTTTAAATCATTTGTAATTAATAAACATAAAATATTGGTCGGGAATGGAACTTTACAGGAAATCAAGGAATCATAAAAAGCGCATCTATCATACAAAGGACACGAAAAAATTATATGATTTAAATCGCCTACATCATTGCCACATTCACAAGATGAAGAGTCCACAATGCCCAGCCTTTCAAGGTGTACTGGCGTACACACATGACCCAGCCTCATTCGAATCAAAACAGATGTTGAAAGTTTGCTAAACGCAGCCTTACAAAACCAAGGTTTTCTACATGTTTTTGGTTGGATTGAATAAAAATATTTTCCTTTAGTGATTGCACTATTAGTCCACATCCTATCCCAGGAGTCCTGGATATAGGTTGTGGGCAAATTGGATAAATCCTGACAGTAATTAGCGTAATATGGAATGGAAAGATCACCACGCTTTACAGCATCATTCGCCAAATTATCTGCCTTAACATTTCCTTTAATTCCTGAGTGACCAGGAATCCAAGCAAATTCCACAGCATAATTCTTCATCCTGCATTCATGTAATAATTGTCTGATCCTAAATAAAACAGGTAGATATGGCTGAGATTTAAATGGATATTTGGCTATTGCATGCAAAGAACTCTTTGAATCGGTAAATACAACAGTTTTCTTAAGTTTCATAAGAATTACATACTCTAAAGATTGCAAGATGCCTAAACATTCCCCTGAAAAAACTGAAGATTCAGGTGGGAGTTTCGTTATCTGGATCACTTTATATTGTTGATGATAGAGTCCAACTCCCACACATTCATTATCATTGTGCTTAGAAGCATCGCTAAAAATATAGTTCCAACCATGCCATTTTTCATCAACAATATTTCGAAATTCTGCCTCAGCATTACACATTTCTTTTGTTAAATTTAAGTCAAAATATATATTAGGAGAATTTAATAATGATTCAAAGTTATTTTCGAAAAGCGAAAGTCGAGGGGTACGATAAGTTGGAGAATTAATGGCTAAATACTTCCGATAACTTTCAATTAAACAAGGATTTTTTTTATGGGACCAATAATCAGATACATCTATTTGATCATTTAGGTCTCTAATCTTGGAAATTAAAGGATGGTTAGAAAATTGCAATGCTCTAAAGAAATAACGATCGCACAGATATTGACGTCTAAGTGACAACGGTGGATCGGAACACTCAACCTGTAAAGCGTTTATAGGACTTGACTTCATCGCTCCAGAAATTAATCTCAAGGATTTTGATTGTATGCCGTCAAGTTTTTTAAGTCCAGCTGCACTGCAAGGCTCTAGCAAAAATGATCCATAATCCAAGATGCTTCTCACTAAAGCATTATAAACTAATCTCTGAGAACAAGGATGGGCGCCCCACCAAACTCCTGATAAACACCTTAACATATTTACCAAGCGTTCACATTTAGATGCCACATATTCACAATGTTTAAGACCTTTTAAATTTGAATCAAGAACCACGCCTAGAAATTTTGCACTTTCATTAACTGGAATTTGAGCTTGATCATACAATACATTCACAGGAGGGATAGAACGTTTCCTTGTAAATACAACAATTTTACTTTTATTTACTGATAATTCTAAGCCATTATTATCTAACCATAATTTAAGAAGCGTGAGTGCATTTGTAAGCGTAGTACTTGCAGTTTCAATTGATTTATCTATAGAATAAACTAATAAATCATCAGCATATTGCAGAACATTTACTAATCCCTCAAAAGTTTTCTCTAGATCATGTGCATAAATATTGTAAAGAAGTGGGCTGAGAACAGATCCCTGAGGAAGACCCTTCCAGACGAAGCGACCTTCCAAACCACTACTGAGTTTAACAGATCTCTCATTCAATATATTTATAATAAAATTTGTTAAAACGGAAGGAACATTTAAATCATTTAATTTATTTTTTAATATATGTAAATTGACATTGTCATACGCAGCTTTAATGTCTAAAAAGGCTGCTACCACAGATTTATTATAAGAAAAAGCCAATCTAATATCAGTAACAAATATACCCAAACTATCCATAGTACTGTAGCCCTTTCTAAATCCGAATTGCGAATTTGATAGAAAACTATTGTGTTCTATATACCATTCTAGTCTATTTTTAATCATATGTTCTGCTACTTTCAAAAGAACTGATGATAAAGCAATAGGGCGATATGAGGATGCATCATTAGGATCTTTGTTTGGTTTAAGTATTGGGATTATTATTTGGGTTTTCCATTCCAGAGGAACATGACCCGAAGTTATAAAGGAATTTACAATTTCTAAGTAGTATATCAAAGATTCTTCTGACAGATGTTGTAAAAAGGAGTAAGGAATAGCATCCATACCTGGGGCACTATTTTTAAGTCCAGACAGAACCCCCCTAAGCTCCTCCAAAGAAAAAAGACAAGATAAAGAAGAATTGCCAAAATCATGGTCTATTAAACATGCATCGGATTCATTCTGACCAGACTCAATCAAAGGAGGAACATATGAAGGTGCTATCTGACTCAGAAACTCATTTTCCATCGAAGACGGAAGTGAAGGAGTGTTGGTTGGGTTCATACCTGACTTAAATCTTCTGATTTGTTGCCATACTAACGATGGAGGTGTATTTGGATTTATTGTTGAACAAAATCTTTTCCATCCATTATGTTTTTTTTCTTTAAATAGTTTTTTAGCGTTCTTTTTGGCTTCTTCGTATAATGTATAATTTTCAGTAGTCATATTTTTACAATAGTTTTTTTCAGCTTGCTTTCGAATTTTAAAAGACTTGGCACATTCATCATCCCACCAGGGTGGTGATGGCAAATGCCCGCTAGGATTTTTTTTAACAGGAAATGTCTTATTCGCTGCATCAATAAGAGCATCTGAAAAAGCTTTAGCACGAATGTGAACATCGGTAGATTTATTTGGGAGATTAGGGACCTTATTATTTACATTAGTATTAAATTCACTCCATTTTTTATCAATAATTTTATATTTTGACGTAGAAGTTCTCGGTTGTTGAATTATCTTGCATGTTGGAGTTGTAATCTTAATAGGATAGTGATCGCTACCAAACGAATGATCTAGGACCTCCCATGAAAGGGATGAAGCCAAATTTGGTGAACAGATCGAAAGATCAGGGGCACTAGGTCCCTCATTAGGAATGGGTGGACGAGTCGGCGACCCATCATTCAAGATACACATATTAAGAGAATCTATGATATTCATTAATTGTTGGCCATAACAATCTGTTTCTGAACTACCCCATGACAGATGTCTACAGTTAAAATCTCCTAAAATTAAACAGGGTTTGGGAAGGAGAGCCAGCATAGAATTAACTTCATTTAAAATACTTACACTGGGGTGAGGAATATATACAGACACAATATATACATTTAGGACATATGCAGCTATAATACAAAAAGTATCAGAATGAGGCGGAAAATTAAATAACCTAAATGGAATACAATTTTTAATAAGTAAACATGCACCACCGTACCTTCTTCCATCGGCACGATCATCTCTTAGGCATGAATACCCATTTATCTTAAAAACTACACCTGGCTGGAGCCAGGTTTCAGATAAAGCTAAGATAAGAGGTTTATAACTATTTATAATATGTACAAATTCATATTTTCTGGAACTTGCACTATGGCAATTCCACTGAATTATAGCCTCTAAGTTGGCCATTTGTGTAGGTTGATAGGAAAGTTTCAAGCATAAGGGCATCGTTGGACGGTATTAACTTTGAAGTGGTCAAAAATCTTATAAGTTCAATAATAATGTTTGAAGGAGAGGATTCAGTATTTATAGAAACAGTATTTTCTAGATGAGAATCCTGTATGAATGCACATCCATTTGTAGGCTCAGGCATATCGTAATGTCTAGTAAGTTCTCTATGTGACACCTGGTCATATCCTTTTGACATTCTAGGTGGAGTACGGGGTTTCATAAAAACGGTTTTTTTGTGTGAACTAAAAGACCTATTGTTAGAAGGGGTATTGGTATTATTTTCATGTAATGTAGGCAAAGAGGAAGGTAAAGGAGGAGAAGTCCCAACTACACTTGAATATAATTTATTAACTGGTGGGTGTAATTTGGAAGATTCAGCATACGACAGGCAATTTTCAGCCATAGAAATTTTAATTTGTTTTTGGCGGGTATGTTCAGGACATGACGTTTTGCTAGTAGCAAAATGAAATCCTGAGCAGAGGCAGCAGATCGGTTGTTCATCTTTTGTACAAGAATCACCAGTGTGTTCATGACCACACTTAAAGCATCTTGGTTTAGAGCGGCATTGCAACTTAGTGTGCCCGAATCGGCAGCAATTGAAACATTGTATCGTGGGATATGTATATAATTCTACATTTATAGCGTTGTAACAAATAAAAATACGTTTCGGAAGTACTTGACCATCAAATGTTATTACCATTGTTTGAGATGGTTTCCAAACTGGCCTGCCATCCACCATAACTTTAAAATTCAATCTTCGTACCTTTAGAACCTTTCCACAACCGATTGGAACACTAATATTTTCTGTTACTTCATCGTCCGACCACTCAGAAGGCACCCCTCGAATTAAACCCATTCGAGTTATGCTGAAGCTAGGTATAAATGCTTTAAGGTCATTTAAGGGTAAACTGTTATGATTTAAAAAGTTATTCGCATCGCAATAGTTTGAAAAAGCCAAAGCTGTCCTGTTACGTCCGATTCTTTTTACACTGCCGTTGATAATATTGTTAAAATTATATTTTTTTAAATATTTACCAAACATTACAGGATGAAGCATAGTGCCATCATTTGGAGAAGCTTGAAGTTTCTGTACATGAACTACAAATGGGGAGCAATCAGTTGACTCAAACAAAGATCTGGACACTGTGGATGGACGGGGGGCAGTACCATCACTGACTCCCTTGTTGTCTGATTGGGAAGCATCAATTACAGTTTGATTATTTCCTGTACTAGGTGGAGTAGATGGAGAATTGGAAGATTGGATTGGCTTCACATGAATTGTTTCTGCGGCAACAAGGGAGCATTTACAGTGAATGTGCTGACCCACTATGTTAGTGGAATTCTTTTTTTTACGCTTACTACAATTCTTGCACCTTTCTGATGACCTACTGCGCTTCACAATTCGACCGTCAACCGATGACGACGGCGCGGATAATTCAGTGTCCATTTCCGATTCACTACCTACTGTTACAAACAAACCCGGTTGAGGAGGCAAGCCTCCTCCGGGATCATCGGCGTCATCCATAAGTAAGGAAAAGCTGTTAAACAGACTTACCTCAAATACAGGACACTATAACTACAATATTTACAAAAGTTAAAGATAAAATGTATAGATAATTACAACAATCTAAACTCCTGAACAAGTTTATATTAATTTTGAAAAAATTTAACGAGAAAACACAACCGGCCTTGACGATGTTTCCCGCGCTTTTTTCGTTATATACATTATGTAGTGTTATTCTTTGGTGTTACTTAAAGCAAGGAGGTTAGATTTTTGAAGTTCCTAATGCGTAATGATACTGATACTGGCTACATGCACATTGCACAAGCCGTGCGAAGCCATAATTTGACATGACAGCTGTCAGTGAAAGCGATTCTCCCTAGGGCTGAAAGTTTTATTTTCTACACGCTCTTCAGGCACCTTTACACCTACTTTCGGAGTTTGATTAATGAAAAACAATATAATGGTACGGAACCCTTCGTGCACAAGTCCGACTCGCACTTGGCCGGTTTTGTTTTAAATACTCACTCGCGTCCCTATCTTCAATCGTCTTATAACGTAAGTTATCATCTTTTTCATTTTGTATAACTTTATTTATTAATTTTAATAACGAAGACGTCGGTACCATGCTATCCAGACTCTTGTCATTTCGAAATGAGAATACGCCATTTTGGAAAACTGAAAAAGAAAAAAAAATATTAAGAAACATATCCATTCTATACTAATATTATAAAAATGACTGTATTGTTTGTAACGAATTAGCTCCGAAACTCTGGACCGATTTAGATGAAATTTGGTATAAGGATACATTGATTCATTGACAGTAACATAGGGTACTTTTTATCCCGATATACGCGGGTGAAACTGCGGAGCGTTGCTAGTAGCTACAAAGTTAAAATGATCGCTCGCGAATTAGAAAAAAATACAAAAAGTTATTCGAAAAAATTAAAATTGAATTGTAACATTATTTTTTACAATTGTTTAACTATTAAAACATTTACGATACTTAAAAACTATCATAATAACAATGCTAAAAACAATATTTGACTATAAATTCACTTTAATTAAATAAATATTTTTTATTATTTTCCGTTATTTTCACATTGCTATTTGATTTACGATAAAACACAGTTTTCTAGATTGCGCGAGAGTTGATTTTTAACTGCCTTTCTCAGGAAATACTGTTTTCTTTTTGGAAAACGCAAGAAATAATCCACAAAAAGTGTGAAATTTCTTAAACTATGTGTTGCTTTGTATGAATTGCCACACTTTTTTTGGAAATTCGTAATATTTAATTCACAAACTATGTTTGAAACTCCTTTAATTATTATTATTATTCGTTTATTTCGGATAATTAAGAATCCATAGCTCGTTAGTAACAACCTTAAAATGTATGTTAGTAAAAAATAAAAATTAGATGCAAATTATAAATGAAAAAATGAAATTAAATATGATGTAAATTATAAAAGAAAAATGAAATAAAATTAAGAAAAAGAAAAATCATTGTTTTTTTTTAATTCCCACAGGATTCTAACCCCACAAACCGTTCTAAACAATCCACAAGTAAATTGTTTTCACAAGTAAAGACGTTCTCACCTAAAACGACTAAAAACTGACGCAACATACCGAGTTACTGTAATCTTGAAATGATTTCGATAAAAAATGAATTATAAAAATCGTAAATTGTATTTGCAAACTGTAACAAAACATGGTTATGTAGTTGTGAAATAGGTAAGGCGAATGAAATTGAATATTTTATCTTTTGTTATATTTTAGGTGGAGTAGATCAGCTTATACCATTCTCAGTTGACTGTGTTCAAATGAAAGAACTTGTCATTACGATCAAATAAGGGGCTGTCCATTCATCACCGGAGGCTAGAAAGGGCCCCCCCCCTTTCCAGCCTCCGGTGGGGGTCCATAAAAATCACGAAATATCACAAGTTGAGGGTGTAGTAATTATCACGTAAGTATATTTATTTTTTCGGCAAACTCGCGATAGTCAACCGAAAAGCGGCAAGAATTTTCTATAGTAAAATAATTAGACGATACTTATACCGGTATTTTATAAATCACTATCATCCAGCTATCATCACTATCACTACATAGTATAAAACAAAGTCGCTTTCTCTGTCCCTATGTCCCTTTGTATGCTTAGATCTTTAAAACTACGCAACGGATTTTGATGCGGTTTTTTTAATAGATAGAGTGATTAACGAGGAAGGTTTTTAGATATAAAACATGCATAATACAGCCGTGCGAAGCCGAGACGGGTCGCTAGTATTGAAATAAAAATAAAGGTTCTTTGTAAGTACTAAAAATACACGTGATAGGGTAGGGGGGGGGGTAGTCTTAAACATCACTATGTATCACCAAGGGGGAGGGGGTTCAAAAATGCCAAAAAAAAACACATCACGTGATAAATGGACGCACCCTAAGCCGCGAGTTTCATTACGATGTTTTCATCGAGTCTGAACTTCGACAGTTCAGTTCAGTTCAGTTTTATTTTTATTTTATGTACCTATTGGTTTTGATTTTATTTTATTTTTTAATAATAAATTAATTAATTAATTCTAATTTCAAAATATTAGTTACTAATCTGATTTTTTTTTAATTTTTAGTTCTTTATTTCGACGCGATATTTATTTCCAAAACAAGTCAATGCTTCGACTGAACATAATACGAGTACAACAAGTAAACCTTCGAATAAAACTAACTAGGTACCTACTTCTACAGAAAATAAGAGCTATGTTAATAAATGGTTTTCAAAAGAAAAATCTTTGAATTATTGAAGAAAAATAGAGAAAGTTACACACACAGTTACAGTTACAGTTAGTCTGAGACTACTTTTCACAATATTTTAAGCCTTCGTTAATTGCATTGTTTATGATTTGATAAGTTTAATATTTGCCCGCAAGAAAATTTTGCTGGTCCTTGGTCAAAGACAGTTCCCCATTTAGACAGCGCCATCTCTAGATCCGTATATTATGACACTTAGAATAGGTTTGGTTTTCATTTAAATATTTGTTTATGTAAAGTAAGTAATAGGTATATAAATTAATCGGTCACCTGCGGCTTGAAGATATACTCGTATTATACAGGATGATTTTTTTATGTGGGCCTTCAGGGCTATATCCTAAACTATGAGAGATAGCAAAAAATGCTGAAAGGAGTAAATCAGTTGCGTGCCCGATTTTGACAAAAACTATAACTGCATCATTAGATTTTTGAAAAAGTCATTACCCTAGCCGGGAATCGAACCTGTTGATTTTGCAAAAAAAGTAATCATCCTATATTTTTATACCAATCGATAGTGTTGCTGATAGAGATTAATTCCTAGAAATAAACATAGTATGGCAAAACAAAGGTAATGGCTGAATTTTGTAGTTTTCTGTAATTTTCATCTTTCTGTATCTGGCAAAACAATAGTGTGAGACATAGAGGACAAGTGATAGTGTTCTAAATATTATAAAATAAGTTCTAAATGAAGTCCCTTCAATCAGAGGCCTAGAAAAAATGTTGAACATCTGTGAGCGGTACGCGGCAGCCCATGGCCTCAGATACAATTCAAAGAAGAGTGAACTACTTGTCTTCAATGCAGGTAATAAGAAACCCAAGGCGGTACCGCCGGTCAAATTGGGTGGAGAAGAGCTAAGTAGAGTTACTAAATTTAAGTATCTGGGGCACTGGGTTGCTGAGGACCTGTCCGATGATTTGGACATAGAGAGAGAACGTAGAGCTTTGACTGTGCCATGTAATATGTTGGCCCGCAGGTTCTACCGCTGTACTAATAAAGTTAAAATTACTCTTTTTAAGGCTTATTGCCAGACCTTTTATACATGTAGCCTGTGGGTCAACTTCACAAAAAAGTGTCTCAAGGCGTTACAAGTGCAGTACAATAATGGATTTAGGATGCTGGTGGGGCTGCCTCGCTACTGCAGTGCATCTGCAATGTTTGCCAATGCTAACATGGATGGTTTTAAAGCCATCATTCGAAAAAGAGTGGCCTCTTTGCAACAGCGAGTGCGCGGCAGTGCCAACGGCCTCCTAAATTCCATTTTAGGGAGGATAGACTGTCCAATATTGATGCACTGGAACTTCCTGCATAATAATACAGAGGATAGACCAGCACTATTTAATATAAAGTAATTTCTTTTTTGTAATGCAATTTAATTTAATTTTTAAGAACTTAATATATTTTAATTTTTTAATAATTTATTTACTTTTCAATAATATAATTTTTAATAATCTAATTTCAATTTTAATTTTTTAATAATTTTATAATTTTATTTCAATTTTAATTTCTAAAACATGTACCTATGGATTGTTTGAGTAGGTTTATAGTCCGAAATAAATGAATTTTATTTTATTTTTTTATTTTTATTTTATTTTTATTTTTTTTTACATAAAATTTGTAAAAACAGTTCATATTTTTAGAGCAGCAGTTTATTACGTCATTGGCCATACCTCCTCACTGCATTTTTTTCAGGACTGGTTGTATGAAAATTACAAAAGATTACTAAAATGAGCTATTTCCTTTATTTTGCCAGACTATGTTTGTTTCCAGGAATTCATCTCTATTAGCAACACTATCGATTGGCACAAAAATATAGGATGATTATTATTTTGGAAAATGAACAGGTTCGATTCCCGGCTAGGGTAATCACTTTTTCAAAAATCTAATAATGCAGTTTTAGTTTTTGTCAAAATCGGGCACGCAACTCCTTTCAGCATTTTTCGCTATCTCTTATGGTTTAGGATATAGCCCCGAAGGCCCACATAAAAAATTCACCCTGTATAGGTAGGTACAGTAGGGCTTCAAAGGTGCAGGTTCACCTTATAATCTATACTAATATTATAAAGCTGTAGAGTTTGTTTGTTTGAACGCGCTAATCTCAAGAACTACTGGTTCGAATTGAAAAATTCTTTTTGTGTTGGATAGTCCATTTATCGAGGAAGGCTATAGGCTACTTTTTATCCCGATATTCCCACGGGATCGGGAGTTACGCGGGTGAAACCGCGGGGCGCAGCTAGTCTATACTTAATATTATAAAGCTGTAGAGTTTGTTTGTTTGTTTGAACGCGCAAATCTCAGGAACTACTGGTGCGAATTGAAAAATTATTTTTGTGTTGAATAGTCCATATGTCGAGGAAGGCTATAGGCTAATTTATATTTCGATATTCCCACGGGATCGGGAGTTACGCGGGTGAAACCGCGGAGCGCTGCTAGTTCACTATAATAGTGCAATTTATAACTTTTCGGTGGGTCTGCACTTTTATTGACAGGCTATACAATCATCCTTCAAAAGTCCACCGCCACCGTAACGTTTACAATCCTGTGCAGCACTATTAGAACATTATAACAACGTAACCTGTGGATCGAACCCACGTCGGTTGGTGTAGCGGGTGGCCCCTTATACCACTCACACAACTAAACACATAGCTAACATGTTGACAAATAATAATCACACTGAGTACTTTTAATTCAAGTATTTAGGTTTGTGTGTAACGTCCATTAGAAGGACGTAAGTCCAATACTTGTTGATAGTATTATTGTAGCAAACTGATAGTGGACTTATGACGCATACTGTACATTAACATTGTTTTGTTTCTTTAATATCTTTATCTCATAAAATCATCATTTTATCATAATAACTAGCTAATTAGTATGTCTTATCAAATAATTCTTTAATATTAAGATAGGTAATCGATATAATTCAATAGATTTTAATGAAAATAATGAAATATTAAACAGTTTGCAACAATGAGTCGTTTGGTGATATTGGTTACTATATTGACAGTGGCTACTGGTAAGAAATAATTTTACATTGTTACCCTAGGGATGAAAGTAACTTATTTAGTACCGAGACGGGGACCAAATTTTCGAGAGGCCAAATAATTCTTAAACCTGAGGTAAACACTGCGATTTTCATTAGGAATATATCAGATGTTAATAAAAATACGGAAAAGCAAAAATTTACAACTCGAAAAAACAATTCAAAGGGAGGGCGATGTTTTTGGTCCGTATGTATATTTGTATTATTTTGTATGTATTTATGTTTATCTGTTCCTGCATATTTTCTAAACTACTCACTACTCGACTGAGGTGAAGCTAAAAGGGAAGGTAATATCGGGTTATATCAATATCGGGATAAAATGTAGCCTATGTCTTAATCCAGATCTCCAGCTATCTACATACCGAGTTTCATCGCAATCAGTCCAGTAATTTTTGCGTGAAGGAGTAACAAACATACATACACACACACACGCACACATAGACTTTCACATTTATAATATTAGTAGGTTGTAACTAGCTTTTGCCCACAACTTCGTCCGCGTAAAAGTCGAAAATGGACCAAGGAATCACGTTGTCCAATATAAATTTTGCCCTCCTTATTCACTCCCTAAGGGTTAGAATTTCGGAAAATCCTTTCTTTTCGGATGCCTACGTCATACAAAGAACACACCCTCTCCCTACGATCAGCGGTTTAGGCTGTGCGTTTATCTGTCAGTCAGTCAGGACAAAGCATGTTCCTGCATTTATCTTATCTTCTTATCATAATTTGACAAAATAGGTATCGTTAGAAGCTTCTTGATCATCTGCTGATACACTGTTTGACGTCACAATAAATATGACGTCTATAAGATAAAAATCATGATATAAAAAAAAATTATGGGTCCGCACGGTCGTACCGTTTTGGATTTAAAAATGATGGGTCCGTACGGTCGTACCGTTTTGGATTTAAAAATGATGGGTCCGCACGGTCGTACCGTTTTGGATTTAAAAATGATGGGTCCGTACGGTCGTACCGTTTTGGATTTAAAAATTAAATAATAGTGCTTTATTAGTTATTTTTGAAAAATTATATACATTTCTAGGATTTAATTTAAAAAAAAATCTTATGACGTTATAACGTAAAAATTATCGTCCGTAAACCGACTTTACAAACAACCATTTTTTGGTACAATATTAAATCTAACTCAAAGGAAAATAAATGAATGAGAAATTACTTTCTACCCCCCCAGCTCTGCCAACCAATGACCGTATTATCCGCACCCTGGACCCTGGTCCGCGATACCAATACGCCCAGGCTGCAGACGGCACCCCACACCTGGTAGACCTCTGGCAGAAGACCAGCGACCTGGAGGAGTCTGCCAGGTTTGATCCTGACAGGCAGAATGTCTACCATCTGTTCACAAGGTAAATAAAACCGGTCAAGTGCGAGTCGGTCGCGCAGAAAGAGTTCCGTACGATTATATTCTGTTTTTAGTATTTAATATACAGGGTTATTGGAAATTATACAAGCAAGCCGTTAAGGGCTACTTCTGTGCACCTTAACAAACAACTTTCCTTCAACGACATTTGGAAATTCGAACATTTTTTCAAAAAATTTCAAAAATCTGGTCCTAAATGCGGTGAAAACCCTGAACAAGTTGGGCCGCAGGAACAAACTACGACTACTCTGGGTGCCAGGTCATGTAGAAATAACATGAAATGAGGAAGCTGATGAGCTAGCAAGGACAGGATCGGCAAGTGCTATGCTTGGAACAGAACCATGTGTGGGCCTGCCAGCATGCATAATCATAAAGGCCGTAAAGGATTACGCTAATAAGAAACACACGAATAAATTCATAGGTATTACAGCACCAGAGATTTCTTTTTTTTTAACCTAACTTTTTGTATCCTCAGGGATAACCCCTCAGCATCGCAACCCTTGCTGATGGGAGTGGAAGGTCTCCTCGGACTGACTAACTACAACTCCCAACGTCGGACTGTTGTCCTGATACACGGGTGGCTGGACTCTGTGACATCTGATGTTAACGCTGCGCTTGTACCAGGTTAGTTTTATTACCAACAGAGATAACCCGTAATCATCGCAACCCTTGCTCATAGAACTGGAAAGTCTCGGACTGACTAAATAAATCCCGAGCATATCAGATATTCGCGCCAACCACTCTGGTACTACGTACGTCGGGGTGCAAAAGTGCAGGCCCAGTTTTCATTCAAAAATAGTTCTTATATTTAGCATGCTTAGAGCGTCGAGGTGGTAATGCACTTTTGCGGCTGACTGTACGTACCGCACCTACTGCAGTATCCAGGACGCAGCCTGCGCCCGCGTCCTGCTTCCTCACCGCAGCCTGCGCCCGCGTCCTGCTTCCTCACCGCAGCCTGCGCCCGCGTCCTGCTTCCTCACCGCAGCCTGCGCCCGCGTCCTGCTTCCTCACCGCAGCCTGCGCCCGCGTCCTGCTTCCTCACCGCAGCCTGCGCCCGCGTCCTGCTTCCTCACCGCAGCCTGCGCACGCGCATTCATTAATTACCTGAGCAACCTACCGTGCGTCTCGCTCATAACTTTTTTATGATTAGTATTTAATTCATCCTGATTCCTGTATATATCTTGTCGGCTAAACAACCTATTATACAAGTAAATCTACAGTCCAATCTCTTATTCTTCTTCGATCCACAGAATAACATAGTTCAAGCACACGTGGACATAGATTTAAGCAAAATTTTGGACCTATAATTTTTAATAAAGTACTGTATTTTTAATTAAAAATTATCTAATCTTAAAATCTTTCTTTGAACACCTTTTCAACGCCAAATCTTCAACACCAACAGAAACCCAGCATATTATAAAGTCTCGAAGATGTAATAATTGTAGTAGGTACTATAATGGTTTCTTACCTTCCAGCATTCCTCCAAGCTGAGGATGTGAATGTGATAGTGGTAGACTGGAGCGCTGGAGCTGCCACCATCAACTACATCGCAGCTGTATCCAACACTGTACCAGCTGGTAATTCTAATATCATTACATAGTCACTACATAGTATAAAATAAAGTCACTTTTCGCCGTCCCTATATCGCTATGTCCCTATGTCCCTTTGTATGCTTAGATCTTTAAAACTACGCAACGGATTTTGTTACAGTTTTTTTTAATAGTTAGAGTGATTAAAGACATGCATAATACACCCGTGCGAAGCCGGAGCGGGTCGCTAATATCTTCTTATATATATAAAATTCTCGTGTCACGGGGTTCGAACTTGAACTCCTCCGAAACGGCTCGACCGATTCTCATGAAATTTTGTGAGCATATTCAGTAGGTCTGAGAATCGGCCAACATCTATTTTTTATTTTGTTTCCCCTAGTTTTTTTTTTTAATGGCAAAACAACGTTTGCCGTTACAGCTAGTAATTATATAAATTACGTGTCACGGTTAAACTAATAAACCATTTTTAATCGCACACAGTGTGCCATTTGATCTAACTTAAAAGATAGGATAGCTTACATCTTAATTTATCCCGATATTCTCACAGGATCGGGAGTTACGCGGGTGAAACCGTGGAGCACAGCTAGTTACATATATATTTTTACCAAGTCCCGATCCCATAGGAATATCGATATAATTGTTTTTAACTCTCTAGCTATCACGGTTCATAAGATACAGCCTGGTGACAGACAGACAGACAGTAAAAAGTAGAAAGTAGCCTATGTAACTGCCAAAGAAACAATGTATCCTTATACCAAGTTTCATCTAAATCGGTCCAGAACTTATCTTAGCTAACATAAAACACGTCGACAAAACTGGTCCATCGAGTCGGATCAGATCTAAAATCCCCTTTTTTTCACCTACAGGCGAAAGCATAGCCCGTTTCCTAGCCTGGTTGAACGAGGTGACAGGGGCAGTGCCCCTCATGTACCACATCGTTGGCCACAGCCTCGGTGGGCACGCTGCCGGAGTCGTCGGACGTAACTTGGGTGGACAGCTTGCTTATATCACCGGTAAGTCGTAGTCAAATTCATAGAGAAAGTGGTTGTGAAAGACATAGTGAAAATTATAACAACTTGGTTGATAAAGACTTAGTTATGTTCATAAAGTGGTTGTGAAAGTCATAGTGAAATTCAAAGAAAGTGTTTGTGAAAGACATTATGAAATTCATAAAGACAGTGATGTTCATAACGTGGTTGTAAGAACATAGTGAAATTCATAATAGCGTGGTTGTGAAAGACATAGGTTCTTAACGTGGTTGATGATGTGTCATAACGTGGTTGTGATAAATATTGTAAAATTCATAAAGAAAGTGGTTGTGAAAGACATAGTGAAATTCATAATAACGTGATTGTGATAGACATAGTGAAATTCATAAAGAAAGTGTTTATAGAAGTCAAAGTGAAATTCATAGAGAAAGTGCTTGTGAAAGTCCTAATCATGCAATATATATTTAAACTAATAATTACACCTATTTCAGCTCTGGAACCGATGTTCACTGGTTGGATTACAAACGATAACAGCTTCAAGGCCGACGATGGCCAATACACAGAAGTTATCCACACGAATGCTGGCCAATTGGGGTACTTGGCCACTTTGGGCCACGCCGACTTCTATCCCAATGGTGGGATCAGAATGCCTGGCTGTAATAACAATGATTGCGATCATGCCAGGTGAGTGAATTTTAAGAAGGGTTAATTTGGTACATTCTGGCTATGAGTCCGTGACATTTTTTTCTTTTATAAAACCTACGGTTTATATGCCTATCGAGTGCAAAATAATTCCAGATTCTTACTTTAATTTGTAAATCTACTTTACTCGCTTTTGCATGCGACTTCGCCCGCGTATCAGTAGAATTTTCCAAAATCAGTCAGTCAGTCAGGACTTTGAATTGATATTATTATATCCACAGGTCATATTTCTACTTCGCGGAGTCGCTGACCAGCGGTGGCTTCACTGGCAGACGTTGCGCGTCCTATATAACCGCCATGACAGGCAATTGTCTGTTGTTCGGTAATTTACACATGGGTGGACTAACGCCTAAGACTGGGTGAGTTGGAGATGCTTAATTATTGTAAAAAAATCGGCCAAGTGCGAGTCGGATTCGTGCACGAAGAGTTCCGTACCTACCATAATATGTATTTGAAAAAAAAAACATGTGAAATTCATAAAGAAAATGGTTGAAGAAGCCAAAGTGAAATTCATAAAGAAAGTGGTTGTGAAAGACGTAGTGAAATTCATAAAGATTTTAGTATTTGTGTTTGTATAATGTTGTTAGGTATAGCGGCAACAGAAATACATCATCTTTGAATATTTTAACTGTCTAGGAGTTTTACCCTTTGGGTACGAAATCTTAAAAGTGTTTTAACCAATAGGTTTTTAATTTAAGAGCTATCTAATCAGACTCCTAACTTGCAATTCGTATTTTCGTGCAAAATGTCTAAAAATACAAATGGCAAAATGTCTTAATTGCAAAGTGTCTAAAATAACAAAGTGATTTAAACCTGATAGATTAAATGCATTCAACGTGTATATTATGTACTAGCGGCTAAATTATGCATGTATTATACATATAAACCTTCCTCTTGAATCACTCTATCTGTTAAAAAAAACCGCATCAAAATCCGTTGGGCAGTTTTAAAGATTTAAGCATACATAGGGATATAGGGACGGCGAAAGCGACTTTGTTTTATACCATACTAGCGACCCGTTCCTGCTTCGCACGGCTACATTATGCATGTATTATACATATAAACCTTTCTCTTGAATCACTCTATCTAATAAAAAAAACCGCATTAAAATCCGTTCCGTAGTTTTAAAGATCTAAGCATACATCAAAGGGAAATAGGGACAGAGAAAGCGACTTTGTTTATACTATGTAGTGATAGCGATTATGAATTAGTGGAATCTTTGTTGGATTAAATGTTTTTAACATGTTGTTATAAATATGTATATGATAGTAATGTTTGTTTCCCAAATAAATACTAATATTATAAAGCTAAAGAGTTTGTGTGTTTGTTTCTTTGAACGCGCTAATCACAGGATCTACTGGTTCGAATTGAAAAAATCTAATTGTGTTGGATAGTCCATTTGTCGAAGAAGGCTATAGGCTACTTATTATTCCCACAGCACCGGGACTTACGCGGGTAAAGCCTCGGGGCGCAGCTAGTCACTGCATAGTAAAAATCAAAGTCGCTTTCTCTGTCCATATGTCCCTAGATCCCTATGTATGCTTAAATCTTTAAAACTACGCAACGGATTTGATGCGGTTTTTTAATAGACAGAGTGATTCAAGAGGAAGGTGTATATGTATAATACATGCATAATATAGCCGTGCGAAGCCGGGGCGGGTCGCTAGTAAATAATAAAATAAATATTGGGCTTAGGGATTTTTTTTAAACCTAATTATTGTTTTTTTTTTCGCAGTTCGTCTGGTATCTTCTGGTTGGAAACAAACGCTGCACCACCATTCTCCAGGGGATAAGTTTATATGATAATAATAAGTACTTACATAGAATAAAATCACCAAACTTCCATTTTGCAAACTGTATAAAAACAAAGAGTAATCCCCGTCTCTTCCTTTTGAGGTACGGAATTCTAAAAAAAATTACTTACTTGAAAATGGCCCTCGGGCCTCGGTTCAAAAATGACCCTTTCCCAAAATGTGCCTCAGTTCCAAAACTTTCCTTTCCCAAAATGTACCTTTCACACTTTGAACCTAAACCTTCTAAATGTCTCAAATTTTCATGAAACAGCTGGAAAACCAAACTTACGGAATCTTTCTTCAACACCATAAAAATCGGTTTTTCGTTTTTGTAGCTCTACGTACCAACTAAAGTGACAGACAGACAGAATAGCGATCAAACTTAAATGTACCTATAGGTACTTAGGTGTATATTTCATGTAAATAAATAATGCCAAAAAAAATAAGCTGTGTTTTTTTTTTCTGAATATTTTCATTTTTTATTTCCTTACTAGCGACCCGCCCCGGCTTCGCACGGCTATATTATGCATGTATTATACATATAAACCTTCCTCTTGAATCACTCTATCTATTAAAAAAACCGCATCAAAATCCGTTGCGTAGTTTTAAAGATCTAAGCATACATAGGGACATAGGGACGGCGAAAGTGACTTTATTTTATACTATGTAGTGATGACAAGTATTTTTAACCGACTCAAAAAAGGAGGAGGTTCTCAATTCGTCTGTATGTTGACGGACGGGCAACAAAGTGACCTTATAAGTGTTCTTTTTGAGAAGAGCCATTTGTCGTCACTGACTCGAAAAGAAGAAGAAGAGTGTTCTTTTTTTACCTTTTGAGGATGGAACCCTAAAATTAACTCTGACGCAGGATAAACTTATATATTGCGCGATATAAGGAGCACGTACTGTGTGAATGCGACGTCTTATCAGCGAAGCGTATGAGCCTCCTTGGGAATGCGTATCCCAAACCGGAGGAATATACCTATGTTTCTTCCTCTCAGTGGGATCACCGCGTTAATCGACCACTTCTTCAAAGAGTAAGAAACATCAAGGTAAGGGTAAACACAAAAGATCCCATTGGGTCGAAGTGTTGCTGGCAATTTGTCAGCCCCCATTATATTATAAGATTAAGATTAAGAACTTATATATCTATTGTTTTTAATTATTTTATCATTACTGCAAGGGCTAGTCAAAAACAACATGACTTTACAATCTTTTCATTATGTTACTAAGCTCAATAATTATCAAAGATTTTATCAAAACAGTAGTTAATTACCGGATTATGTTCGCGGACAATGATTACGAAAATATTTCGGATATTTTAAATCAGTTAATTAGTAAGTACCAGCGACCCGTCCCGGCTTCACACGGCTATATTGAGCATGTATTATACATATAAACCTTCCTCTTAAATCACTCTATCTATTAAAAAAACCGCATCAAAATCCGTTGCGTAGTTTTAAAGATTTAAGCATACATAGGGATATAGGGACAGAGAAAGCAACTTTGTTTTATAGTAGGTATGTACTGATACTTAGGTACAGTATGTGTCTTAAGTCCACTATCAATTTGTTACAATAATACTAAAACAAGTATTGTACTTACGACCTTCTTCTAATAGACGTTCGACACAAACATAAATACTTGAATTAGAAGCACTTAGAAGTACCTACTCAGTGTGATTATTATTTGTCAACATGTTAGCTATGTATTTAGTTGTGTGAGTGGTATAAGGGGCCACCCGCTTCACCAACCGACGACGTGGGTTCGATCCACAGGTTACCTACCAATTGGCACAATAGTCACTGACTTCGGACTGCCAAAAACAGGGTTGCGGATTCGAGTCTATGACTCTCAGACGCGTATTTATGCTTAGATATTTGTCTGTGGTCTGGTTGTTTCTATATAATATTATAAGTATAAAGGAGAATGACAAAAAATGTATAGAGCTTGGGCCTGAAGGCCTCATGAAACGAGTCATATATCAAAAGAATGGTGGATTCAAGAGAAACATTTTATTGTATGATCACTTTTTCAAATTAGCTGTGAGATCGGAGATATAGGTCATTAAAGGTAGGCGGTCGTTTCACTTGCGAGTTTTCTCCGTACACCGCTAGGGAATATTAACGCCTGAATAGAATCAGATGTAGCCATCGTATAGCACTGAATTATATATCAAATGATAGGTCGTTTCAAGAGAAATAATTCGATGTATGATGACTTTTAAGAATATTTTTATTTTTATAGTTATAGGCCGTTTATGCTAAGTAGTAGGTATAGGTTACTAAGGTGATTCCTTGTGCAATGCAAACGCTTGGTTAGAACCAGATGTTGCTCTCCTCATGAAACGAGTCATATATCAAATGAAAGGTGGTTTCAAGAGAAACATTTTATTGCATGATCATTTTTTCAAAATAGTTGTGGGTTCGGAGTTATAGGTCATTAACGGTAGGTGGTCGTTTCACTTGAGAGTTTTCTCCGTACACCGCTAGGGAGTATTAAAGCCTGAATAGAATCAGATGTACCCATCGTATAGCAATGAGTCAAAAATCCAATGATAAGTTATTTCAAGAGTAATAATTCGATGTATGATGACTTTTAAGAATATTTTTATTTTTAGAGTTATAAGCCATTTATGTTAATTAGTAGATGTCGGTGACTAATGTATTCCCTTGTGCAATGCAGATGCTTGGTTAGAAGCAGATGTTGCCCTCCTCATGAAACGAGTCATATATTAAATGAAAGGTGGTTTTAAGAGAAACATTTTATTGTATGACCACTTTTTCAAAATAGTTGTGAATTCGGAGTTATAGATCAATAATGGTAGGTGGTCGTTTATGCTAAGTAGTAGATGTTGGTGACTAATGTCTTCCCTTGTGCAATGCAGAAGCTTAGTTAGAAGCAGATGTTGCCCTCCTTATGAAACGAGTCGCATATTAAATGAAAGGTGGTTTTAAGAGAAACATTTTATTGTATGACCACTTTTTCAAAATAGTTGTGAATTCGGAGTTATAGGTTAATAATGGTAGGTGGTCGTTTATGCTAAGTAGTAGATATTGGTGACTAATGTCTTCCTTTGTGCAATGCAGAAGCTTGGTTAGAAGCAGATGTTGCCCTCCTCATGAAACGAGTCGCATATTAAATGAAAGGTGGTTTTAAGAAAAACATTTTATTGTATGACCACTTTTTCAAAATAGTTGTGAATTCGGAGTTATAGGTCAATAATGGTAGGTGGTCGTTTATGCTAAGTAGTAGATGTTGGTGACTAATGTCTTCTCTTGTGCAATGCAGATGCTTGGTTAGAAGCAGATGTTGCCCTCCTCATGAAACGAGTCATATATTAAATGAAAGGTGGTTTTAAGAGAAACATTTTATTGCATGACTACATTCAAATTCTATTTAAAATAGTAGTGGTTTCGGAGTTAAAGATCGTTAAATGTTCTTAAGTAAGTGTTCGGTTGTTTCAGAAATTGTTGACTATGTCTGTCGTGATTTAGTCATCACCATTTAACACTATATTTTAGTGACACAACAGGCTGATAAAAAGCATGAAGCTTATCGTAACCGACGTATAGGTTATGATACCTAGGTTAGATTATAAATAGGCTCAATATGGTCTCCCGATACACAACCGACAAAGCATAACCGTCAATGTCCTGCAAACAAATAAAAAAAGAATCTTCACGTCTCGTGACGAGTCTTGTACAATAGGTAATAATGCTACCACACGCTCTACCTTCCTACGAGTACCTATCGTGCGTTTCTATTGTTACTGCAATAATATCTATTCCGATTTCCTGTTCGGGGACTAGGCTTGGGCCCTAATCGACTAAACCGATTGCGATGAAACTCGGTACGGAAATTGCTGGAGACCTAGATTAACACAAAATATACTTTTTAACTCAATATTCCCAAAGGATAGGGACTTACGCTGTTGCAACCATGAATCGTCGTTATCATTTTATTGAGAGGAACAATTCTCAACGGTTATTCCTTTCGACTCCCGCTTAAGGGGGCGCTTAAGGCGCTTCATTCAATAATAAAGGGGCGGAGTGGTAGTCCAACCATGGGGTCCATTAAGCGGAAGTCGAATATAATAATCATCTATTTCATTAATTCTGTATCTACGCTCCGCGTTGAATCACCGCACACTTGGGCTTCCAACTATGGGTCGTGGTTTAAGTTTTTAAATAGTTGGACCACGGCACTGTGCAGAGTCCCGTTGGACTGAATAGTTGAACCCCCCGTACTTTATTATTGAGTGGAGGTTGAAAGATTTTTCGTTACGGTCCCCATAAGCGGGAGTCGAAAGGAATAACACTTGAGAATTATTTCCCTCAATGAAATTGATAACGACGATTCATGGTTGCAGCAACGTAAGTACCTATCCATGGGAATATCGAGTTAAAATATTACATTGTTACCCTAGGGGTAAAAGTGACTCATTTAGTCCCGAGACGGAGTTTGGCTAATAGTTCGAGGGACTAAATGAGTATTTTACCCGAGGTAAACACTGTGCTTTTCATTACAAATAATATATCAAATTCTTCCTAAAAACGAGAGTGAATGAGAGATTCCATACTACCTGATCATTTTTCAAGGTTAGGACCAAAGAGTAAAGAGGTTTTACATTATAGTGTTTTTTAGGTTTTTGCTATTTATTTTCAATACTCGAATACGTCGGTAACTCGGTACTTACCGAAGAGATTTTTATTAATTCGTTAATCCAACACTAGGAAATGACGCGAAGTCCGTAGATTTAAATTACAATTTTCGTAACACGGTTTGTCGAGAAAATATAATTTTCATTACTCATACTCCGAAAGTAGGTCCAAATGTACCTGAAGAGCGTGTAGAAAAAAAAAACTTCCAGCCCTAGGGAAAATGACTTTCACTGACAGCTGTCATGTCAAATTATGGCTTCGCACGGCTTAGCCAGTATCAGTATCATTACACATTGGGAACTTCGCGCCAAACTCCGTCTCGGGACTCAAAGAGTGACTTTCACACCTAAGGTAACAATGTACTATAACACAAAATACGCAATCATAAATTAAAAAACCACATTAAACTTAACACAAAAAGATAATAAAATAACGAAAACTAATACTAATTAAAACGTTTAAAATAGTTAAAAATGCAAGCATTTCCTGCCAGTTTTTTTTTACTCAAGGAACGACACTGACCGGACGGTCGCAAAAAGCCAGCAGCAGCAACATCACAACAGGGCGCAGGCGTCGCAGCATGGTCATACGTCGCTTTGACCATTATCGTCTTTATAATATTTATTTTATTAAACAAGATATCTTGAACTAAATATATCTACTTGAATTGTATTACTAAGAAAAAACCTACTAAATAATAAACTCTGGCAGTATGCATGAGTCATGCGAAGTCATAATGGTTGTTTTTTGGTGTTACCTAAAGCAAAGAGGTTAGGTTTTTGAAGTTCCCAATGTGTAATGATACTGATACTGGCTAAGCCGTGCGAAGCCATAATTTGACATGACAGCTGTCAGTGAAAGCGATTTTCCCTAGGGTTGAAAGTTTTACTTTCAACACGCTCGTCAGGCACCTTTAGTACTTTTGGAGTATGAGTAATGAAAAGTATATATTTTTTTAAAGATAGATAGTTCCCAAACAGGATAATCGGAATAGATATTATTGCAGTTACAATAGAAACGCACGATAGGTACTCGTAGGAAGGTAGAGCATGTGGTAGCATTATTACCTATTGCACAAGACCCGTCACGAGACGTGAGCATTCTTTTTTTATTTGTTTGCAGGACATTGACGGTTATGCTTTGTCGGTTGTGTATCGGGAGAGCATATTGAGCCTATTTATAATCTAATCTAGGTATCATAACCTATACGTCGGTTACGATAAGCTTCATGCTTTTTATCAGCCTGTTGTGTCACTAAATAGTGTTAAATGGTGATGACTAAATCACGACAGACATAGTCAACAATTTCTGAAACAACCGAACACTTACTTAAGAACATTTAACGATCTTTAACTCCGAAACCACTACTATTTTAAATAGAATTTGAATGTAGTCATGCAATAAAATGTTTCTCTTAAAACCACCTTTCATTAATTATACGACTCGTTTTATGAGGAGGGCAACATCTGCTTCTAACCAAGCATCTGCATTGCACAAGAGAAGACATTAGTCACCAACATCTACTACTTAGCATAAACGACCACCTACCATTATTGACCTATAACTCCGAATTCACAACTATTTTGAAAAAGTGGTCATACAATAAAATGTTTCTCTTAAAACCACCTTTCATTTAATATATGACTCGTTTCATGAGGAGGGCAACATCTGCTTCTAACCAAGCATCTGCATTGCACAAGAGAAGACATTAATCACCAACATCTACTACTTAGTATAAACGACCACCTACCATTATTGACCTATAACTCCGAATTCACAACTATTTTGAAAAAGTGGTCATACAATAAAATGTTTATCTTAAAACCACCTTTCATTTAATATGCGACTCGTTTCATGAGGAGGGCAACATCTGCTTCTAACCAAGCATCTGCATTGCACAAGAGAAGACATTAGTCACCAACATCTACTACTTAGCATAAACGACCACCTACCGTTAATGACCTATAACTCCGAACCCACAACTATTTTGAAAAAATGATCATAAAATAAAATGTTTTACTTGAAACCGCTTTTCATTTGATATAAGACTCGTTTCATGAGGAGAGCAACATCTGGTTCTAACCAAGCGTTTGCATTGCACAAGGAATCACCTTAGTAACCTATACCTACTACTTAGCATAAACGGCCTACACTTTAAAAATAAAAATAATTTTTAAAAGTCGTCATATACTGAATTATTTCTCTTGAAACGACCTATCATTTGATATATAATTCATTGCTATACGATGGCCACATCTGATTCTATTCAGGCGTTAATATTCCCTAGCGGTGTACGGAGAAAACTCGCAAGTGAAACGACCGCCTACCTTTAATGACCTATATCTCCGATCTCACAGCTAATTTGAAAAAGTGGTCATACAATAAAATGTTCCTCTTGAAACCACCATTCTTTTGATATATGACTCGTTTCATGAGGCCTTCAGGCCCAGAAAAAACATTCTCCTTTACAAAAGAAAAGCATATAAGTAGTATATGAGTTGTCTAGCACCCATAACACAAGTGTAGTTAATTAGCTTGGGGCTAAATGGCGATGTGTGGAATGTCTTGCAATGTAGGTATATTTATTTATTTTTAATATTAATTTTTTTTATTGAATTAATTTGTAGCATCGTTATATTGTTTCGTAACTTCTAAATCAATTTACAGCTATTTACATAAATATTTAATTTAATATCACTACCCATAAAACAACTTTATATAAATCATAAAAGACTAGGCATTTTGAATTGTTCTAAGGACTACCAAGAGCCGCTTCATCCTCTGGAGAATGGAGGGGCACCGTTTGTCTCCAAATAGAAGATACCAGAAGATCTGTGGAGAAAAAAGAACAATTAAATCCGACTCGAAGAACCATTATTATTTAAAAAAAAAACATTTATTTGAATACAATTTAGATTTCGGCCTATATAAAAAATAATGCTAAGATTTTTTTTTAGATTTCTTTATTTTAAATTGAAATTATTTAACAGAAATCATTGTAGAAATAAGACCTTTTATCTTTTTTAACTTTAATTATTTATTTATTCTGAAATATCTACGGGAACTAATGCGGATAAAACTATGACATATTAAAGTTTAATAGTTGTGCGCTTGACTCAAGGTGGTGAGTAGAGTCAGTCGCAAGCGAGCGACCGTACGGAGCGGTCGTGCGCCATGCTGATATAAGCGTCGAACTGTTTTTATTTGTTTTGAAACATTTACGATTATTTTCACTACTAAAGTTAAGACAAAACTCATTAAAAACTTAAATATTTCGTAAAAATAGACAAAACTACTTAAAAATAAGTCATAAGCTTTACTGTCAATCTGAAAAACAATTCGTTTATTTTTTTTTGTTATGTTGTCACTAATATTAAGTTATTTAAGTTAAAATCTTTTAGTGGTCCCTAATATCCTGTTTTAAACAGCTTGAGTAGTGTTTAATATTTGCTAAGTAAGGCTTACCCAGTCTTAGGCGTGAGTCCACCCATATGCAAACTGCCCCACAGTATGCAGTTCCCTGTCATGGCGGTCACGTACGACGCACAACGAGTGCCGGTGAAGCCACCCGTTCTTATCGATTCCGCTAGGTAGTGGAACGCCCTGTTTGAAACAAAAAAGAGATATATAAAAAGAAAGCGAGTCTTAAAAAAAATCTGAATAAAAATTTTCACGACGCTAATGAGTTTTTTATTTCATTAGGTGTTATAGAATTTTTCATTTGTTTATATTAGGTAAACATTACAAAACCTATATTATTTTTTAATACTACAAGATATGTTGCAAAATGTTTATATGTATTCCTTTATGATAATTTGTCTATTGATTACAAGGTACGAAAAATTACCTACATTTTACTGGCAAAAAATATAAAACTTCGATAGAGTGAGCCTTCAAATATGGCCTGTGATGTCATCGACTATTTTCGTGAGACAATTCAAATGATTGGAGAAAAACGCATTATTTAAAAATTAACGTTTTTTCTCTTCGGAAAATAGATTAAATCGTATTTTTAACCGACTTCAAAAAAGGAGGAGGTTCTCAATTCGTCGCGTATATATATTTTTTTATTTTTATTTTAATAAACATTTACGAGTTTTAAAATACTGGAAAACTGTACTGAATATTGGAATTTACCACTAATAACCCCACCAGGTTTTCTATATCCCAAGATGCTGCAAAGCCTTTTCCCTACCATAAGGGGATTGCCATGGGCAGACAATATTGGATACATCCTCACCTGTCATGATCACACTCCTGACTGTCACAGCCTGGCATATTGATCCCTCCATTCGGGTAGAAGTCAGCGTCTCCAAGAGTAGCGATATATCCAAGTAGACCGGAGTTGGTGTGGATTACTTCTGTGTAGCGGCCGTCGGTGGAACGGAACTTCTCATCGTTGGTGATCCAGCCGGGGAATGCTGGGTCCAGAGCTAGAGTAATACATGGGGCATTTTAGCCACTTCGGTGTCTACGCAATCACGGTTGCTACGTTTATTGATGTAATTTATTTAATTTATGTAATGTGATGTAATTATTTAAAATTAATTAAAATGTAAAAATAATTTATGTGATGTATGTAGGTAATTTATTTATAAAATTATAAAATACATAAAAACGAAACACAAAAATATAAAAGCCCTAAATAAAAAATAAAAATAAAATATTAACACTCGGAATCAACACGCAAAGAAGAAGATTTAATTAGATAGTTATATATTTCGAATAAGTTAATTATATTATTTTGAAAGGGTATAAAATATATTTAACTATATTGTGATTTAAAAAAATTAAATTGTTTTATTTAAGACACAAAATAAAAAAAAAAATTCAGTAAAGAATATTTACAAAGCCCCCCAATGAATTGGTGTTTTGCTATATTATTATTCTTTTTGCTTAATTTTTTTTACGTTTTATATTCTATTTTTATTAGCTTTTCATATGCATTTTTTATTTTAATAAAGGTATTTTTTTTTGACGTGACAACGTCTTATAAATTGGTTTGCCGGGTGACACTTCAAGAAACTGCGTTACGCTCCGCTCACGTTATGCGCTCACAATGAGAGCGAGTGAGAGGCACGCGGGCATGGTTAGCCCGCCTAAGAGCGAGAGAGACAGACATAAAAAGTGAAAGGCACGCGTCCCTTCCACTCGAGCACAGTTGTTGTCACGTAAAACTTTCGCCCGTATACCGACTTTACAGGCAACCAGTTTTTTTAATGAAGATACATTAATTCATTGGGAATAACATAAGCTACTTTTATCCCGATTTTACCACGCAATCGGGAGTTACGCGGGTGAAACCGCGGAGCGCTGCTAGTATGGTATAAAAGCCAGAAACGCAAAATATAAGTTATTTTACAGACTTCAAAAAAATATAGGTTTCCTTCCCCCTTTCAAGCCCCTTCTAAACCCCTAATTAAAACCTCTTACCAGTAATATAAGCGACATCTCCCCCCATATTCCTGCCGACAATCCCCGCCATATGGCCACCCAGGCTGTGGCCAACTATGTGGTACATCAGTGGTACTGAACCGGTCGCTTGATTCAACGCTGTCAGGAAACTAGCTATACTGCGACCTGTAGGAAGAATACTTGCTTAATTAACTGATTTTACATCATCATCACCTCATCATGTGTGGAGTGACGCGAAAGGATCGCGTCAGGAACTCCCGCATCCGGGGCAGCCTTCATGTCCGAGACATTGCAGATAAATTGCAAGAATGTCGCCTACGCTGGTACGGTTACGTATCATAATAACTAAGTTCAATATAACTATGTTCGAAATAACTACGGTCGATTCACATAAGTTCATAATACCTAACGGTCGATTCGGCTACACATTATAATAACTAAGTTCAATATAACTATGTTCGAAATAACTAACGGTCATAATACCTACAGTTTAAAATACCTAATGGTCGAAATACCTAATGGACGAAACACCTACGGTTAATTTAACTACAATTAATTCAACTACGGTTTTTCACCTGCGGTTAAAAAAAATCAATTTTATAAAATCCCTAACCAAGTAAAATGGGTAGAATTCGCTTCTAGCACTCGCCGGCCGGCCGCTACCGCGGCACCGCTCGCTTCGCTCGCTCGGCTCGTGCGTTGTGGTCGCAGTTCTAACATAAACCTAACCTATCCATGTCGGTTCTGGGTAGGGAGTTTTCCGGGTGGGTCTTTATATGCTGCCTTTATCACGCAACTAGAGACGAATTTTACCTATTTGACTTGATTAGGGAAGCATATAAAGACCCATCCGGAACACCCCCTACCCAGAACCGACATGGATAGGTTAGGTTTATGTTAGAACTGCGACCACAACGCACGAGCCGAGCGAGCGAAGCGAGCGGTGCCGCGGCAGCGGCCGGCGAGTGCTAGAAGCGAATTCTACCCATTTTACTTGGTTAGGGATTTTATAAAATTGATTTTTTTAAACCGCAGGTGAAAAACCGTAGTTGAATTAATTGTAGTTAAATTAACCGTAGGTGTATTTTATAAAATTGATTTTTTTTAACCGCAGGTGAAAACCCGTAGTTGAATTAATTGTGGTTAAATTAACCGTAGGTGTTTCGTCCATTAGGTATTTCGAAAATATGCCAAACAACCATTAGGTATTTTAAACAGTAGGTATTATGACCGTAGTTATTTCGAACATAGTTATAATGAACGTAGGTAAATTAACCGTAGGTATTTCGTCCATTAGGTATTTCGTTCATTAGTTATTTCAAAAATATGTGAAACAACCATTAGGTATTTTGAACAGTAGGCATTATGACCGTAGTTATTTCGAACATAGTTATATTGAACTTAGTTATTTTGATATGTAACCGCTGGTACGGTCACGTCTTGCGAAAACCAGCTAGTTACGTGGGGAACAAATGTCTGGCCATGGCGCCTCCGCCGGGTCGTGGCAGACTGGGTAGACCCAAGAAGTGCTGGCTTGACGTCGTAAAGGGTGATATGCGTACCTATGGCCTTACAAACCAGGATGCCGAAGATCGTGCGAAGTGGAGGTGTGTCTTGGTTTTTTTCATTTTCTAATTCTCATAGAAAGTAAGAATTAAAAACAACAAATTATAAAAAAAAATATGACATGTTCATGGCAGTTATAGGTTTATGCAACAAAAATATTTGTGCTAGTGTCATTATCCAGGCAGGAAACAGTCGACTACGTTTGTATGAAGAGAGCGCAGGTACCCTTTTTTTTACATAATGATAGGTCAGCGTTTGTCCACTATCACACCTGCCTGATGGTAGGTGACGATGCGGCCTAAGATGTAGAACGCCTTCCTAGAAGATACCTGTTGACTCGCGATTTGATACCTTTCCTCTTAAGCGTCAAGGTATCGCAAGAAATTCTGTCGTTTACTCCCTTTGGCCCCAACCTTCAAGGTATCTTGAGAACTTACCAGCAGGAGGTGTATTGGCTAGAGCCGCGAAGTAGTTGATGGTTCCGGCTCCAGCGTTCCAATCTACCACTATTACATTCACATCTTCCCCCTCCAGGAATGCTGGAAGATAAGAACCAGTGTCAGATGATTATACGGCCATGTTTATTAGAAATATTTCAACAAAACAGCCCAAGTGCGAGTCGGACCGCCGCACGAAGGGTTCCGTACGGTTATATTGTGTTTTTAGTATTTGTTGCTATAGCGGCAACAGAAATACCTACATAATCTGTGAAAATTTTAACTGTCTAGCTATCACGGTTTATGAGATACAGCCTGGTTACAGACAGACAGTGGAATCTTAGTAGGGTAGGGGGAAAAAACAATAAAAATGGCAGACGAAGTTCGCCGGGTCAGCTCTATCTTTACTTACTCTATGCTCTATATTAATATAATATTATATTATAACGAGTAAAGATTTTTTTTATTTTAAACGAAAAGGCTTCGAAACTACTGGACCGATTAAAATGAAACTTGGTATGAGGATACATTGATTCATTGACAGTAACATAGGGTACTTTTTATCCCGATATTCCCACGGGATCGGGAGTTATTGCAACCGTGAAGCAATGCTAGTCTATTCGTATAAAATCTTTGTCCTGACTGACTGATGGATCAACGCACAGCCTAAACCGCTGATCGTAGAGACCTGAAACTTGGAGGGTGTGTTCTTTTTTATGACGTAGGCATTCTGAAAGGATTTTAAAAAAATTCGAACCCTACGCGAACGAAGTCGCGGGAGAAAGCTAGTTATCTATAAAAATGATCCGACATGGATCCGACTAACCAGGCACCAGAACAGTGTTCACATCAGCTAAAACAGAATCCAACCAGCCGTGAATTATGACAATATTCCTTCGGTTAGGGTTATAGTTCGTCGCTCCGAGGAGGCCGCTGCTATCCAGTAGCAGGGGTTGGGATACGGAAGGGTTTTGCCTGGACAAAATATACGTTATTTCTTAAACTATTTGCGCATTAGTCACTTTACACATCGCCATCTAGCCTCAAGCTTAGTAACTACACTTGTGTTATGGGTGCTAGACAACTCATATACTACTTATACAGGGTTATTGATAATTATGTTAGCAAGCCGTTGAGGGCTACTTCTGTGCAGCTTAACAAACAACTTTTGTTCTACGACTTTTGGAAATTCGAAAAAAAAAAATGAAAATTTTGATGTTACGTATAAATTCGAATAACAAAAGTCAAAAATAACAGCTGATATTTTAAAACAAAGGTCATTCAGACTATTTCAGACTAAGAACAATAGATAAAACTTAAAAAATAAGTAAAAATTTAAGGTTGATGACCTCTCCGTGTATGGAACAGCTGATTTTCGGGTTAGCCTAACTTAAACATTTTCAAAAAAATGTTCGAATTTTTAAAAGTCGTAGAACTAAAGTTGTTTGTTAAGGTACACAGAAGTAGCCCTCAACGGGTTGCTAGTATAATTACCGATAACCCTGTATACCTAATTTTCTTTTGTAGGTAGGTAAATATATACCTACTCAACATACATACAGACACCCAGACCAGAAACAAACTGTACATAAAGCACTGCACACCCTCAACAATCTGCGTCGCACGCGGGTGGTCTTCAAACATTTGCTCTTACACTGCGCGGAAAACATCGTGATGAAACCCGCGGCTTAGTTGTCTTCAAATGTATTGACAAGTTCTCTTCTCTGGACATGGTCGACTGAGCTGAGAGGGTAGTATAGATACTGGACATACTCTATTTAATACATGTCCTAGAAACAACATCGTTCTGAATATCATAGATTAATAGTACATTGTTATCCTAGGTGTGAAAGTCACTCATTACAAGTCCCGAGACGGAGTTTGGCGCCCGAGCGTAGCGAGGGCGCTAATAGTTCGAGGGACTTAATGAGTCTTTCACCCGAGGTAAACACTGTGCTTTTCATTACGAATAATACATAAAATTATTCCTAACAACGAGAGTGAATGAGAGACTCCATACTACCTGATCCTCTTACAAGGTTGGGACCAAAGAGGTTTTATACATGTAGTGTTATTCTTTGGTGTTACTTAAAGCAAGGAGGTTAGGTTTTTAAAGTTCCTTATGCGTAATGTTACTGATACTGGCTACATGCACATTGCACAAGTCGTGCGAAGCCATAATTTGACATGACAGCTGTCAGTGAAAGAGAAAAGCCCTAGGGCTGGAAATTTTATTTTCTACACGCTCTTCATGCATCTTTAGACCTACTTTCGGAGTATGAGTAATGAAAAGTTAATTAAATCATTTAGTTAGATTAAATATAGAGACCAAAAAGATGTTTTGTTTATAACGAATAGGCTCCGAAACTACTGGACCGATTTAGATGAAACTTGATATGAGGATACATTGATTCATTGATTCAACATAGGATACTTTTTATCTCGATATTCCCACGGGATCGGGAGTTACGTGGTTAAAACCGCGATGTGATGCTAGTATTAGGTATGAAGGTATACAGACCTGGTGAAAAGATGGTAGATGATCTCCGTGTCAGGGTTAAACCTCACATCCTGCTGGAACTTGCCAGCAGCAGGATCTATTGCTGGTAAGGCTGCAATTAAAGTGCGACAAATAAAAACGCGAGAAAATCTGTCGTCTGTCGCGAGAACGGCTGAAAATGCTCACCCACAAAAGTGCCCAACGCGCCATAAGAAGTTTTCACTTCAAAAATGGTTGTCTGTAAAATCGGTTAAGGGACGAAAATTTTACGTGATAACGTCATAAGAAAACGATGAAAAATTTTGACATTTTTTTGTTTTTCTTTTATATTTTTTTTTCCTTAACTTATTTTTTTCTTTTAAATAATTCTTCTATTTGTCACTCGTCACCATAACACAAGCCCAGATGCGCGATATTATTACACGTCATGGCGCATAACGTCACACAACGGGAACGAGACGCAATCATGACGTCACACGGAATGTGACGAGTCATGGTACCGGAACATGACACTTTTTTGTGAATGCGGTTTATAAATCATCCTTAGAATTCACTTTCGGTCTCTGAGCCATCGGAAGCAGAACTTTAAAGCCCTGATTGAGTTGACAACGCTCAGTTTAAAGACAGTCTTACGAGACAGTCTGGAGGGTGTGTTTTTTGTTAAAGTCTTCACTAAGTAAGGGTTTTTCGAAATTCCACAGACAGACACGTAAAACTTATTTACTCCCCGTCGCTTTTACCTTGGTATTTCTAATATCTTGTCTAAATCTTTGGTTTATAAAATGCTTTGTCCTGAATAACTGACTGACTGACGGATCAACGCACAGCCTAAACCGCTGATCGTAGAGACCTGAAACTTCGAGGGTGTGTTCTTTGTATGACGTAGGCATCCAAGGATTTTCTCAAATTCTACCCTTTAGGGGGTGAAAAAGGGGGCAAAGTTTGTATGATGTACTAACGTAATTCCATGGTCCAATCTAGGTAAGTACATCCACTTTTGCATAAACATTATTTCGACTGCTACGCAAACGAAGTCGCGATGGTCGCGGGCAAAAGCTAGCTAACTTATAAATTGTTTTTTCTTACCAAAGCTCACAGCAAATAAAGAAATAAAGATCACTAAACCACCCATGACGACTAAATATGGAAAAGTAAGGAAAAAACTAAATCCATGTTATTTTATTATTATATTATTGTGATCAATCAATATTATTGTCAGTTATAATTAATCTTAGATTAGCTTCTACCCTTGACTTTGTTCGCGTAACTACCTACCTATTGACTGAGTTAGCGAAGCGTCTTTACAGTTGGCTTTAAGTCTGGCAAAGTTCTTCTCTGTCAGTTGTATTTTGGAACTCCTCTATATGTCGTATTTTAGAACCAATCTGGACAAAATATGGTAGGTAGGTATACAGGTTTTACGATACCATAGTTTTTTTTGGCTCTGGGTATTTTTAATTGGAGGGGGTAAGTAGGTACTTACCTCGAAAAGAAGGTTAATTAGGTATAAAGGTAAAGTTAAGGTGAAGGGGTACCGGCGCTCTCTCCATACAAACGTAGTCGACTGTTTCGAGCAATTTTTTGACGTGACAACGTTTTATAAATTGGTTTGCCGGGTGACACTTCAAGAAACTGCGTTACGCTCCGCTGACGTTATGCGCTCACAATGAGAGCGAGAGAGGCACGC
This sequence comes from Idaea aversata, assembly GCA_907269075.1. Lineage (NCBI taxonomy): Eukaryota > Metazoa > Arthropoda > Insecta > Lepidoptera > Geometridae > Idaea > Idaea aversata. Next base: position 910,434 of record OU026083.1, read on the forward strand.
GGGCATGGTTAGCCCGCCTAAGAGCGAGAGAGACAGACATAAAAAGTGAAAGGCACGCGTCCCTTCCACTCGAGCACAGTTGTTGTCACGTAAAACTTTCGCCCGTATACCGACTTTACAGGCAACCAGTTTTTTTGTGCCATAAAACCTATTGTTATGACTGCCATGACTATGCACCTATTTTTTTTTTTTTTTCATTTTCTAATTATCATAGAATTTAAGATTTAAAAAAAATAGGGGCATGGTTATGGCAGTTATAAGTTATATGCACCAAAAATATTTGCTCTAGTGTTATTATCCAGGGAGAAAACAGTCGACTACCTACGTTTGTAATAGTTTGTATGGAAATAGCCCCCGGTACCCTTTCCTCTTAAGTCAAAAGTTCTTAATTCAGTTGTAATCTTTCGCATGAAATTACATTGAATCGTTTAAAAAACTAAGTTAGAATGTGTGCCTTCAGAACATGCCCATCACACACATGGAAACAACCCAACTATATTTATTTCTATGAACAGTCAAAACATTTTTTCATTTTTTTTAATATTATATAGGGATATAAGACTTATAATTCATTGATTAGAATTATCATAATAAGCAACTGCAAGATTTGGCCAACAAAATACCTAACTGATAAAAACCGGCCAAGTGTTTCTGACGACTGTGACCATTATTTTCTAGTATTTGTTGTTATAGCGGCAACAGAAATACATCATCTGTGAAAATGTCAACTGTCTAGCTATCACGGTACATGAGATACAGCCTGGTGACAGACAGACGGACGGTGGAGTCTTAGTAATAGGGTGCCGCTTTTACCGTTTGGGTACCTACGGAACCCTAAAAGCAATTTCCAAAGGCCCTTACTACGAGTCGTTTTCGCACTCGAGAAAAGAAACGGATCAAATAAATAAATAAATATAGCAGGACATTCCACACATTCACACATCGCCATCTAGCCCCAAGCTCAGTAACTACACTTGTGTTATGGGTGCTATACAACTCATATAAGTACTACTTATATACTTTTCTTTTGAAAATATATACTTATAATACATAGAAACAACCAGACCACAGACAAATAAATATCTAAGCATAAATACTTGTCTGAGACGGGAATGTAACCCGCAACCCTGTGATCGGCAGTCCGGCATGGTGACCATTAGGCCAACTGGGTCGTCAAATGAGTACTTACTATAAAAATTAAAAGTCCTGACTGACTAATATGTCAACGCACAGCTCAAATGAACTGACTGATCGAGCTAAGGAAAAATTCAAGGTATTATTAAATTAGCTGCGCCCCGCTGTTTCACCCGCGTAACTCCCGATCCCGTGGGAATATCAGGATAAAAAGTAGCCTATAGCCTTCCTCGACAAATGGACTAACTAGAAAGAATTTTTCAATTCGAACCAGTAGTTCCTGAGATTAGCGCGTTCAAACGAACAAACTCTTCAGCTTTATAATATTAATAAAGTATAGATCATCACTACATAGTATAAAACAAAGTCGCTTTCTCTGTCCCTATATCCCTATCTATAATTAAATCTTTAAAACTACGCAACGGATTTTGATGCGGTTCTTTTTAATAGATAGAGTGATTCAAGAGAAAGGTTTATACATGCATAATTAGCCGTGTGAAGCCGGAGCGGGTCGCTAGTAGATAATAATATGTAGGTATAGATAAAGGTTAATAAAACAAAAATTCGGCAAGAAAATCTTTTATTTCAAACATTTATTTAAATATTTTAAGGTTAACATTTTCTGTACAGGTACGTTCAAAAGTGCATTACCACCTGTATGTTTTAGGTACCTATACTTAGTTGTTATTAGGGTACATCCACTGCATTAAAAACAAAAAAAAGTATAATTAAAAAGTAGTAATTATCTTCCGGGTCTCTTCGCAAGCATGACTATTGTAACACAGTCGAAACATCGAGGTAAGAGAGATAAAAATACGCGATTAAGGTGAAAGAGTACCTGCGCTCTCTCCATACAAACGTAGTCGACTGTTTCCTTCATGGATAATGACACCAGCACAAATATTTTTGTGCCATAAAACCTATAACTGCCATGACTATGCCCCTATTTTTTTATTTTTTTTTTATTTTCTAATTATCATAGAAATTAATATTAAAAAAATAGGGGCATGGTCATGGCAGTTATAAGTTTTAAACACCAAAAATATTAGCTCTAGTGTCATTATCCAAAGAGAAAACAGTTGACTACGTTTGCAATAGTTTTAATGGAGAGAGCCCCCGGTACGCTTTCCTCTTAAGACTTGGGAAAATTATTACTATGAATACAAGTCGTGTGAGTTTAAAAAGTTAACAAATAAATTAAATAATTAGGATGGCCCAGTCTGAGAATTAGCGAGTCTCCGCCTGCCATTTTTACGTGTTAATTGGACATTGTTACGGCAGATGCCATAGTATCCATAGTTCCCCAGTATCTAGTCCACTACCATCCCATCACAATAGCTCAAGCAGTATTGTCCTGTAGATTATCAATAGTTTTATCCAAACCGGAGGTTGTCCTTAACTGCATTTCATAGTGCAGACAGGGATAATCGCCGGTTTGGTGTCCACATTATAATTTGTCATTAAACGTTGTTATTGTAAAGGGCCTCTACGTGTTACCTTCGGCTCCACGCATGCCAAAGGTCCGGGACTCCATAGCCCCGTGATATGGAACATTTAACATAAAAAATGAATTTATTAAATTAAAAAAATATACCTATGTGATTGCAGTTTTTTATCGATTTTTACCACAATGTTGGACTGTATTCAAATCTTGCAAGTATGACTAGATTTACTAAAAAATAACTTTTTGTAATCAGATATTGCCAGGAATCGTTGCTCTATAAAAAGAAAAAGTATAAACACGCCTTTAATGAAAATTTTTTTGAAGTGAAAACTTCTTATAGCGCGGTACGCATATTTTTAGATGAGATAAAATCTCTGAACTCGCGACACCGTTACGAGACGCAGCTACAGTGTGTGCATTTATTTTGTAGTTGTTTAGTAAATAAGTTTAAATTTTCTGTCGGCACTCCCGAGTGCCACCGCTTTTTTTTTATCACAAGTAGCTCCTGCTTGTGAAAAAAAAAACAAGACGTTCTAACACGTCTAGGTGGTAATGCACTTTTGACCTTACCCTGTACCCAGCGCCTTGCGCTACTCACATTTTAAATTTGCGCTATTTTAGGCAATTTATAATTCTAACTAATCACAGCACCACAAGTACAAAAACAAAGCTAAATAAATATACAAAAAAAAATAAAAAAATTACATAGGTACACTACTAACATACTAGTGAGGGTAACGAACTCGATTCCCGTCTAGGTAATATTTTTAAAATAAATAAATATTTCAGGACATATTACACATCGCCATCCAGCCCCAAGCTAAGCAACTTAATGCTTGTGTTATGGGTGCCAGATAACGGATAAACTACTTATATACTTTTTTTTGTAAATATATACATATTATACATATAGGAAACACCCAGAACCAGAAACAAGAATTTATGGTCAGCATAAATACTTGTTCCCGGCGGGAATCGAACCCGCAACCTTCTGCGTCGCAGTCGGGTGTTCGCCCGACGCGCCACAGAGGCCGTCAGATATTTTTATTTAATGAATCATTTCACAGAACATAGCAATGTTATGTTTTACAAGTTGTTGTTTAAGTTTTGGCATCGTACGATTTGTGCAAAAAGCCAGCAATAAATTTTTGTTTTGTTTTTGGAAATTCTTCCACCTTCTTCCACCTTTCATAGCCTTATTTAAAAAACTTCGGGTAGGTTGTTTTAGGGACACAGCCGCAGTGGAAACCTAAAGAGGTAGACATATTTATGACGTCACAAACGCCATTTAACGTTATCTAAGACCACCAATTAAAAAAACTCACAAAATTAACTAAAAAAACAGCTCTTAGAGTTATCGCTAAGTATTTTTTCGTTATTTTTGTTTTTGTTCTCGTTATATTTTCCATAGCCTCCAGTTAGAATACCTAATAGTATAATAAGTCCAACAAAAGAGTTTGATTTGAATTTCTTCGCGCAATCCGTCGGGTTGTCCACATCTAATGTGTAGATCTGGAATTACAAATAACATAAAAAATAAATAAATATTATATATTTTTTTCAGGACATATTACACATCGCCATCCAGCCCCAAGCTAAGCAACTTAATGCTTGTGTTATGGGTGCCAGATAACGGATAAACTACTTATATACTTTTTTTTTTTGTAAATATATACATATAGGAAACACCCAGAACCAGAAACAAGAATTTATGGTCAGCATAAATACTTGTTCCCGGCGGGAATCGAACCCGCAACCTTCTGCGTCGCAGTCGGGTGTTCGCCCGACGCGCCACAGAGGTCGTCGATATTGCAGGACATTCCGGGTATTGCGGGTATTTATGCTTAGATATTTGTCTGTGGTCTGGTTGTTTCTATGTATTATAAGTATATATTTACAAAAGAAAAGTATATAAAGTAGTATATGAGTTGTCTAGCACCCATAACACAAGTCTAGTTACTTAGCTTGGGGCTAGATGGCGATGTGTGGAATGTCCTGCAATATTTATTTATTTATTTCGCCATCTAGCCCCAAGCTAAGTAACTACACTTGTGTTATGGGTGCTAGACAACTCATATTACTACTTCATCATCACTACATAGTATAAAACAAAGTCGCTTTATCTGTCCCTATATCCCTATGTATGCTTAAATCTTTAAAACTACGCAACGGATTTTGATGCGGTTTTTTTAAATAGATAGAGTGATTAAAGAGGAAGGTTTATATGTATAATACATGCATAATGTAGCCGTGCGAAGCCGGGGCGGGTCGCTAGTATACTGATAAGATATTACATAGAACATAAGATATTACATAGAACATAAGATATTACATAGAAACAACCAGACCACAGACAAATATCCGGACGCAGAAAGTTGAAAATTCTAGAAAACTACAAAAATAAACGATTTTCTTTAATTTGCCTATTACTATGTTTGTTAGTTAGACAGTCGCTTGACTCACCTGTCTTCCCACATGGGCCACGTATCCGGCTATAGCGACGTTGTATGGCCAGGCCAACTCCGCGATATGGCCGGCTGCCAACAGCGAGCCGGCGCTCAGTGCAAGCGACATAGTCAGCAGAGGCTTGCAGTAGGAACCGAATGACAGTGCGCAGGATTTGATGCCAATACGTGCGTCGTCCAGTTTGTCCTGTTGAGAGAGGGAGATAGATGTATTACTTTATTGTTGAAAATTTTAAAGGTATATTTATTGAAAGTCCTAAATGTTAAGAATAGTAGTCTAAACTAAAAAAACGCGACGCTTCACATCGCCACCAACAGATGGCGCCACTGAGCCGATCGTAAATCCTAGATCGCGCAAGCGAAGTTTCTCTGAAGATAAGCTCATATACAAGTACCAAAGAAACATCGTCGGTGGGCGGCCTACCGGGTACAACACCTACCCGGTGGAAGATCTTCCCTTTGGAGGTACATACATACGACCAACTACCTCCAAAAGGTCAATAACCTCTAACTTTAAGAAACAGATTTAAAAAAAATATCAGGAAAAATATTTATTTTCCCAAAATATCACAAACTTACTTGATGTGCATAAATAGTGTCATATACAACAGTCCAAGCCAGGGCTCCGGCATATAGAGGCAGTGTCTGAAGCCCTAGGGTTCCGCTGACGGCCGTGAACCCTAGTAGGGCTCCCCAGTTGAAAGTTGCACCGAGGAAAATTTGAGGGTAGTTCGTAAATCGTTTTGCCAGTGGATATGTCAATACTAGAACTGTAACAAAGAAAAATAGTCTAAATTAATACACTTAAAATGCTACGGTTTGAATGATGTGGTGAAACTATAATTGAGTGTTTTTAATAAATTAAAATTAGAATTAAAGAAAAAATTATAATTACTTTAGTAGTTCTATAAATTTAAATATAGCCCTACTCGCTAAATATACTTAATAGCCCTACTTGCTAAATATAATAGCCCTGTTTGCTAGATATAATAGCGTCACTTGCTAAATATGATAGCCCTACCCGCTAAATATACTTGCTAATTTACTATATAGCCCGGGAGCCAATAATGCACAACACCTATAAAACACAGCACTCTAATGTTCGCCCCTATAATGTCCGCCCTGATAATTGTTAGCACCGTGTCAATAACTATCGGGCCGTACAATAAGGTGTCGCCAATTATCAGGGTGGTCATTTTTTGTCCGGGGTGATAAAACACAGACCTATATTGTACGGGCCTCTAATCTGTGACACCAGTGCTAACAATTATCAGGGCGGACATTATAGGGGTGTACAATAACGTGTCAAACAATATTTACACGGGTCAATAATTTCCGACACTATATTGTACACCCTGATAATTAACAACACCTCGCTGAATGCCAAACTCATGCCTCGTTTGAAGATCGTTCGTTGGTTTAGTTACAAATTCGATCTTCAGTCAAGTCGCTCTGACGAGTGAGTGTTCTTTTTTAAGTACGGGTGGTACTCAATTTTTAAGTGAACTGTTACAGACCGACATGGATAGGTTAGGTACATGTTAGAACTGCGACCACAACGCACGAGCCGAGCGAGCGAAGCGAGCGGTGCCGCGGCAGCGGCCGGCGAGTGCCAGATCCAAATTCTATCCATGTTCGAACTTTTACATTACTGGTTAGAGTGGCTTTAAAGAATATAAGAAAAAAATTATATCTTTCAAAAATTAAACATCAAAAATAATAACCTAGTCAGTTTTTCTCCTCTAGTAGCATAGACTACTTGCCTACTAAACCTTCCTCAAACAAAGCATCAAGTGCATAGACAAAAGACCGTGGAGGATAGTACCAACTGACAAATAAGAGCGGAGATATCGTTTAGCCAATAGAACGGTGATCACAATTATTGTGCCGTACAATATTGTCTTGAACTGACTTTTCACAACCAACAATTGCACGACACCTTATTGCTCAGCCTGATAAAACACTGCACCAGTGCTTCCAATTATCAGGTCGTGCATTATAGGGGTGTACAAAATCGTAGCGAGCAATATTTACACGTCATGATAATGCACAGGCTGATAATGTATGACACCCTATTGTACAGCATGATAATTCCTAGCACGGTACGCAAATTATATGCCGTGCAATAAGGTGTTGGCAATTATTGGGTTGTACAATCCAGTGTCGGCCATTATAGTAACCCATATAGCCCCATTCACTATAGGGCAACATAAAGCGGCCGAGAGTTGCACCGCTATAAATAAATAATAATAATAAATATTTCAGGACATATTACACATCGCCATCCAGCCCCAAGCTAAGCAACTTAATGCTTGTGTTATGGGTGCCAGATAACGGATAAACTACTTATATACTTTTTTTTTTTTTTTTGTAAATATATACATATTATACATATAGGAAACACCCAGAACCAGAAACAAGAATTTATGGTCAGCATAAATACTTGTTCCCGGCGGGAATCGAACCCGCAACCTTCTGCGTCGCAGTCGGGTGTTCGCCCGACGCGCCACAGAGGTCGCCCGCTATAAACATTAGTTATAGCCCTGCTGGCTTAAGACACATAATAGCCCGAGTTGCTAATATACTTACGCATACTACTAGCTCCCAACGCGACGCTATAGCAGTTCAACTGCAATAGAACGGCTAGAGCGGCCGAGAGTTGCGCCGCTAGGAACGTCAGGGCTGCTCTGTTAGATATAGCCCCGCTCGCTAGAGGACGGTCACTTGTTCTTTCTACCTGGAAGAATAGAGGTTTTAAATGATAAAAAAAGAATTATCGCAATCGGAGTCGTCTTCGAGTAAGTGCTAAACAACATTGAAAAAAAATTAAGGGACGAATTCACAACCAGCTCTTTTTTTTAAAGGCTGTTAAAAATATTGCACATATTGAGCAAGCGAAGTCTTGACCAACTGACTAATAATAATAAAAGCGTGGAACTTTTTTGGGGTCGGCGCAGTATGTCTTCTTCTTTCATTCACTCCTATTAGTCGTCATCTCATCGCTCACATTTATCTCACTCATGTCTTGTCTCACGCAGTCCATCCATTTTTAGATCGTCCTCTTCCTCTCCATCCCTCTACATTCATACTCATCACTCTTCCAGTCACATGCGTCTCCTCTCTCCTAATCACATGTCCATACCAACTGAAAGGGTTCCCTTTTACTTTATTAGTCTAGCGGCAATTCAGCCAAAAGTCCACTATTTCTCGAGTTTCGTGGTCACGAGCTGTGTATAATTAAAGCAGGTAATGTTGGATTCCTTGAGATCTCCCAATGACGAATTAGCCTGTTTTAGTTTCGAAAATCGGGAACAAGTAGCATTTATGACGTCATAAAGATGGCGGCTCTGTACTTTAGATACTTGCAAATTTCTCGAGTTCTATTCAACCAATTTATACGTGTACGTGTAAGGCGTCGTTTGAAATATATTATAATGTAATTTAACTTTCCCAAAGACATATTGTGCAGAAATGCTCTGGTTAAATAAATATTTTCTAAAATGTTATTTTTCTCCACATACCATTCTACATTTTGCAATAGACTTTTAGAGACTCACTTTTTTGCTATGCTCGTGACCACGAATTGGCGATAGGTAGTTTCAAGTGTATTATGGTCTGATATTTTTATAGATGTTTATGTTACCTATGTATGTAATTTAAGTATTAGTTTCTACCCTCTTTTATCTTTGTATTTATAATATTTGTTTCTAGACTAGTCACCCACAACACAGGGTATCTTAGTGTGGGAGGCTAGAGTCTGTAACTAGATATAACATGTAGTAATATAAGGTGCCTACCTAGACATGTAAGAACATTATGTACTTCACTTTTTGATGAATAAATATATTTGTATTGTAATTTGGAAGAAATCAACTCCCGCCGCTAGACTATATCGGTAACTTGCGCTACTTTCATGCTTCCTATAATATACTCGTTCCTTTTTTATCCATTCTCGTTACGCCACACAACTAACTTACTTGTCTATCAATATCCTTGTCCCACATGTCGTTAATGGTGCACCCGGCTCCCCTCATCAAGCCAGCACCGATCAGAAACAGTCCGGCTGTGTATAGCCCCGTGGATAGCTCCGCGCCCGTCTCTATAGTGGCCAGGGATATTGACCAGGTGCAAGGCCAGTATAGGAGATATACGCCTGGAAATTACGTGATTTTAAGAGCGATGTTGGCTTTGTGGTAGATACCTCGACTTTCATTCTGAAGGTGGGTTCGAATCCAGGCCGGCCGTGCACCAATGGACTTTTCTTAAGAAAAAATTATGTGCGCTAATTGACATTGCTCTTACCGTGAAGGAAAACATCGTGATGAAACCCGCGGCTTAGTTGGCTCCAGAAGTATTGACAAGTTCTCTCTTCTGAACATGGTTGACTATGCTGAGAGGGTAGTAGGTGCTGGGCAAGCCTACTCCATCTTCACGCAAAAAGGACCCAATTAAAAAGGGTCTAATCGCGGAAAACAGCCTGTATACAAGTACAAGTACAACGTGATTTTATTATTAGTAATATTAGCTGCTCCCCGAGGATTAGCTTCTACTTGTAACGGGCTTTTCTGTTAGGTCCTTTTAGCGTGAGCATTGAGTGAGCGTGCCCAGCACCTACTACCTTCTCAGTTTATTCGACCATCTCCAGAGGAAAGCACAGTAAATCTGAAGTCAAATAAGCCACAGATTTCATTACAATGTTTGCCTGAAAAAACTGCTAGTCTTCTGGAAGAGATGCTTGGAGTGACAAGTAGGATATTCTCACAACTATGTGTCCCAACTTACCTATCGGTTTATCCCATCTTGCCAATTTCACATAAGGATCGATAATATCCCATACCTTTTTATCCGCTTTCTCCAAAGGAATTATCTTCTCATACCTAAGTTTATCAATTACATTCGGTTCACTCGTCTCTATTACTACTTTCTGTCTGTGTTGATCACTGTGTGTAGAGTGAATTCTTTTCTGAGACCAAAAAGGTTGCATTACATTCTCGTGACATATTTTTCTAGACCAAGGAACTTCTTTTTGATTGGAAATAGGTTGTGTTGCATTTACATGGCCTTTTTTCTGATGAAAATGTTTCGTTACAGTTTGATGATTACGTCTTTGAGACCAAAGAGATTGAGGACCTATTTTTTGACATAAAAAAGTTTGGGTTACATTTTGGTAGGTGCCATTTTTAATATATAATGTTTGGGATTTCTGTTCGTTATTTTGTATATGGCCACAACAGGTGTACTGTTTTTTTAATACATTTAATGATTTTTGGGATATATTCTTGTGTAAGAATATTTTGAATTGATATAGATTTTTTGATTGAATTCTGTTTAACATTTTGGTCTTCTGTGTGTGTTCAGTATCTGTAAATAAGATGAATAATAATAAATAAATATTGCAGGACATTCCACACATCGCCATCTAGCCCCAAGCTAAGTAACTACACTTGTGTTATAGGTGCTAGACAACGGATATACTACTTATATACTTTTCTTTTGTAAATATTTACTTATAATACATAGAAACAACCAGACCACAGACTAATATCTAAGCAAAAATACATGTCTGAAGCGAGAATCGACATTGCAGCCCTGTATTTGGCAGTCCGGCATGGTGACTATAGTGACAACTGGGTGGTCAGATTATCAGGTTAATAAAAGATCTGTGAGAATAATATTTTATGATGATCTCAATCACTCAATGATGCCTGCGACACAGAAGGTTATAGGTTCGCTTCCCGCCTCTAACAAATGTTTATGCACAGTACTTATTTGTTTCTGGTCTTGGTGTATATATATTTAGTAATAATTCTTTTCATTGCTTGCCATAACACAAGCCTAGTTGCTTAGCTTGGGCCTATTTTATTGTATGATAGCCTGAGGCCAGTGAGTATCCTAGGCGGGAATTAACAATTAAAATGATATTTTTCTAATAGGTATCTTTCCTATAGCAAAACAAACATATTTTTTTTGTGTGATGTTATTGATGTGTTTTTAATTTTACATTTATGAGGAACAATGCAAACAATTACTAAGATTTGATTTAGTTATGATTATTATTCTTGATATATTCTTATAATATAATAATGAAGGTTATCATAATTATCATATCAGCCCGCAGGGCACCTTGAGGCGAGGTGACGGGGAGTAGCGACCCCGCGGTCCCGAGTGCTCCTGGGGGAAGCAACCGTTCCTCATCTCCGGCTGGCCTTAGTTGGCTGATCGGAGTGAACAATGACGAGGAAGCGGTCCTCCGCCTCAGGTTTGCCTTCACCGGCCGTCCAGAGTGGAGTCGCAAGAGTATATTCGAAGGATATATGCCATACGTAAGTGGTGAGTGGGCCAGGTAGGCTGGACCCTCAGGGAGCCCGTGACCTGAGTTTAAAACCCAGTGTGGCGTCACTATCCTTAAGCCACTCTCGTCCCTGTTGCCCCCTTGCTGTAATTTACTCAGCTGATTAGGGTGGCCCAGTTTGAGAGTTGGCGAGTCTCCGCCTGCCACTTTTACATGTTTGTTGAACATTGTTACGGCAGGTGCCATAGTACCCATAGTTCCCCAGTATCCAGTCCACTACCATCCCATCACAATAGCCCAAGTAGTAGTTTTCTCCTGTAGTTTATAAATAGTTCTATTCAAACCGGAGGTTGTCATTGGCTGCATTTTATAGTGCAGACAGGGATAATCGCCGGTTTGATGTCCACATCATACTTTACCATTAAACTTGTTATTGTAAAGGGCCTCTATGTGTTGGCTTCGGCCCCACGCATGCCTTCCAAAGGTCCGGGACTCCATAGTCCCGTGATATAGGACAAGGTTATCAAGTTATAATCTAGTTATTTCGTAATTGATACAAAAAATAAGTACCTACTTATGGTTTTTTCCTCCTGTGAAAAGTATGTTGATAAAATATATGACATAACCCATTTTTAAGCTAAGAAATTAGATAAAATACTTACCAGAGCGTGCCTTGATGTTTCATGAACACGGAAGAGCGTCGAAGGAAGGTAATTATCGCGTAATAATTACAGAAAACTGTAATTATTGGCAAGTTCAAGGTTAGGTTAATACAACCATAAACATAACACAAAACAGGCACTTTTTATTTGTTTTAGAAAGAAATGAATGCCATTTGCACATCTAATAGCGTCATGAAGTTTTTTACATCGAAAAAGAATAATTAATTCAATGGAAAAAATATTATTTAGATAGAAAAAACTGCAATCGAAGAGAACCGCCTGTGATAAATAAAATTGTCAAAATTGTTTTGACATTGATAGCAATTTGACATTTTTAATAGAGCCACAGTGTATAAAAAACCGGTAAACTCTACAAAAACCGATAAAATTGTGTCTTGTAATCGGCCATTACAACAGTCACTCACTCAATGTATGTTTTAATCTGTGGTTTGCTCAAACGTATGAAAAAATCTCTATGGTTGTACACCGCCATTGTTCAAATGGAAATTAAATTATTGCTGAAATTGCTAAAATTACATACTAATTTATCGAAAAACATGTTTTTGACGTGCGCCAATGTGTAAGATGATATTCTTATAACCACAACAACAGGATTTTAAACATGGAAACTGTAAGTAGTTGAAAATTATGAGGTTCGTAGATTATGCCAAAGCATTTGAGTGCAATTATTTGTGTATTTCGAGTTAATTTCCCTCTAAAATTGTACAAGAAAAGCTATTACTACCTCATTATACCTAAACAAACAGTAATTTACTTAATTTGATTACGCAACTGCAGTAAATATTGATTTTTATATATAATGAAATGGGGGTACGCCTAGGTTTTATCATGGGGCCATGGTTGTATTTTCTACCTCCATACATTTTAATTTTCGTTATATTTTTCTGCTTTGCACCTAATAAACGAAATACGCACGTACAAAATTAAACACTTGTCAAATTTTACGCATGCTTAGGTATTTATTTCGAAATAAATTCAGGTGATAAATATTTCAAAGGAAAAAAAAACGGCCAAGTGCGAGTCGGACTCGCGTACGAAGGGTTCTGTACCACATTGTAGTGGGTCTGCTCTTAATTTTTTTGAAGTTTTTAGTAAATATTTGTTTTATAGCGACAACAGAAATACAAAATCTGTAAAAATTTCAACTGTCTAGCTATCACGGTTCATGAGATACAGTCTGGTGACATACAAACAGACAGACAGTAAAGCCTAGTTCGCATTAAGCTAGTATTTTAGCCGAGTAGCAAGTCATTTAGTAGCGAAACATGTCTGAACAAAAAAATTTAGTCAAGTAGGTTAGCAAGTAATTTAGTCAAGTAGGTTAGCAAGTAATTTAGTCAAGTAGGTTAGCAAGTAATTTAGTCAAGTAGGTTAGCAAGTAATTTAGTCAAGTAGGTTAGCAAGTAATTTAGTCAAGTAGGTTAGCAAGTAATTTAGTCAAGTAGGTTAGCAAGTAATTTAGTCAAGTAGGTTAGCAAGTAATTTAGTCAAGTAGGTTAGCAAGTAATTGGGCCAAGTAGGTTAGCAAGTAATTTGGTCAAGTAGGTTAGCAAGTAATTTAGTCAAGTAATTTAGTCGAGTCGATCCATTTTATTCTATTTTTATTAGGCGAGTAGCACCCCTCCCCCCACGCGTCCCTGCTTACTGGCTCACCGATTAAGAGGAAAGGGTACTTCCATACAAACTATTATAAACATAGTCGACTGTTTTCTTCCTGGATACTGACACTAGAGCAAATATTTTAGGTGCATAAAACTTATAACTGCCATGACCATGCCCCTTATTTTTTGTTTTATTTTTATTTTTTTAATCTTAATCACTACATAGTATAAAACAAAGCCGCTTTCTCTGTCCTTATATCCCTATGTATGCTTAAATGTTTAAAACTACGCAACGGATTTTGATGCGGTTTTTTTAATAGATAGAGTGATTCAAGAGGAAGGTTTATATATACGGCATCCTACTGTGGGGGTGTGCTGCAGATATTGATGCTATTTTCATATTGCAAAAGAGAGCTGTCCGAGCTATCTACAAAATGGGCCCCAGGGAATCACTTAGAGAAAAATTTAAAGAGATAAATATATTAACGCTCTATTCACAATATATCTACGAAAACTTGCTCTACTAAACTAAAGCCTACCTTATAAAATAATAAAGACTAGTACCTTTTAAAGGTATTAGTTTAGTAGAGCAACTTTTCTTAAGAAAAAATTATGTGCGCTAATTGACATTGCTCTTACCGTGAAGGAAAACATCGTGATGAAACCCGCGGCTTAGTTGGCTCCAGAAGTATTGACAAGTTCTCTCCTCTGGACATGGTCGACTGAGCTGAGAGGGTAGTAGGTGCTGGGTAAGCCTACTCCATCTTCACGCAAAAGGGACCCAATTAAAAAGGGTCTAATCGCGGAAAACAGCCCGTATACAAGTACAAGTACAACTTGCTCTACGTTCACAAAAATCCTGATATTTTCCGTAAAAACAGCGATATTCATAATTTCAATTTAAGAAATAAGGGTGAACTTACCGTGCCCGGTAGTAGGCTCCGGAAAATAAACAGGTCGTTTAATAGTACATGTGTGCTCTATTATAATAAATTACCTAAAACATGACTTTAGTTGCTCCATTTCAAATAATACTTTCAAATACTGTAATATTGACCTTTGTGAGCGTGACCACATGAAAAAAAAAAACCCCATGAGTTTCTTGTGCCTTCTTCTCATTGGTGGGCGCGTTCCGAAGGCACACATCCTAACTTAGTTTTTAAGACGATTTTACGTGGTCCTGTATACTTTTAAGTATTAAGCATCCAAAGAAATAAAGATTTTTTGATTTTGATTTTTGTATAATACATGCATAATATAGCTGTGCGAAGCCGGGTTGGGTCGCTAGTTTCTATGATAATTAGAAAATGAAAAAAACTAAAATATAGGGGCATGGTCATGGCAGTTATAGGTTTAATGGCTATAATATTTGTGCTAGAACCCTTGAACCTTGAACCCTAGTGTCATTATCCAGGAAGGAGACAGTCGACTACATTTGTATGGAGAGAGCGCAGGTACCCTTTCGCCTTAAACAAGTCCGAACCTGTCGTAAAGTTTTAGTAATAGGGTCCCGTTGTCACCTTTTGAGTATGTAATCCTAAAATCTGTAACTTACTATTTATATAATTACAGGATGATGGATCAGACGTTGAGTATGTGAATCCTGAGGTGCTTAGATCCAACCTATCTAAGAGAAAGAGGGCACCACCGAGCACTGATAGATCATTGAAATGTAAAACTTGTGGGAAGGTATGTAACTTTATTAGGCACACACCTCATTAGACTTTTTGTACTGTTCGACATTTTGCTAGTAATTTTTATATTTATGCTTAACTTGATCAAGGATATCAAGGATCTTGATTATCATTGAAATAAATTGAATAATTTCCTTTGAATTCCCATACTATGTTTGTTTCTAGGAATTAATCTCTATCAGCAACACACTTTTGCAAATTCAACAGGTTTGATTCCTGGCTAGGGTAATGACTTTTTCAAAAATCTAATGATGCAGTTTTGGTTTTTGTCAAAATCGGGCACGCAACTCCTTTCAGCATTTTTCGCTATCTCTTATAGTTTAGGATATAGCCCTGAAGGCCCACATAAAAAATTCACTCTGTATACATATTAAGAATCATTGGTAAAGATATGTATTCCTCAGTCAAAAATGTCCACTCAACCTTTTGAATACGTCCAACCAGATTCATGACCAACTATGTAAGTATATGTCCAAATGTCTACAATGTTACATTTGGTTTTTACTCTTCTAATCTTTACATTTAAAATGCTTTGTCTATTATAAAAATTCCTTCCAGAAATTCTCGGACCACAACGACAGAAAGAAGCACGAACTAATACACCTACCCGGCTTCCCTTACGCGTGCAACATATGCTCATACCGTGGTAAAACTAAACACTACCTAGCGAGGCACAAGAAGAAGGTACACGCTGAGAGGAATATAAAGTGTGACCATTGTCCCGCTGTGTTTATATACCAATGTAAGAAGGAGGAACATATGAGAGTGCATACGGGTGAGTTTATTAGTTAAGCCTAGCTTTTGCCCGCCGCGACTTCGTCCGCGTGGAAATCGAAAATGGACCAAGAAATCACGTTGTCCCATACAAACTTTGCCCCCCATTTTCACCCCCTAAAGGGTAGATTTTCGAAAAATCGTTTCTTATCGAATGCCTACGTCATACAAAAAACACACCCTCGAAGTTTCAAGTCGCTACGATCAGCGGTTTAGGCTGTGCGTTGATCCGTCAGTCAGTCAGTCAGGACAAAGGATTTTATATGTTATAGATTATAATATAATCATTATATTATAAGTATACTAGCGACCCGCCCCGGCTTCGCACGGCTACATTATGCATGTATTATACATATAAACCTTCCTCTTGAATCACTATCTATTTAAAACAAACCGCATCAAAATCCGTTGCGTAGTTTTAAAGATTTAAGCATACAAAGGGATATAGGGACATAGGGACAAAGAAAGCGACTTTGTTTTATACTATGTAGTGATATTTACAAAAGAAAAGTATATAAGTAGTATATGAGTATGAGAGTGGGCCATGTATCAAGAAGGGATAAGTGGGCTAAAACAGCAACAAGCTGGACACCTCCGGGTGCTCGGCGACGTCGGGGTCGGCCACGAAAGCGTTGGCGAGACGACCTCGACCGCCTCGAGCCAGCTTGGCCGGAGGTGGCTCAGGACCGCGACCGATGGAGGGAGACCTTTGCCCAGCAGTGGGATACTAGGGGTTAAATAAAAAAAAAAAAAGAGTTGTCTAACACCCATAACACAAGTGTAGTTACTTAGCTTGGGGCTAGATGGCGATATGTGGAATGTCCTGCAATATTATATTAATATAATCTGAACTTTTCCTGTTACCTAGACCTTTTTTATTTTAATTTTTTTTATGTAAATTGCAAAACAACATAATAATATAATAAAGGTGAAAATAGAAATTGTATGTGTAATAAATGTTTTTATTTGTTTTATTTATTAATACATATAAATGATGAACATTACAGGAGAGAAGCCATACAAATGTGATCACTGTCCGAAGACGTTCCGAGTACCTTACACATTGAAGTGTCATATGTTGACTCATACTGG
Organism: Idaea aversata; assembly: GCA_907269075.1. Lineage (NCBI taxonomy): Eukaryota > Metazoa > Arthropoda > Insecta > Lepidoptera > Geometridae > Idaea > Idaea aversata. The sequence continues at coordinate 927,613 of OU026083.1, forward strand.
TGAGTGTCCTAGATCCCGATCCCGCGGGATTATACAGGGTCCTATCTCACTGACTGACCGCCAGTTACCGTACAAAGTATTTAATTTTGCCGCTCACCTGGCAATATAATCTTTATTAAATCACTACATAGTTAAAAATAAAGCCACTTTTCGCCGTCCCTATATCCCTATGTCCCTTTGTATGCTTAGATCTTTAAAACTACGCAACGGATTTTGATGCGGTTTTTTTTAATAGATAGAGTGATTCAAGAGGAAGGTTTATATGTATAATACCTACATGCATAATAATAGCCGTGCGAAGCCGGAGCGGGTCGCTAGTTCTGTATAATATTTACGTTGGTAGTATGAAGGTCGAACTAATAGTTTAGAAGCTGTAAAATGGTTTTTACCTCCCCTCGACCCTGTTTACTGAAGGGACACGAGCTCTACTACTTGAGACAAGGGCTAAAATCCTTCAAACTTGGATTTAACTTTAAACTGATATCTAAAAAATAAAATTGCGTCCTCTGACTAATGCAACCTCAAATGTAACTCTTTTCAATGGACTAATAACAACGGATCGTCAAATAGAACGGACGCAATTGCCGACCTAGTTGGCACAATGGTCACCATGCCGGATTGCCAAACACAGGGTTGCGGGTTCGATTCCCGCCTCAGACAAGTATTTATGCTTAGATATTTGTCTGTAGTCTGGTTGTTTCTATGTATTATAAGTATATATTTTTACAAAAGAAAAGTATATAAGTAGTATATCCGTTGCCTAGCACCCATAACACAAGTCTAGTTACTTAACTTGGGGCTAGATGGCGATGTGTGGAATGTCCTGTAATATTTATTATTTATTAATTAATTGTTTTATTGTAATACACAGTAGTCTATTACAATTTGGTGACCTAAAGTAGTCAAAGCCAATAGCTGTAAGGTAGGGCCCGGCCCTAACAATCAAAAGTTTTAACACTTTTGAACAAACAAATTCGACTATTTTTTAGTTATTTTTGCGCTAGTTAACACTGATTCTAGGCAAATATTTCATATAATCGTCGTCCGTAATGCAATCTTTGGGCAAAACACACTGTCCTGAGTCTTCTACGTACCTAAAAAAAACATTATCACACATTAAAACATATTTCTATAACATATTTCTTTTTATATTTTTTCTTTTTTTTTCTTGTTTTTCTATTTTTTTTTATTTTTTATTTTTTTTTCTTTTTTAATTTATTTCATATTTTCTAGTTTCGAATCTTAATTCGAAACTATTACCTATTGTAAAACGTATCTATTGAATTATTTTAAAATATAAAAGGCATAAGACTTTACGAATACGATTACACGAATTTATTCAAACAAACACACGACATAGACACAAATAAGAAACAGTAAGACATAATTATAGAGAAAAGTAATACAATTAAGAGACATTATCGAGGAAAAATAAATACAAAGAACAGACAATAAGAATACAAGATATCTGAGAAGTCATGTGTTGCCCGAATGGGTAAAGCCTCAGCATGTGCTGCAGATACGCAGGCGCATCTGCAGCGCTGGTCTTCCGGCCGCACCCTGTGGGTGACCTTTCCGCTCCCAGGCCGTTGGTCACCAGAGAGAAATAAATAAATAAATATACAAAGTATATTCCGTTAATTTACTCTAAAGAGTATAATCTATATACATACATTTATATACTACTACTACTTTTTATACGCTGTACATATATAAATAATCAAATACCTGCATAAATAAAAATTAACAACCCAAATAATAACAATAAATAGAAAAGAAAAATCGATATAATTTAAAAAATATTAATTTATTGAGTTTGGCATAACGTCGTCACAGACCTCATTTTGGAAAAAAAAAAAAATTAAATGTCAGATCACTCACGCTGTCTATGTCAATTTGCACAAATGTGACGCGTCACCATCACACCTAACCTCACAAAAAGAAATGTGAAAACGTGAAAACTCTAATATAAAGCATACGGAAGATGAAGAAAACAAGAGTTAGGGGAAGAAAAACTGACCACCCGAGTATGGGAGGACTGAGGGCTCACTGCCAACCACCCCGCTGACAAGTGAGATACTCGTTTTGCCGGTCGTACATAGCCTATCGGTAAGCCTTCCAATTATCCACCCCTTGCATATGAGATAAGTAAAAGCAAACCCCCCGATAGCATGGGAGTTACCATCAACCCTACACTTAAGCCTGCTGGTTTCGCGCTTCCAAGAAGGGAATGGTGCCAACTTAATAGGGTACGAACTGGATGCGGGCGGAGCAACGCTTTCATGTCAATGTGCGGGTGGAGAGAATCTCCGGAGTGCGAGTGTGGAGCTGATGTTCAGGATGTTGAGCACATAGTTAGAGATTGCCCACTCACAAGGTACCACGGCTGCCCAACAGACCTGTTCTCCCTCGAAAACGACGCTATCCCATGGATTCAGCAATTAAAAGATAGAGTAATTTTATAATTTTAAGTTATTGTGAACGATTGTAATGCCATACGAATAAATAAATAAATAAATATGAGATAAGTAACCCACGCTTAAAATAATGCGTTGGGTGTCCCACAAGGAACAGTGTTAAGACCCATTCTATTTTATTTACACACAAATGATTGGTTATTCTATAAATGCTTCAATTAAACAACTCTACCTTTTAACAAGGTTGGATTAGCTACATCATCGTTGCTTACATCTGTTAGTATAGTATTTCGCTATTATTTTTAAATACGAAAGGGTTGAAATTGGATACAACTACACAGGACAAGTTGACCTATTTTATTTTATTCAAAAAAAGATGTTCTCAGTTCATATTTTAGTATATTATTTCTATGTATTCGAAGATGGCTCAACCGATTAAGATGATTTATTTTTTGTTGAAAGTTCTACGACATACAATTTTTGGAATATCAATCATTAATAAAAATTTATGTAAATTGGAACATCAGCTGATATTTAAAACAAAGGTCATTCAAAATTGGAACAGTTAATAAACCTAAAAAAATAAGTATAAACTTAAGGTAAATGACCTCTTCGTGTAAGGAACAGCTGATTTTCAGGTAAGATATGTAAGGAACCTAACCTGATAATTTTCAAAAAAATGTTCGATTTTCCAAAAGTTGTAGAACGAAAACTGTTTGTTTTGGTGCACAGAAGTGATCCTCAACTGCTTGTTATTACCAATAACCCTGTATATTATTACTCACCCACATTTACAAAAACATCCAGGTACATACACAGACAGGCAGTGCGTATTCTTCAATGTAATTGTTACGCCTTTCATAGCCGTATGCTTTTGATAGAACCTCACGGCCGTCTTCAGACTAAGCAATATCTTCTTCATGTCAGATATTCCGTATCTTAAGTTTAAATTGATGCCGAGTATGTCGTTTAATATTATCTGGGAATGTTTTAAGCATGAATCGGACCATGCTGATTATTTTAGACTAGCTTTGCACCGTGGTTTCCCACCGCGTAAGTCCCGATCTCGGGTGAATATCGAGATAAAAAGTAGCCTATGTGTTAATCCAGGTTTCCAGCTATCTACATACTGAGTTTAATTGCAATCGGTCCAGTAATTCTTGCGAGAATTACTCTTTCACGTATGATAATGTGTTGGGTGTTCCGCAAGGGTCAATGTTAAGACCTATTCTATTTTATTTACACATAAATGATTGATTATTCTACAAATGCTTTGTTTACATAGAATTAATATCATTATTGCTTACATCTGTTACATATTATGATGCATATTTTACGTCACATCCGTTACCATCTACCGAAGGATCTGAAAGTAGTTTTTTGTCGTTATCACTTACCGAAGTGATTTGCTCAGTAAATAAGTATTTATTTTGTGTGTATTTATTTAAAATGGATGTCACTTTCTTTAATGAATCCTCTGAAGATCTTCTACATCCAAAAATCTATAACAAAAAGAAGCCAAGTGTGATAGAGCCACAAACTTAAAACTTACAAATCAAGAAAGCCTAGTTGCTTAACATGGGGCTAGATGGCGCTGTATGAAGTGTCCTATAATATTTATTTGACAAAATTCTACTTTCTACTAATATTATAAATGTAAAAGCAACTGCCTATATGTGAGTAATTGGGCAACTCGCCATCGAAGAATCTCGCCCAACGGCGAGTTTACAATTGAAATGTTTTGAGATGGTAAACTACTTTTATGTAAAAAATCGGCCAAGTACGAGTCGGACACGCACACAAAGGGTCCCGTACCATTATATTCTGTTTTAGTATATTGTCTACAACTGTCTAGCTATCACAGTTTATAAAATACAGCCTGGTGACAGTGGAGTCGGCCCGTATTAATAAATTGTTCTCAATATCGATCTTGAGTGCGTATCAATCGAGTGAGTCTTTAGATGTAGTCAATATCTCAAGTTAGGCGTTAATTAATAAATAAAACTCAAGTTTTAACCAAGCTGATAAGCGCTCCTGAGATTTGAGACTGATCTTGAGAGCGACCTTGAATGACAGTAGCGATAAGTCCTTAAATGGTCTGTCCTTACCCTATGGTAGGTAATTTCGTCATATTTTACTGTCAACTTGTTTTTAATGTGATATTATTTTACAAAATGTAAGATTTTAATAATAGATAATTATTTCGAGACGTTAAGTTCGGTGTGATGACATTATTTGTTCAGCTTTGGTCATGTATGACCCGCAATCAGACTTGAGTTCACGAAACTAATCTTGAGACATATCTTGAGAGCTGAGTTTGATTTATTAACGGTATGACTCAAGTGATACGTCGCTCTTTAATCGCGTCTTAAGATAGGTTTATCAATCAGCGCAACAACAACTCAAGAGCAAACTCAAGATTGAAATCGATATTGAGTTCGGTTTATTAATACGAACCTTAGTAAAAAGGTCCAGTTTCTGCCCTTCGATTTCGGAACTCTAAAAATACATACCTTCAAATACCTCTTCATACATATTCTATTATTTTTCCCGAAGCTTTCCAATTCTCGTAATACACTATCATTATTCAATACTTTATAATAATTCTCCATAATATTAAAAGTGTTGTGCCCATATTTCCGTCCGTTTTGTGTTACGTTTTGTATTGCTTGATCTATACGTTTGAAATGTGTGTTAGTTTTTTCATCTTTTATCATTTGTCCCAGTCTTATTATTCTATTATAGTCTGACGATCTTATCCTTGAAAAAAAAAGATAGATACAAGTTTCAACCGCGTAACTCCCGATCCCGTGGGAATATCTGGATAAAAATTTGCCTATGTTAATGTCAATGAATCAATGTATCTTCGTACTAAGATTCATCTAAATCGGTCCAGTAGTTTCGGAGCATACCTATTCAATGCAAAAAACAATAAAATATTTCCTCTTTATAATATTACTAGCGACCCGCTCCGGCTTCGCACGGCTATATTATGCATGTATTATACATATAAACCTTCCTCTTGAATCACTCTATCTATTAAAAAAAACCACATCAAAATCCGTTACGTAGTTTTAAGATATTGTCGATTTTGTATGAGTGGATTACATATGTAGTCCGCGCGAACACTGCAGGGTTAAAGATTTAAGCATACAAAGGTATATAGGGTGATATAGGGACAGAGAAAGCGACTTTGTTTTATACTATGTAGTGATAGTGATGTACAAACTTATACAAACTTCATGATAGCTGTGATGACATTCCCACAGTTGATCGGACATGACAGGCCTAGCGGTACCCACGGTGTCGCGTTCGCATCTTGACAGAACACTCTGCATTCTGTAACGTTTATGGTGCCCGCACATTGATACGCGCCGAGCGCGCCGAATTTTTGCCGTCCACGGAAATAGGTACCCTATAATAATAGAGATAAGGTACATTTATTTATTTCAGAGTCGGTCGCCTCTGACAATGCGGACGACTCTGATGACGTCATCGGTAATATAAATGTAGATACCTTATCTCTATTATTATATGGTACCTTTTTCCGTGGACGGCAAAAATTCGACGCGTTCCGCGCGTATCAATCTGCGTTCACCTTTATAACAATCTACACTATTACTCCATTCACTAATCAAATATTGATGGATAAACACTTTATTGCACCATAATAATAAAACACAAGTAAACCAAACACAAGGTTGCGGGTTCGATTCCCGCCTCTGACAATTAATTATAACTAGATATTTGTGTGTGGTCAGAAGGCCAATTCCCGTAAATAGTATTGTTTAAATTACATTTCAATATCATCCCGATTGCATTTCGATTGCAAAAGATACCTTCAAAGTCAGTTTTTTTGTACAAAAAGCTAACTTTTAGGGTATTTTGAGCTACTTTGAGGGTATTATTTGAGATCGAAATGCAATCGAAATGATATTGAAATGTAATTTGAACAATGTTATTTACGAGAATTGGCCTTCTGATCGTTTCTATTTATTATAACTATATTTACAATAGAAAACGTTTTACTTTTTATTTTTATTGTCTGTTCTTTGTATTTACTTTTCTCTACATATTCATATTATTAAAAAACGGTACTAAAAAGAAATAAATAATAGCTACCTGCTCTCAAAAAGAAAAATGATTGTAATACAAACAAAATTAACATTTCTTATTTTCTAATTATGACACTATAATTAATTGTGTGGAACCAATGACTGTAATTTAAAATTATTTAAGTACCTAATTACCTTTTCTGATAGCAGAAATACGGTCATTAAAATAATTAAATTGCTATGAACTAGGCTTGAATATCGGTCCATTTTTCAATTCCGGAATTCAGTTTCAATATTGATCTATCCAGTTCCGGAATTCCGGAATTCGATGCTTCCTTTAAACATAATAGGTAATACAAAATGCATAATATTTATTGAATAACTGATGCTATCGAATCGAGGGGTATTTTAGGTAGGAATAATAAATCCATTGAAATAGCTGTTCAGAACTGTCATTTCATTTATTTGCATTTTTTTTACTGTAATTATCATTAAAATAAAAATAAAATTTAATTTTTAATTTAATTATCATTAAATTAAAAATTAAATTCAAGCTGTTGTCTGTTAGAGAACTTTTTACCCGACTACCGCGTAGCCAAAAGGGAGGGTTATGTGTTTGACCTGTATGTATGTATGTATGTATGTTCATCTGTTCCCACCTTACTTCAAAACTACTTATTATAATTCAACAATTGAGGTATCGTTGGAAGCGTCTCAATGGTCCGCTGGTTATAGGCTATGTGACGTCACAATAAATCAAATGTAGCGCCCTCTAGAGGACATAGTCATGAATTAAAAAATAAAAACTATTAAAATGTATCGTGTGGGGTATCAAATGAAAGGGCTTAATTAGCACATTTCAAAAATATAAATATTGCACTAACTGGCCGTCCCTATGTCTCTATTTCCCTTTGTACGCTTAGATCTTTAAAACTACGCAACGGATTTTGATGCGGTTTTTTTAATAGATAGAGTGATTCAAGAGGAAGGTTTATATGTATAATATATGCATAATATAGCCGTGCGAAGCCGGAGCGGGTCGCTAGTTAGTACATAAAGTACGTTTTGTCCCGATATTCCCACGGGATCAAGTAGTAAAACTCTTCTATAATTTAAATCAGACTAATAGATAAAACTCCAAAATATTTTTTACAAGATTACAAATGTAAGAAACTGGTAAAAAGTCGCATTTAGTCTCGACACTAGTAGGCGGTATTGTTTTTGACGTGACAACGTTTTATAAATTGGTTTGCCGGGTGACACTTCAAGAAACTGCGTTACGCTCCGCTGGCGTTATGCGCTCACAATGAGAGCGAGTGAGAGGCACGCGGGCATGGTTAGCCCGCCTAAGAGCGAGAGAGACAGACATAAAAAGTGAAAGGCACGCGTCCCTTCCACTCGAGCACAGTTGTTGTCACGTAAAACTTTCGCCCGTATACCGACTTTACAGGCAACCAGTTTTTATATACTTGAAGCATTGTCCTCTATCGCCGCCGTCTTAGAAAACTGCCTTTTTGACTCTTAACAAACGATATCGAAATTCCGGTTTTGCTCTCGCCAATTCCGGTATTACAAACGATACCGAAATAAGTCGGAATTCCGTAATTTTGTTAAACCGGAATTCCGGAGCTCAAGCCCTACTATGAACCCTTCCGCCAAAGGGGTAGTGACATAATGGAGACTGGCATAGTCGTTGCCACAATCTTTTTCAAGTTATACTTCTTTAGGCGCGTAATTAAGAAAAATATCAATTTTAAGAAGCGCGCGCATCACTGTAACACAAAAGTCACATGTTACAGCTGCGTAACCCAAAAGTAAACAGATTGAAGCTGCGATATTGAAATTTAAGATGCGCGCTCATCACTGTGTAACTCTAAACTAACAGGTTGAAGCTGCCCGCAAAATAAATACAAGACGGACGGACAGATAGACAGACGGACGTATAACTTTTGCGCTCATACATAAGTACACACACCAATTTTTTTATTTATTCTTTGAAACCTATGGTATACAGGGTGAATTTTTTTACATGGGCCTTCAGGGCTATATCCTAAACTATAAGAGGTAGCGAAAAATGCTGAAAAGAGTTGCGTGCTCGGTTTTGGTAAAAACTAAAACTGCATCATTAGATTATTGAAAAAGTCATATCCCGAGCCAGGAATCGAACCTGTTGATTTTGCAAAAAAAAATCTCCAATATTTTTGTACCAATCGATAGTGTTGCTGATAGAGATCATTTTTTGTAAACAAACATAGTATGGCAAATCAAAGGAAATAGCTACTTTTTGTGGTTTTCTACAATTTTCATCTTTCTGTCTCTGGAAAAATAATAGCGTATCTATACTAATATTATAAAGCTGAAGAGTTTGTTTGTTTGTATGAACGCGCTAATCTCAGGAACTACTGGTTCGAATTGAAAAAATATTTTTGTGTTGGATAGTCCATTTATCGAGGAAGGCTATAGGCTACTTTTTATCCCGATATTCCCACGGGATCGGGAGTTACGCGGGTAAAACTACGGAGCGCTGCTAGTCAAGCATACAGGGAAAGTAATATTTGCTTTAATATTATGTTCTAAAGTCTCTACATTACAAAAAAATTAACAAAAACAGTTTATATTTGTTGTGCAGCAGTTTGTTACGTCCTAGCCATACCTCCCCACTGCATTTTTTCTGGGAAAATAGTACGAAAATTACAGAAAACTACAAAAATTAGCTATTTCCTTTGATTTGCCATACTATATTTGTTTCCATGAATTGATCAGCAATACTATCGATTTGTATAAAAATATAAATAAATAATTCACCCTGTATATGTTTGTTTTGTTACCAGATGAGAAGCCGTTTCAATGCAGTTTCTGCGAGTACGCCTGCCGAGATAACTCTTCTTTACGTAAACATCAGAACAAACATATGGGCCTTGTCAAACTGTATAACTGTACTATTTGTAATAAGAGGTATGTATAGTGGGTGTAAAGAGAACCCCCTGTGATTCCTCTTAGGTACCTACTTGTAGGTCTCCAGAACTAATAAAAATATACATGTAGTAAAATCTCATAGAATTTGCCTGTTGTTTGGTTTAGTTTCATCGCAATCGGTCCAGTGGTTTTTGCGTGAAGGAGTAACAAACATACATACACACACTCACACACACACACACACAAACTTTCACATTAATAATATTAGTACTTAGGATATATATTTTTACATCATACTGCTCGGTAAGTAGGATTTACTAGTATGGTAAGAGACTGTGTAAGTTGTCATTTACAACACAGTGCATTGTTTAGATGGAACGTTCCATTTTCAAATCACTTTACCATTCAAGCATAGGGTGAATGCTTGAACTGTAAAGTTCACTTTACCATTCAAGCTATGTCAAACTCCTTGGTTAACCAATCTCTTTTGTTATAAAATGACGAAACTTTTTACTGAAAAAAAAAACGATAAAAATGGCGGCATTTTATTTCAGTTCAAGCTATGCAAAACTCCTTGGTCAATTTTTTTTTTTCATAAAATTATTTATACTGTTAAAAATTAAAATGGCGGCATTTCATTTGAACTAAATGTTTGTTCACTAGCGACGACTGTATTGAAATTTAAAAAAAGAACATACAAGTTTATGCTAGTTCATCATGTCAAGTATTCGTCTGATGAATAAGTGGTCGGCACGCCTGATTTCTGTCATCTTGAAGCCGAAGATGTCGTAGAAAAATGTTTTATTTACCTCACAAGAATGATGTAAAGTGGTATACCTACCTCGGTTGTAAGTAGCTATTACACCCTCGAACTATATTCGCCCTCACGTGCGTCTAAATATCTCGGGTGCACTCGATCCATAGCGCCCTTTGCGAGCTGCGCTCGCACGGGCGCCATATTGGATCTTGTTCTGTAATAGCTCGCTTACATACCTTGTGTGGTAAACTACTATTATTTACCAATTATCAGGCAAATCTGACACGTCCCCCTACGTTTTGATTTTTTTCATTTTCTAATTATCATAGAAATTAAGATTTGAAAAACAAAACATAGGGGCTTGGTCATGGCAGTTAGAGGTTTTATGCAACAAAAATATTTGTGCTAGTGTCATTATCCAGGAAGGAAACAGTCGACTACGTTTGTATGGAGAGAGAACCGGAATCCGTTGCGTAGTTTATAAGATCTAAGCATACATTAGGGACAGACAGCGGAAAGCGACTTTGTTTTATACTATGTAGTGATAGTGATTTAACTTTGTTTTTTCCAGTTTCAAACAAAAATGGCTGCTAAAGTGTCACATATCAGAAGAACATCTAAAGATGGACTTAAAGAAACACAAATGTGAACAGTGCGGGAAGCTGTTTAAATCGAAAACACATGTTTCTGTTCATGCCGTGAGTATTTATAATACTGGCCAAGTGCGAGTCGGACACACGCAAGAACCATGTATAAAAAGAGCGCCATTTTTTTTTGTTTGTGTTTCATAAATAATTGCTTTATTTATTTATTATCAATTAAAAATTACATATACAGGGTGAATTTATTTATGTGGGCCCTTCAGGGCTATATCCTAAACTATAAGAGATAGCTAAAAATGCTGAAGGAGTTGCGTGTCCGATTTTGACAATAACTAAAACTGTCTTTATAGATTTTTGAAAAACTCATTACATTACCCTAGCCAGGAATCGAACCTGTTGATTTTGCAAAAAAAAAAAAACATCCTATATTTTTATACCAATCGATAGTCTTGCTAATGGAGATCAATCCTTGGAAACAAACATAGTATGGCAAATCAAAGGAAATTGCTAATTTTTGTATTTATTTCTGTAATTTTCATACTACTGTCTCTGAAAAAATGCAGTGAGGAAGTATGGCTGATGAAGTAACAAACTGCTGCAAAAAAACATACAGTTTTTTTTACAAATTTTAAGTGGTGAGAATTAAGAACATTTAAAAAAGTTAGAAAAATATTACTTCCCTGCTATGCCTCAAACGCTATTATTTTGCCAGAGACGGAAAGATGAAAACTATAAAAAGGAGCTATTTCCTTTGATTTGCCATACTATGTTTGTTTCCAGGAATTAATCTCTAATCCTTTCAGCATTTTCTCAACTCCTTTCACCATTTTTCGCTATCTCTTATAGACTGCATCGTCACTTACCAGGCGTTATAATGGTGAAACGTTGACCCATCATTTGTTGAAAAAGGTAGATTTTTTCATAATTTTAGTTTTCATGTAACTTACTTTTCTAGATGACTGTACTACCTGCCAGAGTACAGTCACCGAGAAAGCAATCGGTCGTTATAGTTTAGGATATAGACATGAAGACCCACATAAAAAAATCACCCTGTATTTTGTAGTTGATTAGTAAATTTTTTTTTTAGGTAGTTTTTTTAATAAGTTTTCACTTCTATCGGCCGTTTTGCAACCGTTTTTTTTAACTTTGGCATTTTATTTTACCCTTTGCTTACGGAACCCTAATTAAAGCTTATATTCAACAGAGACAAGTCCACGACCGAGCGTACGCTACAAAATGCCCCGTATGTAACGTTAAAGTAGCGAGCAGATACAACTTGCGAGTCCACCTGACTTCGCATGTCGATTACAGGCCTTATGTTTGTACGCAGGCCGGTTGTAATAAGGCGTTTAAAGATCGGGTGAGTTGATTTTGTATATTATTTCACGCTTATACATCATTTACACACGTTTCTTCACAAAATAGAAGGATGTTTCTTCACTATTTAAAAAAACAGCGCACTCCGGGAGTGCAGGCAGAAGTGAAAACTGTATATCTGTGTAAAATCTCATCTGTCGCGAGAACATACGCAAAAAGAGTTTTAGATGAAAAAAAAAATCCCGTCCAAAAAAAAGTCCGACATTTGTCGTCCAACAAATAGTCGTCCGACAAATAGTCGTCCGACATTTGTCGTCCGTCAATAGTCGTCCGTTAAAAAATACCATATGTACGTCTTAATACACTCACAGCCAAATTAAAAAACTGTATATCTGTGTAAAATCTCATCTGTCGCGAGAAAATCTGTCGTCTGTCGCGAGAACGGCTGAAAATGCTCACCCACAAAAGTGCCCAACGCGCCATAAGAAGTTTTCACTTCAAAAAACACATTAATTTACCTACGGTTGTTTACATCAGGGCTCGAAAATATCCGATATTTATTATAAATATCAAAATATCGGATATTTTTGATAAATATCCGTTATATATCAAAAATGTGATATATATCCATTTTGTATGAGAGCCATATTTTTATTTTATTGTATTACTAGCGACCCGCTCCGGCTTCGCACGGCTATATTATGCATGTATTATACATATAAACCTTCCTCTTGAATCACTCTATCTATTAAAAAAACCGCATCAAAATCCGTTGCGTAGTTTTAAAGATCTAAGCATACAAAGGGATATAGGGACAGAGAAAGCGACTTTATTTTATACTATGTACACACGTTTCTTCACGAAATAGAAGGATGTTTGTTCACTATTTTAAAAAAAATACATTAATTTACCTACGGTTGTTTACATTATTTTATATTTAATACAACATTTATTAACAAAATACAAAGATGTTTCTAAACTATTTTATAATCTATACCAATATTATAAAGCTGAAAAGTTTGTTTGTTTGAACGCTCTAATCTCAGGAACAACTGGTTCAAATTGAAAAATGCTTTTTGTGTTGGATAGTGCATTTATCGAGGAAATCTATAGGCTATACAGGAAAAGTATTTTTGTAGTGCACATTTTTTTTCTGCTGAATATATGTCAGCAGTGGAGTACATTTACGCAAAAAAAAAAAAATCCAAATCCACTTAATGTGAAAAACTTCCTGCAATTTCTAAATTATTGGGTATCTCAGTATTGATACACACAGTGACACGTAGGCACATGAGTAAACGTAGGTACCTACCTTCATTTAGAGCGCGCTATTAAACTCGCTGGCGCTAGTATTGTGTCCATGGACTTCGTCGTTTTGTTAGAAACACTTAAATGGTTGTAGCTCTGAGAGTTTTTGAGTTAGCTCCAATTAAAACATACCGAAATTTGTGCACTACAAAAATACTTTTCCTGTATACCATCACGCTGCGACCAATAGGAGCGAAGAATCAGTGAGAAATATGGAAAAAAAAACGGGGAAAATTATTCATCTTTGAGGGCTTCCGTTTTTTGTTTAAACGCGCTAAAATGCTAGATCGATTTGAAAAATATAGGGTACTTTTTATCCCGATATTCCCACGGGATCGGGACTTACGCGGGTGAAACCGAGGAGCGCAGCTAGTTAAATATGTATCATTTATTCACGAAATAAAAATACTTACACACTTTCTCATAATTAGTTGACCTTAAACCTAAATTTTCACACATTAGTTGACCTTAAACCTAAATTTTCACACATTAGTTGACCTTAAACTAAAACCATTTGAACCTTAATAATTTAATTTAGAAATGACAATATTTCATGGATTTAATTATAATTTAATTGTATTTAATGTAATTAAATCTGAAATAAATAAATTATATTATTATAATTGACCTTAAACCTACATTATATCTTAATAATTGACCTTAAGATTAACTAACTACATTTGTTGATTTTTTATACTAATATTATAAAGCTGAAGAGTTTGTTTGTTTGAACGCGCTAATCTCTATTAAAGCTTTGGCAGGTGGACAAAATAATTTTCTCCCTTGACAGAGGACATAATGGGTGGACATAATTTTTATCGTCGGCCCATGCTTGGTGGTGCTAAACAAGTTTCGAAGTTTAAAAGGCATTAAATGCCAAATTAGTTGACCTTCAACATTAATAATTGACCGTAGCTCCCATTAGTTGACCTTTGACCTCACAGACCCCCATATATTCCAGAGTACACTAAAGAAACACACAATGATACACAAGCCGGAGCTGCACTACCCGTGTAAACTGTGCGACATGAAGTTCAGTAGGAAACATCGACTCGTTAAACATTAGTTGACCTTTGACCTCACAGACCCCCATATATTCCAGAGTACACTAAAGAAACACACAATGATACACAAGCCGGAGCTGCACTACCCGTGTAAACTGTGCGACATGAAGTTCAGTAGGAAACATCGACTGGTTAAACACTTGAACCAACACGAGGATAGGAAGAGGAATGTTGTATGTGATTATTGTCGAGATATGTAAGTATATATATATATATTGTAGGACATTTTATACAGCGCCATCTAGCGCCAAGCTAAACAACTAAGCTTGTGTTATGGGTGCTAGATAACAGATAGAATACATATTAATTATGTACTTTTTAACGTGATCTAATAAATTGTTATTTAGTATAGTATAGTTACATAATATAAACTTAATAACAATCATCATATTAAAAAATAATGATGGAACACCTGTATTGACAAAAAAGTATCACGGTAATATTGTGAGACGTCATGCGTCATGGTAACATGACCATGACGCGTCCGTTTCCGTTAGGAATCAGAGTATTTTATAATAATATTGCTCATCTGGGCTTGTGTTATGGTGACGAGTGACGAATAGAAGACTTATGTGACGACCCAGTTGACCAATGGTCACCATGCCGGACTGCCAAACACAGAACCACCGTAGAGCTCCAAAACTGCTAAGTCTTTCAACTCATTAATTTATTAGATACTAGCGACCCGCCCCGGCTTCGCACGGTTATATTATGCATGTATTATACATATAAACCTTCCTCTTGAATCACTCTATCTATTAAAAAAAACCCATCAAAATACGTTGCGTAGTTTTGAAGATTTAAGCAGTCAAAGGGAAATAGGGACAGAAAAAGCGACTTTGTTTTATACTATGTAGTGAAATATTATTTAAAAAAAAAAACACTCCAATATTAGTAATTTTAGAACTCTACGGTGGGTCTGCAACTCTGACGGTGTGCAATATCGTTTTTTAAGTACTTATTTATAATTTTCAGTTTCTATTCGAAAAATTATCTTATACAACACATCAAACAGAAACATACAGACATACAGATGTATATATGTGATGAATGTGGAATAAGAACAACGAACAAACCCGGGATGATATTACATCTTAAATATGGACACGAGAGTCATGAAAATGTAAGTTTAATTATATAAGTTGACCTTGGAATTCAATTAGTTGACCTTTCGATGTAAATAGTTGACCTTTCAATTTTAGTTACAAAACTGAAAATGAATAAATGTTCGCCTTTTTTCATAAAATCCTTTAAATAGTTTCTATGGTACCGTACCCAAAGGCGAAAAACGGGACCCTATTACTAAGACTCCACTTTCTGTTTGTCTGTCACCAGGATGTATCTTATGAACCGTGATAGCAAGACGGTTAAATTTTTTACAGATGATTTATTTCTGTTCCCGCAATAACAACTAATACTAAAAAACAGAATATGATGGTACGGAACCCTTTTAGCGCGAGTCCGATTCGCACTTGTTTTTTTAATATAGCTCAGATAGAATCGTCCAAAATCGTTCTATTTGAAAACTACCTTCATCCCTCTCAGCTGGCAGAACTGACCGCCCGGCGATCTCTTCATACATTTTTAATATGACGTCATCTTTCTGGCAGATAGATGGCGCCATATTAAAAATTTTGAAGCTCTGATTTTTTTGTCATAGGACAGAGAATGCAAAATATGCCATACAAAATACAAACGCCACGAGTATCTCAAAAGCCACTACTATCGCACCCACAATATTCGATATAAAATGGTCAAGCCGTACGGTAAGAAGCAACCAAAACCAATTAGAGATATGGAAGCTGAAGTCAAAGTCAAAATGGAACCCGTCGACGAAGATTATGATAAGATTAATCTATTAGATGTTGAAAAAGAAGAGATACAAGGTAAACGTTGACCTTTGACCCTAATTTGATCTTAATAGTTGACCCTAAAATTCAATAGCAGTTGACATCTAAATTCAATAGTTGACCTTTTACCTGTAATTTTAATGTAATAACACACCGTCGTTTTTGCGTCGGGGGTTAATTAATCTATTAGAAGAGATACAAGGTAAGCTTTGACCTTTATACAGTAGGAATACCATTTAGCTGAACCCCCCGTGACGCACATCTGTAAAAATGTTAGTAAGTATTTACCTTTTTTGTTATTTATTTTATATTGTACTAGCGACCCGCCCCGGCTTCGTGCGGCTATATTATGCATGTATTATACATATAAACCTTCCTCTTGAATCACTCTATCTTTTAAAAAAAACCGCATCAAAATCCGTTGCGTAGATTTAAAGATTTAAGCATATATAGAGCCATAGGGTCATAGGGACAGAGAAAGCGACTTTGTTTTATACTATTGGTGATAGTATATCGTTTTAAAAAAACAGAATCAGTTATCATTACTTAACAACCTTACAGCTGATGTGCGAGTGAGCTCATCTAATTAGTATTCCGACTGTACGTCATTTGACCGCAATAGTTGACCTTTTTTTAATAGTTGACCTTTCACTTGAATTGATTACAATTTTGATAAAATTCAATCTCTTAAATAATAGATAAAGAACACAAATAAAATTGAACTGTACTATTTAACTCTTTGACCTCCAACAATTGACCCGACCCTTTGACCTCCAGAAGATTGCCTCGAGTATTCACAGAGTGTCCTCAATGAAGACATCCAAGCGTGCGTTCTCGGAGCGAAGGGGAACAATGATGAAATTGAATTCGATCAGTTTCTAGTTACGCATATGTTTAAGAAAACTAAGGATGAAGGAGGTAAGAATTAAAAATATAAAAATATGTAATCGTAAATGTTAAAACCCACTCACCTGCCCATTCACTCATTAACTCACCCATTCACTAACTCATTTACCTTTTTTACTAACTACTTACCTTTACTTGCCCTTTCACTCATTAACTCGCCCATTAGCTCTCTAACTCATTTACAGCCAACCACTTACTAGCACACTCACTAACTTACACACCCATTCACTCACTCACCTACTCACTAACTCGCTCATTGTCTCTTTAACTCACGCACTCACCCTAATCACTAACTTACTCACCCATTCACTAACTCATTTACCTTTTTTACTAACTACTTACCTTTACTTGCCCTTTCACTCATTAACTCGCCCATTAGCTCTCTAACTCATTTACAGCCAACCACTTACTAGCACACTCACTAACTTACACACCCATTCACTCACTCACCTACTCACTAACTCGCTCATTGTCTCTTTAACTCACGCACTCACCCTAATCACTAACTTACTCACCCATTCACTAACTCACTCACCCATTCACTAACTCATTTACCTTTTTCACTAACTACTTACCTTTACTTGCCCTTTCACTCATTAACTCGCCCATTAGCTCTCTAACCCATTTACAGCCAACCACTTACTAGCACACTCACTAACTTACACACCCATATACTCACTCACCTACTCACTAACTCGCTCATTGTCTCTTTAACTCACGCACGCACCCATTCACTAACTCATTTACCTTTTTCACTAACTGCTTACCTTTACTTGCCCTTTCACTCATTAACTCGCCCATTAGTTCTTTAACTCACTCACTCACTAACTTACTCATCAATTTACTTACTTACTCACCTACCTCACTAACTACTTACCTTTACTTGTCCTTTCACTCATCAACTTGCCCATTCGTACATTTAACTCACTTACCCACCCACCCACTCACTAACTTACTCACCCATGCACTAACTCACTCACTAACTTACTCACCTTTACTCGCCCATTCACTCAGAAACTCGCCCATTCGCTCTTTAACACTAAATAACTTACCCACTTTTCCTATTTTCATCATCTTTTAAAAACACAACATTAGAACGACGCTATATTTTCATACACCTTTCCAATATCTCCAGATAATATACCAGAAGACGTGAATCCAATAGAATTACAAAAATCAAACGATACAATCGACGAATTACTGAAGAAATGTGAGAAAACACGTTTGAAACGGGAAAAACTAAACAAACTCAAAGCTTTAGCCAAAAGTAAGGAGAGAAAAGCCAAAATGGAAGCTAAAATGTTGGGTAAGTTATTATACACTAGCGACCCGCCCCGGCTTCGCACGGCTATATTATGCATGTATTATACATATAAACCTTCCTCTTGAATCACTCTATCTATTAAAAAAACCGCATCAAAATCCGTTGCGTAGTTTTAAAGATTTAAGCATACAAAGGGATATAGGGACAGAGAAAGCGACTTTGTTTTATACTATGTAGTGATAGTGATATATTTTTTTTTGTCCTGACTGACTGACGGATCAACGCACAGCCTAAACCGCTGATCGTAGAGACCTGAAACTTGGAGGGTAGGTAGTAATTTATATTATAAAGCTGAAGAGTTTGTTTGTTTGTTTGAACGCGCTTATCTCAGAAACTACTGGTCCAAATAGAAAAATTATTTTTGTGTTGGATAGTCCATTTATCGAGGAAGGCTACTTTCTATCCCGATATTCCCACGGGATCGGGACTTACGCGAGTGAAACCGCGGGGCGCAGCTAGTAATAAATATTATTGGTTATTGTTAATTATTATTAGCAAGTGGTTGGGGACCACTTCTGTGCATCTAAACAAACAACTTTTGACAAATGACATAAATGAATTGCTTATCTTTTTATTTATAGAAGAAAAGAAGAAAGAAGAAGAAGCAAAGAAGAAAAGGGATGAGCTATATCTAGCTAGAAGGGAAGAGGAAGAAATTGTTGAATTTGAGAAACTTAGGATCAAATATAATGAAAGAATAAAAAAAATATCTTTAAATGTATTAAAAAAGAAAGGTCTGTATATTATAGGATTATAATTTAATCCACGGTTATTTTTTACTAAATAAGTTATTTAAAACATGATATTTACCATGTTTATTGTATTAACATTGTGGTGCTCGATATTTCGATGCTGTTACAAGCATCATTTTCACGATATTGGAGAGTTTTCTGACCCAAAAAAACTAGGGCAAGTGCGATAGTAGGCATCCCGCTACGAAATCATCGAAACGCATTGTATATTATTTATGTTAAGTTCTTTTTTTTACAGAAAATACTAAAATAAAATATTACAAAGCAAAAACGAATCAAAATACAAATGAAATAAATGATTCAAGTGATGATGAAATTGATGACATTAGTTTTGCTGTAAAACCAAATCAAAATCACAAAAAATATAATGAAATTAGTATAATAAAAAGCAAAAATGATAATAAAAATGATTTGGATGAAGAAAATGAAGTATCTAGTGATGATAATGATAAACTTGATGAAATAAATGAGAAATCCGATGAATTAAATGATGAAATAGCAACAGAAAATAGTGATATTGGTGAAAATAAAAAAGAATATCAAGTTAATCATAATATTAATGTACCAAATGGAGTTATTAGTGAAGAAAGCAGTGAAATTTCTAATGAAAATGAAAACATAGGTAAGAATAGTGAAGAAATTAGAAAAAAAAGTGAAATTATTAAAGAAAATGAAAATATAAGTGAAATTATTAAAGAAAATGAAAATATAAGTGAAAATAATGAACAAGCTACAATAAGCGATAGTGAAATGAAAGATAAAAATGAATTAAGTAAAGCAAAAAAAGAAATTGAAATTATTAGTAACAAAAATAATACAAATGAAGAAAATATCGAAAATGATGAAATTAATTGCAACAAAAATGATTTGAATGAAGAAAATGATGATAAAAACGATGAATTATCTGAAACAAATGATAAAATGGATGAAGACAATGATATAAGAAGGAGTAATAGACAGAGGAAACCAAATAAATTATATGAAACAGAAGAAAATGAAGCTAGACATAAGAAAATGAACTTCAAAACGCATCAGTGCTATGTTTGCTTTAAGGTAATTATAGCAGGATATTCCACATATCGCCATCTAGCCCCAAGCTAAGTAACTACACTTGTGTTATGGGTGCTAGACAACTCATACACTACTTATATTATAAGAGCGGTGTTGGCCTAGTGGTAGATATCTCGACTTTCATTCTGAATTCATGTCGTGGGTTCGAATCCTAGGCCGGACGTGCACCAATACATTTTTCTTAAGAAAAAATTATGTGCGCTAATTGACATTGATCTTACTGTGAAAGAAAACATCGTGATGAAACCCGCGGCTCCAGAAGTATTGACTAGTTCTTTACTCTGTATGCCTAGCATGAAGACCAAAACACGATACGATAAAGCGATATAACTACATCAACTCTCAAAATATGATAGATAAAGCCGCCATGTTGAATTTTTATCATAATTTTTATCGCTATTTATAATAAAAATTCAACACGGCGGCTTTATCTATCATATTTTGAGAGTTGATGTAGTTATATCGCGTGATATCGCTTTATCGTATCGTGTTTTGGTCTTCATGCTAGGCAGGCTGGACATAGTCGACTAAGCTGAGAGGGTAGTAGGTGCTGGGCAAGCCTACTTCATCCTCACGCTAAAAAGGACCTAATTAAAAAGGGTCTAATTACGGAAAACAGCCCGTATATAAGTACAAGTACTACATAAATACTTTTTTTTTTGTAAATATATACATAATATTATAATACATATAAACAACCAACCATACATATAAACCTTCCTCTTGAATCACTATCTATTAATAAAAACGGCATCAAAATCCGTTGCGTAGTTTTAAACATTTAAGCATACATAGGGATATAAGGACAGAGAAAGCGACTTTGTTTTATACTATGTAGTGATGTAGTGATTAAAAACCTTAAAACATCGATCTCTTTTTTATTTCAGCTTTATCCAACGAAAGAAGATCTAATCCAACATTGCCAAGTACATTTCGATGTTTGCAACCTTAAAACGCTAACGAAATGTCCGATCTGTGATTTCGTTACACCGAAAAGCCTAAGCGCTCACATATTAAAAAAACACAAAATTCATCTTAAAATACCATTCAACCATATAAAACAGAGAAACATTAGCGACGGTTCAAAATATATTTACAACGCAGAAGGAACTATAATCGAAGTGGTCCCAAGCATTAAAATACTTAATCAAAATGCGTCCATACAAATTGATAAGAAAAACCGCGAAAAAAAAGATAAATCCATTACAAAAACTAAACTTGTCCGCAAAGGTAAAGAATGGGTCGTCGAAAAAGAACATATAGATCTAAAATTCGATCTGCTACCTGAATTCGATGAAAAAGAACTGAAAAAACTGAAAATTTCAGATAATTATATCGATAGAATGAAACAAATATATAAATTAGCTAAAAAAAGAGGTTTAAAAATGGCGTTCCCGTGCTTTGATTGTGATAAAATATGCCAAAATCTATCAGCATTAAAACTACATGATAGAAAACATCAAATTAATCCGAAACCTTTCAGACCGAGAGGCGAAGTCAAAAAAGAAAAAGAAAAAACTAAAAAAGTTATAACTAACTTGAAAAATAGAAATGCTAAACCAAAACCTATAAAAAACAGACATAAATGCGATGATGAACTGAAAAAGTTCTACGAAAAGAACATAAGAGGCGGCGACATAGAATTTTGGCAATTTTTGAAAATATTTAACAAAATGGATCGTGAAAATATCACTGAATTCGATGAATTAGAAGAAAGAACCGATTTCGGAATTCATATAAACACTAAAAATGTACAAAACACTAAAAATACTATAAATACTGCTACAAAAAATGCAGCAAATACTAAAAACAAAACACCTATCGCTGAAACAAGTTCAAAAACTGCTAAAAAAGATATAACTAATACTAAAAATAATATAAAAACTACTAAACCAGCCCCAACTGCTGCTAAAAATACAGTATTTGGTACTAAAAACTCTAAAAATAAAAATCAAATAGCCAAACCAACTTATAAAAGAGTTATAATGATAAGTAAAGAAGAATATAAAAAGAGAATCGAGGCCAAAAATAAACTAAGAGAAAAAACATTACAAAATGTTTAAAATAATATATGTCTTAGAACTTAAGGCGCATTTACCAAACGCAAAACGCCTGTCGCCAGAGCAGTATTGGCATAGTGGTAGTTACCTCGACCTTCATTCCGAAGGTCGTGGGGTCAAATTCCAGTCGTGCACCAATAGATTTTGAATACAAAATGTATGTATGTGCACTAACTGACATTGTTTTTACGGTACGCGGTAAACCTATAGTTATAAAACCCGCGGCTTAGTTGTCTGCAGACAACTAAGCTGAGAGGGTAGTATATAAACGGTACACACAACAGCACCACTGACAATTTCCCATGCAATCATTTACAATTTTATATAAGCCGAAAGTCATTTGGTAATGGTTTCTATGTGCGCCTTAACTTATATTAGTTTAAGGCAATTCTTTGTGCAATAAAATAGCATAATAATAGATTACATAGATAATAATTATGAGATAAATAATATATATTTTGCAGTAGATACTTCAATTTATTTATATCGGTTGGCGTGGGCGTATTGAGTTTAATTTTGAGGCTCAGGGCATACCTAATAAAATACCTACCTACATAATAAACATTTCTTATTAACACGCTTTTATTAGTTTCACCTGTATGTTTGTATGTATGTATGTAACCAACTCCTTTGGGCACGATTTTTTCTACCTAATAAGTAGTAGAAATTAGCAATTAAAGGTTTTGTTAAAAATACTGGAGTTTAATTTCTTTGAAATCTTATATGAGATATGAACATAGAGGGATATAAAACAAAGAGCTTCTGATGGAATTTAGTGAATTCTATCGTTTAGATCCATTTTAAATCTATAATAGGTTTTTAAAGTTAATAATAAAAAAATAAGCAAAACTTGAAGCTTTTACCCGTGTCCGTCAGCCGGGCAAAAAAAGTGCTTCTAGAGCGAATTGGTTCTGTGAATAATTAGTGCTCAGTCTGCTGTAAATGTGCGCGAAATAAAAAATTAGTGCATGTAGCCATTGAGGAAAAAAACGGGAAAAACACATTCTGCTGGAATGACGGTGCTCCAGCAGGAAGATTTTTAAACGAATGACCGGAGAGGTATATAATGTATATCGGCGGATAGCTTATATTTGTGCATAATTGTGCGCGAATAATTAAATTTGTGCGTCTTAGGGTTTTCGAGATATTTCATTTCCTGCTGGGCTGACGTTTTGCAAAAACTTGTATCTCCGAAACCATTGAATGTGCGACCTTGGATTAAACATATATAAGTAGCTCTTAATTTGTGCGTATTTGTGCGCTAATTTGTTTTTCATAAATATCTACTGTTTAAGAGAAATCATGCAACCCTGAAAATTCGAAAGAAACTCCTTGCGCTTAAATGAGAACACGCAGAGGTTCACTGAAAGCGGTATTTGGCTCGTTTTATTATTCTTTACATGTATAATAAGTTTCAAGACAGTACATACGCACATTTTTCAATAATAACACTTCAAGTCAAATCTGAAAATGTCCTAGCTTTGCAAGAAACCTATTCAACTAAAGATATGTGCGTATATACCAAAAATTAGAGTGCCTTTTGAAATACATATCCTGAAAATTTCAGCTTCAAATGTCGCGTATTTAAGTAGATATAAACGAAAAACAAATCATAACTTCAGTTCTTGGCTAACCGACCAAATTCGAATGGTCACGAAAAAGCGACGGTTTCATACATTTTGATGTTTAATTGGGTTTAGGTACTGTGAATTGGAAAAGTGTTATGGGAAGTTGCAAAAGTTTTATTTTGAGATTAAGATAGTAGAAACTAGTAAGTACGCTTTTATCTTCCTTACCTATTATAGATTATTGATAGCTCAGGTAGGTAAGTATCTACTTCATTTTACTAAGTTCGCAATACCAAGTTAAACAAAAATGTCGGTTTTGTGCTTAAAGGTGGACGCAGATTGATACGCGCCGAGCGCGCCGAATTTTTGCCGTCCACGGAAAAAGGTACCTTATAATAATAGAGATAATGTATCTACATTTACATTTCCGATGACGTCATCAGAGGCGGCCGACACTGAAATAAATAAATGAATAAATGTAGGTATGTACCTTATCTCTATTATTATAAGGTGGACGGCAAACAATTCGGCGCGTATCAATGTGCGGGCACCATTGCATTGATTTTAAAATTGCATAAAAAGACGATTGTGTAGGTTCAAATCTCCGGCCGCCGCGCGCCGGGTGGTTGTAACTCGCTCTGTGTGAAACAGTTACACAGAATGCGGCATTAGTGGGAAAGAGTCAGACGCTAGTTAAGACGTATTTCGCTCCTTGCCTCCCGCACCGCTCTCCGCTCTCGGTGTGCTCTCGGTTCGCTCACCCCGCTCCAATAGTGTCCGGGGTATATCTAGTGTTGCCAATTTAGCATAATCTTATGCTCGATTTGGCATTTTAAGTTTCAATTCCACGTAGTAATAAGTTTGTCATTAATATTTTTTGTCATTAATAATGTCATTAATAATTTTTGCGTGAAGGAGTAACAAACATACAGATACACACACACACACACACAAACGTTCACATTTATAATATTAGTAGGATAGGATATACATATATAGTAGGATGTAAGCCATTATGTTATAAAACCCTATTTAAAACAGTCTCGAGATACTTACGTGTAAAAAGAGGTATTTATGAGACTATTAAAGTTTTGAGAAGTATTGTATTGATCAAAACTATATAGAAATACATATATTATATTTAAAAAAAATGTGTTTTTTTTGTATTTCCTTAATATTTTATTTTAAGTTCAAACATAATAGTATAATAATTTAGGTATAAGCATAAATACCTTCTTAAGTGTTCTAATTACAATCAATTACCTGTCTTAAACTATTTGATTTGTAATTTAATGTGATCCTAGCACTACCCACAAGGTCCTACTGTGATCTTAACTATACCTCAGTATTAAAAAAATATCAAAATCAGGTCACTCGTTTTGGGAGATAAACGCGCTACAATTGATTTATATTACCTATTCCGTGGCACTGCCGGAATAAAAAATAGCCAATAACACTCAATTATCTTCAATCTATCTCTGTGCAAAATTTCCTCCAAATTAGTCCAGTGGTTCTGGAATCTGGAGATACCAACATACAAACATGTTACCAACGTTACCTCTTTATAATATTATAGAGTAGGTATAGAAGGTTAGTATAGAAGTACCTATAGATAAACGTGTCATTTTAGAAATACATGCATTAATATTTCTCTAATGTACCTACTACCTATTTAAAAAATGATAATGCATTAAAACCTCTATAAACGTTCTAAGCGCGACTGTACGGACAACAGCTTCAGTATAATACAGTCCATTTAAGAAGTCATCAAAATGTATGAAACCGTCGCTTTTTCGTGACCATTCGAATTTGGTCGGTTAGCCAAGAACTGAAGTTATGATTTGTTTTTCGTTTATATCTACTTAAATATGCGACATTTGAAGCTGAAATTTTCAGGATATGTATTTCAAAAGGCACTCTAATTTTTGGTATATGCGCACATATCTTTAGTTGAATAGGTTTCTTGCAAAGCTATGACATTTTCAGATTTGACTTGAAGTGTTATTATTGAAAAATGCGCGTATGTACTGTCTTGAAACTTATTATACATGTAAAGAATAACAAAACGAGCCAAATACCGCTTTCAGTGAACCTCTGCGTGTTCTCATTTAAGCGCAAGGAGTTTCTTTCGAATTTTCAGGGTTGCATGATTTCTCTTAAACAGTAGATATTTATGAAAAACAAATTAGCGCACAAATACGCACAAATTAAGAGCTACTTATATATGTTTAATCCAAGGTCGCACATTCAATGGTTTCGGAGATACAAGTTTTTGCAAAACGTCAGCCCAGCAGGAAATGAAATATCTCGAAAACCCTAAGACGCACAAATTTAATTATTCGCGCACAATTATGCACAAATATAAGCTATCCGCCGATATACATTATATACCTCTCCGGTCATTCGTTTAAAAATCTTCCTGCTGGAGCACCGTCATTCCAGCAGAATGTGTTTTTCCCGTTTTTTTCCTTAATGCCTTCATGCACTATTTTTTTATTTCGCGTACATTTACAGCAGACTGAGCACTAATTATTCACCGAACCAATTCGCTCTAGAAGCACTTTTTTTGCCCGGCTGACGGACACCTTTTACCCTGATTAAGCTTTTCTATCAAAGTCACTTGAACAATCGAGGACTGTCAGAAAGATGTCAGTGTCGCTCAAACAATAGATGCGGATGTAAAAAAACGTAGTATTTAAATTCTCTTTGTAAAAAAACATCGGAGAAGCAAAACAAACAAAGGAAATTACTGATTTTTACATGTAAATACCAGTTAATTTTAACATGAAAGCAATGATGCAGCTAATTATTATGTAAACGCAGCTACAACTATAATAAAAAAGTGGTTTTTCATTGTGTTTTGTTAGATAATTTCAAAACAGTTTCTGTCACCTTGATTTTGTGATAAAAATGAGCCGCTGTGATTTTAAAATAGTGTTATTAGGTAGTGAACATGTCGGGAAGACGAGCTTGGTCATACGATTCGTTAATTGTAGGTTTAATTCCGAGATTCCTTATCAAAATGTAAGTATTTCTTTCATTTTTTCGATAGTTGAAGCTTAGATTCCTTTACTGTTATTATTAGCTGTGCGCTCAGTAGATGTCGGTCCCGTGGGAAGTTTAAAAAATCGCGTCTTTACTTACTGCTGTGTAAAATTTCAAGTTAAAAGCCTTGATAGTTTTGGCTGTAATGTTTATCGCTAACAGCGCTTCGGTTTCACCCGATCCCGTGGGAATATCGGGATAAAAAGTATCCTATGTAACTCCCAGTGAATCAATGTATCCCCATACCAAGTTTCATCTAAATCGGTCCAATAGTTACGAAGCCTATTTGTTATAAACAAAAAATATATTTCCTCCATTTGTGTAGATTAGTACTTTTAATTACTATCAATTTAAAGGAAGTGATTCACCGTACACCTTTGATAGTGAATCATTTCCTTCACAATTTAGTTTTATTATGTTAAATTATGATTGCGTATCAAACTCAGTGTTGTGCAGCGAGCGAACAATCGCCTGTGACACAGAAAGTTGCACATTCAATTCTTGCCTCAAACTTGTTTATCGAAGGAGACAATATACTTACAATAAATATCCGTTGTCTAGCACCTATAACACAAGTGTAGATAGATAGATAGATAACTTTATTTGTACAACACAGAAAGAAACAGAACACGATAAACACAAAGTAAAGTAATAGCTAGAAAGTATAAGTTGCACAAATGGGCGGCCTTATCGCTGAAAGCGATTTCTTCCAGGCAACCTTTGAATGGAAAAGAACTGATTCAGCTTTAATGGTAGGTTGTGAATAACTTAACTTATAATAGGTGGTGATATAAAATATTTACATAATTATGGTTTTTGAATATTAAATTACATATAATACATTCCAAATAACTATATGCATAGATACATACAAATAAGTACATAGATACATGTATACATACATAAATAATACAGGAATATATACGGAAATTAGACAGTACTGAGGTAGTGATCAGTTACCATAGCTTTGAAAATGGGAAGGGACTTAGCAGATCGGATGGGTTGAGGCAGGGAATTCCAGAGGATGACAGAGTGAAAAGAAAAGGATTTATTGTAGAAAGTAGAGTTGAGGAGAGGAGCTTGAAGGAGAAGGGATTCTGTCGAACGGAGTTGTCGTGAATGGGCATCACTCAGGAACTTGAAACGTTCTCTGAGGTAGTGAGGAGAGGAGGGAGCGAATAGGACTTTATAGAGGAAGCAAAGGATATGAACATTCCGGCGAAGGCGGATTGGCAACCACTTGAGCTTATGGCGAAATTCAGAGACATGGTCATACTTGCGAAGTCCAAATATGAACCGTATACAGACATTTTGAAGTCGCTCAAGTTTGTCGAGTTGCTCTTCGGTCAGATCAAGGTAGCAGATGTCGGCATAGTCGAGGATAGGGAGCATGAGAGACTGAGCAAGGCTAACTTTAGTGGCAGTCGGGAGAAAGTTCCGCAGTCTACGGAGCGAGCCCGCAGCAGCAAATATCCTCCGACTGGTTTCAGTTATTTGCGGCTGCCAGCCCAGTTCCGCATCCATGATGACACCAAGATTTTTTACAGTTTTGGAAAAAGGGATATGGTTTCCGTCAAACATCACAGGGTCAACCTCCTCCCAGCTAATTTTTGCCAATAACCTAGAACTTCCCAAAACGATGACTTGGGACTTGGACGGATTCACCGCAATCCCAAACGAATCGCTCCAGCTACAAATTTTAGCCAAGTCATTGTTTGTAGTTGCAATGCCTTCATTTAACTGTAGCCACGGAGTTTGTGAGTAGATTTGAAGATCGTCTGCATAGAGATGGTAAGAGGAAGTAAGATTGGAAGTGATAGAGCTAATGAATACTGAAAATAGAAGGGGAGAAAGAACGCCGCCCTGGGGTACACCCGCAGACACATCGCACCAGGATGAGTAGGTGTCTTCGACACGTATACGCTGCCGGCGCCCACACAGGTAACTACGAAACCATTCAATCACCGTTGGAGATATGTTAAGAGAGCACAAAATACCAAGCAAGAGGTCATAGTCGACATTACAAAACGCATTACTGAAGTCAAGCAATGTTAACACAGTCAACATGCGATCATCCATGCCTTTGCGTATGTCATCAGTGATTTTAACAAGTTGTGCTATGCCCCGGACGAAATCCGGATTCGAAGGGATTATGTAGCATATGACTATTAAGGAATTTGGAAAGGAGATATGCAAGCTTGGGCTTGGATAGACAAGATGTTTGATATATTCAAAGAATCGTGCTATATTTTTAGTCTTTTGCCTGCATATTAGATTTCTCCTACCACTCGGGAATCATTTTTTACTATAAAAATATTATTTATCACAGGTTCACTTACCTCAAAAAGCTACCATTTTCATGTTTTTTTTTGTCATAGCAATTTCTTAAAAACAGGAGTGACTATAATTGCTTGGTCAATAATAATCGAACGATTTAGAATCGAATAATATTTTTTTACCGATACATTCCCTTTTACATTTTGTTCGTTTTTATCTAGTACTTTGGAGGTCAGTGGTTTTTAAATAATGAAATCTATCATTTTGTGAACAACTAAAGATAATTATTGTGTTTAATACTAAAGCTACAATCAATTATTAAGTTAATCGACCGAAATAAAAATTCTATCGATTTATTAATCGATTATGCCTAGATCGATATTGAATCTGTGGCACTTTTTTTCTGAGATTGATTGACAGATGTTTGTTGTTCTCATTGCTTTTTTGCTTTGTAAATCTTCGGTATGTTTTGTGTATTTTTCGAGTTTTTTCCAAATCGACTGGCTTTTGCAACGTTTATATTCAAAGGCAGGCACTGACAGACAGATGCGGCAAAATATTAGTTTCATTAAAGGTAACTAGGAGTGATAGCAAACATAAAAATACAGTGAATTAAGTAATGAAATTGACAATAACTTGGTCAAGTATGACTGCAAATATCTCATAATGTCGGAGTGCTAGGGTTATGAAGCTGATATTTATGAAATTACTATTAAATGTGGATTGCAAATTGTCACTTTTCATTTTTGTTCATCTTAAGCCCAAGGTTCTATGAAGATCTGCAGATCTCCTTTGTTGGTGGACGAGGCGTTCAAGGACTTTGGAAAGAAATGGTAAGATTGAAATCGGTCGATATTCGGAAAAGGTTTTAGGATTTGATTTTTTCGGAAGAGGAATAATTTGAGCCTCTTTCCAGAGGGAGGGGAATACACTGTGGGAGATGGAGAAATTCATTATGTGCAGGATAATAGGAAGAATTTCGTCAATAATGGGCATAAGCATGTTGCGACTCATGTTGTCACTGCCAACGGCCTTGGAGGTTATGTGTTTCATACTCTGTTTAACACCACAAGCAGTAAATTGTTCAAAGGTGAAAGGTGGCAAGTCAGGAGTTGGAATAGAAGAGAGACGTTGTAATGTTTCAGCTTTCACAATATCATCAAGCCTAGCAGAGGAGGAAAAGTGTTGGTTTAGTTGATCCAAGTTTAAATCGGTGGGAATGGGTTGTTGAGTTTGTTTGCCAACTCCTCCTAATGACTTCAGAAATTGCCATACTTTGGCTGGATCTCCAGCTTCGATGGAGCTATGAATATGTCGGCGTTGTGCATCCCTACACATTCTATTGCAGCGATTTCGAAGTTCAATGAATTTTTCCCTATTGGCATCAGTTGCATTATGGCGAAGTCTAGTTTTAGCTGCAGATTTCTTATTTATAAGTAGCTTTATATCGTCATTCAGCCAGGGTGCAGGATGATGTTTCAGTTTTATAGCTTTTAAAGGAGCGTGTTTATCAAAAAGTTTGGTTATAAAGTTATTGAACTGAAATTTTTTCTCATCAATGGAGTCGCGGTCAAAAACCCTCCCCCAGTCGACATCTTGTGTATCTTTGCGGAGGTCTTCCAGACTAATACCACTAAAGTTGCGCTGAAAAATATATTTTGGTTTATCTGTAGTACCTACTACCTACATCTCATAATATCCACTTACCATTGCTTGCCTACCTACCTACCCATATGTATACTATACCTATTTATTCTTTGTAATCTTAGTAGTATATCCGTTGTCTAGCACCCATAACACAAGTCTAGTTACTTAGCTTGGGGCTAGATGGCGACGTGTAGAATGTCCTGCATATTTATTTATTTATTTAGTTAGTAACTCAGTCTGTAAGAACACGTCTTTGAATAAACACATACTTACCAAGACACGCATTTTTCATCTGCTAGGTCTACCATATTGGTGACCCCGATATTTTCTTGCATAGGTCAATCATATTTTTGACTCAGACTCAATTAAACGTGAACAATAGTAAACAAATTGTGAACATTTTTAGTGTCGTGCATCGTAAACTTGAACAGTAACTAGTGTCAATAAAATAAGTGCCATGCAAAACGCGGGAGACCATATCATGAACATGCCTGGGGATGCTCAACCTTCGCAGCCCATTGCTGCGCCGCAAGAGCAGCAATCCTCGAGCAACATCGTCCTGCCACCACCACAGCAGGAAAAGCCAGTCGCCGGGGCAATAACGGTGCAATCCAGAATTGCAGATTTCTGGACCGTCAAACCTCGCCTCTGGTTCCACCACTTCGAGTCCATAGTCGACCCACAGCGACCTAGCGACCTACACAAGGCCCAACTCCTCACAGCACGTCTCAGCCGGGACGAACTTAGTCAGGTTAGTGACATACTCGATAACCCACCCGATACAATGCGATATCAAACCCTCAAAGACCGCCTCATATCAGCTTATTCACAATCTGACACTTACGAGCTGCAACAACTACTTACCGAGCTCGAACTGGGCGACATGAAGCCCACTCAACTCCTCCGGAAAATGCGAGAGCTTAGTAAAAACAAGCTTATCCCGGAGGACACCCTACGACTACTATGGTTAGGACGTCTACCGCACTTCGTCAGAGCCGTCGTCACAGTCTGCGGCACGGTGGACCTCAACAGCGTCGCCAACATAGCAGATAAAATCATGGAATCCTCTCGGCATACTGTTAACGCTATCAACAGCAAACCAGCAACCGAACTACCGACGCCTCTACCATCTACGAGCCATCTACATACCGTTCCGCCCAATAGCTTGGAACAAAAACTCGACTCTATAGTACTAGAAATGGCTGCCATAAACCGCCGGTTCGACCAATTAAACACACACGACCGCGGACGCAGCGCCCAACACCACCCGCCCACCAACAGAGACCGTTCATCATCACGGTCACGCGCAGTCAGCAATTACCATAGATATCGTCAACAAAAAGCACAACCAGGAGACCCACATTTCAAGTGCTTTTACCATTACAGCTTCGGTAAAGAAGCTAAAAAATGCGGCGACGACAGGTGCACCCAAAAGTCGGTAAACTAGAATCGACACCTCAGTTGGCGAGCGTAGGTGCCGATCAGTCATATCGCCTCAGCGTCACAGGTTTAAAAAGTGGTATTCGATTTTTAATAGATAGTGGTGCCGACATATCAGTTTTGCCATTTAAACAGAAAGGCCGACCCAATACTCAAACCGAATACTCATTATACGCTGCAAACGGCACACCAATCGCAACATATGGCGAGAAAACACTAACTTTGGATTTGGGATTACGACGCACACTACGTTGGACATTCGTACAAGCAGCAGTTCAACACGCCATCATAGGAGCTGATTTCTTAGCAAAAAATCAACTAATGGTTGACTTACACGGCAAGAAATTAGTTGACAAACTAACCCAACTACACAGACAAACTGACATATGTACAGTACCAAATGTTCCATGCATAAGAGCCGTCAACATTTCAGATCCCTACCATCAACTTCTCCTGAAATATCCAGGAATAACTCAAACTGAAAACTACAAACTAATACCTAAACATGACGTAGAACACCACATCTACACAAACGGGCCACCAGTTTACGAAAAAGCCCGTCCTCTCAACCCTGCAAAATACAAGGCCGCTAAACTAGAATTCGAACGTATGGTAGAACTCGGCATCTGCCGTCCATCCACCAGCCCTTGGGCTAATCCTCTTCACGTCGTTACCAAGAAAAACGGCGAGCTGCGACCCTGTGGGGACTATCGTCGGTTAAACGCCATCACAGAACCAGACCGCTACCCAATTCCACGGATCACAGATTTTACGTACATATTACGTAACAAAACCATTTTTTCAAAAATCGACATTCGGCGCGCTTTCCATTTTATACCTATCTCAAAAGAAGATATACCTAAAACAGCAATCATCACACCCTTTGGATTATTCGAATTCACCAAAATGAGCTTTGGCTTACGTAATGCCGCACAAAGCTTCCAACGGTTTATAAATAAAGTAATTAATGCAAAGAACGCATTTTGTTATCTCGATGACATACTAGTCGCATCAGAAGACATTCAACAACACATGGAAGATCTAGCAGAGGTATTCAAAAGTTTGGACCAGTATGGCATCACCATAAACACCAGTAAATGCGAATTCGGCAAATCCGAACTTACATTCTTAGGTTATCGTGTGAGTGGCATTGGTATTAAACCAGACCTAGAAAAGGTACAAGCTATCACACAATATCCGCAACCTGAAACCATCGCACAACTTAGACGATTCCTCGGATTAATTAACTTCTATCGAAGCAGCATACCGAAAGCCGCGGAATCGCAACACTTATTAGATAAATACCTACACAACTCTAAGAAAAACGACAAAACAAAAATCATTTGGACTACAGAGTCCACCAACGCATTCAACCAATGTAAACAACACATCAGCGATGCAGTCACATTACGACATCCGGATTCATCCGCAAAACTCGTACTCACGACAGACGCTTCCGGTACTTGTGTCGGGGCTGCACTTCATCAAGTTATAAACAACTCCGAGAAAAATTTAGAACCAATCGGATTTTACTCGAAAAAACTCAACAACGCACAAACAAAGTACAGTACGTACGACAGAGAGCTCTTAGCAATCTACATGGCAATTAAACACTTTCGCTACACTGTCGAAGGTCGGGAACTAACCGTGCTTACCGATCATAAGCCATTAACATTTGCGCTAACCAAAAAGGAATCAAAGTCCGACACTCCAAGGCGTCTACGTCAACTAGACTTCATTTCGCAATTCGTCACAAACATCGAATATATCAAAGGAGAAATGAACAACGCCGCGGACGCTCTCTCCAGATTAGTAGAAGAAATTCACATGCCTCCCATCTTCAACTTCGAGCAACTTTACAAGAGCCAAATTGAAGATCAGGAGCTAACAAAGATCAAAAACAACCCTAATTTACAATTTAAATCACTTCAAGTTCCATTTTATAATAAAGAACTTATTTACGAAACATCCACGTCGCAAGCGAGACTATACCTACCGGTAGAGTTCCGAGAACGCGCGTTATCAAGTACGCACGCACTTAGCCACCCAGGTACCGCCGCTACGCGACGTCTCATTTCACAAAGATATTTTTGGCCAGGTATGAATTCCGACGTTAACAAATACGTAAAAGGTTGCATACCATGTCAAAAATCAAAAGTACAAAGGCACACCATTTCACCTCTAGGCGAATTCGAAAACTCTACTCGTTTCGACCACGTCCACATAGACATCGTAGGACCACTTCCACCATCTCAAGAATACACATATTGTATCACTATCATTAATGGGGTAACCAAATGGCCCGAAGTCATCCCTACAAAGGACATCACAGCAGAGACAGTCGCATCCAAGTTCATCGAATATTGGATTTCAAGATACGGCTGCCCTTCAAAAATAACTACAGATCAAGGCCGACAATTTGAATCGCATCTATTCAGCCAAATAACTAAGAAACTAGGCATAGAAAAGATTCACACCACGGCGTACAACCCCAAAGCAAACGGACAAATAGAACGTTTTCACCGCACACTAAACGCTGCGATTATCGCACGCTGCGATAACAACACAAAATGGGTATCAGAATTACCAATAGTACTGTTAGGGCTGCGCTCATGCATTAAAAAAGATATTGGGTTCAGCCCGGCTCAACTGACTTTTGGTAAATCTATCAGTTTACCAGGTGATTTTTTCACCCATCAAAAAGCAAGCTCATCCAATGACACGGAATATACAACCAAATTAATGGAAACAATGTCGTCACTTCAACCCGTGCCACGTCATCAGCAAGATCACAGAAAAATATTCATACACGAAGATCTGGTCAACGGAGACTACGTTTTCGTCAGAAGGGAAAATAAAAAATCATTGACATCACCATACGAGGGCCCGTTCAAAGTCATTAGTAAGTCTCAGAAATACTATCGCATTCAAATGGGTTCTCGAGATGTCGCTATCTCACTTGATAGGCTCAAACCGGCTTATGTTTCAGCATCCCACGAAATCGTTCCGGACTCGGCCAACCAAAACATTCCCACCACAACAAGATCCGGCCGAGTCATTAAAAAAGCAGTTAGATTCGAATTCTAACTAAACATCCTATACCTACCATATCACTTTTTCTCACAAACGATTTCCTGCCTTACATCCATCTCCTCAGTCCAACCACATCACATCGGACCGTCATCGTGTTCACATCGTGTTATCAGCGCCAGCGAGCTTCCATTCCGAGACCACGCATCATCTACACTGGGGGAACAAACCTTCATAACAGCACAAGGTTCCCTAATTTTCGTCATGGGCCCACAACCCAGCAAAACAACCATTGTAGCCCAGAACGCTGCGGGGGGCCCCAACGAATCCAAGCTCCAGGATACTAGTAACCACAACAAGATGTCTCTAGCTGCCATCGGGCTAGTCTCAGCCTTCGTCGCCCTGGGTGTCCTATACCTGGGGTGGCGCTACTGCAAACGCAAGGTGAAAGCTGCTGTCGACCACCGCATAGAAAAAATCGTCGTCGTCGCCAGGGCCGATTCACCACACCTTATACAGAAAGCACTACCACCAGCGCCACCAGGACAAGCATCGTTCCTGTATCCACCCAACGTAAAACAATCAGTGCAAACAGTGTAGTGCGCAGTGCAAGTGTCGTTAAAAATCGTACGCGCCCGCGCAAATCGTATCGTAAGGTATAAGCGGCTCGTACCTAAAAATAGACGCTTCATTCATTAGGTCAAGGCCAAAATTTTTGTTATCTTGATTAGGTACCGACACATTCCAAACAATGAAGGTACTCACTTATCATCTTGTAAGTTTAAAACAGGACTTAAAACTTATACAAACTTACCTTTTTATATAGGTATACCACAACGACAAGCTTTTGCAAATATGTTTTATACCTGTTTTAAATATTTTTTTATTACGTAATTTTAGAATTAAACATAAACAACAATTACTACTTTTGTAAAAAGGTTTTTATTATTTTATAATATATACACACGACTTATAATTTTATCATGTTTGTAATTAGCATTATAATTACCAACATTTACATTTACAATCCTTCGTTATTAAGATAATTGTTTGTAAAATAAAATTTTCATTCGAGACCATGTCAACTCGCATATTGTTATTATCATATTAGCCCATGTAGGTTTTAACCCTAATTGCATGATGTTCCATACTATGTAATGTATCAATTTGTTTCATGTTTATTTTGTTTACAATTCCTTTTAATAATTCATTAATTAATTTTTATATGTTTACAACTTTACTTTAACATTGTATCAATTTGTATTTACAAAAAAAGTTTATTTTCAATTAATTTAAAAAAAAAATGTAACATTTATTTTTATTTTTAGGGGGTAGGCAGATGTAGTACCTACTACCTACATCTCATAATATCCACTTACCATTGCTTGCCTACCTACCTACCCATATGTATACTATACCTATTTATTCTTTGTAATCTTAGTTAGTAACTCAGTCTGTAAGAACACGTCTTTGAATAAACACATACTTACCAAGACACGCATTTTTCATCTGCTAGGTCTACCATATATCTTTAGGCGGACGAACCTTGTAGGAAAGGTAAATGAGGTCATGGTAAGAGAAGCAGTCCGCCGAAAGTTGGCCGTGCTTTGCAGAGTGAGAAGAAGAAGAGACAAGAATAAGATCTAACAGAGAAGGAGCACAATTAGGAAAATGATGAGTAGCATTAAGCGGAAGTATGGTGTAGGCCGCCGTCACGGACCTAAGCTTGCGTGCCCTATGCAGGTATTGAGGGTCTTGCTTTTGGAGGCAGGTGTTGAAATCGCCCATAATAATGGTGTGGTTGTAATGTGGTAAGAACTCCTCCAGCAAGTTCTCAAATGCAGCAAAGTAATTGAAATTACAGTCTGGATTGTAGAAGGCGCCTAACAGAAGTTTACTCTTGTTCTTGTTCTTGATGAATGATTTACCTGATTACACTAAAAACTCCTGCACATTATTTGCCGATGACATTTCAATTCCAATTTCTTCTGACCGCAAAAATCCTAATTATATTCCTGACATTATTAATACAATTAATTCTATAATGACATGGTTAAGTTATAATAATTTAAAAGCGAACATTTCCAAAACAAAAATCATTCAGTTTTGTAATTACGGGACACAGCCCACAGAGCTTAAAATTAAGTACTTATAATGGAGAAGAATTGCCCGAGGCCCATGAGACAAAGTTTTTAGGATTGATATTGGATTGTAACTGTAACTGGAAAGCTCATATCGACCACGTTTGCAAAAAACTAAATAAATTTATTTATGTACTGTACAAGCTACGAAATAGTGCTACTATAAATACAACACTTACGGCCTATCACGGATATGTTGCATCTACTTTGAATTATGGACTAATATTATGGGGCAACTCCACTGATATGATACGAGCTTTCCGAGCACAGAAAAAATGTGTACGTGCCATTGCAGGGTTACCTCCATGGGAATCATGTAGGCCTGTGTTCGATGAGTTAAAACTGTTGACACTGCCTTGTATGTATATCCTAGAAGCTGCAAAGTTTGCTAAACAAAATATGCATTTGTTTAACAAAGCTCGGAATATATTTCATAGATGTGTTAGAGATCCTGATAGAATTGTATTGCCTAGGATTCCTAAAACAGCTCTATACCATAAAAGTTGTCAGACTATGTGTGGAATCATATACAACAAGAGTCCCGGGGATTTGAAATCCCTACCTTCTCATTTATTTCTAAAAAAACTGCGTACTTGGCTGATCGATAAACGTTTTTACTCGATACAAGAATTTTTAAATTTAAAAGGACAGAGATATTATATGGATATTAACTGACATTTATTTAAAAAAAATTTATTATTAATTATGTACAATTTTTTTAAATCTAATAATATTATTATTTTTTGCCACTAACTGCTGATGACTCACTAATTAAGTTTGCATGCCAAGAGTTGGCAAAGTATGTGAAACTTTTAATCCTAAGATCTGTGCTTACCATACTTTATGCAAATAAATATCTTTATCTTTATCTTCATAAGCACTTCTATGAACAAGTGCTGACCAGCGTTTGACGGGCAAGGTTGTGGGGACATACTAACTACCTTATAGGGAATGTGGGCTCGCAAGTAAATAGCGACACCTCCACCAACAGTTTCGACGCGATCGTTACGTATCAGGTTGAAACCTGGCAAAGAATAGGAGTTGACAACAAAAGAAAAAAATATATAAATGGACTGACACATTTTGACATA
Source organism: Idaea aversata (assembly GCA_907269075.1). NCBI lineage: Eukaryota > Metazoa > Arthropoda > Insecta > Lepidoptera > Geometridae > Idaea > Idaea aversata. The sequence continues at coordinate 966,251 of OU026083.1, forward strand.
GTAGCCGCTCGTCTGTGGACCGCGCTTTAGAAGCGATGTGTCAAATGACCCTTAACTGTGGACCACGCTTCTAAAGCGAGTTCTGTGAGCTAACGGAATTTTTATACAGTTGCATACCATAAACTATGGCTTTACCGCTCTAACTTGCATAAAATGTAGGGAAAACAACAAGGATGGCACAAGGTCACATGCTAACTTACAAAAACGTACCCAAAGCAGTGACAACATGTTTAAAAAAAAGTATCGCGTCAGTCTCGTTCCCGCCCGCGCGTGAAATTGTGAGTTGGTTGAAAGAAATGTATTGAGAAACATGATTATTTTAAATGGAATAATTTGTATTATTGCATAGCAATGTAATTAAACTAAAACTATTTGAAGTATTGGTATATTTTTTTATTTATAATGACTTTTGTTAAAAAACTGGGAAAATTAGCCTCACCCCAAATTTAAGTTATAATTAATAGTACATTGCAAGACAAAACTAGACTTAACCATGTTTAAGATGTTAGCTTATTTCATAACGATTCCAATTATATAGCTTCGATACAAGAGTAATAGTCATTTTAATCACCCGCGCCGATATCACGCCGGACCACCCGGAAGTACCACCACAGATAATAGTTTTTGGGAAAAATGGCGGCCACAGGTGAAGGGGTAGTAATAAGAAATTACAGAGAAAAATATAATTGCATACCCTAAGTTGCAGATCAATTGCCTATACCTACAAGCATTGTAATCACAAACAACTACTTCCTAGTAGCCGAAGACGCTGAAGCTGCCGCTGCCAAAGCTCGCCGAGTTTTCGCCGCCGCCGCCGCCGGGTTTACGGCCTTTGGTGGTTTCGGCTTGGCATTACCACCGCCCTCCGCAACAGGGCACGGGAAAACCGCCAAGTCTTCAGGGCGTCTGATGCATTGCCGCGTGCCTTCCGCATCAAGGACGTAGACAGAGCCCCGATGCGTCCAAGAATTGGAAACTCCGAAGATCTGCCTAGCCTTCATGAAGAGCTGGTGTCTGGTTCTTGTCAGGAATTCCGACACTGTGTAGCCCGAGCCTTTTTACTTAGTTTTTGCCTTCCAGACACCATCTCGATCAATCTCAGAATGAAATTTAATCAAAATGGGCCGTGGCTTACTGGTATTGGCTCTTCCCATCCTTTGGCAACGATGAATGCTGCTCTCTGCGAAGGCAGTCTGCTGGAGCAGCTCCCTCATTACCCCAACAATGACCGTGGGCAACTTCTCCTCCCTGGCCTCGCTGACACCGTGAAGTAGCAGGATGTCCCTCCTGCTGTGCTGCTCCAACTGATCAATTGTGTGCGACATGACCCCGATCTGCTGCTGAAGAGCCTTAAGCGCTTTTGTAACTAAGGCTTTGTAGGAAGCAAACTCCGCTGCAATACTTGCGACACTGGGAGATGCAACAATGTTCTTCTGCAGCTCCCCCTCGAAGGCCGTCATACGCTTGTTGAAGTCAGCCTCCAGTTGCAAAAGTGATGACAGTTGATCCATAGTAATTAGTGATTGTGTAGTTCTACTTAGTGCTCACGGAATCTTTAGAAAACACAAACTGGTAGGTGGATTTCGATTATATTTTACGATTTTGCATTAAATATATTGATTTGTATACTTAAAATATTTTAAATTTTAAATTAAAGTCAGAGATGAAACCACTTGTTTTTTAAACCTACCCGCGAAACAAGCTAATGTAGGCAATGTAAATATAAGTGTAGTTACTTAGCTTGGGGCTAGATGGAGATGTGTGGAATGTCCTGCAATATTTATTTATTATTTAATTTGGCAATCCATCGCAGAAGATCGAGAGCTATGGAAGGGGCGTAGAGAAATATAAAACCTAGCAGCGTTCCGCGGTTTCACCCGCGTCAGTCCCGATCCCGGGGGAATATCAAAATAAAAAGTAGCCTATAACCTTCCTTGATAAATGCACTATCCAACACAAAAAGATTTTTTTAATTCAAACCAGTAGTTCCTGAGATTAGTGCATTCAAACACACAATGGAAGCCATCAAAAATTTTACCCGTTTTTTCCACAGTTCCCACTGATTCATCGCTCCTATTGGTCGCACCGTGAGTGATGTTATATAGCCTATAGCTTCCTCGATAAATGATAATCCAACACAAAGAGAATTTTTCAATTCGAACCAGTAGTTCCTGAGATTAGCGCGTTCAAACAAACAAACTTTTCAGCTTTATTCGTTTCTTGTCTGGGTGTTAATAAGTAAGAAAAGTAAATGTATAAATGTATAATAAGTAAGAAAAGTACATAACTTTTTTATCCATTGTGTGGCCCCCATAACACAAGCCAAGTTACTTAACTTAGGCCTAGAAGAAATCGAAAAACGTAGATGAAGAAGAGATTGCCCTTTGTGCCACTCTAGGTTGTTTTTACCCGACTACGGCGAAGCCAAAAGGGAGGGTTATGTTTTTGACCTGTATGTATGTATGTTCATCTGTTCCCATGTAACTTCAAAACTACTTATTATAATTTTTCTATATTTAAGTTTTGTGTTTCGTTAAGTTTTGACTTAACGAAACGTCGGGACTATTGAACAGGTGCACCGACTAGTCGAGAAGATAAACTTCGCCTTTGAAAATAGAAAGTTCTGCTCGGCCGCCTTTCTGGATATTTCACAGGCATTCGACCGTGTTTGGCACGAAGGCCTCCTGTATAAAATAAAACTAGCTCTTCCAGTGAACTACTTCAAATTCCTACAGTCGTACCTTTCCAATCGTCATTTCTTCGTCAAACATGGAAACGACAAAACTGGTCTGAGAGAAATCCACGCTGGTGTTCCCCAGGGAAGCGTGCTGGGACCAGTCTTGTATCTCATCTACACCGCTGATTTACCACTCTCTGACGACGTTTTGACCGGCACATTTGCAGACGATACCTCAATACTGGCAGTTCATTCTGATGCTGCGACAGCAACCGCAATGCTCCAGAACAGCCTGAATAATATTTCAACCTGGCTCAAAGACTGGCGTATTAATGTCAATGAAACCAAGTCAGTACAGGTGACCTTTACTACGAGACGTGACACTTGCCCAACGGTGTCGTTGAACGGAATACAAATCCCACAAGAAGACCATGTACGATATCTTGGCGTATACCTGGACCGTCGCCTCACTTGGCAGAAACATATTCTCACCAAAAGAATAGCCTTGAGCCAACAGCTAAGAACTATGCACTGGCTATTGAACAAAAAATCCCAATTATCATTAGAGAATAAACTCCTCATCTACAATTGCATAATGAAGCCGGTCTGGACCTATGGCATCCAATTGTGGGGAACAGCCTCCAACTCCAATTTGGAAATCCTACAGCGATCATTCCAGTCAAAGATATTACGCATGATATCTGGAGCTCCCTGGTACATGACAAATCACCGATTACACCACGATCTGGACATGCCAACTGTCAAAGAAGAGATCAGAAACTTTATGATATCCTATAAAATTAGAATATCAAATCACACAAACCTACTCGCATCCTCTTTGATGACTGTGGACTCTGCTTTTAGGAAAGCTCCGCAAGACCTATTGCCATGACCTGAGATATTGATACAAATGGGTGATTCAATGGACTCACGCCATACAAGCCGCTAATCAACTACATCACACACATGACCTCTTAGCTAAATGTCTGAAAACAAGACAGATCGCAAGAAAAAAGGAGATTAAAAAAAAAAAAAAAGTTTTGTGTTTCGTTAAGTTTTGACTGATCACTCTGAAAGTCTTTGGGGGAAGCCTATATTCTGCATTGGATGTGTTGTGGCTGATATGATGTATGATGAAGTGTCTGTTTTTAAATTTTATCTTAAATTTTTTTATTTATGATTCGATTTTTTTGGTACACTTCGCGGTTTCACCCGCTAACTCCCAATCCAGTGGGAATATCAGGATAAAAAGTACCCTATGTTACTGTCAATGAATCAATCCTCATACCGAGTTTCATCTAAATCGGACCAGTAGTTTCGGAGCCTATTCGTTGCAAACAAACAATCAAATCATTCCACTTATATTAGTATAGATAAATGATTTATACCCACAAGATCTGGACGGGACGGGACAGGCGAAGCAGCAGGGCACTACTAGTATCTCTAACATAAAGTTTGTTATGTTTCAGACGGTTGGGGCAGCATTTTGTGCAAAAACAATGCAATCAAACGGTAAAGACTTCAATATTGGAATATGGGACACTGCTGGCAGTGAAAGGTAACTCACAGAACATATATCACATGCCCATTGTACTATCAGCTGCATAATTGCAGCCCCCGGTAGACTTCGAAAATTTCATTCTAATAATTTTTATTTGATAAATTGATAAGTTAGAAGACTCTAAACTTCAACTATAGCAGGTGTCTAGAATCTTACTTATGTTAAAAACATTTTTATAACAGCCGTTTTGGAGCTCTGCGGTGGGTCTGCAATTATGCAGCCGACTGTACAGTATGCGTCATAAGTTCACTATCAGTTTGCTACAATAATACTATCAACAAGTATTGGACTTACGACCTTCTTCTAATAGACGTTACACACAAACATAAATACCTGAATTAAATGTACTCAGTGTGATTATTATTTGTCAATGCGTTAGCTATGTGTTGAGTTGTGTGAGTGGTATAAGGGGCCACCCGCTACACCAACCGACGTGGGTTCGATCCACAGGTTACGTTGTTATAATGTTCTAATAGTGCTGCACGGGATTATAAACGTTACGGTGGGCAGAGACTTTTGACCGTTGATTGTACAAGTTTGTGTATATTGTTAAAGATATGAAGCAATGACACGTATATACTACCGCGGCGCTCATGCAGCCATTATATGCTATGAACCTTCGTGTCTGGAGTCCTGGAGTAGACTGAGGCATTGGCTGCAGGAGTTGAGGAATGTCGAAGAGGTATGCTCACATTTATTGTGACGACCCAGTTGGCACAATGGTCACCATGCCGGACTGACAAACACAGGGTTGCGGGTTCGATACCCGCCTCAAAAATGTATTTATTATTAGATATTTGTCTATGGTCTGGTTTTTTTATGTATTATCTATATACTATTATAAAGCTGAAGAGTTTGTTTGTTTGAATGCGCTAATCTCAGGACAGGAACTACTGGTTCGAATTGAAAAATTATTTTTGTGTTGTATAGTCCATTTATTGGAGGGTTATAGGCTACTTTTTATTTTCTTATTCCCACAGGATCGGGACCTACGCGGGTGAAACCGCGGGGCGCAGCTATTATATTATATAGAGCGCCCGAGGTCTATATAATTTACTAGCGACCCGCCCCGGCTTCGCACGGCTATATTATGCATGTATTATACATATAAACCTTCCTCTTGAATCACTATCTATTAAAAAAACCGCATCAAAATCCGTTGCGTAGTTTTAAAGATTTAAGCATACAAAGGGACATAGGGACAGAGAAAGCGACTTTGTTTTATACTATGTACTGATTGTGATGATAGTGACTAACTAATTTCAACTGTCTGGCTATCATGGTTCATGAGATACAGCCTGATGACAGACAGACTGATAGACAGTGGAGTCTTATTATAAGACTCCACTGTCTACCCTTTGAGTATGAAACCCTAAAAACTTCACTAAACCTAGCAAATTAAAATCCATGTATATTTCTTCCAGAATTGCAAAGTATACCTCTGTGGTACAAAGAAAGATTTGCTGGACAAAGGCTTGGTCACACGACAGGTGCCGGAAGATATTGTAGCTACGTACTCGCAGGGCCTGTGTGGACACTACCTTACTAGTAGTAAAACTGGAGATAATGTCGGTATGTCACTACACTACTCATCATTAGAGAAAAATTTAAAGATATAATAGTACATTGTTACCCTAGGTGTGAAAGTCACTCATTAAAAGTCCCGAGACAGAGTTTGGCGCCCGAGCGTAGCGAGGGCGCTAATAGTTCGAGGGACTTAATGAGTCTTTCACCCGAGGTAAACACTTTGCTTTTCATTTCGAATAATACATCAAATTCTTCCTAACAACGAGAGTCAATGAGAGACTCCATACTACCTGATCCTCTTACAAGGTTGGGACCAAGGAGGTTATATACATGTGTTATTCTTTGGTGTTACTTAAAGCAAGGAGGTTAGGTTTTTAAAGTTCCTAATTCGTAATGATACTGATACTGGCTACATGCACATTGCACAAGCCGTGCGAAGCCATAATTTGACATGACAGCTGTCAGTGAAAGCGATTTTCCCTAGGGCTGAAAGTTTTATTTTCTACACGCTCTTCAGGCATCTTTAGACCTACTTTCGGAGTATGAGTAATGAAAATATATTAACGCTCTATTCACAATATATTTAAGAAAACTTGCTCTACGTTCACAAAAATCCTGATATTTTTCGCAAAAATAGCGATGTTTTTCAACCTTCTTGGAAACGCAACCCATTTACAAGTTAAAAATATCTAGCGACCCCCCCCCCCCCCCCCCAGATCCTTAATAAAACTACGCCATTTTTACAAAGAGTTTGTATTTAACTTTCTCTGAGGAAACCTACTTATATTCATCGAAAAGACAAGGATAGCATCTGACGGTATGCTCAAAATGGAGCTCAATTACCAAAATATTGATATGTGGATCCTTAACGTCTCCAAAATAGAGCCACGTTTTGATAATTGTATAAAATAAGTTTTATGCACCAAAATATTTGCTTATAGTGTCATTATCTAGGGAGGAAACAGTCGACTACGTTGGTATGGAGAGAGCGTCGGTACCCTTTCCTCTTAATAAATTTTCCTAAAAAGTTTTTTAAATGTCACCATTTCATTTTCAGATGAACTGTTCCAAAAGATAGTGGACGACTGCGCAGCTGATCTGAAAGTAATGAAAGAAGTAGAAGATCTGAGACTACAGTTACAGAGGGACGAGGCTGCTTATATATCTAGGAATAAAGTACATTGTTTGTGTTAATATTATTTAACAAATATTTATGTTTTAAACAAGCTGAGATACTAGGTAAGGGTGCGTTTCAGGTGTGTCCCACTATTTCCATGGAAATATAAAATGGATAAAGTGGGACAAGCGTTTTTTCCAAATTATATCCCACAAGCTGCTGTTACAAAAAAACCGCATCTTTTCCTGTGGCGACAAAAAAACCGCATGTTTTCCTGTGTGCCCAAAGCTGTTCCCTCGTGGGAACAGGGGAAGATTATCTCTTTAGAATGTTACTCGCTCCGTGGTTTCACCCGCGTGGGTCCCGATCCCGTCGGAATATCGGGATATAAAGTAGCCTATAGCCTTCCTCGATAAATGGACTATCCAACACAAAAATAATTTTTCAATTCGAACCAGTACTTCCCGAGATTAGCGCGTTCAAACAAACAAACAAACTCTTCAGCTTTATAATTTTAGGATAGATTTGTCAGTTTATAGTTTATTTATCAGGCCGTTATAGATAATTAAGAGTTAACAGATTCTCAAAAAACAACTTCCTTTTTTGCCGCAATGGAAATAATGGTATATAATTTGGAAAAAAAACGCTTGTCCTACTTTATCCATTTTGTATTCCAATGGAAATAGCGGGACACACCCGAAATTCCTACACACCACATCAGTGTGCTGCCACTGTGTGGTGTGTAGGAACTGGTGTGGCTCCACACAGTTTTTTTTTTATTAAATAAAAAAATAAAAAAACTGTGTGGAGCCACACCAGTGGAAACGCACCCTTAGTCCCGACCTTATTTTTTTCTAAAACTTTTCAATATTTTCTTATCATTTAAACTTTCCCTGGACTCGTACAAATATTTCAAAACCAAAATTAGCCGAATCGATCCAGCCGTTCTCAAGATAAGGCTTGATTAAGGGAAATAGGGATTCATTTTTATATACAAGGGGAAAATTTTAAACGGGCATTGAGGGCTCTATCCACATCTATAACATATAGCGAAAAATGCTTAAGTACACAGCCTACTAAATAGTTACTATTGGCACGGGTCGCCTTCGTTGGTGAAAATTGTTGATTGTTACAAATGTGTTTTGTTTTTCTCAAAAGTGCTGAGATGGAATTGTAGGTGAGATTTTTACCGACATTTTGGTGTGATTTTGAGCCAAAATTTTTCTATAATTTTGAAGCTATCCTAAAATTAAGAATTGAAACTAGTCTAGCATTGAAACGACAAAGAATTTTCGCCTCAAAATTACCCCAAAATTTCGGTAAAAATGTCACCTACAATTCCATCCCAGCACTTTTGAGAAAAACAAAACACATTCCTATCAACAATTTGTTTGGCAGCATAAGCAGCCTTAAAGGAATAGCATAAAAACTAAAACTGCATCATAAGATTTTAGAAAAAGTTATTACCGATTATCGAACCTGTTAATTTTGCAAAAAAATAATCTTAATATATATAAATCTCGTGTCACAATGTTTGTCCTCAATGGACTCCTAAACCACTTAACCGATTATAATAAAATTCGCACACCATGTGCAGTTCGATCCAACTTGAGAGATAGGATAGCTTACATCTCGATATTCCCACGGGATCGGGAGTTACGTAATATATATAAATCTCGTGTCACAATGTTTGTCCTCAATGGACTCCTAAACCACTTAACCGATTATAATAAAATTCGCACACCATGTGCAGTTCGATCCAACTTGAGAGATAGGATAGCTTACATCCCGATATTCCCACGGGATCGGGAGTTACGCGGGTGAAACCGCGGAGCGCAGCTAGTTATCCTATATATTTGTATCAATCGATAGTGTTGATCCATCATCGATGTAGAGATCAATTCCTAGAAACAAACTAATACGGCAAATAAAAGGAAATAGCTAATTGCGGTAGTTATAACTTACATTCTACTAAAATAATGCAGTAAGGAGCCACGACTTAAGGCTGCTTATGCTGCCAAACGCAACGCGCCAGCAATACCCGTCGCTTACAACTAATATTATTGGTTGTAACGAATGTGTTTTGTATCAACAATGTTCACCAACGAAGGCGACCGGTGCCAGTAGTTACTATTTAGTAGGCTGTGTACCAAGGTCGTTGGCGTATGGAGCTCTCTTAACAAACTCAAAATACGTGACTATTTCCGCATTTTTCGCTATCTGATATAGCTTAGGAAATTGCCCTGAAGGCCCGTTTAAAAACTTCACCCTGTATAACGAGTGCCTTTGTCTGGTTGTTAATTTTTTACCGGAATCCGTCTAGATTTTTTTACATACAGACAGCAAAAAAAACTAAAAACCGGCCAAGTGCGAGTCGGACTCGCGCACGAAGGGTTCCGGACCATTATATTCTGTTTTTAGTATTTAGAAATACATCATCTGTGAAAATTTCAACTGTCTTCCGTTTTAAACCTTTGGGTACGGAACCCTAAAAGTATAAAACAGCTATTTAATTTAAGAACGACTGCTTATGATAAGCTTTAAAATTATAGAAACAAATTTAAATTTAATTTTATATGAGTTAAATAATTCTAATATTTTCATGTATTATTTTCATAATTAAAAAAAAATGCATTTTCGTGTTGTCACAATATAATGAAATGCTACAGTATTTGCCTGTGGCTTTGTTCGCGGCTGTTTTTTTTTAGTATAAGTAGAAATAATGACTGTAATCTTGTAAATAAATAAGTATGCTTTATATTTTTATTGATTTTTTAATTTATTACCTAATTTGCTGTCCCGGCAAATGTTGTTTTGCCATAAAAAATCCATACAAATCTGTTAAAAAAATATGATAAATGAGGAACCGCTCGACCGATTTTGTGCAAACTTCACATAAACCATCTACTAAATAGTCCGAACAAAGCTTAAACATTTGGTTTGGATAGGTGAGCCAGTTCTTGAGTTATAAAATTACAACGAAAAGTGGCATTGATTTTTAACCGACTTCAAACAAAAAAGGAGGAGGTTCTCAATTCGTCGCGTATATATATATATATATATTTATGTATGTTCGCCGATTACTCGAAAACGCCTGGACCGATTTGGAAAAATCTTTTTTTGTATGAAAGGGGATAACTCATTATATAAATAGATCAGCTAACTAAACTATCTTTATGCAAAATTTTATCAAAATTTGTCCTCTGGTTTCGGAGATTACTCCCTACAACCTTACAACTTACAAACTTTACCATATCACTATCACTTCACTACATAGTGAAAAATAAAGTCACTTTTCGCCGTTCCTATGTCCCTTTGTATGCTTATCTCCTTAAAACTGCGATAAACTACGAACGATAGAGTGATTCAAGAGGAAGGTTTATATGTAGGTATAATACATGCATAATATAGCCGTGCGAAGCCGGAGCGGGTCGCTAGTTATAGATAAATACCTACATAATTGACGACCCAGTTGTCACAATGGTCACCATGCCGGACTGCCAAACACAGGGTTGCGGGTTCGATACCCGCCTCAGACATGTAGGTATTTATGCTTAGATATTGATCTGTGGTCTGGTTGTTTCTATGTATTATAAGTAGGTATATATTTACAAAAAGAAAAGTACCTATATAAGTAGTAGGTATATCCGTTGTCTAGCACCCATAACACAAGTCTAGTTACTTACCTTGGGGCTAGATGTGTGGAATGTCCTGCAATATTTATTTATTTATTAATTATGCGTCATTTCCAGTCTTTGAAGCAGCGCTCTCAGTTTCACCCGCGTAACTCCCGATCCCGTGGAAATATCGGGATATAAACTAGCCTATGTTACTGCCAATGAATCAATGTATCCTCATACCAAGTTTCATCTAAATCGGTCCAGTAGTTTCGGAGCCTTTTCAATGTAAACAAACAATAAAAATATTTCTTCTTTATAATCACTACATTAAAGTACAAAACAAAGTCACTTCCCGCTGTCTGTTCATAAGTATGCTTAGATCTTTAAAACTACGCAACGGATTTTGATGCGGTTTTTTTAATAGATAGAGTGATTCAAGAGGAAGGTTTATATGTATAATACATGCATAATATAGCCGTGCGAAGCCGGAGCGGGTCGCTAGTATTAGTATAAATTGTACATAAAAAATATAAATTAACTTTTTCTGCGGATCGTACGTGCAGGTCAAAGTCCAGGAACTGGTTATGTAGGTAAGTAAGGTATAATTAATTGACTTATTTTTCAAAAAGTTACGGATATGGTTCAACGACTTTCTCTTTTTGATTTATAACAAAGAATATCTTTGCATTATCTACTTCTACTAGGGTTGGTTGATAAGTTCAAGATCTTAAATAAAATTATCTTAATTGCAGGACGTAATTATTAGATTTTTTTTTTCTCATTCACATATTTTTCTGTTTAGATTGAAGATAGAAACTGAATTCAAAATACTACTAATACTAATCACTATTAAAACTTATAAAACAATTATATATAAGCGCTAAAACCTAACCTACGTAAAATTTTATTTACAAGTAGTTACAAGTACTAAAAACAATGTATAAAGAACAAGGGCGAATTATTGTCTCAAAAGTTTTGGCGTCTTAAAATTTGAGTACAACCATGGTGTTTAATTAATTATATAATGTTTTTTGGCGCTAATTATTTATTCTATATAACCACCGTTTATAAAATCATATTGATTAGTATAAACACGATTACTTGGTACTTCCGTTCTACTCAATTTGCATTTCGGTAATACCAGTACTAGAGCATTACTTCTATTTTAGAAGTTATAAATATTAAATGACACATTTTTTTCTCTATGGATATGTATTTATATTTTTAATTATTGTGCATCTTTGATTCATTAATTATAATGAATCAAAGATAATGAACATACAAAATAAACAACAAAATAATGAACTAAGATATTTTAGCAGTAGAAAATAAATTGAAATTATGGCAACACTAAACTCAAGCATAACCGAACATCATCTCCGGGCTCACCAGCTCATGTTCAATTTCAGCAACCACCGGGTTGGCAGCGCATTCTGCAGGGTAAACACGGCAAAGGGGGGGTCTCTTATAATACTGAACAATAAATTAAAATATAAAGAAAGAAAAGATGTCGTGTCTATGTCTGTGGAATGTGTAACGGAAATATCTTGTGTAGAACTGGAGCAATTAATAGTAGTATGTGTATATAGACGACCTGTTTTTGAAAATTTTAAAGAATTTATTGAGATATTGGATGAAATGCTAACAAAATTAACTAAATCAAAAAAACAATTACTTGTATGTGGGGATTTTAACGTAGATTTACTGAAAATAAGCACCTTTTCCACGAAACTTCTGAATTTGTATAAATCACACAATTTATCTAACGTGTTTCTGGAGCCTACTAGAACCACTGACACTACTGCGACATGTATTGATAATATTTATATTACCGATAATATATCCACGATTAGCAAATCTATCATTAATAAATTAGAATCAGACCATAGTGGTCAGTTTGTCAAATTTGCTATTGTCATAAAATCGATACCAAAAAGGAAAATAAAGTACGTACCGGTGACTGCTGCTCGTCTGGAGGAACTTAGATTGAATTTAGCTAACGTTTTACCGTTTCTGCCTTGTGATACGGATCCAAATGTATTATATAATAACTTTTTTTCGGTTCTTAATAACCAATTTCAGTCTATCTTTACATCCAGATCTATGGTAGTCTCCGACAAACGCGAGTTTAGTGACTGGGCAACGGTTGGTATTCACCGCAGTAGACATAAACTATATGAGTTATACGCGGAAAGACAGAGTAATACATCAGAGGAGTTTGGAGCCTACGTTAGAAACTATTCAAGGATATTTAAAAGAGTGTGTATTTTGGCAAAATCTCTCTTCATTAAATCTGTGATTAAAACTAGTGATGATAAAATAAAAGCTACATGGAAAGTAATTAACGCTGAAACAGGGAGAGTCGCAGCCAAAAACACCGAGTTTAAATTGAGTATTAATGGAAATATAACTAATAATGATCAAGATATCGCAAACGAATTTGAGATTTTTTTCGGTAATGTAGCTATTACTTTGACGAAGGCTTTAAATTCTTCTACCCCCATTGCAGAAGCTTTGCTAAAAACGAATGTACCAAATTGTAATAAAACATTTAAATTCCAATATGTTAAAAATCATGACATTATTGTAGTGCTTAAGCAAATAAATCTCAAGAAAACTAAAGATCTATGGGGGATGTCTGTCCCGATTGTTAAATCAATTATTGAACTGATTATACCAGAACTAGTCATTATATTTAATCGATGTATAGATTGTGGTGTGTTTCCTGATTTAATGAAATTGAGTAAAGTAGTTCCACTGTTTAAATCTGGTAGTACCTCAGACCCCTCCAATTTTAGACCAATATCAGTACTACCCACGTTAAGTAAAATTTTTGAAAAACTTATTTTAAAGCAACTACTGAAACATTTCCATGATAATAATATCTTACATAATAAACAGTTCGGGTTTAGTAAGGGGCGCTCGACTACTGATGCGGGTATAGCGTTAATTAAAAACATATTTGATGCTTGGGAAATTTGTGACATCTTTTATAAGTCCTGACCAAAAATAATATTTTTTGATATTATTAAACATTCTTCTAATGCCCGCGTGGCCACTCGTGGGCAACAGATGAAAGTCGTTTAATATTACTTTTCTGTCATCTATATTTTCTATACGTTCAACATCTTTTAAAATACATAAGGAAGGGCCCCCCCAATCTTTAGTTTTCTTTATTTCGCTCACTAATTTTACCACAAATATTTTCGTATTTTTATTTTTAAGTAAGTATATTTCTTCGATCGATATATCTTTACAAAACTTAGCCAGCTCTCTCGCAAATTCGGCTCGCGACATTTGTGATTGAGAAGCCGGATTAATATACAATGAATAGTGAGCTTTGTCGTAAGAAAAAATATTATTTTCATAATCGATGTTGTGTTTGCAACGTAATTGGTTTAATTTTTGTTTATCTATAAATCTTAGTTCTACTGATTTTTTAGGTTTTATATAGGTTTCGACTAAACGTGGTTGATCAGGCCAGGTGTCGTCGTTATTAGTCACGTCAGATTGAGAAGAAGTATTACTTGTACATTGCATTCTTCGGTTTTGAGCACGCGTCATCACAAATAAACAATCATTCATCTCTTTCAAATCTTTCGAAGTCACAATCACACGAGATAATGCATCTGCAGCTGCATTCTCTTTACCTTTCACATACTCTATTTCATAATCATATTCTTCTAGGAGAAGTCTAAATTTAAGTAATCGACTCGAAGGGTCTTTCATGTTAAATAGGTATACTAAGGGTTTGTGGTCTGTTAGTATCTTAAAACTTTTTCCATATAAATATGGGCGGAAGTGTTTCACAGCCCAAACCACAGCTAACAGTTCCTTCTCTATAGTAGGGTAGTTTCGTTCCGCTTTGTTGAGGTTCCTACTTGCAAAGGCAATGGGACGACCGTCTAAATTTGATAAAATAGCTCCTAATGCGTAGCCAGACGCATCAGTTTGTACTATGAATTTATTGTTTTCTGACAAATCGGGATATTGCAATACTGGTGGATTCATAATACATTGTTTTAAAGTTTCGAATGACTGTTGACAAAGGTTATCCCAGTTAAACTTTACATTTTTACGACACAATGAATTTAAATAGTACGCTTTTTCCGCAAAATTAGGTATAAATTTCCTGTAGTAATTTGCTAACGCTACAAATCTCCTGACGTCATCTATATTTTGTGGGACGGGGTAATTGTGAATTATTTTAATTTTCTCAGGATCTGGTAAAACACCTTCACTAGTTACTATGTGACCTAAATAAAGTAGCTGTTTTTTGAGGAAATCGCATTTAGATGGATTTAATTTTAAGTTAGTGTTACGTATTCGTTCAAAAACTTCAATTAAATTTTTGTTGTGGTCGTGTAAATTCCTACCCAGGATAATCAGGTCATCTAGATAACATAGGCATTTATCGTAGCTTAATCCCGCCATTGCCATTGTCATCATGCGAGAAAAGGAACTCGGACTCGTTTTGAGTCCCATGGGCATTCTGGTCATTTGATACTGGCCAGAAGAGAATGCTGTGAACTTTCTACTTGACTCTTCTAGCTCTACATTATAAAATCCTTGGTTAAGGTCTAAATGCGTGAAATATATGCAACCAGATAAGGAGTCTATAATTTCGTTAATATTGGGTAATGGAAATTTATCATCTACGATGCAATTATTCAGTTTTCGGTAGTCTATTACCAATCGCCATTTTTTCTCTCCTTCTGATCGTTTTGGGACTAAAAGGACCGGACTACTCCATTCACTATTGCACGGCTCTATAATACCTTGTTCAAGCATGTTATCAATTTGTTTTTTAATTTCACTTTTCTGCGAATGCGGAAGTCGATAAGGTTTGGAGTACACCGGGGCTACATTGGGTTTTAAAATAATCGAATGTTTATATAGTTTAGTGGTTGTTAATCGGTCTCCTTGTATGTGAAAAATGTCGTTATATTTAGCACATATTGATAATATGCTTTGTTTTTCTTCTTTACTTAAATGATCTAAGTCTAATGTTGATAGCAAATTTTTAACTCTTTCTGAATTTTTTATTGTTTTTTCAAAGGAACATATGTCAAAATCACTTGCTAAATAAATTTCTGGTTTAAAATCATTCAGTTGTAAATCATGTTCTGTAGTATTTAGGATACGTACAGGTATTTGTCCGTCAGTTGGTTTAACTAAAACGCTCGCAACATAAATTCCGTTTTGTATTTCACACGCATTGATAACACAATCTTCTGTCATAGCTGTTTGAATGTAATGAATGGATTCAGATCGTGCTGGTATTTGTAGTGTATTGTTTCCGGTCTTTAAAGGTAAATATAACTTTACACCTTCATTCCACAAAGTTATTGAATAGTTTTCAAAGTTTAAAATCGCTCCATATTTACTAAGAAAATCATGCCCAAGTATGCCACTAGCTTTACATGGCAATGAATCAAATACATAAAATTGATGATTCAGTGTTTGATTCTCAATTATAATATCTAGGTATACATATCCGATTGCGTTGATCTTACCTCCTAGCCCGTTGACAACAAGGTTTCCTTTATGGATTGGAATGTTGTGATCAATCACGTGTTCATGTTTTATGGCAGATATTGATGCACCAGTATCGATTAATAAATTGTATGTTATTTGACTGTATGTTTTTAAAGTTATGTGACAAGTATTATTACATGACAAAATTGCATTTTTAGTCACGAAAAAACTCGTTAGGGTTTTCAGATCGTGTAGTTTCCTCTCGTTGACTGTCCGAATTTGTCAAAATATGCATGGTTTGTGGTTCGTTTGACCTTTGACCCGAATAATTATAGTTATTATAATTTGACGTACCTCTGTAACCACGTGGTCTTGATGTCCCTTGGTAATTGCCATATCTCGAGCCTCTTCCGGTTCCACGTCCTCGGCCGAACTGGTTGTTATTCTGGAACCGTGGATTGTGTCCTTGCCAGCCTCTAAAGTGTCCTGGATTCCTGTTCCAACGGCCTCTGTAATTACTATGCTGACCTTTATAATTGTTATACTGACCTCTGGTATTTTTATTAAAATAATTATTATGGCGCATTGTTAAGATGTCTCCGGACTGCGGCAGAAATGAAGATTCCTCGTCTAGGGCCGCCTGCACCGCGTCATTCAAGGACGAGTAGTTTCTAGCTGTAACTATAGTACTGATACGACGATTTCTCAGCCCGTCGGCAAATACTTTAATTGCATGTTTTTCGTTACGGGGTTTTAGCACTTTATAATCGGCGTCATTCCCTTCGGATTGAGAAATTGTCAAGTCAACAAACATGTTAGTTAGTTGCCTACCGTATTCCTCTGTCGTTAGGTTATTTTGCTTAAAGTTAGTGAGCTTAACCTGAATAGCAGGGGCAGACTTTTTTGGTAATAAATGTAGTTTCATTGACTTTATTAATTGATCGACACTGTCATAGCTGCTCTCCAGTTTTAATTTTGTATTTTGTGTCAATCTATTTTTTAATACAAAATTAATTAACTTTTTCTGTGAGTCTTCATTTAATTCTAATCGATAGTAATCTATGGCATCAATTAGCTGTTTAACACTTACTTCATCATCAGATAAAACTGGTAGTAAAGTCATAGCAATTTTTAAATCGAACTTAGCCATTTCGTCGTCTGATTTTTCTAATTTTTCCGAAGACGAACTACATAAATCTAAAATAATGTCATATAATTGGAAAAAATCGGTACTTATTTTTTCTATTCCTTCACATTCATCAACCTCTAATTTGTCTGACAATGCATTTAAACTTTCTGTTATTGAATTAAATCTACTTACTAACACATCAGCTTCCTTAATCTTTTTTAATACTATGTCACCATTTCTTCTAGCGGGGCCGATTTTTATTAAATATACTCTTATTTGCAATAGTTCCTTATACAATTCGCACAAACTCTCCACAGACATGTCATATCGTTACATATTTTTATTTTATGTTACCTATAATTATAGCAATCCTTTATTTTATACGCACTTAAGCCGCTTTAGTCTTTCGTATTTTAGTCCGCAATAGTTTATTTAGAATATGAGGCACGCTTATTTTTTTTTTTTTATTAACACATCACAACACAATCACTTTTCACTTACGCCCGGTTAACATGTTAAACTGAAGAAACCATCACTTCGCATTGTTGGTATCATCACCGCCGTTGCCGTTAGCTCGATAACTGTACTCGTACAAATCACCACCTCGGTTTCTGTTTCGGTTTACAGATCGTCGCATAATATTACTGGAAATCTGTTCTCTGATCCACGAGTGGTGGCATTTCTTGTACTGCTTGTATAAGAAGTAACATACACCAAGAAACAAAATTGTGCACATTATAATGAGAATGACACTTATTGTAGATAAATGAATTTTAAGTTCTTCATTTGTCGCCGTATTTTGACCTCCATTTTGGGTGATGAAGACATCATCTTTTTCTATTTTTGAGTTACACATTTTTGGCCGGTGGTTGGTTGTCCAAAGTCCAATCTATATGATACGCGATGACGACGCGGAGCGAGACAAACCCTTAAAAGGCAGGGTCGCCATATAGGGTTAATGGTACTTAGGTGCAATAGAGAGAAATGAAACCATCACGAGTGCTGAGTAAATACTGACTTTTATTATTAAGATGCATCATTAATATATTTAGGAATGAGTACATGAATTACACACTACACACATGATGCGTATGGCATATTCTGTGACTTATCCAAGGCATTTGATTGCGTTCAACATAATACATTGATCATGAAACTACACCACTACGGTATTAGGGACGGCGCCCTGGATCTTATCTCTTCTTATTTGAGCGGTAGGATCCAGAGTGTTGATGTTAACGGGAAACGATCCCCCGGATCTGCGATAGCAATGGGGGTTCCTCAAGGATCCATATTAGGACCTTTCCTGTTTTTAGTTTATATAAATGACTTACCTTACCTTGTAAGGGACAACCATGGGATAGTGTTGTTCGCAGATGACACCTCCTTGGTGTTCAAGGTTAAAAGGCGTCAGTCCAACGTTGACGATGTGAACAATGCTCTCTCTAGAATAGTTGATTGGTTCAATTCCAATAATTTATTACTGAATGGATCCAAAACTAAATTAATTCGGTTCACACTTCCAAATGTAAAACAAGTAAAAACTGTTGTAAAAATTAATGATGAGGAAGTTGAATTAGTCAGTAAGGCTGTCTTTCTAGGTATAACTTTAGATCCTAAGCTTCAGTGGGGCCCACATGTGGAAGCATTGTCCAATAGACTTAGTTCTGCCGCTTACGCCGTTAAGAAAATTCGCGAATACACGGACATTGAGACTGCTCGCCTAGTCTATTTCGGCTACTTCCACAGTGTCATGTCGTACGGCATCCTACTGTGGGGGTGTGCTGCAGATATTGATGCTATTTTCATATTGCAAAAGAGAGCTGTCCGAGCTATCTACAAAATGGGCCCCAGGGAATCACTTAGAGAAAAATTTAAAGAGATAAATATATTAACGCTCTATTCACAATATATCTACGAAAACTTGCTCTACGTTCACAAAAATCCTGATATTTTCCGTAAAAACAGCGATATTCATAATTTCAATTTAAGAAATAAGGGTGAACTTACCGTGCCCGGTAGCAGGCTCCGGAAAATAAACAGGTCGTTTAATAGTACATGTGTGCTCTATTATAATAAATTACCTAAAGATGTATATGACATGTCCATTAACAGGTTCAACTTTTATAAAGCATAGATTGTGCAGTAAGGCATACTATGATACTTCGTCTTATCTTAATGATAAGAACCCATGGACATGACTTTAGTTGCTCCATTTCAAATAATACTTTCAAATACTGTAATATTGACCTTTGTGAGCGTGACCACATGAAAAAAAAAAACCCCATGAGTTTCTTGTGCCTTCTTCTCATTGGTGGGCGCGTTCCGAAGGCACACATCCTAACTTAGTTTTTAAGACGTTTTTATGTGGTCCTGTATACTTTTAAGTATTAAGTATCCAAAGAAAATAAAGATATTTGATTTGATTTGATTTGATTTGAAGTGACGGACGAATGACATGCGACTCCGGCGCCGCGCCGCCGAGCGTGTTGTTTGCTGAGGTTGTTTGTGTTTCATTGCGATTTTGTTTTTTTATTATCTTTTTAACGGCGGTTCCTATGGAGAATTTTGGTTGTTATATGTATTCTAGGACTTGTGTAGATTGTTTTAGTATTTTTTTTACATCAAGACGCCAAAGTTTTATATAAAAGAAAACCATGTATGGAAAACTGCCCATGTTCTTTGCACATAAAACAGTAGGTAAGTAGGTAATTATAAAAACCTAAACCTAGAAGACCGTCGTCGGCAGCGAGGCAGGGCCCAGGCTACCGATGGTTAGAGCCGCAGAGAGAGGAATACTCTGATAATATCATTATTTAGGTACTTACGTATTAGTCTGATCGCAATCGGTCCAGTAGTTTTTGCGTTACGGGCTTACCTACCTAAGTGTTTAAGTTTTATGTACCTACACTTACAAGTAAGTACTTAGATACACAAAACTTTAAAAATGAGGAAAAATTTGATTGTTTGCATTGAATAGGCCCAGAAACAACTGAACCGATTTAGATTAAACTTGGTATGAGGATACATTGATTCATTGACATACTACTTTTATCCCGATATTCCCACGGGATCGGACCTCCGCGGTTAAAGCGCGGATGTATAAAAAAACTCACGTTTTAACAGCGTAGGTAACACATAAACTACTGGATCGCTTGCGATCAAACTATCATACACTTTACTAGGTTTTGTTTATTGAAGTGAAAACTTCTTATGGCGCGATGGGCACTTTTGTGGGTGAGCATTTTCAGACGTTCTCGCGACAGATGAGATTTTAACAGTTATTGTGCTTCTACTACTATGCAATATTGAAAACAGCGCCATCTCTGTGCAAACGGCCGAACTACGATACTCACTTCTGTACAACAGTGTTAACAGCGACATCTCTCGGTGGATGGTGCAGCAGATATACAGTTTTTTTTTTATCTGATTATACATATAATATGTACTTACTGCAAAAGGTTCCCAATTTTTCACTCTGGGGCCTGGATATGATGAACTTTCCAATCTACCCTCATAAAAAGCTTTTTATTTAATGTGTTTTTAGATTCAGGAAATACCTAGTTCATGGGACGTATTAAGGATGGACGGAAAGGGGTTTGAAAAAAATATCTAAGAATAATCATCACATCACTTTCACTACATAGTATAAAATAAAGTCACTTTTCGCCGTCCCTATTTCCCTTTGTATGCTTAGATCTTTAAAACTACACAACGGATTTTGATGCGGTTTTTAATAGATAGAGTGATTCAAGAGTAAGGTTTATATGTTTAATACATGCTTAATATAGCCGGGCGAAGCCGGAGCGGGTCGCTAGTAGGTACATATTTTTGACATGATAACGTCTAATAAATTGATGGAACACCTGCGTCCTGCATTCACAAAAAGGTACCTACCTATCTGACGATATATCGTGTGACGTCATGCGTCATGGTAACATTAGGAAACAGAGTATTTAATAACAATATCGCTCATCTGGGTTTGTGTTATGGTGACGAGTGACGAATAGACTTATTTAAAGGAAAAAAAACTTCTATTTAAAAATTAATAAAAAAAAACTCAATTTTTCATCGTTTTCTTATGACGTTATCACGTAAATTTATCGTTCGTCAACCGACTTTACAGACAACCATTTTTTTAACAGTAAGTAGATAAAGTAGGTAAGTATTTTTCCCGAATTTTAAATTAAAATAACTTTTTTATTTATTATTTTGACGATCTATGTGGCGCGGCAGGCGAACACTCGTCTGCGACGCACAATGTTGCGAATTCGATTCCTGCCGCAAACACATAATTATTATATACTTAAGTACATAAAATTATATAATGTGGGGTAATTACGAAAAGGGATCTAGACTCTAGATGACGACTGTTAAAAATTCAAACTTTTTTGGAACAAAAAATGAGAATGGGTTTCCCCGAAAATCAGCTGGTTTAGGAGTTAGGGGACATTGACTTTAAAGTACTTAAGTATTATTTATTTATTGAATTTGGACGAACTATTTCAAATATGGCGCAAGTCTGCTGCATTATTCATTTATAGCAAATTTTAATATAGATATTAAGTAATCACTACATAGTTTAAAATAAAGTCACTTTTCGCCGTCCCTATTTCCCTTTGTACGCTTAGATCTTTAAAACTACGCAACGGATTTTGATGCGGTTTTTTTAATAGATAGAGTGATTCAAGAGGAAGGTTTATATGTATAATACATGCATAATATAGCCGTGCGAAGCCGGGGCGGGTCGCTAGTAATATTATAAAGCTGAAGAGTTTGTTTGAACGCGTTAATCTCAGGAACTACTGGTTCGAATTGAAAAAATCTTTTTGTGTTCGATAGTCCATATGTCGAGGAAGGCTTTAGGCTACTTTTTATTTTGATATTCCCACGGGATCGGGAGTTACGCGGGTGAAACCGCGGGGCGCTGCTAGTTAATTAATAATTCATCCTACCTAGGGAAACTTATTTAGATTGTTTCAATATTTAGTTATTATTCTATCCATTTGTAAATTAAGTTGTAAATTAAACAAATGGTTGTCTGTAAAGTCGGTTTACGGACGATAATTTTACGTGATAACGTCATAAAAATACGATGAAAAATTGAGATTTTTTTTGTTACTTATTTACATTTTCTTCCCTCTTTTCTTTTTTTCCTTTTTATAAGTCTTCTATTCGTCACTCAAGCCCAGATGAGCGATATTATTCTAAAATACTCTGTTTCCTAAGTTACCGTGACGCGTCTGGTCATATTACCATGACGCATGACGTCATAATTAAATATAATATTTGATAACTTTTGATAGGTAGGTATAAATACCAAAAATACCTCACAATGCCAGTTTTATTAGATATCATTTTATATCACATATTTGAAGCGACCTTTTTGACCGGTTTCAAATAGAAGATATTTTATTAATTAACATCTATGCACTTTAAAACAAGTTGGCTGTCTTTATTACCTTAGGTACCTATGTTGAGGTCCGGTAGGTGAGCGAGTGTTGGCTTATCTACTGCTGGTGCTATGATGCCACGACTTTATCGATGTTATTTTAATTACACTTTAGGGAGGCAGGGGAAATATGTCCTTATAGTTTAACATAAGCATACCTACTATTGATACTATATTTAACCGTTCGTTTCGATCAGATTGCACCGACCATGGTCGCGGGAAGATTAAAAGTCCGTCGATGCCATGCGGATAATTTCAAAATTAACCCTCATTGCGTGATGACACATTATGTTATTCAAAAACCACAGCCGGGGGACACTGAACTAAAGGAAAACAAGTCTTTAATAAAATCTGAGTCAAGGGGTCAAAATACAAGCGAGTATTAGGTATTCCTTTTAAACATGAGTTCGCAAGTTTTTTACCCCCGACGCAATTAGAATTAAAAAAAACCCAGACTTTTATCCCCTATAACTTTTAGACTGTTGAGCCGTTTTCGATCAAACATAGCTAAGAACACTTCCGGTTAATTCACCCTTCATAGATCATCATCATCATCATCAGCCGGTGTCAGTCCACTGCTGGACGTAGGCCTCGCCCAAGATACGCTACTGAGCCCTTATCTTCAGCTTTTCTTCTCTATTCATTGCCCACCGCTTTGCGTATGTGTCGTCGCTCCACATGGGGCCTACTGCTAACACAATTATTGTGTTTCAATAGAGTGTCGATCGAATTGTAATAGACATTTTATGTCAAAAATATGACATTACATGTCAAATTGGTATTCTCCTAATGTTAACTATTCTATCGAAACACCCTGACGCACCACTGACTCACTTTGGTATTCTGCTCTAGAATCGTGGCTCAATGGAATCTCGATAGTTGTCAAAATGGTATATTGCTTAGCAACATATACCATGTTGCTAGGCAACGTTAGCGACGCATCTATTACCATACCATTGAGACTCCATAGTGATTATATTGCGATGTTATTAAAACTTTAGCAGAATACCAAATAAAGTCACAATATCGATTTAATATCTATATAGTCTCGATATAATGACAAAGGTAAATCCATTAATGCAAAATAGCAGAATAAGGCCCAGAATAGTTTACCACAACGGTTATCAGTCCTGCGGCAGATATGACCACCCCACTGCCACTTCAGTTTGCTAATCCGTTGAGCTATGTCGATCACTCTGACGAATTACTTCGTTTCGGATTTGAGCTTACCTTAAAACCACACCTTTAAAAAAAAAACAAAATCAAAATCGGTTCATCCGTTTGGGAGCTACGATGCCATAGACACGAGACAAGAATGAGAAGGAACCACCTTTTCATCACAAAACTCCTCATAGTCTGTCCTCAGGTCGAGGATGTAGTGTGCTCGGCTAGAACGAGAACGGCATGCTTGGCAGCATGATAGAAAGTGACGAGTCTTTGCCACCATGACTTTATCCAGGGGGTGGTGTTAGAGAAGCCAAGGCCTTGATTGATTCTCCCATGGGTTTCTTGTGCCTTCTTCTCATTGGGCTCGGTGGGCGCGTTCTGAACGCACACATCCTAACTTAGTTTTTAAGACGCTTCTATGTGATCTCGTACAAACTGTATCCGAATCCAAATGAATAAAAACATGGTTTTCTGTAAAGTAAACGAACGATAATTTTACGTCCTATGAAAACGATGAAAAATTGTGTTTTTTTTTGTTATTGCTTTAATATAGTTATTTTTCTTGTTTCTTTTCCTTCATATTTTTTCCCTATAAATAAGTCTTCTATTCGTCTCGTGTTACCATAACACAAGCCTAGTCACGCACACACGCGCGTCAAGCTTGTAGTAGTGTAAGTACTTATTACAGAGCGTTGTATGAAACATTACAATCTGATCCTTGTTTAATCATGTGGATATATTATTTTCGCCCCCTTCAAGTAATACCTGATTACATCCACGTTGGCATTAAGCCAAGTTGTCAATACAAGTCCGGTAGACAGTTAAGTTACAATACAATTGTTGTAAGTGTCTACTTGTCTATAGTACTTCTTTACTAAGTTACGGTGGGGGACAAGTTATAAGCGATTATATACTATCAGCGCTCCGCGGGATGACCCGCGTAACTACAAAAATGTTTCCTCTATAAAATATTAGTAAGTATAGAAGAATATTTTTATGTAGGTATAGATTATTGGAGTTGCCTATAAGGACCAGAAGATTCTTGAAGAATTTGCCTTCTGGGTGCACAATTTGCTTTCTCAGGTGCTCAGGAAATTAAAGTGTCGCCTGCGTAAAGTGCAATTAATAACCCTTCAGAAAGGTCTGAACCAACTACCGACCGCAGATAAGTCTGATCAGACAGAAACAAAAGACGATCGGGAAGACGTTTCCTTTAATTTTTTTAGACACCATCCTTAATTACTTATTTTGAGGAGTATTAAGAACAATGCGTTTGTTTTATTCGACTTTTAGTTTTGATTTTGGAAATCTTAAGAATTTTCAACATGGTTCTACTCCGCAGCCAGGAGTTGGATCCCAACCAAACAAAGGCCAGCAAGTAGGAGGAAATCTCCCCTGTCACAGATTTAAATTGACCCTCCATCTACCAAACATTGTAATATAGTGCAAATCGCTCCCGCTACCGCTCATGTCTCATCCCACACGTGACGTAGCGGCGCCCGCGCAGCCCGCAAACTTGTCATTATAAATGACCACCAGTTCTATTAGGGTTGCCAGATTATGAATCTACTTCTATAGTTCTTCAATAATATACAAAGAGAAAAGATTTGATTTGTTTGTTTGAGCTGTGGTTGGTGCCTTGACAGGACATTACGGAACCAATGACATGCTTTTAAAAATGAAATTAACTTCAAATAATGACTGCAGAGCCTGCGGTGATGTCAGGGAAACTATGGAGCACATACTGTGTGAATGCGACGTCTTAGCAGCGAAGCGTATGAGCCTCCTTGGGAATGCGTATCCCAAACCGGAGGAATATAGGTTTCTTCCTCTCAGTGGGATCACCGCGTTAATCGACCACTTCAAAGAGTAAGAAACATTAAGGTAGGGGTAAACACAAAAGATCCCATTGGGTCGAAGTGTTGCTGGCTATTTGTCAGCCCCCAATATATAAGATAAGATAAAAACATATAGGCTACATTATATTTACACGTAACCTTAAAATTTAAAAAAAAAATTGAATTTCCAAAAGTTGTAGAATAAAAATTGTTTGTTTAAGTGTACAGAAGTGGCCCTCATCCGCTTGCTAATATGATTCTCACAGCCTATCTACCCGCTTTTTTTCTTGATTGATTGTTTCAACCCTAAATACAGGTTGCGTGCCAATCAGACGCAGTATAAACTCTACGCTCAAACATTTCCATACAAAGATTTTAATAAAAAAGTTACCAACCAGTGTTCGTTTCAAAATTGATGAGTAAACACGTCTCTGTTAATAATTAAATTAAAGAACGAAAATAAATCGAATGATTTTAAAACATACCTAGTGATATTTCATCTTTTAAATCTTAAAAATAAGATTTTATTGGATAAAACCTTTTCGGTATGCGTGTGATATTTTAATATTTAAAGAAAAAAAAGTGGATTATCTTGTTTTTCTCTGTGAAGTGTTATTAGTTTAATAATACTTATTTGACCTGTTTTGTTGTTATAAACTTCTTGGTTGAATTTTTTTTCTGTTGTATAATAATTATAAAATATTATAATTTATTTACGGTGTTGTGTAACTATGGAATTTAAATGATTTTTCCTTGTTCGTGAGTATCTATTATCTATACTTAATTATAGGTATTAAGAGTTAACGCCTAATTGAGTTTTTCTTATCATTAATTTTTAACTGACTTTAAAAAAAGGTTCTGAATTCGAATTTATTATAAGGGTTCCGTAGGTACCTCAAAAGATAAAAAAATAACCCTTTTAAGAACACTCTTTTGTCCGTCTGTCCGTGTGTCACCACCGATAGTAAGTTATTTCCTTCGGGCATAGCTTTGTTGCTTATCAACCGATTTTGATGAATCTTTTTATATTGTTTTTTTTTTAGTTCCGAATCGGTAGATGGCTTTATAGTGCGCGGTTGTCTCTGGTCAAGATAATGATTATTTTTTATTTTACTATGTCAGGAAAGGCAAAGACTGCGTGAGCACATAAAGCCACGCCTTTTGACCGGGCATGGACGATCCTTTTTTTATTAAGCATAATTAAAGTATACAAGGTGAAGTTGTTCAGGTGTTATCAGACTTTTTGTTAATTCGAAAAACTCCACTGCGAGGTTTCGTTTATGTCACTGGTTTTAGCGAAACGAAATTGAATGAAATAAGTAAAATAAAACTAATTTTAGAAACTCAGCTATTTTATAGAAAAACTTAAGAAAAAAATGTTCGAATTTTCAAAAGTCGTAGAACAAAAGATGTTCGCTTAGACGTCTGTCTAGCACAACCCCAGAACAATTAGAAATCCTTCGAAGAAACACGTTGTTTATTACAGCTTCGATTCTTCATATAAAACCACAGTTAAATGTTGAACGTACAATCAACGTTCAAAAGTCTCTGCCCACCGTAACGTTTACAATCCTGTGCAGCACTATTAGAACATTATAACAACGTAACCTGTGGATCGAACCCACGTCGGTTGGTGTAGCGGGTGGCCCCTTATACCACTCACACAACTAAACACATAGCTAACACGTTGACAAATAATAATCACACTGAATACTTTTAATTCAAGTAAGTATTTATGTTTTTGTGTAACGTCTGTTAGAAGAAGGTCGTAAGTCCAATACTTTTTGATAGTATTATTGTAGCAAACTGATAGTGAACTTATGACGCATACTGTACCTAATCAAAGCGCCCCCGTTAAAATAAATAGATATTTTATTGATATCAATTTGTCATGCGGGTATTAAGGGCCACCTGCTGCCTTAATTAAAAACTAAATATTTCGTAAAAATAAGTAGTAAAAGTTATTTAAAAACAGGTCATTTCATATAAATATTTGCATTAGTCAAAGTCAAATTTCTTTATTCATTTCGATGCTTATGTATATATACAAAGATCACTTAGAATCGTCTTACAAACTAAGTTAGGATGTGTGCCTTCGGAACGCGCCCACCAATGAGAAGAAGGCACAAGAAACTCATGGGGTTTTCTTTTTTCATGTGATCACGCTCACAAAGGTCAATATTACAAATATTTGAAGGTATTATTTGAAATGTAGC
The DNA here is from genome assembly GCA_907269075.1 of Idaea aversata. Lineage (NCBI taxonomy): Eukaryota > Metazoa > Arthropoda > Insecta > Lepidoptera > Geometridae > Idaea > Idaea aversata. The sequence goes on from OU026083.1 coordinate 994,033, forward strand.
AATTAAAGTCACATCCATGGATTCTTATCATTAAGGTACGAAGAGGTATCATAGTATGCCTTACTGCACAATTTATGCTTTATAAAAGTTTTGAATTTGTTAATGGACATGTCATATACATCTTTAGGTAATTTATTATAATAGAGCACACACAATTTGAAAAACAATAATTCATTTGTTTATTTTCTCGTTCTTTTGGCACTAACATCAAGGTTTTGAAAAAACCTTTTAGTACCTTTGTAAAAAATTGGTTTATTAACAAGTTACATCTAATAAATATTATATTTTATTATCATTATAGGATGCATCCCACGTTATTTGATAAAGTAGTGTATAAGAGTAAAAACAGTGGTAAAACACATTAAATCATAATTTTATTATCTCGATTCAAAATGTCATTATGACGCAAGTTTTTAGGTATCTTTTGGAAGTAGGTAGGTACCTACTTTATTTTATAATGTTCTTAAAAATAAAAGCAATATGAACCTATTTGCTAATTTAAGAAAATTCCTTTTTTAATAAGAAAACTGCTTATAATTCTTAAGATTTTTTACTAAAATCAAATGTTCTAGCATCTATAAATGACGTCCCAGTTGGCACAATGGTCACCATGGCGGATTGACAAACACAGGGTTCTGGTTCGATTCCCGCCTCAGACATGTATTTATGCTTGGATATTTGTCTGTGGTCAGGTTGTTTATATGTATTAAGTATAGGTATATTACAAAAGAAAAGTATATAAGTAGTTTATGAGTTGTCTAGCCCCCATAACACAAGTGTAGTTACTTAGCTTGGGGCTAGATGGCGATGTGTGGAATGTCCTGCAATGTTTATTTATTATAGTGTGAGGATTATTGGTCAAAGAGACCTTTTTTTCTGTGTAGATAATTGCCATTGAAAGATTCAGTAAATGAAAACAAAACGTAAAGAGAGTGCCAACAATCGCGTGCATACCTTTCTGACACGCACTCTAAAGGCCCAACAACATTGTGGCTTCTTCTTCAAATACTAACCACTACATAATACAAAATAAAGTCACTTTTCGCCGTCCCTATATCCCTATGTCCTTATATCCCTTTGTATGCTTAAATCTTTAAAACTACGCAACGGTTTTTGATGCGGTTTTTTTAATAGATAGAGTGATTCAAGAGAAAGGTTTATATGTATAATACATGCATAATATAGCCGTGCGAAGCCGGGGCGGGTCGCTAGTCTTAAATAAATAAATATAAATATTACAGGACATTTCACACGTCGCCATCTAGCCCCAAGACCAGACCAGAAACTATGTTTATCTATTATTTAATTTCATCAATGGCAATACTAGATGGCGCCACAGGTAAAATTAGATCGCGCTATCGTTGCGTTCCAACATTATTTATACTCTCAAGTCTGCCCCTTAACCACATGAGTAACCTTAACGTCAGCAGACTGTTTTTATTACTACGCGACTTAAATTAACATTTTTGTAAGGTAACTATTTTTTTAGATTCCTGAGATACAGTATGGGTCATAAGCAAATGATCAGTTTGCTACAATAATACTATCAACAAGTATTGGAGTTACGACCTTCTTCTAATAGACGTTACACACAAACATGAATTAGAAGTACTCAGTGTGATTATTGTTGTCAACATGTTAGCTATGTATTTAGTTGGCAAAGTGGTATAAGCCACCACCCGCTACACCAACCGACGCGACGTGGGTTCGATCCATAGGTTACGTTGTTATAATGTTCAAATAGTGCTGCACAGGATTGTAAACGTTACGGTGGGCAGAGACTTTTGACCGTGGATTGTACGCAGAAGAACCACCTTCCCCTACGCCTTTCGGCCTTTCGGGTTGTATGTACGCCTTTCGGGATATGTTATCTGTTTCCCAAAACACCCGTGTTGTATAGCCTAGAACACGACTTTCATTCCTATTAGTTTTTTTTAAATATTCGTAATAAAATTCGTTTGACATCGGAAATTCGCTATTTTTGAAACATAGTGCGAAACCGCTCTCACGTCTTTTTGATACCGAACCGATATCGATAGCAAAATAACGACTACAGAAATAGCGTTCATTTAAAATTTAAATAAAAACTACACAAATAAATAAATATTGCAGGACATTCCACACATCGCCATCTAGCCCCAAGCTAAGTAACTACACTTGTGTTATGGGTGCTAGACAACTCATATACCTACCACTTATATACTTTCGTACATATATACATATAAACAACCAGACCACAGACAAATATCTAAGCATAAACGACCCAGTTGGCCCAATGGTCACCATGCCGGACTGCCAAACACAGGGTTGCGGGTTCGATTCCCGCCTCAGACATGTATTTATGCTTAGATATTTGTCTGTGGTCTGGTTGTTTCTATGCATTATAAGTATATATTTACAAAAGAAAAGTATATAAGTAGTATATGAGTTGTCTATCACCTATAACACAAGTGTAGTTACTTAACTTGGGGCTAGATGGCGATGTGTGAAATGTCCTGCAATATTTATTTTATTATTTATTTATAAACACATGTCTGAGGCGGGAATCTAACCCGCAACCCCGTGTTTGGCAGTCCGGCATGGTGACCATTGTGCCAAAATAGATCTATGGCACTTATCTTACTATGATTGCCGATAGTTTGTGTCAATTTCTTAGTAATTTAATCATAGAGTTTGTTTCTTGAATTTAATATTTATGAAAATATTGGACCGTATCACATGTGAGAGACGCCAACTTATGGAAAGTCTTTCCGGTTTTTTTTCTGATTCAAGAAACCAGTGTAATTATCGTTAAACAAGATTTTATTGCGATGGCACTGTTCTTTTCGTATGTCAATGACTTTACAACCAATGATACCAAATAAGTTCAAGCGTATACCCCTTCACAGATTTACTCGTGAACTATAGTCTAAATACTATCCCTATGGATTATATTAGAGGGATAGTGTTTAGACGAGTTTTCACGAGTAAATCTGTGAGTAAATCTAAGGTTTAAATCCACATCTCGGACTATCCTTAAACCTCGTTTTGGAATAAGGGGGTGTATGTTTTTGCAGCCACATTCTTTAATAGAGAACCCAGTTGTCACAATAGCAACCAGGCCGGACTGCCAAACACAGGGTTGCGGGTTACATTCCACGCCTCAGACATGTATTTATGCTTAGATATTTGTCTGTGGTGTGGTTGTTTCTATGTATTATAAGTATATATTTACAAAAGAAAAGTATATAAGTAGTAGGTATATGAGTTGTCTAGCACCCATAACACAAGTGTAGTTACTTAGCTTGGGGCTAGATGGCGATGTGTGGAATTTCCTGCAATATTTATTTATTTATTTAAATATCTAAGCATTGTGCCAACTGGGTCGTCAAAAAGAATGAAAGTCGAAGTATTTTTAGTAGGCAACTAAGTAGTTAAAAAATCTATCGTCTTTGGCAACTGGTTCAGAAGCAAGACTTTTAGTTCTTCTTTGGCCACTGGTTGTGAATCTCAGTTGCGAATGTGGCCGGAGGGGAAGTTTCTACCACTAGCCCAATTATTTACTTAATATTTTTCCGTTCCAAAGGCTACTCTCTCCATACAAACGTAGTCGACTGTTTCCTCCCTGCATAATGACACTAGAGCAAATATTTTTGTTGCATAAAACCTATAACTGCCATGACTATGCCCCTATGTCTTGATTTTTTTCATTTTCTAATTGTCATAAAAACAAAAAAAAATACAATACATAGGGACATGGTCATTGGTCATGGCAGTTATAAGTTTTATGCAACATAAATATTTGCTCTAGTGTCATTATCCAGGGAGGAAACAGTCGACTATGTTTGTATGGAGAGAGCACCTTTCCTCTTAAGATTGTATGAAAATTCTAAATTAAAATTTTATGTAATAAAAGAATCTAAAAAAAGTAGATTCCTCACAAAAATAGCACTAATAATAAGATTTAGAAGTCTAAATAATGTTGAAACGTAATGATAGCGCGATCAAATTTTACCTGTGGCGCCATCTAGTATAGCTATTGGCAAACAATAATACAGTAGTGTTTCGTCTGAGTATCTTTATAAACTATAGCTGCGCTCCGCTGTTTCACCCGCGTAACTCCTTATCCCGTGGGAATATCGAGATAAAAAGTAGCATATGTTATTCCCAATAAATCAATATATCCTCATACCAAATTTCATCAAAATCTAAATATTCGTTAGAAAAAAAAAAACAGCGCACTCCGGGAGTGCAGGCAGAAGTGAAAACAATGAACTTGTTATTTCTTATAGAATATTTCTTGAAACGATCTGCTACTGCCATCTATTAGCACTCACTTAAACAAATATAGTTTATTTTTTATTCGCTAGATGGCAGTAAAAAATTTAAATCAGCGCCATCTACATTCGAATTGCGGTCTTTCTAGAAACTAAGTTTCTCAATTTGTGTAAAAGATGGCAGTATAAGTTAAACAAAAAGACTAACACAAATGAAATCTCATCTGTCGCGTCAAAATCTGTCGCGAGAACGGCTGAAAATGCTCACCCACAAAAGTGCCCAACGCGCCATAAGAAGTTTTCACTTCAAAAATTAAATGGCAAAACAACTTTTGCGCTGCTTGTATTTTCTTAAAGGCATTCACCCGCAATATTATGGAAAAATCCTACACTTTTATCCAAAAAAACTTGTAAACGAAATAACTTTATTATTTCTTTTATCTTTTTTATTTAGGTAGGTATCATTTTTTGAGCTTGATTTTATTAATATATATGTCTTGTGGTCTAAATTGTAATCACTACATATTTTATAACAAAGTCACTTCCCGCTGTCTGTCCCTATGTACGCTTAGATCTTTAAAACTACGCAACGATAAAGTGAGGAAATGTTTATAATGTACTAGCGACCCGCCCCGGCTTTGCACGGCTAATATTATGTCTATACTAATATGATAAAGCTGAAGAGTTTGTTTGATTGTTTGAACGCGCTAATCTCAGGAACTTCTGGTTCGAATTGAAAAATTATTTTTGTGTTGTATAGTCCATTTTTTGAGGAAGGCTTATAGGCTACTTTATATTTCGATATTACCACGGGTGGGGAGATACGCGAGTGAAACCGCTGAGCGCTGCTTGTATAATATACGGTCACTTAATAAGTATAAAGTACCCATTGAGACATATTATTATGAATTTTATTTGCGAAATCTATATTATCTACATTATTATTATAAAGAGGTAAAGTTTATGAGTATGTAGGTGGTAATCTCCGATTTGGATGAAATTTTGCAGAGAGATAGTTTGGAAGGGTAGCTGAGTGTCATAGGCTATTTATCCCGGAATCCCGAAGGTATCGGGACTTACGCAGTTGAAACCCGGGTAGTAATTAATACATAATTTTAATACAAACAAACATTTTTTTTAGTATTCGACGGCTCAAAAAGTAACTTTAAACTTTTCTCGCGCGAATTCTAATAAGTACTTAGTTATACCTACCTACTTAGTTGCGGCATTTACCATAATAGCTATTACATTACTCATTGCCACGTTTATTAATAGGTATTTATAATTGAAAAATAACTAATTATAAATTGTGAATCACAACAGTTAATTAGTACTTAATCTAAGAATGTGTTTGGCTCCTATCTGCAGCATAAGTTGTAGATAAAGCTGTTTTAATTTTTTTAATGAGATTCTCTCTACTGGGACCGGATTCAATAGGAATTCAATTTCTTGCTTTTCGTAAAAATGACCCAGTTTCATAATATTTTCTAGACTCAAAAACAAACATTTTGCAAAAATATTGTTTTTTTACGCGCCAAAAAAAGTAACCGGTTTTCTATAAGATTTCCAAAAATACGTAACCCTACCATGATTTGTGTTTTTTTTGCATTTTTGTTTAATAATGATTTTAAATTCTAAATTTTGATAAAACTTGGTAATCAGTTATAAATCCTTAAAACTAAGGAGTAACACTAGGCATTTTCATTTGATTACACTGAAGCTAAAACGTTAATGTTTTTTGCCCGTATGTATTTTATTCTTATACAATATAAAAAGTAGCCTATAGCCTTCCTCGATAAATGGACTATTTAACACAAAAATATTTTTTCAATTCGAACCAGTAGTTCCTGAGATTAGCGCGTTCAAACAAACAAACAAACTCTTCAGTTTTATAATATTAGTATAGATTATTTTGCCCATGGGATCCGGGTCTTTCGCTGGTGAAACCGCGGGACGTTACTAGTCAATACCAATATTATAAATGTGGCAGACACTCTGTATGTTTGTCACGTCTAAGTTAAGACGCTAAACCAGGGGTCGGTAACCCTTTGAGTAGGAAGAGTCAAAAATTACAATCTAAAAAAAAAAAGATTTTAATGAGCCACATTTTTTTTTTGGCAAAATTGTAAATTAGGTACTTACTTGCGTAAATAAAGTTTATTGAAGATAGTCAGCACTTCAAAATATGCTAACTTCTTAACCTCACTGTAACATAGGGAAGACTATTCCATGCGTTGATTATATTATAAGTGCCTCAACTCGCGGTATTATTTTAAAATCTATTCTAATATTATAAAACTGAAGAGTTTATTTGTTTATTTGAACGCGCTAATCTCAGGAACTACTGGTTCGTATTGAAAAAATCTTTTTGTGTTGGATAGTCCATTTACCGTGGAAGGCTATAGGCTACTTTTTATTTTGAGATTCCCACGGGATCGGGACTTACGCGAGTGAAACCGCAGAACGCAGCTTGTATATAATATTTGCATTTGGAACTAAAGAGCCACATCTTCACATCCAAAGAGCCGCAAATGGCTCGCGAGCCGCAGGTTAGCGACCCCTGCGCTAAACCAAAAATGAAGGACATAGGCACATAGGCTACATTTTATCCCTATTCTGAATTTACGCGGGTAAATCCACGGGTTGCTGCTATCTGCAGCTGATCGCATCGTCAGCCGCGCGAGTCAATATCAAACAGGCTCAAAGTTTGTAAAATACCATATAGCTTCGTCATTCCTTATTTGTACTGCAAGAGAATGGAATCAGTAACCTGCGTCTGTCTCTCCTGACGTGTACAATGTTGTGTATCTTCAAGTAGCGAGTGAACATGTATCTTCTAGACACGCGAGTGTTACATCTTACACCGCATCGTTACCTACCATCAGGCAGGTGTGATAGTGTTTTTAGTTCATTTAAGTTAGTAGTTTTTTTTTCGTTTTCAAGTATAAGTCTTCTATTCGTCACTCGTGACCATAACACAAGCCCAGACAAGCGATATCACTACATAGTATAAAACAAAGTCGCTTTCTCTGTCCCTATATCCCTTTGTATGCTTAAATCTTTAAAACTACGCAATGGATTTTGATTTTTTAAACAGATAAAGTGATTCAAGAGGAAGGTTTATTGTATAATACATGCATAATATAGCCGTGCGAAGCCGGAGCGGGTCGCTTGTTATTATTAAACAAACAGAAGACGCGTGGCGTTTATCATGACGCTGTCACGGTACCGGAACATGTCGGCGTCATGGTACCAGAACGGGACGCATGACGTCACACTGTTTTGTGAATGCAGGTGTTATAAAGCTTTATTACGTCAAAAGCAACTCTTGATAGGGATACTGATCTTTTCACTCTGTCATCGCTGTTTATAATTAAAATAATACGGATTTAGGTTGTAAAGTAGGCAAAACAAAATACCTTAGTGTTATTGTGGTATTGAGTATAGTGTGGGTGTTTAAGATGTATCTCAGTTCTCAGACCTCCATTCTTTGAATATAAATATGTTATTCATAACTTTAATGATTTGACCGCAAGATTGCTGCAGCACGATGACCATAGAGATATAATACTTGTAAAAGAGGTAGAGACTATTATAAATAAATAATAATAAATATAGCAGGACATTCCACACATCGCCGTCTAGCCCCAAGGTAAGTAACTACACTTATGTTATGGGTATATACTACTTATATACTTTTCTTTTGTAAATATATACAATTATACATATAATACATAGAAACAATTAGACCACCGACAAATATCTAAGCATAAATACATGTAGAAATAGAATAGAATAGAAATAAGTTTATTCATGCCAGAAAAAAGATACACACACACACAGAATAACCTAAAATATTTAACTATACCTACAACTAAATACAAAACTTGATGTACATATGTATAAAGTTCTATCACGAAAAGGCTCAAGCTCGGCTAATATGCTACAGATGACTGTAGCGCTGATTTTCAGCAGGAGCCTCATGTTTGAGACGTGGAATGTAACCCGCATCCCTGTGGTTGGCAGTCCGGCATGGTGACCATTGTGACAACTGGGTCGTCACATTATAATGCGTATAATTATCTAAAGGACAATTCTCGTAAATCAAATTGTTTAAATTACATTTCATAAAAATAGAAAAATAAAATTTAGAAAATCAATTTTAAATCTGTAATTGGCTGTAAATTTGGTTAATTATTTGTGTTCAAATGTAGTTTAATGACAATTAGATAATAATATGTTTATATTATATATAGTATAGTATATATAGTATAGGTTAACAAAAGAAATAAATACTTTATTTTTACAACGAACAAGTAACATTAAAAACTAAACAAAAACACGAAAAACTTATCAACTTTCGTTTTTTTTTTTACAAATATGACTCTTTGGCTATATTCACAAGCCGTGCGAGGCCATGTTCTGGCTGATGTTCTCTCTCTTTGTGATATATATTTTATCTCTACGTACAATAATGCCCCGTTAGACTTCTAGATGTAAACAAGCTAATTATTGGCGCCTTTTGTATTCAGAACTCTTTTTTATTTTTGGTAACTCTGAGTTTATTCATATTTAGGTAAATAAATATTGCTGGACAGTGCCATCTAGCTCCCAAGTTAAACTAGGCTTGTATTATGGTAGCTAGATAACGGAAAACACACATCGCAACTTAAAATTTAAGACGATTCAATGTAATTCCAACTGAATATAAAAAATTAGACGCTTGACTTTGTTCTTGTACAGTCACATTACCAATTAGCTGAACCCCACGAGACTCAAAGCTCATTCGCATATCTGTAAAAATATAGTACCTATTTACTTATTTTGTTATTTTAAGCTATTGCATAGATTTTATCGCGGGCCTTGGGGGGAGAATCAAGATATTCCGTAACGAAAACACCTAAGACCCCCGACAAATGACGGACGATTATTGACGGACGACAAATGTCGGACGACAAATGTCAGACGACTATTTTTTTTTATTTTTTTTTATATATTTTTTTTAAAAAAATTTTTAAATTTTTTTTTTATATATTTTTTTTATTATTTTATAAGAACATTTACTAAGACAAGAAATTATTCGCGATATAGCAATAGCTTTACCGCGGCAGTCCCCGAGTGCCACACGTTTTTTTTTATATTGTATTGTATAGTAGGTACCTATATTGTTAAAAAAAACAGAATCAGGTACCATATTCTACAACCTTACAGATTTGGGGTTCAGCTAATTGATAGTGTGACTGTACCTACCTATAGATACTTAATTTTCATTTGTAAAAATAGTGGCGTATTAGTGGCGTATAAGATATTTTTAAAAACTTTGATATTAGTGACAAAATAACAAAAAAAAACAAATGAATAGTTTTTAGACGGCTTACCTTTTTTTAAGTAGTTTTCCCTTTTTTTACGAAAAATCCTAAAAAAATCCCACTATGAATGCACACGACAAAAGATGACGCTGTCTCCAAAATTCCCTAAGTGTAGGTTTCTTTTTACACTTCAAAATTTCCATCTAACGTTCTACAATTTTTCCGTAATCAAAAAAATATTAAGGTTGTGGTTATTTCCGTTAATTCCTCGCCTCTAACAGCCTCTACTTATAGTATAGGATCCCTTTAAAAACGAACTTCACCGATCTGGTTAATGGATGAAAAGTATGTATTTCATATCTAATTAAATATATTACAAATGGGTTGACCAAAATTTTTGTTAAAGAATGAATCACTACATAGTATAAAATAAAGTCACTTTTAGCCGTCCCTATTTCCCTTTGTATGCTTAGATCTTTAAAACTACACAACGGATTTTGATGCGGTTTTTTGAAGTGAAAACTTCTTACGGCGCGTTGGGCACTTTTGTGGGTGAGCATTTTCAGCCGTTCTCGCGACAGATTTTGACGCGACAGATGAAATTTTATTTGTGTTAGTCTTTTTGTTTAACTTATACTGCCATCTATTACACAAATTGAGAAACTTAGTTCCTAGAAAGACCGCTATTCAAATGTAGATGGCGCTGATTTAAATTTTTTACTGCCATCTAGCGAATAAAAAATAAACTATATTTGTTTAAGTGAGTGCTAATAGATGGCAGTAGCAGATCGTTTCAAGAAATATTCTATGAGAAATAACAAGTTTATTGTTTTCACTTCTGCCTGCACTCCCGGAGTGCGCTGTTTTTTTTTTTATAGATAGAGTGATTCAAGAGGTAGGTTTATATGTATGATACATGCATAATATAGCCGTGCGAAGCCGGAGCGGGTCGCTAGTAATTTATATTATAAATCTTTTTGTCATTGGTATGGAATTTGTCTATTAACAAAAACAGTAAAAATTAAAAAAAAATAAAGTCGGTTTACAGACGATAATTTTACGATGAAAAGTTTATGCTTTTCCCCTTTATTTTTCCTCTATATAAGTCTTTTATTCGTCACTCGTCACCATAACACAAGTCTAGTCACGCACACACGCGCGTCAAGCTTGTAGTAGTGTAATTAACACAGAGCTTTGTATGAAACCTTACAATCTGGTCCTTGTTTAATCATGTGGCAACAGCAACGATAATACAATGCCATGGTTAACTTGTTAATAACATGACGCGTTCCCGGAACATAACGCGTTCCCGGAACATGACGCATGACATGACGTCATTTATGAATGCCGATGTTCCATAAATTTATTAGACGTTATCGCGTCAAAAAGTAATATTTTGTTAATTAATTAATCATATTCTGGACTGATTTTTTTTTGTCAACCCATTTGCAATAAAATTGACATAATTTAATTTGATACAAAATATTTTTCCTCCATTAAGCAACTCGATGAAGTTCGTTTTTAAAGGGATCTTAGACTATTAGATACAAGAACTAAATGATACAAGAACTAAATGATTCTAGTCATTCAAGTATGGGTTATTATAGCTGTTGAGGAAGATGATTCTATAATTGATTTGTTTTCGATTACTAATTAAACGTATGCTATATTTATATCTACACTAATATTATAAAGCTAAAGAGATTGTTTGTTTGTATGTTTGAACACACTAATCTCAGGATTGACTGGTTCAAATTGAAAAAATATAGATAGATAGATAAATTCTTTATTGTAGACACCAATTTCAAATAACATCACTATCACTACATAGTATAAAACAAAGTCGCATGTTCTGTCCCTATTTCCCTTTGTATGCTTTGATCAGGGGTGTCAAACTCGATCTTTCATAGGGCCATTTCGAAAATTGCAGATGTGTAGGCGGGCCAGACATGAAATATTTAAATACGTACATTTTTAGAGTTATGTACCTCAAAAGGTAAAATAGGATCATTTTCTTGTCCGTCTGTCTGTCTGTCCGTGTGTCACCAGCGATTTTCATAGCAAGTTGAAATTCATACCAGATACTAAGGTCCCTATTAGACGTATAAAAATCAAGGTCCTGAGTCAAGACGAAAAGATATGGGCAAATTACATATTCACGAAAACTTGTAAGTACCAAAATGTACAGTAATTTTCAACTTTTTTTATATTTCGAAATTTTTCCTTTATTATTAAGTTTATTGGTGAGGCGGGTACATTTATTTGGTACTTTTTCAATAGGTAAGTACACAAGCAATAATTAGTTTTAACTGTAGGTACTGCAAAAATAATAAATAAAGGGGAAGATTTATCTGTAGGATCCGGAAACTTGACTTCTTTTGTTTTTCATGATATAAATGTCAGGTGTCATATTCGGGGTATTTATTTTAAGAATAGACTGGATGTCATCACTTAGTCTTGAGCATGGACCTAATAATTATTGAGCGATATTTGTTCTTATTCATTTTCATAATAGAAAACTTTTGTCCACATAAATATCAACTACGAAAAAGGATAGCTAGCTTTCGAGAACCTACTCAAAGTCAAGGTGCCTTGCAGATTGGTCATTGCAAGTGCGAGAGAAACTAAAATTTAAAAAATACGCTTTTATTTATAAGATCTAGATCCAGATCATTAAGATTCGCGGGCCGTATGTTTGACATGACTGGCTTAGATCTTTAAAACTACGCAACGGATTTTGATGCGGTTTTTTTAAATAGATAGAGTGATTCAAGAGGAAGGTTTATATGTATAATACAGCCGTGCGAAGCCGGAGCGGGTCACTAGTTAATAATAAAATTAAAAAAAAAAAAAAACAAAGCTTAAGTCTAAGTGTTACAAAGGCGGCCTTATCGCTCAAAGCGATCTCTTCCAAGCAACCTTTATATTTTATAACCGAAATATTTTTGTGTTCGATAGTCCAATTTTTCGAGGAAGGCTAATATAGGCAAAATTTTATTTTGATATTTTCACGGGATCGAGATTTACGCGGTTGAAACCGCGGGGCACTTAATGAATTTTAATTAATTAAACATAAATAATCCAGTAACAAAGATTTTCCTTTGTAAAAAAATACAGCCAAAGAACATAGGCGACCCAGTTGGCACAATGGTCACCATGCCGGACTGCCAAACACAGGGTTGCGGGTTCGATTTTCGCCTCAGACAAGTATTTATGCTTAGATATTTGTCTGTGGTCTGGTTGTTTCTATGTATTATAAGCAGGTATATATTTACAAAAGAACAATATATAAGTAGAATATCATTGTCTAGCACCCATAACACAAGTCTAGTTGCTTAGCTTGGGGCTAGATGGCGATGTGTGGAATGTCCTGAAATATTTATTTATAGAGTATTATAGTAGGTAGGTAGTAGAAAAACGCTCAGCGAAGTATAATTTGATTTAATTAGTCATGAGAAAATATGTAGAGCTGAAGACAATAGAAATATCTACTTGTTTATCTATCATTCATTATTTTTTTAATGTTTTCGTTTTGCACGATTCGTTCATACAGCCAAGACTAGTAAATAATTACTGATAATATGTCAAAGTTGAAAAATTCCACCGGAACTACTCTACCGGGCATAATTGTAGCCCCTGGTAGAGTTCAAAAATTACTATTATTGGCATGTTTTCATTCTAATATTTTTGTTTGATAAATTCATGAGTTACAAGACTTTAAACTTCAACTAAAGCAGGTGCCTAGAATCTTGCTTGTGTTGAAAACATTCTTATAACAGCCGTTTTGGAGTTTTAGAGCCCGTTTTGGTGGCTCTGCAATTATGCAGCCGACCGTACATACATACATACATACATTGCAAGTTAAAAAAAGCTAAATAAAAGCTTTTAAAAAGGCATTCGTTATGAAAGGATTTTGAAAGATCAACCCTACGTTTTTAAATACAGGGTGAATTTTTAACATGGGCCTTCAGGGCTTTAATATTCTAAACTATAAGAGAGAATTAGAGATGCCATACTACGGATCATGCACGGTGTTATATAAATTGCTTCATGGAAAATGTTGCCCCATCCGGGCCACGTACACGGCCCGTAAGAGGAAAGGGTACCGGGCGCTCTCTCCATACAAACGTAGCATCCGTTATAGGTTTTATGCAACAAAAATATTTACTCTAGTGCCATTATCCAGGGAGGAAACAGTCGACTACGTTTGTATGGAGAGAGCGCCCCGGTACCATTTCACCTTCTACGTGACATATTGTTGTATTTGGCGTTTGGCTTTTTTCGAAATTATTCATTAAAATATAATCTTTTATTTTTTCAGGTTAAAAATGTTACAAAAATGACAAGAATTGGTCCTCTAAGAACAATTATATTACTGGCTTTGACTACGCAGGTCACCTGTCAATTTGTTGGTAAGACATCATAGATCATAGTAATTCTTTGTTGGTAAGACATCATAGATCATAGGTCAAGACATATTCTTTGTTGGTAAGACATCATAGATCATAGGTCAAGACATATTCTTTGTTGGTAAGACATCATAGATCATAGGTCAAGACTAGGGAATGCAAAACCGGCCGAAATTGAAACCCGAAGTTTTTTTTTCGGTTTTCGATATAAAAAAACCGGTTTTCGGTGAAACCGGTTGAAACCGGAAATGAAATTTTTTCGACCTTTGTTTAATTTTTTTTTAATTGCATGTGAAAGGCTGCATTTTTTGATTCCTAAATATAAACCTATCTTTTAAAAATAACTACCTACAACTACAAAAACTGATGCTAAAACTGATGAAAATGCTAAAATTTGTAAAAAAAAAGGCGGAATAACTTGAATTCTGCGTCGGCGCGCGCTGCACCGTAAATCTGATCTTCATTGTTCTGATAGACGCACCTTTCCAAACATCTTTTTTTTATTTTATGGTCATTGGTCAGACCATGGCAACTGTCAAACTACTTTAAATACAACTAACTTTGGCCCGCGACTTCGTCCGCGTAGAAGTCGAAAATGGTTCAAATAGAATTTTTAACTGGCTTTATGATTACCAAAATCGGTAGGTCGGTTTTAATATATATTTTTATATTTGTATTTTACATGTTTTTTTTTTAATATGGAATGATTTGTATATTTCATAACCTAAACCTAGTCCTTACCATTTTAAATTTCGAATTCTACGACCATAAGAGGCCGTGTCCTAAAAGTGCGTGACCTTTCTAAAGCTTAACTTTCAAATGCGGTACTAATAAGGTACGGTGACTTTCAAGACATTCCAATTTTGAAAAGTATTTGCATTGCACTAAGTTTTTATGTAAGTTCAACCTTTTTTGAATGAAATCGAGTGTTTTGCTTCGTCATTCCTTATTCGTACTGCAAGGGAATGGAATCGATTGCCTGCGTCTGTCTTTCCTGACGTGTATAATTTAGGGGTCTTCAAGTTGATTACATATCATAATAACTAAGTTCAATATAACTATGTTCGAAATAACTACGGTCGATTCACATAAGTTCATAATACCTAACGGTCGATTGGGCTACACATTATAATAACTAAGTTCAAAATAACTATGTTCGAAATAACTACGGTCAATTCACATATGTTTATAATACCTAACGGTCGATTCAACTACTGTTTAATATACCTAAGTTTGATTCAACTAAAATTAATTGAGCTAACGAACGATTGATCTTATGTACGAAACACCTACGGTTAAAAACAAATCCAATTTTATCCAGTAAAAATCGAGGCAACATATAAAAACCCACCCGGAAAACTCCCTACCCAGAACCGACATGGATAGGTTAGGTTTATGTTAGAACTGCGACCCCAACGAGCCCAACGAGCCGAGCGAGCGCAGCGAGCGGTGCCGCGGCAGCGGCCGGCGAGTGCTAGACGAAATCGACCCATTTTACTTGATATCCAAGTAAAATGGGTCGAATTCGTTTCTATTTTTTTGTTTTTTTTTTTGAGTTTTTTTAACCGTAGGTGAAAAACCACAGATGAATTAATTTGTAGTTGAATAAACCGTAGGTGAATTGATTGTAGTCAAATTAACCGTAGGTGTTTCGTCCATTAGGTATTTTAAACAGTAGATATTAGGACTGTAGTTATTTCGAACATAGTTATAATGAACATAGTTAAATTAACCGTAGTTGTTTCGTACATTAGGTATATCGTTCATTAGTTATTACAAAAATATGTGAATCGACAATTAGGTATTTTAAACAGTATTTAGTTATTTTGATATGTAACCTTCAAGTTGCAAGTGAATATGTATCTGCTAGGAAAGCGTGCTAAACCTTAAACCGCTGCGTCACCTACCATCAGGTATGTGTGATAGTGGTCAAACGCTGACATATCATTTGTAAATAAAAAAATCGGATCGAGTTGTCAAACATGTGTAAAAATAAACTGTAATTTAAATACGGTACGGTATTATGCAATTCTTTTACGTTAAAACTAAGTTTTTAATTATACATTTTAATATTTTATTACAATACACCGGGGTTTTCATATAAAATTATGATAAAAAAATCACATATCAAATGTACCATTTTTCCTCGAGATTTTGACAATCAGGTGTTTTTTTTTCGGATTGTAATTTAATGATGTGGTAAACAGTATCTTAGTCGATTATAAATGAAACAATCATTCGTAAAATCAATATCGGTCGAGGAAAACAACAAAAAGTAAATCTGGAATAGAAAAATACAACCTGGCCTCTGAATTGGCCAGTAGAAACCAATGGTAGTGGTTGGTCTGTAACCAGTGGCCTCTCAGAATGCCATTTCGAGCGAATAATATTGAAAAACCGAGAAATCTGAATTTAAAAAACCGGGTTTTTTATTAATTCAAAATATGCCGAAAAACCGGTTTTTCGGTTTTCGGTGAAACCGGTTTGCATCCCCTGGTCAAGACATATTATTTGTTGGTAAGACATCATAGATCATTGGTCAAGACATATTCTTTGTTGGTAAGACATCATTGGTCAAGACATCTTGAAATCATGGCCCTGAAGGCCCACATTTGACGGGTGAACACCCGCTTGGGACGCAGAAGGTTGCGGATTCGATTCCCGCCTCAAACAAGTATTTCTGTAAAGTATTTGTTTCCGGTCTGGGTGTTTCTATATGTACCTATATTAAAGTATATAGTCAGAAAAGAAAAGTATATATTATCTTTATACTATCCGTTATCTAGCTACCATAACACAAGCCTAGTTGCTTAGTTTGGGGCTAGACTAGCTGCGCCCCGTGGTTTCACTCGCGTAATAATTTTCTGCGCAACTTTCTTATTTTTTTTACAAACACAAAAAAAGAAATAACGAAAATAGTCCAGCCGTTCATGCATGATGAATTATTTTAAGAGTTTTTAGTAAGGATACATTTTATCTAAAGACATCAACTATCAAAACTCTATTAAGACTTCATTTGCCAATTTTATTTCCAGATTTCTTCAACGCCTTCCTACAACCATACCAAAATGTCAAACCAACAATCCAAACAAAAAGACCAACAAACAAACAAACAAGGCGATACGAAGAAAACATATTCTTCCAAAACACAGAGAGGCCTAGAAATCTAGACCCGTTCGGTTTCTACCCTACCACACCTAAACCAAGAAAAACTACCAGAAAAACTACTACAGCAAAAACACGGTACGAAATTACAACAGAAAAAGCAAAGAAAGTTAACTTAATAAACTCCAATATACACTTCGTTGATAATAGTAATAATAGACGTGTCGAAAATAATAATAATAGAAGAACTGATAATGTAAATAATAATAACAGAAGAACAGATAATAATAACAAAAGAGTTGTTAATACAAATAATGAATTTAATAATGCCTTTGATTTCTTAGGCGTAAATAATAATAGAAAGACGACAACAAAAAGGCCGTATTCGTCGAATCTTTCAGCAGGCAGTATTCTAACTTTTCCCAATAGTTATACGACTCAAAATCCTTTGCTAAACCGGCCGGGTGTCAAACCTGCGGTGGTAGACGAAAACAGACCACCAATCACGAACAGACCAGTCACAAAAAGACCAATATATTTTCCAAATGAAGGACCAAAATGGCCGGAGACCACAAAAAGACCGGATGCGACCAAAAGACCGATTTTTACGTCTATAACGGAACGGCCTGATGATAATAGAAATAATAATAATAAGCCTAATAATAACGATAGCAATAATAGGCCTAATAACAATAATAATAGGCCGGTATCTGATGATGTAGAGGAACCTGACATAGAAGTAGGTCCAGATGAAGATGAAATGAGTGATGCTGAGAAAAGAAGATATCTACAGATTGCAGAACAGAGTAAGTTTACTCTTAATTATTTTTCTCTTTATTTTGGAAGAGTAGGGTTAGGTTTCAGCCATGTAAGTCCCGATCCCGTGGAAATATCAAAATAAAAAGTAGCCTTTAGCCTTCCTCGAGAAATGGACTATCCAACACAAAAATAATTTTTAATTCGAACCAGTAGTTTCTGAGATTAGCGCGTTCAAACAAACAAACTCTTCAGCTTTTTAATATAAGTTTAGATTATTTTCCTCTTTATTTTGTAAGATTAGGATCAGGTTTTAGCCGTGTTAGTCCCGATTCCGTGGGAATATCGGGATATAAAGTACCCTATGTTTGTCCTAATGAATCTTGTATCCTCATACCAAGTTTTATCAAAATCAGTCCAGTAGTTTCGGAGCCAATTCGTTACAAATAAAAAAATATTTCCCCTTTATAAAAATTAGTGTGGATTAGTTTTAGATTGATTTATATGTTGGGATGTTCGGCCATAACTTCCTTGCTTATGAACCAATTTAGTTGATTATTTTATTTTAGAAAGGGAATATTTTAAAGATAGTCCTATATTAATTTCATTTGCCACGAGCCAGTCATTTAACCGCGGAGAGAAACAAATAAAAAAATAAATGAACTTTTGGATTTATAATATTAACTAGCGACACGCCCCGGCTTCGCACCGCTATATTATGCATGTTTTATACATATAAACCTTCCTCTTGAATCACTCTATATAAAAAAATATTGCATCAAAATCCGTTGCGTAGTTTTAAAGATTTAAGCATACAAAGGGGTATAGGGACATAGGGACAGAGAAAGCGACTTTGTTTTATACTATGTAGTGATAGTGATTTGGATTATATATGTTTGTTTTCTTGTATATAATAAATAAATAAATAACTTTTTTTGTTCCAGAATGCAACGAATACAAGTCCCTAAACGTGAAAAAGGTAGTGGCCCTACCCTTGGCCCCCTCCAACCATGGGGTAGAAGTTAACGTATCCACTTGTGCCCCAACTAACGTTCCCTTGATCATAGGGGGCAAAGTCGTCAGCATTAACGAGTTCCCGCATATGGGGCTCGTTGGCTGGAAGAAGATTCAGGTGAGGTTGTCTTTAAATAAAGAAAATAAATTAATAAAAAATACTTTATCTCTCTATCTTTGAACGCTTCCATCTCCTTTATTCGCTTTAGGACCTAAAATAGTGCCTAAGTAAAAAAAGGTCCATCTGCCATCAAATGATGTCTGTAACCGTCCTATATGTATACGTTTCCAGAAGCCAGGCTACTCGTGGAAGTGTGGAGCATCCCTCATCAGCGAGCAGTTCCTGCTGACAGCTGGACATTGCACTTACCATGATAAGGACTATAACGTTGTTAGGTAACACTTATTTACTTACTACCAGCGCTTCGCAGTTTCACCTGCGTAACTCCCGATCCCGTGGGAATATCGGGATATAAAGTATCCTATGTTACTGTCAATGAATCAATGTATCCTCATACCGAGTTTCATCAACATCGGTCCAGTAGTTTCGGAGCTTATACGTTAAGGTGAAAGGGTACCATTATTCATCGGCAGATTACCTTCCATGGTCTGACCCTAATTTAGCTGGAAGCCACCAATCGTATCTTTAATTCCTGAGTGTGGTGCGTATGCTACAAACGTATTCAACTGTTTCCTCCCTGGATAATGACACTAGTACAAATATTTTTGTTGCACCTATAACTGCCATGACTATGATTTTTTAATTTTCTAATTAATATCGAAGGTAAGAGTTAAAAAACCAAAATAGGTATATTTAAAAAATAAGACATAGGGCATGTTCAATGTGGTCATGGCATTTATAGGTTTTATGCAACAAAAATATTCGCTCTAGTGTCATTATCCAGGGAGGAAACAGTCGACTACGTTTGTATGCCGGGTATCTTTCCTCTTAAAGAGCCTTATTTGCGGAAAACAGCCTGCATACAAAGCGATGATGACTAAGCGCTATGTCCCAATATCATCTCCTTAATTCAATCTTCATTCAAATCATTACATATTTGCACTTTGTCTTCCGTCAGCGGTCCCCCACAAGCGATCCAACTGGGTTCCTCGTACTTCGACGACCCGTCCGCCACGGTCGTGAGTGTGGCGGCCGTCATTCGCCACGCCAAGTACAAGCTGAGGCGGTCTTATCACGACGTGGCGTTGATACGGCTAACTACTGTTGTCACGTGAGTATTTACCAAGCGGTTGCAGGTTTGATTCTTACTGATATTTTGCTTCTAGTTTAGGTGTTTCAGGTGTGTTAGGTGTAAGTCTGAAATTACTGGGCCGATTTTAATGAAACTTAATGCCCCTTATTTTAAAACAAGGTTTAAGCCGAGATGTGGATTTAAACCATAGATTTAGACACAGATGTACTCGTGAATTATAGTCTAAACACTATCCCTATACAGGTTGATTTTTTTATGTGGGCCTTCAGGGCTACATCCTAAACTATAAGAGATAGCGCAAAATGCTGAAATTTCAAATTTCAAATTTCTTTATTTCTTTCGATGCTTATGTATAGGTATATACATGATCACTTGAAATAGTCTTTAAAACTAAGTAGGATGTGTGCCTTCGGAACGCGCCCACCAATGAGAAGAAGGCACAAGAAACTCATGGGGTTTTTTTTTATGTGATCACGCTCACAAAGGTCAATATTACAAATATTTGAAGGTATTATTTGAAATGGAGCAATTAAAGTCACATCCATGGATTCTTATCATTAAGGTACGAAGAGGTATCATCTTTATAAAAGTTTTGAATTTGTTAATGGACATGTCATATACATCTTTAGGTAATTTATTATAATAGAGCACACATGTACTATTAAACGACCTGCTTATTTTCCGGAGCCTACTACTACTCATGTGCTACCGGGCAAGGTCAGCTCATCCCTGTTTCTTAAGTTGAAATTATGAATATCGCTATTTTTGCAAAAAATATCAGGATTTTTGTGAACGTAGAGCAAGTTTTCGTAAATATATTGTGAATAGAGCGTTAATATATTTATCTCTTTAAATTTTTCTCTAAGTGATTCCCTGGGGCCCATTTTATAGATAGCTCGGACAGCTCTTTTTTGTAATATAAGGAGTCGCGTTCCCGGTTTTGACAAAAACTAAAACTGCATCATTCGATTTTTATTAAATTCAATCTCCTAGCCAGGAATCGAACCTGTAGAGTTTGTAAAAAAAATATTATCCTATAATATTTTTATACCTATCGATAGTGTTGTTGATAGAGATCAATTCTTGGAAATAGGCATAGTAAGGCAAATCAAACGAAATAGCTCAATTTTGTAGTTTTCTGCAATTTGCACCTATGTGTCTCTAGCAAAACAATAGGGTATGAGCAGTGAACGGAAACTGGGTATGAGGCATAGAGGGCAAGTGATATTATTCTAAATATTATAAAATAATATGTTCTATACAAGTACTTTATGTAATTTTCGTAGAAACAGTTCATATTTTTAGTGCAGCAGTGCTCCTCACTGAATTTTTTTGGGGATGTATGAAAATTACAGAAGACTAAAACAAACAGATTATTAAAATAAGCTATTTCCTTTAATTTGCCAGAGTATGTTTGTTTCCAGGAATTGATCTCTATTAGCAACACTATCGATTGGTACAAAAATAGGCTGATTAATGTTTTTGGAAAATTGACAGGGCCGAATAAATCCACAACTCGGACTATGCAACCTCGTGTTTTTAATAAGGGATAGTCTTTAGAGTTTAGACCTTCCTTAAGTACCTACTTGATATACCTAACTGTTTTCTGTTCTATTAAAATAAAGTAAATAAATTGTTTATGTTACAGTTTTTCCGAAGCGATAACCCCAGCGTGCCTAGGTGTCGCCCCACGCGTTGGGGAACCAATCATAGCTACGGGGTGGGGGAAGACTGAATTCGGTAATATATTTACAAATCAAAGAGAAAAAGACTTATCAATAAATATCTGAAACTACGCGAGCTACCAGTCTGAAACTTGGCATGGGGGTTGCTTTTAGTACGTCGGGGGGTACTGAGTAAGGGTTTTACGAAAATTCGACCCCTAAAGGAGTAAAAAGGGCTGATAGGAAATCAATATCAATTTGAAAGAGACATAAGGTGGGTCCGCGGGGCACAGCTGTTCTCACATGGAGAGGAGGCATAAGAATTAGAAGCCAGATAAATAATAATAAATATTGTAGGACATTCCACATATCGTCATCTAGCCCCAAGCTAAGTAACTACACTTGTGTCATGGGTGCTAGACAACTCGTATACTACTTTATATACTTTTCTTTTGTAAATATATACTTACTAGCGACCCGCCCCGGCTTCGCACGGCTATATTATGCATGTATTATATCTAAAAACCTTCCTCGTTAATCACTCTATCTATTAAAAAAACCGCATCAAAATCCGTTGCGTAGTTTTAAAGATCTAAGCATACAAAGGGACATAGGGACGGCGAAAAGTGACTTTATTTTATACTATGTAGTGATAATACAAGAAACAACCAGACCACAGACAAATACCTAAGCATAAATATATGTCTGAGGCGGGAATCGAACCCGCAACCCTGTGTTTAGCAGTCCGGCATGAAGACCATTGTGCTAACTGGGTCGTCATTATATTCGAGCTTTCAAGCAATAACGGTTATTATGGAAAAGCCTTAGTTTTCTGTTAGCATTGGATTTTATGAAAGTGTTCCTAAAGCAGATACCTGAAGGTGCGTACGGATAGCGCGTTCCTGTGTTACGCGTAGCTGGGAAATACTGTCCACGCGTACATTGGATACGCGTACAGCTCCTGTACGGACCGCCGCGAACCTGTACGCGAGGTCAATCGATCCAGAGCGCTCCGCGAGCCTCATATATTTCATTATTGAAACTCCAAGAACACGCGTGTCTATCCATTTTGCCGTCCAAATATAGCGTACCCGGTCGTGTGCGTCCTCTTTGATGCGCGACCAAAAACCGACAGACGGCGGCTCGCGTTGCGAGCTAGCTCGCGCGGTACGCGTTCCCCAAGAGTGTACGCGTAGCTGCAAGTATGGACATGACGTTCCGGACACGCGTAAACTGACTACGCGTACCAGTGTACGCGCTATCCGTACGCACCTTGACATGACAGTGTCATTAAAGTAAATATTTATCTCTCCAGGTGGTGACTCGTCATTCGAGCTACGCAGCGTCTCCCTTCCTATCTGGGATATGGGAGACTGTCGAGAGATATGGGGGACCTCTCGCAAACTGCCCAACGGTGTCTCGGCTGATAGTCAGATGTGTGCCGGCGAGAGGAGAGGCGGGAAGGACACTTGCCAGGTAAGGGGGGGGACTTTTGGACCCTTTATCATTCACAAGCTTCTACTTCTGTGGTATCAAATGGCTAGTGTAGAAGCCAAATGATCCAACTGACTTTTTGTTGGTTTCGAGATATGAAGCAAAACGCATTTTTGCTTATTACGTCCATGTTTCTGAAGGAATTGTTGTAATGTTTTCAGTTAGTGTTTTCAGTTAGGTTTCAGTCAGTAATCCGTTGTCTAGCACCCATAACACAAGTCTAGTTACTTAGCTCGGGGCTAGATGGCGATGTGTGGTATGTCTTGTAATATTTATTTATTTATTATATATTTATTTTATTAGATAAAAAATTTATATCTTATTATTTTATTCTTACGAATACAGTTTTAATATATTTTTAAAACTTACTCAATTTGGACCAAAATGTCAGTTGGATCACTTGGCTTCTTCACTTTCCAAATGTGTTTTGCCCAGAATTTGTTGAGGGTTATGACCTCATCCGACGCCCTGTTCAGGTCAAGTAGTGGGGCACATGGAGCAGCTCATGAGATGCTCCATTCTTTGCTCTGTCTTTACACATATACACCAAGTGTTGTTACGTTCTTAAAACCCTACATCACCATGCTCGTCTTACAGCAGCCAACCTGGAGTCAGCGTCAATTCAACGTCTTCCAGACTGGCTACTTGGTGGTGGTCTAGTGGTAGATACCTCGATTTTTATTCTAAAGGTCGTGGGTTCGAATCCCAGCCGGCTGTTTACTAATGTATTTTGCTTACGTAAAATGTGCGCTGCTTGCAATTGCTCTTACGGTGCGTGGAAAACATCGTAATGAAACCCGCAGCTTAGTTGGCTCCAGAAGTATTGACTAGTTCTTTCCTCTGGACATGGTCGACTAAGCTTAGGATGATACAGGAAAAGCTGATGCTGGACATAGTCTTCTCCATCCTTACGTAAAAAGGACCTAACAATAGAGGTCTAGTTAAGGTGAAAAGGTACCTGCACTCTCTCCATACAAACGTAGTCGACTGTTTGTGAGCGTCAGAATAAACGGTCACTAGGCGTATTTAACGTTGAATGTATGCTCAATAATTGCTTCCCTATTGCTGCTATTTACTTCCTATCCTCAAACAATTGCTTCCATCATATTCTAGAAGAAATCAAACATTTAAAGGTGACCGTTCATTCAGATGTCAGGACGGCCAGTCACCTGTCGTAGTTCCCCTGATAAAGAGAATCTTTGCAATTTACGGTGGCCAATGATTACTTCCCTTTTGCTTCCTTCAATATTTTAAAACGACAATTCTCTAACTATCATGGTAATAAAGATATCGACAAAAGTTATTTTAATAGCAGTGCCTGACAGAAAAATTAGAGCAAAATTCTGATGATTAATATTGCAGCAATGCTTCAGTAGGCAAAAAATCGAAAGGTAAAGACAATAAATAGTAGAAAATATACTTATGTGAAAAAAAAAATATTTTATTTTTTTAATATAACATAATGCAATGTGGTATCACTTTTTTATGAGTCTAATAATAGCTGAAATTCAAGCAGCTGCAAGTTCGCTTATCAATAATATGGATATTAGACTCATATCCATATTACTGATAAGCGAACGTCGATTTTCTTGTAATGGTATCAAGTCGTTTGAATTGAATCTACGTAGTCTTGTAAGTTTTGAATGAAGTACTGGATTAACTCATATTTGTACATGAAGTGCCTGCAAAGTTGGTTTTACAGAATAAAGAATTTGAACTGCTTTCAATCATAGAATTTGTTCCGCCTCCTGTTGGTACGATGGGTCACTATAAAGCACATTGTAAGCGTGGAAATATATGGGAATGTTATGATGATTTGATTCAGAGAGTTGTAAGGAGTAATAAAAAGTGATACCACATTGCATTATGTTATATTAAAAAAATAAAATTAAAAAAAAATCACATAAGTATATTTTCTACTATTTTTTGCCTTTACCCTTCGATTTTTTGCCTACTGAAGCATTGCTGCAATATTAATCATCAGAATTTTGCTCTAATTTTTCTGTCAGGCACTGCTATTAAAATAACTTTTGTCGATATCTTTATTACCATGATAGTTAGAGAATTGTCGTTTTAAAATATTGAAGGAAGCAAAAGGGAAGTAATTATTGGCCACCATAAATTGCAAAGATTCTCTTTATCAGGGGAACTACGACAGGTGACTGGCCGTCCTGACATCTGAATGAACGGTCACCTTTAAATGTTTGATTTCTTCTAGAATATGATGGAAGCAATTGTTTGAGGATAGGAAGTAAATAGCAGCAATAGGGAAGCAATTATTGAGCATACATTCAACGTTAAATGCGCCTAGTGACCGTTTATTCTGACGCTCACGACTGTTTCCTCCCTGGATAATGACGAGCTAATACTTTTGTTGCATAAAACTTATAACTGCTATGACCATGCCCCTAGGTTTTTTTGTATATGTTAAATCTTAATCTTCTCTACTAGGTATATAAAAATAAATCTTCTCTACTATATACAAATAAGTCGGGTTTTCCTTCCTGACGCTATAAGTCGGGTTTTCCTTCCTGACGCTATAACTCCAGAACGCACGAACCGATTTAGATGATTTCGGTTTTGAAATGTTTGTCGTAGTCCAGGGAAGGTTTAAACGGTGAGAAAGATCGGACTTACGCGCAGAGAAAATTTTTACTCCTAACGCTTACGCGAGTCAAACCGCGGGGCGCAGCTAGTTTATATAGAAAATAAAAAAAAAAACCAAGACCTAGGGGTAAAGTCATGGCAGTTATAGGTTTTATAGCACAAAAATACATATTTGTGCTAGTGTCATTATCCAGGGAGTAAACGACTACGTTTGTATGGAGAGAGCGCAGGTACCCTTTCACCTTAAGGAACAACAGCTTGCATACAAGTTCAGTACTCACCAACTTACACATTCCAGGGTGACTCCGGAGGCCCAGCGCAAGTGCAAGACGGCTGCGTCTGGCGAATAGTTGCCGTCACTTCAGTCGGCCGATCGTGCGGCGCTCCGGACACTCCAGCCCTCTACGCCCGGATACCTAGGGCCTTCATAGCCTCCCAGGCCTTCAGTAACGTCAACATCAATAATAATGACGATAATAATCGACATAATGGAAATAACAATGGCTTTAACGGAAATAATAATCAAAATAGCGGTAATAATGATAACCGTTATAATGGAAATAATAATCAAAATAGCGGTAATAATGATAACCGTTATAATGGAAATAATAATCAAAATACTGTAAACAATAATGGATATAACAATCAAAATAGTGCAAACAATAACGGATATAATAATCAAAATGCAAATATCCATAATAACGGTGCTAGTTTACCAAATATTGGAATTAATTACAATACAAATGGTAATCAAAATAATAATAATAACGATAATTCATACACTGTAATCCCATCAATAAATAACGGTTATAACAATAATCAAAACGATATTATCAGACCCGTTATTCAGAACTACGACACCCAATATCCTAATAATCAAAATAATAATTGGTCAAATAATAATAATTATAATAATCCAACCGCGAATAATTACAACGCGTATACAACGCATAATTATAATGACTATAATAATAGGAACGGTCATTATGAAAGTCCAATTATTAATAGATATAACGATAATAATAGTAATAATGGATTTCCTGTCATATCAAGTAAGCCATGGTGGAGTATTTAACCGAATTTCAACGCATAATTTAAAATTATTGTAAATAAAAGTGTTAAAAATGTACTTTTAGTAGTCGACTAGTAGCGGCACACGGTTTCATTTGTATTCGCCGCAACTTACACAATCACAATCGGTTCAGTATTACCGATATAATGTATATTATGTAATAAAAATTTGTATTTTTATAGTCATAGGTTTATTTAAAATAATTTTATAATTAAAATTATATTCTACCTTTATATTAGTTTAATTTTTAACAAACGGCTATAATGAATCTTACCTTCCATGATAATAAATCTTACCTTTCTTGATAATTAATTTTACCATTCTAGATAATTAATTTTACCTTCCTCCATAATGATTCGTACCTACCTCTATAATGAATTTTACCTTCCATGTGGTTATGAATCTTAACTTTCTTGATAATGCATTTTACCTTTGATAATAAATTTTACCTTTATTCGTAGTGAATTTTACCTTTCTTGATAATGAATTTTACCTTATCTTACCTTCCTAAATAATGAATCTTACCTCCCATGATAATGAATCGTACCTTTCTTAATGATGAATATTACCATCCTTGATAATGAATCTTACCTTCCTTGATAATAATTTTAACTTCCTTCATAATTAACTTTACTCTCCTTGATATCTTACCTTACTTGATAATTAATCTTACCTTTCTTGATAATGTATCTTACATTCCGTATATAAATTATTTATTATTCCTTGTGAGAATATTATAAGCACACCCAAGTGTGCGTGATTTTGGATATGCTAAGTGAAAGGAACCTTTAGGTAAAATAAAACAATATAATAAAGTTTTAATATTGGACTAATATTTAGTAAAATACCGTATTATTATTAATAAAATTCATATAAAATTCAATTTTACTTCAATTTAAAAACAATACCTACACAAATAAATCACTTTTAAGACTCTGTCACAGGTAGCTAACTATCTATTCGGTAGATTCAATCGTAATCGATCAAGTAACAGAGTCAAGTAAGAAAGTGGTAAAGTGCAAATTAACATTTTCTTTTGCAACTGTGCATTTTATTCGAGATATTTTTTACTTATTTTTATACACAGTTCCAAGGACACAGTTCCAATAACACTGTCATGAATACCGTTCTAATAACACTGTTAAGACGCAGTTCCAATAACACTGTCATGAATACCGTTCCAATAACATTCGTCATTCCAATGATGCTGTCAAGGGCACAGTTCCAATGACACTGTCAAGGATATAGTTCCAATAACACTGTCAAGATGCAGTTCGAATGACACTGTCATGGACACCGTTCCAATAACACTGTCAAAGACGCAGTTCCAATAACACTGTCATGAATACCGTTCCAATAACATTCGTCATTCCAATGATGCTGTCAAGGGCACTGCAGTTCCAATGACACTGTCATGGATACCGTTCCAATAACACTGTCAAAGACGCAGTTCGAATGACACTGTCAAGGATGCAGTTCCAATAACACTGTCAAGACGCAGTTTGAATGACACTGTCATGGATACCGTTCCAATAACACTGTCAAAGAAGCAGTTTGAATGACGCTGTCAAAGAAGCAGTTCCAATAACACTGTCAAAATAGCAGTTTGAATGACGCTGTCAAAGAAGCAGTTCCAATAACACTGTCAAAGAAGCAGTTCCAATAACACTGTCAATGGAACAGTTCCAATAATTTACTCAGTACCACAGGAAATCACTCGGTAAACTACTTAATAATACTAGATCAACAAAAATAAAGTTCACTCTAAGCGAATTCTTGTGTTTACTGCATAAAAATGTACGCCCAAATTGGTCATAACATTTTATTCGTCAAAAATGACATTTTTAGACAAAAAACACCAGAACTCGTTTTAAAAATAATAAAAATCAAACTACGCACTACTTAAAAAATTAATACAAAAAACCATCGAAATAATTTATAAAAAAATCATAAATATAATTAAAATAATAAACTGTAAAGCTTCGTTATTTTTGTTATCTACATTGCAATGAAAAAAAAATTTTATAAATAAAATTAATAAATAATTAAAATAAATACTTCATTGCCAATAAAACTAAATCTAAGTAGGTATAATATGCAAAAAAAAAATCAAATCAAAAATACTGAAAAATAGCACTAAAAAATTCTAAAAACTACTTAATAAAAAAAGATACAAGGAAGTAGGAATACAAAGAAAAAATACTTCAAAACGAGGTGGCGGTAAAAAAGGTTATTCCACTTTGCAACCTTGATCTAATGAACCTCAAGAGGTCAAACGAGACCAATAATATGTTTAAAAGGGAAATATCTAGATTCGCAGACCCAGCGTAGAGTTCTAAAATGGTAATTATTAGAATGTTTTTAATATAATTTTCTTTGTCTAATGAATTAATGAGTTGAATGACTTTGAACTTTAATTTAAGCAGGACTGCACCTTTATGGCTTGATTGTACCATACTTCGTGTTGTATTGATAATTTTAATTTTGATTTTTTTATACCTATTCTTGTTAGTTTTTTCATATTTTTCTTCACTATGTTTGTCCTGTATTTTGTCTCAAATTAATAACTATATTTTTGCTGTCAAAAGTCGAACTTCGCCACAAAATTATCATAAAAAAATGGCGATTTCAACAAACTTAAAAAAATAAACACGCAAAAATTTCAGTTTTTAACGTATTCAAAACAGAAAGTAGGTAGACAACCAAGTAGTTATTAAGTACAGATTCTAGCAGTGATACCTTTTTTGCCTCTTAGTACAATAGTCGCTTAGTTCAGTTCAGTGATAAATGGCGTTGTGTGTAATATCCTAGGGTCACCTACCAAGGTCGCAAAATGGAATAACCCGTAAAAAATATGTCACATACAGGAATTAAGTTTAAAGGAATAAGTGTAACTCGAACGGTACACGCTTGTCTTTTTGGTTAAGTCTTTGGGCGTCACGGTTTAGTAAGCTTCTTAAGACACTGACTGAAATAATAAAAAAAAAATATCCAAAAGACTAGTAGAGGTAAAAAAAAAATGCTATGAGCTCAAAAAAAAGGATTAAAAAAGTGACTAATGTTTTTTTTCTCGTCGTAAATCAAATAAAAATTAATAAAAAAATCATTTAAAAGTGCCACATATAACAGCCCTTCAGTCAGTTAGTCTCAAAAGCCCAGTCTTTGGTCAAAAACTTGTAGAAAAGCCCATAAGATAGAGACATTTAGGAATAGACTCAAATTTGACGTAGTCAGAGACATTTCGTAAAGGAAAATATATATTTTCCACTTTCCTAATTTTAAAATATACTCAAAATTACATAATAAGTAAAGAGATTTAAATTGCAAGTCAAATAGACAGGACATCTCAACTTTACTCACACAAATTACATCGGAATTAAAGTTTTGATAGAGAAAAATTGGAGAAGTTCTCTCTTTTTCGTCCGTCATTAAAAATCTCATAAAAATTAAGCAAAACACAAAGAAAGTTTGAATTCATTTTAATAACTCCACAATTGTTATAAAATAATTCCGAAGCAAACAGACATAAAGCAGAGTCAAATTAAGTATGAAAAAATTCGCTAATTGTGTTATACATTAGAAAGTACAATCGCTCTGGCAACACCTTTCGATACGGGGCGGCCGAAGTTAAGGCGAGCCCACACCGCGCGGGCAACACGACCGTGTTGCCAGCGCGGATATACGCATCCACCGAGAAAACTCTTATTTCTAAAAGAAAGCTTAAATTATTCTTAAATCTCACTAAATCTGTCACTAGTTAAAAAACGCCGCCCGGCGCGAAAGGTGTCCCAGAATTTGTTTCAACAAAATTCATCTATTAACAATTCAAACAATTCTATAAAAATATATAATTCTTTAAATTAATTGTAAAAAGTCGACTCAGTGTCAGAATGGGCAGCTAAGCTGTGAGTCAAATAGGTACCTACTATTTAGAAATGTCTAGAACAACTCAACACTGAAACGGTGCGACTTTTTTATTATAAAAACTTAATATTGTCTAGCATTGTTTACAAGTTATTTAAATATTACTAGGTTTTATACAATTAGTCAATTGTCAACTAGGTAATGAATTTCTCTACTCTTCGCTATATTTTATTTATTTATTTAAAAATTATCTTTAATTTCACTATCGCCCAGAGAGGAGCGTGGCCGAACACAGCGGCCGAATCAAATCGTAAAAAATTCATATATTTTTTTTGCGGATTTTTAATTTTTATTCACTAGGAAATTCAACACTATATACATGAGAGTGAAAAGTGCTGAACACTTAGAGGGGAAACATCGAGTTAAAAATATCAACAATTCGTTCGAGTTATACCAAAAAACGTACAATTTTACATTAAAAAATGTCTAATACTATGTGTTTCGACGAGGGTAAGTTGTTAAATACGTCTAAGAGAACAACTTTTATTCTACAACTTATAGGAATTCAAAGTTTTTTGGAGGTTATTTTTACCTACAGAAAATTAGCTATTTGTGGTCAACAAACAGTAGTCAACCATGGTCCAAGGACCCTCGTTAGGTAGGTAGTTAGGTACCTTCGTCGAGACACAACGTACCTATATACTATACCTATAGCGCGACAAAATGCCCCCCAAGTGAAACCCACGCAGTGATATGCCATACGACAGTTAATACTAAAAAAAACTTGCTTACAAATGTCAACAAACAACAACAGCGCACTTCGAAGTGCGCTCCGAAACTCACTAACGACTAATTAACGAAAAAATGTCACCTCGCAGTAAAAACTAAAAACATATCTCTAAATAAACTAAGAAACGAAGCCAACATGACACGAACTGACCAACTTCCGGTTGCAACAAACCGACATTGTCAACCACGGTTAGACCGACCAATTGACCGTTCTCGGGTAGAACCGACCAATCATTGTCCAACCAACCAACCAATACCGACCCAAAGAGACGACAACATCTCTTCAAAACCCTAACTCAAAACAACGTCTTCATCTAGGACACGATCTCAAACCAAAAGTCGCGAGGAGGACGCCTTAAAGCAAACAAGGTAAATCGAAATTATAATTGTAAAATTAATCCTCCACAATTTACTTACCAAGTCTTGACAAAAGCCTACGCTTTCGTGGTTTTTAGCAAAACGATTTAGACAAAAGGCAAAAATGTAGCTAAAATAAATGTTAGCCAATAAGCGAGGCCAACCGAAAAGCCTAATTTTGTCATAAAAATTTCACTTTTTCATGTTTAAGTATCCTCAAAGGATGCTTCCGTTTTCCTCCTGTACCGAAACACATAGGTATCATGCAAATATAACAGCTATTTTCAAAATTACAGAGATAATCTCGGAGGTATTTCTTATTAGGTTTCTGTATTCAAGAGGAAAAACGTCTCGTTTTCTAAATCGTTTTGCTAAATCACGATAATGTTTATATTAGGCAACGATCTACACCAAGCCTCTAGGGCAAGCAGACAGTCCGCTCGAAACACCACATATCCCAAACATACCTCGGCTTTTATAAAAATCTAACACCAATTATTAGCTGAGCGATTACGGACTTTCAACAGTTTTACAGCAGACCAATCAGTTATTGCAGTCTGAAGTTCGCGAATATCCTTCGTTGATAGCAAGCGAGTTCACTCATGAACGATGCCTTCTAAATTATAGAAATGCCAGCGATTTCGCAAGCCATTAATAAAGTTAACGAACTTCATACTGTCATTTTCTAAAAGAATTTGTTAGTATGAAGTTCGAGAAAGACGATGACATTCGACAACTTCACTCTGTAGTGGATAGTATGAAGTTGAAATGGTTTTGAGCGCATGTTAAACGCGCGCTTTTAACGCGCCGTGTGATGTAAGCATTAACTGTCAAACTTGTTAGTGTTTTTTCTTATATTATGACCTCGCACGGCTCGTGCATACAGCCAGTTGTAAACTGTTAAATGTCCGTTTAACGCAAGCGTCTATATTGCGCGTATAAGAAACACGTTCCGAATTACACAATTATAAATCCTTTTTTATAAAAATACAAAAATACAAAATGGGACAACGCGATCATAGATCACCCACACACACAAGTCCCGCATCATTCAGTTAAGAAATAGGGGGCGCTACTTTAATTCCACTAATTAAAAAAATCATTGAGCAATTCCATACAAAATATTCGAATCGAACGCACACCGAAACAAAACGTACAAATTTAAAAAAAGAAAACCAGTGTTGCCGTTGTATAAACAAAATTTCTACCAAACAAAATGTATTTCCAAATTCGAAAACTTTAAAAAATAAATCGTTAAAAGAGGTTCCATTGTAAATGTGCTGAGTGAAGATTTAAGGGCGTATTAAGGCGTGTTATTTTACTCCTAGGAAAAATTACTATTTAAGTCTAGATTTTAGAGAAAAACCGCTGTAATTTTGCTAAATCTGAATCTAGTTATTACAATTAGGTACTATTTATTCACGCGTCAAAAACTCACATCTTATTCTAGGAAAATATAATATTTTTTTGCTAAATCGCCGAGATGACACGCAATCTAAAAACTGGCCTTTTTTTTAAACGCTTTATATTTTTTTTAATAACAATTTCATCTACTTATTGTTAAGTGTCAGTTAATTATTTTTACGTATTTAATGTAGTGAAATCTTGTTGCTGAACGCAAGAAATGAAAAAGGATTTTTCGGCAAAATTGACTAGCCATTTGTGTAAAAAAATACTGATTTTAAATTCAATTTTTCGCATGGTAACATTTTATTTGTGTTTTTATTAATAAATTGGAAATAGCGCCTTTACTTTAATTTCAGTGGTAGATTTACTGATTTTTTCGAATAGATTGAAAAATTTAGAATCAAAGTTTTAAAAAATTATAAACTCAGGACCGAATCAAGTAAGGGGGATACACCATACATACGCCACAACAACGCCCACAACAAGGCACTATCAAGCCTACAAACACCGTTACAAATTTTTCGAAAAAACTATATATTTATCGAGACAACACGAAAAAATCCACATCGAAATTATAAAAATTATATCAAAAGTTCGCGCAAGTCTTTTTGTACTACAGTCTATTCTTGTCCGTGGTCTTTCGGGATACGTAGTCTACAGGGGCGTATCTAGGGCCAGGCGGGGGCAACAGACCGGAATTAAGGGGGCTAATCGGGGGCAAACAACTTTTGCAATCCCGTACGATTTTTATAATTTTTTTTAATATTTAAAGGGTAATCCTTTTTGAAGAATTTTAATTTAACTAAAATGTATTTTTAGTATCGTTACAACAATTAGTAATTTTGGAGAAAGCAAACTTCAAAATTTCGTGTCACTTGTTGCTATGTAAAGTGAATTTTAAAATAGTGAATTTAGCACATCAGAACTTAAATATTGCACAAGGAGAGTGTATTTTTCACACTTTAAGCTAAACAATGAATGACGAAAAGTGTATTTTGCACAACAAAATCAGCTAAAAATGGTGTAACGACCTAAATAGCTATTATTTTTTGATAAACCTGGCCCCTCTAGATCGCCGAGCTTCATTTTAATTAAGTACATTCAAAGAAAAAAAAACAACTATTAAAAGAAAATCTATAACATAAGACATTGGTCCGTACGCAGTCATTCTTTAAAAAAATCGTTGAAAAAATTATAAAAGTCAATAATATACTCTAATAGGGTATTTGACTAAAAAAATATTATTTTATTTTGTATTTTTGCCGCAGTTAAGCTGAATGAAATACTTTTTATTTAAATAATTTGTTTTATAATGTGGTATTCATATTTCTTAATAACCTCGAAGAAATAAAAATAAAATCCAGCCGATAATAAGGGATAATAAAACGTTTTTAAAAAGCTTGATATTTGTGTCAAAATAACAAGAAAATAAACAAATTAATAAAACTTTTTTGGAGGTAGTTGGTGGTATGTACCTCCAAAGGGAAGATCTTCCACTGGGTAGGTGTTGTACCCGGTAGGCCGCCCACCGACGATGTTTCGTTGGAACTTGTATATGAGCTTATCTTCAGAGAAACTTCGCTTGCGCGATCTAGGATCTCCGATCGGCTTAGTGGCGCCATCTGTTGGTGGCGATGTGAAGTGTCGCCACACTGTTATTTAACTTTGTAATAACAATTAAATAATGATTGTTTTTCAAATTGATAATAAAGCAAAAACTGTAATGACTTGTTTTTAGGTAGTTTTTCCTATTTATTTTTTTTGAAATATTTAGTTATAAATAAAGGTGGCTAGTGGCCCTTTATTACCCGTAGGGTGAGCTTTTTTGGCTAGCTTGTGATTCCAAAAAAAACATTTTTTTATTATTTTAGTCAAATACCCTAATAAAGGCTACGAGTGCCAATTATCATCATTGAAAAAAACAAGCCCTCGAGATATATAACCCCTCGTAATACTATTATTAATTTAATATAATACTTAGAAACATTTCTAAACTACTTTATATTGCACTATCCCGGCATTTTCAAAAATATTTCATTAAATATATTATTATTTATTATTTTTATTTATAAATTTAACTAAAAAAAATGTCAAACAGCCGGATTTCGGTAACATATTTTGTACTAGAGACAAATGCGCTCCAAATACGCGCGAAATTGCGCAAAACGAGCGCTCACCACACAGTGTTGCCAATTCGATAAAAAACATACCAAAATAGTAGAAAGCTGAGTGAAAAGGACATGTTTGGGGTTGCCAAGACCAAAAATAGGTGCCGAAATATATCCTAAAAGGACTAAATTGCAACAATATCCAAGTTAACTATTTTGAAACATTTAATGTATGAAATTCGATCTAGCTACGCAGGTACGATAATATGAAATCAGACATAATACCACTTATGTCTTAAACCTTAGTACGGCTTACGTTACAACGATTTCTTTCAAAGCAATCGCTCAAAAAACTACGTTTTTTTGTCTGTGGCGACATGAAAACCGCAGAAAAATCGGTATCACGAAAGCCGATAATTAAATTGTAGATACGAGACAAAATAGTCGCATAAAAATTACCTATTCACAAACTAGCTAATATATCGGGTACATATTTGCTTAAATCGAATCTATTAAACGCTCGATCGTTTCTACTAAGCTACTACATACCGATGCTGGCAACATTGGTAGAAAACGATCGAACGACAACTTGTACTTGTTACTTGAATTCTATAATAATTTTCGCTTAATACAAGTATTAATTATTGGATAATGTTGCCTCAATTTTACTAATTCCATCATCTCGTCACGTCATGTCCTAAAAATGGTAGAAAATTTTCTACCGTTCTGTCGAACCAGCGGTTAACTACCCTATCGCCTTCTATCATTTAAGAAAAGGGTAGTGTCGACTTAAAAATAATTTTTAATTTAATTCTATGAAGTTTTGCATTAAAAATTCTCTAGACACCGCTGGAAGGACAGGTTGTTCAAAGCCAGTAAGATGAAATGCGACCCAAAATGTTAAAAATTGCAAAAAAATTAATCTAGTCAAATGTCATTTTGGGAACCATTTCAACTATTATATTGGGGACTG
The DNA here is from genome assembly GCA_907269075.1 of Idaea aversata. Lineage (NCBI taxonomy): Eukaryota > Metazoa > Arthropoda > Insecta > Lepidoptera > Geometridae > Idaea > Idaea aversata. The sequence goes on from OU026083.1 coordinate 1,030,431, forward strand.
TGGCATGGGAGGGGTCAATGACACCGCCTCAGGTAGATAGAGATATAAAAGGGGGTTAAAATCAATAAAATAATTGTCTAAAATTATTGCACTACCCATGTCGTCTTTAGAATATATTGCACTACCCATGCCCCTTCTGGTACTACCTCAATGGTACTGAGAGCGTTTTAATTATGCCACCTTGGTTTTTCAAGTACTACCCAATTTGTACCTATGTCTACCCCATTCCCATAATTGCATCCCATCCCCCCCACTACTTGTATGTCTGGTTAAGTAAAACACCAACAAAAGAGAACGGCGCGGGCAGTACCACTACCTTCCCCCCTACCTGTGCCCTGTCTGTGTTACAGTAAGGCGCCCAGGTAGTACCCCCCCTTCCTCTATTTCCCCCTACAATACCTGAACTCCCGTGTTACGTACTAAGAATACCTGAATGTCAAAGCACGCGGGTAATACTACACTCTTCCCCCTTCTACTATCACTCTCTAGAATCCCCCCCTACCTGTGCCCTACTTGCGTTACGGCAAGGCGCCCAGGTAGTACCAACGTTCTATTTCCCTCTACAGTACTTGCGCCCATACCTGTGTGTCTGTGTTACGACCAGGTAATATCACTCCCTCCCTCTCTACAGTACCCCCCTACCTATGTTCCGTCTGTGTCACGGCAAAGCGCCCAGGTAGTCCCCCTACCCGCGTCCCGTCTGTGTCACGGCAAAGCGCCCAGATAGTACCAACCCCTCCCCCTTCTATCTCTCTCTACAACTCCCCCTCCCCTACCTGCGATCCGTCTGTGTAACACCAAGCCGCCCAGGTAGTACCATACCCCCTCCCCCTTCTATCTCTATCCACAACTCCCCCCCTACCCGCGCCCCGTCTATGTAACACCAAGCCGCCCAGGTAGTACCATACCCCCTCCCCCTTCTATCTCTCTCCACAACTCCCCCCCTACCTGCACCCCGTCCGTGTCACGTACTAACACCAACGGAAGGGCACGGCGCGCGGTCTGTCGGCGCCCTCCTTGACGAGCGGCTTGTGGAACTCGCGCCCGATGCGAGAGTGGATCGTCGCCCAGCAGTGCTCGCAGTAATACTACAACAACCAATACAAAGTCATTTTATTGCGGATCCCGTGGGAATATCGGGATAAAAGTATCCTATTTTACTTCCAATGAATCAATGTATTCTCATACTAACGCCCGTATTAAAAAACAGTACTTAATTTACTCTTGGATAAGTGAACGCATTGCGCTAAATGCGGCCCTGTGATTGGTCAATTTTGTGCTGCTTTTAATTCGTACCTATGTCTCCTTTTATTTGATAATTATCCTGTTTGACTTTCACATTTATATTAAACTAGCGACCCACCCCGGCTTCGCACGGCTACATTATGCATGTATTATACCTACATATAAACCTTCCTCTTGAATCACTCTATCTATTAAAAAAAACCGCATCAAAATCCATTGCGTAGTTTTAAAGATATAAGCATACAAAGGAACATAGGGACGGCGAAAAGTGAATTTATTTTATACTATGTAGTGATACTGACGAGTTCCTCTCCTTTGGACACGGTCGACTAAGCCGAGAGGGTAGTACTTATACTACATCGCCCTGAATACAATGGATGCTCACCTGTAGACAAGTGACGTTGGCGCAGAAGAAGGGCGCGAACTTGGAGCCGCACCGTGCGCCGGCGCACTCGTCGCACATCTGGTCGTCCAACACGTACGGCTTCACCTGGAATTGTTATATTACAACTACTTTCAAGCAAAATTCCGGAATAGCAAAATCCCAGATTAACAGGACAGATTTGCTTAAAGGCAGATAATGTAAAGACGACCCAGTTGGCACAATGGTCACCATGCCGGACAGCCAAACACAGGGGTTGCGGGTTCGATTCCCACCTCTGATGATTACACCTCTATTTATGCTTAGATATTAGTCTGTGGTCTGGTTGGTATATATTTACAAAAGAAAAGTATATATAAGTAGTATATGAGTTGTCTAGCACCCATAACACAAGTCCATATAGTTACTTAGCTTGAGGCTAGATGGCAATGTGTGGAATGTCCTGCAATATTTATATTTATTTTATTTAGTCGCCATCGTCGCCTTGGTCTGCCGCGTGGTCGTATTCCTATGATGAACCATTCTGTTGTTTCCAGCCCAGTCGTATTTCAGATTAGCAGTTATCTGGGAGATGTTAGCAGTGCAAGTTCTAGAGCGCTATGCTGTTTCTGATGCGATCTGTTAAAACTGTAAATTCAGGCGTAAAATACGCGACTAACCTCTACTCGCTTGTCAATATCGCCGTGTTGAAGCTGCACGAACCGCGCAGAGATCGCAGAGATGTAAGACTGCTGGTTGGAGAACGCCACGCGACCTGCCCCCTGGAGACCAACAAACAATCTCTTATACAAAGTCCTCATTGACTTAAATATCAATGCGTAGTTTATAGTAATTATATTCTAAATAAGAACACACCCTCTACGTACTTAGTCTCTACGATCAGCGTTTTGGGCTATAAGTTGATCGGTCAGTCAAATAAAGGTCGCTACGTACGTAACGTGATTTTTCTCGTGCCGGACGGAACGTGACGATTTATTGACATCGTTTCTCACCCCCAAAATAAATTTCCTATCCCTTTATAACCCCGATAAGGGATGAATTTCAATTTAACACGAAGGATGTCTTTCATCAATTCTATTAAAGAATGTTTATGCAAAATTAGAATCACGTCCCATACAAACTTTGTCCCCCCTTTTAACCCACAAAGGGGTAGAATTTCGGAAAATCCTTTCATATCGGATGCCTAAATTATACAAAGAACACACCTTCAGTTTCAGGTCTCTACGATCAGCGGTTTAGGCTGTGCGTTGATCAGTCAGTCAGTCAGGACGAAGGATTTTCTTTGTAGACGATAAAAAACTCATACGGTAAAGGGAAACATCGTAATGAAATGATACCCACAACTTAGTTCCTCTGGACACTGCCGACTAAGCAGCGGGGGTCATGTCCTAGACGCTACAAGGCATAGATTAAAGCTGCTGACGCTGTTTAAATCTGTTTAAATAACGACCCAATTATGGCACAATGGTCACCATGCCGGACTGCCAAACACAGAGTTGCGGGTTCGATTCCCGCCTCAGACATATATTTATGTTTATTTGTCTGTGGTCAGGTTGTTATGGTTGTATATATTTACAAAAGAAAGGTATAGTAGCATATCCGTTGTCAAGCACCCATAGCTTGGGGCTAGATGGTGATGTGTGGAATGTCCTGAAATATTAATTTATTATTATTATAAAGGTCAATATAAAATGACACTAACCTTAGGATATTTGAGTTCAGGGTCTGTGTCGATACCGGCATAACAGACGCCACCGTACAGCCGATCCATTATCATAGCCAGCTCAACTGAAATATTGAAAAGAACATTTAATGTATAACCAGCTCTTATTCATGCGTCTAAGAGATGATATTTTAAGGACTTGACAAGCAAATTAACTTTTTTTTAGTGCGGTTTCATTTGCGTGACTCTCGATCCCGTGGGAATATCGGGATATAAAGTACCCTATGTTACTGTCAATGAATCAATGTATCCTCATACCGAGTTTAATTAACATCGGTCCTGTAGTTTCGGAACTTATTCGTTACAAACAAAAAATTTTTTATTATAATATTAGTATGGAGCAGCCTTCCGATAGGATGCACTGACTTGTAAAATAAGACCAAAACTCACCAGACTTAATGGGACAGGATTAGAAATCCACAACAGCGATAGCATTAACCACAAAATCAGCGTCTGCCTGCAAGTCTCCACAGACGAACCTATGCCTGCTTCCCTCAAATAGACCAAGACTCACCAGCCTACAAGGAACAGGGCACAAATTGATAAAGAAGAGGCATGTTTTTGCGGAATCCACAAAATCAGCGTCTGCCTGCAAGTCTCCACAGCCGAACCTATGCCTGTTTATCTCCAATATACCAAGACTCACCAGACTTCAAGGATCAGGGCACGAATCGGCAAGCTCGCATCCAGCACGAAGTCGGCGTCTGCAAGCCTCCACAGCCGGACCTATACCAGCTTGTCTCCAATAGACCAAGACTCACCAGCTTTCAACGGACGCGGTACACCCCCCACGAAGACAGTCTTGCGAGGATCGAGCGGCATGCTCGCGTCCAGCACGAAGTCGGCGTCTGCAAGCCTCCACGGCCGGATCTGGACCGGCTTGTCACGGATCGTGGGCGAGGACACGCACAGGTACAGCTTGTCGTCGTCAGTGATGCAAGCCTCCATTAGAGCCGCTACGCTGCTCTCATCCTGGAAACATTTTTAGAAGAAAAAGATAAAAATCGCATCTTGGAGAGTAAATAAGACTTTTTCAGTAAACACAGACTAAACTGCTGGAATCAGAACTAAGGTTATTAAAAATCGGGCTTCCTCAAAAGATGGCGATTAAAAAAATCTCCCAGGGTTTTGGATAAATTGACAGGAAAAGCTGTTAATTGCGTCAGTAACATGTGGGAAAACATAATTGAAAGAAAATATTGCTGGATTTGAACCTTGCTATAACCTCCTGAGTACATCTGTACTACACAAAGTACGTAGGAAAAATAAAAATCTGTTGTCTCTATTTTCATTATTAGTCCTAAAAATATGTTACTGGCGACATCTAGTGACTACACTGGTTAATACAAAAAATATAACAACACATTTGACATCTGTCATTCTTTTGAAAATGGCATCGAAAGGGGGGGGAACGAAAGTGCAGTTACGCAGAAGTAAGTTTATCCATGTTAATCTTTTCTGTTTTTATGTGATTTCATAGTTTTTTGTGTAAAAATAGTTCTTGATAGTACAAAGTTTTTGCTCAAAGTAATATTTTACCAAAAAAATCAAATATTCCTAACCTAACCTTGATATTATTTTCTATGTCCTCTGCAAAGTACAAAAGTACGTAATTAATATATTTCACGTCTGTCTTCCCGAGTACTATATAAAGTACGTTAACAATATCGACGTTTTTTTTAGATTTAACACCTAACCTCATCGCAGAAGTTTTGGATGACTCCGATTCGAATATTCTGGAGATGATTCAGAGAAAAAATCCGAGTTTAAACCACCAGAACCTAACCAAACAGTCTGTGATCACCGTCAAAGCGGTTACAGTAGTTCAAGCGAAGATGAAGATGATTTGGTTATTTCTGTGCCTTCTCCAGCAACATCAGACAACTCGGATTGCCTTTCAGGAGTCAGAAGGGCAGACGTCATTAAAAATTATAACGAAAAAATAGGTGGCGTTGATCTCGCCGATAGAATGCTTCTGTTTGCCCATAGCGTAATCGTACAAAAAATTGACAATACGCGTAATTTCGCATCTTTTCGACCTAGCCGTTGTAAATGCTTGGCTGCAATATAGAATGGTAGAAGTAATGAAGGGAACACCAAAGAAAAATATCGTACAAATGCGAGAATACAAGCTGAATTTAGGCACCAAACTAATTGATGACAATGAAGAAGAATCTGATGATGATGGTGAAGTTGATGATACGAAGAACTTGAGCCCAAACAAAAAACGTAAGATTTTAATTAAACCAGTTCCTTCCAAAGAAAACCGTACCAAAAGTGCAGCGCATTTTCCAGCATATGGTACAAAACAATTTCGCTGCAGAAAGAATGCCTGTGACAAAAAAAACTACGGTATTTTGCAAGAAATGTGATATTTACCTATGTTTTACGCCTAATTGGAATTGTTTTACTGATTTTCATGAAGACTGTTAATTCCTAGTTTACTGTTGAGTCCTACAAACTTTAATAAAAGTATAAATGATTGATCTCTAATGTTCCTCCTATTGAATTACTATATGTTTATAAGAAGAGTTTAGTTTTTTTTAAAATATGTTGTGAAGAAGAGTTTAATTTCTGTTAATTTTGAAACATTTAATAAAACTACTTAAAATTATACATCCTATCTATTATTTATCGCTCCTATCTGCTCACTACGCTACCAAAATAGGCTACGTCCTTTATGAAGCACATAAGTTTTTAGTAGTAGTTTAGTTCCCTTGTACTTTGTATAGAACATAGTGAAAACCCAGTTTTTCCGGTACTTGATTTTTTCTAATATTTTTCCCGTACTAAGTGATGGTCTATTAGTGCAATACAAAAGTTTCAGAAAGGAACAATAAAAAAAAGGTGTCCGGTACTCAGGAGGCTAACCAAAACGAGACTTTTTCGAGACATTTCATGTTTTATGCAACAATATTTACCTGGAACAGTAGAAACGCGTAACCCTTGGGCGGAAAGTAAGATTTACTCTCAGCCTTGTGTGGCCAGTCGACCACCAGCGGCCCGAAGCGACGGAACGATGAAGTTATCTCATCTGAAACATAGATAAAATTCCGTCAAAGACAATAATAGTTCCAGAAATCTTCCCGACATTATCCCTGTTTATTTACAACCAGGAAGCAATGAAGGAATTCAAGGAATTTTATTTGCAGGAATGAACTGCTATTTGCAATTTCAGTTGACGCTAAAGCTGGTAAGGCTAAATTAAAGTCTCTAGTATTCAACCTAATACTGCAAAGTGATTCGGTAATACGATACGTCATCTAGTTACCAGGTGCCTTTCAGACACAAACGCTCTTAGACTTCTTCTGTGTTTGTGGATGGTTTAATGCAGTACCGGAGGCAAGGGGCTATTATCAAAAGAATCTATAGAGAAATCAGGTCCCGAAATCTTAGCCTCTTTCTACGACACCTTAGCCATAGGATCCCAACATCACTATAGTATAAAATAAAGTCGCTTCCCGCTATCTGCATCCCTATGTATGCTTAGATATTTAAATCTACGCAACGGATTTTGATGCAGTTTTTATTAATAGATAGGGTGATTCAAGAGGAAGGTTTTTGTATATAAAACAAAACTACCACGCGGACGAAGTCGCCGGCAACAGCTAGTAATACCATAAATACAAATCTTACAAATATGTACAAATTTACAATTAAAGTAAAGACGCAGTGGAAGCTGCACCAGAAGAGACCACATGGGAGGATGATGATTTTTAAGATGAGGTAGACGGCGTGGAAGATACAGAGAAGTTCCAGGATAATCTGATCATCGTAATATTCAGTAGGGCATTAAACAAAGTAAACTTCCTCATCAAGTTCTTTCTAAAATTCTAGGGAATCCGCTAGATTTAAACACATAGGTCAGAGGGTCATGGGACGCTTCACCAATTATAGAAGGAAAGCCAGGGATTGAAATCAGTGGCGATGGTGTAACGTCAGAGAGGCGAAACCTGCAAAAGATTTTAACGTCGTAGAAGTAGGTATGTAGGTAAGAAGACAAATCGTCTAACTTTTGAAGGCTAGAACATTCGGCCACAGAGAGATTAGACATTGACATTTCAAATGGGGATTAAATTAACGCGTGTATGCTTAAATATAGGATAGAAGTTTTCGGAAAAGTGAGTTTTAGAGCCTAAGCCAACTCCATATCTACTGACGAATTTACCTCCGATACCTGTGCAAAGCTCGGTGGGGTCACTAGTGTTTCATAATATATTATAAATTACCTTTCAAATAGTAAAACAATCAATAAACAAACAGTATGACCTCGATTCTACAAATGATTACTATAATAATAAGACATTCCAATAAGCAATAACTACCAACTTTTGTTTTCCAATAGTTTGTACCCGCGGTCGCCAAGCAACCAATGTCGTTTGGTTAAGCGAATCGAAGGACGCAATCATTATTTTAATTATTCGATTGAAAACCGATGGCTTTAAACTTATTTTATAGACTAGCTTTTACCACGAACTTCGTCCGCGTTGAAGCCGAAAATGAACGAGGGAATCACGTTGTCATATACAAACTTTGCCCCCCTTTTTCACTTCCTAAGGGGTAGAATTTCTTAAAATCCTTTCTTATCGGATGCCTACGTCATACAAAGAACACACCCTCCGAGTTTCAGCTCTCTACGATCAGCGGTTTAGGCTGTGTGTTGATCCGTCAGTCAGTCAGGCAGGACAAAGTGTTTTAGATATATAGCGCTTAGCGGTTTGCACCCGCGTAACTCCCGATCCCGTGGGAATATCGGGATACAAAACAGCATAAATGTCATTCCAGGATTCTTGCTATCTATTTAATAATGTCTTAGCAATCGGTTCTATAGTTTGTTGGGTGAAGAGGTAAACGCTGAAATTTTCACATTTATAAAATTAAACTCTTATGAAATTTCTACTTAGGTTGATAGTTAACATAGAATTTTGGTAGTAGAATTCTAGTATGAAAAGAAAACAACCATAAAAAACTAATCAATAATTATACAAAAGCAGCCAGATCGATAAAAATATCAACAAATCTGAAAAATATACCCGCAACTATCTATGACACAGTTGGGAATCGCCCACTTCTACACAGAGGTCACAGCGAATAAAAAACAGCATCCCACAAAAAAAATCCAAGAAAATAACTATAATATCAATGTCACAGATTGTAGCGAGCTGCAAAACGTATTGAAAAAGGTACCTACCTACTAGAAACATTTTCAAGGTTTTATCATTGATAAACGTGGGTACGGAGATAATGGCCGCACAAGGCACGAGATGACACAAATCATTGTTCACAAACCATGACAATGAGACGTGGAAAATTATAATGGACATTAAGACGAACGACACGCAGACGACGTTTCGAAATGAATGAGATTTTGGAAAAATATTTTTCACTACATACATAGTATAAAATAAAGTCGCTTTCTCTGTCCCTATATCCCTTTGTATGCTTAAATCTTTAAAACTACGCAACGGATTTTGATGTCGTTTTTTTTAATAGATAGAGTGATTCAAGAGGAAGGATTATATGTATAATACATGCATGATATAGCCGTGTAAAGCCGGAGCGGGTCGCTACTAATAAATAAAAATCAATTGCTGTTCGTTAGTCTCGCTAAAACTCGAGAATGGCTGAACCGATTTAGATGGTTTTGGTTTTGAAATGTTTGTCGTAGTCCAGGGAAGGCTTAATCGTTGAGAAAGTTCGACTTACGCGGGTGAAACCGCGGGGCGCAGCTAGTTTTTATTAAAAATTGTCTCTATTTTTAACCCCCGACGCAAAAACGACGGGGTGTTATAAGTTTGACGTGTCTGTGTGTGTGTGTATGTGTGTGTGTGTCTGTCTGTGGCATCGTAGCTCCCAAACGGATGAACCGATTTTGATTTAGTTTTTTTTGTTTGAAAGATAAGTTAGTCGGGAGTGTTCTTAGCTATGTTTGATCAAAATCGGTTCAGCCGTCTTAAAGTTATGGGGGATGAAAGTCAGGATCAAAAACCGAATGTAAGTAGATATACTCGAGTGGGGTATCAAATGAAAGGGCATGACTCGTACATTACAAATATCTATGTTTGATCAAAATCGGTCCAGCCGTATACAAGTTATGGGGGATAATACTCAGGATTAACAACCGAATGTTAGTAGATATTATTATGCCCGAGTATCAAGTTAATTTGAGTTTTTTGGCTTCGTTTGGATCTTTTTTACTTTTCTTTCCATTTTTTTATTATATTAGTAGCTGTGCTCCGCGGTTTCACCCGCATAACTCCCGATCCCGTTGGAATATCGGAATAAATTAAGATGTAAGCTATCCTATCTTTCAAGTTAGATCAAACTGCACACGGTGTGCAAATTTCATTAAAATCGGTTAAGTACCTAGTTTAGGAGTCCATCGCGCACAAACAACGTGACACGTAATTTATATATTAGAGAAGATGTATAGATAACCTAGATCTAGACGTCTTCTTCTATGTATACTTAGGTAGTTCTAATATTTAATAGCTATGAAATACCTACTTGTAGTTGTAAAAGTTGAATATCTAAAGGAAAAAATTGAAAAAGAATACCTTTAATAAAAAAAACTGTTTAGGGTTAAAAATAATCTTCACTACATAGTATAAAACAAAGTCGCTTTCTCTGTCCCTATATCCATTTGTATGCTTTAATCTTTAAATCTACGCAACGGATTTTGATGCGGTTTTTTTAAATAGATAGAGTGATTCAAGAGGAAGGTTTATTATGTATAATACATGCATAATATAGCCGTGCGAAGCCGGAGCGGGTCGCTAGTTAACTATAAATTAATAATAGTTATTGTTTACACCAAATTATCTGAATCATAAATCGCAAGAAAATAAAGAAATAAAATAAAAAAAATTAAAAAGTCCCTCCCTACAAAAAGGATGTAATAAAAAATTAAATTAAAAATTTAAAAAACCCCCGACACAAAATAATAAAAATAGTATGAACGTAAAAAGCCTAAAACAAGCAAAAAAAATGTATAAAAAGAAAAAGCCACAAAAAGAACAAAAAAGGTATAAACGTGAAACCCTACAAAAAGAAAAAAATAACCTCGAAATTATGATTCTACTACGTAAGTACATGTGAATTTTTTTGATTAAATATTGTCGCGTCGGGGGACCGCTCTTTACCTATAGAAACACCTTCCTAAGTAAAATGATATTAAAATTTCAACGAAAATGTTAAAGTATTAAGAATTACTAGTGATAAAATGCTAAAATAAAAATGTTAACATTATATTAAATTGACTCGAAAAAGAGCGGTCCCCCGACGCGACAATATTTAATCAAAAAAATTCACATGTACTTACGTAGTAGAATCATAATTTCGAGGTTATTTTTTTCTTTTTGTAGGGTTTCACGTTTATACCTTTTTTGTTCTTTTTGTGGCTTTTTCTTTTTATACATTTTTTAAAAAGGATTTTTTTGATTTCATTATTTGTAAATTTGTAACAAATAGGCTCCGAAACTACTGGACCGATTTTGATGAAACTTGTTATGAGGATACATTGATTCATTGACAGTAACTTAGGCTATTTTTTATCTCGATATTCCCTCGGAATCGGAAGTTAAGAGGGTGAAACCGCGGAGCGTCTATATTAGGGGTCCGTACATGATTTATGGGAACCCTACTTAGTTTTTTGTATTTTTAGTATTTGTTGTTATAGCGGCAACAGAAATACATCATCTGTGAAAATTTCAACTGTCTAGCTATCACGGTTTATGAGATACAGCCTGGTCTCATGTCAAATCAATATTACATCTCTCTATTATCCCACCCTACAATGTAGGTACATAATGTTCTACTTTCATCCCCCCATTATTACTAATCTCCCCCCGCATCTCCCATCCCACGGATGGACAGGTATTGTGGTGACGTCACAGCCAGCCCAACGTCACTAGATAACTCCAGTGACCTACTTTGAAAATATGGCGACGGTAATCGATATAGGTACGGTCGGCTGCATAATTCCAGACCCACCGTAGAGCTCCAAAGCGGCTGTTATAAGAATGTGTTCAATACAAGCAAGATTCTAGACACCTGCTTTAGGTAAAGTTTTAAGTCTTCTAACTCATGAATTTATCACTACATAGTATAAAATAAAGTCACTTTTCGCCGTCCGTATTTCCCTTTGTACGCTTAGATCTTTAAAACTACGCAACGGATTTTGATGCGGTTTTTTTTAATAGATAGTGATTCAAGAGAAAGGTTTATAATATGTATAATACATGCAAAATATAGCCGTGCGAAGCCGGGGCGGGTCGCTAGTCAAACATAAATTGAAAACGTTCCAATAATAGTAATTTTAGAACTCTACCGAGGGCTGCAATTATGCAGCTGACGTATACCTAACGTTTATAGAGAGGATTTTTAAATTGTCCAGTTTTTTAATTGGCATTGAAGATAATGACCGTCCTGTGATTTGTCTTTAGGGTTCCGTAGCTAAAGGGTAAAAACAGAACCCTATTACTAAGACTTCACTGTCTGTTTGTCACCAGGCTGTATCTCATGAATCGTGATAGCTAGACAGTTGAAAATTTCACAAATTATGTTTTTCTGTTGTCGCTAGTACAAAAAATACTAATAACAGAAAAAAATATTTAAATAGGGCTTCCATACAACTGATACAATATGGTACGGAACCCTTAGCGAGCAAGTCCAACTCGCACTTGGCCGGTTTTATCAATAACTAACTGTGCCCTATGGTTTCACTAGCGTAAAAAAATCTGCGCAACTTTAGTAAGTAAAAATAAAGATTCGGTCCAGCCGTTCTCAAGTTATGGCGTGACTAAGGAAAATATAAGGAACAATTTCTCGTTGACGCAAACTCCACGGCTAGGTTTTGTTAAAGATTGACGCTGCGTTAAGCGAAACAAGGAGATGGTAGAAAGTTTAAAGATATACCAAAACTTAAAGTAAAAGATTTGACTCGAAATGGAACACGAAGAAAAGTACATTATGAGAAATTTGTATTTTGAGAATGGTAAGTTTTGCGTATAGGGCGCATTTTGCGAAAGGTACTATTTACTTAAACGCCATTAGCAGAATCATTTCGAGGCGAGGTTTCGTTAAAGGTTGTCATTGAGGGAAAGACAAGATACTCGTAAAAGCCAAAACTAAAGACTAACTTTACCCACGATTGCGAAGCCAATAGATCCATATAGGTACTATAAAAAAACCTGCATGGCAAACATCTGATTAACTAAAATATCCCCATTCAGCAGAAAATGTCATAAGCATAATATCACCAATCTACAGCGTAATATCCCAACTTAATGTGACCATTTTACAGCGTAATTTCCAAGTAGCATGTTACAATCGCCATCGATTTCCTTCAACATTATATTACTTCGTAACTGGGTCAAGTTACAATCAATGACGTGGGCTTGAAACGGTAGCGACTACAATGCTTGTCCGACGCGACCTTAGGGGGGCTTTGCAGATATCAGCCCACAGCGAGGTAGTGCAGAAAATTAAATATTGCAATAATATCATTTGGCTGATCCACCTGATGCTTTTTTACGTGATAACGTCTTATAAATTCGAGTGGGGATACCGGGATAAAATATAGCCTATTTATATATTTTTAGTTATTCTGATATATTTTGTGTTATATTGTTACAGACTTTTCTGGAATAAACACTTAAAATTTAACCCCTATGTTTTTAGTTTATAAATTTATTTTTTTCACGACTGTACCTTATCCAGTTGCAATCTGTCCATCTGATAAACTGTCCAGTTGAGAATCTGTCCATATGCGAATCTGTGCAGCTGAGAATCTGTCCAGTTGCAAATCCGTCCAGTTGCGACTGAGGGGCGCAGCGGACTGTTTACTAAGAAAAGCTCCGCAGAAAAACTCCATGCAATATAATGGTGGAAAGGCCGCTCCGCTCATGTGGACAGGCAGCCTTTGGCATAAAATACAACTGACATTTTTCTGCCGAATCCAGCGCGCTCAAAAACATTGCCAGATATCTGTAAAGTATGACTCACCTTCATCAATGTCAGGCGGTAGACCCCCAACGAATACTTTGCGGCTGAACCTCTCACCGTGCTCCGAGCCGGCCGACACGGGCGACGAGCGTGCAGGAGAACCCAACGCGCTCACACACATTGGCAGACCTGGGAACCAAACAAGAAGTAATTAGGCTAAAACCTGGTAAAGAACAGACGGAACAACTGGCCCCTTACCTATATTCACAATCAACCCTATGAGATTTCATAGTGCGCGCAAACGCATAGAGCCGCAAATAAGACGCTAGAGTGAAGAGAGCAGCACAAAATTGACCAATCATAGGGCCGCATTTACCGCAGTGCGTCCACTTATCCAAGAGCAACTTAAGTACTGTTTGTGAAAACGGGCGTTAGACGAGTATGCTTTCCATTATCGATATCGCCAATCCACATACTTTTATTTTTTGTATGACATTGACATAAGCCAACGAAAAGTCACGTAGTCTTGAGTTAGAGAAAAAAAGGTAGTTAGAAGTTTCATTTTATGCCAATTTTATGCAATGGTTTATGTCAATTTAATTCATACAATGAAATTTATCGATTGGCGTTACCGCTAATAGAAAATAATCTTGTCGAAAAGGGCTGTTCCGGCTGAACTCCTCCGAGTTCCGGTTTTATAGATGAAGAAGTGATGGTATCTTCTGCTCATAAGTTGAAATTAATCAAACAAATGGCCATTGCGTCGTCGGACAATCGTATCGATGAGGGATTCTGAATAATTAGCCCCATATGCTACGAGAGATGACTCTGCTCTATAGGCTTTCCATCTAATATTTGTACAGCGTCAATGTCAACAAATAGCGCAGAACAGGGAGTGATGGAAGACACTCGTTTCGGAGGATGAGATCCACTTTGGGTCACTGTGCCAGCTGAGTAAGAAAGTAGTACCTATACAACGTCAGCAACTCAAATCAATGCTTTTTATGACACTGTTGTTGTGCCTGTGACGTGTATTAGAATAGATACCACCCTCTCAGCTTAGCCGATAGTGTCCAGAAAAAGAACTCAATACTTTTCGTCGATACGTCTGAAGCCAACTAAGCCACGGGTTTCATCACGATGTTTTTCGCGCACCGTAAGAGCAATGTTATTACCGCACATTTTTCGTTAGTCGGCTGAGATTTGAACCAAGGACCATCGGCATTAAAGTCGTGGTATCTTCTACTTGGCTAAAACTACTCGAATAACGTCAATAAAAATGTAATTATTTCAGACCTGCAGCGCTGAGCCTCGAGACGACATCCTGCGCCTGTTCGGGGCCCGAGGGCGAGCCGGCGGCCGCGCCGCCTGCAACCGCAGCCTCCTCCACGCCGGGGAAGAACGGCGACTTGCCTGTCAACAACGATCTCAGGTTAGACTAGTTCCGTAACTAGTACTATTACTACTACTACTCGTACTATTAGTTAGTGTTCTGCCATGTCCGTACATGGCAGAACACTAACTAATAGTATTCTCTTATGGGCATGGACTGTATTCGTTGTATAGATAGTCTTTGCTTACAACTCGATCAAGCTTCCTATGCAACTTCAAGACTAAAATCAAGCAATGCGCAAGGCCGCGATTTCAGCTTCAGTTCCGTCCCGCGGGGCTGTTTCAGCACTTAACCTCTTTATTTAAGCCATTGTGCTTGTAAGAAGATCCTTCTTATCACTCCAACCATCCCAAGTCCAGAAGGCTAGCAACCTTTTCGGGCTGCTGCAGGCCTCCGGAAGAGATGCTGGTGATTGAGATAGATAGCTTAAAACAGTATCTCTGCCTATATCACAACGTATATTTCAGCTATCTACATGAAATAATATGGTCACCCGAGAGCTACTGTTCCAAGGCCGCGTATTGACCAATTTTAGTATTAAAATTTTGATCGAGTGCATAAACAACTCGTGGGAAGGCCTCTGGAGAGACCGTTGAAGTAAAAGAACAGACTGTTTTGCTTCTACTGAAGATAGTTGAAGAATTGGTAGATGAACAATATCAGCGCGTTAAATAAGGCTCCTCAATCTGTTAATATTGACTGATGATTGATTGATAAACAAGCGCTTAGCAACTTTAGTCTAAGCTCAGAACGCTCGCGCTGTAGTGTCTATCTAAGTCATAATATTGGTTTTTTCTTCTAGATGATTTTATACAGCTCCATGCAGCCACTTTAGTTTATGATAGGACGCTGTAGTTTCTGGGACATTATTAGATGGAGTAGACTGTGTCCACAGCACAGCTTAGTTGACCAAGTTTAGAGGAAAGAATTCGTCACATACTTCTAGAGCCACATACCGCGGGTTTCGTCACAAAATTCTCTTAAAAATTTAGATATTGCATACTAATTTACTTGTAAAATTATTTTTAAATTTTACGTACTAACGACTACGAGAAAAAACTGCAAACGTAGGCGGTTCTTCTAAAAATACAACATGTAGGTATATCATTGCCAAACTGAACTGGCAATATCTTTAAAGTAGTAGGTAGAGAACATGTAGTAATATTAGCCGACTAGTTTTCATCAAGACTTCGTCCGCGTATGGTTTGTATTTAGCTAAACCTTTTGATGTGGATGCCTTCGTTTAAACAGCTATCTTCATTCATACGTCAGTCGCAGGACTTTGAATTTTATATTTATAGAAAAGTTCAACTTGAATGTGCAAACCTTAGGCAACATTTGCAAAAAATGTACGAGAGTCAAAATAAGATTTATTTTTTGAATGTGGTACAAATGGATGACTATCAATCAATGCTGCTATATAGAATAAGATTTTTAATGACTTATTGAAGAATTTAAAACTGTTTTGAATATGCCTACAAAGTCCCGAGGAAGAAGAAGACCACTTGCTACCTTGTGAGCCCATCTTGCTCGAGACATTTAAGGCAATATCCAGATTAACCCAGGATCGAAAGACCTGGAGCAAACGTACAATCAGGACCAAACGTGAGGATTAGAGGATGTCTACCCTTGTCAGGCAGTAGGTATTGTACCATACGATAAGATGGTGCTCCATGTTCAGGGCAGTGGTTACAATATTATTATTTTTTTTAAATATGATAAGTTATCGTTTGACCACTATCAAACCTGCCTGATGGTAGGTGACGATGCGGCCTTAGATGTAGCACGCTTTCCTAGAAGATACCTAATCACTCACAAATTGTACACGTCAGGAAAGACAGACGCAGGCAACTGATTCCACTCCCTGGCAGTACGAATAAGGAATGACGAAGCAAAACGCTTAGTGCGGACGTCTGGTATGAAGGAAATAATAAGCCGAAAAATTGTCCCAATTTATTTAGAGCCAGCGCACTATGTCTTCTTCCATTCTATTCTACTTCTATTAGTCATCTCATCGTTCACATCCCTCTCTCACACAGCACTCTTCTATTCACAAGCGTCTCTTTCATCTAGTTAATCATGTCTCAAATCATCTAAGGTTAAATTCTTCTAAAAAATCAAGTCAATGACACCTGCATGAAGCATTAGACGAGTATTTGGCGTTACTCCAAGCGTCTTGTGCTAACTATTCTTGCAAAACATAGCCGATCACGTGGACACGCATCGCGTTTGTAAACAAATAGGTAATAGATAGGTATTTGGGCAACTACGATTTATTTAGCAGCGTTAAAAAATTTCCCTTTTTAAAACTGGGTTTGATCATTATCACACCTGCCTGATTCTAGGGGACGATGCCTAAGATGGTAGCACGCTTTCCTAGAAGATCCCCAAATTGTACGCATCAGGAAAGACAGACGCAGGCAACTGATTCCATTCCCTTGCGGTACGAATAAGGAATGACGAAGCAAAACGCTTAGTGCGGATGTCTGGTATATCCATCATAATCTAAATTATTTAAACAGCGCTAGCAATCCATGCCATTCAAGCCGCTGCATTAGTGCCTAGGGCATGTATTATATGCAGTAGCCCCAGTCCTTAATCACCCTCTCAACTTAGTCGACCGTGTCCAGAGGAAAAAACCCGTCAATATGTCTGGAGACAACTAAATCGAGACGAGAGAAGCGTGCTATTTTCGATCCCTACGCCTGTTGTATTTGTCATCATATTTCCATAACTACTAAACCGATTCGAATACAGTTTATTTTATTTGATAGGTGCATACTTATTTAATGAGTATTATAAGCTTTGTTTTATGAAAATTGGTTTAGCTGTTCAAAAGTTATTATCTTTTTTCACTGAAGAGTATGTATTTTTCTAAACAAACTTCATGAGAATATTCTTTCTTGCTATTCACTGTATCCAAAGAAACCTATTAAACAAAGACTTCTAAATTATAGAAGACTAGAAAGAACATGAAAAATTTTGGTGACTTCTGTAGTGCGACGCAGAGAGTAACGGGTTCGATTCCAGCCTCAAACAAATCTACACTTAGGCTCAACAGTAATATTATAAAGACGAAAAAATGTTTTGTTTGTAACGAATAAGCTCGGAAATTACTGGATCGATTTTGATGAAACTTGATATGAGGATACATTGATTCATTAGGTATAACACAAGTTACTTTTTATCCCGATATTTCGGAAATAAATAAGGAAATATCGGAATATAAATATAAGGAATATTGGAATATCGGGTATGCTAAATGACTGGCCAAACCTAGGTTTGGCCAGTCATTTATACATAGTAAATATAAGGAATATAAATAATATAAGGAATATCGGAATATTGATATTATTTTTTCGAATTTGTCAAGCATCTATACGACATCCAAGTTTCAGATGGTTTCTGTTCTTCGCTGTAATCTTAAATATCTTTCCTATAAAACATATTCGACAGGACGTGCCGGGATTTCGCGGGCAACGAACTCAATCTGACCCTAAACAAGGGTCAAAGGCCAATGGAACGGATACCTAGCTACACCCCACGGCTTCACCCGGATCGATACCAATATAAAAAGTATCCTACGTCCTTCTTCATGCTATACTACTCCTGCTTTTCATTAAAAACGGGTGAGGCGTTTAAAAATTAAAAATGACTATTTTGAACGCATCCATAAACAACTTAGCCTGTGGTTAGGTCTCAGAACGGAAACCAATAGCTAAATATAGAATTCAAAACTCTGACTGACAAAATAGAAAAATAATATTTTTTTATAGACTCGTAGATATCTACAATAGACAAACAGACATTTTTATTAACAACTTTAAAATATATTTCCTATGCACGACCAACTGGATCAATTTAGGAACTAGTGGGAAGGTTGTTGACCCTAACTTTTTTACATAATTATTTTACTAGTGTAAATTTCAGATAATAAACAAAATTAAACACTTAAATTATTATAAAAATACAACACTATCAAAAAACTTTAAAGACTTACAAAAAAATTTAATTAAAAAAAAATAACGCAAGATGATTGAATGTGTGATTTTATCCGCATGTGCCAAGAATATCAGGTAAAATACTAGCACATGTTCATCTTCAAGTTGCAAGCTATCTCTGTGCCAAATTTTATTAAAATCGGTTTTGTAGTTTTGCAGTGACAGAGCAATAAAGATATTGGAAAGAAATGACGCGCCATATCGATCGCTGTCATCTTTAGATTATTTATTGAAAATGGCTGTAACTATACTAGGCAAAATAAGGCCTGATTGTTTTTAAAAATCTAATTTCAAGACGTTTTTGGCGAGGACATACAGACAATTTTTGATAGTAATGTATGCTAGAAAAAATTTAAAGGACTTACTTTTTCTATACGGGAATCTCGGGCCTCTAATAAAAGGTGTGACCAGCGGTATTGTATGTACAGACATAATATCACTTATTAAAAATAATCACAATTATTTTCCGAGAAAATTTTGAAAAATTCACTAATAAAACTTGTCACCGCCGCGACGGAAACAGGAATGAAAAAAGCGACAGTCGATTTCGAAATACGATTCTTTTTATTTTTTTAAAATCTAGTGTGCTATGGAAAGGAGTGAAAACTTTTTGGTGATAAAAAGTTTAAGTTCGTTGGACTTTTTGTTTGTTTTTTTAGGGCAAACGAGCCAGGGGAAGCATTATATAATAATTTATTTTATTTTTTAATCTCTCTGAAAAATATTTGTTCATATTCTAGGTATATTTCACTACCGATAAAACAAAACGATAACAAACGGCCTATTTCTAACAACCTTTTTGGTGCAACCTTTTTTAACTGACTACGGCAAATCAAAAGGAGGGTTAAGTCACAAAGGTTATATTTATGAGAATCATCAGCGCAAAGAAAATAAAAATAGTATGTCATTTTTTGTGTTTGGTTTCAATTTTTTTTAGTTAAATTGAATAATTTCGTTGACAATTTAATTTGAGTAGGTACTTGGTCTTCATATTTTATTTGTGGCTATATGTTGGTACAAGTCGTCCATTACTAAAAAAAGAAAAATGGCGGGCCGTTGCCGTTGGATAGTGGGCGAAGCCTTTATTTCAATGAATTGAATTAAATATAAAAAATGTAATAATTATTTTCGTCAAAAATAAGTACATAAGTCTATCTAAAATTATATTTACAAAGCCGTGGGAATTTATAATTAACATCATTATTTTTAAAGGACACGCCACGTCATGTACTATTATTCTATGACGACATAGATCTAACTGCATAGAATTTATTATGTTTATTAAACATCTCTTACTGAGGCCTTAGAAACCTACCTTAGGGAAAACTTTGACCGAATATGTTAAGAAAATGTAAGGAGTTACAGGCATTTGGTATACTGTCAGAAAGATCTTGAACTGATGATGTCTAACTTTATGGAGTTAGAAGTTCCTGGGTGGTCTTTTGTTTCTTTTAAGTTTTTAGTCTAAACCTATAGCTTAGGGAACACTTTGATCGAATATATTAAGGAAATGTAGGGAGTTGCAGGCATGTGGTATATCGTCAGAAAGGTCTTGAACTGGTGATGTTTTTAAGGGAGATAGAACTCGTTCTTGATCGTCTTTGTTTAGTTGAAGTTTTTAATGTAAAATGCAAGTGTGGTAAGAAGAGGCTAAGTTGGAACCGCGGAGCGCAGCTAGTTAGGTTTTTTTTTACAAAAGAGAAGTGTATAACTATTATATTAATTTGGCCTCCATAACACAAGCCCAGTTGCTTAGCTTGGAGCTAGATGGTGCTGTGCAAAGTATCCTACAATATTTATTTAAAAATTTAGATATTTTTAATTTACTACAGGCTCCGAAACTACTCGACCGATTTTGATAAAACTTGGTATGAGGATACATTGATTCATTGGGAATAACATAGGGTACTTTTTAACCAGATATTCCCACGGGATCGGAACCGCGGGGCGCAGCTAGCAAACGTATAAAATACCTAACTGCATAGAACTCGTGTAATATTGGTTGAATTAGGTAGATACGTTTAGAGGCCGCGTGTAATAAGCCATTTCCTATCGTCACTTCCTACGGGGACTGAGCAGTGAACGAACATCATTTGTTTAGTTATCTATCTATACTGAGCGGTGTTGGCTTAGTGGTAGATACCTCGACTTTCATTCTGAAGGTCGTGGGTTAGAATCCAGGCCGGCCGTGAAAAATTTATGTGCGCTAATTGACATTGCTCTTACGGTGAAGGAAAACATCGTGATGAAACCCGCGGCTTAGTTGGCTCGAGAAGTATTGACAAGTTCTCTCCTCTGGACATGGTCGACTAAGCTGAGAGGGTAGTAGGTGCTGGGTGAGCCTACTCCATCTTGACGCAAAATTGACCCAATTAAAAAGGGTCTAATCGCGGAAAACAGCCCGTATACAAGTACAAGTATCTATATTTACTAATATTGTAAAGCTGAAGAGTTTGTTTGTTTGAACGCGCTAATCTCAGGAACTACTGGTTCCATCTGAAAAACCCCGACTCCTGTTGTTTTTTCTTTATGTCACTTAATTTTCATTGTCATGTTAATTTCTTTCAAAACCGCATCAAAATCCGTTGCGTAGTTTTAAAGATCTAAGCATACAAAGGGACATAGGGACGGCGAAAAGTGACTTTATTTTATACTATGTAGTGATAGATCAACAAATACCCGAACCAAGCTATAGCCTAGGACGACCTAGCCTGGCATCACTCGTCGTGACCTAAATAACAGGTCATGTAACATGGCCTAGATTCTGGCGCATCTGACGACCGGTTTACTTTTATATCGATCATTATAATAAACTCTATTGTTTACTGGTTGGTTGGTTGGTTATCAGAAATAATAGGGTAATTTGAAACAGTTTGAACTATATTTGACACAAGCAGAGCTCTGCGGTTTCACCCGCGTAACTCCCGATCCCGTGGGAATATCGGGATAAAAAGTACCCTATGTTGCTGTCAATGAAGCAATGTATCCTCATACCATAGGTTCATCAAAATCGGTCCAGTAGTTTCGGAGCGAATAGGTTACAAACATTATAAACAAAAAAATCATCTTTATTTTTTTTTATTTTTCTATAAGTTTCGATATGATTTTTTCGGAAACTCGAATTTTTGCTTGTTCATCTGCAGTCAAAATATGTTGAAAAGCAGAAGCACCTTTTATTTAAAGAAAATGTTTTATTTAAAAAAAAGGTTGTCTGTAAAGTCGGTTAACGGACGATAATTTTACGTGATGACGTCATAAGAACTCTTTTGCATCGTTACCATTTTTATCAATAATATGACGTTGCTATGGAACGGTCCTTGTCGATAACATGACGTTGCTATGGAACGCGATAACGTCATCCTTTTTGTGAATGCAGGTGTTCCATCAAAGAATTATCTACGTATATTGTAATCGAATGAAATCGTTACCAAGCAAACTGTTTCAATTTCTTTCAAAGGGACCATCCTATTCAAGTGTCAAGTCAATATCTACGTTGTTGAACGCAGTGCGGCAATGTTGCAGGTTGACGCAGATATAAGGGAACGCAATGCGGTTTGTGGTTACAGAACTTAATTAGTATATTACGATATAAGTGGGGTAAATTGATCTTTACATAGAGGTGGTTTAACACGCGCGAACGGAACGCGAGCGTGTTAGAAGCCGAGATGCGCCGTAAGGACCTATAACGACCCAGTTGGCACAATGGTTACCATGCCGGGTTGCCAAACACAAGGTTACGGGTTCGATTCCCGCCTCAGACATGTATTTATGCTTAGATATTTATCTGTGGTTTGGTTTTTTCTATGTAGGTATTATAAGTATATATTTACAAAAGAAAAGTATATTAGTAGGATATGAGTTGTCTAGCACCCATAACACAAGTGTAGTTACTTAGCTTGGGGCTAGATGGCGATGTGTGGAATGTCCTGCAATATTTATTTATTTATGTTAAGGTGAAAGGGTACCGGCACGGCTCTCTCTCCATACAAACGTAGTCGACTGTTTCCTCCCTGGATTATGACACTAGCACAGCACTAGCACAAATATTTTTGTTACATAAAATCTATAACTGCCAGAAATTAAGATTTAAAAAACAAAAAAATGCATTGGGGCATGGCCATGGCAGTTACAAGTTTTATGCAACAAAAATACTTGCTCTAGTGTCATCATATCCAGGGAGGAAACAGTCGACTTCGTCTGTATGGAGAGAGCGCCCTTTCCTCTTAATTACCACACATATATTGTTCGTGAGATATGGTGCAATAGTACCTATAATATTAATGACCAGATTCGGTAACCATAAACCGCATTGCGATCCCCTAGATTTGCGTTAAGCTGCAATATTGCCGCACTGCGTTCAACAACGCAGAAATTAAGCAAAGTCCCTTTGAAAGCAATTGAAGCAATTTACTTCAAAAAAATCAATAAAATAGCCCAATTTCTATACTAATATTAAAATGCTGAAGAGTTTGTTTGTTTGTTTGAACGAGTTAATCTCAGGAACTACTGGTTCGAATTGAAAAAATATTTTGTCGAGGAAGGATTTTTGGACATCTTTAAGATTTTTTTGTTTCTGTTTTGTAGCGAAAAGGCTCCGAAACTACTAAACCGATTTTTATAAAACTTGGTATGAAGATAAACCAATTCATTGTGACTAACATAGGCTATTTTTTATCCTAATTGCTCACGGGATTGGGAGTTACGCGTGTGAAACCGCGAAGCGCTGCTAGTAAGTCAAGTCCGATTTTGATAATTTTTGGAAATGTTCTAGATCTCATGGAAAACTAGGTTTAACTGTTTTTTATTTTAAAGAAATATTGATTAAGATAAAAGTTATTAGTATAGCTGAATATCTAAATGTTTGACTTAAAAACTTCATCGAGCGTTTCAATTGTTTTTTAATAGACTAAACTGAATTACTTACGTTTTACTTAAGGTTATTTCATTTTGTAAAGGATAAAGGGGGTAAAAACGTTACGGCCCGCAACATTATTTGAAAAGCAAAATGTAGGCAATTACGTCCGAACTTAAACTCTCACTATCGCACGATACGGGTCATTTTTGAAAATACCTACTCGAGAGCTAACGATTCTCTTAAATATTATAAAATAGTTATAAATAGGGGGGTACGGGGGGTAGCGAAGTACCCATGTCCATCCCCACAGTCCCCGACAGTGAATGGAAGGCCTGTAGCCGCACTGGTGACCGAGATAGGCACTGCGCCAGTAGGTCACTCGATCAATATTCCACGAGTACTGTGCGTTCAGACTAACCTGCCATGTCGAGACACTGAGGGCAGTTTAACTTTTAAACAGTTATTTACAAAAATGATTTTTTTTTCAAAGTCACAGTAAATAAAATTCTTGAAAATATACTCAAAAACATATATACTATTTTCTGTTTTTATTTGTTGTTATAGCGCCAACAGAAATACATCATCTGTAAAAATTTAAACTGTCTAGCTATTACGGTTCATGAGATATGCTATGGTGACAGACAGACGGACGGACAGCGAAGTCTTAGTAATAGGGTTTCGTTTTTACCCTTTGGATACGGAACCCTAAAAATGATGTTAGAATCATTCGGTATCGCGTTGGTACGTATATCCAATAATATCCATACATAAAGAAATATTTTTTATTCCCGATTTCGGTGTGTCTTTTTGACGTGATTTGATGGAACACCTGCATTCACACAAAAGTGTCATGTTCCAGTAACATGGCGCGTCATGTTTCGTTAACATGAGGCGTCCGTTCCCGTTAGGAAACAAGAGTATTGAATAATAATATCGCTCATCTGGGCTTGTGTTATGGTGACGGTGACGAACAGAAGACTTGAATAGAGGAAAAAAATATAAAGGAAAAAATCAAGAAAAAGGAAGTCTCGTATTGACTAGTTCTTTCCTCTGGACATGGTCGACTAAGTTGAGAGGGTGGTATTGGTGCTGGACATAGTCCTTTTTGCGTGAGGAAAACAGCCCGTATACAAATTACAAATTTTAATCGAGCGCGTAATCTACTCGTGGTAGGATCTGTGATATTTTTAATTAATTACGTTTTTTTTTCTGGGAGCACATTAACCCCACACGTGGATTAACTGTGGTGACGAAAATAGATCATTTTGTTGTTATAGTTCGAGAGGTGACTGCTGTTTTGTCCAACGCAATAATTTTGTTGGATCTATCCATATCGGTAAAAAAAAAAACAAAAAAAAATTATATTTTTGGTAAGTTAGGTAAAATGGTAGGTTAGGTAAATTGTCCAACGCAATAATTTTGTTGGATCTATCCATTAAGGAAAAAAAAACAAAAAATAATTAGTTTTTCGGTAGGTTAGGGAAATTGTCCAACGCAATAATTTTGTTGAATCTATCCATATCGTTAAAAAAAAAAAAATTAGGTTTTTTGATAGGTTAGGTAAATCGATATAACACTACACTGCACTGCGTTGCACTGGTCTGGTTAATGAATTTAGTTAAAAAAAGATTATGTATTTCATTGGTATGGAATTTGTTAACCAAACCAGTGAAAAGTAAATACATGGTAGACGGAGTGGGGGGTGTTAGGTTTTATTTTCGTTACGGAATTTCTTGATTCGGTCGCCGCGCTCAAAGCCCGCGATAAAAGCTATGCAATAAATAGCTTTAAAAAATCCTTAAATTATTTCATTATTCTGGATTGAAAAAAAGTCAACCCATTGCATATTTATTGACCTATTTCATTTGGTATTAAATACATTTTTTATCCATTAACCAGCTTTGTGAAGATCGTTCATAAAGGGATCCAACCCTTATAAAATTACTTATTAAAATGTATCTATTCATTAAAAATGTAATTGAAGAAAAAAAACAACAAAAAGGTACATTAATAGAGTTTCTCTTGAAGTAAACAAGCTATAAGTGAGTACTTAATCCATTTTGCGTGACGGCTTGGTTTGTTACAGGGACGTATTCAGGTAATTCTCGCATCAGAACACAGAATAATGGAAGAATAATGGAGTTTTTCCCATTAGAGCGGGACACGAAAGGTATTTTTTTTAAATTGATTAGTATATTAGTGCTTCATGATTAATAAATAAATAATTAAAAAAATGATTTCAACAAAATTACGAGTAAGTAATTTAACATTTTTTTACTTGTGGTCCCTAGGTTCATTTTGTTTATAGTGCGTCAACCAGCACTAGGTATTTCTGCGTATATCGCCAAAGAACCATAATTCATATTGCAATAATGCATATCCTAATTTCGTCCGAGGCGTTAGTTAGCCGCATAGCGTTATGGTTGTCGCATCCGCTCAATAAACGGAAGAACGAGTTCTAATCTCGCCCTGGAAATATTATATAATGATGGCAAGGCAAACACTTGAGCATATACACAAATAGAAAAAATACGATTATGAAATTTACAATGAAATTGATAGTATTTCTTGGAAAAAAGATATAAACATTTAAAGTGACGTATTTTTCATTTTCTTCATCAGCATCTGACGCCATTACACTTAAAGGAACTTAAATAATCTAACCTCCTTGCAAACATTACATTTTTGTTTGAAGTTTTGCTATTATTATTTTTGAGATGCATTATTCCATGAAAATGTTTCTGACCTAGTTCCCGTTGAATATTTATACCTACATTTTTTTAGTTTTTCTTTTTTGTAACCTTGCCTCTTTCCTCGTTACGTCCCTGTACCTACGCTACGTCTAAGACAATCCTATTTATTTACTAGGTTATTCACAATTACGTAACTAAGGTATTTAGGTCCTTCTACAATAGAATAACAATCCCACAATGTTTGTATGTTTTATTTACTTCTTTACTAAAAACGACTTATGGTTATTTTATTACCTATCCTATTACACATTAAACTAACAATTTTAGACAGTTTTGCTGTAGGAAATACGTCAGAAAATTTTCTTTATAATCCTTGGTTATTGATTTCTAATAGCACTAACCTGATAGTCTAAGATCTCTATAGGGACGACCTTCACTTAGCTGGTTAATGAATGAAAAGCATTGTATACAAAATTTCAGTCCAGAACGATTAATTAATTTTCAATTTGGTACGAGGATGCATTAAGTCTTTAGAAGTAACATAATAATATGCTATTTTTATCCCGATTTCTAATGAGAATTGAACTTCCTCTGGTAACACCATGGATATGTTTTTTAATTTATAAAATTTATTTTGTTTCATTTATCATCAAAATCATATGGAACCTATTTATCAACGACCAACAACGGTTTAAGCAAACGTTTTTTACAGTATTTGGTCCGGCATAGTAGGTAAATTTAGTGATCGTAATTTTAGTTTATTAGTTGTTCTATGGTTAAAACGGGACCCTATTACTAAGACTTCACTGTCTGTCCGTCCGTCCGTCTGTCTGTCACCATGCTGTATACTTATCTTATGAACCGTGATAGCTCTATAGACAGTTGAAATTTTCACAGATGTATTTCTGTTGCCGCTATAACAACAAATACTAAAAACGTGCGCGAGTCCGACTCGCACTTGACACTACTAAGACTAACCCATTTTCCCTGCGCTACTAATAAGTAGAGTTTAGTTATCTAATAAACTAATTTCGTTATTTTTAACTCATTCATAGATTTTTACAAAAACAAACTGTATACAAAATACATCAAGAAACTTATTTTTTTTATCTAAGCACCTTTATAATAATGTATACAATATTGATACACAATTTCTTAATATATATAAATCTCGTGTCACAATGTTTGTCCTCAATGGACTCCTAAACCACTTAACCGATTATAATAAAATTCGCACACCATGTGCAGTTCGATCCAACTTGAGAGATAGGATAGCTTACATCCCGATATTCCCACGGGATCGGGAGTTACGCGGGTGAAACCGCGTAGGGCAGCTAGTTTTATATAAATATTTTTTGCAGTTTGAAAAATGCCATTCTAACTTTTGATCGTTGATACATAGGTCATAGATTCTGATCATACGTCGCTAATCTTCAAAAATCTATCAAATTTCTTATGCGATCCACCACACCTTGACGCGACAGCGCACGCGCGGCGCCATGACAACATGGCCGCGTCGTCATGGCAACGGGAACTAGGTCAGCTTATACGACCCAAAACTGACCCGAAACAGGTGAAATGCAATAACTTAACTAAAAATAGGTTACATTACACCAGCAAAGGTGTTATAATATGATACCTACGGGTATAATATGGATCCTAAAAGATTTTTTAAAGACCTTGATATTAGCGACAAAATAACAAGAAAATGAAAGAATGAATTGTTTTCAGATTGACAATAAAGCAATTTTTTTTTCTAATGACCTGTTTTTAAATAGTTTTCCCTATTTTTACGAAATAATATTTATTTTTTAATTAGGGTGGCCTTTTCTATTCGCATCTACCTGATATTTTTTTTAAGTTTGCAGAATTACAATTACTTTTTAACGATACCGGTTTTGTTTCGGTATTGAAAAGAATCAATTCAATTTATTTATTTACTAGAGAGTTTGAGCGTTTTTACTGCTAGGAAAATCTATAATGATTATTTTAAGGATTTGAAATTATTAGTAAGTAAGTATACCTAGTTAAAAATACTAATAATATTTAAAAAGAAAAAAATACACAACACTGAAATTAATCCTTAATTAATAAATAGCCTAACCTACTTATATTTAGTAATAATAAATAAAAAGACGAAATAGAGTCCCTAGGAAGTGTCCCCAAAATGCTGTCTGCGTTACCTCGTTCGATGGCGATGCTTATTCGCTGTGCGAGGTACGAGCCAGCCCTTTGCTCACCTTAAGCTAAAACTAGTCATTTTGAAACTTCTTTATGAATTTTTTAGGCGTCAGGACAGCAAGAGCCAAGTGTCTCTCTCCGTGACCAATGGCTGAAATATGTCATTGTATCTATCACCGATAGAAGCTTATTGGGATTATGGTGTTATGAGAAGCATGCCGATAACTCATTATAATAAGTCTTTCCGCGAATAAGGCCAAAATAAAATAGGCTTTTCCACGAATGAGGCATAATATCGCGAATAAATCCATAAACGGGTACAGGTAATTTGTCTAATAGGTAAAATGTCTTTTTGCAAATCGTTAATTATTAAATTATTTACGTATGCGTACAACAACACAACGCCTGCCACGTGGATTTGGGGCGTTTTCTATCGGTAGATAATTTGCAGTGTGCTCTCGGACTC
Source organism: Idaea aversata (assembly GCA_907269075.1). Lineage (NCBI taxonomy): Eukaryota > Metazoa > Arthropoda > Insecta > Lepidoptera > Geometridae > Idaea > Idaea aversata. Next base: position 1,059,315 of record OU026083.1, read on the forward strand.
GACGCTTATATGCGCTAACTAACATTTCTCTGACACTGTGCGGAAAACATCGTGATGAAACCACCGGCTTATTTCTACCTAATGTAAAAAATCGTGAAATTTTCTTTGTTTTGTGTGTGGAGATCTTAGTACGGGATCCCTTCATGGAACGACCTTCATGGAGCTGTTTAATGGATTAAAAGTATTATATAACATCAAATTAAATAGGTCAGTAAATAAATATTACAAATGGGTCGACTAAAAATTTCGGTGAAGAATGATTTATTAATTTTAATTTTTTTCATTTAAATTTAATTTCTCTATTAGCCAAACCAGTGAAATGTTTATAAAGAGAAAAAATAAATACTTAATTAATTAGAGACTGACATTTTTTAGCCTGGGCTTGCAATATGTTTATTTATTTACCTATTAAATTTGATACAAAATACTTTTCATCGATTAAATATCTGGATGAAGGTCGTTTTAAAAGGGATCTTAGGTTGTCTGTAGATTTTTTTAGTGTAAGCCATATAGGTACTATAGAAGTTGAAATTATCCATTTATGTTTGAAACTTACCGTAACACGCCATGTTGCTCATATAATGTTCGTTGATCATTTTATCAAACACTTCACTTCACTTGCACTATTTTTTAAAACATTATTCGATATTCTGAAGAAAAGTAGAGAAAAATGGTAATCATTACATAGAAAAGTCGCGTCCCGCTGTCTGTCCGTATGTATGCGTTAAGCGGTTAGATCTTTAAAACTACGCAACGGATTTTGATGCGGTTCTTTTTAATAGATAGAGTTATTCAAGAGGAAGATTTATATGTATAATACATGCATAATATAGCCGAGCGAAGCCGGGGCGGGTCGCTAGTTTAGTTATAAAAAAATAAGTTATAGTTGCACTACGTTGTCTTGGTATGGTTTGAGTAATTAATATCTAGAACTAATTTTAAGGTACCTGCGTGGCTTATTGCCACTGAAAGGTTTTATAAAAAAAAAAACCTTGATAGTAGAGTCTCATGTGGTAAAGTGACAAAATAACATGAAAATAAACAAATGAATTCTTTTTCAGATTGACAATACAGCAAATATTTATATAAATGACCTGTTTAGGTATAGTTTTCTTTATTTTTACGAAATATTTAGTTTTTATTAATAAGTTTTTAGTTTAATATTTAAATTGCGATAGAAATTTAACTCTTTTCTTTAAATTAAACAGCCCTCGACGTATTAATAGTATTTTAACCCCGTGTCATACAATTTAATAATCTACATAATCGATGGATTAGTTTTTTATTGCAAAAAGCTTTTATTTTGTTTCCGCCAAGCTTATTTAATTAGGTTTAAACAGCTTTAGAAAATTTAAAATTTTTAGAGTTCCGTATCATGGGACCGCTATGGGATCACTCTCTTGTCCGTCAGTCCGTCTGTCTGTCCGTGTGTCACCACTGATTTTTTTCAGAGTTCCGTACCTAATGGTGGAAAAAGGAACCCTTATAACATCACTCTCTTGTACGTCTGTCTGTCTGTCTTTTCTAGAACGGGTGGACCTAGCCAGTTGAAATTTTTTCATTCAAAAACGGTCATTTTTGGTGTTTATTTTGGAAAATTAAAGTACCTATTACTTATTCTGTTCCCACCAAGTTATACTCTATGCAGCATTAGCACATGAAACTTTATGAAAAATAAATACACGGTCACTTAATTCAGTTTTTAACACAAACCTCACTTGACACTTCGTTTAAAAAAACTAAACACTATCACGCAAAAACAAAAAAAAATCTACAGCGGTTATTTAGTCTATGGTACGTTCAATGCCATGTTTTTTGACGAAATCATACGATGTGAACTCTTCCCAGTCTAAACTACAACTGACGTGGTTAACTAGTCTATGAATACGTCAGCGCAATTGATTCGATGCGCACGCGCACGCGCGGCTCCGACACGGTGGAATGACGCGAGCTGCTTGTGGTTATGTATATTAGAATAAATAAAATAAATAAATATTGCAGGACATTCCACACATCGCCATCTAGGCCCAAGTTAAGTAACTACACTTGTGTTATCGGTGCTAGACAACTGATTTACTACAGAAATATTTTATAAATATATACTTATAATACATATAAACAACCAGACCACATACAAATATCTAAGCATATAATACATGTCTGAGGTGGGAATCGAAACCGCAACCCTGTGTTTGACAGTCCGGCATGGTGACCATTGTGCCAACTGAGTCGGTGGGTCAAATAGATAAAACCTATTATACTAAAGGTTTAGAAGCTAGGCTGGTGTTATGGTGACCAGATAACGGGTAGAAAGAGGTTTTAAATTGGTATAGTCCTTCACAGATGATGTATTTCTGTTGCCACTATAGCTTACTAAAAACAGAAAAAGAAAAATATTTAAATGGGCCTCCCATATTATAACACTAACTGCGCTCCGCGGTTTCACCCGCGTAACTCCCGATCCCGTGGGAATATCGGGATGTAAGCTATCCTATCTCTCAAGTTGGATCGAACTGCACATGGTGTGCGAATTTTATTATAATCGGTTAAGTGGTTTAGGAGTCCATTGAGGACAAACATTGTGACACGAGATTTATATATATTAAGAAGATAGTACGGAACCCTTCGTGTGCAAGTTCGACTTTTGGATGCATGGGGGGGTGAAAAGGGGGCAAAGTTTGTATGTGCTTTTTCGACTTTCACGCGGACGAAGTCGCGGGCAAAAGCTAGTATATTATAAAATTCACGTGTCACGGTGTTAGTTACCAATCTCCACCTAAACGGCTGAACCAATTTGTATGAATTATTTAACCGACCGGTTGCGAAAAAGGAGGTAGTTCTCAATTCGTCGCTTATATTTCTATATTTTTTCGATGTATTTGCTTTGTGTAATATTAGATCTGAGAATCGAACATCAATTTTTTTTCAAACTTTTTTTTTTGGAAATGGCTCACCAACGTTTGCCGGGACAGCTTTGTAGTAAAGGAATAGCCGCGGGATGTAGCTAATACAAGGTAAAAGATCGCGACTGACCATCGCTCGGTCGACCTTGCCTCGCTCGGTTGTAACGTAACGTTGCACAACGAGTAGATGTGCGCCGGCGCAGGCGCAGGCGCAGGCGCAGGCCAAGGTAGCGATTTAATTAGAGTTTTATTTGTTTTGTCAATCGGCAGGTGGGCTGCGTGTGATCTGAATTTAGGCAGGGATTGTTAGATTATACAGTGTGTGGTAATAACTGTATAATTCCTCTTAGGTACACACACGACTTTTTTTCTGCAGATAAAAAAAATTTATAACAGAAAAAAAGGCATTTTTTGGAACATAAATGTTTAAAAACTTCAAAGAAAGTTAATAAATAATAAATATTGCAGGACATTCCACACATCGCCATATAGCCCCAAGCTAAGTATCGAGACTTGTGTTATGGGTACTAGACAACGGATATACCTACTATACCTACTTATATACTTTTCTTTTGTAAATATATACCTGTAATACATAGAAACAACCAGACCACAGACAAATATCTAAGCATAAATACTTGTCTGAGGCTGGAATCGAACCCGCAACCCTGTGTTTGGCAGTCTGGCATGGTGACCATTGCGCCAACTGGGTCGTCAAAAAAAGTTAAATTATGCTATTTATTCAAACAGATTTTTTTTGCATTTGTTTTTTAAGTGGTATTTCCACTTCTTTATTAATGTTGTAATGAAGAAAGATTTTTAGTTATTTTGTTTGTAACGAATAGGCTCCGACTACTGGACCGATGTTGATGAAACTCGATATTGAGGATACATTGATTCATTGACAGTAACATAGGGTACTTTTTATCCCGATATTCCCACGGGATCGGGAGTTACGCGGGTGAAACTGCGAAGCGCTGCTAGTATCTTATAGATGTAAAAAAGTCCAGATCTTAATATTGACACATTCTTTGCCAATATTTGGCATTCAAATAAAAATTTAAATAAATTAAATCAATCCAAATAGAAGATTGGTAAAATGAAACATATCATTTATCATTTCATCACAAATGACAGATCACCGTTTGACAACTATCACATCTGCCTGATGGTAGGTGACGATGCGGTGTAAGATGTAACACGCGGTGTCTAGAAGATATCTGTTCACTCGCTACTTTGCATAATTAAAAAAATGCATGAAAATCAAAGAAGAGGGTAACAAGGGCCATTAAAAAGTTATTTAAAACCTTGCTTAGTGACAAAATAACAAGAAAATAAACTATGTTCTCTTTAGATCATTATCACTATCATTACATAGTATAAAATAAAGTCACTTTTCGCCGTCCCTATTCCCTTTGTATGCTTAGATCTTTAAAACTACGCAACGGATTTTGATGCGGTTTTTTTTAATAGATAGAGTGATTCAAGAGGAAGGTTTATATGTATAATACATGCATAATATAGCCGTGCGAAGCCGGGGCGGGTCGCTAGTTGACAATAAAGCAAAGCTATAGGACAGGGTCATTGAAGATATATTTGAAACTAGCGACCCGTCCCGGCTTCGCACGGCTTTATTATGCATGTATTATACATATAAACCTTCCTCTTGAATCACTCTATCTATTAAAAAAAACCGCATCAAAATCCGTTGCGTCGTTTTAAAGATTTAAGCATATAAAGGGATATAGGGACAGAGAAAGCGACTTTGTTTTATACTATGTAGTGATAGTGATTAAACAATTAAAGTAGGTATTGATTGAGCACATGGAACCACTTTCTCATCACAACACTCCTCGAAGCCAATGCTGGCGAGGTCTACAGCTAGCTAGCAGAACTACTAATGTAATAATATCTACCTTGACCATCTTACTCAAGGTAAATATAATTTACGTAAAAACTAAATCACTGTGAATAAGGTTAACAACATCAAAAAAATATGTTTTTGTTATATTTTCAAACTAAGTAAGGTACGTACAATCCACGGTCAAAAGTATCTGCCCACCGTAACATTTACAATCCTGTGCAGCACTATTAGAACATTATAACAACGTAACCTGTGGATCGAACCCACGTCGGTTAGTGTAGCGGGTGGCCCCTTATACCACTCACACAACTAAACACATAGCTAACATGTTGACAAATAATAATCACACTGAGTACTTATAATTCAAGTATTTAAGTTTGTGTGTAACGTCTATTCGAAGAAGGTTGTAACTCCAATACTTGTTGATAGTAATATTGTAGCAAACTGATCATTTACTTATGACCCTTACTGTACGTACAGTCGGTAGAGTTCCAAAATTACTATTATTGGAATGTTTTCATTCTAATAATTTTTGTTTGATAAATTGATGACTTTAAACTTCAACTAAAGCACTGGTGTTTAGTATTTTGCTTGTGTTGAAAACATTCTTATAACAGCCGTTTTGGAGCTCTACGGTGTGTCTGCAACTAAACATTTCTTAATAATAGGGAAAACTACTTAAAGACAGCCATTAGATAAATATTTAAGTAAGTACGGTTATTCTGAAAAATAATTCATTTGTTTGTTTTTCTTCTTGACGTAGCAGGGGTTTCTCTACATTATTGTATAGGTATACTAACTGCGCCCCGCGATTTCACCCGCGTAAATCCCGATCTCGTGGGAATATCAAAATGAAAAGTAACTTATATCCTTCCTCGATAAATGAACTATCCAACACAAATAGTACATTGTTATCCTAGGTGTGAAAGTCACTCATTACAAGTCCCGAGACGGAGTTTGGCGCCCGAGCGTAGCGAGGGCGCTAATAGTTCGAGGGACTTAATGAGTCTTTCACCCGAGGTAAACACTGTGCTTTTCATTACGAATAATACATAAAATTCTTCCTAACAACGAGAGTGAATGAGAGACTCCATACTACCTGATCCTCTTACAAGGTTGGGACCAAAGAAGTTATATACATGTAGTGTTCAATCCATGGATGTGACTTTAATTGCTCCATTTCAAATAATACCTTCAAATATTTGTAATATTGACCTTTGTGAGCGTGATCACATAAAAAAAAAACCCCATGAGTTTCTTGTGCCTTCTTCTCATTGGTGGGCGCGTTACGAAGGCACACATCCTAACTTAGTTTTTAAGACTATTTCAAGTGATCATGTGTATGTAAATACATAAGCATTGAAAGAAATAAAGAAATTTGAAATTTCTAAATTTGTTATTCTTTGGTGTTACTTAAAGCAAGGAGGTTAGGTTTTTAAAGTTCCTTATGCGTAATGTTACTGATACTGGCTACATGCACATTGCACAAGTCGTGCGAAGCCATAATTTGACATGACAGCTGTCAGTGAAAGAGAAAAGCCCTAGGGCTGGAATAGTACATTGCGATACAAGTGTGGAAAGTTGATCATTCCATAGAGGCGGTTTATGACGCGCGAGCGGAACGCGAGCGTGGCAAAAGCCGAGATGGAATGATCAATTCACACGTGTATCGTACGACGTTTTTTATCACAGTTGCGAATAAAAAAAAGACTTGTTAAAATTTTAACAATAAAAAGTTTTTAAGAGTTTTAGGTTATGTTTACTATTTTTTGTTAATTACACTCCCGAAAGGCTAGGCAAAAGACTTTCAACCTATACAGCGTCTGACATACAATATTTTTTTTAGGGTTTTTTTCATTTGTTTTTGCGTCGGCGGTTAAAAACAGAATATAATGGTAAGGAAAAAATATATTTATGTACCTAAAGAAAAAACAAAATAAAAACAAAACTCAATTTTTAATTATTTTTAAAGACGTCATTACGTAATATTATCGTTCGTTATCAGACTTTAGAGACAACCTTTTGAAAAGAAGAAAAAAGGTACCAACAAAGAGTTTTAAGCCAGCAAGGCTTAAAAACTCTTTGGATGGTACCTTTTTCTATACATCAAAATAGTATAACCCAGATAAAGGAGATCATTCATGTTTCTAACAAAAAATACCAACAAAAAAAAATGCCGGCCAGTAATAAAAATTGTTTCTATCTTGTAGAGAATAACATTTTAAACAATGTTTACTAAGGCAACAAAGAGCTACGATCAAAAATCGTTGAATTATTTTACATTGAAAACCCAAAAAATGCATTTTATAGAGATCCGTTTGACCACTTTTAAGATCCCACTAAAACTTCTGAAAGGGTTATTGGATTTACCTATTTATATAAATATAATAAAAACAGACAAAGCTTATCCATTTACTACTTATTTTTATATTTTTTCTGTAGTAATATCTTAAAAGTGGTCAAACGGATCTCTACAAAATGCATTTTTTTGGGTTTTCAATGTAAAATAACTCAACGATGGTTGATCGTAGCTCTTTGTTGCCTTAGTAAACATTGTTTAAAATGTTATTCTCTACAAGATAGAAACATTTTTTTTTTTTCTGTCCGGCACCTTAAGTTTTGGGTACGATTTGAACGATGTCCTTAAGAATGTTTCATCTGCTATATGTCATTAGCAGTAAGATACGTAATTACGTATTTTGGCATAACGTTCGTGGGGCCAAACAAGAGAGAAAAAAAAAAAAAAAATTACGTATTTGACATATCGGGATGACGTATTATTTTAGCACTAGTTGGATTTTTTTTTATCGCACGCGTGTATAATACGTTGCATTATGAGCCTAAAAGCGGTTTAATAAGATCCACTTTATGAGCAACTGTGATAAAAATTTTATTTTCTACACGCTCTTCATGCATCTTTAGACCTACTTTCGGAGTATGAGTAATGAAATAGTACATTGTTATCCTAGGTGTGAAAGTCACTCATTACAAGTCCCGAGACGGAGTTTGGCGCCCGAGCGTAGCGAGGGCGCTAATAGTTCGAGAGACTTAATGAGTCTTTCACCCGAGGTAAACACTGTGCTTTTCATTACGAATAATACATAAAATTCTTCCTAACAACGAGAGTGAATGAGAGACTCCATACTACCTGATCTTCTTACAAGGTTGGGACCAAAGAGGTTATATACATGTAGTGTTATTCTTTGGTGTTACTTAAAGCAAGGAGGTTAGGTTTTTAAAGTTCCTTATGCGTAATGTTACTGATACTGGCTACATGCACATTGCACAAGTCGTGCGAAGCCATAATTTGACATGACAGCTGTCAGTGAAAGAGAAAAGCCCTAGGGCTGGAAATTTTATTTTCTACACGCTCTTCATGCATCTTTAGACCTACTTTCGGAGTATGAGTAATGAAAAATATTTTTTCAATTCGAATTTAACCTTGAGATTAGCGCGTTTAAACAAACGAACAAAACTCTTCAGCTTTATATTAGTAAGTATAAATTTAGAGGACTCATGATGAAATATTTCGTCACAACAATGTCCTAAACTGTCACATTTTGAAGGGACGTACAGGACTCGTTTTTCGTTACATATTAATGCTTATCAAAATAGTTTTAAAGATGTGTTTTTTTTTACTCTAGAACGGGGTCGTGTTTACGTAAACTATTACAGTTCTTATGTTAATATATGCGAAGGCCGAAATAATTATTGGAAAGACACGATTTTTAGGGTTCCATGGCTGTAGTGGAATAAACGGAACCATTATTAGATCGCTGACGTTTATCTATTACTTATAGCAGCGCTTCAAGGTTTCAGCCGCGTAACTCCCGATCCCGTAGGAATATTGAAAATTGAAATATAAAATAGCCTATAACCTTCCTCGATGAATAGACTATCCAGCACAAAAATATTTTTTCAATTCGAACCAGTAGTTCCTGAGATTAGCGCGCTCAAACAAACAAACTCTTCAGCTTTATATTATTTGTATAGACGGTTTCGGCAGTGTATCTCTCGATCCCGTGGGAATATCGGGATAAAAAAACTGGTTGCCTGTAAAGTCGGTATACGGGCGAAAGATTTACGTGACAACAACTGTGCTCGAGTGGAAGGGACGCGTGCCTTTCACTTTTTATGTCTGTCTCTCTCGCTCTTAGGCGGGCTAACCATGCCCGCGTGCCTCTCACTCGCTCTCATTGTGAGCGCATAACGTGAGCGGAGCGTAACGCAGTTTCTTGAAGTGTCACCCGGCAAACCAATTTATAAGACGTTGTCACGTCAAAAGTAGCCTATGTTACTGTCAATGAATCAATGTATACTCATACGTAGTTTTATCAAAATTCGTCCAGTAGTTTTGGAGCCTATTCATAACTTCAAAACAAAAACAAGAATAAAAACTTTAATATTGTTATAGAAGGCTATTTTTGCATCCTCTGTGGTGCCATGATCAAACCTTGTGACGCAGAAGTGGATTCGATTCCCACCTCAAAACAGAGCCCGTAGTGCGAATTTTTTCATATAGCAACCGTGATATACAGGATTATTATACTAGCAAGCCGTTGAGGGCTACTTCTGTGCACTTTTGTTCTATGACTTTTGGAAATTCAAACTATTTTTGAAAATTTTGAAGTTAGGTTTACCTGAAAATCAGCTGTTTCTTACATGGAGAGGTCATTTAATTCTTAGTTTTTGTTTTTAAAAAATCATCGATTTTTTGAATTTACATAACCTCATAATTTTCATTATTTTCGAAATTGATACATAATAATATCACGTTTGCGTATATGAGAAAATTGTGTGAAAAGTTAAAGCTTCGCATGGCGTCCGCTAGGGAGCGCTTTTCGATTTTCCATACAATTTTTTCGTTTACGCCAACGCAATTTGCTATACGAAAAAACTCACACTACGAGTACTGATTATGTCAATAATTTCTAATTAGGTAGCAATTGGTGGAATCAGATTTTTGGAAATCCTTTTGAATCTTATTGACGACCCAAGTTGTTGTCACAATGGTCACCATGCCGGAGTGCGAAACACAGGGTTGCTGGTTCGATTCCCGCCTCAGACATGTATTTATGCTTAGATATTTGTCTGGGATCTGATTGTTTCTATGTATTATAAGTATATATTTACAAAAGAAACAGTATATAAGTAGTATATGAGTTGTCTAGCACCCATAACACAAGTGTAGTTACTTAGCTTGGGGCTAGATGGCGATGTGTGGAATGTCCTGCAATATTTATTTATTTATTATTATTATGTATTTTTCTCCTTAGAGTAATTATTTTTAATATGCTTTACCTAAAAATAACTAAAAGTTATCGAACTCAACACTAAAAACAACACTTTTCTCTACTTTTCCAAAGTTCACTGCACTCCAAACACTAAAATAGTATCAAAAATAGACCAGCAATGGAAATAGACCGCGTATCACGCGCTATGAGCTTACACTAACTCTACTGGACCGAAATTCATGCTCATCTGCACTATTAGAACACTGACGAATTGAGGATGTCATGATTTTGTTCGCAAATGGAAGTAAAAATAGACATCCTTAATTTAGCAAGGCTATTTTGTCGTATAACCCGATTTTATGAAATGTCAGTAGAAATAAATATTGCAGGACATTCCACACATCGCCATCTAGCCCCAAGCTAAGAAACTGGACTTGTGTTATGGGTGTTAGACAACGGATATACTACCTAAATATACATAAATACATAGAAACAACCAGACCCTAAACAAATATCTAAGCATAAATACATGTCTGAGGCGGGAATCAAACCCGCAACCCTGTGTTTGACAGTCCGGCATGGTGACCATTGTGCCAACTGGGTCGTCAAAATAGGTAAATTATAGCTAGCTAGCTATATGGTGTTTTTTATGAAATCGTTTTTTCACATGTGTATTGAGCATTTACCATGAAACTTTAAAACTTGAATAAGTACTATTTACTTATCTTATATTTTAACACTAGCGACCCGCCCCGGCTTCGCACGGCTATATTATGCATGTATTATACATATAAACCTTCCTCTTGAATCACTCTATCTATTAAAAAAAACCCCATCAAAATCCGTTGCGTAGTTGTAAAGATTTAAGCAGTCAAAGGGAAATAGGGACAGAAAAAGCGACTTTGTTTTATACTATGTAGTGATTAAAAGCACATTCAAATACAATGTAAAAACTGTTTTATGAATAAACTAGCTTTGCCCGCGACTTCGTCCGCGTTGAAGTCGAAAATGGCCCAAGTAATCACGTTGGATCATACAAACTTTGCCCCTCTTTTTCACTCTCTAAGGGGTAGAATTTCGGAAAATCCTTACTTATCGGATGCCTACGTCATACAAAGAACACACCCTCCAAGTTTCAAGTCTCTACGATCAGCGGTTTAGGCTGTGCGTTGATCCGTCAGTCAAGTCGTTCAGGACAAAGCATTTTAGATGTACTTATTATAGATAAAAGATGATATTATGATATGATATGAATCGGCCAACACGCGAGCCATATCAAAATAATAGACACCGTTCAGTGTTGCCATTGTAACTAGAGAACTATCTATATAGTCGACTATAATATAAGTATATAGCATTACCAAAATATAACAGAAATCTATACTATAATATTATAAAGCTAAAGAGTTTGTTTGTCTCAGGAACTCGGGAACTACTGGTTCGAATTAATTTTTTTTGTGTTGGATAGTCCATTTATCGAGGAAAGCTATAGGCTAATTTTCATTTTGATATTCCCACGGGATCGGGAGTTACGCGAGTAAAACGGAGGAGCGCTATCAACGACTAAATTATTAAAAACAAGTTTCATCAAAATCTGTAGTTTCGGGGCCTATTCAATACAAACAGACACTCAAAACTTTCCTCTGTATAAAATTAGTAAAAAAACACTGAAAAAAAATATTATATTTAGGTGACATTTATTTTTGGTCGGGTTATCAAATGCAAACCGTACTACGACCAATATGTCTTGATCCTTCATCAAGCTACATTCGTTCGAAAGGTACCGTCAACAGAAAATGGTCAGATTATTTTTAACTACACAAGGTAATGTTGAAATGTCATTCTGTTTGTAATGTTGTTACTCAATCTGTGTTTTGATAATAAAACATTTTTATTAGCGAAGTTTCGAACAGTTTTCATCGTTTCTGATAAAGATTTCAAACTATAATAAATACATATTTCTGTTTGGAGTTTTTGGGAGAAGGGGATTTGATGGGGAAGGCAGTGGGGGCTCCACTGGAGAAAGAGAGCCGATTATACTTAATAAAAATGTAATCTTGACCTTTGTTAGCATGATTACAAAAAAACCGGCCAAGTGTGAGTCGGACTAGGTCACGAAAGGTTCTGTACCATTATATTCTGTTTTTAGTATTTGTGGTTATCAACATCAGACGTATTGAGAAGTTCCTTTCTCTGGATACGGTCGACTAAGCAAAGAGGATAGTAAAGGTGCTACAAGTGTCCTGTATATCATAAACTTGCTGCGCCCCGCGGTTTCACCCGTGTAAGTCCCGATCCCGTGGGAATATCACAATAAAAAGTAGCTTAAAGCGTTCCTGGATAAATGAACTATCCAATACAATAATAATTTTTCAATTCGAACCAGTAGTTCCTGAGATAAGCGCGTTCAGACAAACAAACAAACTCTTTAGCTTTATAATAATATTACTAGGTATAGATTCCGGATCCTTATTATTTTAGAAAATATATTATAGCCTTATTACTCCCTGATAATGTAGCTATCTATTGGTGAAATATTTTTTTCAATCGGTAATACCCCAGCCTATTTGTTACAAACAGTCAAACGAAAAAATCTTTCCTCTTTATAATATTAGTGTAAATTAAAGTCGATATCACTGTTTAAATCATCCAGATCAGGTGTAAAAGAGCAATATTATTACAAAACCTAGTGTTAGAGTAGAGTCCGTCGTTCTGTCCGTGTGTAACACGCTAATTGTTTGACAATAGTGGACAAGGTCGCGTTGCGCAACCTATGTATTGTACTCTGATTGTGGCGGTTTAGAGAATTAGAGTTTCTTGAAGCGACTTTGTAATATACTAGCTTTGATTTGTGACTTCATTCGTGTTGGGATTGAATTTACTTAGCGAATGTCTACGTCATAAGGATGATCCAGAAGACCAATTTCCCGTAACTTAAATTTGTTCGAATTACAAAAAACGTGTGGCACTTGAGGACTGCCGCGGTAAAGCTATTGCATAGCGAACGCTCGGCCGAGCTACATGGTAGGCGGAGTGGGGGGTGTTAGGTTTTATTTTCGTTACGGAATTTCTTGATTCGGTCGCCGCGCTCAACGCCCGCGATAAAAGCTATGCAATAGCTTAAAAATACCCTCAAAATTACTCATTCAACTTGATGAAAAAAAAATGGTTATGTGTAAAGTCTGTTTTATATATTTTTTTCTTTTTCCTTATGAGCAATATTATTATTAAATACTCTCAGGTTACCATGACGCATGACGTCACACATCGGGAACGGGACGCGTCATGTTACGGAAACATGACACGTTTGAATGAATGCAGGTGTTCCATCGGTTTATTAGAAGTTATTAAGTCAAAAATGATGGCTGCAAATGCAATCGGAATGATATTGTAATGTAATTTGATCAATTTTATTCAAGAGCCTTTAATGACATTGGAAAAGATTAGCATCCTTTTCGTTTTTGTATGCATATGCTTCTTTTACGGACTGTTTTTACTTTCTTCATTATTAGTAGAGAATATCAAGCCACATCCATCGTACCTAGATCTGTGAGCCGCAGGTACGGTCAGCACCAGCAACTGTGTCAAATGTAAAGCGATTCACTTCGCTTGATATTTGTAGAGACATGTTTTTGCTGACCCTCCGACTATTAGCACTTAGAGGAAAGAATTGGGTAGTTAGTATCAGTGACTCTACTACTCTACTGTCTAGCTAATTTTCAATGGAATATATTATGTCTGGTCGTGTATTACTCACTAACTATTAAAGCCTGCTTAGTCGTGATAGTTGTTCTTATTCTTTATGACATACTATATCTAAAAACAACCTGCTGGAAACAACCATTTAGCTCGTAGGAGGGATACAAAAAAAACACTTTAAAGCTTAATATTCTGCAAGCAGATCCTAGGATCAAAAAATGGTTTTCCCATACCCATAATATTTTAAAAGACCTATCCAACTATACACTATCGGTTTGGTGAGAAAAAATATCACCCCCACTTTACGTGTTGGCGAGCTACTGGAGTCAAATGGTTTTGATCGTAGTTCCTTATCGCGAGTTTGCGACGGGACCTATTCCATAGAAGTTCCTTATCGCGAGTTTGCGACGGGACCTATTCCATAGAAGTTCCTTATCGCGAGTTTGCGACGGGCCTATTCCATAGAAGTTCCTTATCGCGAGTTTGCGACGGGACCTATTTCATAGAAGTTCCTTATCGCGAGTTTGCGACGGGACCTATTCCATAGAAGTTCCTTATCGCGAGTTTGCGACGGGACCTATTCCATAGAAGTTCCTTATCGCGAGTTTGCGACGGGACCTATTCCATAGAAGTTCCTTATCGCGAGTTTGCGACGGGACCTATTCCATAGAAGTTCTTTATCGCGAGTTTGCGACGGGACCTATTCCATAGAAGTTCCTTATCGCGAGTTTGCGACGGGACATATTCCATAGAAAATCCAGTTAAAACCAGTTTTTAAGCATTACGAAAAAATTGTGAAACGAAAACCCGTAGGAAAAACTGTAAAAGTTTGTTAAAACGAAGAACTGGATATCTGTCTGTCTGTCTGTCTTTCGGGGGTGGCCCAACCCTGCATGCGAAATTTTTATTTTTTATTTGTTTTGTCCATTCTTCGGCGTGATTCATATAAATAAATAGTCAAATTACAGCTTTCTATTACTGTCTCTGAGCTAAACCGGAGACGGACGGATGGACGAACATGGCCCGAAACTGCAAGGGTTCCATGTAAGGACTACGGATTTTTGCTGCAAATTTTTACCTTTCATGTGTTCCGACGTGTCTGCCCTCATGATGTCTGTGAGATAGTGCTCCAGTGAACGCATGTTGTCTAAACCACTCCTTTCCTGTAACAATACATAGATAATACACATTAAAACACAGTCAAAACACACATTAGAACATAGTCGAAAACACACTAAAATAGCTAAGAACACCCAAACTACCCAAAACACTGAAAATTCGGCTTTCAGATATAATACAGAATAATACCTAGGTAATTGTGCTGCTATCTTTTGTCAGGTATATTAAAATAACTCATTTTGTCAACGCTTGATTTTATTTAAAATACTTTAATAAATATTGCAAGACATCGAACGCAGCGCTATCTAACCTGCAGCTTAGCAACTAGGCTTGTGTTATGGTGACCAGACAACAGATAACTTTTTTCTAAATACCTACAAACAGAACCACCTAGCCAGACTACAACCTTATTTGTTTAAAAAAAATGGTTTTCTGTAAAATCGGTTTACGGACTATAATTTTACGTGATGACGTCTTAAGAACTCTTTTGTATCGTTGTCATTACCATTTTGCATACTTAAATACGTTGCTATGGTTACCTTGTCAATAACGGTAACGTGACATGACGTCACACTTTTTTGTGAGTGCAGCCTGCCTAGCATGAAGACCAAAACACGATACGATAAAGCGATATCACTCGATATAACTACATCAACTCTCAAAATATGATAGATAAAGCGCCGTGTTGAATTTTTATTATAAATTGCGATAAAAAATATGTTAAAAATTCAACATGGCGGCTTTATCTATCATATTTTGAGAGTTGATGTAGTTATATCGCTTTATCGTTTCGTGTTTTGGTCTTCATGCTAGGCATACAGGTGTTCATCAATTAAAGACGTTATCATGTCAAAATCTGTGCAAAAATATTTGTTCAACGGCAGGTATCGAACCCGCAATATCAAAAAAACTCCACTCATTCCCACACCTCCCCTCTTTCGCACAATGGCCCAAATAATGAGGCTAAGTGCGGAAACAGCCCCGTAAAACTAAAACTAAAAAAAAAACTAAAACCTCCCCTCTTTTTATGAAAAAAAAAACCATAATTATCTCATCCAATTAGAATCAAATATCAAAACAAAACAATCGAACTAAACGACCAATCTGCCCAGACCTCTAGACCCATCAATTTCCTTACATTTTGTTCACACCCCGGAGCTCAAGTTAAACTGGCCAGGATTCACCCTACTAACCCATATTCCCTACGCTATCTGACGTCACTGTAGCACTGCGCCATAACGCGTGAACAATACAGGCTAATATCGACCTTATGACTATAAAAATAGAGATGAATTTCCTATGTATTTAGGAGAAATAAATTAGGTATTTAATTTTATTATTTACTAGCGACCCGCCCCGGCTTCGCACGGCTATATTATGCATGTATTATACATATAAACCTTCCTCTTGAATCACTCTATCTATTAAAAAAAACCGCATCAAAATCCGTTGCGTAGTTTTAAAGATCTAAGCGATCAAAGGGAAATAGGGACAGAAAAAGCGACTTTGTTTTATACTATGTAGTGATGATAGTGACTAGCTGCGCAATGTGGTTATACTCGTGTTAATATGTCTCTTTAAAAATATATGATTTCGTACAAACACAGAATAGTTACCTACTACGAAAAAAATTCTTTATCATGGTAATATGACCAGACGCGTCATGGTAACTTAAGAAACAGAGTATTTAATAATAATATCGATCATCCGGGCTTGTGGTATGGTGAGACGAGTGACGATAAAAAAGAAAACTGATAAAAAAGAAAAAAATATAACCCTTTCAGCCTGCCTACACTCAAAGAAAAATCGGTCGACAAAGGCACAAAATAGCCTTGTCGATTATTTTTTGTGCCTCCGTTTTAGCTTTTTAACAACACGTTAGGGCAAGCTTTTACGGCGCGACAATTTTTTTTTTGTCGAATGTTTTTTTGTCACTGCGACAGTGTTCCTACATACGTAGAGACAAAGTTCACTTTGCTTTTGTCATTCCGTTACAATTATCGAAACGCGCGTTAACAAATGCACAGATGCGGTTTAACGAAGTAGCAAAGTGATTTTTTTGCATTTAAAGCGTTAACAGTTAGTTAAAGGACATTAAACGTAGATACAATAGGAACATTAACAATGTAACAAGGCGATTTTTTGCATTACAAAGTTTTACAAACCGTTAAAGTGTTAAAACGAAATGACATAGGTATACATTAACAAATTAACAAAGCCAATGTATTGAGTTTTAAAGTTAAACGGCTTACCATCGGTACATTAACGAAGTCACAAAAGCGATTTTTTGCATTACAAAGTTTTACAAACCGTTAAAGTGTTAAAACGAAATGACATAGGTATACATTAACAAATTAACAAAGCCAATGTATTGAGTTTTAAAGTTAAACGGCTTACCATCGGTACATTAACGAAGTCACAAAAGCGATTTTTTGCATTACAAAGTTTTATAAACCATTAAAGTGCTTAGATGAAATGACATAGGTACATTAACAAAGTAACAAAACTATTTTATTGCATTTTAAAGTTTAATCAAAACAAATCTGTGTTCATACGCAGTGACATTGGTACGTTAACGAAGTAACTTAAGTGATATTTTGCATAATTTCACATCCCGTCAAAGGCTGCAATCTGTGTTTAGACGTAGTACTTTAACAAAATAACAGAGCCATTATATTGCATTTTGTAGCAAAAATTCAGCAAAGGCAAAAGTCTGTGTTCATACTCAGTAACATTGGTACTATAACGAAGTAACAGAAGCGATTTTTTGATTTACAATGTTTCACAACCCGCCAAAAGGCTGTAATCTGTGTTTAGACATAGTGACATAGGTACAATAACGAAGTAACAAAAGTGATTTAATTGCATTATGAAGTTTTACGACTCGTTAAAGTCTAACTTCTGTGTTTAGACGTAGAGACATAGTCCCAAAAGAAAATAAATAAAACAATGAATCTAAATAACGCCTGACCAAAAGTTGAAAGCAAACGTTTTACTTAACCTACTAGCGACCCGCCCCGGCTTCGCACGGCTATATTATGCATGTATTATACATAAAAACATTCCTCTTGAATCACTTTATCTATTAAAAAAACCGCATCAAAATACGTTGCGTAGGTTTAAAGATTTAAGCATACAAAGGGATATAGGGACATAGGGACAAAGGAAGCGACTTTGTTTTATACTATGTAGTGATACGATTTATTTTTCTTTTATTTGGATTTTAACTTCTAATGACTTATGACATATAGGTTTTAAAGTCTAAATTCTGTGTTTGACGTAGAGAAATTATAGTCACAAAGAAAATAAAAAACAATATATCTAAATAACGCCTGACCAAAACTGAAAGCAAATTCTTTACTTAACCTGTAAGAAAAAAATCTACTAGGCTACGATTTATTTTTCTTTTATTTGTGTTTTGACTTATATTGATTTATGATAAATAGGTTTTATATATTTAATACCAAAACGTATAGGATTCCATCTCTTCGCAGTCATGCCTCTTTGTCTTTTTGAAAAGTTGCAATCGTTTGCAATATTTTGCATTACAATCGCTTGGAATCGGTAAACTGTGATTATGTCGTTCGCAAAGTAGGATGATTGGTCTTCAAAAATCTAGAGGCTATTACGATTACCAAAATACCTATGATACTGCCACTTGCAATAGCATCTTTTTTCTGACGGATGAAAAGTAGAGTATGCACCTCGGCCTTCGGGATAAAGCATGTCTTCATAACAAGGAGAGAATTTGGCGGGAACGAGCTATTTTTATAAAACTTAGTTGTAATCAGGGGCGCCGACTCCGTGGGTGCTCGGGTGCTCCAGCACCCACGAGAGGTAAATAGTGGGGGCCGAGCCGAGCAACCACGACTATGAATATATCAAATAATTCTCATTCTTATTTCTTAACAAACGCGATCTAAATAATATACCTACCTATATAATATATATACGTTACGCGCGCCTAGAAACAAGAACCGCCAGCCCGCCGCCGGCCGCCGCGCCCGGCGGCGCCCCCATGTGAGCGTGTGTGTGTATGTATGTTTGTTCACGCTAAAACCACTGAAACTCGCTATCTATATAGACCCATCAAAAACATAACTTGTAAAAAAAAACCAAGTCTCGCAACCCAGTTCTTCTACCGTAAAAAGTTGTGAGATCCATGTAATACCAAGTCGGTTTAAATCTCTTATGTTTTAAATAAATAGATTGACTTGGCAATCGCATGAAAACACAATGTATCTCGCAAGCAATACATATTAAATTAGATTATTAGTGCGATTGCCAAGTCAATGTATTTATGAGATTTTAACGGACTCGGTATTACATGGATCTCACAACTTTTTACGGTAGAAGAACTTGGTTGCGAGACTTGGTTTTTTTTTCAAGTTATGTTTTTGATGGGATCTCATTTCTTTTTGTATTCGTAGATAGTCCTACTTTTTTTTTGCTTTCCGGTACCTTCTACTTCTTGAATACCTACAACGGATTTTCTTATATAGGTACACTTATTCATTGACTGCAAATATAACTTTGTAATTCTATATATTTATATGGGATTACAAAGTTAGTTATGCAGTTGGTGTATCTGGAAAACTGGACCGAAATCGCATAATATTTTAGTTTTTCCTTGATTTATACACTAAACACTAATTTTATTCAAAATTTGAAGCTTCTATGTCTGCTAGAAGTGCCTTAGACTTTTGATGATCGGTCAGTGAGTGAGTGAGTGAGTGAGTGAGTGACAAAATTAAGAAACTTTGACTAGTTATATTTCATAAACTACTTGTTCAAATTGGATGAAATTTGAAATATACCGAGTTCATATAATGCTTGCTTGGTATTTGAAAATTCTGGCTTTTAGTTTTATCCACAACGAAGTTATAGGGGGTCGAAAATGGCCTGAACTGTTTCGAGAAAAGGATGTTACGGCCATGCCGCTATTTTGCTCGACTTTTTATCCACAACGAAGTTATAGGGGGTCGAAAATGGCCTGAACTGTTTCGAGAAAAGGATGTTACGGCCATGCCGCTATTTTGCTCGACTTTTTATCCACAACGAAGTTATAGGGGGTCGAAAATGGCCTGAACTGTTTCGAGAAAAGGATGTTACGGCCATGCCGCTATTTTGCTCGACTTGGCGGGGGCACTGCCGTGCCCCCAGATAGCTGGAGACCTGGATTAACACATAGGCTACTTTTTATCACAATAATCCCACGGGATTGGGACTTACGCGGGTGAAACCGCGGGGATCCGCTAGTAGGTACTGATATAAATAACAAAAATA
The DNA here is from genome assembly GCA_907269075.1 of Idaea aversata. NCBI lineage: Eukaryota > Metazoa > Arthropoda > Insecta > Lepidoptera > Geometridae > Idaea > Idaea aversata. The sequence goes on from OU026083.1 coordinate 1,079,420, forward strand.
TAAGTAGCTAGGTATGTCATTAAAAAAGCTGGAGCACCTACGGGAATTTTAAAAACCCGGCGGCGGCGCCCCTGGTTGAAATCCGAGTAATGTACCTAATTCTGGTGAAAAATTATTCAATTGAGTGAAAGTACACAAGCACAAGTGTAGTGAAAGTAAAAAAAATTCCACCGCTTTATTAAAGCCCTGACTTAATCGACTATGACGACTTTGCCTCTATTGAAATCCTTCGGACCCGATTTGTGAAAATCGGTTCTCGGGTTTTGATTCAAAACATATAACTTGACACTTGGTTAAATGCAATAGATGTGAGAAGCCAAAACTAAAAGAAAAAGATAACAAGGAGGCTACTGATCGATATAAGCTTTTATTAAAGCTAATTAACTATTCCATATACCTAACTTCATTTCTTACAACTTCTCTTTAGCCGTAGGTACCTCAAAACTAAAAAAAAGAAAAACTTTTCTCAAGCTGTTACCTTTTCTCATACACATATTATTATACCTACAATTGAACTTTTTGTAGACCCTTTTAAGGTGTTCTATACTGTGGTACCTACATTATTTTGATCTTTATGGTAGGGCTCCGCCAGCGTTTGCAATGTAAGCTCAAAAAATAAGTAAATTACAATATCACATTAGAAACCTAGAAAATTATCAGTGTTTCTCTACTATATTACTATACTAGCGACCCGCACCGTCTTCGCACGGCTGTATTATGCATGTATTATATCTAAAAACCTTCTTCTTTAATCACTCTATCTATTAAAAAAGCCCGCTCAAAATCCGTTGCGTAGTTTTAAAGATCTAAGCATACAAAGGGACATAGGGATGGCGAAAAGTGACTTTATTTTATACTATGTAGTGACTATGCATGTATTATAGATACAAACCTTCCTCTTGAATAACTCTATCTATTAAAAAAACCGCATCAAAATCCTTTGCTAAGTTTAGAGACAGATGGGAAGCGAGTTGTTTGTTTTAGAAAACAATAGAAATACCTACCTACAATAATTTACAAACAGAAATACAATTTACAAAGGCCTTTGTCGTTTTAACTTGCGTTATTGTTGTGTAGACGCTGCGTTAAATCAAATTGAACATTTTCACAAAGTTATTTTAACGCTATCACAAAGCATTTAGTTTTCGTCATCGCCCGACGCTATGACGTCATCGCCGTCATAGCGTCGGGCTGGCGCAACTATCGCAAACTGATGGTTTAGTGTTGCCAAGTTGGCGGGTTTCCTTAAAAAATGTAACAAAATAAAACATTTTAGCGACTCAAGGATTTCTCCACCATTATAAAACTTTGCTAATTTATTTTGAAACAAAATATTTCTAGATCTAAAGATATTTAGACGTAAGAAATTACGCGCAATGATAACGCCTGGCTCGCGATTGTGGGCCGAAGTTTATATTTTTCTGTAAAATCTTTATATAAAGTTAAATACAATATTATTACTTTTAATTTTTAATATTATCGTACCTATAGGTTTTACTCGTAGGTACTCGTACTTACGTACCTAGATTTCAAACAATATTAGAATGTATACAGATTTAGTACTAACTAGCTGCGCCCCGCGGTTCCACCCACGTAAGTTCCGATCCCGTGGGAATTCCGGGATCTTTAGTATCCTACTTATACCTAATATGTTAATCTAGATATCCCGATATAAACATACTTACTGAGTTTTATTCAATCGGCTCAAAAGTTTTTAAACAAAGTGTAAATTTTAACATATTTTTCGCTTATAATCAAACTGACACTTTTTTTATAAAATGCGGTTTTTGGCACCTACTTATCTTATTATCCCCCAAATAGGTAGTTTTTCAAAAAAATATTCAATGTACAGAATACATCTTGTTAGAGTTTGTATTATAAGTATAGTATATAAAAAAAATCAAGGCATTGTTTTAATTTTTCGCAGTTATTCCTACAATAAAATTTATTGGAGTAAAATACGTAACTTTTATTACATTTTTAATTTCACCGTACAGTTTTTATACATATTTTAAACAATCAACAGATTAGTGGACATTTGAGTTGTCGAAATATGGCAACATTTTCTTTTTACAACGAGAGATGCATTTGGTCGCACGCTGTTTTTGATCTAATTAATTTTCAGGTGAGTTGTGACCGTTTTTTTGCAAATTTGGCACCAAAATATAGTAAGCAAAAGGTAATTAAGTATTCATACAATAAAACCATATTTGATATTAAGTATTTACGTTTTCAATTAGGGTCGGCGGCTTGGCGACGCGGGCGTCACGTTTTGCGCATTAAGTACATTCTTTGATAAATGACGTCTAAAAGGCGTAGTAGCCTGTTTTCACTTGTAAGAACTGGCAGAGCGGGTTTAAACATAAGTACATTCTTCAAAGCGAAAAAAATTGTGCACGTGCATCAAAAAATTACTTTTGAACCCTTACCGAGAGCAATGGAGTATAACCTCAGACAATTTTTACAAGCGTGTGATCTGGAACACCTATATGATGGTTTTACAGGTACGTACCTTTTCCTTTTTTTTATAAGAAAACTAACCTTTGATGCAGAACAAACCCCCCTGAAGCCCGAGGAGCTTGGGGTCTCTATCCAGTGGCTAACTCGGTGGACATCAATTTGATATGCACTTTGCAGTACCTACATTACTATGACGTTACGTGGTAATCATCATCATTTTAGGAAAACAGCAATGTACCTACTGCAAAGTGCATATCAAATTGATGTCCACCGAGTTAGCCACTGGATAGAGAATAGGCCTACTGGTTGAGTTGCACTTAGAGGGGCTCCATTCAAAATAAATTGTAGTACATGGGTTTTTGCGAATCAACTGGGGGCATTTAAAAAGTATTTGACATGTGCATGGGGAACTTCACACAGTAAATAATAGCATCTAGGTACCCTTACAATTGACTTGATATATTTAGAACTAACCTATTCTCTTGCCATTGTGTGATTTTTCAGAATGCTATTGTGTGTGGGTTGTTTTCTTTGGAATTTAGATTCTTGCTTTTTTAATTTGCAGAGCATGGAATGGAACTAAAGTTTTTAATGCTAGCAAATGAGTATGAGATAAAAGATCTGGTACCTCGAGTAGTAGATCGAATCAAATTAAGAAATGCCATTGAGTCATACCAAAAGGTTAGCCATTTCTCTTAATTACTCTTTTTCTCTTCGAGTAAATATTACTAAGGAACAAAATGAATATATAATATCCATCATAGCTTTCTAATATCCCCATTGCTGGCCTATCTACCTTCAGAGGGTCATAATCCCCACGCTGACCTAATGCGCGTTGGAGATATCGCCACAGGTTTAAAGACTTGATGGTTTCTGTACGATGTTTTCACCATAGAAGCATCGTTCACTAAATTTAGTGATATTCTTAAGTATGGAATCCCATTTGTACATAGCCCGATCGAGGATGGAATCCACAAACTAGCGATCACATCTACTCATCACATCCATAACCGCTTGGCCATTGCTTTTTTATATTATAAGGTGTTTAGTTTAGTTTTACGGGGCTGTTTCCGCACTTAGCCTCATCATTTGGGCCATTGTAAGGTGTTACTAAAACATGCAACCATACAGAAAAAGTTGAAAAAATATATTTTTATATTTTTTTTAGTTTTGTCATGTTCCTTGGAGAAAGTTTTCAGGAAACACTAGTATCTATATCTATGGTTACACCTTTATTTATTTACTCCTTTTTGCACCAAAAAAAACAATTATAACTTAGTTTTAATATTGGTAATATTAATAATTAGTAATTTAATTAACTACTTACCTTTTTATATCACCTTACAAACTAGAGGTAGGTATTTGTAAAAATAACAGCGGAGTATTATTTTAAAATATTTTTACATTTTAATTAGTTTACTGTCTCGGTGTCCGCCTATAATCAAATCAAATACCAGTTTCTGATTGAGCTGTTTGCGTGCCTATGTAGATTGGACGAACCCACTATGAAATAAAAGCATAGTGTATTTTTACAGGTTTTTTGTTTGTTTCAGGAATCTTCAAAATCTTATGCGTCTTTAGTTTCTAAGTTCCATTCCTCTGACAATTCTCAATATCTGCCAAGTGAAACAGATATTGGTATATCTGAAGTTGTGGATGCGAGTCAACAAAACACCCAGCCCTCTGACAATTCTCAATATCTGTTAGGTGAAACAAATATTAGCGTCTCTGATTTTGTAGATGTGAATCAACAAAATACAAGCACAATAACCTCAACATCAACACCATCAAGTTCTCAAACCCCCTTCTTTGTTGTGCAGAATTCATTGACGGTTAGTACAACACTTTTCTCAATCTCAATAATAAAGGACCACTGCTGGCTGGGCCTAAACATTGAAAAAAAAAACATTTTTATTTATCTCTCTATTTTTTTTTTCAGAATATTGCAGAGTCGGAGTGGTCCTTTGTTCAGGAGATTGGCCCTATTGAAGATAGGAAAGAGCTCAAAAGCCTCCTACAATTATCAACATTTGGAAAAGAACTTTTAAAAAAAGAAGGGCATATTCTCACAACTAAAGAAAGAAAGCTTTTAGTGCAACTAATTGTAGAGCACCAACTCCGTAACTTACCAAGCATCCAAGATACCATAAGGCAAGAAGTGTGGTGTAGCTGGGCAAAAGAAATTTGTACAATTTTTAAAGGCGAACAGCCTGAAATTTACTATGTTCCCTATCGGGTAACCGAGAGGCAAGCGTTGTCTGCCTCTGGTCTTTTGCATAACCGATTAATTACGCATCGCCGTGCCATCAAGCAAGAGGGATCACGCAAAAGAAATAGCAGTAGCAGCAGCGGCAGCAGCAGCGGGCATGATAGCAACTTAAAGCGGGTACGACCTCTACCAGCTACTGTTACGAACACTGTCACTGAATCCGGAGAACTGTCTAAAGAAAGCTCTGACCAGTTTCTCGAGTGGCTAGAGGTATCATCATCACCTTTTGAGGTTGTTCAGTCTAAATGGCAGGCAACTTTCAATGCTAGGCATGAAATACTAAAACGGAAATCAATTGAGGAGTATTTCAAACAGTTTCCCTGCCTATGTTTACCGACTGGATATTTATTGGTAAGTGGAATCTTTTTTTCTAACTAAAACTTAAATAGTTTTATATAATATACTGTCAGTTTTATATTATTGTTCTAAAAAGCTGCTGACAGAAGTAGTAATTACTTTTGTCAGCAGCTTTTTTGTACTGTGTAACAAGATTTTGTATGTATTGTACTTTTACGGTGATAAAGAGTATCCTTGTAAGTCCTGTAAATAAAACTGTTTTGATTTCTTACAAATAACATGAAATGTGTTTAGCCGCTTACTAAAAGAATAATAAAAAGGAAGCAAACATCTAAACTTTTGCACTTTGTAATTAATATGTGTATGAGTTAAACTGAAAATTAATAAAGCAAAGTAAATCTAATCTAGATTATAGTATCAACTACCTGTTGCCTATAACCGTCAATCTCTACTTTTTAGCTGGAGGCAGATTTTGAAATATCGTATCCATTGGCATCAAAAGTATTTGAAGAGAATTTCCCAATAATAAAGAAACGACTTTTGGGTCTCTTAGTAGAGAAAGGATCAAGTTTAAGAACTGAAGGGACCATCACTGAGCTGCTTGATTTAGGAACTAGTAAGTAAACTTTTGGTTTTCTCTTACATTTCTATCTGTAGATACTATATTCAATGAATTTTCAATTTTGTTCTCATCAACTAAAATAATTGGCCAAACATAAAATAAAAGTTCTTAAAACTAAGTAATTAGTAAAATAGTTATAGTCGGCAATAAAAGTGGAGAATTATTCCGGTCGGATCCTCTGAGCTGATCCCCTGCTGGTTATTATTATTTTTTAATTCCGGTCTCATCCACTATAAACTTTATCATTCCGGTCCGATACCCTTACTCTTTTTTTTTTGACAGGTAAGTACTGTCAAGAGAAAAACAGTTAACTATTGTAAATTTTTATATTTATTTAAGTGTTTAAAATCATCACAGGCAATCAAGCTTTAGATAGATAGATAGATAGATAAATGGTATTTTTATTTGGACAAACCTTAATTTAAAAAAAATTTGACCACCTTTATAATTTTTTTTTAAACAGTTGGAGAGGAACACGCGAGTATTGCTGCTCTGAGAAGCATTCCATATCTCCTAAAACAAGTGGCTCCCTTACCCAAAAGAATAAACGGAAAACAATGGAAGCCGTCGCGTTCCGAAGTGTGCCAGGCGTTCATCAGTTATGTGTCTTCACCGGGAGACCTTGAAAGGTGCATCGATGATCGCGTCAAGGTAATACAAGAGAAAGGTATTTCTTTTGGGCCGTTTATAATTGCAGTAGGAGCCTCATGGTCTAAAGTTACACAATACGAAGTTGTGGTGACTAAAGATGTGAGATATCAGTTTACAGACATTAAGAAAGCCCTCACTACTGCCTTCAAGATCTATTTCTCTTTAGATGTTGAATATTCTGCTGATGCTGCCCCTTGTTGGATGTTTGTGCAACGAGCAATGTATAAAATTTCTACTAAATTTGATATCCTCTATGACAAAAGTGTACCTCTAAGAGAATTGATAAAAGATTGTGAAAGATTACCTTAGCTTTGAAAGGTTATCCTTACTACAAACAGTCAAAAGTCTCACTACAAAAGTCTCCTTGCAACTTTGTTACTGTTGGCTATGATTCTCCTCCTGAAAGTTATGTAATTTTGAGAAAACCGCTTTAAAAATTGATCTAGTTTCGTTGACCTTTTGACTGTTTCTAGTTTTTATTGGTATTTCATTGTAATAGGATAGAAATCCTACATATTTTTTATAGGCTGTCGTGCCAAGTACTTATTGCGGTTGATCGATACATTATCGAGCTGTTAATTAATTATTGCAGAATAAGTTTGGCACGGCATACCGTAGAGTCATTATAGTAGTATATTATATAATTGAGTATTTATCTAAATAAAGACGTGGCTCGTTCTAGGGTATACGCATTTATATAAAATAAGATATGACAAGTCTGTGTTCCTTATGGTTCGACTTAGTGATATCTTATTTTATGTATGACTTAACTAGGTTTATCGTTTTAACATATTATTCGAACGTTTTGTAATAGGATAGAAATCCTACATATTTTTTATAGGCTGTCGTGCCAATTCCTTATTGCGGTAGATCGATACATTATCGAGCTGTTAATTAATTATTGCAGAATAAGTTTGGCACGGCATACCGTAGAGTCATTATAGTAGTATATTATATAATTGAGTATTTATCTAAATAAAGACGTGGCTCGTTCTAGGGTATACGCATTTATATAAAATAAGATATGACAAGTCTGTGTTCCTTATGGTTCGACTTAGTGATATCTTATTTTATGTATGACTTAACTAGGTTAAGCGTTTTAACACATTATTCGAACGTTTTGTAATAGGATAGAAATCCTACATATTTTTTATAGGCTGTCGTGCCAATTCCTTATTGCGGTAGATCGATACATTATCGAGCTGTTAATTAATTATTGCAGAATAAGTTTGGCACGGCATACCGTAGAGTCATTATAGTAGTATATTATATAATTGAGTATTTATCTAAATAAAGACGTGGCTCGTTCTAGGGTATACGCATTTATATAAAATAAGATATGACAAGTCTGTGTTCCTTATGGTTCGACTTAGTGATATCTTATTTTATGTATGACTTAACTAGGTTTATCGTTTTAACATATTATTCGAACGTTTTGTAATAGGATAGAAATCCTACATATTTTTTATAGGCTGTCGTGCCAATTCCTTATTGCGGTAGATCGATACATTATCGAGCTGTTAATTAATTATTGCAGAATAAGTTTGGCACGGCATACCGTAGAGTCATTATAGTAGTATATTATATAATTGAGTATTTATCTAAATAAAGACGTGGCTCGTTCTAGGGTATACGCATTTATATAAAATAAGATATGACAAGTCTGTGTTCCTTATGGTTCGACTTAGTGATATCTTATTTTATGTATGACTTAACTAGGTTAAGCGTTTTAACACATTATTCGAACGTTTTGTAATAGGATAGAAATCCTACATATTTTTTATAGGCTGTCGTGCCAATTCCTTATTGCGGTAGATCGATACATTATCGAGCTGTTAATTAATTATTGCAGAATAAGTTTGGCACGGCATACCGTAGAGTCATTATAGTAGTATATTATATAATTGAGTATTTATCTAAATAAAGACGTGGCTCGTTCTAGGGTATACGCATTTATATAAAATAAGATATGACAAGTCTGTGTTCCTTATGGTTCGACTTAGTGATATCTTATTTTATGTATGACTTAACTAGGTTAAGCGTTTTAACTAGGTTAAGTATTTTAAAACATTCGAATATTTTATTATTATATTTTTTTAGACTATTATATAGTTTTGGAGTAATTTTTTTATTGGTATTTCTTTGTAATTGGCTAGAATATCTACTTTTATATTCTAAAAAATGTAAATGTTATAAAAGTGTAAATAAATGTAAAATTTAATAAATAAATGTAAAATAAATTAATTATTTTTCGTGTTTATTTTACAGATCCTGTGATACAGCTCGTTGTCACATCGACAACGCACCTTTGTATCTGCGTCTAAGGAGAATTGGTCCTGCCACAGAGGTGCTTTATCGCTATGCCTATAGCCCGTTGCCATGTCGACAACGCACCTTTGTCTCTACGTCTAAGGGGATTTGTTCCTGCATTAAGGGTGCTTTGTCGCTGTGTCTGTAGCACATTGTCACATCGACAACGCACCTTTGTCTCTACGTCTAAGGGGATTTGTTCCTGCATTAAGGGTACTTTGTCGCTGTGCCTGTAGCACATTGTCATATCGACAACGCACCTTTGTCTCTACGTCTAAGGAGATTTGTTCCTGTATTAAGGGTACTTTGTCGCTGTGCCTGTAGCACATTGTCACATTGACAACGCACCTATGTCTCTACGCCTAAGGGGATTTATTCCTGCCTGCTGCCATGTACGCGCTACAGGCTTGGCAACTATTGCAGGAATAAATCCCCTTAGGCGTAGAGACAAAGGTGCGTTGTCGATGTGACAATGTGCTACAGGCACAGCGACAAAGCACTCCTAATGCAGGAACAAATCCCCTTAGACGTAGAGACAAAGGTGCGTTGTCAATGTGACAATGTGCTACAGGCACAGCGACAAAGTACCCTTAATACAGGAACAAATCTCCTTAGACGTAGAGACAAAGGTGCGTTGTCAATGTGACAATGTGCTACAGGCACAGCGACAAAGTCCCCTTAATGCAGGAACAAATCCCCTTAGACGTAGAGAAAAAGGTGCGTTGTCAATGTGTCAATGTGCTACAGGCACAGCGACAAAGTACCCTTAATGCAGGAACAAATCCCCTTAGACGTAGAGACAAAGGTGCGTTGTCAATGTGACAATGTGCTACAGGCACAGCGACAAAGCCCCCTTAATGCAGGAACAAATCCCCTTAGACGTAGAGACAAAGGTGCGTTGTCAATGTGACAATGTGCTACAGACACAGCGACAAAGCACCCTTAACGCAGGAACAAATCCCCTTAGACGTAGAGACAAAGGTGCGTTGTCAATGTGACAATGTGCTACAGACACAGCGACAAAGCACCCTTAACGCAGGAACAAATCCCCTTAGACGTAGAGACAAAGGTGCGTTGTCGATGTGACAATGTGCTACAGACACAGCGACAAAGCACCCTTAATGCAGGAACAAATCCCCTTAGACGTAGAGACAAAGGTGCGTTGTCAATGTGACAATGTGCTACAGACACAGCGACAAAGCACCCTTAACGCAGGAACAAATCCCCTTAGACGTAGAGACAAAGGTGCGTTGTCAATGTGACAATGTGCTACAGACACAGCGACAAAGCACCCTTAACGCAGGAACAAATCCCCTTAGACGTAGAGACAAAGGTGCGTTGTCGATGTGACAATGTGCTACAGACACAGCGACAAAGCACCCTTAATGCAGGAACAAATCCCCTTAGACGTAGAGACAAAGGTGCGTTGTCAATGTGACAATGTGCTACAGACACAGCGACAAAGCACCCTTAACGCAGGAACAAATCCCCTTAGACGTAGAGACAAAGGTGCGTTGTCGATGTGACAATGTGCTACAGGCACAGCGACAAAGCCCCCTTAATGCAGGAACAAATCCCCTTAGACGTAGAGACAAAGGTGCGTTGTCAATGTGACAATGTGCTACAGGCACAGCGACAAAGTACCCTTAATGCAGGAACAAATCCCCTTAGACGTAGAGACAAAGGTGCGTTGTCAATGTGACAGACCTACATTATCATTGTTAACGATTTGACAAAGTACTATTTAAACGGGGCGTTAAAAAACCTTTAACAAATGGGAGCCATCAACGTTCCTTGAACACAGCGTCACAGCAAATTTTGTCATTTGCAATAATTCTAAATACAAAGGCATATTGTCACTGCGTATTAGTGCACATGTACGCGGTGACAATGTGCCTTTGTATTATGTATTTTTGCAAACGACAAAATTTGCTGTGACGCTGTGTTCAAGGAACGTTGATGGCTCCCATTTGTTAAAGGTTTTTTAACGCCCCGTTCACAAATTTCTCTGAGTGTAGCATGACGACCAAAACACGATACGATAAAGCTATATCACGCGATATAACTACATCAACTCTCAAAATATGATACATAAAGCCGCCATGTTAAATTTTTATTATAAATTGCGACAAAAATTATGATAAAAATTCTTCAACATGGCGGCTTTATCTATCATATTTTGAGAGTTGATGTAGTTATATCGCGTGATATAGCTATATCGTATCGTGTTTTGGTCGTCATGCTAGGCTAGCAGATCTCCTTAAAAGAATTGTGCGGTTTTTAAGTTTTCATTTTGTACAAATATTAAAAGTGTTACCGCGACGGGTTCACCGTCACTCGATTGTGCGTGAACCTAACTATACCCACATCATACTATTTTATGTTTAATTTCAGTTATTGTGATGTTAACTAAGTATTTCATTGAAAACTACGTGAATCTAGTTACTTGTAGTGTATTAATAATACTGGGTGACATTGTTCTTAACCCTTACTTTGTCTTCTTTACTCATGTGCTATAACCTCCCATTCAAACTTTGTCGCAGGACAAGACCAACGCGTCTAAAAGTGAAGGTTTTTTGATTTTCCACCTTTCGACACAGTAAGTATTAAAATACATATATTTTTTTAGTTTCATGGTTTTACAGTGTTATATACGTAGGTAATTATAATGAAATAATCTACCTATTTTGATAATTTTCACGCGAAAACGTTTTTTTAGTCAGAAAATTTTGTAACAGATTTATTCAGCACAATTGTATCAACTTGTGCCTTTAGGTATGTAAATCAGTGTTTAGGTACTATTTAAATCTAGCTGTTTTTCAGGTTTTTTGCATACAATAACAGCAATGTCGTTCAATTTAATGGATGCCAACATCGAACAAGTGGCTCGGGTAACTAAGAATTCGATGATGAAGATCAGTTTGAGGCCCAAATGTCGGCTTCAAGGTCGCCCTCTTCATCGTCAAAGACCGACCCTGAAGACGACGACGTACTGCTGCTCAATCTTCGCTAGATGAAGAGCAAATTGAACAGTAAGGAAGTTCCAGCTGTTAAAACCTACGCCAGCTAGCCTAGCATGACGACCAAAACACGATACGATAAAGCTATATCACGCGATATAACTACATCAACTCTCAAAATATGATAGATAAAGCCGCCATGTTGAATTTTTATCATTATTTTTGTCGCAATCTCTACATATAATAAATTCGAAGTTTTGGAAGTAAGCGTTCTACGTCCATAATGATCTTAGCACTATAGAATTCGCTAACCTTATATAGCTCCGGTAGAAAAAAATCTTGCATGCGCGATTCAGGTTTTCTTAAATTTAGAAAATCACAAATTAGTTGATTATTCTTTTTGTTCTGCTTAAAAATTTTGTACACTTATGTATTTTAAAAATACATAGCAATATACACATTTTTTAACTAGAAAATAAAGTAATTAATTTAATAAGATATTTTTTTTAATTTCAAGTAACTAGCGCCATCTCTTCGTTTTCTCGAAACTACCATTCATCTCAGAAAATGTTGATTTTATTTGTTTACCTTTGTTTGTGCAGTCTAATTTCGGGAACTAGGAAACAGATTTTAACATAATCTTCACGAATGTGTTCAGAAAATATCAGAAAAGGTTTAGGTATTTCAAGTAGATTTATGTTACTAATTAAAATTTGATATTTCTTGGCGTAAAAAATAAACCTTATTATTTTTGCATGAAAACGTACAGAACGTAGGGATGATGTCAAAATTGTCAGTTTGACATACGGAAAGAAGCATCTGGCGCCATCTCTTTTTTATTTATAATTTTATTATGGCTTCGCATTATTACTATCGTGCATATAGCCAGTGTCGCGGTTAAAGAAAATTAAATCCAATGCAGGAGCGTTTTTTGAATTTGGAACATTACAACGCTCCAGCAATTTTGTATGAACATGTGTATGAAGCGGCGTGCTGGGTTTATTAAAAACTTAAATACCTACTCTTAGATTGGATCTCTTTTATCAAAGTACTAGCGACCCGCCCCGGCTTTGCACGGCTATATTATGCATGTATTATCTTCTTATCTATAGGTATCTATACATATAAAATCCTTTGTCCTGACTGACTGACGGATCATCGCACAGCCTAAACCGCTGATCGTAGAGACTTGAAACTTGGAGGGTGTGTTCTTTGTATGACGTAGGCATCCGATAAGAAATAATTTTCCGAAATGCTACCCCTAAAGGGGTGAAAAAGGGGGGCAAAAATTTGTATTGGACAACGTGATTCCTTAGTCCAATCTATTTCAAATTTTGCATAAACATTCTTTAACAGAATTAATGGAACACGTGTTTCGTATTTTATTGAAATTCATGGGGTTAAAAAGGGGAAGAAAGTTATTTTGGGAGTGATTTGCTTCGAAGTTGATATCAATACTCTTTAGTGCTTTTGATTAGATTGGTAACATACTCATTAATCTATGATTGGTAAGACGTCACTTCAAGCTGACAGCGTTAACGTAAAACCTAAGAGGTTGAAAACTTCGAACATTGAACTGAAAAAAGGTGTCTTGCCATTTAGTACTGGGAACTTGACATAGTATTTTTTTTTGCGCGATACGTTTGCTAATACCTGTCGATAGAGGACATTACGGCAAATGAAATATGCCTTTACACCAAATCTCATAGGTGTCTCGGAAATGGGGTATTTGACCAAACGTTATGACTAAGATTTTATCAAAAGTGCGCTGTGCACAAATAATGCTTTCTAACCAAACTTCTAAACCATCTCGGAGACGGGATATTTGTTAAAACATAGAACTGTTATAGGATAGCCACTGAATCACTTAAAACTCTATATTTTTTTAGGATACGCCAAAATTACTCTCTGTGCAACTGTTCAGCCCTACCTAATAATAAAATTTTGAACAATTTGCCAAAAGTCACAGTTCCCAAAGTTAGTAGATACTAATTATTAAGTAATTTAAAAGAAATATCTTTTGTTATGAATACGAAAATACCTAAACAAATGAATAGGACTTTTACACCTTTTTCATTTTTAAAATGAACAGGAAAGTGATCTTATAAGGGTTCCTTTTTTACCTTTTAAGGTACGGAACCCTAAAAACACAAAAGATGACTATGATAGATAGGTAATTACTAATTAGCACGATATGATTAAAGATTTACTCATGTGGTAATCGTAGAGTTTTGTGCATTATTGGCTCTGTGTTAGAAAAACAGAAATAGAAGAATTCATTTTTTTGGTTTAGAACTTTAGGTACTTAGACGTATAGCCCATTTTGGATCCCATCCCAAGAGAATTGGGTGCACCCGAGGTTTTCGTGTTCCAAGTTAAAATACATCTCATTAAAAATCAATCTTCTCTATACATACCTACTTATAAAATTCTTTGTCCTGACTGACTGACGGATCAACGCACAGCCTAAATCGTAGAAACCTGAAACTTGTAGGGTGTGTTCTTCGTATGACGTAGGCATCCGATAAGAAAGGATTTTACGAAATTAATTACCTACCGGGTTTAAAAAAAGAGTAGAAAGTTATTTTAGGCGATATGCTTCGACTCGAACTCCTTAGTGCTTTTGATTAAATTAAGTAAGTACATTTTATTTTGACACACATGTTTCAAACTCAATCTAATTTGAAATCAACAAAAAATAACCCTATTTTAACTATTTTCGACTCCTGCGCGGACGAAGTCGCGGGCAAAAGCTAGTTTATAATAAAAATTTAACATGGCGGCTTTATGTATCATAATATTTTGAGAGTTGATGTAGTTATATCGCGTGATATAGCTTTATCGTATCGTGTTTTGGTCGTCATGCTAGGCAGGCAGAGTCAGGGGCCTAAGTCTGCTAACACAATTGTGTTTCAATAGTGTGTCGATATAATCGTAATAGAAATTTAATGTCAAAAATATGACATTACATGTCAAATTGGTATTCTCCTAACGTTGACTATTCTATCGAAACACCACTGACTCACCACTGACTCACTTTTGTATTCTGCTCTACAATCGTGGCTTAATGGAATCTCGATGGTTGTCAAAACGGTATATTGCTTAGCAACATATACCATGTTGCTAGGCAACACCTGCAAGGTAAATATTACCATACCATTGAGACTCCATAGTGATTATATTGCGATGTTATTAAAACTTTAGCAGAATACCAAATAAAGTCACAATCTCGATATAATTTCAATAGAGTCTCGATATAATGACAATGGTTGGCCAAATAGCAGAATAAGGCCCCTGATGTAAAGACCCCCGCCGAATATTTCGAGTGTTATTTTACTGTTTTCCCACGGGATCGGGAGTTAAGCGGGTGAAACCGCGGGACATATCTTGAATATTATATAAGGACAGTTATACAGAATTTATTTTCGTTGTAGGAAGTTAAATGTCAAATGTATTATTAGAGAGATTCGTTTTGTAAGCTGGATGGGTTGAGTTAATATTGGATGTTTGTATTAATGAGGGTTCAAGAATAAGGCACTTGCCTGCCACTTTAAATAGGTAAAACCGGCCAAATGAGAGTCGGACTGGTGAACG
Organism: Idaea aversata; assembly: GCA_907269075.1. Taxonomy (NCBI): domain Eukaryota; kingdom Metazoa; phylum Arthropoda; class Insecta; order Lepidoptera; family Geometridae; genus Idaea; species Idaea aversata. Next base: position 1,094,583 of record OU026083.1, read on the forward strand.
AAGGGTTCCGTAGCATTTTATATGGGGGTCCCATTTAAAAATATTATATTTTCTGTTTTAGCGACAACAGAAATACATAATCTGTGAAAATTTCAACTGTCTATCAGCTGTCTATCCGCTATCACGGTACATGAGGTACAGCCTGGTGACAGACATACAGACGGTCGGACAGTGGAGTATTATTAATAGGGTCCCGTTTTTTATCCTTTGGGTACGGAACCCTAAATACTAAAAAAAAATCGTCTAGCTAAGGTAGTAATATAATGAATCTCCTTTCAAAATAATAGAAGCAAATCTCATTCCATCAACAAAGCTATTTTGCTATAAACATTATAAAAGGCGCGACGGGAAACATTGATTTCATTCAACTTTCTTCAGACTTCAAAAAAAGAAGTTCTCAATTCCACGGGATCGGCAAAAACTGCAGGGTGCAGCTAATCCTACTAATATTAGAACACATAAAAATTTATAAATAGTCACTGCAATTGTAACAAAATATTATTGTTATTGAGGTCTTATACTATTATCTTAAGGTGAAAGGGTACCTGCGCTCTCTCCATACAAACGTAGTCGACTGTTTCCTCCCTGGATGATGACACTAGCACAAATATTTTTGTGCAATCGGCATAAAACCTATAACTGGCATAACTATGCCCCAATTTTTTGTTTTTATTTTTAAAATAATATTAAAAAATATAAATAAAAACTAAAAATAGGGGCATGGTCGTGGCAGTTATAAGTTTTATGCACCAAAAATATTTGCTCTAGTGTCATTATCCAGGGAAAAAACAATCGACTACGTTTGTAATAGTTTGTTTGGAGAAAGCCCCCGGTAGATTTCATTGTTAGTTTGCATTGAATTTGCTCCGAAACTACTGGACCGATTTAGATGAAACTTCGTACGAGGATACATTGATTAAATTTGAGTGTTATCAGTGTTATAGGCTATTTATCCCGATATTCCCACAGGATCGGGAGTAACATAAGTATATTCATTTTAAATACTCAATATGTTCGAGCGTAATACAACACGTGGTAATTGTACTGGTAAATAGGTATTCCTTTATCATTATACCTACTTTTACTTCTATCAGTTGTTTATCTGGTTCATCAGATTATGCGCCTGTCAAAATTGACAATTTGGATTGATTTGTATTTCTTCAATAAATCTGGGCCTATACTACCCAACTACCTTACGCAAAACGCCTAACTAGTAAAACACGTTACCACTTATATACGCATACGCAAAATACCAATAACGCCACCTTAGGTCCGTATTAATAAACCGAACTCAATATCGATTTCAATCTTGAGTTTGCTCTTGAGTTGTTGCGCTGATTAATAAACCTATCTTAAGACGCGATTAAAGAGCGACGTATCACTTGAGTCATACCGTATTAATAAATCAAACTCAGCTCTCAAGATATGTCTCAAGATGTAGTTTCGTGAACTCAAGTCTGATTGCGGGTCATACAAATCTTACATTTTTTAAAATATTTTCACATTAAAAACAAGTTGACAGCAAAATATGACGACACTACCTACCATAGGATAAGAACATATCATTCAAGGTAAGAACAAAGCGTTACTGTCATTCAAGATCAGTCTCAAATCTCAAGAGCGATATCAGCCTGGTTAAAACTTGAGTTTTATCTATTAATTAACGCCTAACTTAAGATAGTGACCACATCTCAAGACTCACTCGATTGATACGCACTCAAGATCGATATTGAGAGCGATTTATTAATACGGGCCTTAGTAAATAATAGACAACGCATCAAAGGCCGATCAAAATGGGAATAAAAGCTGTAGTAAGTATGTACAAATAGTAAGAGACCTGCCCACTTGCCACCTTATGAGGAGGAATTTCTATGATTATTAGAAAATGGAAAAAAACCAAGACATAGGAGCATAGTCACGGCAGTTATAAGTTTTATAACAAATATATTTGCTACTAGCGACCCGCCCCGGCTTCGCACGGCTATATTATGCATGTATTATACATATAAACCTTCCTCTTGAATCACTCTATCTATTTAAAAAAACCGCATCAAAATCCGTTGCGTAGTTTTAAAAATTTAAGCAAACATAGGGATATAGGGACAGAGAAAGCGACTTTGTTTTATACTATGTAGTGATAGTGTCATTATCCAGGGAGGATACAGTCGACTACGTTTGTATGGAGAGAGCGCCCGGTACCCTTTCCTCTTAATCATCAGGTCAGGTCATTAACCTTAAGATATTAATCATTTTTTTTGAAGTGAAAACTTCTTTAGCGGCGTTGAGCACTTTTTCTGTAATGGGTATAAAATCTTAAACTCGCGTCAGGACACGTGACCTGATCGAAAAAGCGTAAGACGGATGGAGAGTAGACAGCTATCCCCTCTCTACGGCGCGGCGAAAATGTATGCCTGGGCCTACTGTTTTTAATTTGGCTGTGAGTGTATTAAGACGTAGGTACATATGGTATTTTTTAACGGACGACTATTGACGGACGACAAATGTCGGACGACAATTTGTTGGACGACAAATGTCGGACGACTATTTGTTTTTATTCGAAGTTGATATTAGTCCGAATAATCTATAGTAGTTAATAAAATTGGCATTACATATTTTCAAATCAATATTTAAAAAAAATCTAATTTTTCGTCGTAGAACAAAAAAATATTGATAATACAAAAGTAATCCTCAATCGCTTGCACAAATGCACAAATGCAAAGCTAAACGGTGAAAAAAAAAATCCAAGTGCGAATCGGACTCAACCACGAATTTTATTCTGTTTTTTATTTGTTATAGCGGCAATAGAAATACATAATCTGTGAAAATTTCAACTGTCTAGCTATCACGGTTCATGATATACAGTCTGATGACACACGGACAGTAAAGTCCCCTTCCAGTTTTTACTCTTTAGGTATGGAACACTGAATATTACCTCAAGAACGCTTGAAACACAAAAGCACGTTGCATTTCATCACACAATACCTATTTTATCTCGGTAACTATCTGTTATCACGCTTTATCAACACGATCTCTGATAACGTATAGCTAGGTAGGTATACCTATACTTGTTGTACCTACATATGGCCGCGTTAGTATTATGTCCTACTTCCGTAACCATTACGACACACACTGACTCGTGCATTATAATAATAATAAAATCATTTTTTTTTGAAGTGAAAACTTCTTTAGCGGCGTTGAGCACTTTTTCTGTAATGGGTATAAAATCTTAAACTCGCGTCAGGACACGTGACCTGATCGAAAAAGCGTAAGACGGATGGAGAGTAGACAGCTATCCCCTCTCTACGGCGCGGCGAAAATGTATGCCTGGGCCTACTGTTTTTAATTTGGCTGTGAGTTATTTTTTAACGGACGACTATTGACGGACGACTAATGTCGGACGACTATTTTTCGGACGACTATTGACGGACGACAAATGTCGGACGCAAATGTCGGACGACTATTTGTCGTCCGACTATTTTTTTTTTTATCTAAAACTCTTTTTGCGTATGTTCTCGCGACATATGAGATTTTACACAGATATACAGTTTTCACTTCTGCCTGCACTCCCGGAGTGCGCTGTTTTTTTTTTACTCACAAAGGTATAAATTAACATAGTAGTTACACTTAATATACATTCAATCAAAATACCTATAGCATTGTTTGATACATCGAAAAAATTAAATGCGTGGAGACAAATACCACTTGGTAAGCGGAAGTCAATTTCCAAGTATCTCTCTCAGCAGAGATAGGTGGAAAAAAACCATTCAATCCAATCATTCTAAGGGACGAGTGCACTAGCCCGAAATTACGCGAGCTACTAATTTGAATACAATGCGAAGCACTAAGAAAAGATTTTTGGAAATTCGCCCTAAAGGGGTAAAAAAGGATTGATAAAGTATTAAAGTAATTTCCAAAAGTCGTAGAACAAAAGTTGTTTGTTTAGGTGCACAGAAGTAGCCCTCAACCGCCCTTGCCCCGTCCGGGCCACGGATGCGGCACGCCCCGGACACGGCCCGGTCTAATGAGAATAATCCCTAAGCGGTGAGAATTTAAAGATCGGACTTACGCGGGTGAAACCGCGGGGCGCAGCTAGTTTAATATAAATTCGAAAAAACAGCTGATTTTTTAAAACAAAGGTCATTCAGACTAAGAACAGTAGATAAAACTTAAGAAATAAGTAAAAATTTTAGGTTTATGACCTCTCCTTGTATGTAACAGCTGATTTTCAGGTACACCTAACCTCAAAATGTTCAATAAAAATGTTCGAATTTATAAAAGTTGTATAATAAAATTTGTTTGTAGTAGTATAATTACCCCTGTATAGTCACTACTGGCTGCATCACGCGCCTCCACCTGCGTAAGTCCCAATCCCGTGAGAAATTCAGTATAAAATACCCTATATGACACTCAACTACCCCCAAACTATCTCTATACAAAATATCCAAATCGGTGCACTGGTTTCGGAGATTACCTATACACTCACAAACTTTAGCTCTGTTTATAATATTAGTGTAGATAAATTATGTATTCAGTGTTTGTAGGAAATCAATAAAACTAACGCGAGTAGAACCGCGGGGTGCTGCTAGTCTATACATAAATTCTTTCTAATATTATAAAGAGGAAACATTAGATTTTGACGTGACAACGTTTTATAAATTGGTTTGCCGGGTGACACTTCAAGAAACTGCGTTACGCTCCGCTGACGGTATGCGCTCACAATGAGAGCGAGTGAGAGGCACGCGGGCATGGTTAGCCCGCCTAAGAGCGAGAGAGACAGACATAAAAAGTGAAAGGCACGCGTCCCTTCCACTCGAGCACAGTTGTTGTCACGTAAAACTTTCGCCCGTATACCGACTTTACAGGCAACCAGTTTTTTTTTTGTTGGTTTGTTTGCATTGAGTAGGCTCCGAAACTACTGGACCGATTTTGATGAAACTTGGTATGAGGATACATTGATTCATTAACAGTAACATAAGGTACTTTTTATCCCGATAGTCTCACGGGATCGGGAGTTATGCGCGTGTAACCGCGGAGCAATGCTAGTTATTTGTAAGCGAAATCTAGTTTAAGTATGTAGACACGTCTATACGTGGTTTATCTTATCTCATTCAGAGAGACGCGTAATAGAGCATATACAGATGCTTGTTTATCGAACTAACCCATTTTTGATATTACATTTTTTTGTTGTTGTCAAATAAATGGCTTACCGCTGCAAGTTTCCAGTGATAGTAGTCCGGTCGGACCAAAAATAAAGGATGGTCTAAACGGAAACGAAAAAAGACTGAAACAAAAAACGATGGAAACTGAAACAAAAGAGGTTTTAAATACTTAACTAAAAAAACGATATAAAGCGGAATGACCATCTAAACTGAAAAAAAAAGAGAATCTAAACAAACACGTACTACATTAAAGGCGATCTAATTGGAATGATAAAATATAATCTAAACTTAAACAAAAAAACGATCTAAACGAATATAAAAGACTATCTAAACACGGAACTAAAAGGCGCTATCTAAAAGCAGAACTAAAAGACGATCTAAACCAGGGGTGTCAAATTCGATTTTCCAAAGGGCCATTTCGAAAATTGTAGATGTGTTAGCGGGCCAGACATAAAATAATTAAACACGTACATTTTTTATTAAGTTTTTTGGTCAGGTAGGTACCTACTTACATTTATTTAGCACTTTTTAAATGGGATACCTACGGCACTGCGAAAAACTTTTCATCGAATTTTGTTTCTTCGAATACTTTTCATCGATATCTCTATACTGCGACGCCTTATTAAATCGATGTATTGTTACTGCGATGTTATGTTACATCGAAAAACAATTCTGCGAAGGATTTTACTGCGAAAATACCATACTGCGAAGACTTGTTTGTATGTAACGTTACATCGCAGTAACAATACATCGAATTAATAAGGCGTCGCAGTATAGAGATATCGATGAAAAGTATTCGAAAAAACAAAATTAGATAAAAAGGTTGACGGAGGTATCCCTTTAAATAGGTAGGTAGGTAACACTTAACTTTTTCTAACTGTAGATAGGTAGGTAGGTACTGAAAAAATATTTAAAAAAAGGAGAAGTAAATTTATCTGTTGGACCCAGAAACTTGACTTTTTTTTTTCATAATATTATTGTTATCAGGTGTCTTAGTGGTATTTATTTTGAGAATAGTCTGAAGATGTTTATCACGTCTTCACCGATATTTGTTCTTATTAATTTTCTTAAAGAAAACATTTGTTCACATAAATACGAACTACGAAAAAGGATAGCTAGCTTTTGAATACTCAAAGTCAAGGGTGTCTTGCAGATTGGTCACTGCAAGTGCGAAACGTAAATTTAAAAAATACGCAAAAAAGTTGTGATCTATATTCCGACTGCGGGCCGCATCAATATGATTCCGCGGGCCGTATGTTTGACATGACTGATCTAAACGGAAAGATAAAAGACGATTTAAACAGAAACAAAAGACTAATCGATACGCGGATCTAAAAGACGATCTTAAGCGCGAAACTAAAAGACTATTTAAACGGAAAGATAAAAGGCGGTCTAAACTTAAAAAAAAGACAATCGAAACGCGGAACAAAAAGAAGATCTAAATTTCTATCTGTCAAACGTTTTAGTAAATTAAACTCCTACGCGAAGTCGCGGGTAAGAACTAGTTTGCATAGTTTCAAGTTAAAAATATGTTATTCTAAGTTTCACCTGTTTTAGACAAAAAAAACACCATATTTCGTTGCCTTATCAGAGTTTTTCGAGAACGCGCGATAAACTTGCAAATTAGATGTTTTGATGTTTCATAGAAGTCGTTGACATCGATGGGGACTTTAAATATTGATTATTTAGAGCGATGTAGTGCCTGGGGCATGGGGATAGTAAGAGACACTAAAAGGTTTTTCATAAACCTTGATTTTAGTGACCAATTAACAAGAAAATAAACATTTATATCTAACTAGCGACCCGCCCCGGCTTCGCACGACTATAATTATGCATGTATTATACATATAAACCTTCCTCTTGAATCATTCTATCTATTAAAAAAACCGCATCGAAATCCGTTGCGAAGACAGAGAAAGCGACTTTATCACTTCATTACATAGTATAAAATAAAGCCACTTTTCGCCGTCCCTATATCCCTATCTCCCTTTGTATGCTTAGATCTTTAAAACTACGCAACGGATTTTGATGCGGTTTTTTTAATAGATAGAGTGATTCAAGAGGAAGGTTTTTAGATAATATAATACGTACATAATACAGCCGTGCGAAGCCGGGGCCCTAGTCCTAAGTCCTAGTATATTATATAGAAATAATACCTAAATAAACGGTGTTGGCTTAGTTGTAGACACCTTTAATTTCGAAGGCTGTGGGTTCGAATCCCGGCCGGTTGCATCAATGAATTTTTCTTACGATAAAATTATGTACGATTTGACATTCTGCTTATGGTGCGCGAATAACATCGTGATGAAACTCGCGGCTTAGTTGTCTTCAGACGTATGGACGAGTTCTTTATGGACACGGTCGACTGAGTTGAGAGGGTGATATAGGCGCTGGGCATAGTCTCCTCCATCCTCACGAAAAAAGTACCCAACTAAAGAGGTAAAAGTAAGTAGCTAAAATGTGTGGTTGGTGCCTTGACAGGACACTACGGAACCAATGACATGCTTTTACACACAAATTTTATTTCAATTTCTATTTTTATTTTCAACAAGCGACCCGCTCCGGCTTCGCACGACTGTATTATGCATGTATTATATCTAAAAACCTTCCTCTTTAATCACTCTATCTATTAAAAAAAACCGCATCAAAATCCGTTGCGTAGTTTTAAAGATCTAAGCATACAAAGGGACATAGGGACGGCGAAAAGTGACTTTATTTTATACTATGTAGTGTTATTTTTTTTTTTGACGTGATAACGTTTTATAAATTGGTGAACCCCTGCAATCTCAAAAAAGTGTGACGTCACGCGTCGTTACTGGAACGCCTCATGTTATTGACAAGGTAACTATAGCAACGTTTTATCGTTGCCATGGTTACTATCAATGTTTTCTTATGACGTTGTCACGTAAAATTATCGTCCGGAAACAGACTTTACAGACAACCCCTTCTGCTATTCCGGGATTTTGCGTATCTGTCCTTCTGCTACAGAGACATTTATTGACGTGATAACGTTTTATAAATTGGTGAACACCTGCAATCTCAAAAAAGTGTGATGTCACACGTCGTTACTGGAACGCCTCATGTTATTGACAAGGTAACTATAGCAACATTTTTTTTGCTACAGTTTTTAGCTGAAGTCGATCCATTTGGGTCAGCACACGACTCCTCATATATATTTTTTTTTCTTTACCATTTTTTTGTTTTGTAATAAATTTTCATTGTCATGTTCATTTCTTCATTCCTGTTTTTGTCGGGTGTTTGTATTAAAAATGAAGTTAACTTCAAATAATGACTGCAGAGCCTGCGGTGATGTCAGGGAAACTAAGGAGCACATACTGTGTGAATGCGACGTCTTAGCAGCGAAGCGTATGAGCCTCCTTGGGAATGCGTATCCCAAACCGGAGGAATATAGGTTTCTTCCTCTCAGTGGGATCACCGCGTTAATCGACCACTTCTTCAAAGAGTAAGAAACATTAAGGTAGGGGTAAACACAAAAGATCCCATTGGGTCGAAGTGTTGGTGGCTATTTGTCAGCCCTCGATATCACTAGATAAGTAGCTAAAATAAGATTTTTTAGATAGGTATAAATTGTTTAAGATATAAGCTAGAAAAACTATCAAGTAAGTACTTATTTTACAACAATTTCTCTCTTATCACATTTTCAAGGCTTGCATGCCACGTGCGTGTTCTATCTCGCTCTTTTTCGTATGTGCGAGAGAGAGGGACGACGTGACGTGAGGCAGCCATCTTGGAAGCGCGTTTCGTTCATTCAAATTGGCTTTAGGAGGGAAAACTAGTACTTAAATAGTATTTTTTTGTTTTTGTATTAAATTATTGAATGTGAAGCTAGTTTTTCCGCGACTTCGTCTGCGTAGGGGGTAGAATTTTCGGAAATCCTTTCTTTGCGGATTGCTACGTTTTATCAGCTATACTAGCCGTGTTCCACGGTGGGAATATCAAAATGAAAAGTAGCCTATAGCCTTCCTCGATAAATGGACTATCCAACACTAAAACAATTTTTCAATTCGAACCAGTAGTTCCTGAGATTAGTGCGTTCAAACAAACAAACAAACCCTTCAGCTTTATAATATTAGATTAGATAAATATAAATAAATATTGTAGGACATTCCACACATCGCCATCTAGCCCCAAGCTAAGTAACTACACTTGTGTTATGGGTGCTAGACAACGGATATACTACTTAAATATTTTTATTTTGTAAATATATACTTATAATACATAGAAACAACCAGACTACAGACAAATATCTAAGCATAAATACTTGTCTGAGGCGGGAATCGAACCCGCAACCCTGGTTTGACAGTCCGGCATGGTGACCATTGTGCCAACTGGGTCCTCATAGATCTGTGCATTAATAATGATGGCAAGGCATTTAAAACAAATCATCACTACATAGTATTAAACAAAGTCGGTTTCTCTGTCCCTATGTCCCTATATCCCTTTGTATGCTTAAATCTTTAAAACTACGCAACGCATTTTGATGCGGTTTTTTTAATAGATAGAGTGATTCAAGAGGAAGGTTCATATGTATAATACATGCATAATATAGCCGTGCGAAGCCGGGGCGGGTCACTAGTATTATGATAAAGTTCTTCGATTTTCTAAATTACAATCTACATTGATACTATTTCATGATTCGAATCATCTAGATGTGGCAAATAGAGTTAATGCAGTCATGTGTTTTTCATTTTCATCATCAGCATCTGAAGAAAATGAAAAACCAGTGAATTTAAAATCATTTTCCTACATCTAATAGTTAACGAAATATTATCAATTTCATTATAATCTAGAGAAACGTATATATGTTTTTTTTCTACTATATGCTCAAATCTTGCCAAGCCTTATTATTTCGTCTACTTACAAATTGGGAATTTTAGTAAACGTATGACCCGAAATCGTGAAATAAAAACGAAAAATGGCTAGGTTCGAACATTGAGCCCATTGTCTACTCTACAGTAGGCTTATTCACAAACCGTCACGAAGGCAACCGAAACGAAAAAAAATTTGCTGCTCTTTCACTCCAGCGGCTTTCGACGTGTTGCCATCCTTGTCCTTTCAGTTTTACGACCCAGTTGGCATGATGGTCGCCATGCCGGATTGACAAACACAGGGTTGCGGGTTCGATTTCCGCCTAAGACATGTATTTATGCTTAGATATTTGTCTGTGGTCTGGTTGTTTCCAATGTATTATAAGTATACAGGGTTATTGGTAATTACACTAGCAAGCCACTTCTGTGCACCACAACAAACAAGTTTTGTCCTACGACTTTTGGAAATTCGAAAATAATATGAAAATTTCGAGGTTATGTGAATTGTAAAACAGCAGATTTTTTAAAACAAAGGTCATTCAAACTTAGTACAGTAGATAAAACTTAAAAAATAAATAACATTTTAAGGTTAATGACCTCTCCGTGTGTGGAACAGCTGAGTTTTAGTTAAACCTAACCTCAAAATTTAAAAAAAAAGTTCGAATTTCAAAAAGTCGTAGAACAAAAGTTGTTTGTTAAGGTGCACAGAAGTAGCCCTCAACGGCTTGCTATTATAATTACCAATAATATTTACAAAAGAAAGGTATATAAGTAGTATATGAGTTGTCTAGCACCCATAACACAAGTCTAGTTACTTAGTTTGGGGCTAGATGGCGATGTGTTGAATGTGCTGCAATTTTTTGATAGCCTCCGATGGTTCGTGAATTAACCTGCATATCTTTCTAAGTCAAACGGGCGATAAGCTACGTATATTTGAACAAGAGGCATTAACAGGTAAAACAGATAACTAACATGTGCTCTTTCATACATAAATTCCATAATAATAAGGTTATTTATTTGACCCTTCTTTTTTGTCTTTATAACGTCTAATAAATTGATGAAACACCTGCATTCACACAAAAGTGTCATGTGCTGATACCATGACGCAGTCACGTTCCGCGCCGTCATGTTCCGGTAACATGATAGCGCCATGGTAAACGTCACGCGTCTCATGTTTGTTTAATAATAATATCGCTTATTTTGGCTTGTATTATGGTGACGAGTGACGAGTAAGAAAAAAAACTTTTTTTTTTTATATCGAGAAACTAGCGACCCGCCCCGGCTTCGCTCGGCTATATTATGCATGTATTATACATATAAACCTTCCTCTTAAATCAATCTATCTATAAAAAAAAACCGCATCAAAATCCGTTGCGTAGTTTTAAAGATTTAAGCATACATAGGGATATAGGGACAGAGAAAGCGACTTTGTTTTATACTATGTAGTGATATGTTATCGAATTTACACTGGCATTCACAAAAAGCGTAATAGAAGACTGAAAGAAAAAAAAATTAAAGGGAAAACAAAAAAAAAACACAATTTTTTCATCGTTTTCTTATATCCTCTTGTCGGTCGAACACCTCGTATTCACAATCAACCCTATGAAGTAGCATAGTGTGCGCGAACGCATAGAGCCGCAAATAATATACTAGAGTGAAGAGAGCAGCACAAAATTGACCAATCATAGAGCCGTATTTAGCGCAGTGCGTTCACTTATCCAAAAGCAACTTAATTACTGTTTGTTATTACGGGCGTTAGATTCCACTGTCTGTCTGTCACCAGGCTGTATCTCATTAACCGTGATATAGGGTAAGATCCCGGCTATCGCCAGACCTTCGTGATTTTATAAAAGAGAGAAGAAAGACAAGAAAAGTCTACGTAGAAGTCGAAATGGACCAAGAAATCACGTTGTCCCGCATACAAACTTTGCCGCCTTTTCAACCTCATAGGTGTGGAATTTCGGAAAATCCTTTCTTATCGGATCACTACGTCATACAAAGAACACACCCTCCAAGTTTCAAGTCTCTACGATCAGCGGTTTAGGCTGTGCGTTGATCCGTCAGTCAGAATTTTTAGCGCATGGCTCCAACACAGTTATGAACGATGTCCAATTATGAAGTTCAGACCAGAGTGGCTTGGAGAGTTATCAGGTAGCAAAGCCAAGAATCGAACCTGAAAAAATCCTGATTTTTACAAAAAACTAGCTGTTCCGGAAAACTTTGTTTTGCCATTTACAAAAAAAAAATGTTGTTCGATTCTCAGGCCTAACACAAAATCATCTCTGAAAATTTCAACTGCCTAGCTATCACGTTTAATAAGATACAGCCTGGTGACAGACATACAGTAAAGTCTTAGTAATATGGTCCCGTTTTTACCCTTTGCATACGGAACCCTAAAATGACCCAGTTAAAATGTAACGTAATAAAATCGTATATATGCCATTAAAATAATCAGCTCTTATCATTGAATCACGGAGGTTGTTTGTGTTTTAATCTAATTATTGTAAAAATGTGTTAGTGTAACAGTTATTATAATTGTTATATTACTACAACAGTCAATGAACGGCGATAAAATATCACTACATAGTATAAAACAAAGTCTCTCTCTGTGTCCCTATTTTTCTTGAACGCTTAAATCTTTAAAACTACGCAACGGATTTTGATGCGTTTTTTTTTAATAGATAGAGTGATTCAAGAGGAAGGTTTATATGTATAATACATGCATAATATAGCCGTGCGAAGCCGGGGCGGGTCGCTAGTATAAAATAAAGTCACTTTTCGCCGTCCCTATGTCCCTTTGTATGCTTAGATCTTTAAAACTACGCAACGGATTTTGATGCGGTTTTTTTAATGGATAGAGTGATAGGTTTATATGTATAATACATGCATAATATAGCCGTGCGAAGCCGGGACAGATCGCTAGTAGAAGTATAACTTTAAACACAAAAATCTTTCCTCCCTTTTTTGGTTTTATACGCCCGGGCAGTATATCGTCTGGCCGCGTTGCTTGTGTTGATTATTTTACGATAAGATCCAAGTCATTGATCGTCTATTAGGTAATTGATAAAAACATGACGTGTTCTTTGATACTTTTTAATTATTTTTGATTAAGTAAGTATATATTTTTTAATTAATTAAAGCGATGACCAGAAAAAATAGTAGAAAAATATAGGTAAGTATCTAATTAAAAACATATATCAGGACATTCAACACATCGCCATCTAGCCCCAAGCTAAGTAACTAGACATGTGTTATGGGTACTAGATAACGGATTTAAGTACTAATTAAGTATATACTTTTCTTGACTTTTCTTTTCTTCTTATTAACAATAACTCATTAAGAACTCTCTGAAACTACAGGAGCTGAGTCTGAAAATCCGCATCGGGGCTTAGGACGTAGTAGGGGAGTCCTGAGAAAGGATTTTCAGAAATTCGGCCCTTATAGGGGTAAAAAGAATTATTATTGTTAAAGTTTATAGTTCGCAGTAACTATTATGTAAGGTAGGTACCGCCGGGTTAATATTTAATTAATTAAAAACTAAATATATCGTAAAAATAAAGAAAACTACCTACTTAAAAACAAACAGGTCATTTATTAAATATTTGCTTTATTTTCAATCTCAAAACACTTCTTTTTAGACCATGATAAAATAGCTCTTTGGTATACGTAACTATAAAAATGAGCTAAAATTTGCCATACTATGTTTATTTGCGGGAACTTGATATTATGTATCCGTTACATTCGGTATTTGCAAATGACTCCCCTCTAAAATGTCCAACAATGTAAACAAGAGATGTAGAAAACAAGCCGCGGCTCGAGGCAGCCCCTGGCAGCCGTCCGGCCCGCGGCCACGTGACCTACTTAACACGACCCGCACTGCGGCGCCCTGATTGGCCCAACACAGTGTTACTAGCGTCAAATAATACTCATTTACTGGGAGATATTCAAAGTCTTCTGGTAAAGAAAGTATAGATAGGTAAACACTGTATTGCACCATAAAAACAAAACACAAGTAAACACAAAATGAATTAACCTTTTGGAGGTGAGATATGTCCTGCAATACTTTTTTTTTTGATGTGAAACATCTATAGCCGCACGTAAAACCGATATCTTGCGTGGCGACGCGTCGCCACGGCATGCGTCGCCACACCGTAATCGACTGTGCGATTCTATCACTATCTGTTCTTTTCTGCATATTACTTTTACAAAATAATGTTTTTATATGTTTGATAAAATATGATCAAAATTGGCCTGGCCTGGAATTAACCCATTTTTTAACATATTATTAGGTACATACTCTAAAAGAACATTAATAAAAACTGAACAATTATGGCACAATATGGCGCATAAAAGCGATCTCTCCCAAGCAACCTTTGGATGGACAAGTATTTAAAGGTTAAGGGTTGACTTGCATAACAAAAAATAAATTGATTTAAGAATTTAAATATTACTAGCTGCGCACCGCGGTTTCACCCGCGTAAGTCCCGATCTCGTGGTAATATCAGAATAAAAAAAAAGTAGCCTTTGTTCATCAATTATTATGTGTGAATTTCAATAAATCCTTACTCAGTGCTCCCCTAGAAACCTAGAAATTTCAGACTTGTAGCTGTAGGTAGTACTTGTAGGCGTAGTTTCAGATATTTCTTAATGAGTCTTTTTTCTTTTATTTTAGGAGGTCTCTCTATATCTATAATGTTGAATCTCTTTACATTTGACGTCAAAAAATCGTCGAATCAATTATTGCCATCATACCGAGAATGCATAATTTTTAATGTTGCCATAACCAGCGTCCGGTTGTAGGCATAAACAAGGAGAAAACAATGCTTGTGTTTACTGAAAATGTACGTAATTATACAGAATATATGCGTTTTTATGTTAGCTATGTAATGATGTTATATAACCTTAAAGGGTTTAGACGAATTTGTTGTGAAGGAAATGTTAGGATTTATTTTATATACTTATTATATCACATCGCAGTTTTACCCGCGTAACTACCGATCCCGTGGGAATATCGAAATAAAAAGTACCCTATGTTACTTCCAATGAATCAATGTATCGTCATACTAAGTTTCATCTACATCGGTCCAGTAGTTTTAATAAAAACAAACAATTAAATCTTTCCTCTTTATAATATTACTAGCGACCCGCCCCGGCTTCGCACGGCTATATTATGCATGTATTATACATATTTATAAACCTTCCTCTTGAATCACTTTATCTATTAAAAAAAACCGCATCAAAATCCGTTGCGTAGTTTTAAAGATTTAAGCATACAAAGGGATATAGGGACAGAGAAAGCGACTTTGACTATGTAGTGATGATACCATCACGCTGCGACCAATAGGAGCGAAGAATCAGTGGGTAATGTGGAAAAACGTAAAAAAATATTCATCTTTCAGGCCTTCCGTTGTTTGTTTGAACGCGCTAATCTCAGGAACTACTGGTAAGAATTGAAAAAATATTTTTGTGTTCGATAGTCCATTTAACGAGGAAGGCTATAGGCTACTTTTTATTTTGATATTCGGGTTCGGAAGTTACGCGGGTGAAATATTTAACAACATTTTCATTTTTTATTTGTACTTGTATAAGGGCTGTTTTCCGTAATTAGACCCTTTTTAATTGGGTCCATTTTGCGTGAGGATGGAGTAGGCTTGCCCAGCACCTACTACCCTCTCAGCTTAGTCGACCATTTTCAGAGGAGAGAACTTGTCAATACTTCTGGAGCCAACTAAGCCGCGGGTTTCATCACGATGTTTTCCGCGCACCGTTAGAGCAATGTCAATAAGCGCACATATTTTTTTCTTATGAAAAACTAGCGACCCGCTCCTGCTTCGCACGGCTATATTATGCATATATTATACATATAAACCTTCCTCTTGAATCACTCTATCTATTAAAAAAACCGCATAAAAATCCGTTGCGTAGTTTTAAAGATCTAAGCATACAAAGGGACATAGGGACGGCGAAATATGACTTTATTTTTTACTAGCGACCTGCTCCGGCTTCGCACGGCTATATTATGCATGTATTATACATATAAACCTTCCTCTTAAATCACTCTATCTATTAAAAAAAAACCGCATCAAAATCCGTTGCGTAGTTTTAAAGATTTAAGCATACAAAGGGACATAGGGACGGCGAAATATGACTTTATTTTTTACTAGCGACCTGCTCCGGCTTCGCACGGCTATATTATGCATGTATTATACATATAAACCTTTCTCTTGAATCACTCTATCTATTAAAAAAACCGCATAAAAATCCGTTGCGTAGTTTTAAAGATCTAAGCATACAAAGGGACATAGGGACGGCGAAATATGACTTTATTTTTTACTAGCGACCTGCTCCGGCTTCGCACGGCTATATTATGCATGTATTATACATATAAACCTTCCTCTTAAATCACTCTATCTATTAAAAAAACCGCATCAAAATCCGTTGCGTAGTTTTAAAGATTTAAGCATACAAAGGGATATAGGGACAGAGAAAGCGACTTTGTTATATACTATATAGTGAAGCATCGAAATTAATAAAGAAATTTGACTTTGACTCTGACCAAACCAGTGAAACGTCTAAAAACAAAAAAATATATTATATTAATAATTCTGGACTGAATTTTTTTTGCAATAAGTATATTTATATGAGTTTTGGCGGGAACGAGCCAACAACATGTCGTGCTGCAGTTTTATTTACACGAAACTTAGTTGTAAACCGAGTTAAATTGTATAATTCCGGTGGAAAGTTATCTAATTTAGTTCTGTGAAAGTGCACAAGTGTAGTGAAAGTAAAAATCAGTGTCAAACATGGACTTTTCTCGTTGCCTCCAAAGTCTCCTACAAGGTTATAGTAAAGTAGCCACCGCTTTACTATGACCCCTGACTTGACAAACTGTGACTTGACGACTTGACCATCTTGAAACACTTTGAGCCCGATTTCTGTAAATCGGGCCATAACTTGATGCAAAATATTACTTGATACTGGCTATATGCACAAACCGTGCGAAGCCATAACTGAAGAAAAAAAAAACCTGCTGAAAATGAAGAACAAAATGAAAATGGCATAAGTTCCTGGGGCCAAACAAGAGAGAGAAAAAAAAAAAGTATATTTATTGGCATATTTAATTTGATATAAAATACTTTTCATCCATTAAACAGATCGATGAAGGTCGTCGTACTTTATTGTATACGTAGTAAGTTGGAAATCAAATAAATAGATAGATAAAGCCGCAGGGTGCAGGTAGTTCACCTAAACCTACAGTTGAATAAATATATTTCTATTTGTTACTTTATTATTTATGGTTACAGCTGTTTTTGTTACAATATTATTTTCTTTTTTAGGGTTTCGTACCCAAAGGGTGAAAACGGGACTTTATTAGGCCCGTATTCCAAAAGACGAATCAGATCAATGTTCACTTAAAACTACTCTTGAAAACGAATCCAGTCTTGAGATTAGTTTGTATTCTGAGACTGCATCGTCCGTCTGTCTGTCACCAGGCTGTATCTCATGAACCGTGATAGCTAGACAGTTGAAATTTTCACAGATAATGTATTTCTGTTTGCGCTATAACAACAAATACTAAAAACAGAATATAACGGATCGGGACCCTTTGTGCGCCAGTCCGATTCGCACTTGACCGGTTTTTTTATTCATTCGAAACGGAATTATAGGAGTAAATATATTTATCTATAATATATGTTTGCAGTGGTTCTCAAAGTTGCCTATACTACGACCCATTTGGAAAAAATATAGTTCGGAATCTATACATATAAATAAAAATCAATTGCTGTTTGTTAGTCTCGCTAAAACTCAAGAATGGCTGAACCGATTTGGCTAATTTTGATCTTGAATTATTTGTGCAAGTCCAGGGAAGGCTTAAGCCGTGATAAAGATCGAACTTACGCGGGTGAAACTGCGGGGCGCAGCTAGTCACTATCACTATCACTACATAGTATAAAACAAAGTCGCTTTATCTGTCCCTATATCCCTTTGTATGCTTAAATCTTTAAAACTACGCAACGGATTTTGATGCGGTTTTTTTAATAGATAGAGTGATTCAAGAGGAAGGTTTATATGTATAATACATGCATAATATAGCCGTGCGAAACCGGGGCGGGTCGCTAGTATAGTATAAAATATAAGTTACTTTTAAAATAAAATAGCTATTTACAAAAGTAGGTATGAAGAATAAGAGGAAAGGGTACCGGGGGCTTTCTCCATACAAACTATTACAAACGTAGGCGAGTTTTCTCCCTGGATAATTGCACCAGAGCAAATATTTTTGGTGCATAAAACTTATAACTGCCATGACCATGAACCTATTTTTTTTTTTTTTTAATTTCTATCATAATTAGAAAATGAAAAAAACCAAAACATAGGGGCATAGTCATGGCAGTTATAGGTTTTATTTATGGCACAAAAATACTTGTGCTAGTGTCATTATCCAGTGAGGAAAGCGCAGGTACCCTTTCACCTTAACGGTGTTGGATAGTGGTAGATACCTCAACTTTTATCCCGACTGTGCCTACATGGATGTCTCTGAAAGGAAAATGTATGTGCGCTAATTGACATTGCTCTTAAAACATCGTGATGAAACCCGCGGCTAAGTAGGCTCCAGACGTATTAACGAGTAAAAATACTAAAAAAATAGTTAAAACGGAATATTTTTCTTTTGAAAATGATGCTTGAAACAGCAACGAATATTCCACAAAAAAAACCAGCCAAGTGCGAGTAGAACTCGTACTATATATTCTGATTTTAATATTTGTTGTTATAGCGGCAACAGAAATACATCATCTGTGAAAATTTCAACAGTCTAGCTATCACGGTTCATGAGATACAGCCTGGTGACAGACAGACGGACGGACAGCGAAGTCTTAGTAATAAGGTCCCGTTTTTACCATTTGGGTATACGGAACCTTAGAAACATGGTAATTATACTGATTAAAATAACTTTACAGTAAAAATAACCGTGATAGTTTTAGCAAGAAAATGTAAAGGGGAAAAGGCTTTCATGACCTCATTAGCAACAAACGGTTATAGGTTTCAAATACTGATATTTAGAATTTTGATAGTTTTGCTAGCGATTAGAAATATACCTACCTGCAGATAATAAGGGCCTCTTAAAGGTTTTTTAAATCCATATTATTGTTATAGTGACAAAATAACAAGAAAATAAACAAATGAATTGTTTTCCAGATTGACAATAAAGCAAATTAATTTTTTGTTTTGTGTTTTTTAACCTTTCACTGGGTTTGGTTTGGGTAGGCAAGTGAATAGATATTAATCATTAGCACTGGTCTGGTTAATGAATTAAAGTTAAGTTAAAATAAAGATTATGCATTTCATTGGTATGGAACAAACCAGCGAAATCTAAAAAAAAAAAAAAAAAATATTCTGGATTGTTTTTTTTTTAGGCAACCCATTTGCATTATAGGCCAATAAGGCCTATTTAATTTGATATAAAATACTTCTCATCCAATAAACAGATCGATGAAGGTCGTTCTAATATGGATCCTGTACTAAAATTAATTGTCGTGTAAAAATACTTATTATGGTTCTAATCACAAGTTTTAAGATGCTTCTTAGTGATGTATGCATTGTATTATTCCAAAGGAATATATAATTTTGATTATGGTTTCTTAGTCAGGACACTGTAGTGCCTGGAGTAGACTATCTCCACCACTTATACCATCCTCTCAGCTTAGTCGATCGTGTCCAGAAGAAAGAAATCGTGTAGTTGGCTCCAGGTTAGCTGATATTGTTAGATTTAAGTAACCCAGAAAAAAAAACAGTAAATGTTCAATAATGAAAAATTACTGAATATTTTCATGTTAATAACTGAATTACTATTAATAAAATGCGAAAGTTAGTCTGTATATCTGTTACGTTTTGACGCCTAAACCCATTTTGATAAGTTTTGTTGTAGAGATAGATAAGACCTTGAGATAGGCTACTTGTTTTCTCGATTTTGGTTAAGTGAAACCGCAGAACGCAGCTAGTAATCGTAACTGAATATTTTTGTAAGTGCCTTGAAGTTATCAGGAGAATTACACTTTCCTTTAAAGTACTGAATTTTCATGTAAATCACTGAATTTTTATGTAATTTCATAACACCAAATGTTCATGAGAAATTCTGCATTTTCACGTAGAATAATATTTTGTTTTATTGAAAAACCAACAGCTTAAAACATATTTTATAGCTAGTAGAGAAACAAAACAGAGAAAGCCAATTACAGGTTTTCTCGAAAACTATATTAAATTTTTAAGTTAAAAGAATTTTACATTAAAATACTGAATAAATAAATCATATAATAATAACCATTTTACACGTAAAAGCATAAAAGAAAACAAAATTTTCATGAAAGATACTGAATTTCAAACGTAAAATCCTGTAAAATCTGTGTAAACTACAAAAATGACGCGTAAAACACTGAATTCTTCATGCAAATAACATCGAAAATAATTAAATCATCGTGAAATGTAATGAAAACCACTGAAAATTGTCGAGAAATATTACGTAGATCGATATTAAGCTTCAAATACCTGGTAGGTTTCATCTGGCTTGCCAGGGTAGCTGGCACTCCGCCTGTAATCCGGCGGCCGCGGCGGTGCTGGAGCCCTACGCCAGGGGGCGAAGGCGGACGGCTGCGGCGGCTGAGGGCTCGGCCAGCGGTACTGCGCAGGCCTACGGAACGGCCCTCGGTACTGTCTATCGTCGTCACCTAGCCCGGTGGGGTTCTGTAGCTCCCCCATGACGTGTGACTTGCCCGAAGCCACAGTCTGCACTGGGTATACGTTCCGTATGTACCTAGAATCGATGGTTGCGCGCGCACGCTCGCTGATAACTTATCGCTAAGGTTTTTTTTTTTGATCTGCAGAGTTTTTTTAAGGGTTATGCTATGTAGGTTAGTGAGTTGTTTTATTTTGGAATATTTTAGGGTGATTAGTTGGTGGTTTAATTTGGTATTTGTTGAGTTGATTTATCTATTTGAAATTTTAGAAAATTTTGATTTTTTTTTACAGTACGACTATTTTAATATACTAGCAGTGCTCCGCGGTTTCACCCGCGTAACTCCCGATCCCGTGGGATTATGGGGATAAAAGTAGCCTATAGCCTTCCTCGATAAATGGACTAGGTATCCAACTCAAAAATAATTATTCAATTCGAAAAAGTAGTTCCTGAGATTAGCGCGTTCAAACAAACAAACACTTCATCAACTCTTCTTCTCTTCATAAGCATAGATTTACTAGAATTTATATAAAACTAGCTTTTACCAGTGACTTCTTTTTCGTAGAGGTTGAATTTTACAAAAGCCTGTCTTAGCGGATGCCTACGTCATAACAGCGATATTTTATTTATACTAAATTTTAGTCCGATCGATTTTGGTTTGAGCTAAACGTTTATTATTAGTCAGTCAGTCAAGAATTCACGAAGGGAAATACTTATGTGTAGTATTTAAAGTATTTTCTCAAATGAGCTAATCATCACTATATAGAATGTGAGTCGCTTTCTCTGGCCCTATCCCTATGTATGCTTAAATCTTTAAAACTACGCAACGTATTTTAATGCGGTTTTTTTTAATAGATAGAGTGATTCAAGAGGAAGGTTTATATGTATAATACATGCATAATATAGCCGTGCGAAGCCGGGCCGGTCGCTAGTATATTTTATAATTAATATAAATTTACATTTTATTTATCAAATTTTAGTCCTATCGATTTTGGTTTGAGCTAACGCTTATTATTAGTCAGTCAGTCAGTCAAGAATTCACGAAGGGAAATACTTATGTGTAGTATTTAAAGTATTTTCTCAAGTGACCTAATTTTCTATATAAATTAATCTACGTTTTGAAAGAAAAGCATAAAACAAATAGTAAAATAAAAATATGTTTAGCTTCGAAACTACTGGACCGATTTTGTTGAAACTTGGTCTGAAAATACATTGAATTTTTGGGAGTAACATAGGATACTTTTTATTCTTATATTTCCCACGGGATCGTACCTTACACGAGTGAAACAGCAGGGCGTTCTTAGTATGAATATTTTATCAAAAACCCTTTGTTGAATTATTTTCTTTTGATGATAGATTTCGATTTTGTCAAGTCATCAATTAATGAATGAAGTTATTGATTGATTGGTTTCATGAAGAATTTAATCCATTCGTTTTTTTAGTTAGGGGAAGTTAAAAGTCAAAATCATTCGTAGTTTTATGATTTTCTAAACGGTTCTGAATTAATTATGAAATGCTAATTAAATTCTTAAACTCATTTTCGATAATAAATATTTATAAATAAAGACAGATCGCAATTGCGTTATAAGTATTAGTTGATTTAATATTAACCCGATGTTTCGATCGGGTTGCACCGATCATGGTCATCGCAAGATTCAAGCTAATTAAGGCTTTATTAGTAATTTTATTAATTAGTTGAAAGTTAAGGAGGGGTCTCTATACATAAATTAGTTGGAAGAATTTTACTGGACCCTTACATTGTATGGGCGCCCAAACGAAATAGGGGTCAAGTTAAATTGGTAACTACCATACCACTGCAAGGGTAGAGAAAGAGAGTTGGAACTAATGTACGGAACCCTAGGCGCGCGAGTACGACTCGCACTTGGCCGGTTTTCGTTTGTCGATAACACTAAATACAAATCGTTTTAGTTTAAAAAGTCGTTTCTCCTACTCTTTGACCTTATCTGGAAATTAGGTCTCTCTCGTTAGATATAGGTAACATAGCCTATAGAGTAAGATCCCCCCTGCCGCCAGACCTTCGTGATTTTAAAAAAGCGTTTTGTCCACCTGTCAAAGCTCGTCAAAAGGGGAAAAGATAAGTATATCCCCATTTGACATAACACGTGGACATCTATTCCCCGCCTATAGCAAGGTGACATAAGGAAGATGACATTGACAAGAATGACAAGCAAGGATGTATAAAAAAAAGAATTAATTAGGTTGATTTGCGACGACATTCTATGTACTCTGTGGTTTTCTTATAATGGCAATAATTAGTTACGGGGATAAGCGTTTCCTCCATTTTGTCTACCCTGGATAGTATATCCACCGTTGCGCCCAAGCTGGGGGGGTGGACAAAACTGACAGAGGGAAGGACTATTTTGTCCTTTCCCTGTGGATAAAATGTTTCCGGCCATGCTTGCTCTGCAGTTATGAACAATGTGCAGTTCAGACCATAGTGGCTTAGCGAGTTATCAGGTAGATATGCCAATAATCAAACCTGTTAATTTGCAAAAAAAAATGCCTATATTTTTGTAACAATCGAGTTGCCAATAGCGATTAATTCTTGGAAACAAACATAGTATGGCAAATGAAAGGAAATAGCTTATTTATATAGAAAGAAAGAAAACGTTTGTTTGGACAAGCACGCGACATAAGACAATCAGAAAAGTAGTAACAACCATAAAAGCACTGACTTAAAACAAAAGTATAAAATTAATTAAAACGAAAAAATATATATAAAAGGAAACAAAAAAAAAATAATAAGATCTAAGGAGCCGTTATAGCTAACCTTCACTTTTGTGGATCATCTTTCGTCGGGAAGATGTAGGAACTATTGAAACTATCTGGCTATTAGCAACTAGATTTTTATCCATAGGTCAGCGTTTGACCACTATCACACCTGCCTGATAGTAGGTGAAGATGCGGTCTAAAATGTAACACGCGGTGTCTAGAAGATACCTGTTCACTCGTTACTTGAAGCGGGCAAACTGTGCACGTCAGGATTGATTCTCAGCTATTATAAAACGTCGAAGGTGTAGCGGTTGATGGGATCTCGGTCTACTAGCTTAGAGCCACGATATACGTGCCAAACCCGTGCCGTGGTGCGGGGGCTATGCAGTTACCGCACTACTACAAACATTCCCGGTGTTTCGAGGGTATATCTATCTGTATAAAAATGTAATGCCTAATTATTATATGCAATTGTTTGCTTGGAGGATAGACATGGGGTGCCCTATAATGCAGCACTGGACCGGGGCGGGGTGGATGTTGAGCATTCCGGGACCAAACCCAAATATAGGTTATGGTGATTTATATAATTATTATGATTTTATTTAATGACATTTGTTTTTTAATTTTATGATTTTATTTAATGACATTTGTTTTTTAATTTTATGATTTTATTTAATGACATTTGTTTTTTAATTTTATGATTTCATTTAATGACATTTGTATTTTAATTTTAATTTGATTGTCCTTTATTCGATTTTTATATGAACTTGTTCAAATACTTTTCTAAATCAGTCTTTTCCGAACTCGGTCTCGACTCTCGACTCACTGTCGCAGCAGTGCGTTTTCTTCTTCTTATTTAGCCCCACGAACGTTTTGCCAATTTCGTCTTCGGAAGGACAACCTCCGGTTTGTAAAAAACTATTGATAAACTACAGGAGAATTACTAACTATTTATTATTATAATGATTTTACGCGTAACATTCTAACGTCAATGCGTCACATGGGCTCAGGGACTGTGTCGAAAACAGTCATAAAATACCACTGAATACCTAAACTAAGTAATTCTTTAGGTACCTATTTAGGTAGTAGGTAGGTAGAACAATCTACGCAGTAAACTAAACGCGTAATTTCAAAGAAATAATTTTAAACTGCAGTGCAGTATTCATAAATGTAAAACTCACAAAACTTTATTCTTAAGTAGGTATTATGCTAGGTTCTTCTTTTCATAGTGATTAGCTAATTTATTTGCGCATTTTTCTTTTAAACGAATATTACGTAGTTGTTTTGAAACCAGCTGTTTCGCCGCTGAAAATCTACTGAAAAGGTTCCGGAAAATCCCGCGAGGTATCGCTAGTAGTGTGTTGAAATAGTTCTTGAAACTTCCGCCAGGAGGAGCTACTAGTACGATAAAATAGTTTTTGTAAATTTCGCCAGGTGTCGCTACTAGAATGATAAAAATAGTTCTCAGAAAACCCGATAGAGAGAGCTGAATAAAATAGTTTAGTTCTAAAAAATCTACTAGATGGCGCTAAAAATAATTAAAAATAGTTTGTGGGAATTCCGCTTGGTGGCGCTAATGGTGAGTATAAAACGTATGAAATTATGGATACTTTCATGATTTCATATTTTTATTTGGCAAAAAGATTAGAGGTACTATAGCACTCATGTGCTATAACATACAACGGCGACCTAGTTGGCACAATGGTCACCATGCCGGACTGCCAAACACAGGGTTGCGGGTTCGATTCCCGTCTCAGACAAGTATTTATGCTCAGATATTTGTCTGTGATCTGGTTGTTTCTATGTATTATAAGTAATTATACAGGGTTATTGGTAATTATACTAGCAATCCGTTGAGGGCTACTTCTGTGCACCTTAACAATCAACTTTTGGAAATTCGTATTTTTTTTAAATTTTGAGGTTAAGTTTACTTGAAAATCAGCTGTTCCTTACACGGAGAGGTCATTAACCTTAAAATTTTACTTATTTTTTAAGTTTTATCTAGTGTTCTTAGTCTGAATGACCTTTGTTTTAAAAAATCAGTTGTTTTTCGAATGCACATAGGTAACCTCAAAATTTTCTTTTTTTTTCGAATTTCCACAAGTCGTAGAACAAAAGTTGTTTGTTAAGGTGCACAAAAGTAGCCCTCAACGGCTTGCTAGTATAATTATTTTCCAATAACTCTGTATATTTACAAAAGAAAAGTATATAAGTAGTATATGAGTTGTCTAGCACCCATAACACAAGTGTAGTTACTTAGCTAGATGGCGATGTGTGGAAAGTCCTGCAATATATTTTATAAAATTGTTTCATTAACGGAAATAATATGAACCTAACAGCTGTTGTTGTAATAAAGATAATCTTTATTTATTACCTAGCTATGTAACTTACTAGAGATCATATAAACAGTAGGTATCCGATGATAAAATACGTAACAAACTGCGAGGAAATGAGTAAATAGCTGAAACACAGACATGACATTGATAAAATAATTTACCTACTTACATTAAAATGATAGTTTGTCAAATAAAAATACTTACTGTAAAAAGACTGTAGTAGGTACCTAGCTAGGTAATCGAGTTTTTTAAGCTAATGCATAGCTTTTATCGCGGGCTTTGAGCGCGGCGACCGAATCAAGAAATTCCGTAACGAAAATAAAACCTAACAACACCCACTCCGCCTACCATGTTTCTTTATTTGTTCTATTAAAAAACAATTTATTTGGAATCTTACAATTTGCGTGACATGACTTTTGAAGTGTCTACCACCGAGTTCCGTTTTGAGGCGACATACCGACTTTCATCGAGGCGGGCCAGACATAAATTAATAAACACGTATATTTTTAATTTTCCGAACCTCAAAAGGTAAAAAAAGAATCACTTTCTTGTTCGTCTGTCTGTTTGTCCTCACGAACTTGAAGATTGTTACTAGAATAAGACCTACTTAGTTATGTTTTTTTTTTTTTTTTTTTTTTTTTTTTTTTTATTTATTATTTTTTTTTTTTTATTTATTATTTACTAGCGACCCGCTCCGGCTTCGCACGGCTATATTATGCATGTATTATACATTTAAACCTTCCTCTTGAATCACTCTATCTATTTAAAAAACCGCATCAAAATCCGTTGCGTAGTTTTAAAGATCTAAGCATACAAAGGGACATAGGGATATAGGGACGGTGAAAAGTGACTTTATTTTATACTTACTATGTATAGTGATTTCTCAGGAAGGATTTGTCATTGGTTGCCATAATGTCCTCTATCGATAGGTATGGCTATCAAAATGTACCGCAGCAGTGCTTGTTGTATGTTTTTTGCTCATCTGTGTCGCGACCCCATTTTGTACTACACCTCCAAGCAGCGCTATCTATTGACGCAATTGATGAATTTTGTGTCAAAAACATTTTAACACGTTGGCTGCGTTACGAAGACTTTCCAACCCCACACGCTACTTTCATTCGGTGCGGAGCAAAAAAATCATGTGTACCTACCTCGTTGGTGCGGAAGCTGTATCTCTGCCGTTTACAACACTATGAAAATGATGACTATATACCTATTTGTGTTTATCTTCGAATTGTAAATTTAACCAAAGAAAGTTTAAAAAATGAATGAGTAGCTCTGACTCTACGTATACTCTATGGTGGTAGTTTTACGACAGTTTATCTGGAACACATCGCGCGGTCACTCAGTCAATTGATAACATCATACAAACACACGCGTCCCTCTACCTCATTCGAGTCAACAGACACACATACGTTACCTACTTGCGAAGAATACGAGACATTATGCAGAAATTCGAAGCCACTGGTAATGTTAAACAATTTTAAACCAAATCTTAGTACACATAGTATAAAAACAAATTCGCTTTCCGCTGTCTGTCCCTATGTATGCTTAAATCTTTAAAACTATGCAACGGATATTGATGCGGTTTTTTTTATTAGATAGAGTGATTCAAGAGGAAGGTTTATATGTATAATACATGCATAATATAGCCGCGCGAAGGCGGGGCGGGTCGCTAGTCTATACAAATATTATAAAGAGGAAAGATTTTTTTCCGCTCCGAATCTACTTGGTCGATTATGATGAAACTTGGTATTGATTCATTGGGAATAACATAGGCTAAAAACGAAAAAAATATACTCCATTTTTTTAAATCCATCAAGGTACCTATACATCGCAGCGTTTTAAGTTTCAAGTTCTGTCCAAATACTCAAGTTACTTGCTTAATAAATAAATTCTACGCTTAAGTAGGTGAATGTTTTATACAGTTTCAGATAACAATTTACGAACTAACTAACATTGACAAGAATGTATTGTTACTACTAAGTTTTAACCGTTTATTATCTGTAGGTTAAACTCAGTGTCAGGTCAAAATGAGTCATTTAACCTATTTTTCCATTACACAAATGTCTTATTTAGCATTGCACTGCAGTACTTAGTGCTCAAAATCGATGTCAAAATCAAAATTCCTTATTAATTTAGAAGCTAGGAGTAAAAGTTTTCCGTGTGAATCATACAATTTGCATGAAAATTTATTTATTTAATCATATTTCCCATCACACATTTTGTCTTACGTAGTACTTAGCGCTCATCGAGCCAATGGGTAAGTTTAGACTCATTTATCCAATTTGTTTATCACAAAATTGCACCAAGGACCACAGGAAGGTTAAGAATTACACAATTTGCATGAAATTATGAAATGTAATCGTTTTAAAAAAGCCGAATTATTAAGTTTATTTAATTAATTTTTCCATCACAAATTATACCACCAAGCACCGCAGTAAATTAGCCAATAGAGAAGTTAGAGTCAATTAACCAATATCTCCATCACAAAATTGTCTACCAACTAGCAAGTCTAGCTAGAGTGAAATAACCAAATTTTCCATCTCATATTTTGTCCTACAAAGCACCGCAGTAGCGCTAAATGAACTAATGATAAAGTCTAGGGATTGGACCAATTTTTCCATCACAAAATTGTATCAAACACCGCAGTAGCGCTAAACGAGCCAACGGCGAACTCCAGAGTAATTTAACCATTATTTTGACCCTGTTGTCACAATGGTCACCATGCCGGACTGCCAAACACATGGTTGCGGGTTCGATTCCCGCCTCAGACAAGTATTTATACTTAGATATTTGTCTGTGGTCCAGTTGTTTCTATGTATTATAAGTATATATTTACAAAAGAAAAGTATATAAGTAGAATGTCCGTTGTCTAGCACTTCTTCATTACATAGTATAAAACAAAGTCGCTTTTTCTGTCCCTATTTCCCTTTGACTGTTTAAATCTTTAAAACTACGCAACGGATTTTGATGCGGTTTTTTTAATAGATAGAGTGATTCAAGAGGAATGTTTATATTTATACATATAAACATTCCTCTTACATGCATAATATAACCGTGCGAAGCCGGGGCGGGTCGCTAGTATAACATAAGTCAAGTTACTTAGCTTGGGGCTAGATCGCGATGTGTGGAATGTCCTGCAATATTTATTTCACTACAGAACATCAACACGTACGCTACAACCCTCTCAAAGACGAGTGGATACTGGTGTCTCCTCATCGTTGCCTGCGTCCGTGGAGCGGTCAGACCGAGCCCGTTGAGGATCCGGAGCAAGAAGGGGATAATCCATTGCGAGCTGGCGCTGTTCGGGCTAATGGACAAGTTAGTTCATTTATTTTACTTTTTTTACGACCTCTGTGGCGCGTCGGGCTGCCTGCTACTCAGATGGTTGCGGGTACGATCCCCGGATCAAAATAAATATTTATAGGAATATGAATAATTTATTAAATAAGTTATAGTAGATTATGCATCAAGGGCATAAAGCAATGTCTTATGTTGTGGGTGGCACATTGAACCCCGAGTGTAACGAGGGACTCTCGGGTTAACTCCTGAGCGAAGCGAGGGAGTTAATGAGTCCTGAGTGAAGCGAGAGGTTCAAGCCGCCCAAGACGAAGACATGCTTTATCCCGAGGTGCAAACTCTACTTTTCATACCGTCTCAGTCCAATATTTTTTTTTAAATTCTTGTGGTGGCCAGTACCCTATTTGAAAAAAATTCACTTTAAAAAAAAATGGGGCAAATGCAATGAGATGGTGGTAGCATGATGGTAAATATTTGCTAGGTATTATAGGCAAAACCTATTTGCTTAGACCTACCGTAACAATCAAAATAAAAAAACATTAATCGTGGCCTGCTAGATTTTTGTAGACCAATCAAATAACTTATTATAAATAAAACCTATTTGCTGAGACCTTCAAAATTAAAACCAACAGTTTTCACACGAATTTCAACGTTCCAAGTTCAAATCACTTTATTCCCTTGGGAGTTTCATACAACATTATCTCCCTTGGGAATAAAGTCTTGCTTTAAGTTGAGGTTAATAGGGCTTTAAGGTGAAAGGGTACCTGCGCGCTCTCCATACAAACGTAGTCGACTGTTTCCTCCCTGGATAATGACACTAGCACAAATATTTTTGTGCCATAAAACCTATAACTGCCATGACTATGCCCCTATGTTTTGGTTTTTTTCATTTTCTAATTATAATAGAAATTAAAATTTTAAAAATTTTAAAAATAAAAAAAATAAAAAATTAGGGGCATGGTCATGGCAATTATAAGGTTTATGCTACAAAAATATTTGCTCTAGTGTCATTGTCCAGGGAGAAAACAGTCGACTACGTTTGTAATAGTTTGTATGGAGAAAGCCCCCGGTACCCTTTCCTCTTAATCCGTGATAAAAGTGCTGCAGGTGTGAAATAGTACATTGTTATCCAAGGTGTGAAAGTCACTCATTATAAGTCCCGAGACGGAGTTTGGCGCCCGAGCGTAGCGAGGGCGCTAATAGTTCGAGGGACTTAATGAGTCTTTCACCCGAGGTAAACACTGTGCTTTTCATTACGAATAATACATAAAATTCTTCCTAACAACGAGAGTGAATGAGACTATGAGACTCCATACCACATGAGTAGGTACTCTAGGTACTCATGTGTCCATACTACCTGATCCTCTTACAAGGTTGGGACCAAAGAGGTTATACATTAAAAAAGTTACTAAGTACTAAACTCTGGCAGTATGCATGAGCCGTGCCAAGCCATAATTATTATTCTTTGGTGTAAAAAAAAAAGCAAGGAGGTTAGGTTTTTGAAGTTCCTAATGCGTAATGATACTGATACTGGCTACATGCAGATTGCACAAGTCGTGCGAAGCCATAATTTGACATGACAGCTGTCAGTGAAAGCGAAAAGCCCTAGGGCTGGAAATTTTATTTTCTACACGCTCTTAAGGCATATTTAGACCTACTTTCGGAGTATGAGTAATGAAAAAACTTTTACTATATAAAAACATTAGATTAAAAGACCTACTTTTGTATCGCAATATGTGTGTTTTGAAGAATAAATAAACGTTCTATCCATCTATACCTATCTACAAATACAAATACTTTATTTACCAATATAGAGTTACAGAGTCTCATATTATTCCTGGAGATTCCACACAAAGCTGAGCCTGATTCGTGGAATCTAAGTTTGTAAGCCATGGACAACTTTATGAAATCTAACAACATTTCCAGCGTAATCCAAACTATACCTCAACGTACGTGTTCCCGAATGACTTCCCAGCATTGTTGGAGCGTGTACCAGAACCACCAGCCTCTGACCATCCTCTGTTCCAAGCTGCACAGGCGAAGGGTACTTGCAGGTGATATTATGTTAACTTTATCCTTTGAATTCGTCCGTAGTTAATTTGACAAATGAGCTCCCATACAACATACGGAACCCTTCGTGCTTCCGACTCGTACTTGGCCGGTTTTTTGAGAAATCGGTTGTTTAGTTTTTTTTTATATTTCTTACTATTTCGTTTATTTTGTCATACTTAATATTTATTCATTAGGGCCGAACCTACCTCAAATGGTAAAAACATGACGAATCTATAAGGGTTCCGTTCTGCACAATTCCGGGTTCCGTTTTGCCGTTTGGCTAAAAAAGGAACCCTTAAACCACCAGCCTCTGACCATCCTCTGTTCCAAGCTGCACAGGCGAAGGGTACTTGCAGGTGATATTATGTTAACTTTATCCTTTGAATTCGTCCGTAGTTAATTTGACAAATGAGCTCCCATACAACATACGGAACCCTTCGTGCTTTCGACTCGTACTTGGCCGGTTTTTTGAGAAATCGGTTGTTTAGTTTTTTTTTATATTTCTTACTATTTCGTTTATTTTGTCATACTTAATATTTATTCATTAGGGCCGAACCTACCTCAAATGGTAAAAACATGACGAATCTATAAGGGTTCCGTTCTGCAATTCCGGGTTCCGTTTTGCCATTTGGCTAAAAAAGGAACCCTTATAAGATCACTTTCTTGTCAGTCTGTCTGTCCGTGTGTCACCACCGATTTTTTAACGGTTTTTAATAAATTTTTTTTAAAGAGAAGGGACAGAGTAAGGAGCACAGATATTAGGTCAAGAACAAAGCTTACAGACATTCTACATCGAATAGACATGCAAAAATGGAGATGGACTGGACACATGTTACGTGACTCGAGTAACAAATGGAGTAAGCAGGTCACCCTCTGGTACCCAAGAGATGGGAAACGAAGTAGAGGTCGCCAAATCAAGATGGGAGGATGACCTAAAACTGACAGTCGGCCCTTTCTGGTCCAGAGTGGCTAGAGATAGGACACATTGGAAGGAGTTGGAGGAGGCCTATGCCAAAAGGCACACCGAACTAAGGGATTTTCTATAACAAATTACCCATTTAAAACATCAATAATTGTACACCCTAAGTTGGGAATAAAAGGCTTATATTATTATTACTAGCTGCCCTACGCGGTTTCACCCGCGTAACTCCCGATCCCGTGGGAATATCGGGATAAATTAAGATGCAAGCTATCCTATCTCTCAAGTTGGATCGAACTGCACATGGTGTGCGAATTTTATTATAATCGGTTAAGTGGTTTAGGAGTCCATTGAGGACAAACATTGTGACACGAGATTTATATATATTATAATATTTTTTTTATTTGTATTTTCAGAGTGATGTGCTTCCATCCGGACTCAAAGATGACCATCCCGCTTATGTCAGTTAAAGAAATACAAGCAGTTATTGAAGAGTGAGTACCTAACATAATATTTAACATTTCTGTTAAAACTACTGGACCGATTTAGATGAAACTCGGTATGAGGATACATTGATTCATTGACAGTAACATAGGGTACTTTTTATCCCGATATTCCCACGGGATCGGAGGTTACGCAGGTTAAACCGCTAGGTGATGCTAGTTAAGTATATACAATGTGTTGTAGCGAAGGGGTATTAATACGAAAAGGGGTTGTTCTAGGCGTCTAGACAAACAACTTTTGTTCTACGACTTTTGAAAATTCGAACTTTTTTTTTCGATAATTCTGAGGGAATTTTAACTTGAAATCAGCTGTTTCATACAAAAACATCGAAAGAAATGTTCGAATTTCCAAAAGTCGTAGAACAAAAGTTGTTTGTCTAGACGTCTAGAACAACCCCCTTTCGTATTAATACCCCTTCGCTACAACACATTGTATATACAAAAGAAATTATGTTTATCAGTTTTCTATCCTCTGTCTAGCTACCATAACACAAGCCTAGTTGCTTAGCCACAATGTTTATTTATTTACTAGCTGCGCCCCGCGGTTTCACCCGTGTAATAATTTTCTGCGTGACTTTCTTGATTATTTCTTCCTTGAACGTTTTCCTGACAATAACAAAAACAACAAAAAATAATTAGCAAAACGGTTCTCAAGATTTCCGCTTAATAACACATTCAGCGATTTATTTTTTTATTTTATAGACTAGCTTTTGCCCGTAACTTCGTCTGCGTTGGTATCGAAAATTTGAAGTAGATTGGACAAAGGAATCACGTTGTCCCATACAAACTTTGCCCCCCTTTTTCACCCCCTAAGAGGTAGAATTTCGGAGAATCCTTTCTTATCGGATGCCTACGTCATACAAAGAACACACCCTAAAAGTTTCAGGTCTCTACGATCAACGCTTTAGGCTGTGCGTTGATCCTATTTATTTGTTAATTTTTTTTGTCCTAAGATGGGTGAATCAGCTAAAAGAACTCGGCCGCAAGTACACCTGGGTTCAGATATTCGAGAACAAGGGAGCCGCGATGGGGTGCTCCAATCCTCACCCACACTGTCAGATCTGGGCATCCAGTTTCTTGCCAAACGAAGCCAGGGTCAAGGACAGGTAAAAAATATCTGATAAGGTACAATCAACGGTCATTAAGTACATACAATTTGTTGGTTTGATACGAATATGCTACGAAACTACTGGACCGATTTAGATGAAACTTGGTATGAGGATACATTGATTTATTGACAATAACATAAACTACATTTTATCCCGATATTCCTACAGCGTCCGCGTATAAGACCGCGAGGTCTTCTTCTTCTCGTATAGTGGTGTGGCTCACCTATTGTTAGAGTTTTCAGATCGCCTTAAGGCCACAAACTTGACCTAACGACTGCTACTATAGGTAACAACCGGGACCAACGGCTTAACATGCCTTCCGAAGCACGGAGGGGCTCACGGAAACACATTTTTGCCACACTACTAATTGGCCATCCATCAAAGTAATGACCGCGCCAGGCGTCGCTTAACCGCGAGGTGATGCTAGTATTTAATATAAACGTGATTTGTTTTAGAACACAAAAGGAATACTACGAAAAACACGGCAAAGCTCTATTGGTTGACTATTTAGAAAATGAACTACAGAAAAACGTAAGTAATTCCAACCCGCATATTTTAAGAGGAAAAGGTACCTGCGCTCTCTCCATACAAACGTAGTCGACTGTTTCCTCCCTGGATAATGACACTAGCACAAATATTTTTGTGCCATAAAACCTATAACTGCCATGACCATGCCCCTATGTTTTGTATTTTTTTCTGTTTTGTTTTTAAAATCTTAATTTCTTTAATAATTATCATTTTCTAATTAGCATAGAAATTAAGATATAAAAAACAAAAACATTTTTTTTTTCAGGAGAGACTTGTCACCCAAAACTCCGATTGGGTAGCCTTGGTACCCTACTGGGCCGCTTGGCCATACGAGACCATGCTCCTACCCAAGACAGGCCAGCCTCAACGGCTGACAGACCTGAATGTAGACCAGATGAGAAGCTTAGCTGAGATCATGAAGGTTTTAAACACGAAGTTTGATAACCTATTTAAGTGCAGCTTTCCGTATAGCATGGGATGGCATGGTGAGTGTTGGGGTCCGTAGCCAAAGGGTAAAAACGAGACTTTGTTACTAAGACTCCGCTGTCTGTCTGTCTGTCCAGGCTAGGATTAGATCGACCCAGTTGGCACAATGGTCACCATGCCGGACTGCCAAACACGGGGTTGCGGGTTCAATTCCCGCCTCAGACAAGTATTTATGCTTAGATATTTGTCTGTGGTCTGGGTGTCTGTATGTATATTAAGTATATATTTACAAAATAAAAAAAGTATATAAGTAGTATATCCGTTGTCTAGCACCCATAACACCAGTGTAGTTACTTAGCTTGGGGCTAGATGGCGATGTGTGGAATGTCCTGCAATATAATTTAATAATTTAATTTAAAAAAGATCGAAATCGGTTATATATCTATCTTCTGTTCTTTTTTTTTTCTACTTTGTCCTGACTGACTGACTGACTGATCAACGCACAGCCTAAACCACTGATCGTAGAGACCTGATACTTGGAGGGTGTGGTTTGTGTATGATTTTGTATAGAATGGTTGCAATACCACGTATTATACATACACGATTTCAGAATCTCAATAATACAGGCTTCTTTTTTAAAATTTGACACCAGGGTGACCATACATTTTTTTTCACTGGGAAAGGCTAAAGTTCAGGTTAAAGAATTTAAAAATCATGAAGTTTGAGTTAAATCTTAGTTTAAAAAAAAAACTTTCAATGTGTCATAAATATTATTGTTTGCATTCGATAGCACATTTATTCTGGTATACTATCAAAAAAACAGATTGGAATAATTCCTTCATTTGCAGTTTTGGCATCAAAAAACATACGGAAGGAGAGAAATTTTTAATTTTAATTAAATGACGTATATCTCTGAAAAAGAGAGACTTTTACAGTACATAACTTTTATTTTTCTGAACTGGCACAGTGTCCTCTATCCGTAGGTGCCCGCTTATCCATTCATTACCGGACACCCTGTAGTATATCCATTGTCTACCATCCACAACACAAGTCTTACGACGATGTATGGAATGTCCTGCAATATTTATTTCCCTGTCCCCAGGAGCCCCAACAGGGCCGGGCTCCGCCCCCGCTCCGCACTGGCTGCTGCACGCGATCTACCTCCCTCCACTCCTGCGCAGCGCGACCGTCCGCAAACACATGGTCGGCTACGAGCTGCTAGCGCAATCTCAACGTGACCTCACGCCGGAACAGGCCGCGGATAAACTGAGATCTTGTAGCGATATACATTATAAAATTGATAAATAAACAAAAAACTAACAATTAAAAGGACATCATTCAAATCGTACCCAAAAATTAAGGTGCCTGTCAGTATTAGTACCTTCTTGTATAAAAAAGTTGGATATACCTATCTATTGTGACGTATACGCTCGAGCGGAGCGACAGTCAGTCACGCTCAAGGAGCCAACGAGAGAGACCGCGCCCGCTGGGTGCATATGGCTACTACCTACCTAAAGATCATTAGCGTGTTTTAGGTCATGACTTAATCAGTAATCTCTGACTAAGACTAGATTTAAACCTAAATGACGTCATTTGAGAAACGTCACATAAATCTAAACTTACGTAAGTATTTTTGTTTTCTAGAACGTAACTTGGTTAACAATCTACGCTCAAGTAGAGTTTTTGACATATACGTAAAAACTGTCATTACCTGACATATGTCAAGATTCATTGTGTTTATTTTCTTTGTGTATTTTACAACTATTTTAATTTAATTAAGTCGATTTATTCAATTTTAGTCGGAAAAGCTTTAAGCAAAAGTACACAGGCTTTAACAAAAAGTCCAGTGGAAGCGAGAAAAATAAGGTGGGAAACATAAATGAAAATATTCTAACCCACCAAATTTTGTGAACCTGAAGGAGAAGCTCCCACCAGGATATACTTAACTAATCTGCAGTGGTTTGCGTGGCAGTCAGTCTGGGCCCAAGTAGGTTGCTGCACATTGGACCACCTTTACGGGGCCACTCTCAAGATAGAAGATAGAAACAATAAAAATTGTAAACAATGTATGAATTATGAATGAAATAAAATAAACTATTATTCAACATAATATTTATTTTTATTATAAAACATCTCTTAGGTACCAAGCTCCAAACAAATTAATCCTTAAAAACACAACACAACACACCAAAATCATAAACATAGGAAGCTAATAACAATAAGAATCTACAGCAACAAAGAGACGACTGGAAAAACCGCTGTTTTCTCGTGGTCCCAGGATTTTGTCCCATTAATGGTACCACGAGGGAGAACTATTTCTCGTGGTCCCATTGTTGTGTACATACATCCTGTATTTAAAAGTATGAGGTTACAGTACAATCATGACCACAATCAATAATGTTAATTTCAATTACTTATTTATTTATTACTTCCTCGGTTTAAAAGAAAACAAAAAACGATCTAAACGGAAACAAAAGACGATCTAAACGGAAACAATAAACTGTCTAAACGGAAACAAAAGATGATCGAACAAAAAAAAACGATCAAAACAGCGACATAATGGCAGGTAACTGTCTAAATGACAGATATCAAAGTGACAGCTGCTGTCAAACTTAAAACTAGTATATCTCAGAAACTTTTAATCCTTGATTGATTGTCTGGTTTTAAGTTTGACAGCTGTCACCTGAAATGAAGATCTCGATGAGATCTATCACTTCTGTAAAGAGATCACCTATCTAGGATCAATAGTTTCCGAGATATAGCCGTTTTAAGTTTGACAGCTGTCACTTTGACATGTCGTTTTGACAGGTTGTCTTTTGTTTCTGTTTCGATCGTCTTTTGTTTATTTTTTCGATCGCCTTTTGTTTTTGTTTTCCTTGGACTAGGAGATACGCTGAGATTGAAAAAAAATCTTAGCAGTACAACTTATAAAAAAAAACTAGTCACGTGGACAAAAAGTGTTTAATAGAGTTGCACACGACTGTACTTACCGGCAGGTGAAGCACGAGCCCGTTACCAATGTATATATACAGGAGGATAAATACGTTACTGAATATCGTAATGGGACTACGAGAAATAGTTCTCCCTCGTGGTCCCATTAATGGGACAAAATCCTGGGACCACGAGAAAACAGCCGGAAAAACATCGCAGACAGATCTTCTGGTAGAGATATCCTGGAGATACTTTCCAGCTCTCTGTAGGCCAACTGGGTCTTGAATTCTCAGCTTGTATTATGCCAGATTTCTATTTGTAATGTGGCAAGTCGCTCTTTTGCTCTACATTCTGTACTCTGGTGCTCATTGAAGGCTCGCAGACATTTTTGAACCAAAATAGAATTTCTTTCTTGATCAATTTCATATCAATTTGTAGAAAATTACACAAATAAATATAATGTGATAATTCCGTATTTTTTCTTCGTTGATAGTTCGTTTCCTTAGCTCTTTTTACAGTTCAAGTTTCATTCCGCGAGATGGCGGAAAGCATGAAACTTGGCATAGGTGTAGCTTTTACATAGATAATAAGATAATATATGTAGAAACAAGTCGTTTGGCGATTGTGTCCCCCCTTTCCTACCCTTTTGTGTGGCGAGTTTTTTTTATCAAAATGGTTAAAGCAATAACCAAACTGTCAATGAGGAATATCATCTTCATCAAATTCACTACAATAATTGTCTGTTAAAGAAGAATTGTTAACAAAGAAGTATGTTGATAAGACTTATCATTTTTTAAATATGCTTACCTTTCTTCCAATTAGGCCAGTGAAAATTTATACAAAAAAGGTAAACATCGAAAAAGCGCATGTATAATTTTTGAAGTGAAAACTTCTTTAGCGGCGTTGAGCACTTTTTCTGTAATGGGTATAAAATCTTAAACTCGCGTCAGGACACGTGACCTGATCGAAAAAGCGTAAGACGGATGGAGAGTAGACAGCTATCCCCTCTCTACGGCGCGGCGAAAATGGATGCCTGGGCCTACTGTTTTTAATTTGGCTGTGAGTGTATTAAGACGTACATATGGTATTTTTTAACGGACGACTATTGACGGACGACAAATGTCGGACGACAAATGTCGGACGACTATTTTTCGGACGACTATTGACGGACGACAAATGTCGGACGACAATTTGTTGGACGACAAATGTCGGACGACTATTTGTTGGACGACAAATGTCGGACGACTATTTGTCGTCCGACTATTTTTATTTTTTTCATCTAAAACTCTTTTTGCGTATGTTCTCGCGACATATGAGATTTTACACAGATATACAGTTTTCACTTCTGCCTGCACTCCCGGAGTGCGCTGTTTTTTTTTTATATGTTATTAGACCCTCCAAGAGTTGTTTATACCTGAGTTTGCATCTTTGCAAACCTGGGCTACTCCCATGGTGCTACAAAATTCTGACACGTGTGTTTTAGTTTTTTGGAAAAAACTACAACTTGGGAGCGTTTTTAAGAAATCTTTGTTTTGTATGTTTGTATATTGCTAGTGAAATTCATACTCTAGCACGTTTTTTTTAAAGAAATACAAATAATTATTATTCAGAACAATGTTTCAATCATTTACCAAAACTCAATTTTAAATAGTAGTAAACTATTTCTTTGTTTCTGAGAAAACTGTCAATCTAGCAGCACTTCTTTGGAATCAAATTAAAGGTAATTGTATTATCCACAAATATATTTTCTATGACTTTTTCTCTAGGACTATTACTTCCACCGGTACATGCCTTGGAAAATGATCCCACCGATAATTACGCAGCACCATGGGCCCAGGGTTTTCAAGGATACAAACTCAGATGTAAACTACTATCGGAGGGTCTAATAACATATTATAAAATAATATATTATAAAAAATAAAAAAAGCTCTTGTTCAATTTTCTGTTTCTACTTATCTTATCATCTTAAGTAAAAGCTACTTGCATGCCAAGTTTCTAGCTTTCCGCCATATGGGACCAAAATCGTCGGCTTGGCGAGCTTACGCCCCGTACTATATCTGGTTTGATTGATTGATAGAATGACATGACATAAAATGACATTGATGTCAAACATTTCGTTCCAATTTACGAAATAGGTTTATAATAATAATCGGAAATAGTAATGCAATATTGATTATTTTTTTAAAGCTTACAACAAAATTATGTCTAAATTTAAAAAAATTATGCATTTTTATTTAAATTCGTTAATATTTTAACTTTTCTGATTTGTTTTGTGTCTAATGCCTATTATATTTTTTTTGACAAGTCTGCGTAAAATGGAATATTTTTATCAAACACAATAAAACCTTAAATTAAACAGACTTGAACCATAGACGTACTTAAGACACGTCTAGGATGAATTCGACCATAGTTCGACTCTAGAGGCGTTTTGGAATAAGACGACGACTTAGTTCACAATCTGGAACTTAAAACTCGATGTACGTAAATCTAGTTTTAAGTTATGTTCTAGAATACGGGCCTTAGTTTACTTACCCCTACATCACAAGTGACGACAGGACGTCACACCTATGTATAAAAATATAATAAAAAATAGACAAAGCTTATCCATTGACTACTTATTTTAATATTTTTTCTGTAGTAATATCTTAAAACTGGTCAAAGGGATCTCTATAAAATGCAATTTTTGGAACGATAGTTCCTTATCGCGCGTTGTGAATGAGGGCTAGACGGAAAAAATTCTTACGAAAAAATTGTCTCGACACTTTTTTGCTATAGTAAGCTATTGTAAGCTGTGGGGCGTCGCATGTTTCTCTGTCTGTCTCTCTCTCTCTTATAGAAAGCAAGCCAGATATTTTCATTTCTATTTCGCATTGAACAGTGTGGTGTCGCGACTCATTAAAAATGTCGTTACAACTTTTGGTCTTAAAAATGTCGTTACAACTTTTAGTCTTAAAAGTGTCGTTACAACTTTTGGTCTTAAAAGTGGCGTTACAACTTTTGGTCTTAAAAGTGTCGTTACAACTTTTAGTCTTAAAAGTGTGGTTACAACTTTTGGTCTTAAAAGTGTCGTTACAACTTTTGGTCTTAAAAGTGTCGTTACAACTTTTGGTCTTAAAAGTGTCGTTACAACTTTTGGTCTTAAAAATGTCGTTACAACTTTTGGTCTTAAAAGTGTCGTTACAACTTTTAGTCTTAAAAGTGTCGTTACAACTTTTGGTCTTAAAAGTGTCGTTACAACTTTTGGTCTTAAAAGTGGCGTTACAACTTTTGGTCTTAAAAGTGTCGTTACAACTTTTGGTCTTAAAAGTGTCGTTACAACTTTTGGTCTTTTTTAACTGGCTGGCATTTTTTTGTGGGTATTTTTGTTAGGAGCATTAATGATCTCCTTTATATACTTTTTATGGGCAAATTATTTTTCAATTGTGCTCCACGGTTTCACCCGGGTAACTCCCGATCCCGTGGGAATATCGGGATAAAAAGTAGCCTATGTTACTGTCAATAAATCAATTATTATCCTCATATCATGGACAATACGTCCATGCCTCATACTTATTTTGCGGTCCGTAATCGACTTCGAGCGTCCGACATCGCTCAAAGTCGATAGCGGACTGCCATGCCATGAGCGCCCTCATAAGCGCTCACGAAAGACTGTTATGACATCATGAATACAAAAGGAAATACGTCATCCACGACGCCATCTTGTGCTTACTTCGACCCTGTACCATTATTCACTAAGGTTCAAGTCGTTGGGCGCGCGTGATTAGGGGCGGAGGGGGAGAGGTTTTTGTATGGCAATCTCGCCCGAATCACGCGCGCCCAACGACTTGAAGCTTAGTGAATAATGGCCTGCTCTCCAGCGAAATCTCCGTGAGCGAACTGTCAAATTGATGTTTGCGTCCGTTCGTTTGCGAGCGAAATTCGAATTTGATTATTTTATCATGAGTTTAGAAGTAATTGACGACCCAGTTGGGACAATGGTCACCATGCCGGACTCATGCCGGACTGCAAAACACGGGCTTGCGGTTTCGATTCCCGTCTCAGACATTAGATATTTGTCTGTGGTCTGGTTATTTCTATGTATTATAAATATATATTTACAAAAGAAAAGTA
Organism: Idaea aversata; assembly: GCA_907269075.1. NCBI lineage: Eukaryota > Metazoa > Arthropoda > Insecta > Lepidoptera > Geometridae > Idaea > Idaea aversata. The sequence continues at coordinate 1,136,250 of OU026083.1, forward strand.
TATATATAGGTACCTAGTATATCCGTTGTAAAGCACCCATAACACAAGTCTAGTTACTTAGCTTGGGGCTAGATGGCGATTTCATCACGCAAAACAAAACACTATTACCAAGCGCTCATACTAAATGTCCTCCCTCTGTTGATTGCAAGGAACTTTTATTCAATGTCGATTCAAACTTGAAACTGGAACATTTCTGTCAAAACTAACTAATCAGTCAGTGTCAACGTCAATCAAACAAACTAAAATAACCTCAAAACCGAATCCAAACAATCCAAATCACTGCGATTTTCTTGTTTTCTTTCGAAATTTCTGTATTTTTCTGATAAAAAACAGTGAATTTTTACGAAAATGCTGCCCCTATCGTTACTAAGAACAGCACAAAACCACCCAATGCTGGTAGAACTGAAAAACGGCGAAACCTACAACGGGCATTTGGTTAGCTGCGATAACTGGATGAATATAAATTTGAGAGAAGTTATTTGCACTTCAAGAGACGGAGACAAGTTCTGGAGGATGCCTGAGTGCTACATACGCGGCAGTACGATCAAATACCTACGTATACCGGACGAAGTTATCGATATGGTAAAGGAAGAAACTCAAGTGAAAGCCAGAAGTCGTAATGAAGTTTCTAAGGGACGTGGTGGCCAGAATATGAGGGCAGGTCGTGGCGGCAGTCGGGGTGCGTTCGGGAACCGCGGACGACCGGCGCCCCTCGCTCGAGGCGGCGGGAATCCACGGCCACAGAACAAAAATAAAAAATAGACTAATTTAGCAACTTCATTCTAAGTTAAGCTTTTTTATTATTAAATTAAGATTTCTATAAGGTTTATTGTAGTTTTATTGGTAGATATTATCTAGTGGATTCATATTTGTGTAAGCGTGGGTAAAGCGAATGAAAGAACTGACAAAGGAGTCTTCATTAAAAACTATTTATTGTAACAAGTAGGTATTTACAGTAAAATTAATAATAATAGACATAAAGTATTGCTAGGTTGACATAATATAATATCGTTTAGTTAGCATTTTGGCCAAATACTAAATTAGTTTACATAAGGTGAAACGTTTCAGTAGTGATATGTATCTATTGTTAGCAGCCAAGTGATGTCACATCTGTTAATATAAGTCAAACTTGCTGTGTGCGTTGCCGATCTCCACCACCCGCCTCAAAAAGCAAGCAGGACATGGGTTCACTAGCTCGTTGATTCGCTCCTTGGTCATCGGTTGGTAAGGTGGTTGGGTTCGATGCTGCATACAGTAAGATTATTCCACATTATGTCCTAGGGTTATCTTGTATTCTCTAGGAAAAGTAACAACATTCACTTAATAATAATTGGTGAAGTGTGGTTCGCTTCGCAATCCACGTCAGTGGTTTATGTTGGAACTGTTTTATCATATCAACCGTTATTTATATTCCAAACTAGGTACTAGAGATTTAGTAGGTGTAATTTCTATTCCTAAAAAGCATAAAAACTCCTGATTTACAATACTATATAGTTAGCCAACTAGGTACTCTTATTGACTAAGATTATTACTAAAGGGTAGTTTATTGAAGGTAGTTGATAGATTACAAAATGGTGATTTGTGTTCTCCTTAGCTGAATAAACGTTTTTTTCTATTTCGGTGTTTCTATGGACATAATAGGTAGGTTACTCTTTCGTGCTTCTCAAATGTAGTGGTAAGTGAATCGAATATATCTACCTTTATATTTATTCTGTGCAAAAAATCTCATTTCTAGACTCGGCAGTTAAGAATGGGCATAGTATTCGCTGACAGAGATTACACAGCCGAAAACTGCTTGGTCTAAAAACATTTTGCACAATAAGTGTCAGCCAAATGGAGTCAATTGCCATCATCTCTTCTTGAGGCCTGCAGCAGCCTCAAAAAGCTACTAAGCTACAGAAGGCTTCTGGAAGGACCTGGGATGGTTAGGAAGGGCCTGGTGGTTGGTTTTTGTTAGAATTAAGGTTTAATGTGGTACAATAAAGAGTTTATCTATCTATCTATGGTTGGAGCGACAAGGAGAATCTTCTCACACGCACAATGGCCCAAAAGGCTACAGCACTCAACAGCATGGATTAAACGCAAAGTTAAGTGTAACTAAAACAAAATTTACGTATGTTGATTTATCTTTATTCAATTACTAGCTAATTAATCGAATGTTGTATAAAAATATCTTAAGTACAATTTACTTACAGAAAACTATAAATAAACTAAATATAATGGCAATTTAAAGTACCTACATAATAAGTACTACTAGGTTTCAATCGTAAATCACTACATAGTATAAAACAAAGTCGCTTTCTGTCCCTATATCCCTTTGTACGCTTATATCTTTAAAACTACGCAACGGATTTTGATACGGTTTTTTTTAATGGATAGAGTGATTTAAGAGGAACGTTCATATGTATAATACATGCATAATATAACCGTGCGAAGCCGGAGCGGGTCGCTAGTGTAAACTAAAATAGTTAAACCACAACCTCTAATAAAGGCTTGTGACCTATTTTAAAATAGGCAGTAAGCACTACCTAAGTAAAGTTATGACTAAATCTTAATTATTTTTGATCATCAAATAACAGGCAAATCTGACACTACAAGATTTTTTTACATTGCATTTGTTGTTTAAATTAAGGTGAAAGGGTACCTGCGCTCTCTCCATACAAACGTAGTAGACTGTTTCCTCCCTGGATAATGACACTAGCACTAATATTTTTGTTGCATAAAACCTATAACTGCCATGACTATGCCTCTATGTCTTAGTTTTCATATTCTAATTATCATAGTGTCAGTAACAAAACGAAAACGACTGAAGGAAGTCAACAACACAGTGCTTCATTTGATGGATACGTCAGGGCGCCGCCATCTTGACTACTGTTTTGTGTCTATAAATAGGAATAAAATGACGGAACGTGGTTCAGTCTGTCGCAGTAGCTTCATGATGTCCGAACCTTTTTATGGTCGTACCATTTATTTGAGTTAATTAGTTTAATACCGTTCAGTGAGTGGATTAAGCGTTGTGGTAAAATAATGCCGATGGGTATGTAATTTATATGATTAAAATATGTTCTGATGATAAGTGCCTTTATATTTACGTAACCTTACGCTCAGATTTGCTTAAAATACCTGGTCCTTTATATCAGAAGTGCGATGACATAGTGAAAATCGAACTTTCACGTGGCACGTTTTCGGTCTTGCTGACAATAAGTGTTTTATGGTTTTAATCTAAATCTTAAAAAAAAAAGGAGCGTGTAAAATATTGTGAATTATTGTGATATGAAATATTGTGATTAAATATAAAAAAGCAAATCTATTGTTGAAATTTGTGGGTAAGACAATAATTAAAATAACGGTTAAATAACCTAAATATTTTTATTGTGATAAAAATTATACGGTGAAAAACAATAAAACATACAGAGGCTTCATAAATTACTGTGTTGAATTCAAGTAGCGAAGAGGGAGACATATTACTCCTTCTTCATCTGTTTATTTGAAGATGCTTTTAGTAATTTTGCAGATTGAATAGCGAGTGAATGTAGATGACTTGTAGATGGTGACACAGGTGAAAAACCGTGAAAACAGCACGGGGACAACACGTGTTTAGCAGAAAACACATTTCGTAAGCATTTTGTATAAAATGATTAGCTGTAAAGATTGTATAATTAATGTGTTAATTTTTGTTATAATACAGTTGAACTATGGACAGGCGCAAATGATGGGCGCAAATGCTGGGCTCAAAATGAAGCGTGAAAACAGCCCGAGGATGTAGTAAAATGACTATAGTGGAAAATGGTGAGCTGTATCGTTTATAATTTGTATAATGAGCTGAATACTTTCGTAAAAAAGTATAATTACAAAAATATCGCTAGGTTTGAAAAATTTAGAGCCAGGAGTGGCCGATGCAATCAATAAAGTGCTAAAATATCTTATCAAAATTGGTGATGCAAGTAGATTAAATCCAGATTTTTACATGGCTGTCTGAAATATTGTTTCTTATGAAAAGTTTTGAATTAGTAATGGTCGCTAGTATGGATATAACAAAGAAATATGCCATATAATTAGCGATGCAAATGGATTAAATTCAGATTTTTTAAAGCTGTATCGTTTATAATTTGTATAATGAGCTGAATATTTCTGTTGTAAAGTATAATTACAATTAAGGCTAGATTAAAAAAAAGTTAAGAGCCAGGAGAGGCCTATGAAGTCAATTAAGTTCTGAAATATTTTATCAAAATTGGTGATGCAAGTAGATTAAATCTAGACTTTTACATGGTTGTCTGAAATGTTGTTTTTTATGAAAGTTTTGAATTAGTAATGGTCCCTAGTATGGATATACCAAGGAAATATGCCATATTATAATTAGCGATGGAAATGGATTAAATTCAGATATTTTAGATGTTGCATAGAAATATTTTAGTTTTTGAACAGTTTTGGTCAGAGTAGATAATTGCCGCAAAAAGTGGATTCATGGGTAGATTCATATTTTTGACCAATTAGTCGAGAGTGTGAATTTGCAGATGGATTTATTTTAGTAAAGGTGTACATGCTATAAGATGTTGTGAAATAAACTCGATACGCTGTGAACGCAAGTCATTCTTAAACCGATAATATAAATCATTCAGATATGGGTGTCTCTCTCTCTCACAAGTGAAGCGAAATGTTCTTTGTGAGATGTGTAGCGAGAAATCTAGAATGAAGAGATCTGTAAATGTAAAAAAGAAATGGCGTTGCAATATGGGTTCTAATGGCAGGAAAAAGAAATAAAACTCAAATTAGAGATTCCCATGCAGTTGCAGTCACTTCAAACATTTTTCCAACAGAAGTAGAGTGACAGAATTGTGTATAGTAACAGATATCCATGGTGAACACTGGTACTTTAAATACATGGCGATACACAACTAAGCTGATATTGAACATCACTTGGTTTAAGCCATTTGGTTGAGTTGGTTGGCCGGCGATGGGATAGCTAGCTCTTCCAAGATTCTGTCCCTTTTGCTCTGGTGTGTGGATGTGGAAGTATTGCGAACTGTAGATGTCTTTTGGTCGAGTTAGTTGGCCGGCGCGGGCGATGGGATAGCTAGCTCTTCCAAGATTCTGTTCTTTTTGCTCTGGTGTATGAATGTAGAAGTATTGCAATCATTTGATGTCTTTTGGTTGGGTTGGTTGGCCGGCGATGGAATAGCCAACTCCTCCAAAACTCTGTTTGCTCTTCTATATCAAAATGATCAAACGTTGCAGAATATGACCTTTTTTGTGTTGTTCTCAGCTTCCAAATTCGACTACAAGGGTGTTCGAGGGCGAACACAACCGCAGGACGGCCGTGTCAGTAACAAAACGAAAACGACTGAAGGAAGTCAACAACACAGTGCTTCATTTGATGGATACGTCAGGGCGCCGCCATCTTGACTACTGTTTTGTGTCTATAAATAGGAATAAAATGACGGAACGTGGTTCAGTCTGTCGCAGTAGCTTCATGATGTCCGAACCTTTTTATGGTCGTACCATTTATTTGAGTTAATTAGTTTAATACCGTTCAGTGAGTGGATTAAGCGTTGTGGTAAAATAATGCCGATGGGTATGTAATTTATATGATTAAAATATGTTCTGATGATAAGTGCCTTTATATTTACGTAACCTTACGCTCAGATTTGCTTAAAATACCTGGTCCTTTATAATAGGAAGAGTTAAAAACAAAAAAAACATAGGGGCATAGTCATAGCAGTTATAAGTTATATGCAACATAATTATTTGCTCTAGTGTCATTATCAAGGGAGGAAACAGTCGACTACGTTTGTATGAAGAGAGCGCAGGCACCCTTTCTTGTTAATGTTCTCTATTCATTGATATAGGTATGAAATGTCATAGGCTTAAAACAAAACAAAATAGCGACTACTAATGCCAGTCTCCAGAGAAACAATCTCTGAAATTACAAAATCTTCGAGTCTGAATCTTTGCATTTAGGTACTTACTTACTTACTTTGCATTTATTTACTTTGTATTTTTTTTACTTTTAGTACCTACGTAGGGGAGCACTGAAAAAGGATTTCAGGAAATTCAACCTTTAGAGGTGCTCATAAAATTTGTTTATAGTAACTATTACGTATTCTGTGTTGAAGCAATACCACTTTTAAGGTGGACGCACATTGATACGCGCCGAACGAAACGTCCACGGAAAAATGTACCTTATAATAATAGAAATAAGGTAGGTACATTTATTCATTTATTTATTACAGAGTCGGCCGCCTCTGACGATGCGGACGACTCTGATGACGTCATCGGAAAAATAAATGTAGACACCTTATCTCTATTATTATAAGGTAGGTACCTTTTTCCTTGGACGATAAGATAAAAGTAGGTAGGTACAAATAAATTGGGAGACTATTAAACGGTTCAATTCTCATGAAGCCATTTTACGAAGTGAACCACGTTCCATTATTTAAATATACACGCAATCTCTCTATTATTGTAAGGTACCTTTTTTCCGTGGACGGCAAAAATTCGATGCGTTCGGCGCGTATCAATGTGCTTCCACCTTTATAGAGACACTGAAGCGGGTGACATTGCAGGGCGGAGCTAGTATCTTATATAGGCATTTGAAAGTAAGATATATCAATTTGAGGGAACTGTTCCTGCTTCTTGACAGCGGCCACGTTCACCCTTGGCGGCTGTAACAAACAAACAGATCGGTAAATAGATTGACAGACGGATAAATGGCTCGCCAGGTATATAAATGGTTTCCCAGGTAGAGAAATGATTCGCCAGATCGATAAATAAATAAATAAATTAAATGATCTTTATTGCAGGCATTGAACCACCCATAAAATAAATATACGTGAATACTAATAATAGCCGACTGTCAAAGTCGGATAAATGGCTCGCCAGGTAGATAAATGGCTCACTCGGCATATAAATGGTTTGCCAGGTAGAGAAATGGTTTGCCATATCGATAAATAGCTTGACCGGTAGATAAATGGCTCACCCGGTATATAAATGGTTCGCAAGATCGATAAATAGCTTGACCGGTAGATAAATGGCTCACCCGGTATATAAATGGTTCGCAAGATCGATAAATAGCTTGACAGACGGATAAATGGCTCACCAGGTAGATAAATGGCTCGCCAGGTATATAAATGGTAACAAGTCTTTTCTTATATTCGCAACTGTGATAAAAAGCGTCGTACGATACGCGTGTGACATTTAAACGCGCTCGCATTCTTATCGCGTGTCACGCCAGATCGATAAATAGCTTGACAGACGGATAAATGGCTCACCAGGTACATAAACGGCTCGGCAGTTAGGGAAATGGTTCACCAGTTCCAAAAATGCTTCGACAGACAGACAGAGACGTACCTTAGTCCTATTATTATCGTGCATCATCTTCATATGTTTGTAGACGGAGGTCTGCCAGGAGAATGTGGCCGGGCACAGCTTGCATTTGTAACTCTTTGCGTTGTTCAGCGAGCGTTGTGTGTGCATCGCCCATACGTGGCCCTTCAGACGCTTCTCAGTCTGGAATATAAAAAAAAAGGGAATGGTAGAACGTTAGTTGAGGCGCCATCGTCATCTTGTTTTTTCTATTGTGTCTATTGTGTTGCGTGTAAATTTAAATAATGGAACGTGGTTCACTTCGTAAAGTGGCTTCATGAGAATTGAACCGTTTAATAGTCTCCCAATTTATTTGTACCTACCTACTTTATCTTACGGTTTTTCGTTTCATATTTCTATTCGTAACGCGTAATAATTAGAATCCTTACCTTATAAGATTTCCCGCAAATATCACAAAGATGTTCCCCTTCGCTGGTATCATCTTTTTTCTTCCCCTCGTGTATGTTGTTCATATGGGCCACCATTATCTTTGCTGTTTTAAACGCCTGTAAATAAATGTATAAACATTATAGGACATCTCCCACAGCGCCATCTAGCCGTAAGCTAAGCAATTAGGCTTGTGTTATGGTGACTAAACAACTGATATAATACTAATATACTTTTTTTTGTAAATTATATATACAGGGTGATTTTTTTACATAGGCCTTCAGGGCTATATCCTAAACTATAAGAGATAGCGAAAATTGCTGAAATTAGTTGCGTGCCCGATTTTGACAAAAACTAAAACCGTATTAGATTTTTTTAAATTCATTACGCTATCCAGGAATCGAACCTGTTGATTTTGCAAAAAAAGAATCAGCCTATATTTTTATACCGATCGTGTTGCTGATAGAGATTAATTCCTGGAAACAAACATAGCAAATCACAACAGAACAAATCAAAGGAAATTGCTAATGTTTGTTGTTTTCACCGATGAAACTGGAAAGATGAAAATCTTTCCGTCTGGAATAGGTAGAATTTCGGAAAATCGGATGCCTACGTCATACAAAGAACACACCCTCCAAGTTTCAGGTCTCTACGATCAGCGGTTTAGGTTGTGCGTTCATCTGTCAGTCAGTCAGGACAAAGCATTTCATATGTATTAAGGGTTATTGGTAACTATACTAGCAAGCCGTTGAGAGCTACTTCTGTGCACCTTCACAAACAACTTTTGTTCTACGACTTTTGGAAATTGAAAAAAAATAAAATTTTGAATTTAAATAAACAGATTTTTTAAAACAAAGGTCATTCAGACTATGACCAGTAGATAAAACTTAAAAAATAAGTAAAATTTTAAGGTTTAAGGACCTCTCCGTGTTAGGAATAGCTGATTTTCAGGTAAACCTTACCTCAAAATTGTACGAATTTTCAAAAGTCGTAGAACAAAAGTTTATTGTTAAGGTGCACAGAAGTAGCCCTCAACGGGTTGCAAGTATAATTACTTATAGTATAACAACTTTTGTTCTACGACTTTTGGAAATTCGAACATTTTATTTGAAAATTTTAAGGTTAAGTTTACCTGAAAACCAGCTGTTCCATACACGGAGAGGTCATTATCCTTAAAAGTTTACAATTTTTTTATGTTTTATCTAGTGTTCTTGGTCTGAATGACCTTTGTTTTAAAACTCTGCCGTTTTTCGAATTTACATATCTTGAAAATTTTCTGTTTTTTTCGAATTTCCAAAAGTCGTAGAACAAAAGTTGTTTGTTAAGGTGCACAGAAGTAGCTTTCAGCGGTTTGCTAGTATAGTAACCAATAACCTTGTATAATATCATCACTACATAGTATAAAACAAAGTCGCTTTTTCTGTCCCTTTATCCTTTTGTATGCTTAAATCTTTAAAACTACGCAACGGATTTTGATGCGGTTTTTTTAATAGATAGAGTGATTCAAGAGGAAGGTTTATATGTATAATACATGCATAATATAGCCGTGCGAAGCCGGGGCGGGTCGCTAGTAGATATATATTTTATAATATGTATAGATATCGTATATTACCTTAAAACAGACGCTACATTGATATTTGACTCTCTTCAAATGATCCCAGTCTATATGATCGACCATACACCACTTCGTCGCAAACTTCTTACCGCAGTAATTACATTCGTGGCTACAAAACATATATAATAAAAATACAAAACATAAAAAAGTTAAAAAAGAGGATCATAAGTTTTAGATACGCGGCGCGAGGAGGTATTTTCAAAAATGACCCGTATCGTGCGATAGAGAGAGTTTAAGTTCGGACGTAATTGCCTTCATTTTGCTTTCAAATAATGTTGCGGGCCGTAACGACTTTACCCCCTTGATCCTTCACAAAATGAAATAAATTTGGTCTCATTTAATTCACTGCTTCTTATTCTAGGTTTATACGTTTTACTTTTTTTGTAATTTAGTTTAGTCTATTAAAAACAATTGAAACGCTTGATACAGTTTTTAAGTAAAAAATTATACTAATAACTTTTATCATAGGCAATATTTATTTAAAAAAAACTGGTTGCCTGTAAAGTCGGTATACGGGCGAAAGTTTTACGTGACAACAACTGTGCTCGAGTGGAAGGGACGCGTGCCTTTCACTTTTTATGTCTGTCTCTCTCGCTCTTAGGCGGGCTAACCATGCCCGAGTGGAAGGGACGCGTGCCTCTCACTCGCTCTCATTGTGAGCGCATAACGTCAGCGGAGCGTAACGCAGTTTCTTGAAGTGTCACCCGGCAAACCAATTTATAAAACGTTGTCACGTCAATAAAAACGGTTAAACCTAGTTTTCCATTAGATCGAGAATATTTTCAAAAAATATCAAAATCGGACTTCGTTTATGGGGGGGAAAACGTTACCGCTTTTTGTATGGAAATTTACAGCCTCACACTGGTCTTAAGTTAATTTTTAATTAACAATATATCCCCCATATATTTATATCGTGTTGACTCAGGATCTTGATTTTTATACACCTTATAGGGACTATAGACCTCAGTATCTGGTATGAATTTCAACTTGCTAGGTCCACCCTTTCCAGAGAATATCGGTGGTGACACACGGACAGACAGACAAGAGAGTGATCTTATAAGGGTTCCATTGTTTACCGTTTGAGGTACGGAACTCTAAAAATTACTTAAACAACAAAAATGAGTAAAAACAATGAGAAAAAGCAGGCTAAGTGCGAGTCGGACACGTGCACGAAGGGTTCTATTATATTCTGTTTTTAGTATTTGTTGTTATAGCACAACAGAAATACATAATCTGTGAAAATTTCAACTGTCCAGCTATCACGGTTCATGAGATACAGCCTGGTGACAGACAGACAGACGGTGGAGTCAGTAGAGTCTTTGGGTACGGAACCCAAACTTACTAAAATGTGTACGTTTTTAGTTAAATAAATTACAAAAAAAAAATGTTGATCTTTACACATTTATCTTGGAAGTACTTTAAAGTAGCAGGTTCAAATCCAACCTCAGACATATCTGGTACTTACCTAAACAAATATCTATCAGCATGTTTTTTGCTAAACCGAAGATGATTCTTCAAGCAATCTCTTGAAGCGAAACGCTTACGGCATTGGCGACACTGGAATATATAAAAAAATAATTAGCTGCACGGTTTCACCCGCGTAACTCCCGATCCCGTGGGAATATCGGGATAAAAAGTACCCTATGTTACTGTCAATGAATCAATGTATCCTCATATCGAGTTTCATATAAATCGGTCTAGTATATATGCATGTATTATACATATAAACCTTCCTCTTGAATCACTCTATCTATTAAAAAAACCGCATCAAAATCTGTTGCGTAGTTTTAAAGATCATAGGGACAGACAGCAGGAAGCGACTTTGTTTTATACTATGTAATGATAATAAATAAATACATATTGCAGGACATTCCACACATCGCCATCTAGCCCCAAGCTAAGTAACTACACTTGTGTTATGGGTGCTAGACAACTCATATACTACTCATATAATACTTATAATTAGAAACAACCAGAAGGCCAATTCTCGTAAACAACATTGTTTAAGTTACATTTCAATATCATTTCGATTGCAAAAGATACGCTTAAAGTCAGTTTTTTTTAAAACCTAACTTTGAGGGTATTTTGAGCTACTTTGAGGGTATTATTTGTGATCGAAATGCAATCGAAATGATATTGAAATGTAATTTGAACAATATTATTTACGAGAATTGGCCTTCTGACCACAGACAAATATCTAAGCATAAATACATGTCTGAGGCGGTAATCGAACCCAGCAACCCTGTGTTTGGCAGTGCGGCATGGTGACCATTGTGCCAACTCGGTCGTCATAATGATAAGTATATAATGATGGTATGTCCAATGTTCATATTTTCCCCCTGGTTTACCTCGTGGGCAGCCCCAGCCGCTCGGTCCTTGTGAGCTCTAGTGTGTCTCGTTAGATTCCTCTTCCATTGGAACTGTTTACCGCATATAGGACATGGGTATGTTATGCCATCATGGATTACACTAAAAACATGCAAAAAATGTTTGTCTGTAAAGTCGGTCGGACGATAACTTTACGTGATGACGTCTTATGAAAACGATGTAAAATTAAAATGTTATTTTTTTCTCTTTTATTTTCCACCGCCCCGGCTTCGCACGGCTGTATTATGCATGTATTATATCTAAAAAACTTCCTCTTTAATCACTCTATCTATTTAAAAATACCGCATCAAAATCCGTTGCGTAGTTTTAAAGATCTAAGCATACAAAGGGATATAGATACGGCGAAAAGTGACTTTATTTTATACTATGTAGTGATAGTGAAGATACTTTTTTAGGAATCTTTTTTTTTTAAATAAGTTTTCTATTCGACACACGTCGACACTCGTCACCATAACACAAGCCCAGATGAGCGATATTATTATTAAATACGCTGTTTCCATACGGGAACGGACACGTCATGGTTATGTTACCATGACACATGACGTATTACCGTGACACTTTTTTGTGAATGCAGGTGTTTCACCAATTTAAAAAAAGCTTTTAAATAGTGAGAAAGGTTTTTTAAATAATTGTTACCAGGGTTTTTTTGCAAAGTATTTTACTTACAAAGGTTAATCAGTAAGTAATAAAATGAGTATTTTATTCACAAAGTATTTAATCATAGAAGTGATATTTTCACTAACAAAATGAGTGTTTTATTCACAAACTTAGTATCACTATCACTACATATTATAAAACAAAGTCGCTTTCTCTGTCCCTATGTCCCTATGTATGCTTAAATCTTTAAAACTACGCAACGGATTTTGATGCGGTTTTTTTAATAGATAGAGTGATTCAAGAGGAAGGTTTATATGTATAATACATGCATAATATAGTCGTGCGGAGCCGGGGCGGGTCGCTAGTGTTATCATAAAAGTGAGTATCTTACGAGCAAATTGAGTATTTCACCAACAAAGTGAGTATTTTTTTTTTTTACAAAGTATTTCACTAACAAAATGTGTGGTGTGGTAAATTGATCAATGATCATATCATAGAGGCGGTTTATGACACGCGAACGGAACGCGAGCGCATTAAAAAGTCGAGATGCAATGATCAATAATCCACACGCGTATCGTACGACGTTCTTTATCACAGTTGCGAATAAAAGAAAAGACTTGTTAAAATAATAAAAATTTAATAAAGTATTAAAACAATTCGTGGAAGTACAATTGTTAAAATAATAATTTACAGTTTTTGTTGGTATTTTTATGGTATTATAAATTCATTTTCAATTTCAACTTTAATAAAGGAGTTGGTTGGATTTTGTGGAATCAACAAAGATAAGGGGTCATTATCGTTAATGAGATCAGGAATCACCGAATAATCATGGTCACGGAATGACTGTCTTGACTCAGGACAAAACTGTTTCCTCTGTGGCTCTAAAATGGCACTTGTTATTTTTGCCTTGGAAGATCCAGCGACTGCGTCAGATCGCCAATCACCATGACGCTTTAAACTTGATATCTCAGCTCCTGAATTATCGGCTAGCAGTCTTGCCGAGGTTTTTCTAAAACTTTGCCCCGTGTAAGTATCTGGCTCAGGCAAATTTAAATACTTTGCAATTTCTCTAGGCATTGTCCCAAATTTGTTGACACCAATCGGTTGGACAGTACATTTGCGTTTCTGATAGTTAAGGAAAAAACGGTTTGTTTTGACATTTGCTGGTCGAAGAGCTTTATATTTTTTAACGATCTCATAAAAGGGACCGTCGATTGTGAATGCTCTGGGAAGCCTGTTTTTGGTGTTTGGAATTTTCACGAGAAATATTTCGCCGTGGGTTTTTACATCTTCCGTTGTAATATCACAAAGCTCTTGACGTTTACAACCACCGGCAACCCCGAATATTAAGGCGACCTACAAACATATCAAATAGTTAGACATTTTAAATAGTAAATAATAAATATAAATATTGCAGGACATTCAACACATCGCCATCTAGCCCCAAACTAAGTAACTAGACTTGTGTTATGGGTGCTAGACAACTTATATACTACTTATATACTTTTCTTTTGTAAATATATACTTATAATACATATAAACAACCAGACCACAGACAAATATCTAAGCATAAATACTTACCTGAGGCGGGAATCGAACCCGCAACCCTGTGTTTGGCAGTCCGGCATGGTGACCATTGTGACAACTGGGTCGACAATTTTGCCAGAATTATAAGATGTTATAAAGAAACTAGCTGCGCCTCGCGGTTTCACCCATCAAAAGTAGCATATAATATCATCCAGGTCTACGTCTATGTATGTAGCGAGTTTCATCGCAATCGGTTTTGTAGTTTTTCCTAGATGGAAAAACAAATACATACAAACTTTCACATTTATAACATTAGTAGATAAGATAGAGGGTTATTACTAGACATCGGATTATATGCACTATCAAAATGCCAAAATATGCATGCAAATATGCACTAAAAAAGGGCGAAATGTGCACAAAATTTTCTCAGTCAAAAAACATTTATTATTAGAATTTACTAATCTAAATACGCAAGAAAAAGCAAGACATAGGGGCATAGTCATGGCAGTTTTAGGTTTTATGCAACAAAAATATTTGTGCTAGTGCCATTATCCAGGGAGGAAACAGTCGACTACGTTAAAATTTAAGAATGTATGTTTTTTTTTAATTCCTTTTTTGTGTAAACTGTACCTATACCTATTTCTTTGTGTGTGTTAATTTAAAAGTTGTCGTGTGCCTGTACCAAATAACTGTTTTTCTTTCTTTCTAAATTTGGCGACATTTGCAGAGACCTTTTCAAGCAGAGTTTGTCCGGTTAATAAATGGGTCACTGCGAGCTAGCAGACTACGTACTACTAAAACAAGCACTTTCAATAAAAAAGTAACAAAATATGCAATAACGCTATAAGAATTCAATTATTTGCATATGCAAACATGCAAATGCATTAATCCAATGTCTAGTTATAATGAAATAGCTGCGCCCCGCGGTTTCACCCGCGTAAGTCCCGATCCCGTGGGGATATCGAAATATAAAATAGCCTATAGCCTTCCTCGACAAATGGACCATCCAACACAATTTTTTTAGTAGTAAATCTTAAGATTAGCGCGTTCAAACAAACAAACTCTTCAGCTTTATAATATTAAGTATAGATAACTAACCTTTATTGCCAAGTACTGACTATCCGGAGCTTCATTTAAAAACTTCTCAACATCGCTTGGTAACAGTACTTTCGATGTTCTACCAACATATCCATTTGAACTTTTTTTTAGAAACTCTAAAAGCTTAGAGTACGTTTTGATGTTAATATTGTATTTGGCCCGTATAGTGCTTCTCAACATAGAATATATACACCAAAGCGTGTTGGGCGAATATTTCTTTTCCAATTCACTGAAGTATGCCAATAAAACGTTCTCAGAAAACGACTGGTGGTTTTTGCTGTTTTTCCATTGCATGAACGTTTCGTAAGTCGCTAGATATTTCGCTTTGGAATTCGGAGGCAACGAGTTATCACTTTCATTTTGTGCCTGTATTATTTCCGGCGGCGTTAATGGCTTATGTTGCTCTTGCTCCCTTTAAAGACGACATTTTTGATAACAAATCGAAAACAAAACGAAAAAGTTTAAAAATATTCGTGTTTAGGGCGGCAATCATTTTTTTTCGTGTTCTCAAATTTGCTTCAAGTCTTTTTAAAATTCGAACCGTTTTTGCTGGCTTAAAAACTCTTTGTTGGTACCTACCTTTTTACACATAAAAACAGACCAGTTAAATTAAGAATGTTTCATCTACCTAACATGTACTTAATTATTAAGCAGTAAGGAATTTAACTTATCGGGAAAACTTTACAGCACTTGTGCGTTATGGTAAAAAGTAAAACGCACGCGTGCATAATACGATGGATTACGAGCCTAAAAGCGGTTTAATAAGATCCACTTTATGAGCAACTGTGATAAAAAATTATAAAAATACTTACACATGAGCTCTATAACTTTTCTTAGTATGAAACACTTTGTCGCAGCCTTTACAGTTGATGTACAATTTCTCCTTCGGTTTCTCATCTTTATTTTGTGGTAGAATTCTAAAAATAAAAGAGTCTCTTTACTGAAATTCATCAGTATTTAAGCGGTTAAAGCGTGAAAACTTAACAAAGTTACTTTTGCACTTAAAATATTGAAAGGTGGTAGGATGTAAGGATGGTATGATAAAAGGATAGAAAACAAAGGATCAAAGGATATAAGTATGAAAGGACGGAAGGATAAATGAATAGAAGGCTGGATGGATAGTAGGATGGAAGTATGGGAAACTGCAAAGATGAAAGCATATGGAAGGATAAAAAGATTGAAGCATGAAAGCTCGGGAAGCCGGAAGGATGGTTGTATAGTACAACCAAAGATTGAAGGATAGTAGGATAGAAGTATGGAGGAATGAAAGGCTGGGACGATGGAAGGATGAAAGGATATTATGGAAGGATAACATAATAAAAATACTGAAAGATGAAAGACTGGAAGGCTGGGAGGATAGTGGCACGGAAGTTTGAAGGATAAAAGGATGGGAGTTTGGCGAAATGAAAGGCTGGAACAATAAAAGCTAAAAAAAACTGGGAGAATGAAAGGATAAAAGGACGGAAGGGTAAAAAGATTGAAGTATGGTAGGATGATGGAAGTATGGTAGAATGAAAGGCTGGACGGATGGTAGAAAGATGGAAAACTGGAAGGATGAAAGAATACGGAAGGATAGTAGGATTATGGAAGTATGGTAGAATTAGGATGGGAGAAGGATGGAATATATTATAGTACAAAAAGATACTTACTTAAGATGATATTTCAACGTCATTTTATTAGCGAAGACTTTACCACAACAATCGCACTGCGGACGTTCAGCGTGTACCACGTTCTTGTGGTATGATAGCTTCGATTTAGAACTGAAATAACAGATAAATATTGTTGGTAGCGCCATCTAACGGTAAGCAGAGACAAACATGAATAATATATACATATAAAATTCTTTGTCCTGACTGACTGACGGATCAAGGCAGTCTAAACCGCTGATCGTAGAGACCTGAAACTTGGAGGGTGTGTTCTTTGTATGACGTAGGTATCCGAAAGGAAAGATTTTCCAAAATTCTACCCCTTAGGGGATGAAAAAGAGGGGCAAAGTTTGTACGGGACAACGTGATTCCTTGGCCCAATCTTCTAATTCTGCGCGGACAGGTCGCGCATACATATAAAATACTTTGTCCTGACTGACTGACGGATCAACCCACAGCCTAAACCGCTGATCGTAGAGACCTGAAACTTGGGTGTGTCCTTTGTATGACGTATGCAACCGATAAGTAAGGATTTTGGAATATTTTACTCCTACGCAGACGAAGTTGCGGTTGTAAGCTAGTAATAACTATAAATTCGTGTACTACTCGCTATTCAGGGTCTGATTCGGTTTACCCAAAGACCTTATCAATATCTCGGCAAGGATACTCCACACTCATCATCATGGCGCCCTTGACACACTCATGTTCACAAATATTTTCCTTGAGTGCAGTAATATGGCTACATTTATCACTTACCCGAAGACCTTGTCACAATCTTGGCAAGGATACTCCTCACTCATCATCATGATGCCCTTGACACACTCATGTTCACCCATGCTCATCTTGAGTGTAGTCATATGGCTACATTTATCACTTACCCAAAGACCTTATCACAATCTTGACAAGGATATTCCTCACTCATCATCATGGCGCCCTTGACACACTCATGTTCACCCATGTTCTTCTTGAGTGTTGTCATATGGTTACATTGTATACACTTGTAAGATGAGAGATGCAACGAACGATGGACTGAGAGATTGTCTTTAGTTAGGAAATAGGCTTTGCAGATGTCACATTTGAGGGCTGATTCAGATTTCTGTAATAGATAAAAAAATGTGCGTGTCAGATCTTACTGGATAGATGTAGCTAATTCAACCATCTCCGTATTGAATCCCTCTTGGTTAGAAGGTAAAATCCTTTTCGTAACGCTTTTTGCTAGAAATTTAATAACCTGCTTAAAAGAAATTGATTCTAATGGAGTAAACTCCAATATTCAGCGCCATATCTAGTCACAAGCTAAGCTTGTGTTACGGTGGCCAGACAACTGATAGAATACTTACATACTTTACTTTTGTAAATACATACTTTTTGTAATAATACAAATATTTGTATATAAATATTAGTCTGAGGTAGGAATCGAACCAGTTAGTTTTGTGTCGCAGGCGGGTGTTCGCCTGCCCCGCCACACTGATGTACCCTTGAATATTATAAGATACTAGAAATCTCAACTAAAACGTCGCCAAAATTAGCTTTCAGAAAGTTCAGAAGTGGGATTCGAATCAACTTACCGGTTTATGCTTCCCATTCATATGATACTCCATCAGCTTCGCCGAGTTAAATCCAATTATACAATCGTCACATCTGTACTTTAACTTTTTAAATTCATCACTATTCACATCGTTATTTCGAACTACCCACATTTCTTGTTCAGTCAGTGTGTGTAGGGATACTATTGAAGGGGGTAGGTTTTTGAGTTTACGACTCTTTTGGCTTGGTTCTGGTTCCGGTTCTGGGTCTTTTTTGGGCTAAAATTATAAAAAAAAACAGGTTAATATTATATAATACTTTCATACCTTTCTCTTTTGGGTTAAAACAGGGATCGCGTAAGTAAGATATTTTTATTTTACCTTTTTCTTCTTCTTCTTCCCTTTCTTCTTCTCCTTCTTTTCTTTACTCTTCTCGTCTCTAAGTTTAGACAGCTGTATGTCCTCGTCTGAATCGTTATCAAATTGTGTTGTATTGCTATAATATGTATTATCGTGGTCAGAGTAATCGAACGTTGGTTCTTGTTTTATGGAAGATTGGGTGTCTGAAATATTAGTTGTCAAATTGTTTTTGTGAGATAAATGGTAAGTACAGAAAAGCGCTTAGTATGCATTAAAAATGCTAAATATGCATTATAGAAATTCAATATTCACTAAAATGCTTAATATGTATTAAAAAGTGGCAAATATGCACTAAATGGTAAGTAATGCACTAAAAAAAGGATTAATTATGCACCAAGGCCTAAAAGGGGCTAAACATAGACTGACAATGTGCAAAAATACACTAAAAATGGACGAAAACTGCTAAATATACACTAAATAGTAACATTTGCAATAACAAAGGCCACTTTAGTTAAAAATTTGTTGTGATGACACAGTTACAAGCATTTGTAACCTATTTTATAGGCTGAAAACATCAACTATTTTGATTTATCGTAAACATACCTTCATCGATAAAAACACTCTCATCTTTGACAAGTGATTCTTTCATATCAACATTGTCGATATCAACATCGCCACATGTTATATCGACAATATGTTCAACTTGTGATATGGAGAGACGAGTTGATGAGAGACGAGTGAAATCTTCGGGTGAATTCAGGAAGGTGTGCTGGAAGATAAATGTAGTTAGTAGCAATTAAGGTGTACAATTTGCAGTTCTTCAAGTCGTGAGTGAATAGGTATCTTCTAGGAAAGCGTGCTATACATCTTAGATTAGGCTGCATCGTCACCTGCCATTATGCGACCTAAAATAACAAACAAGAGCGATGTTACAAGTTAAAGATCTGTTCACTCACGAAGGCGCGCCCTTCCACACTTTATGAATGTTGTTGTAAACATAATCTGTACCTATAAATTCATCTCTGTTGTATGCTGTCTCTACTGATAGTTTTCACATCTTGTTAGGGGTATCTGGAGGGGCGCGCCTTCGTGAGTGAAACGATCTATAACTCTACTTTCAAGAGAAAGGTTGTAGGTTCATATCCTGGTCATCAATGCACCAATGATTTTCTCTATATGAAAAGGGGTCAGACATAATGTATGCATGGGAGCTTGGTATAGTGATTTAGCCTCTTAAGTGTCTCGGAAACAGGACTTTCACAAAACCTCATAATATTTGGTTAAATATCCCGTTTCCGAGATGCTTTAGTTAGAGTATGTTGTAATGAACTCTATTGATTGTTTTTGGTCTGAAAATTTACCACGGGATTTTAAGTTACTTTAAGTTTAAGTGTTTAGACATTGCTCTTACAGTGAAACAAAACATTGTGATGAAAAATGTGGCTTATTTGTCTTCAGAGTTATTGACAAGTTTTTTCCTCTGGACATGCTCGATTAAGCTGAGAGGGTAGTAAGTGCTGGGCAAGTCTACTCCATAGCCACGCAAAAAGGACGCATCTAAAGAGGTCTGGCTGTGAAAAAGCCTAGGTATACACAAGATTTTTTGGATTGCTGTATAAACTTTTAAGACCCGTATCTTTAAAAATTAAAAGAAAATTCAAGAGTTAAGTACGATAAAATCTTTTTAGTGAACTTACCTGTCTTGAATATGTAATGAGTACATCGAAAGCACTCTGTATTTGGTTTTGAAATTGTAACACAGATTTGACTGCAGCAAGACATTCCCAACACACTTGGATGCTGAGGCCATCTGGTACCTAGAACATGGTTACCATAGTACAAGACCTGGTTGGTTTAAAGCTAGATGGCGCTGCTGTGTAAAATTACCAAAGAAGCTTAGTGGGAACCCAGTAGGGCTATGTAGGTACCTAAGAATAAGAACTACGCTTGAACTACGCTACGTCCGTCCGTCCACCGAAGCAAAAAAAAAGATAATAATGGCCGATCCAATATTTTTTTGTTCTTGTTTACAAATAAATTTCTTCTGCGAATTAACACAAAATATAAAGAAAAAGTACTGAATAAGATAGTAATTATATTAATTAATATGTTTATTAGCAATTTATGTGGTTTCTAAGCGACTTACATCAATATTTCCTATTAATCGAAAAACTTCTTTCGCGTCTTCATCGTAGAACATTTGTCGATTGTAGTTCAAACACCCAACACAGATACCGTTCACATTGTAACCCTCAATATTTATGTTTATCTCATTCATCTTTATGAAGTTTTCACTTATTTTTACGAAATTTCAGCTAAAAATCTTTACAAAATTCGGAAGCTGCATTTCTTTCTTTCGGCCATTTTGTTTGGTGTTCTAGTTGTGTCAATCGATTTTTTGTTACAAGATTTGAAGCATACTGAGATCGAGTGAGTAAGATATTGAAACTGAAAGAGATGGCAAGCTACTTATTGGCATTATAAAAATATCGTCAAAAGCCAAAAAAATATATAGAAAAGTTGGCATAAATGTTCCGTTTAGACCCAGGTACTTTTGTAAAGCATTGCTTTGACAGACTTGTTTCTCTTTCTTTTCCACAAAAACATGCTAAAAATCCTTTAAATATAAAAAATTCCAACTTTTCGATTGTCAAAAAAAAGTTGACAAATGGTTGTAAAATAAAAAAACATAAAACGACAGAACTTGTGCGAAAGTGCGGTTTTACTTTATAAAAAGTCGTAAATACTTATCAAAATCGCTTGATAAATGTTAAGATAATTATAATCCAGCTTTTCCGCCAACACAGGTAAAAATTCATAACGTATTTCCAAAGAAATTCTAAGAAACATGAGACCGTGTTCCAACGTGGTAATTCAGGACAAAGAGAATAATTTACGGTATTTCACCTCTCTCCCTTTCTCTTAAAGAAAAAACTTTATACCTATTTAATATTTCAATAAATACCTACTTGCTAATTGGTTAAATATATTTACATCTATCAACTATTTTGCCGGTAGGTAAGTACTGCGTAGAAAGAAGAAGAAGAAGCCTATGTCCAACACCTACACTATCCTCACAGCTTAGTCGACCGTGTCCAGAAGAAAGAATTTGTCAATACGTCTGAAGACATCAATTCATCACAATCTTTTCCTTCACCTTATGAGCAATGTTACTGCACATACATTTTTCTTAAAAAAAAAAGAAATTTTTCTTTATTTTTTTTTCTAATCTTAGGTCTAAAAATGCCTCAAGCAAGAAGGAAGACTCCCTTCAGTGGGAAAGCTAAAAAGCAACAATTGCAAAATAAGAAACAGACTAAAGTGATGCTTATGCCCAGTAAGTATACGTAGCGCAGCGAATGGTGACCTCTGATATAAAGTAGAAGGGGTATGCGCAGAACTCAATTTTCATATAAATATCGAGTTCTGCGCATACCCCTTCCACTTACCGCAGAGGTCACCATTTGCTGCGCGAGGTATAATACTTTTTAGTAGAATTTCATTTACTTAACTAGTTTATTCGACAAATTGATAAAAAGAATCAGCAATTCTAAACAGCGGGTTTCATCAGTGGGCGAATATTGTAATGGAAGCAAGTGCTTTAAACAGGCAAGACGAGGCAGTGGTCATGTTCTTCTTCATGCCATTACCCTCACAACATCAGCTTATGGTCCCACCGCCAAACATTTTGTTTTCTATCCATTTTCTAGTTATAACACAAACGTAGTTCCTTATCTTGGAAGCTAGTTTTTTTTTTTTTTTAT
Source organism: Idaea aversata (assembly GCA_907269075.1). Lineage (NCBI taxonomy): Eukaryota > Metazoa > Arthropoda > Insecta > Lepidoptera > Geometridae > Idaea > Idaea aversata. The sequence goes on from OU026083.1 coordinate 1,158,520, forward strand.
TTTGTCGGAGATACTGCGATCAGTCTATGACAGACTTTAATCAGTATTGTTGCGAGTAGGGTGAAATTTAAGGCGCAGTGGCCATCGCCAATGCTTCCTCTACGTTCATACAACGTCCAGCCTTTTCAGTCTGCGTGTTTTGTTTGTGGAGTCAATTAGCCGGCAAGTAAGTGGATTAGGATGGGCAGTGAGGCGCTCAATATGTCTCCTTTTTTGTTCGGCAATTTCCTCAGCGACTGTTGGCACCTCAAGGTACTCATGAATTTCATCATTTCTTGTGAACCATGGAGCGTTGACTATATTGCGAAGTATGGAGTTTTGCACACGTTGGATACAAATTAATGCTAGCTGGCTCTGTAAAATATCCAACTATATTTATTTATTAACTATCTACACTAATATTATAAAGAGAAAGATTTTTGTATCTTTCTATGTTCGTGACAAATAGGCTCCGAAACTACAGCACCGATATTGATAAAAATTGGTGTGAGGATACATTGATTCATCGGGAATAACATAGGTTACTTTTTAACCCAATATTCCCAAGAGATCGAGAGTTACACAGGTGAAACTACGGAGCGCTGCTAGTTAAAATCACACGGCTATGGAGCCCCAGGACCTTTGGAAGGCTTATGTGGAGTTAAAGTTAACATATAGAGGCCCTTTACAATAACGTTTAGTATCACATTATGATGTAGATACCAAACCCTGTCTGCATTCACAACTGGCTTAGATAGAACTATTGATAAACTACAGGAGAAAACTACTTAGGCTACTGCGATGGGATGGTAGTGGACTGGGGAACTATGGATACTATGGCACCTTCCGTAACAATGTCTATCAAACACGTAAAGATGGCAGACGGAGACTCGCTAACATCGATCATATAACCGAATAGATACAACATCGCTTCGTTTTAGCTTAGGACGTAGTTCACCAAACCATGAGGTAGCGGGGGGCGAAACTGCCGACGTCTAGTGTTGGTAATAAGTAATTATTAAATATCGATACCATAGATTTTATCGATGTTTGTATTATAAAATTATTGAAAAAAAATACTGCAACGAATGTATTATTTTAAAATAAATATAAATAATTAACCACTGAGCCGACTTACATAATTTATTTATGGACCCACCTTATCCTCAAGTCGTAAACTATTTCTTTTTAAAGTCAGTTAAAATACTTTTTTACTTTTTGACAAATAAATTCATTAATGTAAAATACAAAACATGTCAGTTCTAAGTTTTATCGAATCGATATTAATTTTTCATTTATACCCCACCACTACTTACACGTGCTTAATATTTTTGATAAAAATAGCACAATTAGTTTTCCATTGAGTGAGGGCGCTGTATCGATATTTCAAACAAATTTGTTCCTTACCAATTAGTTTGCCTGTATACCGCATCAAAAAAATAAAATTGTTTTAAAACCAACTTATTTGTGCAGTTGAGTGGAGGCGCTAGTGTCCGTACTAAAACTGAATTTTCGCACCAAAATATGGTTAGTTTTTGTTTTGTTACACGCAAAAAAGTGTTGGTTTTACTACAAAAAGACTTCAACGCGAGCCCGTTTTATTTGACGAACAATTTTTACCAAGATATCTTTTGCAGTTGGGACAGTCAAAATGAAAGTTTAAATCACTTACCGGTGGAAAGTTATCCCATCTTTCTGGTAGCTGGATGTTTTTTTATTTTTCCCACACCATTTTATAGAACAATACGCCATTTCTGAACCGATTCTCGCGACGACAACAGCAAAAAATAATAAAAAACTGCGAGTAATCGACTGCACCACTCCTTGGTTCCCACTAAAGTTGTATTCGAAAGGACCCTTTGATATAGAAGCTAAAACTACTATGCGTGGTGAACATTACAGACCCTTCATTAGGAGTCTATTGGTAGTGGTCGATGCTCGCTAACTCTAAGACTGGGCCACCCTAATTAGCTGAGTAAATTACAGGAAGGGGGCAACAAGAATGCTGCTAAAGAATGGAGAGGCCTCACCAAATTTTAAACCATCACTGGTAGTTGAAGCGAGCGGGCCAACTCATTGACGTTCAACATCCATCTTTCAAGTATTAGGTGAAAGCAAGCCAGAGGCGGGGGACCGCTTTCTCATTAGTGTTCACTCTGATCAGCTAACTAAGGCCAGCCGAAGATGAGGAACGATGGCTTCCCCCTTGCACACTTGGGACTGCGGGGTTATAATTATTTATTTATTATGTTCCAGCATCGAGCAACACAGACAATTACGACACAGTTGCTCTCAACTACCAGCCCAGCAAGGGTAAGACCCCACGGGACACAAACAGATATGCATTGAAGTTCTATAGGGAATCAGATGCTGAACTTCTCATTAAAAAGGAAGAAGCGCTGTAAGTTTTAACAAACTCTGGGCAAACATCCACCCATGATACATAATGTTGTGAATTCGATTCCCGCTGCTGAAAAACAAAGACTTTTAAGTTTACATTAAACAAAAAAATAAATAGCCAATGTATTGCACAAACTTTACATTTCTTGTAAAGGAGTTTTTTATTTTAAATTAACATTTTAAGGATAATTGTGAGTTTAAGAAGAGTATAAGTATTCTATCTGTTGTCTGGTACCCATATTGCAAGCCTTGGTTTGGGGCTAGATGGCGTTGTGTGTATCACAATAAATATTTATTTACTAGCTGCACCCCGCGGTCCTACCCGTTTTAATGTCTCTTTAATAGTGATATTAATTTTCTACAAACCAACACAACACATAATAAGTTACTATACAGGGTTATTGGTAATTATACTAGCAAGCCGTTGAGGGCTACTTCTGTGCACCTTAACAAACAACTTTTGTTCACAGACTTTTGGAAATTCGAAAAAAAAATGAAATTTTTGAGGGTATGTAAATTCGAAAAACAGTTGATTTTTTAAAACCAAGGTCATTCAGACCAAGAACTGTAGATGAAACTTAAAAAATAAATAAAATTTTAAGGTTACTGACCTCTCCGTGTAAGGAACAGCTGATTTTCAGGTAAACCTAACCTTAAAATCTTCGAAAAAATGATCGAATTTCTAAAAGCCGGCGAACAAAAGTTGTTTGTTTAGGTGCACAGAAGTAGCCCTTAACGGCTTGCTAGTATAATTTCCAATAACCCTGTATACTTTACAGCCTCTTTTACCCCTTTAGAGGTCTGATTTCCGGAAATCTCTTCTAAGTCCCTAAAGGAACTCCCATGCCAAGTTTCAGACTTGTAGCTCGCGTAGTTTCAGATATTTGTTGATGAGTCTTTTTCTGTTTTATAATAGATTAAATTCCTTATAATTACAGTAAAGCATTAAACCCAGTGTCAGAGAAAGATCTAGAAATAGATCCACTGCCGCTGTTCCCGCCAGAGCTGTCGTTCCCGAAGCGACCACCGTGGGACTTCAACATGACGCCAGCACAGTTGGACGCGCAGGAACAGAGATATTTTAAGGTAAGGAGTTAACGAGATAACATTGCATTTAGGAAAATGTGTGGTTAAAATGGCATCTTGGAAAATTTAAGGCTAAAATTGCATCAATAAAATGTAAGGCTAAAATTGCATCTAAGAAAATTTGGGGTTAAATTTTCATCTAGGGAAATGTGGGGTTAAAATTGCATCTAGGAAAAAGGGGGATTAAAATTGCATTTATAGGAAAATGTGTATGGTCATAATGGTATTTAGGAAAATTATGGGCTAAAAGTTGAGTAAGTTCTTACTATAAATGTTTATGTTTTACTATCTGCGCTCCGCAGTTTCACCCGCGTAATTCCCGATCCCGTGGGAATATCAAAATAAAAAGTAACCTATAGCCTTCCTCGATAAATGGAATATCCAACACAAAAAGAATTTCTCAATTCGAACAAGTAGTTCCTGAGATTAGCGCGTTTAAACAAACAAACTCTTCAGCTTTATAATATTACTAGCGACCCGCCCCGGCTTCGCACGGCTATATTATGCATGTATTATACATATAAACCTTCCTCTTGAATCACTCTATCTATTAAAAAAATCGCATCAAAATCCGTTGCGTCGTTTTAAAGATTTAAGCATACAAAGGGATATAGTGACAGAGAAAGCGACTTTGTTTTATACTATGTAGTGATAAGGATGAACTTACCGTGCCCGGTAGTAGGCTCCGGAAAATAAGCAGGTCGTTTAATAGTACATGTGTGCTCTATTATAATAAATTACCTAAAGATGTATATGACATGTCCATTAGCAGGTTCAAAACTTTTATAAAGCATAAATTGTGCAGTAAGGCGTACTATGATACTTCGTCTTACCTTAATGATAAGAACCCATGGACGTGACTTTAGTTGCTCCATTTCAAATAATACTTTCAAATATTTGTAATATTGACCTTTGTGAGCGTGATCACATGAAAAAAAAACCCACATGAATTTTTTGTGCCTTCTTCTCATTGGTGGGCGCGTTCCGAAGGCACACATCCTAACTAGTTTGTAAGACGATTTTAAGTGATTAAGGTATACATAAGCACATACATAAGCATCGAAATGAATAAAGAAATTTGACTTTGACATTATAGTTTGTTATAATATTGATTCCTGTATAACCTTGCCCTTGACACATCTTCTTATCGGTGCAGGTGCGATGCAATATCACATTACTATGTTTACATTACATACAATTTTTACTACTGGTTTCGCTTGCCTGCATTCTTACATTGAATTCCTTACAGAACTACATAGACAAACTTCAAGCATCAGAACATTGGAAAGACATGTCTTACTTCGAACTGAACTTGGAGACTTGGCGTCAACTGTGGAGAGTTACTGAGATGTGTGATGTCTTACTATTGATTGTGGATGTTCGATTCGCTGTGAGTAAATAAATAAATATTGCAAGACATTCCACACATCGCAATCTAGCCCCAAGCTAAGTAACTACACTTGTGTTATGGGTGCTAGACAACTCATATAGCTACTTATATACTTATAATACATAGAAACAACCAGACCACAGACAAATATCTAACTATAAAAGCATGTCTGAGGCGGGAATCTAAACCGCAATATTGTGTTTGGCAGTCCGGCATGGTGACCATTTGTGCCAATTGGGTCGTCATGTCAAACGTCCCGATCCCGTGGAAATATCAGGATAAAAAGTACCCTATGTTACTGTCAATGAATCAATGTATCCTCATACCAAGTTTCATCAACATCGGTCCAGTAGTTTTGGAGCCTATTTGTTACAATCGTCTTAGGCACAACATCGCCCTAAAAACTTTTTTAACCAACTTTAAAAAAGGAAGCGGTTCTCTTTTCGCCTCTACTGCGGCTGCGTTTAAGCCTACAAAATTTTTAGGGTTCCGTACTTCAAAAGGTAATAAAGAAACCCTTATAAGATCACTCTCTTGTCTGTCCGTCCGTCTGTCACCACCGATATTCTCAAGAACGGGTGGACCTAGCAAGTTGAAATTCATACCAGATACTGAGGTCTATAGTCCCTATTAGGTGTATAAAAATCAAGGTCCTGAGTCAACATGATAAAAAGATAGGGGCAAATTTACATTTTCGAGACAACTTGTAAGTACCTAAATTTATCTTGAGGTGAAAGGGTACCTGCGCTCTTTCCATACACACGTAGTCGACTGTTTCCTCCCTGGATAAAGACACTAGCACAAATATTTTTGTGCCATGAAACCTTTAATTGCCATGACTGTGCCCCTATGTTTTGGTTTTTTTCATTTTCTAATTATCATAGAAAATTAAGATTAAAAAAAACAAAAAACATAGGGGCATGGTCATGGCAGTTATAAGTTTTATGCACCAAAAACATTCGCTCTAGTGTCATTATCCCGGGTGAAAACAGTTGACTACGTTTGTAATAGTTTGTATGGAAAGAGCCCCCGGTACCCTTTCCTCTTAATTGTTTTTTTTTTATTTTCGGTTTTTTCAGGGTCTAATGGCTCCCCCATCTCTCTACACGCATATAGTCCAAGAACTAAACAAGAACATGATAATAGTACTAAACAAGATAGACTTAGTACCACCAACGGTGGTATGTGCCTGGAAGGAGTACTTTGGCCGCGTGTTCCCGGGAGTAAAGGTCGTTTATTTCACCTCGTGTCCGGGATACAATGTTAGAGGACCTACTAAGGATAAGGCGGGTGAGAAATTTTATCTCGATCCCGTGGGAATATCGGGATAAAAAGTACCCTATGTTACTGTCAATGAATCAATGTATCCTCATACCAAGTTTTATCAAAATAGGTCTACTAGTTTCGGAGTCTATTCGTTATTTAAAAAACCGGCCAAGTGCGAGTCGGACTCGCGCACGAAGGGTTCCGTACCATTACATTCTGTTTTTAGTCATGGCAGTTATAAGTTTTATGCAACAATAGTACATTGTTACCCTAGGTGTAAAAGTCACTCACTGAGTCCCAAGACGGAGTTTGACTTATAGTTTGCTGTTCGAGGGACTAAATGAGTCTTTCACCCGAGGTAAACACTGTGCTTTTTTTTTTTTTATTTTTTTTTCCAGTTATGGCTTCGCACAGTTTGTGCATATAGCCAGTATCAAGTAATATTTTGCATCAAGTTATGGCCCGATTTACAGAAATCGGGCTCAAAGTGTTTCAAGATGGTCAAGTCGTCAAGTCACAGTTTGTCAAGTCCGGGGTCATAGTAAAGCGGTGGCTACTTTACTATAACCTTGTAGGAGATTTTGGAGGCAACGAGAAAAGTCCATGTTTGACACTGATTTTTACTTTCACTACACTTGTGCACTTTCACGGAACTAAATCAGATAACTTTCCACCAGAATCATACAATTTAACTCGGTTTACAACTAAGTTTGGTGTAAATAAAACTGCAGCACGACATGTTGTTGGCTCGTTCCCGCCAAAACTCCACTGTGCTTTTCATTACGAACAATACATATTTTTTTTCCTAACAACGAGAGTGAATGAGAGACTCCATACTACCTGATCCTCTTAGAAGGTTGGGACCAAAGAGGTTATATACATGTAGTGTTATTCTTTGGTGTTACTTAAAGCAAGGAGGTTAGGTTTTTGAAGTTCCTAATGCGTAATGAAACTGATACTGGCTACATGCACATTGCACAAGCCATGCAAAGCCATAATTTGACATGACAGCTGTCAGTGAAAGTGATTTTCCCTAGGGCTGGAAGTTTTTCTTTCTACACGCGCATCAGGCACATTTGGACCTACTTTCAGAGTATGAGTAATGAAAAAATATTTGCTCTACTGTCATTATCCAGGGAGGCAACAGTCGACTACGTTTGTATAGAGAGAACGTCCGGTACCATTTCCTCTTAAAGTCACGTGTTTCTCATTCTCTTCATTAGCATCTGACGCCATTACACATATAGGAACTTCTAGACCTTACAAACAAGTCATTTTTGACGTGACAACGTTTTATAAATTGGTTTGCCGGGTGACACTTCAAAAAACTGCGTTACGCTCCGCTGACGTTATGCGCTCACAATGAGAGCGAGTGAGAGGCACGCGGGCATGGTTAGCCCGCCTAAGAGCGAGAGAGACAGACATAAAAAGTGAAAGGCACGCGTCCCTTCCACTCGAGCACAGTTGTTGTCACGTAAAACTTTCGCCCGTATACCGACTTTACAGGCAACCAGTTTTTGTTTTAAGTTTTGCTATTATTTTGACGTTTCCCTTCCCCTAGGGCTCCAAATCCGTCGGCGTAAAGGTCGCCTCCGAATGTGCGTCGAAGGATCGACTCAACTGCTGGAAGCTTGCAAGGATATAGTCGGTGGTGAGGTAGACCTCAGCTCTTGGGAACAGAAGATCAAAGAGGAGATGAACTTGGAAGATGATGATCAGGTTGAAATTGGTAAGTATAATTAAACCTAGCGACCCGCTCCGGCTTCGCACGGCTATATTATGCATGTATTATACATATGAACGTTCCTCTTGAATCACTCTATCTATTAAAAAAACCGCATCAAAATCCGTTGCGTAGTTTTAAAGATCTAAGTATATATAAGGACAGACATCGAGAAGTGACTTTGTTTTATACTATGTAATGATATTTACAAAAGAAAAGTATATAAGGAGTATATGTCTAGCACCCATAACACAAGTCTAGTTACTTAGCCTGAGTCTAGATGGCACTGTATAAAATATCTTACAATATTAATTTAAACTATATCTTTTGTTCACAGGTGAAACAATCATAGAAAAGCCCGACACAACATACTACACACACGAACGGTTCAAAAATGGCGTCCTAACTATCGGTTGCTGCGGCCAACCCAACGTAGGCAAGAGTTCACTCATGAATGCCGTGTTGGGGAAGAAGAGGCTCTCCGTGTCCAAGACGCCGGGACATACTAAACACTTCCAAACTATCTTCGCTACGCCTACGGTGAGTTGGGGTCATTGAAAGTCACAAAAGGTCATACAAAGATCACTTAAAGTCACAAAAGTTCATAAAAAGGTCACTAAATGTCACAAAAAGTACACTAATAGTCCCAAAACTATCACAAAAGCCATGTTTAGATACTAATAGGGAACAAAAACTTACTTAAGGCTCACAAATAGGTCACAAAATGTCACATAAAGGTCATACAAAGTCACTGAATATCACAAAAAGTCACACAAAGTCACATAAAAGTCACTAGAAGGGCACAAGAAGTCATATGAAGGATACAAAAGTCATACAAGTCACTAGAATTGTACCAAAAGTCACAAAAGGGTTACAGAAAGTCACACAAGCTATACTATGTACCCTAACGGTATCATGTTGTGACCAACCCAACATAGGCAAGAGTTCACTCATGAACGCCGTGTTGGGGAAGAAGAAGCTCTCCGTGTCCAAGACGCCCGCCGGGACATACTAAACACTTCCAAACTATCTTCGCTACGCCTACGGTGAGTGATGGTCACTAAATGACACAAAAGTTCATAAAAAGGTCACTAAAAATTACAAAAAGTCACTAAATGTCGCAAAAAGTACACTTATAGTCCCAAAACTAACACAAAAGCCATGTAAAGCCACTGATAGGAAACAAAAAGTCATACAAAGTCACGAAAAGTCAAATAAAGGTCACTCAAAGTTCAGTAAAGTCACTACTAGGGCACTAAAAATCATATAAAGATGACAAAAGTCACACAAGTCGCTATTAGTGCACTAAAAGTCACATGAGGGTCACAGAAAGTTACATAAAGGTCATACAAAGATACTAATGTCACACTTCCAAACTATCTTCGCTACGCCTGCGGTGAGTTCAGGTCACTAAAACTCACTAAAGTTCATAAAAAGGTCACTAAAAATCACAAAAAGGTCACTAAATTTCACAAAAAGTACACCAATAGTCCTAAAACTGACACAAAAGCCATGTATAGCCACTAATAGGGAACAAAAACGCACTTAAGGCTCGCAAATAGGTCGCAAAATGTCACATAAAAGTCATACAAAGTCACTGAATATCACTAAAAGTCACTAAATGTCATATAAAGTCACTAGTAGGAATCAAAAAGTTACTTAAGGCTCACAAATAGGGACATACTAAACACTTCCAAACTATCTTCGCTACGCCTACGGTCACTAAAAAGTCACTAAAACTCACAAAGAGTCACACAAATGGCATATAAAGGTCACAAAAAGTCATCTAAGTCATAAGCAGGGCACGGCTCACAAATAGGTCACACAGTCACTAGAAACATTTTTTTTGTAACATACTTTATAAGAAATTTTTAGCCAATGCTAATAACTAATATTATAAAACTGAAGAGTTTGTTTGTTTGAACGCGCTAATCTCAGGAACTACTGGTTCGAATTGAAAAATTATTTTTTTGTTGTATTGTCCATTTTTCGAGGAAGGCTACTTTTTATTTTGATATTTCCACGGGATCGAGACTTATGCGGGTGAAACGCCAGGGCGCAGCTAGCTAAATGATGGCATATGTTTTCCAGGTACGTTTCTGCGACTGTCCCGGTCTGGTGTTCCCATCGAAGGTGCCTCGTGCTGTACAGATTCTGATGGGATCGTATCCGATAGCGCAACTCAGGGAACCGTATACAACCATACGGTGAGTTAACTCAATATAATGTAAGCTTTTGTTAAATAAATATACGTCCTGTATCACGGGGCTATGGAGCCCCGGACCTTTGGAAGGCGTGCGTGGAGCCGAAGTCAACACGTAGAGGCCCTTTACAATAACAAGTATAATAGCTTATTATTATTATATTATTATTAACTCACGTCCACAACATACTATACACTTCCAAACTATGCCACCAAAAGACACATAAGGCTCAAAACCAGGTCCCTAAATTCACACAATGTCACGTAAAGGTCACTAAAAGTCACATAAAGGTCATATAAAGTGACTAGTAGGTGATTCTGATGGAATTGTATCCGATATCACAACTCAGGGAACCATTTACCACCATATGGTGAGGTATACCAAACATTGGGGCATATTTAACACTTCCAAACTATCTTTTCTACACCTATGATGAGTTAATACTACGAAGAAGCCACAAAATTACAAAATATAAGTCACAAAAGGGTCACAAAAGCCACAATGTCACATAAAGGTCACTAAAAGTCACAAAAGGTCATATAAAGTCACAGATAGAGGATTCTGATGGGATTGTATCCGATGACACAACTCAGGAAACCTTTCAAAGTATCTCCTTTTAACAAAGAGATTGAATTAGCTTCAACCGTCAGAATTGTGGTTAGAACTTACAGCGGCTGCAACTAATCTATCTGTACATATAAAATCCTTTGTCCTGACTGACTGACGGATCAACGCACAGCCTAAACCGCTGATCGTAGATATCTGAAACTTGGAGGGTGTGTTCTTTGTATCTGTCGAGGCCTAGCATGTGTGCACACAGATACACACATGCTCACAACCGATTGACGAAGACGAACAGGTTCTAAAACCTTCCACGGCGCGAGCGCGGCGACTCACTCGCCCAACAACGTTCATATAGGACAGACAGAACGTCAATTGTTTTCTAGTAAATGTGTCAAAGTCAAATTTCTTTATTTCTTTGGATGCTTAATACATTAGTATAAAGACCACATGAAATCGTCTTAAAAACTAAGTTAGGATGTGTGCCTTTGGAACGCGCCCACCAATGAGAAGAAGGCACAAGAAACTCATGGGGGTTTTTTTTTCATGTGATCACGCTCACAAAGGTCAATATTACAAATATTTGAAGGTATTATTTGAAATGTAGCAATTAAAGTCACATCCATGGATTCTTATCATTAAGGTACGAAGAGGTATCATAGTATGCCTTACTGCACAATCTATGCTTTATAAAAGTTTTGAACCTGTTAATGGACATGTCATATACATCTTTAGGTAATTTATTATAATAGAGCACACAATATGTACTATTAAACGACCTGTTTATTTTCCGGAGCCTACTACCGGGCACGGTCAGTTCATCCTTATTTCTTAAGTTGAAATTATGAATATCGCTGTTTTTACGGAAAATATCAGGATTTTTTTTAGTTTCCTCATTAAATATTGTAATACCTATGGAAAGCATTTAATTTTGATTCTAAGAAACCTCAGCTAATAAAGCAGCTAGGCAGGAATCCCACAGTATCACATAGCCATCCGATAAGAACATTCTTAAACTCTACGCGGACGTAGTCGCGGCCGAAAGCTAATCAAACTACTATATTGTTTGCAGTTACCTAGCAGAGCGTCTACCCCTACCCAAGTTGTTACGTATCGATCACCCAGAGAACGACGACACTTGGTCTCCGAGGGACATATGCGATGGATGGGCGAAGAAGAGAGGATATATCACAGCTAAGGCAGCTAGGTAAGCCATTGATAGTCATGTTAAGTCACTAGGGGCACATAAAGTCACAAAAAATCACAGACCTGGATTAACACGCAGCTATTCCACAAATAAAATTAAGAACGAAAGACACAGGAATAAAGAAATGAACATGACAATGAAAATTAATTACAAAACAAAAAAAGTGGTAAAGAAAAAACAACATAAACGAGGAGTCGTATGCTGACCCAAATGGGTCGACCTCAGCTAACAACTGCAGCCAAGCATGCTTAGCTGCAGCGCTGGTCTTCCGGCCAGACTTACAAAAAAAATTTGTATAATTACAAATTATACACTCTCAAAAAACCTTAAGGTGAAAGGGTACCTGCGCTCCTCCATACAAATGTAGTCGACTGTTTCCTACCTGGATAATGACACTAGCACAAATATTTTTGTGCCATAAAACCTATAACTGCCATGACTATGCCCCTTTGTTTTGGTTTTTTTCATTTTCTAATTACTTATAAGAGAAAAAAATATTAATAGGGGCATGGGCAGGGCATGGCAGTTATAAGTTTTCTACACCAAAAATATTTGCTCTAGTGTCATTATCCAGGGAGAAAACAATCGACTACGTTTGTATTAGTTTATATGCAGAAAGCCCCCGGTACCCTTTCCTCTTAAGTCGCAAAATGGTATAAAAAATCAAACGGGATAACAAAAAGGTACTAAAAAGACACAAAAAGTTTTTAAAAATCCCATAAAGTCATAAAAGGTATAAAAACTCCCATAGAGGTGCAAAGAGGTATTAAAAAGTCCTATGAAGTCGTAAAAAGTTATAATAAGGTATTAATAACCAAATAAGCTCACAAAAAGATATATAAAAAAATTGCAAGTTTTTGAATACAAATATCGGGACAGTTGAAACTAAAAAATTGTAAAAAGTCTAAAAGTTATTATAGTACCATAAATTCACACATTTTTGTATATATTTCAGATTGGATACATACAGAGCAGCTAATAGTCTACTAAGGATGGCGTTGGACGGTTCGATCTGTCTGTGGCTTCGTCCGCCGAATTACAGCCAGGATATTGGTGAGATATTTGGCTAAAATATTACATTTAGTTGAGATTTTTGGCTAAAATCAGTCATTTAAGTGAGCTTTTTGGCTAGAATAAGAAATTTAGGTAAGATTTTTAGCTATAATAAGTCACTTCGGTGAGATTATAGCTAAAATAAGACATTTATGTGAGATTTTTGGTTAGAATAGGACATTTGGTTGATATTTTTAATTAAAATGAGATATTTAAGTGAGATTTTTGGCTAAAATAAGATATTTAGATGAGATTTTTGGCTATAATAAGTCATTCGGGTGAGATTTTTAACTATAATAAGACATTTAAGTGAGATTTTTAGCTATAATGAGACGTTTAGTTGAGATTTTTGGCTAGAATATGCCATTTAGTTGATATTTTACCTAAATAAGACATTTAGATAAGATTTTTAGCTGTAATATGACATATAAATCAGATTTTCATCTAAAATATTACATGTAAAAGAGAATTTTATTTTATGTGTGATTTTCTAGCTAAAGTAATTGTCTGAATTAAGCTATGTAGTGAGAATTTTTTAAGCTAAAATTGTTGCTGAATTGAATCTTGGTTTTTTAGGGTTCCGTACCTCAAACAGTAAAAAATAAACCCTTATATTTAAGTATAAGGTGATATTTTTAGTTAACATACATTTTTTAAATAGTTTTTATGTCCATTTTTACAGAAAAATTCGAAAAATCCGCCGAACTAAAATATGTGAAATGGGTCCAGGCGCTGACAGCTGACGATACGACGGCCGAAGTCGCGTCCGATGACCCATCCGACGTGTCCGACGACGGATCGGACGCGTCGGACGACGGGACCGACGAGTCCGACTCTGGTAGCACGGACGCGGAGGAAAACTTGGCAATTGCTAATAAATTTGCAGCTTTGGCTAATGATAATTAGAATGTACAGTCTGGGCAGAATTGCAGACCCATTGTAGTTTTTTAGGGTTCCGTATCCCAAGGGTAAAAACGGGACCTTAATACTATGACTTCGCTGTCAGAAAAGAGCAGGCAAAAGACTTTTAACCTATACAGCCATGTCTGACATACAATATTTTAAGGATGTTTTAATTCTAAAATTTAATATACAGCGCGAATTTTTTATGTGGGTCTTCAGAGTTATATCCTAAACTATAAGAGATAGCTAAAAATGCTGAAAGGAGTTGCGTGCCCGATTTTGATAAAAATAAAAACTGCATCATTAGATTTTTGAAAAACTTATTACCCTAGCCAGGAATCGAACCTGTTGATTTTGCAAAAAAAATAATCATCCTTTAATGATGAATTTTTTTTTGGAAAATCAACAGGTTTGATTCCTGGCTAGAGTAATGAGTTTTTCAAAAATCTAATGATGCAGTTTCAGCATTTTTCGCTATCTCTTTTAGTTTGGGATGTAGCCTTGAAGACCCACATAAAAAAATCACCTGTATAGGGGGAAAATTTTATATGGGACAACGTCCTTGGTCCAATCTACTTCTTTTGCATAAATATTCTTAGAATTGAATGAAGACTTGCTTCGTATTTTATTAAAATTCATTCCCCTAACGGGATTAAAAGGCGGTAGAAAGTTATTTTGGTTCAATTTGCCTCGAAGTTGATATCAATACTTGATTTGATCCACGCGTGAACGGCTGCACCAATTTCGCTAATTCTTTTTTGTTGTGTTTGTTATTGTCAGAATAAGGTTCTTATGAAAGAAAAAAAATTGGTTACTACTAATAATAGTAGTTTTGTAGCTCTACGGTGGGTCTGCACTTTTGTTGCTTTGTGTACCTTCGATTAAGATGATTTCAAACTGAATATCCAGTAAAATGTCATCTTAACATAAGCTTATTTAATTTTTAATTACTAATTTGTATTTATTTTTTTACTACATAATAAAATTAATTATATTATAATTTTGTTTTATTTTTGTAGGCATTCCACACATCGCCATCTAGCCCCGAGCTAAGTAACTAGGCTTGTGTTATAGGTGCTAGACAACGGATATAATACTTATATACCTGTCTTTTGTCAATATATACTTAGTTTCCTTAGGTAAAATTCTCGTGTCGCGTTAGTTTCCGAACTCCACCTAAACGACTGAACCGATTTCTATGATTTTTTTTGTGTAAATTCGTTTATTTTCCTTTATTCATTTTTTGTATTTGGCAAAACAACGTTTCTTCTATACATTCATTAAAATTTTTAAAAATTACATTTATTAATAACAACGCCATCTAGTATGAAAGTATTGAATCTTTTAATAAAGAGAAAGTTTTTAAGTTACTTCGTTTACTGTTTCGATAATAGATGGCGTCACTAGTAGAAATATTAAAAACGCCACCTAGGCGTTGAATCTCTATGTAATTTACAAGTTCACAACTTCGTTTATAGATGGTGTTACCAGTAAAATAATATCCTATATTTGAGACGAATATTCATTGTCGTAAAACATTTTTTTTGAAACGCAATATTCTTAGAAAGAATACTGCGTTCCGTACCGGAAGTCTAGTTGAGTACTTATTATAAAAAAATATTTTTTTCTGCGATCTTGGTTTCCCATTTTCCTGTAGTAAATTGCATTTCCACACTTTCCCTCTTATTGCTTTCAATTGGTAATGAGATATCAATCTAAATTCAATAAGAAAATTAATTAGGACTTCCACTTCCGACAGAATGTATGCCGATGGCTTCCTACAAGCGCCCCTAGCGGCAGCAAATAGAACTATTTCATTCGAAAAATGAAGATGGCGTTTTCGACGACCGGGCTCGCGCCATTTTTTCGATTCTTTTAACGGGAGTGCGTGAAGTATTGTGTGTTAAATAGTTAGTCCAAACGTTTGAGGGTGACCTGTGGACCTTGCGCGTTGTGTAAGTAGGCCGGAGTCCTAGACCCAAAAAAAATGGTGGATTTTCCCCGAAACATTCTCGCCGGCTGAGAAAAACATGGCCTGTGAGGATCGTCAGCGCGAGCGCAGGTTAGTCTTTAGTCCTATTATTTTCAAGAACTTTTACTAAAAACAATTAAGTATTCCCTAACGTCTTTAGGGAGAAGATTATTTCTTGCTATGAGAAACCTTTTTTTTCTATTTTTAGGGCATTGAGTAGGTACCTACCTACTAATGAGTTCGACAAACAAATTTCACAACAAATCTACCTAGGTATCTCATTTCTATACAATTTTTGAACCCTCTGTCGTAAACTTTTTTACATAAAAATTAAATACACCTGAGGTACCTAATAAAAAAACAGCCAAGTGGGAGCTGGATTCGCGTACGAAGAGTTCCGTACTTACCATGTTGTATGGGACTTCCACTTTTTTTTCTGTTTTTATTGGTATTTCTTGTTATAGCGGCAACAGAAATAAGTACATAATTTGTGAATATTTCAACTGTCTAGCTATCACGGTTCATGAGATACGGACGGAGAGGACGAGCGCCAAAATACTGCCTAAAAAAAATAGTAAACATGAAAGTAACCTGAAATTCTTAAAAACATACTCGAAAAACATCTACTTACTTTTTTCTGTTTTTAGTATTTGTTGTTTTGTTATAGTGTCAACAGAAATAAGTACATCCTCTGTGAAAATTCCAACAGTCTAGCTTTCACGGTTCATGAGATACAGCCTGATGACAGACAGACAGTGGAGTCTTAAGTAAAAGGGTCCAGTTTTTACCCTTTGGGTACGGAACCCTTAATAGGTATTTTGAGACCCATACCTATCAATAGAGGGTCTCAATAGCGACAGCAATTGGACTGTAGTTAAATAGTCAGATTGGGCTAACTTCACACCAAACAAATTCACATTTCATCGCTATTAAATTTTTCGAACCATCTGCTACTTCCGTAAGCTTTTTCAAATAAAATATTAAATTAAAATTAAATAAAAACACCCCAAGCAATAAAAAAACATCTCGATACATCAAACCTTCTTTCTCCCTATAATACGAACAAATTACGTAAAAATTACGTTCCTCGTTCGATGTTCATTCATTCATTTGTACGATTAGAATTCAAATGGCGAGTAATTCTTTTTTTAAATATACAAGGGGGAACGGAGCGGGAAACTGAGGGTACGTACAGTTTTTTTTGTTTTGAGAAAATTGGCATCTGTTTTTCTTACCTTTCAAACTTATTAAGATGATTTTTTGATGAAGTTTTTGTTCCGAAGCAGATTTACGTTCCATTTTGCAGTTTGGCTGCCCGACTTCAAAGGCCTTAGCCACAACAGGCATTGTAACTTAAAATGCCGTAGTGCATTTTGAGGCTCGATAGAGGGCATTTCGGCGAACAAATAATGCTTTCAGACCGCTAAAGCGTCTCGGAAACGGGATAAAAAAACGTGATGCATTCAACAAATATCCCGTTTCCTAGACGCTTGGCTAGAGGTTTGGTGTGAAGGCATTATTTATTTGCCGTAATGCACTCTTTTTATTGCCATTCTATTGGTCTCAAAATGCACCTTAAGGTGAAAGGGTACCTGCGCTCTCTCCATACAAATGTAGTCGACTGTTTCCTCCCTGGATAATGACACTAACACAAATATTTTTGTGCCATAAAACTTATAAATGCCATGACTATGCCCCTATTTTTAATTTTTTAATTAATTTTCTAATTATCATAGAAATTAAGATTAAAAAAAATAAAGATGAAAAATATGGTCAAGGCAGTTATAAGTTTTATGCACCAAAAATATTTGCTCTAGTGTCATTATCCAGGGAGAAAACGGTCTACTACGTTTGTAATAGTTTGTATGGAGAGAGCCCCCGGTACCCTTTCCTCTTAAATAAATATTTTTTGCTGGTAGGTAGGTATTTCTTGTCCGATAATGCATCTTATTTCACTTGAAAAACCTTTTTTGTAAATAAAAGTTTTTTTAATTATATTAACTTTCGACTTCACTACAGCACATGAGTAGGAATACAACTCCGTTGTTATCAAAGTCACACGGTAAGGTCAATGACTTGTTGACAAAAAAACGCGAAAAACTCGCGGAAAATGTCACTCAGATCATACAAAGAGATATAGCAAGCATGCTTGACTGCGCAGCTAGCTAGATAGGTAAATATATCGGAATGGTCACCAACAAAGGGACATCTCAATTAGCAGTTAAACCCCGATATAAAGGGTAGATTAACCAACGTTTATAGCGGTACCTCTGTGTTAACTTTAATTAAATACCTATTTACCTGCAATAGGGGTTGAAAGGGTGGAATTACAGGGTAGGGTTAGTATGGTAAGTTTATTTGAACTAACTCCGCGGTTTCACCCGCGTAACTCCCGATCCCGTGCGGGATAAAAAGTACCCTATGTTACTGTCAAAGAATCAATGTATGTATCCTCATACCAAGTTTCATTAATATCGGTGTAGTAATTTCGCAGCATATTTAATGCAAACAAACAAATCTTTTCTCATTTTAATATTAGTTTAGACTAGCTTTTGCCCGCGACTTCGTCCGCATAGAAGCCAAAAATTTGAAGAATATTGTACCAAGGAATTAAAAAAAAGAAATAAAAATAAATAAGGCGTTTATTTACATTATTACCTACCTATCTTAAACTTAAAAAAATTAAGTTGTAATTAAGTTGTTCCATACAAACTTTGCCCCCCTTTTTCACTGCTTAAGGGGTAGAATTTCGGAAAATCCTTCCTTATCGGATAGCTACGTCATACAAAGAACACACCCTTCAAGTTTCAGTTCTCTACGATCAGTCAGGACAAAGAATATGTATAGACTAGCTACGCCTCGTGGTTTTATCCGCTTAAATCCCGATCCCGCGGGAACTAAGGGTTCAAAAAAATATTATACAAATTGGTTTAGTCGCTTGACTGGGAAGAGGAAACAAACAAACAAACAAAAAACTTTTGGATTTATAAATATAGCGACCCGCCTCGACTTCGCACGGCTATGTTATGCAGGTATTATACATATAAACCTTCCTCATAAATCACTCTATCTATTAAAAAAGACCGAAAAAAAAGTGATGAAGTGATATGTTTTTATTTTGATGTATGTTCACCGATTACTCGAAGACGGCTAAACCGATTGAGGTCATTCTTTTTTTGTTGAAAAGGATACACCAGGGGTAACACCATAACAATTTATTAATCTAATTTTATTGCCAAAGTTCAAGCGGTGTTATTTGCCAAAGTTTTTTTTTGTGTATATTCGTTAGGTCTGAGAATCGAAGAACATCATTTTTTTTTCCTTTTTTTTATATGGCAAAACAACGTATAATATTATGTCTTTAAAGGAAGTCAACATCACTTTTAAAAGACATTGACGTGGGTATTTTCGCGGGGCGTAGCTAGTATAATATTAAAAGATTTATAGAAATTGTCGCCATTTTGCCTCAGTCTAGACTTTGAGAAATATTTAAAACTAACTCGAGTAGGCGTGTCTTAACTCCTCCTTAGGCCACGCCCAGAAAACACCCCGAATTTCCGGATAAATTCAGTACTTTCCCATAACCCGTCAAGGTTGGACGTTCCCAATCAGACCCAAGCAATTTTCCCAAAAAAAATCTGGTAAGAAATAAGCAAAAATTGACGTAAAACCTTTTTAATCGAGGACGAATGAGTAAATGTTTGTGACATTTTTCCGCGAGTTTATTTGCGCGTGTTTATTTGTGAAAGTTTGTTTGTTTGTCAACAATTCATTGACCTTGCCATGTGACTTTGTTTACAACGGAACTATAGTGAAGTAAAAAGTGACTTAATTTTTTAGAAAAGTAATTTTTATTTACAAAAAAGGTTTTTCTAGTGAAATTAATTTGCATTTTCGGACAAGAAATACCAGCAATTTTTTTTATTTAAAAACATAGACTTTTGAAAACTATTGAAAAACAGATTTTAAGTGATTAAAAAATAATAATTTAATTATTTTATTTCATTTTCGGACAAGAAATACCAGCAAATAATTTTTATTCAAGAAAAGTGACTTATATGAAAACAAATTATGTTCGAGTGATTTAAATACTTAACTTATTTTCAAATTATTGTATACTTTTCGGACAAATAATTACAGCCAGTGGATTAAGCGACGCTTTTTGTCCCAGTTATTAAAAAAAACCTCGTAAGAAATAAAAAATAAAATAAACAAGCTGAGGTTTATAAGACAATGATTTTGTACAAGTAGTGAATAAAAAAAATATTTTTCATAAAAAGTTTTTCAAAAATTCTTCAAATTGGATACTAGAAGGCCCCCCGAGGCCCTCCAAGGGGCCTCAAATACAAAAAGAAAGACCCTTTTCGTTCACCCTTTCAACAAAAACGAAAATTCAGAACCGAAACCTAAATACCTACTCGAAATACCAAAAGATCTAAAACGGAAAACACCACTTTTGGAACTGCCGAAAGAATTTAATAAAAAACCGAAGTTATACATAGAGAAACCGATTATTAAGACTGTCGTACCGGCTGTCAAAGCGAGTCAAATAATCATAAAGAACTGTCAAACTGTCAAAAAATCGTGTCAAAATTCAGTGAACTTCCAAAGGGACTCTTATCAAACTGTAGTGAACTGTCAGAGTGTTACAGAAAAATGTCAAAATTCAACAAAAACTTTTAAAACTACAGAATCCTGTAAAAGCACACATCCTCATAAAACTGTCATAAATTGTCAAGGCACGGAAAACTGTCAAAGTGTCACAAACACCTGTCAAAGTACGAAATCTTGTCAAATTTCAACAGACTCCTGTGAAAGTGCAACGGAAACCTGTCAAAGTGCTAACAAAACCTGCAAAAATCTAACAAAAAGCTGTCCAAATTCGGAAACCTGTGAAAGTGACTGTCAAAGTGACAGAGAAGCTGTAGAAACTCACTGTAAAACCGGTGAAAGTGTCAACGGAAGCTGTCAAAGTGTGTTAAAATGTCACCACTGCTGCTGTAACCATAAAGAGGAAGGTTCCAGTCCGGCTGTCAGAGTTATATTCGCTCCAGCCATGCTGCCTGGCTTGTTTGGTCATGTTCCTGGCATGCATTATGTCATGAAGCAGCCTGTCAAAGTGCAAGATAAGGTAGGTGTTTCATATAATTATACAGTATGTTATGTTTAGTAGGTATAATTATATAGTGTGTTATCAAAACCGGGGGTTATAGGGTTTTCAGAACTTCACTTTGGGTCCCCCCAGACAGACCCAAAGTGAAGTTCTGAAATTACAGTTGTTCGAATCCGGCGTTACTTTTCGGAACTCCATAATATCTGTAGTGGAAGTATTAATATTTAGTTTTTAGTTCCGAGCCTAGTGCCAAAACACAAAATGCAATGTGCACCGCCTTCGGCCACTTGAAGCGGCATGCAAAAATTAGTATTTATAGTTATTAGTAGGTAACACAATTTTCTAAAATTACTTCGGGAAATTTATTGAAACATGGAACGCATCAAGTTTCTTTGAATATCCCGTTTCCGAGACGCTTTAGAAGTTCGGTGTGATTTGTAAAGACATTATTTGGTCTCAAAATGCACCGCTGAATTTTGAGTAACTACGTTTGTTGTGTCTAAACTCCTTTTCATACACTGCTCCGGTGGAGTTTGAAAATAACGAAAAAAAAACTCTAAAAAAAAAATAGTTTGACACAATCACTATAAAATTACTTTTCGCCGTCCCTATTTCTCTTTGTATGCTTAGATCTTTAAAACCACGCAACGGATTTTGATGCGGTTTCTTTTAATAGATAGAGTGATTCAAGAGGAAGGTTTATATGTATAATACATGCATAATATAGCCGTGCGAAGCCGGAGCGGGTCGCTAGTAATCTGATAATCTTGATTTTTATACCTTTGATATATTTATGGCTATACTGACAAGATACTAGAGAAAAGGTTAGAAGTTGTACTGTAACATCCCCATACCACATGAGTGAGTAGGAATTACGTTTATCCTTTTATCTGAAAGCATCACTCCGCGGTTTCAACCGTTTTTCTTCCAAAGTTTGGAAAAATCTACATGTTTGAAATTGTTTTATCTTTTTTATAATCCTGAGGTTCTGGAATAGAACTAGTGCAATTATTCTAAACTAGCTGCGCCCCGCGGTTGCACCCGCGTAATAATTTACTACGCGATTTTCTTAATTTTTTTCTTTCATAACAATCTTCTTCCGACAGTAACAAACACAACAAAAAAAGAATTAGCGAAATCGGTTCAGCTGTTCTCAAGATTTGCGCTTTATAGCTCATTCAGCGATTCATTTTCACATGCTTTTATTTAACTTGAACTGTTCGTATGTAAGTTGTTATATATTAGATTCATTCGTCGTTTTGCTGAGAAAAAACGATGAAACGGAAACAATTGACGATCTAAATGGAAACAAAAGACTATCTGAACTGAAACAAAAGACTATCTAACTAAACGGTAACAAAGACCAACGAAACAATTGACGATCTAAATGGAAACAAAAGACTATCTGAACTGAAACAAAAGACTATCTAACTAAACGGTAACAAAGACCAACGAAACAATTGACGATCTAAATGGAAACAAAAGACTATCTAAACGGTAACAAAGACCAACGAAACAAAAAACGATCTAAATATAATCAAAATACTACATAAACGGGAAAAGTAGACTACGTATCTAAAATGAAACAAAATGGTTAGTTTCAACCGCTCCTGCTCACCCATAGTTCCCCTTTCCTTTTTTTATATTACTATCTAAACAGAAGCAAAAGTCGATCGCAACATAAACATAAGACGATCGAAACGCAAACAAAAGACAATAGAAACGAAAACAAAAGACGACTAAAACAAAAACAAAAGACCGTCACTCAGCACTTAAGCAAAACACAGTTTTAATATTTTTCCTCCGAGTTTTTTGTTAATTTTTAAAAATGTCATTTCCGTTTTAGAATTTAAATCCTACATCCATATTGAATTAAACATAAATAACTCGAGAGGTATAAATTTCAAATTGTAATTTTATTCATAGAAAGTTGTTCCCTCTTTTTATACGAATGTGTTCCGTGTGTATGAACGTAGGTAGGTACCTATAATAATACCTATTTGTTTTATATTTAGGGGTCCGTACCTACTTCAATAAGAAACACGACTCTAAATTCCACAGATAAATAAATAAATATTGCAGGACATTCCACACATCGCCATCTACCCCAAGCTAAGTAACTGGACTTGTGTTATAATAATAAACTAACAGCGCTCCGCGGTTTCACCCGTGTAACTCCCGATCCCGTGGGAATATCGGGATAAAAAGTAGCCTATAGCCTTCCTCGATAAAAGGACTATCCAACACAAAAATAATTTTTCAATTCGAACCAGTAGTTTCTGAGATTAGCGCGTTAAAACAAACAAACAAACAAACTCTTCAGCTTTATAATATTAGTATAGATAATAATAATAAATCATTTATTTCAGGCCACAAAGGCCCATAGATACGTACCTTATAGACTAACATACATATCTTATAACAATAATTGAATGTGTTAATAGATAGCTTAGAACTATGTTATTAGCACTTCCTAGACACTACACTTTAGTCCTAGTGTGTTCTTGTGGAATTTGTCCGCGGAAGCGACGGAACACCACGTCCTCCGGCCAGAAGCTTTCATCCATAACGCGAGGGAGATAGCAGTTCGGTACTCGCACCACAAACGCCTTGAAATTTGACGTTATGGGTGCTAGACAACTCATATACTAATTATATACTTTTTTTTGTAAATAATATATACGTATACTTATAGTACATAGAAACAACCAGACCACAAACGAATATCTAAGCATAAATACTTGTCTGAGGCGGTAATGTAACCCGCAACCCTGTGTTTGGCAGTCCGGCATGGTGACCATTGTGCCAACTGGGTCGTCAAGACAACTCATATACTACTTATATACTTTTTTTTGTAAATTGTATATACGTATACTTATAGTACATAGAAACAACCAGACCACAAACGAATATCTAAGCATAAATACTTGTCTGAGGCGGTAATGGAACCCGCAACCCTGTGTTTGGCAGTCCGGCATGGTGACCATTGTGCCAACTGGGTCGTCATAATCAGTTTTATCCGGACCCCAACCCCTATCGTTTATCCGTCTATTTTTATCAAAATCCTTTAATGTCATTCTTGTTGACATTAATCAACATTTTTTTACACAAACGTGTTTGTATCCGGAACCCTCGACGCAATAGTCAAACTCGCACTTGACCGATTTTTGTTTAAATTGGATATTGTCCCGTTTAAGCCTCTGTGGGATTGACAGGAAGTTGTTTAATACGTAGAGTTCTAAAATTACTAATATTTAAATTGAATGTTTTTACTCAAAAGATGTTTGTCTAAAAAATTAATTACTTGAAACACTTTAAGCACTTCAATCTTTACTAGCGACCCGCTCCGGCTTCGCACGGCTATATTATGCATATATTATACATATAAACCTTCCTCTTGAATCACTCTATCTATTAAAAAACACCGCATCAAAATCCGTTGCGTAGTTTAAAAGATTTAAGCATACATAGGGATATAGGGACAGAGAAAGCGACTTTGTTTTATACTATGTAGTGATGTAGTGATAGTGATATTTCGCCTCTGACGATGCGGTCGACTCTGATGACGTCATCGGAAATATAGGTTCCTTAGCTCTATTAATATACTAGTAGTTCGCCCCGAACTGAGACCTCACGAGTTGTTTTCAGCGATTATTATATTTCAGCGTAAAGTAGGTACTACAATGTATAATATAACGACGAAAGACTCAAAATACGACTTAAAAGACGACTCTTATTTGAATGATAGGTGCCTAGTATCGCTAATATCTGACATTGGATGATTTAGAGAATTCAAACACGACAGGCATAACTTGTTGTTGTTGTTAACTTGTTGTTGTTGTTGTTGTTGTTAAGTTCTAAAAGCATAGGTCCAGCTCAATCATCACACCCGTTAAATTTGGATTAAGAATATTGTAAATAGTAAGCGTGTTACATTGTGTTGTGATGCTACACCTTCATTATTTTTCTTTTGCAATCACAATGTAACACTTAAATTTTATTTTCTATTTTTTAGTTGTTTTTTTTTATTATAGCGGGTTTTTTTAGTTTTTCTAAACTATCAATTTATTTTATACTTTTTGGTCTTTGATAACGAAATATGTTAGATCAAACCCATTGGCTCAATGGTTACCAATCATTGAAAGACAAACTACTCGTCAAGACGATTCTAACGAGCCCAAACTCGATGGGGTTGTGTCGTTTCATTGCGAAGTTCCTATGACAACCTTCCAGTTCCATCATCAGACCCTGGTTACCATTGAAAGACAAACTACTCGTCAAGACGATTCTAACGAGCCCAAACTCGATGGGGTTGTGTCGTTTCATTGCGAAGTTCCTATGACCCCCTTCCAGTTCCATCATCAGACCCTGGTTACCATTGAAAGACAAAGCAAGTACTCGTCAAGAAGATTCTAACGAACCAAACCTCGATGGGGTTATGTCGTTTCATTGCGAAGTTCCTATGACCACCTTCCAGTTCCATCATCAGACCCTGGTTACCATTGAAAGACAAACTACTCGTCAAGACGATTCTAACGAGCCCAAACTCGATGGGGTTGTGTCGTTTAATTGCGAAGTTCCTATGACCACCTTCCAGTTCCATCATCAGACCCTGGTTACCATTGAAAGACAAAGCAAGTACTCGTCAGAACGATTCTTGACGAGTAGTTTGAATGAATGAACTATGAAGTATGGCTAATGAGATAATTCCTGCAGATTCCTTCCAGCTCTATCATCAGATCAGTTCCATGGTACCATATTATTGTCACCGAAGTTACGCCCTTTCTTTTGATACCCCACTCGGGTATATTTGCCCTATATTTTGTGTGCCAAAGAGGTAGATCCCCTTTTGGACCCCCTGTCTCCGTAACCCCCTGACCGATCCTGCTCATGTTCGAACTTAAAAATTCTATGGACCTCAAATACTTGTATACCAAAAATCAAAAAGATCAGAGCAACGGTACTCAAGTTATCGTCGAACAAACATACAAACATGCAAACATATAAACATACAAACATACGAGCGACCGACCGTCTCAACACTAGACCTCACTCGCTACGCTCGTTCGGTCAATAAGGTACCTTTTCCCGTGGACGGCAAAAATTTCGATTCGTTCATCTCTGATCAATCTGCGTCCATCTCAATAGTAATTTTCGAACTCTACCGAGCGCTGCAATCATGCAGCCGACTGTACCTAACTTCGCAATACCTACTCTAATTCTGACAGATTTATGTTCGTGAAATCCCTACTTAATGCAGTACCTACCCTATGGGTGAACTCTTGTAGCTAATGTAAGCTGAAATAATGGCTTTTTCTTATATTAAATGTATTGGAATTCCGGTTACTTCATTGCGAAGAAAACCTTGTGTGGAGCGGTGTTGCTTAGTTGTAGAATATTTTTTTATTTCATTGAATAGATTTATTATGGGTATCAATTAAGAAGGCAATCTAAAATATAATAAAAAAAATCCTCAAGCGCGTCTCCCCGAGGCATCGTATTTAATTTATCGGGTTTTTTATTTCAAAGGTTGTGGGCTCGAATCCTCACCAATGGATTCTTACGAAAATGAAAATGAAAGAATTTGGTAATTCTTAGGAATTTGTGTGCGCTTTTAAAGAAAAAAAAAGAAATATATGAGATATTTATTTTTATATAGTAATAATGAGTTAATCTAGCTACATATTTAAATAGGTACAAAGTTTCATCAAATATACTAACAAACATACTAACACACATTCCTTAGCATCTACTAGTATACTAATATTATAAAGCTGAAGAGTTTGTTTGTTTGTTTGAACGCGCTAATCTCAGGAACTATTCGAATTGAAAAAATATTTTTGTATTGGATAGTCCAATTGTCGAGGAAGGCTATAGGCTATTTTATATTTCGATATTCCCACGGGATTAGGACTTACGCGGGTGAAACCGCGGGGCGCAGCTATACACTACAGCTATACACTATAGCTATGCTATATACTAGCAGCGCTCCGCGGTTTCATCCACTCCACATCCGCATTAATTTCGAGGGTACTTTTTATCTGAATATCGAGATAAAAACTACCCTATGTTACTGTCAATGAATCAATGTATCCTCATACCAAGTTCCATCTAAATCGGTCCAGTAGTTTCGGAGCATATACGTTACAAACATATAAACAAAAAAAACTGGTTGCCTGTAAAGTCGGTATACGGGCGAAAGTTTTACGTGACAACAACTCTGCTCGAGTGGAAGGGACGCGTGCCTTTCACTTTTTATGTCTGTCTCTCTCGCTCTTAGGCGGGCTAACCATGCCCGCGTGCCTCTCACTCGCTCTCATTGTGAGCGCATAACGCCAGCGGAGCGTAACGCAGTTTCTTGAAGTGTCACCCGGCAAACCAATTTATAAAACGTTGTCACGTCAAAATCATTCTTCTCTATAATATTAGTGTAGATTAAACATTATAAAATAAATTGTGTAAAGCCAAAAAAATATATCATCTAGTTGTCCCGGCAAACGTTGTTTTGCCATATACAAAAACCCAGTCATGTGCGAGGGTTCCGTACATTAGTTTTCTTTTTCTCTACCCTTGCAGTGGTATGGTAGTTACCAATTTAACAATTTAATTTTAAGATTTCATACAAATCGGTCAGTCGTTTAGGCAGAGCATGGCAACTAACACCGCGACACGGGAATTGCATTTTAAGAGAAGACTAGGTATAAAGTAATACAAAATATCATAACTTAGTTGTAACTCAGTAACATTCTAAGCAAGCTCCTCTAAGTATAACATAAAAGCTCTCACTCACGTCTCCGCAATAAACTTACCTCAATGCTTTATTATGGCTTTTTCAACCGCTTACATAAATACAGGGTGTTTTTTATAAAATACCCTTTTTTAAACAAACTTCTTTTTACAAATGACAGGTCACAGTTTGACCACTATCACACCTGCCTGATGGTAGGTGACGATCCGGTCTAAGATGTAACACGCGGTGTCTAGAAGATACATGTTCACTCGCTACTTTAAAACCTGTCAAGAAAGACAGACGCAGGCAACAGAAACCTTGCTGTACGACTAAGGAATAAATATAAATAAATATATTGCAGGACATTCCACACATCGCCATCTAGCCCCAAGCTAAGTAACTAGACTTGTGTTATGGGTGCTAGACAACTCTTATACTACTTATATATTTTTATTTTGGAAATATATACTTATAATACATAGAAACAACCAGACCACAGACAAATATCTAAGCATAAATACTTGTCTGAGGCGGGAATCGAACCTGCAACCCTGGGTTTGGCAGTCCGGCATGGTGACCATTGTGCCAATTGGGTCGAAACCCTTAGTGCTCTTGGATTTCCACCATGATTCATTTTGCCAGATGTCTTTTTCCTTTGAAATTTTAGAAAAATGTTTTAGGCACTTAAATTACCTAATAAATTAATATGCAGACCTATAATTATCTAACACTAACTGCGCCCCGCGGTTTCACCGGAGTAAATCCAAGTCCCGTAGGAATATCGAGATATAAAATAGGCTAGCTATGTACATACCAAGTTTCAATGCAATCGGTCCAGTTGTTTGTC
Source organism: Idaea aversata (assembly GCA_907269075.1). Lineage (NCBI taxonomy): Eukaryota > Metazoa > Arthropoda > Insecta > Lepidoptera > Geometridae > Idaea > Idaea aversata. The sequence continues at coordinate 1,186,954 of OU026083.1, forward strand.
AGTGCGTGAAGGGGTATAACAAACATACACACAAACTTTCACATTGATAATATTAGTAGGATTCTCGGTCCATTTTATTTAATTAAACCCCCCTGTATACAAAGGTGTTAGATTCAGTCACACCCTTTGAACTGGAACTTTCGTGAAATGAATTAGTTATGGTTGCTTTATAAATATATATAAGTACTTTTCTAAAATAATACATAATAATAATAAGTTTATTTTACAAAATACCGGGAACTCTCTCCATACAAACTATTACAAACGTAGTCGACTGTTTCCTCCCTGGATAATGACACTAGATCAAATATTTTTAATGCATAAAACTTATAACTGCCATGACCATGCCCCTATTTTTTTTATCTTAATTTCTATGATAATTAGAAAATGAAAAAAAAAAAAAACATAGGGGCATAGTCACTTAGTCATGGCAGTTTAATAGGTTTTATGACACAAAAATATTTGTGCTAGTGTCATTATCCAGGGAGGAAACAGTCGACTACGTTTGTATGGAGAGAGCGCCGGTACCCTTTCACCTTAAGTGCTGATTTTTTAAATCGGTTCACCTCATACATCACTACATAGTATGAAACAAAGTCGCTTCCTGCTTTCTGTCCCTATGTATGCTTAGATCTTTAAAACTACGCAACGCAATAGCTAGTTTAATGTAAAATAAAACAAAAAAATAACAAATTGGAAGTTCATATTTATTAAAAAGTCTATTCATACATTTTTATGGCGCCATCTGTCGTACAAAAATCTTATAAATATTTGATATTTATTTGAAAATGGTTCGTGTTATTTTAACCTTGTGAGAAAGGAGGTCCTCTATTAGTCGTCATGTGGTAGATTCCGTTTCTGAAACAATATTTAGGTTGTCAAAATTAAACAATTCGTGGTTAGTACAAACGTCCTAGCTTAGTTTTTATGACGTTTTTAATGTTTTAATGTGATTTCATGCAAATTTTGTGATGCTAAATAACTACATAGTATAAAAAAAAGTCACTTTTCGCCGTCCGTTCTTTTTTATGTCCCTATTTAAGCTTAGAGATCTTTAAAACTACGCAACGGATTTAGATGCGGTTTTTTTCAATAGATAGAGTGATTAAAGAGGAAGGTTTTTAGATATAATACATTCATAATACAGCCGTGCGAAGCCGGGGCGGGTCGTTATTAAGAATTTTGACTTTGCTGCAAAGAATAAGGTATCATAGACATACTTTAACATTGAAAAACTTACCCATTTTTATTATTAAGTCCGCCCATCTGCAACGTAGCCCCGCTGCAATTACCCGCATGGGCTTCTGCTACAGAGTTACACCTTCTACCTGTTAATATCATAAACAAATTATTAGAAAATCGCAGAAATATGCAAACAATTGGTTTGAACTACGTGACTGGCTCTTTAAAATTGGTGATCTTGATTTAACTTTTGGGCAACCCTACCTAGGGAAACTTATTTAGACTATTAGTTTTTAAGCTATTGCATAGCTTTTATCGCGGGCTTCGAGCGCGGCGACCTATTCAAGAAATTCCGTAACGAAAATAAAACCTAACACCCCCCACTCCGCCTACCATGTAGCTCGGCCTAGCGTTCGCTTAACGAGTAGATATGGTACGACTGTACGAAGCTCGCACGATGCAATAGCTTTATCGCGACAGTCCCCGAGTGCCACACGTTTTTTTTTCTATTTAAGTATTTAAGATGTAACTAATAAATAAATACTGTCAATTCCTAAATCTATACTATTATTATAAAGCTGAAGAGTTTGTTTGTTTGAACACGCTAATCTCAAGAACTATTGATTCGAATTGAAAAATTATTTTTGTATTGTAAAGTCAATTTATCGAGGAAGGCTATAGCCTACTTTTTATCCCGATATTCCCACGGGATCGGGAGTTACGCGGGTGAAACCGCGGAGCGCTGCTAGTCATCACTACATAGTATAAAATAAAGTCACTCTTCGCCGTCCCTATGTTCCTTAGTATGCTTAGATCTTTAAAACTACGCAACGGATTTTGATGCGGTTTTTTTTAATAGATAGAGTGATTCAAGAGGAAGGTTTATATGTATAATACATGCATAATATAGCCGTGCGAAGCCGGGACGGGTCGCTAGTAAATAATAAATGTACAAACGTTTAATGAGACTACGAACTGCAAACTTTAACATCCATTTTTACCTCGACAACTTCAAAAAGTTCACAGCCCTTTTTTTACCCCTTTAGAGGTGGTATTTCCAAAAATCATTTCTTAGTACCCCTACGTCCTAAAAGAAACCCCCATACGAAGTTTAGTTCTCTTTTAAGAGGAAAGGGTACCGGGCGCTCTCTCCATACAAACGTAGTCGACTGTTTCCTCCCTGGATAATGACACTAGAGCAAATATTTTTGTTGCATAAAATTTATAACTGCCAAGACTACGCCCCTATGTCTTGGTTTTTTCATTTTCTAATTATCATAGAAATAAAGATTAAAATATTGCATCGTGCGAGCTACATACAGTCGTACCATAATATACATACACGTCATTACACGTTAAGCGAACGCTCGGCCGGCTAGCTAAATGGTAGGCGGAGTGGGGGGTGTTAGGTTTCATTTTCGTTACGGAATTTCTTGATTCGGTCGCCGCGCTCAAAGCCCGCGATAAAAGCTATGCAATAGCTTAAAAACAAAAAATAAAAAACATAGGGGGCATGGTCAATTTTTCATGGCAGTTATAAGTTTTATGCAACAAAAATATTTGCTCCAGTGTCATTATCCAGGGAGGAAACAGTCGACTAAGTTTGTATGGAGAGAGCGTCCGGTACCCTTTCCTCTTCTTAAATGAGATTGTATTGGTCTTATTTAAGAGGTCGAAATCATAAACCTATCTGTCAGCTACCGAGGGTTAAAATGTCATTTTCTGACATCTTTGGACATCTTAGCAATATCTACTGTCAAAAAAATAGTCGTCCGTCATTTGTCGTCCGTTATTAGTCATCCGTCAATAGTCGTCCGTCATTTGTCGTCCGTCATCCGTCATCCGTCGTCCGTCACCCGTAATTTGTCGTACGTCGTCCGTCATCCGTCATCCGGCATCCATCGTCCGTCATCCGTCGTCCGTCATTTGTCGTCCGTCATCCGTCGTCCGTCATCCGTCGTCCGTCGTCACTGGACACTATACACTGCACGCGAACACAGCCGCAGTAGAGAAGTAAAATAATTAGGCGGATTGGGGGTGTTAGGTTTTATTTTCGTTACGGAATTTATTGATTCGGTCGCCGCGCTCAAAGCCAAAAAACTATGCAAAAAATAAAAGCTATGCAATTAGATTTGTTTTTAGTCGTGACTTTAGTTTTCTTCAGATATATTGACAAGTTCTTTCCTATGTCGACTAAACTGAGAGGGTGATATAGGTCCTGGATAAATTCTATTCCATCCAATCTATGTCCGAGACATTACTGTGTTTCGTGCCAGTGACAATAGCTATACTTAATTGTAATAATTACCTGTGAAACCTCCAGTCTCTAGACTCTCAGCCAGGAAGTAAAAGGCCCTAAAACAACAAGAAAACAAGTTTAACAAACAAACAATCTTTACCCCTTTTAAACAAAAAAAGAATTTTCCGAATCGGTCCAGGCGTTTTCGAGTAATCACTGAACTAACATAAATAAAAAAAAGTACGTGACGAATTGAGAACCTCCTCCTTTTTTGAAGTCTGTTAAAAACCTTGATAAGACCTGTCGTCATTTATGGATCGGAATGCTGGACGGTGAAGAAGAAGGATGAGAGAAGATTGCATGCAGCGGAGATGAGAATGTTGAGATGGATGTGTGGAGTAACGAGGATGGATAAAATAAGGATTTAGTATATTAGAGGAAGCCTGAAATTAGCGCGAGTGTGTGTTCTTTGTATGACGATTGCCCTCGGTCTTTGCAGACATCAAAAATATAGCTTAGTTATCAGATAGACCATCATTCATACCTACCTTGAATGATGACAGACTGAGCCGAGACAGCCAGGCTGGCTCCGACCGCCGTTGGGGTAGAAGTCAGCTTGGGCGAGAGCTTCCTGGTCACCGATGGAGCTGGTGTGGATGACTTCAGTGTAGGCTCCATCATCGGGACGGAAGGCAGTGCTGTCGTCCCAGCGATCAGCAGGGTCCAGACCTGATTAAATTTATAAACTCTTATAAACAAGCAGGGACCTTCAGATCTTACCCAAAAAAAATAACAAACAAAAAGTATTCAGAAGACCTACAGTGATCTATTACAGTTTAAGAACTAAGTAAAATTAAAAAAACAGCGCACTCCGGGAGTGCAGGCAGAAGTGAAAACTGTATATCTGTGTAAAATCTCATCTGTCGAAATCTCATCTGTCGCGAGAACGGCTGAAAATGCTCACTCGTGTATCAGTGATGGCGCTAGCGTGCGACGCGAACTGCGTACGGCAGCTCGCTGCGAACCTGCACCATCCACCGAGAGATGTCGCTGTTAACACTGTTGTACAGAAGTGAGTATCGTAGTTCGGCCGTTTGCACAGAGATAGCGCTGTTTTCAATATTGCATAGTAGTAGAAGCACAATAACTGTTAAAATCTCATCTGTCAAAATCTCATCTGTCGCGAGAACGGCTGAAAATGCTCACCCACAAAAGTGCCCAACGCGCCATAAGAAGTTTTCACTTCAAAAAATATTAAATTTTAATGATAGTCCTCGCAATCATAACGTTTGTTACATAGTCGAAATGTCGAGGTTAGAGAAATAAAATTTAAAAAAAATAACGATATAGTGGTTTGACACAATAATTTGACGTGTCTTCATGCAATATGCGTAAACACATCCGAGGGATTATGAGTCAATTGCCTTACTTTCGTGTAGGTCAAGTTTATCTCGCAAAGACGTCTCTACCTCTGGTTGACATAATATTAATTTGAACAATTTCATTTACGAGAATTGGCCATCTTGATGGAGACTAACTTATCTTCTAATTTAAGTTCTCAAATAATCTCTACATATAATAAATTCGAAGTTTTGGAAGTAAGCGTTCTACGTCCATAATGATCTTAGCACTATAGAATTCGCTAACCTTATATAGCTCCGGTAGAAAAAAATCTTGCATGCGCGATTCAGGTTTTCTTAAATTTAGAAAATCACAAATTAGTTGATTATTCTTTTTGTTCTGCTTAAAAATTTTGTACACTTATGTATTTTAAGAATACATAGCAATATACACATTTTTTAACTAGAAAATAAAGTAATTAATTTAATAAGATATTTTTTTTAATTTCAAGTAACTAGCGCCATCTCTTCGTTTTCGCGAAACTACCATTCATCTCAGAAAATGTTGATTTTATTTGTTTACCTTTGTTTGTGCAGTCTAATTTCGGGAACTAGGAAACAGATTTTAACATAATCTTCACAAATGTGTTCAGAAAATATCAGAAGAGGTTTAGGTATTTCAAGTAGATTTATGTTACTAATTAAAATTTGATATTTCTTGGCGTAAAAAATAAACCATAATATTTTTGCATGAAAACGTACAGAACGTAGGGATGATGTCAAAATTGTCAGTTTGACATACGGAAAGAAGCATCTAGCGCCATCTCTTTTTTATTTATAATTTTATTATGGCTTCGCATTATTACTATCGTGCATAAAGCCAGTGTCGCGGTAAAAGAAAATTAAATCCAATGCAGGAGCGTTTTTTGAATTTGGAACATTACAACGCTCCAGCAATTTTGTATGAACATGTGTATGAAGCGGCGTGCTGGGGTTATTAAAAACTTAAATACTCTTTGATTGGATCTCTTTTATCAAAGTACTAGCGACCCGCCCCGGCTTTGCACGGCTATATTATGCATGTATTATCTTCTTATCTATATCTTCTTCTATACATATAAAATCCTTTGTCCTGACTGACTGACGGATCATCGCACAGCCTAAACCGCTGATCGTAGATACTTGAAACTTGGAGGGTGTGTTCTTTGTATGACGTAGGCATCCGATAAGAAAGAATTTTCCGAAATTCTACCCCTAAAGGGGTGAAAAAGGGGGGCAAAGTTTGTATTGGACAACGTGATTCCTTAGTCCAATGTATTTCAAATTTTGCGTAAACATTCTTTAACAGAATTAATGGAACACGTGTTTCGTATTTTATTGAAATTCATCCCCTAACGGGGTTAAAAAGGGGAAGAAAGTTATTTTGGGAGTGATTTGCTTCGAAGTTGATATCAATACTCTTTAGTGCTTTTGATTAGATTGGTAACATACTCATTAATCTATGATTGGTAAGACGTCACTTCAAGCTGACAGCGTTAACGTAAAACCTAAGAGGTTGAAAACTTCGAACATTGAACTGAAAAAAGGTGTCTTGCCATTTAGTACTGGAAACTTGACATAGTATTTTTTTTTTGCGCGATACGTTTGCTAATACCTGTCGATAGAGGACATTACGGCAAATGAAATATGCCTTTACACCAAATCTCATAGGCGTCTCGGAAATGGGGTATTTGACCAAACGTTATGACTAAGATTTTATCAAAAGTGCGCTGTGCACAAATAATGCTTTCTAACCAAACTTCTAAACCATCTCGGAGACGGGATATTTGTTAAAACATAGAACTGTTATAGGATAGCCACTGAATCACTTAAAACTCTATATTTTTATTAGGATACGCCAAAATTACTCTCTGCGCAACTGTTCAGCCCTACCTAATAATAAAATTTTGAACAATTTGCCAAAAGTCACAGTTCCCAAAGTTAGTAGATACTAATTATTAAGTAATTTAAAAGAATCCCAGAGATGATAAAGAGCACAACGGACACTTTTAAATCTGCTCTAGCTACTTTATTCACGAAGTGCCTGATGGAATCTAAAGTACCACAGTCCTGGAATGATGCTGTCATTACCTTAATACATAAAAAGGGTGATATACGTCGGCTGGACAACTACCGACCAATCAGCTTGTTGTCACACATGTATAAGCTTTTTACACGGATAATTGTAAATAGATTAAAGAACAAGCTGGATAATTATCAGCCGAGAGAACAGGCTGGGTTCCGGAGTGGCTTTAACACATGCGATCACCTTCAAGCTCTGAAGACACTGATCGAGAAGTGTAATGAATACCAGATCCCTGTCATCATTACATTCATCGACTACGAAAAGGCGTTCGATTCCGTTGAGACATGGGCTGTCGAAAAAGCCCTTGCGGATTGCAGGATTGATGAAAGGTACATCTCTCTTATCAAACATCTTCAGAGCAACGCCACTGCAAGTGTGAGACTGCATAAAAAGACTAAAAGCTTTAGACTTGGCAGAGGAGTGCGCCAGGGTGACACGATCTCTCCAAAGCTGTTTAATGCTGCACTCGAAAATATCTTCAAACAGCTAGACTGGGAGAACAAGGGCATTAATGTGGATGGAGAGAGACTCACCAACTTGCGCTTCGCAGATGATTTGGTGATATTTTCTGACAACATACCTGATATGCTTCACATGCTTAACAGCTTGCAAACGGAATCGGCCAAGGTTGGACTGAAAGTCAATGAGAATAAAACAAAAATCATGACTAACATCCCTTATGCACACAGACACCGTATGCCGGTCGAAGTCACGTCGGAATATGTATATCTAGGGCATAAAATCACCTTGGGCAGCGAAAACCAAACTGCAGAAGTAGAGAGACGTATAGCTCGAGCATGGGCGGCTTTCGGTGCAAACGGTAGCATACTACGTAGCAAGATGTCCATGCTCTTGAAAAGAAGAGTCTTCGAGCAATGTGTACTGCCAGTGTTCGCGTATGGAGCTGAGACCATGACCCTAACTGAGAAATCCGCAGACAAACTTCGTGTTGCACAGAGAGCAATGGAAAGAGCTATGCTTGGTATTTCCTTACGCGACCGGAAGAGGAATACTTGGATTAGATCAAAGACCAAGGTTAGGGACGTTATTCAGGTGATTGCTGAGCGTAAGTGGAGATGGGCGGGACATATTGCACGAATGAGCAATGAAAGGTGGACTCGGAGACTGCTAGAGTGGCGCCCGCGAGCACATACTAGACCGCGTGGTAGACCACCAATGAGATGGAAAGACGACATCAAACGACACGCAGGTCATGATTGGATGACAAAGGCTCTAGACCGTCAGGAGTGGAAAAGGATGGAGGAGGCCTACGTCTGGACAAACAAAGGCTGAGATAGATAGATAGATAGATAGATCTTTTGTTATGAATACGAAAATACCTAAACAAATGAATAGGACTTTTACACCTTTTTCATTTTTAAAATGGACAGGAAAGTGATCTTATAAGGGTTCCTTTTTTACCTTTTAAGGTACGGAACCCTAAAAACACAAAAGATGACTATGATAGATAGGTAATTACTAATTAGCACGATATGATTAAAGATTTACTCATGTGGTAATCGTAGAGTTTTGTGCATTATTGGCTCTGTGTTAGAAAGACAGAAATAGAAGAATTCATTTTTTTGGTTTAGAACTTTAGGTACTTAGACGTATACCCATTTTGGATCCCATCCCAAGAGAATTGGGTGCACCCGAGGTTTTCGTGTTCCAAGTTAAAATACATCTCATTCAAAAATCTATCTTCTCTATACATATAAAATTCTTTGTCCTGACTGACTGACGGATCAACGCACAGCCTAAATCGTAGAAACCTGAAACTTGTAGGGTGTGTTCTTCGTATGACGTAGGCATCCGATAAGAAAGGATTTTACGAAATTAATTACCTACCGGGTTTAAAAAAGAGTAGAAAGTTATTTTAGGCGATTTACTTCGACTCGAACTCCTTAGTGCTTTTGATTAAATTAAGTAAGTACATTTTATTTTGACACACATGTTTCAAACTCAATCTAATTTGAAATCAACAAAAAATAATCCTATTTTAACTATTTTCGACTCCTGCGCGGACGAAGTCGCGGGCAAAAGCTAGTTAATAATAAAAATCAAACAATCATGTTTAGCGATGAAATTGGAATGGATATGGGCTCAAAATTAAACTTTTATTCAAAGGGACAGTCTTTTATAAATTACTGTATGCCTTCTGCATCCTATCACCAAATTATGAAAAGAATAAGTAGCTATAAATTTGAAAAAAATGATAATTTAATTATTTTTATTGGAAATAGGGGAAGTGTCAACAAACAGGAAATGTTGAAATATTGTGATACTTTGTGCTCCTTGAACATAGACAATATTGTAATGTTTACACTCCCCTACTGTAAAAACTTGCCAGCTGCGGAAAATACACTTAGACATAATTTAAATTTAGCATTGAACACTATATCATGTTATAGTAAAAAGTTCAATGTTATTGACACTAACCCTATTGTTAGTAATACTTATTATTTGACGAAGGGAAAGCACAAGCTTCCGGATTCAATCAAAAGACAGATAGCAACTTCGCTATGTTATTTTTTTAATTTTACAGCCAAGAATTTGGCTACATATACTGCGCCTTTTGCGCAGTTAAATGACATAAATATTATTCAGACTGCGGATAGTTGTCTTTATCCGATTAATTTAAATTAAATAATCAGACAAAAGAGGTACGCTCTTGCAGTAGTTTTAAGACAATGGAGATATCCTCTAGCACATTACCAAGTAATAATAATAAAAAAAATTGTTCAGATAACAATATAAGCCAATTATTGATTTCATTATCTAACGAGTCAAATAATAATGATTGCTGGAATAAATGCCCTAAAATAAATAAAGTAAATAAAAATTATGAAAAAAATATTACCCTGGTGCATCAAAATATCAGAGGGATGACAGAGGGCAAAATACTAACACTGGAATTGTACATGAACGCTGAGGATATTGACATTGTATGCATAACCGAACATCATCTCCGGGCTCACCAGCTCATGTTCAATTTCAGCAACCACCGGGTTGGCAGCGCATTCTGCAGGGTAAACACGGCAAAGGGGGGGTCTCTTATAATACTGAACAATAAATTAAAATATAAAGAAAGAAAAGATGTCGTGTCTATGTCTGTGGAATGTGTAACGGAAATATCTTGTGTAGAACTGGAGCAATTAATAGTAGTATGTGTATATAGACGACCTGTTTTTGAAAATTTTAAAGAATTTATTGAGATATTGGATGAAATGCTAACAAAATTATCTAAATCAAAAAAACAATTACTTGTATGTGGGGATTTTAACGTGGATTTACTGAAAATAAGCACCTTTTCCACGAAACTTCTGAATTTGTATAAATCACACAATTTATCTAACGTGTTTCTGGAGCCTACTAGAACCACTGACACTACTGCGACATGTATTGATAATATTTATATTACCGATAATATATCCACGATTAGCAAATCTATTATTAATAAATTAGAATCAGACCATAGTGGTCAGTTTGTCAAATTTGCTATTGTCATAAAATCGATACCAAAAAGGAAAATAAAGTACGTACCGGTGACTGCTGCTCGTCTGGAGGAACTTAGATTGAATTTAGCTAACGTTTTACCGTTTCTGCCTTGTGATACGGATCCAAATGTATTATATAATAACTTTTTTTCGGTTCTTAATAACCAATTTCAGTCTATCTTTACATCCAGATCTATGGTAGTCTCCGACAAACGCGAGTTTAGTGACTGGGCAACGGTTGGTATTCACCGCAGTAGACATAAACTATATGAGTTATACGCGGAAAGACAGAGTAATACATCAGAGGAGTTTGGAGCCTACGTTAGAAACTATTCAAGGATATTTAAAAGAGTGTGTATTTTGGCAAAATCTCTCTTCATTAAATCTGTGATTAAAACTAGTGATGATAAAATAAAAGCTACATGGAAAGTAATTAACGCTGAAACAGGGAGAGTCGCAGCCAAAAACACCGAGTTTAAATTGAGTATTAATGGAAATATAACTAATAATGATCAAGATATCGCAAACGAATTTGAGATTTTTTTCGGTAATGTAGCTATTACTTTGACGAAGGCTTTAAATTCTTCTACCCCCATTGCAGAAGCTTTGCTAAAAACGAATGTACCAAATTGTAATAAAACATTTAAATTCCAATATGTTAAAAATCATGACATTATTGTAGTGCTTAATTAAGCAAATAAATCTCAAGAAAACTAAAGATCTATGGGGGATGTCTGTCCCGATTGTTAAATCAATTATTGAACTGATTATACCAGAACTAGTCATTATATTTAATCGATGTATAGATTGTGGTGTGTTTCCTGATTTAATGAAATTGAGTAAAGTAGTTCCACTGTTTAAATCTGGTAGTACCTCAGATCCCTCCAATTTTAGACCAATATCAGTACTACCCACGTTAAGTAAAATTTTTGAAAAACTTATTTTAAAGCAACTACTGAAACATTTCCATGATAATAATATCTTACATAATAAACAGTTCGGGTTTAGTAAGGGGCGCTCGACTACTGATGCGGGTATAGCGTTAATTAAAAACATATTTGATGCTTGGGAGGAGTCACATGATGCGTATGGCATATTCTGTGACTTATCCAAGGCATTTGATTGCGTTCAACATAATACATTGATCATGAAACTACACCACTACGGTATTAGGGACGGCGCCCTGGATCTTATCTCTTCTTATTTGAGCGGTAGGATCCAGAGTGTTGATGTTAACGGGAAACGATCCCCCGGATCTGCGATAGCAATGGGGGTTCCTCAAGGATCCATATTAGGACCTTTCCTGTTTTTAGTTTATATAAATGACTTACCTTACCTTGTAAGGGACAACCATGGGATAGTGTTGTTCGCAGATGACACCTCCTTGGTGTTCAAGGTTAAAAGGCGTCAGTCCAACGTTGACGATGTGAACAATGCTCTCTCTAGAATAGTTGATTGGTTCAATTCCAATAATTTATTACTGAATGGATCCAAAACTAAATTAATTCGGTTCACACTTCCAAATGTAAAACAAGTAAAAACTGTTGTAAAAATTAATGATGAGGAAGTCGAATTAGTCAGTAAGGCTGTCTTTCTAGGTATAACTTTAGATCCTAAGCTTCAGTGGGGCCCACATGTGGAAGCATTGTCCAATAGACTTAGTTCTGCCGCTTACGCCGTTAAGAAAATTCGCGAATACACGGACATTGAGACTGCTCGCCTAGTCTATTTCGGCTACTTCCACAGTGTCATGTCGTACGGCATCCTACTGTGGGGGTGTGCTGCAGATATTGATGCTATTTTCATATTGCAAAAGAGAGCTGTCCGAGCTATCTACAAAATGGGCCCCAGGGAATCACTTAGAGAAAAATTTAAAGAGATAAATATATTAACGCTCTATTCACAATATATCTACGAAAACTTGCTCTACGTTCACAAAAATCCTGATATTTTCCGTAAAAACAGCGATATTCATAATTTCAATTTAAGAAATAAGGGTGAACTTACCGTGCCCGGTAGCAGGCTCCGGAAAATAAACAGGTCGTTTAATAGTACATGTGTGCTCTATTATAATAAATTACCTAAAGATGTATATGACATGTCCATTAACAGGTTCAAAACTTTTATAAAGCATAGATTGTGCAGTAAGGCATACTATGATACTTCGTCTTATCTTAATGATAAGAACCCATGGACATGACTTTAGTTGCTCCATTTCAAATAATACTTTCAAATACTGTAATATTGACCATTGTGAGCGTGACCACATGAAAAAAAAAACCCCATGAGTTTCTTGTGCCTTCTTCTCATTGGTGGGCGCGTTCCGAAGGCACACATCCTAACTTAGTTTTTAAGACGTTTTTATGTGGTCCTGTATACTTTTAAGTATTAAGTATCCAAAGAAAATAAAGATATTTGATTTGATTTGATTTACCAATAACAGACTGCACTTGTCCATTGATTGCTCTCGCGATGCTAGCAGCACCATGTCCGCCCACACTGAAGCCCACACAGATCCATCTATCAGCTCGCCCTCCTGAGACGCCGTTCAACCAATTGATGAATCGACCTGCTGCAGAACCTATGGAAGACCAGGTTAATCAGCTCCAAAATTTCAAAGAATGTTAACGCTTCATGGTTTAAATTTTACTATCTCTATCTATCTATACATATAAAATGCTTTCTCCTGATTGACTGACTGACGGATCAACGCACAGCCTAAACCGCTGATCGTAGAGACCTGAAACTTGGAGGGTGTGTTCTTTGTATGACGTAGGCAATTAGGCATCCGATAAGAAAGGATTTTGAAAAATTCAAACCTCTTAATATTATTGTGAAAGATTGTGTCATTGTGTGTGTGTTTGTTACTGCTTCACGCAAAAACTACTGAACTGATTACCATGAAACTCATCTGTAAATATAATAGAATAGACATTTATTGGAAAAGCACACAACAAGAAAACAAATATAAAAAAGGTACCTAGACATAATTACAAAACAAAAAAAAAACGTGTGGCACTCGGGGATTGCCGCGGTAAAGCTATTGCATAGCGAACGCTCGGCCGAGCTACATGGTAGGCGGAGTGGGGGGTGTTAGGTTTTATTTTCGTTACGAAATTTCTTGATTCGGTCGCCGCGCTCAAAATCCGCGATAAAAGCTATGCAATAGCTTATATCTAATAGACAAATATATAAGCATAAATACTTGTCTGAGGCGGGAATCGAACCCGCAACCCTGTGTCTGGCAGTCCGGCATGGGTCGTCAAATAATACTTTCAAATATTTGTAATATTGACCTTTGTGAGCATGATCACATGAAAAAAAAAACCCATGAGTTTCTTGTGCCTTCTTCTCATTGGTGGGAGCGTTCCGAAGGCACACATCCTAACTTAGTTTTTAAGACGATTTTATGTGGTTTTTATACTAATGTATTAAGCATCCAAACAAATAAATTATTTTGACTTTGACTACAGCGCTGGTCTGCCGACCAGGCCCAGGACTACTAATATTACAATGCTGATGAGAATTGGCCCTCTGCTTCCTGACTACCACGACGAGCTCTCCAGCCATTTAGTCGAACTTACCAGCAGCCCCAGCATTAGGTCCCCAGTTAGATCCTGCACCCCAATCCAGGACAATGACGTTCATGTCTTCACCAGCCAAATATGCTGAAACAAATACATATTTTTTAACGGAACTCTGAAATATAGTCAACTAACTGTTGCCCGCGACTTCGTTCGCGTGGTAGTTTTGTTTTACGTAACCTTCCTCTTGAATCACTATACTTATCTATTAAAAAACCGCATCAAAATCCGTTGCGTAGTTTTAAAGATCTAAGCATACATAGGGACAGACAGCGGGAAGTGACTTTGTTTTTACCCGACTACGGCGAAGCCAAAGGGGAGGGTTATGTGCTTGACCTGTATGTATGTATGTATGTTTATCTGTTCCCACGTAACTTCAAAACTATTTACTATAATTCAACAAATGAGGTCTCGTTAGAAGCGTCTCAATGATGCGCTGGTTATAGGCTATGTGACGTCACAATAAATCAAATGTGGCGCCCTCTAGAGGACATAGAATCATGAATTAAAAAATAAAAATAATTAAAATGTATCGTGTGGGGTATCAAATGAAAGGGCTTAATTAGCACATTTCAAAAATATATATATATTGCACTAGCTGTTGCTCACTGATTTGCTTGCATTCACTCGATATTGGTGTTAGTATGTTTGTTTGTTACTTATTCATGCAAAAACTACTGACCGGATAACAATAAAACTCGGTGAGTAAATAACTGAGAACCCGACTACGTAAAAAATAGTATAGTTTAAAAAAACTAGGTACCTACATAATAATCGCACCCTAAAAAGTATAAAACCAGAAAAAACAAAGAGCTAATTCTGTAGGCAATCTCAAAGTGTCGTGTCGTCTGAACGACACTTTGAGATTGCCTACAGAATTAGTTCTCTGTATTTTTCTTGTTTTATACTTTTTAGGGTGCGATTTTTATGTACCTAGTTTTTTTAAACTATACTATTTTTTTACTTAGTCGGGTTTTATATACTACTAGCGACCCGCTCCGGCCTCGCACGGCTATATTATGCATATATTATACATAAAAACCTTCCTCTTGAATCACTCTATCTATAGTTAATATCTATAGTCTCTATCTATAGTCAATAGTAGTTTTAAAGATTTAAGCATACTTAAGGATATAGGGACAGAGAAAGCGACTTTGTTTTATACTATGTAGTGATGTATAGGGATAGTGATTTGATTGAACCAACCTGGCACCAACACAGTGTTGACAGTTGAGCTCGCATATCCCAAAAAGCCATGCATGATGATGACTGTTCTCTTGCTAGCATCGAAGTTTGACACCTGGATGCTGTTCACGTTGTTCAGGAGTAGAACTTGGGATACCCTCGGGTTAGCCCTGGATATAAAATAAATATTGCAGGACATTCCACACATCGCCATCTAGCCCCCAGCTAAGTAACTACACCTGTGTTATGGGTGCTAGACAACGGATATACTTTTCTTTTGTAAATATAATACTTATACATAGAAACAACCAGACCACAGACAAATATCTAAGTATAAATACTTGTTTGAGGCGGAATTTTTCAATTCGAACCAGTAGCTCCTGAGATTAGCGCGTTCAAACAAACAAACAATCAATCAAACAAACAAAATCTTATTGATAGAGATGTAGAAGATTCGTTTCTGTTTAAGTCGTATGGAATAATGTCAAAAAAGTTTCGTAACGCGTAACATTTTTTCAGGGCTAGGTCCAACCCGCGATAAAGAACTCAATTCCAAAAAATGTTTAAGTGCGGCCCATACATTATGGTACGGAACCCTTTGTTCGCGAGCCCGGCTCGCACTTGGCCGGTTTTTGTTACACTGTATAATAATAAATGAAGACGCCTTACCTCGTCTTCTTCTTCTCGTATAGTGGTGGGGCTCACCTATTGTTAAAGTTTTCAGATCGCCTCAACGCCTAACTTGACCTAACGACTGCTACTAGAGGTAGCAACCGGGACCAACGGCTTAACGTGCCTTACGAAGCACGAACGGGCTCACGAAAACATTTTCGCTACACTAATAATTGGCAACCCATCGAAGTAATGACCGAGCCAGGCGTCGCTAAACCCGCACGACCGTAAACGATCTGCGAGCACCGCTTAGCTATCTTACCTCGTAAAAAGATGGTACTGGTTCGAAGAGTCTGGAGTATATCTGGCCATGCGTTCCAAGTCGCTCATCTTGATCCAGTTATCCACCAGGTGGGCGTTACCGTGGTCATCCTCCAAGTGGGTGTACCGGAGGTCTTCGGAGGACCATCTTGCGAAGAGTTGGTCCTCTGGTTGGGAGGGGAATGCTAAAAGTAAACAAACAAAAAATTTCTTAAATTTCCATATGCCAACGACCTTGGTCCACAGCCTACTAAATAGTTACTACCGGCACCGGTCGCCTTCGTTGGTGAACATTGTTGATTGTTACGAATGTGTTTTGTTTTTCTCAAATGTGCTAAGGTGGAATTGTAGGTGAGATTTTTACCGACATTTTGGTGTGATTTTGAGCCAAAAATTCCCTATAGTTTTGAAGCTATCCTAAAATTAAGAACTAAAACAAGTACAACTTTGAAATGACAAGGAATTTTTGTCTCAAATTTCCCCAAAATATCGGTAAAGGTCTTACCTACAATAACCATCTCAGCACGTTTGAGAAAAACAAAACACATTCGTTACAATCAACAATGTTATTTTTAAACGACGCGACGGGTATTTCTGGCGCCTTGCGTTTGGCAGCATAAATAGCCTTAAACCATGACTTTCAAATCCAAAATTTGTTTATTTTTTAACCGACTTCAAAAAAGGAGGAGGTTCTCAATTCGTCTGTATGTTTTTTTTTTTTTGTGTGTATGTTACGCGATCATTCGAAGACGGCTCAACCGATTGAGATGATTCTTTTTGTGTTCGAAAAGTGATACCTCAGGGGTGGTCCCATAAAAATTTGGTGAGGATCTGATGAGAATCTTCGGAGTGATGAACAGAATTGCACCTCGAGAGTGCAGCAAATTGCTCAGTTTTCGATTTCCACCAGTAGATTTGGCCCATAAACGAATAGTTACCTATAAATGGAATATCTGAAACCACCTTCTCATCAGAAAACTCTTCAATCAGTTACGATTACAGGTTACAATTTGAATAAAATATTCGCTTTTGCCTCGCCGGACTGGGTTTGAATGAATTTTGATAGAAAACCCTATCCTAAATGAAGATCTGATGAGGATCTTCGGAGTGATGAACAGATCTGCACAGCGAGATTCAATAAATTGCTCAGGTTTCCATTTCCACTAATAGAAGTGGCCCATACACAAAAAGGATGAATGGGGCATCCGAAAACACCTTCTTATCACCAAACTCTTCAATGGGTTACGATTAGGTACAGGTTGCAATTTGAAGAAACAGTCGCTTTCGCCTCATGGAGTAGAATTTTCAGTGACAGTGGTACTAAAAATGGTTAAATAAAAAATAAATAAAAATTTAAAAAACCGACTTCAAAAAAACCTTTAAAGAAAAACTAACAAAACCTGAAAAAAAAAAACAAAAAGTGAAAAATAATCCATTTCGGGTCACTAAGACAGCAGATAACTTTAAACATAAGTACTTACTTGGAAGTCGGACTGTTTTCTTTATACCTCTCAACATTCAATGTAACCCAGTCCGACTTCCAATTAAGTACTTATGTTTAAAGTTATCTGCTGTCTTAGTGACCCGAAATGGATTATTTTTCACTTTTTGGTTTTTTTTTTCAGGTTTTGTTAGTTTTTTCTGAAAAATTTTGTGGGATTGGTGCAGTAAGAAAAATACAAAGGGTAGCAACGCACACTAATGCAAAAGAACGCCCACCTTTCTTAGGAATAGATCACGAATAACGCACACATTTACAATACTGAACACACAGACGATCTGTCACACGATTTAACAATAAATGATGTCCAATGTGTAAAATATTTAGCAATATTTGTTAACATTGTATTGGCCCGATGGCTATATAGGTTGCCTTGAGAACAACTATGTGGCGATGGCGGTTCAATTCCCAACTTGGCATAATAATTGTTTTTGAAAATGAAATTGATAAAAATCTTTTTTTTTTTGTAATCTACATACACCAGTCTTCGCTAAATTGATATGTGTGGGTAATGCGTAACTACACGACAGGGGCGGTTCGTTATATTTGTCAATGTGTGCGTTGCTACCCTCTGTGTTTTGATTACTGTACTTACGCGGGTTGAACCGCGAGGCGCAGTTACATATCTATGAAGTAACTGAGCCCCGCGGTTTAGGAAAAACAGACGGACAAGAAAGTGATCTTATAAGGGTTCCTTACCTAGATATGGAACTCTAAAAATAGTCAACCTAACGTTTGAATATTCTCTAAGCTACATAATTTCGATTGTATAGAATTTGTCTTTTAACCAAACCAGTGAAATGTTAAAAAACAAATGGTTCGTAAAGTCTGTTTACGGACGATAATTTTACGTGATAACGTCACAAGAAAACGATAAAAAATATTTATGTTTTTCCTTTATAAGTCTTCTCTTCGTCACTCGTCACCATAACACAAGCCTAGTCACGCACACACGCGCGTTAAGCTTGTAGTAGTGTACTTATCACAGAGTCTTGTATGAAACCTTAAAAACCTGGTCCTTGTGGCAACAGCTACGATAATACGTTGCCATGGTTACCTTGTCAATAACATAACGCGTTCCCGGAACATGACCCATGACGTCATCTTTTTTGTGCATGTGTTCCATTAATTTATTAGACGTTATCACGTAATGTAAATTTAAAAAACTATGTAAATTAATCAAAATATTCTAGACTGAATTTTTTTAGTCAACTCATTTGCAATATAATATACTAGCTGCGCTCCGCGGTTATCCCGCGTAAGTTTTGATCCCGTGGGAATATCAAAATGAAAAGTAGCCTATAGCCTTCCTCGATAAATGGACTATCCAACACAAAAATAATTTTTCAATTTGAAACAGTAGTTCCTGAGATTAACGCGTTCAAACAAAAGTATAGATTAATGAACCTTTTTAATTTGATATTAATGCTTTTCATCCATTAACCAGCCTGGCGAAGGTCGTTTTTAAAGCGATCTTAGACTATAAGAAAAACTTACCAGCGACAGCCGCTAAAATTCCTAAGAATATCAACTTGGTGAACGCCATCTTGTGGACTTATTCCAGTGAATCAGAACTTACTGGTTTTATAATGTCAGATAAAAAAAATGATAATTATTGATCGATATAATACTATCTTAATTATGATAAGAAATTGCAATATTTAGGTAATGAGGTTCTAATAAGGGCCCAGCGCAAAATGCCTGTTGCGGATGACTAATATAATAATAAATAAATAAATATTGCAGAACATTCCACAAATCGCCATCTAGCCCCCAAGTTAAGTAACTAGACTTGTGTTATGGGTGCTAGACAACGGATAAACTATATATTCTTTTGTTAATATATACTTACCTATCCTATCCTATCCTACTCCTATTAATCCTACTAATATTATAAATGTGAAAGTTTGTGTGTGTGTGTTTGTGTGTGTGTATGTATGTTTGTTACTCCTTCACGCAAAAACTACTGGACCGATTGCGATGAGACTCGGTATGTAGGTAGCTGGAGACCTGGATTAACACATAGGCTACTTTTTATCCCGATATTCCCACGGGATCGTGACTTACGCGGGTGAAACCGCGGGGCGCTGCTAGTTAATAATATAAATGTGAAAGTTTGTATGTGTGTGTGTGTATGTTTGTTACTCCTTCACGCTAAAACTACTAAACCGATTGCCATGAAACTCGGTATGTAGATAGCTGGAATCCTGGATTAACACATAGGCTACTTTTTATCCCGATATTCCCACCCATCCCACGGATCGGGACCCAAACCAGTAAAACAAAAAAAACATTTAAATCATTCTGGACTGAATTTTTAGGCAACCAATTTGCAATATATTAATTGGCCTATTTAATTTGATATAAAATATTCTTATCCATTAAACAGCTCAATGAAGGCAATGGCTTTTATACTTTAGTAGAAAGAAAAAAATCAAAAAAATGTTAAAGGCGGGAACCTGGAACCCCCTGCGTCTAAAAGGCGTAGAACAAAAGTGGATTGTTAAGGTGAAAGGGTACCTGCACGCTCTCCATACAAACGTAGTCGCCTGTTTCCTCCCTGAATAATGACACTAGAGCTAATACTTTTGGTGCATAAAACTTATAACTGCCATGACCATGTCGACTACGTTTGTAATAGTTTGTATGGAGAGAGCCCCCGGTTCCTCTTAAGGTGCACAAAAGTAGGTCGTTTAATCTCTATAATAAATCAAGTGGCTAAATCCTTCAATATTTTATTTATTTTTACTGTGAAGCATTATATATCCGTGTAATTATTTCAAAAACATTCTTCATTCTTCATTATCCTTGGGAGAAGGGAGAGAACCAGTTGGTCCTCAAATGGTAGATACCAGAACGTCTGTGAACAAGAAAATTACAATTTTATAAACAACTTGCTGAGCCCCGCAATTTTACCTAAACACAGAATACATAAGAATTACCTACTATAAACTTTATCAGCCCTTTTTTACCCCTTTAGAGGTGGAATTTCTAAGAATCCTTTCAATCAATCAATCAAATTTCATCTCTCTCATGTCACGTCTCACGCAGTCCATCCATCTTTTCTTCGGTCGTCCTCTTCCTCTCCATCCCTCTACATTCATACTCATCACTCTTCTAGTCACATGCGTCTCCTCTCTTCTCATCACATGTCCATACCAACTTAAACGGTTCCCTTTAACTTTTACAGGAACCGGTGCTACTTTCAGGCTTCCTCCGTCTGACTGTTACAAGTTAAGTTAGTCCTAATAAAGGTTCAAACTCACCCAGTCTTAGGGTTAAGTCCGCCCATCTGCAAAGTGTCAGCTCCATTACAGTTCTGCGATATTGCTTGATCGAGGTTATTGCACTGTCGGCCAGTGAACCCGCCAGAGGTCAATGACTCGCCCAAGTAGTAGTATGACCTGGGAAGATAATAAGATGGTATGGTCAAAAGATACAGCTCCATCTATACCATAATCTTCTATACTAATTACTAGCGACCCGCTCCGGCTTCGCACGGCTATATTGTACATGTATTATACATATAAACCTTCCTCTTGAATCACACTATCTATTAAAAAAACCGCATCAAAATCCGTTGCGTAGTTTTAAAGATTTAAGCATACATAGGGACATAGGGACAGAGAAAGCGACTTTGTTTTATACTATGTAGTGATGATAGTGATAATTAGCTACGACCCCCGTAAGTCCTGATCTCGCTGGAATAGCGGGATAAAAATAGCCTATGTCACTTCCAATGAATCATTATATCCTCATACAAAGTTTCAGCAAAATCGGTCAAGTAGTTTCTGAGTAATATCTTTTATCTTTATAATATTAGTTTAGATGTAGATAAAGAGGAAAGATTTCATCATTTCTTTGTTTGCATTGAAAAGGCTCCGAAACTTCTGGACCGATTTAGATGAAACTTGGTATGAGGATACATTGATTTATTGACAGTAACTTAAGGTACTTCTTATCCCGATATTCCTAAGGGATCGGGAGTTACACGGGTGAAACCGCGAAGTTCTGCTAGTATTTGAGCGTCTGTCTTTCCTGACGGGTACAATGTTGTGTGTCTTCAAGTAGCGAGTGAACACTTCTAGACACCGCGTGTTACATCTTAGGTTGCATCGTCATCTACCATCAGGCAGGTGTGATAGTAAATAAATCTATTTATATAAAAATCAATTGCTGTTCGTTTGTCTCGCTAAAACTCGAGAACGTCCGATTTAGATGTTTTCTGTTTTGAAATGTTTTGTTTTGTCGTAGTCCAGGGAAGGTTTAAACGGTGAGAAACATCGGACTGACGCGGGTGAAACCGTAGGGCGCAGCTGGTAATAAATAAATATTGCAGGACATTCCACTCATCGCCATCTAGCCCCAAGCTAAGGAACTAGACTTATGTTATGGGTGCTAGACAATGAATATACTACTATACTTTTCTTTTGTAAATATATACTTATAATACATAGAAACAACCAGTCAATAAACAAATATCTAAGCATAAACACTTGCCTGAGGCGGGAATCGAACCCGCAACCTTGTGTTTGGCAGTCCGGCATGGTGACCATCGTGCCAACTGGGTCGTCAACAGTGGTCAAACCTTACCTATCATTCAAGTTACCTATTCTTCTTCATCTCGTATAGTGGTGTGGCTCACCTATTGTTAGAGTTTTCAGATCGCCTTAAGGCCTCTGACTTGACCTAACGACTGCTACTAGAGGTAGCAACCGGGACCAACGGCTTAACGTGCCTTCCGAAGCACGAACGGGCTCACGAAAACACAATTTTGCCACACTACAAATTGGCCACCCATCGAAGTAATGACCGCACCAGACGTCGCTTAACCCGCACGACCGTAAAAAAATACCTATAATGATCACAAAGAGCAGTGAGACATCCCGGCATGTTTGTCCCACCGTTGGGATAGAAGTCGACTTGGGCCATTGGGGTCAGTTCACCCATGGTACTGGTGTGAATCACCTCGGTGTACAGACCATCGTTAGGGGTTAGCAGTTCAGTCTCGTCCCATCTGGCTGCCTCTACTGGATCAAGACCTGGGAATATAAAAAAAGGATGTTTTGTTATTTTTTTTTATATTGTATACTGTATTGTATTGTATAGTATATATTGTTTATAAAAAAACAGAATCAGGTAACATTACTTTACAACCTTATACAGGGTTATTGGAAATTATACTAGCAAGCCGTTGTGGGCTATTTCTGTGCACCTAAACAAACAACTTTTGTTCTACGACTTTTGGAAATTTGAACATTTTTTCGAAAATTTTGAGGTTAGGTTTATCTGAAAATCAGCTGTTCCTTACACGGAGAGGTCATTAACCTAAAATTTTTACTTATTTTGTAAGTTTTACCTACTGTTCTTACCTTTGTTTTAAAAAATCAGAACCCCTCCGTGTAAGGAACAGCTGATTTTCAGGTAAATCTAACCTCATAATTTCCAATAACCCTGTATAGTATTATTTTCATTATTTTTCTTTCTTCTTCGTCTTCTATTCGTCACTCGTCACCATAACACAAGCCCAGATGAGCAATATTATTATTAAACAATATACAACAAACTCTAGACAAGTGCCGCGTCACGTTCCCGGGACGGAACATGACGCATGACTTCACACTTTTTTGTGAAGGTGTACAATCAATATAGTAGACGTTATCACGTCAAATAAATGTCTTACCAATAACATATTGTACATTTCCATTTATATGTCTGGCTATAACACCGGCTCCATGCCCTCCGACGCTGTAGCCCACTGTCTGGTACAAATTGGCTGTACTACCGGTGACGGAGTTCAGCCAATTGACAAAACGACCGGCCGCAGCACCTGGAGAATAAATTAATGAAATATTTCAAATGTGCTAATGAAACCCTTTCATTTAATACGCAACACGGCCGCTTTAAATTTTGTTTTAAATTCATGGCCTTATGTCCCATAAAGGGCGCCATTTTAAACTTTTCCGCATATTTTTATTTATTAAAAATAATTATAAAAAACTGTACAAGTGACGTCACAGACGTTTCATAAAATTTATCAACATACTAAAAATAACGAAACGAAAATTCGAAAAACACTGTAAAAATACCTCAATGCAGGAAAATCTTTTTATTTCATTTATTTTATGTTTATTTTAGCTGTATTTACCTGCTTGTATAGCGTTTAGTCCCCAAAAGGAACCAGCACTCCAATCCAGGACTATTACGTTCACGTCTTCAGCACTCAGGTATGCTGAAAATAAAACGTAAAGGTTTTAGCACACGCCCCAATTTGATCGGGCCGGGACCCTGTTAGTAAGACTTCACTGTCAGTCCGTCTGTCTGTCTGCCTGTCGGTCCGTCTGTCATCCGGTTGTATCTCATGAATCGTGATAACTAGAAAGTTAAAATTTTTACAGATTACCTATGTATTTCTATTGTCGTTATAACAACAACTAAAAACAGATAAAAATACAACGTGGTACGGAACCCTTCGTGCGGGTGTCCGACTCGCCCTTGGCCGAAATTGGACGTCGGACCTGATCAAATTTTAACGTGTGTTAATACCCACCAAATATTTATCAAGAACTACATTGGGTGCAAAGACGTGTCAAATCTGTACCTAATAAATTTTTTACCATTCAATATTTCAAAAAAATATGCAAGTATTAGTGGTACAATATTATTAATTATCTTAAAATTACATAGTTAGTTACATAGGTTACTATAGGTCGACCTAATAAAAGCGTGTTAAAAATTAAAAATGATCATAATGCTCATGCTCATACCGTGACATTGGTGATCTTCGCCAAAATGTTTGTAGTTAGGAATTTTCCCATTCAAAACATGCTATCAGGTGGTCATTTGTATTTCTTTAAGTCTTAAAAAGCTACAGTTTTAAAGTCCATCCCAAATAATTTGGGCGATCGACCTTAAAACCTCTCGCTGGAACCTCTGCTCTAAAGGCACATGAGTTACTCATGTGCTAAAGGCATTATTCGGGAATGATATACGTTTCATATTCCGTTACCAACTAGATATCCAGATCAGACCAACCTAGATTTCTAGATCCTTTCTCTAAATTGGGCTAATAACTAACCTGGTACTAGAACAGTATTAATGGCAGAAGACGCTGAGCCCAAGAAGCCGTGCATCACGATGATGGTTCGTCTTCTACCGTCGAAGTTTGAGTTTTGTACTGTTTGGATGTTGTTCAGGACCAAGGGCTGGCTGGTTGACGGGTTGGATCTGGAAGAAGGGATTTGTACTGTTCTGTTACTGTTCGAAAATTGTGGGTGTAATTTTACAAAGCAAATCAATTACTGACACGTGATTTACAGATACATTTTTGACGTGATGACGTCTAATAAATTGATGGAACACCTGCTTTAACAAAAAAGTATCACGGTAATATTGTGTGACGTCATGCGTCATGGTAATATGACCATGGTAACTTAGGAAATTGAGTATTTAATAATAATTTCGGTCATCTGGGCTTGTGTTATGGTGATGAGTGACGAAAAGTAAACTTATATAAAGCAAAAAATAAAGGAAAAAAATGGAATAACAAAAACAAAACACCATTTTTCATCGTTTTCTTATGACGTAAAATTTATCGTCCGTAAACCATGGAGGTATCATCGACTCCGTAAACCGACAAAACTAAAAATAGTTTTCAAATCAAATCAAAATTCTTCACTAAGTGTCATGCAATGCATTACATCCTGTGATTACATAACTTTGATGAAAAATTAAGTTATGATGTGTACCTTCATAACGCGCCCACCAATGATAAGAAGGCACATGACTCGTTGTTTTTCTTTTTCTTTTTTGTGATCATGCTCAAAAAGGTCAAGATAACAAATATTTCTGAAGATATATTTGAAATGGAGCAATTAAAGTTATATCCATGGGTCCTTAACATTAAGGTACGACGAAGTATCATAATATGCCTTACCGCACTATTTCTGCCTTATAAAAAAAAGAAAAAACTGGTTGCCTGTAAAGTCGGTATACGGGCGAAAGTTTTACGTGACAACAACTGTGCTCGAGTGGAAGGGACGCGTGCCTTTCACTTTTTATGTCTGTCTCTCTCGCTCTTAGGCGGGCTAACCATGCCCGCGTGCCTCTCACTCGCTCTCATTGTGAGCGCATAACGTCAGCGGAGCGTAACGCAGTTTCTTGAAGTGTCACCCAATTTATAAAACGTTGTCACGTCAAAAATGTTGGACATGTCATATACATCTTTAGGTAACATATTATAATAAAGCACACATGTACTATTAAACGACCAATTTATTTTCCGGAGCCAAACTACCGGGCACAGTCAGTTCATCCCTATTTCTTATTAAGAATATTCGCTGTTTTTTTCTATGCCTTGTCCTGTATTTCGTCTCACCTAGTAAAAAGATGATAGACATTGGACTGGTCCGGGGTGTATCTGGCCATTCGTTGTAGATCGGTCATCTTCAGCCAATTGTCGACCAGATGGGCGTTGCCTTGATCGTCTTCGAGGTACGAGTAGCGGAGGTCTGGAGACGACCATTTCAGCAGCACAGGGTCCGATGGTGCGGCTATAGAAGAAATATGGTAAATCGTTAGTTTAATTTTATCACAGTTGCTCATAAAGTGGATCTTATTAAACCGCTTTTATGATCATAATCCAACGTATTACACACGCGTGCGTTTTACTTTTTTACTACTACTAACTTTACTACTAACGCACAAATGCTGTAAAGTTATCCCGATAAGTTAAATACGTATCTTACTGCTAATTACATGATAGGTAGATGAAACATTCTTAATTTATCTGGGTTATACTGTTTTGATGTATAAAAAATAGGTACCAACAATGAGTTTTTAAGCCAGCAAAAACAGTTCGAATTTTAAAAAGACTTTAAAAGACCATTAAAAAAGAATTGATTGCCGCCTGAAGAGGAAAGGGTACCGGCGCTATCTCCGTACAAACGTAGTCGACTGTTTCCTCTCTGGATAATGACACTAGAGCAAATATTTTTGGAGCATAAAACTTATAACTGCCCTGACCATGCCCCTATCTTATACCTGCAAGACAAATACATCGTCTGTCTAGCTACCACGGTTCATGAGATACAGCCTGCTGACAGACAGACAGACAGACGGACGGTGGGGTCTTAGTAATAGGGTCCCGTTTTTAGCCTTTGGGTACGGAACCCTAAAAATGGCATCGTCCTTGTGTTACGGTATTGGGCGAAGAGCTTAAGCAAAAAAACATGCCAAGATTGATTGATGAGTAATTTTTGCACTAGCATTTTATCAAATAAGTATTAAGTAAAAAAAAATAGATTAGAAAAGCTGGCTTTGTCGATTAATTAATTGATTAATTTGATAAATAATTACTTAGTAACCTATCCTGTTTTTTTTTATTCACGTGTGATAAGAAGTGCCTAAATGATGTTTTTTTAATAGATAACTTCATTAATAAGATTAAGTAATTTTATTATCTGTTTTAATTATCTTATTTTTTGTTACCTACAATTTTTTTTGTTGATGTTGAATTGATAGGTCTATTTGGAAAGGCTTCACTACATAGTATAAAATAAAGTCGCTTTCTTTGTCCCTATGTCCCTTTGTATGCTTAGATCTTTAAAACTACGCAACGGATTTTGATGCGGTTTTTTTTAGTAGATAGTGTGATTCAAGAGGAAGGTTTATATGTATAGTTGTCTGTAAAGTCGGTTTACGGACGATAATTTTACGTGATAACATAAGAAAAACGATGAAAAATTGTGATTTTTTTGTTACCTATTCCTTTTTTTTCCTTTACTTATTTATGTCTTCTATTCGTCACTCGTCACCATAATACGAGCCCAGATAAGCGATATTATTATTAAACACTCTGTTTCCTAAGTTACCATGACGCTTGACGTCACACAATATTTCATCAGACACTTTTTTGTTATTTTTGACACTTTTTTGTGATTCGTGAAAAATTTGTGTGCAGGTGTTCCATCAAATTATTAAAATGTCAAAAAAATGTCGGTAAACGATACCTTGCCTCAAAGTTATGCCCAAAAAACTTTGTGAGAGACGAGAGTGGATTTCTATGGCTGTGCCTCAATGGGCAGCCATTATTATGCCGTTTATAAGTACTTGCGTACTTAACGTAACCTAGGTTATTTATCAAAGAAAGTAGGCAGGTTGATAAACTGTTTAATCTTATCAATAAATCTTTTTGAAATCTTATTTTAATTACACACCTACGTAAGGGGATTATGAATAGATTGGTATGGATTTAGTAGTCGACTGTTTCCTCCCTGGATAATGACACTAGCACAAATATTTTAGTGCCATAAAACCTATAACTGCCATGACTAGGTCCCTATGTCTTGGTTTTTTTTTCCATTTTCTAATTATTATCACAGAAATTAAGATTAAAAAAATAAATTTTCAGTAATTTTAATCAAAATCGGGCACGCAACTCCTTTCAGCATTTTTCGCTAACTCTTATAGTTGAGGATATACCCCCTTAAAACGTTTTTACCCCCTTTATCCTTCACAAAATGAAATAAATTTGGTCTCATTTAATTCACTGCTTCTTATTCTAGGTTTATATGTTTTCTTTATTGGTAATTCAGTTTATATCTAAAAACAATTTAAACGCTTGATGAAGTTTTTAAGTAAAAAATATAGATATTCAGATACTAATAACTTTTATCTTAGGCAATATTTCTTTATAATAAAAACGGTTAAACCTTGTTTTCTTAAATTATCAAAATCGGACCGTCGTTTATGGGGGGGAAAACGTTACCGCTTTTTGTATGAAAATTTACAGCCTCACACTAGTCTTAATTGGCTTGTCACCAGACGAGTTGTTTCGTTGTGGCGTTCTGAACAAGTCTACTCCATTTAATCCATGCCCTAGGCACTACAGCGCGCCCTAACTACTTTCACTTACCATAAGCTGCAGCCAATAATAAAAACAAACACAATTTGACGAGCGCCATTTTTTCCCGACTTTACAAGGAAGGATAATGCGTTCTCAATGAGTTCTTTATAATAAACTGTTATTTTTGTTTTGTATTTCTCTTATATTTGTTTCGATAAGATGGGATTAAGGTTTTTATAATCTCTTAATTCGATTTTGTACGAAAAATTAGTGGTTTTTAGAGTTCCGTACCCAAAGTGTTAAATCGGGATCCTATCACTAAGACTCCACTGTCTGTCCGTCTGTCTGTCTTTCACCAGGCTGTATCTCATGAACCGTGATAGCTAGACAGTTGAAATTTTCACAGATTATGTATTTTTGTTAAAACAGAATATAATGGTAGGTACCGAACCCTTTGTGCGCAAATAGATTTTTTCATTTATTTAATCTTAAGGTCTTCTTCCACTATACCAAAAACCATCTCCGTCACCGATTCAATGGTGGAAATCCCAGACGTCCGCATTAAGCGTTTTGCTTCGTCATTTCCTTATTCGTACTGCAAGGGAATGTAATCGGTTGCCTGCGTCTGTCTGTCCTGACGTGTACAATGTTGTGTGTCATCAAGTAGCGAGTGAACAGGTATCTTCTAGACACGCGAGTGTTACATCTTAGACCGCAGTGTCGTCTACCATCAGGCAGGTGTGATAGTGCTCAAACGCTGACCTAGCATTTCAAAAAAAGTCCTAGAACTAAGTTTTCTTTCAAAATGTTTATTTATTTGTTTTAGTAAAAAAAGCAATAAAATATTCTTTATAACAATTAAATAATAAAAACCTACTTTAACTAAATGACCTGCCTTATCTTCTTCTATCTATACATGTATAGGTATATACAAATAAAATGCTTTGTCCTGACTGACTGACGGATCAACGCACAGCCTAAACCGCTGATCGTAGAGACCTGAAATTTTGAGGGTGTGTTCTTTGTATGACGTAGCCATCCGATAAGGAAGGATTTTCCGAAATTCTACCCCTAAGGCGGTGAAAAAGGAGGGTAAAGTTTGTATGGGACAACGTGATTCCTTGGTCCATTTTCGACTTCAACGCGGACGAAGTCGAGGGCAAAAGCTAGTATTTAATAAAATTAAAAGTCCAAAACACTTCCTTGGTCCCTTGGAAGTGTGCCCAAACCAAAAGGCTGTCTGCGTTACCTCGTTGGATGGAAGCCAGCCCTTTGGTCACCCGAAACTAAAACTTGTCATTTTGACGTGATAACGTCTAATAAATTGATGGAACACCTGCATTCACAAAAAAGTGTCTGACGAAATATTGCGTCCGTTCCCGTTAGGAAACAGAGTATTTAATAGTAATATCGATCATCTGGGCTATTGTCACGGTGACGAGTGACGAAAAGAAGACAAAAAATATAGAAATAAAGACATTTTTTTAATTTTTAATCGTTTTCTTAAGACGTTATGACGTAAAATTATCGTCCGTAAACCGACTTTACAGACAACCATTTTTTTTTCTTTCAAATAAATATTACAGGCCAATGCATTCAGCGCCATCTTTCTTTAGTATACGTACTTATTTTACCCCAAAATCCCCCTCTTAAGGCACCACTGGGCAGTTTAAAAATAATATTTTCTTTACTTAGCTGCCGGCGAGAGATAGGGAACTACTTGAGCCCTTCACTTTTATTTGTAAAGGTACATTGAAAAGTGTTTCATAAATCCTATCCTAACTTAATATTGCCTTGCAAAGGTTGCCTCGAGCGATAAGGCCGCAATTTGTAACACTTAGACATAAGTTTTGACATGATATCGTCTATTAAATTGGTGGAACACCTGCAGTCACACAAAAGTGTCACGGTAATATTGTGTGGCGTCATGCGTTCCGTTCCCGATGTGTGACGTCATGCGTCATGTTCCGGTAACATGACGCGTCGCGAGGACCTTTAATAATAACATCGCTCATCTGGGCTTGTGTTATGGTGACGAGTGACGAATCGAAGACTTAATATAAAGGAAAAAAGACAACTAAAAAAAAAGGTACTTAATAAAATAGGATAAGAAATAGGAATAACATAAACGTTAAGCGAACGCTCGGCCGAGCTACATGGTAGACGGAGTGGGGGGTGTTAGGTATTATTTTCGTTACGGAATTTCTTGATTCGGTCGCCGCGCTCAACATTTTTTTTTTAAATGAATTATCATTTCCTTATGACGCAATTACACAATTACAATACTAATATTATAAAGCCACCACCAATGAGAGGCACAAGAAATTCACATAGCTTAAAAAAGTCTGTCTAAAACTAACGCTTGTGTTCACGAATGTACTAGTCGTCCCTTCAATATTATGACAGGCGAGTGCTTGACCGCTGATAGAGACCACAATTTACCACCTCTCCTATACCTACTACGGTCAGGGGACCCTTTTCCTAACACTTACCTTACTAAGGGCTCATTCACACGCAGGCGTGTCTAAAATAACCTTCGAAGTCGAATCGTATGCGAACGAATTAGTTTTTTATATTGTGTGATAAACGGACGCCAAAAATAATTTGGTTCTCAATTTGTTGCTTATATTTTTATTAATTTCTTACATATTTTTTTTTTCATGTATCTATATCTTTACTAACCGTCCCCCTAACGATCCCCCTACGGAAAACGAAAATGGCAAGAACTTTTTTACGATTAATAGTTCCCCTGGACTTATTATAAAGAATAAAGATTTGTTTGTTTGTTTGAAATGAAAAGGCTCCGAAACTATTGGCTCTCCGGACTGATTCTGATGAAACTTGGTATGAATGGGGATAGGGTGATTCGTTGACAGTAACATAGGCTACTTTTTATCCCGATATTTCCACGGGATCGGGAGTTACGTGGGTTATTTATACTAATATCATAAAGCTGAAGAGTTTGAACGCGCTAATCTCAGGAACTACTAGTTCGAATTGAAAAAATATTTTTGTGTTGGATAGTCCATTTATCGAGGAAGGCTTTAGACTATATAACATCACGCTGCGACCAATAGGAGCGAAGAAGCAGTGGGGAAATGTGGAAAAAACGGGGAAAATTCTTCATCTTTGAGGGCTTCCGTTTTTTGTTTAAACGCGCTGATCACAAGAACTGCTAGATCGAATTGAAAAATATAGGCTACTTTTATACCGATATTCCCACGGGATCGGGACTTACGCGAGTGAAACCGCGGGGCTCAGCTAGTAGTCGTATAAACACGATGGTTGCGATGCCATTTGGATTAGTTTCTATGAAAAGTGGTATCAAATGGCGAATGGCCACGCTGTTTTGGATTAGCGTCGTTTATTTCTGCCATTTGACAGTATTTTCCATATATTTTTTACAAAATGGCGACCAGTCGCGACCGTCTCGATTCGTATCACCATACAATTCGGTTTAAATACAAAATCAATAGTAAAATTCAAGTTGTAATACGATCCAGATATAATTCTATGAAAGTCACCATATTAGACCCCCAGGATTTTACGAGTATATAAAAAGCCATACAAATCGCGACGACGCAATTCGGTTTAAATACAAAATCAGACACAAAATTGTTGAAATCCAAGTCGTAATACGATTCAGATATCATTCGTCGAAAGTTACCATATCAGACCCCCCCCGGATGCGTATTTACGTAGGTTTTAACGTATCTGTAAACATCATAATGAAATCCGCAACTTTGTTCTCTCCGAACGGTCGACTAAGCTGAGAGGATGGTATATTTGCTGGATATAATTTAAAAAGACACAGCTAATAAAAAACCGGCCAAGTGCGAGTCGGACTCGCGCACGAAGGGTTCCGTAACATGTTATATGGAAGCTCCACCTATTTTTTTTTTGTTTTTAGTACCTATTTGTTGATAAAGCAGCATCAGAAATACATAATCTGTGAAAATGGTCAACTGTCTAGCTATCACGGTTCATGAGATACAGACCGGTGACAGACGGATAGTAAAGTCTTAGTACTGGGGTTCCGTTTTTATCTAACCCTAAAAACTAAAAATTACATCTAAAATGCACGCAAGTCATAGTGACGAAAAACACAAAACTCCATATTTTTTACCAGCCCTCAAAAAATAATCCTCGTTACACTTAAAAACAAAAAAAAACGCATTTTTCTAATACTTACGACACTTTTAAAACTTCCACAAAGCACTGTTCCCGTCCCTTTCTCCCCTGGGTGTAAATGCTATACTTTCTCCCTGTCTGTCACAAAAACAGTGATTAGCTGAAAGTTGTAAGGACATCGTTTGTATGCTTATTAGTAGAGAATCTTTGAAGCCCTCGCTTTACAAGTTTTTGTGGTACAAGTTATGAGCTGAAGGCCATTTCTCGTAAATAACATTGTTAAAATTACATTATGTGGCATCCATAACACAAGCCTACTTGTTTAGCTTAGGGGTAGATGGCGCTGTGTAAAATGTTCTGCAATACTTTTATTTATTTTCATTGTAATAACATTTCGATTACAAAATACGCTCAAAATGTCAAAGCATTTATTCCACAGT
Organism: Idaea aversata; assembly: GCA_907269075.1. Lineage (NCBI taxonomy): Eukaryota > Metazoa > Arthropoda > Insecta > Lepidoptera > Geometridae > Idaea > Idaea aversata. The sequence continues at coordinate 1,219,957 of OU026083.1, forward strand.
AAAATAATGGTCAATATAAATACATACCGATAAAAATTAAATCACTCAAATAAAAAAAAAATAAAAAAAATTCTCAAAATATTTTCAAAGTCATCTACACAGTTTTGGTATTCTTAAAATTACAAAAGACAACTTATTTTGAAAAAATAAAAAAAATATATAAATATTAACAATTTTATTTCGACTAGCATGATGCAAGATGTATAAGCTGGGCATTCCTTTAGACCTGATCAAACTTATTAAATCCTATCTGACCAATCGCAGTTTTTCAGTACACATGGGTAGAAATAAGTCTTCGGGCCATATAGTTCCAGCTGGTGTTCCGCAAGGCTCTATCTTAGGACCATATTTATTTGTATTGTACCTCACTGATATGCCAAAACAACCCCGTACAAGCCTCGCCTGCTTCGCTGATGATACAGCGTCCTATACGACGTCGGATGATGTCGATATTATAATTGGCCGCTTACAGTTCTCGATAGACCTTCTCCGTGAGTATTTCACGAAATGGAAACTCAAGCTTAATGAGTCCAAAACGGAAGCTATTTTGTTTACACATCATCGTCAATTACCTAAGCGTACATTAAAAATAAGTGGCCATGCCATCCCATGGAGCCGTTCTGTACGATATTTAGGTGTCACGATGGACAATAAGCTAAACTGGACTAAGCATGTCGAAAATTTGCGGGTGAAGGGCGCTCAAGCGATGGGAGCATTAAGCCAAATTATGAATCGTAATAGTAAACTTAGCCCTTATATGAAATTAAAAATATACAGTACGCTCATTAGGCCGTGCCTAACATATTCCTGTCCGGTCTGGAGCAGCACATGTTTGACAAATTATCAGTTTCTTCAAGTCCTACAAAATAAAGCTCTAAAAATAGCGTACAATACTCGATACAAAACTAATCTATATAAATTACATTTAAAAATTAACTTTCCATTGCTTATTCAATTCATTTTAAAACTAACAAAAAAATTTTATGATAAAAATAAAAATAACAACAATCCGCTCATTGCTAATATTTGCATAACTTCCAAAACAGATTTGACCTATATCGACAGGTACAATACTTACCGCTTGCCCCATCACTATATCCTATTCCCTCCACCCGACGACGCATGACGTCACTCGAACCGGTAAGCGAGCGCACGGCTAACACCGCTGCACGCTGCATACCGCTGCACTTTCCCCTCAATTGCCCAGTGAGCGTACGTGCGCGGGAGACGGGGCGGTTCTCCAATCCTGGTCGCACCACAAACTACTCGATGAGTACTTTGTCTCGGTGCAAACAGTTTTCCTACCCCCTTTTGTTAACAAGCGTAGTTTATTTACAAAAAATCTCGCATTCTTATTTTATTCAATGTATCATACTAAATTTAAATTCATGTTGTTAAGAGTTGTAATAATTGTTATACTTAGGTATTTTAAGCTTTTATAGGCGCCTCTAGCCTGACAAAGCAAATTAATATTACGTCATATCAATACTTTCTTATTGTATTGTTTTTGTTTAATATTAATATTTATGATAATAAAGAACTTTTGAAATGAATGAATGAATGAATGATTTCGACTAGCATCACCTCGCGGTTTAACCCACATAACACCCGATCCCGTGGGAATATCGGGATAGAAAGTACCCTATGTTACTGTCAATGAATCAATGTATCCTCATACCAAGTTTTTATCAAAATCGGTTCAGTAGTTTCGGAGCTTGTTCAATGCAAACAAACATACAAATCTTTCCTCTTAATAATATTAAGTATAGATAACAAAACTATACCTACAAAATCTGACGACCTAGTTGGCACAATAGTCACCATGCCGGACTGCCAAACACAGGGTTGTGGGTTCGATTCCCACCTCAGACATGTATTTATTTGTCTGTGGTCTGGTTGTTTCTATGTATTATAAGTATAATATGTTTACAGAAGAAAAGTATAAAAGTAAGTAGCTATATGAATTGTCTAGCACCCATAACACAAGTGTAGTTACTTAGCTTTATTTTGTGCTACCTTATTATAAGTAATTTAATAATATTAATATGTCATAATAAGTAACAAGAACGATTACTGTAAACAACTCAGTCTATAATTTTTTTTGAAGTGAAATCTTCTTATGGCGCGTTGGGCACTTTTGTGGGTGAGCATTTTCAGCCGTTCTCGCGACAGATTTTGACGCGACAGATGAGATTTGACGCGACAGATGAGATTTTATTTGTGTTAGTCTTTTTGTTTAACTTATACTGCCATCTATTACACAAATTGAGAAACTTAGTTTCTAGAAAGACCGCTATTCGAATGTAGATGGCGCTGATTTAAATTTTTTACTGCCATCTAGCGAATAAAAAATAAACTATATTTGTTTAAGTGAGTGCTAATAGATGGCAGTAGCAGATCGTTTCAAGAAATATTCTATGAGAAATAACAAGTTTATTGTTTTTTATTCTATGCTTCACCGATAAACTTGTTACTTGTATTCACCTACTGAACCGTTTGCCGGTTGGCAGTTCGCGGTAGGTGGATAACTTGCTGCGACCGTCATACAGTGCAAACTAGTACGGAGGGTAGATGCTAAATCTGACGCTTCGAATTATGATTTAAAACTTGTTTTAATTCTCATTTCTATAATTAGCCGTAGTGTATTGTTCTATGAAATAAAACATTTATTATATTATTATAGCTTGGGGCTAGATGGCGATGTGTGGAATATCCTGCAATATTTATTTATTTAAAAATCGCTTCAGCTCTCTTCTCACGCCATACACAAAAAAGCTTTGAATAAAAATCATGTCGTGTAAAAATTCTAATTACTTCAGTTAACGTTGGATACTTTGTTCTTACTTGAAGTTTAAACAATTACTTTATCTATCTTTTTATATAAAAAACCCGGCCAAGTGCGAGTCTGACTCGCGCATGAAGGGTTCCGTACCCAGTTTTTTTTTTTCTATTTTGTGTGACGTCATGCGTCATGGTAACTTAGGAAACAGATTTAATAATATTAAATCGTCATCTGGGCTTGTGTTATGGTGTGACGAGTGACGAATAGAAGACTTATATAAAGGTAAAATATATAAATGAAGGAAAAAAAATGAAGAAAATTATGGCTAGCACCCATAACACAAGTCTAGTACTACGGACGCTAGAGATGATTATTTCTCACTTCAAGAAACCTTTATTTCAGTGCCGCAGCGCGCCATTTTTGGAGTCTTGAGTTTCCTCAAGAAGTAGGTATAGCAAAGTAAAATACCTACGTAAAGAATATAAACAAAGACGTTTTAACATTAAAATTCAACGTTTAACATCAAACGAAGGGTCCCTGAATATACAAGATTGGATTATTTTTTATAGAAAGACTCTTTTAAATGTTGATATAGTATGGACATTCCAATGAAGAATGTTAATAGGTACCTATGCCAAATAGGTTGAAAGTTTGTTACAGTAAAGCTTGTATGTATACAAATACACTATTTTTTGTTGTAGTTAAAAATACCGATTAGTTTTGATTTTACAGGCAATTATGTATATCGACATCGAAATTTATCGTCGACGTCACCGCGTGTGACGTCATTTTACATCGATCCGCTTAGTTTACTTCTATAAATCGGAAACTAATTGACATATCGAAGTAATTCTTTCACTTGTATTTTTTATTTTTGACAAAAAATATGGAGAGCTAATATTGAAAATTAGTTAACATTCTTCAAGAATGTTAATAGGTATGCCAAATCGGTTGAAAGTGTGTCACAGTAAAGCTTGTATGTGTACAAATACATTCGTTTTTTTGTAGTCAAAAATACCTATCAGTTTTGATTTTACAGGCGATTAAACTAACGTGACCGCATGTGATGTCAATTTACACCGCTCCGCTTAGTAACGCATCGAGTATGAGTCCGCGTCGCACGTTTACTTCTATATATCGGAATCTAATTGACGTATCGAAGTAATTATTTCACTTGTATTTTTTATTTTTGACAAAAAATATGGAGAGCTAATATTGAAAATTAGTTAACATTCTTCATTCACAGAAGCGGCTCATAGCTTGATTGAGTCAAAATTATTTAGAAAAAATAATCAATAATTGTTATATTTTTAGATGTAATTTTTAGTAATAATTTTAATTATTAGTTATAACATCAATTTGGTTTTATACTGTTATGGTGTAACTTAGTCTTAATAATTAAATAAATAATAGTATATTATGCAACTAGTGAATAAAGGACGGATTTAAAGCGAGGGCCATAGATGAATCACGAGCAAGTAAAGGATTCTAACAACTTCATTATGATCAAGTGTTAGAATCCTGAGCCACGCGAGTGATTCATGGCCCTCAATGTAAATCCGTACTTTATTCAAGAGTTGCATACTAAATATACTTTATACCATGACTACTAGAAAAATTAAAATAAACCGTGTCGCGGGACAGACAGACGGATGGACTGACTGACTGTCTATCTGTCTGACTACAGAGTCAGATAGACAGAAAAGAAAAGACTGTGTCCCCATTTGGGGGATAGGGGAATACCTACACCCTAAATTCAAACACCAAAACAGTGATTAGAAGGCCTTTTTATTCACTGTTTTCAGTGAAAAATAAGACGGATCTGTATTTTATTTGTCAAAATTTTAATATTTTTCCACCTTATCCATATTAATATAATGTCAATAAAATCGTTCAAAGGAAGCTTGCAGCAAGTGAACCGCGTGATTTGTAGATCTTTATTTATAAGGCGAGAGACGCCGGGCGTCGTACTATGTATGTAATGTACCGTAACGACAATATTGATTGGTTTGGAGTCGACGCCGACTGTACATTTCCCTTCGGCCGCATACGAAATCGGAGATTCGTATCCAGTTACCAAAGAAGAAAAAATCCTTTTCGTATATGATTTGTCTATCACCTATAACACAAGTGTAGTTACTTAGCTTGGGGCTAGATGGCGATGTGTGGAATGTCCTGCAATATTTATTTAAGTAAATGTTAATAATATTTTCTCACAATAATTTTAAGTATAGATAGGTACCTACTTACATTATTACATGATAATTTTATTTACGCAAGAGATAGGCTTCTTATCTTTATGAAAAACCATGTGTTCTTCCGGGTTCCGTACCAAAATATTCTGTTTTTAGTATTTGTTGTTATAGCGGCAACAGAAATACATCACCTGTGAAAATTTCAACTGTCTAGCTATCACACAGCCTGGTGACAGACAGACGGACAGTGAAATCTTAGTGAAAGGGTCCATTTTTATCCTTTTGCGGAACCCTAAAAACAGCCAAATCAAAAAACGTCACGCTTGTATAATGGAAAGTTTAACAAAATGTCCGATTCGCCAGTTGCCATGGCAACCCTGTGATACAAAAACTTCATTCGGCAATATTTCATATCTTGAATATTACATTCATGCTAACACATGTGACTGGGGGAGCAATAACGTTAGGGTTCCGTGGTTGTACCCGGAAAACGGTACGGAAAACATAGGTGAGGGACCTAGTAGTAGATCCTCAACTTGGGTATGAATGGTAGCGCGAAAGGCCAATATACGTAAAAGACCAAAAACGCGTAATTTATACTATTATTATTATAAAGCTGAAGAGTTTGTTTGTTTGTTTAAACGCGTTAATCTCAGGAACTACTGGTTCGAATTGAAAAAAACTCTTTATGTGTTGGATAGTCCATTTATCTAGGAAGGCTGCTTTTAATTTTGATATTCCTACGGGATCGGGACTTACGCGGGTGAAACCGCGGGGCGCAGCTTCCTCCATAAATAGACTATCCAACACAAAAAGAGTTTTTTCAATTCTAACCAGTAGTTCCATAAATTAGCGCGTTCAAACAAACAAACAAATTCTTCAGCTTTATATTAGCAGCAGTATTGAAGTTCAGTGAAAGGACTTTCATATTTGAAACCTGACCTTGGAAGGGATAAGTAGGTATAGATAGGAAACGATGTACACAAAGTAAAAGCTATCTAAATAGTTATTGTACAGAACCCTTGCCGAATAAAATCGTTTCCATCCAATAATTTCCTATCTTATTTCGTCTGCTGTTTTCATATTGAATTATTTTTTCTCATTCTTTTCTTAGATACCTATATATCTATCTATCTATATATTTATGCTAATATTATTAAGAGGAAAGTTTGCGATAATTCTTTAACCGACTTAAAAAAAAATCTACAGATCTGCTGACACTACGGCAACTATCAGAGGCATTGAAAATGTAATTTAGAAATAAAGCACACGATTAAAGTAAAAAATACTAGAGTGAACGGAGAGTAGACAGACCTCGTGCGTAAGGGACCCGCTACACAGCCTACAGTTTTTATCTGCTCGCCTCCTAAGATGGATCTAACTGTAGCTTAATTCAACCCTTAGATTTAATTTATTTCGTTTGAATAGCGAGCTCAAAAAAAGTTATTGGGAATTTATCTATGAAAATTCTCGTTTATTCTCCAATTTTTAAACCCCGACACAAAAACGACGGGGTGTTATAAGTTTGACGTCTCTCTCTCTCTCTCTCTCTCTCTCTCTCTGTGTGTGTGTGTGTCTGTGGTATCGTAGCTCCCGAACGGATGAACCGATTTTGATTTAGTTTTTTTTGTTTATAAAATTTTAACAAGTCTCTAAAAGTTACTACTTACCTATTTTGGGAAGACATATTTGTATTATTTACAAAAATTAAAAAATAAGTATTCTATCCGTCGTTTGGTCACCATAATACAAGCCCAGTTGCTTAGTTTTGGGCTAAATGGCGCTTGTCCTGCTTTTTTTTATTTATTTAATTTAATTTAGTCTCTTTTAAAATTAGGCTATTTTGCCTAAAAGGGCTATACGAAATCAACGAAAAATCAAAGGCCATTTTCAACCCCTAATACGTCGGGGTGTGTCAATTAGGCACTTGAAATTCGAAGAATTTATAACTCAACCCCTTTCTAGCCCTCTCATTGCCAGCCGTACGTGTTAATTGAAGTATTTTTATTAAAAATGGCTTAGGGGTTATGGAATATTTCAGAATTATACTATTCCGAAAATGACCTACGAAAATACAGATAATTAATTTGCTGTTTTTGATATTATGATAATTTTATAAACTTTTACATTTTTTAAATAATATCGCCTTTTTTAACCGACTGCGCAACGCAAAGGAGTGGTAATGTGTTCATCAGTTCATGTATGTAAGTTTGAACCTATGTGGCTCTCTAGAGCCCAAACGCGTGGGCCGATTTTGATGATTCTTACGTTAACTGATTCGTCTCAACCTTGCGAGTGTCACTAAAGATATTTCCATAGTAATAACTAGCGACCCGCTCCGACTTCGCACGGCTATATTATGCATGTATTATACATACACACCTTCCTCTTGAATCACTCTATCTATTAAAAAAACCGCATCAAAATCCGTTGCGTAGTTTTAAAGATCTAAGCATACGAAGGGACATAGAGACGGCGAAAAGTGACTTTATTTTGTAATATGTAGTGATAGTGATAATAAAAAATGGCGAGTACCTACAAGACGCCATATTGTCAAAAAACGATCTAGTAGTTTTTGCGCGAAGGAGTAACAAACATGCACACAAATCAAAACACACATATTAACACACAAACTTTCACATCACTATCACTACATAGTATAAAACAAAGTCGCTTTCTCTGTCCCTATATCCCTATGTATGCTTAAATAATTAAAACTACGCAACGGATTTTGATGCGGTTTTTTTTAATAGATAGAGTGATTCAAGAGGAAGGTTTATATGTATAATATATGCATAATATAGCCGTGCGAAGCCGGAGCGGGTCGCTAGTATATAATATTAGTAGAAAAGCAAAAGACACATCAAGAAATCAGAAATTATGACTAAACCTTTAAAGTGTCTCGGAAACGGGATATTCAAAAGAAACGTGATGCTTTTCATGTTTCAACAAATATCCCGTTTCCGAGACGCTTTAGAGGTTTGGTGTGAAGGCATTATTTGTTCGCCGTAATACCCTCTATCAATAGGCATTGGTCTCAAAATGTCACCACAGTGCGATTGCGGAGCACCTGACCAAACCCTTACCCATGTAGTAAACGAATGCCCACTTCTCCGTTTTCCCGGTGGAATGTCGGAAGTTCATAAACTTACAACTGCCGCCGCAAGCTGGCTGAAAAACTTGGATATAGAGGTTTGATCCACGCAGGATGAATGCCATACGCCATGATGATGGTCTCAAAATGCACCGCGCAATAAAAACACTATGCCAAGCTTCCATACTAAATGTCCGGAACTCCGTTCGTTCATTGGCTTGATATGTGCTACCTCTTAACGCAAAAACTATTTATCCGATTTTGATTCGAATTTGTATTTAAATAGCCTGGAATAACACATAGGCTATTTTATATCCCGATTCTCCGGGATCGGGACTTAGGCGGGCAAAATCGCGGAACGGAAAAAAATATCATTAAGATTTCACCCCTTAATTTTATTATATCGTTTTCTTTCTACCCTCTTACTTCGTATTCCTTTCATGTCTGTTTGTCTTTAATTTATTAAACTCATTTTGTATTCATTTAGTTCAGTTTTGTCTGAATAAAAGATAGCGTAGGAGCCCGAAAAAGGCCCGTAGTCCTATTTCTAATTATCCGCAAAACACCACAAAACCTCGAGTTGGTGTTTCGCATAAATGGTGTTATGCGTCTAAAAAATCCTATTTACATTAGAAAAATTGACTCACAATCAAACAAAAGTGCGATCGAAATATAAACAAATGACGATCGACACAAAAACGAAATACGATCAAAATCGAGCTTTTCGGATAGGTAGATACAGATATAGTAATATATAGTTAGTTAGTAGTTGTGGAGTTAGTTATGTTCTTTATTTGAGATTTTCCAAATCTATAAATTCGTTAGTAGGTAGGTAATAAGATAGTGCACATACATGATATGTTAGCACCATGGGCGTGCCAGAGTTTTGTAAAGGGTGGGGCGGAAGCAAATAAAAGTAAAAAACTCGATAAGTAGTAGAAAATTATAAATGTTTTTATTTACTTACTGTATTTATTTTAATAATATCCTGGGGTTTTTTGGCTTATTAATCTCTACATGATGGCGCAGCAGTAAACCAGCGTGATGGCAATGCGATGCTTAAAACGCAACTACACGATGGCAACGTTCAGTTGTAAATTGGAGAAGGACGTGGAAGCAGCCGTTGCCGCAATATAATATCTATGCATTACGTACCAATTTTCGAGGACTCCCTGAGGAATGGGCCACGTGCAGATGCATACCGCCATCGCATCACAGGCCCACTTCTTTTGATGTGTGACCGAAAAACTGACACCGTGGCCCAGCATATCAGTGGGCCAGCATGATGGCCATCATGAAGAGGGGCCATTGAATTTGTCGCGAGCGTGCAAGTGGTGGGAGAGGGTTGGGAACGCGGGCGGATAAACTTCGGTATTCGTTCAAAAATCATTCGACTTTTGAAAGTAACATAATGAATATTTATATTTGTTACTTATATTAAAAACCATTTTTATTATTATAAGCTCCGAGTCAGGGTGGGGCAAATGCCCCACCTTGCCCCACTGTGGGTACGCCCATGGTTAGCACATGATGTTAGTAAATAAGCGCGCGCTCGCCAACAAACTGCACTTTGCGGTTTGGCGGGAAATTAGTATGTAAGGAAATGTGTACTTTTTTTAGTTAAATATAAAAAAAATATATATAGATAGATATAGATATAGGATAGATAGGTGTAGATATAGTTTCTCATTTTTTATTGAAAGTAATTGCTTCTATTATTTAGTTTAAAGTATAGTATGGTTTTATTTATATATAATACTAGCTGTCCCGGCAAACGTTGTTTTGCCATTTACAAAAAAAAAACTGAAAGAAACAAAATAAAAAATAGATGTTGGCCGATTCTCAGACCTACTGAATATGCTCACAAAATTTCATGAGAATCGGTCAAGCTGTTTCGGAGGAGTTCAAGGTCGAACCCCGTGACACGAGAATTTTATATATTAGTAGATAGATATTCTTTGAAATAATTATTGTAAGTAACGAATTTTCCAAAATTAAACTTATGTATGCTTATCTTCGTTCGTGTGCCACTTGCGGCTCCTGCTGAAAATCAGCGCTACAGTCATCTGTAGCATATTAGCTGAGCTTGAGCCTTTTCGTGACAGAATTGTATACATATGCACATCAAGTTTTGTATTTAGTTGTAGGTATAGTTAAGTATTTAAGGTTATTCTGTGCGTGTGTGTATCTTTTTTCTGTCATGAATAAACTTATTTCTATTCTATTCTATATAGAAAAGCATAGAATAGAATTTATTCAAACAATCACACTACATAGACACAAATAAGAAACAGTAAGAGAGAGTTATAGAGAAAAGTAATACAAATAAGCAACATTGGAGATAGTTACAGAGAAAAGTAAATACAAAGAACAGACAATAAAAAAGTATCTGAGAAGTCGTGTGTTGCCCGAATGGGTAAAGGCTCAGCATGTGCTGCAGATACGCAGGCGCATCTGCAGCGCTGGTCTTCCGGCCGCACCCTGTGGGTGGCTTTTTCGCGCTTTTTCGGTGATTTCTATAAGGACGTTCGAATCAGCTATTAAATGATTTTGGAAAATTCAACCTCGTACGCAGACGGAGTCACAGGTAAAAGCTAGTCCTAACTAATACCTATTCTAAATCTGTTCCCTCTTCATACGACTGGAGCGATTTGTAAAAAAATCAGTATAGATAGATAGATAGATAGATAGATAAACACTTTATTTGTACAACACACAAAACATTTAAAAAATCAAAGAGTACAAGAAAGCTATAGGTTTGGCTATAGCTATAGGTATAGTGGTAGGTTAGGGGATGATGAAGGACATAGTAAGTTCCCTCGGGATCGGGACTTACGCGAGTGAATCCGCGGAGTGCTGCTTTTTATTATAAAAATATTATCAAAAAAACTGTAGTCCTACCTAGTACAGTCAGAAAAGGACAGGGTAGCAGGTGCATATTTTAAAGCTCTAATTATTTTAATGACGGTTCAATAATTGTTGGTTATTCTGCGTGAAATAACGAACACTTCGAAAGCTTTAGTGATATCAAGCAGAATAATTTACAATTACTGAACCGTTTAAAAAAAATGGTTGTCTGTAAAGTCTGTTTCCGGACGATAATTTTACGTGATAACGTTATAAGAAAACATTGATGGTAACCATGGCAACGATAAAACGTTGCTATAGTTACCTTGTCAATAACATGAGGCGTTCCAGTAACGACGCGTGACGTCACACTTTTTTGAGATTGCAGGTGTTCACCAATTTATAAAACGTTAACACGTCAAAAAAATGAAAACTTTAGAATATGCACCTGCTGTCCTCAGTCCTTTTCTGACTGTACGTGGCCATATTTCATCAAATCAATATTCAATAAATATTGCACAGATAGAGATCGTGTGGCACGCGTTAATTAAAGGGGAGGCTGCGAAGAGGTTTAACAACATATATATGTAGAGGGGACATTTGATTTACAACTAGCAAGGTTATTTTCACGTGGTTTATAGGTACCTAAAAAAATCAATGATAGTATAATCACTATCACTACACAGTATAAAACAAAGTCGCTTCCGCAGTCTGTCTGTCCCTATGTACCAATTTTTAAATTAATAAAACTACGCAACGGATTTTGATGGGGTTTTTTTTTAATAGATAGAGTGATTCAAGAGGAGATTTATAATGTATCTAATATAAAAATCAATGCCACTTTTCGTTGTAGGTAATTTTATCAAGAACTCTTACTCAAGAACGGGCTCACCAATCCAAACCAAATGTGTAAGCTTTGTTCGGACTATTTAGTAGATGGTTTATGTGAAGTTTGCACAAAATCTGTCGAGCGGTTCTTCATTTATCACATTTTTTTAATGGCAAAACAACGTTTGCCGGGACAATTAGTAAAATATAAAAAACAAAACTTTAAGTTTAAGTTTTACAAAGTGCGTCCTTATCGCGGTCTTAAAGTCGTGTAAGAAAAAGTTCTCTCTATGTTTCTATACTTTGAATGTCTTTGGGCTGGGGTAAAAATGTACCGCTGGACTGGTCAGCGATTTTACCGAACCTACCCCTCGAGCCCCGACCTACCCGTGTGGTTTTTTTGTGTCTGATCTATAATTGGTATTGAATAATGTTACCTAGCTATTTTTTACCTTAATTTTAGTTAAAAAAAAATTAAGAATCTCTGAATTTTTGAGAAAAATTTAGGAAAAAAATATAATTTTATTCTTTGAAATAAAAATAAATAACATTTGAAAAAATCTTTCAATTTTTGAGAAAAATCTATATCTAGGGCGAAATCAAACCGTTGTCGTTTTTAATTATATCTAGTTTGGTTTATTTTAAAAACTGGACATTATATTAAAAACTGGACATTATATTAAAAAGTGGACATTATATTAAAAACGGACAAAAAAGTGATCTTATATGGGTTCCTTTTTTACTTTTTGAGGTACTAAACCTTAAAATAAAACAATAATTTCGAGAAAATTCTAGATGAAATCTGAGATTTTGCTTTCACCTGGTACTGTTTTTTTTAAAACATGGCTTCTCTTTGATTTCTTATAAACTGTAATGTTTTTTTTTCTGATAAGTGTCTTTTTCTTTTGCAACTAGGTACGTTGTCGTGTGTTTTATCTCTAAAATGAATCGCTGAATGTGTTGCTAAGCGCAAATCTGGAGAACAGCTAAACCGATCTCGCTAATTCTTTTTTTGTTGTGTTTGTTATTGTCAGGAAAAGGTGCTTGCTTATGTAAGACAAAAATAAGAAAATTGTGTAGAAAATTATTACGCGGGTGAAACCGCGGAGCGCAGCTGGTCTTAAATAAAATTTCTTATTTAGTTTGTAAAGAAACCATTTTATCCCTTATGTACAGTCACATTACCAATTAGCTGAATCCCACGTGACCCAGAGCTAAATAAATAAATAAAATAAATAAATATTTCAGGACATATTTACACATCGCCATCCAGCCCCAAGCTAAGCAAGTTAATGCTTGTGTTATGGGTGCCAGATAACGGATAAACTACTTATATACTTTTTTTTTTTGTAAATATATACATATTATACATTTAAGAAACACCCAGAACCAGAAACAAGAATTTATGGTCAGCATAAATACTTGTTCCCGGCGGGAATCGAACCCGCAACCTTCTGCGTCGCAGTCGGGTGTTCGCCCGACGCGCCACAGAGGTCGTCAAAAAAGAGCTCACTCGCAAATATTTAAAAAATTTAGTATTCACCTATTTTGTTATTTTTTTTTATATTGTATTGTATAGTATATTGTTAAAAAAAAACAGAATCAAGTAACATTACTTTACAACCTTACAGATCTGTGAGTGAGCTCTAGGTCACGTGGGGTTCAGCTTATTGGTAATGTGACTGTAACCCTTTATTCATCTAAATACCAAAAATTTGAAATGATAAGAGACCAAAAATTCACCTCATCCCCTATAGTAACTCTTATATTTAATAAACCACCCGGCTCTCGACCGCCATCTGGTGGAAAACGTAGGAAAAATGACCGGAGGGGGCGTCTACGGGACAATTAGCGATGTCTGCATTATGTCACCCACCAGTTACACCAAGCGGTCATTGTTCGGGGAAATAGCGATATTCACAATAATAATTGACTACATGACTGTAATAACGATAAAATATGTTGAAAATAGAAGCTAATAGCCTGCCTGGAAGAAATCGCTTTCAGCGATAAGGCCGCCCATTTGTGCAACTTGTTCTTTCTAGCTTTTACTTTACTTTGTGTTTATCGTGTTCTGTTTCTTTCTGTGTTGTACAAATAAAGTTATCTATCTATTTATCTAATAGGTTTACAATAACTCTCCAATATTTATTTCATATTTATTTCACATTCAAATATTTTATTTTCGCAAAATTGTAATATTTCGCCTGCTGACTAAACGAAACGAAATGCGGGCGGCCATAACTGACCTTCGTCACGATTTTCCACTTTACTAGAAAAAACAAAATCGCGCGTAAGGCGCAAGGAAAGGTGACGTCACAGATTAAAATGTACTGTGGCTCGAAGACTATGGCCGACTGTTTTCGAAGGACAATTTAAATTAATGAAGAAATATGTATTTTTTTTAATTAAATTAAATATGACTATCGGAAAAAATGATAATTATAATTAGTCTCTAATAAAAAATTGCGACTTTTAAAATACTTCAAAATCAGTCAAGATTACAAAGTTATGTACAACTTAACTACGGCTATTTATCCTGCCACAAACGCAACGCGCCAGAAATACCCGTCGCTTACAACTATCATTGTTGATTGTAAGTAACGAATGTGTTTAGTTTTTCTCAAAAGTGCTGAGATGGAATTGTATGTAAAGTCTTTCCTGATATTTTGGGGTAATTTGAGATGAAACTTCCTTGTCATTTCGAAGTTATAACTAGTTTCAATTCTTAATTTTGGGATAGCTTCAAAACTTTAGTAAAATTTTGGCTCAAAGTCATCAAAATGTCGGTAAAAACTGGTTGCCTGTAAAGTCGGTATACGGGCGAAAGTTTTACGTGACAACAACTGTGCTCGAGTGGAAGGGACGCGTGCCTTTCACTTTTTATGTCTGTCTCTCTCGCTCTTAGGCGGGCTAACCATGCCCGCGTGCCTCTCACTCGCTCTCATTGTGAGCGCATAACGTCAGCGGAGCGTAACGCAGTTTCTTGAAGTGTCACCCGGCAAACCAATTTATAAAACGTTGTCACGTCAAAATCTCACCTACAATTCCATCTTAGCACTTTTGAGAAAAACAAAATAGAAGAATGGTTCGTAGCAGCCTGCCCTTTAGTCACCTGAAGCTATCAATTTTAAGAAATAAGGATGATCTGACCGTGCCCGGTAGTAGGCTCCGGAAAATAAACAGGTCGATTAATAGTAAATGTGTGCTCTATTATAATAAATTACCTAAAGATGTATATGACATGTCCATTAACAGGTTCAAATATTGTTATAAAGCATAGATTGTGCAGTAAGGCGTACTATGATACTTCGTCGTGCCTTAGGCTCCGTAGGCTGCGTATCAGAGATGTGCGAGGATGCGTAGCGAGGGATGTGTTTGTAAAGAACCAATAGAATCGCTTCATTTATTCGCAACGCATCCTCGTGTGCATTTTCACAGCTCTGCTACACATTCTCATAGGCACATTTTGATCGCACAGCTTTGGTGGAAACCCCCACACATTTTCACAGCACAGCTTGTAACGAAACGGAAGGTTCCGTTACAAGTTTTAAAATAAAAATTTAGGAAAAGCTAAAAGAAAGAAATAAAGAAGTCTTAAGAAGAAAATGAAAGAAGAAATTGAAGAGGGTCGGTCGGTAAGTCGGTCGGTTATATTATTTTAAAAAGTTTTAAAATAATATAAAAAATATAGGATACATTACGAAGAAATGTATAAAAAAAATGAGTTAATGAGATGATGGAATTAGGGGTGGCATTATAGATGCCACAAGCTATACATCCTCGCACGACACATTTCCATCGCACATCTCTGGTGGAAACGCAGCCTTAAAGAGGACCCATGGACATGACTTTAATTGCTCTATTCGTCAGGTCGTTTATAGCACACATGTACTATTAAACGATCTATTTATTTTCTAAAGCCTCCTACAGGACGCGATCCACCTCTCGTACTATAATCTACATCGAATAAAAAAACCAGACGTTTGAAACGAACGCCAGCAGGCTGTAGGGCAGGGTGAAAAACGCCACATGCCACGCTCTAACGTCGAAATGAATGTCAATTTCACTTTATGTCAATATCCTTTGGAGTTTTGGCGGGAGAAAATGCAACGCACTCTTGCTTTTTAAATTATCTTTTTAAGACCCAGTTGGCACAATGGTCACCATGCCGGACTGCCAAATACAGGATTGCGGGTTCGATTCCCGCCTCAGACATTTATTTATGCTTAGATATTTGTCTGTGGTCTGGTTTATTTCCATCTATTATATATACAAAAAAAGTATTTTTACTTAGCTTGGGGCTAGATGGCGATGTGTGGAATGTCCTGCAATATTTATTTGTTTCTGATTAATCAATACTTCTACACTTCCCTACTACTACTACTTCTACTTCTCTAATCAATAACCAAAACTAATATTATAAAGATGAAAGATTTTTGTTTTTAACACGCTTTTATTAGTTTCGCCTGTATGTTTGCTTGCTTGCTTGCTTGTATGTTTGTAACCGACTCTTTTGGGCAAGATTTTTTTTATTGTAACGAATAAGCTCCGAAACTATATGACCGATTTAGATGAAACTTGGTATAAGGGTACATTAATTCATTGACAGTAACATAGGGCGCTTTTTGTCCCGATATTTCCACGGGATCGGGACATACGCGGGTATAACCAAGGGGCATAGCTAGTTTTTCATATACATATCTAATCCTTTAGGTACCTACGTCGGTACAACCGCAAGGCAATGATACAATACAAACAATGGACCCCACCGGTGGGCCCCAGGACCCTCGGGGCCCCCGGGCGTCGTGGGGCACAAAGCCCACAATCGACCCCGCACCGCATTCGCGTGACGATTAATATTTAAACAAGGTGAACTAGGGATGGGGGTCTATCGATATTTTACATTTAATTTTATCGATATTTTCAACTAGGTTAATGAGGTAAATAGGTCTGTGAGTTTTAATTATAAAAGAACCCCCTATACCAGCTAAATGGTTGCTTCCAGCATAATGATAAAGTAAGATGTATCATCACTACATAGTATAAAATCCTATCCTACTAATATTATAAACGTGAAAGTTTGTATGTATGGATGTCTGGATGTATGTATGGATGTATGGATGTTTGTTCCTCTTTAACGTAAAAACTACTGAATGGATTTTAATGAAACTTTACTATAATATAGCTTATACATCAGAATAGAACATAGGCTATAAAAGGTTAGGTCAAAGTGACAGATGTCAAAGTGACAGATGTCAAAGTGACAGATGTCAAAGTGACAGATGTCAAAGTGACAGATGTCAAAGTGACAGATGTCAGAGTGACAGATGTCAGAGTGACAGATGTCAACGTGACAGATGTCAATGTGACATTCAACAGACGTCAAAGTGACATTCGACAGACGTCAAAGTGACATTCGACAGACGTCAAAGTGACATTCGACAGACGTCAAAGTGACAGATGTCAAAGTGACATTTAACAGATGTCAAACGGTGTCAATTTGACATCTGTGAAATTGCTCAGCGTTTTTCGTCATATACGACGTCAAAGTGACAGATGTCAAAGTGACATTTAACAGATGTCAAACTGTGTCAATTTGACATCTGTGAAATTGCTCAGCGTTTTTCGTCATATACGACGTCAAAGTGACAGATGTCAAAGTGACATTTAACAGATGTCAAACTGTGTCAATTTGACATCTGTGAAATTGCTCAGTTATATCTGGTCTATAGCCTGTGAGAATAATAGCAAGCTTGGTTTGTTAGAATTTATTTATAATAAGAAAATATAGTAACAAACAGTAATGTTTAGCACATGACAAGCAAAGAGAAGATAGAGATTGACGTATGTTGTCAGCGTCAAGCGTCCACATTTCCATCATCCTCTCCTGGACGCAAACGCTTTAAACTTAAACCCATCGATGTGATGAAAACTTCAAGCTTCGGTCGATGCAGTCCTTTTGTTAAAGCATCGGCAACCATGTCTTGAGTACATCTATATTTAACAGCAACTTGATTGGCAGCGATTTTCTCACGTACAAAATGGTAGCGCACATCAATATGTTTGCTGCGTGGATGGTACATGGTGTTACCTGAAAGACTAATCGCACTCTGATTATCGCAATACAGTATAATTGGTATACCTTTGAGTTTAGGCATAAACTCTTCTTCAAGCTGTTTTAACCAGAGCGCTTCTTGAATTGCGGAGGCTAATGACATATATTCAGCCTCTGTGCTGGACAATGCTATGGTCTGTTGTTTCTTTGAACTCCAGCTTATTGCTGCACCCTGAAATAAAAATATATAGCCTGTGCAAGATCTACGGTCTTCTAAATCGTTTGCCCAATCAGCATCACAATAGCCATAAATATTCTCGGCTAAGTTTTTTTTGTATGTGAGTTTCATGTTGATTGTACCTTTCAGGTACCTCAATACTCGTTTAACGGCAGTCCAATGTTCACTGGTGGGTTGGTTATTGTATCTACTCAATGAATTGACTATATAAGTTATATCTGGTCTTGTTCCTTGTGACAAGTATAGTAGGCAACCAATAACTTCTTGATATGGAATGGTTTGTGAGAATAATAGCAAGCTTGGTTTGTTAGAATTTATTTATAATAAGAAAATATAGTAAGAAACAGTAATGTTTAGCACATGACAAGCAAAGAGAAGATAGAGATTGACGTATGTTGTCAGCGTCAAGCGTCCACATTTCCATCATCCTCTCCTGGACGCAAACGCTTTAAACTTAAACCCATCGATGTGATGAAAACTTCAAGCTTCGGTCGATGCAGTCCTTTTGTTAAAGCATCGGCAACCATGTCTTGAGTACATCTATATTTAACAGCAACTTGATTGGCAGCGATTTTCTCACGTACAAAATGGTAGCGCACATCAATATGTTTGCTGCGTGGATGGTACATGGTGTTACCTGAAAGACTAATCGCACTCTGATTATCGCAATAAAGTATAATGGGTATACCTTTGAGTTTAGGCATAAACTCTTCTTCAAGCTGTTTTAACCAGAGCGCTTCTTGAATTGCGGAGGCTAATGACATATATTCAGCCTCTGTGCTGGACAATGCTATGGTCTGTTGTTTCTTTGAACTCCAGCTTATTGCTGCACCCTGAAATAAAAATATATAGCCTGTGCAAGATCTACGGTCTTCTAAATCGTTTGCCCAATCAGCATCACAATAGCCATAAATATTCTCGGCTAAGTTTTTTTGTATGTGAGTTTCATGTTGATTGTACCTTTCAGGTACCTCAATACTCGTTTAACGGCAGTCCAATGTTCACTGGTGGGTTGGTTATTGTATCTACTCAATGAATTGACTTTATATCTGGTCTTGTTCCTTGTGACAAGTATAGTAGGCAACCAATAACTTCTTGATATGGAATGGTTTTTAAAACTTCATTTTTATTTTCAGCCTTTTTTAGCTTCACATTTGCATCACTAGGTGTCCATACTGGCTTACAGTCGTACATTCCAAAACGGTTGAGTATCATTTCTATATATAGTGATTGATCTATGGAAATCTCATTTTCAGATGTATTTTGGGTAATTCTGAACCCAATGCAGTGTTTCGCTATTCCCATATCCTTCATACAGAATTTTTCTTGCAGCTTTTCTTTAATCATCTGATATGTAAGGTTATTATTAAAAAAATTTAGCAAATCATCGAAATATACTGCTATTATAAGTATATCCTTTTCATCTAATATACGATAGTAAATACAGGGATCAACATTAGAACGAGTCATACCGATCTCTATCAGTGCAGTATTTAATTTCTTGTTCCATTGTCTGCTGGCTTGCTTTAATCCATAAATGGACTTGTTTAATTTACAAACTTTCGCTTCTTCTTCTTCATAGCCAGGTGGGAATGTCATGTAAATTTCTTCATCAATTTCTCCCTGCAGGAAAGCAGTAACTGCATCCATTTGATGTATTTTAAGTTCATATTTTACAGCGAAGCCAAACAAATATCTTATTGAACAGTAACGGACCACAGGAGCATATATTTCGTGGTAATCAATGCCCTTGACCTGCTTATATCCCTTTAATACAAGTCTGGCTTTATAGCGTTTTATTGATCCATTATCATCTCTCTTTGTTTTGTAAACCCATTTACATGGTATTACTGCTTTTCCTTTTGGTAAGTTAACAGGGATCCAAGTATTATTTTTCAACAATGACTGATATTCTTCGTTCATGGCTCTTTTCCATTCATCAGCTTTGCTACTGTTAAGAGCTTCTTCATAGCTTTGTGGATCATTATTTAGTGAACTTATAGTTGACTCACCATTCATGCATATGAAAGATGTATGGCTTTCTTTGTTACCACTTTCAGCCCTTTCCGTTCTTTGCAGACGTGGTCTCAATGTCATGTTGAATTCTGGAGAATCGAGTGTCTCATCAGGTAAGTATGTTTCATCTTGAATATCTTCGAATAGGGAAGAATCATCCGTTACGTAAGTACTTTGAGAAGTATTCTGAGTTTCTTCTGTCTCATGAATATTAATGTTTTCTGTTTCAGGTTCTACATTACATTCTTCTTCAAATAAAGGTAATTCTTCTGTTTTATTTTTGTTGTTTATTTTATTATTATTTTCCTTTATATTAATTAGTTTTTCCTTTTCATTAATCAAGTTTTCTTTTTCAGGTACATCATCAACTTTATTTCTTTGTATTGTAGCCTCTAGAAACACAACATCTCTACTAATTATTCCTTTTTTTGTTTTAGGATCTATAAATCGGTAGCCTTTCGTGGAATCACTGTAGCCAACGAAAATTAATTTACGTGACTTCACATCAAGTTTCGTTCTGTTTTCTTTTGGTATATGCACCATCGCATAACATCCAAAAATTCTCATATGACTTACATTGGGAACCTTTCCAGTCCATATTTCATGGGGTGTCTTGTCAGATAGAGCACGGGTTGGCGAGCGGTTCACAATATATGCAGCTGTAGAGACTGCTTCTGCCCAGAATGTATCCTGCAATTTTGCATTTAAAATCATACATTTAGCACGCTCTATTAAGGTCCTGTTCATCCTTTCACTAAGGCCATTTTGCTGTGGGGTATAAGGATTCGATGTTTGATGTAATATTCCATGACTCTTTAGGTATTTTTCAAAATTGTTATTTTTGTATTCTGTACCGTTATCGCTTCTGAATATTTTTATTTTCTTATTTAACTCATTTTCTGCTCTATTTTTAAATTCCACAAATTTGTCAAATACTTCGTTTTTATTTTTAATAAAATATACATGTACTCGGCGAGAAAAGTCATCAATAAACGTCACATAATACCTTGCTCCTCCAATGGAAATATGTTTCATCGGTCCACACACATCACTGTGAATAAGCTCTAGCAAACCGGTTGCACGGGAGCCTTCACTGGGGAACGGTTGTCTGCTCTGCTTACCTTCTAGACAAGTTATGCAAATACAATTTTTCTTATTCGGTGTAAACTTTACTCCTTCTGTACAGTTAGGTATTTTATTTATATCTGCGAAGTTTAAGTGCCCCATTCTTTGGTGCCATAGGTAAACATCATCATTAGTCTTAGCAATCAATGCTTGCATTTCCTTATTTTTACAAACATTTAACTGGTAGGTGTCACTTATGAGATTTGCTTTTGCAACCAATTTATTGTATTGATTATAAATCTGGCAGCCGGTCTCATTAAATATTACTTTGCAACGACTTTTAATTATCTTGCTAACTGATAATAAGTTTGTTTTCAGTTCCGGGACATATAGAACATTTCTCACCTGTATTGCATCCGTGCTGTTAACTTTTATAGATAAGTTACCGCAGCATTCTACTTTCAATAATTTATTCTTAGCTATTCTTATGCTTGATACAGGTGGAGCTACAATATCAGTGAGCCATTCCCGGTGCATCACCATGTGCATGGAGGCGCCACTATCTAGGTAGAAGTTCTCAGAGTCATTTATTGTGGATGCTGAAAAAGCAGCTACATATCCAGTCTTACATTCAGTTTTCTCATTATTTTTTTTGTGCCAACAATTTTTTCCTAAGTGGCCGTACTTATTACAGTTAAAACACCTCGGACCTCTTCTAGGTTTTGGGTTATCCGTTTTAGGCTTATAATTTTTTGTGTTTGTATAAAGAGCGGTAGTGTCCGGTGATTTAATTTCTTGCAATAATTTATTTTTAATTAAATCAGCACTAATCTTCATACCAGAACTTTCTAAGCCCATAATCATCGGCTTGTATTCATCGGGCAAGCCTGCCAACATCAGAGTACCTAACCACTCATCGTCTACAAAAAATTTGATACTTCTTAGCTTGTGTGCAGCGGACATTATTTTGTTTACATAGTCTTCTATTGAGGAACTGTTTTCTAAATTAGTATTGATGAGTTCCTTCAACAAACCAACTTTTCGAGTTAAGCCACTGTCTTCGAATGCCCTTGCTAAATTTTCCCATACCTGTTTTGCAGTTTCAGCGTCTTGTATATGCACATATAACATTGGGTCAATTAATAATATCAACTTTGACTTGGCTTTAATGTTTTGCTTCTTCGAGTTAGCGTCAACGGCTTCTGTTTCTGATATGATGCAGTCAAAAAGATCTTCATGTTCGAGGTAAGCCTTGACTGCAAAACTCCAAGTAGCCCAATTATCTCGTCCTGTGAGTTTTTCAATTGACATTAGTGCATTGTGCGACATCTTTTTTTATATAATCTGAAAAAGCTGAAATAAAACAATCGAACCGCGAGCCGGTAACTGAAAGTGAGGTTATGCTCGACTATTTTTTACTTTTACTTTTGAAATACAGTTCGATTTTTATAGATAACACTACACGGAAGGTAGGGAACGGCCCATAACCTGTGAGAATAATAGCAAGCTTGGTTTGTTAGAATTTATTTATAATAAGAAAATATAGTAAGAAACAGTAATGTTTAGCACATGACAAGCAAAGAGAAGATAGAGATTGACGTATGTTGTCAGCGTCAAGCGTCCACATTTCCATCAGTTTTTCGTCATATATTTTCACTG
Organism: Idaea aversata; assembly: GCA_907269075.1. Lineage (NCBI taxonomy): Eukaryota > Metazoa > Arthropoda > Insecta > Lepidoptera > Geometridae > Idaea > Idaea aversata. The sequence goes on from OU026083.1 coordinate 1,242,739, forward strand.
GATCGGGACTAACGCGGGTGAAACCGTGGGGCGCAGCTAGTATAAAATAAAGTTACTTTTCGCCGTCCCTGTATCCCATGTCCTTTGTATGCTTAGATCTTTAAAACTACGCAACGGATTTTGATGCGGTTTTTTAATAGATAGAGTGATTCAAGAGGAAGGTTTATATGTATAATACATGCATAATATAGCCGTGCGAAGCCGGGAAGGGTCGCTAGTTACAAATATAAAAGGAAAACAATCACGGATAAGCAGGCTTTAAGAGGAAAGGGTACTGACTGACGCTCTCTCTCCATACAAACGTAGTCGACTGTTTCCTCCCTGGATAATTACACTAGTAGGTACAAATATTTTTGTTGCATAAAAATCTATAACTGCCATGATTATGCCCTTATGTCTTGTCTTGGTTTTTCATTTTCTAATTTTCATAGAAAGTAAGTTAAAAAAACCAATTTTATGTAAAAAATAAGGCTCAAGGGCATGGTCATTGGTCATGGCAGTTATAAGTTTTATGTAACACAAATATTTGTGCTAGTCTCATTATTCAGAAGGGAAACAGTCGACTCCGTTTGTATGGAGAGAGCGTCAGTACCCTTTCCTTTTAATAGATAATGAGTAATAGACAAAAAACTTATAAAATGTAGTTTGAAAAGTGAAAAGTGAAGACACACATCCTCACTTACTTTTTAAGACGATTCAATGTGATCTTATGCGAATAATTCTATTATCTTTTTATTGGTGCTAACATCTAACAGATGAGGTTAAATGCAAGAATGATTGTGTAAAAAAAAACGTGTAGCACTCGGGGACTGCCGTGATAAAGCTATGCATCGTGCGAGCTTCGTACAGTCGTACCATATACATAAGTACACGTTAAGCGAACGCTCGGCCGAGCTACATGGTAGGCGGAGTGGGGGGTGTTAGGTTTTATTTTCGATACGGAATTTCTTGATTCGGTCGCCGCGCTTGAAAGCCCGCGATAAAAGCTATGCAATAGCTTATCTTATATAATGGGGGCTGACAAATTGCCAGCAACACTTCGACCCAATGGGATCTTTTGTGTTTATGCAATAGACGTTAAAAGGGTTTCAACTGCCAAAAAGATGATTGTGTGAAAAAAAGGGTTTCAACTGCCAAAAGTATAAAGTTGAATGATTCTAATTAAAATATCGATACGTCTATCGATTATATACGTTACCCCATCACTATTCTAACCCTGCAGGCGACGAGCCGTTCCAATTAACTAGTACAAATAGAGGCTTCAGTATGTATATTACGTACTGCTATACTGTCTACCTGTAGGTTACGACTTCTGAAGGGTTTATTTCATAAATAAGATCACAGGGTTGAGTTTTTAACGTGATAACGTCTAGTAAATCGATGAACACCGACATTCACTAAAAAGTGTGACGTCATCGCTCACGTTTCCGTCGTGCGTCATGTTATTGACATTTTAACTATAGAATAGTACATTCTTACCCTAGGTATGAAAGTCACTCATTAAGTACCGAGACGGAGTTTGGCGCCCGCACGTAGCGAGGGCGCTAATAGTTCGATGGACTAAATGAGTCTTTCACCCGGGGTAAACACTGTGGTTTTCATTACGAATAATACATAAAATTCTTCCTAAGAACGAGAGGTAATGAGAGACTCCATACTACCTAATCCTCTTACAAGGTTGGGACCAAAGAGGTTATTATACAAGTAGTGTTATTCTTTGGTGTTACTTAAAGCAAGGAGGTTAGGTTTTTGTAGTTCCTAATGCGTAATGATACTGATACTGGCTACATGCACATTGCACAAGCCGTGCGAAGCCATAATTTGACATGACAGCTGTCAGTGAAAGCGATTTTCCCTAGGGCTGAAAGTTTTTCTTTCTACACGCTCTTTAGGCACCTTTACATCTACCTTCGGAGTATGAGTAATGAAAACGTATTATCGTTGCTATGGTTAACATTAATGTTCTCTTATGACGCTATCACGTAAAATTATCGTCCGTAAATTAAACATTAAATGTCTTTGGTATCGGTGAGAAAACAAAAATGTCTTACTATTTAGGGTTCCGTACCCGACGGGTCAAAACGGGACCTTTTACTATGAATCCACTGTCCGTCCTTCCGTCTGTCACCAGCGGTTCGATCGCCGTATTCTAATGCAGCACGTTATGACTGCGTTTGCGTCATAACTATAGATTTGTATTGCCCTAATTTCTTAAGACGCACACGTCACGCAAACCTAAACGTCGCGCTCGCCGTATCGCGCTAAATTTTGACGTGACATAAATGTCAAATTAATTGCCAACTAGGAAGATTAGTCAAAAATTTCGTACGGCAACTGCTTGTTTCTCGCGTAGGCGGCGTAGGTGAAGTGTAGACGTGCAGTTAAAATAACGGTTACGCGTAGCTTCATTTTACGGCAATACCGATTATTGTTTGTGTGCACGTGACGTATGCGTCAACTGGACGTGCACTCGACTAATGCGTCATAAATTAGGGCGATCGGGGGGCAGGCTTTATCTCATGAACCATGATAGCTAGATAGTTGAAATTTTCACTGATGATGTATTACTGTTGCCGCTAAAAATGCTAAAAACAGAATTTAATTGTACGGAACCCTTCGTCCGCGAGTACGACTCGCACTTATCCGGCTTTTATTAATAGAATCTGTAACAGTGCCAAAGAAGTAATCATATCTAGCGAACGCCCCTGACTTCTCTCGTAATTAGTTAGTATTCCCATCGGGCAAGTTTCAATCGTTCGGCAAATTCTCTCTGTTGTTTTTAATTAAGACATTTCATAGGGCTGTGTCGGTTTAAGATCTTATGATATCTTAGGACATTCCAGACAGCGCCATCTAGCCCTAAGCTATGCAACTATAATTGTGTTATGGGTGCTAGACAACGGATATACTACTTATATACTTTTATTTTGATGCGGTTTTTTTTAATAGTGATTCAAGAGGAAGGTTTATATGTATAATACATGCATAATATAGCCGTGCGAAGCCGGGGCGGGTCGCTAGTATAAAATAAAGTCACTTTTCGCCGTCCCTATATCCCTATGTCCCTTTGTATGCTTAGATCTTTAAAACTACGCAACGGATTTTGATGCGGTTTTTTTATTAGATAGAGTGATTCAAGAGGAAGGTTTATATGTATAATACATGCATAATATAGCCGTGCGAAGCCGGAGCGGGTCGCTAGTTACTTATGATACATAGAAACAACCAGACCACAAACAAATATCTGTACACAAATATGCATACAAAACCGGCAAAGTGCGAATCGGACTTGCGCACGAAGGATTCCGTGGTATTATATTCTGGTTTTATTTTTTGTTATAGCGGCAACAGAAATACATATTCTGTGAAAATTTCAACTGTCTAACTATCACGGTTCATGAGATACAGCCTGCTGACAGACAGACAGTGAAGTCTTAGTTATAGGGTTCCGTACAAATCAAAAATCATAAAATTTCCATTAAATTTTCCAATTGAGTTAAAGCTATCAAGATTTCAGAGCACCCCCAGCAAATGACTGAACTAATTTTGATATAGTTTGTGAGTTATGAATAACGGAACAACCCTACCCTGCGAAGTTTTTAATTAAATATTTAAATTCATGCTACAGCCCCGAGATAAGAAAGGGAGGTTTTAGGAAATACTACGGTTTAACTGTTTTGATACTTGACATATACAGGGTTATTGGAAATTATACAAGCAAGCCGTTGAGGGCTACTTCTGTGCACCTGAACAAACAACTTTTGTTCTACGACTTTTGGATATTCGGAAAAAAACAATGAATATTTTGAAGTTATGTAAATTCTAAAAACAGGTGATTTTTTAAAACAAAGGTCATTCAGACTAAGAACAGTAGATAAAACTTAAAAAAATAAGTAAAATTTTAAGGTTAATGACCTCTCTGTGTGTCAGGCGTACCGTGCGCTGCAGATGCACTACGGTGCCGTGTGAGCTTGTCAATATGTCACTGTAAAAAGGATACGACCGTTCCCGTTGATGTCATTTATTGCACTGAACTTAATGTAACATGAAATGCTATGGTAAGCAAAATGTATGCTCATACACCGTGTAAGGAACAGCTGATTTTCAGGTAAACCTAACCTCAAAATTTTAGAACAAAATGTGCTAATTTACCAAAGTCTGTGAACAAAAGTTGTTTGTTAAGGTGCACAGAAGTAGCCCTCAAAGGGTTGCTAGTATAGTTACCAATAACCCTGTATTGACGAGTAAAAGCCTTAAAGTCTTGTCGGAAAAGTTTTTCTTCCACTGCCGTCTTCCTACCGGCCATTTACTTACCATGATGCCGTCATGGTACCGGAACATGACACGTTTTTGTGAATGCCGGTGTTCCATTGATTTATTAGACACTAGCTGCGCCCCGTGGTTTCACCCGCGTAAGTCCCTGGGATCCCTAAATATTGGGATAAAAAGTAGCCTATGTGTTAATACAGGTCTGTAGCTATCTAGGTAGGTATATATAGAGTTTCCTCGCAATCGGTCCAGTAGTTTTTGCGTGAAGGAGTAACAAACATACATACACACACACACACACTCTCACTTTTATAATATTAGTAGGATATGATTATCACGTAAAAAATTAAATGATTTTTTAATCAAAATATTTTTATCGAATTTTCAAAAGTCGTAGGACAAAAGTTGATTGTTAAGGCGAAGGTGTTAAGGAGAAGTAGCGCTTTCTTCACTAAATAGTATAAAAGAAAGTCGCTTTCTCTGTCCCTATGTCCCTATATCTCTTTGTATGCTTCAATCTTTAAAACTACGCAACGGATTTTGATGCGGTTTTTTTAATAGATAGAGTGATTCAAGAGGAAGGTTTATATGTATAATACATGCACAATATAGCCGTGCGAAGCCGAATAATTACCAATAATAACCTTGTTTTTTTTTTATAGGTAGTTATTTGTATTTCAAACCCGGGCGTGAAAGCGTGATGTCCTCTTCCACGCCTATATTATCACAGTGAATAAATTATGTTCTCACCAAGTATCAAGACAAGCGAGTGTAGTATAAAGACAGGGCATGTAATTGTCTACTCGAGCGATACAGTCACAGCTTGCCGCCGCGCCGACCACGCCGGTCGCGCCGATCGCGATGTCTGTCTGTCTGACTAATAATATAACAACCTATTGACAACCCAGTTGGCAGCACAATGGTCACCACGCGGGACTGCCAAACACAGGGTTGCGGGTTATATTCCCGCCTCAGACATTTATTTATGCTAAGATATTTGTCTGTGGTCTGGTTGTTTCTATATATTATATGTAATAATATTTCCAAAATACAGGTATATAAAGTAGTATATGAGTTGTCTAGCACCCATAACACAAGGGTAGTTACTTAGCTTGGGGCTAGATGCCGATGTGTGGAATGTCCTACAATATTTAAATCAAAGAAAGTTTAAAAGAGAAAATGAATATGAAAAATATGATACTTGAATTATATGTTTTTGCTTTCATTATCGTTTTTCTTTATTTTTATTCTTTACTCTATTAGTGTGGGTTAGGTACTGTTGGTGTACCTAATCTATACTTGAAGAATTTGTTTGTTTGTTTGAACGCGCTGATCTCAGGAACTACTGGTATCAAATTGAAAAAAATATTTTTGGGTCCAATAACCCAAAAGCCTTCCTCGACAAATGGTCTACACCATTTGTCAAAGAAGGCTTTTGGGTTATTGGAAATTATACTAGCAAGCCGTTAGGGGCTACTTCTGTGCACCTTAACAAACAACTTTTGTTCTACGACTTTTGGAAATTCGAAAAAAAAAATGAAAATTTTGAGGTTATGTAAATTTGAAAAACAGCTGATTTTTTAAAACAAAGGTCATCCAGACTAAGAACAGTAGATAAAACTTCAAAAATAAGTAAAATTTTAAGGTTAATGACCTCTCCGTGTAAGGAACAGCTGATTTTCAGGTAAACCTAACCTCAAAATTTTCGAAAAAATGTTTGAATTTCCAAAAGTCGTAGAACAAAAGTTGTTTGTTAAGGTGCACAAAAGTACCCCTCAACGGCTTGCTAGTATAATTTCCAATAACCCTATAACATCACGCTGCGACCAATAGGAGCGAAGAATCAATGGGAAATGTGGAAAAAACGGGGAAAATTATTCATCTTTGAAGGCTTCCGTTGTTTGTTTGAACGCGCTGATCTCAGCCCCTCTAGCATGTGCAGCACGATATAGCGATTTATCGACAAAAACTGTCAAAATATGCTATATAACGCCGCCATGTTGAATTTTTATCGAAACAGCGAGCATGGCCCGTGTGTGATGTCACGTGTTACGGTATGATAAGATAGACAAAAGAGCGAGCACGACAGTCTCTTATTTATCGAAAGGTCGAGCATGACCGACTAATTGTCGATAAAAAACGTGAAAAGTATCGATTTTTGACATTAAGGCGCGTTATTTTATCGACAACGTTTGGAGGGTGTGATAAATTTATCAAGATTATTTAGCTTAACAAATATTAACTTAAATCCATTATTAGACTAGAATGTTAGAAATATTATAATGATTTTTGTGTAAATGTTCATAATAAATACAGAAAATGTACCTACCTACTTGTAGGTATAACTAAACTAAAAAGATTCTATTCCATTCGTTTTTTTTATATTATAATTAATTAAAGCTTCGCAGTGTGCATTATATCCAGTGTCGAGTTACTATTTTCGCACTGTCACGAAATTAAATTAAATTTAACTCGATTATTACAAAGTTTTGCTAAAATAAAAATCAGCGCGCCATGTTGCTCTCGCGTTCCAAAACGCGATTAAAACGCCAACACTCAAACACGATGATAGCACGATTTCAAAATATAAACATTGAAGAAAATCTTGTTTGATCGTTCTGTCAACAAAGATGTGTCAAATTCAGTCACAGATTGCGTTAAAAGTTGCAAAAAAAGAAGAAAAGAATGAATGGTTAACGTTATTAAATTGGCAGCATTGAAATTCATATCAAGTGGATGTGACGTATTTATCATCTCATATTGCGTGATATTATTTTAACATATCATATCGCTCCATTTGTCATACTCGCGAAATCGATAATTATTTAGGTGTGGATATAATACGTTATATTTTATCATATCATATCACGAACAGCCATGCTAGCTAGGCAGGAACTGCTAGATCGAGTTGAAAAATATACGCTACCTTTTATCCCGATATTCCCACGGGATCGGGACTTACGAGGGTGAAACCGAGGACCGCAGCTAGTAAATAAATAAATGTATTTTTTTAAAATCCTGATGTTCCCATGGGACTTTCTTGGGTGAAACTGCGGAGCGCAACTTGGCTTTCGATAAAATTAAGTATCCGACTTGACGCCTGCTTTTTCAAAAAGTTTACATCTATGTTAGTTACTTTCGCTTGAATAAGCAATTACTTGACAAGGTCCTTCATGTAAAATTACCTGAAACTTATGCTTACTTAGTTGAGGTTAAGTTGTGTTAAGTTTGTGTTTGGATAAGCCCCTGAGCTCGACAGAACTCAAGTGGTTATGGAGCAAATACGTACGGTTAGAAATTAGGTAGGATTATCTGTATGCCTAGCATGAAGACCAAAACACGATACGATAAAGCGATATAACTACATCAACTCTCAAAATATGATAGACAAAGCCGCCATGTTGAATTTTTATCATAATTTTTATCGCAATTTATAATAAAAATTCAACACGGCGGCTTTATCTATCATATTTTGAGAGTTGATGTAGTTATATCGCGTGATATCGGTTTATCGTATCGTGTTTTGGTCTTCATGCTAGGCAGGCTGGTAGCTTAGTCATTTTTAGGGATCCGTACCCAATAGGTAAAAACGGGACCCTTTTAAGGTGAAAGGGTACCGGGCGCTCTCTCCATACAAACGTAGTCGACTGTTTCCTCCCTGGATAATGACACTAGAGTAAATATTTTTGTGCCATAAAACTTATAACTGCCATGACTATGCCCCTATTTTTTTTTTAATTTTCTAATTATCATAGAAAAAGATTAAAAATTAAAAAATAGGGGCATGGTGATGGCAGTTAAAAGTTGTATGCACAAAAAATATTTGCTCTAGTGTCATTATCCAGGGAGGAAACAGTCGACTACGTTTGTAATAGTGTATGGAGAACTTTCCTCTTAAGACTCCACTGTCCGTCTGTCTGTCTGTCACCAGGCTGTATCTCATGAACCGTGATAGCTAGACAGTTTAATTTTCACAGATATGATGTATTTCTGTTGCCGCTATAACAACAAATACTTAAAACAGAAAACAAATAAGTGAGGCTCCCGCAAAACATAGTAAGGAACCCTTTGTGCGCGACTCCGACTCCCACTTGGCTGGTTTTTTTTTCTTTTATCGATGACACTTGGAAACATTTTTACTAAAACATTTTGGCTACAAGTAGAACTTCCTTAGATCTTTAACAATAAATATTTAATCAAAATCCAAACACGATTTATCATAAAAAGAAAATCACCCGATTGAAGTCCTTTGTGGCACAAGGGGTGACTGCGACCCTTAGAGATAAAATATAATATACTATACCTAGAGAGGCCATCAGAATATTTCTAATTCATAAACACGCTCACTGCACGTATTTTTTGTTGCGAATAAATGTTTTTTTATTTCTATAAACAATTATCCCATGTGGTAACTTTAACTTGTTAAAATCAATTAAAGAAATTAAATAAAATAGAAACTTGAACCGTCAATTATTGTACCTAATTAATGATTTCATTAAGTCAAAAATTGCCAAGAATGACAAGCACAGATGTATAAAAAAATGAATTTATTAGATTGATATGCGACGACATTCAATGTACTCTGGTTTTCTTATAATGGCAAAAATTACGGGGATAAGCGTTTCCCCCGTTTTGTCTACTGTAGACCCTTGCGGCCATGTTCGGGGGGTGGACAAAACTAACAGAGGGAAAGACTATTCTGTCCTTTCCCTGTGGATAAAATGTCTCCGGCCATACTTGCCCTGGGCACTACAGCGTCCATGGCATGGATTAAAGTTCCTGGCGCTCTGTATAGATCATCCAATTTATTTCGGCCCATATGTAACGAAATTGATGGATCAAAAAAAAAGTGATCCCTGGAATTTCGCCGCATTACAGAATCGTCAAGAAATATTGTGATGTACAGTCTATAAAGTAAATATTTTAACTCTATATTAGAACCCCTATACCAAAACCTCTTGTAAAGTACCCCTTACGATAAATTCATGGTTTGGACTTGACTTGTCAATTGTATAAGTGCCTTTATATCATTCGCAGATTTTCCTGACTTTCGTGGTCAGATCGGTATTAAGGTGAAAGGGTACCGGCGCTCTCTCCATACAAACGTAGTCGACTGTTTCCTCCCTGGATAATGACATTAGAGCAAATATTTTTGTTGCATAAAACCTATAACTGTCATGACTATGCCCCTATGTCTTGGTTTTTAATTTATTTTTTCATTTTCTAATTATCATAGAAGTTAAGATTTAAAAAAACAAAAAAAAACAACATAGGCGCTGGTCATGGCAAGTTATAAATTTTATGCAACAAAAATATTTGCTCTAATGTCATTATCCAGGGAGAAAACAGTCGACTACGTTTGTATGGAGAGAGCGTCGGTACCCTTTCCTCTTAAGGCTTGTTTTGGTATACCTATATTCGAAAACCGCGCGATACCCGTTTTTTAACAAAATTGATTATTCATGAATGAAAAAAGTCAATGACTAACTAGAATACTAGTATTAAAAAATAGAAAAAAAAATAGTGTTGGATAGTCCATTTATCGAGGAAGGATTTAAGCTATATAACATCACGCTGCGACCAATAGGAGCGAAGAATCAATGGGAAATGTGGAAAAAATTATTCATCATTGAGAGCTTCCGTTGTTTGTTTAAACGCGCTGATCTCAGGAACTGCTAGATCGAATTGAAAAATATAGGCTACTTTTTATCCCGATATTCCCACGGGATCGGGACTTACGCGGATGAAAGACAGATATTTGTTTTTGTTCTGCGTGTTTTCTTCATATATTTCCAAAAGAAAAATATACTTATACTTATCCCTTGTCTAGCTACCATAGCACAAGCCTAGTTGCTTCGCTTCGGGCTAGATTGCGCTCTGTTCAATGTTCTGCAATATCTATAATATAAAAATGAATCGCAAAATGTGTTGGTAAGCGCATAACTCAACAACGCCTGGACCAATTTGGCCAATTCTTTTTTTAGAATATTCCATAAGGTACGAGGATGGTTCTTACGGAGAGAAAAATTTAAAAAAATGCCTGAAAATGTCTAAAAACAATACTTTTCTATACTCCATACCATACAAACGATTCGTAATAATACAAGTCAATAAGAACTTTAATACCATAACATAAAGTTCAAGTTTTAATGGAGAGGTTCCGGGAAGGCAAAACAATTGAGTGACGTATAAATATTGATGTCAATCGTGTCGCGGTGTTAGTTGCCAAACTACACCTAAACGGCTGAACCGATTTGTATGATTTTTAACCCTCGACGCAAAAACGACGGGGTATAACACCCCGTCGTCGACAAGTTTGACGTGTCTGTGTGTGTGTGTCTGTCTGTGGCATCGTAGCTCCCGAACGGCTGAACCGATTTTAATTTAGTTTTTTTATATATGGCAAAACAACGTTTGCCGGGACAGCTAGTTAATTTATAAATTTTTCGCATTTATTGATCTTGTTTTATTTTAAAAATCGGTACTAAAACGGTATTAAATTCTCAAACTAAGAAAATTAACTCAAATTAAGTCGAGGTGTTAAATTCTAATTTGCAATATTCATCCCTCTCGGAGTAATCTCGGCCGTTTTCGGGGGTTGTGATAACAATTTTACATTTATACTAGCTCTCAACTGCAACTTCGTCTGCGTAGGGGTTGAATTTTACAAAAACTTTTAAATAATACAAATATTATTGTAAAAAGTCTATCAAACGTTCATATATTTATTACAAAAAAACAAATTAAGCACTTTTAAATCTAAACATACAATTAATCCACACACACAAAAACGAATACTAATATTATAAAATATTATGAGGAAAGTGTACCGGGGGCTCTTTCCATACAAACTATTACAAACGTAGTCAACTGTTTTCTCCCTGTATAATGACACTAGAGTAGGGCTTGAATATAGGTCCATTTTTCAATTCCGTAATTTAGTTTTAATATTGATCTATCCAGTTCCGGAATTCCGGAATTCGATGCTTCCTTTACAAAATGCATAATATTTTTTGAATAACAGATGCTATCGAAATGAAGGGATATCTTAGGTAGGAATAATAAATCCATTGAAATAGCTGTACAGAACTGTAAGTATAATTAAAAATTAAGTAATCTATCATCTAGAACTTTTGTTGGATGTGAACTTCAATTACAAATGTTAGAAACTGGTGAAAAGTCGCGTTCAGCCTCGACACTAGTTGGCGGTATTGTTTTTAGATACTTGAAGCATTGTCCTCTATCGCCGCCGTCTTAGAAAATTGCCTTTTCGACTCTTAACAAACGATATCGAAATTCCGGTTTTGCTCTCACCAATTCCGGTATTAAAAACGATACTGAAATAAGTCGGAATTCCGGAATTTTGTTAAAACCGGAATTCCGGAGCTCAAGCCCTACACTAGAGCAAATATGTTCGGTGCATAAAACTTATAACTGCCATGATGACCAATGACCATGCCTTATTATTTGTTTTTTTTTTTAATCTTACTTTCTGTGATAATTAGAAAACGAAAAAAAAAATAGGGGCATAGTCATAGCAGTTACATGTTTTATGGCACAAAAATATTTGTGCTAGTGTCATTATTCAGGTAGGTAACAGTCGACTACGTTTGTATGGCGAGAGCGCAGGTACCCTTTCACCTTAAAGCAAGCAAGCAAGTATTTATACTTAGATATTTGTCTGTGGTCTGGTTGTTTCTATGTATTATAAGTATATATCTATTGTTATATATTTACAAAAAAAAGTATATGAGTAATATATCCGTTGTCTAGCACCCATTACACAAGTTTAGTTACTTAGCTTGGCGCTAGATGGCAATATTTAAATCCTGCAATATTTATTATTATAAAGAGGAAAGATTTGATTGTTTCTTTGCATTAAATAGGCTCCGATACTACTGAAACGATTTAACTGAAACTTGGTTTTTGAAGATACTGTTTTTACCCTTTGGGTATGGAACTATAAAATGAGAAAACTCTGTAAAGATATTTTAAACAAAGCCACGGAATTTAAAATTAAAATGTCTAATTTTTATACCTTGTTCCGTATAAAATATTCATGGCTTTCGTATAAATATTCAAAGGAATTAGTAGCCATTGTTTCTTTCTGTTTATCTTCGCTTTCTGAGCGGTGTTGGCGTAGTGGTAAATACTATGACTTTCAATCCGAAGGTCGTGGGTTCGAATCCTGGCCGGCCGTGCACCAATGGTTTTTTTTTACGAAAAATTTATGTGCGCTAATTGACATTGCTCTTACCGTGAAGGAAGACATCGTAATGAAGTCATTATCCAGGTAGGAAAAAGTTGACTACGTTTGTATGGAGAGAGCGACGGTACCCTCGACGTCAATTATTGCCGAAATTAAAAGGTGGCGAAATGTCAAAATATTTGTCGAATAACGATTAGTCGCAATTCAGTTTTTAACTGTAAACCCCCTCTTTCCAGACTGTCATAGTTTAAGTGCTAAAAGGTTTCTAATAGAATTTTTGGCGTCTGGTCACCTAAAATGTAGAGATAAAACACTTATATCTTAGATTTGTTTTTTTTTTTAATATTTGCTTCCAAGTACAGACTTTTTGTCCTCTCTTGTTTTATCTATACTTATCTACATAGTATAAAACAAAGTCGCTCCCGCTGTCTGTCTGTCCCTAATCCCTATTATGTATGCTTATAAAATACAAATAAAAAGCCTCTATATTTGCTCCTATGGTCTAAGTGCATTTTAAATAAAGTAATTTTTGTTAGTATTTTGTAATTAATTTAAGTTATTATTATTTCCAACTAGCTGAGCCCCGCGGTTTCACCCGCGTAATAATTTTCTACGAAATTTCTTTAATTTTTTCTTTCATAAGAACCTTCTCCTGACAATAAAAAACACAACAAAAAAAGAATTGGCCAAATTGGTCCAGGCGTTGTTGAGTTATGCGCTTACCAACACATTTTGCGATTCATTTTTATATATAAGAAGAAGATTATTCCATAGGAACCCCCGTGCGGGTGAAGGCCTCCTCCAGGTTTTGCCATTTTTCCTATTTTGTGCCAATCTGAGCCAATGTTCGCCTGCGGTCTCGCGTATGTCGTCTGACCAGCGTTTGAGAGGATGACCTTGCTTGCGTTTTCCCCTTCCTGGTCCTTTCCACTCTATGACCACTTTCGTCCAACGCCCATCTTCAAGTCTAGCTACATAAAAAATAAAATATTGCAGGACATTCCACACATCGCCATCTAGCCCCAAGCTAAGTAACTAGACTTGTGTTATGGGTGCTAGACAACGGATATACTACTTATATACTTTTCTTTTGTAAATACTTATATACTTATAATACATAGAAACAACCAGACCACAGATAAATATCTAAGCATAAATACTTGCCTGAGGCGGGAATCGAACCCCCCTGTGTTTGGCAGTCCGGCATGGTGACCATTGTGCCAACTGGGTCGTCCCACATGACCGGCTCACTTCCATTTTAGTCTTCTGAAATGTTGTATAGCGTCTCTAACTTTTGTACGTCTCCGAATTTCTTCATTTCTGACCCTGTCTTTTAGTTTTATCTCTTTGTATGCTTAGATCTTTAAAACTGCGCAACAGATTTTGATGCGGTTTTTTAATAGATAGAGTGGTTCAAGATTCTGCCTTTGTCAGTCAGTGTTTTATGGGCTATTTTGGCTATCAGTTTCGTCAGAAATTTTAAACTAGTAACGAACGTTAAATGTCAAGAAGTTTCTAGCTATTTGTGTTTCATGTACTCTCTATGTTTTATAAGTATTCTATCTCTACGGCCTAAAGGCATGACAATAGCACTTAGTACTTAAATTATTACCTAGATTTTAAAATAATTTAGCTTTTAGAATTCTGGCGGACTTCCTATCGCCCGATGGTTTGGTATCGGCTTAAAAATCAGTCAATGAATAAAAAACACATATCTAAACAGGGTTATTTTACTACACTGAAAAAAAAAAATGTTAACAACAACCAAGATCTTGTTTAATTCTAACATACATCTTGTCTCCATTTGAGCCTGTCAAGATCCAAGATTGCTGTGACTAAGAGAACTTTGTTAGTCGGGGTCGTCTATTACGTCTGAATAAGAGTAGATATATTTGTTAGTTTAATTCACATCTTGTCTGGTAGAAGTACGAAACCATGTCATAATAATAAAGACTCTTTGTAAATTCAAGCATACCATGTTTCTATCAACCAAGTTAACAGTTAGCACAAAGATGTTACTTGATTATTTGAGCCATATTCTTATTCAATCTGATTATAGAACTCCTTCAGATTTACAATTGGCTTAGTTAGTTCAGACAAGACACTTTGTTGAGTCAATCTAACATCTTGTTCAACCTGATTATTTAACTTCTTCAGATTTACAATTAGCTTAGTTAGTTCAAACAAAACACTTCGTTGGGTCAATCTGATATCTTGTTCAACCTGATTATTTAACTTCTTCAGATTTACAATTAGCTTAGTTAGTTCAAACAAAACACTTCGTAGGGTCAATCTAACATCTTGTTCAACCTGATTATTTAACTTCTTTAATTTAATAATTATATTAGTTAGTTCAAACAAGACACTTTGTTGAGTCAATCTAACATCTTTTTCAACCTGATTATTTAACTTCTTCAGATTTACAATTAGCTTAGTTAGTTTAAACAAAACACTTCGTTGGGTCAATCTGAAATCTTGTTCAACCTGATTATTTAACTTCTTCAGATTTACAATTAGCTTAGTTAGTTCAAAGAAGACACTTTGTTGGGTCAATCTAATATCTTGTTCAACCTGATTATTTAACTTCTTTAATTTAATAATTCTATTAGTTAGTTCAAACAAGGCACTTTGTTGAGTCAATCTAACATCTTGTTGAATGATGTCATTTAACTTATTCAGTTTTAAAATGTTATTAGTTAATTCAAATAATCCTCTTTGTTGAATCGGGCCTGATGCAAAATGAGCATTCACCTCAAAATGTAAATTTCGCGGAATGTGCATTTCTCACAAGGGGTTCTTCTCATAATATGCAATTCTCAAAATGTGCATTTTTCAAAAGAAGCATTTTGCAATGCTTATTTTAAGAAATAGGTACTTACACATTTTTTGAAATGCACATTATGAGAAGAACCCTTTGTGCGAAATGCACATTCCGCGAAATTTACATTTTGAGGTGAATGCTCATTTTGCATCAGGCCCGATTCAACAAAGAGGATTATTTGAATAAACTAATAACATTTTATAGATAACAATTAAGGTCCTTTCCAATGTATATAATATATCGTCCTATTTATTGAGAGTAAATACATAGGTCAGTTTATTTATGCTAAGTGTGCCTATGTAGATTAGGTACCTACCTACCTACCTACTTGGGTTGGCCCACGGGGGATACTCCGTACTCTTAACAAATAGAATGGTAAATAATATATACATTGAAAATTATCTTATTCTAATCTTATTATCGGAATGTCATTAAGCTGAAAAGTTGTCTAAAATAAAATATGCCAATGTAAGTAAATTAAATTGTTTATTTTTTATGACATAATAAATGGCAGATTAGTAAAACTATAAAAATATACTAAGTTACAAGCTACATCGCAGAGTAACGTATTTTTTACCATCACTGAGAACGTTAATGTTACATGGGATAGGCGACACTAAATCCTTATGAAAAACAGCTTTTATATTTGCTTCTGTAACTTCATAAGCAAAACAGTGGTCATCATACTCCAACGTTTGCATTAATATTCCCATAAAAATCAAATTATTTGAATCATACAAATACACATTGTCCACCTTAAAAAAAATTGGCAATAAATCAACAGAACTTGTATCATAAATTAAGACTGTCCCCTTAGCATATCGTGTCTTAGACACAGTAGCCCAACTAACATGTACAAGTGACTTATTTTGGCACAAATTTAAACTTGACTGTATGAAGAGTTTATCGGCAGACTCAAAAGTTACACGAGCAGCAGGGCCTGTACCAAGAATATCAGGTAAGTTCCCTTTAAGAAACAACTCGTTCAGTTGTAGTTGATGTTTAGTCGTTAAGGACAATGTAATGTTCTTTCTATTACATGAAACATTTGAAGCCATTTTAAAAACTCGATGTTTGGCTTCAAAACGCATAGACCACAAATTAATAATAGGACCATATTTTTCTAATGCACTGTGGTAATGAACTAAATTATGAAATTTAGGTTTCAATGAATCATTGGTCAGAGAAAGATATAAACTATTAAGCTCTGTTACAGCTTCCTGTAATACCTCCTCAGTACCTTTTGGAAAAGCTGAAGATAAAGTCATTTCTAAAACAGTTCTTAACTTCTGATACAATTTCCAAATTTCATTGCCTCTGGGTACAAATTCTCCTACTAATAAACCAAAATATCGTAAAAAAGTGAGCATTTCTGATGACGATAGACGCACATTACCGTGAATCAAATGGTCTATTGAAAAGGTACAAGGTTGATTTCTGCAGTCAGGACCATATTCAAAAGCATGAATTTTGTTATTTAGTTCAGCCAATGTAAAAAATTTAAAACGTCTTATGCATTGAAGAAGAACAAATTGCATTACATACTTAGCCACCCCTTCTAATATATCGTGCATACAATCGACACCAACCTGATTAAATAAATCAAAATCTTTCACATCAAACCATACACATTTTTCTTTAATACCTGTCTCTGAGGAATTTCTAAGACTTAAATCGTTTTCATAATTTGATAAATTACGTAAAATGTTTTTGTCTTCCGTGCACTGAGTTTTCATAACTTGTTTTGAAACTTTACATACTCTACAAGAATAGTTTGCAGAAAAGCTTTCTACAAAACCTGTTATAGCGTGGATTCCTAGATTATCTCCCAAAATCAAACCAAGTTCAAAATGAATAACGCCTTTGAAATCGGACAGATTAAATGCGATACCATGTTCACTGAGATAGTTGAGTTCGTCAATCACACAACGAAAGATAACATTGTTCCCAAATGAAACTCTATCGGACGAGTGAAACAAAAGAAACAGAAATATATTTCTGAGCGCTGACGCACGATATGGCGGTAAACAGGGAATTAATGCATAAACTGCACCTAACTTGTGTTGCCCTGCTCGGGAACCTAATGCGTTTCCGGTCTCGTAATCATCAAAAAAGAGGAATATAGGAATTACAGTTTTTCCTTGTCGTGCATTTAGCCTCCTGCGCCAAAATGTCCCCTGAATAAAGTTTTCAATAGCGATATTTTCACCCGTTCTATTTAGGCAATTCATGTAGTTCAAAGTTTCAGACAAGATATTTCCAAGGGAAAAAAATGATCTTAAAACTTTACGGAGGGGTATGAAATGCTGTTCACATGTTACTGGTTCAAGGCGGGTAATACCGGATCGTTTAACTCTTTCTAATCTTTCACCTATTACTAATGTCTCTGGTTGAATATATGTCTCCTTATTTTTAAAGTATTCTAACCTTTTATGTTCAGTATTTAAGTGACTCAAGGGGAGTGTTAACACATTTTCTATTTTATTTTTAACTGTGTTAAGACAATCCTCTTGCATAGTATTATTTAAAGTTAAATTTTCAAGTTCTTTGTTTATTGCTAATAATAAAGGATTAGCTACAAATTGAGTAAATCCACTGACAACTGTTTGAACAACGTTTCGCGGCAAAGATTGATTAGCGTACAAACTTGCTATAAATATTGAAAGTCCATTCTCAACTATCTCATTACATGATAAAGACCCTGAAGAGCTTATACTACTGGAAGAACATGGTAGCAGTTGCTGGTCCCTAACTAGATCCACAGATGTACTAGTCTCATGGTCAACCATGATTGGTGACTGTAATGGAATACTGTTTGTAATGTTACAAAAATGTTCACGCATAATATGCCTTCTAAAAGAGTTGAACAATTGAAACTGTCGATTACAGTTATCTTCTATACATTTATATATTCGCAGTTCTTGAGGACTGTGTAATAGCGTAAAGTGTGATTTAAGTATTTTTAAATTTGGTATTTGCTTACTGCATATAAAACAAGATAACATTGTTTTTATAAAAAAAACACAAACATAAAAATCTAATCTATTAAAATTCTTTAAGAATATTACTGAACTAATTGTAGTAGAGATCAATTTGAAATAATCTAAAGTACACACATCAACATAGTCTAGGGAACACGGGTAAAACGGTGTTTTTTTGGATTTTTTTATCTTGAGTGTTGTATTAAAGGGTTGCCATAGAAAAAATAGGAAATTTAATATGAAAACTAAAATAGTGCCGAAACTGAGAAACAAAACAAGTTTGTTTTAATAAAAATCAATTTATCAACCAAAAAAAATACAATTTTTCCTTAGTTAATACTATTTTACCTGTGTTCCCTAGATTCGATTTTTAAGTGTGTAATTAAGAATTTCACTAAGTACATAAAAATCGAATCCAATAATTCTCAAACAATCTTACCAAACTAACTGTAGAGATCAACTTGGGACAATATTTAGGTGGTAATTTTTGAAATTGCCTACCTATTATTGAGGAATATCAATATATCAAAAAATCACTAATATAATCACTATATCAAAAAGTAAATTAGTCTCAAAAATTGCAGTCTGTCAACAGAGATTCTGCTGTTGTAGACCCTTTATCGAAATTCGATGTCATTTTGTAAAGCCCTTTTTGCAAAAAATACCATATTGCATAACAGTCACATGCATACTCTAAATTTAGAGACCAAATAATCTTATAGCATGTATCGACTGCTTGCAGTATGTTATTTGTTACCTGATACCAAGTTGATGCATTTACAACAACTAAATAACTTTTAATGTCTTCTAAGGATTCCCCAACTATTATAATATAGGGTTGTGGCGAGGCTCCTTTATTTTTTAATAACTTTAGTCTTTGTTCAATTACTTGAGCAATTTCGGCATCTGATGTAACATGCCTAATGAAAGCATCCCTTGACTCTGCCTTAGATGGCTTCCAGCTCCATCCAGATCCAACCAGTGATCCTTTTTTTTTCTTCTTTTGGTTTACAGTTGTTGTATTAAGGAGGTATGGTATGGCCAAAAGTGCAGCCAGGTTTTTGTGCTCTTCTTTGGAAGCTGAAACAGAATAGATTTTATTTAAATTTACTTCTTTATTCTTTAATGTACACACCAAAATTACATAGAAAACATTATTAAGGAGAAAACATTTACATAGCGAGCTTAACCCTAAGATTTTTAAAAATTCGTCCATTCTAAATAAGGGGGTAAAATAGGGGTAAAGTTTGTAAAAAAATATAGGGTTGAAAGATACAAAATAGCAAAAAATTGAATTCATAGGATCTACCTATCCTAGCCAATTTTGCACACAATAACCGTTCTAGCTTATCTAAGCAATTTAACGAAATATCAGCCATTTTCAAAATTTTAAAAATTCTGCAAATGAAGGAATTATTCCAATCTGTTTTTTGGATAGTATTCTAGGATAAATGTGCTATCGAATGCAAACAATTATTTTTGTGACACATCGAAATTTTTTCGTAAAAAAATGTATGGTCACCCTAGTACCAAATTAAAAAAAAGTTTCCTATTTTATTAAGATCCCGAAATGGTATAATATGTGGCCAGCATTTAATACTAAATTCATTTCTAATAAAATGAGATATCTCGGTAACCGAGACTCTATGAAAGTCTATGTATGTATGGTCTATCTATACCATAACTTTTATTTTCTGAACCTGCACAGTGTCCTATAACTGTAGATTTCCGCTTATCCATTCATTACGGGACACCATGTGTATAGAACAATTTTATACATAATACTAGCGACCGGCCCCGGCTTCGCACGGCTATATTATGCATGTATTATACATATAAAACCTTCCTCTTGAATCACTCTATCTATTAAAAAAACTGCATCAAAATCCGTTGCGTAGTTTTTAAGATCTAAGCATGTACTTGTACTTGTATACGGGCTGTTTTCCGCGATTAGACCCTTTTTAATTGGGTCCTTTTTGCGTGAAGATGGAGTAGGCTTGCCCAGCACCTACTGCCCTCTCAGCTCAGTCGACCAAGTCCAGAGGAGAGAACTTGTCAATACTTCTGGAGCCAACTAAGCCGCGGGTTTCATCACGATGTTTTCCTTCACCGTAAGAGCAATGTCAATTAGCGCACATACATTTTTCTTAAGAAAAATACATTGGTGCACGGCCGGCCTGGGTTCGAACCCACGACCTTCAGAATGAAATTCGAGGTATCTACCACTAAGCCAACACCGCTCTACAAAGGGAAATAGGGACATAGGGACGGCGAAAAGTGACTTTTTTTAATACTATGTAGTGATGTACTAAACAAAGATTACTTACATTTAGCCAGATGAACAAGTTCCTGATAAATAGTATCAGCGTTTTTTGAATTTCGTTTTAGCAATAATTCAAGAAGCTTTTTTTTTGCCAGAGGAAAAAAGTTATATAAATTGTTGATATGCGAGGAGTAGACTTCCTCAAAGTCAATGTGTAACTGCAAAACAAAAAAATATATATAATGAAACTGAAAGAGTAGATATTACTGTTTTCTGTTTGAATAACCTGAAAACAGTTTTTATTGTGCTATTAGTAACCTCACCTACATACAGTACCACCAACTTATTTGTCACGGAATCTGAAGTTGACCATCAGCAGGGTAGATCCAGCCTGATTGTAGTTCAATAGCCCAACTCTTAAGATTAACAGATTAGTCAGTGGCACTCTATGACGGTTATTTTGTGCACTAAGAAGTAGTTTTTTTTATATTTTTCTTATTTAATTATTTTTAATGTACTTCCTAATAGGTAAAGAACCACTTATCAAAAGTTTAACCATGACTTTAACCATTGAGGAGTTTTCTGATAAGAAGATAGGTCCAAGTCTCCGTCAATCTGTACTTTTAGGAGCTCATTCTATTGATAGAAGTTTAAAAATGTGTAATTTACTACATCTGGATATCTTATCATACCAAAGGTTTTATCAGATCTTCACCAACTTTTTATGAGATCCAACCAGAGGCTAAAAAACAATCATTGGAACGCAGACGGCTAAAGTAACCGGTCATACACAAAAAAACATACATCCAATTTGATGGTTGAAAATCAAATTTTAACTTGAATCTCGTAAGTGAAGCTTCATCTACACGATGACACTTATGGTTAGCGCACACCTAGCCGCACCGCACGCGCCGCAGTCTCCGTTTGTATAAG
Organism: Idaea aversata; assembly: GCA_907269075.1. Taxonomy (NCBI): domain Eukaryota; kingdom Metazoa; phylum Arthropoda; class Insecta; order Lepidoptera; family Geometridae; genus Idaea; species Idaea aversata. Next base: position 1,264,215 of record OU026083.1, read on the forward strand.
CGCAGCGCCGGGTTAGTGACTTCATCAGCATCGGCCTTGGGGATTTCCTTCGCTGCGGCGACTGCGGCGCGTGCGGTGCGCGTAGGTGTGCGCTCAAATTTATTGCGACACTTTACCTAAAACAGGCCACACCTACAGCACACATGCACGAATTTCTTTATAATTAATTTGTGTGTGCTGTAGGTGTGGCCTGTTTTAGGTAAAGTGTCGCAATAAGTGTCATCGTGTGGTTGAAGCTTTATGATGAAGATAACGACTTTGGTCTATAGGCTTATGATAGAAGATATGTGTCTTTAAATGACTACTTACGAGGGCATAGCCTTGTGGTTTCCTCAATGATGGGTAGGTGTCAAAGTACTTCTCAATGGATGTGTGAATTGTGTGAAGGTTTAGAAGCCTTTGTTTTGAAGTATTTCTCCACTTAGTTTCAACAAGTTTCCACGGGTCGGACGAGTGCTGAAGCCATAATTCATCCTCTTGCACACTTTGTATTGGTATCAAATTGCTTGTATCGATGCTATTAGGCAATGGTCTGGGAGATGAAGAAGATGGTTGAGGGCTTTCCTCTCTGTTCCTCTTTTTAGCAGTGAGAGATCCTAGTTGTTGGAAACGCCTCCTTTTGTTCAGTACCTGGTGTACGAGTTTGCCTCGTGCTTGGTAAATTACTCCAGACGCTGTTGTACATGCAGGGATGTAATATGTGGTTGTTCTTTCACCAGGAAAAAGGTCCTTTATCAATTTGATCCATTTAAAATATATTTGTCCTATTATTGGTGAATTTTTGTATTGGTTTAATATCTCTTTTGCAATTATTGACGCCAATACATTTCTTGTAGCATCTCCATCTAAACAACCGTCCTTGTATTGCAGAAGTGAAGATGTTTCAAGCGATTGTTTTAGTATATTTTCAAGTACCTAAAAAGACAAGCACATTATTTCGCAGCACAGTGAATGTAACATAATATTAAGTATTATATCAGCTGCTGTAACACATTCGTGCTATCCACAATATCAGCTCCCTCTGTACAAATTTTCTTCCAAATCAGTTGAACCGATGACAGTAATTATTTTGAAGAGTTGACCGCTGGTTATTTAAAAATAACCAGCGGACAATTGGTTATATTAAAAATTTGTGTCTCAAAATGCATGGTAAACTACTAAGCTTTTGCTAAGGAGGTTACACAATGGATTTAAAACATGAATAATAAATACTCTTACAAAACATTATTATGCATATTAAACATAGAGAGACACCCAGACCAGAAAAAAATATTTATTTTAAAGCATAAATTCTTGTTCATGGCGGGAATCGAACCCACATAGCAGTCAGTTATTCACCCAACGCGCTACAGAGGTTTTCAAAAGTAACAATGATTAATCACATATTTATAACATACATTTTGACTCCTAGTTGCCACTGTTTCTTTATTAGCAGGCAATTCTATTTCTTCAACCAAAGACTTAGTTGGTATATATTCATTTTTTTCAGTATCGCTATTCAATGGAATGAAAATTAAATCAGCTGTGTTGTTTGCTGTATTGCTATCTATATATTTTTCAATATTCGATATATCAAAGTCCTGAAAACAAGAATACCTCAATAGTAAACTTACCTACTACCTAGCTCAAAAATTTTCATAAACATTGTGTCACCACCTGTTCCTGAGAAAATCGGTGGTGACACACGGACAAAAAGACAGACAGACGGACAAGACGGTTGGTGATCTTATAAGGGTTTCTCTTTTTACCTTTTGAGGTACGGAACCCTAAAAATAACAAATGTGTATTATGTATGAGTAAAACAGATATACTCGTAGGTAACTAGTCACTACATAGTAAATTAAAAACTTTTTAAAATAAAAACTTACTAAAAAAAGTTACTTACAAAACTAAAAAAAGAAAATTAAAACTGATTTATGCTTAGATCTTTAAAAGTATGCAACGAATTTTGATGCGGTTCTTATAATAGATAGAGTGATTCAAGAGGAAGGTTTTATATGTATAATTACATGCACCGTACAAAGCCGCTGCTAGTAGGTAATAAAACTTAGTCTGTTGTGTTTTCATGCCAAAACCGACCAATGTTGAATTGGTTTTAAATATTAGTAGATACATGTAGTCATGGAGAAACATAAATCGATCCGGGACTTATGTGGCAGAAGCCCCGGGGTGCAGCTAGTATTTCCTAAGTAATATTTGATTTATATTATTTACCGTTAAAGTTGGTGTACTATTTTTCTCCAAGTCCAAATCTGTTGAAAATTCGCTTTTCCAGGTGCGCCAACATCTTGTAAAGAGAACCCTTGGTCCTGTCTGTGGGATAAGGTCTTTGAGATCTTCATTTGTTAGGGCTGCTAGTGCGTGGAACGTTATCTGGTGTTCTAAAAGATTTATAGTAAATTATTAGTAGGTAGGTTTATGTAGCTAAGCCTGTGCAGCGGAGTAGTTTTAACAAAATCTGATCCTAGACACCCATGTAATATGACATCGATCCCTTGGAAAAGACTTTACCGCTAACTGATAGTGATGAGGTTGCCCGAGTCAATCTGTGGAAGGAGAATTATGCCCATCCCTTACATTTCCATGACCCTGCAGAATCTCTTCTGAATAGTGATGACTCACTACGGCCTGTGTGGAAGTCATTCAACAGACTCAGGACCTAGGTTGGTCACTGTGGGAAAAACGTAGCTGGGCCAAAGTCAGTACAAGTGTGGAGCTCTCTCGAGCAAACCATGCAACATCTTTTGACCTTACCTGCCCCTCTAAGCCACAATAACTGTACGCTGGCCGATTTGATGGCAGAAAATAGGAAAGCCAGGGACCTCGCTGTATCCTGCAGAGGGTGGATTTAAGGTCGCTGCATAAGTACGTAACGAGATTTTTCTCGTGCCGAACGACGAAGAAGAAGACTGATGGCAACGCACAGCCTATACTTAGGTACAGCTTGGTCTAGAAATTTGAAACCTGGCACAATAGTAGGGTCGTGAGCGTTATTTTTTGGAAAATTTGTACTTACGTGTAAATAATGGGATCAGTTCCTGGAGTTCCCAAGTTTTCAGAAGGTCTATGACGTCGTCCATTACTAATTACTATGTACACTAGGTCCACAAACACGGAACACCACACCAAACACACTGATAACTGCAGCAAACACTTTGATGGCACTTTTTCTAAAAAAATATTTAATGAAAATGCAGCGCGCGTGACCTAATCATGTTGCAATTAATTATGGTTTGATTGAGCGGTTTGAGCGAGCGAGCGTCGCGTCGCGATGTGACGTCACTAACGGTTCTTCTATTCTTTTGTCTTTGTCTATTTGCCGTGCAATAAAAGCGACAGCGAATCTTTTTTATTTTGACAAGTCGAGACAAGTCTTGAAAGTTTGTTGCCCATTTTCACTTGTTCAATTCAACTAAGACGTTTGCTAAATTAACGTTTAGATTGATTGGAACAATAATAAAAAAATCGTTGGTTTAACTAATTTAAAATCGTTAAGGCTATAAAAAACACCGTAGATGTAACTAAATAATTATTGTTTAATTCTACTAACTGCTTCTTTGTTGATGTCATATTTGCAGTGTTTAAATTCAACATTGTACTTCGTTACTTCTACAAACATACATATTTAATGCTATAAACAGGATCTTTGTAAATACAACTTATGAAAGTGTACTAACTTGACAAAGATCCTACATCAATTCAAAAAAGTATTAGTCGTTTCTATAAATAAATATTATTACCCTAATAAATTAATTCCGTGTTGCTATAAACAAATCAACCTTGCTGTTTCAACCTATGTCGGTGACTTAGTCTAATCAATAAAATCGTTATTCCAATCACAAAAATGCCAACTAAGAGAAAATACCACTTAGTTGGAGGCAATTTTTTTCAGTGTAGGTTTGCAACCAGTTGAAGGCTACTTCTGTTAATCTTAACAAAAAACTTTATTACGATTTTTGGGAATTCGTAAATGTTCGAAAATTTTTGGTAAAATAATAGTGAAATGTACCTTTATATTTAGTTTAATTACGATTTTTATTTACATAAATTGATCTTAACAAAGTGAAATATGACCAGGCCCAGCTAAGTATCTGAAAATAAAATAAATTTGTATTATTAAGGGACTATTTACCTACTAGGTACGATCGACTGCATAGTTGCAGACCCACCGTAGAGCTCCAAAACGGCTGTTATAAGAATGTTTTCAACACGAGCAAGATTCTAGGCACCTACTTTAGTTGAAGTTTAAAGTCTTCTAACTCATCAATTTATCAAACAAAATTTATTAGAATGAAAACATTCCAATAATAGTAATTTTCGAACTCTACTGGGGGCTGCAACTATGCAACAGACTGTACATAAAAAGTACCCTAAAAATGGTTGTCTGTAAAGTCGGTTTACGGACGATCATTTTATGTGATAACGTCATAAGAAAACGATTAATGTTATAATGTTTTTTGTTCCTTTATATAAGTCTTCTGTTCGTCACTAGTCACCATAACACAAGCCCAGATGAGCGAAATTATTATTAAACAAACACGAGACGCTACGAGACGTTTACCAAGACGCGTCATGGGACCGGAACATGACACTTTTGTGTGAATGCAGGTCATAGACGCTATCACGTCAAAAATAAATAAAATATTGGAGAAATACCAAAACTTAAAATTAAACCCTAAAAACCCTTAACCCTAAATATTTATAGTCTTGACTTTTGTGAGGACGGCAAAAAATACCCATGAGTTTCTTGTGCCTTCTTCTCATTGGTGGGCACACGTCCTAACTTAATTTTTAAGACATTTCAATGCATGGAGGAAAAAAAAATCCCGCCCAGAATATTTTTTCTTGCTTCATGTTTCATTTTGATTTCATGCAAACTGTATGATTCCAAATGAATAAAAAAAATTGATTTGACTTTTTCTTGACTCAAAACTTCATGCAAAAAAAATGGTTGTCTGCAAAGTCGGTAAGAACTCTTTTGTATCGTTGACTTTACCATTTTGCATTAATACGTTGCTATGGTTACATTGTCAATAACGGTAACGTGACATGACGTCACACTTGTTTGTGAGTGCAGGTGTTCATCGTTTTTTATCCCTGTAGGTATATATTTTTTCTTTATAAAAGTCTTCTATTTCGTCACCATAACACAAACCCATATGAGTGATATTATTATTAAATCGTTACTATCACGTTGTCATGACGCATGACGAGAACGGGACGCGTCATGTTACCGGAACATGACACTTTTGTGTGAAGGCAGGTGTTCCATCAATTTATTAGACGTGATAGTAAAAAAAATATCTGACGAGTTCATGAATTGAAAAATATTATTTTTTGATTCCTCAAATTTGACATATTATTTGTTAGAATAACTTGAATTACACCCCTTAATTTAAAAGGTACTTCGATGTAAATATTCTGTGGTAATATTAATAGTAACTTACCCGACCAAAAGCTCTCATATTGATGTCAGAAAAACCATGAGCAGTTATTTTACTTGGTTTTTGAGTCCTGAAAATGTCAAATAAGTTAGTGGAGACTTCAGATATTACGTAACATATCATACTAACAAACTGTCCCGACTTTGCACGGGTAGCATAGCATACGCGACGCAATGTGACAGCTACTCTGAACTCGTTACGAGACGCAATATGACAGCTACGTCATTATCTGCTTCATACAGTACAATATTTTCGTCGCTCGGTATTAAGACATTGTGGCTTGGTGGTTTTGAGTGCTACATAACACTTGTATGAATGTTTAGCACCTGGTTCGAATCTCACCGAACACTTCAGTTATTGCTTGAGTATTTGTTTTATTTATTTATTTTGTTTATATAATTACTTAGATTTTTTTTTATATATTTTTTATTTTTTATCATCCAAAAATATGCGTACCGCGCTAAAAGAAGTTTACACTTCAAAAATCGGGAAAATTACTATTTAATTTACTGAAATATCAAGGTTTTTTCCAGATGTAGCAATGGCAACACCATTGATTCTTACCTCATAATGACAAACAAACAATATTTCATAGAAGACGCGTTCAGTTCATACCACTTGCTGTTGTACATGGCTTCACTTATTTCCGTTGACTGGAAACAAAACGAAATCATACATAATGTAGTCCATAGATTTTTGATAGTACAGTCACATTACCAATTAGCTGAACCCCACGTGACTCAGAGCTCACTCTCAAATCTGCAAGGTTGTAAAGTAGTTGTGTAGTTTTTGACCTATACTATTCGATACAATATACAACATAAAAAAATAACAAAAAAAGGTACATACTATATTTTTTACAGATATGCGAATAAGCTTTGGGTCACGTGGGGTTCAGCTAATTGGTAATGTGACTGTACCTAAGCTAAAAACTTTTGAAGACGAATCATAGGTATCCGAAACGTAATAAGTATGAATTGGATTTTTATTTTGTGTGATTCTTCGAGACTTCAAAAAAGGAGAAGGTTTTCAATTCGTTGCTTTTTTTTAAAAGCCTTTGGACCTTTTGGTATAGTAACATAGAATGCCGCGGTGCATTTCGAGACCCATGCCAATCGAAAGAGAGCAAATAATGCCTTTATATCGAACCTGTAAAGCGTCTCAGAAACGGGATATTTGTTGAATCATGTTGGAAATCCCGTGTCCGAGACGCTTTAGGGATTCGATGTGAAGGCATTATTTGTTCACCGTAATGCCCTCTATCAATTAGCATGGGTCTCAAATTGCACCGCGCAAAAAATACACTATGCCAAGCTCCCATGGTAAAAACTCATTTATATTTTTATACGTTTTCAATTATTTCTTACTAGCGACCCGCTCCGGCTTTGCAGGGCTATATTATGCATGTATTATAATAGATAGAGCGATTCCTCTTGAATCGCTCTATCTATTAAAAAAACCGCATCAAAATCCCTTGCGTAGTTGTAAAGATTTAAGCATACATAGGGATATAGGGACAGAGAAAGCGACTTTGTTTTATACTATGTAGTAATAGTGATGATGATTCATGATTATACAAAAGGCGATGTAAAATAAAAAAAAGGTTAAAAAAAAAATTCGTATTACTATTCGAATATGACTCGTTGAAAGTTGTCATATTTTTTCCTGCAAATTGCAAAAAATATATTTCTGGACAACTATAAAAAGTTTTAATAAAATAGAGATTTTAGATTAAACTTACGTCTTTCATCATCAAATCTCCATAAGAACAAAATAAATATATTTGAATGGAACCATAGATAAAAAATGGTGTAAAAGATTTAATAAAATAGAGATTTTAGATTAAACTTACGTCTTTCATCATCAAATCTCCATAAGAACAGAATAAATATATTTGAATGGAACCATAGATAAAAAATGGTGTAAAAGATTTAATAAAATAGAGATTTTAGATTAAACTTACGTCTTTCATCATCAAATCGCCATAAGAACAGAATAAATATATTTGTATAGAACCATAGATAAAAAATGGTGTAAAAGGTGCCATCAACATTAAATCTTCTATTATCTGAAATAAAAAGGTGTTTTAAGGTTTTCTTTACACACTGTATAAAAACTTAAATAATAAATAATCACCATAATATTAAATCCGTTTAGACAAATAAGGACCGAACTTGATATCATGTTGAAAAGTGTTGATTTTCCATATATTGTCTGTAGCATATCTATACATCTGAAATTAAAGGGTTTCATACAAAAAAGGTAACTATCTAGCCAAAAAAAGTTACTTAATTCTATAGTTAAGCCCAAAATAATACATTGTTACCCTAGGGATGAAGTCAATAGAAATGTGAGAATTTAACTAGATTTTTTATAATTTGACAGCTGTCAGTTGAAAACGATTCTCCCTAGGGCTGAACAGTATTACTTTCAATCCGATCCTCAGGCTCATTTTAAAAGAAATCAATTTTGTATTAAATGATCGCAATACCAAGGATGATACCATTTCAGAATCTTAATTAAATAGGCAACATTTTTAATTGGGCAATAAAGTTACCATAATTTTTTTTACTCGCGACAGGTTAAAGTTCAGCTAAAAAATTAAAAATACTTAATAATGTTAGGGTTAAATCTTAGTTAAATAAACAAACTTTGCTTGTGTCATAAATATAATATTTTGCGTTTGATAGCACATTTTATTCTGGAATACTATCCAAAAAATAGATTGGAATAATTCCTTCATCAGATGAAGGAATTATTCCAATCTTTTTGGCATCAAAAAAAATAGAGAACGGAGATTTTTTTTAAACGGCAGATACCTCGAAAACAGAGAGAGATTCATAGAGTATAACTTTTAGTTGAGAGTAGTAGTAGAGACACCCTGTAATTTTTTTTCATTCGGTAAAGGAACTTTTGTAAACGCGTATCCCACGACACGTTTTTTTTTCTTGCTATTTTGTCACTCATATCAAGGTCTAAAAAACTTTTTAGTGACCCTTATTATTCCTCAGATACGGTAGATAATTTACTTACCTTATAATCTCTCTATGCCTATGAACGATGCTCTCAATCCTAACAGTTGGATTCCTTCCCAAATATTCATCAACATTATATACATCCATCTTCAACGTCTCGAACTGTGTGTGAATGAAGACGCAGCAGGTGTAGTAGAAGCAGTCGGGACCGTATACGAAGAATACTGCTACCCATGCTGGAATTATGAAGAAGGAAGAGAGGAGGGAAGGAGAGAAGAGAAGGTTGGAAAGAATGAGGGAAAGAAGGAGTGAAGGGAAACGAAATGATAAAGGAGGTAGGTGGGTAAAAGAAAATAATGAAAGAAGGAGAGAAAGTGAGAAGGTGAGAAGGAGGTAACGAGGAATGGGGTAAGAAGAAAAAGGGGAAAGTGTAGTGAGGAAATTAGGATGAATTTTAATGAAATTTTACACAATGACGCTCAAAAAAATGTGCCAGTGAAGTGAACATGGAATTCAAACACATTGTTACAAATTGTGTCAATTACTCAAAAACTCGACAAGGTATCAATAAAGTCAAAAGGAGATGGTAGAAAGAACGAACCAGTCTCACGAGGCAGTATGGTTTGAACTCTTTTCTAAACAATAAACCAAACTAAATTAGTGATCGCAAAGAAAAATAAAAAATATTTTCGTATTTTCTTTCCATTATTGCGATCAAATATCATAAGATTAAAAAATGTGAATCCGTAATTGGCTGTAAGTAAATAATAATTATGATAACCTTGTAGACTTTATAAATAAATAAAAAACGATTTTTTTTTCTATAAAATAAATACTTGCTTTTTATTAAGTGGACACGTACCTGACCAAAATTGAATGAGAAATGTATGCGGCCAATATTTCAAATCATACGCATCATAGGGATACCACACCATAAACGGCAAAAATAACTTTATATCTTTATTTTTTAAATAATTAGATATCGTGAAACCGATTGGGGCAATAAAAAAAGTGGCAATACCAGTCATACCAGTATAAAATAATAAATTGTTTGTAAAATATAAAAATTTATGCCGTTTTAACAGTTCTTCTTCGGCTTTTGGGTTCGTTGGATGTGACTTTTGTAGATTATTCAGTGTTGCCACTAAATTTAAAACTTGGTCATGATTTTTGTAAAAATAATAGGCTTTGAAGTCTGCTAAATAGCACATGGTTACACAAGGTATCATATAAAATATTTCACTTAGCGTTAATTCATTTATAATGCCAAAAACAGCGAACAGATCAGCGTTCATAACAAAAAAGTTCATGTAAAAAAACCATTGCTTTGTTAATTTTTTTAAAAATGTCGAATTTTCAGTTTTTATAAACGATATTCCGGCGAATTTTAAAAATTTATTCACTCTTATTATCGATTTTTTGAATAATATTTCTTCCATTTTTAGGCCGATTTCTTTAAATGCGTGTTTTTCGTTATATTTTAAATAATATTTTATTTATTAATGTTGCCAGCCTTCTTGGGAACGATGACTCGGGGAGACGGGCTTCAAAATGATTTATATTTGTGTTCTAATTTTTTATTGAGATTTTTGATTATAATTAAAATATTTATATAAAAAGTTTTGGATTATCTTTGAGTTTTCGATAAAGAAAAATGAAAAAACTTATTTTTTCTGTTTATTTCAATCCACACTACATAAGTGGTCGATCACTGATAACTTTACCCTATTTATTTTTCAAGACTTTTTCCGAAGCGTAGTTTTTTCAATGAATGTTCATTTGCTGTAATAATTTTTAATTACTTGGTCAGTCGTGAACATGTAATTTAAACCCTAATTATCTAAGTTGTAGAATAATGAATTATGTTAAAATTAGTATAGTTTTTGCATCTCGAAAAGAGTGACGGGCTCAATATTGGAGTAAGTAAATGTACAAATCGTCCGTTAAGGCCATTAGTGTCAGAATTGACTTACTTAACCTTTTTTATAGGTGGTTTTATTATTTTCATGTGACTTCTTCCTACCAGTGGGCGCGTGCCGAAGCTTAAGGGCATCTCTTTTCTCAATTTTTTTTACTTGTTTAGTACATCAAATCACAAAATATGGTTTTCAATACGTTTCTCAGGCTCAAAACACCTTTTTTTATTATTATTTTTTATTAAGAGCCTACATAGTCCCACTGCAGGGCAAAGCCCTCTCTACCTTTCTTCCATTGATCACCATCTGTCGCCATTGCACACCAATCATTACTATAGGAGTCAAAATCATCTCGCCATTGTCGCCTTGGTATATCCCTATGGGGTACCATTCTGTTGTTATTTTAGCCCATCGATCATCTGACATGCGGCAAACATGTCCCGCTCAGTCGTATTTTGGCTTACCGACTTTCTGGGAGACGTCAGCAATGCGAGTTCTAGAGCGCAACATAAATTAAGTTTAATTTGATTGATCGATTTAGATGTAATTTTGCATAAAGATTATTTAAGGGTAGCTAAGTGACATAAGCTTTTTCATCTCGGAATTCACACGGGATCGGGACTTACGCGGATCGGAGTCAGTTGTAAATACAAGTACACAGTGTAGTTACTTAAATGATAATAGAAAAAACAACATTCAAATTAAAAAATAATTCATATTTTTTATTTTAGATAGATAGGCAAATCTTTATTTTTCTTTTTTATTTATTTTTATTTATATATTGGGGTGTCACTAATAACTTGAAAATCTTCCCTACATGAAGTTACATGAACAGTGTTGAGATGCAGAAACTATATGTAGGCAATTATTACTACGTTAATTATTTTCTAATTAGAGCTGTTGTATCTAGGAGTTATTAAATTTTCCATCATTTTATACAGTGTGTTACAAAAACCACTCTTAAGTGCCAGAGGACATTAAAAATTACCTAAAGACCTCACATTAAGCGCAACTATTAAAGGCATTGAAATGTAATCACTACATAGTATAAAACAAAGTCGCTTTCTCTGTCCCTATATCCCTTTGTATGCTTAGATCTTTAAAACTACGCAACGGATTTTGATGCAGTTTTTTTAATAGATAGAGTGATTCAAGGGGAAGGTTTTTTATACATGCATAATATAGCCGTGCGAAGCCGGAGCGGGTCGCTAGTTTAGAAATAAAGCACGCGTTTGAAAAAAATACGATACGATGAAGTGAACGGAGCGCAGACTGACCTCGCGCGTAAGTGACTCGCTACAGCCTACAGTTTTACTGGCTCAAACTGTAGCTTAATTCAATACCGAAATCCAGTTTTTTTTCCATTTCTTGAATAGTGAGCTCAAAAAGAATCAAATTCTCGATCCAAGTCGACGAAATTTTTTTTAAATGTTGACAAATCTTAAATATACCTATTTTGAGAATTCAAATTGCACTTTGACTCCAGATGTAGAATTTGCACATTTTGACATATAGCCCATCCATAGTAATTCGTTTCCCGGGTCTCCTCGCGACCATGACTATTGTAACATAGTCGAAACGTCGAGGTAAGAGAAATAAAAAACAAGCGAAAAAGACCCGGAAAAATTATTACTATGAATAAAAATCGTGTGAGTTTCAAAAGTTTATACCCGTATCTCTCATATCAGCGAAACTACAGGCAAATTACAGAATTGCATATTCTTGTTGCTTTTTGTTTGTAACGAATAGGCCGAAAAACCTGTACAGATTTTGATGAAACTTGGTATGATGATACATTGATTCATTGGGAATCAATAATCTTCTTTATCTTCTCTCTGTACATATAAAATGCTTTGTCCTGACCGACTGACGGATCAACGCACAGCCTAAACCGCTGATCGTAGAGACCTGAAACTTGGAGGGTGTGTTCTTTGTATTGACGTAGGCATCCGATAAGAAAGGATTTTTCGAATATTTACCCCTCCTAGATGAAAAAAGGGGGCAAAGTTTGTATGGGACAACGTGATTCCTTGGTTCAATCTACTTTAAATTTTTGCTTAAACATTCTTTAACATAATAATTAATGGAAGACATGCTTCGTATTTTATTGAAATTCATCCCCAAAAGCGGTTAAATCTTAAAAAAATATTTTGGGGGTGATTTGCTTCGAAGTTGATATCAATAATCCTTAGTGCTTTTGATTTAAAATTACATTTTATTTTGACACATGTTTGAAAACTCAATCCGATCTTAAGTAAACAAAAAAAGCCTAAACAAGAAATCCTATTAGAACCATTTTCGACTTCTACGCGTACAAAGTCGCGGGCAAAAGCTAGTCATTAATTACATAGTATAAAACAAAGTCACTTTCCGCAGTATATAGAGAAGCCAAGTTGATTTTCATATTCCGTAAGACTGGACAGTTTTAAAACGACAACAGGTATCGTTCGGAATCAGGGTGGCTTACTTTTTTAAAAATATTGTTTCAAAGTATAATATCTACAATAAAAGTTACTTTGGATGTTTTGTTAGAAATTTTACTACCTTTCATGAGATACCTAGTTTGCTCAAATCGCATGAATGGTTATCGTAATAATCGACAAAATCTAACCCATCTTTGTGACGTCATAGATGCCCCCCCCCACTACTTTAGGAAGCGACAACATGGATTTAATAATCAGTAAGCCACGCTGATTCCAGCGATACCTGTTGTCGTTATAAAACTGTCCAGTCCTACGAACTTCGTAAATAAGCGACTTTATGTCAATTGGCCTCCCTACTACTGTCTGTCCCTATGTATGCTTAGATCTTTAAAATTACGCAACGGATTTTGATGCGGTTTCTTTAAATAGATAGAGTAATTCAAGAGGAAGGTGTATATGTATAATACATGCATAATATAGCCGTGCGAAGCCGGAGCGGGTCGTTAGTAAAACTATTAATTTAATGTAAAACAAGTTTTCCTTTATTATCAATAATGCCAACACTTTGCATCCAGTTTATGAAACCTCTGTTCTGCCTCATATCCGCCTTCTTGCCGCCGACGCAGTCCGCTAGGGGGCGTTGGTGCCACACTGGAACATCATAGATAGATAGATAGATAAACACTTTATTGCACCATAAAACAAAACAGGAAGTTATAAGACTTGTTCTTGTTCTAAGACTGTTTCCCGCAATTAGACCCTGTTTATCGTTCCGTACTTCAAAAGGCAAAACATACATACATTGCAAGTTAAATAAAAGCTTTTAAAAGGAACCCTTATAAAAGCACTTTCTTGTCCGTCCGTCTGTCTGTCCGTGTGTTACCACCGATTTTCTCAGGATCGGATGAATTCGGATGGACCTAGCAATTCGAAATTCATACCATCTAGGTCCTGAGTCGACACAATAAAAATATATAGGAATATACATTTTCGTGAAAGTATCAAAATTAGTAACAAAAATGTTGCGTGAGGATGGAGTAAGCTTGCCCAGCACCTACTACCCTCTCAGCTCAGTCGACCATGTCCAGAGGAGAGAACTTGTCAATACTTCTGGAGCTAACTAAGCCGCGGGTTTCATCACGATGTCTTCCTTCACCGTAAGAGCAATGTCAATTAGAGCACATAAAAAAAAGGCACGAAGGGAAACGTTATCCCAGCAGAATCTGTTTTTTTGCAAATTACGAGAAAACTACGGTCAAACAAATTACGAAAATTCAGAAACATTTAGAAAGCTGACCCACTAATTTTCTACCGGACAGAATTGCGAAATTCGACAACATTTTGTTAGCGTAATGCACTCCGAAGGGTTCCGTCCGTACCATGTTGTATTAGAGAGCCCCAATTTTTTTCTGTTTTTAGTATTCGTTGTTATAAGTAGCGGCAATAGAAATACATCATCTGTGAAAATGTCTAGCTATCACGGTTCATGAGATACAGCCTGGTGACAGACAGACAGTGGAGTATTAGTAATAGGGTCCCGTTTTTAACTTTCGGGAACCTTAAAAAATGCTAAGTTTAAAGAAACTTTTTTTTATAATATGAGAGATATTTATTACACAAAAAAGATTCCTTAAGGGGGGTCCATACGCCAACGACCTTGGTACACAGCCTACTAAATAGTTACTACTGGCACCGGTCGCCTTCGTTGATGAAAATTGTTGATTGTTACGATTGTGTTTTGTTTTTCTCAACAAAAATGCTGAGATGGAATTGTAGGTGAGATTTTTACCGACATTTTGGTGTGATTTTGAGCCAAACATTTCCTATAGTTCTAAAAATAGTCTAGCTTTGAAACGACAAAGAATTTTCGCCTCAAAATTACCCCTAAATATCGGTAAAAATTTCACCTACACCTATCTCAGCACTTTTGAGAAAAACAAAACACATTCGTTACAATCAACAATACTAGTTGTAAGCGACGTGTATTTCTGGCGCGTTGCGATTAGCAGCATAAGCAGCCTTAAATTTTCTTAAAATAAAATCTATAATACTCACCAATACCATACGAACAAGAATTCCAATCCATTTTGCAATGATTCATGAAAACCCGGATCTGTCCCGTTCCGGAGACGGCACATTCCGGCTCGTAGTGTTCCGGACACGTCGTTGGACACGGGTGGGAACAGAGGCGACCGTCTATACCCGTCGTTAGTGATCTGAGAGAGATAGATAGATATGAAACCCGGATCTGTCCCGTTCCGGAGACGGCACATTCCGGCTCGTAGTGTTCCGGACACGTCGTTGGACACGGGTGGGAACAGAGGCGACCGTCTATACCCGTCGTTAGTGATCTGAGAGAGATAGATAGATATGAAACCCGGATCTGTCCCGTTCCGGAGACGGCACATTCCGGCTCCTAGTGTTCCGGACACGACGAGAATGTGACAATCAGACTTCAAGTCAGACTATACATCAGGGATGCACAGACCGCGGGCCGCATGCGGCCCGCCGGTCGAATACTGGTGGCCCGCCGCCAGCAAAAATAATACTCTCGTACATTCGATAAATATTGAATTCTATTCCAGAATAAAACCAAAAAAATATGTTCGAAAAGTAATTTCTGGAAATTACAATCATTTTCCGAATTATAGGAAAATGGCTGAAAAATTCAACAAAACTGAGATTAATTTCAGTTATGTAGAAAAGCTAGATATTTTGATTCAATCTTTTCAAGACAGATTTCGGAGTTTAAAAAAGTGAAACCTCTGTTGGACATATTCAGCAATCCTTTCACGATTTCAGTTGAAAATGCGCCAGAGTCAATGCAGTTAGAAATTATCGACATTCAAAACGACCACGATTTACGCAACAAATTCAACGAAGGAGACTTGCTGAACTTTTACCGCCGTATTGATAAAAATATGTACAAAGAGTTGCGCATAAACGCTCTGAAATGTGCCAGCTTATTTGGTTCTACCTATATATGTGAACAAACTATTTCAATACTAAATAATAATAAGACAAAAAATCGAAACCGCCTTGCAAATGAAAGTTTGGAAGCAGTTTTACGTGTTGTTACAAGTAAATTTGAGCCAAATATAAAAAAGATTGTATGCACTATGCAGTGCCACGCTTCAAATTAATAAATTCTTTTTCAATTTTAATACATTATTATCAATTCTTTATTGTCTTTAATTACCTATACTTCTGGCGGCTCGCCATCAGTTCATGATTTGCCCGAGTGGCCCCTAGTCTTAATAAGTCTGTGCATCCCTGCTATACATAGTATAAAACAAAGTCGCTTTCTCTGTTCCTATATCCCTATGTATGCTCAGATCTTTAAAACTACGCAACGGATTTTGATGCGGTTTTTTTAATAGATAAAGCAATTCAATAGGAAGGTTTATATGTATAATACATGCATAATACAGCCGTGCGAAGCCGGGGCGGGTCGCTAGTATTAGTATATACAGACAACGGATATACTACTTAAATACTCTTCTTTTGTAAATATATACTTATAATACATAGAAACAACCAGACCACAGACAAATATCTAATCATAAATACATGTCGTGAGACGGGAATCGAACCCGCAACCTTGTGTTTAACAGCTAATGTTGACCATTGTGCCAACTGGGTCATCTAATATCCTTTATACCTCCTAGAAGCCATCCGTCTGGTGTCAAGCAGTTTAACAACGTTAGATGGTTCTTCAAATTTGTGAGGTTGCGGCTGATAAGGATAAGGGTTGTTATCATACTGCTGCTGGGTCGTGTGGGTTGCTATGCCGTGGCAGTTGTATAGGGGCACTTCTTGATATCCTGCAAACAAATGCCATTTAACAAAATATATGTAATAGAATAACATTTATTGAAACAGCACAATGGTTGTCTGTGAAGTCGGTTTATGGATGATAATTTTACGTGATAACGTGCTAGGAAATCGACGAAAAATTAAAAAAAAAAAACACTTTATTTTTTTCATTAATATACTTATTTTTTTTTTTCTGTAAAAAGAAACACGAGACGCGTACGTCACGCCACTGTAAGCACATAGCATGTTGCAATGAAGACCGGCCAAAAGTGCAGTAGCCGCGTGCCGTCATATTTCAGCATACCTATACCTAACGTCCCACCTATATCTTCTTCTGTCAATTTGGAATATTCTTCTCTATTTCTAGCGAGGCGAAAGAGTCGTCACTAGGTCTCACCTTAGGTTAATTATTTATAATATTAAGATATTTAAAAAATGAGTTATGAATCATTTCTCGGTTTCCTTTCAATGCTCCGACTGCCGCTAACGTAATTAAACTTATGTATGCTTATCTACGTTCGTGTGTCACTTGAGGCTCCTGCTGAAAATCAGCGCTACAGTCTTCTGTAGCATATTAGCTAAGCTCGAACCTTTGCGTGATAGAACTTTATACATACCATACATCAAGTTTTGTATTTAGTTGTATGTATAGTTAAGTCTTTTAGGTTATTCTGTGTGTGTGTATCTTTTTTCTGGCATGAATAAACTTATTTATATTCTACTAACGACCCGCCCCGGCTTCGCACGGCTATATTATGCATGTATTATACATATAAACCTTCCTCTTGAATCACTCTATCTATTAAAAAAACCGCATCAAAATCCGTTGCGTAGTTTTAAAGATTTAAGTGGTCAAAGGGATATATGGACAGAGAAAACGACTTTGTTTTATACTATGTAGTGAAGTGATTCTATTCTAAAATTTTAATATAAAAAACTTACTATTTTCCTTGTTTTTAAAGTAACAATTAACTTTTCTAAAGTAACACTCGTTCAAGAACAGCCTATATTTCCACTCCCTGTTCTCTAATTTCCCTCCGCAAATTGAATCCAGGTTGTTGTTGCAGTCTAAATTGTTACAGTTTAGTTTTAATGGGTTCCCTTTTGCTTGGGGATGTTTTTTGTAAGTGTTCTCGTTGGGTCTCTTCTTTTCCACCTTCTTTACCGGTTTGTCTATGATATCGTGGTTTTTACCGGATATGAAGATTATGTCCTCGTTTGGTTTTTCTGAAATTGTATGATCAAACATAAATAAATTAATCCTACTAATATTATAAACTTGAAAGTTTGTATGTATGTATGTATGGATGTTTGTTACTCTTTAACGCAAAAACTACTAAATGGATTTTAGTGAAACTTTACAATAATATAGCTTAAACATCACAATAGGACATGGGCCATAATTTATAAAGATATTGTGTTAATTGTCCAAAATATAATGAAAAGTGTCGAAAAAATGGTCAATTTGACATCTGTCAAATGCTACTTTGACGTCTGTCAAATGTCACTTTGACATCTGTCAAATGTCACTTTGACATCTGTCAAATGTCACTTTGATATATGTAAAATGTCACTGATTTTTTTAAATTATGCCATGAAATCATTATACGTTTATCAGAATTATGATAAGCAGAGTGTTGCTTACCATAATTTATGCGAAACACTTTAAGCTGAAACTGTTATGTCAAACGGCATAATGCTAAAAAACATTATGAGAGCGATAGGGCTCCCCTCTATTTGTAGATAGCTGAAGTCCTCTGGGTTAACGCAAAAGCTACTTAATTTTCCTCATATATTTTTACGGAATTGGGACTAACGCGGGTGAAACCGTGGGGCGCAGCAAGTACAAAATATACGTTATGAATTTTGAGAATTTCCTTATGTTTTTAAAGTCGGTTAAGATACCAAGCCCTTATTCTTATCTTCTTCTTCTTGTCGTATAGTGATGTGGCTCACCTATTGTTAGAGTTTTCAGATCGCCTTAAGGCCTCTAACTTGACCTAACGACTGCTACTAGAGGTAGCAACCGGGACCAACGGCTTAACGTGTCTTCCGAAGCACGGAGGGGCTCACGAAAACACATTTTTGCCACACTACTAATTGGCCACACATCGAAGTAATGACCGCGCTAGGCGTCGCTTTACCCGCACGACCGTAAACGATCAGCAAGCGTCGCTTAGCTGTGAGCCTCCTCCTTATTCTTATTATTTTTAATTACTCATTTTTCAAATGATGAAAATATCACCTTTTTTACTTACCTGTTTGCATATTTCTTGGATCTATAATGTCACTTAGTTTCTGCCCTCGATTCATCAAATCGTTCAACGTCATCTTATCATCTCCCGCTGTTTCTTCTTTCCAATAATCTTCCACTCTCTTCTTCTTGCCACCTTCCTTCTTATCGGGAATGAATACTACGTCTTCGTTACTCGATACTATGGTTTCTTCTTTTCTAGAATTTGTTTAATTTACTTATTATCAAATAAATATAATCACATTTCAATTGGTTTAGTAATTTTGACAAACATGAATAATAAAAGCCCTCTTGTTCTTTTTTTATTTTTATTTTTAGAATCTTCTGTTCTCTACTCCCATTTTTTTAATTTGCTTCCAAGCTCACACTTCTTTTTCCTCCCTTTTTTATTATTAAGTATAAAACATTAAAAAGCTTATACTATTAAAATTATAAACAGGCTGCTTCGAGCATATTTTGGCAGAAACAAAATGGCTGTTTACCATGTTACAACCTCTTTAACTTAACCGATTTTGAGGATTTTGACAAATCAGGTAAGTAGGATTACTTACTATGATAATGTATCTGTTAAGAAAAGAACTCATACGCATAGTATGTGCTCATACTTACAAAGCGTAGCTTTAGTAATTATTATGACAACACTTTTTGTAGTAATTAATTTCATCTTTCATTTTTTTCACTTTCAGAGGTAGTAGTAGTAGCACAATGTAGTAGTATTTATTTGTTAAAGTCATTTGATACCACTATAAAAAAACAATTACAGCAATTGACTAATAGGACACAATCTTTCATACATTTATCTCGCAAAAATACAAACATTTTGAGGATTTGGACAAATCGGTCAAGCCGGTATAACTAAGATAATATAAAAAAAATGGTTGTCTGTAAAGTCTGTTTACGGACAATATTTTTACGTGACGTCATAAGAAAACATTGATGGTAACCATAGCAACGGTGTTATTTGCTAAACTCTACCTAAAAGACTGAACCGATTTGTATGAAATTTTTTGTGTATATTCGTTAGGTCTGAGAATCGAACAACATTCCAGTTTTTTTTTTCATTTATATATTTTTTACAATAATACGCTTGCTGGGACAGCTGGTAATCTTATCTTCTTAATATATATAAATCTCGTGTCACAATGTTTGTCCTCAATGGACTCCTAAACCACTTAACCGATTATAATAAAATTCGCACACCATGTGCAGTTCGATCCAACTTGAGAGATAGGATAGCTTACATCCCGATATTCCCACGGGATCGGGAGTTACGCGGGTGAAACCGCGGAGGGCAGCTAGTCTTAATATATATAAATCTCGTGTCACAATGTTTGTCCTCAATGGACTCCTAAACCACTTAACCGATTATAATAAAATTCGCACACCATGTGCA
The DNA here is from genome assembly GCA_907269075.1 of Idaea aversata. NCBI lineage: Eukaryota > Metazoa > Arthropoda > Insecta > Lepidoptera > Geometridae > Idaea > Idaea aversata. The sequence continues at coordinate 1,284,436 of OU026083.1, forward strand.
GTTCGATCCAACTTGAGAGATAGGATAGCTTACATCCCGATATTCCCACGGGATCGGGAGTTACGCGGGTGAAACCGTAATATATATAAATCTCGTGTCACAATGTTTGTCCTCAATGGACTCCTAAACCACTTAACCGATTATAATAAAATTCGCACACCATGTGCAGTTCGATCCAACTTGAGAGATAGGATAGCTTACATCCCGATATTCCCACGGGATCGGGAGTTACGCGGGTGAAACCGCGTAGGGCAGCTAGTTAGATATATATTTTCGAAAATATTAACGATGTCGTCACACTTTTTTGTGAGTGCTGCCGGTGTTCATCAATTTAATAGACGTTATCACGTCCAAAAAAATACTTACATAGTAGTAGCTTTAGGCATTATTATAATAACATTTTTTGTAGTAGTTTCATAATTAAGTTTTTCCCTGTTCAAAGTTGGTGTGTTGTTTCTCACAGGCACATCTTGTAATGATTCCGCATGCTTTGAACTGATGACTATCACATCCGGGCTGTCTTTTGGAGTGTGACATCTGGTTGTCATCACTAAGACTGGGATTATTATCAGTGGAGATGGTATTAGAACTTGATGCCACATTTTAAAAAAAAAAAAAATTAAAAAAAAAAAAAAACGAAAATATTGTTGGCTGTATGTTCAATTGTTTTTTTACCACATCTATATTTTTTTACAAAAAAGGATGAATAAATTGATTCAATTAATTTTGGGAATTCAAGAAAAATAATGTTCACTTCACTAAAGAAATACTAAAACAAAACAGCTATTTTTAACTATATATCAAATTTAATTTGCGAAATTTACTAAAAATCCTCCATTTTGTATGTTTTGTAAGTTAATTAATTAAGTAGATTAGTAAAATGCTCAAAAAATTATAAAAATATACACTTTTCCACTGAAAACTTGACGACTTTAGACCTTAAATGACGTACATATAATAGCTAACAATTAGAAAACTTGTTTACAATTTGATAAAACTAACAAAAGGATGTGTTTATGAAACACTGTTATTGTTTTATAGACTCATTACCCATTGTAAGATTTGCAATAAACATTTGTAAAAATTACCTAACAGTGGTAAATTGCTATTATAAAGGGCTAAGTATAGTATGCGTCATAAGTCCACTATCAGTTTGCTACAATAATACACACACATTAACAAAGTCTAGGGAACAGGGGAAAATATGGCCTTACTAACCAGGATGCCGAAGATCGTGCGAAGTGGAGGCGTAAAAGTAGGAAAGCGGACCCCGGGCTCCCGAGAGGGATGCAACCGGGAACATCGCTCGGATGATGATGATGAGGGAACAGGGGAAAATAGTGTTTTTTGGGGAATTTTGTTATTTTTTTGCATTAAAAAGGGAATAAAATTCCGCATCTATTGACATAGGTACGACACTCAAGATAAAGACCCAAAAAAAAAAAAAAAGGAATCCCCAAAAAACTATATTACCCGTGTTCCCTAAACTTTGTTGATGTGTGTACTATAAACAAGTATTGAACTTACGACCTTCTTCTAATAGACGTTACATACAAACATAAATACTTGAATTAAAAGTACTCAAAGTGATTATTATTTGTCAACATGTTAGCTTTAAGTTAAGTTGTGTGAGTAGTATAAGGGGCCACCCACTACACCAACCGAAGTGGGTTCGATCCACAGGTTACGTTGTTATAATGTTCAAATAGTGCTGCACAGGATTGTAGACGTTGCGGTGGCAGAGACTTTTGACCGTGGATTGTACTTTTCTTACCACTAAGATTTGACAATGGCTATATCACTATACTTGTAGAAACTTCTTACAGATTTTTTTTATTAATTATGACTTCACACAGTCTGTGAAAAATATAGCTAAAAAAAGGTTTTAAGAGGTAAGGTAACCGTCGCTCTCTCCATACAAACGTAGTCGACCGTTTCCTCCCTGGATACCAGCACAATTATTTTTGTTGCATAACACCTATAACTGCCATGACTACCAAGGCATCAATCGATAGGTATGAGCCTCGAAATACAACGCACATTTTTTGAAAATCAAAAGACAACAGCAACACGTTTAGTTTAATATCCTGTTTCCGAGACGCTTAAGCGGTTCTATGTGAAGACATTATTTGTTCACTGTCCTCCTCCGTCGTTCCCTCAATGCTGAGGATCGTGACTCTGCTGGTGCAGTCGATTTACTGTCTTCCTCCAATGGACTCTGTCCGACGCCCGGTGTAGAGCCGTGCTGAGTGGTATATCCAGCTGTTCGGATACTTGGTCGGTCCACCGTTTGGGGCTTCGCCCTCGTGGTCTTTTGCAGTCACCACTTGTTCACTGTAATGCCCTCTATCCATTGGCATGGGTCTCGAAATGCACCGCGGCATTTTAAGTTAGTATGCCAAAATGTCCAAAGGCTTTTCTTGTTTCGTGAAACCATTTTTTTTCTGTTTCGAGAGAGACTCGACTCTGTTCGTTTATGTTTTGCATCAAATACTAATTAAATCAAAACAACAATTTATTTAATAAAATAAAAACTTTTTGCACAATAACCTCCTTGCTGATTTTTCACTGAAAAAGCGACATCTCCGTGAAAATTCCCGAACTACATAGACGAATAAAAGGAATCTTAGAATTTCCACCATTTTCATTACTATTCCCTACTGACGTAGTTTTAGAAAATGCATACAGATGGCGCTTTGTGACTTAGTTTGTGGAAATTCCGATAGGTGCCGCTAGGAGTAGTTTTGGTTATCTTTTTAGATTATTTTATTAGCATTTCTTCTCTGCTATCTAAAATTTATTTTATTACCTACCTATCTTCATCACTACATAGTATAAAACAAAGTCGCTTTTTCTGTCCCTATTTCCCTTTGTATGCTTAGATCTTTAAAACTACGCAACGGATTTTGATGCGGTTTTTTTTTAAAAGATAGATTGATTCAATATGAAGGTTTATATGTACTATACATGCATAATATAGCCGTGCGAAGCCGGAGCGGGTCGCTAGTAGAATATATTTACTTATGTTTCACCCGCGTAAGCGTCCTGATCCCGTGGGAATATCAAAATAAAAAGTATCCTATAGCATTCCTCGATAAATGGACTATCCAACACAAAAATATTTTTTCAATTCGAACAAGTACTTACTTCCTGAGATTAGCGGGTTCAAATAAACAAACAAACTTCAGCTTTATAATATTAGTAAAGATGACAAAAAAATACTATTTTTTGGTTAGAATATCGGGATAATAAGTACCCTATGTTAGTCCCAATGAATCATTGTATCCTCATACCAAGTTTTATCATAATCAGTCCAGTAGTTTCATAGTCTATTCATAACAAAAAAAAAAACAGCGCACTCCGGGAGTGCAGGCAGAAGTGAAAACTGTATATCTGTGTAAAATCTCATATGTCGCGAGAACATACGCAAAAAGAGTTTTAGATGAAAAAAAAAAAAATAGTCGGACGACAAATAGTCGTCCGACATTTGTCGTCCAACAAATAGTCGTCCGACATTTGTCGTCCAACAAATTGTCGTCCGACATTTGTCGTCCGTCAATAGTCGTCCGACAAATAGTCGTCCGTCAATAGTCGTCCGACATTTGTCGTCCGTCAATAGTCGTCCGTTAAAAAATACCATATGTACGTCTTAATACACTCACAGCCAAATTAAAAACAGTAGGCCCAGGCATACATTTTCGCCGCGCCGTAGAGAGGGGATAGCTGTCTACTCTCCATCCGTCTTACGCTTTTTCGATCAGGTCACGTGTCCTGACGCGAGTTTAAGATTTTATACCCATTACAGAAAAAGTGCTCAACGCCGCTAAAGAAGTTTTCACTTCAAAAATAATCTTAGCTCATAATACTAGCTGTGTCCAAGGGTTTTACCCACTTTAGTGTCTTTTTAAAAGTGAAATGAATTTCCTACAAAAACAATACATCTTGGTTACTATAATTTACAAACTTTATTCTGATGACCCAGTGGGCACAATGGTCACCATGTCGGTCTGCCAAACACAGGGTTGCGGGTCCGATTCTCGCCTCAGATATGTATTTATGCTTATAGATATTTGTCTGTAGTCAGGTTGTTTCTATGTATTATAAGTATACTAGCGACCCGCCCCGGCTTCGCACGGCTATATTAACAACTAGCGACCCGCTCCGGCTTCGCACGGCTATATTATGCATGTATTGTACACATAAACCTTCCTCTTGAATCACTCTATCTATTTAAAAAAACCGCATCAAAATCCGTTGCGTAGTTTAAAAGATCTAAGCAAACAAAGGGACATAGGGATATAGGGACGGCGAAAAATGACTTTATTTTATACTATGTAGTGATGTATTTATACATATAAACCTTCCTCTTGAATCAGTTTCTCTATTAAAAAAAAACCGCATCATAATCCGCCGCGTAGTTTTAAAGATCTAAGCATACATAGGGACAGACAGCGGGAAGTGAGTTTGTTGTAAAAAAAGTATATAAGTAGTATATGAGTTGTCTATCACCCATAACACAAGTGTAGTTACTTAGCTTGGGGCTAGATGGCGATGTGTGGAATATCCTGCTATATATATTTTCTCCTTCAAGAGTGGAAATCCAAAAAATCCTTTTCTAAGTGCTTTACGATCTAAAAAAACCCCCATACAAAGTTTCGAAGCTGATGAGTCAGAACTACGCGAGCTAGGAGTGTGAAACTTGGCATAGGGGTTGCTTTTAGTACGTAGGGGAGTACTGAGAAAGGATTTTTGCTAATTCCACCTCTAAAGGGGTAAAAAGGGCTGATAAAATTCGTAGTCAATGGTACAAATGTAAATATAACAACTCGCTTTGAAATACAACTTATGTCAAAATGTGACACTACAAAAGCATTTGACTAGAATTGGGTTCAAAGGTTTTAGAGATAGCTACTCAGATGTGCGAGAAATTATTTTATTTAGAAAATAGAAATTTTGTTTACTTTGAGTGCAATTTGAATTTCCTTTCCAACTTTAAATTGGATTTAGAATTTCCTAATAACTTTTCTTAATTACATTTTAATGCCTTTGATAGGGTAGACTGAGGCGAATCGGATCAGTTGGACTTTGAGGTTAAAAAAAACCTAAATTGCAATTTATTAATTTGATCACAAACAGTATTTATTACAGATTAGCATATGGCATTATAATTAAAGGTATGGCATATGGCATTATAAGTAAATTGGATCAAATAAATATCAATCACAAATACAATCAATTCTCGTAATAATAACAAAATAGTTGTTTATAAACTACATACGAATCGTCATTTTTCTTATAAGATCTAGTAAGCAAATCAAAAGTGCATGCGGTTCTTTAGTGCACTTTTGTTGAACACCATTCTTCACAAACGATGCACTGTATCCAATCCTCCGTTGGTGGATTAACATTTTTTTTTCAGTAATAGAAGTGTAGATATTTAGTTTTTATTCAAATTCATATAAGTTTTTATTCATAATTTACATTATATGTCATTATGTTTTTAGTTCCAAGCCTAGAATTATAGATAGATAGAGCAATAAATAATAAAATAATAAATATAAATATTGCAGGTCATTTCACACATCGCCATCTAGCCCCAAGCTAAGTGACAAGACTTGTGTTATGGGTGCTAGACAACGGATATACTACTTATTATACTTTTCTTTTGTAAATATATACTTATAATACATACATTGACAACCAGACCACAGACAAATATTTAAGCATAAATACATGTCTGTGACGGGAATCGAACCCGCAACCCTGTGTTTGGCAGTCCAGCATGGTGACCATTGTGCCAACTGGGTCAAATGCAGAGCCAGTCTAGACGGAGCGAATAAGTATTTTAATTTTACTTATTTTGACAGCCCCCCGATCGCCGTAACTTATGACGCATTAGTCGAGTGCACGTCCAGTTGACGCATACGTCACGTGGACGCGAACAATAATCGGTATTGCCGTAAACTGAAGCTACGCGTAACCGTTACTTTAACTGCACGTCTACTTCACCTACGCACATCTACTTCACCTACCCATCCTACGCGTGAAACAAGCTGTTGCCGTACGAAATTTTTGACTAATCTTCTTATGTGACAATTGATTTGACATAAATATTACGTCAAAATTTAGCGCGATACGGCGAGCGCGCGACGTTTAGGCTTGCGTGACGTGTGTGTCTTAAGAAATTACAGCAATAGGAAATCTATAGTTATGACGCAAACGCAGTCAAGACGCGCTGCATAAGCATACGGCGATCGGCTCGCTGATTCTTCTCGTAATCCGATTCGCCTCAGTCTACCCTACTTTCGCATAGAGATCTGTAGATTGTATACCCCCATGGTAGGTTATCTCACTGCTGGTTATCTTTACACACTGTATATAATTGTATAACATTTCACCTTTATTAAAGTCTCGTTTGGAACATGGTAACTTCGGATTAACAAGCCGCCTCGAGCTCCATGATATTTAATTATTTAATATAACAACAAGCAAACGTATAGAAACGTGCGTTTCCATTGTATGGGTAGCCCTTCGATCTCTCGAACGTAGGTAGGTAAGTACCGAGTATGATTTTGTCGTAAGGTACGTTCGGCTGCATCTTCTTCTTCTCGTATAGTGGTGTGGCTCACCTATTGTTAGAGTTTTCAGATCGCCTTAAGGCCTCTAACTTGACCTAACGACTGATACTAGAGGTAGCAACTGGGACCAACGGCTTAAGCGGAGGGGCTCACGAAAACACATTTTTGCCACACTACTAATTGGCCACCCAACTTCAGGCGTCGCTGAACCCGCACGACCGTAAACGATCAGTGAGCGTCGCTTAGCGTCGGCTGCTTAATAAAGAATTTTAACTAATTTTGAAAATTAGCTCTCCATACTCTTTGTCAAAAATAAAAATGCAAGTGAAAGAATTACTTTAATACGTTAATTAGTTTCCGATTTATAGAAGTAAACTAAGCGGAGCGTTATACAATGACGTCACACGCGATCACATGACTGTTAGCGAGACTCGATGTTTGTCGTAAGTTTAAACGCCTGTAAAATCAAAACTAATCGGTATTTTTGACTAGAACAAAAACTAGTGTATTTGTATACATACAAGCTTTACTGTAACTAACTTTCAACCGATTTAGCATAGCTATTGACATTCTTCATTGCAGCCCCACTGTGGAGCTCCAAAACGGCTGTTATAAGAATGTTTTCAACACAAGCAAGATTCTAGGCACCGGCTTTAGTTGAAGTTTAAAGTCTTCATGAATTGATCTAACAAATATTATTAGAATGATAACATTCCAATAATAGTAATTGTAGAACTCTACGGTGGGTCTGCAATTATGCTGCCGACTGTACCTGCGGGAAATAAAGCCACCTTAATTAAAAACTACATATTTCTTATAAATAGGAAAAACTGTTTAAACCAGGTTATTAGATAAACATTTGCTTTATTATCAATTTGAAAAACAATTCATTTGTATATTTTCTTATTATTTTTTCACTAATATAAAGGTTTATAAAGGCTCTTAAGACCCGCAGGTACCAAACTTTATAAATAAATAAATATTGCAGGACATTCCACACATCGCCATCTAGCCCCAAGCTAAGCAACTACACTTGTGTTATGGGTGCTAGACAACTCATATACTACTTATATACTTTTCTTTTGTAAATATATACTTATAATACATAGAAACAACCAGACCACAGACAAATATCTAAGAACAACAAGTATTTATTCTTAAATATTTGCCGAGGTGGGTATCGAACCCGCAACCCTGTGTTTGGCAGACCGACATGGTGACCATTGTGCCAACTGGGTTTTCAAAATAATGGTATAAATACGAAACTTTTGTGGGCGAGTACGACTTACCGGTTTTTATAACGCGTCTATTAGTTTCACCTGTATGTTTGCTTGTATGTAACTGACTCTTTGGACTCGATTTTGCCTTACTTTTTTATTTTTTGACGTGACAACGTTTTATAAATTGGTTTGCCGGGTGACACTTCAAGAAACTGCGTTACGCTCCGCTGACGTTATGCGCTCACAATGAGAGCGAGTGAGAGGCACGCGGGCATGGTTAGCCCGCCTAAGAGCGAGAGAGACAGACATAAAAAGTGAAAGGCACGCGTCCCTTCCACTCGAGCACAGTTGTTGTCACGTAAAACTTTCGCCCGTATACCGACTTTACAGGCAACCAGTTTTTTTTTTTATTTGGGATAATAACAGCTTAAAAAACACAAATTATCCTATGGCTATTTTACATATCTATAAGCCAATAACAGCTATCCACAATCTGACATAATTTTTTAGTAATAAAGATGAGGGACAGATTATAAATTCTGTACATACTTGCTTTACAGAAGGTTTACGCAATAGGTTATTAAATAATAATTATTAAATAAAAGAAAACAAAATAAAAATAAAAAGTTAAAGTTAAAACCTACTACTTGGCTCAGACATATATCCCAATTTCTAAACGCCTTTTGTTAGGTATGTAGGTGTATATAATACTAGCGACCCGCCCCGGCTTCGCACGGCTATATTATGCATGTATTATACATATAAACCTTCCTCTTGAACCACTCTATCTATTAAAAGACCCGCATCAAAATCTGTTGCGTAGTTTTAAAGATTTAAGCATGCAAAGGGAATAGGGACAGAGAAAGCGACTTTGTTTTATACTATGTAATTATGATAAAATATTTTAAAGATTAATTTATCAGTTAGTAATTAATTAATTTTAATTTTTTTTTTAAGGTCACTTTGAAAATGTCTTAGCAAGAGATGTAACAACGGACACGCACTCAGCCCTAAGGGCAACAAGTCTCTGAATGTTCCTATTACCTACCTATAATATGAAATTTTCACAGAAAATTCATCATCTAACCTAAATAAATAATATTATAATCGAATTATTGTTTTACATTATTATTTTTCCTTGTTAATAATAATTATATTTCACTATCTGCGCACCGCGGTTTAACCCACTTAAGATTTTTTTTAAGCTATTGCATAGCTTTTATCGCGGGCTTTGAGCGCGGTGACCGAATCAAGAAATTCCGTAACGAAAATAAAACCTAACACCCCCCACTCCGCCTACCATGTAGCTCGGCCGAGCGTTCGCTTAACGTGTATGTATATGGTACGACTGCACGAAGCTCGCACGATGCAATAGCTTTTTTTAAATGATTCTTTTTGACGTGATAACATCTAGTAAATTGATGGAACACATGCATTCACAAAAAAGTTGACATCATTGTCACGTTCCGGTGACGTCATGTCAACAATGACGTCACACAGCACGCAGCAATTTAAACGTTGTTATAAATATGTTTTATATTGTTAAATAAAAATATCGCTCATCTAGGCTTGTGTTATGATGACGAGTGATGAATAGAATACTTATTTAAAGGAAAAAAAAAGTAAAAGATGAAATGAAAAAAAAAATTCAATTTTTCATCGGTTTCTTATGACGTTATCACGTAAAATTATCGTCCGTAAACCGACTTTACAGACAACCACTTTTTTTTCATAAGAACCTTCTGACTATAACAAACACACCAAAAAAAGAACAAGCGCAATCGGTCCAGCCGTTCACGCGTGATGCCGTGACCAAGAAAAATAAGAATTCATTTTAAGGGTTCCGTAGCCAAATGGGAAAAAACGGAACCCTTATAGATTCGTCATGTCTGTCTGTCTGCCGTATTATATAATAGAAGAATAGCTGTGCCACGCGGTTTTACCCGCATAATTCCCGATCCCGTGGGAATTTCGGGATCAAAAGTGTTCTATGTCCTTCTCCATTGCTTAAACTATCACTGTTCTGATTTTCATCCAAATCGGACTAGTCGTCTTCCCGTGAAGATGGAACAGACAGACAAATACATTTTATAAAATTAGTTAGAATTTTCAAAACAAGATTTTTCTTAGTAAATTATCTTTTATGTACCTACGTAGGTTATTTAATTAACTAAGTTTTTATTATTTAATTGTTATGAAGAAAATTGTTTAGTTTTATGAAGAATATTTTATTCCTTTGTTATCATTACATAGTATAAAACAAAGTCACTTTCCGCTGTCTGTCCCTATGTATGCTTAGATCTTTAAAACTACGCAACAGATTTTGTTGCGGTTTTTTTAAATAGATAGAGTGATTCAAGAGGAAGGTTTATATGTATAATACATGCATAACATAGCCGTGCGAAGCCGGAGCGGTTCGCTAGTTATCAAAATAAATTATTTAGCCATAATTGCGGGGTAGCAAGGAGACCTAGTCCAGAAAAATTGTCGTCCGTCAATAGTCGTCCGTTAAAAAATACCATATGTGTCTTAATACACTCACAGCCAAATTAAAAAACTGTATATCTGTGTAAAATCTCATCTGTCGCGAGAAAATCTCATCTGTCGCGAGAACAGCTGAAAATGCTCACCCACAAAAGTGCCCAATGCGTCATAAGAAGTTTTCACTTCAAAAATTACGCGTTACGAAAAAAATGTGTAACGAAAAACCGTAAGATAATTTTTTTTGTTCCAGATGACGTCACTTCCTGTGATCAGCCCTTCACCACCAAGGAGTACCACTACAAAAGGTAAAATCAATTTTTTTACTAACTTTGTCTTTCTAGAACACTTCTTTGACTTAGCGAGCAAATATTATTTGAACTAGAAGCGTCCCGCGGACTTACGCGCGTATGCCCCGATCCCGTAGAAATATCGGGATTAAAAGTAGCCTATGTTAATTGATGTTTTATCACTTATGTATTTTATTTTATTTTTATTTATTGTATTTACATTTATAAGCTGAATTTTAATTTGACTATCATCACTACATAGTATAAAACAAAGTCGCTTTCTCTGTCCCTATGTCCCTATATCCCTATGTATGCTTAAATCTTTAAAACTACGCGACGGATTTTGATGCGGTTTTTTAAAATAGATAGAGTGATTCAAGAGGAAGGTTTATAAGTATAATACATACATAATATAGCCGTGCGAAGCCGGGGCGGGTCGCTAGTTAAATCTAAATTAGATTTGGAAAGGCCAATACTCTTACAATAAAAATAAAAAAACTTTTTTAGGATTCCGTACCTCAAAAGGTAAAAAAAGGAACCCTCACTTTTTTGTTTTCCTTAATCCAACTTTCTTAACAATGTCACGAAATTGTGATTCCTTTTTTTTTTCTTATAATTCGGGTGATTTCGGAATATCACCTGATTTCTAATTTCCCGGATATATCCGTAAATTCCATTAAATTAATACTGGCAACACCTCCCTGTAATGCCGTTCCTGTATCTTATGACATCCAATGAGGAAGACCTAGTAAACGTTTGTACTAACAACACTTAAGTTTCAAATGAAATAGGGATGGGACATCTGTAGAAAATAAATAAAATATTCTATCGATATTTGACTAAAACTCCATGAGTTTCTTGTGCATGTTTCTTATTGGTGGACGAGTTCGAAGGCACACATCCTAACTTAGTTTTTAAGACGATTCAGTGTGATTTTATGCAAATTGTATGAAAAGAAAGAAAAGGCGGCGTGGGGGGTGTTGGGTTTTATTTTCGTTACGGAATTTTCTGATTCGGCACAAAGTCCACGATAAGAGCTATGCAATAGCTTAATTACTTGTTTGCAAGGAGGTTAGGTTATTGAAGTTACTATTTATTAGATGCTGATGAAGAAAATGAGAAACACATGACTTTAAATGCTTTTAAGTATCTTTTTTCCACATCTAGTTTATGAAAAAAAAGTTAAAATAAAATTAAATAAGTAAAAAGAGAAAACAATAAAAAAAAACAATTAATTTAATAAAAACCTACATACACTAATATAAACTTTATCTAGCAAACCGCCCCGAGACATCCCTGGCGCAAAGGAACCCATCACACTAGCAGCGTTACCACGCTGAATAGCTATGGCCAGCCTCTGCACCAGGAACGACCCGGAACGGGTATCCATTCCTCTGTCCCTCAAACGCCGCCCAATCCCCCGACAAACTCAATCGCCTCTAACCCCCAACAACCCACCGTCTCTACAGCAAAAGGAACAAAAAGGTAATTTCCCTCCAAAGGTGCGTACTTGGCCCGATTGCCAAACGCCGCAGCCTCCGCAGCAGAAGCCGCCACACGTGATGTGCGAGCGAGGTGACTTGGAGCAAACTCCTTAACTTTGTAACTTAACTTTATATTTATGATGTAGTCAATTTGTATTTATATTATTTGAGAAATAAAGTGTTTATGAAATACGATCAATTACATTGTAATCTTGAAAGACAGATAATCTTAACATATTTTTTTTCTTTTTGTGTATTTTATGCTCAAGCCTTACCATCATTATTTATAATCTTCGGAAAATATCGATAATTTCAAATATCGACACTCTCCCATCCTTATACGAAGTGCAGGTGAACTTTGCGTTAACTATCTCTTTAGAACATTATTCCTCTCTGACACTGTTAAAATAAAGCAATCAATTACATACCTTACCCTATTATAATAAGACACAAAATTCGATAGCAAATATTTCACTTAACACCTTCTGTTTGTTCAAAATTTATCATTTAACATCCCGCGGTTTTGTTCGCATAACTCCTGATCCCGTTATAACACAAGCATAAAACAATACTGTTTTAATTTCCGGGATCTAGGCTATTATTGTACGTTTTTTTTATCAAAATTAGTTTTGTAGTTTCGCAGTTATTGAGTGACAAATACTGACTGCAAAAAACAGGGTTTGCGGGTTTGATTTCCGCATCAGACAAGTATTTATGCTTAGATATTTGTCTGTGGTCTGGTTGTTTCTATGTATTATAAGTATATATTTACAAAAGAAAAGTATATAAGTAGTATATGAGTTGTCTAGCACCCATAACACAAGTGTAGTTACTTAGCTTGGGGCTAGATGGCGATGTCATGCAAAATTGATTTATTGATAATATTATGTTTGTAACGAATAGGCTCCGAAACTACTGGACCGATTCTGATGAAACTTTGTATGAAGATACATTAATTCATTGACAGTAACATAGGGTACTGTTTATCCAGATATTCCCACGGGATCAGGACTTACGCACGTAAAACCACGGAGCACAGCTAGCACATTTAATAATCCTACATCTAATTCTAATGTTTAGTTATAATTCCATGGGCTAAGTTACGGGAGGTAGCGGGGCTAGGGTGAGGGGCGAAGGGGGGTTGTAATTCGTAAGTAAGCTATGAATTTTGCAGGCAGCCCGCCCCGTCGAGGCGGCTTTTGTTGTGTGGTACAAGTGAAAGCGAGAATTTAGAAGTAAATCATTGCAAATATTTATATTTTATGTGAATTATCACCGCTTCCTAGCACATCACTACATAGTATTAAACAAAGTCGCTTTCTCTGTCCCTATTCCCTATATTCCTATGTATGCTTAAATATTTAAAACTACGCAAAGGATTTTGATGCGGTTTTTTTAAATAGATAGAGTGATTTAAGAGGAAGGTTTATATGTATAATACATGCATAATATAGCCGTGCGAAGCCGGAGCGGGTCGCTAGTTTCTGATAAAAAACAAAAACCAGCCAAGTACGAGTCAAACTAGCTTTTTCTGTTTTTAATATTAGTTGTTATAGCGGCAACAGAAATACATTATCTGTGTAAATTTCAAGTGTCTAGCGATAACTAGCTTGACGTGTTAGTTTGTGTTTACACTTTTCCAGGCAATCTTTAATTTTTTTCTCTCCGTATGAACTATCCTCGTACTTCAAGGAATATTCTAAATAAAGAATTTGCGAAATCGGTTCAGCCGTTTCCGAGATTTGCGCTTAGTAACACATTCAGTGATTCATTTTTATATTAAAGAAGACTATCTTTTGTCCGCGACTTCGTCTGCGTAGAAGTCGTTATCTCGAAACTGGACTGAGGAATCACGTTGTCCCATACAAACTTTGCCCCCTTTTTCACCCCCTTATGAGTAGAATTTCGGTAAATCCTTTTTTATCGGATGCCTACGTCATACAAAGAACACTCCCTCCAAGTTTCAGGTCTCTACGATCAGTGATTTAGGCTGTGCGTTGATCCGTCAGTCAGTCAGGACAAAGCATCTTATATGTATAGAAGACTAGCTTTTGCCCGCGACTTCGTCTGCGTAGATGTCGAAAATGGTTCTAATAGGATTATTAATTGGTTTTAACTCTGGAATGATTGGTGTGCAATGGCGACAGATCGTGATCATTGGAAGGAAGGTAGAGAGGCCTTTGCCCTGCAGTAGGATACTGGTCGTGTCCTAAAAATGCAACCTTTTTGAATAACAAAGGATTGAGTTTTCAAACATTTGTCAAAATACAATGTAGGTAAGTTAAAAGAAGTATTGATATCAACTTCGAAGCAAATCACCCCCATGAATTTCAATAAAATACGAACCACGTGTTTCATTAATTCTACTGTAGAAGGTTTATGCAAAATTTGAAGTAGATTAGACCAAGGAATCACGTTGGCCCATACAAACTTTGCCCTCTTTTTCACCCCCTTACGAGAACAATTTCGGTAAATCCTTTCTTATCGGATGCCTACGTCATACAAAGAACACACCCTCCAAGTTTCAAGTCTCTACGAGCAACGGTTTAGGCTGTGCGTTGATCCGTCAGTCAGTCAGGACAAAGCATTCTATATGTATATAGAGAAGATAGATTGAACACCCGCTACAGCTTCCACCTCGTCCCGTATAAGCAGGCAACACCCTCGAGGTGTGTACAGACCTTGATTTCCCATATGTAAAGCCTGCGGCGAGGCTTACAACCGTCTCAGCTGTGCCGCTATACTAGATGTTAGATACAACGACATCTAGCGAACAAACTATGCAACTACACAGAAATAATAGTTTCTCGAAGCAAAATTTAATCTTCTTAAAAACGCTAGAGAATAAAATTTTGTTTTTAGTTAATGTCCTTAAAAATGACAAACAGTATTCCTAATGTAAGAATATATTGCTTATAGTCTAAGATCCCTATAAGGACGACCTTCAACGAGCTGTTTAATGGATATTTCCTCGGGATCGGCACTTACGCGGGTGAAACCTATTTTTCTATGTATATTATTGTGTAGTTTTTAAGATCTTAGCAAATAGAGACAGACAGCTGGAAACAACTTTGTTTTATAGGTACTATGTAATGGTGACTACAGCTTTAGCAACTTTAATTCAGGCTATTCAAGACTGGCACTCTTAAACTGTCCAGTGCCTTGATTCACTATGGTTCAAGTCGTCGGGCGCGCGTGATTAGGACGAGATTTCCATACAAAAACCGCCCCCCCTCCGCCCCTAATCACGCGCGCCCAACGATTTGAACCTTAGTGAATATAGGCCCAGCACCTACATCACCCTCTCAGCTTAGACGACCGTGTCCAGATTAAATTACTAGTGGACACGGTCGTCAATACGTCTGGAGCCAACTAACTAAGCCGCGGGTTTCATCACAATCACAATCCAACAAAAGGCTTCAGAGCCTGGAACATCGTCGCAAGGTGGCGAGCTTGTCGGCCTTTTATCGGATACATTTCGGGGAGTGTGCAACAGAACTCCACGACCTAATCTTGTCATCTCCGTCTCTTTCGTCATACAACCAGGCAGACTGGTGTGCGGCACCTATTCATGGTGGACACACCAGACGTTTGCACTAAGCGCTTTGCTTCGTCATTCCTTATTCGTACTGCAAGGTGCTTAGTGCAATGTGCTTAGTTTATTATGTAAAATGAGTTTAAATAAATATATTTGTATATTTTTTAATGTTGTGTGTCTTCAAGTCGCGAGTGAATAGGTATCTTCTAGACACCGCGTGTTACATCTTAGACCGCAGTGTCGTCTACCATCAGGCAGATGTGATAGTGGTCAAACGGTGACCTATAATATGTAAAAAAAAAATGTTTTTTCTATACCGCCCTCTCAGCTCAGTCGACCGTGTCCAGAGGAGAGAACTTGTCAATACGTCTGGAGACAACTAAGCTGCGGGTTTCATCAAGATGTTTTCCGCAATTTTAATTAGCGCACTTATGTAAAATCCACTGTCAAAAGTATCTGCCCACCGTAACGTTTACAATCCTGTGCAGCACTATTAGAGCATTATAAAAACGTAACCTGTGGATCGAACCCACGTCGGTTGGTGTAGCGGGTGGCCCCTTATACCACTCACACAACTAAACACATAGCTAACATGTTGACTAATAATAATCACACTGAGTATTTTTAATTCAAGTATTTATGTTTGTGTGTAACGTCTATTAGAAGAAGTTCGTAAGTCCAATACTTGTTGATAGTATTATTGTAGCAAACTGATTATTTACTTATGACCCATACTGTACATACCTTAACTTTCATTCAGAAGGTCGTGGGTTCAAATCTCGGGCGTGCACCAATGGCTTTTTCTTACGAAAATTATGACCCATGGGTCATAAGTAAATGATCAGTTTGCTACAATAATACTATCAACAAGTATTGGACTTACGACCTTCTTCTAATAGACGTTACACACAAACATAAATACTTGAATTAAAAGTACTCAGTGTGATTATTATTTGTTAACATGTTAGCTATGTATTTAGTTGTGTGAGTGGTATAAGGGGCCACCCGCTACACCAACCGACGTGGGTTCGATCCACCGGTTACGTTGTTATAATGTTCAAATATTGCTGCACAGGATTGTAAACGTTACGGTGGGCAGAGACTTTTGACCGTTGATTGTACCACTATGCCAACACCGTTACGGATATGTTAGTTTTTCGTAGCTCAACAGCTTATTATAATAAATTTAAATTAACACTAAAACTGAGGTAATGTGCTCAAGGCACAATTAGGAGCCAAGCGCAAACTGCCTGTCACAGAATTTGTTAATTATTGCAGGGAAAATTGTGTATATAGTTTGTAGGTGAAATATTTTCATACATTTTGGTATAAGTAATATTAAAATACGAAAATTCCTAGTCGTTTCTAAGCTAATCCAAAATTAAGTCAATAAAGTAATCAATAAACACACGGACAGACAGACGGACAGACTGACAAAAAAGTGATCATAAAGGGTTCCTTTTTTTACCTTTTGATGTTTCCGTACCTCAAAAATACATGGTAGGCGGAGTGGGGGGGGGGTGTTAGGTTTATTTTCGTTATTGAATTTCTTGATTCGGTCGCCGCGCTCAAAGCCCACGATAAAAGCTATGCAATCGCTTAAAAGGAACCCTAAAAATATCGGCTTTAAAAGTGAGAAAAAATCCGGCTCCAAACTTTTATGGAACCACTCCGGAAGTATTCCCTTTCCAACACAAAATAATCATCTGAATTGATTAAACCGTTTTTGAGTAACCAGTGAAAATACATTTAAAAAATGTAGGAAAATATTTACACTACAATTTTACATAGAATTTTAATTAAAAGCGGCAGACATTTTGCTTTTGGCCCCCTATACGCACTCACTAAAACTAACATAATGTACTTAAGGCCCAGTTCCACCATATTTATTTTCAGGATCACAAAATTTCATGAGAATCGGTCGAGCCGTTTCGTAGGAGTTCAAGTTCGAACCCCGTGACACGAGAATTTTATATATATAGAGATTACAGCTATCTGTATGCCTTTTGGCCCGTGTAAGTCCCGATCCCGTGGGAATATAAAAACAAAAAGTAGCCTATAGCCTTCCTCGATAAATGGACTATCCAACACCAAAATATTTTTTCAATTTGAAGCAATTAGTTCCTGAGATTAGAGCGTTCAAACAAACAACGGAAGCCCTCAAAGATGAATAATTTCCCCCGTTTTTTCCACATTTCCCACTGATTCTTCGCTCCCATTGGTCGCAGCGTGATGTTATATAGCCTAAAGCCTTCCTCGATAAATGGACTATCCAACACAAAACGATTTTCAGTTCGATCAAGTAGTTCCTGAAATTAGCGCATTCAAAAAAAAAGGTCTTCAGCTTTATAATAATACTATGTAGTGATTAGTATAGATGAATAAATATTTCCATAAGTTTTGTCTATCCTTAGGTTGCCTGTCCACAGAAGCAGAGCGAAAAACAAAGCTAATTATATAAATGACTAGCGACCCGCTCCGGGTTCGCATGGCTATATTATGCATGTAATAAACATATAAACCTTCCTCTTGAATCACTCTATCTATTAAAAAAAACCGCATCAAAATCCGTTACGTAGTTTTAAAGATCTAAGCATACAAAGGGAAATAGGGACATAGGGACGGCGAAAAGTGACTTTATTTTATACTATGTAGTGATGATAGTGATAGTGATGCTCACGGCTAAAATCGAACCTAAACTTTTAGCGTCATGGTGTTCGCCCACCGCACCATAGAAGTCGTCAAATCAAACTTAAATCAAGTTTAAACAACAAACCTGCCTGTGCAAACGGCTCTTCCATCTCCAATTAATTACTTTGATAGTATAAGAGCAGGTAGAAGCTAGCGGGACTGAATATTTAATAACACAATTAGCTAGCTCTCGGACTATATACGAATACCTACCGTTGGACTATAGAGTGTGTTTAGATAACCTTAAAATACTGTAAGGGAGGTTTTTGAGTTAGGGTAAAGTAAGGTAATTGTCTTGAATTTTAATTCTTTAGTTTTATATTTATTTTTAGGTCCGGAATTGTAGTTCTTTATCAGGAAAACAGGGAAAATTTGAAATTGTTAGGAATTTATAGGTAACAATTTCCGGTTTCCCCGATAACTCCCGATCCCGTTGGAATATCGGGATAAAAAGTACCCTATGTTACTGTCAATGAATCAATGTATCCTCATACCAAGTTTCATCTAAATCGGTCTAGTAGTTTCGGAGCCTATTCGTTACAAACAAAAATAACAAAAAACCTTTCCATTATCCTACTAATAGTATAAACTAGCGACCCGCTCCGGCTTCGCACGGCTATATTATGCATGTATTATACATATAAACCTTCCTCTTGAATCATTCTATCTATTAAAAAAAACCGCATCAAAATCCGTTGCGAAGTTTTAAAGATTTAAGCATACAAAGAGATATAGGGACGGCGAAAAGTGACTTTATTTTATACTATTTAGTGATAGTGAAGTGATGTGAAAGTTAGGGTGTATGTATGTTTGTTACTCTTTCACGCATAAACTACTGGACCGATTGCAATGAAACTCGGTATATAGATAGATAGATAGATAGATAGATAGATAGATAGATTTCAATTATAAAACGTTATCACGTTAAAAAAAATGGTTGTCTGTAAAGTCTGTTTCCGGACGATAATTTTACGTGATAACGTCATAAGAAAACATTGATGGTAACCATGGCAACGATAAAACGTTGCTATAGTTACCTTGTCAATAACATGAGGCGTTCCAGTAACGACGCGTGACGTCACACTTTTTTGAGATTGCAGGTGTTCAGCAATTTATAAAACGTTATCACGTCAAAAAAACATAGGCTTCTTTTTATCCCGATATTCCCACGGTATCGGGATTTACGCGGGTAAAACCGCAGAGCGCAGCTAGTATTAGCGTATAAAAGGTAACGGTACAAAAAACAATAAAAAAAATCTAATCAAAGTGTGATTCTCAGGGACGGGTCGCTCGGGGATCGGGTCTCTCCGGCACTAACCCAGCAACACATACGAAACCAAAACTAAAAAGAAAAAAAGTGTGGCATTCGGGGACTGCCGCGGGAAAGCTATTGCATAGCATTTTGTATCAAGTTATGCAATTATAATTATTTATATATTACTAGCTGTCTCGGCAAACGTTGTTTTGCTATTTACAAAAAAAAAAAAAAAAAAAAAAATTGGCCGATTCTCAGACCTACTGAATATGCTCACAAAATTTCATGAGAATCGGTCGAGCCGTTTCGGAGGAGTTCAAGTTCGAACCCCGTGACACGAGAATTTTATATATATAGAGAGGATTTATATATGCAGTATTTTTTTTCTTTGATATTAATTCAAGTTTTCGGAGCAGTTCGTCTCGATCCGTGCGAGCTTCGTACAGTCGTACCATATACATACACGTTAAGCAAACGCTCGGCCGAGCTACATGGTAGGCGGAGTGGGTGTTAGGTTTTATTTTCGTTACGGAATTTCTTGATTCGGTCGCAGCGCTCAAACTGCAATAGCTTAAAAAAATCTAATCAAAGTGTGATTCTCAGGGACGGGTCGCTCGGGGATCGGGTCTCTCCGGCACTAACCCGGCAACACTAGATCATAAAAAGAAAAAAATATCCCTAAACCGATCTCTTCAAAGAAAAAAAAAATTAAATTCATTTTTTTAACAGAACAGATAACTTCAAACAAACCAAACTCAACCCTAAGGCTATATTTACTGGAAAGTTTTATTTTCATCTGTAACCTTGTTTTACAGAATAAAACCTTTTTTGTTTGTTGACTTATTTCTTAGTAACGGCGGTCTGCGGTTTCATTCATGTTTCATTCGCGTAACTCCCGATCCCGTGGGAATATCGGGATAAAAAGTAGCATTATGTTTTTGACGTAATTTCGTCTTGTGCCTTCTTCTCTCATTGGTGGGCGCGTTCCGGAGGCACACATCCTAACTTAGTTTTTAAGACGTTTCTAAGTGATCTATGTATACAGGGTTATTGGAAATTAAGCATCGAAATGAATAAAGAAATTTGACTTTGACTAATAAATTAAAGGAACACCTGCATTCACACAGAAGTGTCATGTTCCGGTAACATGACGTTCTCCAAGTGCGACGTCATGCGTCCCGTTCATGAGAGTATTTAATAATAATATCGCTCATCTGGGCTTGTGTTATGGTGACGAGTGACGAATAGAAGCCTCATATAAAGGAAAAAAACAAAAAATAAATAAAAGGGAAAAAATATATATTTAAAGGAATAACAAAAAAATCTCAATTTTTTTTTTGGCCTTACAGAAAACCTTTTTTTCCAATTAATTAATATATGCTCAATTGCTCATACTAAGTTTCATCAAAAACGGTTTAGTAGTTTCAGAGGATTTTCATAATCTAAAAACTATAAATCGGTTAATATGTAGTGACGCAGCATTAAGATTTTGACACATTTCTCATGTATGTAGCTAATGTAACACTTTGATAAAAATGAAGGCAAAGAGGTTACGTTAGCTACATCTTCTGTTATTAGCAGCGTCTCGCAGTTACACCCGCTTAACTCCCGATCCCTTGGGAATATCGGGATAAAATTACCCCATGTTACTGTCAATGAATCAATGTATCTTCATTCCAAGTTTCATCCAAATCGGTTTAGTAGTTTCGGAGCATAATCGTTACAAACAAACAATCTTTCCTCATATTAGTGTAGTTCCCTTATTTTATAAGTATTGTTTGTCCCGTGGTTTCGGCCGTGTAGACAGAGATTCCGTGGAAATATCAGGATAAAAACATGATAGCAAAGACTTTCAAATGAAGTAAAAGTAGTACCTACTGTAAATCTATTAGGAACGTTTGCCCCAAAGATACTCACTATAGTACTTTAAATATTTAGTACCTCCCGGCTCAACGGCTCTCAACGGCTTCCTCAGGCAAAAAAGAGATATAAGTATCTCTTTTTTGCCTGAGGAAGCCGTTGTTGAGGCCAAAGAAGTGGTTAAGTCTGGCTCCAACCGACTAAAATCCCAGGGTGCCCCGACTCGATGCCTATTGTCGGGGCTAAGGGAAAAGCTTTTACATGCAACAGCAGCTCTGACAGCGTTTGTCCTTGAGGACCCTCCTTTTACGAGGCTTTCGCCCCTCCCCCCTTGTTGCGATGCACCAGAGCACGTGGCACGTCGCAACTTTCTTCCTGGGGACCAAGCGGATGGACGCCAGACAGCCCCATGTCTGGACGCCCGTGGTCCCCTGCGATGGGTCAGATAAGTAGCCCCATCGCCAGCCACTCCGGTCGCAGAAGACGGGAAAGCGGCAACGACACACCGACAATCCTCTTCCTATGCGACCCACCGCTAGATGCGTCCGGCATCTAACGGTGGCGGGCCCGTCAGGGCCACGGAAGGTAGGGGAAACGGCTCACCGCAATACCGGCAACCCTTCTCCCGCCATGGCATCTAGTCCTCAGTAGCAGTACCACCCATACAGACTGCGACCTACCTCTTGTACCGCTCACACCGGACTTTGCGGGGAAGTCTGTGGAGCGGACCCTCTCGGGCTAGCCAGCTCATCCAGCCTGGCTTGGCCCTGGGTTCCTCTTGACTTCACCGTGGTCGGTAAGGCCACGGTTACTAAGCCCCGCCGCGATAAGGCCCACGGGGGTAGGTTAAACCCCTGGCTTTTTACCCTCTTATGGTATAATTTCAAAAAACCTTTACGTACTAAAAGCAACTTTAGACTCATAACTCGCGTAGTTTCAGATATTTATTTAATAATTTTCTATTTTTATATAGATGTTCTTGTAATGCCCACTCTATAAATAAGTTTGATCTCTTTGGATAAAAGATAATACTAATCTATACTTCAAAGATATTATAAAGAAAATATATTTGTTTCTTATTTGAATTTTTGAGCTCTGTTTGGACGACCTCTATGGCGTAGCGGGCGAACACCCGTTTGCGACTTAAAAAGGAGTTCCTGGAGTAGGGAAGCTTTGCAAACCGGCCAAGTGCGAGTTTTACTCGCGCACGAAGGGTTCTGTATCATGTTGTATAGGAGCCCTACTTCAATATTATTTTTTTCTATTTTTAGTAATATTTTGTTGTTATAGCGGCAACAGAAATACATCATGTGTGAAAATTCCAACTGTCTAGCTACCACGGTTCATGAGATACAGCCTGGTGACAGACAGACAGTGGAGTCTTAGTAATAGGGTCCGTTTTTAACCTTTAGGTGCGAAACCCTAAAAATTCTTTGCACGATCGAAAGGGCTTGGAATCCACGACCATTGTAATGAAAGTTGTGGTATTTACCATTAGACACTGACTGACGGATCAACGCACAGCCTAAACCGCTGATCGTAGAGACCTGAAACTTGGAGGGTGTGTTCTTTGTATGACGTAGGCATCCGATAAGAAAGGATTTCCGAAATACTACACCTTAGGGGGTGAAAAAGGGGGGCAAAGTTTGTATAAGACAACGTGAGTTTTTGGTCCAATCTACATACTTCAAATGCATAAACATTTTTTAAGTGAATTAATGGAAGACGTGCTCTTATTTTATTGAAATTCATCCCCTAACGGGGTTAAAAAAGGGTAGAAACTTATTTTTGAGGTGATATGCTCTAAAATTGATAATTATACTCCTTAGTGCTTTTCATTTAAATTACATTTTATTTTGAAACAACGTTTCAAAACTCAATCCGATTTCATTCAAAAAATTGCGACCCGCCCCGGCTTACACGGCTATATTATGCGTGTATTATACATATAAACCTTCCTCTTGAAAGACTATCTATTTAAGAAAACCGCATCATTATCCGTTGCGTAGTTTTAATGATTTAAGCATACATAGGGACAGACAGCGGAAAGTGACTTTGTTTTATACTATGTAATGAAGGGTCAAGTCACATAAAAGCTTGGTGCAATGCAAATATTCTTAAAAATTGGAATATCTCGAAAGTCACTATTTTCGACTGCTACGAAGCGAAGTCACGGGCAAAAGCTAGTATATTCTCCAAACAATAACCTATACTAATAATCCTGTATTGGATGATATGTAGAGGCACGTATTGTCAATTGTCGGGTCGAGTGGCATGCAGTGGGTATATCTACTAGTATTTAATAATGTACAAACATACAGATTGTCGCGATGGCGCGTGACGATTGTACAGACAGCAGATAAACATACATCGTTTCATTCTTGGATTATATCCAAGTTGTTAGTTATATTTATTGTAATTGTATATACAAATATGGCCGTCAAAAACATCGACCGGTGCAGCCACATAAGAAAAAGTTTTTTGTTCTATTGTATTGGATCGAACCCTGCTCGTCGGTTGGCGGCTTATACCACTCACACAACTAAACACATAGCTAACATGTTGACAAATAATAATCACACTGAGTAGAGACTGAGTACTTATAGATGTAGGTAGGGGTAGGTGACGACCCAGTTGGCACAATGGTCACCATGCCGGACTGCCAAACATAGGGTTGCGGGTTCGATACCTGCCTCAGACATGTATTTATGCATAGATATTTGTCTGTGGTCTGGTTTTTTAAGTATTTAAGTAGTATATCCGTTTTCTAGCACCCATAACACAAGCCTAGTTACTTAGTTTGGGGCTAGATGGCGATGTGTGGAGTGTCCTGCAATATATATATATTTATTATTTATTTATAAGTCGAGTATTTATGTTTCTGTGTAACGTCTATTAGAAGAAGGTCGTAAGTCCAATACAACCAGTATTGGACTTACGACCTTCTTCTAATATAGTATTATTGTAGCAAACTGATAGTGGACTTAAGACGCATCATTAAAATAAATTAATAATTGGTCCCCTATCGGGAGACTAATAGGCACCTATACAGGGTTGTTGGTAATTATACTAGCAAGCCGTTGAGGGCTACTTCTGTGCACCTTAACAAACAACATTTGTTCTACGACTTTTGGAAATTCGAACATTTTATTGAAAATGTTGAGTTTATGATTAGGTACCTGAAAATCAGCTGTTCCTTACACCTTATCTGCTACCCTTAGTCTAAATGACTTTTGTTTTAAAAATCAACTGTTTTTCGAATTTACATAACCACAAATTTTCATTTTTGTTTCGAAGTTCCAAAAGTCGTAGAACAAAAATTGTTTGTCAAGGTGCACAGAAGTAGCCCTCAACGGCTTGCTAGTATAATTACCAATAACCCTGTATATAGGGGTTAAATCTGTAACTTTTTTCCAGGGAACGAATATTAGGAGACCAAACCACTATAAATATTTTGCCTATAATTTGTTTTGCTATCGCTACGTAGCTACGTTGTGTAAGGATCAAAAAGCGAGCTTACTTCCTTTATCTCCCGCGTATCGAGGATTCTCGGTAATTTCCTTATTCTTCCTTCCTCATACATACAATCTACACTAAACTATATCTATTATTATCCTAAGGCTCACCGTCCATACTAACGCATCGTATTATCAACCTTGCTTAATAAGAAACTAGCGACCCGCTCCGGCTTCGCACGGCTATATTATGCATGTATACATATAAACCTTCCTCTTGAATCACTCTATCTGTTAAAAAACAGCATCAAAATCCGTTGCATAGTTGTAAAGATTTAAGCATACATAAGGATATAGGGACAGAGAAGGCGACTTTGTTTTATATTATGTAGTGCAGTTTTCATGTGAATCCGCATGGCTAAGCTAGTAGCGACATACAACAATCAGGCTTGTGTCCATTATCAACATGTTTTATTACAATCATTGCGTCGGACAGATATTCTCAAACTTTAAGGTGAAAGGGTACCGAGCGCGCTCTCCATTCAAACGTAGTCGACTGTTTCCTCCCTGGAAAATGACACTAGAGCAAATATTTTTGTTGCATAAAACCTATAACTGCCATGACTCTGCCCCTGTCTTTGTTTTTTTTTCATTTTCTTATTATCATTGAAATTAAGATTTAAAAAACAAAACATAGGGGCATGGTCATGGGAGTTATAAGTTTTATGCAACAAAAAAATCCAGGGAGGAAACAGTCGCCTACGTTTGTAATAGTTTGTATGGATAGAGTCCCCGGTACCCTTTCCCGTTAATTACCTCCCGAAGGTATGTGTCCATGTGGCTGTCTGTGGCATTGTAGCTCCCGAACGGATGAACCGATTTAGATTTTGTTTTTTTAATTATTATATTTTATCTTTACTATCACTACATAGTATAAAACAAAGTCGGTTTCTCTGTCCCTATTTCCCTTAGTATGCTTAAGTCTTTAAAACTACGCAACGGATTTTGATGCGGTTTTTTTTAATAGATAGAGTGATTCAAGAGGAAGGTTTATATGTATTAATACATGCATAATATAGCCGTGCGAAGCCGGGGCGGGTCGCTCGTTACTAATATTATGTATAAGCTGAAGAGTTTGTTTGTTTGTTTGAACGCGCCAATTTCAGGAACTACTTGATCGAATTGTAAAATTATTTTTGTGGTGGATAGTCCATTTATCGAGGAAGGCTATTATAGGCTATTTTATATTTGCATATTCAAACGGGATCGGGAGTTACGCGGGTTAAACCGCGGAGCGCAGCTAGTTTACTATAAAAAAAGATATATATTTTTTTGTAATTAACATCTAATATTTATACCTGTGTTTTAGCAAATAAAGATTCTGATTATTTTTGAATTAGTATAGAGTGTTCTTAGGTATGTTTGATCAAAATCTGTTCAGCCGTTCAAAAGTTATATGCAATCATCACTATCACTACATAGTATAAAACAAAGTCGCTTTCTCTGTCCCTATATTCCTATGTATGCCTTAATCTTTAAAACTACGCAACGGATTTTGATGCGGTTTTTTATATAGAGTTTTTAAGACGTTTTCAAGTGGTCTATTATACTTTTAAGGTATTATACATCCAAAGAAATAAAAAAAATTGATTTGATTTGATTTGATTGATAGATTGATTCAAGAGGAAGGTTTATTTGTATAATACATGCATAATATAGCCGTGCGAAGCCGGAGCGGGTCGCTAGTTTTACTTACAAGTAGAGGTTTTTTATACTAACTTATACTTGTATACAGGCTTTGTCCGCAACTAGATTTATTTAGTTAAGTCATTTTGCGTGAGGATGGAGTAGTCTATGTCAAGCACCTATACCACCCTCTCAACTTAGTTGGCCGTGTCACTTCCGCTACATTTGGTATTTACAAGTTACCCTTCTGATCGATTCCAATGACATTAAGTTTCGTAGCAAATGCTACAATTTCGTAGTAACACATGCTACGACTTCGTAGAACAAAGCGTAGTAACAAAATCTACGATTTCGTAGCAATTACGTTTTTTTTAATAAATAACTTTTTGTATTATTATTTCAAACTAGCTGAGCCCCGCGGTTTCACCCGCGTAATAATTTTCTACGAAATTTCCTTAATTTTTTCGTTCATAAGAACCTTCTCCTGACAATAACAAACACAACAAAAAAAGAATTGGCCAAATTGGTCCAGGCGTTGTTGAGTTATGCGCTTACCAACACATTTTGCGATTCATTTTTATATATAAGAAAGAAGATTAAAATTAATTAATAGTACACAACTAAAAAAAAATAATCAAAACACATATAACTACAAAAATTAAATTAAATGTATATACTAACTAAATAGGCTAAAAATGTCAAATTTTGTGAAAAAAATATGTCTAAAAGATTCATCATCATCATCATCTTCCTGCCCTTATCCCAATTTATTTGAGGTCGGCGCAGTATGTCTTCTTCTTCCATTCACTCCTATTAGTCGTCATCTCATCGCTGACATTCATCTCTTTCATGTCTTGTCTTACGCAGTCCATCCATCTTTTCTTAGGTCGTCCTCTTCCTCTCCATCCCTCTACATTCATACTCATCACTCTTCTAGTCACATGCGTCTCTTCTCTTCTCATCACATGTCCATACCAACTCAACCGGTTCCCTTTTACTTTGTCTAAAAGATTTAAAACATTTTTAAAGCTATTAAATCGCTTGACTAAAAAATATATCTATTTCGCTTATAAAAAATACTTAACAAAAAAAAATGATAAAACCACCAAACTTACTAATAAAAACCCACTGTATTTATCTTAAACAAATTCGCCGAAACCGAAATATGCTTAAAAAATGTTGGGAACCTCAACAAAATTCGCGAAGCCAAATTTCGTTGCTCTAACGAGTAGCCACCCGAGGTGAGCGAGAAGGCGAACACTACGCAAGAGAGAGAAAACAACACATAGTTGCCTCCAACCAATCAATGGTTTCTTCCTCTGCGGCTCAGTACCGACTCAGCTCCCTTGAACGACGGTATATCGCCTTCACGCGTCAAAAAATACACAAAAAAAACACTATTCAATACAAAAAATCACATAATTAAACAGTAAAAATCAATAAATTCAATTTAATCCGTTAAAAAATCTATTAATTTGACTAAAATTCAGAGTAAAATATCGTTATTGGTTTGCGTGCGGACAAAGCGCGGAAAATATGGCCTTTTTAATTTGAAAAATTGTGTATTATACCATTTCCTTGGTTCTTTTTTAATCTGATTTATAAAAAAAACGATTAATTTATTCTTGATTTTCAGTTGAAATTCATACGTGTTACAATTTCAGTGGATTGATTAAAGTGCAATTTTCCGGAATTAAAATCGACGAAAACCGGAAAAATAATCGGATTTCGAAGGTTTTTCCGGGAAATATTGAGTGTAAAGTTACTTAACTGTATTTTAGATCGTATTTCGGTCTGATTTTCCTTCTGTAATTGTGTTAAAAAGGTGGGAAAGCAACATTTTGCAATGTTCCTTTGTCTGGAGCGGAATGGCCTGGCAGCAAAAGGTAATAAGCGGCATTCAGCCATCTTGGTTTAGAACTGTGCATTCGTTTTTTAAATTTATTTATAAGTTTTTAATTTACAACTTTAATAATATAACATTTTATTTCAATATTAATTGATTTTTAGTATAATATTTTTGATTTTTTTTGCGTGCTTGCATTTTCATGGCTTTTTTTTTTCATTTTAACTTTTCGCATGTGTGCTTGGATATTTTAAGGTTTATCCACGTTTCCGGATCCCGGAATTCCTGGAATACCTAACCGGAAAACCAACGTTGGTATTTCCGGGAAAAAACACGAATCTACATAATCGTATTGGATTTTTTTCCTGGAAAATGATAACAGGGGAAATAAAGAAGCTTTCGTGATGTTCCATTCGTGATGGAATTTAAAAACCAATCCAAGTGGGAGTCGGATTCTTGCACGAAGGGTTCCGTACCATATTGTATGAAAAAAAATGAAAATGAAAAAAAAGAAATGAAAAATATTTATTAACCTAATGTATGGGAATCTTACTTCATTTTTTTTTAGTGTTTTAGGGTTCCGTAGCCAAATGGCAAAAAGCGGAACCTGTCTGTCTGCCGTATGTCACAGCCACTTTTTTGTTGTAGCGGCAACAGAAATACATAATCTGTGAATATTTCAACTGTCTAGCTATCACGGCTCATGAGATACAGCCTGGTGACAGACAGACAGTGGAGTCTTAGTAATAGAGTCCCGTTTTAACGCTTTCAGTACGGAACCCTGAAAAGGGGAAACTCATACATTTGGTTGAATATACCACTAGGTAGAGGTACAACTCACCCAAAAGTTGTGGTGTAATGGGTGCATCGACCCTTTTTTTAACATTCTTCAAAATATATATTTTTTTAATTTGTTTTGTACAGTATTATAAGATACTTGCGGGTAATAAGGGCAAACTGTCACCATTATTAAAAACTAAATATTTCGTAAACATAGGAAAAAATACTTAAAAACAGTTCATTAGTTCATCAACTGGCAGATAGATGGCGCCATATTAAAAATGTATGAAGACACCGCCAGACGGTTTTCTGCCAGCTGAGAGGAGAGGAATATTTGCTTTTTTGTCAATCGCGGCTCAGTTGTCTCCAGACTTGACGAGTACTTTCCACTGGACACGGTCGACTAAGCTGAGAGGGTGGTATAGGTACTGGATATAGTTTACAAAAATAAATACATAAATAAAATAAAAAATAAAATATTGCAGGACATTCCACACATCGCCATCTAGCCCCAAGCTAAGTAACTACACTTGTGTTATGGGTGCTAGACAACTCATATACTACTTATATACTTTTCTTTTGTAAATATATACTTATAATACATAGAAACAACCAGACCACAGACAAATATCTAAGCATAAATACATGTCTGAGGCGGGTATCGAACCCGCAACCTTGTGTTTGGCAGTACGACATGGTGACTATTGTGTCAACTGGGTCGTCACATATTGACGGTTTTTTTCCTTTGGACACAAAAGGGACCCAACTAACGAGTTGCGAACAAACAGAGAAGCTCCAAAAGCTCCTCCCTCTGGGTTCCGATCTGAAATCGCCTATTTGGCTGTCAATCAGTTTCGGACTTAATTGGGCCATTGCAGACAAATAATTATAGCAAAAAACAATACTTATACACAAACTAGCGACCCGACCCGGCTTTGCACGGCTATATTATGCAAGGAAAACATAAACCTTTGTCTTGAATCACTCTATCTATTAAAAAAACCGCATCAAAATTTTTAAAGATCTTGCGTAGTTTTAAAGATCTAAGCATACATAGGGACAGACAGCGGAAAGCGACTTTGTTTTATACTATGTAATGATAGAATAATTACATACCGCGGCTTAGTTCGCGTGGGAGTTAATTTTTTCAAAATCCTTTCTTATCGGATGCCTACGTCGTACAAAGAACACACCCTCCAAGTTTCAGGTCTCTACGATCAGCGGTTTAGGCTGTGCGTTAATCCGTCAGTCAGTCAGGACAAAGGATTTTATATGGACTTCTTCCCAAAGCTCCATGACTCCCTAATTGTTCCCAATGGGTCCACGAAAAATCTAATTATATAAACGTGTCACGTTGTTTGTGCGCGATGGACTCCTAAACTA
This sequence comes from Idaea aversata, assembly GCA_907269075.1. Taxonomy (NCBI): domain Eukaryota; kingdom Metazoa; phylum Arthropoda; class Insecta; order Lepidoptera; family Geometridae; genus Idaea; species Idaea aversata. The sequence continues at coordinate 1,314,983 of OU026083.1, forward strand.
CTTAACCGATTTTAATCAAATTTGTACACCGTGTGCAGTTTGATCCAACTTGAAAGATAGGATAGCTTACATCTTAATTTATCCCGATATTCCCACGGGATCGGGAGTTACGCGGGTGAAACCGCGGAGCGCAGCTAGTATTAATATAATTTTAAGAGGAATGGGTACCGGAGGCTCTTTCCATACAAACTATTACAAACGTAGTCGACTGTTTTCTCCCTGGATAATGACACTAAGCAAATATTTTTGTTGCATAAAACTTATAACTGCCACGACCGTGCCCCTATTTTTTGTTTTGTTTTATTTTTTAATCTTTCTATGATAATTAAAAAATGAAAAAACAAAAAAATTGAGGCATAGTCATGGCAATTATAGGTTTTATGGCACAAAATTACCAATATATATATACAGGAGGATAAATACGTTACTGAATATCGTAATGGGACTACGAGAAATAGTTCTCCCTCGTGGTCCCATTAGTTGGACAAAATCCTGGGACCACGAGAAAACAGCCAAATATTTGCTCTAGTGTCATTATCCAGGGAGGAAACAGTCGACTACGTTTGTGTATGGAGAGAGCGCAGGTACCCCTTCACCTTAAGTGTTCATACAAATTTTAGAAACTAGATGGCGCCACAAGTAAAATTAAATCGGGCAAGCATTTATATTTGAAATATAAAAGCTTTTTGGATATACAGTCCTTGGTTTTAGTAGTACAGCTTTACAGTTTTCTTTACGGTTTTTCGTAACGCGTTATTCGTTTCACGTTTTCGTAACGCCCCCCTCGCCAACCAGCGAAGGCTTCGTTCCAACTAGTACCCGCGGGATTTAACCAGTAATTAAATAAAGGATCTTATAATATGTATAAATATTAACACAGCCCTAATTAAAAGTAAACTAAGACATACTGAGTAAATATTAAATACTGAGCTTCCACGTTGACTTGATTCACACAAGATAGATGATGAAGATCGAGTTTGCACAATGGTCATCATGCCGGACTGCCAAACACAGGGTTGCGGGTTCCATTCCCATCTCAGACATGTATTTATGTACAGATATTTGTCTGTGGTCTTGTTGTTTCTATGTGTTATAAGTATATTAGCGACCCGCCCCGGCTTCGCACGGCTATATTATGCGTATTATACATATAAACCTTCCTCTTGAATCACTCTATCTATTAAAAAAAACGCATTAAAATCCGTTGCGTAGTTTTAAAGATTTAAGCATACATAGGGATATCGGGACAGAGAGAGCGACTTTGTTTTATACTATGTAGTGATATTTACAAAAAAAGTATATAAGTAGTATATCCGTTAGTAGTAAAAATTTCAACTGTCTAGCTATCACGGTTTATGAGATACAGCCGGGTGACAGACAGACAGTGGAGTCTTAGTAATAGAGTCTCGTTTGAATTCTAAATATCTATTACTGTTATTCGGTCTACTTCTTTAGTAAATATTAAAAGTCTTTGATAATTACTCAACATAAGACTTCTTTTTTTCCCAATTATCCGAAGTTTTTCCGTTAGAATTTCCAATTCTAGGGTCGACCTCACACTTGACCGAGTTCGGGAACAAATACAAGAGATAAAATATTTATATAGCCATAGAGGTAACATCTAAACATTATAGTTTAAAACCCTTGAATTTCTTTTCGAGTGACACTATTATAATAAATAAATATTGGACATTCCACACATCGCCATCTAGCCCCAAGCTAAGTAACTACACTTGTGTTATGGGTGCTAGACAACTCATATACTACTTATATACTTTTCTTTTGTAAATATATACCTTTAATACATTGAAACAACCAGACCACAGACAAATATCTAAGCAAAAATAAAAGTCTGAGGCGGGAATCGAACCCGCAACCCTGTGGTTGGCAGTTTACGACCCAGTTGGCACATGGTAACCATTGTGCCAACTGGGTCGTCGTCGATACTAAGTTACCTAAAGATGTATACGACAAGTCCATTAACAGGCTTCAACATTTTTATTAAGAGCTAGCAGCGCTCCGAGGTTTCACCTGCGTTCGATTAAAAAAAAAACATAAAAACCTTATCTCAACCAACACCACAAAAAAGAATTAGCGAAATCGATACCGCAAGATGCTATGATATAGGAAAATAGGGATTCATTTCTTATATACACGGTATAACAACGGGGGTTGACCGTCGGTTGGTGGGGGTCGGGGGACCTCAGTACCTATCGATTTAACCTCATTGTATGTTCTGCAATAATTAGTGGTTCAAAAGTTATTTGGACTTTAGTGATTTTTTTGTCAAAATCAAACAGCCAAACTATCAAGTCTGCGATTCTACCTTTTTTGTGAAACAAGAAACAATAATGGACCTTTTGTACCCCTTCAACAATCAGAGTCTTAGATTTATAAAACTCAAAATAAAACCATTGAAGTAATCTTTTTTCTTTCAATATCTAATGTTTACATTATATTTGTATGGTTCTAAAAAATATATTTTACGGATTACTTACTCATATTTGAAACGAAGCAATAATAATTAAAGTTACGTCCATGGGTTCTTATTACGACGAAATATCATAGTACGCCTTAACATAAAAAAAATGACACGTAATCTTTTGACGTGACAACGTCTTATAAATTGGTTTGCCGGGTGACACTTCAAGAAACTGCGTTACGCTCCGCTGACGTTATGCGCTCACAATGAGAGCGAGTGAGAGGCACGCGGGCATGGTTAGCCCGCCTAAGAGCGAGAGAGACAGACATAAAAAGTGAAAGGCACGCGTCCCTTCCACTCGAGCACAGTTGTTGTCACGTAAAACTTTCGCCCGTATACCGACTTTACAGGCAACCAGTTTTTTATATGGCCTCTCTAATACACAATAACTTTAATCTCTTTCCCTCAAACCTAAACTTTTACTGTATGTTTTTATATCCAGTTGATTTCTTAAAGGAAATTAAAAAGAAATCAGCCGGAAAAGGCATTTATCTATTAAAAAGGTTTTATTTCTTTTTATTTGGATCAGGCATTGATGGCTGAATGGAACGGGGTCTGGGGGATTAATTTAAATTAATTCCTTTATACATTCATTTAATGCCTTTTTTTGAGAACATGGCTTTTTAAATAATATACAGCGTGTAATAAAAACCGTCTAAGGTAAATACTAGTAGGTTAGGTATCACCAAAAAAATATAACTTAATATGCAAAAAAAAATGAATGAGGATCAAAATTTAAATTAAAGTCCGAGAAAATTACCATAATTTATTGAAAAATTAAGAAATTTTCAAAATCTGGCAACAATATTATTGGGGGCTCGTCAGAGGGGCAAAGCCTTTGGAAAACATTTTTACGATTCCTGAAAATCTGGGTAAATTACGGTTTAACTTACTTTTATCTTATTTATACTGAAAATTTTGGAAATTTTTAAAATCTCTCAACAGTATTTTCAGCGGCGAACGGTACCCGGCTCTCTCTCCATACAAACGTAGTCGACTGTTTCCTCCCTGGATAATGACACTAGAGCAAATATTTTTGTTGCATAAAACTTATAACTGCCATGACCATGCCTCTATGTATTATTTTGACGTGATAACGTTTTATAGATTGGTGAACACTTGCAATCTCAAAAAATTGTGACGTCACGCGTCGTTACTGGAACGCCTCATGTTATTGACAAGGTAACTATAGCAACGTTTTATCGTTGCCATGGTTACCATCAATGTTTTCTTATGACGTTATCACGTAAAATTATCGTCCGGAAACAGACTTTACAGACAACCATTTTTTTATATATATTTAGTTTTTTTAACTCTTACTTTCTATGATAATTAGAAAATGAAAAAAACCAAGACATATGGAGATAGTCATGGCAATTTTAGGTGTTGTGCAACAAAAATATTTGTGCTAGTGTCATTATCCAGGGAAGATAATTACCCAGGGAAGATAATTATCCAGGAATTATCCAGGGAAGATAATGTAGTTGTCACATTTTGATTCTTTTCACTAAATTCTAAGTAAATTTGGATAATTTTCTCAAATAAAAAAAACTTTACAGAATAACAGAGTTGGTACAAATTATATGTTGAGTTGGGAATCTGTAGGTAGAATAAGGAACAAATATTTTATGCCCTTTTTACAGTCTCCTGCATAATTGCAGCCCCCGGTAGAGTTCGAAATATACCATTATTGGAATGTTTGCATTATAATAATTTTTGCTTGTTTAATTGATGAGTTAGAAGACTTTAAACTTCACCTGCAGCAGGTGTCTAGAATCTTGCTTGTGTTGAAAACATTCTTATAACAGCCGGGTTGGAGCTCTACGGTGGGTCTGCAGTTATGCAGCCGACCGTACATACAACTGACATAATATGTCTACATATATGTATTTGGTTAAGTTTATTTTCGATCGTACTACGTCGTAGCGTTGTCTACGACGTAGCGAACGTGGTGCTACATCGTAGCTAAACGCTACGACGTTATAAATAAACGATCACAGCGCCATCTAGGCTACGCAAATATGCTTGTGTTATGGTAACCAGATAACTGATAGAATACTTAATAGGTTTATTTTTGGGCGGTTTTTTCCGATTTTGGAGTTTCTTTTTTTGTGTTATCACTACATAGTACAAAATAAAGTCACTTTTCGCAGTCCCTATATCCCTATGTACGCTTAGATCTTTAAAACTACGCAACGGATTTTGATGCGGTTTTTTTTAATAGATAGAGTGATTCAAGAGGAAGGTTTATATGTATAATACATGCATAATATAGCCGTGCGAAGCCGGAGCGGGTCGCTAGTTAATAATCAATAAATATTGCAGGACATTCCACATATCGCCATCTAGCCCCAAGCTAAGTAACTACACTTGTGTTATGGGTGCTAGACAACTCATATAGCTACTTATGTACTTTTCTTTTGTAAATATATACTTATAATACATAGAAACAACCAGATCAGATAAATACCTGTCTGAGGCGGGAATTGAACCCGCAACCCTGTGTTTGGCAGTACGTCATGGTGACCATTGTGCCAACTGGGTCGTCAAATTCATAATAAACTAGGATTTCTTACAAAGTTACAAACATCCAAACGCATATCACCACAGACCTTCAAAACTTCGCCCACCCGGTCAACAAAACAACTACGGAACCTTCATAAATTACATTTACGAAGGAACCCTAATTCCGAAACTCCATACTACCCCCAAAACGGTAATATAACACAAAAATACAATAAAACTGAAACTTTCAGGAACATCTGCAATTCAAATATCTTAAGAAAACTTTGGAAATTTTTGTTCAGTGTTGAGATTTATAAAGTTTCTAATTAACAGTCTTCGTGTATTTACTCGTGCCGGCACTGGCTCGTGCTAGCACGGTCTATACAGGGTGTTTGATAAGGAGATTTAAAGAAAGAGGGGGTTATTAAAATGAATCTTAACATAGAAGGTACAGTCGGAATACCAATTAGCTGCACCCCACGTGACCCTAAGCTCACCCGCACATCTGTAAAAAATGTAGTATTTACCTATTTTGTTATTTTTTTATCTAATAGATAAATTACGTGTCACGTTGTTTGTGCGCGATGGACTCCTAAACTACTTAACCGTTTTTAATCAAATTTGTACACCGTGTGCAGTTTGATCCAACTTGAAAGATAGGATAGCTTACATCTTAATTTGTCCCGATATATCCACGGGATCGGGAGTTACGCGGGTGAAACCGCGGAGCGCAGCTAGTAATTATATATATTTTTTTAACGGATATATTCGCGTTTCTGATCCCATAGTCGCAGGCAGTCTGCCTGTGACCATGGGATCTGCAAAGTTCCCGAAACGTCAGTTTTAAAACAAAAATAAAAAACGCGAATATATCCGTTAAAAAATTTATTTTTATTCTGTTATATTGTATAGTATATTGTTTAAAAAAACAGAATCAGGTAACATTACTTTACAACCTTACAGATGTGCGAGTGAGCTCTAAGTGACGTGGGGTTCAGCTAATTGACAATGTGACTGTACGTCCGGGCAGAGCAAATAAAAGATTTTGAAAGTTATTCTTCTTTAGGCGCATTATAAAAAAATGAGATTGATATTTTAAAATGCGCGTGCATCCGTAACACAAAAGTAACAAGTTGAAGCTGCCCGCAAAATAAATATCAGACGGACGGTTAACTTCTCACGCGCGTATATAAGAACATGCACGCATTTTTTTTTAAACCTTGTTATTAATGACAAAATAACAAGAAAAAATGGCTTAGCACGGTTAGTGCATAGGTACGACCAGGTGGCAAGTAGGTACCCTATCTAATGTTTTTATAGTGATTTCTCGGAAATCAAGATAAAACTTTAATTATCTTCACTACATAGTATAAAACAAAGTCGCTTTCTCTGTCCCTATATCCCTTTGTATGCTTAAATCTTTAAAACTACGCAACGGATTTTGATGCGGTTTTTTTTAATAGATAGAGTGATTCAAGAGGATGGTTTATATGTATTATACATGCATATTATAGCCGTGCGAAGCCGGGGCGGGTCGCTAGTTAAATACAAAAATATTTTTCAAATCCGATTAGCAGTTCCAGAGCGTTGAAACAAATTCGCTAGTAAAATTACATAGTATAATAACTAAAAGCGCGTTAATAAACAAACAGGTTTTAAGAAATCTTTTTGTGGGCTTTATAACTTGGTGTTTAGATACGAATTCTGTTAAGGTGAAGTAGGACCTGAAAACCTCTATCCCTTTCCCACGCGCGCCGCCTGATGATTCTATCCCTTTCCCACGCGCGCGCCGCCTGATGATTCTATCCCTTTCCCGCGCGCGCCGCGAAATGGCCGTTTTAACTGTTTTATGTAATTAAAAGATTCACATCTATTTTAGTTAAAAACTATCTGTACTACCTTATGGGATTTGATGTAAAGTTTATAAATTTTGTACTTATTTTTTCTTTACAATCGCCGTAAAATTGAAAAACTTAAAACTATGACGATTTTTTAGGATTTTCACGATTTTTTTTCTATTAAATCTCTCTAATCGTGTTTCGAAGTGTGTGACAATAAAGCATTTCTTCACCTTTACGACAGTAGAAATATCATTCTATGGATTTTAGTGGTTGATACCCAAAAACTGTTTCTAAGACACCTCTATGGCGCTTCTGGTCTTACCACTTCGGCTTAAGGGGGCTCCTTACGCCAACGACCTTGGTACACAGCCTACTAAATAGTTACTACCAACACCTGCACCGGTCGCATTCGTTGGTGAAAATTGTTGATTGTAACGAATGTGTTTTGTTTTTCGCAAAAGAGCTAACATGGAATTGTAGGTGAAATTTTTACTGACATTTTGGTGTGACTTTGAGGCAAAAATTCCATAAAGTTTTGAAGCTATCCTAAAATTAAGAAATAAAACTAGTCTAAAACTAGCTTTGAAATGACAAGGAATTTTCGCCTCAAAATTACCCCAAAATAATGGTTAATTTTACCTACAATTCCATCTCAGCACTTTGGAGAAAAACAAAACACATTCGTTACAATCAACAATGTTAGTTGTAAGCGACGGGTATTTCAGCGTTGCGTTTGACCTTAAGAGGAAATGGTACCGGGGGCTTTTTCCATACAAACTATTACAAACGTAGTCGACTGTTTTCTCCCACGATAATGACACAAGAGCAAATATTTTTGGCGCATAAAACTTATAACTGCCATGACCATGCCCCTATTTTTTTTGATTTTTTAATTTTTTCAATTTTAATTTCTATGATAATTAGAAAATGAAAAAAACCAAAACATAGGAGCATAGTCATGGAAGTTATAGGTTTTGCAGCACAAAAATATTTGTGGCAGTGTCATTATCCAGGGAGGAAACAGTCGACTACGTTTGTATGGAGAGCGCGCAGGTACCCTTTCACCTTAAGACACTGAAGCGGGCAACACCGCAGGCAGCAACTAGTATACACCTATATGTAAATTTACGCAACAAAGCTGAAAAAACCCGTAACAAAAGCTCACAAAACGTTGTTATTTCACAGTCCCTTTCTGGTGAAGCAACGGAAGCACCCATCCATTTAGTAATTACGTTGTCGTGCAGAAATAAAGCTGGCGAAAAGGTTTCTGAGCACCCATTACTTACCTATCTACCTACTCGGTTTTTTTTTGGCTTCGAACGATTCGTGCATACCTATAGCCAGTTCACATTTTCTATAAATACGTCTAAAGTTACGAAACTGGTGCTTGAAACAGCATAAAAATATAAACAAAATTATTAAAAAAAAAAATTGGCTTCGAATGTTTCGTGCATATAGCCAGTTCACATCTACTATATAAAAATAAGTCGGGTTTTCCTTCCTGACGCTATAACTCCAGAACGCACGAACCGATTTAGATGATTTCGGTTTTGAAATGTTTGTTGTAGTCCAGGGAAGGTGAGAAAGATCGGACTTACGTGAGTGAAACCGCGGGGCGCAGCTAGTTTTCTATAAATACGTCTAAAGTTACGAAACTGGTGCTTGAAACAGCATCAAAATATTCAAAATATAATCAAAATACATTTATTTTAATTTTTGGCTTCGAACGATTTGTGCATATAACTAGTTCACACTTTCTTTTAATAATCCATCCAATATACGTTACAGGAAAATTATGCTTGAAAATCAAAATATTAAACACCACATAATTCATTTATTTTTAATTTTTGGCTTCGAACGATTCGTGCATATAGCCAGTTCACAATTAGGACTATTTCGATTATGAAAAATACGTCTTAAGTTATGAAAATTATTAAAACAGGATTGAAATATTATTGAACTGCACAAAATCAAAATGAAATATAATTTTTTTTTGGCTTCAAAATATATATATAATTAATCATGCTGGACTGAATTTTTTAGACAATCCATTTGCAATGTATTTATTGACGTATTTAATTTGATATAAAATACTTTTCATCCAGTACACAGCTCGATGAAGGTCGTCCTTAAAGGGATCTCCGACTAAGATAGCTGTTTTAACGTACACATACTCTAAGAAAGGATTTTGGGAAATTCAACATCTACGCAGACGAAATCGCTGCTCTGGTAAATGCTGAAGAATTTGTTTGAACGCTCTGGCACTGCTAATCGGATTTGAAAAACATTTTTGTATTTAACTAGCGACCCGCTCCGACTTCGCACCATGTATTATGCATGTATTATACATATAAACCTTCCTCTTGAATAATTCTATCTATTAAAAAAAACCGCATCAAAATCCGTTGCGTAGTTTTAAAGATTTAAGCATACAAAGGGACATAGGGACGGCGAAAAGTGACTTTATTTTATACTATGTAGTGATAGTGACTAGCGACCCCCCCCCCGGCTTCGCACGGCTATATTAAAACCTTCCTCTTGAATCACTATATCTATTAAAACCGCACCAAAATCCGTTGCGTAGTTTTAAAGATCTAAGCATACAAAGGGACATAGGGACGGCGAAAAGTGACTTTATTATACTATGTAGTGATAGTGATGATAACCTAATTCTTGCAAATTTTTTTAGGTTCCGTACCCAAAGGGTAAAAACTGGACCCTTTTATTAAGACGCCACTGTCCGTCTGTCTGTCACCAGGCTGTATCTCATGTACCGTGATAGCTAGACAGTTGACATTTTCACACATGATGTATTTCTGTTACCGCTATAACAACAAATACTAAACACAGAATATAATGGTACGGAACCCTTTTAGCGCGAGTCCGACTCGCACTTGACCGGTTTTTTTCCCAATATTTTCATAGGATTAGGAAATACGTGGCTTAAAACCGCGGGTGTTTACTAGTTCGGTTATAAAATTATAGAAACACGATCAAAACGTGACTTCTAGAGATTTTCACAAAATCGAAATATTTTTAAATCAAACATTTTGAAGTTTTATGCCGTATTTTCATAATTGACTGAGCGAGAGAAGCGAATTTTTGAGGATTTTTTGTGTTTTTTTTAAGGAGTTCCCCAAAAAAGGGGGCAAAAACGGGCCACTAGATTTTATTGTACTTATTCGTTTTATGGGAACTAAGGTTCGCATTTCATCAACATGTTTTCTTTTACCGTTGAAAATAATACCAAAACAGAAATAAAATTAAAAGTAACATTTTTTACTCCACTATTATTGTTCTAGTAAATAAACCCAGGTGAGTAACCTTTGGCTCGATTCCAACTAATACAGGTGTTGCCAACATTTACAAAATGATAATACCATAGTCATATTGGATAGTTGGCCTTCCCTGAATACGTTGAATATAGGTTTTTTCTTCTTTATTTTATGGCGAACCCCTGCGGAATTAAAATTGGAGTTTTGAAATGAGAGGTTTTTAAGACTAAGGTACCTGCTAGTAATAAAGTACCCACCACTTTATTGACGTGACAACGTTTTATAAATTGGTTTGCCGGGTGACACTTCAAGAAACTGCGTTACGCTCCGCTGACGTTATGCGCTCACAATGAGAGCGAGTGAGAGGCACGCGGGCATGGTTAGCCCGCCTAAGAGCGAGAGAGACAGACATAAAAAGTGAAAGGCACGCGTCCCTTCCACTCGAGCACAGTTGTTGTCACGTAAAACTTTCGCCCGTATACCGACTTTACAGGCAACCAGTTTTTTATTTTTTTTTAAAACTAAATATTTCGTAAAAATAGGGAAAGAACATAAAAAGACATCATTAGATAAATATTTGTTTTATTGTCAATCTGAAATAGTACCTACATTGCGATACAAGTGTGGAAAATTGATCTTTGCATAGAGGCGGTTTAACACGCGCGAGCGGTACGCGAGTGCATTTAACAAAGCCGAGATACAAAGATCAATCCACACGTGTATCGTACGACGTTTTTTATCACAGTTGCAAATAAAAAAAAAGACTTGTTAAAATAATAAAAGGTTTTTAGAATTTAAGGTTATGTTTACTATTTTTTAAGCAATATTTTTTGTTAATTATACTCCCGAAAGGCCAGGCAAAAGACTTTTAACCTATACAGCCTCGTCTGACATACAATATTTTTAGGGTTTTGTTTTTGCGTCGGGGGTTAAAAACATAATATAATGGTAAGGAAAAAATATATTTATGTAAAGGAAAAACAAAACTCAATTTTTAATTGTTTTCTGACGTTATCATGTAAAATTTTCGTTCATAAACTGACTTTAGAGACAACCACTTTTGCTAGCTTAATTGGTACCTACCTTTTTTACATCAAAACAGTATAACCCAGATGAATTAAGAATGTTTTATCTACCTAACATGTAAAAAATTAGCAGTAAGATACGTATTTAACTTATCGGGATAACTTTATAGCACTAGTAAGTTTTATATAACTCACGCGTGCATAATACGTTGCATTATGAGCCTAAAAGCGGTTTAATAAGATCCACTTGAGCGACTGTGATAAAAAACAATTAATAATTTGTTTATTTTCTTTTTATAATACTTATCAAGGTTTTTAAAAAACCTTTTACCTTATTTGTACTTGTATATGGGCTGTTTAGTTGGGTCCTTTTTGCGTGAGGATGGAGTAGACTATGTCTATACTACTCTCTCAGTTTAGTCGACCATGTCCACAGAAAAGAACTCGTCAATATGTTTTTGCAAATAAATTAGGACATTTTCAAGATATTAACGGCGGGCCAGTTTTTGAAATTTTTGACATTTTGATCCTAAACTTTGAGTAGGTAAATCAGGATAATTTTCTCAAACTCGTAACACGTTTGTTTCGTTTGTTACCAATTCTTTTTTTTATCTTTTGGGTAAGATCATCCGTATGCCTACATAAATTTAATATTTTTTAACAAAAGGTCATCGTTTGGCCACTATCACACTTGCCTGATAGTAAGTGACAATGCGGTCTCTAGAAGATACCTATACGCTCGTCACTCAAACACCACCATTTTGTTTATTTATTTGTTTTTAGGGTTCCGTAGCCAAATGGCAAAAAACGGAACCCTTATAGATTCGTCATGTCTGTCTGCCTACCGTAGGTATGACACAGACACTTTTTTCCGAAACTATAAGAACTATACTGTTGAAACTTAATAAGTAGGTGTATTTTGTGAACCGCATTAAGATTTTCACACAAAAATAAATAAAAAATACAATAAATTTGTGTGGGGTTATGGACAGGTCTTCAAAAATGATAATGATGTTTCTAATATATATTTTTTCTAAACTGAATCATATAAGTAATAAGTAAATATAATAATAAGGCTCGCCAACAAACTGCACTTTGCAGTTTGGCGGGAAATTAGTATGTAAGAAAATGTGTACTTTTTTAGTAAAATAAATGAAAAAAAAATAAAAAATATGATAATGGATAAGTTTACGCGAGAGACACTTCCAAAGTGGTAAAAAGTGTCCTGTAACTTCTAAAATAAGAGAATGATAAACCCAAAATTGGTTTGAACGAGATCTGGTAAGTAGTTTTTTATTAATATGTCATACACCGTAAACCTTACCTTTCATTCTTGTATTTTTACCACTAGCCCTATCTATTTTTTATGACTCCTATTTAACAGACGTGATTTTTATGTGATGATAATGGTACGGAACCCTTCGTGCGCGAGTCCGACTCGCACTTGACCGGTTTTTTGTCTCTATTGACGGTCAAACTACTGAACCGATTTGGATGAAAATTGGCATAATGGTAGTTTAGAGGATGGGAAAGACATAGGATACATTTAATCCCGAAATTCCCACGGGATCTGAACTTACGCGGGTGAATCCACAGGGCGCAGTTTAGACGTGACGAGTTCAGAACCTATTTTTTAGAAGTCGGTTAATTAATAATGACTCTTGACAGTTAGCCAAAACAGTACGAGTGAAAATAAAGGCATTGGCTGTATGCCATGTTTTTAACTGTGCCTTTTAGATAAATCCTATCAACACTTAGTCACAATATGTCTGCACATGGGGGCGCCACTGTGACGCAATGATACTACCCAAAGATAAAACTACACACAAAAAATTGTTGTCTGTAAAGTCGGTTTACGGACTATAATTTTACATGATAACGTCATAAAAAATGATGAAAAATTTTTTTCCTTTATATAAACATTGTATTTTTTTTCCTTTACATTGTTTTTTTTATTTAGGTATATATTTTTTTCCCATTATTTTTCTTTATATAGGTCTTCTATTCGCCACTCGTAACCATAACACATGCCTAGATGAGCGATATTATTTATCAAACAATATAAAACAAACACGAGACGCGTGTACGGTTACCATGACGGCGTCATGGTCCGGAACAAGCGTATCAATTTATTATCACGTCAAAATATTTTATTATTATTTCATCTCCATTCTTCCGTCATACAACCAGCAGCCACAGAAGGAGGACGGATCAGTTGTTCCACTTCCGTGTTCCTACCTCCAGTCGCCTCCCTCGAAGGTCTCCGTGTATTTGGTGGTGTTTGAGTAACGAGCGTATAGGTATCTTCTAGACACCGCGTGCTACATCTTACACCGCATCGTCACCTACCTCCACTCGCGTCCCTCGAAGGTCTCCGTGTATTTGGTGGTGTTTGAGTAACGACCGTATATGTATCTTCTAGACACCGCGTGCTACATCTTACACCGCATCGTCACCTACCTCCACTCGCGTCCCTCGAAGGTCTTCGTGTATTTGGTGGTGTTTGAGTGACGACCGTATATGTATCCTCTACACACCGCGTGCTACATCTTACACCGCATCGTCACCTACCTCCACTCGCGTCCCTCGAAGGTCTTCGTGTATTTGGTGGTGTTTGAGTGACGACCGTATATGTATCTTCTAGACACCGCGTGCTACATCTTACACCGCATCGTCACCTACCTCCACTCGCGTCCCTCGAAGGTCTCCGTGTATTTAGTGGTGTTTGAGTGACGAGCGTATAGGTATCTTCTAGACACCGCGTGCTACATCTTACACTGCATCGTCACCTACCTCCACTCGCGTCCCTCGAAGGTGATGACGGATCAACGCACAGCCTAAACCGCTGATCGTAGAAACCTGAAACTTGGAGGGTGTGTTCTTTGTATGACGTAGGCATCCGATAAGAAAGGATTTTGAAAAAATACACTGCTACGCGGACGAAGCCGCGGGTAAAGGCTAGTTTTATTATAAAAAAGCTATCATTTCCAACATATTTTATTGTTACAACTGTCAAGTTAAAAACAGACAGATGTAGGGCACAAAACAGCACCCTTCTTTTCGCAGCTAGGTTAAATAATACGAAATCTTCATATATTATTATTTCACGTATAAATCTTGCAAACGTGAGTAATCATAAAACACATGCAGCCCCAAGATGGCGGATCTGACTGTCAAACGTTTCCCGCGTTTTCATTTGACAGGATGTCTGCCATTTTGTTTATTTATTGGGGCATGTATTTTTGCTTGTTTTTATTGCTCTAGGGTTCCGTACTTCAACCAGTGACATAATATCAACTGAAGACCTGAAAACCTCTATCCATTCCACACGCGCGCGCCGTGCGATGATTCTATCCCTTTCCCCCGCGCGCCGCGAAATAGACGTTTTAATTGTTTTATGTAATTAAAAGACTCATATATATTTTAGTGAAAAACCATCTGTAAACCTTCGGCTTTGATTGCAGTAGAGCGGGTGTCGGTTTCGTGTTAGGAAAAAAACCTCTTGTTAAGAAACTGGTTTCGTACGAAGAGGATTTTTTCTTCTTTGGTAACTGGTTACGAACCTCCGGTTTCGTATGCGGCCGAAGGGGTACCACCTTATGGGATTTGATGTAAAGTTTATGAAAATGTAAATTTTGTACTTGTTTTTTTTTACAATCGCCGTAAAATAGAAAAAGCTTAAAAAATGGAGATTTTTTAGGGTTTTCACGATTTTGTTTATATCGAGGTCTAGTTACTTAGCTTGGGGCTAGATGGCGATGTGTGGAATTTCCTGCAATATTTATTAGACAGACAGCGAAGTCTTAGTAATAGGCTCCCGTTTTTAGCCTTTGGGTACGGAACCCTCAAAATTTAAAAGAAACCGCAGGGTTCAGCTAGTAAACAATAATTACTTCAAATAGGTCGTATTTTAGTTAAAAACTAGCTACCCGCCCCGGCTTCGCACAGCTATATTATGCATGTATTATACATATAAACCTTCCTCTTGAATCACTCTATCTATTAAAAAAAACCGCATCAAAATCCGTTGCGTTGTTTTAAAGATTTAAGCATACAAAGGGATATAGGGACAGAGAAATCGACTTTGTTTTATACTATGTAGTGAAGAAAAGATAAATCGGTATTTTTTAACACAGTTCCATCATAAAACGACTACTTAAAGCTCCGTAGATAAAAAAGTAAAGTTAAAACGTTTTTTTAAGCCATCCTTAAGACACGATAAAAGGGAAGCTTTAAGAAGTTTATGAAACTTTAAACGTCGGTTTTGGACGCACGAATGAACTTAAATTATTAGAATTTTTTTACAGTCTGTTGTAAAAAACAGAGTGGAAAATAATAAGGTCAAAATGTCTTTTTAGTTCCGTAGCCAAATGGCAAAAAACGGAACCCTTATAGATTCGTCATGTCTGTCTGTCTGCCGTATGTCACAGACACTTTTTTCCGAAACTGTAAGAACTACGAGTATACTGTTGAAACTTGGTAAGTAGATGTATAGGTACTTAGAACTGAAACTCAAAAAAACATTTTTCATCTACGTGTGGGGTATCTATGGATAGGTCTTCAAAAATGATATTGAGGTTTCTAATATCATTTTTTTCTAAACTATTGAATAGTTTACGGGAGAGACACTTCCAAAGTGGTTAAAAGTGTCCCCCCCCTGTAACTTCTAAAATAAGAGAATGATGAAACTAAAAAAAATATATGATATACATTACCATTATCGTACCAGTAGTTCCTGAGATTAGCGCGTTCAATCAAACAAACTCATCAGATTTATAATATACTAGCGACCCGTCCCGGCTTCGCACGGCTATATTATGCATGTATTATACATATAAACGTTCCTCTTGAACCACTCTATCTATTAAAAAAACCACATCAAAATCCGTTGCGTAGTTATAAAGATTTAAGCTTACGTAGGGATATAGGGACAGAGAAAGCGACTTTGTTTTATACTATGTAGTGATAGTGATGATAGTGAAGTATAAAAACGTAGAAAATAAGTTAAATAAGTATGATATAAATCATACCAAGAAAACGGGGTACTAACAGTCAATCAAATCATACAAGTACTTCTCTAAGTAAAGCTCTCATATAAATTACTTAACAAAGTTAAGTAAGTACACTTCATTATATGTATAAACTTAACTCAAATAGTTTGAAATAGTGTTGTCGAACTATCTATAGTTTCACTATCGATAGTTTACACTATCTATATCCTACTAATATTATAAATGTCAAAGAATAATAGCAAAACTTCGAACAAATAATACTTAGATGGATATTTATTTATACTTAGATATTTGTCTGTGGTCTGGTTGTTTCAATGTGTTTTACGTATATATTTACAAAAGAAAAGTATATAAGTAGTATATGAGTTGTCTAGCACCCATAAGACAAGTCTAGTTACTTAGCTTGGGGCTAGATGGCGATGTGTGGAATGTCCTGCAATATTTATTTATTTATTTATTATCAATTATCGATAAACTATCGATAGTCAACTATCAACAACACTAGTCTGAAATAACTTCTAACCAAAGTTCTAAGAACGGAGGACATTTTGAAAATTATTTTAATCTCAAACGAGATAAGTCAGATGTAACTTCAAAGGGAAGCCGACAAAGGGATGATCAAAGGGTGCCGCCGAAGGTCGTTGCCCTCGATGATTAGCTGATCTACTGATAAGGAACTTGATAATATTATTAGTCGGATAAATTAGATAATAAAACGTCTTTTGTTGTTGGAATAAATCGAATTGTTTTTGACTAGCTTTTGCCCGCCACTTCGTCCGTAGACGTCGAAAATTTGAAGTAGATTGGACCAAGGAATCACGTTGTCCCGTACAAACTTTGCCCCCCTTTTTCATCCCCTAAGGGGTAGAATTTCGAAAAATCCTTTCTTATCTGATGCCTACGTCATACAAAGAACACACCCTCCAAGTTTCAGGTCTCTACGATCAGCGATTTAGGCTGTGCGTTTATCTGTCAGTCAGTCAGGACAAAGGATTTTATATGTATAGATTAGTGATTCCACCTATATCATTCCATGGATTGTAGCGGTTGATACCCAAAAACTGTTTCTAAGACACCTCTGGTCTTAAAAAAAGTCACTTTGTCTTAAAAAAAAAGGCCATCGCGCGGCGGTATACAATTGAACGGTATTGATTTCCTGTACATTGGACTGCTACTCTAACCATCCCATGAATCTCTCTCAGTATATTAATAATATAATGATTTATTTATTAACATCAAGTTTGTATGTAAGTATGTATGTATGTTATTTAATATTCATAAACGGCTGACTTCACCTTCGTCAAACGGGTTTTATTATGAAGTTTGGTGCGAGTTACGAGTGGGTATCGGTTTCAAATTGGGGGTAGTTTTGATTTCTATAAGATTAAATAGGTTCTCAAATCGAAAGTTCTTGGACGATTGGACCTTAGCTTTGTTAAAATACTAGCTGAATGTAACCCGCAACCCTGTGTTTGGCAGTCCGGCATGGTGACCATTGTGTCAACTGAGTCGTCGGGTTATCCTTATGTTTTCTTAGAAGGGAGCTTAAGTCTGCCCTTTGCCAGACTTAAGCTCTCTTCTATCTTTAACATTCATATTTTGTGTCTTTTTGGTGCAATAAATAATACTGAGTGTCCGGCGATTCACCATTCCATTTAACAGTACCTAGTTCCTGAGATTAGCGCGTTCAAACAAACAAACTGTTCAGCTTTATAATATTACTAGCCGCGCCCCGCAGTTTCACCCGCGTAAGTCCCGATCCCGTGGGAGTATCGAAATAAAAAGTAGCCTATAACCTTCCTCGATAAATGGACTATCCAACACAAAAATATTTTTTCAATTCGAAGCAGTAGTTCCTGAGCTTAGCGCGTTCAAACAAACAAACAAACTCTTCAGCTTTATTATATTAAGTAGGTATAGATATATTTGTAAAAAAACCCTGGTAGTTAAAATTCTAAAACGCTTCAGCTTATACCACAGACCAAGCAATCGTTATACAAAAGTTGACGCGCCTTGTGGCCCAAGTTATGCTGAAATGTTTCACTGCAGACTTTAGACTAAACACTCAGTAGATCGCCGATTGTCATATTTCTTTCAGGTTTCAAACCAAAAATAACAAACAACCTAAAATTCTTAAAAACTTTTTATTATTCTAACAAGTCTTTTTTTTATTCACAACTGTGATAAAAAACGTCGTACGATACGCATGTGGAATTGATCTTTGTATATCGGCTTTGTAAACGCCCTCGCGTACCGCTCGCGCGTGTTAAACCGCCTCTAAGCAAAGATCAATTTTCCACACTTGTATAGCAATGTACTATTTACAAATTACTTAATTTCAACATTTCTCAACACAGCAATAGCGCTGAGAATATAACTTACACTGCCAGTTTCAGTTGACAGTTTCCTGACTGTCTGACGGATCAACGCACAGCCTAAACCGCTGATCGTAGAGACCTGAAACTTGGAGGGTGTGTTCTTTGTATGACGTAGGCATCCGATAAGAAAGGCTTTTCTGAAATTGTACTCCTAAGGGGGGTGTAAAAGGGGGGCAAAGTTTGTATGCGACAACGTGATTCCTTGGTCCTTTTTCGACTTCTACGCGAAGTCGCGGGCAAAAGCTAGTCTATCTATATAATCTACACTTATATAATTAAGATGTTTTTTGACGTCTAATAAATTGATGAAACACCTGCATTCATTAAAAAGTGTCATGTTAATATTGTGTGACGTCATGGGTCATGGTAATGCGTCATGACCATGACGCGTCCGTTCCCGTTAGGAAACATAGTATTTAATAATAATGGTGTTATGGTGACGAGTGACAAATAGAAGACTTATATAAATGAAAAAAAATAATATATAAAGTAAAGGTTAAAAAAAAGGAAAAAAATATATATAAAGAATTAACAAATAAAATTTCAATTTTCATCATTCTCTTATGACGTCATCACGTAAAATTATCGTCCGTAAACCGACTTTACAGGCAACCATTTTTTCTTTGTTTTATATTTTTGCAAAATCAACAGGTTCGATTCCTGGCTAAGGTAGTGACTTTATCAAAAATCTAATGATGCAGTTTTAGTTTTTGTCAAAATCGGGCACGCAACTCCTTTCAGAATTTTTCGCTATCTCTTATAGTTTAGGATATACCCCTGAAGGCCCATGTAAAAAAAAATCACCCTGTATAACGTTAATTATTTTCATGCCTTCTAACCTCTCATACACCTATCAAACGCTAAATTGAACAAAAACAATTCCACTTATTCCACGAAATAAAAATTTCAAATTAAATAAGTATATGAACAGAAAAAAAACACATTTCACTTACACTGAAAACCTCCGGGCGATATGAAACCTTCAAAAAAATACAATTAGCAGGTTAAAAAAAACAACGAGTCAGACAAGGATTTTATTGAACTTTATTGGAGTGTAGGATTTTTAACTGCTAAAAAAAGGGGTTAGAGTACAATCAACGTTCAAAAATCCACCGCCACCGTAGTAACGTTTACAATCCTGTGCAGCACTATTTGAACATTATAACAACGTAACCTGTAGATCGAACCCACGTCGGTTGGTGTAGCGGGTGGCCCCTTATACCACTCACACAACTAAACACATAGCTAACATGTTGACAAATAATAATCACACTGAGTACTTTTAATTCAAGTATTTAGGTTTGTGTGTAACGTCTATTAGAAGAAGGTCGTAACTCCAATACTTGTTTATAGTATTATTGTAGCAAACTGATAGTGGACTTATGATGCATCCACTTTTTAATTTTAAAAAGTAGACAGTATTTAAGTTGCTCTTGAATGAGTGAACGCACTGCGCTAAATGCGGCCCAATTTTGTGCTCTAGCATATTATTTGCGGCTCTATGATACCTCATAGGGTTGATTGTGAACACTGGTGTTAGCGTTGCTCAGCTTGGGGCTAGATAGATTGTTCTGGCGACCCAGTTGGCACAATGGTCACCATGCCGGACTGCCAAATACAGGGTTGCGGGTTCGATTCCCGCCTCAGACATGTATTTATTCTTAGATAAATAAATAAATAAATAAATATTTCAGGACATATTACACATCGCCATCCAGCCCCAAGCTAAGCAACCTAATGCTTGTGTTATGGGTGCTAGATAACGGATAAACTACTTATATACTTTTTTTTGTTGTAAATATATACATATTATACATATAGGAAACACCCAGAACCAGAAACAAGAATTTATGGTCAGCATAAATACTTGTTCCCGGCGGGAATCGAACCCGCAACCTTCTGCGTCGCAGTCGGGTGTTCGCCCGACGCGCCACAGAGGTCGTCAAATAGATATTTGTCTGTGGTCTGGTTGTTTCTACGTATTAAAATTATATATTTACAAAAGAAAAGAAAGTAGTATATCCGTTGTCTAGCACTCATAACACAAGTCTAGTTACTTAGCTTGGGGCTAGATGGCGATGTGTGGAGTGTCCTGCAATATTTATTTGTATGCATAAGACGTGCGAAGCCATTTAATAATTTAAAAATCCTTGTCGAGATGTAGAAAATTTTATCGGCATTTTCCGGCGCGCAACGCTCGTCGGCGCTCGGCGGCGCTCGTCGGCTAGATCAAAGATTCACAAAGCGGCGGCAACATCAAAGGGAATTTATTTGAGCTGTTGATTGTTTCAAAAGTTAAATTATTATTTAATGAATTTGTTATTTTACAGGAGCTTAGAGTTAACGCCCATTTTACAGGAGCTTAGAGTTAACGCCCATTTTACAGGAGCTTAGAGTTAACGCCCATTTTACAGGAGCTTAGAGTTAACGCCCATTTTACAGGAGCTTAGAGTTAACGCCCATTTTACAGGAGCTTAGAGTTAACGCCCATTTTACAGGAGCTTAGAGTTAACGCCCATTTTACAGGAGCTTAGAGTTAACGCCCATTTTACAATTTTAAGCCCTGATTATAGAATCGACCCGCTCCGGCTTCGCACAGCTATATTATGCATGTATTATACATATAAACCTTCCTCTTGAATCACTCTATCTATTAAAAAAACGTGTGGCACTCAGGGACTGCCGCGGTAAAGCTATTGCATCGTGCGAGTTTCGTACAGTCGTACCAAATACATACACGTTAAGCGAACGCTCGGCCGAGCTACATGGTAGGCGGAGTGGGGGGTGTTAGGTTTTATTTTCGTTACGGAATTTCTTGATTCGGTCGCCGCGCTCAACGCCCGCGATAAAAGCTATGCAATAGCTTAAAAACCGCATCAAAATCCGTTGCGTAGTTTTAAAGATTTAAGCATTCATAGGGATATAGGGACAGAGAAAGCGACTTTGTTTTATATTATGAAGTGATAATATTAGCCCTGAAGGTTTTGTTCAAAAAATTCACCCTGTTCCTTTTTCTCCTTTTTTTTCATTTCAATTCAAAATGTGTATTCTTTAGACATTTTAACGTCTACTGCGGCTGCGTACTGGCAAAGCCTACCCAATTTACCCGGAAGTATAACCTACAAAAGGCTAAACCCTTTTCGATAAAGTTGGTCTAAACAGAGACATTTAGGTAGCGAGCGACGGTAATTTTCATATTATTTCGTTTTGCTTGATAAAGGGGCACGCAATGTGGTATTATAAAGTTCGTAGTCTACTCAATAATATACTTTTCGAATGATATAAAACAAACAGAGACAGACGGACAAGAAAGTGGTCTTATAAGGGTTCCTTTTTTTATCTTTTGAAGTACGGAATCCTAAAAAGGAGCGGTGTTAACCTAGTGGTTTCTAATTTATATTAGATTATATTTAATATTTATATTAAAATTATTTTTAAAGACACTTCAAAGTGAGTCACTTCGAAGTGTGTCAGGTGAAAGTGTGTGACGACCCAGTTGGCACAATGGTCACCATGCCGGACTACCAAACACAGGGTTGCGGGTTTGATTCCCGCCTCAGACATGTATTTATGCTTAGATATTTGTCTGTGGTCTGGTTGTTTCTATGTATATAAATATATACTTACAAAAGAAAAGTATATAAGTAGTATATGAGTTGTCTAGCACCCAAAACACAAGTGTAGTTACTTAGCTTGGGGCTAGATGGCGATGTGTGGAATGTCCTGCAATATTTATTTATTTATTTATGTAATGCACTGCATAACTCATATTGAAGTAAACATTTTGAATTTGTATTTGAAATGAAAATTACTTACAATAAAATATAAAAATAGGTAATAAAATTTACTTACTTACTTACGCTGGCTCAGCGACCCGAAGTGTATCTTGGCCTCCGACACCAAAAGCCGCCATTGCACCCTATTCTGCGCCACTTGTTGCCAATCGGCTGCATGAAGGGCTTGCAGGTCTTGTTGGATTGGTCTATCCAGCGATACCATAGAGCATATCTAGGATGACCTCAAGGGAGACAACCCGTTGGCAGACCTAGGTAATAAAATCTGATAAAATAAAAATATTAAATATAATGACAAAAAAAAACCTCTCGTTGTTTTTTAAATTGCAAAACGTTTGCCGGAACAGCTAGTGTATTATAATGTAAATATATAAGTAGTATATGAGTTGTCTAGCACACATAACACAAGTCTAGTTACTTAGCTTGGGGCTAGATGGCGATGTGTGGAATGTCCTGCAATATTTAGGTATTTATTTATCAACTAGCGACCCGCTCCGGCTTCGCACGGCTATATTATGCATGTATTATACATATAAACCTTCCTCTTGAATTATTAAAAAAACCGCATCAAAATCCGTTGCGTAGCTGTTTTAAAGATCTAAGCATACAAAGGGACAAAAGGACGGCGAAAAGTGACTTTTATACTATGTAGTGATGTTAATTTGGTCACTTATGCATAAAGTCACGTCTTTCGCAAGACGATAATTATATCTTCCCCTACATCACAAGCCTTAATCAATCGTGTTTGTAACACGAGACACGCGACCTGAAAGTCGGGTCGTGTCACGGAATACAAACACTTTTTACATATCCCTATAACAAAATACCATCGTGTCTCTACTTTGTTTTGGTTCATTCCTGCCTGTTTCCAAATAATATTGGCTTTAGGGTTCCGTATCTCAAAAGGTAAAAAAAAGAACCCTCATAAGGTCACTCTCTTGTCTGTCTGTCCGTGTGTCACCACCAACACATTTTCTCAGGAACGGGTATGGACCTAGCAAGTTGAAAATACCAGATACTGAGGTCTATAGTTCCTATTATTACTAGACTCCGCGGTTTCACCCGCGTAACTCCCGATCCCGTGGGAATATCAGAATAAAAATTTGCCTTCGCCTTCCCCGATAAATGGACTATCCAACACAAAAATAAATTTTTAATTCGAACCAGTAGTTCCTGAGATTAGCGCGTTCAAACAAACTCTTCAGCTTTATAATATTACTAGCGACCCGCCCCGGCTTCGCACGGCTATATTATGCATGTATTATACATATAAACCTTCCTCTTGAATCACTCTATCTATTAAAAAAACCGCATCAAAATCCGTTGCGCAGTTTTAAAGATTTAAGCATACAAAGCGATATAGGGACAGAGAAAGCGACTTTATTTTATACTATGTAGTGATTATAGATGATTTATTCAGTCGCAGCAACTTAAATCTATGCTATTAAGGGCGTTGTAGTGCCTGGGACATGTACTTACCACCCTCTCACCTTAGTCGACCATGTCCACAGGAGAGAACTTGTCAATACTTCTGGAGCCAACTAAGCCGCGGGTTTCATCACGATGTTTTCCGCGCACCGTAAGAGCAATGTCAATTATTTATAGCGCACATAATTTACTCCATACGTATACTCATAGAGGAGTCTTTCCTCTGATGGAAATATTATATACATTTTCTAGTAAGATATTTATTTCTAGATGATTACAAACTATATACTTTTTCTAAAATAGGGTGCTACATTGACGAGCCAGTTAGCACAATGTTCATCATACCGGACTGCCAAACACAGTTTTGCGGGTTCTATTCCCGCCACAGACAAGTATTTATGCTTAGATATTTGTCTGTGGTCTGGTTGTTTATATTTACAAAAAAAAAGGTTTATAGAAGGTAAAAAGGTAGTATATCAGTTGTCTAGCACCCATAACACAAGTGTAGTTACTTTGCTTGGGGCTAGATGGCGATGTGTGGAATGTCCTGCAATATTTATTTAAATTGTTATCACTAACAAACCCCTATCAACTACCAAAGAGGATTTATTACAGACCGCGTTTAATCCCTAAGAGATACCTGTGTCATACTTTCGAGAACTAAATTAAAACGATAAATTATAAAGATAATAAATTAATAATTACTTTTTTCGTTATTACCTTCTCCCTAGGTAATATTTTGTCGACACCCACCTTAATATAAAACTAGCTGCGCCCCGCGGTTTCACCCGCGTAAGTCCCGAAAGAATATCAAAATGAAAAGTAGCCTATAGCCTTCCTCGATAAATGGACTATCTAACACAAAAATAATTTTTCAATTCGAACCAGTAGTTCCTGAGATTAGCGCATTCAAAGAAACAAACTCTTCAGCTTTATAATATTGGTATAGACTAGCAGCGCTCCGCGGTTTCACCCGCGTAACTCCCGATCCCGTTGAAATATCGGTATAAAAATTACCCTATGTTACTGTCAATGAATCATTGTATCCTCATACCAAGTTTCATCAAATTCGGTCCAGTAGTTTCGAAGCCTATTTGTTACAAACAAAAAATCAGAAATCATTAAGCTTTGCAATACTATTAGTATAATACTGAATTTTTTTAGGCAACCCATGTGCAATATATTTTCTGACCTATTTATCACTAACATCACTACATAGTATAAAACAATGCCGCTTTCTCTGTCCCTATGTCCTTATATTCCTATGTATGCTTAAATCTTTAAAACTACGCAACGGATTTTGATGCGGTTTTTTTAATAGATAGAGTGATTAAAGAGGAAGGTTTTAAGATATAATACATGTATAATACAGCCGTGCGAAGCCTGGGCGGGTCGCTAGTTTGATATAAAACACTTTTCATCCATCCATTAAACAGCTTGATGAAGGTAGTTCTTAAAGGGATTCCGTACTAAATAAATGTATACTATTTCAATCCAAATTTCATGATCCAATTCCTAAAGTTTTGAAATAATAATATCTTAATAAACTCTCCGTTAACAGTTTGTTTTGCGAACAACCCGAGACTGCTAAAGTTGATTGGGTCTTACACTGGTCTTATATTAACTATTTAGGGTAAAAGGGTACCGGCGCTCTCTCCATACAAACTGATCGACTGTTTCCTCCCTGGATAATGATACTAGCACAAATATTTTTGTGCCATAAAACCTATAACTGCCATGACCATGCCCCTATTTTTTTTTTCAATTTCGAATTATCATTGAAATTAAGATTAAAAAAATAAAAAAGTGTGTGTGTCAGCTCCGACGCACGATTGGAGTTTACTTCAGACCGATTGTCTGAACAGACACAAAAATTTTGCGGAAGGGAATGCAATTTTTTTTCGAGTTACTGAGGATTTACTGTATATTTTTTTTGTTTTTTTTTTTTTTTTTAATGAAATTATCTGGTTTGTATCTATAAGAGAGAGTGAGAGAGACAGATAGAGAAACATGCGCACGCCGCACGGCTTACAATAGCTTACTAAAGCAAAAAGTGTCGTTACAACTTTTCGTGAGAATTTTTTCCGTCTAGCCCCCTTTCACAACGCGCGATAAGGAACTATCGTTCCAATTAAATATCTAATAAATACAAAGCACACATGTTCATATATACAATACATACAATATGTCGGTTAAACACAAGTATACAAGCTAGTCACACACACATTGAAAAGTGAAAGGTGCGCAGAATAGGTTGCGCACCAAAAACGTAACGAGGTCATTCATCAGTAGATTTTACTGCCCACATTTTTCTCATACCGGGCGCCTTATATATGAAAATCGATTCTTAAGAGGTAAACTCCAAAACATAGGGGCATGGTCATGGCAGTTATAAGTTTTATGCACCAAAAATATTTGCTCTTGTATCATTATCCAGGGAGAAACAGTCGACTACGTTTGTAATAGTTTGTATGGAAAGAGCCCCCGGTACCCTTTGCTCTTAACTGCCTGAAACTTTGCTGAAATAGTTGAGATTGTTAGGTTAGCTTCACCCTTGGTAATGTGATATTGTGATGCTGAAAGGGTACTCGCCTATACTACTCTCTCAGCTTAGTCGACCAAGTCTAGAAGAAATAATTCGCCAATACAAAGTATATAAGTGTATATGAGTTGTCTAGCACCCATAACACAAGTGTAGTTACTTAGTTTGGGGCTAGATGGCGATGTATGGAATGTCCTGCAATATTTATTTATTTTTATCACAGTTGCTCATAAAGTGGATCTTATTAAACCGCTTTTAGGCTCATAGTCCAACGTATTATGCACGCGTGCGTTTTACATTACCATGATACAACTAGTGCTGTAATAAGTTATTCTGATAAGTTAAATACATATCTTACTGGTAGATGAAACATTACAACATAGTATAAAATAAAGTCACTTTTCGCCGTCCCTATGTCCCTATTTCCCTTTGTATGCTTAGATCTTTAAAACTACGCAACGGATTTTGATGCGGTTTTTTAATAGATAAAGTGATTCAAGAGGAAGGTTTTTAAGTATAATACATGCATAATATAGCCGTGCGAACCCGGAGCGGGTCGGTAGTTCTTAATACGCGTGTGGATATTGATCATTGCATCTCGGCATTTTGAACACGCTCGCGTATACCACACTTATATCGTAATGTACTATTACATCATACTGCTCGGTAAGTAGGATTTACTAGTATGGCAAGAGGCTGTGTAAGTTGTAATTTACAACACAGTGCATTGTTTAGATGGAACGTTCCATTTTCAAATCACTTTACCATACAAGCATAGGGTGAATGCTTGAATTGTAAAGTTCACTTTACCATTCAAGCTATGTCAAACTCCTTGGTTAACCAATCTCTTTTCTTTTAAACTGACAAAACTTTTTACTGCAAAAAAAACGATAACAATGGCGGCATTTTATTTCAGTTCAAGCTATGCAAAACTCCTTGGTGAAATATATATTTTTTTCATAAAATGATTTTTACTGTAAACAATGAAAATGGCGGCATTTCATTTGAACTAAATTTTTGTTTACTTGCGACGACTGTATTAAAATTTAAAAAAAGAACATACAAGTTTATGCTAGTTCATCATGTCTAGTATTCGTCTGATGAATAAGTGGTCGGCACGCCTGATTTCTGTCATCTTGAAGCCGAAGATGTCGTACAAAAATGTTTTATTTACCTCGCATGAATGATGTAAAGTAGTATACCTACCTCGGTTGTAAGTAGCTATTACACCCTCGAACTATATTCGCCCTCACTCGCTTCGCTCGCTCGTGCGTCTAAATATCTCGGGTGCACTCGATCCATAGCTCCCTTTGCGAGCTGCGCTCGCACGGGCGCCATATTGGATCTTGTTCTGTAATAGCTCGCTTACATACCTTGTGTAGTAAACTACTATTATACGTCTAGACATTGCTCTTACGGTGGGCGGAAAACAGCACCCAAGGCACCCATACCACGTTCTCAACTTAGTCGACCATGTCTAGAATGAAAGAACGCGTCTGGAATGAAATTCGAATTGAAATAATGTTTGTAAAACTGGACTTTTTTATTGACTTCAAAAAATAGAGGTGGTTCTCAATGCGTCCCGTATACTGGGTTATTATACCTACACGGATAGGTCATGAACCTTAAGTTTATATTATTACTTTTTTTTTAATTCGAGTTTCGATTTATTTTCGACCCAGTTGGCACAATGATCACCATGCCGGACTGCCAAAAACAGGGTTGCGGGTGCGATTCCCGTCTCAGACAAGTATTTATGATTAGATATTTGTCTGTGGTCTGGTTGTTTCTATGTATTATAAGTAGATATTTATAAAAGAAAAATATAAAAGTAGTATATGAGTTGTCTAGCACCCATAACACAAGTGTAGTTACTTAGCTTGGGGCTAGATGACGATGTGTGGAATGTCCTACAATATTTATTAACTTATTTATTTTATATCTTGTTTGAAGTCTGAATGATATCTTCTTATATATAAAAATGAATCGCAAAATGTGTTGGTAAGCGCATAACTCAACAACGCCTGGACCAATTTGGCCAATTCTTTTTTTTAAATGTTCGTTGAAGTTCAAAGATGGTTTTTACGGCGAGAAAAATTAAGAAAATTGCGTAGAAAATTATTACGCGGGTGAAACCGCGGGGCGCAGCTAGTTTATTATAATAAAATCAGCTGATTTTCGGGTAAACCTAAAAAAATACAAAAAATGTTCGAATTTCTAAAACTCGTAAAACTAAATTGATTGTTAAGTATATAAGGTGCACAGAAGTAGCCATCTACAGCTTTCTTATAAACTTAATTAAATAATATTTGGACTATTTAATCAAAATGTTATATTATTATTGTATTCCAGGGTTTGAGCTCTCTACATACCAATTTTCATTATAATATGTTTAGTAATTTTTGAGTAAAGAGATAAAAATACGAACTATTGTAAATTACTAGTAATTTATCGTTGCTAGCAACGCTTGCGGTTTTACTTGCATAAGTCCCGATTTCGTAAGAATATCGTGATAAAATTTGACTATAATAAATTTCAGAATTCTACCCATCTTCATACTAATTTTCATCGCAATCGGTTTAGTAGTTTTTGCGTAAAAAGGTAACAAACACACAAACTTTCGCATTCATTATCCTGCTACAATTTACACAACTCATCTGCATACAAAATATTAAATACACGAAAGCTCTAAGCTCCGGGTGAACAAAGGGACGTCTACTGCGCATGCGCGAGAGTGAAAGAGACAACCGATCGGTCGAATACCGTCTGCCCGTGCAGGTGCGAGGGAGACGGGTGTGGTCGTAAATTTTGCACTTTACGTACGCCGTAGAGCGAGTAAATTAATAGAATAGAAAGTTGGTTACGGAATTTTGACGTGTCTAAAGATAATACAAGTTATTATGAATTGATACTTTGTTAGGCTCCAAAACTTACTGGACCGATGTCGGTTTAATAGTAACAAGTCGTTTAATAACACACGTGTGCTTTAATATAATATGTTACCTAAAATACATTAAACTTATACGCCCGTGACTAGAAGATGTACAGGGTGAATTTTTTTACATGGGCCTTCAAGGCTTTATCCTAAACTATATACCTACTTACAAATAGCGAAACATGCTGAAAGGAGTTGCGTGCCCGATTTAACAAACACTAAAACTGCATCATTAGATTTTTGAAAAAGTCATTACCCTAGCCGGGAATCGAACATGTTTATTTTTCAAAAAAAATTATCACATAAAAATACCAATGGTAAGTGTTGCTGAAAGAGATCAATTCTTTGCAACCAACAAAGTATGGCAAATCAAAGGAAATAGCATTTTTTTGTATTTTTCTGTAATTTTCATACCACTGTCTCTGAAAAAATGTAGTGAGGAGGCATGGCTAATGACGTCAAACTGCTTTACAAAAAACATTAACTGTTTTTTTACAAATTCTGATCTAGAGAACTTATAACATATTTAAATTTAAAAAATCCTCTTCTCCATGCCTCATACGCCATTATTATGCTAGAGACGAGAATCTGAAAATAGTAGAAACCTAGAAATATTTGCTATTTTCTTTGATTTGCCATACTGTGTTTGTTTTCAAGATTTGATCCCTATCAGCAAGACTATCCGTTGGTATAAAAATATAGATGATTATTTTTTTGCAAAATCAACAGGATTTATTCCTGGCTATAGGGTAATGACTTTTTCAAAAATCTAATGAAGCAGTTTTAGTTTTTGTCACAATCGGGCCCGCATCTCCTTTCAGCATTCTTCGCTATCTCTTATAGTTTAGGATATAGCCCTGAAAGCCCATGTAAAAAATTTACCCTGTATATGGCATAACTAGCGACCCGCTCCGGCTTCGCACGGCTATATTATGCATGTATTATACATATAAACCTTTCTCTTGAATCACTCTATCTATTAAAAAAAACCGCATCAAAATCCGTTGCGTAGTTTTAAAGATTTAAGCAGTCAAAGGGAAATAGGGACGGCGAAAAATGACTTTATTTTATACTATGTAGTGATAGTGATAACAGATAGTATGGACACATGAGTAAATAAGAGCCCCACTTCATTTTTTTCTGTTTTTTGGTATTTGTTGTTATAGTGGCAACAGAAATACCCAGATTTAGCTATCACGGTTCATGAGATACAGCCAGAAGGCCAATTCTCGTAAATAACATTGTTCAAATAACATTTCAATATCATTTCGATTGCATTTCGATCAAAAATAATACCCTCAAAGTAGCTCAAAACACCCTAAAAGTTAGCTTTTTGTAAAAAAAAAACTGACTTTGAAGGTGTCTTTTGCAATCGAAATGCAATCGGGATGATATTGAAATGTAATTTAAACATATTACTTACGAGAATTAGCCTTCTGGTGACAGACAGAAGGACAGTGAGTCAGGGTCCCGTTTCTACCCTTCGGATACCTACGGAACCCTAAGCAAGTAACCAAACAACCCGCTTCCATTTCGTAACATTATAAATTATTATCACACAGTTTTAGAAAGTTAACGTTATAACGTACACCTGTGGCTTTACTTTGACGAAGTTTTTAACACTTTTACGTTGTAAAAATTTGATTTAGGACACCTGTAGGATTTTAGGGAAGTTTGAGGGCTCAGTTGAGATGTGTGGAGTAACGAAGGGATGAAATAAATATTGCAGGACATTCCACACATCGCCATCTAGCCCCAAGCTAAGTAACTACACTTGTGTTATGGGTGCTATACAACTCATATACTACTTATATAAAAAAATATATATTGCAGGACATTCCACACATCGCCATCTAGCCCCAAGCTAAGTAACTACACTTGTGTTATGGGTGCTATACAACTCATATACTACTTATATAAAAAAATATATATTGCAGGACATTCCACACATCGCCATCTAGCCCCAAGCTAAGTAACTACACTTGTGTTATGGGTGCTAGACAACTCATATACTACTTATATAAAAAAAATATATTGCAAGACATTCCACACATCGCCATCTAGCCCCAAGCTAAGTAACTACACTTGTGTTATGGGTGCTATACAACTCATATACTACTTATATAAAAAAATATATATTGCAGGACATTCCACACATCGCCATCTAGCCCCAAGCTAAGTAACTACACTTGTGTTATGGGTGCTATACAACTCATATACTACTTATATAAAAAAATATATATTGCAGGACATTCCACACATCGCCATCTAGCCCCAAGCTAAGTAACTACACTTGTGTTATGGGTGCTAGACAACTCATATACTACTTATATAAAAAAAATATATTGCAAGACATTCCACACATCGCCATCTAGCCCCAAGCTAAGTAACTACACTTGTGTTATGGGTGCTAGACAACTCATATACTACTTATATAAAAAAAATATATTGCAAGACATTCCACACATCGCCATCTAGCCCCAAGCTAAGTAACTACACTTGTGTTATGGGTGCTAGACAACTCATATACTTACTACCTACTTAAATACTTTTCTTTTGTAATTATATACTTATATTAGATAGAAACAACCAGACCACAGACAAATACCTATCTAAGCATAAATACATGTCTGAGGCGGGAATCGAACTCGCAACCCTGTGTTTGGCAGTACGGCATTGTGCCAAATTGGTCGTCAATATTTTTAATTTATTTAATTTAATAATCGTCAAAATAAGGAACGAGTAAATTAGAGGAAGTCTGAAAGTAGCACCGGTTACTGAAAAACCGGCCAAGTGCGAGTAGGACACGCGTACGAAGGGTTCTGTACCATACCATAGTACAGGATCCCTTTAAGGACTACCTTCATCGATCTGTTTAATGGATGAAAAGTATTTTATAACAAATTAAATAGGTCAACAAATATATTGCAAATAGATTGCCTGAAAAACATTCCAGAATCATATATTTTTTTGGTTTTAGACTTGTCGCTAGTTATTAGACAAATTCCGTACCAATGAAATACCGGCCTCATACTTTCTATTTGTATGGAATTTGTCTCTTAAACAAGCCAGTGAATGGGTTAAAAAACAAAAAATTAAATTATTAATTAATCATACTCTGTACTAAAAAAAATTAGGCAACCCAACCCATACTAGCAAGCTGTTGAGGACTACTTTTGTGCACCTAAAGAAACAACTTTTGTTTTACGACTTTTGGAAATTCGAAAAAAAAGTTTGAGGTTATGTAAATTCGTAAAACAGCTGATTTTTTTAAACAAAGGTCATTCAGACTAAGAACAGTTGATAAAACTTAAAAAATAAGTTGAATTTTAAAGTTAACCTATTTAAAATACCGAATAATGAATTTTAAAGGACCTCTCCGTGAAAGGAACTGCTGATTTTCCGGTATACCAAATCTCAATTATCAAAAAAATGTTCGAATTTCTAAAAGTCGTATAACAAAAGTTGTTTGTTTAGGTGCACAGAAGTAGCCCTAAACGGCTTGCTAGTATAATTACCAATAACCCTGTATATATTGCCCTAGCGACCCGCCCCGGCTTCGCAGGGATATATTATGCATTGTATTGTACATACAAACCTTCTTCTTGAATCACTCTATCTATTAAAAAAAACCGCTTCAAAATCCGTTGCGTAGTTTTAAAGATTTAAGCATACATTAGTCGGGTGTCTACCTCATAAAATACGGCTTTTCGTGAACCAAAGATTTCCTTTGGTAAGGTTTGATCCTTAGGACCTAAGAATAGTTATAAGAAGGGGAGCCACCAAGATTTTCGATGTAAGTTTTTTTTAGTTTTTTAGTAGAGTAAAAAGTTTAAAAATTGTAATTTCCGTATGACTGGAAAGTTTTATAACAACAACAGGTATCGTTGGAATCAGCGTGGCTTACTGATTATTAAAATGCATATCGCCGCTTCCTAAAGTGGTGGGGGTGCCATTTATGACGTCACAAAGATGGAACCTAATAGGTTTAGATTTTGTCGTTTATTGCGGTAACTATTTATCTAATTTGAAAAAACTAGATATCAAATGAGAGGTAGTAAAATTTCTAACAAAACATGCGAAATCACTTTCATTGTGGGAATCATATTTTGAACTATAATTAAAAAAAAAGTCATTTTTTATGAGTTTTTTCTAGACAGAAGTAATTCGGTAGGCAATATAACTAATTAATATTTTAATTAGATTAACAGTTGGGTAGTAAATAATTAGCTTTGTTTTCGTAGTATTCCCGAAACTTGAATTTTCCAATTTGCCTTAAAAATTACGAAGTTATTACGAAAATACGACCCCACGCACGGTCTCTTTCGACCGAGTTTGATGCACTGCGCTAGTTACCTACGTGCCTAACCCAGAACGTCCTGACTGCTATGTATTTTTTTGGTGTGGCGTACCTCATTTGAAAGAGCGTAATGAGTACTTCATTTAATTCTATAGAGCAAAAAGATCCCACTCAGTGGAGCGGAGATATTTTGGTGTCAATCATACTTAGTTTCATAGTAAGAAATAATGAACCTCAAATAGTCATAACTACTTTATAAAACGCTGCACACGTTTATGCGGTACTTCGAAAGAAACGTCTTAATTAGCACAACATTTTTGTACTACATCATAAAAAATCCTACCCGGCGGAACCAAAATATTTCGTCTTCAATGTAATATTCGTACTAAGTAATGAAACTGCTATTGTCATTAACTACTTTATAAAACATTGCACACCTTCATGCGGTACCTCAAACGAAAGGTCTTAACTAGGGCCACAATTTTGTACTACATCACAAAAAAATTCTACCGAGATATTTCATCATCAATACTATGTCTCATACTTTGTTACAAAGCTCCCATAGTTATAACTACTCTATAAATTGTTTTAAACCCTTATGCGGTACTGTAAATGAAAGATCTTAACTAGCACCATTGATTACTATGGAAATTTGTGATTACTTTGGATTTTTTACAAGTCATTTTTTTTAATTTTTTTTAATTTTACATCTGAATCGTGCAAATAATAATCTAAAAATCAATTCCACATCCCCAATTCATACAAACATAATACCAAATTTGGCAGCTACTAAGATTTGGTCTCAAATTGTTGTAATTTGTTTGAAATTTGCTCAGCTCTTATGCTTTTTAATATTGTTAACATACTTTTACTATAAGAATGTTGTCAAAGTTTATGTATATCTAAACCAGGTAAGTGCTACTCCCTGAAGATATTATTTATCCACTAAAATTGTAGAAAATGGAAGTTACAGATTGTAAAAAGTGCAAAATATTTGAAATGTATATCACATTTTTTTAAATTTCGCTTGTTTTTACTATGTACTGCCCCAAATATTATTCCAGAATTTAAAGCCAGACCTTCGATTTATACGAAAATGTTACTAAACTTGACTTAGTACCTAAACTTACGCAGTTATTTACCTAGAACTTCGTTATAGCTAAATCCCCCACTCCCCCCTTCCCACATCGAAAAATCAGGTGGCTCCCCTTCCAATATCCATCTTAAGAACACAAAGAACAATCCTGTCGAAGGAAATATCTGGTTCATCAATAGCCGTATTTGAGTCTTTTTTGTCTTGTAGCGACGCAACTATAGGGAAATAGGGACATAGGGACGGCGAAAAGTGACTTTATTTTATACTATGTAGTGATCATTTAATTCGATATTAATTACTTTACACCCATTAAACAGATTTTCCGGTCGGATCCCCTGGGGGATCAATTTATTTTAAAATATTTAATTTTTAAAACTATTCCGGTCTAATCCACCGTGCTGGGGATCACAAATAAACTGATCCCCCAGGGTCCCCCAGATCCAGGGGATCCGACCGGAATAAATCATTAAACAGCTTGATGAAGGGCGGCATTAAAGGGATCTTAGGTTATTACTTTTTTTCTGTTTTTAGTATATTTTATATAGCTAAAATATTGCATTATTTTATTTATTTTTCTTTTCTTTTGTTCCAGATTGCTGTCAGATCATCAGTAAAGGAAACAAAGAGACAGGTTAATAAATTCAATACTAAATGACATACATACTTATAAACTTTTTATAATTCACATGATTTGTATTCATAGTAATTATTTTCCCGGGTCTTAATCGAGTATTATTTTTCTTTTCGTTTCGACGTATGTTGCAATAGTCATAATCACGGGGACACTGGAGCAGTGGCGAGCGTTGTAATATCATGACATAGTCTTTGAGCTCAAGTGATTAAAAATTAATAATAAAAAACCTAATTATTAGCTTTTCAAAGTTTTTTCCCCGTAGCCACAGGGGGCTGTGGGGGAATTCCGTAAATTAATCCAAATGGATACAAGCCACCCTTTTACCTTGCAGGACGGTACCGTTTGCAAAAAAAGACAAGTTTTAATATTATTATTAGCTGTCCCGGAAAACATTGTTTTGCTATTTAAAAAAAAACGACCTGATTTGTGAATGTAAACCATCCAGGGCGTCACCCAAACGCATACAAAAAAATTAATCAAATCAGTCCAGCCGTTTAGGAGGAGTTCAGTGACATACACACATACAGTAGAATTATCACTATCACTACATCACTACATAGTAAGTCGCTTTTTCTGTCCCTATTTCCCTTTGACCGCTTAGATCTTTAAAACTACGCAACCGATTTTGATGCGGTTTTTTTTAATCGATAGAGTGATTCAAGAGGAAGGTTTATATGTATAATACATGCATAATATAGCCGTGCGAAGCCGGGACGGGTCGCTAGTATCATTATATCCTTATGTCCCTTTGTATGCTTAGATCTTTAAAACTACGCAACGGATATTGATGCGGTTTTCTTTAATAGATAGAGTGATTCAAGAGGAAGGTTTATATGTATAATACATGCATAATATAGCCGTGCGAAGCCGGGGCGGGTCGCTAGTATAATTATAAAGAAATGACATTGCCCCACGTTTAGTGTCTCTTTAAAAGTGATACTGATTTCCTACAAAAACAGAATACATATAACTAGTTAACTTTATCAGTCCTTTTTTACCCCCTTTCGAATTTCCTAAAAATCCCGTCTCAGTGTTCCCCTACGCACTAAAATCAACCCCCATGCGAAGTTTCAGACTTGTAGCTCGGGTAGTTTCAGATATTTCTTAATGAGTTTCTCTTTTATAATATGGATA
This sequence comes from Idaea aversata, assembly GCA_907269075.1. NCBI lineage: Eukaryota > Metazoa > Arthropoda > Insecta > Lepidoptera > Geometridae > Idaea > Idaea aversata. The sequence continues at coordinate 1,351,364 of OU026083.1, forward strand.
AACTAGTGACCCGCTCCGGCTTCGCACGCCTATATTATGCATGTATTATACATATAAACCTTCCTCTTGAATCACTCTATCTATTAAAAAAAACGCATCAAAATCCGTTGCGTAGTTTTAAAGATTTAAGCATACATAGGGATATAGGGACAGAGAAATCGACTTTGTTTTATACTATATAGTGATAGTGGTATTGCAGAATAAGAAATGTAGCTCCAAGCTAAGCAACTAGGCTTGTGTTACGGTAGCCAGACAACGGATAGAATATAGTACATTGTTACCCTAGGGGTGAAAGTCACTCGAACTATTAGCGCCCTCGCTACGCTCGGGCGCCAAACTACGTCTCGGGACTCAATGAGTCTTTCACCCGAGGTAAACACTGTGCTTTTCATTACAAATAATACATACAATTCTTCCTAATAACAAGAGTGAATGAAAGACTCCATAGTACCTGATCCTCTTACAAGGTTGGGACCAAAGAGGTTATATACATTATGTAGTGTTATTCTTTGGTGTTACTTAAAGCAAGCAGGTTAGATTTTTGAAGTTCCTAATGCGTAATTATACTGATACTGGCTACATGCACATTGCATAAGCCGTGCGAAGCCATAATTTGACATGACAGCTGTCAGTGAAAGCGATTCTCCCTAGGGCTGAAAGTTTCATATTCTACACGCTCTTCAGGCACCTTTAGACCTACTTTCCGAGTATGAGTAATGAAAAATACTTTTTTTTTGTACAGGGTTATTAGTAACCTTATTATCGATCGGTTGAAGGCCATTTCTGTGCTCCTGAACAAATATTTTATGTTCACTTGAAAATCAGCTGTTCATTACACGGAGAGGTCATTAACCTTAAGAGATACTTTTTTTGAAGTTTTATCTACTGTTCTAATTCTGTATGACCTTTGTTTTTAAAAATCATCAAAGTTTACTTACAGACATTCAATTTTTTTACTTAAAATATTGTTACCTACAAAGAGTTTTTTCATTATCACAATTTGTGACCTCATTTTTCTTCTAACCGTACCTACGTAATAAGATTCCTGGGCTCGCATACTTTAGCTCAAGTTAAAATAAAACGTTACATTGTCATGAACGGAGTCGGGGGACGTAATAAGTTTGAAGAAAAAACGGCTAAGTGTGAGTCGGACACGAAAGGTTCCGTACCATGTTGTCCCAATTAAAATTATTTTTGTCATGTTTTTTATTTGTTGTTATAGCGTCAACAGAAATACATAATCTGTGAAAATTTCAACTGTCTAGCTATCACGGTTACAGCCTGGTGACAGACAGACAGTGAAGTCTAAATAATAGGTCTTGGGTACGGAACCCAAAAAAAATACTACATTTAAAAAAAATATCGATAGCTCCCACAAAAACTGACACAACTCGAAATCTTGTGTTTTTCAGAAACAAAGCATTTTTTTAATGATTTCCAAGATTTTGTTTGTTTTCCATTAGGAGGCAAAATGGACGGCGTTGAATTTTTTATGTCGGAATTTGAACTGTAATAAATAATTATTTAAAAGCCGTGGAAATATTAGCAGTATTTTTTTACCTTATTAATTTTACTTAGTGGCTATAATTAATTCATTACCTAATTGACGATATCACTTTGAGCCCAATTCCCGAAAATTGGGCTATAATTTGATGCAAAAACTTGATATGTACAATCCACGGTCAAAAGTCTCTGCCCACCGTAACGTTTACAATCCTGTGCAGCACTATTAGAACATTATAACAACGTAACCTGTGGATCGAACCCACGTCGTCGGTTGGTGTAGCGGGTGGCGGCATAAACCACTCACACAACTAAACACATAGCTAACTTGTTGACAAATAATAATTACACTGAGTACTTTTAATTCAAGTACATAATATTTAAGTTTGTGTGTAACGTCTATTGGAAGAAGGTAGTAACTTCAATACTTGTGATGGTATTATTGTAGCAAACTGATCATTTACTTATGACCCATACTGTACAAACCGTGCGAAGCCAAAATAAAAAAAAAATAATAGTATAAAATAAAGTCACTTTTCGCCGTCCCTACGTCCCTATGTATGCTTAATAGATCTTTAAAACTACGCAACGGATTATGATGAGGTTTTTTAATAGATAGAGTGATTCAAGAGGAAGGTTTATATGTATAATACATGCATAACATAGCCGTGCGAAGCCGGGGCAGGTCGCTAGTTTTTTTTTATAAAAGAAAACCAGCTGTACCCTGCTATTTCATCCGCTTAAGTCCCGATCCCGCTTAAGATTCGGGATTAAAAGTATCCTATGTCCTTTTCCATCCTCCAAACTAGCATTAGGCGATTTTCATCTAAATAATTAGCTGAGTAAAAGAGTAATTTTTGACGTGATAACTTCTAATAAATTGATTGAACACCTGCACACAAAAGTGTCATGTATCGGTAACATGACGCGTCCCGTTGCCGATGTGAGACGTCATGCGTCATTTAATAATGATCTAGCTCATCTGGGCCTGTGTTATTTTGACGAGTGACTAATAGAAGACTTATGTAAAGGAAAAAATAAAATAAAAAAAATATTTATGGGAATAACTAAAAAAAAAACTCAATTTTTCATCGTTTTCTTATGACGTCATCACGTAAAATTATCGTCCGTAAACCGACTTTACAGACAACCATTTGTTTTTTTCTTTAAGAGTACCTAATATATTTATTAGATTGTATAATACGTAACATAAGTCCCTACTTAGTACACTAGATGACCTGCAGAGTTATGACCTAGTGTTCCTACTGATAGAGCTTTCAGCTCGTAAACACATCGCAGCAGGAGCTTACGCAAAGATATCTAACATTTATTATTTAATAGAGAGATACTCATAAGTTTTTTCGAAAATGTAAATTTACCCATATCTTTTTATCGTGTCGACTCAGGACCTTGATTTTTGTACACCTAATAGGGACCATAGACCTCAATATCTGGTATGAATTTCAACTTGCTAAGTCCACCCGTTCCTGAGAAAATCGGTTGTAACTCACATACAGACAGACAAGAAAGTGATCTTATAAGTTTTCCTTTTTTTAGCTTTTGAAGTTCGGAACCTTAAAATATTATTTTTTATTACACATACTTGGAAAGTAGATCGGAAGTTGCCTGAGGAGCGGGTTGAAAGTAATGCTTTTCAGCCCTAGAGAGAATCGTTTTCAACTGACAGCTTATAAAAAACTAGTTCTTTTTTAAATTTCTATTGAACCATGTGCCGACTTTCTCTACAGCCACTTAATTTTAGCGCGATGTACTATTGTGGTACTATTCTCTTATCAGAAATGTAAGCTGATGCAAATTGGCTATTGCTTTCATGGAGAGGTCAGGTTCCTTAACCAAAGGGTAAACACGGGACCCGACAGGGACAGACGTGATTCTACTGTTTGTCTGTCACCAGGCTGTATATCATGAACCGTGATAGCTAGTCTATGAAATTTTACACACATGATGTATTTCTGTTGCCACTAATAACAATATTAAAAAAACTGGTTGCCTGTAAAGTCGGTATACGGGCGAAAGTTTTACGTGACAACAACTGTGCTCGAGTGGAAGGGACGCGTGCCTTTCACTTTTTATGTCTGTCTCTCTCGCTCTTAGGCGGGCTAACCATGCCCGCGTGCCTCTCACTCGCTCTCATTGTGAGCGCATAACGTCAGCGGAGCGTAACGCAGTTTCTTGAAGTGTCACCCGGCAAACCAATTTATAAAACGTTGTCACGTCAAAATTAAATATAATGGTACGGAATCCTTCGTGCGCGAGTCCGACTCTCACTTGGCTGGTTTTCAAGTTCTATCGACTGTTCTAAGTTGGCATTATTGAAACAAAATCAGCTGATTTTAGAATCAGAATATTCATTTCATAGAATAACTCTAACCTAAAAAAATTAAATAAAAAATTTAACATTAAACTTTTGTTTTACGACTTTTGAAAATTCGATATTTTTTTTGAAAAATTGAGGATAGGTTTACCTGTAAATCAGCTGTTCCATACACGGAGAGGTCATTAACCTTAATTTTTTTATTTATATTTTTAGTTTTATCAACTATTTTATACTATGTAGTGATTCTTTAGTCTGAATGAGTTTTGTTTTAAAAAATCAGCTGTCGATATTAATATAACCTCAAAATTTTCATTTTTTTTTTCAAATTAGAGAAGTCGTAGAACAAACCCTGTATCCAATAACCCTGTATAGGAACTTAAATCTCTTCGATTCAGCACTTGGTTTATTAAATCATGTAATATTAATATTCATGACTGTACATACGGGGTGATTTTTTTTTACTGCATCATGGAGGGGTAAGTCCTTTGAAGGGTCTGAAATAACATAACCGTTCTGACAATGGATTCCAACTGCTCTGTACACAATTCAGGCACAAATGGAGGATGTACGGTCGGAGTCAAAATAGCAGATCCACCGTAGAGCTCAAGTTTAAAGTCAAAACATTCAAATCATCACTACATAGTATCAAATAAAGTCAATTTTCGCCGTCCCTATATCCCTATGTCCCTTTGTATGCTTAGATCTTTAAAACTGCGCAACGGATGTTGATGCGGTTTTTTTTAATAGATAGAATGATTCAAGAGGAAGGTTTATATGTATAATACATGCATAATATAGCCGTGCGGAGCCGGAGCGGTTCGCTAGTTTTTTATAAAATGAAGCTACGCGTAACCGTTACTTTAGCTGCGCCTACGCGTGAAACAAGCTGTTGCCGTACGAAATTTTCGACTAATCTTCCTAGGTGACAATTAATTTGACATTTATGTCATGCTAAAATTTAGCGCGATACGGCGAGCGCGCGACGTTTAAGTTTGCGTGACGTGTGCGTCTTAAGAAATTAGGGCAATACGAAATCTATAGTTATGACCCAACAGCAGTCAAGACGCGCTGCATAAGAATACGGCGTTCGGCCCGCAGGATGTAGCATGCTCGCTTAGAAGGAGAACAACATGGTTTTACAACATGATGGAACGCGACCAGTCACTTTGCAAAGTCAATGAATATTAAAACATTAAAGTTAAAAACAAACATATTGTTTGTCTGTCTGAACATTGTAATTGGTATTTATATAGAATATGAATTGTTTTACCTTCTGTTATTGACTCAGCCGTCGTCGTTTGGAAAGCTAACGGTCGAATGATAACAAAAAAGGTAATATTGCTTTTTTTTACTGAAAATACGTGGTCTATTTATGGAATTTTATGTATTTATTTGGGACTAGCTTTTACCTGTGATTTTGACTGCGGGTTAAATTATTTAGAATTGCTTTTTTGTGGATGTCTATGTTATCTGATCTCTGTATGGTATTGACTTATGGCAAAACTTCGAACAATTTGTTTGCCAGGAGGTTAGGTTTTTGAAGTTCCTATATGTGTAACTAGCGACCCGCCCCGGCTTCGCACGGCTATATTATGCATGTATTATACATATAAACCTTCCTCTTGAATCACTCTATCTATCAAAATCCCATCAAAATCCGTTGCGCAGTTTTAAAGATTTAAGCAGTCAAAGGGAAATAGGGACAGAAAAAGCTACTTTGTTTTATACTATGTAGTGATAGTGATGGCGTCAGTAAATTCTTATACCTTTTTTCCACGTCTAGGTCATGAAATACTATCAATTTCATTGTAATCTAGATAAACGGAGAGTTTTTTCTATTTGTGTATATGCTCAAATATTGCCATGCCAGTATTCTTTTAGCGCAATCTTGGTTTAAGGCTGTTGATATATCTGTCAGTCAGTCAGGACTTTGAAATTTATATGTTTAGAGTTTTTTTGCGGTTATGGGTAGGTAAAAAGATTTTTTTTTTTTAGATCGTATTGGGAAGTTTTCTTAAGGTTGCCGATACTTAGAATTGTTATTGCATGGAAATTTCTCAGAATTGTTAATGATTGTATGGGAAATTATTGTTTAGTGTTGTTTTGTGTATCGTTTGTAGTTGAGTTATTTTCCAACATTTTAGTAGGTATGTCGAAAATTCCTTTTCGTTTATCAAATTATTTTTTAGGTCAAAAAACACATAATGCGATCTTTTTTCTACTTAATTTTAAAAATGAGGTAGTTTTTATGTAATAAATAGGCCATATTTTTCGTATTTTTTTATTTACACGAAAACAACAAATTTGTCACTTACTATATTTTGCTTATAAGACGTCGAAATACCGATAGAAACTTGTTTGCTATGCGTAAAATTTTTGTATTTTGCAAAAACGAATGCCAGAAACCTGTTTTTTTAATCAAAAATATGAAAAAAATGTAGGTAAGCAAATTAATAACGATATTTTACTCTCCAAAGATTAAATAAACACAAACAAATAAAACATTTATTCTTAGTTGTGGTAAAAACTTCATAATACAAATTAAAAAAAAAACGCAAAGTACAAAACAAAAATCAGTGTCGGAATTTTCCGAAAAATATTTCGAAAAACAAACTGTTATTTTTCAAAAAGGGGTTTATTTAAAAAAAAAAATTGAAGCCAGCAAATTCACTCACGATATTTTACTCAAATTAAAAAAAAATACTTAAATAATTAAAAATTCTTTCCAGCATTTATTCTTAGTTTAGATAAAAACTCCAAACAAATGTAAAATAAGCACCACAACAAAAACCCAGCAGCAAAGAACAAAACAAAAAACCAGTGTCGGAATTTACCGAAAAAAACAGATTTCGAAAAAACAAAACTGTTATCGCAAAATGTATTGAAATACATCAGTGTATCACAGTTCCAAAATGTTAACGATGTCTACATTGATGATGCCTGCTGCAACCATGACGACCATGACGAACGCCGGACCCATACCCGTGGCTGCGGCGACGAAGCTCGAACCCAAACTGCTTCAACTTCCACATCCGCTGATGCAGCAACTGCCTCAGCAGCAACCGCAGCACCATCACCAGCACCAGCATAATAATAATAAGCTTGGTGAGTTTAAATTATAAGATTTGACATGTTATTTACATTTTTTAAAATACATTCATACAATATTATTGTCTTTTATTTTAGTTCAGATATTCTTTTATTTTGATTTTTAGTCGTCTTTTGTTTCTATTTCGAATGTCTTTTGTTTTTGTTCCTATCGTCTTTTGTTTTTGTTTCTATCGCCTTATTTCCGTTTCTATCGCCTTTTATATTTTGTTTCTCTTCCTATAGTCTTTTGTTTTAGGTTCGATCATCTTTTGTTGTTTAGATTGTCTTTTGTTTCCGTTTCAATCGTCTTTTTTTCTGTTCCGACTGTCTTTTGTTTCAGGGGAACTGTTACACTTGTAGTACATTTCAAAATCCCATTTTTATTTACGTATGTATAAGTTAGTAAGTATAACCTTTGTTAAATAAACCTTCTATATTTTTTTGTATTGCGATCGTCTTTTATTTCCTGATTTGATCGCCTTTTAACATTTGTTGCTGTTTCTATCGTCTTTTGTTTCTGTTTCAATTGTCTTGTGTTTCTGTTTAGGTAGTTTTTACCCGACTACGGAGAAGCCAAAAGGGAGGGTTATGTGTTTGTTTTGTTTTTCGATCTTATTCAACTTTTTTTAGTCGGACTACGAAAAACCTTGCATTTGTATACTAATACTATAAAGAGGAAAAATTTGATTGTTTGTTTGTTGTATGAGAATTGATTTATTGACAGTAACAGACAAATTTTTATTCCGATATAACCACAGGATGTTTTTTTATTGATTAGGCACATAAAGTATTATAGACCGATTTAAAACGTATTCATAGAATCTTTTCAAAATACATATCGTTTTAATTTTTAATAGTACATTGTTACCCCATGCCGGACTGCCAAACACAGGGTTGCGGGTTCGATTCCCGTCTCAGACAAGTATTTATGCTTAGATATTTGTCTGGGGTCTGGTTGTTTTTATGTATTCTAAGTATGTATTTACAAAAGAAAAGTATATAAGTAGTATATCCGTTGTCTAGCACCCATAAGACAAGTCTAGTAACTTAGCTTGGGGCTAGATGGCGATGTGTGGAATGTCCTGCAATATTTATTTATTTTCATTACGAATAATACATAAAATTCTTCCTAACAACGAGAGTGAATGAGAAACTCCATACTACCTGATCCTCTTACAAGGTTGGGACCAAAGAGGTTATATACATGTAGTGTTATTCTTTGGTTTTACTTAAAGCAAGGAGGCTAGGTTTGCTACATGCACATTGCAAAAGCTGTGAGAAGCCATAACATGACATGACAACTGTCAGTGAAAGCGATTTTCCCTAGGGCTGAAAGTTTTTCTTTCTACACGCTCTTCAGGCACCTTTACACCTACTTTCGGAGTATAAGTAATGAAAAAGTTTTTTGTTTCTGTGTCCAGTCAGCTCTGTGACCGAACTATTGGCCCCGGATTTACGGAGTTGCCAGTTTCAAGTTCTGCATTAGTTCTTTTTTCTTTGTCCAGTCAGCTCTGTGACCGAACTCTTGGTCCTTTATTGCTATAAAATTCGTCTTCAGTTTTCAAATCTTGGGTGTTTCATTGTTCTGATGTTTGTGAATAATTTAAGACTAATTTGTGTATTTTGTTAATATAAAAATTTGGGAAGCAAATTATTTACAAGGATCAGGAAAGCGGACGGTTAGGAAGGATGATTATTCAGCTATTGCCACATGAGTAATTCTTTACTCATGTGCTATTGCATAGCTTTTACCGCGGGCTAAGAGCGCGGCGACCGAATCAAGAAATTTCGTAACGAAAATAAAACCTAACACCCCCCACTCCGCCTACCATTTAGCTCGGCCGAGCGTTCGCTTAACGTGTATGTATATGGTACGACTGTACGAAGCTCGCACGATGCAATAGCTTTACCGCAGCAGTACCCGAGTGCCACACGTTTTTTTTATTTGTATTGATTAGGCACCTAAAGTATTAAACAGATATAACATATTCATAGAATGTTTTCGAAACACATATCGTTTGAATTTAAAAGTTGTTTTAAATTCTAAAGAAGCTAATTGGTTAATTTTAGTATTACGGAAAATGCTCGGTTCCATATGTAGTTATTGATTTTAATAATTAGAGCATAAAGGGGTGTGCCACCACGGTCGAGAGCGCTCAGAACATAGCATAGGAGCTTCGCACGGTAACTTAATACGTGACTACTTTTTATTTTATTACGTGCTAAAATAAAAAACCGGTCAAGTGTGAGTTGGACTCTCACAAAAAGGGGTCCGTACCATTTAGTATGGGAGCCCCAGTTGAATATTTTTGACGTGATATATTTGTCACTCGTCACCGTAACACAAGCCCATATGATCAATATTATTATTAAGTACTCTGTTTCCTAACGGGAACGGACGCGTCATGGTCATATTACCGTGAAGCATGATGTCACACAATATTACCGTGACACTTTTTTGTGAATGCAGGTGTTCGATTAATTTATTAGACGATATTATCACGTTAAAGAAATGGCCGTATACTGTGCCAGAATGTTAGAACCCCCCTCAATCTCTATGAAAAGTTACGATTAAAATATTAACCTTACACCATAATTAAAATAAATTATATATACAAATTAATTATGAAATTATACCTCAATTTTATTAAATAGGGCATAATTATTGTTTATTATAAAGATAAAATAGATAGAAATAGAAAGAACATCGAAGCGTTTTCCCTTACAAAATGTCGTGAAATACTAATAAAATCTATATTTCATTACTATTTCACAAGAATAGTTTTTTTAAGTGATAACGTCTATTAAATTGATGAACCACCGGCAGCACTCACAAAAAAGTGTGACGTCAACGCGTTCCGTACGTTCCATAGCAACCAATGTTTCGTAAAATTATCGTCCGTATTTAATAATAATATCGCTCCTCTAGGCTTGTGCTATGGTGACGAGTGACGAATAGGAGATAGATAAAAGGAAAAATAATATAAAGAAAATAAAGGAAAAAAAGTATTAGCCTGACAATCCAGAGGGGAAACGCTGCCAGCTTGCTTGGGATTTTGGGTCGGGGTGATAAACTACATTTTTTTACAAAAATCATACATCAATACAAAAAGAAAGCTTAGTCCACAAATTCCTTTAGGTAATCCCCTCCGCATTGCTGGCAGGGGATTTTTAGAAAAGGTAACTGTTGACGGTCTTTGAGTGACGAGCGTATAGGTATCTTCTAGACACCGCGTGCTACTTAGACCCCATCGTCTATCTTAGACCCCATCGTCACTTACCAGCGTGTGACGACAGCGCTCAAATGCTGAAAATTGATGTAAAACTTCTTTTCAGAACGTAATTTTGAAGGAAACAAAATAAATAATAGATTTTTGCAAAAATATCTAGTATTTTCAGAGGTTTCCGCTACTCTAACTTATAATCAAACTATCTAATTAGAGATAGAAGAATAACATCGCGGACAGTCACTAACTTCCTAATACTAATGAAGGTCTTCGGTAAAGGTGTAGTACCTCTATGCACCAACCTCTTTTTTAATTTCACAAAGTAAATAATATTATAGGTATGCAACCTATGTTTGATGACCCAGTTGGCACAATGGTCACCATGCCGGACTGCCAAACACAGGGTTGCGGGTTCGATTCCCGCCACAGACAAGTATTTATGCTTAGATATTTTTCTGTGGTATGGTTGTTTCTATATATTATAAGTATATGTTTACAAAACAAAAGTATATAAGTAGTATATCCGTTGTCTAGCACCCATAACACAAGTCTAGTTACTTAGCTTGGGGCTAGATGGCGATGTGTGGAGTGTCCTGCCATATTTATATTTAATTTATTTATTAAGTCAGCTGTCATTTTGAGGTTAGATCAGCACATGTCAATATAACCGGAAACTACGTAAGCGTTACTTCCGCCAGAAAAAAAATCTGTGTTACTCCTAAAGAAGTTTTACTTCAAAAATCCTCGCACTATTTAATAAACTTATAGAGAATAAAATAAATAAATTTAAATGTTTTTCTGTAAAGTCAATTTACTGACGATAATTTTACGTGATGTCATAGAGAAAAGATAAAAAATTTAGATTTTTTCTTCTTTATATAACTTTCCTATATTTGTCAATCGTCACCATAACACAAGACCAGATGAGCCATATAATTATTAAACAAACATGAGATGACTGACGTTTACGCGCCGTAACGTTCCAGTACCATGACGGCGCGGAATATGACGCGCATGGTACCGGAACATGGTACTTTTTTGTGAATACAGGTATTACATCAATTTATTAGTCGAAATCACGTCAAAATATTTTGAAAAAACAGGAGAGAGGAGTTTATTTGTATAGGTTTAGTTTATTTTTTATTTTTGTGACGTTTAATTTAATTAATTTTTTTAATGTTTTATGAATTTTTGTATCATTTTGTCTGAATGGTTTGCTGAATTTTGATGGACTCTCTATCACGGAGTATATATTACATCTCTAGAATGTTCATAAAATCTAATAGGTTAATTATACCTTATAATTTAGTACAATATTTGTTTTATCAAGTTACTATAAGAGTCGACGGCCATAGTACGTCCGGACAAAGGATGATAGATAAATAATGTAAATAGATAGATAAATAAATTCTTTATTGCAAACACCATTTTTAAATTACATCACTACATAGTATAAAAAAAAGTCGCTTTCCGCTGTCTGTCCCTATGTGTGCTTAGATCTTTAAAACAACGCAACGGATTTTGATGCGGTTTTAATAGATAGAGTGATTCAAGAGAAAGGTTTATATGTTTAAAACATGCATAATAGCCGTGCGAAGCCGGGACGGGTCGCTAGTCAAATATAAATAACAAATGTTACAAAGGGCGGCCTTGTCGCTCAAAGCGATCTCTTCCAGGCACCCTGTGGATGGACAAGAAGAATTGTAGGGTTAGGCTTAGGCTTAAACCGCGTATAAAAAAATTCGAAAAAAAAAACGACAAATTTGTTTTGGCGAAAATTCGGCCAACTGCGAGTAGGACTCGCGCACGAAGGTTCCGTACCTTGTTGTATGGAAGCCCCAGTTTTTTATTCTGATAATCATGTGTATTTGTTGTTATAGCGGCAACAGAAATACATAATCTGTTAAAATTTCAACTGTCTAGCTATCACGGTTCATGAGATACAACCTGGTGACAGACAGACAGACAGTGGAGTCTTAGTAATAGCATCCCGTTTTTACGCTTTGAATACGGAACCTTAAAAAGTTAAAATTTCCGAAAGTCAAAGAACAAAAGTTTCTCGCCTAGACATCTAAAATAACCCCCATTAATATTAGAACCCTTTATCAAAACACCCTGTATACCTGTCGCCATACAATTCTCCCGGGGTTGAGTTATAAAAATTAATTAATAATACGTAAGCTTACATAGGCTAGTGACCTAAATAATTTGTAGGTACATTCTATTAAATAATTTTTTTTAATCAACATTCTTTTCACTAACTACGTCTCGTGGCTTTGCTTAAGAGGAAAGGGTACCGGGGGCTCTCTCCATACAAACGACCCGCCCCGGCTTCGCACGGCTATATTGTGTATGTATTATACCTACATATAAACCTTCCTCTTGAATCACTCTTAATATTTAGAAAAAACCGCATCAAAATCCGTTGCGTAGTTTTAAAGATTTAAGCATACAAAGGGACATAGGGACAGAGAAAGCGACTTTATTTTATACTATGTAGTGATTACAAACGTAGTCGACTGTTTCCTCCCTGGATAATGACACTAGAGCAAATATTTTTTGTGCATAAAACTTATAACTGCCATGACTATGTCCCTATGTTTTGGTTTATTTTTTTCATTTTCTAAAAAACATTAGCTCTAGTGTCATTATCCAGGGAGGAAACAGTCGACTACGTTTGTATGGAGAGCGCCCGGTACCCTTTCACCAGGGATCCCGTACTATTATGTAAAAAAACCACTAAAGGACAATCAACTTTTCATCCCAACTTCAGAACAAAATCAAAGTAAAAAAAATTAACTTTTTAAACTCACACGATTTGTATTCATAGTAATTATTTTCCCGGGTCTTAATCGCGTATTTTTTGTTTTTTATTTCTCTTACCTCGACGTTTCGACGTATGTTACAATAGTCATGGTCGCGAGGAGACTGGAGCAGCGGCGGGTGTTGTCCTCTCATGTTGGTAGTTGAGGGTAGTAACCGAGGGTAGGTCGAGTACCGACACACGATTTTATAAACAGTTTTGTCAAAAATACGCGATTAAGACCCGGGAAAATAATTACTATAAAAAAAAAAACAGCGCACTCCGGGAGTGCAGGCAGAAGTGAAAACAATAAACTTGTTATTTCTCATAGAATATTTCTTGAAACGATCTGCTACTGCCATCTATTAGCACTCACTTAAACAAATATAGTTTATTTTTTATTCGCTAGATGGCAGTAAAAAATTTAAATCAGCGTCATCTACATTCGAATAGCGGTCTTTCTAGAAACTAAGTTTCTCAATTTGTGTAATAGATGGCAGTATAAGTTAAACAAAAAGACTAACACAAATAAAATCTCATCTGTCGCGTCAAAATCTGTCGCGAGAACGGCTGAAAATGCTCACCCACAAAAGTGCCCAACGCGCCATAAGAAGTTTTCACTTCAAAAATTATTCATTTGGATGCTTAATATAATCGTATAAAGATCACATTGAAACGTATTAAAAACTAACCACGCAGAAAAGGCCTCGAGTACCCACTTCACTATCACTACATAGTATAAAATAAAGTCACTTTTCGCCGTCCCTATGTCCCTTTGTATGCTTAGATCTTTAAAACTACGCCACGGATTTTATTTATTTATTTTAGGAAACTCAACAGCTAATACATAATTATACAGGGTTATTGGAAATTAATTGACACGGCGTTAAGGGCTTCTTATGTGCACCTTAACAAACAACTTTTGTACTACGACTTTTAAAAATTCGAAAAAAAAAAATGAAAATTTTGGGGTTAGGTTTACCTGAAAATCAGCTGTTCCTTACACGGGGAGGTCATTAACCTTAAAATTTTACTTATTTTTTATGGTTTATGTACTGTTCTTAGTCTGAATGACCTTTGTTTTAAAAAATCAGCTGTTTTTCGAATTTCCATAACCTCAAAATTTTCATTTTCTTTTTCGAATTTCAAAAAGTCGTAGAACAAAAGTTGATCGTTAAGGTGCACAGAAGAAGCCCTTAACGCCGTGTCAATTAATTTCCAATAACCCTGTATAAAGACAGTACAACAATAACAATTTTGATGCGGTTTTTTTAATAGATAGAGTGATTCAAGAGTAAGGTTTATATGTATAATACATGCATAATATACCCGTGCGAAGCCGGGGCGGGTCGCTAGTAAACAATATAATTATGAAACAAATATTCTAAACAGTCTGTATAGTTGTTAAAATGTGTATACTTAATAAATAATGTTAATTAGTGTTACTAACGTCAGCCGCGCCTACCCTACCCCCCAACACCCCCCAGCTACCCCCCGCGCTACCCCCTCGCGTCCCCGCCGGCCCTCGGCCGCCATATTTAATTTTCAACCCCTCAGTGGGTCATTCTTTTACAAAGTAACAAAGTAGACACTCGAAAGGCACATTCGTTAAACGTCATGTTAGTGAAAAAGCGATTTTTTTTTTCATATTTTGTTATTTCGATTTATTTTAATGTTTCTTTAATACGAACCTTGTAAACAATAACCAATACAAAAAAAGAATTATCCAATATGGTGCAGTCGTTCGTAAGTTATACGCGTACATACATTTCTGCGATTAATTTTATGACGACCCAGTTGGCACAATGGTCACCATGCCGGTCTGCCAAACACAGGGTTGCTGGTTCGATTCCCGCCTCAAACATGTATTTATGCTTAGATATTTGTCTGTGGTCAGGTTGTTTCTATGTATCATAATATTTACAAAAGAAACAGTATATAAGTAGTATATGAGTTGTCTAGCACCCATAACACAAGTGTAGTTACTTAGCTTGGGGCTAGATGGCGATGTGTGGAATGTCTTACAATATTTATTATTATATAATACACAATCTCTACCAGTTTTACAAGACTTTTTCACTTACTTCACTGCGGCTTCGCCTCTGAAACACAGATGACATCTGTAATCAACATGGCGTTTTCACCAGAACTACATTTATGCACACACCCCTCCCTCAGCAGGATTCAAACCTGCGATTCCACTCGTTCCATCTCATATCATTAAACGAGATGTTTCAAAAATCTTCGACTAACGAACCGTAGCGCGCTTTAATTTACATATACAGGATGATCTCCCAGCGAACAGTGCTGTGTAATTAATGAGGTACATACGGGTTTAAAATTAAATAAAAAATATATATATATATATTACTATTTGAAAACAGGTCATTAAACAAATATTTGCTTTATTATCGATTTGAAAAACATTTGTTAATTTTCTTGTTATTTCGTCATTAGAATAAAGGTTTTTGAAAAACCTTTAGTGGCTTTTATTACCCAATATGTACTTACCTTATTATGACATCACATCCGTTACAATTGGTTTTAACAAGTAAGTCCTTCTCTTCTGACAGATTTTGACCCGATTATGTCTTATAAATCGATGAACACCTGCACTCACAAAAAGTGTGACGTCATGCGTCATGTTATTGACAAGTAACCATAGCAACGTCTATTTAGGTATTTTAAAGACTATTTTCACGTGAAAAATCTTTGAAATTGCCGAAAACCAACTGAATTTCATTTCATATCTTTCAAAATGACACTAAACAACGTCTTTTAAATCGATGAACACCTGTAGGTATACACAAAAAAGTGTGACGTCACGCGTCATGTTATTGATAAGTAACCACAGCAACGTCTATTTAGGTATTTAAAAGCCGATTTTCACGTGAAAAATCTTTGAAATTGCCGAAAACCAACTGAATTTCACTTCATATCTTTCAAAATTACACCGAACACTGACTCTTGCGTATAAAAAATTCAAACACCCTGTACTTTAACTCTCATGGGTGAAACGTCAAACGAATTTATACAAAATTTAACCTTATTCCTAACATATAGAGTTCAAATTCCCTTTTCACTAACAAAGCTTTGGTAATTCACTTTTGAATGGGCCCGATTCTCTGTTACAATACTAAACTCAATCAATTTGTATCCTACAAGCAGCGATCCGCGGTTTTTTCTCGTAACTCCCGATCCCGTGGGAATATCGGCATAAAAAAGTACCCTATGTTACTGTCAATGAATGTATCCTTATCCCAAGTTTCATCTAAACCCGACGAACCATGTTTGTGGTTTGGTTGTTTCTATGTATTATAAGTATAATATATTTACAAAAGAAAAGCATATAAGTAGTATATTCGTTGTTTAGCACCCATAACACGAGTCTAGTTACTTAGCTTGGGGCTAGATGGCGATGTGTGGAATGTCCTGCAATATTTATTTATTTAAATCGATTTAGTAGTTTCGGAGCAAACAAACAATTAAATCTTTCCTCTTCCTCAAATACATAAGATTTTTTTGATGTGAAACAACTATAGCAGCACGTAAAACCGATTCCTGGCGTGGCGTCGCATGCCGTGGCGTCGCGTCGACACGCTATATGATGGTATATATATACAGTCTATATGCAGTAGTATGCCGTAATCGACTGTGCGATTCTATCACAATCTGTTCTTTTATGCATATATTACATTTACAAAATAATGTCGATGTTTCACATCTGCCAGGCGTCCCGTGACGGCTCACTTTTATTTTTCACTAATTACCTCGCCTCGCCTGATGGTGTCGCGAAGATGAGATAGAGGATGTAGCATGCTCGCTTAGGAGGTTCCTATTCTGGACTTGAAGACTTCAAGATTGTAGTATTAGAGGAACGAACAGCAGCGACGCGCGCAGAGAGAAAAGTGGATGCGTGACGCTATATTATATTACAGACAAAACTTAACACTATAACTACATTGTATAAAACAAAGTCGCTTTCTCTGTCTCTATGTCCCTATATCCCTATGTATGCTTAGATCTTTAAATCTACGCAACGGATTTTGATGCGTTTTTTTTAATAGATAGTGATTCAAGAGGAAGGTTTATATGTATAATACATGCACAATATAGCCGTGCGAAGCCGGGGCGGGTCGCTAGTATAAATATAAAATACAAAATCATTACTCACTGATATATCAACGTACAGCTTAAACCAATAGTTGGATTGGGCTAAAATTTGACATACAGATATTTTGTCGTAAGCATCCACTTAGAAATGATTTTGAAATATTCAACTGCTACGCGGACAAAGTTACTGGTCAAATCGTGCTTAATGAATTGCGTTGCATTTGCCCTCGAAGTATTTTTTAAAAATAATATAAATAATCACTACATAGTATAAAACAAAGTCGCTTTTTCTGTCCCTATATCCCTTTGTATGCTTAGATCTTTAAAACTACGCAACGGATTTTGATGCTGTTTTTTTAATAAGGTTTATATGTATAATACATGCATAATATAGCCGTGCGAAGCCGGGGCGGGTCGCTAGTAATATATAATTTGTAAATAGCTGTTGTAGGATTGTATTTATGTTATGTAGGCTTGGATAATTAACGTTTTATAAGCAGATGTTATCCCAAATAAATAAAGTAAATAACATAACTTGAAGAGGATTCAAGTTGTTCTATTGGGTACTTATACATTTTTCGTACAAAAAGTTGGCAACACAACAGATTCCACGACCTTCAAATCGAAAGCCGACATATCCATCTCCAAGCCAAACCCTATCTCAACTAAATTATACAAATACAAAACAAAATTAATAAAAATGTTCTCATGGAATTGGCACCACTTATCAAACAGTATTTAATTCAATTCCCAACTCTAACCCAAAGAAAATACAGTCGAAATTCCCTTGTACAATAATAAAATTTCTCTGTCAAAGGGAAATGTGTCGTAATGCTATAGAAATAAGGTACATTTTCGATTGTCAAAGTATTCTGTTGAAAGGGCCGATGAACTGAGTGTACCTACTTGCGAAGAGATAGGTTATGTTATTGTTATTGTTATTACTAAGGGTTACCATATTTTAGACGTTTTATAGAATATTATTTTTTAATTTCTCGTGACTTAATTAAAAAATACATTTTACTAGCGACCCGCCCCGGCTTCGCACGGCTATTTATGCATGTATTATACATATAAACCTTCCTCTTGAATCACTTTATCTATTAAAAAAACTGCATCAAAATCCGTTGCGTAGTTTTAAATATTTAAACATACAAAGGGATATAGGGACATAGGGACAGAGAAAGCGAATTTGTTTTATACTATGTAGTGATACTGGCTGCACCCGAGTAAGTCCCGATCCTGCGGGAATTTCGGGATCAAAACAATTCTATGTCCTTTTCCATTCTCTAATCTACCACTATGCTGATTTTCCCCCGAATCTTTATAACCATTTGACCGTGAAGAGGAAACAAACAAATAATTCAACTTTTAGATTTATTAGGTATATTAGTTAGGATGTCCAGAAATCCAATTCTCGTAAACAAAATATTCAAATTACATTACAATTTCATTTCTATTTAAAAAAGACCCTCAAAATACCCTTCAAATTGACTTATTCCACGGCTCTTCATACTTTGCTTCCCAATGGGTCCACGACATTTTAAAATAAATAATCAGCTTTATGAAAAAAATGGTTGTCTGTAAAGTCGGTTTACGGATGATAATTTTACGTGATAACGTCTCGTAAGAAAACGATGAAAACTTAAAAAAAAAATGTTATTCCTCTTTGTCTTTTTTTCCCGTAATTTGTTTAACTTTTTTAATTTTGTCTTTTTTTTTCTTTTATTTAAGTCTTCTGTTCGTCACTCGTCACCATAACACAAGCCCAGATGAGCGATATTATTATAAAATACTATATTCATATTCATTTAATCTTTCATAAACACGGGTATTGCAAAGTTTTTATTAAAATTAAATTTGGCACAGCCATACTCTTTTTTCCTAACGGGAACGGACCCGTCATGGTCATGTTACCATGACGCATGATACTTTTTTGTGAATGCAGTTGTTCCATCAATTTATTAGACGGTATCACGTCAAAAAGCTGACGTTTAGTATAATTTTTTGTAATCGAAATGCAATCAAAATGATTTTTATTACGAGAATTTCGCTTCTGATTGTTTTCAAAAATCTTTAGACATGGTTACCCTAGTGTTATAAGCATGTATTATAACAATAAATTTCGTGTTTTCCGGGACACTGTTTTCCTCAATTTCTGCTTATTGAAGAGATTAAGCATGCTCCATTCGATATAGACACCAAACCAAACGCAGCCGCAGTGAAGGACGTGAAACGTTCTATGTTTTTGTATAATAAAATCCTTGCTTATTTACATACTAATTTAACAGTTTTATAGCTATCAATAATGACTCGAAATGGTTGAATTAGCTACATCCGTTTCATTTTTTTTCCTATTTGAACAGAGCTCTAAGCATATACAGGGTTATTGGTAATTATAGTAGCAAGCCGTTGAGGGCTACTTCTGTGCACATAAACAAACAACTTTTGTTCTACGACTTTTGGAAATTCGAAAAAAAATTGAAAAATTTGAGGTTAAGTAAATTCGAAAAACAGCTGATTTTGTAATACAAAAGTCGTTAAGACTAAGAACAGTAGATAAAACTTCAAAAATAAGTAAAATTTTAAGGTTAATGACCTCTCCGTGTAAGGAACAGCTGATTTTCAGGTAAACCTAACCTCAAAATTTTCAAAAAAATGTTCGTATTTCCAAAAGTCGTAGAACAATAGTTGTTTGTTAAGGTGCACAGAAGTAGCCCTCAACGGCTTACTAGTATTATTATCAATAACCCTGTATAATATCAATTTACATTTTAATCACATTTTTTTTCTTTTTTTTTATGACGACTCAGTTGGCGCAATGGTCACCATGCCAAACTGCCAAACACAGGGTTGCGGGTTCGATTCCAGCCTCAAACATGTATTTATGCTTAGATATTTGTCTGTGGTCTGGTTGTTTCTATATATTATAAGTATATATTTACAAAAGAAAAGTATATAAGTAGTATATGAGTTGTCTAGCACCCATAACACAAGTGTAGTTACTTAGTTTTGGGCTAGATGGCGATGTGTAGAATGTCCTACAATATTTATTTGTAATTTAAAGAAGATAATGTGTATTTTTGATTGCTTAGTTCTGGCGTAGCACTTCTACGTCGTAGATGTGCTACGTCGTAGCCGGACGCTACGGCGTAGCTCTGGTTTTTTTTATAATGAAAAAACCGCCAAGTGTGAGTCGGACTCGCGCTAAAAGGGTTCCGTACCATTATATTCTGTTTTTAGTATTTGTTGTTATAGCGGCAACAGAAATACATAATCTGTGAAAACTGTCTAGCTATCACGGTTCATGAGATACAGCCTGGTGACAGACGGACAGACAGTGGAGTCTTATCTTATCTTATATAATGGGGGCTGACAAAATTGCCAGCAACACTTCGACCCAATGGGATCTTTTGTGTTTACCCCTACCTTAATGTTTCTTACTCTTTGAAGTGGTCGATTAACGCGGTGATCCCACTGAGAGGAAGAAACCTATATTCCTCCGGTTTGGGATACGCATTCCCAAGGAGGCTCATACGCTTCGCTGCTAAGACGTCGCATTCACACAGTACGTGCTCCATAGTTTCCCTGTCCTCACCGCAGGCTCTGCAGTCGTTATTTGAAGTTAACTTCATTTTCAAAAGCATGTCATTGGTTCCGTAATGTCCTGTCAAGGCACCAACCACAGCTCGTGCTTTGCTTCTACTGTTGTTCAATATAAATTTAGAAGCCCAGTGGAGTCTTAGTAATATGGTCCCGTTTTTATCCTTTGAGTGCGGAACCCTAAAAATAGAAACAACCGGACAAAAAACTTATTTAAAATGAAATGAAATAGCTGTTATAAGTTTTATGGCACAAAAATATTAGCTCTAGTGTCATTATCCAGGCAGGAAACAGTCGACTGCGTTTGTATGGAGAGAGGGCAGGTACCCTTTCACCTTAATACACAAACAAATATTTGTACATAAATATTTGTTAGAGGCGGGAATAGAACCCGCAACCATCTGCGCCAGGCTGAAAACAGAAACGCTTCGCTCGCTCGGCCGAAAAAAATGTACTTTTCGTGTTAAAAATAACATTTAATTTTTATAAACGATCGCGTGAGGCACTAATTAGAATTTACATGTTAAAATGTTCAAACCAAATTGAACCTTATTACGAAGGACATAGAGTAGCTTTTAAATTTTAGCTACTAGTTTAAATTTCAAGCTAAATTAGACTTTACTTTAAAGAGATAGAGTTGTAATTAAGTTGTTCATGTTTAAAGTATGATTTGAAATATTTTTCTAGATAAGTATGGGGTTTATTAAGTTTCGTCATGATTTTGTTAAAAAACCGGTCAAGAGCGAGTCGGACTCGCGCACGAAAGGTTCCGTACCATTATCTTCACATAATAAAAAAAAAGTCGGCGCTAGTGGTAAAAATACATGAATGAAGGGTAAATGGCGGTGCACGGTTTATGACGTATTAAAAAAACTACTTACCAGATCTCGTTTAAACCAATTCTGGGTGGAAGTTTGCATGGTAATGTATATCATATATTTTTTTTGTTTCATCATTCTCTTATTTTAGAAGTTACAGGGGGCACACACTTTTTACTACTTTGGAAATGTCTCTCGCGTAACTATTCAGTTCAGAAAAAATGAAATTAGAAACCTCAATATCATTTTTGAAGACCTATCCATAGATACCCCACACGTATGGGTTTGATGAATTTTTTTTTCTTGAGTTTAGTTTTATGTATGGGGGGAACCCTAAAATGTATGGCTTTTTTTTTCTATTTTTGTGTGAAAATCTTAATGCGGTTCACAGAATACATCTACTTACCAAGTTTCAACAGTATAGTTCTTATAGTTTCGGAAAAAAACTGGCTGTGACATACGGCAGACAGATAGACATGACGAATCTATAAGGGTTCAGTTTTTTGCCATTTGGCTACGGAACCCTAAAAAAATGACTACCACGACCTCTGTGGCGTAGTGGACGAACGCGCACCTGCGACGCAGTTTCAGGTTCGAGTCAACATAAAAATATTTTTTTAAATTCTTACTAGTTCCTGAGATTAGCGTGTTCAACCAATTTTTTTTAAATATTTTTTTGACTAGCGACCCGCTCCGGCTTCGCACGGCTATATTATGCATGTATTATACATATAAACCTTCCTCTTGAATCACTCTATCTATTAAAAAAAACGCATCAAAATCCGTTGCGTAGTTTTAAAGATTTAAGCATACAAAGGGATATAGGGACAGAGAAAGCGACTTTGTTTTATACTATGTAGTGATAAATATACAAAAAAAATGTTGAAAATGAAAAGAAAAAAAATATATAGGTCGGTACAGCCGGCTGCATAATTGCAGCCCCCTGTAGAGTTCGAAAATTACTATTATTGGAATGTTTTCATTCTAATAATTTGATAAATGTTTGATAAATTGATGAGTTAGAAGACTTTAAACTTCAACTAAAGCAGATGTCTAGTATCTTGCTTGTATTGAAAACATTCTTATAACAGCCGATTTGGAGCTCAACGGTTGGTCTGCAATTATGCAGCCGATTTCCAAAAGTCTGTGAACAAAAGTTGTTTGTCTAGGTGCACAGAAGTAGCCCTCAACAGCTTGCCAGTATAATTACCAATAACCCTGTATATATTTAGCATGGCGGCGGCCAGTAGAACTTTGGCCACCGTTAACTTAGAAGTACATTTAAGTTATAACAAGTTTCCGCTAAGTCTTTAGGGACAGGTAGAGATTTGTGGTTAAGGTTTGCTGCCAAGAGCTTTGAGCCAGTGCCTCCTAGCCTTAAACTAAGCTTGGAAAAAATGGGACTGGGAAGAAAAGTAAAAAAGATCAGGACGAAGCCAAAAGGCGCAAATTAACACGTTAACAATGCAGCTACTAAATGTGAGGCGAATCCCACACGTGTATGCATGTATTCAATTTTCAGTAAGTTTATACTTTTATTTCCTGACAACTCTGTGATTTATGAAAATGTTGCCTGGTTTTTGGGCAATCTTTTTTATACTTTACTAGCGACCCGCTCCGGCTTCGCACGGCTGTCTTATGCATGTATTACCTATATCTAAAAACCTTCATCTTTAATCACTCTATCTATTAAAAAAAACCGCATCAAAATCCGTTGCGTAGTTTTAAAGATTTAAGCATACAAAGGGATATAGAGACAGAGAAAGCGACTTTGTTTTATACTATGTAGTGATAGTGATAGTGATAACACTCCGATTGCATTTTGATTACAAAATATTCTTGAGAATCCCATAGGCTGACTTTGAGGGTATTTTGAGCTACTTTACAATACAAATACAAAATAGTACATTGTTATCCTAGGTGTGAAAGTCACTCATTACAAGTCCCGAGACGGAGTTTGGCGCCCGAGCGTAGCGAGGGCGCTAATAGTTCGAGGGACTTAATGAGTCTTTCACCCGAGGTAAACACTGTGCTTTTCATTACGAATAATACATAAAATTCTTCCTAACAACGAGATTGGATGAGAGACTCCATACTACCTGATCCTCTTACAAGGTTAGGACCAAAGAGGTTATATACATGTAGTGTTATTCTTTGGTGCTACCTAAAGCAAGGAGGTTATGTTTTGAAGTTCCTAATGTATAATAATACTGATACTGGCTATATGCACATTGCACAAGTCGTGCGAAGCCATAATTTGACATGACAGCTGTCAGTGAAAGTGAAAAGCCCTAGGGCTGGAAGTTTTATTTTCTACACGCTCTTCAGGCATATTTAGACCTACTTTCGGAGTATGAGTAATGAAAAGTTTATTTCATTAAAATATTTAAAATTACATAGATTTACACAGTATACAGAGTCTCCTTTTAAGTATAAACTACCTGTGATGGGAGACTCTGGTTTTCCAGTTTGGTGTTACTTAAGTATTCATTTAAATATGTCAAATTATATTGTCATACCAAATATTACAGCACAAAGGCAATCAATAAAAAAAAACAGAATAATAAGTAATATAAATTGTATAAAAACTTTGAGGGTATTTTTTGTAATCGAAATGTAAAATGATATTGCAATGTAATTTAAACAATTTTATATACAAGAATTGGCGTTTATGTCGCATCAGAAGGCAAATTCTCGTAACTGTCATTGACTTTGAGGGTATATCAAAAGATAAACCAAAGTCAGTTTTTTTTTAAAGTTGACTTTGGGGGCATTATGAGCTACTTTGAGGGCTTTATTAAATAAATAAAATATTAAAATAAATATTGCAGGACATTCCAGACATCGCCATCTAGCCCCAAGCTAAGTAACTACACTTGTGTAATGGGTGCTTTTCTTTTGTAAATATATATTTATAATACATAGAAACAACCAGACCACAGACAAATATCTAAGCATAAATACTTGTCTGAGGCGGGAATCGAACCTGCAACCCTGTGTTTGGCAGTCAGGCATGGTGACCATTGTGCCAACTGGGTCGTCAAATATTGAAATGTAAATTTAAACAATGATTGTCACGAGAATTAGCCTTCTGACCGTAAGGTATTTTTCTTTTGGCTCCTATTTGATTTTTAAAACCAAAAACAATGTATTTGTTTTAATAATTTGTTTGAATTCCACCTTCGGCTCGTCCTTCCGTGAAATTTCCCCAAACGTAACAAAAATAAATATACAAACTTATTTTTTTACCGATTTATGTTTATTTTTAACCGAGTTTTGGGTTGAAAAGGTTTTATTTGTGTTGCCCTAAGGGGGCTCAAAACGGGTTGTTTACGGACTCGATCGAATGTATTGAGGACTAGCAGCGCTCCGTGGTTTCACCCGCGTAACTCCCGATCCCGTGGGAATATCGGGATAAAAAGTACCCTATGTTGCTGTCAATGAATCAATGTATCCTCCGACCAAATTTCATAGATATCGGTTTAGTAGTTTTGGAGCTTATTCAATGCAAACAAATAAACAATCAAATCTTTCCTTTTATAAGT
The DNA here is from genome assembly GCA_907269075.1 of Idaea aversata. Taxonomy (NCBI): domain Eukaryota; kingdom Metazoa; phylum Arthropoda; class Insecta; order Lepidoptera; family Geometridae; genus Idaea; species Idaea aversata. Next base: position 1,376,404 of record OU026083.1, read on the forward strand.
ATACTAACGACCCGCCCCGGCTTCGCACGGCTATATTATGCATGTATTATATTTAAAAACCTTCTTCGTTAATCACTCTATCTATTAAAAAAAACCGCATCTAAATCCGTTGCGTAGTTTTAAAGATCTAAGCATACAAAGGGACATAGGGATATAGGGACGGCGAAAAGTGACTTTATTTTATACTATGTAGTGATAACCAATAGCAACGCTAAGCGGTTTCACCCGCGTAACTCCCGATCCCGTGGGAATATCGGGATAAAAAGTAGCTTATGTTACTGTCAATGAATCAATGTATACTCACACCAATCGCCATATGGTGATGTGTGATTTATAGGGACAGACAGAGAGCGGGAAGCGACTTTGTTTTATCCTATGTAGAAAAGCGATTTAACGAATAGAACCATTTTTCTATAAAGGGTTATTGGTAATTATACTGGCAAGTCGTTGAGGGCTACTTCTGTGCACCTAAACAAACAACTTTTGTTCACAGACTTTTGGAAATTCGTAAATTTTTTTGAAAATTTTGAGGTTATATTTACAAGTATCAGCTTAACCTCAAAAATTTCAAAATTTTTTTGAAGATATACTTCTTTAGGCGCGTTATGAAAAAATGATAAGAGTGAAATTTTACAAAAGCGTCACACAAAATTCTCACGTCACACAAAATTCTCACGTCGGACGAGTTTTTTGCCGGACGAGTTTTTTGTCGGACGACTTTTTTGTCGGACGAGTTTTTTGTCGGACGAGTATTTTGTCGGACGAGTTTTTTGCCGGACGAGTTTTTTGTCGGACGAGTTTTTTGTCGGACGAGTATTTTGTCGGACGAGTTTTTTTTTTTTTTTTTTTAAAGAAGTATAACTTCTCACGCGCGTACATAAGTACACGCACCCATTTTTTTTATCGAAACCTTAGAAAAGAGGACCTTCTTAAGACCAACTTAGTGAGGAGGTTACTTTTGAACAATGAAAAAATAAAAATAAATATTTATAAAATTGCTTTTTTTGACGATAGGTATGAAGCATGTATGACGATATAACAAAATATTTGGCGTATATTTTGTAATACTTTGTTCAACCTTTTTTTATTTGTTCATACAAGTGACTAGTAATAATTGTGTGGCACATTTTTTAGAATTTCCGAAAGTCGTAGAACAAAAGTTGTTTGTTTAGGTGCACAGAAGTAGCCCTCAACGGCTTGCTAGTATAGTTACCAATGACCCTGTATAAGGGTGAGTGACAAGTCCGGGGTCAAAGTAACGTATAAAAGCAAACAGATTAAAATACCGACGGAACCCTATGGGTTTTGTATTTTGTTGCGGAACCCTCGGGTTGTTAATGACGTCATTAGTGACGCCCTGTGCCCTGGTTCTAAAACGTTGTCTCATTTTACTGTGATGAAAAAGGACATTGGATGCCAGTAGTTTTTATTGCTAAACTAAAAACTTACTTCTACTAGCAGCGCCCCGCGGTTTCAATCCCGTAACTCCCGATCCCGTGGGAATATCGGGATAATACACATGTATGCAATTTTGTAGCTCAATCGGTAACCTGGAAATGGATCAAAAATTTGTCTTACCTTTTATGATTACTTATCACAGCCTAAACCGCTGATCGTAGAGACCTGAAATATGGAGGGTGTGTTCTTTGTATGACGTAGGCATCCAATAAGAAAGGATTTCCTGAAATTCTACCCCTAAAGGGGTGTAAAAGGGGGGCAAAGTTTGTATTTGACAACGTGATTCCTTGGTCCAACCTATTATTTATGTTGCGGTCAAAAGCTAGTTTATTTTATAAAAATGACGCAACAACTACTAGTTATTTTAATATATTTATCTGACGTTTCGATCGGGTTGCACCGACCATGGTCGCGGGAAGGTTTGCAAGCGCCGTCCGTCGATACGGATAATTAATAATAAGGTATAGGTACGGTCGGCTGCATAATTGCAGACCCACCGTAGAGCTCCAAAACGGCTGTTATAAGAATATTTTCAACACAAGCAAGATACTAGACACCTGCTTTAGTTGAAGTTTAAAGTCTTCTAACTCATCAATTTGTCAAACAAAAACTAATTTTCGAACTCTACCGGGGGCTGCAATTATGCAGGCGACTGTACTTTCGGGTAATAAGGATGAAAGTTTTTTTAAAACCTTGTGACAAAATAACAGGAAAATAAACAAATTAATTGTTCTTTCATATTTATACTCAGTATTTATACAGGGTGTCCCAGAAGTCAACGTCAAACCGAAACCGGGCGATGGGCCAAGTCATGAGAGTTATCAGAAAAAAAAAAAAAAAAAAAAGTCATGTACCTTTCGAATTACGAGTAATTACAAAATAATTAAAAAACTGATACCCTTTGATGATCTTTCAAGTCCTGTGACTACAAATATTAAGTTATTGTGAAACTTTTTTTTGTAATGTAACCATGAATAACCCCTATGTAAAATACAATTCAAAATTAAATCATAATTGCCTCAGTTTTAAATAAAATGTTGGATTTTTGACCAACATTAATTTAAAATAATTACATCACCCAACTTTAACAGACTATACCGTAAAAAAAATGCACCACACTATTTTGGCAAGTAACTTTAAAAGATGGCGCATTTAGTCAGGATTCCAAAATGGTACGATACTTGTTAAAGTACTCCTCAATTTTAGAAAAAAAAAATGTTTTTAACTAAACCGGATTTTATAACAATTTTATTTATTAAGTTAAAATGTTAGTATTGCAGCCAAGGCATTTTTAAGTTAAAAAATTACAGGCACAGGTACGATTAAGTCAGACGATAACGTTATTTTGCCTAGTTTAGGTAAATACAGGTAAGCGAGTAAAGTGAGTGAGACAGTTAGTCGCTTCCTTGCTAAGTCAGAGCGAGATAGATAGTGACGCTACTTTTATGCAAGAGTGAGACGCATTGATACATCTTTTCGACCAGTGTGAGTGAAACAGATAGTGACGCCATCTTGGCCAAATAGTGATGCATGAGTACATTGTGCTTCAGTACGTTACGCTCTTTCGTCTACTGCACATCTTTCTTCATCCGTATTGACTTCGTACTTACAACTGTGGCTTTTTAATATTGGACTCGATTTGTATTGTGATTTGGATTTATCTGGCCCGTTTCTGACGACCCTGTTGTTGTGTTTATCTAGTGTGTTATCATGCCTTCTCGATACACCGCACGAGAATACGCCAACATGCATCTCATTTATGGAGAGTGTTTATGCAACGCTAATGCTGCAGCTAGAATGTATCGAGAGAGATACCCAAACGCTGAGCGTTATCCCGATCATCGAGTATTTGTTAATGTGCATCGATCATTCTTAGAGGGTCGATTCCCTAATCAAATGGTTGGCGAAGGAAGGCCCGTCATGCCCTACGAGGACGAAGTGATTCGGGCGGTCGAACAAGACCCAAGCATCTCAATTCGTGGAATTGAAGGAAGCATTGGAGTGCCCAAAAGTACCGCACATCGTATTTTGAAAAAGAACAAGCTTCATCCATACCATGTTCAACGAGTTCAAAGTCTGTTACCCCGAGACTACCCAGAGAGAGGGCGTTTTTGTCGAACGATGTTGCAGAAGCACGGAGAGGATCCACGATTTGTTGAAAAAATTCTATGGTCCGATGAGTCGACATTCAAAAAGGATGGCTACATGAACCTCCACAATTTACATGAATGGCACATGGAAAATCCAAATTTAATGCGGGAAGACAGATCGCAATACCGATTTAAAGTAAACATGTGGACGGGAATTCTGAATGGTAGAGTTGTTGGTCCAATCGAGCTGCCGGACAATTTAAATGCCCAGGCTTATCTGGACTTCTTACAAAACCAATTGCCAAATTTACTGGAAGAAGTGCCACTGAACATCTACGGCAGTATGTGGTTCCAACAAGATGGCTGCCCAGCGCATTATGCGCGCACAGTACGAGAGTTTCTCGATCGAGAATACCCCGATAGGTGGATCGGGCGAGGTGGTACAATTTCATGGCCTGCCCGTTCGCCCGATTTAAACCCTTTAGATTTCTTCTACTGGGGTACGATAAAGGAAAAAGTTTACTTTAAACCCATCCAAGATTTAGACGAGCTGCGCCTAAGAATTACGGAAGCTGCTCAAGATATCAACTCAAGAGGATACGCCCGTCTTATTACACGATCATTTTTAAGGAGATGTAGAGCTTGCATTGCAGCTGAAGGCAAACAATTTGAACATTTGCTGTAAATTCTTGTAAAAATGTAAATAAATGAAACTGAAATCCAATGTCTGAATTTTATTTTAAGCTCGCACCTAAACCTAACAAATTACTGATAGATAACCCATGGTAACTCTGATAACTCATTCAATAGGATGGCGCATCTATCTGTTTCACTTACATTGTCAAAATGGTATGAGTAACAAAGAAAACTGTCTACCGGTTTAGTTAAAAACATTTTTTTTTTCTAAAATTGAGGAGTACTTTAACAAGTATCGTACCATTTTGGAATCCTGACTAAATGCGCCATCTTTTAAAGTTACTTGCCAAAATAGTGTGGTGCATTTTTTTTACGGTATAGTCTGTTAAAGTTGGGTGATGTAATTATTTTAAATTAATGTTGGTCAAAAATCCAACATTTTATTTAAAACTGAGGCAATTATGATTTAATTTTGAATTGTATTTTACAGAGGGGTTATTCATGGTTACATTACAAAAAAAAAAAAAAAAAGTTTCACAATAACTTAATATTTGTAGTCACAGGACTTGAAAGATCATCAAAGGGCATTAGTTTTTTAATTATTTTGTAATTACTCGTAATTCGAAAGGTACATGACTTTTTTTTTTTTTTTTTTTTTTTTCTGATAACTCTCATGACTTGGCCCATCGCCCGGTTTCGGTTTGACGTTGACTTCTGGGACACCCTGTATAATGACCTGTTTTTAAGAAGTTTTCTTTATTGATTACGTTTTAATTAGGGTCCCGCAGATACCTTAGATTATTTTACTCTAAAGACTTTTTACACGACCTTTTTTAATTCCATAAAAAAACATTTTGAACCTACAAAACAACCAAGTAAACAGTACAAAACAATCTGGCAGCGAAGAAAAAGAAATAAAAGAGGGGAAAAAAGAAAAATAAATAGTTTCCTTATTTGAATTAGCCAATGAGAGGACTCGTGGCGAAATGACCCGCTATGAGTAAATTGTCTGGTCGTAGTGTTGGGACACTTAAGTAGGTAAATGTCGATAAAATTGATTGAATTGGTTTTATCGATAATTATTTTTTTTGAACGAAATATCCTTATCGCGCGTTGCGAAAGGGGACAGAAAAAATTAAGACCAAAAGTTGTAACGACACTTTTTGCATAGAAAGCAAGCCAGTTATTTTCGTTTCGTCTTTCTATTTCGCATTGAACAGTGTGATGTCGCGACGATTATTTAAAAAAATATATTACAATTCTTCACTGATTAATCGAAAGGAACTTCGTTCCATCCGGTGTCCCTTGACAACTCACAAGTTTTTTTTTATAAAAAAAAAATAAAGAAGACATTTATTTGGACAAGCACACGACACAAGACAATCAGAAAAGTAGTAGCAACCATAAAAGCACTGACATAAAACAAAAGTATAAAATAAGAAAGAAAAATATATAGGTAATAATAAGAGAATACAAAAGAAATGAAAAAATAAGATCAAAAAAAGCCGTGTGCCTCCAAAAAGTCTTGCGTCTTTTTACACTTCTCCGATCAAAATCTTTGCATATCCGAACAACCTACGGTCACGTCGTCATTTACTTTCTCTTTACGGCCTATAATTAACGAACTGAGGTGGCTTGAAATAGATCGCTTTAAACAATAAGACCACCCTTTGTGACACTTACATTTAAGCTTTGTTTTTATATTTAATGTAATTGTAAATAGTGTTTGCAATAAAGAATTTACTATTATATCTAAGTGCTCTCAGTTATATAGAAAAAATGTCATTACATTATCAATGTCAAAAGTATCGATATCGATAAACTGTTCCCAACAACACCCCATCACTAATCAAAGATGGTTTACAGTAATCCGGAGACGTCTTTATACAACATTCTGATAGAATTGATTTCTTTCGCTTCATCGGACTAAAGGCCAATTCAAATCGGGCCCTTTGTGCGTGAAATACTAAAGGAATAAAGTACAATTTTATATAGAAAACTTATTTAATAAGACTGCTGTGATGTTATCTACATGATAGTGATGATGACAACGCGAAACGGATGAAACTTGGTATGAGGATGCATTGATTTATTGACAGTAACATAGGGTACTTTTTATCCCGATATCCCCACGGGATCGGGAGTTACGCGGGTGAAACTGCGGCACGCAATCAGTTGATTGCTAAGTTCGACACAAAACGCTTCTGTTTTACAACTCTATTGGTGACCATTTTATTTGCGTTCAATCACGGAGAAAGCCTTTTTAAGATAATTTTATTACCACGTTCTGTTTGCAATAGACGGGTCGAAGTTTTTAAAGGAAAAATAGGCAGCTGTCCTTTTGTTTTTGACTCTAATAAATTGATGAAACACCTGCATTCACAAAAAAGTGTCACGGTAATAAAAAGGTTGCCTGGAAGAGATCGCTTTGAGCGATGAGGCCGCTCTTTGTAACACTTAGACTTAAGCTTTGTTTTTATTTAATGTTATTTGAAAATGGTGTTTACAATAAAGAATTTATCTATCTATCTAATATTGTGTGACGTCATGCGCTCATGCGTCATGGTAACATGACCATGACGCGTTATGGTAACTTAGGAAACAGAGTATTTAATAATAATAACGCTCATCTGGGCTTGTGTTGTGGTGTCGAGTGACGAATAGAAGACTGTATAAAGGAAAAAATATAATATAAGGAAATAAAAAGAAAAATATATATAGGTATCGTTTTCTTATGTCGATATCACGTAGATCTCGATAAGATCTATCATTTTTGTAAAGTGACCATGAAATGTAACGTTTTAAGTTTGACAGCTGTCACTTTGACACTCGTCTTTTGTATATTTTTTTGATCGTCTTTTGTTTTGTTTTTAAGATCAACCAGTAATTTTAATTAATAGTACCTAGTTACATGGTTAAAACGCCAATTTAATATTTTCCCTCCTCAATAATAATTATTTTTTGTAACTTACAGTACTTAGTAGTACTTGGTAGGGATAGGTGGAACTTTTTTTCCACCTATCCCCACTAGTAGCTGGACGGTAGGGATAGGTGAAAAAAAATCCACTTATCCCTATTTATCGTCCGTAACTCGACCACATCTCGACTTTACAGACTACCATTTGTTTTTTTATAAAAATACTGCGCCTCGCAGTAACTCCCGATCCCGTGGGAATATCGGTATAAAAAGTACCCTATGTTACTGTCAGTGAATCATCGTATTCTCATACCAAGTTTCATCTAAATCGGTCCAGTAGTTTTGGAGCCTATTCGTTACAAACAAAATATCTTTATCATATTAGTGTAGATGAATGAATTTATATTTATTTATGGGAAAATAAAACAGCATTTTGTTACAGAATTTATTATTATATATAATACTAGCGACTTGTCCCGGCTTCGCACGGCTATATTATGCATGTATTATACATATTTCCTCTTCAATCACTCTATCTATAAAAAAAACAGCATCAAAATCCGTTGCGTAGTTTTAAAGATTGAAGCATACATAGGGATATAGGGACAGAGAAAGCGACTTTGTTTTACACTATGTAGTGATAAAATATTGGTAAGCAATTTATTACATATATTTATTTCAAAATATACATATTTTATTAATAATAAGGGATCCGTTTTTGCTTTCGAAGTACGAAACCCTAAAACTCATGTGTTTTTTTAGTTATGCATTATTATGTAATACAAATACCAGATTTCTCCCTAGTTTCGAAATGGACTATAGCTGTTTTAAACAATAAAACATAAATATACTTATGAAATTTTGGTATTTTTTTTATTAAATTTCAAAAAGACAACCCCATTAGGCTAAGAAGCGTTAATCTGAAAATCCTAAAACACCATTTAGCGACTCTGTAGACTAGATACATTTCAATCGGGCAATAGTTTGCCAACAAAGTCGCATCTGACAACCTATGCGATACACAAAGTTATGACTTCTATTCCCGCGGTGGAACAAGTAATGTATGATCCCATCGAATTTAAAACACTAATTTTTGATGTGATAATTGTCAATTAATTTAGTGAAACATCTGTATTCACACAAAAGTGTGACGTCATGCGTCATGGTAATATAACCAGACGCGTCATGGTAACTTAAGAAACAAAGTATTTAATAATAGTATCGCTCATCTGGGCTTGTGTTATGGTAGCTAGTGATGAATAGAAGACTTAAATGAAAAAAAAAACATATAAAAGAAAAAAAAAGAAGAAATAAAAAGGAAAAATATATTAATAAATCTCAATTTTTCCTCGTTTTCTTATGACGTAAAAGATTTAAGCATACATAGGGACAGAGAAAGCTACTTTGTTTTATACTATGTAGTGATAGTGATAAGGAAAAAGGAGTTGATTGTTTGTTTGCATTCGCTGCGCTGCGAAACTACTGGACCGATTTAGATGAAACTCGGTATGAGAATACATTGATTCATTGACAGTAACATAGGGTACTTTTATCCCGATATTCCCGCGGGATCGGGAGTTATGAGTGAAACCCTGAAGCGCTTCTATGCATGAAGATAAAATTTAACAATCGCCCGATCAAAAGTTTTTCATTAAAAAGTAACCCTTAAGGCAATAACCACGAAAATTAAAAACATGTCAACCGTTAAATTGTGTGAAAATACCCTGAAAGTGTCTGAAAAGGCTGGAATTAAAGTCAAATGCTTCAGAGAATTAATTTAACTTTTATTCAATTTTATACTTTTAGGGTTCCTTACCCAAATGGTAAAAACGGGACTCTATTACTAAGACTCCACCGTCAAAGTTTATTGTTAATTTTTTTAGGTTAGAGTTATTCTATGAAATAAATATTCTGATTCTAAAATCAGCTGATTTTTTTTAACTTAGTACAGTCGATAGAACTTGAAAACCAGCCAAGTGAGAGTCGGACTCGCGCACGAAGGATTCCGTACCATTATATTTAATTTTTAATATTATTATAGTGGTAACAGAAATACATCATGTGTGAAAATGTCAACTGTCTAGCTATCACGGTTCATGATATACAGCCTGGTGACAGACAACCAGGCTGTATCTCATGAACCGTGATAGCTAGACAGTTGAAATTTTCACAGATTATGTATTTCTGTTGCCGCTATAACAAAAGATATATTGTTATGGAACCCTTCGTGTGCGAGTCCGACTCACACTTAGCCGGTTTTTATTTTTCGGAAAATAAATCCGGAACATAAACAGGTCGTTTAATAGTAGGTACATGAGCACACATGTACTGTAGCGATATTCATAGTTTCAACTTAAGAAATAGGGATGAGCTGACCTTGCCCGGTAGTAGGCTCCGGAAAATAAACAGGACGTTTAATAGTACATGGTGTGCTCTATTATAATAAATTACCTAAACATGTATATGACATGTCCATTAACAGGTTCAAAACTTTTATAAAGCATAAATTGTGCAGTAAGGCGTATTATGATACTTCGTCTTACCGTAATGATAAGAACCCATGGACATGACTTTAGTTGCTCCATTTCAAATAATACTTTCAAATATTTGTAATATTGACCATTGTGAGCGTGATCATTTGAAAAAAAAACCCCATGAGTTTCTTGTGCCTTCTTCTCATTGGTGGGCGCGTTCCGAAGGCACACCTCCTAACTTAGTTTTTAAGACGTTTCTATGTGATCTTTGTACCCATGTATTACATCCTAATGAATGTACAATGTGTGTGTGTAATGTGTTTTGTATTTGAATTATTAGAATGAAAATATTAAAAAAAAAACGAACATGTAACGAAGTCCCTTTACAATTATTGTATTTCTTTTTTTTTTTGTTTTTGTTACGCGTAACGCATTTTTTCTCGCCTCCTGTCACCAACCCTAAGAATAAGGATCTACGTTTAAATAAGAGTAATTTCAGAACTCTCCGGTGGGTCTGCAATTCTGTAGCCGACTGTACGTTCGTCTGCATAGTTGCAGACCCACCGTAGAGCTCCAAAACGGCTGTTATAAGAATGTTTTCAACACAAGCAAGATACTAGACACCTGCTTTAGTTGAAGTTTAAAGTCATCAATTTATCAAACAAAAATTATTAGATTGAAAACATTCCAATAACAGTAATTTTAGAACTCTACCGGGGGCTGCAATTATGCAGCCGACTGTACAATCCACGGTCTAAAGTCTCTGCCCACCGTTACGTTTACAATCCTGTGCAGCACTATTAGAGCATTATAACAACGTAACCTGTGGATCGAACCCACGTCGGTTGGTGTAGCGGGTGGCTCCTTATACCACTCACACAACTCAACACATAGCTAACATGTTGAAAATAATAATTACACTGAGTACTTTTAATTCAAGTATTTATGTTTGTGTGTAACGTCTATTAGAAGAAGGTCGTAACTCCAATACTTGTTGATAGTATTATTGTAGCAAACTGATCATTTACTTATGACCCTTACTGTACATGACATAATTTCAACCAACTTCAGACTCATACATATGTAATGTGGTAGAACCAAGCGTGATGTTACATAATTGCGTCACAATTCTGTTCCAAGTCTTTAATTATGACGACCTCTTTGGCGATGTTGATGAATGTGATGCGAAAGGTTGTAGGTTCGAGTCCTGCTGTCGAATTAGTATTTGTTTACAGAAATAATGAATAAATTAAATAAATAAATATTGCAGGACATTCCACACATCGCCATCTAGCCCCAAGCTAAGTAACTACACTTGTGTTATGGGTGCTAGACAACGGATAATACATAGAAACAACCAGACCACAGACAAATATCTAAGCATAAATACTTGTCTGAGGCGGGAATCGAACCCTTAACCATGTGTTTGGCAATTATAAGTAGGTATATATTTACAAAAGAAAAGTATATAAGTAGTATATGAGTTGTCTATCACCCATAACACAAGTGTAGTTACTTAGCTTGGGGCTAGATGGCGATGTGTGGGAGTCCTGCAATATTTATTTTATTTATTTATTTTACTTCATTCTACTTTCTAACCAACGCCATCTATTGAAACATAACAGAACTATTTAATTTTGATTTAATTCCTTAAATAACATGACTGGCCTATCTATTCATTCCATTTCTAATGTAAACATTAGAATTTCGAATTCTAAGCCTTTTGTTTGTTTAACTTAACGATCGGATAGCACTGGCTATATGCTTCAACCGTACGAAGCCAATAATCGAAGGAAAAAGTAAGAAACATAGATTATCTGTAGAGTTAAATTAACGCGATGTAGCAGTGCTACGAATCTGTAGCATATGCTACGAATTATCGTAGGTGTTTGCTACGAATCCCTACGAGCAAAACTTTTGACTTCCATCCGTCAAAAGCGACTTGCTTTTTTACAAGTAATGGCTTGGTATGACCTGAGCATATAGCCAGCGTTAAGGTGAAAGGGTACCGGCTCTCTCTCCATACAAACGTAGTCGACTGTTTCCTCCCTGGATAATGACACTAGCACAAATATTTTTGTTGCATAAAACCTATAACTGCCATGACTATGCCCCTATATCTAGTTTTTATTTTTAGTTTCTAATTATCATAGAAATAAAGATTAAAAAACAAAAAAAAAACAAAACATAGGGGCATGGTTATGGCAGTTACAAATTTTATGCAACAAAAATATTAGCTCTAGTGTCATTATCCAGGGAGGAAACAGTCGACTACGTTTGTATGGAGAGAACGCTAGGTACCCTTTCCTCTTAAGCAACAATATTCGCAAAGGGGTACATTTAGTATGGGAGTTTGGCATTGTTTTTTGCGCGATGCCTTTTGAAACCCATACCTATCGATAAAGGGCATTATGACGAAACAATGCCTTCATCCTCTATCATATAAAAAAATCAATGGATATTTGAAAGAAATCTGCGGAAACTACTGAACCGATTTTCAAAATTCTTTCACACATGGAAAACCAAATTTTCAGGACGTGCTCTAAGGTGCTAAATAATCCCAATATTCCCACAGAATCGGGACCAATACGGGAAAAACCACAGGCATTAGTAGTCCAGATCAATTTTAGATTTTCAATTCCCTATGTGTCATAGAAATCTGACAGATCGTATTCGAGTGTGAGCGAGAAAGGTGTATAGGTAAACGTATATGTGTCAGAGAGATGGAGTATATCAGTGGGTGACACAGATATTACGGATTCAGCTGCTTTGCGATTAGGGTTGCCACTTTAAAAAAAAACTGCTTTTTGATTAATTATTTCCAATCGATTAAGCTGGGAGAGTGAGGAATGCAACAAATTGGTCAATTTTTTAGGCAATATTTTGTCACCTAAAATAATGATTTTTCTGATTTTTTGATAAATTATTTCCTCTGGATACGGTAGACTAAGCTGAAAGGACGAAATAGGTGCAGGGCCATACCGCTTTTTTTATTCTTTTTTTATTAGTGGCAGAAAAAAATTGTGAGGATGTGATGAGGATCTTCGGAGTGATGAACAAAATTTCACGAGAGTGCAACAAATTACTCAGTTTTTAATTATCCAATATATTTAACTAGATGCACCCTGCCATTTCACCCGCATAAGTCCCGATCCCGTGGAAATCCATTCTCATATTATTAAACTGAAGAGGTTGTTGATGAACGCGCTAATCTCAGGAACTACTGGTTCGAATTGCAAAAATATTTTTGTTTTCGACGACCTGTTTATTTTCCGGAGCCTACTACCGGGCACGGTCAGATCATCCTTATTTCTTAAGTCTTAAGTTGAAATTATTAATTTAGCTATTTTTACGAAAAATATCAGGATTTTTGTGAACGTTTCTCATCTTAGTCGACCATGTCTGGAGGAAGGAATTCGTCAATCACTACATAGTATAAAATAAAGTCACTTTTCGCTGTCCTTTTGTCCCTATTTCCCTATGTATGCTTAAATCTATAAAACTACGCAACGGATTTTGATGCGGTTTTTTTTTAATAGATAGAGTGATTCAAGAGGAAGGTTTATATGTATAATACATGCATAATATAGCCGTGCGAAGCCGGAGCGGGTCGCTAGTATCGTATATTTAATAGAGCAGTGGCAACCCTTCTCAAAATCCGAGGCAGGCTTTTAGCGGGAAATTAAATTCAATTCCATACGGGCATGGCTCGATAACTGAACATGGATTTGCCTCTACACCCTACCACATTATCTATGCCACTCTATGAATTTACTATTGATTGAAAGCTTTCCGAAGCTCTTAACTGACTTTTAAATATAAAACCGGTCAAGTGCGAGTCGGACTCGCGCACGAAGGGTTCCGTACCATTAGCATCACATAAAAATCACGTCTGTTAAATATGAGTTATAAAAAAATAGATGGCGCTAGTGGTAAAAGTACATGAATGAAGGGTAAATGGCGGTTTACGGTTTGTGACGTATTTAAAAAACTACTTACCAAATCTCGTTCAAACCAATTTTGGGTGGAAGTTTGCATGGTAATGTATATCATATATTTTTTTTAGTTTCATCATTCTCTTATTTTTGAAGTTACAGGGGGGGGACACATTTTACCACTTTGGAAGTGTCTCTCACGTAAACTATTTAGTTTGGAAAAAAATAATATTAGAAACCTCAATATTATTTTTGAAGACTATCCATGGATAACCCACACGTATGGGTTTGATGTTTTTTTTTGAAGTGAAAACTTCTTATGGCGTGTTGGGCACTTTTGTGGGTGAGCATTTTCAGCCGTTCTCGCGACAGACGACAGATTTTCTCGCGACAGATGAGATTTTACACAGATATACAGTTTTTTAATTTGGCTGTGAGTGTATTAAGACGTACATATGGTATTTTTTAACGGACGACTATTGACGGACGACAAATGTCGGACGACTATTTGTCGGACGACAAATAGTCGTCCGACTATATTTTTTTTTTCATCTAAAACTCTTTTTGCGTATGTTTTCGCGACAGATGAGATTTTACACAGATATACAGTTTTCACTTCTGCCTGCACTCCCGGAGTGCGCTGTTTTTTTTTAGTTTTAGTTCTATGTATGGGAAACCCTAAAATTTATTGTTTTTTTTTCTATTTTTGAAGTAAAACTTCTTCAGGCGCGACTAGGGAGTAACTCAGCTTTTTTTTCTGACGGAAGTAACGCTTACGTAGTTTCCGGTTATATTGACATGTGCTGCTCTAACCTCAAAATGACAGCTGACTTAATATATAGTTGCATACCTATATTATCTACTTTGTGAAATTAAAAAAGAGGTTGGTGCATAGAGGTACTACACCTTTACCGAAGACCTTCAATAGTATTAGGAAGTTAGTGACTGTCCGCGATGTTATTCTTCTGTCTCTAATTAGATAGTTTGATTATAAGTTAGAGTAGCGGAAACCTTTGAAAGGTTACACGCACACATTTTTTTTTAATTATAATCCTAAAGTATGTTCGTCTGTTTGTTTCAGAACATTATCACATTTTCGTCGGGGATTTGAGTCCAGAAATTGAAACGCAAAGCCTTCGAGACGCCTTCGCGCCCTTCGGCGAGATATCGTAAGTATTTTTATATAAAAGCTATTTATTAATTTAACTTGTAACACAGTGGTGTTACCAGATTTAACATTGAAAATATTTCTAAAATTAAATTGCTTTATTAATTAGGAATCATACAATGAATAATATCACTTTGAAGCGTCTTCAAAAAGTAAGTTAGGATGTGTGCCTTCGGAACGCGCCCGCCAATGGGAAGAAGGCACAATAAACTCATAGAAAGTACAAGAAAATCATTTCTCATTTTAAGATTCTCGAATAATTATCCAGAAAAACGCAACAGGCCGATAGATGAGGTCGCGAGAGATGCTCTCCATACAAACGTAGTCGACTGTTTCCTCCCTGGATAGAGCAAATATTTTTGTTGAATTAAACTTATAACTGCCATGACCATTTTTTGTTTTTTAAATCTTAACCCTTCCACAAATAATTTCAAAATGTAAAAATTTAAGGGGCGGGGCGTGGAATGCGCGGCAGTGGTCAAAAAACGCGATGCAAGAATCTTGTCTTGCTATTATTTCACTAAAAATGAATAAATACGTTGATGAATCGTTGAAACGTGTTCTAATTACTTTATAGTAACAAGACTATACTTTTTACTGTTATTCACTAACAAATATCTCGGAAATCGGCATAAATAGCTCGAAAATCGGCATGAAGTCGGAAGCAGAAGAAGAAGATGAAGAGGACTTTACTTATAGTTATTACGACGAATTTCTAACAAATAATTACCTAAATAGTACCTAAATAAGGAGAATAATCAATTTTCTTTACTTAGAGCCATTACTTACGTCAAATAAATCCAATTAGAATAAATCCAATAAGAATCCATGTCACTCACACTCACACTCACAACACGACTGACACAAGTGACAACTTCAATGGCGGAAAAGAAAAAATCAAAGCATAGACTACGTATTATTTTTTGTTCAGGGAGCAGGAAATTTATCAAAGGACAGATATAGTCAAACTTCTTCATACAAAAGTAAACTCTAACTACTTGAAAATAAAGCTCAAAGTCGCGTGGACGAGCGCAGTGCCCGGGCACCGCTTGGGGTTTGACTGAGGCGCAATATTTTAAAATGGCGCGGTGCCCGGGCACCGCTTGGGGGTATAGAGTATTATCTATGATAATTAGAAAATGAAAAAAACCAAAATATAGTCATGGCAGTTATAAGTTTTATGACACATAAATATTTGCTCTAGTGTCATTTTCCAGGTAGGAAACAGTCGACTACGTTTGTATGAAGAGAAGGTAGGTCCTTAAAGCATCGTATGCTTTTTGAATTTATAAAATCGGACGGGAACATTTAAAAAAAAAAAATATATTTGTATTTTTTTTCGGTTTTGAGACTGAATTTTTTTTTTTCTTATTATCTATTTTTTTTTCTGAGGAGAGTTCCGTTTTTAGTATTTATTGTTATAGCGGCAACAGAAATACATAATCTGTGAAACGACTCTCTAGCTATCACGGTTCATGGGATACAGCCTGGTGACAGACGGACAGACAGTGGAGTCTTAGTAAAAGTTTCCCGTTTTCACCCTACGGAACCCTAAAATAGACCCACATCCGTTGACGTATCTAAAATCTTAACCACCTACTTTTCAGTTGGCAAAGCAAGACCGCCTTGCTCTGGCAGACGGCCAAAACTAAGCGTTTCTTTTACAGAAGCCATTTTATATTTTTCACTTAGAATAATTATTATTCTTTAGTATTGTCCGGCCTAATTCGAAGATTTGGACATGGTTTGGACAGGAAAAGTTTTTCTATTTGTTATGTGTTGTGATTTTGAAGTATAATGAAGTGAAAACTTATTTTAGCGAGGTACGCATTTTTTAGAAGAGATAAAGTCTCTGAACTCGCGACACCGTTACGAGACGCAGCTACAGTGTGTGCATATATGCTTGTACATATATTTTGTAGTTTAGTAAATAAGTTGTTTTTTTTTTAGGTTATAGTTTTTTTTTTTATTTAGTTTTTTTTGTGCAACCGTTTTTTTTTACTAGCAGCGCTCTGCGATTTCACCCGCGTAATTCCCGTGGAAATATCGAAATATAAAATCGCCTTCCTCGACAAATGGACTATCCAACACAAAAATATTTTTTCAATTCGAACCAGTAGTTCCTGAGATTAGCGCGTTCAAGCAAACAAATAAACTCTTCACCTTTATAATATAGATTAATTATGGCTTCGCACTGCTTATACATATAGCCAGTATCACTACATAGTATAAAACAAAGTCGCTTTCCGCTGTCTGTCCCTATGTATGCTTAGATCTTTAAAACTACGCAACGGATTTTGATGCGGTTTTGTTTCATAGACAGAGTGATTCAAGAGGAAGGTTTTGGTATATAAAACAAAACTACCACACGTACGAAGTCACGGGCAACAGCTAGTCAAGTAATATTTTACATAAAATTATGGCCTGATTTTCAGAAATCGGGCTCGAAGTGTTTTATTATAGATAGATAGATAAATTCTTTATTGCAAACACCATTTTTGAATTACATCTACAAAACCACTTTTGGTTGTAATTTTATAACTCAAGAACGGGCTCACCTATCCAAATCAAATGTTTAAGCTTTGTTTGGACTATTTAGTAGATCATTTACCATGGATAATTTTGTTATGGGGATTTTGCTGTCAAGTAGGTCTGAGAATCGGCTACTATCTATTTTGTATTTTGTTTCCTTTAGTTTTCTTTTTTATATGGCAAAACAACGTTTGCCGGGACAGCTAGTAAAATATAAAAAACAAAACTTAAGTCTAACTTCGAATCCGGAACGAAGTAATTCGCCAGAGAACTAAAGTGATCGACATAGATCAACGGATTAGCAAACTGAAGTGGCAGTGGGCTGGTCATATCTGCCGCAGGACTGATAATCGTTGGGTGAACTTGTCCTGGAGTGGAGACCGCGAATTGGCAAACGTAGTGTAGGACGCCCTGTGACCAGGTGGAGCGACGACATACGCAAAGCGGTGGGCAGTGAATGAAGAAGATGAGCCGAAGATCGGACTTAGTGGCGTATCTTGGGAGAGGCCTACGTCCAGCAGTGGACTGACACCGGCTGATGATGATGATGAAGTCTAACTTAAGATAGTAAAAGTCGTCACATTTTCTTAAGTTTTTTTCCTGTTTTTTTTTTGTTTATATGTATTTTAAGGTTTTTCTTTGTTATAAGTAGAAAAATACTCATCAAAAAAATCTCTGAAACTAAAAGAGCTACGATTTTAGGAAATTCGATCATTAAAGACATAAAATTGATAAAGTTAATTTGACACCGGCCAAGTTAAAGCCAAAAATTGAATTTAAAAAAATTTACAATCAAATCAACGATAATGAGACCACGAGAATGTCATTACGTTGAAATGCAATAGTTATTACCGAAAAATTCTTCTCGATTTTCTATTTTACAGTTGCGAGCAAGGAATTGTGGTCTAAAACTATTTATTAGCTGAACTCGAGCTATTTCGTGGCAGAATTCCATTCCCTTGCGGTACGAATAAGGAATGACGAAGCAAAAAAAAATCGAACACAAAAATAAATAAATAAATTGTCCAAAAATGTCCTAATTTAATTTCTATTAATTGTAATTAATTGCCAATTAAAAGCTATCGATGTAAAATAATTAATACGTGAAACCGAGAGTGGTATAGACTTAGTGGTAGGTACTTCGACTTTCATTCTGAAGATCGTTGGCTTGAATCTCTGCCGGCCGTGCACGGAAAACGTCGTGATGAAACCTGCAGCTTACTTGTCTCCAAACGTATTGATGAGTTATTTACACGCTTAGTCGACCGTGTCCAGAGGAAATAAAGGTGATCGACATATACTCCATCCTCAAGCAAAAACGACTAAAGGATAGACTAGATGTCAAGAAACGAAGAAAGTAAATTTAGATTTTAGGTTAAAATCTGAAGAAGTGTGCTTCTTATTTATTCAGTTTCTGAGTAGGTCAGATAATTAGATTGCCAGAATCTCAGCATCCCTAATGTTCAGTACATCAGATTCTAATTTGACTAGAATATAATTTAGACCATATTCTGAGTAGTACGACATTCAGTACAGTCGAAAGAAAAAAAACAACTTCACTTTAAAAAACATTTTTGAAGTGTAAACTTATTTGAGCGCGGTACGCATATTTTTAGATGAGATAAAATCTCTGAACTCGTTACGAGATTCAATATGACAGCTACGTCATTATCGGCTTCAACAGTACAATATTTTCGTCGCTCAGTAATAAGACTTTGTGGCTTGGTGGTTTTGAGTGCTATATATAACACTTGTATGAATGTTTAGCCCGTGGTTCGAAACTCACCGAACACTGCAGTTATTGCTTGAATATATGTTGTTTTTGTTTTTAAATTTTCACTGTCGCCACTCCCGGAGTACAACCATTTTTTTTAAAATTAATTACTCTAATTTAAAGACTTCTAACGTCTTCTAATAATTCAATTAAATAGAGGTCTAGTTGCAGAAAAACCGACCAACACTCTTAAGTGTGAAATTTGTTAGTAAATAATTTAATTCCGTCCGACCTAAATCGTCTGCTCCAAAGTGTAAAACGTATAATTTATTTAAAATTCCGCGTCGTCGCTAACATTGGGCCAATTTTAATAATTCCATTCATTTACATACAAATTTCAATTGAATTCGAATTGAATGGTTTAAGCTGAATAAATTGATTTGTATATGTTTGTTTGTATTAGCTACATCCCGCGGATTGACCTGCGTGACTTCAAGAAAGGAGGATATTCTCAATTTTTCGCGTATTTTTTATGTATGTTCGCCGATTACTCAAACGCCTGGACTACTTGCCACTTGCACTTGCTGACTTGAAAAATTCTTTTTTGTTTGAAACGGGATAACTCACAGGTGGTTCCATAAAAATTTGATGAAAATCTGATGAGGATCTTCGGAGTGATGAACAGAATTGCACCTCGAGAGTGCAGCAAATTGCTCAGTTTTCGATTTCCACCAGTAGAATTAGGCCATCCGATGAATGGAGCATCTGTAACCACCTTCTCATCAGAAAACTCTTTAATCGGTTACGATTACAGGTTATTGCCTATTAATTATGGCTTCGCAAGACTTATGTATACTTATGTATGTATATAGTCAGTATTAAGTAATATTATTCATAAAATTTAGCCCAATTTTCAGGCTTTGTGCTTAAAGCGTTTCAAAACAGTCACATTCATCATAGTTCGTTAAGTCAGGTCCCATAGTAATGCGGTGGCTACTGTACTATAACCTTGTAGGATATTTTGGAGGGAACGAGACAAGTCCATATTTGACACTGATTTTCACTTTCACTACACTTTCACTACACTTTGTGCACTCTCATGGAACTAAATTAAATAACATTCTACCAGAATTATATAATTCAAATTAGTTCTTGAATTGTAGTTTTTATGATTTATTTATTAATTTATTTTTGCATTAATTTATTTGTTTATTTATTATTTTTTAATAAGTAATTGTAATTTTCTTTTAGTTTTATTTGTTTATAATTTTTTTCGTAAGTAAATTTTAATTCTTGTATTTATCATTCCACGGTACTTCAATGCTTAGTTGTACCATTCGTGGTACTAGCGATACATCAATTTTTCTGATGGTACTACTGATCCTAAATAGTTGTCACTAGTACCATTAAAGGTACTAAGGATACACAGTTGTGTCACTTGTACAATCAATGGTACAAATCAATGGTAGGTACTTCGGACACAAAGGCTTCAAATCTGCTTACAACTAAGTTTCATGTTAATAAAACTGCAACACGATATGTTTTGGTTCGTTCCCGCCAAAAACACTCTCATCTATACTAATATTATAAAGCTGAAGAGTTTGTTTGTTTTTTTGAACACGCTAATCTCAGGAATTACTGGTTCGAATTGAAAAAATATTGTTGTGTTGGATAGTCCATTTATCGAGGAAGGCTTTAGGCAAATTTTTTTATATTGATATTCCCACGGGATCGGGACTTACGCGGGTGAAACCGCAGAGCGTAGCTAGTCACTAAAATTGTTTGTTACCCTCGACGCAAAAAGGGGTGGTATAAGTTTGTCGTAGCTCCCGAACGGATGAACTGATTTTGATTTTGTTTTTTATGTTTGAAAGGTGAATTAGTCGAGAGTGTTCTTAGCTATGTTTGATCGAAATCTAAAAGTTATATACGATTTTCTTTATAAGTTGAGGGTTTTTTTATTTTTATGACAAATATATTTTTGTTACAGTGATTGCCGAGTAGTGCGGGATCCACAAACGCTCAAATCAAAAGGATATGGATTCGTCTCCTTTCTCAAAAAATCCGTAAGTATCAAAGTCAAAATTTCTATCATCATCATCGCTCGCGATGTTCCCGGTTGCATCCCTCTCGGGAGCCCGGGGTCCGCTTTCCTACTCTTACGCCTCCACTTCGCACGATCTTCGGCATCCTGGGTTGTAAGGCCATTTGCACGCATATCACCCTTTACGACGTCAAGCCAGCACTTCTTGGGTCTACCCAGTCTGCCACGACCCGGCGGAGGCGCCATGGCAAGACATTTGTTCCCAACGTAAAATTTCTAAAACTATTCTTTTTTTTTTTCATATTTTTAAGTCAGGACCACTATCGCACCTGCCTGATGGTAGGTGATAATGCGGCCTAAGATGTAACACGCCTTCCTAGAAGATACCTATTCACTCGCGACTTGATGATCCCCAAATTGTATACGTCAGGAAAGACAGACGCAAGCAACCAATTCCATTCCCTTGCAGTACGAATAAGGAATGACGTAGCAAAGCGCTTAGTGCGGACGTCTGGTATGTCCACCATCGGTGCCGCACATCAGTCTGCCTGGTTGTATGATGAAAGAATAGAGATGACAAAATTAGGTTGTAGAGTTCTGTTGCCTCGAAATGTATCCGATAAAAGACCGACAAGCTCGCCACCTTCCGACGATGTTCCAGGCTCTGAAGCCCTTCGTTGGCAAGCTTATCGTCACCGATGAGTCTCCTGGCTCTCCTCTTAGTGGACTCTGTAATTAGTACTTAGAACTGAGTAATAATTTATTTTCATGTCTTTCTATTGTAGGTACTTATTTTTGACGTGATAACGTCTAATAAATTGATGGAACACCTGCATTCACAAATAAATGTCACGGTAATATTGTGTGACGTCATGCGTCATGGTAACATGACCAGACGCGTCACGGTAACTTAGGAAACAGAGTATTTAATAACAATATCGCTCATCTGCGGCGACGAGTGACAATTAGGCGTATAAAAAAAAATAAAAAAGAAAGAAAAAATTAACAGACAAAAATATAAAAGTATAGGAATAACAAAAAAAAACAATATCAATTTTTCATTGTTTTCCTATGGCGTTGTCACGTAAAATCTTCCCTTAAAAAACTTACATACAACCATTTATTTTTTCTATAAACAATCCCAGAATATATTATTATCTATATTGACTTTATTTCACATAATATATTCGAAGTATATTTTTTATTATTTTTTGTATCATTTTCTTTTCTATCTATTATCTTTCTTATTACAACGATCGGATACGAATCGGAATACGGACAAGTCCACTTGGCAATCCGACTTGGCTAGTTGGTGGTAACAAGCCGCGGAAAAAGCTTTCGTGTCCGACATTCCAGCAGGAACTTTGCTTCTAGAACGAATCGGTTCGGTGGATAATTAGTGCTCAATCTGCTGTAAATGGCTACATGCAAAAAAATGTGCATGCAGCCATTGAGGAAAAAAATGTGAAAATCAAATTCTGCTGGACTGACGTTGCTCCAGCAGGAAGATTTTTAAACGAATGACCGGAGATGTATACAAATATAAGCTATCAGCCGATATAAAATGCGCGAAAAATTAAATTTGTGCGTCTTAGGGTTTTCGAGATGTTACATTTCGAAGTACTCAAATACCTACTCATTTATTCATAATTTCAATTATACGTCATTTCAAATTATTATACATATTACTGTGACGTTGTATTTGAAACACCGCACACTTAAATAAAGAATTTAGAAATTTGTTTAGAATATTGGATTTGAGTTTCAATTTTTGCTTTTCCCGCGTTTTAATTTCTTCAAAATTTATAGATTTAACTTTACTCTGTGGTTAGGGAGTGATGTATTCGCTTTTTCTGACAGTGACAGATGGTTCGCTTGTCAAAGTCGTTCTGTTTTGGGTGTGGTCATCAGCCATTTTTTCTTCATTCCATGACCAAGGGTTGTTGATTGACCATCGGATTTTTTGAATCCAAATCAATTTTTATTATCAGTTGATATTTCTACTGGAAAATGTCGGCAATCGGTGGATTCTCTGTGTTAAGGGATCTGGACGTTGTTATTTGATAAATTTGGTAAGTTTTTGTTGCTAAAAAGTTTAATGGAAGCAATGTGATTTTGTGATGTCGCGTCGTTACAGTTTCTTTTGAATGAATTGTTTCAGAAATGTGTTGCGGAGGGAGTATATTAATGATAATGACCGATTATAGAATGGATCGATAAAATTTTAATAGAAACGGTACGTATAATCGTCAGTTGGTTTTTCTTTCGAATTTGGATCTTATAAGAAATCGTACTAAAATGAATTGTATTCTAATTTCAGCCTCGGCGTTTCTACTTTGGTTTCTACTTTCTACTTTAACTTCAGTTTTACCTTTATTTTTCTGGTTGACGTTTTGCTTTCACATGGGAACATTGTCATAGCCTTCAGGGATCACTATTGGAAGATATGGACTCATAAACCGAATAATGGCCAAGGTCAGAGCTTTCCATTTTTATAATACATTCTCACTATGAGAAAATGGTAAAATTAAATTGAATTTCAAAACATTTTGGGTCACCTATATTTTTCACCTTTTTCGTCTGGTTCTAGCTATTTTTCACCTATTTTTTACCTTTTTTTTGTCACGTTTAGTTACTTTTATTTCAAATAGAAATAGATAGGTGTCACACCTAAAATTATGTTTATCTTATAGTAAATAAATTGGTAGGTCAATTGCAAATAGCATTAGCTTAAATGGATGTTAAATAAATAGGTATTCTTTCACATTTCGGTTAAGATGTTAGTACTCTTATTGGAATAACCGAATAAAACATAACTTCAACTTTAAATGTATATTAATCATCAAGTTAGAATCTTATATGAATAGTATTTACTTAAGTAATATTAGGGGTTTAAACTTAAATATATAAAAGCACTGTTGTACATTCGCTGAAGGGCAATAAACTAATTAAATTACAGCTGGTTTTTCTCAATTAGTAGCACCTCCCTGAAGATTAAAGGTTTAAGCCTACGACTTGACTATCTGAGGTTAATTTATTTTCTTTGGTATATTTCCTATGATAACTCTAGGTATACATAGGTGGCGCCCGGATAAAAACATAGTATTACTTGCATAGAAACATTGAGGGATTGTGTACTTCGCCCTAAACTTTTACATAATTTCATCGAACAATAAAAATATAGTTGGTTTGTATTAAATTGATATTACAATTGTCGCTGGTATATGACTTAACAAAAATTCATAACAATTGGCGCCTCGCGAACAGGGACGTGACTTTCAGTGAATTGTACATTTTATTTATATGAATATTGTTATTGTGAAGGTGACCCAACGCTACTTTGTTTTTGTGAAATATAATAATAGTATGTTGTATGAAAATACTTGTATTTTCTTATGTTATTTTATGGAAGTACGTTGTATCTGAATGGTATGGGGTATTTTAGTGTTTATTTTCAGCACTATTATATTTAAGCTAACGGACATAACATTGTCATGTCTCATGTGTTGTTTGTTTGTATCTTTTGCAAGATTTTATACAAAAATGTGTTGAGCGTTAACGAGTAAGGATCTAGTTTCTGAATAATCTTTGTAAAGTGACCAAAGAATTTGAATTTCAATTTAAATTAAAATAACTTAAACAGTTTAAAATATAAAACAAATACTTTAAAGTTAATAATTCGATAAAATTTAAATATTCTTTTCATACATTTAAATATTACATTATCACACAATGGCTGATAATTCTAATACATCGGGCGATAAGGAAGCGGTTGTTCTTGATGGTGGAGATGGTGCAGAGGTTGATGTAGAGGCTCGAATGGAGTCGAACGATGTGAATTTGGTGGATATTACAGTTAATAGGGGTGCTGCAGAAGATCTGTTGGGAGATGGAAATGGAAGACCGAATAATTCTTCGTTCCTCGCTAGTCATTTATTCAACCAGGGTTTGCCCCGTGGTCATACCAAGGTTCCAGACCTCAAGAAGAGTGGAATTGTGTTCGATGGACAGTCATGTGTTAGGGAATTTATCGTTAGGGTTGAAGAATATTTTCTATATAGAAATTTTGATGAATCTTTTCTTATTGGTTGCTTTGTCGATTTGTTGTCAGGCATTGCTATTAAGTGGTTTCGCACCGTGCGTTTGCAAATTCGTTGTTGGAATGAACTTAAAGTATTATTACTCAGGCGTTTTGATAATATAGACTTTGATTACTCTTTGGAATACCAACTTAGGACTAGGAAACAAAAGTCATTTGAATCTCTTCCAGATTTTATTACTGAAATAATGGATATGTCTAATCGTTTAGCTATTCCTCTTTCTAATTCTGTTTTGGTAGACATAATTAAACATAATATGCTTCCATTATATTTACCTTATATGTTAGGCCGAAATTTCCATACTTTAGACTTATTTATTGACTTAGGTAAACAATTAGAGCCACTTGTTGATAGGAAATCGCTGTCACTTAAATCTAAACCTTTTATTAAATCTAATACTTTTGAGAAAACACACTGTAGTGCAGTTCAAATAAATTCAATTAGCTGTCTTAAATGTGATGAGAAAGGACATGATTATAAACATTGTAGTAAAATTCCTGGTACTATTTGTTTTGGTTGCAAGAAGTTGGGCTTCACCCGTAAAACTTGTACGACGTGTAATTTAGATAAACCTAGTTCTTCGGATACAAAAAACTGATTAGGCTGCATCGAGCTCCGATTTCTGATGAAATTGATGCTGACTCGATCACTGAAATTGTGAATCACGTTGGTATTAGGCCCGATGCGGAAACTTCTAGAAAAGAATTCAATGATTGGTTAAATTATCTTAAAACATTTTTTGGAGTATGCAAAGCTGCACCCATTCTATTTAATAAAAATAATGATTCTCGTCCTTATTTAGAATTTTTAGTTTACAATATTATTTTTTCTGGTTTACTGGACAGTGGTTCAAATCGTTGCATTATAGGACAAAATTGTCATGACAAATTTTCAGACTTAGGTTTTAAAATGAAACCATATTCGGATAAAACTTTAAACTTTACTTACACAGCTGATGGTTCCGCACAAAAAATTATTGGAACAATGGAAATTCCAGTCACCTGTGATAACACTACTAAACTAATTAATTTTATGGTTATTCCTAGCTTGGAATATGAAATAATTTTAGGTTTTGATTTCTGGTTGAAATTTGGATTAGCCAAGGAACTCTGGAAAGACATTGTCTACGTAGAGGGCCAGGGTACTGAATTAAATGTTTGTTCTATCACGGCTGCTGCTGAACTTACTTCTCCTGAAAGCCAGTCACTTAATGAAATAATATCACTTTTTGAAGAGATTTCTTATGAAAAGAAAGGGTTAGGTCTCACTCACCTCGCTCAACATAAAATTAATACTACAGGTCAACCTTTTAAACATAAATATTGTTCTTTAAGTCCAGCTGTACAAGGGATAGTTGATAAAGAAGTAGATTCTTTACTCAAGGAGGGAATTATCCAACCTTCAAAGTCACCTTGGTGTTCTGCTATAGTTATAGTGCAGAAGAAGGATGGTAGTCCTCGTCTTTGCTTAGATTCTCGTAGATTAAATTCAATGACTATTAAAGATTCTTATCCATTACCCTATACTTCTAAAATTTTAGATAGCCTTCGTGGAGCTCGTTTTATCAGCGCTATTGATCTTTCTAAGGCATTTTTACAATTGAGTTTGGAAGAAAGTTCTCGCGAAAAGACCGCCTTTGCTGTATCGGGAAAAGGACTATTCGAATTTGTCAGAATGCCATTTGGTTTGACTAATGCGCCAGCTGAGTTACAGAGATTAGTAGATAAATTGTTTGGACCTGAATTTGATGGTAAATTATTTAGGTATCTAGATGACCTAATTTTAGTAAATTTTACATTTTCGGAGCACGTAGAATACCTACGGAAGGTCTACGAGACACTGCGGGATGCGGGTCTCACAGTAAATTTAAAAAAGTGTGAATTTTGTAAGGAAAGACTCCGTTACTTAGGATATGTGGTTGATAGGAATGGATTACACACTGATCCATCTAAGTTAGATACTATTCAAAATTTTCCCCGTCCAGTTACTGTTAAACAATTGCGTAGTTTTCTTGGATTATGTTCATATTACCGTAGATTTATATTGCATTTTGCTGATATTGCTTCACCTCTTACTAAACTCACTGCTGGTAGTAAAAACTCTAAAAAACCATTAGTCTGGAACGATGAAGCCGAGATTGCTTTCGATAAACTTAAAGAAGCTTTAATTTCTTCCCCTGTTTTACAGTGTCCCGATTTCAATAAACCCTTTTTTCTTACATTGTGACGCCAGTTCTGTAGGTATTGGTAGCGTACTTAGTCAGGAAGATGATAGTGGAGAACAACATCCTATTGCATTTTATTCTAGATCACTTAATAAATGTGAGCGTAACTATAGTACCACTGAGCGGGAGTTACTTGCAGTATTAGACTCTATTGAACGTTTTCGACCTTATGTCGAAGGTATGGAATTCACAGTAGTTACAGATCATTCTAGCTTAAAATGGCTTTTAAGTTTGAATAACCCTAGTGGAAGATTAGCCAGGTGGGCAACTAGAATTTCTCAATTTACTTTTAATGTAGAGCATAAGAAAGGTATTTTACACAAAGTCCCAGATGCGCTATCTCGCATAGAAATAGCTGCAATATATTCTACTCCTTCAGAGATAGAAGTACCAGACGATGATATTGAGGATCCCTGGTATAAAAATATTTTTATTAATTGTCAAAAGTTTCCTACAAAATTTAGAAATTTTAGAGTTGAAAATAAAACTTTGTTTAGATTCTGTAGAAATAAGTTTGGAATACAAAGCCGGTTGGATTGGAAAATTGTAATTCCAAAAGATAACATTATTGATACGATTCGTTCTAATCATGATGAACTTAATTCAGGTCACCTAGGAGTGCATAAAACTTTGAAAAAATTGAAGCAACATTATTATTGGGGAGGAATGTTCAAAGATGTTAATACATATATTAGGTCTTGTGATGTTTGTAAAGCCTACAAACATAGTACTTCTGCCCCTTTTGGACAGATGGTAAACCCTAAAAAAGTAGATCAGCCCATGGTTATGTTATCTGTAGACATCATAGGGATATTACCTAAAAGCTACTCTGGTCATAAGTATATACTTTCTATAGTTGACGTTTTTACTAAATACTGTTGGATTATACCATTAGCTAAAGCCACTACTTTGTCTATCTGTAGAGTTTTTGAAAGGGAGGTTTTCTTGAAGTTCGGAGTACCACAGATCATAGTGTGCGATAACGGCACTCAATTTACTTCAAAATACTTTGTAGAATTTATGAAAAGCTTTAATATAACTAAAATCTTTTATAACACTTTATATACTCCGCAGAATAATCCTGTTGAGAGGTATAACAAGACCATTGAGACTTGCTTATCCTGTTTCGTTAAAAATGACCAACGTACATGGTCTAAATATTTATTGAATATACAATTAGCATTAAATAGTAGTGTTAATCTTGCTACAGATTACACGCCTAATTTTCTCATGTTTGGAAGGGAATTAATAGTGGATGCCTCTTTGCATAGAGTTAGTAAATCAATGGATAACTTAAATGATGTGTATGTAGGAGAAAGGAATTCATATGCTTATTCCTTGAATTCACTTGCTAATATATTTGTTAGGGTTGGATCACACTTGTTGAAGGCTTATAAACGCTCTGCGTGTAGCTATAACCGTGGTCGTGGAATCATTTCATTTGCTGTGGGAGACGTAGTTTGGAGGAGAAGCTTTGTACAATCAAATGCTCCTGCATTCTTTTCGGCAAAGTTAGCACCTAAGTTCGTTAAATGTGAAGTAATAGATAAAGTTTCGGATAACGTATATGTTTTAAAAGATTTACATAAAAACTATTCAGGTAGATACCATGTGAAAGACATAGTTAAATATTAAATCATTATTTCTTTTGGTTAACTTTTTCAGGTTTAGTTCAGCGTTTTGTTTTGTTGAATCCACATCTGATAGGGATGGATGAGATTGATGAATAAAAGTAATTGTGGTTGTAGATGAAGTATGTAAGTGAAGTATATAGGGAAACCCAATGGAACTGATGTTAGAATTTAACTCGAATACTAAAATGGAACTTAGAATTTTGGATATAGTATACAGCTTAACTTCTGGATTGCTGAACTTGCAGTGAATGATCTTATCTTTGTATATGTTATGTATATAAATTGTACATTTTGTTCTTGTGTCATGTACTTTTATACATAAACACTTTTGTTTGAGTCTATGTAGACTAATATGGTAGTTTTATATAGTACTCTATATGGTTAATTTTCTTATTATCTTATTTTATGGAATAGATAGTTTATAGTTTATCTCTAGTTATATTGGTACCGTAACCGGATTTGACTTTATGTAATACTAGGAAACCTCAATGGTTGGTTTTTCCTTACCTTTTTGGGAGCCTTATGCTTGGTTTTTCCCCTGACATTATTCTCTTTTGGAAGCCATATATGGTTGGTTCTCCTTGACTTTCTAGATTTCACACATGTTGACTTCTATTATTTTCCCTGTCATTTGGACTGTATTCCAATGTCAGTTTATTTTTCGTGATATTGTGCCCGGTAAGTTGGTAATGGTGCGCCGATCGCAGTATTCACTTATGGTAAGGGTTAATGCGGATGGTAGAACCCGTTAGTTCCTAAATATTTTGTCCTTGCCTAATATGTTGGTAGAGTCACACTACAATGAAACTTAGTATTTTCGTCCATATGGTTGACGGAGGTACATACACATACTTACACTTACCTCTAGTATCTTTTACTTATGTTTAACTATTGTTATGAGTTGGTGATCTATGTATCTAACCAATCTACTGACTTAGTTGAATCTTGCTATAAAGAAACTAAAGAAACTTAAAAAAATAATTTAAAATAAAAATAAAATAAAAAATAGAGCTTTATTAGGCCAAGTCGTCAACATTATTATTATAACGAACTTGTTACCTGCCTAATAAGTTATTTTGGATTAAATTCATTCTTTTCCACTTTATTAGTTTAGTAATCATTTAATTACTACTAAAGACCTTTAAAAAATTCCACTTTCCAAGTATAGTTAGCTTAAAAATAACTTAAATTGTTTTTTTTCCTTTTTATATTAAATATTCTTTTATATTGAATTAATTTCTTTAATATTAAACTTAACTTTTATATTAATGGGTTATGGTATTTACTTATATTATTGGGGTTTAGATATTTGTTTAAGAGATTCTTATCTCATATTATATTTATAGTATTTGATATCATTTTGATGTTAGATAATTTTTAGCACCTATAATGAGTTTCAATATTTTTTTCTTTCATGGAATTTATTGTTTAGAGATTTCCATCTCAGTTACTTTAGATATTTTTTCATTTTGGTAAATGTTTGTTGCCTTTCATAGTTTGTTTTTCTTTTGTAATGGTATCGTTTTGAAGTTAGGATTTCTAACATAAAAGAAAGTTCCTTTCTTTTATTTTTCTTAGGGGGGATGTAATGTGACGTTGTATTTGAAACACCGCACACTTAAATAAAGAATTTAGAAATTTGTTTAGAATATTGGATTTGAGTTTCAATTTTTGCTTTTCCCGCGTTTTAATTTCTTCAAAATTTATAGATTTAACTTTACTCTGTGGTTAGGGAGTGATGTATTCGCTTTTTCTGACAGTGACAGATGGTTCGCTTGTCAAAGTCGTTCTGTTTTGGGTGTGGTCATCAGCCATTTTTTCTTCATTCCATGACCAAGGGTTGTTGATTGACCATCGGATTTTTTGAATCCAAATCAATTTTTATTATCAGTTGATATTTCTACTGGAAAATGTCGGCAATCGGTGGATTCTCTGTGTTAAGGGATCTGGACGTTGTTATTTGATAAATTTGGTAAGTTTTTGTTGCTAAAAAGTTTAATGGAAGCAATGTGATTTTGTGATGTCGCGTCGTTACAGTTTCTTTTGAATGAATTGTTTCAGAAATGTGTTGCGGAGGGAGTATATTAATGATAATGACCGATTATAGAATGGATCGATAAAATTTTAATAGAAACGGTACGTATAATCGTCAGTTGGTTTTTCTTTCGAATTTGGATCTTATAAGAAATCGTACTAAAATGAATTGTATTCTAATTTCAGCCTCGGCGTTTCTACTTTGGTTTCTACTTTCTACTTTAACTTCAGTTTTACCTTTATTTTTCTGGTTGACGTTTTGCTTTCACATGGGAACATTGTCATAGCCTTCAGGGATCACTATTGGAAGATATGGACTCATAAACCGAATAATGGCCAAGGTCAGAGCTTTCCATTTTTATAATACATTCTCACTATGAGAAAATGGTAAAATTAAATTGAATTTCAAAACATTTTGGGTCACCTATATTTTTCACCTTTTTCGTCTGGTTCTAGCTATTTTTCACCTATTTTTTACCTTTTTTTTGTCACGTTTAGTTACTTTTATTTCAAATAGAAATAGATAGGTGTCACACCTAAAATTATGTTTATCTTATAGTAAATAAATTGGTAGGTCAATTGCAAATAGCATTAGCTTAAATGGATGTTAAATAAATAGGTATTCTTTCACATTTCGGTTAAGATGTTAGTACTCTTATTGGAATAACCGAATAAAACATAACTTCAACTTTAAATGTATATTAATCATCAAGTTAGAATCTTATATGAATAGTATTTACTTAAGTAATATTAGGGGTTTAAACTTAAATATATAAAAGCACTGTTGTACATTCGCTGAAGGGCAATAAACTAATTAAATTACAGCTGGTTTTTCTCAATTAGTAGCACCTCCCTGAAGATTAAAGGTTTAAGCCTACGACTTGACTATCTGAGGTTAATTTATTTTCTTTGGTATATTTCCTATGATAACTCTAGGTATACATAGGTGGCGCCCGGATAAAAACATAGTATTACTTGCATAGAAACATTGAGGGATTGTGTACTTCGCCCTAAACTTTTACATAATTTCATCGAACAATAAAAATATAGTTGGTTTGTATTAAATTGATATTACAATTGTCGCTGGTATATGACTTAACAAAAATTCATAACATTACACATATTTTCATACTTACTTAATGAGTAGAAATTCATAATTTCACATACAATTAGGTATTTTTAATTATAATTTTTATTTTAAATTATGTAAAAAGTATTGTATTATTTGAATTACTATGTATATTTATTTTTTATTACATGGTTTAATAAATAATAGCTAAGTAATTAAAAATTAGGTATTTATATTTAAAAAGTATCTAGTATCTCATTAGGTTCAATAATAAAAATTTAAAATAGTTTACATTATGCCGAGTAATTATTTTTGATTTTTTGTTTAATTTGCTTTACGTATGTCGTAAAACTATGGTCTTTTTTTTTGGACATGTACTCTTTGAGACTGTAGAACTAGCCACTAGCCAGCTTTTTAACTTTGATTTGAACTTTTACTCCCTAACACTTTTCCTGCTGGGCTGACGTTTTTCAAAAACTTGTATATCCGAAAACATTGAATGTGCGATCCTGGTTCATAAGTGATGGGTTTTCACATGGGATCATTTGCAAATGGTGGCGAAAATCAATACAAGTTATAGAAAACTCCTTGTTTTTATATTGATTGATTTACCTTCTCTGTTATTAAAGTACGATAACGTAATTAAATTGAGCCTCAAAGCTTTTAATGTTCGCTTCAGGGTTATTAGTAATTATATTACGACCCAGTTGGCACAATCACCATGCCGGACTGCCAAACACAGGGTTGAGGGTTCGATTCCCGCTTCAGACATGTATTTATGCTTAGATATTTGTCTGTAGTCTGGTCGTTTCTATGTATTATAAGTATATTTTTACAAATGTATTTATGTAGAATATGAGTTGTCTAGCACCC
This sequence comes from Idaea aversata, assembly GCA_907269075.1. Classification (NCBI taxonomy): domain Eukaryota; kingdom Metazoa; phylum Arthropoda; class Insecta; order Lepidoptera; family Geometridae; genus Idaea; species Idaea aversata. The sequence continues at coordinate 1,409,306 of OU026083.1, forward strand.
ATAACACAAGTGTAGTTACTTAGCTTGGGGCTAGATGGCGATGTGTGAAATGTCTTGCAATATTTATTTATTTTATATTAGCATGTTGTTGAAAGCCACTTCTGTGCACCTATCAATTAACTTTTATTCCACGACTTTTGGAAATTCGAATAATTTATTGAAAATTTTGAGGTTTAATAACTAATAGGGCGACCTACAACCTAAATTAAAGATTATACATTTCGTAAAAATGAAGGAAAACTACTTAAAAATTTGTAATTAGATAAATATTTGCTTTATTGTCAATCTGAAAATTTTATTTTGTCAATAATATCGAGGTTTTAAAAATAGCTTTAGTAGCCCGCAGTTTAAAATTCTAGTAATGAAAAAAAATAACTTGAAATGTTTAAGTAATGTAGAGAAATAAGAACATATTTAAAAATTTAGAAAAATATCACCCCTCTATGCTTCATAAGCTATTATTTTGCCAGAGACGGAAAGATGAAAATTGGTGAAAACTACAAAAAAGAGCTATCTATTTCCTTTGATTTGTCATACTATGTTTGTTCATAATTCATTTCTATCAGCAACACTATCGATTGGTATAAAAATATAGGATGATATTTTTTTGCAAAATTAAAAGGTTCGATTCCTGGCTAGAAGTAATGACTTTTCAAAAATTTAATGATGCAGTTTTAGTTTTTGTCAAAACCGGGGACGCAACTCCTTTTAGCATTTTGCGCTATCTCTTAAAGTTTAGGATATAGCCCTGAAGGGTTACATAAAAAACCGGTCAAGTGCGAGTCGGCCTCACGCACGAAGGGTTCCGTACCATTATCATCACATAAAAATCACGTCTGTTAAAAACACATACAAAAATACTTACATGAAGAACCCTAATGAAGGGTAAATGGCGGTTTACGGTTTATGACATATTTAAAAAAAAACGATTTACCAGATCTCGTTCAAACCAATTTTGGTTTTTAAAATTTAAGTATTGTTTTTTTTTTCTATTTCTGTGTGAAAATCTTAATGCGGTTCACAGAATACATCTACTTACCAAGTTTCAACAGTATAGTTCTTATAGTTTCGGAAAGAAGTGGCTGTGACATACGGCAGACAGACATACATGACGAATCTATAAGGGTTCTGTTTTTTGCCATTTGGCTACGGAACCCTAAAAATGTACCCTGTATTGCTGACCCGTTTTGTATTTGTTTTCCAGGAAGCGGAGTCGGCAATAACATCAATGAATGGCCAGTGGCTGGGCTCCAGGTCTATCCGTACTAACTGGGCGACAAGGAAACCCCCGGCGCCTAAGAACGAACGTAAGTAAACCGGCCAAGTGCGAATTGGCCTCGCGCACGAAGGGTTCCTCCCTCCCCCATACCCACATAAAAAATTCTGGTGACTCCCCTTCGAAAATCCATCTTAAGAACACAAAGAACAATACTGCCGAAGGAAATCTTTGGTTCAGCAATATATTTGACTCTTTTTTGTCTTGTAGCGACGCAACTAATAAGGTATTTTCATTTTTTGCGTTCCATACCTCAAAAGGTAAAAAAATTAAATCACTTTCTCGTCCCGGTCCTCGGTGACACACGGACAGACAGTCAGACTAACAGACAGACGGTCAAGAAAGTGAAATTATAAGGGTTCCGTTTTACCTATTAAACCAATTAATTTTAAGGGAGGACTCAAATAATAATAAAAAACTTAACCCTTCATTTTGGCTTCGCTGTAATCGGGTAAAAAATGCGTGACCGTTTATTATGCCAAAATGTTTTAACCCTTTTACAATGAGTTTTTCAAAAAACAAGAGTAACAAGTGTGTACAAGGCTTTAGGCCTTGTACACACGGTAATAGAATGCAACAAACGGAAGCGCCGTTTGAACGTGGCCTTACGCGGAAAGATTATGAAGAAGGAACGGAAATTACATAAAACCAGTGGATTTGTATAGAGATGATAGTACCCAGGTGTGTTTACTTAGTGTGACTGTTTTGACACAATTCAAAATATTAAATAAGTAAATAAAATGAAAATATAATCTTAGCTTAGCTTAACTTGTAAGCAACTAGGCTTGTGTTATGGTGATGGTGGTAATACTTATGTACAGATTATGCGAATCAGCTCTGGGTCACGTGAGATTCAGGTAATCGGTAATGTGACTTTTCTTTGGTAAATACATACTTACATAATAAATTAAGAAACACCGAGACCAGAAGCAAATATCTCAACATATTATATACTTGTTTATCGAGGGAGTCGAACCCGCAACACTGCATAGACGAATGTGCAGGACGGTGGCCCAATATTCTGTCCCACTAGTGGGACGTCGTAGATCTAGTTCCTCGTACTATCATCCAAGTCAAAGTCTTTTATTCATTTGGAATCATTCTCATGAAATAACATTGAAATGTCTTAAAAACGGAGTTAGGATAAGTGCCTTTGTAACGCTCCCACCAAAAGGCACAAGAATCAAGCGGTCATCGTCTTTTGTTTCCATTTCGATTCTCTTTTTCCGTTTCGATCGCCTTTTGTTAATCAAATAACCACATAGTTTGACCACGAGGGAACTTATTCCTTTTGGACAAAATTGTTTGACCAGAAAGTTTGATCAGCAGTAAGGTACCGAATTTTTGTTATAATGCTCCAAGGTCAATATTATAAATATTTTTGACGAAATATTTGAAATGTAACGTTCAAAGTCATCTCTATACAATTTCCTCATATAAAATCCCGTTACTCTCAGTGCAATTACCGGAGTCTCACAGAAAATGAACTACACAGAGCTCACGGCTTACTTTACCTATGTAGAGGTGTTAACATCTCTATAGCATATATCATTTTAATAAAAACTGACGTCACGGTTTCACCCGCGTTATTCCCGATCCCGTGGGAATATCTGAATAAAAAGTACCCTATGTTACTGTCAATGAATCAATGTATCCTCATACCAAGTTTCACCTAAATCGGTCCAGTAGTTTCGGAGCCTATTCGTTAAAAACAAACAAAAACTTTCATATTTATTATATTCGTGTAGACTTGCTGCGTCACGCGGTTTTATTCGTTATGTTACAATCCCGTGGGAATATCTGAATGAATTTCATGACTGAATGAAAAAAACCGGCCAAGTGCGAATCGGACACGCGCACGCAGGGTTCCGCACAATTTTGTATGGGAACCCAACAATTTTTTTTCTGTTTTTAGTATTTGATATTATAGCGGCAACAGAAATACATCATTTGTGAAAATTTCAACTGTCTAGCTATTACGGTTCATGAGATACAGCCTGGTGACAGACAGACAGACGGACAGTGGAGTCTTAGTAATAAAGTCCAGTTTGGAACCCAATCAAGATAAAAAAAAAAAACAGCGCACTCCGGGAGTGCAGGCAGAAGTGAAAACAATAAACTTGTTATTTCTCATAGAATATTTCTTGAAACGATCTGCTACTGCCATCTATTAGCACTCACTTAAACAAATATAGTTTATTTTTTATTCGCTAGATGGCAGTAAAAAATTTAAATCAGCGCCATCTACATTCGAATAGCGGTCTTTCTAGAAACTAAGTTTCTCAATTTGTGTAATAGATGGCAGTATAAGTTAAACAAAAAGACTAACACAACTAAAATCTCATCTGTCGCGTCAAAATCTGTCGCGTCAAAATCTGTCGCGAGAACGGCTGAAAATGCTCACCCACAAAAGTGCCCAACGCGCCATAAGAAGTTTTCACTTCAATAAAATCATAGTTTCCCAGTAAATAACTTTACTACAATTATTTAAGTTACAAACACAAATAGGTACTAGTTAAAATACCTAAGTATAAATCTATATATATAAAATTCAAAGTCTTGACTGTAACAATCAACGCACAACACAAATCAATGGACAGATCGTACTATTTGACATATAAATAGCTGTTATAAAGAAGACATACGGTAAGTAAAGATTTTTGAAAAAAATATCATCTCACTATCGACGATAGAGACTGATTTCTTGGTTTTATTAAGGTGAAGGGTACCTGCGCTATCTCCATACAAACGTAGTCGACTGTTTCCTCCCTGGATAATGACACGAGCACAAATATTTTTGTGCCATAACACCTATAACTGCCATTACTATGCCCCTATGTTTTTTTTTTTTTCATTTTCTAATTATCATAGAAATAAAGATTAAAAACAAAAAATAAGGGCATGGTCATGGCAGTTATAAGTTTTATGCACCAAAAATATTTGCTCTAGTGTCATTATCCAGGGAGGAAACAATCGTGGATAGTATATCCACCCTTGCGGCCATACTCGGGGGGTGGACAAAACTGACAGAGGGAAGGACTATTTTGTCCTTTCCCTGTGGCCCTTCTCCGGCCATGCTAGCTCTGCTGCATACGAAACGGTATTCTTGCCAAACGCTAGTCCCGCAACCCGTTCATTCCCGTCTAAATCTACTTTTCAACAGCCACAGTATCTTTAGCGCTGGCATAGAGCAATCTAACAGCATCACAGTACCCAACTCCCTTCCTAGAACCAGTGACTATAACGTAAGGATCACCAGCTTTTATCACTCTCTTCGCTTTGCAGTAATCAAGGGCTGCATGCACACGGTTCTCTACTTCTATCGCCCAATTTCCTAAAAAATAAAAAGAGTTGTAAATAAACTAGCCTAGCGAACCTTCTTGAATCACTCCATCTATTAAAAAAACCGCATCAAAATCCGTTGCGTAGTTTTTAGAGGAAAGGGTACCGGGGGCTGCTCCATACAAACTATGACAAACGTAGTTGACTATTTTCTCCCTGGATAATGATACTATAGCAAATATTTTTGGTGCATAAAACTTATAACTGCCATGACCATTGACCATACCCCTATTTTTTGTTTTTTATTTAATCTTGATTTCTACTAGCGACCCGCCCCGGCTTCGCACGACTATATTATGCATGTGTTATACATATAAACCTTCCTCTTGAATCACTCTACCTATAAAAAAAACCGCATCAAAATCCGTTGTGTAGTTTTAAAGATTTAAGCATACATAGGGATATAGGGACGGAGAAAGCGACTGTGTTTTATACCATGTCGTGACATTGTAAAAAAAATACACAGCGCAATCTTACCCCAAGCTCAAGTAACTAGACTTGTATTATGGGTGCTAGACAACGGATATACTACTTACATATTTTTCTTTTGTAAAGTCCTGCAATATTTATTTATTATTACCTTTTGCCATTTCAAAGTAATGCATAGCTCGGACACCGCGCCAGAACCGCAATTGCCTCGCCGTATGACAAGCTCTTGTGACTGCTATGATCGGGCAATGTGGCCTTATATGCGACAAGATCTTAGCAGTTCTACCAGAATTGGTTAAGCATATTATAACAACTGCTCGCGACCTCATAGCCAATTCCACAGCGCTAACACAAATCGCTTTAGTCGGTTCTTCTAATGGTGATTGGGTTAGAGACAGATTTCCATAGATCTTCGGCTGCCAGATCACTCGTTCCGCTTGTCGACAGACTACAGATGCCGCTGAGAGGCAATGCTCAGCCATTCTGATAGAATCGAAGTTCGCAGCGAACTTCCGCAACGGAGAATCGTAATGAAGCTCCAAGTATAAGACATCAGCACCATCTGTTACTAAGTTGGCTATATCTGTGACGCATAAAGTTGGTATTTGTTCGTTAATAACTGCATTGCAAATCGCAGGCTTTCCTATTGCGTTACATTTGGCTACGATTACTTTTTGAGCGATGAAAATCTTTTCAACAGGTAGATCAGTGCTTAAGACCGTTCTATCTAAGTAGACGCCGTCTGCTTCTGCTAGGATTTCGTCTATACTGTTCAAACCGAGGATGGTATCAATGCAGGCGAATATCAGTAAATGTTTCCCCTTTTCTCCAAGGATTTCTCTAACGTTACGTATGTCGTTTGCGCTTTGGGAATCAGGAACTAAAACGCCGTCAACATCTGATGCTACAGCCCAAGCTATCTGCTCTTCCATATGCTCAAAAGCCAATTCCGAAGCATCACTGCAAGACAGTGATTGAGCATCTTTCTTATCATCTTCTCGTGGTATCTGAGCTATACGCACTGTCATTTTAGGACCCATAGTGCCACCGGCAGCGACTTTACATTCCACGCAATCGTCACCAACTTCTGCTATTATCAGTCTAATTTTACCAGGCGTCAAACTGTCTATAAAAATAGAATCTCCGACTTGTAGCTCTGTCAGATGATCGTATCCAACGTAGAGACAATCAGCTGTACCGCATTCTTTCCAACTAATATCAGTTGTTAACCTAATATCACCATACTGTACTACTTCTATCGTAGATTTCGGTCCAGATTTCAACTCTCCTGTTACTATATCTGGTCCACGAACGTCTACAATCAAAGCGAGAGGGTAAACATACTGCAACTCAGCGCTATAGTTATAAACAGCTTGGCGTATAGCCTGTATTAGCTGCGCACATGCTTCTGGCTCAAGATCTCTCATATTTAAACGAGCTATAGTCATTCCAGCGCCTATCAATCGCTGAATAGTAGAGGGTTCTTTATTACTCGTTCCAATTTCACACATTAATCCAGTCTGGAGTTCTTCGCATGGATTCTCATGTATCTCTAGATTGCAGTAGTGTTTTAGAAGTGTAGGTTCTGCAACTATAGGCTTGGGTTTGAAGCATGGGGCCGCTTCTAATGGTATATGCCATGGTAAAGCCATTTTTTAGTGCAATTATTTAAAAATTTGTACTGGTGTAAAAATTGTCGTAAAAAATTACGTCTGTTTGATGGTGACATTTTTGAAGGCTGATGTGACGTGTAATGAGTAAAAAGTTTAGTTTAAAAAAATAGGCTGTATAGTTTTTTATTTACCCAAGTTTTTGGAACGCCATCTTACCCTAAACTAAGCAATAAGGCTTGTAATATGAGTGCTAAGAAACATATAGATATATTTATACTTGAATATTTTGTCTATAATAATCACTATCACTTCACTATCACTTTAATCACTACATAGTATAAAATAAAGTCACTTTTCGCCGTCCCTATGTCCCTTTGTATGCTTAGATCTTTAAAACTACGCAACGGATTTTGATGCGGTTTTTTTAGTAGATAGAGTGATTCAAGAGGAAGGTATATATATATAATACATGCATAATATAGCCGTGCGAAGCCGGAGCGGGTCGCTAGTAATATTTTAAATAGGTAATATTTGATTGTTTGTTTGCATTGAATAGACTCCGAAACTAGTGGTCCGTTTTAGATGAAACTTGGTATGAGGACATAAATATGTTCACACGATGGTAAGTGACGATGCGGTTTGGCATTATTTGTTTGCCATAATGCCCTCTTTCAATAGGTATCAATTTTAAAATACACCGCGGCATTTTTAGTTACAATGTTGTGTCTAAAGGCCATCTCTTTGCTTAGATCATACAAATTATTCCACGGCAAGAATCAAACGTCGTATAATAAATAAATACACAAATTGCAGAACATTCCACACATCGCCATCTCGCCCCAAGCTAAGTAACTAGACTTGTGTTATGGGTGCTTGTGTTACGGATATACTACTTTTGTACTTTTCTTTTGTAAATATACTAGCGACCCGCTCCGGCTTCGCACGGCTGTAGTATGCATGTAATCTATCCAAAAACCTTCCTCTTTAATCTCTATCCGTCTATCCGTATCTAAAATCCGTTGCGTAGTTTTAAAAATCTAAGTCACTTTTCGCCGTCCCTATGTCTCTGTGTATGGACATAGGGACGGCGAAAAGTGACTTTATTTTATACTATTAGTGAAGTGATAGTGATACTTATAATACATAGAAACAACCAGACCACAGACAAATATCTAAGCAAAAATACATGTCTCGAGGGGGGAATCGAACCAGCAACCCTGTGTTTGGCACAGTGCCAATTGGTTCGTCAAAAACTCACATCTAATTCCTCTGTTCCAGTAAACGCGAAACCGCTAACCTTCGATGAGGTCTACAACCAGTCATCAGCAACTAACTGCACGGTATACTGTGGCGGTCTCACCTCCGGGCTGACTGAGGAGCTGATGCAGAAGACCTTCGCGCCTTTCGGCACCATACAGGAGATCAGAGTCTTCAAGGATAAGGGATATGCTTTCGTCAGGTGAGTTTCTGTGCCCCATGTTTATGAGTCAATCTGCCCCATGAGTGATGTTGCCCCTTGATCTTAGAGGTTTATGTGCTCCATAATCTTAGTGGTCCATGTACCTCATGAGTGTTGTTGCCCAATCGTCTTTTAGCTTTATAAGCCCCATTACCTTAGGCGTCGATGTGCCCCATGAGTGTTGTTGCCCCATCAACTTAGAGGTTCATATTACTCAATAGATTTATTTAATTAAGGTATCGTTAGATTCGTCTTATTAGTCCAAATGTTCTTAAATAGGTGACAAACAAAAAAATATATAGGGACTGCTAGATTTCATTGTTTAATATGTTATTTTTAATCTTCTTTTTCTGCAATATGGGTATCAAATTAAAGGGCTTATTGCAAGGTTTTAAGCAAAAAGGTATAACATCCCTGTATTAATTAAAATAATTTTATAATAAAACTCACATTTAATCATTTTTATTTAATTTGTAGATTTTCCACGAAAGAGAGTGCGACCCACGCTATCGTGGCGGTTCACAACACGGACGTGAATGGACAACCCGTCAAGTGTTCATGGGGGAAGGAATCGGGTGACCCCAATAACGCCCAGGCTCAGGGACAGGTAAGTCAAATTACCCCAAAAACCGGCCAAGTGCGAATACCATGTTGGAGGTATGGAGGTACCCCACTGTAATATATATTTTTACTGTATTTATTGTTATAGCGGCTACAGAAATGCAAAAGTAAAAATTTCTACGGTCTAGCTATCACGGTACATGAGATACAGTCTGGTGACAGACAGACAGACGGATAGACAGTTAAGTCTTAGTAATATGGTCCCGTTTTTACCCTTTGGGTGCGGAACCCTAAAAACTACGTAATTGAATCCTGTGGACTTCTATTCACACAACAAAAATACATCTTACCTTATGAACCTTTGAGCTTAAATCTATACTTAATTTTATACGATATTTTTGTTTTTAACGAATAGGCTCCGAAACTACTGGACCAATTTTGATTAAACTTGGTATGAGGCTACATAGATTCATTGACAGTAACATACTTTAATATACTTTAATTCCGATATTCCCACGGAATCGGGAGTTACGCGGGTGAAACCGCGGGGCGCTTCTAATACTTAATAAAAGTACATACATATTATAAATGTTAAAGTTGGTGTGTTTGTATGTTTGTTACTCCTTCACGCAATAACTACTAGACCAATTGCAATCAAACTCAGTATGTAGATAGCTAGAGACCAGAATTAACACATACTTTTTATACCAATATTCCCACGGGATCGGGACTTACGGGACGTAGAATGAAGAATGTATCTCGACCCAGTTATTTCGACCCTGTTGACACATTGGTCACCATACCGGACTGCCAAACACAGGGTTGCGGGTCGATTCCCGCCTCTAGACAAGTATTTATGCTTAGATATTTGTCTGTGGTCTGGTTGTTTCTATGTATTATAAGTATATTTACAAAAGAAATGTATGTAAGTAGTATATCAGTTGTTTGGCACCCATAACACAAGTGTAGTTACTTAGCTTGGGGCTAGATGGCGATGTGTGGAATGTCCTGCAATATTTATTTATCTATCTATTTATTTTGAGGTGGGAATCGAACCCCCAACCTACCGTATCGCGGGCAAATGTTCGCCCACCGTGCCACAGAGTTATTCAATTTCGCTGAAGTATAGTTATTCTAAGCATAATATCATCTCTTCTGAATTATTAATTTCAATAATTTAATTAATGTTGACATTGAGATATGTAAATTAAATATCGTATAATTCTAATTTACTGGAATGCTTGAAACATTTCATTAAATAATTTGAATATCAAAGTGAAGTTTATATTTTACTGACTTCATTTATTTGACGTCAAAATGGTTTTAAAGAATTTATTAATTATCTTCTATCTATATAGGGTGTTTTTAGGGTTCCGTAGCCAAATGGCAAAAAACGGAACTCTTATAGATTCGTCATGTCTGTCTGTCTGCCGTATGTCACAGTCTCTTTTTTCCGAAACTATAGGAACTATACTGTTGAAACTTGGTAAGTAGATGTATTCTGTGAACCGCATTAAGATTTTTACACAAAAATAGAAAAAAACAATAAATTTTAGGGTTCCCCACCCCATACTTAGAACTGAAACTCAAAAACTTTTTTTTTTCATCAAATCCATACGTGTGTGATATCCATGGATAGGTCTTCAAAAATGATATTGAGGTCTCTAATTTATTTTTTTTCTAAACTGAATAGTTTACGCGAGAGACACTTCCAAAGTGTTAAAAAGTGTGCCCCCCACCCCTGTAACTTCTAAAATAAGAGAATGATGAAACTAAAAAAAAAATATGATGTACATTACCATGCAAACTTCCACCCAAAATTGATTTTTAATACGTCATAAACCGTGAACCGCCATTTACCCTTCATTCATGTATTTTTACCACTCTGGCGCCATCCATTTTTTTGCATTTGTTTATTCGTCGGGGTTAAAAACAGAATACAGTGGTACGGAACCCTTCGTGCGTAAGTTCGACTCACACATGTCCGGTTTTTTTACATGGGTCTTCAGGGCTATATAAAGCGTTAGCGAAAAGTCTATACTAATATAATAAAGCTGTAGAGTTTGTTTGAACGCACTAATCTCAGGAACTACTGGTTCGAATTGAAAAATTATTTTTGTGTTGGATAGTCTATTTGTCGAGGAAGGCTATAGGCTATTTTATATTTTAATATTCCCACGGGATCGGGAGTTACGCGGGGGAAACCGCGAAACGCTGTTAGTGCTAAAATAAATTGCTTGCCTGTTATTGACAAAAACTAAAACAACATCATCAGATTTTTTGAAAAATCATCACCCTAGCCAGGAATCGAACCTGTCAATTTTGTGTGACAAAAAGTGACGGAAACCTAATGAATGAAGTCCATGCGTAGAGGCGAGTTACATATCTACCGATATTTTAACTTTAATCAAAGAATGTAACGCTACAGTATTATCTTTGTTTCGCAGCTCGGCGGAACAGCGTACTCGCCTTTCGGAGCAGCATACACGGCTACCACAGTCCCGGCCAGCTCGTACTGGTACGGACCCTACCCTCAGCAGCTGGGTGGTGCTGCACCACCGGCCGCAGCGCTTCAAGGGTACAGCTATGGACAGTTCGCGCATTATCATCATCAGTATATGGGGTAAGTTAGTGCAAGTAATAGTTGAGGGAAACTCACTCAATATTGTTTAGAGTCAGTGTGCCCCATAGTTTGCTCACTGTCGCGATCCAAGGATAAAGCTGTGTCTGAACCTAGGAATTGATAATATAGAGCTATGGGTAGATAGTTCGCGCATTATCACCATCAGTATATGGGGTAAGTTAGAAGTCAACGAGACGCAGTAATAGTTGGGTCAAACTCACTCAATGTTGTATAGAGTCAGTGTGCTCCATAGTCTGCCTGCCGCCGCGCTTCAAGGGTATAGCTATAGACAGTTCGCGCATTATCACCATCAGTATATGGGGTAAGTAAAAGCAAGTAATAGTTGGGGCAAAATCACTCAATATTGTTTAGAGTCAGTGTGCCCCATACTTTGCTCACTGTCGCGCTTCAAGGATACAGCTATGGACAGTTTACGCATTATCACCATCAGTATAATAATATGGGGTAAGTTAGGGCTAATAGTTGGGGCAAAGTGACTCGATATTGTTTAGAGTCAGTGCCCCTAGTTTGCTCAGTGTCGCGCTTCAAGGGTACAGCTATGGACAGTTTACGCATTATCACCAAGTGGTAAGTTAGAAGGAGTTGATGTTCCCCAGTAATAGTCGGGGCAAACTGACTCAATATTGTTTAGAGTCAGTGTGCCCCTAGTTTGTTCGGTGTCGCGCTTCAAGGGTACAAATATGGACAGTTTGCGCATTATAATCATTAGTTCAGTATATGGGGTAAGTTGAAAGTTAACGAGACCTAGGGGCACACTGACCATATATTGTTTAGAGTCATTCTGCCCCATAATCTGACAGTTTGTGCATTATCATCATGTGGTAAGTAAGTAAAGAAAGAAGGACTTAAAGTGCCTAAGTAATAATCGGGACAAACTGACTCAAACTGAAACTGTCTATGTGCCCCATTTTTTTTATACAATTAATAAGATATTTTTTAAAAATTTTATTTTTTATTTTTACAAGCTTTTTTAACTTGCACTGTTCGTATGTAAGTAAGTTGTCCATCAAAAACAAACTATTTTTTTTATTAATAATTCTGACAGTTAATCGAGAATTTCTTTGCAAAATATATTGTAAAGGAACTTAATTTGTTTCTAGAATGGGCGGCGTGCAACTGCCCTGGGCGCTGGGCGGCTCAGTGGGCGGCGTGGGCGGCGTGGGTGGCGTGGGCGGCGTGGGCGGCGTGGCTGCCATGTCCCAGCCGCCCCAAGTCCTCCACTACCCAGTACAACACTTCCAAGTGCAACCTGTAAGTAGCGAGGGGTTACATACAACCCAGAGAGCAGTGTTGGCTTAGTGGTAGATACCTCGACTTTCATTCTGAAGGTCGTGGGTTCGAACCCCGGCCGAGCACCAATGTATTTTTCTTGAGAAAAGTTTATGTGCGCTAATTGACATTGCTCTTGGTGAAGGAAAACATAGTGATGAAACCCGCGGCTTAGTTGGCTCCAGAAGTATTGACAAGTTCTCTCCTCTGGACATGGTCGACTAAGCTGAGGGTAGTAGGTGCTGGGCAAGCCTACTCCATTGCCACGCGAAAAGGATTGGGTCCTTTTCGCGTGGCAATGGAGTAGGCTTGCTGGCATAATGGTCACCACGCCGGACTGCCAAACACAGGGTTGCGGGTTCGATTCCCGCCTCAGACATGTATTTATGCTTAGATATTTGTCTGTGGTCTGGTTGTTTCTATGTATTATAAGTATATATTTACAAAAGAAAAGTATATTATGTAGTATATGAGTTGTCTAGCACCCATAACACAAGTGTAGTTACTTAGCTTGGGGCTAGATGGCGATGTGTGGATTGTCCTGAAATATTTACATTTATATTTACTTTTAAGCCTCGTCTGACATATTTTTTTTTTTAAGATTGGCGAAGACGAATGGCTAGCACCGAGCCTACTCGTCTGAGGCCAGCGTCCCGCCCCGCCTGACCCCCCATGTTGCTGTCACCACAAGGAATGGATCTAACATTCTAATTATTATCTAAAACCTTTTTAATGACTTTTGATTTGGTCTAAAATAATTTTAATGGCTTTTGATTTGGTCTAAAATAATTTTAATGGCTTTTGATTTGGTCTAAAATTATTTTAAATTATTTTATTGGCTTTTGATTTGGTTTAATGACTTTTGGTTTGGTCTAAAATTGTTTTAATGGCTTTTGATTTGGTCTAAAATTATTTTAATGGTTTTTGTTTTGGTCTAAAATAATTTTAATGGCTTTTGATTTGGTCTAAAATTATTTTAAATTATTTTATTGGCTTTTGATTTGGTTTAATGACTTTTGGTTTGGTCTAAAATTGTTTTAATGGCTTTTGATTTGGTCTAAAATTATTTTAATGACTTTTGATTTGGTCTTAAAATATTTTAGTCACTTATCACTGAATTTATAATAATTTTCATTGTTTTTGATTTCAAAAATCAATTTGTTTAACTTAATTAATTTTGGTGTTTTGTTGTATTTGGTGACTGTTTAAATTGTTTCGTTTTCTCTAACGTTTTACGGTCAAAATCAATAATTTATCACTTACCATGGGTTAAAAGAACATTTTATTTACATTTTTCTTATAGCACAACTGTCAAAAAATGTAAGTAAATGAACTTTTGGTAACTGATATTTTTATTATTGATTTTGACTATAAATTGGTATTGTATTTCTCTAAAAATTGTTTGTAAAAAATTGTTATTAATTTTTGAGAATCTCAAAACTGATTTTTTAAAGAAATCTCGAATATTTGTGTTATTTTCGAAAATAGGTTTTATTAATTAATTTTTAATATTAAGAGGGTCACTTACCGCATCCAAAAATAATTAGCTCATATTCTCCCCCTTAGCATTGTCCGACTTCGGTGTTTCTTTTTTCTATAATTAAGTTATTTTTATCGGCTTCGTTCCCACTCGACCCGATCCCATCTCTACCCGATCCCATCTCTACCCGATTTAAAATTATCTAACAAAAAAATTGAGCCGTCACGGGATGCCTGGCAGATGTGAAACATCGACATTATTTTGTAAAAGATGCAGAAAAGAACAGATTGTGATAGAATCGCACAGTCGATTACGGTGTGCACACCGTACACACTACTGCATATAGACTGTAGCTGTAGGTATAATATACCATCATATAGCGTGGCGACGCGTCGCCACGGCATACGTCGCCTCGCCAGAAATCGGTTTTACGGGCGACTATAGATATTTCACATCAAAAATCCCAACTCTACTCGATTTCATTCTTGCATATAGAAAAAAGTAAGCAACTTATTTAGATTTTTAATATATTTTTCCATTAATTTAGGTTATAACTATGCGATTTTGTAACTCATAAATAAATCTAAAGGAAAATAAATAAATATAATGCTCAATAAGTCATTATAAACTAGGCTTGTATTTCTTATTTTGTTATTTATTTTAAATCTCTTTAAAAGAAATCATATTTTTTTTGGACATAATAAAACATTAAGAATACAAAAAATTAAATTGATTGACATCATCATCAATAAAAACCGGAGCAATTATTTTATTAAAAATATAATTGGTATGTGATGCTCTTAAGTAATTTTTATTTTTTATTTTATTTGACCAATTTTTAATTAATGAATTTTATTCACTAATATTTGGCTAATTTATTAATTATTTGTTTATTATAATTATGTATATCTGAATGTTTTTCTAAGAAAATTAGAATTAGCATCTCAAAGATGAAACCCATTTAGTTATTTAGTCTTGTGACGTGTTATTTATTCTTTGTCATGTCCATAGGTACTATGTACTTTTTAGATGCGTTCGTTTTAAAACGGTTGTAAAACTTACTGTTTTTTAAAACGGTAAAAAAAGTTACCGATTTATAAACGGTATAAAAACGTTACCGATTTATAAACGGATGTAAAAAATACCGATTTATAAACGGTTGTTAAAATTTACCGATTTGGTTATCAATATAATAGTTACCGATTTATAAACTGATGTTAAAAATACCGATTTGTAAAATGGTAATAACATAATATTTACCGATTTACAAACTGTTGTAAATAATACCGATTTGTAAACGGTAATAAAAGGTTACCGATTGGTAAATGCTCATAGGCTCAGACTACATAAGCTGTTTATACCGGTATGA
Organism: Idaea aversata; assembly: GCA_907269075.1. Lineage (NCBI taxonomy): Eukaryota > Metazoa > Arthropoda > Insecta > Lepidoptera > Geometridae > Idaea > Idaea aversata. Next base: position 1,424,748 of record OU026083.1, read on the forward strand.
ATCAAACACGTGTGAAGTGAAGACGTATTCTGTAAGTTATCAGTTCAAACTCGTGATTGGTTTGTTACCGGATATTTCGAGCCTATAAATCTGTTTTTAAAACGGTAATTATTATTTATCGTTTTTTTATAACGGTAAGTTTTTAACTTTATTTATTGTCTAATTCGCTGTAACTTTTACTGAATGTAACTCGTTCTTTTCTCTATTATAATTTAATCTGTGGCTTCTACGGCGTTTTAGGCAATAAGTTGCTTTTATTTTTAATTTGCTTTTCATAAAATAAACAACATTTAGAGGCAGCTGTTTGTTGAAAATCAAAACTTCACTGTTACTGGCGAAATGCGCAAGTCGTGCGAAACCATAATTTACCAAAAAAGACATGTGGCCAAAAATAGTTGTTTATTTTCTGAAATAAATGTTTCTAGTCATTTTTTATAATTTAAAGACTCAAAAAGCTAGTCTTGTGGACATTTTTCATGTAACTGAAGCCAAATTTACGAAATGTGATATTTTGTTTAGAAAAAAAAAACAGTTTTATGTTTTCTTACCTTGTTTCTTTGGGAAAAAACGCAGCAGGCCGGGATCGAGGGGAAAAAGGCTTCAAGCCAAAACCCAAAAAAAGAATAAAAAAAAAAGAAAAAAAATGACGCAAAATGTGAGTCATAACGAAAGTTTATGTTTCAATTGCTGCTTATGACGTTAGTGTCGACGTCCATAGTACCGAAAAACCATAGTATACAATGTGTTCCAACGAGGGATTTTAATACGAAAGGGGGTCCTAAACGTCTAGGCGAACAACGTTAGTTCTACGACTTTTGAAAATTCGAACTTTTTTTCAAAAAATTTAAGGATTGTATATTAAAAAATCAGCTGTTTTCGGCAGTTAAGACCACAAATGTTTAAAATAGTAGTCGAAATGCAATAAATAAATAAGACTTTTAAGGTCAATGACCTCTAACTCCAAGAAACAGCTGATTTTAGTAAACATAACCTCAAAAATTTGCGATAGTTCGAATTTTAAAAAGTTGTATAATAAAAATTAGTCGCCTAGACATAATAATAATTGCCTTTCGTTTATAATCCCTTAGTTTATAAACACAAAGTATGAAATTTTCATACAAAAATGGTTAAAAATTCTACGGTACAATGAATGAAGAACATTAAAAGCGATAAAGAATAATTTTAGTATATATATTAGTTATTACTAGATTAGAAAAAACACTAAAATATAAGTTTTAAATCTAAGAAAATATCAATACGCGGGCCAAAAAAGGTTGCGACAAAAATAACTTTCGGAAAAAAAGACAATTTTTCGTGAAAAAAAAAACATTTTTTCGGAAAAAAAAACATTTTTTCGTAATAAAAAACACGAGTATATGGTACCAAACATCAGAAAGCACAAGATAGGCTAAGAATTAGTGGACAAGTAGTATTTTGGAAACATGTTTTAGGAGTATGTAGTCATCATTGAGTGAGACCTTTTATATAACAAATTTTATAAAACCAAAGGATAGGTGAGGCAGACGGACAAGAAACGGGTGTCTCGAAATGTTAGATTCTCAAAACATCATTCGCAAAATGTTACGTTTTTGTTTTGTCTTTAAAGTATTCTATATCAACAATATATCTTTTCAACAAATCACTACATAGTATAAAACAAAGTCGGTTTCTCTGTCCCTAGAGAAACCGATTTGTATGCTTAAATCTTTAAAACTACGCAACGGATTTTGATGCGGTTTTTTTAATAGATAGAGTGATTCAAGAGGAAGGTTTATACATGCATAATATAGCCGTGCGAAGCCGGGGCGGGTCGCTAGTTCAAGATAAAACTCAAAATTCTCATTTGGAATCATTGTTACTGAAGCTTCTTAAAAAAAATGGATGTCTTAAAAATGTTTTACGTGATAACGCCATACTCTGACGCTGAGGCCGATCGTGCCTCTATCGCTTGTTTACAGCGTAACGTGACCGTTACATGACACTTTTTTGTGAGTGCAGTACGGTGTTTATCGATTTAACGTTATCACGTCAAAAACTAAGTTAGGATGTGTGCCTTTGGAACACGCCCACCAATGAGAAGAAGGCACAAGAAACTCATGGGGTTATATTGGCATTCCGTCGCAGAAAATAGCGAACTATGGAATAAGTTAGGCCTTTCTCCCGCACCGCAGTGGGTTACTACAGGCTCTTAATAATAATAACAAACGTTGCTCCTTAAAAGCGTTTAAAAAAGTGATAACCGAAAATTAGAAACGGAATCGGGGAAAAACTAAAGTTAGTAAGAAAATTATAAAACTTCGAAAAAGAAGAGAAATGAACATGAAAAATACTGGCTAAGAATCTAACTAAGAATGTTTGTTGTTGATTCAGGACCAAACAAAAACGTAACTTTGTGAATTTTCATATTCTGAGAATGCGTCTTTTTGAGAACAGCCCTAAGAGTTCATTCATTCTTCTTACCGTAATAACTATGCCAAAAAATCATTACGAGAAAAAAAAATTAAACTACTGATAAAATAATGGTTGTGTCTATATAATAAAAAGATACACTAAACTTTAAAGAAGTTTGATGAAAAAAAAAATACCGAAACGTAGAAAAAATTAGATTTATTTATAGACTAATAAGTGAAAAAAAGAAAAAATATTTATTATCTATGGTTAGCAAGTAAATATTAATCGTTTACTGTAGTTAGTTAGAAAATATGGTGACTTTGGGTTTTTCTCTCAAAATAAATGCGATTTTTTTGTTAAATTTTTCGGCTATTTATATGTTTTACCGGGTATTTTAGTAACTTTGATATTGGCTGAAGTAAATAATCGTGAAAAATTTACTTTTAGTGTCAGAAACGACCATGAAAAAGCCATTTGTATGAATATGTCACAGATTTATTAACAAAAAGAAAGTTTACCAAGTATGGCGCAAAATACTAAACCTGATTAAATCTACAGGTCTATCAAACTAAATAATGAGCGTAGAAATTAAATAAAAATAATGAAAATTAAATAGTAGTTTACGATTATGAACTTCTGACTTTGAAATAACGACTTTTTAATGCAAAATCTTTGCATTTTTATACAAAACGAAATCCCGGTTTTCTTTTTCATGTGAATAAACAAATTAGAGTTATTCTTATTATATTATTATAAGAAGTAGTTCTATTATTGTCTTTTTTGATGGAACTTTTTAATATGATAAGTCTCTGCGACGACGCATGAAATATTTTATATAAGTATTTTCTGCCGTGTTCGGTGCCGAAAAAAAAATTTCGCCTTCAAAAACTAAACTATATTTTTTTTTATTTTTAACTATTTTCGGTACCAAAAACGGGACGTTACATTTTTTTTAAAGTAGTTGTGTTTTTTTTTAGCGTTTTTATTTTGGCATGTAGTAAACACTTGAGAGACATATCGCTAGTATTTATTAAGATAATATTATTATAGTCAATCGTGAAAACGTCAAAAAAAAATGAACCGTTTTACCCGTATATATAAAAAAGATAGTTTCAAAACCATTTGTTACCATTACCGTATTTATTTATAAAACGGTAACGTCAAAATTTTCCTACTTTAAACAAAAAACGGTCTGAATGATGTTATTTAAAAGAACTGTAACTTCCAAAACTGTCTTTTACCGTTTTTTTCAAACGGTATTTTTTTTTCTTTCACGGTAACACCGATTGACTATTATTATTAATCACATTAGGACGAACGTTGTCAATTTATTGTCAACCTGTCAATCGAAATATTACCGCCAATGACAGGGGCAAAATAAAAGCAATTTGACTATTGATAATTTTAAAACTTAATCTAAAAGACTAATTAGTGTGTTTTTCGTTACATTTTCCATTATTTTACCCCTGTTATTAAACGGCTGAGGTACAACCTCTATAATATATCAGAACGGAAGTTAGATAGTTCAATATAGTATAAAAGCTAGTTATAAATGAAAAAAAAAAACATAATATATGCCTATAACTGCTTGAATGTAGCGAAATAAAAAATATATCCGTTAGTTTTAAAATTAAATATAAAATGCCGGTCGTCTCTCGAAATAAAAAAAAATATATGAAACGCATTTTCTTGACGATCGTTGCCTTTATCTCGTTACTAATCTACTTCCTTATATATATAAATATATAAAAATAGAAATAATTATAAGGCTTCTTAATATTATTCCATAGTAATAATTTATACATAAGGTGAAGTTAATATGTAAGAGTAACTTAGCTAGGCAATTACATTTAAAAAATATAGCTACGTTTAGATAGGATCAATGAAATTTTCGTTCGATTTTCGATTCATTTTGTTCTTATTTTCAATTTTTATTTATATATAATTGTAAGTATATATAAGTCCCCAAATATAACACCAATATTTAGTAATCCTAATATAAAATATATGCTATGTATTGTAATTTTATCTTAAATGCCTTATCGGATTGTAACTTCTATAGTTTCTGTTATTTATGTCACAATTTATTGGAAATTGTGGGCTCTAAAATATATAACAAAACATACCAAACGTATTATTCCTTTAAAAAATCTGCAATCATAAAAAAAACTTATCTACGACATGACACACTAAGCGTTTTGCTTCGTTATTCTTTATTCGTACCGCAATTGAATGGAGTCAGTCGCCTGCGTCTGTCTTTCCTGACGTGTACAATGTTGTGTGTCATCAAGTAGCGAGTGAACAGGTATCTTCTAGACACGCGAGTCTTATCGTCACCTACCATCAGGCAGGTGTGATAGAGGTTAAACGCTGATCTATCTTAAGTAAAAAAATCTACGCCTGTGACGTCACATTTAGGTCTTATATTAAAAAGATTTAATGATTACAATGGAGGTTTTAAACTGAGTGCTACATTTATACAGTGGACTTGAGCTTGAGCGAAGAAAAATGTAGCACATATCGTCATCGAGTAATAAAGCCAGGTCATTCCAAATGAAAGTACCCTTTCAATGACCTGGACCTTCAAAAAATTCAGAAATACAGACATGGGTACACTGAGACCAGAAAAACTGGCACTATCTGAGAAACCTTTTGTAAACAATAAACGTGAAAGTATCAAAAGAAAATTACTGTTAAAAGTCAGAGCACACAATTTTGAATATTACAAGTGCCAAAGCTAATTTCTTCAATATTTTTAAGGAATTTATTAATGTTGCCCACTTTATAACACAAAGAAATGCTTGCTGAGATCGAGTCTCTGTGGATTTTTTTATAAACTCTTACTGCGAAAAGAAATGAATTTCTGTGTAAAGGACATAAGTAACAGAATTGCTAAGACACTATGGGAAGACTCTTGCGGGATAAATGCGGTGCAGACAGGGCTTCAATTGAGAACCCGGGCCACAAATCTGCACCAAAAATGACCACTAGAAAAAATTACAATGTCTGGTAGCAGGTTAGAGATTGAGTTTTCCACTTAGGCTTTGCTTATTTCATATTTCTAGTTGATTAAAATATTAAGCAACGTTAAACTTTTCAACAGTTTTGATATTTTAAAAGTGGGCAACATTAAATTTTCTTCTCTATATCCTATGTATTCTATATTTCCTGTTTAAAATGAGAACACCAAAATCAGACTAATTGTAAAATCCTCTAAGAGCGGTTTAGTTAACGGTGTTGAACGTGATTTTTTTTTCTCTAAATATCCAAAAATATACTGTAAAATAAAAGTATTACAATTTGGCAAATCGAAGACATAAAGAAAAACACATGAAAAATCGGTATTAAAAACTTAAATAATTATATTATACAAATGAAAAATGTACGAAAATTATAAAATTATACTACAAAAAATACCGTTTCAAAAAAAAACAAGCGTTAAATACCAAAAAGTAACAGTAGGATTTTAGGAATCGGTCACAAAAACTGTAATGGTATTCTAAAAATGGAAAATTAAAATAAATGAATGTCAAACATTCTTGATAAAAAAAAACACGTTCAAAGTCGTAACGTCTGTAGTTTAGTCGTGCATAGATAACTGTGTTGTTTTAGAAGTTGGTTTTCTATTTTGTAGATCTTAGCATGGTGGGAATCTCAAAAAAAATTCTTTTAAACGCTCAATGAATGCCAGATTTATTATTCCATATGACACGCGTCTATATACCATGCCCAGTACAAGCAAATATTACGTCTATATCCAGACAGTTTAAGTAGCGCCGCTGCAGCTCTTTTGGCAGGTAACAATAAACCACTGTCTTTCCTGACGTGTATAACTTTAAAATCTTAAAGTCACGACTTTTTTAAAAAAGCGTGATTCATTTTATGCCGCATCTTTAACTGTGATCAGGCAAGTGTGATAGTGGTCAAACGCTGACCTATCATTTGTATAAAAAATGAAGTATTCGGTGAGATTCGAACCAGGGGCTAAACATTCATACAAGTGTTAAATAGCGCTCAAAACCACCAAGCAACAAAGTCTTATTACCGACTGACGAATATATAGCTGTTTGAAGCCGATAATGACGTAGCTGTCACATTGTGTTTCGGTAACGATTTCAAAGATTTTAACTCATCTAAAAATATGCGTACCGCGCTAAAAAGAAGTTTACACTTCAAACATAATATCAACAAAATACGGCATTACCACCTCGATCTAAAATCTTTCATCTTACAGTGGACGTGCATCTTGAACGTGGGGAAGTATCTACAATAATAAAAAACCAACTTAGTAGATCAATGTTTTTGTTTTAGAAAAAGCTAGAAGTTTTTATGTGTCGTAGAATCCCTTATAGTCGTCGCAAGCTTAAGAACATGGAGTAATTTTTGTCAGTGTACCAATTTTTAAGGAAGGAAAAGAAATACCGATATTGGTTAAATCGGTAGGATTTGTTGTAATAACAACGGTATTTTTATAGACTGGTATTTTCACCTATTAACGAAGATAACACGCCAGTAATTCTTTATTTTGTAATAGTTCTGCTACTTTAAAAAAATAAATTGATTAGATACTTGAAAAATAATTATAAAATTTTAACAGAATGTCATGACTACTTTAATAAAAAAAATGGTTGTCTGTAAAGTCGGTTTACGGACGATAATTTTACGTGATAACGTCATAAGAAAACATTGATGGTAACCATGGCAACGATAAAACGTTGCTATAGTTACCGTGTCAATAACATGAGGCGTTCCAGTAACGACGCGTGACGTCACACTTTTTTGAGATTGCAGGTGTTCACCAATTTATAAAACGTTATCACGTCAAAAACAATTTACTCTAATTATCAATTTTTTTGGCTTATAAGCACTGGTGCAAATAATACAAATGATTGCGTTAAAGTTGTACCAAAGGAACAGCCAGAATATGTTGCATTGATAGCACGACTCAGGAGCCACGTGTAGGTTAACTAAGGGTAACTCCTACGGGCATGGGCCCCCCCAATAATTATCAGTAAAATCATAGTTTTTTTCATGATAAATTCAACTGGCTAATATCGAGTGACATATCAAAATTCGTGCACTGGCAAAAAACCAATGCGGTTTAAACTCAAAAAAAAAATAAGATGTGAAGAAAACATATTTTTTGAGAAATGTAATAGATGTTTTTCTATCCGATTCTTGATTCTGTTTTCGATTTTACTTTTTCTTAATCGGATCAACAAAGGTGGAAAACGCTACGTAAATGTGAAACAAAATGAGTACTTTTACTCAGTAATTTAATATAAAGGAATGTATACCGGTTTGAAAATGTATATTTACTACTTAATCTTGCATAAAAAAGTTGCCTATAGTATCTCCATACTTATAGACTATCTTTACTTATCATTTCATGAAAATTTGTCGAGTCGTTTTACCGTGCAAATAACAAACAAAATTATGCATATATGGTATTAAGCATTTATGGATAGACATGGGGAGTAGGAATTGTTAATATTGTTGGACGTACAGAAAAATAATAGCTGATAAAAAACCTGTAATGAAATAAAAAATAAGAGAGAGAAACAAAAATAGTAAGGAAATAATACTGCAAAATTTCAGGATAATATGGCTCGCTTAATTAAAAATAAAATCAGTGATAAAATAGTTACCTTGAGTGAAACAATTTACGGAATAGCTAAATGAGTGTGAAAACTGAAAAATATATACTTATGTACGCGAATTGAGAAACTTCTCCTTTTATTGAAGTCGGCTAAAAAAGAGAGAAGCAGTTGCAGTTAAATGCAAATCTGCATTGTTGTTGATCCGATGAGATGGTAGATGATTTTGATGTCTAATGTAAAAAATGGATGTGTCTAGATTTATGTACATTTATTTTCAAACAATATTATAGCAATATAATTATAATAAACTGTAGTTTAAGTAAAAATCGACATAATTTTTGAATAGAAGATTTTTGGATGAGAGCAATTTTACTGTATTTTACAGTACAAATGCCGGTTTTTACTTAAAATGCAAAAAGACAGCAATAATAATGCAATAGGTGTGTAGTGTTTTCTTTTACGTACTGCTAGATCGTTTTTTACCGGTATTTTTGCAACCGGTATTTTAATTTTTCTGTAATTTTAAACAGCACTTCGTTTTGTTTTTCCTATTTTGACCGTCCATGGGTGTTGTCTTAGATAAAATTAAGTATTATTTTCTTTGATTTGCTCAAAATTGTCTGGACGCACACTTACGTAGTATACTGAGCTTTTGTGTTTTAACAAAAAAAATGTGATTTTTAAACCTTATGACCACAAAGTGTTAGTGATTATATTCCCCATTTTTGTATTTAAAATCTACCCTTGCGACTTTCTATATTTGTATGGAAGTGTGATAATTATGTACTGCTAAACTTATCTTTAAAAGTTACGGTAAAAATTGTAACCATTTTAAAACCGGTTATAAAACCGTTTATAGATTTTCAAAGGTTAAAAATTTTACCGATTATTTTCTGTTTTTCGTTATTTTTACCCCTGATTGGTTCGATGCATAAGTTAAGAGAATAGATTAAAAATTATAGATGATTAAGCATACATAATATGTGTACATTTAAGTCTATGCTTGTTTTTGTTGAAAACGTTTCGTTTTTTCGAAAGAAAAACGTATTTTTATGTTATTCTTGATAGTTATTGTAAGGGTTATTGAAAGAAAAAACAAAATACGTATCTATCGTTTTTTTTTCTATCTATCTGTGATCCCTTTCTATCGTTTTTTTTTAATTATTGAATAGCATTTACGGCTAATTCAATAATTATTTTCATTATCCCACATACTCCTCTAAATATTTATGAAACGTTATTTTAATAACGGTAACTTTTTTAAAACGGTATTTTTTTTAACGGTATTTTTTTTCAATAACCCGAAATCTGTTATTTGTTTACCGTACAGTTATATGGTATCTACATTATAATATAGTTACATACATATGAAATTAGATATTAAGATGAATATGAAGCAAAATAAATAAACATAAAAAAATGTAGTTTTATTTTTATACCTTGACCTTTTTCCTTAGTAGGGAACTTTTAATAAGGTAGCTGAGGGTTTGAAGAGTCACCTTAATTAAAAACTAAATATTTCTTAAAAATAAATAAAACTACCTACTTGGTCATTAGATTTGCTTTATTGTCAATCTAAAATTTTTTTTTTTGTTGTGGCTTTTATTATCCGCAGATACCTTATCACTAGTCACTACATACTCGTACTATAAAATAAAGTCACTTTTCGCCGTCCCTATGTCCCTTTGTTTTAGATCTTTAAAACTACGCAACGGATTTTGATGCGGTTTTTTTTATAGATAGAGTGATTCAAGAGGAAGGTTTATATGTATAATACATGCTTAATGTAGCCGTGCGAAGCCGGGGCGTTTCGCTAGTAATTAATAAAATAGAGGATAATCCGCACAACGCTATCTAGCCCCTCCAAAGCTAAGCAACTAGGCTCGTGTAATGGTGACCGGAAAACTAATAGAATTCGTAGTATACACACAGGTCAGATACAAATATATTAAGTACTTTGACGACCCAGTTGTCACAATGGTCACCATGCCGGACTGCCAAACACAGGGTTGCGGGTTCGATTCCCGCCTCAGGCAAGTATTTATGCTTAGATATTTGTCTGTGGTCTGGTTGTTTCTATGTATTATAAGTATATATTTACAAAAGAAAAGTATATAAGTAGTATATCCGTTGTCTAGCACCCATAACACAAGTCTAGTTACTTAGCTTGGGGCTAGATGGCGATGTGTGGAATGTCCTGCAATATTTATTATAAAAAGAAGTTATTCTTACGTATAACTATATCGTAGACTAGTTTTTGCTTGCGACTTCGTCCGCGTAGGTGTCAAAAACTTGAAGAAAATTGGACCAAGGAATCACGTTGTCCATACAAACTTTGCCCCCCTTTTTCACCCCCTAAGAGGTAGAATTTGGGAAAATCCTTTCTTATCGGATGCCTACGTCACACAAAGAACACACCCTCCAAGTTTCAGGTCTCTACTCTCTGTGCGTTGATCCGTCAGTCAGTCAGAACAAAGCATTTTATACGTAGGTATTCTAATATTATAAAGCTGAAGACTTTGTGTGTTTGAACGCGCTAATCTCAGGAACTACTGGTTCGAATTGAAAAAAATATTTTTGTGTTGGATAGTCCGTTTATCGAGGAAGGCTATAGGCTACTTTTCATTATGATATTCCCACGGGATCGGGAGTTACGCGGGTGAAACCGCGGAGCGCAGAAAGTGTATAGATGAAAAACATTGCAGTCTACTTTAGTGCTAATATATAGGTGTTTACCTAAAGATCGACTCCTAAACTATCCACTAGTGTTGCCCATCGATATTGTATCGATATTTCATATTAAACCAATCGTATCGATAGTATCGATTATATTATACATTGAATTTGGTTTATTTAAATAAATATTGCAGGACATTCCACACATCGCCATCTAGCCCCAAGCTAAGTAACTACACTTGTGTTATGGGTGCTAGACAACGGTATAGGTACTATTATATACCTACTTTTCTTTTGTAATAATATTATATAAATTAGAAACAACCAGACCACAGACAAATATCTAAGCCATTTCAAACATACCATCTAAAAGTATTTGTAATATTGACCATTGTGAGCTTGATCACAAAAAAACCGCATTAGTTTCTTTTGCCTTCTTCTCATTGGTGGGCGTGTTCCGAAGGCACACATCCTAACTTAGTTTTTAGACTATTTAAAGTTAATCCATTCAAGTGTATCTACTAATATGATTCTATGTAAATAAAAAAACAAATCGTTGTCTGTAATAGGTACCTACGTGATAACGTTAAGAAAACGATGGAAATAGTACATTGCGATACAAGTGTGGAAAGTTGATCATTCCATAGAGGCGGTTTATGACGCGCGAGCGGAACGCGAGCGTGGCAAAAGCCGAGATGGAATGATCAATTCACACGTGTATCGTACGACGTTTTTTATCACAGTTGCGAATAAAAAAAAGACTTGTTAAAATTTTAATAATAAAAAGTTTTAAAGAATTTTAGGTTATGTTTACTATTTTTTGTTAATTACACTCCCGAAAGGCTGGGCAAAAGACTTTTAACCTATACAGCGTCTGACATACAATATTTTTTTAGGGTTTTTTTCATTTGTTTTTGCGTCGGCGGTTAAAAACAGAATATATTAGTTCCGGGTTTCATTAAAAACAGAATACATAAAAAAAATATATTTATGTACCTAAAGAAAAAACAAAATAAAAACAAAACTCAATTTTTAATTATTTTCAAAGACGTCATTACGTAATATTATCGTTCGCAGACTTTAGAGACAACCTTTTGAAAAGAAGAAAAAAGGTACCAACAAAGAGTTTTAAGCCAGCAAGGCTTAAAAACTCTTTGGATGGTACCTTTTTCTATACATCAAAACAGTATAACCCAGATAAAGGAGATCATTCATGTTTCTAACAAAAAATACCCACAAAAAAAAATGCCGGCCAGTAATAAAAATTATTTGTATCTTGTAGAGAATAACATTTTAAACAATGTTTACTAAGGCAACAAAGAGCTACGATCAAAAATCGTTGAGTTATTTTACATTGAAAACCCAAAAAATGCATTTTATAGGGATCCGTTTGACCACTTTTAAGATCCCACTATAACTTCTGAAAGGGTTATTGGATATACCTATGTATATAAATATAATAAAAACAGAAAAAACTTATCCATTTACTACTTATTTTTATATTTTTTCTTCTAATATCTTAGAAGTGGTCAAACGGATCTCTACAAAATGCATTTTTTTGGGTTTTCAATGTAAAATAACTCAACGATGGTTCATCGTAGCTCTTTGTTGCCTTATTAAACATTATTTAAAATGTTATTCTCTACAAGATAGAAACATTTTTTTTTGTGGCCGGCACGTTAATTTTTGGGTACGATTTGAACGATGTCCTTAAGAATGTTTCATCTACTATATGTCATTAGCAGTAAGATACGTATTTGACATATCGGTATGACGTATTATTTTCCAACACTAGTTGGATTTTTTTTTATCGCACGCGTGTATTACGTTGCATTATGAGCCTAAAAGCGGTTTAATAAGATCCACTTTATGAGCAACTGTGATAAAAATTTAGTTTTATTTTCATTTAAATGTATATTCCTCTTGAATCACTCTATCTATTAAAATAAACCGCATCAAAATCCGTTGCGTAGCTTTAGAGATCTAAGCATACAAAGGGACATAGGGACGTCGAAAAGTGACTTTATTTTAGGTATACTATGTAGTGATTTCTTCTATTCGTCACTCATCACCATAACACAAGCCCAGATAAGCGATATTATTATTAAATACTCTGTTTCCTAACGGGGAAGGACGCAATATTACCGTGACATTTTTTTGTGAATGCCACCTGCATTCACAAGAATTCCAAAATTACATAAATTTATTAGACGTTATCACGTCAAAAAAATTGATTTTGACTTTGATGATGACAGAAATCGATAGTAATCATAGTTTGCGTATCGATAGTTCGGACAACACTAGTAGCTACCTACCTACTAAAGAGTTAGGTTGCGATTAGTTAGCGAATCATTGGTCCAATTTCCGCGATGCGCGCGCACTTTACCTGAACTGAGGCGGCTTTATTCCATTGGTTGATATACATTGCTGGCTCTTATCTGGGTTTTATTTATTTATTTAATAAATTCAGTACACAAGATACAAAAAAGAAATACATTATAAACTTAATAAGGTAAAGTGTGTCTAACCCTGATAAGAGTTTTCTGCCGACAGACCTTTAGGCAAAGAAAATAATATAGCGGAAAGTAGGTAATTAAAAAGGTTTTTTATAATTTAATAATAATATCGCTCATCTGGGCTTGTGTAATGGTGACGAGTGAGGAATAGAAGACTTATACAGAGTTATTGGTAAATATACTAGCAAGCAGTTGAGGGCTACTTCTGTGCACCTAAACAAACAAAGTTTGTACTACGACTTTTAAAAATTAGAAAAAAAAAAATATTAAGGTTATGTAAATTCGAAAAATAGCAGTTTTTTTAAAACAAAGGTCATTTAGACTAAGAACAGTAGATAAAACTTAAAAAAATAAGTAAAATTTTAAGGTTAAAGACCTCTCCGTGTAAGGAACAGCTGATTTTCAAGTAAACCTGACCTCAAATTTTTCAAAAAAAATCGAATTTCCAAAAGTTGTAAAACAAAAGTTGATCGTTAAGGTGCACAGAAGTAGCCCTCAACGGATTGCTAGTATAATTACCAATAACCCTGTGTAAAGGAAAAAAAACTATTTTTAATCGTTTTCTTATGACATTATCACGTAAAATTATCATCCGTAAACCGATTTCACAGACAAACATTTTTTAGTTTACTTTTCTTGTTTTAATCTTGAAAATAATAAGCAGCCTATTCTTAATTTAAGAAAATTGCTTTTTTATATACTTAATATATTATAATATTGCAAAACCAAGAAATTGTTATCAAGCGTCTGGAGATGATTATTATTATTATGTCTCAAGAAACCTTTTGTTTATGTGTGTACAGAAAACAAGCAATGTATACTGACCAATCAGAATTAATCGCGCCAACTTCACTCACATAGATGTTGCAATGTTGCTGTCTTCACCTCAGTTCACTTGACCCGTGAGCAGTGTCTTCATAAAAAATATTTTCTGAAAAAAAAAAACTATCAAAAAAAAATAGTAAAAATAAAACTCACAGTTCCTAAAACACAAAAAAAATCAAATTTAACTTCATTTAAATTTCGCTTCAATTAAACGAACAAAAGACACATATTTTTAGACGACTGAAATTAAAAACAGTGTTAAAAACTATTGTTTCTATAGTTCAAAGAATCATGAAAATATCTCTTAAAAATCAAATAACGAGTAAAAATATAGAAAAATTGCGAGAGAAACATACAAAGATCACCAGCCTCTAACCGCGACTACAATTTTTATAATTTGATTCAATTAACGAACAAAAAACACATATTTTTAGACTACCAAAATACAGTGCTTAAAAACTTTTGATTCAATAGAAAAAATCACGAAAATACCCCTGAAATTTCTTAAAGAAATTTTTTAAAACTTCACTTTTTTTTTAATCATTACTGCCTAGATTTTTACAAACAGTATACTTACCTCTTTTAAATTGTTTAATAAATAATTTATCAATAAAACCGACTTAAAAAAAAGGAAATAAAACTAAACTAAGTGCAAAATCATAAAATAAACTTTAAAGTTAGTGAAAATTATTTTAAGTATTTTGATACGGTTTTTATTTTAAAACTTCACTAAAATTCATAATTAAACCAAAGTGTTTTACAATAATTAAACCAAGTTTTCATGTCAAAAGTGATAAATTAATAAAAGTTATAATATCAAAAGTAATGAACTAAAAAGAATAATCATGACAAAAGTGATAAATTAACCCAAGTACTTAGTCGTAGCAAAAGTGATAAACCAATACTTCGGTAATACGTAGCAAGAGTATTCAATTTACCCAAACAATCATGACAAAAGTGATAAATAAACCTAAATAATCATGGAAAAAGTGTTAAACTAACAAATGAACTTGAAAAAAGTGATAAACCAACCCTAGTAATCGTACCAAGAGTGATAAATTAAACTAACTAACTAGATATCATGACAAAGTGATAAATTAACCTAAACAATCAGGGAAAAGTGATAAACCAACCATAGTTATCGTACCAAGAGTGATAAATTAAACTAACTAACTAGATATCATGACAAAGTGATAAATTAACCTAAACAATCATGGAAAAAGTTATAAACTAACAAATGATCTTGGAAAAAGTGATAAACCAACCATAGTTATCGTACCAAGAGTGATAAATTAAACTAACTAACTAGATATCATGACAAAAGTGATAAACTAACCCATAAATCAAAGCAAAAGTTATAAATTAACAAACGATCATAGCAAAAGTGATAAACTATTCCGAGTAATGATTCCAAAAAGATAAAAGAATGATAATTGACTCGAGTAGTCATGAAAAAAGTAATAAACCAACCCAAATAATCATGAAAAAAGTGCTAACAGCATTAAAAACAGTAATAATCACCAAAGCGACTATTTAAATAGCAATTCTACCAAAATGGCGAAAGTAGGTAAAGTTCTAGCGACAATAAAGGCAGTAATAACTCGGCTTGTGTTCGCCTGCCATGGTATAATAGCGATATGGCAAGTGACAATGTTTAAGGATAACCTGGAGTTCTGGTATCTGGCGTCTCCAATCCTGTTGCTGGTCTTCGAAGGTGTCTTCACTCTGACTATTAAGGATAACCAGGAGTGGAAATGGTGAGTATCACTATCACTACATAGTATAAAACAAAGTCGCTTTTTCTGTCCCTATTTCCTTTTGTCTGCTTAGATCTTTAAAACTACCTACGCAACGGATTTTGATGCGGTTTTTTTAATAGATAGAGTGATTCAAGAGGAAGGTTTATATGTATAATACATGCATAATATAGCCGTGCGAAGCCGGAGCGGGTCGCTAGTTGCTTTATAATTAACATACATACTTATGGGTCCAAAATATAAACCTCCCTTTGGCTTCGTTAATCGGATAAAAAAATATTGCAGGCAATTTACAGCCTTAAGCTTAGCAACTAGACTTGTGTTATGGTGGCCTAAAACGGATACTTATAATATTATATATTTTTATTTTGTAAATATAAAAGAAAGATACCCTTGAAGGATAAAAAGTAGCCTATATTTTTCAATTCGATCTAGCAGTTCCTGAGATTAGCGCGTTCAAACAAACAACGGAAGCCTTCAAAGATTTTCAAATTTTCCCCGTTTTTTCCACATTTCCCACTGATTCTTCGCTCCTATTGGTCGCAGCGTGTTAAATAGACTATCCAACACAAAAATAATTGTCCAATTCGAACTAGTAATTCCTGAGATTAGCGCGTTCAAACAAACAAACTCTTCAGCTTTATAATTTACTAGCGACCCGCTCCGGCTTCGCACATCTATATTATGCATGTATTATGCATATAAACCTTCCTCTTGAATCACTTTATCTATTAAAAAAACCGCATCAAAATCCGTTGCGTAGTTTTAAAGATCTAAGCATACAAAGGGAAATAGGGACAGAGAAAGCGACTTTGTTTTATACTATGTAGTGAAGTATAGATATACCTAATCAGGATCTCGGAAACGGCTCCAACGATTTTAATGAAATTTAGTATACGGGGAGTTTCGGGGGCAAGGAAAAAAAATGTAAAATAATAACCCAGGTACTATGTATAATCTGTATAATACATGCATAATATAGCCGTGCAAGGCCGGGGCGGGTATCTAGTATAAGTATAAAAAAATCAAAATATTGCAGGTCATTTCACAGCCTATATAGCCAGCTAAGAAGACAATGGATGGAATGGATATGATATTTTCTTAAGTATTTTTTTTTCATTAATTTCAAACAAATATTAATTAACTACGTTTTGCCCGTGACTTCGTCCGCGTAGAAGTTGAAAATGGTTCTAATAGGATTGGACCAAGGAATCACGTTGTCCCATACAAACTTTGCCCCCCTTTTTCACCCCCTTAGGAGTAGAATTTTGGAAAATCCTTTCTTATCGGATGCCTACGTCATACAAAGAACACACCTTTCAAGTTTCAGGTCTCAGTCAGTCATTCAGGACAAAGCATTTTATATGTATATAGATGAAGATATTATAGTTCAACATAATTTAATCAAGATTAGCATAAAATATTTATTAATGAACTAGCGACCCGCCCCGGCTTCGCACGGCTATATTATGCATGTATTATACATATAAACCTTCCTCTTGAATCACTCTATCTATTTAAAAAAACTCCACCATGTCCCATAGGGACAGAAAAAGCGACTTTGTTTTATACTATATAGTGATGATGTATTGATACTTATATAATTAGAACCAGCAACGAGAAAAGTGTCCTCAACCCAGCCCAGCATACAGCATTTCAGCATTTCGCTGAAATGCTGTTTGCTGACATTCCGCTGACATTCCGTTGAAGCTTTCTACGCCATAACAAAGTCCTCTAAAAACTCACCCCTAAATTTCCCATGAAAACACGTCGAAATGTTGATTTAAAGCACCACTAATGGGCATTTACCTTTAATATGACGTCACCCCGGATATCCATTATCTAATAGAGGGTGAGAACCGTGGATACATTGACAAGGCCAGGCTTATTGGACGAGCGAGAGAAGCGTCCAACAATGTCTTATTATACTATTTATTACTGTTTTGTACCTAAGTTAATCTTTATCTGCTCTAATTATTATTACTGTAACATATAACAAGCTTTCATTTTCGCATTTAGGATTACAGTCTAGATCATAAACTGTTATGCAATTGTATACCTACCTACTTACTGTAATTGTAATCTGCTGTGTGAATCATTAATAAAATTAAAAATTAAAAATTTAAAAAAATTGAAATTCTACTTTAGTAATAGTATGAGATCTCTTTAAAGATGACCTTCATGGATCTGTTTAATGGATGAAAAGTATTTTATATCAAACTAGCTGCGCCCCGCGGTTTCACCCGCGTAAGTACTCACCGTTTAAACCTTCCCTGGACTACAACAAACACAACAAAAAAAGAATTGGCCAAATCGGTCCAGCCGTTCTCGAGTTTTAGCCAGACTAACGAACAGCAATTGATTTTTATATTATAGACTAGGTGCGCCCCGCGGTTTCACCCGCGTAAGTCCGATCTTTAAATTCTCACCGTTTAAACCTTCCCTGGACTACAACAAACACAACAAAAAAAGAATTGGCCAAATCGGTCCAGCCGTTCTCGAGTTTTAGCCAGACTAACGAACAGCAATTGATTTTTATATTATAGATTAAATAGGCCAATAACTATATTGCAAATGAGTTACCTAAAAAAATATTCTTAGTCCAGAATATGATTGATTTACAAATAAATTTTTTGTTTTTTAAAATCGGTTAATCACACACATAATGAAATCCAATCTGATTCGAATACGATTCGCTTTCAAAATTAATACTTTTAGACCCACTGACGTTATAAAATGAAGTTTAGCGATATGTAAGCGCCTAACCCTTGCAAAACCCTTGACTTTTCCTATATTGATTAACTGGGATAATGACATTGAACTCCGGGTGGCATTTCTGTTGTGAAAGATCACTAGCTGTGACGGAGCGGCCGTGTGATGGGATATATCGAGTTTAAGTGTTTGTCTATCCGTACAGCACATTGACGACAGTTCCGTACCGTGCCGTGATGTGCTATTCGTACATGTCAGTGTCAGTACCTACCGACACGGCACAGTGATTTTTAGTAGGTAGGTACTCTATCGCAAGGGTTACCATAATTTTCGTGCGCGAGTCCAACTCGCACTTGGCCGGTTTTTTTAATTATATTATGTATAAAAAATGATAACGACGGCAAAATTTCCGATATTTTGACTGATAAAGAAAATGAATGTAACTAGGGGCCGATCGTCAAAAAGACGTGATAAATACGGGCAACACACGGACCAATTCAATTAACTTTTCGTCGGCCATCTTGATACACTGCGACCGTGTCAGGCAAAATATTGTCCGCTACAAATTCATGCCGGATCACGGCGAGCGTCGGTCGGCTATCACTGACCAGTACGGATAGTCTAGTACAAAAAGTATGAAACAATATCATTTTTCACTGACACTGATGGAACGTCACGGTACGGCACTGTGTCGTCACTGTGCAGTGCGGATAGGCCTTAATACATGAGTCTCATAAGACTTAGGGTTACCAGACGACAGGAATTTTCCGGGCAAGTCTCCGTCAGGGAAACAGGTAAAATTTGAAATCCACATCAATTAATAGGCAAAATGAGAAAAACAATGAAATAAAAATGTAATGTCTAAATATTAATCATCACTACATAAAAAAAAGTTGCTTTTTCTGTATGTATGCTCAAAAACCGCATCAAAATCAAAACAGATTTTGATGCGGTTTTTTTTAATAAAGTGATTCAAGAGGAAGGTTTATATGTATAATACATGCATAATATAGCCGTGCGAAGCCGGAGCGGGTCGCTAGTTAAACTTAAACGATGAGAAAGACTTTTTAATGTCACAAGTAATGACACAAGTGTAGTTACTTAGCTCGTGGCTAGATGGCGATGTGTGAAATGTCCTGCAATATTTACTTACCCGTTCGTGTACGGAACTGATACAACGAACCTTGTCCCCAGGTTCTGCCCATCAGTATTCATCTACTTGGGCCTGGTGGTGCCGGCTATATGGCTCATCGAACTGCATAAGGTCGACGTGAGGCTTGCGAAGAAAATGGCTAATCTTACCTATGTTGAGGTGAAGTTATTTGTGTCATAAGTGTCATCTGTCTCATAAGTGTAATCTGTCTCATAAGTGTAATCTGCATTATAAGTGTCATTCGGTCTCGTAAGTGTAATCTGTCTCATAAGTGTAATCTGCATTATAAGTGTCATCTGTCTCATAAGTGTAATCTGTCTCATAAGTGTAATCTGCATTATAAGTGTCATCTGTCTCATAAGTGTCATCTGTTTCATAAGTGTAATCTGTCTAAGGTAGGTATATGTTTCATCCATTAGATTCATCTGTCATATTAGATTCATCTGCCTTATTGTGTCCAATATATTTTAAATTTGTCTTACCTGGCTCATTTATCTTATCTGTATATGTCTCACATATTCCATGTCTCAAAAGTCTCACCTGTCTCATAAGTCTTATATGTCTGATAAGTTTAATCTGTCGCATAAGTCTTATTAGTCTCAGCTGTCGCACAATGGCCCAAATGATGAGGCTAAGTGCGGAAACATGCCTGTAAAACTAAACTAAACTAAGTCTCAACTGTCTCATATGTCTCACCCGTTCCATATGTTTCACCTATCCCATATGTCTCACTTGTCCCACATGTCTTATGTGCCTCATCTCCCAACAGACCGAGATCCCCCTGCCGGGCGCTACGAAGCTCCCCACGGAGACGTGGTTGACGCTGATCGAGCAGTTCTTGATGCTGACGCTGATAGTTGGAAGATGGCTGCTGCCTAAAGGGGACCTGACGAGAGATCAGCTCAGTCAGCTGTTACTAGTCTATATTGGTAAGGAATAAGATTAATTCAATTCAAGGTATAAGTTTTTTAATTGTAGTTTTTATGATTTTAGGATTTTTTGATTGATTTATTTATTTTTGTATTGATTTAAGTATTTGTTTATTGTTTTTAATGATTGTGATTTTCTTTTAGTTTTATTTGCTTTTGATTTTATTTGTACTTAATTGTGAATTGAAAATAAATAATTTTCTTTATTCAATACATTTATTTCAGATAAATAAAATCCATACAATACACAAATCACAAGAATAAAATCAATAAAATACTAAATAAAATAAAATATACTGGGTTATTGGTAATTATAGCAAGCCGTTGAGGGCTACTTCTGTGCACCTTAACAAACAACATTTGTTCTACGACTTTTGGAAATTCGAACATTTTTTTGAAAATTTTGAGGTTAGGTTTTCCTGAAAATCAGCTGTTCCTTACACGGAGAGGTCATTAACCGGAACCCTATTACTAAGACTCCACTGTCTGTCTGTCACCAGGCTGTATCTCATGAGCCGTGATAGCTAGACAGTTGAAATTTTCACAGATGATGTATTTCTGTTGCCGCTATAACAACAAATACTAAAAACAAAACTTTTGAGGATGTTTTTAAGAATCTTATAGGAAATAATAAATCCATTGAAATAGCTGAACTGTAATTAGGTATAATTAAAAATTAAGGAATCTATCATCTGGTTGGATGTGAAATTTTCAGCCTCGACACTAGTAGGCGGTATTGTTTTTATATACTTAAAGCATTGTCCTCTATCGCCGCCGTCTTAGAAAACTGCCTTTTCGACTCTTAACACACGATATCGAAATTCCGGTATTAAAAACGATACTGAAAAATTCCGGAATTTTGTTAAAACCGGAATTCCGGAGCTCAAGCCCTAGGCGGTGCAGTGCACATTGCATTCTGTGTTTTGGCACTAGGCTCGGAACTAAAAACTAAACATTAATACTTCCATTTGCTCTCTATCTTTGTAACAGGTACAGCGGCTGACATAATAGAATTCTTCGATTCATTCAAAGACGAGAAGGTAGCGTCTGAGAAGGTTCTCGTGCTGCTGACGTTGGCGATATGGTCCTGGTCGCTGATGCAGTTCACAGTCGTGCTGACGGCGACAAAGAGCCGCAAGTCGCGAGGGACTGCAAATAGGTCTGACATGTACGTAATAAACGCACGCTGACACCCACTCACCACTACAGCAACTTTCACTTTCATTTTCACTTTTATTGTCACTTTCATTTTCATTATTACTTTCAATATCACTTTAAGTTTCATTATTTCGTTCTTTTTAACTTGAATATTCACTTTCACTATCACTTTTATTACCACTTTCACTTTCGTTTTCGTTTTCATTTTCACTTTCGCATTTGCCTTCATCGCTAAGTGGACTTTATATCCCGCAGTTACCTTATTTATAATTATATTTACTTTTCACTATCGTTTTCATTTTCACTTTCCCTTTCACTTTAATTTCCACTTTCACTATCACTATCACCGTGGCTATAACTCTTTTTACACTATAGTCTGTCACTTTGACACTGCATGTCACTTTGACACTGCATGTCACTTTGGGCTATTAAAGGCAATAGTATACTTTCAATTTATAAATAAATTTTGTAGGACACTTTACACAGCGCCATCTAGCATTAAACTAAGCAACTAGGCTTGTGTTATTTCTCCCTAATTCGACAAATTGTATAATTTGCCTAATTCGGCATTATATTAAGCTTAATCCAACATAATTATATTGTCCCTTATTCGATATACAGGGTGTCCGGTAATGAATGGATAAGCGGGCACCTACGGATAGAGGACACTGTGCCGGTTCAGAAAAATGAAGTTATGTTCTATGAAAGTATCTCGGTTTCCGAGACAATCGCCATTTTAAAAAAAATATGACTCTTTCTCTATGTATTTTGATGCCAAAACTGCAAATGAAGGAATTATTCGAATCTGTTTTTTGGATAGTAGGTATACCAGGATAAATGTGCTATCGAATGCAAATAATTATTATTCATTATCCATTCATTACCGGACACCCTGTATATTTTTTCTTCCTTCTTTGACATATATTTCTCCAAAATTATATTTAGACTAACTTTTGCTCGCGACTTCGTCCGTTTAGAATTAGTAGATTGGACCAAGGAATCACGGTGTCCCATACAAACTTTGCCCCTTATTTCAGCCCCTTAGGGGTAGATTTTCGGAAAATCCTTTTTTATCGGATGCCTGCGTGATACAAAGAACACACCCTCCAAGTTTCAGGTCTCTACGATCAGCGGTTTAGGCTGTGCGTTGATCCGTTAGTCGGTCAGGACAAAGCATTTTATATGTCTAAGGCCCGTATTCTAGAACATAACATAAAACGCTTTGTTTCCACGTCTACAGATTCCCAATTTTTCAGATTTCAAATACTACAGATTCCCGTATCAACAGATTTCCATGTCTACAGATTCAACTAGATTTACGTAAATCGAGTTTTAAGTTCAGATTGTGAACTAAGTCGTCGTCTTATTCCAAAACGCGTCTTGAGTCGAACTATGGTCGAATTCATCCTAGACGTGTCTTAAGTACGTCTATGGTTCAAGTCTATTTAATTTAAGGTTTTATTGTGTTTGATAAAAATATTCCATTTTACGCAGACTTGTCAAAAAAAATATAATAGGTATTAGACACAAAACAAATCAGAAAAGTTAAAATATTAACGAATTTAAATAAAAATGCATATTTTTTTTAAATTTAGACATAATTTTGTTGTAAGCTTTAAAAAAATAATTAATATTGCATTACTATTTCCGATTATTATTATAAACCTATTTCGTAAATTGGAACGAAATGTTTGACATCAATGTCATTTTATGTCATTTATGTCATGTCATTCTATCAGTCAATCAAACCAGTTATAGTACGGGGCGTAAGCTCGCCAAGCCGACGATTTTGGTCCCATATGGCGGAAAGCTAGAAACTTGGCATGCAAGTAGCTTTTACTTAAGATGATGAGATGTCGAAGTAGAAACAGAAAATTTAACAAGAGCTTTTTTTATTTTTTATAATATATTATTTTATAATATGTTATTAGACCCTCCGATAGTAGTTTACATCTGAGTTTGTATCCTTGAAAACCCTGGGCCCATGGTGCTGCGTAATTATCGGTGGGATCATTTTCCAAGGCATGTACCGGTGGAAGTAATGGTCCTAGAGAAAAAGTCATAGAAAATATATTTGTGGATAATACAATTACCTTTAATTTGATTAAAGAAACAAAGAAATAGTTTACTACTATTTAAAATTGAGTTTTGGTAAATGATTGAAACATTGTTCTGAATAATAATTATTTGTATTTCTTTAAAAAAAACGTGCTAGAGTATGAATTTCACTAGCAATATACAAACAAACAAACAAAAAAATATTTTTTAAAAACGCTTCCAAGTTGTAGTTTTTTCCAAAAAACTAAAACACGTGTCAGTATTTTGTAGCACCATGGGAGTAGCCCGGGTTTGCAAAGATGCAAACTCAGGTATAAACTACTCTTGGAGGGTCTAATAACATATAAAAAAATTATACATGCGCTTTTTCGATGTTTACCTTTTTTGTATCAATTTTCACTGGCCTAATTGGAAGAAAGGTAAGCATATTTAAAAAATGATAAGTCTTATCAACATACTTCTTTGTTAACAATTCTTCTTTAACAGACAATTATTGTAGTGAATTTGATGAAGATCATATTCCTCATTGACAGTTTGGTTATTGCTTTAACCATTGTGTCCGTCAGCCGGGCAAAAAAAGTGCTTCTAGAGCGAATTGGTTCGGTGAATAATTAGTGCTCAGTCTGCTGTAAATGTGCGCGAAATAAAAAATTAGTGCATGAAGGCATTGAGGAAAAAAACGGGAAAAACAAATTCTGCTGGAATGACGGTGCTCCAGCAGGAAGATTTTTAAACGAATGACCGGAGAGGTATATAATGTATATCGGCGGATAGCTTATATTTGTGCATAATTGTGCGCGAATAATTAAATTTGTGCGTCTAGGGTTTTCGAGATATTTCATTTCCTGCTGGGCTGACGTTTTGCAAAAACTTGTATCTCCGAAACCATTGAATGTGCGACCTTGGATTAAACATATATAAGTAGCTCTTAATTTGTGCGTATTTGTGCGCTAATTTGTTTTTCATAAATATCTACTGTTTAAGAGAAATCATGCAACCCTGAAAATTCGAAAGAAACTCCTTGCGCTTAAATGAGAACACGCAGAGGTTCACTGAAAGCGGTATTTGGCTCGTTTTGTTATTCTTTACATGTATAATAAGTTTCAAGACAGTACATACGCGCATTTTTCAATAATAACACTTCAATTCAAATCTGAAAATGTCATAGCTTTGCAAGAAACCTATTCAACTAAAGATATGTGCGTATATACCAAAAATTAGAGTGCCTTTTGAAATACATATCCTGAAAATTTCAGCTTCAAATGTCGCGTATTTAAGTAGATATAAACGAAAAACAAATCATAACTTCAGTTCTTGGCTAAGCGACCAAATTCGAATGGTCACGAAAAAGCGACGGTTTCATACATTTTGATGACTTCTTAAATGGACTGTATTATACTGAAGCAGTTAATTGGGTTTAGGTACTGTGAATTGGAAAAGTGGTATGGGAAGTTGCAAAAGTTTTATTTTGAGAATAAGATAGTAGAAACTAGTAAGTACGCTTTTATCTTCCTTACCTATTATAGATTATTGATAGCTCAGGTAGGTAAGTATCTACTTCATTTTACTAAGTTCGCAATACGAAGTTAAACAAAAATGTCGGTTTTGTGCTTAATAAATAATATTATAAGTAATAAAATTATAATAATATTACTTTAAAGGTGGACGCAGATTGATACGCACCGAGCGCGCCGAATTTTAGCCGTCCACGGAAAATGGTACCTTATAATAATAGAGATAAGGTATCTACATTTATATTTCCGATGACGTCATCAGAGTCGTCCGCATCGTCAGAGGCGGCCGACACTGAAATAAATAAATGAATAAATGTAGGTATGTACCTTATCGCTATTATTATAAGGTGGACGGCAAACAATTCGGCGCGTATCAATGTGCGGGCACCATTGCATTGATTTTAAAATTGCATAAAAAGACGATTGTGGGTGGTTGTAACTCGCTCTGTGTGAAACAGTTACACAGAATGCGGCATTCGTGGGAAAGAGTCAGACGCTAGTAAAGACGTATTTCGCTCCTTGCCTCCCGCACCGCTCTCCGCTCTCGGTGTGCTCTCGGTTCACTCACCCCGCTCCAATAGTGTCCGGGGTATATCTAGTGTTGCCAATTTAGCATAATCTTATGCTCGATTTGGCATTTTAAGTTTCAATTCCACGTAGTAATAAGTTTGTCATTAATGTTTTTTGTCATTAAGAATGTCATTAATAATTTTTGCGTGAAGGAGTAACAAACATACATACACACACACACACACACAAACGTTCACATTTATAATATTAGTAGGATAGGATATACATATATAGTAGGATGTAAGCCATTATGTTATAAAACCCTATTTAAAACAGTCTCGAGATACTTACGTGTAAAAAGAGGTATTTATGAGACTATTAAAGTTTTGAGAAGTATTGTATTGATCAAAACTATATAGAAATACATATATTATATTTTAAAAAATGTGTTTTTTTTGTATTTCCTTAATATTTTATTTTAAGTTCAAACATAATAGTATAATAATTTAGGTATAAGCATAAATACCTTCTTAAGTGTTCTAATTACAATCAATTACCTGTCTTAAACTATTTGATTTGTAATTTAATGTGATCCTAGCACTATTCACAAGGTCCTACTGCGATCTTAACTATACCTCAGTATTAAAAAAAAAATCAATATCAGGTCACTCGTTTTGGGAGATAAACGCGCTACGATTGATTTATATTACCTATTCCGTGGCACTGCCGGAATAAAAAATAGCCAATAACACTCAGTTATCTTCAATCTATCTCTGTGCAAAATTTCATCCAAATTAGTCCAGTGGTTCTGGAATCTGGAGATACCAACATACACACATACAAACATGTTACCAACGTTACCTCTTTATAATATTATAGAGTAGGTATAGAAGGTTAGTATAGAAGTACCTATAGATAAACGTGTCATTTTAGAAATACATGCATTAATATTTCTCTAATGTACCTACTACCTATTGAAAAAATGATAATGCACTAAAACCTCTATAAACGTTCTAAGCGCGACTGTACGGACAACAGCTTCAGTATAATACAGTCCATTTAAGAAGTCATCAAAATGTATGAAACCGTCGCTTTTTCGTGACCATACGAATTTGGTCGCTTAGCCAAGAACTGAAGTTATGATTTGTTTTTCGTTTATATCTACTTAACTTAAGTTATAAATTTTCAGGATATGTATTTCAAAAGGCACTCTAATTTTTGGTATATACGCACATATCTTTAGTTGAATAGGTTTCTTGCAAAGCTATGACATTTTCAGATTTGACTTGAAGTGTTATTATTGAAAAATGCGCGTATGTACTGTCTTGAAACTTATTATACATGTAAAGAATAACAAAACGAGCCAAATACCGCTTTCAGTGAACCTCTGCGTGTTCTCAGTTCTCATCAAGCGCAAGGAGTTTCTTTCGAATTTTCAGGGTTGCATGATTTCTCTTAAACAGTAGATATTTATGAAAAACAAATTAGCGCACAAATACGCACAAATTAAGAGCTACTTATATATGTTTAATCCAAGGTCGCACATTCAATGGTTTCGGAGATACAAGTTTTTGCAAAACGTCAGCCCAGCAGGAAATGAAATATCTCGAAAACCCTAAAACGCACAAATTTAATTATTCGCGCACAATTATGCACAAATATAAGCTATCCGCCGATATAAATTATATACCTCTCCGGTCATTCGTTTAAAAATCTTCCTGCTGGAGCACCGTCATTCCAGCAGAATTTGTTTTTCCCGTTTTTTTCCTCAATGCCTTCATGCACTAATTTTTTATTTCGCGCACATTTACAGCAGACTGAGCACTAATTATTCACCGAACCAATTCGCTCTAGAAGCACTTTTTTTGCCCGGCTGACGGACACTTAACCATTTTGATAAAAAATGCAAAAAAACTCGACACACAAAAGTGGAGGAAAGGGGGGAAACAATCGCCAAACGACTTGTTTCTACATATATTATCATATTATCTATGTAAAAGCTACATCTATGCCAAGTTTCATGCTTTCCGCCATCTCGCGGAATGAAACTTGAACTGTAAAAAGAGCTAAGGAAACGAACTATCAACGGAGAAAAAAATATGGAATTATCACATTATATTTATTTGTGTAATTTTCTACAAATTGATATGAAATTGATCAAGAAAGAAATTCTATTTTGGTTCAAAAATGTCTGCAAGCCTTCAATGAGCACCAGAGTACAGAATGTAGAGCAAAAGAGCGACTTGCCACATTACAAATAGAAATTTGGCATAATACAAGCTGAGAATTCAAGACCCAGTTGGCCTACAGAGAGCTGGAAAGTATCTCCAGGATATCTCTACCAGAAGATATGTCTGCGATGTTTTTCCACCCGTCTCTTTGTTGCTGTAGGTTCTTATTGTTATTAGCTTCCTATGTTTATGATTTTGGTGTGTTGTGTTGTGTTTTTAAGGTTTAATTTGTTTGGAGCTTGGTACCTAAGGCCCGTATTTATAAATCGCTCTCAATATCGATCTTGAGTACGTATCAATCGAGTGAGTCTTGAGATGTGGTCACTATCTTAAGTTAGGCGTTAATTAATAGATAAAACTCAAGTTTTAACCAGGCTGATATCGCTCTTGAGATTTGAGACTGATCTTGAATGACAGTAACGCTTTGTTCTTACCTTGAATGATATGGTTCTTACCCTATGGTAGGTAGTGTCGTCATATTTTGCTGTCAACTTGTTTTTAATGTGAAAATATTTAAAAAAATGTAAGATTTGTATGACCCGCAATCAGACTTGAGTTCACGAAACTACATCTTGAGACATATCTTGAGAGCTGAGTTTGATTTATTAATACGGAATGACTCAAGTGATACGTCGCTCTTTAATCGCGTCTTAAGATATGTTTATTAATCAGCGCAACAACTCAAGAGCAAACTCAAGATTGAAATCGATATTGAGTTCGGTTTATTAATACGGACCTATGAGATGTTATATAATAAAAATAAATATTATGTTGAATAAAAGTTTATTTTATTTCATTCATAATTCAAACATTGTTTACAATTTTTATTGTTTCTATCTTCTATCTTGAGAGTGGCCCCGTAAAGGTGGTCCAATGTGCAGCAACCTACTTGGGCCCAGACTGACTGCCACGCAAACCACTGCAGATTAGTTATATCCTGGTGGGAGCTTCTCCTTCAGGTTCACAGAATTTGGTGGGTTAGGATATTTCATTTATGTTTCCTCCTTATTTTTCTAGCTTCCACTGGACTTTTTGTTGAAGCCTGCCTGTGTACTTTTGCTTAAAGCTTTTCCGACTAAAATTGAATAAATCGACTTAATTAAATTAAAATAGTTGTAAAATACACAAAGAAAATAAACACAATGAATCTTGACATATGTCAGGTAATGACAGTTTTTACGTATGTCAAAAACTCTACTTGAGCGTAGATTGATAACCAAGTTACGTTCTAGAATACAAAAATACTTACGTAAGTTTAGATTTATGTGACGTTTCTCAAATGACGTCATTTAGGTTTAAATCTAGTCTAGTCAGAGATTACTGACTAAGTCATGACCTAGAATACGGGCCTAAATATTATACCTAAATAACTAATATTATATTTTCCCTATTTCGCCATTTATTCTCCCTAATTCGACATTATTATTCCCCTAATCCGACATATATTTCAGGAACGACAGGGCTTGCTGCTGCTCCATCGAAGTTTGTGCTATAATTATGAATATAGCGTTACAGGACGCACCGTTTCTCGCGTTTCGACTGTTGATTATATGCCATTACAAGATTATCAATTATATGAACAGTTTCTTCACTTGTAAGAATACTTTGGTGAGTTAAATTGTATTTAAATTGTATAAAAAGCATGATTAAAACAGTAACTAAATCATGAGTGAATGTATCCTATCCTACTAATATTATAAACGTGAAAGTTTGTATGTATGGATGTCTGGATGTATGGATGTTTGTTACTCTTTAACGCAAAAACTACTGAATGGATTTTAATGAAACTTTACAATAATATAGCTTATACATCAGAATAGAACATAGGCTATAATTTTTACAGATATTGTGTTAATTGTCTAAAATATAACGAAAAGTGTCGAATAATTGACAGATGTCAAAGTTGACAGATGTCATAGTGACAGATGTCAAAGTGACAGATGTCAAAGTGACAGATGTCAAAGTGACAGATGTCAAAGTGACAGATGTCAAAGTGACAGATGTCAAAGTGACAGATGTCAAAGTGACATTTAACAGATGTCAAACTGTGTCAATTTGACATCTGTGAAATTGCTCAGCGTTTTTCGTCATATATTTTCACTGGATCGGGACTAACGCGGGTGAAACCGCGGGGCGCAGCTAGCATATTATATAAAAATCACAAGTTACAACAGTGAAATATGAAAGGCAGATGTTAGCTATCCTATCTTTCAAGTTGGATCAAACTGCACACGGTGTGCAAATTTTATTTAAATCGGTTAAGTAGTAAACTACTTTTATGTCAATTGGCCTACTGTAAACAGTAGGCCAATTGACAAAAAATCGCTTATTTACGAAGTTCGTAGGACTGGACAGTTTTATAACGACAACAGGTATTGTTACAAATTTTACTACTTCTCATTTGATACCTAGTTTTTTCGAATCGGATAAATGGTTACCCCAATATCCCACAAAATATAGGCGCCATCTTTATGACGTCATAGATGCCACCCCCACCACTTTAAGAAGTGACAACATGCATTCTGATAATCAGTAAGCCACGCTGATTCCAACGATACCCGTTGTCCTTATAAACCTTTCCAGTCCTACGGAAATTAAAATGTATCAACTTGACTTTTCTACTATTAGGAGTCCATCGCGCACAAAACACGTGACACGTAATTTATATACAGGATTATTCGTAACTATACTAGCAAGCCGTTGAGGGCTATTTCTGTGCACCTAAACAAACAACTTTTGTTCTATGACTTTTGGAAATTCGAACATCTTTTTGAAAATTTTGAAGTAAGGTTTATCTGAAAATCAGCTGTTCCTTACACTGAGAGGTCAGTAACCTTAAAATTTGACTTATTTTTTAAGTTTCATCTACTGTTCTTGGTCTGAATGACCTTTGATTTGAAAAATTCTGCTGTTTTTCGAATTTACACAACCTCAATTTCCAACAAAGTCGTAGAACTAAAGTTGTTTGTTTAGGTGCACAGAAGTAGCCCTCAACGGCTTGCTAGTATAATTTCCAATAACCCTGTATATTAGATTATTTATTTATATTATTAATGACCCCTCCCCTCGTTAGGCCACTGATAGACACGCTGTAATGTCACAGGACAGCACGACTGCTAGCTAATTCCATTCAATGCCACCAGGTGATACTACTCCAGATCTACCGTCTGTATGTGTTACACCTGGAGACTGTAGACGAAGATGGAGGTTCCGTATACAGGAAGAAGAAGGAAGAGCCGAAGGAACGAAGGGAAGATAAGAAGAAACATTCGTGAGTATACACAGACAAAAACCGGCCAAGTGCGATTCGGATTTGCGCACCAAGGGTTCCGTCAAATGTTATATATTTAACTAGCGACCCGCCCCGGCTTCGCACGGCTATATTATGCATGTATTATACATATAGACCTTCCTCTTGAATCACTCTATCTATTAACTGCATCAAAATCCGTTGCGTTGTTTCAAAGATCTAAGCATACATAGGGATAGACAGCGGAAAGTGACTTTGTTATATACTATGTAGTGATATTGATTAAGAGGAAAGGGTACCGGGGGCTCTCTCCATACAAACGTAGTCGACTGTTTTCTCCCTGGATAATGACACTAGAGCAAATATTTTTGTTGCATAAAACTTATAACTGCCATGCCATGCTTACATTTTTAAAACTACGCATCGGATTTTGATGCGGTTTTTTTTTAATAGATAGAGTGATTCAAGAGGAAGGTTTATATGTATAATACATACATAATATAGCCGTGCGAATTCGGGACGGGTCGCTAGTATTTTATATAATACACTAATTTATGATAAAGATATTTTGTTTATAACGAATAGGCTCCGAAACTACAGGACCGATTTAGATGAAACTCGGTATGAGGATACATTGATTCATTGACAGTAACATAGGGTACTTTTTATCCCGATATTCCCACGGGATCGGGAGTTACGCGGGTGAAACCGCTGAGCGCTGCTAGTTGCTTATAAACCCTCATCAGGGTTCTCTCAAAGGTAAAAAAGGAACCCATATAAGATCACTCTCTTGTCCGTCTGTCTGCCCGTTTGTCGCCATCGATTTTTTTATATTTACAGGAAACCAAAACCAAGAAAACACAGGAAGAAACATGAAGAAACTTCTATTTCAGTCATAAGTGATCGAAGGCATGATAAAAATGATGGAAATAGAATCAGGTTAGTTTTAAAATCAGCTAATTTTCTAAAAAAAAAGTGTGTGCGTGTAACCTTTACGCGCGATTAAAACTTCTTTTCAAAGCGTAATTTTGAAGGAAACAAAATAAATAATAGATTTTCGTAAAAATATTTAGTATTTTTAAAGGTTTCCGCAACTCTAACTTATAATCAAACAATCTAATTAGAGATAGAAGAATAACATCGCGGACAGTCACTAACTTCCTAATACTAATGAAGGTCTTCGGTAAAGGTGGAGTACCTCTATGCACCAACCTCTTTTTTAATTTCACAAAGTAGATAATATAGGTATGCAACTATATATTAAGTCAGCTGTCATTTTGAGGTTAGAGCAGCACATGTCAATATAACCGGAAACTACGTAAGCGTTATTTCCGTCAGAAAAAATCTGAGTTACTCCCTAGTCGCGCCTAAAGAAGTTTTACTTCAAAAAAAATTAAATAAAGCAGGACATTCCACACATCGCCATCTAGCCGCAACCTAAGTAACTACACTTGTGTTATGGGTGCTAGACAACTCATATACTACTTATATACTTTTCTTTTGTAAATATATTTATAATATATAGAAACAACCAGACCACAGACAAATTTTAATATCTAAGCATAAATACATGTCTGAGGCGGGAATCGAACCCGTAACCCTGTGTCTGGCAATCCGGCATGGTGACCATTGTGTCAACTGAGTCGTCAAATGAAATTAAATTGACTAATGGAATGCTTGATCCTATAACACCCTCTCAGCTTATTCGACCGTGTCCATAGTCGCCTATCAGACTTTTTGTTACAAAAACATAAGCTATTTTCCCGAAGCTCGGTTAAATCACAAAGCTTTTCATTGAGTGAAAATTCACCCCTTTAGGTATGGCTATAGGGGTCGAAGGGTTAGTTCACCTTGGGGGAACGCTCACCTTTTAGGGATGGGGGAATGTCGATAGAAAATTAGTAGGTATATCGATATTTTTATTATAACTAGCTGCGCCCCGCGGTTTCACTCGCGTAAGTCCGATCTTTCTCACCGTTTAAACCTTCCCTGGACCGAAACCATCTAAATCGGTTCGTGCGTTCTGGAGTTATAGCGTCAGGAAGGAAAACCCAACTTATTTTTATATATGAGAAGAAGATTAGCGACCCGCCCCGGCTTCGCACGGCTATATTATGCATGTATTATACATATAAACTTGAATCACTGTAGCTAATAAATAAACCGCATCAAAATCCGTTGTGTAGTTTTAAAGATCTAAGCATACAAAGGGAATAGGGACATAAGGACGGCGAAAAGTGACTTTATTTTATACTATACTAGCTGCCCTACGCGGTTTCACCCGCGTAACTCCCGATCCCGTGGGAATATCGCGATGTAAGCTATCCTATCTCTCAAGTTGGATCGAACTGCACATGGTGTGCGAATTTTATTATAATCGGTTAAGTGGTTTAGGAGTCCATTGAGGACAAACATTGTGACACGAGATTTATATATATTAAGATAGTGATAATAATAATAAAGCTGAAGAGTTTGTTTGTTTGTTTAAACGCGCTAATATCAGGAAGTACTGGTTCGAATTGAAATAGTACCGACATTGCGATACAAGTTTGGTAAATTTATCATTGTATAGAGCCGAGATACAATGATCAATCCAAACGTGTATCGTACGACGTTTATTATCACAGTTGCGAATAAAAGAAAAGACTTGAAATAATGATTAACAAAATATTTGTGATAAGTCTATGTTTACTACTTTTTTTTGGCAATATTTTTTTGTTAATTATACTCCCGAAAGGCCAGGTAAAATACTTTTAACCTATACAGCCTCGTCTGACATACAATATTTTTTAGGGTTTTTTCCATTTCTTTTTGCGTCCGGAGTTAAAAACAGAATACAATGGTACGGAAAAAATTATATCTAAGTAAAGAAAAAACAAAACTCAATTTTAAATCATTTTCTAAGACGTTACCACGTAAAATTTTCGTTTGTAAACCGACTTTAGAGACAACCATTTTTGCTAGCTTAAAAACTCTTTGTTGGTACCTTTTTATTATACATCAAAACAGTATAACCCAGATAAATTAAGAGTGTTTCATCTACCTAACATGTAATTAGCAGTAAGATACGTATTTAACTTATCGGGATAACATATTATTTTAGCACTAGTTGGATATTTTTTTTTCGCACGCGTGTATGATTTCTATCGATAAATCTATATTTATACCGACAACTTCCCATCACTAAAGGGAGTGGCCAAACGACTATGGACATGGAATCAAATCTAGCTGTGTGTCAGTATGTATATTATACTTAGCTAGTTAGATATAGATATCTTTTTACGAGGGTTCCGGCGACTGGGACCGCGGTCCCGGTTACCGAATCCATTTATTTTAATATGTTTCCTACGTCGACTAGGACCACTCACAAATCAACAATAAAAAACTGTTGTTCAAGTCAAAAACAGTACAGTCAAACGAAAAAAGATTTTGTGTTTGTTTGTTGTTTGTAAATTGTTGATTATTTTTAGCGTGATTTATGTGTATTTTTAATTTTTGCGTAAATTTTAAATAAGTAGCAGGAATCAAAGGGTGTTTTATATATTATATAAATAAATTATATTAATTAATCAAAGAGTTTGTTTTTTTAATTATTACCTACTTTAAACGTTTTTTCGTTTAACTGTAGGTACTGTTTTTGACTTGAACAACAGTTTTTTATTGTTGATTTGTGAGTGGTCCCCAGTCGACGGAAGAAAAATATTAAAATAAATGAATCCGTTTACCGGGACCGCGGTTCCAGTTGATTGCGGTCCCAGTCGCCAGAACCCTCCTTTTTACATTGTTATATTGGCTTACCCGATTCCGTCATCTGTCTATTGTTTGTTTTAGCTTTCGTTTTTTAGGGTTCCGTACCCAAAGGGTAAAAACCGGACCCTAATAGTAAGACTCTACTGTCTGTCTGTCACCAGGCTGTATCTCATGAACTGTGATAGCTAGACAGTTGAAATTTTCATAGATTTTATATTTCTGTTGCCGCTAACATTACTAAAAACAGAATATAATGGTCCGGAACCCTTCGTGAGCGAGTCCGACTCGCACTTGGCCGGTTTTTTTTTAATAAGCAAGGATTGTTCTCACGGCTGGGCAAAGGCTTATCCTAAACTAGCGACCCGCCCCAGCTTCGCACGGCTGTATTATGCATGTATTATATCTAAAAACCTTCCTCTTTAATCACTCTTTCTATTAAAAAAAACCGCATCAAAATCCGTTGAGTAGTTTTAAAGATTTAAGCATACATAGGGATATAGGGACATAGGGACGGCGAAAAGTGACTTTATTTTATACTATGTAGTGATAGTTGACGACCCAGTTGGCACAATGGTCACCATGCCGGACTGCCAAACACAGGGTTGCGGGTTCGATTCCCGCCTCAGAAAAGTATTTAAGTATGCTTAGATATTTGTCTGGGGTCTGGTTGTTTCTATGTATAATAAGTATATATTTACAAAAGAAAAGATATAAGTAGTATATGAGTTGTCTAGCACCCATAACACAAGTCTAGTTACATAGCTTGGGGCTAGATGGCGATGTGTGGAATGTCCTACAGTA
This sequence comes from Idaea aversata, assembly GCA_907269075.1. Taxonomy (NCBI): domain Eukaryota; kingdom Metazoa; phylum Arthropoda; class Insecta; order Lepidoptera; family Geometridae; genus Idaea; species Idaea aversata. The sequence continues at coordinate 1,460,579 of OU026083.1, forward strand.
TATTTATTTATAGTGACTACGAAAAAAATGGTTGTCTGTAGCGTCTGTCTTTTTTAAACTGTTTGTTTTTTTGTTTCAGAGCAATAATTTTGACCAATTCCGACGACATAAAAGAATTGGAACTTTCAAAATTGTTCAAAGATCAAATAATTACAATAGAACACGAAAGGAAAAAGTAAGTTTAATTTGATATATTGCAGTTACCATTACAAGCGGCGACAATATTGATTCATTACTGCGCCCTGCGGTTTTACCCGCGTAACTCCCGATCCCGTGGGAATATCGGGATAAAAACTACCCTATATTACTGTCAATGAATCAATGTATCCCCATACCAAGTTTCATCTAAATCGATCCAGTAGTATCGGAGCCTATTCGTTACAAACAAAAAAAAATTGAAGCGCGATTGAAGTAAAACTTCTTTTCAAAGCGTAATTTTGAAGGAAACAAAATAAATAATAGATTTTTGCAAAAATATTTAGTATTTTTAAAGGTTTCCGCTACTCTAACTTATAATCAAACTATCTAATTAGAGATAGAAGAATAACATCGCGGACAGTCACTAACTTCCTAATACTAATGAAGGTCTTCGGTAAAGGTGTAGTACCTCTATGCACCAACCTCTTTTTTAATTTCACAAAGTAGATAATATGGGTATATATATATATCTACTAGCGACCCGCCCCGGCTTCGCACGGCTATATTATGCATGTATTATAGGTACATATAAACCTTCCTCTTGAATCAATCTATCCATTAAAAAAAAACCCATCAAAATCCGTTGCATAGTTTACATACATAGAGAAATAGGGACATGGGGACAGAAAAAGCTACTTTTGTTCTACGACTTTTGAAAATTCGAACATTTTTTGAAATTTTTTAGGTTAGGTTTACCTGAAAATCAGCTGAGGTCATTAACCTTATTTTATTTATTTTTAAAGTTTTATCTACTGTTCTTAGTCTTAATGACTTTTGTTTTACAAAATCAGCTGTTTTTCGAATTTCCAAAAGTCGTAGAACAAAAGTTGTTTGTTAAGGTGCACAGAAGTAGCCCTCAACGGCTTGCTAGTATAATTTCCAATAACCCTGTATAACTAGCTGTGCCGGTAAACGTTGTTTTGCAATTTACAAAAAAAAATTGATAGTAGCCGATTCTCAGACCTACTACCTAATTCTCCATTCCATACACTAACTGTGCCTATTTTCATCCAAAAAGGTCCAGTAATTTTGACCGTGAAGAACAAACAAACAAATAAATAAACTTACATTTCTAATATTAGTTAGAAATATGATTACTTAGGTTTTTTAATGTAATTTTAGCGAAGCGAAGGTTATGTATGTTTGTTACTCCTTCACGCAAAAACAACTAAGCCGATTACGATGAAACTCTGTATATAAATAGCTAGAACTCTAGACTAATCTTCTTCTTCTTTTCTCCTTGCCTTTTCCCATATCAGTTGGGGTCGGCACTCCTAATAATTTTTCGCCACAACGGTCTGTTATGGGCCGTCTCTGCATCGGCGTCAATGGCTTTCAAGTCGTTTTTTATAGTTTGGGAGAAGGTCGCCGGTGGGCGGCCCCTTCCTCTTCTTTTCTCCTCTATGTCAAGTACCCTCCTTGCCATATGGTCTGAAGGTCGACGGACGACGTGACCATACCATCTCAGTCGGTTTTCTCTGAGCTTGTCCACTATGTTAGCAACTTTGAAGGTCCCCCTTACGTGGTCGGTCGAGAACTCTAGACTAATACATAGGCTAATTTTTTTTTCCCGATATTCCCATGGGATCGGGACTTACGGGGGTAAAACCGCGGGGAGTTAATAATATTAGCATACGCCTTATAAAAGTATGATAGCAAAGCAATATTTAAGCATATACACAAATAGAAAAAATCTATATTTGGGTGATTCTACAAAATGGCATTCTACGGTTGATTCCCTTGGCACTTTTTATTTTATGGAATATTATAAATATAGTAATGAAACATGAAATTTAACTTAATTTTAAACAGTTTAATCGAATAGGCATCAGTTTTGGTCCATCCGTTTCGAAGATATAGAATATTTAAAATTTTGGTAGACAGGGGAATCAAAAATAGTGACAGAGGAATCAATTTTTTTTTAAACTGATGTTTGCTTAATACTTATAAACCAAAATGAGCTCATTTACTGAATTATAGTAACTGTTTAAACCATACTCATAGGATCTTAAAAAAATGCAATTTAATTATCAACATTATCACTACATAAGTAGTATAAAACACAGTCACATCCCGCTGTCTGTCCCTATGTATGCTTAGATCTTTAAAACTACGCAACGGATTTCGATGCGGTTTTTTAAGCTATTGCATAGCTTTTATTGAATTGATAGAGTTTTAGATATTTTGTAGATAATTTGCAGAAAAACATAATCAGTGAAATATTTTTTTAGAATCATAAGTACAAAGATAATTGTTAACATTCGTTTTTGAAAAAATAATATCATATTGGTTTTATTCGATCGACTCTGATTGGTGTAGGGGTACAAAAGGTCCACTATTGAACTTATTTAAAAAAGTTGAACTATTGAACCGTGTATTAAGTATAAGCTAAGATTAATTGAAGCTAACTATTATTTTTAAGCTATGGCATAGCTTTTATAGCGGGCTTTGACCGCGGCTACTGAATCAAGAAATTCCGTAACGAAAATAAAACCTAACACCCCCCACTCCGCCTACCATGTAGCTCGGGCGAGCGTTCGCTTAACGTGTATGTATATGGTACGACTGTACGAAGCTCGCACGATGCAATAGCTTTACCGCGCCAGTCCCCGAGTGCCATTTAATTTTTATTTATTTAAGTATGGAAAACCTCTTTAACTAATGACAAACAAACGAACGATCGAGTGATCTTATAAGTGTTCTATTTATAATATTCAGCTACGAAACCCAAATAATGTAGTTTTATGAGCACCAGATTGTTCAAACAAACAATATTCATAATTATAACGCAGCACGAGAGTAAAAAAAGCATGTCAAACCATGAAAACATTGATTACCTAGGCAAAATACCAGGGCAATCATAGCCAGTGTAATCAAAACGAGTATGTTTTCTGCGATTATCTCGGAAAGTGTATGGCTATCATAAAAACTATGAAAACGCTAAATAAAGATCCTAAAACTAGATCTTTTTACTAAATTTAATAAACTCTAAAATAAGATTTAGTATTTTTTAATGCGGCCAGAGTAATCAAAGACATACTGAACCAAAACCAGGGTTATCAAACGTTTGCCTTCGCCAAATCCGTGGTGGAGCAACGAGCCAAGTGGCACCCTCGTCGATGTCTAAAGCACGACTAGTTCTCGCGTTTTAACTAATTCACACACTTCTACCACGTTCGGCTAGTGACTTACACTTCGTTTTTTGTCGTGCCAGTGGAATCAGTGGTTGACCGCGGACAAACACTCGGCTCTCATTTAAAACAAAACTATGGTAGTTACAAGTATGAAATATTTTATGGTGAATCATCAATTATCCCTCTAACGATCAGATTACTTTGATATCTTAGATTACCTTTACATCTAGGTGTTTAGCTGCTATGTTTGCAAAAAAAAGTGGCCAGGACGCGCCAGAGTTATCAATATTTAAGGCCTTGGGGATTTTTTTAGACTATTTCTAATAAGATTAGACACTAATATTATTTTGCGCCAATTAGATTATACATTAAACTAACATGAAAAAAATATCAAACAGTAAAATTTTAATATTTCGGGTAGTTTTTAGCTCCGGACAGCGTTTTTTTCGGGTCTGTAGAATCACCCATTTCTTTATACATACTTATATTATCACTACATAGTATAAAATAAAGTCACTTTTCGCCTTCCCTATTTCCCTTTTTATGCTTATATCTTTAAAACTACGCAACGGATTTTGATGCGGTTTTTTTTAATGGATAGAGTGATTCAAGAGGAAGGTTTATATGTAAAATACATGTATAATATAACCGTGCGAAGCCGGGGCGGGTCGCTAGTATATTATAATTCTACTGTATGAGTGTATGTCACTGAACTCCTCCTAAACGGCTCGACCAATTTGAATGAAATTTTTGTATGCGTTTGGGTGACGCCCCTGGAGCCCTATTTTTGAATCGTTCGCCCCGTGTCGAGCGCTCGATTTCTACTGATATTCGTTCAACATTGGAAATTCGCTATTTTTGAATCGCTCGATCGTAACAAGTGGTCTCCATCACTCGTCGCCGACAGGCGAGTGGTAGAATAGACGTCAAACAATCATAGTCAAACATCCGGAAACGATTTGTGTAAAATATTTATATCTTTTAGGATTATTTCGGATGTTCGTCGGTAATTACCGGTTCTCAATTTTCTGCGTAAAACGAATAAAAAAATTACATTTGAAACGACGACGAACGATATCATAAATACAGAAAATTTGTGTCATGCGACTTGAAAGTCGAGCATAACTTGTAGGCGTATACGACGAAGCTTTGTCACAAGAGCGATCCAAAAATAGAGCCCCTGTATGGTTTAGTTTAGACACATGAGTTTCCTACTCATGTGGTTTAGATTCACAAATCAACCCGGCAGATGGCGCTGCAGTCGGTCTCTATGTTATTTATCTTTACCTACTGCAAAACAACGTTTGCTGGGACAGCTAGTATTATTATTTATTTATTTATTATAAACAATTAAAACGATACATTACCATTTAAATTAATTGACTTAGACAAAAAAATGAGCACGCTAACATGCATATCTCTCACAAAACCTTAAACACACTGGCAGTATCGATCTCCACTCATCCGCGAACAGATCATATTCAGGTTCCGAATCCAGGAGAGCGTTAATAGCGGTAGGATGTGAGACTTCGAGTGGCTCGCCGTGTGGGATGTAGGTACTGCCAGGAGACAATGTTTCCGGCCGCGGATGTACCTATTTGTTCGGAGAGAACAGTCTACAAATAATCGCGTTTAAGTCCGGAGAGTCAATGATCCCACGAAGAAATGATTATGATAAAATTCTCCGTTTTATAGATTACAATCTGGATGTACTGCCCCCCGATCGCCGTAACTTATGACGCATTAGTCGAGTGCACGTCCAGTTGACGCATACGTCACGTGCACGCAAACAATAATCGGTATTGCCGTAAACTGAAGCTACACGTAACCGTTACTTTAACTGCACGTCTCCTTCACCTACGCACATCCTACGTGTGAAAAAAGTTGCCGTAGAAATTTTTTGACTAATCTTCCTAGTTGACAATTCATTTGTCATTTATGTCACGTCAAAATTTAGCGCGATACGGCGAGCGCGCGACGTTTAGGTTTGCGTGACGTGTGCGTTTTAAGAAATTAGGGCAATACGAAATCTATAGTTATAACGCAAACGCAGTCGAGACGCGCTGCATAAGAATACGACAATCGGCCCGCTGGATGTGGAAAAAATATTTATGCAAATATTAAAGTCACGCCATTACACATATAGTTACGTTTTGACGTGACAACGTTTTATAAATTGGTTTGCCGGGTGACACTTCAAGAAACTGCGTTACGCTCCGCTGACGTTATGCGCTCACAATGAGAGCGAGTGAGGCACGCGGGCATGGTTAGCCCGCCTAAGAGCGAGAGAGACAGACATAAAAAGTGAAAGGCACGCGTCCCTTCCACTCGAGCACAGTTGTTGTCACGTAAAACTTTCGCCCGTATACCGACTTTACAGGCAACCAGTTTTTTTTTCTTTGTTTTTTTGCATCCCACTTAATATCCTAAGTTTGGACACCCTACCCTTCACCTTCCTCAACTTCTTGTCCATCCAAAGGTTGCCTGAAAGAGATCGCTTTGAGCGATAAGGCCGGGCTTTTTTAACACTTAGACTTAAGCTTTGTTTTTTTATTTATTGTAATTTACAAATGGTGTTTGCAATAAAGAATTTATCTATCTATCTATCTAACGTCAAGAACCTACCTCCTTGCATAGAATACATTGTTTGAAGTTTTGCTGTTTTTCTTTTCAGAGCAAAGAAGAAACATAAAGATAAAAAATCCGAATCTTCGGAGGAGTCCCTGAACAATATTCAACATACGACTGACGATTCTGGCATTTGACATCATCGGTAAGAACATAGGACATGAGGACATAGCTCTATGTCCTTATGTCCTGCTAAGATATCCTATAATAAGGTAAATGCGGGGAATAAGGGTCATTAAAAAGTTTTTTAAAAACATTGTTTTTAATAACAAAATAACAAGAAAATAAATGATACACAAATTGCAAAAAAAGATTCATTTTTTTCACCTTAAGGTGAAAGGGTACCGGTGCTCTCTCCATTCAAACGTAGTCGACTGTTTCCTCCCTGGATAATGACACTGGCACAAATAGTTTAGTTGCATTATATACCTATAACCCATAACCGCCATTACTATGCCCCTATGGCCGTTTGTCCACCGCTGCCGTCATCGGACTGTCAACGAGAACGTGACGGCGATCGTTTGTCCACCGTGCCGATATATTGGTGGCTCAGTCCTACAGCTTTGTCGTGGGTGGTAGTCGCGTTTTCCTTTTTAATAGAAATAAAACAAACTAGAAGGATGGCTAGTCGGCAGTGTTGCCACCTTGCCCAAAGAGTAAGTTGCTAAACATACGGTAAAAAGTTGCTACTTCCGAAAATAAATACTCTGGTAAAAGTTGCCAAAAGTGGCTAAACATACGAGACGAATCTAACGATACCTTAATCAAAGGAAACCATCGGTTTGGAAAATATGAGGGAATAATAGTACCTACATTATGCATCAAGGGCATAAAGCAATGTGTTATGTTGTGGGTGGCATAATGAACCCCGAGTGTAACGAGGGACTCTCGGGTTAACTCCCGAGCGTAGCGAGGGAGTGTTCAAGCCGCCTAAGACGAAGACATGCTTTATCCCGAGGTACATACTCTACTTTTCATACCGTCAGTCCAATTTTTTTTTAATTCTTGTGGTGGCCAGTTCCCTATTTGAAAAAAATCCACTTTAAAAATAAATGAGGCAAATGCAATGAGATGGTAGCATGATGGTAAATATTTGGTAGGTATTATAGGCAAAACCTAACGTAACAATCAAAATAAAAATATAAATCGTGGCCTGCTAGATTTTTGCAGACCAATCAAATTACTTATTATAAATAAAACCTATTTGCTGAGACCTTTAAAATTAAAACTAAAAATTTTCACACGAATTTCAACGTTCCAAATTCAAATCACTTTATTCCCTTGGGAGTTTCATACAACATTATCTCCCTTGGGAATAAAGTCTTGCCTTAACTTGAGGTTAATAGGACTTTAATCCGTGATTAAAGTGCTGCAGGTGTGAAAATAAATGTTTGTTGACCTGTTTTTATGTAATTTTCCCTATTTTTAAGAAATATTTAGTTTTTAATTAAATTGGCATGTGCCCCTTTTAACCCGCAGGTACCTTATAAAGTAGTTGTTAAAGATATCCTATAAGTACAAACTACGAAATAACTACTTTTTCCAAAGAATGATGGCAAGGCAATATGAGCAAGGTATAAAGGGTTATTGGTAAATTATACTAGCAAGCCGTTGAGGGCTACTTTTGTGCACCTAAACAAACAACTTTTGTTCTACGACTTTTGGATATTCGAAAAAAAAAATGAAAATTTTGAGGTTATGTAAATTCGAAAAACAACAGATTTTAAAACTTAAAAAATAAGTAAAATTTTAAGGTTAATGACCTCTCCGTGTGAGGAACAGCTGATTTTCAGGTAAACCTAACCTCAAAAATAAAATGTTTAAATTTCCAAAACACGTAGAGCAAAAGTTGTTTGTTTAGGTGCACAGAAGTAGCCCTCAACGGCTTGCTAGTAGGTATAATTACCAATAACCCTGTATATACAAAAATAGAAAAACATGTGATAAAAGTCACCGTATTTAAAGTCGCGTGTTTTACATTTCTTTCATCAGCATCTGACGCCATTACACAATATAGGAACTTCAAGAACATAACCTCTTTGCAAACAAGACATTGTTTGAAGTTGTGCCATTATTTCTTTTGCGGACAAGTAGGTCGAAATACTCTTATATTTTTATTGAAACTGCAGGGTCCGCCGCGAGAGCCCGAGGCGGAGCCCCCGCGACAAACACACAGATAGACACAAGGACAAGAAGAAAAACAAACGAAAACGCGACTCTACATCCAGTGACAGCGATAGTTGAAGTAAAAACGACAAAAAAATGGCGGATTTAATAAGTTAATTTTGGCTGTATAGAAAGTTCGTCGATGCCATAATAAAAAAATATCGGCTGTATGAGGTTCGGTCTTTGCCAGATTATAGTTTTAAAAAAATTGGCTGGTTGCTTTTCTACGGCGGGAAATGTAAGTAATTGATGCCTTTTCCAATATGGCGCTTAGAATGTTGCCATAATTGAAAAAAGATGTAATTTTTAGGGATTTAGTGAAGGAATGGTGTAAATAAAGTGCCTTTATCTTTATCATATTATATAAAATGTGAAATAGTTTTAAGATTTGTAGTGTTATGAAAATAATGGGAAAAAATCATTGGATTATAATAAAATTGAATGATTCTCGTCTCCATAATATTTATCAGCGATTTTTACAAGCATGTGGGCTGTGCCTTAAATAGAGTGAGCGCCAGTTAGCGGGCGTTATTAAATTTGAAACTAATTTATGATGTTTAAGCCAGGTGTTAAATATGTGTATACCTATGTATTGTTTTAAATACTTCCCTTTGTATATATTATATATGTTTCTAGATGTTCCGTGGTGTTTCATGCGTTTTTATATTAATAATAGAATTAGGATGACCTAGTCTGAGAGTTGGCGAGTCTCCGCCTGTCATTTTTACGTGTTTGTTGGACATTGTTACAGCAGGTGCCATAGTAGGTATCCATAGTTCCCCAGTATCTAGTCCACTACCATCCCATCACAATAGCTCAAGTAGTTTTGTCCTTTAGAGTAGGTATCAATAGTTCTATCCAAACCGGAGGTTGTCCTTGACTGCACTTTATAGTGTAGACAGGGATAATCGCCGGTTTAGAATCCACCCCATTGTTTGCTATTATACCTACTTGTTATTGTAAAGGGCCTCGACGTGTTGACTTCGGCTCCACGCATGCCTTCCAAAGGTCCGGGGCTCCATAGCCCCGTGATACAGAACGTATAACATCTGATTGAAGTACGCGCGAAAACAATCAAGCTTTAAAAGTCTGCCCGACAGATCCGCTATATTTCAAATCAGACTTTAAAAGTCTGCCCGACAGACGAGAAGACAGACAAATAGTAATAGTGGCTTTTTTAGATGATTTATACAACGCCAGCAACTTTAATCTACGCTATTCAGGGCGCTGTTGTGCTTGGGTCATGTGTTAAATGGACTAGACTTGCCCAGTTGGCTTGTGTTTTAATACTTACTAGCTGGGTCCCACGGTTTCACCCGCGTAACTCCCGATCCTGTGGGAATATCAAAAGAAAAAGTAGCCTCTGGCCTTCCTCAATAAATGGACTATCCAACACAAAAATCATTTTTCAATTCGAACCAGTAGCACATGAGTAGAGATGACCAGAGGCTAAGGTTGTTCGGAGCTGTCAAAATGAATACGTATTTGTGACATAATCATGTAGGGTTGGCACAGGTGGATTATATTAAATAAAAAAAACTTGAGAGGTGTCAAGGCACACCCGGATAGAACGAAGTTCCTTTCGATTAATTAGTTAAGGAGTTGTAATAAATTAATGTTTTTCGTTTTTTATATTTTTTTATATCTACTTTTTTTTGTAAATAATCGTCGCGACACCACACTGTTCAATGCGAAATAGAAAGACGAAACTAAAATAACTGGCTTGCTTTCTATGCAAAACGTGTCGTTACATATTTTGATCTTAATTTTTTCCGTCTCTTTTTTCGCAACGCGAGATAAGGAACTTCGCTCCAAAAAAAATGTGTAATCTAAGTATCAGTGTCTTTTATTATGGGCGTTTATTTTAACGCGGTGACAATGTAATCTGAATTAATGATTAATCTATACTTACTAAAATTATAAAGCTGAAGAGTTTGTTTGTTTGTTTGAACTCAGGAACTACTGGTTCGAATTGAAAAAATATTTTTGTGTTGGTCAGTCCATTTTTCTAGAAGGCTACTTTTTAATTTGATATTTCCACGGGATCGTCACTTACGCGAGTAAAACCGCGTGTAGCTAGTAGATAAATAAATGAATGATGAACATAATACCTAAATCAGAAATTTTTATGGCTTTCCGGGAAACTTTGATGTCACAGAATCGAACGTTAAATAGATAAACGTTGACATACTAGAATTCACAAGTAGTATGTTATACATACATATAACTATGCTTTCCGTCGTGTCTAGTCACTATAACACAAGCCTAGTTGCTTAGACTGGAGCACTCACTCACAAAATCGTTTCCATTCTTCCTCCCTCCCTCTCTATAAAAGAAAATCTTCTATCCGTGGTCTGGTCACGATAGCACAAGCCTAGCCGCTTAGGTTGGGGCACTCACACACTCAATTCCCACCCAGTAAAGGTACATATTTAATATTTATAACTATTATATCTGTCGCGTCTAGTCACTATAACACAAGCCTAGTTGCTTAGACTGGAGCACACGCTCACTCACTCACTCAATCGTTCCCACCCTTCCTTCGAAAGAAAGAAAATTATTTAAGTCTTCTATTTCGTCACTCGTCACCATAACACAAGAATGGTCCACACTCACTCCCTCCCTACTTAAGATCAAATTAATAACACTATATATTATTAAACAATATGAAACAAACATGCGACGCGTGATGTTTACCGCTCGCATGCGAGTGTGACAGCCCTGAACTTGGGCACTGGCCGAGCCAGTATAGACCGGTTTCTCTCCGTACGTGACGTGCCGCCAGTGCCCACGCACACATGCGCATTAAGCTTGTAGTAGTGGACTTGTCAGAGAGCCTTGTATGACACATTAGTCTCTGGTTGTATTATTTACTCATGTGCCAGTAGTTCCTGAAATTAGCGCATTCAAACAAACAATCAAACAAACTCTTCAGCTGTATAATATTAGTACCTATAGATTTTTGATTGTCAAAAGTAAAGTCAGCCAGGGACGAAAACCAAAATACAAACAGGGTCTTTGGTAAAATATTATGCATGTAATATACACATAAACCATCCTCTTGAATCACACTATCTATTAAAAAACCGCATCAAAATCCGTTGCGTAGTTTTAAAGATTTAAGAGTACATAGGGAAATAGGGACAGAGAAAGCGACTTTGTTTTATACTATGTAGTGAAAACAAGCTGATTTTCGAATTAACATAACCTTAAAAATTTCAAAAAAATGTTCGAATTTCCAAAAGTCGTAGTTATAACAAAAGTGGATTGTTCAAGTGCACAGAAGTAGCCTTCTAATGGCCCGGCTACACGCTCCGTCTTGCCTGCGCAGGCCAGTTTGTGCAGTCATGACTGTACAAAAAGACGGAACACCGTGCAGTGGCCACACGTGCAGGTAAGCTCGCGCAAACTGGACTGTGCAAACCTCATAGTGTTTGAGAGCTGGTCACGGCATGATGTGGCCTCAAGAGGTTTTTTTAAACGCAGCCATGTATTATTGTTTACTTGTAAAAAAGCAACAAATACAAAAGCCAAAACAAAAGAAAAGTTCCTGTTGGAATATTCTTTACTTTTTATTTTCCACAACGCCGGCAACGATTTCTACAATTCTGTAAATTCAGTTAGAAATTCCATACAATAATTGCGTACATCATTCATTTTTAACATGCGTCGTCAAAAACAATTTAGACGGACTGAAGCGCGGCTTGAGTAACCAGCCACACGCTCAAGTAAGGGTCAATTCACACGTATCACAACCACACCACGTCACAGCGACAAAATGTGGTCGAGCTGTGGTTACGTGTGAATAGTGTCGCAGCGGTTTTTTGCAGTTGCGTTGTGGCAACCACATCGACAAAATGTTGATGTGGCCGCGGTGCCGCCGCCGGTGGTGTTGGCGTTGCCGTTGCGATGTGGTTGCGATGTGGTCGCGATGTGGTCGTATTACACAGGTGGTCGATAACAACGGCAAAATGTGGTACGTGTGAATTGCAATATTCATTTTCAATACAAAATATACGCCCGACCACATGGCGTCGTTGTGGTGTGGTTGTGGCTGTGGTGTGGTTGTGGTACGTGTGAATTGACCCTAAGCTTGCAGGCAAAACCGCACAAACCAAGCCCGCGCAGTCCAATCGTCAGCATGTCAACGATTACGCAGGCCGCCTGCGCGAGCTACCGTCTTAGCGTCCACACGCACGCGCTTTCCTGTGCAAACTGGTTTGTGCAGGCATGCTCACAGGCAAGACGGAGCGTGTAGCCGGGCTATAACGCTTTCTTATTAATAACTAAGAACTCTGTATAATATTATGTAATTATACGCGACGAATTCAAAACCTCTTGCTTGTTTGAAGTCTATTAAAACTGAATAAGTGCCTTGACATAATTTAATTAGATTTAAGTAGGTACATTAACAACTTAGGCAGTAACGTATTTACTATCTAAACTACAAAGATAAAGTAAACATTAGATTTTGAAAAAAAAATTGTATTTTAATGGTTTTTTTTTTAGTTTTATAAATCTAAGACTCTGATTGGTGTAGGGGTACAAAAGGTCCACTATTGAACTGGTTTCACAAAAAAAAGGCAGAATCGCAGACGCAATAGGAAACAAACACGAGACGCGTGCCGCGTCTCGTGTTTGTTTTATATTGTTATTAACGTTATTGGTGACATGACGCCCGCGGAACGTGACAATGACGTCACACAATATTACCGTGACACTTTTTTGTGGATGCAGGTGTTCCATCAATTTATTATACGAAATTACATCAAAAAAGGAGGCAAGTTAGAGGACGGAAAATATTTATTTAAAAAAAAAAATATTCGTCCCATTTGGGCCATAGGTATGGGACGAATCCAAGGGTCACTCATTTTTTGAGGCATAGTTTGATTTATTTGTAATATTTATACTTAGTAGGTACATACTTAGTTTTTTTTTTTAATGCTCGCCATTATTTATATATTTAATTGTTTTATGTATATATATACCTAGGTACCAAATAAGGCACGCACAATTATTATTAATAAGTTAATAAACTAGATAACTTAGAAAATGTTTATAGATTTTTTAATAAAAATACCATTTAAAGTGTTTATTTGTTTAATTGTTATTTACACTTAATAATAAAAATAAATTATTAAATTCTAACGAAGAAACAAGCAAGCAAACATACAGGTGAAACTAATAAAAGTGTTAAAAAATAGTAACTATGAGTTAACTAATGACAACTTTAATTACTAGATTTCTATTTAAAATTTCTAGGTAGACAGAGAATAAATATAGACAAGCTACCAGCGTATACAAACAGTGTGAGACAGCTAAAATTCAACATACTCATAAGTAGGTATATAGTTGTTAAATTGCCACTAAACAGTAATTAACCATCACTGCACAAGTGCACACTAATTAGTACTCCTTTTAAATAATATCATCTAAGTCACAAGATAAGACACCAAACGCTTGTTTGCCACCAACGACATTGATGGTAAACAAAAAAAACCGATACGTAAATAGAGACAAAAACTTATACTTCGTCTTGCTCCTACTTACTCATTTGACGTTCAATCCTTCTCACTCTAGTAATTATTATTATTTTAACAGCGGGTCCATATTAACGGTCAATTCACACGTACCACAACCACACCACGTCGCAGCGACAAAATGTGGTCGAGCTGTGGTTACGTGTGAATAGTGTCGCAGCGGCTTTTTGCAGTTGCGTTGTGGCAACCACATTGACAAAATTTCGATGTGGCCGCGGTGCCGCCGCCGGTGGTGTTGGCGTTGCCGTCGCGATGTGGTTGCGATGTGGTCGCGATGTGATCGTATTACACAGGTGGTCGATAACAACGGCAAAATGTGGTACGTGTGAATTGCAATATTCATTTTCAATACAAAATATACGGCCGACCACATCGCGTCGTTGTGGTGTGGTTGTGGCTGTGGTGTGGTTGTGGTACGTGTGAATTGACCCTTATTCTCCGTCTACGGCGTTAACTAAAGACAACTTTAACTACTAGATTTATATTTTAAATTTTTAGGGTCAAAAAGAATGATAGCATGGCAATAACTTAATCATACACAAATAGAAAAAATACGATAAAATTCCACGTTTTTCTAGATTACAATGGAATGAACTAGATGTAGAAAAAGATTTAAGCATTTAAAGTAACGTGTTTTTCATTTTCTTCATCAACATCTGACGCCATTACACAAGGAACTTCAAGAATCTAACCTCCTTGTAAACAAGTAATATTTGTTTAAGGCCAGTGTGAGGCTGTAATTTCCATACAAAAAGCGGTAACGTTTTCCCCCCCATAAACGAAGTCCGATTTTGATAATTTTTGAAAATGTTCTAGATCTAATGGAAAACTAGGTTTAAACGTTTTTATTTTAAAGATATATTGCCAAAGATAAAAGTTATTAGTATCTGAAATTTTGACCTAAAAACTTCATCAAGCGTTTCAATTGTTTTTTAATAGACTAAACTGAATTACCAAAAAAGAAAAACGTATAAACCTAGAATAAGATGCATTGAATGAAATGAGACCAAATTTATTTCATTTTGTGAAGGATAAAGGAGGTAAAATCGTTACTGCCCGCTACATTGTTTGAAAGCAAAATGAAGGCAATTACGTCCGACCTTAAACTCTCTTTATCGCACGATACGGGTCATTTTTGAAAATATCTACTCGCGCCGCGTATCGAAACCTCATGATCCTCTTAATGTTTTGCCAGTATTATTTATCTAAATATGAACCGTTTTGATAATAAGATACTAGTTGAGAATCTCCCTTCTACCTAATTTACGTCATAGTAATTTCCGGCTAAACTTTGAACAATATCGGCGCCATATTTGAAATACAAAGCGCGCCAAAAGTACGATCTGTCAGGTGTCAACGGGGCAACATACTGCGGCTCCAAGGTGATGGCTAGGTGGTGCGGGGAAGGCAACCATTCACCATTGTCCCTTTCTGGTGTTGGTGTGCTGGAAAAATAAAGGCGTTTTAGACAAAAAATATAAAGTAGGTACTTAACTTATAGTGCCGCTGTGCATTTTGAGACCGATAACTATCGATAGAGGGCATTACGGCGAACAAATAATGCTTTCACGTCAAACCTCTGAAGCGTCTCGAAAAATATTAATTAAATTATTATTAATATTGCAGGACATTCCACACATCGCCATCTAGCCCCAAGCTAAGTAACTAGATTTCTGTTATGGGTGCTAGACAACGGATATTCTACTTAGATACTTTTCTTTTGAAAATATATACTTATAATACATAGAAACAAATATCTAAGCATAAATACTTGTCTGAAGCGGGAATCGAACCCGCAACCCTGTGTTTGGCAGTCCGGCATGGTGACCATTGTGCCAACTGGGTCGTCAAAACACTGTTCACCGTAAGAAACAGCAATGTATCAACCATTTTGATTTAAATTACATGCGAAAACGTGTGGGTGTAATTAGTAAAAAAAAAATTACCCAAACTTTGCGAAGTTCGTCCACATCATAGTCAAAAACGTTATAATTCTGGCATCATCTTCGTCCATTGGTAGAGGCAATCTTTCTAATTCAAACAAATAGTATAATTCGTCTCTATTCGTTGTAGCTGACAGAGTTGTGTTTGTCAATAATCTACCCAAATTTCTATTTCCAATATAATTGAAAATATACTCGAAAACTGGCAACCCAGAATGGTTAGCGTACAGTTCCGAAAACAATGACATAGGTCCGACAAAAGAGAAATCCGAATTCAAATTAATAAGTCCACCAATGACTGCTTCGTCGGCCGTTGTGTTTGTAAAATAAGTTTCTTTCAAAAGAGTTCGTATTTCATCTTTTTGTTTCTTAGGTATTATGAAGTTTTTGGGCTCTAAAGCGGAGTAGTCCTCGTTCTTTATCCTGTCCATTTGACTTGTGATTGTATTATAATCTAATGTGCTTGTCAGTCCTTCTACTGTATTAATTCCCAATATAACAGGAACTGGATTAAATTCGGGATGTTTTCTACCCATAAAAAGTATTTTATAAGGTGTATCAATGAGAAATGGCTCTTCACCTTCAAATACAGTTTCGACAGTGGGCAAAAACACTGATTTTGCATTCATTTGTTTCCCAATCGCCTCTTCAACTTTAACAACAGGGGTTTCCGAAAAAAGTTCGTATAACTCTTCAGGGTTTTCAGTTAATAGTTCTAGAGATTTAGCTAATTGTACAGCCGTTGCTAAGCCATCTGCATCGAAAGATTGCGGACTGAATAGCGATCCACTTTGAGAAATAACTCTTTTAAATAAACCTTTACAAGATTGAGAAAGACTTAAATAAATAGCGGCTGTGCCACCGCTTCCTTGACCAAAAACAGTAACATTGTTAGGATCACCGTTAAAATTAGCAATATTTTCTTGAATCCATCTTAAAGCGGCTCTTATATCTTTAAGACCGGCATTTCCCGGTGCTTCCTCGATGCCCAGATTTAAAAATCCGTAGATATTAAGCCTGTAATTAACTGTTACGAGAACAACGTTGTTATTTAACAAATATTGTGGACCGTAGAAGATTGGAGAGCTAGAACCGATACCAAAGTCGCCGCCGTGCAGGTAAACCATTACTGGAAGGGAGGCGTTTGTTTTTGGCGTGTAGATGTTGAGAATCAGGCAGTCTTCATTGTCACTTGGTGCTGCTAAAGGATCGTTCGTTAGAAATTGAGGGCATAAGACAGCGCGGTTGTCAGCTTTGTAAATACCGGAATACGATGGCGGATGTGCTGGCGCCTGAAATGTACATCATCATTATCATTACAAATAATCATTCAAATATTAAAGTGATATTGACCTTTGTAAGCGTGATCACATGAAAAAAAAACCCAGGAGTTTTTTGTGCCTTCTTCTCATTGGTGGGCGCGTTCCGAAGGCATACATCCTAACTTAGTTTTTAAGACGATTCTATGTGATCTTTATACAAATGTAATATGTAAGCATTTTTTTTTTCTTTTTTTTTTTCTTCAGTTATGGCTTCGCACGGTTTGTGCATATAGCCAGTATCAAGTAATATTTTGCATCAAGTTATGGCCCGATTTACAGAAATCGGGCTCAAAGTGTTTCAAGATGGTCAAGTGGTCAAGTCACAGTTTGTCAAGTCAGGGGTCATAGTAAAGCGGTGGCTACTTTACTATAACCTTGTAGGAGATTTTGGAGGCAACGAGAAAAGTCCATGTTTGACACTGATTTTTACTTTCACTACACTTGTGCACTTTCACAGAACTAAATTAGATAACTTTCCACCGGAATTATACAATTTAACTCGGTTTACAACTAAGTTTCGTGTAAATAAAACTGCAGCACGACATGTTGTTGGCTCGTTCCCGCCAAAACTCCATATGTAAGCATCCAAATGAATAATATTTTTGACTTTGACATAGTATAAAACAAAGTCACTTTCCGCTGTCTGTCACTATGTATGTTTAGATTTTTAAAACTACGCAACGGATATTTGATGACTACATAGTATAAAACAAAGTCGCTTTCTCTGTCCCTATTTCCCTTTGTACGCTTAAATCTTTAAAACTACGTAACGGATTTTGATGCGGTTTTTTTTAATAGATAGAGTGATTCAAGAAGAAGGTAAGTATATGTATTAATATACATGCATAATATAGCCGTGCGAAGCCGGAGCGGGTCGCTATTTTATTTATAACTAGGTAGCGACCCGCCCCGGCTTCGCACGGCTATATTATGCATGTATTATACATATACCAAAACCTTCCTCTTGAATCACTCTATCTATTAAAAAAAACCGCATCAAAATCCGTTGCTTAGTTTTAAAGATTTAAGCGTACAAAGGGAAATAGGGACAGAGAAAGCGACTTTGTTTCATACTATGTAGTGATTTAGTGAAAAGTGCTAAACAATGAAAATGTAAATAGGGTTATGAGATTCCAATTCAAAACCGTGCAGGGGGTAATTCTACACATCAAAACGAAAAAAAAAATGTTCTACGACTTTTGTTAACATTTTGAACGCCAGTATTTTTTAATGAACCTTACCACAGACGCCAACCCAAGCAAAAGTTAGTATTTATAGTTTAGTTGTTCGTTTATTATACAAAAAACAAAGAAGATATGCGCGAACATAAAAAAACATATACATATGACCGAATTGAGAAACTCCTCGTTTTTTTGAGGTCGGTTAAAGGAACATAATAAAAGGACAGTAAAATGTTGACGCCCTATGTAGTCAACCGCGTCTCAGGCAAACTGACTGAATGACGCCCGCGCCGGCCGGTGTCATTGGCGTTCAAAAGAATCATAATATACAAAAAAAAATGTTTAAAGGCCTATCCGCACAGCACAGTGACGACGCAGTGACGGCACAGTGACGACAGTTCCATACCGTACCGCGCCGTGATGTGCTATTCGTACATGTCAGTGACAGTACCGACACGGCACAGTGATTTTTAGTTCTCTATTGCAAGGGTTACCATAACTTTCGTGAGCAAGTCCAACTCGCACTTGGCCGGTTTTTTAAATAATATTATGTAAAAAACGAGAGCGAGCAAAGATAACGACCGCAACATTTCCGATATTTTTACTGCGGTTATAAAGAAAATGAATGTACCTAGGGGTCAATCGTCAAAAAAAACGAGATAAATACGGGCAATACACGGACCAATTCAATTTACTTTTCGTCGGCCATCTTGAAACACTGCGACCGTGTCAGGCAAAATATTGTCCGCTACAAATTCACGCCGGATCACGGCGAGCGTCGGAGCAACGTCGGAGTAGCACTGACATCACTGAACATCACTGTCACTGACTACGGATAGTCTAGCTAGTACAAAAAGTATGAAACAATATCATTATTCACTGACACTGATGGAAAATCACGGTACGGCACTGTGTCGGCACTGCGTCGTTACTGAGCTGTGCGGCTAGACCTTAAGTGTTTCTAGTACCTACTGTCTGATGATTTCCTATGTCTATGCGGCAAAGAGCGCGCGTGTGAGAGCGCAGTCGGCGGGGGCGCACAGCTGCACTTTATTCAAATTTTTCTCATACACAAAATTCAAAAAATAATATTCTATTCTATTAATATTATAAGATAGTCAAGAGACTAGGTATTCAACAAGACAAGAGTCACAACAAGAGTGAAGTAGTAGTGGTAGTGTAGATAGTGTTTGTCTCTTTGCCACAGACTAGAAAATAGCCAGACAGTACCTACTAGAAACACTTAAATATTTTTTTTGGTTTTAATAAAATTCGTAGAACAAGGTTTTCGTTAGAATTACCCCCTGCACGGTATTGGATTGGAATCCAATAACCCTGTATAGGATGGATCAGTAAGGGTAGGTCCTAGTACGTTCTTAGGAGATCTTCCCTTATTTTTGAAAAAAATAACATCATCTTTTAATTATTTTTGGAATAAGTACCTACAGTTACTCCTAAGGAATCAATGTATCTTCATACTTACCAAGTTTTATCAAAATCGCTCCAGTAGAGTTTCAGAGCCTATTCAATGCAAACAAACAATCAACGAAATCTTTCTTAGTTATAATAATACTAGCGACCCCCCCGGCTTCGCACGGCTATATTATGCATGTATTAGGTATACATATAAACCTTCCTCTTGCATCACTCTATCGTTGCGTAGTTTTAAAGATTTAAGCATACATAGGGATATAGGGACATAGGGACATAGAAAGCGACTTTGTTCTAAACTATGTTGTAGTGATAGTGGTGACCAGCAGCGCTCCGCGTAACTCCCGTTTCATCCGCATAACTCCCGATCCCGTGGGGATATCCGGATAAAAAGTACCCTATGTTACTGTCAATGAATCAATGTATCCTCATACCAAGTTTCATCTAAATTGATCCAGTAATTTCGGAGCCTATTCGTTACAAACAAAAAAAAATCATCTTTAAACTATTATATGTATAGAGATTAAGTAGATTAGTTTAGATAAGTTTAAAATGATCTTATAAGGGTTCCTTTTTTACCTTTTGCAGTACGGAACCCTAAAAAAACTTTTTTAAATAAGTGCATTGCCATCCAAAGAGGCAATCCAGCGAGCCTTTTGGGCACCACCTTACTTAGGGAAACTGATATAGATTTTTAATCACAGTTGCTCATAAAGTGGATCTTATTAAACCGCTTTTAGGCTCATAATGCAACGTATTATACACGCGTGCGATAAAAAAAAATCCAACTAGTGCTAAAATAATATGCTACACCGATAAGTCAAATACATATCTCACTGCTAATGACATAGTAGGTAGATGAAACATTCTTAATTTATCTGGGTTATATATCTTTCCTTATTCTGAGGGGTATAGATGGGGCTATTTGATGTATAGAAAAAAGGTACCATCAAAGAGTTTTTAATCCTTGCTGGCTTAAAACTCTTTGGTGGTACCTTTTTTCGTCTTTTCAAAAGGTTGTCTCTAAAGTCTGATAACGAACGATAATTTTACGTGATAACGTCTTTGAAAATAATTAAAAATTGAGTCTTGTTTTTATTTTGTTTTTTCTTTAGGTACATAAATATATTTTTTCCTTACTATTATATTCTGTTTTTAACCGCCGCCGTAAAAACAAATGAAAAGAACCCTAAAAAAATATTGTATGTCAGACGAGGCTGTATAGGTTAAAAGTCTTTTGCCTGGCCGTTCGGGAGTGTAATTAACAAAAAATAGTAAACATAACCTAAAATTCTTAAAAACTTTTTATTATTTTAACAAGTATTTTTTTTTATTCGCAACTGTGATAAAAAACGTCGTACGATACACATGTGAAAAGTTGATCATTCCATCTCGGCTTTTGCCACGCTCGCGTTCCGCTCGCGCGTCATAAACCGCCTCTATGGAATGATCAACTTTCCACACTTGTATCGCAATGTACTATTTTATCACAGTTGCTCATAAAGTGGATCTTATTAAACAGCTTTTAGGGTCATAATGCAACGTATTATACACGCGTGCGATAAAAAAAAATCAACTAGTGGTAAAATAATACGTTATCCCGATAAGTTAAATACGTATCTTACTGCTAATTACATATTAGGTAGATGAAACATTCTTAATTTATCTTAGGACTGTTTTGATGTATAGAAAAAAGGTACCATCAAAGAGTTTTTAAGCCTTGCTGGCTTTAAACTCTTTGTTGGTACCTTTTTTCTTCTTTTCAAAAGGTTGTCTCTAAAGTCTGATAACGAACGATAATTTTACGTATTAACGTCTTTGAAAACAATTAAAAATTGAGTTTGCTTTTTATTTTGTTTTTTCTTTAAGTACTTAAATATATTTTTTCCTTACCATTATATTGTTTTTAACCGCCGACGCAAAAACAAATGAAAAAAAACCCTAAAAAATATTATATGTCAGACAAGGCTGTATAGGTTAAAAGTCTTTTGCCTAGCCTTTCGGGAGTGTAATTAACAAAAAATAGTAAACATAACCTAAAATTCTTAAAAACTTTTTATTATTTTAACAAGTCTTTTTTTTTATTCGCAACTGTGATAAAAAACGTCGTACGATACACGTATGGATTGATCATTCCATCTCGGCGTTTGCAACGGTCGCGCGTCATAAACCGCCTCTATGGAATGATCAACTTTCCACACTTGTATCGCAATGTACTATTTCTTTATTTCTATTTAATTAAGTAATTAAAACCCTAAATAATTAAAAATAATTAATATTTAAGACTTACCCGAAATTTAACCGGAAGACCATATCTTATACCCAAAAACTCATAATAGAGACCGCTTGCATCCAAAGACCCCTCTACCTTCCCTTGCTTTGTATCAACAATTTTAATTTTATCATTACAATAAACTAGCCCGAAAAACATTAAAAAAATTAAGGCAGATCTTGCCATTCTCCTTTAAAAAAAAATCCTCGTTAATTATTTCGAGTTACGGCTTCGCACGACTTGTGCATACAGCCAATGCAATCTATTAGGGTTTTTATATGAATGCAACTGGCAATCGATAAGGTATGAAAATGAAACTTTTGCAATAGAATAGTTTGAGATGCAATTTCGATTCTTATTTAAAAGTATTAAGGTAGATATTTATTTGTTAATTTTACGTGATTTATAATCAAAGATTGTAATCATTTTTTCTTTGAATCGAACGTGTTATTCTTTTATAATTTGTTTTTATTAGGTAATTTTTACAATAGCAGTTATCTTATCTTTTATCGTTTTGTGCAACAATGACGATCTTTATGGCGACAGCGCCAGCCCGCGACGCGATTAAATAAAAATTAAAATTAAAAAAAAAATGAAGTGTTCGGTGACATTCGAACCACGGGCTAAACATTCATACAAGTAGCGCTCAAAATCACCAAGCCAAAAAGTCTTATTATCGAGCGACGAAAATATAGTACTGTTTGATTGAAGCCGATAATGAATACTTAGCCATTATTAGCTGTTGCACGTTTATAATGCATCTTTGTGAGGTATTCATTTTTTTATCTATGAAACTATCTTGTGTCTAACTAGTTTTGTCAATGGTTACGATAGGTAGGTAGTCAATTATTGGTGTATTACCAAAAGTTTTGGTTTACGCACAAAATCAAATGATTTTTACCGCAGCCGGACCTGTCCGATGATTTGGACATGGCCCGTACGTTGGTTATCAATCTACGCTCAACTAAAGTTTTTGACTTACGTAAAAACTGTCATAACCTGACATATGTCAAGATTCATTGTGTTTATTTTCTAAGTGCATTTTATAACTATTTTAATTTAATTAAGTCGATTTATTAAATTTTAGTCGGAAAAGCTTTTAGCAAAAGTACACAGGCAGGCTTCAACAAAAAGTCCAGTGGAGGCGAGAAAAATAAGGAGGAAACATAAATGAAATATCCTAACCCACCGAATTTTGTGAACCTGAAGCAGAAGCTCCCACCAAGATAGGTATACCTAATCTGCAGAGGTCTGCGTGGCAGTCAGTCCGGGCCCAAATAGGCTGCTGCACATTGGACCACCTTTACGGGGCCACTCTCAAGATAGAAGCTAGAAACAATAATAATTGTGAACAATGTATGAAATGTGAATGAAATGAAAATAAACTTTTATTCAACACTAGCTGCGCCCCGCGGTTTCACCCGCGTAAGTCCTTATCCCGTGGGAATATCGGGATAAAAAGTGGCCTATGTGTTAATCCAGGCCTCCAACTATTTAGATACCAAGTTTCATCGCAATCGGCCCAATAGTTTTTGCGTGAAGAAGTAACAAACACACACACACACAAACACAAACTTTCACATTTATAATATTAGTAGGATTATACTTATTTTTATTATAAAACATATCTTTAGGTACCAAGCTCCAAACAAATTAAACCTTAAAAACACAACACAACAAAATCATAAGAACATAGCTAATAACAACTAGAACCTACAACAACAAAGGGACGGCTGGATAAACATCGCAGACAGATCTTCTGGTAGAGATATCCTGGAGATACCTTTCAGCTCTCTGTAAGCCTCTGCTCTCTGGGTCTTGAATTCTCAGCTTGTATTATGCCAGATTTCTATTTGTAATGTGACATGTCGCTCTTCTGCTCTACATTCCGTACACTGGTGCTCATTGAAGGCTTGCAGACATTTTTGAACCAAAATAGGATTTCTTTCTTGATCAATTTGTAGAAAATTACACATTATGTGATATTCGTAAATGTGTATATTCCGTATTTTTTTCTCCGTTGATAGTCCGTTTTCTTAGCTCTTTTTACAGTTCATGTTTCTTTCCGCGAGATGGCGGAAAGCATGAAACTTGGCATAGTTGTAGCTTTTACACAGATAATATATGTAGAAACAAGTCGTTTGGCGTAAGGGTACAAAAGGTCTACTAATCGTGTGAATCAGAATGGCGGGTGTACTGATGCGAATCAGCATGAAACAAAAATGGGTCGAATCTTCTTTGATTCTACTTAAATCTACCAATAACGAAAATAAAAGTACCTCTTTAAATGCAGAGATAGAACCATAATAAAGTGAGCCGCCAACCTGACGGCAGAATGGCGGGTGTATTTGTATTTCTGACTGAAAAAGATATTGCCGATGTTTAGATTCACTGCCATATAAATCTACCTAATTAGTACCTTACAGTACCATAAGTTGCACTCAAATCCAGGCAAAGGCTAAGGAGTTATTTTGAAAATAAAATGACATTTTTTTTTTCGTAAGTAGGAATCTATTTTCACCAACCTAATTTACTTATGGATTATACATATAATGTTGCATTGATCTAAAAGAAAATTACGATACATTAAAAACAAAAAACATTAAAAATAATATAATAATAATTTATTTACAGTCAATCGGGGTAACTTTGATTATCAAGAGTAACTTTGACAGTCAAATTTCAATGTACTTTTTTATTTTTCACGTGAGCACCATTTATTGCAAAACATTAAATTTATACAATTTGTGTACGTAACAAACTTCGTAAACGAACTCAATAAAAAAAATAAGAGCTGTCAAACAAAGTTATTGTCAAAAAGATACTGAAAGGGGAAAAGGCGGGAAACGACGAAAGAGAGTAGGCGCGTTTTTTAATTGAGAAAATTTTCAAAATTAATATTATTAGTTTTATAGCGATCAGGAGGGTGAAGTTTTTGTTTAAATGTTTATATTTTAATTAGCTTAGTTGTTTATGTAAATATTTCTTCTAGTGGGTAAGTTTTTTTAGTATATTTAGTTAGAGGGGGCGGCGATGAACAAGCCGCCCGACCAACCTGACCCCGGAGGTGGATCCATGGACATGGACCCACCTCCTGCGGGATATTTTGTGACATTGTCTGAATCAGGAATGGAGTCCGATGGCTCTTCATTGTCGAACAAGTCATTTAGCGGGTCTACTACATCGAATAACAAGGGTACAAAGAGGCAGCGTTTGCATGCTAGTAAGAAATGCAAAAATTGTAGAAAAAAGAAAAAGCTTAGTAAACATGCAAACACTGTCGAACCAAATACCTTATGTGATTGTTCAGATAAAGATAATATTATTGTCGAACATCCACCTCAAAATTGGAACTCCACTGTTACACACGATTCTACTCCTCCCATAGTTGCACCTGGTCCTGCTCATACCAATGTAACTAATGATGGCACAACTATGCGTCCACCGCCTGTTGCTCGTACGCAGTATGAGTCTACAGATGTTTCTCCTTTTTTAATTCATGTACAAAAAGACACCACTAACTTAGATGATAGTTACACATTGCACCCCATTACATTTGGCAAATTTCTAACAAAACATAATTTTTATAACATTGTAAATGGAAGTGTAAAACGTATTGGTCGCAATAGAATGTCTCTCTCCTTTACCAACTATTTAGCTGCAAACAACTTTTTGACTAGTACAAAATTACCCGAAAACAAATTTAAAGCTTTTATTCCATCGTTCAACATAACGAGACAAGGAATTGTTCGTGGTGTACCTACTGACTGGACTGACTCAGAAGTTATGGAAAATATTAACTTGCCATTTGGGTGTGGAAAGGTTTTAAAAATGAGACGCTTAAACTATAAAGTCACTGTAGACGGTAAGCCAACCTGGAAACCGTCCCAAACAATTGTTCTTACTTTCGATGGACAGGTGCTACCAAGGCGCATTTACATGTGCTATAATGCATTACCAGTAGAACTATACATTTATCCAACTATTCAATGCTTTGCATGCTGCCGTTTTGGACATACCAAGGTACAATGTCGATCTAAACCTAGGTGTTACAAATGTGGCGAAGGTCACGATGGTTCCTCATGTAAAATTGAAGAAGACCTTGTATCTTGCCTCCTGTGTGGTGGTAGTCACTGTGCTACAAGTAAATCATGTCCTGAATTTTCAAGACAAACTTCAATTAAAAAAACCATGGCAGACTCTTGTATATCTTATGTCGAAGCGTCTAAATTACATCCTGCAGTGCATAAGTCGTTTGTAGATGTTTTGAACGGACGGAGGGTCTCTAAAGACCAACTGTCAAATAGTCCACAACATCGTAACTTCACACAAAACACCTCACCCACAACATCATACAAAAAGACAGTGTTTTTAAAACCACATACCCCTAAAAAATCTTATTCTTCCACTCAATATGATCAAGTTGCCCATAAACAATTAGTTAAAGACTATGACATGCCGTCACCCAGTAATGGATGTGCATTGAGATCACCTAATAATAATATGAATGTATTCGATATTATAACTACTTTAATTAATTCTTTCTCTCAGTCCCATCTCATTAACCCTGACCACGCTGCCATTATGATTGAAGCTATCAATAAAACTACAGTACACAATGGATCACAAAATCCACAAAATACTACAGTGGAATTGCCGTAGTATTAGAAGTAAGAAAAGTGATTTCACTTTTCTTCTTAATAAGTACAAGCCATCAATAGTTATTTTGAATGAGACCTGGCTAAAACCAGGTTCTACATTTAAAGTATCTGGCTATTCCTGCCTGCGCAGTGATAGGCCAGATGGTTGCAGTGGTACTGCACTTCTTGTAAATAGTATAATTTCTTTCAAACTTCACCCTATCCCTTCTTCTAATAATGGCTTTTGTATAGTAGCAGCTATTGTAAATAATATATGTATAGTATCTATTTATATATCTCATCCTTCACAAAATATTTTCCTTGAACTTAATAATATTATTCATAACTTACCTAAACCTCTTATGTTGTTTGGTGATCTCAATGCACATCATACATTGTGGGGGTGTTCTAAGACAGATTCATATGGTAACCTCGTTGTAGATATACTCGATAATTATAATTTATGTGTGTTGAATACTGGCTCTCCAACCCTCAGAACAAAACCTACAGAAGCTATAAGTGCAATTGACCTTTCACTCACTTCCTCACAGTTTTCTGGTCTATTAACTTGGGAAACTCTTTCATCATCTTTTGGCAGCGATCACTTCCCTATACTAATTACATTCCCAAACAACAATATCCAGCATAATGTTGACCCTAACCCACGTAAAAGATACAGAATACCAGATAATAGTAAATGGCATTTATTTAGAGATTATGTAGAGAATAATATATCTAGCTTACCTTCAACATCTAACTCCTCTGAAGAGGTTTGTTCTGATGCTTTTTCTAACTTAATCATAGAATCAGCTGATAATGTTTATACTACCAGAAGTAAGTCCCAATTAATTCCTTCACCCCCATGGTGGGACAGTGACTGCACTGCAGCAGTTAAGCAAAGAAAGAAAGCTGAATTAAAATATAAAAATGAGATGACACTTGAGAATTTTAATAGTTTAATGGAAGTGATGAGTACAACTAAAAATCTTTTGAAAGAAAAACGTTTCTTGGGCTGGAGATCGTTTTGTTCTTCAGTCTCTCCGAATACCCCTGCAAGTATAGTCTGGTCTAATATCAGAAGGTTTAAAGGTGCGATGTCTGAGAGGTCCTTTACTACGTTACCACCATCTCAAACGTCTGAATATTTGGACAATTTGGCTCCTCCTTTTGTACCAGAAGCAGAGCTAGTCATTCCACATAGACTACAAAGCCATAGTGACGATCCTACTGGGCTCGGCTCTCCTTTCACGTTAGATGAGCTGAAAGGCATTTTAACTTATCTTCGTGATTCAGCACCAGGAGAAGATGGCATAATTTATAGTTTTATCTCGAACCTTGCAGAAAACAGTTTACAATATTATCTTGACATTATCAATTCTGTCATGTTGACAGGTGACATTCCGTCAGCATGGAAATCCCAACTAGTGTTGCCCATTTTAAAACCTCATAAATTACCGTCAGATATTTCCTCGTTTAGACCAATAGCGCTTTCGTCAGTTATTGCGAAAGTGGCCGAACATCTTGTGAAAAATAGGTTAGAGTTTTATATTGAAAGCAATAATTTATTATCGGATTCACAATACGGGTTCCGCAGAGGAAAGAGTACACTGGACAACTTAAGCATTTTTGTCACTGATATTAGACTTGCTTTTACACAAAATCATATCGTTGTTGCCGCCTTTTTAGACATAAAATCTGCTTATGATAACGTTCTTTTAACCGTCCTAAAGAATAAACTTCATAAATTGAATGTCCCTATTTTACTCATCAATTTTATAATCAACATACTATCTGGCAGACAATTATCCCTAAATTCTGATCGCCGAACTCTTTGGAGAGGTCTACCTCAAGGCTCAGTACTTAGTCCTCTTTTATATAACATCTACACTAATGACCTTGAGAATTCATTATATAAATCGGCTAATATTTTGCAATATGCAGATGACTTGTTATTGTACTGCGTGAACCAGTCTGCTACTCAAGCTTCTTCAGATCTAACGAATTCACTAACTTATTTGAAGTCGTGGTTGAACAGCAACGGCTTGGAACTATCAATAAACAAGAGTTCTGTAGTTTGGTTTACTCGACATAGGAATCCACCTCTTCTAGAAGTGAAATACGATAATACAGCTTTACCAGTCGTGTCACATGTTAAATTCTTAGGTGTAGTGTTAGACTCAAAATTATCAGGGTCTCAACATGTTGATTACCTAGTGAATAGGTGCGAACAGACTTTGAACATCTTGAGATGTCTTGCTGGGGTCTGGTGGGGTGCCCACCCTTACTCCCTGAAACTTATTTATAATGCCCTCATTAGAAGTGTTTTGGATTACGGAACCTTTTTGTTAGAGCCTTGCAATCAAACTGCTTTAAAAAAATTAGATAGTATTCAAGCTAAAGCTCTAAGAATTGTTGCAGGGGCTATGAAGTCCAGCCCTCTAAATGCCTTAAGGGTAGAATGTGCAGATCCACCCCTTCACCTAAGACGACAATTTTTATGTGATAGGTTCTTTTATCGTGTCCTTCAATTTTCCAATCACCCATTAATTCCCAAGCTTTATAACTTATCTCAACAATTAAATACTCCCTATTGGACACACAAAAAAACTCCATGCTTATGTATTAGTTGGGAAAGATTTTTATCCATCCAAGCACCTACTTACATGTCACCTCGTTTACCTATTTTCAATAGTAATTTTAAAGCCTTAACCTCTTCTTTAGAAGTTCATGACAGTATAGGTATTGGCAAAGATACTCCTAACGCTCAGCAAGAATTTAACTTTGCTGTCGATTCTGAATGGCCACATTGGCATCAAATTTTCTGTGATGCTTCGAAATTATCACGCGAGGGCTGTGTTGGAGTTGGAGTATTTCACAAGCAGAGTAACATAGTTCAGAAAATCAAATTACCTCCTGAATCGTCAGTCTTTACTGGGGAATGCTTTGGAATACCTACTCAAATCCATTGAATTAATTTTGCTCATGAAACTTAAAAAAACAGTTGTCTTTACAGATTCTAAAAGTGCTCTTCTAGCTTTGAAACGTTTCTCACTTAAATCTTGTAAGTATTTTCCATTAATTTTTGAGATAAAGGACAAAGTGTACGAATGTACTTTGAGGGGACTTTCTGTTGTTTTTGTTTGGATTCCCGGACATTCTGGTATTCATGGGAACTGTAAGGCTGATGTTCTAGCCAAAGATGCGGTGCAATGTGGTGACTTATTTCCGTACTTGAATTATCCCTCTGATTTAGCATCAATACCCTCTACATACATGTATCATGCCTGGAACGAATTATGGATAGATAGTGTCCGGAAAAAAGGCAGATACTACTATCAAATTCAACCGTCAATTTCGAATAAACCATGGTTTTTTAAAATCAAACTTTCCAAGACTTCCACTACAATTTTAACAAGAATGCGTCTCGGTCACGTTTGTACACCATCTCACCTTGCCAGACTTGGTATTGTGCAGAGTGCCGCGTGTGACTGTGGGGAGGAGGATAGCGATGTCAACCACATTTTCCTTAATTGCCCGTTGTTCGATAATAGTTTTCTCTACGAAACGTTGGAATCTTTACATGTGGCTTTACCTACACAATTAAACATCTTACTTTCGACCAATGACCCGCATATATATCTAGCATTATCTAATTATATATCCTTAAATAACATTAAAATATAAACTTTTATTTAAATATTTATATATTCTATCTTTGTAAATATTGTAAAAATTTGTTTTGTAGTTCTTAATTTATTTATATTATTTCTAGGTCAATATCTTATTCCTTTCCTGATCCTATCCTACTCGTTTTTCCGGTTTTTATGTAAATAAACGTTTCCCTAATTTTCTTTAAAAAAAAAAAAAAACCGTATCCCAAATCAAATCCTTGCTCCTTCGCAAATCCTTCCCAAAACCCAAGAAGACTTGAGATTTTTACGAAGAAAACTTGGAGAAAACTAGAAAACTCATAAGATAGAACATGATAATGAAAATCACGAAAGAGACTGGACATTGGCGTGCAAGTGCACAGCCATAACTTCGGTCTGTGACCGAAGAAAGAAAAAAAAAAAAAAAAAAAAAAATACTGAAAGGGACGCGGCAACTATTGTGTTTTTTCAGTGGTATTAACTGTTTAAATAACTCGTCAATTTTGCTGCTATATAAATATAAGATAGAACTACAACTTTATGGTTTTATTGATTTTTCTATGACTTCACTGCATCTGACATTTGTTATAAACTGAAACTAATGTTACCCTAAAGCTAAAAACGATTTAGAAGTAATGATTCCTGCGATAAATCTCATCTGTGTCAAAGTTACCCTTACAGGGGTTATAACTTTGACACACAACAAAATTGTCAGTTTTTGGTACATATATTTTGTGATTTTTGCAAATGTTAATTAACTTGAGATTATGAAAACCAATCTGAGAGCACAGATTAAATAAACTCTTTTGTCTCATACCTATCACAGTAAAAGTAAGCTAAAAAAATATAGTAGTGGTGTGTCAAAGTTACCCTGATTGACTGTATTTTAAAATTGTTATCGATAATCAATCACAATATTGAATGAAATTGTGGAAATAAAAAAATATTTTATTAGATGTTAGTTCTTTTGTAGTTTTTATGATTTTTTCTTTTTTTTGTATTATTTTTTTGTTTTTGACCTAAAATCTAAATTGACTTTCTTCGTTTCTGACATCTCCCGCCTAAATCATTTTTTTAATGATTGTAATTTTCTTTTAGTTTTATTTGTTTGACTTTTGACTTTTTTGTAATTATGGATTATGTATTAGGTAGGGGAACCTGCTGTACCATGGTAGGTGTTGTACCTAGGCCTGTTTGAAAAATTTCAAACTTCCCGCGTGTTTTTCAATTATTGGGCTATAGTAGTTTGTAGCTTATACAAAAGATGGCAGTTTAAACAAGAATCACTCAGTCTAACGAAACACACATGGAAGCAGGAGGTCTTGAAAAAAATTATCTGCAAAAAGTAAGTTTTTAGTGAATTACTATTTGTTTTATAATTCTGTTCTAGTTTTACAATATATTAATACATTATGTGTTTTGGATAAAGGAATATTTTGATTTTACACCGTGATATTGATCGTTTCAAAAATAATTACCTAAAAACCACGAGGCGACATATTATCATCGAGAGTATGGTGTTGTACCTTGGCCCTAAAATAGTCGATGTACCTCGGACTTAGGTCCATGGTACATCTAGATTAATTATGTTTTTTCTGTAATATTTTAATAAACGTTTACGGTTATTACTCATAATTATTATAACAACTTCATTTCAATTTTAAGTCACATAAACTCGTATTTGATAAGTAATTTAATTTATTCTAACGTATTGGCAGCTAGAAAGCTACCGTTATCACAAATAACAATGGTATTTTTATAATGGTAATTTTTTTTAGGAAAAAATATGCCGCGGAGTAAATCTGGTGTCACCACAAATAATATCGATTATAAAGAAAGAGCCAAAGCCGTGACTCAGATAATAGAAGGCAAAATAAGTATTTACTAAACTAGTTTGAAGCGCTATGTGAAAAAAATAAAAACTAAATCCAACGTTTCTACGTCAGACTCTGATCCACCAACTGCTCCTGCTAAGGGATATATGGAGACTGTATAATTAATGACAAACTTAATAGAAAGGAACGAAAGATTAAAAGAAAGATGATGAAGAAGAAGAAAAAGATTGGAAGATTTAAAAGTGTTACTTTTTCAAAGTTAAAAGAAAATATTGATCTCAACTTAAGAATTTAACTTACCTAATCATATTTTAGAAATACCTACTTGTTATTTTTTTGATGCTAAAAGCATTTTATAATTTGTAATTTTATGATTAAAAACTTGAAACAATTAAAATTATTTTATTTCATGGACAATATGTACTTAACAGGTAGGGTTTAACATTGAGTCCAAGGTACAACATGGTTAAGGCCAAGGTACAACGGGTAGTTGTACCATGGACCGAATTCCCATTTTCTCTTTGAATTTATTTTATCGCTAAACTATGCGTTATAGAACCTTGAACCACATGATATCTTAAATTAGGATAAATAAAGATTATTTAAGTGTCATTTCTGCATGAGATCGTTCATTGGTTTTCGAGAAAATCAACTCTAAATAAAAATATAGCCATGGTACAGCAGTCTCCCCTACTTAGTTTAATTTATATTGCAATAAATATATTAATCAATAGATTTTATTAAATAAAAAATATTAAATAAAGTAAAAAAAAACTCCACAATTTACTACCGACAACAATTTTAAAATAATTTATTTCACAGGAGTTCAATATTTTGAAAATAAAAAATAAAAAATTATTGACATTTTATTTTCAAAATAACTCCTTAGCCTTTGCTTGGATTTGAGTGCAACTTATGGAACTGTAAGGTACTAATTAGGTAGATTTATATGGAAGTGAATTTAAACATCGGCAATATCTTTTTCAGTCAGAAATAGAAATACACCCGCCATTCTGCCGTCAGGTTGGCGGCTCACTTTATTATGGTTCTATCTCTGCATTTAAAAAGGTACTTTTATTTTCGTTATTGGTAGAATTAAGTAGAATCAAAGAAGATTCGACCCATTTTTGTTTCATGCTGATTCGCATCAGTACACCCGCCATTCTGATTCACACTACTAATCGACTTGTTTTAAAAAAAAGGCAGAATCACAAACCGGGGGCCCCCGCTACTGCGCTAAGTCCGTCGAAATCGACATTGAAGTCATTTTGACAGCCGACAGCAAATAGCTGAGGCGCTCAATGGGCGGAATCTTGAGATCGCCTTTCATAGGATTTTTTTGCTATTCCTAAAGATTCATAAGAATTTTGAACATTATTAAAAACCCTACAATATATGGCATTTTTTTAAATAACAAAACCAGAATCACTTATTTGTTAATGTTTTGATGTCCCCGAAAACTCTGCATATTAATAATAATTTTTCAAAATTCATATGAAAGGCGGGCTCAAAATTCCACCCATTGTGCGGCGCGGGTTGGGATATTGATGTCAGCTTTTAGGCTTGCGGTGGGGCCCCTAATAGTTTGGCTGTAATTGCAAAATTCAGGCTAAAATCTGATTTATACTAGTAGTTCGCCCCGAACTGAGACCTCACGAGTTTTTTTCAGCGTTTAAAAGTACTAAAATGTATAATATAACGACGAAAGACTCCAAATACGACAGGTCTATATTATTTGAATGATAGGTGCCTAGTATCGCTATTATCTGACATTGGATGATTTAGAGAATCCAAACACGATAGGCATAACTTGTTGTTGTTAAGTTCTAAAAGCATAGGCCAGCTCAATCATCACCACCTGGACATCCGTTGACTCTTTATTTTTACTCAAGACATTTTGAATGTGTCCAACATAATATCCAGAAGATAGTAATTCCTTTCCTTCCTTCCTTATGTATCTACTTATCATAATGTTACGTAAGAGGAAACGAGAAGACAAGCTCGAGAACGAGAATATATTAGAGAAGTTTGAAGCCAATATGTCCTGTAATAAGTCCCTAAACTAAAATATAACAAGTCAATAAAAATTATAAAAAAATTAGTCACAAATTTTATAATTATCAGAGTCTCTAGATCGGCTAGAACCGAACATTCCTACTATTTGATACTATCCACCACTATTATTGTAAAACAGCCCATGATTATGAAATAAATAATTATAGGAAATGAAGCAAAGAGAGTTCGGACGATTTGGGGCAAAGTAATAAATTTCTATAAATTTTAAATTTAAATAAATTTGGATTAAGAATATTGTAAATAGTAAGCGTGTTACATTGTGAATTTGTGATGCTACACCTTCGTTATTTTTCTTTTGCAATCACAATGTAACACGCTTACTATTTTGTAGTACAATATTCTTAATCCAAATTTATTAGATTTTATTTTCTATTTTGTAGTTGGACTTTTTTTATTAAAGCGTGTTTTTTAAGTTTTTTATTCTATTTATTTATTTTATACTTTTTGGTCTTTGATAACTTAATATGTTAGATCGGACCCTGGTTACTATTGAAAGACAAACTACTCGTCAAGACGATTCTAACGAGCCTAAACTCGATGAGGTTGTGTCGTTTCATTGCGAAGTTCCTATGACCACCTTCCAGTTCCATCATCAGACCCTGGTTACCATTGAAAGACAAACTACCCGTTAAGGTGATTCTAACGAGCCCAAACTCGATGGGGTTGTGTCGTTTCATTGCGAAGTTCCTATGACCACCTTCCAGTTCCATCATCAGACCCTGGTCACCATTGAAAGACAAACTACTCGTCAAGACGATTCTAACGAGCCCAAACTCGATGGGGTTGTGTCGTTTCATTGCGAAGTTCCTATGACAACCTTCCAGTTCCATCATCAGACCCTAGTCACCATTGAAAGACAAACTACTCGTCAAGACGATTCTAACGAGCCCAAACTCGATGAGGTTGTGTCGTTTCATTGCGAAGATCCTATGACCACCTTCCAGTTCCATCATCAGACCCTGGTTACCATTGAAAGACAAACTACCCGTCAAGGCGATTCTAACGAGCCCAAACTCGATGGGGTTCTGTCGTTTCATTGCGAAGTTCCTATGACCACCTTCTAGTTCCATCATCAGACCCTGGTCACCATTGAAAGACAAACTACTCGTCAAGACGATTCTAACGAGCCCAAACTCGATGGGGTTCTGTCGTTTCATTGCGAAGTTCCTATGACCACCTTCCAGTTCCATCATCAGACCCTGGTCACCATTGAAAGACAAACTACTCGTCAAGACGATTCTAACGAGCCCAAACTCGATGAGGTTGTGTCGTTTCATTGCGAAGTTCCTATGACAACCTTCCAGTTCCATCATCAGACCCTGGTCACCATTGAAAGACAAACTACTTGTCAAGACGATTCTAACGAGCCCAAACTCGATGGGGTTGTGTCGTTTCATTGCGAAGTTCCTATGACCACCTTCCAGTTCCATCATCAGACCCTGGTTACCATTGAAAGACAAACTACTCGTCAAGGCGATTCTTGACGAGTAGTTTGAATGAATGAACTATGAAGTATGGATAATGAGATAATTCCTGCAGATTCCCTCCAGCTCTATCATCAGATCAGTTCCATGGTACCATATTATTGTCACCGAAGTTACGCCCTTTCATTTGATACCCCACTCGGGTATATTTGCAGTATAGTTTGTGTGCCATATAGGTAGATCCTCTTTTGGACCCCTATCTCCGTAACCCCCTGACCGATCCTGCTCATGTTCGAACTTAAAAATTCTATGGACCTCAACTACTTGTATACCAAAAATCATGAAGATCAGAGCAACGGTACTCAAGTTATCGTCGAACAAACATACAAACATACAAACATACAAACATACGAGCGACCGACCCTTCTCAACACTAGACCTCTCTCGCTTCGCTCGTTCGGTCAACTAAAATTTTACCAAGGTCCAAACAACCCTTGAACCACAGAAAATTGCAGAACACACAGGGGGCCAAATCGATAAGTACTGAGGTTTAAAGTCTTGGGTTTGATCAGGGGAACGCGGAGGCATTTGGGGGCCCCATTATGGCTTGACGAATTAGAACTTATGCATTGCTTGACGAATGAGAACCAAAATGTCAGGTCAAAACACGCTTGACCAATCAGAACTGTTTTTGCACTTGACGAGTCGAGTACTAAATCGTTGGCACAATGGTCACCATGCCGGACTGCCAAACACAGGGTCGCGGGTTCGATTCCCGCCTCAGACAATTATTTATGCTTAGATATTTGTCTGTGGTCTGGGTGTCTGTATGTATATTAAGTATATATTTACAAAAGAAAAGTATATAAGTAGTATATCCGTTGTCTAGCACCCATAACACAAGTCTAGTTACTTAGCAGATATTTTTTCATTTCTATTTCGCATTGAACAGTGTGGTGTCGCGACGATTATTTTTGTTGAGTGTATACAGGTTTTTTGTACATAATACAAGCCAATTATTACTAAAATTGAGCCTACTGATTAAGTTTATATTACATATTATTTATTAATAATAAAAAAATATTATTATAACTTAAAAAAAAGTTTTATTACATTCCTTCACTAATTAATCGAAAGGAACTTCGTTCCATCCGGGTGTTCCTTGTCACCTCTGATTAGTTTTATTTTTTACTTTTTTATGTCTGTCTGTCTGTCTGTCACTGACTGTTGCTATCTGAAACTGTGTGTCACTGTCACTGTCTGGTACTGTCTGACACTGTCTGGTACTGTCTGCCACTATCTAGAACTGTCTGGCACTGTCTAACACGGTCTGGAACTGCCAGACAGTACCAGACAGTACCAGTCACTGCCAGACAGTGACAGACAGTGCCAGAAAGTTCCAGACAGTGGCAGACAGTGCCGGACAGTTCCAGACAGTACCAGTCAGTGCCAGACAGTTTCAGACAGTTACGGACAGTTGTACAGACAGTTGCACAAACAGTTGTACAGACAGTTGTTCTTGAACTGGATTTTCTTATGAATTAGTCCCGTCGCAACCCGCGATAAGGAACTTTGTTCCAAAAGTAATCAGTAGTTACAACTAAGTAGGTACTTGATTACAGTAATCAGATTAACAACTACTTCATGTAGTTTGAGTACTGTAGTTAATTTACATGTGATTACTGTAGTTATGATTACATGTAAGTAATCATAACTACATGTAGTTAACTACTTTTAATCGTAGTCAGTAATCAGATTACAAATTGTAGTTAACTGCGCCTAACTCTGCAATTAGCAATATGATCATTACTAATTTCTCTACAATATTCACCTTAGCAGTATGTAGAATCATAAACACCCGACGAGTTAAACCTTATAGTGAATCGAGGCACAGGGAAGTTACGTAATGCCTGCCGAACTTGGATGGAAGTGAGCCCAGAGAGTGGGCAAACGCACGTCGTCGTCGACTTTTTACTGGTCAAAGTCAAAGGAATAATAAAAAACAGCGCACTCCGGGAGTGCAGGCAGAAGTGAAAACTGTATAAGTATCTGTGTAAAATCTCATCTGTCGCGAGAACAGTTTTCACTTCAACAATAAACTTGTTATTTCTCATAGAATATTTCTTGAAACGATCTGCTACTGCCATCTATTAGCACCCACTTAAACAAATATAGTTTATTTTTTATTCGCTAGATGGCAGTAAAAAATTTAAATCAACGCCATCTACATTCGAATAGCGGTCTTTCTAGAAACTAAGTTTCTCAATTTGTGTAATAGATGGCAATATAAGTTAAACAAAAAGACTAACACAAATAAAATCTCATCTGTCGCGAGAACGGCTGAAAATGCTCACCCACAAAAGTGCCCAACGCGCCATAAGAAGTTTTCATTTCAAAAATATCCAGCCAATTACAATAATTATATTTATTCGTTTTTACAACCATATTTTATACTAAGTTTTATTTCAATCATCAAAAGTGGAGACCCATTGTAGAGTTCTAATATTACTAGGTTAAAGTACCTACCTATACTTAATAATGAAATGTTTTCATTATTATAGTTTGTCTAATATTGAGTTGAAAGACGTAACATGCGAAGAATTAAAATATTGCTTGGCTATAATTTAATTATTTATTAGTATAATTTCTTTGTACATAATACATCATATTCGTACAGAAATAACAATAATAATAAAAACTTAAATTAATTAAATAAACTACCTAAACTTTACTTAAGTACTATACTATATTAAAAGTACAAATGTGGATCCCTAGGAAGTGTGCCCAAACCAAAAGGCTGTCTGCGTTACCTCGTTGGATGGCGATACTTATCCGCTGTGCGAGGTAGGAGCCAGCCCTTCGGTCACCTGGAGCTAAAACTAGTCATTTACAAACTTCTATATAAAAAAAAGACCCCAAGGACCAACCTGACTGCCAGACACAGGGTTGCGGGTTCGATTCCAGCCTCAGACATGCATTTATGCTTAGATATTTGTCTGTGGTCTGGTTGTTTCTTCTATAAATATAAGTATATAGTTATAAAAGAAAAATAAGTAGTATATCCGTGGTCTAGCACCCATAACACAAGTCTAGTTACTAGGCTAGATGGCGATGTGTGGAATGTCATGCAATATATCAGTGACAAAACGAAAACGACTGAAAGAAGTCAACAATACAGTGCTTCATTTGATGTATACGTCAGGGCGCCGCCATCTTGACTACTGTTTTGTGTCTATAAATAGGAATAAAATGACGGAACGTGGTTCATTCTGTCGCAGATCAATCCATCCATCCATCTATCCATCTATCCATCCATCTACCTATCCATCTATCTATCCATCTATCTATCCATCATCTATTTATTTATATAAAAGGCTAATTACTGCACTGTTGTTAGGGTCCACAGAAGACGTCCTCGACCGCTATCTTATATAACTACCTGTTGGGGGAATAATTCGATAGCTAGTGGAAGAAATGCAAACACTCACCAGCATTCAGGAACGTTGCTATTGATAGGGGCCCCTTTCTGCTGAACTCCATAGGCGCGTAATTTAGTCATCTGGTACGCGTTCTAAACGTCTCGGTGATGAGTAGAAATATAAGAAAATAGGACTTTCAAAGCACTAGTCGGTAGGAGCTAGTCGCCATTGACGGTTGTTGTAGAATGTGTAAAGTTAAAGATGGCGGCTTTGTACTACGGTGACTGCTACAGAGCTGCGTTTTGTTTTTCCTTGTAAGGATGCGTTTAGTTTATTGTGCCCGCATTAAAACCTTGCTATCGATTCCCATATTCAATTTTAATTAACTTAAACTAAACAGTTTTGTGCTAGTTTCTAATAAATGTAAATATATGGAATAAATACGAAACACTACCAATAACCCTGTAACATACTAGACAAGATTTATACTATATACGTGCATACATACATACCAATCTATACAATGATACATACTTCTGTAGATTAAGTTACCAAACTTGTAAGTACTTTAGAAATGAATCATTAAATGCCGTTTTAAGTCACTCTTCCGCTTACATTTATAATCACACTTATCGCACACAAAGGACTTTGCATCAGTATGAGTCTTTAAATGTTTTTTCAAGTTACCCTTTTGCTTGCATTTATAATCACACTTATCGCACATAAAAGGATTTGCTCCAGTATGAGTCATTATATGCCGTTTCAAGTCACCCTGCCGCTTACATTTATAATCACACATATCGCACATTAAAGGATTTGCTCCATTATGAGTCATTATATGCAGTTTCAAGGAACTCTTTTGCTTACATTTATGATCACACTTATCGCACATAAAAGGATTTGCTCCAGTATGAGTCACTATATGCCGTTTCAAGGAACTCTTTTGCTTACATTTATGATCACACTTATCGCACATAAAAGGATTTTCTCCAGTATGAGTAATTAAATGCCGTTTCAAGTCACCCTTCCGCTTACATTTATAATCACACATATCGCACATTAAAGGATTTGCTCCATTATGAGTCATTATATGCAGTTTCAAGGAACTCTTTTGCTTACATTTATAATCACACTTATCGCACATAAAAGGCTTTGCTCCAGTATGATATATTAAATGCCGGTTTAAGTCACCCTTCCGCTTACATTTATAATCACACTTATCGCACATAAAAGGCTTTGCTCCAGTATGAGTCATTATATGTTGTTTCAATTGATCCTTCTGCTTACATTTATAATCACACTTAACGCACATAAAAGGATTTTCTCCAGTATGAGTAATTAAATGCCGTTTCAAGTCACAATTCCGCTTACATTTATAATCACACATATCGCACATAAA
The DNA here is from genome assembly GCA_907269075.1 of Idaea aversata. NCBI lineage: Eukaryota > Metazoa > Arthropoda > Insecta > Lepidoptera > Geometridae > Idaea > Idaea aversata. The sequence continues at coordinate 1,500,837 of OU026083.1, forward strand.
AGGCTTTGCTCCAGTATGATATATTAAATGCTGGTTTAAGTCACCCTTCCGCTTACATTTATAATCACACTTATCGCACATAAAAGGCTTTGCTCCAGTATGAGTCATTATATGTTGTTTCAATTGATCCTTCTGCTTACATTTATAATCACACTTATCGCACATAAAAGGATTTGCTCCAGTATGAGTCATTATATGCCGTTTCAAGTTACCCTTGCTCTTACATTTATAATCACACTTATCGCACATAAAAGGATTTGCTCCAGTATGAGTCATTATATGCCGTTTCAAGTGACCCTTATGCCTCAATTTATAATCACACTTATCGCACATAAAAGGCTTTGCTCCAGTATGAGTCATCATATGTTTTTTCATGTCACCCTTCCACTTACATTTATAATCACACTTATTGCACATAAAAGGCTTTGCTCCATTATGCGTCATTAAATGTTTTTTTAAGTATGATTTTATATAAGTTGTATAAGTACATTGCGAGCATGAGAACATGTTTCGTTGGTGTCGAGGAGTCGAGGTTGTATCGGTGTTAGAAGGGTGGTGTCTCGCGGTGATCGGTCTCCGTTGCTCGAGCCCTGGACCATCTGTGAGAAGCATTGATCAGCGTTAGTTGTGTTCAGAGATGCAGCGTTCGGACAATATCGAATAAATAAAGTCGAATATAATTAACAAATATATTGACAAAAAGTGACTTATTAGTGATAAACTAGTGAAAAACCTGTTCATTGTCCATTTATAAACAGTTTGATTATATAGTTCACAACAATAAATAGCGTTTTTATTTAGCGTACTCGGCAACAAGCAAACATATTGCAACTGCGGAGTGCACTTTTAGGTACCTACCTAACTTGCAAAATGAATGCAAAACAAAATATTAATAAATGCGGTGGCTGTAAAAAAGCGATCAAAGAGGGAGAATGTCTGAAATGTGCATACTGCGCGAAATACTTTGATCTGGAGTGTGCTAATGTCACTGCACACAGGTTTTATAACACCATGAGACCGAGCCATAAAGATGCTTGGAAGTGTCAACAATGTCGCAGCGGGGACCGAAAGGTCGATAACACTAACACCCCTGTACGGGGAGCTGACCAGCAGGTCGAGAGCCCACAGGAGCGGCAAACGCTGGAGGCGCATCCCCAGACTACTATTAACCTGTGTACGGAATCGGCAGAGATTGAACGGCCAGGTGCCCTTAACATTACCGTTGAAAACTTACGGTCGCTCATACGTGAAGAGATGAAAGATGCTGTCGCCTTCACGGTGGGTAATTTGGTGAAGCAGCACATGCAGGCGCTTAGTGATAAGATGGATAATTTTTGTGACTTGTCACTTCGATGATCCTGACGCAATAAACCAACATTTTTTGGACGTCCCGGGCAATAAGGGTGTAAAAATTTCGGACATGACCTTCTTTGAGTTTCACTCTTTTAGTTCAGGTAGTGGTTTCTGTCTGGAAACCGTAAGTTCTTCGGATATATTAAAATATTTAAAGCAGATTAAAACAAATGCAGTAGGTATTGACAATATTTCTATTAATATGCTAATGTTGATTCTTCCGCAATGCCTTGGTGCAATAACTGCATTAATTAATAAATCCATACTCACGGCAACCTTTCCCGTGCTATGGAAGAAAGCAAAAGTAAAGCCTTTGCCCAAATTGTCAAACCCCCCAGATATTAAAGATTTGCGCCCCATAAGCATTTTGCCTTGTTTATCAAAAGTACTCGAAAAAGTAGTCAGTACTCAATTAAAATCTTATTTAGAACAATATAATATTCTGCCTGATTTACAATCGGGCTTCAGAGAACGTAGGGGCACGCACACTGCTTTAACTGATGTAACAGATAATATTTTAGCGGCTCAGGATGGGGGGATGGGTTTTGGATAACGGTTTTGGTTTTACTAGATTTCTCGCGTGTATTTGATGCCGTATATGTCTCATTGCTGCTTTCGAAGCTACATTATTATGGTTTTGACTTTGAATCGATTAAGTGGTTTGAGTCATACTTAAGTAATAGGTCACAGCTGGTTGAGATTAAAAAAGATGACGGCAGGTTATTGCTTTCTCAGGAGTGTGAAGTGAACCGTGGAGTCCCGCAGGGTTCGATATTAGGACCAATTTTATTTATCTTGTACTGCGCCGATCTTGTTAACTGTATTAAACATTGCAAGTACCATATTTATGCCGATGATGTTCAAATTTATATATCTTTTAAACCCCATGATGCTGATGCGGCAATGAGGAATATTAATGATGATCTTGACAGGATACACAGTTGGGCTCAGTGTAATTCTCTCATATTAAACGCAAATAAGACTAAATATATGATTTTAGGAACCTCACATCAAATTGTAAAGATTGCCCATGCGAACCCAGTAGTTGTTGTTGGTGGTAAAACTGTGGAACGGGTTTTTGAGGCAAAAAATCTTGGGTTGCTTATGGATGAGACTTTACGATACGAAAAACATGTGACAGAGCTGGTGAGAAACTGTTTCTATCGGCTTAATGTACTTTATAAGATTAGAAATTATTTGAGTGTTGATATGAGGAAGATGCTAGTGGAGTCTTTAGTTCTCTCTAAATTTAACTATCTTGATACTGTTTACGGGCCTCGACTACTCGCTAAAACCTCAAAACTTATACAAAGAGTGCAAAATGCTTGTGCGCGTTACTGTTTTGATATACCAAGGTATGGACATGTTACACCTTTCCTGATTGATAATAAATTGCTCAACATGGAACAGAGACGGCGACTTCATTTGGCAACTCTTATGTTCGGAGTTATTCAGACGCAAAAACCCATTTATCTTTATTCGAAACTTAAATGGTTTCATGATGTCAGTACTCGGACAAGGGCGTCGTCTTATATGCTAAGTATTCCTCGACATCGAACTGCTTTTCGTGGGAGCTTCAGATATTGTGCCACACACTGCTGGAATAATTTACCACCACCTTTTCGCGAAGTTAAAACGACTATAAGTTTTAAATTTAAATTTAGGGACTACCTTTATAAGCAAGGTCTTAACTCCTTCGGATTGTGTGGCGCAATATTAGTGCCTAAACTAGAGTAGTTTCAAAATAAGTATGCTTATCTTGCTCTTAGCCAGGCTATTTCATCCTTTTCCCTTTTTTTTTCTACCTTTCTCATCTTTATGTATAACATGCTATTCCACTTTCATCAACATATCTATACTAATATAAGACTATATATCGTTTGCCTTTTTTTGATCACGTATATTTTGTATTTGTGTTTTATTACGTTAGTCTAGTAAATATTTCTTTTATTTGTACATCGGTCACTCAGCTCGTTAGGATTGTACTGAAAATCAGCGTTGTGGTGTTTTTGGCGTCACAACATTATGCTGAGTATAATCCTTTTTTGGTTACACTACAGGTTAAGAAGTTTGTTTAATTGTTTAGTTTTAGTTTTCTGTTATTATTTATTATATTATGTATTATTGACTTTTGAGCGTGTAGTGTAATTACAAAATAAAGTTTATTTTCTTTCTTTTTCTTATTTTCTTAATATTCGCTCTGTGGCGGTCCACTAACAGCTGTTACTCGTGCTTTCAAAGGGAGCCAATAATACGTGTACATGATATTACGCTGCCATGGATTACAGATTATTATAGGTTTGAACAAATAATGTCATCATCATCCGAGCGATGTTCCCGGTTGCATCCCTCTCGGGAGCCCGGGGTCCGCTTTCCTACTTTTACGCCTCCACTTCGCACGATCTTCGGCATCCTGGGTTGTAAGGCCATTTGCACGCATATCACCCTTTACGACGTCAAGCCAGCACTTCTTGGGTCTACCCAGTCTGCCACGACCCGGCGGAGGCGCCATGGCAAGACATTTGTTCCCCACGTAACTAGCCGGTTTTCGCAAGACGTGGCCTTCTTGCAATTTATCTGCAATGTCTCGGACATGAAGGCTGCCCCGGATGCGGGAGTTCCTGACGCGATCCTTTCGCGTCACTCCACACATCCAGCGCAACATCTTCATCTCCGTGACACGCAGTTCCTGCTTATGTCGCTCAAGCACCGGCCACGCCTCACTACCATACAAAAGGACAGGTCTAATGATGGTTTTATAGACCTGTCCCTTTAGTTTAACCGGCATTTTGGGGTCGCAAATGACACCAGTCACCTCACGCCACTTGGCCCAAGCCGCTGAAATGCGTGACTTGACGTCGCAATCGATGTCGCCGGACGCGTGAAGCACAGATCCCAAGTACTTTAACTGGTCTGTCCGCTCGACCATATGACCGTCTACGCAGGCAGGTGTGGGATCTGTGGTATTGCAAGCCAAGTACTCTGTCTTCGCCACATTCAGTTGCAAACCGCCGTTCTCAAGCGACTCCTTCCACGTGTGTACACGTTGGACCAGCCGCCCCTTATCCGAATCCGCCAGCGCAATATCATCAGCGTACATGAGCAGCCATGGAGGCTGCTCGTGTGCATCCCTGATGGCAACGGACAGTGCATTCAATATTACGCTGAACAGGAATGGGCTTAGGACGGAACCCTGGTGAATTCCAACGGTAACAGGGAAGGGCTTAGTGTCGCCAACAGCAGTTCGCACCACAGAATCAGAATTTCGGTACATGTCTCTGATGATTTCAACATAAGCTTTCGGAACCCCTTTGGACCGCAGCGCCCACCAGATCATCATGCGAGGAACACAGTCGAAGGCCTTCTGCAAATCTAGGAATAGAAAATGCAGAGGCGTATTCTTCGTCCTGTATTTCTCCATAACGATCCCTAGGGCGAAAACAGGGTCCATGGTGCCATGCCCGGGGCGGAAACCATATTGACACCCAGAGACAGTGCACTCCTGTCGGATCCGAGAGTCGACTATCCGCGCGTAGAGCTTCATGGTGTGGGACATGACCTTTATACCTCGATAACTGCCACACTCCTGCACCGATCCCTTGCCCTTGAAAACTGGGTTAATAACACTCAATCTCCATTGGGCAGGGATCTCGCCGGTCTCGAGTATGCGGTTAAAGAGGTTGGTCAAGATGCCCACACCACGAGGACCCATCGCCTTCCACACTTCGATAGGGACTCCATCGGCTCCGACAGCTTTCCGATTCTTCATGCGGCGAAGAGCCTTGCGGACTTCGTCAGGCGTAATCGGTGGCACAAGTCCTTGATTCGGAGGGAGTTCCGGCTTCTGCACCTCTTTGTACTGCTTATTCAGCAGCTCGTGGAAATAAGAGCGCCATCTCTCTTTCACCGCGAGGTCCTCGCAAAGCAAAGTTTGAACAAATAATGTACGACCACTTATTACGAGACCCCGTATTACGAAGACATTTTGTCTTCGTTATATCAGGTCGTGTAATACGCATCCGGAACACCCCCTACCCAGAACCGACATGGACATGGAGCTAGGACTAAGAGAGGAGACGGCATAAGCAACTGTGCACTGTGACTCTTCAACTAGGTCCTGACGTCATCAAGTGGGCGTGGTCTAACTCAGTGTACTGTCGGCGTTCGTTCTGTACGCACTTTTGACAACTGCAGTCACAGCTTTGTCAACGTATATATTATCATGCAATTTTCATGTTACTAAGAAGAAAAGGCTGAAGTGCTGTGTTTTATCGTGTAAAAACTACTCGTATAGACGTTCTGATGCTATGCATGGCATCACATTTCATTTGTAAGTAATTTTATGAGGAATTTATTAGAATAGTTCTAGAATAATTTCTGCGTGACGGCGGTCTGTCGGTGTCTCCAAATAACAATCCTATTCGACAATAGATGGCGACACTTTGTTTCATAGAAACTAAAAATATATAGGCACGTAGAGCTTAGTATTAATAAATTTTAATAATAATACGTACTGATATTTATTCTTCTTATATTCCTAGTCTTTTAAGTCGCCAAAATATTATTTTTGCAATTTTATAATCATTTTACCGCCATCTATCGTCATCTAACAACAACCATGAACATACCAAAAGACAGGGCCGTAATTAGAATTCAATCATATTATCTAGTGTCCCACTGTTATGCTTCATCAATGAAAATAAAGCCTCCTTTAAATTAAATATTCTATCTACATTGTTGAAAGTACTTTCCCTCCATGAAACAACTATTACAATAGATGTTGTTTAGTTAACTTAAAATAATTGAAGCGATCAATCAATTAAATTTTAAATTATGTATTTTTTAGATTTCCATCCTAAGAGAATCGTAAACAGCAATGGATAACAAAAATTAATAGACAAGACAAAATCCCGACAAAATATATTAGGATTTGTTCTTGCCATTGTAATGATGAAGACTTCATAGTGAGCAAGCATTGCGGTTTTATTACAGTGTATGGTTAAATATACGTTTTTGAAATACAAGAGCTTTTAGGATATTCAGTCCTTGGTTTTAATAGTACAAACCTTTACAGTTTTTCTGACGGTTTTCCGTTTCACAATTTTTTCGTAACGCTTAACCCGTTTTGAACTGAATTTTTTCTAGAATAGGTATGATAAGGAACTTAATTCCAAAAACAGAAAACTTCCGGGTACGAAAATTCTGAGTACGTCCACCCGACATCCTAACACTTAGTGACATCTAGCGTGAGGTAGTTAAACTACGTAGTAATATGGACACAAAATAAAACGAGCAGTTTTGCTATTTACCGGTAGATGAAAAATTAAAAAGTGGGCGGAGTCTAATACCCCCTCACCCCGCAAAATGTCACGCGTTGTTTCATAGGAAAATCTAATTACAACGTCTCCTCTCTTAGTCCTAGCTCCATGGACATGGATAGGTTAGGTTTATGTTAGAACTGCGACCACAACGCACGAGCCGAGCGAGCGGTGCCGCGGCAGCGGCCGGCGGATGCTAGAAACGGATTCGACCCATTTTACTTGGTTAGGGAGCACACGCCCTGATAATAAAAAGTTTTAAAAAAATATATATATAGAACAAGCGGTGCCGCGTCAACTGCATTGACGTAGTGTTGTGCTTTACATTTTACTCGATAACTATCGACTATCGGTTTTCAATTGAATTATTGGTGGAAAATCAGGTGTTTTTAAAGTGTGGAAAATTAACAATTAGGTAGTTTAATTATTTTATCTAGGAATGGATCGAATTACAAAGTTCGTCATTGTTTTTAATTATTTATGTAAAATAGCTGTTGCCCGCGACTTCGTACGCGTAGTAGTTTTGTTTTATATACTAAAACCTTCCTCTTGAATCATTCTATCTATTAAAAGAACCGCATCAAAATCCGTTGTATAGTTTAAAGAATCTGAGCATACATACAGACAGCGGGATGCAATTTTGTTTTATTCTTTGTAGTAGGTACTGTAACGTAGCGTTCCATATGGCGATTTACGACGCCCTTACCCTTGTAATTATTAACTAAATAAACTTTAAACCAGAGCATTTGGTTCATTTTGAAACACCCAGCGACCTCTCTCATCAAAAAGTCACACTATTTGAACGGCCAAGGTTGATACCTCACCTTCAATTTACTATGTAATAACGCCGTTCAAACTCGATAGATGGCGTGCTAATAAATAATACTTTGAAACCTATATCACATTATTAGGCTGTTTACTACGGGAATTGATACAACTATTCAATAAAACAATATTATAAATTAAAACCTTTAATTTAATAACATCTTCACAAAACTGCAGGCCCTTAATGCTAGAGTAGCTTAATCATAGAAGGTTCGAGAGCCTTGCAACTCGCACTTGACCTTTTAAAACCCATTTCCGCGGTTTCTTTCCACCGGCAGATGGAGCTAATTCGCGATCACATAATTAATTAAAAATCTACAATAAAACAATTTATCAATTGTTTTAATTTACTAAACCTAGCACAATACATAAACATAAACATTTAAGGTTGATCGTTTCGTATCGCTAAGCAAAGTATTCCGCTAGGAGGCGCTTGTTTTCCCCGAAAGTATATTTTTATTTTATTTTGCTATAATTGACGTGGAATTAAAGTATTTGTATATATGTTGCCTGTTTTCTAGTTTGCTCTGAACATATTTCAAACATAATTTAATTTTTTGGAAGTCACATTTTAATGTATTTCCAAAGTACAATTTTTAACTCTTGTCACGATATAAATGACACGCACACATACAAAACAATAAACTGTAGCAACTATAGACTATATTTGACGTAGTCCTACAGATACCGATTGGTGTAGTCATTTAGAGCGGCGGGGTAGTGTTCTGAAGAGCCCCAGTTCAAATCTCGATACAAATAGATTTTTTTTTTGAAAATATATTTTTGAATAAATTTTCTAAAACAGGATCAATTTTAATCATTTTTTTTTAAACTAGGACGAATTCTGAACGATGCAAATTGTACTAGGTCTGAATGGAAAGAGAAAAATAAAGACAAAGTAATGTACAAAAAGGTTTATTTATTTAAAATTAGTTCTATCTTATCATCTTATATCGGGGACTGACCTAGCCAGCAACACTTCGACCCCTTGGGATCGATTAACGCAGTGATCCCACTAAGAGGAAAAATCCTATGTTTCTCCGGTTTGGGATATGCATTCCCAAGGAGGCCCATGGGTCTCCTTCGCTTCGGTCCTTCGTTTCGCCACTAAGACGGCGCATTCACACAGGATGTGCTCCATAGTTTCTCTGACATCACCGCAGGTTCTGCAGTCAATATTAGAAGTTATCTTCATTTTTAAAAGCATGTCATTGGTTTTGTAAAGCCATGTCAAGGCACCAATCACAGCTCGTGCTTTGCTTTTTCCGTTGTTCAATATAAATTTAGAAGCCCTTCTAGGCCTGCTACCTATGAATTTCTTCGAATGTAGTAGCCCTTCACTGATTTCCCACTCTTGCGTGTGTTTCTTATCAACGTAATCCTTTACGGCCTTTGTGATTGTGCATGCTGGCAGGCCCGTACATGGTTCTGGTCCAAGCATAGCACTTGCCGATCCTGTTCTTGCAGCTCATCAGTCTTCTCATTTCCTGCTATTCCTTCATGGCCTGGGACCCAGAGTAGTCGTAGTTTGTTCCTACGGCCCAACTTGTGTGGATAGGTTACCCACCTTGAGGGGTATACTTGTGAAATAATTCAATCACTTACAAGACACTAAAATTCCCTCAAGGTTTATTTTCAGTAGGTGCTCAGATGGATGATACTTTAAACACAATAGTAGGAATATATTAAATGATTATAATATTTTATTTTTGGTTTTTCTATTTACTGACTACTTGACATCTCTGTTGACTCTCCGTTGCCTAGGTAACAAGCGCGCATCTAGTGTGAGGCAAAGTATCGCCTGGGTGTATGTTGCCAGTGTGTACAACAAACAGTATCAAAAAAACAACAAGACTGCTTGGTTTGTTTCTCGCGAATTACTATACTTCATTTATATTTTATTATATTTTTATACTATTAATTAAATGCAAACAAGTACAAATGTTTATTTATTTATTATATACGTAAAGTGATAATTTGATAAGTCTATCAAAATAATGTATAATTCAAGTATCAAAAGTGACGCGACAGTGCCAAAAGTTACATAAAATCTTGCAGGTGTAGGTCTGGCAGCACTGAGTTGAATATCATGCAATTGAAATTATTTTGATTTTTTATTAGACAGATTAGACGGAGAGGCAACGTCGCCCTTATCCAGCAAACTGTATTGCGGCTCTGCTCTAGCGTAATTGCGTGTTCCTGCTTCCACACACAACGCGACAACGTCGCGTGTTTCCACACATCTATGCGTCACCTCACACTATGACCATACGTCAATATGACCGTGCACCACCACATACGTAAAATTGGTCTCTTTTTTCACGCTGAAACAGAGTACTTCCTGGATGTTAAACAGTGATATTTTTGGTCTGCCCCTACAATAGCTTAAATTAGGCCTACTTTAAGTCATAATAAGTTAAATATCTCAGTATAAAACGTAGGAATCTCTAAAACATTTAGTAGGGAAAACGTACCACCTTAATTAATAACTACACATTAAAAGCAATAAGTATAAACTAGGATTTAACAAAATATTTAGTCTGTGGAACATCTGTCAGATGACGTATTTCCTAGGCGGGATACAAGATTTTCACCTTGCTTTCCTTTTTGGGTGGGCCGTTGTTTGCGAATGACTACGCCTTTAAGAAAAATTAATAAATTTGGAAATCGTTCCCCAAATTTGCGATAGCAACCCTTGAACTATTTTTTGTCGTTCTGTACAACGTATTCCCTAATATTAGGTGAGTTATTTTACGTAATTTGTTTCCGACTAATTCCAAAATTTAACATAGTACCGTGAATCAACAAGCCGTAGCGCACCTCGTTTCTCTTCCTGCCTCCTGTAAGTCGAATAGCTTAATTGTTCCCTAAAAGCCTGCCTGTTTTAATTATTATTTATCAACTTCTAAATAGGAAAACGCGCGACCTGCGATCGCGTGGACTATCACTCGACACGCGTTGTTTTCCATAATAACCTAAAAAACTCCAGCATCGTTGTTACTGTGCTAAATAGTAGCCCCTTTATTGCTGCATACTATTGTAATGCTGTAATCTTGATTTAAAATTAAATATTTTTAATTTTAATTTCTAATTTTCTAGTTAGCTATAAACTATTGGTTAACAACTAGCCCTGTCGTTTTGTAAGCCATCGCCAAGGTCAGCACTTAGTTAAATCTTGGACTCTGACGCTGTCGGCGATGACTTACAGAACGAGGAGGCCTGTTCCGTCTGTTTACCGTTCACACTGGATATTTTCAGGGAGCGAGGCTCGGATTACTTCCTCCACCGACTACAGCAAGCTTGGACGTTGGTATTGCGAGAGTGCTCCTAAGCATGACAGAGAAGCACCCGTTGAGGTCTGAGGATACTTGGAGGAAGACACCCTCCTGATGCCACCGACATAAACCGCCGCGACATAAACCGCCTCATCAACCGGTCGCACTGCTAAATCGCTTTGAGCTGAGTCCCTTTCTATCTACTTTATCTGTGATGCTATGAACTCGTAGAGACGGTACCGCTATATCATCTTAAATGCCATCTTAACTAGTACCAGCGCGGCACAAACCCCGCTGTAAAACGACCCGATCTTACGGGAAGTCCATGTTCTCTCAGACCTTAAAACCTTAGCTTCTCCTTAATTATAAAACTTATTGTAACTTAAAAACTTAGTACTTAATTCTCAACCTTAGTCTAACTTAAAACTTAAATTGTATTAAAACTCATGCTTTCTTAGACCTCGAAAACCCTAGTCTCTCTTTAATAACTAAACTAAATAACTTAAAACTCATTACTTAAGTCTAAACCTTGAAAACTATATACAACAGCTATGATCTTATCTAACTTAAAACTTAAGCTACATTTACACCTTATTCTTAATTAAACTTAACTCTTAACTAGCCTTAAAGTAAATTTAGCACTTAGTTTCTTATCTTATCGTAGCATTGTACTTAGCTTCACCCTTAACTAATAAATTATGTCCCAAGTTATTCGTTCTTTGATTCTCCCGTATCACCGAATAACTGCTAGGCGACAGTACATAATACAATTTTTTTTCTTCTCCTCAAACAAAATATCTTTATTATAAACATTCGTCATTGTGTGTCGTTACACACTACAGACCGACTGATGAAGAAATTGGTATAAAAAAAAATTGTCGTCGCCGTTGAGACATTTCGGTCGCGACCATGACATTAAATTTCTCCTAACACAACACTACGCCGCTCGCCGCGCCGCTCCCGCCCCGCTGGCTTCGTGGCCGGGGCCTTAGAGATTTTATTTTTGCGGCACAAGGGAGCACAAACCTAGCACAACTTTGTACATTAATCAAAATTGCGAAAACTCAATAGTGCGGTGCTAACTTCTCATTTTTTTTTACAGGTTTTTTAACTTTCTGGCTGTTTTACGATAGAGGTTTTATTTTTACGGCACAACGGAGCACAAACCTAGCACAATTAAGCACAAACGTCAAATTTCGAAAAATCCAAAAGTGCGGTGCTAACTTCCCATACTCAGTCCTCGACCGCTTTCTTATATAACTACCAACAACCCTGTTACATACTTTAACACCATTTATACCATATACGTGCATACATAAATACCAATCTATACAATAACTTTATACATACTTCTTAGTAGATTATGTTACCAACCTTGAACTTTTCTTTAAGAAATGAATCATTATATGCCGTTTTAAGTCATCCTTGCGCTTACATTTATAATCACACTTATCGCACATAAAAGGATTTGCTTCAGTATGAGTCATTAAATGTTGTTTCAAGTTACCCTTGCGCTTACATTTATAATCACACTTATCGCACATAAAAGGCTTTGCTCCAGAATGAGTCATTATATGCAGTTTCAAGGAACTCTTTTGATTACATTTATAATCACACTTATCGCACATATAAGGCTTTGCTCCAGTATGAGTCATTAAATGTTGTTTCAAGTTACCCTTGCGCTTACATTTATAATCACACTTATCGCACATAAAAGGCTTTGCTCCAGAATGAGTCATTATATGCAGTTTCAAGTTACTCTTTACCCTACATTTATAATCACACTTATCGCACATATAAGGCTTTGCTCCAGTATGAGTCATTAAATGTTGTTTCAAGTTACCCTTGCGCTTACATTTATAATCACACTTATCGCACATAAAAGGATTTGCTCCAGTATGAGTCATTATATGCACTTCCAAGTTATCCTTTCGGGTACATTTATAATCACACTTATCGCACATAAAAGGCTTTGCTCCAGAATGAGTCATTATATGCAGTTTCAAGGAACTCTTTTGATTACATTTATAATCACACTTATCGCACATATAAGGCTTTGCTCCAGTATGAGTCATTAAATGTTGTTTCAAGTTACCCTTGCGCTTACATTTATAATCACACTTATCGCACATAAAATGATTTGCTCCAGTATGAGTCATTATATGCACTTCCAAGTTATCCTTTCGGGTACATTTATAATCACACTTATCGCACATAAAAGGCTTTGCTCCAGAATGAGTCATTATATGCAGTTTCAAGGAACTCTTTTGATTACATTTATAATCACACTTATCGCACATATAAGGCTTTGCTCCAGTATGAGTCATTAAATGTTGTTTCAAGTTACCCTTGCGCTTACATTTATAATCACACTTATCGCACATAAAAGGATTTGCTCCAGTATGAGTCATTATATGCACTTCCAAGTTATCCTTTCGGGTACATTTATAATCACACTTATCGCACATAAAAGGCTTTGCTCCAGAATGAGTCATTATATGCAGTTTCAAGGAACTCTTTTGATTACATTTATAATCACACTTATCGCACATAAAAGGCTTTGCTCCAGAATGAGTCATTATATGCAGTTTCAAGTGACCCTTTCGCTTACATTTATAATCACACTTATCGCACATAAAAGGATTTGCTCCAGTATGAGTCATTATATGGCGTTTCAAGTTACCCTTTTCCTTACATTTATAATCACACTTATCGCAAATAAAAGGATTTGTTCCAGTATGAGTCATCACATGTTTTTTCATGTCACCCTTCCACTTACATTTATAATCACACTTATCGCACATAAAAGGCTTTGCTCCAGTATGATATATTAAATGCCGCTTTAAGTCACCCTTCCGCTTACATTTATAATCACACTTATCGCACATAAAAGGCTTTGCTCCAGTATGAGTCATTAAATGTTGTTTCAAGTTACCCTTCTGCTTACATTTATAATCACACTTATCGCACATAAAAGGATTTGCTCCAGTATGAGTCATTATATGCCGTTTCAAGTGACCCTTGCTCTTACATTTATAATCACACTTATCGCACATAAAAGGATTTGCTCCAGTATGAGTCATTATATGCCGTTTCAAGTGACCCTTTTGCTTAAATTTATAATCACACTTATCGCACATAAAAGGCTTTGCTCCAGTATGAGTCATCATATGTTTTTTCATGTCACTCTTCCACTTACATTTATAATCACACTTATTGCACATAAAAGGCTTTGCTCCATTATGCGTCATTAAATGTTTTTTTAAGTATGATTTTATATAAGTTGTATAAGTACATTGCGAGCATGAGAACATGTTCCGTTGGTGTCGAGGAGTCGAGGTTGTATCGGTGTTAGAAGGGTGGTGTCTCGCGGTGATCGGTCTCCGTTGCTCGAGCCCGGGACCATCTGTGAGAAGCATTGATCAGCGTTAGTTGTGTTCAGAGATGCAGCGTTCGGACAATATTCGCTCTGTGGCGGTCCACTAACAGCTGTTACTCGTGCTTTCAAAGGGAGCCAATAATACGTGTACATGATATTACGCTGCCATGGATTACGACGCCATGGATTACACGACCTGATACAGGCTTCGTATTATAGGTTTGAACAAATAATGTCATCATCATCCGAGCGATGTTCCCGGTTGCATCCCTCTCGGGAGCCCGGGGTCCGCTTTCCTACTTTTACGCCTCCACTTCGCACGATCTTCGGCATCCTGGGTTGTAAGGCCATTTGCACGCATATCACCCTTTACGACGTCAAGCCAGCACTTCTTGGGTCTACCCAGTCTGCCACGACCCGGCGGAGGCGCCATGGCAAGACATTTGTTCCCCACGTAACTAGCCGGTTTTCGCAAGACGTGGCCTTCTTGCAATTTATCTGCAATGTCTCGGACATGAAGGCTGCCCCGGATGCGGGAGTTCCTGACGCGATCCTTTCGCGTCACTCCACACATCCAGCGCAACATCTTCATCTCCGTGACACGCAGTTCCTGCTTATGTCGCTCAAGCACCGGCCACGCCTCACTACCATACAAAAGGACAGGTCTAATGATGGTTTTATAGACCTGTCCCTTTAGTTTAACCGGCATTTTGGGGTCGCAAATGACACCAGTCACCTCACGCCACTTGGCCCAAGCCGCTGAAATGCGTGACTTGACGTCGCAATCGATGTCGCCGGACGCGTGAAGCACAGATCCCAAGTACTTTAACTGGTCTGTCCGCTCGACCATATGACCGTCTACGCAGGCAGGTGTGGGATCTGTGGTATTGCAAGCCAAGTACTCTGTCTTCGCCACATTCAGTTGCAAACCGCCGTTCTCAAGCGACTCCTTCCACGTGTGTACACGTTGGACCAGCCGCCCCTTATCCGAATCCGCCAGCGCAATATCATCAGCGTACATGAGCAGCCATGGAGGCTGCTCGTGTGCATCCCTGATGGCAACGGACAGTGCATTCAATATTACGCTGAACAGGAATGGGCTTAGGACGGAACCCTGGTGAATTCCAACGGTAACAGGGAAGGGCTTAGTGTCGCCAACAGCAGTTCGCACCACAGAATCAGAATTTCGGTACATGTCTCTGATGATTTCAACATAAGCTTTCGGAACCCCTTTGGACCGCAGCGCCCACCAGATCATCATGCGAGGAACACAGTCGAAGGCCTTCTGCAAATCTAGGAATAGAAAATGCAGAGGCGTATTCTTCGTCCTGTATTTCTCCATAACGATCCCTAGGGCGAAAACAGGGTCCATGGTGCCATGCCCGGGGCGGAAACCATATTGACACCCAGAGACAGTGCACTCCTGTCGGATCCGAGAGTCGACTATCCGCGCGTAGAGCTTCATGGTGTGGGACATGACCTTTATACCTCGATAACTGCCACACTCCTGCACCGATCCCTTGCCCTTGAAAACTGGGTTAATAACACTCAATCTCCATTGGGCAGGGATCTCGCCGGTCTCGAGTATGCGGTTAAAGAGGTTGGTCAAGATGCCCACACCACGAGGACCCATCGCCTTCCACACTTCGATAGGGACTCCATCGGCTCCGACAGCTTTCCGATTCTTCATGCGGCGAAGAGCCTTGCGGACTTCGTCAGGCGTAATCGGTGGCACAAGTCCTTGATTCGGAGGGAGTTCCGGCTTCTGCACCTCTTTGTACTGCTTATTCAGCAGCTCGTGGAAATAAGAGCGCCATCTCTCTTTCACCGCGAGGTCCTCGCAAAGCAAAGTTTGAACAAATAATGTACGACCACTTATTACGAGACCCCGTATTACGAAGACATTTTGTCTTCGTTATATCAGGTCGTGTAATACGCATCCGGAACACCCCCTACCCAGAACCGACATGGACATGGAGCTAGGACTAAGAGAGGAGACGGCATAAGCAACTGTGCACTGTGACTCTTCAACTAGGTCCTGACGTCATCAAGTGGGCGTGGTCTAACTCAGTGTACTGTCGGCGTTCGTTCTGTACGCACTTTTGACAACTGCAGTCACAGCTTTGTCAACGTATATATTATCATGCAATTTTCATGTTACTAAGAAGAAAAGGCTGAAGTGCTGTGTTTTATCGTGTAAAAACTACTCGTATAGACGTTCTGATGCTATGCATGGCATCACATTTCATTTGTAAGTAATTTTATGAGGAATTTATTAGAATAGTTCTAGAATAATTTCTGCGTGACGGCGGTCTGTCGGTGTCTCCAAATAACAATCCTATTCGACAATAGATGGCGACACTTTGTTTCATAGAAACTAAAAATATATAGGCACGTAGAGCTTAGTATTAATAAATTTTAATAATAATACGTACTGATATTTATTCTTCTTATATTCCTAGTCTTTTAAGTCGCCAAAATATTATTTTTGCAATTTTATAATCATTTTACCGCCATCTATCGTCATCTAACAACAACCATGAACATACCAAAAGACAGGGCCGTAATTAGAATTCAATCATATTATCTAGTGTCCCACTGTTATGCTTCATCAATGAAAATAAAGCCTCCTTTAAATTAAATATTCTATCTACATTGTTGAAAGTACTTTCCCTCCATGAAACAACTATTACAATAGATGTTGTTTAGTTAACTTAAAATAATTGAAGCGATCAATCAATTAAATTTTAAATTATGTATTTTTTAGATTTCCATCCTAAGAGAATCGTAAACAGCAATGGATAACAAAAATTAATAGACAAGACAAAATCCCGACAAAATATATTAGGATTTGTTCTTGCCATTGTAATGATGAAGACTTCATAGTGAGCAAGCATTGCGGTTTTATTACAGTGTATGGTTAAATATACGTTTTTGAAATACAAGAGCTTTTAGGATATTCAGTCCTTGGTTTTAATAGTACAAACCTTTACAGTTTTTCTGACGGTTTTCCGTTTCACAATTTTTTCGTAACGCTTAACCCGTTTTGAACTGAATTTTTTCTAGAATAGGTATGATAAGGAACTTAATTCCAAAAACAGAAAACTTCCGGGTACGAAAATTCTGAGTACGTCCACCCGACATCCTAACACTTAGTGACATCTAGCGTGAGGTAGTTAAACTACGTAGTAATATGGACACAAAATAAAACGAGCAGTTTTGCTATTTACCGGTAGATGAAAAATTAAAAAGTGGGCGGAGTCTAATACCCCCTCACCCCGCAAAATGTCACGCGTTGTTTCATAGGAAAATCTAATTACAACGTCTCCTCTCTTAGTCCTAGCTCCATGGACATGGATAGGTTAGGTTTATGTTAGAACTGCGACCACAACGCACGAGCCGAGCGAGCGGTGCCGCGGCAGCGGCCGGCGGATGCTAGAAACGGATTCGACCCATTTTACTTGGTTAGGGAGCACACGCCCTGATAATAAAAAGTTTTAAAAAAATATATATATAGAACAAGCGGTGCCGCGTCAACTGCATTGACGTAGTGTTGTGCTTTACATTTTACTCGATAACTATCGACTATCGGTTTTCAATTGAATTATTGGTGGAAAATCAGGTGTTTTTAAAGTGTGGAAAATTAACAATTAGGTAGTTTAATTATTTTATCTAGGAATGGATCGAATTACAAAGTTCGTCATTGTTTTTAATTATTTATGTAAAATAGCTGTTGCCCGCGACTTCGTACGCGTAGTAGTTTTGTTTTATATACTAAAACCTTCCTCTTGAATCATTCTATCTATTAAAAGAACCGCATCAAAATCCGTTGTATAGTTTAAAGAATCTGAGCATACATACAGACAGCGGGATGCAATTTTGTTTTATTCTTTGTAGTAGGTACTGTAACGTAGCGTTCCATATGGCGATTTACGACGCCCTTACCCTTGTAATTATTAACTAAATAAACTTTAAACCAGAGCATTTGGTTCATTTTGAAACACCCAGCGACCTCTCTCATCAAAAAGTCACACTATTTGAACGGCCAAGGTTGATACCTCACCTTCAATTTACTATGTAATAACGCCGTTCAAACTCGATAGATGGCGTGCTAATAAATAATACTTTGAAACCTATATCACATTATTAGGCTGTTTACTACGGGAATTGATACAACTATTCAATAAAACAATATTATAAATTAAAACCTTTAATTTAATAACATCTTCACAAAACTGCAGGCCCTTAATGCTAGAGTAGCTTAATCATAGAAGGTTCGAGAGCCTTGCAACTCGCACTTGACCTTTTAAAACCCATTTCCGCGGTTTCTTTCCACCGGCAGATGGAGCTAATTCGCGATCACATAATTAATTAAAAATCTACAATAAAACAATTTATCAATTGTTTTAATTTACTAAACCTAGCACAATACATAAACATAAACATTTAAGGTTGATCGTTTCGTATCGCTAAGCAAAGTATTCCGCTAGGAGGCGCTTGTTTTCCCCGAAAGTATATTTTTATTTTATTTTGCTATAATTGACGTGGAATTAAAGTATTTGTATATATGTTGCCTGTTTTCTAGTTTGCTCTGAACATATTTCAAACATAATTTAATTTTTTGGAAGTCACATTTTAATGTATTTCCAAAGTACAATTTTTAACTCTTGTCACGATATAAATGACACGCACACATACAAAACAATAAACTGTAGCAACTATAGACTATATTTGACGTAGTCCTACAGATACCGATTGGTGTAGTCATTTAGAGCGGCGGGGTAGTGTTCTGAAGAGCCCCAGTTCAAATCTCGATACAAATAGATTTTTTTTTTGAAAATATATTTTTGAATAAATTTTCTAAAACAGGATCAATTTTAATCATTTTTTTTTAAACTAGGACGAATTCTGAACGATGCAAATTGTACTAGGTCTGAATGGAAAGAGAAAAATAAAGACAAAGTAATGTACAAAAAGGTTTATTTATTTAAAATTAGTTCTATCTTATCATCTTATATCGGGGACTGACCTAGCCAGCAACACTTCGACCCCTTGGGATCGATTAACGCAGTGATCCCACTAAGAGGAAAAATCCTATGTTTCTCCGGTTTGGGATATGCATTCCCAAGGAGGCCCATGGGTCTCCTTCGCTTCGGTCCTTCGTTTCGCCACTAAGACGGCGCATTCACACAGGATGTGCTCCATAGTTTCTCTGACATCACCGCAGGTTCTGCAGTCAATATTAGAAGTTATCTTCATTTTTAAAAGCATGTCATTGGTTTTGTAAAGCCATGTCAAGGCACCAATCACAGCTCGTGCTTTGCTTTTTCCGTTGTTCAATATAAATTTAGAAGCCCTTCTAGGCCTGCTACCTATGAATTTCTTCGAATGTAGTAGCCCTTCACTGATTTCCCACTCTTGCGTGTGTTTCTTATCAACGTAATCCTTTACGGCCTTTGTGATTGTGCATGCTGGCAGGCCCGTACATGGTTCTGGTCCAAGCATAGCACTTGCCGATCCTGTTCTTGCAGCTCATCAGTCTTCTCATTTCCTGCTATTCCTTCATGGCCTGGGACCCAGAGTAGTCGTAGTTTGTTCCTACGGCCCAACTTGTGTGGATAGGTTACCCACCTTGAGGGGTATACTTGTGAAATAATTCAATCACTTACAAGACACTAAAATTCCCTCAAGGTTTATTTTCAGTAGGTGCTCAGATGGATGATACTTTAAACACAATAGTAGGAATATATTAAATGATTATAATATTTTATTTTTGGTTTTTCTATTTACTGACTACTTGACATCTCTGTTGACTCTCCGTTGCCTAGGTAACAAGCGCGCATCTAGTGTGAGGCAAAGTATCGCCTGGGTGTATGTTGCCAGTGTGTACAACAAACAGTATCAAAAAAACAACAAGACTGCTTGGTTTGTTTCTCGCGAATTACTATACTTCATTTATATTTTATTATATTTTTATACTATTAATTAAATGCAAACAAGTACAAATGTTTATTTATTTATTATATACGTAAAGTGATAATTTGATAAGTCTATCAAAATAATGTATAATTCAAGTATCAAAAGTGACGCGACAGTGCCAAAAGTTACATAAAATCTTGCAGGTGTAGGTCTGGCAGCACTGAGTTGAATATCATGCAATTGAAATTATTTTGATTTTTTATTAGACAGATTAGACGGAGAGGCAACGTCGCCCTTATCCAGCAAACTGTATTGCGGCTCTGCTCTAGCGTAATTGCGTGTTCCTGCTTCCACACACAACGCGACAACGTCGCGTGTTTCCACACATCTATGCGTCACCTCACACTATGACCATACGTCAATATGACCGTGCACCACCACATACGTAAAATTGGTCTCTTTTTTCACGCTGAAACAGAGTACTTCCTGGATGTTAAACAGTGATATTTTTGGTCTGCCCCTACAATAGCTTAAATTAGGCCTACTTTAAGTCATAATAAGTTAAATATCTCAGTATAAAACGTAGGAATCTCTAAAACATTTAGTAGGGAAAACGTACCACCTTAATTAATAACTACACATTAAAAGCAATAAGTATAAACTAGGATTTAACAAAATATTTAGTCTGTGGAACATCTGTCAGATGACGTATTTCCTAGGCGGGATACAAGATTTTCACCTTGCTTTCCTTTTTGGGTGGGCCGTTGTTTGCGAATGACTACGCCTTTAAGAAAAATTAATAAATTTGGAAATCGTTCCCCAAATTTGCGATAGCAACCCTTGAACTATTTTTTGTCGTTCTGTACAACGTATTCCCTAATATTAGGTGAGTTATTTTACGTAATTTGTTTCCGACTAATTCCAAAATTTAACATAGTACCGTGAATCAACAAGCCGTAGCGCACCTCGTTTCTCTTCCTGCCTCCTGTAAGTCGAATAGCTTAATTGTTCCCTAAAAGCCTGCCTGTTTTAATTATTATTTATCAACTTCTAAATAGGAAAACGCGCGACCTGCGATCGCGTGGACTATCACTCGACACGCGTTGTTTTCCATAATAACCTAAAAAACTCCAGCATCGTTGTTACTGTGCTAAATAGTAGCCCCTTTATTGCTGCATACTATTGTAATGCTGTAATCTTGATTTAAAATTAAATATTTTTAATTTTAATTTCTAATTTTCTAGTTAGCTATAAACTATTGGTTAACAACTAGCCCTGTCGTTTTGTAAGCCATCGCCAAGGTCAGCACTTAGTTAAATCTTGGACTCTGACGCTGTCGGCGATGACTTACAGAACGAGGAGGCCTGTTCCGTCTGTTTACCGTTCACACTGGATATTTTCAGGGAGCGAGGCTCGGATTACTTCCTCCACCGACTACAGCAAGCTTGGACGTTGGTATTGCGAGAGTGCTCCTAAGCATGACAGAGAAGCACCCGTTGAGGTCTGAGGATACTTGGAGGAAGACACCCTCCTGATGCCACCGACATAAACCGCCGCGACATAAACCGCCTCATCAACCGGTCGCACTGCTAAATCGCTTTGAGCTGAGTCCCTTTCTATCTACTTTATCTGTGATGCTATGAACTCGTAGAGACGGTACCGCTATATCATCTTAAATGCCATCTTAACTAGTACCAGCGCGGCACAAACCCCGCTGTAAAACGACCCGATCTTACGGGAAGTCCATGTTCTCTCAGACCTTAAAACCTTAGCTTCTCCTTAATTATAAAACTTATTGTAACTTAAAAACTTAGTACTTAATTCTCAACCTTAGTCTAACTTAAAACTTAAATTGTATTAAAACTCATGCTTTCTTAGACCTCGAAAACCCTAGTCTCTCTTTAATAACTAAACTAAATAACTTAAAACTCATTACTTAAGTCTAAACCTTGAAAACTATATACAACAGCTATGATCTTATCTAACTTAAAACTTAAGCTACATTTACACCTTATTCTTAATTAAACTTAACTCTTAACTAGCCTTAAAGTAAATTTAGCACTTAGTTTCTTATCTTATCGTAGCATTGTACTTAGCTTCACCCTTAACTAATAAATTATGTCCCAAGTTATTCGTTCTTTGATTCTCCCGTATCACCGAATAACTGCTAGGCGACAGTACATAATACAATTTTTTTTCTTCTCCTCAAACAAAATATCTTTATTATAAACATTCGTCATTGTGTGTCGTTACACACTACAGACCGACTGATGAAGAAATTGGTATAAAAAAAAATTGTCGTCGCCGTTGAGACATTTCGGTCGCGACCATGACATTAAATTTCTCCTAACACAACACTACGCCGCTCGCCGCGCCGCTCCCGCCCCGCTGGCTTCGTGGCCGGGGCCTTAGAGATTTTATTTTTGCGGCACAAGGGAGCACAAACCTAGCACAACTTTGTACATTAATCAAAATTGCGAAAACTCAATAGTGCGGTGCTAACTTCTCATTTTTTTTTACAGGTTTTTTAACTTTCTGGCTGTTTTACGATAGAGGTTTTATTTTTACGGCACAACGGAGCACAAACCTAGCACAATTAAGCACAAACGTCAAATTTCGAAAAATCCAAAAGTGCGGTGCTAACTTCCCATACTCAGTCCTCGACCGCTTTCTTATATAACTACCAACAACCCTGTTACATACTTTAACACCATTTATACCATATACGTGCATACATAAATACCAATCTATACAATAACTTTATACATACTTCTTAGTAGATTATGTTACCAACCTTGAACTTTTCTTTAAGAAATGAATCATTATATGCCGTTTTAAGTCATCCTTGCGCTTACATTTATAATCACACTTATCGCACATAAAAGGATTTGCTTCAGTATGAGTCATTAAATGTTGTTTCAAGTTACCCTTGCGCTTACATTTATAATCACACTTATCGCACATAAAAGGCTTTGCTCCAGAATGAGTCATTATATGCAGTTTCAAGGAACTCTTTTGATTACATTTATAATCACACTTATCGCACATATAAGGCTTTGCTCCAGTATGAGTCATTAAATGTTGTTTCAAGTTACCCTTGCGCTTACATTTATAATCACACTTATCGCACATAAAAGGCTTTGCTCCAGAATGAGTCATTATATGCAGTTTCAAGTTACTCTTTACCCTACATTTATAATCACACTTATCGCACATATAAGGCTTTGCTCCAGTATGAGTCATTAAATGTTGTTTCAAGTTACCCTTGCGCTTACATTTATAATCACACTTATCGCACATAAAAGGATTTGCTCCAGTATGAGTCATTATATGCACTTCCAAGTTATCCTTTCGGGTACATTTATAATCACACTTATCGCACATAAAAGGCTTTGCTCCAGAATGAGTCATTATATGCAGTTTCAAGGAACTCTTTTGATTACATTTATAATCACACTTATCGCACATATAAGGCTTTGCTCCAGTATGAGTCATTAAATGTTGTTTCAAGTTACCCTTGCGCTTACATTTATAATCACACTTATCGCACATAAAATGATTTGCTCCAGTATGAGTCATTATATGCACTTCCAAGTTATCCTTTCGGGTACATTTATAATCACACTTATCGCACATAAAAGGCTTTGCTCCAGAATGAGTCATTATATGCAGTTTCAAGGAACTCTTTTGATTACATTTATAATCACACTTATCGCACATATAAGGCTTTGCTCCAGTATGAGTCATTAAATGTTGTTTCAAGTTACCCTTGCGCTTACATTTATAATCACACTTATCGCACATAAAAGGATTTGCTCCAGTATGAGTCATTATATGCACTTCCAAGTTATCCTTTCGGGTACATTTATAATCACACTTATCGCACATAAAAGGCTTTGCTCCAGAATGAGTCATTATATGCAGTTTCAAGGAACTCTTTTGATTACATTTATAATCACACTTATCGCACATAAAAGGCTTTGCTCCAGAATGAGTCATTATATGCAGTTTCAAGTGACCCTTTCGCTTACATTTATAATCACACTTATCGCACATAAAAGGATTTGCTCCAGTATGAGTCATTATATGGCGTTTCAAGTTACCCTTTTCCTTACATTTATAATCACACTTATCGCAAATAAAAGGATTTGTTCCAGTATGAGTCATCACATGTTTTTTCATGTCACCCTTCCACTTACATTTATAATCACACTTATCGCACATAAAAGGCTTTGCTCCAGTATGATATATTAAATGCCGCTTTAAGTCACCCTTCCGCTTACATTTATAATCACACTTATCGCACATAAAAGGCTTTGCTCCAGTATGAGTCATTAAATGTTGTTTCAAGTTACCCTTCTGCTTACATTTATAATCACACTTATCGCACATAAAAGGATTTGCTCCAGTATGAGTCATTATATGCCGTTTCAAGTGACCCTTGCTCTTACATTTATAATCACACTTATCGCACATAAAAGGATTTGCTCCAGTATGAGTCATTATATGCCGTTTCAAGTGACCCTTTTGCTTAAATTTATAATCACACTTATCGCACATAAAAGGCTTTGCTCCAGTATGAGTCATCATATGTTTTTTCATGTCACTCTTCCACTTACATTTATAATCACACTTATTGCACATAAAAGGCTTTGCTCCATTATGCGTCATTAAATGTTTTTTTAAGTATGATTTTATATAAGTTGTATAAGTACATTGCGAGCATGAGAACATGTTCCGTTGGTGTCGAGGAGTCGAGGTTGTATCGGTGTTAGAAGGGTGGTGTCTCGCGGTGATCGGTCTCCGTTGCTCGAGCCCGGGACCATCTGTGAGAAGCATTGATCAGCGTTAGTTGTGTTCAGAGATGCAGCGTTCGGACAATATTCGCTCTGTGGCGGTCCACTAACAGCTGTTACTCGTGCTTTCAAAGGGAGCCAATAATACGTGTACATGATATTACGCTGCCATGGATTACGACGCCATGGATTACACGACCTGATACAGGCTTCGTATTATAGGTTTGAACAAATAATGTCATCATCATCCGAGCGATGTTCCCGGTTGCATCCCTCTCGGGAGCCCGGGGTCCGCTTTCCTACTTTTACGCCTCCACTTCGCACGATCTTCGGCATCCTGGGTTGTAAGGCCATTTGCACGCATATCACCCTTTACGACGTCAAGCCAGCACTTCTTGGGTCTACCCAGTCTGCCACGACCCGGCGGAGGCGCCATGGCAAGACATTTGTTCCCCACGTAACTAGCCGGTTTTCGCAAGACGTGGCCTTCTTGCAATTTATCTGCAATGTCTCGGACATGAAGGCTGCCCCGGATGCGGGAGTTCCTGACGCGATCCTTTCGCGTCACTCCACACATCCAGCGCAACATCTTCATCTCCGTGACACGCAGTTCCTGCTTATGTCGCTCAAGCACCGGCCACGCCTCACTACCATACAAAAGGACAGGTCTAATGATGGTTTTATAGACCTGTCCCTTTAGTTTAACCGGCATTTTGGGGTCGCAAATGACACCAGTCACCTCACGCCACTTGGCCCAAGCCGCTGAAATGCGTGACTTGACGTCGCAATCGATGTCGCCGGACGCGTGAAGCACAGATCCCAAGTACTTTAACTGGTCTGTCCGCTCGACCATATGACCGTCTACGCAGGCAGGTGTGGGATCTGTGGTATTGCAAGCCAAGTACTCTGTCTTCGCCACATTCAGTTGCAAACCGCCGTTCTCAAGCGACTCCTTCCACGTGTGTACACGTTGGACCAGCCGCCCCTTATCCGAATCCGCCAGCGCAATATCATCAGCGTACATGAGCAGCCATGGAGGCTGCTCGTGTGCATCCCTGATGGCAACGGACAGTGCATTCAATATTACGCTGAACAGGAATGGGCTTAGGACGGAACCCTGGTGAATTCCAACGGTAACAGGGAAGGGCTTAGTGTCGCCAACAGCAGTTCGCACCACAGAATCAGAATTTCGGTACATGTCTCTGATGATTTCAACATAAGCTTTCGGAACCCCTTTGGACCGCAGCGCCCACCAGATCATCATGCGAGGAACACAGTCGAAGGCCTTCTGCAAATCTAGGAATAGAAAATGCAGAGGCGTATTCTTCGTCCTGTATTTCTCCATAACGATCCCTAGGGCGAAAACAGGGTCCATGGTGCCATGCCCGGGGCGGAAACCATATTGACACCCAGAGACAGTGCACTCCTGTCGGATCCGAGAGTCGACTATCCGCGCGTAGAGCTTCATGGTGTGGGACATGACCTTTATACCTCGATAACTGCCACACTCCTGCACCGATCCCTTGCCCTTGAAAACTGGGTTAATAACACTCAATCTCCATTGGGCAGGGATCTCGCCGGTCTCGAGTATGCGGTTAAAGAGGTTGGTCAAGATGCCCACACCACGAGGACCCATCGCCTTCCACACTTCGATAGGGACTCCATCGGCTCCGACAGCTTTCCGATTCTTCATGCGGCGAAGAGCCTTGCGGACTTCGTCAGGCGTAATCGGTGGCACAAGTCCTTGATTCGGAGGGAGTTCCGGCTTCTGCACCTCTTTGTACTGCTTATTCAGCAGCTCGTGGAAATAAGAGCGCCATCTCTCTTTCACCGCGAGGTCCTCGCAAAGCAAAGTTTGAACAAATAATGTACGACCACTTATTACGAGACCCCGTATTACGAAGACATTTTGTCTTCGTTATATCAGGTCGTGTAATACGCATCCGGAACACCCCCTACCCAGAACCGACATGGACATGGAGCTAGGACTAAGAGAGGAGACGGCATAAGCAACTGTGCACTGTGACTCTTCAACTAGGTCCTGACGTCATCAAGTGGGCGTGGTCTAACTCAGTGTACTGTCGGCGTTCGTTCTGTACGCACTTTTGACAACTGCAGTCACAGCTTTGTCAACGTATATATTATCATGCAATTTTCATGTTACTAAGAAGAAAAGGCTGAAGTGCTGTGTTTTATCGTGTAAAAACTACTCGTATAGACGTTCTGATGCTATGCATGGCATCACATTTCATTTGTAAGTAATTTTATGAGGAATTTATTAGAATAGTTCTAGAATAATTTCTGCGTGACGGCGGTCTGTCGGTGTCTCCAAATAACAATCCTATTCGACAATAGATGGCGACACTTTGTTTCATAGAAACTAAAAATATATAGGCACGTAGAGCTTAGTATTAATAAATTTTAATAATAATACGTACTGATATTTATTCTTCTTATATTCCTAGTCTTTTAAGTCGCCAAAATATTATTTTTGCAATTTTATAATCATTTTACCGCCATCTATCGTCATCTAACAACAACCATGAACATACCAAAAGACAGGGCCGTAATTAGAATTCAATCATATTATCTAGTGTCCCACTGTTATGCTTCATCAATGAAAATAAAGCCTCCTTTAAATTAAATATTCTATCTACATTGTTGAAAGTACTTTCCCTCCATGAAACAACTATTACAATAGATGTTGTTTAGTTAACTTAAAATAATTGAAGCGATCAATCAATTAAATTTTAAATTATGTATTTTTTAGATTTACATCCTAAGAGAATCGTAAACAGCAATGGATAACAAAAATTAATAGACAAGACAAAATCCCGACCAAATATATTAGGATTTGTTCTTGCCATTGTAATGATGAAAACTTCATAGTGAGCAAGCATTGCGGTTTTATTACAGTGTATGGTTCAATATACGTTTTTGAAATACAAGAGCTTTTAGGATATTCAGTCCTTGGTTTTAATAGTACAAACCTTTACCCCCTTATTCCAAAACAAGGTTTAAGGATAGTCCGAGATGTGGATTTAAACCTTAGATTTAGACACAGATTTACTCGTGAACTATAGTCTAAACACTATCCCTATAGATTATATAGGGAACTATAGTCTAAACACTATCCATAAAGATTATATAGGGATAGTGTTTAGACTATAGTTCACGAGTAAATCTGTGTCTAAATCTAAGGTTTAAATCCGCATCTCGGACTATCCTTAAACCTCGTTTTGGAATAAGGGGGTTACAGTTTTTCTGACGGTTTTCCGTTTCACAATTTTTTCGTAACGCTTAAACCGTTTTGAACTGAATTTTTCTAGAATAGGTATGATAAGGAACTCAATTCCAAAAACAGAAAACTTCCTGGTACGAAAATTCTGAGTACGTCCACCCGACATCCTAACACTTAGTGACATCTAGCGTGAGGTAGTTAAACTACGTAGTAATATGGACACAAAATAAAACGAGCAGTTTTGCTATTTACCGGTAGATGAAAAATTAAAAAGTGGGCGGAGTCTAATACCCCCTCACCCCGCAAAATGTCACGCGTTGTTTCATAGGAAAATCTAATTACAACGTCTCCTCTCTTAGTCCTAGCTCCATGGACATGGATAGGTTAGGTTTATGTTAGAACTGCGACCACAACGCACGAGCCGAGCGAGCGGTGCCGCGGCAGCGGCCGGCGGATGCTAGAAACGGATTCGACCCATTTTACTTGGTTAGGGAGCACACGCCCTGATAATAAAAAGTTTTAAAAAAATATATAAATAGAACAAAGAATACTCACCAGTCATATCTTGATCCAACTTGATTCGTTTCCCGGATCTAAGACTTCTTGTAGGAATATCCTGATCCAACGACGTGCGTTTCCTTCCAACATTCGATGTCCCAGGAGCAGTTTCACTTCCCACATCATCTACCACCTCCTGAATATCAAGTTCAACATCATTCAACACATTCGTGTTGTCATCATCAGCATCAATATAATCTTGTACATTCCCATTACCCATTACACATACCCATTCAATATCGTCTGAAATCTTTGAAATTTTTCTTCTAACACCACAAGACTCTGTGTGGTCACCTCCTTTATTATTCGGCACATGTTTCTTGGTTTCATCGACTGACACCTGTGTGTTTTCTGTATCATCATCTGATATCTGTGTACTGTCTTCAGTTGTCTGTGAAACATGTGTGGGATCACTTACAACTTCATGCTTTATTTCATCCGTGATAAAAATTCCTGCATCATTTTGATCTGCATCCTCTGAAACATACATAAATAGATATGTTAAAAAGCTTGCATCTCTTACTGGCAGTGCCACCGCAGGATTGGCAAAACCTGGGGACTTATCCCTAAAATAGCGCTATGGCTGTACACATCAGTGATAAGATCATGCATCAGCTATGGCGCTGTCGCTTGGTGGCCCAGATCGGAACTAACAACTACACAGACTAAACTGACTCGCCTTCAGAGGATGGCTTGCATGGCCATCACCACACCCACGGCAGCGATGGAAACCATGCTCAACATCCTTCCCATCCATCTATACGTCCAACAGGAGGCGGCTGCAAGCGCTGCAAGACTGACCTCATTAGGCCTGTGGAAAGAGGATGTGAAGGCCAAACATACAATGGTCCTGTCCAAGCTCTCCAGCAGAACAACCTATGCTGAAAGCGATTAGTGATAGGATACTCAAAAGACATTAATTCAAAAGACACTACACCATACAAATGACTGAAGGACAATGTGACTATCCGCAACCCAGTGAATTGTGGATATACACAGACGGCTCAAAAACTGACACGGGCACTGGATCCGGGGTCTTCTCGGAGGACCTAAACGTAAAACTCAGCGTAACTCTACGCCAACACAACTCAATCTTCCAAGCGGAATGTGTGGGTATAATCAGGGCAGCATGGGCTGCGCTGGATCGCGATGTCTCAGGCCATGACATCAGAATCCTGTCCGATAGCGCGGCGGTGCCACATGCACTGAACAGTAGAACTATAAGTTCAGCCCTGATTTACGAATGTTACGAGACACTCAACAGACTAGGAGAACACAATAGACTAACCTTACAATAATATAGCTTATACATCAGAATAGAACATAGGCTTTAATTTATAAGGATATTGTGAGAATTGTCTAAAATATAACGAAAAGTGTCGAAAAAGTGACCGATGTCTAAGTGACAGATGTCAAAGTGACAAATGTCAAAGTGACAGATGTCAAAGTGACAGATGTCAAAGTGACAGATGTCAAAGAGACAGATGACATCTGTTAAATGTCACTTTGACACCTGTCAAATAATGTCAATTTGACAACTGTGAAATTTGCACAGCCATAACTTCGGTATATGACCGAAGAAAGAAAGAAAATTGCTCAGCGTTTTTTGTCATATATTTTCACTGTATCGGGACTAACGCAGGTGAAACCGTGGGGCGCAGCTAGTCTTAATATATATAAATCTCGTGTCACAATGTTTGTCCTCAATGGACTCCTAAACCACTTAACCGATTATAATAAAATTCGCACACCATGTGCAGTTCGATCCAACTTGAGAGATAGGATAGCTTACATCCCGATATTCCCACGGGATCGGGAGTTACGCGGGTGAAACCGCGTAGGGCAGCTAGTAATTATATATATTTTTAACGAATATATTTTCGTTTTTTATTTTTGTTTTAAACCTGACGTTTCGGGAACTTTGCAGATCCTGTGTGCTAAATGTTAAAAAAATATTATAATTATACGCGACGAATTGATATACCTCCTCCTTTTATGAAATCGGTTAAAAATGGATAGTTAGGTATTTGTAAAATTAATTTTTCCAATTTGTTTTCCTCAAAATTTCGTAGCCCTGCCAGCTACCTAATAACAAAATAGTACATTGCGATACAAGTGTGGAAAGTTGATCATTCCATAGAGGCGGTTTATGACGCGCGAGCGGAACGCGAGCGTGGCAAAAGCCGAGATGGAATGATCAATTCACACGTGTATCGTACGACGTTTTTTATCACAGTTGCGAATAAAAAAAGACTTGTTAAAATTTTAATAATAAAAAGTTTTTAAGAATTTTAGGTTATGTTTACTATTTTTTGTTAATTACACTCCCGAAAGGCTAGGCAAAAGACTTTTAACCTATACAGCGTCTGATATACAATATTTTTTTAGGGTTTTTTTCATTTGTTTTTGCGTCGGCGGTTAAAAACAGAATATAATGGTAAGGAAAAAATATATTTATGTACCTAAAGAAAAAACAAAATAAACACAAAACTCAATTTTTAATTATTTTCAAAGACGTCATCACGTAATATTATCGTTCGTTATCAGACTTTAGAGACAACCTTTTGAAAAGAAGAAAAAAGGTACCAACAAAGAGTTTTAAGCCAGTAAGGCTTAAAAACTCTTTGGATGGTACCTCTTTCTATACATCAAAACAGTATAACCCAGATAAAGGAGATCATTCATATTTCTAACAAAAAATACCCACAAAAAAAAATGCCGGCCAGTAATAAAAATTGTTTCTATCTTGTAGAGAATAACATTTTAAACAATGTTTACTAAGGCAACAAAGAGCTACGATCAAAAATCGTTGAGTTATTTTTACATTGAAAACCCAAAAAATGCATTTTATAGAGATCCGTTTGACCACTTTTAAGATCCCACTAAAACTTCTGAAAGGGTTATTGGATATACCTATGTATATAAATATAATAAAAACAGACAAAGCTTATCCATTTACTACTTATTTTTATATTTTTTCTGTAGTAATATCTTAAAAGTGGTCAAACGGATCTCTACAATATGCATTTTTTTTGGGTTTTCAATGTAAAATAACTCAACGATGGTTGATCGTAGCTCTTTGTTGCCTTAGTAAAAATTGTTTAAAATGTTATTCTCTACAAGATAGAAACATTTTTTTTTCTGGCCGGCACCTTAATTTTTGGGTACGATTTGAATGATGTCCTTTAGAATGTTTCATCTACTATATGTCATTAGCAGTAAGATACGTATTTGACATATCGGGATAACGTATTATTTTAGCACTAGTTGGATTTTTTTTTATCGCACGCGTGTATAATACGTTGCATTATGAGCCTAAAAGCGGTTTAATAAGATCCACTTTATGAGCAACTGTGATAAAAATAAATTATAAGTACAAGTCGCGGAAACCTTAGAAAATATAAACAAAAAGAATTTTCCAAATCGGTCCAAGCGTTTCCGAGTAATCACCGAACACACATATCAAAAATATACGCGACGATTTGAACTCATAATTATACATGGTTACATATTATAATAACTAAGTTCATTATAACTATGTTCGAAATAACTACGGTCGATTCACATTTTATATGTTCATAATACCTAACGGTCGATTCAACTACTGTTTAATATACCTTAGTTTGAATCAACTAAAATTAATTGAGCTAACGAACGATTGATCTAATGTACGAAACACCTACGGTTAAAAACAAATCCAATTTTATAAAATACATCCTTCCTAGCCAAGTGAAATAGGTAGAATTCGTTTATAGCACTCGCCGGCCGCTGCCGCGGCACCGTTCGCTTCGCTCGCTCAACTCGTGCGTTGTGGTCGCAGTTCTAACATAAACCTAACCTATCCATGTCGGTTCTGGGTAGGGAGTTTTCCGGGTGGACCTTTATATGCTGCCCTAACCAAGTCAAATGGGTAAAAATCGGGGCAACATATAAAGACCCACCCGGAAAACTCACACTGACAAGTACCTCAACGCTTCTTCACACCATCATCCGCGCCACCTTCTATCTGTGGATTAACAGGGCTCACGCGTTGTGTGACCCGGAGTATTTAGATGAAGAACTGACCCACGTGCAGGAGGTGCTCAGGAGAAATGGATACAGCGTTAGGAGGACACGCTCTTTCCGAAGGAGTAGGGAGAAACGTCCAGACCTCCCAAGGCAGCAGGCATTTTTACCGTAAATTAGGAAGATAACGGATAAAATTGGTTCAATTTTGAAATCATATTCGATAAACACCGTTTACGCCCCTATGTCAAAGACGCCACAGCAGGTGTGATCACCGAAGGACATTATTCCTTACCAGACACCAGGCGTCTATGAAGTTTGACTGCAGCTGTGGTAGTTCGTACATCGGGCCAACGAAGCGAACGATCGCGAAGGAACACATCGCTGCGGTCAAGAATCGCCAGGTGAAGAAGTCAGCGATTGCCAAGCATTTATTGTTATCAGGACCAAACCAGTAGATTGAGTTGCATGCACCGCGTGTCTTTTCTAATGAACGACATTACTACCGAAATTGTTCGTGAAGCGGATGAAATTAAGAAACATGACAATTTCAACCGAGAAAGTGGATACAAGCTCTCATCTACGTGGAATCCAGTGATAAAGATGTGCAAGTGTCGTGAGATATCTCCGGATATATCTTCGGATATAGTACCTAAGTGTGGTGTGCCGCGTCCCTTATGACTGTTGACAGAAACTGTTTATAAAATCGAGTGTCGGTACTCGACCTACCCTCGGTTACTACCCTCAACTATCAGCATGAGAGGACAACGCTCGCCGCTGCTCCAGTCTCCTCGCGACCATGACTATTGTAACATAGTCGAAACGTAAGACGAATAAAAATTAAAATACACGATTAAGACCCGGAAATAGTACATTGCGATACAAGTGTGGAAAGTTGATCATTCCATAGAGGTGGTAAAAGCCGAGATGGAATTATCAATCCACACGTGTATCGTAAGACGTTTATATCACAGTTGCGAATAAAAAAAAAGACTTGTTAAAATAATAAAAAGTTTTTAAGAATTTTTAGGTTATGTTTACTATTTTTTTAGGCAATATTTTTTACTTAATTACACCCTAATCACCACAACACAAGCCTAGTTACTCCTGATCCCATAGGTGGATGTAGTTAAAATGCTAGAAATATGGCTAATATAAACTTAGATTTTCTGTTTCTAAGCTACTTGTCTTTGTTTTGTTAATGTTTATTACATGATTGTGTTTTACAAATAAAGTGTATATCTATGAAGTCATCTAACTTTTAACCGACTTCAAAAAAGGAGGAGGTTCTCAATTCGTCGCGTATATATTTTTTTATTTGTACTGTTCGGTCTTCATGCAAGATTAGATGTCTTGCATAAAGATTGAACAGTAAAAATATAGAAATCACAGCTCCCGAAACTATCCAATTATATCGGCGCAGCTGCGCGAAAATCATTTAGGTTAATTGACATTATTTTAAAAATATATTATTCACTTACAGTACATACTTTTCTCATATATTTTTTTTACAAGGATATTCAAGTTTTCACTGGTTTAATTTGAAGAATGTTATGGAGCAACAAAATAAAACAATATCAATTTCTGCTTTGGACCCACCAACTTAAACCCTTAAACCTTTAAGAGGCGAGTCCCTAAAAACGTCATTTACTATTTTAAAAATATTGAAGAACTCCCTGCATTGTAAGACACTAAAAAGAATTCTCGATAGCTTATTAGATGAGTCTACAGTTTCACTATCAGATATTTTGAAAATAATCCATAGTTTTTGAAAAAACAATTATCAACTTTGATGAAAAACATCGAAATCGACCTTTTCTATTTTAAGTATCTGTGCTACTTCGTTGTTATATTTGAAAATATTTTTGGTTAAATTGTGAGACAAAAGTATAGAGAATGCATTCATCGTTGCAGTTTTTTACTTATTGAAACCAAATAATAATAATCAATGCCGAAACATAGATATTTTTTTTGGTTCAAATCATTCCTCGCTGCCCATACATTTTAGTATGAAGCAGTAGCTCGCGACATTTCGCTTTATATTAGATGTCACGGCGCGCAAAATTGACAGTGTCATCTCAGTATTCAAGGTGAGAGCACGTCCATTTGTTTCTCGACATTTATTGTTTGACCTGGCATAAGGGTGGGGTGCTAGTGTTGCACACGACAACTAATTTGTAATTGTACCTATTCTTCGAGCAAGGAGTCGAAACTAGGTATAATCCGCGCACAATGAGAATAGGATGGAACCTTGTCAAAGTAAATCGAAAATGACAGTTTATAAATACATATATAGGTAAATAAATATTGCAGGACATTCCACACATCGCCATCTAGCCCCAAGCTAAGTAACAAGACTTGTGTTATGCGTGCTAGCCAACGGATATACTACATATACTGGGTTATTGGAAATTATACTAGCAAGCCGTTGAGGGCTACTTCTGTGCACCCAAACCAACAACTTTTGTTCTACGACTTTTAGAAATTCGAACTTTTTTCGAAAATTTTGAGGTTAGGTTTACCTGAAAATCAGCTGTTCCTTACACGGAGAGGTCAGTAACCTTAAAATTTGACTTATTTTTTAAATTTCATGTACTGTTTTTGGTCTGAATGACCTTTGTTTTAAAAAATCAGCAAATACCTACCTACTTATAAAAATTTGTAAATATATACATATAATACATAGAAATAACCAGACCACAGACAAATATTTAAGCATAAATACTTGTCTGAGGCGGGAATCGTACCTGTGTGGCAGTCCGGCATGGTGACCATTGTGCCAACTGGGTCGTCTTCAAGTAGCGTTAGCATAAAAGTTCTGAATAATGGGTAATTCGTTTTGTTGTAATTAGTTATTTTTTATTTATTCATATTTAGTGTAGCTACATATATAGTATAAGCATTTCTACTGTATGTGAAGACTTCACGGACAAACATACATACTGACACATATACGGGTCAAACTGAGAACCGCCTTTTTTTGAAGTCTGTTAAAAATACACAAAAATGTTTCATGGTTGTAATCCTTTCAATAATAATGTTTAGGGATATTTTTTTTAGTTATTCCAATTATTATTCCCCAATGCCACTCATATGTGCTTCATGGGAATCATCATCAGAGCTTTGACTTTCTTCAGAAGTATCGCTTTCTGAAAAAAATGAAGTTGATGCAGCCAAAGTTCCCTCACCTCGGATGCGTGACACCGTGTTTTAGATATGCTTGTTGCTCGTTCGGTTATTTTTTTTTGTATTTTTGAACAAACCCATAGGTTTGTCAAAAAGATCTCTTGACAATGTAATTCCCGAATTACTAGATTCGTGATCCACAGCCAACTATGTCATCATTTTCAATGCGTTAGAAAAACCGACTTCGTTCCTGATCGAAATATCTATCGACTGCCAGAACTATTTGAGGTGGTTGACTATTCAAAGTTTTACCCCATTTTCCACTCATTATCACTAAATCACTAAAATAATCACACAATAATTAATTACATAAATCTAGCATTTATAATAAAACAAACCACAATTTATAACAACACAAACCACGGTCGGAATTTATTATTTGTTTATTTAATCACTTTAATAAGCACAGTCCTAATGTGCTCGTTTTATTTATAATTTTGGAGAAAACATTTTTTTAAATGAAATCGCCATTGCTCCATAGACAATCTACCACAGACAATAATAATTTTTCTTTAAATCAATGGGTCTGTTTCAAATCCGCGACACTATGACCGTGCAAATAACTAATTTATACCTAATTATTATTCAGAACTTTTTTTCTAACGCTACTTTTCTGTCATTTTCGATTTACTTTGACAAGGTTCCATCCCATTCTCATTGCGCGCGGGTTATAATGTGATATTGATTATTTATTTTAACCTAAGAAATAACTGTTTCTATATTTCATTTTAATTTTTGACATAATTATGACAGGCAAACATAGACAAAAAATTAAATACTTCATGGACTGTGGTTTTTTACCTTTCGATATAGGGCATTACAACAAACAAATAATGCCTTCACACCAAACCTCTAAAGCGTCTCGGAAATGGGATATTTGAAGAAACGTTTATCCTACGATTTTATAAAAGTTCGCGGTGCACTTTGAGACCCATACCCTTCGATAGAGGGCATTACAGCGAAAAAATTATGCCTACACAACAAACCTCAAAAGTGTCACGGAAAAGGACGCGGTGATACGTCTTGTAGAAATACTTGGTCACAATGCTTTTATTTGAATATCCCGTTTCTGAGCTGTTTTAGAGGTTTGGTGTAAAGACATTATTTTTTTATTGTAATGCCTTTTATCAATAGGTATGGGTGTCAAACTGCACAGCGGCATTTTAAATTACTATGCCGGTTGTGTCCAAAGATCTTTACATTTCGATCTCTAATTGGATATGTTTTACAAACAATTTGCGGGAAAGAAAAACTCAACTAGTATTTGACGTTCCTGCCTTTTGCAGGACTTTTTTTTTTTTTTATTTTCTCTAAAGAAATTAAAATAGGAATTTATTGAGCTGTCAAAAATTAAATAAAAATATGGAAAAGGTATGATTTAGGTAGGTAGGATGTATTAAAATTGTAGCTTATTTTTATATTTTAATCCTATATATTGTAACTTATTTTTATTCAAGGTTAATAATAATGGGAAAAGTAAAAGGAAATTACTATAAATCCCAAAAAAATAAAGGAAGATTTAAGACAAACCAGTAACTATAATGTACTCATCTTTTTACCCAACTATATCGAATATTATAAAGATTGGTAGGTGTTTTGCCTGAATATTTATATAATAATATAATATGATGCTGATACCGACACGTTTTAACCTGTTTCTTAGTAGGGCACATAGGTACAGACGAACGTTTATGTGTGAATTTTCAATATATAGAGACGGATGTAATAATTATTTCGCATAATTATTATTATAAAAATATATAAATATAAAAATTATTATAGTACAGAACATTTACTTATTGACAATTTCGTTATCAAACAAAATACCCAAAGAACGTACACTCTGACCCCACCCTTTCCCGCCAGCTACTTACTACCGGACTGCAGTTTTGCGATGTGACAAGTTAAATACTACATACATTCCGTGTTTTCTATGATATTCATAAACATCCTACGAAGACGAACGCTTGATGAATATGCAACTTGTACAAAATGTATGATGCATCGAAAGTAGATTTATTTGTTTCCAGGGTGCGTAATTTTAATACTGCGTTGCACCTGTGTGGCTAGAAAATATCAATGTGTGTGTTCTATCAGAAGTTCCCACGGTCAAGGATTACAGGCTTATGAAGAAATGTTAACTGGAAAATATTATTGGAATGAATATGAGGTATAAAGACCTCATTTTGATCATATTTAACAATATAAATGAGTACAAAGAATACTCACCAGTCGTATCTTGATCCAACTTAGTTTGTTTCCCGGATCTAAGACTTCTTGTAGGAATATCCTGATCTAACGACATGCGTTTCCTTCCAACATTCGATGTCCCAGGAGCAGTTTCACTTCCCACATCATCTACCACCTCCTGAATATCAAGTTCAACATCTTTCAACACATGCGTCTTGTCATCTTCAGCATCAAAATAATCTTGTACATTCACCCATTCAATTTTGTCTGAAATCTTTGAAATTTTTCTTTTAATACCACAAGACTCTGTGTGGTCACTACTGTCATTATTTGGCACATGTTTCTTGTCTTGTTCTGTATCTGACACCTGGGTATTATCTTGTTCATCGACTGACACCTGTGAGTTTTCTGGATCATCACCTGATATCTGTGTACTGTCTTCAGTTGTCTGTGAAACATGTGTGGGATCACTTACAACTTCATGCTTTATTTCATCCGTGATAAAAGTTCCTGCATCATTTTGATCTGCATCCTCTGAAACATAAATAAATAGATATTATGTTAGTTCAGAATGTCATTGTGCTGTATCACTTTACTGTATCAATTTTTAAAAAAAAGTAGCGGGTCTTTAAAGTCAAAACCTTGTGTAGAGTTTTTGTGAAGAGGGATTAATTTCACATGAAAATTTTGGACAATTGGAATTCTGTGTTGATTGGATTGAAGGGTTTCTTGTACCAAAAACCGTTACAAAATCCCATATCAGATATTCCATCCCATAAGTTTATTGCAACCCTATCCAAAGCAACTAAAACCCAAAACCACACAGAGGTTTTTTGTTTTATTTCACCACTCTCTGTGACCCGCCTAGAAGCCCAACCAGTCGGAGTAAAAAATGAACTGATACATTAACATTGGACGTGACTGTCTCCTCACCTGTTTCTGTCGACTCTTGTTTGACTTGCGGCTCCCAGATGTCCAAAACCTCAGGTGAGATCTCGGTGAGGGAGAACAGCGGCCTCGCCGTAAGCTTGGACTGAAAGCATAACGTGAATAGATGTAGACTAGTGTCTATTTGCTAGTAAAGTGCTCATATCATATGATATAGGTACTCACGTCTGTGTGAGCGTGGTTCTGGTACCACCAGTCCAGGGCGTCGTTGGATTCCCTCGCAGTTTGAATAAACCTACGACATCGGCGCAGCTGCGACACACAGACGCAGCACAACGTAGTCGGCCGGCCAGCTCGCTGCAGCTGCAACCATACAACACACACTGTCACACACAGCCCCCACTACACACAACACACACGCTACACATACACAGGCTTACCTTGACGCCGGTTACTACATCGTACGTCTCTTCTAGCGCCGTGTTCGCGACGCTGTAGGTGTTAAGATCGCCAGCGAGACACACTCTGCACACAGCGGTCGGCGGCGCGTCCATTGTCTCGGTGCTACCCTGTGTTATTTACTGATTACACTGCACTTACTGACTGATAGACACAGAACACTATTGTCCACTATTTAAACTCCTAGGAAGGAAGGTCCGTAGCTACTACGGAGACCGGTTGTAGCCGACCTAAGTTCCCACCGTCGCCCGATGTTGCGTTGAAGCCTCAGCGATTCGTATAGCGGGATTACATTTATTATATAAGTTTACTCCTAACGCTGCTGATAGATTACAAGCTAAACGTAAATATGTACTCTCAGCTTGCATAATTCCTTGGTCCTTTGCTTGAATAAAATACACAAAGATAATCACGAATGAGAAATGGAAAGCAAAGCATCATCAATATTGACATTGACAATATTTATTTTTTTTCATTGACAATTTTGACAAACATCAAAACGTTTTTTTTATCATAGCTGCTTCAACGGCTTGTGAATATTATTGCCAGTATTATCAAGATGGGTGTCAAGCTTCGACTATTTTATAGCATATACCTACCTATCAAGTCAATATTTTGCATCAAATTATGGCTCCGGATTTTCAGAAATCAGTCTAAAAATGTGATAGATAAACGTAAGTAACAGTTTGTCAAGTCAGGGGTCTTAATAAAGTTGCGGTGGCTACATTAGGTAGGTACCTACCTACTATTAGCACACTATTAGGAGATATTGTAGGCCACGAAAAAAAGTCCATGTTTGACACCAATATAACACCGATTTTTATTACCACTAGGCATCCACTAGGTAGGATAATATACACTTGTGCACTTTCCATAGATGCTAAATATCCATGGTACCTAATATTCCATTAAAAGATAACTGCGGCACGACCGTGGACATGTTGTTGGCTCGTTCCCGCCAAAACCACAAAAACGTTCTTGTTTTATCATAGAACTAGCGACCCGCCCCGGCTTCGCACGGCTATATTATGCATGTATTATACATATAAACCTTCCTCTTGAATCACTCTATCTATTAAAAAAAAACCGCATCAAAATCCGTTGCGTAGTTGACCGAACGAGCGAAGCGAGAGAGGTCTAGTGTTGAGAAGGGTCGGTCGCTCGTATGTTTGTATGTTTGTATGTTTGTATGTTTGTTCGACGATAACTTGAGTACCGTTGCTCTGATCTTCATGATTTTTGGTATACAAGTAGTTGAGGTCCATAGAATTTTTAAGTTCGAACATGAGCAGGATCGGTCAGGGGGTTACGGAGATAGGGGTCCAAAAGGGGATCTACCTATATGGCACACAAACTATACTGCAAATATACCCGAGTGGGGTATCAAATGAAAGGGCGTAACTTCGGTGACAATAATATGGTACCATGGAACTGATCTGATGATAGAGCTGGAGGGAATCTGCAGGAATTATCTCATTATCCATACTTCATAGTTCATTCATTCAAACTACTCGTCAAGAATCGCCTTGACGAGTAGTTTGTCTTTCAATGGTAACCAGGGTCTGATGATGGAACTGGAAGGTGGTCATAGGAACTTCGCAATGAAACGACACAACCACATCGAGTTTGGGCTCGTTAGAATCGTCTTGACAAGTAGTTTGTCTTTCAATGGTGACCAGGGTCTGATGATGGAACTGGAAGGTTGTCATAGGAACTTCGCAATGAAACGACACAACCTCATCGAGTTTGGGCTCGTTAGAATCGTCTTGACGAGTAGTTTGTATTTCAATGGTGACCAGGGTGTGATGATGGAACTGGAAGGTGGTCATAGGAACTTCGCAATGAAACGACAGAACCCCATCGAGTTTGGGCTCGTTAGAATCGCCTTGACGGGTAGTTTGTCTTTCAATGGTAACCAGGGTCTGATGATGGAACTGGAAGGTGGTCATAGGAACTTCGCAATGAAACGACACAACCTCATTGAGTTTGGGCTCGTTAGGATCGTCTTGACGAGTAGTTTGTCTTTCAATGGTGACTAGGGTCTGATGATGGAACTGGAAGGTTGTCATAGGAACTTCGCAATGAAACGACACAACCCCATCGAGTTTGGGCTCGTTAGAATCGTCTTGACGAGTAGTTTGTCTTTCAATGGTGACCAGGGTCTGATGATGGAACTGGAAGGTGGTCATAGGAACTTCGCAATGAAACGACACAACCCCATCGAGTTTGGGCTCGTTAGAATCGCCTTGACGGGTAGTTGGTCTTTCAATGGTAACCAGGGTCTGATGATGGAACTGGAAGGTGGTCATAGGAACTTCGCAATGAAACGACACAACCACATCGAGTTTAGGCTCGTTAGAATCGTCTTGACGAGTAGTTTGTCTTTCAATAGTAACCAGGGTCCGATCTAACATATTAAGTTATCAAAGACCAAAAAGTATAAAATAAATTAATAGAATAAAAAACTAAAAAAACACGCTTTAATAAAAAAAGTCCAACTAAAAAATAGAAAATAAAATCTAATAAATTTGGATTAAGAATATTGTACTTAAATAGTAAGCGTGTTACATTGTGATTGCAAAAGAAAAATAACGAAGGTGTAGCATCACAAATTCACAATGTAACACGCTTACTATTTACAATATTCTTAATCCAAATTTATTTAAATTTTAAATTTATAGAAATTTATTACTTTGCCCCAAATCGTCCGAACTCTCTTTGCTTCATTTCCTATAATTATTTATTTCATAATCATGGGCTGTTTTACAATAATAGTGGTGGATAGTATAAAATAGTAGGAATGTTCGGTTCTAGCCGCTCTAGAGACTCTGATAATTATAAAATTTGTGACTAATTTTTTTATAATTTTTATTGACTTGTTATATTTTAGTTTAGGGACTTATTACAGGACATATTGGCCTCAAACTTCTCTAATATATTCTCGTTCTCGAGCTTGTCTTCTCGTTTCCTCTTACGTAACATTATGATAAGTAGATAAATAAGGAAGGAAGGAAAGGAATTACTATCTTCTGGATATTATGTTGGACACATTCAAAATGTCTTGAGTAAAAATAAAGAGTCAACGGATGTCCAGGGGTGTGATGATTGAGCTGGCCTATGCTTTTAGAACTTAACAACAACAACAAGTTATGCCTATCGTGTTTGGATTCTCTAAATCATCCAATGTCAGATAATAGCGATACTAGGCACCTATCATTCAAATAAGATAGACCTGTCGTATTTGGAGTCTTTCGTCGTTATATTATACATTTT
This sequence comes from Idaea aversata, assembly GCA_907269075.1. Classification (NCBI taxonomy): domain Eukaryota; kingdom Metazoa; phylum Arthropoda; class Insecta; order Lepidoptera; family Geometridae; genus Idaea; species Idaea aversata. The sequence goes on from OU026083.1 coordinate 1,543,502, forward strand.
AGTACTTTACGCTGAAATATAATAAACGCTGAAAAAAACTCGTGAGGTCTCAGTTCGGGGCGAACTACTAGTTTTAAAGATTTAAGCATACAAAGGGATATAGGGACTTATGGACAGAGAAAGCGACTTTGTTCTAAACTATGTAGTGATAGTGATAGTGTAGAGTCTTGCGCAAGAAACTTCAAAATTCTATGGTCTTGCATTAGCTACAAAAATGCCGATTTCGTGCAGATGGCTTTTACATAGATTTATAGCAAATTTTTAACTTGAGGTATCAAATAGTAGTGATTCAGTAGTAGGTAGGTATAACTAACAATATAGAGTTTTTAAATTCAGAGAGTGGTCCCGCCATTTTGACGCTAATATATAGGTAAGTAATAAGATAAAGAAGTAGAAACAAGTCGTACGGTGATTGTTCACCCCCTTCTCTCCCCCTCTTTTGTATCACAAATTACAGATTTTTTATTATAAGTACAGATATTTTGCGATTTTTTATAAAAAAAGGTAAAAGCTACAACAAAACTGTTATTGAGCAATATGATCATCATTAATTTATGTAGGTCTAAAGATGCCTGAAGAGCGTGTAGAAAATAAAACTTTCAGCCCTAGGGAAAATCGCTTTCACTGACAGCTGTCATGTCAAATTATGGCTTCGCACGGCTTGTGCAATATGCATGTAGCCAGTATCAGTATGATTACGCATTAGGAACTTCAAAAACCTAACCTCCTTACTTTAAGTAACACCAAAGAATAACACTACATGTATATAACCTCTTTGGTCCCAACCTTGGAAGAGGATCAGGTAGTATGGAGTCTCTCATTCACTCTCATTGTTAGGAAGAATTTTATGTATTATTCGTAATGAAAAGCACAGTGTTTACCTCGGATGAAAGACTCATTAAGTCCCTCGAACTATTAGCGCCCTCGCTACACTCGGGCGCCAAACTCCGTCTCGGGACTTGTAATGAGTGACTTTCACACCTAGGATAACAATGTACCTACTATTTCATTACTCATACTCCGAAAGTAGGTCTCAATATGCCTGAAGAGCGTGTAGAAAATAAAATTTCCAGCCCTAGGGCTTTTCGCTTTCACTGACAGCTGTCATGTCAAATTATGGCTTCGCACGACTTGTGCATTAGGAACTTCAAAAACCTAACCTCCTTGCTTTTTTTTTTACAACAAAGAATAATAATTATAGCTTGGCACGGCTCATGCATACTGCCAGAGTATAGTACTTAGTAACTTTTTTCTCAGTAATCAAATTCAAGTAGGTATATTTAGTTCAAGATATCTTATTCGGTAAGTATCGCCGTATTTAAGTATTGAATACAAATAGCAGAAACCTAAAAAAAAACACTACATAATGTATAACAAAGAGGTCCCAACCTTGTAAGAGGATCAGGTAGTATGGACACATGAGTACCTACTCATGTGGTATGGAAGCTCATAGTCTCATTCACTCTCGTTGTTAGGAAGAATTTAATGTATTATTCGTAATGAAAAGCACAGTGTTTACCTCGGGTGAAAGACTCATTAAGTCCCTCGAACTATTAGCCAAACTCCGTCTCGGGACTTGTAATGAGTGACTTTCACACCTAGGATAACAATGTACTATTTAACTTTCATTAAAAATATATATGTACCTATACAGGGTGAAATTGTCGAGATGCGTGAAGGGTGGGTAATGACTTCAACGCGTGGTAAAAAAAAGTAGGACACGACGTTAGGCGTAGGAAATTAAATTTACAATATCACAAAAAAAAATGAAAATAATTGAAGTACTAAAGTGGTGCCAGCCGTGACCTAAGCTCGCACGCACGCCGCACGCGCCTGTCCGCGCCACGCCTGCGCCTCGCGGCGCAACGACCGAAGGACGCGACGCGACAACGACTAACGATGTACCTACTCATCATTAGATAGGTAGGTAAAAAATGAAATAAGTACTTATGTTAATAAAAGGCGCCCCTAGTTGTAAGTACCTATCTGTGGTAGGTCTTTAGGCTACCTACCTGTAATAAAGATAAATAAACTTTTCCTTCATACTTGAATACCGGCTAGACCTTATCGCTTTAACCGATAAGGTCGCCTGTTTGTACAATTTAATAAGCTTTCTTGTACTCTTTGATTTTTTTTTTAAATGTTTTGTGTGTTGTACAAATGAAGTGTTTATCTATCTATCTATATAACTATCTAGACGGTCAAAGATGCAATAACTAAATAGGTTTGTAGGTACCTACTTACTGAGAATTAACACTACTTTGAGAAAAACAACAAAATACCTACGCAGGTATCTAAATATCTCTCTAAATAAAAATATTTTTATGCCCCGACCGACTAAGATCGCAGCTCTAAAATAGGTAGGTCTAGATGCCTACCTACCGAGCTGCGATCTTAGTCAGTTAGCTGCGACAGTCAGGAAATTCCCGATTTGGAAACTTGAATTTTGATGTCGATATTACAGGACCCATCGACGTTTTCTATCGAAGTGTACTGTATACCTACTAACAAACAGCTGTATTGAGGATGATTTATGCTAGATAGATAGATTAATCATTAACAGGGCTATTAATAAACGCGTACTAAGATCGTACTAGCAGGACGATGTTACATTTCTCTTTCAACTTTAAAGTTCTTGCCATAAGTAAAAGACGTAGGTACCTAAGTAGGTACGTGTTTAATTAAGTACTTATAGCCTTGTTAGATCACTTACACATTAGTCGTCGGTAGATGGGTACATGATGGGTACTTACGATTAGGTACACACCTACCGATCACTCTAAGTACAGCTGTTTGTCGGTAGGTAGTTACGACTACGTACCTATCGACCAAAGGATGCCGCGTCCCGTCCGGGCCCCGGCCGGGGCCTTTTTTGTATGAAAAAACACGGATTGATTTGATTAAAAAATCTTTTTATACGATAATACATCCTCGTCGGGTGGACAGGCCTGTTGCCCCTTGCTTAGGCATGTGTTGGCACTTCAGTAACTTTTTAGTAGCACATAAAATTCACACAATGTTCAATTTCACACACAATTCTCCGAAGACTGGGCGGTGCTCTGGTGGGATATCTTTCACGAAACCGACGCTGTGTTGCACTTAAATTGCTCGTTTCGTTATACCACACAGCCATGTTATAAACCTGTTCATTTGTGAACTCTGACCACATGAGTAAATAATACAACCAGAGACTAATGTGTCATACAAGGCTCTCTGACAAGTCCACTACTACAAGCACATGAGTAAATAATACAACCAGAGACTAATGTGTCATACAAGGCTCTCTGACAAGTCCACTACTACAAGCTTAATGCGCATGTGTGCGTGGGCACTGGCGGCACGTCACGTACGGAGAGAAACCGGTCTATACTGGCTCGGCCAGTGCCCAAGTTCAGGGCTGTCACCCTCGCATGCGAGCGGTAAACATCACGCGTCGCATGTTTGTTTCATATTGTTTAATAAAATATAGTGTTAATAATTTGATCTTAAGTAGGGACGGAGTGAGTGTGGACCATTCTTGTGTTATGGTGACGAGTGACGAAATTAAGAAGACTTAAATAATTTTCTTTCTTTCGAAGGAAGGGTGGGAACGATTGAGTGAGTGAGTGAGCGTGTGCTCCAGTCTAAGCAGCTAGGCTTGTGTTATAGTGACTAGACGCGACAGATATAATAGTTATAAATATGTAACTTTACTGGGTGGGAATTAAGTGTGAGTGCTCCAACCTAAGCAGCTAGGCTTGTGCTATCGTGACCAGACCACGGATAGAAGATTTTCTTTTATAGAGAGGTAGGGAGGAAGAATGGAAACGATTTAGTGACTGAGTGCTCCAGTCTAAGCAACTAGGCTTGTGTTATAGTGACTAGACACGACAGAAAGCATAGTTATATGCATGTATAACATACTACTTGTGAATTCTAGTATGTCAACGTTTATCTATTTAACGTTTGACTCTGTGACATCAAAGTTTGCCGGAAAGCCATAAAAATTTCTGATTTAAGTATTATGTTCATCATTCATTTATTTACCTACTAGCTGCACCCCGCGGTTTAACTCGCGTAAGTCTCGATTCCGTGGAAATATCAAAAAAAAAAGTAGCCTTCTAGAAAAATGGACTGACCAACACAAAAATATTTTTTCAATTCGAACCAGTAGCTCCTGAGTTCAAACAAACAAACAAACTCTTCAGCTTTATAATATTAGTATAAATTAATTATCAATTCAGATTACATTACCGCGTTAAAATAAACGCCCATAATAAAAGACACTGATACTTACACATTTTTTTTGGAACGAAGTTCCTTATCGCGCGTTGCGAAAAAAGAAACGGAAAAAATTAAGACCATAAGATGTAACAACACTTTTTGCATAGAAAGCAAGCTAGTTATTTTCGTTTCGTCTTTCTATTTCGCATTGAACAGTGTGGTGTCGCGACGATTATTTACAAAAAAAAAGTAGATATAAAAAAAAACAAAAAACTTTAATTTATTACTCCTTAACTAATTAATCGAAAGGAACTTTGTTCTATCCGGGTGTCCCTTGACACCTCTCAAGTTTTTTTTATTTAATATAATCCACCTGTGCCAACCCTACATGATTATGTCACAATTACGTATTCATTTTGACAGCTCCGAACAACCTTAGTCTCTGGTCATCTCTACTCATGTGCTCTGACATCGCAAAATTTAGGTTTTCTACGCGCGCGAAGTTGTCTCTATGACAGTAATTCCGTGACTGATGATTTATTATTATTTTGCAAGAGAAAGGGGCGGGGCTTAATGGCTCAGCTGCATTGTCGGCACTTGTCGGTATACTTTGTCGGCAGAGTTGACTGACGCGCGATAGGTAGTACTTACCTAACCAACTGTCCACGTGTACTGTATTTACAACGCTCGGATTGTATTGATACTTGGATTATTTAAATACAAATTGTAACACTTGGCATAGGTAGGAACAGTATCGGCCTAGTAGTACCACATGAGTAGAGATGACCAGAGACTAAGGTTGTTCGGAGCTGTCAAAATGAATAGGTACGTAATTGTGACATAATCATGTAGGGTCGGCACAGGTGGATTATATTAAATAAAAAAAACTTGAGAGGTGTCAAGGGACACCCGGAGAGAACGAAGTTCCTTTCGATAATTAGTTAAGGAGTTGTAATAAATTAAAGTTTTTTGTTTATTAATTTTTGAAGTGAAAACTTCTTATGGCGCGTTGGGCACTTTTGTGGGTGAGCATTTTCAGCCGTTCTCGCGACAGATGAGATTTGACAGATGAGATTTTACACAGGTATACAGCGCGACAGATGAGATTTTACACAGATATACAGTTTTCACTTCTGCCTGCACTCCCGGAGTGCGCTGTTTTTTTTTTTTATATCGAGGTACTTTTTTTTGTAAATAATTGTCGCGACACCACATTGTTCAATGCGAAATAGAAAGACGAAACGAAAATAACTGGCTTGCTTTCTATGCCAAAAGTGTCGTTACTTATTTTGGTCTTAATTTTTTCCGTCTCTTTTTTCGCAACGCGCAAGAAGGAACTTCGTTCCAAAAAAATGTGTAAGTGTCTTTTATTATGGGCGTTTATTTTAACGCGGTAACAATGTATTCTGAATTGATGATTCATCTATACTAATATTATAAAGCTGAAAAGTTTGTTTGTTTGTTTGTTTGAACTCAGGAACTACTGGTCCGAATTGAAAAAATATTTTTGTGTTGGTCAGTCCATTTTTCTAGAAGGCTACTTTTTATTTTGATATTTCCACGGGATTGAGACTTACGCGAGTAAAACCGCGGGGTGCAGCCTAGTAGGTAAATAAATGAATAATCAACATAATACCTAAATCAGAAATTTTTATGGCTTTCCGGAAAACTTTGATGTTACAGAATCGAACGTTAAATAGATAAACGTTGACATACTAGAATTCACAAGTAGTATGTTATACATACATAATAATAACTATGCTTTCCGTCGTGTCTAGTCACTATAACACAAGTCTAGTTGCTTAGACTGGAGCACTCACTTACTAAATCGTTTCCATTCTTCCTCCCTCCCTCTCTATAAAAGAAAATCTTCTGTCCGTGGTCTGGTCACGATAGTACAAGCCTAGCTGCTTAGGTTGGGGCACTAACACACTCAAATCCCACCCAGTAAAGGTACATATTTATAACTATTATATCCGTCGCGTCTAGTCACTATAACACAAGCCTAGTTGCTTAGACTGGAGCACACGCTCACTCACTCACTCAATCGTTCCCACCCTTCCTTCGTAAGAAAGAAATTTTTTTAAGTCTTCTATTTCTTCACTCATCACCATAACACAAGAATGGTCCACACTCACTCCCTCCCTACTTAAGATCAAATTAATAACACTATATTTTAATAAACAATATGAAACAAACATGCGACGCGTGATGTTTACCGCTCGCATGCGAGTGTGACAGCCCTGAACTTGGGCACTGGCCGAGCCAGTATAGACCGGTTTCTCTCCGTACGTGACGTGCCGCCAGTGCTCAGGCACACACGCGCGTCAAGCTTGTAGTAGTGGACTTGTCAGAGAGCCTTGTATGACACATTAGTCTCTGGTTGTATTATTTACTCATGTGACACTACGTCTTAATACCGGCGAAGTTATCCGTTCTCACCGCTAGATGGCAGCACACATCAAATTAGATCGCGCAAACGTTGTGTTTCCGCATCATATAGACATCTGGACCCGAACACTGTCCGATGGAGATGATCCGACCAATCCTCCCTAGGCTAACTCGGGTGTGCATCGGAACTCTGCGTCCTTCCTGGAACAGTGCTTCTGGACTACCTGAAACTTCAGCCTGAAACCCCCCGCTTGCTCTCGCACCGCTGTTCACGGAGCATCCGCCTGTGCGTCCTAATTGGAACGCAGTGTGGGACCCGTCCGCGTTAAGGCTCTTCTCCTGAAAGCCTGAAACCCGACCCTGTAACCTCCTGAAACACGGAAAATAAACTCTTTGGCTGTAAACTCCTCCGTTTCATTCACCTCCTCTACAAAATTAATTTATTTAATAAAAAATACAATGCAATAAATAATTGCTTTGACTTATCCTATCGATATTTAAACACCTTTTGCATCGTTTGAAAACAATAATAACTCAATTTTTCAAACTTAAAATTTCGAATTTCCTATTTAGAAATACTTTACTACAGATTCCAAGTCTACCATGTCAAAATTTTGCGTGAATTTGATGTCACCCTGTATAATATATTTATATGTAAATGTACTAGGTATATGTTAATTATGTATTTATGTTACTTATTTATTTAGTTCATTTCCAATGGATGTCCATATGGACGTTTTGAACTTTGTATCCATGTATTTTTTATGTGACATGTCATACAACGCAGGATACTTGCGAACGAGTTCAATTAATTTTTCGTCGTCCATTGTCCGCAAAGTAATGCAACAAAAACATAGAGCGTGTCTCCTCACTAAACATCCGTCGCTCACTGCCCGGACGCAGCACGGAAGCGTGTTCGCATTACGACGGGACGTGGCGGGGCCGGGGCGGATCCGTGGAACAACCGTGGTGTAGACGAGCGTCGTCCGGGCCCGGACGGGCCACGGATGCGGCACGCCCCGGACACGGCCCGCTCTAATGAGAATAATCCCTTATTCATAGCGCAATTTTTTTATTATAAGTCATAGTAGTGGAAACATTTAATTTGCTTTTTGTTTTTACTGTAATTTCTTACTATTTTTTAAGAGCAATTTGTTTTCCTAAAACATTTATAAATAAAAAGTAATGTCGTCATTTACCTACTAGGTCTAAAAAAAACAAAAATCCCTCAGATTTCATCCCAAAACTCACGTTTAATATCTTGAAATATGGATAAAATTACAGTTTTTAGTACCTATAAGTACTTTTCTTGAATGAAAACCTCCAGCAATCGTGGTTTTTTTTTCAGACATTCACTAGTAAATGTCCTGTATCACGGGGCTATGGAGTCCCGGACCTTTGGAAGGCGTGCGTGGAGCCGAAGCCAACACGTAGAGGCCCTTTACAATAACAAGTATAATAGCAAACAATAGGGTGGATTCTAAACCGGCGATTGTCAGTAACAAAACGAAAACGACTGAAGGAAGTCAACAATACAGTACTTCATTTGATGGATACGTCAGGGCGCCGCCATCTTGACTACTGTTTTGTGTCTATAAATAGGAATAAAATGACGGAACGTGGTTCATTCTGTCGGAGTAGCTTCATGATGTCCGAACCTTTTTATGTTCGTACCATTTATTTGAGTTAATTAGTTTAATACCTTTTAGTGAGTGGATTAAGCGTTGTAGTAAAATAATGCCGATGGGTATGTAATTTATATGATTAAAATATGTTCTGACGATAAGTGCCTTTATATTTACGTAACCTTACGCTCAGATTTGATTAAAATACCTGGTCCTTTATACGATTATCCCTGTCTACACTATAAAGTGCAGTGAAGGACAACCTCCGGTTTGGATAGAACTATTGATACCTACTCTAAAGGACAAAACTACTTGAGCTATTGTGATGGGATGGTAGTGGACTAGATACTGGGGAACTATGGATACTATGGCACCTGCTGTAACTGTTGGAACGTGTTTAAGCCCCTTTTATTCATTATATTGGCAACACCGGTTGCATGTCACTTTTGTTACTTCCTTTCCTTTTTCATGTGGCAACACTCTCTGCTCGAACTGCCCGGTCTAATGTGTGTGTATCATATTGTTTGCCATTTTATATTATTTAATAATCGTAATTCATCTTACATTTGGACTATAGTTAAACGCCCTTATATTTTGATAAATATACTGCAGAGTGTTTATGCGACATTACATGGTTTCATTTGCCGACATCGTGACCTACCTAACCTCAATCAACGCTGCGTACTTGCTGCGTACTTACTATCTGCGGTGGAAGGCTCAAGGAGCAACTTCTACAGTAACAATGTCCAATAAACACGTAAAATGGCAGGCGGAGACTCGTCAACTCTCAGACTGGGCCACCCTAATTAGCCGCTAGTAAATGTTATTATTATTCGAAAAGTTATGTTGTTATAAGTTTATTATAAACGGTTTAACTACTATCTCGCATCTACCTACCTAGACCGTCAAACGCTAATCTAGAACAAAGCTTGAGTAAAAACTGTTCTAACGAGAAAACTATATGAATATTTGTAAATGGTTTTGAGCCATTCACTAGAATATAAAACTCTCAATAATCTGAAGTCAAGTCTTAGCCACAAATTAAACAAATTATTGTTTTATTGCCCGTCGGAAATCATTGATTTTGACTTCAGCGTGGTTCTAACGGATGAACGGCCATAAGTCACCCTTCCGCTTACATTTATAATCACATTTACCGCACATAAAAGGCTTTGCTTAAGTATGAGTCATTAAATGATGTTTCAAGTGACCCTTTCCCCTACACTTATAATCACACTTATCGCAAATTAAAGGCTTTGCATCAGTGTGAGTCATTATATTATGCTGTTTCAAGTCGCCCTTGTGCTTGCATTTATTTATTTATTTTATTTAAAGGAAAGTCTACAGCTAAGTTTAACATAATAAAACAGAAGAAATAGAAACAGAAAGCCAATTACAGACAATCACAAATAGAAACATACTAAAAATACAAAAGACAGCGTATCGAAAAATAGATAGTTAGATATATAACATAATAAATTCAGAACGCACACAACGACAAGAAGGATTCGCAGAAACAATATAAATACATATAACACATAAACAAGACTAGTAATCAGCGACAGAAAGGTCAGATTCGAAGAAGAGCTGACTGAGCACGCGCCTGAGACTTCTGAAGTCTGTATATTAAATAGATCGACACCATCAATCCCTCTACAAATCCTATTAAACCTACTGCTCGCTCGGTAGAGAAACTCATTTTGCCTATAGTTAGTGGATGCTCTAGGCAAGAACAATAGATCGCTGGATCTTAATGTTACACCAGTAGCTCTTAAGGACAACATCCCAAGCAGGTTAGGGCAATCGATTATGCTAGCCGCGATTTTAGATAAGAACACATGGTCAGCAATGGCTCGTCTATCAACTAAAGGAATCAAATGATGCTTTTTACAGAGATGTATATAATTGTCACTATTGTAGAACTCACGCGTACGGAAATACAGATAACGGAGAAACTTCCTCTGAACCCCTTCAATGCGATCAATGTAAATCTGATATAGGGGATTCCAGACCTGCGATGCGTACTCCAATTGACTCCTTACAAATGAACAATAAAGCACCTTAATGGTTTTCACTTGTTTGAAATCCTTTGGAGTACGCATGACAAATCCAAGAGCTCTAACTGCTTTCGAAATAATGGCTTCAATATGTTCGTCAAATAAAAGCTTAGAGTCATGAACAACACCCAAGTCACGGGTGCTCGAGAGCCTTGCAATTGAGACGCCCTTAAGCTTGTAATCAAAAGTGACGGGTTTAAGTTTCCTAGTAAAGGTGACAACGCTGCATTTTATAGGATTAAGATCAAGGTTGTGAGCAACACAATAATGTTCCAGTCTAAGTAGATCCGCTTGCAATGCTATTGCATCCGTCACTGATTTAACTCTGGCAAAAATTATCGCACATAAAAGGATTTGTTCCAGTATGAGTTAATAAAAGCCGTTTCAAGTTACCCTTTACCTTACATTTATAATCACACTTATCGCACATAAAAGGATTTGCTCCAGTATAAATAAATAAATATATATAAATATTTCAGGACATATTACACATCGCCATCCAGCCCCAAGCTAAGCAACTTAATGCTTGTGTTATGGGTGCCAGATAACGGATAAACTACTTATATACTTTTTTTTTTTTTGTAAATATATACATATTATACTTACATATAGGAAACACCCAGAACCAGAAACAAGAATTTATGGTCAGCATAAATACTTGTTCCCGGCGGGAATCGAACCCGCAACCTTCTGCGTCGCAGTCGGGTGTTCGCCCGACGCGCCACAGAGGTCGTCAGTATGAGTCATTATATGCCGTTTCAAGGTACCCTTTACCTTACATTTATAATCACACTTATCGCACATAAAAGGATTTGCTCCAGTATGAGTCATTATATGCAGTTTCAAGGAATACTTACGCTTACATTTAAAATCACACTTACCGCACATAAAAGGATTTTCTCCAGTATGCGTCATTAAATGTTGTTTCAAGTCACTCTTTACCCTACATTTATAATCACACTTATCGCACATAAAAGGCTTTGCTCCAGTATGAGTTAATATATGCCGTTTCAAGGTACCCTTTTCCTTACATTTATAATCACACTTATCGCACATAAAAGGATTTGCTCCAGTATGAGTCATTATATGCCGTTTCAAGTGACCCTTGCGCTTACATTTATAATAACACTTATCGCACATAAAAGGCTTTGCTCCAGTATGCGTCCTTAAATGTTTTTTCAAGTCATCATTCCGCTTACATTTATAATCACACTTATCGCACATAAAAGAATTTGCTCCAGTATGAGTCAATATATGCCGTTTCAAGGTACCCTTTTCCTTACATTTATAATCACACTTATCGCACATAAAAGGATTTGCTCCAGTATGAGTCAATATATGCCGTTTCAAGGAACCCCTTTGCTTACATTTATATTCACACTTATCGCACATAAAAGGATTTGCTCCAGTATGAGTCATTATATGCCGTTTCAAGTGACCCTTGCGCTTACATTTATAATCACACTTACCGCACATAAAAGGATTTTCTCCAGTATGCGTCATTAAATGTTGTTTCAAGTCACTCTTTACCCTACATTTATAATCACACATATCGCACATAAAAGGCTTTGCTCCAGTATGAGTCATTATATGCCGTTTCAAGGTACCCTTTACCTTACATTTATAATCACACTTATCGCACATAAAAGGATTTGCTCCAGTATGAGTCATTATATGCCGTTTCAAGTTACTCTTTACCCTACATTTATAATCACACTTATCGCACATAAAAGGATTTTCTCTAGTATGAGTCATTAAATGTTGTTTCAATTTATCCTTCCGCTTACATTTATAATCACACTTATCGCACATAAAAGGATTTTCTCCAGTATGAGTCATTAAATGCCGTGTTAAGTCACCCTTCTGCTTACATTTATAATCACACTTATCGCACATAAAAGGCTTTGCTCCAGTATGCGTCCTTAAATGTTTTTTCAAGTCATCATTCCGCTTACATTTATAATCACACTTATCGCACATAAAAGGATTTGCTCCAGTATGAGTCATTATATGCCGTTTCAAGTTACTCTTTACCCTACATTTATAATCACACTTATCGCACATAAAAGGATTTGCTCCAGTATGAGTCAATATATGCCGTTTCAAGGTACCCTTTTCCTTACATTTATAATCACACTTATCGCACATAAAAGGATTTGCTCCAGTATGAGTCAATATATGCCGTTTCAAGGAACCCCTTTGCTTACATTTATAATCACACTTATCGCACATAAAAGGATTTGCTCCAGTATGAGTCATTGTATGCAATTTCAAGTCACCCTTTTGCTTACATTTATAATCACACTTATCGCACATAAAAGGATTTGTTCCAGTATGAGTAATTAAATGCCGTTTTAAGTCACCCTTCCGCTTACATTTATAATCACACTTATCGCACATAAAAGGCTTTGCTCCAGTATGAGTCATTATATGCAGTTTCAAGTTCCCTTTTATATAAGTTGTATAAGTACACAGTGAGCATGAGAACATGTTCCGTTGGTGTCGAGGAGTCGAGGTTGTATCGGTGGTAGAAGGGTGGTGTCTCGCGGTGATCGGTCTCCGTTGCTCGAGCCCGGGACCATCTGTGAGAAGCATTGATCAGCGTTAGTTGTGTTCAGAGATGCAGCGTTCGGACAATATTCGCTCTGTGGCGGTCCACTAACAGCTGTTACTCGAGATTTCAAAGACTCAATCTATTTCGAAAATTCAATTTTTATAAAAAAATACACAAAACACGATAATATACAGGGTTTCCCAGAATTGGTGGATAATCCTGCACTTGCGTGTGGGGCGACGTGGGGCCCACCCACCAAAAAACATAAATCTACCCCAATCAGTTCTCGGTCTACGCCATTTTTTGTAAAATTTTAAAAAATCCCAGTTTTTCTTACATTATTGGGCACTACATCCGCTATTTTAGACCTAGATCAAATTTTTATTACACTTAAATTACATAAAAAAAACTCAACTACTTAGCATGGTGGTTAACAAGAAGTCACTGAACATAAATTTTATTTTTTAAATTTACTTAATTGCTGAGTTTGAGCACCTGTGGTGTAAAAAAATGTACTTATAGGAGTTGTATTAGCCAAACGTTAAAAAATAGCCGACATCATAAGGATTCTAAAACTGTAGCATACTTACTATCTACTTTTAATCGTAAAACTGAGCTTATTAATGTGTAAAAGTAGACATTTCATTAAAAAATGGAAAATTTATTTACAGATATTTTTTGCGAGATTTTATTAGGTAAAAGTAGTGCTGTCGACCCTAAAAATTAGACTTTACTACCTGCTTATTTAGATGAATTCGAGCAAGACAAACAGTGAAACATATGTTTTTGTTATGTACAGTTGTAAAAATGTGGTTTGCTGTTTTTTATGATAAAGGTGCTACTGCTATACTTAAGAGAAAGAAAATAAAACAGGTAATTAACCAACAAAACAATTATTACAAAAAATCATAACAAATGTTCAAATTGGACTCCTCTTGCCCTTATGCAAGCTCTACACCTTTTTCTAAAGGATCTTTATAATATGGAATTATAATGGAATCAAAAATAAAATTTATGTTCAGTGACTTCTTGTTAACCAGCATGCTAAGTAGTTGAGTTTTTTTAAGGTAATTTAGGTGTACCTACTATTATTAGGGAACACGTTAAGAGAAAAAAATCTGATCTAGGTCTAAAATAGCGGATGTAGTGCCCACAAATGTGAGAAAAACTGGGATTTTTTTAAATATTACAAAAACTGGCGTAGACCGAGAACTGATTGGGGTAGGTTTATTTTTTTTGGTGGGTGGGTCCCCACGTCGTCGCCCACACGCACGTGCAAGATTATCCACCAATTCTGGGAAACCCTGTATAATACCTACAGCTACACATTACAATATAAAAAAATGTAGTTATTATAACTGTTACCCGCGACTTCGTCTGCGGAAATTTACTACATCGAGTAGCTTTAACAAAAGCTCATTTTTTAAATTAAAAAAAAAACAACTTTTACAACCATTCTCCATTATGGGTCTATGTTATTTTTTTGTCATATGTTAACTCTGCAAACCATCGGACGGCAAACGAAACGAAAAAATATATTGCTTCCCTTTGACTCCCGCGACTTTTGACGTGTTAACTTTCTTGTCTTTTCAGTTTTTAGGGTTCCATACCTCAAAGGAAAAACGGAACCCTTATAGGATCACTTTATTGTCCGTCTGTCTGTCCGTCAAGACCCTTTTTATCAGGAACGCGTGGAGGTATCAAGCTGGAATTTCCGCAAATTCTCGACACTCGCAAGGGAATTAAAACCTAAAGGGTACCTTCAGTATACGTAGAATCACGAAATTTGGCAAAAAGCAACAAGCACAAATAAAAGAAAACTTCTAAAAAATAAAAGAAAGCTGAAAATAAAAGGGCGTCCCCACACATACATAGTTGGACCAATTTAACTTGACCCTTACCTACATGTATGGGCGCCTAAACGAAGGGGTCAAGTTAATTTATTAGAGAAAGACAGTTGAAAGTAATGTACGGTTTTTATTCGTTTTGGTAGCCTTCCGATGGTTTGTGAATCAGCCCTCTGATCTACAAACGAATCCCGGATTCGGAATCAGCACCCGCGATAACGTATTAGGACGCTTTAGATGTTTGGTATGAAGGCATTTTTTGTTCAACGTAATGTCTCTATCGATAAGTAAGGGTCTCAATGTGCACCGCGTCTGTTCATTCCGTCGTTCTGTCATCTGTTCTGTCCAAATGCCTTACATATTTGAAAATGTATTAAGAATACAAAAATTTGAATGGAGGGAGACAAAGCATGTTCATAATTTAATTCTTTTTATCAAGTGGAAGTTTATCTTAATAATTACTCTATCAGGAGTGGTCAAAGGCCGTGGCTTGCTCCGACAAGATGTAACCAATCCTACTAATATTGTAAATGAGAAAGTTTGTGTGTGTTTGTATGTTTGTTACTCCTTCACATAGAAACTACTGGACCAATTATTAGCAGTAGTAGGCAGTGAAATAGGCACCTAGGTAGAGACCTGGATTAGCATATTACGATACTTTGTATACCGATATTTCTACGGGATCGGGGATCGGGACTAACGCGGGTGAAACCGAGGGGCTAGTTCTAAATAAAACAAAACCACAACGCAAACGAAGTCGCGGGCAACAGCTAGTTTAGAATAAATGTCGACTGGAAAATATTACTGTGAACTGTGTAACGAAATAAAATCATACAAGATTCTTTATACCTCATTTTGATCAACTTTACAAATAATATAAATGAGTACAAAGAATACTTACCAGTCATATCTTGATCCAACTTGACTCGTTTCCCGGATCTAAGACTTCTTGTAGGAATATCCTGATCTAACGACGTGCGTTTCCTTCCAACATTCGATGTCCCAGGAGCGGTTTCACTTCCCACATCATCTACCACCTCCTGAATATCAAGTTCAACATCATTCAACACATGCGTCTTGTCATCATCAGCATCAAAATAATCTTGGACATTCACCCATTCAATATCGTCTGAAATCTTTGAAATGTTTCTTCTAACACCACAAGACTCTGTGTGGACACTTCCTTCATTATTTGGCACATGTTTCTTGGTTTCATCGACTGACACCTGTGTGTTTTCTGTATCATCATCTGATACCTGTGTACTGTCTTCAGTTGTCTGTGAAACATGTGTGGGATCACTTACAACTTCATGCTTTATTTCATCCGTGATAAAAATTCCTGCATCATTTTGATCTCCATCCTCTGAAACATAAATAAATAGATATGTTAGTTTAGAATGTCATTGTGGTGCATCACTGATAGTGTTCCCAGATGTCCTGATTGGGGTTTAGTGACGTGTCCAAGGGTTTAGTGAGTAGTCCACACTCACTCCCTTCCAACTTAAGATCAAATTAGTAACCCTATATTATTATTAAATTATAGTAGACTAGCTTTTGCCCGCGACTTCGTCCGCGCAGGAGTCGAAAATAGATCTAATAGGATTTTTTTTTGTTGACTTAAAATTGGATTGAGTTTCAAACATGTCCCAAAATAAAATGTAGGTACCTACTTACTTATTTTAATCAAAAACACTAAGGAGTTTGAGTCAAAGCAAATCCCCTAAAATAACTTTCTACCCCTTTTCACCCCCTGAGAGGTATAATTTCAGAAAATCCTTATCGGATGCTTACGTCATACAAAGAACACACCCTCCAAATTTCAGGTCTCTACGATCAGCGGTTTAGGCTGTGCGTTGCTTCTTCAGTCAGTCAGGACAAATCACTTTATATGTATAGAAGATAGATTTTGAATTACATGTATTTTAACTTGGAAGACGAAACCCTCCGGTACACCCATTTGTCTTAAGATGTGATACAAAATGGGCTAAATATGTACATTAAGTTCTAAACCAACAATATAATTTTTTCTGCTTCTGTCTTGTGTGTGTTGTGTAGCATAGAACCAATAATGCACGAAACTCCACATGTGACTCCACTATTACCACATGAGTAAATCCTTAATCATGTCGTGCTAATAACCTTTTTAACATAGTCATCTTTTGTGTTTTTAGGGTTCCGTACCTTAAAAGGTAAAAGAGGAACCCTTAAAAGATTACTTTCTTGTCCGTCTGTCTGTTTTAATTATTAAAAAGGTATGAAAGTCCTATTCAATTTTAGTATTCAAAACAAAAGAGGTTTTAGTATTTACTATTATACGCCACGATGACACCATTCAAATAATATTTGGGTTTATTTCTTTTTTTAATTAATATTTCTTTTATACCTACTTACATCTTTTATATTACTAAGTACTTAGTACCTACTAACTTTGGGAATTTGTGACTTTTGGCAAATTGTTCAGAATTTTATTATAAATTAGGGCTGAGCAGTTGCGCAGAGAGTAATTTTGGCGTAAGTACCTACCTTAATAAAACAGAGTTTTGCAAAAAAAAATGCAACTATATTATTACCTTAGAAATACATGACATTGGCTGTATGCAGTTCGAGGAGCCAATACGAATAAAAAAAATTGGAAGACCGCGAACTGTGATCGTGAACGTCTTGCAGTACACAACAGATATAGTAACTTAAAAAGGCCGACCTATTTCTAGCGATAGAGGACACTAAGGCAAATAAATAATACCTTCACACCAAATCTTGACGACCCATTTGGCACAATGGTCACCATGCCGGACTGCCAAACACAGGGTTGCGGGTTCGATTCCCGCCTCAGACATGTATTTATGCTTAGATATTTGTCTGTGGTCTGGTTGTTCCTATGTATTATAAGTATATATTTACAAAACAAAAGTATATAAGTAGTATATCCGTTGTCTAGCACCCATAACACAAGTCTTGTTGCTTAGCTTGGGGCTAGATGGCGATGTGTGGAAAGTCCTTCAATATTTATTTATTTATTAAATCTTTAAAGTGTCTCGGAAATGAGATATTGAAAGAAACCTGATGCGTTCCATGTTTCAAAAAATATCCCGTCTCCGAGATGGTTTAAAAATTTGGTTAGAAACCATTATTTGTGCGCCGCAATAACCTCCTAAGATAGGTATAGGTATCTAAGTGCACCGCGCACTTTTGAAAAATCTTAAGAGGATCATGAGTTTTCGATACGCGGCGCGAGTAGATATTTTCAAAAATGACCCGTATCGTGCGATAAAGAGAGTTTAAGGTCGGACGTAATTGCCTTCATTTTGCTTTCAAACAATGTTGCGGGCAGTAACGATTTTACCTCCTTTATCCTTCACAAAATGAAATAAATTTGGTCTAATTTAATTCAATGCATCTTATTCTAGGTTTATTAAAAACAATTGAAACGCTCGATGAAGCTTTTAAGTCAAAAATTATAGATATTCAGAAACTAATAACTTTTATCTTAGGCAATATTTCTTTAAAATAAAAACGGTAAAACCTGGTTTTCCTTTAGATCTAGAACATTTTCAAAAATTATCAAAATCGGACATCGTTTATGGGGAGGAAAACGTTACCACTTTTTGTATGGAGATTGACAGCCTCAAACTGGCCTTAGGACATCACGTTTGGTCAAATACCCATTTCCGAAACGCTTAAGACATTTGGTGTAAAGGCATACTTTATTTGCCTTAATGTTCTCTATCGATAGGTATGGTTCTCAAAAATATCGCGCAAAAAAAATACTATGTTAAGTTCCCAGTACTAAATGGCAAGACACCTTTTTTTTAGTTCAATGTTCGAAGTTTTCAACCTCTTTGGTTTTACATTAACGTCAGCTAGCTGTCAGCTTGAGGTGACGTCTTACCAATCTAATCTAATCACCCCCAAAATAACTTCCTACCCCTTTTTCACCCTGTTTTGGGATGAATTTCAATAAAATATGAAACACGTGTTCCTTCAATTCTGTTAGAGAATGTTGATGCAAAATTTGAAGTAGATTGAACCAAGGCATCACGTTGTCTCATACAAATTTTGCCCCCCTTTTTCACCCCCTTAGGGGTAGAATTTCGGAAAATAAATAAATAAATAAATAAAGTACGACAAAGGATTTTATATGTATAGAAGATTATGCATCAAGGGCATACAGCAATGTCTTATGTTGTGGGTGGCAAATTGAACCCCGAGTGTAACGAGGGACCCTCGGGTCAACTCCCGAGCGGAGCGAGGGAGTTTAAAGTTAACTCCTGAGCGAAGCGAGGGAGTTAAGTGGAGTCCTGTGTGAAGCGAGGGGTTCAAGCCGCCCAAGACGAAGAAATGCTTTATCTAGAGGTGCATACTCTACTTTTCATACCGTCAGTCCAATATTTCTTTTTAATTCTTGTGGTACACAGTCCAGGTATTTGAAAAAATCCACTTAAAAAAAAAATTGGGCAATTGCAATGAGATGGTAGCATGATGGTAAATATTTGGTAGGTATTATAGGCAAAACCTTTTTGCTCAGACCTAACGTAACAATCAAAATAAAAAACATAAATCGTGGCCTGCTTGATTTTTGTAGACCAATCAAATGACTTATTATAAATAAAACCTATTTGCTGATTCCTTCAAAATTAAAACCAAGAGTTTTCAGACGAATTTCAACGTTCCAAATTCAAATCACTTTATTCCCTTGGGAGTTTCATACAACATTATCTCCCTTGGGAATAAAGTCTTGCTTTAAGTTGAGGTTAATAGGGCTTTAATCTGTGATTAAAGTGCTGCAGGTGTGAAAAACATTAAAAATATGGGTGACGTTTACCACTTGCATGCGAGTTACCTTTTTTGCCTTGTGATACTAATCCAAATGGTACAGTAACTTCTTTTCGATTCAGTCTATCTTTACGCCCAGAACCATAGTGGTCTCCGACAAACGCGAATTTAGTGACTGGGCAACGGTTGGTATTCATCGAAGTAGACAAAGACTGTATGAGTTATACGCGGAAAGACAGATTAATACATCAGAGGAGTTTGGAGCTTTCGTTAAAAACTATTCAAAGATATTTAAAAAGGTATGTATATTGGCTAAATCTCTCTCAATAAAATCTGTGATAAACACTAGTGTTGATAAAATTAAAGCTACGTGGAAAGTAATTAATGCTGAAACAGGGAGAGTCGCAGCCAAAGACACCGAGTTTAAATTAAGTATTAATGGAAACATAACTAATAATAATCAAGATATCGCAAATGAGTTTGAAAACTTTTTCAGTAATGTGGCTATTACTTTGACGAAGGCTTTAAAATCTTCTACCCCCCTTGCAGAAAGTTTAATAAAAACCAATGTACCAAATTGTAATAAAATATTTCAATTCCAATATGTTACAAATCATGACATTATTGTAGTGCTTAAGCAAATAAATCTTAAGAAAACTAAAGATCTATGGGGGATCTCCGTTCCGATTGTTAAATCAATTATTGAACTCATTATACCGGAACTTGTCATTGTATTTAATAGATGTATAGATTGTGGTGTGTTTCCTGATTTAATGAAATTGAGTAAAGTAGTTCCACTGTTTAAATCTGGTAGTACCTCAGACCCCTCCAATTTTAGACCAATATCAGTGCTACCCACGTTAAGTAAAATTTTTGAAAAACTTATTTTAAATCAACTACTTAAACATTTTCATGATAATAATATTTTACATAGTAAACAGTTCGGTTTTAGTAAGGGGCGCTCGACCACTGATGCGGGGATAGCGTTAATTAAAAATATATTTGATGCTTGGGAGGAGTCGCATGATGCGTATGGCATATTCTGTGACTTATCCAAGGCATTTGATTGCGTTCAACATAAAACATTGATCATGAAACTACACCACTACGGTATTAGGAACGGCGCCCTGGATCTTATCTCTTCTTATCTGAGTGGTAGGGTCCAGTGTGTCGATGTTAACGGAAAACGATCTCCCGGATCTGCGATAGTAATGGGGGTTCCTCAAGGATCCATATTAGGACCTTTCTTGTTCTTAGTTTATATAAATGACTTACCTTACCTTGTAAGGGACAACCATGGGATAGTGTTGTTTGCAGATGACACCTCCTTGGTGTTCAAGGTTAAAAGGCGTCAGTCCAACGTTGACGATGTGAACAATGCTCTCTCTAGAATAGTTGATTGGTTCAACTCCAATAATTTATTACTGAATGGATCCAAAACTAAATTAATTCGATTCACACTTCCAAATGTAAAACAAGTAAAAACTGTTGTAAAGATTAATGATGAGGAAGTTGAATTAGTCAGTAAGGCTGTCTTTCTAGGTATAACTTTAGATGCTAAGCTTCAGTGGGGCCCGCATGTGGAAGCATTGTCCAATAGACTTAGTTCTGCCGCTTACGCCGTTAAGAAAATTCGCGAATACACGGACATTGAGACTGCTCGTCTAGTCTATTTCAGCTACTTCCACAGTGTCATGTCGTATGGCATCCTGCTGTGGGGGTGTGCTGCAGATATTGATGCTATTTTTATATTACAAAAGCAAAGAGCTGTCCGAGCTATCTATAAGATGGGCCCCAGGGAATCACTTAGAGAAAAATTTAAAGAGATAAATATATTAACGCTCTATTCACAATATATTTACGAAAACTTGCTCTACGTTCACAAAAATCCCGATATTTTTCGCAAAAATAGCGATATTCATAATTTCAACTTAAGAAACAGGGATGAGCTGACCTTGCCCGGTAGTAGGCTCCGGAAAATAAGCAGGTCGTTTAATAGTACATGTGTGATCTATTATAATAAATTACCTATTGAATTTGTTAATGGACATGTCATATACATCTTGTATATGACATGTCCATTAACAAATTCAAAACTTTTATAAAGCATAAATTGTGCGGTAAGGCATACTATGATACCTCTTCGTACCTTAATGATAAGAATCCATGGATGTGACTTTAATTGCTCCATTTCAAATAATACCTTCAAATATTTGTAATATTGACCTTTGTGAGCGTGATCACATAAAAAAAAAACCCCATGAGTTTCTTGTGCCTTCTTCTCATTGGTGGGCGCGTTCCGAAGGCACACATCCTAACTTAGTTTTTAAGACTATTTCAAGTGATCATGTGTATGTAAATACATAAGCATTGAAAGAAATAAAGAAATTTGAAATTTGTGTCACAGCCCTGTACTCAGGCACTGGCCGAGCCAGTATAAACCGGTTTCTCTCCGTACGTGAGGGGCGGCCAACACATGAGTAAATAACAAGGACCAGAGACTAAGATTGTTCGGAGCTGTCACAATTGATACTCATGTAGGGTTGGCTCATTTGAATGTGTATCAGTGTCTTTATT
Source organism: Idaea aversata (assembly GCA_907269075.1). Lineage (NCBI taxonomy): Eukaryota > Metazoa > Arthropoda > Insecta > Lepidoptera > Geometridae > Idaea > Idaea aversata. Next base: position 1,565,529 of record OU026083.1, read on the forward strand.
TATGGGCAATATGGGCATTTATTTCGACGCAGTGACAATGTTATCTGAATTTTGAAAAATAATAAATAAATGAATGATGAACCCACATCAGAGATTATTGAAAGCTCAACTGTCATAAAACCAAACGTTAGTTAGATAAACTTTTACATAATAATTATATGTATTCACAAGTAGTATATTATATAATATGTATAATGTACATATACTTAACTAAATTATCCGTCGCGTCTAGTCACCACAACACAAGCTTAGTTACTCCTGAATAACTCCTGATCCCGTAAGTGGATGTAGTTAAAATGCTAGATAATATGGCTAATATAAACTAAGATTTTCGGTTTCCAAACTACTTGTCTTTGTTTTGTTAATGTTTATTACATGTGTTGTACAAATAAGGTATATATATCTATCAAGTCATTTAACTTTTATTTGTACTGTTCGGTCTTCATGCAAGATTTTATAATAAAAATTAGAACTGCTCCCGAAACTATCCAATATTATTATACAACTTTCAGCACAAAAGTCATTTAGGTTCATAGTTTTCTCGTAATTAATTTTCATCTACAAGTATATTCAAGTTTTCACTAGTTTAACTTTGAAGAATGTTATGGAGCAACGAAATCAATCAATATCAATTTCTGCTTTGGACCCACCGTCTTAAACCCTTAAACCTTTAAGAAGAAATGTTGACTGGAAAATATTACTGTGAACCGTGTATTGGAATGAATATGAGGTATAAAGACCTCATTTTGATCATATTTAACAATATAAATGAGTACAAAGAATATACTCACCAGTCGTATCTTGATCCAACTTAGTTTGTTTCCCGGATCTAAGACTTCTTGTAGGAATATCCTGATCTAACGACGTGTGTTTTCTTCCAACATTTGATGTCCCAGGAGCGGTTTCACTTCCCACATCATCTACCACCTCCTGCATATCAAGTTCAACATCATTCAACACATTCGTCTTGTCATCATCAGCATCAATATAATCTTGTACATTCACCCATTCAATATTGTCTGAAATCTTTGAAATTTTTCTTTTAATACCACAAGACTCTGTGTGGTCACTACTTCCATTATTTGGCACATGTTTCTTGTCTTGTTCTTTATCTGACACCCGGGTATTATCTTGTTCATCGACTGACACCTGTGTGTTTTCTGTATCATCATCTGATATCTGAGTACTGTCTTCAGTTCTCTGTGAAACATGTGTGGGATCACTCACTACTTCATGCTTTATTTCATCCGAGATAAAAGTTCCTGCATCATTTTGATCTGCATCCTCTGAAACATAAATAAATAGATATTATGTTAGTTCAGAATGTCATTGTGCTGCATCACTGATAGTGTTCCCAGATGTCCTGATGGTCAGGGGTTAATTGAAGTGTCCAAATTAAACTTTAAGCGGGATGCCTAATTTGAACCTCAAAGTAGTTGAACTACAACATCTACAATATGGAACTCTAAGCTGCAATATTTCACATAGATGCTGTTTTATCAATTTTGTCGACAAAACTTGCTACCTTGTCTGCTAAGTGTAATCTATATATATAAAAGAGAAAATCACTGACTGACTCACTCACTCACTCACTCACTCATCACGATATCTCAGAAACTACAAGTTCTAGGAGTCTCAAATTTTGCATGGGGGTTCCTTTTATGACGTAGGTGTCCACTAAGACGGGATTTTGCGAAATTCGACCCCTAAGAGGGGAAAATGGGGGGTCGAAGATTGTATGGTACAACGTGATTCCTTGGTCCAATCTACTTCAAATTTTGCATAAACATTCTTTAACAGAATTAATGAAACACGTGTTTCGTATTTTATTGAAATTCATCCCCTAACGGGGTTAAAAAGGGGTAGAAAGTTATTTTGTGGGTAATTTGCTTCGAAGTTGATATCAATACTCTTTAGTTCTTTTAATTAGATTGGTAAGACGTCACCTCCAACTGACAGCAGCTGATGTTAACGTAAAACCAAAGAGGTTAAAAGCTTCGAACATTGAACTGAAAAAAAGGTATCTTGCCATTTAGTACTGGGAACTTAACATAGTATTTTTGGATTTTGGATCATACGTGGAAGGTCAATATGCATTAGGTCAAACACTCAAAACCATACCAATCGTTATAGGACATTACGGCAAATGAAGTATGCGTTTACACCAAATCTTATAAGCATCTCGGAAATGGGGTATTTGACCAAACATGATGTCTTAAGATTTTTCAAAAGTGCGCTGTGCACAAATAATGCTTTCTAACCAAACTTCTAAATCATCTCGGAGATGGGATATTTGTTGAAACATGGAACTGTTATAGGATAGCCACTGGATCGCTTTTTTAAAAAAAGATTATGTTTTGGCTAAATAGAAAATGTTTTATTAATAATTAGGATTTAGTAAAAACAATTGAAAAATTACTTTTGTGTTGGATATTCCATTTATCGGGGAAGGCTACTTTTTATTTTGATATTTCCACGGGATCGGGACTTACGCGGGTGAAACCGCGGGGCGCAGCTAGTAATAAATATATGTGGCAGGTTATTATAGCCAAAACCATGTGTAGGGTTTTAGGGAAGAGGGATCCTTTACTCCACGTTCGTAACTGAAATTTGATAACCAGTTACGAACATGGATTTTTTTTCTTGTTTGATAACCAGTTATGAAAACAGAATTCACATGTCGTTTTCGTAACCATGGTTCATAACCAGCTACAAAAACGGTATTTTTTTTCTCTGTTCATAACCGGTTATTAATTAGGAATATTCTTTTCCACTTTCGTAGTCGAGTTTCATAACAATAAATGTCAAGTTTTTAAACTTTTCATAACTACATAAAAAAACCACAGACGTAGCTATAATTTATATTAATATACGAAACTATAAAATATATCTTATAGCAAGGCACCACACACGTAGCGATACTAAAATATATCGACGGTGGAAATTTTAAATGTCGTAAGGGACATTTCGTTAAATTTCAAAGTTTATGTAGCATGAACTTAAAATTTGTGTTGTACTATGTAATGATTATGACGTAAAAAAAACTTTATCATTACATAGTATAAAACAAAGTCACTTTCCGCTGTCTGTCCTTATGTGCTTAGAACTACGCAACGGATTTTATTGCAGATTTTTAGGGTTCCGTAGCCAAATGGCAAAAAACGGAACCCTTATAGATTCCTCATGTCTGTCTGTCTGCCGTATGTCACAGCCACTTTTTACCGAAACTATAAAAACTATACTGTTGAAACTTGGTAAGTAGATGTATTCTTTGAACCGCATTAAGATTTTCACACAAAAATAGAAAAAAAACAATACATTTTAGGGTACCCCATAAACTCAAAAAAAAAAAATTCTTCAAAACCCATACGTGTGGGGTATCTATGAATAGGTCTTCAAAAATGACATTGAGGTTTCTAATATCATTTTTTTCTAAACTGAACAGTTTACGCGAGAGACACTTCCAAAGTGGTAAAAAGTGTCCCCCCCGCCTGTAACTTCTAAAATAAGAAAAAATTACTATGAATACAAATCGTGTGAGTTTAAAAAGTTTTTTAAGAAAAAATTAAACTAAAAAAAATATATGATATACATTACCATGCAAACTTCCACCCAAAATTGGTTTGAACGAGATCTGGTACGTATTTTTTTTTAATACGTCATAAACCGTAAACCGCCATTTACCCTTCATTCATGTATTTTTACCACTGGCTCCATCTATTTTTTATTATGTGATGATAATGGTACGGAACCCTTCGTGCGCGAGTCCGACTCGCACTTGACCAGTTTTTATAAGATAGAATGATTCAGAAATTTTCTATATTTCTAAATTGAGAGGCTGAGAAAATTTCGAAATTTTCTATAAAACTGAATTGAATGAGGCTGAGAAATTTTCTATAAAATTTCTGAATTGAATGTCGTAAAGGAATCTATACTATAATATTATAAAGCTGAAGAGTTCGTTTGTTTGTTTGTTTGAACGCGCTAATCTCAGGAACTACTGGTTCGAATTGAAAAATTCTTTTTGTGTTGGATAGTCCATTTATCGAGGAAGGCTATAGGCTACTTTTCTCACGGGATCGGGAGTTACGCGGGTGAAACCGCGGGGCGCAGCTAGTATTAAATATAAAAAAATCCACAATCAAAATAATAACCCATACTATAACATTAGCGACGCTATATTATGCATGTATTATACATATAAACCTTCGTCTTGAATCATTCTAAGTAATAAAAATCTGCATTAAAATCCGTTGCGTAGTTTTAAAGATCTAAGCATACATAAGGACAGACAGCGGAAAGTGACTTTGTTTTATACTATGTAATGATAAAGTTTTTTTACGTCATAATCATTACATAGTATAAAACAAAGTTGCTTCCCGCTGTCTGTCCCTATGTATGTACCTATGCTTAAATCTTTAAAAGAACGTAAAGATAGAGTGAGTGTCGTAAGTAGCAGCAAATAATGACAATAATTATGTTCTTGAAACATAATATTCATCACTAAAATAATCGAATGGTTTAAGTACTTAAAACCCAAAAATTTTATGTTCATGCTACATAAACTTTGAAATTTAACGAAATGTCCCTTACGACATTTAAAATTTCCACCGTCATTATATTTTAGTATCGCTACGTGTGTGGTGCCTTGCTATAAGATATATTTTATAGTTTCGTATATTAATATAAATTATTATAGCTACGTCTGTGGTTTTTTTTATGTAGTTATGAAAAGTTTAAAAACTTGACATTTCCAGGTTATGAAACTCGACTACGAAAGTGGAAAGGAATATTCCTAATTAATAACCGGTTATGAACAGAGAAAAAAAATACCGTTTTTGTAGCTGGTTATGAACCATGGTTACGAAAACGACATGTGAATTCCGTTTTCATATCTGGTTATCAAACAAGAAAAAAAATCCGTGTTCATAACTAGTTATCTAATTTCAGTTACGAACGTGGAGTAAAGGAGAGGGATTCCTTTCACATGAAAACACAACGTCCCATATCAGATATGCCATCCCATAAAGTTATAGCAACCCTATACAAAGCTTTGTTTTATTTAACCACTCTAGGTAACCCGCTTAGAAACCCAACCAGTTGCAGTAAAAATGAACTGATACATTAACTTTGGACGTGACTGTCTCCTCACCTGTTTCTGTCGACTCTTGTTTGACTTGCGGCTTCCAGATGTTCAAAACCTCAGGTGAGTTCTCGGTGAGGAAGAACAGCGGCCTCGCCGTAAGCTTGGACTGAAAGCATAACGTGAATAGATGTAGACTAGTGTCTATTTGCTAGTAAAGTGCTCATATCATATGATATAGGTACTCACGTCTGTGTGAGCGTGGTTCTGGTACCACCAGTCCAGGGCGTCGTTGGATTCCCTCGCAGTTTGAATAAACCTACGACATCGGCGCAGCTGCGACACACAGACGCAGCACAACGCAGTCGGCCGGCCAGCTCGCTGCAGCTGCAACCATACAACACACACTGTCACACACAGCCCCCACTACACACAACACACACGCTACACATACACAGGCTTACCTTGACGCCGGTTACTACATCGTACGTCTCTTCTAGCGCCGTCTTCGCGACGCTGTACGTGTTATGATCGCCAGAGAGACACACTCGGCACACAGCGATCGGAGGCGCGTCCATTGTCTCGGTGCGACCCTGTGTTATTTACTGATTACACTGCACGCACTGATAGATCTCTACTCATGTGCTGATAGATTACAATGAAACAAAGTCACAGACTAGACTAGATATATGTTAAACATTAACATAATGTTATATGACAATAATATGACATTGACAATTTTGACAAACATAAAACGTAAATCGGTAATTTTTTTTATCATAACTGCTTCCCACGGCTTGTTCATATTATTGCCAGTATCAATTAAGCGGTGGCTACTTTACAATAACCTTGTAGGGAGATTTTGAAGCCAAGAAAAAAGTTCACGTTTGACTATGATTTTTACTTTCACTGGGAGGCTTAAGGATTTTCATGCTTTCACTACACTTGAGCACTTCCCATAGATGCTAGTATCTATAGTAATATTCCACCACAATTAAATTTAACTCGGTTTACAACTAAGTTTCATATAAATAAACCTGTAGCACGACCGACATGTTGTTGGCTTGTTCCCGCCAAAACCTCAAAAACATTCTTCTTCTTTTGCCATAGAAAGACGTATAGCCCAGGGCGTTAGTTCCAAAAAATGCCGATTCCAATACCATGCGGAGAGACGGCGGAGAGTATGAAACTTGGCATGCAGGTGCAGCTTTTCATGAGTTTCACTATCCCTATTACAAAATTCTCGTGTCGCGGTGTTAGTTTCCAAACTCCACCTAATTGGCTGAACCGAGTAGGTATGTTTTTGACGTGATAACGTTTTATAAATTGGTGAACACCTGCAAACTCAAAAAGGGTGACGTCACGCGTCGTTACTGGAACGCCTCATGTTATTGACAAGGTAACTTTAGCAACGTTTTATCGTTGCCATGGTTACCATCAATGTTTTCTTATGACGTTATCACGTAAAATTATCGTCCGTAAACCAACTTTATAGACAACCATTTTTTGTGTCTATTCGTTAGGTCTGAGAATCAAACAACATTCTATTTTTAACCGACTTCAAAAAAAGGAGGAGGTTCTCAATTCGGTTGTATGTAAGTATGTATGTTTTTTTATGGATGTTCCTGAATATCTTCTTTGTTTATCAACCGATTTTGATGAATCTTTTTACCCTTACTTTTTTTTCCTTTACTCTTTTTTAATTGTCAAATCAACGTTTGCCGGGTAAGTAGGTACTTAACATAAATATAAGTAGAATACTTCAACCATCTAACTATTTGTATCACAAATAACATATTTTTTTGCGTTTATTTATGAAAACTGTTAAAGCTACAACAAAACTGTCAATGAGCAATATGATCATTACTAATTTCTCTACAATATTCACCTTAGAAGTATGTAGAAAAGGAGAGTTGGGCAATATGTACCTAATCTAACTACTGATTACTAACTACGATTACTTAAAGTAGTTAGTATCAGATTACAAACTAGGTACATAAAAAGAATCGTAAAAAGTAGTTAAACATTTTGATTAACAACTAATAATTGTACCTAGTTGCAATCACGATTAGGTACTTAGTCTTGATTAGGTACTTTTTAAATACAATAATGTTGAGTATTAAAAAACCCGGTATCACAACAATTATTCTAACTCACTGTTATTCATTAAACTCTGGAATATAAACTGGAAAATAACAATCATTACAATTCAATTTATTCTTAATGGCCTTCTGCTGACACGATGTGCAATTTCGGCCAGTATCACGTAGAAAAATCAGGTGGCGGAGAACTATGAAAAGGTACGGTGATAATGTTTGAGCAGGAACGTGGGATTATCCAATGAATTTGTTTATTCGAATTTTTCTCAATATATTTATTTTAAATTTTACAATTTGTGTCGCAACGGAAAATTATTCAGTACAGAGACAGCCATAGATAATAGACAAGAAGTGAGCTTTTTGACAGATAATATTAGAAGAACGGGTTTATAGGTACAGAGTAGAAATATTTGTTGATGAACGGTGAGAGTTGAGTAGGTAGATGCCGCAGGCAGTTTTCCCTACCGCCCGCCAGAGGCGCTGGCAGTTGGTCCGAGCCCGAACATACCGCCGGCCTTGGAAGGGTCCACCGCTTCCAACTTCTAGGCTGCAACCTGGCTGCAGGAGCTGGAGCCGGGCTGAAGTGGCAGTGGGCAGATCCTCGCGAAGCAGCGCCGCGTGACGCCAGTCGCCGTTTGGATGTCGGCAACACGGGATACGCCGTCCGTGCCTGGGAACACCTTGATGATGCGACCCATTTTCCATTTGAGAGGTGGTAGACCATCATCTTTGATAAGAACCAGGCTGTCTGGAGTAATGTCGCTTTTGTGTGTCTTCCATTTCGTTCGCTGCTGGAGTTCCCCGATGTACTCTTTGGCCCAACGCACTAACGAGTATTTGAGTGAAAAAATCGGACAAAAATATTTAATTTATTTATATCATTTTATGTGCAATTAAATTAAATAAAACACAAAGTTTGACCAATATAATAATTATATATTTAAAATTTTACATCTTTTTACATTTTTAGGATTCTTCAACTTCTTCTTCGTCGGAACTTTCGTCTTCGCTTTGTCTATTTTTAAATACCGTGCTGGCAGACATCATTTCTATTGCCTCCTTTGAGAAAGGCTGTCTTTTTTTATTTTGCGTCTTTCTGCTGCAGCTGATAAATGGATCTGAACTTAAAAGAAGTCTGTTTATTATATGTATGTTGCAGTCTCTGCGCGAAAATTTGCGGGAAAAATGTAATCTGTATTGCCTAAAATGTTTGTTTCGGGCTTCAGCTGCCTCTTCCGATAACTGGCCAATAGGTAGGAGTGCATGAGCTATTACTTCACCTCCATGTATCAAAATTTTGTGTATGGTTGGTGACATGGAATGCCAACCATACAGATCGACATATATTATTGCAGTTTCATTTGCGTATGCTTCAAATTTTTCTACATCAATGTTATTGCCACTTGATATTACTTCTAATATAACTTTAAACCTTTTTATTAAATCGACATTGATGCCAGTTATTCTTGAGGAGCATTCCGGATCTGCAAAAAATCTCCTTGACGTGTTCCCGTCATTAGTGTTCCCAAACCCTGCTTTGGGAACATCTACGAGTAATCCCATTTCCTCTTTAAAGGCTTTTTGTAGTTTTTCTTTAGTCTCTTTTACAATTCTTTTTTCTTCTGTAGACCGTGCTTGCCATTTTTGTAAAGGCAATTTATAGGCTAAATGTAAAATAGATTCGAAAAATCGAATTCTTGCGTGAAGAATTGATAATCCAAACTTCAACGTTTCTACTTTACTTTCTTTTTTAATTAATTTATTAAAATCCTTCGAAGTCTGTCCGCAAATGTAGCATCTCATTGTAGATGAGGTGTCTGTAGCAGCATTACATACCTTGCCATCAATCATGGTAAGTAACAGTTTATGTTTTATTTTGCTGCCATCAATTTCTGTCTCCTGGAGCTGTTCGGCTTAGTTTTCAATGTATTGTATTTCTTGTTTTGTGATATCTTTTGTTTCATTTATAAATCTTATACGTATGGGTCTGCAGAATCTGACTGAAGACGGAACCGGATTTTGCCAAATGATTTTTTTCTCCTCTTCTTCAATGATAACAGATAGTCTTAGAGGCACTAGTGAGCTTTGAAAAATATTTGCATCACTATCTCCGTGATTTTCGAATTTTGCTTGTATTGTGTCTGCTGAGATCCGTCACATCCCCTTTTCGAAATTAACACCATATTTTGTTTTTCTTCTTCAGTGCATGACGTATTGACAACCTCCGCTATATATTTGTACAAGCGCAATGCAGTGTGATTTAGTAATGCTTGAAGTTTAACTTCTGCGCTTGTCTCGGTGACATGTATTGATTCTTCCTCGGGATAACATTCAATCTTAGCCATTTGTATGACAGAATAGCATGGGTAAATAGCTTTACCAGATCTGTGGATTATTTCCCATTGTCTTCTAGTGAAATCACCTTCAACAAAGATAGCCAGTGCTTCTGCTGGCGTATATTTTTTTACAGTTGTTTGTTTCTTGGTACTAGAAATAACTTTTCTAAGTTTAGTAGCTCTGGTGGGTGAAGCCATTAATTCTTTAATTATTTTTGATGCATCTTTATTTCCTGAAGTGCTCTGACTCACGCCAGCAGCATAAGTCAACTCCTCGACAGATACTTGTTCACGCAGATCTTTTGTTTTTCTCCGTTTGCTACGGTCACACACATCTTCAAATGATTTTTTTGGACGTCCAGGTTTTGGTAAGGTCATTTCAGGCCAGTTAGGTAATTCTATCGAAGATGTAAGCCACACTTCATTACTTTTAAAAACCGTTCTTCTTTGTATGAAGCTCCTCTCCACTTCTTTTTGAATTCACTTTTAAAGTGCTTCAAACCATTTACCATTTTATGTTTCTCATGTTCCGGACAATTTGTCAATTGGACAAGTCTATCTTCAAACAATGAAAACTTTTCTTCTATTTTGTGGCCCTTGAATTCATTCAAGATCTCCCACAATGCTCTTCTAGTAAATATCTTGATAGTTCTCGAATTATCTGTACGACAAATAAATAAATATATTAACTTAAAATAATTGTGTAATTTTACGTACAATTTAAAAGTCATATAAAACAAAATGGCGGACGTAGGCGGATGGTTTTATTATGATTTACAATAGCCAACAAATCAATTATTATATTGTTATAAAAGTTGTAGCCCGACAAGACACGACATATACAGAAAAACACGATTGTTTGAAAAAGTAAAGCAAAAAAATGTACCTAAATTGTAACTGTTTTAATATCACATAAAAATATAAATTTTATACGACAAAGTAATCATGTAATATTTTAAAATGTAGTACATACCTTCTTCTGCCATATCCAATAAAAGTTTTTTCTAAATTGAACCACACAAACACACAACTGTGAAGCGAAGTTATAGTGCGAACAAAAGTGCCGAAAACAAAGACATGCGACTCCACGAACGGCTGAGTTTCGACTGATTTGTTAAAACAGGTCTAGAGTGGGGGGATTTTTAATGGCCGCCGTCTAAAAGGTCGGTTACCTGGCTATAGGAACAATAGCTTACATGACACTTTTGAATAAGTTGCACATTTTTACTTATGTCCGATTTTATTGATCTAATAATCGTTAGTGCAACGTTGCCAAAAGTGTTGTCGCACCTGCTCGATGCGATCGTAGCGTGGGAGCCTGGCTGTAGGTCGAGCTGTCAGGTCGTCGCACGCCGGAGCCGTCAGCGATCGCCCGATCAGGAAATGGGCAGGAGTAAGTGGTGTAAGGTCGTTGGGATCTGTTGACATAGGGGATAGGGGACGGGAATTCAGGACAGCTTCGATTTGTGTTAAAACTGTGCTGAACTCCTCGTACGTTAGCCTAGCGTTGCCTACTATGCGTCTCAGGTGTTTCTTGCACTGAGATACCCCAGCCTCCCACAGGCCTCCATAATGAGCAGAGTTTACTGGAATAAATTTGAATTTAATACCATCATTGGAAAGAAAATCGTTCGCACATTTGGTCCTAGATACCTAGATCTTGCTCATAGAAGAGAGATTGGGTTTATTTAAGATGTCAGCAGTGGTTGAATGAGTCGGTTACAATATAGGAAGTTAGAACAGCAAACGATGGAGATTGATAAAAACTAAAAACGAAATCCGGATGATGACCTCCGAGCAGTAGAGCCAATCTAAGGACAACACAAACATTTTTGTTAATAAATACTTAAATAACTAAACAAAAATTCTCAAACTCTCAACAAGGTGCCAACCCTGATGGGCAGAATCATATTAGTGGGGCAAACGACACTACAAAATTTTAACGATTCCACTTTGCCCCACTGTGGGGCTGCTTGGTGGGGCAAACAGGAAGCACTCAAAATTTTTGATCGAATAAAACATTCACCGACAAAACATTCACCGACAGAACATTCACCGACAAAAGCATTAAGATGGTGGTTGAATATTTGGTGTGTTCTAAATTCAAACACCAAAATAGTGATAATGGGTGAGCGCACACCTAGCCGCACCGCACGCGCCGTTTGAATTTAGAACACACCAAATATTCGACAACCATCTCAATGCTTTTGTCGGTCTATGTTTCGTCGGTCAATGTTTTGTCGATGAATGTTTTGTCGGTCTATGTATCGTCGGTCAATGTTTTGTCGGTCGATGTTTCGTCGGTCAATGTTTTGTTGGTCAATGTTTTTTTCGTTCAATCTTTTTTTCGGTCAATGTTTTGTCAGTCAATGTTTTTTTCGGTCAATGTTTATTAGGTCAATCTTTGTCGGTCAATGTTTTTTCGGTCAATAATACCCTAACCGCTTGACTCTAATCAAGCGTTGTGTATTATGTTCTATAATTGTGTAAAGGATTAAATAAATAGAACATGGCCTGCACTGGGATATCTGAAAATATTTTTAAGGCAAATGCGTCTTCAAAAATTGCAACTGAGACGACACTCGAACTCGCTTCCCTTGAAATTGAATACCGTTCAAGTGCGCTTACCAATTACGTTACGCCACAAGTACCTTCATAATTGAATTTAAGAATCGCATTAAGTTCGAATTAAGTTTTCTTAGTGACATCTGTTAGTATGAATTATTATCATTACATTTATATTTCTATTTAGGTAACATTAAACTGTGATTCAATTATAAATTATAACGTATAAAGATGTTTATAAAAAAAATGATTTAAGCTAAATATAGCATCTTACAAAGCTTTACACAAAATCCCGGGAAATCCCGGTTCTTGCTTAGGCTGGTACCGAAAATCCCGGTTCTCAAAAAAGTATCCGATTCTCGATACCCTAACTGTATAGATAGGTATATATGTATACACGTATAAACACCGCGAGACGATACTAACGTCTCTCAGTTGTTTTGCCTTCCTGAAACCTCTCCACTAAAACTTGAACTTTATGTTAAGGTATTAAAATTCAAATGGACTTGTATTATTACGAATCTTTTGTATAGGAATTGGGAGTATAGAAAAGTGTTGTTTTTAGACTGTTTCAGGCAATTTTTTTAGTTTTTATCTCCTTAAGAACCATCCTCGTACCCTATGGAATATTCTTAAAAAGAATTAGCGAAATCGGTTCTGCCGTTCTCGAGATTTGCACTGAGGAACACTTCAGCGATTCATTTTTATATTGTAGATAACTTTGTATTAAGTAGGTATAGGTACATCTTTGACGACCTCTGTGGCGCGTCGGGCGAACACCCGACTGCGACGCAGAAGGTTGCGGGTTCGATTCCCGCCGGGAACAAGTATTTATGCTGACCATAAATTCTTGTTTCTGGTTCTGGGTGTTTCCTATATGTATAATAAAATGTATAATTATGTATATATTTACAAAAAAAAAAAAAAGTATATAAGTAGTTTATCCGTTATCTGGCACCCATAACACAAGCATTAAGTTGCTTAGCTTGGGGCTGGATGGCGATGTGTAATATGTCCTGAAATATTTATTTATTTATTTATCTTACCATAAATAAGTCTAAACTAAGTGATAAAAGGCCGGAAGCACTTGCTAAATAAATATTGCAGGACATTTCACACATCGCCATCTAGCCTAGTAACTAGACTTGTGTTATAGGTGCTAGACAACGGATATACTACTTATTTTTCTTTTATAACTATATATTTATAGAAGAAACAACCAGACCACAGACAAATATCTAAGCATAAATAGAAAGTTCCAAATATCGAAGTACAAAGTAAATATCGAGTAAATATTATGTAGATAAGTACCAGTCATTCTTTTTTTCAAAAAAATGACAGCTCGCTGCGCTCGCACGGATAGGTTATATCTGCGACCACAACGCACGAGGCGAACCAGCGAAACGGCCGGCCGGTGCGTGCCGCGGTAGCGGCCGACAAGTTTTAGAACCTACCTATCCTAAAATTCTACCTATTTTACTTGGTTAGCGAGGGCGTAATTTATAAAAAAAAATTAAAACCCTCGGTGAATTAATTGTAGTCATAGAATTTGACGTTCGTACCTCATTGTAGTAAAATTAACCGTCAGAACTGCCAGAACCGAATTCTACCTACCTATTTATGCTTAAAATGCCCATGCGCTGCTCTACAGCGTGTATTGTATATATGGGCATTTTTTACTTAGATAAGTACCTATACAGGGTTATTGGAAATTATACTAGCAAGCCGTTGAGGGCTACTTCTGTGCACCTTAACAAACAACTTTTGTTCTACGACTTTTGGAAATTCGAAAAAAAAAAAATTGAGGTTATGTAAATTCGAAAAACAGCTGATTTTTTAAAACAAAGGTCAATTAGACTAAGAACCGTAGATAAAACTTAAAAAATAAGTAAAAATTTTAATGACCTCTCCGCTGATTTTCAGGTAAACCTAACCTCAAATTTTTCGAAAAAATGTTCGAATTTCCTTAAGTCATAGAACAAAAGTTGTTTGTTAAGGTGCACAGAAGTAGCCCTAAACGGCTTGCTAGTATAATTTCCAATAACCCTGTATTGAACATAGTATGTGTAATTAATGTAAACATTTTGAACATAGATATTATGACTATCGATATTTTGAACTTTTTGCTGTAATAGTTTGATTCGCTCGTAGGGATTTATTATTTATTTCAATTATTATTCATTTAAATCTTTATTTGTTTTGGATATATGTTATTTGAACTAATGTATTTTAAATTTATACGTTTTGTCATTATGTATTTCGTATATTATATGAAACAAATTTTATTTATTTCAATTTTATGTATTTTGATCATTATGTATTTTGATTTTCGGTATTTTAACTTTATGAATTACAACGTTATGTATTTTGAGTTTATACATTTTAACATACACCCCTCTACAATGGGTCTCCACTTTTGATGATTGAAATAAAACTTAGTATAAAATATGGTTGTAAAAACGAATAAATATAATTATTGTAATTGGCTGGATATTTTTGAAATGAAAACTTCTTATGGCGCGTTGGGCACTTTTGTGGGTGAGCATTTTCAGCCGTTCTCGCGACAGATGAGATTTTATTTGTGTTAGTCTTTTTGTTTAACTTATATTGCCATCTATTACACAAATTGAGAAACTTAGTTTCTAGAAAGACCGCTATTCGAATGTAGATGGCGTTGATTTAAATTTTTTACTGCCATCTAGCGAATAAAAAATAAACTATATTTGTTTAAGTGAGTGCTAATAGATGGCAGTAGCAGATCGTTTCAAGAAATATTCTATGAGAAATAACAAGTTTATTGTTGAAGTGAAAACTTCTCATGGCGCGTTGGGCACTTTTGTGGGTGAGCATTTTCAGCCGTTCTCGCGACAGATGAGATTTTACACAGATATACAGTTTTCACTTATGCCTGCACTCCCGGAGTGCGCTGTTTTTTATTATTCCTTTGACTTTGACCAGTAAAAAATCGACGACGACGTGCGTTTGCCCACTCTCTGGGCTCACTTCACTCGGCAGAGACAAGTTTTTCTTTCCTCTCTCTAATCCAAGTTCGGCAGGCATTACGTAAGTTCCCTGTGTCTCGATTCACTATAAGGTTTAACTCGTCGGGTGTTTGTGATTCTACATAGGTGTCTTCTAAGGTGAATATTGTAGAAAAATTAGTATTGATCATACATCTATTAATCTATGTGATCATATTGCTCCTTGGCAGTTTTGTTTTAGCTTAAACCGTTTTCATAAAAAAAATGGTTGTCTAATCCATATTCGTACCAGTGAAAGTAAAAATCAAAGTCCATCATGAGTCCATCATGGACTTTTCTCGTTGCCTTTGAAATCTCCTACAAGGTTATTGTAAGGAGCCACCGCTTAATGACCCCTGACTTGCAAAACTGTTACGACTAGCGACTTTGACTATCTTGAAACATTAGCCTATAGCCTATGCTTAGAGCCCGATCTCTGAAAATCAGGCTTTAATAATATGATGCAAAATATTACTTGATACTGGCTATATGCACAAGCCGTGCGAAGCGCTTACGATATAAAAAGAATGAACGTTTTACGTCTTGATAGTCAAAATTGTCAATGTAAAATATGGTAGGAAGTTTTTTGTCAATGTCACTAACTTAATCATATTATTTTCACGCAGCAAAATATTTGAAAGATTTTTACCCTATCGGGTAAGGACATCTCTGATTGGTGGAAAAGTTTACGCAGCAAAATTTTGATTGGTTGCTAAGGAAGAAATCTGAAACCAATCAAAATTTGCTGCGTGAAAATAGCCAAAACAATCGAATTTTTCCATAGCAACCGCCTTGTCTATGACTGTTAGTACACCACACACCTTCGATCATTTACTAAAAGGACGTAGCATCGATCAAAATCGCCGTACAAATATTTCTGCCACTTAATTGCGGGGGGCGAGGTAAACACGTATATATAGCACACTACATAAATTCGACTGTTGCTTACAGAGACAATAATTTCTATTCATACAAACTCACACTCTGAAAAATTAGCCACACAATAAAAAAACACTCACACAATAACAAAAATGCGTGTTATTACGCAGATGTCTAACGACAACAAACAAACATTTTGGTAGGGATCGTAGTGATGGGACCCACCAAGATTGTGATTTTGTTCGTCATGTCATGAATGAATGAATGAATGAACGAAATGCTAGCTACTTTATTTGAGTATTTATTTTTTTGAAATGTATTCGACTGATGCTAAGGCTACGCGGATCACTATGTGGTTCGTCCGCAGGATTTGATTGTGATTATGGCTAACCGCTGCGTGACATTTTGCCGTTACCGCAAACGCAATGTGCGGTTGAGAGTTGTGTTGAGAGAGTTGGAGTTTTATAAATCTAAGACTTTGATTGGTGTAGGGGTACAAAAGGTGCACTATCTGAACTTGTTTTAACTATAAAAGCAGAATCGCAGACCGCAGAATCGCAGATAGTTTGGCTGTAATTGCAATGATCAGGCTAAAATCTGATGTTGACTAAAATTTTACAACAGTCCAAATAACTTTTGAACCAGTGAATATTGCAGAACATACTTGGGGATTACATGGATAGACACTGAAGTTCCCTACCCCCAACAATAGCTGATCCGCACAGATAAAACGATTTTTTTACGATTGACTGGACCCCTTCCTGAGACGAAGGGACCATAGAAATCTTGTTGTGAGGCACGAACGTGTATTTCTATGGTATTTATTTATTTTTTGGGGAACCAACAGCTGTAACTTAACTTTAGACATAAAATAATAGAAACAGAGAGCCAATTAGAGGTTCCCACGCATAAAAACATAATACAAAAGAAAAACAGTGTGAGAAAACAAACAACACATTCAAAAGTCACCATCGCACAAGTACAATGAGTAGCAGAATAATAAAAAATAAAAACTAACAACTTTCAAAAAACACACATTTGACAGACATACAGATTGATTGACAACCCACTGATCTTAAAACGTTTCCGTTATATCCTGTTGAGAGAGGTGCGTAACCCTAAAAATATGATAATCGTGATAATAGGTAAATAAATAGTAATTGATAACCTCTCCTTTTTTTAAAGTTGGTTGAAAACTAGATATAAGATAAAAATTATACAGGGTTATTGGAAATTATAGTAGCAAGTCGTTGAGGGCTACTTCTGTGCAACTTAACAAACAACTTTTGATCTACGACTTTTGGAAATTCGAAAAAAAAAAGAAAATTTTGAGGTTATGTTAATTCAAAAAACAGCTGATTTTTTAAAACAAAGGTCATTCAGACTGAGAACAGCAGATAAAACTTAAAAAATAGGTAAAATTTTAAGGTTAACGACCTCTCCGTGGAAGGAACAGCTGATTTTCACGTAAACCTAACCTCAAAATTTTCGATAAAATGTTTGAATTTCCAAAAGTTGTAGAACAAAAGTTGTTTGTTAAGGTGCACAGAAGTAGCCCTCAACGGCTTGCTAGTATAATTTCCAATAACCCTGTATAAGGAACTTATCTAGCAAACCTATCATAATGTCAGCAGTCAACCATACAAAAAAAGTTGAAGTTGAAGTTAGCAAACCTAGCTAGATCATTAATTATAGCGTACGATTCAAATACCCGTTGTTTATTCAGTGGTTAATCAGTGGTAAATCATGATCAATCAAATCATTATTTTACTTGGCAATATCGACTGAGACTCCCTAAGCCATTATTCACACTATCCCATCACTAGTTCAGTAATTATTTGGCAATGTCAGTTATGTTTCATTCACTCCGATATGTGTTATCTGTGGAATACTATGGATATAAAAAAAATGTCTCCGTACTGTGGTATTTTGCTATCGCTAGGATGTAAAGTTTGTTTCAAGATTTTACCTAAATAAAAACGTGCCGGTGCATAATTTTTACTTAGTTGTGTTAAGAAACACCGTGATTTTTCGTATTTGACGTTTCTGATCGCCTTTTGAACGAATTGACTGCGCTTTTCACCATTTTGGAGGAGCTCGTAACTGCGACACAATGACCAACAATATCGTTAGATATCGCTTGAACTAGTTTTATTTAACGTAGATGACCAGTTGCCAATGTACTTAGCCTGAGGGGAAAGACCCTGCTTGCTATCTCCATACAGTTAAATGCTCGAAGTAGCCACCGCATTACAATGACCTCTGACTTGCCAAACTGTTACGACTAGCGACTTCGACTATCTTAAAACATATAGCCCGATAACTGAAAATCTGGCTATAATTTGATGCAAAATAATCTTCGAAAATATTACTTGATACTGGCAATAATATGCGGTATGCAGTATGCACAAGCCGTTCGAAGGAGGTACCTAAGATAAAAAAAATACCGATTCACGTTTTGTTGTTTGTCAAAATTGTCAATGTAAAATAAAATATATTGTCAATGTCAATTCCTACTCGTGCTATCAGTGCGTGCAGTGCTCTATTGTTCTGAGGCGCAGTGTAATCAGTAAATATCACAGTTATATCCTCTTTGTAACACAGGGTCGCACCTAAAACGTAGTGATTACATCCTCTTTGTTAACACCGAGACAATGGACGCGCCTCCGACCGCTGTGTGCCGAGTGTGTCTCGCTGGCGATCTTAAAACGTACAGCCGAGAACTCACCGAGAACTCACCTGAGGTTTTGGACCAAAAAGAATTTAAATATTTGGACATCTGGAAGCCGCAAGTCAAACAGGAGCCGACAGAAACAGGTGAGGAGACAGTCACGTCCAAAGTTAATGAATCAGTTCATTTTTACTGCAACTGGTTGGGTTTCTAAGCGGGTTACCTAGAGTGGTTAAATAAAACAAGGCTTTGTATAGGGTTGCTATAACTTTATGGGATGGCATATCTGATATGGGACGTTGTGTTGTGTTTTCATGTGAAAGGAATCCCTCTCCCCTAAAACCCTACCCAAGGTTTTGGCTATAATCACCTGCCACATATAAACCTAGAAGACCGTCGGCAGCGAGGCAGGGCCCAGGCTCTCGATGGTTAGAGCCGCAGAGAGAGGAATCTTCTGACAATACGTGCCGTATCCAAGATGACTGCCTTCTGGATCTGACCCTTGACCCAACCATCCAGCGAGAGCCTCTTGAGGTGTTGATCAAGGCTCTTCGCTATGAGTCCATTTGCCGATACAACTATCGGAACAATACTCGTTGAATCAACGTCCCACATGACGGTAATCTCGTGGGCCAAGTCCAAGTACTTAGTTTCTTTGTCCTTTTCGGCCACATTTATTTATTATTACACTTAGCAGACTAGGGAGCAAGTTTTTTCTACAAAATTGATAAAACCGCATCTATGTGAAATATTGCAGCTTAGAGTTCCATATTGTAGATGTTGTAGTTCAACTACTTTGAGGTCCAAATTAAGCATCCCGCTTAAAAGTTTAATTTGGACACTTCAATTAACCCCTGACAACTGGGACATCTGGGAACACTATCAGTGATGCAGCACAATGCAATCTGAATTAACCTATCCATTATTTATGTTTCAGAGGATGGAGATCAAAATGATGCAGGAACTTTTATCACAGATGAAATAAAGCATGAAATTCTAAGTGATCCCACACATGTTTCACAGACAACTGAAGACGGTACACAGATATCAGATGATGATCCAGAAAACACACAGGTGTCAGTCGATGAACAAGATAATACCCGGGTGTCAGATAATGAACATGACAAGAAACATGTGCCAAATAATGAAGGAAGTGACCACACAGAGTCTTGTGGTATTAAAAGAAACCTATCAAACAATATTGAATGGGTGAATGTACAAGATTATTTTGATGCTGATGATGACAAGACGCATGTGTTGAATTATATTGAACTTGATATTCAGGAGGTGGTAGATGATGAGGGAAGTGAAACCGCTCCTGGGACATCGAATGGTGGAAGGAAACGCACGTCGTTAGATCAGGATATTCCTACAAGAAGTCTTAGATCCAGGAAACAAACTAAGTTGGATCAAGATATGACTGGTGAGTATTCTTTGTTCTTATTTATATATTTTTTTAAAACTTTGTATTATCAGGGCGTGTGCTCCCTAACCAAGTAAAATGGGTCGAATCCGTTTCTAGCACTCGCCGGCCGCTGCCGCGGCACCGCTCGCTCGGCTCGTGCGTTGTGGTCGCAGTTCTAACATAAACCTAACCTATCCATGTCGGTTCTGGGTAGGGGGTGTTCCGGATGCGTATTACACGACCTGATATAACGAAGACAAAGTGGCGGTGTAATACGGGGTCTCGTAATAAGTGGTCGTACATTATTTGTTCAAATCTATAATACGAAGCCTGTATTAGGTCGTGTAATCCATGGCAGCGTAATATCATGTACACGTATTATTGG
This sequence comes from Idaea aversata, assembly GCA_907269075.1. Taxonomy (NCBI): domain Eukaryota; kingdom Metazoa; phylum Arthropoda; class Insecta; order Lepidoptera; family Geometridae; genus Idaea; species Idaea aversata. The sequence goes on from OU026083.1 coordinate 1,585,972, forward strand.
CTCCCTTTGAAAGCACGAGTAACAGCTGTTAGTGGACCGCCACAGAGCGAATATTCTCCGAACGCTGCATCTCTGAACACAACTAACGCTGATCAATGCTTCTCACAGATGGTCCCGGGCTCGAGCAACGGAGACCGATCACCGCGAGACACCACCCTTCTAACACCGATACAACCTCGACTCCTCGACACCAACGGAACATGTTCTCATGCTCACTATGTACTTATACAACTTATAAAAAATGGAACTTAAAAATACATTTAGTGACTCATACTGGAACAAAGCATTTTATGTGCGATAAGTGTGATTATAAATGTAAGCGGAAGGGTGACTTAAAACGGCATTTAATTACTCATACTGGAACAAATCCTTTTATGTGCGATAAGTGTGATTATAAATGTAAGCAAAAGGGTGACTTGAAATTGCATACAATGACTCATACTGGAGCAAAGCCTTTTATGTGCGATGAGTGTGATTATAGATGTAAGCAAAAGTGTTCCTTGGAACGACATATAATGACTCATACTGGAGCAAAGCCTTTTATGTGCGATAAGTGTGATTATAAATGTAAGCAAAAGGGTCACTTGAAATTGCATACAATGACTCATACTGGAGCAAAGCCTTTTATGTGCGATAAGTGTGATTATAAATGTAGCCGAAAGGGTCATTTAAAACGGCACTTAATGACTCATACTGGAGAAAATCCTTTTATGTGCGATAAGTGTGATTATAAATGTAAGCGTAAGGATTACTTGAAACTGCATAAAATGACTCATACTGGAGCAAATCCTTTTATGTGCGATAAGTGTGATTATAAATGTAAGCAAAAGGGTTCCTTGAAACTGCATATAATGACTCATACTGGAGCAAAGTTTTTTATGTGCGATAAGTGTGATTATAAATGTAAGGAAAAGGGTGCCTTGAAACGGCATATAATGACTCATACTGGAGCAAATCCTTTTATGTGCGATAAGTGTGATTATAAATGTAATCAAAAGGGTTCCTTGAAACTGCATATAATGACTCATACTGGAGAAAATCCTTTTATGTGCGATAAGTGTGATTATAAATGTAAGTGGAAGGGTGACATGAAAAAACATATGATGACTCATACTGGAACAAAGCCTTTTATGTGCGATAAGTGTGATTATAAATGTAAGCGTAAGGGTGACTTGAAACAACATTTAATGACTCATACTGGAGCAAAGCCTTTTATGTGCGATAAGTGTGATTTTAAATGTAAGCGTAAGTATTCCTTGAAACGGCATATAATGACTCATACTGGAGCAAATCCTTTTATGTGCGATAAGTGTGAATATAAATGTAAGCAAAAGGGTCACTTGAAACAGCATATAATGAATCATTTCTAGAATCTTAAAGAAAAGTTCAAGGTTGGTAACATAATCTACTAAGAAGTATGTATAAAGGTATTGTATAGATTGGTATTTATGTATAAACGAATGTACCAAATTGTAATAAAACATGTAAATTCCAATATTTTAAAAATCATGACATTATTGTAGTGCTTAAGCAAATAAATCTCCAGAAAACTAAAGATCTATGGGGGATGTCTGTCCCGATTGTTAAATCAATTATTGAACTGATTATACCAGAACTAGTCATTATATTTAATCGATGTATAGATTGTGGTGTGTTTGCTGATTTAATGAAATTGAGTAAAGTAGTTCCACTGTTTAAATCTGGTAGTACCTCAGACCCCTCCAATTTTAGACCAATATCAGTACTACCCACGTTAAGTAAAAATTTTGAAAAACTTATTTTAAAGCAACTACTGAAACATTTCCATGATAATAATATCTTACATAATAAACAGTTCGGGTTTAGTAAGGGGCGCTCGACTACTGATGCGGGTATAGCGTTAATTAAAAACATATTTGATGCTTGGGAGGAGTCACATGATGCGTATGGCATATTCTGTGACTTATCCAAGGCATTTGATTGCGTTCAACATAATACATTGATCATGAAACTACACCACTACGGTATTAGGGACGGCGCCCTGGATCTTATCTCTTCTTATTTGAGCGGTAGGATCCAGAGTGTTGATGTTAACGGGAAACGATCCCCCGGATCTGCGATAGCAATGGGGGTTCCTCAAGGATCCATATTAGGACCTTTCCTGTTTTTAGTTTATATAAATGACTTACCTTACCTTGTAAGGGACAACCATGGGATAGTGTTGTTCGCAGATGACACCTCCTTGGTGTTCAAGGTTAAAAGGCGTCAGTCCAACGTTGACGATGTGAACAATGCTCTCTCTAGAATAGTTGATTGGTTCAATTCCAATAATTTATTACTGAATGGATCCAAAACTAAATTAATTCGGTTCACACTTCCAAATGTAAAACAAGTAAAAACTGTTGTAAAAATTAATGATGAGGAAGTTGAATTAGTCAGTAAGGCTGTCTTTCTAGGTATAACTTTAGATCCTAAGCTTCAGTGGGGCCCGCATGTGGAAGCATTGTCCAATAGACTTAGTTCTGCCGCTTACGCTGTTAAGAAAATTCGCGAATACACGGACATTGAGACTGCTCGCCTAGTCTATTTCGGCTACTTCCACAGTGTCATGTCGTACGGCATCCTACTGTGGGGGTGTGCTGCAGATATTGATGCTATTTTCATATTGCAAAAGAGAGCTGTCCGAGCTATCTACAAAATGGGCCCCAGGGAATCACTTAGAGAAAAATTTAAAGAGATAAATATATTAACGCTCTATTCACAATATATCTACGACAACTTGCTCTACGTTCACAAAAATCCTGATATTTTCCGTAAAAACAGCGATATTCATAATTTCAATTTAAGAAATAAGGGTGAACTTACCGTGCCCGGTAGCAGGCTCCGGAAAATAAACAGGTCGTTTAATAGTACATGTGTGCTCTATTATAATAAATTACCTAAAGATGTATATGACATGTCCATTAACAGGTTCAAAACTTTTATAAAGCATAGATTGTGCAGTAAGGCATACTATGATACTTCGTCTTATCTTAATGATAAGAACCCATGGACATGACTTTAGTTGCTCCATTTCAAATAATACTTTCAAATACTGTAATATTGACCTTTGTGAGCGTGACCACATGAAAAAAAAAACCCCATGAGTTTCTTGTGCCTTCTTCTCATTGGTGGGCGCGTTCCGAAGGCACACATCCTAACTTAGTTTTTAAGACGTTTTTATGTGGTCCTGTATACTTTTAAGTATTAAGTATCCAAAGAAATAAAGATATTTGATTTGATTTGATTTGCACGTAAAATATAGTATAAATGGTGTTATAGTATGTAACAGGGTTATTGGTAGTTATATAAGAAAGCGGTCGAGGACTCCTTCTGTGGACCCTAGCAACAGTGCCGTAATTAGCCTCTAATGCGCCCGGTGCGAGCTGCTATAACCGCCCCCTTGAAATACAATACATTTATTTGCTTAAAAACCTGTGTACAAAGGTTTTCTTATAAGTAGGTATAGCATCAACAGGTTGCCTATTGCGAGCATGCAATTTGAGGGAAAAAGTTATGTAGGTACCTAACTCTATACTTACTTAATTAAATATGACTTAGTAGTTAGGTAGGTACACTAAACTAAACAGTCTTTTAAAAATATTTGCTTATCGTTCCGTCGCGTTTGGTTAAAATAGCGATCGGTCCATATCTCGAATCGTCAAAATAGCGGTTGGTCCATATCGCGAATGTTCAAATTCACATAATCTTCTAATCGCGAACGGTCAATTAGCAAACAGACAAGATCGGAATCGGTCAAAATGTTTAACTTCACGTATCGTAACGTATCGCATCGTTGTTAGCGCCTGTAGGCGGCCTCCTGGAGAATCATCAAAAAGAGGTGTCTGGTGGTAAGGAATTTATGTCCGGTTTGGTTTATCCGAAATTAAAAAACCATAAGATTCTATTAGTGGATGAATAAATCTAGGTAATGATCTTATGAATAGTCAAATATTTACTTTTGCCCAAATGGCAGCTCTGAAGCGAAAAAAGTCTGATTTTCGACCAAATTTTTTTCATTAAATTGTTTCAAAAAATTGAAATAATTATCACATTAATTATTCCTGAAGAATATATCTGAGAAGGTTGTGTTATAATTTCAGACTAATGTGGATTGTACATTTCCTGACCTATGGTTTTTATATCATTTTCAGTAATTATTAGGGTATCGAGAACCGGACACTTTTTTGAGAACCGGGATTTTCGGTACCAGCCTAAGCAAGAACCGGGATTTCCCGGGATTTTCGGTACTTTCGGGATTTTTGTCGGGATTTTGTGTAAAGCTTTGTAAGATGCTATATTTAGCTTAAATTTTTTTTAAATTTATAATTGAATCACAGTTTGTACCTTTATTCGCAATAAATGAATTGATTTTGATTTTTTTTTAAATTTGATATTACCTAAAAGTAGAAATAAATGAGATTCTTAAATTCAACTATGAAGGGTTTTCGAGGGATGCGAGTTCGAGTCTCGTCTCAGTTGTAATTTTTTAAGATGCATTTTCCTTAAAAATATTTTCATATAGCCCACGGCAGGCCATGTTCTAATTATTTAATCCTTTACACACTTCAAATCAAACCCATATAGATCAATAAAACATAAAAAAAACATTGTGATTAAAAAAAACAACTTTGATAAAATAAAGAAAGTGAAAAAATTTGGTAAGCGCATTTGAACGGTAAATAAGGGAGGAGAGTTCGGGTCTCGTCTCAGTTGCAATTTTTAGAGACGCGTTTTTCTTTAAAAAATATTTTCAGATAGCCCAGTGCAGGCCATGCACAATAAAAAATTAAAAAATATTAAGATCAATTAAATAATCAATTTAGTTAATTAGTTAGAAATAAAGTGTAAAAATTATATTATTTTAGCTTTCTTAATTGTGTATCACACGAAACATATGTTTCCCGAAAATACCGAAAATCCCGGTTCTTAGGTTTTTAATTCCCGGTTCTTTTGCTGATCGAAAGAACCGGGAAATCCCGGGATTTTCGGAACCGGGATTTCCCGGTTCTATACCCTAGTAATTATAGACTAATTTAAGATACTAATTTAAATATTTTTGGGTTTCTCACTAGTTGTTCTTTAATATTTTTTTGAATATTTCAAAACTTTAAACGTGGTGACGGTTTTGGCTATAATCACCTGCCACATATAAACCTAGAAGACCGTCGGCAGCGAGGCAGGGCCCCGGCTCTCGATGGTTAGAGCCGCAGAGAGAGGAATCTTCTGACAATACGTGCCGTATCCAAGATGACTGCTTTCTGGATCTGACCCTTGACCCAACCATCCAGCGAGAGCCTCTTGAGGTGTTGATCAAGGCTCTTCGCTATGAGTCCATTTGCCGATACAACTATCGGAACAATACTCGTCGAATCAACGTCCCACATGACGGTAATCTCGTGGGCCAAGTCCAAGTACTTAGTTTCTTTGTCCTTTTCGGCCACATATATTTATTATTACACTTAGCAGACAAGGGAGCAAGTTTTTTCTACAAAATTGATAAAACCGCATCTATGTGAAATATTGCAGCTTAGAGTTCCATATTGTAGATGTTGTAGTTCAACTACTTTGAGGTCCAAATTAAGCATCCCGCTTAAAAGTTTAATTTGGACACTTCAATTAACCCCTGACAACTGGGACATCTGGGAACACTATCAGTGATGCAGCACAATGCAATCTGAATTAACCTATCCATTATTTATGTTTCAGAGGATGGAGATCAAAATGATGCAGGAACTTTTATCACAGATGAAATAAAGCATGAAATTCTAAGTGATCCCACACATGTTTCACAGACAACTGAAGACGGTACACAGATATCAGATGATGATCCAGAAAACACACAGGTGTCAGTCGATGAACAAGATAATACCCGGGTGTCAGATAATGAACATGACAAGAAACATGTGCCAAATAATGAAGGAAGTGACCACACAGAGTCTTGTGGTATTAAAAGAAACCTATCAAACAATATTGAATGGGTGAATGTACAAGATTATTTTGATGCTGATGATGACAAGACGCATGTGTTGAATTATATTGAACTTGATATTCAGGAGGTGGTAGATGATGAGGGAAGTGAAACCGCTCCTGGGACATCGAATGGTGGAAGGAAACGCACGTCGTTAGATCAGGATATTCCTACAAGAAGTCTTAGATCCAGGAAACAAACTAAGTTGGATCAAGATATGACTGGTGAGTATTCTTTGTTCTTATTTATATATTTTTTTAAAACTTTGTATTATCAGGGCGTGTGCTCCCTAACCAAGTAAAATGGGTCGAATCCGTTTCTAGCACTCGCCGGCCGCTGCCGCGGCACCGCTCGCTCGGCTCGTGCGTTGTGGTCGCAGTTCTAACATAAACCTAACCTATCCATGTCGGTTCTGGGTAGGGGGTGTTCCGGATGCGTATTACACGACCTGATATAACGAAGACAAAGTGGCGGTGTAATACGGGGTCTCGTAATAAGTGGTCGTACATTATTTGTTCAAATCTATAATACGAAGCCTGTATTAGGTCGTGTAATCCATGGCAGCGTAATATCATGTACACGTATTATTGGCTCCCTTTGAAAGCACGAGTAACAGCTGTTAGTGGACCGCCACAGAGCGAATATTCTCCGAACGCTGCATCTCTGAACACAACTAACGCTGATCAATGCTTCTCACAGATGGTCCCGGGCTCGAGCAACGGAGACCGATCACCGCGAGACACCACCCTTCTAACACCGATACAACCTCGACTCCTCGACACCAACGAAACATGTTCTCATGCTCACTATGTACTTATACAACTTATAAAAAATGGAACTTAAAAATACATTTAGTGACTCATACTGGAACAAAGCATTTTATGTGCGATAAGTGTGATTATAAATGTAAGCGGAAGGGTGACTTAAAACGGCATTTAATTACTCATACTGGAACAAATCCTTTTATGTGCGATAAGTGTGATTATAAATGTAAGCAAAAGGGTGACTTGAAATTGCATACAATGACTCATACTGGAGAAAATCCTTTTATGTGCGATAAGTGTGATTATAAATGTAAGTGGAAGGGTGACATGAAAAAACATATGATGACTCATACTGGAACAAAGCCTTTTATGTGCGATAAGTGTGATTATAAATGTAAGCGTAAGGGTGACTTGAAACAACATTTAATGATTCATACTGGAGCAAAGCCTTTTATGTGCGATAAGTGTGATTTTAAATGTAAGCGTAAGTATTCCTTGAAACGGCATATAATGACTCATACTGGAGAAAATCCTTTAATGTGCGATAAGTGTGAATATAAATGTAAGCAAAGGGGTTCCTTGAAACGGCATATAATGAATCATTTCTAGAATCTTAAAGAAAAGTTCAAGGTTGGTAACATAACCTACTAAGAAGTATGTATAAAGTTATTGTATAGATTGGTATTTATGTATGCACGTATATAGTATAAATGGTGTTATAGTATGCAACAGGGTTGTTGGTAGTTATATAAGAAAGCGGTCGAGGACTCCTTCTGTGGACCCTAACAACAGTGCCGTAATTATCCTCTAATGCGCCCGGTGCGAGCTGCTATAACCGTCCCCTTGAAATACAATACATTTATTTGCTTAAAAACCTGTGTACAAAGGTTTTCTTATAAGTAGGTATAGCATCAACAGGTTGCCTATTGCGAGCATGCAATTTGAGGAAAAAAGTTATGTAGGTACCTAACTCTATACTTACTTAATTAAATATGACTTAGTAGTTAGGTAGGTACACTAAACTAAACAGTCTTTTAAAAATATTTGCTTATCGTTCCGTCGCGTTTGGTTAAAATAGCGATCGGTCCATATCTCGAATCGTCAAAATAGCGGTTGGTCCATATCGCGAATGTTCAAATTCACATAATCTTCTAATCGCGAACGGTCAATTAGCAAACAGACAAGATCGGAATCGGTCAAAATGTTTAACTTCACGTATCGTAACGTATCGCATCGTTGTTAGCGCCTGTAGGCGGCCTCCTGGAGAATCATCAAAAAGAGGTGTCTGGTGGTAAGGAATTTATGTCCGGTTTGGTTTATCCGAAATTAAAAAACCATAAGATTCTATTAGTGGATGAATAAATCTAGGTAATGATCTTATGAATAGTCAAATATTTACTTTTGCCCAAATGGCAGCTCTGAAGCGAAAAAAGTCTGATTTTCGACCAAATTTTTTTCATTAAATTGTTTCAAAAAATTGAAATAATTATCACATTAATTATTCCTGAAGAATATATCTGAGAAGGTTGTGTTATAATTTCAGACTAATGTGGATTGTACATTTCCTGACCTATGGTTTTTATATCATTTTCAGTAATTATTAGGGTATCGAGAACCGGACACTTTTTTGAGAACCGGGATTTTCGGTACCAGCCTAAGCAAGAACCGGGATTTCCCGGGATTTTCGGTACTTTCGGGATTTTTGTCGGGATTTTGTGTAAAGCTTTGTAAGATGCTATATTTAGCTTAATTTTTTTTTAAATTTATAATTGAATCACAGTTTGTACCTTTATTCGCAATAAATGAATTGATTTTGAATTTTTTTTGAATTTGATTAATATCAAATTCAAAAAGTAGAAATAAATGAGATTCTTAAATTCAACTATGAAGGGTTTTCGAGGGATGCGAGTTCGAGTCTCGTCTCAGTTGTAATTTTTTAAGATGCATTTTCCTTAAAAATATTTTCATATAGCCCACGGCAGGCCATGTTCTAATTATTTAATCCTTTACACACTTCAAATCAAACCCATATAGATCAATAAAAAAAAAACTTTGATAAAATAAAGAAAGTGAAAAAATTTGGTAAGCGCATTTGAACGGTAAATAAGGGAGGAGAGTTCGGGTCTCGTCTCAGTTGCAATTTTTAGAGACGCATTTTTCTTAACAAATATTTTCAGATAGCCCAGTGCAGGCCATGCACTATAAAAAATTAAAAAATATTAAGATCAATTAAATAATCAATTTAGTTAATTAGTTAGAAATAAAGTGTAAAAATTATATTATTTTAGCTTTCTTAATTGTGTATCACACGAAACATATGTTTCCCGAAAATACCGAAAATCCCGGTTCTTAGGTTTTTAATTCCCGGTTCTTTTGCTGATGGAAAGAACCGGGAAATCCCGGGATTTTCGGAACCGGGATTTCCCGGTTCTATACCCTTGTAATTATAGACTAATTTAAGATACTAATTTAAATATTTTTGGGTTTCTCACTAGTTGTTCTTTAATATTTTTTTGAATATTTCAAAACTTTAAACGTGGTGACGTCACCAATGGCGTAATATCAATGTCTTCCTTTGCCTAAGTTGTATTAACTGTCATTTGATTTTTAACACGCTTTTATTAGTTTCACCTGTATGTTTGCTTGTATGTATGTATGTATGTAACCGACTCCTTTGGGCACGATTTTGCCCTACCTACTTAGAATGATCAGATTTAATTCAAACTTTGCACACTTGTCAAAGACCGATGACAATGCAATATTATGATAACATGGTGCTGATCTGATGATGGAGCTGGAAGGTTGTCATAGGAACCCTGTAATAAAACGACGAAACCCTATCGAGTTTGGGCTCGTTAGAATCGTCTTGACGAGTAGTTTGGCTTTCAATGGTAACCAGGGTCTGATGATGGAACTGGAAGGTGGTTATGTCATAGGAACTTCGCAACGAAACGACACAACCCCATCGAGTTTGGGCTCGTTAGAATCGTCTTGACGAGTAGTTTGGCTTTCAATGGTAACCAGGGTCTGATCTAACATATTTCGGTAATAAAGACCAAAATATATAAAATAAATTAATAGTTAAAAAAAACTGTTGTAATAGTAAGCGTGTTACATTGTGGATGCAAAAGAAAAATAATGAAGGTGTAGCATCACAATGTAACACGCTTACTATTTACTACATTCATAATCCAAATTTATTAAATTTTATTTTCTATTTTTTTAGTTGGATTTTTTTAAAGCGTGTTTTTTTAGTTTTTTTTAAACTATTAATTTATTTATTTATTATAGCACTGATCGATTTCGTCATAACGCCAAATAGTGAGGTCATCATAGTGCAAGTGAAGGTCAAACATAATCGAAAATATGCTACATCAACGTTTATTTTGATTTTATATTTATCTATAATGTAGAAGAAGTCTATTTCACTAAATGGTTTTGTAATTTCAATTTAAAAAAATGAACAATCCCAATTGGTTGAGTCGTTTTTGAGAAATTGTGCTCACGGACATTGAAAACACCGTTTTAAGAATCTCCATATAAACGTAGTCGACTGTTTCCTCCCTGGATAATGACAATAGCACAAACATTTTTGTTGCATAAAACCTAACTGCTATGTTTTTTATTTTTTTAATCTTAATTTCTATGATAATTTAGAAAAACCGAGACATAGGGACATAGTCATGGCAATTAAAGGTTTTATGCTACAAAAATACTTATTTGTGCTAGTGTCATTATCCAGGGAGGAAACAGTCGACTACGTTTGTATGGAGAGAGAGCCGGTACCCTTTCCTCTTAAAGTGGTGAATTAAAAAAAAAACTGGTTGCCTGTAAAGTCGGTATACGGGCGAAAGTTTTACGTGACAACAACTGTGCTCGAGTGGAAGGGACGCGTGCCTTTCACTTTTTATGTCTGTCTCTCTCGCTCTTAGGCGGGCTAACCATGCCCGCGTGCCTCTCACTCGCTCTCATTGTGAGCGCATAACGTCAGCGGAGCGTAACGCAGTTTCTTGAAGTGTCACCCGGCAAACCAATTTATAAAACGTTGTCACGTCAAAAATGAAACGTTGAAGCCCATTCTTTATCATATAAGTAAACGGTTGGTTTGGCGCACATATTATCTAGGCAGTAATTATAGCTACTGAATAGATCTTTCAAATAAGATCAATATTACTACTTGATTTAACTTGGGGTAGACGATAGAACATAATTTAATTACAAATATGCAAAAAGTTAGACTAAGTAATAACTTTATAACGTATGACATTTTTTTTTGTTTATGTCTTGTGTATGTACTATCGGCCAGAGCTGTGCGGTCCCAATCCATGAACACTTTCCTTCGGGAGTAGTGCAACCTACGAAATCCCGCCCTTTTTTTTGTTTGCCAATTAGGGTCCAGTACCCTTTTTTATTGTCAAAATCTATTGTTTCAAACAACACATTTGGCATAAAAAGCATACAAAAAACGCTTTAAGGAATGTAGACGTTTGAAAAAAAACAATGCGCCTTTCCCATATTGGTCAACAAAAATTAAGAGGCTGGAGAAACAATAGGGCCCTGCACAGGATAATCAACCTTAAGGTGGGACCGCGCAGCTCTGGCTGATGGTACTTACCTACTGAGTATATTAAATAAATAAAATAAAAGTTTGTTTTTTGAAAAAAAGCCAATTTACACCTAAACTATAATACAGGATGAATTTTTTTTATGTGGGCCTTCAGGGATATAGCCTAAACTACAAGAGATAGCGAAAAATGCTGAAAGGAGTTGCGTGCCCGATTTTGATAAAAACTAAAACTGTATCATTAGATTTTTGAAAAAATCAATACGAGGAGGACTATAGGAGGTATGGCTGATGACGTAACAAACTGCTGCACAAAAAAAAACTTTAACTGTATTTTTTCTAATTTTAAGTGATGTAGAGAATTTAGAACTAATTTAAAAATTTAGAAAAATATTACTTCCCCTCTATGCTTCATACGCCATTATTTAGCCAGAGACGGAAAAATGAAAATTGGTGAAAACTACAAAAAAGAGCTATTTCCTTTGATTTGCCATACTATGTTTGTTTCACGGAATTAATCTCTATCAGCAACACTATCGATTGGTATAAAAACATAGGTGATTATTTTTTGCAAAATCAACAGGTTTTTGACACCTGGCTAGGGTAATGACTTTTTCAAAAATTTAATGATGCAGTTTTAGTTTTAGTTTTAGTCAAAATCAGGCACGCAACTCCTTTCAGCATGTTTTGCTATCTCTCATAGTTTAGGACTAGCTGTGCCCCGCGGTTTCACCCGCGTAATAATTTTCTGCGCAACTTTCAAATTTTTTTCTTTCATAAAAACCTTCTCTTGACAAAAACAAACACAACAAAAAAAGAATTAACGAAATTGCTCCAGCCATTCACGCGTGATGCCGTGACCAAGTTAAATTGGGATTTTTATATATTTAGATAGTTTCATGTAGCTTTGTTTTGACTTCGCTGGAAGCAGGTTTTCCATTGCCGATTTGTGATTGTGGTGAATCTCCATTTCATTCTCTGAACCGAAATAATTTTAATAATTATTCGTATCTATACTAATATTATAAAGCTGAAGAGTTTGTTTGTTTGTTTGAACGCGCTAATCTCAGAAAGTACTGGTTCGAATTTAAAAATTCTTTTGGTCATGGATTTATCGAGGAAGGCTTTAGTTAGGCTATATAACCACAATATAACATCACATACTGCGACCAATAGGAGCGAAGAATCAATGGGAAATGTGGAAAATACGGGGAAAATTATTCATCTTTAAGGCTTCCATTGTTTGTTTGAACGCTCTGATCTCAGGAACTGCTAGATGGAATTTAAAATATAGGTCCCTTTTATCCCGATATTCCCACGAGATTGTGACTTACGCGGCTGAAACCGCGGGGCGCAGCTAGTTTTATAAATCAGTAAATACCAATTCAAGGCAAATTTTTAGCTTTGACGTAATTTTTTTATTTATATCATCCGTGCCGAAAGGCAAACGCATTTATAGCTATAAAGCCACGAGAACGCATTTCGTACTAAGCAAAGAGACTTTGGTACCTATTTCCATCCTATTTCCTACTCATGTGCCTATACTTCGATAAAATAGATCCAATCAAAGAGTATTTAAGTATATAATAATCCAAGCACGCCGCTTCATTGCTGGAGCGTTGTAATGTTCTAAATTCAAAAAACGCTCATCATGCAATAGATTTGACCGTCATAGATCTTTGACCGTAAAACTCAACACTGGCTTTATGCACGAAAATGCCAAGCCATAATTTTAAATAAAAAAGATGGCGCTAGATGCTTCTTTCCATATGTCAAAATGGCAATTTTGACATCATCCCTACGTTCTGTACGTTTTCATGCAAAAATATTGTAGTTTATTTTTTACGCCAAAAAATATCATATTTCTAGTAGTAACATAAATCTACCTGAAATACCTAAACCTCTTCTGATATTTTCTGAACATATTTGTGAAGATTGTGTTAAAATCTGTTTCCTAGTTCCCGAGAATAGACTGCACAAAAAAGGTAAACAAACAAAATTAACAAAATGGTAGTTCTGCGAAAACCGAAGAGATGGCGCTAGTTACTTGAAATTTTAAAAAAATATCTTATTAAATTAATTACTATATTTTTTAGTTATAAAATGTGGACATTGCTATATGTATTCTTAAAATACATAAGTCTACAAAAATTTTAAGCGTAACAAAAAGAATATTAAATTAATTTGTGACTTTATAAATTTAAGAAAACCTGAATCGCGCAATCAATATTTTTTTCTACCGAAGCTATATAAGGTTAGCGAATTCTAGATTGCTAAGATCATTAAGGACGTAGAACGCTCACTTGCAAAACTTCGAATTTATTATATGTAGAGATATAGCCCTGAAGGCCCACATAAAAAAATCACCCTGTATACTTAAGAAAATAAATAACTATTAAAGATTACATACTTAGATAAGTTAAAATAGATTATAAGGTAGATGTATAGAATGGAAGGGAAGAGTGACAAGGTGATCTAAAGGGGTAGGTAGTAGCGGGTGATTGTAAGGTTGAGTGATAACCCAGGGATGATGAAAGGGAGATGATGTGTGAATGATGATTAGTTAGCGGGGTGTACGTAGGTACTTACATAGTAGGTGTGTATGATCTTGATGAGTGTCTGAGGACAGACATGAATGTAGGACGGCCGAGTGTGGGATGTAAGGGCAACACCATTTGAGTGAAAGAGAAAGTATGAATGTGAGAGAGGGAGATGGATATAGGAAATGGAAAAAATGACAACATGGCGCGGCACCGGTAATAACGAGATGTTTTTGTGTTCCATAATACTAAATCTATAATATAAAAATCAATTGCTGTTCGTTAGTCTGGCTAAAACTCGAGAACGGCTGGACCGATTTGGCCAATTCTTTTTTTGTTGTGTTTGTTGTAGTCCAGGGAAGGTTTAAACGGTTCGGACTTACGCGGGTGAAACCGCGGGGCGCAGCTATCTTATATATAAAAATCAATTGCTGTTCGTTAGTCTGGCTAAAACTCGAGAACGGCTGAACCGATTTAGATGATTTCGGTTTTGAAATGTTTGTCGTAGTCCAGGGAAGGTTTAAACGGTGAGAATTTAAAGATCGGACTTACGCGGGTGAAACCGCGGGGCGCAGCTAGTCTTCTATATATATAAAAATCAATTGCTGTTCGTTAGTCTCGCTAAAACTCGAGAATGGCTGAACCGATTTAGATGATTTTGGTTTTGATATGTTTGTCGTAGTCCAGGGAAGGTTTAAACGGTGAGAAACATGGGACTTACGCAGGTGAAACCGCGGGGCGCAGCTAGTACTAAATAAAATAGAAGAAAATTAAAGACGTTATTTATTTACGCATCCCCCAAATCCTACATTATAATATTAGTATAAACTACATCAATAAATCTCAGAAACTACGCGAGCTACAAGTTTGAAACTTCGCAAGGAGTTATTAATTGAATCGGGTCCGATCAATCACCCGATTTTTGGTTGTACCCATCGATCATATAGTGGTCGATGGTTGTACCCAACCAAATCGGGACGTGTGTACGCGTCGGACCACATTTCGTGTTCGAAACAAACAAGTGCGAGTTTTTTCTGTTTTTAGTTGTTGTTAAAGCGACAATAATAGAAATACATAATCTGTGAAAATTTTAACTCTCTATCTATCACGATTAGAGGTTCGTCCGACAAAAAACTCGTCCGACAAAAAACTCGTCCGACAAAAAACTCGTCCGGCAAAAAACTCGTCCGACAAAAAACTCGTCCGACAAAAAACTCGTCCGACAAAATACTCGTCCGACAAAATACTCGTCCGACAAAAAACTCGTCCGACAAAAAACTCTGGACTGGAAAAGGATTGTCAACACAATCAATAAAGTTCAATTTAGATTTAAACAACTTCTCCCGTGAGAATTTTGTGTGACGCTTTTGTAAAATTTCACTCTCATCATTTTTTCATAACGCGCCTAAAGAAGTAGGTATAACTTCAAAAAACGTTTTGATGTTTGTCAAAATTGTCAATGTAAATAAATTATATTATCAATGTCATTATTATTAAATGATGCGGAGAAAGGCGGGAAACGACGAAAGAGAGTAGGCGCGTTTTTTAAATAGAAAATTTAAAAATTAATTTTATTAGTTTTAAATAGCGATCAGGAGGGTGAAGTTTTTATTTAATGTTTATATTTTATTTAGCTTAGTTGTTTATGTAAATATTTCTTCTAGTGGGTAAGTTTTTTTATTATACCTATTTAGTTAGAGGGGAAGGCGATGAACAAGCCGCCAGACCAACCTGACCCCGGAGGTGGATCCATGGCCATGGATCCACCTCCTGCGGGATATTATGTGACCTTGTCAGAGTCGGGAATGGAGTCTGATGGCTCTTCCCTATCTAACAAGTCTGTTACACTTAGCGGGTCTGCCACAACAAATTACAAAAAAGGTACAAAGAGACAGCGTTTGCATGCTAGCAAAAAATGCAAAACTTGTAGAAAAAAGAAAAAGCTTAGACATTCAAATACAGCTGATGCAAATAGCCTATGCCATTGTTCAGAAAACGATATTATTGTCGAACATCCAGCTCAAAATCAGAACACCACTGCTACACAAAATCTTATTGTTCAACAGTCTACTCCCACCATAGTTGCACCTGGCCCTGCACATACTAATGTAACTAATGATAAAACTGGGCGTCCACTGCCTGTTGCTCGTACACAGTATGAGTCTACAGATGTTTCTCCTTTTTTAATTCATGTACAAAAAGATACCACTGACTTAGATGATAGTTACACATTGCACCCCATTACATTTGGCAAATTTCTAACAAAACATAATTTTTATAACATTGTAAATGGAAGTGTAAAACGTATTGGTCGCAATAGAATGTCCCTCTTCTTTACCAATTATTTAGATGCTAACAATTTTTTGACTAGTACTAAATTACCCGAAAACAAATTTAAGGCTTTTATTCCATCGTTCAATATAACGAGACAAGGAATTGTTCGTGGTGTACCTACTGACTGGACTGACTCAGAAGTTATGGAAAATATTAACTTGCCATTTGGGTGTGGAAAGGTTTTAAAAATGAGACGCTTAAACTATAAAGTCACTGTAGACGGTAAGCCAACCTGGAAACCGTCCCAAACAATTGTTCTTACTTTCGATGGACAGGTGCTACCAAGACGCATTTACATGTGCTATAATGCATTACCAGTAGAACTATACATTTATCCAACTATTCAATGCTTTGCATGCTGCCGTTTTGGACATACCAAGGTACAATGTCGATCTAAACCTAGGTGTTACAAATGTGGCGAAGGTCACGATGGTTCCTCATGTAAAATTGAAGAAGACCTTGTATCTTGCCTCCTGTGTGGTGGTAGTCTCTGTGCTACAAGTAAATCATGTCCTGAATATTCAAGACAAACTTCAATTAAAAAAACTATGGCGGACTCTTGTATATCTTATGTCGAAGCGTCTAAGTTACATCCTGCAGTGCATAAGTCGTTTGTAGATGTTTTGAACGGACGGAGGGTCTCTAAAGACCAACTGTCAAATCGTCGTTGTCAAGTTAAGGTATCTTATGTGTAAAAATAACTTTCTCGAGAAAACCAATAAAAACTATCTACTGTAAGGACATCAAGGAAATCGAAAAATGGTAAAAGTCGGTAAATAAAATTCTACATTCTACCATGTCATTGTTGTATAAATAAATACTGGTAAATATGAATAAAATAGTTTTTTAAATATTTTTTACACATAGGAGATTTTGGCTGTCAATTTTGTGTTACATAGGAGATTTTTATATAAATTACTTACTTTACTCTACTTGGTTAATGTAATAGTTATTTAATAAAAAAACGTTTATAGTCCAGGAAATTATTTATTTTAAATTTATGTAGAACCTCCTCTACAATATTGCTATTAAAAAATTGTATTATTAATCAAAATTAAACGAATAAACAATAACACAAATAAATTGAAAGTACGTGAACGATAAGTAGTAAAAGGCGAAGTAATCAAGTACCAGGATTAAATTGTATCGCATCATAAAACGGATGATAATCTTGATCTATCACCATTTTTAATTCTTGCAAATGTTTAAACTTGCTCTCGGTTATTTTTAAGGGACTTTGGTACAGTCTGTTTGGCGTCACCAAACCATTTCTTTGGTTGTTTCTTCGCTGTGGAAGAATAGACCACTCATCAAAATGTCTCAGTCTATAAAGGATGGAACCATCTTAGGTGTTTTGTTTACCTGGACCTTGTCGATAAAAATAGTTTTCCAGTTTCGACGAATTAGTTGCAAGGTACTACTTAACTACTTTGTTGCTACGTCGAGAACATAGCGGAAACTTACGACAATAGTCCATACTCGATAGTTCATTGGCAATAACTCTTAAAAACACTCGTACATTACCGCTATTATCATAATAAACAAACCTAGAACAACAACTTTGGTCAACACCCATCTAGTAGGTAGTTGACCTTTCAGTATGTCAAGGCGCTGTCAAAATAAAATTTTTGACAATGACAACCACAGGAGAAGAATATATGCGAGAGTATGAATGATTTTTGAACGAAAGAAGTGAATGAAAAGCCTGAAAGTGTATGTTTGATGACGGCTGTATGTGTAGTTGATTTTTCTAGTCCATAAAGATTTTTCCATAGGCAAAAATCTTTCCCCGGAGCGGCGGGTAATGTAACGTAGTGGTTACATTTCGTCGTAATACGACGCCCTTACCCTTGTAATTATTAACTAAATAAACTTTAATCAGAGTAATTGGTTCATTTTGAGACACCCAGCGACCTCTCTCATCAAAAAGTCACACTATTTGAACGGGCCAAGGTTGATAGTCCACCTTCAATTACTATGTAATAACGCCGTTCAAACTCGAGAGATGGCGCGCTAATAAATAATATTTTAAAACCTTTATCACATTATTAGGCTGTTTAATAAGGGAATTGATACAACTATTCAATAAAACTATATTATAAATTAAAATCTTTAATTTAATATCATTTTCACTAAACTGCAGGCCCTTAATGCTAGAGTAGCGTAACCATGGAAGGTTCTAGAGCCTTGCAACTCGCACTTGACCTTTTAAAACCCATTTCCGGGGTCACTTCCCACCGTCAGATGGAGCTAATTCGCGATCACATAATTAATTAAAATTCTACAATAAAACAATTTATAAATTGTTTTAATGTATTAAATCTAGCTCAATACATAAACATAAACATTTAATTAATAACTACACATTAAAAGCAATAAGTATAAACTAAGATTTAACAAAATATTTAGTCTGTGGAACAGCTGTCAGATGACGTATTTCCTAGGCGGGATACAAGATTATCACCTTGCTTTTCTTTTTGGGTGGGCCGTTGTCTGCGAATGACTACGCCTTTAAGAAAAATTAACAAATTTGGAAATCGTTCCTCAAAAATTGCGATAGCAACCCTTGAACTATTTTGGTCGTTCTGTACAACTTATTCCCTAATATCAGGTGAGTTATATTACACAATTTGTTTCCGACTAATTCCAAATTTAACATAGTACAGTGAATCAACGAAGCCGCAACGCACCTCGTTTCTCTTCCTGCCTCCTGTAAGTCGAATGGCTTAATTCTTCCCTAAAAGCCTGCCTGTTTTAATTATTATTTATCAACTTCTAAATAGGAAAACGCGCGACCTGCGATCGCGTGAACTTTCACTCGACACGCGTTGTTTTCCTTAATAACCTAAAATTCCAACATCGTTGTTACTGTGCTAAACAGTAGCCCCCTTTATTGCTGCATACTATTGTAATGCTGTAATCTTGATTTAAAATTAAATATTTTTAATTTTAATTTCTAATTTTCTAGTTAGCTATAAACTATTGTTTTAACAACTAGCCCTGTCGTTTTGTAAGCCATCGCCAAGGTCAGCACTTAGTTAAATCTTGGACTCTGACGCTGTCGGCGATGACTTACAGAACGAGGAGGCCTGGTCCGTCTGTTTACCGTTCACACTGGATATTTTCAGGGAGCGAGGCTCGGATTAATATCTCCACCGACAACAACAACTTGGACGTTGGTATTGCGGAAGTGTTCCTAACCATGACAGAGAGGCACCCGTTGAGGTCTGAGGACACTTGGAGAAGGACACCCTCTTGATGCCACCGACATCAACCGAACACCTCATCAACCGGTCGCACTGCTAAATCGCTTAGAGCTGAGTCCCTTTTCTATATACTTATCTGTGATGCTATGAACTCGTAGAGACGGTACCGCTACTTCATCTTAAATGCTATCTTAACTAGTACCATCGCGGCTCAAACCCCGCTGTAAAACGACCCGACCTTACGGGAAGTCCATGTTCTCTCAGACCTTTAAATCTTAGCTTCTCTTTACTTATAGAACTTATTGTAACTTAAAAACTTAGTACTTAATTCTCAACCTTAGTCTAACTTAAAACTCAAATTGTATTAAACTCATGCTTTCTTAGACCTCTAAAACCCTAGTCTCTCTTTAATAACTAAACTAAATAACTTAAAACTCATCACTTAAATCTAAACCTTGAAAACTATATACAACAGCTATGATCTTATCTAACTTAAAACTTAAGCTATATTTACACCTTATTCTTAACTTAACTCTTAACTAGCCTTAAAGTAAATCTAGCACCTAGTTTCTTATCGTAGCATTGTACTTAGCTTCACCCTTAACTAATAAATTATGTCCCCAGTTATCCGTCTTTGATTCTCCCGTATCACCGTATAACTGCCAGGCGACAATATGCGCACATATCTTTAGTTGAATAGGTTTCTTGCAAAGCTATGACATTTTCAGATTTGACTTGAAGTGTTATTATTGAAAAATGCGCGTATGTACTGTCTTGAAACTTATTATACATGTAAAGAATAACAAAACGAGCCAAATACCGCTTTCAGTGAACCTCTGCGTGTTCTCATTTAAGCGCAAGGAGTTTCTTTCGAATTTTCAGGGTTGCATGATTTCTCTTAAACAGTAGATATTTATGAAAAACAAATTAGCGCACAAATACGCACAAATTAAGAGCTGCTTATATATGTTTAATTCAAGGTCGCACATTCAATGGTTTCGGAGATACAAGTTTTTGCAAAACGTCAGCCCAGCAAGAAATGAAATATCTCGAAAACCCTAAGACGCACAAATTTAATTATTCACGCACAATTATGCACAAATATAAGCTATCCGCCGATATACATTATATACCTCTCCGGTCATTCGTTTAAAAATCTTCCTGCTGGAGCACCGTCATTCCAGCAGAATGTGTTTTTCCCGTTTTTTTCCTCAATGCCTTCATGCACTAATTTTTTATTTCGCGCACATTTACAGCAGACTGAGCACTAATTATTCACCGAACCAATTCGCTCTAGAAGCACTTTTTTTGCCCGGCTGACGGACACAGCAATGGGTGTGCATTAAAACCACCCAACAACAATAATGATGACAATATGAATGTTTTTACAATAATCACTAGTTTAATCAACTCATTTTCTCAGTCAAATCTAATAAATCCTGACCACGCTGCTATAATGATAGAAGCTATCAACAAAACAACGGGACACAACTTGTACTTGTATACAGGCTGTTTTCCGCGATTAGACCCTTTTTAATTGGGTCCTTTTTGCGTGAAGATGGAGTAGGCTCGCCCAGCACCTACTACCCTCACAGCTTAGTCGACCATGTCCAGAGGAGAGAACTTGTCAATACTTCTGGAGCCAACTAAGCCGCGGGTTTCATCACGATGTTTTCCTTCACCGTAAGAGCAATGTCAATTAGCGCACATAAATTTTTCTTAAGAAAAATACATTGGTGCACGGCCGGCCTGGATTCGAACCCACGACCTTCAGAATGAAAGTCGAGGTATCTACCACTAAGCCAACACCGCTCCTTGGGGACACAATGGATCACAAAATCCAATGTATTCTACAGTGGAATTGCCGTAGTATAAGAAGGAAGAAAAGTGACTTCACTTTTCTCCTGAATAAATACAGACCATCACTTGTTATCTTGAATGAAACCTGGCTAAAACCGGGTTCCACTTTTAAGGTTTCAGGTTATTCCTGTCTACGCTGTGACAGGTCTGATGGGTGCAGTGGTACTGCACTCCTTGTAAATAGTTCTATTTCTTTTAAACCTCATTCTATCCCTACACCTTCAAATGATTTTTCTATTGTAGCAGCTATTGTAAATAATATATGTATAATATCTATTTATATACCTCATCCCTCTATTCCTATTTTCCAAGAATTAAACAATATAATTAGTAAACTACCTAAACCTGTCATGTTAATTGGGGACCTAAATGCTCACCATACAATGTGGGGCTGCTCTAGAAGTGACTCATATGGCGATATCATTGTGGGTATGTTGGATGATCATGATCTGTGTGTAATAAATACTGGCTCTCGAACCTTAAGGACTAAACCTACAGAGGCTATAAGTGCAGTTGATCTCTTCCTTAGTTCTGCCAGATTTGCAGGTCAACTAACTTGGCAAACTCTTGAATCAACTTACGGTAGTGACCATTATCCAATTCTGATTTCTTTTCCTCACAATAAATCACAACCTAGTATAAACTACAGCCAACCTAAAAGATATAAAATTGCAGACAATAGTATTAAATGGCACGAATTTAAAGAACATGTAGAAAAGAACATATCTAATTTACCAATTTTATCTAATTCCTCAGCAGAAGTATGTTCTAATGCCTTGTCTGACCTAATTAGAGAGTCTGCCGATAATGTTTTTTCTACTAAAAGCAAATCCCAAAAGATTTCTTCACCCCCTTGGTGGGACAGTGACTGTACAAACGCTGTTAAGTTAAGAAAGGAAGCTGAAAGGAAATTTAATCGAGAAATGACACTTGAAAATTATGACAGCTTGATGGAGGTAATGAAGGCCACTAAAAGCCTTTTAAAAAAGAAACGTTTTGAGGGTTGGAGATTGTTCTGTTCCTCAATTTCTCCCAATACTCGTGCAGGTTTGGTCTGGTCTAACATCAGAAGATTCAAAGGTGCCATGTCAGAGACGTCCTTCCATACATTACCACCATCACAAACATCTGAATACCTAGATAACTTAGCTCCGGCATTTGTACCAGAACAAGACTTGGCCATACCACATAGTTTACCATGTCATAATGACGACACAACAGGGCTCAGCTCTCCCTTCACTCTAGAAGAACTTAAGGGTGTACTATCTTATCTGAGGGATTCGGCCCCTGGAGAAGACGGCATTATTTATAGTTTTATAATTAATCTTGGTGAAGAAAGTCTGAAATATTACCTTGACATTATTAATTCGGTCATGTTGACAGGTGACATTCCGAATGTATGGAAATCTCAATTAGTGTTGCCAATTTTAAAACCTAAAAAACTGCCTTCAGAGGTTTCCTCGTACCGTCCAATAGCCTTGTCATCAGTCATTGCAAAAGTAGCCGAACATCTTGTCAAAAATAGACTCGAATTTTATATTGAAAGCAATAATCTTCTTGCCCAGTCACAATATGGGGTCCGAAGAGGCAAGAGCACACTGGACAATTTAAGTATTTTTATTACTGATATAAGGTTAGCTTTTTCAAAAAATGAATATGTAGTTGCTGCCTTTTTAGATATTAAATCCGCTTATGATAATGTTCTTCTATCTGTTTTAAAAAGAAAACTTCACGGTCTTAATGTACCTATTATATTGATTAATTTTATAATCAACTTATTATCCGGTAGACAGTTAAATTTAAATTCAGAGTCCCGCACCCTTTGGAGAGGTATACCTCAAGGGTCAGTCAGTATTAAGCCCCCTTTTATATAACATATATGCAAACGATCTAGAACATTCATTGCATAAATCGTCTAATATTTTACAGTATGCTGACGACTTGTTATTATACTGTACTAACAAGTCGGCTCCTCAAGCTTGTGATGAAATTACAAACTCTTTGGGTTATCTGAAATTATGGATGGACGATAATGGTTTGGATTTGTCTATATCCAAAAGTTGTGTCGTGTGGTTTACCCGACATAAAATAATACCCCCTTTAGATGTTAAATATGACGATACAGTGCTCCCAGTTAAAATACATACCAAATTTTTAGGCGTAGTTTTAGATTCAAAACTGTCTGGTTCTCAACATGTGGATTACTTAATAGATAGGTGTGAGAAGACTTTGAATATATTGAGATGCCTTGCGGGGGTTTGGTGGGGTGCTCATCCGTACTCCCTAAAGCTCGTTTACAACGCTATGATTAGAAGTGTTCTTGACTATGGAGCTTTTCTGCTAGAACCTTGTAATCAGACTGCTCTGCGGAAAATCGACATCATTCAATCTAAAGCTCTAAGAATAGTAACGGGGGCTATGAAATCTAGTCCTATTAATGCCCTGCAAGTAGAGTGTGCTGATCCGCCTCTTCACCTCAGACGTCAATATTTATGTGATAGATATTTTTGTAGAATCCTCCAGTTTTCAAATCACCCGTTGATTCCAAAAATTTTCTTACTATCCGAAGAGTTAAGTACACCTTATTGGCAACATAAGAAAACTCCATGCTTAGTTACTAGTTGGCAAAGATTTTTATCTATTCAAGCACCTACGTTTAGGTCATCTCGTTTACCAATGTTTAATAATAACTTTAAAGCTTTAACATCTCCTTTAGAGGTTCATGACTATATAGGAATTGATAAAGAATCCCCTAATGCTCAACAAGAACTCAATTATGCTGTTGATTCCAAATGGCAGCATTGGCACCAAATATATTGTGATGCCTCAAAATTATCAACTGACAGTTGTGTTGGTGTTGGAGTCTTTCATAAGCAAAGTAACATTGTACAAAAAATCAAACTACCCCCAGAGTCATCAGTTTTCACCGGGGAATGCCTTGGCATACTGAAGTCCATCGAACTGGTATTGCTCATGAAGCTTAAAAAAACTGTAATTTTCACATATTCCAAAAGTGCACTTCTGGCTTTGAAACGTTACTCGTTAAAATCTTGTAAATATTTTCCATTAATTTTTGACATTAAGAATAAAGTACATGAATGTTCACTCAAAGGACTTTCTGTTACGTTTGTATGGATTCCTGGACATTCAGGTATTCATGGAAACGATAAAGCAGATAGTCTGGCAAAGGATGCGGTGCAATATGGTGATTTAGTACCGTATATGAACTACCCGTCTGATTTAGCGTCGATCCCTTCTACTTATATGTACCACGCTTGGAATGAATTGTGGATAGAGAGTGTCCGGAAAAAAGGTAGACATTATTTCCAAATTCAACCTACAATTCCTAAAAAACCGTGGTTTTACAAGCTCAAGCTTTGCAAAACTTCAACATCTATATTAATAAGAATGCGACTTGGACATGTTTGCACACCTTCTCATCTTGCTAAGCTTGGTATTGTACAGAGTGCTGCGTGTGACTGTGGAGTGGAAGATTGTGATATCAATCACATTTTCTTTGGTTGCTCTTTGTTCGATAATAGTCATTTATACGAGGCGTTGTTATCATTAAAAGTGTGTCTACCTACAGAAATCAAATCTTTATTATCCATGAATCCTACCCGACCTGACCCGTATATGTATATTGCCTTATCAAATTATCTTACTTATAATTGTATTAAAATTTAATTATTTTTATTTATTTTATTTATATCCCTTCCCTTCCCTATCTTTGTAAATATTGCAAAAGTAAGTTTTTTTAAATTTTCTTAATATTTTTAAAATTTATTTCCCTACCTTCCTGATCCTATCCTATTCGTAATTTCCGGTTCCTTTTGTAAATATTCGTTTCCCTAATTTTCCAAAAAATACAACCAAAATAACTACGCAAACACCATAAAACATCAAACTAAATTCAAGCCATATTAAAATCACCATGATGATTAGAAAACTGCTCAAGACCGCCTAAAATATTCGGTCACAGAGCTGACCGGATAAATACGGATTTAAGATAATACATGACTCTGGCAAGTCGCTGATCGCGCCTAAGTCCAAAGGAAGAAAAAAAAAAAAAAAAAAAAAAAAGTGCGTGCAGTGCTCTATTGTTCTGAGGCGCAGTGTAATCAGTAAATATCACAGTTATATCCTCTTTGTAACACAGGGTCGCACCTAAAACGTAGTGATTATATCCTCTTTGTTAACACCGAGACAATGGACGCGCCTCCGACCGCTGTGTGCCGAGTGTGTCTCGCTGGCGATCTTAAAACGTACAGCCGAGAACTCACCGAGAACTCACCTGAGGTTTTGGACATCTGGAAGCCGCAAGTCAAACAGGAGCCGACAGAAACAGGTGAGGAGACAGTCACGTCCAAAGTTAATCAGTTCATTTTTACTGCAACTGGTTGGGTTTCTAAGCGGGTTACCTAGAGTGGTTAAATAAAACAAAGCTTTGTATAGGGTTGCTATAACTTTATGGGATGGCATATCTGATATGGGACGTTGTGTTGTGTTTTCATGTGAAAGGAATCCCTCTCCCCTAAAACCCTACCCAAGGTTTTGGCTATAATCACCTGCCACATATAAACCTAGAAGACCGTCGGCAGCGAGGCAGGGCCCAGGCTCTCGATGGTTAGAGCCGCAGAGAGAGGAATCTTCTGACAATACGTGCCGTATCCAAGATGACTGCCTTCTGGATCTGACCCTTGACCCAACCATCCAGCGAGAGCCTCTTGAGGTGTTGATCAAGGCTCTTCGCTATGAGTCCATTTGCCGATACAACTATCGGAACAATACTCGTCGAATCAACGTCCCACATGACGGTAATCTCGTGGGCCAAGTCCAAGTACTTAGTTTCTTTGTCCTTTTCGGCCACATATATTTATTATTACACTTAGCAGACAAGGGAGCAAGTTTTTTCTACAAAATTGATAAAACCGCATCTATGTGAAATATTGCAGCTTAGAGTTCCATATTGTAGATGTTGTAGTTCAACTACTTTGAGGTCCAAATTAAGCATCCCGCTTAAAAGTTTAATTTGGACACTTCAATTAACCCCTGACAACTGGGACATCTGGGAACACTATCACTGATGCAGCACAATGCAATCTGAATTAACCTATCCATTATTTATGTTTCAGAGGATGGAGATCAAAATGATGCAGGAACTTTTATCACGGATGAAATAAAGCATGAAATAAAGCATGAAATTCTAAGTGATCCCACACATGTTTCACAGACAACTGAAGACGGTACACAGATATCAGATGATGATCCAGAAAACACACAGGTGTCAGTCGATGAACAAGATAATACCTGGGTGACAGATAATGAACATGACAAGAAACATGTGCCAAATAATGACAGTAGTGACCACACAGAGTCTTGTGGTATTAAAAGAAACCTATCAAACAATATTGAATGGGTGAATGTACAAGATTATTTTGATGCTGATGATGACAAGACGCATGTGTTGAATTATATTGAAATTGATATTCAGGAGGTGGTAGATGATGAGGGAAGTGAAACCGCTCCTGGGACATCGAATGGTGGAAGGAAACGCACGTCGTTAGATCAGGATATTCCTACAAGAAGTCTTAGATCCAGGAAACAAACTAAGTTGGATCAAGATATGACTGGTGAGTATTCTTGTACTCATTTATATTGTTAAATATGATCAAAATGAGGTCTTTATACCTCATATACTTATACTTCTTGCATAATTTTATTCCAATACACGGTTCACAGTAATATTTTCCAGTCAACATTTCTTATTTAAGGCGGCTAATGCTGCCAAACCCAACGCGCCTTAGAAATACCCGCCGCTTACAACTAACTTTGTTGATTGTAACGAGTGTGTTTTGTTTTTCTCAAAAGTGCTGAGATGGAATTGTAGGTGAGATATTTACCGATATTTTGGGGTTATTTGAGATGAAAAATTCCTTGTCATTTCAAAGCTAGACTAGTTTTATTTCTTAATTTTAGGGTAGCTTCAAAATTATAAGGAATTTTTGGCTCAAATTTATACCAAAATGTCGGTAAATATCTCACCTACAATTCTATCTCAGCACTTTTGAGAAAAACTAAACACATTCGTAACAATCAACAGTTTTCACCAATGAAGGCGACCGGTGGCTCGAAAGCCGGTAATAACTATTTAGTAGTCTGTGACGCCCCGGTGGGCGCGGCCAGTATGCCGCTGGCTTTCGGACGGGAAGGCCGCGTCGCGCTGCGCTCTCGCACGGATTTTTGCTTACGATTCATTATGCTCCCTATTCGAACCTTGTTTTCTGAAATAAAACGAGTATACATTCGTTTGGCTAATGGGCGCTAGAATATTGCCAAGTTTTTGTTGAATACTGCTATTTTTTCAAAAACTTACCTAAGTACCTACTTATATTTTCATACTGCGCAAGGACGCTTGTCTTTAGATAGGTACAGTCGGCTGCATAATTGCAGCCCCCGGTAGAGTTCAAAAATTAGTATATTATTGGCATGTTTTCATTCTAATATTTTTGTTTGATTGAGTTAGAAGACTTTATACTTCAACTAAAGCAGGTGCCTAGAATCTTGCTTGTATTGAAAACGTTTTTATAACAGGCTTATAACAGCCGTTTTGAAGCTCTACGGTGGGACTGCAATTATGCAGCCGCCCGTACCTACTCTATTAGTTATTTAGCTAGGTATCCATACTTATGGTTTTTTACGGACGCTATGATAGTGCCAATTTTTTTGACGGACATTGTTTTGTGTTGGTACTTACGTAGGTACCTAACGTGCCCAGACTTATACCTTCTTATTGGAACGATAGTTCCTTATCGCGCGTTGTGAATGAGGGCTAGACGGAAAAAAATCTTACGAAAAAAGTTGTCACGACACTTTTTAGAGAGAGCAAGCCAGATTTTTCATTTCTATTTCGCATTGAACAGTGCGGCGTCGCATGTTTCTCTGTCTGTCTCTCTCTCTCTTATAGAAAGCAAGCCAGATATTTTCATTTCTATTTCGCATTGAACAGTGTAGTGTCGCGACGATTTTTTTTTTTTTTTTTGTTCCTTATCGCGCGTTGTGAAAGAGGGCTAGACGGAAAAAATTCTTACGAAAAGTTGTCACGACACTTTTTAAGCTATTGCATAGATTTTATTGCGGGCCTTGGGGGGCGAATCAAGAAATTCCGTAACGAAAACACCTAACACCCCCGACAAATGACGGACGATTATTAACGGACGACTATTGACGGACGATCTCAAGGTTTTACCTCTCCCTTGCTTGTACATTAAACAAATTTCTATTTTTGTAAAGCAGCATCCTGAATTATTTATTAGAAATGGTCAATGTAGAGATAGACAGCTTCGTGATGCCACAAATGATAGGGCATGTGTACCAGTGTGCAAGCTGTCTCTTCAGAAGAATGCTAGCTTCATGGGTGCAATTATTTACAATGACCTACCAGAAGGGTTGAGAGAGCTTGACCTTAAATTATTTAAAATAAAGTTGCACCAATGGTTATTGTCAAAATGTTTTTACTCGGTGGATGAGTTTTTTAAAAATAATAATAAAAGAGGTTTTACATAATATAATAAGTAAAATCGGTAATTCAATGTTGTTTAAAAATGTTTAATTGTATTGATATATTGACATTTATTGATAATTTGAACTGAATTCTGTAAACGTATAATTTAATTTTCATTATATTCTAATTAACATTTGCACGCTGATAAAGCAATAACATGTACTTATACCTACTTAATTATAAACATCTTAATATCATGTTGTACGCAAATAAATGATTGAATCTGAATCTGACGACTATTTGTCGGACGACTATTTTTTTTTTTATATATATATTTTTTTTATATACAGGGTGATATTTTTATGTGGGCCTTCAGGGCTATATCCTAAACCATAAGAGATAGCGAAAAATGCTGAAAGGAGTTGCGCGTCCGACAAATGTCGGACGACTATTGACGGACTTTTTTTTTTTTATATAGGTATATATATATATATATATTATTTTTTTAATTATTTTATAAGAACATTTACTAAGACAAGAAATTATTCTCGATATAGCAATAGCTTTACCGCGGCAGTCCCCGATTAATCGAAAGGAACTTCGTTCCATCCGGGTGTCCCTTGACACCTCTCTAGTTTTTTAATTCTTTAAATTGTGAAAGATGAGTAAATTGAAGAAATGTAGAATTCAGAGTATGCTTTATTGTCGCGAAGTAGGTAACGTAGGTAAGTACACACTTACCTAAACTATACCTAGTAAGTAGTCAAGTACCTACCTATCATGAAATACCTACACACTTTCCCAACTTCGGCAAATTTATCGGCCGAGTCGAACGTTCAATTTGTAAGTACCTACTAGTCCAGGTCCTTAACGTAAAATACGGTCCCATCGTGAAGAAAGCATGAAACTTGGCATGAACGTAGCTGTCATATATGTGCTTCAATTTCGAAATAATGATATATCAAATAGTCTTTCATGGCGTGTGACATGGACATCACCTCTGTCATACAAATAAAATATTACATTAACAAAATGGGCAGTGAAATTATGCAGAAACCATGCCGCAAGCAAAAGTACAAAGCTTTCTGGTATCACATTTTTCTGGTAAGTAATTAACCGCTTGGTTTTTACAATTTTCGTGGTCAAATTTTTAGTAGAAAATATTGTTGTTGATTTTTAGTGATGTGAAGTAGTCGATAAAAAATAATATAGAATCGAATCGTCAGCTTATTATTTTATTTCATTTATTTATCGCAGTTTTCTAAAAGATTCTAAGAACTGTAAGATTTTTGTGCTTCAGAGTCAGACAGACCATACTGAAGGAAGTATTGGTGTTTTATTAATTTCAGCATTAACTCTATATCTAAATAATATATTTTCCTACTTACAGGTTCATGAACAAAAAGTGCTTCCCTCAGATTACGAACTCAACTAAATATTATGTCAATATTAATGATGATTTACGAGAAAAAACAGCTGGTCAAAATGTATTCTAAACGTAATGTAAATAGTTAAAATATAAATTAAAAATATTGGTTTAAAATTGGTGATGTATTTTTATTTGTATAATTAGTTCTCTACTAGCTGTGCCCGCGACTTCGTTCACGTGGACTGCAGGATATTTCATCATCAACACTATCGACATTTAGTCGTCCATTGCTGGATATAGGCCAATACCCAAAAGACACGAATTCAAAAGACGTTACACCATCCAAATGACTGAAGGACAACGTGACTATCCGCAACCCAGTGAAATGTGGATATACACACCGACGGCTCAAAAACGGACACTGGCACTGGATCCGGGGTCTTCTCGGAGGACCTAAACATAAATCTAAGCGTAACTCTAGGCCCCCACAACTCAATCTTCCAAGCTTGGCTGCGCTGGATCGCGATGTCTCGGGCCATGACATCAGAATCCTGTCCGATAGCGCGGCGGTGCTACATGCACAGTAAAACTATAAGTTCAGCCCTGATTTACCAATGTTACGAGACACTCAACAGACTAGGAGAACACAATAGACTGACCTTACAATGGGTAAAGGGACACAGCGGCTCAAGGGGAAACGACGCTGCGGACGAGCTGGCAAAAAGAGGAGTGGAAGCGGTCAGTTACGGGCCTCAACCCTCCGTCCCAATCCCCTCAAACCAACTCAAAGCCTGGATCCGCAACCACGCTAAAATGGGACACCGTGACCTCTGGACCACGACGGAAAGCTGTAGGCAGGCCAAACTAGCACTCCCCGACATAAACAACAGACTCACGAAACGCCTTCTAAACTTAAACCGCCCTCAAATGCGCTTGGTTACAATCGCCTTGACCGGTCCCGGCGCTTTCAACAAGCACTTCCATAACCTGGATATAACGGATAGCCCACTATGCAGAGCGTGCATAGAGGCTGAGGAAACGACCGCGCATGTGCTGCTGGACTGCATGGTATTGACAGATATTAGACTCAGGACTATAGGTGACGTTAAAAGCCTTCCAAAAATGTTTGACAAGCCACATCTAGTGGCAAAATTTATGGAAGAGCTGGGCTGGTTCTCCCCCTGACAAGTGGAACCTCACGCAAAAGGGACCTAACTAGAAAGGTCTGATTGCGGAAAACAGCCCGTATACAAGTACAAGTAGGCTTCTCCAATAGCACGCCACTGAACTTGGTCCCCCGCTCTGCACCTCCAACAGCTACTAGTCACTTTGCGAAAGTCGTCACTCCAAGTATTTGGTGGACTTTCTACGCTACATTTGCTAAAGCATAATCTCCACTTAAAATTTGACATGATCCATGCAATTTCTATTCTCACCACCTGGATGTCTGATCTTGAACTAAAATAAATACCCCTGAACAATAAAATATAAGTAAATAATCGATAAATATACGTTACGCTTCATACCACATCACATCACTATTTTCAAATTCAGCAACCATGAAGTTCCTTGTTTTTTACATGCCAATAAAGACAAATAAATGTCGTACCTTATTGATATTTTGTTTTTAATTGGTTATGTCATAACATGAATGTCTCTATCTTTTTCTAACGTAACGTATATGAAAATATGTGATAGAGATAAAAGACAAACCCTGTCTCCCGCTTCCACCTACCCTCCCACCCCTCTGAGCGGCCGCATAGGTTTCGATACAAAATAGGCATGATTATTACTCCATCTGGGCGGGGATTTTTTTTTTCCTCCATGGTGTAGTGTCTTTTGAATTCATGTCTTTTGAGTATCCTATCACTAATCGCTTTCAGCATAGGTTGTTCTGCTGAGAGCTTGGCCAGGACCATTGTATGTTTGGCCTTCACATCCTCTTTCCACAGGCCTAATGAGGTCAGTCTTGCAGCGCTTGCAGCCGCCTCCTGTTGGACGTATAGATGGATGGGAAGGATGTTGAACATGGCTTCCATCGCCGCCGTGGGTGTGGTAATGGCCATGCAAGCCATCCTCTGAAGGCGAGTCAGTTTAGTCTGTGTAGTTGTTAGTTCCGATCTGGGCCACCAAGCGACAGCGCCATAGCTGATGCATGATCTTATCACTGATGTGTACAGCCATAGCGCTATTTTAGGGATAAGTCCCCAGGATTTGCCAATCCTGCGGTGGCACTGCCAGTAAGAGATGCAAGCTTTTTAACATATCTATTTATGTATGTTTCAGAGGATGCAGATCAAAATGATGCAGGAATTTTTATCACGGATGAAATAAAGCATGAACACACACATGTTCCACAGACAACTGAAGACAGTACACAGATATCAGATGATGATACAGAAAACACACAGGTGTCAGTCGATGAACAAGATAATACCCGGGTGTCAGATAATGAGCATGACAAGAAACATGTGCCAAATAATGACAGTAGTGACCACACAGAGTCTTGTGGTATTAAAAGAAACCTATCAAACAATATTGAATGGGTGAATGTACAAGATTATTTTGATGCTGATGATGACAAGACGCATGTGTTGAATTATATTGAAATTGATATTCAGGAGGTGGTAGATGATGAGGGAAGTGAAACCGCTCCTGGGACATCGAATGGTGGAAGGAAACGCACGTCGTTAGATCAGGATATTCCTACAAGAAGTCTTAGATCCGGGAAACGAATTAAGTTGGATCAAGATATGACTGGTGAGTATTCTTTGTTCTTATTTATATATTTTTTTAAAACTTTGTATTATCAGGGCGTGTGCTGAACCAAGTAAAATGGGTCGAATCCGTTTCTAGCAATCGCCGGCCGCTGCCGCGGCACCGCTCGCTCGGTTTGTGCGTTGTGGTCGCAGTTCTAACATAAACCTAACCTATCCATGTCGGTTCTGGGTAAGGGGTGTTCCGGATGCGTATTAGGTACACGATCGGATATAACGAAGACAAAATGTCTTCGTAATACGTGGCGGTGTAATACGGGGTCTCGTAATAAGTGGTCGTACGTTATTTGTTCAAACCTATAATACGAAGCCTGTATCAGGTCGTGTAATCCATGGCGTCGTAATCCATGGCAACATAATACATATACACGTATTATTGGCTCCGAAAGCACGAGTAACAGCTGTTAGTGGACCGCCACAGAACGAATATTGTCCGAACGCTGCATCTCTGAACACAACTAACGCTGATCAATGCTTCTCACAGATGGTCCCGGGCTCGAGCAACGGAGACCGATCACCGCGAGACACCACCCTTCTACCACCGATACAACCTCGACTCCTCGACACCAACGGAACATGTTCTCATGCTCACTATGTACTTATACAACTTATAAAAAATGGAACTTGAAACTGCATATAATGACTCATACTGAAGCAAAGCCTTTTATGTGCGATAAGTGTGATTATAAATGTAAGTGGAAGGGTCACTTGAAACGGCATATAATGACTCATACTGGAGCAAAGCCTTTTATGTGCGATAAGTGTGATTATAAATGTAGTGTAAAGAGTAACTTGAAACAACATTTAATGACGCATACTGGAGAAAATCCTTTTATGTGCCGTAAGTGTGATTATAAATGTAAGCGCAAGGGTCACTTGAAACGGCATATAATGACTCATACTGGAGCAAATCCTTTTATGTGCGATAAGTGTGATTAAACTTTTACTATTAGACGCTGTCAATGGTCAAACTGATAAAATCTTATTTATCTGACAGAACATTCCTTGTCCGTATTGCCAGCTGCTCATCTACCCCTAGATCAGTCCCTGCTGGAATACCTCAGGGTTCCATCCTTGGTCCCTACCTATTTTTAATATTTTTAAACGATATCCCCATTCAAAGGCGAACAAATCTCGCCTGTTTAGCTGACGATACGGCGTCATTTACTACATCAGACGATATAGACCTCATTATAGGCCGCCTCCAACTCTCACTGGATAGCCTCCTCGAATTCTTTCACAAATGGAAGCTTCAAATCAACGCTTCCAAAACTGAAGCAATTATTTTTACAAGAAAAATAAAACCTGTAACGCGTAAACTTAAAATAAATGACTTCAGAATTCCGTGGAGTAAAAATGTGAAGTATCTGGGAGTGATCTTAGACGATAAACTAAACTGGACTCAAAATACGCTATGCTTACGAAATAAGGGGTTGAAGGCATTAAATGCATTCAATCCAATCTTGAATCGTAAAGCATGTCTCAGTAGTTACACCAAGCTGTGCATTTACCGCACATTAATTCGACCCTGCATTACGTACGCTTGCCCTGTATGGAGTAGTACTTGTGCCACTAATATTAAAAAACTACAGGTTATTCAAAACATTGCAGTAAAACGAGCTTACAACACTAAATTCCGCACTAACCTACACAAACTACACTTTAAAATTAGTTTACCACACTTAATATGTTTTATGTATAAACTGTCTAAAAAGTTTTACCTACATACCAACCCTAAGAATAAAAATAAATTAATTAATAATATTTGTAAAACCCGAGCTCGTGATTTACCATTTATCGATAAATATTGTCGATATAAATTTTATTTATTTATTTATTTATTTATTTACAACTTATACTTAACTATCATTACAGGTAATACCCAATGCGATAGTGAAGCACACAAATTACAACAATAACTTACAAGTATTCAATTACAATATACCTTAGCCTTAACTTAATTATTCCTAACCTAGTTGTTTCTAACTAACTAACTTTTCTAACTAACTAACTTGTTCATAACTAACAATGAACAGGGCAATCTTTGTGAATTCACTCAGAGAACATACAAACAAGTCTAAATCTCTCGCTATGAGGTTGAGAGTGCGAAGTGCCCGGGTCAGCGGAGCCTCCTTTAGCAGTTTAGTGCGAGCATGCGGTATGGACAACAGGTCTGGCAATATGCGTCTCCACACATACTTGTCTGGTACACACAAACCTACTTTTGATAGGATATCAGAGTTGTAACACTTTCCTCTAACCACTTTAAAAATGTATGAGACAAGTGCTACCTCCCTTCTGACTCTCAGTTCACTATAACCTACCATACCAAGGACAAACAGAGTTGGGTAGTTAAGTGGATAGAATGGGTAGACACCATACAGCTTCAAATATAAAAATCTTATAAATTTGTTTTGAATTTTTTCCAACATTGTGATGTACTTTTTTTCACGTGGAGACCATATCACTGCACTATACTCCAAGTGACTCCTAACTAATGCATTATAAAGAGCTGCTATGGCTTGGATATTTGTAAAATCATGAACTGTTCTCATAACAAATCCTAATGTCCTATATGCTTTTTTACATATGTTTGTAATATACTTGGAAAACTTTAGGTCTGATGTTAGTTGAACACCCAGGTCCTTCACCTCCACAACCCTAGCCAACTCTGTACCGCTGACATTGTACCCAAATTGAATCGGAGTGTGTGCCCGAGTAAAACTGATAGCTATACATTTAGCCGCATTAAATTGTAAGAGATTTTTCTCACTCCATGTCACAACTCTATTTATGTCATCTTGAAGCCGTTCACAGTCTGCTGTACTTTTTATAGGCAATACCAGCTTCAGGTCATCTGCAAACAAAAGACATTTTGCATTCTCAATGACTTGAGGTAAATCATTGATCATCAAAATAAATGCCAAAGGTCCGAGATTGGATCCCTGACTGACCCCAGACCATGTAAAATATGGCTCTGACCTGCATCCCGCAAATTCTACATACTGCTGTCTATCTCGCATATAACTTGTGAAAAAATTCAGGAGATGAGGGGTGAAACCAACACTGGCAAATTTACTAAGCAGTACGTCATTGTCCACTAAATCGAACGCTTTTTTAAAATCAAAATAAGCAGCATCAGCCTGCCCCCCACTATCAACTGTTGGTGTCACCTCGGTCATGTATGTAAGAAGATTACTAGTGGTGCTTCTTGCTGGTCGGAAACCATGCTGAGCATCTGACAACTGACCACTCACCTGTGAATAAATGCTTTTGTGTATGATGGACTCAAACACCTTGGCTGGAGTGGAAAGAACCGCCACTGGTCTGTACTCATCCACTTTGGTTCCTCCAGGTCCCTTAGGAACTGGCACCACTCGTGTCAGCTTCCACCGATCTGGAAAAACCGCTACCTTTAAGCATTTATTATAAATATAATGCATTGGTTCTGCTAAGACAGCTCGGCAATCCTTTAAAATATAAGGTGGAATTCCATCAGGCCCTGAAGATTTCTTAGGCTTCAGTAGACGAAGAGCCAGCATCACATCTGCTAGCTGCAATGACTCTAAATGAACTCTGGCTGCCCCATTCTCGCCGCCAGCCTCTGCCATTGCCTTCCCTACATCCAACTCCGCTCTCCTAACACTATACACAGAATGAAAATAACCAGCAAATTCACTCACACACTGCTCATCTGTCAAAATCTCTCCATCCTTCAAAATTTTTCGTGGACTCCTAGAACTTTTCTTAGATTTTATAAACTTCCAGAATGATTTAGGGTCATTTTGGAGGTTACTTTCAACAAACTGCTGATGATTTTGATAGGCACCTGAAGTCATGTTTTTAACTCTCTTACGGCACTCAGAAAATTCATGAAAATCCTCCGCAAGTCCTGTCCTCTTATATTTTTTATGTAGAAAAGCCTTATGTCTAATCTCCTTAACAATATCAGATGTGTACCACTCAGGATAAGTGTACTCAGAGCCTAGACCCCTATGTTTTTTTCTAGGTATACAACAATCAAAAATACCATTAATAGTGTCATAGAAATAGCTCAAACTAGCCTCCAAATCTAATGAATACATAGGTGTCCAGTCGACGCCTCCTATCAACGAATACAGTAAAGAAAAGTCAGCCTTGTTAAAATTCCAACCCAAATGCGTACCTGTAGTCTGCTCGCGCCCCGACTCAGATGTAGGTTCGCTACCAGACCGCGAACCGGGCCGAAACACAACCGACACTTCAAGCGGTGGGTGCTGCACATCCACTTTCAGGAGAGGCGTCTCCGCCGCCCCTACACAAACACACTGCTCATCCTCAAATGAACTCAACACTAAATCCAACGTACGATCATTTATATTGGTTACTTTGTTACTCTGAATGAACTCACAATAAGTCTGAAAATATTCAAAGTAATTTCGTATATTTTGCGAGCACGAATAGAGGTTAAAGTCGCCCATTACTATAACCTCTTTGTATTTGTTAATAGTACATTGCGATACAAGTGTGGAAAGTTGATCATTCCATAGAGGCGGTTTATGACGCGCGAGCGGAACGCGAGCGTGGCAAAAGCCGAGATGGAATGATCAATTCACACGTGTATCGTACGACGTTTTTTATCACAGTTGCGAATAAAAAAAAAGACTTGTTAAAATTTTAATAATAAAAAGTTTTTAAGAATTTTAGGTTATGTTTACTATTTTTTGTTAATTACACTTCCTAAAGGCTAGGCAAAAGACTTTTAACCTATTCAGCGTCTGACATACAATATATTTTTAGGGTTTTTTTCATTTGTTTTTGCGTCGGCGGTTAAAAACAGAATACCTATAATGGTGAGGAAAAAATACATTTATGTACCTAAAGAAAAAACAAAATAAAAACAAAACTCAATTTTTAATTATTTTCAAAGACGTCATCACGTAATATTATTGTTCGTTATCAGACTTTAGAGACAACCTTTTGAAAAGAAGAAAAAAGGTACCAACAAAGAGTTTTAAGCCAGCAAGGCTTAAAAACTCTTTGGATGGTACCTTTTTCTATACATCAAAACAGTATAACCCAGATAAAGGAGATCATTCATGTTTCTAACAAAAAATACCCACAAAAAAAATGCCGGCCAGTAATAAAAATTGTTTCTATCTTGTAGAGAATAACATTTTAAACAATGTTTACTAAGGCAACAAAGAGCTACGATCAAAAATCGTTGAGTTATTTTACATTGAAAACCCAAAAAATGCATTTTATAGAGATCCTTTTGACCATTTTTAAGATCCCACTAAAACTTCTGAAAGGGTTATTGGATATACCAATTTATATAAATATAATAAAAACAGACAAAGCTTATCCATTTACTACTTATTTTTATATTTTTTCTGTAGTACTTAATATCTTAAAAGTGGTCAAACGGATCTCTACAAAATCCATTTTTTTGGGGTTTCAATGTAAAATAACTCTACGATGGTTCATCGTAGCTCTTTGTTGCCTTAGTAAACATTGTTTAAAATGTTATTCTCTACAAGATAGAAACATTTTTTTTTTTGGCCGGCACCTTAAGTTTTGGGTACGATTTGAACGATGTCCTTATGAATGTTTCATCTACTATATGTCATTAGCAGTTTGACATATCGGGATGACGTATTATTTTAGCACTAGTTGGATTTTTTTTTATTGCACGCGTGTATAATACGTTGCATTATGAGCCTAAAAGCGGTTTAATAAGATCCACTTTATGAGCAACTGTGATAAAAAATAATGTTCTAGGATTCTAAACATTAACAAATATTCGTTATCACTGCTACTAGGAGGAATATAAACAACACACAACAAAAATAAAAACCTATTATTTTTATAAATACCGGCACAGATTATTTCAAATATGTGGTTGTCTATGTTTACGTCAATGTCACTCGGTACCTGTACGCGTCGCAGCTCGAACCGCGGTGTGGCCACGATAAGAGCGCCGCCGTGCTTGCGCCCATCCGCTCTGTCGCATCGTAGTATAGTGTAGCCTGGTGGTACTAATTCAGCATCTTGAATGGATTCATTACAGCTAGTTTCAGTGATGGTATAAATATCCGAATTATGTAACGGAATATTAATGTAAAATTCTTCCGTTTTTGTTCGTAGTCCTCTTACGTTTTGATAATAAATTTCAATTACCTTGCGAGGTTTTTTGAAATTTATTGAATGATTTTCGAAACCAGATCCATTCTGCAAACTCAATGTTCACAGGCCAACTGCCTTCCTGGCATATCTTAGCATAATTGCTCTCTGGAACTGTTACGATGAATGAGGCGTAATCTCTTTCTGTCTTATGTTTTACTCTCTCAATCTTAACGTTAACATTGTCCCCACAAAGATTCTTAACATGTTTCACAATACTATCCTCCTTTGTATCCTTTTGAAGACGCCATATGTGTAAATATTTTTTTCGTTCCGTACCTTGGATTTCACTCTGTGAATCTGTCATTCCTCCTCTTTTTGCCTCATTACGGGGGTACCTGTTACTCTTTCTGCTTACAACTGTATATTCATCTTCTTTTTTTTCTGAAACTTCTTCCTGTATTGTTTTCCTTTTCTGCTCCAAAGGTTTCTGTTTAGTTTCCATAGCATTTACTTTCGCTGTCTTCGTGGCCCCACACGCTCCTTCGCAAGATTCGGTCAGCTGATTCTTTTTAACTGCATCGACAAATGACGACACCGTAGTTGTAGATTTTGCAAGCGGTTGGCTTTTCTCACTAGTACTTTGTGCTGTCTTTCCCGCGCTCAGTAGACTTTCCAATTGAGTAAATTTTTGCAAAAGTAGATCCAGTTTGGTTTCAAGTACATCAATTTTGTTAACTTTTTCTTGATATACCCTCATTTCTTTTCTTAATTCTTGTAATTCTTGCTCAGATCTTACGACTCG
The DNA here is from genome assembly GCA_907269075.1 of Idaea aversata. Lineage (NCBI taxonomy): Eukaryota > Metazoa > Arthropoda > Insecta > Lepidoptera > Geometridae > Idaea > Idaea aversata. The sequence goes on from OU026083.1 coordinate 1,625,786, forward strand.
ATTCCTAAGCAGTTTGCATTCCTTCTTTTGCTCCTCCATTCGGGAAATCATTTCCGAGTGGCAGTGTCGCATCTCCTCAATAATCCTGGCATCAGTCGCCGTAGCCGTGTTATCCGTGCTCTCGTTCAATTTGAGACCACTACCGCGCTCAGTGCTCACAAATGCGCCTGGCGTGAAGGTTTTATTCATAACAGTAATGCCTCTCACCGGTGTATTGGAGTTATTCGTTTTGGGAATGTTACATACACATTCAGGACATATCCAGGTTTGTTTGTATTCCTCCGTAAAAGATTCAAACTTCTCGTCCGTTATGGCTACGCACTTGAGATGGAATATCTTCCTGCAAGTGCCCGTCACGCACTTCATATACATATTATCATGTATACTGGCCTTACATGCCTCACAATTAGTCCCCATTTTCACCGAAAAAACACTTTTACTAATTTTATGTAATAAAATAAGCGTAGCAATTCGTAAACACGTCCGTATTCGCGCAGTGAGGGTAGGGTTTGGTTACCCCATCATTACCCCATCACTTGTTTCTTGAGTGCAATGAGTAGGTATCGGTCGACGCTTGCCGAGGAATACCGAAGTTCGCTCGGACGCAGCATGCACCGAGCGGGTGCATTAGCTGGGTCGCTCGCGCGATTCTGGCCCTTTTTATCTAGGCATATGGGGTGAGAGTGGCGCGGGTGACTGTGACGTTGACGACGGCCGGTCGGTGTGTGCGCGTGCTCACCTAGTTATAGGTAGGTTCCTGCTGCTGCTGTGCGTGCGCCGTCGGCGTTCGCCGCTCCGCCGGCAAACATTTTAATTACCTACCCCCTATAATATATTTATCTCAACTTATTCAATCCTAATTTATATGAAATCAAATGTTACACTGAGACTAAAGTTAACATAATGAAATTTAATAGTACATTGTTATCCAAGGTGTGAAAGTCACTCATTACAAGTCCCGAGACGGAGTTTGGCGCCCGAGCGTAGCGAGGGCGCTAATAGTTCGAGGGACTTATTAATGAGTCTTTCACCCGAGGTAAACACTGTGCTTTTCATTACGAATAATACATAAAATTCTTCATAACAACGAGAGTGAATGAGACTATGAGACTCCATACCACATGAGTAGGTACTCATGTGTCCATACTACCTGGGGCCCTACCGCGGTAAGTGCGTCGGCTTCAAGCCAACGCGTCGCTTTGCGCCGACCCGCGCCCCACACTGGGCGAAATTTTAAACCTGCATTTCATAGGAGTTTTGAAAAATTAAGTGGTTTATTTCGTGTGTTTTAAGTATGCAGGATTTTTGGGGACCTCAAAACATTTAAAAATAAGTAATTCTGGTTACGTTATTTTTAAAAAACACTACAAAATATGACTTTGTTTTTTTTTTAAATAATATAACCATAATCACTTATTTTTGAATGTTTTGATGTCCCCGACAATCCTGCATACTTAAAACACACGAAACACTATTTAATTTTTCGAAATTTCTATGAAAGGCAAGCTCAATTTTCCGCCCATTGTGAGACGCGGTTTGGGATATCGACGTTGGCTTGAAGCCTACGCACTTACCGCGGTAGGGCCCCTGATCCTCTTACAAGGTTGGGACCAAAGAGGTTATACATTATGTGTTTTTTTTAGGTTTCTGCTATTTGTATTCAATACTTAAATACGGCGGTACTTACCGAAGAAGTTTTTAATAATGAGTTAATCCAACATTGGGAAATGAAGCGAAGTCCGTAGATTTAACTTACAGTTTTTGTAACACGGTTTGTCTAGAAAATGTTATTTACACAAAATACACAGTCATAAATGAAAAACCAGATTAAACTTAACACAAAAACATAATAAAATAAGATAAAATAGTTACTTAGTACTAAACTCTGGCAGTATGCATGAGCCGTGCCAAGCCATAATTATTATTCTTTGGTGTAAAAAAAAAAGCAAGGAGGTTAGGTTTTTGAAGTTCCTAATGCGTAATGATACTGATACTGGCTACATGCAGATTGCACAAGTCGTGCGAAGCCATAATTTGACATGACAGCTGTCAGTGAAAGTGAAAAGCCCTAGGGCTGGAAATTTTATTTTCTACACGCTCTTCAGGCATATTTAGACCTACTTTCGGAGTATGAGTAATGAAAATTACTTTATTATAATGACCCAATTACTTTTTATTTCCGCAAGTTTTATTTGTTTAAAACAGCTTAAAACGATTTATATATTTAATGTTAATGCGTTCTTTAAGGATATTTTTTACACTTAGAATTGTATTTTATAATCTTATGCATAATAAAGATCTTTTGAAATTGAAATTGAAAATTGATAAGTGTGATTATAAATGTAAGGAAAAGGGTACCTTGAAACGGCATATATTGACTCATACTGGAGCAAATTCTTTTATGTGCGATAAGTGTGATTATAAATGTAAGCGGAATGATGACTTGAAAAAACATTTAATGACGCATACTGGAGCAAAGCCTTTTATGTGCGATAAGTGTGATTATAAATGTAGGGTAAAGAGTAACTTGAAACAACATTTAATGACTCATACTGGAGCAAATCCTTTTATGTGCGATAAGTGTGATTATAAATGTAGGGTAAAGAGTAACTTGAAACGGCATATAATGACTCATACTGGAGCAGATCCTTTTATGTGCGATAAGTGTGATTATAAATGTAAGCAAAAGAGTTCCTTGAAACGGCATATAGTGACTCATATTGGAGCAAAGCCTTTTATGTGCGATAAGTGTGATTATAAATGTAAGCAAAAGAGTTCCTTGAAACTGCATATAATGACTCATAATGGAGCAAATCCTTTAATGTGCGATATGTGTGATTATAAATGTAAGCGGCAGGGTGACTTGAAACGGCATATAATGACTCATACTGGAGCAAATCCTTTTATGTGCGATAAGTGTGATTATAAATGCAAGCAAAAGGGTAACTTGAAAAAACATTTAAAGACTCATACTGATGCAAAGCCCTTTGTGTGCGATTAGTGTGATTATAAATGTAAGCGGAAGAGTGACTTAAAACGGCATTTAATGATTCATTTCTAAAGTACTTACAAGTTTTGTAACTTAATAATTGGTTGCGCCAGTAAATGATTTCTTCGATTTTTGGACTGTATTAACATAGGCTCGGTACACGACAAGTGGGAAAGGAAATGAACATGCGCACATACCTCGAAACTCCGAGCAGCAGCGTTTTGGGCAGTGCCAATCCTTTACACCACACTTTAGCACAACACATTTGACAAAAGTACTAGGATACAATATCCGGGTCGCAATTAAGACGACAGTGCACACAAGAAGATGTGTTCGCGGTTGAAGATGGCGGATAACTGATTGTTCTCGCTCATGTCACGAGAGGGCGCGCGTGCGAGTGGCGACGCGCGATGATGTAGTGCTTTGCATGTAGGTGGGAAATAAGGGTAGGTAATTAGGAAGAAGGGATTGTACCGCCGTGATAATTTTAATCATAGTTTATTAATAAAATATATAAACTGGCGTCACCATTTCCACCCGCCCTTAATGGGTCACCATTAAAAGCACTCATAAAGTGAAAAACCTAACTAATCATAACTCCAAGAGCGCTCAATGCGCGCGGGGCGAAAATCTTATAGGGTTATGAAGATGCGGGAATAAAAAATATTAAAACTAACGCGGAATAATATTATACTTAAGAAAATAACTTAAAGCGAAAATAAAAATAATCTAAACGAAATAACGTGATTATTATTGCGTTGGAAGTGGGCACAGACGAACGACCGGGCGGAGGTAAGTTCCCTTGACGGTTCTTACAGAGCAAACACGCGCGACGTTGTCCTTGGAGAGATGGACCTTCTCAATTATTGCAAGCGGCCAAGATAGAGGCGGCGCGTTATCGTTCATTACGACAACAACGGTTCCCGGTGTGACGGGTGCGGTAGGAGTATTCCATTTTTGCCTAACTTGGAGACCGTGCAGATACTCCATCCTCCAGCGGCGCCAAAACGATTGAACTAATTTGTCCAATAGCGAATACCTGTTGAGCAAACTCATGGAGTCAGTGCTCAAATCAGGCGCGGGAAACGAATTTAACGGAGCGGTATTCAAAAAATGACTCGGAGTTAAAGCCGAGGGTTCCGCAGGATCAGAACTCAGTACTGTCAGCGGGCGCGAATTAAGTAAACACTCGATTTGAGTGAGAACAGTACAGAGCTCCTCGTATGAAAGAAGTTGCTGTCCGATAACTCGGAACAGGTGCGTTTTGACTACTTTCACCATACTCTCCCAAGCTCCTCCAAAATGTGGGGAGTTTGGACAGATAAACTTCCACTCTATGCGACTCTCAGAGTACTCTTGTTCTAACTTTGAACGATAATCTCCATTTAGGAATTTATAAAGATCGCGAAGATAGGTATTAGCACCTTTAAAATTAGTACCATTGTCAGAGTACATGATCTGAACGGGCCCTCGTCGAGAGAGGAACCGTTTCAGCGCGGCGAGAAAGTTGGGAGTACTGAGATCGGTGGCTACTTCGATATGCACGGCACGCGTCGTTAAACAGGTAAATATGCATAGATATGCCTTCAAACTACGAACACCACGGCGGTGTATAGGTACGTAGTTTATAGGACCGCTGTAGTCGCAGCCCGTGTGCGTGAAACTTTTGACGACCTGGCGTGTGCGATAATCAGGTAGGTCTGCCATGAGCGGATAGCTTGGTCTAGGCTTTAAGCGAAAGCAAGTGTTACACATGTGGACTCGCTGTCTCACAGTGCGACGAGCGGACAAGATCCAGTACTTCTGGCGCAGAAGCGACATCAGAAGCTCTGGTCCGGCGTGTAAATATTTTACATGATAATAATCAATAATCATATTTACTATATGATCACTGCGCGGTAATATAACTGGATGCTTGTGAGCATATTCCAGAGCGGAATTGCGAAGGCGACCTCCAACGAGAATCAAACCATCGTGAATAAAAGGTGTCAAGCGATTAAAAGCCTTTGAACAAGTTTTATTATTTAAAATACTAGAATATTCCTCTGCGAAGTATTTGTCTTGCAGGGCGCGGAGGACCTTATTCTCAGCGAAATTTAAATCATCTACAGACACATTAGTAGTGCTGCGGCGGGGTAATAACTTAGCGAACTTACAAACGTATGCAATTATACGCAGAAGTCTACTCCATGAAGAGACACGGAGGGCGAAATCATATAAAGCGCATTGCTTTATAGGCGAACACACAGCGTGAGTCAATACTGTGCGCTTTTGCTCGGGTATGTTCTCAATGAACTGTCCATCGAGCGTCTTAAGTGGCCATTCGGACCGATTTAATGAAGCCCACTGAGGCCCGTGGAGCCACAGAGGGTGCGAAATTAATTTCTGTGGCATAGTGCCACGCGAGAGCACGTCAGCGGGATTCTCAGTGCCGGCGACATGATAGAAATTGTCAGAAGGAATATTTTCAGTAATCTGAACAACGCGGTTTGAAACAAACGTCTGCCATCTATGTGGCGAACTCTTAATCCAATACAATACGATTTTCGAGTCTGTGAATGCGTAAGTCTTGATCGGGGAGACGTGAGAGTAACTATCTAGAACTATACGAAGTAATCGGGACAGCAATACAGCTCCACAAAGCTCGAGCCGAGCTATGGTGAGAGGCTTGGAGGGAGCCACCTTGGATTTAGCGCAGGCAAGCCGGACGGAACAGCCTGAGGGGGTAGACACGTGGACGTACACTACGGCGCCGTACGCGAGCTCGCTAGCGTCTGAGAAACCCAATAGAGTGACGTCACAGTTCCCGGCCACGCCCACATGGCGCGGTATGCGTAAACCGTTGAGTGATGGTAGTTCATCACAGAACTGTGTCCACGTTTGGACGACCTCCTGCGGGGGGGTATCATCCCAATCTAGACCAAGTTGCCAGATCTGTTTCAATAACAGCTTGGCTAACACGACTGTGGGAGCAACGAAGCCCATTATGTCCCACAGACGGGCGACAGTTGACAAGATGGAGCGTTTAGTACACTTCATCTCGGCGGGAGCGGTAAATTTAAAATAAAATGAGTCTTCATCAGTCGACCAATGTAAACCTAGTATTTTATATTGAGCGGCCTTGTCAAACTCCACCTCAGCAGGAAGTTTGTGAGAAGCGGGAAGATTTTGTAAGACGATTTGACTGTTACTATTCCATTTAACAAGATCCCATTGTGCGCTCTTAAATAGGTCGATCATTTGACGCGACGCGACGATCGCCTGTCGTTCGCTGGGAACGGAGAATGCGACGTCATCCATATATAACGAGGTAGGCACAATGCTACTCGCGAGAGGATATTTAGCGCCATCATCGTCGATCAGCTGCCGTACCGTGCGCAGGGCATGGTATGGGCTCGACGTGAGACCGAAACAGACGCGGTTGAATCGGTATAGCACGAGAGGGTCTTGTGGACGGAAGCGATATAGAAAACATTGATACCGACGATCGGCTTCGCGTACGATAATTTGCAAAAATTGCTGACGACAGTCCGCAGTCAAAGCGACAGCGTACAAGCGGAAGTTTAAAATAATTTTAAATAAGTCGCCTTGCAAGTTAGGCCCTGAATACAGAATATCGTTAAGCGAGCGTTGACAGCCGACGCCGACGGTAGATGCGCTGGCGTCTAGAACTAACCGTAACTTTGTAGTCTTATCTTCGCGCACGACTCCGTGGTGAGCTATCACATAAATCGGAGTAGGGTCACCAGGGTCGAGCGGAGGCGCGAGAGAAATGTAATCTTTTGCGAGGTAATCTTTAACGACTTCGTCATACGCCGTCCTTAACTTAGACGACGCTTCTAATTTTCTTTCGAGGCACATGAAGCGCCTACGCGCGGTTTGTAATGAATCACCGAGAGTGTAGACATCGTCCTTGAACGGTAGGGCTACGGTGTACCGTCCACTCACGGGATCGCGGGTGGTAGTCGACTTGTAAAACAATTCACATTCAACATGATCTGCATGTTGAACGGGCGGTGCGGATGGAACTTCTTCGAGTTCCCAAAATCGTTTGACTAATGAGTCAATAGCGACAGACTGTTGAACGATACAACAAGTCAGTGCCTGACGGACAGGAAGTGTAGGTACCGTGAGCGCTGGACCCATTATTACGTAACCTAACACTGTCTGAAGAGCGGAGGGCGCCGACGAGTCAGAAGCGTGAACTACGTCGGGGAGAAGTAGATGCGGAACGAGTGAAGCGCCGATCAGAACGTCTATCTCTCCAGGCGTCCCGAAAGCCTCGTCAGCGAGCGGTAGCTTCGATAAGTGTGATACGACGCGCGGGTCGATCAAGGCAGAGGGTAATGAGTCGGTGATCTGGTCAACGACGAGCGGTGAAATATTAAATTTAATATTATTGTCGAAGCGAGAGTAAAACGTAAAATTAATTGATTTATTGTAACCCTTTTCGTTACCACCGAACCCCTTAACGAAGGTATGATCGGAATTTTGAAGCGGAATATTTAATAATTCACAACATTTATTAGTTATAAAATGCGTCATAGAAGCAGAGTCTATTAAAGCGCGGATAATGTGTTTTTTGTTATTGTTATCGTAGACGATAACTTGTGCGGTTGACAGTAAAATGGTAGAATCACCGATATACCTACTCGTAGTCGCAGGCGCGTGCGTAGCGGTCGAGCACAATGCTACGTCGTAGCGCACGTTATCGACGCCGTGACCGAGTGGTGCGGTGTCGGCAGCGCTTTCGTTGCGTGCCGGTTCTATTTTAAGCGGTGAAGCTACTTGCGGCGCTGATGAAGGAGAAGCAGCCTTACGATCGAAATGTAACATTGTATGATGCTTTAATTTACATACGCGACAATTAGAATCGGATGAACAATTAGTAATTCGATGATTTAGACTTAGGCAATTTACACAGCCATTCCTTTCCTTCACGCAATTATATCGAATTTGCGGTGTCATTTTATTAAAATCAGCACATTTAAATAAATGCTGATGCGTTATATTAGTGCATAAACATTTATTGCACGCGGGGTTAACCGTTGTACTAACGTAAGTTTGATATTTCGGCGGGGAGCCGCTATTAAAGCTGCGAATATTATTGTTAGTCAACTTATTTGTTTGACGCGAAACTTTAGCTATAGGTATAGCGCGTGCGGTGAGATACTGCGCGGGCGCAGGCGAGCGCTCCAGTACCTTCGCTCGACCCTTGATGAACTCGACTAAGTTATCGAAGGTAGGTATATTTGAGCCACATTGGATCTCAAATGCGCGGACAGTTTCTGAATCTATCTTTTTTAATGCGATGTGAATTAATATCAAATCAGTTAATTTATCTAATTTAAGGTTTTTTAATGCGGCTACAGCACTAGAATAATTTTCTGTAAATAAATTAAAGTTAGCGGGGGTAGCTATTTGGAAAGGTTTGAAGTCAAGAATTTGATCCAAATAAGCAGAAACGAGCATTCGTTTATCATCATATTTATCTATGAGCGTTTGTAAAATTAGATTATAATTCTCAGCGCAAGGCGTGATCGCGGAGCACACAGACTGTGCCTTACTTGATAGTTTACCCATTAAATAATACAAACGTTCAGTATCCGTGAGGGATGGATTATCATGCACGGTAGACTTAAAACTGGCGTAGAAGAGAGGCCACGAACGTATGTCACCCGAAAACGATATTAATTCGATCGGGGGTAATTTTGGTTTCGACTTACATGATAAGTTATTATTGCGTAAGTCTCGCGGTGATGGGTCAACGGCTGGCAATAACTGAGAACGTACCTGCATAATTTTACTATACAAAGATTCGAAAGCGACTAGACTTTTATAGTCAGCTTTAGCAGTTGAATCTGTTTCCAATAAGTGAAAATTATATTTATCTAAAGTACTCTCGAATCTATTGTGTAATGATTCTATTTGCGAGGACTCGTCAAGGAAACTTTGCCTCGTAGCGGGGTCTGAGCCGACTTTCAAAGATAGATCATATATATTTTGAACAATTTCAAAAATAGCATCGCGTTTAGCTAGAAACATAGATGCTTTTGAATCACGCGAATCTTCATAATCTGAACTTTCGCTTTGAGCGTCTTTCTTAGGAGGCATATTGAATGCACGAATGAAATATCAAGGTATAAAATAAATGAGTCGAAGTTGACGCGATTAAATAAGGTTGTAATGCAGTAGCGATTGCGCTGCAAGCGATGCGCGGGAGTTGTCGATTCGGTCGGGTTATAATGTCCGTGTGGAATGACTATCGCGCGACGAGTAATGTTTTTTACGAATGAGGGTAGATAATAAACACATATATTTTTAGGTTTATTTAGTAATTAAATGGATATTTTTGGATAATAAGCGGGTGATTACTAAGGTAATAAGTATACCTAGGCGGTGATACACATAGTGCAATACTACGGGCGGGAATCGCAATGATTTTATGGGGTACTAGGTGCCACGAGGTGTGGTGCCTACGCGGTAATATAATTTGCAATTAATGCAATAAAATACACTTATTAGGACCTACTGGAGTATGCCAATAAGGGAGGGTGGTTATCCTGCGAGAAGGACCAGACAAATGGTTGCGCCAGTAAATGATTTCTTCGATTTTTGGACTGTATTAACATAGGCTCGGTACACGACAAGTGGGAAAGGAAATGAACATGCGCACATACCTCGAAACTCCGAGCAGCAGCGTTTTGGGCAGTGCCAATCCTTTACACCACACTTTAGCACAACACATTTGACAAAAGTACTAGGATACAATATCCGGGTCGCAATTAAGACGACAGTGCACACAAGAAGATGTGTTCGCGGTTGAAGATGGCGGATAACTGATTGTTCTCGCTCATGTCACGAGAGGGCGCGCGTGCGAGTGGCGACGCGCGATGATGTAGTGCTTTGCATGTAGGTGGGAAATAAGGGTAGGTAATTAGGAAGAAGGGATTGTACCGCCGTGATAATTTTAATCATAGTTTATTAATAAAATATATAAACTGGCGTCACCAATAATAATAAATCATTTATTTCAGAAAAAGAACATTTACATATTACTTTTCTCTATAATTATGTCTTACTGTTTCTTATTTGTGTCTATGTCGTGTGTTTGTTTGAAAAAATTCTATTCTATTCTATTATTTTCCATATTAAGTACCTAAATATTATAAATTAAATTAAAAATAAGATTAAAAATTAAATTAGGTAGCATATTATTATTTAAACTAAAATACATAGGCGGGGTCAGTCTACTTGGCAGTGGAAAGCGATGTAGCATGCATTATCCTCCAGTGCCCAACAAATGGCCCGTCCACCCGCTCTGAGACCGTCGCTATGAGACTGTTGGCACTACCACGAATCCGCCTCACCAGAGATGCCGTTCTTTTACGTATTATTGTATAGAAGTCATCGATACGCGCATTCACGAACATCCCTGATGCGCTGCAATAACGTGGCAGCCCCAGCAGCGCCCTAAACGAGTTATTATATTGGACACGAAGGGCACTGTAAGCTTTTTGAGTATAGTCGATCCACAAACTACAGGTGTAGAAGCTTTGACAGTACGACCTGAACAATGTACATTTGACAGCGTCTGTACACCCACCAAATCTACGGATCAACATATTGCTTCTGACTGACAGTGCCCTCCGCTCCCTCTCCATGTCAACATTATCCGACAGTTGTCGTGATGATGATGTCACGAAACCATAAATAAATGTAAATAAAAAGTGTAAATAAAAACAATGGCAACATTACACCGGAAGTGAGACAAAGAGGAAATAATGTCTATGAAGGTGAGTGAAACTAGTATGGCGGTGAAATAACTATCTTGATAAAGTATTTTGTGTTTGTAGTGCAATTTAAGTTAAAGTGTTCTTCGAGAAAGATAGATTTGGAGGAATTAAGCTAAGTATACACAATTAGGTAATAGTTACAAATAAAATTAAATGGTAAAGTAACATGTAGAAAAAAAAATGGTATCTGAAATACATAAACTGGATGCAATCCTTGGTACAGAGATTGCATAATTTAAAAACCTGGCCTACGTGGATATCTTCTCCGGTAAGGTAGAAGATATAATTAAATCTGGATGCAGTCCTTGGTAAAGGGATTGCATAATTAAACTTGGCCTACTTGGATATCTTCTCCGAAATGGTAGAAGATATAATTTAATCTGGATGCAATCTTTGGTACAGGGATTGCATAATTTAACAACCTGGTCGATGTGGATACCTTCCCCGAAAAGGTAGAAGGTATAAATCATCGATCATATAACCGAATAGATACAACATCGCTTCGTTTTAGCTTAGGACGTAGTTCACCAAACCATGAGGTAGCGGGGGGCGAAACTGCCGACGTCTAGTGTTGGTAATAAGTAATTATTAAATATCGATACTATAGATTTTATCGATGTTTGTATTATAAAATTATTGAAAAAAAATACTGCAACGAATGTATTATTTTAAATAAATATAAATAATTAACCACTGAGCCGACTTACATAATTTATTTATGGACCCCACCTTATCCTCAAGCTGTCTTCGATTAATCGACGAATAAATATACGCAAGTCGTAAACTCTTTCTTTTTAAAGTCAGTTAAAATACTTTTTTACTTTTTGACAAATAAATTCATTAATGTAAAATACAAAACATGTCAGTTCTAAGTTTTATCGAATCGATATTAATTTTTCATTTATACCCCACCACTACTTACACGTGCTTAATATTTTTGATAAAATAGCACAATTAGTTTTCCATTGAGTGAGGGCGCTGTATCGATATTTCAAACAAATTTGTTCCTTGCCAATTAGTTTGCCTGTATACCGCATCAAAAAAATAAAATTGTTTTAAAACCAACTTATTTGTGCAGTTGAGTGGAGGCGCTAGTGTCTGTACTAAAACCGAATTTTCGCACCGAAATTTGGTTAGTTTTTGTTTTGTTACACGCAAAAAATTCTTGGTTTTACTGCAAAAAGACTTCAACGCGAGCCTGTTTTTTTAGACGAACAAATTCTACCAAGATATCTTTTGCAGTTGGGACAGTCAAAATGAAAGTTTAAATCACTTACTGATGGAAAGTTATCCCATCTTTCTAGTAGCTGGATGTTTTTTTATTTTCCCCACACCATTTTATAGAACAATACACCATTTCTGAACCGATTCTCGCGACGACAACAGCAAAAAATAATAAAAAACTGCGAGTAATCGACTGCACCACTCCTTGGTTCCCACTAAAGTTGTATTCGAAAGGACCCTTTGATATAGAAGCTAAAACTACTATGCGTGGTGAACATTACAGACCCTTCATTAGGAGTCTATTGGTAGTGGTCGATGGTATAAATAAATAAGTCGAAAGTCAAAGGCGTAAAGTAAGAAAAAACTAAAATTACAAAGGAACTGAATAAAGTGTTGAGTACTATCAAGAGCATAAAAATAGAGATAAGTAGGAGTAAGAAATGCAAATACAATAGAAAATTAAGCATGGCTGACAGTAAGAGCACATGTAAGAGTAAGAGAGTGTGCGAGTTAGTAAAGAAAGGAGAAGTCTCGTTTAGGTTTATAGGCAGGTATACTTAGTGACACTGAGGTGTTAATGATTTCCGTATCTCTACAGGTGGTGGACGTGTTCAATGACAGATATGTTACTTAACTTTAACGAGAGATGCCGCATACTTACATCATGAGGCGAATGCGAGGAGACTGAAGGTAATCAAACTCTAATTTGTAACATCGTTAGACTTAACGACAACGTTTGTACACCATCTCACCTTGCCAGACTTGGTATTGTGCAGAGTGCCGCGTGTGACTGTGGGGAGGAGGATAGCGATGTCAACCACATTTTCCTTAATTGCCCGTTGTTCGATAATAGTTTTCTCTACGAAACGTTGGAATCTTTACATGTGGCTTTACCTACACAATTAAACATCTTACTTTCGACCAATGACCCGCATATATATCTAGCATTATCTAATTATATATCCTTAAATAATATTAAAATATAAACTTTTATTCAAATATTTATATAAGTACCTACAACGTTATGTATTTTGAGTTTATACATTTTAACATACACCCTTATTCACACTTCACACTATCCCATCACTAGTTCAGTAATTATTTGTCAATGTCAGTTATGTTTCATTCACTCCGATATGTGTTATCTGTGGAATATAGTTTTTTTCCTCGACCCACTTGACATTGGCAGAATTGCGCCTTTATGTCAGCAATCAGCCATTCAAAAAAGTTGAAGTTGAAGCTATGGATATAAAAAAAATGTCTCCGTACTGTGGTATTTTGCTATCGCTAGGATGTAAAGTTTGTTTCAAGATTTTACCTAAATAAAAACGTGCCGGTGCATAATTTTTACTTAGTTGTGTTAAGAAACACCGTGATTTTTCGTATTTGATGTTTCTGATCGCCTTTTGAACGAACTGACTGCGCTTTTCACCATTTTGGAGGAGCTCGTAACTGCGATACAATCACCAATAATATCATTAGATATCGCTTGAACTAGTTTTATTTAACGTAGATGACCAGTTGCCAATGTACTTAGCCTGAGGGGAAAGACCCTGCTTGCCATACAGTTAAATGCTCGAAGTAGCCACCGCATTACAATTACCTCTGACTTGCCAAACTGTTACGACTAGCGACTTCGACTATCTTGAAACTTATAGCCCGATAACTGAAAATCTGGCTATAATTTGATGCAAAATAATCTTCGAAAATATTACTTGATACTGGCAATAATATGCGGTATGCAGTATGCACAAGCCGTGCGAAGCAGGTACCTAAGATAAAAAAAATACCGATTCACGTTTTGTTGTTTGTCAAAATTGTCAATGTAAAATAAAATATAGTGTCAATGTCAATTCCTACTCTGCTATCAGTGCGTGCAGTGCTCTATTGTTCTGAGGCGCAGTGTAATCAGTAAATATCACAGTTATATCCTCTTTGTAACACAGGGTCGCACCTAAAACGTAGTGATTATATCCTCTTTGTTAACACCGAGACAATGGACGCGCCTCCGACCGCTGTGTGCCGAGTGTGTCTCGCTGGCGATCTTAAAACGTACAGCCGAGAACTCACCGAGAACTCACCTGAGGTTTTGGACATCTGGAAGCCGCAAGTCAAACAGGAGCCGACAGAAACAGGTGAGGAGACAGTCACGTCCAAAGTTAATGAATCAGTTCATTTTTACTGCAACTGGTTGGGTTTCTAAGCGGGTTACCTAGAGTGGTTAAATAAAACAAAGCTTTGTATAGGGTTGCTATAACTTTATGGGATGGCATATCTGATATGGGACGTTGTGTTGTGTTTTCATGTGTGTAAACGCACCTGGTAACCGGCACCTTACCCTACGCGAGGCGTGTACGCGGGCGTGCAGTCACCAGATACATTCACCGAAAGGGGAATAAACCTACCCCTAACACCTACCCCTACAATAACCTATCCCTAGTTTCCTAATCGTATGTATCTATATCTGGACCCCTTGTGCGTGTATCCTAGTTAGTGCATGTGTGTATACCTAGCTTTATGTGTACCTACTGGCCCTACCCTACCTGACGTGTCCCTACTGCCCTAGCCCTAACCATAGGGTTCGAACAATATATAAATATATAGATAAGTACGGGATTGTCTGTCACCAGGCGACCTGGGGTGACGGACGGACGGTGGGTAGGAAGGGTGGTGTGTGTACGTCGTGCAATGTACACGGGATGGATTTTCTCACTGCTGGTCAAGCGGACTCACAAGACCAATCGACTGACGGCTAAGGGTTTCCTGGCCGCAGTGAGAGGATGCTAAAGAGCATGGAGTAGCTGCAATAGCTCTTCTAGCGGTTGCTAGGGACTGCTCGTATCTTGCAGCTGCAATAGCTCTTCTAGCGATTGCTAGGTACTGCTCGGTTCTTCCAGCTGCAATAGCTCTTCTAGCGGTTGCTAGGCACTGCTCGATCTTCTTGGGAGGAGAAGTGATACTCGACTCAGTTCTTGATTCCAATTAATTTATTCACAAATTTCTTACATTATATACATTTTAGTTTTGATGACTTATCAATAATTATTATAATAGTGTGCTGTCGATGTGCAGCCGTGTGTTACCTACCTATTGCCAAAATAATATTAATCATCAAAAATTGTGTTTACTTTGTGACCTAGATTTAATTTAGAACATACAGTTTGTCATGCGACTTGGCTTGTTTACATTTATTATTTTAATATAAGTATTTAGTTAAGAAATTATTATTTTTACATATTACAAATTATTATTAATCTTTAAATTTATCCTAGTGTATATATTGTATAGTTTATATTAAAGTAAAATTATTGTTCAATGAGTTGAACATTCTGGCGTCTCTCCAGGGCAGGACTCCAGTTGGTACAGTTCTATTCCGTCAGTGTTCGAGGGATCTTGTTGTCTTCTGGCTGGTTTTCTGGGTGCTACCTGGCTGTAGACTGGGTCGTGATGTTGGCTGGCTGGCTCGTCAGCTGCAGGTCTGTTGTCGTGGTGCTGTAGCTGTACCAGTGACCTTATGCCCCTCGTGATCTGAGGAACACAAAATAATATTAATAAAATTATAGTAACTACTACTATACCTCCTACTGTAGTAGTTATGTAAGTGTGAGAAGTAACTTGGGTCCAGATTGTATTGTCTAGTTTAGTTTGTAAGTTATTTTCGGATTTGACTACATTGTCGAGAATATCTTGTGAACTCTCTATAACTTCGTCTTTGGTTACATTAAATATGGTGCCAGTGCTATTATAGGTGGATATAGAGAAGTCGATTGGTTTTGAAAATGACGCTACGGTTTGAACTGAGATTGTTCTTTTTGCAGCTAATATGTTATTAGTTGTCTTTATAATACAGTTGTCGGCAATCCGTATTACTCCAACATCCCGCAGTTCAATTTCCTCTCTTTGTCCGTCACATATGATCGATGTCAAACTACGGTCTTTAGCTATGAATAACCATGTATTTTGCATATGCAGTTGTTTCCATAACAGTTTGTTAGTTATGTCGAACGTTTTTGATTGACACCTCGTTTGTGTTTGGTTTTTGAAGAGCTGGTTAACAATGCAATTATCATTTGATTGCATGTTCTTTACGGCACTAGGAAAGCAGACGTATGTACTCATACTTTGTAGGCAACTTGTAAATTCTTCATGATCTAAGTCAAAATACTGTTCGTTGTTATAGTCTACGCCAATGTATGATTTTTGTATTTCGACGGTTTGGAATAGCTGGTCCCGTGTTTTTTCAGGAACCGCTGTGACATAGATCATTGTGTATTTTGTTGTGTCCTGTATCGGAAAGTAGGCGTACACTTGGATGTGTGTTTCGTTTTCCGTCATTTTTGTTTCTAGCAGTTGTCGTTGTACTATGTTTAAGTTACTAGGAAGTTTGTTATTTGCCGTATAAATTAGGTTACTGACGTTCTTTGGAGTCAAAATGCTGTATACACTTGATTTCGATAGGTATACATCTAATAATCCAGCGTAATGTTCTGTTATTTCAGTTATGTAATCATTTGCTAACTGATACGTTTCTATTATATGTATATTTACACTGTTTCTGATGACTGCTTGGTACCAATAATCTGTTTCATGTATAAATTGTATGACCTGGTTTAGTTTTGTTTGAAATTTTTGTAGTTTTTTCGTGATTCTATTTTCTGTCTCATTAACTTGTGATACCGTTGATATCATAAACTTCGTTTGTTGATTTGCAGCTTCGATTAGTTGTTGTTGGTTTTTGTTCAGGCTATCTATGTCCCTGTAGACCTCGTCGTTTACGCCAAAAACTGATGTTAATATCTGTCCTAATATACCTCTCTTCTTTCTTTTGGTTTGGTTTGCTTCCATTAGGTATTCTTTTGTTCTTTCGTACTTTGACTCGGATTCTTTTAAGTAGTGGTGGAATTGTTCACAATGTGTCGCATTTTTGGTTGTATTTTTTGCTATTTCACAAAGGTCGTCGAACTGTGTCACTGCTTTCTTTATTTGTCTAAGGTTTTGTTCAATCTGTTCTTTTTCGAAGTTTGTCTCTATTCTAAAGACTCCTCTGTCAATGCATGCAGTCCCGATCTGTTCTACATAAAATCCTGGTTTTATTTTAATCATTGTATAGGTTGATGTTACGTTGGCAAATAGTTGTAGGCATATAATCAGGAACGTGAACCATTGCCATCCCTTTTTATATGTATGACTCCTGGTTTGTCGTTTATTCTGTTTTACGATAACATTTGATTGTACTGTTGTACTCGTATTACTTGGTTTAGTGCCGCTGTCGTTTTCATTGATTGGTAGAGGAACAAGTTTATGTATTGCACGTTTTTGAGTTGAACCAGAGGACTTCTGTAGGGTTACAACTCTTGTGAGGTCATCATTGCCCGGATGTATTTCTTTTACTTTTGCCAGTGGCCATTTGCTGGGACTTATGTTTTCATCTTTCACTAGTACTAATGTTCCGATCGTTAAGTTTTCGTTGTTTGTTTTCCACTTGTATCTCTGTTGTAATTGATGTAAATAATCGTGTGTCCAGCTTTTCCAAAAATCTCTCTTCATCTTTTGAATCTGTTTCCACCTGAGTAGTAGATCAGTGCTAATATTTGCCAGGGGATCTGGTATTCCTACTGCCTCTCGTCCTATTAGGAAATGACTTGGTGTGATCACTACGTTGTCATTTATATCTTCGCTTTGTGCGCATAACGGCCTCGAGTTAAGGCATGCTTCGATCTGGTACAGGAATGTTATCAATTCTTCGTAGGTTAATGTTTGTTCTCCTATCACTCTGCGTAAGTGGTGCTTCATGGATTTTACTCCCGCTTCCCAAATTCCGCCAAAGTGAGGAGACGAAGGTGGTATGAAATGCCATTGTGTTCCTATCGTAGTTATTGTCTGTTGGAATTCATTTGACTGAGTTATTTCCAGTATTTCTTTGTAAAGGTGGTTGGCAGCTCCCACAAAATTAGTTGCATTATCGCTGTACATGTGTGAAACTGGACCTCTTCTTGATGTGAACCTTTGCATTGCGGCTATGTAGGACTCGGTTGATAAATCACCTACTAGTTCCAAGTGTATTGCTTTCGTTGCTAGGCAAACAAATACTGCAATGTATCCTTTGTACGACTTGTGTCCTCTTCCTTTCATTGCTCTTACTTGTACAGGACGAGCAAAATCAACACCTGTGTGACTAAATGGGTATGATTCGGTTACTCTGGCTTTTGGTAATGTGCCCATTTTTTGATGTAGGGTTGTTGCTTTGTATCGTATGCATTTTACACATTTGGATATGTAACTCTTTATTCTTTTCTTTCCTCCTAATATCCAATATCTTTGTCGTATGTAGGCTAAAGTTAACATGTTTCCTCCATGTAAGGTTTTCATGTGAGCATCGTGAATTATTATCCATGTGACGTGGTGATCGCTTGGTAGTAGTATAGGATGTTTTTGGTTATATGGAAGGTTTGAATTATGAAGTCTTCCTCCGACTCTCATTATCTTGTCTTCTTGATTTATAAATGGATCTAAGCTTGTTAGTCTATTATTTTTTTCTAGTGATATCCCTTTTGTTAATGTTTTGTACTCTTTTTGAAAAACTTGTTGTTGTACTAGTGCTATTATTTTGTTTGTTGTAATAGCTAATTCATCACAACGTAAGGGTTCTGTGCTTTTTTCCATATTCTTAAATCTGAAGCAGTATGACAGTATTCGTACCATTCTTTGGAAACTTGAAAATCTCTCCCATATTTCATTCTGTGGTTCGGTAGTTGTTGCTAAGTTAATGTGAACGGTTTTTTTTATCTCTTCACATATTTCAGGGATAGTTTTAGTTATTGGCAGATTTTTGGTTTTTAACCATGTTGGGCCATTCCACCATAGTGTAAAGTTGTGAAATTTATTTGGTTCTATTCCTCTCGAAATTACGTCCGCCGGGTTATTTGACGTTATGACGTGATTCCATTTTGCTTGTGGTAATAATTTTTGTATCTCAGCTACCCTGTTGGCTACAAACGTTTTCCATCTTGTAGCTTCACCTTTGACCCAGCCTAATGTAATCATTGAGTCCGTCCAACAATAAACTTCTGTGTTTGTAAATTTCATTGTTGTTATGACCTTCTCCATAAGTTGGGCGAGTAACAGTGCAGCACATAGTTCTAGTTTTGGTAGTGTTGTCTTTTGTTTCAGCGGTGCCACTTTTGATTTTGCTTGTAATAGTGTAACTTCGTACGAGTTTTCATTGATTTGCACTCGACAGTATACCACGGCCCCGTATGCTTTTTCCGATGCATCACAAAAGCCGTGTAACTCAACTTTAGTTTCATCTGTGATATGACACCATCTTGGTATTGAAATTGCTTCTAACATTTTCATCTGGTCTTGTAATCCAATCCATCTGTCTTTGGTTACGTTATCTACAATCTGATCCCAGTCTAGGCCTTTAGTCCATAGTTCTTGCATTATCAGTTTCATGGTTATTATAACTGGTGCAAGCCAGCCCAGTGGATCAAAAAGCTTTGCAATTTCTGACAGGATGAATCTTTTTGTTGGATTCTCTTTTTTGTTTATCGTGATTTGGAATTGGAAACTGTCTTCTTTTGGTGACCATAGAACTCCTAACGACTTTCTTGTTTCGTCCAGTGGAATTTTTAACATCTTATCCTCTTGTTTTTCTTTTGGTATGTTATTTAATAATTCTTCACTGTTTGATGACCATTTCCTTAGATTAAATCCACCTCTTCTTAACAACTGTATCAATTCGTTTTGTAACTTCTTTGTTGCTTCTACAGACCTGGCCCCCGAGAGAACATCGTCGACGTAGAAATCTTGTAACGTTATTTCGCTTGCATTAGGATACTTCTGTCGTTCATCTATAGCCAGTTGTTGCAAAGTTTTGACTGCTAAGTATGGTGCCGATGCAGTTCCGTATGTAACGGTGGTTAGTTCATATTCATCGATTTGATGTTTTGGAGACTCTCTCCATAGGATTCGTTGATATGGCAGGTCTTCTTCATTTACGTTTATAAAACGATACATTTTCTCAATGTCTGCCATAAAAACAATTTTATGTCTTCTCCATCGTAGTAGTATTGTAGTTAAGTCTGATTGAAGCCTTGGTCCTGTCAACATATTCTCATTTAAGCTAATATTTGTGCTTGATTTACTCGAAGCATCAAATACCACTCTTAGTTTTGTAGTTAATGACTCTTCTTTAATCACTGGTTGATGAGGAATGTAGTACTTTCCTTGGTAATAGTCTACTTTAGGTACTTTCCTCATGTGACCCATTTCTAAGTATTCGTTTAGAAACTCTTGGTATCTTTCTTGTAGTGTTTTGTCTTTGGCAAACCTTCTTTCTAATTGTAGTAATCTAGCCGCCGCTTTCTTTCGTGAGTCTCCATAATCTACGTCTGGATTTTTTAATGGAAGTCTCACAGTGTAGGACCCATCTATATTTCTGGTAGTTGTTGTCTTGTAAAAGTCTTCACATTGTTGGTCATCGCTAGATAGTTCGTGATTGGCTGGAATTTCTTCTAATTCCCAGAATTTGGTTAATTGTTCTATTTCGTTCGTTCTTGATGTCATAGTAGTAACTTTCATTCTATCTGTAGTGTGGCTACTGACGAACCCGGATAGACCCATCCAAAATGTGTGTCTTGGGCTATTATGTCGTCATTAATCTTGTATAGCCCTTGTAGTAGTAGTTTGCTATAGTCTTGAGCTCCCAATATTACGTCGATTGGGCCTCTTTTATTGTAAGTTGGATCGGCTATCATTTTGTTTTCTAACTGCCTTTCCTCTAATTGTGGTATATTGGTACTCGGTATGGCACCAGTTAGTTTTGGAAGTATTATTAGTGTAGTTATTAGCTTGAATTCACTCGGAAATCTTGGTTGTAATTTCACTTCAATGGAGTAATTCGCTATTTTGGGTTTTTCGTCAGCTATCCCCGTTACTTCAACGTGTGTTCTGTTCCTCGGGTAAGCTAGTAGTTGAGCTACTGTTTCCGTGCAAAAAGACGCTTCTGAGCCTTGATCACACAGTACTCTTAGTAATTGGGTTGTACCATCGATTGACTTGACATTTACTAGCGCTGTAGCTAGTAGCGTAGTTTTTGGTAGTGTCGTTGTCGTATTTGTATGCATATTGTTTGTTCTAGTTATAGTTGTATTCTTAGATGTACTGGCTTTTTCGCTCTTAGTAAATCTAGTTGGCTTGTGGTTTTCTTGGTGTAGGTAGGAATGGTGTCCTAACCTTCCACAGTGTTGGCAGGTCTTTGTACTCATACATTCTTCTGATTGGCTGTGCGCCAAGCAATTCCTGCATATTCCTTTCTCTTTAACTGCCTTGTATCGTTCTTCTACTGATAGTTGTTTAAATTGTATGCATTGGTATATGGTATGGTATGGTTTTTTGTTACAATACCAACAATGATTGTTGTCTGACCTCTTGTATGGGCCTGGTGTGTCGTATCTTGTCTTGTAATTTGTTTTTGTTTGTTTGCTTACCGTAGTTGTTGTCTGTAAGCATTGGAATCGTTTCTCTAGGAATTCCATCATCTCATCAAACTTTTGTGGCTTGTTAGGTTCGGTTAATTGTTGTTCATACTTTTCGTTTGTTTCAGAGTCCCACACTCTACTGAGAATTCTCCCCAGGATGGGGTCCCATGTAGTTGTGTCTATGTTTTGACGTCGAAGTGCTTCTATGTTTTGGTTTATCGTATCATGTAGACTTTTTAAGTTGGCTGCAGTGGCGTGATTTATCTTTGCTATATTGAGAATGTTATCTACGTGCTTCGCTATTATAATTCTTTCGTTTCTATATCTTCTGTTAAGTAGCGTCCAGGCTGCATCGTAGTTCGCGTCACAAACTGTCAAGTGCTTGATGAGCATTAAAGCCTCGCCTCGTACGTGTGTCTTAAGGTACTGCATTTTTTCTGTCGCTGATAATGACTTATCTTCATGTATGATTTTTAGAAACAAGTCGTAGAATGAATCCCATGACTCATAGTTGCCGTCGAAAACTGGAATAATTATTCTTGGCAGGTTACTTTTGTGCTCACTGTTCCCCACTCTTTTTGTGTTACTTGCTTTAGCCGTAATACGCTCAATGATTACATCGTAATCTGTTTGCGTTTTTTCAAACAAGTTATCTCGAAAGTAGCTGTGGTCTAAGGTGCTGTCTTCCATTAGAATGAGTAGGTGAGTTTCCTCTATGTCTTGCCATTGCTTCTCTATATTTTTCGCCAGTGATTCCCAGTACCATACGGGTTTATCTTCTGTTAACGCTTGTGTAGCTGTTTGTAGTTTCTTCTGCATTTGTGTGATACGATAGAGTTGAATGAAGATTTTAGGTGAGTTTGCATCTTCACATTCATTTTCTTCGATGTCTTGTGGTTCGTATAGTTTGCCTAGCAACTGTAGTCGCTTCTCGCATTTTGCTAAGTACTCCATAGTTTGATTGACGAGTGACTTGATGGATTCGTAGTAACTTGTAGTAATGTACTTATGATCAACTAGTACTTGTTGATTTCTAAGTAACTCGTGATTGGTAGTAGTTCTGTTGAGTATTTCTGTGAGTCGAGCCCTCCGTTCGTTAATGTACTTGTCAGTTTTTCTTGTGTTTGGGTCTTTTTTAAGATTTGTAAGTATTCGTTTGATTTCGTTGTAGTCCGCCTCTTGGCTTCTGATAATACGATTGATTTCTTCAATGTCCATATTTTCCATAGTGTTTTGTTTCGTTGCTTCCTTTTGCTGTAGGTATATTCAATCTGTTGAACGTTCTGTAGCTGCTTGGTTGAGAAAATCGCAGCGCGGTAGTTGGTAGTAATACGTCTTTGTATGTCAGTCAACCTACGGGGACAAGAGGAGCGCGATTTTTACTGGTTCGATTTCCCAACGGGGCGCGATTGATGTCCCGTCGCGAAACCAAAAAAAAACTCGAAGGACCAAATGTAAACGCACCTGGTAACCGGCACCTTACCCTACGCGAGGCGTGTACGCGGGCGTGCAGTCACCAGATACATTCACCGAAAGGGGAATAAACCTACCCCTAACACCTACCCCTACAATAACCTATCCCTAGTTTCCTAATCGTATGTATCTATATCTGGACCCCTTGTGCGTGTATCCTAGTTAGTGCATGTGTGTATGTGTGTGTACCTAGCTTTATGTGTACCTACTGGCCCTACCCTACCTGACGTGTCCCTACTGCCCTAGCCCTAACCATAGGGTTCGAACAATATATAAATATATAGATAAGTACGGGATTGTCTGTCACCAGGCGACCTGGGGTGACGGACGGACGGTGGGTAGGAAGGGTGGTGTTTGTACGTCGCACTAACGAGTATTTGAGTGAAAAAATCGGACAAAAATATTTAATTTATTTATATAATTTTATGTGCAATTAAATTAAATAAAACACAAAGTTTGACCATTATAATAATTATATATTTAAAATTTTACATCTTTTTACATTTTTAGGATTCTTCAACTTCTTCTTCGTCGGAACTTTCGTCTTCGCTTTGTCTATTTTTAAATACCGTGCTGGCAGACATCATTTCTATTGCCTCCTTTGAGAAAGGCTGTCTTTTTTATTTTGCGTCTTTCTGCTGCAGCTGATAAATGGATCTGAACCTAAAAGAAGTCTGTTTATTATATCTATGTTGCAGTCTCTGTGCGAAAATTTGCGGGAAAAATGTAATCTGTATTGCCTAAAATGTTTGTTTCGGGCTTCAGCTGCCTCTTCCGATAACTGGCCAATAGGTAGGAGTGCATGAGCTATTACTTCACCTCCATGTATCAAAATTTTGTGTATGGTTGGTGACATGGGATGCCAACCATACAGATCGACATATATTTTTGCAGTTTCATTTGCGTATGCTTCAAATTTTTCTACATCAATGTTATTGCCACTTGATATTACTTCTAATATAACTTTAAACCTTTTTATTAAATCGACATTGATGCCAGTTATTCTTGAGGAGCATTCCGGATCTGCAAAAAATCTCCTTGACGTGTTCCCGTCATTAGTGTTCCCAAACCCTGCTTTGGGAACATCTAAGAGTAATCCCATTTCCTCTTTAAAGGCTTTTTGTAGTTTTTCTTTAGTCTCTTTTACAATTCTTTTTTCTTCTGTAGACCGTGCTTGCCATTTTTGTAAAGGCAATTTATAGGCTAAATGTAAAATAGATTCGAAAAATCGAATTCTTGCGTGAAGAATTGATAATCCAAACTTCAACGTTTCTACTTTACTTTCTTTTTTAATTAATTTATTAAAATCCTTCGAAGTCTGTCCGCAAATGTAGCATCTCATTGTAGATGAGGTGTCTGTAGCAGCATTACATACCTTGCCATCAATCATGGTAAGCAACATGTTTTATTTTGCTGCCATCAATTTCTGTCTCCTGAAGCTGTTCGGCTTGGTTTTCAATGTATTGTATTTCTTGTTTTGTGATATCTTTTGTTTCATTTATAAATCTTATACGTATGGGTCTGCAGAATCTGACTGAAGACGGAACCGGATTTTGCCAAATGATTTTTTTCTCCTCTTCTTCAATGATAACAGATAGTCTTAGAGGCACTAGTGAGCTTTGAAAAATATTTGCATCACTATCTCCGTGATTTTCGAATTTTTGCTTGTATTGTGTCTGCTGAGATCCGTCACATCCCCATTTCGAAATTAACACCATATTTTGTTTTTCTTCTTCAGTGCATGACGTATTGACAACCTCCGCTATATATTTGTACAAGCGCAATGCAGTGTGATTTAGTAATGCTTGAAGTTTAACTTCTGCTTCTGCGCTTGTCTCAGTGACATGTATTGATTCTTCCTCGGGATAGTATTCAATCTTAGCCATTTGTATGACAGAATAGCATGGGTAAATAGCTTTACCAGATCTGTGGATTATTTCCCATTGTCTTCTAGTGAAATCACCTTCAACAAAGATAGCCAGTGCTTCTGCTGGCGTATATTTTTTTACAGTTGTTTGCTTCTTGGTACTAGAAATAACTTTTCTAAGTTTAGTAGCTCTGGTGGGTGAAGCCATTAATTCTTTAATTATTTTTGATGCATCTTTATTTCCTAAAGTGCCCTGACTCACGCCAGCAGCATAAGTCAACTCCTCGACAGATACTTGTTCACGCAGATCTTTTGTTTTTCTCCGTTTGCTA
This sequence comes from Idaea aversata, assembly GCA_907269075.1. Lineage (NCBI taxonomy): Eukaryota > Metazoa > Arthropoda > Insecta > Lepidoptera > Geometridae > Idaea > Idaea aversata. Next base: position 1,650,949 of record OU026083.1, read on the forward strand.
CGGTCACACACATCTTCAAATGATTTTTTTGGACGTCCAGGTTTTGGTAAGGTCATTTCAGGCCAGTTAGGTAATTCCATCGAAGATGTAAGCCACACTTCATTACTTTTTAAAAACCGTTCTTCTTTGTATGAAGCTCCTCTCCACTTCTTTTTGAATTCACTTTTAAAGTGCTTCAAACCATTTACCATTTTATGTTTCTCATGTTCCGGACAATTTGTTAATTGGACAAGTCTATCTTCAAACAATGAAAACTTTTCTTCTATTTTGTGGCCCTTGAATTCATTCAAGATCTCCCACAATGCTCTTCTAGTAAATATCTTGATAGTTCTCGAATTATCTGTACGACAAATAAATAAATATATTAACTTAAAATAATTGTGTAATTTTTACGTACAATTTAATAGTCATATAAAACAAAATGGCGGACGTAGGCGGATGGTTTTATTATGATTTACAATAGCCAACAAATCAATTATTATATTGTTATAAAAGTTGTAGCCCGACAAGACACGACATATACATAAAAACACGATTGTTTGAAAAAGTAAAGCAAAAAAATTTACCTAAATTGTAACTGTTTTCATATCACATAAAAATATAAATTTTATACGACAAAGTAATCATGTAATATTTTAAAATGTAGTACATACCTTCTTCTGCCATATCCAATAAAAGTTTTTTCTAAATTGAACCACACAAACACACAACTGTGAAGCGAAGTTATAGTGCGAACAAAAGTGCCGAAAACAAAGACATGCGACTCCACGAACGGCTAAGTTTCGACTGATTTGTTAAAACAGGTCTAGAGCGGGGGGATTTTTAATGGCCGCCGTCTAAAAGGTCGGTTACCTGGCTATAGGAACAATAGCTTACATGACACTTTTGACTAAGTTGCACATTTTTACTTATGTCCGATTTTATTGATCTAATAATCGTTAGTGCGTCGTGCAATGTACACGGGATGGATTTTCTCACTGCTGGTCAAGCGGACTCACAAGACCAATCGACTGACGGCTAAGGGTTTCCTGGCCGCAGTGAGAGGATGCTAAAGAGCATGGAGTAGCTGCAATAGCTCTTCTAGCGGTTGCTAGGGACTGCTCGTATCTTGCAGCTGCAATAGCTCTTCTAGCGATTGCTAGGTACTGCTCGGTTCTTCCAGCTGCAATAGCTCTTCTAGCGGTTGCTAGGCACTGCTCGATCTTCTTGGGAGGAGGAGTGATACTCGACTCAGTTCTTGATTCCAATTAATTTATTCACAAATTTCTTACATTATATACATTTTAGTTTTGATGACTTATCAATAATTATTATAATAGTGTGCTGTCGATGTGCAGCCGTGTGTTACCTACCTATTGCCAAAATAATATTAATCATCAAAAATTGTGTTTACTTTGTGACCTAGATTTAATTTAAAACATACAGTTTGTCATGCGACTTGGCTTGTTTACATTTATTATTTTAATATAAGTATTTAGTTAAGAAATTATTATTTTTACATATTACAAATTATTATTAATCTTTAAATTTATCCTAGTGTATATATTGTATAGTTTATATTAAAGTAAAATTATTGTTCAATGAGTTGAACAATGTGAAAGGAATCCCTCTCCCCTAAAACCCTACCCAAGGTTTTGGCTATAATCACCTGCCACATATAAACCTAGAAGACCGTCGGCAGCGAGGCAGGGCCCAGGCTCCCGATGGTTAGAGCCGCAGAGAGAGGAATCTTCTGACAATACGTGCCGTATCCAAGATGACTGCCTTCTGGATCTGACCCTTGACCCAACCATCCAGCGAGAGCCTCTTGAGGTGTTGATCAAGGCTCTTCGCTATGAGTCCATTTGCCGATACAACTATCGGAACAATACTCCTTGAATCAACGTCCCACATGACGGTAATCTCGTGGGCCAAGTCCAAGTACTTAGTTTCTTTGTCCTTTTCGGCCACATATATTTATTATTACACTTAGCAGACAAGGGAGCAAGTTTTTTCTACAAAATTGATAAAACCGTATCTATGTGAAATATTGCAGCTTAGAGTTCCATATTGTAACTGTTGTAGTTCAACTACTTTGAGGTTCAAATTAGGCATCCCGCTTAAAGTTTAATTTGGACACTTCAATTAACCCCTGACAACTGGGACATCTGGGAACACTATCAGTGATGCAGCACAATGCAATCTGAACTAACCTATCCATTATTTATGTTTCAGAGGATGGAGATCAAAATGATGCAGGAACTTTTATCACGGATGAAATAAAGCATGAAGTTGTAAGTGATCCCACGCATGTTTCACAGACAACTGAAGACAGTACACAGATATCAGATGATGATCCAGAAAACACAGAGGTGTCAGTCGATGAACAAGATAATACCTGGGTGTCAGATAATGAAGAAGAGAAGACACAGGTGCCAAATAATGACAGTAGTGACCACACCGAGTCTTGTGGTATTAAAAGAAACATTTCAAAGATTTCAGACGATATTGAATGGGTGAATGTACAAGATTATTTTGAAGCTGATGATGACAAGACGCATGTGTTGAATTATGTTGAACTTGATATTCAGGAGGTGGTAGATGATGAGGGAAGTGAAACCGCTCCTGGGACATCGAATGGTGGAAGGAAACGCACGTCGTTAGATCAGGATATTCCTACAAGAAGTCTTAGATCCAGGAAACAAACTAAGTTGGATCAAGATATGACTGGTGAGTATTCTTGTACTCATTTATATTGTTAAATATGATCAAAATGAGGTCTTTATACCTCATATACTTATACTTCTTGCATAATTTTATTCCAATACACGGTTCACAGTAATATTTTCCAGTCAACATTTCTTCTTTAAGGCGGCTAATGCTGCCAAACCCAACGCGCCTAAGAAATACCCGCCGCTTACAACTAACTTTGTTGATTGTAATGAGTGTGTTTTGTTTTTCTCAAAAGTGCTGAGATGGAATTGTAGGTGAGATATTTACCGATATTTTGGGGTTATTTGAGACGAAAAATTCCTTGTCATTTCAAAGCTAGACTAGTTTTAATTCTTAAGAGGCAACTTACCCTGAGAGACTTTTGAAAAATAGGTATTTGAATAAAATGTTCCTGTCTCGATGCATGCCGCCGCGCGCCCCGCTCCATCCCCGCTGCTTTGTCTAAGTGTGGGTGTCGTGGAGTTAGTGTGCGTGCGCCGACGCCGACGAAATTCAATCGTTTTGTTAGTTTTCGTTTTATAGCGCGTTTTAAGATCTCTTTTTTCTGAATTTAGCTTGTGGTATTGAATTTGTTCTGCTTCTTAGTCATGTGAATTGCCTTACGTTTATTGGATTTCTGATAGTAAGGTACCGGCGACAAAGAAGGGCCACCTTAATTTTATTAAAAACGAAATATTTCGTAGAAATAGGGAAAATTATTTCATCCCTATTTATATAAAATTCTCGTGTCGCGGTGTTAGTTGCCAAAATCCACCTAAACGGCTGAACCGATTTGTATGATTTTTTTGTGTATATTCGTTAGGTCTGAGAATCGAACACTATTCTTTTTTATTTTTTTTCCTTTATATTTTTTTTTTGTAAATGGCAAAACAACGTTTTTATTAAGCAAATATTTATAAATATTTGCTTTATTTATAATCGGAAAAACCTTATTAAATGTTTGTTTTCTTGTTATTTTGTCACTAATATCGAGGTTTTAAAAAACCTTCTAGTGGCTCTTATTAAATCACGGTATCTTAACAAGAGCTACCTTAAAAAAAACCGATCAAGTGCGAGTCGTATGGAACCCTTATAGATTTTTCATGTCTGTCTGCCGTATGTCACAGCCACTTTTTTCCGAAACTATACTGTTGAAACTTGGTAAGTAGATGTATTCTGTGAACCCATTGTGAACCGCATTAAGATTTTCACACAAAAATAGAAAAATAAAACAATAAATTTTAGGGTTCCCCATACTTAGAAACTGAAACTTAAAAAAAATTTTTTCATCAAACCCATAATGTTTGGGGTATCTATGGATAGGTCTTCAAAAATGATATTGAGGTTTCTAATATCATTTTTTTCTAAACTGCATGGTTTACGCGAGAGACACTTCCAAAGTGGTAAAAAATGTGTCCCCCCCTGTAACTTCTAAAATAAGAGAATGATGAAACTAAAAAAATATATATGATATACATTACCATGCAAACTTCCACCCAAAATTGGTTTGAACGAGATCTGCTAAGTAGTTTTTTAATACGTCATAAACCGTAAACCGCCATTTACCCTTCGTTCATGTATTTTTACCACTAGCGCCATCTATTTTTTTATTATGTGATGATAATAGGACGGAACCCTTCGTGCGCGAGTCCGACTCGCACTTGACCGGTTTTTTTAATATTTTGAACTACGGAAACCTAAGACGGCGGATATTTATTTATTTTTATTTGTGTTAGCTTTTCTAATAGTTTTTTATAATTGTCCGTAAGTAAAATGAAAAAAAAAGCTGTTAAAAGTGTGTTTTAGATAGTTTAGGCCTTGTTACTCGCCGGCTATTGTCGCCGGTACTTTAATTAATATTTTGACTCGGATTGTGTTTACTGGACTTTGGATATTACCTACTCTATACTAATTTAAACTTTAAATGAAATTGTATAGTATTACCCATTAAATTATTATTTTTATATGTTAGGTAATTTTGATGAAACAAACACTTCGTTACCCCAGGCATGCCACAAAGTAACAATGAAAATCGCAATTAAATATGCTATTATTATATGAAGAGATAGATTATTTAATTTTGTTAATACAAATGTTATTCCTACTTACAATATCCAAATAATTACAATACGTATCCGACGAACTTCACTTACAATATTATATCCAAAGAATTTGAATAAATATCGAATAACAAATACATCACTAGTGTATCGATATAATTATCGACTATGGGGCATCACTTCGCTGGTAGTATACGTATGGCTCCGACCCTCTCCTCCCCCAGACCTCTCCACAAACAGCAAGAAAGGGACAACTGCAGCTCAGCACCGTTTTAGGTACATAATTATTGACAAAAACAGCATTTCGTAGTCGACTGTTTACACCTCTAAAAAATGCTTATTTTGTTTTAATTTTTTTTATATAACTAAATAAAACCTTTAGCTACGCCCCTATGTTCTCCTTTTCTCGTAAATATGCGTAGTTTTTTTTGGGTGAGTGTCTGAAAATGTGTGAAAAATTTAGGCAATATTTCTAGTTTTTGAAGACGCTTATTTCCTACGTTAATTAGAATATGAAAAAAATCAAAACATAGAGGCATGGTCATTGATCATGGCAGTCTTATGCTACCAAAATATTTGCTCTAGTGTCATTATCCAGTGAGGAAACAGTCGACTACGTTTGTATGGAGATAGCGCAGGTACCCTTTCACCTTAAGGGTAGCTTCAAAATTATAAGGAATTTTTGGCTCAAATTTATACCAAAATGTCGGTAAATATCTCACCTACAATTCTATCTCAGCACTTTTGAGAAAAACTAAACACATTCGTAACAATCAACAGTTTTCACCAATGAAGGCGACCGGTGGCTCGAAAGCCGGTAATAACTATTTAGTAGTCTGTGACGCCCCGGTGGGCGCGGCCAGTATGCCAAGTATGCCGCTGGCTTTCGGACGGGAAGGCCGCGTCGCGCTGTGCTCTCGCACGGATTTTTGCTTACGATTCATTATGCTCCCTATTCGAACCTTGTTTTCTGAAATAAAACGAGTATATATTCGTTTGGCTAATGGACGCTAGAATATTGCCAAGTTTTTGTTGAATACTGCTATTTTTTCAAAAACTTACCTAAGTACCTACTTATATTTTGATACTGCGCAAGGACGCTTGTCTTTAGATAGGTACAGTCGGCTGCATAATTGCAGCCCCCGGTAGAGTTCAAAAATTACTATATTATTGGCATGTTTTCATTCTAATATTTTTGTTTGATTGAGTTAGAAGACTTTATACTTTAACTAAAGCAGGTGCCTAGAATCTTGCTTGTATTGAAAACGTTTTTATAACATGCTTATAACAGCCGTTTTGAAGCTCTACGGTGGGACTGCAATTATGCAGCCGCCCGTACCTACTCGATTAGTTATTTAGCTAGGTATCCATACTTATGGTTTTTTACGGACGCTATGATAGTGCCAATTTTTTTGACGGACATTGTTTTGTGTTGGTACTTACGTAGGTACCTAACGTGCCCAGACTTATACCTTCTTATTGGAACGATAGTTCCTTATCGCGCGTTGTGAATGAGGGCTAGACGGAAAAAAATGTTACGAAAAAAGTTGTCACGACACTTTATAGAGAGAGCAAGCCAGATTTTTTATTTCTATTTCGCATTGAACAGTGCGGCGTCGCATGTTTCTCTGTCTGTCTCTCTCTCTCTCTTATAGAAAGCAAGCCAGATATTTTCATTTCTATTTCGCATTGAACAGTGTAGTGTCGCGACGTTTTTTTTTTTTTTTTTTTTTTTAATATTTTTTTTTGTTCCTTATCGCGCGTTGTGAAAGAGGGCTAGACGGAAAAAATTCTTACGAAAAGTTGTCACGACACTTTTTAAGCTATTGCATAGATTTTATTGCGGGCCTTGGGGGGCGAATCAAGAAATTCCGTAACGAAAACACCTAACACCCCCGACAAATGACGGACGATTATTAACGGACGACTATTGACGGACGACAAATGTCGGACGACTATTTTTTTTTTTATATATAGGCATATATATTTTTTTATATACAGGGTGATTTTTTTATGTGGGCCTTCAGGGCTATATCCTAAACCATAAGAGATAGCGAAAAATGCTGAAAGGAGTTGCGCGTCCGACAAATGTCGGACGACTTTTTGTCGGACGACTATTGACGAACGACTTTTTTTTATATATATATATATATATATATTTTTTTTTTTTTTAATTATTTTATAAGAACATTTACTAAGACAAGAAATTATTCTCGATATAGCAATAGCTTTACCGCGGCAGTCCCCGATTAATCGAAAGGAACTTCGTTCCATCCGGGTGTCCCTTGACACCTCTCTAGTTTTTTTATTTTTTAAATTGTGAAAGATGAGTAGGTAAATTGAAGAAATGTAGAGTTCAGAGTATGCTTTATTGTCGCGAAGTAGGTAACGTAGGTAAGTACACACTTACCTAAACTATACCTAGTAAGTAGTCAAGTACCTACCTATCATGAAATACCTACACACTTTCCCAACTTCGGCAAATTTATCGGCCGAGTCGAACGTTCAATTTGTAAGTACCTACTAGTCCAGGTCCTTAACGTAAAATACGGTCCCATCGTGAAGAAAGCATGAAACTTGGCATGAACGTAGCTGTCATATATGTGCTTCAATTTCGATATGGAAGCACGTCGAGAAATTATTGTGTCCCCCCCCCTTTCCCCCCTTTTTTGTGCCAAATTAGAGTTTTTTGCATTTTGTATGAAAACGGTTCAAACTACAACCAAACTGTCAATGAGCAATATGATCCTCATTAAATTCACTACAATAATTACCTCGGAAGTATGTAGATCGGACTTATAGTTTAAAAGCTGTAAAGTGATTTTAACGCCCCCTCGACCCTGTTTTGTATCAACCCTTATGAGTTATTTGATTTTATTATAAAAACGATTAAAGCTACATCAAAACTGTCAATGACCAATTTGTTTTTCATTAAATTCTCTATAATAATTGTCTTGGAAGTATGTTGATAGGACTTATAATTTTCGAAATATGCTTACTTTTCTTTCAATTCGGCCAGTAACAATAGACACAAAAACGCTATACATCGAAAAAGCGCATGAAATATATTTTTTTAATATGTTATTAGACCCTCCGAGAGTAGTCTATACCTGAGTTTTCATCCTTGAAAACCCTAGGCTTCTCCTATGGTGCTACGTAATTTTGGCACTTGTTTTAGTTTTTTAGAAAAAACTACCCCTTTCCAGGTATTTTTGTTTTATATGTTTGTTTATTAATTGTCAATTTTATACTCTAGCACGTTTTTTATAAAGAAATTTAAAAATAACTATTCAGAATAATGTTTTCATCATTCAACAAAATTCAACTTTAAGAAACAGTAAACTATTTCTTTGTTTCTGAGAAAACTGTCAATCCTACCAGCACCACTTTGGAATCAATTTAAAGGTAATTTTAGTAGCTACAAATGTATATCTAATAATTTTTCCTATAGGACTATTGGTTCAGCCGGTACATGCCTTCGAAAATGACCCTACCAATTTTTTTTACCTAAAATTCTGGCAGTTGATTCAGTTTTTTTGCAAAAACTACCATAAGGAAGCGTTTTTCAGGTATATTGAATAGAAACAAAATTCATTAATACTAAATTGTCTAAAATTGAGCTTAATATTACTACTCTAGATATATTAGTTGCGGAGATACGGGTTGTCAAAGATGTGCAATTATTTTCAAAACGTGAAAACTTATCGATAGTGTCATTTTCCTAGACCTGTACCGGCTGAAGTAATGGTCCTAGAGGAAAAGTCATTAGATATACATTTGTAGATACTAAAATTATCTTTACTTTGATTCCAAAGTGGTGCTGCTAGGATTGACAGTTTTCTCAGAAACAAAGAAATAGTTTACTGTTTCTTAAAGTTGAATTTTGTTTAATTATGAAAACATTATTCTGAATAGTTATTTTTTAAATTTCTTTATAAAAAACGTGCTAGAGTATGTAATTGACAATTATTAAACAAACATATAAAACAAAAATACCTGGAAAACGCTTTCAAGGGGTAGTTTTTCCTAAAAAACTAAAACACGTGCCAGAATTACGTAGCACCAAAGGAGAAGCCCATGGTTCTCAAGTATGAAAACTCAGGTATAGACTACTCTCGGAGGGTCTAATAACATATTAAAAAATCTATTTCATGCACTTTTTCGATGTATAGCGTTTTTGTGTCCATTTTTACTGGCCGAATTGAAAGAAAAGTAAGCATATTTCGAAAATTATAAGTCCTATCAACATACTTCCAAGACAATTATTAAAGAGAATTTAATGAAAAACAAATTGGTCATTGACAGTTTTGATGTTTTTGAAGAAGCATTTTTCCTTAAAAATAGTTTTGATGTAGTCCTATCAACATACTTCCAAGACAATTATTAAAGGGAATTTAATGAAAAACAAATTAGTCATTGACAGTTTTGATGTTTTTAAAGAAGCATTTTTCCTTAAAAATAGTTTTGATGTAGCTTTAATCGTTTTTATGATAAAATTAAATAACTCATAAGGGTTGATACAAAACAGGGTCGAGGGGACGTTAAAATCACTTTACAGCTTCTGAACTATAAGTCCGATCTACATACTTCCAAGGTAATTATTGTAGTGAATTTAATGAGGATCATATTGCTTATTGACAGTTTGGTTGTAGTTTGAACCGTTTTCATATAAAATACAAAAAACTCTAATTTGGCACAAAAAAGGGGGGAAAGGGGGGGGGGGGACACAATAATTTCTCGACGTGCTTCCATATCGAAATTGAAGCACATATATGACAGCTACGTTCATGCCAAGTTTCATGGTTTCTTCACGATGGGACCATGAAACTGTATTTTGTTAGGACTGGGAGCTGTACTATACCTAATGTTCTGGTTATATTTATTTGTTGATTTATTTCAGGTCAAAGTCTTTGAGTAAGTTACGTAATCTAGCTTTTTCTTGTGGCTTCATTTCAGTCAACCTATCAGTTATTACCCATTAAAAATTCATGACCTACTAAAAAAAAAAAAAAGACATATATATGTGGTAGGTGCGAAGTGGGTAGGTATCGTCAACCTCACACCTACCTCGGTCCCATCACAGACGGTTGACGGCATCTACCTACATCGATCCCACCACCTCGGTGATCGCTGGAACCTCGCTCTACCACAATGTGGTAGGTGCGAAGTAGGTAGGTATCGTCAACCTCACACCTACCTCGGTCCCGCCATAGACGGTTGACGGCATCTACCTACATCGATGATATTGTTTGATTTTGTTGCTCCATAACATTCTTCAAAATTAAACCAGTGAAAACTCTAATAGGCATAATTTAAATTTGGACATGTCACTAAACCCCTGACAATCGGGACATCTGGGAACATTATCAGTGATGCAGCACAATGTCATTCTGAACTAACATATCTACTTGTACTTGTATACGGGCTGTTTTCCGCAATCAGACCCCTCCAGTTGGGTCCCCTTTGCGTGAGGTTCTACTTGTTAGGGGGAGAACCAGCCCAGCTCTTCCATAAATTTTGCACTAGATGTGGTTTCTCAAAAATCTTTGGAAGGCTTTTAACATCCCCTAATGTCCTGAGTCTTATCTCTGTTAGTACCATGCAGTCTAGCAGCACATGTGCGGTCGTTTCCTCAGCCTCCTTGCACGCTCTGCACAGTGGGCTGTCCGTTATGTCCAGGTTGTAAAAGTGGTTGTTGAAAGCGCCGTGACCGGTCAAAGCGATTGTAACCAAGCGCATTTACGATCAGTTTAAGTTTAAAAGGCGTTTCGTAAGTCTGCTGTTTGTGTCGGGGAGTGCTAGTTTAGCTTGCCTACAGCTTTCCATCGTGGCCCAGAGGTGACGGTGTCGCATTTTAGCGTGGTTGCTGATCCAGGCTCTGAGTTGGTTTGAGGGGATTGGGACGGAGGGCTGAGGCCCGAAACTGACCGCTTCCGCTCCTCTCTTTGCCAGCTCGTCCACAGCGTCGTTTCCCCTTGAGCCGCTGCCTCTGTCCCTTAACCCATTGTAAGGTCAGTCTATTGTGTTCTCCTAGTCTGTTGAGTGTCTCGTAACATTCGTAAATCAGGGCTGAACTACTGGGGTTCTACTGTTCAGCGCATGTATGATGTAGCACCGCCGCGCTATCGGACAGGATTCTGATGTCATGGCCCGAGACATCGCGATCCAGCGCAGCCCATGCTGCCCTGGTTATACCCACACATTACGCTTGGAAGATTGAGTTGTGGGGGCCTAGAGTTACGCTGAGTTTTACGTTTAGGTCCTCCGAGAAGACCCCGGATCCAGTGCCCGTGTCAGTTTTTGAGCCGTCGGTGTATATCCACATTTCACTGGGTTGCGGATAGTCACATTGTCCTTCAGATGACTGAAGGATACTCAAAAGACATGAATTCAAAAGACACTACACCATACAAATGATTGTATGGTGTAGTGTCTTTTGAATTCATGTCTTTTGAGTTTCCTATCACTAATCGCTTTCAGCATAGGTTGTTCTGCTGAGAGCTTGGCCAGGACCATTGTATGTTTGGCCTTCACATCCTCTTTCCACAGGCCTAATGAGGTCAGTCTTGCAGCGCTTGCAGCCGCCTCCTGTTGGACGTATAGATGGATGGGAAGGATGTTGAGCATGGCTTCCATCGCCGCCGTGGGTGTGGTAATGGCCATGCAAGCCATCCTCTGAAGGCGAGTCAGTTTAGTCTGTGTAGTTGTTAGTTCCGATCTGGGCCACCAAGCGACAGCGCCATAGCTGATGCATGATCTTATCACTGATGTGTACAGCCATAGCGCTATTTTAGGGATAAGTCCCCAGGATTCGCCAATCCTGCGGTGGCACTGCCAGTAAGAGATGCAATCTTTTTAACATATCTATTTATGTATGTTTCAGAGGATGCAGATCAAAATGATGCAGGAATTTTTATCACGGATGAAATAAAGCATGAACACACACATGTTCCACAGACAACTGAAGACAGTACACAGATATCAGATGATGATACAGAAAACACACAGGTGTCAGTCGATGAACAAGATAATACCCGGGTGTCAGATAATGAACATGACAAGAAACATGTCCCAAATAATGACAGTAGTGACCACACAGAGTCTTGTGGTATTAAAAGAAAAATTTCAAAGATTTCAGACAAAATTGAATGGGTGAATGTACAAGATTATTTTGATGCTGAAGATGACAAGACGCATGTGTTGAATGATGTTGAACTTGATATTCAGGAGGTGGTAGATGATGTGGGAAGTGAAACCGCTCCTGGAACATCGAATGTTGGAAGGAAACGCACGTCGTTAGATCAGGATATTCCTACAAGAAGTCTTAGATCCGTGAAACGAATTAAGTTGGATCAAGATATGACTGGTGAGTATTCTTTGTTCTTATTTATATATTTTTTTAAAACTTTGTATTATCAGGGCGTGTGCTCCCTAACCAAGTAAAATGGGTCGAATCCGTTTCTAGCACTCGCCGGCCGCTGCCGCGGCACCGCTCGCTCGGCTCGTGCGTTGTGGTCGCAGTTCTAACATAAACCTAACCTATCCATGTCGGTTCTGGGTAAGGGGTGTTCCGGATGCGTATTACACGATCGGATATAACGAAGACAAAATGTCTTCGTAATACGTGGCGGTGTAATACGGGGTCTCGTAATTTGTTCGTACGTTATTTGTTCAAACCTATAATACGAAGCCTGTATCAGGTCGTGTAATCCATGGCGACATAATACATATACACGTATTATTGGCTCCGAAAGCACGAGTAACAGCTGTTAGTGGACCGCCACAGAACGAATATTGTCCGAACGCTGCATCTCTGAACACAACTAACGCTGATCAATGCTTCTCACAGATGGTCCCGGGCTCGAGCAACGGAGACCGATCACCGCGAGACACCACCCTTCTACCACCGATACAACCTCGACTCCTCGACACCAACGGAACATGTTCTCATGCTCACTATGTACTTATACAACTTATAAAAAATGGAACTTGAAACAACATTTAATGACTCATACTGGAGCAAAGCCTTTTATGTGCGATAAGTGTGATTATAAATGTAAGCGTAAGGATTACTTGAAACTGCATATAATGACTCATACTGAAGCAAATCCTTTAATGTGCGATAAGTGTGATTATAAATGTAAGCAAAAGGGTTCCTTGAACCGGCATATAATGACTCATACTGGAGCAAATCCTTTTATGTGCGATAAGTGTGATTATAAATGTAAGCGGAAGGGTGACTTAAAACGGCATATAATGACTCATACTCGAGCAAATCCTTTAATGTGCGATAAGTGTGATTATAAATGTAAGCTAAAGGGTTCCTTGACACTGCATATATTGACTCATACAGAAGAAAATCCTTTTATGTGCGATAAGTGTGATTATAAATGTAAGCGTAAAGATTACTTGAAACTGCATATAATTACTCATACTGGAGCAAATCCTTTTATGTGCGATAAGTGTGATTATAAATGTAAGCGGAAGGATCAATTGAATCAACATTTAATGACTCACACTGGAGCAAAGCCTTTTATGTGCGATAAGTGTGATTATAAATGTAAGCGGAAGGATCCATTGAATCAACATTTAATGACTCACACTGGAGCAAAGCCTTTTATGTGCGATAAGTGTGATTATAAATGTAAGCAAAAGAGTTCCTTGAAACGGCATATAGTGACTCATACTGGAGCAAAGCCTTTTATGTGCGATAAGTGTGATTATAAATGTAAGCGGAAGGGTGACTTGAAACGGCATATAATGACTCATACTGGAGCAAATCCTTTTATGTGCGATAAGTGTGATTATAAATGTAAGCAAAAGAGTTCCTTGAAACGGCATATAGTGACTCATATTGGAGCAAAGCCTTTTATGTGCGATAAGTGTGATTATAAATGTAAGCAAAAGAGTTCCTTGAAACTGCATATAATGACTCATAATGGAGCAAATCCTTTAATGTGCGATATGTGTGATTATAAATGTAAGCGGAAGGGTGACTTGAAACGGCATATAATGACTCATACTGGAGCAAATCCTTTTATGTGCGATAAGTGTGATTATAAATGCAAGCAAAAAGGTAACTTGAAAAAACATTTAAAGACTCATACTGATGCAAAGCCCTTTGTGTGCGATAAGTGTGATTATAAATGTAAGCGGAAGAGTGACTTAAAACGGCATTTAATGATTCATTTCTAAAGTACTTACAAGTTTGGTAACTTAATAATAATAAATCATTTATTTCAGAAAAAGAACATTTACATATTACTTTTCTCTATAATTATGTCTTACTGTTTCTTATTTGTGTCTATGTCGTGTGTTTGTTTGAAAAAATTCTATTCTATTCTATTATTTTCCATATTAAGTACAGTCAATCGGGGTAACTTTGATTATCAAGATTAACTTTGACAGTCACGTTTCAATGTACTTTTTTATTTTTCACGTGAGCACCATTTATTGCAAAACATTAAATTTATACAATTTGTGTACGTAACAAACTTCGTAAACGAACTCAATAAAAAAAATAAGAGCTGTCAAACAAAGTTATTGTCAAAAAGATACTGAAAGGGACGCGGCAACTATTGTGTTTTTTCAGTGCTATTAACTTTTTAAATAACTCGTCAATTTTGCTGCTATATAAATATAAGATAGAACTACAACTTTATGGTTTTATTGATTTTTCTATGACTTCACTGCATCTGACATTGGTTATAAACTGAAACTAATGTTACCCTAAAGCTAAAAACGATTTAGAAGTAATGATTCCTGCGATAAATCTCATCTGTGTCAAAGTTACCCTTACAGGGGTTATAACTTTGACACACAACAAAATTGCCAGTTTTTGGTATATTTTGTGATTTTTGCAAATGTTAATTAACTTGAGATTATGAAAACCAATCTGAGAGCACAGATTAAATAAACTCTTTTGTCTCATACCTATCACAGTAAAAGTAAGCTAAAAAAATATAGTAGTGGTGTGTCAAAGTTACCCTGATTGACTGTACCTAAATATTATAAATTAAATTAAAAATAAGATTAAAAATTAAATTAGGTAGCATATTATTATTTAAACTAAAATACATAGGCGGGGTCAGTCTACTTGGCAGTGGAAAGCGATGTAGCATGCATTATCCTCCAGTGCCCAACAAATGGCCCGTCCACCCGCTCTGAGACCGTCGCTATGAGACTGTTGGCACTACCAAGAATCCGCCTCACCAGAGATGCCGTTCTTTTACGTATTATTGTATAGAAGTCATCGATACGCGCATTCACGAACATCCCTGATGCGCTGCAATAACGTGGCAGCCCCAGCAGCGCCCTAAACGAGTTATTATATTGGACACGAAGGGCACTGTAAGCCTTTTGAGTATAGTCGATCCACAAACTACAGGTGTAGAAGCTTTGACAGTACGACCTGAACAATGTACATTTGACAGCGTCTGTACACCCACCAAATCTACGGATCAACATATTGCTTCTGACTGACAGTGCCCTCCGCTCCCTCTCCATGACAACATTATCCGACAGTGATGCAGTCACCCAGTGTCCCAGGTACTTAAATTCGGTCACTGAATTGAGAGAGCCTCCAGCAAAAGGGATTAAAGGAATTTCATAACGTTTAGTGCCCGCCGCAAACTGCATAATTACACTCTTCTCAACATTGTACCTGAGGCCGTGGGCTTCTGCATACACCTCACAAATCTTTAGTAGTTTCCTGAGCGCACTGATTGATGGGGCCAGCAGCACCATGTCGTCAGCATAACTTATGTTATTAACTATTTTACCGTTTACAGAACAGCCAACCATGGTGCCGCTGAGTCCGCCAATCAGTTTGTTCATATACAAATTAAAAAGGTTCGGTTAGCTTAGTCCCCCTTGCCTTACACCACATTCCAGTTTATATGGGTCAGAATAAGCAGCCGACCATCTCACTACATTACTCTGATGAGAGTACCAGTATTTAAACAATTCTACCAGCTCCGCCGGCACCGTCGTCTCACCATAGAGCTTCTTCCACAAGATATCGTATGAAACCAGGTCGAAGGCCCTGGAGAGATCTAAAAAGCAGGCAAACACTGGTGTTTTCCTGTGTTTTACTTAATCTACAGAAGTATGTATCATTGTATAGATTGGTATGTATGTATGCACGTATCTATACTAATATTATAAAGCTGAAGAGTTTGTTTGTTTGTTTGAACGCGCTAATCTCAGGAACTACTGGTTGGAATTGAAAAATTCTTTTTGTGTTGGATAGTCCATTTATCGAGGAAGGCTATAGGCTACTTTTTATCCCGATATTCCCACGGGATCGGGAGTTACGCGGGTGAAACCGCGGAGCGCTACTAGTATAGTATAAATCTTGTCTAGTATGTTACAGGGTTATTGGTAGTGTTTCGTATTTATTCCATATATTTACATTTATTAGAAACTAGCACAAAACTGTTTAGTTTATGTTAATTAAAATTGAATATGGGAATCGATAGCAAGGTTTTAATGCGGGCACAATAGAAGCTGTAATAATAGCTTATAGCCTGATATCTGAAAATCGGGCTATAATATGATGCAAAATATTACTTGATACCGGCTATATGCACAAGCCGTGCGAAGCGCTAATGATAAAAAGAAATAGGAACGTTTTATTTTACGTCTTGCTGTTTGTCAAAATTGTCAATGTCACTAACATAATGATGTATATTGAGAACAGTAGGCCTATTCTCTATCCAGTGGCTAACTCGGTGGACATCAATTTGATATACACTTTGCAGTACATTGCTGCTATGACGTAACGTGGTAATCACCATCATTTTAGGAAAACAGCAATGTACTGCAAAGTGCATATCAAATTGATGTCCACCGAGTTAGCCACTGGATAGAGAATAGGCCTACAGGTCCCAGAAGGTAGTTGTTATAGGTTTTTCTTCATCGTGGAATACTGTACTTGTTATTTAATATTTTTATTAATGACGTTGGCTCCTGCTTCTTGAATTCCAAGTTTCTTCTCTATGCGGATGATATGAAGATATTTAGAAAAATTGAGTGTTCTGGTGATTGCGAACTTTTGCAGTATGACTTGCGTAGATTCGAAGCTTACTGTCGGCAAAACAAACTAGATCTGAATGTCTCAAAATGTTATGCAATTACTTTTACTCGGAAAACAAACATACTGAATTACAATTATTATCTTAAAGGTTCTCAGCTAAAAGTTATCGATGA
Source organism: Idaea aversata (assembly GCA_907269075.1). Lineage (NCBI taxonomy): Eukaryota > Metazoa > Arthropoda > Insecta > Lepidoptera > Geometridae > Idaea > Idaea aversata. Next base: position 1,667,910 of record OU026083.1, read on the forward strand.
GATTAAGGACCTCGGTGTCTTACACGATAGTAGGCTCAGTTATGACAGGCATATCGACAATATTGTTAAGAAAGCTAAGAAGTCATTGGGATTTGTTAAGCGTTTGTGCTCGCAGTTCTCTAGTATCAAAGTTATTAAAATTCTTTATTGCTCTTTTGTTTGCAGTACCCTTGAGTATTGTTCTCAGGTTTGGGGCCCGCGATATGTAGGTGATATTGATAGACTAGAAAAGGTGCAGGCGCGGTTTATGAGATACTTACAATTTACCAGATTCCATGTATCGTCCAAAGTATCAAGGACATTATCCACCTGAGTAGCCATTTTGTCACGTTAAACACTCGTACGTATTGTTTTTGAATACTATTGTGATGTAAACAAACACTAAACTGTCCGCTAAGTAATTTACGAAAAAGTTCTAGGAAAAGTCTATTGTTCATTCAATAACACGGCGTCCATATTGCAATTTAATTCAATTCACTCGATGCACTGATTCACTAATAATCACAATATCCGGCTCGAATGCGACCATATGTTCATGGTCTTAGGGTTGACTTTGCTGGATAGAGGAATGTAGGTAGGCAAACGTTCGTAAATGAAAGATGTCACACACGTCGATCTCAAGCGGTGTAGGTACCTATATTTGCGACTAATTAGAAAAATTACAAGGTAGTAAACGAATACATCCTACAGAATACGCAATAGTTACTATGAGGTACAAACAAACGAACCGACGACGCTTGGATGCACCGCGATTATATATACAACCATGTAGGTAGGTACTTATATCTTTAATATAAATTATTATAGGTACTTAGGTAGGTTAGGTTAGGTCTAGACTTTAGGTACAAATATTAGGTAGGTCTTTCTACTATTCTAATTAAGCTAAGTACATCCAACACTATAAAAGTTTTAAGTAATAGGTAAGTATCTATATTGTTTTAGGTTCTCACTGCACTTCTATTTTATGCTAGTGGGTCCTATCAACGGCCTATTGGCAGGGCACAACATTTGTCTCAAAAGATGTGCAGTGTGTACATCGAAGTTACACAGGCTCTCATACACCCTAATATGCTAAACAAGTAGGTACCTATAATAATATTAGGTACTTCCCTAAAACTCTTGCCACCAGACAAGCAGTTTCCCATACTATACTGTACTGACAGTACTGATAGAAATTAAATTTGTTCTAATTATTTACTTTAGATTTAGTTCCGTGAAAGTGCACAGTGTAGTGAAAGTAAAAATCAGTGTCAAACATGGACTTTTCTCGTTGCCTCCAAAATCTCCTACAAGGTTATAGTAAAGTAGCCACCGCTTTACTATGACCCCGGACTTGACAAACTGTGACTTGACGACTTGACCATCTTGAAACACTTTGAGCCCGATTTCTGTAAATCGGGCCATAACTTGATGCAAAATATTACTTGATACTGGCTATATGCACAAACTGTGCGAAGCCATAACTGGAAAAAAAAAGAAACCCGCTGAAAATGAAGAACAAGATGAAAATGGCATAACGTTCGTGGGGCCAAACAAGAGAGAGAAAAAAAAAATATATGTATGTTTTTTTTTTCAGATCAAGAAGTCAATGACGATTTCCAAAGAGTACAGGAAATGGATTTAGATGCAACTAGTTCAACATCAGATTTAATCAGAGGAAGAGCTGTCCCAAAAAGCGCGGGAAACATCGTCAAGGCCGGTTGTGATTTCTCGTTAAATTTTTTCAAAATTAATTTAAACTTGTTCAGGAGTTTAGATTGTTGTAATTATCTATACATTTTATCTTTAACTTTTGTAAATATTGTAGTTATAGTGTCCTGTATTTGAGGTAAGTCTGTTTAACAGCTTTTCCTTACTTATGGATGACGCCGATGATCCCGGAGGAGGCTTGCCTCCTCAACCGGGTTTGTTTGTAACAGTAGGTAGTGAATCGGAAATGGACACTGAATTATCCGCGCCGTCGTCATCGGTTGACGGTCGAATTGTGAAGCGCAGTAGGTCATCAGAAAGGTGCAAGAATTGTAGTAAGCGTAAAAAAAAGAATTCCACTAACAAAGTGGGTCAGCACATTCACTGTAAATGCTCCCTTGTTGCCGCAGAAACAATTCATGTGAAGCCAATCCAATCTTCCAATTCTCCATCTACTCCACCTTGTACAGGAAATAATCAAACTGTAATTGATGCTTCCCAATCAGACAACAAGGGAGTCAGTGATGGTACTGCCCCCCGTCCATCCACAGTGTCCAGATCTTTGTTTGAGTCAACTGATTGCTCCCCATTTGTAGTTCATGTACAGAAACTTCAAGCTTCTCCAAATGATGGCACTATGCTTCATCCTGTAATGTTTGGTAAATATTTAAAAAAATATAATTTTCACAATATTATCAACGGCAGTGTAAAAAGAATCGGACGTAACAGGACAGCTTTGGCTTTTTCAAACTATTGCGATGCGAATAACTTTTTAAATCATAACAGTTTACCCTTAAATGACCTTAAAGCATTTATACCTAGCTTCAGCATAACTCGAATGGGTTTAATTCGAGGGGTGCCTTCTGAGTGGTCGGACGATGAAGTAACAGAAAATATTAGTGTTCCAATCGGTTGTGGAAAGGTTCTAAAGGTACGAAGATTGAATTTTAAAGTTATGGTGGATGGCAGGCCAGTTTGGAAACCATCTCAAACAATGGTAATAACATTTGATGGTCAAGTACTTCCGAAACGTATTTTTATTTGTTACAACGCTATAAATGTAGAATTATATACATATCCCACGATACAATGTTTCAATTGCTGCCGATTCGGGCACACTAAGTTGCAATGCCGCTCTAAACCAAGATGCTTTAAGTGTGGTCATGAACACACTGGTGATTCTTGTACAAAAGATGAACAACCGATCTGCTGCCTCTGCTCAGGATTTCATTTTGCTACTAGCAAAACGTCATGTCCTGAACATACCAGCCAAAAACAAATTAAAATTTCTATGGCTGAAAATTGCCTGTCGTATGCTGAATCTTCCAAATTACACCCACCAGTTAATAAATTATATTCAAGTGTAGTTGGGACTTCTCCTCCTGTACCTTCCTCTTTGCCTACATTACAAGAAAATAATACCAATACCCCTTCTAACAATAGGTCTTTTAGTTCACACAAAAAAACCGTTTTTATGAAACCACGTACTCCACCTAGAATGTCAAAAGGATATGACCAGGTGTCACATAGAGAACTTACTAGACATTACGATATGCCTGAGCCTACAAATGGATGTGCATTCATACAGGATTCTCATCTAGAAAATACTGTTTCTATAAATACTGAATCCTCTCCTTCAAACATTATTATTGAACTTATAAGATTTTTGACCACTTCAAAGTTAATACCGTCCAACGATGCCCTTATGCTTGAAACTTTCCTATCAACCTACACAAATGGCCAACTTAGAGGCTATAATTCAGTGGAATTGCCATAGTGCAAGTTCCAGAAAATATGAATTTGTACATATTATAAATAGTCATAAACCTCTTATCTTAGCTTTATCTGAAACCTGGCTCCAGCCAGGTGTAGTTTTTAAGATAAATGGGTATTCATGCCTAAGAGATGATCGTGCCGATGGAAGAAGGTACGGTGGTGCATGTTTACTTATTAAAAATTGTATTCCATTTAGGTTATTTAATTTTCCGCCTCATTCTGATACTTTTTGTATTATAGCTGCATATGTCCTAAATGTATATATTGTGTCTGTATATATTCCTCACCCCAGTGTAAGTATTTTAAATGAAGTTAATTCTAGGCTGGCTCTCCTCCCAAACCCTGTTTAATTTTAGGAGATTTTAACTGTAGACATCTGTCATGGGGTAGTTCAGAAACAGATTGTTATGGCCAACAATTAATGAATATCATAGATTCTCTTAATATGTGTATCTTGAATGATGGGTCGCCGACTCGTCCACCCATTCCTAATGAGGGACCTAGTGCCCCTGATCTTTCGATCTGTTCACCAAATTTGGCTTCATCCCTTTCATGGGAGGTCCTAGATCATTCGTTTGGTAGCGATCACTATCCTATTAAGATTACAACTCCAACATGCAAGATAATTCAACAACCGAGAACTTCTACGTCAAAATATAAAATTATTGATAAAAAATGGAGTGAATTTAATACTAATGTAAATAATAAGGTCCCTAATCTCCCAAATAAATCTACCGATGTTCACATTCGTGCTAAAGCTTTTTCAGATGCTCTTATTGATGCAGCGAATAAGACATTTCCTGTTAAAAAAAATCCTAGCGGGCATTTGCCGTTACCACCCTGGTGGGATGATGAATGTGCCAAGTCTTTTAAAATTCGAAAGCAAGCTGAAAAAAACTATTGTAAAAATATGACTACTGAAAATTATACATTATACGAAGAAGCCAAAAAGAACGCTAAAAAACTATTTAAAGAAAAAAAACATAATGGATGGAAAAGATTTTGTTCAACAATAAATCCAAATACACCTCCATCGTTAGTATGGCAACAAATCAGAAGATTTAAGTCAGGTATGAACCCAACCAACACTCCTTCACTTCCGTCTTCGATGGAAAATGAGTTTCTGAGTCAGATAGCACCTTCATATGTTCCTCCTTTGATTGAGTCTGGTCAGAATGAATCCGATGCATGTTTAATAGACCATGATTTTGGCAATTCTTCTTTATCTTGTCTTTTTTCTTTGGAGGAGCTTAGGGGGGTTCTGTCTGGACTTAAAAATAGTGCCCCAGGTATGGATGCTATTCCTTACTCCTTTTTACAACATCTGTCAGAAGAATCTTTGATATACTACTTAGAAATTGTAAATTCCTTTATAACTTCGGGTCATGTTCCTCTGGAATGGAAAACCCAAATAATAATCCCAATACTTAAACCAAACAAAGATCATAATGATGCATCCTCATATCGCCCTATTGCTTTATCATCAGTTCTTTTGAAAGTAGCAGAACATATGATTAAAAATAGACTAGAATGGTATATAGAACACAATAGTTTTCTATCAAATTCGCAATTCGGATTTAGAAAGGGCTACAGTACTATGGATAGTTTGGGTATATTTGTTACTGATATTAGATTGGCTTTTTCTTATAATAAATCTGTGGTAGCAGCCTTTTTAGACATTAAAGCTGCGTATGACAATGTCAATTTACATATATTAAAAAATAAATTAAATGATTTAAATGTTCCTTCCGTTTTAACAAATTTTATTATAAATATATTGAATGAGAGATCTGTTAAACTCAGTAGTGGTTTGGAAAGTCGCTTCGTCTGGAAGGGTCTTCCTCAGGGATCTGTTCTCAGCCCACTTCTTTACAATATTTATGCACATGATCTAGAGAAAACTTTTGAGGGATTAGTAAATGTTCTGCAATATGCTGATGATTTATTAGTTTATTCTATAGATAAATCAATTGAAACTGCAAGTACTACGCTTACAAATGCACTCGCGCTTCTTAAATTATGGTTAGATAATAATGGCTTAGAATTATCAGTAAATAAAAGTAAAATTGTTGTATTTACAAGGAAACGTTCTATCCCTCCTGTGAATGTATTGTATGATCAAGCTCAAATTCCAGTTAATGAAAGTGTTCTAGAAAAATTTCTAGGCGTGGTTCTTGATTCAAATTTAAAAGGTCTTAAACATTGTGAATATGTGGCATCTAAATGTGAACGCTTGGTAAATATGTTAAGGTGTTTATCAGGAGTTTGGTGGGGCGCCCATCCTTGTTCTCAGAGATTAGTTTATAATGCTTTAGTGAGAAGCATCTTGGATTATGGATCATTTTTGCTAGAGCCTTGCAGTGTAGCTGGACTTAAAAAACTTGACGGCATACAATCAAAATCCTTGAGATTAATTTCTGGAGCGATGAAGTCAAGTCCTAAAAACGCTTTACAGGTTGAGTGTTCCGATCCACCGTTGTCACTTAGACGTCAATATCTGTGCGATCGTTATTTCTTTAGAGCATTGCAATTTTCTAACCATCCTTTAATTTCCAAGATTAGAGACCTAAATGATCAAATAGATGTATCTGATTATTGGTCCCATAAAAAAAATCCTTGTTTAATTGAAAGTTATCGGAAGTATTTAGCCATTAATTCTCCAACTTATCGTACCCCTCGACTTTCGCTTTTCGAAAATAACTTTGAATCATTATTAAATTCTCCTAATATATATTTTGACTTAAATTTAACAAAAGAAATGTGTAATGCTGAGGCAGAATTTCGAAATATTGTTGATGAAAAATGGCATGGTTGGAACTATATTTTTAGCGATGCTTCTAAGCACAATGATAATGAATGTGTGGGAGTTGGACTCTATCATCAACAATATAAAGTGATCCAGATAACGAAACTCCCACCTGAATCTTCAGTTTTTTCAGGGGAATGTTTAGGCATCTTGCAATCTTTAGAGTATGTAATTCTTATGAAACTTAAGAAAACTGTTGTATTTACCGATTCAAAGAGTTCTTTGCATGCAATAGCCAAATATCCATTTAAATCTCAGCCATATCTACCTGTTTTATTTAGGATCAGACAATTATTACATGAATGCAGGATGAAGAATTATGCTGTGGAATTTGCTTGGATTCCTGGTCACTCGGGAATTAAAGGAAATGTTAAGGCAGATAATTTGGCGAATGATGCTGTAAAGCGTGGTGATCTTTCCATTCCATATTACGCTAATTACTGTCAGGATTTATCCAATTTGCCCACAACCTATATCCAGGACTCCTGGGATAGGATGTGGACTAATAGTGCAATCACTAAAGGAAAATATTTTTATTCAATCCAACCAAAAACATGTAGAAAACCTTGGTTTTGTAAGGCTGCGTTTAGCAAACTTTCAACATCTGTTTTGATTCGAATGAGGCTGGGTCATGTGTGTACGCCAGTACACCTTGAAAGGCTGGGCATTGTGGACTCTTCATCTTGTGAATGTGGCAATGATGTAGGCGATTTAAATCATATAATTTTTTCGTGTCCTTTGTATGATAGATGCGCTTTCTATGATTCCTTGATTTCCTGTAAAGTTCCATTCCCGACCAATATTTTATGTTTATTAATTACAAATGATTTAAACATTTATAGCATAATTGCCTCTTTTATATTTTTTAACAATATTAAAATATGAGTACATATTATAGTATATATTATGCCTTGTATATAAAAAATATTTATAAATATGTAGTTAGATTAAATACCTATTCACATAATCTACCTTTACTCCTGATCATCTCCTTAAATCCTCTTCCTATCGTTATGTAGGTATTGTTCCGCGAAAAATGTTTCCCCGTTTTTTGAATTATATAAAAAAAAATAATAATAATATAACACTAAAAAAGAACATACATATATTATTTACAAAAGAAAATGTAAAGAAAACAGAAAACAAGATAAGAATAACTCCGAAACAAGAAAAGAAAAAAGAATAACTCAGAAACAAGAAAAGAAAATAGAATAACTTGTTAAATGGCAGTTGTGATAAACGAGCCAAATATTCGGTCGCAGAAGTCGAAGACCGAATGGAAAAAAAAAAAAAAAAGAAAAAAAAAAGAGCTGTCCGAGATCAAATAGTAAGGAGGCTAAACTTCAATGCTCGCTCCTCTATGGAATCAACAAAATAATCTTTTAATAATAGTCCTAAAATTCCTGTCAAAGGGTAGGTAGGTATAAACTTAGGTAAATTAGATTTTGTGGTTTATAATTAGTTATAACATATTATTTTATTTAAGTATAATCTCTTATAAATTTTATAAATTAAGTCCTATTTAGAGTAATCTCTTAGTGTAACTAGCTGTGATAATGTATATTGACGACCTCTGTGGCGCGTCGGGCGAACACCCGACTGCGACGCAGAAGGTTGCGGGTTCGATTCCCGCCGGGAACAAGTATTTATGCTGACCATAAATTCTTGTTTCTGGTTCTGGGTGTTTCCTATATGTATAATATGTATATATTTACAAAAAAAAAAAAAAAAAGTATATAAGTAGTTTATCCGTTATCTGGCACCCATAACACAAGCATTAAGTTGCTTAGCTTGGGGCTGGATGGCGATGTGTAATATGTCCTAAAATATTTTTTTTATTTTTTTTATTTATTTTTTTTATTGGATTAATAAAACTTTGTTAAAGTACCTACATATATCAATTGATTTATTTACACAGATAGATAGATACCTAAACACTTTATTGCACCATAAAAACATAACACAAGTAAACACAAAGGGGTCGTCGAGGGGACCTAGCTAACGTGTCCGTCAGCCGGGCAAAAAAAGTGCTTCTAGAGCGAATTGGTTCGGTGAATAATTAGTGCTCAGTCTGCTGTAAATGTGCGCGAAATAAAAAATTAGTGCATGTAGGCATTGAGGAAAAAAACGGCAAAAACAAATTCTGCTGGAATGACGGTGCTCCAGCAGGAAGATTTTTAAACGAATGACCGGAGAGGTATATAATGTATATCGGCGGATAGCTTATATTTGTGCATAATTGTGCGCGAATAATTAAATTTGTGCGTCTTAGGGTTTTCGAGATATTTCATTTCCTGCTGGGCTGACGTTTTGCAAAAACTTGTATCTCCGAAACCATTGAATGTGCGACCTTGGATTAAACATATATAAGTAGCTCTTAATTTGTGCGTATTTGTGCGCTAATTTGTTTTTCATAAATATCTACTGTTTAAGAGAAATCATGCAACCCTGAAAATTCGAAAGAAACTCCTTGCGCTTAAATGAGAACACGCAGAGGTTCACTGAAAGCGGTATTTGGCTCGTTTTGTTATTCTTTACATGTATAATAAGTTTCAAGACAGTACATACGCGCATTTTTCAATAATAACACTTCAAGTCAAATCTGAAAATGTCATAGCTTTGCAAGAAACCTATTCAACTAAAGATATGTGCGTATATACCAAAAATTAGAGTGCCTTTTGAAATACATATCCTGAAAATTTCAGCTTCAAATGTCGCGTATTTAAGTAGATATAAACGAAAAACAAATCATAACTTTAGTTCTTGGCTAACCGACCAAATTCGAATGGTCACGAAAAAGCGACGGTTTCATACATTTTGATGACTTCTTAAATGGACTGTATTATACTGAAGCAGTTAATTGGGTTTAGGTACTGTGAATTGGAAAAGTGTTATGGGAAGTTGCAAAAGTTTTATTTTGAGATTAAGATAGTAGAAACCAGTAAGTACGCTTTTATCTTCCTTACCTATTATAGATTATTGATAGCTCAGGTAGGTAAGTATCTACTTCATTTTACTAAGTTCGCAATACGAAGTTAAACAAAAATGTCGGGTTTGTGCTTAATAAATAATATTATAAGTAATAAAATTATAATAATATTACTTTAAAGGTGGACGCAGATTGATACGCGCCGAGCGCGCCGAATTTTTGCCGTCCACGGAAAAAGGTACCTTATAATAATAGAGATAAGGTATCTACATTTATATTTCCGATGACGTCATCAGAGTCGTCCGCATCGTCAGAGGCGGCCGACACTGAAATAAATAAATGAATAAATGTAGGTATGTACCTTATCTCTATTATTATAAGGTGGACGGCAAACAATTCGGCGCGTATCAATGTGCGGGCACCATTGCATTGATTTTAAAATTACATAAAAAGACGATTGTGTAGGTTCAAATCTCCGGCCGCCGCGGCCGGGTGGTTGTAACTCGCTCTGTGTGAAACAGTTACACAGAATGCGGCATTAGTGGGAAAGAGTCAGACGCTAGTTAAGACGTATTTCGCTCCTTGCCTCCCGCACCGCTCTCCGCTCTCGGTGTGCTCTCGGTTCACTCACCCCGCTCCAATAGTGTCCGGGGAATATCTAGTGTTGCCAATTTAGCATAATCTTATGCTCGATTTGGCATTTTAAGTTTCAATTCCACGTAGTAATAAGTTTGTCATTAATATTTTTTGTCATTAATAATGTCATTAATAATTTTTGCGTGAAGGAGTAACAAACATACATATACACACACACACACACACACACACAAACGTTCACATTTATAATATTAGTAGGATAGGATATACATATATAGTAGGATGTAAGCCATTATGTTATAAAACCCTATTTAAAACAGTCTCGAGATACTTACGTGTAAAAAGAGGTATTTATGAGACTATTAAAGTTTTGAGAAGTATTGTATTGATCAAAACTATATAGAAATACATATATTATATTTAAAAAAAATGTGTTTTTTTTTTTGTATTTCCTTAAATTTTATTTTAAGTTCAAACATAATAGTATAATAATTTAGGTATAAGCATAAATACCTTCTTAAGTGTTCTAATTACAATCAATTACCTGTCTTAAACTATTTGATTTGTAATTTAATGTGATCCTAGCACTACCCACAAGGTCCTACTGTGATCTTAACTATACCTCAGTATTAAAAAAAATCAAAATCAGGTCACTCGTTTTGGGAGATAAACGCGCTACAATTGATTTATATTACCTATTCCGTGGCACTGCCGGAATAAAAAATAGCCAATAACACTCAGTTATCTTCAATCTATCTCTGTGCAAAATTTCATCCAAATTAGTCCAGTGGTTCTGGAATCTGGAGATACCAACATACACACATACAAACATGTTACCAACGTTACCTTTTTGTAGGTATAGAAGGTTAGTATAGAAGTACCTATAGATAAACGTGTCATTTTAGAAATACATGCATTAATATTTCTCTAATGTACCTACTACCTATTGAAAAAATGATAATGCACTAAAACCTCTATAAACGTTCTAAGCGCGACTGTACGGACAACAGCTTCAGTATAATACAGTTCATTTAAGAAGTCATCAAAATGTATGAAACCGTCGCTTTTTCGTGACCATTCGAATTTGGTCGGTTAGCCAAGAACTGAAGTTATGATTTGTTTTTCGTTTATATCTACTTAAATACGCGACATTTGAAGCTGAAATTTTCAGGATATGTATTTCAAAAGGCACTCTAATTTTTGGTATATACGCACATATCTTTAGTTGAATAGGTTTCTTGCAAAGCTATGACATTTTCAGATTTGACTTGAAGTGTTATTATTGAAAAATGCGCGTATGTACTGTCTTGAAACTTATTATACATGTAAAGAATAACAAAACGAGCCAAATACCGCTTTCAGTGAACCTCTGCGTGTTCTCATTTAAGCGCAAGGAGTTTCTTTCGAATTTTCAGGGTTGCATGATTTCTCTTAAACAGTAGATATTTATGAAAAACAAATTAGCGCACAAATACGCACAAATTAAGAGCTACTTATATATGTTTAATCCAAGGTCGCACATTCAATGGTTTCGGAGATACAAGTTTTTGCAAAACGTCAGCCCAGCAGGAAATGAAATATCTCGAAAACCCTAAGACGCACAAATTTAATTATTCGCGCACAATTATGCACAAATATAAGCTATCCGCCGATATACATTATATACCTCTCCGGTCATTCGTTTAAAAATCTTCCTGCTGGAGCACCGTCATTCCAGCAGAATTTGTTTTTGCCGTTTTTTTCCTCAATGCCTACATGCACTAATTTTTTATTTCGCGCACATTTACAGCAGACTGAGCACTAATTATTCACCGAACCAATTCGCTCTAGAAGCACTTTTTTTGCCCGGCTGACGGACACTCCCTGACGTACCTCGTCTTCTTGTACTCCGAGGACTTTGCCCTTCAGTGGCTGGTACAGCCTCAGGAGCTGTCGGTGTACCAGGAGGAGGGATATGTGGCTGCTGTAAACTACCTGCTTGATTCCACTGTTCTTCTTGGATAGCTACAAATATTAAAAGAAGTTAATTCTAGCAAACATAATATTATTACAAACTTCAGCTATTATACAGACATTAAGATTATTAGTTGTGGATGCGTCAACACATACCAAGTTTCTTTATAATCAATTCAGTATTTTTCTGTAAAGAAGTAACAAACACAAAAACTTTCCAGTTATAACAGTGAAATGTGAATGTGATTTAAGTAGGTAAATAGCTAGTTGGATACTCACCATACACAAAACTTCCTCATTTTCTACAAGTGGTGGAATGACGACTTCTGGCTGTTCTGTCGTGGCCTCTGGTATTTCACATTCAGTCTGTAAATAAAAACAAATGTTCCAATTACTCATTCAACACTTTCAAACACATTCATAATTTGATAATAATAAAGTTTTACCACACCTGCGAAAGACCAGCCTCCGAAACTGTTTTTAACCCAGTTGCAGCCTGTTCTCCCATAATCATAAGTACACTTTCCTCCAAGTCTGTGAGCTTGGAGGTCGATGCAGGCCCACCACCAGTACCATTTCCTTTTGGTATTATTTTTTAAGTCACATACCTACCTTAAAAACAACCAAATCAATACATTATTATAGGTACCTACACAATCTCCACATGTTAATAACGAAGAATCAATCAATTCTAATTTAATTTACCTTTTTCCATTTCTCCGTAGGCTTACTGTCCCCGGAACCACCACTGTTTAAGAGCACTGTAAGCTGCTTCCAGCGTTGAATAGTTGTTATTCGACCCCTTGGCTTATTAGTAGGTTTCGTCAGGTCTCCATGCCTACAAAAAGAAAATTAGAATTGATGATTAGGAGGGTTTTTTCATAACACATCATGTTTTTAGAAATCGAAGTAATATCTACTCACTGCATCATAAATGTCACCATCATCCATCGATCTATAGTACTACGTATAGATGGGCTAGTTAGAACATTAACCGCGTCCCATTTTATAATGGCGGGAGCATGCGCGGACGGAACGCGCCTTGAACTGACCAAACCATCAGTTACTTGACACAGTTAGTGACACTACCTTTTGTACCTACAAAATTTCATTGTTTGGCACTGGAGCTAGTTTAAGGAATAAAAGTAATTAAAATGTTAAATCATCATGTCAGCCCATACACGGCCACTGCTGGACATAGGCCTCCCCCATACGACGCCACAAACAGCGGTCCTGAGCCGCCTCCATCCACCGACTACCCGCGACCGCCACAATGTCGTCGGTCCACCGGGCAGCTGGTCTCCCAACACTCCGTTTCGCGTTGCATCGTGGCCGCCACTCGAGAACCTTTACTCCCCAGCGGTTGTCAGTTCTGCGAGCTATATGACCTGCCCATTGCCACTTCAGCTTACCAATCCTGAGAGCTATGTCGGTGACTTTGGTTCTTCTACGGATTTCCGTATTTCGGATTCTATCACGTAGAGAAACTCCGAGCATAGCTCTCTCCATAGCCCGCTGAGCGACTCTGAGCTTATGAACGAGGCCTATAGTCAGCGACCACGTCTCGGATCCGTATGTCATCACTGGTAACACACATTGGTTGAAAACTTTCGTCTTGAGGCTCTGTGGTATTTGTGACGAGAAGATATTGCGAAGCTTCCCGAACGCTGCCCAACCAAGTTGGATTCGTCGGCTGACCTCTTTATCGAAGTTGGATTTACCTAGTTGGACCATTTGGCCTAGGTAGACATAGTGATCAACAACTTCGATAAGTTACGATAAAATGTTAAATACTGAACTATTATTACCTATTATTTAAGGTTTTTTAGGGTTCCGTACTTCAAGAGGAAAAATGGAACCCTTATGGAATCACTCATTTGTCCGTCTGTCTGTGTTTCTTACACTTGACCGGTTTTTTAATAGGTACCTACTTACATCTATACCTACTAATATTATTAAGAGGTAACGTTGATAACATTTATGTTTGTATGTTGGGAGTAATCTCCCAAAGGGAAATATTTGATTTTGTTTTTGAACAAATTTTATTTATTTTTCCCTACCTTTGATGTGGAAACCTTAAACAGAATAAGCACAAACCTATACTTGTACTAGGGTTCCGTAATACCTACAATACCTACTACAAAAAAAAAGAGGAACATAATTTTTTAGCAAATTAATTATAATTATAAGTGTACGGAACCCTCATTCGGTGCGTGAATCCGCCTCGCACTTGACCGGTTTTTTTGCTTGCCACACGTCTATCAGTTATCTAAGGCAAATTCAGTCATATTAAATACCTATCTTTTAAAACTTAAAAATACAACGTTATGCAAGTACTACCTAAATTATATATAACATTACACACAAATATTACGACAACCGTAGAAATCTTCTTATATATAAAAATGAATCGCAAAATGTGTTGGTAAGCGCATAACTCAACAACGCCTGGACCAATTTGGCCAATTCTTTTTTTGTTGTGTTTGTTATTGTCAGGAGAAGGTTCTTATGAAAGAAAAAAATAAGGAAATTTCGTAGAAAATTATTACGCGGGTGAAACCGCGGGGCTCAGCTAGTTATTAATAAAAGTCAAATTCCACTATTGAACAGGAAAGTTACCTACAGTCACCTCTGCTAGGTTTATACTCTTTGATAAATGACGCGGAACAAGTCACAACATGGCGGCAAAAAAATGATGTTCGTATTTAATTTTCAATCGATAATATCTAGTTATTTACCTGTGGTAGGTTATTCCTTCCGCTCTAGAAATCTTTCTAGTATTGTTTGTGCAGTATCTAAGTACGCAGTGAGTCATTTTCTGTAATTTTTCCGTATATTTTTAATTAAAAATGCACGAGCGCTTTAACCTCTACGAACTAGCAAGCGACTAAGTCGACTTGTGTGATATCATCACAAATGGACGGAATGAGGCAGTGTACGGCGTTGACGACTCCAGTAATATCTATCTCAATGCTTGTAACAGGTGTTTGCAAACTAACATGTCCTTCTTAATTTGGTATGTAGACAACGTACGGCAACCTAATAAGACTAATTATTTTGTTTATGGTTAACTGTGAAACCAATCGAGCATACGCCGAACTTTGCGTTTAGAGTTAGAAAACTCACACTCACATACCTACATTCATTAAACGCTACGTATTTCGTCAACTCGATTAACGTGATCGTCACGTCAAACGATTTTTACTATAAAACTCGCACTTGACGCACAGAGCCTAACGTTGTTCTGGGCTGTCAAAGTTAATACGTAATTGTGACGTAATCATGTAGGGTTGGCACAGGTGGATTATATTAAATAAAATAAAAATGAAATGGTTTTACCTTACCAATAAAACCGGCATTGTGCTCCAAGCCTTGTCCAGGGTGAGGTGAGAAGCTATTGCTGAAATTTAACTGAAAACACGTTTTATTAGTAGCTGGCATGACTAAAATGACTATTTCTGCGTCTATTTCCGTTATAGTTCTTAAGTTTGCCACCAGGTGGGGGCGAGTGACGCGATGTTACGTCAGAGGCGGCGCTTGGCATTTTACTTCATTGTCTCTCACCAGGTAGCAATTTAATTGACCCTGGACAAGGCTCGGAGCACAATGCCGGTTTTATTGGTAAGGTAAAACCATTTCATTGTGCATTCCTCACCTTGTCCAGGGTGAGGTGAGAACTGTCTGGTATCACCTGGTGGGTAGTTATATTAGGCAAACTGTATAACATTATTTATTTCAGCTAGAAAATCAATAATACTATATAATATTTTATATTAAGTTATATATATATATATATATATATATATATATAAGTAATTACTGAAAAACATTATAACGTGTATACTAAGTAAGTATATTATTTTGACATTATACGTGCAAAATTAAGTGTGATTATTTATTACATAGGTTCAAATAAATTTGATAAATTGTTATTGTTTGTTTGATTGTACTCCCTTAATTCCTTTCTATAAAAATTATGGAAAGTAGAAGCCTGCTTCCAGTTTCCTTTAGAGAGTATGTCGTCGATTGGAACGTTACACCGCCAATTTAATGAGGCTACCGCTGAACGACTACTGCCCGGAGTATCTTGTATACCTGAAGAATTTAAAATGGACCTTACCCAATTACCAATAATTGTTCTGGAAGCAGGCTTTGGCTCTCCTTGAGTATTTATAAACAAATGTGCAATATCCATGGACCTAGAAAATCTATTAGTCTATGGCAATATCTGGTGTTGTCCTTCTTTCTCGTGATAGTTCTAGGACTTTTCTAATCCAAAACACAGGACATATATTTTGATCCTCGTGGGCAACAATCAGGTTGGCGACTGCGACAGTCGCCAACCTGATTGTTGTCTCTTCGCGTTGTCTGTTTTGGAGCCGAATTCTGGCCACAGAATAGCGTCAGACTCGTCCATCTGTAAATAATTTGCTGACACACGCAGCAGTGTTAGGTTTGGCTATTGCGATTGACTTTAAAACCTGTCGTACAAATATATCCTCACTTAACTTTTTACCAAGGTGAGGTTCACAAATAGTTGAAACTACAGATTTGTGTAAAGAAATATAACAATAATATATAATATAGACAGACCTTCGTTTAAGTGTAAATCTGCTAGAAACTTGGCTAAATCTTTGGCCTCTGGTTTGGAAACGGGTGTTCCATTTGTGGAGCACCACTTTACCCAACGGGTCCAAGCAGGTTTATATGATGTCAGAGTAGACTTACGCCATCTGTTCATCAAAAGTGATGCTTCCGCGGTTGTCCAGTTGGTTAAGATGGAATCCCACCGCCAATCAGCCAAACTTCCAAGATCAGGTCGTTGACCTGAGGAAGTGTTTTGCCCGTCGTTATATCGATCAACGTCTCGTTGAGGTTCTGAATCTCGTACGGCCGGCTGAGGGCTCTGTTCTCGAGATCGGGTCTCCAAAATGCTTTGGACCACCGAGACGCGACCAATAGAAATCGGCCCCTGCAGGTGTTCAGGTGAGTAAGTACTCGAGGAACCAGCGACTGGGGAGGAAATATCCACCCGAGCTGGTAGGACCACTGCCTGCTGAAGGCGTTGTGGAACTGGGCTGCTTTGTCCCGGACATCCAACGTCACGTACTGGGGTACTACATGGGCTCGGTCTGATGCGAACAGATCTATTGTTGGAAGACCAAAAATCTGAAATATTTTGTTGGTTGCTTTGGATTGGAGATGCCATTCTGGTAATGGCTTTCCCTGAGACAGTCGATCTGTCACAGAGTTAAATCGCCCCGGGAGATGTTGAAGTGTTACAGCAATCTGTAGTTTGTGAATTAGACACAGAAGCTGACGAGTTTCGTGCATCAACTTTTTGGATCTCGTCCCCCCTTCGTTTTTTTTGTTTTGTTAGGTAAGCTAAGGCAGTCGTGTTGTCCGACTGCATCAACAGACTTGCGTTTCGAAGATAGTCTGTGTGTGCCTCTATTGCCAGTCGTATAGCAGTCATTTCTTTGAGATTGCTGTGCCATACCTGTTGGTGGGGTTCCCATTTCCCCGACAGATATTCGTCGTTGAGCAGGGCTGCCCAACCGTAGTCGGAGGCATCCGTCACCAAAAAATGTGTTATTGGAGGGAGATGGATTAATGAAACTGTACTTACTGCGTTTTTCCACCAGTGGAGATCCTCCATAACAATTCGAGGCAGCTGATGCCTTTGTCTTGGTCGACCTCTGCGGAGCAACCGGAGATAGGATTGAAAGTTTCGGCAATGTAGTCGACCCTTGGGCACAAGATAATTGGCAAAATTCAATTTGCCTAACATTGACCGAGCTTCTTTTAGGGAACAAGTCTGCCTCGATAGGAGCTGCTGAAGCTCTTCTCGAAGTTTCAGTGCTTTCCTCTGCGGTAGACACTTCTGGTTTTTTGACGTATCCCATGTTATTCCTAGAAAGTCTATTTGCTGTGTAGGTATAACTATAGATTTGTCTAGATTGAGAATCCAACCTAGTTCTTGCAGGATTTGTGCGACCAATGAGGTTTGCTGCTGAAGCAAGCTTCTGTTTTGGTTCGCTAGAAGGAAGTCGTCTTAGATAAACGATGATCCTTACCCTTGCGTCTCGTAGCTTTTGGGCGAGAAAATTCGTCACCATAGCGAAGATTCTCGGAGCGCACGCAATACCGAAAGGTAGGTAGGTCATTTGGTACATGGTTTGCTTGAAAATCAATCTAAGGTAGCATCTGTGAGAATTCTTTACATTCACATGAAAATAGGCTTATGAAGAAGAGTTTCTAGACTTGCGTTTATTTTTGCCTTGTGTATGCGATTTTGGGTTTCTTGATTGGTTACTATTGGGCCGAAAGGGCTGACTATATTGAGCATGAACCTTTAGAAGGGGCCTTTAGAAGTTGAGGGTAGATTCAAATTATTTTTAGGCTGCTGTGTATTCGTAAACACTTTTGCAGGCCCTCTGTCCTTCTCAATCAATTTAAAAAATTGTTCGGGTTCAAATAGATATTCAGATGAAGGAGGTATTTTCTTAAATTTATCCACTGTGAAACTATTATTAACCGATTTTAACAATTCTGTGCGTCGATTATTAATAATAGAAGCTTTTTCCACAAACAATCTGCATCATATCATTGGAAATTTTATTGTATTCTTTATCATCACAAAACAAGTCTGAAATTCAGAATATGTCAACCCCTCCGATTCTTTTACCCAATCCAAAAGTTTAGAAACGTTAATTTGCAAAATTTGTCTTTGTGTCAAAATTGCATTCGAAATGGCGGCTAAACTGCGTTCGCAAGAAGGAAGAAATTTATTTTTATCATAAGGACGTAAATCGTCGTTTGTTTCAAGCTCAATAAAGGCCGGTTTAGAAAGGTATGTCTTCTGACAATCGATAAAAGGAGATATGCAACCTTGGGCTAGGATAGACAAGATGTTTGATATATTCAAATAATAGTGCTATATTTTTAGTCTTTCGCCTGCATATTAGATTTCTCCTACCAGTCGGGAATCATTTTTTACTATAAAAATATTATTTATCACAGGTTCACTTACCTCAAAAAGCTACCATTTTCATTTTTTTTTGTTATGGCAATTTCTTCAAAACAGGAGTGACTATAATTGCTTGGTCAATAATTATCGAACGATTTAGAATCGAATAATATTTTTTTACCGATACATTCCCTTTTACGTTTTGTTCGTTTTTATATAGTACTTTGGAGGTCAGTGGTTTTTAAATAATGAAATCTATCATTTTGTGAACTACTAAAGATAATTGTGTTTAATACTAAAGCTACAATTAATTATTAAGTTAATCGACCGAAATAAAAATTATATCGATTTAATTAATCGATTATAGATCGATATTGAATCTGTGGCAATTTTTTTCTGAGATTGATTGACAGATGTTTGTTATTCTCATTGCTTTTTTGCTTTGTAAATCTTCGGTATGTTTTGTGTATTTTTCGAGTTTTTTTTAAATCGACGGCCTTTTGCAACGTTTCTATTCAAAGGCAGGCACTGACAGACAGATGCGGCAAAATCTTAGTTTCATTAAAGATAACTAGGAGTGATAGCAAACATAAAAATACAGTGAATTAAGTAATGAAATTGACAATTAGTTAGTCAAGTATGACTGCAAATATCTTATAATGTCGGAGTGCTAGGGTAATGGAGCTGATATTTATGAAATTACTATTAAATGTGGATTGCAAATTGTCACTTTTCATTTTTGTTCATCTTACGCCCAAGGTTCTATGAAGGTCTGCAGATCTCCTTTATATTGTTCCAATCCTGGGACCCAAAACGCTGCAAGGTCTTAATTACTTCGAAATTTTCATTTGAAGTATGACCAATGCCACTATCTTTGAGTGTAGTTTCTAGGGTAGTAAAAGAAAAATCTGGTTTATCAGAATTAATGTTAGATTCTGAGGTACCAGGTGCCACTTCAGCAGCTGATTGCATACTTTTACCAGAAATTTGATGCATAAAATCCGTTAATATTTGAACTTGATTACATAATTGACCGATTAAATTATTTTCGGGTTCAGACTCACGTGACCTTTTTCTGTGCCTCCAATTTGCGCGCGCTACGGAACTGTCCGAGCTACGAGACAAGGAAGATGATGACGATGATCTCGATCGATGTCGCTTTCTCCTTTCACGGTGTCTGCCAGCATGCGGATTCATGTTGGTATAATTAATTTCCAACAGAATCACTCTACAATCTACAAATAAGTGTAGTTAACGTGTTAACAGCGCGATGTTCAACAACGCAATGAAGTAAAATGCCAAGCGCCGCCTCTGACGTAACATCGCGTCACTCGCCCCCACCTGGTGGCAAACTTAAGAACTACAACGGAAATAGACGTAGAAATAGTAATTTTAGTCATGCCAGCTACTAATAAAACGTGTTTTCAGTTAAATTTCAGCAATAGCTTCTCACCTCACCCTGGACAAGGTGAGGAATGCACAATGTGTATCAGTGTATTTTATTATGGGCGTTTATTTTGGCGCGGTGACAGTGTAGGTAATCTGTAATCAGGTAGGTAAATAAAAATAAAATAAATTAAAGTGGGTACGAAACGTAATAAATTAGCAGGTAATGAGGAGCATCAAATTAAGTTGAAAGTAGCGGCTTTATAAATCAGTTAAATCATTTTTAACTTAAATTGCTATGAATTTATCATTCTGGTAACTGATTTTATTGATTTTTTTACTCACCTACAAGCGAAAAGATAAGACAATGAAAAACAGAAAAAGTGTTTCGAAAATTTAATTTTAGACAATCAGAAATTAAGGTGACCTGAATAATTAAATATCTCAGTTACTATAGGATTTTTAATATAAACGCCATCTAAAGATTTTTAAGCATATTGTTTCATGAAAATAATAGATGTTAAAGTGACACTGAAGCTAAAAATGAAGGTTACATTTGTGCGAACGCACGACGTGAGAAAAATTAAAAAAAAATGTTTTTAAGGGTTAGCTGCAGAGATATAGCTGTTTCAAGTTTGACAGCTGTCAGTTGGAATGAAGTCCTCGACGAGACCTATCACTTCCCTATAGAACCACCAGCCCAGAACCAACAGCTGCAGAGATATAGCTGTTTTAAGTTTGACAGCTGTTAGTGGTGTCGTTACAAAAGTGTCGTTACAACTTTTGGTCTTAATTTTTCCATCTAGCCCCCTTTCGCAACGCGCGATAAGGAACTATCGTTCCAAAAATAATAAATGTTACTACTTACCTAGTGGAGTTCATAGTATAGTTAAAAAACGATATGTTTTTATGTCTTCTATTATTATTCATACACACAGTGCAGTACACCATATTTACAATTTTTAAAACCTTTACAATAATTTTATGATAAAGCTATAAAACACGCGACGCACAAACGGGTATTTGAGTAATCTACGCAGCCAAAATTATTTTATGTTCTATATCTATTTACAAGGATACAATTCTAAGAAAAAATACATTTTTGGAATTATAAACACCATTTATTAAAAAAAGAAGCACTATAATATACATCTTCTTAAATTATTTTTCATCTTCATCACTCTCTAAAGAATTATCATTGGGTTTAGCAGGCACAAGAAGATCGATTGTTTCTGGTAAAAAGGAATTAATTTTTCTTCTTTTTACGTTCCTCATGCTACTTATAAGAGGGTCTGATGTTAAAAGTAACCTATTTTCAAGGTATCAAAAACATACACATCCGCGGGATTCCGCGGCAAAACTTTTTCTTTTTCACTACTTAATATTTCAAACTTTCGATTTTATTAGAAATAGCTGACCCGTGCCCACTTCGTTGGGCATTTATTTTATTAATATTAAAAAAAAAGCCTACCCAGGAAAGACACGGTCAGCAAAATGATTCCCAGGTCATTTATTTTGATAAGGATTAATAGCATGAGTAAAATAAACGCGTTTAAATGTAGTCCAAAAAAATTCAAGATTTTTAAATAAAAAAATGGTTGCTGTGCCTCACTCGACATAGATGGGTATAGTGTGTCGCGGACTTTTTGTAGATATTTATAAGATCTACAATTAATTAGAACATTTTATGGTTCTATCTTTTATAGTTTAGGCAGCGTACGCAAAATAAGTAACTTTTCTGGTTGATTTTTTACACCTTGTGTCCGAAAAACCCAAATATCTTACGGAACCCTATTTTTTTCCAAAATAAAATATAGCCTATGTTACTCGTGGATAATGTAGCTTTCGAATGGTGAAAGAATTTTTAAAATCGGTCCAGTAGTTTTTGAGCCTATTCAGTACAAACAAACAAACATACAAACAAAGTTTTCCTCTTTATAATATTAGTGTAGATAATCACAGGATCTACCTTAATAGGGCATTAAAAACTAACTTAAATGGAATATTTAAGAAAAAACTACTGTCTAAAATGGGAATACGTTCAAATTACAATAACTAAACTTTATAATGATGATATCAATAGAAAAATGGAATAAGGATGTGCATTATAACCTGTAGTATTAGGATCCATCACAAACACTTCCAAAATAAACGTAGTAATATAAAATATATCACAGCAAAGTTAATATTTTTACGGGATCGCCGAGAACAGACACAAACAACAATTTGAATGATCGGATTCCGATTAAAGCTATACGAGTTGCGTGCGCCAAGGAAAGGTGGAAGGGGTTGGGTATTGTTCTCGTAACTATTCTCTAACGCAGGTTGTCGTTTTTTTAACCACCTTTGTACTTTAACAATTTGATTAATGGCCGCGTAGAATGGTCAAATACCCGTTTGTGCGACGCTTGACGTTTACCACATGCATGCGTGTGTCACAGCCCTATAGTCGGGCAGTGTTTGGGCACTATCCGAGCCAGTATATACCGGTTTCTCTCCGTACGTCACGGGCCGCCAGTGCTCAGGCACACACGCGCGTTAAGCTTGTAGTAGTGTAGGTATTTATCAAAGAGCCTTGTATGACACCTTACCCTCTGGTCTTAGTTACTCATGTGACGGTACGATACGTGAAGTTAAACATTTCGACCGATTGCGATCTTGTCTGTTTGCTAATTGACCGTTCGCGATTAGAAGATTATGTAAATTTGACCATTCGCGATATGGACCAACCGCTATTTTGACGATTCGAGATATGGACCGATCGCTATTTTAACCAAACGCGACGGAACGATAAGCAAATATTTTTAAAAGGCTAGTTTAGTGTACCTACCTAACTACTAAGTCATATTTAATTAAGTAAGTATAGAGTTAGGTACCTACATAACTTTTTTCCTCAAATTGCATGCTCGCAATAGGCAACCTGTTGATGCTATACCTACTTATAAGAAAACCTTTGTACACAGGTTTTTAAGCAAATAAATGTATTGTATTTCAAGGGGGCGGTTATAGCAGCTCG
Source organism: Idaea aversata (assembly GCA_907269075.1). Lineage (NCBI taxonomy): Eukaryota > Metazoa > Arthropoda > Insecta > Lepidoptera > Geometridae > Idaea > Idaea aversata. The sequence goes on from OU026083.1 coordinate 1,691,032, forward strand.
CACCGGGCGCATTAGAGGCTAATTACGGCACTGTTGTTAGGGTCCACAGAAGGATTCCTCGACCGCTTTCTTATATAACTACCAACAACCCTGTTGCATACTATAACACCATTTATACTATATACGTGCATACATAAATACCAATCTATACAATAACTTTATACCTACATACTTCTTAGTAGGTTATGTTACCAACCTTGAACTTTTCTTTAAGATTCTAGAAATGATTCATTATATGCCGTTTCAAGGAACCCCTTTGCTTACATTTATATTCACACTTATCGCACAATAAAGGATTTGCTCCAGTATGAGTCATTATATGCAGTTTCAAGGAATACTTACGCTTACATTTATAATCACACTTATCGCACATAAAAGGCTTTGCTCCAGTATGAGTCATTAAATGTTGTTTCAAGTCACCCTTACGCTTACATTTATAATCACACTTATCGCACATAAAAGGCTTTGTTCCAGTATGAGTCATCATATGTTTTTTCATGTCACCCTTCCACTTACATTTATAATCACACTTATCGCACTTAAAAGGATTTTCTCCAGTATGAGTCATTATATGCAGTTTCAAGGAACCTTTTCGATTACATTTATAATCACACTTATCGCACATAAAAGGCTTTGCTCCAGTATGAGTCATTAAATGTTGTTTCAAGTCACCCTTACGCTTACATTTATAATTACACTTATCGCACATAAAAGGCTTTGCTCCAGTATGAGTCATTGTATGCAATTTCAAGTCACCCTTTTGCTTACATTTATAATCACACTTATCGCACATATAAGGATTTGCTCCAGTATGAGTCATTAAATGCCGTTTTATGTCACCCTTCCGCTGACATTTATAATCACACTTATCGCACATAAAAGGATTTGCTCCAGTATGAGACACTAAATGTTGTTTCAAGTTCCATTTTATATAAGTTGTATAAGTACATTGCGAGCATGAGAACATATTCCGTTGGTGTCGAGGAGTCGAGGTTGTATCGGTGTTAGAAGGGTGGTGTCTCGCGGTGATCGGTCTCCGTTGCTCGAGCCCGGGACCATCTGTGAGAAGCATTGATCAGCGTTAGTTGTGTTCAGAGATGCAGCGTTCGGACAATATTCGCTCTGTGGCGGTCCACTAACAGCTGTTACTCGTGCTTTCAAAGCCTCAATCTATTTCAAAATTTGAGTTTTTATGAAAATACACTAAACACAATATATTATAACTACACATTACAAAAAAACGGACGATAACATGACGTTGCTATAGTTACTTAACGCATGACGTCACACTTTTTTGTGAGTGCAGGTGTTTATCGATTTTTAAAACGTTATTGAGTCAAAAATATGTATAATATAAATAAAGGAGAATGACAAAAAATGTATAGAGCTTGGGCCTGGAGTCCTCATGAAACGAGTCATATATCAAAAGAATGGTGGTTTCAAGAGGAACATTTTATTGTATGACCACTTTTTCAAATTAGTTGTGAGATCGGAGATATAGGTCATTAAAGGTAGGCGGTCGTTTCACTTGCGAGTTTTCTCCGTACACCGCTAGGGAGTATTAACGCCTGAATAGAATCAGATGTGGCCATCGTATAGCAATGAGTCATATATTGATTGATAGGTCGTTTCAAGAGGAATAATTCAGTATATGATGACTTTTTAAAATTATTTTTATTTTTAGAGTTATAAGCCGTTTATGCTAAGTAGTAGGTATAGGTTACTGAGGTGATTCCTTGTGCAATGCAAACGCTTGGTTAGAACCAGATGTTGCTCTCCTCATGAAACGAGTCATATATCAAATGAAAGGTGGTTTCAAGAGAAACATTTTATTGTATGATCATTTTTTCAAAATAGTTGTGGGTTCGGAGTTATAGGTCATTAACGGTAGGTGGTCGTTTCACTTGAGAGTTTTCTCCGTACACCGCTAGGGAGTATTAAAGCCTGAATAGAATCAGATGTACCCCATCGTATAGCAATGAGTCAAAAATCAAATGATAAGTTATTTCAAGAGTAATAATTCGATGTATGATGACTTTTAAGAATATTTTTATTTTTAGAGTTATAGGCTATTTATGTTAATTAGTAGATGTCGGTGACTAATGTCTTCCCTTGTACAATGCAGATGCTTGGTTAGAAGCAGATGTTGCCCTCCTCATGAAACGAGTCGTATATTAAATGAAAGGTGGTTTTAAGAGAAACATTTTATTGTATGACCACTTTTTCAAAATAGTTGTGAATAGGTATCGGTGACTAAGGTCTTCCCTTGTGCAATGCTGGTGCTTTGTTAGAAGCAGATTTTGCCCTCATGAAACGAGTCATATATTAAAAGAAAGATGTTTTTATGAGAAACATTTTATTGCATTCAATTAAAAATAGTAGTGGTTACGGAGTTAAAGATCGTTAAATGTTCTTAAGTGTTCGGTTGTTTTAGAAATTGTTGACAATGTCTGCCGTGATTTAGTCATCACCACTTAACACTATTTAGTAACACAGCAGGCTGATAAATAGCATGAAGCTTATCACAAACAACAAAAACAACAACAAACAAATACATATATCGTAACCGACGTATAGGTTATGATACCTAGGTAAGATTATAAATAGGCTCAATATGGTCTCCCGATACACAACCGACAAAGCATAACCGTCAATGTCCTGCAAACAAATAAAAAAAGAATGCTCACGTCTCGTAACGGGTCTTGTACAATAGGTAATAATGCTACCACATGCTCTACCTTTCTACGAGTACCTATCGTGCGTTTCTATTGTTACTGCATTAATATCTATTCCGATTTCCTGTTCGGGGACTAGGCTCGGGCCCTAATCGACTAAACCGATTGCGATGAAACTCGGTATGGAAATTGCTGGAGACCTAGATTAACACAAAATATACTTTTTAACTGGATATTCCCACTGGATAGGGACTTACGCTGTTGCAACCATGAATCGTCGTTATCCATTTTATTGAGAGGAACAATTTTCAACGGTTATTCCTTTCGACTCCCGCTTTGATTTGATTTGATTTGATTTACGACCTTCATTCAATAATAAAGGGTCGGAGTGGTGGTCCAACCATGGGGTCCATTAAGCGGGAGTCGAATATAATAATCCTCTATTTCATTAATTCTGTATCCACGCTTCGCGTTGAACCACCGCACACTTGGGTTTCCAACTATGGGTCGTGGTTTAACTTTTTGAAGTTATACTTCTTTAGGCGCGTTATGAAAAAATGATGAGAGTGAAATTTTACAAAAGCGTCACACAAAATTCTCACGTCACACAAAATTCTCACGGGAGAAGTTGTTTAAATCTAAATTGAACTTTATTGATTGTGTTGACAATCCTTTTCCAGTCCAGAGTTTTTTGTCGGACGAGTTTTTTGTCGGACGAGTATTTCGTCGGACGAGTTTTTTGTCGGACGAGTTTTTGTCGGACGAGTTTTTTGCCGGACGAGTTTTTTGTCGGACGAGTTTTTTGTCGGACGAGTTTTTTGTCGGACGAGTTTTTTGCCGGACGAGTTTTTTGTCGGACGAGTTTTTTGTCGGACGAGTTTTTTGTCGGACGAGTTTTTTGTCGGACGTGTATTTTGTCGGACGAGTTTTTTGTCGGACGAGTTTTTTTTTTTTTTTTTTTTTTAATAATGCCAAAGAAGTATAACTTCTCACGCGCGTACATATTAAATAGTTGGACTACAGGACCCCCCGTACTTTATTATTGAGTGGAGGTCGAAAGATTTTTCCTTACGGTCCCCATAAGCGGGAGTCGAAAGGAATAACACTTGAGAATTATTTCGCTCAATGAGATTGATAACGATGATTCATGGTTGCAGCAACGTAAGTCCCTATCCATGGGAATATCGAGTTAAAATATTACATTGGTGTCGATTCGGTATAACACGACGACTTAACTTAACCTAACTAAAACACGACTAAAATAAGTTAAGTCATTTTTATATTCAATTCGGTTTTGTCGTCAAACTAAATTTGGTTGCCTTTTGACAGATTGTTCGACACAACTAAAATTTATTAAAAGAGTCCGGACATTTTTTGTGTAGGAGCTTGGCATAGGGATTTTTTTCCGCGGTTTATTTAATACCCCGTTTCCAAAACACTTTAGCGATCCGGTGTCAAGGCATTATTTGTTGGTCATAATGACCGCTATCGATAGGAATGAGTCTCAAAATAAACCGCTGCATTTTAAGTTACGGGCATGTTGTGTCTAAAGGCCTTTGCACCCGGCAGCGCAAAAGTATTCAATTGAATGCCCCTCAGCCTTATTCTAATGGTTTACGGTTTATTCTTAGGTTGGGATTAGAAGAAAGAACGGAGTCTCAGAAAAACAAAGCGCGAATCAACCAAGTATTAACAGTTTCCCATTTTGACAAATCTGGCCGGAAAATACTAGTTTTAGCTGTTTATTTTACGTTTCTTCTGTATCTGCTACAGCAACTACCATAATACTCCTCCATTTTCACCCCAAAAATCAACAAAAAATCGTAAAAACTTCAGAAAGTGGTTGCATTAATTTTAATCGATACGAAATAGGTCGCGACTAAAATTAGTCGTAATTTAGTTTGACATTTCTAAAATTTGACTGTTAGACGATCATTCCGAATTGCAAAATTGTGTTTTGGACTTAATTTAGTTCGACTTAACTAAAAATTAGTTTACTCCTGTCAAAATTGGTTAGGTTGGGTATTTCCGAATAGCAAACATAATTTTACACATCTAAACCTAATTTTAGTTAAGTTAAGAGGCGAGTCCCTAAAAACGTCATTTACTATTTTAAAAATATTGAAGAACTCCCTGCATTGTAAGACACTAAAAAGAATTCTCGATAGCTTATTAGATGAGTCTACAGTTTCACTGTCAGATATTTTGAAAATAATCCATAGTTTTTGAAAAAACAATTATTAACTTTGATGAAAAACATCGAAATCGACCTTTTCTATTTTAAGTATCTGTGCTACTTCGTTGTTATATTTGAAAATATTTTTGGTTAAATTGTGAGACAAAAGTATAGAGAATGCATTCATCATTGCAGTTTTTTACTTATTGAAACCAAATAATAATAATCAATGCCGAAACATAGATATTTTTTTTGGTTAAAATCATTCCTCGCTGCCCATACATTTTAGTATGAAGCAGTAGCTCGTGACATTTCGCTTTATATTAGATGTCGCGGCGCGCAAAAGTGACAGTGTCATCTCAGTATTCAAGGTGAGAGCACGTCCATTTGTTTCCCGACATTTATTGTTTGACCTGGCATAAGGGTGGGGTGCGAGTGTTGCACACGACAACTAATTTGTAATTGTACCTATTCTTCGAGCAAGGAGTCGAAACTAGGTATAATCCGCGCACAATGAGAATAGGATGGAACCTTGTCAAAGTAAATCGAAAATGACAGTTTATAAATACATATATATATAAATAAATATTGCAGGACGTTCCACACATCGCCATCTAGCCCCAAGCTAAGTAACTAGACTTGTGTTATGCGTGCTAGCCAACGGATATACTACATATACTGGGTTATTGGAAATTATACTAGCAAGCCGTTGAGGGCTACTTCTGTGCACCTAAACCAACAACTTTTGTTCTACGACTTTTAGAAATTCGAACTTTTTTTCGAAAATTTTGAGGTTAGGTTTACCTGAAAATCAGCTGTTCCTTACACGGAGAGGTCAGTAACCTTAAAATTTGACTTATTTTTTAAGTTTCATGTATAAAATCAGCAAATACCTACCTACTTATAAAAATTTGTAAATATATACTTATAATACATAGAAATAACCAGACCACAGACAAATATTTAAGCATAAATACTTGTCTGAGGCGGGAATCGTACCTGTGTGGCAGTCCGGCATGGTGACCATTGTGTCAACTGGGTCGTCTTCAAGTAGCGTTAGCATAAAAGTTCTGAATAATGGGTAATTCGTTTTGTTGTAATTAGTTATTTTTTATTTATTCATATTTAGTGTAGCTACATATATAATTTTAGGCATTTCTACTGTATGTGAAGACTTCACGGACAAACATACATACTGACACATATACGGGTCAAACTGAGAACCGCCTTTTTTTGAAGTCTGTTAAAATACACAAAAATGTTTCATGGTTGTAATCCTTTCAATAATAATGTTTAGGAATATTTTTTTTAGTTATTCCAATTATTATTCCCCAATGCCACTAATATGTGCTTCATGGGAATCATCATCAGAGCTTTGACTTTCTTCAGAAGTATCGCTTTCTGAAAAAAATGAAGTTGATGCAGCCAAAGTTCCCTCACCTCGGATGCGTGACACCGTGTTTTAGATATGCTTGTTGCTCGTTCGGTTATTGAAGTGAAAACTTCTTATGGCGCGTTGGGCACTTTTGTGGGTGAGCATTTTCAGCCGTTCTCGCGACAGATGAGATTTCGACAGATGAGATTTTACACAGATATACAGTTTTCACTTCTGCCTGCACTCCCGGAGTGCGCTGTTTTTTTTTTTGTATTTTTGAACAAACACATAGGTTCGTCAAAAAGATCTCTTGACAATGTAATTCCCGAATTACTAGATTCGTGATCCACAGCCAACTATGTCATCATTTTCAATGCGTTAGAACAACCGACTTCGTTCCTGATCGAAATATCTATCGACTGCCAGAACTATTTGAGGTGGTTGACTATTCAAAGTTTTACCCCATTTTCCACTCATATCACTAAATCACTAAAATAATCACACAATAATTAATTACATAAATCTAGCATTTATAATAAAACAAACCACAATTTATAACAACACAAACCACGGTCGGAATTTATTATTTGTTTATTTAATCACTTTAATAAGCACAGTCCTTATGTGCTCGTTTTATTTATAATTTTGGAGAAAACATTTTTTTTAATGAAATCGCCATTGCTCCATAGACAATCTACCACAGACAATAATATTTTTTCTTTAAATCAATGGGTCTGTTTCAAATCCGCGACACTATGATCGTGCAAATAACTAATTTATACCTAATTATTATTCAGAACTTTTTTTCTAACGCTACTTTTCTGTCATTTTCGATTTACTTTGACAAGGTTCCATCCCATTCTCATTGCGCGCGGGTTATAATGTGATATTGATTATTTATTTTAACCTAAGAAATAACTGTTTCTATATTTCATTTTAATTTTTGACATAATTATGACAGGCAAACATAGACAAAAAATTAAATACTTCATGGACTGTGGTTTTTTACCTTTCGATATAGGGCATTACAACAAACAAATAATGCCTTCACACCAAACCTCTAAAGCGTCTCGGAAATGGGATATTTGAAGAAACGTTTATCCTACGATTTTATAAAAGTTCGCGGTGCACTTTGAGACCCATACCCTTCGATAGAGGGCATTACAGCGAAAAAATTATGCCTACACAACAAACCTCAAAAGTGTCACGGAAAAGGACGCGGTGATACGTCTTGTAGAAATACTTGGTCACAATGCTTTTATTTGAATATCCCGTTTCTGAGCTGTTTTAGAGGTTTGGTGTAAAGACATTATTTTTTTACTGTAATGCCTTTTATCAATAGGTATGGGTGTCAAACTGCACAGCGGCATTTTAAATTACTATGCCGGTTGTGTCCAAAGATCTTTACATTTCGATCTCTAATTGGATATGTTTTACAAACAATTTGCGGGAAAGAAAAACTCAACTAGTATTTGACGCTCCTGCCTTTTGCAGGATTTTTTTTTTTTTTTTTTTTGTTTTCTCTAAAGAAATTAAAATAGGAATTTATTGAGCTGTCAAAAATTAAATAAAAATATGGAAAAGGTATGATTTAGGTAGGTAGGATGTATTAAAATTGTAGCTTATTTTTATATTTTAATCCTATATATCGTAACTTATTTTTATTCAAGTTTAATAATAATGGGAAAAGTAAAAGGAAATTACTATAAATCCCAAAAAAATAAAGGAAGATTTAAGACAAACCAGTAACTATAATGTACTCATCTTTTTACCCAACTATATTGAATATTATAAAGATTGGTAGGTGTTTTGCCTGAATATTTATATAATAATATATGATGCCGATACCGACACGTTTTAACCTGTTTCTTAGTAGGGCACATAGGTACATACGAACGTTTATGTGTGAATTTTCAATATATAGAGACGGATGTAATAATTATTTCGCATAATTATTATTATAAAAATATATAAATATAAAAATTATTATAGTACAGAACATTTACTTATTGACAATTTCGTTATCAAACAAAATACCCAAAAAACGTACACTCTGACCCCACCCTTTCCCGCCAGCTACTTACTACCGGACTGCAGTTTTGCGATGTGACAAGTTAAATACTACATACATTGCGTGTTTTCTATGATATTCATAAACATCCTACAAAGACGAACGCTTGATGAATATGTAACTTCATCAAGCATCGAAAGTAGATTTATTTGTTTCCAGGGTGCGTAATTTTAATACTGCGTTGCACCTGTGTGGCTAGAAAATATCAATGTGTGTGTTCTATCAGAAGTTCCCACGGTCAAGGATTACAGGCTTAAGTCGTATTTGTGTACATTCGAATCGAGTCCATTGTTACCCTAGGGGTAAAACTGACTCATTTAGTCCCGAGACGGAGTTTGGCTAATAAATGAGTATTTTACCCGAGGTAAACACGGTGCTTTTCATTACGAATAATATATCAAATTCTTCCTAATAACGAGAGTGAATGAGAGATTCCATACTACCTGATCCTCTTTCAAGGTTAGGACCAAAGAGGTTTTACATTATAGTGTTTTTATGCTTTTGCTATTTATTTTCAATACTCAAATACGTCGGTAACTCGGTACTTCCCGAAGAGATTTTTATTAATTCGTTAATCTAACACCAGGAAATGACGCGAAGTCCGTAGATTTAAATTACAATTTTTGCAACACGGTTTGTCGAGAAAATATAATTTTCATTACTCATACTCCAAAAGTAGGTCCAAATGTACCTGAAGAGCGTGTAGAAAGAAAAACTTCCAGCCGCTTCGCTTGCAGCCAAATCGCTTTCACTGACAGCTGTCATGTCAAATTATGGCTTCGCACGGCTTGTGCAATCTGTATGTAGCCAGTATTAGTATCATTACGCATTAGGAACTTCAAAAACCTAACCTCCTTGCTTTAGGTAACACCAAAGAATAACAATTATGGCTTCGCACGGCTCATGCATACTGCCAGAGTTTAGTACTTAGTAGGTTTTTTCTTAGTAATCGGATTCAAGTAGATATATTTAGTTCAAGATAATAATATCTTATTTAATAAAATAAATGTAAAGACGAAAATAGTCAAAGCGACGTATGACCATGCCGCGCTGCCGCCTGCGCCCTGTCGAGATGTTGCTGATGTGGCTTTATGCGACCGTGTGGTCAGTGTCGTTCCTTGAGTAAAAAAAAACTAGCGGGAAATGCTAGCATTTTCAAATTATTTTAAACGTTTTAATTAGTATTATCTTTTGGTTTTTTATTATATTTTTGTGTTAAGTTTAATCTGGTTTTACACTAATGATTGTGTATTTTGTGTAAATAACATTTTCTAGACAAACCGTGTTACAAAACTATAATTTAAATCTACGGACTTCGCGTAATTTCCCAGTGTTGGATTAACTCATTAATAAAAATCTCTTTGGTAAGTACCGACGTATTTGAGTATTGAATACAACAAAAATCTCAAAAAACACTACTTAATGTATAACCTCTTTTGTCCCAAACTTGTAAGAGGATCAGGTAGTATGGAATCTCTAATTCACTCTCGTTGCTAAGAATAATTTTATGTATTATTCGTAATGAAAAGCACAGTGTTTACCTCGGGTGAAAGACTCATTTAGTCCCTCTAACTATTAGCGCCCTCGCTTTGCTCGGGCGCCAAACTCCGTCTAGGGACTCAATGAGTGACTTTCACACCTAGGTACATTACAGTACATACTATTACACAAAATACGCAATCATAAATTAAAAAACCACATTAAACTTAACACAAAAAGATAGATAGATAGATAGGTAGAACGCTAATAAAAGAAAATAATAAAATAACAAAAACGAATACTAATTAAAACGTTTAAAATAGTTAAAAATGCAAGCATTTCCTGCCAGTTTTTTTTACTCAAGGAACGACACTGACCGGACGGTTGCTGCATGAGTCATGTGAAGTCATAATGGTTGTTTTTAGGTATTACAAGCAAAGAGGTTAGGTTTTTGAAATTCCCAATGTGTAATGATACTGATACTGGCTAAGCCGTGCGAAGCCATAATTTGACATGACAGCTGTCAGTGAAAGCGATTTTCCCTAGGGTTGAAAGTTTTACTTTACCACTTAACCACGTAATGAAAAGTATATTTTTTTTTAAAGATACCTAGTTCCGAAACAGGATAATCGGAATAGATATTATTGCAGTAACAATAGAAACGCACGATAGGTACTCGTAGGAAGGTAGAGCATGTGGTAGCATTATTACCTATTGTACAAGACCCGTCACGAGACGTGAGCATTCTCTTTTTTATTTGTTTGCAGGACATTGACGGTTATGCTTTGTCGGTTGTGTATCGGGAGACCATATTGAGCCTATTTATCATCTTACCTAGATATCATAACCTACACGTCGGTTACGATAAGCTTCATGCTATTTATCAGCCTGCTGTGTTACTAAATAGTGTTATGTGGCGATGACTAAATCACGACAGACATTGTCAACAATTTCTAAAACAACCGAACACTTACTTAAGAACATTTAACGATCTTTTCGTAACTCCGAAACCACTACTATTTTGAATAGAATTTGAATGTAGTCATGCAATAAAATGTTTCTCTTAAAAACATCTTTCATTTAAAACATTATGACTCGTTTCATGAGGGCAAAATCTGCTTCTAACAAAGCACCAGCATTGCACAAGGGAAGACCTTAGTCACCGATACCTATTCACAACTATTTTGAAAAAGTGGTCATACAATAAAATGTTTCTCTTAAAACCACCTTTCATTTAATATACGACTCGTTTCATGAGGAGGGCAACATCTGCTTCTAACCAAGCATCTGCATTGCACAAGGGAAGACATTAGTCACCGACATCGACTAATTTACGTAAATGGCTATAATATTAATGGCTATATTATGGCTATAATATTAATGGCTATAATACTAATTTACATAAATGGCCTATAACTCTAAAAATAAAAATATTCTTAAAAGTCATCATACATCGAATTATTCCTCTTGAAATAACTTATCATTTGATTTTTGACTCATTGCTATACGATGGGTACATCTGATTCTATTCAGGCTTACTCCCTAGCGGTGTACGGAGAAAACTCGCAAGTGAAACGACCGCCTACCTTTAATGACCTATATCTCCGATCTCACAACTAATTTGAAAAAGTGGTCATACAATAAAATGTTCCTTTTGAAACCACCATTCTTTTGATATATGACTCGTTTCATAAGGCCTTCAGGCCCAGAAAAAACATTGTCCTTTAATTCCAAATTTTCAAAACAATGTTTAAATTTTGTGCAAGAGCATTTGTCTTCTAAATCTGACCTTTGACCATACTCGTCGAATTGACGTCTTTCACATTAATTTTATTTATAGCACTTTTTTTGCTAGGATGGAAGGACGATGCCCTGCTACGTGGTGGACCAGCATGACGTCACTTATCTCAGAGGAAGAATTGCCCAACCCGACAACTAAGGACAGATTGTCCTGTCGCCACAGAATTAGGAGAGAGCCGACCCCGTATAAAGTGGGAAAGGGCGAGGAAGAAGAATTTATTTACAGGTTAGCTCGTATTTTAGTAATTTCAAAGTTAAATTAATGAATACCTAATATATAATGGCTATTTTAGATCTCAACTAGTACTTTTGTTGTCCGCCTGTATATATACTGTATATATACCTGCATGTTATGTTTCACAGGGCTATTGGTGATTATGCAAGAAAGCGGCTGAGGGCTACTTCTGTGCACCCTAACTAGATTATACATACGTAACCTTAATCAATTAAAAAAAAAAAAACTTATTGAGGTTACGTACGTATAATCAAAAATCAGCAAACTGTTTTTAAATAAAGGTCATTCAGATCCAAAAAAGTTGAAAAAACTTAAAAAAATGTAAGCATTATATTGTTATTAAAAATTGAAGAGTGGTGTCTCGAGGTGATCGGTCTCCGTTGCTTCAGCTTAGAACCATCTGTAAGGGGGAGCAACAAAATCAATCAATATCAATTTCTGATTTGGACCCACCCTCTCACACCCTAATAATACCTTTTAGAAGGAATGTCGCCTGGAAAATATTATTGTAAACTGTGTATTGGAATGAAATTATGCAAGAACTATATACTTACCTCATTTTGGTCAACTTTAACACTATAAATGAGTACATAGAATACTCACCAGTCGTATCTTGATCCAACTTGATTCGTTTCCCGGATCTAAGACTTCTTGTAGGAATATCCTGATCTAACGACGTGCGTTTCCTTCCAACATTCGATGTCCCAGGAGCGGTTTCATTTCCGACATCATCTACCACCTCCTGAATATCAAGTTTAAATTCATTCGACACTTTCGTGTTGTCATCATCAGCATCAATATAATCTTGTACATTCACCCATTCAATATTGTTTGATATGTTTCTTTCAAAACCACAAGACTCTGTGTGGTCACTACTGTCATTATTTGGCACCTTCTTCTCTTCTTCATTATCTGACACCCAGGTATTATCTTGTTCATCGACTGACACCTGTGTGTTTTCTGGATCATCATCTGATATCTGTGTACAGTCTCCAGTTGTCTGTGAAACATGTGTGGGATCACTTACAACTTCATGCTTTATTTCATCCGTGATAAAAGTTCCTGCATCATTTTGATCTGCATCCTCTGAAACATAAATAAATAGATATGTTAGTTCAGAATGCCATTGTGCTGCATCACTGATAGTGTTCCAAGATGTCACGATTGTCAGGGGTTAAGTGATGTGTCCAAATTAAACCATCTTAATCGGGATGCCTTAATTTAACCTTAAAGTTGTTAAACTACTACTACTACATCTACAATATGACATTAAGCTGCAATATTTCACATAATGGAAGGTCAGTATAGCCAAAACCTTGTGTAGGGTTTTTGGCCTCAGCTCCCCGCTCTGCCGCCTGTGCCTGCGGCCCCAATCACCGCGAGCGCCCCTATGGTTTCTAATTTGAAGCCAAAGGATCCCAACGACGACGATGAAGGTTTTATCAAGGTGCAAAAGAAACGGCGAACAAGACCTATCATCACGAATCGCTGCGGTACAGCCCCGACTGATGCTAGTCTGGGAGTTCATGCTGCGATGCCGGACACTCCGGTGTACATCTATGTAATTGTATGCAGTTAATTTTAGTAATAATTTTATTTTTTACTTGACTACCTACCTAGGTACTTATGTAGGTTGTTGACTGTTTATTTTTTAATAGGCATTTTACCTATGTCAAGCAGCCTACATGCCAATACTTCCTTGGGTTATAAACCCAAGGAAGTATTGGTATACATGGTATAATAATCAGAGAGAATGCTCTGAGTATTTTGTATATTTCAAGAAATACGATTTGATAACATTTTTTTTAATCTTTCTCATTCTTAATATAAGTAATTTCATATTGTCTAAGTGTTAGGCAAACATTCACATTGTAAAAACGTGAATGTAATGTAAAAAAATTTGACCGAATGCGATCTTGACTGTTTGCTAATTTGACTGTTCACTATCAAAAGACTGTGAACTTGATCATTCGCGATATGGACCATATGCTATTTTGACCATTAGCGATTTTGACCAAACGCGACGGAACGTAAAAATTATGTATCATTGGAATGCGTTGTTGATTGGATTGAAGTCTTTCGGGCACCGAAATACGTATAAGTTATGGTATCAACCACAACGTTATGGCAACCTTATCCATAGTAGCTAAAAACTTCCCAGTAGTTATTGTTTTATATAACAACTCAGGTGATTGCTTCGAAATCCAACAGATGGAGTAAAAATTAACTGATACATTAACTTTGGACGTGACTGTCTCCTCACCTGTTTCTGTTGGCTCTTGTTTGACTTGCGGCTCCCAGATGTCTAAAACCTCAGTCGAGATCTTGGTGAGGGAGAACAGCGGCCTCGCTGTAAGCTTGGACTGAAAGCATAACGTGAATAGATGTAGACTAGTGTCTATTTGCTAGTAAAGTGCTCATATCATATGATATAGGTACTCACGTCTGTGTGGGTGTGGTTCTGGTACCACTGGTCCAGGGCGTCGTTGGATTCCCTCGCAGTTTGAATAAACCTACGACATCGGCGCAGCTGCGACACACAGACGCAGCACAACGCAGTCGGCCGGCCAGCTCGCTGCAGCTGCAACCATACAACACACACTGTCACACACAGCCCCCACTACACACAACATACACGCTACACATACACAGGCTTACCTTGACGCCGGTTACTACATCGTACGTCTCTTCTAGCGCCGTGTTCGCGACGCTGTACGTGTTAAGATCGCCAGCGAGACACACTCGACACACAGCGGCCGGAGGGGCGTCCATTGTCTCGGTGCTACCCTATGTTATTTACTGATTACACTGCACTCACTGACTGATAGACAAAGAACACTATTCTCCACTATGTATACTCCTAGGAAGGTCCTACTACGGAGACCGGTTGTAGCCGGCCTAAGTTCCCACCACCGCCCAATGTTGCGTTGAAGCCTCAGCGATTCATATACCGGGATTACAGTTAGGTATTATATAATTAGTGTACTCCTAACGCTGCTGATAGATTACAAGCTAAACGTAAACATTGACGGTATAATTTATTTACATTGACAAACATCAAAACGTTTTTTTTTATTATAGCTGTTTCAACGGCTTATGAATATTATTGCCAGTATCAAGATGGGTATCAACTTGATACCCATCTTGATACTATCAAGTCAATATTTTGCATCGTTTTGTTCTGTGTTTGCATCAAATTATGGCTCGATTTTCAGAAATCGGTTTAAACATGTGATAGGTTGCTAAACGTAACAGTTTGTCAAGTCAGTCAGTGACAGTGATTCAACGGTCGCAGTATTTCAAGATGGCCGACGATAAGTTAATTGTGTTGGTGTCAGTATTTGTCTCGTTTTTTTGACGATCGACCCCTAGGTACATTCATTTTTCTTATAACCGCAGTCAAAATATCAGAAATTTTGCGGTCGTTCTTTGCTCGGCCTCTCGTTTTTTTACATAATATAGGTAATTAAATAAACCGGCCAAGTGCCAGTTGAACTCGCGCACGAAAGTTATTGTAACCCTTGCGATGGAGTACTAAAAAATCACTGCGCCCGCCGTGTCGGTACTGACAACTGACTTGTACGAGTAGCACGTCACGGTACGGACGGAACTGCCTCTAATCGTGATGGATATGAGAGTTAAAATTTTCACAGATTATGTATTTCTATTATTGTCGTTTTAACAACAACTAAAAACAGAAAAAACCCTTCGTGCGGGAGTTCGACTCGCACTTGTTTGTTTCGAACACGAAGTTGGGTCCGACGCGTACACACGTCCCGATTTGGTCGGGTACAACCAAATCGGGTGATTGATCGGACCCGATTCAATTAATAACTCCTTGCGAAGTTTCAGACTTGTAGCTCGCGTAGTTTCTGAGATTTATTGATGTAGTTTATACTAATATTATAATGTAGGATTTGGGGGATGCGTAAATAAAAAACGTCTTTAATTTTCTTCTATTTTATTTAGTACTAGCTGCGCCCCGCGGTTTCACCCGCGTAAGTCCGATCTTTCTCACCGTTTAAACCTTCCCTGGACTACAACAAACACAACAAAAAAAGAATTGGCCAAATCGGTCCAGCCGTTCTCGAGTTTTAGCCAGACTAACGAACAGCAATTGATTTTTATATTATAGATAGCTGCGCCCCGCGGTTTCACCCGCGTAAGTCCGATGTTTCTCACCGTTTAAACCTTCCCTGGACTACAACAAACACAACAAAAAAAGAATTGGCCAAATCGGTCCAGCCGTTCTCGAGTTTTAGCGAGACTAACGAACAGCAATTGATTTTTATATTATAGACTAGCTGCGCCCCGCGGTTTCACCCGCGTAAGTACTCACCGTTTAAACCTTCCCTGGACTACAACAAACACAACAAAAAAAGAATTGGCCAAATCGGTCCAGCCGTTCTCGAGTTTTAGCCAGACTAACGAACAGCAATTGATTTTTATATATATAGATTAAGGAACACAAAAACATCTCGTTATTACCGGTGCCGCGCCATGTTGTCATTTTTTCCATTTCCTATATCCATCTCCCTCTCTCACATTCATACTTTCTCTTTCACTCAAATGGTGTTGCCCTTACATCCCACACTCGGCCGTCCTACATTCATGTCTGTCGGGAGCCAATAATACGCATCCATGATAATGGCCAGCCTGTTAATTGGCGACCCGGTAATGTACGACATGTGGTACGACCAGTGCCTTTATTCACTAAGGTTCAAGTCGTTGGGCGCGCGTGATTAGGGGCGGAAGGGGAGCGGTTTTTGTATGGAAATCTTACCCTAATCACGCGCGCCCGACGACTTGAACCTTAGTGAATCAGGCCCCTGATAATTCGTGTACAGTACCATTATTCACTAAGGTTCAAGTCGTTGGGCGCGTGATTAGGGGCGGAGGGGGAGAAGTTTTTGTATGGCAATCTCGCCCTAATCACGCGCGCCCAACGACTTGAAGCTAAGTGAATAAGGCCCCAGGTCCCGTAGAAAAACCGTATGGTCCAACCCACAGCTGTTATGTTGAAGACTATTTTTTGTAATGCATAAATGTTTCATGCTATTAGAATCATTTTTGTATTTTGTTGGTTGCACTGACATTTAACCATTTTTGATTATAATAATGATATAGCTATAATGATCCAAGGCATTTGCAACAGTTTCGCGTTTTATACATTGTGGAATATTTACATAAATCATTCTGCTGAAATGGTCCAATTACCTTGAATCATTTTAACTCAATTCTCAAGAACTTTCCATTTCAGAACTCTACCAATCCAGGCCACATGAATCTGTTTAAAATATAGAAATAAGAAAAAATCAATTCTAAAAAACGATTCTCGGTGTAGGTAGTGTAGGTATAGCCACACAAGTGTTTTTAGAAGTTTCAATAAAAATTATGATTAATATCTCGGCGAAAAAGTAAATAGAATATTGCCTATATATTCCGAAAACGTTATTAATTAAATAAACATTTATTTATTTGCACCTTCTATTTTTTGTAACAATTTTTGTAACCTAATCCTAATCTTTTACTAAATACCGTAGTTAATAAAATTGTAGGTATTTTTTTGCATGAAAATTTATTCTTATATTTGGACATATTTATGCACACGGGAACTAACCCACAATTTGGGTGAAATTGAATTAAGTGCATGGCGTTAAAATTGTCATGCGGCACACAACTTGGAGTTTGGAAATACAAAGTGTTGCCAAGTAGTTGTTTTTACTAAATAACAAAATTAATAATATATATATAAATGAAGTGTTGTTTTCTCAGTAGGTATATAGTTATAATATAGGTATGTTATTATTTCCACATAAATATAGAGCAGCATAGTTTCCGAAACGACTTTGATTCCCAGAGGTTTTAAACGGCTTTGATTCCTAGGGGTTTTAAACCATAATCATAATCATCATTTATTGCTTCATGTGTAGATATAGATGGTTACAAAAATATATTTAGACACAAAATGAATCCGGTTGGGCACTACAAAAATATTAGGTATACTTAATTACTTTATTAATATACAAATTACACTTCTTATTGCTTTTATTGAGTTGATTTACTTATAATACTTACTTATTATATGTGTTATCATTAATAAACTCTTTTATAGTAAATATGATTACTTTATTTTCATTCTTAATGTTTTCTGGAATTTTATTATATATTTTTACACACACTACATAATATGGACCTGAAGAGTGTAAGGCTAAATTTGAATTGGGTAAGGCTAGTCCGTATGTCCGTATGTCTTTCTTGTCTGTATGTCCGTGTGTCATTTTTTCACAAAGTTGACATGGACAGTTTAAGTGTGGTTAGATATTGTGACCAAACATGGGCGAGCGAAGCAAACTCTTTGTTTTCTAGAAATTAAGATAGACCAACCCAGACTATTTTTTGTCTCAAAATTGACTTAGACTATCGCAATATCCAACCTAACCTAGGTTGGATATTGCGACCAAACATGGGCGAGCGAAGCGAGCGCTTTGTTTTCTAGGAATCAAGATAGACCAACCCCGAAAGTTTTTCTATTACAGAACCGACACTGATAGGTTAAGATAGATATTGTGACCAAACACGCGGGAGCGAGGCGAGGGTTTTGGTTTCTTTATGGACACTCAGAAAGAACACGGATGGGATCATACTATGGTTTTCAAAGTCTGGTTTTTAAACTGACACGAACAGGATATGTTAGATATTGTGACCAAACATGGGACAGCGAAGCGAGCCTTTAGTCTTCCAGGAGTCCATATAGACCATTTATTACAGAACCGACACGGATAATAGATAAGGAGAGATGTTGTGACAGAACACGTGCGAGTAAAGCGAGCGCCTAGGTTTCAAAAATGCATGCAAACCCATCCCGAATGTTTTTCTATCGCAAAACTGACACAAATGGGTTAGGTAAAATATTGTGACAAAACATAAAATATTGTGGCTTGGATATGAACCTTTCAGCATGTTTTGCAATAATAGATGATGTAGAAGGTTATTGTGGTGAACCTAATTTTGGGTAGGGTAACTTTTTTATTATATTTCATCAAAAAAATTAAAAAAAAAACATTGCTATACTTTGGAACATTTTTGCATTTTTGTTTCCGCAGCCTACACAGCTAATTTCATACAAAATTTATTTTGTAATAACAATCCAGACCCAAGTTTTTCCGAATATCTACAAAACTATTGCAATTTATTTACTACAAATATGCATGTAATTTAGCTTATTACACATAGAATTACATTTCATTAAAAACACAACCTTTTTCCTTATCAAGCCAGAGAAATACAGCAATAAACTTAAATGTCAATTATCTCGGAATGAGGTTGGTGTGGACTGAATCATTTTTGCTTAAATTGGTCCAATTGATCAATTAAAACAACCTGACGAAAATATCATAGCAAAAAAAACTCTCTATCTCAAAAACGGGCCACACGCTTTCACTTCTCTCAATGGTTTAGTGTTGTAGATATGTTCCATAGCGTCATGCAATAAATATATCTTCAAGCACTTTACCCGATTTTAAGATATCAACATCTTGAAAATCTCAACCCTGTGCGATTTTCGTGTCAAAAAAAAAAAGTAAGTAATACTTAGAAGAGTGTTGATTAATATTTATTTTATGAAATAGCATCTACATACCTTGCTCAATATCAGACATATCGTATTTTTTAAATACAACACAAAAACCTTGAATTATTTACAGTCAACCAAACACCTTTTGAATACTAGAATAATTGTTAAATGTCTAACTCTGACGAAGCTACCTACCAAGCGACAGCTTATAATGATTTATCATCAATAGACATAATCTATCATACTCTTAGGTAGGTATATATAATTATTAAAAGTGTTGTGATTTACCCTCATTTAAAAAATGACTTTAGTTCCGTACCGGAAGTCGAGCGGAGTACCTACTCGTTATTAGCATAATCTTTTTTCGCGATATTGGTTTTCCCTTTTTTTGGAGGAAAAGGCATTTCCCCACTTCCCCTCTTGTTTGGTGGCAATTGGTAAGGAGATATCGAGTTAAGTTCAATAAGAAAATGTATTAGGACTTCCACTTCCGGCCGAATCTTTGCCGATGATTTTCTACTACGACTAGCGCCCCTGGCGGGAGAAAGTAGAACTATTCATTCGAACTACAAGTTTTCAATGGCGGACACAACGACCGTACTCGTGGCCCGTTTTCCTCTTTTTTAACGGGGGTGCGCGAAGAATTGTGTGTGATATTAGCCCAAGGGTTCGAGGGTGACCTGTGGACATTACGCGTTGAGTGGGTAGGACTCCAGGACACAAAAGACTACGTGGATTTTCCCCGAACATTCTCGCCGGCCGGCTGAGAACAATGTGGCGTGAGGATCGTCGCGCGACCGCAGGTTAGTGTCAAGTCCTATGCTACCATAGAGGAATTATAGTATGCTACACAACAACTGACGGGGTCCCAGTGTGCGCAGCACTGTTGTTAGGGTCCACAGAAGGAGTCCTCGACCGATATAAGTACCAACAACCCTGTTACATACTATAACACCATACGTGCATACATACATATCAATCTATACAATAACTTTATACATACTTCTTAGTAGATTATGTTACCAACCTTGAACTCTTCTTTAAGATTCTAGAAATGAATTATTATATGCCGTTTAAAGTCACCCTTGCGCTTACATTTAAAATTACACTTATCGCACATAAAAGGATTTTCTGGAGTATGAGTCATTAAATGTTGTTTCAAGTTAGCCTTATGCTTACATTTATAATCACACTTATCGCACGTAAAAGGATTTTCTCCAGTATGAGTCATTATATGCCGTTTTAAGGAACCCTTTTGCTTACATTTATAATCACACTTATCGCACATAAAAGGATTTTCTCCAGTATGAGTCATTATATGCCGTTTCAAGGAACCCTTTTGCTTACATTTATAATCACACTTATCGCATATAAAAGGATTTGCTCCAGTATGAGTCATTAAATGTTTTTTCAAGCTACCCTTTTCCTTACATTTATAATCACACTTATCGCACATAAAAGGCTTTGCTCCAGTATGATTCATCATATGTTTTTTCATGTAACCCTTCCACTTAGATTTATAACCACACATATCGCACTTATAAGGCTTTGCTTTAGTATGAATCAATAAATGTTGTTTCAAGTGAGTCTGTAGCTTGCATTTATAATCACACTTACCGCACATAAATGGCTTTGCTCCAGTATGAATCATTTTATGCAGTTTCAAGGACACCTTTTCTTTACATTTATAAGCACATTTATCACACACAAATGGCTTTGTTCTAGTATGAGTCATCATATGATTTTTCATTTCACCCTTCCTCTTACATTTAAAATCACAGTTATCACACATAAAAGGCTTATCTTCAGTATGAGTAATCATATGTTTTTTCATGTCACTTTTCCTCTTACATTTATAATCACAATTATCGCACATAAAAGGCTTTGCTTCAGTATGAGTCATCTTATGATTTTTCATGTCACCCTTCCTCTTACATTTATAATCACACTTATCGCACATAAAAGGCTTATATTCAGTATGAGTAATTAAATGTTGTTTCAAGGAACCCTTTTGCTTACATTTATAATCACACTTATCGCACATAAAAGGCATTACTCCAGTATGAGTTACTAAATGTTGTTTTAAGGAAAAATTTTGATTACATTTATAATCACACTTATCGCCCATAAAATGATTCGCTTTAGTATGCTTCATTATATGCAGTTTCAAGTGAACCTTTTGCTTACATTTATAATCACACTTATCGCACATAAAAGGATTTGCTCCAGTATGAGTCATTAAGTGTTGTTTTAATTTATCCTTCCGCTTACATTTATAATTACACTTATCGCACATAAAAGGTTTTGCTCCAGTATGAGTCATTAAATGTTTTTTCAAGTTACCCTTTTCCTTACATTTGTAATCACACTTATCGCACATAAAATGCTTTTCTCCAGTATGAGTCATTAAATGTTTTTTCAAGTTACCCTTTTCCTTACATTTGTAATTACACTTATCGCACATAAATGGTTTTGCTCCAGTATGAGTCATTAAATGTCGTTTCAAGTGACCCTTTCGCTTACATTTATAATCACACTTATCGCACATAAAAGTCTTTGCTACAGTATGCGTCGTTGAATGTTGTTTCAAGTTCCCTTTTATATAAGTTGTATAAGTACATTGCGAGCATGAGAACATGTTCTGTTGGTGTCGAGGAGTCGAGGTTGTATCGGTGTTAGAAGGGTGGTGTCTCGCGGTGATCGGTCTCCGTTGCTCGAGCCCGGGACCATCTGTGAAAAGCATTGATCAGCGTTAGTTGTGTTCAGAGATGCAGCGTTCGGACAAAATTCGCTCTGTCGGTTGGCTCTGGCTTTCAAAGCCGCAATCTATTTCGAAATTTGAGTTTTTGTGACAAATACACTAAACACAATATTTTTGGAAAACAGAAGTTGAACCATAGATGAAGCTAAACCTACTAAATCTCTAAGTAGTTCGGTATGTAGGTATGTAGGGCTTTTCGACGGTTCCCACATAAACCACTGACGTGGATGGTGAGGTGAACCACATTTCACTTTTTATTACTAAGTCAACGTTGTTACCTTTTCTAGAGAATACAAGAGAACCCTATGACATAATGTTGCATAGTCTTACTGTATGCAGCGTCGAACCCGACCACCTTACCGATCGAAGACTAAGCAGCAAAAGGGGGCGCGCTCGACTAAGCGCTTGCTTTTATAGATGGTGCGGTGGTGGGAATCGGCAACGCACACAGCAAGGCTGGCGGTCCGAATATATATATATGTATATCTCAGAAACGATTGATCCTAGATTGATGGTCTTTTCGCAGAAGTGATAGATCGTCAGTTCAGGTGACAGCTGTCACACTTAAAACGGCTCTATCTCAGATTAGGTAGGTAACACTAACAAAAATAAGTTTTTTCTAACTGTAGGTAAGTTCTGCAAAATTATTTAAATAAATAAAAAAAGATTTTTAAAAACAACCTTTTATTTGAATGAAAACGTAACCCAAAAATTATATTTAAGTAGAAATTAAAAAAAGAAAAAATAACGCGAACTAAAAAGAAAAAAATTGAATACTTGTGACATGATTTCCCCCATGCCATTCAGACATCAGCGTAATCAAAAACCTTGCCTTGGGCTATAAAGATTTCGATTAAATCTTTATAATTTCGCCAGAGCCTTGTTTGTTAATCAGCAGGATACCCACGAGCAGGTAATGTTGGCTTGGCTCCTGAATGATGATGATTTGGAACCCTTACATCCCAACCCATACAGCGTTTTTTGGTAGCCGTTACGAAAAAATTCGACACTTCACGTCGACACTAGTAACATTTTTGGTAGCTGAGTCGTCTTGGTTCGGTCGCTACGACTAAAAGTGGTGCAGATCTAGCTAGACACAGATTTTAAGTCACAATTGATTTCTAAGTTACGTTGCTGTGTAATAACAGTGTTCTCAGTCTGCAACGACTTATCAGAAATCATTCGGTCATTCATTCTTTTTTTCGCTTATGTTCAATCCATACAGAAAATAGATACAAATGAAGTGAAGTGAAACAATTAAAAAAATAAGACGACTCCATTATAGGTTTGACGAGCTAAGTTTCCATATTTTATTCTTATTCATTTTTTCTAGGATATATTGTTGAAATGTCGATGGGAAAAGAAGTTTATCGAGTAATTTGGTCAAATAGTTTGAATTTACCAATGCGCCACCGATAAAATTATAATTTAACCAGTTCATTGAAATATTTACAATGGTTTATACTACAAGTTTGGATGGTACCTTTTTCTATACATCAAAAAAGTATAACCCAGATAAAGGAGATCATTCATGTTTCTAACAAAAAATACCCACAAAAAAAATGCCGGCCAGTAATAAAAATTGTTTCTATCTTGTAGAGAATAACATTTTAAACAATGTTTACTAAGGCAACAAAGAGCTACGATCAAAAATCGTTGAGTTATTTTACATTGAAAACCCAAAAAATGCATTTTATAGAGATCCGTTTGACCACTTTTAAGATCCCACTAAAACTTCTGAAAGGGTTATTGGATATACCTATTTATATAAATATAATAAAAACAGACAAAGCTTATCCATTTACTACTTATTTTTATATTTTTTCTGTAGTAATATCTTAAAAGTGGTCAAACGGATCTCTACAAAATGCAATTTTTTGTGGTTTCAATGTAAAATAACTCAACGATGGTTGATCGTAGCTCTTTGTTGCCTTAGTAAACATTGTTTAAAATGTTATTCTCTACAAGATAGAAACATTTTTTTTTCTGGCCGGCACCTTAAGTTTTGGGTACGATTTGAACGATGTCCTTAAGGTTATACGTTTTCCCTACTAAATGTTTTAGAGATTCCTACGTTTTATACTTTATTATGCGATTAATCATCAATTCAGATTACATTGTTACCGCGTTAAAATAAACGCCTATAATAAAAGACACTGATACTTAGTTTACACATTTTTTTTGGAGCGAAGTTCCTTATCTCGCGTTGCGAAAAAAGAGACGGAAAAAGTTAAGACCAAAAGATGTAACGACACGTTTTGCATAGAAAGCAAGCCAGTTATTTTCGTTTCGTCTTTCTATTTCGCATTGAACAGTGTGGTGTCGCGGCGATTATTTACAAAAAAAAAGAAGATATAAAAAAAAATAAAAAACGAAAAACATTAATTTATTACAACTCCTTAAGTAATTAATCGAAAGGAACTTCGTTCTATCCGGGTGTGCCTTGACACCTCTCAAGTTTTTTTTATTTAATATAATCCACCTGTGCCAACCCTACATGATTACGTCACAATTACGTATTCATTTTGACAGCTCCGAACAAAA
Organism: Idaea aversata; assembly: GCA_907269075.1. Taxonomy (NCBI): domain Eukaryota; kingdom Metazoa; phylum Arthropoda; class Insecta; order Lepidoptera; family Geometridae; genus Idaea; species Idaea aversata. The sequence continues at coordinate 1,715,724 of OU026083.1, forward strand.
TTAGTCTCTGGTCATCTCTACTCATGTGCTAAGGTTGTTCTGGGCTGTCAAAGTTAATACGTAATTGTGACGTAATCATGTAGGGTTGGCACAGGTGGATTATCTTATCTTATCTTAATAATATATATAAATCTCGTGTCACAATGTTTGTCCTCAATGGACTCCTAAACCACTTAACCGATTATAATAAAATTCGCACACCATGTGCAGTTCGATCCAACTTGAGAGATAGGATAGCTTACATCGCGATATTCCCACGGGATCGGGAGTTACGCGGGTGAAACCGCGGAGGGCAGCTAGTATTAAATAAAAAAAAATGTGTATCAGTGTCTTTTATTATGGGCGTTTATTTTGGCGCGGTGACAGTGTAGGTAATCTGAATTTTGATAAAAAAAAATGAAAGTGGGTACGAAACGTAATAAATTAGCAGGTAATGAGGAGCATCAAATTAAGTTGAAAGTAGCGGCTTTATAAATCAGTTAAATCATTTTTAACTTAAATTGCTATGAATTTATCATTCTTGTAACTGAATTTATTGATTTTTTTACTCACCTAAAAGCGAAAATATAAGACAATGAAAAACAGAAAGTGTTTCGAAAATTTAATTTTAGACAATCAGAAATTAAGGTGACCTGAATAATTAAATATCTCAGTTACTATAGGATTTTTAATACAAACGCCATCTAAAGATTTTTAAGCATATTGTTCCATGAAAATAATAGATGGTGAAGTGACACTGAAGCTAAAAATGAAGGTTACATTTGTGCGAACGCACGACGTAAGAAAAATTAAAAAACAAAAATGCTGACATAGCTGTTTCAAGTTTGACAGTTGTCAGTTGGAATGAAGTCCTCGACGAGACTTATCACTTCCCTATAGAACCACCAGCCCAGGACCAACAGCTGCAGAGATATAGCTGTTTTAAGTTTGACAGCTGTCAGTGGTGTCGTTACAACTTATGGTCTTAATTTTTTTCATCTAGCCCCCTTTCGCAATGCGCGATAAGGAACTATCGTTCCAAAAATCCTTTCGCGCACGCGCACGCCGCACGGCTTACAACTATAACAAAAAGTGTCGAAAGTGTCGTTACAACTTTTGGTCTTAATTTTTTCAGTCTAGCCCTCTTTCACAACGCGCGATAAGGAACTATCGTTCCAAAAATAATAAATGTTACTACTTACCTAGTGGAGTTCATAGTATAGTTAAAAAACGATATGTTTTTATGTCTTCTATTATTATTCATACACACAGTGCAGTACACCATATAAAATTTACAATTTTGATGTGAAACATCTACACGTAACCGCACGTAAAACCGATTTCTGGCGTGGCGACGCATGCCGCGCACGCTATATGATGGTATATAAATACAGTCTATATGCAGTAGTGTGTACGGTGTGCACACCGTAATCGACTGTGCGATTCTATCACAATCTGTTCTTTTCTGCATATTACTTTTACAAAATAATGTCGATATTTCGCATCTGCCAGGCGTCCCGTGTTTGAAACCTTTACAATAATTATAAGATAAAGCTATAAAACTCGCGACGCTTAAAGTTTACCACATGCATGCGTGTGTCACAGCCATATAGTCGGGCAGTGTTTGGGCACTATCCGAGCCAGTATATACCGGTTTCTCTCCGTACGTCACGGGCCGCCAGTGCTCAGGCACACACGCGCGTTAAGCTTGTAGTAGTGTACTTATCAAAGAGCCTTGTATGACACCTTAGTCTCTGGTCTTAGTTACTCATGTGACGCGACAAGCACCGTCGCGTGTTTCCACATATCTATGCGTCACTCACACTATGACCATACGTCAATATAACCGTGCACCACCACATACGTAAAATTGGTCTCTTTTTTCACGCTGAAACAGAGTACTTCCTGGATGTTAAACAGTGATATATTTGGTCTGCCCCTACAATAGCTTAAATTAGGCCTACTTTAAGTCATAATAAGTTAAATATCTCAGTATAAAACGTAGGAATCTCTAAAACATTTAGTAGGGAAAACGTATAACCTTAAGCCTGTAATCCTTGACCGTGGGAACTTCTGATAGAACACACACATTGATATTTTCTAGCCACACAGGTGCAACGCAGTATTAAAATTACGCACCCTGGAAACAAATAAATCTACTTTCGATGCATCGTACATTTTGTACAAGTTACATATTCATCAAGCGTTCGTCTTCGTAGGATGTTTATGAATATCATAGAAAACACGCAATGTATGTAGTATTTAACTTGTCACATCGCAAAACTGCAGTCCGGTAGTAAGTAGCTGGCGGGAAAGGGTGGGGTCAGAGTGTACGTTTTTTGGGTATTTTCTGTACTATAATAATTTTTATATTTATATATTTTTATAATAATAATTATGCGAAATAATTATTACATCCGTCTCTATATATTGAAAATTCACACATAAACGTTCGTATGTACCTATGTGCCCTACTAAGAAACAGGTTAAAACGTGTCGGTATCGGCATCATATATTATTATATAAATATTCAGGCAAAACACCTACCAATCTTTATAATATTCGATATAGTTGGGTAAAAAGATGAGTACATTATAGTTACTGGTTTGTCTTAAATATTCCTTTATTTTTTTGGGATTTATAGTAATTTCCTTTTACTTTTCCCATTATTATTAACCTTGAATAAAAATAAGTTACAATATATAGGATTAAAATATAAAAATAAGCTACAATTTTAATACATCCTACCTACCTAAATCAAACCTTTTCCATATTTTTATTTAATTTTTGACAGCTCAATAAATTCCTATTTTAATTTCTTTAGAGAAAACAAAAAAAAAGTCCTGCAAAAGGCAGGAACGTAAAATACTAGTTGAGTTTTTCTTTCCCGCAAATTGTTTGTAAAACATATCCAATTAGAGATCGAAATGTAAAGATCTTTCGACACAACCGGCATAGTAATTTAAAATGCCGCTGTGCAGTTTGACACCCATACCTATTGATAAAAGGCATTACAATAAAAAAATAATGTCTTTACACCAAACCTCTAAAACAGCTCAGAAACGGGATATTCAAATAAAAGCATTGTGACCAAGTATTTCTACAAGACGTATCACCGCGTCCTTTTCCGTGACACTTTTGAGGTTTGTTGTGTAGGCATAATTTTTTCGCTGTAATGCCCTCTATCGAAGGGTATGGGTCTCAAAGTGCACCGCGAACTTTTATAAAATCGTAGGATAAACGTTTCTTCAAATATCCCATTTCCGAGACGCTTTAGAGGTTTGGTGTGAAGGCATTATTTGTTTGTTGTAATGCCCTATATCGAAAGGTAAAAAACCACAGTCCATGAAGTATTTAATTTTTTGTCTATGTTTGCCTGTCATAATTATGTCAAAAATTAAAATGAAATATAGAAACAGTTATTTCTTAGGTTAAAATAAATAATCAATATCACATTATAACCCGCGCGCAATGAGAATGGGATGGAACCTTGTCAAAGTAAATCGAAAATGACAGAAAAGTAGCGTTAGAAAAAAAGTTCTGAATAATAATTAGGTATAAATTAGTTATTTGCACGATCATAGTGTCGCGGATTTGAAACAGACCCATTGATTTAAAGAAAAAATATTATTGTCTGTGGTAGATTGTCTATGGAGCAATGGCGATTTCATTAAAAAAAATGTTTTCTCCAAAATTATAAATAAAACGAGCACATAAGGACTGTGCTTATTAAAGTGATTAAATAAACAAATAATAAATTCCGACCGTGGTTTGTGTTGTTATAAATTGTGGTTTGTTTTATTATAAATGCTAGATTTATGTAATTAATTATTGTGTGATTATTTTAGTGATTTAGTGATATGAGTGGAAAATGGGGTAAAACTTTGAATAGTCAACCACCTCAAATAGTTCTGGCAGTCGATAGATATTTCGATCAGGAACGAAGTCGGTTGTTCTAACGCATTGAAAATGATGACATAGTTGGCTGTGGATCACGAATCTAGTAATTCGGGAATTACATTGTCAAGAGATCTTTTTGACGAACCTATGGGTTTGTTCAAAAATACAAAAAAAAAAAAAACAGCGCACTCCGGGAGTGCAGGCAGAAGTGAAAACTGTATATCTGTGTAAAATCTCATCTGTCGAAATCTCATCTGTCGCGAGAACGGCTGAAAATGCTCACTCGTGTATCAGTGATGGCGGTAGCGTGCGACGCGAACTGCGTACGGCAGCTCGCTGCGAACCTGCACCATCCACGAGAGATGTCGCTGTTAACACTGTTGTACAGAAGTGAGTATCGTAGTTCGGCCGTTTGCACAGAGATTGTGCTGTTTTCAATATTGCATAGTAGTAGAAGCACAATAACTGTTAAAATCTCATCTGTCGCGAGAACGGCTGAAAATGCTCACCCACAAAAGTGCCCAACGCGCCATAAGAAGTTTTCACTTCAATAACCGAACGAGCAACAAGCATATCTAAAACACGGTGTCACGCATCCGAGGTGAGGGAACTTTGGCTGCATCAACTTCATTTTTTTCAGAAAGCGATACTTCTGAAGAAAGTCAAAGCTCTGATGATGATTCCCATGAAGCACATATAAGTGGCATTGGGGAATAATAATTGGAATAACTAAAAAAAATATCCCTAAACATTATTATTGAAAGGATTACAACCATGAAACATTTTTGTGTATTTTTAACAGACTTCAAAAAAAGGCGGTTCTCAGTTTGACCCGTATATGTGTCAGTATGTATGTTTGTCCGTGAAGTCTTCACATACAGTAGAAATGCCTATACTATATATGTAGCTACACTAAATATGAATAAATAAAAAATAACTAATTACAACAAAACGAATTACCCATTATTCAGAACTTTTATGCTAACGCTACTTGAAGACGACCCAGTTGGCACAATGGTCACCATGCCGGACTGCCACACAGGTACGATTCCCGCCTCAGACAAGTATTTATGCTTAAATATTTGTCTGTGGTCTGGTTATTGTATTATATGTAGGTATATATTTACAAATTTTTATAAGTAGGTAGGTATTTGCTGATTTTTTAAAACAAAGGTCATTCAGACCAAAAACAGTACATGAAACTTAAAAAATAAGTAAAATTTTAAGGTTACTGAACTCTCCGTGTAAGGAACAGCTGATTTTCAGGTAAACCTAACCTCAAAATTTTCGAAAAAAGTTCGAATTTCTAAAAGTCGTAGAACAAAAGTTGTTGGTTTGGGTGCACAGAAGTAGCCCTCAACGGCTTGCTAGTATAATTTCCAATAACCCAGTATATGTAGTATATCCGTTGGCTAGCACGCATAACACAAGTCTAGTTACTTAGCTTGGGGCTAGATGGCGATGTGTGGAATGTCCTGCAATATTTATTTATATATGTATTTATAAACTGTCATTTTCGATTTACTTTGACAAGGTTCCATCCTATTCTCATTGTGCGCGGATTATACCTAGTTTCGACTCCTTGCTCGAAGAATAGGTACAATTACAAATTAGTTGTCGTGTGCAACACTCGCACCCCACCCTTATGCCAGGTCAAACAATAAATGTCGGGAAACAAATGGACGTGCTCTCACCTTGAATACTGAGATGACACTGTCACTTTTGCGCGCCGTGACATCTAATATAAAGCGAAATGTCGCGAGCTACTGCTTCATACTAAAATGTATGGGCAGCGAGGAATGATTTTAACCAAAAAAAATATCTATGTTTCGGCATTGATTATTATTATTTGGTTTCAATAAGTAAAAAACTGCAATGATGAGTGCATTCTCTATACTTTTGTCTCACAATTTAACCAAAAATATTTTCAAATATAACAACGAAGTAGCACAGATACTTAAAATAGAAAAGGTCGATTTCGATGTTTTTCATCAAAGTTAATAATTGTTTTTTCAAAAACTATGGATTATTTTCAAAATATCTGATGGTGAAACTGTAGACTCATCAAATAAGCTATCGAGAATTCTTTTTAGTGTCTTACAATGCAGGGAGTTCTTCAATATTTTTAAAATAGTAAATGATGTTTTTAGGGACTCGCCCCTTAAGGACATCGTTTAAATCGTACCCAAAATTTAAGGTGCCGGCCAGAAAAAAAAATGTTTCTATCTTGTAGAGAATAACATTTTAAACAATGTTTACTAAGGCAACAAAGAGCTACGATCAATCATCGTTGAGTTATTTTACATTGAAACCACAAAAAATTGCATTTTGTAGAGATCCGTTTGACCACTTTTAAGATATTACTACAGAAAAAATATAAAAATAAGTAGTAAATGGATAAGCTTTGTCTGTTTTTATTATATTTATATAAATAGGTATATCCAATAACCCTTTCAGAAGTTTTAGTGGGATCTTAAAAGTGGTCAAACGGATCTCTATAAAATGCATTTTTTGGGTTTTCAATGTAAAATAACTCAACGATTTTTGATCGTAGCTCTTTGTTGCCTTAGTAAACATTGTTTAAAATGTTATTCTCTACAAGATAGAAACAATTTTTATTACTGGCCGGCATTTTTTTTGTGGGTATTTTTTGTTAGAAACATGAATGATCTCCTTTATCTGGGTTATACTTTTTTGATGTATAGAAAAAGGTACCATCCAAAGAGTTTTTAAGCCTTGCTGGCTTAAAACACTTTGTTGGTACCTTTTTCTTCTTTTCAAAAGGTTGTCTCTAAAGTCTGATAACGAACGATAATATTACGTGATGACGTCTTTGAAAATAATTAAAAATTGAGTTTTGTTTTTATTTTGTTTTTTCTTTAGGTAATTACATAAATATATTTTTTCCTTACCATTATATTCTGTTTTTAACCGCCGACGCAAAAACAAATGAAAAAAACCCTAAAAAAATATTGTATGTCAGACGCTGTATAGGTTAAAAGTCTTTTGCCTAGCCTTTCGGTAGTATAATTAACAAAAAATAGTAAACATAACCTAAAATTCCTTAAAACTTTTTATTATTAAAATTTTAACAAGTCTTTTTGTTTATTCGCAACTGTGATAAAAAACGTCGTACGATACACGTGTTAATTGATCATTCCACACTTGTATCGGAATGTACTATTCCAATGCCTTTGATACTTGCGCTTAGTGTAAGATCTGTAGATTTTTTTGTATTGAAAATTTATTGGGGTTATGTATGTTCAGTCGAAAATCAGCAAACTTTTTTGAATAAAGGTCATTCAGACCCAAAAGAGTCGATAAAACTTAAGAAATAAGTAAAAATATTCTCAAGGTAATTGATCTCTCCACATGTTGGATGGGTGTTGTCTCGAGGTGATCGGTCTCCGTTGCTTCAGCTTGGGACCATCTGTGAGGGGTACCGACACACTCATATTATACACTAGTTGCGCTCCGCGGTTTCACACGCATCACTCCTGATCCCGTGGGTGTTAGTAGATAAAATGCTAGAAATATGGCTAGTATAAACTAAGATCCTCGGTTTCTAAGCTATTTGTCTTTGTCTTTATTACATAATAATAATAATACGGTGAGTAACGACCCCGCGGTCCCGAGTTCTCCGGGGGAAGTCACCGTTCCTCACCTCCGGCTTGCCTTAGTTGGTTGGTCAGAGTGAATATTAACGAGGCAGCGGTCCCCGCCTCTGGCTTGCCTTCACCGGCTGTCCAGAGTGGAGTCGCAAAGCAGAAATGCTCGAAGGATGGATGCCGAACGTCAGTGATGAGTTGGCCCGCTCGCTCGGACTACCAGCGATGACTTAAAATCCACTGAGGCCTCTCCATCCTTCAAGCCACTCACGTTCTTGTTGCCCCCTTGCTTTAATTTACTCCGCTAATTAGGGTGTTCAGTCTGAGAGTTGGCGAGTCATCTTATTTTTATTTTAGCAAGACTAGAATCACAAAATCACAGCTCCTGAAACTATCCAATCTTACAGCTTTCAGCGAAAAATAATTTAGGTTAAATAACATTATTTAAAATGTGTGTATAAAGAATACTCACCAGTCGTATCTGGATCCAACTTGATTCGTTTCCCGGATCTAAGACTTCTTGTAGGAATATCCTGATCTAACGACGTGCGTTTCCTTCCACCATTCGATGTCCCAGGAGCAATTTCACTTCCCACATCATCTACCACCTCCTGAATATCAAGTTTAAATTCATTCGAAACATTCGTGTGATCATCATCAGCATCAATATAATCTTGTACATTCACCCATTCAATATTGTTTGATATGTTTCTTTCAAAACCACAAGACTCTGTGTGGTCACTACTGTCATTATTTGGCACCTGTGTCTTCTCTTCTTCATTATCTGACACCCAGGTATTATCCTGTTCATCGACTGACACCTGTGTGTTTTCTGGATCATCATCTGATACCTGTGTACTGTCTCCAGTTGTCTTTGAAACATGTGTGGGATCACTTACAACTTCATGCTTTATTTCATCCGTGATAAAAGTTCCTGCATCATTTTGATCTCCATCCTCTGAAACAAAAATAAATAGATATGTTAGTTCAGAATGTCATTGTGCTGCATCACTGATAGTGTTCCCAGATGTCACAATTGTCAGGGGTTAAGTGATGTGTCCAAATTAAACCTTAATCGGGATGCCTTAATTGACAACAATCTACAATATGACATTAAGCTGCAATATTTCACATAATTGCAGGTTTGTGTAGCCAAAACCTTGTGTAGGGTTTTTGGGAAAAGGAATTCCTTCCACATTCAATATTCGTTCCGTCGCGTTTGGTCAAAATAGCAAATCGTCAAAATAGCAAACCGTCAAAATAGCGAACCGTCAAAATTGCTGTATATACCAGCTGTTGATTGTGACCTAGTCCGCGAGGATCCGTTTATACAAAAAACTAATTGTACGGTACAACCGTTTACATTGTGTAGTCAGCAAATCAATCAATTTTATTGTAAGTAATTAGGTCAATATTGCGCAACGCGAATTGTACTTGCAACATCGTATGACTTTATTACATTCAGTCAGTTCGTTTGTGTAACTCAAATTGTAAACATGTACTTAATCAATATGACGGAGTATCCATAGATAATAGTAGTTTACCACACAAGGTATGTAAGCGAGCTATTACAGAACAAGATCCAATATGGCGCCCGTGCGAGCGCAGCTCGCAAAGGGAGCTATGGATCGAGTGCACCCGAAATATTTAGACGCACGAGCGAGCGAAGCGAGTGAGGGCGAATATAGTTCGAGGGTGTAATAGCTACTTACAACCGAGGTAAGTATACTACTTTACATCATTCTTGCGAGGTAAATAAAACCTTCGGTTTCAAGATGACAGAAATCAGGCGTGCCGACCACTTACTCATCAGACGAAGTACTTGACATGATGAACTAACACTTTTAACTATCATAAACTTGTATGTTCTTTTTTTAAATTTTAATACAATCGTCGCAAGTGAACAAACATTTAGTTCAAATCATGTTCAAATAAAATGCCGCCATTTAAATTTTTTTTACAGGAAAAATAATTTTATGTAAAAAAAAATGTTTGACCAAAGAGTTTTGCATAACTTGAACTGAAATGAAATGCCACCATTTTGATCGTTTTTTTTTTCAGTAATAAGTTTCCGTCATTTTATAAGAAAAGAGATTGGTTAACCAAGGAGTTTGACATAGCTTGAATGGTAAAGTGATTTGAAATGGAACGTTCTATCTAAACAATGCACTGTGTTGTAAATGACAACTTACACAGCCTCTTACTATACTAGTAAATCCTACTTACCGAGCAGTATGATGTAAACAACTAAATACTACGGCGTACTTACCCGTCATACGTCAGATTGACTATGGTAATCAGTCAATCTAGCGCAGCGTGATATGTCAATGGATCGCGGATTGTCATCTTAGAACGCTTGGCGAACAGTACCATTATTCACTAAGGTTCAAGTCGTTGGGCGCGCGTGATTAGGGGCGGAAGGGGAGAGGTTTTTGTATGGAAATCTCGTCCTAATCACGCGCGCCCAACGACTTGAAGCTTAGTGAATAAGGCCCCAGGACTGGCGTCCGCGAACCGTGCTCGTTTACGAATCGCTTTGAATTGTACTATTATACTATTTTATGTTTAATTTGAGTTATTGTGATGTTACCTAAGTGTTTCATTGAAAACTACGTGAATCTAGTTACTTGTAGTGTATAAATAATACCGGCTGTCATTGGATGAAAATGTTCTTAACCCTTACTTTGTCCACTTCCTAAATTGGTACAAGATGAATAATGATGAAAGGCTATCCTGGGCCATTATTCACTAAGCTTCAAGTCGTTGGGCGCGCGTGATTAGGGCGAGATTGCCATACAAAAACCTCTCCCCCTCCGCCCCTAATCACGCGCGCCCAACGACTTGAACCTTAGTGAATAATGGTACTGGCTTTTCAAATAAATCAACTTAAACAATTACCTAAACATAATTTTTATTAAACAATAAACATTGCTGTACCAAACACTAATTATACTAAAAAGAATCAGCTGTTCAGCTGTTTTTGAAGTAAGAGATTTAGTTTTAGGGTTAAGTTTGTAATGTATACAATACATTATGTTAAGTCTTCAATTTTGAAAATTGTATCCAGTTAATTTTAGTATAATAATTTTATTTTTTACTTGACTACCTACCTAGGTACTTATGTAGGTTGTTGACTGTTTATTTTTAATAGGCATTTTACCTATGTCAAGCAGCCTACATGCCAATACTTCCTTGGGTTTATAACCCAAGGAAGTATTGGTATACATGGTATAATAATCAGAGAGAATGCTCTGAGTATTTTGTATATTTCAAGAAATATGATTTGATAACCTTTTTGAAGTTATACTTCTTTAGGCGCGTTATGAAAAAATGATGAGAGTGAAATTTTACAAAAGCGTCACACAAAATTCTCACGGGAGAAGTTGTTTAAATCTAAATTGAACTTTATTGATTGTGTTGACAATCCTTTTCCAGTCCAGAGTTTTTTGTCGGACGAGTTTTTTGTCGGACGAGTATTTTGTCGGACGAGTTTTTTGTCGGACGAGTTTTTCGTCGGACGAGTTTTTTGTCGGACGAGTTTTTTGCCGGACGAGTTTTTTGTCGGACGAGTTTTTTGTCGGACGAGTTTTTTGTCGGACGAGTATTTTGTCGGACGAGTTTTTTGTCGGACGAGTTTTTCGTCGGACGAGTTTTTTGTCGGACGAGTTTTTTGCCGGACGAGTTTTTTGTCGGACGAGTTTTTTGTCGGACGAGTTTTTTGTCGGACGAGTTTTTTGTCGGACGAGTTTTTTGTCGGACGAGTTTTTTGTCGGACGAGTTTTTTGTCGGACGAGTTTTTTGTCGGACGAGTATTTTGTCGGACGAGTTTTTTGTCGGACGAGTATTTTGTCGGACGAGTTTTTTGTCGGACGAGTTTTTTGCCGGACGCGTTTTTTGTCGGACGAGTATTTTGTCGGACGAGTTTTTTGTCGGACGAGTATTTTGTCGGATGAACTTTTCGTCGGACGAGTTTTTTGTCGGACGAGTTTTTTGCTTTTTTAATAATGCCAAAGAAGTATAACTTCTCACGCGCGTACATAAGTACACGCACCCATTTTTTTTTAATCTTTCTCATTCTTAATATAAGTAATTTCATATTGTCTAAGTGTTAGGCAAACATTCACATTGTAAAAACGTGAATGTAAAGTAAAAAAAATTGACCGAATGCGATCTTGACTGTTTGCTAATTTGACCGTTCACTATCAAAAGATTATGTGAACTTGATCATTCGCGATATGGACCATATGCTATTTTGACCGTTTGCGATTTTGACCAAACGCGACGGAACGTAAAAATTATGTATTATTGGAATGCGTTGTTGATTGGATTGAAGTCTTTCGGGCACCGAAAAACGTATAAGTTATGGTATCAACCACAACGTTATGGCAACCTTATCCATAGTAGCTAAAAACTTCCCAGTAGTTATTGTTTTATATAACAACTCAGGTGATTGCTTCGAAACCCAACAGATGGAGTAAAAATGAACTGATACATTAACTTTGGACGTGACTGTCTCCTCACCTGTTTCTGTCGGCTCCTGTTTGACTTGCGGCTCCCAGATGTCTAAAACCTCAGTCGAGATCTTGGTGAGGGAGAACAGCGGCCTCGCTGTAAGCTTGGACTGAAAGCATAACGTGAATAGATGTAGACTAGTGTCTATTTGCTAGTAAAGTGCTCATATCATATGATATAGGTACTCACGTCTGTGTGGGTGTGGTTCTGGTACCACTGGTCCAGCGCGTCGTTGGATTCCCTCGCAGTTTGAATAAACCTACGACATCGGCGCAGCTGCGACACACAGACGCAGCACAACGCAGTCGGCCGGCCAGCTCGCTGCAGCTGCAACCATACAACACACACTGTCACACACAGCCCCCACTACACACAACACACACGCTACACATACACAGGCTTACCTTGATGCCGGTTACTACATCGTACGTCTCTTCTAGCGCCGTGTTCGCGACGGTGTACGTGTTAAGATCGCCAGCGAGACACACTCGGCACACAGCGGCCGGAGGGGCGTCCATTGTCTCGGTGCTACCCTGTGTTATTTACTGATTACACTGCACTCACTGATAGATTACAAACTAATCATAAATATGAACTCTCAGCTTGCTTGCTTGGTATTTTGACTGAATTTGAATAAACTAAATACAAAAGCAAAGCATCAATAAAAACTAGTAAAGGCTATTTCTACGCAGCAAGAGCGGGTGTTTTTCTTTTTTATCATTGAAAATGATGTCTTCGATTAGTGTGCATATAGCCAGTGTCGAGTTACTATTTTCATTATATTATTTAAGATTTCCACAAATCGGGCTCAAAGTGTCTCAAGTCAAGGTCATCATAGTCCGTGTTGAAAATGATACTGGCCAACAAGAAACATTTATAAGAAGTTTGTCTATATGTTTTTATCTCTGGTTCTTTTGATTGTCAAGGTTGTCATTATAGAAAATAAATGGTAGATGGTATAGAAAATTTTCTTTTTCTTCTCATCAAATACCCACTATAAATACGATAGAAATATGCATAGGCTTCAATTGGTTATGGGCCCAGAACGCCTTTGATCCATGAATGCTGTTGTTTTATCGTATTTATAGGTTTCTATGGGTAGCTGCGGATCGCTGTGGTAAAGCAGCGGATTATGTTATAGATCTGCGGATAGCTACGGATCGCTGTGGTAAAACAGCAGTTTAAGTAAGTTGTTCAACGTGCTCTAGCTGTGGTTAAGCAGCAGTCATCGTAATAATGGAACAATCTGTCATTAATAATGTCGGACAGCTTGACGGGCCATCGTCATGGACTGCCTGGCGTTTCAAGACCCGGGTAATGCTGCGAGCAGCAGGTTTGTTAGACGTCGTGGATGGGTCGTTGCCTTATTCTAAGGGAGACGACTGGAACACCAAAGATGCAAAAGCGCAAAATATAATTGTTTTGAGACTATCAGAAAAGGTAACTGCCAATGTTGCGAATTGTTCTACTGCGAAGGAAATCGGGGACAAATTACACAATATATTTGAACAGAAAGGTGAACTACAAGTTCAAATTTTACAGCATGAGTTTTTTAACTTCAGGGTTAATGACGGTGAGTCAGTTACAGATTTCTTGAATAGATTCGAGTGTCTTTTATGTAAGTTGAAAAGCTTAAATGCGGAAATTGATGAATCTATGGCAATCACTAAAATCACAAACTCATTGCCCACTCAATATAAACACTTCGTTTCTGCGTGGGAATCTGTTCCTGTAGAGAATCGCAAGATGCCACTACTACATACGCGTCTATTAGTTGAGGAGCAACGTTATAACCAGGAAGAATCAGCATCATCAGCATTCGCAAGTAATGTAAGGAGGTGTTTCAGGTGTGGTAAACCTGGTCATTTTAAAAAGGATTGCAAAGGTAAAAAAGGTAATTTTGTTAATGGTAATGATTATTATAATAATAAAAACAGTAGGTGTAAAAATTGTAACACTTTATGTGCCAGTTCGGATGAAAACGAAAAAGTTAGTAATGCTCTACCTGTATCTGTGCTGCCGTGTGCTATGAATATGTATGAGGAATGTAATGAATGGATCATGGACTCAGGTGCCTCTGAGCACATGTGTTATAATAAAAATTTGTATTTTGAGTATACAGTTTTAGATGTTCCAAGACAAATTATTGTTGGAGACGGGAAAATTATTTACGCCATTGGTGTGGGAACTGTTTTGTTGGAGACATTTACCGGTAAAGGTTGGTTGCGCTCCACATTGAATGAAGTTCTACATGTGCCGGACTTAAAAATTAATTTATTCTCGGCTAGTAAAGTTACAGACAAGGGGTTTACAGTTAAAATTGATAGAGAAAAATGTACCTTGTATAACGAAAATGATTCTAGTATTAGGGCATTAGGAGTTAGAAAAAGTAACTTGTTCTTTATGAAGTTTAGGTATATATCAGGTGAAGCTTGTGTGGGTAAGTCGTATTATTCTTTACAAGAATGGCATGAAAAAATGTGTCATCAGGATATTCAACAGGTAAGGTCTATTCTCAAGGGGTCAAATGTTAGCTATGACCATAACTGTCCGGATGAAATGATTACATGTGAATACTGTCTGAAAGGGAAAATGGCTAAGCAACCATTTAGGTTGTCCGAGTCTAGGTCCAACAAACCGGGACATTTGCTACATGTCGATTTGTGTGGACCTATGTCTATTAGTTCTTTAGGTGGTTCTAAATATTATCTCCTTATTAAGGATGATTTTTCAAAATTCAGAACAGTCTTTTTTTTGAAGAACAAGAGCGAAACGTTTGATTTTTTGAAAACGTTTTTGTTATATGCAACGAAAAACTTAGAGCTTAAAATAGAAACTATTCGATCAGACTGTGGCACAGAATTTACAAACAAACAAGTTCAGGATTTGTTTAAGGGTTTAGGTATTGTTCATCAAACGAGTGTTCCTTACACTCCGGAACAAAATGGCTGTATTGAACGTGAAATGCGCACAGTTACTGAAGCAGCTAGGAGTATTCTTTTAGCTAGTAAATTAGAACGAACATTGTGGGCAGAAGCAGTTAATACTGCAGTTTTTGTGTTGAATAGAACCGGTACCAGTAGGATTAAAGATAAGACTCCTTATGAACTTTGGTTTAATAAGTGCCTTTACGATTTAAATATTTTAAAAGTTTTTGGTAGTAAAGTAGCAGTGCATGTTTGTGACCAAAAACGGGGAAAATGGGATAGTAAGGCAGAGTTAGGATATTTTGTAGGTTACGGTGAGAATACAAAGGGATTTAGAATTTATTTTCCCGATAAAAACGATGTTTTTATTAAAAGAGAAGTTGTTTTTTTAAGAGAAAATAGTAATAAATTTTCTAATAGTAATGTTCCTGTTGATTTATATCAGGATCAAGATGTTTTTAAATTGCCAAATAATGAAGAATGTCAAACAGATGAGACACAAGTCCAAGAAATTCAAGAACAAGAAAATGATGGTAATGAATCAGAAGAAGAAGCAGAATATCTAAGTCCTTGTGAAGACGAAATAGAAGAAGGCTCAACTAGTAGAACTAAATCTGGTAGAGAAATAAGAAAACCAAGTCGATTTATGGATTATGACACTAATTTTTTATCTGTTGGGGTCGAGCCTGTCACTTTAAAAGAAGCTTTGGAAAGTAATGAAAAAGAACAGTGGGAGAAAGCCATGGAAACGGAGATGAGCGTCCTTAATGAAAACAATACTTGGTCCAAGGTAGTGAATGTACCTGAGGGTTATACTCCTATTTCAACAAAATGGGTTTTTAGAGTTAAAGATTTAGGTGAGAATAAGAAGTTATATAAAGCAAGGTTGGTAGCTAGAGGTTTCGAGCAATTTGATTGTGATTTAGAAGTATATTCACCTGTGGCTAGATTACCAACTTTTAGATTATTCATGGCAGTTGCTAGTCAATTCAACTATTCTATACATCAAATGGACGTTGTAGGTGCATTCTTACATGGAGATATCAATGAAACTGTTTTCATTAAGTTACCGTCCGGGGAAATTGGTAAATTAAATAAATCTTTATACGGTTTAAAGAAATCCCCAAGATATTGGAATCAGAAATTTGATGCTTTTATGATTGGAGAAGGGTTCTCTAGATCTAAAAATGATCATTGTTTCTATTTTAGGAAGGGTAATAGTTGTAATATTTATGTTTTGTTATTTGTTGACGATATTTTGATTTCTAGTTCAGAAAAGATAGTTTTAGAAGATTTTAAGAACAAGTTATCTAAAAGTTTTAAAATGAAAAACCTTGGACTAGCCAAAACCTACTTAGGTATTAATGTTCAACAATTAAGTAATAAGATATTATTATGTCAAAAGGAATATTTGATGAAAGTTCTGGAACGTTATAATATGTCTGAATGTAAACCCGTGAGTACCCCGATAGATGGAAATTTTGATTTTGGGCTTCTAAAAAGAGATAAGTCTGAAAGTGTTGAAATTGAGAGATCTTGTAGACAATTAGTGGGCTGTCTGATGTATGCTGTTTGTGGTACTAGACCAGATCTTTGTGTAGCTGTTTTCTTTTTAAGCAGATATCAACATTGTGCAAGTGAGTTGTTGTTTAAAGCTTTAAAACGTGTGTTAAGATACATAAAGGGCACTTTAGACTATACTTTGGTGTATAATAGAGCTGGCACAAATACAGGTTTGCAATGTTATGTTGATGCAGATTGGTCTGGTGACATAATAGATAGAAAATCCACTACTGGCTACATAATCAAGGTTTTTAATTGTGTTGTGTCTTGGTGTTGTAAAAAACAACCTAGTGTTTCTTTATCATCTGCTGAAGCAGAATATATAGCATTGAGTGTTGCAATCACTGATTTATGTTATTTAAAGAATTTACTATGTGACTTTGATATTATGGTCAATAATGAAATTGAAATTTTTGAAGACAATCAGTCGGTAATTAGCCTTTGGGGAAAATACTATTTGTCAAATTTGCTAAATTCATTTTTAATATTACTGATTAATTTTTTTTGTAACAAGAATTGTTCCCTTATGTTGTTATGTTTTGTTATGATAAGGAACTATGTGTTATTGGTTTTATATTTTCTTTAAAAGTTATTTTTAGTTATTATAAAGTATTTCTTGAGGGTGGGTGTTGAAAATGATACTGGCCAACAAGAAACATTTATAAGAAGTTTGTCTATATGTTTTTATCTCTGGTTCTTTTGATTGTCAAGGTTGTCATTATAGAAAATAAATGGTAGATGGTATAGAAAATTTTCTTTTTCTTCTCATCAAATACCCACTATAAATACGATAGAAATATGCATAGGCTTCAATTGTCCGTCAAGTCGGGGGCTATAGTAAAGGGTGGCTACCATGGTGTCGGCATTTGAGCCCGATTTGTAAAAATGTTAGATAATATAATGAAAATAGTAACTCGACACTGGCTATATGCACACTATTCGAAGCCATAATTGTAATTACTAAAAAAGTAAAAATAAAAAAAACACCCACTCCGGTCACCTCTAGCTGCGTAGAAATAATGTAGCCTTGATTTACACTCCTTTTTCAGAGTGATGTTTGCTTTGCTTTCATTCAAGCAGAGAGTTCAATTGGAGTTCAAGTTTAACGTGTAAACTATCAGCAGCGCCAGGAGTATACACATAAGTAGATAATAATCGGATTCCCGTTGAATGAATCGCTAAGGCTTCAACGCAACATTAGGCGGTGGGGACTTAGGCCGGCTCCCGAACCACAACCGGTCTCCGTAGTAGCTACGGACTTGCCTCGGAGTATACTTAATGGAGAATACTGTTCTGTGTCTATCAGTCAGTGAGTGCAGTGTAATCAGTAAATAACACAGGGTAGCACCGAGACAATGGACGCCCCTCCGGCCGCTGTGTGCCGAGTGTGTCTCGCTGGCGATCTTAACACGTACAGCGTCGCAAACACGGCGCTAGAAGAGACGTACGATGTAGTAACCGGCGTCAAGGTAAGCCTGTGTATGTGTAGCGTGTGTGTTGTGTGTAGTGGGGGCTGTGTGTGACAGTGTGTGTTGTATGGTTGCAGCTGCAGCGAGCTGGCCGGCCGACTGCGTTGTGCTGCGTCTGTGTGTCGCAGCTGCGCCGATGTCGTAGGTTTATTCAAACTGCGAGGAAATCCAACGACGCCCTGGACCGGTGGTATCAGAACCACACCCACACAGACGTGAGTACCTATATCATATGATATGAGCACTTTACTAGCAAATAGACACTAGTCTACATCTATTCACGTTATGCTTTCAGTCCAAGCTTACAGCGAGGCCGCTGTTCTCCCTCACCAAGATCTCAACTGAGGTTTTGGACATCTGGGAGCCGCAAGTCAAACAGGAACCGACAGAAACCGGTGAGGAGACAGTCACGTCCAAAGTCCAAAGTAAATGTATCAGTTCATTTTTACTGCAACTGGTTGGGTTTCTAAGCGGGTTACCTAGAGTGGTTAAATAAAACAAAGCTTTGTATAGGGTTGCCATAACGTAATGGGATGGCATTTCTGATATGGGATGTTGTGTTGTGTTTTCATGTGAAAGGAATCCCTTTTCCCTAAAACCCTACACAAAGTTTTGGCTATAATAACCTGCCTGCCACACATATTTATTATTACACTTATAAAATTAATAAAACAGCATTTATGTGAAATATTGCAGCTTAGAGTTCCATATTGTAGATGTTAGAGCGGTGTTGGCTTACTGGTAGATACCTCGACTTTCATTCTGAAGGTCGTGGGTTCCAATCCAGGCCGGCCGTGCACCAATGTACTTCTTTTAAGAAAAATTTATGTGCGCTAATTGACATTGCTCTTATGGTGAAGGAAAACATTGTGATGAAACCCGCGGCTTAGTTGGCTCAAGAAGTATTGACAAGTTCTCTCCTCTGGACATGGTCGACTAAGCTGAGAGGGTAGTAGGTACTGGGCAACCCTACCCCATCTTCACGCAAAAAGGACCCAATTAAAAAGGGTCTTATCGTGGAAAACAGCCCGTATACAAGTCAAATTACAGTTCAAATTAGGCATCCCGCTTAAAGTTTAATTTGGACACTTCAATTAACCCCTGACAATCGTGACATCTGGAAAAACAGTATCAGTGATGCGGCACAATAACTTTCAGAACTTACATATCTATTTATTTATGTTTCAGAGGATGGAGATCAAAATGATGCAGGAACTTTTATCACAGATGAAATAAAGCATGAAGTTGTAAGTGATCCCACACATGTTTCACAGAGAACTGAAGACAGTACACAGATATCAGATGATGATCCAGAAAACACACAGGTGTCAGTCGATGAACAAGATAATACCTGGGTGTCAGATAATGAACAAGACAAGAAACATGTGCAAAATAATGACAGTAGTGACCACACAGAGTCTTGTGGTTTTGAAAAAAACCTATCAACCAATATTGAATGGGTGAATGTACAAGATTATTTTGATGCTGATGATGACAAGACGCATGTGTTGAATGATGTTGAACTTGATATTCAGGAGGTGGTAGATGATGTGGGAAGTGAAACCGCTCCTGGGACATCGAATGTTGGAAGGAAACGCACGTCGTTAGATCAGGATATTCCTACAAGAAGTCTTAGATCCGGGAAACGAATCAAGTTGGAGCAAGATACGACTGGTGGGTATTCTTTGTACTCATTTATATTTTTGAAAGTTGATCAAAATGAGGTATAAATTCTTTGCATAGTTTCATTCCAATACATCGTTCACAGTAATATTTTCCAGGCGACATTCCATATATAAAGTACTAGCTGTCCTGGCAAACATTGTTTTGCCAAATAAAAAAAATGTGATAAATGAAGAAGACTGATTTTGTGCAAACTTCACATAAACCATCTACTAAATAGTCCGAACAAAGCTTAAACATTTGGTTTGGATAGGTGAACCCGTTCTTGAGTTATAAAATTACAAAGAAAAGTGGCATTAATTTTATATAATACAGCAAATAAAAAAAAATGGGTCTGTGGGACTTCGAAAAATTAGTAGAACAAAAATATATCTGTCTGTCTGTCTGTTTTTTCGTTACATAATATACAATTAAAAAAGCCTAAACCAAGTGAAATCTGAGGAAAGTCGTGGTATACTTACATCAAAATCCAATTAGTAGGTGCTGAGTAATCAACAAAAAAACTGCAGCCGCTCGAGAAAACCCCCCGGTCGAACGCCTTACAACAAAGACCAACGTCACAGAATACATAATAGTGTAGCATACTTTTGTCCCGATATTCCCACGGGATCGGGACTTATGCGGGTTTGAATATGGAATAATTCGTATATTTAATTTCACCCGCGTAAGTACTTACCGATCTCGTTGAGTATCCTATGTCAGTCTCCTGACTCCTGGTTCTAAGCTACCTCTCTCTACCGTCTTCTCGAGTTATAAATGGTGTTACTAACACGACTTTCTTTTATATATATATAGATAAGGGTGTGAGAGGGCGGGTCCTAAGCAGAAATAGTTATCGATTGATTTCATTGCTTCTTAACAAATTTCTTTGAAAGTGAAAACTTGAATATACTTGTATGCATAATATATTTTTTAAATAATTAACGTAAATGATATTTGCGCTGAAACCTGTATGATAAAATCTGATAGTTTCGGGGACTGTGATTACTAATTTTTATTTTTCCTGTGTTACACAAAACAGTAAAAATAAAAATAAGATGATATGATTTGATAGATATACACTTTACTAGCTGCGCCCCGCGGTTTCACACGCGTAACGCCCGATCCCGTGGGAATATCGGGATAAAAAGTAGCCTATAGCCTTCCTCGATAAATGGACTATCTAACACAAAAAGAATTTTTGAATTCGAACCAGCAGTTCCTGAGATAAGCGCGTTCAAACAAACTCTTCAGCTTTATAATATTAGTATAGATTTGTACAACACATGTAATAAACATTAACAAAACAAAGACAAATAGCCTAGAAACCGAAAATCTTAGTTTATATTAGCCATATTTCTAGCATTTTACATTACAAGCTTTTATTTAGCTTCACCTGCCCCATGCTTCATGAAATCTTGCAAATTAAATTTACTCGGCACGCGAGTACGACTCGCACTTGACTGGTTTTTGTATTGTTATATATTGATCTTGTACAAAATTTAAATATTATATTGAAAACTTGGAAATATACTTATTTATATTATACCATTATTAAACATACTTTTTTAAGTAATGTGTAGGTAGGTATAATTTATATTGTGTTTAGTGTATTTTTTATAAAACTAAAATTTCGAAATAGATTGAGGTTTTGAAAGCACGAGTAAAGGCTGTTAGTGGAGTGAATATTGTCCGAACGCTGCATCTCTGAACACAACTAACGCTGATCAATGCTTCTCACAGATGGTCCCGGGCTCGAGCAACAGAGACCGATCACCGCGAGACACCACCCTTCTAACACCGATACAACCTCGACTCCTCGACACCAACGGAACATGTTCTCATGCTCTCAATGTACTTATATAACTGCTAAAAAACCATACTTGAAACAACATTTAATGACACATACTGGAGAAAATCCTTTTATGTGCGATAAGTGTGATTATAAATGTAAGCAAAAGATTAACTTGAAAAGGCATTTAATGGTTCATACTAGTGAAAAGCCCTTTATGTGCGATAAGTGTGATTATAAATGTAAGCAAAAGAGTTCCTTGAAACTGCATATAATGACTCATACTGAAGCAAATCCTTTTATGTGCGATAAGTGTGATTATAAATGTAAGCAAAAGAGTTCCTTGAAACTGCATATAATGACTCATACTGAAACAAAGCCTTTTATGTGCGATAAGTGTGATTATAAATGTAAGCAAAAGGCTCACTGGAAACGGCATTTAATGACTCATACTGAAGCAAATCCTTTCATGTGTTATAAGTGTGATTATAAATGTAGGGAAAAGGGTAACTTAAAACGACATTTAATGACTCATACTGGAGAAAATCCTTTTAAGTGCGATAAATGTGATTATAAATGTAAGCGGAAGGATAGCTTAAAACGGCATTTAATGACTCATACTGAAGCAAATCCTTTCATGTGTGATAAGTGTGATTATAAATGTAGGGAAAAGGGTACCTTAAAACGGCATTTAATGACTCACAAGTAAAAGTCAAAGTATTATTATCATAAAAATGTTTAAGTAGTTGCTTTAAGATAAGTTTTTCAAAAATTTTACTTAACGTTAGTACTGATATTGGTCTAAAATTAAAGAGGGTCTGAGGTACTATAGTTGCGTCGCTACAAGACAAAAAAGAGTGAAATACGGCTATTGATGAACCAGAGATTTCCTACGACAGTATTGTTTTTTTGTGCTCTTAAGATGGATATTGGAAGGAAAATCAGGTGGCTCCCACCTGATTTTTCGATGTGGGTAGGGGGGAGGGGGGATTTAGCTTTAACGACGTTCTAGGTAAATAACTGCGTAAGTTTAGGTACTAAGTCAAGTTTAGTATCATTTTCGTATAAATCGAAGGTCTGGATTTCAATTCTGGAATAATATTTGGGGCAGTACATAGTAAAAACAAGCTAAATTTAAAAAAATGTGATATACATTTCAAATATTATGCACTTTTACTATTTGTTACTTCCATTTTCTACAATTTTAGTGGATAAATAATGTCTTCAGGGAGTAGCACATACCTGGTTTGGATATACATAAAATTTGACAACATTCTTGTAGTGAAAGTATGTTAACAATATTAAAAAGCATAAGAGCTGAGTAAATTTCAAACAAATTACAACAATTTGAGACCAAATCTTGGTAGTTGCCAAGTTTGGTAGGTATTATATTTGTATGAATTGGGGATGTGGAATTGATTTTTAGATTATTATTTGCACGATTCAGATGTAAAAAAAAAAAATAGACTTGAAAAAAATCCAAAGTAATCACAAATTTCCATAGTCATCAAAGGTGCTAGTTAAGATCTTTCATTTAAAGTACCGCATTAGGGTTTAAAACAATTTATAAAGTAGTTATAACTATGGGAGCTTTGTAACAAAGTATGAGACGTAGTATTGGTGATGAAATATTTTGAAGACGAAATATTTCGGTTCCGCCGGGTAGGATTTTTTTATGATGTAGTATAAAAATGTTGTGCTAATTAAGACCTTTCAATCGAAGTACCGCAGAAACGTGTGCAGCGTTTTCTAAAGTAGTTATGACTATTTGAGGTTCATTATTTCTTACTATGAAACTAAGTATGATTGACACCAAAATAACTCCGCTCCACTGAGTGGGATGTTTTTGATCTATAGAAATAAATGAAGTACTCATTATGACCTTTCAAATGAGGTACACCACACCAAAAAATGACATAGCAGTCAGGACGTTCTGGGTTAGGCACGTAGGTTACTAGCGCAGTGCATCAAACTCGGTCGAAAGAGACCGTGCGTGGGGTCGTATTTTCGTCATAACTTCGTAATTTTTAAGGCAAATTGGAAAATTTAAGTTCCGGGAATACTACGAAAACGAAGCTAATTATTTACTACCCAACTGTTAATCTAATTAAAATATTAATTAGTTATATTGCCTACCAAACTTCTTCTGTCTAGAAAAAACTCATAAAAAATTACTTATTTAAATTATAGTTCAAAATATGATTCCTACAATGAAATTGATTTCGCATATTTTGTTAGAAATTTGACTACCTCTCATTTGATATCTAGTTTTTTCAAATTAGATAAATAGTTACCGCAATATCCGACAAAATCTAAACCTATTAGGTGCCATCTTTGTGACTTCATAAATGGCACCCCCACCACTTTAGGAAGCGGCGATATGCATTTTGATAATCAGTAAGCCACGCTGATTCCAACGATACCTGTTATAAAACTTTCCAGTCATACGGAAATTACAATTTTTCAACTTTTCACTCTACTAAAAAACTAAAAAAAACTAACATCGAAAATCTTGGTGGCTCCCCTTCTTATAACTATTCTTAGGTCCTAAGGACCAAACCTTACCAAAGGAAATCTTTGGTTCACGAAAAGCCGTATTTTATGAGGTAGACACCCGACTACTATCAGATTTAAACAGTGGAACTACTTTACTCAATTTCATTAAATCAGGAAACGCACCACAATCGGAAAAGTATTTTTGTAGTGCACAAATTTCGGTATGTTTTATGCACATTAAAATAAAAAATACTGTTTTTTTTTTATTTTGGAGCTTACTCAAAAACTCTCAGAGCTATAACCATTTAAGTGTTTCTAACAAAACGACGAAGTCCATGGACACAATACTAGCGCCAGCGACATTAATAGCGCGCTCTAAATGAAGGTAGGTACCTACGTGTCACTGTGTGCACATGAGTAGAGATTTGAGATGACCAGAGACTAAGGTTGTTCGGAGCTGTCAAAATGAATACGTAATTGTGACATAATCATATAGGGTTGGCACAGGTGGATTATATTAAATAAAAAAAACTTGAGAGGTGTCAAGGGACACCCGGATACAACGAAGTTCCTTTCGATTAATTAGTTAAGAAGTTGTAACAAATTAAAGTTTTTTGTTTTTTAATTTTTTTTTATTTCTACTTTTTTTGTAAATAATCGTCGCGACACCACACTGTTCAATGCGAAATAGAAAGACGAAACGAAAATAACTGGCTTGCTTTCTATGCAGAAAGTGTCGTTACATCTTTTGGTCAAAATTGTTTCCGTCTCATTTTTCTCAACGCGCGATAAGGAACTTCGTTCCAAAAAAAGTGTGTAAGTATCAGTGTCTTTTATTTTATTTTTTAGGGCGGGATCGAGACTTACGCGAGTAAAACCGCGGGGTGCAGCTAGTAGGTAAATAAATGAATGATAAACATAATACCTAAATCAGAAATTTTTATGGCTTTCCGGGAAACTTTGATGTCACAGAATCGAACGTTAAATAGATAAACGTTGACATATTAGAATTCACAAGTAGTATGTTATACATACATATAACTATGCTTTCCGTCGTGTCTAGTCACTATAACACAAGCCTAGTTGCTTAGACTGGAGCACTCACTAAATCGTTTCCATTCTTCCTCCCTCCCTCTCTATAAAAGAAAATCTTCTATCCGTGGTCTGGTCACGATAGCACAAGCCTAGCTGCTTAGGTTGGGGCACTCACACAATTAGTTTAGGCTTGTACAGACAGACATAATAACACTATATTTTATTAAACAATATGAAACAAACATGCGACGCGTGACGTTTACCGCTCGCATGCGAGTGTGACAGCCCTAAACTTGGGCACTGGCCGAGCCAGTATAGACCGGTTTCTCTCCGTACGTGACGGGCCGCCAGTTGCTCAGGCCCACACGCGCGTCAAGCTTGTAGTAGTGGACTTGTCAGAGAGCCTTGTATGACACATTAGTCTCTGGTTGTATTATTTACTCATGTGCTGTGTGTATCAATACTGAGATACCCAATAATTTAGAAATTGCAGGAAGTTTTTCACATTAAGTTTTGGATTTTTTTTTTTGCGTAAATGTACCTACTCCACTGCCGACATAATATATTCAGCAGAAAAAAAATGTGCACTACAAAAATACTTTTCCTGTATACATCTATTACAATCCCGTCACATTATCTCGAGACCTGGCTCGATGACGTCACGTCGATGTCAGCAACGAAAGTGCTACGGTACTGACGCGCTGTGGCGAGCGCGGGGAGGTGAAAGGAGAACGGGGCGGGAGGTTCGCATTCCAGCGAGGTCTCGAGATAATGTCACCGGGTTGTAAATACAATTATAAGTTCCGGTATAATCAGTTCAATAATTTAGACTTAACAATCGGAACGGAGATCTCCCGTAAATCTTTGGTTTTATTAATATTAATGTCATGATTTTTAACATATTAGAATTGAAATATTTTATTACAATTTGGTACATTGGTTCTTATTAAAGGGGTCCGGACATTTAGTATTGGTGCTTGGCATAGTGGTTTTTTTTGCGCGGTGCCTTTCTAGACCCAATCGATAGAGGGCATTACAGTCAACAAATATTGTCTTCCCATCGAACCTCTACTGCTTAGAAGTTCGGTGTGAAGGCATTATTTGTTCGCCATTATGCCCTCTATCGATTGGCATGGCAAATTGTCCAAAGGCTTTTCTGCAAGGGGGTTAGAAGAGTTTAAAGCCTTCGTCAAAGTAATAGCTACATTAGGTACTGAAAAAAATCTCAAACTCATTTGCAGTCATTCAGGGTGTTAGTGGGGGAGCCCAGATACTGCAGTCAGTCAGCCATGTTTGCAGAGGCAGGAGTCGATGGCTTTGACGCAATTATCAGAAAGCGCTGCGCTTCACTGCTTAGGCGAGTGAGGGGCTCCGATAATGTCATTCTGAGTGCACTGTGTGACAGGTGGGACTCCACGATAATGGGGCACTGGTTGCATCTCCATGCCACTCCTAAGAGGAGAGTCAGATTGTGGTGATGGTTGGGGAAGGTTGGTAGTCATGTAATTTCTTTATAATTTAATTTTATAATTTAATATATTATGTACCTATGGAAAGAAATTTCTGAAATAAATGATTTATTATTATTATATTTGCGATATCTTGATTATTATTAGTTATATTAATTTTAATTCCCTGTTTCAGCATTAATTCCATGTAGCTTTAATTTTATCAACACGTGTTTTTTTATCACAGATTTTAGTCAATAGATTTAGTCAATAAATTTACCTTTATAAATATCTTTGGATAGTTTTGACGTAAACTCTAATTTCCTCTGATGTATTAACCTGTCTTTCCGCGTATAACTCATACAGTCTTTGTCTAGTTCGATGAATACCAACCGTTGCCCAGTCACTAAATTCGCGTTTGTCGGAGAGCACTATGGTTCTGGTCGTAAAGATAGACTGAAATTGGGCAATTTGGGCATTCTAAACCGCAAAGTAGTTATTATAGAATAGAACTAGCGACCCGCCCCGGCTTCGCACGGCTATATTGTGCATGTATTATACATAAAAACCTTCCTCTTGAATCACTCTATCTATTAAAAACCGCATCAAAATCCGTTGCGTAATTTTAAAGATTTAAGCATACATAGGGATATAGGGGATGGGTATTACATGTTGTTTCTAGTCTCTTATTAATATGACAGATACGAAATTAAAGTAACTGATCATTTGAACTTAAGTGGGTTAGCACCTCTAGTTTTGTTGCTAAGATCGAAACATTTGCCGTAAAACACATATTTTTCAAATTATTTCGATTATCTCTGAAGGTGTAGGGTTTTTCAAAAAGTTGCATGGAATAATTTATTATTTTCTTAAAGTATTCTAGCGATAGGTGACTTAAAAAAATACGATTTGCAAAGATTTGAGCATAAATGGTTAAGTCAAAAACACTATAATTTCTATCGCCTCTATTTTCCGAAAGGGCAGGTGGGGCACGCTGTTCTTGGTGTCAGATGAGAGATAAAGAGCCATACTTAACACACTTTATAGCCAAAGTGCGTTAGCTCCTTTAGGTTTGATGCTAGAGATCAAAACGTATGCTGTTTCATACATTTATTTTGACGAATGTCGATTTTCTCGGAAATTATTCATAATTTGATTTCTTTCATAGAATAGTTTCTCATTGTTTTTACGAGCTCTAACGGTTGCCATTAAAAAAAAATGTAAATTTTCAAAAAAGTTCCCTAAGTCCGCGATTTTCCAGTTTCGACCCACTGTGCGTCGGAGCAACGTCCGAGCAGCACTGACACTGAACAACTGGCAATAATCATATTTTTTGTTAGTCTATCTATGGCAATAATTATGCACAAGCCGTGCGAATGCGAAGCACTTAAATAAAAAAAATACAAAATACCGATTTTTTTTGAAGTGAAAACTTCATAAGGCGCGTTGGGCACTTTTGTGGGTGAGCATTTTCAGCCGTTCTCGCGACAGATGAGATTTTACACAGATATACAGTTTTCACTTCTGCCTGCACTCCCGGAGTGCGCTGTTTTTTTTTCTCTCTTGTTTGGCCCCACGAACGTTATGCCATTTTCATCTTGTTCTTCATTATCAGCGGGATTTTTTTTTTTCAGTTATGGCTTCGCACGGTTTGTGCATATAGCCAGTATCAAGTAATATTTTGCATCAAGTTATGGCCCGATTTACAGAAATCGGGCTCAAAGTGTTTAAAGATGGTCAAGTCGTCAAGTCACAGTTTGTCAAGTCAGGGGCAAGGAGGTTAAAGTGGGTCAGGGGTCATAGTAAAGCAGTGGCTACTTTACTATAACCTTGTAGGAGATTTTGGAGGCAACGAGAAAAGTCCATGTTTGACACTGATTTTTACTTTCACTACACTTGTGCACTTTCACGGAACTAAATTAGATAACTTTCCACCAAAATTATACAATTTAACTCGGTTTACAACTAAGTTTCGTGTAAATAAAACTGCAGCACGACATGTTGTTGGCTCGTTCCCGCCAAAACCAAATACCGATTTACGTTTTGATGTTTGTGAAATTCTCAATGTAAAATGAAATATATTGTCAATGTCATAACATTACCTACCATTAGATTTTGTTTATTCATTCAAGCAAAGGACCAAGGAAATAGGCAAGCTGATAGTTCTTATTTACGTTTAGCTTGTAATCTATCAGTGTGTGCAGTGTAATCAGTAAATAATACAGGCTAGCCCAAAACGTAGTGATTATATCCTCTTTGGTAGCACCGAGACAATGGACGCGCCTCCGACCGCTGTGTGCCGAGTGTGTCTCGCTGGTGATCTTAACACGTACAGCGTCGCGAACACGGCGCTAGAAGAGACTTACGATGTAGTAACCGGCGTCAAGGTAAGCCTGTGTATGTGTAGCGTGTGTGTTGTGTGTAGTGGGGGCTGTGTGTGACAGTGTGTGTTGTATGGTTGCAGCTGCAGCGAGCTGGCCGGCCGACTGCGTTGTGCTGCGTCTGTGTGTCGCAGCTGCGCCGATGTCGTAGGTTTATTCAAACTGCGAGGGAATCCAACGACGCCCTGGACCGGTGGTACCAGAACCACACTCACACAGACGTGAGTACCTATATCATATGATATGAGCACTTTACTAGCAAATAGACACTAGTCTACATCTATTCACGTTATGCTTTCAGTCCAAGCTTACGGCGAGGCCGCTGTTCTCCCTCACCAAGATCTCACCTGAGGTTTTGGACATCTGGGAGCCACAAGTCAAGCAGGAGCCGACAGAAACAGGTGAGGAGACAGTCAAAGTTAATGTAGATACTTATTAGTAAAAATTTTACTTCGACTGGTTGGGCTTCTAGGCGGGTCACCGAGAGTGGTTAAATAAAACAAATAACCTCTGGGTGGTTTTGGATTTAGTTTTAGTTGGATAGAGTTGCAATAAACTTATGGGATGGAATATCTGATATGGGATTTTGTAACGGTTTTCGGTAGAAGAAACACTTCAATCCAATCAACACAGAATTCCAATTGTCCAAAATTTTCATGTGAAAGGAATCCCTCTTCACAAAAACCCTACACAAGGTTTTGACTATAAAGACCCGCTACTTTTTTTAAAAATTAAGAGTGATACAACACAATGACATTTCGGAACTAACATATCTATTTATTTATGTTTCAGAGGATGCAGATCAAAATGATGCAGGAACTTTTATCACGGATGAAATAAAGCATGAAGTTGTAAGTGATCCCACACATGTTTCACAGACAACTGAAGACAGTACACAGATATCAGATGATGATCCAGAAAACACACAGGTGTCAGTCGATGAACAAGATAATACCCGGGTGTCAGATAATGAACAAGACAAGAAACATGTGCCAAATAATGGAAGTAGTGACCACACAGAGTCTTGTGGTTTTGAAAGAAACATATCAAACAATATTGAATGGGTGAATGTACAAGATTATATTGATGCTGATGATGACAACACAAATGTTTCGAATGAATTTAAACTTGATATTCAGGAGGTGGTAGATGATGTGGGAAGTGAAACCGCTCCTGGGACATCAAATGTTGGAAGGAAACGCACGTCGTTAGATCAGGATATTCCTACAAGAAGTCTTAGATCCGGGAAACGAATCAAGTTGGATCAAGATACGACTGGTGAGTATTCTTTATACACAGATTTTACGTCACCTCGCCTCAAGGTGCCCTGCGGGCTTATTATTATTATGGAATAAACATTAACAAAACAAAGACAAATAGCTTTGAAACCGAAGATCTTAGTTTATATTAGCCATATTTCTAGCATTTTATCTACTAACACCCACGGGATCAGGAGTGATGCGTGTGAAACCGCGGAGCGCAACTAGTGTATAATATGAGTGTGTCGGTACCCCTCACAGATGGTCCCAAGCTGAAGCAACGGAGACCGATCACCTCGAGACAACACCCTTCCAACATGTGGAGAGATCAATTACCTTGAGAATATTTTTACTTATTTCTTATCAGAATCGACAAATGGCTTGAAAAGTGGAGAATAACAGCTAGTGCCTCAAAATCAACTCAAGTTACCTTCACCCTGAATCATGGCAACTGTCCGCCGGTTCGATTGGGTAACAGTGAACTGCCACATAGGGACTGTGCGAGGTACTTGGGTCATGCATCTTGACAGAAAACTGTTGTGAAGGACGCACATCACAGTCAAGAGAGACGAAGCAAATCACCGCTTTAGAAACCTGTATTGGCTACTCGGAAGAACATCAAGACTATCCTTAGAGAATAAGATTCTAGTATACAAAGCAGTTATCAAACCGATATGGACATACGGGATTCAACTCTGGGGTACTGCATCCAAAAGTAATGTCAACATAATACAACGGCTTCAAAACTCCATCCTAAAGTCAGTATCAAATGCGCCCTGGTTCATAAGAAATGAGGAAGTCCATAAACATCTAATGGTTAACACAATACAGGAAGAAATTAAAATCGCAGAACACTCATATAAAAATCGCCTCGAACGTCATCCCAATCAATTGGCTGTAGGCCTGTTAAACCCAAGCGCATTAAAACGGCTTAAACGCCATAACATACTGGATCGCAATGGTTAAGATACAACCTAGTGCCATGCCCGTTGGGGTCATCGCGCTTCACGCCACTGAAGACCTACAACTTATTTGTTTATAGCCTGATGGCTGATTGCGACTGAACATACGTAACCCCAATAAATTTCAATACAAACAAATCTACAGATCTTACACTAAGCGCAAGTATCTAAGGTACCTATTGAAAATGTAATTTAGAAATTATAAAGCATAAGTACGATAAAATTTGGCAAAAATACGAACGTGAACAGAGCGTAGACTGACCTCGCGCGTGAGGGACCTCCGACACCGACAGCCTACAGTTTTTATCCAACTGCCTCCTAAGATTGCTCAAACTGTTGCTTAATTCAACACACGAGTTTATTTTTTCATAATAAAAAGAAGGTTTTGGGAACTCCTCAATCCAAGTTGTTTTTTTGAACACGCTTTTATTAGTTTCACCTGTATGTTTGCTTGTTTGTATGTAACCGACGCCTTTGGGCACGATTTTGCCCTACTTAGAATGATCAGATTTAATTCAAACTTTGCACACTTGTCAAAGACCGATGACAATGCAATATTATGATAACATGGTGCTGATCTGATGATGGAGCTGGAAGGTGGTCATAGGAACTCTGTAATGAAACGACGAAACCCTATCGAGTTTGGGCTCGTTAGAATCATCTTGACGAGTAGTTTTGGCTTTCAATGGTGACCAGGGTCTGATGATGGAGCTGGAAGGTGGTCATAGGAACTTCGCAATGAAACGACACAACCCCGTCGAGTTTGGGCTCGTTAGAATCGTCTTGACGAGTAGTTTGGCTTTCAATGGTGACCAGGGTCTGATGATGGAACTGGAAGGTGGTCATAGGAACTTCGCAATGAAACGACACAACCCCATCGAGTTTGGGCTCGTTAGAATCGTCTTGACGAGTAGTTTGTCTTTCAATGGTAACCAGGGTCTGATGATGGAACTGGAAGGTGGTCATAGGAACTTCGCAACATAAAGACACAACCCCATCGAGTTTGGGCTCGTTAGAATCGTCTTGACGAGTAGTTAGTCTTTCAATGGTAACCAGGGTCTGATCTAACATATTTCGGTAATAAAGACCAAAAAGTATAAAATAAATTAATAGTTTAAAAAAAATAAAAAAACACGCTTTAAAAAAATCCAACTAAAAATATAAAAAAACAAATTTAATAAAGGTGAATGGGCATTTTCGTATAGACGGTGTCCCACCTGTTGTATAGAGTCGAATTATATGTCATATGACAGGTCATGAAAGTAGCTTTATTTTATTGTTGACATTAATCCTGTAACTCGAATAGGGACGGATCTAGGACGTTTTCAGTTTTGAAAAAAAATGCTTTCTATTTAGGTTGAGATGTACGTCATTTGAAAGCTTTTGACAGTAGCATTATTTTATTACACGACACTGATCCTGAAATAAGAACAGGGACGGATCTAGAACGTTTTTAGTAAAAACGCTGTCCAGATTTATATAGTTTAAAAGGTGGTAACAGTAGCTTTATTGTTTAACACCATTCCAGAAAGATACGAACTGGAACGGATTCAGCGCATCATGAATTGATTGAAAAAAGAAATGGTTGTCTATAAAATCGGTTTACGGACGATAATTTTACGTGATAACGTCATAAGAAAACGATGGAAAATTGTGATTTTTTGATTAGCTTTTATTTTTATTCTTTTCCGTTATATTTATTTTCCTTTTTGTTTCATATATATTTTTTCTTTATATACTTAATTCTTCTTCTATTCGTCTTTCGTCACCTTAACACAAGCCAGATGACCGATATTATATCGCTCGGATGATGATGATAAAACAAACACGAGACGCGTGACGTCTACCGGAACAAAACGGCGTCATTGGCATATTGTTACCATGACGCCTGACAACAATCTTTTTGTGAATGCAGGTGTTCATCAATTAATTATACGTTAAAAAACTATCTATATCTATTTCAGTTGATTTGATAGTGATTGAAACAAGAATTAACTATTTTCTATGATTTATCAACTATCTTGTGTCTTGTGGAAAATCTTAAGAAATTGTAGTTATTAATTGATTAACCATTTGGTTCTCACCGATTGTATAACTATGACGCCAAAGCAAGTCACTGAATGAATTAATCAACATATAAAACCCAGTTTTATTTGAAGTATAAGAAATGTAATCCATGGGAAGAAAACGAGACTCCGAAAAAGTTATTTTTAGGATCGCCAGTCCGGCGATCCTAAAAAGAACAGCAGCAGGGTTGCAGCTAGCAGGGTTGTCAAAATTAGCCTCCTTAAATGAGTAATTTTTTTCCCATTATTGGAGTTAGTTTCAATCCTCTTGTAGAAACAGTTATGAAAGATGTTATTTAAAAAGAACTTTCTGAACTTCAGACATTGTTTTGTTTGAACTTATGATGACGACAGATGCATTATTTACATCAACTCGATGGCTATGCAAAGCTTTTTTCTGGCAGAAATAGCATACAGCAGCAGACCTATAGTATACATTATGCGTGGGTTGATCCTCTAATCGGAATACCGTTCGTTTTTTCTAAACCCACATTTTATTTTAGTGTTCTGACAGTGCTGTTTAAATTAAACATATTTTGTCTACGACAACACCTTAATATTTTAGAGTTGCTGGTGTTTGTCACCCTTAATTTTTCATTTATTTACGTAGGTTAAATGCTCAGAGTTGGTTCTTAGTCGAATTAGTATTTAGCTAGTTCACTGTGTTGTCAGTAAAATCCTGGAAGCGTTTGATAAATCCTTCTTCTACAAAAGATTTCACCTGCAGGGTGAATCTTATATCATCAGCAAAAAGCTTTAGTGTTTTATGAATGAATGAATGAATACAAAATAAAGATTTTGAACTGTGGTGATGCCAATTTGGGTATTTTTTGCCAGTCAAGTTCCCTTATGAAAGCAAAGACTTTGGTAATAGTACTCATGTTTATCAGAACAAAGATTTCATTGTCATGAATTAAATCCTGGTTGTTACCTTTTTTGTAACGACCAATATTTAAAAAAGCAGGTATTTTATCTAAAGGTAAAATACCTGCCCTAATTTGTTTGGGGTCGGCGCAGTATATCTTCTTTTTCCATTTACTCCTATTAGTCATCGTTCACATTTATCTCTATCATGTCTTGTCTCACGCAGTCCATGCATCTTTTCTTAGATCGTCGTCTTCCTCTCCACTCCTCTACATTCATACTCATCACTCTTCTAGTCACATGCATCTCTTCTCTTCTCATCACATGTCCATACCAACTCAAACGGTTCTATTTTACTTTATCAGTAAGCGGTGCTACTTTTAGGCTTGCTCTAATTTACACATTCCTTATTTTATCCATCCTCGTTACTCCACACATCCATCTTAACATTCTCATCTCCGCCACATGCAATCTTCTCTCATCCTTCTTCTTCATGGCCCAGTATTCCGATCCATACATGAAGACGGGTCTTATCATGGTTTTATAGATTTGACCCTTCAGTTTAAGGGGTATTCGCGGGTCACAAGTGGTTGATGTGATCTGTCGCCATTTCCACCATCCAGCCTTAATCCGATGTACAACGTCCAAGACCATGGAAGGCGATGAGTTCTCGTGGGCATCTTGACCAACCTCTTTAACCGCATACTCGAGACCGGCGAGATCCCTGCCTAATAGAGATTTAGTGTTATTACCCCAGTTTTCAAGGGCAAGGGATCGGTGTAGGAGTGTGGCAGTTATCGAGGTATAAAGGTCATGTCCCACACCATGAAGCTCTACGAGCGGATAGTCGACTCTTGGATCCGACAGAAGTGCACTGTCTCTGGGTGTCAATATGGTTTCCGCCCCGGGTATGGCACCATGGACCCTTTCGCCCTAAGGATCGTTATGGTGAAATACAGGACGAAGAATACGCCTCTGCATTTTCTATTCCTAGATTTGCTGAAGGCCTTTGACTGTGTTCCTCGCATGATGATCTGGTGGGCGCTGCGGCCCAAATAACCCTTCCCTGTTACCGTTGCAGTCCACCAGTTCTTGTTCAGCGTAATATTGGATGCACTGTCTGTAGCCATCAGAGATGCACGCGAGCAGCCTCCGTGGCTGCTCATGTACGCTGATGATATTGCACTGGCGGACTCGGATAAGGGGCAACTGGTCCAACGCGTAGGTACACACGTGGAAGAAGTCACTTGAGAACGGCGGCATGCAACTGAATGTGGCGAAGTCAGAGTACTTGGCTTGGCCACAGATCTCACACCTGTCTGCGTAGACGGTCATATGGTTGAGCGGACAGACCAGTTTAAGTACCTGGGATCTGTGCTTCACGCGTCCGGCGACGCGACGGATTACGACGTCAAGTCACGCATTTCAGCGGCTTGAGCCAAGTGGCATGAGGTGACTGGTGTCATTTGCGACCCCAAAATGCCGGTTAAACTAAAGGGACGGGTCTATAAAACCATCATTAGATCTGTTCTATTGTATGGTAGTGAGGCGTGGCCGGTGCTTGAGTGACATAAGTAGGAACTGCGTGTCACGGAGACGAAGATGTTGCGCTGGATGTCTGGAGTGACGCAAAACTCTCGCGTCCGGGGCAGCCTTCATGTCCGAGATATTGCAGATAAATTGCAAGAATGTCACCTACGCTGGTACGGTGACGTCTTACGGAAACTCGCTAGTTACGTGGGGAACAAATGTCTTGCCATGGTGCCTCCGTCAGGTCGTGGCAGACTGGGTAGACCTAAGAAATGCTGGCTTGACGTCGTAAAGGGTGATATGCGGGCAAATGGCCTCAATAACCGGGATGCCGAAGATCGTGCGAAGTGGAGGCTAGGAAAGCGAACCCTGGGCTCCCGAGAGGCATGCAACCGGGAACATCGCTCGGATGATGATGATGACAACGTCCAAGACCAGTCGCCAGAAAGAAATCAAGGAAAAAACGGGTAGACTCTGTCGAGGACGCAGCCTCAGTGTAATTCATAAAACGTTTTATTTTACGTCAAATTAACACGATTCTTAACAGATATATCTTATTCAAAGTCATTGTTAGAAGGTTAGATTAGCTACGTCTTCTTTCTATGCACCCTTTACACGCTATAACACATTTATGACGTTACAACGTTCGTTGCATTTAATCTTTACAAGTAATTAAACCCCTACTCTTCTGACCGATTTAAAAGATTTATCACGTCAAAAAAGCTTGTTCTAGCGTCTTGACTTATGCTCACGGCAAGGATCCGAGAATCAAAATAATTGTTTACCCTCCGAAAAGGCTTGCTGCGTCAAATAACATACATCTCAGCCTTTCAGATAACGTACATAGCAACATCAACCTGTTCTTTAACTATAAACGTCCTTAATCCGTTCCTGTTCGTATTTTCAGATAGGAGTCACACAATAAAGCTACTGTTACGACCTTTCAAACTATGTTATACATCTCGACAACAATATTTTTTACTAAAAACATCCTAGATCTGTGCCTGTTTGGATTTCAGAGTTAGTCCGTCACAATACAATTAAGCTATTAACAGTATTTTTCAAATCAAATCATCTCGATCTCAACTTTTTAATGTTTTTAAGTATTAAAAATGTTTTAGATCCGTCCCTGTTCATATTTCAGGACCAGTGTGATACAATATAATAGTGCTGCTGTCAAGAGCTTTCAAATGACGTACATCTCGACCTAAACGGAAAGATTTTTTTTCAAAAACTAAAAACGCCCTAGATCCGTCCCTATTCGAGTTACAGGGTTGGTGTCATACAATAAAATAAAGCTACTGTCATGACCTTTCAAATGACATATAACTTGAATCTATACAATAGGTGGGCCACTATGCCCATTCTCTTTTGGAATAAGAATGTTGTACTTAAATAGTAAGCGTGTTACATTGTGATGCTACACCTTCATTATTTTTCTTTTGCAATCACAATGTAACAAGCTTACTATTTAAGTACAACATTCTTATTCCAAATTTATTAAATAAGTATTTTCTATTTTTTTAGTTGGATTTTTTTTAAAGCGTGTTTTTTTAGTTTTTTTTGACAATACAATTATAGCATTTAAATGGAATTACCTAATTCGATTTTAAAAAATGGAAAAAGAGTCGCACATTAGGTGTCATACTACCCAAGTACGTGATGCATACATATTGATCATTTCACCTTATACCTGGCGGCCTACCGCGGTAAGTGCGTCGGCTTCAAACCAACGCGTCGGTTTACGCCGACCCGCGCCCCACACTGGGCGAAATTTTGAGCCTGTCTTTCATAGGAGTTTTGAAAAATTAAGTGGTTTTTGTCATGTGTTTTAAGTATGCAGGATTGTTGAGGACATCAAAACATTTAAAAATAAGTTATTCTGGTTTTTTTATTTCTAAAAAACACTACAAAATATGACTTTGTTTTTTTTTAAATAATAACACCATAATCACATATTTTTGAATGTTTTGATGTCCCCGACAATCCTGCATACTTAAAACACACGAAAACACTACTTAATTATTCAAAATTTCTATGAAAAGCAAGCTCAAATTTTTGCCCATTGTGAGACGCGGTTTGGGATATCGACCTCGGCTTGAAGCCGACGCACTTACCGCGGTAGGTATTGTTCTTAGACAATGGCACTCGGGTAGTAAGCGTTTGACACTCGTTTTTAACTCTTATCTGTAATATCCCTTCCTTCCATACCAATATACCAAGTCACTGTTTAAGCATCATTCGTTAAAATCATCATTCGATTGTTACGTTTTGTGCTTTCAATACGTCTTATCTTAATTCATTACAAAGGATACTTATATCGGGGTCCGTATCCAAGAAAATAATGTTATAATTTTTTTTGGTATGGAAAAATTTAGTTTTTCCTAATTATTTTGTAAGCGGGCAGAGATGTTAAAACCAAACTTACTAGGGATTATAGAGGGTATATTACTGCACATTATTGTCTAAAACACTTGCTTCATATCTCTGCCCGTTCAAAAACGGCAGGCGTTCTAAACTCATTTTTTTATTTCGCTATTTATAAGGTACATTTAAATGGAATTAAAGCGTATTTTTCCATTGTTTTAATACAATTAGGTAATTTAATTTAAATATTATAATTGCAGGGTCAAAAATTACATTAGGTACCTTATAAATCGCGAAATAAAAATATGAGTTTCGAACGCCTGCCGTTTTTGAACGGGCAGAGATATGAAGCAAGTGTCTCAGACAATAATGTGCAGTAATATACCCTCTATGATCCCTAGTAAGTTTGGTTTTAACATCTCCGCCCGCTTACAAAATAAGTACTAAAAACTAAATTTTTCCATACAAAAAAATTAACAACATTATTTTTCTTAGAAACGGGCCCCGATATAAGAAAAAGCTATTTTATAAAAGTGGTTTAGAATCATCTAAATACCTTGATTTTAAAATTTGAGACCCTTATTCGGACTTCGACCCCTAAGTCCCTGATTTTCGGAATCCGGACCAGTGTGCGACGTCGATATCCCAAACCGCGTCTCACAATGGGCGGAAAATTGAGCTTGCCTTTCCTGTCATACTCCTTGTATGACAGGAATAAGAAAACAAGATAGGATAAGAAGTAGCGAAATAATGGAAAAAACAAAAGTAGCTGACATGCTCACTCGAATAGACAAATTAAAGTGAAGATGGAGTGACTGGTACCCCAGAGACGGCAAACGCAACAGAGGATGGCAACAAGCAAGATGGTCAGATGACTTGAGACTTACGGCCGGACACCATAGGAGAAGGGTAGCGCAAGACAGAACCCAATAGAAAATGCTAGAGGAGGCCTATGCACTCAGAATTACGCGACATTCTTTAGTAATACTTCAACATTGCTATTTGTTATTAAGTAACCTAAATTCTGAATAAAGGGCTTATTATTATTATATGTTATTGTACCAGGTCCTGTTTGTCGTCTAGCACTAGGTAGGAACACAAGGAAACAATTATTTGTACTTTAAGTGCGTCCGACGGTCTCGAGCGGCCGCTAGGCAGTGAGATGCCGGGCGGACTGTCTCCCTCCCGCACCCTCCACCGCTAGCCTCACGAGCACGCCTGGCACACATTTATTATGTAATAAGGTTTAAGATGCTACAGTTATCATAATTTTTTCTTACGTTGTTTGGCTTCGTGCAACCCTGTATAAAGCCAGTGTGAAACGGAGTTGACAAAATCCTAAATCAAGGAAGTAGGATGAAAATACTAAATTTAGGTTAAATTGATAGCTACGGAGGTACCCCACCCCCCAGCAATCGATGATCCAGCCCCCTTATTACACCGTGTACCTATATTCGGACCGCCAGCCTTGCTGTGTGCGTTGCTGATCCCACCACCGCACCACCTATAAAAGCAAGCGCTTAGTCGAGCGCGCCCTCTTTTGCTGCTTAGTCTTCGATCGGTAAGGTGGTTGGGTTCGACGCTGCATACAGTAAGACTATTCCACATTATGTCATAGGGTTCTCTTGTATTCTCTAGAAAAGGTAACAACGTTGACTAAGTAATAAAAGGTGAAATGTGGCTCACCTCACCATCAACGTCAGTGGTTTATGTAGGTTTCAAACCTATTACCAACATACCTAAATACTTAGAGATTTAGAAGGTTTAGCTTACTATAAGGTTTGTATATATACTATACTAACTTCTGTTTCCCAAAAATCTTGTGTAAGGTGTATTTTTATAAAAACTCAAATTTTGAAATAGATTAAGGCTTTAAAAGCACGAGTAACGGCTGTTAGTGGACCGCCACAGAGCAAATATAGTCCGAACGTTGCATCTCTGAACACAACTAACGCTGATCAATGCTTCTTACAGATGGTCCCGGGCTCGAGCAACGGAGACCGATCACCGCGAGACACCACCCTTCTAACACCGATACAACCTCGACTCCTCGACAACAACGGAACATGTTCTCATGCTCACTATGTACTTATACAACTTATATAAAATGGAACTTGAAACTACATTCAATGACGCATACTGGAGCAAAGCCTTTTATGTGCGATAAGTGTGATTATAAATGTAAGCAAAAGATTAACTTGAAAAGGCATTTAATGGTTCATACTAGTGAAAAGCCCTTTATGTGCGATAAGTGTGATTATAAATGTAAGCAAAAGGTTCACTTGAAACTGCATAATATAATGAAGCATACTAAAGCGAATCCTTTTATGTGCGATAAGTGTGATTATAAATGTAAGCAAAAGGGTTCCTTGAAACAACATTTAATGACTAATACTGAAGATAAGCCTTTTATGTGCGATAAGTGTGATTATAAATGTAAGTGGAAGGGTGACATGAAAAAACATATGATTACTCATACTATTGCAAAGCCATTTATGTGTGATAACTGTGATTATAAATGTAAAGAAAAAGTTTCCTTGAAACTGCATAAAATCACTCATACTGAAGCAAAGCCTTTTATGTGCGGTAAGTATGATTATAAATTTAAGCAAAAGATTCTAATCAAAGATAATAGACAACGTTCAGTGTTGCCATTCAAACTAGTAAAAACGACCATTGCCATAAATAACAGTCTCTGGTCACTATCAGTGATGCACCATTATTACATTCTTAACTAACATTCTATTTATTTATTTCAGAGGATGCTGATCAAAATGATGCAGGAACTTTTATCACCGATGAAATAAAGCATAAAGTTCTAAGTGATCCCTCACATGTTTCACAGACAAATGAAGACAGTACACAGATATCAGATGATGGTCCAGAAATCACACAGCTGTCAGTCGATGGACAAGATAATACCGGGTTGTCAGATAATGAACAAGACAGAAAACAGGTGCCAAATAATGACAGTAGTAACCACACAGAGTTTTGTGGTTTTAAAAGAAACATTTCAAAGATTTCAGACGATATTGAATGGGTGAGTTTACAATATTATTTTGATGCTGATGATGACAAGACGCATGTGTTGAATAATGTTGAACTTGATATTCAGGAGGTGGTAGATGATGTGCGAAGTGCAACCGCTCCTGGGACATCGAATGTTGGAAGGAAACGCACGTCGTTAGATCAGGATATTCCTACAAGAAGTCTTAGATCCGGGAAACGAATCAAGTTGGATCAAGATACAACTAGTAAGTATTCTTTGTACTCATTTATATTTTTTAAGAAAACTTGGTAATATTATTATTTATATAATTATGTATTTTGTTTTAGTAATGTGTAGGTATAATATATTATGTTTTGTGTATTTTTTATAAAAACTCAAATTTCGAAATAGATTGAGGCTTTGAAAGCATGAGTAACAGCTGTTAGTGGACCGCCACAGAGCGAATATTGTCCGAACGCTGCATCTCTGAACACAACTAACGCTGATCAATGCTTCTCACAGATGGTCCCGGGCTCGAGCAACGGAGACCGATCACCGCGAGACACCACCCTTCTAACACCGATACAACCTCGACTCCTCGAGACCAACATAACTCGTTCTCATGCTCACTATGTACTTGTACAACAGATAAAAAATCATACTTGAAACGACATTCAATGACGCATACTGAAGCAAAGCCTTTTATGTGCGATAAGTGTGATTATAAATGTAAGCAAAAGGGTAACTTGAAACTGCATATAATTACTCATACTGGAGAAAATCCTTTTATGTGCGATAAGTGTGATTATAAATGTAAACGAAAGAGTAACTTGAAATTGCATATAATTACTCATACTGGAGAAAATCCTTTTATGTGCGATAAGTGTGATTATAAATGCAAGAGGAAGGGTTACTTGAAACTACATATAATGACTCATTCTGGAGAAAATCCTTTTATGTGCGATAAGTGTGATTATAAATGCAAGCAAAAGGGTTCCTTGAAACGGCATATAATGACTCATACTGGAGAAAATCCTTTTATGTGCGATAAGTGTGATTTTAGATGTAAGCAAAAGGGTTCCTTGAAACAGCATTTAATAACTCATACTGGAGCAAAGCCTTTTATGTGCGATAAGTGTGATTATAAATGTAAGGAAAAGGGTTCCTTGAAACGGCATATAATGACTCATACTGGAGAAAATCCTTTTATGTGCGATAAGTGTGATTTTAGATGTAAGCAAAAGGGTTCCTTGAAACAGCATTTAATAACTCATACTGGAGCAAAGCCTTTTATGTGCGATAAGTGTAATTATAAATGTAAGCAAAAGCGTTCCTTGAAACGGCATATAATTACCCATACCGGAGCAAAGCCTTTTATGTGCGATAAGTGTGATTATAAATGTAAGGAAAAGGGTTCCTTGAAACTGCATATAATGACTCATACTGGAGCAAAGCCTTTCATGTGCGATAAGTGTGATTATAAATGTAGGGAAAAGGGTAACTTGAAAACGCATATAATGACTCATACTGGAGAGAATCCTTTTATGTGTGATAAGTGTGATTATAAATGTAAACGAAAGAGTAACTTGAAAATGCATATAATGACTCATACTGAAGAAAATCCTTTTATGTGCGATAAGTGTGATTATAAATGTAAACGAAAGAGTAACTTGAAAATGCATATAATGACTCATACTGGAGAAAATCCTTTTATGTGCGATAAGTGTGATTATAAATGCAAGAGGAAGGGTTCCTTGAAACGGCATATAATGGCTCATACGGGAGAAAATCCTTTTATGTGCGATAAGTGTGATTTTAAATGCAAGAGGAAGGGTGACTTGAAACGGCATATAATTACTCATACTGGAGAAAATCCTTTTATGTGCGATAAGTGTGATTTTAAATGCAAGAGGAAGGGTGACTTGAAACGGCATATAATTGCTCATACTGGAGAAAATCCTTTTATGTGCGATAAGTGTGATTTTAAATGCAAGAGGAAGGGCGGCATGAAAAATCATATGATGACTCATACTGAAGCAAAGCCTTTTATGTGCGATAAGTGTGATTATAAATGTAAGAGGAAGAATGACATAAAAAAACATATGATTATTCATACTGAAGATAAGCCTTTTATGTGTGATAAGTGTGATTATAAATGTAAGAGGAAGGGTGACTTGAAATCACATTTAATAACTCATACTGGAGAAAATCCTTTTATGTGCGATAAGTGTGATTTTAAATGCAAGAGGAAGGGTGACTTGAAACGGCATATAATTGCTCATACTGGAGAAAATCCTTTTATGTGCGATAAGTGTGATTTTAAATGCAATAGGAAGGGCGGCATGAAAAATCATATGATGACTCATACTGAAGCAAAGCCTTTTATGTGCGATAAGTGTGATTATAAATGTAAGAGGAAGAATGACATAAAAAAAACATATGATTATTCATACTGAAGATAAGCCTTTTATGTGTGATAAGTGTGATTATAAATGTAAGAGGAAGGGTGACTTGAAATCACATTTAATAACTCATACTGGAGCAAAAGTATGAGTCATTATATTATGCCGTTTCAAGGATTCATTTCTAAAAACTTTTGCTTGCATGCGGTGGGTAAAACAGTAGTACTTATTATTATTGTAAATGCACCTAAACATAGGGTAGGCGATTTTACGGAATAACAATAGCCATATTGATTTTATCTATTTAATTCTGGGCAAATATTATACCATACCCTTTTCAATCGTTTATATACCTTTTGACAGCTCTAAGGGGGCGTCCATAAATTACGTGAGGTGTTTTTTGAAATTTTCTGTGAAAAAAAATTGCGTGATATTTGCCGAGACCCTCCCTCTCACCAACGTAAGATTAGATGAGATTTGACTCGACCCCCTCCCCCCCTTAACCATCTCACGTAATTTATGGACGCCCCCTAATACTTAATCAAATAGTTATACCCTGAGTCCTGACCCGTTACGGATTCGATTTCTTTTATCGATCGATTTTATTCATGATCTGACACACTCATTATGTTATCTCATTATCATCATTTAGGGCAGTTTAATGCAAAATAATAAAGGTTTTACGTGATTTGATATAAAATATAATCACAATTTATTGTATGTGTTATTAATATAATCGATAATCGATTTATTTCAAAACCATTTTATAGTATGTTGTCAATAATTACGAATGTGGGCGGGTCTCTCTAAGTGGGCGGAGCCCGTCTATGAAGTACAGAATTCCC
The DNA here is from genome assembly GCA_907269075.1 of Idaea aversata. NCBI lineage: Eukaryota > Metazoa > Arthropoda > Insecta > Lepidoptera > Geometridae > Idaea > Idaea aversata. The sequence goes on from OU026083.1 coordinate 1,759,780, forward strand.
TGTAGTACATTGTATCAAAAAATATTACAAAACTTTATGTGAGTGATCTGCTAAAAGTTAATTAAACGATTGGAAACACTATAGTACCTAGTACTATAGTATAATAATTCATAATAATATGTACAAGGCACAAAACATGAGCATATTAAAATACTAAAACATTTTAATATATTATTATAAGTAGGTAGGTACACTAATAATATTAATAATCACAAAATAATAACATCCAATGAAGTACTTCTACATAACTTAGATGTATACACGTTGATTTTCCAAGAACGACTGAGACTCGGGCGACGCCTTGCAGTTTTTATATATTCGTGCACAAACAACAAGATGGCGTCCACCCGAGTATCATCGTTTAACAACTTATAATTTAACATTTTATATTAAATAATATATCAGTTAATGTATAAATGCTATAATTATTTAAAATGAGTGATAAATAAATATACTGAATTAATAATTAGGTAAAATAGCTAACATTATGTAGGTTATTGGATATAATTATTTGGATCAAAAGTTGCTGGTACCTACTTTATAAATGATCTAATTAACATGATAGCTCAATGAAAGGCCGCGGCCACGAAGTGAGCGGTGCGGGAAGCGAGAGCGGGACGGCTAGATGCGTAGTGTCGTCACTAGTTAGGAGTGGTGAACGGTTGGTGTCTCACTAGTTGTATAGAGGCGAGTTGTATGTCATTTGAAAGGTCTTGAAAGTAGCTTTATTTAAATGTATGACACCAACCCTGAAACACGAATGGGGATGGATATAGGACGGGTTTTTTATATTAAAAAAGGTCGGGGTATACCTCATTGTAAAGGTCTTGACAGTAACTTTGATTTTATTGTACCACGCTAACCTTGATATCTGAACAGGGAAGAAATCAAGGACGATTTTAGTTTAAAAAACGGTTGCACTTCGGGAGTGCCGACAGAAGTGAAAACTTATAAAAAAAAGTACCTAATAAAAAAAAACTTTATATTTGAAATAACAAATATATGTACCTACCTACCTACATGCATATATGCACACACTATAGCTGCGTCTCGTAACGGTGTCGCGAGTTCAGAGATTTTATCTCATCTAAAAATATGCGTACCGCGCTAAAATAAGTTTTCACTTCAAAAATTGCTGTTTAAAGGTACCTATGTACCTACTTAAAAGTTTGTATGGTCGTGTCAAAATGGCGGAACCACTCTCTGAATTTAAAAACTTATTATTGTTATTGATACTACTGAATCACTACTATTTTATACCTTAAGTTAAAAATTTGCTACATTTTTCGTTCTAAATATACAAAAATTAAACTTTAGTTCTGCCATCTTGATGTCAAAGTTTACTTACAATTTAGTGCATGTTGTTAGAGAAAAAATGTTATAGAAATAAAGCACATTATAACAAATTTTGACTTTTGTTGATGAAACTTTTCTTGGAGTCAACATAGATTATTGTTGTGACTGGAAATCACATGTTAAGCAGGTGTGTTGTCGTTACATAGGTATGTATATGACAGTATATGTACTGTACGGGCTTATAGTCCATTGAAAAGTTACATTTGGGGTTGCATTTTTCTGAGGACGCAATTTTATTTTTTAGATATCAAAAGGGGGTTAGTCTAAGCTTAAATCCAAGTTTGAGGGATTGTAGCTCTTGTCCCATGGCCGCCATCTTGGAAAATGGGATATAATAGTAGTTTACCACACAAGGTATGTAAGCGAGCTATTACAGAACAAGATCCAATATGGCGCCCGTGGGAGCGCAGCTCGCAAAGGGCGCTATGGATCGAGTGCACCCGAGATATTTAGACGCACGAGCGAGCGAAGCGAGCGAGGATGAATATAGTTCGAGTTTGTACGACATCTTCGGCTTCAAAGATGACAGAAATCAGGCGTGCCGACCACTTATTCATCAGACGAATACTTGACATGATGAACTAGCATAAACTTGTATGTTCTTTTTTTAAATTTCAATACAGTCGTCGCTAGTGAACAAACATTTAGTTCAAATGAAATGCCGCCATTTTTTTTTTTTACAGTATAAAGCATTTAATGTAAAAAAAAAAAATTGACCAAGGTGTTTTGCATAGCTTGAACTGAAATAAAAAATGGCAGCATTTGCTGCCATTTTTATCGTTTTTTTTTTCAGTAAAAAGTTTCATTTTAAAACAAAAGAGATTGGCTAACCAAGGAGTTTGACATAGCTTGAATGGTAAAGTGAACTTTACAGTTCAAGCATTCACCCTATGCTTGAATGGTAAAGTGATTTGAAAATGGAACGTTCCATCTAAACAATGCACTGGTTGTAAATGACAACTTACACAGCCTCTTACCATACTAGTAAATCCTACTTTACGAGCAGTATGATGTAAATGGTTTTCACATCATACTGCTCGGTAAGTAGGATTTACTAGTATGGTAAGAGGCTGTGTAAGTTGGCATGTACAACACAGTGCATTGTTTACATGAAACGTTCCATTTTCAAGTCACACCATTCAAGCATAGGGTGAATGCTTGAATTGTAAAGTTTACTTTACCATTCAAGGTATGTCAAACTCCAGAGCAAAGTCCCATATTTCGGCCACATACACAGATATGAAAATTACAACGTACTCAAAATTATAATTGAAAAGGGGAAAAGAGGTAGAGGAAGGATAGGGTTTGCCTAGTGTGACAATATAAAATCCTGAACCGGTACTGTTGAAGCGGCTGTTCTAAGCAGAGCAGCTTAGGACAGAAAAATTTTTAAAGCTCTGGTCGCCAACATCTATCTAAAACAAGAAGAAGACAAACTTCTTCTCAAGCTTCTTTTTTTATGATTTTTTTCTGAATTTTTTAACGTTAAATGGATCTTGTAACTTCAACATTTTTGTATGGCTGATTGCTGATGGATCTACTGTAAAGTTCAGAAAATGGCGCTAAAACCAAATAGCCTGACACTGGTAATTAAATAATCATGTTGGATGTCGTATGCACAAACGTCTATATGGCGCGACATTATATTGCAGGTCTTATGAAAATTGATAGTCGTATGCACATACGTCTTTGTGGCACAATATAAAATTCGGGACTCGTGGTTACGACCGCTGCTGTACGCCATTTTGGCATGAAAATAATATCTGTCTGTCACTTAGACCATTTAACTAAGGACGTATCGACAAAAATCGCCGTACAAATATTTCTGCCACTTAATTGCGGGCGGCGAGGTAAACACGTATAGCACACTACGTAAATTCGACTGCTGCTTACAGAGACAAGCCACACAATAAAAAAAACACTCACACAATAACAAAAATACGTGTTATTACGCAGATGTCTAACGACAACAAACAAACATTTTGGTAGGGATCGTAGTGATGGGACACCACCAAGATTGTGATTTTGTTCGTCATGTCATGAATGAATGAATGAACGAAATGCTAGCTACTTTCTTTGAGTATTTATTTTTGTGAAATGTATTCGACTGATGCTAAGGCTACGCGGCAGGATGTGATTGTGATTATGACTAACCGCTGCGTGACATTTTGCCGTTACCGCAAACGCAATGTGCGGTTGAGAGTTGTGTTGAGAGAGTTGGAGAGTTGGAGTTTTATAAATCTAAGACTTTGATTGGTGTAGGGGTACAAAAGGTGCACTATTTGAACTTGTTTTAACTATAAAAGCAGAATCACAGACCTGATAGTTTGGCTGTAATTGCGATGTTTAGGCTAAAATCTGATGTTGACTAAAATTTTACAAAAGTCCAAATAACTTTTGAACCAGCGAATATTGCAGAACATACTTGGGGGTTAAATGGATAGGTACTGAAGTCCCTTACCCCCAACAACCGATGATCCGCATAGATAAAACGATTTTTTTACGATTGGCTGGACCCCTTCCTGAGACGAAGGGATAAAATAATAGAAACAGAGAGCCAATTAGAGGTTCCCACGCATAAAAACATAATACAAAAGAAAAACAGTGTGAGAAAACAAACAACACATTCAAAAGTCACCATCGCACAAGTACAATGAGTAGCAGAATAATAAAAACTAACAACTATCCAAAAACACACATTTGACAGACATACAGATTGATTGACAACCCACTGATCTTAAAAGGGTCCCGTTATATCCTGTTGAGAGAGGTGCGGAACCCTAAAAATATGATAATCGTGATAATAGGTAAATACATAGTAATTGATAACCTCTTCCTTTTTTTAAAGTTGGTTGAAAACTAGATATAAGATAAAAATTATTTATGGAACTTATCTAGCAAACCTATCCTAATGTCAGCAGTCAACCATACAAAAAAAGTTTGAAGTTGAAGTTAGCAAACCTAGCTAGATCATTAATTATAGCGTAGGTACGATTTAATACCCGTTGTTTATTCAGTGGTACAAAATCATGATCAATCAAATCATTATTTTACTTGGCAATATCGACTGAGACTCCCTAAGCCATTATTCACACTATCCCATCACTAGTTCAGTAATTTTTTGGCAATATCAGTTATGTTTCATTCACTCCGATATGTGTTATCTGTGGAATACTATGGATATAAAAAAAATGTCTCCGTACTGTGGTAGTTTGCTATCGCTAGGATGTAAAGTTTGTTTAAAGATTTTACCTAAATAAAAACGTGCCGGTGCATAATTTTTACTTAGTTGTGTTATGAAACACCGTGATTTTTCGTATTTGACGTTTCTGATCGCCTTTTGAACGAATTGACTGCGCATTTCACCATTTTGGAGGAGCTCGTAAATGCGACACAATCACCAACAATATCGTTAGATATCGCTTGAACTAGTTTTATTTAACGTAGATGATCAGTTGCCAATGTACTTAGCCTGAGGGGGAAGACCTTGCTTGCTATCCCCATATAGTTAAATGCTCGAAGGTCTGTCATCTTACGTCTAAAAGTATTTTATTTATATCTTTTTTAAAGTAATTGACCGTTTATTACAAAAAATTGGGGTTTGTTGTACCTATTGATAAAATTAGAAAAGAATGGCTTAAAAAAACGCATTTTTGCGTGTACGACCCTTTGACCTGAAGCCCGCGATATGCACAAGCCGTGCGAAGTAGGATAAAAAAATACAAAATACCGATTCACGTTTTGTTGTTTGTCAAAATTGTCAATGTAAAATAAAATATATTGTCAATGTCATAACATTACCTACCATTAGATTTTGTATATTCATTCAAGCAAAGAACCAAGGAAATAGGCAAGCTGATAGTTCTTATTTACGTTTAGCTTGTAATCTATCAGTGTGTGCAGTGTAATCAGTAAATAACACAGTGTAGCACCGATACAATGGACGCCCCTGCGGCCGCTGTGTGCCGAGTGTGTCTCGCTGGTGATCTTAACACGTACAGCGTTGCGAACACGGCGCTAGAAGAGACGTTCGATGTAGTAACCGGCGTCAAGGTAAGCCTGTGTATGTGTAGCGTGTGTGTTGTGTGTAGTGGGGGCTGTGTGTGACAGTGTGTGTTGTATGGTTGCAGCTGCAGCGAGCTGGCCGGCCGACTGCGTTGTGCTGCGTCTGTGTGTCGCAGCTGCGCCGATGTCGTAGGTTTATTCAAACTGCGAGGGAATCCAACGACGCCCTGGACCGGTGGTACCAGAACCACACCCACACAGACGTGAGTACCTATATCATATGATATGAGCACTTTACTAGCAAATAGACACTAGTCTACATCTATTCACGTTATGCTTTCAGTCCAAGCTTACGGCAAGGCCGCTGTTCTCCCTCACCAAGATCTCACCTGAGGTTTTGGACATCTGGGAGCCGCAAGTCAAGCAGGAGCCGACAGAAACAGGTGAGGAGACAGTCAAAGTTAATGTAGATACTTATTAGTAAAAATTTTACTTCGACTGGTTGGGCTTCTAGGCGGGTCACCGAGAGTGGTTAAATAAAACAAAAAACCTCTGGGTGGTTTTGGATTTAGTTTTAGTTGGATAGGGTTGCAATAAACTTATGGGATGGAATATCTGATATGGGATTTTGTAACGGTTTTCGGTAGAAAAAACACTTCAATCCAATCAACAAAGAATTCCAATAGTCCAAAATTTTCATGTGAAAGGAATCCCTCTTCACAAAAACGCTACACAAGGTTTTGACTATAAAGACCCGCTACTTTTTTTTGAAATTAAGAGTGATACAACACAATGACATTTCGGAACTAACATATCTATTTATTTATGTTTCAGAGGATGGAGATCAAAATGATGCAGGAACTTTTATCACGGATGAAATAAAGCATGAAGTTGTAAGTGATCCCACACATGTTTCACAGACAACTGAAGACAGTACACAGGTATCAGATGATGATTCAGAAAACACACAGGTGTCAGTCGATGAACAAGATAATACCCGGGTGTCAGATAATGAACAAGACAAGAAACATGTGCCAAATAATGGAAGTAGTGACCACACAGAGTCTTGTGGTTTTGAAAGAAACATATCAAACAATATTGAATGGGTGAATGTACAAGATTATATTGATGCTGATGATGATCACACGAATGTTTCGAATGAATTTAAACTTGATATTCAGGAGGTGGTAGATGATGTGGGAAGTGAAACCGCTCTTGGGACATCGAACGTTGGAAGGAAACGCACATCTTTAGATCAGGATATTCCTACAAGAAGTCTTAGATCCGGGAAACGAATTAAGTTGGATCAAGATACGACTGGTGAGTATTTCTTGTACTTATATTGTGAAAGTTGTTAAAAATGAGGTCTTTTTACCTCATATACCTACTATATTTCTTGCATAATTTTAATTTCAATCCAAAACTCAGTTCACGGTAATATTTTCCAGTCAACATTTCTTCTGAAAGGTTTAAGGGTTTAAGACGGTGGGTCCAAAGCAGAAATTGATATTAATTGATTTCGTTGCTCCATAACTTTCTTCAAAATTAAACCAGTGAAAACTTGAATATACATGTAGATGAAAATTAATTACGAGAAAACTACTGTAGGTGAATAATACATTCTTAAAATAATGTTATTGAACCTAAATGATTTTTGTGCTGAAAGCTGTATGATAAAATTGGATAGTTTCGGGAGCTGTGATTTCTAATTTTTACTGTTCAATCTTCATTCAAGACATCTAATCTTGCATGAAGACTGAACAGTACAAATAAAAGTTAAGTGAATTGATAGATATATACTTTATTTGTACAACACATGTAATAAACAGTAACAAAACAAAACAAATAGCTTAGAAACCGAAGATCTTAGTTTACATATGCCATATTTGTAGCATTTTATCTACTAACACCCACGGGATCAGGAGTAATGCGTGTGAAACCGCGGAGCGCAACTAGTGTATAATATGAGTGTGTCGGTACCCCTCACAGATGGTCGCAAGCTGAAGCAACGGAGACCGATCACCTCGAGACAACACCCTTCCAACATATTGTGGTGTAGAGAGGTCAATGACCTTATTAAAATACATACATATTTCTTAAATTTTATCAACTTTTTTGGGTCAGCCTGCCTAGCATGAAGACCAAAACACGATACGATAAAGCGATATCACGCGATATAACTACATCAACTCTCAAAATATGATACATAAAGCCGCCATGTTGAGTTTTTATTATAAATTGCGATAAAAATTATGATAAAAATTCAACATGGCGGCTTTATCTATCATATTTTGAGAGTTGATGTAGTTATATCGCTTTATCGTATCGTGTTTTGGCCTTCATGCTAGGCTAGCTGAATGACCTTTATTTAAAAACAGTTTGCTGATTTTTGATTGAACATACGTAACTCCAATAAATTCCAAAAAAAAAACTAGTTAGGGTGCACAGAAGTAGCCCTCAGCCGCTTTCTTGCATAATCACCAATAGCCCTGTGAAACATAATATGTAGGTATATATACAGCCGGACAACAAAAGTACTAGTCGAGTTCTAAAATTGACATTACATATTAGGTATTCATTAATTTAACTTTGAAATTACTAAAATACGAGCTAACCTGTAAATAAATTCTTCTTCCTCGCCCTTTCCCACTTTATACGGGGTCGGCTCTCTCCTAATTCTGTGGCGACAGGACAATCTGTCCTTAGTTGTCGGGTTGGGCAATTCTTCCTCTGAAATAAGTGACGTCATGCTGGTCCACCACGTAGCAGGGCATCGTCCTTCCATCCTAGCAAAAAAATGTGCTATAAATAAAATTAATGTGAAAGACGTCAATTCGACGAGTATGGTCAAGGGTCAGATCAGTCCGCTGCCTATGGTCTTCTAGGTTTAAGATATTACGATAAATTTTATTTAATAATATAGGTACATACCTATATTGATTATATTAAAGTTTTATGGTAGTAGCCGCGGTTTTCTGTCCTACTACGATGTCACACCCACGAGTATACTAAACCATTCTACTCCAAGATAAACAATACAAATTATTATACCGCGCGCAGCGAATGGTGACCTCTGCGGTAAGTGGAAGGGGTATGCGCAAAACTCGATATTTGGTTTTTGGTGACTAGACCCAACTAGGCTTGTGTTATGGTGACTAGACGCAACAAGGCTTGTGTTATGGTGACTAGACCCAACTAGGCTTGTGTTATGGTGACTAGACGCAACTAGGCTTGTGTTATGGTGACTAGACGCAACTAGGCTTGTGTTATGGTGACTAGATGTAACTAGGCTTGTGTTATGGTGACTAGACCCAACTAGGCTTGTGTTATGGTGACTAGATGTAACTAGGCTTGTGTTATGGTGACTAGAGGCAACTAGGCTTGTGTTATGGTGACTAGATGTAACTAGGCTTGTGTTATGGTGACTAGACCCAACTAGGCTTGTGTTATGGTGACTAGACCCAACTAGGCTTGTGTTATGGTGACTAGACGCAACTAGGCTTGTGTTATGGTGACTAGACGCAACTAGGCTTGTGTTATGGTGACTAGATGTAACTAGGCTTGTGTTATGGTGACTAGACCCAACTAGGCTTGTGTTATGGTGACTAGCCCCAACTAGGCTTGTGTTATGGTGACTAGACGCAACTAGGCTTGTGTTATGGTGACTAGGCGCAACTAGGCTTGTGTTATTGTGACTAGGCGCAACTAGGCTTGTGTTAGGGTGACTATACGCAACTAGGCTTGTGTTATGGTGACAAAATAATGTCGATGTTTCACATCTGCCAGGCGTCCCGTGACGGCTCACATTTTTTTTCTGCTCAAACCAAAGATAAGAAAGAAAGAAAGAAAAACATTTATTTGGTACAGGCACATGACAACTTTGCGTTTTAGGTACTCAGCGACTAAATGAATCAATCTATCTCCACTCAGTTCACCTAGTTTCAGTCTTTAACAACGAATCATACCAAGTGTTTGCAGTTTTGACTTAACTTTTGTAATGCTTGATACCTATGTAATTTGGCTATCCGACCAACCAAAAGCCTGCGCATTTGCATCAACTACATTTAACCACATATCATCACATAGCGGATCAAACTCACCGAGGATAGAATAGGATTATTATTCTGGCTAATTGCCGCCGCCGCGCCGTGTACCTAGACCTCTTTGATTTCCTATGAGCTTGCGAGTCCGAGCTTGCCTTACTGCTTATACTTGAACTAGATGATGACGACCGAGACCGTCTGCGGCGACCTCGCCCACTCTTCTTTTTCTTCTTCGTAGGACTTAACTTTCGACTACGAGGCATCTCGGTAACCAACAGACTAACGTTAGGTAGGTCGGTACGTACTCCACTTCTGATATTAAAGGTATAAGATAGTAGCCGCGGTTTTCTGTCCTACTACGATGTCACACCCACGAGTATACTAAACCATTCTACTCCAAGATAAACAATACAAATTATTACAGTTTCACACTATATTTCTTCCAACAACAATCAACAAGTTAGTAAAAAAACACTACGAAACGTCAAACTCCTGTCACATCGTTTTTTTTTTTAAGACACTGATGGCCAGGGACAACAATTATATTGTAATTTAATACTCTTGCACAAAATTTAAACATTAATTTGAATACTTGGAATTAAAATTATTTATTTAATACATATTTTTGACTCAATAACGTTTTATAAATCGATGAGCAGGTGTCTGTACTCACAAAAAAGTGTGACGTCATGCATCAAGTAACCATAGCAACGTCATGTTATCGTCCGTTTTTTTAGTAATGTGAAGGTATAATATATTATGTTTAGTGTATTTTTATAAAAACTCACGAAATAGATTGAGATTTGGAAGCACGAGTAACAGCTGTTAGTGGACCGCCACAGAGCGAATATTGTCCGAACGCTGCATCTCTGAACACAACTAACGCTGATCAATGCTTCTTACAGATGGTCCCGGGCTCGAGCAACGGAGACCGATCACCGCGAGACACCACCCTTCTAACACCGATACAACCTCGACTCCTCGACACCAACGGAACATGTTCTCATGCTCACTATGTACTTATACAACTGATAAAAGATCATACATAAAAATACATTTAATGACTCATACTGGAGCAAATCCTTTTATGTGCGATAAATGTGATTATAAATGTAAGCAGAGGGGTGACTTAAAACGGCATTTAAAGTCTCATACTGGAGCAAATCCTTTTATGTGCGATAAGTGTGATTATAAATGTAAGCGGAAGGATCACTTTAAGCTGCATATAATGACTCATACTGGAGCAAATCTTATTATGTGCGATAAGTGTGATTATAAATGCAAGCGAAAGACTCACTTGAGACAACATTTAATGACTCATACTGGAACAAATCCTTTTATGTGCGATAAGTGTGATTATAAATGTAAGCAGAAGGGTGACTTAAAACGGCATTTAATGTCTCATACTGGAGCAAATCCTTTTATGTGCGATAAGTGTGATTATAAATCTAAGCGGAAGGATCACTTAAAACTGCATATAATGACTCATACTGGAGAAAATCCTTTTATGTGCGATCAGTGTCATTATAAATGTAAGCTAAAGGGTTCCTTAAAACAGCATAAAATGACTCATACTGGAGCAAATCCTTTTATGTGCGATAAGTGTGATTATAAATGTAAGCGAAAGGTTCACTTGAAACAGCATTTAATGACTCATACTGGAGAAAATCCTTTTATGTGCGATAAGTGTGATTATAAATGTAAGCGGAAGGGTGACATGAAAAAACATTTGATGACTCATACTGGAGAAAATCCTTTTATGTGCGATAAGTGTGATTATAAATCTAAGCGGAAGGATCACTTAAAACTGCATACAATGACTCATACTGGAGCAAAGCCTTTTATATGCGATAAGTGTGATTATAAATTTAAGCGAAAGGTTTGCTTGAAACGGCATTTAATGACTCATACTGGAGAAAATCCTTTTATGTGCCATAAGTGTGATTATAAATGTAAGCGGAAAGGTGATTTAAAACGGCATATAATGACTCACACTGGAGAAAATCCTTTTATGTGCGATAAGTGTGATTATAAATGTAAGCGGAAGGATAAATTAAAACAACATTTAATGGCTCATACTGGAGTAAAGCCTTATATATAAATGTAGGGAAAAGGGTTTCTTGAAACTGCATAATATAATGACTCATCAGACTGGAGCAAATCCTTTTATGTGCGATAAGTGTGATTATAAATGTAAGTAAAAGGGTGACATAAAAAAATCATAATAATTATGTGTTATTTTTGTTCTCTTAAATATTTAGTGCTATATTATGTAAAATGAGTTTAAATAAATATATTTGTATTTGTATTTTTTGTATTTGTATAATATTATGACTCATACTGGAGCAAAGCCTTTTATGCGCGATAAGTGTGATTATAAATAGAAGCGGAAGGATAATTTAAATCAACATTTAATGACTCATACTGGAGCAAAGCCTTATACAGGGTGTCCGGTAATGAATGAATAAGTGGGCACTTACGGATAGAGAACACTGTGCCGGTTCAGAAAAATGAAAGTTATGTCATGTATTATGTTATGTGTTAAAGTCTCTCGGTTTACGAGATTTCCACCATTTAAAAAAAAATAAAAGTTCACTCCTTTCTCTATGTTTTTTGATGCCAAAACTGCGAATGAAGAAATATTCCAATCTGTTTTTCGAATAGTATTGCTTAATCTTCATGCAAGACATCTAATCTTGCATGAAGCCGAACAGTACAAATAAAAGTTAAATGACTTGATAGATATATACTTTATTTGTACAACACATGTAATAAACAGTAATAAAACAAAGACAAATAGCTTAGAAATCGGAAATCTTAGTTTATACTAGCTGCGCCCCGCGGTTTCACCAGCATAATAATTTTCTGCGCCACTTTCTAATTTGTTTCTTGCATAAGAACCTTTTTTTGATTTTTGATTGAACATAACGTAACTCCAATAAATTCCAAAAACTAAAAAAAACGAACCATAATTTATGTATATACAGTACCTATTATACAGCCGGACAACAAAAGTACTAGTTGAGTTCTAAAATTGCCATTACATATTTAGGTATTCATTAATTTAACTTACTAAAATTCGAGATAGCCTGTAAAAAAACTCTTCTTCTTCCTCGCCCTTTCCCACTTTATACGGGGTCGGCTCTCCTAATTCTGTGGCGACAGGACAATCTGTCCTTAGTTGTCGGGTTGGGCAATTCTTCTTCTGAAATAAGTGACGTCATGCTGGTCCACCACGTAGCAGGACATCGTCTTTCTATCCAAGCAAAAAAATGTGCTATAAATAAAATTAATGTGAAAGACGTCAATTCGACGAGTATGGTCAAGGGTCAGATTTAGAAGACAGTCCGCTGCCTAGACGGTGTTCTAGCTAGCTTTAAGATATTATTATGATACATTTAATTTAATTACATTTATTGATTAAGTACATTGTAATTTAATACTCTTGCACAAAATTTAAACATTATTTTGAATACTTGGACTTGGAATTAAAATTATTTATTTAATACATATTTTTGACTCAATAACGTTTTATAAATCGATGAGCAGGTGTCTGCACTCACAAAAAAGTGTGACGTCATGCATCAAGTAACCATAGCAACGTCATGTTAGCGTCCGTTTTTTTAGTAATGTGAAGGTATAATATATTGTGTTTAGTGTATTTTATTAAAACTCACGAAATAGATTGAGATTTGGAAGCACGAGTAACAGCTGTTAGTGGACCGCCACAGAGCGAATATTGTCCGAACGCTGCATCTCTGAACACAACTAACGCTGATCAATGCTTCTTACAGATGGTCCCGGGCTCGAGCAACGGAGACCGATCACCGCGAGACACCACCCTTCTAACACCGATACAACCTCGACTCCTCGACACCAACGGAACATGTTCTCATGCTCACTATGTACTTATACAACTGATAAAAGATCATACATAAAAATACATTTAATGACTCATACTGGAGCAAATCCTTTTATGTGCGATAAATGTGATTATAAATGTAAGCGAAAGACTCACTTGAGACAACATTTAATGACTCATACTGGAACAAATCCTTTTATGTGCGATAAGTGTGATTATAAATGTAAGCAAAAGTCTCACTTAAAACTGCATATAATGACTCATACTGGAGAAAATCCTTTTATGTGCGATCAGTGTCATTATAAATGTAAGCGGAAGGTTTACTTGAAACAGCATTTAATGACTCATACTGGAGCAAATCCTTTCATGTGCGATAAATGTGATTATAAATGTAAGCTAAAGACTCACTTGAGACAACATTTAATGACTCATACTGGAACAAATCCTTTTATGTGCGATAAGTGTGATTATAAATCTAAGCGGAAGGATCACTTAAAACTGCATATAATGACTCATACTGGAGAAAATCCTTTTATGTGCGATCAGTGTCATTATAAATGTAAGCGAAAGGTTTACTTGAAACAGCATTTAATGACTCATACTGGAGAAAATCCTTTTATGTGCGATAAGTGTGATTATAAATGTAAGCGGAAGGCTGACATGAAAGAACATTTGATGACTCATACTGGAGCAAAGCCTTTTATGTGCGATAAGTGTGATTATAAATTTAAGCGAAAGGTTTGCTTGAAACGGCATTTAATGACTCATACTGGAGAAAATCCTTTTATGTGCCATAAGTGTGATTATAAATGTAAGCGGAAAGGTGATTTAAAACGGCATATAATGACTCACACTGGAGAAAATCCTTTTATGTGCGATAAGTGTGATTATAAATGTAAGCGGAAGGATAAATTAAAACAACATTTAATGGCTCATACTGGAGTAAAGCCTTATATATAAATGTAGAGAAAAGGGTTTCTTGAAACTGCATAATATAATGACTCATCAGACTGGAGCAAATCCTTTTATGTGCGATAAGTGTGATTATAAATGTAAGTAAAAGGGTGACATGAAAAAATCATAATAATTATGTGTTATTTTTGTTCTCTTTAATATTTAGTGCTATATTATGTAAAATGAGTTTAAATAAATATATTTGTATTTGTATTTTTTGTATTTGTATAATATTATGACTCATACTGGAGCAAAGCCTTTTATGCGCGATAAGTGTGATTATAAATAGAAGCGGAAGGATAATTTAAATCAACATTTAATGACTCATACTGGAGCAAAGCCTTATACAGGGTGTCCGGTAATGAATGAATAAGTGGGCACTTACGGATAGAGAACACTGTGCCGGTTCAGAAAAATGAAAGTTATGTCATGTATTATGTTATGTGTTAAAGTCTCTCGGTTTACGAGATTTCCACCATTTAAAAAAAAATAAAAGTTCACTCCTTTCTCTATGTTTTTTGATGCCAAAACTGCGAATGAAGAAATATTCCAATCTGTTTTTCGAATAGTATTGCTTAATCTTCATGCAAGACATCTAATCTTGCATGAAGCCGAACAGTACAAATAAAAGTTAAATGACTTGATAGATATATACTTTATTTGTACAACACATGTAATAAACAGTAATAAAACAAAGACAAATAGCTTAGAAATCGGAAATCTTAGTTTATACTAGCTGCGCCCCGCGGTTTCACCAGCATAATAATTTTCTGCGCCACTTTCTAATTTGTTTCTTGCATAAGAACCTTTTTTTGATTTTTGATTGAACATAACGTAACTCCAATAAATTCCAAAAACTAAAAAAAACGAACCATAATTTATGTATATACAGTACCTATTATACAGCCGGACAACAAAAGTACTAGTTGAGTTCTAAAATTGCCATTACATATTTAGGTATTCATTAATTTAACTTACTAAAATTCGAGATAGCCTGTAAAAAAACTCTTCTTCTTCCTCGCCCTTTCCCACTTTATACGGGGTCGGCTCTCCTAATTCTGTGGCGACAGGACAATCTGTCCTTAGTTGTCGGGTTGGGCAATTCTTCTTCTGAAATAAGTGACGTCATGCTGGTCCACCACGTAGCAGGACATCGTCTTTCTATCCAAGCAAAAAAATGTGCTATAAATAAAATTAATGTGAAAGACGTCAATTCGACGAGTATGGTCAAGGGTCAGATTTAGAAGACAGTCCGCTGCCTAGACGGTGTTCTAGCTAGCTTTAAGATATTATTATGATACATTTAATTTAATTACATTTATTGATTAAGTACATTGTAATTTAATACTCTTGCACAAAATTTAAACATTATTTTGAATACTTGGACTTGGAATTAAAATTATTTATTTAATACATATTTTTGACTCAATAACGTTTTATAAATCGATGAGCAGGTGTCTGCACTCACAAAAAAGTGTGACGTCATGCATCAAGTAACCATAGCAACGTCATGTTAGCGTCCGTTTTTTTAGTAATGTGAAGGTATAATATATTGTGTTTAGTGTATTTTATTAAAACTCACGAAATAGATTGAGATTTGGAAGCACGAGTAACAGCTGTTAGTGGACCGCCACAGAGCGAATATTGTCCGAACGCTGCATCTCTGAACACAACTAACGCTGATCAATGCTTCTTACAGATGGTCCCGGGCTCGAGCAACGGAGACCGATCACCGCGAGACACCACCCTTCTAACACCGATACAACCTCGACTCCTCGACACCAACGGAACATGTTCTCATGCTCACTATGTACTTATACAACTGATAAAAGATCATACATAAAAATACATTTAATGACTCATACTGGAGCAAATCCTTTTATGTGCGATAAATGTGATTATAAATGTAAGCGAAAGACTCACTTGAGACAACATTTAATGACTCATACTGGAACAAATCCTTTTATGTGCGATAAGTGTGATTATAAATGTAAGCAAAAGTCTCACTTAAAACTGCATATAATGACTCATACTGGAGAAAATCCTTTTATGTGCGATCAGTGTCATTATAAATGTAAGCGGAAGGTTTACTTGAAACAGCATTTAATGACTCATACTGGAGCAAATCCTTTCATGTGCGATAAATGTGATTATAAATGTAAGCTAAAGACTCACTTGAGACAACATTTAATGACTCATACTGGAACAAATCCTTTTATGTGCGATAAGTGTGATTATAAATCTAAGCGGAAGGATCACTTAAAACTGCATATAATGACTCATACTGGAGAAAATCCTTTTATGTGCGATCAGTGTCATTATAAATGTAAGCGAAAGGTTTACTTGAAACAGCATTTAATGACTCATACTGGAGAAAATCCTTTTATGTGCGATAAGTGTGATTATAAATGTAAGCGGAAGGCTGACATGAAAGAACATTTGATGACTCATACTGGAGCAAAGCCTTTTATGTGCGATAAGTGTGATTATAAATTTAAGCGAAAGGTTTGCTTGAAACGGCATTTAATGACTCATACTGGAGAAAATCCTTTTATGTGCCATAAGTGTGATTATAAATGTAAGCGGAAAGGTGATTTAAAACGGCATATAATGACTCACACTGGAGAAAATCCTTTTATGTGCGATAAGTGTGATTATAAATGTAAGCGGAAGGATAAATTAAAACAACATTTAATGGCTCATACTGGAGTAAAGCCTTATATATAAATGTAGAGAAAAGGGTTTCTTGAAACTGCATAATATAATGACTCATCAGACTGGAGCAAATCCTTTTATGTGCGATAAGTGTGATTATAAATGTAAGTAAAAGGGTGACATGAAAAAATCATAATAATTATGTGTTATTTTTGTTCTCTTTAATATTTAGTGCTATATTATGTAAAATGAGTTTAAATAAATATATTTGTATTTGTATTTTTTGTATTTGTATAATATTATGACTCATACTGAACCGAAACAGTTCGGTTTTAGTAAGGGGCGCTCGACCACTGATGCGGGAATAGCGTTAATTAAAAATATATTTGATGCTTGGGAGGAGTCGCATGATGCGTATGGCATATTCTGTGACTTATCCAAGGCATTTGATTGCGTTCAACATAAAACATTGATCATGAAACTACACCACTACGGTATTAGGAACGGCGCCCTGGATCTTATCTCTTCTTATCTGAGTGGTAGGGTCCAGTGTGTCGATGTTAACGGAAAACGATCTCCCGGATCTGCGATAGTAATGGGGGTTCCTCAAGGATCCATATTAGGACCTTTCTTGTTCTTAGTTTATATAAATGACTTACCTTACCTTGTAAGGGACAACCATGGGATAGTGTTGTTTGCAGATGACACCTCCTTGGTGTTCAAGGTTAAAAGGCGTCAGTCCAACGTTGACGATGTGAACAATGCTCTCTCTAGAATAGTTGATTGGTTCAACTCCAATAATTTATTACTGAATGGATCCAAAACTAAATTAATTCGATTCACACTTCCAAATGTAAAACAAGTAAAAACTGTTGTAAAGATTAATGATGAGGAAGTTGAATTAGTCAGTAAGGCTGTCTTTCTAGGTATAACTTTAGATGCTAAGCTTCAGTGGGGCCCGCATGTGGAAGCATTGTCCAATAGACTTAGTTCTGCCGCTTACGCCGTTAAGAAAATTCGCGAATACACGGACATTGAGACTGCTCGTCTAGTCTATTTCAGCTACTTCCACAGTGTCATGTCGTATGGCATCCTGCTGTGGGGGTGTGCGGCAGATATTGATGCTATTTTTATATTACAAAAAAGAGCTGTCCGAGCTATCTATAAGATGGGCCCCAGGGAATCACTTAGAGAAAAATTTAGAGAGATAAATATATTAACGCTCTATTCACAATATATTTACGAAAACTTGCTCTACGTTCACAAAAATCCTGATATTTTTCGCAAAAATAGCGATATTCATAATTTCAACTTAAGAAACAGGGATGAGCTGACCTTGCCCGGTAGTAGGCTCCGGAAAATAAGCAGGTCGTTTAATAGTACATGTGTGCTCTATTATAATAAATTACCTAAAGATGTATATGACATGTCCATTAACAAATTCAAAACTTTTATAAAGCATAAATTGTGCGGTAAGGCATACTATGATACCTCTTCGTACCTTAATGATAAGAATCCATGGATGTGACTTTAATTGCTCCATTTCAAATAATACCTTCAAATATTTGTAATATTGACCTTTGTGAGCGTGATCACATAAAAAAAAAACCCCATGAGTTTCTTGTGCCTTCTTCTCATTGGTGGGCGCGTTCCGAAGGCACACATCCAAACTTAGTTTTTAAGACTATTTCAAGTGATCATGTGTATGTAAATACATAAGCATTGAAAGAAATAAAGAAATTTGAAATTTGAAAGCCTTTTATGCGCGATAAGTGTGATTATAAATAGAAGCGGAAGGATAATTTAAATCAACATTTAATGACTCATACTGGAGCAAAGCCTTATACAGGGTGTCCGGTAATGAATGAATAAGTGGGCACTTACGGATAGAGAACACTGTGCCGGTTCAGAAAAATGAAAGTTATGTCATGTATTATGTTATGTGTTAAAGTCTCTCGGTTTACGAGATTTCCACCATTTAAAAAAAAATAAAAGTTCACTCCTTTCTCTATGTTTTTTGATGCCAAAACTGCGAATGAAGGAATATTCCAATCTGTTTTTCGAATAGTATTGTTCAATCTTCATGCAAGACATCTAATCTTGCATGAAGCCGAACAGTACAAATAAAAGTTAAATGACTTGATAGATATATACTTTATTTGTACAACACATGTAATAAACAGTAATAAAACAAAGACAAATAGCTTAGAAATAGGAAATCTTAGTTTATACTAGCTGCGCCCCGCGGTTTCACCAGCATAATAATTTTCTGCGCCACTTTCTAATTTGTTTCATGCATAAGAACCTTCTGCTGACAAAAACAAACAAACCAAAAAAAAAATTGCGAAATTGCTCCAGCCATTCACTCGTGACGCCGCCGTGACCAAGTGAATTGAGATTAAAGGCGGACGCAGATTGATCAGAGCCGAACGAATCGATTTTTTGCCGTTCACGGGAAAAGGTACCTTATATTAATAGAGATAAGGTACCTACATTTATATTTCCGATGACGTCATCACAGTCGACCGCATCGTCAGAGGCGAATAATAAATGAAAAATAAATGGACCTTATCTCTATTAATTTAAGGTACCTTTTCCCGTGGACGGCAAAATTTCGATTCTTTCGGCTCTGATCAGTCTGCGTCCACCTTAATTTTGATATCTTATATAGATGTAGGTACTTTCATGTATTTTTCTTTTAACTTCGCAGGAAGCAGGTTTTCCATTGCCAATTTGGCTTCTGATCTTAAATCTTGAATCTCCATTTCACTCTCTGAACCGTTGGAAATAATTTTAATTATTAAACTTCTAGATAATAAATAACAAATCAAGACGATTTGTTTTAGCTTTCCGCAATTTTTTTTATATTTATCATCTGTGCCGAAAGGCAAACGCATTTATGGCTATATAGCCACGTGAACGCAATTTGTACTAAGCAAAGTTGGGTATACTTTGATAAAAGAGATCCAGTCAAAGAGTATTTAATTAACGCACGCCGTTTCATACACGAAGTTCATACAACATCGGAGGGTTGTAATGTTCCAAATTAAAAAAATGCTCCTACATTGGATTTAATTTTTCTCTGCTTTGACCGTAAATAATTAGTAACTCGACACTGGCTATATGCACGATAATACGAAGCCATAATTTTAAATAAAAAAAAACAGCGCACTCCGGGAGTGCAGGCAGAAGTGAAATCTGTATATCTGTGTAAAATCTCATATGTCGCGAGAACATACGCAAAAAGAGTTTTAGATGAAAAAAAAAAATAGTCGTCCGACATTTGTCGTCCAACAAATAGTCTTCCGACATTTGTCGTCCAACAAATTGTCGTCCGACATTTGTCGTCCGTCAATAGTCGTCCGACATTTGTCGTCCGTCAATAGTCGTCCGTTAAAAAATACCATATGTACGTCTTAATACACTCACAGCCAAATTAAAAACAGTAGGCCCAGGCATACATTTTCGCCGCGCCGTAGAGAGGGGATAGCTGTCTACTCTCCATCCGTCTTACGCTTTTTCGATCAGGTCACGTGTCCTGACGCGAGTTTAAGATTTTACAGAACCCCACCCACCCATTACAGAAAAAGTGCTCAACGCCGCTAAAGAAGTTTTCACTTCAAAAATATGATGGCGCTAGATGCTGGTCAATATGACAATTTTGACATCATTCCTACGTTCTGTACGTTTTCATGCAAAAATATTTTGGTTTATTTTTTACCCCAAGAAATATCATAATTGTATTAGTAACATAAATCTACCTGAAACATCTAAACCTCGTCTGATATTTTCTGAACACATTCGTGAAGATTGTGTTAAAATCTGTTTCCTAGTTCCCGAAAATAGAGCGCAAAAAAAAGTAAACAAACAAAATCAACAATTGTACAACAAAAATGGTAGTTCAGCGAAAACCGAAGAGATGGCGCTAGTGACTTGAAATTAAAGAAAATATTTTATTAAATTAATTACTTTATTTTTAATTAAAAAAATTAGTGACTTGAAATTAAAGAAAATATTTTATTAAATGAATTACCTACTTTATTTTTAATTTAAAAAATGTGCTATTTGCTATGTATTCTTAAAATACATTAGTCTACATAGTTTTTAAGCGTAACAAAATAATAATAAATTAATTTGTCACTTTATAAATTTAAGAAAACCTGAATCGCGCAATCAAGATTTTTTTCTACCGGAGCTATATAAGGTTAATGAATTCTAGATTGCTAAGATCATTATGGACGTAGAACGCTCACTTCCAAAACTTCGAATTTATTATAGGTAGAGATTAGCCATATTTCTAGCATTTCACGGGATCAGGAGTAATGCGTGTGAAACCGCGGAGCGCAACTAGTGTATAATATGAGTGTGTCGGTACCCCTCACAGATGGTCGCAAGCTGAAGCAACGGAGACCGATCACCTCGAGACAACACCCTTCCAACATATTGTGGTGTAGAGAGGTCAATGACCTTATTAAAATACATACATATTTCTTAAATTTTATCAACTTTTTTGGGTCTGAAAGACCTTTATTTAAAAACAGTTTGCTGATTTTTGATTGAACATAACGTAACTCCAATAAATTCCAAAAACTAAAAAAAACGAACCATAATTTATGTATATACAGTACCTATTATACAGCCGGACAACAAAAGTACTAGTTGAGTTCTAAAATTGCCATTACATATTTAGGTATTCATTAATTTAACTTACTAAAATTCGAGATAGCCTGTAAAAAAACTCTTCTTCTTCCTCGCCCTTTCCCACTTTATACGGGGTCGGCTCTCCTAATTCTGTGGCGACAGGACAATCTGTCCTTAGTTGTCGGGTTGGGCAATTCTTCTTCTGAAATAAGTGACGTCATCCAAGCAAAAATGTGCTATAAATAAAATTAATGTGAAAGACGTCAATTCGACGAGTATGGTCAAGGCACATGAGTAAAGAATATAACCAGAGACTAATGTGTCATACAAAGCTCTCTGACAAGTCCACTACTACAAGCTTGACGCGCGTGTGTGCGTGAGCACTGGCGGCACGTCACGTACGGAGAGAAACCGGTCTATACTGGCTCGGCCAGTGCCCAAGTTCAGGGCTGTCACACTCGCATGCGAGCGGTAAACATCACGCGTCGCATGTTTGTTTCATATTGTTTAATAAAATATAGTGTTTTATTATTTGATCTTAAGTAGGGAGGGAGTGAGTGTGGACCATTCTTGTGTTATGGTGACGAGTGACGAAATAGAAGACTTCAATAATTTTCTTTCTTTCGAAGGAAGGGTGGGAACGATTGACTGAGTGAGTGAGCGTGTGCTCCAGTCTAAGCAACTAGGCTTGTGTTATACTAGACGCGACGGATATAAGACGCAACGGATATAATAGTTATAAATATGTACCTTTACTGGGTGGGAATTGAGTGCGTGAGTGCCCCAACCTAAGCAGCTAGGCTTGTGCTATCGTTACCAGACCACAGATATAAGATTTTCTTTTATAGAGAGGGAGGGAGGAAGGATAAATAAATAAATAAATAAATATTTCAGGACATATTACACATCGCCATCCAGCCCCAAGCTAAGCAACTTAATGCTTGTGTTATGGGTGCCAGATAACGGATAAACTACTTATATACTTTTTTTTTTGTAAATATATACATATACATATTATACATATAGGAAACACCCAGAACCAGAAACAAGAATTTATGGTCAGCATAAATACTTGTTCCCGGCGGGAATCGAACCCGCAACCTTCTGCGTCGCAGTCGGATGTTCGCCCGACGCGCCACAGTGGTCGTCAAATTTATACTTAGGTACATTCTTATTTATAACACATTTTTTTTGGAACGAAGTTCCTTACCGCTCGTTGCGAAAAAAGAGACGGAGAAAATTAAGACCAAAAGATGTAACGACACTTTTTGCATAGAAAGCAAGCCAGTTATTTTCGTTTCGTCTTTCTATTTCGCATTGAACAGTGTGAACAATATTTACAAAAAGAAAGTAGACATAAAAAAAAATTAAAAAACAAAAAACTTTATTTTATTACAACTCCTTAACTAATTAATCGAAAGGAACCTCGTTCTATCCGGGTGTCCCTTGACACCTCTCAAGTTTTTTTTATTTAATATAATCCACCTGTGCCAACCCTACATGATTATGTCACAATTACGTATTCATTTTGACAGCTCCGAACAACCTTAGCCTCTGGTCATCTCTACTCATGTGGTCAAGGGTCAGATTTAGAAGACAGTCCGCTGCCTAGACGGTGTTCTAGCTAGCTTTAAGATATAAAAATTTAATTACATTTATTGATTAAGTACATTGTAATTTAATACTCTTGCACAAAATTTAAACATTATTTTGAACACTTGGACTTGGAATTAAAATTATTTATTTAATACATATTTTTGACGCAATAACGTTTTATAAATCGATGAGCAGGTGTCTGCACTCACAAAAAAGTGTGACATCATGCATCAAGTAACCATAGCAACGTCATGTTATCGTCCTATTTTTTAGTAATGTGTAGGTATAATATATTGTGTTTAGTGTATGTTTATAAAAACTCACGCAATAGATTGAGACTTTGAATGCACGAGTAATAGCTGTTAGTGGACCGCCACAGAGCGAATATTATATTATTATAATAGCGAGACACCACCCTTCTAACACCGATACAACCTCGACTCCTCGACAACAACGGAACATGTTCTCATGCTCACTATGTACTTATACAACTTATATAAAATGGAACTTGAAACAACATTTAAAGACGCATACTGGAGCAAAGCCTTTTATGTGCGATAAGTGTGATTATAAATGTAAGCGAAAGGTTTAAGTACTTGAAACAACATTTGATGACTCATACTGGAGAAAATCCTTTTATGTGCGATAAGTGTGATTATAAATGTAAGCGGAAGGATAAATTGAAACAACATTTAATGACTCATACTAGAGAAAATCCTTTTATGTGCGATAAGTGTGATTATAAATGTAAGCGAAAGGTTTACTTGAAACAACATTTGATGACTCATACTGGAGAAAATCCTTTTATGTGCGATAAATGTGATTATAAATGTAAGCGGAAGGATAACTTGAAACTGCATATAATGACTCATACTGGAGCAAATCCTTTTATGTGCGATAAGTGTGATTATAAATGTAAGCGAAAGGATACATTGAAACAACATTTAATGACTCATACTGGAGCAAATCCTTTTATCTGTGATAAGTGTGATTATAAATGTACGCAAAAGGTTCACTTGAAACGGCATTTAAGGATTCATTTCTAAATACTATTGCGTGCATCCGGCGGGTAACAAAGTAATACTTATAAGTATGTAGATTATTAAATATATTTGGATCAAAAGTTGCTGGTAAGTACTTCATAAATTGACTTGATTACTTGTAAAGATCAATATATTGTCTCACTCACACATTACAACGTCCTTTTTATTTACATCGTACTGCTCGGTAAATAGGATTGACTAGTGTGGTAAGTAGGCTGTGTACGTTGTCATGTACAACACAGTGCTTTGTTTAGATGGAACGTTCCATTTTCAAATCAATTTACCATTCAAGCATTCAATGCTTGAACTGTAAAGTTCACTTTACCATTAAAGCTATCTTAAACTCCTTGGTGAATGTCTGGCCAACCAGAATCACTGCATTTTAATAATTGTAGCAATGTGACTATTAATTTTAACAAATAAATTTGATTAAATTCTAAATATTTTCTCTCTAATAAAAAAAACATTATGTCATACCAATATATAATATCTTATAGTTATACCTCCATCGACCACTACCAATAGACTCCTAATGAAGGGTCTATAGTAGATTTGGACTCTATCTCAAAGGACCCTTTCGAATACAACTTTAGTGGGAACCAAGGAGTGGTGCAGTCCGTTACTCGCAGTTTTTTATTTTTTTGCTGTTGTCGTCGCGAGAATCGGTTTAGAAATGGTGTCATGTTCAATAAAATGGTATGGGAAAAACAATAAAACATCCAGCTACCAGAAAGATGGGATAACTTTCCATCAGAAGGAGATTTAAACTTTCATTTTGAATGTCCCAGAACTGATGCAAACATCAATTTGACAGTTCGCTCACGGAGATTTCGCTGGAGAGCAGGGTCGTCGTAAGCGCAAGATGGCGTCGTTGATGACGTATTTCCTTTTGTATTCATGACGTCATAACAGTCTTTCGTGAGCGCTTACGAGCGCGCTCACGGCATTTCGGAACGCGTTTGAGCGCCTGACAGCGCTAAAAGTCGATTTCGGACCGCAGTTTAAGTAGATAAGTCACATGAGTAGTTGTATTATTTACTCATGTGGTTAAGTATTATAAATAGATGGTCAATCATGGACTTTTCTCGTTGCCTATAGAATCTCCTACAAGGTTATTGTAAGTAAAGTACCACCGCCCACCACCGCTTAATAACCCCTGACTTGCAAAATTGTTACGACTAGCGACTTTGACTATCTTGAAGCTTATAGCCCGATATCTGAAAATCGGGCTATAATATGATGCAATAGTATATTGCGATACAAGTGTGGAAATTTGAACATAGAGGCGGTTTTGACGCGCGAGCGGAATGCGAGCGTGGCAAAAGCCGAGATGGAATGATCAATCCACACCTGTATCGTACGACGTTTTTTATCACAGTTGCGAATAAAAAAAAGACTTGTTAAAATAATAAAAAGTTTTTAAGAATTTTAGGTTATATTTACTACTTTTTGTTAATTACACTCCCGAAAGGCTTGGCAAAAGACTTTTAACCTATACACACACACACACATCCATCATCCATAATTTTTCAGGGTTACTATAATGGCCGACACTGGATTGTACAATAATTAACAACACCTTATTGCGCGGCATATAATTTGCGTACCGTGCTAGGAATTATCATGCTGTACAATAGGGTGTCATACATTATCAGCCAGCCTGCCTAGCATGAAGACCAAAACACGATACGATAAAGCTATATCACGCGATATAACTACATCAACTCTCAAAATATGATAGATAAAGCCGCCATGTTGAATTTTTATTATAAATTGCGATAAAAATTATGATAAAAATTCAACATGGCGGCTTTATCTATCATATTTTGAGAGTTGATGTAGTTATATCGCTTTATCGTATCGTGTTTTGGCCTTCATGCTAGGCTAGCTGTGCATTATCATGACGTGTAAATATTGCTCGCTACGATTTTGTACACCTCTATAATGCACGACCTGTAGGGCTATTCTCTATCCAGTGGCTGTTCGGTATAGCCACCGCCTTCAGTTACCAACTCGGCTCTAGTTGAAAACTATAGAACGTCTGAAATGCGATTCTCTAATGGGTGGATGTCAGCTTGAGTCAACGTTTCAGACAGTTGCCATAGTGTAGGGTCCAATTGTTATCGACGTTATGCGACTAAGTTGAAAAACACCTTTGGTCTTCACCGTACCACAATTTAAGAGAACATTTTTTCTGTCGGATTATATTTCGTTTTTTGTAGAATATACTCTGTTGTCAACATTGATTTAGAAGGTAAGAAGTAAGAAGGTCCTAACCAAAGAGTGTTTTATTCCTAACCTAATCTCCTTGTTCCGTGATTTTATTTCGAAAAATAAATAAATATTGCAGGACATTTCACACATCGCCATCTAGCCCCAAGCTAAGTAACTAGACTTGTGCTAAGGGTGCTAGACAACGGATATACTACTTATGTACCTACTTTTCTTTTGTAAAAATACTAAAAAACTTATAGTCCACACCACAAATGTAGCTCCTTGCCAAAAAATGGAACTAAGGTTAAAACTTGTGTTAAAAAAAGGGGATTTCTGTATTCGCTCCAATACTATTCCGGTAAACAAGTGAAAACTGATACAGTAATTAAATTAAATTGAATTTTAGGCTATTGTCTGGCGATTACAGTCTCTGTCTGAGGAACTTTTTTTGTAAACGGACTCTAAGCAACTGGTCCCGAGCAGTTGCTATGAAAAACCTTAGTTAGAAGTTTTGTAATGTCATTTGACGTTTTAAGTTTACAACTTAAGCCTTAGAGAATGCCTTTTTGAAAATATCGATACAAAAACACCTGTCAAAGTGTATGAAGGTCACGTGATAGTGGCTATCATAACAACTGGGTGAAGATGACGTCATCTCAGTTAGAAACTTTCAATACAGAATGCAAAACATGGCTTTTGACAGTTCTGAAATGGAAACTTTTACCAGTTGGCGTTTTAGTATAGTTACAAACTGGATAGAGAATAGGCCTGCTGATAATTGGAAGCACTGGTGCGGAGTTTTATCAGGCTGAGCAATAGGGTGTCGTGCAATAATTGTGATCACCGTTCTATTGGCTAAACGATATCTCCGCTCTTATTGGTCAGTTGGTGCTATCCTCCACGGTCTTTTGTCTATGCACTTGATGCTTTGTTTGAGGAAGGTTTAGTAGGCAAGTAGTCTATGCTACTAGAGAAGAAAAACTGACTAGGTTATTATTTTTGATGTTTAATTTTTGAAAGTTATAATTTTTTTCTTATATTCTTTAAAGCCACTCTAACCAGTAACCAGTAATGTAAAAGTTCGAACATGGATAGAATTAGGATCTGGCACTCGCCGGCCGCTGCCGCGGCACCGCTCGCTTCGCTCGCTCGGCTCGTGCGTTGTGGTCGCAGTTCTAACATGAACCTAACCTATCCATGTCGGTTCTGTAACAGTTCACTTAAAAATTGAGTTTGGGGTGGTACTTAAAAAAGAACACTCAATCGTCAGAGCGACTTGACTGAAAATCGAATTTGTAACTAAACCAACGAACGATCTTCAAACGAGGCATGAGTTTGGCATTCAGAGAGGTGTTGCTAATTATCAGGGTGTACAATATGTCGGAAATTATTGACCCGTGTAATTAATGTTTGACACGTTATTGTACACCCTTATAATGTCCGCCCTGATAATTGTAAGCACTGGTGTCACAGAATAGAGGCCCGTACAATATAGGTCTGTGTTTTATCACCCCGGACAAAAAAACCCTTATAATTTGCGACACCTTATTCTACGGCCCGATAGTCATTGACACGGTGCTTACAATTATCAGGGCGGACATTATAGGGGCGAACATTAGAGTGCTGTGTTTTATAGGTGTTGTGCATTATTGGCTCCCATTTTTCACATCCTCGTCTGACATAAAATATTTTTTTAGGGTTTTTTTTCATTTGTTTTTGCATCGGCGGCGGCGGTTAAAAACAATATAATGGTAAGGAAAAAATAAATTTATGTAGGTACCTATACCTAAAGAAAAAACAAAACTCAATTTTTAATTGTTTTCAAAGACGTTATCACGTAAAATTATCGTTCGATAACAGACTTTAGAGACAACCTTTTGAAAAGAAGAAAAAAGGTACCAACAAAGAGTTTTAAGCCAGCAAGAAGCCAGCGAGGCTTAAAAACTTTTTTGATGGTACCTTTTTTCTATATCAAAACAGTATAATCCAGATAAATTAAGAATGTTTCATCTAGGTACCTAATATGTATGTAATTAGCAGTAAGATACGTATTTAACTTATCGGGATAATGTATTATTTTAGTTGGTTTTTTTTTTATCGCACGCGTGTATAATACGCTGCATTATGAGCCTAAAAGCGGTTTAATAAGATCCACTTTATGAGCAACTGTGATAAAAAATATTACTTGATACTGGCTATTTGCACTAGCCGTGCGAAGCGCTTATGATAAAAAAAAATAGGAACGTTTTATGTCTTGCTGTTTGTCAAAATTGTCAATGTAAAATATAGTTTAATGTCAATGTCACTAACATACTAGTGATTATCTATCGTCTATAATTATTTATCGTCTATAATCTCTATGGCATATCTCTATTTTCTTGCCGCCATATTTATTTGTCTTATTGTTCTCAATTCAAAGTTGTTATAAATAAGTTTTGCTTTGATTTATTTCCGTAAATTATCCTCTCAATTAATAAGATTGCAATATCGTTTTGCTCTTTGCAAAATGTTTAATTCGTGCTGTGTGAGTAGGCGAAAGGACGTCAGTATGTTCGTGTTCTCAAAAACTGAGATAGGACTCCTATATTGGCTTGTAATAAGCTGTGATAATCTTCGAAGCTTGAGTTATCAAGAACTTCGAAAGCGCTTTGTGTGTAGGAAGGATTTTGAAAATAGATTTCTCTGTATGAATCGGCAAAGAATGCGTCTGCGGCAAGGAGCATAACCAACATTGTTCACGGAGAACGAGATGAGTCGAGATGATGACTGTAGTTCCTGAATGTCCTATCAGTTTTACTGACACAGGTATGTACCTACTATACTTGCTAGAATAGCTAGGTACCCCTCAGTGTTCTGTTCACCAATGTACAAAACCAATCAATTTTAACCCTTAACCTACAAGAAACTTTTATGAACCTACACAGTAAGTACTACATCAAAAGTCTTTAGTGATAGGTACCTAAACAAAAAAAATACAGCAAAAGGCCTAAAGGAAAGTGTATCCAATATAATTCATCGATGAACACCGAGTTAAATATTTGAAGTTTTAATCTAGTAATCGATCAATTATTGATTACCTAATGAAATTTAAAAAAATCATGCACTGAGATGAATATGAATAGTCATGGCATAGGATGGTATTATTCTGTTCTACAAAATCAGGAGTTATTTTATGTTTTATTCAACCGTTGTATGATAAGATTAATTTAAGATTAATAATTAGACCTAGCTAATATTGAATGTTTTTCAGCCACTGAATATGATGACCATGATTACTGCTTAAAGAGAAAGCATGTGGATAATTTATACTGCAAACCAGCTATTGTGGAAAAACGTATGAAAATTGATAAGGATAGTAGAGGATAGCAATGCTGGCACTTCTGAGGATAAACAAGGTCGAGATGCAGTGGAATCTGGTTAGTATAGTCAGATTTACCTACCTAATTGATTTATTATTATTGATTATTTTATTGATTGTTATTATTATGTTTTTTGCAGAAATAGCTGGTAGCACACCTATTTCGCTGAAGCTAAACGCTGGCACTTCTGAGCAAAAAACGAGGTCGGGATGCAGTGGAATCTGGTAAATAATCTATTTTTTTCCTTTAATTTTACTTACTTTTACTTTTAATTAATATTTTTGTAAATGGCCAAACAACGTTTGCCGGGACAGCTAGTAGTAATATATAAACATGCATTAGGCGTTTAGTTTACATTAAGTTTTTTTTATTACAGCTCGCTATGCTGATGGAAGGGAAGTCAGTTCAACATTAAAAAACACCGGCGAAGTGGTATCATTCTTCGACGATCTATTTGATTCGGTCAACGGAGTGGGTTACAGTAAAAAATCCAAAGGGAAACCGTTACGACACGCCGTAACCGAGACTTCGTCGCATCATGAGTTTTGGAAGGAAGCAGTTATAAAATTAGCAAATATAAAATATGTGGACATGAAGACCAGCAAAGAAACGTTAGTGCCTTCGTTAAAAAAAATTGTGACGACTACCTATAAAAAGTCTAAAGAGGATTTGGAGATGTTTAATGGCAAAAGGTATAAAAGTGCTGCGACCATGTTACCTAAACTCTGACCTTATAGAAAATTTCTTTGGTCAGATGAGGGCTTATAATTTTCGAAATACTAATTCTGATTGCCATACTTTTAAAGGTACCCTTAAATCATTATTAATCACAAGACTAATTAATTCCACTCCGATAGTTACAATTGTGAAGAAGACTCAGGGAAACAACTTTTGATTTCCACCACAAATTGCAGATTGTCCACCTGAGTCTTCTATTCTTAATGAAAGCACATCAAGCACAGCTAAAGAAGGACTAAGAATAGGTACATTCGTGGGCATACACAGCTGGTTGGTTAGTAAGAAAAAATATCAATCAAATTAAATGTATAAACTAAAATAAAATGTATACAATTGAGTTCTTTGTAAGAATTTGATTCATTATTATTTATAAATAAACTTCTTTTGAGTAAGACATTGTTTTCATTTATTTTAAATAAAAAAATTAAACCATTTTTGCAAAGAAAGCGTAGTATAAAATGGCTGTATGTATCAACCGACCTAAGCCACAACAAATTCCCAAATAAAAAAAAAATATCTGTCACTTTCTATAAGTGAGGGTGTTTTTTTTAATTTGTGCGGTTCATTTTCGTAGTAGGAGAGTGATACGTCTGATGCGTTAGCATCTATAGTAGTCTGTGATTATATCCTCTTTGGTATTTACTTCCTTGCCTCTTTTCTTCCTTCATTCAAGCAAAGAGAATTTAAATACTACGCATTCAAGCAAAAGACCAAGGAAGCAAGCTGAGTCGCATCCGCCATAAAAAGAAAGAAAAATAAAAAGCAAGCTGAGAGTTCATATTTATGTTTGGTTTGTAATCTATCAGTGAGTGCAGTGTAATCAGTAAATAACACAGGGTAGCACCGAGACAATGGACGCACCTCCGGCCGCTGTGTGCCGAGTGTGTCTCGCTGGCGATCTTAACACGTACAGCGTCGCGAACACGGCGCTAGAAGAGACGTTTGATGTAGTAACCGGCGTCAAGGTAAGCCTGTGTATGTGTAGTGTGTGTGTTGTGTGTAGTGGGGGCTGTGTGTGACAGTGTGTGTTGTATGGTTGCAGCTGCAGCGAGCTGGCCGGCCGACTGCGTTGTGCTGCGTCTGTGTGTCGCAGCTGCGCCGATGTCGTAGGTTTATTCAAACTGCGAGGGAATCCAACGACGCTCTGGACCGGTGGTACCAGAACAACACCCACACAGACGTGAGTACCTACCTATATCATATGATATGAGCACTTTACTAGCAAATAGACACTAGTCTACATCTATTCACGTTATGCTTTCAGTCCAAGCTTACGGCGAGGCCGCTGTTCTCCCTCACCGAGAACTCACCTGAGGTTTTGGACATCTGGAAGCCGCAAGTCAAACAAGAGCCGATAGAAACAGGTGAGGAGACAGTCACGTCCAAAGTAAATGTATCAGTTCATTTTTACTGCAACTGGTTGGGTTTCTAAGTGGGTTACCTAGAGTGGTTAAATAAAACAAAGCTTTGTATGGGGTTGCCATAACTTTATGGGATGGCATATCTGATATGGGACGTTGTGTTGTGTTTTCATGTGAAAGGAATCCCTCTTCCCTAAAACCCTTCACAAGGTTTTGGCTATAATAACCTGCCACATATTATATTTATTACTAGCTGCGCTCCGGGGTTCACCCGCGTAACTCCCGATCCCGTGGGAATATCGGTATAAAAAGTAGCCTATAACCTTCCTCGATAAATGGACTATCCAACACAAAAAGAATTTTTCAATTCGAACCAGCAGTTCCTGAAATAAGCGCGTTCAAACAAACAAACAAACTCTTCAGCTTTATAATATTAGTATAGATTACACTTAGCAGACAAGGGAGCAAGTTTTGTCGACAAAATTGATAAAACAGCATCTTGGTGAAATATTACAGCTTAGGCATCCTGCTTAAAGTTCAATTTGGACACTTCAATTAACCCCTTACAGTCAGGACATCTGGGAACACTATCAGTGATGCAGCACATTGAACTAACATAATATCTATTTATTTATGTTTCAGAGGATGCAGATCAAAATGATGCAGGAACTTTTATCATGGATGAAATAAAGCATGAAGTTGTAAGTGATCCCACACATGTTTCACAGACAACTGGAGACCGTACACAGATATCAGATGATGATCCAGAAAACACACAGGTGTCAGTCGATGAACAAGATAATACCCGGGTGTCAGATAATGAACAAGACAAGAAACATGTGCCAAATAATGACAGTAGTGACCACACAGAGTCTTGTGGTTTTGAAAGAAACATTTCAACGATTTCAGACAATATTGAATGGGTGAATGTACAAGATTATTTTGATGCTGATGATGACAAGACGCATGTGTTGAATGATGTTGGACTTGATATTCAGGAGGTGGTAGATGATGTGGGAAGTGAAACTGCTCCTGGGACATCGAATGTTGGAAGGAAACGCATGTCGTTAGATCAGGATATAAGAAGTCCTACAAGAAGTCTTAGATCCGAGAAACAAATCAAGTTGGATCAAGATGCGACTGGTGAGTATTCTTTGTATAATAATAAAAGCCATTATTCAGATAGTATTTTCAGTTACAATATCATATGATTATATTAATTTATAATAAGGTTAGGGTACACTTTTTCTAACCTGTTTCGTTACTTTAATTATGCATCGACTCCCTGTCTGTATAACATTAGTTGACAAAGGCCTCCTCCAACTGACGCCATTTCTCTCTAACAGTAGCTAGTCTTGTCTATTACCACCTTCTCTTTTTCTCCTTTTGTAACTTTTTCAGGCTAGACAATTTTTCACTTTCCCTTATAGTATGACCTGACCACTTCCACTTTAGGTTTTTTATTGTTTTTACGACTTCTTTGGTTTTTGTGTGTTGAAGTGAAAACTTCTTTAGCGGCGTTGAGCACTTTTTCTGTAATGGGTATAAAATCTTAAACTCGCGTCAGGACACGTGACCTGATCGAAAAAGCGTAAGACGGATGGAGAGTAGACAGCTATCCCCTCTCTACGGCGCGGCGAAAATGTATGCCTGGGCCTACTGTTTTTAATTTGGCTGTGAGTGTATTAAGACGTACATATGGTATTTTTTAACAGACGACTATTGACGGACGACAAATGTCGGACGACAAATGTCAGACGACAAATGTCGGACGACTATTTGTCGGACGACTATTGACGGACGACAAATGTCGGACGACTATTGACGGACGACAAATGTCGGACGACTATTTGTCGGACGACTATTGACGGACGACAAATGTCGGACGACAATTTGTTGGACGACAAATGTCGGACGACTATTTGTTGGACGACATTAGTCCATAAATAAGAGTCCAAATAGTCGTCCGACTATTTTTTTTTTTTCATCTAAAACTCTTTTTGCGTATGTTCTCGCGACATATGAGATTTTACACAGATATACAGTTTTCACTTCTGCCTGCACTCCCGGAGTGTGCTGTTTTTTTTTATATTTTAATAGTTGCAATTCTTATTCTATCAGATAGTTTTTTACCTAACATACTTATTCCCATGGAGTTCTGACAAGTTCTTAGTTTTTTGTAGTGCCATTTTGTGAGTTTGGCAACCATAAGTCATTACAGGAAGTATACAGGTATCGAAGAATTTCCGTTTGATAGATGTCCTAGTTTCACTCATTAACACGCTTTTATTAGTTTCACCTGTATGTTTGCTTGCTTGTTTGTATGTATGTAACCGACTCTTTTGGGCTCGATTTTGCCCTACTTAGAACGATCAGATTTAATTCAAACTTTGAACACTTGTCAAAGACCGATGACAATGCAATATTATGATAACATGGTGCTGATCTGATGATGGAGCTGGAAGGTGGTCATAGGAACTCTGTAATGAAACGACACAACCTCATCGAGTTTGGGCTCGTTAGAATCGTCTTGACGAGTAGTTAGTCTTTCAATGGTAACCAGGGTCTGATGATGGAACTGGAAGGTGGTCATAGGAAATTCGCAATGAAACGACACAACCCCATCGAGTTTGGGCTCGTTAGAATCGTCTTGACGAGTAGTTTGCTTTTAAAGGTAACCAGGGTCTGATCTAACATATTTCGGTAATAAAGACCAAAAAGTATAAAATAAATTAATAGTTTAAAAAAATTAATAGTTTTTTTTAGTTTTTTTAAACTATTAATTTTTTTCATAATTTCCTTTAAACTCCAGTATTGTTTCCAAGCATTTCCACCACGTCTGTCACTTTCTTTTGTGGAGAAATCTTATCTGAAGGGGAAATTATTTGACCTAGGTATGTATGTATATGTATTCATTGACATAGTCAATAAGGTTGTTATTAATCCTGTTATGATACTGGACTGTAATTAGCGAGGGACGAACGGAGCAAACTAGTTGGCTTGTGCCGGGGGGATTGTGTGTGTTCATCTGTACTGTCGGGCGTGAAAATTAACGGTAACCCCTGGACTTTGTGGAGCCGGCCACGGAGAGCCGTGTCCTCTGCGTACGAGTATAAGGGAGTCGCTGCCTACGTACAAAACGCAAAGGCTTACCAGTTATAGCTGACGGGGGTGCGCTCGCTAGGGGGTTGCTAGGTCGCTTTCAGGCTTGTCGACTTACCTTCGGGCAAACCTTACCAGGTCCAGGACACAAACTCTCGGGGCTAGGTGGCAATCATCCCGTCTGGATCGTCGGCAGGACTCCAGGGCGTAGGATAAGGGCAATTTGCGCGCGGTTGTCCGGAGTTTAACGTTATAAAGTTATCATTTAAGTCACAAGTATGTTCTCTATCCAATTCGAGTCGTGGTTGGAGAGTAACTGAACTAACTTCGAAATTTGAATGATGACAAGAGTCTCTGTCATCACTCCAACAATGACATAAATTAAAGTAAATGTCATGAACCTTGTTTTATATAACTACCCTGAAGTATTCAAATACATTCTATACCAAAACATTGACTGTTAACTAGTTATTGCTCTATGAAAACTAAACAATCGTGATATGTTCTTGTTTCCCATTCGTCATAACTTTGGTCTTTTGTGTGTTAATAGCTTAGCCCACCTTGCTGCTTTCTCTGTCTAGGTCGTTCAACATCATCTGCGGGTCATCTAGAGTGGTTCAATAAAACAAACAACCGCTGGATAGTTTTGGGTTTTAGCACTCTTAGCTGCTTTGCCATAACTTTATGGTTTAATACCATAAGTTGTACGTTTTTCGGTGCGAGAAACACTTCAATCCAATCAACACAGCATTCCAAGTGTCCAAAATTTCTCAAAAATCCTACATAATATTTTAGCTATAATGACCTGTTACTTATTTTTTTTACTACACTTGGAGCGAGTAAAGCAAATATTTTGTCAAAATTAATAAAACAGCATTTAGGTGAAATATTGCAGCTTAATGACATATTGTAGTAGTAGTAGTAGTTTACCTAACTACGGAAAGGTTCAAATAAGGCATCCCGATTATGGTTCAATTAGGACACATCACTAAACCCCTGACAATCGGGACATCTGGACACACTATCAGTGATGCAGCACAATGACATTAACATAGGTATCTATTTATTTATGTTTCAGAGGATGAAATAAAGCATGAAGTTCTAAGTGATCCCACACATGTTTCACAGACAACTGAAGACAGTACACAGATATCAGATGATGATCCAGAAAACACACAGGTGTCAGTCGATGAAAAAGACAATACCCGGGTGTCAGATAATGAACAAGACAAGAAACATGTGCCAAATAATGACAGTAGTGACCACACAGAGTCTTGTGGTATTAAAAGAAAAATTTCAAAGATTTCAGACGATATTGAATGGGTGAATGTACAAGATTATCTTGATATTGATGATGACAAGACGCATGTGTTGAATGATGTTGAACTTGACATTCAGGAGGTGGTAGATGATGTGGGAAGTGAAACCGCTCCTGGGACATCGAATGTTGGAAGGAAACGCACGTCGTTAGATCAGGATATTCCTACAAGAAGTCTTCGATCCGGGAAACGAATCAAGTTGGATCAAGATACGACTGGTGAGTATTCTTTGTACTCATTTATATATTTCAAGTTGATCAAAATGAGGTAAAAAATTATTGCAAGATTTCATTCCAATACACAGTTTTTTTAGTATATTTTTAAAATATATTTATTATGGAAAGGTGTCATAAATTATTATGTAGTTCACACATAATATATTTACCAGTCAACATTCCTAAAAGCAAAAATTGACATCGTTGCTATCTAGTCTTGCATGAAGACCGAACAGAAAAATAAAAAAAACCCTAAAAAATATTGTATGTCAGACGAGGCTGTATAGGTTAAAAGTCTTTTGCCTGCCCTTTTGGGAGTATAATTTAAAAAAAAATGCCTTAAAAATTGTAAACATGAAAATAACCTAAAATTCTTAAACACATTCTCATTTTTTTTTTTACTTTTTCTGTTTCTAGTATTTGATGTTAACACGGCAACAAAAATACATCATCAGTGACAATTTTAACCCTCTAGCTATCATGGTTGATGAGATACAGCCTGTAGACAGACAGACGGACAGACAGCGAAGTCTTAGCAATAGGGGCCCGTTTTTAGCCTCAGGGTAAGGAACCCTAAAAATTTGAAATCACAGCTCCCGAAACTATCCAATTTTATCATACAACTCGCAGCGCAAAAATCATTTAGGTTTATATTTAACAAGCGTTGTGGGTTTCGCGTCCAATCCTCACTCCCCAAACCATGATGATAAGTTCAAACGACATGCCCCAAGTGCCCGGGCCGTTCTATCGGAGGCAGCGTTTCGGACAGTGGACAAAGTCTACGTGGAACGAGGCGGATCAAAATCTCCGGGCGGGATTGCCAAGCTGTCATTCGACCCAAGCAAGTAAAAAGGACTCCGATAATCTTCGAATTCTTACATAAAATACTTTCACACTTAATGCCGGCGCCTCACATTGGCTATGTTGGCTCCAAGTTATACTGTTGGATCCAACACACCAATGTGAGGATCTATGTTGGAACGTTATTGGACGTTATTGAACGTTCCAAGATCGATCCTCACATTGGTGTGTTGGATCCAACAGTATAACTTGGAGCCAACATAGCCCATGTGAGGCGCCGGCATAAGGATGACAATAGGATAGTGGAACTCGAAAACGCCCTAGAATAGGTCTGGCGGAGGTCAGAAGAGATGGAGAGGATATTATAGAAAGATCAAACACCATATTTTACTACAATGGGATACCAGGTGGCCAATACGGTGTGGGGTTTCTGGTGGCGAAACGATGGCAACACAACATCTTAGAATTCCAAGGATTCTCAGAACGAATAGCCTTATTGAAATTGAGCATTACTGACAAAAAACACCTTACCATCATACAAGCCCATGCTCCAACATTATCACACAGCGCAGAGGAAGTCGAAGACTTCTACCAACTCCTAAACAAAATGTATATGATCAACACAAAGGATCTTGGACTGTGATCATAGGCGACTTTAACGCGAAACTCGGTGCGAGACAAGCAACCGACAATCATGACATAGTAGGACCCTATGGTTTAGGTATTAAGAATGAGAGAGGTTCAAAACTCCTACAATTCTGCTTTGGACAGGGGCTTAGTGTCAGCAACAGCTATTTCTTTAAGAAACCCCACAGACTCTGGACATGGTTCTTCCGACAAAGTAACCAAAAACGAAATAGATTTCATTCTGCCTTGCAACAAACAAATAATAACAAATGTAGAGATTTTGAACAACATCAAATTTAGTTCAGACCATAGACCGGTACGTGCAACAATTCGCTTAGATACTAAAATACAAAGAAAACGAATGATTCAAAAACAAATTAAACACATAGATCGTAATACACTACTAATCCTACTTGATTTACAAAACAGTTTTGATCTTTTTAACACTGAAGAATCTGATACAGAGACATAATACAATAACATATTAGAGTGCATTGAAAAAGCCAGTTCAAAAATTAAATTTAATAGAAACAAAGAAAAAGTATTAAGTAATAAAAGTAAATCATTAATAGAAGAGAGACAAAAATACCAATTTAGAACCACCGAATATAGAGCTAAAGATTTGGCAGCCAAACGCAATATAAGAAAATACATCCGCAATAGAAATATTAATACAGTACAAACAGCTTTAGAGAATAATCAGTCGTTAAAAGTAGCTAAAAAAAAATATATACGCGACGAATTGAGAACCTCCTCCATTTTTGAAGTCGGTTAAAAAGGAGCAGAAAAAGGAAAATCTTCAATAATTTGCCTAAAAGACAACAATGGCACAAAACAACACGATAAAAATAGAATTTTGGAAATTTGCACGGACTATTACAAAACTTTATACTCAGATAATGTAAACAATATATCA
This sequence comes from Idaea aversata, assembly GCA_907269075.1. Taxonomy (NCBI): domain Eukaryota; kingdom Metazoa; phylum Arthropoda; class Insecta; order Lepidoptera; family Geometridae; genus Idaea; species Idaea aversata. The sequence goes on from OU026083.1 coordinate 1,798,587, forward strand.
AATCTGGATAATATCTCTTACTCTTGCTCAGATGATATCCCGCCAATCACTCCAACCGAACTACATCTTGCGCTTCGTAGTATGAAGTATTGGAGAAGCCCCGGCGAAGACGGAATTTCTACCGAAGCGCTAAATAGACGCACCGAGAACGCCTGGAAGAGCTACTGAAAGAACTCATGAAGGGCAAATTACCACTATCCCTTAAACGGAAGCTCATGGACGTATGCATTCTGCCCATCCTAACGTACGGCGCTCAAACTTGGTCTTTGACTGGTTGTCAAAGGCCGGGGTATCTCGGGGTATGCCAAAGGGCGATGGAACGAAGTATTCTCGGGGTCAGACTTACTGACAGAATTCGGAATACCGAAATACGTGCCAAAACCCAAGTAGTCGATGTCACCCAAAAAGCTGCCACACTGAAGTGGAATTGGGCCGGCCATATCTGCCGTATGCCGGACTAGGGGGACGGATGAACTTGAAAAAATCTAAATCAGTTCAGAGCATAGGTGGTCCGTGAGACCTTCAAAATTTATTTTAAATCAACGCTTATTGGCCCCCCAGTCCTGGGGGACCGTTAATCGTGAAAAAAATCATGACAGGGGGATGGTTTTCCGTAGGGTGTCGGTTAATTGTGAACCGGAAGTAAGTCCAATACCGGGGCAAATGAAACTTAATATGTGCCATCAGCCCCGCTGAACGCCGACGCCGACGCTAGCGGGGCCGATGGGACTAACTCATTTTATCTACTAACACCCGACCACACACAGGATCAGGTGTAATTAAAAAAAATGGAAATTCGAGTTAAGGTGCACAGAAGTAAGTAGCCCTCAGCGCTTTCTTACATAATTACCATTAACCATGTAAAAGTACTTAGGTAGGTATACAGGGTGAATTTTTTATGTGGGCCTTCAGGGCTATATCCTAAACTATAAGAGATAGCGAAAAATGCTGAAAGGAGTTGCGTGCCCGATTTTGACAAAAACTAAAACTGCATGATTAGATTTTTGAAAAACTCATTACCCTAGCCAGGAATCGAACCTGTTGATTTTGCAAAAAAAAGAATCACCTTTAGTTTTATACCAATCGATAGTGTTGCTGATAGAGATTAATTCATGGAAACAAATATAGTATGGCAAATCAAAGGAAATAGGTCTTTTTTGTACTTTTCACCAATTTTTAGATTTCCGTCTCTGCCAAAATAATGTAAGATGAGGCATGAGGTATGAGGGCATAGAGAGGAAGTAAATTTTTCATTTTTTTTTAAATATGTTCTAAATTCTGTACATCACTTAAAAATTGGAAAAAAAAATTTATCTTTTTTGTGAAGCCATTTGTTACGTCATCAGCCATACCTCTTCACTACATTTTTTAGGGACAATAGCATTAAAATTACACAAAACTACAAAAATAAGCTATTTCTTTTGATTTGCCATACTATGTTTGTTTCCGGGAATTAATCTCTATTAGCAACACTATCGATTGGTATAAAAATAAAGGATGATTATTTTTTGCAGAATCAACAGGTTCGACTCCTGGCTAGGGTAATGCCTTTTTAAAAAATCTAATGATGCAGTTTTAGTTTTTGTCAAAATCGGGCACGCAACTCCTTTCAGTATTTATCGCTATCTCTTTTAGTTTAGGATATAGCCCTGAAGGCCCACTTAAAAAATTCACCCTGTATACAGCCGGGCAACAAAAGTAGTGGAGTTATAAATTTTTTTACATAAATTTTGAAGTTATGTGAAAAAAGTGTGTCTAAAAAAGTTTTATATCTTTTTATTACTTACCCACAACTTTGCCATTTGACTTTTTTCCATAGGGCTTTTAATTTTGCCGGAAATTTAGATAAACCGTTTTTTACCCTTAAAAACTCATCCCCTTCCCGACCTCAGATCACCCATAAATTATTTTTCCTTTCATTTTTATATTATTCCCCTCCTTTTCTAATGGGTTTCATCCCCCTATTATTTTTTTGGTTTTAAAAATTATCGACCCTGGTCTATAAACCTAGTTATCCATTAGATCTAGAACATTTTTAAAAACTACCAAAATCGGACTTCGTTTATGGGGGGGAAAACGTTACCACTTTTTGTATGGAAATATACAGCGACACAGTGGTTTGTTCTTCCACCTTACCAAAAAAAAGTGCTATAAATTTAGAAGACAGTCCGCTAGGTTTAAGATGATAATTTCAATTCAATTTATTTAAATGTATTGTATTGTAATTTATTGCTTTTGTACAAAATTTATACATTATTTAAACTTTGAAATATAATCATTAATATCTATTTTAACCGACTTCAAAAAAGGAGGAGGTTCTCAATTCGTCTGTATGTTTTTTTTTTTTTTTTTTTTGTGTGTATGTTACGCGATCATTCGAAGACGGCTCAACCGATTGAGATGATTCTTTTTGTGTTCGAAAAGTGATACCTCAGGGGTGGTCCCATAAAAATTTCGTGAGGATCTGATGAGAATCTTCGGAGTGATGAACAGAATTGCACCTCGAGAGTGCAGCAAATTGCTCAGTTTTCGATTTCCACCAGTAGATTTGGCCCATAAACGAATAGTTACCGATAAATGGAATATCTGAAACCACCTTCTCATCAGAAAACTCTTCAATCAGTTACGATTACAGGTTACAATTTGAAGATTTTAGTCGAATTTAGTCGTCGGACTGGGTTTGAATGAATGTTGATAGAGAACCCTATTTTAAATGAAGTTCTGATGAGGATCTTCGAAGTGATGAACAGAAATGCACCTCAAGAGTATAGCAAATTGCTCATTTTTCGACTTCCATCAGTAGAATTGGCCCATAAACGAATAGTTACCGATAAATGGAATATCTGAAACCACCTTCTCATCAGAAAACTCTTCAATCTGTTACGATTACAGGTTACAATTTGAAGAATTTAGTCGAATTTAATCGCGGGACTGGGTTTGAATTAATGTTGATAGAGAACCCTATCTTAAATGAAGTTCTGATGAGGATCTTCGAAGTGATGAACAGAAATGCACCTCGAGAGTGCAGCAAATTGCTCATTTTTCGATTTCCACCAGTAGAATTGGCCCATAAACTAATAGTAACCGATAAATGGAATATCTGAAACCACCTTCTCATCAGAAAACTCTTCAATCGGTTATTTTAGTAATGTATAGATATGTTGTGTTTAGTATTTATTATATAAACTCAAATTTTGAAATAGATTGACACTTTGAAAGCTGTTAGTAGACCGCCACAGAGCGAATATTGTTCGAACGCTGCATCTCTGAACACAACTAACGCTGATCAATGCTTCTCACAGATGGTCCCGGGCTCGAGCAACGGAGACCGATCACCGCGAGACACCACCCTTCTAACACCGATACAACCTCGACTCCTCGACACCAACGGAACATGTTCTCATGCTCACTGTGTACTTATACAACTTATATAAAATGGAACTTGAAACAACATTCAATGACTCATACTGGAGAAAATCCTTTTATGTGCGATAAATGTGATTATAAATGCAAGCGGAAGGGTGACTTAAAACGGCATTTAATGACTCATACTGGAGCAAATCCTTTCATGTGCGATAAGTGTGATTATAAATGTAAACAAAAGAGTAACTTGAAACTGCATATAATGACTCATACTGGAGCAAAGCCTTTTATGTGCGATAAGTGTGATTATAAATGTAAGCGGATGGTTAACTTAAAACGGCATTTAATGACTCATACTGGAGCAAATCCTTTCATGTGCGATAAGTGTGATTATAAATGTAAGCGAAAGGACCTGATTGAACTGCATTCAATGACTCATACTGGAGCATATCCTCATATGTGCGATAAGTGTGATTATAAATGTAAGCGGAAGGGTGACTTAAAACGACATAATATAATTGCTCATACTGGAGCAAATCCTTTTATGTGCGATAAGTGTGATTATAAATGTAAGCGGAAGAGTGACTTAAAACGGCATTTAATGACTCATACTGGAGCAAATCCTTTCATGTGCGATAAGTGTGATTATAAATGTAAGCGGAAACGTGACTTAAAACGGCATTTAATGACTCATACTGGAGAAAATCCTTTTATGTGCGATAAGTGTGATTATAAATGCAAGCGGAAGAGTGACTTAAAACGGCATTTAATGACTCATACTGGAGCAAATCCTTTCATGTGCGATAAGTGTGATTATAAATGTAAGCGGAAACGTGACTTAAAACGGCATTTAATGACTCATACTGGAGAAAATCCTTTTAAGTGCGATAAGTGTGATTATAAATGTAAGCGGAAGGATAATTTAAAACAACATTTAATGACTCATACTGGAGTAGAGCCTTATATATAAATGTAGGGAAAAGGGTTTTTCGAAACTGCATAATATAGTGACTCATCAGACTGGAGCAAATCCTTTTATGTGCGATAAGTGTAATTATAAATATAAGTAGAAAGATGACATGAAAAAACATAATATTATGACTCATACTGGAGCAAAGCCTTTTATGTGCGATTAGTGTGATTATAAATATAAGCGGAAGGATAATTTAAAACAACAATTTATTACTCATACTGGAGCAAAGCCTTATACAGGGTGTCTGGTAATAAATGGATAAGCGATAATGGATAATGGATAAACCTACGGATAGAGGACACTGTGCCGGTTATGAAAAATGTTTATGTTATGTGTTAAAGTCTCTTGGTTTACGATATATCCGCCATATTAAAAATATTGAAAATTTCACTACTTTCTCCATGTTTTTTCTTGCGAATGAAGGAATATTCCAATCTGTTTTTTGAATAGTATTCCAGGATAAAATTAAATGTGCTATCGAATGCAAACAATTTTTTTATGTTACATCGAAAGTTTTTAACTGAAACTTCATGATTTTTTAATATTTTAACCTGAACTTTTTTCTTTCCCAGTGTAAACAAAGTGTATGGTCACCTTAGTTTCAAATTAAAAAAAATGCCTCTTACATTGAGATTCTGAAAATGTATAAATATGTAGTATTTCAAGCATTTAATACCAAATTAATTTCTAATAAAATGAGCCAGAGCATGCTTTTTGTGAAGTAAAAGTAATAATAAAATTTACTTTATTGTACATAAAATAATATAAAAAAAAAAAATATTGAAATTGGAAAAAAAGGATAAAAAACAGCTCTGGGTCACTTAAATAATTGTGTATTGAATGCTAGCAATACCACGTATTATACCATAATAGAATCTCAATGAAATAGGCAACTTTATTTTTTGGCACTAGGTTGACCATACATTTTATACACCGGGAATAGTACATTGCGATACAAGTGTGGAAAATTGATCTTTGCATAGAGACGTTTTAACACGCGCGAGCGGTACGCGAGTGCGTTTACAAAGCCGATATACAAAGATCAATTCCATACGCGTATCGTACGACGTTTTTTATCACAGTTGCAAATAAAAGAAAATACTTGAAAAGAAAAAAATAAATAAATAACAACATAATTGACAATATTTGTGATAAGTCTATGTTTACAATTTTTTATGGGAAAATTTTGTTGTTAATTATACTCTCGAAAGGCCAGGCAAAATACTTTTAACCTATACAGCCTCGTCTGACATACAATATTTTTTAGGGTCTTTCCATTTGTTTTTGCGTCGGGGGTTAAAAACAGAATGTAATGGTAAGGAAAAAGTAATATGCAGAAAAGAACAGATTGTGATAGAATCGCACAGTCGATTGCGCATGGCGACGCGTCGCCACACCGTACACTCTACTGCATATAGACTGTATATATACACGGTGTAACAAGGGGGGTGGATCATCGGTTGTTGGGGGGTAGGGGACCTCAGTACCTATCGATTTAACCCCCATGTATGTTCAGCAATATTCACTGGTTCAAAAGTTATTTGGACTTTAGTGAAATTTTAGTCAAAATCAGATTTCACCCTAAACTTCGCAATTACAGCCAAACTATAAGGTCTGCGATTCTGCTTTTTTTTTGTGAAACAAGTTTAATAGTGGACCTTTTTAACCCATAAATCAATCAGAGTCTAAGATTTTAATAACTCAAAATATAACCATTAATGTAATATTTTTTTTTCAAAATCTAATGTTTACATTATCTTTGTATGGTTCTAAAAAAAATATTTCATAGAATATTTTTTTCTGCAACCTATCTTAAAAACTACTGGCTTTCATGAAGTATAAACCCTAAAAGTTTTATTTAGCTAGAACTAGGACATCATGTTGAAAAATGTACTTGATGGTCGAAAAAGTAAAAATAATCAATATTTTTTTCATACCTGATAGTTTGGCTGTAATTGCGAAGTTTAGGGTGAAATCTGATTTTGACTAAAATTTCACTAAAGTCCAAATAACTTTTGAAACAGTGAATATTGCTGAACATACATGGGGGTTAAATCGATAGGTACTGAGGTCCCCTACCCCCGAACAACCGATGATCCACCCCCCTTGTTACACCGTGTATATACTATCATATAGCGTGGCGACGCGTGCGTGCCACGGCATTCGTCGCCACGCCAGAAATCGGTTTTACGTGCGGCTATAGATGTTTCACATCACAAAAAATATTTATGTAAAGAAAAAACAAAACTCAATTTTAATTGTTTTCTGATGTTATCACGTAAAATTTTCGTTCATAAACCGACTTTAGATACAACTATTTTTTCTAGGTTAAAAACTCTTTGTTGGTAGGTACCTTTTTTCTATACATCAAAACAGTATACCTAACCCAGATAAATTAAGAATGTTTTATCTGCCTAACAAGTAATTAGCAGTAGGATACGTATTTAACTTATCGGGATAACATTTATTTCAGCACTAGTTGGATATTTTTTATCGCACGCGTGTATAATACGTTGCATTATCAGCCTAAAAGCGGTTTAATAAGATCCACTTTATGAGCAAATGTGATTTTTTGAAAATTTGAAAAGCAAAATGTAGGCAATTACGTCCGAACTTAAACTCTCTGTCGCACGATACGGGTCAATTTTTGACAATACCTACTCGCGCCGCGTATCGAGAGCTCACGATTCTCTTAAATTCGAGCAGGCCATTAAATAAATCCTTCTTCTTTCTCGCAGTTTCCCACTTTATACTTGGGTCGGCTCTCCTAATTCTGTGGTGGCGGGACTAGAGCAATTTTTTTTCTCTGAAATAAGTGACATCATGCTGGTCCACCACGTAGCCTTCTTCCTTATTTTACCTCTATATAATTAATGTGGGGGATGTCGATTCGACGAGTATAGTCAAGAATCAGATTAAGAAGACAGTCCGCTAGGTTTAAGATGTGATTTCAATTCAATTTATCAAAATTTATTATATTGTAATTTGTAATTATATTGTATTTTTTAGTAATGTATAGGTATGTTGTGTTTTGTATTTATTATATAAACTCAAATTTTGAAATAGATTGTGACTTTAAAAGCTGTTAGTGGACCGCCACAGAGCGAATATTGTCCGAACGCTGCATCTCTGAACACAACTAACGCTGATCAATGCTTCTCACAGATGGTCCCGGGCTCGAGCAACGGAGACCGATCACCGCGAGACACCACCCTTCTAACACCGATACAACCTCGACTCCTCGACACCAACGGAACATGTTCTCATGCTCACTGTGTACTTATACCACTTACATAAAATCATACTTAAAAAAACATTTAATGACGCATAATGGAGCAAAGCCTTTTATGTGCGATAAGTGTGATTATAAATGTAAGCAAAAGAGTAACTTGAAACTGCATATAATGACTCATACTGGAACAAAGCCTTTTATGTGCAATAAGTGTGATTATAAATGTAAGCGGAAGTGTGACTTGAAACAACATATGATGACTCATACTAGAGCAAAGCCTTTTATGTGCGATAAGTGTGATTATAAATGTAAGCGAAAGGTTTACTTGAAACGGCATATTATGACTCATACTGAAACAAAGCCTTTTATGTGCGATAAGTGTGATTATAAATGTAAGTGGAAGGGTGACTTCAAACGGCATTTAATGACTCATACTGGAGAACATCCTTTTATGTGCGATAAGTGTGATTATAAATGTAAGTGGAAGGGTGACTTCAAACGGCATTTAATGACTCATACTGGAGAAAATCCTTTTATATGCGATCAGTGTCATTATAAATGTAAGTTGAAGGGTTACATGAAAAAACATATGATGACTCATACTGGAGCAAAGCCTTTTATGTGCGATAAGTGTGATTATAAATGTAAGCGAAAGGTTTACTTGAAACGGCATATTATGACTCATACTGAAACAAAGCCTTTTATGTGCGATAAGTGTGATTATAAGTGTAAGCGGAAGGATAATTTAAAACAACATTTAATGACTCATGCAGGAGCAAAGCCTTATAAATAAATGTAGGGAAAAGGATAGAGGACAATGTGCCGGTTCAGAAAAATGAAAGGTTTGTTCTATGAAAGTCTCTAGGTTTCCGAGATATCTGCCACATTTCCAGCCAAAACTGCAAATGAAGGAATTATTCCAATCTGATTTTCGGATAGTATTCCAGGATAAATGTGCTAGCGAATGCAAATAAAGTTTTTTATGACACATCGAAAGTTTTTTTTAAACTAAGATCTAACTCAAACTTCATGATTTTTTAATTTTACTATTATAGAATTATATACCATTTCAGAATCTCAAAGAAATAGGCAATTTTATTTTTATTTTGGCACTAGGGTGATCATACATTTTTTTTTCACCTTTGCTTCGGTGAGTTGGCTACGTTTCGGTGACCTCTTTATGGAAAGCGAAGATTTTGTCTTTGCAAATGATGACGAACAACTATCGGAGATATGTCCTGAAGGACGGAACGGTTGATATTTGTCGGGCATTAAACGATACGAAATAAGTAGCGACTAAAATGAATCGTAATTTAGTTTGACATTTCTAAAAATTAACAGTTTGACGATCATTCCGAATTGCAAAATTGTGTTTTGGACTTTATTTAGTTCGACTTAAGGTTATACGTTTTCCCTACTAAATGTTTTAGAGATTCCTACGTTTTATACTGAGATATTTAACTTATTATGACTTAAAGTAGGCCTAATTTAAGCTATTGTAGGGGCAGACCAAAAATATCACTGTTTAACATCCAGGAAGTACTCTGTTTCAGCGTGAAAAAAGAGACCAATTTTACGTATGTGGTGGTGCACGGTTATATTGACATATGGTCATAGTGTGAGTGACGCATAGATGTGTGGAAACACGCGACGTTGTCGCGTTGTGTGTGGAAGCAGGAACACGCAATTACGCTAGAGCAGAGCCGCAATACAGTTTGCTGGATAAGGGCGACGTTGCCTCTCCGTCTAATCTGTCTAATAAAAATCAAAATATTTTCAATTGCATGATATTCAACTCAGTGCTGCCAGACCTACACCTGCAAGATTTTATGTAACTTTTGGCACTGTCGCGTCACTTTTGATACTTGAATTATACATTATTTTGATAGACTTATCAAATTATCACTTTACGTATATAATAAATAAATAAGCATTTATACTTGTTTGCATTTAATTAATAGTATAAAAATATAATAAAATATAAATGAAGTATAGTAATTCGCGAGAAAAAAAACCAAGCAGTCTTGTTGTTTTTTTGGTACTGTTTGTTGTACACACTGGCAACATACACCCAGTCGATACTTTGCCTCGCACTAGATGCGCGCTTGTTACCTAGGTAACGGAGAGTCAACAGAGATGTCAAGTAGTCAATAAATAGAAAAACCAAAAATAAAATATTATAATCATTTATTATATTCCTACTATTGTGTTTAAAGTGTCATCCATCTGAGCACCTACTGAAAATAAACCTTGAGGGAATTTTAGTGTCTTGTAAGTGATTGAATTATTAAACACAAGTTGGGCCGTAGGAACAAACTACGACTACTCTGGGTCCCAGGCCATGAAGGAATAGCAGGAAATGAGAAGGCTGATGAGCTGCAAGAACAGGATCGGCAAGTGCTATGCTTGGACCAGAACCATGTACGGGCCTGCCAGCATGCACAATCACAAAGGCCGTAAAGGATTACGTTGATAAGAAACACACGCAAGAGTGGGAAATCAGTGAAGGGCTACTACATTCGAAGAAATTCATAGGTAGCAGCACCAGAGGGGCTTCTAAATTTATATTGAACAACGGAAAAAGCAAAGCACGAGCTGTGATTGGTGCCTTGACATGGCTTTACAAAACCAATGACATGCTTTTAAAAATGAAGATAACTTCTAATATTGACTGCAGAACCTGCGGTGATGTCAGAGAAACTATGGAGCACATCCTGTGTGAATGCGCCGTCTTAGTGTCGAAGCGAAGGAGACCCATGGGCCTCCTTGGGAATGCATATCCCAAACCGGAGGAACATAGGATTTTTCCTCTTAGTGGGATCGCTGCGTTAATCGATCCCAAGGGGTCGAAGTGTTGCTGGCTATGTCAGCCCCCGATATAAGATAAGATAGAACTAATTTTAAATAAATAAACCTTTTTGTACATTACTTTGTCTTTATTTTTCTCTTTTCATTCAGACCTAGTACAATTTGCATAGTTCAGAATTCGTCCTAGTTTAAAAAAAAAAGATTACTAACAGTACCTACCATAAAATTGATCCTGTTTTAAAAAATTTATTCAAAAATATATTTTCATAAAAAAAATATATTTGTATCGAGATTTGAACCGGGGCTCTTCAGAACACTACCCCGCCGCTCTAAATGACTACACCAATCGGTATCTGTAGGACTACGTCAAATATAGTCTATAGTTGCTACAGTTTATTGTTTTGTATGTGTGCGTGTCATTTATATCGTGACAAGAGTTAAAAATTGTACTCTGGAAATACATTAAAATGTGACTTCCAAAAAATTAAATTATGTTTGAAATATGTTCAGAGCAAACTAGAAAACAGGCAACATATATACAAATACTTTAATTCCACGTCAATTATAGCAAAATAAAATAAAAATATACTTTCGGGAAAACAAGCGCCTTCTAGCGGAATACTTTGCTTAGCGATACGAAACGATCAACCTTAACTAAAAAATAGTTTACTCCTGTAAAAATTGGTTAGGTTGGCTTTTTCCGAATAGCAAACGGAATTTTACCCATCTTAACCTAATTTTAGTTAAGTCGCATTTGTGTACATCCGAGTCCATTATATTTTTTTGTATTGCCATTAAACAGTAATTAACCATCACTGCACAAGTACACACCAATTAGTACCTACTCCTTTTAATATCTTATAAGTCACAAGTAACACAAGTTATAGTCTACAGGATAAGAAAACGAAACTTAAAACGTTTGTTTGCCACCGACGACATGGTGGCAAACAAAATAAACCTATACGCAAATAGAGACAAAAAAAACATACTTCGTCTTGCTCCCACTTACTCATTAGACGTTCAATCCTTCTCACTCTAGTAATTATTATTATTTTAGCAGCTAGTCCATAATATTTATTCTCTGTCTACGTATTTTGTACCTATTCAGTTTTTTTTGTTTCATATGTTTTGATTTCTTAAGTTATGTGACTATACTATACTAAATTACAATTATATAATAAAAACTTAAATTAATTAAATAAACTACCTACTTATTATACTAAATTCAAAATCCAAATGGGAGTCGTGCTAGGAAGTGTGCCCAAAAGGCTGTCTGCGTTACCTCGTTGGATGGCGATACTTATCTCTTGTGCGAGGTAGGAGCCAGCCCTTTGGTCACTTTAAGCTATAACTAGTAATTGTTTTTGTTTTTATAAAAAATCTAATAAATGAATAAGTCTGCTTGAATTTATTTAAAGTATTTTAACTTATTATTAGACAAACTATACTAATGAAAACATTCCATTAATAAGTGCTTAGTAATATTAGAAATTTACAGTGGGTCTCCACTTTTGATGCCGACTTTATCTAAATAAAACTTAATATACAATATTGTTGTAAAAACGAATAAATATAATTATTGTAATATGGCTGGATATTTTTATTATTCCTTTGACTTTGACCAGTAAACTTGAAATTTATTGTGTATCTTAGGAAATGGTTTTTGTAACATTGTTGTACGTAAATTGGAAATGATCTAATCCTTCAACTTCTTCTTGGGGCGGAGGTTGTTGGTGTGGCCACACTTAGTCTTGCGGCAGTTGGTGGCAAGCGGGTGGAGGCGCGCGTAGCACTTGCGACATATAATCTTGTCACAGTTGTACCTCATGGCTAAGATACGGAGAGACGGCTCAATTGTACCTCCTCTAGCCTGAGCACCAAGTGAAGAGTAGATACAAAAAAATACAAAAACAAAAAAAACTAAATCAAAATCGGTTGATCCGTTCGGGAGCTACGATGCCACAGACAGACACAGACACGTCAAACTTATAACACCCCGTCGTTTTTGCGTCAGGGGTTAAAAATTTAATCTGACTTCAAAAATGAAGTAAAAAAACCAACAAAAATAAATTACAAAGAAAAATATTTACAAAAAAAAACTAAAAAGTTAACAATAAAAATCGACTTCGAAAATGAAGTAAAAATCAACAAAAAATAAATTACAAAGAAAAAAATAACTAAAAAGTTTAAAAATATTTACAAAAATAAACTAAACTAGTAGTTCGCCCCGAACTGAGACCTCACGAGTTTTTTGTACCGATTTTTACTTTTCAGCGTAAAGTATGATATAACGGCGAAATACTTCAAATACTTAGGGTCTATCTTGTTTAAATGATAGGTGCCTAGTATCACTATCATCAGACACTGGACATCGCTGACTCTATTATACTTTTAACGAATCCAAACGCGTTAGGCATAGGCTCAGAATACAGAACAAGACTAGGTATCTTGTCTAGAAAATGAGTTCCATAGCCTAATTTTCTTGGTCTCAATCACGTATTTATTTATTTCGCGTTTTATTGATACTCGAGAGAATAAGTACCTACAATGAAAGTAAATCGTGTGTGATTAAAAACTCCTATAGCCTTCTTCCTTCTATATTCCACCATATCGTCAGTAGCTAGAGTACCTACCTACTCATCAAGTGAAGACGATAGACCTAACTTATCTAGAGATGAGTTCATATAGCTTTCTATATATTACTCGGCTATATTACCAAACCCCAGATATCAGTTGCTTGTTTAACACCTAGAGCACACTCATGTGCCTAGAGTGCCTCCTTATCAAGACAACTTTAACGAACATTAACGGTAGACAGTTACGGTAGGTAGTTATCTTGTCTAGAAGATGAGTTCATATTTCTTTGAAGTTGAGTGCCTTCTTCCACCTCTATCACCAGATCCCAGATGTCAGCTGATTCTTCAGAAGCTATAGAATACCTACTTATCAAGGTGCTTTGAACGAGTACAAACATGGATATGACTATCTTAGACTTCTCAAGATCGTTCAGTTCTTATTGTCATTGAGGAAGGTTTATATGTATAACTAGCTGCCCTACGCGGTTTCACCCGCGTAACTCCCGATCCCGTGGGAATATCGGGATGTAAGCTATACTATCTCTCAAGTTGGATCGAACTGCACATGGTGTGCGAATTTTATTATAATCGGTTAAGTGGTTTAGGAGTCCATTGAGGACAAACATTGTGACACGAGATTTATATATATTAAGATTAGTACATACAAAATATAGCCGTGCGAAGCCGGGACGGGTCGCTAGTTTATTATAAATACGAAAGTTTGTGTGTGTCTAGTGTGTTTGTATGTTACTTCTTTACGTACAAAATTTGAACCGATTGCGATGTTTGGCACTGGGGCTAGCTAGTTAAAAGTAATTAAAATGTTAAATACTGAGTTAATACTAACCTATTATTTAAGGGTTTCTAGGGGTCCATACTTCAAGAGGAAAAATGGAACCCTTATGGGGTCACTCATTTGTGCGTCTGTCTGTGTTTCTTACACTTGACCAGTTTTTTTATAGGTACCTACTTACATCTAATAGCTGCTACTAATATTATTAAAAGGTAACGTTGACAATAACAGAATAAGCGTAAACCTATATGATTAAAGAGGTAAGTTTTTGGATATAATACGTGCATAATACAGCTGTGCGAAGCCGGGGCGGGTCGCTAGTTTAATACTATAATAAATATTATGTAGGTACCTACCTACTTAAAAAGGTACCTAATATTTGTTTGTAATGGGATGTTTGATGGTACTTGTCTTATAATTCTCTACATTATTAAGACGAGTATAATAATTAATCAACAGTTATCAGAAAGAAGATTAGATTGTAACATAAATATAGGTACATAAATAAAAACAGGCCGAAGTGAAAACTGTATATATGTGTAAAATCTCATCTGTCGCGAGAACGGCTGAGAACGTCCGATAAATAGTCGTCCGACAAATAGTCGTCCGACATTTGTCGTCCGTCAATAGTCGTCCGACAAATAGTCGTCCGACATTTGTCGTCCGTCAATAGTCGTCCGTTAAAAAATACCATATGTACGTCTTAATACACTCACAGCCAAATTAAAAAACTGTATATCTGTGTAAAATCTCATCTGTCGCGAGAAAATCTCATCTGTCGCGAGAACGGCTGAAAATGCTCACCCACAAAAGTGCCCAACGCGCCATAAAGAAGTTTTCACTTCAAAAATGTTGATGAAGTGGTGCGGTGGCTCCTCCCTGTGATTCATATGGTTGTGGTTCGATCTCCGCTGTCTGACAATGGTATTGCTATTTCAAAGGAAATGAATAAGATCTAAAACTTCTTAAATATTATGTAGGTACCTACTTAAAAAAACTAAAAAGTTTAAAAATATATACTTAAGTAGGTACAATAAACTAAAAAGTTGAAAATAAAAATATTAAATATTACGGATTATTAAAAATTTAATGATTAACAAAGTCAAATATAAATAGAGTTTTATTAATGAAAACATCGTCGTTTCGGAGATAAAGTAAAGTTACACCACAGTTACACTTTGTCGTATTACTGAGCCAGAGTATTATAAAACGTAGGTAAGTATTTGGAAGCCGGACTGGATGATACCATGTAAGGTTTTCTTAATCAAACCCAGTCCGACTTCCAAGTACTTACCTACGTTTCATAATACGCTGGCTCCGTAATACGACGAAGTGAAACTTTACTTTATCTCCGAAACTTCGATGTTTTCATTAATAAAACTCTATTTATATTTGACTTTGTAGTGTTTTTTTTTTGATAATCCGTAGTAGGTAATACTTATAAGATTTTTATTGATATTTTTTGACCGAACGAGCGAAGCGAGAGAGGTCTAGTGGCGAGACGGTCGGTCGGTTGTACCTATGTATCTATGTATTTATGTATCTATATATCTATGTATCTATGTATGTTTGTTCGACGATAACTTGAGTACCGTTGCTCTGATCTTAATGACTTTTGGTATACGGGTAGTTGAGGTCCATAGAATTTTTAAGTTCGAACATGAGAGGGATCGGTTAGGGGGCTTCGATGATAGGGGGTGCAGTAGGGGATCTACCTATATGACAGGCGAACTATATGGCAAATATACCCAAGTGGGGTATCAAATGAAAGGGCGTAACTTCGGTGACAATAATATGGTACCATGGAAATGATCTGATGATGGAGCTGGAAGGAATCCACAGGAATGTATCGTCTCAGCGGTCATTTTTATATCAAACTCATTTGTATCAAAAAGGAAAAAAACGCTTTGACCTTCATGATTAAAAAATGACAATGTCAAAAAGCTTTCTATATATTACTCGGCTATATTACCAAACCCCAGATATCAGTTGCTTGTTTAACACCTAGAGCACACTCATGTGCCTAGAGTGCCTCCTTATCAAGACAACTTTAACGAACATTAACGGTAGACAGTTACGGTAGGTAGTTATCTTGTCTAGAAGATGAGTTCATATTTCTTTGAAGTTGAGTGCCTTCTTCCACCTCTATCACCAGATCCCAGATGTCAGCTGATTCTTCAGAAGCTATAGAATACCTACTTATCAAGGTGCTTTGAACGAGTACAAACATGGATATGACTATCTTAGACTTCTCAAGATCGTTCAGTTCTTATTGTCACCTTTCTCATCGGGTCTTTATCATCAGACTTAACACTAAAATTTTTAGTACCTATGTAGTAAGTATATGTACTCATCTTAATCTAACGAAAGAGGTAAAGAGAAGAGAGGCTCCTCCCTCGATACAAATATATTAGAGAAGTTTGAGACCTATATTATTGGTGGACCTATATGTCCTATAATAAGTCCTAACCAATTATTAAATAAAAATAATAAAAAGATTAGTCACCAGTTTTTTTAATTAGAATCTCTAGATCAGCTAGCAATACTATTTAATATTATTCACCACAATTATTAACCAAACCAACCCTTGATTATGAAATAAATGAATAATTATGAATATGAAACAAAAAGAGAGGTCTGACGATTTATAGGAAAGTAGATTAAGTAGACGCTTTTAATCTACAGTCTTCACCCAAGGACCTACCTTGGGTGAAGAAGCGTAAGTAGGTACATCCTGAGTGGCCCAGATGACGTCAACTATAGAAGGATTGTCCAATTTTCGCTTCGGCTTCCGTTAAGCTGATCAATAGCTGGTTCAAGCAGCTACTGATCCTTCGAAGACCATCGAGAACGAACACAAGAGTGCATGACTTTGCACTCTAAACTTTTACGAATTATTTGAATTTTATTTAGGATGACCGTATTATTATATAGATAGGTACCTTTTTTTATCAATTTTAATCATAATATCGAAGCTAAGTTAATATGTAATGGTTTTGAAATTATCTGGAAATCATATTTTTTACGAAAATGACAGAAACAAAACATGTCATTTTGATTTTTGACATTGTCATTTTTTAATCATGAAGGTCAAAGCGTTTTTTTCCTTTTTGATACAAATGAGTTTGATATAAAAATGACCGCTGAGACGATACATTCCTGTGGATTCCTTCCAGCTCCATCATCAGATCATTTCCATGGTACCATATTATTGTCACCGAAGTTACGCCCTTTCATTTGATACCCCACTTGGGTATATTTGCCATATAGTTCGCCTGTCATATAGGTAGATCCCCTACTGCACCCCCTATCATCGAAGCCCCCTAACCGATCCCTCTCATGTTCGAACTTAAAAATTCTATGGACCTCAACTACCCGTATACCAAAAGTCATTAAGATCAGAGCAACGGTACTCAAGTTATCGTCGAACAAACATACATAGATACATAGATACATAGATATATAGATACATAAATACATAGATACATAGGTACAACCGACCGACCGTCTCGCCACTAGACCTCTCTCGCTTCGCTCGTTCGGTCAAAAAATATCAATAAAAATCTTATAAGTATTACCTACTACGGATTATCAAAAAAAAAACACTACAAAGTCAAATATAAATAGAGTTTTATTAATGAAAACATCGAAGTTTCGGAGATAAAGTAAAGTTTCACTTCGTCGTATTACGGAGCCAGCGCAGCGTATTATGAAACGTAGGTAAGTACTTGGAAGTCGGACTGGGTTTGATTAAGAAAACCTTACATGGTATCATCCAGTCCGGCTTCCAAATACTTACCTACGTTTTATAATACTCTGGCTCAGTAATACGACAAAGTGTAACTGTGGTGTAACTTTACTTTATCTCCGAAACGACGATGTTTTCATTAATAAAACTCTATTTATATTTGACTTTGTTAATCATTAAATTTTTAATAATCCGTAATATTTAATATTTTTATTTTCAACTTTTTAGTTTATTGTACCTACTTAAGTATATATTTTTAAACTTTTTAGTTTTTTTAAGTAGGTACCTACATAATATTTAAGAAGTTTTAGATCTTATTCATTTCCTTTGAAATAGCAATACCATTGTCAGACAGCGGAGATCGAACCACAACCATATGAATCACAGGGAGGAGCCACCGCACCACTTCATCAACATTTTTGAAGTGAAAACTTCTTTATGGCGCGTTGGGCACTTTTGTGGGTGAGCATTTTCAGCCGTTCTCGCGACAGATGAGATTTTCTCGCGACAGATGAGATTTTACACAGATATACAGTTTTTTAATTTGGCTGTGAGTGTATTAAGACGTACATATGGTATTTTTTAACGGACGACTATTGACGGACGACAAATGTCGGACGACTATTTGTCGGACGACTATTGACGGACGACAAATGTCGGACGACTATTTGTCGGACGACTATTTATCGGACGTTCTCAGCCGTTCTCGCGACAGATGAGATTTTACACATATATACAGTTTTCACTTCGGCCTGTTTTTATTTATGTACCTATATTTATGTTACAATCTAATCTTCTTTCTGATAACTGTTGATTAATTATTATACTCGTCTTAATAATGTAGAGAATTATAAGACAAGTACCATCAAACATCCCATTACAAACAAATATTAGGTACCTTTTTAAGTAGGTAGGTACCTACATAATATTTATTATAGTATTAAACTAGCGACCCGCCCCGGCTTCGCACAGCTGTATTATGCACGTATTATATCCAAAAACTTACCTCTTTAATCATATAGGTTTACGCTTATTCTGTTATTGTCAACGTTACCTTTTAATAATATTAGTAGCAGCTATTAGATGTAAGTAGGTACCTATAAAAAAACTGGTCAAGTGTAAGAAACACAGACAGACGCACAAATGAGTGACCCCATAAGGGTTCCATTTTTCCTCTTGAAGTATGGACCCCTAGAAACCCTTAAATAATAGGTTAGTATTAACTCAGTATTTAACATTTTAATTACTTTTAACTAGCTAGCCCCAGTGCCAAACATCGCAATCGGTTCAAATTTTGTACGTAAAGAAGTAACATACAAACACACTAGACACACACAAACTTTCGTATTTATAATAAACTAGCGACCCGTCCCGGCTTCGCACGGCTATATTTTGTATGTACTAATCTTAATATATATAAATCTCGTGTCACAATGTTTGTCCTCAATGGACTCCTAAACCACTTAACCGATTATAATAAAATTCGCACACCATGTGCAGTTCGATCCAACTTGAGAGATAGTATAGCTTACATCCCGATATTCCCACGGGATCGGGAGTTACGCGGGTGAAACCGCGTAGGGCAGCTAGTTATACATATAAACCTTCCTCTTGAATCACTCTATCTAATAAAAAAAACCGCATCAAAATCCGTTGCGTAGTTTTAAAGATTTAAGCATACAAAGGGATATAGGGACAGAGAAAGCTACTTTATTTTATACTATGTAGTGATAAGTACATTATTATACCTTACTGATAAACTTGTTATTGTTAAAAGCCTCTACGTCTACGTGTTGAATTCATTTTCGCCTACCACGCCGATTACGCCGCCGCCGCCGACAAATAATACGTCAGGCACCGCCGGCCGCCGATCACAAGATCATCGGCGCACATCTCTACTACATACACACGTAGATACAATATGAAGTAGGCAGAATAATAAATTATGTCGCATCTGCGCGCATTAGAACATGACAACCCCCGGTTCAAATGGTCATCAAATGGGCGCACTATGTTTGTTTGAAATAGCTTTTCTAGTACGTAGTACATATCACCTCACTGTTAAAATATTAGTTTTCATATTAGTTTTTTCACCGGTAAGTGATGTTCCTTGTATATTGATCGATTTATCGACATTTTCGGTGCTGGACTTAAGTATTTTATAAAGATCATTTTGATTTGATTCGATATCATTAATGCACGAAAAAATATTGATTCATTCTTCTGATTTAGCCACATTCAATTCACACACTCTTAAAAAAAGCATGGAATAGTGCATGCATCTTTCAAACTTCCAATATCGACCCGACATTTCACAAAATGAAAACGTGTCTTATTTGTTAATGTATTCTATGTATTTTTGGAACGATAGTTCCTTATCGCGCGTTGTGAATGAGGGCTAGACGGAAAAAAATCTTACGAAAAAGTTGTCACGACACTTTTTGCTATAGTACCTAAGCTATTGTAAGCTGTGCGGCGTCGCATGTTTCTCTGTCTGTCTCTCTCTCTTTCTTATAGAAAGCAAGCCAGATATTTTCATTTCTATTTCGCATTGAACAGTGTGGTGTCGCGACTCATTAAAAATGTCGTTACAACTTTTGGTCTTAAAAGTGTCGTTACAACTTTTGGTCTTAAAAATGTCGTTACAACGTTTGGTCTTAAAAGTGTCGTTACAACTTTTGGTCTTAAAAGTGTCGTTACAACTTTTGGTCTTAAAAATGTCGTTACAACTTTTGGTCTTAAAATTGGCGTTACAACTTTTGGTCTTAAAAGTGTCGTTACAACTTTTAGTCTTAAAAGTGTCGTTACAACTTTTGGTCTTAAAAGTGTCGTTACAACTTTTGGTCTTAAAAATGTCGTTACAACTTTTGGTCTTAAAAGTGTCGTTACAACTTTTGGTCTTAAAAGTGTCGTTACAATTTTTGGTCTTAAAAGTGTCGTTACAACTTTTGCTCTTAAAAATGTCGAAAGGAACTTCGTTCCATCCGGGTGTCCCTTGACACCTCTCTAGTTTTTGTTTCCAGACTGCCTCAAAGTAAACACAAAAAAAGAATTTGGTTAGAGCTCATTGCTTTCAGGACGACGCGACGGTTGTTGCGATTACATTAGTCTTAATTTTTTTTTCTTGGTGTAAATAAAGCATATTCAAAGAAAAGAAATAAAACTTTATCGATAGATTATTCAAATACAAACTACAACTTTGTACAACACTAAGCAGCCATGTTTAGTCGCGTAGGTATGCACGTTTTTTTCGTGTTTAGGGCAGGGACTTAAATACCGGTAAAATACAGTAACGTTATCTGTGGAATTGCAAGATAACGTTATTTGTGAGAGAAACGATATAACAAAACGATATTATTCAAAGCTTTGAATATGTATAACGTTATAATAACGTTACGTTATATTGTCAATTAAACGTTATTAAAAATATTGTTATTCATATAATAATGTTATAATTATTGTTTTTATGCTATCTCTTTTACTCAAAGTAATGTTTACTTTTTCTTCGTGTGAACTATCGAACGCAGTGCTCTCTCTGGCTACGTAAGGGTGTAATCTATAGGTACATGTACGTACTATGTAATAGTATAAATGGGAAAGATTAGATTTTTGTTTGTTTGTTTATATTGAATTTGCTTCAAAACCACTGGACCGATCTGAATAATTCTTCTAGTGTTGGATATCTCAAATATCGAAGAAGGCTAAAGGTTACATAACGTCATGAAATTTACTATTACTTTGGTGTTAGATATATGTTTAGTAGGAATAGGTAAAATTTCCGAAACACATTTTTTTATCATAGTGAATCTACGATTAAAAGTAAAATAAACCAATCAATAATGTAGCGATAAATTTTCACAGTGCAATTATTAGTATATACCTAATACCTACCAACCACCTCTTCTGCGGCCAAGCAACGTTGCCGCTGCGTTCGAAACCGTGCGCGAGCGGTAGTACCTACCAGGTACCACCGCTCGCGCGCACACGGCGGCAACGTCGCACGCGCGCGCTGCCGCACAGTGGCTCGAAACGGCAAATGATGAACATAGGGCTGTTTTTGATGCAGATCGTAAGCCGTCAAAATATGAAAAAAATGTATGAAACGTCACATGTTTTGGTCTCTAGGTTACAAACCAGAGCAGCTTACGCACTCTAACTTTTAGGCATGTTAGTTCAACTCATATCTCTCATTTGACACCACAAACAGCTTGCTATATCGATGAGTTTGGAAAATAGAAGCCATTGAAAATACTCTATTTTCAATTGAATTTTTTATGACCAAATCTTTAACTATCGTGGTTTTTTTTACTAATCGCTAGAGCTTCTTTATAAAAACATAAAATATTTTATAAAAACATTCAAAACATTAATATTTTCCGAAAAAATCGGCATTATTTAAAAAAGTACTAGAAATTTTGGCCTTTAGCATCAAAACCAAAGTCGATAACTTTCATCACTGAGGCGTGTTAGTTCAACTCTTTACCTTTAATAAGGCACCACAAACCACTCAAACAGCTTGATCCATTTGCGACTTGCGGAGCATTTAATTTTTTAGAGTAAAAAAATTATGAGCAATCTTTAATATTTTTTTTTATTGCTGCCTATCGCAAGGGCTCTTCGGAGAAACATAAAAGATTCTATAAAAAAATTGAAAACATTCATATTTTCTAAGGAAATCGGCATTATTGTAAAAAAATAAATATTAATAAGCCGATTTTCTTAGAAAATATTAGTTTTTTTTTAGAAAGACTACACATTACTACCTACTTACTATCTACTTCTTTCTTAACTTACCTTTAAAACTTTTTCGCAAACTAAACATTTTGAGGTCTTATTATTATCCTCAAGATTGAAATATCTGTAAACTTTGTTGATTTTTTTTAGACCCATTTCGCTTTTACCAACTGATGCGCAAATTCCGCCGCGCGTGGCGCGGATTTGTAAAATGAATAAGTTTGGCAACGTCGCGTATTTATCGTTATAATAACGTTATTTTTGCAGTTAAAATTTCGTTCTGTTACTCGTAAAACGTTATACAAAAGATCGATAACGAAATGTTTGCTGAGATACCGATACTATTATAACGTTTTTATAACGTTAAACATTCTGTTATGGATAACGTTTTAAGTCCCTGGTTTAGGGCGCTTCTATATTTAATTCCTTTTTCTGAGCTGTGGATACACACTCTTATCTCCATCCCTCTCGGATCGAAATTCTCTCTGAGTTTGTGATTCTCTAAAAGAAACCATATTTTTTTGCTGATAGGGTTCTTTTTGTAATGATGTTGAAATGTTCTTTGAGCTTTCTAGTTGTGAGGTACGAAGTACAAAAACAAATTCTATGGCCTAAGCTCAAACAAAGACATGACACTGGCGCGGCGTGCGACCGCACTGTCAAACATTTTGAAACAGAAAAAAAAATAGGTGAAAAATTATTTCTTGCATTGGTCCGAGTTCTTTCACCATTTTATTACTTTCTATGAAGAATCTAGGCACTATGATGAATATCTAGTTTACTTTTACAAAACAGTGCATTGTAACAATCCGTCTAATATTATATCTATTTTAAAATAACTAAAAAACTCTACGTGCATACGTGTGTGGCTTCGAACTTTCATACTGTGGTTTTTGAAGAATCTAAAGTACCTACAAAATGAATAAAAAACTAGCCCGCACTGGCCCCAGGATCCGAGTGACCCGCCCAGCCCGAATTAAGCCCGAAGACGATGCAAAATACATCTACACCTGCCAATATTGTAGACTAAAATTTACACAGAACAGCCAATTCTTCCGCCACATGACATCCAATCACGAAATTCAACAGAAGGCAGCAACTTTCGAATGCAATGATTGTCAAATTGTGTTCAGCAGGAAATGTAACCTGGATATCCACTGCCAAACACATCACCAGATCAAAAGTAAGTCAAAATGCGAGAGTTGTGCTATTACTTTTAAATCGAAATATTGTTTACGGCGTCACTTGAAATTAAAGCAGCTTCTACAAGAAAATGCCTGTTTAAAATGTCAGAAAAAGTTCACGAACAAAGATCTGTTAGCTAAACATGTTTTAAATAAACATACTTATAAGAATATTATGTTTGAGTGTGATGTTTGTTTGTTGAAGTTTAAAGCGCAGGAGTCGCTACGTAGTCATTATAATCGTGTACACAATTGTTTTGATTATCAACGGGGTAAATTATGATTGGTTCATAAACTTAGTTTTAGGGTGCGTTTCTACTGATGTGGAGCGAGACCGAGTAGAGAAGAGCAGACTGTGAATTAGCCAATCAGTGTTCACTGGGATAATTCATAATCCACTCTGTCCAACTCTGCGTCAGTGAACACTCAACCTAAAGCTGGATCCCACTAATCGCCTGTCGCTTACCACTAATATTGTTAATTGTTACATGACAACCCAATTGGCACAATGGTCACCATGCCGGACTGCCAAACACAGGATTGCGGGTTCGATTCCCGCCTCAGACAAGTATTTATGCTTAGATATTTGTCTGTGGTCTGGTTGTTTATAATGTATTATAAGTATAATATTTACAAAAGAAAAGTATATTATGTAGTATATCCGTTGTCTAGCACCCATAACACAAGTCTAGTTACTTAGCTTGGGGCTAGATGGCGATGTGTGGAATGTCCTGCAATATTTATTTATTTTATTTATGAAAAATCGTTTTTTTTTTAAGTCAAACTGTTCATCATTGAATGTGCATAATGAAAAAGATACATGAGCTTTACTAAGTAACTCATTATTGTATGTCTGGGATGGACAAACTGTTGTAACCTACTATATGTCATCTTATGTAGGTACGTAGTTTTGTAATAAATATTCATGATTCTTGAAGGAATTTGGTCCTTAAATTATACCAAAATATCAGTAGGTAAAGATCTTTCTTACAAATTGTATGGACAATTTGGCTAAAAAGAAACGAGTTTTCATGCAATTAACAATCTCAGTTAAAAACGATTGGCATTCAGCGGTTAAAATTAGCCATGGCTTTAAGAGGAAAGCGTACAGACCCACTCTCCATACAAGACTGTTTCCTCCCTGGATAATGACACTAGCAAATATTTTTGTAGCATAAAACTTATAACTGCCATGACCATGTTTTTTTTTAAATCGTTATTTCTATGATAATTAGTAAATGAAGAAAAAACCCAAGACATAGGGGCATAGTCTTGGCAGTTATAGGTTTTATGCAGCAAAAATATTTGTGCTAGTGTCATTATCCAGGGTGGATACAGTCAACTACGTTTGTACGGAGAGAGCGCCGGTACCCCTTGTCCCTTTATGGCTTGTTTAATAGCCATGTTCCAAATCAAGAGCTTACAGCGAAAAACTGCAATAATTCGTTTAATTGGCCCAAAATGTCATTAACTTTTGTGCCAATTTAAACCCTATAGGACCGTGTCTGTCAATATATATTTTTTTAACACAAAGCAATAGGCCAATTATGAAGTGACTTAAAATAAGCTCAAGTTAAATTTGTTCGGAAATAACTTAGACTGAACTGATCGATTTTAATTAACGTGCAAATAGGAGCCAAATGCAAAATGCCCTTCTGTCAATGAATAAAATTTTGAATTAAAAATGTTAACTAATTTCGAAAATTAGCTCTTCATATTCTTTGTCAAAAATAAAAAATACAAGTGAAACAATTACTTCGATACGTCAATTAGTTTCTGATTTATAGAAGTAAACTAAGCGGAGCGTTATACAATGACGTCACACGCTGTCACGTGACTGTTAGCGGGACTCGATATTTATCGTAAGTTTAAATGTCTGTAAAATCAAAACTAATAGATATTTTTGATTACAACAAAAACTTGTGTAGTTGTATACATACAAGCTTTACTGTAACAAACTTTCAACCGATTTGGCGAATCTTATCCTTTGTTTTGGTATTATTTATATACCGAAATTCCTTGTCTTCTAAGCTTTTAGATAAAATTAAGTTAAATATTTCATCTTCTTAATAAATAGGGCTGTTTTCCACAACTATACCTCTTAAGTTGGTTCCTTTTTGCGTAAGGATGGAGTAGACTTTGCCCAGCACCTACTACCCTCTCAGCTTAGTCGACCATGTCCAGAGGAGAGAACTTGTCAATACGTCTGGAACCAACTATGCTGCGGGTTTTATCACGTTTTCCTTCACTGTAAGAGCAATATCAATTAGCGCGCATAAAATTTTCCAAAGAAATATCCATCGGTGCGGATTTGATTGAACTCACGACGTTCAGAATGAAAGTCAAGGTATCTACCACTATGCAAACACCTAACAATTTTCCATGCGGTCTTTTACAATTTTAGTCAGTGACAGGCATTTTACATTTAACTCCTATACCACATAATTTAAGAAGTAAAGTTTTAGTTAAGTGCAACTTAACAAGTAAGTTAGTAAATTATTTTATTCGTTAATTACCCTTTTGTTCTTAATCATTTATTAAGAGGAAAGGTACCAGGCTCTTTCTCCATACAAACATATTGCACTGTTTCCTCCCTGGATAATGACACTAGAGCAAATATTTTGGTAGCATAAAGCCTATAACTGCCATGACCATGCCCCTATGTCTTATTTTATTATGTATATTTTATGTAGAAATACAAAAAATATAATTTAACTTTAAGTGTATGCGACTTTGATATGTGACTTTAAGTGTAGGTATGCTTTCTATTGAAGCCTTTCTTAAATTTCAATTTAAACGTCACTTAAGATTAAGTAGCCTTCAGTATTCGGGGGACGACGTCATAGGAGATGTTTGTGTTCATAATCATAATGTTGAAAGTGAATATAAATAGTAATTGCTGACATCCTGGTGGTTTTATTGGAGAGGAGCCTTTTAATTGTAGTCTCTTGCTTCCTATGATAATTAGAATATGAAAAAAACCAAGATATAGGAGCATGGTCATGGCAGCTAGAGGTTTTCTACATTTCACTATCACTACATAGTATAAAATAAAGTCGCTTTCTCTGTCCCTATGTATGCTTAAATCTTTAAAACTACGCAACGGATTTTGATGCGGTTTTTTTTAATAGATAGAGTGATTCAAGAGGAAGGTTTATATGTATAATACATGCATAATATAGCCGTGCGAAGCCGGGGCGGGTCGCTAGTATATTATAAAGAGAAAATATTAGGCTTAACGAATCGGCTTCAAAACTATTTAGATGAAACTTGGTATGAGGATACATTGATTCATTGGGAATAACATAGGCTACTTTTTATCCCGATATTCCCACGGGAGTTATCCCTATATAAATATATAAAATGTGAATATTTGTTATGTCTGCCTGCCTAGCATGAAGACCAAAACACGATACGATAAAGCTATATCACGCGATATAACTACATCAACTCTCAAAATATGATAGATAAAGCCGCCGTGTTGAATTTTTATTATAAATTGCGATAAAAATTATGATAAAAATTCAACATGGCGGCTTTATCTATCATATTTTGAGAGTTGATGTAGTTATATCGCTTTATCGTAGTATCGTGTTTTGGCCTTCATGCTAGGCTAGCTGAGAATCGAACATCCATTTTTTTTTGTTTTTTTTTTTAATGACAAAATAACGTTTGCCGTGTCAGCTAGTATGCTATAAAAATATTTGTTCTAGTGTCATTATTAGGTACTTTAAAAGCTTTCGATAGGTAGTTTAAAATATTTTTTTGCTTCTGTCACTTATTTGTCATTTGTAAAAGTGCAAAGTAACAAAATATATTTGATGCTAAACATGGCATTCGTTGTTTTTATTGGCCGTAGTTTTGAAGAAAAAAAAAGTCCTACTATGCTTTTCGTGTGAATTTTTTCATATCTCGAATTCAATCTGTTTATACAAATTACAAGTGGTCGTAAAGATTGATTTATTGCTCCTGCGCGTGCGGCGGCCAAATGACGTCATCTCTAGGCACTTCAAACGTCATTTTTTTGACATTTCGGGCACGCGTGTCGTTATCTACATCTCATACTGCATATTGTTTTGTTAGTAAATATAAAAGTAAATAAGATATCAAATGACAAATAATTAAATATAATATCTAAACTACTACTAAAGCTATTTACAAAGGGACATTTTGTTTTTATTTTGTGAAGCTTTGGTAGTAAAAAAAATAGCTAAATGGGTTTAAAATCATAAGTTATTTATTATACACCTACCTAACTTATTTAGGTACTTATTAAAGTTATAAAAAATGTTTAAAAACAACTATTTTTTTCTTTCTTTTTTTACTGATTATTTCTAAGTTTAAGTTAAAATAAGTACTTATTAGACTTAATAAGTTACCTTAAAGGAAATGTAATATTTAATAAGAAAATGTATTATTTATTTATTAAGTAAATAACAAACACTTTTTCATGTAACTCGTTTTTATTAGGTACCTTGAGGTGATGAAATACAGGTGTCAGCAAAATAAAAAACCGGCCAAGTGCGAGTCGGACTCGCGCACAAAAGGTTCCGTATTTGTTGTTATAGTGGCAACAGAAATACATCATCTGTGAAAATTTCAACTGTCTAGCTTTCACGGTTCATGAGATACGGCCCGGTGACAGACATACGACGGACAGTAGTCTTAGTATTAGGGTCCAGTTTTTACCCTTTGGGTACGGAACCCATATGAAGCATACCCTTTCCATTTTTGAGGTACGGAACCCTTAAAATAATATAAATCGGTTCATAAACAAAACTTTCATAGAGTAAAGAAATAGTATACAAATAGGCGACCTTATCGCTTATTAACATGGTCACCATTCCGAACTGCCAAACACAGCGTTGCGGATTCGATTCCTGCCTCAGGCAAGTATCTATGCTTAGATATTTGTCTGTGGTGGTTGTTTCTATGTATTATAAGGGATGATAATTAGACTGGGCCTAGTCTGGAGCGTAGTCCGTCCGTGCTGCACGTTTATATATTTTAGGTATATTATATTCTAGGCACAATTTATAATTAGAGCATTTGACTAATGTAAATGTAATATTTATTTTATGGGTGGTTCAATGCCTGCAATAAAGATCATTTATTTTTATTTATACACGGATCACTCTGCAATGTCTCACTCACTCACTCTGTAATATAATATACCTAAACTGCTTCATACAAAATGTATGCAACGTTTCAACTCCATGCCCCGTTCGTACGGCACACGCCCTGGTCTAACGAGAATCATCCCTATATCTGGTGAGTAAACTATAATTTTTGGACAATTCTAAGCGTAAGTAATAACCTTTAAAGTTGATTCGGTATCATCACCCCCCGAAAACCAGTTGAACGATACCCCACTCCTTAATCAGACGCATTTGACAGCTGTCAATTTTCAACTTTTTTTTAAAATCTTAATGTCTATGATAATTAGAAATAGAAATAAAGACAAATTACGAGCAGTGAAACGATTTCTCGCCAGCCAGCAGTGTGAATGTCCAACGATAAACTAGTTGAAACATCTCTTTTATTTACATGGAGTGTATAACTATTGGAATTTCCATGAGCAAGAAAATAGTAAGTAATTTCCTCATCGTCTGCGGGCCAACTGCCTAACGACGAATTAAACGATTCTTCTATCGCACATTAAGTCGATAATTTGTAGACAATTGACGTGCCCCACGGTTTTATTTTAGTCTAGTCTATGCATATGTTTATAATTCCCACGACTGTATCTATTTTATTATTTTTTGGTTTTTAGTACATTTATCTTAAACATTGCAATGTATGTTTATCATAAAACCGTTTAACTTAAAAAGTTTTTTTACCTATTTTTATTTTCTAGTTTTTAGTTTTTATTTCGCATTCTGTTTAATTCATTTAGTGCTTCATTATTGCAAGGTTTCTTGCCCGTTAGTTTATTGCAGTCCAACTCCTCTATACGTAGTCCCTGCAAAGATCTTACTCTACTAAGAGCCACGTAGGCTTGACCTTCTTCAAACAGTTTCGCACCTAAGTATACGACTGCGTGATCCACAGTGCTGCCCTGCATTTTATGTATTGTAAAAGCCCATGATAGTATTAAAGGCAACATTCTTCTTTCAGCCGTCCCGTAATTGTACTTAGCTGGAAACTGTATGGCTTTCGGGTGTATAAGATGTACTCCGTCTCTTGCGAAATCAATTCGGATGGAAGGTACATCTGTTGCATACATCTGTGTTCGACGAAATTGAGGCCAAACGATTTCTTTGATGTAGCCTATAGCGCCATTTACTAGTCCTTTTGAAACGTCAATATTGGACCGTAGCATGACTTTTGCCCCCACAAATATTTCCAGTTCCGTTGGTAAACCCCCAGTTTTGTTGATATCAGCTGGTATTATAGTAGCTATATCCACATTGTCTGCATTTCGTGTGGCGTGTACTAGCTGATCCTGCGCTTTTATTTTGTAAATGCGAGCACCATTATTTCTGTACAAATTCAATACAGCAGAGTTGTGTTCGTTAACTTGTTGATTTGTGGGGTATACCCTTAACGCTTTGTCTATTGCAAACTCATCACTCGTGTCTTGAAGAAGTCTTCCCATTAAAATACTAAAATGTTGGGTTGTTAGCTCACCGACTCTCAAAGCATTCAAAATATCAATAAAAGTCTGGTCACCTTGCTGACGCATATTTTCAGTTAATTCACACAGCGTGAATAAACGCCAGAGATGTGTAGCTGGTTGGAGATGTTCTGACTGTTTGAAAACAGGTGTTCCTGATCGTTTTATAGGAGGCAGTTGTAAAAGATCACCGAAAAGTAATACGTTTACTCCTCCAAAAAACTCATTTTCACAGTTCTTAATTTGCCTTAATCGAGCGTCCATCATGCATAACCATCTTAGATTTCAATTTTGCATAGTAAATTGTATTCTACTTGTTGAGACCTTTCATTTGATACCCATGTTGATGGGATTGATAAAACCTAAGTTATCCGCCATTTTGTAGAGGCCGCCATCTTGGATTTTAATTTTATCTAGTACATTGTATTCTACTGGTTGAGCACTTTCATTTGATACCCATATTGATGGGATTGATAAAACCTACGTTATCCGCCATTTTGTAGCGGCCGCCATCTTGGATTTCAATTTTTTATAGTATATTGTATTCTGCTTGTTGAGCCCTTTCATTTGATACCCATATTGATGGGATTAATAAAACCTAAATTATCCGCCATTTTGTAGCGGCGGCCATCTTGAATTTATAATGATAATTAATAAACATAATTGTATTGTCACCAAAATCCAAAGTGTATACAAAATTTCAGATTAATCGGTTGACAGGAAGAGGGTGAAATTTGAATTACTAAATTTGACCCAAGAATAAATAAAACAAACGGGGTGAGCTAAATAAAACCGTTTAAAAACACTAGACATAGGGGCATAGTCATGGCAGTTAAAGGTTTTTTGCAAAAAAAATATTTGTGCTAGTGTCATGTCATCCAGGGAGGAAACAGTCGACTATGTTTGTATGGAGAGAGCGCCGGTACCCTTTCACCTTAACAGGTAATCTTAAGTTAAATATCGAGTTTCATCACAAGGAGTTTTTACAGATAGTATTCACAATCTTTCACATTTATAATTCAAGTAATAACGCCCATACTACAAGCCTAGTTGCTTAGTTAGATGGCGCTGTGTACAATCTAATTATACTAATACTATAAAGAGGTAAAGTTTGTTGGGGGTAATCTCTGAAACCGACATTTTGCATAGCTGAGTGTCATAGGTTATTTTATATCCAGGGTTCGAAAATATCAGATATTTATTATAAATATCAAAATATCGGATATTTATGATATATATCAAAAATTCGATATATACTTATCCATTTTGTATGACAGCCATAAGATTTATGTATTGATGATTTATGTATACTGTTTGTATACCTATGCTTTTTAAAAAACTAGAAAAATCATTTCAAAAACATAAAATCTTCTTATAAATCAGAAGAATCAACTAAAATCTTATACTGCATCAGGAAAAATCGACTGAAAAAGATAAAATATTTTTAGATTACAATCAGTAAATGGTTTCATCAATTTTCTGAATACCAACACTAATACTGGTAATACCTAAACTTTGACTCTAATCTAAAGTCATCTACATTTAGGCTGGAGAAATACAGCAGAAAACTGCAAAAATTGACATATATTATCAAACTTTTTAGAAAAAAATTGTATTGATATATTTAACACAAATATCATTTGATACAGGGTGTCCCGTAATGAATGGCCAAGCGGGCCCCTACGGATAGAGGACACTGTGCCGGATCAGAAAAACGAAAGAATGTTCTATGAAAATCTCTCAGTTTCCGAGATATCCGCCATTTTAAAAAAATTAAAAATTTCACTCCTTTTTCCATGTTTTGTTATGCCAAAATTGCAAATGAAGGAATTATCCCAATAAGTTTTTTTGGATAGTATTCCAGGATAAATGTGGTATCGAATGCAAACAATATTTTTTATGACACATTAAAAGTTTTTTTTTAAACTAAGGTTTAACTCAAACTTCATGGTTTTTTAATTTTTTAACCTGAACTTTAACCTTTCGTGGTGTAAAAAAAAAGTATGGTCACCCTGGTGCCAAATAAAAAAAAAAGTTACCTATTTCATTGCGATTCTGCCTGCCTAGCATGAAGACCAAAACACGATACGATAAAGCGATATAACTACATCAACTCTTAAAATATGATCAATAAAGCCGCCATGTTGAATTTTTATCGAAAATTGCGAAAAAATTAATGATAAAAATTCAAAATGGTGGCTTTATCTATCATATTATGAGAGTTGATGTAGTTATATCGCTTTATCGTATCGTGTTTTGATCTTCATGCTAGGCAGGCAGAAAAGGTATAATATGTGGTATTGCCAGCATTTAATACTAAATAAATTTCTAATAAAATGAGCAAGAGCATGCTTTTTGTGAAGTAAAAGTAGTACGAAAATTTACTTTATTGTACTTAAAATAATTCAAGAAATTTTAATTCTGAAATTCCCCGAATTCACTATGGAAAAAAAAGGAAAAAAGACAGCTCTGGCTCACTTTAATAGGAATTAATTTTGTATTGAATGCTGGCAATAAAACGTATTATATCATTTTAGAATCTCAGTGAAATAGGCCACTTTTTTTAAATTTGGCACCAGGGTGACCATACATTTTTTTTACACCACAAAAGGTTAAAGTTCTGGTTAAAAAATTTAAATACCATGAAGTTTGAGTTCAACCTTAGTTTAAAAAAAACTTTCAATGTGTCATAAAAATATTGTTTGCATTCGATAGCACATTTATCCTGGAATACTATCCAAAAAACAGATTGGGATAATTCCTTAATTTGCAGTTTTGGCATAACAAAACATGGAGAAAGGAGTGAAATTTAAAAGAAAATTAAAATGGCGGATATCTCGGACTTTCATAGAACATAACTGTCGTTTTTCTGATCCGGCACAGTGTCCTCTATCCGTAGGTGCCCGCTTGGCCATTCATTACGGGACACCCTGTATATCGGATACATATCATGATATATATCCTCGAACCCTGTTTTATATCCCACGGGATCAGAACTTACGCGGGTGAAACCGCGGGGCGCAGCTAGTGTTACTATAATATAAATCACGAAGATGTACTGCCTCCATCTTTAGAAGTGTTTTCAACTTTTTTTTTCTTATTTTTCGGCTTCTGTCCGTGTTCCTTTAGATGTTTTACCAGAAGTACCTTACTTGACAATGTTTCCGAACATTTTGTGCTCTCAATCTGAAAAAAAAAAGTTGTAAATTAAGGTAAATTATTTAGGTTGGTACTTACAACTTTTCGCGAAGATTTAAATTTGCCCATATCTTTTTATAGTGTTGACTCCAGGATCTTCATCTTTATACACCTAATAGGGACTATAGACCTCGGTATCTATACTTATTATAAAGCTGAAGAGTTTGTTTGTTTTAACGTGCTAATTTCAGGAACTACTGGTTCGAATTCAATATTTTTTTGTGTTGGATAGTTCATTTATCGAGGAAGGCTATAGGCTACTTTGTACTTGTACTTGTATACGGGCTGTTTTCCGCGATTAGACCCTTTTTAATTGGGTCCCTTTTGCGTGAAGATGGAGTAGGCTTACCCAGCACCTACTACCCTCTCAGCTCAGTCGACCATGTCCAGAGGAGAGAATATAGGCTACTTTTTATCCCGATATTCCCACGGGATCGGAAGTTACGCGGGTAAAACCGTGGGGCGCAGTGACTAGATATAAATATTACAGGTCATTCCACACATTGCCATCTAGCCCCAAGCTAAGTAACTACACTTGTGTTATGGGTAATAGACAATACATATACTACTTATATACTTTTCCTTTGTAAATATATACTTATATTATACAGAAATCACCAGACCACAGACAAATATCTAAGCATAAATACTTGTCTAAGGCGGGCATCAAACCCACAACCCTATATTTGGCAGTCCAGCATGATGACCATTGTGCCAACTGGAACGTCAAGCCATAGCAAGTATAAGTACTAGAAATTACAAACCTGTTTTTTATGAACGTTTTTCAGATGTCGTTTAACATGGTCTGCCCTTTTAAAAGGTGCACCACACTCCGGACACTTGTGTAGGTAATTTTCAGCCACTAAATGGTCTTCAAAGTGACTTAAAAACTCCGAAACAGACTCGCATTCAAATTTACAGTTTTTACAAGTAAAATTAGAATAAGATTTGTGAGTTGTTTTCAAATGGCTGCAGAATGACTTGTAGCTCTCGCAGTTTAGCTCGCAGACGGGGCAGAGGTAGCAATTCGTTATGGTATGAAGGTTTTTTATGTGTCTTTTCAAGTGATCATTACGTAGAAATGCCTTGCCGCAGAATTTGCAAGGGTACTTATCGGTGGTGTTAATTACTGGTTCTTGGGTTTCGTCATCGTCCTCGCAGTCTAGAGTCGTTTGTACAGGCATTTCTTTAACCGTAGACATTAGGATTTTGATCCCACTGACTGGGGGAAGGCGACTTTTTACTCTAATTCTATTTGATACAAACTTCTTCATTTTCAAGTCGTTTATCTCGTTTTTCCTGTACGGAATCACGAATTGCAACTGTATTATTTATGTTGTTTCGTAATTTATCGATTATGGCACAAATATTTCATGAGTTTATTTATACACCGCGTTTTGGTACGCTGTAAAAAGAAATTGTGAAAAACACGAAAAACAACGCCTATTCCAAAACAAAACTTTTTTTTTTCAATCGCAATGGTCGCAGTAATCATTTTTTTTTTTTTTTTTTTCTCTCTTGTTTGGCCCCACGAACGTTATGCCATTTTCAAATCATTATTTTAGTAGATTTTTTCCTTTCGGAGGTTTTTTCCTCATTCAAATAAAATATATCTAATCTCTTTTCTATAATATTTGCAATAACTGGTTAGAAAGAGATATAGCTAAAAAGCCGCTGCGTCTATTGACTAGCTGCAAATTAAATAAATGGTAGAAACTAGTTAGAAACTAAATAATTTATCATGATGGTAATACTAAACCAACGTCAAAAATGTTTCTGAATCTTAAAAAATATTTATTATATAATATAAAGCATGAAATTTGAAGGTTTTTTAAAAAGAGATGAAACTAGTGGTTCTACTCTTCTTTCGTTACAGTTATCGACTGATGACGGACGAACAAGGACTTAAACCTGCGTCGTCGGGCCGTCAAGTCACTTGTCAGTCAAGTCAATTATCGAGTTGAACAGTTCAACAACAAGAGATAAAATTAAAAACCCTCGTATTCTATTTAGTCTATCATTATTTTAATTAAGTTTCTAGAGCATGAGAGAGGTTCGGGATACATAGTCGTCAGTATTTATATTCTCTTTGCACATAGTGATCTGTGTGTTGAACAAGAAGAGTTGCAATTAGGTATATTTCCAAGCAAAGCCCTCCGTTTTTCTCTGTAATCTTCAATAAAAGTGTGTTGTATGTCTTGGTATCGAGTATTCGTTACACGAAAGTTGCGGTACCTACAATGCAGGGTGTATGCCGAGTGTGTCTAGCTGGCGATCGTAACACGTACAGCGTTGCGAACACGGCGCTAGAACAGACGTTCGATGTAGTAACCGGCGTCAAGGTAAGCCTGTGTATGTGTAGCGTGTGTGTTGTGTGTAGTGGCGGCTGTGTGTGACAGTGTGTGTTGTATGGTTGCAGCTGCAGCGAGCTGGCCGGCCGACTGCGTTGTGCTGCGTCTGTGTGTCGCAGCTGCGCCGATGTCGTAGGTTTATTCAAACTGCGAGGGAATCCAACGACGCCCTGGACCGGTGGTACCAGAACCACACCCACACAGACGTGAGTACCTATATCTATATCACTACTAAACAAAAACTGTAATTTAAATCCAGATACAAGTACCAGCCTAAACATGATTGTATGTATCCAGTTCCAATTGAAACTCCCAAATCTTCTGTTAAAACACCTCTCGACAAATGTTTTTAAATTGCATTATTATGCTTTCAGTTGAAGCTTTCGGAGCAGCCTCTGTTTACATTGAGTAAAAAACAACTGTTCCAAATGACGTACGATGGAGGCCTGAAGTCAGGAGTCAAACAGGAGGCTGTAGAAACAGGTAACATTCCTCTATCATGCTGTATTTAAGGATAATATCTGTTTCATTTTTATTCTGAAAGTCATGGGTTCGAATCCCAGCCAGCCGTGCACCAATGGATTTTCCTTAAGAAAAATGCATGTGCGCTAATTGACATTGATCTTACGGTGAAGGAAAACATTATGATAAAACCTGCGGCTTAATTAGTTCAGAAGTATTGACAAGTTTTCCTCTGGAAATTATCGACTAAGCGGAGAGGTTAGTAGGTGCTGGGAAAGCCTACTCCATCTTCACGCAAAAAGAACCCAATTAAAAAGGGTCTAATTGTAACCCGTTCTAGTCCCTATAGCATAGAAATATCAAGAAAAAATGTAGACTGTGTGTTATTTGAGTTGTTGTATTAACACGGAAAGACAGACGGAAATGACAGTGATCCCACAAGGATTCCTTTTTATCAGGTTACCCTAAAAAGTAACAAACATTTTAGGGTTCTGTATTTCAAAACAGCATATTTTATGTTTCAGATGATGCAAGAATTCAAAGTGACGATCATGGCACTTTCCTTACAGAAGAAATGAAGTATGAAGAAGAAGTCACCTTTGATCATCTTCAATGTAACCCCGAAATGGTTTCACAAGACAGCACACAGACAATAGATGATAAAAAAAACAACATAGAAATGTCTGATGATGAAGATTCAACTCAATATTCGAGTATGAATATGGATAGAATAATAAATAAGTGTGTCTGGGTACCCCTCACAGATGCGCCGAAGCTCAAGCAACGGAGACCGATCACCTCAAGTCACCAATCGTCAGACACAAATAAAGCTTTGACTTCTCGAGTGCAACGTAACATGTTCTCATGCTCTCAGTGCACTTACAAAACTCCTAATAAACTACATTTGCGTAGTCATTCATTAAAACACACTGGTGAAAAACCATTTTCATGTGATAAGTGTGATTATAAAACCAGTAAAAAGAGTGACTTACAACGACATAGCTTCACTCACAGCGATGAAAAACCATTTGTTTGTGATAAGTGTGATTATAAAACAAACCAAAAAAGTAATTTCAAGAATCATTTATTGAGACATGGTAAACTAGCGTTTGTATGTGATAAGTGTGATTATAAAACTGGTCAAAAAAGATCCTTACAACAACATTTAATTATTCACACTGATGAAAAACCTTTTACATGTGATCAGTGTAATTTCAAAAGTAGATCGAAAATTAGCATCAGAAAGCATTTAATGACGCACACTGGTGAAAAACCATTTGCGTGTGATAAGTGTGATTTTAAATCTATACAAAGGATCAGTTTAAAAAAGCATTTAATGACGCACACTGGTGAAAAACCATTTGCATGCGATAAGTGTGATTATAAAAGTACTTATAAAAGTAATTTACACCATCATTTAGTAAAACATAACGGTGAAAAACTATTTTCGTGTGATAAATGTGATTTTAAAACAAGTTACAAGGCTAGTTTGAAACAGCATTTGAGAAGTCATACTGGTGAAAAGCCATTTCTGTGTGATAAGTGTGATTTTAGAACAAATCAAGGGGGACATCTGAAACAACATTTATTGACGCATAGCGGTGAAAAACCTTTCGCGTGTGATATGTGTGATTTCAAATGTTGTCAAAAAAGTTCTTTACATCGGCATTTAAAAAACCATAAGTAAAAAATAATATAGGTACCTCGGTTTGTATTATTACTTGTACTTGTATACGGGCTGTTTTCCGCGATTAGACCCTAATGGGTCCTTTTTGCGTGAGGATGGAGTAGGCTTGCCCAGCACCTACTACCCTCTCAGCTTAGTCGACCATGTCCAGAGGAGAGAACTTGTCAATACTTCTGGAGCCAACTAAGCCGCGGGTTTCATCACGATGTTTTCCTTCACTGTAAGAGCAATGTCAATTAGCGCACATAAATTTTTCTTAAGAAAAATACATTGGTGCACGGCCGGGATTCGAACTTACGACCTTCAAAATGAAAGTCAAGGTATCTACCACTAAGCCAACATTGCTCCCTTATCACTATCACTACATAGTATAAAACAAAGTCGCTTTCTCTGTCCCTATATCCCTATGTATGCTTAAATCTTTAAAACTACGCAACGGATTTTGATGCAGTTTTTTTTAATAGAAAGAGTGATTCAAGAGGAAGGTTTATATATGTATAATAAATGCATAATATAGCCGTTTGAAGCCGGGGCGGGTCGCTAGTATTATTATATTCTGTGCCTAGATTTAACACACTCTATAGTTATAACTGTTGCATCCAAAGGTTAGATAGGACCGAAGACTAAATGTAAGGTCAAGATGTCAATAAGTATCATTGTCAAAATGTACATAAGTCACCATAAATATTAATAAGCAAGTTAATAAGTACAAAAGACAAAACATCATTGTGACATAATGCACCTATGTATGAAAATTATAATCTGCAGTTGTAGAAATATTACGCTTGTGTAACAAGCTTGTAATTATTAATTTATTAAACCAAAATAATTTCTGAAACCTGCCTTTGATTTAACATATTTTTATTTATCCTGCTTAGAATAGAACTATTAGACTCATAGCTTTCTTTTTTATAAAATATTCACTGATATACCTAGGCTGTGGATATAGGACTACTGGTTACTACTTCGAGCCACTTTATCTGTTCTGTCCTTCGAGCAGTTAACGTACCTACTGAATGGTACTTTTTTAAAATTGAAAATATGGAATTATGCAAAAGCAGCACGATGTCTTCGAAAAAAAAAAACAACGTCAAATATATTTCATGTTTGAGGAACTTTTCGCATTCATTACCCACCGCACTACCAGTAGTGTCGTAGGGATTTTTTGAAGTGAAAACTTCTTATGGCGCGTTGGGCACTTTTGTGGGTGAGCATTTTCAGCCGTTCTCGCGACAGATGAGATTTTGACAGATGAGATTTTAACAGTTATTGTGCTTCTACTACTATGCAATATTGAAAACAGCGCCATCTCTGTGCAAACGGCCGGACTACGATACTCACTTCTGTACAACAGTGTTAACAGCGACATCTCTCGGTGGATGGTGCAGATTCGCAGCGAGCTGCCGTACGCAGTTCGCGTCGCACGCTAGCGCCATCACTGATACACGAGTGAGCATTTTCAGCCGTTCTCGCGACAGATGAGATTTTACACAGATATACAGTTTTCACTTCTGCCTGTACTCCCGGAGTGCGCTGTTTTTTTGAAGTGAAAACTTCTTATGGCGCGTTGGGCACTTTTGTGGGTGAGCGTTTTCAGCCGTTCTCGCGACAGATGAGATTTTACACAGATATACAGTTTTCACTTCTGCCTGCACTCCCGGAGTGCGCTGTTTTTTTTCCCGTGTTAACATCTCCGTGCATATAATATCAGCATAGTCAACCATTTGCTCTATATAATAGTCGTTGGTCTGTAAAAAGTACTAGGCAATCAGAAGTAGAAGGTTTCTTCGATTTTTCTCCTCAAAACGTATGTAGGTATGCCATGAAGGAATTGAAAATAAAAAATAAAAGTCTTGCCAATTACGAAGTCTACAGCCGGAGGATGCAAAAAAATGCAAAATTTAAAGATAAAAATTTTATTTACTAAAGAATTACAATTAAGTGAACCGACAATCTATTCGATGTGTGAAATAGAAGTGGCGTGATTCCCACCGTCGTCCGGTCTTCGATGCGGGCACGTTTCGCTGCGTCGGCGCCTCGTGCCCGGGCTCTTTCCACAAATCGTATGTTGTAGGTAAAACATCGTCAGCAAATCCTTGGTTATACCGCAGCGTAACACCTTCCCCCTCAGATCAGCAACTAATTGAGAACTTTATTCGAAAGAGTTGCTGAGATGTTTCCAATATCAACTCTGATTTTGTCTGGGTTGACGTTTCTGGAAGCTGGAGCAGGAGTAGCATATGTTTCATCGGGATTGTCAACGATATCATTCATCCTTTCATTTACTTTCTTATTTTCTAGGTATTTATAACGAAGTCGTCGGTACATCAGTGCGATACTGAGTGCACTTGTACTTAATAGTATAATGTAGAAAGGAATCGTAGTATGATAAATGGTCTGATCGCTAATTTGTTGGAGTTGAACAGGAAGCTGTGCAGATATTTTTGAATTTATCTCATGTAGGTTTTCCAAATTAATAGAGTTCAGGGTGACGGATGGATTTTCTGCGTGCCTCGACTCGTCATACTGAGGCATTTCCATAATCTTGATAACGTGTCCTTTGATTTGATCATTTATGTTGCAGGTGGTGAATCCTGGAGCTTTGACGCAGCAGCCCAGCGGGATGACGACCAGGAAACTTCCTTCGAGCGTGCGATATTGTTCTTGTCCACAGGAGATCTGGATTCTAGTTGGATTCGGGAAGTTCATCGTGTAGTGTTTGTCGTCTAGTTGCTCGACGGCTTCTTTGCTTAAGATGACTGGAGTCAGTTTGCAGGATTGGTGGAGTTCCTGTTTGATAATCAGCTGCTGGATACAGTCAGGGTCTTCTCGAGTTTTGTAGTCGTGCTTTGATTCACAGAGAAACCAGGAATTTACCTTCGGACATTCAGTCTCCATGTACATAGAATCAACTCCAGAAATTGCTATATAGGGTAGGGTAGGTATTAGGATTTTATGATATTTATTAGGTATTAAGGATAGTTTATATAGGTTATAAGTTTTAGGAAAAGCAATCGGTACCTTTACTACAATTACTATCGTCTTATTAAAATAGAAATAACCTAACTTAATTATATCGTAGATATCTCTAGAATCGACGTCTAAGATTTCGTCTTTGGAATATAAATTCCTTAGTCTATTAGTTATATTTTTAAGGTCATCTAAACTAACGATAGAATGAGGTGTGCTCGATGCACGAATGAAGGCTAAATTATATTCTAATTTATATAATTCTTCCGACAAATCCTCAATATTATCACCTAAAATTAATAAGTGTTGTGCCATATGGGCATATTTTGTCAAGTCCGAGTCTTTTATACTATTACTTTTCAAAATTTCATTAAGGACATTGTTAATTCTACCTTGATTTTCTACCAAACTGTTTAAGATTTTAGAATTATTTGAAACCCAATTCTTATTTAAGCTAATTTGATTATTAAGTTGAAATTCTAATTTATTTTCGTTATCCTGGAGGACCTTTAGGGCGTTGTTATATTTTACAGCATCGGTGTAATCTAGATTGCCCGAAATACTTTTGATTATAGAACCAAGTCCGTCGACGAGTCCTCTTTTATTACGATTCGGCTCAAAGGTACGTAATTGATCAGAGATAGTATCGAGTTTAACACTGAGATGATCGATGTGAGGATCGTACAAGGTAAATGTTTTATTTTGTAATATAGATTTAAGGTCATTCAACTGTGATTTTACTGCTTCTATTTGAGAGTCAATGTTACCTAAGTCGATGTAATTTAGAAAGGAGTGGAAATGGGAAATTATCTTTGCAGGTCCTAATTTAAAAGGTAGAAGTCCGGGTCCATCGTCCAGTGTTTCAATCATTACGTCTTGTCCTCGCGTCAGTTGAAGTAGTAGGGTCAATAGAAGTATCCTGCAACAAGGTAGGATTCTTAGGACTTCGTTTTAGGCGGGCTTTTGCAACGGGGCCACGCTTCTTTTTCGTATAAATGTGTACAGGTAAGTCAGCAAGGACTGTATCCTGGGTAAACCTAGGCGCTAGTTTTTGTCGACTTGCCATAGGGTTACGTACAAACACTTGTTGGTTAGGCTCGTATTCTTTTTCAGGTTCCCGGTCTTTGTTCCTGTTTTCAATCAACACAGTCCTATCGTGTAAGGAGCTTTCATTTATCATGTCAAATACTTGAGTCATTTTTTTCTTATGGTCTTGTAAGTACTGTTGTAGTAGATGCTCAGTTAAGTCAACGTCAATAGGGTCGCGTGGGTCAAAATGTCCTGTAATCAAGTCTATGGGTCTACATTTTGTGAAGCTATGAATGGAGCTATTGTATGCTAAGACTGCATAAGGCATAAGATTAATAGCTGGTTCGCCTCGTCTTTCCAATTTTAGAATCCTAAGGTGTTCAAGGATAGTTGAGTGGAAACGTTCTACTATTCCGTTCGAATTGGGTGCGTGGGCTAAAACCTTATGGTGTTGAATCTTATGTAGCCTAGTAAATTCGGAAAATAATTGATTTGTAAATTCAGTTCCTTGGTCAGTCACTATAGTCAAGGGAACGCCATGATGGGTACAAAAAATTAAGAAGGCTTGAATAACACTTAGAGCTGTGCCATCTCGGAGATAATATGCTTGAGCATATTTCGAAAAAGCATCTACGAGTGTCAGGTACTTTTCATTTTGAACTGTTAGTAGATCGAGATGTACGATTTCAAATGGCTTAGTAGGTGGTGGAACTATATTGTACCTCTGCTTAATAGGATTACGGTCATATTTAGCCTGACCGCAAACAGTACACTCATTTATATACTTTGTTACGTGTTCTCTCATTTTTGGCCAGTAATACCTAGATGATAATGCCGTGTAACATTCTGTGATGCCACGATGATTAGTTTTGCCCTCATGGTATTTTTGAATAATTTCTTGTTGGCGTAGATATTCTTTGACATTTTCTAGCTCGGTTGTAGTAAGTACTAAGTTAATAGCAGAGCTTTTGAATTTATTCTGAATAATGGGAATGATTTTATACATAGCTAAACGTGGATGAATTATGATACCTGTTTTAACTCTAGGGCCCACAAACTCTTTAACAGCGTTCACCACGTCATCTTCAAGGTTAGAATCAGATAGTTGGATTGTCGTTCTAGTGTGAGTGTCAAAAGGTTTAGTCACGGTCGGGCGTTTCTTAATGTCGCCTACAACTACAAAGCATATTTGCCTGTTAAATCTATTCAAGGGCTCTTCAGATATAGGGACTTCCAAAATAGGGCCTTCAGCACTTGTATGAGCTGTTGCTGTGCTTGAACCCTGCAGTGACGGGGGTTTTGCAGAAGGATTAACTACGACAGAACTTATATCCTCATTATTGATCTCAATTCGGGATAAAGCATCGGCATTGGTGTTGCATTTGCCTTGCTTATATATCGTAGTAAAATTATATTCACTAAGTTTAAGTCTCCACCGCGTCAACCTTGAACCGGGTTCTTTGAGGTTCATTACCCACTGTAAGGGCTTATGATCGGTGATTATTTTAAATTTTCTACCAAACAAATAGGGACGAAAATATTTGGTTGCCCATACTATTGCTAACAGTTCTTTTTCGATAGTACTGTAGTTGGTTTCGCTAGAATTCAAAGTCCTGGATGCATAAGCTATAGGTTTGTCACTGCCTATAGGTCCTTGAGAAAGGACAGCTCCGATAGCATAGTTGGAAGCGTCAGTAGTAAGTATGAATTCCTTGTCAAAGTCAGGATATTGTAAAACTGGGTCATTGGTCAGTAATGTCTTACACTTTTCAAAGCAGTCAATATATCTAGCGTCATCATGTGTAATTTTGGCTCCTTTCTTTAAACATTGTGTCATTGGTTTTACAATACGCGCGAAGTCGGGGATAAATTTCCGATAGTATCCTAATAAGCCTAGGAAACGCTTAATTTCGGTTGCGGTCTTAGGAAGTGGGAATTTTTGAATAGCACTTATTTTATCCGGGTTAGGTTTTATCCCATCTTTGCTTATAATGTGGCCAAGATAAGCCGTTTCTAATTTCAAAAATTCCGACTTGTCCATCTGAACTTTGAAGTTGGATTCTCTCAATCTCTTAAAAACTTTCTCTAAATTAACCATATGCTCCTGAAGGGAGGTGCTGAATACGATGATGTCATCAAGATATACTAAACATATTACGTTCTGGAGGTCCCTAAGGACATTGTCCATCACTCGTTGGAAAGTGGACGGAGAATTTTTAAGTCCCATGGGCATGCGCAAAAATTCAAAGTGCCCATGCTCCACATTGAACGCGGTTTTAGGGATGTCCTCAGGGTTCATTTCAACCTGATAGAACCCACTAGCAAGGTCAAGGGTAGTAAAATATTGACAGTTGCCTAACTTGTCAAGTACATCCGCGATGTTCGGAATAGGGTACTTGTCATCGATAGTTTTTTCATTTACTTTACGGAAGTCTATAACGATACGCCACTTGACCTTTCCCGATGCGTCTGCTTTTTTGGGAACTACCCATATGGGGGAGCTCCAAGCCGATTGTGAAGG
This sequence comes from Idaea aversata, assembly GCA_907269075.1. Taxonomy (NCBI): domain Eukaryota; kingdom Metazoa; phylum Arthropoda; class Insecta; order Lepidoptera; family Geometridae; genus Idaea; species Idaea aversata. The sequence continues at coordinate 1,842,832 of OU026083.1, forward strand.
GCGAATAATACCTTGTTCTAACATTTTTGAAAGGAGAATGGGCATTTTTGTATGGACGGTGTCCCACTAGTTGTATAGATACGAGTTGTATGTCGTTTAAAAGGTCTTGAAAGTAGCTATAATTAAATGTATAACACAACCCTGAAACACGAATAGGGACGGATCTAGGACGCTTTGAATTTTATATAAAAAAAAGTTCGAGATATACCTCATTTTAAAGGTCTTCACAGTAACTTGATTTTATAGTATTACACTAACCCTAAAATCCGAACAGGGACAAATCTAGGACGTTTTTGGTTTAAAAAAATTGCTGTAGAGATGGCGGTATCTAAGTATATAGTTAGAAAGATCGTGTCAATAGCTTTATTGTATGACATCAATCATGAAATACGAACAGGGACGAATCTTAAACGTTTTAAGTTTAAAAAAATGTTGTCAAGATGCAAAGAAAGATCATTTGAACGATCGTATAGTAGTATTTTATTTTTTTGACGTCACATCTTACCTGATATACGGCCAGGGACGGATCTTGAATGTTTTTCGTTAGTAAAAATGTTGTCGTGTTGTGACACCAATCCAGAAACACAAACAGGGAGATATTCAGGACGTCGTAATATATTTAAAAAAAAAAATGCGACCTCTTGTCGTGGGTTATTACCTCCTTATTAAACGACATAATTTTTCATGAACCTTTTGATTACTTGAGCATGGAACTGAATCTGTTGATTAAAAAAACAATCTTGAATATTACCGCATTAATCGAAAGTGTTGTTCATAGTGATCGAGGCATGGAAAAAAATACAAGAATCACCTATTTCTATGAATGCTCATTGGTACCAACCATCTTATGATTTGATTATTATGATTGATTAACCGTTGTTGCTCGAGTTCTCGTCGTGAGTATGAGTTGAGACGCCAGAACAAGTTAATAAATGAGTTAATGCAAATATAAATCCAAGTAAACAATCAATGATATTTGAGGTATCAGAAATCATGAAATGTAATCCAATAAGGGAAGGAAACGAGACTCCAAAAACTTCTTGAATGCTGCTTGTGCTGCTGGTTTCTCAAAATCACCCTTGCAAGAGTGTTTTTTATTCATTGTGAAGTTTATTTCTCATGTAGAAATAGTCATGAGAGGTATTCATTAAAAGTAATTTCAGGACTTCGGACGTTGTTTTGTTAGAACTTGTAAGTGATGCAGCTGCGTAGTTTAGGGCGATATCGACTTGATGGCTATGTAAAGATTTTTTTCAGGCACGAACAGCATACAGCAGCAGACTAGTCGTATATCACGTCCGGGTTGATCCACCAAGCAGAGTGGCGTTGGAGAAGGATGTTTCTAATCCCTCATTTCGTTTAGTGTTCTGCTGATTAAATTAAATATTTTGTCGAGCGCAACGTCTATATATTTGAAAGTTGCGGGTGTTTCTAACGCCTATTTTTCCATTGTAACTACTAAACGTTCCCTCTAAGTCTTAGTAGATTAATAGATTTAATGTGCAGAGTTGGTTATTAGTATTTAGCTAGTAGAATCCTAGGAGCATTTAATAAATCCTTCCTCTATGCACTCAAAAACTTATATCATCATCATTGGATTACGCCACCTTTTAACCCCATTCTGGTAGCAAACATACAATCCTCAATTGCTCAGCAGTAAGTTCTGCTCAAATAGCTAGCTAATAAATGGATAGTGAAGATAGATCCTTCGGTTATTTTTGAAACCATCCGAATATTTCTCTTGTCTAAGAATGGCTATGACTCGCATCGTGTCTTTGGAATATTATAGATAGATAGATAATTTTATTTGTACAACACAGTAAGGAATATATAAATACACAAAGCCAAGTAAAGTAATAGCTAGAAAATACAAGCAAAGCAAGTAAAATACCCAGAAAAGCAAGCAAGCAAGCTTACAAGTATTATACCAAGTTATGCAGGCAATAATGGGTCCCTGTTTTCGCCCTAAGGATCGTTATGGAGAAATACAGGACGAAGAATACGCCTCTGCATTTTCTATTCCTAGATTTGCAGAAGGCCTTTCTTTGACTGTGTTCCTCGCATGATGATCTGGTGGGCGCTGCGGTCCAAAGGTGTGCCGGAAGCCTATGTTGAAATCATCAGAGACATGTACCGAATTCTGATTCCGTGGTGCGAACTGCTGTTGGTGACACTAAGCTCTTCGCTGTTACCGTTGCAGTCCACCAGGGTTCCGTCCTAAGCCCGTTTCTGTTCAGCGGAATATTGGATGCACTGTCCGTAGCCATCAGGGATACACACGAGCAGCCTCCGTGGCTGCTCATGTACGCTGATGATATTGTACTGGCGGACTCGGATAAGGGGCGGCTGGTCCAACGTGTACACACGTGGACACAAGGAGTCGCTTGAGAACGGCGGTTTGCAACTGAATGTGGCGAAGACAGAGTACTTGTCTTGCAATACCACAGATCCCACACCTGTCTGCGTAGACGGTCATATGGTCGAGCGGACAGACCAGTTTAAGTACTTGGGATCTGTGCTTCACGCGTCCGCATTCTTCCGCGTCAAATTCACGCATTTCACACACACATAACACAATTATTCTAGCAATGAGCTTGAATTGCTTGCTAATTCAAGCTCATTCATTGTTAGAAGGTTAGGGTTAGGTTAGGTCAGATTAACTACGTCCTCTTTGTTAGCATTCTATTTCTTCTATTCTTCTATTCTATTCTTATTCACGCTATGTCGTTACACATTTATGACGTTACGTACGTCATTACAAGTAATCTACTTTTCGAACCAAGTTTAAAGATGTATCACGTCTAAAAAGCTTGTTCTGGCGTCTTGACATAATATACATATTTTTACTTTGTTTTTTAATTTAAAATGTCCCAAATCCGTCCCTGTTTGGATTTCAGAGTTAATGCCTTTCAATAAAATAAAGCTACTAACAGTATTTTTCAAATGACATACATCTAGATATCAGCATTACATCTAGATATCAGCATTATAATTTTTTTTAAATTGAAAACATTCTAGATACGTCTCTATTCTTATTTCAGGATAATGACGTATAATAAAATAATGCTACTGTCGAGAGCTTTAAAATGACATATATATTGACCAAAAAAAATTGTTTTGTGCAAAAACTAAAAACGTCCTAGGTCCGTCCCTAATCGTGTTACAGGGTTTGTGTCGTACAGTAAAATAAAGCTACTATCATGACCTTTCAAATGACATACAGCTCAACTCTATACACCATGTCCATCAGCCTTGAATTTTTTTTATCTAAAAACGTCCTAAATCCATCACTGTTCGGATTTTAAAGTTGGTGCCTCACAATAAAATAAAGCTATTAACAGTATTTTTCAATTGCCAAACATCTTGATATCAACTTTATAATATTATTTTTTTAGTTGAAAACGTTCTTGATACGTCCCTGTTCTCATTTCAGGATTAGTGACATACAAAAAAATAATGCTACTATCGAGAGATTTCAAATGACATACATATCGACCTAAAAAAAATATATTTTTGTTCAAAAACTGAAAACGTCCTAGATCCGTCCCTATTCGTGTTACAGGGTTGGTGTCATACAATAAAATAGAGCTACTGTCATGACCTGTCAAATGACATATAGCTCGACTCTATACAATAGGTGGGACGCCATGCCCATTCTCCTTTGATCTTGAACTTCCTGTCTATGAATGAAAGGGTAGCGATAGCTTTTAGTGTAGACAGGTACTTCATCGGTCGTTCGAATACTATGTTTAATTTTATTGGTGAAAGTTAGAGGTTCACCTTCAATATAAAAGACATCAGCGTACTCGGCGCAGAGTGACTCTAAATTAGAACGTTCTTCATGGTTCAAATGGTCGGTGCGCAATCGCGATATTACTTTTTCAACGCGGTCAGTTGGTTGTTCGGTGCGCGTGCACTGAGTATTGAATAGCTCAGCGTTAACTGGTTGGTCCATGGAGAACACTACGTCATATCGAGTTGGATTTTTAATTTCTACTATGCCACGATTATTTTTGACTGTTGTTATACAGTCACGAATTATACAATTTGAAATGTACTGCTCAGGAATCATTACTTCGCTGTTATGGAAATTAATTGGAATTCGAATTAATTTTGAAGTATTTGCTGGTATGATTTCCTCGTATAAATTGCAGTTACGCGAATCATACATAAGTAAGGGAACCGTGGACTGTCGGGTTACCAAAACTTTATTTTTTAAATCAATGCTCGATTCTAATTTTTCCAGAAGGTCGTAACCAATCAAGCCGTCAAAATAATCGTGAAACTTATATATAAAAAGAGTTACGTTACTATTTTCATTAAATTCTGAAAAGCATGGCAAAGTAATCGAGTAATCATTTCGAGTCGTAGCATGAATATTGGTTACTTCGAAAGGATCGTAGTTACATGGAACGTGTGGATAGAAACTTTGAACGGCTTCGGGGCTAATAAATGATTGGTTAGCGCCGGTATCTATAAGTAATTTTAAAGGTGGATTTTTAATTTTTATATAAGGTAACTGCCGTTGTGTCTGTAAATTAATTTCTATTTTAGTTTTTCTAATTTCGAGTCCTGCTGAAAATTCTGATTTTCAGAGGGGCCTGTCTCGTCCGGGGCCTCCTCAACGATAGCAGGCACATAGTCAGAATTATAAATTGGTTGGTCATATGTAGCATCACATTGATAATCATCACAATTAGGTAAGTATAGTAGTCAACGTAAGTACAGTCACTATAGGGATCATAGACATAGTAACATTGAGGCTCACAAAACTCGCTAAAATTTACTTCTCGGGTCTTGAAATAATTCGACGGGGGCGGATTACCCTGTTTAGACCAGTCGTGAGGGGCCCGAGGGGCCTGTGTAGGGAATGACCTCGCGACATAATGACTCACGCCGCTCATAGGTTGCGGCGCGGCGTTATTATTATTAGGGGGTTGAAATCCACGATTAAATTGGGGCCCAGGCATTCTAAAAACGTTGCCCTGGGGCCTATAGTTTGCCGGAGGGGCACTAAACATTTGCTGAGTACGTGTCGGGCCGCGATACTGAGCCTGAGGCATCTGGGGTCTCCAGACTGGCATTGGTCTCTGTGGCTGTAAATTAAACGGGCGAGACGGGCCCGGCATATTAATAGGGGCTGAAAAATTATTATTACGCGGGGCTAACATTACGGGTTGCGGTAAGCTGAAAGAAAATTTAGATTGATTAGGCAATGAAGACGTAGACTGCGTCTTTGTAGGTTTCTCGGCGAGCTGCTCATTTCGTTGCTGTAAATACATAGTGTTCGTCTCCTCGTGGACGAACTCGAGGGCCTTCTCTATAGTACTAGGTCGCATACACCTAATACGGGAGCCTAAGGGCTCGCGCAAACCGCGAGTGTAAGCTTGAAGGGCCAATTTTGAGTATAAAGCCCTTTTTGAAGCTTTACTATGCGGCTCTGTCTCATGTAGGTTCACGTACGTCATCACAGTGCTAAAAAGGTTTTGACATTTCTCATAGAATTCTTGGGGCGTCGAATCCCCTTGTGTTAATAATGCCAAATCATTATAAAGCGAGGTCTCGTCTCGCTGGTCGGCAAAGTTATTTATTAAAGCGCTTTTAATGCCCTCCCAGGTCTCGGGGATACCGTTAGAGTTTAAAGTACGGGACGCGGGTCCTGTGATCTTATTTAAGATCCCGTTGAGAAGGGCTAAATTGCTAAGTTCAAACCCATGTTCACTTTTCATGTACTGCCTTACAAGCTGGTCACATAATTGAATAAATCTAGTCAATACGTGAGAGTTCCCATCGAACTCGGGAACGAGGCGTAGGGCCTTAATAATTTGATCAACGAGCGCGTCAGTCATTTTGGGCTCTTGATCTAATTCCTCGTCTATGACACTCAAATCACGATTTAAATCTACCACTATATTTCTATTAAAATTACCTAACCTAGGAAACCGAGATTGCCGTGGATGGAAAATCTTGGATAATTAAAAGGAACACACTAAGATAAAAAGGAAGCAACTATAGAGAGATCTAAAGTACTTACTTGCACATTTTGGTTTCTCTGCGTGTATCGATTTTTGGATACTCCTCCTGGCTGTGGCTCGTAGATTCGGATTGCCCAGGGTGGCCCGGTGACGATTCACTGACTCTACGTTAAGGCAATCCTACCGACTGCGCCAATTACGAAGTCTACAGCCGGAGGATGCAAAAAAATGCAAAATTTAAAGATAAAAATTTTATTTACTAAAGAATTACAATTAAGTGAACCGACAATCTATTCGATGTGTGAAATAGAAGTGGCGTGATTCCCACCGTCGTCCGGTCTTCGATGCGGGCACGTTTCGCTGCGTCGGCGCCTCGTGCCCGGGCTCTTTCCACAAATCGTATGTTGTAGGTAAAACATCGTCAGCAAATCCTTGGTTATACCGCAGCGTAACATGCCTGGCCATTTGGGAGTATAAATACCAAAAATATTAGGTAACTAAAAAAAATAGGTAAACATGAAAATAATCTAAAGTTCTTAAAAACATGCTTCAAAAATATTTTCTTTTTCTGTTTTTAGTATTTGTTGTTATAGCGGCAACAGAAATACATAATCTGTGAAGATTTCAACTTTCTAGCTATCATGGTTAATGAGATACAGCCTGGTGACAGACAGCTGACGGACGGACGGACAACAAAGTCAGTAATAGGGTCCGAGCATGATTTCACATTAGTTAACTGACAGATTTTTATAGGATACCCTCTACTGAGTTCTGATTGCCTGGTACTTACAGACCAAATTACTATCAAACAATTTAAAGAGAGCAGTTGAAGAAAGAGAGAGATAGCGTTATAAATGTGATTTTATACCCTCTACTGAGTTCTGGTTGCCTGGTACTTACAGACCAAATAAATTCGATAAAGGAAAGAGAAAAATTGAACAAAGAGAGAGATAACGTTATAATTGTGATTTTATACCTTCTACTGACTTCTGATTGCCTAGTACTTTTTACAGACCATAGAGCAAATGGTTGACTAAGCTGGTATTATATGCACGGACATGTTAACACTACTGGCGAGTAGTGCAGAAGGGAAAAAAATCCCTACTACACTACCGGTAGTGTCGACTGGTAGTGCGGTGGGTAGAATGAGTTTTCGTTAGTAATTTTTTTAAGCGTGGGTAACTTTAAATTGAAAACCAAGAATAATTGTTGGCATTTTTTCGTAAGTACCTACCTACCTTCTTAATACAAATTTTATTGTGTGAATTATTATCCTTCGGTCGACAAAGGTATGTTACGAGTTAACTCAGCAGTTCAATCATTCGAGCTTTTAGTTTGATTTAATTATTTGTTTGAATCTTCAAAGTGATGGAAAGCTGTCGAAACCTGACAATTTAAGGAAAAATAAAATAACAGAGTGACAATTACATTACCAGTTTAATTTTTATTAGTTTTTCCAACAAAAAAAAAATAGGTGTTAACACTTCGATAAGCGTGGGGATGGAGTAGACTACGTCCAGCACCTACACCACCCTCTCAGCTTAGTCGACCGTATCCAGAGGAAAGAAGTAGTCAATCCGTTTGGAGCCAACTAGGTCGTGGGTATCATCACGATGTTTTCCTTCACCGTAAGAGCAAAAAATCCATAATTGCATGGCTGGTAATTCATCGAGTGTTATTAATTAAATAGCCATCTTCTTTTTACAATTATTGGTTCTAGTATTGTCATGGATAATTGAATGTCGTTTTAATTTAGTCTTTACAATACATTTATAATCACACTTATCGCATGCAAACGGCTTTTCGCCAGTATGAATCATTAAATGCTTCTTCAAGTCACCATTTTGCCTACACTTATAATCACACTTATCGCACATAAAAGGTTTCTCACCAGTATGAGTCATTAAATGTATTCTTAAATTTTTCTTCAGGTTACAATTAAACCCGCATTTATCGCACGCAAAGGGTTTTTCACTTGTATGAGTCAATAAATGCATTTTGAGATTACTCTTTTGCCTACATTTATAATCACACTTATCGCACGCAAACGGTTTGTCAGTTGTATGAGTTAATAAATGTTTCTTCAAGTCACTCTTTCGCTTACATTTATAATCACACTTATCGCACATAAAAGGATTTTTACCAGTATGAGTCATTAAATGCTCTTTTAAAAACCTTTTAAAAGTACTTTTATAATCACACTTATTACATGCAAAAGATTTCTCTCCAGTATGTGTTATTAAATGCTTTTTCAGATTACCACTTCGTGTACATTTATAATCACACTGATCACACGCAAATGGTTTTTCACCGGTATGTTTGATGGAATGTCGTCTTAAATCCGATATTTTAGAAGTTGTATAAGTACATAGTGAGCATGAGAACATGTTCCGTTGGTGTCGAGGAGTCGAGGTTGTATCGGTGTTAGAAGGGTGGTGACTCGCGGTGATCGGTCTCCGTTGCTCGAGACCGGGAGCATCTGGGAGGGGCACCCAGACCACACACTTATTTGTCTTATTTTTCCGTTTCCATACTTGGAAATTCTGTGTAGTCGTTGTTATCATCAGAGATTTCTTTATTGTATTTTGTCAGCGTGCTGTCTTGTTCATCATGAGAAATCATTTTGGGTTTATTTTGAACATAATCAAAGGCGACTTCGTATTTAATTTCTTCTGTAAAGAAGGTTCCATTTTCGTCTAAATCAATTCTTGTATTATCTGAAAAATAAATATGCAAAAGTTGGTTACTCTTGAAATTACTATCTTTAGTAACATACAATGTCGTGGTAGAACAGGTGAAAATAATGACCTTACGAACAGCATGATAGTGGAATGTTACCTGTCTCCATGGCTTCATGTTTGACTCCTGACTCCAGGGCTCCATCATACGTCATCTGGAATAGTTGTTTCTTACGCAATGTAAATAAAGGCTGTTTCGAAAGCTTTACCTGAAAGCATAATAATGCAATTTAAAATCATTGGTCGAGTGGTGTTCTATCAGAAGATTGGGGATTTAAATCAGTTTTTGTTTAGTAGTGGTATAGATATAGGTACTCACGTCTGTGTGGGTGTGGTTCTGGTACCACCGGTCCAGGGCGTCGTTGGATTCCCTCGCAGTTTGAATAAACCTACGACATCGGCGCAGCTGCGACACACAGACACAGCACAACGCAGTCGGCCGGCCAGCTCGCTGCAGCTGCAACCATACAACACACACTGTCACACACAGCCCCCACTACACACAACACACACGCTACACATACGCAGGCTTACCTTGACGCCGGTTACTACATCGTACGTCTCTTCTAGCGCCGTGTTCGCGACGCTGTACGTGTTAAGATCGCCAACGAGACACACTCGGCATACAGCCTCCATTGTAGGTACCGCAACCGTCACGTAACGAATACGCGATACCAAGACATACAACACACTTTTATTAAAAATATACTGAGAAAAACGAAGGGTTTTGCTGGGAAATATAATTGCAACTCTTCTTGTTATTGTTCGACAGTGTTGTTCGATAGTTCTTGGCCATAATTTGACAGCTCGACCTAGAGATGCCATCATGAGTGAGTGTCATGCCTGAAATAACGTTATTTTTTATGATTCTGGAACATTTTTGACATTTGATTTCAGTATTGCCATCTAATAATCTATTATGGAGTTTTGGCGGGAACGAGCCAACAAAATGTCGTGCTGCAGTTTTATTTACACGAAACTTAGTTGTAAACCGAGTTAAATTGTATAATTCCGGTGGAAAGTTATCTAATTTAGTTCTGTGAAAGTGCACAAGTGTAGTGAAAGTAAAAATCAGTGTCAAACATGGACTTTTCTCGTTGCCTCCAAAATCTCCTACAAGGTTATAGTAAAGTAGCCACCACTTTACTATGACCCCTGACTTGACAAACTGTGACTTGACGACTTGACCATCTTGAAACACTTTGAGCCCGATTTCTGTAAATCGGGCCATAACTTGATGCAAAATATTACTTGATACTGGCTATATGCACAAACTGTGCGAAGCCATAACTAAAGAAAAAAAAAACCTGCTGAAAATGAAGAACAAGATGAAAATGGCATAAGTTCCTGGGGCCAAACAAGAGAAAAAAAAAAAAAAATCTATTATGGATTTTTAACTCATTTCTGCTCTGCGGTTAACGCAGACGAGGCCGCTTTTAAATTCAAAGGTGTTTATAGAAATGTAAGTTGGTACCAACTTACATTTGGACCAATTTAAGCAAAAATGATTCAGTCCACACCAACCTCATTCCGAGATAATTGACATTTAAGTTTATTGCTGTATTTCTCTGGCTTGATAAGGAAAAAGGTTGTGTTTTTAATGAAATGTAATTCTATGTGTAATAAACTAATTTACATGCATATTTGTAGTAAATAAATTGCAATAGTTTTGTAGATATTCGGAAAAACTTGCGTCTGGATCATTATTACAAAATAAATTTTGTATGAAATTAGCTGTGTAGGCTGCGGAAACAAAAATGCAAAAATGTTCCAAAGTATAGCAATGTTTTTTTTTAATTTTTTTGATGAAATATAATAAAAAAGTTACCCTACCCAAAATCAGGTTCACCACAATAACCTTCTACATCATCTATTATTGCAAAACATGCTGAAAGGTTCATATCCAAGCCACAATATTTTATGTTTTGTCACAATATTTTACCTAACCCATTTGTGTCAGTTTTGCGATAGAAAAACATTCGGGATGGGTTTGCATGCATGTTTGAAACCTAGGCGCTCGCTTTACTCGCACGTGTTCTGTCACAACATCTCTCCTTATCTATTATCCGTGTCGGTTCTGTAATAAATGGTCTATATGGACTCCTGGAAGACTAAAGGCACGCTTCGCTGTCCCATGTTTGGTCACAATATCTAACATATCCTGTTCGTGTCAGTTTAAAAACCAGACTTTAAAAACCATAGTATGATCCCATCCGTGTTGGTTCTGGGATAAAATACATTCTGGAGTGTCCATAAAGAAACCAAAACCCTCGCCTCGCTCCCGCGTGTTTGGTCACAATATCTATCTTAACCTATCAGTGTCGGTTCTGTAATAGAAAAACTTTCGGGGTTGGTCTATCTTGATTCCTAGAAAACAAAGCGCTCGCTTCACTCGCCCATGTTTGGTCGCAATATCCAACCTAGGTTAGGTTGGATATTGCGATAGTCTAAGTCAATTTTGTGACGAAAAATAGTCTGGGTTGGTCTATCTTAATTTCTAGAAAACAAAGAGTTTGCTTCGCTCGCCCATGTTTGGTCACAATATCTAACCACACTTAAACTGTCCATGTCAACTTTGTGAAAAAATGACACACGGACATACAGACAAGAAAGACATACGGACATACGGACTAGCCTTACCCAATTCAAATTTAGCCTTACACTCTTCAGGTCCATATTATGTAGTGTGTGTAAAAATATATAATAAAATTCCAGAAAACATTAAGAATGAAAATAAAGTAATCATATTTACTATAAAAGAGTTTATTAATGATAACACATAATATAATAAGTAAGTATAAGTAAATCAACTCAATAAAAGCAATAAGAAGTGTAATATGTATATTAATAAAGTATACCTAATATTTTTGTAGTGCCCAACCGGATTCATTTTGTGTCTAAATATATTTTTGTAACCATCTGTATCTACACATGAAGCAATAAATGATGATTATGATTATGGTTTAAAACCCCTAGGAATCAAAGCCGTTTAAAACCTCTGGGAATCAAAGCCGTTTCGGAAACTATGCTGCTCTATATTTATGTGGAAATAATAACATACCTATATTATAACTATATACCTACTGAGAAAACAACACTTCATTTATATATATTTTTTTAATTTTGTTATTTAGTAAAAACAACTACTTGGCAACACTTTGTATTTCCAAACTCCAAGTTGTATGCCGCATGACAATTTTAACGCCATGCACTTAATCAATTTTACCCAAATTGTGGGTTAGTTCCCGTGTGCATAAATATGTCCAAATATAAGAATAAATTTTCATGCAAAAAAATACCTACAATTTTATTAACTACGGTATTTAGTAAAAGATTAGAATTAGGTTACAAAAATTGTTACAAAAAATAGAAGGTGCAAATAAATAAATGTTTATTTAATTAATAACGTTTTCGGAATATATAGGCAATATTCTATTTACTTTATCGCCGAGATATTAATCATAATTTTTATTAAAACTTCTAAAAACACTTGTGTGGCTATACACTACCTACACCGAGAATCGTTTTTTAGAATTGATTTTTTCTTATTTCTATATTTTAAACAGATTCATGTGGCCTGGATTGGTAGAGTTCTGAAGTGGAAAGTTCTTGAGAATTGAGTTAAAATGATTCAAGGTAATTGGACCATTTCAGCAGAATGATTTATGTAAAAATTCCACAATGTATAAAACGCGTAACTGTTACAAATGCCTTGGATCATTATAGCAAATCAAAAATGGTTACATGTCAGTGCAACCAACAAAATACAAAAATGATTCTAATAGCATGAAACACTTATGCATTACAAAAAATAGTCTTCAACATAACAGCTGTGGGTTGGACCATACGGTTTTTCCTCATTTGTAAAGATAGGATTATGAGTCTTTGATATGTTAAAATATACCTTATTCCCAGTACATAAGTCACAATAACTCGAAATTGGCGAGGTTATGGATTGGATCATTTTTGCTTAAATTGGTCCATTTCAACTATTGAACTAGATCGAAGGTAGGTATATTGCGAGACCGTATTTGATCTCATGTCTCGAGTCTTTAGAGTAATAGAAATTAAATACTATATCTTCATAGTACCTACATTTTATTTCTGTAGGTATTCATAGTTTTTACAAAATTATAAGTCATTACTTTCTACATAGTACAAAAACAATAAGCGGCGAAATCGTAAGTGCCTAGTAGGAAACCTGCGTGCCGAGGGCTGTTTAGGTTAATCAATAAAATAAATAAATATTACAGGACATTCCACACATCGCCCTCTAGCCCCAAGCTAAGTAACTAGACTAGTGTTATGGGTGCTAGAAAACGGTTACACTAGGTATTTATCTATACTTATACTTTTCTTTTGTAAAGAACATGGGCAGTTTTCCATACATGGTTTTCTTTTATATAAAACTTTGGCGTCTTGATGTAAAAAAAATACTAAAACAATCTACACAAGTCCTAGAATACATATAACAACCAAAATTCTCCATAGGAACCGCCGTTAAAAAGATTATAAAAAAACAAAATCGCAATGAAACACAAACAACCTCAGCAAACAACACGCTCGGCGGCGCGGCGCCGGAGTCGCATGTCATTCGTCCGTCACTTGAGTTTAGTGTTGCCATAATTTCAATTTATTTTCTACTGCTAAAATATCTTAGTTCATTATTTTGTTGTTTATTTTGTATGTTCATTATCTTTGATTCATTATAATTAGTTATTATAAGTACCTACATAATGCACAATAATTAAAAATATAAATACATATCCATAGAGAAAACTATGTGTCATTTAATATTTATAACTTCTAAAATAGAAGTAATGCTCTAGTACTGGTATTACCGAAATGCAAATTGAGTAGAACGGAAGTACCAAGTAATCGTGTTTATACTAATCAATATGATTTTATAAACGGTGGTTATATAGAATAAATAATTAGCGCCAAAAAACATTATATAATTAATTAAACACCATGGTTGTACTCAAATTTTAAGACGCCAAAACTTTTGAGACAATAATTCGCCCTTGTTCTTTATACTTATAAATATAGAAACAACCAGACCACAGACAAATATCTATAAATACTTGTCTGAGGCGGGTATCGAACCAGCAACCCTGTGTTTGGCAGTCCGCCATGGTGACCATTGTGCCAACAGGGTCGTCAATTATTATAATTATTATTGATGTACCTACCTATCTACTTTTTAAAACTCTTAGTACGGTTTTTGTCGTGGGTTATTGAATGCCGCTTTAATTTAGCCTTTACACTACATTTATAATCACACTTATCGCATGCAAACGGTTTTTCGCCAGTGTGAATCATTAAATGTTTTTTTAAGTGATTATTTTGCCTACATTTATAATCACACTTATCACACATAAAAGGCTTTTCACCAGTATGAGTCATTAAATGAATTTTTAAATTTTTCTTCAGGTTACAATTAAAACCGCATTTATCACACGCAAAGGGCTTTTCGCCAGTATGAGTCAATGAATGCATTTTGAGATTACTTTTTTGCCTACATTTATAATCACACTTATCGCATGCAAACGGCTTTTCGCTAGTGTGAGTCATCAAATGCATATTTAAGCTATTCTTCCTATTACACTTAAAATCACATTTATCGCACATAAAAGGTGTTTCACCAGTATGAATCATTAAATGCTTTTTTAAATCACTTTTAGAAGTACTTTTATAGTCACACTTATTACACGCAAATGGTATCTCTCCAATATGAGACATTAAATGCTTTTTTAAATTATCTTTTCGAGTACATTTATAATCACACTGATCACAAGAAAATGGTTTTTCAGCAGTATGAGTTATTAAATGTCGTTTGAGATGTGATTTTTCAGAAGTTGTATAAGAACATTGTGAACATGAGAACATGTTTTGTTGCACTCGAGGAGTTGAGGCTGTATCGGGGTTAGAAGGGTGCTGTCCTGCAGAGATTGGTATCCGTTGCTTCAGCTTTGTAGCATCTGTGAGGGGTAACCAGACACATTTATTCATTATATTCTCGGTTTTAATACTTGAAAATTGTGTGTAGTCTTTGTTATCATCGGACATCTTTTTGCTGTCTTTTTTAGTATTCAATGTTTGTGTGCTGTCTTTTTCATCATTATTAAACATTTCTGGGTCAGTTTGAACATAATCAAAGGTAACTTTGTACTTCATTTCTTCTGTAAGGAAAGTGCCATGATCGTCTTCGTTAGTTCTTCCATTGTCTGAAACATAGATATGCAAAATGATCTGCAGCCCTTGAAGATCTAACACATAGTCTACATTTAATTGATATTTATAAAATGGGTGATAATGTGGGGTACAGCTATTTTCGGCAGAATGTTACCTGTTTCCAAAGCCTCCAGTTTAACTCCTGACTCCAGGGCTCCATCATACGTTATCTGGAATAGGTGGTTCTCACTCAAAGTAAACAATGGCTGCTCCGAAAGCTTCATCTGAAAGCAAAATAGTTAAAAATAATTGCTTGGGTGGTGATATAAGAGTCGGGAGGTTGAGGAGATTCAGAAATAAATGCTTACATAAAAACGAAAATCAGTTTTTGCAAAGAAATGGTATAAATCTAGGTACTCACGTCTGTGTGGGTGTGGTTCTGGTACCACCGGTCCAGGGCGTCGTTGGATTCCCTCGCAGTTTGAATAAACCTACGACATCGGCGCAGCTGCGACACACAGACGCAGCACAACGCAGTCGGCCGGCCAGCTCGCTGCAGCTGCAACCATACAACACACTCTGTCACACACAGCCCCCACTACACACAACACACACGCTACACATACACAGGCTTACCTTGACGCCGGTTACTACATCGTAGGTCTGCTCTAGCGCCGTGTTTGCGACGCTGTACGTGTTACGATCGCTAGCGAGACACACTCGGCACAAACCCACCATTGTCAATACCATATACATACGCAACTCAAACAAGACGCAGAACCCACTATTACTTATAGAACAAACAGAAAAACAAAGGGTTTTACTAGAAAAAATATTATTTTAACACTTCAGATCAGATTTTTTGTGAAGACTGTATGTCTGCATAACAAACTCTTTTGTAAAGCATAGACTAATTTTATATTTGACACTATGTTGTTGACTGTCTTCTGATTGTCCAAAAAATTCTAATTTGTCTAAATAATTTCCTTTCATTATAAAACATATATTTTTCGTACTTGTTTATTCTTTGTAGTATTGAATAGGCTTTATTACAATTTCTCACAAAAACTTAATATGGTAGCAGAGCGTGAAAGTCGTACTTACGTGAAAGTCGCACGTAAAAGTCGTACATGAAAGTCTTACCTACGTGAATTTCTTACTTCATGAAAACCTACAATTATAAACATGTCGAAGATACGTATCGACCCTTTAACTAAAGAAAATTATGACACTTGGGTGATACAAGCTGAGGCTATTCTAGTAAAAGATAAACTATGGAAATATGTGCAAAATGCCCCAATAAACTCTACTGCAACTGCTGAAGAACTTGAAGGAGATCAACAAGCTAAGTCCACGCTTATCCTTATAATCTCTCCATCAGAACTTAAGCAAATTAAACAATGCAAAACAGCAAAAGAAATTTGGGACAAACTTAGACAAATTTATGCAAGCAAAGGTCCAGCTCGTAAAGCGTCACTTCTAAAACAGTTACTACTGACTAAACTAGAAGGGAACAACACACGAGAACACCTGAACAGGTTTATGGACATTGTGGACAAGCTCGCTGACATGGAAGTAATCATCAACGATGACCTGTTGACCATAATGATGCTCTACAGTCTCTCACCAGACTATGAAAACTTCAGAGTAGCCATTGAAAGCAGGGATACTTTACCTAAACCAGATGAGTTGAAAACAAAAATATTAGAAGAAAGCGAGGCTCGACACCAAACTCAAATAGAACCAACATCGAGTTCTCAAGCTCTTCAAGCGGCTCACTTCGCTAAAACATGCAAAGTATGCAAAAATAAAAACGTTTACTTCAAAAACAGCACTCACAAAATTTGCACAAAATGTTGGTCTAACCAAAACAAAAATAAGAAGACGAAGAATTTGACATCACAAAATGAAACGTCAAACCACGTGGAAGAAGACTGTCTACTCAACGTTCAACCTGCACTTACCAACAGTAACTGGGTACTGGACAGTGGATGCACTTCTCACATGACCTACGCAAGAGAACACTTTACAACGTTAAAGACAGACTCTAGCAAACTTAACTTCGCTTCTAAAGACCAATCGACTGAGATTAAAGGACGAGGTACAGTCAAAGTTGTAACCAACGAAAATGGCACTGTAAACCTTTTAGAAACGCTGTACGTACCTACCCTTACAACTAATCTCCTGTCTGTTGCAAAAATCACTCAAAATGGTGGCACCGTAACTTTCACTGGAAACAAAGCTACAGTTACGAAGAACAATAAAACAATGATGACCGCTGAAAAGAAAAACAATCTTTACTATGTCAAAACGCAAATTAAACATGGTTGCACAGTAACACCTGAAACAAACATGGTAACAACTCAAGAAAACTCCATTGGAGACTGGCATAGAAAACTGGGACACATAAACGGCAAAGATCTTCATCTAGCGTTGAAAAACGAGACACTTATTGGCTTAAACTTCAACAAGAATGAGGTTTTGTCAGATTGTGAGGCTTGCATACAAGCAAAAATGACGCAAGTGCCAAGTCCTAACCCAAGAACTACGCCGAGAACTACGCAACGTCTAGAAATTATACACAGCGACGTTTGTGGCCCTATTAAAACGTCTAGCATTGCGGGTAACAAATACTTTGTTACTTTCACCGATGACTACAGCAGATATGGCCGCGTATACTTCCTGAAACAAAAATCTGACGTACTGCAAAAGTTCAAAGACTACAAAGAAGAAATGGAAAACTTTACTGGCAACAAGATAAAATTTTTGCAAACTGACAACGGTACAGAATACATAAACAAAGAATTTCAAAACTACCTAAAGGCAAACGGGATTGCACAACGATTATCGGCACCCTACACGCCACACCAAAACGGTCTTCCAGAACGGAAGAATCGGACACTAGTGGAAAAAGCAAGAGCTATGCTTATTGATTCCAAAGCCCCGTTGCATCTATGGGCTGAAGCAGTTAATACAGCAAACTATTTAGCAAACAGAAGCATCAACAGTGCTATTGGAAATCAAACACCATTCGAACGATGGGTACTAAGAAAGTCATGTGTCAACCACTTACACCCATTTGGATCTAAAGCCTTTGTTCTGAAGAAAGGTCCCAAAGGACACAAATTTGCGCCGAAAGCAACACCTGGTTTGTTCGTCGGTTACTCAGAAATCAGCAAAGCCTACAAGATCTACATTCCAACTGAACGCAAGACAATAATTTCAAAAGATGTAAAAATACTGAAGACAAACTTCTATGAAACAACTTCTACAAACATTTTCAACTATGACACAACTTCTCTAGAACAAAACCAAACACCACAAACAGAGAAGGTTGTAATAGAATTTGAGAATAATGAAGAAGACCCAACTGAAAGCCATCTGAATGACAGTGTTTATGAAGAATCCTTAGAGCAAGTAGAACAAATCGAAAGCACAACTCCTAATACTGTAAACGTTGATACTCTACAGCAAAACGAAACAGACAGTGATGATGAATCTGAAAATGAAGAACCTGCACAAAACCAACGGTCTCTACGAGATAGATCATTATTACGATTGCCACAACGGTACGATGACTTCGTGCTGGCAGCTGCTGATGAAGTTAACAAACACGGAGAACCTACTTCATACAAGGACGCAATAAATTCACCTGACAAGGACAAATGGCTCGAAGCAATGCTATGCGAGATCTCATCTCTTGATGAAAACGAAACGTGGGAACTTGTAAAATTACCAAAGGGTAGAAAAGCCTTACCAAGCAAATGGGTTTACAAAATTAAAACAAACCCTGACGGAACCATCGAACGCTACAAAGCAAGATTGGTTATCAAAGGTTATTCACAAACACCTGGAGTTGATTACGACAAAACATTTAGCCCAGTAGCTCGACTGAGTACTATCAGAGCTCTACTAGCTACAGCAGCGAAACAAAATTTAAGACTTCTGCAATTCGACGTCAAAACTGCATTCCTAAATGGAAAAGTCGAAGAACAGATCTTTATGAAACAACCTGAAGGTTTCAACGACGGCAGTGACCGTGTTTGCCTGTTAAAACGAAGCTTGTATGGATTAAAACAAGCTCCACGCTGCTGGAACACCTGCATTAACGATTTTTTGTTACAATCAGGATTCAAACAGTCTGAAGCTGATCCATGCCTATACACAAGAGTAAGAGGGACAAAGAAAGTCCATATCACTTTGTATGTCGATGACGGACTCGTAGCCAGCAATAATATTGAGGCTGAAACCGAATTTATTGATGAGTTACAAAAGAAATTAAAGATCAGAACGTCACCTGCTACTTATTTCCTTGGAACGGAGATTAGCAAAGTGAATAACAAGATCACTCTCTGTCAAACATCCTATACAAAGAAACTCTTACAAAAATTCAATATGAGTAACTGCAAGTCTGCACCGACACCTATTGTTAAAGAAAACATAGGAGGAGGAGATGAACAAGGAACACAATTGGAACCAAGTTTTCCTTATAGGCAAGCTGTAGGTGCACTGACATATTTAGCAGTGGCCACAAGGCCTGACATATCTTACGCTGTCGGAATAGCATCAAGACATCTTGAAGCGCCAACTACTAAAGACGTGGTCCTCGTTAAACGAATTATGCGCTATCTCAAAGGTACATCTGACATCGGTCTGACATATACAAAGAACTCGCCAGAAAATGTACTTTGTTATAGTGATTCTGATTTTGCGGGAGATCAATCTACTGGTAGGTCTACATCTGGTATGGTGTGCTTACTCGCTGGAGCTGCTATTAGCTGGAGATCGCAACGCCAAAGTGTTGTATCTATTTCCTCGACGGAAGCCGAAACAATCGCAGCCAGTGAAGCTTCTCCAGAACTTATATGGCTAAACAGCCTTCTTAAGGACCTGAAGAAACCAAACAAGCCTACGCTCTACCTAGATAATGAGTCGGCAATAAAGCTATCGCAGAACCCTAAGTATGAGTACCACAAGCGTACTAAACATATTAAGCTGAAGCATTTCTTCGTTAGAGAATGTGTGGCCAATGAAGAACTTGAAGTGAAGCAAGTGTCTTCAGAGTTACAGCTAGCTGACATGCTGACTAAACCTCTCTTTGGGCCTAGACTGCAAGATTTAAGCAAAAGAGTTGGTTTCAACAGAATCTCTCGATTCTAAAAGTTCGGAGGGTGTGAAGACTGTATGTCTGCATAACAAACTCTTTTGTAAAGCATAGACTAATTTTATATTTGACACTATGTTGTTGACTGTCTTCTGATTGTCCAAAAAATTCTAATTTGTCTAAATAATTTCCTTTCATTATAAAACATATATTTTTCGTACTTGTTTATTCTTTGTAGTATTGAATAGGCTTTATTACAATTTCTCACAAAAACTTAATATTTTTCTTAGGGCCTTCTCGTAGGAGTGTCTAGAAAGCCCTTTACGGGTTCAGATTTAGCTCGATCACAAAAGAGTTACTTACCTACCTTATTAAAAACATAAAGCAAATATTTTATGTAGGTAAATCATGAAATATAATTATTAAAATATTTTATCTTACAGTGATTTTAGTACAAATACAACAAAACAATAACAACGATCGAATGCTTGAAGTACAGTTTGACAGCTCGACTGACAATAGTTCCATCGTCTGACATTTACGCAATACTCAAAAGTGATTATAACATCTCTTTCATATTCCCTAGATTGTACGAGTAAAACAGAGAGGCATATACTCTTATGCTGGTTATAGAAGTTTTTTTATAAGTTTGGAACATTTTTGACATTTTGTTTTAATATTGCCATCGTCCTAAACTTACAATCTACTATGATATTAAAATACAATCTACTAGTTAAACAATAATAATATTGCAGGATAATTCACATATCGCCATCTATCTCCGAGCTAAGTAACTAGACTTGTGTTATGGGTGCTAGACAACGGATAGGTACATAATGTACTTTTTTTTGTAAATACATAGAATTAACCAGACCACAGGCAAAAATCTAAACATAAATACTTGTCTAAGGCGGGAATCGAACCCGCAACCCTGCACGCGAAGTATCGAATTTACGGACGATAGAACTCTCCTACAATGGATTTAATTCTCCTTGTCCGCAAACTCGACGTCCTCGAAAATATGACAATATTTATTTCCCTGCATTCTTTTGAGAAAAGCACTACATATAGTATATGCCTCGACGGAAATGACAATTGCCTGTCTCGTATTAATGAAGTCCTCGCCTACGTCTCGGCCTTCAAACTCATACTCGACCTGCAATTGCCCATTTCCCTATACTATTTACCGAGCTTGGTACATACATTGCAATTAAAGGTCTCCATTTTACGAGATCATGTTTGATCTCGTTTCTCCAGTCTTCGAAGTGGATGGAAAATAAAATGCTGGGTTTTCATGATACAATTTATTAATAAAAGTAAGTATATATAGTTTTTACGAATTTTAAATGTAAATGACTTACCTCATTTAATTAATTAGGTACCTACTACAAAGAATAGATGAGTATTTCTGTAACTACGTTTTAAACTCAGGTTTTAAATAATGTGCGATGATATCGTAGGTGCCTTTAAAAAGCCTTGTCGAAGGTTGAATACTTTCTTCTTTTGCCTGCCCTTATCACAATTTATTTAAGGTTGGCGCAGTATGTCTTCTTCCATTCACTGATTCACTGCTATTAATAGCTAAAACGTAGTGATTATAATATCCTCTTCGCTATTAGCCGTCATCTCATCGTTCACATACATCTCTCTCATATTATCTCGTCTCACACAATTCATCCACCTTTTCTTAGGTCATCCTCTTTTAGTGCTCTATAATTTACTTATTGATACCTGTTTTAAAAATTCTTAGTATGATTTTTGTCATGAGTTATTAAATGCCGCTTTAATTTAGCCTTTACGTTACATTTATAATCACACTTATCGCATGCAAACGGCTTTTCGCCAGTATGAACCATTAAATGTTTATTCAAGTCACCTTTTTGCCTACATTTATAACCACAGTCATCGCATGTAAATGGTTTTTCACCACTATGACCCATTAAATGAATTTTTAAAGTTTTTTTCAGGTTACAATTAAAATTGCATTTATCACATGCAAACGGCTTTTCACCAGTATGAGTCAAAAGATGTTGTTTCAAATGTTTCTTTTGCCTACATTTATAATCACACTTATCGCACTTAAAAGGCTTTTCGTCAGTATGAGTCATTAAATGAAGTTTTAAATTTTTCTTCAGGTTACAATTGAAACTACATTTATCGCACGCAAAGGGCTTTTCGCCAGTATGTGTTAATAAATGCATTTTTAAGTTACCTTTTTGCCTACATTTATAATCACACTTATTGCATGCAAACGGCTTTTCGCTAGTGTGAGTCATTAAATGAATTTTCAAGCCATTTCTTCTATTACATTTGTAATCACACTTATCACACATAAAAGGAGTTTCACTAGTATGAATCATTAAGTGCATTTTTAAATTACCTTTTTGCCTGCATTTATAATCACACTTATCGCATGCAAACGGTTTTTCGCTAGTGTGTGTCAATAAGTGAATTTTCAAGCTATTCTTTCTATTACATTTAAAATCACACTTATCACACATAAAAGGTGTTTCGTTAGTATGCATAATTGAATGCTTCTTTAAATCACTCTTACAAGTACTTCTATAATCACACTTATCGCACGCAAAAGGTTTCTCTCCAGTATGCGTCATTAAATGCTTTTTCAGATTACCACTTCGTGTACATTTATAATCACACTGATCACACGCAAATGGTTTTTCGCCGGTATGTTTGACGGAATGTCGTCTTAAATCGGATACTTTAGAAGTTGTATAAGAGCATTGGGAGCATGACATGTTTCCTTGGACTCGAGGAGTCGAAGCTGCCTGCTTTGACAGACGATGTCTCGAGGTGAAAGGTCTCCGTTGCTTAAGCTCAGGAGCGTCTATGAGGGGCACCCAGACACAATTATTTATTATCCTATTCTCAGTTTTAATAGTTGAATATTGTGTGAGATCTTTATCATCAGACATCTCGTTGTCTTTATTATTATTTAATGTGCTGTGTTTTCTATCATTTGAAAGCAATGTGGGATTAGTTTGAAGGTAATCGAAGGTGACTTCATATTTAAATTCCTCTGTAAGAAAAGTGCCGTGATCGTCTGCATTAATTCTTGCATTCTCTGAAACAATAAGCATTATTTAGTACTCTAAACTCGTTAACTGTACTGTACGGTGAAGGAAAACACCATGATGAAATCTGCGGCTTAATTGGCTCCAGAAGTATTGACAAGTCCTTACCTCTGAGAGGGGGGTAGGTGCTGGGCAAGCCAATCCATCCTCTAGCAAAAAGGACCTAATTATTATGTGCGCTAATTGACATTGCTCTTACGGCGATGAAAAACACCATGATAAAATCTACGGCTTAGTTGGCTCCAGAAGTATTGACAAGTTCTTTCCTCAGGACATGGTCGACTAAGCGGAGAGGGTAGTAGTTGCTGAGCAAGCCTACTCTATCCTCACGCAAAAAGGACTCAATTAAATTGGGTCAGAAGGCCAATTCTCTTAGATAACATTGTTCAAATTACATTTCAATATCATTCCGATTGCATTTGACATTGACAGCAAATATAGTTCGACGTCCAGAACATTCATAGACGATAGAAGTTTGTTTTGATCTTTCCCGGATTTTTCAAATAGTTTAGAAACTTTATAGATTAACTAGCTGCGCCCCACGGTTTCACCCGCGTTAGTCCCGATCCAGTGAAAATATATGACAAAAAACGCTGAGCAATTTCACAGATGTCACTTTAACATCTGTCACTTTTCGTTATATTTTAGACCATTCTCACAATATCTATAGAAATTATAGCCTATGTTCTATTCTGATGTATAAGCTATATTATTGTAATGTTTCATTAAAATCCATTCAGTAGTTTTTGCGTTAAAGAGTAACAAACATCCATACATCCATACATCCAGACATCCATACATACAAATTTTCACGTTTATAATATTAGTAGGATAGGAAGGATATGAAAGGGCGGCGCCGAGGTTTCGCAATCAGTTCTACTATAGAAATATAGAATTCTATATAGAAATTACAGTGAATAAATATGATGAATAATAGTAATAGTATTTAAAGAAATGTTTTTCTGGTTGGGCATAATAATAAACGGTATGTAAACAAAGTATGACGATTTGGCTGTAATAATTCTGTGCGCGATTGTACATGCGCCAACCATCCCCACCAATTTCCGCCAGCGGCCATCATTCGCTGGCCGGGCTATACTGGTTAACACTTATAACTCTCTACACTGCTCTTCATGATAGTAGAATGTTACCTGTTTCTATAGCCTCCTGTTTGACTCCTGACTTCAGGCCTCCATCGTATGTCATTTGGAACAGTTGTTTCTTACTCAACGTAAACAGAGGCTGCTCTGATAGCTTCAACTGAAAGCATATATGTAATAAATTAGAATCATCCAGACTACAAACAAATATCTAAGCATAAATACATGTCTGAGGCTGATCAAACCCACAACCTGTGTGTTATTCATTCAATAATCGTATGGCACTCCAAACACAGGTGAACTTAACTAAATCCAACTAAACATGGATAAAATGTCAAATCAAATTTTTTATTTATATTAGCTGCACATTTCTCTGCGCAAGAACATTCTTCAACAATAACAAAAACAAAAAAAAATTATTAGCAAAATTAGTCACAAAGGAAAATAGGGATTTATTTTTTTTACCTGACTATGGCGAAGCCAATAGGATGGATAATGGTTTTGACCTGTATGTAAAGTTCATCAGTTCCCAGCTTTCTCTGTACCTATATCCCTTTGTATGCTTAAATCTTTAAAACTACGCAACGGATTTTGATGCGGTTTTTTTTAATACATAGAGTGATTCAAGAGGAAGGTTTATATGTATAATACATGCATAATATAGCCGTGCGAAGCCGGGGCGGGTCGCTAGTCATTTATATAAAAGTATAGATAATTAGATACATAAATAGATTCGGACAACTACCTTCTCACACAAAACTTGCTAGTAAATATTAATGCTCACGTCTGTGTGGGTGTGGTTCTGGTACCACCGGTCCAGGACGTCGTTGGATTCCCTCGCAGTTTGAATAAACCTACGACATCGGCGCAGCTGCGACACACAGACGCAGCACAACGCAGTCGGCCGGCCAGCTCGCTGCAGCTGCAACCATACAACACACAGTGTCACACACAGCCCCCACTACACACAACACACACGCTACCCATACACAGGCTTACCTTGACGCCGGTTACTACATCAAACGTCTCTTCTAGCGCCGTGTTCGCGACGCTGTACGTGTTACGATCGCCAGCGAGACAAACTCGGCATACACCCTCCATTGTCAGTGCAGCGCCTGGGGCGTTTTGAACGCGGAATACCGAGACACACCACTAATTTTTACCGAATTTGCTAACACTATTCAAGACTCTTTCTGTTAGTTTTCACTGAAGTTGTCTGAAATCGACCTTGTGCTAAATTACTTCATTCGATTTATTAGTATTTAATTCTTTTTGCGATTTATTTACTACAAATACAATTTGACAACTCAACTCCACATAGGTAGCGAGAATACATTTTTCATCTCTTTTTCTTTCAATGAAATTTTAAGAAGTAAAACAAAGATGCCATAAGTCTCATGCTTTGAATTTGAACTACAGAACGAAAACTTTACATTTCTGGAACCTTTTTGACGTTTAATTTTAGTATTGCCATCATACTAATCATAAAATCTACTACTTGTTTCTACTTTGATTTTTGGTCTGCGACCCAGGGCCGCTCGCCCGCCATTCGCCCGGCCGTTTCTCTGTGTTCGGCCGTCTTTCATGTTAGTAAGAGATACCTATAAGAACGACCTTCATCGTGCTGTTTGTTTAAGAAAAGTAATTTAAATCAAACTAGGTACTTAATTAAATAATGTCAATGAATAATTGCAAATTAGTTGCTTCAGAAATATTTTTGCATATTCCATATGCCTCATATTTTCGATTGGTATAGAATTTGTCTCATAGTTTTAAAGTAAAAAGGTTAAAACAAAACATAATTTAAATTGTTAAATGAATCATCATAGAATTTGACGTTCGTACTTCGTCTCACATTTCTCTGTGAATCATAATAATATTCTTGACTGTTTTTTATTAAATTCCATTTGCAATAAAATTATTGAACTATTTAAAAGCTCGATGATGGTTGTTTTTACTGGGATCTTAGACGACCTATATCTTTAAAGTTATGGAATCTCGTCGAGACGATATTTAATATATTTTTTTTTACAATAATATTAATGATCAACTGAAAATATTTTTTAACCATGTTAATTAAACGTTATATATGAGGATAAAATTACCCTTCTTGACCATTTGAATCGAATCGCTTAGTTTAAGTTTTTCGACCAACAAACAACCCAGTTTTGAATAATATGGTTTTATTTAAGACAATACATTTTAGCATGATGCTATAAAAATGGTTAAGTATTGTAGACTAGTATTTTAAACTACATACATTGAATAATATAAGTACTGTGTATATTAATTAAAATATTATATTTTTATATTGAAGAACTTGCTAGATTGACGTCATCCGATGCTTAGGTAACTACCTACTTATTTAATAACTTTTTGCTGTTACTATGAACCTATGAACTATAATATTATAAAACTTCCCTGACTAATAAAAGTAGAATACTTCGTAGTTTTAGTTTACATAGTGTAATGAATTAGGTAATTTGAAGGTAATAAAGTAATGCTATGATGATTTCTTAAAGTTATATTAAGATCTTTCATGAAACATAATAATATTCCAATTGACCCTTTTAATATTAATGTATTACTTGGAAATAATATAGTAATTAATAATATAGTTGTTAGGGTAGGTACATTTTTGGCCAAAAAAACTGTAATTAAACCTAATGAATCTTAATTACTCGTCAATTATGAGTGGAAAAGAGATGGAAAAATAAACAATACAAGGTGAATTCGTGTAGCCTCGAGGCGAAGCGACGCGCGATAACGTACGATAACTCCGGTTATTGCCAACTCAACAGTGGACCTACCTATAACTATTGTCCTCGTAAACTGCGTCAATCTCGTCCCACACCCATGCAAATGTTGCTATAAAAATTCAAAAAATAGCTTTGAAACTTTTAATTATTATTAAAAATAATAATGCTGGCCCATCCCTAATATTTTTGAAGGATTTTTGGTAGAATTATTATTGGTTTTTTGGTAAGAGAAAAGAGTTTCGTAATAATTGTAGGTAACCCAACTAAATTGAAATGGTTATTTGAAATGCTATGTACTAGTGTTAAGGTCCGTTTTGCGTAGGTGTGTCATTTTATTTTTTCATTTTCTAAATTTTTTTAAAATAAATGTAATAGCAGCGTTTTACCTACCAATAAAACGCATATTAATTTACTTACCTTATTCGAAGCTTATGAGATAGCCACTATGTTTCCCGCCTTCCTATGACGTAGCGTCCGGTTTACCCTTACTGTCATTTCTCCCCACCACCACGGTAGGTGGCGCCCTGGATCGAGCGCCACTTTTATTTTTCATTGCGTCGAAAGACACCAGGCAGAGTTTAAAGTATAAGCTTCGAATAAGGTAAGTAAATTAATATGCGTTTTATTGGTAGGTAAAACGCTGCTATTAATTTGACTTGACCGTTATTCGAAGCTTATTTAATGAGATGTGTTTGTTATCGCCTGGTGGTGGAAATGACGGGCAGACGCCAATGTGAATAGTTATAATTAAAAGTTTCAGATACCACATTCAAAGAAATGAAAACTTTTATTCGTATTATCTTAAATTACTTAAATGTGAACAAAATCAGTAAAATATTATTTAGTTTTATTTGTGATAAACCTTTCGACATAATTAAATAACATAATATTGATTTTAATAATATGCTGAGAATAAAAAACTTAGTTTTATTCAAAGTTAACTAATCAACAGGGTTAAATAATCTAGTTATTGAATTGTTAGAGGGTGCAGGTAGAACTGCTCGCCTATAAAATTTACAAAAAGTGTTTTGTGACCGCCAGTTACCTCTAGATAGAATTTCTTCCATTGCGAAATTATCAACCCAATTCTTTGATGCTACTGCGGATCTGATACTCCCAGGTGTAGCATTTATGCCAGCATCCTTAAAAATAGTTTTAATCCAACCTGAAATTATTGTTTTTGAGGCAGCTCTAGGCTCACCACGAATTGTTACAAATAAATCACTTATATTAGCATTATTTCTACGATCACTTAGCAAATCAACTGATTTTGAAATCCAATAGACTGGATCCAAATTCTTATTCTCGTTATTTACAAATAATCTCCAGCCCGATTGTCTGTGATCTGATGAATCTGTCTTCGAACCATAGGTAGGCCATAAAGTGACAGAGTCGTTAGATCTATTGTAATGGTCACAGTCAACCCTTAATAAGGTTAGATCGTGTATCCTTCGACCCGAGCATAAAAGTAACAAAACAGCAGTGTGTCTTTGTACTTGAAACATATTGTCATGATTGATATTATAACTACCTAAGTAAGATGCCAGATTATCTATGTTCCAAATAGGTGCTTTCGCTTGGACTGGTTTATGCAAGGATATAGACTTTAAAACTTGTTTAACTAAAATGTGAGAACTAATTTGACCTGCAATATCTGGGTTACACAGAGTCGAAATAACAGATTTATGCAAAAGTATGGTACTGTAGGATAATTTTTGAACTAAATGTAAATCAGAAAGAAATCTGGCCACTTGTTCTCCATCTGGATTACGAGGGTTAATATGGTGTTGCTCAGACCACGTTAGCCATTTTTTCCAGGCAACGTCGTAAGTTTTACGTGTAGAAGCACGCCATGACTTATTCAACAATTCAATTTGACTGTCGTTCCAATCTTTTAGGCTAACAGACCACCCCCACATTTCCATACCTCGAGAGTCATGTCCTGCACTCTCGGTGGTGGGAGGCCTGTCGAGACATCGACCAGTACTCGATCGAGGTGATGAATCGTGAAAGGGGACGCCAGAGCTCGATTCTTCAGATCGGGTCTCCAGTATACTTGGTGCCATCGAGGTACTACAATGAGATAAATCCCTTGAGCGTTGTTCAGATGTCGTAACACCCTGGGTATTAGGTACGGAGGTGGAAATATCCATGTCAGAGGGAAGTCCCAAACCTGAGATAGGGCATCGTAAAACAGGGACTGATGATCGTTCTGATCCAGAGAGACGTAATTCGTCACGACATGTGCCCGACTCGACGCGAAGAGATCTATCACTGGTATCCCCCACTTGGAGAAAATCTTGTTCGTGCACTCGGGTAGAAGATGCCATTCTGGATCGCGACGCAGTCTTGACAGATGGTCTGCGTGATTGTTGTAAATTCCGGGAATATGTTGAATTTCCACATGAATCTGGTACTCGTCCAATATTTGAAAAACTTGGTATGTCAAATCCAATAATGGAAGTGACCTCGTACCTCCTTCGTGACGGAGGTAGGCAATCACTGTTTTGTTGTCGCATTGAATTAGAACTGTGCTGTGGCAAAGGTACTGACAATGAGCGCGTAATACGTTTAGAATGGCTAACATTTCTTTTTGGTTGCAGTGCAGACCCTTCTCTAGGTCTGACCAAAAACCTTGTAGGGATAGATTGTCCAAACGAGCTCCCCAAGCTACGTCTGAAGCATCTGTCGTCAGATAATGAGACGGGGGCGGCATGTGAATACTGGAAGGATTTTGGCAGTGCTGACGCCACCATTCTAGATCGGCTCTGACCTCTGGGGGAATATAATACCATTTCTGATTCGATTTTAGCATTTTGTTTAAAAGTCCTACAAGAGCTCGATAGTTTAGACGGCCTCTTGGAACAGTGAAACTGACAAAATTGAGGTAACCTACAAGACTTTGAAGATCTTTGAGATTCGTTCGCTCTTTTCCAAGCATTTGATGTATTTTGGTCGACAAAATGCGTATTTTTTCTAATGGTAAGCTCTTTTGATTGGACCAAGGGTTCCATTGGATACCTAGATAAACAAGAGATCTCACAGGGGTCAATACGGATTTTTCGTAGTTGATTACCCATCCTAACGATTCTAAAATGTGAACAACAACCTGTACTTGTTTTCTTAGCACCTCTTCCTGCTGATTCGCTAAAAAATAATCGTCTAGATAGCAAAGAATCCGAATTCCTTGATCTCTGAGCATTTGGGCAACCCAATTTGATATTGTCGCGAAAGTTTTGGGAGCAGAGCTTAGGCCGAACGGTAAACATGTCATTTCCCACAATTTTTTCTTGTAAACCAGCCGAAGAAAGCGTCTGTGACTGGGGGAAATATTCACGTGAAAATAGGCTTGTGATAGATCTATTTTGCAAAGCCAATCCCTCGGCTGTAGAAAATCTGGTACTCGAAAAACATTCAGGAGTTTGAATTTGTCCGTTATTACATAACGATTTAGGTTTTTTAGATTGAATATTGGACGAGCAGAGCCGTCGCTCTTGGGAACCAGGAACATGGATGACAGAAAACTGGGTGAAGGGTGGGCTCGTACGAGTACACCTTGATCTATCATTTTGTCGAATACAAGATCCATTTCTGTTGAGGGTGGAACGGTCATGAACGTTTTTAACGTCCCTGAGTACACCAGAGGAGGTTTTTTGCAAAAGGGTATGCGGTACCCTGCTATAATTTTTAAAACATGATCTGGAGCATTTAGATTTTTCCACTGGTCCCAAAAATGTACGAGGCGGCCCGCTCGGAAGTTGTTGTCAATACTTACGTCGCTTGTCATCCCTTTTGTTATCGATCGGGGAATAGGCACGCTTCTGTTGTCCTCGATTTTGTGACCTCGATTGACCTCTTGAGGGCCCTCGTTCTCGAGATGACCCACGAAAGTTCGGTGCGCCCGAATGTGAATAATTATGATTATGCCAATTAGTATGATAATTACCCTGCGGGGGCAATACATTCATTGAACCACTACTATGTGGATTATGTGAGGTACAGCACGAGGTGCTATGTTGAAAACCCTGCGAGGGTTTCTTGTTATGTGCGTGCTCCTGCGAGGAGACGCTAGGTTTTTTAAAGTCAACCTGCGAGGTCGAGATATTTGGCTTTTTTAGAGGCCAGAAACATTTTCGTACTCCACCTGACTTCTCCACTGCAACTGTAAACTGCTCAGCGCCAAACAGGTTTGTAGACGAAGGTGGAATTTTTCGTAGCATGGTCTTAACCAGAGGGTCCTTGACTTGTTTTAAAACGCAGTCTCTTCTCATTTGCACAATTTCGGCACGATGGCCACAAATAATTTGCAACATATCTGAAGTTGTTTGCTGAAAATCACCGTCGGAAACGAGCTCTAAAAGTTTTTTGTTAATAGCTTCATGTTCAGGTGTCATTTCTTTTACATATTGTCCAAATTCTCGGCACATATTTTGTAATGCATCACGTTGTTTCAAAACACACAATGTTAAAGCGGCGAACGCTTTGTCAGCGTGCACGACATGTCGAGGGGATTGAAAAGCAGCTACCTCCTCGTTTAATTCAAGGCTAGTAAAACCAGGGTTAGTATTATAACATTTTTGCGTTTCGGAATATCTAATATCATTCCAATTACTACTATCAAAGTGTTGAATATCATTTAAGAGCTTTAATTGAGCTTCCGAGCTTCGAGGCATAGATGGGTCCTTTAACTTGGTACCGATTTTAAAAGAAATTTCATTAAACTCGCTAACGTCTGCGACAGATTGGTCATCCTCATATAGATTACGACTAACGTCTGAACACAAGGAAAAACTATCGTTATCTTCGTAGTTATGCATCACTCTGGTACTCACGTCATGCTTTTCGTTCCGACTCGGAATCATCTTTTTAAGATTGCGAACCTCTTTTGATAGCTGACGATATTTCCGGTAGGATCGGTCCCGTTTTCGTTTGCCGCCCCTCTTTTTCTTGCTGCGCCGACGTCTCGAAGAATGAGCCGACGAACTGTCGTTCTTAGAACTGCTACTGCTGCTTGAGCTACTGCTACTCGA
Organism: Idaea aversata; assembly: GCA_907269075.1. Lineage (NCBI taxonomy): Eukaryota > Metazoa > Arthropoda > Insecta > Lepidoptera > Geometridae > Idaea > Idaea aversata. Next base: position 1,874,804 of record OU026083.1, read on the forward strand.
ACTAGAACGGCTACGGTTCGAGTTTAAACGTTTTCTCGATGCAGCGGTCCCGGATGGGCCAGCTACCGCTGGATCTGTATTATTATCACCCATTCTAAAAATAGAAACAATTGTAAACACAAAAATCGAACTTACGTGACTACCCACAAGTAGGTATTGTAAAATTATTTTTAAATTTACTTACACAGGTAAGATTTTTAAAATTCTATTGCTATTATCCTACTAATATTATAAATGTGAAAGTTTGTGTGTGTGTATGTGTGTGTGTATGTTTGTTACTCCTTCACGCAAAAACTACTGGACCGATTGCGTTGAAACTCGGTATTTAGATAGCTGAGTACCTGGATTAACACATAGGCTACTTTTTATCCCGATATTCCTACGGGATCGGGACTTACGGGATTATTCCTTTACGCAAAAACTACCGAACAGATTGCGGTGAAAATCAGTAAATAGATAGCTGGAGACCTGAATTAACACATTGGCTACTTTTTATCCCGATATTCCCACGGGATCTGGACTTACGGGATCAGGACCCAAGATAAATTTTAAAAGGTTGTAGTTAAGCGGAGGCGGAGAGAGTGATGAAGGGGAGAAGGGTAGGAAAAATAAAATGGGGAGCACAGGAAAGGGGGAGGACAGGAAAGGGGAGGATAGGAAAGAGGAAGGGGATGGAAGAGGGACGAGACGAAATGGGGAGAAGAGGAAAGGGGGAGGAGAGGAAAGGGGAGGACAGGAAAGGGGGGAACAGGACAGGGAAAGGGGATTAAAGAGGGAGGGGATTAAATGGGGAGAAGAGGAAAGGAGGAAGAGAGGAAAGGGGGAGGAGAGGAAATGGGGAGGGGAGGAATGGGGAGGAGAGGAAAGAGGGAGAGGAGGAAAGGGGGAGGGGACCTAACCTAACCTTCTCCATCCGCGACGGTTCCGTTTCAGAAAAGCATTCTGGGTCTGTCTGGACTCCTAAAAATATAACCGCTCGCTTCGCTCGCACGTGTTTGGTCACAATAACTAACGTTACCTACTCCATCCGCGACGGTTCCGTATCAGAAAAGCATTCTGGGTCTGTCTGGACTCCTAAAAATATAACCGCTCGCTTCGCTCGCACGTGTTTGGTTACAATAACTAACGTTACCTACTCCATCCGCGACGGTTCCGTGTCAGAAAAGCATTCTGGGTCTGTCTGGACTCCTAAAGATCTAAGCGCTCGCTTTGCTCGCGCGAGTTTGGTCACGTTATCTAACTTAACCTGCTCTATCCGTGATGGTTTTGTGTCTGAAAAGTATTTTTGGACTTTTATTTTAATGGTCTCAAAAGAAGAAAATAAATGTTTAATTCGATAATATTCATTTTTTTATTACGTGACACAATTTCCAGCTCAGGCTCTTCATACTCCGAACCATTTTTCAACCCTATTCTTAACTTATACGTGTCGGTGACCAAAAAAACCGCTGAACTTCGCTTTTTTAAACTTCTGTTTCCTTAACTTCGCTCTCCCAAACTTCACTTTCCACGACTTTAATTTCCTACGACATCGCTTTCCCAAGACACCGTACTCCCAAGACACAGATTTCCCACAATGTTTCTTTTTGCTTTTCCATAACGTCGGTCTTCCACGTCTTCGCTTTCCCAAGACTTCGCTCACCTACGAGACCAGATGTTCCCTTGACGTGACGTTCCTTCTCTTAACGTCTCGCTTTCCTATAACACCGCTTTCCCTTAATACCGTCATTGCTAAACACAAAAACTACTATACGAATTGTGATGAAAGTCGGTAGCAGGTAGCTAGAGACCCTAACAAATAAGCTACTTCTTATTCCGATATTCCTACGAGACTCGGACTTGCGCGGGTGAAACCGCGGGGCGCAGCTAGTTATTAAATATATCTGGAAATAATAAAGATTAAATAGGTACGTGAGAGCGCTTAGCCAACACGTCCGAACACGGCGGGAAACAAGACGCCAATGAAAAATAAAAGTGGCGCTCGATCCAGGGCACCACCTACCGTGGTGGTGGGGAGAAATGACAGTAAGGGTAAACCGGACGCTACGTCATAGGAAGGCGGGAAACATAGTGGCTATCTCATTAAATAAGCTTCGAATAACGGTCAAGTCAAATTAATAAATCTATGTAGATTTACTTCGCTTGGAACCCAAATTTTGTTATATGTATTTAATGGGTGGCACGATTCTTGAAATAATCATTATTTATAATTATAAATTATATATAAATATTGAATGTAAAGGACGCGACATGAAAACTTTTTACTAATTTCGGTCCGAGTATTGACGTCACTTTCGATAAACTTCTTAATTCGGTTGACTTATACTTTAGTGTTGCCACGATAAAAAATTTGGTCTCATTTTCTCACCTTATCGTAGGCAGTTGCTTACCCAATGCATTACAAATGGACGTCGCCTCTTTCATTATTACTTCGCGTATTTTGTTTATATCTCTGATAATCGACGTCCAAAACTTTTCAGATCAGTTTTAAAAGCTATCCCTTTGCACAATAATGTAGTGCGAGCATTTAATATCAAACCAAAACTTGTTTATAGTGTATTATTCTTAGTTTTACTTGTAACCATCGCCTTGCACACGGAATTGATTGGAGCCGTTTAATCGAGTGTTCATTTTCCTCACGCGTATTGTTAAAATCTCATTTTTGTTATCCCATTAAGTTATATCGCTGTAAAATTGTATTATAATTGTTACTGTGTAAGTTTACTATAGTGTTTTTAAGTTTAATGTACGGACAAAATGGATTCGGTGTAAGAATTTTTGTAAGGTAAGTGATTTACTTACGCTGTTTCGTAAGAAAATACAATTTTACTGCTTTCCGTCGGTGTTGATAAGAATTAATTACGGTTTCATGGTGTTTTCGTGAGTGGCTCCGTAGTTTTTTGGTTAGGATGTGTTTCAAGTGCCCCTGAATGCATTTTTGTTGGATTTCTATATAACATTTGTATAGGTCATAGTGGGTATTTATATGCTAATATATAGTACAATATATTTGTGTTGCAACAGCGTCTCATTATTGAGGTACCACTACTTTAAAATCAATTAACTTAGCAGTAGAAGCTATATGTACCTACTATGTACCTATACATCCTATACCATTGCTAGAATGATAGATAAAAGTTTTATTTACACAACTCACAGGACTAAAATTAATGTAGTAACATGTTTATATGAACAACTAGCAACCCGCCCTGGCTTCAGGTAGCAGAGTATAATAATATGCCTATATTTTTAGGGTTCAGGATACAAAAGGTAAAAACTGGCCCCAAAAACTAAGAATTGACTGTCCGTCCGTCTATCTGTTACCAGGTATCTCATGAACTGTGATAGCTAGACAGTTGAAATTTCTACAGATTACATATTTCTGTTGTTAAGGGGTACAATCAAACCCACCGAGAGATCTCCAAAACTATTATTATAAGAATACTAGCTGCGCCCCGCGGTTTCACCCGCGTAATAATTTTCTGCGCAATTTTGTAATTTTTTTCTTTCATAAGAACCTTCTCCTGACTAAAACAAATACAACAAAAAAAGAATTGGCCAAATTGGTCCAGGCGTTGTTGAGTTATGCGCTTACCAACACATTTTGCGATTCATTTTTATATATAAGACTAGCTGCGCCCCGCGGTTTCACCTGCGTAGTAATTTTCTACGCAACTTTCTTAATTTTTTCTTCCATAAGAACCTTCTCCATACAATAACAAACCCAACAAAAAAAGAATTAGCGAAATTGGTCCAGGCATTGTTGAGTTATGTGCTTACCAACACATTTTGCGATTCATTTTTATATATAAGATTTTCAACTTAAAATTCTAAGGTTCTGTTCGAGTTGAAGTTTAAAATAAATAAAATAAATAAATAAATAAATATTTCAGGACATATTACACATCGCCATCCAGCCCCAAGCTAAGCAACTTAATGCTTGTGTTATGGGTGCCAGATAACGAATAAACTACTTATATACTTTTTTTTTTTTGTAAATATATACATATTATACATATAGGAAACACCCAGAACCAGAAACAAGAATTTATGGTCAGCATAAATACTTGTTCCCGGCGGGAATCGAACCCGCAACCTTCTGCGTCGCAGTCGGGTGTTCGCCCGAAGCGCCACAGAGTCGTCAACGTCGTTAAAGTCTTTTATAACTCATGAATTTATTAGACAAACTTTATTTGAATGAAAACATTCCAATAATAGTAATTTTAAAGCTCTACAGTGGGTCTGCAATGATACACCAAAAAACTTAATGATTTATTCTACCCATTGTCATGAATCACTCTGTTTCCGACTGTATAGTCACATTACCAATTAGCTGAACCTCACGTGACCTAGAGCTCACTCGGAAATCTGTAAGGTTGTAAAGTAATGTTACCTGATTCTGTTTTTTTTTAACAATATTACTATACAATACAATATGCAATATAAAAAAAAATAACAAAAAAGGTATATACTATATTTTTTACAGATATGCAATGTGCTCTGGGTCACATGGGGTTCAGCTAATTGGTAATGTGACTGTACATCGTAATATTAATGATTTATTAAACCATTATCATGAATCACTTTTTGGTAAAACCATATGAAAATCCAGTGGGTTTGGTGTTTATCTCGTCCAGCGTAGGCGGAGGGATTTTATACTACCGTCGCTCCGCGGTTTCACCCGCGTAACTCCCGATCCCGTGGGAGTATCAGGATTAAAAGTAGCCTATGTTACTGTCAATGAATCAATGTATCCTCATACAAAGTTTCGTTAAAATTGGTTCAGTAGTTTCGGAGCCTATTCAAGGCAAATAAAAATAAATTCTTTCCTCTTCATAATATTAGTATAGATATTAATTTATAGATATTTGTGCAACACAGGAAGGGACATAGAATACAATATACACAAAGTAATAGATAGAAAGTAAGAGGGGTGTTGGCTTAGTGGTAGATACCTCGATTTTAATTCTGAAGACTGTGGGTTCGAATCCAGGCCGGCCGTGCATTTTCCTTAAAAAAATGTGAAAAAAATGACATTGCTCTTACGGTGAAGAAAAATGGGCTCTGCTCCGCCTCAGCCTGGTCTAATGAGAATCATTCCTCAGTTGCACAAATGGGCGGCCCTATCGCTGAAAACGATGTCTTCCAGGCAGTCTTTTGATAAATAACTACATAGTATAAAATAAAGTCACTTCGCCGTCCCTATGTCCCTATGTATGCTTAAATCTTTAAAACTATGCAACGGAATTTGATGCGGTTTTTTTAATAGATAGTGATTAAAGAGGAAGGTTTTTAGATATAATACATGCATAATACAGCCGTGCGAAGCCGGGGCGGGTCGCTAGTAAATAAATATTGCAGAACATTCCACACATCGCCATCTAGCCCCAAGCTAACCAGACTTGTGTTATGGGTGCTAGAAAACGGATATACTACTTACATACGTTTGTTTTGTAGATATATACTTATAATACATAGAAACAACCAAACCACAGACAAATATCTAAGCATAAATACATGTCTGAGGCGGGGATCAAACCCCGCAACCCTGTGTTTGGCAGTCCGGCATGGTGACCATAGTGCCAATTGGGAAGTCAAATAGAAAAAATAACTATTTAATGTCACACACACACAATGGCACAAGTAAAGAGGCTAACAAATACAGAAAATAACTATTTAATGATGTGTCACACACACACAATGGCCCAATTAAAAAGGCTAAGTGCAGAAACAGCCCTGCTAACTAAATAACTGTTAAATGTTAATGTTACAGTTAATCAAAGCCGGCATTAATCAACGGGAATCATGGCAGTATGTGAGCCTAGTCAGCTGGAGTCGGGGCTGGCACGGCTGAAGGAAGGCAGCGACGAGGGTGAACAGAGCACCGAATGTAAGTATACTCTCGTTTTATTAGGCTCACATGTTATAATAGCCAAAACAATAATGAAGGCTAATTTTATTTTATTTATTTTTTAATTAGCTGCGCCCCGCGTTTTTACCCGCGTAAGTCCGATCTTTCAAACCGTTTAAATCTTCCCTGGACTTCTACAAATAATTCAAGATCAAAATTGGCCAAATCGGTTCAGCCATTCTCGAGTTTTGGCGAGACTAACGAACAGCAAATGATTTTTATTTATATAGATTATTATGGCCCCTCTACATGATGTACCAGCACTGGACCAGCGAGATGGCCATGCGATGACTAAAACGCAACTACACGATGGCCACGTTCAGCCATCGTTGTCCATTTCCTTTGATGTGCGACCGAAAAACCGACACCGTGGCCATCCAGTCGCTATCCCACGAACATAAGCCATCACCACATGCTGGCCCATGCTAGTGGGCCAGTATGATGGCCCATCATGTAGAGGGGCCTTAAGAGTTTTGTGAAAAGTTTACTATGGAAATACTAGCTGTCTCGGCAAATGTTGATTTGCTAATTACAAAAAAAACCTTTTTTTATATAAAGAAAATTTGAAAAAACGTGTGGCACTCGGGGACTTTCGCGGTAAAGCTATTGCATCGTGCGAGCTTCGTACAGTCGAGTCGTACCATACACGTTAAGCGAACGCTCGGCCGAGCTACATGGTAGGCGGAGTAGGGGGTGTTAGGTTTTATTTTCGTTACGGAATTTCTTGATTCGGTCGCCGCGCTCAAAGCCCGCGATAAAAGCTATGCAATAGCTTAAAAAATTGATGTTGTTCGAATCTCAGACCTAACGTCACAAAACATTTCTTACAAATCGGTTCAGCCGTTTAGGTGGAGTTTGTTAACTTACATCGCGGCACGAGAATTTTATATTATACTAGCTGCCCTCCGCGGTTTCACCCGCGTAACTCCCGATCCCGTGGGAATATCGGGATGTAAGCTATCCTATCTCTCAAGTTGGATCGAACTGCACATGGTGTGCGAATTTTATTATAATCGGTTTAGTGGTTTAGGAGTCCATTGAGGACAAACATTGTGACACGAGATTTATATATATTAAGATAAATAAATATTGCAGGACATTCCACACATCGCCATCTAGCCCCAAGCTAAGTAACTACACTTGTGTTATGGATGCTAGACAACTCATATATAAAATAAATATCTTTTCTTTTGTAAATATATACTTCACTACATAGTATCAAACAAAGTCGCTTCCCGCTGTCTGTCCCTATGTATGCTTAGATCTTTAAAACTACGCGACGGATTTTGATGCGGTTTTTTTTAGTAGATCGAGAGATTCAAGAGGAAGGTCTATATGTAAAACTAGCGACCCGCCCCGGCTTCGCACGGCTATATTATGCATGTCCCGCCTCAGACATGTATTTATGCTTAGATATTTGTCTGTGGTCTGGTTGTTTCTATGTATTGTATATATATATTTACAAAAGAAAAGTATACAAGTAGTATATGAGTTGTCTAGCACCCATAACACAAGTGTAATTACTTAGCTTGGGGCTAGATGGTGATGTGTGGGATGTCCTGTAATATTTATTTATTTATTTTTATCAGTGCCAGCGGGTCTACCACTGACAGTGGACTACAGATCGCCGGTGTCACACTTCGTGCCGCCTGCCGTCGAGTTATATGCAGCGAGGCACAAGCAAGACCAAGTCAGCTCCGGTAAGGTTCAATCACAAAACCATTGGGGGTGATTTGCTTCGAAGTTGATAGCGATGTCCATCTCTAGTTAATCTCTTCGAATTACACCTTAGGGAGGCAGGGGAGGCTGAAAAACAGCGTTATCAACTTCGAAGCAAATCACCCCCGAAATAACTCTCTACCCCTTTTAACGACGTTTTAGGGGATGAATTTCAATAAAATACGAAGCGCGTCTTCTGTCAGAATTGACGGAAGACGCGCTTCGTATTTTATTGAATAATATTTATGCAAAATTTGAAGTAGATTAGACCAAAGAATCATGTTGTCCCATACAAACTTTGCCCCCCCTTTTCACCCCCTAAGGGGTAGAATTTCGGAAAATCCTTTCTTAACGGATACCTACGTCATACAAAGAACACAACCTCCAAGTTTCAGGTCTCTACGATCAACGGTTTAGGCTGTGCGTTGATCCGTCAGCAATTCAGGACAAAGCATTTTATATGTTTAGATTAGAAATATTAGTCTAGCAGACTGTGGAACTCGGAACCAAAGACTCTTGAGGAGTTCAGTGATGAGAAGGTGGATCCAAGCGCTCTTTCAATCCCTATCTAGCAGTTAAGGGTCCTATTTCACTGGTAACATATTAAAAAAAAAAGTGACAAATTGACTGCATTTTGAGGACTATGCACACTATATCCATACACAATTGTGTTAGCAGACTAACACCATGAGATTGCATAGTGCGCGTCAACGCATAGAGCCGCAAATAACACGCTGATTCGCTAAGTGAAAAGAGCAGTACAAAGTTGACCAATCATAGGGCCGCATATAGCGCAGTGCGTTCACTTATCCAAGAGCAACTTAAGTACTGTTTGTGATTAAGTCCCTGTTGTCATGTATAGATAGGAATGCTAGACCATAAAGAAGCAGCGGAGATGAGAATGTTTGGACTAATGAGAATGGATAAAATAAAGAACGAGTATTAGAAGACGCCTGAAAGTAGCACCAGTTACTGCAAAAGTGAAACGGAACCGTTTGAGTTGGTATTGACACTGTTGCCCGCGACATCCTACGCGTGATTTATATACCAAAACCTTCCTCTTAAATCACTCTATCTAATAAAAAAAACTGCATCAAAATCCGTTGCGTAGTTTTAAAGATAAATACACAGGGACAGACAGCGGAAGCGTCTTTGTTTTATTCTATGTAATGAAATGATTTGACAAGGAGAGAAGAGACGCATGAAGAGTGATGGGTATGAATCGTAGAGGGATGGAGAGGAAGAGAACGACCTAAGAAGAAATGGATGGACTGTATGAGAAGAAGATATGAGAGATTGCGTTAAAACTACTAGTTATTTATTATAATTACCCGATCTGGTTGCACCCACCATGTTTTTAAAAAGGCTAGAGAATTGAAAAAAAGACGTAAATATGAGTTCAAAAGAAATGAGAGAGGTGTATTGTATATGAAAGATGAGATGATGACTAATAAAATTGAATGGAAGAAGAAGACATAGGTCCTGCGCCGGCGAAGCAGAAACAGAAGAAGATTTCTCTTACCAACCGAGCGAAGGGGGTCCCCCACATTAATTACTAAAATCGAGGCAGAAGAAGATTTCTCTTCTGTGGGGGACCACATTAATTACTAAAATCGAGGCAGAAGAAGATTTCTCTTCTATGGGGGACCACATTAATAACTGTAAAATCGAGGCAGAAGAAGATTTCTCTTCTATGGGGGACCACATTAATAACTGTAAAATCGAGGCAGAAGAAGATTTCTATGGGGGACCACATTAATAACTGTAAAATCGAGGCAGAAGAAGATTTCTCTTCTATGGGGGACCACATTAATAACTGTAAAATCGAGGCAGAAGAAGATTTCTCTTCTATGGGGGACCACATTAATAACTGTAAAATCGAGGCAGAAGAAGATTTCTATGGGGGACCACATTAATAACTGTAAAATCGAGGCAGAAGAAGATTTCTATGGAGGACCACATTAATAACAGTAAACATGAGGCAGAAGAAGATTTCTCTTCTATGGGGGACCACATTAATAACTGTAAAATCGAGGCAGAAGAAGATTTCTATGGGGGACCACATTAATAACTGTAAAATCGAGGCAGAAGAAGATTTCTATGGAGGACCACATTAATAACAGTAAACATGAGGCAGAAGAAGATTTCTCTTCTATGGGGGACCACATTAATAACTGTAAAATCGAGGCAGAAGAAGATTTATATGGGGGACCACATTAATAACAGTAAAAATGACGCAGAAGAAGATTTCTCTTCTATGGGGGACCACATTAATAACAGTAAACATGAGGCAGAAGAAGATTTCTCTTCTATGGGGGACCACATTAATAACTGTAAAATCGAGGCAGAAGAAGATTTATATGTGGGACCACATTAATAACAGTAAAAATGAGGCAGAAGAAGATTTCTCTTCTATGGGGGACCACATTAATAACAGTAAACATGAGGCAGAAGAAGATTTCTCTTCTGTGGGGAACCACATTAATAACTAAAATCGAGACAAGAAGATTTCTCTTCTATGGGGGCCACATTAATTACTAAAATCGAGGCAGAAGAAGATTTCTCTTCTGTGGGGGACCACATTAATTACTAAAGTCGAGGCAGAAGAAGATTTCTCTTCTGTGGGGGCCACATTAATAACAGTAAAAATGAGGCAGCAGAAGATCGCTCATACCAATCAAGCTATGGACCCTAAATATATAAAAAAGCAGTAAATATAAATAAAAATTTCAGCTGAATCGTCAGAGACAACGCCCGTGAAACGCAAACGCGGCCGTCCGCGCGTTGATAAGACAAGCCCGGAGTATATCGCTAACCTAGCTGCGAGAAAGCAGGCTAAAGAGATGGGTACGTATTATACAAATAGCTGCGCACCGCGGTTTCACCCGCATAAGTCCCGATTTAAAAAAAAAAAAGTAGCCTATAGCCTTCCTCGATAAATGGACTATCCAATACAAAAATATTTTTTCAATTCGAACCAGTAGTTCCTGAGAGTAGCGCGTTCAAACAAACAAACTCTTCAGCTTTATAATATTACTAGCGGCCCGTCCCGGCTTCGCACGGCTATATTGTGCATGTATTATACATATAAACCTTCCTCTTGAATCACTCTATCTATTAAAAAAAACCGCATCAAAATCCGTTGCGTAGTTTTAAAGATCTAAGCATACAAAGGGAAATAGGGACGGCGAAAAGTGACTTTATTTTATACTATGTAGTGATTAACGACCCGATAGTTTAGTGTTGGATAGTCCATTTATCGAGGAAGGCTATAGGCTACTTTTTATTTTGATATTCCCACGGGACCGGGAGTTACGCGGGTGAAACCGCGGAGCGCAGCTAGTACTATTGATATAAAGGCTTGATTCCACTGCTGCGATTAATCGAGTATTACGTATTTAGATATTTTTATAAGAGCCCCTTTATTTCTAAACCTTCCAATTTCCTTCATAGAAAATAAATAAATATTGCAAAACATTCCACACATCGCCATCTAGCCCCAAGCTAACTAGACTTGTGTTATGGCTGCTAGTCAACGGATATACTACTTATATACATTTATTTTGTAAATATAAACTTATAGTACATATAAACAACCAGTATTTATTTACAAAACTATATAAGTAGTAATATGACGACCCAGTTGGCACAATGGTTACCATGCCGGACTGCCAAACACAGGGTTGCGGGCTTGATACCCGCCTCAGACATGTATTTATGCTTAGATATTTGTCTGTGGTCTGCCTGCCTAGCGTGAAGACAAAAACACGATACGATAAAGCGATATAACTACATCAACTTTCAAAATATGATAGATAAAGCCGCCATGTTGAATTTTTATTATAAATTGCGATAAAAATTATGATAAAAATTCAACATGGCGGCTTTATCTATCATATTTTGAGAGTTGATGTACTTTTTTTTTTTTTCTCTCTTGTTTGGCCCCAGGAACTTATGCCATTTTCATTTTCTTCTTCATTTTCAGCAGGTTTTTTTTTTCTTCAGTTATGGCTTTTGATGTACTTATATCGCTTTATCGTATCGTGTTTTTGTCTTCATGCTAGGCAGGCAGACCACAGACAAATATCTAAGCATAAATACATGTCTGAGGCGGGTATCAAGCCCGCAACCCTGTGTTTGGCAGTCCGGCATGGTAACCATTGTGCCAACTGGGTCGTCGAAAAGTTATATTAATTTCCTACAAACATAGAACACATAATTATCAGCTCTTTATACCTCTTTAGCGGTGGAATTTCCAAATACCCTTTCTCAGTACTCCCCTACGACCTAAAATCAATCCCCATGCGAAGTTTCAGAATCGTAACTCTTGTAGTTTCAGAGATTGACGACCCAGTTGGCACAATGGTCTCCATGCCGGACTGCCAAACACAGGGTTGCGGGCTCGATACCCGCCTCAGACATGTATTTATGCTTAGATATTTGTCTGTGGTCTGGTTGTTTCTATATATTATAAGTATTTATTTACAAAAGAAAAGTATATAAGTTGTGTTATGGGTGCTAGACAACGGATATACCCGTTGTCTAGCACCCATAACACAAGTCTAGTTACTTAGTTTGGGGCTAGATGGCGATGTGTGGAATGTCTGCAATATTTATTTATTTATTTATTGTTTGAGTTTTTTATCTTAGTTTTGCGTGGATCTCGATTAATCGCAGCTGTGTGAGCAAGCTCTTAGTTGTAATTAGTTTTTGCAAAAAAATTTACACTAAAGACTTTTTAAAGAAAATACCGAAAACAGATTTTTTAGTGTACTATTTTTATTTATATTAAAAAAAACAGCATGTCTTGAAATGTTTTAAAGGGATACGGATGCGCGGGAAATTAAAAAACAGCAAGAATTTTGTAATTCTGACCCTGTTAGAATTTAAAAAAATGGGTGAAGTTATTATGTGATTTGCGCCTTTAGAATAATATTTGCCAACATATTAATATTATTAAAATCATCATTCTATAAATTATAAGATTTGAGATTGCGTATCGTGAGCATAGTGTGTCACGGCCCTTACAAATTGTATTATCTGAATAATTAAATTTTATTAACTTAATAATAAGGTTAATTTTGAAATTATCCGCATTACATTGCCGCACGCATCTTCTCCAGTCTTCCCGTGCAACGATCGATGTAACTTAATAGAAACATCAAATAAATAGTAAAATTGCTAGTAGTTATAATGAAATCGTGTTTATAGAATAAATATCGCATATTATCAAATATTAGAAGTAAATTGTTTTATAACAATTTCGAATTGGATCACTTTTACAAAAAATAAAATTTTGCGCGCATGCGTAGTAGCATCCCTCGTAAATGCAAAAGTAGGCCGCTGTTAGTAAAATTTGCCATATATTAAATCATTTTTTATTTTAAATATATTTTTATATAAATGTTGCCATTTTTGTTATGATTTTCATAGCATCTTGATTTAAAAAAATGCTTCGTTTTAATGTATAGAGGTGGCGCATAACAGAGTATGTTCCTTGAGTAACAGTAGGGTTGCCATACTAGACAATTATTATATCTGGATAATTAAATCTAAATACCAGAACTTTAGATTTTTTAATGGCTCCACACACAAGTAGCCTACTCAATTACGCGCTATCACTATAGCTATATTAGTACATTGAAATTTGGATCTTAACGAACGTTGGTGGGTAAGAAAAGAACTATGCCTACTCCTAAAATAAGCTGAAAATTAAGGTATTTTGGTACTTACAAGTTTTCGCGAAAAAATTGCCCATATCTTTTTATCGTGTATTTATACACCTAAGATCCTAAACTGCGTTACGCGGGCCCCGAGACCCGTCAATTTGGTATGAACCCACCGCTGGCCCGCGTAACGCAGTTTAGGCCCTAATAGGGACTTCAGACCTCAGTATCTTGTATGAATTTCTACTTGCTAGGTCCACCCCGTTCCTGAGAAAATAGGCGGTGAAACACGGACAGACAGACGGACAAGAGAGAGATCTTGGGTTCTTTTTTACCTTTCGAGGTACGGAACCCCAAAAAAGACTATACTCCTAATAAACTATACTCTAAAAAAAGGGAACTAAAAAAATTAAAATGTATGGTTCTTTTATATGGTGAAAATTATAAAAAAAAGTTTAAAAATAAATTTCGCGGGCATCCGGGTAGCATTCAAATAATAATTTTAGATTTGTATAGTTAAGTACTGCCCCGCTATCGTTCGTTAAGATCCTGTACAGTGTGTAAAGAAAACCGTGAAATTCCTCATAGGTGTACTAAAAAAAAAATTGCACGAAAAGATAATTTACTCAGAATTTTGAGATATGACAACAACAAATGTTACAACCAGATCCAATTTTTTTTTAGTAAAGTCTGGTGGTACGGTCGACTGCATAGTTGCAGACCCACCGTAGAGCTCCAACACGGCTGTCATAAGAATGTTTTCAATACAAGCAAGATTCTAAGCACCTGCTTTAGTTGAAGTTTAAGGTCTTCTAACTCATCATTAATCAAACAAAAATTATTAGAATGCAAACATGCCAATAATAGTAATTTTCGAACTCTTTAGTTCGAGTTCGACCCACTTTAGACTTCTAAAATTAATAATTTTATATATATTTAATTCTAATAATTTTTGTTTGATAAATTGATGAGCTAAAAGACTTAAAACCAGCTAGCCTAGCATGAAGGCCAAAACACGATACGATAAAGCGATATAACTACATCAACTCTCAAAATATGATAGATAAAGCCGCCATGTTGAATTATTATCATATTTTTTATCGCAATTTATAATAAAAATTCAACATGGCGGCTTTATGTATCATATTTTGAGAGTTGATGTAGTTATATCGCGTGATATCGCTTTATCGTATCGTGTTTTGGTCTTCATGCTAGGCAGGCTGGGATCGGAAACCGGTTAATTTTTAAAACCGGTTTCGGTCATTGACCCCGAGCTAAATCAATTTCGGTTAAAGGTTTCGGTAATCGGTTTTTAACCGGTTAAGCTTAAAACCGGTTTTACACCCGAAACCGGTTTACCTATAAATAATAACCGATTAAGCGAGCAAAATTAACCGGTTAAATTTATTTCTCTAGGTTCAATAGTACGCCATCTATTGTATCTAGTTGATAGTAGTAGTTGATTTCTGAGTTTAACCGGTTAATTCAGCTTTTAATATCGGCTAGCGTTCCGTTCTCTGTACTAACCGGTTACCGATATCATTTCGGTCAGTATCATAACCGTTCAAACAATTAACCGGTTATGTGAGGAACGGAATTTAACCGGTTAATGAACGATATTAACCGGTTTTTGTTAACCGGTTCCGATCCCTGCTTTAAACTTCAACTAAAGCAGGTGCTTAGAATCTTGCTTGTGTTGAAAACATTCTTATAACAGCCGTTTTGGAGCTTAAAGTGAGTCTGTAATTTTGTCATCGTGTCATGTTCAGGTACCTAAGAGGAATAAAAAAAAATGGTTGTCTGTAAAGTCTGTTTACGGACAATAATTTTACGTGATAACGTCTTATGAACTCTTTTCTATCGTTGATATTACCATTTTGGGCTTCGTCCCTACTCTACCCGATTTAAAATACCTAACAAAAACTCCCAACTCTACCCGATATGATAAAAAGTACAGTCAAAATGAAAAACATTTAAACGATATAAAAATGTTTTAATCATCAGCATATTTAACACAAATTACAACAATCGACATTTAAGGTGGACGCACAATGATACGCGCCGAACGAATCGAATTATTGCCGTCCACGGAAAAAGGTACTTTATAATAATAGAGATAAGGCACATTTATTCATTTATTTATTTCAGAGTCGGCCGCCTCTGACGATGCGGACGACTCTGATGACGTCATCGGAAATATATAAATGTAGATACCTTATCTCTATTATTATAAGGTACCTTTTTCCGTGGACGGCAAAAATTCGATTCGTTCGGCGCGTATCAATCTGCGTCCACCTTTATCTCAATCCTAAATGCAAAAACAAATATTCTGTTTCCATTTTATTTGAACCGCAAGTGTTACATCTTCATTCCAATCATAATACTATTGTAATGATTGTGACATTTTTTAAATGACTAAAATTTAAAAAAAAAATATTTCAACTGTACTCTTACTTTTTTCTATATGCAGGAATGAAATCGTGTAAAGTCGGGAGTTTTTGTTAGGTATTTTAAAATCGGGTAGAATCGGGACTAAGCCCCATTTTGCATACTTCAACACGTTGCTATGGTTACCTTGTCAATAACGTACCGTAACGTTACACTTTTTTCTGAATGCCTGTGCGATTTATAAGACGTTATCACATCAAAAGTTATCTTTACACATAGTATAGTAATGTAGTTAGTAAATGTTTCGCTTGGCATGTAGCGGCTGTAATGAACGCCCACGGGGGCGCGGGGGGCCCTGGGCCCGGGGCGACCGGGGCGGGGGGCGAGAAGAGGAAGCGGGGCCGGCCGAGGATCGACAAGACTAGCCCTGAATACCTCGCGAGGAAACGGGCGAGGGAATTAGGTGAGTTCTATTGATCAACTTGCGGTGCATTTATAGAGTATACAATACCGGGATTGGACAAAGGGTTTCCGGATTTCTGATTTCGGGATATAGATATGTCTTGGATAAGTACCTCTTTTGCTTTGGTTTGGGATTTCGGGTTGAATCCGGGATAGAGAAATGTTTAGAAATCTCATTTTGGTTTGGTTTTTCCGCTCAATCGCAAAATGTACCTTTCGCAAAACGCACCCCGAACGAAAAACGTACCTTTCTGAAAATGCACCTTTCTAATAATGCACCACTGAGAAATGTCCAGAAATAACTTCATTTTGCTGTGGTTGTCCTTTACCTCGGAATTTCGGGTTTCTGATTCCGGAATAGAAAAATGTCTAGAAACCTCATTTCAAAACCTCATCTCATTTCCTCATTCAAGTCTAGAAACCTCAATCCTCACCTCAAACATACATTAATCCCGGGATTCTTTTTCAATCCCGGGATTTCGGGATTTCTGATATGTAATCCCGGGATAGCGAACTGTCAAGGAACAACCTAATTTTGTTGGTTGTATCTATTTTTTTTTTAATAAAGTGAATGCAAGCTCAACCAAGGTTACGCCTGAAATGCAAACGAAGACCCTAAATTCTGAAAATCCCGAAAATCCCGGGATTAGATAATTACAATCCCAAGATTTTCGGGACTAGAAATTGACCAAGATCCCGGAATTGTATACTCTAGTCATAGATCAATTATATTATGGAGATGGGACAAGTTGCTTGGTTGAGAAACTGGGCATAATATTTACTATGAATATCCTGTGAGTTTAAAAAAAAAGGTTGATAAATAAAGAATAATAAACGAGTCCCCCCCCCTTCCCCCCCCTTTCCCCCCCTTTCCCCTTTCTTCGACGACCTTTTTGTCTTTTTGGAACGAAGTTTTTTTTGTGAAAAAATTGTGAAACTTAAAACATAAATAATGCTTGCGCGATCTAATTTCAACTGTGGCGCCATCTAGTTTAATACAACTTGAACAGAAACGAATGATAAACTTTTTGCATATCCAATCCTTGGTTTTAATAACATAAACAGCTTGTCCGATCTCGATGGTATACAGGGTTATTGGTAATTACATAAAAAACGGTAGAGTTCTACTTCGGTTCACCTTAACAATCAACTTTTGTTCTAAGACTTTTGGAATTTCAAAAGTTTTATCCGAATATCAGCTCTTTTGTTAATAAAGCTCATTCAGGCTGAGAAAAGTAGATTAAATTAAAAAATATGTAAAATCTTAAGGTTAATGACCTCTTCGTGTAAGTAACAGCTGATTTTCGGATAAACAAAATCACAATTTTTTCTTGAATTTCCAAAAGTCGTCGAACAAAAGTTGATTGATTAGGCGCACAAAAGTAGGGCTCAACTGCTTTCGTATAATTACCAATATTTGCAAACTAATATGTCTTTTCAGCATAAATATTTCTGTTTTTATTATTAAAAAATATTTAGAATGTAGTTAGAGCATGTTTTTCATTACTTTGCATGATTGTGTTGGTATAATATTTGGCCTTATAATATTGGTTGGTATAACATGTAACAATCTGGATGATTTATGCAGCGTCAGCAAATAATCCATGCTGGTATGGGCGCTGTTGGGCCTGGGATGGGCCATTATTTAGATGGTGTAGGTGTTTGTATAAAAAATACCACTGGCTTTATGATCTTAAAACTAACGTGTTTAAAAAAATCTTAATAACTTAGGTGTTAACAACAATATACAAGGAACAGTAGAACTGAGTATCACTACATAGTATAAAATAATGTCACTTTTCGCTGTCCCTATGTCCCTATGTATGCTTAGATCTTTAAAACTAAGCAACGGATTTTGATGCAGTTTTTTTAATAGATAGAGTGATTCAAGAGGAAGGTTTATATGTATAATACATGCATAATATAGCCGTGCGAAGCCGGGACGGGTCGCTAGTTTGAGATAAATTCCAGCTTGATATCTCCATGCGATACTGAGAAAAAGGGTCTTGCCAGACAGACAGACGGACAGACAACAAAGTGATAAGGGTTCCGTTTTTCCTTTCGTGGTACGGAATCCTAAAAAGAAGCGTAGTTTATTATGAACTAGCGACCCGCCCCGGCTTCGCACGGCTATATTATGCATGTATTATACATATAAACCTTCCTCTTGAATCACTCTATCTATTAAAAAAAAACCGCATCAAAATCCGTTGCGTAGTTTTAAAGATTTAAGCATACATAGGGACATAGGGACAGAGAAAGCGACTTTGTTTTATACTATGTAGTGATTAATTACCATAAAAAAGAAACACTGAAATGAGAATATAAAGAAGCAAAAAACCGGCCAAGTGCGAGTCTGACTTAAGCACGAAAAGTTCCGTAGCATTATATAATATATATAATATAATATATACTGTTTATAATATTTCTTGTTATAGCGGCAACAGATATACATTATCTGTGATTCAATTGTCTAGCTATCACGGTTCATGAGATACAGCCTGGTGACAGACAGACGGACAGTGGAGTCCTTGTAAAAGGGATCCCGTTTTTACACTTTGGGTACGGAACACTGAAATCGGAAAATAAAAGAAGAAAAAAAAGAGAAAAGAGATCTTTACTCTCCCATGATAGTGTTTCGAATTGGTATATTAAATTGAAAGATACTTTGGCCGGCCTATGGCCATGGACTATTTATACCACCATCTATCAAGCGTTTTGGAAAAAAATAACATTTCAAAAAGGGTCATTTAATTTTTTTTCATTTTCATAATAACCCACATTAAAACCCACACACATCATCTGTTAGCGTATAAATAGGAGCCAAATGCAAAATGCCTGTCGCGTAAAACTAAAGTTGTTGTACAGGGTAATTGGTAATAATATCAACAAGCGTTTGATTGTTTAGGTGCACAGAAGTAGTCCACTTCTGTGCACCTAAACAATCAACTTTTGTTCTACGGCTTTTGGAAATTCGAACATTTTTTTGAAAGTTTTGAGTTTATGTTTACCTGAGAATCAGCTGTTCTTTACACGGAGAGGTCATTAACCTCAATTAAGTTTTATGGACTGTTCTAAGTCTAAATGACCTTTGTTTTAAAAAATCAGCAGATTATCGAATTTACATAACCTCAAAATTAAAAAAAAATGTTCGTATTTTCAAAAGTCGTAGAACAAAAGTTGTTTGTTTAGGTGCACAGAAATCGCCCTCAACCGCTTGCTAATATAGTTATCAATAACCCTGTATATCTATTTTGTATGGTTTCTTTTCATATTTTCATAAATAAACACTTCTGAAGTCGTATTTTGCGATAAGGGCCCAGATATAAATAAAAATAAATAAAATAAATAAATATTGCAGGAAATTTCACACATCGTCATCTAGCCCCAAGCTTAGTAACTAGACTTGTGTTATGGGTGCTAGATAACGGAAATACTACATTAATACTTTTCCTGTGTAAATATATACTTATAATACATAGAAACAATCAGACCACAGACAAATATCTAAGCATAAATACATGTCTGCGGCGGGAATCGAACCCGCAACCCTGTGTTTGGCAGTCTGGCATGATTATCATTGTGCCAACTGGGTCGTCAAAAGTGCTTGTTGGCAACCGTTTTGGCTCCTATTTACTCTTTATTTAACAAAGTGTATGATTTTGGATTTAATTTCTAACTCACACTTCACTGTTTTTTATGTAAATACAATTCAACTAACACGAACTAACAAATTATGTAAAAAACTGCAAAACAGAGGCCTTATCACAAGTTGTTTACCCACTCGATCGAACGTACCTACCGTATTAAGTATTTACCACGAAAAATGTAAGCTCTACTTCTGCTTGCACTCAAACATTTTTACCGTGATAGCGTCTTAATAAATTGATGAAACACCTGCATTCACAAAAAACATCACGTCATGCGTCACGTTATTGATAAGGTAACATGGCAAGGCACATAAATAAATAAATATTGCGGGACATTCCACACATCGCCATCTAGCCCCAAGCTAAGTAACTAGACTTGTGTTATGAGTGCTAGACAACGGATATACTACTTATATTCTTTTCTTTTGTAAATATATACTTATAATACATGGAAACAACCAGACCACAGACAAATATCTAAGCATAAATACATGTCTGAGGCATGATTAAACATGGACCAGATTATAAGGTTTCATACAACGCTCTGTGATAAGTACACTACTACAAGCTTGACGCGCGTGTGTGCGTGACTAGGCTTGTGTTACGGTGACAAGTGACGAATAGAAGACTTATAACGGCAGGGATTCGTATATCGACCTTCGAACACACATTTTTATGTACAGTGTACTTTGTTTGCTACAATAATACTATCAACAAGTATTGGAGTTACGACCTTCTTCTAATAGACGTTACACACAAACTTAAAAACTTGAATTAAAAGCACTCAGTATGATTATTATTTGTCAACATGTTAGCTATGTGTTTAGTTGTGTGAGTGGTATAAGCCTCCACCCGCTACACCAACCGACGTGGGTTCGATCCACAGGTTACGTCGTTATAATGTTCAAATAGTGCTGCACGGGATTGTAAACGTTACTGTGGGCAGAGACTTTTGACCGTGGATTGTATACATATTATTTAAAATTTTATAGTAAGTAGTGCGTTAACAACTTGTGGTAGGGATACAGATATTTCAAGTTATATTGCCGAACGTTTCTATGCGTGAGGAGTGTAAATAAATGTTGCAGGACAATCTGCACAGCGCCATCTAATACACAAGCTTTACAAGGGGCCGTCAAATAATCACGTGAAGCTCTAAGGGGGGGGGGGGTACATAAAAAACACGAGAAATCACAAAGGGGGAAGGGGGGGTGTAGTAATAAATAAAATTAAATAGATTTATTGCAGGCACTTATGACCCATTAGGTACACAAAAAAGAACATACAAATTAAAAATTTAATATATAGTAATAATATATCACGTGTATTTTTTTTTTGGCATACGCGCCATACTCAACCGAAAACCGAAAAAATTATATAATAAAATTAGATGATACTTATACCTGTATTTTATATACTTATAATTAAAAAAAATACACGTGACATAAGGGGGGGGGGGGTTATCTTAAACCTAACCATGCCTCCTCACAAGGGCCCCCCCCTTGTTGATGCATGGTAGTGTTAAAAATGCAAAAAAAAACATCACGTGATAAATGGACGGCCCTCAACTATGCTTGTGTTATGGTAACTAGACAGTTGATAGAATACTTAGATAATTTTGTCAATATTGTGCTGCTGTTTTCACTCTAGCGAATCAGCGTGTTATTTGCGGCTCTATGCGTTCGCGCGCACTATGCGATATCATAGGGTTGATTGTGATACGGGTGTTAATATCTTAACTTACCGCTGTGGCGCTTCGGGCGAACACCCGCTTGCGGGTTCGATTCCCGCCTCAAACAAATATTTATCTCCAGTATTTGTTTCAGGTCTAGGTGTTTCTATGTTTAGTAAGAGGAAAGGGTACCAGGCACTCTCTCCATACAAACGTAGTCGACTGTTTCCTCCCTGGATAATGACACTGGCACAAATATTTTTGTTGTATAAAACCTATAACTGCCATGACTTATCATTAATTATCATAGAAATTAAGATTTAAAAAATAAAAATAAAAGCATAACATAGGGGCATGGTCATGGCAATTATAGGTTTTATACAACAAAAATATTTGTGCCAGTGTCATTATCCAGGGAGGAAACCGTCGACTACGTTTGTATGGTGAGAGCGCAGGTACCCTTTCCTCTTAAAGTATGTATTATGAAAAAAAAAGTATTTTATCCGGTGTCTAGCTACCATGGGCTCTATTTTTGAATCGCTCGTGTGACAAAGCTTCGTCGTATACGCCTACAAGTCACGCTCGACTTCCAAGTCGCATGAAACAAATTTACTGTATTTTTGAATCGTTCGTCGTCGAAATTTAAAATGTCAATTTTTATTCGTTTTACGCAGTTATTTGAAAAGCGGTCATTACCAGCGGACATCCGAAATAATCCCAAAAGATATAAATATTTTTCAAAGATCGTTTCCGAATGTTTGACTATGATTGTTTGACGTTTATTCTACCACTCGCCTGTCGGCAACGAGTGGTGGAGACCACTCGTTACAATCGAGCGATTCAAAAATAGCGAATTTCCGATGTCGAACGAATATCAGTAGAAATCGAGCGCTCGACGCGGGGCGAACGATTCAAAAATTGGGCTCCATAACACAAGCCTAGTTGCTTAGCTTAGGGCCCAGATGGCGCTGTGTGAATTATCTTGAATTATTTATTTTATTTATTTATATTTATTTATTTTGTCCACAGAAGCGTTGGAGCGCAAAGCGAAGAGGGACCACAAGCGCCGATCAACTGCAGGTAAATATTTAACTAATCATTTACTATGTAAATACATAATCACAGCTTAGCAACATTTTGTATTACTAGCTTCGCCTTGCGGTTTCACTCGCGTAACTCCCGATCCCGTGGGAATATCGGGATAAAAGGGATAAACATTCTTAGTATACAGGGTGAATTTTTAACGTGATAACTGTAATATATCAGGGGCCTAAGTCTGCTAACACAATTGTATTTCAATAGTGTGTCGATATAATCGTAATAGAAATTTTATGTCAAAAATATGACATTACATGTCAAATTGGTAGTCTCCTAACGTTAACTATTCTCTCGAAACACCACTGACACACCACTGACTCACTTTTGTATTCTGCTCTAGAATCGTGGCTCAATGGAATCTCGATAGTTGTCAAAACGGTATATTGCTTAGCAACATATACCATGTTGCTAGGCAACACCTGCAAGGTAAATATTACCATACCATTGAGACTCCATAGTGATTATATTGCGATGCTATTAAAACTTTAGCAGAATACCAAATAAAGTCACAATCTCGATAGAGTCTCGATATAATGACAATGGTTGGCCAAATAGCAGAATAAGGCCCCAGCCTGCCTAGCATGAAGACCAAAACACGATAAGATAAAGCGATATCACGCGATATAACTACATCAACTCTCAAAATATGATAGATAAAGCCGCCATGTTGAATTTTTATCATAATTTTTATCGCAATTTATAATAAAAATTTAACACGGCGGCTTTATGTATCATATTTTGAGAGTTGATGTAGTTATATCGCGTGATATCGCTTTATCGTATCGTGTTTTGGTCTTCATGCTAGGCAGGCAGGATAAGGGACTATTTCTGGGAGCAGAAAGAAAGTCAACCGTTAAGATCACACGCATTTATTTAACTAACTACCTTCTACTACAAAATGTTAACTTGACATTTACCTACCTACTTATTCTATTAATAAACCAATACACTACAATAACGTCTAATAAATTGATGGAACACCTGCATTCACAATGAAGTGTCATGTTCCGGTACGGTAAACGTCACGCGTTTCGTGTTTATTTATTAATAATATCGCTCATCTGGGCTTGTGTTATGGTAATGAGACGAATAGAATACTTATATAAACGAAAAAAATATATACAGGGTTATTGTTAATCATACTAGCAAGCCGTTGAGGGCTACTTCTGTGCACCTAAACAAACAACTTTTGTTCTACGACTTTTGGAAATTCGAAAAAAAATATGATAATTTTGAGGTTATGTAAATTCGAAAAACAGCTGATTTTTAAAACAAAGGTCAGACTAAGAACAGTAGATAAAACTTAAAAAATTAGTAAAATTTTAAGGTTAATGACCTCTCCGTGTAAGGAACAGCTGATTTTCAGGTAAACCTAACCTCAAAATTATCGAAAAAAAAAAAATCGAATTTCCAAAAGTTGTAGAACAAAAGTTGTTTGTTTAGGTGCACAGAAGTAGCCCTCAACGGCTTGCTAGTATAATTACCAATAACCCTGTATAATCAGGTTCTCGGAAACGGCTCCAACGATTTTCTTGAAATTTAGTATGCGGGGAGTTTCGTAAAATAAGTGTTCACCCGATGCGCCACAAAGGCCGTTAGTTTCTTTTTACCCGACTACGGCGAAGCCGAAAGGGTTATTTTTGACATGTATTATCTCGATATATTGACGGGATTGGGATTTACGCGGGTGAAACCGCGAGGAGCTGCTAATATCCCGTGTGGCTCCCTTACACTGTGGCATAAGAACAGTCCTTTGAACACTTCAATCATAGTGTACGGGAGCCTTAAATTGGTGCGGTTTCTACACTATAATTCAACCATCGTGCTATTTTTTAACCGACTTATATAAAGGGAAGTTACTTACTTAAAAGGGGAAGTTCTCTTCGTCGCGTTATTTTTTTTTCTATTTCACATTTGCACTCTATTTTTTGACATGGTGATGTTGAACCAGCGGCGCGCCAAATTCAATTTTTTTTTTCAGTGCATAAAAATTATCGATGTTTATCATTAGACCGTGCCGTGCCCGTGGCCCGAACGGGGTAGGTATTTGAAATGTTACATACATTTTGTATGAGGCAATTTATTTAACACAGTGCATGATCCGTGTCCGGACGATGCCCGTCTACACCACGGATCCGCCCCGTCCCGTCGGCAGCTGATAACCCGGTGTTATATAAACGTGCAGCACGGACGGGCTCCCACTCCAGACTAGGCCCGGTCTAATGAGAATCATCCCTTAGAAATCGAAATGTAACATAATTTTTTAATCAGTGCATCTAAAAAAACATTTCCAATTAAAATATTGGATGATTTATACAGCGCTAGCAATTTTAATCTCTGGTATTCAGGGCGCTGTTGTGCCTGGAGTAGACTACTTCCAACACCTATACCACCCTCTCAGCTTAGTCGTCCGCCATGAAACCCGCGGCTTAGTTGACTCCGAACATATTGACGAGTTGTTTTCTTTGGAATTTGCCAAGTGCGATATTTTGTTTAGGATTTGTTGTAATAGCGTCAAAAGAAATACATAATCTCTGAAAATTTCAACTGTCTAGCTATCACGGTTCACGAGACACAGCCTGGTGACAGAAAGACGGACAGACGAGTCATAGTAAAAAAATCCCGTCTCTACCCTACGGAACCCTAAAAACATAAGAAATACCCGGTTTAAATAAATATTGAAAATAACAATGGTAGTTTAAAATAAAAAAAAGGGTTTTTTGTATTTATTTTCATTTTTTCGAATTTGGCGGGTTTCCGGTACTAAATTACACATAAAAATAGCACGATGGTAGTACACTTTAAGCAGCACATAGAAAAGAGTGGTGTTTTCCAATAACATTGTGTTTATTTTGTGTTTAACAACAAATTGTCATTAACATTTGGAACAAGCTGGATTTTTTGAAAACTTTATTCTGATAGTGACCAGCGGGCCGATCGCCGTATTTTTATGCAGCGCGTCTTGACTGCGTTTGCGTCATAACTATAGATTTCATATTGCTGTAATTTTTTAAGACGCACACGTCACGCAAACCTAAACGTCGCGCGCTCGCCGTATCGCACTTAATTTTGAACTTACATAAATGTCAAATTAATTATCACCTAGGAAGATTAGTCAAACATTTCGTACGGTAACAGCTTTTTTCACGCGTAGGTGAAGTAGACGTGAAAGTAACGGTTACGCGTAGCTTCATTTTACGGCAGCACCGATTATTGTTTGCGTGCACGTGACGTATGCGTCAACTGGACGTACACTCGACTAACGCGTCATAAATTACGGCGATCGGGGGGCAGCGAACATACACGGACGTATGGAAAAGCGCAGGTACCCTTTCACCTTAACCAATTTAATAAATAAGTTGCAAGATGCTTAGACAAATCAAGTAAGGTTCTGCTATCCACTGATGTACGTTGGCCCCTGGATTATTTGGGTTTTTTTCTTCTGAATAAACCCTAAATTCTGCCCCAAGAAATAACAAAACGTCAATTTTTATTCGCCAGGTGGAATAAAAATTGACATGATTTTGTTATTTAGTAGTATTCACTATGCACTCGTCGTACAAAAACTTTTCACCATCTCTAAATCAGTGTTGCCAACCTAAAAATCCAGCTTGCTCAAATCCATACTAAAACACGCACTTTCCTCACGTTAGCAAAAATGAACACGAAAGTTAAGTCGTCAACAAAAAAACCGCCGACGCGCGTCGCTAAAAAGTTGCCAGTCGCAAAAAATAAGGTGGCACTGAGGAAATTACCCCTAAAGTCGGGTAAAATTGCAGTCGGGAAAATGGTAACGGTGAAAGATAGAGTTTTGAGGAGAAATTTGAAAATTGCAAAAGTAAAAAGAAAAGGTAAAACATATTGAAAAACTGAGATGGTAGATTTGTGCATGACGTTGGATTTGTTTTTGTAGATTTTTTAAAGAATGAAAATGATTTTTTTTCTTTTTTAAAAATATGAATAATGAAATTGTGTAGAATAATTAATAGTGGTACTTTTTGGGCATTTTGGTGACAGACAGACAGACAGTGGAGTCTTAGTAAAAGGGTCCCGTTTTTACCCTGTGGATACGGAACCCTAAAAACGGACCAATCACCGTCAGTTTCGCACGCACACTAGCACAAACAAGGCGTAGCTGATCGGTGATTGGTCAAATTTTCAAAATGGCGTTATGTCAAAATGGACAGGATTTTTAAGATTTTCAGTAGATTTAAAATTAATTAGGCATGATCGTTTTATTATATATTTAAATGATTGTTTTTATTTATGAATGAAATGCCTTAGTTAAAGCGAGCGAGCATGTTTTTTTTTTTAATTATTTAAGCAAGAAATTAATGTGGAGGCGTAACAACATAAGATGGAAATTGGCATAAAACTTGCTCCAATGTTTTTTAATATTTTTTGCGCGGCTACCTTAAATCCTATGAGATTGTATATAGGACTTATACGCCCGCACAACAGTACTTAAGTTGCTCTTGGATAAGTGAACGCACTGCGCTAAATGCGGCCCTATGATTGGTCAATATTGTGCTGCTCTCTTCACTCTAGCGAATCAGCGTGTTATTTGCGGCTCTATGCGTTCGCGCGCACTATGCAATCTCATAGGGTTGATTGTGAATACGGGTGTCATACAAACAACAAATGCCATGTTACAATTTCTAGTAAAGCGATATGTGCCAAAAAAAATAAAATTTCTTCATCTTCAGGATTTTCTTACGTGGTATTTGTCTCCTAAAATATAATAAATCATCACTACATAGTATAAAGCAAAGTCGCTTTCTCTGTCCCTATATCCTTATGTATGCTTAAATCTTTAAAACTACGCAACGGATTTTGATGCGGTTTTTTTTCATTGATAGAGTGATTCAAGAGGAAGGTTTATATGTATAATACATGCATAATATAGCCGTGCGAAGCCGGGACGGGTCGCTAGTTTGATATAAATTCCAGCTTGATATCTCCATGCGATACTGAGAAAAATGGTCTCGCCAGACAGACAGACAGACGGACAGACAACAAAGTGATAAGGTAGTAATATAATAAATGTTGATTTAACATAAGGAATTAAAAAACTAAACTTAAACAATCTACGTGTTAGAAACTAGTATTGCTAAAATAATTAAAATTATTCAGCGTCCCCTGCACTAGGGCCCGTATTAATAAATCGCTCTCAATATCGATCTTGAGTGCGTATCAATCGAGTGACTCCTGAGATGTGGTCACTATCTTAAGTTAGGCGTTAATTAATAGATAAATCTCAAGTTTTAACCAGGCTGATATCGCTCCTGAGATTTGAGACTGATTTTGAATGACAGTAACGCTTTGTTCTTGCCTTGAATGATATGTTCTTACCCTATGGTAGGTAGTGTCGTCATATTTTGCTGTCAACTTGTTTTTAATGTGAAAACATTAAAAAAAATGTAAGATTTGTATGACCCGCAATCAGACTTGAGTTCACGAAACTACATCTTGAGAGCTGAGTTTGATTTATTAATACGGTATGACTCAAGTGATACGTCGCTCTTTAATCGCGTCTTAAGATAGGTTTATTAATCAGCGCAACAACTCAAGAGCAAACTCAAGATTGAAATCGATATTGAGTTCGGTTTATTAATACGGACCTAAGTAAAGCCTGTATCGCAGGAGACAAAAGCGATTTGACAATTTTAAAATCTTGGGATACATCCATTGTTGATATTACGGTTTTACAATTGTGAACGAAAATTAATATTATAAACTGTAAGGATTATGTTATACAATTTATTAGCACAGGGACTCCCTCAACACGGCGTGAGGTGTAACCTGGTTATTGTCGTTTACTATTCTCGGGTCTTTATTGAAAGACGCGTTGAGAAAACCGCTTATCTTAATATATATAAATCTCGTCTTAATATATATAAATCTCGTCTTAATATATATAAATCTCGTCTTAATATATATAAATCTCGTCTTAATATATATAAATCTCGTCTTAATATATATAAATCTCGTGTCACAATGTTTGTCCTCAATGGACTCCTAAACCACTTAACCGATTATAATAAAATTCGCACACCATGTGCAGTTCGATCCAACTTGAGAGATAGGATAGCTTACATCCTGATATTCCCACGGGATCGGGAGTTACGCGGGTGAAACCGCGTAGGGCAGCTAGTTTTATTATAGAAAATACTTAGTCACATGTTAATCACAGAACAACGCTAATCCGCCATTGTTTTAAGTACGAAAAGACAAATATAAAATCAGTGTTGCCACACCAAACATTTACATTTTCGACACTGGTGGTAATATTCCGCGTCATCACCCCAGGGCATAAAGACTGAACGATAATAAAAAGAAGGCAAGTTTAAAAATTGCTCCGCGACAAAATTTAAACTTGCGTCCTCTTGCATCTGGTTTATTTTTGGACTAGCGACCCGCCCCGGCTTCGCACGGCTATATTATGCATGTATTATACATATAAACCTTCCTCTTGAATCACTCTATCTATTAAAAAAAACCACAACAAAATCCGTTGCGTAGTTTTAAAGATTTAAGCATACAAAGGGATATAGGGACAGAGAAAACGACTTTGTTTTATACTATGTAGTGATGCACAAGAAAATAATTCTAAAAATAAAAAGTTTATGGCATGTGTTTGTTTTGTATTAATGTCTTTTATACATTGTACCTAATAGATTTAAAGGTAGACGCGCAAAAATTATATTGATTCGAGTACTATGCCAGTCTGGATACTTATATGCTACTACCCCTTTCATATAACTGCGTAAAATTATAGGTGGTGACGGTAGATCACTTTTCACGGCTTATCATTATTTGCATGATTGTAATTTTGAAGGTGTTGGAGCTGTTAGCATGGCTACTACGTACGAAAACAATCGGTAAACAAGTGATAATGAAATAATAACAAACAAATATTGCAGGACATTCCACACATCGCCATCTAGCCCAAAGCTAAATAACTAGACTCGTGTTATGGTAGCTAGATAACGGATATACTACTACGAGTATACTTCTTTTTTGTAAACATATACACACATAGAAACAACCAGACCACAGACAAATATCTAAGCATAAATACTTGTCTGAGGCGGAAATCGAACCCGTCATTTATCAATTGAATTTCGAGTAGGTACATACTAACGCAATTAAATTTGTTTTTTTTTTTTAAATCAACTGTCCAACTATCACGGTTCATGAGATACAGCCTGGTGTGTTAACAGACAGACAGACAGTGGAGTCGTTAAACGAAACCCTAAAGAGTTCGGTAATAAAAACATCATTTTTGCGGCTATCATAATATAAGTAATGGTCTTAATAACTGTCTTCTAAAAGTTACTAATACAAATTCAAAATCTTATATATAAAAATGAATTGCAAAATGTGTTGGTAAGTGCATAACTCAACAACGCCTGGACCAATTTGGCCAATTCTTTTTTTAGAATATTCCATATGGTACGAGGATGGTTCTTACGGAGAGAATTTTTTTAAAAATTGCCTGAAAATGTCTAAAAACAACACTTTTCTATACTCCATACCATACAAACGATTCGTAATAATACAAGTCAATAAGAACTTTAGTACCATAACATAAAGTTCAAGTTTTAATGGAGAGGTTCCGGGAAGGCAAAACAATTGAGTGACGTATAAATATTGATGTCAATCGTGTCGCGGTGTTTAGTTGCCAAACCACATTTGTATGATTTTTAACCCCCGACGCAAAAACGACGGGGTGTTATAAGTTTGACGTGTCTGTGTGTGTGTGTGTGTGTCTGTCTGTGGCATCGTAGCTCCCAAACGGTTGAACCGATTTTGATTTAGTTTTTTTTTATATGGCAAAACAACGTTTGCCGGGACAGCTAGTATTGCTATAATTTTAATGAAAGTAAAATAAATTGACAGTATAAATACTTAAAATTTTAAGAAAAAAATTGCACAAACAAGCAGAACGCCAATTCTTGTAAATATCATAGTTCAAATTCCATTGCAGCAACATTCCGATTGCATTTCAATTACAAAACTACCCCCGAAGTAGCTCAAAATACCCTCAAAGTCAGTTTTTGGTATTCTCATGAATATTGTTTGTAATCGGAATGATATTGAAATGTAATTTGAACAGTTTTATCTCCATATATATAAAATTCTCGTGTCACGGGGTTCGAACTTGAACTCCTCCGAAACGGCTCGACCGATTCTCATGAAATTTTGTGAGCATATTCAGTAGGTCTGAGAATCGGCCAACATCTATTTTATTTTTATTTTTGTTATTTTTGTTTGTAAATTGCAAAACAACGTTTGCCGGGACAGCTAGTTTACTATATAATTGTTGAGCTACGTGCTTGCAAATGCTTGATTGTTAGCTGCTTAATTCATCAACTGGCAAATAGATGGCGCCATATTAAAAATGTATGAAGAAACCCCCGAGCGGTTTTTCTGCCAGTTGACAGTTAACTTTGCATTTAGATTCACAAATTGCTTTCATACGTAGTAGCCTTGCGAGTCGTCATTTTGCACGCCTGTACCGTTTCGGATGATATTTCTATTGTAAGATAGGTTACATTTCAGATTCGGGCGCTTCATCGTCCACCGGGGATGGTACTCCTCGGACAAAACGTAAATATACGAAGCGGACGCCGAGCGCTAAAAGGAACGATGGGGTCAGTAACAAGTTAAGGTGTATAGGCCAAACAGCGAATCATGGCCCCCGGCAGAAAGTGGAAGCTATAAATAAATAAATATTGCAGGATTCTAGACATCGCTATCTAGCCCCAAGCTAAGTAACTAAACTTGTGTTATGGGTGCTAGACAACGGATATACTACTTATATACATTTGTTTTGTAAATATATACTTATAATACATAGAAACAGCCAGACTACAGACAAATATCTAAGCATAAATACTTGGCTGAGGCGGGAATCGAACCCGCGACCCTGTGTTTGGCAGTCCGGCATGGTGACCATTGTGCCAACTGGGTCGTCCTATGCGCAGAACTCAAGTTTTAGCTCCGTTTAGCGGGGGGACAGGAGTGAAGGGAGGGTCAGTTGATCACATCATCGCACTCTGTTCCGCACTAACCTCTCTAGCCGCGCTCTGTCCCGCTCCCGCACGTCTTTAGTCGTCTTAGTACTGTCGCACACATCTACACCTAACTTTGCCTAACTCTAAATTGAAAATTAGATAACCTAATGCATTAAAATTCAATGTAATTTTAGTTCCGGTGCAATACATTCCCTAATTTTCTAATTTAAAGGAATGTTTTTCGGGTTGGGCAAAATATTAAACGAGGGTTTAACGATAAGGCTGTAGTAATTCTGTGCGCGATTGTACATGCGCAAACCATCCCCACCAATTTCCGCTGGGTGCCATCATTCGTTGGTCGACCTATACCTATTAATTTATGACGAAATTCGATAATGACGACTTGAATTAAGGAGACTTTTGTTTGCGGACGATTTGCTCCCTGGTCATTCTTCGATGTGGTCGTTTTAGTTCCAACGGACAGTATGATTTCAGTATTAATTAAATTAAATATTGCAGGACATTCCACACATCTCCACCTAGCCCCAAGCTTAAGTAACTAGACTTGTGTTATGAGTGCTAGACAACGGATATACTACTTATATACTTTCCTTTTGTAAATATACACTTATAATACATAGAAACAACCAGACCACAGACAAATATCTAACATAACAATAACAAAAATATTTGTGCTAGTGTCATTATCCAGGGAGGAAACAGTCGACTACGTTTGCAAGGAGAGAGCGCAGGTACCCTTTCACCTTAAGTTGGAATTAAAAAACTTAATAATTAATTTTCAGACTCCATCAACAGAAAAGGTGAAAGGTAAACGCGGCAGACCGAGGAAAATAGATCCGAACGCGCCAAACAACCGACCGCAGCAAGGCAGTAAGTACAATCAACGTTCAAAAGTCCACCGCCACCGTAACGTTTACAATCCCGTGCAGCACTATTTGAACATTATAACAACGTAACCTGTGGATCGAACCCACGTCGGTTGGCGTAGCGGGTGGCGGCTTGTACCACTCACACAACTAAACACTTAGTTAACATGTTGACAAATAATAATCACACTGAGTAGCTTAAAATACCCTTACAGTAGCTCAAAATACTTTCAAAGCAGTTCAAAATACTCTAAAAGTAGCTCAAACAACCCTCAAAGCAGCTCAAAATACTCTCAAAGTAGCTCAAACAACCCTCAAAGCAGCTCAAAATACTCTAAAAGTAGCTCAAACTACCCTCAAACTAGCTTAGTATAACCTTACAGTAGCTCAAAATACTTTCAAAGCAGTTCAAAATACTCTAAAAGTAGCTTAAACTACCCTCAAAGTAGCTCAAACTACCCTCAAACTAGCTTAGTATAACCTTACAGTAGCTCAAAATACTTTCAAAGCAGCTCAAAATACTCTCAAAGTAGCTCAAACTACCCTCAAAGTAGTTCAAAATACTCTTAAAGTAGCTCAAACTACCCTCAAACTAGCTTAGTATAACCTTACAGTAGCTCAAAATACTTTCAAAGCCGTTCAAAATACTCTAAAAGTAGCTCAAACAACCCTCAAAGCAGCTCAAAATACTCTCAAAGTAGCTCAAACAACCCTCAAAGCAGCTCAAAATACTCTCAAAGTAGCTCAAAATACTCTCAAAGTAGCTCAAACAACCCTCAAAGCATCTCAAAATACTCTATAAGTAGCTCAAACTACCCTCAAAGTAGCTCAAACTAGCTTAGTATAACCTTACAGTAGCTCAAAATATTTTCAAAGCAGTTCAAAATACTCTCAAAGTAGCTCAAACTACCCTCAAAGTAGCTCAAAATACTCTCAAAGTAGCTCAAACAACCCTCAAAGCAGCTCAAAATACTCTGAAAGTAGCTCAAACAACCCTCAAAGCAGCTCAAAATACTCTCAAAGTAGCTCAAACAACTCTCAAAGCAGCTCAAAATACTCTAAAAGTAGCTCAAACTACCCTCAAAGTAGCTCAAACTATCCTCAAAGTAGCTTAAACTACCCTCAAACTAGCTTAGTATAACCTTACAGTAGCTCAAAATATTTTCAAAGCAGTTCAAAATACTCTCAAAGTAGCTCAAACTACCCTCAAAGTAGTTCAAAATACCCTCAAAGTAACTCAAAATAACCTGCTTTCCGTAACCAATGGGTAAAAGTGGGACCCTCCTCCACTGTCCGTCTGTCTGTCACCAGCCGCCGCGGCAGGCTGTATCTCATGAACCGTGATAGCTAGACAGTTAAAGTTTTCACAGATGATGTATTTCTGTTGCCGCTATAACAACAAATACTAAAAACAGAATTCAATAGTACGAATTCCTTCCGAAGTACGACTCGCACTTGGCCGGTTTTTATTTATATAGCTGCGCCTTGCGGTTACACCCGCGTAAGTCCCGATCCCGTGGAAACGCTTTCATTCGACCGTTTTTTCTCCGATTCACTTTGCAAAACGGACTACCACGTAACAGCCTTTTTATTTTTCGGTTTTTTATATAACCTAAGACACTCAGCAATAATGTGGCTTTCTATTGGTTAAAGAATTTTTAAAATCGGTTTGTTTTATTTTCAGAAATTCGCGTAAGAAGTAATTTAATGCCGACAAATGCTGAACCAATATCGTTAGACACGGACGATGAACCTGATCTTGGTATGTATCACTCTTAACTACAATAATAAATATAGCAGGACATTCCACACATCGCCATCTAGCCCCAAGCTAAGTAACTACACTTGTGTTATGGGTGCTAGACAACTCATATACTACTTATATACTTTTCTATTGTAAATATACACTTATAACAAATAAATACACACACATAGAAACAACCAGACCACAGACAAATGTCTAAGCATAAATACATGTCTGAGGCGGGAATCGAACCCGCACAACTGTGTTTGGCAGTCCGGCACCATTGTTTCAGCCAACTGGGTCTTCGAATTGATGATTGCTAAGAAAAGTGTGTTTCATTTTTGAAATTATACTTTAGTCGCATTATAAAAAAAAGGTAAGAGTGAAATTTTAAGATGCGCGCGCATCACTGTAACACTAAAGTCACATGTTGAAGCTGCGTAACACAAAAGTAAAACAGGTCGAAGCTGCGAGAGTGAATTTTAAGATGCGCGCGCATCACTGTAACACTAAAGTCACATGTTGAAGCTGCGTAACACAAAAGTAAAACAGGTCGAAGCTGCGAGAGTGAAATTTTAAGATGCGCGCGCATCACTGTAACACTAAAGTCACATGTTGAAGCTGCGTAACACAAAAGTAAAACAGGTCGAAGCTGCGAGAGTGAAATTTTAAGATGCGCGCGCATCACTAACACTAAAGTCACATGTTGAAGCTGCGTAACACAAAAGTAAAACAGGTCGAAGCTGCGAGAGTGAAATTTTAAGATGCGCGCGCATCACTAACAATAAAGTCACATGTTGAAGCTGCGTAACACAAAAGTAAAACAGGTCGAAGCTGCGAGAGTGAATTTTAAGATGCGCGCGCATCACTGTAACACTAAAGTCACATGTTGAAGCTGCGTAACACAAAAGTAAAACAGGTCGAAGCTGCGAGAGTGAATTTTAAGATGCGCGCGCATCACTGTAACACTAAAGTCACATGTTGAAGCTGCGTAACACAAAAGTAAAACAGGTCGAAGCTGCGAGAGTGAATTTTAAGATGCGCGCGCATCACTGTAACACTAAAGTCACATGTTGAAGCTGCGTAACACAAAAGTAAAACAGGTCGAAGCTGCGAGAGTGAAATTTTAAGATGCGCGCGCATCACTGTAACACTAAAGTCACATGTTGAAGCTGCGTAACACAAAAGTAAAACAGGTCGAAGCTGCGAGAGTGAAATTTTAAAGACAAACGTAACAGGTTGAAGCTTCCCGAAAAATAAATATCAGACGGACAGACAGACAAACGGACTTATAACTTCTCACGCGCGTACATAAGTACACGCACTCTTTTTTTATTATCGTATATTTTAACGACCCAGTTGTTACAATAGTCACCATGCCGAACTGCCAAACACAGGGTTGCGGGTTCGATTCCCGCCTCAGACAAGTATTAATGCTTAGATATTTGTCTGTGGTCTGTTTGTTTCTATGTATTATAAGTATATATTTACAAAAGTATATAAGTAGTATATCCGTTGTCTAGCACCCATAACACAAGTGTAGTTACTTAGCTTGGGGCTAGGTGGCGATGATGTCCTGCAATATTTATTTATTATTCTTATATATTTTAGGTTCACCAAGCGCAGCGTCAGATTCACTAAGCCTCGACGAAAATCTAAGAGCGCTGAGACACATTCACGAGAAATATGCCAATATTGATAAGGTAAGGAGAAATACCGGCCAAGCGCGAGTCGGACTTATGCCCGAAGGGTTCCGTACCATGCTATTTTTAGTTTTTATTATTTGTTGTTATAGCGGCAACAGAAATATTATCATCTGTGAAAATTTCAACTGTCTAGCTATCACGGTTCATGAGATACAGCCTGGTGACAGACAGACGGACAGTGGAGCTACCGTACTCACGCCCGTATTAATAAGAACTTAAGGTGAAAGGGTACCGACGCTCTCTCCATACAAACGTAGTCGACTGTTTCCTCCCTGGATAATGACACTAGAGCAAATATTTTTGTTGCATGAAACCTATAACTGCCAGAACCATGCCCCTATGTTTTATATTTTTTAATATTTTTGGTTTTTTAAATTTTAATTTCTATTTTAATCACTACATAGTATAAAACAAAGTCGCTTTCTCTGTCCCTATATCCCTTTGTATGCTTAAATATTCAAAACTACCCAACGGATTTTGATGCGGTTTTTTTAATAAATAGAGTGATTCAAGAGCAAGGTTTATATGTATAATACATGCATAATATAGCCGTGCGAAGCCGGAGCGGGTCGCTAGTTAGAAAAAAACCAAGACATAGGGGCATAGTCAAAGTCATGGCAGTTATAGGTTTCATGCAACAAAAATATTTGCTGTAGTGTCATTATCCAGGGAGGAAACAGTCGACTACGTTTGTATGGAGAGAGCGTCGGTACCCTTACCTCTTAAGTTCTTGTGTTCCTCGTTAATGTTCCCTTTGGGTATGGAACCGTAAAAATTATAAAATTTTAATGTAGTAAATGTAATAAATCCAACAGGACGAGATGTTTGAAGCTCACCTACTAGCTGCCAACTTCAAGAAGCCACCGATGGACAGCCTTCAAAGGACACACGATGACGATGTCCTGTCTATACGTAGCTCTGAAGGTAAATACAAATAGGTTGGATTAGCTACATCCATTAGAATTGCCTGCTTTACAGCGACACACGAACGAAAATGACTTGTTTGCAAGAAGGTTATATTGTCGAAGTTCCTATATGTGTAACTAGCGACCCGCCCTGGCTTCGCACGGCTATATTATACAGATGATTATTTTTTTGCAAAATCAACAGGTTCGATTCCTGGCTAGAGTAATTAATTATTCAAAAATCTAATGATGCAGTTTTAGTTTTTGTTAAATTCGGGCACGCAACTCATTTCAAGGTTTTGCGCTATCTCTTATAGCTCAGGATATAGCCCTGAAGGCCCACATAAAAAATTCGCCCTGTATATTTATTATTATGCATGTATTATATACATATAAAACTTCCTTTTGAATCACTCTATCTATTTAAAATAAACCGCATCAAAATCCGTTGTGTAGTTTAAAAGATCTAAGCATACAAAGGGACAGACAGGGGAAAGTGACTTTGTTTTATACTATGTAATGATGGCGTCAGATGCTGATGAAAAAGATGTAAATTTAAATGCTTATGTCTTTTTTCCACATCTAGTTTTATATAGTATCAATTTCATTAGAAAAAACGGAGAATTAATAAATAAATAAATAATAAAATAAATAAATATTTCAGGACATATTACACATCGCCATCCAGCCCCAAGCTAAGCAACTTAATGCTTGTGTTATGGGTGCCAGATAACGGATAAACTACTTATATACTTTTTTTTTTGTAAATATATACATATTATACATATAGGAAACACCCAGAACCAGAAACAAGAATTTATGGTCAGCATAAATACTTGTTCCCGGCGGGAATCGAACCCGCAACCTTCTGCGTCGCAGTCGGGTGTTCGCCCGACGCGCCATAGAGGTCGTCATATTTTAATCATATTTTTTCTGTTTGTGTATATGCTCGCTCAAGTATTGCTTGTCATTATTATTTCAACAGTCTATCACGGTTCATGAGATACAGCCTGGTGACAGACGGACAGACAGTGGAGTCTTTGTAAAAGGGTCCCGTTTTTACACTTTAGGTACGGAACCTTAAAAAACCATAACAATAATGAAGCTCGTTTGTCTCCAACAGGTGGCGCCTCTGTGAAGGAATTGGATGCAAGAGTTGAGAAGTTAGAGGACAGTTCCAATTCTGATTCTGATAGCAGTAGCTCCGGGTCTGGTGAGTTTTTATATAAATAAATATTGCAGGACATTCCAATTTATTATTTTTTATTTAAATCTTCGATAAATCGGCAATTTTCTTAAATTTCTCTAATTTTAACCTCATGTCCCCTTAGCATGTAGTTCATCAGTGAATTCGATACAAAAAAGTGGTCCTTCGAGCCAGATAAAAAACATCTATATCTTGGATAAATCTTATTTTTTTTAAAGTTCTCCAATTTGAACCTGTCCCCTTAGCTTAGATAGATAAACACTCTATTCGTACAACAAACAAAACATTGAAAAATATCAAAAATACAAGAAAGCTTATTAAACTGTACAAACATGCGACCTTGGTAGTTCTAGGAAATACAGTTTAAAAAGTGGCCCTTCGAGCCGGATAAAAAAATGTATATCTTCGATAAATCGTCATTTTTTATTTTATTTAGTTGTTTATTATCTCCAATTTGAACCTCGTCTTCCATTCGCAGGTAGTTCCTCGTCGTCTTCGTCATCATCCTCGTCGTGCAGCTCCGACTCGTCCGACAGTTCCGACTCAGATTCAGAACCGGAAACCAACAACCACTTCGACAATCATAATACTAACAGGTAAACCATGTACCATGTATCAGGTAACCAAGAATGTGCACATTATACAATGAGATATGTGAGGAGTTGGATATTTTCCATTACAGCTTGTATAAATACAAAAGAAAAACAAAAGCTTTACTAGCTAATTGTCAAAACTAAATTGAAATTGTATAATTTTAAAAAGTGTATTCAAACGCTGTGCGTAGTTTTAATAGACTAGCTGCGCCCCACGGTTTCACCCGCGTAACTCCCGATCCCGTGAGAATATCGGGATAAAAAGTAGCCTATAGCCTTCCTCGATAAATGGACTGTCCAACACAAAAAGAATTTTTCAATTCGAACCAGTAGTTCCTGAGATTAGCGCGTTCAAACAAACAAACAAACAAACTCTTCAGCTTTATAATATTATAGTATATGTGTATGTGTAATATTGAATTTGTATATTGTTACTATGCCTAATAAAAATAAAATAAAACATTATAGCCATAAAACTTATACAGGGTTATTGGTAATTATACTAGCAAGCCATTGAGGGCTACTTCTGTGCACGTTAACAAACAACTTTTGTTCTACGACATTTGAAAATTCGAAAAAAAAATAAAAAAAATTGAGTGTATGTAAATTAAAAAAAACTGCTGATTTTTTAAAACAATAGTCATTCAGACTAAGAACAGTAGATAAAACTTAAAAAATAAGTTAAAATTTTAAGGTTAATGACCTCTCCGTGTAAGGAACAGCTGATTTTCAGGTACACATAACCTCAAAATTTTCAAAAAAAATGTTCGAATTTCCAAAAGTCATAGAACCAAAGGTGTTTGTTCAGGTTTAATTTAATATAATTTAATATCAATATATATAATTTGTCTATTTCGTCGCCTACATGGGCTAGATATAGACTTGTGATGTAGATTTAACTTTTGTTTTTTCAAATTCCATAAAGAATAAATGGATAACACTCTAAATTCATTTGTATGGAAAACACGATCGACCAGCGGAACCTTAAGTACTGTTTGTGAATACGGGGCGTAAAAACCAATGGTCCTTCGAGCCGGATACAAACCATCTAAGTCATGTAAAATGAATAACCATCTATCTCTTCCCCCAGCAATTCCCTCCCCCCCTTCAGTCAGCCCCCGGACTCCGGCTCGGACTCGGACCCGGAGCGTCTGGCGCCTCCGCCCCCAGCGGTGACGTCACACGACGAGATCTCGGAGTCGGACAACGAATCGCCGGACAAGAGTTTCCAGTGTCATATATGCAAGAAGTGGTACTCTACTAGGGTCACTTTGAAGTAAGTATCCTACTCATTTCATTTTTCATTTTCAAAAAGCAGCCACATTAAATTTTTTTGACGACTTCTGTGGCGCGTCGGGCGAACACACGACTGCGACGCAGAAGGTTGCGGGTTCGATTCCCGCCGGGAACAAGTATTTATGCTGACCATAAATTCTTGTTTCTGGTTCTGGGTGTTTCCTATATATATAATATGTATATATTTACAAAAAAAAAGTAAGTATATAAGTAGTTTATCCGTTATCTGGCACCCATAACACAAGCATTAAGTTGCTTAGCTTGGGGCTGGATGGCGATGTGTAATATGTCCTGAAATATTTATTTATTTATTTAAATTGGTACTGGGCCGGCCATGTCAGTCGCATGCCGGATGAACTTTGGGCTAATAACAACCCTAACTAACGGAAGACGACAATCCGGCGGACCATGCCGAAGGTGGCGCGACGACTTGGACAAATTTCTGGCAGATTGGCAATCCGACGCACAAGATCGCGATCAGTGGAGGGGGAGTAGAGAGACCTTTGCTCTGCAGTGGGACACTACAGGCTCATAATAAATAATAATAATAAAAGTTCTTTATTATCATAAATATTAATATCAAACAAAAACATTACAATAAGAAAGTATTGATATGACGTAAAATGAATTTCCTTTGTCGGGCTAGAGGCGCCTATAAAAGCTTAAAATACCTAAGTACAGAGTAGAGCCTCGATAATCCGTACTCAGGCTAATCCGAACTGCTGACTTGGTTTGGATTGGGCTGATGAAAGTGACTTGTCCTTATCCGAAAAGATGATGCTGCGTAATTTGAGGGATAAAGCCTTTTTTATGGTCAATAAATAGAACCCGCCAAACTAAAATTGATGACCGTATTCTGTTGTTTAAATATGTTTGTTATAATAACCTCAATAAATATATTCTGTCAAATATACTTGCATTTTTAAACATACTATAATCCGAACGCTCCGTGAGTCTTTTTTGGTAGTTCGGATTATCGAGGCTCTACTGTATAACAATTGTGGTGATGTAACTAGGAGGGACTATTAACACACTGAAAGTATACTGTTAACTGAATATTTATTGAGTAAAAACAGGGTTTGTACTAATTAAACAAGGTACATATCATTTTTATTTTTGAATTTCCAAAAGTCGTGGAAAAAAAGTTGTTTGTTAAGGTGCACGGAAGTAGCTGTGGGATTCAGGGACTCCACTCACCACATTTATCAATCAAACGTCCGGAAACACTATATACTTATTTATTTGCTATTTGGTTACTTAATTCTTTAGTAAAATAGTTTGTTTTATAAATATTGTAAACAACGTAACAATGTCGAGTCACCACCGATTAGAGAGTGAAGTTAGGTACACACGGGATGCGTTTCGATCGCGGTGCATTCTACGTTTCGTTTTACGCTAATAAGATGCGCACGCGATGACACGAATGAACTATAAGTAATGCAATTGACATACTACCGGTTTCACCTGACTATGCCTATGAATTATTTGTTGAGTAGATATTTAATGATTTTAATTGTGTAGAATGTTGTGAAAGAGGAAGTATATGTCTGTACCTTGAAAATGTATTTTAGTTTAAGTTAATAACATGAATAAATATTTTATATATATAAATAATATAAGTATATGTAATGTACCTAAACAGTGGTAATAAAATGTAAGTGTAAGTAAATTTTTATTTGTAAGTATGTGAGGCACCCACATAGCCCTCAATGGCTTGCTAGTATAATTACCAATAACCCTGAGGAGGCTCACAGTTAAGCTATGCTTGCTGATCGTTTACGGTTCGATGGGTGACCAATTAGTGTGGCAAAAATGTGTTTCCGTGAGCCCCTCCGTGCTTTGGAAGGCACGTTAAGCCGTTGGTTTTAATGGCAAAAGAACAGCTTTCTGTTTCGGCTTTCTGTCGGCTTTCGGCAGACAGCTTTCTGTCTCCAGCTTTCTGTTTTATATACCAAAACCTTCCTCTTGAATCACTCTATCTATTAAAAAAACCGCATCAAAATCCGTTGTGTAGTTTTAAAGATCTAAGCATACATAGGGACAGACAGCGGGAAGCGACTTCATCATCACTACATAGTATAAAATAAAGTCACTTTTCGCCGTCCCTATGTGCCTTTGTATGCTTAGATCTTTAAAACTACGCAACGGATTTTGATGAGGTTTTTTTTAATACATAGAGTGATTAAAGAAGAAGGTTTTTAGATATAATGCATGCATAATATAGCCGTGCGAAGCCGGGGCGGGTCGCTAGTTGTTTTATACTATGTAGTGGTTTTAAAAGCCGATTTTTAACCCCCGAAGCAAAAGCTACGGGGTGTTATAAGTTTGACGTGTCTGTGTGTGTGTGTCTGTCTGTGGCATCGTATCTCCCGAACGGATGAACCGATTTTGATTTAGTTTTTTTTGTTTGAAAGGTGAATTATAATTAATCTTAATCCTTCCAGGATCCACCGTCGTTCGCACCAGAACCGCGGCGGCGGGGGTTCGAACCCGCGACCCCGGCAACGTTCCTCGGACAGGTACGAGTGTGACATATGCAGCGAGACCTTCCCGAGGCGAGAGAAACTTTACATGCACAAGTAAGTTGGGAATATTCGACACATGTGGTGAATCTTTTTTTACTATAGAAACTTGCTTAATATCGTGTATTTTTACACATAAAATGATATTTGTAGTTTTGGCTTAAAAAATAATTCGACACATGTGGTGAATCTTTTTTTTCCATAGAAACGTGCTTAATATCGTGTATTTTTACACAGAAATTAAGATTTAATCGTTTTCGACTGAAACAATAATTGACCACATGTGGTCAATTTATTTTTTCTATAGAAACTTGTTTAACATTGCCATTTTTAACACATCAATTTCTATTTGTTCTCTTTGGCTTATAGAAAAAATCGCCTCATGTGCCAGCCATCCACACCTCAAACAAGTATTTACTTGTTTAAGCGAAAAACAA
Organism: Idaea aversata; assembly: GCA_907269075.1. Taxonomy (NCBI): domain Eukaryota; kingdom Metazoa; phylum Arthropoda; class Insecta; order Lepidoptera; family Geometridae; genus Idaea; species Idaea aversata. The sequence continues at coordinate 1,917,687 of OU026083.1, forward strand.
ATATTTATATCTGTGTTAAATTGAATCAAATATCTAAGCATAAATATACAATGTGTTTCAAGGGGTTTTAATACGAAAGAGAGTTGTTCTAGACGTCTAGGCGAACACCTTTTGTTCTACGACTTTTGGAAATGCGAACTTTTCGATAATTCTGAAAGAATTTTTACTTGAAAATCAGCTGTTTCATACAAGAACTTCGAACGAAATGTTCGAATTTCCAAAAGTTGTTCGCCTCGACATCTAGAACAACCTTCTTTCGTATTAAAACCCCTTCGCTGAAACACGAATTGCACGTTTAAATATATTAGATGTTCTTTTTGGCTTGAAGAAAAATCCGCCACAGAAGTTAGTTATGATAATAAAATTGTTTCTTTATTTTGTTTAAGGTCTGAGAGTCACCGCGGCGCGATGACGTTCCGTTGCGAGGTGTGCCGCCGTTGCTTCGAGCACGACGACGAGCTGCAGCCGCACCGGGCTGCGCACACGCAGGACGAACGGGACGGTCAGTTCACATTGTTTGAATATACCTATGACAAGGGTGGTCGAAACTAGCTTGACCTATGATAACTCTAGTGACAAGTTGCTCGACAAATCTAGTCAAAACTAGCTTGACCTATGACAAAACTAGCTTGACCTATGAAAAGTCTAGTGACAAGTTGCTCGACAAATCTAATCAAAACTAGCTTGACCTATGACAAAACTAGTCAAAACTAGCTTGACCTATGACAAAACTAGCTTGACCTATGACAAGTCTAGTGACAAGTAGCTCGACCTATGACAAGTCTGGTCAAAACTAGCTTGACATATGACAAGTCTGGTGACTTCTCGCAAGACCTGTGAAAAGTCTGACGACTCACTCAACTCATGAAAAGTCTTGTGACGATCACTCGACCTGTAAAATGTTCTAAATGTAACCTTCCAGGTCGTTGTACGGAATGCGGCGCGACGTTCCCGAGCTACTCCCCGCTGCGGCGCCACGTGCAGCGCGCGCACGGCTCGGGCGCGGGCGGCGGCGCCGGCACCGGAGGGGGCGCACACTCGTGCTCGCACTGCGGCAAGCGGTTCACGCAGCTACACTTCCTCGCCAGGCACATGCAGAACCACGCTAAGCAGTTGTACAGATGTGTTGTGTGTAAGGTTAGTTGTGTTTCGATCACATTTGACCTTTACAAAGTCACAAAAGTGACTTTAACAGTTTCAATTACCTTTACCTTAGCAAGTGAAAATAGCTGTTATGAGCGGGTATCCTGAAACGCTTTTTTGCCTAACTAACTGGACTATAACAAGTGAAAAAAGTTACTACCTTTACCTTAGCAAGTGAAAAAAGCTGTTATGAGCGGGTCTCCTAAAACGCTTTTACCTTTGTAACAAAATGCCTTAAACGCATAATATCTAATTTGTTGTATCTAAATTGTAAAATATCTAATACGACCCGCCCCGGCTTCGCACGGCTATATTATGCATGTATTATACATATAAACCTTCCTCTTGAATCACTCTATCTATTAAAAAACCGCATCAAAATCCGTTGCGTAGTTTTAAACATCTAAGCATACATAGGGACAGACAGCGGGAAGTGACTTCACTCACTACATAGTATAAAATAAAGTCACTTTTCGTTGTCCCTATGTCCTTTTGTATGCTTAGATCTTTAAAACTACGCAAAGGATTTTGATGCGGTTTTTTTTAAATAGATAGAGTGATTCAAGAGGAAGGTTTATTTGTATAATACATGCATAATACAGCCGTGCGAAGCCGGGGCGGGCCGCTAGTTGTTTTATACTTCTGTATTATTTTGTTTACATACATGTGTGTTGGCCCCCAGGCTTCGTTCGCCCGCGCCGACCAACTCGCTCAACATCTCAACAGTCACCTCGCCAACTACAAGCGCCTCAAGCCCTAGTTTATCATCGAGGAATTCGCCACGTGTGGTGAATATTGTTTTACTAATTTATCAGGTTTTTGTCACACACACATGCCTATTGGACGATTTTTGTTGTAATTTTATAGAAAAAATGAAATTCGCCACGTGTGGTGAATATTGTTTTACTAATGTATCAGGTTTTTGTCACACACACATGCCTATTGGACGATTTATGTTGTTATTTTATACAAAAAATGAAATTCGCCACGTGTGGTGAATATTGTTTTACTAATGTATCAGGTTTTTGTCATACACACATGCCTATTGGACGATTTTTGTTATAATTTTATAGAAAAAATGGAATACGCCACGTGTGGTGAATATTGTTTTACTAATGTATCAGGTTTTTGTCACACACACACATGCCTATTGGACGATTTTGTTGTAATTTTATCGAAAAAATGAAATTCCCCACGTGTGGTTATCTGGCACCCATAACACAAGCAATAAGTTGCTTAGCTTGGGGCTGGATGGCGATGTGTAATATGTCCTGAAATATTATATTATATATTATATTATAATAATATTAAACTTTGAGGTTTTTATGGAATATTTTTTTTTATTTTTATGGAATATTGTTTTACTAATGAATCAGCTTTTCTTTACACACATGTCCTATTGGAAAAATGATGGTATATTTTTATTTCTTTTGAAAAAAATGAAATTCGTCACATATGGTGAATGTGACTGTGAAAATGGCCGTGTAGAAGTGGAATTGGCCACGTGTAATGAATATTTTATTTTACAGAAATGTTTCCAGCTTTTCGACACACACATTCGAAAGTTATTATCACTAGTTTCAAAAAAATTAAATTCGCCACACGTAAAATTTACCACGCGTGGTGAATTTTTTGTTATGACTACGTTATATGTGGAAATTCCTACACGCGATGAATTTAATAGGTATATTTGTTTTAATTGAATGGTTTATTGTTAGATTCGTCACATGTGGCGAATTTTCTTACTCGATTAGTGAACCAAAAAAAATTCTGTCCGGCATTTTTTTATGCGAAATTATGAAAAGAGAAAAAAATTGTTGTTTTTTTTTAAGTACTGAAATGGTTTTTATTAATTTAGCACCGATTGTATAGGTTAAGCAAATATTTATACAGGGTGTTTCGAAAATCACCATCAAGTGGGCCGAGAGGTATCGGACATATCGGTTCTGGAAAAAAAAGGATGTTTATTGTGCAAAACGTCATAATTAAAATATTATTATTTGTGACAGATGTTGCTAATCTAACCTTGTATAAATATGAGTTTTTTCGGCTTAACCGAGACGTTTTCACTGCGACGACGATGAAGAAAAAAATATTGATTTTTTTTTCAAAACCGACATGATATCCCCCTTGCTTTCTTTTTACTTGAGTTACGGGGCACCCTGTATAGTACAGTGTGTATCAAAAACCTTGTAATGCCTCTTAGGTACTTGTCCCCCGTAGTCCCCCTTACTTTACCCAAAAATATTTAAAAAAAACCGGATTTTTTTGTAAAATTGCTCTAAATCACCCTAAAATGAAACCCATTTAATAAGACTCCACTGTCTGTCTATCACCCAGGCTGTATCTCATGACCCGTGATAGCTAGACAGTTGAAATTTCAACAGATTATGTATTTCTGTTGCCGATATAACAACAAATACTAAAAATAGAATATAATAGTACGTAACTCTTTGTGCGCGAGTCCGACTCGCACTTGGCCGTATAATTTTGGAAGTAACTAGTATACCTAAGAGATAATGGTTTTTGCTACACACTGTATAATATAAAGAATGGGTGTATACACATTGCCTTTTATAAAGATATTTATATTGAGTGGTAGAGATATCTAAACCTAGCACCGTCCCCGGTTTCACCCGCGTAACTCCCGATCCCGTGGGAATATCGGGATATAAAGTACCCTATGTTACTGTCAATGAATCAATGTATCCTCCTGTATACCGAGTTTCATCTAAATCGGTCCATTACTTTCGGAGCCTATACAATACAAACAAATGATCAATCTTTCCTCTTTTCTCTTTTTTATATTAGTATTAACTTGGAAATTAGAAGGTTTTTTTAGGTTATATTAAAAATTGCATATTTCTAAAATTAACTACGACTTTAGTCAATTAAAAAAAAGAGGTTATACCTGCTTTTTTAGGGTTCCGTAAGGTAAAAAAGGGACTTTTTTGTTGTTATAAGATCACTTTTTTTGTCCATCTGTTTCAAAATTTTTAAAACTTGGAAAAGTTAATAAAAGTTATATAGTGTTGAGGTCATTGAACTTTAATTTAAAGGTTAATGACCTCTCCGTGTAAGTTTCAGCTGATTTTCGTATGGACTTAAATTTAAAATTTTCAAATATCTTAAAGTCTTTATCATTTTACTTAATTTTCAAGTTTTTATTACTAGCTTTCGCCCGTGACTTCGTCCGCATAAGTTTTGAATTTTTCAAAACCTCTTTTGAGCTGTACGTTGATATAACAGTCAGACAGGACTTTGAATTTGATATATGTATATAGATTTTAATTATCTTTCTTAAAAAAAAATGTAAGGAAACCCTTAGGTTTTTTTAACTTAGGTTTTTTTATCACCCTGTATATTTTTCTTTAAAATAAATCACAGTATTTTTTTTTGTAGGTTTTATAATAATTTCTTCAAAAGCGGAACTCGAACCTGCAACTTAAAATTATCTCTATGTACCACTGTTATATAAATATCTTTTATAATATTAATTGTATGAAATACAATGTGTTCCAACAAGGGGTATTATAATACAAAAGGGGTTGTCCAGAAAATGTACGACAAAAAACTTTTTTTTTTTAATTTTATGTTATGTTTAGAGGAAGTCAAGTCTAATTAATTTTTTTGAAGTGAAAACTTCTTATGGCGCGTTGGGTACTTTTGTGGGTGAGCATTTTCAGCCGTTCTCGCGACAGACGACAGATTTTCTCGCGACAGATGAGATTTTACACAGATATACAGTTTTTTAATTTGGATGTGAGTGTATTAAGACGTACATATGGTATTTTTTAACGGACGACTATTGACGGACGACAAATGTCGGACGGCTATTGACGGACGACAAATGTCGGACGACTATTGACGGACGACTATTGACGGACGACTATTTGTTGGACGACAAACGTCGGACGACTATTTATATTTTATATTTTTTTTTTTTCATCTAAAACTCTTTTTGCGTATGTTCTCGCGACATATGAGATTTTACACAGATATACAGTTTTCACTTCTGCCTGCACTCCCGGAGTGCGCTGTTTTTTTTATACTAATTTGGATTAATTCACATTGATACGTCTTGAAAATTAAGTTAGGATGTGTGCCTTCTGAACGCGCCCTCCAAAGAGAAGAAGGCATAAGAAACTCATGGGGTATTTGTGATCATGGTCACAAAGGTAAATATTACAAATATTTAAAGGTATTATTTGTAATAGAGCAATTAAAGTCACGTCCATGGGCTCTTATCATTAAGGAAAATTAGCTGTTTATTTTGGAAATAATAGTGTTTAAAATAATATTCAAAGTTTAAAAAACAAATAAAAGTCACAGGTCAATGACCTCTAACTCCAAAAAACAGCTGATTTTTAGAATAAATAACATTTACCCATGAGTTTATTGTGCCTTCTTCTCATTGGTTGGCGCGTTCCGAAGGCACACATCCTAACTATTTTTTTAAGACGTTTCAAATTAATGCATTGCGTGACTCCTATTGAACAAAAAAAAAATGATTTGCATCAAAATTTTCAAAAAAAAATGTATTTTAAAATTTCACCAACCCCCGTTATTCTTGAATACCCATGTCGAAACACATTGAATAAAGCTTCGCACAAACAGAGCCGGTCTGTGTATTTAACCGGTTCTGTTTGAGTGATACGTTTTACTAGCTGTTCCCCGCGGTTTCACCTGTATAAATCCGATTGATCGAGTAACTTTCGCATTTAATATCAGTATGGATGGGTTAGCTACACCCGTTTTACAACACAGACAGACAGATAAACATTCGTAATATAAGTAGGATTTCGAGTGATTCTCTTTATTTGTTTCGTCGCCTAAATGATTTTATTTAATAAAAATAGTTTTTTTACTGCGTTAACTCTACCATTTTGATAGAAATTAATGATTTTTTGATTTAATTAATTCTACCATCACTACATAGTATAAAACAAAGTCGCTACCCGCTGTCTGATGCGATGATTTTAATGCGGTTTTTTTTAATAGATAGAGAGATTTCAAGAGGAATGTTTTAAAGTAGGTATTATACACGCATAATATAGCCGTGAGAAGCCGGGGCGGGTCGCTAGTTTTGATATAATTTAATGAATTATTGGTAGAGAAACAATTAAACAATCTTGGTATAATTAATTCTTCCAATAATACCCAATAATTCTACCATTTTGGTAGAATTAACTACTTAGTACTTGGTATTACTTCCACTATTCTTCCATTTTAGTAGAATTACCTACTACAGCCATATGGGACATTCCATCTTAAAGTATTAATGCTTTGTGACCAGAAGGCCAATTCTCGTAAATAAAATTGCATTTCGATTACAAAAAAACAAATGGTTGTCTGTAAAGTCGGTTTACGGACGATAATTTTACGTGATAACGTTTTATGAGAACGACGAAATTTTTTTTTTGTTAAGTATTCCATTATTATTTTTCCTTTATATAAGTCAATTCACACTCGTCACTCGTCACCATAACACAAGCCCAGATGAGCGATATTAAATACTCTATGTTTTAACGGGAACGGTCGCGTCATGGTTATGTCACCATGACGCATGACGTCACACAATATTACCGTGACGCTTTTTTGTGAGTGAAAGTCATATTCTTGAAAATGCCAAAAGCCAACTTTGAGGGTACTTTGAGCTACTTTGAGGGTACTTTGAGCTACTTTGAGGGTATTTTGAGCTACTTTGACGGTATTTTTTGCAATCGAAATGATATTACAATATAATTTAAACAGTGCTATTACGAGAATTGGCTTTCTGATGTCATAACACAATGCGTTATGTTTTTTTAATATACATATCTAACACAGACACGCATAATTTTTAAAATAATGTGTTTTAGATTTTCTTTTACAAAAACGTGTTTTCTTTCTTTATTTCTAATTGCTTTTGCTATGTTAAAATTTACCATTTTGGTAGATATTTCTTTAATGTACTGAGTAAAATCTAACATTCTATCATTTTTAGTAAAAAAAAATATTACTTCTACTATTTTTTTTATAGAAATTGCTATTATTTCGAATTAAATTCTACCATTTGGTAGGATTTTAATCACTACATAGTATAAACAAAATCGCTTCCTGTTGTCTGTCTGTCCCTATGTATCTTTAAAACTATGCAACGGAATTTAATAAGGTTTTTTTAATAGATAGAGTGATTCAAGAGGAAGGTTTATATGTATAATACATGCATAATACAGCCGTGCGAAGCCGGGGCGGGTCGCTAGTTGTTTATAAATATAACACTTAAGAGGAAAGGGTACCGGCGCTCTCTCCATACAAACGTAGTCGACTGTTTCCTTTCTGGATAATGACACTAGCACAAATGTTTTTGTTGCATTAAACTTATATATAACTGCCATGACCATGTCTTTATGAAAAATGAAAAATATCAAGACATAGGGTCATAGTCATGGCAGTTAAAGGTTTTATGCAACATAAATATTTGTGCTAGTGTCATTATCCAGGGAGGAAACAGTCGACCACGTTTGTATGGAGAGAGCGTCGGTACCCTTTCACCTTAAATATAGAATGACTTATGTGCCTGTAGTTTTCCACACATTTCAAACTGGATCACGGCACTACTGGTAGACTATCAAATACAGAGAATTACTTATACAATGTGTTTCAGCGAAGGGGGTTTAATACAAAAGGGGGTTGTTCTAGACGCGAACAACTTTTGTTCTACGACTTTTGGAAATTCGAACTTTTTTTTTTTCAATAATTCTGAGGGAATTTTTACTTGAAAATCAACTGTTAAAAAACTTACAAAATGTTCGAATTTCCAAAAGTCGTGGAACAAAAGTTGTTCGGTTAGACGTCTAGAACCCCCTTTCGTATTAAAACCCCTTCGCTGAAACACATTGTATATTTTAAAGTGTAATTATCGCCTTTGTATAAAGCAATTTTTGTATGAAACTAAATACTATATGTAGTCAATTTATATAAAAAAAACTGCGTGGCGCCCTTACAGGATTCGCCACATGTGGCGAATTTGAAAAGTAATTCGTTACACGTTGAATTTATAAGGGTAATGGCGAGTTTGGAAAAGTAATTCGTCACAAGTGGCGAGTTTTTAAAACATTAATCGCCACACGTGGCGAGTTTTGCACTTGAGTAGTTATATTAAACACATTTTATCTAAAGATATTGTTATAAGAAAAATATAAGTTTGTTTTCGAATAAAATACGCAAACTACGACTGATTGGATTTGTAAAAAGTCCAAAATCTACCATTTTAGTAGAAAAATAACAGTTTACGTGGATAAATCTACCGTTACGTAGTAATTGCTAGATTTTTCTATTTCTAATATTTTTTTTACCATTTTGGTAGATTTCTACATTATATGGTAGAAATGAATCATTCTACTACAAATACAATATGTACTATAGAAAATTAAGTTTTTTTTTGTATTTAAAATTTACTTTATTGTATAAGAAAATTGTGTTAAATATTTCTTAGGTTAGTTTAAAGTATAAATAATACAGCTGAATGGGATTCTACCATTTTGGTAGAAGTTACTATTATGTACTGAGTAAATTCTACCATTGGTAGGGTTTTTGAAAAAATGAATATAATGTACCGTCGTCGGTAGGATTTTTATTGCTTCTACTAATATGGTAGAAATGTATATTATGGCGAGTCAATTCTACCATTTTAGTAGAAATTGCTATGCTGTACTGAGTAAATTCTACTATTTGGTAAAAGTTTTATTCTACTGTTTTTTTATAGAATTTGCTATTATGTACTGAGTAAATTCTACCATTTGGTAGGATTTTTATTGCTTTTATTGGATAATTAATGTGAGATTGGGATGGGAGAGTGCAAAATCACTTAGACATACATACACAATCTATTATTATATTAATATAGAGTTTTATTTAAAATAGTGTGTTTTATTTTCTACCAAAACCACGGAATAGATAAAGTTAAAACAATCGCGCACAGAATTACTACAGCCTAATCGTCATACTTGACCCTCCTTTAATATTTAGCTTAACTCGAAAAACATTCCTTTACATTAGTTTATTGGGCAATCTATTGCACCGGAACTAAAAATAAATAAATTTATTTATTGAATAAAAACATGTTAACAATTTACAAAATGAATCTGCTGGCATTCGACTAGTCGAGACTGTGTTCCGAATGCCAGATGAAATAATAATAATATTGCAGGACATTCCACACATCGCCATCTAGCCCCAAGCTAAGTAACTAGACTTGTGTTATGGGTGCTAGACAACGGATATACTACTTATATACTTTTTCTTTTGTGAATATATATTAATATTATGGTTGTTTCTATGTATTATAAGGTAGACCACAGACAAATATCTAAGCATAAATACATGTCTGAGGCGGGAATTGAACCCGCAACCCCGTGATTGGCAGTCCGGCATGGTGACCATTGTGCCAACTAGATCGTCTTGACAAACAAACGTTAGTTTTTTAGTATTTATCGTTATAGCGGCAACAGAAATACAGTGAAAATTTAAACTCATGAGATACAGCCTGGTAACAGACAGACAGACAGCGAAGTCTTAGTAATAGGGTCCCGTTTTTACCCTTTGTACAGTCACATTACCAATTAGCTGAACCCCCCACGTGACCCAGAGCTTATTCGCACATCTATATATAAGGTTGTACAGTTATGTTACATGATATATTTTTTTAAAACAATATACTATACAATATTCACTACATAGTATAAAACAAAGTCGCTTTCTCTGTCCCTATTTCCCTTTGTAAGCTTAAATCTTTAAAACTACGCAACGGATTTTGACGCGGTTTTTTTTAGTAGATAGAGTGATTCAATAGGAAGGTTTATATTTATAATACATGCATAATATAGCCGTGCGAAGCCGGGGCGGGTCGCTAGTAATATAATATAAAAAAAACAACAAAATACGTAAATACTATAAATACTACGAATGAGCTCTGGGTCACGTGGGGTTCAGCTAATTGGTAATGTGACTGTACGTACGGAATCCTAACTACTTTTAACACGGATGAAGCCGCGAGTCGTAGCCAGTAACATCACAAGACAAAATAAGCTTGATAATCGATTAATTTACCAATCAACATAATTTCACAGTGAAATGATTAACAAAAGATCAAAAATCACTTTACTTTAAGCTATTTAACTAGATGTCAACACAATGATATATAACTATTTAATTTTGTCATGTAAGTATTTAAAATCAGTTCTTTACCATCCAAATGATGCCTGGAAGAGATCGCTTTCGAGCGATAAGGCCGCCCATTTGTGCAAATTGCATTTTTAACCCCCTTTATTTTCCTTTTTTTTGTATATGGCAAAACAACGTTTGACGGAATAGCTAGAATCTTTGTTTCGTTTTTTTCCCCGGGAATAGATACGGTACCCTAAAAACACGACGTTCACTGATTATATTACATTTTTAGGTCTAATTTTACTATTAAAATTAGAATTCAACGGCGCAAGTAAGAAAAGGTTTGGATTCGCAACAGCTGAAACATTTGTTAACATCAATGCAAGTATAACTACAGAACCAACTACTCACAGAACGAATGCACCAACAACAGCCGCTGCCCTTATGCCTACGTTTAAAACAAACAAAATAAACGATTCGGGCATTATTCGTATGGTACGAAATGAAAAAATAAAGACATATCCAAAAATAACGCGTGCAAGCCACGCTATAGAAGCCTTTAACAAATTAGTGCGCCCAAATCCCAAAGAAATAGGCCGTTCAGGTAATCTTCAAAAGATAGACGTCAAGAAATTTGAAATGGACTCAATAATAGACAACATATTTAGAAATATGAACAAAAAAGGTGTTAATCCAGCTGAATTGGACGAACAGGAATTTAAGAACGCAATGGGCAGAGCTATGACTGATATGGGTGATACAAAAGAAATGAACGAATATATAAAGAATATGGATGAAAATATGAGCGATTCGAACGAAAATATAAGAGATATAAAAGAAAATACGCGAGAAACTGAAGAAATGGGTGAAGATTTAAGCAAAATCTATCTCTCCGAATTGGATGCAATAAAATTATTGGATTTATCAGAAGAAAATCGTAATCAAGAAAAACCGATTCGTAATAAAAACAAAAATACAAAAGATTTAAAACAAAATAATGACAAAACGAAATTCTTAAACAACATACGACAAAAAATAAAAACTGCATCAAGCAATATGCCAACCAAAAAACCTATTACAATAAGCGAGAATTCAATGAGCAAAAAACCAATGCCAACGAGAAATAGACCGAAAAATGTGAGACAGAGTTATAAAAAACAGGGAAAACCTAAAAATGTAATCAAAATGGAATTTAATGATAATATAAAAAGATTGGAAAGATATTTACAGAGTGTGGAAGATTTAGAATATGAAATAGACCCTAGAGATGCATTGAATTTTGCTATACGATAGTAAATAAGACATACATTTTTATGATATTTATGGTTTTTGTTATTATTTGTGACATTGTCATTTTTAATTCTATTGTTTTGAAATCTTTTGTGACCATTTTAAATTCTAGATGTGCTATATTCTAATTTTTTTTTATTTTTTTTAAGTGTATTATAATTTTTTGTTTGTATTAGATACTATTTATGACATTACAATTTGTTTGTATATATTTTATTAAGTAGGTACACGTAATTTCAATTTGTGGGGTTCAGCTAATTGGTAATGTGACTGTACCTAGTTACTTAATGAGTTAATAATATTGATTTTAATGTCTTAAACAAATAAATTGAATTAAATGAATATAATTAAAGACAAAATAGTAATAAAAATATTTATTAACAAAAAGCGGCCAAGTGCGAGTCGGACTCGCTCACGAAGGGTTCCGTACCATGTTGTATTTTTCTGTTTTTAGTACATATTTGTTATAGCGGCAACAGAAATACAATATCTCTATACATATATCTATTTAGCTATCACGGTTTATGAGATACATCCTGGTGACAGACAGACGAACTAAGGGGCCTTTCCATACAGCTCAATGCCCAAAACTCTTCACTACATAGTTATCATCATCACTACATAGTATAAAATAAAGTCACTTTTCGCCGTCCCTATTTTCCCTTTGTATGCTTAGATCTTTAAAACTACGCAACGGATTTTGATGCGGTTTTTGAAGTTATTGAAGTTATACTTCTTTAGGCGCGTTATGAAAAAATGATGAGAGTGAAATTTTACAAAAGCGTCACACAGAATTCTCACGTCACACAAAATTCTCACGTCACACAAAATTCTCACGGGAGAAGTTGTTTAAATCTAAATTGAACTTTATTGATTGTGTTGACAATCCTTTTCCAGTCCAGAGTTTTTTGTCGGACGAGTTTTTTGTCGGACGAGTATTTTGTCGGACGAGTTTTTTGTCGGACGAGTTTTTCGTCGGACGAGTTTTTCGTCGGACGAGTTTTTTGCCGGACGAGTTTTTTGTCGGACGAGTTTTTTGTCGGACGAGTTTTTTGTCGGACGAGTTTTTTGTCGGACGAGTTTTTTGTCGGACGAGTTTTTTGTCGGACGAGTCTTTTGTCGGACGAGTTTTTTGTCGGACGAGTTTTTTGCCGGACGAGTTTTTTGTCGGACGAGTATTTTGTCGGACGAGTTTTTTGTCGGACGAGTATTTTGTCGGACGAACTTTTCGTCGGACGAGTTTTTTGCCGGACTTTTTTTTTTTTTTTTTTTTTTTTTTGTTTTTTTTTTTTTTAAATAATGCCAAAGAAGTATAATTTTAATAGATAGAGTGATTCAAGAGAAAGGTTTGTAAGTATAATACATACATAATATAGCCGTGCGAAGCCGGGGCGGGTCGCTAGTTAATAATAATCTTTAAAAATGGGGTATTTAAATAAAATAAAATGTTGAAGGTAGTTTTAAGGATTTTTTTTCCCTCACATCAACTGTTCAAACAGTCGTTATCTGCTGTCAGTTCGGAAGTTATCTTCGCAAAGTCAACTATTCACGCAATTAATTTGAGTAAACAATAAATTCGTTCAGTAGGTACATGTCATTTTTCAACAATTTCTCTGTTAAATACAGTGATTTTATCAGCTCAACTGGATAATGTCGGTAATGGAGCGGGGTATGTAGATTCATTTGCCGTTTCCACTATGTAATTTTCATCATCATCACATCAGCCACAGGACGTCCACTGCTGAACATAGGCCTCCCCCAAAGACTTCCAGAGCGATCGGTCGCATGCTCTTTGCATCCAACGACTTCCCGCGGCCTTAATTAAGTCGTCCGTCCATCTAGTCGGAGGCCGTCCCGCGCTGCGCTTTCCGGTACGTGGTCTCCAATCTAAGACTTTTAATGTAATTTAATGTAATGTTTTAAACCCTCGATCGTAACGAGTGGTCTCCACCACTCGTCGCCGACAGGCAAGTGGTAGAATAAACGTCAAACAATCATAGTCAATCTTAAGAAACGATTTTCGAAAAATATTTGTATCTTTTGAGATTATTTCGGACGTTCGTCGGTAATTACCAGTTTTCAATTTTCTGCGTGAAAACGAATATAAATTGACATTTATTTCGACGATGAACGATTCATAAATACAGAAAATATGTCATGGAAGGCGAGTATGACTTGTAGGCGTATACGACGAAGCTATGTCACACGAGCGATTCAAAAATAGAGCCCCTGGTCGTACCTATGCAATAGCCGTGCTAAACCATTTTTTTAACACGCTTTTTTATTTTTAAATAAAGTTTCTTTGTTTCTCTTATTTTTTTCGCCATCAGTACAAAAAATTAAGTGACTTTATTTTGAATATTGCTAAATTTGATATTATGGTTTGATGCTAGTGTTAACAAGGGTTTCTTTGTTGTGAAACGAAAGGAAATCGCTACACAAAAGCCTTTGGACATATGGCATAGTAACTTAAAATGCCACGGTGGATTTTGAAACCCATGTCAATCGATAGAAGGCATTACAGTGAACAAATAATGCCTTCACACCGAACCTCTAAAGCGTCTCGGAACCGGGATATACAAAGAAACGTGATTCGTTTAAGGCCAGTGTGAGGCTGTCAATTTCCATACAAAAAGCGGTAACGTTTTCCCCCCATAAACGAAGACAGATTTTGATAATTTTTAAAAAATGTTCTAGATCTAATGGAAAAAGTTACTTAGCTTGGGGCTAGATGGCGATGTGTGGAATGTCCTGCAATATCTTTTTATTAGTAAAAGGGTGATCCTCTTAATTAGGCTAAATAAAATACATAAGTTGTAAAATACAGTTTATTCATTTAAAACTTAACATTAACTTAAACTTAGATGGTAGTACCATCTTACCAAAGAATTAATAACTTAAAAAAATACCAGTAAAAAAAAAAAAACCAGGATCTCTCCACAAACCGTCGGAAGGCAATCGAAACGAAAAAAAAATAAATAATTGCTGCCCTTTTTTACTCCCGCGACTTTTGACGTGTTGCCATCCTTGTCTTTTCAGTTTTATTCGTTTCGGTAGCCTTCCGATGGTTTCTGAATGAGCCTGCTGGTCAAGAGACTTTTTATTATTTTACTAGCGACCCGCTCCGGCTTCGCACGGCTATATTATGCATGTATTATACATATAAACCTTCCCCTTGAATCACTCTATCTATTAAAAAACCGCATCAAAATCCGTTGCGTAGTTTTAAAGATTTAAGCATACATAGGGATATAGGGACAGAGAAAGCGACTTTGTTTTATACTATGTAGTGATAGTGATACCCGATCCGGGAAGGCAAAAGTTTCCAATCCCATACAGCCTCACTTTTACAAACAACTGTCTAGCTATTACAGACATACATGTATATTTAACTACTAGCTGTTCCCCGCGACTTTGTACGCGTGGTAGTTTTGTTTTATCTACTAAAACCTTCCTCTTGAATCACTCTATCTAAAAATAACCGCATCAAAATCCGTTGCGTAGTTTTAAAGATCTAAGCATACAAAGGGACAGACGGACAGCGGAGTCTTAGTAAAAGGGTTCCATTTTTACCCTTTTGGGTACGGAACCCTGAAAAAGTAAATTATATAGTGTGTAAAAAACCCTTTATAACGTAAATAAATTAAACTTCACTATCACTACATAGTATAAAACAGAGTCGCTTTCTCTGTCCCTATATCCCTATGTATGCTTAAATTTTTAGAACTACGCAACGGATTTTGATGCGGTTTTTTTTAATAGATAGAGTGATTCAAGAGGAAGGTTTATATGTATAATACATGCATAATATAGCCGTGCGAAGCCGGGGCGGGTCGCTAGTTAAAGCTAAAACATATTTTTCTTAGTCTAAAATTCGCATTAAATTATAAAAGCAAATATTTTTTCGTTGTTTGCATTGAATAGGCTTCGAAACTACTGGACCGATTTAGATGAAACTCGGTATGAGGATACATTGATTCATTGACAGTGACATTGGGTACTTTATATCCCGATATTCCCACGGGATCGGGAGTTACGCGGGTGAAACGGAGCGTTGTTAGTGGTTAATATATAGGAAAGTTGTCATCAACAATATTTGCCCACGCGTGAAGGCCTCCTATTAAATCCTTTATCTTAAATTTCCGTTCGTTTTCAAGTATTTTATTAATTTTATCACAAACTATCTGCGAGTCGTTGCCTCGGCGACATACTAACGTCACTGAAAAAATAAAATAAAAAATAATGTGAATAATATATCAAGCCATTTTTTTTTTGACGTGATAACGATTTATAAATTGGTGAACACCTGCAATCTCAAAAAAGTGTGACGTCACGCGTCGTTACTGGAACGCCTCATGTTATTGACAAGGTAACTATAGCAACGTTTTATAGTTGCCATGGTTACCATCAATGTTTTCTTATGACGTTATCACGTAAAATTATCGTCCGGAAACAGACTTTACAGACAACTATTTTTTTTGCTTGGGATTTGACTTGTACCAAATAAATTTAAAACAAACATAGTATGGTAATTGGGATTGTCCAAATTTCTTAGAGCAAATATTTTTGGTGCATAAAACCTATAACTGCCATGACTATGCCCCAATTTTTTGTTTTTATTTTTTTCATTTTCTAATTATCATAAATAATAATAATAAATAATAAATATTTCAGGACATATTACACATCGCCATCCAGCCCCAAGCTAAGCAACTTAATGCTTGTGTTATGGGTGCCAGATAACGTAGAAATTAAGATTACAAAAAAAATATGGGACATGGTCATGGCAGTTATAAGTTTTATGCACCAAAAATATTTGCTCTATTATATTTGCTCAGGGTGGAAACAGTCGACTACGTTTATAATAGTTTGTATGGAGAGAGCCCTTGGTACCCTTTCCTCTTAAGGCCAGTGTGAAGCTGTAAATTTCCATACAAAAAGCGGTAACGTTTCGTTTATGGGGGGGACCCCATAAACGAAGTCCGATTTTAATAGTTTTTGAAAATGTTCTAGATCTAATGGAAAACTAGGTTTAACCGTATTTATTTTATAGAAATATTGCCTATAGTTATCATGTAAACAACTTACCAAAATCATATTTTTCAGTTTCCTCAAGCAAATCTTCAATTTTTAATTTATCTATAGGATAGTTGACACTGCCATCTATATTGCACATTTTGAACTCGGACTCGTTCCGTACGTCTACCAATAGATGGCGTTGTTTTAAACTTTCGTCTTGGAGGTAGTTTGATAATTGTTGTGGTGTTATCCTTTGGTCTTCCGGTAGGAGTTTTAGATCTAAATCCTGGAAAAACAGAAGTACCAATCAAATAAATAAATATTGCAGGACATTCCACACATCGCCATCTAGCCCCAAGCTAAGTAACTAGACTTGTGTTATGGGTGACAGACAACGGGTATACTACTTTTTTACTTTTGTAAATATATACCTACTTATAATACATAGAAACAACCATACCACAGACAAACATCTAAGCATAGGTAAATATATGTCAGAGTCGGGTATCGAAACCGCAACCCTGTGTTTGGCAGTCCGGCATGGTGACCATTGTGCCAACTGGGTCGTCGAAATAGTATTTTCTAAGGTTTTCGCGGCTTAATAATCATATTTATTTTAACGGGTATATTTGCGTTTTATATTAATTTTGTTTTAAACTCCGTTATAATAAATATCCGAAAATTTCCGTTAAAATAAATATAATTATGATTACAAATCAAGTTTTTGAAAATTAAGTTGGTCAGTGTTTACGCATCCCAACAACTTTTTTGATACGATTCAATGTGAATTCATGCAAATGACTACAGTTTTTCGTTGATTACTCACGTTCTACTAATTGGATTTCGATGTAGGAAGCCTTAATTTTAAGGATAGAATTTATTCATAACAATTTTAGAAAATTGATATTCTCGTAGAACCAACTTCGGGGTTTACACTTTCCAATAAAAAAAGAATTATCAAAAATACGCCCACTCTGTGAAAAGTCATGCGTAGTCACACATAAAAAAATGGTTGTCTGTAAAGTCGGTTTACGGACGATAATTTAACGTGATAACGTCATAATTGAAAAAAAAAAACATTTATTTTATCATTTTACGGTTTTTTTTCCTTTTTATAAGTCTTCTATACGTCACTCGTCACCATAACACAAGCCCAGATGAGCGATATTATTATTGAACAATACAAAACAAACGTTTGTTTTATATTGCTGCGTGCTGTCATTGTTAACATGACGTCACCGGAACAATGACGACACACATCGGGAACGTGACAATGACGTCAACTTTTTTGTGAATGTAGGTGTTCATTCAATTTATTAGACGTCAAAAAAATAAACGCATCGAACCTCCGTTTTTTCGTCGGTTAAAAAAAATTGGCTGTGACATACGGCAGACAGACAGGCATGACGAATCTATAAGGGTTCCGTTTTTTGCCATTTGGCTACGGAACCCTAAAAAACACAGAAGTTCTGTAAAAAAAAGTAACTAAAACTAAGTTTTGTTAAAGTAAGTATCACTTCACTACATAGTATAAAACAAAGTCGCTTTCTCTGTCCCTATGTATGCTTAAATCTTTAAAACTACGCAACGGATTTTGATGCGGTTTTTTTAATAGATAGAGTGATTTAAGAGCAAGGTTTATATGTATAATACATGCATAATATAGCCGAGCTAAGCCGGAGCGGGTCGCTAGTTAAAAATAAAACTCACCTTTTCCTTAGCGTTTGATTTACAAAATAATTCATAATCAATTAGTTTTGTTATTGTTGGATTGTCAGAACATACTTCGCATTTCGGGTTCCGGGGGCGGAGTTTCACTGGAAAACGCGTGGAAAACGGTTTAGCTATCGAATTATAGTGTATAAATGGTATAAAGACGATCCAGTTGGCACAATGGTCACCATGCCGGACTGCCAAACACAGGGTTGCGGGTTCGATTCCCGAATCAGACATGTATACAGGGTTATTGGAAATTATACTAGCAAGCCGTTGAGGGCTACTTCTGTGCAACTTAACAAACAACTTTTGTTCTACGACTTTTGGATATTCGAAAAAAAAAATGAAAATCTTGAGGTTTTGTAAATTCGAAAAACAGCTGATTTTTTCGAAACAAATGGTCTTTCAGACTAAGAACAGTGGATAAAACTTAAAAAATAAGTAAAATTTTAAGGTTAATGACCTCACCGTGTAAGGAACAGCTGATTTTCATATAAACCTAACCTCAAAATTTTCGAAAAAATTGTCGAATTTCCAAAAGTCGTAGAACTAAAGTTGTTGGGTTAGGTGCACAGAAGTAGTCCTCAACGGCTTGCTAGTATAATTTCCAATAACCCTGTATAAGTACAGATTTGTCAAAATAAAAGTATATAAGTAGTATATGAGTTGTCTAGCACCCATAACACAAGTGTAGTTACTTAGCTTGGGGCTAGATGGCGATGTGTAGAATGTTCTGCAATATTTTATTTATTTTTATTTAATTTTACAACCGAGTATATAAGTGTACAAATACCTGTTTTGAAAGTGATATCATCTCCGTCAAATATCAACATCCTCTCCACCAACAACTGTCTGTCTGTGTGTCCGACTATATATTTTATTGTCTCTAACGCTTGCAAGGCACCTGAAACAATTAATTATGATTAAACAAAAAATATGGTTGTCTGTAAAGTCTGTTTCCGGACGATAATTTTACGTGATAACGTCATAAGAAAACATTGATGGTAACCATGGCAACGATAAAACGTTGCTATAGTTACCTTGTCAATAACATGAGGTGTTCCAGTAACGACGCGTGACGTCACACTTTTTCGAGATTGCAGGTGTACACCAATTTATAAAACGTTATCACGTCAACATTATGGTTGTCTGTAAAGTCGGTTTACAGACGATCATTTTACATGATAACGTCATAAGTCTTACTATTTTTTAAGAGCAGTTTGTTTTCCTAAGAAATAAATAAATAAATAAGGAAACGATGAAAAATTGAGATTATTAACACGCTTTTATATTAGTTTCACCTGTATGTTCGCAATATTGTTGTATTAATAAATAAATATTGCAGGACATTCCACACATCGCCATCTAGCCCCAAGCTAAGTAACTAGACTTGTGTTATGGGTGCTAGACAACGGATATACTACTTATATACTTTTCTTTTGTAAATATATACTTATAATACATAGAAACAACCAGACCTCAGACAAATATCTAAGCATAAATACTTGTCTGAGGCGGGAATCGAACCCGCAACCCTATGTTTGGCAGTCCGGCATGGTGACCATTGTGCCAACTGGGTCGTCAAATTTGTTCTGTATGTTCTGTAAGCGTTCTATCTATCTATCTATCTATGTTTGCTTGTATGTAACCGACTCCTTTGGGCACGATTTTGCCCTACTTAGAATGCTCAGATTTAATTCAAACTTTGCACACTTGTCAAAGACCGATGACAATGCAATATTATGATAACATGGTGCTGATCTGATGATGGAGCTGGAAGGTGGTCATAGGAACCATGTTATGAAACGACGAAACCCTATCGAGTTTGGGCTCGTTAGAATCGTCTTGACGAGTAGTTTGTCTTTCAATGGTAACCAGGGTCTGATCTAACATATTTCGTTATCAAAAACCAAAAAGGATAAAATCAATTAGTAGTTTAAAAAAACTAAAAAAAAGTAAGCGTGTTACATTGTGATTGCAAAAGAAAAATAATGAAGGTGTAGCATCACAATGTAACACGCTTACTATTTACAATATTATAATTCCAAATTTATTAAATTTTATTTTCTATTTTTTAGTTGGATTTTTATTAAAGCGTGTTTTGTTTAGTTTTTTTAATTATTAATTTATTTTTTGTTTTTGGATTGACAAGAAAGCCAATATTTATCAAATGAATGACCTGCTGTAGTTTTCCCTATTTGTACGAAATACTTAGTTTTTAATTGGGATTGTTAATTTTTTGAAAATTAAAATAACAAAACCATTTAGAGAAATAGACTTCGTCTACATTATGTATATATTGACGACCTCTGTGGCGCGTCGGGCGAACGACCTCTGTGGCGCGTCGGGCGAACACCCGACTGCGACGCAGAAGGTTGCGGGTTCGATTCCCGCCGGGAACAAGTATTTATGCTGACCATAAATTCTTGTTTCTGGTTCTGGGTGTTTCCTATATGTATATATTTACAAAAAAAAAAAAAGTATATAAGTAGTTTATCCGTTATCTGGCACCCATAACACAAGCATTAAGTTGCTTAGCTTGGGGCTGGATGGCGATGTGTAATATGTCCTGAAATATTTATTTATTTATTTTATTTATTATAAATAAACATTTGATCAAAAATAAACTTTGATGTAGCATATTTTCGATTTAAAATGTTTGACCTTCCAAGCTCTCTGTGGACGTCACCATCGGCGTTATGCCGAAATCGACATGTGCCATCACTATCACTACTCACTACATAGTATAAAACAAAGTCGCTTTCTCTGTCCCTATGTCCCTTTATCCCTATGTATGCTTAAATCTTTAAAACTACGCAACGGATTTTGATGCGGTTTTTTTAATAGATAGAGTGATTCAAGAGGAAGGTTTATATGTATAATACATGCATAATATAGCCGTGCGAAGCCGGGGCGGGTCGCTAGTAGGGACAGACAGCGGGAAGCTACTTTGTTTCATACTATTGAAGTATAGTTTGCAATAAGTTAAACTAGATGGCGCCACAGGTAAAATTAGATCGCGGTATCGTTGCGTTCCATCATTTTATACTGATTCTACGTATTTATTATTTGAAGTTACATTGTCACTTTAATATATTTTTGTAGGGAATCTTGTTTTTTTTAATTAGATTCTTAAGAGTCCACCGGGGGTTTTCTCCATACAAACTATCACAAACGTAGTCGACTGTTTTCTCCCTGGATAATGACACTAGAGCAAATATTTTTGGTGCATAAAACTTAAAACTGCCATGACTATGCCCCTATGTTTTAGTATTTTTTTTATTTTATTTTTTATTTTAATTAGAAAATTAGTCATGGCAGTTATAGGTTTTATGGCACAAAAATATTAGTGCTAGTGTCATTATCCAGGGAGAAAACAACCGACTACGTTTGTATGGAGAGAGCGCAGGTACCCTTTCACTTTAAATGTAACCCGCGTCTTAGTTGTCTCCAGGCGTACTTGTATACGGACTGTTTTCCGCAATTAGACCCTTTTTAATTGGGGTCCCTTTTGCGTGAGGATGGAGAGTAGACTATGCCCAGCACCTACTACCCTCTCAGCTTAGTCGACTATGTCCAGAGTGTAGTGTATGTCGGTACTTTTATAATTGTCACCTACCCCACAGTTGTTAATAAACAGTCTGAATCGAATGTCCGTGCCTTTCATTTCGGATACTATAACTGGCGACGATTTAGTGCAAAAAGTGCTTCAAAACATCGCAAAATGCCTGTCGGCAAGCTTTACGAGTTCGATCTTAACGGGACGCGTAGCTGGAACGCATATATACGTCTCGTAGAACAGTTTATCAAACTAAATACGATCGCGGACGAGTTGCGTGTGGCCACGTTGGTCACTCATGTCGGCGGAGCTACTTACGATTTAATGTGCGATCTTTGTGCACCTGATTATCCGGAAAATAAGAGATTCGAGGATTTAGTGGAGTTAATAAAAAACCACTTGGAACCAAAGAGGTCAGAAATCTCAGAGCGGCATATTTTTCGTCAAAGGAGGCAGGCAGACAACGAAAGCATTGGTATGTTTCTTCAAAGCTTAAAGCATCTCTCGACACATTGCAATTTTGGCTCTAAATTGGAGGAGAACCTCAGAGACCAGTTTGTGTCGGGGCTTCGTAGTGAAGACATGCGTTCCCGATTGTTTGCGGAAGCTACTTTGGATTATAAACGGGCAGTGGAGCTGGCGCTAGGACTGGAAGCGGCCGGGCAGAACGCGGTGAAAGCGGCGGCGTCGCCGCTCATGGCGATCGCGGGCAGCAGCAGCGACGGAGCGCCGGGCTCAGTAGGACTCATGCAGGGCGCGGCCAGATTGCATCGTGTGAGCAGGGGAACCCCGCGAGCGCAGCGACGGCCCGCTTGCTGGCGTTGTGGGAAAGATAATCATGCGCCGAATAAGTGTCGTTTTAAAGCTTATACGTGTAATAAGTGTAATGTGAAAGGGCATTTAGCTTCTACGTGTTCGAAAATGTCGAAAAGTGTCAGTGTTGGTCAGTCAAAATCACAAAATTCACTCGATAATAGTGAATCGGGAAGTGACGACAGTGACGGCTTATTCAAGATATTAACGGCGAAGAAAAACGGTAAAGATGGACCCTATCATTGTGAACTTAAGGTAGAAAATATAATTATTTCATTTGAAGTAGACACGGGAAGCAGAATATCGGCAGTTTCAAATACATTTTATGAACAATACTTGAATCATTTGCCTATCATTCTAGATAACATTAAATTACAATCGTACACTGGCGATGCGATCAAACCACGGGGGCGCATCACTGTTCGGGTCTCGAGTGAGAGCGAGACGGTCGATTTACCGTTATTTGTTATCATAAACGGAGGACCGCCGCTCCTGGGCCGTGTTTGGTTACGTAAATTAAAGCTCAACTCGATTAATTTAAACCAAATTAGTGACGACAACGAACAATTGATATTAAAATTGAAAAATGAATTTCCAGATGTGTTTAAAGATGGTATAGGCACTTTTAAAACTAAGATAAAATTGTACCTTAAAGAAAAACAGCCGATATTCTGCAAAGCGCGTCCTTTACCCTTAGCATTGCGCGATCCTGTTGAGCGAGAACTCGAACGTTTACAATCCGAAAACATTATATATAAGGTCGAAAGGTCGGATTATGGTACTCCAATAGTGCCCATTATTAAGCGCGATGGTTCGATTCGTATTTGTGGAGATTATAAAATAACAGTAAATAAACAATTAAAAGATTTTCATTATCCACTACCACGAATCGAACAGCTGTTCGCGGCACTTAGTGGTGGGGAGCAATTCACAAAATTAGATTTAAAAAACGCTTATTTGCAGCTATTATTGGATGAGGGCTCCCAACCACTAACGGCGATCACAACGCACATTGGAATTTTTGTCTATCGCAGAGCCCCATTTGGTATTAAGTGTTTACCAGAAATTTTTCAAAAATTGATCGAGGAAACGCTATGTGGGATCGACGGAGTTGTGTGTTTTATTGATGACATTTGTATTTCAGGAAAATCTAGAGAAATACATTTAAGAAATTTACAGTCAGTATTGGCTAGGTTAAGGGACGCTGGTCTAAGAATAAAAATTGAAAAATGTGAATTCTTTAAAAACGAAGTACATTACTTAGGTTATAAAATAAATAAACGCGGTGTTCATACGGACGAAAATAAGGTAGCCGCCATAGTGAACTTGCCAGCTCCACAGAATGTCACTCAGTTAAGGGCAGCATTAGGTTTAATTAACTATTACTCGCGTTTTATTAAAAACATTAGTTCGACTTTAAATCCTCTCTATGCATTGTTGGCCAAAGGTGCTCGTTGGCAGTGGTCGGAGGCGTGCAAAGACGCATTTGCTCAAATAAAAGAGCAATTAGTGAACGGGGGTGTGTTAGCACATTACGACCCGCAGTTACCGTTAGTGTTAGCCGTCGACAGCAGTTCACATGGGCTGGGCGCTGTGCTGTCGCACGTATATCCGGACGGCAGCGAACGCATTGTGTGCTGCGCCTCGCGTACGCTTAATCAAGCCGAGCGCCGTTATAGTCAAATTGATAAAGAGGCGTTAGCTATCGTATACGGAGTAAATAGACATCATCAATATCTTTTTGGACGTAAGTTTACATTAAAAAGTGACCATAAGGCGCTTACATATATTTTCGGTCCCAAACATGGTATACCCCAAACGGCAGCGAGCCGTTTGCAAAGATACGCGATTCGTTTAGCTGCATATAACTTTGATATAGTTTTCGTGTCTACCGATAAAAATGGGAATGCTGATGGCCTATCTCGACTCCCGCTTGATACTAATAAGGATTCAAATGAGGAGGAGGACGCAGCATATCTTCATTTTGTGGAAGAAACTTTTCCATTAAGCCACAGAGAAGTGGCGAGAGAAACAAAAAAAGATGTAATTTTATGTAAAATCTTTGCATATATTATGAGCGGTTGGCCCATCGAGACAGAGGTGGAGAACGAAAAGCCGTATTTCCATCGTAAAGATAGCTTACATATCGATCATGGTTGTATCGTTTGGGGCTATCGGGTGGTAATTCCGAATATTTTAAGAAAACAAATAATCGAAGAAATTCATGTCGGTCATATTGGCATTGTACGCATGAAACAAATAGCGCGTAATTACGTGTGGTGGCCAATGATTGACTCAGACATCGAAACTAGAGTACGTGTTTGTGATGCTTGTAGAAGCGAACGGGACGCGCCACCCGCTGCAGTCCCGGTCCCTTTTACTTGGCCGACGGAACCATGGGTTAGATTACATGTCGACTTTTTAATATATAAAGGTGTATATTATTTTTTAATTATTGATTCTCACTCAAAGTGGATTGAAGTATTTACCATGTCGAGCGGCACGTCAGCGCGTCTGGTAATTGGTAAACTAAGAGAATTATTTGCTAGATTCGGATTACCAAAGCAAATAGTAACGGACGGTGGCCCACCGAGTTTGAAACCTTTCTAAAAATGAACGGGGTCGTGCACATACTAACTGCAGCGTACCATCCTTCGAGTAATGGCGCCGCTGAAAACGGTGTGCGGACAATTAAAAAGGTTATTAAAAAAGCTTCAGTTGAAGGTCAAAACATTGACTTAGCTTTAAGTAAATTCCTATTGCAATATAGAAACAGTGCACATTGCAGTACACAAGTGGAGCCTGCGGTGGCTTTACTTGGACACAGGTTACGCACGAGATTGGACATGTTGCGCGCCCCTGGGACCGCACAATGCATGGAAGCTGCACAACGCGCACAAACTGAACGTGCAGGCGGTACCACTCGTACACTAACACCTGGAGATTCGGTACTCGTTAGAAACTTCAGTAAACACGGTCCTAAGTGGAAGGAAGGTATTATAAGCGAACGGACGGGTTCGGTAACCTACAAAGTCACTAACGACAATAATGGAGTTAGTGAAAAACATATTGATCAAATTATGCTAAATAAAAAGCCTACTCGCTTTTCGTGGTCGATGCCGAGTGAAGCGAATAATCAGCACAGATCAGTTACTATCACTGATGGTGAAGGGAATGAGTCACCTATTGCTAGCACCAACTATCCTAGTACGCAACAAAGACCTCGGTCGTTGTCCGAGTCCTCGGCGGTGTCGCCGGAAACTACGTATCGGGCGGCCTTAGCCGCGGTTAGCCCACTAGCCACCGTACACACTGACATAGCCGCGCCGCCCGCGCCGCCGGTGCCGACGACAGCTGCGTCGTCGCCTACATCTTTGGACACCAATGCACAGGCTAATACACCGATCCGTAAAATGAAGCTAAGACCACGTAAACATAGGCAGTAGTTGATTGAAACAGTGGATGTCCCTGTATAAGAATATATATACTTAGCTTAGGTACTCGTTTGCACATACTATATACCCACCTACTTTATTTTCATCCGTACGACGAGCGAAACGACTATAAATAAATGTAGGAATAGTCACAGTTAGCATTAACATTATTTTTATTAATGTAATTTAATTTACATACCTACCATAAATGTAACAATACTAGCCATAATATCACTATGTCCATAGGTACCTATGTATTAATACAAATTATGGACACTAGTTTGGATGAGCAATAACTGTTAATTCTTATCTACTATGGCGTTTACTTATTTATTAATTATCATTGGATTGATACTTAATGTAATTAAGCATACGTGTGTAATAATATCATCAGGGGTAGGTTTGTGTTGGGTAACGAGTAACTAGTTTGGTACGTTTATCCCATGTATAACTAGGTATTATAATATTGTATACTTGCGTGTATATTCTTTTATAGGACAGATGTTGCTTAGCATTTAGTTTAAGTAGCTATAAGTTCATTTATTACTTTTTTTTGTTGGGGAGGGAAATGTAGTGTATGTCGGTACTTTTATAATTGTCACCTACCCCACAGTTGTTAATAAACAGTCTGAATCGAATGTCCGTGCCTTTCATTTCGGATACTATACAGAGGAGAGAACTTGTCAATACTTCTGGAGCCAACTAAGCCGCGGGTTTCATCACGATGTTTTCCTTCACCGTAAGAGCAATGTCAATTAGCGCACATACATTTCATTCTCATAAGTGTTATATCTAAGCATAAATACATGTCTGAGGCGGGAATAGAACTCACAACCCTGTGTTTGGCAGTCCGGCATGGTGATCATTGTGCCAACTGAGTCGTCGAAATATGCGTCCACCTTAAGCCGCGGATTTTAATATAGAGCTCTTAGGAATAAAAAAAAATAGATTCCTTACAAAAATATTTTGAAATGATCAACAATGTAATAACAAGTAAAAAATGTGTAGAATCAGTATATAATGATAGAACGCAACGATAGCGACATCTAGTTTTACTTTTGTCAAAGTATAAATACAGTAGAGCCTCGATAATCCGTACTCAGGCTAATCCGAACGCCGCTGTAATCCGAACTGCTGACTTGGTTTGGATTGGGCTGATGAAAGTGACTTGTCCTTATCCGAAAAGATGATGCTGCGTAATTTGAGGGATAAAGCCTTTTTTATGGTCAATAAATAGAACCCGCCAAACTAAAATTGATGACTTTATGAATAAGTAACGTATTCTGTTGTTTAAATATGTATGTTATAGTAACCTCAATAAATATATGCTGTCAAAATATACTTGCGTTTTTTAAAATCACTACATAGTATAAAACAAAGTCGCTTTCTCTGTCCCTATATCCCTATGTATGCTTAAATCTTTAAAACTACGCAACGGATTTTGATGCGGTTTTTTTAAATAGATAGAGTGATTCAAGAGGAAGGTTTTTATGTATAATACATGCATAATATAGCCGTGCGAAGCCGGAGCGGGTCGTTATAATATTAAATACAGCTAGTTAATAAAATACCTATAACTCCAGGTACAGGACCGGCGACTCCATTAGCAGAACAACTTCCCACTGTCTCAACTGGTGGTGGCACGGGGAACAGACAACGGTAGCACGGACCCGTGTAACTACTCGACTGAAATCATTTTAATAATAATCTATACATATAAAATCCTTTGTCCTGACTGACTGACGGATCAACGCACAGCCTAAACTACTGATCGTAGGGACCTGAAACTTGGAGGGTGTGTTCTTTGTATGACGTAGGCGTCAGATAAGAAAGGATTTTCCGAAATTCTACCCCTTAGGGGGTGAAAAGGGGGGGCAAAGTTTGTATGGGACATCGTGATTTTCTGAAATTATACCTCTCATGGTGTGAAAAGGGGTAGAAAGTTATTTTAGGGGATTTGCTTCGACTCGAACTCCTTAAGTGCTTTTGATTTAAATTAAGTAAGTAGTTACATTTTATTTTGAGACATGCTTGAAACTCAATTCAATTTTATTTCAACAAAAAAAATCCTTTATGAACTATTTTCGACTCCTGCGCGAAGTCGCGGGCAAAAGCTAGTCTATACATATAAAATGCTTTGTCCTGACTTACTGTCTGACTGACGGATCAACGCACAGCCTAAACCGCTGATCGTAGAGACCTGCCCCCTGATTCTTAAACCGTCGGAAAGCAACCGAAACGAAAAAAAAATTGTTACTCTTTCACTCCCGCGACATTTGACGTATTGCCATCCTTGACTTTTCAATTTTATTCGTTTCGGTAGCCTTCCGATGGTTTGTGAATGAGCCTGCTGAAACTTGGAGGATGTGTTCTTTGTATGACGTAGGTATCCGATAAGAAAGGATTTTCCGAAATTTTACTCCTTAGGGGGTGAAAGAGGGGGGCAAAGTTTGTATGGGAAACGCGATTCCTTGGACCAATCTATTTCAAATTTTCGACATCTACGCGCACGAAGTCGCGGGCAAAAGCTAGTAGGTACATTAAATAAATAAAATATTTCAGGACATTCCACACATCGCCATCTAAACCCGAGCTAAGTAACTAGACTTGTGTTATGGGTGCTGGACAACTCATATACTACAATACTTTTCTATTGTAAATATACACTTATAACAAATAAATACACACACATAGAAACAACCAGACCACAGACAAATATCTAAGCATAAATACATGTCTGAGGCGGGAATCGAACCCGCAACACTGTGGGTTCGATTCAACATTATATTTACCTTATCTATATGATTATTTCTCGCTCTATATCCATAGATTGTTAATTGCCCTTCCATTTTCAAAGCACTTCCTGATATTAATGGTATCTGTAAACGTAATTAATAATTGCTTGATCAATCAAAATACACATTCATAGCAAAAATCCTAAATCTATACACCACTAATCACCACATATAAAACAAAGTCGCTTCTGCTGTCTGTCCCTTTGTATGCTTAGATCTTTAAAACTACGCAACGGATTTTGATGCGGTTTTTTTTTAATAGATAGAGTGATTCAAGAGGAAGGTTTATATGTATAATACATGCATAATATAGCCGTGCGAAGCCGGGGCGGGTCGCTAGTAATATTATAAAGCTGAAGAGTTTGTTTGTTTAAACACGCTAATCTCAGGAACTACTGGTTCGAATTAAAAAAAAATTTTTGTGTTGGATAGTTCATTTGTCGAGGAAGGCTATAGGTTACTTTTCATTTTGATATTCCCACGGGATCGGGAGTTACGCGGGTGAAACCGCGGAGCGCAGCTAGTATAAAATAAAGTCACCTTTCGCCGTCCCTATATCCCTATGTATGCTTAGATCTTTAAAACTACGCAACGGATTTTGATGCGGTTTTTTTAAATAGATAGAGTGATTAAAGAGGAAGGTTAAGGCATAATACAGCCGTGCGAAGTCGGGGTGGGTCGCTAGTTTTTGAAGTGAAAACTTCTTATGGCGCGTTGGGCACTTTTGTGGGTGAGCATTTTCAGCCGTTCTCGCGACAGATTCTCGCGACAGATGAGATTTTACACAGATAAACAGTTTTTTATTTAATTTGGCTGTGAGTGTATTAAGACGTACATATGGTATTTTTAACGGACTGAATGTCGGACAGAATGTCGGACGACTATTTGTCGGACGACTATTGACGGACGACAAATGTCGGACGACTATTTGTCGTCCGACAAATAGTCGTCCGACTTTTTTTTTTTCATCTAAAACTCTTTTTGCGTATGGTTAGATATTTGTACTTAAGGAGTAAACTCCAGTCGTGCGTCGGAGCTGACACACACACTTTTTTTTTTAATATTTTAGAATGTTCCCTTTATTTATCCTTACCTTAGTCATAACACAGAGATCGTTCAACAAATACCTCGTCGGTACATTGTCAGTGCAATCCAATATGATATCGTAGTTGGAAGCTATTTGCTGAGCATTCTGCGATGTTATTTGTACATTATAAACGTTCACTTTTATTGTTGAATTTATACTGAAAAGAAAAAAAAATGGGTGCGTATACTTATGTACGGTCGGCTACATAATTGCAGACCCACCGTAGAGCTCTAAAACGGCTGTTATAAGAATGTTTACAACACAAGCAAGATTCTAGACACCTGCTTTAGTTGAAGTTTAAAGTCTTCTAACTCATCAATTTATCAAACAAAAATTATTAGACTGAGAACATTCCAATAATAGTAATTTTTGAACTCTACCGGGGGCTGCAATTATGCAGGCGACTGTACGTGCGTGAGAAGTTATACGTCCATCTGTATGTCCGTCTGTCTTATATTTATTATGCAGGCAGCTTCAACCTGTTACTTTAGTGTTACAGTGATGCGAGCGCATCTTTGATGTGAAATTTCAAAAAAGTCAGTGCATTTAAGCTGTTGTCCGTTAGAGAACTTATTACACGATAACAAATGTAAGAAACTGGTGAAAAGTCGCGTTCAGCCTCCACACTAGTAGGCGGTATTGTTTAGATAGGTACTTGAAGCAATGTCCCCTATCGCCGCCATCTTAGAAAACTGCCTTTTCGACTTTGAACAAACGATATCGAAATTCCGGTTTTGCTCACACCAATTACGGTATTACAAACGATAAAAATTTCACTCTCGCAGCTTCGACCTGTTTTACTTTTGGGTTATACACGACGCAGTGTGGCGCGTGCGCAACCGGTTGGTGGTGCGCGGCCGACCGCAAAATATCACTATTAACTTTGTTCCCGCTGCTTGTTGTGAATCACCGTTTCTGCTTGAACAGTAGTCGTTCTTTTAACTAACTACCGCCTTTTATGATACTTAATATTCCCTTTCCTATCGTCAGTTTAAAAATTGTATGCTATTACTAAAGCTACAATACGTAACACTTAATGTAGTGGTTACACGAGGATTATACCTAGAAAGTATTCAATTATGTTCACTTAACTTAGATTCTACCTTCCAGTTACAAGTTTTTCTTAAAATGCTAATGAGCTTTAAAACGTCTCCAATAACATTATATTGAATTAATAGGATTAACTTACACTATTATTTCAAATGTTTCTTAAGTTTTTATGTTATTAAAGATATTTTCAAAACAAAAACTTTTGTGTTACGCAGCTTCAACATGTGACTTTAGTGTTACAGTGATGCGCGCGCATCTTAAAATTTCACTCTCGCAGCTTCGACCTGTTTTACTTTTGTGTTACGCAGCTTCAACATGTGACTTTAGTGTTACAGTGATGCGCGCGCATCTTTAAATTTCACTCATATTTTCCCAACGCGCTTATTAGAAGTATCTAAAAAAAATATTGCAGGACAAGTATATATATTCTATCCGTTATCGAGCACCCATAACACAAGCTTAGTAGCTTAGCTTGGGACTAGATGGCAATGTGTGGAATGTCCTGCAATATTTATTTATTTTTACACAGCGCCATCTGACAAAACAACAGTGAAAATGTCAACTGTCCAGCTATCACGGTTTTGGAGCTCTACGGTGGATCTGGACTCTGAGCGTACATACAAACGTATAGGTTCATAATGTCCAAATTCCAAAATGTCCAGAGGGTGCAAAAAAGCAAAATGTCTATATCCCTGAATCTCCAAATACCAAAAATTACCTTCTGAGTTTGTTAGCGGCGGACTCTGCCTTGCTCATGTGCTCATCTCTCTCTGTATGCAAGAATTGTCTATGGATATTTGTTATTTCAACCGTATCATAGTCTATTATACCAATTTCACCTGAAACCATTACAATTAATACTTCACTATCACTACATAGTATAAAATAAAGTCGCTTTTCGCCGTCCCTATGTCCCTATGTATGCTTAGATCTTTAAAACTACGCAACGGATTTTGATGCGGTTTTTTAAATAGATAGAGTGATTAAAGAGGAAGATTTTTAGATATAATATATGCATAATATAGCCGTGCGAAGCCGGGGCGGGTCGCTAGTCACTATCACTACATACTTAGTATAAAACAAAGTCGCGTTCTCTGTCCCTATGTCCTTATATCCCTATAACCCTACGTATGCTTAAATCTTTAAAACTACGCAACGGATTTTGATGCGGTTTTTTTTAATAGATAGAGTGATTCAAGAGGAAGGTTTATATGTATAATACATGCATAATATAGCCGTGCGAAGCCGGGGCGGGTCGCTAGTACATATATATATAAGATAAGAAAGATAGCACCCCGCTTACGCTGATAATCACTATGCTACGTGACCAAGAAACTTAAATATCATGGACTAGCTACGCCCCGCGACGCACTTAGCGTGGTAGGTAGGCCCCTTGTTGGAAGTAACATAGGCTACTTTTTATCCCGATATTCCCACTGGATGGGGGCTGTGATACTGACCAACACCGGCTCCGGCAAGATAGACAAGCGCAGGGCAAGCTAGGGCTCCCGCGCCGGCTACCAGCACCCGAGCTGAACGTAGCTTACACTGACCCAATACTCCTATATCACTAAGCAATATCTGTCTGCTATATCTAGAAAATAAAGTAGATGTGAGGAAACATGATTCACTTTGTCCTAGTGGCTTTGTAATATTTGAACCGTTTAGTCATCTCCCAATTCATCTGTGTCTACTTCTAGTTTAAGAGGAAAGGGTACCGACGCTCTCTCCATACAAACGTAGTCGACTGTTTCCTCCCTGGATAATGACACTAGCAAAAATATTTTTGTTGCATAAACCTATAACTGCTATGACTATGCCCCTATGTCTTGGTTTTTTTCATTTTCTAATTATTATAGAAATTAAGATTTAAAAGACAAAAATTCCAATGAATCTTATGATAGATATATAAATTCTTTATTGTAAACACCATTTTTAAATAACATCACTATCACAGTGGCTTTATCTGTCCCTATTTCCCTTTGACTGCTTAAATCTTTAAAACTACGCAACGGATTTTGATGCGGTTTTTTAAATAGATAGAGTGATTCAAGAGGAAGGTTTATATGTATAATACATGCATAATATAGCCGTGCGAATCCGGAGCGGGTCGCTAGTTAAATATAAAAAACAAAACAACGGGTGGCCTTATCGCTCAAAGCGATCTCTTCCAGGCCACCTATATAGGTACTTGTATGCGCGCTGTTTTCCACAATTAGACTCTTTTCAATTGGGTCCTTTTTGCGTAAGGATGGAGCAGGCTTGCCCAGCACCCACTCAGCTTACTTGACCATTTCCAGAGGAGAGAACTTGTCAATACTACTGGAGCCAACTAAGCAGCGGAGTTCATCACGATGTTTTCCTTCATCGTACGAGCAATATCAATTAGTACACATAAATTTTCTTAAGAAAAATCCCTTGGTGCACGGCCGGACGGGATTCGAACCCACGGTCTACGGAATGAAAGTCGAGGTATCTACCACTAAGCCAACACCACTCTTGTCGTGCTTACCTAACGATTGCCCATTTAGGAAGCTGGTCATAAGCCAACTCTCCATTATTTGGTTTTTCATCTTTAACTTCTGTATTTTGACCCTGAAAAACAAAATTGCTATTTTCAATAAGGCTTACTCTAAAACTACAGGATAAATTCCTGAAAAAGACTGAAAGATGTCCATGACCAGGTTAAAACTGACCGATAAAAATTCTCGTATAATTCTCGTTAATTCTTCCTCTTTCCGACGGAGGGTGCAGCGTAACTCGTCTATTTCCTTCTCTAATTGCGAAATTACTATCTTCTCCATGATTTACGACGATATTTTAGAGAAAATTAAATTAAATCTGTAAACAACCGAATGTAAACAAATACCATGTCGTTTTTTTGACAATTACGTCGCTCGCAGCTCGCAGTAGTTTTTTTTTCTTTTAATTCTCGGCTTCGCACGTATTTTTCTGAGTGTTTTGCATATACCAATGCTGTTTTTTTTAAGGTCATAAAAAAGTCCTAGGTCACAGGCACTCAATCTTTTCATGAGTGTTTTTATTTTGGGTATTTTATGAAGTATTTTTTTTTATGTCTGATCACCGATTACTCGAAGACTGCTCAACCGATTGAGATGATTTCGTCATTAGTACATCATTAGTGTAGTATATTAGAAAATAATTTTATTAAAAAATTATTATGCACTCAAAACGTATGAAAAGAAAGAAGAAAGTAAGAAAACATTTATTTGGACAAGCACAAGACAATCAGAAAAGTAGTAACAAACATAAAAGCACTAACCTAAAACAAAAGTAAAAAAAAACATTTGAAGGGACATACTAAGATTACCTACTCTGAAAAATAATTTCCTGTGCGAATAAAATTACGAAAAAGTCTTCCTGTTTCAAAAGCTACAAGTCTTTCTCTGTTACAATCCTTTTTTACTAATTTTGGCGGCTCCAGAATGTTATTATTAGAAACGCCGAACTTTTTAGTGTGTTCAGGTTTTAGTGAAGTAGTTTCATTATCAATTTTGAAGATATTTTTAACTTTTTGTAACTTTTGAAGCGTCTCATCATCCATTTCCGTAACGTCTATGTTATTTCGAATATTTGAATAACCACTGCCAAGAATGAGTTTTCGTTCAACTTTTTTATCTTTTTCTAATTTCCTATCATCCAATTTCTTCATCATTTTTGGTAGAACAATCGCTTTTTCGTAAAGCGTTGGGCCGGGAGTAAGACCAACTTTTTCCAAATCATTTTTAAGCATACTTCTTTTCTTAAATGTTTTCTCAACTTTTTTTACCGGTTCTAAGTAGGTTAGATTGTATTTAGTAACGAGGGTATTTATGAATTCTTTTTCCTCTTTCGTTTTAAGCTTGAGATTGTCTTCAATTACTTTGCTGTTTTTAATTTCTTTAACACCGTAACAATTAATTTTATTCGTAGAAATTATCTCATTCATTAGATCTTCATATTCGTTTGATGATTCTAATTCTAAGTTAGATTTCTTGTCAGAATCATTGGAGTTTCTATTGTTATCTTCTTTTATAGAATTAACATCGCTTAATTTATAATTATCAACTTTTTCTTTGTTATAAGAAGTACTTGGTTTATTATCCTTGAAAAATGCAACTTTAACAGCTTTTCTGTAATTATTTTCAATATTTTTCTCAATCAATACTTCATCAATCACATCTTCATTAAAATCATAATCTTCATTTAACTTTGGAGTTAAAACTTTAGGTTCATCTACTATATAAGATGAATATTGTACGTCTCCCTTACTAGTACCTTGTTTAAAGTTATTCTTAACTGTTGATAATTCATCATCTAGTAATGAAAGTGGCAAATTAAAATCTTGACTACAACTAGCTACTACTTTTCCTATTTTTTCTTTGTTCATATCATTATAAACTTCTTTAGTGACCACAGCACCATCTGTGTCGTAATTTCTTTCATATTTATCAAAAAACCTTTTAAATTCCTCATCTTGTTCTGGTGTTAGAGTCTTTTTTTCCTTTTTGCTTGTTTTTAAAAACTCTTCGAGCATTTTCATTTGTAAATCTTCAATTTTATCTTCCTTCTTTCTTGTACTTTGCGGTATTGAGACATCGTCTAAAAGGTTTATAAGATCCTCTGTGTTATGTGCCATTTTTGAACAGGGTAGGTACTTTTAAACCTGAAAAAAAAGAAGGTTTTGTAACTTCCAGACCGGTTTTGATAAAACATAAATAAAAAAACATTGTAAAACATTTCACGCAGAGCCATCTAGCTCCAAGCTAAGCCACTGGGGTTCCATTATGGTGACCACATAACAAATATAAAACTTACTTATATATTTTTATTTTGTAAACATATACATACAGAAAAACCCATACCAGAAACAAAAATCTGTAGTTTTATTATTTCATTTAAAGAGGGGATAGTAGATTGATGATTCCAAAGTGTGATGGGATAACCGCGGTGGGCGGCGTGCCACAGCCAGAAGCGTAGCGATAGGACCGCCCCTGGCGCCACCATTAGGAAAAAATATTGGCGTCCAGTAAGATAATTATTTTTTCAAGAAAGTAGCTCTTACCCACATGAACAAAGCACATATTGAATGATCCCCCCCTAATACAGTTTGTTGCAAATCACAAGTCGCCCGGCGTCCTTACATGGTTTTGAAATAAATATATTTCCCTGAATTCTTTCGTATCGTTACTTCAAAATTATTATTTTTATGACGTCAAAAAGGCGGCAAATTGCCAGCATTATTGTTTTTATGACGTTAAAAGAGCGGGAAATTATGACTCCGCCCCAAGCCACACTGACCCGCGCTACGCCACTGGTCACAGCTATAATGAATAATAAAGCTAAACAAAGCAGTATTGTTATCACATAAGTCCTTTATATAGGAATGTCTGTCACGTCTTTATAACCATCCGGATGCCATCCGGTTATCAATTTGAACTTACGTTTATAGTTTTAACCTTAATAATAGGTATTCTGTCACAGAATGCTTATAATAAAATGATCGATATC
Source organism: Idaea aversata (assembly GCA_907269075.1). Lineage (NCBI taxonomy): Eukaryota > Metazoa > Arthropoda > Insecta > Lepidoptera > Geometridae > Idaea > Idaea aversata. The sequence continues at coordinate 1,954,254 of OU026083.1, forward strand.
AATTTTGTTTAATTTTTAATTTCATTTCATTTCGATATAATGTTTAATTAATTTATATTTAAAATTGTTACATTTAGATTATTTTTTTCTATATTTAACAACAAAGATTAATTTCTGAATTTTTTGTCTATCTGTAAATAACATGGATGTAGAAAATTTTAATAATTGATTAATGTTTTTATTTCTGTAGTGACAATTAGGCTCCGAAACTACTGGACCGGATTTTATAAAGGATTATTCGATGGGTTTCTATAGATCATTATATTTCCATGGGATATACCTACCAAGGATATACGAGGTTAAAACTTAGGACTGTTGTGTTTTCTTTAACTACGACTGATTTTTTCGCAAAACTTTACGATTTACTCCGAAGTTAATAGATATTGTTTTAATTGTAAGTATATTTAAGAATGCGTATCAACAATAGAATAGGTATTTTATACTTTTACTAGCTGCACCCCGCGGTTTCACCCGCGTAAGTCCGATCTTTAAATTCTCACCGTTTAAACCTTCCCTGGACTACAACAAACATTTCAAAACCGAAATCATCTAAATCGGTTCAGCCGTTCTCGAGTTTTAGCGAGACTAAGGAACAGCAATTGATTTTTATATAGAAGACTAGCTGCCCTACGCGGTTTCACCCGCGTAACTCCCGATCCCGTGGGAATATCGGGATAAATTAAGATGTAGGTATGCTATCCTATCTCTCAAGTTGGATCGAACTGCACATGGTGTGCGAATTTTATTATAATCGGTTAAGTGGTTTAGGAGTCCATTGAGGACAAACATTGTGACACGAGATTTATATATATTAAGATAGAAGAAAAAGATACACAAAAAATGAGAAACAAATTATTTGAGAAAGCTTACCTACTTTCATTAAATATTTAATTTTGTGTTTTAAAGGTTGATCGTTTCGTATCGCTAAGCAAAGTATTCCGCTAGTTGGCGCTGTTTTTCCCGAAAGTATATTTTTATTTTATTTTGCTATAATTGACGTGGAATTAAAGTATTTGTATATATGTTGCCTGTTTTCTAGTTTGCTCTGAACATATTTCAAACATAATTTAATTTTTTGGAAGTCACATTTTAATGTATTTCCAGAGTACAATTTTTAACTCTTGTCACGATATAAATGACACGCACACATACAAAACAATAAACTGTAGCAACTATAGACTATATTTGACGTAGTCCTACAGACACCGATTGGTGTAGTCATTTAGAGCGGCGGGGTAGTGTTCTGAAGAGCCCCGGTTCAAATCTCGATACAAATATTTTTTTTTTATGAAAATATATTTTTGAATAAATTTTCAAAAACAGGATCAATTTTATGGTAGGTACTGTTAGTAATCATTTTTTTTTAAACTAGGACGAATTCTGAACTATGCAAATTGTACTAGGTCTGAATGAAAAGAGAAAAATAAAGACAAAGTAATGTACAAAAAGGTTTATTTATTTAAAATTAGTTCTATCTTATCTTATATCGCGGGCTGACATAGCCAGCAACACTTCGACCCCTTGGGATCGATTAACGCAGCGATCCCACTAAGAGGAAAAATCCTATGTTTCTCGAATGTAGTAGCCCTTCACTGATTTCCCACTCTTGCGTGTGTTTCTTATCAACGTAATCCTTTACGGCCTTTGTGATTGTGCATGCTGGCAGGCCCGTACATGGTTCTGGTCCAAGCATAGCACTTGCCGATCCTGTTCTTGCAGCTCATCAGCCTTCTCATTTCCTGCTATTCCTTCATGGCCTGGGACCCAGAGTAGTCGTAGTTTGTTCCTACGGCCCAACTTGTGTTTAATAATTCAATCACTTATAAGACACTAAAATTCCCTCAAGGTTTATTTTCAGTAGGTGCTCAGATGGATGACACTTTAAACACAATAGTAGGAATATAATAAATGATTATAATATTTTATTTTTGGTTTTTCTATTTATTGACTACTTGACATCTCTGTTGACTCTCCGTTACCTAGGTAACAAGCGCGCATCTAGTGCGAGGCAAAGTATCGACTGGATGTATGTTGCCAGTGTGTACAACAAACAGTACCAAAAAAACAACAAGACTGCTTGGTTTTTTTTCTCGCGAATTACTATACTTCATTTATATTTTATTATATTTTTATACTATTAATTAAATGCAAACAAGTATAAATGTTTATTTATTTATTATATACGTAAAGTGATAATTTGATAAGTCTATCAAAATAACGTAATTCAAGTATCAAAAGTGACGCGACAGTGCCAAAAGTTACATAAAATCTTGCAGGTGTAGGTCTGGCAGCACTGAGTTGAATATCATGCAATTGAAAATATTTTGATTTTTATTAGACAGATTAGACGGAGAGGCAACGTCGCCCTTATCCAGCAAACTGTATTGCGGCTCTGCTCTAGCGTAATTGCGTGTTCCTGCTTCCACACACAACGCGACAACGTCGCGTGTTTCCACACATCTATGCGTCACTTACACTATGACCATACGTTAATATAACCGTGCACCACTACATACGTAAAATTGGTCTCTTTTTTCACGCTGAAACAGAGTACTTCCTGGATGTTAAACAGTGATATTTTTGGTCTGCCCCTACAATAGCTTAAATTAGGCCTACTTTAAGTCATAATAAGTTAAATATCTCAGTATAAAACGTAGGAATCTCTAAAACATTTAGTAGGGAAAACGTATAACCTTAATGGGGATGATCAATGGTAGAAAAACTGTCTACGTAGAAAAAAAATACAAACTTCGTTTTAACCCATGAACTTTTGTAAACAAAGCAAACAACTTACAAACAAGCATCACTTCTATAATTTTTTCTTTGATCGGGCCAAAAGTTATGGCTGTGCAGTACGCCAGTGTCAAGTTGTATTTTACATCAAAGATTCAGGCTTATGTCAGAAAAGTCTATGTTCGACACCGATTAAGGTCGTCACAGACGTAGCTATATTTTATATTAATATAAAAATACCGTAAAACGGGGTGAATTGACCAGTAATTTTGGACTTTGACCACAGATTATATATCGACCACTTCCGAGCAACAACTCCTAACTGCCAGTTTTACTCAAAGGTGATTTTAATGCCATCTGTTATAAAAATGTAAGCAACTTTCCTGTGACGAAAATTCGTAACTATCTGACGTTTAAAAGTATTAAAAATACGCTTAAAGAAATTCGACCCATCTTATTTAGAAAATAAATTTAATAGAAATATCTCCTTTCTCAAATTTTGACGCGCAGTTTGAACTGAGAACGTGCTGGGACCTGTTCGTCTTGGCTAAAAGTAAGTTTTTGCATTAAATGTGTTAAGTTCAATGTAAATGTAATAAATTAATCATTATTTTCTTATTATTATTAGTATTGGTTGTTAAATTTAAATGTAAGTGTTAAAATCTTCGTTACAAGTTTCGACTATTATTAGTTACGAGATATTTCCGGAACAAAACTTTTTCTTGTTTTATCACTATTAATTTTTATAAGAGGAGAGAGATAGGAGTTATTGTCATTAAAATAAAAAATTAACTGAATTTACTATTTTTTATAACATTCAGATTACACATAGATCCATTATTACACAATTAAATACAAATAAAACCATAAGTAAAAAAAAACTAAAACTACTATTTTTTATTAATTAATCAGGGTCACAAGGAACCAACGAATATTTAACAAGTAGTTATGGCCCAAAACACTTCCTTTCACAATGATAACAGTAAATTTTAAATACATTAAAAAAACCTGAAACTTCACTTTCACTTTTTTGTTTTTGTTTTCGGTTTTTTTTTAGTTTTTGTTTTCAGGTTTTTGAAGTGAAAACTTCTTATGGCGCGTTGGGCACTTTTGTGGGTGAGCATTTTCAGCCGTTCTCGCGACAGATGAGATTTGACACAGATATACAGTTTTCACTTCTGCCTGCACTCCCGGAGTGTTTAGTTTTTGGATCAGGTTTAACCATTTTTACTGCCGCTGTCACCGAAAATTCTACTCCATGAGGCGAAAGCGACTATTTCTTCAAATTGCAACGTGTACATAATCGTAACCCATTAAGGAGTTAGGTGATGAGAAGGTGCTTTCAGATGCTTCATTCATCGATACCTATTAGTGTATGTGCCCATTCTACTAGTGAAAATGGAAAACTAAGCAATTTGCTTAATCTCGCTGTACAGATCTGTTCATCACTCCGAAGATCCTCATCAGATCTTCATTTAAGATAGGGTTTCCTATCAACATTCATTCAAACCCAGTCCGACGAGACGAAAGCGACTATTTTATTTAAATTGTAACCTGTAATCGTAACCGCTGGAAGAGTTTTCTAAAAAGAAGGTGGTTTCAGATATTCCATTTATCGGTTAACGCATTAACTATTAGTTTATGGCCCAATTCTACTGGTGGAAAGCAAAAACTGAGCAATTTCCTGCACTCTCGAGGTGTAATTCTGTTCTGAGAACCTCCTCCTTTTTTTAAGTCTGTTAAAAATGCAAAATGGTCTGTATAAAAACATTTTTAGTTTTGTATCCAATAAATAAATAAATATTGCGAACATTCCACACATCGTCATCTAGCCCCAAGCTAAGCAGCAAAGAAGCAACTTGTATTATGGGTGCTAGACAACGGATAATACTACTAATATACTTTTCTTTTTGTAAATATATACGTATAATACATAGAAACAACCAGACCATAGACAAATATCTAAGCATTTGACGACCCAGTTGGCACAATGGTCACCATGCCGGACTGCCAAACACAGGGTCGCGGGTTCAATTCCCGCCTCAGACAATTATTTATGCTTAGATATTTGTCTGTGGTCTGGGTGTCTGTATGTATATTAAGTATATATTTACAAAAGAAAAGTAATATAAGTAGTATATCCGTTGTCTAGCACCCATAACACAAGTCTAGTTACTTAGCTTGGGGCTAGATGGCGATGTGTGGAATGTCCTGCAATATTTATTTATTTATTTATAAATACTTGTCTGAGGCGGGAATCGAACCCTGTGTTTGGCAGTCCGGCATGGTAGCCATTGTTCTAGCTGTAATTACCCCATTTTACGGTATCAAAAGATATATTTTGATATATTTTGATATATTTTAGGTATTTGATGACGTCACTAAAATATGTCGACCGATATAGCTCGACATATTTTATATCGACGGTGGAACTTTAAAATGTCGTAAGGGACATTTTCTCGAAAGTACACTTCATATTGCGTAGTATAGCACATTTCATGCCCTATCGATCTGTGTTATTAAAATTTTGATATCTCTTCAAATATATGGATACTAGCGACCCGCCCCGGCTTCGCACGGCTATATTAAGGATGTTTTGTACATATAAACCTTCCTCTAGGATCATTCTATTTAATAAAAAAACAGCAATAAAATCCGTTGCGTAGTTTTAAAAATCTGATTATGACATAAAAAACTTTATCATTATCACTACATAGTATAAAACAAAGTCGCTTTTTCTGTCCCTATTTCCCTTTGACTGCTTAAATCTTTAAAACTACGCAACGGATTTTGATGGGGTTTTGACGTGATAACGTTTTATAAATTGGTGAACACCTGCAATCTCAAAAAAGTGTGACGTCACGCGTCGTTACTGGAACGTCTCATGTTATTGACAAGGTAACTATAGCAACGTTTTATCGTTGCCATGGTTACCATCAATGTTTTCTTATGACGTTATCACGTAAAATTATCGTCCGGAAACAGACTTTACAGACCACCATTTTTTTTTATTAGATAGAATGATTCATGAAGAAGGTTTATATGTATAATAAGTATAATATAGCCCATAATATGGGATATATTATATCACTAGCGACGATAAAAAAACCAGTCAAAATAATAACCCATAATAATATTATGGGTTATTATTTTGACTGGTTTTTTTTTTCATTTTTAATTCAGAGACGTCGTAAGTCCTTCTATCTGGTATATTTATGTGTTGTAAGGCCCTTACAAAAATAAAAAAGTTCAATTTGACATAAAATATATATATTTTTTCATATTGAATAAGAATTGGCGTAAGTAGTATTGGGTTCCGTACCACTGTATTCTGTTTTTATTTTTTAACCTCGACGCAAAAACAAATGCAAAAAATAGATGGCGCTAGTGATAAAAATACATGAATGAAGGGTAAATGGTGGTTTACGGTTTATGACGTATTAAAAAACTACTTACCAAATCTCGTTCAAACCAATTTTGGGTGGAAGTTTGCATGGTAATAATGCATATCATATTATTATATTTTAGTTTTATCATTCTCTTATTTTAGAAGTTACAGACACACTTTTTACCACTTTGAAAGTGTCTCTCGCGTAAACTATCCAGTTTAGAAAAAAAATATTTAGAAATGAGAAACCTTAATATCATTTTTGAAGACCTATCCATAGATAACACTTACGTATGGGTTTGATAAAAAAAAATTGAGTTTCAGTTCTAAGTATGGAACCCTAAAATTTACTGTTTTTTTTTTCAATTTTTGTGTAAAAATCTTAATGCGGTTTACAGAATACATCTACTTACCAAGTTTCAACAGTATAGTTCTTATAGTTTCGGAAACAAGTGGCTGTGACATACGGCAGATAGACAGACATGACGAATCTATAAGGGTTCCATTTTTTGCCATTTGGCTACGGAACCCTAAAAAATGTTGCGTAGTTTTAAAGATCTAAGATACTTTGTTTTATTATATGTAGTTACTATGTAGTTAGTTAACACAATTAATATGTTATTATTGAAATATAATTTCATGGAAATGACGTCACAGTGGTTCACAGTTTATAATTCTTTGTAATATTTACTATATTAATCGAATGGTTTAAGTACTTACACCCGAAACATTTTAAAATCATACGACATAAACTTTGAAATTTAACGAAATGTCCCTTACTACATTTAAAATTTCCACCGTCGATATATTTTAGTATATTAATATAAAATATAGCTACGTCTGTGACGACCTTTACCGATTACACATTCACTGAATTTAATCATTCTAAAACTACGGTGTAGGTATGTAAATAAAACGGCAGCGCAATGTGTTGTTGACTCGTTCCTGCCAAAACTCGCCTCATCGCACTTGTCTGAGGAGTGGAGTTACTTATTATTCTACATTACAAACATTAGAAATAAACATGGTCGAAGTTATAATAATGGTCGAAGGAAATCAAGCAAATAATCAAGTTGCAATGTTTTTTATTTTTTTACGCAATCGAAATCATTCATTCTCTACAAGATCCATCAACGTTATAATCTGTGGTATTGTCCGAGTGAAAAAAAACAATATTTATTTTGTTTAGTCTATGGTTGTGCCGGATCTCTTGTAGATCGTGAATTTTTGTATTTTACATTTTTCGAATATTTTACTAATTTTATGCAATTAATAACGATAAATTGTATCTTCCCACCTAACAGAATAAATCCTGTCGGAAACTAACACTTTCAGAGCACTTGATTTCTAAAAAAATGTCGCTACAACATTGCTACAAAGTTTGCTGACTTGCACACAAGTTTTAGAGCGTTCATTTCTTGAAATGTTGTGTGAGCAGATTTTTAACAATGGACTTTAAACATTTGCTAGTGTTGTAGACGCCTAAACAGCTTGTTATGGTAAGTTTTTTCTATAATAATTATGTTCGGAAAATAGGTTAGGATCTAATTGTCGCTAAGGCGTATATTTGTTTGATAAACTCACTTTAGACCTATTTAACTCGATCTATGAAAGTTAATACACAGCCAATGCGTTTATTTGTTATTTTTCAACGAATTTACAATAATTCCTCACTAAATTATCATAGTATTTGTAATTATCTTTTTGAGCGTTTTCGATTGTTGACATCCATTGTTTTTTTGACGCCACAAAATACCTTTCTGGTCTTTGTTACCTCGGGAAGACACCTCGACAAGCCTAAGTCGCCCTGTAATTGGTTTGTAAAAAAAACAAGGTTCTGTATTTGAGAATTACATGTGAGCCTGTCTCATCCTCCTTCAAGCATCCGCGGCAGAAGGGGCTGTCTGTATCTCTGAATTTTTTGTACAATCAACGGTCTAAGTATCTGCCCACCATAACGATTACAATCCTGTACAGCACTATTTAAACATTATAACAACGTACCCTGTGGATCGAACCCACGTCGGTTGATGTAGCGGGTGTCGGCTTATACCACTCACACAACTTAACACATAGCTAACATGTTGACAAATATTAATCACACTGAGTACTTTTAATTCAAGTATTTAAGGATGTGTGTAACGTCTATTAGAAGAAGGTCGTAAGTCCAATACTTGTTGATAGTATTATTGTAGCAAACTGATAATGGACTTATGACCCATACTGTACACTTTGGACTGCCAAAAAAAATGATGAGAGCCTCACGTCGGACACAGAAAGCATGCCACCGATTGCGCCAGAAATCTTTAGGCGAGGCCTACTTGTACTTATATACAGGCAGTTTTTCGCAATTAGACCCTTTTTAATTGGGTCCTTTTTGCGTGAGGATGGAGTAGGCTTGCCCAGCACCTACTACCCTCTCAGCTTAGTCGACCATGTCCAGAGGAGCGAACTTGTCAATACTTCTGGAGGCAACTGAGCTGCGGGTTTCATCACGATGTTTTCCTTCACCGTAAGAGCAATGTCAATAAAATTAGCGCACATAAATTTTTCTTTAGAAAAATTCATTGGTGCACGGCCGGCAACCCACGACCTTATGATGGAGATGATAATGTGTTTTTTTGTTCGCTTTGGGGTTAAATTACAAACAATACATAAGTACAATATCTATGTTCATAGATGGAGCCATGCTACCACCGGTTCACGGCCGCAGAAGGTGGTGCCCGGCTCGCAGCCACGGCCAGCGTTCAGAACACACTGGTCACCGAGTGTGGTGACTTTATATCAACTAGACTATTGCATGAAGAAGCATATAATATTAGAGGGTGAGTATAATTATAGAGCTCATTTGCCAGTCTAATGACCCAAATAGACTGGCAAATGAGCTAATGCAAGAAAACACAAGCTTCAATTGATTAAAACGAACAGCTCCAAAAGATCTTCTGGAGTGAAACTAACGGCCACCTTGCATGACAAACACACTCACCTGCCTAACCAGTTGCTAAATGTCTTAGGGACAGATAACAACGTAAAAAAAGTAAAAAAATCATTAATAATACTTATAGTTGTAAATCTTGATAATTAAATTGCACACTTTGATAAATAAATTTCAAGTAGACATAGTTTCTTACGCGATATTTTACACAGCTAATCGACTTCTGTGGTGTAGTTGAGTAATCCCCTTGTGAAACTGAAAAAATAATACCATGTTTTGATAATATAGTTGCAAAGTTTGATAATAAATTTGCAAACCTTGATAATTAAATTTCAAGTAGATGTAGTTTTAGTGCGTCATTTTCTACTACGCCGTCTATACTAACCGATCTCTGTTGCGCAGTGGAGCACCTTCCTGCAAGGTAGAAGGTAGCAGCACAGTAGCAGGTTCCATAATTTTTAGGGTGAAGAATACTGATGTTGAATTAATAATGATTTAATTTCAGCCCCCTTTCATCCGGCAAACAGCGTTCATTCCGCATAACCCTCTCTCCCAATGTGAAACCTGATGCATACGAGCTGCGGATCTTGACAGATTTGAAGGTTATTGAGGCTGTGGAGTACAATGATGTGGAAGATTGGGAACAGGAGGTTGAGAAGCAGGAGGTAAGTAAAACAAGCGGCCAAGTGCGAGTCGGACACGAAGGGATCCATACCATATTATAGGGGAGCCCCACTAAATTATTTTTAGTATTGGTTGTTATACATTATCTGTGAAAATTTCAACTGTCTAGCTATCACGGTTCATGAGATACAGCCTGGTGACAGACGGACAGACAGTGGAGTCTTAGTAATAGGATTTCGTTTTTACCCTTTGGGAATGGAACCCTAATTAACAAATAAATCATTCTCCAATGGCTTATATTGATCTGTCACCACGATGAAGTGGGTCTTCTTGGGTCTACCCAGTCTACCACGACCTGGCGGAGGTGCCATGGCAAGACATTTGATTTTCCATCTGTGTTTCTAACCCAGTGTAATACCCTATTTCTATAGCTATATTTCTTGAAATTCGGTTCTTTCGTTTTAAAATTATGATTTGCTGCATCCCGCGGTTTCACCCGCGTAAGGTCCGATCCCGTGGGAATATCAGGAGATAAAAAGTAGCGCATAATGCATACCGAGTTTAATTGCAATCGGTTCGGCAGTTTTTGCGTGAAGAAGTAGCAAATATACAAACATACACAAATTTTCACTTATAATATTAAGGATTAATAATTTATCTTTTTTTTTTTATGATTTTAATTTGTTTCAGGTTATAGTTTGTACATCTATAGTCCTAAAGGAAATTCTCAATAATGAAATTCTAAAAATGCAACAAATAAACGTTTTAGTCATTGATAGCTGTCATTTGATATATAAAGATGAAAATTTACAATATGTGAGTACTAAATGCATATAAACACTATAAAGAGGCCAAGTGCGAGTCGGACTTGCGTACTATGGGTTCCGTACTATTATATTCTGGTTTTCTTTGTTGTTATATCGGCAACAGAAATACATCATCTGTGAAAATTTCAACTGTCTAGCTATCACGGTTCATGAGATACAGCCTGGTTTGGAATTATTTTCTGAACGATTCGGAATTATTTTCCTAAAAAATTCCTAGTAAAAAGAATGATGGCGTGACAATACTTGAGCGTATACACAAATTGAAAAATATGAAGAAATTCTCCGTTTTTCTAGATTACAATGAAATTAATAATAATAATATAATAATAATATATTTATTCATGCCAAAAACATAACAATGTGCAATGAATGCATAAGTACCACAAGTCTTAATTGTTAAGGCGTAATATACAAATGTAGTAGGTCACAACTTTACCCTAGCTAGGCTAAATGAATAACCTGTATTAAGGGTAGCAGTCCCAATCCCTCATCAAACATTGGATAAATTTAAAATGTATAAATATGGCAAACAGAAATAAAGGTACTTACTTAAGTAAGTTAAGTAAGTAAGTCACATACCTCAAATGAGGTTAAATAGCCAAGTACTTTATTATAATTTTGACATCTTATTACTCTATTTAATGTGAATAAATGATTGATTTGATTTGATTTGATAAGACAATAATGTTGGTAGGTATAAAAAAATCAAAGGTACCGCATGAATAATAAAAAAATATATGTATAGTGATTAACAATAGGTAGGCATGTATATTGATAGTATTTCGGGAACTAGATATGGATATTCATTTCCTTCATCAGCATCTGACGCCATTACACATATAGGAACTTCAAGAACATACCCTGCTTGCAAACAAGTAATTTTTATTTGAATTTTTGCCATTCTTCTTACAGATAATGAAAATCTACAAACAAACCAACGAGAATACACGCCCTAGAATCTTAGCTATCACTTACCCTCTATTTAGCTCTACTAAAATTGAAAAAGAATCCGACTCGACGGAAAATCCTAAAATTATAGACAATCTTAACAAGGATATTGGTGAAAACGACACTGTAAACACCAAAACGAGCATAGACAATCAATCTGTAGATAAAACTATAGGTTTAAACACAACAGACAATAAATCAGATGAAATCGCAAAATTGAAAGCCATAGATAGCAAAAATGAAATTTCGAATTCCACAGACAAAACATCTGCTATTGAAACCACAGAATTAATCGCCACTGATAATGTGATTGAAAATACAGACATAGACAATAATACAAAAGACACTGAAATCGCTAAATTGAAGTCCATAGACAATTCAACCGAAATTCCAGCTGTAGATACAGAAAATATAGATACAGAAAATACTGAAACCATAGACAATAAAGTAATAAAGACGACCAAAGACAATTTCTTCAATGAACTAAGTGTGTATGAGAATTATGATGATTTTCAAATGTATGAAAAACTCGAATGGAAGATAGATGAACTAGAGAAAGAATTGTGCTGTAAAATGGATTTAGCTGAAGATATTGATGGATGTAAAAGGTAATATAATCCTGATCCCGTGGGAATATCTGGATAAGGGATGATTCTTATTAGAACGAACCGGATTTGAAATGGACATTTTGTATGAAGCAATTTGTGACGACACTCGTCTTCTCCACGGATCCGCCCCAACCCCTCGGCGGCTGATAACCCGGCGTTATATAAACGTGCAACTCGGACGAGCTCCGCTCTGGACTCGGCTCGGCCCGGTTTAATGAGAATCATTCCTAAAGATCCTATATCCCGCTCCGTTTTTGCAAAATTTCATCTAAATCGGACTAACAGTTAGGGCTTGAAGAGACCACACAAAAATGCATCATTATTTGATAATAAAATTGCTAACCCCAATAATAAAAAAGCTCTTGCTAAACCTGATAATAATGTTGCATTTTTTGATAATAAAATTGCTAATCCCAATAATAATGTTGCATTTTTTGGTAATAAAATTGCTATCCCAGATAATAAAATTATTTCTTAATTTGTATGTTTGGTGTTTAACAATAAACATACAAATTAACAAATAACTGAATTCATAAACACATGTGTTCCAGTTTTAAGCGTGTGGGTGTTGCTAAATGTTTTTCTTTTTTAGATTGGCAGGCCCAGTTCCTAAACCAAAAGAGTTGATAATTGAATACAAAGATAGGCTACCGAATGAAGAATTAGTAGATGACTACGTAGTTCTTGAAGAGTTTATGAGAAATAATGCTTTTGAAGCGTTAGACTTTTTGTATGATCATAGGTAAGTAAATAAATAAAAATACAAAAATATTTATTCGCAAAACATTATTGTACGACATTTTACACAGCGCTATCTAGCCCCAAGCTAAGCAACTAGGCTTGTGTTATGGGATAGATAATAAAATTGCGAAATAATAATATTGCGAAATCTGATAACTCTTTTTTATTTTTCTAGACACGATCCAACGGAAATCTATGGCGATGAATTGTACGAGGAATTAAAAAACATACCGGATCCAACTTTAGAACCAATACAGATCTTCAAAGAATTCCTATACGTTTTAGATGAATTAGGTAAGACCAGCAAATGCAATAATTTTGTACAAAATGAGAATATTTCATAACTTAGAATGTACGGTCGGCTGCATAATTGCAGACCTACCGTAGAGCTCCAAAACAAGCTGTCATAATAATGTTTTCAACACAAGCAAGATTCTAGATACCTGCTTTAATCACTCTATCTATTAAAAAAAAACCACATCAAAATCCATTGCGTAGTTTTAAAGATCTAAGCATACATAGGGACATAGGGACGGCGAAAAGTGACTTTATTTAAATACTATGTAGTGATAATGTCAAGCAAAGTCGGTCGCATTATCTATTGAATGGCTATAGTTAGAATGGCGCAATGGCGTCTCTTCTCTTGGTTTCGTAGGCCAAGATCTGAATCAAAATGCCCGATTGACCTGTAGAAGAATACACAAATAGAAAGCCTACTCCGGCTTGCCCAGCACCTACCTTCAAAAAGTAAAAATAAAAAATGTAAAAATTAAAGTAAAAAATTATTCATAGGAAAAAGTAATGGTCCCAAATTATGGTCCCAGGTCCCTGGTCCCAGTTCGGCTGGGGCCCAGAAAGCGACTAATCCATCGGGTAATCCATTCCAAGAAATCCATTGTGCAGCCGGTAAATGTTTTTTTTTGGTATTGTTTTAGGTCCATATGGAGCAGATAAAGCGGCTTTTTCTCTACTAGTAAAATTAGAAAAGTTGAAAATTAAAGTACCATACGAAAGGCATTTCTTACTTTTAAGACTCTGTACTACGGTGCTAGTCAAAATCCGATGCTACGCAGAAACCATTTTCGAAAAATTCGACTCAGATTGGGACAAAATACGCCTATTTTCAACACCAAAACTGTTGAGATTAGTTGAAATATTACAAAAATTCACACCAGAACTTGCTACCACTGATAACACCGTTGCAAACTCTGATAATAAACATACAAAACCTGCCAAAAAGGTTTCTAACCATGATAACAACCTTGCAACATCTGATAATAAAATAAAAAAAGAGAAACTGTTAAACGAAATCGATAGTTGCGATTTTACGACATTAGGAGACAAAATCGAAGACAAATTGAACACAATCGAAGCTAATTTAAAAGAAATAAACGTTGAAAATACTAAAGAAAAGGAAATTTTGAACTCTGTAAGGCGAGTGCGTCGCGGTCGGGTACCACGGCCTCGTCCTGCACCACATAATCCTCACGCATTATGCGCTATAGTGTTCCTGAAACATGCATACGTTGCTAAGATCCTCTTCATCGTGATTGCTGATTTAACTCGAGTGTCACCGAGCCTATCTTACATAACATGTCAGTATTGTGCTGTGGAACCGACGTCGGAACAGAAGGAGAGTCAGAAGCAGGGGAAGAGGCATGAGGAAGTCTTGAAAAAGTAAGTTTTGTATACCAAACCAAAGTGAGGAATGTGTAAATTCGAATAAGGAAAGTGTATATTCAGATAAGGAATGTGAATATTCACCTTAAAAATCAGGTCCTAAATTAAATATAAACACATTATGGGTATTATACACGGTGTAACAAGGGGAGGTGGATCATCGGTTGCTGGGGGGTGGGGGACCTCAGTACCTATCGATTTAACCCCCATGTATGTTCTGCAATAATTAGTGGTTCAAAAGTTATTTGGGTTTTAATGAAATTTTAGTCATAATCAGATTTCACCCTGAACGTCGCAATTACAGCCAAACTATCAGGTCTGCGATTCTGCCTTTTTTTGTGAAACAAGTTCAATAGTCGACCTTTTGTACCCCTACACCAACCACCCCCCTTGTTACACCGTGTATAATAACTAGCAGCGATAACCCCCGATCCCGTGGGAATATCGGGATAAAATGTAGCCTATGTTACTGTCAATGAATTCAATGTATCCACATAACAAGTTTCATCAAATCGGTCCAGTAGTTTCGGATCATATTCAATGCAAACAATGAAATCTTTCCTCTTTATAATATTATTATAGAAGTATAAATAGCTTGCCCAGAACCACCCAGCTTAGTCGATCATATCCATATGTCTGAAGACAACTAAGCCGCGCGTTTCATATTTAAATGTATTATTTTTTATTTTTTATTTTTTTATTTTTTTTTTACATATTACACATTATTGTTATTATTGTTAGCCTACTCCGTCCCACTGCAGGGCAAAGGCCTCCCTCCCCTCTTTTCATTGTTCCCTGTCTAGTACCAGCTGGGTCCAGTCCCTACGATGCGAGTCCAACTCTACCCGCCATCTCCTTAAAGCCTAGTTCGCATTAGGCAAGTATTTTAGTCGAGTAGCGAGTAATTTAGTAGCTAAACGTGTCCGAACACCAAAAATTTACTCGAGTAGGTTAGTAAGTAATTTATTCGAGTCGATCCATTTTATTCTATTGTTATTAGGCGAGTGGCGAGTAGCCCCCCTCCCCTCACGTGTCCCTGCTCACTGGCTCACTGGCTAAACAAGTCCGAACCTCTCGAATTAGTCGAGTTGATTCGTTGCCGCCACATCGTTGCATTGTTTTGTAGGTTGTTCATCTTGCAATACACCACTCACTTGTAAACTGTACTCGAACAAAGTGCGAACGGTTTTTGGGCAGTAGCGAGTATTTTAGCTACTAAATTACTCGCTACTCGACTAAAATACTAGCCTAATGCGAACTAGGCTAGGGCCTGCCGCGGGGTAGCCTGCTGTTCAGGACCCAGTCCGTAGTGATTTACGCCCACATCTGATCGGACATGCGACAGATATGGCCATTTAAATTACATAATGTTATATTTTAGGTTTAGAATGCACGAATGCAACCTATTACTAACAACATCAGCCTTAGAAGAAGGCATAGACCTTCCCCGATGCAACCTCGTCCTGAGATGGGACTTGCCGCCGTCATACCGTTCGTACGTCCTGAGCCGGAGTCGAGGTCGCGCCGCACGCGCCGGCGCAGCCCTGCTCTGTAAGACTGGAGAGGACAATACTGGACCGTTGTTACATTATTTGGCTACGTATACTGAACTTGATCAGGTATATATAATTTCAATTTTCGATATATATAAAACTAGCGACCCGCTTCGGCTTCGCACGGCTATATTATGCATGTATTATACCTATAAGCCTTCCTCTTGAATCACTCCATCCTTTAAAAAAAACCGAACCAAAATTGCGTAGTTTTAAAGATCTAATCATACATAGGGACAGACAGAGGAAAGTGACTTTGTTTTCTCCTATGTTATGTACTGACTGACGGATCAACGCACAGCCTAAACTGCTGATCGTAGCGACCTGAAACTTGGAGGTGTGTTCTTTGTATGACGTAGGCATCTGATAACAAAGGATTTTCCAAAATTCTACCCCTTAGGGGATGGGAAAGGGGACAACGTAATTCCTAGGTCCAATCTAGCTTCAAATTTTGTAAAAACATTCTTTATCAGAATTGATGGAAAACGTGGTTCGTATTATATGGAAATTAACCCCATAACGGTGTTAAAAAGGGGTAGAAAGTTATTTTGGGGGTGACTTGCTTCGAAGTTGATATCCTATTACAACCAATTTAGACTTCTACGCGGACGAAGTTGCGGGCAAAAGTTAGTTTTTTTAAATAAATAGAGTAGAACAGTTTACTTCTATATAATTTTTATATCTATACTAATATTATAAATCTGAAGAGTTTGTTCAGGAACTACTGCTTCGAATTGAAAAAATATTTTTGTGTTGAATAGTTAAAAAATTAGCCTATAGACGAAGGCTATAGGCTAATTTTTATTTTTATATTCCCACGGGATCGGGACTTTGCGGGTGAAACCGCGGGGTGCAGCTATTAATATATAATTTTAAATATATTTAATTACAGATAATATCGAGAAAATGCGGTTGCGGTATACAGGACGAACCTTCGCCAGACGAGGAAACCCACGCTGATGCATATAACTCAATAATAAAACCTTACACACCTAACGATGAAAAGCGATGCAAATGTGAACGAAATGATAAAACCGAACCATTTACTAACAACTTGGCTAATTTAAGCGTTAATTCCAATAAGGAATGTGCATATTTCAATAAGGAATGTCTATATTTCAATAAGGAACGTGTAAATTTAAATAATAAACGTGTCAATATGGATAAGGAATGTGAATATTCGAATAAGGAACGTGTGAATTTAATTAAGGAATGTAGTAATTCGAATAAGAATGCTGTATATTCGCATAAGGATTATGAAAATTTAAATGAGTCAAAACAAAGTAATGATACAAATAACCAAAGCGTAAGTGTGAGTGAGGAATGTGTAAATTCGAATAAGGAAAGTGTATATTCACATAACCATAAAGGCCAAAATCTTAGTTTAAAAAAATCAGAAGACTGTATCGTAAATGATGATATTTGTCCGAAATGTTGTGAGAAAAAAGAGGAGAATGCTGTCAGCGTTGATTTGAATTCAGCCATTGCTTTGATAAATAGGTAAGTTTTTATTTTTAGGGTTCCATACTGAAAGGGTAAAAACGGAACCTTATTACTTAAGACTCCACTGTCTGTCTGTACTTGTATGCGGTCTGTTTTTTTTCGCAAATATACCGTTTTTATTTGGGTCCTTTTTGCATGAGGATGGAGTAGACTTTGCCCAGCACCTACTACCCTCTCAGCTTAGTCGACCATGTCCAGAGGAGAGAACTTGTCAATACTTCTGGAGTCAACTAAGCCGCGGGTTTCATCACGATGTTTTCCTTCGCCGTAAGAGCAATGTCTTAGCGCACATACATTTTTCCTTCTTCGGTGCACGGCCGGGATTTGAACCCACGACCTTCAGAATGAAAGTCGAGGTATCTACCACTAATCCAACACCGCTCTACGCTGTCCGTCTGTCACCAGGCTGTATCTCATGAACCGTGATAGCTAGACAGTTGAAATTTAGACAGGTGATGTTTTTCTGTTGCCGCTATAACAACAAATACTAAAAACAGAATAAGTACTTATAATGTTTTTTTTTAATAATTTTGTGTTTTTTTCTCCAGGTACTGCGCGAAACTACCCTCCGATACGTTTACCCGACTCGCTCCGCAATACTGGGTTGAAAACATAACATTGCCGACCGGGCAGAAAGCTTTCGTTTGTACACTGAGGTTGCCATTAAATTGCCCTGTTAAATATAATATTGTGGTAAGCATCTTTTATCTACACTAATATTAGAAAGATTTTTTGCCGTGATAACGTCTTATAAATCGATGAACACCTGCACTCACAAAAATGTCTGACGTCATGCGTCATGTTATTGTCAAGTAACCATAGCTACGCATTGTCCTTGCTATGGTTTTTCTTATGACGGTTTTTTTTAGTATATATTTGCATATTTTCGTGTCAATTATTATTTTATTTGCACATTTAAGGGTCATTTATCATTTTCTTTGCATATTATAGGGTCATTTACCATTCAAATTGAATATTTTAAGGTCATTTATCATTACGTTTGTATATTCCAGGGTCACCCTATGCCGACCCGCGTGTTATCCAGGCGAATGGTCGCCCTACAAGCATGCAGGATACTCCACAGATCCGGTGAACTGGACGATCAACTCATGCCTATTGGAAAGGAAAACTTTAAGGTCAGTTTTTTAAATTAGAAAGAAAAGAAAGAAAGAAAACATGTATTAGTAAAGTATAGAATCAAACAAACATAAGAACACTGACTTGTAAAAACTAAAAAAACCGGCTAATGCGAGTCAGTCTTGGCCAGTTTTTTGTATGGGAACTCCAATTTTTTTCTGTTAAATATTAGTATTTGTTAGAAATACATCATCTCTGAAAATTTCATTTGTCTAGCTATCACGGTTCATGAGACACAGCCTTGTGACAGACAGACGGACAGTGGATTCTTAAATAAATACACATTCCACACATCGCCATCTAGCCCCAAGCTAAGTAACTACACTTGTGTTATGGGTGATAGACAACGGATATACTACTTATATACTTTTGTAAATATAATATACTCTATACTAATATTATAGTTAAAGAGTTTGTTTGTTTGTTTGAACGCGCTAATCTCAGGAACTACTCGTTTGAATTAAAAAAATATTTTTATTTTGATATTCCCACGGGATCGGGACTTACGTGGGTGAAACCGCAGAGCGCAGTTAGTAAAACATAGAAACAACCAGACCACACACAAATATCTAAGCATAAATACATGTCTGAGAATCGAACCCGCAATCCTGTGTCTGGCAGTCCGGCACGTTAATTATTTCAATACAATTCCCCAGGCAGCGGAACTAGAAAGCGCAGTATTCGATCGGAACGACCTCGACGACGCTGCCAGACCGGGCACCACTAAACGTAGACAGTACTACTACAAACGGACTGCGCAAGCTTTCACTAACTGCGAACCTATTATAGACACTAGCGATACGGAAATAGATTCGGCTACGAGTCAGAACGAGAAAGATTCGTTAGCGAGTCAGAACGAGAAAGATTCGTCTACGAGTCATAATATTGGAGCTGAAGGAAAGAATGAGGAGAAAGAACAAGATAATAACTGTAAGTCTTCACTATATAGTATAAAACAAAGTAGCTTTCTCTGTCCCTTTGTATAATCTTTAAAACTACCCAACGGATTTTGATGCGGTTTTTGAAGTGAAAACTTCTTTAGCGGCGTTGAGCACTTTTTCTGTAATGGGTATAAAATCTTAAACTCGCGTCAGGACACGTGACCTGATCGAAAAAGCGTAAGACGGATGGAGAGTAGTCAGCTATCCCCTCTCTACGGCGCGGCGAAAATGTATGCCTGGGCCTACTGTTTTTAATTTGGCTGTGAGTGTATTAAGACGTACATATGGTATTTTTTAACGGACGACTATTGACGGACGACTATTTGTCGTCCGACTATTTTTTTTTTTTCATCTAAAACTCTTTTTGCGTATGTTCTCGCGACATATGACATTTTACACAGATATACAGTTTTGACTTCTGCCTGCACTCCCGGAGTGCGCTGTTTTTTTTAATAGATAAAGTTCAAGAGGAAGGTTTATATGTATAATACATGCATAATATAGCCGTGCGAAGTCGGGGCGGGTCGCTAGTATTATACTAAACTAACTTTAGCCGTGACTTCGTCCGCGTCTAATTAGTAGGTTGGACTAATAAACCACGTTGTCCCATACAAACCCTTTTTTCCATCTCCTAAGTTGTAGAATTACGGAAAATCCTTTCTTATCGGATGCCTACGTCATACAAAGAACACACCCTCCAAGTTTCAGGTCTCTACGATCAGCGGTTTAGGCTGTGCGTTGATCCGTCAGACAGTCAGGACAAAGCATCTTATATGTATAGTAAGATTATGATCTGGCTGCCAATTGATGTATTATAAAACCCTGCAAGTGCAGAGGTTACAAAACTTAGGTTTGTATACGTAATAACCACTGAATCGATTGCGATACGGAAATTATTGGTTTACGAGTCAGAGCGAAATAGTTTTGTGTACGAGTCAGAGCGATATAGATTCACCTACGAGTCAGAGTGAGAAAGATTCGTTTGCGAGTCAGAACGAGAAAGATTCGTTTGCGAGTCAGAACATGAAAGATTCGCCCACAAGTCGAAGCGAAAGACATTCGTTTGCGAGTCAGAGTGAGAAAGATTTGTTTGCAAGTAGATTCTGTGTATGAGTCAAGTTTCTAAATAAAAAAGCAAGCATTCTGTACCTTCAAAATATTTATTTTCTCACCTTTGCCCTCAGCCCTCTTCTTTGTCCTGCCCCTTCCCAATTTAGTTGGGGGTCGGGCCTCCTTCGATCCTGGGTTGTCATTGGAGAGATTTCGAGAGCTCAAGCAACATTGGTCCACCAAGTGGCGGGCGGTCTTCCTCTTCCCCGGGGATTCGTGGGCATATTTAGAACAGTTCTCACTGATTAGCTATCCTCCCTTCGCATTATATGGCCTTTTCCCTCAGCCCATCGTAACATATTTAATAATTAAACTTAGTTATCTCTTTCGCCTTCAGTCTATCTACACTTATTAATATTTTATCTCTTTCCCCCCTATTGCAGGTCGTAGGAACCGCCTCTACTTGCTATCCTGCTCGTTGTGGTGCGGTCTGCCGGAGCGGTACAACACGCGCGGCCGTCGGCTGCATACGCCGCAACATGCGCCCACTGCGCTCGCTATACTCATGTATACTAAGGAGGATGATAGGTGAGTTGGGGGAATTGAAGGGGGATGATTGGGCTTTAGGTTGGTGTGATTTTTTTTGTAAAATGTGCTGGTGGGGTTAAAATGGGCCATTTTCTAAATGATACAATACGAGTTGAATGCGCTGGCAATGCTCATGTACAAGGAGAATGATAGGTGAGTTTAGGGGGATTATAGGGGGATTTAGAGAATTGTGGGTTGGTGGGGGGATATTTAGACTTTAGGATGGTGTATTTTTTTCTGAAATGTCTTGGGAGGTGGTTTAAAGGGCGTTTTTTATTGGGGAAACTTGCTCCTACTGCGCTCGCTATACATATGTATACTAAGGAGGATGATAGGTGAGTTGGGGGGGAATTGGAGAATGGGGGGCTTTCTCTAAATCCCCCCATATCCCCCCTAAACTCACTTATCATTCTCCTTAGTGTACATGAGGGGGGTTTAGGGGGGATATGGGGGATTAGGAGAATGCCCCCCCATTCTCCAAATCCCCCCATATCCTTGGTGGTTTAAAAGGGGGTGCTTTCTTGTGCAACGAAGTACTATTTTCTAATTCCGGAATCTGTTATTGTAAAGGACTTAACTATTGCGAAAGTGATGTATTTCTTTTAGATGTTTTTAAACATTGCTTCCCCCCTTTTAGGTTACAGATCCCCTCGTTCCCAGTGTACACACGTTCGGGCGAGGTGCGAGTGAGTGTCGAGCGTGCGCCGCATGCTGACGTCAGGCTGTCGCCGAGACGGGGGAGGCTTATACGCAGGTCGGCAATCACTACATAGTATTAAATAAAGTCGCTTTCTCTGTACCTATATCCCTTTGTACGCTTAAATCTTTAAAACTACGCAACGGATTTTGATGCGGTTTTTTTAATAGATAGAGTGATTCAAGAGGAAGGTTTATATGTATAATACATGCATAATATAGCCGTGCGAAGCCGGGGCGGGTCGCTAGTATATTATATTTTATTACTAGTTGTTGCCTGCGACTTCGTAGTTTTTATTTATTTATTTATTTATTTATTTATTATTTTATTATCTTAGGAACACCCACAGCTAATACTACAAACTAGAAACAAAAATATAAATCAGATAAACCGGTTTATAGTAAAACCTTCCTCTTGAATAACTTGTGATGTGAGGAACTAGGAGAGACTATTAAGATTCTGAAATTATACTGTTCACTGAATGTTTATTGAGCAATAACAGGGGTTTTTTATACTAATGGAATGGGTTGCCTACGTCTGTCTTTCCTGACGTGTACAATTTGGGGGTCTTCAAGTCGCGAGTGAATAGGTATCTTCTAGGAAGGCGTGTTACATCTTCCTACCATCAGGCAGGTGAGATAGAGGTGAAACGCTGGTCTATCATTTGTAAAAAAATAAAATAAGAAGAAAGGGTACCGGGCGCTCTCTCCATACAAACGTAGTCGACTGTTTCCTCCCGGGATAATGACACTAGAGCATTTTTTTTTCATAAAACTTTAACTGCAATGACTATGCTCCTAAGTCTTGGTTTTTTAATTGTCTAATTAACATAGAAAATAAGATTTAAAAAACAAAACACAAAATACCAAAACATAGGGACATGGCAGTTATAGGTTTTATGTACAAAAATATTTGCTCTTGTGTCATTATCCAAGGAGGAAACAGTCGACTACGTTTGTATGGATAGAGAGCCGGGTACCTTTCCTCTTAAACTAGGTACGGTCGGCTGCATAATTGCAGACCATGAAGCAGATACCCAGTGGAGAGCGCGTAGGTACATTTTTGTAAGGAATACATCTCACCGATTTATGGCGGGGGGAGGGGTAAGTTTATTGGCATCAACGGCGCAGATCGCTAAACATCGCTGGTCCATAAGCTCGTATCGGATCAAACATTAAACTAACTCGGTAATGTATAGCAAGTTCCGTCATTCAAAACATGTGTCAAGGAACCATTGTTTCTCTAGGGGTTCCAAAACACTAATGACCAAAAATATCGATATCGATATTTTTTGCCACAATGTGGGCTCTGTGGAAGAGGACTGATTTTGTCCAGCCGAGCTGTGGACGTTTGCGATGTAAAAAATAAAGATTTTGGTTTGATTTAAAAAAAAACAGGTGATGAAATTTTAATAATCTTTATTTATTAAAAGTAAATAGTACATTGTTACCCTAGGGGTGAAAGAAAAACTACATTAAACTTAACACAAAAACATTTAAAAATAACAAAGATAATACTAAATAATACGTTTAATAGTACATTGTTATCCTAGGTGTGAAAGTCACTCATTACAGGTCCCGAGACGGAGTTTGGCTAATAGTTCGAGGGACTTAATGAGTCTTTCACCCGAGGTAAACACTGTGCTTTTCATTACGAATAATACATAAAAAATTTCCTAACAACGAGAGTGAATGAGACTCCATACCACATGAGTAGGTACTCATGTGTCCATACTACCTGATACTGAAAGCGAAAAGCCCTAGGACTGGAAGTTTTATTTTCTACACGCTCTTCAGGCATATTTAGACCTACTTTCGGAGTATGAGTAATGAAAAATAATTTAAAAAAAATGCAAGCATTTCCCGACAGTTTTTTTGGAACGCAGTTCCTTATCGCGCGTTACGAAACGGAAAAAATAAGATCAAAAGTTGTAACGACACTTTTTGCTATAGTTGTAAGCCGTGCGGCGTGCGCGTGTTTTTTTCGTTTCGTTTTTCTATTTCGCATTGAAAAGTGTGGTGTCGCGACGATTATTTACAAAAAAAAATGTAGGTACTGAGGACCAATATAATCGGCGTCTATTATTTTTTAAATTTTCGTAGCAATCTAGTGTGAAATGTTTGGCACATAATATAACACTGTGTTTTGTTGGGAAATATTTTTCTCTATAAGTGGCGGTGATCCATTGTTCTTTTTTCTCGGCGTCGTCGTTCGGAAATCTGCAATGTTCAGAACGTAAAAAAATACATCTATCATTACAAACAACAAACGAGTTTTATTTTAAAAGAAACAAATTATCTTTTTACAAATAAGTTAAAAAATTTACACTTTTGTCGATAAAAATCGTTTAGATGCTGCAAACATCACTAGTGAGTAAGAAAGAGACGACAGCCTAACTGTATAATCAGTGTATCAGAAAGAGACAACATGAAAGCCATCAAAGGGAGCGCCTAAGGAAATTAAAATAAAGGAATATTTTCACTAATTGAACAAAATCACTTATCTGAGAAATGTTATTCCATCCTTTGTGTAACTTTAGGCAGTGGTATACTTTCCACACCATTTAATTGCACAACTAGGCATTTTTTTGGGCTTTAAAACGGGAACGCGTGACGTGCGTACGTCGCGATGAACTGACACGACTGGCCAAAATTTTCGTTGCATCCGCGCAATATAGCGTACGTTTGGTGAGTGCGGCACCCCCGCACGCTCACTCCACTGGGTATCTGCTTCATGTTGCAGACCCACCGTAGAGCTCCAAAACGGCTGTTATAAGAATGTTTTCAACACGAGCAAGATTCTAGACACCTGCTTATGGTGAAGTGTAAGGTCTTCTAACTCATCAATTAATCAAACAAAAATTATTAGAATGCAAACATTCCAATAATAGTAATTTTAGAACTCTACCGAGGGCTGCAATTATGCAGCCGACCTTCTAATACAATATTGATTCCTGTATAACCTTGCCCTTGGCACATCTTCATATCAGTGCAGGTGCGAAATCAAATTACTAAGTTTACATTATAGTTTTTTTATTTTTTTATTTATTATTTAATACATTCAGTACACAAGAAGCACACAAAAAAAGATTACATTATATAGTTTCTAGCGACCCGCCCCGGCTTCGCACGGCTATATTATGCATGTATTATACATATAAACCTTCCTCTTGAATCACTCTATCTATTAAAAAACCGCCTCAAAATCCGTTGCGTAGTTTTTAAGATTTAAGCATACATAGGGATATAGGGACAGAAAAAGCGACTTTGTTTTATACTATGTAGTGGTAGTGAAGTGACTATGTAGTGATTACTAAGAAAAATTACCAATATTATTATTATTTATTTCAAGGTTCATGCGTTTCGTATTCGACGAGGTGCTGCGCGTGCGCCGCCGCGGCATGAAGCTACAGAACGAAGGCTCTACGAAAAACAATTATTACGTTGTACCAACTATCAAATGTAAGTATCTTCTTAACTTTTAAACGGTATATAATATCTTCTCTATATACAGGGTTATTGGTAATTATACTAGCAAGCCGTTGAGGGCCACTTCTGTGCACCTTACAATCAACTTTTGTTCTACGACTTTTGGAAATTCGAACATTTTTTTACCATATAGCTCGGCCGAGCGTTCGCTTAACGTATATTTATATTTTTTCTTTGGTTTTTCTTTTTTCCAGCGTCAAACCCGGATGGGACAACGAAAATAGACATAGATTGGTCGTTCTTGGAGCTAATATACCAGCATACAGAAGAGAAGAAGCTCTCGGAGTTGGAGAAGCCGTTGTTGTGGTATCAGGATGAAGAGGAGAGCTTCGTTAAGGAGAAGGGTGAAGAGTTGAAGGAGGACGAAGGTTTGTCACGTGGTTGTTTATGGTTCCTTAAATAATTTCATTATAATAATTTAAAATTTTATTAATTTTTAATTGTATGTAAATTTATTAATTTTACTTATTTTAAAGTAAGTAATAATAAATAAATCACTACATAGTATAAAAAGAAGTCACCTTTCGCCGTTCCTATTTCCCTTTGTATGCTTAGATCTTTAAAATTACGCAACGGATTTTGATGCGGTTGTTTTTTAATAGATAGAGTGATTCAAGAGGAAGGTTTATATGTATAATACATGCATAATATAGCCGTGCGAAGCCGGAGCGGGTCGCTAGTAAATAATAAATAAATATTGCAGGATATTCCACACATCGCCATCTAGCCCCAAGCTAAGTAACAAGACTTGTGTTATGGGTGCTAGACAACTCATATACTACTTATATACTTTTCTTTTGTAAATATATACTTATAATACATAGAAACAACCAGGCCTCAGAGAAATATCTAAGCATAAATACTTGTCTGAGGCGGGAATCGAAACCGCAACCCTGTGTTGGCAGTCCGGCGCGGTGACCATTGTGCCAACTGGGTCGTCATTTCGTTGTTCTATCTGCGTTCGCAAAGATTTTAGTAATATTCTAAGAAAGCTCGTTCGTCTGATGTAAATGGCATTAGAACGTGCGAACAGTTGCTTACAGCGTTCTTGCGTGTTCGAACGCGCTCGCTCCCCGGAGCGGTCTCTTCAAAGGGTTCTTGTGTTCTAGCGGTTTGGATCCCTACTTATCTAGTTCTTCGTTCTGGCTCGATTCTTGTTCGTTGATATTTTGGTGTAAACGCTAAAACGAGTTTCGTTTACACTAAAAGATCAAGAAAGAATGCTCTTGTTCTAGCTCTTTGCTCGTTTGGTGTAAAACCAACCTTGAGAAGAAGGCACAAGGCACAAATTTAATTTTAGAATAGCCACAGCCTCCACAATCTCAACCAAGCCGCCTTTACTAATGAGTTCAAATTAAATATTTCTTTATGTATATATTTCAGAAGGCATGATGAAGAATCCATTACTAAAATCAGGTGAAATGTTTATATTTGACGCTGAGAAATATAAGGAAGCTGTTGTCACACCTTGGTATAGGAACAGAGATCAACCACAGGTAATTGGCGTCTTTAACTGATCCAATTGCTTTGACCTCTCTAACGGATCCAATTACTTTGACCTCTCTAACTGATCCAATTCCTTTGACCTCTCTAACTGAATCAATTGATTTGACGCACCTAACTGATCCGATCGTTTTGACCTCTTTCACTGGTCAGATTACTTTGACGCTCTAACAGAACTGATTGATTTGATATATCTAACTGAACCGACTGAATTGACCTCTCTAACTGAACCGATTGATTTGACTGCACTAACTGATTCAATTGCTTTGACATCTCTAACTGAACCAATTGATTTGACTTCTCTAACTGATTCAATTGCTTTGACATCTCTAACTGAACCAATTGATTTGACTTCTCTAACTGATTCAATTGCTTTGACATCTCTAACTGAACCAATTGATTTGACTTCTCTAACTGATTCAATTGCTTTGACATCTCTAACTGAACCAATTGATTTGACTTCTCTAACTGATTCAATTGCTTTGACATCTCTTACTGAACCAATTGATTTGACTTCTCAAACTGATTCAATTGCTTTGACCTCTCTTACTGAACCGATTGGTTTGACATTTCTATCTGAATCAATTGATTCGACGCCTCCTAACTGATCCGATTGCTTTAACCCTAAGTGACTCGATTGCTTTAAACTCTTAACTGATCCGAATCCTTTGACCTCTCTGAATGCTTTGACCTCTTACTGATCTGATTTGACATCTCTAACTGAACCGATTGCTTTGACAACTGATCCTATTCTTTTGACCTCTCTACCTGATCCCATATTTTTGACTTCTCTACCTGACTTGATTTACAATAAACACTGTTTATTTAAACCTTTTTATAAACAAATACTTAAATGTTCTTGTGTTTGTTTTAGTTCTTCCTTGTTGCTGAGATATGCTGGCAGCTGTCCCCCGAGTCGGCGTTCCCGTCAGCATCTCACTCGTCGTTCAGGGAGTATTACAAGCACAAGTATAGGGTGACGCTGACTCAGCCAAACCAGCCTTTGTTGGATGTTGATCATACCAGTGCAAGGTTGAATCTGCTGACGCCTAGGTGAGAGTTTTTGATGAATTAATATTGCAGGACATTTCGCACATCGATCGCCATCTAGCCCCAAGTTAAGTAACTACACTTGTGTTATGGGTGCTAGACAACTCATATACTACTTAGATACTTTTCTTTACTAAATATAACACTTATAATACACTTCTTTTTAATTATTTTTTTACTCACTCGTCACCATGACGCGTCTGGTCATATTACCATGATGTATGACGTCACACAATAATACCGTGACACATTTTTGTGAATGCAGGTGTTCCATCAATTTATTAGACGTTATCACGTCAAAAAATAAATTAAATCAACAGATACGTGAACCGTAAAGGCGTAGCGCTCCCCGTGTCGTCGGAACGTACACGCCGGAACAAACGGGACCGTTTGGATCAGAAACAGATCTTAGTACCGGAGCTATGTAGGAGACATCCCTTTGCGGCGCCATTGTGGTTCGCTACTGTCGCTCTACCTTGCGTCCTGTATAGGTAAGTTCACTCCCCGTGTCGTCGGAACGTACACGCCGGAACAAACGGGACCGTTTGGATCAGAAACAGATCTTAGTACCGGAGCTATGTAGGAGACATCCCTTTGCGGCGCCATTATGGTTCGCTACTGTCGCTCTACCTTGCGTCCTGTATAGGTAAGTTCACTACGCTCAAACGCGTTCCGAAATGCTATGAGCGCGCTCATAAGCGCTCACGAAAGACTGTTATGACGTTATAAATACAAAAGGAAATACGTCATCAACGACGCCATCTTGTGCTTACGACGACCCTGCTCTCCAGCGAAATCTTCGTGAGCGAACTGTCAAATTGACGTTTGCATCCGTTCTTTTACGAGCGAAATTCGAGTTTGATCATTTTATCCCGAGTTTAGAAGTATCTCTCTGTGTTTTTAAATGTGAATGTGTGTTACAAAGAACGGAGGAGCAGTTTATTAATCGTATTTGTACACAACACTTCAAACAAATAAAGTATAAATATGACATTTCAGTTGATATTGGCGATAGTTGGCGCGCTAAAACCCGGTCCGAAATCTTAAGAGAATCATGAGTTTTCGATACGCGGCCCGAGTAGGTATTTTCAAAAATGACCCTTGTCGTGCGATAAAGAGAGTTTCAGCTCACAGAGAGCAGAATCGCTCCATTCCCATTTGTGGCACATATAATTGTATCGTCAGACAGAGACCTATAATGTGATCCATAGTCTTTCACACTCACAGAGAGCAGAATCGCTTCATTCCCATTTGTAGCACATATAATTGCATCGTCCATGTCCGGTCCTCAGTCTGTTTAACCGACACCACATATTGCGCGGCAGATCAAAGCCTTTTGGTTTGAAAGTGGGGTCTACACTCCTACCTTCCTCCCATGGCCTTATCGACATCTTAGGCCATAAAGGCCGAATCTCGGGACATACGTTGGTTACTTGCTCTGGGCTCTTTCACCAACGTACTCACTTAAGTCCCTACATATTTCTTTTGTGTCCTCTCGCTATTCAACTCCCCCCGAATGGGGCAATAAATAACACATGAATGGCTTGCGCGTCAGCTCGTCTTCATTATCTCTGCGTACTATCCAGCTAGCCAAAGCTGAGCTCCAATGCGCGTCGTTTCTTATGTTACTCGTGGAAGTGGGGTCTATGGGAATATTTAGACCATGCGTGGTCCCACTCGTCTTTCCATTCCTTAGCCACTGAAAAGCCCACCAGTTCAGCTCAAGCCCAGGAGTTCATTGGTTGGCTGGAAGGTCTGGACTTGGTCTTGTAATTCTGTGCTATTTCAATTATTTTAGGTTAATATTAATATAGTGCCTGTGTAGAAATGTCATACGATTAAATAAATAAAAATATCTATTACTATCAGTCTGGTTATGATATTACAGAATAAACGGTCTGCTAATAGCTGACGAGATACGGCGAGCGGTCGCCAACCAAGTCGGAGTCGGTATCGCTAAGTTACATGACAACTTCACATGGCCGCCATTGGATTTTGGATGGAGTTTGGCTGAGGTTTGTATTATATCCATTAAACTACATATTGATACTGGCTATGTTTAATTGACTTCAAGAGCTGCGGTCACTTGACTGAATTTACTGGCCTAAGGTCACTTGACTGCCTGACTTCACAGATTACTTGACTACCTGACTTCACGGATCACTTGACTGCCAGACTTCACTGATCACTTGACTGCCTGACTTCACGGATAGCTTGACTGCCTGACTTTACTGCTCACTTGACTGGCCTGTCTTCACTGATCACTTGACTCCCTGACTTTACTGCTCACTTGACTGCCTGACTTCACTGCTCACTTGACTGCCTGATTTCACTGATCGCTTGACTGCGTGACTTTACTGCTCACTTGACTGCCTGACTTCACTGCTCTCTTGACTGCCTGACTTCACTGATCACTTGACTGCCTGACTTCACTGATCACTTGACTGCCTGACTTCACTGATCACTTGACTGCCTGACTTCACTGAGCCAGAGTCACTTGACTGACCAATTGTTTTTATACTGTATTTTCCAGGTCCTAAATGCAGATGCAGAAAAGAACGAAAAGAAGAAAGAAGAAGACAAAGAACAGAAAGATCGAGAAATTAAGTAATTATTTTTTATTCACACATAACGGTTTCCCTAACGGATCTCCTACTCTCAACGTACCCCCTTTCAAGAACTACCTCACGCTTATCCTGGGGGAGACCATAAGCGCTAATTTAAAATAAGATCAGAAGGTCTTGAATGAATTAGGCTGTGGGTTCAATTCCCACCACAAAAAAATATTAAAGAAATTCGTTTCTGGTCTAGGTGTTTTTGTATGTATAATAACTCCCGATCCCGTGGGAATATCGGGATAAAAAGTACCCTATGTTACTGTCAATGAATCAATGTATCCTCGTACCAAGTTTCATCTAAATCGGTCCAGTAGATTCGGAGCATATTCAATGCAAACAATCAAACAATTAATTTATAGTTGTCTTTACTCTGCCCAAGAGGCGTGCAAATCTTACCATTTAATTATTTATCATCAAGTTATATAAATTGTATATCACTACATAGTATAAAACAAAGTCGCTTGCTCTGTCCCTATATCCCTATGTATGCTTAAATCTTTAAAACTACGCAACGGATTTTGATGCGGTTTTTTTCAATACATAGAGTGATTCAAGAGGAAGGTTTATATGTATAATACATGCATAATATAGCCGTGCGAAGCCGGGGCGGGTCGCTAGTATAGTATATTTATTTATTGCTCTATTATCTATTTATTTATAGAGAGATAGAAGAAAAACAAGAAGAAGTGACATCTGGAAGTGAAAATGAAAACCAAATAGAAATCAAAGAGAAGACCATTAATGATATTCTGCAGGAAAAAGAAGACGCTGAAAATGAAGAAAATGTAAGGGTACCGGCGCTCTCTCCATACAAATGTAGTCGACTGTTTCCTCCCTGGATAATGACACTAGAGCAAATATTTTTGTTGCATAAAACTTATAACTGCCATGACTATGCCCCTAAGTCTTTTTATTTTATTTTATAATTATCATAGAAATTAAGATTTACAAAAAAAAACAAAACATAGGGGCATGGTCATGGCAGTTATAAGTTTATGCAACAAAAATATTTGTGCTAGTGTCATTATCCAAGGAGGAAACAGTCAACTGCGTTTGTATGGAGAGAGCGCCGGTACCCTTTCACCTTCAAGAGCGATCCCCACCTCAAAATCAATATTAATGCATATATTTGTTTTCCAGAGCTTCGAAATAGGCACCTGGTCCAACGACATGGCGTCTTCGATACCGGAATCTATGGAATATGACGAAATGATGGAACCCTTGCCTTCTAACCTCACCTTCTGTACATCTGCCAGCGGTGAGTACCAATTATTGACACTTATGTACTAAATATTGACACTATTATACGAATTGTTGACACTAATGTACCAATTTCGGACACTATTGTACCAATTATTGACACTGTTGTACCAATTATTGACACTGTTGTGCCAATTGTTGACACTGTTATATGTTATATCAATTGCTGACACTTTTGTACCAACTATTGACACTGTTGTACCAATAATTTACACTGTTGTACCAATTTTTTACAATATTGTACCTATTTTTGACACTAATGTACCCATTGTTGACATTATTGTACCAATTGTCGACACTATTGTACCAATTGTCGACGCCATTGTACCAATCTCTGACACCATCGTACTAATCGTTGACACTGCCCATTTATAACCGTATATTCCCTTTCCAGGCGGTGTGAACTGGTGCGATCCCATACAGAAGACAAAACAGGAATTTGGCAATAGAAATTATAACAGAACATTTTCAATGGCCGACAGCGATTGTAGTTACTCTAGGTGAGTTTTTGAAAGCAAGAAAGAATAAATAAATATTGCAGGACATTCCACACATAGCCATCTAGCCCCAAGTTTATTAATTAGACTTATGTTATGGGTGCTAGACAACTCATATACTACTTATATTACTTTTCTTTTGTAAACATATACTTATAATACACCCGCTCCGGCTTCGCACGGCTATATTATGCATGTATTATACATATAAACTTTCCTCTTGAATCACTCTATCTATTTAAAAACGCATCAAAATCCGTTGCGTAGTTTTAAAGATTTAAGCATACATAGGGATATAGGGACAGAGAAAGCGACTTTGTTTTATACTATGTAGTGATAGAAACAACCAGACCACAGACAAATATCTAAGCATAAATACATGTTTGAGGCGGGAATCGAACCCGCAACCCTGTGTTAAAATAGTTTATGTATGTAATTATTATTGTTTTTGTTAAAGTGATTTTGACACGGACGATTCGGATTTCGAGTCCTCAGGCAGCGACGACGACGACGCGGACGCAAGCGGCTTCTGTAACAGCAAGAACAGTAACGGTTAGATTTTTGTATTTGAACCTTCTCATGGTCGCCCAATTTACTTGTGTTTATTAGTTTAAGGTGTAAGGGTACCGGATCTCTCTTCATACAAACGTAGTCGACTGTTTCCTCCCTGGATAATGACACTAGAGCAAATATTTGAGTCGACTACGTTTGTATGGAGAGAGCGCTCGGTACCCTTTCACCTTAAGGTGAAGTAGGACCGGTCACCCTTGGGATAGAGTACTAAAATCACTGTGGCGTCACTGTGTCGTCACTGAGCTGTGCGGATAGGCCTTAAAGGTGGGGTCCATATGCCAACGACCTTGGTACACATCCTACTAAATAGTTACTACCGGCACCGGTCGCCTTCCTTGGTGAACATTGTTGATTGTTACGTTTGTGTTCTGTTTCTCAAAAGTGCTGAGCTGGAATTGTAGGTGAGATTTTTACCGACATTTCGGTGTGACTTTGACCAGTAGCGTACTTAGGTGAACATGGGCCCCGGTGCAGGAGAGAATCGGGCCCTCATCCCCTCTTTCAGATTAGCTTGAACTTATATTGGTCTTCAAGGGGTTCAGACATTTAGTATGGGAGCTTGGCATAGTGTTTTTTTTGCGCTATTTATGTAGTGATCCTTGCCAATCGATAGACGGCATTACAGTGAACAAATGCGTCTTGGAAACGGGATATTTAACAAAACGTATTGTCTTATGATTTTCCAAAAATGCGCTGTGCATTTTGAGACCCATACGTATCAATACCCAAAAAAAAATCTTGCTCACAAGTTCTTTTTCTCTCTTTTTCTTTTATGCTCCTCTCTTTTCAAAGCTGAGGTTAGAGGCCCCCCTGCACTCCGCGGCCCTAGTGCACTGCACCACCTTGCCCTACGATAGCTACGCCACTGACTTTAACATAATTTGACGTATTGAAATTACAGCTGCCGTTGGAGTCCGTATTGAATACAAGACAGCTCACGAGGCGGAGGCGGTCGACGTTAGAGAGACGAGGAACGTGACGGCTCCGACGCGTGACGTCACCGTGACGCAACGGGACATGGTCGACATGAGGCGGACACTGGCCGAGGGGGTCGCGCCGGACGAGGTCAGTGCTAAATGTAACAAGCCGTCCGTCTGTCTGTCTGTCTGTCACCAACGATTATCTCAGGAACGGGTGGACATAGCAAGTTGAAATTGATACCATGTACTGAGGTCTATAGTCTCTATTAGGTGTATAAAAATCAAGGTCCTGAGTCAACATGATAAAAAGATATGGGCAAATTTACATTTTAGATAAAACTTGTAAGGCATAACTTCAAACAAAAATGACATTTATGCAAGGAGGTTAAGAGGTTAGGGTACCGGGTGCTCTCTCTCAATACAAACGTAGTCCACTGTTCCCTCCCTGAATACTGACACTAGAGCGAATATTTTTGTTGCATAAAACTTATAACTGCCATGACCAAGCCTCTATGTGTTTTTTTGTTTTTTAAATCTTAATTTCTATGATAATTAGAAAATGAAAAAACCAAGACATAGGCAGAGTAATGGCAGTTATAGGTTTTATGCAACAAAAATATTAGTGCTAGTGTCATTATCCAGGGAGGAAACAGTCGACTACGTTTGTATGGAGAGAGAGCCGGTTTAAGTTCTTGAAGTTCGTATGTCATCAGCATCTGACGCCATTACACGGCGGAAGGAAATGTAAAACACTTGAATTTAAATTATAATGCTTATATCTTTTTTTCTACATCTAGTTCACGAAATAATATAAATTGCTTTGTAATCTAGACGGAGAATTTAATAATATTTTTTCTATTTGTGTATCTGTATATGCTTAAGTATTGCCATGCGATAATTATATACTATTTTTGAAGTGAAAACTTCTTATGGCGCGTTGGGCACTTTTGTGAGTGAGCATTTTCAGCCGTTCTCGCGACAGATTTTGACGCGACAGATGAGATTTTATTTGTGTTAGTCTTTTTGTTTAACTTATACTGCCATCTATTACACAAATTGAGAAACTTAGTTTCTAGAAAGACCGCTATTCGAATGTAGATGACGCTGATTTAAATTTTTTACTGCCATCTAGCGAATAAAAAATAAACTATATTTGTTTAAGTGAGTGCTAATAGATGGCAGTAGCAGATCGTTTCAAGAAATATTCTATGAGAAATAACAAGTTTATTGTTTTCACTTCTGCCTGCACTCCCGGAGTGCGTTTTTATTTTTGTTTTTTTTTTTTTCGTTTTTCAACTTTTTTTTTCTTCTTTACAGTACATAGCAAAATTTCGTTCGTCAGTAGAAGAGCACAAGGCAAAAATACTAAAAAACAAACAGTTCATAAAATCAGACGACTTTGTCACCGAAATTCTACCACCGAACAAAATAAACCAACCAAAACCTACCGCAACCATTGAAAAATTCCGCGAAATTTTCCCCTACGAAAACCATAAACTAGAATTCATCAATAACCAAATAACCATAGACAGTATAGAGAGAAACAAAAGAGTTTTGTTGAGAGAATTGAAAGAGAATTTACGAGAGGATGAAATTAAAAAGTTAAGTCTGTTCTCTATGGTTGACGTAGATATAGATTCTCCGGATTATGTGAATGAAAAAATCGTGAATGTAGGTTTTGATTCTAAAGAAAAATATGAGGAGAAAATTAAAAATTTCAATGGTAGAAAATTTATGGCATATTTTAATGAAAATTGTGGGCGAAATAGGAAATTCGATTTTGATTATCAACCGAATTTGGAGGGGCATCCGGGGCCGAGTCCAAGTGTTATTTTACAGGTATGTTTTTAATTTATTTATTAATACATATTTTAGGAAAGCTAATACATTAAAACTAATATTATAAAGCTGTAGAGTTTGTTTGTTTGTTTGAACGCGCTAATCTCAGGAACTAATGGTTCGAATTGAAAAAATATTTTTGTGTTGGATAGTCCATTTATCAAAGAAGGCTATAGGCTACTTCTTCGTGCTTCGGAAGGCACGTTAAGCCGTTGGTCCCGGTTGCTTTATCCTAGTGGTATTAGCAGTCGTTAGGTCGGGTTGGAGGCCTTCGGGCGACCTGAGAACTTCCAATAATTTACCTAATTACATTACAACTCACTATCACTACATAGTTACTCACTATCACTACATAGTATAAAACAAAGTTGCTTTCTCTGTCCCTATGTCCCTTTGTATGCTTAAATCTTTAAAACTACGCAACGGATATTGATGCGATTTTTTTTAATAGATAGAGTGATTCAAGAGGAAGGTTTATATGTATAATACATGCATAATATAGCCGTGCGAAGCCGGGGCGGGTCGCTAGTACACAAAAAAATTCATACAAATCAGTTAGCCGTTTAGGTGAAGTTTGGTAACTTACACCGCGACACGAGAATTTTATATATTTTTCATTATTCATTTCAGGCGTTAACAATGTCAAATGCAAACGACGGTATAAATCTTGAGAGATTAGAAACAATTGGAGATAGTTTCCTTAAGTTCGCAATAACGGCGTACTTGTACTGCGCTCACCCGACCGTGCATGAGGGGAAACTCAGCCATATGAGGAGCAAGCAGGTAAGTTGGGCCCTGGAACCTTGTTCTGCTATTTGACATTAATGAACCATTGTCCCCAGTTGGCACAATGGTCATCATGCCGGACTGCCAAACACAAGGTTGCGGGTTTGATTCCCGACTTAGACATGTTAGACATGCTTAGATATTTGTCTGTGGTCTGGTTGTTTCTATGTATTACAAGTGTATATTTACAAAAGGAAAGTATATAAGTAGTATATGAGTTGTCTAGCACCCATAACACAAGTGTAGTTACTTAGCTTGGGGCTAGATGGCGATGTGTGGAATGTCCTGCAATATTTATTTTATATTATGTCTTATTCCAGGTGTCAAATTTGAATCTGTACCGTTTGGGTCGTCGAGTCCGTCTCGGCGGTCGTATGATAGCGAGCAAGTTCGAGCCGCATGACAACTGGTTACCGCCGTGCCATACGCCGCCGCCGGACCCGCATAACGTGAGTACCACTTGTTGACATGGAGAAAGAAAATAAAGAAAGAAAAACATTTACAGTAGAACCTCGATAATCCGAACTACCAAAAATAACCCCTGTTCGGACTAAAAGTCAAAAGTCAAAAAAAATTATTTCTTTGGATGCATAATATCTTAAAAGACTCACGGAGCGTTCGGATTATAGTATGTTAAAAAACGCAAGTATATTTTGACAGAATATATTTATTGAGGTTATTATAACATACTGCATATTTAAACAACAGAATACGTTACTTATTCATAAAGTCATCAATTTTAGTTTGGCGGGTTCTATTAATGACCAAAAAAAGGCTGTATCCCTCAAATTACGCAGCATCATCTTTTCGGATAAGGACAAGTCACTTTCATCAGCCCAATCCAAACCAAGTCAGCAGTTCGGATTACAGCGGCGTTCGGATTAGTCTGAGTACGGATTATCGAGGCTCTACTTTATTTGGTACAGGCACACGAAAACTTTTAAATTAACACACACAAAGAAATAGGTAACTTATACAACGAAGAAATAAGGAAAAAACATACATTAAACTTAAGAATATTTAAGAAGTCGATTTCCCAAACAGCGTCTCAAAATGGGCGGAAATTTAAGCTTGCCTTTCATAGGAATTTTGAAAAATTAAGTAGTTTTTTCGTGTGTTTTAAGTATGCAGAATTGTCGAAGACATCAAAACATTCAAAAATAAATGATTATGGTTAAATTATTTGAAAAAAAAAACTAAGTCATATTTTGTGGTGTTTTTTAAAAATAACATGACCAGAATCACTTATTTTTAAATGTTTTGATGTCCCCAACAATCCTGCATACTTAAAACGCAAGCAAAACACCGCTTGATTGTTTAAAACTCATATGAAAGGCAGGCTCAAAATTTCGCCCAGTGTGGGGCGCGGGTCGGCATAAGACGACGCGTCGGCTTAGTGGCTAGCTACTGGGCAGGAATAAATTGACTGGTCAAACGTCACTGACTCGAAAAGAAGAAGAAGACTGGTTGACATTACTGGTATAGTCTTAGAAGAGCGTAGGTATCAATTGGGATTGTACTTTTCTGAACTTACGGTTTTTGACGTGATAACGTCTAGTAAATTTATGGAACACCTGCATTCACACAAAAGTGTCATGTTCCGGTAACATGATGCGTCCCGTTCCGAACATTAAAAATAATATCGCTCAACTGGGCTTGTGTTAAGGTGACGAGTGACGAATAGAGAAGACTTATATAAAGGAAAAAATAAAATCTATAAATAAAGGAATAACAAAAAAAACTTAATTTTTCATCGTTTTCTTATGACTTTATCACGTAAAATTAAAATTATACCGGACTGCCAAACACAGGGTTGTGAGTTCGATTCCCACCTCAGACATGTATTTATGCTCAGATATTTGTCTGTGGTCTGGTTGTTTATATGTATTATAAATATATATGTATTTACAAAAGAAAAGTATATTCCGTTGTCCAGCACCCACAAAAAACCGCATCAAAATCCGTCGCGTAGTTTTAAAGATCTAAGCATACATAGGGAGAGACAGCGGAAAGTGACTTTGTTTTATACTATGTAGTGATTTACCAATTATTATTTTCTTCCTTCAGTTCGAATCGAGAGATGTACAAAAAAGCATGGAAACACAACGCGACGCGTCTGGATGTTACATACCTTATAACTTGATAACGCAACACAGCATACCGGGTAAGGATTATTAATAATTAAGCTATTACTAATTATAATTTGTATAGATGTCAAAAATAAATAAATAATTCATTGGCCCATAAAAAGGGAAACAGAGACACATGTATATTGTTGTGCCAATCATTTATTTATTTATTGCTGACATCTATGTCAATTATTGTTGACATCTATGCCAGTTAATATTGACATTTATACCAATAATTATTGACATCTATTCCAAACATTATTGACATCTATACTAATAATTATTGACATCTATACTAATAATTATTGACATCTATTCCAATCATTATTGACATCTATGCCAATAAATATTGACATCTATACTAATAATTATTGACATCTATACTAATAATTATTGACATCTATTCCAATCATTATTGACATCTATGCCAATAATTATTGACATCTATACTAATAATTATTGACATCTATACTAATAATTATTGACATCTATTCCAATCATTATTGACATCTATGCCAATAAATATTGACATCTATACTAATAATTATTGACATCTATACTAATAATTATTGACATCTATTCCAATAATTATTGACATCTATGCCAATAAATATTGACATCTATACTAATAATTATTGACATCTATACTAATAATTATTGACATCTATTCCAATCATTATTGACATCTATGCCAATAAATATTGACATCTATACTAATAATTATTGACATCTATACTAATAATTATTGACATCTATTCCAATCATTATTGACATCTATGTCAATAATTATTGACATCTATACTAATAATTATTGACATCTATTCCAATCATTATTGACATCTATGCCAATAAATATTGACATCTATACTAATAATTATTGACATCTATACTAATAATTATTGACATCTATTCCAATCATTATTGACATCTATGTCAATAATTATTGACATCTATACTAATAATTATTGACATCTATTCCAATCATTATTGACATCTATGCCAATAAATATTGACATCTATACTAATAATTATTGACATCTATACTAATAATTATTGACATCTATTCCAATCATTATTGACATCTATGCCAATAAATATTGACATCTATACTAATAATTATTGACATCTATACTAATAATTATTGACATCTATTCCAATCATTATTGACATCTATGTCAATAATTATTGACATCTATACTAATAATTATTGACATCTATTCCAATCATTATTGACATCTATGCCAATAAATATTGACATCTATACTAATAA
The DNA here is from genome assembly GCA_907269075.1 of Idaea aversata. Lineage (NCBI taxonomy): Eukaryota > Metazoa > Arthropoda > Insecta > Lepidoptera > Geometridae > Idaea > Idaea aversata. The sequence continues at coordinate 1,994,140 of OU026083.1, forward strand.
TTATTGACATCTATACTAATAATTATTGACATCTATTCCAATCATTATTGACATCTATGTCAATAAATATTGACATCTATACTAATAATTATTGACATCTATTCCAATCATTATTGACATCTATGCCAATAAATATTGACATCTATACTAATAATTATTGACATCTATACTAATAATTATTGACATATATTCCAATCATTATTGACATCTATGCCAATAAATATTGACATCTATACTAATAATTATTGACATCTATACTAATAATTATTGACATCTATTCCAATCATTATTGACATCTATGCCAATAAATATTGACATCTATACTAATAATTATTGACATCTATACTAATAATTATTGACATCTATTCCAATCATTATTGACATCTATGCCAATAATTATTGACATCTATACTAATAATTATTGACATCTATTCCAATCATTATTGACATCTATGCCAATAAATATTGACATCTATACTAATAATTATTGACATCTATACTAATAATTATTGACATCTATGCCAATAATTATTGACAACTATACCAATAATTATTGACAACTATACCAATAATTATTGACAACAACACCAATTTTTCATAGATAAATCGATAGCGGACTGCGTGGAGGCGCTGATAGGCGCTTACCTGGTCGAGTGCGGATGTAGAGGCGCGCTGTTGTTTATGTCGTGGCTCGGTATACCGGTGTTGCCAGCGCATACTGTGCTCTTAGGCCGGGCCGTGCCGGGGGATAAGGTGAGTATGTTACTTACTAGCGACCCGCTCCGGCTTCGCACGGCTATATTATGCATGTATTTATACTTATAAACCTTCCTCTTGAATCACTCTATCTATTAAAAAAATCCGTATCAAAATCCGTTGCGTAGTTTCAAAGATTTAAGCATACAAAGGGATATAGGGACGGCGAAAAGTGACTTTATTTTATACTATGTAGTGATACATGTTTGAAAACTCAATCTGACATTAAGAAAACAAAAAATGGTTGTCTGTAAAGTCGGTAAAATAACTTTCTACCCCTTTAACTCCGTTAGGGGATGAATTTCAATGAAATACGAAGCACGTGTTCCATCCATTCCTGTTAAAGAATGTTTATGCAAAATTTGAAGTAGATTGACGACCCAGTTCGCAAATGGTCACCATGCCGGACTGCCAAATACAGGGTTTGCGGGTTCGATTCCCGCCTCAGGCAAGTATTTATGCTTAGATATTTGTCTGAGGTCTGGTTGTTTCTATGTATTATAAGTAATATTTACAAAAGAAAAGTATATAAGTAGTATATCCGTTGTCTAGCACCCATAACACAAGTGTAGTTACTTAGCTTGGGGTTAGGTGGAGATGTGTGGAATGTCCTGCAATATTTATTTGTATATTGGACTAAGACATCACAAATCCCTAAGGGGTAGAATTTCGGAAGATCCTTTCTTTTCGGATGCCTACGCGTCATACAAAGAACACTATTCCTTCCCTATACCAGGAACCGAGCCACCCTCCGAGACCTAGATGCTCTTCATCATCATCCAACTCCTCGAGCACCAGCTCGGAACAGTCGCCAGACTACGTTGGCCCGGTCGGCGCACGCGCACCTTTTACGGACCGAGATGGGAACCTGGTACAGGTAAGTTTCAAATGGTTATTTATTTAAATACTAGCGACCCGCCCCGGCTTCGCACGGCTATATTATGCATGTATTATACATATAAACCTTCATCTTGAATCACTCTATCTATTAAACAAAACCGCATCAAAATCCGTTGCGTTATTTTAAAGATTTAAGCATACATAGGGACATAGGGACAGAGAAAGCGACTTTGTTTTATACTATGTAGTGATTTGGTAATTTAATTTTGAAAATAAATTGTTTACGTGTTTAGTGATTCAATTAAGGATAAATAAATAAAGTCATTGTGGTACTAAGTTTTTTTAGGGTTCCGTACCCAAATGGTAAATCAATACCCTTTTACTAAGACTCCACTGTCTGTCTGTCTGTCTGTCTGTCACCAGGCCGTATCTCATGAACCGTGATAGCTAGACAGTTGAAATTTTTTACAGATGATGTATTTCTGTTGCCGCTATAACAACAAATACTTAAAATTGTTTAATGGTACGGAACCTTTCGTGCGTGAGTCCGATTTTCGAGTACGGAACCCTAAAATTGATAGATGGAAAAGTGCGTTAAAAACCAACAAATTCATGTATAGTTGTCTATTTAGAAGAATGAAAATAAAACTGTCAAATCAGATTTCCGGCGCAGCGCGCGGCGACGCAGTTACAATGTTAGGCCACTTTTTTCTCTAGGTCGTTCAACTTGTGTGGTTAGGTAAGTGTATATTTGTTAGGTCTGAGAATCAAACGACACCTATTTTTGTATAAAACAACGTTTCCCGGGACAGCTAGTCACTACATAGTATAAAACAAAGTCGCTTTTTCTGTCCCTATATCCCTATGTATGCTTAAATCTTTAAAACTACGCAATGGATTTTGATGCGGTTTTTTTAATAGATAGAGTGATTCAGAGGAAGGTTTAAATGTATAATATATGCATAATATAGCCGTGCGAAGCCGGGGCGCGTCGCTAGTTAAATATAAAAAAACAAAGCTTAAGGTGAAAGGGTACCGGCGCTCTCTCCATACAAACGTAGTCGACTGTTTCCTCCCTGGATAATGACACTAGAGCAAATATTTTTGGTGCATAAAACCTATAACTGCCATGACTATGCCTTGTCTTGTCTATTGTCTTGGTTTTTTTCATTTTCTAATTATCATAGAAATTAAGATTTAAAAAATAAAAAAAACACATAGCATAGGGGCATAGTCATGGCAGTTATAGGTTTTATGCACCAAAAATATTTGCTCTAGTGTCATTATCCAGGGAGGAAACAGTCGACTACGTTTGTATGGAGAGAGCGTCGGTACCCTTTCACCTTAATATAGGTTTTCTAGCCTGAAATGAATGTTTTTTTTTTTTTAAAAATCCAGATAGTTTATGGTGAACTGAAGCCACCGCCATCACCTCTGCTGCGGTACATCTCGGACCCTGACGGTGAATTGTCTAGGATGTTATCTGGTAAGTCAAGTATTTAGGGTTCCTCACCCAAATGGTAAAACGGGACCTTATTACTAAGACTCCACTGTCCGTCTGTCTGTCACCAGGCTGTATCTCATGAACCGTGATAGCTAGACAGTTGAGGGTCATTGTTAACCATATTAGTAAGCTGTTGAGGACCTAAACAAACAATTTTTGTTGGCACAATGGTCATGCCATGCCAAACACAGGGTTGCGGGTTCGATTCCCGACTCAGACATGTATTTATGCTCAGATATTTGTCTGTGGTCTGGTTGTGTTATGTATTATAAGTATATATTTACAAAAGACAAGTATATATAAGTAATATATCCGTTGTCTTACTTAGCTTGAGGGTAGATGGCGATGTGTGGAATGTCCTGCAATATTTATTAACTTCCAGGTTATGAAGAATTAGAGCGGACACTCCAATATAGGTTTAAAGATAGATCTCTTTTACTACAAGCATTAACACACGCGTCTCATCAGAGGAATACTTTGACTGACTGTTATCAGAGATTGGAGTTTTTAGGGGACGCCATACTGGGTAAGTTGATAGAAAAAAAAAAAAAATGGGTGCGTGTACTTATGTACGCGCGTGAGAAGTTATACTTCTTTGGCATTATTAAAAAAAAAAAAAAAAAAAAAAAAAAAAAAACTCGTCCGACGTGAGAATTTTGTGTGACGCTTTTGTAAAATTTCACTCTCATCATTTTTTCATAACGCGCCTAAAGAAGTATAACTTCAAAAAATATGGATTTTTTTAGCATATCAAAATGACGATAACAAAATAAAATTAAGCAAAAATACTAATAAAAATAACTTTATGCTAAATATTAAAACAATAAGAGATTCGAACCGGGTGACTTGAGATCCGTTTTACTAAATAAAGGTCGCTGCATACGTGACGGGAAATCACTTCACTTCATAGTATAAAACAAAGTCGCTTTCTCTGTCCCTATATCCCTATATGCTTAAATCTTTAAAACTACGCAACGGATTTTGATGCTGGTTTTTTTAATAGATAGAGTGATTCAAGAGGAAGATTTACATGTATAATACATGCATAATATAGCCGTGCGAAGCCGGGGCGGGTCGCTAGTTTATAATAAATTGATGGAACATCTGCATTTACGGTAATATTGAGTGTGTGTTATAGTGACGAGTGACGAATAGAAGACTTATACAGGGTTATTGGTAATTACCGTTGAGGGTTACTTCTGTGCACCTTAACAAACGACTTTTGTTCTACGACTATTGGAAATTAAAAAAAAAATTGAACATTTTGAGGTTATGTAAATCCGAAAACAACTGATTTTTTAATACAAAAGTCATTCAGACTAAGAACAGTAGATAAGGCTTAAAAAATAAGTAAAATTTTAAGGTTAATGACCTCTCCGTGTAAGAAACAGCTGATTTTCAGGTAAATCTAACCTCAAAATTTTCGAAAAAATTTCGTATTTCCAAAAGTCGTAGAACAAAAGTTGTGTGTTAAGGTGCACAGAAATAGTCTTCAACGGCCTGCTAGTATAATTACCAATAACCCTGTATTATTTCCAAGCATGTTTAGAAAAATATTTTACCTTCCAGATTACCTAATAACCCGTCACCTATTCGAAGACCGACGACGTCACAGCCCCGGCGCGTTGACAGACTTACGGTCTGCTTTGGTCAATAACACGATATTTGCTACGTTGGCTGTCAGACATGGGTTCCATAAGTGAGTATATACTTTACCCATACACATGTCTTCTTTTATCCTTTGTCTCCCTTGCCCGTAAATTGTATCCTTTTGCCCATAGGTTATTTTCTTTTGCCCATATGTTGTCTGCTTTGGTCCATACCGTGCTGTCGTCTTTTATCCTTTGCGCTTAAGCTGTCTCCCTTGCCCGTAAATTGTATCCTTTTGCCCATAGGTTATTTTCTTTTGCCCATATGTTGTCTGCTTTGGTCCATTCCGTGCTGTCGTCTTTTATCCCTTGCGCTTAAGCTGTCTCCCTTGCCCGTTAATTGTATCCTTTTGCCCATAGGTTATTTTCTTTTGCCCATATGTTGTCTTCGTTGGTCCATACCCTGCTGTCATCTTTTATCCTTTGCGCTTAAGCTGTCTCCCTTGCCTGTAAATTGTATCCTTTTGCCCATAGGTTATTTTCTTTTGCCCATATGTTGTCTTCGTTGGTCCATACCCTGCTGTCATCTTTTATCCTTTGCGCTTAAGCTGTCTCCCTTGCCCGTTAATTGTATCCTTTTGCCCATAGGTTATTTTCTTTTGCCCATATGTTGTCTTCGTTGGTCCATACCCTGCTGTCATCTTTTATCCTTTGCGCTTAAGCTGTCTCCCTTGCCCGTTAATTGTATCCTTTTGCCCATAGGTTATTTTCTTTTGCCCATATGTTGTCTTCGTTGGTCCATACCCTGCTGTCATCTTTTATCCTTTGCGCTTAAGCTGTCTCCCTTGCCTGTAAATTGTATCCTTTTGCCCGTAAATTGTCTAAAATTGTGTAGCTAAAAATGCAAAAATAATTGTAATTTACATAATAAAAATAAGAAGCAGACAACAGCGCGTCATCTAGCAATATACTCTGCACAATTTTTTGCCCATAATCGGTATCCTTTGCTCATAATCGGTATCTACGTCTGTCTTTCCTGACGTGTACAATTTGGGGGTCTTCAAGTCGCGAGTGAATAGGTATCTTCTAGGAAGGCGTGTTACATCTTAGGCCGCATCGTCACCTACCATCAGGCAGGTGTGATAGTGGTCAAACGCTGACCTATCATATATAAAAAAAAAAAAAATCTTTTGCTCATAAACGGTATCCGTGAAACTTAACCCTTTATTTATTTCATTTTACCTATTTTTAGGTATTTCCGCCATATGTCGCCCGGTTTGAACGAAGTTTTGACGAAATACGTGAAAATTCAAGAGGAAAATGGACATTCTATCAGTGAAGAGGTAATTAAAAGTTTAATATGAATTATGCAATTTGGAAACCTAAATGCAATTCAAGGGAAATCTCCTTCCTATATGCAATTTAAAGGAAATCTCCTTCATGCAATGTGAAGGAAAACTTATATGCATTAAAGATAATTGCGTGTTAAGTTTGGTAAAATTTTCTAGCGCTATTTACTTAGACTGAGGTACGTTTTTGCTACTCTAGCTGTTGCACTTGACTTCACAGGGGTTCATGTGCAATTTAAGGGAAATATTCTTTATGCAATTCAAGGAAAATCTCCTTCCAATATGCAGTTTAAAGGAAATCTATATGCAGTTTAAAGGAAATCTATATGCAGTTTAAAGGAAATCTATATGCCGTTTAAAGGAAATCTCCTTTATGCAATTCAAGGGAAATCTCCTTCCAATATGCAGTTTAAAGGAAATCTATATGCAATTTAAGGGAAATCTATTATATGCAATTTAAAGGAAATCTCCTTTATGCAATTCAAGGGAAATCTCCTTCCAATATGCAGTTTAAAGGAAATCTATATGCAATTTAAGGGAAATCTATTATATGCAATTTAAAGGAAATCTCCTTTATGCAATTCAAGGGAAATCTCCTTCCAATATGCAGTTTAAAGGAAATCTATATGCAATTTAAGGGAAATCTATTATATGCAATTTAAAGGAAATCTCCTATACAGGAGACACACGGAGGATTACATACGTAATTTAAGGGAAATTTTACATTATTTTTTTCTTGTTTTTTTTTTCTAGCATTATTTAATTCAAGAAGACGAATTGGAACAAGCCGAAGACGTGGAAGTGCCTAAAGCACTCGGCGATCTATTTGAGTCAATTGCTGGCGCTATATTCTTGGACTCTGGTACGTTTGTTGCTCTAGCTGTTGCACTTGACTTCGTATGGGTTTAGGTCATAGTTATATTGGTTCCGGTTGAAATTATCTATCTGTCTGTGGAAAGCATATTAAAATCGGTTGAGTAGTTTTTGAGATAATTGCGTGGAAAGTTTGGGTCTATTTTCTATTGCTATATACTTAGACTCAGGTACGTTTGCTGCTCTAGCTGTTGTACCTGACTTTGCACGGGTTTATGTCATGACTATATTGGTTTCGGTTGAAATTATCTATCTGTCTGTGGAAAGCATATTAAAATCGGTGTGTAGTTTTTGAGATAATTGCGTAGAAAGTTTGGGTCAATTTTCTATTGCTATATACTTAGACTCAGGTACGTTTGCTGCCGCCCAATTGCCGTATTCTTATGCAGCGCGTCTTGACTGCGTTTGCGTCATAACCATAGATTTCGTATTGCTAAGACGCACTCGTCACGCACACGTTACGACGTTTAGGTTTGCGTAACGTGTGCGTGACGAGTGCGTGACGAGTGCGTAACGTGTGCGTGACGAGTGCGTCTTAGCAATACGAAATCTATGGTTATGACGCAAACGCAGTCAAGACGCGCTGCATAAGAATACGGCAATTGGGCGGCTGCTCTAGCTTTTGCACCTGACTTTGCACGGGTTTATGTCATAATTATATTGGTTCCAGTTGAAATTATCTATCTGTCTGTGGAAAGCATATTAAAATCGGTTGTGTAGTTTTTGAGATAATTGCGTAGAAAGTTTGGGTCTATTTTCTGGTGCTATTTATTAAGACTGAAGTACGTTTTTGCTACTCTAGCTTTTGCACCTGACTTTGCACGGGTTTATGTCATGACTGTATTGGTTTCGGTTGAAATTATCTATCTGTCTGTGGAAAGCATATCAAAATCGGTTGAGTAGTTTTTGAGATAAGTGCGTGTAAAAGTCCTTTTTTATGCGAAGATAAACTATTTTTCATCAATGTTAGAAAGGCGCCTTATAAAGAATTTTATCCAAGATTTTTTTTTTATAATAAATTTCCATTAGTTAGTTATTTTTTGCTTAAAATTCTATAATGAGAATTATTTTTGTTAAAAATTCCTTTTTAGATTTTTATTATTAGTAAATTGGTGGAACACCTGCATTCACACAAAAGTGTCACGCTAATATTGTGTGACGTCATGCGTCATGGTAATGTGACCAGACGTGTCATGGTAACTTAGGAAACAGGGTATTTAATAATAATATATCGCTTAACTGTTCTTGTGTTATGGTGTGATGAGTGACGAATAGAATAAAGGAAAAAAAGGAATAACAAAAAACACTCAATTTTTCTTCGTTTTCTTACGACGTTATCATGTAAAATTATCGTCCGTAAACCGACTTTACAGACAACCATTTGTTTTTTTTTTCAGGCATGTCGTTGGGTGCAGTTTGGCAATCTTACGTGCGACTAATGGGTGCCGAATTAGAAGCGTTCAGTGCGGCCGCACCTAAATCACCAGTCAGAGAGCTGTTAGAAGCGGAACCGGATACGGCGAAATTCGGGTAAGTTTAATCCGAGAATATCTCGGCCATCGTTGGAGTTTTATCAAAATTATTTATATTTATTATTTTTATTTATATTTATTATTTTATTTTGGAAGGTATATAGGCATTAGTATAACTATTCTTATTTTATTGTAATATTATTATTAATAATTATATCTAATAAGTGTATTTAATATGTACATTTATATTGTTTTATCTACTTAACCTATTAGTTATATATTTATGGTTATTTATTTTACTATGGTATATTTTCTTTTTGTGACATTTTCTTCTTGCTGGCTCTGCTCGCGGTGCGAAACGTCATCCGTTAAGGGTCCTGCCGGAAGACCAGCGGCTGCATCAACTCAATGTTGTTGCAGCTATTTTTTGCTGAGGCAGAGCCTTTTTGGAGGCACACGGCTCCTTAGACCCTATTTTTTAATCAAATACTTTTTTGTTAATTATTTTCTTTCTACTGTATTTTCTGAATTGTCTGTCACTCTATCTTATACTGTACCTATTCTTATAATTTCCTGTCTTTTCATCTTATTCTTTTGTTTCTTATTGTTATACATTCTATGTTTTGTTTTGTCAACAACTATTAACTTTTCTAAATATGTATTTGTCGTGTGCTTGTCCAAATAAATGTTTTTCTATTCTATTCTATTCTAAAATCGGTTTGGTTTTTATGTTTGGGATAACTTTTAGTATCATATGGTGAAAATATTTTTCGGATTCTTTTTTTATTTTTAGTCGAAATTATTAACAACAAAGTAGTTTTTCGCGTTAATAAAATAGTTGTCATCTATTGGCTATGCAACGATTCAATCATACTTGCTTCAGTTGGTCGCGGATATCTTTTTCTGTCATTTTTCAAGTTAACATGTAAGCTGCGGTCCAAATTGATGGACACATCTTACAGTGCAAGCTAGTTAGCACTGTAACATGAACACAGCTTACAGTGCTAACTAGCTTGAGCGTACTAGATGTGCGGCTGTATGTACATTTAGGACCTGATTTGTGAATAAGTGGAGCAAGGTTTTGATACTTAGCCATTATAATACTAAAAAATCTCACCTATTCCTAAATATTTATCAAAAAAGAATTGTTTGTTTGTCTGAATTGAATAGGCTTCGAAACTACTGGACCGATTTAGATGAAACTTGATTCATTGACAATAACATAGGCTATTTTTATCCCGATATTCCCACGGGATCGGGAGTTACGCAGGTGAAACTCTGAAGCGTATTTAATATTGTTCATTTTTTTTTTAGAAAACCGGAACGGTTAGCCGACGGCCGTAGAGTCAGAGTTTGCGTCGAAGTCTTCGGCCGTGGAACTTTCAAAGGAATTGGCCGGAACTACCGCATCGCAAAGGGTACAGCCGCCAGGTGCGCGCTGAGACATCTCAAAATACATCGACGGTAAAACTCAATCCGAAAAAATCACGGCCATCCGCAGAGTTTCATCAAAAATTATCAAGCCAATAACTCGAGTAATTATCATAGTGTGGCTTTTGTGGTGTATTTTGGCTCAATCCGAAAAAATCACGGCCATCGGTTGAGTTTCATGAAAAATTGTTAAGCCAATAACTCGAGTAATTATCGTAGTAGGGCTATAGCGATGTATTTTTGAATTTAAAAGAATCTTTGTTGAAAAAATCGGATTTTTTAAATCGTGTAATCAAAATATGCCAAGCCCTTAGGCTAATAACTAATAAGATGTAGCTTTTTATAAATATTTTTATAACATTTATAAATGTTACCTGTAAAAATTGAATCCGTAAAAATCAAGGCCATCGCTGGTGTTTTATCAAAAATTGCTAAGCCTTTTTTTAGAGGAGAGTTAAAAGTAAAACTGTAGCTTATTTGATATATTTTTAGTATACTTATAACAAAATGGTCGCTAGATTTCGAGACGCAAATATAATAGCAATTAAAAAATGCTTTAAAATATAAATATTTACTGAGGTATTTTTTTAATTTTTTTATACCAAGTTTTTTTAAATGATTTGAAAATATAATGTGAACAAAATAAAACATAAATCAAGATTTTTTTTTCTAACTTGTTTGGCCACACGGACGTTATGCCATTTTCATCTTTCAAGACTTGGGGTATGCATTTTTTTGAAACGAAAAATTTTGGTAACATATTTACAACAAAAACGCGGACATAACGAGGGCAAAATAGGATCAGGGAATTTGGAAAAAGTGGCTGAAAAATAAAATATACAAAAGGATGAGGATGGCAAAGGAAACCTAAAAAATACAAAAATATTAAGTAAAAAGAAGTTAATGTCAAATTTTGATATCATATTCACATATATATATATTAATAAAGCTTGAAAAAGTAGGCAAGGGATTGATGTTGGAAGAGGTACATTCAAGGACAACAATTTAGATTTAAAAATAATTTTAGTCAATAAGAGGTTGCACTACCAGATACCCACGAAATTCGAAATATTTTTCTAATAAATGATCCAGTAAAAAAAATAAAATTATGTCGTTTTAGGGTTCCGTACCCAAAGGGTAAAAATAAACCTTACTACTAAGACTCCACTGTCCGTCTGTCTGTTACCAGGCTGTATCTCATGAACCGTGATAGCTAGACAGTTGAAAATTTCACAGATGATGTATTTCTAAAGTAAAGTAGGGCTCCATTTGATACGGAACCCTTCGTACGCGAGTCCGACTTGCACTTAGCCAGTTTTATTTTATTTTTAATTAAATATACCTTATTTGGGCTTTTTAAATTTCGCGAGTACCCGGTAACATTCGCTTTAGATTCCTAAAATTGCAAAACATAATTTTCATATTTAATTTAATATAAGAATTTGCTATTAAAATGTATGTACTGGGCAAATTCTACCATTTCAAATTGTTATTATAATTCTGAGTAAATTCTACTATTTTGGTAGAAATTCCCATTATATAGTATGTGGATTCTACCATTTCAAAGAAATTGCTATTATAATATTGAGTAAATTCTACTATTTCGGTAAAACTTGCTATGATGTACTGATAAAATTCTACCATTTCCAAGAAATTGCTATTATAATACTGTGTTAATTCTACCATTTGATAATTTAATATAAGATATTGCTATGATGTAGGTACTGAGTAACTACTACTATGAGTAAAATCTACCATTTTGATAAAAATTGCTCTTATGTACTGAGTAAATTCTACCATTTTTATAATTTAATATTAGAAATTGCTATGATGTACTGAGTAACTAAGATTATTTTATTAAATTGTGTATATTCTACCATTTTGATAGAAATTTATATTATGTAACTGAGTAAATTCTACCATTTTCATAGAAATTGCTATGATGTACTGAGCAACTAAGATTATTTTATTAAATTCTGTATATTCTACCATTTTCATAGAAATTTCTATTATGTAACTAAGTAAATTCTACAATTTTGATAGAAATTGTTATGATGTACTGAGTAACTAAGATTAATTGCTTAAAGTTTGTCAATTCTACCATTTTGATAGAAATTGCTATTATGTAACTGAGTAAATTCTACAATTTTGATTGAAATTGTTATGATGTACTGAGTAACTAAGATTAATTGCTTAAAGTTTGTCAATTCTACCATTTTGATAGAAATTGCTATTATGTAACTGAGTAAATTCTACCATTTTGATAGAAAAAAGTGATACTGAGTATATAGTACCATTTTAGTAAAAATTGCTATTATAATATGGCTAAGTAAATTCTACCATTACCATAGAAATTGCTATTAAATAAATAGTAAATTCTACCTCCATGTTAGACATTGCTATTTTATGCTCAGTAAATTCTATCATTTCGCTGGAAATTTCTGATTTTGAGTAAATTCTACCGTTTTGGTATAAATTGCTACGATGCAAAGAGTAAATTCTACCCTTTGCTATTAATATGCTCAGTAAACTCTACCGCCATGGTAGAAATTGCTATTTTGTGAAGTAAATTCTACCATTTCGGTAGGATTTATAATTGCCGTCAACCTGATACTTGGAGATGGAATGTATGTTGTGACTTTAGTTATTTTTCGCACAATTTTTTATATAATATTTAAAAAAATAAAAAATCTATGTATTGTTTTTAACAAGGGATTAATATTAAAAATCTTATCACTTAGTTAATCTTTTATTTTATTATTACGGCTATATTATGCATGTATTATACATATAAACCTTCCTCTTGAATCACTATCTATGAAAAAAACCGCATCAAAATCCGTTGCGTAGTTTTAAAGATTTAAGCATACATAGGGATATAGGGATAGAGAAAGTGACTTTGTTTTATACTATGTAGTGAAGTGACTAGTATCACCTCGCGGTTTCACCCGCGTAACTCCCGATCCCGTGGGAATATCGAGATAAAAAGTAGCCTATGTTACTGTCAATGAAGTAATGTATCCTTGTTCCGAGTTTCATCAAAATCGGTTCAGTAGTTTCGGAGGGGGCGAGTTTCCCATTATGGGAATGCACGAAGGGTTACGTATCATTGCGATCGATACATATCAAGCAAAAAACCGTACAAAATATTGTATGTAAGACGAGGCTGTACCTATGTACCACACTGCACAATATGTCGGCGTCAGCACTTTTCGGCCCGCGTCTCTCTCAATCATCATCATCATCAAATCATTAGCAATATAATCAAATAAAGCATTTTAAATCCTAAAAAAAACTCTTATCTTGTAAAACCTTACAAAAAGTTAAAAAAGTTTTTTGCCTAGCCTTTCGGGAATATAATTAACAAAAAAATAATGCCTCAAAAATAGTAATAAAACATGAAAACAACCTTAAATCCTTAAAAACATACTTAAGAAATATTTACTTTTTCCTGTTTTTAGTATTTGTTTTTATAGCGGCAACAGAAATACGTCTTCTGTGAAAATTTTAATTGTCTAGCTATCACGGTTCATGAGATACAGCCTGGTGACAGACAGACAGACGGACAGCGATGTCCTAGTAATGTAAAAGGCTCCCTTTTTACCCTTTGGCTACGGAACCCTAAAAACATTATTTGAGTCGCAACCCGCCATGAATCCAACACCAGTTTTCCTTCTTTAAAAATTTACAATGAACCGCGAAAAGGGTTCGTCACACGATTTAATAGGATGTTTGTACTAGGCTGTAAGAACTCTGTAGGAGGTATACTGCTTCGTATAAGAGCAAGTCCGTACACACTACCACTTTCCGTGACTGTGTAAATGTAAGTAGGTACTAGGCTATCAGAACTCAGTAGGAGGTATACCACAAAAAAACAATCCGATGTATTGTGAAAGCATGCTGAAAATATTAGAATTATTTTTCCAGCTTCTTTAATACCTTCATTACCATCACATATTTTATCTACTTTTTTTTTATTTATCTCAATGACTTTATCAGGGGAAAAATTGAAGAATGTAAATAGTATGATTTATATCTTCTACTAAGTTCTGATTGCCTAGTACTTTTTACAGACCAATGACTTCTTTATACAGAAGGAAAAGTGGTGTAGCATTCGTGGTTGGTGGCAACTCAAATAATGTTTTTTTTTATTCACAACATCTTAAATGCGATGTGGGGAACACTTTTCGTCGTTCTTTGCAACAAACTACATCTCATTATAAGACGTAGAGAATAACCCGTTAATTTAATAATACTTAACAAATAAAAATTCATTCATTTTTATTTCAATTTGCTTAAAATTTTGTGAAATATTTTTGACAGATTATGCATTAATTTCATTTGTCGCTTTAACAACAAATATTTACGGAACCCTTTAGTGCGCGAGTCCCACTCGCACTTGGCCGAATTTAAAGTTTCATTTTAATTCTCAACCCTTTTACGGATTGTAGAATATTCAAAAATCAAATACCAAGTTTCATCAAAATCTTTGGTCCAGTAGTGGATCCAAGATTCCAGTTAAAGTTACGATTTACACCGCCGACCCTATATCTACGAGTGAAACGCAACGCTTGCGCGATTCAGAACACAGCAGCATTGAAGTGGCGCCATCTAGTTTCAGATTGTGTAAACTAGTAGATAAAGTGGTACATCGCGGTTTTCTTCGCATAACTTCTGATCCTTTGGGAATATCGGAATGAAAATAGCCTATATTATTTTCCATATTATCTCTTACCTTTGTATAAATTTACATCCAAATCGGTTAAGCCATTTGAGCGTAAAGAGGGGATAAACTTTCATATACTAATACTAGCTACCACCCCGTATAAGTCCCGATTCTATAGGGATATCGGCATAAAAATAAGACTATTCGTTTCTTAGGTATTAAGCTATCTAAGTGTAAAGTTTCATCGCAATCGGTTTAGTAGTTTTTGCGTGAACGAGTAACAAACATACATACTAACATGGATTTCAAGCTTTCACCCCCAAGTTCGCCTTCGTAGGGGATGAACATCCTTTCTTAGCTGATAGCTTACCTTATAATAGCTATAAGTATGCCAAATATCACAATCCGTCCAACGGGTTGACCTGTGCGTCAGTCAGGACTTCGAATTTTATATTTGACTAGGATCACCTCACGATTTCATCCCCGTCACTTCCGATCCCGTGGGAAAATCAGGATAAAAAGTACCCTATGTTACTGTCAATGAATCAATGTATCCTCATATCAAGTTTGATCTAAATCGGTCCAGTAGTTTCGGAACCTATTCAATGCAAACAATCAATATTTTATTCCCTCTTTAAATTTTAAAGATATAAATTAGCTAAGGGATTGAAAACCTACCAAGGTTATTTTTTTAATAATTAAAACACTTTTAAGTTAGTTTATAATATTTATTTCTTATTAAATACAACAGAAGAAACGACGCTACCTACTTTCCCGCCAAATCTGAACTGCGGTGTCGGTATGACATATTTCAGGGACATTTTCGCGGAAAAATGTTTTATTAATTCCTCTTCAGTCCAATTACACGATGTTATTACAAATATAGCTGTAAAATGAGAAAAAGAATTTATATCAATCGGTTAAAACTCCTTTTTTTAAGTAGATTAAAAATAATATGTATAAATGACTAGCTCCGCCCCGCGGATTCACCCGAGTTATTCCCGATCTCGTGGGAAAGGCCTATAGCCTTCCTCGATAAATGGACTGTCCAACACAAAAAATAATTTTTCAATTCGAACCAGTAGTTCCTGAGATTAGCGCGTTCAAACAAACTAACAAACTCTTCAGCTTTATAATATAACTAGCGACCCGCTCCGGCTTCGCACGGCTTTATTATGCGTGTATTATACATATAAACCTTCCTCTTGAATCACTCTATCTATGAAAGAAACCGCATCAAAATCCGTTGCGTAGTTTTAAAGATTTAAGCATACAAAGGGATATAGGGACAGAGAAAGCGACTTTGTTTTATACTATGTAGTGAAGTGACTATGTAGTGAAGTGACTATGTAGTGAAGTATAGATAAATATTGCAGGACATTCCACACATCGCCTAGCCCCAAGCTAAGTCACTTGCACTTGCATTCTGGCACCTATAACACAAGCCTTAGCTTATGTTGTGTTAATAAAAGGGATAGAATACTTATATCATTGTCTTTATAAAAATTATGAAAGGAAAGATTTGATTATTTGTTTGAATTGAATAGGCACCGAAACTACTAGTCCGATTTAGATGAAACTTGGTATGAGGATACATTGATTCATTGACAGTAACATTGGGTTTTTATCCCGATATTCCCACGGGATCGGGAGTTGCGCGGGTAAAATCGCGGAGTGGTGCTAGTACTTTACAATAAACTAGCTACACCCCGCGGTTTCACCAAGTCCCGATCCCGTGGGAATATCAAAATGAAAAATAGCCTATAGCCTTCCTTGATAAATGGACTATCCAACACAAATATATTTTTTCAATTCGAACCAGTAGTTCCTGAGATTAGCGCGTTCAAACAAACAAACTCTTTTATATTATTACTAGCGACCCGCCCCGGCTTCGCACGGCTGTATTATGCATGTATTATACATATAAACCTTCCTCTTGAATCACTCTATCTATTTAAAAAAACCGCATCAAAATCTGTTGCGTAATTTAAAAGATCTAAGCATACAAAGGGACATAGGGACGGCGAAAAGTGACTTTATTTTATACTATGTAGTGATAGTGATGTAGTGATGATAGTTTAGATTTTAACTGTCTAGCTATCACGGTTCATGAGATACAGCCTGGTGACAGACAGACAGACTGTGGAGTCTTAATAAAAGGGTCCCGTTTTAACCCTTTGGATACGGAACCCTATATACACCTACAAACTTTGTATAAAGTTTGGTGGATTTTTGTGTAAACTTTGCCTATTCTAATAAATGCTTTTTTTTTTTGAACGAAAGTTCCTTATCGCGCGTTGCGAAAGGGGGCTAGATGGAAAAAATTAAGAACAAAAGTTGTAACGACACTTTTTGCTTTAGTTGTAAGCAGTGCGGCGTGCGCGTGTTTCTCTGTCTGTCTCTCTCTCTCTCTCATAGAAAGCAAGCCAGTTGTTTTCGTTTCGTCTTTCTATTTCGCATTGAACAGTGTGGTGTCGCGACGATTATTTACAAAAAAGCAAAAATTACAATTCCTTCACTAATGAATCGAAAGGAACTTCGTTCCATCCGGGTGTCCCTTGACACCTCTCAAGTTTTTTTGTACAGAATGCTTCATAGGCGATTACAACTCGCACACGCTATATACGTTTAAAATACCTTCATTATTTAATAAATCACTAACTCCTTGGATATATTTCTCTCTACACTCCCTCGGGTTGTTTGGGTTCAAACTGATCGCATCGTATGTACCTTTATCATGTATTACGTTGAATTTACCTAAACTGCTCACATCGTCTTGTGTTATATCAAATATCTGAAACAAAAGAGAAAAATCTACAGTTATTAGTGGAAATTAAAAAACTGGTCAAATGTTAAGAGGAAAGGGTACCGGGGGCTTTCTCCATACAAAGTATTACAAACGTAGTCGACTGTTTTCTCCCTGGGTAATGACACTAGAGTAAATATTTTTGGTGCATATAACTTATAACTGACATGACCATGCCCCTATTTTATTAATTGTTGTAGTTACTTAGCTTGGGGCTACATGGCGATTTGTGGAATGTCCTGCAATATTTATTTATTATTGACTAGCGACACCCGCCCCGCTCCGGCTTCGCACGGCTATATTATGCATGTATTATACTAAACCTTCCTCTTGGATCACTCTATAAAAAAAACCGCCGTTGCGTAGCTTCAAAGATCTAAGCATACATAGGGACAGACAGCGGAAAATGACTTTGTTTTATACTATGTCAGTCAGTCAGTCAGTCGTCGACGACGCGCTGAACGCATAACTCGTCTTTGATCTATCGTGTTACATTTTTCGCAACTACCTACATTTAACAATGTCACGTAAATGCGACGTTTGTAAGAAATCTATCACAAAAACAGCGGTGGGCACTGAATGTAGTAAGTGTGAGCGCTTAGTGCACCTTAGCAATAAGTGTGCTGGACTGACCAACAAACAAATAGCGGCACTGAAAGCCGCCGACGGTCTGGACTGGACATGTTCTGAGTGTCAGGAAGAGCTGCCACGGAGGAACTCATCTGTCGTTGTGCCTGAAGATGATGAGGAGGACGAAGATGACGAGACGGTTCAAATAAGTGCTAAGAAACTGCTGAGCAATATTTCAGTTGAAGTTCACAAAGCCATTAAAAAAGAGATAAGGGAGCTACAGGAATCACTTGTGTACCATAGTGCCAAATTGGATGAAGTTGTTGAGTGCATGGAATCTTTCAAAAGAAATATAAAAGACCTAGAACGTAAAAACACTGCACTCACAAATCTAAATACTAATCTAGAAATTCGCGTTGGTGCAATGGAGCAGAGAGTCAGTGAGCTGGAACAGGAAAAGCTCAACAAGTTTGTGGAGATCGCCAATGTGTCTACTGAGAGCCAAGAACAAGCCAAACATTTAGTAGAAAATATTGCCGCCAATCTGAAGCAACCAAAGGAAGGAATCAAAACTGTACGGAGGTATCAAAATCATAAAGATAAACCACCAAAAATCGTCGTTGAGCTGAAAGATGAAGACCTACAGGAACAATGGATCACGGCAGGGAGAGCAACGAAAACCATCGTTGCAGATATTCATCCCACTGATAAGAAGAACACCAGCCCCGTTTACATCCGAGAAGCAATGACCAAATCAAATAAACAACTATTTTGGAATACCAAACAAGAGTTGAAAATTAATCAAAGCTATAAGTATGTGTGGTTTAAAAAAGGTATGATTAGGGCTCGACAGGATGACAATTGTAAAATATTGGTGATAAAAAACATAGAAGACCTACGTGCTATAACAAGTAATAAAGCCTAGATTATTTTAGTAATGCTACCTACATTCTACTTAAACATAGTTTATCGATTAAAAATGGCTACTATTGATTGTATGCTTAACGACATCAGCGAATTGACAGATTGTATTAATATAAATGATTTCCTACGCCAAATACCGAATTCATCTGTAAACCTATTATGCCTACATATCAATATTAGGTCTACCATAAAAAACTTTTCCTCGTTAGAACAATGTATACTTACCGCTAAAAAATGTGTTGATGTAATTATATTAACTGAGGCAAATATTTCTGACAACATAAGCTGCTTATTTCATATTCAAGGGTACCAAATGTACACCGCATTAAGGAAATCACAAAAGGGTGGTGGTATTATACTATACGTTAATAATAAACACAAATCTAGTGTAAAGAATGTACCCACAAAACACTTTGAAAACGTAATCTGTAAGATAACT
The DNA here is from genome assembly GCA_907269075.1 of Idaea aversata. Classification (NCBI taxonomy): domain Eukaryota; kingdom Metazoa; phylum Arthropoda; class Insecta; order Lepidoptera; family Geometridae; genus Idaea; species Idaea aversata. The sequence goes on from OU026083.1 coordinate 2,013,359, forward strand.
ACACCATCAAACTACTCTGCAAACCTGTGTGCTATATACCGACCACCTAGGTATAGCAAGCGATTATTTATTGACGAACTTCAATCCACAATCGAACAGCTTAACTTGAGTTCCGATTTTTTCTTATTAGGAGACGTGAACATCGACATACGTGTAGATAATCCTATAAAACATAGTTACAACACCACACTGCATAATTTAGGCCTTATGTGCGGGATAACAGAGCACACTAGAATAGAATTCTCCAAAGGAAAGTTAAGCAAAACGTGCATTGACCATATCTATGGACGATCCCGCACACAGGACCTATTCACTGCAGCGGTCGGCACTAAACTAGCCGATCATCGCGCAGTTCTCATTGCATGCGTCGGCGCACCGATACAGGATGCTCCACTTTTTAAAACCAGTTTTAATAATACAAAGTTATGTGAACTTTTAGATGACGTAAACTGGGATAATGCCTGTAGCATGTCTGACCCTACATTAATTAACGACTTTATTCACAGTAACTTTAAAAACTGTTACACAAAATCTAAACAAAAATTTAAAATTAAAAGAAAGTATCAGAATAATTATTGGGTGAATAACAAAGTAATGAGAGCATGCGAATATAGGGATCGTTGTTTTACTGTTTGGTTAAAAGACCATAATAATAAGATACTTAAGCAGACATACAATAAATCTAGAAACATTGCAAATAAAATTATACAAAAAACTAAAAACAAATTTATACAGGAAGAAATAAAATTAAATAAACAAAATCCGAGACAGCTCTGGCAAATATTAAACAAGATTACGGGTAGAATCAAGCAACCAACTGACGATGCACTCAGGTCAGCGTTTGGTAAAAGTGGCAACTCTGATAGGGTGATCGCTGACAAGTTCGCAGAATCTTTTGTGGACAATGTGAAGGCCATTATACCTAGATGCAAGATGCCACTTTTACATAAATCAGAATATGCGATGGCAGCAAATGTTACAATGCGTTACCGACCAGCTAAATCAAAAGATATTGAGAATATTATAAAATCTTTAGCTAATCATAAGGCCCCCGGGTTAGACGGCATCCGATCAATAGACATAAAAAGGTTATCTAAAAAAGTTAGTAATGCCATTGCCAGGTTGGTAAATCGGTGTATTGTAACTTGTAGTTATCCGGCTTCTCTAAAAACGGGAGTAGTTCGGCCTATACATAAAAAGGGGAGCCGTGAGGATTATGGTAACTATAGACCGATAACAATGTTGCCTATAATAGACAAGATTGCCGAAAAATATGTGAGCCGAGAAATTTATGAATTTTATAAAAAGAATAATACAATATCGGACAAACAATATGGGTTTCAGCCACACAAGAACACGACTCAACTACTAACGGTTTTTACAGACAGTGTCTATAACCACTTAGATAAGAAAAGACACGTACTGGTTGTATTTATTGACTATAGTCGAGCCTTTGATACGCTAAGACATGAGACGCTATTGGATAAGTTACAAGACAGCGGGATTGCAGGGAATCTGTTAAGCTGGTGCAGGAGCTACCTAGATCGTCGACAATTTGTAGTGAGAGTTGGTGAGACGGAAAGTGATAAAATAACTGTGACGGAAGGCACGGCCCAAGGCTCGGTTCTTGGCCCACTCCACTATATTACCTACGTCAATGATCTAGATAAAGTCATCAAAAACTGTGAGATATACCAGTACGCAGACGACACTTGCCTGCTGGCCGCAGGAAAGGACGTAGACGAAGCTCTCACAAAACTTCAAGAAGACTTTGACACTCTTGTAAAATGGTCACATGACGCAGGGTTGGTTCTGAACGCAAATAAGACGAAGCTAATGTACATAAGCTCCAGCCAGAATAGAAGTCAAGCTGAACCATTGCTGGTGACTCACGAACATGAGTGTCTCCATAAAAATAACGACAAAGACAAACACGACTCTTCATGTGACTGTAGGGCTATAGAAGTAGTTAGTAAGCAAACATATCTTGGTCTTGTGATTGATAATAGGATTAACTGGAAAGAGCACGTAAATCATGTTTGTGACAAACTGAGAGCAATTCTTGCGAAATTTTCTATTATAAAATGGAAGATACCTTACGCGGTAAGACTACAACTCTATAAATCCCTTGCAGAGTCAATTATAAGCTACGGGTTGTCAAGTTACGGGAGAACTTTCAAAAGCCACCTTGACAGTATTTACTTATTACAACTTCGCATATTGAAAAAAATTGTCCCATCTAATATAAAAAGAAAATTTGAAACAGACTATCATAAATTATTTGAGTTTTGCAAGATAATTCCAATTCACGATAAAATTAAATTAACTTTATTAAACGAAGAATTTTTGAAAAATATAATGAAATTAAAAAAACGGAACCCAGGTAACATGACAACCCGAAACGCTACTAAGACTAGATTATCACTGCCGAGGTTCACTAACCTTTACGGTAAAAGAACCTTAAACTATGTCATACCGTCTCTAATTAATGACCTTCCGACGTCTCTTCGAAATGAAATTACTTCAAAAAATATTTCTAAATTAAAACAACATTTTCTCAGTTAAATAGGACCATAATTTAAATATTGTCAATTGAATATACACGAAAAATATTAAAAAAAACCCTCACCGTTTTTGTCTAAGAACATCATACTGTATGTGAACTGACGGACTGGTTGGTCGGTATAGGTACTCGTAAAGCGGAGTAGTTTTGCATGTGTGACTGCGTAACCTGTTATCAGCTGATGCACCTATCGTGCGCTTTGGCATTCCTTTCGCCCTACCTACCTAACTATTTGTTAATTATTATAGCTTTGTTTTTGTTTATGGTTTATTTAATTTTATTTTTCTTTGCTACATATGTATATTATATCTTATCTTTTATTATAAGTAGGTACAATCTATCTGTTACAATGTCGGTATTTAATGAAATTTATATTATTTTTCTTGTATTTTTTTTTTCTTTAGTTTTAGATTAATATATTTTTTATTTATCTTAAGTCGATGGCACTGACGTCCGGTAAAACTCAAATGAGTTTATGTGGCGTCTTTATTATTTAATTTTTTGTATTTTGTTTTTTGTATATTAATAAAAAAAAAAAAAAAAAAAAAAAAAAAATGTAATGATATTTACCTGATATTTTATTATAGGGAATTCATTTTTGGACACTTTCTCAGCGAGAGTAACAGCTTCTTCACAGTAATCAATACCGAGTAGATTTGTGAAGCCCTCTCTAGCTAATTCCGTTAAAGTATATCCATTACCGCAACCTGTAAAAAACATACATCGCGGTCAAAGCCGTAGTCGGGATAAGAGTGTTCATATCCGTGGATAAGATGAAACATCTTATGGATATTATGATAATAACAGATATTCTACGTTTAATCTTGATATTCCAATTAAAATCTGAACTACAAGAGCGAAAATCCAAGCGTATTTTCTATAATTAACCTCAAGATCTTTTTTAATAATTTCAGGGTAAATTTCCCTGATATTGTTAAGGAAATTACATACCAATGTCTATAATAGGTGTGTTTTTATCCATTCCACATTCACAAATCCATTGAATAACCCTAAATGCGCTGTCTTCGCCGAACCATACGTCCCCAGTGTCGCCGTGTTCATCAAAATTAGCTATTTCCTTCTTATAACAATCTTTCCAGTAAGATTGAGTGCCGAGTAGAGATGGATCTAGCTCTGAGTCGTCCATTTTTAACTATTTCGTTTTAATAATTGTCTAATAAACACTTTTAATAACTTGTTTTCGTGAAAAACTAGTAAATTGTTTTGATTTTGTGCTGAGGCCTTTGGTTTTTTTATCAATACCCACAAAAGGGCAGGCAAAATGCTTTGTTACCATACAGCCTCGTCACTAAACAATTACAAAAAAAAAACTGGTTGCCTGTAAAGTCGGTATACGGGCGAAAGTTTTACGTGACAACAACTGTGCTCGAGTGGAAGGGACGCGTGCCTTTCACTTTTTATGTCTGTCTCTCTCGCTCTTAGGCGGGCTAACCATGCCCGCGTGCCTCTCACTCGCTCTCATTGTGAGCGCATAACGTCAGCGGAGCGTAACGCAGTTTCTTGAAGTGTCACCCGGCAAACCAATTTATAAGACGTTGTCACGTCAATATGCAGCCAGCCGCCCGCGCCCCAGTGCAAGGTTTCTGGAAATATTTATTTTTACCGCGGCGAGACTTGAATTCGTAACTTGCCACCGTGCAGTTGCGATTATCACTACGCAGTATGTCTAAGGTCCGTATTAATAAATCGCTCTCAATATCGATCTTGAGTCAATCGAGTGAGTCTTGAGATGTAGTCACTATCTTAAGTTAGGCGTTAATTAATAGATAAAACTCAAGTTTTAACCAAGCTGATATCGCTCCTGATATTTGAGACTGATCTTGAGAGCGACCTTGAATGACAGTAGCGCTATGTTCTTACCTTAAATGGTCTGTTTTTACCCTATGGTAGGTAGTTTCGTCATATTTTACTGTCTACTTGTTTTGAATGTGAAAATATTTTACAAAATGTAAGATTTTTCTATTAGATATTTATTCCGAGACGTTTTAAAGGTTTGGTGTGATGACTTTATTTGTTCACTGTAATGCCCTCTAACTTTAGTTTTATGACCCGCAATCAGACTTAAGTTCACGAAACTACATCTTGAGACATATCTTAAGAGCTGAGTTTGATTTATTAATACGGTATTACTCAAGTGATACGTCGCTCTTTAATCGCGTCTTAAGATAGGTTTATTAATCAGCGCAACAACTCAAGAGCAAACTCAAGATTGAAATCGATATTGAGTTCGGTTTATTAATACGGACCTAAGGGACGCAGCAGCAATGGAGACCAAAAACTTATCATTTTAGTGCAATTAACTTGTTGATTGTTGATTTGATAAATTATTTTGACATTATATTATAGCACCCTAAAAATTATGTACTTACTTATACCTAAATAGTTGTTTGTGTTGGCTGCATAGCATAAAATCTTGAGGAATATTTTTTTGCCAAAACTATTTTTAACCGACTTCAAAAAAAGGAGGAGGTTCTTAATTCGGTTGTATGTATGTTTTTTTTTAATAAAATTAATCATTATTACTCTGTGTTTGGGCTCAAAACATAGAAATCACAAGTGCCTCGGCACGAACTCCTATGGTTCCAAATCAGATTTACCTATGCCATGGATATGCGTAAAATGGATGTCAAACACATTAAATAAATAAGATATACCCTTTTCAACACAAAAATAATCATCACAATCGGTTGAGCCGTTTTTTTTTCGAGTAATCGGTTAACATACTTTCATAAAAAAAATCTGTGAAAACAACTCATCAGGCTCTATTTTTGAATCGCTCCTGTGACATAGCATCGTCGTATACGCCTACACGTCATACTCGACTTCCAAGTCGCATGACACCAATTTTCTGTATTTTTGAATCGTTCGTCGGCGAAATTTGAAATGTCAATTTTTCATTTGGTTTACGCAGAAAATTGAAAACCGGTAATTACCGACGAACATCCAAAATAAACCTAAAAGATATAAATATTTCCAAAGATCGTTTCCGAATGTTTGACTATGATTGTTTGAAGTTTATTCTACCACTCGCCTGTCGACGACGACGAGTGGTGGATACCACTCGTTCCGATCGAGCGATTCAAAAATAGCGAATTTCCAAAGTTGAACGAATATCAGCAGAAACCGAGCGCTCGACGCGCGGCGAACGATTCAAAAATAGGGCTGCCTGCTGCTATCATGGTCGAAGATCACGGTCCATGAGATACAGCCTGGTGACAGACAGACAGCGGAGTCTTAGTAATAGGGTCTTGTTTTTAATCTTTGGGAACGAAACCATAAAAAAAATATAAATCTACGCGACGAATTGAGAACTTCCTTCTTTTTATTGTAGTAGGATAAATACGCAATCGTTTGTACGGAAATATAAATACTTGATAAAAATACATAAAAGGTAGGCTTTAATTATCACTCCGAAGTCTTTGTTGGAGTTATCAATTAGGTATGAACATAGCGAAGTGTTTTTAAATAAGGAAGTAGGTACGTAGGTACATAATTTTTCAACCAATCTAAATTTAACTACGTTATAAGGTTTCTTGATTTTTAACCAAATTTACAAGAAATATTCTCCTCAAGGGGCCACTAGGTTATTGGTCCCCGGTGCTTTGCCCCGCCATTTTAAAGGATAAAACATTCTATACTATAAAAATGAATCGCTAAATGTGTTGCCTGGGTTTTTTTGGCGGGAACGAGCCAACAACATGTCGTGCTGCAGTTTTATTTACACGAAACTTAGTTGTAAACCGAGTTAAATTGTATAATTCTGGTGGAAAGTTATCTAATTTAGTTCCGTGAAAGTGCACAAGTGTAGTGAAAGTAAAAATCAGTGTCAAACATGGACTTTTCTCGTTGCCTCCAAAATCTCCTACAAGGTTATAGTAAAGTAGCCACCGCTTTACTATGACCCCTGACTTGACAAACTGTGACTTGACGACTTGACCATCTTGAAACACTTTGAGCCCGATTTCTGTAAATCGGGCCATAACTTGATGCAAAATATTACTTGATACTGGCTATATGCACAAACCGTGCAAAGCCATAACTGAAAAAAAAAAAACCCCGCTAAGAACAAGATGAAAATGGCATAACGTTGTGGGGCCAAACAAGAGAGAAAAAAAAAAAAAAAAATGTGTTGCTAAGCGCAAATCTCGAGAACGGCTGATCCGATTTCGTTTTTTTGTTTTGTTCTGTTTGTTATTGTGAAGAGAATGTTCTTATGAGAGAAAAAATAAGAAAATTGCGTAGAAAATTATTACGCGGGTAAAAGGGCAGGGCGCAGCTAGTTCTTTAAAAAAAAAAATAGAATCTAGTCAAAATGTCTGACATTTATTCTAAAAGACAAAATGGCCGACCGTTAACTATGCCAAAATGTTGCAACACCTTTAAAAGGATCCTTTCTACATTAAAAATACATTTGTTTTAGTTAAATATACATTATAATAATTATTATTTTACACTGTGATTACACTTTTATATTAAAAGATAGACTTTTATTACAGAGGTAATATTACCTACATTTAGGTAATTGTCTTTACGCAGCTGCGTTAAACTGCGCGCAGTGGCGTAGCGTTGGCTTACTGCCGCCCGGGGCGGAGTCATAATTTACCGCCCTTTTAACGTCATAAAAAAATTATGTCGACAATTTGCCGCCCTATTAATAAATATTGCAGGACATTCCACACATCGCCATCTAGCCTTAAGCTAAGTAACTACACTTGTGTTATGGGTGCTAGACAACGGATATACTACTTATATACTTTTCTTTTGTAAATATATACTTATAATACAAGAAACAACCAGACCACTGACAAATATACAAGCATAAATACTTGTCTGAGGCGGAAATCGAACCCGCAACCCTATGTTTGGCAGTCCGGCATGGTAACCATTGTGCCAATTGGGTCGTCGAATTGACGTCACAAATAATTATATTGGTGTTTGTGAGAAACAAACGTAATAATAATATGTATGAATTAATTCAAAACCAAAAATTTATTTCAAAACCTTGTAAGGACTAGTGATTTGCTATAATTGTATTGGGCGGGAGTGCAAGTGGGTAAGAGCTAATTTCTTAAAAAATGAATTGTCTGACTGACCGCCAGTGATCGCACATTTTTTTTTCAATTTTGAAGCCCGATGATGGCACCCAGGACGGTCATCCCCTCGCTACGCTACTGCTTTTACTAAGTCTGTTGCTATATTATTATGCTTCAAAGGTGAGCGCACACTTACCCGCAGAGCACGCGCCGCAGTCGTCGCAGCGAAGGAAATCCCAAAGGATTGGCCTTGGCTGATGACGTCACCAGCCGGGGCGCTGCGTGCCTTCACACGGTGACTGCAGCGCGTGCGGTGCGGCTAGGTGTACGCTCACCATTATGCAGTTAAAACCGCGGGGCGATTCTTATAATAAACTAGCTGCGCCCCGCGGTTTCACCCGCGTAACTCCCGATCCCGTGGGAATATCGGGATGTAAGCTATCCTATCTCTCAAGTTGGATCGAACTGCACATGGTGTGCGAATTTTATTATAATCGGTTAAGTGGTTTAGGAGTCCATTGAGGACAAACATTGTGACACGAGATTTATATATATTAAGATAAATAGTATAGATAGATAGATAAAGTTATTTATAATTGACAATTCACAAAAGCTTATAAGTCAAAAATAACAAAGACTTTTGATAAATATGAAGGCACATGAAATATGAATTTTAACTAGAAGCACCCTACACCCGCGTAAATCCCGATCCCTATGTTACTGTCAATAAATCAATGTATCCTCATACCAAGTTTCGTCAGAATCGGTTTAGTAATTTCGGAGCCTACAAACAAACAAACAAATCTTTCCTCTTTATAATATTAGTATACTAGCGACCCACCCCGGCTTCGCACGGCTATATTGTGCATGTATTTTACATAAAAAACCTTCCTCTTGAATCACTCTATCTATTTAAAAAAACCCGCATCAAAATCCGTTGCGTAGTTTTAAAGATCTAAGCATACAAAGGGAAATAGGGACAGAAAAAGCGACTTTGTTTTATACTATGTAATGATAATTAATTAAATCGTGTGAGGTTAAAAAAAAGTTATTCGAAAAATATTTTTTTTTGTATTTTATAGCTTAATTCTTGAAGGCTGTGAAGAAGTGAAGGGAGGAGAAGCTATACACTCCTACTTGTTAAAGTTTGTGTGTTTGTTTGTTGCTCTTTCATGCGAAAACTACTGAACCGATTGCGTTGAAACTTGGTATGTAGATAGTTAAAAACCTGGATTACCATATAGGTTACTTTTTATCCCGATATTCCTACAGAATCCGGACTTACGTGGGTGAAACAGGGGAGAACCTATATATATCCCTAAGATAAATTTCAATTATACAACATGCAAATAACTTACAATTTTTACATAAAAAGGAATGATTTACAAAGGCGGGTTTCAATCAACTAATATTATAAATAAATATTACAGGACATTCCACACATCGCCATCTAGCCCCAAGCTAAGTAACTACACTTGTGTTATGGGTGCTAGACAACGGATATACTACTTATATACGTTTCTTTTGTAAATATATTCTTATTACATAGAAACAACAAGACCACAGACAAATATCTAAGCATAAAATTGTTTGCCTGATAACAGGAAAACCTGACACTTTACGAGATTTTGCAATATAGCATTTGTTGTTTGTATAAATGTCCTCTATAAATTGTCATAGATTTGAAAGGTGGCCGCGAAGTTAAAAAAAAAGAAATTGGCCGACCGTTTACTATGTCGAAATTGTTACAACCCCTTCACAAAAAGGTAGTTCTAGGCTCTAGGACACTTTATACCCGAGTGAAATCGCAGGGCGCAGCTAGTATAGTATAATTTGATATTTTATTTACACCTAAAATATATTAAAATGCACACAGTTTCTTAGCAAATGCAAACATTGTGATATTTTTTTATATTATATTTATTTAAGAGGGTATGCAGGCACATGAGTAATCTTTACTCATGTGATGCAGGTATGTAATTGTCCATACAAATTTTAACAAATTAAAACTTGTTAAGTACTTGAGTTTGAAAATATTTATATCTTTTGGGATTATTTCGGATGTTCGTCGGTAAAATAATTACCGGTAGTCAATTTTTTACATAGAACGAATAAAAAATTTACATTTCAAATTTCGACGAGACGAACAATTCAAAAATACAATTGGTGTCATGCGACTTGGAAGTCGAGCATGAATTGTAGGCGTATACGACGATGGTATGTCACACAAGCGATTCAAAAATAGAGCTCCCAGTATTTAATTTGATCGAGTATCAAGCCGCTGCGAGACCCCGGGACACCGTTAGCCAATTCTGCGTAATAGGGAACCTTTTAATTATTTTTCAAATAATTTTGTAAGACATGAATGTCGCCACAGTCTGCCTGTGACCATGAGAGCTGTAAAGTTCTCAAACGTCAGTCAGATTTAAACAAAAAAAACCGTGATTGTATCCTTTAGAATGATTTCATTATTATTCCTGAAGAAATCAATACCTGCATACCCTCTTAATTATAAATTATTTTGTGTGCGTTTATAAATTACAATTATTACATATACAGTGTGTTACGAAAACCCTGTAAACTCTCTGAGGTACAATTAATGCAACAAAACTACAGACCCACTCCAAAACTGCAATTGTTAGAATGTTAGCAACTCCAGCAAGATTCTAAAGTTAAAATTTAATGTCTTTCAACTCATGAATTTATTAGACAAAGATTATTAGAATTAAAACATACCAATAATATACATTTTAGAACTCTACAACTCTACTCTACTACTGCAATTCTGTTCCCGACTGTACAAGTAAGTAGGTAACCTCGAAAAAAAACAAGAACGAAAACAGGAACAGTGGAAAGAGCAGAGAGACTTTTGTATCAAAATAAATAAATAATATAGATAAATAACTTTTTATAAGGTAAAAATACCTAAATATGCTGAGTTTGAAAATTTTTCTAAATGTGACAACACTGTTATTTACGAGCCCACTGCTAGTGGTGTTACCATATTATTATCTTGATAATTTCTTAAATGTAAATTATTTTTCTCAAACTAATATTAGGGTAGGCTTCCCAACTTTAAATACTAATTAGGTATTCCTTAATTTTATTAATTTAATGTTTTTAGGGTTTCGTCCCTCAAAAGGTAAAAAAAGGAACCCTAAGACGATCACTCTCTTGTCAGTCTGCTTTTAGTAATGTCTTGACCTACTTTCCACCAGTACCATAGAGGAATTACACGGTTTTTGTAACACACTGTATTTTTTTTTTTTACAAACCCATTAATTTTAACGTCTTATTTGCTATTAAGGATACCCAATCACCCCCCACCATGTCAATTAATTCACTGCTAATAATATTTTACCACTAAATAACCCAAACTAAGAAAACCTTAAAAAATGAAATGCTGTCACTTGTATAAGGGCTGTTCTCTTTAAGTTGTGTCCTTGGGTGAGGATGGAGTAGACTATACCACCCTCTCAGCTTAGTCGACCATGTCCAGAGGAGAGAACTTGTCAATATGTCTGGAGACAACTGAGCCGCGAGTTTCATCACGATGTTTTCCTTCACCGTAAGAGCAATGTTAATTATTGCATTTAAATTTTTTATAAGAAACATCCATTGGTTTCGGCTGGCCGGGATTTGAACCCAAGACTTTCGATATAAAAATCGAGGTATCTACCACTATGCCAACACCTATGCTTTCTATATTCGAATGTAGCTAATAAAACCTTCTAAGAAACATTTTTCTAACAAAATATGATATTACACTTGATTTTTACAACACCCTACTCTTTTTATGTCGAAAGCATTTCAAATTTTATTTTTAACTAGTTTTTCAAAATTGCACTCCAATTCCGAGTAAATAAAATACATGAAAACATTCAAAAACATCATAACAACAAGGTAACAACACACGACAGTGTCTATTTCGATTGTGGTCTCTATAACCACAAGATTTAAGGGCTATATTCGCTCGCAATAACCGTTCTCGCTCGTGTTCTTATAGATCAAATAGCCGAATAAAACTGCGACTCCAGTCATAATTAAGGTTAGGAATTGGAATAATTTAACTTTTTGTACTTGATTATGTAGTATTTCATAGTTATTTTGCAAGTTAGCGAGCGTGTTTGTTAACTTATCAGGTTTTTCGATGACTTTTTCGATTAAGTTCCCATTCTTAGAGACTTCGTTCTCCGGGAATTGACATTTCAATCTGTATTCATCGACTTTAGAACCGGTCGAGTTCTGCCAGACGTCCGCTAGTTCCTTCGGGGTGAGATCGATCTTCGGTATCTGTACCGATAAGACGAGGAATCTGTCTTTCGTTACCGTACGCAAGTGGAAGCCTGGTTGGACCACGATTAGGACTGTCTGTGTTGCACCAGGGGCTAGAGTACCCGAGCTTGGCCGAACGCGGAACTTTTCCGGTGACGTTGTTCTGATTTTAAATGATATAGAGCTCTCATCCATGTTGGTTATGATAAATTGGCCAGACGTTTCATCGCCCTCACATTTGAAAACTATCAAATCGTTAGGGTTCAAACGTAGCATTTCACCGGGAGAGTGCTGATCTCCTTGCTCGGCAAATGTAACCTTCTTTGGTGTCACATCAGAGTGGGATTTCTCTGGAATAAACTCGAATACATATTCGTCTTTTCCGCCCCAGCATTTTAAAGCTTGCTCGGGTGTTACAATGTCTTTTAATGTATTATTATTTGCAAACTTCATCCTTTCGATTGCCTTCGCTGGCAGTAATGATTTTACGACTTTGAACGCAGCATTTAGAACCCATGGCATATTATAAATGATGATATAATTGAGGAAATTAGGGTAATACAACTTAAATAGTGTAATCAAGTACTTAATCATGTCCATATCCATATTACTCAGCCCTGCGCCGTCCATGTCGAAGAACATAGTTATTTTATTACCATTTTCTTCTCGTTCGCAACGATCAAACCAGTATATCATAATTTTTTTAATCTCATCGTAGTCTTTTTGGCCTTTTATGTGCATTTTCGACTTTAAAATAAGCAAGAGACAGCCGTCTACGTCGCGTCCTCGTGGGAAAAACATACCTTCCTTAACATAATCCATTCTTATAGTGTTTTCGTTGATATCGTTAGCGCCAACGCTCTTGCGCCAGGTAAATATGTCCCATAGCATATCTGTGGCGGCTTTCGCATCTTTTTCTTGGTGAATAAGAACTCTTTTTAAGTATTTCTCATCTTTTGCCCGTTCAAGGTCCAAAGGGTGAAACAGTTCCGTAGGGTTTGAAGTGGCTTCTTTTAATCGTGCTTCGAACAAAGCACGTACGTCCGCAGGCGTCGCCATCGTTTTAATTCACAATATATCGCGTGAAAATATCTGGAAAGGAATTTTTAAAGGAATTTAGTTGTAGACATGCGAACTTTTCAATTTACGATTTATTTTTATTTGTGTAGGTAGTTTTACGCACTTTTTTGAACAGGATCTCTATACACTGGACACAGGAAAGAATTAGTCACGTATTTGGGCTATCAGGGTGTTATTTTAATTACAAAATTCACAAAAGATATCGGCGATTAGATAAAATCTGATAGAAGTGCAATCATCAACCACCATTGAAAAATTATGACAAATACAGTGACAGAAGAGTGACAATGGAAATTGACAGTAAAGAAGAATTTGACATAAAAAAAGAAGTCTTTGTGTTCTTTATCTGTCACTGTCACCTAAATCGCAGCTTTGTGAATTTTGATTTTTCAACATTTCCTTCGATTTTTCAATTAATTTTCACTGAACCGAACCCTTTTTTAACACAAACTGCTTCTTTGAATCTATAAAACTACTTCCCATTCACAAAATAGTACTTTTCCATTGAAAAATAGCCAAAACATGACCGCAGTTGTCGCTGAAAGATCGTCATGCATTTTTTGCAATATTGTGAACAAATTAGATGACACAGAGATCCTATTTGAAGACGAGGAGGTGTGTGTATTCAAGGACATTAAACCAGCAAGCCGGTTTCACATATTAACCGTACCCAAAAGGCATATAGAAGATGTAAAAAGCTTATCAGCAGCTGATAAGGAACTAGGTAAGAACCTGCGATATTTGTAAATTCCGTGAGAATTTCTCCTAAATCCCTTCCTAGTCCTAATATACGACATATAAAGAACCCCCGTGCTAATTTTCATGTGTCTAAACCCAGCAGTTAGATTAAGTTTTGAATACTAAGAAATTTACAAAACCTAGCTGCGCCCCGCGGTTTTACCTCGTATCCGGGATCAGGATCATTATAAAAAGTAGCCTATGTCCTCCTTGACGTTCTATCTACCTCTACACCAAAATTTATCAAAATAGGTTAAGCAGTTTAGGCATGCAATAAAGTTTAGGTAAATCATTTTCTTTAACTTTTATGTACTTACTTGTATACACAGCCTGTTTTTCTGCACTTAGACCTCTTTAGTTGGGTCTCGTCAATGAACTCGTCGTCGTCGTGTTGGAGACAATTAAGCTGCGGGTTTTTATGATGATGTTTTCCTTCACCGTAACAGAAATATCAATTAGTGATTTTGATTATGTTTTTTTTTAAATTTGTTTGACAGGTGACTTAGTCGGAGGTATTCTTAGCTATACAATACAATTCTAAACATTTATTTCAGATAGTTAGAATCCATACAATACACATAAACCACAAGAATAAAATAAATAAAATAAAAATATAAAACAAAATAATAAAATTCAATGTCATCATACTATACATAATAGATGCTATGTTTGATCAAAATTTGTTCAGCCATTCGAAAGTTATATGCAATTTTCCTTATCAGTTAGAGTTTTTTTTTCCAGTGAACAAAATGCTAGAAGTATCAAAAGAGATGCTAATAAAGAGCAACCTGTCTATAACCGATGCAAGATTCGGTTACCACTGGCCACCGTTCAGGAGTGTAAAGCATTTACATCTCCATACCATCGCCCCGGAGTCGGAGATGGGGTTGATATCGAAGTTGATCTTCATGAAGGATTCCTATTGGTTTGTTTCTGTAAGTATTCTTTACTATTTGAGGCTATGAGTATACGAGTGAAATTAGTGTGACAACAGATCTACCAGTGCCTTTATTCGCTAAGGTTCAAGTCGTCGGGCGCGCGTGATTAGGACGAGATTTCCATACAAAAATTGCCCCCACTCCGCCCCTAATCACGCGCGCCCAACGACTTGAACCTTAGTGAATATAGGCCCAGGTAGTACAATTTCGTAGTACAAAGGGTAAAAACAGGACCTTTTTACTAAGACTCCACTGAAAATATCCGATATTTATAATAAACTAGCTGCGCCCCGCGGTTTCACCCGCGTAAGTCCGATCTTTAAATTCTCACCGTTTAAACCTTCCCTGGACTTGGACAAACACAACAAAAAAAGAATTGGCCAAATCGGTCCAGCCGTTCTCGAGTTTTAGCCAGACTAACGAACAGCAATTGATTTTTATATTATAGACTAGCTGCGCCCCGCGGCTTCACCCGCGTAAGTCCGATCTTTAAATTCTCACCGTTTAAACCTTCCCTGGACTACAACAAACACAACAAAAAAAGAATTGGCCAAATCGGTCCAGCCGTTCTCGAGTTTTAGCCAGACTAACGAACAGCAATTGATTTTTATATTATAGACTAGCTGCGCCCCGCGGTTTCACCCGCGTAAGTCCGATCTTTAAATTCTCACCGTTTAAACCTTCCCTGGACTACAACAAACACAACAAAAAAAGAATTGGCCAAATCGGTCCAGCCGTTCTCGAGTTTTAGCCAGACTAACGAACAGCAATTGATTTTTATATATATAGATATATCAAAATATCGGATTTTTTTATATATCAAAAATGTGATATTTACATGATATTTATCCATTTTGTATGACAGCCATATTGGTATTTTATTGTATTATTTATGTATACTGTTTGCATACCTATGTTTTATAAACATAATAAATTATTTAAAAAAAAACAATAAATAAAAGAAAATTTAACTCAAAAACATAAAATCTTCTTATAAATCAGAAAAATCAATTAAAATCATAAACTACAGCAGGTAAAATTAACTCAAAAATCTTAATATATATAAATCTCGTGTCACAATGTTTGTCCTCAATGGACTCCTAAACCACTTAACCGATTATAATAAAATTCGCACACCATGTGCAGTTCGATCCAACTTGAGAGATAGGATAGCTTACATCCCGATATTCCCACGGGATCGGGAGTTACGCGGGTGAAACCGCGGAGGGCAGCTAGTATCTTATAAATTCCAATCATTCAATGGCTTCATTAATTTTTTGAATACCTACACTAATACTTATAATACCTAAACTTTAAACGTTAATACCTAAACTTACTATTAGGGAGTATGTTTTAACTTTACTCCAACGCCATCTACATTTAGTATGGAGAAATACAGCAAAAATTGCGAAAATTGACTTATTTTTATCAAAATTTTTAAACAATTTTTGTATTGATATATATCACAAAAAACCACTGGATATATATCCATTGATATATATCCTCGAACCCTGATCTCATGAACCGTGATAGCTAGACAGTTGAAATTTTCACAGATGATGTATTTCTGTTGCCGCTATAACAACAAATACTAAAACCAGAATATAATCATACGGAACCCTTCGAGAGCGAGTCCGACGCGTACTTAGTCAATTTTATTTTTTACCTTTTTCTATGTTAAGAAGCAATTTTACTGATAATATTACAGAATAAGTGTTTTAAATTATATTTTTTTTTGTTCCAGCCTGATTACATAGTTTCACGGTTATAGGAAAATCATGAAGGGAGAGAAGCAATAAAAAGTTAATGTCTACATAATTAATATTATAAAACAAAGTCCTCCGCCGTGTTTATTTACAAAACAAAACTACCACCCGTACGAAGTTGCGGGCAACAGATATTAAGAGGAAAGAGTACCGGCGCTTTCTCCATACAAACGTAGTCAACTGTTTTCTCTCTGGATAATGACACTAGAGCAAATATTTTTGGTGCATAAAACTTATAACTGCCACGACCATGCCTCTTTTTTTTGTTTTTTAAATCTTAATTTCTATGATAATAAGAAAATTAAAAAAAAAAAAATAGGTGCATAGTCATGGTAGTTATAGGTTTTATGGCACAAAAATATTATTGTTAGTGTCATTATCCAGGGAGGATACAGTCGACTACGTTTGTATGGAGAGAGCGCCCGGTACCCTTTCACCTTAAGTAATAAAGTTTCCAATCTCCTTTTTAAACTAGATCCGCAAGATGGCGTTTAAGTGTTAGTTATTTTTTAAGGATACGGCTATGCCGAAGATGCATCGCATATCGACATCGCACAAGTAGACACAAAGCAGTGCGGTGCGAGCGAGACGGGGCGCGACATGCGCGTGCGGCTCTATTTTCATACATTTGTTTTACATGCGATGCATCATCGGAATAGTCGCACCCTATAACCTTTGTAAAACACGGCTAATTCAATAAAGATTTTCCGATTTCTGTGGCCAAGGGCCGGTCAAAGTTCCTATAGCCAAGAGATTTCTTCTTCTTCTCGTATATTGGTGCGGCTCACCTATTGTTAGAGTTGTCAGATCGCCTTAAGGCCTCTAACTTGACCTAACGACTGCTACTAGAGGTAGCAACCGGGACCAACGGCTTAACGTGCCTTCCGAAGCACGGAGGGGCTCACGAAAACACATGAGAACCAAATTGGACGCCATCTATCAAAACTAACTGAAAAAAAAAAATTTACCATAATCTGCTCTAGCTTTTTTACAAAATTGCGTGAATTAGTAAAAGTTCGCGATTTCATTTATTTGCTGCTAATTGTGAAACTTTGTACCCTTTTTTACCCTAAAACCACTGGACCGATTGCGATTAAACTCGGTAAATAGATAGTTGGAAACCTGGATCAAGGTATAGGTTACTTTTTATCCCGATATTCCTACGGGATCGGGAGTTACGCGGAGAAACCGCGGGATGTATCTAGTATTTACTTTACTTATAATAATATTGTGATAATTATGGCTATAATGTAATATAGACAACAAAAGTGCAGACCCACCGTAGAGCTCCAAAACTACTATTAATTGGAATGTTTTTATTTATACTAATATTATAAAGCTGAAGAGTTTGTTTGTTTGTTTGAACTAATCTCAGGAACTACTGGTTCGAATTGAAAAATTTTTTTTGTGTTGGATAGTCCATTTATCGAGGAAGGCTATATTCCACGGCTTTGATATTTCCATGGGACAGAGACTTGGGTGACAAATCAACATCGAGCTATGCTGCGTTGTGCTATGTTTCGTCAACTCGCTCGTCTAATATTTTAATGAGGATACAAACAAACCATGCTGTGCTGCGCTGTGTGAGGCTACGCTCTGTTTAAAAACGCCGCAGTCTCGAGCGAGGCGCGCTACCCGCCGTGCTGAGCCGCGCTGTGACGAACTGTGCTATGTTTTTTATGGAGCTCTGCCATGCTGCGCCATGCTTCTTCACTTTCATCTTCATCGGATTTAACTACGTACGTAAGTTTACGTTTTTTGAAGTGAAAACTTCTTATGGTGCGTTGGGCACTTTTGTGGGTGAGCATTTTCAGCCGTTCTCGCGACAGATGAGATTTTACACAGATATACAGTTGGGCACTTTTGTGGGTGAGCATTTTCAGCCGTTCTCGCGACAGATGAGATTTTACACAGATATAACAGTTTTCACTTCTGTCTGCACTCCCGGAGTGCGCTGTTTTTAAATAAAGTCATTTTTGACGAGATAAACGACTACACGAGCTGCTGATTACTTTTATACTGAGCTAAGCAAAACGCAGCACAGCTTGATGTTGATTGTTAAAAAAACGTAGCTTAAGAAACACAGCACAGCGCAGCATAGTTCGATGATGAACCTCGCCGGTGAAACCGCTGGGCACAGCTCAGCTAGTTCTAATAATATTTATTTTTAATTATTAATTTTATTTCACCTCAAACAAGAATCTAAGGTCCTGCTCGGGTTCAAGTTTAAAGTTTTTCAGCTTATGAATTTATTAAACAAACATCATTAAGAATGAAAACATTCCAATAATAATAATTTTACAACTCTACGGTGGGTCTGCAATTCTGTTGCCGTAGGTACTGTACTTTTTTCTTTATTGAAAGGGGAAATTGTGTAATAAATGAAATATTCGCTTTATTACTTGTGTTTTTAATTTTGGGCACTTGTAGTGCATAAGGATTACTGGGTTTTTTGTTTCACGTTGTTTATCTACCTATCACTATCACTACATAGTATAAAATAAAGTCGCTTTTTCTGTCCCTATTTCCCTTTGTACCATTGATATACCACTAGCTTTGTACGCTTAAATCTTTAAAACTACGCAACGGATTTTGATGCGGTTTTTTTAATACATAAGAGTGATTCAAGAGGAAGGTTTTTAGATATTATAATACATGCATAATATAGCCGTGCGAAGCCGGAGCGGGTCGCTAGTTTTATTTTAATTTCACAGTTAAGTAATGTGGTGGCCACTATGTCACTATGGCCATACAGATGGTCCTCTCACCCTGGCCGGCACATACATTATGTCACTGTCAAATTGAGTTATTCTTGTTGGCAACACTGACAAAGGGATCTCTCCATGGGTCTCTCTCTCCCGCCTAAAATGTGAAGGTTAACTTTTCTGTTCAAGATGCACTTATTTATGTTTGTTGTCCGTGACTTAATGTGTGAACTTTATAAATTAAACGTTTAGACAATTTAATTGTGTGGTCTCATGTGGTGTGGTGTTGTGTTATTGGAAGTATCAAGGACCCTTTTCGCCGACTTACAACACTCCGCCATCACTCCGCGTACCTCAAAATAAAGTAGGTAGGTTACAAACATTTATTATAAAAACCTTTACCTAGAAAACCTTTGGCAATACCTACCAAATATTATTTAGGTATTAAAAAAAGGTCTAACCGCCATTTTTCTTCAAACTTCACTCCAAAAAATAAAGTCTGAACATTTGATATACGTAATCTCAGAACAATAATTGTTCTGAGTCATTTCTGAGTACGTAATGGTGGAGAAAATCAAAACAGCCTGTTATTTTTGAACGAAACGTATATTGATAGTAAAACCTTAACCTTATATTATTTTTAAAGTATTTCGCGCCATTTTTGTTTAAGCTCCCTCTAAAAACTAGTCGGAATTCTTACAAAATGGTGGAGAAAATCTATGCTTTTTTCGGGGCTTTCCTATAATTCTTTGTAGCTTCATCGTAACTTGCTTGTGATGGTTTATAATCATTTGCTGCAAAATCGTATTTATTGTCGCCAACTTCTGTTATATTCGTGCTTTTATAGCTGTAACTTCTTGAAGAATTCCCTGAAGTTCTGTTTGAAGTTTGCGAATAAGAAGACGTACCATTCCCGTTCTTGTACTCTGTGTAACTGTTTCCTGATTGGCTAGCGTTGCGTTCAGATTCTTTGTAGTCTTCCGATTGGTAGATTTTTGTGCCATTTGAATTTATGACTTTACGATTGGTAGTTTGTGAGGCTTGGTGTGAATTCTGTTGGGCCGCATACGATGATTGGCTGACGTAAGTGTCGTAGTCACCTTCTGAATGGTTACAATTACAGTCTGGTTTCTGATTGGTGTTTCCAGCGTTATTACCGTTGCAATTGCATTTTTGTGTAGTTTTTACTGTTATAGGTTTCACTGTTGTAGTTGTGACTGGTTCATGATCACAGCTGCCTGTTGAATGATCACATGAACTCTGATCATTTACATTCTGATCTTTTTTAATGATTTTTGTCTCTTTATTCGTTGAATAACTCTGTGAATGTTGGGCGTATGATGATTTTCTCTCGTACGTTGTATAATCATCAGAATGGGGGCATGTTTCATGATCATTGCAATTGCATTTTTGTGTTGTTGTTATTGTAGGTTTGACTGTCGTTGTTGTAGAAGGGACTGGTTCGTGATCACAGCTGCCTGCAGAATGATCATATGAACTGTGATCATTTACATTCTGATCTTTTTTAATCACTTTAGTTTGTGAATAACTCTGAGACTGAGCATATGATGAGTCTTTTTTGTATGTTTGAGAGTCGTCGTCAGTATGAGTGCATGTTTCGTGATCATTGCAATCACATTTTTTTGTCGTGACTGTAGGCTTAACGGTTGTAGTTGTTGAAGGGACTGGTTCATGATCACATGAACTCTGATCATTTACATTCTGATCTTTTTTAACAACTTTCATTTTGTTTGTTGAAGAAGTTTGCGAATAACTCTGTGACTGGGCATATGATGAGTCTCTTTTGTATGTTTGATAGTCGTCGTCAGAATGAGAGCATGTTTCGTGATCATTGCAATCACATTTTTTTGTTGTTTTCTGTGTTGCGGTTGTAGGTTTAACCGTTGTAGTTGTTGAAGGGACTGGTTCATGATCACATGAACTCTGATCATTTACATTCTGATCTTTTTTAATAACTTTCTTATTATTTGTTGTAGAAGTTTGTGAATAACCCTGTGACTGAGCATATGATGAATCTCTTTCATATGTTTGAAAGTCGTCGTCAGCATGAGTACATGTTTCGCGATCTTTGCAATCACATTTTTGTGTTGTGACTGTAGGTTTGGCTGTTGTAGTTGTTGAAGGTACTGATTCATGATCGCATGAACTCTGATCATTTACATTCTGATCTTTTTTTATTATTTTCTTTTTATTCGTTGTAGAAGTTTGTGAATAACCCTGTGACTGAGCATATGATGAATCTCTTTCATATGTTTGAAAGTCGTCGTCAGCATGAGTGCATGTTTCGCGATCTTTGCAATCACATTTTTGGGTTGTGACTGTGGGTTTGGATGTTGTAGTCGTTAAAGTGACTGGTTTATGATCACAGCTGCCTGCAGAGTGATCATATGTACTGTGATCATTTGTAGTGACTCGTGTACCTTCATTTTTAGTTACTCTTGTACCTTCTATGTCCTCATCTTTAGTCTTTCTTGTACCTTCTATGTCGTCTTCTTCAGTAACTCTTGTGTCTTCTGCGCCTTCATATCTAGTTGCTCTTGTACCTTCAGTAACTTCTGTACCCTCTCTCTGTCTATAACTTTCTGAATCTACATTTTTGATTTTTCTTCTGTCATATTCTTCAGTTTTATATCTGTCACTTTCGTCAAAAGTTTTAGTTTCGTCATCGTCATTTCTGACATATTTGTCATCTCGGTTATCTATTTGGTCGTCCTGATTCACTTTATGACAGTCATCTCCTTTATCTACTTCTCCGCTCTTTCCGTAATTCTTGCGAATCGTTTTTTCATAATTATTTGATGTTTTTTCGTTATTTTCGTAAGCACCTTTGTAAGTATTCGATTCTGAATCGACTGTTTTTTCGGTATCGTTCTCTGTGGTAATGGTTTTGTTTCTTTGAGTTTCAGCAGTGCCCTTTTGAGTTCGTTCTGTTTTTGTAGCATTTTTTTCTGTAATTATTTCTTTTCCGTCATATTTATGATCCTTCACTGTTGACGGTCGGTCTTCTTCTTCTTCAGTGTCTGTTTCACATTGTTGATCCTCTGTACGATCTATTTTTTCTACTTTTTCTTCGTTATTTTCGTCTGTGAAGTCTGTTTTGGTCTGGCCTATTTTTACTAGACCTTGGACTTTAGTGTTTTCTTCTTCATCTATGTCTCGTTGAGAGTATCTTTCATCTACGTCATCCCTTTTTTCTTTTTCGACGTATCTTTCGTCTTGATCGTTCCGCTTGACATTGCAATCTTGGTCGTCTTTGACGTCGGTATCTTCATTGTCCTTGTTGGTGTTGTCTTTGTCTATTTCGCCACTCTGGTTCATTTTATGGCATTCATCTTGTTTTTCTTCTCCACTATCTCTATAGTTCTTACGTCTAGTCTTTTCATATTGTTTGGAAGTTTTATCTTTATTTTGATAAGTACCTTCATAATCTTCTGTCTCAGTATCGACGAATTTTTCGTTTTCGCATTCAATTTCGGTAGTATCTTTTCTTCCAGCCTTGGCTGAACCATTCTGAAATCGCTCGTTTACTTCCGAACCTTTCTCGGTATATATTTCACCTTTATTATCTTTATTCCTATCCGTTTCAACAGTAGAAACGTTACGTTCGCTTTTAGAATCAGAGACATCTTCGTAATCAGAGTGCGTGTTTCTTATTGTCTTATCCGGCGTTCTTTTCTTATACTCGCAGTTACTATTTCTAGAGTAATCGTTGTCAGAATTAGCACTAGATTCGGTTTTATTTACTGTTTTTTTACCGTCAATGACAGAAGAAGACTTGCGGTGAGAACGATTATTCGATCTTGTTTCTTCATCTTCAGAATAAGTTTCGCTTTCTTCATTAACATTATCACCTGAAAATGAAAAATCATTTATTCACCAACTTTGTTACACTAACTGTGATTTTTGTTAAGTCCCGATCCCGTACAAATATCGGTGTTATTGCAGAGTTATATGATATTAAATAAATAATAAATAAATAAATATTAACTACGAGTACTACGAACTTAATTACAACAAACTTAATAATTAATAATAACTCGTAGTAGTTTAAGAAATTTCATCATGACTCATTTTTTTATGTAGGTACAGTCACATCACTATCACTATCACTACATAGTATAAAACAAAGTCGCTTTCTCTGTCCCTGTGTCCCTATATCCCTATGTATGCTTAAATCTTTGAAACTACGCAACGGATTTTGATGCGATTTTTTTTAATACATAGAGTGATTTAAGAGGAAGGTTTATATGTATAAATGCATAATATAGCCGTGCGAAGCCGGGGCGGGTCGCTAGTTACCAATAAGCTACACCCCACGTGACCTAGAGCGCACTCGCAAATCTGTAAGATTGTAATAGTACATTGCGATACAAGTGTGGAAAGCTGATCATTCCATAGAGGCGGGTTTATGACGCGCGAGCGGAACGCGAGCGTGGCAAAAGCCGAGATGGAATGATCAGCTTTCCACACGTATATCGTACGACGTTTTTTATCACAGTTGCGAATAAAAAAAAAGACTTGTTAAAATAATTAAAAGTTTTTAAGAATTTTAGGTTATGTTTACTATTTTTTGTTAATAAACCATTTAAACACTCCCGAAAGGCTACGCAAAAGACTTTTAACCTATACAGCCTCCTCTGACATACAATATTTTTTTAGGGTTATTTTCATTTGTTTTTGCGTCGGCGGTTAAAAACAGAATAATAATGGTAAGGAAAGAAAATATTTATGTACCTAAAGAAAAAACAAAACTCAATTTTTATTATTTTCAAAGACGTTATCACGTAAAATTATCGTTCGTTATCAGACTTTAGAGACAACCTTTTGAAAAGAAGAAAAAAGGTACCACCAAAGAGGTTTAAGCCAGCAAGGCTTAAAAACTTTTTGATGGTATTTTTTTTCTATACATCAAAACAGTATAACCCAGATAAATTAAGAATGTTTCATCTACCTATTATATCATTAGCAGTAAGATACGTATTTGACTTATCGGGATGACGTATTATTTTAGCACTAGTTGGATTTTTTTTTATCGCACGCGTGTATAATACGTTGCATTATGAGCCTAAAAGCGGTTTAATAAGATCCACTTTATGAGCAACTGTGATAAAAACTAATGTTATCTGATTCTGTTTTTTTTTAAACAATTTATTTATTTAATATATTCAGTACACAAGAAACAAACCAAAATAGAAATACATTATAAACTTATTACTAAGGTGAGTCTAACCCTGTAAAGAGTTTTCTGCCGACACTCTATACAATAAAAACATACATACAACCGAATTGAGAACCTCCTCTTTTTTGAAGTCGGTTAAAAAAACCTGTCAAGTGTGAGTCGGACTCGCGCACGAAGGGTTCCGTACTAGTGTATCGAGAACCGGAGACTTGTTTGAGAATCGGGATTTTCGTTACCAGCCTAAGCAAGAACCGGGATTTCCCGGGATTTTCTGTACTTTCGGGATTTTTTTGCGCAAAGTTTTGTAAGTTGCTATATTTAGTACTTTGTTTTAAGATAAAAATCTTTATAATTTATAATTGAATCACAATTTAATGTGATACAACTATGACGATACTTGGTAAGCGCACTTGAAATTTTTTAAGACGCATTTTTCCTTAAAAAAAATTCAGATATCCTGGTGCAGGCTATGTACTATAAAAAAATAAAAAAAATAGGATAATAGGAATAAAAAGTAAAATATATAATTGTAAAAAAAACAATTTAGCTTTCTTCATAATTGTGTAAGTATCTAAATATATTTTTCCCGAAAATCCCGGTAATTAGGTTCAAACCAATTTTGGGTGGAAGTTTGCATGGTAATGTATATCTTATTTTTTTTTAGTTTCCTCATTCTCTTATTTCAGAAGTTACAGGGGGACACACTTTTTACCACTTTGGAAGTGTCTCTCGCTTAAACTATTCAGTTTAGAAAAAATGATGTTAGAAACCTCAATATCATTTTTGAAGATCTATCCATAGATAGCCCACACGTATGGGTTTGATGAAAAAAGTATGGGGAACCCTAAATTTTTATGTTTTTGAAGTGAAAACTTCTTATGGCGTGTTGGGCACTTTTGTGGGTGAGCATTTTCAGCCGTTCTCGCGACAGATGAGATTTGACAGATGAGATTTTACACAGATATACAGCGCGACAGATGAGATTTTACACAGATATACTGCGCGACAGATGAGATTTTACACAGATATACAGTTTTCACTTCTGCCTGCACTCCCGGAGTGCGCTGTTTTTTTTATCTACTTTTGTGTGAAAATGTTAATGCGGTTCACAGAAAACATCTACTTACCAAGTTTCAACAGTATAGTTCGGACGGAAAAAAAATGGCTGTGACATACGGCAGACAGACAGACATGACGAATCTATAAGGGTTCCGTTTTTTTGCCATTTGACTACGGAACCCTAAAAATAACAAAATACTTAACTACTATATTTTTTACAGATCAGCGAATGAGCTCTGAGTCACGTAGGTAGGGTTCAGCTGATTGGTAATGTGACTGTACATATAGAAGAAAAGATTTATGTATAAGTACCTCTATGTTTCTTTCGTCCATTTTCATAAGCGTCACCGTTTATATCTCTTTCTTTTGAATTTGGACATCTCCCAGCTCTGCAGTCACTGCTTTTAGAATTGCACTTGTGCGTTGTTTCTCCGGAATCTTTACCTCCTTCGCATGGTTTGTCACTTGATTTATGATCATGACGTTTGTCCTTTTTAGGTTTCTCTTCCTCGCAAGATGTGTCATTTTTCAGTTTATCTCCTTCGCATGGTTTGTCACTTGATTTATGATCATGACGTTTGTCCTTTTTAGGTTTGTCTTCCTCGCAAGATGTGTCATTTTTCAGTTTATCTCCTTCGCATGGTTTGTCACTTGATTTATGATCATGACGTTTGTCCTTTTTAGGTTTGTCTTCCTCGCAAGATGTGTCGTTTTTCAGTTTATCTCCTTCGCATGGTTTGTCACTTGATTTATGATCATGACGTTTGTCCTTTTTAGGTTTGTCTTCCTCGCAAGATGTGTCATTTTTCAGTTTATCTCCTTCGCATGGTTTGTCACTTGATTTATGATCATGACGTTTGTCCTTTTTAGGTTTGTCTTCCTCGCAAGATGTGTCATTTTTCAGTTTATCTCCTTCGCATGGTTTGTCACTTGATTTATGATCATGACGTTTGTCCTTTTTAGGTTTGTCTTCCTCGCAAGATGTGTCATTTTTCAGTTTATCTCCTTCGCATGGTTTGTCACTCGATTTATGATCATGAGATTTGTCCTTTTTAGGTTTGCCTTCCTCGCAAGATGTGTCATTTTTCAGTTTGTCTCCTTCGCATGGTT
This sequence comes from Idaea aversata, assembly GCA_907269075.1. Lineage (NCBI taxonomy): Eukaryota > Metazoa > Arthropoda > Insecta > Lepidoptera > Geometridae > Idaea > Idaea aversata. The sequence continues at coordinate 2,039,847 of OU026083.1, forward strand.
TGTCACTTGATTTATGATCATGACGTTTGTCCTTTTTAGGTTTGTCTTCCTCGCAAGATGTGTCATCTTTCAGTTTATCTCCTTCGCATGGTTTGTCATTTGATTTATGATCATGACGTTTGTCCTTTTTAGGTTTGTCTTCCTCGCAAGATGTGTCATCTTTCAGTTTATCTCCTTCGCATGGTTTGTCACTTGATTTATGATCATGAGATTTGTCCTTTTTAGGTTTGCCTTCCTCGCAAGATGTGTCATTTTTCAGTTTGTCTCCTTCGCATGGTTTGTCACTTGATTTATGATCATGACGTTTGTCCTTTTTAGGTTTGTCTTCCTCGCAAGATGTGTCATCTTTCAGTTTATCTCCTTCGCATGGTTTGTCACTTGATTTATGATCATGACGTTTGTCCTTTTTAGGTTTGTCTTCCTCGCAAGATGTGTCATCTTTTAGTTTATCTCCTTCGCATGGTTTGTCACTTGATTTATGATCATGACGTTTGTCCTTTTTAGGTTTGCCTTCCTCGCAAGATGTGTCATTTTTCAGTTTGTCTCCTTCGCATGGTTTGTCACTTGATTTATGATCATGACGTTTGTCCTTTTTAGGTTTGTCTTCCTCGCAAGATGTGTCATCTTTCAGTTTATCTCCTTCGCATGGTTTGTCATTTGATTTATGATCATGACGTTTGTCCTTTTTAGGTTTGTCTTCCTCGCAAGATGTGTTATCTTTCAGTTTATCTCCTTCGCATGGTTTGTCACTTGATTTATGATCATGAGATTTGTCCTTTTTAGGTTTGCCTTCCTCGCAAGATGTGTCATTTTTCAGTTTGTCTCCTTCGCATGGTTTGTCACTTGATTTATGATCATGACGTTTGTCCTTTTTAGGTTTGTCTTCCTCGCAAGATGTGTCATCTTTCAGTTTATCTCCTTCGCATGGTTTGTCACTTGATTTATGATCATGACGTTTGTCCTTTTTAGGTTTGTCTTCCTCGCAAGATGTGTCATCTTTTAGTTTATCTCCTTCGCATGGTTTGTCACTTGATTTATGATCATGACGTTTGTCCTTTTTAGGTTTGTCTTCCTCGCAAGATGTGTCATCTTTCAGTTTATCACCTTCGCATGGTTTGTCACTTGATTTATGATCATGACGTTTGTCCTTTTTAGGTTTGTCTTCCTCGCAAGATGTGTCATTTTTCAGTTTATCTCCTTCGCATGGTTTGTCACTTGATTTATGATCATGACGTTTGTCCTTTTTAGGTTTGCCTTCCTCGCAAGATGTGTCATCTTTCAGTTTATCTCCTTCGCATGGTATGTCACTTGATTTATGATCATGACGTTTGTCCTTTTTAGGTTTGTCTTCCTCGCAAGATGTGTCATCTTTCAGTTTATCTCCTTCGCATGGTTGGTCACTTGATTTATGATCGTGACGTTTGTCCTTTTTAGGTTTGTCTTCCTCGCAAGATGTGTCATTTTTCAGTTTATCTCCTTCGCATGGTATGTCACTTGATTTATGATCATGACGTTTGTCCTTTTTAGGTTTGTCTTCCTCGCAAGATGTGTCATCTTTCAGTTTATCTCCTTCGCATGGTTTGTCACTTGATTTATGATCATGACGTTTGTCCTTTTTAGGTTTGTCTTCCTCGCAAGATGTGTCATTTTTCAGTTTGTCTCCTTCGCATGGTTTGTCACTTGATTTATGATCATGACGTTTGTCCTTTTTAGGTTTGTCTTTCTCGCAAGATGTGTCATCTTTCAGTTTATCTCCTTCGCATGGTTTGTCACTTGATTTATGATCATGACGTTTGTCCTTTTTAGGTTTGTCTTCCTCGCAAGATGTGTCATCTTTCAGTTTATCTCCTTCGCATGGTATGTCACTTGATTTATGATCATGACGTTTGTCCTTTTTAGGTTTGTCTTCCTCGCAAGATGTGTCATCTTTCAGTTTATCTCCTTCGTATGGTTTGTCACTTGATTTATGATCTTGACGTTTGTCCTTTTTAGGTTTGTCTTCCTCGCAAGATGTGTCATTTTTCAGTTTATCTCCTTCGCATGGTTTGTCACTTGATTTATGATCATGAGAATTGTCCTTTTTAGGTTTGCCTTCCTCGCAAGATGTGTCATTTTTCAGTTTGTCTCCTTCGCATGGTTTGTCACTTGATTTATGATCATGACGTTTGTCCTTTTTAGGTTTGTCTTCCTCGTAAGATGTGTCATCTTTCAGTTTATCTCCTTCGCATGGTTTGTCACTTGATTTATGATCATGACGTTTGTCCTTTTTAGGTTTGTCTTCCTCGCAAGATGTGTCATCTTTCAGTTTATCTCCTTCGCATGGTTTGTCACTTGATTTATGATCATGACGTTTGTCCTTTTTAGGTTTGTCTTCCTCGCAAGATGTGTCATTTTTTAGTTTATCTCCTTCGCATGGTTTGTCACTTGATTTATGATCATGACGTTTGTCCTTTTTAGGTTTGTCTTCCTCGCAAGATGGGTCATCTTTCAGTTTATCTCCTTCGCATGGTTGGTCACTTGATTTATGATCGTGACGTTTGTCCTTTTTAGGTTTGTCTTCCTCGCAAGATGTGTCACTTTTCAGTTTATCTCCTTCGCATGGTATGTCACTTGATTTATGATCATGACGTTTGTCCTTTTTAGGTTTGTCTTCCTCGCAAGATGTGTCATCTTTCAGTTTATCTCCTTCGCATGGTTTGTCACTTGATTTATGATCATGACGTTTGTCCTTTTTAGGTTTGTCTTCCTCACAAGATGTGTCATCTTTCAGTTTATCTCCTTCGCATGGTATGTCACTTGATTTATGATCATGACGTTTGTCCTTTTTAGGTTTGTCTTCCTCGCAAGATGGGTCATCTTTCAGTTTATCTCCTTCGCATGGTTGGTCACTTGATTTATGATCGTGACGTTTGTCCTTTTTAGGTTTGTCTTCCTCGCAAGATGTGTCACTTTTCAGTTTATCTCCTTCGCATGGTATGTCACTTGATTTATGATCATGACGTTTGTCCTTTTTAGGTTTGTCTTCCTCGCAAGATGTGTCATCTTTCAGTTTATCTCCTTCGCATGGTTTGTCACTTGATTTATGATCATGACGTTTGTCCTTTTTAGGTTTGTCTTCCTCGCAAGATGTGTCATTTTTCAGTTTGTCTCCTTCGCATGGTTTGTCACTTGATTTATGATCATGACGTTTGTCCTTTTTAGGTTTGTCTTTCTCGCAAGATGTGTCATCTTTCAGTTTATCTCCTTCGCATGGTTTGTCACTTGATTTATGATCATGACCTTTGTCCTTTTTAGGTTTGTCTTCCTCGCAAGATGTGTCATCTTTCAGTTTATCTCCTTCGCATGGTATGTCACTTGATTTATGATCATGACGTTTGTCCTTTTTAGGTTTGTCTTCCTCGCAAGATGTGTCATTTTTCAGTTTATCTCCTTCGCATGGTTTGTCACTTGATTTATGATCATGACGTTTGTCCTTTTTAGGTTTGTCTTCCTCGCAAGATGTGTCATTTTTCAGTTTATCTCCTTCGCATGGTTTGTCACTCGATTTATGATCATGAGATTTGTCCTTTTTAGGTTTGCCTTCCTCGCAAGATGTGTCATTTTTCAGTTTGTCTCCTTCGCATGGTTTGTCACTTGATTTATGATCATGACGTTTGTCCTTTTTAGGTTTGTCTTCCTCGCAAGATGTGTCATCTTTCAGTTTATCTCCTTCGCATGGTTTGTCACTTGATTTATGATCATGACGTTTGTCCTTTTTAGGTTTGTCTTCCTCGCAAGATGTGTCATCTTTCAGTTTATCTCCTTCGCATGGTTTGTCACTTGATTTATGATCATGACGTTTGTCCTTTTTAGGTTTGTCTTCCTCGCAAGATGTGTCATTTTTTAGTTTATCTCCTTCGCATGGTTTGTCACTTGATTTATGATCATGACGTTTGTCCTTTTTAGGTTTGTCTTCCTCGCAAGATGTGTCATTTTTTAGTTTATCTCCTTCGCATGGTTTGTCACTTGATTTATGATCATGACGTTTGTCCTTTTTAGGTTTGTCTTCCTCGCAAGATGTGTCATCTTTCAGTTTATCTCCTTCGCATGGTTTGTCACTTGATTTATGATCATGACGTTTGTCCTTTTTAGGTTTGTCTTCCTCGCAAGATGTGTCATCTTTCAGTTTATCTCCTTCGCATGGTTTGTCACTTGATTTATGATCATGACGTTTGTCCTTTTTAGGTTTGCCTTCCACGCAAGATGTGTCATCTTTCAGTTTACCTCCTTCGCATGGTTTAACGCCTGGGTTATGTCCATGAGGTTTTTCCCCTCTTACTTCTTTGCCACAAGTACATTTGCCTCCTTTTTTGCCTCCTTCGCAAGTGCAGTTGCTTACTTTACTACACGTGCATTCGCCTTCTTTTTTACCACAAGTGCATTTACCTCCTTTCTTTCCACAAGTACATTTACCTCCTTTTTTACCTCCTTCGCAAGTGCAGTTGCTTACTTCTTTACTACACGTGCATTCGCCTTTTTTTTTACCACAAGTGCATTTACCTCCTTTTTTTCCACAAGTACATTTGCCTCCTTTTTGACCACTTTCGCAAGTGCAGTCACTTACTTCTTTATCACACGTGCATTCGCCTTCTTTTTTACCGCAGGTACAGTCACCTCCTTTCTTACCACAAGTGCATTTTCCTCCTTTCTTTCCACAAGTGCATTTGCTTCCTTTTTGACCTTCTTCGCAAGTGCAGTCGCTTACCTGTTTACCACACGTGCATTCGCCTTCTTTTTTACCGCAGGTACAGTCACCTCCTTTCTTACCACAAGTGCATTTACCTCCTTTCTTACCACAAGTGCATTTGCCTCCTTTTTGACCTTCTTCGCAAGTGCAATCGCTTACTTCTTTACCACACGTGCATTCGCCTTCTTTTTTACCGCAGGTACAGTCACCTCCTTTCTTACCACAAGTGCATTTGCCTCCTTTCTTACCACAAGTGCATTTTCCTCCTTTCTTTCCACAAGTGCATTTGCTTCCTTTTTGACCTTCTTCGCAAGTGCAGTCGCTTACTTCTTTACCACACGTGCATTCGCCTTCTTTTTTGCCGCAGGTACAGTCACCTCCTTTCTTACCACAAGTGCATTTACCTCCTTTCTTACCACAAGTGCATTTGCCTCCTTTTTGACCTTCTTCGCAAGTGCAGTCGCTTACTTCTTTACCACACGTGCATTCGCCTTCTTTTTTACCGCAGGTACAGTCACCTCCTTTCTTACCACAAGTGCATTTGCCTCCTTTTTGACCTTCTTCGCAAGTGCAGTCGCTTACTTCTTTACCACACGTGCATTCGCTTTCTTTTTTACCGCAGGTACAGTCACCTCCTTTCTTACCACAAGTGCATTTACCTCCTTTCTTACCACAAGTGCATTTGCCTCCTTTTTGACCTTCTTCGCAAGTGCAGTCGCTTACTTCTTTACCACACGTGCATTCGCCTTCTTTTTTACCGCAGGTACAGTCACCTCCTTTCTTACCACAAGTGCATTTGCCTCCTTTTTGACCTTCTTCGCAAGTGCAGTCGCTTACTTCTTTACCACACGTGCATTCGCTTTCTTTTTTACCGCAGGTACAGTCACCTCCTTTCTTACCACAAGTGCATTTACCTCCTTTCTTACCACAAGTGCATTTGCCTCCTTTTTGACCTTCTTCGCAAGTGCAGTCGCTTACTTCTTTACCACACGTGCATTCGCCTTCTTTTTTACCGCAGGTACAGTCACCTCCTTTCTTACCACAAGTGCATTTGCCTCCTTTCTTACCACAAGTGCATTTGCCTCCTTTCTTACCACAAGTGCATTTGCCTCCTTTTTGACCTTCTTCGCAAGTGCAGTCGCTTACTTCTTTACCACACGTGCATTCGCCTTCTTTTGTACCGCAGGTACAGTCACCTCCTTTCTTACCACAAGTGCATTTACCTCCTTTCTTACCACAAGTGCATTTGCCTCCTTTTTGACCTCCTTTGCAAGTACAGTCGCTTACTTTTTTACCTCCTCCGCAAGAACAGTCGCCTCCTTTTTTACCTCCTCCGCAATAACAGTCGCCTCCTTTTTTACCTCCTCCGCAAGTACAGTCGCCTCCTTTTTTGTCTCCTCCTATGTTTTTAGTCTTGTCATTTCCACCTAATAAAATAAATAAAATTTGTTCTACGACTTTTGGAAATTCGAACATTTAAATAAAATTTGAGCAAATTACACCCGTATTCACAATCAACCCTATGAAATTGCATAGTGCGCGCGAACGCATAGAGTCGCAAATAACACGCTGATTCGCTAGAGTGAAGAGAGCAGAACAAAATTGATCAATCATAGGGCCGCGTTTAGCGCAGTGCGTTCACTTATCCAAGAGCAACTTAATTGTGAATACGGGCGTTAGAACAGTAGGTAAAACTTAAAACATAAGTATAATCTTAAGGTAAATGACCTCTCCGTGTAAGGAACAGCTGATTTCTAGGTATACTTAAAATTTCCAAATAAAAATGATTGAATTTCCAAAAGTCGTAGAACAATAGTACATTGCGATACAAGTGTGGAAAATTGATCTTTGTATAGAGGCGGTTTAACACGCGCGAGCGGTACGCGAGTGCGTTTACAAAGCCGAGATACAAAGATCAATCCACACCTGTATCGTACGACGTTTTTTATCACAGTTGTCACAGTTTTTTATCACACACACACAAACCGGTTAAATATTGGACATGTCATATACATATTTAGGTAATTTATTATAGTAGAGCACATATGTACTATTAAACGACCTGTTTATTTTCCGGAGCCTACTACCGGGCACGGTCATATCCAATAGTATGGTATGGTCAATGAAATCGGCCAAGTGTAGCCAAAGAATAGCCTATGGTAGGTACCTACTATCAATGAATCAATGAATCCTCATATAATCCGCGCGCAATGAGAAGGGGATGGAACCTTGTCAAAGTCAATCGAAAATTACAGAAAAGTAGCGTTGGCTAAAAAAGTCCTGAATAATAATTAGGTATAAATTAGTTATTTGCACGGTCATAGTGTCGCGGATTTGAAACGGACCAATCGATTTAAAGAAAAATTATTATTGTCTGTGGTAGATTGTCTATGGAGCAATTTTTATTAATGAGTTAATCCAAAACTGGGAAATGACGCGAAGTCCGTAGATTTAACTTACAGTTTTTGTAACACGGTTTGTCTAGAAAATGTTATTTACACAAAATACACAATCATAAATGAAAAACCAGATTAAACTTAACACAAAAACATAATAAAATAACAAAAAATAGTACTTACTAATTAAAACGTTTAAAATAATTTGGAAATGCTAGCATTTCCCACCAGTTTTTTTTTTACTCAAGGTACGACACTGACGGACGCATACGCTAGCATAAAGCCACAGCAACATCGACAGGGCGCGGGCGGCGCGGCATGGTCATAGGTCGCTTTGACCATTTTCGTCTTTACATTTATTTTATTAAATAAGATAGGTATCTTGAACTAAATATACATATACTTGAATTTGATTACTGAGAAAAAAGTTACTAAGTACTAAACTCTGGCAGTATGCATGAGCCGTGCCAAGCCATAATTATTATTCTTTGATGTAAAAAAAACAGCAAGGAGGTTAGGTTTTTGAAGTTCCTAATGCGTAATGATACTGATACTGGCTACATGCAGATTGAACAAGTCGTGCGAAGCCATAATTTGACATGACAGCTGTCAGTGAAAGCGATTTTCCCTAGGGCTGAAAGTTTTATTTTCTACACGCCCTTCAGGCATATTTAGACCTACTTTCGGAGTATGAGTAATGAAAATACCTTTACTATATTATTATACCTATGTACACTAAAGATAAATAAATAAAAAAAAATCAAAACTAATTACCTATTATTCAGAACTTTTATGCTAACGCAACTTGAAAACTGTCATTTTCGATTTACTTTGACAAGGTTCCATCCCATTCTCATTGCGCGCGAATTATACCAAGTTTCATCTAAATCGAAAAAAATAAATATTTTCAGAACCTATTCAATTCAAACAAACTTTCCTCTTTATATTATTAGTACCTATAGACATATAGGTAAAGACTTACCACAGCCAGGATCGCCACATTTGTGCCCCCCACAGCCTTTGCCTCCATCTTGTAAACACCCCCCACCACCTGAGGGCTTCCCCCCACAGCTTCCACCTTTTGTGCAACCTCCTCCGCCTTTTGAGCAACCTCCACCGCCACCACAATCTCCTCCTAAAATGTTTATTTATTAATAGCTGACCCGTGCCCACTTCGTTGGGCATTTATTTTATTAATATTCAAAATTAATTGATTTAGACTAATATTAAAAAAAATACTTTTTGTAACTTAAATATAAAAGTTAGACATATGCTGTCGTTGACTTTTTTGTAGGCATTTTCAAGCTCCACATCTTTTCTATAGAACTCAAAAATATATCTTTCATAGTTAAGGCAGCGTTCGTAAGAAACGCTTTCATTCATCCGTTTTTTCTCCGATTCACTTTGCAAAACGGACTACCACGTAAAAGCCTTTTTATTTTTCGTTTTTTTTTAATATTTTACTAGCTGTCCCGGCAAACGTTGTTTTACTATTCAAAAAAAAAAAACAAATAGATGTTGGCCGATTCTCAGACCTACTGAATATGCTCACAAAATTTCATCAAAATCGGTCGAGCCGTTTCGGAGGATATTAGATATATTAACCTATGACACTCAGCAATAATGTGGCTTTCTATTGGTGAAAGAATTTTTAAAATCGGTTTAGTAGATCCCGAGATTACCCCTTACAATTTAACAAACTTTACTTCTTTATAATATTAGTATAGAAGATAATTATCACTATCACTACATAGTATATAAAATAAAGTCACTTTTCGCCGTGCCTATGTCCCTATTTCCCTATGTCCCTATGGGGAGCCAATAATACGTGTACATGATATTACGCTGCCATGGATTACGACGCCATGGATTACACGACCTGATATTACGTGTACAGGCTTCGTATTATAGGTTTGAACAAATAATGTACGACCACTTATTACGAGACCACGTATTACACCGCCACGTATTACGAAGACATTGCCATAGACCTATAAAACCACAGAGTGGTTCAAACGTTTCTATGAATTGTGCTGTCTATGTAAGTGTGTGGAAGTTCAAAAGTTATTCGGACTTTTTTTATTACATTTTTGGCGCGATATCGTCTAGTTAATTGATGGAACACCTGCATTCACTCAAAAGTGTCATGTTCCGTTCCTGAAGCGGGGCGCATGACGTCAGGTCATAATAATACGTGGTCTTTAGGGCAGCATATAAAGACCCATCCAGAAAACCCCCTACCCAGAACCGACATGGATAGGTTAGGTTTATGTTAGAACTGCGACTTCATAATACGTGGCCGTCTTCGTAATACGTGGCCGTGTAATACTGGGTCTCGTAATATATGGACTCGTAATATCACCGCGGACAAATATTACACGACCACGTATTACACAGTCACGTATTACGAGTTCATTTTGGCTTCGTAATATCGGGTCGTGTAATACGTGATCTCGTAATATATGGACTCGTCCCTATGTATGCTTAGATCTTTAAAACTACGCATCGGAGTTTGATGCGGTTTTTTTTAATAGATAGAGAAGAGAAAGGTTTTTAGATATAATACATGCATAATACAGCCGTGCGAAGCCGGGGCGGGTCGCTAGTTTATTATAAAACTAGCTTTTGCCCGCGACTTCGTCCGCGCAGGAGTCGAAAATAGTTCTAATAGGATTTTTTTGTTGACTTAAAATTGTATTGAGTTTCAAACATGTGTCAAAATAAAATGTACTTACCTAATTTAAATCAAATACACTAAAGAGTTCGAGTTGAAGCAAATCCCCCTAAAATAACTGACTACCCCTTTTTAACCCCGTTAGGGAATGAATTTCGGAAAATCCTTTCTTATCGGATGCCTATGTCATACAAAGAACACATCCTCCAAGTTTCAGGTCTCTACGATCAGCGATTTAGGCTGTGCGTTGATCCTTTAGTCAATCAGGACAAAGCATTTTATTTGTATAGAAGATAGATTTTGAATTAAGTAAGTAGGTACATGTAGGTATTTTAACTTGGAAGACGAAAACCTCCGGTAGGTACCTACACCCAATTGTCTTTGGATGTGATGTAAAATGGGCTATACGTTTACGTACTTAAAGTTCTAAACCAACAATATTATTTCTTCTGTTTCTGTCTTTCTAGCACAGACCAATTGCACAAACCACATAAGTAAATCTTTAATCATATCGTACTAATTACTTTTCTATCATAGTCATCTTTTGTGTTTTTTTGGGTTCCGTACCTTAAAAGGTAAAAAAGGAATCCTTATAAGATCACTTTCTTGTCTGTCTGTCTGATTTAATAATTAAAAAGGTGTGAAAGTCCTATTCATATGTTAGGTATTTTAGTATTCATAACAAAAGAGGTTTTAGTATTTACAATTATTAGACGCCATGATGACACCATGCAAATAATATTTTTGTAATCACTACATAGTATAACATAAAGTCACTTTTCGCCGTCCCTATGTCCCTATGTCCCTATGTCCCTTTGTATGCTTAGATCTTTAAAACTACGCAACGGATTTTGATGCGGTTTTTTTAATAGATAGAGTGATTCAAGAGGAAGGTTTATATGTATAATACATGCATAATGCATAATATAGCCGTGCGAAGCCGGAGCGGGAACTACTTAGTACAATAATATTTTTTTGGCAAATTGTTCAGAATTTTATTATTAGGTAGGGCTGAGCAGTTGCGCAGAGAGTAATTTTGGCGTACCGTAATAAAAGATAGAGTTTAAAAAAAAATGTAAGTAATTATATTATTACTTAAGAAATACATGACATTGGCTGTATGTACCTAGTTCGAGGAGCCAATACGAAAAAAGAAATTAGAAGACCGCGAACACCGTGAACGTCATGGAGTAGGAAAAAGGCCTTTGGACACAAAAGATATAGTAACCACATGAGTGAGGTATAGTAACTTAAAAAGGCCGTGATGCACTTAAAGAGCCATACCTATCTATCGATAGAGGGCACTAAGGCAAATAAATAATGCCTTCACACCAAATCTTTAAAGCGTCTCGGAAACGGGATATTGAAAGAAGCGTTCCATGTTTTAACAAATATCCCGTCTCCGAGATGTTTCCGTCTCCGGAAGTTTGGTTAGAAAGCATTATTTGTGCGCCGCAATAACCTCTTAATGATAGGTATGGGTGTCTAAATGCACCGCGCACTTTTTAAAAATCTTAAGACATCACGTTTGGTCAAATACCCCATTTCCGAGACGACAGAGATTTGGTGTAAAAGTATACTAAATTTGCCGTAATATCCTCTATCGTTAGGTATATTTCTCAAAAATATCGTGCAAAAAAATACTATGTCAAGTTCCCAGTACTAAATGGCAAGACGCCTTTTTTAGTTCAATGTTCGAAGTTTTTAACCTCTTTGGTTTTACGTTAACATCAGCTGCTGTCAGCTTGAGATGACATCTTACCAATCTAATCAAAAGCACCAAAGAGTATTGATATCAACCTCGAAGCAAATTACCCCCAAAATAACTTTCTACCCCTTTTTAACCCCGTTAGGGGATGAATTTCAATAGAATACGAAACACGAAAGATGTTAAAGAATGTTTATGCTAAAGAAGTAGATTGGACCAAGGAATCACGTTGTCCCATACAAACTTTGTCCCCCCTTTTCACCCCTTTAGGAGTAGAATTTCAGAAAATTCTTTCTTATCGGATGCCTACGTCATACAAAGAACACACCCTCCAAGTTTCAGGTCTCTACGATCAGCCGTTTAGGCTGTGCGTTGATCCGTCAGTCAGTCAGTCAGGACAAATGATTTTATATGTATAGAGATAATACATGCATAATATTATAGCTGTGCAAAGCCGGGACTGGTCGCTAGTAATTTGATAAAAGAGATCCAATTAAAGAGTATATAAGTTTTTAATAACCCCAGCACGCCGCTTCATACACATGTTCATACAATATTGCTGGAGCATTGTAATGTTCCAAATTCAAAAACGCTCCTGCATTGGATTTAATTTTCTTTGACCGCGACACTGGGCACTATAATGCGAAGCCATAATAAAATTATAAATAAAAATAAGATGGCGCTAGATGCTCCTTTCCGTACCTATGTCAAAATGACAATTTTGACATCATCCCTACGTTCTGTACGTTTTCATGCAAAAATATTATGGTTTATTTTTTTACGCCTAAAAACATTATATTTTTATTAGTAACATAAATCTACCTGAAATACCTAAACCTCTTCTGATATTTTCTGAACACATTCGTGAAGATTGTGTTAAAATCTGTTTCCTAGTTCCCGAAATTAGAGCGCACAAAACAAAGGTAAACGAAGAAAATTAACAAATTTCTGAAAAATGGTAGTTCTGCGAAAACGAAGAGATGGCGCTAGTTACTTGAAAATAAAAAAATATCTTATTAAATTAATTACTTTATTTTTTAGTTAAAAAATGTGTATATTGCTATGTATTCTTAAAATACATAAGTGTACAAAAATTTTAAGCAGAACAAACAGAATAATCAACTAATTTGTGATTTTCTAAATTTAAGAAAACCCTTTTTTCTACCGGAGCTATATAAGGTTAGCGAATTCTATAGTGCTAAGATCATTATGGACGTAGAACGCTTACTTCCAAATTTCGAATTTATTATATGTAGAGAGGAGAAGAGATTAGAAATGCGTGAAATGGAACAATCTTATTAAATACTAGCTGCGCTCCGCGGTTTCACCCGCGTAACTCCCGATCCCGTGGGAATATCGGGATAAAAAGTAGCATATAACCTTCCTCGATAAATGGACTATCCAACACAAAAATAATTTTTCAATTCGAACCAGCAGTTCCTGAGATTAGCGCGTTCAAACAAACAAACAAACAAACTCTTCAGCTTTATTAGTATAGATTATTAAAACATACTTGAACCATAGACGCACTTAAGGTGAAAGGGTACCTGCGCTCTCTCCATACAAACGTAGTCGACTGTTTCCTCCCTGGATAATGACACTAGCACAAATATTTTTGTACCATTAAACCTATTTAATAACTGGCATTCTATGCACCTATGTTTTTGTTTTGTTCATTTACTAATTAATTATCATAGAAATTAAGATTAAAAAAATAAAATAAAAAACAAAAAATATGTTCATGATCATGGCAGTTATAAGTTTTATGCACCAAAAATATTTGCTCTAGTGTCATTATCCAGGGAGAAAACAGTTGACTACGTTTGTAATAGTTTGTATGGAAAGAGCCCCCTTTCCTCTTGAGGCTCGATTTGGATGAGTTAGTTAGACCATAGTTCGACTCAAGATGCGTTTTAGAATAAGACGAGACGTTGAACCTTAAACTAGATTTATGTAAAATGCGATCTAAGTCACGTTCTGGAGTCACGTCCTGTCCATGTCGGCTCCCGTTCTGGAATACGGGTCTTTTAATTGTAGTTTCTTGTAATTTTCATAAAAAATCCCTAAAAACTGCAGTGAGTAGGTGTTATACCTTTGACGTAACAAACTGCTGCCATAAATCTTTATTGTGAACTGTTTTTACAAAATGTAAAGTAGAGAATTTCAATTCAATTCAATACATTAAACATCATCAATTCATCATAAATTTCATTTTTTTTTCAATGTCCATTACTTGTTGATAGTATTATTGTAGCAAACTGATAGTGGACTGACGCATACTGTACAAATAGAGGTAGGTACTTACGGCGCGGCAGTGCCTCCACAGCAACGAAAGCCTAAAAAAAATCAAATTAATTATTTAGGTCCCGTCATTTCACCCGCGTAACTCCCGATCCCGTGGGAATATCGGGATAAAAAGTACCCTATGTTACTGTCAATGAATCAATGTATCCTCATATCAAGTTTCATCTGAATCAGTCCAGTAGTTTCAGAGCCTTTTTTGTTTTTTTACCTACCCGATTTTTAAGATATTGAATAGCTTTTATCGCGGGCTTTGAGCGCGGCAACCGAATCAAGAAATTCCGTAACGAAAATAAAACCTAACACGAGGGGTGTTAGGTTTTTTGTCTTATAAAAAGTGTCACGTTCTGTTGACATGGTAAGACCCCAGACTAACCTAACCATAGCAACGTATTTTCATCAATGTTTTATTATGGCGTTGTCACGTAAGATTATCGTCTGTAGACCTATTTAACAGACAAATATTTTGTAAGAAAATAAATAAATATTGCAGGACATTCCACACATCGCCATCTAGCCCCAAGCTAAGTAACTACACTTGTGTTATGGGTGCTAGACAACTCATATACTACTTATATACTTTTCTTTTGTAAATACTCATAATACTTATAAACAACGGACCACAGACAAATAACTAAACATGACTGAGCCGGGAATCGAACCCGTAACCCTGGGTTTGGTAGTCCGGCATGGTGACCATTGTGCCAACTGGGTCGTCTAAATAAAAACAAAACAAAAGACTTACCGCAAAAATGACGACTACCACGACAAATTTCATCGTGGTCGACTTTCGACTACAATTTTCTCTACCTACCCTCATAATTTATACGAAATAATACAAAATAGCAACTGAGCAAATATTTTTTTATTTTAAAAATTTATTTGTTTACTATTTCACGTATATTAACTCAATTAAAGTCGCTCTAGTTGTAGTGTGCGGTTTTACTTAATAAATATTGCAAGACATTCCACACATCGCCATCTAGCCCCAAGCTAAGCAACTGGGCTATGGCACTAAATAGACAACTGATATAATCACTTCACTTCACTACTCACTACATAGTATAAAACAAAGTAGCTTTTTCTGTCCCTATTTCCCTTTGTACTTTAAAACTAAGCAACGGATTTTGATGCGGTTTTTTTAATAGATAGAGTGATTTAAGAGGAAGGTTTATATGTATTATACATGCATAATATAGCCGTGCGAAGCCGGGGCGGGTCGCTAGTACACTTATATAATACTTTTCTTTTGTAATTTTTTTTTGCGAAATGTGATTTTTTTGCTTCTTCTTCTTCTTTAAGTTCCACCCCTATCGGAGGTTGGACAGCATCAGGGCAATTTTCACTTTCGAGGCTGCCGCTCTGAAGAGCGAGGTACTTGTACTTGTATACAGGCTGTTTTCCGCGATTAGACCCTTTTTAATTGGGTCCTTTTTGCGTGAAGATGGAGTAGGCTTGCCCAGCACCTACTACCCTCTCAGCTTAGTCGACCATGTCCAGAGGAGAGAACTTGTCTATACTTCTGGAGCCAACTAAGCCGCGGGTTTCATCACGATGTTTTCCTTCACCGTAAGAGCAATGTCAATTAGCGCACATAAATTTTTCTTAAGAAAAATACATTAGTGCACGGCCGGCCTGGATACGAACCCACGATCTTCAGAATGAAAGTCGAGGTATCTACCACTAAGCCAACACCGCTCTTTAAGAGCGAGGTAGTGCTGCAGCCGAACCAAACCATCAGGTTCTTCAACCAAGAGTGGCGCCTTCGGCCAACATTTCTCCTCCCAGCAATCTTTCCTTGGATGACGAGTTGGAGCATCCTGTACTTTTCATTTGTCATGGCGTGACCTAACTAAGATAACTATTTTTTTTTTTTTGCTAATTAAAAAAAAAAACCTTACAAAATTGTAACAATCAAACCTCCATATCTATGTTTCCACAAAGGGATCCGGACATTTAGTATGGAAGCTTGGCATAGTGTTTTATTTTTTAAACGGTGCATTTCGAGACCCATCACTATGCCAAAGTCTCCAAAAGTCAGCAGATTTTCAGGTAATTCTAAACTCGAAATTTTCAAAAAAAAAATCGAATTTCCGAAAGTCGTAGAACATAAGTTGTTTGTTAAGGTGCACAGAAGTAGCCCTCAACGGCTTCATAATATACATAGTATATAACAAAGTCGCTTTCTCTGTCCCTATATCCCTATGTATGCTTAAACCTTTAAAACTACGCAACGGATTTTGATGCGGTTTTTTTAATAGATAGAGTGATTGTTTTATATGTATAATAAATGCATAATATAGCCGTGCGAAGCCGGGGCGGGTCGCTTGTGCTAGTATAATCTATACTAATATTATAAAGCTGAAGAGTTTGTTTGTTTGTTTATTTGTTTGAACGCGCTAATCTCAGGAACTACTGGTTCGAATTGAAAAATTCTTTTTGTGTTGGATAGTCCATTTATCGAGGAAGGCTATAGGCTACTTTTTTTTCCCGATATTCCCACGGGATCGGAAGTTACGCGGGTGAAACCGCGGGGCGCAGCTAGTTACCAATAACTCTGTAATCTGTAATGCGTTAAAGACTATTCATCTTCGTTTCATCGCAATCGGTTTAGTAGTTTTTAAGTAACAAACATACAAACTTTTTCATTCATAATATTTGGTTGACAAACAAAATAGCTACCTTAGTTACTTTAAGTTCAAAACCCTTTTTAGGGTTCCTCACCCAAATGGTAAAAACGGGACCCTATTATTAAGACTCCACTGCACAGATAGAAATTATATCTTTATTTAAAACGTAAATATATCTTGAAGCGTATTTTTTAAAGCAATTATTATATATCTTATCCAAAAATACTTTACTTGGTTCAAATTACAAATCCGCATTGTTTAAAAAAATTTAATTTCTTTTTAGGAATTTCAAAAACAATTAGTACAAAAAATACAGTTTTAAACTGAAAATGACTTTCTTTAATCTACTGCCTATAATTCTTAACATTAAAGTGAACATTCTTAACAATACGTATTTCAATCAAATAATTTTAATTTTGAACGAAACATTACCGCATATTTAATTTAATAAATACCTGTCGTCTTTGATAAAGAACGTTGAGTTTCTCTGACCAAAACATTATTTTTAATTTAAAATTCTTGAGTCTTCATTCAAATTTTTTGATTCTAGAATCTAAATGCAACCTTGTCTTTTGCGTCAAGAATTGTTCATTCTTGTTCTAAAACTGATTTTGTGATTATATTTTCAATTAAATATGACCCTGAAATATATTTTGTATCAAGATTCAATGACTCTTGAATAGAAATTTAAGTTTATAAAATAAATCTTGAAATATTTCAGTGTTACCAGTATAATAGCTCCCCCTGAACTTATGGTAAATTTAATAATTAATAATATTACCGTATTAACAATTTATAACTTTAAAAATTTTTTTTTTCGTAATTATTAACAATTTTGACGCTAGAAACGCCGTCCAGTGTTGCTAAAGCCGCGTGACGCCCAGCCTTAACAAACTTATAAGTGACATTTGTAATAAATATGTCGCATAAACAGTTCTAAATATATTTTTGAAAATAAGAAAAGAAAAGAAAAGGACGGGTATAATCCTTTTAACACCGTTTTAGTTAGACGTATTTACCGAATAAATAAAAAATCATGCGAGGAACGCAGCCAAACGTGCGATCAGTGTACCTATTATGTCTATTCTGCCAGATTCTGCCTTTTTAAGAAGATTAAACGACATTACCCTACTAAATTAAGAATACACGGGTCGCAGGTTTAGTTGCGTTCCTGGAGTATTTTTTTACAAAGTCGGTTGATATGTCAAACTAAAACGGTACTAAAATGATTGTTCCCGTCCTTTTCTTATTGAAATTGAAAAAAGAGAGGTACTAGACCAAAAAATAGTTAAGTTCATTGCATCTAATATATCGAATAAGCACCAATAGTCAACTCACAATAGTTTAAAGTCGGTTTTACACTACATCGTGGACAGCACTACATCATATCTTTGATCATTTCAATTTTTATATAATGTAATATCATTGAATCATATAAATAAACTAGTACGGTGGGTGGTGCGCTCGCTGCTGAAGCTGACCGCCAAACTTTGCGTAAAATTCTTTCTAAGATCTTTTGGTTGAGTGGGATTTTAATATTTTTCTTAGGGAAAAAATTATTCACAAGGCGGCAACACTGATCACCACCGCTTGATTTGTGTAATGTGTCGCACGCGATAAATGGTTTATCTATGCGCACGCGTTTTAAGGTTTTATACAAGTGGTTTTCCTATTTTCTTTAATGTTACAACGTCCTTGATCTAAGGATTATATTATTCTCATTGTTACTTGAGTGGATAAGAACTCCAATCCAATGGACAAGTGGACATTACTCGAGTCTTGGTGTGTTCCCAGAGAAGTTATTTAAAAATTTCGCGGTAAGTCCACTAAACGACATGTATATTTGCTTATTTTATCTAGATATTTGTTAAACCCAGTTAATTTTTTGTATATAAATAAGGTTGGAGAGATCTATCCAAAAAAGGTACGTTGTAGGTAGATAGGTACCTACGTTGCCGGTTGGAGTGCACCCCAACTGCAGCCGTCATTATATGCATTCCCCAACTTAGATGTGACCTTCTGCAAGTGCTTACTTCTGTATGGATCCCATAGATCAAGCCAAGCCGACGCTGTCTTTTGCCATTGTTATAAGGTTCATGCTGATGCGTTAGTTTATTTCGATAAATCTGTGGCCTACGATGTAAACTAATTTGAATTTTGACAAAAGTATAATATTATCTTTGTTCTTTCAGATTAATTTGGATTTCGAAAAATTATATACACAACAGTCATTAAACTTTTACAAAAATTGGCAACGCTTTTTTGGGAAGCTGTTAAAGCTAAAGGAACCCGAAATATCAAATGAAAATGCACTACAAATATTAAATGCTGTCACAGACAATGGTAAGATAATAATATTTAAACAGTGGATGAACACCTGCTGGTATAATTTGACTTTGTTTGTGTTTTAAGACTAGCAGTTATGCTATACTTTTATATTTTTCAGACAAAAAAAATACCACTTCAAGTGACCCTGTTCGGATATTTGGCCCCACCCAAAAAAAGATTATCAAGAAAAATAAAATTTTCATCTTCGGAGGCTATTCAAGGATTAATTGTTCAAACACATGTAAGTAATACTTTTGCCAATTTAGTAAACAAAACTACTATTGTATAGATGATAATATATTCTATAAAATAGTATAAAATAGACGATCTATACAATAGTAGTGTTGTTAGACGACCTCTGTGGCGCGCGTCCGGCGAACACCTGGCGACACAGAAGGTTGCGGGTTCGATTCCCGCCGTCAACAAATGTTTGTGATGGTCTGGGTGGTTTGTCTATGTATAATATTTATTTACAAAAAAAAGGTATATAAGTATTACATCCGTTGTCGGGCTACCATAACACAAGCCTAGTAGCTTACCTTGGGGCCAGATGGCGATGTGTAAATTGTCCCGCAATATTTATTTATTTATTGTAGCTCCAAAAGCACTTGTGACACGAGCAACCAAGTTTTCTTAGCTATGTTTTAAAAAAAAACAGCCAGCTGTTCTGAAATTAATAGCTTTCTAGTAAAATAGTGGAAAGGATTCTGCTTCCATTGCACCTTTCCATATGTTGTTGGTTTGCAGTACATCCTGTAGAATTATCTGTTTTTTCGAAAGTTGATACAATTATTAATTTAAGTTATATTTTTTTAAAAAACAATTTCATATTTTTAGTAAATTGTATTTTTTTGCAATTATTCATAGATTTTTTTTTTCAGGATGCAGGAGATGTTGACAATGTAATCCAGAAACAAAATCAGCTGTTTTTTTTAAATAAATGACATTACTACTTGGAAATATCAATAAAAGTTAAAAAATACGTAAAATCATAAGGTTAATGACCTCACCGTGTCAGTAACAGCTGATTTTCGAATCAACATAACCTCAAAATTTTCGAATTTCCAAAAGTCGTAGAACAAAAGTAGCTGGTCTCAATGATATGAACCACCCTGCAAGACAGCGTGCGCATTTTTCAAATAACCTTGTATATAATGTTATAGATGACGTAAAGTACGAATTTCAAAGCGCAGCAAAAGCGTTTTTATGGTGTCATTTACTTTGTTAAAAGTTACTGTCAGTAAAAACTGTTTTTTTGTTTGTTTTTATAGTGTCGTTTTCTTTGTATTATTATTTAAGCAACTGTCAGTAGTGACTGATAAATTTGTTTTTATGTTATCATTTTCATTGCTATAGTAGATAAGTAAGTACTTAACTGAAAATGTTTGTTTTCAAAATTTCATTTTCTTTGTAATGTTTATTTTTATGTCTCTTTGTTAAGTAAGTAACTAAGTAAGTCAGTAGTAACTGATAGTATTTATGGTGTAATGTTTTCGTCTTTAGGCTAAGAAAAAAATGGTGTCAAACATCTAACGTGAGCATATTTAAAATAAAGAACTAATTGAATCTACTTTTTGACTTTTTACTAAGAAATATGAAATTAACCTTTAATCATTTGTTACTTGATAAGTGAAAGATTCTGCGTTTGCTTATTTATTCTATGTACTTTTTCTAATATAATATTGTTATAGGTTACTGTACTGTGTGAATCAAATGCTAGTTAAGAAAAGTGTTGCTATTTTCAGATAGACCAATAGTATGTTTGATATCTTTTTATTTATGGTTAAATTTCAGCAGCGTTGGTGTCATTTTCAGAAATAAATTCATGCAAATATAAATCATTTTATGAATATTTCCTAAACCACGGCAATATGAAACAATACAAAATAATGATATACCTTGTTGGTACTAAAATAATGGTTTGTTTCATTTTGACGTGGTTACGGAATATTTATGAAAGAATTTATGTTTGCTATGAATTTATTTAAGTGGCGCCACTGCTGGTGACGTTTAACCCTAAATTTAAAAAATATTTCAATCAAAGCATTGTAATTTTCAATTGAAATAACAGAATCTTTTATATCAAGTAACTATTACTCTTAATACAAAGAATTTAAAGAGCTTGGCTTAAATAATAAAAAATTCCAAAAAAGTAATATCCAAATGTTAGAATGAATTAGCCACATATTTAAGTCAAGAAATGACATTAATGCTGTCAAGTACTGTATATTTGGTCGCAAAATCATCGAGATCTTAGAATAAACACTTAAACATTAAATCAAGAAAGATCATTTCCTAATCAAGAAATAAGAAGTTTTGTTGCAAGAATGTGACCTCTCTCTATCTAAAGTTTTTCAAGCTAAGAATGAAAATAAGTAAGATCAAGAGTCAATAAATTTTATCTTGAAAACGGTACAAATTAAATGCAAATATTATTATTTTTAAACCAAAACGGTTGCGCTCTTGGATTCAATAATTATTTTTTTAAAAAGAGAGTTAACACGCTTTTGTCTCAAATACTATATTGGTTCATTTAAACAATATACTTTGAAACATTTTATATCTTACTCCGAGTATTTTCTATTTTCCTTATATAGGAAACATGAAATATCTTGACTCAAGTAAATTTATTTGACTGGAGAACTTTTTTCTTTCTGTGTGTCCGTCTGTCTGTCTGTCACCAGGCTATATCTCATGAACCGTGATAGCTAGACAGTTGAAATTTTCACAGATGGTGTATTTCTGTTGC
This sequence comes from Idaea aversata, assembly GCA_907269075.1. Taxonomy (NCBI): domain Eukaryota; kingdom Metazoa; phylum Arthropoda; class Insecta; order Lepidoptera; family Geometridae; genus Idaea; species Idaea aversata. The sequence goes on from OU026083.1 coordinate 2,061,359, forward strand.
CGCTATAAGAACAAATTACTAAAACCGGCCAAGTGCGAGTCGGACTCGCGGACGAAGAGTTCCGTACCATGTTGTATAGGAGCCGCATTTAATTTATTTTTCTCTGTTTTTAACCCCCGACGCAAAAACGACGGGGTGTTATAAGTTTGACGTGTCCTTATCTCTATTACTATAAGGTACCTTTTTCCGTGGACGGCAAAATTCGATGCGTTCGGCGCGTATCAATGTGCGTCCACCTTAAGTTTGACGTGTCTGTGTGTGTGTCTGTCTGTGGCATCGTAACTCCAGAACGGATGAACCGATTTGGATTTTTAGTATTCGTTGTTATAGCGGCAACAGAAATACATCATCTGTGAAAACTTCACCTGTCTATCTGTAATGGAAATATTAATATTTAGTTTTTAGTTCCGAGCCTAGTGCCAAAACACAAAATGCAATGAGCACCGCCCTCCCGCCCACTCGAGATGTTGCCTCGCTGAACGCTGGAACAAGAGCCACTCTTCGCTCTCGCTTCTCTTGTTCCAGCGTTCAGCGAGGCAACATCTCGGAGAGCGACGTCGTATCTAACGTTTGTCGCCCTTATAGCGCGGTCGGAGTCCAATCCTGATGATGCGTCGTGTAGACGCGAAACACGTGTCGTGGTTTATGAATGGTGTCACTAATACTAATACTAACTTTTGCTTGTCCTCATTGCATGCCTCTTTAAGTGGGCGGGAGGGCGGTGCTCATTGCATTTTGTGTTTTGGCACTAGGCTCGGAACTAAAAACTAAATATTAATACTTCCATTACAGATATTATGGAGTTCCGAAAAGTAACGCCGGATTCAATCAACTATTTCACCTGTCTAGCTATCACGGTTCATGAAATACAGCCTGGTGACAGACAGACGGACAGTAGAGTCTTAGGTCCGTATTAATAAACCGAACTCAATATCGATTTCAATCTTGAGTTTGCTCTTGAGTTGTTGCGCTGATTAATAAACCTATCTTAAGACGCGATTAAAGAGCGACGTATCACTTGAGTCATACCGTATTAATAAATCAAACTCAGCACTCAAGTCTGATTGCGGGTCATACAAATATTACATTTTTTTAAATATGTTCACATTAAAAACAAGTTGACAGCAAAATATGACGACACTACCTACCATAGGGTAAGAACATATAATTCAAGGTAAGAACAAAGCGTTACTGTCATTCAAGATCACTCTCAAATCTCAAGAGCGATATCAGCCTGGTTAAAACTTGAGTTTTATCTATTAATTAACGCCTAACTTAAGATAGTGACCACATCTCAAGACTCACTCGATTGATACGCACTCAAGATCGATATTGAGAGCGATTTATTAATACGGGCCTAGGTAATAGGGCGGGTTTTTACCCTTTGGGTACGGGACCCTAAAAACAGAATACGGAACCCTCCGTGCGCAAAGCCAGCTCGCACTTTTTTGTATAGAATTTTTGAATCAACAACTCTTTGTTGTGGTGAGCCTAGAATATCTACACCTGCCTTTGATGCCAAAAGTTGCAGGTTTAATTCCCGTCTTGAACAAAGACGGACCGTACGGATATTATTTTAACGACCCAGTTGGCACAATGGTCACCACGCTAGACTGCCAAACACAGGGTTGCGGGTTCGATTTCCGCCTCAGGCAAATATTTATGCTTAAGTATTTGTCTGTGGTCTGGTTGTATCTATGTATTATAAGTATATATTTACAAAAGAAAAGTATATAAGTAGTATATGAGTTGTCTAGCACCCATAACACAAGTGTAGTTACTTAGCTTGGGGCTAGATGGCGATGTGTGGAATGTCCTGTAATATTTATTTTATTTTATTTATTTTAGTGTTGGATAGTCCATTTATCGAGGAAGGCTATAGGCTACTTTTCATTTTGATAATCCCGCGGGATCGGGAGTTACAAGGGTAAAACCGCGGAGAGCTGTCTAGTTAATTATATCTTTTAAACATACCTACAAATAAAATAAATAAATTCCTAACTTTTTAATAAAGTCGGTTAAAAAAAATGATTCATTTAAACACCTGTAGGTATTTGTATACCTAAACTCGAGTGCCTATACAGGGTGTAAAGAACACCCTGTAATTCCTTTATGTAACAGTATGGGTCATAAGTAAATGATCAGTTTGCTACAATAATACTATCAACAAATATTGGACTTACGATCTTCTTCTAATAGACGTTACACACAAACATAAATACTGGAATTAAATGTACTCAGTGATTATTATTTGTCAACGTGTTAGCTATGTGTTTAGTTGTGTGAGTGGTATAAGCCTCCACCCGCTACACCAACCGACGTGGGTTCGATCCACAGGTTACGTTGTTATAATGTTTAAATAGTGCTGCACGGGATTGTAAACGTTACGGTGGGCAGAGACTTTTGACCCTGGATTGTACCTGTCAAAGAGGTATAAGGGTAAGGCCGCCAATTTGGCCACTTTTTGACTAAAAGATATGTCCCTGACCAATAAAAAAAAAATTAAGCGTTTAAAGAAATAATTACAATTTAAATACTTATAATTAATTATTTATTTGCTCATTTATTTTGCCAGCGGTCGTTTAAATATAAAATTAAATTTTTTATTACAATTTTATTACTGAAAAACGGAGTAAAATAAGCAAGTTTATAAGCGGAGTAAAATAAGCGTGTCCCCTTTCCAAAATCATACCTTTACAGCCCGATTGTTCAAAATTTTGAAGGATTTCAAACTTGAATTTTAGTTCTAGTGGATTATAAAACTGTAAAAAATGTTTACTGTATGAATAAATAAATAAAAATAAATTTTACGATATATTATCACATTCTAAAGATTTGTCCCAAAAAAATTACTTTTACGTAACGCAGTTTTACATGACGGATATTTTGTAGTAAAAATGGTAGAATTTAGTTGTAGAAACATTATTTATGATACTGGCAACACGGATCATGACTTAGTTATATAAAAAAAATAAAGAGGCCATTTTTCTTTTTACAACATTTGGAAAGAGGTGGACAAGTGTTTTCGTCAGAGAATAAAAAATACGGAAATATGTGATTTTAAAAGTGAGAATTCGTTGTTTTACATTGATTATGTTGCGGCATTGTTTATTAGGGATTTAATTTACTGTAGGCAATGGTTTTAAGCATATTTAACAACAGTTTATAGAAATAACCTAAAATGTTTGATGCAAAACCGTGCTTTTGCGTTGCTTTTATGTCACTTTTGTGTAACGTGTAACATAAAAGTAACAAAATAGATTTGTAAAGATTAGTGCATACCATAAAACATGCACTGATACGTAGTTAGGTAGGGATTCTTTTTCTTACTATAAAATTGAAAAATAAAAAATACAATTCGTTTTTAAGCGAAGGTATAGTAATGCCACGAAAAGGGGTTGTTCTAAAAAAAATTAAAATTCGAACTTTTTATTCAATAATTTTAAGGTTATGTTTACTCGAAAATCAACTGTTTCTTAGAGTTAGTTTATTAAATTAATGGTCTTTACTTCCCAAAACAGCTAATTATTTTTTCTCATAATTTTCAACAAGAGGTTCGGATTTCCAAAATACTTAAAACAATAGTTGTTCGCCTAGACTTCTAGAACACCTCCCTTTCGTATTAACTACTATACCCTCGCTAAAACACGTTGTAAGTAGGTATGAGAATTATGTCTAATATGTTTCTATTAGTAATTTCAATTAAAAATACACATTTTAAATAAAAGTTCTCGTTTTATTTATAAAATACCTATACAGATTGTTTCAGCGAAGGAACTAGACCTAGACCTCTAAACCGACCACTTTTCAGTTTACCATACCTTCGCCGCAACACATATACTTAATAAATTGTATAATACAGAAGTTTAATTTTTATTTAAGCCAAAGTAGGTAGTCAAATACAAGAAGCAATTATTTCAGCAGTGTGATCTAAGCTTTAGGCACTTTTATATTACTTTTACGTTACCGTAACCTAAAAGTAAGTTTTTTTACTTTTGTGTTACAAGGGACCAAATCTACGGCCTTACCCATAACAGGTTTATCTACACACCCTGTATACAATAAGTAACAAAATAACTCGATATAAGATAAACTCGGGTGTTATTTCCGTTGAACATTGTGCAGGCTTTGGGCCATGTGCGCTTCTTGAGTACGGTTACCATGCGGTACGCAGTATAAAGGATAATTTACACTTTTTACAATATAATCGGGTAGGTATGTAAAAATGCTTGTCTGTGAATTCGGTTTACTGACGATAATTTTACGTGATAACGTCTTATGAAAACGATGAAAAATAATCTATTTTCCTTTTTTTTTCTTTTTTTTACTTTTATATAAGTCTTCTATTCGTCACTCGTCACCATAACACAAGCCCAGATGAGCGAAATTATTATTAAACAATATAAAACAAACACGAGACGTCATTGTTGACATAACGTCACACTTCGGGATCGTGACAATGACGTGCACAGACAATTACATATTATTATGTACTGAAACGACTGCTTTTTTATTATTTAAATCAGCCCAGTCGTTTCATCGTGAAGAGGAAACAATCACACAAATAAATAAAAAAAACTGGTTGCCTGTAAAGTCGGTATACGGGCGAAAGTTTTACGTGACAACAACTGTGCTCGAGTGGAAGGGACGCGTGCCTTTCACTTTTTATGTCTGTCTCTCTCGCTCTTAGGCGGGCTAACCATGCCCGCGTGCCTCTCACTCGCTCTCATTGTGAGCGCATAACGTCAGCGGAGCGTAACGCAGTTTCTTGAAGTGTCACCCGGCAAACCAATTTATAAAACGTTGTCACGTCAAAAACAAACTTTACGATTTATTATATTAGTTACGAAGTTAGAATTAGAAAGTTAGGAATTTATGATTTAAATAGTAATGGCAAAAATTCGAACAAATTAAATTTAAAAAATCCCTGACTTTTATCCCTCATAAATTTCAGACGGCTAAACCGATTTCGATCAAACATAGCTAAGAACACTCCCGACTAATTCACCTTTCAAACAAAACAAAAACTAAATCAAAATCGGTTCATCCGTTCGGGAGCTACGATGCCACAAACAGACAGACACAGACACGTCAAACTTATTAACAACCCGTCGTTTTTGCGTATTCAGGGGTTAAAAAAATACGTGTTTGCAAGGAGGTTGGTTATTGAAGTTCATATATCACGTGTAATGACGTCAGACGTTTATGAAGAAAAATGAAAAAATACGTGACTTTAGATGCATATATCTTATTTCCACATTCACGGAAATACTATAATGTAATCTAGAAAAACGGAGAATTTCATCATATTTTTTTCTATTAGTATATATGCTCAAGTTTTGCCATGCCATCATTCTTTAGTATTGACATGCCATAATTCTTTTGTAAATTAAAAAAATATAAGTATAAATATCCACTCAAATATCTAACTCATGGTCACCCTACAACAAAAAATGTTTTAGTTAATTTGTTTTATAGACACCGTTTGATGTTTCACTCTGAAATCGATAAAATGAATAAATTGTTTTATTTTATTATACAAGCTGAGGCCTGCGGTTTCACCTGCATAAGTCTTGTTTCACGATGTTTTCTTAACAACAGTAAAACTTCATAGTCCGACTCCTCATTCGAACCAACAGGAATAAAAAGTTTACATGGTCCGATTAGTCGGATAAAGCAATCGGACCAAGTGTTCAGAGGGTGTTTCACAGGGAAAATCGGAAAAAAATAATATACAGTGTGTTTGGACTAGGGGTTTGTAATACGAAAGGGGGGTTTTCTAAAGTCAAAATGTATCTATACTACTAATGTGCTACTAATTTATTAATTTACTAGCTGCGCTCCGCGATTTCACCCCCGTAACTCCCGATCCCGTGGGAATATCGAAAAATAAAATAGCCTATAGTCTTCCTCGATAAATGGACTATCCAACACAAAAAGATTTTTTTCAATTCGAACCAGTATGTAGTTCCTGATATTAGCGCGTTCAAACAAAGGATCATCACTTCACTACATAGTCACTTCATCACTACATAGTATAAAATAAAGTCACTTTTCGCCGTCCCTATTTCCCTTTGTACGCTTAGATCTTTAAAACTAGGCAACGGATTTTGATGCGGTTTTTTTTAATAGATAGAGTGTTTCAAGAGGAAGGTTTATATGTATAATACATGCATAATATAGCCGTGCGAAGCCGGGGCGGGTCGCTAGTAGAAATTAAACAACAATTTCATTTAAGATTTATATTGCAGTAGGTTTTTTTAAATTAAAGTATTTTTGGTTTAAAAATCTTTGGTTTACATATTTAAAAGTTATGCCTAAAATTTAAACTAACCACTAATATTTACTATTTTATACAGTGTGTAAAGAGAACCCTTTAATCCCTATTAAATGCTTGTCGGAGGGTATCCCCAAGACATTACAAAAAAAATACAACCTTAAAAAATAATATACTTTATACAGGGTTATTCTGAGAAAGCAGTTCAGGATTACTTCTATGCACCCTAACAATTTAGATTTTTTTCTTTTTTTACGTAAGTTCCGGCCAAAGTATTAGACAGGGTTCTCATTACACGTTGAATTTAATTATCTATTTATTACTTGTATATTTAACTAATTAAGTACATAAAATTTAACTTTTATTTACAATAAACGAAAAATAGGACAATAAAAAAATAATCATATCAATCGGTTGAGCCGTAATCGGTTACAATTTAATGCGAAAATAACACTTATCTCAGACATTTAAATTTAATACAAAAACCCTTGTCAGATAAAATCGACCTTATCAAAAAATACAAAAAAAAAACTATAAATATATGATTTTTTTAAAATTTGGTTTAATTACCCTAATTTACCCAGAGTTTGGGGAATTTTCAAAATGTGATAATAACATTTACCCGTTTTGGCTTGTTGCCAATATAGGTATTGCCACATCTTGAGGTTTTTTTTTTCAGTAAATAAGGGTAATTTTCGCAATCTTTTAATTAAAATAATTACTAAATGGAAAGTTTTTTTTTTTTAAGTTTGTTAAGTTTTTTAAATTTGATTTAAGTAGGGGTATCAATTAGTTTTTTTAATTATCTTTTTTATTTTTTTGTACTTACTTAATTTAATTAATTGTAAATTTTTTTGGTAATGTCCTTTGTACCTTAGAGGGGTTTTGTAACAAACTTTATAGCGAAAAAGAAACACAACAATACGCCATATTTCAAAATTCCAGAGATCACAAATACGTAACTACGAAGAGATATTTTTGTTTGTTTGTAACGAATATGCTCCGAAACTACTGGACCGATTTATATGAAACTTGGTATGAGGATACATTGATTCATTGACAGTAACATAGGGTACTTTTTATTCCGATATTCCCACGGGATCGGGAGTTACGCGGGTGAAACCGCGGAGCGCTGCTAGTCATAAAGGTTAATCTCAAAAAGGTCCTAAGTTTGCAAATTCTGTTCAGTTTTCAATTCCAACGCCCATACATGTTGTGGCCACCCGGTTCTGCCCTTCCCTCTCTTGTCTGCTGCAGTCTGCTGTGACAAACAGAAAAACATGTCATCACTACATAGTATAAAATAAAGTAACTTTTCGCCGTCCCTATTTCCCTTTGTATGCTTAGATCTTTAAAACTACACAACGGATTTTGATGCGGTTTTTTTTAATAGATAGAGTGATTCAAGAGGAAGGGTTTTATGTATAATACATGCATAATATAGCCGTGCGAAGCCGGGGCGGGTCGCTAGTGTATAATAATTGAAACGCTCGATAAAGTTTTTAAGTCAAAAATTCAGATGCTAATTACATTTATCTTAGGCAATATTTCTTTTGAATAAAAACGGTTACACCTAGTTTTCCATTAGATCTAGAACATTTTAATTATCAAAATCGGACTTCGTTTATGGGGGGGAAAACGTTACCGCTTTTTGTATGGAAATTTACAGCTTCACAGTGGTTTTAAACATTGTATTTATTTCTCGTTCCCCAAGAGATATTACGTCTCATAGTTAAATCGTTTCCCCAGTTTTTACAAGTTTTCACCATAAACACGGGAAGCGGTAAACGTTAATGATAAACAGACGCACAGACGTACCTACCTACAACTTGGAGCAACATACAGACCAGACGTGGCACGTGCGTATTTTATTATATAAACTTTGAAGCAGGTTGGTTAGCCGGAAGTTATATGTTATAGGATTTTTTAAGCTGGTGTTGCCCGGATGTTGTCGATAACCAATTTTTTTTAGGGTACCGTATCCAACGAGACCCTTTTACTAAGACTCCACTGTCAGTCTGTCTGTCACCAGGCTGTATCTCATGAACCGTGATAGCAGTTGAAATTGCAGATGATGTATTTCTGTTGCCGCACGGAACCCTTCGTGAGGGAGTTCGACTCCTGCATTTTTTTACATTTAAGTATTATTCCATTTTTTATTTTATTAATAACTAGCGACCCGCCTCGGCTTCGCACGGCTGTATTATATCTAAAAACCTTCCTCTTGAATCACTCTATCTATTAAAAAAACCGCATCAAAATCCGTTGCGTTGTTTTAAAGATCTAAGCATGTGTTTTAGCGAAGGGGTATTAATACGAAAGGGGGTTGTTCTAGACGTCTAGGCTAACAACTTTTGTTCTACGACTTTTGGAAATTCGGACATTTCGTTTGAAGTTTTTGTATGAAACAGCTGATTTTCAAGTAAAAATTCCCTCAGAATTATCGAAAAAAAAGTTCGAATTTCCAAAAGTCGTAGAACAAAAGTTGTTCGCCTAGACGTCTAGAACAACCCCTTTTCGTATTGGTACCCCTTCGCTGAAACACATTGTAATATATAGGGACAAAGGGACATAGGGACGACGAAAACTGACATTATTTTATAATATGTAGTGATATGATTCTTAGTAGGTACTTAGGTAAGTACTTAATTCTAAATAAGGGCACGACAAAAAAAAAATTACCCTTATTACTTATTAATAAAAAAAAACTGGTTGCCTGTAAAGTCGGTATACGGGCGAAAGTTTTACGTGACAACAACTGTGCTCGAGTGGAAGGGACGCGTGCCTTTCACTTTTTATGTCTGTCTCTCTCGCTCTTAGGCGGGCTAACCATGCCCGCGTGCCTCTCACTCGCTCTCATTGTGAGCGCATAACGTCAGCGGAGCGTAACGCAGTTTCTTGAAGTGTCACCCGGCAAACCAATTTATAAGACGTTGTCACGTCAAAACCTTTTTACTGAAAAAGGATTTTTCTGTAGGAACTGAAAAACTATTAGACATTGACGGTCGTTAGGTATTAATTATTGATTTTGTTTACATTACGAAATTTTTTAAACTTTATGTAAACAAAAATAATCATTAAAATCCGTTCATTACTAAATAAAGTATGCCCGAACAGGATTAAAAATAGGTAGGTTAAAAGCTCTACGATGAGCCTCCACTTTTGTACCGCCGTATAAAATAAACAGCAAAATAATTGAGTTAATACTAATATATCTAAAATAAGTTTTATCATGGCCATGTGGCTCGCGTAATTATATTAGAGAGGTGTGTGGTACAAGTGTTGAGACGACGCGATCTATTTACTCTAATTTAACTCTTAATAATTCATTAATACAAAATATTATCTCTTAACATTAAAAATCTAATTTAATAACAGTAGCTTCTTACCCCCTTATTCCAAAACGAGGTTTAAGGATAGTCCGAGATGTGGATTTAATAAATTTTAGATTTAGACACAGATTTACTCGTGAACTATAGTCTAAACATTATCCCTATATTATAATCTATAGGAATAGTGTTAAGACTATAGTTCCCTATACAATCTAAAGGGATAGTGTTTAGACTATAGTTCACTAGTAAATCTGTGTTTAAATCTAAAGTTTAAATCCACATCTCGGACTATCCTTAAACCTCGTTTTGGAATAAGGGGGTTAGAGTTTGATTTATGAAACCCCAATATTATACCATTAAAGTATTTTTTTAATAATCTAATGTTTATATTAGTAAAAAAAAATGGTTGTCAGTAGTCGACTTACGGACGATAATTTTACGTGATAAAGTTTACCATGACGCCGTCATGTTATCGTCATAACTCTTTTTTGTGAATGCAGGTGTTTCAATTTAATAAACGTTATCACGTCAAAAAATATTTTAAATATTTCTGCAACCTATCCTAAAAACTACTGGCTTTCATGAAGAATAAACCCAAGTTCCATTAGGCTAGAACTAGGGCACCATTTTGAAAAATGAAACCTAATAGTCCAAAAAGTGCCAATAATCGATATGAAGGTTAACGGTAAGTAAGTACGCACCGTTTCTTTCCGCTTCCTCTCACATCTTGTCCCACAAACTCTCTGTGCCAGACGCCCCCTTTTATTATCATCACTGAATTTAGTATATTGTAGAATTTACCGAATCAAAAACACATTTTTACTACGAATTTGAATTTTTACGCTGAATTTTCGTATATTTTTCTAGAAAATACCGTTAGAAATCGAAATGTATATTCATTTTAAATTTGCATATTTAGAACATTTTTAACCGAAGTAAAAAAAGAGTATTTTCTGAATTGTTTTTGACGTGATAACGTTTTATAAATTGGTGAACACCTGCAATCTCAAAAAAGTGTGACGTCACGCGTCGTTACTGGAACGCCTCATGTTATTGACAAGGTAACTATAGCAACGTTTTATCGTTGCCATGGTTACCATCAATGTTTTCTTATGACGTTATCACGTAAAATTATCGTCCGTAAACCGACTTTACAGACAACCATTTTTTTTTATGGCTTCTCGATCATAACTTCTTTGTTTAAGTACCATTATTGGTTCCTTACCCAAAGGGTATAAACGGTACCCTATTACTAAGACTCCACTGTCCGTCTGTCTGTCACCAGGCTGTATCTCATGGACCGTGATAGCTAGACAGTTGAAATTATTGTATTTCTGTTGGCGCTATAACAACAAATACTAAAAACAGAATAATATAATGGTACGGAACCCTTCGTACGCGAGTTCGACTCGCACTTGACCGGTTTTTTTAATGAACCAATTTTGGTGATTCTTTTTTGTTGGATTCTAATGTTTAACACAAATAATAGAATCATAGAAATCGGAGTAGAAATTTGTTTTTATTTTATGTAAGTAATTTAAAAATGTGTTTACAAAAAATTATTCATTTATCTAACCCTAAAAATTCTATGAATTCCATCCGAACAGTGACCGCGACACGCGTTGCTTAACCCACAGGAGCCAGCCAGTTCAAGTGCCCCTCGGCTCCATTACTATCTCTAAGATAAAGTTGCACATTAATGCACATGTTGCCCTTGCGCATGCGCATGCGCACCGCAACTTCACTAGGGAATCTCTCAAGTGGATAATGCACTTGTTAGATTAGAATTTATTTATTTTTAAACGGGAGAAAGTAACATTGAAGAAAGAGTAAAACGTATTGTTTAAATCAAAGTTAAAATGAAAAAAAAAAAGTGCGCAACGCGGTTTCATCCGCGTAACTCCCGATCCCGTGGGAATATCAAAATGAAATAAATAGTAGCCTATAGCCTTCCTCGATAAATGGACTATCCAACACCAAAATATTTTTTCAATTCGAACGAGTAGTTCCTGAGATTAGCGCGATCAAACAAACAAACTCTTCAGCTTTATAATATTAGTATAAATATTGCAGGAAATTCCACACATCGCCATCTAGCCCCAAGCTAAGTAACTAGACTTATGTTATGGGTGCTAGACAACGGATATACTTACAAACTTTTACTACTTGTATACTTTTCTTTTGTAAATATATACTTATAATACATAGAAACAACCAGACCACAGACAAATATCTAAGCATAAATACATGTCTGAGGCGGGTATCGAACCCGCAACCCTGTGCTTGGCAGTGTGGCGTGGTGACCATTGTGACAAATGGATCGAAACAACGCCCAAGTATTGTCAAGTATTGCCATGGTTTATTTACCTGGTCAGTATTCCGTCTTCTAGTAGGAGTATGATGAAGATCAGCTCGGAAACCACCCGCTGGTTCTCCATCAGTCTCAAGCACCTTCAGTAGATAGGAAATATACGATGTTGCTAGTCGTAAGGTTTTTATCTATTAACAAATTGGGGTTTTTTTATTAATAAAATTAATATAGTACTTAATATAATCTAAAAAAAATCAGAAGGTCTAATTTACAAATTTGCAAAATATCCTGTCAGCAATTGGTAAAAATTTCGACCGTTGTTTTGCAAAAAACTGAGTATTTTTGTTAATCTGACATTCTGGTATAGGTACTATTTTCATATTTATAAAAAATATAATAGATCTATAATTATAATTACAAAAGATTTAAAATTTGATTTTTTCTAACAATTAAGTAAAGAAGATTTATAAGAATATTGTGAGTATCGATTTGTAATAAAAGGTTTGTAATTAAAATTATAAATAATTTATAACTATAAAATATTTGTCATAGGTTACCTAATTGGTAACACATTTATAATAATTGTAAAATATAACTAATTACTGTTATTATTAAAATAATGATTATTTATAATTATAATTATGGTGTCCACATCACCTTTTGCTATTTAACTTGTTAATGGGCCTCTACGTGTTGGTTTCAACGCACGCCTTTCAAAGGTCCGGGGTTCCATAGCCCCGTGATATGAATTTGTAATTATAAAATATTTGTTCAATCAATGGTCAAAAGTCTCTGCCGTAACGTTTACAATCCTGTGCAGCACTATTTGAACATTATAACAAACAACGTAACCTGTGGATCGAACCCACGTCGGTTGGTGTAGCGGGTGACGGCTTAAACCACTCACACAACTAAACACATAGCTAACATGTTGACAAATAATAATCACACTAACACGTAGAGGCCCTTTAGAATAACAACGTTTAATAGCAAGGTATGATGTGGACACCAAACTGGAGATTATCCCTGTCTGCACTATAAAATGCAGCCATGGACAACCTCTATAATTAAAATTATTAATTATAATTGATATACAGGGTTTTTGGTAACCATATTAGCAAGCAGTTGAGGGCTACTTCTGTTGTTCTACGACTTTTGTGAATTCTAACATTTTTTAGAATTTTATGTTTACCTGATAATCAGCTGTTTCTTACACGGAGAGGTCGTTAACCTTAAGATTATACTTAATTTTTGAAGTTTTATCTACTGTTCTAAGTTTGAATTACAATAACAATATCAACTGATTTTCGAATTAACACAATCTCAATTATTTTTTAATTATCCGTATTTCCAAAAGTTGGAGAACAAAAGTTGTTTGTTTAGGTGCACAGATGTGGCCCTCAACCGCTTGCTAACATAGTTAAAAATAACGCTGTATAATTAGAATATATATTTATAATTATATATTAATTATAAATTTATAATTATAATTATAAATATATTTATAAAAGTATTTGTATATATAAAATAATAACCTTAGTCATCTTAGTGTCAGGGAGGACGTGCGGTATACACTCTCTTAGCATACAGTAAGCTGAATTCAGCTGCGTATTCTTTCGCACCACCTGAGAAGGTGGAAGCGAGAGTGAGATGGATATACAGGTTGAATTTTTTACATGGGCCGTCATGGCTATATCCTAAACTTTAAAAGACTAGCTGCGCTCCGCGGTTTCACGCGCGTAACTCCGTGGGAATATCGAGGTAAAAATTACCCTATGTTACTATCCTCATACCAAGTTTCATCAAAATCGGCCAGTAGTTTCGGAGCCTATTCAATGCAAACAAACAAAAAAATCTTTCTTCTTTTATAATATTAGTGTAGATAAATGAGAGATCAATAAATAAACGAAAAATGTTGGGAGTTGCGTGCCAGATTTTGACAAAAACTAAAACTGCATCATTAGATTTTCGAAAAAGTCATTACCCTAGCCAGCCAATCGAACCTTCATTTTTTTAAATAAATAAGTAATCATCCAAAATATTTTTGTATCAATCGATAGTTTTGCTGATTGTTCCTGGAAACAAACATAGGCAAATCAAAGGAAATAGCTTATTTTTGCAATCTTCTGTAGTTTTCATACTAATATCCCCAAATAAAAGCAAATTATTTTAAACTTTAGGATATAGCCCTGAAGGCCCATGTAAAAAAATCATCCTGTATAGCGTTCTTGATAATTATAAGATACCTGCGAGTAATGCCACCTTAATTAAGAACAAAATGTTTCAATGTTTTTTTTTTAAAGTGCTAAGCCTGCACTGGGCAAAAAAATATTTTCAAATGAAAATAATTTTTTTTAAATATTTTAAAATGAAAATATTTTTTTTAAGGAAAAATGCATCGAGTCTCGTCTTAGTCGCAATTTTTGAAAGATGCATTTTTCCTTAACAAAGTGTTTCGCAAAAAAAATACTACTTAAAAACAGGTCATCAGATAAAAGTTTGCTTTATTGTCAACTAGCTGTTGCCCGCGACTTCGTACGCGTGTTAGTTTTGTTTTATGTACCAAAACCTTCCTCTTGAATCACTCTATCTATTAAAAAAACCGCATGAAAATCCGTCGCGAAGTTTTAAGGATTTAAGCATACATAGGTACAGATAGCGGGAAGCGACTTTGTTTTATACTATGGACCTAGTGATCTGAAAAACCATTTATTTTTAATTTTCTTTTTTTTTATACCTTCTAGTGGCCATTATTACCCGCAAATGCCTTAGAAAAAAGCAGTTGAGGGCTTCTGTGTATTATTATTTTTAGGTTATGTTAATTCGAAAATCAGCTGATAAAATAAAGTTTATTCAGATTTAGATCCGTCGATAAAATTAAAAAAAATAAGTTTAATCTTAAGGTTAATGACCTCTCCGTGTAAGGAACAGCTGATTTCCGGTAAAATAACCTTGAAATTAAAAAAAAAACTGATTGAATTTCCAATAGTCGTAGAACAAAAGTTGATTGGGTGCACATAAGTAGCCTTCAACCGCTTTCTTGTTTAATTACCAATAACCCTGTATATTTTTTATTACGTTTTTGAAAATGAAACGCAAAGAGAAAATTGATTTTTGCGTTTTGTTTTAGTAATCTCTTTTCATTTACGAATTGACGAATTTAATTAAGCGATATGCCAAAAATGTGTGTATTGGCCTTTTGCGTTTTAGGTCTTATGCGTCGAAACCGTAAGGACTTTGGCCTTACCCAAAAAAATTGGAAAATAAGTATGTAATTTTTATTTGTGAAAATTGACAACACCATTATTTATCTAACTTTAAATTAAAATATTTATTTTATTTTCATGAAAAAATGTGTTTATTTTTAACCGACTTCTAAAAAAGAGGTTCTCAATTCGCCGCGTACTTCATGGATGATACCTCTATGGCCGCGTATATATTTTCTTTTATGTATGTCCGCCGATTACTCCATAACGCGTGGACCGATTTGGAAAATTCTTTTTTTGTTTGAAAAGGGCTAAATTTTACCTATTTGTGTCACAAACCTTGCTGAGTTTGGTGTCCGGGGGTACGTTAGGGATGCAATCTCTTAAGTCAGAGAAAGCAGTGTTTATGCTCTGCGTTCGCCTCCTTTCTTTCTTGTTCGCTGTGGTACGTCGTTTGACAACGCGTACGAAAGATGGCGCTGGTCGATCGTAGCGGAGTTGCTCGCAATCTACACCTGGGGAAACGAAACAAATATTAATACAGGTAATTATACTAGCACGCCGTTGAGGGCTACTTCTGTGCATCTAAACAAACAAATTTTGTTCAACGACTTTTGGAAATTCGAAAAAAAATATGAAAATATTGAGGTTATGTAAATTCGAAAAACAACTGTTTTTTGTTAAAACAAAGATCATTCAGACTAAGAACAGTAGATGAAACTTAAAAATTAAGTAAAATTTTAAGGTTAATGACCTCTCAGTGTAAGGAACAGCTGATTTTCAGGTAAATCTCACCTCAAAATTATTAAAAAAATGTTCGAATTTCCAAAAGTCGTAGAACAAAAGTTGTTTGTTTAGGTGCACAGAAGTAAACCTCTATGGCTTGCTAGTATAATTACCAATAACCTTGTATACGTGATTCTACAGACCCGAAAATAGTTTCGGACAAAAGTGGCTGTGACATATGGCAGACAGACAGACATGACGAATCTATAAGGGTTCCGTTTTTTGCCATTTGGCTACGGAACCCTAAAAATGATGTCTAAAAACTACCCGTAATCTTAAGAGGAAAGGGTACCGGGGGCTCTTTCTATACAAACGTAGTCGACTGTTTCCTCCCTGGATAATGACACTAGAGCAAATATTTTTGTTGCATAAAACTTATAACTGCCCAGCCCTATGTTTTTTTTTTGTTTTTTAAATCTTAATTTCTATGATAATTAGAAAATGGAAAAACAAACGTGTGGCACTCGGGGACTGCCGCGGTAAAGCTATTGCATCATGCGAGCTTCGTACAGTCGTACCATATAGGTACATACACGTTAAGCGAACGCCGAGCTACATGGTAGGCGGAGTGGGGGGTGTTAGGTTTTATTTTCGTTACGGAATTTCTTGATTCGGTCGCCGCGCTCAAAGCCCGCGATAAAAGCTATGCAATAGCTTAAAAAACAAAACATAGGGACATTCATAGTCATGGCAGTTAAAGGTTTTATGGCACAAAAATATTCGAGCTAGTGTCATTATCCAGGGAGGAAACAGTCGACTACGTTTCTACGGAGAGAGGGTCGGTACCCTATCCTCTTATGAACTTCTATAACTCAGGCAAAGAGAATGTATCGCAGACTTTGCGACTGGTCCGTCATGCAATAAAGAATTTAAAACTTGAATTATTCATATAAAGAAAGTGAAGTGTACTAGCCTCCAGTATTTTGTCCGTATGTATGATGAATAATATTGTGATGGAATCCGTCGTATGGTTCATTGCTTGATATCTGCATTTCATCGTAACCTATCAATAAATAAATAAATAATAAATAAATATTGCAGAACAATCCCAGCACCAAGCTAAGCAACTAGGCTTGTGTTATGGTAGCTAGACAACGGATATAAGACTTATATTTAGGTACTTCTCTTTTGTAAATACATTACACACATCTAGTGCGCATGTTTATTATTATACACTAGCGACCCGTCCCGGCTTCGCACGGCTATATTATGCATGTATTATACATATAAACCTTCTTCTTGAATCACTCTATCTATTAAAAAAAAACGCATCAAAATCCGTTGCGTAGTTTTACAGATTTAAGCATACATAGGGATATAGGGACAGAGAAAGCGACTTTGTTTTATACTATGTAGTGATTATGTATACAATTAAACATACACAATCTAATAGAAGAAAAATAAAATATTTTTTTGACACATTGTGAATATATTCACAACTACCGGCGCTCCGCAGTTTCACCCGCGTAACGCTCGATCCCGTGGGAATATCGGGATAAAAAGTACCCTATGTTACTGTCAATGAATCAGTTTAGCCTCATACTAAGTTTTATTTAAATCGTTCTAGTTGTTTTGGAACCTAATCGTTTCTAACAACGTAATAAATAACGTGTGTTTGTTCATAAAATATCTGATCTTAAAATTCTCGTGTCGCGATGTTAGTTGCCAAACTCCACCTAAACAGCTGAACCGTCATAATACAGCAGCTGTATTATGCATGTATTGTATCTAAAAACCTTCCTCGTTAATCAGTCTATCTATTAAAAAAACCGCATCAAAATCCGTTGCGTAGTTTTAAAGATTTAAGCATACATAGGGATATAGGGACAGAGAAAGCGACTTTGTTTTATACCATGTAGTGAAGTGATAGTGATGATGAATAAATATATTGCAAATGGGTTGTCTAATAAAATTCGGCCCACCAACCAAACAAGAGTGTCTCGTGCTTTCTTCTCATTGGTGAAGCGCGTTCCGAAGGCACACATCCTTAGTTCTAAAGACGTTTCAAAGTGATTTCATGAAAATTATATGATTCAAAATTAATAAAGAATTTTGTCTTACCATAAGTGCGTCCTATATAATGCGAAGTATCATGGTACACCTCCTGGGCTTCAAACTCGGGACCTTCATTGGAAGATGGCCAGAACACCGCACCGTCCATGGGGCTCGCTGTATCATGGACAAACAATAAATTGAAAAATCGCACCATTATATTCTGTTTTTGAACCCCGACGCAAAAACAAATGCAAAAATCCCAAAAAAAAATTGTATGTCAGACGAGGCTGTATAGGTTAAAAGTCTGCCCTTTTGTCAAAAAAAGTATTGCCTAAAAAATAGTAAACATGAAAATAACCTAAAATTCTTAAAAACATACTCTATTTTTTTACTTTTTCCTGTTTTAGTGTTTGTTGTTTTAGTGACAACAGAAATATACATCATAATATGTGAAAATTTCAACTGTCTAGCTATCACGGTTCATGAGATACAACCTGGTGACAAACAGACGGTCAGTGGAGTCTTAGTAAAAGGGTCCCGTTTTCACCCTTTGTGTACGGAACACTAAAAATGTATTTTTTTAAGAAAATCAATCTTAGGAAATACAGAATACAGGGTTATTGGTAACTATGTTAGCAAGCGGTCGAGGGCCACTTATCTGTGCACCTAACAACTTTTGTTCTAAGACTTTTGGAAATTCAAACATTATTTTGATAATTTAGAGATTATGTTTAACTGAAAATCAGCTGTTCCTTACACGGAGAGGTCATTAACCTTAAGGTTATACTTTTTTTTAAAGTTTGATCTACTGTTGAATGACCTTTGTTTTAAAAATCAGCTGATTTTCGTATTTACATTAATTGATAATTTTCCTAATCTATACATATAAAATGCTTTGTCCTGACTGACTGAAGGATCAACGCACAGCCTAAACCGCTGATCGTAGAGACCTGAAACTTAGAAAGTATGATCTTTGTATGACGTAGGCTTCCGATAAGAAAGGATTTTTCGATATTCTACCCTTTAGGGGGTGAACACAGGGGGTATGGGGCGACGTGATTTCTTGGTCCATATCGACTTTTACGCGGACGAAGTTGCGGGCAAAAGCTAGTAATGTTTAAATTTCCAAAAGACATAGAACACTTGGCCGGTTTTTCCAAGCGATCGGACTTCTGCAGCTAACTTCTAACTTAACAAAGCAGTTCAATTACCTTGATGCGCAGGTTGACAGTAGAAAGGCGGCTCATATCTATCAAAGCCTTCGTCCGACGGTGACATACTTCCGTAACTTGACATTTATATAACTGAAACAAACAGACTAAATTATAGGCCTTTACATTTCATAAATAAATATTGCAGGACATTCCACACATCGCCATCTAGCCCCAAGCTAAGTAACTACACTTGCGTTATGGGTGCTACAACAATGGATATAAGTACTACTTATATACTCTTCTTTTGTAAAAATATACTTACTAGCGACCGGCGACCCCCCGGCTTCGCACGGCTAAATTATGCATGTACTAGGTATACATATAAACCTTACTCTTGAATCACTCTATCTATTTAAAAAAAACCGCATCAAAATCCGTTGCTTAGTTTTAAAGATCTAAGCATACATAGGGATATAGGGACCGACAAAGCGCCTTTGTTTTATACCAGTAGTGATAATACATAGAAACAACCAGACCACAGACAAATATCTAAGCATAAATACATGTTTGAGTCGGGAATGGAACCCGCAACGTCGTAATTTAAGATATTATACAGCGCCATTAACTTTAATAGTGCCTAGGAGTAGACTATGTCCAGACCTACAACACCCTCTCAGCTTAGTCGTGCGTGTCTAAAGAAAAGAACTCGTAAATACGCGAGTTTTACGTTTTAAAGATCTAAGCATACAAAGGGACATAGGGACGGCGAAAAGTGACTTTATTTTATACTATGTAGTGATAGTGAAGTGATGATGATAAGTCTTTTCGTTCTATTTGTCACTTGTCCATAACACAAGCCCAGATGAGCGATATTATTATTAAATACTCTGTTTCCAAACGGGAACGGACGCGTCATGGTCATGTTACCATGACGCATGACGTCACACAATATTTCGTCAGACACTTTTTTGTGAATGCAGGGTGTTCCACCAATTTATTAGACAATATCACGTCAAAAACCTAACGTATGGAATCATTCGTGCGCTAGCTCTAATCGCACTTGGCCGGTTTTTTTCGTTTTGTACGTCTTAAAAAAACCTTGTTCCTAAATCAGGTGTGTTTCATTCAAGACAACCCACTTGAAACTATAAGATAATAAAGCCACTGTTTGTCTCAACTTTAAACCATTTTTTGTTCGAGCAATTTGTAGAGATAATGTTACACTTGAGATTTTTAATTTTTTACCCGGCTGACTAAAAGAGGGTAATGTGTTTATCGGTCTATATACAGTTTGCGTCATAAGTTCACTATCAGTTTGCTACAATAATACTATAAACAAGTATTGGACTTAGGACCTTCTTCTAATGGATGTTACACACAAACGTAAATACTTGAATTAAAAGGTACTCAGTGTGATTATTATATTCAACACTAGCTGCGCCCCGCGGTTTCACCCGCGTAAGTCCCAATCCCGTGGGATTATTGGGGTAAAAAGTAGAAGAAGTATATTGAAATAGTACATTGTTATCCAAGGTGTGAAAGTCACTCATTACAAGTCCCGAGACGGAGTTTGGCGCCCGAGCGTAGCGAGGGCGCTAATAGTTCGAGGGACTTAATGAGTCTTTCACCCGAGGTAAACACTGTGCTTTTCATTACGAATAATACATAAAATTCTTCATAACAACGAGAGTGAATGAGACTATGAGACTCCATACCACATGAGTAGGTACTCATACAAGGTTGGAACCAAAGAGGTTATACAATATGTAGTGTTTTTTTAGGTTTCTGCTATTTGTATTCAATACTTAAATACGGCGGTACTTACCGAAGAAGTTTTTATTAATGAGTTAATCCAACATTGGGAAATGACGCGAAGTTCCTAAATTTAACTTACAGTTTTTGTAACACGGTTTGTCTAGAAAATGTTATTTACCTACACAAAATACACAATCATAAATGAAAAACGAGATTAAACTTAACACAAAAACATAATAAAATAAGAAAAAATAGTACTAATTAAAACGTTTAAAATAATTTGGAAATGCTAGCATTTCCCACCAGTTTTTTTTTTACTCAACGTACGACATCAGCAACATCGACAGGGCGCGGGCGGGCGGCGCGGCATGGTCATAGGTCGCTTTGACCATTTTCGTCTTTACATTTATTTTATTAAATAAGATATCTTGAACTAAATATAGGTACCTACTTGAATTTGATTACCGAGAAAAAAGTTACTTAGTACTGGCAGTATGGCAGTATGCATGAGCCGTGCCAAGCTATAATTATTATTCTTTGGTGTAAAAAAAAGCAAGGAAGTTAGGTTTTTGAAGTTCCTAATGCGTAATGATACTAATACTGGCTACATGCAGATTGCACAAGTCGTACGAAGCCATAATTTGACATGACAGCTGTCAATGAAAGTGAAAAGCCCTAGGGCTGGAAATTTTATTTTCTACACGCTCTTCAGGTATATTTAGACCTAGTTTCGGAGTATGAGTAATGAAATAGTACATTGTTATCCTAGGTGTGAAAGTCACTCATTACAAGTCCCGAGACGGAGTTTGGCGCCCGAGCGTAGCGAGGGCGCTAATAGTTCGAGGGACTTAATTAGTCTTTCACCCGAGGTAAACACTGTGCTTTTCATTACGAATAATACATAAAATTCTTCCTAACAACAAGAGTGAATGAGAGACTTCATACTACCTGATCCTCTTACAAGGTTGGGATCAAAGAGGTTGTATACATGTAGTGTCATTCTTTGGTGTTACTTAAAGCAAGGAGGTTAGATTATGAAGTTCCTAATGTATAATGATACTGATACTGGCTATATGCACATTGCACGAGTCGTGCGAAGCCATAATTTGACATGACAGCTGTCAGTGAAAGAGAAAAGCCCTAGGGCTGGAAATTTTATTTTCTACACGCTCTTCAGGCATTTTTAGACCTACTTTCGGAGTACGAGTAATGAAAAATATATTTCAATTTGATCTAGCATTTCCTGCGATCAGAGCGTTTTAACAAAAATCGGAAGCCCACAAAACTTAATAATTTTCCCCGTTTTTTCACATTTCCTACTGAATTCTTCGCTCCTATTGGTCGCAGCGTGAATTTTCCTCGATAAATGGACTACACAATAGGAATTTTTCTATTCGAACCAGTTGTTCCTGAGATTAAGCTATTTTATATCTAGATATTTATTCCCACGGGATCGGGACTTACGCGGGTGAAACCGCAAGGCGAAGCTTGTTATTTGATAAATCGTAATATAACCGAGAGAATCCGCTAGTTAAAGTTAGTATGTTAAGAGGCGAGTCCCTAAAAACGTCATTTACTATTTTAAAAATATTGAAGAACTCCCTGCATTGTAAGACACTAAAAAGAATTCTCGATAGCTTATTAGATGAGTCTACAGTTTCACTGTCAGATATTTTGAAAATAATCCATAGTTTTTGAAAAAACAATTATTAACTTTGATGAAAAACATCGAAATCGACCTTTTCTATTTTAAGTATCTGTGCTACTTCGTTGTTATATTTGAAAATATTTTTGGTTAAATTGTGAGACAAAAGTATAGAGAATGCATTCATCATTGCAGTTTTTTACTTATTGAAACCAAATAATAATAATCAATGCCGAAACATAGATATTTTTTTTGGTTAAAATCATTCCTCGCTGCCCATACATTTTAGTATGAAGCAGTAGCTCGCGACATTTCGCTTTATATTAGATGTCGCGGCGCGCAAAATTGACAGTGTCATCTCAGTATTCAAGGTGAGAGCACGTCCATTTGTTTCCCGACATTTATTGTTTGACCTGGCATAAGGGTGGGGTGCGAGTGTTGCACACGACAACTAATTTGTAATTGTACCTATTCTTCGAGCAAGGAGTCGAAACTAGGTATAATCCGCGCACAATGAGAATAGGATGGAACCTTGTCAAAGTAAATCGAAAATGACAGTTTATAAATACATATATAAATAAATATTGCAGGACATTCCACACATCGCCATCTAGCCCCAAGCTAAGTAACTAGACTTGTGTTATGCGTGCTAGCCAACGGATATACTACATATACTGGGTTATTGGAAATTATACTAGCAAGCCGTTGAGGGCTATTTCTGTGCACCCAAACCAACAACTTTTGTTCTACGACTTTTAGAAATTCGAACTTTTTTTCGAAAATTTTGAGGTTAGGTTTACCTGAAAATCAGCTGTTCCTTACACGGAGAGGTCAGTAACCTTAAAATTTGACTTATTTTTTAAGTTTCATGTACTGTTTTTGGTCTGAATGACCTTTGTTTTATAAAATCAGCAAATACCTACCTACTTATAAAAATTTGTAAATATATACTTATAATACATAGAAATAACCAGACCACAGACAAATATTTAAGCATAAATACTTGTCTGAGGCGGGAATCGTACCTGTGTGGCAGTCCGGCATGGTGACCATTGTGCCAACTGGGTCGTCTTCAAGTAGCGTTAGCATAAAAGTTCTGAATAATGGGTAATTCGTTTTGTTGTAATTAGTTATTTTTTATTTATTCATATTTAGTGTAGCTACATATATAGTATTAGGCATTTCTACTGTATGTGAAGACTTCACGGACAAACATACATACTGACACATATACGGGTCAAACTGAGAACCGCCTTTTTTTGAAGTCTGTTAAAAATACACAAAAATGTTTCATGGTTGTAATCCTTTCAATAATAATGTTTAGGAATATTTTTTTTAGTTATTCCAATTATTATTCCCCAATGCCACTCATATGTGCTTCATGGGAATCATCATCAGAGCTTTGACTTTCTTCAGAAGTATCGCTTTCTGAAAAAAATGAAGTTGATGCAGCCAAAGTTCCCTCACCTCGGATGCGTGACACCGTGTTTTAGATATGCTTGTTGCTCGTTCGGTTATTGAAGTGAAAACTTCTTATGGCGCGTTGGGCACTTTTGTGGGTGAGCATTTTCAGCCGTTCTCGCGACAGATGAGATTTTGACAGATGAGATTTTAACAGTTATTGTGCTTCTACTACTATGCAATATTGAAAACAGCGCCATCTCTGTGCAAACGGCCGAACTACGATACTCACTTCTGTACAACAGTGTTAACAGCGACATCTCTCGGTGGATGGTGCAGGTTCGCAGCGAGCTGCCGTACGCAGTTCGCGTCGCACGCTACCGCCATCACTGATACACGAGTGAGCATTTTCAGCCGTTCTCGCGACAGATGAGATTTCGACAGATGAGATTTTACACAGATATACAGTTTTCACTTCTGCCTGCACTCCCGGAGTGCGCTGTTTTTTTTTTTTTTGTATTTTTGAACAAACCCATAGGTTCGTCAAAAAGATCTCTTGACAATGTAATTCCCGAATTACTAGATTCGTGATCCACAGCCAACTATGTCATCATTTTCAATGCGTTAGAAAAACCGACTTCGTTCCTGATCGAAATATCTATCGACTGCCAGAACTATTTGAGGTGGTTGACTATTCAAAGTTTTACCCCATTTTCCACTCATTATCACTAAATCACTAAAATAATCACACAATAATTAATTACATAAATCTAGCATTTATAATAAAACAAACCACAATTTATAACAACACAAACCACGGTCGGAATTTATTATTTGTTTATTTAATCACTTTAATAAGCACAGTCCTTATGTGCTCGTTTTATTTATAATTTTGGAGAAAACATTTTTTTAAATGAAATCGCCATTGCTCCATAGACAATCTACCACAGACAATAATATTTTTTCTTTAAATCAATGGGTCTGTTTCAAATCCGCGACACTATGACCGTGCAAATAACTAATTTATACCTAATTATTATTCAGAACTTTTTTTCTAACGCTACTTTTCTGTCATTTTCGATTTACTTTGACAAGGTTCCATCCCATTCTCATTGCGCGCGGGTTATAATGTGATATTAATATTGATTATTTATTTTAACCTAAGAAATAACTGTTTCTATATTTCATTTTAATTTTTGACATAATTATGACGGGCAAACATAGACAAAAAATTAAATACTTCATGGACTGTGGTTTTTTACCTTTCGATATAGGGCATTACAACAAACAAATAATGCCTTCACACCAAACCTCTAAAGCGTCTCGGAAATGGGATATTTGAAGAAACGTTTATCCTACGATTTTATAAAAGTTCGCGGTGCACTTTGAGACCCATACCCTTCGATAGAGGGCATTACAGCGAAAAAATTATGCCTATACAACAAACCTCAAAAGTGTCACGGAAAAGGACGCGGTGATACGTCTTGTAGAAATACTTGGTCACAATGCTTTTATTTGAATATCCCGTTTCTGAGCTGTTTTAGAGGTTTGGTGTAAAGACATTATTTTTTTATTGTAATGCCTTTTATCAATAGGTATGGGTGTCAAACTGCACAGCGGCATTTTAAATTACTATGCCGGTTGTGTCCAAAGATCTTTACATTTCGATCTCTAATTGGATATGTTTTACAAACAATTTGCGGGAAAGAAAAACTCAACTAGTATTTGACGTTCCTGCCTTTTGCAGGACATATTTTTTTTTTGTTTTCTCTAAAGAAATTAAAATAGGAATTTATTGAGCTGTCAAAAATTAAATAAAAATATGGAAAAGGTATGATTTAGGTAGGTAGGATGTATTAAAATTGTAGCTTATTTTTATATTTTAATCCTATATATCGTAACTTATTTTTATTCAAGTTTAATAATAATGGGAAAAGTAAAAGGAAATTACTATAAATCCCAAAAAAATAAAGGAAGATTTAAGACAAACCAGTAACTATAATGTACTCATCTTTTTACCCAACTATATTGAATATTATAAAGATTGGTAGGTGTTTTGCTGAATATTTATATAATAATATATGATGCCGATACCGACACGTTTTAACCTGTTTCTTAGTAGGGCACATAGGTACATACGAACGTTTATGTGTGAATTTTCAATATATAGAGACGGATGTAATAATTATTTCGCATAATTATTATTATAAAAATATATAAATATAAAAATTATTATAGTACAGAACATTTACTTATTGACAATTTCGTTATCAAACAAAATACCCAAAAAACGTACACTCTGACCCCACCCTTTCCCGCCAGCTACTTACTACCGGACTGCAGTTTTGCGATGTGACAAGTTAAATACTACATACATTGCGTGTTTTCTATGATATTCATAAACATCCTACAAAGACGAACGCTTGATGAATATGTAACTTGTACAAAATGTACGATGCATCGAAAGTAGATTTATTTGTTTCCAGGGTGCGTAATTTTAATACTGCGTTGCACCTGTGTGGCTAGTAAATATCAATGTGTGTGTTCTATCAGAAGTTCCCACGGTCAAGGATTACAGGCTTAATGTAAACATATGAAAATGTGTCGACCATCTGAACCCAAATATTATTATGTGTTTTGACAACGTTGCTAGTCATGCTTGTAACGACCCGCGGTTTCACTCGAATAATACATTAAAATAACTAAAAATGGTTGTCTGTAAAGTCGGTTTACAGACGATAATTTTACGTGATAACGTCAAAAGAAAACGATGAACTAATTGAGTTTTTTTTTGTCATTCTTTTACTTATATTTTATATATTTTTAAGCTATTGCATAGCTTTTATCGCGGGCTTTGAGCGCGGCGACCGAATCAAGAAATTCCGTAACGAAAATAAAACCTAACACCCCCCACTCCGCCTACCATGTAGCTCGGCCGAGCTTTCGCTTAACGTGTATTTATATGGTACGACTGTACGAAGCTCGCACGATGCAATAGCTTTCCGCGACAGTCCCCGAGTGCCACACGTTTTTTTTTTCGTTGTACCTACTTAAATCTTTTATTCTCTATTCGTCACTCGTCACCATAACACAAGCCCAGATGAGCGATATTATTATTAAATACTCTTGTTTCCTAACAGGAACGGACGCGTCATGTTACCGGAACATGACGCATGATGTCACACATCGGGAACGGGACGCATGACGTCAAACAATATTACCATGACACTTTTGTGTGAATGCAGGTGTTCCGTTAATTTATTAGATGTTATCAACGTCAAAAACCAGCCAAGTAAGAGATGGACTTGAGGTTGAAGGGTTCCATTTGAGCGTAGGCATAGCCTATGTTACTAGGTCCTTCATACCAAGTTTCATCATAATCTGTCTAGTAGTTTCAGAGCTAACATAACCATAACCTTAGTGTATCATTTTTTATGTTATTTTTTACCCTGTATGTTTCGTTGGCAATAAATAAAGATTTATTATTATTATTATTTGTCTGATATATGTCCTGTATCACGGGGCTATGGAGCCCCGGACCTTTGGAAGGCGTGCGTGGAGCCGAAGTCAACACGTAGAGGCCCTTTACAATAACAAGTATAATAGCAAACAATGGGGTGGATTCTAAGCCGGCGATTATCCCTGTCTACACTTTATTATTATTATTAACAAAACAACCCAAAAAAAAAATCTTTGATTTCATGTTTCTAGTTCGAATTCAACAAACTAAACTACTAAGGGATTTTGACAACTATGTTATGGGAATGATTTCAGAAAAATGTAATTTTAACGATTGGTAGTTGATAGATAGGTAGTTTATTGATTTCCACAATTACACTACGTCGATATAAATAAAGTTGCAATATTTAGGAAAATACAAGATTTTTACCTTTTTTATGTGGTTACGATGAAAAGTCACTTCATTCTACACTAAAGCACCAAAATGAACAGGTTATTTTTTTTCACTTTTTTTTAAAACAAAAACACAAAAATAACACAATTTTTCGTAAACAAAAAGTACTGTCAGGTAAATTTCCAATTTACGCTTCCGAATTCAAAGTATTTTAATTGCTAAGTTACACTAAAAATTCACTTCAAACTAAAAAAAAGTATATTTTATTTTAATTATAAAACATATTTTTAACGAATTTGTTTTTACTTTATGTGAACTTTGATAATTTGAAAGTTTTACATATTCACCGGTAAAAACCAAAACAAATTAAGAAAACATGTGATTCTATTTTTTCATAAAAAAGTGCATTTAGCAGCATAAAATGCTTATCGCCTATAGCAAAAATTATTAATTATTGTATACCTAGCAAAATGTTATTATCATTTACTTAAATGAAAAAAAAAAAACATTTTTTTTGACGCCAATAGAGCTAAAAAAACAAGGAATGTTTGTCTTCAAAGTATACTAAAACATTCACTAGCGAATAGTTCCTTTCTCTTTCTCGAAAAATCCTTTCAGTCAATCAGGACTTTGAATTTCAGGGTTCCGTACCCAGAGGGTTAAAATGGGACCCTATTAATAAGACTCCACTCACAAGGCTGTATCTCATGAACCGTGATAGCTAGACAGTTGATATTTTCACAGACGATGTATTTCTGTTGCCGCTATAACAACAAATTCTAAAAAACAGATAATGGTACGGAACCCTTCGTGCGCGATTTTAACTCGCTCTTGTTATAATTTTAAAATAATTCACCTAACAGTACACAGAACAGCACTAAAATATGTTTTTTAACGATTTTACTTAAAATTTAGGTTTATGGTTGCAAAATGCACGTTTTTTCGGTAATAATAGTAAATTCCCACGCGTTCGTTCAGATCTGTTGCGATGATGAACTCGGACTGGATGCTGGAGATGTATCTTTTCTAAATTCGAGGGCGTGAGTGGGAGGAGTCAGAAATGGGGTGCGACCAATGGAATTCTAACACAGATTGTGTAGTAGTCACTATCTGAATTTAAACACTAGCAGCGCTCCGCGGTTTCACCCGTGTAACTCCCGATCCCGAGGGAATATCGAAATATAAAATAGCCTATAGCCTTCCTCGACAAATGGACTATCCGCAACACAAAAATATTTTTTCAATTCGAACCAGTAGTTCCTGAGATTAGCGCGTTCAAACAAACAAACTCTTCAGCTTTATAATATTAGTATTGATACAGCAAAGTGCTTCTTAAATAATAGAATATCATTTATTGTTCTATCTGTGTAGGTACATAAAGATCTTAGAAATAATTTGGTTCCAACAGATTACTCATTTCGAGCTTACAATATTAAAAACTTAGACAAAAAAAACTTAGATCACTAATTATGCTAAATTGGTACAGATACCAATACAGTACAGTACATACCTACTATTTTTAATCTGTAATCTATTATTTTTCGTCATTATCGAAAAATTCCGATATGCTATAAAAAACCTTACCTATATATAATTAGTTTTTTATGGAAAATAATACCATTGAGTTTAGATAGAGTTAATAAGATAAGGGTAAGATAATAAGCCACCTTAATTAAAAATTAAATACTTCTGATAAATAGGTTAAAACAATACATTTGTTTATTTTCTTGTTATTTTGTCACTAATATTAGAGTTTTTAAAAAACCTTTAAGAGGAAAGGGTACCGGGGGCTTTCTCCATACAAACTATTACAAACGTAGTCGACTGTGTTCTCCCTGGATAATGACACTAGAGCAAATATTTTTGGTGCATAAAACTTAATAACTGTGCATAACCATGCCCCTATTTTTGTTTTTATTTTTATTATTTTAATCTATGATAATTATTTTATAATTAATAATAATTATCAATACAGTTAGGTATAGGTTTTGTGCAACAAAAATATTTGTGCTAGTGTCATTATCCAGGGAGGAAACAGTCGACTACGTTTGTATGGAGAGAGCGCAGGTACCCTTTCACCTTAAGTAGCCCCTAAACCTGCTGTTTAATAATAAAACCGCTCATCTGGGCTTGTGTTATGGTGTGACGAGTGACCAATAGAAGACTTAAAGGGAAAAAAGAATTAAAAGGAATAGGTAACAAAAAAATGTTTAAATTTTTTATCGATTTTTTTATGACGTTATCACATAAAATTATCGTCCGTAAACCAACTTTATAGACAACCATTTTTTTTAATATTTAATTGAATGTTCCTTTGTGGGACACAATGAATGAATTATCTGTCTATGTAATTGTTTAATATAAACGAATAACTATGCCTAATATCTATTTGAACTCCTAAAATACGTCAAATAATATTTATACAGATGTAATTTCAAGTACGATCTAATGGAATTCAACATAAAATCGAGTGGATTCTAACACTTAAATCATTTCATAGTGAGAATTCAAGATGAAGTTTTCTATCGTGTTCTTCGCTGCTTTTGTAAGTTATTTTGTTTAATTTATTTGCTCGTTATAATAACAAAGGAATAAAAATATTATCCATAAAAATTAAATAATAAAAATCTAAATGTTTTTTATTTTTATTTATTTTTAATTAATACAAAACAAATTACAATTATTAATACCTAAATTACCATAAATTAAAAATAATTAAAACAAATAAAATAAAATGTCAAAATTCCAAAAAAAATCCTAATAACTAAAACTAAACATAAAAGAACACAAAATAAAAAGAATACAAGGCAAATACAATCAAGTAAACCGCCCCGAGTCACCCCTGGCGCAAAGGAACCCATCACACTAGCCGCGTTACCACGCTGAATAGCTAATCTAAATTCTATATAATAATCTAAATTAAATTAATTATAGTCAGAGATCTCTTTAAGGATGACCTTCATCGATTTGTTTAATGGATGAAAAGTATTTTATATTAAATTAAATAGGCCTATAAATATATTGCAAATGCGTTGCCTAAAAAAAATGGTTGTCTGTAAAGTCGGTTTACGGACGATAATTTTACGTGATAACGTCATAAGAAAACATTGATGGTAACCATGGCAACGATAAAACGTTGCTATAGTTACCTTGTGAATAACATGAGGCGTTCCAGTAACGATGCGTGACGTCACACTTTTTTGAGAAATATTATAAATATATTAGGTCCTTACATATGAAATTGGCGTTTTGTCGTACTGGCCACTTTGATCTCAAATATCTCTTCTTTGGTTAGGGATTCCAATTTCAAATTTATACAGCTATTTATTCATACATTTGTATTTCGAAAACCGTAATTCATTTGTTTTGTCCTCCTTTGGTTTTTTCTTTGCGTCACGCAGTTTACAAAATGGAAAACTTGAAATATCGCGTTATTTACGAGTACGAGTTCCACCGTGGTACCAGTGCTGCAGAAACGGCTCGAAGGATTAATGATGTGTATGGCGGCGGTGTCGCAAAAGAAAACACAGTGCGTTTTTGGTTCCAACGTTTTCGTTCTGGAAATTTCGACCTGCAGAACAAGCCCCGTGGACGGCCGGAGACTAAAGTTGCTAATGAAGAATTGAAAGCTATTGTGGAAGCAGATCCATCGCAAACTACGTCCGAGTTAGCTGCAGGCTGCGGTGTTAGTGATAAAACTGTTTTAATCCACTTGAAGCAAATTGGAAAGGTGAAAAAGCTTGAAAGGTGGGTACCTCATGAATTGAGTGCAGCAAACCGACAAACGCGCGTCAACTGCTGCGTTACATTACTCAACCGGCACAATAATGAAGGGATTTTAAATCGGATCATTACCTGTGATGAAAAGTGGATCCTGTACGATAATCGGAAACGCTCATCGCAATGGCTGAATCCTGGCGAACCAGCCAAATCCTGCCCCAAGCGAAAATTGACTCAAAAAAAGTTACTTGTGAGCTATTGGTGGACTAGTGCCGGTGTCGTTCACTACAACTTTCTTAAATCTGGCCAGACGATTACAGCAGATATCTATTGTCAGCAACTGCAAACCATGATGGAAAAGCTAGCTGCTAAACAACCGAGGTTGGTCAATCGCTCTAGGCCACTGCTGCTTCAGGACAACGCTAGACCACACACTGCACAACAGACGGCTGCCAAATTAGAGGAGCTTCAATTGGAATGTCTAAGACATCCACCGTACTCCCCGGACCTGGCTCCAACAGATTACCATTCTTTTCGAAATTTGGATACCTTCTTGCAAGGGAAAAAATTCAACTCCGATGGGGCAGTCCAAAGCGCCTTCAAAGATTTCATTGATTCTCGTCCTAATGGTTTTTTTAGTAAAGGTATCAATGAACTACCTATGAGATGGCAAAAGTGCATAGATAGCAATGGTACATACTTTGATTAAATAAATATATTATTATAAAAAAAAAGACTTTATGTTCCTCCCTTACAAAACGCCAATTTCATATGTAATGACCTAATATAATACTATTATTAATTAAATTGCGAAAACTTTTTAGGCAACCCATTTGCAATATATTTATTGACCTATTTAATTGGATATAAAATACTTCTCATCCAATAAACAGCTCGAAGAAGATCGTCGTTATAGGGATCTCCGACTATTAAAAAAATTAGTTACCAAACTCCACCTAAACGGCTGAACCGATTTGTATGAATTATTCTTTAGGTCTGAGAATCGAACACAGCTACCTACTTAATTTTTTGAATAATGTTCGACTTGAACGACTGCCTGGCTTACTGACGGATCAATGCACAGAATAAACCGCTGATGACAACCCAGTTGGCACACTGGTCACCATGCCGGACTGCCAAACACAGTGTCGCGGGTTCGATTCCCGCCGCAGACAAGTATTTATGCTTAGATATTTGTCTGTGGTCTGGTTGTTTCTATGTATTATAAGTATATATTTACAAAAGAAAAGTATATAAGTAGTGTATCCGTTGATGTCTAGCACCCAAAACACAAGTCTAGTTACAAAGCTTGGGGGCTAGATGGCGATGTGTGGAATGTCCTGCAATATTTAATATTTATCGGAGAGATCTGAAACTTGGAGGGTGTGTTCTTTGTATGACGTAGGCATCCGATAAGAAAAGATTTTCCGAAATTCTATCCCCTAGGGGGTGAAAAGGGGGGGCAAAGTTTGTATACGATAAATTTCAACTTCTACTCGGACGAAGCCACGAGCAAAAGCTAGTGTATTAGTATAAATGTATATTTTTGTTTTAAATATATATTTTTTTCTTTTAGGTAATATCTTTGACGATGGCATACCCACAATGGCGTAAGTTATTTGATAACGGAAAATAGCATAAGTTTTCTCCTGTAGTTTATCATCCAAATCGGAGGTTGTCCTTGGCTGCATTTTATAGTGCAGACAGAGATAATCGTCGGTTTTGTTGTCTACATCATACTTTGTCATTAAACGTTGTTATTGTAAAGGGCTTCTACTTGTTGGCTTCGGCTCCACGCACGCCTTCCAAAGGCCCGGGGCTCCATAGCCCCGTGATATAGGACACATAAAATATTAAATAACTAGCTGGGTCCCGCGGTTTCACCCGCGTAAGCCGTGGGAATATCGAGATAAAAAGTAGCCTATGTGTTAATCCAGGTCTCCAGCTATCTACATACTGAGTTTCATCGCAATCGGTCCAGTAGTTTTAGCGTGAAGGAGTAACACAAGCCCTGAGCGATATTATTAGTAAACAATATAGGTACCTAAAATAAACATGAGACGCAAGACGTTTACCACGACACGACGCCGTCATGGTACCGGAATATGTGAATTCAGGTTTTCCATCAATTTATTAGACGTTATCACTTCAAAAAAATAGTCGTACGACATTTGTCGTCCGTCAATAGTCGTCCGACATTTGTCGTCCGTCAATAGTCGTCCGACATTTGTCGTCCGTCAATAGTCGTCCGTTAAAAAATACCATATGTACGTCTTAATACACTCACAGCCAAATTAAAAACAGTAGGCCCAGGCATACATTTTCGCCGCGCCGTAGAGAGGGGATAGCTGTCTACTCTCCATCCGTCTTACGCTTTTTCGATCAGGTCACGTGTCCTGACGCGAGTTTAAGATTTTATACCCATTACAGA
Organism: Idaea aversata; assembly: GCA_907269075.1. NCBI lineage: Eukaryota > Metazoa > Arthropoda > Insecta > Lepidoptera > Geometridae > Idaea > Idaea aversata. The sequence continues at coordinate 2,095,225 of OU026083.1, forward strand.
AAAAGTGCTCAACGCCGCTAAAGAAGTTTTCACTTCAAAACCGCATCAAAATTCTTTGCGAAGTTTTAAAGATCTAAGCATACATAGGAACAGACAGCGGCAAGCGACTTTGTTTTCTACATCTACACTAATATTATAAAGAGGAAAACTTTGTTTGTTTGTTTGTTTGGTTGTAATGAATAGGCTCAAAAACTACTGGACCGATTTTAAAAATTCTTTCACCATTCGAAAGCTACATTATCCACGAGTAACATAGGCTATATTATATCCCAATACTCCCACGGGAACGGGAACTACGCGGGTGAAACCGCGGGGCGCAGCTAGTATAATATACGTAGGTACTACGTAGTGATAGTAAAAACATATCTAATTAAAAAAATATTTAAATTATAAATACAAATAAATAAAAACACCAGTTAGTCAAATAACCCGCCCCTTATCGTTCCCGGCGTAAAGGTTCCCATAATGCTAGAAGCATTGCCACGCTGAATAGCGATGGCTAACCTCTGCGCTAGAAACGAGCCGGAGCGGGAGTCACCCCCAGGCCCAGTAATAAATAGTAAAATAATACTATTATTAATTTTTGACGTGATAACGTCTAATAAATTGATGAATAAGTGTCACGTTTTGTGTGACTTCAATTTGCGTCCTGTCCCCGTTGTGTGACGTCATCGTTTTTATCACGTAAAATTATCGCCCTTAACCGACTTTACTGACAACCATTTGTTTTTTTTAGCTGTACCGAATTTGAAAAAACTCGCAGACAAAGCACAGGCTATAGTCAAAGAGGACCCAAGTGCAGATGAATCTGCAGCTGAAGATGTGGAAGATGGACCAATGTCTGCTTTGGATGATGTCATTGGTGGTACTGGGTTTAAACCAGATTTTGGCAAATACATACCTAATGCCACTGACATATCTGAGGTTGTAGGTAAGGAAGTTGATTATTTAATAGAAACCTCTGATAATATGGGAGAGGTTGCATCAATATCTGCTTTGGTGCTGCTTGGTTTAAATTAGATTTGGGCAAATATATACCTAATGCCACTGACATATCTGAGGTTGTAGGTAAGGAAGTTGATTATTTAATAGAAACCTCAGATAATATGGGAGAGGTTGCACCAATATCTATGGTGGTGCTGGGTTTAAACCAGCTTTGGTCAAATATATACCTAATGCCACTGACATATCTGAGGTTGTAGGTACGGAAGTTGATTATTTAATAGAAACCTCAGATAATATGGGAGAGGTTGCACCAATATCTATGGTGGTGCTGGGTTTAAACCAGCTTTGGTCAAATATATACCTAATGCCACTGACATATCTGAGGTTGTAGGTAAGGAAGTTGATTATTTAATAGAAACCTCAGATAATATGGGAGAGGTTGCACCAATATCTATGGTGGTGCTGGGTTTAAACCAGCTTTGGTCAAATATATACCTAATGCCACTGACATATCTGAGGTTGTAGGTACGGAAGTTGATTATTTAATAGAAACCTCAGATAATATGGGAGAGGTTGCACCAATATCTATGGTGGTGCTGGGTTTAAACCAGCTTTGGTCAAATATATACCTAATGCCACTGACATATCTGAGGTTGTAGGTAAGGAAGTTGATTATTTAATAGAAACCTCAGATAATATGGGAGAGGTTGCACCAATATCTGCTTTGTTGGTGCTGGGATTAAACCAGCTTTGGGCAAATTTATACCTAATGCCACTGACAATATCTGAGGTTGTAGGTAAGGAAGTTGATTATTTAATAGAAACCTCTGATAATATGGGAGAGGTTGCACCAATATCTATGGTGGTGCTGGGTTTAAACCAGCTTTGGTCAAATATATACCTAATGCCACTGACATATCTGAGGTTGTAGGTACGGAAGTTGATTATTTAATAGAAACCTCAGATAATATGGGAGAGGTTGCACCAATATCTGCTTTGTTGGTGCTGGGATTAAACCAGCTTTGGGCAAATTTATACCTAATGCCACTGACAATATCTAAGGTTGTAGGTAAGGAAGTTGATTATTTAATAGAAACCTCTGATAATATGGGAGAGGTTGCACCAATATCTATGGTGGTGCTGGGTTTAAACCAGCTTTGGTCAAATATATACCTAATGCCACTGACATATCTGAGGTTGTAGGTACGGAAGTTGATTATTTAATAGAAACCTCAGATAATATGGGAGAGGTTGCACCAATATCTGCTTTGTTAGTGCTGGGATTAAACCAGCTTTGGGCAAATTTATACCTAATGCCACTGACAATATCTAAGGTTGTAGGTAAGGAAGTTGATTATTTAATAGAAACCTCTGATAATATGGGAGAGGTTGCACCAATATCTATGGTGGTGCTGGGTTTAAACCAGCTTTGGTCAAATATATACCTAATGCCACTGACATATCTGAGGTTGTAGGTACGGAAGTTGATTATTTAATAGAAACCTCAGATAATATGGGAGAGGTTGCACCAATATCTATGGTGGTGCTGGGTTTAAACCAGCTTTGGTCAAATATATACCTAATGCCACTGACATATCTGAGGTTGTAGGTACGGAAGTTGATTATTTAATAGAAACCTCAGATAATATGGGAGAGGTTGCACCAATATCTGCTTTGTTGGTGCTGGGATTAAACCAGCTTTGGTCAAATATATACCTAATGCCACTGACATATCTGAGGTTGTAGGTACGGAAGTTGATTATTTAATAGAAACCTCAGATAATATGGGAGAGGTTGCACCAATATCTGCTTTGTTGGTGCTGGGATTAAACCAGCTTTGGGCAAATTTATACCTAATGCCACTGACAATATCTAAGGTTGTAGGTAAGGAAGTTGATTATTTAATAGAAACCTCTGATAATATGGGAGAGGTTGCACCAATATCTATGGTGGTGCTGGGTTTAAACCAGCTTTGGTCAAATATATACCTAATGCCACTGACATATCTGAGGTTGTAGGTACGGAAGTTGATTATTTAATAGAAACCTCAGATAATATGGGAGAGGTTGCACCAATATCTGCTTTGTTGGTGCTGGGATTAAACCAGCTTTGGGCAAATTTATACCTAATGCCACTGACAATATCTAAGGTTGTAGGTAAGGAAGTTGATTATTTAATAGAAACCTCTGATAATATGGGAGAGGTTGCACCAATATCTGCTTTGGTGGTGCTGGGTTTAAACCAGCTTTGGGCAAATATATACCTAATGCCACTGACATATCTTAGGTTGTAGGTAAGTTGAGAGGTTGTACCAATATCTGCTTTCTATGAAGTCATTGGTGATACTGGGTTTGAACCTTTAGGCAAATACATACCAGCTGAGTATTTTTTTTTCTGTTTTTAATACTTATATTTATTGTTATAGCGGCAACAGAAATACATAATCTGTAAAAATTTCAACTGTCTAGCTATCACGAGATACAGCCTGCTGACAGACAGACAGACAGACAGACGGACGGACGGACAGTGAAGTCTTAAGTAATAGGGTCTCATTTTTACCCTTTGGCTACGAAACTGGTTTTATCTTTTGAGTACCTACTTATGTTTAAAAGAATTATAAATTATTTTCATTCTTTCTCTTTTTAGGCAATTTTTTTTTTGTTAATTATACTACCAAAAGGGCAGGCAAACGACTTTTAACCTATACAGCCTCGCCTGACATACAATATTTTTTAGGGTTTTTTTTAATCTCCTAGGATCGCAGTCGGGCTGGTCCTCGTTCCTGCAGCTGATCTTCGGTCTGTTAATGAAGCTGTTCATGCCGTCAGTGCCAGGTGTTGACGCGGTGCCAGGAGCGAGCACAGCTGTTGGAGCCCTTGGTGGTCTCACTGGCTAAATAAACTTAGGGAATTTATAAGTTAATTTTGATTTAATTTTTTAATAAATTTGTTTGTTTTTTTTTGTATTTTGTTGTTGTCAAAGACTTCCGGGCGGCCTCCAGGGCTATACATATAAACCTTCCTCTTGAATCACTCTATCTATTAAAAAAAACCGCATCAAAATCCGTTGCGTAGTTTTAAAGAGGACAGAGAAAGCGACTTTGTTTTATACTATGTAGTGACTATAACGACCCATTTGACGACCCAGTTGGCACAATGGTCACCATGCCGGACTGCCAAACACAGGGTTGCGGGTTCGATTCCCGCCTCAGACATGTATTTATGCTTAGATATTTGTCTGTGGTCTGGTTGTTTCTATGTATTATATGTATATATTTACAAAAGAAAAGTATAATAAGTAGCATATGAGTTGTCTAGCACCCATAACACAAGTCTAGTTACTTAGCTTGGGGCTAGATGGCGATGTGTGGAATGTCCTGCAATATTTATTTATTTATTTATAAGACATAGCGAAAATGCTGAAAGGAGTTGCGTGCCCTATTTTGACAAAAACTAAAACTGCATCACTAGATTTTTGTATAATAATTAGGAATCGAAACCGTTGATTTTGAAAAAAAAAATATCATCCCATTTTTTATACTGGACCAACTGTAATAAGCATGTATTATTTCTAAAAACCTTCCTCTTGAATCACTCTATCTAATAAAAAAAACCGCATCAAAATCCGTTGCGATTGCGTAGTTTTAAAGATTTAAGCATACATAGGGAAATTGGGACATAGGGACCTATGGACAGAGAAAGTGACTTTGTTTTATACTATGTAGTGATAGTGATGTAGTGATAGTGAAGTGATAAAAAAAAACAAAAAAAAATTAACATTTAAGATTTGCTTTATTGTCAAATCTTTTTGTGTTTTTGGTTGTGCTTTTGCCTGCCGGCTTTTTAAGGCCCCGGCCACGAAGGCAGCGGCGCGGCGAGCGGGGCGGGAGCGGCACGGCGAGCGGCGCGTTTCAATGCATGGATTTAGACGGAACCGGCCACGAAGGCAGCGGCGCGGCGGGCGCGGCGAACGAGCGGCGAGCGGTGCCGCGTCAACTGCATTGGTGTAGTGTTGTGCTTTTCATTTTACTCGATAACTATCGACTATCGGTTTTCAATTGATTTATTGGTGGAAAATCAGGTGTTTTTAAAGTGTGGAAAATTAACAATTAGGTAGTTTAATTATTTTATCTAGGAATGGATCGAATTACAGAGTTTGTCATTGTTTTTAATTTATGTAAAATAGCTGTTGCCCGCGACTTCGTACGCGTGGTAGTTTTGTTTATATACTAAAACCTTCCTCTTGAATCATTCTATCTATTAAAATAACCGCATCAATATCCGTTGTTTAGTTTGAAACATCTGAGCATACATACAGACAGTGGGATGCAATTTTGTTTTATACTTTGTAGCGATACAATATTTTTTTCTTCTCTTTAAACAAAATATCTTTATTAGAAACACTCGTCATTGTGTGTCGTTACACACTGCAGACCGACTGACGAAGAAATTGGTATCCAAAAAAATTTGCCGTTAAGGCATTTCGGTCGAGAACAAGACATTAAACTCCTTTTTTTTTTTTTTGACCCGGTGGAATTCCCCAAGGAACGCCCGCCGCCCCCGGGGGGAGGCGGCAGACAGTGTCGGGTTGGCACAGCCCCTGAGATGTAAGGCGGGGCGGCCGACCGACTAAACCACCGGGGTGCTCCGCACGCGCATAATGATGCCGGGGTGAAGGCGACACGTTAGCATTCTTCTTCGACCCCGGCGCGCAAGTCTGGGAAATCCGGGCTTGGCCCGGAGGAAACCCAGACTGTCCTCTCGTTTTAAGGCTATTGAGCCCTTTGCCTCAGAGCGGGGCGCACCCGAGCACTGGGTGCGCCCACCACCCGGGTTTTTTTTAAAACCCGGTCGCAGAGGACAGGGAAAGCGGCAAAAACACACCGACATTCCTCTTCCTCTGCGACCCCACCGCGTCCGCCATCAAACGGTAGCGGCCCCGTCAGGGCCACGGAAGGTAGGGGAAACGGCTCACCGCAATACCGGCAACCCTCTCCCGCCGTGGCCCTTAGCCCTCAGTTGCGGTGCAGCCCATACTACACCGCAACTCGCCTCAGTCGCAGTACCGCCCATACAGCACTGCGACCTACCTCTCGTACCGCTCACACCGGACTTTGCGGGGAAGTCGGTGGAGCGGTCCCTCTCGGGCTAGCCAGCTCCTCCAGCCTGGCTTGGCCCTGAGTTCCTCTTGGCTTCACCGTGGTTGGCTAGGCCACGGTTACTAAGCCCCCCCGCCACGACAAGGCGGGAACCCACGGGGGGGGAGACATTAAACTCCTAACACAACACGTGACAACACTACGCCGCTCGCCGCGCTGCTCCCGCCCCGCTGGCTTCGTGGCCGGGTCTGCGACGCCGCGCCGCGCCGCTCGCCGCGCCGCTCGCGCTGGCTTCGTGGCTCACATAGCGGACTATTGAGACGCTTCTAACGATACCTCATTTGTTAAATTATAATGAGTAGTTTTGAAGTTACGTGGGAACAGATGAACATACATACATACATACATACGGGTCAAAAACATAACCCTCCCTTTTGGCTTCGCCGTAGTCGGGTAAAAATGACATTTCTGTTGATAGTTGACGCGCTAAAACCCGGTCCGAAATCAATGAACGTCGTGATAGCACCGTAAGCATTTTGAGTACGCTCACAATATCGGACCGGAAGATTTGAGCTTTAGCACTGTCAGCGCTGTCATCTACATTCGGACCCCACCTGTGTGCTATGACACCAACCTGCCTAGCATGAAGACCAAAACACGATACGATAAAGTGATATCACGCGATATAACTACATCAACTCTCAAAATATGATAGATAAAGCCGCCGTGTTGAATTTTTATTATAAATTGCGATAAAAATTATGATAAAAATTCAACATGGCGGCTTTATCTATCATATTTTGAGAGTTGATGTAGTTATATCGGTTTATCGTATCGTGTTTTGGTCTTCATGCTAGGCATACAGAGGCAGTCAAAGGAGAAGAGAACTGGCAACTCCGTAAATCCGGGGCCAATAAATAAATAATGCAGGAAATTCCACACATCGCCATCTAGCCCCAAGCTAAGTAACTACACTTGTGTTATGGGTGCTAGACAACTCATATACTACTTTTCTTTTGTAAATATATACATATAATACATAGAAACAACCAGACCACAAACAAATATCTAAGCATAAATACTTGTCTGTGGCGGGAATCGAACCCGCAACCCTGTGTTTGGCAGTCCGGCATGGTAACCATTGTGCCAACTGGGTCGTCAATAGTTCGGTCACAGAGCTGACTGGACACAGAGAAGAGAGAAAAAAAAGGGGAAGAACCACAAAGCAATTAAGGGCTACACTAATTCAATAATAACCCTACAGCGACTGATAATCTCAATAATTACATTATTATCTCACACAATTTAGATAAAATATGATAATATTTTGACAAGGAACCTCCATTATGATTATTGAATCAGCACACGAGGGGTTACAAATTTAGAGGTTGGAACATTGTTGGAATTACAAATAATTGAGATGAGATTGAGGAGATTTTTTATCTCTAAGTAGTATATCTATATATTTATCTTCATAGACAAATAAATAAATAGTAAATAAATATTGCAGGATATTCCACACATCGCCATCTAGCCCCAAGCTAAGTTACTACACTTGTGTTATATGGGTGCTAGACAACTCATATACTACTTATATACTTTTCTTTTGTAAATATCATTAGGTAGGGACATAGTATAAAACAAAGTCGCTTTCGCTGTCTATCCCAATGTATGCTTAAATCTTTAAAACTACGCAATACTATTCAAGAGGAAGGTTTTTAAGTATAATACATGCATAAACAACCAGACCACAGACAAATATCTAAGCATAAATACATGTCTGAGGCGGAAATCGAACTCGCAACCCTTTTGGCAGTCCGGCATGGTGACCATTGTGCCAACTGGGTCAATGTCCTGCAATATGTATTTATTTAAATACTTGTTTAAGAGAATCGTACTTGATACGCGGCGCGAGTAGATATTTTCAAAAATGACCCGTATCGTGCGATGGAGAGAGTTGAAGTTCGGACGTAATTGCCTTCATTTTGCTTACAAATAATGTTGCGGGCCGTAACGTTTTTACCCCCTTTATCCTTCACAAAATGCAATAAATTTGGTCTCATTTAATTCACTGCCTTTTTCTAGGTTTATACGTTTTTCTTTTTTGTTAATTCTGTTTAGTCTATTAAAAATAATTGGAACGCTGCGGATGAAGTTTTTAAGTCAAAAATATAGATATTCAGATACTCTAACATATTTTTTATTATTATTGAAATTTTAATTTTTATCTTAGGCAATATTTCTTTAAAATAAAAAACGGTTAAACCTAGTTTTTTCATTAGATCTAGAACATTTTCAAAAATTATCAAAATTGGACTTCGTTTATTTCTTTTTGTGGGGAAATTTGCAGCTTCACTTGAACCCGCAGCGTCGTTTGAAAACCTCATTCTTTTTTTAAGTCGGTCAAAAACTTAAAAATAAAGCACAAACTATTTTCCAAAGCAATAAAATATCAATTTACATGTTTGTGTAGACATTTTTAAACAATTCCACGCCACGTGACTCCTCCCTTGGGTGTTATAACGACTCAATACAGACAGGACAGACCCTAATGCGTATACGGTGTTAATTAGTTGAGATAATTGTGAGTGGACAAGTGTGAGGCGGATTGTTGTGTGTCGACGGTTCCGTATGTTTTCGTATTTTGTTGTATTTTAACTAGCAGCGCTGTAAAGTCGGTTTGCGGACGATAATTTAACATGATAACGTCATAAGAAAACCATGAAAAATTTAGATTTTTTTGCGATATTCCTTTATACCTATTTTTTTTCCTTTTTCTCTTTTCTAATTTTTTTTCTTTTCTTTCCTTCATATTAAGTCTTCTATTCGTCAGTCGTCACATCGTAACACAAGCCCAGATTAGCGATATTATCGACACCTGCAATTTAAAACATTGTAACTCATTTTTTACTACTTTTCAGGAGAGCGATTTAAAGATTCAAAAAATTATCTCTTTGTTCCTATACCTAAGTCCTAGCGCCTTCCAATTTTGTAAATATAAGTAAAAAGGGATCATCTACATTGCTGTATGACTTATATGTTGTTAACTTATGTATTTTATATGTTTTTATGACTTACAATGATTTTTCACTAAAAATGGGTTTCCAAATTACAATTGTAACTCAGACATACAATGCAATTTAGTAGGACAATGACTTATTTTCCGAGAAATATAATTGTGTCTTGAGTTACAATGCATAATAATTCTTTTATTACATTGTTGGAGTTACGATAAAAATAAAAAAATAATTAATTAGCATTGTTTTTATTATTATAATTTCAAAATATCAAAATAAACCTAAAGTTAATCAGTCAGTCATTTAGGTTTACATGGATTGTAAGTTATACAAAGTAAAGTATAACAATAATCATAGAATTTTCAAATATTAACGTTAATATTTGTAAACCTAAATGACTGACTGATTAACTTTAGGTTTATTTTGATATTTTGAAATTATAATAATAAAAACAATGCTAATTAATTAGTTGCCGTTAGGCTTTATTGTTTTTGCGTGGAAGTGAGGGGGAAATTGTCTTTTGTGACCAGAGTGATGGCTTGCATTGGAAGGTCCAATTCCACGCAGCTACAATGAAAATAGACAAAAAATGTAACACAACATAGACATTTTAAATTTTCATTGAAAATTAACCTTAAACGAATCAGCCTTTACAATTTAGAAAAATGTCGGTGTTACCTGGCAAACTTTATTGTAGTTGCGTAAACTGGAAGGAGAAGCAATCCATCACTTTGACTCAGAGTTTTAAGATAAAGACAGAGCAATCATTTCCCCTCTGCTTCCATGCAAGTTAGTCAGAGCGATTGCTTGCTTCTCCTCTCAGTTTTACGCTACTCCAATAAAGTTTGACAGAAATGTAACACAGACATTTTTGAATATTCATAGGAACTAGGGAAATTAACCAATCACTTTCAAATTTTTATTCAACTAATTAGTATCAGTCATAATCAACCTTAACATTATAATATTAAGATCCTGTTAAACATCGTGCAATGTGTGGGTGCTGGTGGTAGGCGAAGGAAGTGGATAAGCTTTCACATTGTTTCTTTCACAAAAGATGTGAAAGAAACAAATAGAGAAAAAAAGTGTAGAAAAATGTAAGAGCTGTTGCTTTTTTCTCCGTTCACAGGCACTCACATTCAAATATGTTTGACTGGAACTACAGCAACGAAAACTTATCTTTTGTAATTTATGCATCAAAAAATAGGCACAATTAGGTACCTATTAATCAAACTCACTTGCATTTGGCACGTTTGAGCTCAAATGAGGCAAATTTATGAAATAATCATGATCATGATCATGATAGACATCTAGAATAGCTTTGTTATTGCACAAATTTATTAAATCTTTATATTTGCAGCAGATTTAGGCAAGAGCGCGTTATAAGCCATTGTTATTGTTTTGAGGTCATTGAGGTCAGCGTCATTGTTTTGAGGTTCCTTTACACTACGACGAGTACCCGATCGTATCAGAAACTTGAGCTATATTTATAGACATCTCAGTGTCACTTAAAGAATCATATTGTAAAGTAATTATGTTTGGTAAGCTACTGATAAATTGAATGTGCATAATTTTACTCCAGGTTACTTTCACATTGTTAATATCGCGGTCCCAATTTTCGTAAAACGATAACAGCTGTTTATAATCCAATATATTATCTTCTTGATTGGCTTCTTTGACTAAATAAGCTGAACCTGTAGACTTGGCGCATCTGATCAATGCAACCCATTGCTGAGGTACATAAATAACTCTATATTTTTTCTCCGCTCTCTTCTATTCACCCTCATTCTGAGAGTGTCCAACTTCGAAAAAATGATGATTTATAGTAATACTAGCTGCCCTACGCGGTTTCACCCGCGTAACTCCCGATCCCGTGGGAATATCGGGATGTAAGCTATCCTATCTCTCAAGTTGGATCGAACTGCACATGGTGTGCGAATTTTATTATAATCGGTTAAGTGGTTTAGGAGTCCATTGAGGACAAACATTGTGACACGAGATTTATATATATTAAGATTGAACATCTTAGTAGCATACGCGTACATCGCAAATACTTCTTATTTTTATTTTGACCACCACAGCTATCGGAGTAGAAATTGAATTCAGTGTAACCTTCCTGAACTTTCATTTTTATAAAGTCAAAAACAAAACTACTTATTTCATTCGAGCCTTTACGTCCGATAGTTTCGTCCGCCATATAGCAATATCCTATACGTTTACCCCTATCAAAAATTGTAAAATTATAAGTCGCAAGTTTTCTTTTGTAATAAAAAAATGATAGGTACTTAAGACTGTGGAGTATTTAGATTTTTTTGTAAATCATAGACTCGTAACTCAAGTTACGATGAAAGTTGACGAAATATTTTCATTTATGTAAGTAATGTAACCAAGAAAAAAATTGTATCTTGTGTTACAATTATTGTTTTGTAAAATTGTTTTTACTTACCACGGGCAAGTGTGTGTAACTAAAGATACCTTTTTTTCATCGTTAGTGGACGACTAGTTACAATGTTTTTACGCTGGCTAAAATCGTAACGGGAGTGAATTGAGTTACGAGAGTAAGCGCAAACGATAGAGCATTTTTTTCTTAGTAAGCCCGTGTTTAAAAGTCATTTTCGCTTAAAAGTGAGTTACAATGTTTTAAATTGCAGGTGTCGATTATTATTAAATACTCTGTTTCCTAAGTTACCATATTATCATGACGCATGACGTCATACACTATTACCGTGACACTTTATTGTGAATGCATGTGTTCCACCAATTTATTAGACGTTAACACGTCAAAAAACATCACGTGATTAAAGGACGGCCCCATAACACTTCTTTGCGCCGCGCAGTCGGGTAAAAACAGCGAAAAATAACATGACCAACACAATCTATATTCTAAGGAACCCTAAACCATACAAATCGCTAAACACAACTGAGAAAAAAGTTAATCTGACACCGCGCGTGTCAGATGTCAGTAGAGAGAGACCTTGAACCAGCCCTTCACATATTTGGGGTTCCGTACGCAAAGGGTAAAAACGGAAATCTATTACTAAAGGCCTACAGCTCAGTGACGACACAGTGACGACAGTTCCGTACCGTACCGTGCCGTGATGTGCTATTCGTACATACCTATCAGTGACAGTGCCGACACGGCGCCGGCGCAGTGATTTTTATCGCAAGGGTTACCATAACTTTCGTGTGCGAATCCAACTCGCATTTGGCCGGTTTTTTTAATAAAATAAGTAAAAAAACGAGAGCAAAGATAACGACATCAAAATTTCCGATATTTTGACTGCGGTTATAAGGAAAATAAATGTACCTAGGGGTCGATCGGCAAAAAAACGAGATAAATACTAGTAATACACGGACCGATTCAATTTACTTTTCGTCGGCCATCTTGAAACACAACGACCGTGTCACGCAAAATATTGTCCGCTACAAATTCACGCCAGATCACGGCGAGAGGGTCGGAGCAACGTCGGAGCAGCACTGACAGCACTGAACATCACTGTCACTGACCAGTACGGATAGTCTAGTACAAAAAGTATGAAATAATATCATTTTTCACTGACACTGATGGAAAATCAGGGTACGGCACTGTGTCGTCACTGAGCTGTGCGAATAGGCCTTAAGGCCCACTGTCCGTCTGTCTGTCACCAGGCTGTATCTCATGTACCGTGATAGTTAGACAGTTGAAAATTTCACTGATGATGTTTGATGCCAAAACAAAAGAAAAAATATATAAGTAATCCCACACAACGGTTACATATCATAATAACTAAGTTCAATATAACTATGTTCGAAATAACTACGGTCATAATGCCTACTGTTCAAAATACCTAATGGTTGTTTCACATATTTTTATAATAACTAATGAACGAAATACCTAATGGACGAAATACCGACGGTTAATTTACCTAAGTTCATTATAACTATGTTCGAAATAACTACGGTCATAATACCTACAGTTTAAAATACCTAATGGTCGAAATACCTAATGGACAAAACACCTACGGTTAATTTAACTACAATTAATTCAACTATTGTTTTTCACCTGCGGTTTAAAAAAATCATTTTTATAAAATACCCTAACCAAGTAAAATGGGTAGAATTCGCTTCTAGACTAGAGACGAATTTTACCTATTTGACTTGATTAGGGCAGCATATAAAGACCCTTCCAGAACACCCCCTATCCAGAACCGACATGGATAGGTTAGGTTTATGTTAGAACTGCGACCACAACGCACGAGCCGAGCGAGCGAAGCGAGCGGTGCCGCGGCAGCGGCCGGCGAGTGCTAGAAGCGAATTCTACCCATTTAACTTGGTTAGGGTATTTTATAAAATTGATTTTTTTAAACCGCAGGTGAAAAACCGTAGTTGAATTAATTGTAGTTAAATTAACCGTAGGTGTTTCGTCCATTAGGTATTTCGACCATTAGGTATTTTAAACTGTAGGTATTATGACCGTTAGTTATTTCGAACATAGTTATATTGAACTTAGTTATTATAATGTGTAGCCCAATCGACCGTTAGGTATTATGAACTTATGTGAATCGACCGTAGTTATTTCGAACATAGTTATATTGAACTTAGTTATTATAATGTGTAGCCCAATCGACCGTTAGGTATTATGAACTTATGTGAATCGACCGTAGTTATTTCGAACATAGTTATATTGAACTTAGTTATTATGATATGTACCTAACCCACACAACATGGTACGGAACCTTTCGTGCGCGAGTCCAACTCACACTTGGCCGGTTGATTGCAACGAGACGCATAATCTCACTTCCAGGACTAGAATTCCATAATAATATGTAAAAATAAAACAAAAATTCAATTTTTAATTTTTTCAAATTAAATCTAAGTAAGTAAGTATAATTTACTTAAGAAAAGTTATACATATAGTTAGGTAGTATATTCGATGTCTAGCACTTATAACACAAGTCTAGTTACTTAGATTGGGGCTAGATGGCGATGTGTGGAATGTCCTGTAATATTTATTTATTTAAATATAATATATTTAAACGCGCAATTATATACAGGGTGTCCGGTAATGAATGGATAAGCGGGAACCTACGGATAGAGGACACTGTGCGGATAGAGGACATTATCGGGACAAAAAGTAGGGACAAGTGGGGCACAGTGAAACGAAAAAAGCATTTTTTGAGTTTTATTTAATCAATAGTTATTATCTCAATCTCATTTTTGTACTATTAGAAACTTTGCTTATTAAACTAACAATTAGTAATTTAAATGAGATCAATAATCAACTCTAACCCTATTTTTATTACGGTCTACGGAAACCATTTCTCTGTTTCAATGTACCCCAGATCTGGGATACAATGAAACACGGGGGTGTTTCATTGTATCCCAGATCTGGGGTACATTGAAACAGATGGGGTGCGATGAAAGGCTATAGGGCTTAGTGAATCGTGCGTTTATAACAATCGAAACTCATGCATTTCTGAGACTCATGCCATTTTGCACCAGTTCAACGGCCTCCCGCATATTTTGTTCACTATTTGCAGTCTTTTATCAGTTTTTCGTTGCCTATTTCTCACCATTGTGCACTTTTTCTGTAACATGAAATATCTTATTACATAAGTTATAGATAACTAACACCTATAACCTATACAATACACCAATAAGTGATAATAGATAAAAAAAATATTAACTACCGTGAAATTCCTGTGAAATACCGTTTCATTGAACCCCGTTTGATTGTGCCCCATCACGTCCAAAAAAATGGAAAAGCTAACCATCAATATTTTTACTCTGAGGTTATGGCTGCAAAGTGCCTCAATTAAATCTTAAATATGTAGTTTAATTTAGGAAAAACATGTCACTTACCAATCTTCAACTGTTTTTTCACAAATCACATTGATTTTTAGACTTTAATTTCAACTTTAGACCCTATAAAACAATTTATTCGCTCGCAAATCAAACCAACAACAGGTACTTAGTCTCCATACAACTAACTTCACGCATAACCCGTCGAAGTACGCGATTGGTCGAGTAAAAAGAGGGCGGAAATTTGAAAAATTGAAGATTTTATTTGAATTGTTTCATTGTACCCCGCGTTTTAAAGAACCCCACTTGTCCCTACTGCCCATATTACTGTCAATGAATCAATGTACCCTCATACCAAGTTTTATCTAAATTGGTCCATTAGTTTCGGAGCTTATGCAATACAAACAATCTTTACGCAGCGCACGCAAGCGGAAGCCCTCAAAGATGAATAATTTTCCCCGTTTTTGCAACATTTTTCACTGATGCTTCGCTCCTATTGGTCGCAGCGTAATGATATATAGCTTAAAGCCTTCCTCGATAAATAGACTATCTAACACAAAAATATTTTTTCAATTCGAACCAGAAGTTCCTGAAATCAGTGCGCTCAAACAAACAACGGAAGCCCTCAAAGATGAATAATTTTCCCCGATTTTTCCACATTTCCCACTGATTCATTGCTCCTATTGGTTGCAGCGTAATGTTATATAGCCTAAAGCCTTCCTCGATAAATAGACTATCCAACACAAAAATACTTTTTTCATTACTCATACTCCGAAAGTAGGTCTAAAGATGCATGAAGAGCGTGTAGAAAATAAAATTTCCAGCCTTTTTTTTCTCTTTCACTGACAGCTGTCATGTCAAATTATGGCTTCGCACGACTTGTGCAATGTGCATGTAGCCAGTATCAGTAACATTACGCATAAGGAACTTTAAAAACCTAACCTCCTTGCTTTAAGTAACACCAAAGAATAACACTACATGTATACCTAACCTCTTTGGTCCCAACCTTGTAAGAGGATCAGGTAGTATGGAGTCTCTCATTCACTCTCGTTGTTAGGAAGAATTTTATGTATTATTCGTAATGAAAAGCACAGTGTTTACCTCGGGTGAAAGACTCATTAAGTCCCTCGAACTATTCTCGCCAAACTCCGTCTCGGGACTTGTAATGAGTGACTTTCACACCTAGGATAACAATGTACTATTTCATTACTCATACTCCGAAAGTAGGTCTAAATATGCCTGAAGAGCGTGTAGAAAATAAAATTTCCAGCCCTAGGGCTTTTCACTTTCACTGACAGCTGTCATGTCAAATTATGGCTTCGCACGACTTGTGCAATCTGCATGTAGCCAGTATCAGTATCATACGCATTAGGAACTTCAAAAACCTAACCTCCTTGCTTTTTTTTTACACCAAAGTATAATAATTATGGCTTGGCACGGCTCATGCATACTGCCAGAGTTTAGTACTAAGTAACTATTTTTTCTTATTTTATTATGTTTTTGTGTTAAGTTTAATCTGGTTTTTCATTTATGATTGTGTATTTTTTGTAAATAACATTTTCTAGACAAACCGTGTTACAAAAACTGTAAGTTAAATCTACGGACTTCGTGTCATTTCCCAATGTTGGATTAACTCATTAATAAAAACTTCTTCGGTAAGTACCGCCGTATTTAAGTATTGAATACAAATAGCAGAAACCTAAAAAAACACTACATAATGTATAACCTCTTTGGTCCCAACCTTGTAAGAGGATCAGGTAGTAAGAATACCTAATCATGTGGTATGGAGTCTCATAGTCTCATTCACTCTCGTTGTTATGAAGAATTTTATGTATTATTCGTAATGAAAAGCACAGTGTTTACCTCGGGTGAAAGACTCATTAAGTCCCTCGAACTATTAGCGCCCTCGCTACGCTCGGGCGCCAAACTCCGTCTCGGGACTTGTAATGAGTGACTTTCACACCTAGGATAACAATGTACTATTCAAATCCAACTAGTAGTTCCTGAGATTAGCGCGTTCAAACAAACAAACTCTTCAGCTTCATAATATAGATTTCGCGTTAACAGTATAGTTGACTCAGTCTGAAACTAGATGGCGCTACCGTCGCATTATGCTGCTCTGAATCGCGCAAGCGTTGCGTTTCACTCTTAGATATAGGTTCCGCGGTGTAAAATGAACAGGCAATGGACAAAAGATCGCGATGAAATTTGGTATATGATTTTTGAAAGTTCTACGTCCTTTAATGGATTGTAGGATTATATTACCCTTCTACCCTTGGGTTTGACGACCCATTTGGCACAATGGTCACCATGCCGAACTGCCAAACACAGGGTTGTGGGTTCGATTCCCGCCTTAGACATGTATTTATGCTTAGATATTTGTCTGTGGTCTAGTTGTTTCTATATACGGCTATATTATGCATGTATTATACATATAAACTTTCCTCTGGAATCACTCTATCTATTAAAAAAACCGCATCAAAATCCGTTGCGTAGTTTTAAAGATTTAAGCATACAAAGGGATATAGGGACAGAGAAAGCGACTTTATTTTATACTATGTAGGGGAGACCGAGGGGAGTTGCAACAATTTTGACATTTTGCCTCATAAAACGAATCCTAGCTGTGTAAATATGTAGTATGTAACTAGTACCATTAGATGGCTCATTCTTTCTACTTTGTAATGAATGCATCAACAAAGCTGTAAGTGTAGAATCTGAGGAGCTATTTAATTTTAAATGTCACAAGTCGTTTTGTTTCAACTCCCCTCGTGCTAAGGTGATTTGCAACAGGGGTCGAGGTGAGTTGCAACATGTATTATTTTGATAGAATTAAGGGTTGTAAAGTAAAAACAACCATAACATTCAACGAATTTTATGGTGTTTATTAAAATAAGAAGAAATTCTAACATTAAACATTAACATTTTAGGAAATATTTCATAAATTGAGCAGAGTAAAGGCTTTGCAAAGCTTAAACAAAAAACTATCAACATTTCTTAATAAAATATTATTCACAAACATTAAGAAATGAACTAGTACGACATGAGATCATCACCATCATCATCAAGCTGCATCACGAAGGCTTTTATTATGGACTGTGACTCTTCTACTGCACCAAGGTCATATATCTCCCGACTTACACGCACAATTGCCCAAATGAAGAGGTTAATGAGGAGGTTAAGTGCTGAAACAGCCCCGTAAAACTATACTAACTAAACCATATCTCCTGACTTGATATACCCCTGTCGGTTTTTCTTTTATATTCAGTAGGTATGCTGAAACAAACAAAGAAAAAAAATCAAAAAAATCCAGTGCAAAACCAAATTATCCATACAAAATTCAAACGAGGTGAATTGCAACAGGGTGGTGCAAGTCACCTCAGTGGCAAGAATGCTCCCAATTTCTATTTAATCACAAATTAGCAGAAAACGACAAATAAATGAGCCATACCATCGATAAAATTTGAATCTTGAATCAATAAGCTTTCAAAACGTATATAACATAAACCACAATATAGCCACATTGCTGAAATATATAGGTATCTCTAAATAACGTTTAAAACTTACTTTTTGCGATTTTAGTCACGCGAGTGTCATATCTCAGCAACCGCACATGGTAGGCGATGGACGACTACTGAAGGGTGCGCAGGAGAG
The DNA here is from genome assembly GCA_907269075.1 of Idaea aversata. NCBI lineage: Eukaryota > Metazoa > Arthropoda > Insecta > Lepidoptera > Geometridae > Idaea > Idaea aversata. The sequence continues at coordinate 2,113,717 of OU026083.1, forward strand.
GAAAAGCTTCTCAATCGCGTTATTGCCAACTGGCTAACGGTTTTGGATTTCGAGATGCTAGCACTGTTGCAAAACCCCTCGGTCTCCCCTAGTGACTATGGTTTAAACATTGTTTTGGAATACACGTAGACAGAGAATAAATATAGACCCGCTGCTAAAATAATAATAATAATTACTAGAGTGAGAAGGATTGAACGTCAAATGAGTAAGTGGGAGCAAGACGTATAAGTTTTTTATCTCTATTTGCGTATGCGTTTTTTTTGTTTGACACCAATGTCGTCGGTGGCAAACAAGCGTTTGGTGTCTATCAAAGTTATGTTTTCTTATCCTGTTAGACTATAATTTGTGTTACTTGTGACTTATAGGATACAGCGACCCGTCCCGGCTTCGCACGGCTATATCCGTGGTAAAGTTTATATGTTTAATACATGCATAATATATTATGCATGTATTAAACATATAAACCTTCCTCTTGAATCACTCTATCTATTAAAATTTAAAAAAACCGCATCAAAATCCGTTGCGTAGTTTTAAAGATTTAAGCATACATAGGGATATAGGGACAGAGAAAGCGACTTTGTTTTATACTATGTAGTGATTAAAAAGGAGTAGTTACTAATTAGTGTGCACTTGTGCAGTGATGGTTAATTACTGCTTAGTGGCAATTTGACAACTATATACTTATTGGTATGTTGAAATTCGCTGTCTCACAGTATACGCTGGTTGCTTGTCTATATGTATTCTGTCTACGGGAATAAAGGAGAATTTTTTGAAAATCCTATATAAATATTAATTGTTTAAATCGAATGGCTGAAAATGTGTTCCTCAGTAAAATTCTAACTTGAGAAATGCTCCAGAAAATAATTCATAATAAAACATAACACAAAAACACTTAAGTAGGTAGGTAATAATAAATCTTTATAATAATATTTTCTTAATATTTTAATGATCAATAGGTTACAGCCAATAATTCATAATTAAAACATTGACGGATAACACTTCCAAATTCTTTACCTTAATATTTTATTTTATAAGTAGGTTACAGTAAAAAATAATTCATTATTAGCATTACACAAAAACACTTAAGTACAAATAAATCTTACTATTAATATTTTCTTAATATTTTAATTATCAGTAGGTTAAACTTTAATATTTTAATTATTAGTAGGTTACAGTAAATAATTCTTTATTAACATTACACAAAAACACTTAAGTACAAATAAATCTTACTATTAATATTTTCTTAATATTTTAATTATCAGTAGGTTAAACTTTAATATTTTAATTATTAGTAGGTTACAGTAAATATTTCTTTATTAACATTACACAAAAACACTTAAGTACAAATAAATCTTACTATTAATATTTTCATAATGTTTTAATTATCGGTAGGTTATAGGTAAGTACTTTACCTTAATATTTTAATTATTAGTAGGTTAGGTACAGTGAATAATTCTTTATTAGCATTACACAAAAACACTTAAGTACAAATAAATCTTACTATTAATATTTTCATAATGTTTTAATTATCGGTAGGTTATAGGTAAGTACTTTACCTTAATATTTTAATTATTAGTAGGTTAGGTACAGTGAATAATTCTTTATTAGCATTACACAAAAACACTTAAGTGCAAATAAATCTTACTATTAATATTTACTTAGGTAATATTTGATATATTGTACATTTATTTTTTTCAATTGAAATATCAAAAACATTTAGAAAAATAGACTTTCTCTACATTATAGATAAACATTTGATCAAAAATAATATTTGATGTAGCATATTTTCGATTAAATATGTTTGACCTTCACTTGCACTCTGATGACGTCACCATCTTCGTTATGACGAAATCGACATGTGCTATGCCTAATTAAAAAAAAAACAAATGACAGCCCACTAATAAATATGGACACACTTTGTTTACACAACTTGGGCAATGGAAGACTAATTATTACGCCATTGGTGACGTCACCACGTTCAAAAGTTAAGAAATATTAAAAATAATATTAAAAAAGTGAGAAAATCTCAATAATATTATATATAAGTCTATATTTACGGTCTTAACATTAAGTTAAGTAAACAATAATTTATCATAGGTGAGCGTAGGTATTAAACCGAACATTCCAATGTTTATGCGTAACTTCAATGTGAGCACAACAATATTTTTTAATGAAAATAGCTATAATTATCAACATTAACATATTCAACTTTATTCTTTTATATATATTTTTCTTTTATAAGTCTTCTATTCGTCACCATAACACAAACCCAGATGGCTTATATTATTATTAAACGACGTCATTATTGACATGACGTCACCGGCACAATGACGTCGTCACACAATGGGAGTGACACTGACGTCAATTTTCTTGTGAATGCAGTGCCTTTATTCGCTAAGGTTCAAGTCATCGGGCGCGCGTGATTAAGACTAGATTTCCATACAAAAACTGCCCCCACTCCGCCCCTAATCACGCGCGCCCAACGACTTGAACCTTAGTGAATATAGGCCCTGGTGTTCTATCAATTATCTAGACTTTCTAGACGTTATCACGTCAAAAAATTACAAATACTTTACCTTATTAACTAGGTAGGTAGTAGGTACCTATTGTTTCAATTCTACTTAATATTTTAATGTTCACCCGTGTGCTACCTGGGGCCTTATTCTGCTATTCGGCCAACCATTGTCATTATATCGAGACTCTATTGATATTATTTCGAGATTGTGACTTTATTTGGTATTCTGCTAAAGTTTTAATAACATCGCAATATAATCACTATGGAGTCTCAATGGTATGGTAATATTTACCTTACAGGTGTTGCCTAGCAACATGGTATATGTTGCTAAGCGATATACCGTTTTGACAACTATCGAGATTCCATTGAGCCACGATTCTAGAGCAGAATACTGAAGTGAGTCAGTGGTGTGTCAGTGGTGTTTCGATAGAATAGTTTAACGTTAGGAGAATACCAATTTGATATGTAATGTCATATTTTTGACATAAAATTTCTATTACGATTATATCGACACACTATTGAAATACAATTGTGTTAGCAGACTTGTTTTCTGTAACCTACACAGACAAGTAAGTGAAAGTTCTCAAAGATTTCACTTGAAATGAGTATTCTTTATGTGTTTTTTTAAGTGAGTTTTCTGAATACATCTGAAATCACACCAATCACAAGAGAGGGGTTTCTCACCAGTGTGAGTCAACATATGTCTGGTTAAAAGTGGTTTCAAACTACTCTTGTAATGACATAAATGACAAACGAAAGGTTTCTTACCAGTGTGTTTCATCATATGAACTCCTAAACTACTTTTTAGTGCACATTTAAAGCCACAGATATCACAAGAGAAAGGTTTTAGCATTTTATTTTCTGTGTGATAACGCTTCGTATGCCATTTCAAATTAGATGTAGCACTTCTATACCCACATATCTCACAAATGTACGGCTTTAAGCCCGAATGAGTGTTTAGGTGAACTTCCAAATGATCTTTCCGTTTACATTTATAATCGCAAATATCACAAGAAAATCTTTTTTCGCCGGTGTGTGTTAAGTAATGTCTTTTTAGTTGACCGTTAGTGCGAAATTTGTGATCACAAACATCGCATTTGAATGGTTTTATATCGGTGTGTGTCGTTAGATGTTTTCGCAGCGTAGTCTTAAATGCGCATCTGTAACTACAGATGTGACAAGAGAATGGTTTTTCACCTGTATGTATTTTTATGTGTACAGCTAAATTACGTTTCGTTTTTGCTTGATAACTGCACTCAGTGCAAGCGAAAGGTCGTTGCTTTGAATGTGTTAGCATGTGTTTATTTAAATAACCTTGTGTCACAGCTTTATAACTGCACTCAGTACAGGGAAAAGGTTTGTCACCAGTATGAATTCTTATAATATGATCATTTAATCCACTTTTTGTTAAACATTTGTGTTCGCAAATTTTACAAAAGAGAACTTCCTTAACTTTTTTACTCGACTGCTGAAAAGCTACAAGGTTTTGTTTTGTATATTTAGTATTGTTCAAATTGACTCGTGTCTTCTGAGTAGTCAGCCTTGCCAGTGGCATTTGTTCTGTAGTATCGTAAGGCTCTTCAGTTGGAACGTTGCTAGAGTCTGGGTTTTCTTGAGTAGTCGTAAGTTGTCCTGGAAGCGGTTCGTTTACGTTCATTCCTGTGTATGTTGCAGTACCTGCAATGAGTAGGTGTATTTTTAAATATTTTGGATTTACAACATGGGTACGAAGCATGTATAGCGAATAACGATAGCGCAAATAAATATCGCGAGGGAAACACAAGAATTAGAGTAAACAAACCGCTTCCAGGACACGAACACTAGGCTGCGACTACTCAGGAAAATAAAGAAGATCCCTTACTCTAAAATTTCACTTGAAATGAGTATTCTTTATGTGTTTTTTTAAATGAGTTTTCTGAATACATCTGAAATCACACCAATCACAAGAGAGAGGTTTCTCACCAGTGTGAGTCAACATATGCCTGGTTAAAAGTGATTTTAAACTACTCTTGTAATGACATAAATGACAAACGAAAGGTTTCTTACCAATGTGTTTCATCATAATATGAATTCCTAAACTACTTTTTAGTGCACATTTAAAGCCACAGATATCACAAGAGAAAGGTTTTAGCATTTTATCTTCAGTGTGATAACGCTTCGTATGCAATTTCAAACTAGATGTTTGATTACTTCTATACCCACATATCTCACAAATGTACGGCTTTAAGCCCGAATGAGTGTTTAGATGAACATTCAAATGTGCTTTCAGCTTACATTTATAATCGCACATATCGCAAGAAAATCTTCTTTCGTCGGAATGAATTAAGTTATGTATTTTTAGTTGACCGTTAGTACGACATTTGTAATCACAAACATCGCATTTGAATGGTTTTATATCGGTGTGTGTCGTTAGATGTTTTCGCAGCATACCATTAAATGCGCATCTGTAACTACAGATGTGACAAGAGAATGGCTTTTCACCTGTATGTATTTTTATGTGTACATCTAAATAACTTTTCTTTTTCGCTCGATAATTACACTCAGTGCAAGCAAAAGGTCGCTCATCAGAATGTGTTAGCATGTGTTTATTTAAATAACCTTGTGCCACAGCTTTATAACTGCACTCAGTACAGGAGAAAGGTTTGTCACCAGTATGACTTCTTATATGATATTTTAATCCACTATTTGAAGGAGATTTGTAACCGCAAAAATGGCAAACGAAAGAGACTTTTTCACCAGTGTGAATGTTTTGTGTTTGTTTGTGTGTGAATGTTTTATGTTTTTTTAAGTTACTGTTAGAGCGAAATTTGCGACTGCAAACATCGCATACGAATGGTTTTATATCGGTGTGTGTCATTAAATGTTTTCGCATCATACCCTTAAGAACGCATCTATAGGAACAGACGTCACATGAGAAAGGTTTTTCACCAGTGTGTGTTCTTATGTGACAAATTAACCTACTTTTTGCAGAACATTTGTAATCGCAAAAATTACAAAAGAGAACTTCCTTAACTATTTTACTCGACTGCGGAAAAGGTACAAGGTTTTGTTTTGTATATTCAGTTTGGTTTAAATCAGCTGGTTTCTTCTGAGTAGTCAGCCTTGCCAGCGGTATTTGTTCTGTGGTATCGTAAGGCTCTTCAGTTGGAACGTTATTAGAGTCAGGTTTTTCTTGAGTAGTCGTAAGTTGCCTTGGAAGCGGTTCGTTTACGTTACCTCCTGTGTATGTTGCGGTACCTGCAATCAGTAGGTGGTTTTTTTAATTAATTTGGGTTTACAACATGGGCAAGAAGCATGTATAGCGAATAACGATAGCGCAAATAAATATCGCGAGAGAAACACAAGGATTAGAGTAAACAAACCGCTTCTAGGACACAAACGACTGCGACTACTCAGGAAAATAAAGACGATCCCTTTCTCTAAAATTTCACTTGATATGAGTATTCTTTATGTGTTTTTTTAAGTGAGTTTTCTGAATACATCTGAAATCACACCAATGACAAGAGAGGGGTTTCTCACCAGTGTGAGTCAACATATGAATTCCTAACTTACATTTTATTGCACATTTAAAGCCACAGATATCACAAGAGAAAGGTTTAAGCATTTTATCTTCAGTGTGATAACGCTTCGTATGCCATTTCAAACTAGATGTTTGATTACTTCTATACCCACATATGTCACAAATGTACGGCTTTAAGCCCGAATGAGTGTATAGATGAACTTCCAAATTGTCTTTCCGCTTACATTTATAATCGCAAATATCACAAGAAAATCTCCTTTCGTCGGAATGAATTAAGTTATGTATTTTTAGTTGACCGTTAGTGCGAAATTTGCGATCACAAACATCGCATTTGAATGGTTTTATATCGGTGTGTGTCGTTAGATGTTTTCGCAGCGTAGTCTTAAATGCGCATCTGTAACTACAGATGTGACAAGAGAATGGCTTTTCACCTGTATGTATTTTTATGTGTACATCTAAATAACTTTTCTTTTTCGCTCGATAATTACACTCAGTGCAAGCAAAAGGGCGTTGCTTTGAATGTGTTAGCATGTGTTTATTTAAATAACCTTGTGTCACAGCTTTATAACTGCACTCAGTACAGGGAAAAGGTTTGTCACCAGTATGAATTCTTATAATATGATCATTTAATCCACTTTTTGTTAAACATTTGTGTTCGCAAATTTTACAAAAGAGAACTTCCTTAACTTTTTTACTCGACTGCTGAAAAGCTACAAGGTTTTGTTTTGTATATTTAGTATTGTTCAAATTGACTCGTGTCTTCTGAGTAGTCAGCCTTGCCAGTGGCATTTGTTCTGTAGTATCGTAAGGCTCTTCAGTTGGAACGTTGCTAGAGTCTGGGTTTTCTTGAGTAGTCGTAAGTTGTCCTGGAAGCGGTTCGTTTACGTTCATTCCTGTGTATGTTGCAGTACCTGCAATGAGTAGGTGTATTTTTAAATATTTTGGATTTACAACATGGGTACGAAGCATGTATAGCGAATAACGATAGCGCAAATAAATATCGCGAGGGAAACACAAGAATTAGAATAAACAAACCACCTCTAGGACACGAACACAAGGCTGCGACTACTCAGGAAAATAAAGAAGATCCCTTACTCTAAAATTTCACTTGAAATGAGTATTCTTTATGTGTTTTTTTAAATGAGTTTTCTGAATACATCTGAAATCACACCAATCACAAGAGAGAGGTTTCTCACCAGTGTGAGTCAACATATGCCTGGTTAAAAGTGATTTTAAACTACTCTTGTAATGACATAAATGACAAACGAAAGGTTTCTTACCAATGTGTTTCATCATATGAATTCCTAAACTACTTTTTAGTGCACATTTAAAGCCACAGATATCACAAGAGAAAGGTTTTAGCATTTTATCCTCAGTGTGATGACGCTTCGTATGCAATTTCAAATTAGATATTGCAGTACTTCTATACCCACATATCTCACAAATGTACGGCTTTAAGCCCGAATGAGTGTTTAGATGAACATTCAAATGTGCTTTCAGCTTACATTTATAATCGCAAATATCGCAAGAAAATCTTCTTTCGTCGGAATGAATTAAGTTATGTATTTTTAGTTGACCGTTAGTGCGACATTTGTAATCACAAACATCGCATTTGAATGGTTTTATATCGGTGTGTGTCGTTAGATGTTTTCGCAGCATACCCTTAAATGCGCATCTGTAACTACAGATGTGACAAGAGAATGGCTTTTCACCTGTATGTATTTTTATGTGTACATCTAAATAACTTTTCTTTTTCGCTCGATAATTACACTCAGTGCAAGCAAAAGGTCGCTCATCTGAATGTGTTAGCATGTGTTTATTTAAATAACCTTGTGTCACAGCTTTATAACTGCACTCAGTACAGGGAAAAGGTTTGTCACCAGTATGAATTCTTATAATATGATCATTTAATCCACTTTTTGTTAAACATTTGTGTTCGCAAATTTTACAAAAGAGAACTTCCTTAACTTTTTTACTCGACTGCTGAAAAGCTACAAGGTTTTGTTTTGTATATTTAGTATTGTTCAAATTGACTCGTGTCTTCTGAGTAGTCAGCCTTGCCAGTGGCATTTGTTCTGTAGTATCGTAAGGCTCTTCAGTTGGAACGTTGCTAGAGTCTGGGTTTTCTTGAGTAGTCGTAAGTTGTCCTGGAAGCGGTTCGTTTACGTTCATTCCTGTGTATGTTGCAGTACCTGCAATGAGTAGGTGTATTTTTAAATATTTTGGATTTACAACATGGGCACGAAGCATGTATAGCGAATAACGATAGCGCAAATAAATATCGCGAGGGAAACACAAGAATTAGAGTAAACAAACCGCTTCCAGGACACGAACACTAGGCTGCGACTACTCAGGAAAATAAAGAAGATCCCTTACTCTAAAATTTCACTTGAAATGAGTATTCTTTATGTGTTTTTTTAAATGAGTTTTCTGAATACATCTGAAATCACACCAATCACAAGAGAGAGGTTTCTCACCAGTGTGAGTCAACATATGCCTGGTTAAAAGTGATTTTAAACTACTCTTGTAATGACATAAATGACAAACGAAAGGTTTCTTACCAGTGTGTTTCATCATAATATGAATTCCTAAACTACTTTTTAGTGCACATTTAAAGCCACAGATATCACAAGAGAAAGGTTTTAGCATTTTATCTTCAGTGTGATAACGCTTCGTATGCCATTTCAAACTAGATGTTTGATTACTTCTATACCCACATATCTCACAAATGTACGGCTTTAAGCCCGAATGAGTGTTTAGATGAACATTCAAATGTGCTTTCAGCTTACATTTATAATCGCAAATATCGCAAGAAAATCTTCTTTCGTCGGAATGAATTAAGTTATGTATTTTTAGTTGACCGTTAGTGCGACATTTGTAATCACAAACATCGCATTTGAATGGTTTTATATCGGTGTGTGTCGTTAGATGTTTTCGCAGCATACCCTTAAATGCACATCTGTAACTACAGATGTGACAAGAGAATGGCTTTTCACCTGTATGTATTTTTATGTGTACATCTAAATAACTTTTCTTTTTCGCTCGATAATTACACTCAGTGCAAGCAAAAGGTCGTTCATATGAATGTTTCAGCATGTGTTTCTTTAAATGACCTTTTGTCATACCTTTATAACTGCACTCATTACAGGAGAAAGGTTTGTCACCAGTATGACTTCTTATATGCTCATTTAATCCACTTTTTGTTAAATATTTGTGTTCGCAAATATTACAAAAGAGAACTTCCTGTACTTTTTTACTCGACTGCTGAAAAAGTACAAGGTTTTGCTTTGTATATTTAGTATTGTTCAAATTGACTCGTGTCTTCTGAGTAGTCAGCCTTGCCAGCGGTATTTGTTTTGTGGTATCGTAAGGCTCTTCAGTTGGAACGTTACTAGAGTCCGGTTTTTCTTGAGTAGTCGTAAGTTGCCTTGGAAACGGTTCGTTTACGTTACCTCCTGTGTATGTTGCGGTACCTGCAATCAGTAGGTGGTTTTTTTAATTAATTTGGGTTTACAACATGGGCACGAAGCATGTATAGCGAATAACGATAGCGCAAATAAATATCTCGAGAGAAACACAAGGATTAGAGTAAAAAAACCGCTTCTAGGACACAAACGACTGCGACTACTCAGGAAAATAAAGACGATCCCTTTCTCTAAAATTTCACTTGATATGAGTATTCTTTATGTGTTTTTTTAAGTGAGTTTTCTGAATACATCTGAAATCACACCAATCACAAGAGAGGGGTTTCTCACCAGTGTGAGTCAACATATGCCTGGTTAATTGGAATTTCGATCTACTCTTGTAATGACATAAATGACAAGCGAAAGGTTTCTCACCAGTGTGTTTCATCATATGAATTCCTAACTTACATTTTATTGCACATTTAAAGCCACAGATATCACAAGAGAAAGGTTTAAGCATTTTATCTTCAGTGTGATAACGCTTCGTATGCCATTTCAAACTAGATGTTTGATTACTTCTATACCCACATATGTCATAAATGTACGGCTTTAAGCCCGAATGAGTGTATAGATGAACTTCCAAATTGTCTTTCCGCTTACATTTATAATCGCAAATATCACAAGAAAATCTCCTTTCGTCGGAATGAATTAAGTTATGTATTTTTAGTTGACCGTTAGTGCGAAATTTGCGATCACAAACATCGCATTTGAATGGTTTTATATCGGTGTGTGTCGTTAGATGTTTTCGCAGCGTAGTCTTAAATGCGCATCTGTAACTACAGATGTGACAAGAGAATGGCTTTTCACCTGTATGTATTTTTATGTGTACATCTAAATAACTTTTCTTTTTCGCTCGATAATTACACTCAGTGCAAGCAAAAGGTCGTTCATATGAATGTTTCAGCATGTGTTTCTTTAAATGACCTTTTGTCATACCTTTATAACTGCACTCATTACAGGAGAAAGGTTTGTCACCAGTATGACTTCTTATATGCTCATTTAATCCACTTTTTGTTAAATATTTGTGTTCGCAAATATTACAAAAGAGAACTTCCTGTACTTTTTTACTCGACTGCTGAAAAAGTACAAGGTTTTGCTTTGTATATTTAGTATTGTTCAAATCAGCTCGTTTCTTCTGAGTAGTCAGCCTTGCCAGTGGCAATCGATCTGTAGTATCGTAAGGCTCTTCAGTTGGAACGTTGCTAGAGTCCGGATTTTCTTGAGTAGTCGTAAGTTGTCCTGGAAGCGGTTCGTTTACGTTAATTCCTGTGTATGTTGCGGTACCTGCAATCAGTAGGTACATAATATATTAGAATTTTTGTTTGCACGCGGTATATAGCAATATATTTAGATTAACGACTTTATGCTTGCACTAATTGCAGTTTTAAGCAGTCAGAAATGCTTATTTAAGTAGTCATATGAAAATCTGTATTTACAGATGCGCATTTAAAGATTAATGCTGCGAAAACATTTAATGACACACACCGATGGAAACCCATTTTGAATGCGAATAAACATTACTTAATACATTCCGACGAAAGAAGATTATTTTGCGATATTTGCGATTATTATAAATGTAAGCTGAAAAAAAAGGTTTAAAAGTTCATCTATACACTTATTCGGGCTTAACGCCGTACATTTGTGAAATATGTGGGTATAGAAGTAGTACAACTACTGCTCATTTATAATGGCATATGAAACGTTATCACACTGCGGATAACATGCTACACGAGTATCACGTATCAGTAGAAGAGTACACGGACAAGAAAATGAATAAAAATAAAATTAAACAGACAGAATATGAAAACAATCACACAGAATAAATTAATGGGCACATTAAAAAATAAGTCCGGGATGCCCTGTGTTTCCCTAAATGGACCGACCTCAGCTGACATTAATGACAATAAACATGACAAATATCCGGTTTTGAATAACCTTTTAACCAGACACTATGTTGACTCACACTGGTGAGAAACCTCTCTCTTGTGATTGGAGTGATTTAAGATGTATTCAGAAAATTCAAAATAACTTTAACTTACCTTTTGTTTGTTTAGTGTCTTGTTTCTTTCTTTTAACTTTTACGGGAACATCCCTTTTTACCAATTTAGCAGGAACTTCCATTTTTGCCGATTCTTCAGTATTTATTTTCCGCTTCGCAGGAACATCTTTTTTAGTTAATTTGGCAGGAACTTCGTTTTTATCCAATGATACTTGACTCTTGCGCTTTGCAGGAACGACCTTTTTAGTTAATGTGGAAGAAACTTCAGGTTTAGACAATGATTCTTGATTTACACTTTTAAAACTTGCAGTATCATTATTTTTCGCCAATTTTGTAGGAACATCCTTTTTACCCAATATGGTAAGAACAATCTTTTTAGCTACTCTGCTAGGAACATTCCTTTTGGCCAATCTGGTAGGGACATCTTTTTTGGACAACCTAGTACGAACATCTTTTTTGGCCAAACTGGTAGGAACCACTTTTTCGGTCAATATGTTGGGAACATCATTTTCGGCCAATCTGGTTGGAACATTATTCTTGGCTTCCGCAGGTACTTTCTTGTTGGGAAACGACTCTTGAATACTTACGTGATTTTGTAAAACTGAACCAGCTTTTTCATTTGTATCACTTTCATCATGTAATATAACATGTTGATTATTCGCATTTTCAATGTCATCGTGAACTAGATCATTCGTTTCATCTCCCGAATCGTTTCTATGTGACAAATCATCTCTTTTATTGGAATGGTTCGTAGTTTCAGTTCCCGCGTCATTTAATGCAATACTAACCTCTTCTTTGGTTTCAATTAATGGATCTTGACAGTTTTCCATTTCAAAAAAATTTAATACAGCTACAAGGTCTTCGGTATCTTGAAAGCAATCATTTTTAGCATCTTCGGTATTATTAAATTCGTCAATTTCAGGACTAGCGTTTTCTATATTATGAAATTCTTCATTTACAATGATAGCATCAGCGGTATTATGAATGATATCATCTTCGGTATTATGTGATTCATTATTTTTACCTTGGCTTTCACGATTTCCGCTGTCATTTCCGTTACTAATGTCCTTGACTGCATCTGATTCAGTATTAGGGACAGTTGAATCGTCATTAGATTCTCTCTTAACTAAAATAAATACAACATTCATTACAGCGTCATCTAGGCTTTAACTAAGCAAAGCTAAAATAAGTCTTTAAGTAAAATTATTATACAAGAAACTATAAGACTCGAAACAAATATTTGTATGTACGTATATCAAATAAACAGTTGTTCGGCGGAGGGGATCGAACCCGAAATCTATGGTCACACACATGCATTGAAGCATAAAAACCACGCAAGGCCACTCTTTGTAATACTTAGAAAAACGTAACTAAGACTCTACTCTATGTCTGTCTGTCTGTCACTAGGCTGTATCTCATGAACCGTGATAGATTATTGTTTCACAGATTATGTTTTACTGTTGCCGCTAAGTAGTATTCTTCTTCTTTGCGTGTCGATTCCGAATATAATGGCACGGAACCCTTCGTGCGCGAGTCCGACTCGCACTTGGCCATGTTTTTTTTATATTGTATGTAATTTAAAAATAATTATGTATCTATAATATGCATTGCAATATAATATTTATACTCTGCGCCGTACAATTATGATGGCTTGCTGCGGCAGCGCCGACCTGAGCCGATTGTCGTTTGTATGTCAAGTTCAAAATCTCTCTAAACCATTTAGAAAAATGCATGCATGGAATGACATTAGCACATTCCCGTACCGCGTGTCCGCCGGAACGCGGCTACAATTTTGTCTTGACAAAATCTAGGAATCTTGACTCGATAATTTTTTATTGTCTTCATGTCGGTACAGTCTCTAGATTAAATTAATATTCATTTATTTTAGTTAATGGAGATCCATATTGTTCGGCGTGACCGGCGGCGTGGCGCATAATGATATAGGGCGCGGAGTATAATTATCAATTTATGTAATTTTACCTTTTTCCTTTAAAATATATTGTTCCAGAGGATATTTTATTAATTTTACAATTAATTGCCTGTTTCCCATGAGTTTGTTTACAGCTTCAATAATATTGTTGCCTCTTTCTTCGTCATTTGTTTCATCATCAACATTATTATCATCCGCTACCACATCATCAGATTCATCTTTGGATTCTTTAATAACATCGTTAAATATGACATCCTTTGGTACCGATGCATCATTTTCGTCATCTGACACAATTGTACTGTCAAACTCCGCGTCAGATTCTTCAGCAGGATTGTCGTTTGACAATTCTGCTGCTTGATTGTCATCTTTTGACAATTCTGTTGATTTAGGATAGTCACAATCATCATGGTTAGATTCTAGATCGGATTCGTAGCTGAAATAGACTCTTCTGGTAGATCTAATGTCAGGATCGTCAGTTCCATCTTCTGACTTAATTCTAACTGTGTCAGACGTTTCGATGTTGACATTTTCAGTTTCATTTGACACAGTGTTATTTATGTCACTTTCATCATCATCCTTGTCGCTTTCAATATCATCAATAGACAGTGGCAGTTTGCGTTTAAAACTAGGACTTTTGATTTGATTATAAATGCGGTTTTCATTTTCAATTTTAACGACTGATATATAGTTGCTTTCACTATTTGAACGATGAATATCATTATTTTCACAGTTCTGTGCCACACTATCGTTTTTGTCGTTTTCTGTTGACAAAATTTTAAATTGTTTTAGGATCTTACCTCATCGGGACGCCCCATGGCGACGGCAACGGCTATTTGTCCATGGCTACCTTAAGTCGCAAAATAGAGTAGCCACTGGCTACTGTCTGTCACAAGAACCAAGCTAGTATTTCCTTATTGGCGCCCCGTTGGACAGTGAGTGAGGTAGACGCAGCTTACACGTATACATTATACCGGCTACTGTAGCTACGTCACCAGGATGACAGAGTATCCAGTCTCCACAAAGCACATCGTCGGTCGTGGCTACGCTTTCGAACTGGCGACGTCGTTAATTGTTTAGATACGTAGCCGACGATGTCGCCATGGCGTCCCGGTGAAGTAGGGCCCTTAGATGTTAAAAGTTGCGCCCCGTGGTTCTACTCGCTTAGATATTGAATGAAAAAACAAATTGTGATAAATTGTGTGAGTTTAAAAAGTCTTTATTTCCCTTAACAAAACCTCCAAATTATAAAAAAAAACACCTGATGTATCCCCTGAGAGATAGGGGCATAGGGAATCTGCAAGGCGCTCTGATCTAAATTTAATTTTAATTTTGACTTTGACTTTCGAGGCCTGACCGGCCTGACCGGCCTGCCTGTTAGGGGACACGACTGGCGTGACAGAAAAGTTGTTCGTCTAGACGTCTAAACATCTCCTTTCATTTTACAATACCTTCGTCGAAACACTGTTATTATCAAAGGAATGATAGAAAACAAATATATGAAAACTTACCTTTCTTTATAGAATTATCTTGTAAAGTAACAGATATATATTCAGTCGTCGAGGCCGTGTATTTGTATAGAGGTTTCGCTGAAGATTTTAACTGAAAAGAACAATAACAAGACCTCTTTAGTTGGGAACATTTTTGCACCAACCTTTCGTGTGCAAGCCCAACTCGCACTTGGCCTGTCTTTGTTGGTAAACCTACCTCAGTTTGGTCATGAATCCATAATTCCAACGCCTTGTTTGACCTCCTAGCAGCTTCTATGAAGCGTCCACATTTAAGCAACTCCTTGAGACACATATGACATAATGTCTCGGGGAACTTCCGCCTTTTCAACTGCAATATGGAAAACATACATCATTTATAATCAGTCATATCCTAATCTATATAATATTATAAAGTGGAAAGATTTTTTTGTTTGCTTTTTTGTAATGAATAGGCTCTGAAACTACAGGACCGATTTTGATGAAAATTGGTATGAGGATACATTGATTCATTGGGAGTGTTATAGGATTTATATCCCGATATTTCTACGGGAACGGAACTGACGCGGGTGAAACCGCGGTGCGCAGCTAGTAAGTATATATTATATAGAAAAACACTCTCTAAGAAATCTCTGCAACTACAAGAGCTACGAGTCTTACGAGCACGCGCTACGAGAATGCGCTCTGCGGCTGTTAACATGTTGTAAATGGTACCTACCCCTCGTAATTTTACAGGGAGTATTTCTGGGGTTAGACATTCCCCAAAAAAATTGCAGCCCAAACTTCGATGACACCTCTTAAACAGTCCAGCCCATTAGATTAATAGCATAAGATCTAATTTCTGAAAATGTAAGATACCAACCTGTATTCCAGAGAGTTTTTTGTAATATTTAGCCAGAAGCGGCTTAGAAACGTGATATAAGTCTAAATTATCAGATAAACACACACGACACACAGACGGACAGGCCATAGTTGATAAAAATTAACACTTTTTATCACTATTGAATAAACATGATGTATTATTTTCACGAAACATTGTCTTACTACCGATAGTTTCACAGAATACTAAGCGTCATTATTATAATCAGATAGACGCTTGGTAAATCGTATTTCGTCACAGATAATCAAATTACAAGCAATGTTATTTGAATCTCAACTTTTATCTGCTGATGGCATTCGTAGAATTTCAAAACAAACATGGGTTTTTTTAATAAGTAGCTAACAAGGTTGCTAGGTTATGTAAATTGTGACAAAAATTAAAACTATGGTATTTATTTATGTTCTCGTATAATTTGTTTCTTAAACTTTTTCAACCTATTGATTTTACAAAAATTTTTGTTAAATATATTTATCGACTGCATATTGTTAATTATTTTACTCATAAAATTAGGAAATCAAGAAAATTTCTTCTTACGTTTCCAGTGAATTTAAATTCACCTCATTTTTGTAACTTTAATATTTTTATGGTTGTAACACCATAATTATTCAAAATGACAGTGACGGTTGAAACGTTTTGTTCTTGCTACATGGCACGGAACACTTTTACTCCTAGCGGCTACATGGTCTTTGTAGGCAGAAAATAAGTCTATAAAGCTGGGACACATTGCTCGGACGCGTCCGACAGCCGCGACTTATAGGCATTTCATAGGCATCTGTATAATGTAAATGTATGTAACTGTACACACTGTCGGACGTAAGTCGCGGACGTGACCTTGGGTTGCCCTTGAACGTTCGGACGTTCTAGAGCAGGGATGCACAGAACGCGGCCCGCCGCCCGGTCGAATACTGGTGGCCCGCCGACAGCAAAAATAATACTCTCGTACATTCGAAAAATATTGAATTCTATTCCAGAATAAAAACCAAAAAAATAATTGTTCGATAAGTAATTTTAATCTCGCGCGTGTGCTATTAAGTGCGCTTATCAGTGCGCCGTGCGTGCTTCGGTAACACCGGTCGGTAATGTTCGTGCTGATCTCGGTTAAATTCGTTTACTTAAGGAAGCGAGGCGCTATTTTGTTTGGAAAGTTTGGAAGCAGTTTTACGTGTTGCTACAAGTACATTTGAGCCAAATATATAAAAGATTGTAAGCACTATGCAGTGCCACGCTCATTTTTCAATTTCAATACCTACATTATTATCAATTCTTTATTGTCTTTAATTACCTATACCTACTTCTGGCGGCCCGCCATCAGTTCATGATTTGCCCGAGTGGCCCCTAGTCTTAATCCCCCTTATTCCAAAACGAAGTCTAAAAATTAAACTACGTTTTAGTGAGATTAAAACCATGGACTTAGATAAACGTTATTACAAAAAGAAGTTTACCGCTAAAACCAGGTTTGTCTGTCCTGTCAAAGATAAACTGCCGAGCACCCTAGTTTAACTAACTTAGTACGAAGTTTCTAACCTCAAAAAATTAAATTCTGACGTTCACCTTTTCCTCGTTACTCCAATTCTCGCTCCTTTTTAGGGTACCATACCCAAAGGGTAAAAACGGGGCCCTCTTACTAAGACTTCGCTATCCGTCCGTCTTCTGTCCGTCACCAAGCTCTATCTCAAGAACCGTGATAACTAGAGAGTTGAAATTTTCACAGATTTTAACAACATATTACGTAAACCTACTAAAAACATAAATAAGTAAATATTTTTAGTACGTACTTATGTTCAAAGAGGATATAATCACTACGTTTTCTTATGTTTTTGAGAAATTTAGGTTATTTTCATGTTTACTTAATTTTTTTTTTTATACTTCTAAAGGGGCAGGCAAAAGGCTTAAAGGCTTAACTCGAGCCGCGTTCCGATATACGCTACATAAATTGATGAATTTAAATACAACAACGTAATCGCGAACATAGAATAACAAATACAAGTCACACTATTTCACAATAATTGAACACACAATTTATATTTTTATCACTTTAGTATTCGATTTCTTATATAAGTTTTTAATATTTACTCACTTACCACCATTTTGTGAAAAGGAACGGTGTTTCGAACGCTGAACGAACAAAAGAATGGTTTGTTTCGAGTTTGCTATCTATTGTCTATGGTTGCGACTAAAACCAGGGATTTTCTGGTCCTTGGTCTATTTACTTTTTGTAATAAGAATCAATTTTAAACCAAAACTAACACAAAAACCTAGATCTTTTAGTACAGGTTTAAACTATGGTTTTGCAGTTTTTTTGTAATAAGAGGGAATGAGTCTGTGCATCCCTGCCTTGAGCGTTCTGGCCAGCCGGATGTTTTTATCAGCCGAAAACGTCCGCGGATGGTGTGCATTGGGTGCGGGATGCGTCCGCACGTCAGAAGGACAGAAGTTTGTCTGTGCGTGCAATAAAATCTACCTACTAGAATCTACCAAGCCTTGTTCCAAATTCATTTTGGAATAGGTACCTACCATTTTTCTGAATTGTCAAAAATACTGATTTTCTGACAAATCTAATAAACTATGTAGGTACCGTTATTACTAAATTATCTGACTACTGAATCATCGTTCTCTTTGCCTCAAATCTACCAAAAAAGTAGAAATCTATTAATAGTGGTCACACTGCCTGCCCTCACTGCCGCGCCGCCGCCTGATTCGCAAGTGCGTCCGAATGACCGTGCACAGTGCACACTAATCAGTCGCGGCTGTAGGTCACGGGGCTGTCGGACGCGTCCGATAATATTATGTTCCCAGCTTTAGTGTCAACTACTTCGGTAATGTTCTTTTAAGTGTAGGTACCTACCAAAGCATCGCTCCGAGTAAATTTTCATATTTTGCTCTTACAAATGTAAGATGGGAATCTGTAGACATGGAAACCTGTAAACATGGCAATCTGTAGACATGGGAATCTGTAGAAATAAGAATGTGTACAAACAAAGAGGATACTGTAGGCATGAGAATCTGTAGACATGGAAATCTGTTAATACGGGAATCTGTAGCACATTAGTAAGTAGGTATATTGAAAATCTGAAAAATTGGGAATCTGTAGACATGGAAACAAAGCGTTTAAAGTAAGTAGGTTTATGTCTAATACCTACATTAAAATTAGCTAATATCGCTTTGTTTCCATGTCTACAGATTCCCAATCTTTCAGATTTGCACAAATTTTAAATTGCACAATCGCAAAAATTGGATAACTTATGCCTTTATATGTAATTCAATGTCTTTTTGGTTCCGGTGCAATAGGTACGTAGGTACAGACCTTGTATTCTAATGGAAAGGAGAAGGATTAATAATGTTTCTCGGGTTGGGCAGAATATATTAAACTGGGGTAAAGTATGACGATGTGGCTGTAATAATTCCTTCCGCGATTATAGTAGGTACTTACATGCGCATCCATTTCCGCTATGGGCCATGATTCATGGCCCGACCTATAAAATAAGTAGAAGTCGGTTCCAGCACTCGCCGGCCGCTCCCGCGTGTCCACTCGCTATGCTCGCTCGACTCGTGCGCTGTGGTCGCAGTTCTAACCTAACCTATCCGTGTCGGTTCTGTGACAGAAACCCCCTACACAGAAGTGACAGAAGTTTGTTCGCTGTCATGCCCTCTATCGATTGGCATGGGTCTCAAAATGCACCGCGCATTTTTGTAAAATCAAAGAACAACACGTTTCGTTAAATATCCCGTTTCCGAGACGCTTTAGCGATCCGGTTTAAGGCATCATTTGTTCGCTGTCATGCCCTCTATCGATTGACATGGGTCTCAAAATGCACCGCGCATTTTTGTAAAATTAAAGAACAATACGTTTCGTTAAATATCCCGTTTCCGAGACGCTTTAGCGATCCGGTTTAAGGCATCATTTGTTCGCTGTCATGCCCTCTATCGATTGGCATGGGTCTCAAAATGCACCGCGCATTTTTGTAAAATCAAAGAACAACACGTTTCGTTAAATATTCCGTTTCCGAGACGCTTTAGCGATCCGGTTTAAGGCATCATTTGTTCGCTGTCATGCCCTCTATTGATTGGCATGGGCCTCGAATTGCACCAATAAAAAAAAACACTGTGTCAAGCTCCCATACTAAATGTCCTGAGCCCTTTTTTCGAATACCAATTACAGTAAAATAACATTAAACGGCTCACGATCAGATAGTCTAAGTAGCAAAACGTCAAACAAAGCGAAAAGTCTAGTGAGCAATCTGCCTAGTTAGCTAATCGCCCATGTAGCAAAACGTCTAACTATCAAGAGGTCTATATATGAAAACGTCTATATAGGAAATCGTCAATTTCTTAAAATGCCTGGACACTTAACCACAAAAATGATTATAATAATACCATTTGAGGGCAAGTATTACATACATGCAAACTCTACAGACCTTCAAACTCCTTGATTTATTGTTTTGTTTTGTTTGTTTAATTAAGTTTGTTGTGTCGGAGAAGATTATTTTAGTTTAATCAAATTTTAAAAAAAAACTTGAGAGGTGTCAGGTCCCAGCCACGAAGGCAGCGGCGCGACAGCGGCGCGATTCAATGCATGGATTTAGACGGAACCGGCCACGATGGCAGCGGCGCGGCGAGCGGGGCGGGCGCGGCGAACGAGCGGCGAGCGGTGCCGCGTCAACTCCATTGACGTAGTGTTGTGCTTTTCATTTTACTCGATAACTATCGACTATCGGTTTTCAATTGATTTATTGGTGGAAAATCAGGTGCTTTTAAAGTGTGGAAAATTAACAATTAGTTAGTTTAATTATTTTATCTAGGAATGGATCGAATTACAGAGTTTGTCATTGTTTTTAATTTATGTAAAATAGCTGTTGCCCGCGACTTCGTACGCGTGGTAGTTTTGTTTTATATACTAAAACCTTCCTCTTGAATCATTCTATCTATTAAAAGAACCGCATCAAAATCCATTGTATAGTTTGAAAGATCTGAGCATACATACAGACAGCGGGATGCAATTTTGTTTTATGCTTTGTAGTTCATAATACAATTTTTTTTTCTTCTCAAACCAAATATCTTTATTATAAACATTCGTCATTGTGTGTCGTGACACACTACAGACCGACTGACGAAGAAATTGGTATCAAAAAAAAACAGCGCACTCCGGCAGTGCAGGCAGAAGTGAAAACTGTATATCTGTGTAAAATCTCATCTGTCGCGCTGTTTAACTGTGTAAAATCTCATCTGTGAAATCTCATCTGTCGCGTCAAATCTCATCTGTCGCGAGAACGGCTGAAAATGCTCACCCACAAAAGTGCCCAACGCGCCTTAAGAAGTTTTCACTTAAAAAAAAACAGCGCACTCCGGGAGTGCAGGCAGAAGTGAAAACTGTATATCTGTGTAAAATCTCATCTGTCAAATCTCATCTGTCGCGAGAACGGCTGAAAATGCTCACCCACAAAAGTGCCCAACGCGCCATAAGAAGTTTTCACTTCAAAAATGTTGTCGTCTTCGTTGAGACATTTCGGCTTTAATAAAAAATTGCGACTAAAATAGAGAAAAAAAAAATAATAAATTTGGATTAAGAATATTGTAAATAGTAAGCGATTTACATTGTGATTGCAAAAGAAAAATAATGAAGGTCATCACAATGTAACTAACAGCTTACTATATTTACAATATTCTTAAAAAAAATTAAGTAAATTTTATTTTCTATTTTGTACCTACCTACTTTACTTATCGATACTGCACTACAAATAATATGTTGTTGTGTAAGTGTAACAATAAGAACACTACCAAATTTACCTTTCAAACAAAAGCAACAAATCAAAATCGGTTCATCCGTTCGGTAGCTACGATGCCACAGACGGACACACACACACTTTTCAAACTTATAACACCCCGTTGTTTTTGCGTCGGGGTTGAAAATATATAGTCTTGTGAAAGAGAAAAAGATCCAAACGAAGCCAAAAGACGCAAATTAACTAAATACCCCCCCACTCGGGCATATCTGCTTACATTCGGTTGTTAATCTTGATATTATCCCCCATAACTTTCAGACGGCTAAATCGATTTCGATCAAACATAGCTAAGAACACTCCCGACTAAATCACCTTTCAAACAAAAAAAACTAAATCTAAATCGGTTCAACCGTTCGGGAGCTACGATGCCACAGATATACACGTCAAACTTATAACACCCCATCATTTTTGCGTCGGGGGTTAAAAATAATTTCGATGGCGGCGCCTCTACTGTCTTGGCGCCTGTGTGCGCTGCACACTTCGCACACAGGGGCGGCGCGGTCCTGTCACTGACCAGTACGGATAGTCTAGTACAAAAAGTATGAAACAATATCATTTTTCACTGACACTGATGGAAAATCAGGGTACGGCACTGTGTCGTCACTGAGCTGTGCGAATAGGCCTTAAGGCCCACTGTCCGTCTGTCTGTCACCAGGCTGTATCTCATGTACCGTGATAGTTAGACAGTTGAAAATTTCACTGATGATGTTTGATGCCAAAACAAAAGAAAAAATATATAAGTAATCCCACACAACATGGTACGGAACCTTTCGTGCGCGAGTCCAACTCACACTTGGCCGGTTGATTGCAACGAGACGCATAATCTCACTTCCAGGACTAGAATTCCATAATAATATGTAAAAATAAAACAAAAATTCAATTTTTAATTTTTGAAGTGAAAACTTCTTTAGCGGCGTTGAGCACTTTTTCTGTAATGGGTATAAAATCTTAAACTCGCGTCAGGACACGTGACCTGATCGAAAAAGCGTAAGACGGATGGAGAGTAGACAGCTATTTAAGACGTACATATGGTATTTTTTAACGGACGACTATTGACGGACGACAAATGTCGGACGACTATTTGTTGGACGACAAATGTCGGACGACTATTTGTCGGACGACTATTGAAGGACGACAAATGTCGGACGACTATTTGTTGGACGACAAATGTCGGACGACTATTTGTCGTCCGACTATTATTTTTTTTTCATCTAAAACTCTTTTTGCGTATGTTCTCGCGACATATGAGATTTTACACAGATATACAGTTTTCACTTCTGCCTGCACTCCCGGAGTGCGCTGTTTTTTTTTATATTAAATCTATCTATCTACTAATATATAAAATTCTCGTGTCACGGGGTTCAAACTTGAACTCCTCCGAAACGGCTCGACCGATTCTCATGAAATTTTGTGAGCATATTCAGTAGGTCTGATAATCGGCCAACATCTATTTTTTATTTTGTTTCCTTTAGTTTTTTTTTTTAAATGGCAAAACAACGTTTGCCGGGACAGCTAGTCTAAGTATAAAAGAAAAGTATATACAGCCGGATTGTCCTGTCTCAATATCGACTAAAGATGTTACCAATATAATTAAGAATATGACTAGAGGAAAATCTCCGGGACATGACGGGCTTAGTGTCGAGCACCTCCAGCATGCTGGCGTTCACCTGCCTAGGGTTCTGTCAATGTTTTTCAACATGTGTATTCGGCATGCATATCTTCCAGCATCCATGATGAAGACTATTGTGGTGCCTCTTTGTAAGAATAAGACTGGTGATCCGTCTGACCTATTGAATTATAGGCCAATATCATTGGCAACAATTATTGCCAAAGTTTTAGATAGTTTCTTGAATAGTATGTTAACTAAACATCTCCAGATTAGTGACGCACAGTTTGGTTTTAAGGCTGGACACTCAACTGAAGCTGCAGTTATGTTTTTGAAACAGACTGTTCGTTACTATACTGATAGAAGTACACCAGTATACGCGTGCTTTCTGGATCTTTCAAAGGCATTCGATCTGGTGCCTTACGATATTCTTTGGCAAAAACTTCGTGGTGAGACGGATCTTCCTTCCGAGATAGTTGACATGTTTAAATTTTGGTATGAGAATCAGACTAATTGTGTGAGGTGGGCTGGTTGCTATTCTGACGAGTACAGGTTGAGGTGCGGAGTGAGACAGGGCGGACTGTCTTCCCCAAATCTCTTCAATCTGTTTGTGAACCGTCTGATTGTGAGGCTCAGCAGAACCATGGTCGGTTGCTCAATAGACGGTATAAATATCAATCATATCAGTTACGCTGATGACATGGTTTTGCTTTGTCCTTCAGTCAGTGCGGTCAGAAAGCTGCTGGCTGTTTGTGAAGAGTATGCGGTGATCCATGGACTCAGGTACAATGCCAAAAAGAGCGAACTCTTGGTTTTTCAACCCCGCGGTCCACACAAAATCGTAGAGGTTCCCTCGGTGTCACTAGACAACAGTCCTCTCAAGTTAGTTCAGCAATTCAAGTACCTGGGTCACTGGGTCACCAGCGACTTGTCAGACGACGCTGACATTGAGAGAGAGAGGAGAGCCTTGTCGGTGAGGGCTCATATGTTGGCGAGCAAGTTTGCGCGTTGTAAGACGACGGTAAAGAGAACCCTCTTCAGAGCATATTGTCAGTCGTTTTACACGTGCAGCTTGTGGACCACATATTCTAAGACCTCCTTGAGGACATTGTGCACACAATATAATAATTCGTATAGGATGCTGCTGGGGCTTCCGCGTTATTGCAGCGCGTCAGGCATGTTTGCGGAAGCTGCGATAGATGGTTTCCACGCTATATTGAGGAAAAGAATAGCCTCCCTGATGCGGCGTGTGCGCGGGAGCGTCAACAGCATCCTAGGTGTGTTGGCTGATAGGCCGGACTGTCCGATGTGGAAACACTGGATAAGTGTCCACGTCGGACGCTCAGATAAGCAATGACGAGCGTCGTCTAGCTCATTTGTTGTGATTGTACTTGTATACGGGCTGTTTTCCGCAATCAGACCTCTTTAGTTGGGTCCCCTGTTTGTTGTGATTATTTTACCTACAACATTTAATTTCAATTTTTGATTCAATTTAATTTTAATTTTAATTTAATGTTAATTTCAGTTGGATAATTTTGATTTATATTTTTAATTTTTATCATTTTTAATTTATAATTTATCACATCACATTTTTGCACATTTTTTTACATCATAATATTTTTAATACTAACATACATTGTAAGGTTGTTACTAACAATTTATGGATTTTTTAATTATCCGAAATAAACGAATAATAATATAAGTAGTATATCCGTTGTCTAGCACCCATAACACAAGTCTAGTTACTTAGATTAGGGCTAGATGGCGATGTGTGGAATGTCCTGTAATATTGATTTATTTAAATATAATATATTTAAACGCGCAATTATATACAGGATGTCCGGTAATGAATGGATAAGCGGGAACTTACGGATAGAGGACACTGTGCGGATAGAGGACATTATCGGGACAAAAAGTACCTACTGCCCATGTTACTGTCATTGAATCAATGTACCCTCATACCAAGTTTCATCTAAATCGGTCGAGCAGTTTCAATCAAACAATCTTTACGCAGCGCACGCAAGCGGAGCAAGGGCGGATCCAGGGGGGGGGGGTCATGGGGGTCATGACCCCCCCCTGAGCTGGTTCCAGGACTTAGGTGGAACACTAATTGAACATAATGATATTATATTTAATTAATTTAATATAATAACTTTGTATGATGGCCAACGTTTGGGAACGAACGCATCGAAAATTTGAATTTTACCGCGCCATATAACGTCTAGCTAGACCTAACCTCAATCGGAATCGGAACGACTTAACTTCAACGAGATGGCAATATACAGGGTTTCCGGTAATGAATGGATAAGCGGGCACCTACAGATAGAGGACACTGTGCCGGTTCAGAAAAATGAAAGTTATGTTCCATGAAAGTCTTCCTGTTTCCGAGATATCCACCATTTAAAAAAAAATCACTTCTTTCTCTATGTTTTTTGATGCCAAAGCTGCAAATGACGGAATTATTCAAATCTCTTTTTTGGATAATATTCCAGGATAAATGTGCTATCGAATGCAAACAATAATTTTTATGACACATTGAAAGTTTTTTTTTAAACTAAGATTGAACTCTAACTTTAATATTTTTTAATTTTTTAACCTGAATTTTAGCTTTTCCCGGTGTAAAAATGTATAGTCACCCTGGTTCCAAATTAATAGTAGGTACATTGCGAATTGCGATACAAGTGTGTAAAGTTGATCCACATGAGTGTTGATCATTCCATAGAGGTGGTTTATGACGCGCGAGCGTAGCAAAAGCCGAGATGGAATGATCAATCCACACGTGTATCGTACGACGTTTTTTATCACAGTTGCGAATAAAAAAAAGACTTGTTAAAATAATAAAAAGTTTTTAAGAATTTTAGGTTATATTTATTGTTAATTACACTCCCGAAAGGCTAGGCAAAAGACTTTTAACCTATACAGCCTCGTCTGACATACAATATTTTTTTAGGGTTTTTTTCATTTGTTTTTGCGTCGGCGGTTAAAACAATATAATGGTAAGGAAAAAATATATTTATGTACCTAAAGAAAAAACAAAATAAAAACAAAACTCAATTTTTAATATTTTTCAAAGACGTTACCACGTAAAATTCGTTCGTTATCAGACTTTAGAGACAACCTTTTCAAAAGAAAAAAGGGAACAAAGAGTTTTAAGCCACCAAGGCTTAAAAACTCTTTGTTGGTACCTTTTTTCTATAAGTACATCAAAACAGTATAACCCAGATAAATTAAAAATGTTTCATCTACATAACATGTAATTAGCAGTAAGATACGTATTTAACTTATCGGGATAACGTATTATTTTGCACTAGTTGGATTTTTTTTTATCGCACGCGTGTATAATACGTTGCATTATGAGCCTAAAAGCGGTTTAATAAGATCCACTTTATGAGCAACTGTGATAAAAAAAATATTTTTAATTTGGAACCATTACTTAGGTATTAAATGCTGGCAATACCACATATTACACCATTTTAGAATCTCAATGAAATATGTAGGCAACTTTTTTTTTAATCTGACACCAGGGTGGCCAAACATTTCTTTTTATACCGGGAAAGCTTAAAGTTCAGGTTAAAAAATTAAAAAATCATGAAGTTTGAGTTCAACTTAGTTTAAAAAAAACTTTCAATGTGTCTTAAAAATATTGTTTGCATTCGATAGCACATTTATCTTGGAATCATGCTCTTGCTCATTTTATTAGAAATTAATTTGGTATTAAATACTGGTAATACCACATATTATACCTTTACTACTACTTTACCCAAATACTATCCAAAAAACAGATTGGGATAATTCCTTCATTTGCAGTTTTGGCATCACAAAACATAGAGAACAGAGTGAAATTTTTAAATTTTTTTAAATGATCTCGGAAACCAAGAGATTTTCATAGTACATAACTTTCGTTTTTCTGATCCGGCACAGTGTCCTCTATCCGTAGGTGCCCGCTTGGCCATTCATTACCGGACACCCTGTATGTGCAAGTTATAATGTGTTATGTTTTTCAAATGTACAATAAAGAATAAATATTTTTAAGTACCTACAGTACGTAAGTACAGTACGTATGTACAGTACGTAAGTACAGTACGTAAGTACAGTACGTAAGTACGTACGTACATTAATAAAATACCCACTTTTTACTTGTATCTATTGCTATCAAAACTAAATTATAAGTTCTTGACTTGACCACGACTATGTGACCCCCTCCTGGCGCAAAAGCTGGATCCGCCCTTGATCACACGTTCATAGTTTTACGTAGGTAGTACGTAAAATAAGTATAATAGCAGAAATAATATAGTTAAATGTAGACAAAATTGAAAATTTTGTTATGTTTTGCAAAACTGTAGGTAATTATTTTTCAATTCCCTCAAAAATTCGTACAGCTTAGGCATTAATCGATATTTTTGTTTCAGATAATATTACCAGTGGGTAATCATTTATCATGGTTAGTAATTACAAAAGAAAAACGAATAAAACGTCGTACTCAAAAGAGAAGCTGCAAGACGCAGTTCGGTCTGTTCGAAATAGCATGAGCGGTTACAAAACAGCAATAACCGATATTCCCACGGAATCGGGAGTTACGCGGGTGAAACCGCGGAGCATTGCTAGTATTTAATATAATTAAAATAAGAAAGTGAAACTTAGAATTGAGACTGTTGAAGTATTGTTATTTTATAAAAATAAGGGATAATTTCTTAATATATACTTGTTTACGTTACTTTTAACCAATTTCAAAAAAGGAGCAAATTTTCACTTTGCATTTTTTTATTCATTAAAAACTGTTTAGAACACCTTCAAATTAAAAAAACGCAAAAATATATGCCGGTCTTACCTCATTTTAGACATTTATTGCAATACAAACGAATTCTAACCTTATTTCAGCACAAATAAAGCACATAATTCAAGGGCCTGAATTACTTTACTGATGTAAAATGTTTCCAGTAGGATATTCCTTAAAATGGCGCGGTAAACACTATTGAGTTTAGATAGAGTTAATAAGATAAGGGTAAGATAATAAGCCACCTTAATTAAAAATTAAATACTTCTGATAAATAGGTTAAAACAATACATTTGTTTATTTTCTTGTTATTTTGTCACTAATATTAGAGTTTTTAAAAAACCTTTAAGAGGAAAGGGTACCGGGGGCTTTCTCCATACAAACTATTACAAACGTAGTCGACTGTGTTCTCCCTGGATAATGACACTAGAGCAAATATTTTTGGTGCATAAAACTTAATAACTGTGCATAACCATGCCCCTATTTTTGTTTTTATTTTTATTATTTTAATCTATGATAATTATTTTATAATTAATAATAATTATCAATACAGTTAGGTATAGGTTTTGTGCAACAAAAATATTTGTGCTAGTGTCATTATCCAGGGAGGAAACAGTCGACTACGTTTGTATGGAGAGAGCGCAGGTACCCTTTCACCTTAAGTAGCCCCTAAACCTGCTGTTTAATAATAAAACCGCTCATCTGGGCTTGTGTTATGGTGTGACGAGTGACCAATAGAAGACTTAAAGGGAAAAAAGAATTAAAAGGAATAGGTAACAAAAAAATGTTTAAATTTTTTATCGATTTTTTTATGACGTTATCACATAAAATTATCGTCCGTAAACCAACTTTATAGACAACCATTTTTTTTAATATTTAATTGAATGTTCCTTTGTGGGACACAATGAATGAATTATCTGTCTATGTAATTGTTTAATATAAACGAATAACTATGCCTAATATCTATTTGAACTCCTAAAATACGTCAA
This sequence comes from Idaea aversata, assembly GCA_907269075.1. Lineage (NCBI taxonomy): Eukaryota > Metazoa > Arthropoda > Insecta > Lepidoptera > Geometridae > Idaea > Idaea aversata. Next base: position 2,142,658 of record OU026083.1, read on the forward strand.
ATAATATTTATACAGATGTAATTTCAAGTACGATCTAATGGAATTCAACATAAAATCGAGTGGATTCTAACACTTAAATCATTTCATAGTGAGAATTCAAGATGAAGTTTTCTATCGTGTTCTTCGCTGCTTTTGTAAGTTATTTTGTTTAATTTATTTGCTCGTTATAATAACAAAGGAATAAAAATATTATCCATAAAAATTAAATAATAAAAATCTAAATGTTTTTTATTTTTATTTATTTTTAATTAATACAAAACAAATTACAATTATTAATACCTAAATTACCATAAATTAAAAATAATTAAAACAAATAAAATAAAATGTCAAAATTCCAAAAAAAATCCTAATAACTAAAACTAAACATAAAAGAACACAAAATAAAAAGAATACAAGGCAAATACAATCAAGTAAACCGCCCCGAGTCACCCCTGGCGCAAAGGAACCCATCACACTAGCCGCGTTACCACGCTGAATAGCTAATCTAAATTCTATATAATAATCTAAATTAAATTAATTATAGTCAGAGATCTCTTTAAGGATGACCTTCATCGATTTGTTTAATGGATGAAAAGTATTTTATATTAAATTAAATAGGCCTATAAATATATTGCAAATGCGTTGCCTAAAAAAAATGGTTGTCTGTAAAGTCGGTTTACGGACGATAATTTTACGTGATAACGTCATAAGAAAACATTGATGGTAACCATGGCAACGATAAAACGTTGCTATAGTTACCTTGTGAATAACATGAGGCGTTCCAGTAACGATGCGTGACGTCACACTTTTTTGAGAAATATTATAAATATATTAGGTCCTTACATATGAAATTGGCGTTTTGTCGTACTGGCCACTTTGATCTCAAATATCTCTTCTTTGGTTAGGGATTCCAATTTCAAATTTATACAGCTATTTATTCATACATTTGTATTTCGAAAACCGTAATTCATTTGTTTTGTCCTCCTTTGGTTTTTTCTTTGCGTCACGCAGTTTACAAAATGGAAAACTTGAAATATCGCGTTATTTACGAGTACGAGTTCCACCGTGGTACCAGTGCTGCAGAAACGGCTCGAAGGATTAATGATGTGTATGGCGGCGGTGTCGCAAAAGAAAACACAGTGCGTTTTTGGTTCCAACGTTTTCGTTCTGGAAATTTCGACCTGCAGAACAAGCCCCGTGGACGGCCGGAGACTAAAGTTGCTAATGAAGAATTGAAAGCTATTGTGGAAGCAGATCCATCGCAAACTACGTCCGAGTTAGCTGCAGGCTGCGGTGTTAGTGATAAAACTGTTTTAATCCACTTGAAGCAAATTGGAAAGGTGAAAAAGCTTGAAAGGTGGGTACCTCATGAATTGAGTGCAGCAAACCGACAAACGCGCGTCAACTGCTGCGTTACATTACTCAACCGGCACAATAATGAAGGGATTTTAAATCGGATCATTACCTGTGATGAAAAGTGGATCCTGTACGATAATCGGAAACGCTCATCGCAATGGCTGAATCCTGGCGAACCAGCCAAATCCTGCCCCAAGCGAAAATTGACTCAAAAAAAGTTACTTGTGAGCTATTGGTGGACTAGTGCCGGTGTCGTTCACTACAACTTTCTTAAATCTGGCCAGACGATTACAGCAGATATCTATTGTCAGCAACTGCAAACCATGATGGAAAAGCTAGCTGCTAAACAACCGAGGTTGGTCAATCGCTCTAGGCCACTGCTGCTTCAGGACAACGCTAGACCACACACTGCACAACAGACGGCTGCCAAATTAGAGGAGCTTCAATTGGAATGTCTAAGACATCCACCGTACTCCCCGGACCTGGCTCCAACAGATTACCATTCTTTTCGAAATTTGGATACCTTCTTGCAAGGGAAAAAATTCAACTCCGATGGGGCAGTCCAAAGCGCCTTCAAAGATTTCATTGATTCTCGTCCTAATGGTTTTTTTAGTAAAGGTATCAATGAACTACCTATGAGATGGCAAAAGTGCATAGATAGCAATGGTACATACTTTGATTAAATAAATATATTATTATAAAAAAAAAGACTTTATGTTCCTCCCTTACAAAACGCCAATTTCATATGTAATGACCTAATATAATACTATTATTAATTAAATTGCGAAAACTTTTTAGGCAACCCATTTGCAATATATTTATTGACCTATTTAATTGGATATAAAATACTTCTCATCCAATAAACAGCTCGAAGAAGATCGTCGTTATAGGGATCTCCGACTATTAAAAAAATTAGTTACCAAACTCCACCTAAACGGCTGAACCGATTTGTATGAATTATTCTTTAGGTCTGAGAATCGAACACAGCTACCTACTTAATTTTTTGAATAATGTTCGACTTGAACGACTGCCTGGCTTACTGACGGATCAATGCACAGAATAAACCGCTGATGACAACCCAGTTGGCACACTGGTCACCATGCCGGACTGCCAAACACAGTGTCGCGGGTTCGATTCCCGCCGCAGACAAGTATTTATGCTTAGATATTTGTCTGTGGTCTGGTTGTTTCTATGTATTATAAGTATATATTTACAAAAGAAAAGTATATAAGTAGTGTATCCGTTGATGTCTAGCACCCAAAACACAAGTCTAGTTACAAAGCTTGGGGGCTAGATGGCGATGTGTGGAATGTCCTGCAATATTTAATATTTATCGGAGAGATCTGAAACTTGGAGGGTGTGTTCTTTGTATGACGTAGGCATCCGATAAGAAAAGATTTTCCGAAATTCTATCCCCTAGGGGGTGAAAAGGGGGGGCAAAGTTTGTATACGATAAATTTCAACTTCTACTCGGACGAAGCCACGAGCAAAAGCTAGTGTATTAGTATAAATGTATATTTTTGTTTTAAATATATATTTTTTTCTTTTAGGTAATATCTTTGACGATGGCATACCCACAATGGCGTAAGTTATTTGATAACGGAAAATAGCATAAGTTTTCTCCTGTAGTTTATCATCCAAATCGGAGGTTGTCCTTGGCTGCATTTTATAGTGCAGACAGAGATAATCGTCGGTTTTGTTGTCTACATCATACTTTGTCATTAAACGTTGTTATTGTAAAGGGCTTCTACTTGTTGGCTTCGGCTCCACGCACGCCTTCCAAAGGCCCGGGGCTCCATAGCCCCGTGATATAGGACACATAAAATATTAAATAACTAGCTGGGTCCCGCGGTTTCACCCGCGTAAGCCGTGGGAATATCGAGATAAAAAGTAGCCTATGTGTTAATCCAGGTCTCCAGCTATCTACATACTGAGTTTCATCGCAATCGGTCCAGTAGTTTTAGCGTGAAGGAGTAACACAAGCCCTGAGCGATATTATTAGTAAACAATATAGGTACCTAAAATAAACATGAGACGCAAGACGTTTACCACGACACGACGCCGTCATGGTACCGGAATATGTGAATTCAGGTTTTCCATCAATTTATTAGACGTTATCACTTCAAAAAAATAGTCGTACGACATTTGTCGTCCGTCAATAGTCGTCCGACATTTGTCGTCCGTCAATAGTCGTCCGACATTTGTCGTCCGTCAATAGTCGTCCGACATTTGTCGTCCGTCAATAGTCGTCCGTTAAAAAATACCATATGTACGTCTTAATACACTCACAGCCAAATTAAAAACAGTAGGCCCAGGCATACATTTTCGCCGCGCCGTAGAGAGGGGATAGCTGTCTACTCTCCATCCGTCTTACGCTTTTTCGATCAGGTCACGTGTCCTGACGCGAGTTTAAGATTTTATACCCATTACAGAAAAAGTGCTCAACGCCGCTAAAGAAGTTTTCACTTCAAAACCGCATCAAAATTCTTTGCGAAGTTTTAAAGATCTAAGCATACATAGGAACAGACAGCGGCAAGCGACTTTGTTTTCTACATCTACACTAATATTATAAAGAGGAAAACTTTGTTTGTTTGTTTGTTTGGTTGTAATGAATAGGCTCAAAAACTACTGGACCGATTTTAAAAATTCTTTCACCATTCGAAAGCTACATTATCCACGAGTAACATAGGCTATATTATATCCCAATACTCCCACGGGAACGGGAACTACGCGGGTGAAACCGCGGGGCGCAGCTAGTATAATATACGTAGGTACTACGTAGTGATAGTAAAAACATATCTAATTAAAAAAATATTTAAATTATAAATACAAATAAATAAAAACACCAGTTAGTCAAATAACCCGCCCCTTATCGTTCCCGGCGTAAAGGTTCCCATAATGCTAGAAGCATTGCCACGCTGAATAGCGATGGCTAACCTCTGCGCTAGAAACGAGCCGGAGCGGGAGTCACCCCCAGGCCCAGTAATAAATAGTAAAATAATACTATTATTAATTTTTGACGTGATAACGTCTAATAAATTGATGAATAAGTGTCACGTTTTGTGTGACTTCAATTTGCGTCCTGTCCCCGTTGTGTGACGTCATCGTTTTTATCACGTAAAATTATCGCCCTTAACCGACTTTACTGACAACCATTTGTTTTTTTTAGCTGTACCGAATTTGAAAAAACTCGCAGACAAAGCACAGGCTATAGTCAAAGAGGACCCAAGTGCAGATGAATCTGCAGCTGAAGATGTGGAAGATGGACCAATGTCTGCTTTGGATGATGTCATTGGTGGTACTGGGTTTAAACCAGATTTTGGCAAATACATACCTAATGCCACTGACATATCTGAGGTTGTAGGTAAGGAAGTTGATTATTTAATAGAAACCTCTGATAATATGGGAGAGGTTGCATCAATATCTGCTTTGGTGCTGCTTGGTTTAAATTAGATTTGGGCAAATATATACCTAATGCCACTGACATATCTGAGGTTGTAGGTAAGGAAGTTGATTATTTAATAGAAACCTCAGATAATATGGGAGAGGTTGCACCAATATCTATGGTGGTGCTGGGTTTAAACCAGCTTTGGTCAAATATATACCTAATGCCACTGACATATCTGAGGTTGTAGGTACGGAAGTTGATTATTTAATAGAAACCTCAGATAATATGGGAGAGGTTGCACCAATATCTATGGTGGTGCTGGGTTTAAACCAGCTTTGGTCAAATATATACCTAATGCCACTGACATATCTGAGGTTGTAGGTAAGGAAGTTGATTATTTAATAGAAACCTCAGATAATATGGGAGAGGTTGCACCAATATCTATGGTGGTGCTGGGTTTAAACCAGCTTTGGTCAAATATATACCTAATGCCACTGACATATCTGAGGTTGTAGGTACGGAAGTTGATTATTTAATAGAAACCTCAGATAATATGGGAGAGGTTGCACCAATATCTATGGTGGTGCTGGGTTTAAACCAGCTTTGGTCAAATATATACCTAATGCCACTGACATATCTGAGGTTGTAGGTAAGGAAGTTGATTATTTAATAGAAACCTCAGATAATATGGGAGAGGTTGCACCAATATCTGCTTTGTTGGTGCTGGGATTAAACCAGCTTTGGGCAAATTTATACCTAATGCCACTGACAATATCTAAGGTTGTAGGTAAGGAAGTTGATTATTTAATAGAAACCTCTGATAATATGGGAGAGGTTGCACCAATATCTATGGTGGTGCTGGGTTTAAACCAGCTTTGGTCAAATATATACCTAATGCCACTGACATATCTGAGGTTGTAGGTACGGAAGTTGATTATTTAATAGAAACCTCAGATAATATGGGAGAGGTTGCACCAATATCTGCTTTGTTGGTGCTGGGATTAAACCAGCTTTGGGCAAATTTATACCTAATGCCACTGACAATATCTAAGGTTGTAGGTAAGGAAGTTGATTATTTAATAGAAACCTCTGATAATATGGGAGAGGTTGCACCAATATCTATGGTGGTGCTGGGTTTAAACCAGCTTTGGTCAAATATATACCTAATGCCACTGACATATCTGAGGTTGTAGGTACGGAAGTTGATTATTTAATAGAAACCTCAGATAATATGGGAGAGGTTGCACCAATATCTGCTTTGTTAGTGCTGGGATTAAACCAGCTTTGGGCAAATTTATACCTAATGCCACTGACAATATCTAAGGTTGTAGGTAAGGAAGTTGATTATTTAATAGAAACCTCTGATAATATGGGAGAGGTTGCACCAATATCTATGGTGGTGCTGGGTTTAAACCAGCTTTGGTCAAATATATACCTAATGCCACTGACATATCTGAGGTTGTAGGTACGGAAGTTGATTATTTAATAGAAACCTCAGATAATATGGGAGAGGTTGCACCAATATCTATGGTGGTGCTGGGTTTAAACCAGCTTTGGTCAAATATATACCTAATGCCACTGACATATCTGAGGTTGTAGGTACGGAAGTTGATTATTTAATAGAAACCTCAGATAATATGGGAGAGGTTGCACCAATATCTGCTTTGTTGGTGCTGGGATTAAACCAGCTTTGGTCAAATATATACCTAATGCCACTGACATATCTGAGGTTGTAGGTACGGAAGTTGATTATTTAATAGAAACCTCAGATAATATGGGAGAGGTTGCACCAATATCTGCTTTGTTGGTGCTGGGATTAAACCAGCTTTGGGCAAATTTATACCTAATGCCACTGACAATATCTAAGGTTGTAGGTAAGGAAGTTGATTATTTAATAGAAACCTCTGATAATATGGGAGAGGTTGCACCAATATCTATGGTGGTGCTGGGTTTAAACCAGCTTTGGTCAAATATATACCTAATGCCACTGACATATCTGAGGTTGTAGGTACGGAAGTTGATTATTTAATAGAAACCTCAGATAATATGGGAGAGGTTGCACCAATATCTGCTTTGTTGGTGCTGGGATTAAACCAGCTTTGGGCAAATTTATACCTAATGCCACTGACAATATCTAAGGTTGTAGGTAAGGAAGTTGATTATTTAATAGAAACCTCTGATAATATGGGAGAGGTTGCACCAATATCTGCTTTGGTGGTGCTGGGTTTAAACCAGCTTTGGGCAAATATATACCTAATGCCACTGACATATCTTAGGTTGTAGGTAAGTTGAGAGGTTGTACCAATATCTGCTTTCTATGAAGTCATTGGTGATACTGGGTTTGAACCTTTAGGCAAATACATACCAGCTGAGTATTTTTTTTTCTGTTTTTAATACTTATATTTATTGTTATAGCGGCAACAGAAATACATAATCTGTAAAAATTTCAACTGTCTAGCTATCACGAGATACAGCCTGCTGACAGACAGACAGACAGACAGACGGACGGACGGACAGTGAAGTCTTAAGTAATAGGGTCTCATTTTTACCCTTTGGCTACGAAACTGGTTTTATCTTTTGAGTACCTACTTATGTTTAAAAGAATTATAAATTATTTTCATTCTTTCTCTTTTTAGGCAATTTTTTTTTTGTTAATTATACTACCAAAAGGGCAGGCAAACGACTTTTAACCTATACAGCCTCGCCTGACATACAATATTTTTTAGGGTTTTTTTTAATCTCCTAGGATCGCAGTCGGGCTGGTCCTCGTTCCTGCAGCTGATCTTCGGTCTGTTAATGAAGCTGTTCATGCCGTCAGTGCCAGGTGTTGACGCGGTGCCAGGAGCGAGCACAGCTGTTGGAGCCCTTGGTGGTCTCACTGGCTAAATAAACTTAGGGAATTTATAAGTTAATTTTGATTTAATTTTTTAATAAATTTGTTTGTTTTTTTTTGTATTTTGTTGTTGTCAAAGACTTCCGGGCGGCCTCCAGGGCTATACATATAAACCTTCCTCTTGAATCACTCTATCTATTAAAAAAAACCGCATCAAAATCCGTTGCGTAGTTTTAAAGAGGACAGAGAAAGCGACTTTGTTTTATACTATGTAGTGACTATAACGACCCATTTGACGACCCAGTTGGCACAATGGTCACCATGCCGGACTGCCAAACACAGGGTTGCGGGTTCGATTCCCGCCTCAGACATGTATTTATGCTTAGATATTTGTCTGTGGTCTGGTTGTTTCTATGTATTATATGTATATATTTACAAAAGAAAAGTATAATAAGTAGCATATGAGTTGTCTAGCACCCATAACACAAGTCTAGTTACTTAGCTTGGGGCTAGATGGCGATGTGTGGAATGTCCTGCAATATTTATTTATTTATTTATAAGACATAGCGAAAATGCTGAAAGGAGTTGCGTGCCCTATTTTGACAAAAACTAAAACTGCATCACTAGATTTTTGTATAATAATTAGGAATCGAAACCGTTGATTTTGAAAAAAAAAATATCATCCCATTTTTTATACTGGACCAACTGTAATAAGCATGTATTATTTCTAAAAACCTTCCTCTTGAATCACTCTATCTAATAAAAAAAACCGCATCAAAATCCGTTGCGATTGCGTAGTTTTAAAGATTTAAGCATACATAGGGAAATTGGGACATAGGGACCTATGGACAGAGAAAGTGACTTTGTTTTATACTATGTAGTGATAGTGATGTAGTGATAGTGAAGTGATAAAAAAAAACAAAAAAAAATTAACATTTAAGATTTGCTTTATTGTCAAATCTTTTTGTGTTTTTGGTTGTGCTTTTGCCTGCCGGCTTTTTAAGGCCCCGGCCACGAAGGCAGCGGCGCGGCGAGCGGGGCGGGAGCGGCACGGCGAGCGGCGCGTTTCAATGCATGGATTTAGACGGAACCGGCCACGAAGGCAGCGGCGCGGCGGGCGCGGCGAACGAGCGGCGAGCGGTGCCGCGTCAACTGCATTGGTGTAGTGTTGTGCTTTTCATTTTACTCGATAACTATCGACTATCGGTTTTCAATTGATTTATTGGTGGAAAATCAGGTGTTTTTAAAGTGTGGAAAATTAACAATTAGGTAGTTTAATTATTTTATCTAGGAATGGATCGAATTACAGAGTTTGTCATTGTTTTTAATTTATGTAAAATAGCTGTTGCCCGCGACTTCGTACGCGTGGTAGTTTTGTTTATATACTAAAACCTTCCTCTTGAATCATTCTATCTATTAAAATAACCGCATCAATATCCGTTGTTTAGTTTGAAACATCTGAGCATACATACAGACAGTGGGATGCAATTTTGTTTTATACTTTGTAGCGATACAATATTTTTTTCTTCTCTTTAAACAAAATATCTTTATTAGAAACACTCGTCATTGTGTGTCGTTACACACTGCAGACCGACTGACGAAGAAATTGGTATCCAAAAAAATTTGCCGTTAAGGCATTTCGGTCGAGAACAAGACATTAAACTCCTTTTTTTTTTTTTTGACCCGGTGGAATTCCCCAAGGAACGCCCGCCGCCCCCGGGGGGAGGCGGCAGACAGTGTCGGGTTGGCACAGCCCCTGAGATGTAAGGCGGGGCGGCCGACCGACTAAACCACCGGGGTGCTCCGCACGCGCATAATGATGCCGGGGTGAAGGCGACACGTTAGCATTCTTCTTCGACCCCGGCGCGCAAGTCTGGGAAATCCGGGCTTGGCCCGGAGGAAACCCAGACTGTCCTCTCGTTTTAAGGCTATTGAGCCCTTTGCCTCAGAGCGGGGCGCACCCGAGCACTGGGTGCGCCCACCACCCGGGTTTTTTTTAAAACCCGGTCGCAGAGGACAGGGAAAGCGGCAAAAACACACCGACATTCCTCTTCCTCTGCGACCCCACCGCGTCCGCCATCAAACGGTAGCGGCCCCGTCAGGGCCACGGAAGGTAGGGGAAACGGCTCACCGCAATACCGGCAACCCTCTCCCGCCGTGGCCCTTAGCCCTCAGTTGCGGTGCAGCCCATACTACACCGCAACTCGCCTCAGTCGCAGTACCGCCCATACAGCACTGCGACCTACCTCTCGTACCGCTCACACCGGACTTTGCGGGGAAGTCGGTGGAGCGGTCCCTCTCGGGCTAGCCAGCTCCTCCAGCCTGGCTTGGCCCTGAGTTCCTCTTGGCTTCACCGTGGTTGGCTAGGCCACGGTTACTAAGCCCCCCCGCCACGACAAGGCGGGAACCCACGGGGGGGGAGACATTAAACTCCTAACACAACACGTGACAACACTACGCCGCTCGCCGCGCTGCTCCCGCCCCGCTGGCTTCGTGGCCGGGTCTGCGACGCCGCGCCGCGCCGCTCGCCGCGCCGCTCGCGCTGGCTTCGTGGCTCACATAGCGGACTATTGAGACGCTTCTAACGATACCTCATTTGTTAAATTATAATGAGTAGTTTTGAAGTTACGTGGGAACAGATGAACATACATACATACATACATACGGGTCAAAAACATAACCCTCCCTTTTGGCTTCGCCGTAGTCGGGTAAAAATGACATTTCTGTTGATAGTTGACGCGCTAAAACCCGGTCCGAAATCAATGAACGTCGTGATAGCACCGTAAGCATTTTGAGTACGCTCACAATATCGGACCGGAAGATTTGAGCTTTAGCACTGTCAGCGCTGTCATCTACATTCGGACCCCACCTGTGTGCTATGACACCAACCTGCCTAGCATGAAGACCAAAACACGATACGATAAAGTGATATCACGCGATATAACTACATCAACTCTCAAAATATGATAGATAAAGCCGCCGTGTTGAATTTTTATTATAAATTGCGATAAAAATTATGATAAAAATTCAACATGGCGGCTTTATCTATCATATTTTGAGAGTTGATGTAGTTATATCGGTTTATCGTATCGTGTTTTGGTCTTCATGCTAGGCATACAGAGGCAGTCAAAGGAGAAGAGAACTGGCAACTCCGTAAATCCGGGGCCAATAAATAAATAATGCAGGAAATTCCACACATCGCCATCTAGCCCCAAGCTAAGTAACTACACTTGTGTTATGGGTGCTAGACAACTCATATACTACTTTTCTTTTGTAAATATATACATATAATACATAGAAACAACCAGACCACAAACAAATATCTAAGCATAAATACTTGTCTGTGGCGGGAATCGAACCCGCAACCCTGTGTTTGGCAGTCCGGCATGGTAACCATTGTGCCAACTGGGTCGTCAATAGTTCGGTCACAGAGCTGACTGGACACAGAGAAGAGAGAAAAAAAAGGGGAAGAACCACAAAGCAATTAAGGGCTACACTAATTCAATAATAACCCTACAGCGACTGATAATCTCAATAATTACATTATTATCTCACACAATTTAGATAAAATATGATAATATTTTGACAAGGAACCTCCATTATGATTATTGAATCAGCACACGAGGGGTTACAAATTTAGAGGTTGGAACATTGTTGGAATTACAAATAATTGAGATGAGATTGAGGAGATTTTTTATCTCTAAGTAGTATATCTATATATTTATCTTCATAGACAAATAAATAAATAGTAAATAAATATTGCAGGATATTCCACACATCGCCATCTAGCCCCAAGCTAAGTTACTACACTTGTGTTATATGGGTGCTAGACAACTCATATACTACTTATATACTTTTCTTTTGTAAATATCATTAGGTAGGGACATAGTATAAAACAAAGTCGCTTTCGCTGTCTATCCCAATGTATGCTTAAATCTTTAAAACTACGCAATACTATTCAAGAGGAAGGTTTTTAAGTATAATACATGCATAAACAACCAGACCACAGACAAATATCTAAGCATAAATACATGTCTGAGGCGGAAATCGAACTCGCAACCCTTTTGGCAGTCCGGCATGGTGACCATTGTGCCAACTGGGTCAATGTCCTGCAATATGTATTTATTTAAATACTTGTTTAAGAGAATCGTACTTGATACGCGGCGCGAGTAGATATTTTCAAAAATGACCCGTATCGTGCGATGGAGAGAGTTGAAGTTCGGACGTAATTGCCTTCATTTTGCTTACAAATAATGTTGCGGGCCGTAACGTTTTTACCCCCTTTATCCTTCACAAAATGCAATAAATTTGGTCTCATTTAATTCACTGCCTTTTTCTAGGTTTATACGTTTTTCTTTTTTGTTAATTCTGTTTAGTCTATTAAAAATAATTGGAACGCTGCGGATGAAGTTTTTAAGTCAAAAATATAGATATTCAGATACTCTAACATATTTTTTATTATTATTGAAATTTTAATTTTTATCTTAGGCAATATTTCTTTAAAATAAAAAACGGTTAAACCTAGTTTTTTCATTAGATCTAGAACATTTTCAAAAATTATCAAAATTGGACTTCGTTTATTTCTTTTTGTGGGGAAATTTGCAGCTTCACTTGAACCCGCAGCGTCGTTTGAAAACCTCATTCTTTTTTTAAGTCGGTCAAAAACTTAAAAATAAAGCACAAACTATTTTCCAAAGCAATAAAATATCAATTTACATGTTTGTGTAGACATTTTTAAACAATTCCACGCCACGTGACTCCTCCCTTGGGTGTTATAACGACTCAATACAGACAGGACAGACCCTAATGCGTATACGGTGTTAATTAGTTGAGATAATTGTGAGTGGACAAGTGTGAGGCGGATTGTTGTGTGTCGACGGTTCCGTATGTTTTCGTATTTTGTTGTATTTTAACTAGCAGCGCTGTAAAGTCGGTTTGCGGACGATAATTTAACATGATAACGTCATAAGAAAACCATGAAAAATTTAGATTTTTTTGCGATATTCCTTTATACCTATTTTTTTTCCTTTTTCTCTTTTCTAATTTTTTTTCTTTTCTTTCCTTCATATTAAGTCTTCTATTCGTCAGTCGTCACATCGTAACACAAGCCCAGATTAGCGATATTATCGACACCTGCAATTTAAAACATTGTAACTCATTTTTTACTACTTTTCAGGAGAGCGATTTAAAGATTCAAAAAATTATCTCTTTGTTCCTATACCTAAGTCCTAGCGCCTTCCAATTTTGTAAATATAAGTAAAAAGGGATCATCTACATTGCTGTATGACTTATATGTTGTTAACTTATGTATTTTATATGTTTTTATGACTTACAATGATTTTTCACTAAAAATGGGTTTCCAAATTACAATTGTAACTCAGACATACAATGCAATTTAGTAGGACAATGACTTATTTTCCGAGAAATATAATTGTGTCTTGAGTTACAATGCATAATAATTCTTTTATTACATTGTTGGAGTTACGATAAAAATAAAAAAATAATTAATTAGCATTGTTTTTATTATTATAATTTCAAAATATCAAAATAAACCTAAAGTTAATCAGTCAGTCATTTAGGTTTACATGGATTGTAAGTTATACAAAGTAAAGTATAACAATAATCATAGAATTTTCAAATATTAACGTTAATATTTGTAAACCTAAATGACTGACTGATTAACTTTAGGTTTATTTTGATATTTTGAAATTATAATAATAAAAACAATGCTAATTAATTAGTTGCCGTTAGGCTTTATTGTTTTTGCGTGGAAGTGAGGGGGAAATTGTCTTTTGTGACCAGAGTGATGGCTTGCATTGGAAGGTCCAATTCCACGCAGCTACAATGAAAATAGACAAAAAATGTAACACAACATAGACATTTTAAATTTTCATTGAAAATTAACCTTAAACGAATCAGCCTTTACAATTTAGAAAAATGTCGGTGTTACCTGGCAAACTTTATTGTAGTTGCGTAAACTGGAAGGAGAAGCAATCCATCACTTTGACTCAGAGTTTTAAGATAAAGACAGAGCAATCATTTCCCCTCTGCTTCCATGCAAGTTAGTCAGAGCGATTGCTTGCTTCTCCTCTCAGTTTTACGCTACTCCAATAAAGTTTGACAGAAATGTAACACAGACATTTTTGAATATTCATAGGAACTAGGGAAACTAACCAATCACTTTCAAATTTTTATTCAACTAATTAGTATCAGTCATAATCAACCTTAACATTATAATATTAAGATCCTGTTAAACATCGTGCAATGTGTGGGTGCTGGTGGTAGGCGAAGGAAGTGGATAAGCTTTCACATTGTTTCTTTCACAAAAGATGTGAAAGAAACAAATAGAGAAAAAAAGTGTAGAAAAATGTAAGAGCTGTTGCTTTTTTCTCCGTTCACAGGCACTCACATTCAAATATGTTTGACTGGAACTACAGCAACGAAAACTTATCTTTTGTAATTTATGCATCAAAAAATAGGCACAGTTAGGTACCTATTAATCAGACTCACTTGCATTTGGCACGTTTGAGCTCAAATGAGGCAAATTTATGAAATAATCATGATCATGATCATGATAGACATCTAGAATAGCTTTGTTATTGCACAAATTTATTAAATCTTTATATTTGCAGCAGATTTAGGCAAGAGCGCGTTATAAGCCTTAGGAATGTTAACATTTTGATCATTGTTTTGAGGTTCCTTTACACTACGACGAGTACCCGATCGTATCAGAAACTTGAGCTATATTTATAGACATCTCAGTGTCACTTAAAGAATCATATTGAAAAGTAATTATGTTTGGTAAGCTACTGATAAATTGAATGTGCATAATTTTACTCCAGGTTACTTTTACATTGTTAATATCGCGGTCCCAATTTTCGTAAAACGATAACAGCTGTTTATAATCCAATATATTATCTTCTTGATTGGCTTCTTTGACTAAATAAGCTGAACCTGTAGACTTGGCGCATCTGATCAATGCAACCCATTGCTGAGGTACATAAATAACTCTATATTTTTTCTCCGCTCTCTTCTATTCACCCTCATTCTGAGAGTGTCCAACTTCGAAAAAATGATGATTTATAGTAATATTGAACATCTTAGTAGCATACGCGTACATCGCAAATACTTCTTATTTTTATTTTGACCACCACAGCTATCGGAGTAGAAATTGAATTCAGTGTAACCTTCCTGAACTTTCATTTTTATAAAGTCAAAAACAAAACTACTTATTTCATTCGAGCCTTTACGTCCGATAGTTTCGTCCGCCATATAGCAATATCCTATACGTTTACCCCTATCAAAAATTGTAAAATTATAAGTCGCAAGTTTTCTTTTGTAATAAAAAAATGATAGGTACTTAAGACTGTGGAGTATTTAGATTTTTTTGTAAATCATAGACTCGTAACTCAAGTTACGATGAAAGTTGACGAAATATTTTCATTTATGTAAGTAATGCAACCAAGAAAAAAATTGTATCTTGTGTTACAATTATTGTTTTGTAAAATTGTTTTTACTTACCACGAGCAAGTGTGTGTAACTATAGATACCTTTTTTTCATCGTTAGTGGACGACTAGTTACAATGTTTTTACGCTGGCTAAAATCGTAACGGGAGTGAATTGAGTTACGAGAGTAAGCGCAAAAGATAGAGCATTTTTTTCTTAGTAAGCCCGTGTTTAAAAGTCATTTTCGCTTAAAAGTGAGTTACAATGTTTTAAATTGCAGGTGTCGATTATTATTAAAAACTCTGTTTCCTAAGTTACCATATTATCATGACGCATGACGTCATACACTATTACCGTGACACTTTATTGTGAATGCAGGTGTTCCACCAATTTATTAGACGTTAACACGTCAAAAAACATCACGTGATTAAAGGACGGCCCCATAACACTTCTTTGCGCCGCGCAGTCGGGTAAAAACAGCGAAAAATAACATGACCAACACAATCTATATTCTAAGGAACCCTAAACCATACAAATCGCTAAACACAACTGAGAAAAAAGTTTATCTGACACCGCGCGTGTCAGATGTCAGTAGAGAGAGACCTTGAACCAGCCCTTCACATATTTGGGGTTCCGTACGCAAAGGGTAAAAACGGAAATCTATTACTAAAGGCCTACAGCTCAGTGACGACACAGTGACGACAGTTCCGTACCGTACCGTGCCGTGATGTGCTATTCGTACATACCTATCAGTGACAGTGCCGACACGGCGCCGGCGCAGTGATTTTTATCGCAAGGGTTACCATAACTTTCGTGTGCGAATCCAACTCGCATTTGGCCGGTTTTTTTAATAAAATAAGTAAAAAAACGAGAGCAAAGATAACGACATCAAAATTTCCGATATTTTGACTGCGGTTATAAGGAAAATAAATGTACCTAGGGGTCGATCGGCAAAAAAACGAGATAAATACTAGTAATACACGGACCGATTCAATTTACTTTTCGTCGGCCATCTTGAAACACAACGACCGTGTCACGCAAAATATTGTCCGCTACAAATTCACGCCAGATCACGGCGAGAGGGTCGGAGCAACGTCGGAGCAGCACTGACAGCACTGAACATCACTGTCACTGACCAGTACGGATAGTCTAGTACAAAAAGTATGAAATAATATCATTTTTCACTGACACTGATGGAAAATCAGGGTACGGCACTGTGTCGTCACTGAGCTGTGCGAATAGGCCTTAAGGCCCACTGTCCGTCTGTCTGTCACCAGGCTGTATCTCATGTACCGTGATAGTTAGACAGTTGAAAATTTCACTGATGATGTTTGATGCCAAAACAAAAGAAAAAAAATATATAAGTAATCCCACACAACGGTTACATATCATAATAACTAAGTTCAATATAACTATGTTCGAAATAACTACGGTCATAATGCCTACTGTTCAAAATACCTAATGGTTGTTTCACATATTTTTATAATAACTAATGAACGAAATACCGACGGTTAATTTACCTAAGTTCATTATAACTATGTTCGAAATAACTACGGTCATAATACCTACAGTTTAAAATACCTAATGGTCGAAATACCTAATGGACGAAACACCTACGGTTAATTTAACTACAATTAATTCAACTATTGTTTTTCACCTGCGGTTTAAAAAAATCATTTTTATAAAATACCCTAACCAAGTAAAATGGGTAGAATTCGCTTCTAGACTAGAGACGAATTTTACCTATTTGACTTGATGAGGGCAGCATATAAAGACCCATCCAGAACACCCCCTACCCAGAACCGACATGGATAGGTTGGGTTTATGTTAGAACTGCGACCACAACGCACGAGCCAAGCGAGCGAAGCGAGCGGTGCTGCGGTAGCGGCCGGCGAGTGCTAGAAGCGAATTCTACCCATTTAACTTGGTTAGGGTATTTTATAAAATTGATTTTTTTAAACCGCAGGTGAAAAACCGTAGTTGAATTAATTGTAGTTAAATTAACCGTAGGTGTTTCGTCCATTAGGTATTTCGACCATTAGGTATTTTAAACTGTAGGTATTATGACCGTTAGTTATTTCGAACATAGTTATATTGAACTTAGTTATTATAATGTGTAGCCCAATCGACCGTTAGGTATTATGAACTTATGTGAATCGACCGTAGTTATTTCGAACATAGTTATATTGAACTTAGTTATTATGATATGTACCTAACCCACACAACATGGTACGGAACCTTTCGTGCGCGAGTCCAACTCACACTTGGCCGGTTGATTGCAACGAGACGCATAATCTCACTTCCAGGACTAGAATTCCATAATAATATGTAAAAATAAAACAAAAATTCAATATTTAATTTTTTCAAATTAAATCTAAGTAAGTAAGTATAATTTACATAAGAAAAGTTATACATATAGTTAGGTAGTATATCCGATGTCTAGCACTTATAACACAAGTCTAGTTACTTAGATTGGGGCTAGATGGCGATGTGTGGAATGTCCTGTAATATTTATTTATTTAAATATAATATATTTAAACGCGCAATTATATACAGGGTGTCCGGTAATGAATGGATAAGCGGGAACCTACGGATAGAGGACACTGTGCGGATAGAGGACATTATCGGGACAAAAAGTAGGGACAAGTGGGGCACAGTGAAACGAAAAAAGCATTTTTTGAGTTTTATTTAATCAATAGTTATTATCTCAATCTCATTTTTGTACTATTAGAAACTTTGCTTATTAAACTAACAATTAGTAATTTAAATGAGATCAATAATCAACTCTAACCCTATTTTTATTACGGTCTACGGAAACCATTTCTCTGTTTCAATGTACCCCAGATCTGGGATACAATGAAACACGGGGGTGTTTCATTGTATCCCAAATCTGGGGTACATTGAAACAGATGGGGTGCGATGAAACGCTATAGGGCTTAGTGAATCGTGCGTTTATAACAATCGAAACTCATGCATTTCTGAGACTCATGCCATTTTGCACCAGTTCAACGGCCTCCCGCATATTTTGTTCACTATTTGCAGTCTTTTATCAGTTTTTCGTTGCCTATTTCTCACCATTGTGCACTTTTTCTGTAACATGAAATATCTTATTACATAAGTTATAGATAACTAACACCTATAACCTATACAATACACCAATAAGTGATAATAGATAAAAAAAATATTAACTACCGTGAAATTCCTGTGAAATACCGTTTCATTGAACCCCGTTTGATTGTGCCCCATCACGTCCACAAAAAAGGAAAAGCTAACCATCAATATTTTTACTCTGAGGTTATGGCTGCAAAGTGCCTCAATTAAATCTTAAATATGTAGTTTAATTTAGGAAAAACATGTCACTTACCAATCTTCAACTGTTTTTTCACAAATCACATTGATTTTTAGACTTTAATTTCAACTTTAGACCCTATAAAACAATTTATTCGCTCGCAAATCAAACCAACAACAGGTACTTAGTCTCCATACAACTAACTTCACGCATAACCCGTCGAAGTACGCGATTGGTCGAGTAAAAAGAGGGCGGAAATTTGAAAAATTGAAGATTTTATTTGAATTGTTTCATTGTACCCCGCGTTTTAAAGAACCCCACTTGTCCCTACTGCCCATATTACTGTCAATGAATCAATGTACCCTCATACCAAGTTTTATCTAAATTGGTCCATTAGTTTCGGAGCTTATGCAATACAAACAATCTTTACGCAGCGCACGCAAGCGGAAGCCCTCAAAGATGAATAATTTTCCCCGTTTTTGCAACATTTTTCACTGATGCTTCGCTCCTATTGGTCGCAGCGTAATGATATATAGCTTAAAGCCTTCCTCGATAAATAGACTATCTAACACAAAAATATTTTTTCAATTCGAACCAGAAGTTCCTGAAATCAGTGCGCTCAAACAAACAACGGAAGCCCTCAAAGATGAATAATTTTCCCCGATTTTTCCACATTTCCCACTGATTCATTGCTCCTATTGGTTGCAGCGTAATGTTATATAGCCTAAAGCCTTCCTCGATAAATAGACTATCCAACACAAAAATACTTTTTTCATTACTCATACTCCGAAAGTAGGTCTAAAGATGCATGAAGAGCGTGTAGAAAATAAAATTTCCAGCCCTAGGGCTTTTCTCTTTCACTGACAGCTGTCATGTCAAATTATGGCTTCGCACGACTTGTGCAATGTGCATGTAGCCAGTATCAGTAACATTACGCATAAGGAACTTTAAAAACCTAACCTCCTTGCTTTAAGTAACACCAAAGAATAACACTACATGTATATAACCTCTTTGGTCCCAACCTTGTAAGAGGATCAGGTAGTATGGAGTCTCTCATTCACTCTCGTTGTTAGGAAGAATTTTATGTATTATTCGTAATGAAAAGCACAGTGTTTACCTCGGGTGAAAGACTCATTAAGTCCCTCGAACTATTAGCGCCCTCGCTACGCTCGGGCGCCAAACTCCGTCTCGGGACTTGTAATGAGTGACTTTCACACCTAGGATAACAATGTACTATTTAATTACTCATACTCCGAAAGTAGGTCTAAATATGCCTGAAGAGCGTGTAGAAAATAAAATTTCCAGCTAGGGCTTTTCACTTTCACTGACAGCTGTCATGTCAAATTATGGCTTCGCACGACTTGTGCAATCTGCATGTAGCCAGTATCAGTATCATACGCATTAGGAACTTCAAAAACCTAACCTCCTTGCTTTTTTTTTACACCAAAGTATAATAATTATGGCTTGGCACGGCTCATGCATACTGCCAGAGTTTAGTACTAAGTAACTATTTTTTCTTATTTTATTATGTTTTTGTGTTAAGTTTAATCTGGTTTTTCATTTATGATTGTGTATTTTTTGTAAATAACATTTTCTAGACAAACCGTGTTACAAAAACTGTAAGTTAAATCTACGGACTTCGTGTCATTTCCCAATGTTGGATTAACTCATTAATAAAAACTTCTTCGGTAAGTACCGCCGTATTTAAGTATTGAATACAAATAGCAGAAACCTAAAAAAACACTACATAATGTATAACCTCTTTGGTCCCAACCTTGTAAGAGGATCAGGTAGTAAGAATACCTACTCATGTGGTATGGAGTCTCATAGTCTCATTCACTCTCGTTGTTATGAAGAATTTTATGTATTATTCGTAATGAAAAGCACAGTGTTTACCTCGGGTGAAAGACTCATTAAGTCCCTCGAACTCGAACTCCGTCTCGGGACTTGTAATGAGTGACTTTCACACCTAGGATAACAATGTACTATTCAAATCCAACTAGTAGTTCCTGAGATTAGCGCGTTCAAACAAACAAACTCTTCAGCTTCATAATATAGATTTCGCGTTAACAGTATAGTTGACTCAGTCTGAAACTAGATGGCGCTACCGTCGCATTCTGCTGCTCTGAATCGCGCAAACGTTGCGTTTCACTCTTAGATATAGGTTCCGCGGTGTAAAATGAACAGGCAATGGACAAAAGATCGCGATGAAATTTGGTATATGATTTTTGAAAGTTCTACGTCCTTTAATGGATTGTAGGATTATATTACCCTTCTACCCTTGGGTTTGACGACCCATTTGGCACAATGGTCACCATGCCGAACTGCCAAACACAGGGTTGTGGGTTCGATTCCCGCTTTAGACATGTATTTATGCTTAGATATTTGTCTGTGGTCTAGTTGTTTCTATATACGGCTATATTATGCATGTATTATACATATAAACTTTCCTCTGGAATCACTCTATCTATTAAAAAAACCGCATCAAAATCCGTTGCGTAGTTTTAAAGATTTAAGCATACAAAGGGATATAGGGACAGAGAAAGCGACTTTATTTTATACTATGTAGGGGAGACCGAGGGGAGTTGCAACAATTTTGACATTTTGCCTCATAAAACGAATCCTAGCTGTGTAAATATGTAGTATGTAACTAGTACCATTAGATGGCTCATTCTTTCTACTTTGTAATGAATGCATCAACAAAGCTGTAAGTGTAGAATCTGAGGAGCTATTTAATTTTAAATGTCACAAGTCGTTTTGTTTCAACTCCCCTCGTGCTAAGGTGATTTACAACAGGGGTCGAGGTGAGTTGCAACATGTATTATTTTGATAGAATTAAGGGTTGTAAAGTAAAAACAACCATAACATTCAACGAATTTTATGGTGTTTATTAAAATAAGAAGAAATTCTAACATTAAACATTAACATTTTAGGAAATATTTCATAAATTGAGCAGAGTAAAGGCTTTGCAAAGCTTAAACAAAAAACTATCAACATTTTTTAATAAAATATTATTCACAAACATTAAAAAAATGAACTAGTACGACATGAGATCATCACCATCATGATCAAGCTGCATCACGAAGGCACGATTGACTAGACTTGGCTTGATTGGTTGATTGACTTGATTGGCTTGATTATGGACTGTGACTCTTCTACTGCACCAAGTCATATATCTCCCGACTTACACGCACAATTGCCCAAATGAAGAGGTTAATGAGGAGGTTAAGTGCTGAAACAGCCCCGTAAAACTAACCTAACTAAACCATATCTCCTGATTTGATATACCCCTGTCGGTTTTTCTTTTATATTCAGTAGGTATGCTGAAACAAACAAAGAAAAAAAATCAAAAAAATCCAGTGCAAAACCAAATTATCCATACAAAATTCAAACGAGGTGATTTGCAACAGGGTGGTGCAAGTCACCTCAGTGGCAAGAATGCTCCCAATTTCTATTTAATCACAAATTAGCAGAAAACGACAAATAAATGAGCCATACCATCGATAAAATTTGAATCTTGAATCAATAAGCTTTCAAAACGTATATAACATAAACCACAATATAGCCACATTGCTGAAATATAGGTATCTCTAAATAACGTTTAAAACTTACTTTTTGCGATTTTCGTCACGCGAGTGTCATATCTCAGCAACCGCACATGGTATGCGATGGACGACTACTGAAGGGTGCGCAGCAGAGGAAAAGCTTCTCAATCGCGTTATTGCCAACTGGCTAACGGTTTTGGATTTCGAGATACTAGCACTGTTGCAAAACCCCTCTGTTGCAAAACCCCTCGGTCTCCCCTAGTGACTATGGTTTAAACATTGTTTTGGAATAAACGTAGACAGAGAATAAATATAGACCCGCTGCTAAAATAATAATAATAATTACTAGAGTGAGAAGGATTGAACGTCAAATGAGTAAGTGGGAGCAAGACGAAGTATACGTTTTTTTATCTCTATTTGCGTATGCGTTTTTTTTGTTTGACACCAATGTCGTCGGTGGCAAACAAGCGTTTGGTGTCTATCAAAGTTATGTTTTCTTCTCCTGTTAGACTATAATTTGTGTTACTTGTGACTTATAGGATACTAGCGACCCGTCCCGGCTTCGCACGGCTATATCCGTGGTAAGGTTTATATGTTTAATACATGCATAATATATAATGCATGTATTAAACATATAAACCTTCCTCTTGAATCACTCTATCTATTAAAATTTAAAAAAACCATATACTACCAACTATATACTTATTGGTATGTCTATATGTATTCTGTCTACGGGAATAAAGGAGAATTTTTTGAAAATCCTATATACCTACCTAAATATTAATTGTTTAAATCGAATGGCTGAAAATGTGTTCCTCAGTAAAATTCTAACTTGAGAAATGCTCCAGAAAATAATTCATAATAAAACATAACACAAAAACACTTAAGTAGGTAGGTAATAATAAATCTTAATATTAATATTTTCTTAATATTTTAATGATCAATAGGTTACAGCAGTCATGTCAAACATACGGCCCGCGGGCCGCATGCGGCCCGCGAATCATAATGATGCGGCCCGCAGTCGGAATCTAGATCTCATAAATGAAAGCGTATTTTTTAGGATTTCGTAGGTAATACTCGAAAGCTAGCTATCCTTTTTCGTAGTTGATATTTTGTGGACAGAAGTTTTCTATTATGAAATGAATAAGAACAAATGTCGCTCAAGACTAGTGATAAATATCCAGTCTATTCTTTAAATAATTACCACGAATATGACACCCGACATATATTATGAAAAACAAAAGAAGTCAAGTTTCCGGATCCTACAGATAAATTTACTTCCCCTTTTTAAAACTAATTATTGTTTGTGTACTTACCTATTGAAAAAGTACCAAATAAATGTACCCGCCTCACCAATAAACTTAATAATAAAGGGAAAATTCAGAAATATAAAAAAAGTTGAAAATTACTGTACATTTTGGTACTTACAAGTTTTCGTGAATATGTAATTTGCCCATATCTTTTTATTGTCTTGACTCAAGATCTTGATTTTTATACGCCTAATAGTGACTATAGACCTTAGTAGCTGGTATGAATTTCAACTTGCTAGGTCCAACCGTTCCTGAGAAAATCGGAACGGACAGTCAGACAGACGGACCAGAAAATGATCCTTTTTTTACATTTTGAGGTATATAACCCTAAAAAAGTACGTTTTTAAATATTTTATGTCTGGCCCGCCTACACATCTGCAATTTTCGAAATGGCCCGATGTAAAATCGAGTTTGACACCCCTGGGTTACAGCCAATAATTCATAATTAAAACATTGACGGATAACATTGCATTGTCGGGCGAACACCCGACTGCGACGCAGAAGGTTGTGGGTTCGATTCCCGCCGGGAACAAGTATTTATGCTGACCATAAATTCTTGTTTCTGGTTCTGGGTGTTTCCTATATGTATAATATGTATGTACCTATATATTTACAAAAAAAAAAAAAAGTATATAAGTAGTTTATCCGTTATCTGGCACCCATAACACAAGCATTAAGTTGCTTAGCTTGGGGCTGGATGGCGATGTGTAATATGTCCTGAAATATTTATTTATTTATTTATTTATAACACTTCCAAATTCTTTACCTTAATATTTTATTTTATAAGTAGGTAGGTTACAGTAAATAATTCTAAATAACATTACACAAAAACACCTAAGTACAAATAAATCTTACTGTTAATATTTTCTTAAGGTGAAAGGGTACCTGCGCGCTCTCCATACAAACGTAGTCGACAGTTTCCTCCCTGGATAATGACACTAGCACAAATATTTTTGTGCCATAAAACCTATAACTGCGATGACTATGCCCCTATGTTTTGGTTTTTTTAATTTTCTAATTAACATAAAAATTTAAATTTAAAAAATTTAAAAATTAAAAAAAACGTAAAATAGGGGCATGGTCATGGCAGTTCTACGTTTTATGCACCAAAAATATTTGCTCTAGTGTCATTATCCAGGGAGAAAACAGTCGACTACGTTTGTAATAGTTTGTATGGAGAAACGCAGGGACCGAAAAACCGATATTTTAGGATACTTGAAATTCAGATACCCTTATGCAAAGATATCTTAATTTAAAATAGAATTACGGTACCCAAAAATAATGATATCGCAAAATTTTGGTATCTAAAAATAAATGGTTTATGAACCGTTCATGAACAGTATTTTTGAGATGTTTGTAAAAATGGCAACGTCGCTTTTTCGTTCGACTGAATCTAGCAATTTACATCTAGTGCAGCTCCCAGTCCTAACAAAAATCAGTTTTATGGTCCCATCGTAAAGAAAGCATGAAACTTGGCATGAACGTAGCTGTCATATATGTGCTTCAATTTCGATATGGAAGCACGTCGAGAAATTATTGTTTCCCCCCTTTTTGTGCCAAATTAGAGTTTTTTGCATTTTGTATGAAAACGGTTCAAACTACAACCAAACTGTCATTGAGCAATATGATCCTCATTAAACTCACTACAACAATCTCCTTGGAAGTATGTAGATATCGGACTTATAGTTTAGAAGCTGTAAGTGATTTTAACGCCCCCTCGACCCTGTTTTGTATCAACCCTAATGAGTTTTTTGATTTTATTATAAAAACGATTAAAGCCACATCAAAACTGTCAATGACCAATTTGTTCTTCATTAAATTCTCTATAATAATTGTCTTGGAAGTATGTTGATAGGACTTATAATTTTCGAAATATGCTTACTTTTCTTTCAATTCGGTCAGTAAAAATGGACACAAAAACGCTATAGGTACAACGAAAAAAAAAAAATATTTTTAATATGTTATTAGACCCTCCGAGAGTAGTCTATTCCTGAGTTGTCATCCTTGAAAACCCTGGGCTTCTCCTATGGTGCTACGTTATTCTGGCACGTGTTTTAGTTTTTTAGGAAAAACTACCCCTTGAAAGCGTTTTCCAGGTATGTTTGTTTTATATGTTTGTTTATTAACTTCTCAACTGGCCTACAAACCCCCGAGCGGTTTTTCGGCCGAAACGCTACACTGGCCAAAACCGCTCGGGGGTTTCGGGCGTATTTTGATGTTTACGTCTAATGAATGAATGTATGTCAAGGTCAAGTATAGCCAACCTATTCTGGGATGTACATGAGTTGCATATAAAACCATACTACTTAATTTGGTAAGGTTATAATCGTTCAATGTCAATGTCACTTCGATCAATTGCCTCTGACGGCCATGTTTGTTTGTTTTTGTTTTGGACAGTGCGCGTTTCGACTTAATTAATATTGTTTTCATTTGTTTTATGTGTTGTGATTTGTGATAAAACAACGCCTGGGTAACTAGATCACCTCACTTTGTATTATTAACTCATAAATTTCGCAGGAGATATTAGTTTCTTTAGGAATTTTTTTTGCAATTTTTTTGCAAGTGCATTTTGCAAATTTGCACTTCACTCTGCAATTACTCACATTATTTGTTCAAGTACTAATATTTAAACTATGTCATCTAAATAGGAAATTACATTCTGAATGCAGAAAGGTATCAATGTTATGAATTAGTCAAACCAAAATTAATTTATATGCATAAACGGGTCTGCCCCCTTCAAGCGGCCATTTTTTTTCGACTTGGCCAGTCAACGGCTACTTTCTGCTCCGAAAAGAAAATCGCTCGGGGGTTTGTAGGCCAGTTGAGAAGTTAATTGTCAATTTCATAGTCTAGGTCGTTTTTAATACAGAAATTTTAAAAATAACTATTCAGAATAATGTTTTCATCATTAAACAAAATTCAACTTTAAGAAACCATAAACAATTTCTTTGTTTCTGAGAAAACTAGTCCTATAGGAGAAGTAATAGTCCTATAGGAAAAACTATTAGAAATACATTTGTGGATACTAAAATCACCTTCAATTTGATTCCAAAGTGGTGCTGCTAGGATTGACAGTTTTTTCAGAAACAAAGAAATAGTTTACCGTTTCTTAAAGTTGAATTTTTAATGATGAAAACATTATTCTGAATAGTTATTTTTAAAATTTCTGTATTAAAAACGACCTAGACTATGAAATTGACAATTAATAAATAAACATACACGTGCACGGCAGAGATTACGTTTAACCCTTTCTAATGACATATGTAAAAGAGAGAAAGGATTTTCGCGTAGAATTGGCAACGCGCAAGAAGACACTTTTAGGGTTTAATATTCGGGTATCCGCTTACGATTTTGGGTACCCGAAACTAGTGGTACCGCAATTTATAGATATCATTATTTGTGGTACTTAAATGCAAAGTAAGCGTTCGAGTATCACTTAAAAATACCGATCAAAACCGCTTATTGAGATACCATTTCGGTCCCTGGGAGAAAGCCCCCGGTACCCTTTCCTCTTAATATTTTTACTATCGGTAGGTTATACTTTACCTTAATACTAGCTGCGCACCGCGGTTTCACTCGCGTAACTCCCGATCCCGTGGGAATATCGGGATAAAAAGTAGGCTATAACCTTCCTCGATAAATGGACTATCCAACACAAAAAGAATTTTTCAATTCGAAAAAGCAGTTCCTGAGATTAGCGCGTTCAAACAAACAAACTCTTCAGCTTTATAATATTAGTATAGATTTTAATTATTAGTAGGTTACAGTAAATAATTCAATATTAGCATTACACAAAAACACTTAAGTACAAATAAATCTTACTAAGTATTAATATTTACTTAGGTAATATTTTATATATATTGTACATTTATTTTTTTCAATTGATATATCAAAAACATTTAGAAAAATAGACTTTCTCTACATTATAGATAAACATTTGATCAAAAATAATATTTGATGTAGCATATTTTCGATTAAATATGTTTGACCTTCACTTGCACTCTGATGACGTCACCATCTTCGTTATGACGAAATCGACATGTGCTATGCCTAATTAAAAAAAAAACAAATGACAGCCCACTAATAAATATGGACACACTTTTTTTACACAACTTGGGCAATGGAAGACTAATTATTACGCCATTGGTGACGTCACCACGTTCAAAAGTTAAGAAATATTAAAAATAATATTAAAAAAGTGAGAAAAACTCAATAATATTATATATAAGTCTATATTTACGGTCTTAACATTAGGTTAAGTAAACAATAATTTATCATAGGTGAGCGTAGGTATTAAACCGAACATTCCAATGTTTATGCGTAACTTCAATGTGAGCACAACAATATTTTGTAATGAAAATAGCTATAATTATCAACATTAACATATTCAACTTTATTCTTTTATATATTTTTTCCTTTTATAAGTCTTCTATTCGTCACCATAAAACAAACCCAGATGGGCGATATTATTATTAAACGACGTCATTATTGACATGACGTCACCGGCACAATGACGTCGTCACACAATGGGAGTGACACTGACGTCAACTTTCTTGTGAATGCAGTGCCTTTATTCGCTAAGGTTCAAGTCATCGGGCGCGCGTGATTAAGACTAGATTTCCATACAAAAACTGCCCCCACTCCGCCCCTAATCACGCGCGCCCAACGACTTGAACCTTAGTGAATATAGGCCCTGGTGTTCTATCAATTATCTAGACTTTCTAGACGTTATCACGTCAAAAAATTACAAATACTTTACCTTATTAACTAGGTAGGTAGTAGGTACCTATTGTTTCAATTCTACTTAATATTTTAATGTTCACCCGTGTGCTACCTGGGGCCTTATTCTGCTATTCGGCCAACCATTGTCATTATATCGAGACTCTATTGATATTATTTCGAGATTGTGACTTTATTTGGTATTCTGCTAAAGTTTTAATAACATCGCAATATAATCACTATGGAGTCTCAATGGTATGGTAATATTTACCTTACAGGTGTTGCCTAGCAACATGGTATATGTTGCTAAGCGATATACCGTTTTGACAACTATCGAGATTCCATTGAGCCACGATTCTAGAGCAGAATACTGAAGTGAGTCAGTGGTGTTTCGATAGAATAGTTTAACGTTAGGAGAATACCAATTTGATATGTAATGTCATATTTTTGACATAAAATTTCTATTACGATTATATCGACACACTATTGAAATACAATTGTGTTAGCAGACTTGTTTTCTGTAACCTACACAGACAAGTAAGTGAAAGTTCTCTAAGATTTCACTTGAAATGAGTATTCTTTATGTGTTTTTTTAAGTGAGTTTTCTGAATACATCTGAAATCACACCAATCACAAGAGAGGGGTTTCTCACCAGTGTGAGTCAACATATGTCTGGTTAAAAGTGGTTTCAAACTACTCTTGTAGTGACATAAATGACAAACGAAAGGTTTCTTACCAGTGTGTTTCATCATATGAACTCCTAAACTACTTTTTAGTGCACATTTAAAGCCACAGATATCACAAGAGAAAGGTTTTAGCATTTTATTTTCTGTGTGATAACGCTTCGTATGCCATTTCAAATTAGATGTAGCACTTCTATACCCACATATCTCACAAATGTACGGCTTTAAGCCCGAATGAGTGTTTAGGTGAACTTCCAAATGATCTTTCCGTTTACATTTATAATCGCAAATATCACAAGAAAATCTTTTTTCGCCGGTGTGTGTTAAGTAATGTCTTTTTAGTTGACCGTTAGTGCGAAATTTGTGATCACAAACATCGCATTTGAATGGTTTTATATCGGTGTGTGTCGTTAGATGTTTTCGCAGCGTAGTCTTAAATGCGCATCTGTAACTACAGATGTGACAAGAGAATGGTTTTTCACCTGTATGTATTTATATGTGTACAGCTAAATTACGTTTCGTTTTTGCTTGATAACTGCACTCAGTGCAAGCGAAAGGTCGTTGCTTTGAATGTGTTAGCATGTGTTTATTTAAATAACCTTGTGTCACAGCTTTATAACTGCACTCAGTACAGGGAAAAGGTTTGTCACCAGTATGAATTCTTATAATATGATCATTTAATCCACTTTTTGTTAAACATTTGTGTTCGCAAATTTTACAAAAGAGAACTTCCTTAACTTTTTTACTCGACTGCTGAAAAGCTACAAGGTTTTGTTTTGTATATTTAGTATTGTTCAAATTGACTCGTGTCTTCTGAGTAGTCAGCCTTGCCAGTGGCATTTGTTCTGTAGTATCGTAAGGCTCTTCAGTTGGAACGTTGCTAGAGTCTGGGTTTTCTTGAGTAGTCGTAAGTTGTCCTGGAAGCGGTTCGTTTACGTTCATTCCTGTGTATGTTGCAGTACCTGCAATGAGTAGGTGTATTTTTAAATATTTTGGATTTACAACATGGGTACGAAGCATGTATAGCGAATAACGATAGCGCAAATAAATATCGCGAGGGAAACACAAGAATTAGAATAAACAAACCACCTCTAGGACACGAACACAAGGCTGCGACTACTCAGGAAAATAAAGAAGATCCCTTACTCTAAAATTTCACTTGAAATGAGTATTCTTTATGTGTTTTTTTAAATGAGTTTTCTGAATACATCTGAAATCACACCAATCACAAGAGAGAGGTTTCTCACCAGTGTGAGTCAACATATGCCTGGTTAAAAGTGATTTTAAACTACTCTTGTAATGACATAAATGACAAACGAAAGGTTTCTTACCAATGTGTTTCATCATATGAATTCCTAAACTACTTTTTAGTGCACATTTAAAGCCACAGATATCACAAGAGAAAGGTTTTAGCATTTTATCCTCAGTGTGATGACGCTTCGTATGCAATTTCAAATTAGATATTGCAGTACTTCTATACCCACATATCTCACAAATGTACGGCTTTAAGCCCGAATGAGTGTTTAGATGAACATTCAAATGTGCTTTCAGCTTACATTTATAATCGCAAATATCGCAAGAAAATCTTCTTTCGTCGGAATGAATTAAGTTATGTATTTTTAGTTGACCGTTAGTGCGACATTTGTAATCACAAACATCGCATTTGAATGGTTTTATATCGGTGTGTGTCGTTAGATGTTTTCGCAGCATACCCTTAAATGCGCATCTGTAACTACAGATGTGACAAGAGAATGGCTTTTCACCTGTATGTATTTTTATGTGTACATCTAAATAACTTTTCTTTTTCGCTCGATAATTACACTCAGTGCAAGCAAAAGGTCGCTCATCTGAATGTGTTAGCATGTGTTTATTTAAATAACCTTGTGTCACAGCTTTATAACTGCACTCAGTACAGGGAAAAGGTTTGTCACCAGTATGAATTCTTATAATATGATCATTTAATCCACTTTTTGTTAAACATTTGTGTTCGCAAATTTTACAAAAGAGAACTTCCTTAACTTTTTTACTCGACTGCTGAAAAGCTACAAGGTTTTGTTTTGTATATTTAGTATTGTTCAAATTGACTCGTGTCTTCTGAGTAGTCAGCCTTGCCAGTGGCATTTGTTCTGTAGTATCGTAAGGCTCTTCAGTTGGAACGTTGCTAGAGTCTGGGTTTTCTTGAGTAGTCGTAAGTTGTCCTGGAAGCGGTTCGTTTACGTTCATTCCTGTGTATGTTGCAGTACCTGCAATGAGTAGGTGTATTTTTAAATATTTTGGATTTACAACATGGGTACGAAGCATGTATAGCGAATAACGATAGCGCAAATAAATATCGCGAGGGAAACACAAGAATTAGAATAAACAAACCACCTCTAGGACACGAACACAAGGCTGCGACTACTCAGGAAAATAAAGAAGATCCCTTACTCTAAAATTTCACTTGAAATGAGTATTCTTTATGTGTTTTTTTAAATGAGTTTTCTGAATACATCTGAAATCACACCAATCACAAGAGAGAGGTTTCTCACCAGTGTGAGTCAACATATGCCTGGTTAAAAGTGATTTTAAACTACTCTTGTAATGACATAAATGACAAACGAAAGGTTTCTTACCAGTGTGTTTCATCATAATATGAATTCCTAAACTACTTTTTAGTGCACATTTAAAGCCACAGATATCACAAGAGAAAGGTTTAAGCATTTTATCTTCAGTGTGATAACGCTTCGTATGCCATTTCAAACTAGATGTTTGATTACTTCTATACCCACATATCTCACAAATGTACAGCTTTAAACCCGAATGAGTGGATAGATGAACATTCAAATGTGCTTTCAGCTTACATTTATAATCGCAAATATCGCAAGAAAATCTTCTTTCGTCGGAATGAATTAAGTTATGTATTTTTAGTTGACCGTTAGTGCGACATTTGTAATCACAAACATCGCATTTGAATGGTTTTATATCGGTGTGTGTCGTTAGATGTTTTCGCAGCATACCCGTAAATGCACATCTGTAACTACAGATGTGACAAGAGAATGGCTTTTCACCTGTATGTATTTTTATGTGTACATCTAAATGACTTTTCTTTTTCGCTGTATAATTACACTCAGTGCAAGCAAAAGGTCGTTCATATGAATGTTTCAGCATGTGTTTCTTTAAATGACCTTTTGTCATACCTTTATAACTGCACTCATTACAGGAGAAAGGTTTGTCACCAGTATGACTTCTTATATGACAATTTAATCCACTTTTTGTTAAACATTTGTGTTCGCAAATATTACAAAAGAGAACTTCCTGTACTTTTTTACTCGACTGCTGAAAAAGTACAAGGTTTTGCTTTGTATATTTAGTATTGTTCAAATCAGCTCGTTTCTTCTGAGTAGTCAGCCTTGCCAGTGGCAATCGATCTGTAGTATCGTAAGGCTCTTCAGTTGGAACGTTGCTAGAGTCCGGATTTTCTTGAGTAGTCGTAAGTTGTCCTGGAAGCGGTTCGTTTACGTTAATTCCTGTGTATGTTGCGGTACCTGCAATCAGTAGGTACATAATATATTAGAATTTTTGTTTGCACGCGGTATATAGCAATATATTTAGATTAACGACTTTATGCTTGCACTAATTGCAGTTTTAAGCAGTCAGAAATGCTTATTTAAGTAGTCATATGAAAATCTGTATTTACAGATGCGCATTTAAAGATTAATGCTGCGAAAACATTTAATGACACACACCGATGGAAACCCATTTTGAATGCGAATAAACATTACTTAATACATTCCGACGAAAGAAGATTATTTTGCGATATTTGCGATTATTATAAATGTAAGCTGAAAAAAAAGGTTTAAAAGTTCATCTATACACTTATTCGGGCTTAACGCCGTACATTTGTGAAATATGTGGGTATAGAAGTAGTACAACTACTGCTCATTTATAATGGCATATGAAACGTTATCACACTGCGGATAACATGCTACACGAGTATCACGTATCAGTAGAAGAGTACACGGACAAGAAAATGAATAAAAATAAAATTAAACAGACAGAATATGAAAACAATCACACGGAATAAATTAATGGGCACATTAAAAAATAAGTCCGGGATGCCCTGTGTTTCCCTAAATGGACCGACCTCAGCTGACATTAATGACAATAAACATGACAAATATCCGGTTTTGAATAACCTTTTAACCAGACACTATGTTGACTCACACTGGTGAGAAACCTCTCTCTTGTGATTGGAGTGATTTAAGATGTATTCAGAAAATTCAAAATAACTTTAACTTACCTTTTGTTTGTTTAGTGTCTTGTTTCTTTCTTTTAACTTTTACGGGAACATCCCTTTTTACCAATTTAGCAGGAACTTCCATTTTTGTCGATTCGATAGTTACTTCGTTTTTAGACAGTGGTGCTTCAGTATTTATTTTCCGCTTCGCAGGAACATCTTTTTTAGTTAATTTGGCAGGAACTTCGTTTTTATCCAATGATACTTGACTCTTGCGCTTTGCAGGAACGACCTTTTTAGTTAATGTGGAAGAAACTTCAGGTTTAGACAATGATTCTTGATTTACACTTTTAAAACTTGCAGTATCATTATTTTTCGCCAATTTTGTAGGAACATCCTTTTTACCCAATATGGTAAGAACAATCTTTTTAGCTACTCTGCTAGGAACATTCCTTTTGGCCAATCTGGTAGGGACATCTTTTTTGGACAACCTAGTACGAACATCTTTTTTGGCCAAACTGGTAGGAACCACTTTTTCGGTCAATATGTTGGGAACATCATTTTCGGCCAATCTGGTTGGAACATTATTCTTGGCTTCCGCAGGTACTTTCTTGTTGGGAAACGACTCTTGAATACTTACGTGATTTTGTAAAACTGAACCAGCTTTTTCATTTGTATCACTTTCATCATGTAATATAACATGTTGATTATTCGCATTTTCAATGTCATCGTGAACTAGATCATTCGTTTCATCTCCCGAATCGTTTCTTTGTGACAAATCATCTCTTTTATTGGAATGGTTCGTAGTTTCAGTTCCCGCGTCATTTAATGCAATACTAACCTCTTCTTTGGTTTCAATTAATGGATCTTGACAGTTTTCCATTTCAAAAAAATTTAATACAGCTACAAGGTCTTCGGTATCTTGAAAGCAATCATTTTTAGCATCTTCGGTATTATTAAATTCGTCAATTTCAGGACTAGCGTTTTCTATATTATGAAATTCTTCATTTACAATGATAGCATCAGCGGTATTATGAATGATATCATCTTCGGTATTATGTGATTCATTATTTTTACCTTGGCTTTCACGATTTCCGCTGTCATTTCCGTTACTAATGTCCTTGACTGCATCTGATTCAGTATTAGGGACAGTTGAATCGTCATTAGATTCTCTCTTAACTAAAATAAATACAAAATTCATTACAGCGTCATCTAGGCTTTAACTAAGCAAAGCTAAAATAAGTCTTTAAGTAAAATTATTATACAAGAAACTATAAGACTCGAAACAAATATTTGTATGTATATCAAATAAACAGTTGTTCGGCGGAGGGGATCGAACCCGAAATCTATGGTCACACACATGCATTGAAGCATAAAAACCACGCAAGGCCACTCTTTGTAATACTTAGAAAAACGTAACTAAGACTCTACTCTATGTCTGTCTGTCTGTCACTAGGCTGTATCTCATGAACCGTGATAGATTATTGTTTCACAGATTATGTTTTACTGTTGCCGCTAAGTAGTATTCTTCTTCTTTGCGTGTCGATTCCGAATATAATGGCACGGAACCCTTCGTGCGCGAGTCCGACTCGCACTTGGCCATGTTTTTTTTATATTGTATGTAATTTAAAAATAATTATGTATCTATAATATGCATTGCAATATAATATTTATACTCTGCGCCGTACAATTATGATGGCTTGCTGCGGCAGCGCCGACCTGAGCCGATTGTCGTTTGTATGTCAAGTTCAAAATCTCTCTAAACCATTTAGAAAAATGCATGCATGGAATGACATTAGCACATTCCCGTACCGCGTGTCCGCCGGAACGCGGCTACAATTTTGTCTTGACAAAATCTAGGAATCTTGACTCGATAATTTTTTATTGTCTTCATGTCGGTACAGTCTCTAGATTAAATTAATATTCATTTATTTTAGTTAATGGAGATCCATATTGTTCGGCGTGACCGGCGGCGTGGCGCATAATGATATAGGGCGCGGAGTATAATTATCAATTTATGTAATTTTACCTTTTTCCTTTAAAATATATTGTTCCAGAGGATATTTTATTAATTTTACAATTAATTGCCTGTTTCCCATGAGTTTGTTTACAGCTTCAATAATATTGTTGCCTCTTTCTTCGTCATTTGTTTCATCATCAACATTATTATCATCCGCTACCACATCATCAGATTCATCTTTGGATTCTTTAATAACATCGTTAAATATGACATCCTTTGGTACCGATGCATCATTTTCGTCATCTGACACAATTGTACTGTCAAACTCCGCGTCAGATTCTTCAGCAGGATTGTCGTTTGACAATTCTGCTGCTTGATTGTCATCTTTTGACAATTCTGTTGATTTAGGATAGTCACAATCATCATGGTTAGATTCTAGATCGGATTCGTAGCTGAAATAGACTCTTCTGGTAGATCTAATGTCAGGATCGTCAGTTCCATCTTCTGACTTAATTCTAACTGTGTCAGACGTTTCGATGTTGACATTTTCAGTTTCATTTGACACAGTGTTATTTATGTCACTTTCATCATCATCCTTGTCGCTTTCAATATCATCAATAGACAGTGGCAGTTTGCGTTTAAAACTAGGACTTTTGATTTGATTATAAATGCGGTTTTCATTTTCAATTTTAACGACTGATATATAGTTGCTTTCACTATCTGAACGATGAATATCATTATTTTCACAGTTCTGTGCCACACTATCGTTTTTGTCGTTTTCTGTTGACAAAATTTTAAATTGTTTTAGGATCTTACCTCACCGGGACGCTCCATAGCGACGGCGACGGCTAATTGTCCATGGCTACCTTAAGTCGCAAAATAGAGTAGCCACTGGCTACTGTCTGTCACAAGAACCAAGCTAGTCTTTCCTTATTGGTGACCCGTTGGACAGTGAGTGAGGTAGACGCAGCTTACACGTATACATTATACTGGCTACTGTAGCTACGTCACCAGGATGACAGAGTATCCAGTCTCCACAAAGCACATCGTCGGTCGTGGCTACGCTTTCGAACTGGCGACGTCGTTAATTGTTTAGATACGTAGCCGACGACGTCGCCATGGCGTCCCGGTGAAGTAGGGCCCTTAGATGTTAAAAGTTGCGCCCCGCGGTTCTACTCGCTTAGATATTGAATGAAAAAACAAATTGTGATAAATTGTGTGAGTTTAAAAAGTCTTTATTTCCCTTAACAAAACCTCCAAATTATAAAAAAAAACACCTGATGTATCTCCTGAGAGATAGGGGCATAGGGAATCTGCAAGGCGCTCTGATCTAAATTTAATTTTAATTTTGACTTTGACTTTCGAGGCCTGACCGGCCTGACCGGCCTGCCTGTTAGGGGACACGACTGGCGTGACAGAAAAGTTGTTCGTCTAGACGTCTAAACATCTCCTTTCATTTTACAATACCTTCGTCGAAACACTGTTATTATCAAAGGAATGATAGAAAACAAATATATGAAAACTTACCTTTCTTTATAGAATTATCTTGTAAAGTAACAGATATATATTCAGTCGTCGAGGCCGTGTATTTGTATAGAGGTTTCGCTGAAGATTTTAACTGAAAAGAACAATAACAAGACCTCTTTAGTTGGGAACATTTTTGCACCAACCTTTCGTGTGCAAGCCCAACTCGCACTTGGCCTGTCTTTGTTGGTAAACCTACCTCAGTTTGGTCATGAATCCATAATTCCAACGCCTTGTTTGACCTCCTAGCAGCTTCTATGAAGCGTCCACATTTAAGCAACTCCTTGAGACACATATGACATAATGTCTCGGGGAACTTCCGCCTTTTCAACTGCAATATGGAAAACATACATCATTTATAATCAGTCATATCCTAATCTATATAATATTATAAAGTGGAAAGATTTTTTTGTTTGCTTTTTTGTAATGAATAGGCTCTGAAACTACAGGACCGATTTTGATGAAAATTGGTATGAGGATACATTGATTCATTGGGAGTGTTATAGGATTTATATCCCGATATTTCTACGGGAACGGAACTGACGCGGGTGAAACCGCGGTGCGCAGCTAGTAAGTATATATTATATAGAAAAACACTCTCTAAGAAATCTCTGCAACTACAAGAGCTACGAGTCTTACGAGCACGCGCTACGAGAATGCGCTCTGCGGCTGTTAACATGTTGTAAATGGTACCTACCCCTCGTAATTTTACAGGGAGTATTTCTGGGGTTAGACATTCCCCAAAAAAATTGCAGCCCAAACTTCGATGACACCTCTTAAACAGTCCAGCCCATTAGATTAATAGCATAAGATCTAATTTCTGAAAATGTAAGATACCAACCTGTATTCCAGAGAGTTTTTTGTAATATTTAGCCAGAAGCGGCTTAGAAACGTGATATAAGTCTAAATTATCAGATAAACACACACGACACACAGACGGACAGGCCATAGTTGATAAAAATTAACACTTTTTATCACTATTGAATAAACATGATGTATTATTTTCACGAAACATTGTCTTACTACCGATAGTTTCACAGAATACTAAGCGTCATTATTATAATCAGATAGACGCTTGGTAAATCGTATTTCGTCACAGATAATCAAATTACAAGCAATGTTATTTGAATCTCAACTTTTATCTGCTGATGGCATTCGTAGAATTTCAAAACAAACATGGGTTTTTTTAATAAGTAGCTAACAAGGTTGCTAGGTTATGTAAATTGTGACAAAAATTAAAACTATGGTATTTATATAATGTTCTCGTATAATTTGTTTCTTAAACTTTTTCAACCTATTGATTTTACAAAATTTTTTGTTAAATATATTTATCGACTGCATATTGTTAATTATTTTACTCATAAAATTAGGAAATCAAGAAAATTTCTTCTTACGTTTCCAGTGAATTTAAATTCACCTCATTTTTGTAACTTTAATATTTTTATGGTTGTAACACCATAATTATTCAAAATGACAGTGACGGTTTAAACGTTTTGTTCTTGCTACATGGCACGGAACACTTTTACTCCTAGCGGCTACATGGTCTTTGTAGGCAGAAAATAAGTCTATAAAGCTGGGACACATTGCTCGGACGCGTCCGACAGCCGCGACTTATAGGCATTTCTTAAGCATCTGTATAATGTAAATGTATGTAACTGTACACACTGTCGGACGTAAGTCGCGGACGTGACCTTGGGTTGCCCTTGAACGTTCGGACGTTCTAGAGCAGGGATGCACAGAACGCGGCCCGCCGGTCGAATACTGGTGGCCCGCCGACAGCAAAAATAATACTCTCGTACATTCGAAAAATATTGAATTCTATTCCAGAATAAAAACCAAAAAAATAATTGTTCGATAAGTAATTTTAATCTCGCGCGTGTGCTATTAAGTGCGCTTATCAGTGCGCCGTGCGTGCTTCGGTAACACCGGTCGGTAATGTTCGTGCTGATCTCGGTTAAATTCGTTTACTTAAGGAAGCGAGGCGCTATTTTGTTTGGAAAGTTTGGAAGCAGTT
The DNA here is from genome assembly GCA_907269075.1 of Idaea aversata. Lineage (NCBI taxonomy): Eukaryota > Metazoa > Arthropoda > Insecta > Lepidoptera > Geometridae > Idaea > Idaea aversata. The sequence continues at coordinate 2,180,920 of OU026083.1, forward strand.
TTACGTGTTGCTACAAGTACATTTGAGCCAAATATATAAAAGATTGTAAGCACTATGCAGTGCCACGCTCATTTTTCAATTTCAATACCTACATTATTATCAATTCTTTATTGTCTTTAATTACCTATACCTACTTCTGGCGGCCCGCCATCAGTTCATGATTTGCCCGAGTGGCCCCTAGTCTTAATGAGTCTGTGCATCCCTGCCTTGAGCGTTCTGGCCAGCCGGATGTTTTTATCAGCCGAAAACGTCCGCGGATGGTGTGCATTGGGTGCGGGATGCGTCCGCACGTCAGAAGGACAGAAGTTTGTCTGTGCGTGCAATAAAATCTACCTACTAGAATCTACCAAGCCTTGTTCCAAATTCATTTTGGAATAGGTACCTACCATTTTTCTGAATTGTCAAAAATACTGATTTTCTGACAAATCTAATAAACTATGTAGGTACCGTTATTACTAAATTATCTGACTACTGAATCATCGTTCTCTTTGCCTCAAATCTACCAAAAAAGTAGAAATCTATTAATAGTGGTCACACTGCCTGCCCTCACTGCCGCGCCGCCGCCTGATTCGCAAGTGCGTCCGAATGACCGTGCACAGTGCACACTAATCAGTCGCGGCTGTAGGTCACGGGGCTGTCGGACGCGTCCGATAATATTATGTTCCCAGCTTTAGTGTCAACTACTTCGGTAATGTTCTTTTAAGTGTAGGTACCTACCAAAGCATCGCTCCGAGTAAATTTTCATATTTTGCTCTTACAAATGTAAGATGGGAATCTGTAGACATGGAAACCTGTAAACATGGCAATCTGTAGACATGGGAATCTGTAGAAATAAGAATGTGTACAAACAAAGAGGATACTGTAGGCATGAGAATCTGTAGACATGGAAATCTGTTAATACGGGAATCTGTAGCACATTAGTAAGTAGGTATATTGAAAATCTGAAAAATTGGGAATCTGTAGACATGGAAACAAAGCGTTTAAAGTAAGTAGGTTTATGTCTAATACCTACATTAAAATTAGCTAATATCGCTTTGTTTCCATGTCTACAGATTCCCAATCTTTCAGATTTGCACAAATTTTAAATTGCACAATCGCAAAAATTGGATAACTTATGCCTTTATAATTCAATGTCTTTTTGGTTCCGGTGCAATAGGTACGTAGGTACAGGCCTTGTATTCTAATGGAAAGGAGAAGGATTAATAATGTTTCTCGGGTTGGGCAGAATATATTAAACTGGGGTAAAGTATGACGATGTGGCTGTAATAATTCCTTCCGCGATTATAGTAGGTACTTACATGCGCATCCATCCGCTATGGGCCATGATTCATTGCCCGACCTATAAAATAAGTAGAAGTCGGTTCCAGCACTCGCCGGCCGCTCCCGCGTGTCCACTCGCTATGCTCGCTCGACTCGTGCGCTGTGGTCGCAGTTCTAACCTAACCTATCCGTGTCGGTTCTGTGACAGAAACCCCCTACACAGAAGTGACAGAAGTTTGTTCGCTGTCATGCCCTCTATCGATTGGCATGGGTCTCAAAATGCACCGCGCATTTTTGTAAAATCAAAGAACAACACGTTTCGTTAAATATCCCGTTTCCGAGACGCTTTAGCGATCCGGTTTAAGGCATCATTTGTTCGCTGTCATGCCCTCTATCGATTGACATGGGTCTCAAAATGCACCGCGCATTTTGTAAAATTAAAGAACAATACGTTTCGTTAAATATCCCGTTTCCGAGACGCTTTAGCGATCCGGTTTAAGGCATCATTTGTTCGCTGTCATGCCCTCTATCGATTGGCATGGGTCTCAAAATGCACCGCGCATTTTTGTAAAATCAAAGAACAACACGTTTCGTTAAATATTCCGTTTCCAAGACGCTTTAGCGATCCGGTTTAAGGCATCATTTGTTCGCTGTCATGCCCTCTATTGATTGGCATGGGCCTCGAATTGCACCAATCAAAAAAAACACTGTGTCAAGCTCCCATACTAAATGTCCTGAGCCCTTTTTTCGAATACCAATTACAGTAAAATAACATTAAACGGCTCACGATCAGATAGTCTAAGTAGCAAAACGTCAAACAAAGCGAAAAGTCTAGTGAGCAATCTGCCTAGTTAGCTAATCGCCCATGTAGCAAAACGTCTAACTATCAAGAGGTCTATATATGAAAACGTCTATATAGGAAATCGTCAATTTCTTAAAATGCCTGGACACTTAACCACAAAAATGATTATAATAATACCATTTGAGGGCAAGTATTACATACATGCAAACTCTACAGACCTTCAAACTCCTTGATTTATTGTTTTGTTTTGTTTGTTTAATTAAGTTTGTTGTGTCGAAGAAGATTATTTTACTTTATTCAAATTTTAAAAAAAAACTTGAGAGGTGTCAGGTCCCGGCCACGAAGGCAGCGGCGCGACAGCGGCGCGAGAGCGGCGCGATTCAATGCATGGATTTAGACGGAACCGGCCACGATGGCAGCGGCGCGGCGAGCGGGGCGGGCGCGGCGAACGAGCGGCGAGCGGTGCCGCGTCAACTCCATTGACGTAGTGTTGTGCTTTTCATTTTACTCGATAACTATCGACTATCGGTTTTCAATTGATTTATTGGTGGAAAATCAGGTGCTTTTAAAGTGTGGAAAATTAACAATTAGGTAGTTTAATTATTTTATCTAGGAATGGATCGAATTACAGAGTTTGTCATTGTTTTTAATTTATGTAAAATAGCTGTTGCCCGCGACTTCGTACGCGTGGTAGTTTTGTTTTATATACTAAAACCTTCCTCTTAAATCATTCTATCTATTAAAAGAACCGCATCAAAATCCATTGTATAGTTTGAAAGATCTGAGCATACATACAGACAGCGGGATGCAATTTTGTTTTATGCTTTGTAGTTCATAATACAATTTTTTTTTTCTTCTCAAACCAAATATCTTTATTATAAACATTCGTCATTGTGTGTCGTGACACACTACAGACCGACTGACGAAGAAATTGGTATCAAAAAAAAACAGCGCACTCCGGCAGTGCAGGCAGAAGTGAAAACTGTATATCTGTGTAAAATCTCATCTGTCGCGCTGTTTAACTGTGTAAAATCTCATCTGTGAAATCTCATCTGTCGCGTCAAATCTCATCTGTCGCGAGAACGGCTGAAAATGCTCACCCACAAAAGTGCCCAACGCGCCTTAAGAAGTTTTCACTTAAAAAAAAACAGCGCACTCCGGGAGTGCAGGCACAAGTGAAAACTGTATATCTGTGTAAAATCTCATCTGTCAAATCTCATCTGTCGCGAGAACGGCTGAAAATGCTCACCCACAAAAGTGCCCAACGCGCCATAAGAAGTTTTCACTTCAAAAATGTTGTCGTCTTCGTTGAGACATTTCGGCTTTAATAAAAAATTGCGACTAAAATAGAAAAAAAAAAAATAATAAATTTGGATTAAGAATATTGTAAATAGTAAGCGATTTACATTGTGATTGCAAAAGAAAAATAATGAAGGTCATCACAATGTAACTAACACGCTATATTTACAATATTCTTAAAAAAATTAAGTAAATGTTATTTTCTATTTTGTACCTACCTACTTTACTTATCGATACTGCACTACAAATAATATGTTGTTGTGTAAGTGTAACAATAAGAACACTACCAAATTTACCTTTCAAACAAAAGCAACAAATCTAAAACGGTTCATCCGTTCGGTAGCTACGATGCCACAGATATACACGTCAAACTTATAACACCCCATCATTTTTGCGTCGGGGGTTAAAAATAATTTCGATGGCGGCGCCTCTACTGTCTTGGCGCCTGTGTGCGCTGCACACTTCGCACACAGGGGCGGCGCGGCCCTGTCACTGACCAGTACGGATAGTCTAGTACAAAAAGTATGAAACAATATCATTTTTCACTGACACTGATGGAAAATCAGGGTACGGCACTGTGTCGTCACTGAGCTGTGCGAATAGGCCTTAAGGCCCACTGTCCGTCTGTCTGTCACCAGGCTGTATCTCATGTACCGTGATAGTTAGACAGTTGAAAATTTCACTGATGATGTTTGATGCCAAAACAAAAGAAAAAATATATAAGTAATCCCACACAACATGGTACGGAACCTTTCGTGCGCGAGTCCAACTCACACTTGGCCGGTTTTTTGTACTTAAGTAATTGATTGCAACGAGACGCATAATCTCACTTCCAATAAAACAAAAATTCAATTTTTAATTTTTGAAGTGAAAACTTCTTTAGCGGCGTTGAGCACTTTTTCTGTAATGGGTATAAAATCTTAAACTCGCGTCAGGACACGTGACCTGATCGAAAAAGCGTAAGACGGATGGAGAGTAGACAGCTATTTAAGACGTACATATGGTATTTTTTAACGGACGACTATTGACGGACGACAAATGTCGGACGACTATTGACGGACGACAAATGTCGGACGACTATTTGTCGGACGACTATTGAAGGACGACAAATGTCGGACGACTATTTGTTGGACGACAAATGTCGGACGACTATTTGTCGTCCGACTATTATTTTTTTTTCATCTAAAACTCTTTTTGCGTATGTTCTCGCGACATATGAGATTTTACACAGATATACAGTTTTCACTTCTGCCTGCACTCCCGGAGTGCGCTGTTTTTTTTTATATTAAATCTATCTATCTACTAATATATAAAATTCTCGTGTCACGGGGTTCAAACTTGAACTCCTCCGAAACGGCTCGACCGATTCTCATGAAATTTTGTGAGCATATTCAGTAGGTCTGATAATCGGCCAACATCTATTTTTTATTTTGTTTCCTTTAGTTTTTTTTTTTAAATGGCAAAACAACGTTTGCCGGGACAGCTAGTCTAAGTATAAAAGAAAAGTATATACAGCCGGATTGTCCTGTCTCAATATCGACTAAAGATGTTACCAATATAATTAAGAATATGACTAGAGGAAAATCTCCGGGACATGACGGGCTTAGTGTCGAGCACCTCCAGCATGCTGGCGTTCACCTGCCTAGGGTTCTGTCAATGTTTTTCAACATGTGTATTCGGCATGCATATCTTCCAGCATCCATGATGAAGACTATTGTGGTGCCTCTTTGTAAGAATAAGACTGGTGATCCGTCTGACCTATTGAATTATAGGCCAATATCATTGGCAACAATTATTGCCAAAGTTTTAGATAGTTTCTTGAATAGTATGTTAACTAAACATCTCCAGATTAGTGACGCACAGTTTGGTTTTAAGGCTGGACACTCAACTGAAGCTGCAGTTATGTTTTTGAAACAGACTGTTCGTTACTATACTGATAGAAGTACACCAGTATACGCGTGCTTTCTGGATCTTTCAAAGGCATTCGATCTGGTGCCTTACGATATTCTTTGGCAAAAACTTCGTGGTGAGACGGATCTTCCTTCCGAGATAGTTGACATGTTTAAATTTTGGTATGAGAATCAGACTAATTGTGTGAGGTGGGCTGGTTGCTATTCTGACGAGTACAGGTTGAGGTGCGGAGTGAGACAGGGCGGACTGTCTTCCCCAAATCTCTTCAATCTGTTTGTGAACCGTCTGATTGTGAGGCTCAGCAGAACCATGGTCGGTTGCTCAATAGACGGTATAAATATCAATCATATCAGTTACGCTGATGACATGGTTTTGCTTTGTCCTTCAGTCAGTGCGGTCAGAAAGCTGCTGGCTGTTTGTGAAGAGTATGCGGTGATCCATGGACTCAGGTACAATGCCAAAAAGAGCGAACTCTTGGTTTTTCAACCCCGCGGTCCACACAAAATCGTAGAGGTTCCCTCGGTGTCACTAGACAACAGTCCTCTCAAGTTAGTTCAGCAATTCAAGTACCTGGGTCACTGGGTCACCAGCGACTTGTCAGACGACGCTGACATTGAGAGAGAGAGGAGAGCCTTGTCGGTGAGGGCTCATATGTTGGCGAGCAAGTTTGCGCGTTGTAAGACGACGGTAAAGAGAACCCTCTTCAGAGCATATTGTCAGTCGTTTTACACGTGCAGCTTGTGGACCACATATTCTAAGACCTCCTTGAGGACATTGTGCACACAATATAATAATTCGTATAGGATGCTGCTGGGGCTTCCGCGTTATTGCAGCGCGTCAGGCATGTTTGCGGAAGCTGCGATAGATGGTTTCCACGCTATATTGAGGAAAAGAATAGCCTCCCTGATGCGGCGTGTGCGCGGGAGCGTCAACAGCATCCTAGGTGTGTTGGCTGATAGGCCGGACTGTCCGATGTGGAAACACTGGATAAGTGTCCACGTCGGACGCTCAGATAAGCAATGACGAGCGTCGTCTAGCTCATTTGTTGTGATTGTACTTGTATACGGGCTGTTTTCCGCAATCAGACCTCTTTAGTTGGGTCCCCTGTTTGTTGTGATTATTTTACCTACAACATTTAATTTCAATTTTTGATTCAATTTAATTTTAATTTTAATTTAATGTTAATTTCAGTTGGATAATTTTGATTTATATTTTTAATTTTTATCATTTTTAATTTATAATTTATCACATCACATTTTTGCACATTTTTTTACATCATAATATTTTTAATACTAACATACATTGTAAGGTTGTTACTAACAATTTATGGATTTTTTAATTATCCGAAATAAACGAATAATAATATAAGTAGTATATCCGTTGTCTAGCACCCATAACACAAGTCTAGTTACTTAGATTAGGGCTAGATGGCGATGTGTGGAATGTCCTGTAATATTGATTTATTTAAATATAATATATTTAAACGCGCAATTATATACAGGATGTCCGGTAATGAATGGATAAGCGGGAACTTACGGATAGAGGACACTGTGCGGATAGAGGACATTATCGGGACAAAAAGTACCTACTGCCCATGTTACTGTCATTGAATCAATGTACCCTCATACCAAGTTTCATCTAAATCGGTCGAGCAGTTTCAATCAAACAATCTTTACGCAGCGCACGCAAGCGGAGCAAGGGCGGATCCAGGGGGGGGGGGTCATGGGGGTCATGACCCCCCCCTGAGCTGGTTCCAGGACTTAGGTGGAACACTAATTGAACATAATGATATTATATTTAATTAATTTAATATAATAACTTTGTATGATGGCCAACGTTTGGGAACGAACGCATCGAAAATTTGAATTTTACCGCGCCATATAACGTCTAGCTAGACCTAACCTCAATCGGAATCGGAACGACTTAACTTCAACGAGATGGCAATATACAGGGTTTCCGGTAATGAATGGATAAGCGGGCACCTACAGATAGAGGACACTGTGCCGGTTCAGAAAAATGAAAGTTATGTTCCATGAAAGTCTTCCTGTTTCCGAGATATTCACCATTTAAAAAAAAATCACTTCTTTCTCTATGTTTTTTGATGCCAAAGCTGCAAATGAAGGAATTATTCAAATCTCTTTTTTGGATAATATTCCAGGATAAATGTGCTATCGAATGCAAACAATAATTTTTATGACACATTGAAAGTTTTTTTTTAAACTAAGATTGAACTCTAACTTTAATATTTTTTAATTTTTAACCTGAATTTTAGCTTTTCCCGGTGTGAAAAAGTATAGTCACCCTGGTTCCAAATTAATAGTAGGTACATTGCGAATTGCGATACAAGTGTGTAAAGTTGATCCACATGAGTGTTGATCATTCCATAGAGGTGGTTTATGACGCGCGAGCGTAGCAAAAGCCGAGATGGAATGATCAATCCACACGTGTATCGTACGACGTTTTTTATCACAGTTGCGAATAAAAAAAAGACTTGTTAAAATAATAAAAAGTTTTTAAGAATTTTAGGTTATATTTATTGTTAATTACACTCCCGAAAGGCTAGGCAAAAGACTTTTAACCTATACAGCCTCGTCTGACATACAATATTTTTTTAGGGTTTTTTTCATTTGTTTTTGCGTCGGCGGTTAAAACAATATAATGGTAAGGAAAAAATATATTTATGTACCTAAAGAAAAAACAAAATAAAAAAAACTCAATTTTTAATATTTTTCAAAGACGTTACCACGTAAAATTCGTTCGTTATCAGACTTTAGAGACAACCTTTTCAAAAGAAAAAAGGGAACAAAGAGTTTTAAGCCACCAAGGCTTAAAAACTCTTTGTTGGTACCTTTTTTCTATAAGTACATCAAAACAGTATAACCCAGATAAATTAAAAATGTTTCATCTACCTAACATGTAATTAGCAGTAAGATACGTATTTAACTTATCGGGATAACGTATTATTTTGCACTAGTTGGATTTTTTTTTATCGCACGCGTGTATAATACGTTGCATTATGAGCCTAAAAGCGGTTTAATAAGATCCACTTTATGAGCAACTGTGATAAAAAAAATATTTTTAATTTGGAACCATTACTTAGGTATTAAATGCTGGCAATACCACATATTACACCATTTTAGAATCTCAATGAAATATGTAGGCAACTTTTTTTTTAATCTGACACCAGGGTGGCCAAACATTTCTTTTTATACCGGGAAAGCTTAAAGTTCAGGTTAAAAAATTAAAAAATCATGAAGTTTGAGTTCAACTTAGTTTAAAAAAAACTTTCAATGTGTCTTAAAAATATTGTTTGCATTCGATAGCACATTTATCTTGGAATCATGCTCTTGCTCATTTTATTAGAAATTAATTTGGTATTAAATACTGGTAATACCACATATTATACCTTTACTACTACTTTACCCAAATACTATCCAAAAAACAGATTGGGATAATTCCTTCATTTGCAGTTTTGGCATCACAAAACATAGAGAACAGAGTGAAATTTTTAAATTTTTTTAAATGATCTCGGAAACCAAGAGATTTTCATAGTACATAACTTTCGTTTTTCTGATCCGGCACAGTGTCCTCTATCCGTAGGTGCCCGCTTGGCCATTCATTACCGGACACCCTGTATGTGCAAGTTATAATGTGTTATGTTTTTCAAATGTACAATAAAGAATAAATATTTTTAAGTACCTACAGTACGTAAGTACAGTACGTATGTACAGTACGTAAGTACAGTACGTAAGTACGTACGTACATTAATAAAATACCCACTTTTTACTTGTATCTATTGCTATCAAAACTAAATTATAAGTTCTTGACTTGACCACGACTATGTGACCCCCTCCTGGCGCAAAAGCTGGATCCGCCCTTGATCACACGTTCATAGTTTTACGTAGGTAGTACGTAAAATAAGTATAATAGCAGAAATAATATAGTTAAATGTAGACAAAATTGAAAATTTTGTTATGTTTTGCAAAACTGTAGGTAATTATTTTTCAATTCCCTCAAAAATTCGTACAGCTTAGGCATTAATCGATATTTTTGTTTCAGATAATATTACCAGTGGGTAATCATTTATCATGGTTAGTAATTACAAAAGAAAAACGAATAAAACGTCGTACTCAAAAGAGAAGCTGCAAGACGCAGTTCGGTCTGTTCGAAATAGCATGAGCGGTTACAAAACAGCAATAACCGATATTCCCACGGAATCGGGAGTTACGCGGGTGAAACCGCGGAGCATTGCTAGTATTTAATATAATTAAAATAAGAAAGTGAAACTTAGAATTGAGACTGTTGAAGTATTCTGTTATTTTATAAAAATAAGGGATAATTTCTTAATATATACTTGTTTACGTTACTTTTAACCAATTTCAAAAAAGGAGCAAATTTTCACTTTGCATTTTTTTATTCATTAAAAACTGTTTAGAACACCTTCAAATTAAAAAAACGCAAAAATATATGCCGGTCTTACCTCATTTTAGACATTTATTGCAATACAAACGAATTCTAACCTTATTTCAGCACAAATAAAGCACATAATTCAAGGGCCTGAATTACTTTACTGATGTAAAATGTTTCCAGTAGGATATTCCTTAAAATGGCGCGGTAAACACTACTAGACGGACTTGCCTCATTTTTTTATTTTGTGCGAGGGAAGTCCGTCTACACACCGAATTCGAAAAAACACGCTATTATTAAGTATGAAATGACGTACTAGGAAAGACAGTGTTATTAACATATTCCAGGATATATTTTTTATCAGTTGCAGTTATTACACTTACGCTATAATAAATAGTTTCAAAGTTATGATCAATCAAAGTTAAATCTAAATAAACTATGCCGGACTTCCCCAGCCTTAACAGTTTTTTTTTATTAAGTTTTGTGTTTAATTTATTATTCCATCTAACTATGATTTTGGTAATCTATATAAGTACTTACCTAATTAAAAATCAATTGCTGTTCGTTAGCCTCGCTAAAACTCCAGAATGGCTGAACCGATTTAGATGATTTCGGTTTTGAAATGTTTGTCGTAGTCCAGGGAAGGTTTAAACGGTGAAAAACATCCTTTACTCCACGTTCGTAACTGAAATTTGATAACCAGTTACGAAAAGGAAAAACATCGGACCTATGCGGGTCAAACCGCGGGGCGTACCTAGGTAGCTAGTAAATAATAAGTTTAAAGTAAGTAGGTTTATTTAATTGGAAAACCAACAGCTTTACAAAAAATATGTCTAACACATTTAGATTATCCTACAAACGTAGGATGAACAGTGAACGGAAATAAAACATTCCGTTCACTGAGGAATAAAGAGCATTTTTAACTAGCAAGAACTTATTAACGTTTCAACCTTGATTGTGCCGTCACTGTCATTCTGAATAATTAAGGTGTTACAACCATAAAAATATTAAAGTCACTAAAATGAGGTGAATTTAATCCACTGAAAACGTAAGAAAATTCCTTGATATCCTAATAGTAAAACAATTAAAAGTTAAATAATTAAAAAAAAACTTAGTAAAATCAATATGTTAAAAAAGTTTGAAACATATTAAACGAGAACCATAAAATTTGAGTTCGTACCTCACAACTAGAATGCGCAAGGGACATCTATCATTATAAAGGCTTTTACACACCTCCCAATTTGGTCGGGTCCGACATCAGTGTTGCCACATTTCAATTCGACAAATCTGTATCGTTAAGTGAAAAAAACTGTGTAAAATCTGTATGAGAACAGCTATAATTGTACAAAATCTGGACTATTCATAATCGTAGACAGAGAATAAATAGTTATTCTTTGTCTACGCTCCATAATACCTAATATTAAAAATAAATAGTCCAGATTTTATACAATTATAGCTATTCTCATACAGATTTTACACAGATTTTTTCACGTATCGATACAGATTTGTCGAATTGAATTGTGGCAACACTGAATCGGGACGTGTGTAAAAGGCTTTACAAAAAGAACTTTATTGGCTAAAAAATATGGTTTATTTTAGAGAATCACAAACTCAGAGAGAATTTCGGTCCGAGAGGGATGGAGATAAGAGTGGCTTGTATCCCTTTCCAACTGTATTGCCAGTCCGAAGACATTTAATTATAATATAAATGGTAGAAAATGAATATGCCTAGAGCCGAAGAAAATATAACTTTTTTAGTAGAAAACACAATATTTTTAAGATATTTGAATTTTTTTAGGGATTGGTTTTACCTATTTGTACGAGAATAATAAAATAATAAAATTTTAAATTATAAACAAGTTAGATTGACACTGTTATAGTAGGATTTATTTACACGCAACGGCAGCCCATCGGCCATGTTGATTTCATATCCGCGGTAATTTCGAAGCGATATTTATTGCTATTTTTATTTTCAATAATTTTTCTTAATAAAAGTGTAGTTTTTAATTTACTATGGGTAAAATTTGTGATATTAACGGCTTCAAAAGCCATTCATACCTTAATTGCGGAGTTTCTTTCTTTCAGTAAGTAAATATACATAAAGTTAACTTTCTTAGAAAGTAAAATAATGAAGAAATTATGAGATCATAGAATGAAATGATATTATGTATCTGATCTAATTTTACTAATCACTCATTGCAATTTAACTAAAAAGATCCTGTTTGACCTCTAAATATTATACTTACACAGTTTTTGAAATGCCATGCGATTTCACCTGTGTAAGAATCAATGTCCAGTCCTGATACTTAGCTTTATTTATCACATCAGTCTATTAGTTTTCGAGCCTCTTTAATAGGTACAAACTTTAAAAACAAACAAACATAATATTTTCTCTTAGCAGTGTACCTACCTATTAAATACGTAGTTAAAGGTCATCTTATAGCCTATGTAGTTATGTAGTGTGTACGTGTATTTCATCTGCAGAAAATTTGAACGTTTGGTCACCCTAATGACAGAGACAAAGATACCACCTCAAATCTATCTGTCACGGCTCGCTTATAGGCATCTTGTGAGCGTTCTAGTTAAGGTAGCATTTCTCTGACGAGAACCTAAATACCATAGTTTTAATTTTTGTTCCATTTTACATAACCTAGCAACCTTGTTGGCTACTTATAAAAAAACCAATATTTGTTTTGAAATTCTACGAATGCTATCTGCACAATATTTTTTTGTTTCAAGTAGGTACAATTACCTAATTGTAATTTGAGATTATACCTGAAACAAAATACGATTTGTTAAGTGTGTATGTGATTATAATAATGACGCTTGGTATTCTGTGAAACTATCGGTAGTAAGACAATGTTTCGTGAGAAAAATACTTCATGTTAGTAAATAGTGCTAAAAAGTGTTAATTTTTATCAACTATGGCCTGTCCGTCTGTGTGTCGGGTGTGTTTATCTGATAATTTAGACTTATATCACGTTTCTAAGCCGCTTCTGGCTAAATATTACAAAAAACTCTCTGGAATACAGGTTGGTAGCTTACATTTTCAGAAATTAGATCTTATGCTATTAATATAATGGGCTGGACTGTATATAGGTGTCATCGAAGTTTGGGCTGCAAATTTTTTGGGGAATGTCTAACCTCAGAAATACTCCCTGTAAAATTACCAGGGATACCTTTGACAACATGTTATATAGCAGCCGCAGAGCGCATTCTCGCAGCACGTGGTCGTAAGACTCGTAGCTCTTGTAGTTGCAGAGATATCTTAGAGAGTGTGTTTCTATATAATACACACATCAACAAAGTCTAGGGAACACGGGTAAAATAGAGTTTTTTGGTGAAAAATTGTGTTTTTTTGGGTTTTTGTTTTGAGTGTCGTATGTTGATAGAAGCGCAATTATATACTCTTTTTAATGCTGTGATTTAATTAAAGGATTGCTATAGAAAAAATGTAAATTTAGTATGAAAACTAATTTTGCTGAACTCGTTAAACAACCAGCTTTACCGTGTGAATACGTCCATTATTTTGCATAAACATGAAATCTTGATCTGGCTGCTGTTGGTGGGGTATCGCCATAGAGTACACAACCTCATCACAGTATTGCTCTTCATTTAAAGTGTCTAGTGCCAAAACAAGATCTGTTCTTTTACCTAGACGAATTTCAGCCCACAACATGATTATTCCGCTTTGGTAGGGATGAACTTCCTGTATATTCTGAAGTCAACTCTGGTGACCAGGAACTCGTCAAACACGTGCTCTCCTTGAATGAGAATAAAATTCGAAGAAAGATTGTTGGAATTTGAGTATCGGGCACATCACTAGAAGAAGTAGTACAACACTAACTAATCAATATCCGTTTCCTCTCCTATGTTGTCTGTGGTGACTGTCAGGGCTCGTTCGTTCACTCGTTCATTAAAGATTTCTCCTCTACTAAAATACTGTCTGCGTTTACGTATTTACATTAAATAATAATTTGATAATCTTAAATAACTACTGTGTGGGTGTAAATATAAAATAAAACAAACTTATAAACTGAGTTGGCAAATAGTTTATTTTCGAAGAATCCGGCTCCGTTGTAGACTTTCCTGCGCACCTCGTGTTTGTGCAAAGCACATACATATTCTAACAAAGATTCATCAGAAACCAGAACACATGCCCATTGATTGTCAGCCTATCGCAAATGTGCGTTAGCCCAAACAAGAACAGATCTCATTTTGGCACGAGACACTTTAAATGCAGAGCAATACCGTGATGAGGTTGTGTACTTTATGGTGATACCCCACCAATAGCAGCTCGACCAAGATTTCATGTTCATGCAAGATAATGGACGCATTCACACCGTAAGGCTGGTTGTGAACGAGTTCAGAGAGTACAATATCACGGTATTAGAGTGGCCTGCGCAGTCTGCCGATCTGAATTTTATTGAATATACGTGAGCTTTGCTAGGCAGAAGAGCTTTCAGGAATTTTACCCAAAATTTTAATATAGAGAAAGAAATTTTTCGCACCTTTTCAGAGTATAGAGAATTATTCCTCAGACAACGATTGATATCCCTATACTTAGTATGCCACGTTGATTTATAGTCGCCGTAATGTTGTAGGTGGACGAACAGATAGCTAAACAGTTACTAAGAATATTTTTTTTAAATAAATTTTAAACGTGTTTATAGATTTTTATTGAAAGAAACTGGATTTGTTTCTTAGTTTTGGCACTATTTAAGTGTTTAAACTAAATTTTCATTTTTTTGTATGGCAATCATTTAGTTAAATTACAGCATTATAAAGAGTATAAAATTCCGCTTCTATTGAGATACGACACTCAATACAAAAAACCCAAAAACATACAATTTTTGCCCAAAAAAACAATATATTAGCCGTGTTCCCTAGACTTTGTTGATGTGTGTATATACTTACTAGCTGCGCACCGCGGTTTCACCCGCGTCAGTTCCGTTCCCGTAGAAATATCGGGATATAAATCCTATAACACTCCCAATGAATCAATGTATCCTCATACCAATTTTCATCAAAATCGGTCCTGTAGTTTCGAAGCCTATTCATTACAAAAAAGCAAACAAAAAAATCTTTCCACTTTATAATATTATATAGATTAGGATATGACTGATTATAAATGATGTATGTTTTCCATATTGCAGTTGAAAAGGCGGAAGTTCCCCGAGACATTATGTCATATGTGTCTCAAGGAGTTGCGTAAATGTGGACGCTTCATAGAAGCTGCTAGGAGGTCAAACAAGGCGTTGGAATTATGGATTCATGACCAAACTGAGGTAGGTTTACCAACAAAGATAGGCCAAGTGCGAGTTGGGCTTGCACACGAAGGGTTGGTGCAAAATGTTCCCAACTAAAGAGGTCTTGTTATTGTTCTTTTCAGTTAAAATCTTCAGCAAAACCTCTATACAAATACACGGCCTCGACGACTGAATATATATCTGTTTCACAAGATAATTCTATAAAGAAAGGTAAGTTTTCATATTTTTGTTTTCTATCATTCCTTTGATAATAACAGTGTTTCGACGAAGGTATTGTAAAATGAAAGGAGATGTTTAGACGTCTAGACGAACAACTTTTCTGTTACGACTCATGGATTTTTTGGACACGCCAGTCGTGTCCCCAGGCAGGTCGGTGAGGCCTCAAAGTCAAAGTCAAAATTAAAATTAAATTTAGATCAGAGCGCCTTGCAGATTCCCTATGCCCCTATCTCTCAGGGGATGCATCAGGTGTTTTTTTTATAATTTTAAGGGTTTTGTTAAGGGAAATAAAGACTTTTTAAACTCACACAATTTATCACAATTATTTTTGTTTTTTCATTCAATATCTAAGCGAGTAGAACCGCGGGGCGCAACGTTTAACATCTAAGGGCCCTACTTCACCGGGACGCCATGGCGACGTCGTCGGACGTATCTAAACAATTAACGACGTCGGCAGTTCGAAAGCGTAGCCACGACCGACGATGTGCTTTGTGGAGACTGGATACTCTGTCATCCTGGTGACGTAGCTACAGTAGCCGGTATAATGTATACGTGTAAGCTGCGTCTACCTCACTCACTGTCCAACGGGTCGCCAATAAGGAAAGACTAGCTTGGTTCTTGTGACAGACAGTAGCCAGTGGCTACTCTATTTTGCGACTTAAGATAGCCATGGACAAATAGCCGTCGCCGTCGCTATGGAGCGTCCCGGTGAGGTAAGATCCTAAAACAATTTAAAATTTTGTCAACAGAAAACGACAAAAACGATAGTGTGGCACAGAACTGTGAAAATAATCATATTCATCGTTCAGATAGTGAAAGCAACTATATATCAGTCGTTAAAATTGAAAATGAAAACCGCATTTATAATCAAATCGAAAGTCCTAGTTTTAAACGCAAACTGCCACTGTCTATTGATGAAATTGAAAGCGACAAGAATGACGATGAAAGTGACATGAACGACACTGTGTCAAATGAAACTGAAAATGTCAACATCGAAACGTCTGACACAGTTAGAATTAAGTCAGAAGATGGAACTGACGATCCTGACATTAGATCTACCAGAAGAGTCTATTTCAGCTACGAATCCGATCTAGAATCTAACCTTGAAGATTCTGACCATCCTAAATCAGCAGAATTGTCAAAAGATGACAATCAAGCAGCAGAATTGTCAAACGACAATCCTGCTGAAGAATCTTACGTAGAGTTTGACAGTACAATGGTGTCAGATGACGAAAATGATGCATCGGTATCAAAGGATGTCATATTTGATGATGTTAATAAAGAATCCGATGATGAATCTGATGTTGTGGTAGCAGATGATGATAATGTTGATAATGAAACAAATGATAAAGAAAGAGGCAACAATATTATTGAAGCTGTAAACAAACTCATGGGAAACAGGCAATTAATTGTAAAATTAATAAAATATCCTCTGGAACAATATATTTTAAAGGAAAAAGGTAAAATTACATAAATTGATAATTATACTCCGCGCCCTATATCACTATGCGCCACCCCGCGGGTACGCCGAACAATATGAATGAATGTCATTGTCTAAATTAAATGAATTTTTATTTAGTTTAATCCACATTTGTAATAAAGAAAAAAAAGACTGTACCTACATAAAAGCAACAAAAAAAATCGAGTCAAGAATTCATAGTTTTTGTCAAGAAAAATTGCAGCCGCGTTCCGACGGACGTGCGGTACGGGAATACGCTAATGTCATTCCATGCATGCATTTTCCCAGATAGTTTTAGAGATTTTGAATTTAACATACATACACCAATCGGCTTAGGTCGGCGCGGCGAGCCATCATATAGGGCGCAGAGTATTAATATTATAATGCAATGCATTAATTGATACATCACCATTTAAAATTACATACAATATAAAATAACCCGGCCAAGTGCGAGTCGGACTCGCGCACGAAGAGTTCCGTACCATTATATTAATACTACTTAGCGGCAACAGAAATACATAATCTGTGAAAATTTCACCTGTCTAGCTATCACGGTTCATGAGATACAGCCTAGTGACAGACAGACAGACAGAGAGTAGAGTCTTAGTAAAAGGGTACCGTCTTTACCCTTTGGGTATGGAACCCTAAAAACAAAGCTCTAAGTCTCTAAGTATTACAAAGAGTTGCCTTGCGTGTTGTTTTTTATGCTTCAAAGCATGTGAGTGACCATAGATTTCGGGTTCGATCCCCTCCGCCGAACAACTGTTTATTTGATATACATACAAATATTTGTTTCGAGTCTTATAGTTTCTTGTATAATAATTTTACTTAAAGACTTAATCTAGCTTTGCTTATTTAAAGCCTAGATGGCGCTGTAATGAATGTTGTATTTATTTTAGTTAATAGAGAAATTAATAACGATTCAACTATCGCTAATACTGAATCAGATGCAGTCAAGGACATTAGTAACGGAAATGACAGCGGAAATCGTGAAAGCCAAGGTGAAAATAATGAATCACATAATATCGAAGATGATATCATTCATAATATTGATGATGCTATCATTGTAAATGAAGAATTTCATAATACTAAAAACGCTAATCATGAAATTGATGAATTAAATAATACCGAAGATGCTAAAAAAGATTGCTTTCAAGATACCGAAGACCTCGTAGCTGTATTAAACTTTTCTGAAATGGAAAACTGTCAAGATCCATTAATTGAAACCAAAGAAGAGGTTAGTAATGCATTGAATGACGCGGGAACTGAAACTATGAATCATTCCAATAAAAGAGATGATAATATATCACATAGGAGCGATTCGGGAGATGAAACGAATGATCTAGTTCACGATGACATTGAAAATGCGAATAATCAACATGTTATATTACATGATGAAAGTGATACAAGTGAAAAAGCTGGTTCAGTTTTACAAAATCACGTTAGTATTCAAGAGTCGTTTCCCAACAAGAAAGTACCTGCAAAAGCCAAGAATAAATTGGCCGAAAACGATGTTCCCAAAATATTGACCGAAAAAGTGGTTCCTACCAGTTTGGCCAAAAAAGATGTCCCTACCAGATTGGTCAAAAGGAATGTTCCCAGCAGATTAGCTAAAAAGGATGTTCTTACCAGATTGGGTAAAAAGGATGTTCCTACAAAATTGGCGAAAAATAATGATCCTGCAAGTTTTAAAAGTGTAAATCAAGAATCATTGTCTAAAAATGAAGTTTCTTCCACATTAACTAAAAAGGTTGTTCCTGAAAAACGCAAGAATCAAGTATCATTGAATAAAAATGAAGTTACCGCCAAATTGACTAAAAAGGTCGTTCCTGCAAAGCGCAAGAGTCAAGTATCATTGGATAAAAACGAAGTTCCTGCCAAATTAACTAAAAAAGATGTTCCTGCGAAGCGGAAAATAAATACTGAAGCACCACTGTCTAAAAACGAAGTAACTATCGAATCGGCAAAAATGGATGTTCCCGTAAAAGTTAAAAGAAAGAAACAAGACACTAAACAAAGAAAAGGTAAGTTAAAGTTATTTTGAATTTTCTCAATACATCTTAAATCACTCCAATCACAACAGAGAGGTTTCTCACCAGTGTGAGTCAACATAATGTCTGGTTAAAAGGTTATTTGTCATGTCAAAACCGGATATTTGTCATGTTTATTGTCATTAATGTCAGCTGAGGTCGGTCCATTTAGGGAAACACAGGGCATCGCGAACTTTTTTTAATGTTCCCATTAATTTATTCTGTGTGATTGTTTTTTTATTCTGTCTGTTTTATTTAATTTTTATTCATTTTCATGTCCGTGTCCTCTTCTACTGATACGTGATACTCGTGTAGCATGTTATCCGCAGTGTGATAACGTTTCATATGCCATTTTAAATGAGCAGTAGTTGCAATACTTCTATACCCACATATTTCACAAATGTACAACTTTAAGCCGGAATAAGTGTTAACTTGAACTTTTAAACCTTTTATTTTAGCTTACATTTGTAATCGCAAATATCGCAAGATAATCTTCTTTTGTCGGAATGAATTAAGTAATGTTTATTCGCATTCAAAATGGGTTTCCATCGGTGTGTGTCATTAAGGGCCAATTTTACCAGTGCCACGCTAATCGGAGATTGATAAAACGAAGATTGATTAATTGATCGCGTTTTCGTATTGCGTTCGATCTCGGTTCAAGTACAAATGGATTTTACCGACTACATTTTGATCGCGTTCATGAAAACCAAACTTTCGCCAACATAATAAAGTAAACTCGCAATTGATTGAAACAATCATAGACAAAACGATGGTGAGCGAGGGCAAAATGGCTGCCACGCGATGCCAAATTTTAGAGGAAAAATAAGAATAGTTTGACAATTGCAATTTGTTACAAGGTCACAAAATTGTTCCCCTACAAAATGGAAAATTGAATTTGTGTTATAATATTTTAAATTGTATTATTTTATTACTGCACTATAAATATATTTATTATTGTCAATAATAAACTATAATATACTTAAATATTATCAAAATAATGAAATTGATTGTAAATTAATGAAATCATATGTTTGTTGTGGATATTTCTATTCATAACTGGCAATACCAACGTAGCTATTTGGGAAATTTTAATTTCTGTCATAATTGCGGACCGGTGTTGATTGTGAGTGATTGTGCTTTCGGATTTGAATTTTTACAAACGAACTGCAAAGGAAGTGAAGTGAAAATGAAACGCTAACGAGAACCAACATTTTCCGCCAGTGAGCCAAATGTTCTTCACGTTCACGGATCCATCTTGGACGGC
Source organism: Idaea aversata (assembly GCA_907269075.1). NCBI lineage: Eukaryota > Metazoa > Arthropoda > Insecta > Lepidoptera > Geometridae > Idaea > Idaea aversata. The sequence continues at coordinate 2,200,841 of OU026083.1, forward strand.
GAACTATATTTTCATCATAGGTTTCATCAAATGCGAGCGCTAAAGCCCTTTTCATGCTATTACTTTAATAAAAATGACGATGTTTTCGAAAATACGTAATTAATGTTAGATATACCTATAACTAACAACACGATGACAGTTCATTTGATCGTGTTCAACGCGTTAAACGTCCAAAATTGGGCGTTCAGAAATTAAACGCGTTCTAGCTCTAATCGTGATCAGTTTTCGTTGGTAAAATCCAATTTGGAGTTTTGAACGAGATGAATGCCTAAAACGGAGATTAGCTTGAAGTAATCGCGTTCAAATATGAATGGTAAAATCCAACCTAAATGTTTTCGCAGCATTAATCTTTAAATGCGCATTTTTGTAAATACAGATTTTCATATGACTACTTAAATAAGCATTTCTGACTTAAAACTGCAATTAGTGCAAGCATAAAGTCGTTAATCTAAATATATTGCTATATACCGCGTGCAAACAAAAATTCTAATATATTATGTACCTACTGATTGCAGGTACCGCAACATACACAGGAATTAACGTAAACGAACCGCTTCCAGGACAACTTACGACTACTCAAGAAAATCCAGACTCTAGCAACGTTCCAACTGAAGAGCCTTACGATACTACAGATCGATTGCCACTGGCAAGGCTGACTACTCAGAAGAAACGAGCTGATTTGAACAATACTAAATATACAAAGCAAAACCTTGTACTTTTTCAGCAGTCGAGTAAAAAAGTACAGGAAGTTCTCTTTTGTAATATTTGCGAACACAAATGTTTAACAAAAAGTGGATTAAATTGTCATATAAGAAGTCATACTGGTGACAAACCTTTCTCCTGTAATGAGTGCAGTTATAAAGGTATGACAAAAGGTCATTTAAAGAAACACATGCTGAAACATTCATATGAACGACCTTTTGCTTGCACTGAGTGTAATTATCGAGCGAAAAAGAAAAGTCATTTAGATGTACACATAAAAATACATACAGGTGAAAAGCCATTCTCTTGTCACATCTGTAGTTACAGATGCGCATTTAAGGGTATGCTGCGAAAACATCTAACGACACACACCGATGTAAAACCATTCAAATGCGATGTTTGTGATTACAAATGTCGTACTAACGGTCAACTAAAAATACATAACTTAATTCATTCCGACGAAAGAAGATTTTCTTGCGATATTTGCGATTATAAATGTAAGCTGAAAGCACATTTAAAATTTCATCTATACACTCATTCGGGCTTAAAGCCGTACATTTGTGAGATATGTGGGTATAGAAGTACTGCAATATCTAATTTGAAATGGCATACGAAGCGTCATCACACTGAGGATAAAATGCTAAAACCTTTCTCTTGTGATATCTGTGGCTTTAAATGTGCACTAAAAAGTAGTTTAGGAATTCATATGATGAAACACACTGGTGAGAAACCTTTCGTTTGTCATTTATGTCATTACAAGAGTAGTTTGAAACAACTTTTAACAAGGCATATATTGACGCACACTGGTGAGAAACCTCTCTCTTGTGATTGGTGTGATTTTAGATGTATTCAGAAAACTCACTTAAAAAAACACATAAAGAATACTCATATGAAGTAAAATCTTAGAGAACGTGATCGTCTTTATTTTCCTGAGTAGTCGCAGCCTAGTGTTCGTGTCCTAGAGGCGGTTTGTTTACTCTAATCCTTGTTTCCCTCGCGATATTTATTGTCGCTATCGTTATTCCCTATACATGCTTCGTGCCCATGTTGTAAACCCAAATTAATTAAAAAACCACCTACTGATTGCAGGTACCGCAACATACACATGGATTAACGTAAACGAACCGCTTCCAAAACAACTTACGACTACTCAAGAAAACCCAGACTCTAGCAACGTTCCAACTGAAGAGCCTTACGATACTACAGAACGAATGCCACTGGCAAAGCTGACTACTCAGAAGAAACGGGTTAATTTGAACAATACTAAATATACAAAACAAAACCTTGTACCTTTTCAGCAGTCGAGTGAAAAAGTTAAGGAAGTTCTCTTTTGTAATATTTGCGAACACAAATGTTTAACAAAAAGTGGATTAAATGATCATATTATAAGAATTCATACTGGTGACAAACCTTTTCCCTGTACTGAGTGCAGTTATAAAGCTGTGACACAAGGTTATTTAAATAAACACATGCTAACACATTCAAAGCAACGCCCTTTTGCTTGCACTGAGTGTAATTATACAGCAGTAAAAAATGCTTATTTAATTAGGCATATGAAAATACATACAGGTGAAAAACTTTTCTCTTGTGACGTCTGTGGTTACAAATGCGCTCTTAAGGGTATATTGCATCAACATTTAATGACACACACCGATATAAAACCATTCAAATGCGATGTTTGTGATCACAAATTTCGCATTAACGGTCAACTAAAAAGACATTACTTAACACACACCGGCGAAAAAAGATTTTCTTGTGATATTTGCGATTATAAATGTAAACGGAAAGATCATTTGGAAGTTCACCTAAACACTCATTCGGGCTTAAAGCCGTACATTTGTGAGATATGTGGGTATAGAAGTACTGCAATATCTAATTTGAAATGGCATACGAAGCGTTATCACACTGAGGATAAAATGCTAAAACCTTTCTCTTGTGATATCTGTGGCTTTAAATGTGCACTAAAAGGTAGTTTAGGAATTCATATGACCAAACACATTGGTAAGAAGCCTTTCGTTTGTCTCTTATGTCATTACAAGAGTAGATCGAAATACCATTTAACCAGGCATATGTTGACTCACACTGGTGAGAAACCCCTCTCTTGTGATTGGTGTAATTTCAGATGTATTCAGAAAACTCACTTAAAAAAACACATAAAGAATACTCATATCAAGTGAAATTTTAGAGTGGGGGATCGTCTTTATTTTCCTGAGTAGTCGCAGTCGTTTGTGTCCTAGAAGCGGTTTGTTTACTCTAATCCTTGTGTTTCTCTCGCGATATTTATTTGCGCTATCGTTATTGGCTATACATGCTTCGTGCCCATGTTGTAAACCCAAATTAATTAAAGAAACCACCTACTGATTGCAGGTACCGCAACATACACAGGAGGTAACGTAAACGAACCGCTTCCAAGGCAACTTACAACTACTCAAGAAAAACCTGACTCTAGTAACGTTCCAACTGAAGAGCCTTACGATACCACAAAAAAAAAACCCCTGGCAAGTCTGACTACTCAGAAGAAACGAGTTAATTTAAACAATACTAAATATGCAAAACAAAACCTTGTACCTTTTCCGCAGTCGAGTAAAATAGTTAAGGAAGTTCTCTTTTGTAATATTTGCGAACACAAATGTTTAACAAAAAGTGGATTATATTATCATATAAAAAGTCATACTGGTGACAAACCTTTCTCCTGTACTGAGTGCAGTTATAAAGCTGTGACACAAGGTTATTTAAATAAACACATGCTAACACATTCAAAGCAACGACCTTTCGCTTGCACTGACTGCAGTTATCAAGCAAAAACGAAACGTAATTTAGCTGTACACATAAAAATACATACAGGTGAAAAACCATTCTCTTGTCACATCTGTAGTTACAGATGTGCATTTAAGGGTATGCTGCGAAAACATCTAACGACACACACCGATGTAAAACCATTCAAATGCGATGTTTGTGATTACAAATGTCGTACTAACGGTCAACTAAAAATACATAACTTAATTCATTCCGACGAAAGAAGATTTTCTTGCGATATTTGCGATTATAAATGTAAGCTGAAAGCACATTTAAAATTTCATCTATACACTCATTCGGGCTTAAAGCCGTACATTTGTGAGATATGTGGGTATAGAAGTACTGCAATATCTAATTTGAAATGGCATACGAAGCGTCATCACACTGAGGATAAAATGCTAAAACCTTTCTCTTGTGATATCTGTGGCTTTAAATGTGCACTAAAAAGTAGTTTAGGAATTCATATGATGAAACACACTGGTGAGAAACCTTTCGTTTGTCATTTATGTCACTACAAGAGTAGTTTGAAACAACTTTTAACAAGGCATATATTGACGCACACTGGTGAGAAACCTCTCTCTTGTGATTGGTGTGATTTTAGATGTATTCAGAAAACTCACTTAAAAAAACACATAAAGAATACTCATATGAAGTAAAATCTTAGAGAACGTGATCGTCTTTATTTTCCTGAGTAGTCGCAGCCTAGTGTTCGTGTCCTAGAGGCGGTTTGTTTACTCTAATCCTTGTTTCCCTCGCGATATTTATTGTCGCTATCGTTATTCCCTATACATGCTTCGTGCCCATGTTGTAAACCCAAATTAATTAAAAAAGCACCTACTGATTGCAGGTACCGCAACATACACATGGATTAACGTAAACGAACCGCTTCCAAAACAACTTACGACTACTCAAGAAAACCCAGACTCTAGCAACGTTCCAACTGAAGAGCCTTACGATACTACAGAACGAATGCCACTGGCAAAGCTGACTACTCAGAAGAAACGGGTTAATTTGAACAATACTAAATATACAAAACAAAACCTTGTACCTTTTCAGCAGTCGAGTGAAAAAGTTAAGGAAGTTCTCTTTTGTAATATTTGCGAACACAAATGTTTAACAAAAAGTGGATTATATTATCATATAAAAAGTCATACTGGTGACAAACCTTTCTCCTGTACTGAGTGCAGTTATAAAGCTGTGACACAAGGTTATTTAAATAAACACATGCTAACACATTCAAAGCAACGACCTTTCGCTTGCACTGAGTGCAGTTATCAAGCAAAAACGAAACGTAATTTAGCTGTACACATAAAAATACATAAAGGTGAAAAACCATTCTCTTGTCACATCTGTAGTTACAGATGCGCATTTAAGACTACGCTGCGAAAACATCTAACGACACACACCGATATAAAACCATTCAAATGCGATGTTTGTGATTACAAATGTCGCACTAACGGTCAACTAAAAATACATAACTTAATTCATTCCGACGAAAGAAGATTTTCTTGCGATATTTGCGATTATAAATGTAAGCTGAAAGCACATTTGAATGTTCATCTAAACACTCATTCGGGCTTAAAGCCGTACATTTGTGAGATATGTGGGTATAGAAGTACTGCAATATCTAATTTGAAATGGCATACGAAGCGTTATCACACTGAAGATAAAATGCTAAAACCTTTCTCTTGTGATATCTGTGGCTTTAAATGTGCACTAAAAAGTAGTTTAGGAGTTCATATGATGAAACACACTGGTAAGAAACCTTTCGTTTGTCATTTATGTCATTACAAGAGTAGTTTGAAACCACTTTTAACCAGACATATGTTGACTCACACTGGTGAGAAACCCCTCTCTTGTGATTGGTGTGATTTCAGATGTATTCAGAAAACTCACTTAAAAAAACACATAAAGAATACTCATTTCAAGTGAAATCTTAGAGAACTTTCACTTACTTGTCTGTGTAGGTTACAGAAAACAGGGGCCTAAGTCTGCTAACACAATTGTGTTTCAATAGAGTGTCGATATAATCGTAATAGAAATTTTATGTCAAAAATATGACATTACATATCAAATTGGTATTCTCCTAACGTTAAACTATTCTATCGAAACACCACTGACACACCACTGACTCACTTCAGTATTCTGCTCTAGAATCGTGGCTCAATGGAATCTCGATAGTTGTCGAAACGGTATATCGCTTAGCAACATATACCATGTTGCTAGGCAACACCTGCAACGTATCTATTACCATACCATTGAGACTCCATAGTGATTATATTGCGATGTTATTAAAACTTTAGCAGAATACCAAATAAAGTCACAATCTCGATATAATATTAATAGAGTCTCGATATAATGACGATGGTTGGCCAAATAGCAGAATAAGGCCCCAGGTAGCACACGGGTGAACATTAAAATATTAAGTAGAATTGAAACAATAGGTACCTACTACCTACCTAGTTAATAAGGTAAAGTATTTGTAATTTTTTGACGTGATAACGTCTAGAAAGTCTAGATAATTGATAGAACACCAGGGCCTATATTCACTAAGGTTCAAGTCGTTGGGCGCGCGTGATTAGGGGCGGAGTGGGGGCAGTTTTTGTATGGAAATCTAGTCTTAATCACGCGCGCCCGATGACTTGAACCTTAGCGAATAAAGGCACCGCATTCACAAGAAAGTTGACGTCAGTGTCACTCCCATTGTGTGACGACGTCATTGTGCCGGTGACGTCATGTCAATAATGACGTCGTTTAATAATAATATAAGCCATCTGGGTTTGTGTTATGGTGACGAATAGAAGACTTATAAAAGAAAAATATATATAAAAGAATAAAGTTGAATATGTTAATGTTGATAATTATAGCTATTTTCATTAAAAAATATTGTTGTGCTCACATTGAAGTTACGCATAAACATTGGAATGTTCGGTTTAATACCTACGCTCACCTATGATAAATTATTGTTTACTTAACCTAATGTTAAGACGGTAAATATAGACTTATATATATAATACTAGCTGCGCCCCGCGGTTTCACCCGCGTAAGTCCGATGCGTTTAAACCTTCCCTGGACTACAACAAACACAACAAAAAAAGAATTGGCCAAATCGGTCCAGCCGTTCTCGAGTTTTAGCCAGACTAACGAACAGCAATTGATTTTTATATTATAGATTATTGAGATTTTCTCACTTTTTTAATATTATTTTTAATATTTCTTAACTTTTGAACGTGGTGACGTCACCAATGGCGTAATAATTATAGTCTTCCATTGCCCAAGTTGTGTAAAAAAAAGTGTGTCCATATTTATTAGTGGGCTGACATTTGTTTTTTTTAATTAGGTATGGCACATGTCGATTTCGTCATAACGCCGATGAAAACGTCATCAGAGTGCAAGTGAAGGTCAAACATATTTAATCGAATGCTACATCAAATATTGTTTTTGATCAAATGTTTATCTATAATGTAGAGAAAGTCTATTTTTCTAAATGTTTTTGTAATTTCAATTAAAAAAAATGAACAATCATATAAAAAATATCATTTAGTCGCTGAGTACCTAAAACGCAGTATGCCAACTTCTTGTTTTGCCTAGACCTAACGAGAGATCGGCATATTGATATTTAGACTTTACCTAAGTAAATATTAGTAGTAAGATTTATTAGTACTTACTTATGTGTTTTTGTGTAATGATAATAATGAATTATTTACTGTAACCAACTAATAATTAAAATATTAAGGTAAAGTATAACCTACTGATAATTAAAATATTAAGAAAATATTAATAGTAAGATTTATTTGTACTTAAGTGTTTTTGTGTAATGTTATTAAGAATTATTTACTGTAACCTACTTATAAATTAAAATATTAAGGTAAAGAATTTGGAAGTGTTATCCGTCAATGTTTTAATTATGAATTATTGGCTGTAACCTATTGATTATTAAAATATTAAGAAAATAAATAGTAAGATTTATTAGTACCTACCTACTTAAGTGTTTTTGTGTTATGTTTTATTATGAATTATTTTCTGGAACATTTCTCACGTTGGAATTTTACTGAGGAACACATTTTCAGCCATTCGATTTAAACAAATAATATTTATATAGGATTTTCAAAAAATTCTACTTTATTCCCGTAGACAGAATAAATATAGACAAGCTACCAGCGTATACTGTGAGACAGCGAATTTCAACATACCTATAACATAACCTAGGTATAAGTATATAGTTGTCAAATTGCCAGTAATTAACCATCGCTGCACAAGTGCACACTAATTAGTAGTCCTTTTTAATATCCTATAAGTCACAAGTAACACAAATTATAGTCTAACAAAATAAAAAAAACAAAACTTTGATAGACACCAAACGCTTGTTTGCCACCGACGACATTGGTGGCAAACCAAAAAAAACGCATACGCAAATAGAGACAAAAAACTTATACTTCGTCTTGCTCCCACTTGACGTTCAATCCTTCTCACTCTAGTAATTATTATTATTATTATTTTAGCAGCGGGTCTTTATTTATTCTCTGTCTACGTTTATTCCAAAACAATGTTTTTATCACAGTTGCTCATAAAGTGGATCTTATTAAACCGCTTTTAGGCTCATAATGCAACGTATTATACACGCGTGCGATATAAAAATATCCAACTAGTGCTAAAATAAATGTTATCCCGATAACTTAAATACGTATCTTACTGCTAATTACATGTTAGGTAGATGAAACATTCTTAATTTATCTGGGTTATACTGAAGCCGTACTGGCTTAAAAACTCTTTGTTGGTACCGTTTTTCTTCTTTTCAAAAGGTTGTCTCTATAGCATGGACTTAATATTATTTAATACTACTAAGCCCATGCTCTATAGTCTGATAACGAACGATAATTTTACGTGATAACGTCTTTGAAAACAATTAAAAATAGAGTTTTGTTTTATTTTGTTTTTTCTTTACATAAATATATTTTTTCCTTGCCATTATATTCTGTTTTTAACCCCCGACGCAAAAACAAATGGAAAAAAACCCTAAAAAATTGTATGTCAGACGAGGCTGTATAGGTTAAAAGTCTTTTGCCTGGCCGTTCGGGAGTGTAATTAACAAAAATATATTGCCTAATAAAATAGTAAACATAACCTAAAATTCTTAAAAACTTATTATTTTAACAAGTCTTTTTTTTTATTCGCAACTGTGATAAAAAACGTCGTAAGTCGTAACGTCGCAACGTCGCAATGTACCTACTATTAAACCATAGTCTAAAATAAAAAAAATGGTTGTCTGTAAAGTCGGTTTATGGACGATAATTTTACGTGATAACGTCATAAGAAAACATTGATGGTAACCATGGCAACGATGAAACGTTGCTATAACCTTGTCCTTGTTACCTTGTCAATAACATGAGGCGTTCCAGTAACGACGCGTGACGTCACACTTTTTTGAGATTGCAGGTGTTCACCAATTTATAAAACGTTTTGAGATTGCAGGTGTTCTTGACGACCTCTGTGGCGCGTCGGGCGAACACCCGACTGCGACGCAGAAGGTTGCGGGTTCGATTCCCGCCGGGAACAAGTATTTATGCTGACCATAAATTCTTGTTTCTGGTTCTGGGTGTTTCCTATATGTATAATATGTATATATTTACAAAAAAAAAAAGTATATAAGTAGTTTATCCGTTATCTGGCACCCATAACACAAGCATTAAGTTGCTTAGCTTGGGGCTGGATGGCGATGTGTAATATGTCCTGAAATATTTATTTATTTATTTTATTTATTTATTGTTCACCAATTTATAAAACGTTATGACGTCAAAAAAGTTTATTTAAGAGTTTAGATTATGGTTTAAATCTATGTCTAAATCTAATGGCTTTAGGCGGGGTATTACGTCCATTTTTATATGAAAAATTAAGCAACTTTTACCACAGGTACAAATTTTAGGGTTCCGCACCTCAAAAATTAAAAAAGGAATTGTTTTAGGATCACTCTCTTGTCCGTCTGTCTGTACATGTGTCATCGCCGATAGGTGGACCTAGCAAATTAAAATAATGATGGCGATTGAAAGAGTAACGCTACGTAGGTACAATCACCGTTCAAAAGTATCTGCCCACCGTAACGTTTACAATCCTGTGCAGCACTATTTGAACATTATAACAACGTAACCTGTGGATCGTACCCACGTCGGTTGGTGTAGCGGGTGGCCCCTTATACCACTCACACAACTAAACACATAGCTAACATGTTGACAAATAATACCTAATCAAACTTAGTACTTTTCAAGTATTTATGTTTGTGTGTAACGTCTATTAGAAGAAGGTCGTAAGTTCAATACTTGTTGATAGTATTACTGTAGCAAACTGATAATTTACTTATGACCCATACTGTACACTGTACAGCCAGAGTCAGAATTACAGATCCACCGTAGAGCTCCAAAACTGCATCTAAATGTTTTCAACTACTCATTATTAATTAGATACTAGCGACCCGGCTTCGCATGGCTATATTATGCATGTATTATACATATAAACCTTCCTCTTGAATCACTCTATCTATTAAAAAAAAACTGCATCAAAATTCGTTGCGTAGTTTTAAAGATCTACCTAAGCATACATAAGGACAGACAGCGGAAAATGACTTTGTTTTATAAGGGTGATGGTAAAATAACCTAAACATTTTCCGTTTTAGATAACTTGAAGAATAATTTTTCATAAAATAAAAAATACTGTTTAAAATGATTTACTTACCTAGTTTAATTTTAAACACCCTTGTAAAATAAAATATAAAAAAATGAAATAAATAAATATTGCAAGACATTCCACACATGGCCATCTATCTAGCCCCAAGCTAAGTAACTACTAGACTAGTGTTATGGGTGCTAAACAACGGATATAGGTACTCTTCTTTTGTAAATATTATACATAAAATACATTTAAACAACTAGACCACAGACAATATATCTAAGCATAAATACATGTCTGAGGCGGGAATCTAACCCGCATACCTGTGTTTGGCAGTCCGGCATGGTGACCATTGTGTGATTGAGATGTTTCTAAGAATTTGGACATTAGACAAAAAGGGTTGATGATCTATGCATTTGAGGGAAGACCGGCATATGCCGAACTTCCCAATATTTTTTAGACGGACTTTCCCACTATGATATTTTGAGAATATAAATTTTGGAAACTTAAAAAATCCTCAATTAAGCTACTATTTGCCAATTAAATGGAATAAACATACAAAAGACTTATTTATCTACTTACTCAAGCACGCTTCCCGTTCCAATTGACTTGATTTAACACTTTTTTCTGATTTTTTGTTCAACACCTTACACTATACATTCGAGTGAAAAACGTGACTGAAAAGTATAAGTTGATTTTCTGTCTCAAAAACTGTTTGCGACATCTATGAAATTGATTTTGACTTAATTAATGATTCCTTTTTACCGAATGAGACGTCAGTTTGCTAAAACACTACAGAGATGGAGTTATGAAGCATGGACGGGCTTGCCTTACAGACGGACTTCCCGAGACTGACCTTAAAGTTATTTAAACATAAATTGATATTTAATCATTTTTATCAAATTAAAGTCAAAACATCCAATAGTTGTAGATAATCTCAGATTTTTTTGTCTAAGATGTCGTGCTATGGTTTTGATCGTTCTTGCCATGTTCTAGCCAGTCCTACCATTTTAGGAAGGGTCAGTTGCTCACATTCGTCGATCTCTGTTCCGCACACACGTCTCTAGCCACGCTCTGTCCCGCTCTCACACGTGTTTAGTCGTATAAATGAAAAATTGGATAACCTCATGCCTTAAAATTTAATCTCTTTTTGGTCCCGGTGCAATAGTTCAGTGCAGTTCTAACCTAACCCAGAAGCGACAGAAGTTTGTTCGCCGCCGTCATGCCCTCTATCGATTAGCATGGGTCTCAAATTGCACCGCGCATTTTTGTAAAATCAAAGGACAAGGGACGTTTCGTTAAATATCCCGTTTCCGAGACGCTTTAGCGATCCGGTTTAAGGCATTATTTGTTCGCTGTCATGCCCTCTATCGATTGGCATGGGCCTCGAATTGCACCGAGCAAAAAAAAACACTGTGTCAAGCTCCCATACCAAATGTCCTGGCCCCTTTTTTCGAATGCCAATTACAGTAAAATAACATTAAACTATAGGTATGACTAAACAGAAAATTAACACAAACCAATGAAATTTTTTATTAAAACAATCATTTTTTTTAAAAAGTCACTTTTTTTCGAATTAAACATTAGATACCTACACAAAAAACACTTACAAATAAATCTAACTATTAATATCTACTTATTATTTTAATTATTCGTAGGTTACAGATACTTAATTCGTTATTAAACATTCACGAATAACACTTACTTACAAATGAAGCATAATGGGAATACCCCGTTCCCCCGTTTCTTGTGGTAATCCAAGGCTGCTGTCCGAATACAGGAGATAGCGCTGACAGTGCTAACGATGAAATCTCCCGGTTCGTAATTGTAAGCGAACTCAAAATGCTTACGGTGCTATAAAGACGTTCAAGATTTCGGACCGGGTTTTAGCGCGTCAACTATAAACTAAAATGTGATTTTAATACTTTTTACTTTATCTAGTTAAATGGTCGAAGGTTTAAAGTGTTGTGTGCAAATACGATTAATAATTGCTCCTTCGTTCTTTGTAACACATAGGTATTCACATTTAAAAACACAGAGAGATAAAAAATTAAATATTGCAGTTTATTCCACAAATCGCCATCTAACCCCAAACTAATTAACTAGACTTGTGTTAAGAGGAAAGGGTACCGGGGCTTTTTCCATACAAACTATTACAAACGTAGTCGCCTGTTTTCTCCCTGGATAATGACACTAGAGCAAATATTTTTGGTGCATAAAACTTATAACTGCCATGCCCCTATTTTTTTTTATTTTTTATTTTTTTATTTTTATAATCTTAATTTCTATGATAATTAGAAAATGAAAAAAACCAAAACATAGGGGCATAGTCATGGCAGTTATAGGTTTTATGGCACAAAAATATTTGTGCTAGTGTCATTATCCAGGGAGGAAACAGTCGACTACGTTTGTATGGAGAGCGCGCAGGGAGTGCTTCCCGTTTGCCCCACCAAGCTGCCCCACAGTGGGGCAAAGTGGAATCGTTAAAATTTTGTAGTCTCGTTTGCCCCACTAATATGATTCTGCCCATCAGGGTTGGCACCTTGTTTAGAGTTTGAGAATTTTCGTGTCATCTCCAAAGTTATGAACCATCACGGTATACAAATACACAATTCAAATTTCAGTTGTGATAAATGTAACTGGGTTGGTAACCTATGTAGTGTGTTTAAATAAAAGTACAAAATGATTATTTGAAACGTTTACTTGGAATCTGGTTATAAATCACAAAATAAATTACACGACTCATTACAAATAAAATCTTTGCCAAACTCAACACACAATAATTAGTCACTTTTACTACTAACTGTGAAAAATAAAATATCCGATTAATTGACATTTGACTACGCTAACTGTATTTAGCGTAGTCAAATGTTTTTACTGCTACCGGAATGGGAACCACGTATTTTTCAGTCATATTTGAATCATATTTCAATTATGTATATGAGCTCATAGCAGCATATTTGGAGATTGATTAACATTTGACTCAGCTAACTACATTTTTACTGCTACCAAAGCTTACATCGCTCTTTTCTCTGTAGTAAAATGACAGATTCCGGAATGGGAACCACGTATTTTATACTTTTATTTATTTAACTTGTTTCAATAATATTTGAAGACAGCGAGCTATGAAAGCTTTGGTTGACATTTAACTCATAATAGCGTACACTAATATTTGTTGTTTCTTGAAAGCTATCTAAATCACCATGTTATGTAGACACTTGCAAAAACGGATGTGGGCAACTTTAAAAACGTACCGTCACATAACAACAAAACCGGCGAGACCGTTACCTACGAATATGCTTACCAAATAAAACTGGTTTGGTCTTTCTAAAAATTTTCATATTTTGCGTGACTGTTTGTATGTTCTGCATGATGTTTTTTTATTATTTAATCAGTAAAACTGTATTTAACTTAGTCAAGTGTTAATCAATCTGAGATTTTTTTATTTTACAGTTAGTAGTGTCTAATTATTGTGTGTTGAGATTGGCAAAGATTTTATTTGTAACGAGTCCTGTAATTTATTTTGTGATTTATAACCAGATTCTTTTAGAAGTTAACGTTTCAAATAATCATTTTCTTTATTTCTTTTCTTTCTTTCATTTTGTACTTTTATTTAAACACACTCCATAGGTTACCAACCCAGTTACATTTATCACAACTGACATTTGAAATGGAGATCTTGTCAATATTATTTAATGTCTCGTATTATACATAGCTCGTATTTCGAGATTATGGCACCACAAGTAACTTAAGTCTGCATGTTTTAGTGTAATTTGTAACATACCGTGATGGTTCATAACTTTAGAGATGACACGAAAATTCTCAAACTCTCAACAAGGTGCCAACCCTGATGGGCAGAATCATAATAGTGGGGCAAACGAGACTACAAAATTTTAACGATTCCACTTTGCCCCACTGTGGGGCAGCTTGGTGGGGCAAACAGGAAGCACTCCGCGCAGGTACCCTTTCACCTTAAGGGTGCTAGACAACGGATATACCTACTTACTACATATATACTTTTCTTTTGTAAATATATATTTATAATACCTACATAGAAATAACCGAACCACAGACGGATATCTAAGCACTTGTCTGAGGCGGGAATTGAACCCGCATACCCGTGTTTTGCAATCAGGCATGGTGACTATTGTGCCAACTGAGTCGTTAATTAGGTACTTTTAAACTCATGATAAAATAATTAAACTCGAACTTCGCTCGCAAAAGAACGGGTGCACACATCAATTTGACAGTTCGCTCACGGAGATTTCGCTGGAGAGCAGGGTCGTCGTAAGCACAAGATGGCGTCGTTGATGCCGTATTTCCTTTTATATTCATGACGTCATAACAGTCTTTCGTGAGCACTTATGAGCGCGCTCATGGCATTTCGGAATGCGTTTGAGCATCTGACAGCGCTCAAAGTCGATTTCGGACCGCAGCCGCAGCCCAAATCGGGGCCTGTAATAGGTAGTAGCAGCAGGTGTGGCATAATATGGTGACACACACACTAGTGAAAAACATTTAGTCACACTGGTGAAAAACCTATAACAACTGTTAAAACTGCTTGTTTTTTAAGTGGGCACGAAACACGTATATTGAATAACGATAGCGCAAATAAATATCGCGAGAGAAACACAAGGATTAGAGTAAACAAACCGCTTCTAGGACACAAACGACTGCGACTACTCAGGAAAATAAAGACGATCCCCCACTCTAAAATTTCACTTGATATGAGTATTCTTTATGTGTTTTTTTAAGTGAGTTTTCTGAATACATCTGAAATCACACCAATCACAAGAGAGGGGTTTCTCACCAGTGTGAGTCAACATATGCCTGGTTAAGTGGCATTTCGATCTACTCTTGTAATGACATAAATGACAAACGAAAGGTTTCTCACCAGTGTGTTTCATCATATGAATTCCTAAACTACTTTTTATTGCACATTTAAAGCCACAGATATCACAAGAGAAAGGTTTAAGCATTTTATCTTCTGTGTGATAACGCTTCGTATGCCATTTCAAATTAGATATTGCAGTACTTCTATACCCACATATCTCACAAATGTACGGCTTTAAGCCCGAATGAGTGTTTAGGTGAACTTCTAAATGTCCTTTCAGCTTACATTTATAATCGCAAATATCACAAGAAAATCTTCTTTCGCCGGTGTGAGTTAAGTAATGTTTTTTTAAGTCACCGTTAGTACGACATTTGTGATCACAAACATCGCATTTGAATGGTTTTATATCGGTGTGTGTCGTTAGATGTGTTCGCAGCATACCCTTAAATGCGCATCTGTAGCTACAGATGTGACAAGAGAATGGTTTTTCACCTGTATGTATTTTTATATGTACAGCTAAATTACGTTTCGTTTTTGCTTGATAACTGCACTCAGTGCAAGCGAAAGGTCGTTCATCAGAATGTGTTAGCATGTGTTTATTTAAATAACCTTGTGCCACAGCTTTATAACTGCACTCAGTACAAGAGAAAGGTTTGTCACCAGTATGACTTCTTATATGATATTTTAATCCACTATTTGAAGGAGATTTGTAACCGCAAAAATGGCAAACGAAAGAGACTTTTTCACCAGTGTGAATGTTTTGTGTTTGTTTGTGTGTGAATGTTTTATGTTTTTTTAAGTTACTGTTAGAGCGAAATTTGCGACTGCAAACATCGCATACGAATGGTTTTATATCGGTGTGTGTCATTAAATGTTTTCGCATCATACCCTTAAGAGCGCATCTATAGGAACAGACGTCACATGAGAAAGGCTTTTCACCAGTGTGTGTTCTTATGTGACAAATTAACCTACTTTTTGCAGAACATTTGTAATCGCAAAAATTACATAAAAGAAATTCCTTAACTATTTTACCCGACTGCGGAAAAGGTACAAGGTTTTGTTTAGTATATTCAGTTTTGTTTAAATCAGCTGGTTTCTTCTGAGTAGTCGGCCTTGCCAGCGGCATTTGTTCTGTGGTATCGTAAGGCTTTTCAGTTGGAACGTTACTAAAGCCAGGTTTTTCTTGAGTAGTCGTAAGTTGTCTTGGAAGCGGTTCGTTTACGTTAATTCCTGTGTATGTTGCGGTACCTGCAATCAGTAGGTGTTTTTTTAAATATTTTGGATTTACAACATGGGCACGAAGCATGTATAGCCAATAACGATAGCGCAAATAAATATCGCGAGAGAAACACAAGGATTAGAGTAAACAAACCGCTTCTAGGACACAAACGACTGCGACTACTCAGGAAAATAAAGACGATCCCCCACTCTAAAATTTCACTTGATATGAGTATTCTTTATGTGTTTTTTTAAGTGAGTTTTCTGAATACACCTGAAATCACACCAATCACAAGAGAGGGGTTTCTCACCAGTGTGAGTCAACATATGTCTGGTTAATAGGTATTTCAAACTACTCTTGTAATGACATAAATGACAAACGAAAGGTTTCTCACCAGTGTGTTTCATCATATGAATTCCTAAACTACTTTTTATTGCACATTTAAAGCCACAGATATCACAAGAGAAAGGTTTTAGCATTTTATCTTCAGTGTGATAACGCTTCGTATGCCATTTCAAACTAGATGTTTGATTACTTCTATACCCACATATCTCACAAATGTACGGCTTTAAGCCCGAATGAGTGTTTAGATGAACTTCCAAATTGTCTTTCCGCTTACATTTATAATCGCAAATATCACAAGAAAATCTCCTTTCGTCGGAATGAATTAAGTTATGTATTTTTAGTTGACCGTTAGTACGACATTTGTAATCACAAACATCGCATTTGAATGGTTTTATATCGGTGTGTGTCGTTAGATGTGTTCGCAGCATACCCTTAAATGCACATCTGTAACTACAGATGTGACAAGAGAATGGCTTTTCACCTGTATGTATTTTTATGTGTACATCTAAATGACTTTTCTTTTTCGCTCGATAATTACACTCAGTGCAAGCAAAAGGTCGTTCATATGAATGTTTCAGCATGTGTTTCTTTAAATGACCTTTTGTCATACCTTTATAACTGCACTCATTACAGGAGAAAGGTTTGTCACCAGTATGACTTCTTATATGACAATTTAATCCACTTTTTGTTAAACATTTGTGTTCGCAAATATTACAAAAGAGAACTTCCTTAACTTCTTTACTCGACTGCTGAAAAGGTACAAGGTTTTGTTTTGCATTTTTAGTATTGTTCAAATTAACTCGTGTCTTCTGAGTAGTCAGCCTTGCCAGTGGCATTCGTTCTGTAGTATCGTAAGGCTCTTCAGTTGGAACGTTGCTAGAGTCTGGGTTTTCGTGAGCAGTCGTAAGTTGTCCTAGAAGCGGTTCGTTTACATCAATCCTTGTGTATGTTGCGGTACCTGCAATCAGTAGGTACATAATATATTAGAATTTATGTTTGCACGCGGTATATAGCAATATATATATAGATTAACGACCTTATGCTTGCACTGATTGCAGTTTTAAGCAGTCAGAAATGCTTATTTAAGTAGTCATATGAAAATCTGTATTTACAGATGCCCATTTAAAGATTAATGCTGCGAAAACATTTAATGACACACACCGATGGAAACCCATTTTGAATGCGAATAAACATTACTTAATACATTCCGACGAAAGAAGATTATCTTGCGATATTTGCGATTACAAATGTAAGCTAAAAAAAAAGGTTTAAAAGTTCAAGTTAACACTTATTCCGGCTTAAAGTTGTACATTTGTGAAATATGTGGGTATAGAAGTATTGCAACTACTGCTCATTTAAAATGGCATATGAAACATTATCACACTGCGGATAACATGCTACACGATCACGTATCAGTAGAAGAGTACACGGACATGAAAATGAATAAAAATTAAATAAAACAGACAGAATAAAAAAACAATCACACAGAATAAATTAATGGGCACATTAAAAAATAAGTCCGGGATGCCCTGTGTTTCCCTTAATGGACCGACCTCAGCTGACATTAATGACAATAAACATGACAAATATCCGGTTTTGAATAACCTTTTAACCAGACATTATGTTGACTCACACTGGTGAGAAACCTCTCTCTTGTGATTGGAGTGATTTAAGATGTATTGAGAAAATTCAAAATAACTTTAACTTACCTTTTCTTTGTTTAGTGTCTTGTTTCTTTCTTTTAACTTTTACGGGAACATCCATTTTTGCCGATTCGATAGTTACTTCGTTTTTAGACAGTGGTGCTTCAGTATTTATTTTCCGCTTCGCAGGAACATCTTTTTTAGTTAATTTGGCAGGAACTTCGTTTTTATCCAATGATACTTGACTCTTGCGCTTTGCAGGAACGACCTTTTTAGTCAATTTGGCGGTAACTTTATTTTTAATCAATGATACTTGATTCTTGCGTTTTTCAGGAACAACCTTTTTAGTTAATGTGGAAGAAACTTCATTTTTAGACAATGATTCTTGATTTACACTTTTAAAACTTGCAGGATCATTATTTTTCGCCAATTTTGTAGGAACATCCTTTTTACCCAATCTGGTAAGAACATCCTTTTTAGCTAATCTGCTGGGAACATTCCTTTTGACCAATCTGGTAGGGACATCTTTTTTGGCCAAACTGGTAGGAACCACTTTTTCGGTCAATATTTTGGGAACATCGTTTTCGGCCAATTTATTCTTGGCTTTTGCAGGTACTTTCTTGTTGGGAAACGACTCTTGAATACTAACGTGATTTTGTAAAACTGAACCAGCTTTTTCACTTGTATCACTTTCATCATGTAATATAACATGTTGATTATTCGCATTTTCAATGTCATGGTGAACTAGATCATTCGTTTCATCTCCCGAATCGCTCCTATGTGATATATTATCATCTCTTTTATTGGTATGATTCATAGTTTCAGTTCCCGCGTCATTCAATGCATTACTAACCTCTTCTTTGGTTTCAATTAATGGATCTTGACAGTTTTCCATTTCAGAAAAGTTTAATACAGCAACGAGGTCTTCGGTATCTTCGGTATTATTTAATTCATCAATTTCATGATTAGCGTTTTTAGTATTATGAAATTCTTCATTTACAATGATAGCATCATCAATATTATGAATGATATCATCTTCGATATTATGTGATTCATTATTTTCACCTTGGCTTTCACGATTTCCGCTGTCATTTCCGTTACTAATGTCCTTGACTGCATCTGATTCAGTATTAGCGATAGTTGAATCGTTACTAATTTCTCTCTTTACTAAAATAAATACAACATTCATTACAGCGCCATCTAGGCTTTAACTAAGCAAACCTAAAATAAGTCTTTAAGTAAAATTATTGTACAAGAAACTATCAGACTCGAAACAAATATTTGTATGTATATCAAATAAACAGTTGTTCGGCGGAGGGGATCGTACCCGAAATCTATGGTCACACACATGCTTTGAAGCATAAAAAACAACACGCAAGGCAACTCTTTGTAATACTTAGAGCTTTGTCTTTAGGGTTCCATACCCAAAGGGTAAAGACTGTACTAAGACTCTACTCTCTGTCTGTCTGTCTGTCACCAGGCCGTATCTCATGAACCGTGATAGCTAGACAGGTGAAATTTTCACAGATTATGTATTTCTGTTGCCGCTAAGTAGTATTAATATAATGGTACGGAACCCTACGTGCGCGAGTCCGACTCGCACTTGGCCGGGTTATTTTATATTGTATGTAATTTTAAATGGTGATGTATCAATTAATGCATTGCATTATAATATTAATACTCTGCGCCCTATATGATGGCTCGCCGCGCCGACCTAAGCCGATTGGTGTATGTATGTTAAATTCAAAATCTCTAAAACTATCTGGGAAAATGCATGCATGGAATGACATTAGCGTATTCCAGTACCGCACGTCGGTCGGATCGCGGCTGCAATTTTTCTTAAAAATAACTATGAATTCTTGACTCGATTTTTTTTGTTGCTTGTATGTTTATGTATGTGTTTTTTTTGTTGTGTTTTTTTTTCTTTATTACAAATGTGGATTAAACTAAATAAAAATTCATTTATTTTAGATAATGACATTCATATTGTTCGGCGTACCCGCGAGGTGGCGCATAATGATATAGGGCGCGGAGTATAATTATCAATTTATGTAATTTTACCTTTTTCCTTTAAAATATATTGTTCCAGAGGATATTTTATTAATTTTACAATTAATTGCCTGTTTCCCATGAGTTTGTTTACAGCTTCAATAATATTGTTGCCTCTTTCTTTATCATTTGTTTCATCATCAACATTATCATCATCCGCTACCACAACATCAGATTCATCATCGGACTCTTTATTAACATCATCAAATATGACATCCTTTGATACCGATGCATCATTTTCGTCATCTGACACCATTGTACTGTCAAACTGCACGTAAGATTCTTCAGCAGGATTGTCGTTTGACAATTCCGCTGCTTGATTGTCATCTTTTGACAATTCTGCTGATTTAGGATGGTCAGAATCTTCAAGGTTAGATTCTAGATCGGATTCGTAGCTGAAATAGACTCTTCTGGTAGATCTAATGTCAGGATCGTCAGTTCCATCTTCTGACTTAATTCTAACTGTGTCAGACGTTTCGATGTTGACATTTTCAGTTTCATTTGACACAGTGTCGTTCATGTCACTTTCATCGTCATCCTTGTCGCTTTCAATTTCATCAATGGACAGTGGCAGTTTGCGTTTAAAACTAGGACTTTTGATTTGATTATAAATGCGGTTTTCATTTTCAATTTTAACGACTGATATATAGTTGCTTTCACTATTTGAACGATGAATATCATTATTTTCACAGTTCTGTGCCACACTATCGTTTTTGTCGTTTTCTGTTGACAAAATTTTAAATTGTTTTAGGATCTTACCTCATCGGGACGCCCCATGGCGACGGCAACGGCTATTTGTCCATGGCTACCTTAAGTCGCAAAATAGAGTAGCCACTGGCTACTGTCTGTCACAAGAACCAAGCTAGTATTTCCTTATTGGTGACCCGTTGGACAGTGAGTGAAGTAGACGCAGCTTACACATATACATTATACTGGCTACTGTAGCTACGTCACCAGGATGATAGAGTATCCAGTCTCCACAAAGCACATCGTCGGTCGTGGCTACGCTTTCGAACTGGCGACGTCGTTAATTGTTTAGATACGTAGCCGACGATGTCGCGATGGCGTCCCGGTGAAGTAGGGCCCTTAGATGTTAAAAGTTGCGCCCCGTGGTTCTACTCGCTTAGATATTGATTGAAAAAACAAATTGTGTGAGTTCAAAAAGTCTTTATTTACCCTAACAAAACTTCCAAATTATAAAATAAACACCCTATGTATCCCCGGAGAGATAGGGCATAGGGAATCTGCAAAGCGCTCTGATCTTATTTTGAATTTAATTTTAAATTTTGACTTTGACTTTGAGGCCTGACCGGCCTGCCTGTTAGGGGACACGACTGGCGTGTCCAAAAAATCCATGAGTCGTAACAGAAAAGTTGTTCGTCTAGACGTCTAAACATCTCCTTTCATTTTACAATACCTTCGTCGAAACACTGTTATTATCAAAGGAATGATAGAAAACAAAAATATGAAAACTTACCTTTCTTTATAGAATTATCTTGTAAAGTAACAGATATATATTCAGTCGTCGAGGCCGTGTATTTGTATAGAGGTTTCGCTGAAGATTTTAACTGAAAAGAACAATAACAAGACCTCTTTAGTTGGGAACATTTTGCACCAACCCTTCGTGTGCAAGCCCAACTCTCACTTGGCCTGTCTTTGTTGGTAAACCTACCTCAGTTTGGTCATGAATCCATAATTCCAACGCCTTGTTTGACCGCCTAGCAGCTTCTATGAAGCGTCCACATTTACGCAACTCCTTGAGACACATATGACATAATGTCTCGGGGAACTTCCGCCTTTTCAACTGCAATATGGAAAACATACATCATTTATAATCAGTCATATCCTAATCTATATAATATTATAAAGTGGAAAGATTTTTTTGTTTGCTTTTTTGTAATGAATAGGCTTCGAAACTACAGGACCGATTTTGATGAAAATTGGTATGAGGATAAATTGATTCATTGGGAGTGTTATAGGATTTTTAACCCGATATTTCTATGGGAACTTAACTGACGTCAGGATGTGTGTGCCTTCGGAACGCGCCCACCAATGAGAAGAAGGCACAAGAAACTCATGGGGGTTTTTTTTCATGTGATCACGCTCATAAAGGTCAATATTACAAATATTTGAAAGTATTATTTGAAATGGAGCAACTAAAGTCACGTCCATGGGTTCTTATCATTAAGGTAAGACGAAGTATCATAGTACTCCTTACTGCACAATCTATGCTTTATAAAAGTTTTGAACCTGTTAATTGACATGTCATATACATCTTTAGGTAATTTATTATAATAGAGACACATGTACTATTAAGCGACCTGTTTATTTTCCGGAGCCTACATGTGTTTTTCTATAAGGCAAAATACTCAACCAAAACCATCTTCTCTTATCCTCCATGCACATCACTGCCAATCAACATACCATCGCCAGCAATGTGGTTGCGTTCCATTACAAAAAGTCGACTCTCTTAGATACTTAGGACTCACACTAGATCATTCCCTCAACTTTAAATCCCACATCTCAAATTTAGTAGGTAGGATCCGAAAATTACTATACGTCTTTAAAACTCTAAGGAATGTTGCAAATCATAAACTTATTAAAAATGTGTACACCTCATTGTGTCACTCAATCCTCGGTTATTGTATAAGCGTCTGGGGAGGAGCTGCAAAGACAGACATTAAAACAGTTGAAAGGGCTCAACGCTCTGTTCTCAAGGTCAGTGGAAACCTACCTTTCCGCTATCCCACTACAGAACTATACAAATTTTGGGAAGTTCTTACGGTTAGGCAAATTTATATCCGCGCCGTTGTCCTTAAACAACACTCCCAAAGTAGCTACGATCCTATACCAAACCGTGGCAAACGGAGGCGAAAAATTAACGTGGTCCCCTTCGGTAAATTACGAACAGAATTCGCCAAGAAATTCTATTGTTTCCTAGGCCCATTCCTCTATAACACTCTCAACTTTAAACTAAACTTTCCATCCACAAAAACAGCTGTAATGACAAAATAACAAAATGGCTAGTAACACTAGACTACGATGCAACGGAGAATCTCCTGATACCTATCGCATAAAAGACTAAGGTCCGTATTAATAAACCGAACTCAATATCGATTTCAATCTTGAGTTTGCTCTTGAGTTGTTGCGCTGATTAATAAACCTATCTTAAGACGCGATTAAAGAGCGACGTATCACTTGAGTCATACCGTATTAATAAATCAAACTCAGCTCTCAAGATATGTCTCAAGATGTAGTTTCGTGAAATCAAGTCTGATTGCGGGTCATACAAATGTTACATTTTTTTAAATATTTTCACATTTTAAACAAGTTGACAGCAAAATATGACGACACTACCTACCATAGGGTAAAAACATATCATTCAAGGTAAGAACAAAGCGTTACTGTCATTTAAGATTAGTCTCAAATCTCAAGAGCGATATCAGCCTGGTTAAAACTTGAATTTAATCTATTAATAAACGCCTAACTTAAGATAGTGACCACATCTCAAGATTCGCTCGATTGATACGCACTCAAGATCGATATTGAGAGCGATTTATTAATACGGGCCTAACTCTCAATATCCACAAAAAAAAAACAAACATATGTACTAATATATTTGCTACCTAAACCATTCTCCCATTACCTACCTACAACCAGTCCCCGACCGAACATCAACATTAACTACATACCTATACCTAGCAATCATTAAAATTCTAAACCACACGGCCACTATCCAGTACACTTATACGACCTCTGTGCCGCGTCGGGTGAAAACTCGCCTGCGACGCAGAAGGTTGCGGGTTCGATTCCCGTCTCAAACAAATGCCTGGTGCAAAACAGATATTTGTTTCTGGTCTGGGTGTTTCTGTATTTATAATAAATGTATATTTATTACAAAATAAAAGTACTTATATAAGTATTCTACCGTTGTCTGGCACCCATAACATAAGACTAGTTTCTTTCTTTCTTGATGTAGCTGTGTGAAATGTCCCACAATATTTATTATTTACTTATACTATTATCATTTCAAATCCTATTCTATTCTATTTTATATCTGTAAAAAAAAAACAACAAAAAAATCTTGAAGGTAAAAGTTTTAAATCTACCCACATCAAATATTTTTATTTTATTTACTACCTACTCATATTGTAATGTTTCACTTACATATCTATACCTACTGTGATGTGACTTAGTATACTTTATGTTCCGAGCATTGTGTACGTACCTACTAAGGATGGCGAGAGCCTGGTGACCTGTATCACAGGTGTTTCTTACTACCTATCACAGGCACCAGTCTTTCACAATTATTTAAGTGTAATTGCTCACTCAATTATTATGTAAGTACTTTTTCTAGAACTTGTTGACTAAAGTTTTTGTGAGAGAAATAAATTTTATATTGATTGATTGATACCTACTACCGGGCACGGTCAGTTCACCCTTATTTCTTAAGTTGAAATTGTGAATATCGCTGTTTTTACGGAAAATATCAGGATTTTTGTGAATGTAGAGCAAGTTTTCGTAGATATATTGTGAATAGAGCGTTAATATAATTTATCTCTTTAAAATTTTTCTTATTTTTCTAAAATTTTTTTTTTTTGAAAAATTTTATAGATAGAATTTTGTAGATAGCTTGAACAGCAATATGAAAATAGCATCAATATCTGCAGCACACCCCCACAGTAGGATGCCGTACGACATGACACTGTAGAAGTAGCCGAAATAGACTAGACGAGCAGTCTCAATGTCCGTATACGCGAATTTTCCTAACGGCGTAAGCGGCAGAACTAAGTCTATTGGACAATGCTTCCACATGCGGGCCCCACTGAAGCTTAGGATCTAAAGTTATACCTAGAAAGACAGCCTTACTGACTAATTCAACTTCCTCATCATTAATCTTTACAACAGTTTTTACTTGTTTTACATTTGGAAGTGTTAACCGAATTAATTTAGTTTTGGATCCATTCAGTAATAAATTATTGGAATTGAACCAATCAACTATTCTAGAGAGAGTATTGTTCACATCGTCAACGTTGGACTGACGCCTTTTAACCTTGAACACCAAGGAGGTGTCATCTGCGAACAACACTATTCCATGGTTGTCCCTTACAAGGTAAGGTAAGTCATATAAATAAACTAAAAACAGGAAAGGTCCTAATATGGATCCTTGAGGAACCCTCATTGCTATTGCAGATCCGGGGGATCGTTTCCCATTAACATCAACACTCTGGACCCTACCGCTCAGATAAGAAGAGATAAGATCCAGGGCGCCGTCCCTAATACCGTAGTTTCATAATCAATGTATTATGTTGAACACAATCAAATGCCTTGGATAAGTAACAGAATATGCCATACGCATCATGTGACTCCTCCCAATCATCAAATATGTTTTTAATTATAAAATTAACGTTAACGTTAATTAACGCTATACCCGCATCAGTAGTCGAGCGCCCCTTACTAAAACCGAACTGTTTGTATGTAAGATATTATTATCATGGAAATGTTTCAGTAGTTGCTTTAAAATAAGTTTTTCAAAAATTTTACTTAACGTAAAATTGTTAACTGATATTGGTCTAATATTGGAGGGGTCTGAGGTACTACCAGATTTAAACAGTGGAAGTACTTTACTCAATTTCATTAAATCAGGAAACACACCACAATCTATTAAATACAATGACTAGTTCCGGTATAACCAGTTCAATAATTGATTTAACAATCGGAACAGACATCCCCCATAGAACTTTAGTTTTCTTGAGATTTATTTGCTTAAGCACTACAATAATGTCATGATTTTTAACATATTGGAATTTAAATATTTTATTACTAATTGGTACATTGGTTTTTGGTGTCTTCTGCAATAGGGGTAGAAGAATTTAAAGCCTTAGTCAAAGTAATAGCTACATTACTGAAAAAAATCTCAAATTCATTTGCAATATCTTGATCATTATTAGTTATATTTCCATTGATACTCAATTTAAACTCGGTGTTTTGGCTGTGAGCTTTTATTTTATCATCACTAGTTTTAATCACAGATTTAATGAAGAGAGATTTTGCCAAAATACATACTCTTTTAAATATCCTTGAATAGTTTTTAACGTAGGCTCCGAACTCCCCTGATGTATTACTCTGTCTTTCCGCGTATAACTCATATAGTTTATGTCTACTGCGGTGAATACCGACCGTTGCCCAGTCACTAAACTCGCGTTTGTCGGAGACTACCATAGATCTGGACGTAAATATAGACTGAAATTGGTTATTTAGAACCGAAAAAAAGTTATTGTATAATACATTTGGATCCGTATCACAAGGTAGAAACGGTAAAACGTTAGCTAAATTCAATCTAAGTTCCTCCAGACGAGCAGCAGTCACTGGTACGTACTTTATTTTCCTTTTTGGTATCGATTTTATGACAATAGCAAATTTGACAAACTGACCACTATGGTCTGATTCTAATTTATTAATGATAGATTTGCTAATTGTGGATATATTATCAGTAACATAAATATTATCAATACATGTCGCAGTAGTGTCAGTGGTTCTAGTAGGCTCCAGAAACACGTTAGATAAATTGTGTGATTCATACAAATTCAGAAGTTTCGTGGAAAAGGTGCTTATTTTCTGTAAATCTACGTTAAAATCACCACATACAAGTAATTGTTTTTTTTATTTAGTTAATTTTGTTAGCATTTCATCCAATATCTCAATAAATTCTTTAAAATTTTCAAAATCAGGTTGTCTATATATACATAATACTATTAATTGCTCCAGTTCTACACAGGATATTTCCGTTACTCATTCCACAGACATAGACACGACATCTTTTCTTTCTTTCTTTGCAAAACACTCTCTAAGATATCTCTGCAACTACAAGAGCTACGAGTCTTACGAGCACGCGCTACGAGAATGCGCTCTGCGGCTGCTACATAGCATGTTGTAAAAGGTATTCCTGGTAATTTTACAGGGAGTATTTCTGGGGTTAGACATTCCCCAAAAAAGTTGCAGCCCATTAAACACCTATTAAACAGTCCAGCCTATTAAGACTAATAGCATAAGATCTAATTTCTGTACCATTATTCACAAAGGTTCAAGTCGTTGGGTGCGCGTGATTAGGGGCGGAGTGGGAGAGGTTTTTGTATGGCAATCTCGCCCTAATCACGCGCGCCCAACGACTTGAAGCTTAGTGAATAATGGATACCAACCTGTATTCCAGAGAGTTTTTTGTAATATTTAGCCAGAAGCGGCTTAGAAACGTGATATAAGACCAAATTATCAGATAAACACACCCGACACACAGACGGACAGGCCATATTTGATAAAAATTAACACTTTTTAGAACTATTTATAACATGAAGTATTTTTCTCACGAAACATTGTCTTACAAATATTACGATAAGTAGGTAGTTTCACAGAACACTGTCATTATTATAATCACATACACACTTATCAAATCGTATTTTGTTTCAGGTAATCTCAAATTACAATCAATTGTATTTGAAACAGAAAAAAGTGCAGATAACATTCGTAGAATTTCTAAACAAACATTGGTTATAACCTACAAGGTTGCTAGGTTATGTAAGATGAAACAAAAATTTAAACTATGGTAAACCTAGT
This sequence comes from Idaea aversata, assembly GCA_907269075.1. NCBI lineage: Eukaryota > Metazoa > Arthropoda > Insecta > Lepidoptera > Geometridae > Idaea > Idaea aversata. Next base: position 2,228,700 of record OU026083.1, read on the forward strand.
GCAACGAATGGTGATCGCTGGCGGAAATTGGTGGGGATGGTTTGCGCATGTACAATCGCGCACAGAATTATTACAGCCAAACCGTCATACTTTGTTTACATACCGTATATGATTTTGCCCAACCAGAAAAACATTCATTTAAATAGGTACTATTACTATTATACAGTATATTTATTCACTGTAATTTACACTATTAAACTATAGATAGACTACTATAAGGAACTCAAATTAAATAAACATATTTTTTGGTATCTTTTAATGTAATTACCTTTTATTGAAACAACTAGGTACCTATTTTTTTTTTTTTTTTCTCTCTTGTTTGGCCCCACGAACGTTATGCCATTTTCATCTTGTTCTTCATTTTCAGCGGGATTTAGGAAGGACTTGGGGGTATGGTTTTTTTTTTTTTTTTTTTTTTTAACGAAAAATTTGGGAAACATATTTACAACAAAAACGCGGACTTAGCGAGGACAAAATAGGATCAGGGAAGTTGAGGAAGTTGGAAAAAGTAGTTTGAAAATAAAATATACAAAAGGAAAAGGTTAAGGATAGTAAAGGAAACCTAAAAAATACAAAAATATTCAGTAAAAATAAGTTGATGTCAAATTTTGATATCATTTTCACATATAAATAATGATAAAGTTTTATAAATATCAGGATCTAACGATGAAAGTAGGCAAGGGATTGATGTTGGAAGAGGTACATTCAAGGACACCAGTGACTCTAAAAAAATTCTATTGTCAATTAAAGGACAACCAAAAAATAGATGGTTTACATCACCGTTATCATTACCGCATTCACAAGTCGCATTTTCAGCGATACCAATCCTGCTGAGGTGAGCTGGAGTACAAACATGTCCAATTCTCATTCGTATCAGAATTGACGTCGCTATCTTATTAAGTCTAATCTTACGAAACCAGGGTTTTGTAGTAGTTTGTGGCTGAATATTATACAGATATTTACCCTTAGTCTGTGCACTCTCCGTCCACAACTCATTCCAAGTATTCTTGAGATAAACTGCAGGCAAAGAGGCCAGATCATGAGAATAATTAACATATGGTACAAGATCACCACAGTCCACTGCAGCCTTAGCCAACTCATCAGCTTTAACATTACCCTTAATACCAGTATGGCCAGGTATCCATGCAAGAGCAACGGACAGACCTTTTTCCGCGCACTCCAGGAGTTTATTCTTAATTTCATATATTAATGGAAAGTGAACCCGAGACTTAAAAGGATATCTTTTCAATGCAAACAAAGAACTTTTAGAATCAGTGAAAATAACTGAACACGGTAATTTCATCAAAATTACCAACTCTAAAGATTTTAGTATTCCGAGACATTCACCGGTAAAAACAGATGACTCAGGTGGAAGTTTGATTTGTAGGATTATTTTATGCTGTTCATACTTAAGGTATACTCCTATACCTACACAACCACCAGGCGATAGCTTGGAAGCATCACAAAAAATGTGACGTGAGGATGCCCATTTATCACCAACAGTACAGATAAACTCTTCATTGGCAGTTACGCTATCTTTTACAATTCCTATGTCTTCGTGTATTTCTGTGGGTGTTATTAATGACTTGAAATCTGAACTATGGAGTGGCAACTGTGAAGAAGAAAAAGTTGGAGATTGGATGCTTAAATAACGCTGTAAGCTTACAACTAAACAAGGAATGGCCTTAGAGTTATTCGGAGAAATTAAATTGTTTAAATTATAAAGTTTAGGTAACAATGGATGGTTAGAAAATTGCAAGATCCTATAGAAAAATCTATCTGATAAATATTGGCGTCTTAAATTTAAAGGGGGATCACTGCATTCAACTTTAAGTGCATTTAAAGGACTAGATTTCATAGTGCCTGATACGACCCTCAGGGCTTTCGATTGAATACAATCAAGTTTTCTAAGGGCTGTAACGTTACAAGGAACTAATAAAAAAGTGCCGTAGTCTAATATGCTCCTAATCATAGCATTATAAACTAATTTTAAAGAGTACGGGTGGGCACCCCACCATACTCCCGCCAGACAGCGAATCAAGTTCAAATTACGTTCGCATTTACTGGTTACATAATCTGCATGTGGCGTACCTGTTAATTTATTATCTAATACAACACCTAAAAATTTAACATGGTTCTGAACTGGTAATAACGCTCCGTCATATTTTACATCTATAAGGGGTGGAGATGACTTTTTAGAAAATAATACTACACAACTTTTTGATACTGATAAATCCAACCCGTTCCTGTCCATCCAGTTTTTAAGGTCATCCAAAGCTCTCGTCAGTGTGTCACAAGCCCTACCAGTTGCCTTGTCACAAGTGTATATTAATAGATCGTCAGCATATTGTAAAACTTTCGCTGTGTTATTAATAGAGTTTTCAAGGTCAAATGTATATAAATTATATAATATAGGACTTAGTACAGATCCTTGTGGGATGCCTTTCCAGGCTATATGATAAGATAGTGAGGAATTAAGTTTTACTAATCTACCTGACATAATATTTATAATAAAATTAACAAGTATAATTGGAATACCTAAGCTTATTAGTTTCGTTTTTAGAATAGGTAGAACAACATTGTCATAAGCTGCTCTGATGTCTAAAAACGAGGCAACTATGGATTCTTTATTTAAAAACGCTAAACGGATGTCTGAGATGAAAATGCTGAGGCTGTCTATTGTGCTTTTCCCCTTTCTAAACCCGAATTGCGATTGTGATAATAAATTATTATGTTCAGCAAACCATTCCAATCTGTTTTTGACTAAATGTTCTGAAATTTTTGCTATTACAGGCGATAATGCAATAGGGCGATATGAATTTACGTCTGCTGGATCTTTATTTGGTTTAAGGATTGGCAACACTGTTTGTGTTTTCCATGACAGGGGAACATTGCCTGTCAACATGACAGAATTAATAACCTCCAAGAAATAAAGTAAACTTTTTTCACCCAGATGAGAAATAAAGCTGTAAGGTATTCCGTCTTCACCAGGAGCAGAATCTTTAAGGTCTGATAAAACACCTTGAAGCTCGACCAGTGAAAAAGGCGAATTCAGGTCATAATTACTATTGGAATTGCTGCAAGCACTATTAGAAAAAGAATGTGGTGTAACTAACATCTCTTCAGGAACATAAGGTGGGGCTATTTTATCGAGGAACGGTGAAGACAGTGATGCTGGAATTGTGGTGGTATTCGACTCAGACCTAGCACATTTGAACTTTCTAATATTTGTCCAAACTGTTGACGATGGAGTAGTCGGATTGATGGATGAACAGTAACTTCTCCATCCAGCAAACCGTTTCTCTCTGTATAATGTTTTATTATTTTTAATGATTTCCAATAAAATGTCCAAATTTTCATTAGTCATATTTTTATTATACCTAATTTCTGCCTCTTTTCTTAACTTGGCTGCCTCAGTGCATTCACTGTCCCACCAAGGAGGAGATGGAATATTCTTAGGGGAATGCTTTAGAGAGAAAACTGAATTAGCAGATTCTATTATCAATTCCGTAAAAGCATTAGAACAATCATGTTCATTACAGTTTTGTAAAGTTGGAAGTTTATCTATATTATTTTCAATATGCTCTGTAAATGCAGGCCAATTACTCTTATCTGATACCTGATATTTTCTAGTGGATTTAGTGTAGTTACTAGTATTGTTTACAGGCTTAGGGAATGTGATAAGAAGTGGAAAATGATCACTTCCATGAGTTGAGGGGAGCACTTGCCAAGTTAGAGAAGATGCCATTTGTGGCGATGAAATGGATAAATCTGGTGCACTCTTACCTTCACTGGGTTTAGTTCGCCGAGTTGGTTCGCCTGTGTTAAGTAAGCAAAGGTTATTTTCTTCTAAAATATCTAATAATTGAGTTCCATAACAAGTAGTTCTAGAACTACCCCATGATGTATGTTGTGCATTAAAATCTCCCAGAACTAGGAGAGGTCTTGGAAGATTTAACAAAATATTACTGACTTCTTTAGAGATAGCAGAAGAAGGGTGAGGAATATAGATAGATACAATACATAAATTATTATTAATTAAGATAGCTACAATAGAGAGAGAATCACTAAAGGGTGGAAGAGTAAGAGTAGTATAAGGGATAGAATTATGTACAAGAAGTGCGACACCACCATGTCTGTCTGGCCGGTCGCATCGTAGACAAGAATATCCACGTACTTTGTAGGGATAGCCTGGCTTAAACCAGGTTTCCCCCAAAGCTACAATTGAAGGTTTATATTTATTCATCAAGAAAATAAGGTCACTGTCTTTAAGTGTTAGACTTCTACAGTTCCATTGTATTATTTGATGAACTTGGTCCATGGTTAACAATAGGAGTTTGTGAAATAGCATTAAGTATCAGAGCTGCGTGGTCAGGTTTAATAAGATTGGATTTCGAATAGGTGATTATAAGAGTAGAAATTAAATCAAATATATTAGGTATATCAGTGCTTTGACTGCTAGATTTTAATGCACACCCATTTGTTGGAGAAGGCATATTATAGTCTTTTACAAGCTCATTGTGAGCTTGGCGATCATACCCAGAAGTAGAGGCTCTGGGCGGGCTGCGTGGTTTTAAGAAAACCGTTTTTTTGTATGATGTATTTGGGGTTGTGTTTGTAATAGTTTTATTAGTCATTGAATCTTTAGTTATTGTTTTACCGTTTAGCACATCAACATATGACTTATTTACTGGTGGGTGTAATTTGCAGGCTTCAAAATAAGATATACAGCTATCTGCCATAGATTGTTTAATTGCCTTTTGTCTTATAAATTCTGGACAACACCTACTGTTTGCAAAATGCATGCCCGAGCACAGGCAGCAGGTTGCAGTATCTTCTTCTACATTACAGGAAGGCCCTTCATGCTCTTGTCCACATTTATAACAACGTGGATTTGATCTACACTGCATTTTAGTATGCCCAAAGCGGCAGCATCGGAAGCACTGTACTGTTGGAAAAGTGTACAATTCAACTGGCAAGGAATTATAACACATAAACACACGCTTTGGAAGAACTTGGCCATCAAATGTAAAAACTACAGTCTGTGATGGTTTCCAAATTGGTTTTCCATCAACCATAACCTTATAATTTAGTCGACGGAGTTTTAATACTTTACCACATCCTATAGGTAGGTTTACATTTTCTAATATTTCTTCTTCTGTCCATTCTGAAGGAATGCCACGCACAATACCTAAGCGGGTTACACTATATGAAGGGATGAATGCCTTAAACTTGTTTTCAGGTAAACTATTATGAATTATAAAACTGTTGGCATCTAAATGGTTTGAAAAAGACAAGGTCATTCTGTTTCTACCGACTTTTTTAACACTTCCATTAATAATGTTATTGAAATTATTCTTTTTTAGGAACCGTCCAAAAGTAATAGGATGAAGAGTATAACCATCGCTAGAGTTCACTTCTTTGACAACATGTACTATATAAGGCAGGCTGTCCGATGCCTGGTACTCTGTGCGACCAACAGGCATGGGCCTTGTAGGAGGGTTTACTGTATTTGTCGAGCTAAAATTGTTTGAATTGACTGAGCCTACGACCATAGTTGTGGAGTGTGATGAACCTAAAGAGACCGAAATATTTTTTGGTTGAGAAGTTTCTTTACATGTTTTTTCGTCAATAGTATCGCTATCCGCACATGTACAGCAAACGATGTTAGCATCACTGGTGTCCCTGCAATACTTCTTTTTACGCTTGTTACAATGTTTGCAATGTTTTCTTTGTAACCTAGAGCGTTTACGAGACGAAGTATGATCTGCTTTATCTGTCTCCATTTCTGACTCATTAGTACTAGAGACCGTAACATAGGCTCCCACACGGGGCGGACCCAGGTCCCGCTCTCCAGGGTCGGGTGGATCTTTCATCTTAGCTCCTACTACTCACCTACTCGAAGACTGAAGTTCTTTAAATAGAAATAAATATACAGAATAAATAAAATATTGAAAATATATACAAAAACACCAACACTGATCACTATTTACCAGAGAAAACTAATTTTTAAAATTTTGCAAGAAAATTCGCGCCTATCACCAACGAATGCTTCCCGCCTTTTTTTCCTAGGTACCTATTGACTACTGATCTTCTATTGATCGATAATCTGTCACTGTCACTTTAAACTGTCAGATTGCTGTCAAATCTATATTTTCTATTGTTTTTGGCGTGAATTTCAAACCACGGAACTAATTCTGTCCTGTACATTTACTGAACAAAGGTACGAACATGGATTTCTATGCCTGCACCAATGATTAGCAGTTTTTCTGTATAAAGTTGAATTTTCGATCTGGGTAAAGTTAGCTACACGGCTGCAATGTTAACAGAGTGATGTTAAATTTTTATGTGCGCGACAGTACTTAGACGTGCGGGAGCGGGACAGAGCGCGGCTAAAGACGTGTGTGCGGAACAGAGAGCGATGACTGACCCTCCCTTCGCTCCTGTCCCCCCGCCAAACAGACCTAAAAATTGACTTCTGCGCATACCCCTTCCACTTTCCGCCGGCAGTCACCATACGTTGCACAGGCTATACCTACCTATTTATTTCATAGAAATACCAGATTTATTTAGGTTCTCGTTATTGGAATAGAAACTTTTGTTTCAAACATTTTCAACCGTATTTTCCTAAGTTTTTTGTTTTTATCATATTTTTATCGACAGTTATTTATTTTACACTTTGGACTAAGTTTTTGTTAAGATCAAGAATTTTTCTCATGTTTTCAGTGGATTTAAAATCACTTCATTTTAGCAACTTTGTTTTTTTTTATGGTTGTAACACCTAAATTATTCAGAATGACAGTGACGGCAGCAGAATTTAAATAAAAACGTTTTGTTCTTGCTACATACTCATTTTTTTTTTCTCTCTTGTTTGGCCCCAGGAAGTTATGCTTTCATCTTGTTCTTCATTTTCAGCAGGTTTTTTTTTTCTTCAGTTATGGCTTCGCACAGTTTGTGCATATAGCCAGTATCAAGTAATATTTTGCATCAAGTTATGGCCCGATTTACAGAAATCTGGCTCAAAGTGTTTCAAGATGGTCAAGTCGTCAAGTCACAGTTTGTCAAGGTAAAGCGGTGGCTACTTTACTATAACCTTGTAGGAGATTTTGGAGGCAACGAGAAAAGTCCATGTTTGACACTGATTTTTACTTTCACTACACTTGTGCACTTTCACAGAACTAAATTAGATAACTTTCGACCGGAATTATACAATTTAACTCGGTTTACAACTAAGTTTCGTGTAAATAAAACTGCAGCACGACATGTTGTTGGCTCGTTCCCGCCAAAAAACTCTACATACTCATTGTTAAATATGCTTATATACTTGGGCCAAGACTCGGAAGCCAGCATTTATTTATCCTAAAACTTTGACTAAAAAAATTAAACAACAAAATTGAATAAAATATGTAAATAACAGATATAATTATAAATAACAGACATTTAGACATTGTTCAGATGAAGGTCAAAACATCCATTCTTTGTAGTTAAAACTTAGTTATTAAATAAATGTTTGTAGACGAACTTTTCCCCAGGATTTTTCTATGTTCTATTTCGATAACTTCGTAAAATTTCGACATATTACGAACTAAATCGTTCACAATAACCAACGTTCAAAATAAAACAAACCACTAGAATAGCTATAATCGCCATAAGCAACATCAAGTACTGAAATAACTTAACATTTTGAATTTCATTACTTAATAACTTTATATCGTTTTGCATAATATTTAAAATATCTAAAATATCATTATTCGGTTCATGTTCTAATTTTCCTTCTGTATTCGCAACTTCACATTGTAGTTTACATTCTTCAAAATTTGAAGAACTCTGCCAGATTTTTGTCAGTTTTTCCGACGATATATCAAGTTTCGGTATCTTAGTAGATATTACTAAGAATTTATCTGTATTAAGTATTTTAGAAATACCGTTTTGAACTTGAATGTGGATTTGGTGCGATTCTCCGCCTGATAAAGTCCCTGAACCGGGCCTAACACAGAATTTCTGTGGACTATTTGTTCTGATTTTAAATGCTGCTGGATTATTCGTTATATTTGTTAGGGTAAATTTTCCTATTAAATCTCTATTTTGTGAATTAAATACTATTGTAGTCGGCGTAACTCGAATAATTTCAGAAGACTGTTCTGATTTACAGTTTAATATTTGAGATTTTTCTGGAATAAATTTAAATTCATAATCATCCAATCCACCCCAGCACTTTAAAGCGTGTTCTTTTGGTATGACATCTCTTAATGTTTTATTATTAACAAACTTTAGACGCTCTATTGCTTTTGCTGGTAACAGTGTTTTCACTACTTTAAAAGCTGCATTCATAATCCACGGCATATTAAAAATGATAATATAATTCAAAAAACTCGGGTAGCAATAATTGAACAAACCAATAAAGTCTTTAACTAAATCCATGTCCATATTGCTAAGTCCAGCCCCGTCCATATCGAAAACCATAGATATCATTTTTCCTTTTTCTTCTCTTTCGATTCTATCAAGCCAATAAACGATCACTTTTTTAAGTTCAGCGTAATTTCTTTTACCTTTCAAGTGCATTTTAAACTTAAAGATCAATAGCAAACATCCATTTATGTCTCTTCCGTGTGGAAAAATTATTCCTTCATTCACGTATTCCATTTTTAAATTGCTTTCGTCGATATCGTTCGCGCCAATTTCTTTCCGCCATTTTAGAAGACCCCATAGTGTTTCTGCTGCATCTTTCAAGTTATTCTCTTCGTGATCCAATACTCTTTGTAAAAAAATATCGTCCTTAACTCTTTCTAAATCCTTCGGATGAAAAAGTTCCTTCGAATTTTGCGTAGAAGCCATTCTTTTCTCGAAAATATCACGTAATTCAGATGTTGTCACCATTTTCACTCTTAAAAGTAAACGTTGTTCTAAACAGCTTCCGCACAATGTAAACAATAAAGGAATTTGAGTCATTGTATTGTGGTAGTCTTATAATTTAGGCAATAGTGTACATAAAGCCTGGTTCACAGTATACTTGTTCGTATCATACAATATAGATAGCAAGATAAACACTTTATTGTACATAATAATATTACCTACTACACGTCTGACCGATTTTGCAAGACGTTTGGTTTGGATTTCTATCAATAGAAGTTCACCGTAATGTTATCTATTGATTGGCATGAGTCTGAAATGCACCGCGCATATATGGAAATCAGAGGTTTCGTTAAAAAAAAAACTCGTCCGACAAAAAACTCGTCCGACAAAAAACTCGTCCGACAAAAAACTCGTCCGGCAAAAAACTCGTCCGACAAAAAACTCGTCCGGCAAAAAACTCGTCCGACGTGAGAATTTTGTGTGACGTGAGAATTTTGTGTGACGTGAGAATTTTGTGTGACGCTTTTGTAAAATTTCACTCTCATCATTTTTTCATAACGCGCCTAAAGAAGTATAACTTCAAAAAAAATATATAAGTAGGTACTTATATTTATATACTAACTGGGCCTTGCGGTTTCACCCGCATAAGTACCGATCCCGTGGGAATATCAAAATAAAAAATGGCCCATAGCCTTCCTCGATAGGTAAATGTACTATCCAACACGAAAATAATGTTTTAATTTATAAATATAATACTAGTAGTTCGCCCCGAACTGAGACCTCACGAGTTTTTTGTACCGATTTTTACTTTTCAGCGTAAAGTATGATATAACGGCGAAATACTTCAAATACTTCGGTCTATCTTGTTTAAATGATAGGTGCCTAGTATCACTATCATCTGACACTGGACATCGCTGACTCTATTATACTTTTAACGAATCCAAACGCGTTAGGCATAGGCTCAGAATACAGAACAAGACTAGGTATCTTGTCTAGAAAATGAATTCCATAGCCTAATTTTCTTGGTCTCAATCACGTATTTATTTCACGTTTTATTGATACTCGAGAGAATAAGTACCTACAATGAAAGTAAATCGTGTGTGATTAAAAACTCCTATAGCCTTCTTCCTTCTATATTCCACCATATCGTCAGTAGCTAGAGTACCTACCTACTCATCAAGTGAACACGATAGACCTAACTTATCTAGAGATGAGTTCATATAGCTTTCTATATATTACTCGGCTATATTAGCAAACCCCAGATATCAGTTGCTTGTTTAACACCTAGAGCACACTCATGTGCCTAGAGTGCCTCCTTATAAAGACAACTTTAACGAACATTAACGGTAGACTTATCTTGTCTAGAAGATGAGTTCATATTTCTTTGAAGTTGAGTGCCTTCTTCCACCTCTATCACCAGATCCCAGATGTCAGCTGATTCTTCAGAAGCTATAGAATACCTACTTATCAAGGTGCTTTGAACGAGTACAAACATGGATATGACTATCTTAGACTTCTCAAGATAGTTAAGTTCTTATTGTCACCTTTCTCATCGGGTCTTTATCATCAGACTTAACACTAAAAATTTTAGTACCTATGTAGTAAGTATGTACTCATCTTAATCTAACGAAAGAGGTAAAGAGGAGAGAGGCTCCTCCCTCGATACAAATATATTAGAGAAGTTTGAGACCTATATTATTGGTGGACCTATATGTCCTATAATAAGTCCTAACCTATTATTAAATAAAAATAATAAAAAGATTAGTCACCAGTTTTTTTAATTAGAATCTCTAGATCAGCTAGCAATACTATTTAATATTATTCACCACAATTATTAACCAAACCAACCCTTGATTATGAAATAAATTAATAATTATGAATATGAAACAAAAAGAGAGGTCTGACGATTTATAGGAAAGTAGATTAAGTAGACGCTTTTAATCTACAGTCTTCACCCAAGGTAGGTAAGTAGGTACATCCTGAGTGGCCCAGACGACGTCAACTATAGAAGGATTGTCCAATTTTCGCTTCGGCTTCCGTTTAGCTGATCAATAGCTGGTTCAAGCAGCTACTGATCCTTCGAAGACCATCGAGAACGAACACAAGAGTGCATGACTTTGCACTCTAAACTTTTACGAATTATTTGAATTTTATTTAGGATGACCGTATTATTATATAGATAGGTACCTTTTTTTATCAATTTTAATCATAATATCAAAGCTAAGTTAATATGTAATGGTTTTGAAATTATCTGGAAATCATATTTTTTACGACAATGACAGAAAGAAAACATGTCATTTTGATTTTTGACATTGTCATTTTTTAATCATGAAGGTCAAAGCGTTTTTTTCCTTTTTGATACAAATGAGTTTGATATAAAAATGACCGCTGAGACGATACATTCCTGTGGATTCCTTCCAGCTCCATCATCAGATCATTTCCATGGTACCATATTATTGTCACCGAAGTTACGCCCTTTCATTTGATACCCCACTTGGGTATATTTGCCATATAGTTCGCCTGTCATATAGATAGATCCCCTACTGCACCCCCTATCATCGAAGCCCCCTAACCGATCCCTCTCATGTTCGAACTTAAAAATTCTATGGACCTCAACTACCCGTATACCAAAAGTCATTAAGATCAGAGCAACGGTACTCAAGTTATCGTCGAACAAACATACATAGATACATAGATATATAGATACATAGATACATAGATACATAGATACATAGATACATAGATACATAGATACATAGATACATAGATACATAGATACATAGATACAACCGACCGACCGTCTCGCCACTAGACCTCTCTCGCTTCGCTCGTTCGGTCAATTATATCTCGTTTCCGAGACGCTTTAGCGGTCCTTTGTGAAGACATTATTTGTTCGCCGTAATGGCCTTCTATCGATAGGGAACGGTTTCAAAATGAAACGCGCACTGTTGAAAATACTCGGTCACAATGAGTTTGTTTTTAATTTCTCATTTTCGAGACGCTTTAGTCGTCCTGTATGGTATTATTTGTTTGCCGTTATGCCCTTTATCGATTGGCATGAGTCTCAAAATGCACCGCGCATTTTTAGAAATCAAAAAACAACACGTTTCGTTAAATACCCCGAGACGCCTTCTAAACTTAAACCGCCCCCAAATGCGCTTGGTTACAATCGCCTTGACCGGTCACGGCGCTTTCAACAAGCACTTCCATAACCTGGATATAACGTACAGGCCACTATGCAGAGCGTGCATGGACGCTGAGGAAACGACCGCGCATGTGCTGCTGGACTGCATGGTATTGACAGATATTAGACTCAGGCAGGACTCTAGGTGACGTTAAAAGCCTTCCAAAAATGTTTGAGAAGCCACATCTAGTGGCAAAATTTATGGAGGAGCTGGGCTGGTTCTCCCCCTGACAAGTGGAACCTCACGCAAAAGGGACCTAACTAGAAAGGTCTGATTGCGGAAAACAGCCCGTATACAAGTACAAGTAAATACCCCGTTTCCGAGATGCTTTAGCGGTTTGGTGTCGTGGCATTATTTGTTCGCTGTAATGCCTTCTCTCGATTGGCACGAGTCTCAAAATGCACCGCGCAAAAAAAACACTATGCCAAGCTCCCATACTAAATGTCCGTACCCCTTTACAAAGTCGCATTTTTGGACAGTCGGAATGTACAAGAAAGGCCAAAATGTTCTGTCATTAGAGCTGACCGGATAAAAAAATGTATAAGTATGTCGCAAAATATTAAGCAGGTAACCTTGGTAGGAAAAGGCTAAGTAAACAAGAGAGGTATTTTACAAATTATATAAATTCAAATACTTAGTGGGTATTATTTTTGAAAATATTTTACTTGACAGTAATAAAGCAACGCATAGAAAAGAAACCTAAATTAATAGTAATCAATAATATACATAGGTATTTTATGTAATTTAGAAATGGCGCCATATTAAAACTTAATTATCTAAAATAATCTAAATGAATTAAGTAATGAGGATCAGTCAAGTTATAGCAAATTCAATAGAACTAGTATCCACGTCATTCTCTATGACATAATAATGATATTCCTTTTTGAATATACAATTTTGAGCGTGTATTTTACAATTATATTTTTGAATTATCCAAATCGGACAATTACTTACGAAGATATTAAGTATTAAACATACGCTGTTTCTGCCGCCTAAATTCAAGGTGCGCGGATGCGTGTGACGTCACAGTGACGGTCCGAGCGAGTCGGCATGCGGCAGTCGGTAGCTAAGCTACCCATAGTTTCCTTTGTATGCTTAGATCTTTAAAACTACGCAACGGATTTTGATGAGGTTTTTTTTAATAGATAGAGTGATTCCAGAGGAAGGTTTATATATATAATACATGCATAATATAGCCGTGCGAAGCCGGAGCGGATCGCTAGTCTATATAATCTATACTATAATATTATAAAGAAGTAAAGTTTGTTAAATTGTAAGGGGTAATCTCGGGATCTACTGAACCGATTTTAAAAAATTTTTCACCAATAGAAAGCCACATTATTGCTGAGTGTCATAGGTTATATAAAAGACGAAAAATAAAAAGGCTTTTACGTGGTAGTCCGTTTTGCAAAGTGAATCGGAGAAAAAACGGTCGAATGAAAGCGTTTCTTACGAACGCTGCCCTAACTATGAAAAATATATTTTTGAGTTCTATAGAAAAGATGTGGAGCTTGAAAATGCCTACAAAAAAGTCAACAACAGCATATGTCTAACTTTTATATTTAAGTTACAATAAGTATTTTTTTTAATATTAGTATAGATCATTATATTTAAGTTACAATTTTTAATATTAATAAAATAAATGCCCAACGAAGTGGGAACGGGTCAGCTAGTAATGTATCAAATACTTTGTCCTGACTGACGGATCAACGCACAGCCTAAACCGCTAATCGTAGAGACCTGAAACTTGTAGGGTGTGTTTTTTCTATGACGTAGGCATCCGATAAGAAAGGATTTTCCGAAATTCTACCCCTTAGGGGGTGAAAAAGGGGGGCAAAGTTTGTATGGGACAACGTGATTCCTTGGTCCAATCTACCAGCTCTACGCGGACGAAGTCGCGGGCAAAAGCTAGTCTTTAGATAAAACTCTTTCAAAATATTCTATATCTTGTCTTTTCTTGAATCCGATCTACCAATTTTCTTTTTTTGAAGCTTTTGACATTCACACTTATGAGGCAAAACTCCCTTCTTCAGTTTAAGCCTTCCTCCAACCAACTTAAACTTTATTTAATTTTCCATATCTTCTTCCAACTGAAATATTATTATTGAAATAACTGAAATAAGTTTATTTACTTCTTGTTGTTATAAGGCATAGCTGGGGCAGATCCATAAATGCACCGCGTCAATGATATGATTTGACTACCTCAGTGGTGCGTCGGGCGAACATCCGGCTGTGACGCAGAATGTTGCGGGTTCGATTCCCGCCGTCGACAAATATTTGTGACGGTTTGGGTGTTTGTATATTTAAAAAAGAAAAGTACCTATCTATTTATCCTATATTATATCCGTTGTCTGGCTACCATAACACAAGCCTAGATGGCGTTGTGTGAATTGACTCCCAATATTTATTAAAAAAAAAGTGATATATTGTGTCAATGATAAAATAATGTTTTCCTTTACTCTTCGCTTTTTCCCCAAGTACGTCCCTGTATCATTGTTTTGACCTTGAAATATGATAAAGAAATCAGAATGAGCGAATAGGTAGGTACGGTCGGCTGCATAATTGCAGACCCACCGTAGAGCTCCAAAACGGCTGTTTTTAAAATGTTTTTAACACAAGCAAGATTCTAGACACCTGCTTTAGTTAAAGTTTAAAGTCTTCTAACTCATCAATTATCAAACAAAAATTATTAGAAAGAAAACATTCTAATAATAGTAATTTTCGAACTCTACCGAGGGCTGCAATTATGCAGCCGACTGTACATACATAGGTTTATCCTCAAAACTCAGAAAAAGTAAGTAGGTAGGTAGGTAGTTATGTTTTATTAATACAGCGGCTTAAAATAAGAGAAGACATAAGTACACATACACGTAATCGTAGGTACCAACTTATTCCCATATCAACCAAATAGTAGGTACCTACTTACCTAGGTTTAGTTATGTAGGTACTTACATCGAAATGATCTTTGCAACAATGTCTTGTAGCCTGGACAGAAGGTGGAGTTTTATCATCTCTTTTCGCCACGTCATACCATTTTTACGTAGTTTTGGGTCTTTCGGCACGTTAAAAAAGAGTTTTTCGGGCGTATTAAAAGAAGTATTTGTACATTTTGGCACTATAAAATATTTATACATAGTTAGAAAAGTGAATTAGACACAAATCGAACACTTAATTTGTTTTAAAGACACAATTAACCAATCAAAACACTTACGCGCCTTATCGCTGCCAACGGCTAGCTGGCGTGGCCCGTTACTGTGACGTCACAGCCTACCGCGCCGGCCCGTCAGTAAACTTCGCTAGTAATTTGTTCATAACTTCGTCAATTTTTGTCGTAGAACAAAAATTTTTGCACTGTATGTTAAGGATTTCTAGCTCTATAAATCTGCATTCTCAGTTAAAAACCTTACTGATCCTCATTATCTGATAATTACTACTAACGAAATCTTATTAATAAAAACCATTTACAGGTTTCTGACGGCAAAATAATGTTATGGTATTGTAAAAATAAACCCAAATGATTTAAGTTTACCTTACTCACCTGTGTTAACCTCGACCTGAATTAAGTTAACTACGAAAGTTTTACAAAAAGTGTAGTTTCTGAAAGATTCATTCACATTGTAAAGTCGCCTTTACTGGCTTATCTAATCTTATCTAAAATGTTTATCACCCTGCATGGTCTATCTGTAACCTTTTGAAATCAACTATCAAAGATAGAATCGGACAGAATGCATGTTGAACCACCTCTGAAAAATAAATAGAAATTCCTTTTTCAGAGTGAACCACGGACATAGCAAAAACAAAACGCTCTATAACGTTTCGTTTTACGATTGCGGAGAAATATGTTTGACAAGTTAATAAAATACTTATTTGTTTTTGGAAACTGATTCAAAACGGAACGTATTATTTTGACAGTTAAAATTTAGTGCTACTATCGTATAATAAAATCTTTAAATTCGGGAAATTAAGGTTTTTATTGTTTTACGAACGAAGGTAAAGAAAATTTGTACTTAAAATATTATCTACGTATTTTTTTTAAAACATGACTGCTAATCATTATTTATTATATCAATGGTGCGTTAAAAGAAAGTTAAATTCGAAATAGTGAAAAAATGTTTAATAAACTAGCAACCTTTGATATAACTGTCAAATTTTCCCCAATTAACTGGTGACACAATTTGCTCATCTCTAATTTTTATGTAGTTCATACAACTTGTACTTTGCAGACTTAGTACATAAATTGAATTCAATTTGCATGTTTATTCTTTTATTTAACATCATGTGACGACATCGACCTTCTCCAAATTTTTTAGTCGATTGCAACCGCGAACAAATATTGATAAAGTGAAAAAAAAACAGTGCCACTTTGTGGTGCTAGCAAGAATAAATTAAGTGTAATAGAATTTTAATCAATAATGAGGTTTTTATAACCCTAATTAAAGTCATTTAACTGTTTTATTGACAATCTTATCGTTCTGTATTCTTAAAGCTCGTATACATGCTTAATTCGCGTTTTAATTGCATTTTAATTTATGGTGGAAATTAACCAGACTCTCGTTACAAAATCAGGTCTGCACATCGTCTTGGTAAGTTTATTATGTTTCATTTTAATATTTTAAAATATTGTTCAATTTAACGATTCATTCATTTCGGTGAAAATTAGATATTTGACTGAGGTATTGAAGGTTATTAGGATTTTTTTGTTCGATTTTATCTTTTTGTATGAAAAAGGTTGCCAAAAATTACCCCATTTTATCCCTAAGACTTTTCTCCATACATACCCACTTGCTGAATAATACCGCTAGAGCAATCATAAAATTTTCAAACCAAGGTTTTCTGTCTAAATGCCTAGATTTAATTTTTTAGTATCTGCCCGAAAGAGCTTTGCTAGGTAATTTTTTACAACACGACTGAAGTATACTTTTCATGAAAACCGTTGGTTGAAAACCGTTTTATGGGGTAATTTTTGGCTAATAATTTTGACATGTTATCATTTTAAATGGAACTAGGGACCCGCTCCGGCTTCGCACGGCTATATTATGCATGTATTATACATATAAACTTTCCTCTTAAATCACTCTATCTATTAAAAAAAACCGCATCAAAATCCTTTGCGTAGTTTTAAAGATTTAAGCATACAAAGGGAAATAGGGACAGAAAAAGTGACTTTGTTTTATACTATGTAGTGATTAATTCGTCCGTCTGTCTGTCACCAGACTGTATCTCATGAACTGTGGTAGCTAGACAGTTGCAATTTCAGATTCATTATAAAACCTAAACCTAGAATACGGTCAGCAGCGAGACAGGGCCCAGGCTACCGATGGTTAGGGCCGCAGAGAGAGGAATCTTCTGACAATTGATTCTATCTATGCATTTAAAGGGGTACTTCTATTTTCTTTATTGGTAGTTTTTTTTATTTTTGTTGCCGCTATAACAACACATACTATAGACAGAAAAAATAAACAAATGGTTGTCTGTATAGATGGTTTACGGAAGATAATTTTACGTGATAACGTCATAAGAAAACTATGAAAAATTGTGATTCTTCTTGTTATTTCTTTATATTTTTTCCTTTATATAAGTCTAAGAAATTGACGATTTCCTATATAGACATTTTGATATATAGACCTCTTGATAGTTAGACGTTTTGCTACATGGGCGATTAGCTAACTAGGCAGATTGCTCACTAGACTTTTTGCTACTTAGACTTTCTGATAGGGAGGCTCTAGGGAGGCTTCTATTCCTGGTCACCATAACACAAGCCCAGATGAGCAATATTATTATTAAATACTCTTGTTTTTTAGAGCGGTGTTGGCCTATTGGTAAATACCTCGACTTTCATTCTGAAGGTCGTGGGGTTTACATCCCAGCTGGCCGTGCACCGATAGATTTTCTTAAGAAAAAATTATGTGCGCTAATTGACATTGCTCTTACGGTGAAGGAAAACATTGTGATGAAACCCGCGTCTTAGTTGGCTCCAGAAGTATTGACAAGTTCTCTCCTCTGGACATGGTCGACCAAGCTGAGAGGGTAGTAGGTGCTGGGCATAGTCTACTTCATCCTCACGCAAAAGGGACCCAATTATAAAGGAACTAATCGCGGAAAACAGCCCGTAAACAAGTAATAAGATATTTAATTCATTGTATACAATGGATGGTAGGTAGTTTTAAAATTCTATTACAACAATTTACCTATTGCGGGCATGCAATAAGTACTTATTAAATGTACTTAAAAATAGATTAATCAAAATCGGTTGATAAAGATGATAAAGAAAGAAGATATATGCGAACATCCATAAAAAAAATAAAATTACATACAACCGAATTGAGAACCTCCTCCTTTTTTTGAAGTCGGTTAATAAAAAAAAAGGCTAATCACCCGACTACGGCGATGCCAAAAGGGAGGGTTATGTGTTTGACCTGTATGTATGTATGTTCATCTGTTCCCACGTAACTTCAAAACTACTTATTATAATTCAACAAATGAGGTATCGTTCGAAGCGTCTCAATGGTCCGCTGGTTATAGGCTAGAATAGTTTAATTATTTTATCCCTATGTTCCCATGGGATTAGAACTTATGCGACAAAACCGCAGGGCTGTACAAGTTTGTTGATAAGAACACTAAAAATAACGATGATAAGAAATGAATTGAACTGTATTTAAAATTCTAATTATATTTTAAATATTGATAACAATATGTTAGTTAATTTTACATATCGATAACATGTTAGAACACCCGACTCAGAAGGCTTTTATTTATCCCGCGCCAGGCTATTACACCGGGGCAACACTGTGCGGCATAGCGGCATGCCACAAGGCCGCATGCTACAAAGTCAAAAATGTCGCACCTTGTGGCAAGAACCGTGCGGCATGGCAACACGTTGCGTCACGTGGCAGACTGTCGCAACTTGTATCCGGGCACAATGGATTCCATGCGGCATTTTTCGTGCGTCAAAACAGTTTTTAGGTTATGTTTTTGTTTGTAGGTATTTGTTTTGGAAATTGAGAATAATTATCGGTCATGGAGCTTTTTAAATAAGGCACCATCGTCTGCCTTAATGTTTGTTAGTAAACTAGTCCGTGGGCCATTCTGAAGTAATCTTCTTTTCCACCAACGTTTCTTCTTCCGTTGTTTAGCTGCATGGCTTAGTAGTACTAAATAAGCTGCTGCTAAAGTTACTTGATCAGCCATATTCTATGGTGTATGTATCCCCTCGATCAAACAAGTTCCAGGCACGATGTTGCCTCGGCGTAAAATAGGCTGCCGTATGCCACATATGCCGCAAATGCTTTATCTATTTGTAGCATGCCACAAGGTGCCGCATGCAACAATGTGTAGCATGTGACACTGTCGCACGTTGTTGACTCGGCGTAAACGAGCCTTTAAGGTCGTAGCACATATCAACTAGTAAACAGAACGTAAACGTATCAATTCGAGCAGTTCAGTATACTTTGTATGAAACTCCCTACTGCAACGCACACTAATAGAAATCGTCGGGACAAGCTCACGAACCGCGGTACGGTGCGTGGTCGACAGTTGAAATTTTCACAGATGATGTATTTCTGTTGCCACTATAACAACAAATAAGTACTAAAAACAGAATATACTAATGTTACGGTACCTTTCGATAAAAAAGTCGATTAAGGTTAAAGGGTACCGGCGCTTTCTCCATACAAACGAAGTCGACTGTTTCCTCCCTGGATAATGACACTAGCACAAATATTTTTGTGCCAAAAAACTTATAACTGCCATGACTATGCCCCTATGTTTTGGTTTTTTTCATTTTTTAATTATCATAGAAATTAAAATTAAAAAATTAACAAATAAAAAAAAACAAAAAATAGGGGCATGGTCATGGCAGTTATAAGTTTTATGCACCAAAAATATTTGCTGGTATTGTCCGGGTTTAAGCTCCGAAATCCGGGATTTTCACGCTTATTGTCCTGGTTCGCAGATTTTTGAGATGGCAACCCTATGTGTTGGGGGCACGCGCTGAGAAACTTTCATAAAATCACGAAAGTTCGATGGTAGGCGGAATCTTGGTCTATAGTATGGACAAAGCATTGTCATTTGAAATATGTTTGTAATTCGCCTAATAGGTAGGTATGTTTGTAATCTGACACTAATAGAATAATTTTTCGAAATAGTTTCCGCCTTTTAACCCGTAAGTACAATCCACGGTCAAAAGTCTCTGCCCACCGTAACGTTTACAATCCTGTGCGTTCCGTCGCGTTTGGTCAAAATCGCAAACGGTCAAGTGACTGAAAAACCGTCAAAATCGCCTTCGGTCAAAAATAACGATTGGTCCATATCTCGAACCGTCAAAATAGCGGTTGGTCCATATCGCGAATGGTCAAGTTCACATAATCTTCTAATCGCGAACGGTCAAATTAGCAAACAGTCAAGATCGCAATCGGTCGACATTTTTAACTTCACGTATCCTGTGCAACACTATTTGAACATTATAACAACGTAACCTGTGGATCGAACCCACGTCGGTTGGTGTAGCGGGTGGCGGCTTATACCACTCACACAACTAAACACATAGCTAACATGTTGAAAATAATAATCACACTGAATACTTTTAATTCAAGTATTTAAGTTTGTGTGTAACGTCTATTAGAAGATCGTAACTCCAATACTTGTTGCTAGTATTATTGTAGCAAACTGATCATTTACTTATGACCCATACTGTACATGCATTCGTTAGTGGTAACGAACATGAACTAGTAATTTACCTTTTCCGGTCGTTTTATAAGTAGGTACCTACTCTTAGGCTAAGGACGCACTGCGGGATATAAAACTTTGAGGACACTTAGGCGGTTCTTGAGGGCTAGTTCAGCAGATAGACATAATAATATACAGTACGAATAAATACAAATTATACTAGCAAGCCGTTGATGGCTACTTCTGTGCACCCTGTTCTACGACTTTTGGAAATTCGTTTTTTTTTTTCGAAAATTTTGAGGTTAAGTTTACCTAAAAATCAGCTGTTCCTTACACGAAGAGGTCATTAACCTTATTTTACTTCTTTTTTAAGTTTTATCTACTGTTCTTCGTCTGAATGACCTTTGTTTTAAAAAATCAGCTGTTTTTCGAATTTACATAACCTCAAATTTTTATTTTTTATTTTTATTTATTTTTTTCGAATTTCCAAAAGTCTTAGAACAAAAGTTGTTTGTTTAGGTGCACAGAAGTAGCCCTCAACGGCTTGCTAGTATAATTTCCAATAACCCTGTATACACGGTGTAACAAGGGGGGTGGATCATCGGTTGCTGGGGGGTGGGGGACCTCAATACCTATCGATTTAACCCCCCTGTATGTTCTGCAATATTTAGTGGTTCAAAAGTTATTTGGACTTTAGTGAAATTTTAATCAAAATCAGATTTCGCCCTGAACTTCGCAATTAGAGCCAAACTATCAGGTCTGCGATTCTGTTGTTTTTTGTGAAACAAGGTCAATATAGTGGACCTTTTGTACCCCTACACCCATCAGAGTCTAAGATTTATAAAACTCAAAATAAAACCATTACGGTAATTTTTTTTTTAATCTAATGTTTGCATTATCTTTGTATGGTTATAAAAAAAAATATTAACAGAGTATTTTTTCTGCATCCAATCTTAAAAACTACTGGCTTTCATGAAGAATAAACCCTGAAAGTATCATTCGGCTAGAGCTAGGGCATCATGTTGGAAAATGTAATAGTCCAAGTCCGCTTTCACCCGCGTAACTCCCGATCCCGTGGGAATATCGGGATAAAAAGTAGCCTATAACCTTCCTCGATAAATGGACTATCCAACACAAAAAGAATTTTTCAATTCGAACCAGCAGTTCCTGAGATTAGCGCGTTCAAACAAACAAACAAACAAACAAACTCTCTTAATATATATAAATCTCGTGTCACAATGTTTGTCCTCAATGGACTCCTAAACCACTTAACCGATTATAATAAAATTCGCACACCATGTGCAGTTCGATCCAACTTGAGAGATAGGATAGCTTACATCCCGATATTCCCACGGGATCGGGAGTTACGCGGGTGAAACCGCGGAGGGCAGCTAGTATTAGTATAGATTATAAAGAAGTAAAGTTTGTTAAATTGTAAGGGGTAATCTCGGGATCTACTGAACCGATTTAAAAAATTCTTTCACCAATAGAAAGCCACATTATTGCTGAGTGTCATAGGTTATATAAAAAACCAAAAAAATAACAAGGCTTCCGTTTTGCAAAGTGAATCGGAGAAAAAACGGTCGAATGAAAGCGTTTCTTACTAACGCTGCCTTAACTATGAAAGATAAATTTTTGCCTACAAAAAAGTCAACGACAGCATATGTCTAACTTTTATATTTAAGTTACAAAAAGTATTTTTTTTTAACATTAGTATAGATAATTTAATTTTTAATATTAATAAAATAAATGCCCAACGAAGTGGGCACGGGTCAGCTAGTATGTACATATATTTAACATTCTAAGGCCTTCCATAGTTCCATGAAATTGAAACTCATAACTTTTCCATAACAAAATTCAATCAAATCTTCAATATACATTAACACCCGTATTCTCTTACACGTAAGGTTGAATTATTAATCTAAAAACTGCAATATGTATTAAAGTTGGTAATTGCAAACAAAATTAACATTTCTTAAAGACTTGCAACTCTACGGCTTTGGCAATAAAGTTCATTTTTGAAGACTGCAATTGTAAAATCACATATTTGAAGTTTCTTCACATTTGTTTTGAAATTGAGAATGTCTTAAGAGGAAAGGGTACCGGCGCTCTCTCCATACAAACGTAGTCGACTGTTTCCTCCCTTGATAATGACATAGCACAAATATTTTTATAGTATAAAACCTATAACTGCCATGACTATGCCCATATGTTTTGGGTTTTTCATTTTCTAATTATCATAGAAAGTAAGGGTTAGAAAAAAAACAAAATATATATTAAAAATAGGTGGTCATGGCAGATATAAGTTTTATGCAACAAAAAAATTTGCTCTAGTGTCATTTATCCAGCCTGCCTATCATGAAGACCAAAACACGATACGATAAAGCGATATAACTACATCAACTCTCAAAATATGATAGATAAAGCCGCAATGTTGAATTTTTATTATAAATTGCGATAAAAATAATGATAAAAATTCAACATGGCGGCTTTATCTATCATATTTTGAGAGTTGATGTAGTTATATCGCTTTAATCGTATCGTGTTTTGGTCTACATGCTAGGCATACAGGGAGGCATCAGTCGACTACGTTTGTATAGAGAGAGTGCTGGTACCATTTCCTCTTAAATTCCATTTTGTTATCCGTTATTTGTTAACCGCGCCCTGCGGTTTTGCCTACGATACAGAAAAAGGGAAAATAATAAGGAATAGGGGTTTTTACCCTTTGGGAACCCTAAAACAGTTATTTTAAGCAAGAAATAATAGGTCGAACAAAAAATAAAACCGGTCAAGTGGGATTCGGATTACCATTATGTTCTGTTTTTATTGTTTTTCACAGCAACAGAAATACATCATCTGTGAAAATTTTAACTGTCTAGCTATCACGGTTCATGAGATACAGCCTAGTGACAGACAGACAGACAGTAGAGTCTTATTACCGGACTGCCAAACACAGGGTCGCGGGTTCGATTCCCGCCTCAGGCAAGTATTTATGCTTAGATATTTGTCTGTGGTCTGGTTGTTTCTATGTATTATATGTATATATTTACAAAAGAAAAGTATATAAGTAGTATATCCGTTGTCTAGCACCCATAACACAAGTCTAGTTACTTAGCTTGGGGCTAGATGGCGATGTGTGGAGTGTCCTGCAATATTTATTTATTTATTAATAGGGTCCCGTTTTTGCTCTTTCAGTACGACACCCTAAAAAGGACTTAAGTATGTTTGTATAAAAAAGTACGCGGTTTGCAATACTCTTAAATTGTCATTTTCGTAAATAAATAAATATAAATATTGCAGGACATTCTACACATCGCCAAGCTAAGTAACTAGACTTGTGTTATGGGTGCTAGACAACGGATATACTACTTATATACGTTTCTTTTGTAAATATATACTTATAATACATAGAAGACCACAAACAAATACCTAAAATAATAATAAAATAAATCATTTATTTCAGGTAACAGCCCATATAAAATAGATACCTTACAGACATACATATAGATAATATTTTATTAAATATAAATTAAGTTTTAAGGTAAACAAGCATAAATACATGTCTAAGGCGGGAGTCGAACCCGCAACCCTGTGTTTGGCAGTGCGGCATGGTGACCATTCTGCCAACTGGGTCGTCATAATGGTTTTATTTTTCTCTTTTGATACATATCTAAACGTTTATGAAGTAATATTTTAATTCAAGGTGACTTCGACCTTACAGACAGACAGACTAACGCATATAAGTAGCATATTGTTATGTTAATCACGTATTCACCTTCTACCAACTAATAGACCAAGATCCCTTTTACCGCCAGACCTTCCTGATTTTATAAACGCAGAGAATTACTCAGCGCATGCCTCCAACACAGTTATGAACGACTAGCTGCGCTCCGCGGTTTCACCCGCGTAAGTCCCGATCCCGTGGGAATATCAAAATGAAAAGTAGCCTAAAGCCTTCCTCGATAAATTGACTATCGAAAACAAAAATAATTTTTCAATTCGAACCAGTAGTTGCTGAGATTAGCGCGTTCACACAAACAAACTCTTCAGCTTTATAATATTAGCTGAAGAGTTTAGTATATGTGCAATTATGAAGTTCTAGAGTAAGATCCCGCTAACCGCCAACCTTCGTGATTTTATAGACGCTGAGAATTACTCAGCGCATGCCTCCAACACAGTTATGAACTACTAGCGACCCACCCCGGCTTCGCACGGCTATATTATGCATGTATTATATCTAAAAACCTTCTTCGTTAATCACTCTATCTATAAAAAAAAACCGCATCAAAATCCATTGCGTAGTTTTAAAGATCTAAGCATACAAAGGGACATAGGGACGGCGAAAAGTGACTTTATTTTATACTATGTAGTGATGTGCAATTATGAAGTTCAGACCATAGTGGCTTGGAGAGTTATCAGGTAGCAGAGCCAAGAATCGAACCTGTTAATGTTGCAAAAAAATCACCTATATTTTAGTACCAATTGATAATATTGCTAATTTAAAATGTTTTTATTTTTTCATTTACTGAGACTTTTTCGGAAAAAATGATGATGAAGAATGTAAACTAAAATTGAATATTAGCTCCCCATATTCTTTGTCAAATATAACAAAATACAAGTTAAAGAATTACTTCGATACGTCAATTAGTTTCCGATTTATAGAAGTAAACGTGCGACGCGGACTCGTACTCGATGCGTCACTAAGCGAAGCGATATGACGTCACATGCGGTCACGTAAGTTTAAACGCTTGTAAAATCAAAACTAATAGGTATTTTTCACTAGAACAAAAACTAGTGCAGTAGTTATATACATATAAGCTTTACTGTAACTTTCAACCGATTTGGCGCACCTATTAACATTCTTGAAGAATGATAACTAATTGTGAACATTAGCTTCCCATATTCTTTGTCAAAAATAAAAAATACAAGTGAAAGAATTACTTCTTTACGTCAATTAGTTTCCGATTTATAGAAGTAAACTAAGCCGAGCGTTATAAAGTGACGTCACAATCGGTCTGGCGACTGTTAGCGGGACTCGATATTTATCGTATGTTTAAATGCCTGTAAAATCAAAACTAATATTTATTTTAGACTACACAAAATCTAGTGTATTTGTATACATACAAGCTTTACTGCAACAAACTTTCAACCGATTTGGTCTACCTATTAACATTCTTCATTATAAGGGGTTTTTAATAAACAATTGCGACTTTTGAAATACTTAGTGTAAATCAGGCAAGACCCCAATTGCACATCGTTGAGTAATTGTACTTGTACTTGTGTACGGTTATTTTTACCCAATCAAAAAGGGTCTAATTGCGGAAAACATCCGCAATTAGACCCTTTTTAATTGGGTCCTTTGTAGCGTGAGGATGGAGTAGGCTTGCCCAGCACTTACTACCCTCACAGCTTAGTCGACCATGTCCAGAGGAGAGAACTTGTCAATACTTCTGGAGCCAACTAAGCCGAGGGTTTCAACCACGATGTTTTCCTTCACCATAAGAGCAATGTCAATTAGCGCACATACATTTTTCTTAAGAAAAAGTCCATCTGTACACGGCCGGCTAGGATTCGAACCCTTCAGAATGAAAGTCGAGATATCTACCACTAAGCCAACACCGCACAGCGCTGAGTAACTCTCAGCTTTTATAAAATCACGAACGTCTGGCGGTAGGAGAGATCTTGGTCTAAAATAACATAAATCGGAATGTCTGTCTATTACGTCAACTTTGATGAAACTTCTTCAGTAACTTGGGAACAAGGGTAAAGTGTTTTTTAAAGGAAAAAAATGTTTAAGCACTATTTTAGTTTTTCATAATTTTCCATATTTAAGGTACGGCCGGCTGCATAATTGCAGACCCACTGTAGAGCTCCAAAACGGCTGTTATAAGAATGTTTTCAACACAAGCAAGATTCTAGACACCTGCTTTAGTTAATAATATTTAAAGTCTTCTAACCGAAGCTTCTAACTCATCAATTTAACTAGCGACCCGCTCCGGCTTCGCATGGCTTTATTATGCATGTATTATACATATAAACCTTCCTCTTGAATCACTCTATCTATTAAAAAAAACCGCATCAAAATCCATTGCGTAGTTTTAAAGATCTAAGCATACAAAGGGACATAGGGATATTGGGACGGCGAAAAGTGACTTTAGTAGTGATAGTGATACAAAAATTATTAGAATGAAAACATTCCAATAATAGTAATTTTCGAACTCTACCGGGGGCTGCAATTATGCAGCCCACTGTACAATGGATCCAGGCCCTATTACTAAGACTCCACTGTCTGTCTGTCACCAGGCTGTATCTCATGAACCGTGATAGCTAGACAGTTGACATTTTCACAGATGATGTATTTCTGTTGCCGCTATAACAACAAATACTAAATACAGAATATAATTGTACGGAACCCATCGTGCGCGAGTCCGACTCGCTTTTGGCCGGTTTTTGACGTCTAATAAATTGATTTTTTTTATAAATTGATGGAATACCTGCATTCATAAAAACGTGTCACGGTAATATTGTGTGACGTCATGCGTTCCCGTTATGAAACAGGGTTTTTAATAATAATATCGCGCATCTGGGCTTGTGTTATGGTGACGAGTGACAAATAGAAGACTCTTATAAATTAAAAAATAAATAAAAGAAAAAATATATAAAGGAATAACAAAAAAATACTCAATTTTTCATCGTTTTTAACCGACTTCAAAAAAAGGAGGAGGTTCTCAATTCGGATGTATGTATGTTTTTTTTCTTATGACGTTATCGATTATCGTCCGTAAACCGACTTTACAGACAACCATTTTTTTTAAAAGCTCTTTTATTTATGGTTTGCAATCGTATCTCTGGTGATTGTCCATAGTTTCGCCCACTCTATGACTAACCGGGATGAAAGTATAGTGCGATAAGCCATTATCAAGAAATACGTATTTTATCTATGGGTCTTATCTTTGGGCTTGGGAAATCCGTTTGATGTCTGTCAACAAATGTGTACTTTTTTTTTAAATTTATTTCGGCTTCGCACGATCCTACTAATATTTTAGACGCGAAGGTTTGTATTTATGGATATTTGTTACTCTATAACGCAAAAACTACTGAATTGTATGTAACGAAATGAAACTTTACAATATTATAGCTTAGACATCAGAATAACACATCACTACCTACATACATAGTATAAAACAAAGTCGCTTTTTCTGTCCCTATTTCCCTTTGTATGCTTAGATCTTTAAAACTACGCGACGGGTTTTGATGCGGTTTTTTTAATAGATAGAGTGATTCAAGAGGAAGGTTTATATGTATAATACATGCATAATATAGCCATGCGAAGCCGGGGCGGGTAGCTAGTGCATAATATACCCGTGCGAAGCTGGGGCGGGTCGCTAGTAATATTATAAGCTATTTTAAAGAGCTTGTTTGTTTGTTTGTTTGTTTGAACGCGCTAATCTCAGGAACTACTGGTTCGAATTGAAAAATTATTTTTGTGTTGGATAGTTCATTTATCAAGGAAGGCTATAGGCTACTTTTAATATCGGGACTTATGCGGGTGAAACCACGGGATGCAGCTAGTGGATAATATAGCCGTGCGAAGCCAGGTAGGGTCGCTAGTAGAACTACAATCCTTAGAAAATTCTCTTTTCTCTGTTTCAGACCCGAAACGCGCAATAGCTCTAGTCAAAAACAATGGAACAGCGCCATCTCTCGGCCGCGCCCCGAACTACGTAACCATGGTTACAACGCCATCTGTAGACTGAACGATGCCACGGTTAAAGTATGGATCGTTAATTCGAGTGGTCGTCATATTATGCTTATTTTTTCTATGGTTGCAAATAATGCTGTCGGCTTCGAGCGGCGGGATGTACAGAGAAGGTTAGTAGTTATTAGGGTTCCTTACCCAAATTGTAAAAACCGGCCAAGTGCGAATTGGAACTCTTCATTTGCGAGGGCCGGTTTTTTCAACAATATATTGATTTTTATTTTGTTTTGTCTATTTGTATTCATTTAAAAAGAAATACATTTTTTTATCACAGTTGCTCATAAAGTGGATCTTATTAAACCGCTTTTAGGCTCATAATGCAACGTATTATACACGCGTGCGATTAAAAAAATCCAACTAGTGCTAAAATAATACGTTATCCTGATAAGTTAAATACGTATCTTACTGCTAATTACATATTAGGTAGATGAAACATTCTTAATTTATCTGAGTTATACTGTTTTGATGTATAGAAAAAAGGTACCATCAAAGAGTTTTTAAGCCTTGCTGGCTTAAAACTTTTTGTTGGTACCTTTTTCCTTCTTTTCAAAAGGTTGTCTCTACAGTCTGATATCGAACGATAATTTTACGTGATAACGTCTTTGAAAACAAATGAAATAAACCCTAAAAAATATTGTATGTCAGACGAGGCTGTCTAGGTTAAAAGTCTTTTGCCTAGCCTTTCGGGAGTGTAATTAACAAAAAATAGTAAACATAACCTAAAATTCTTAAAAACTTTTTATTATTTTAACAAGTCTTTTTTTATTCGCAACTGTGATAAAAAACGTCGTACGATACACGTGTGGATTGATCATTTCATCTCGGCTTTTGCCACGCTCGCGTTCCGCTCGCGCGTCATAAACCGCCTCTATGGAATGCTCAACTTTCCACACTTGTATCGCAATGTACTATTATTATTTATTATTTACTTACATGAAATCGTATTTTGTATAAGTAGTTTAATTATTATAATATTTTCAGATTATTATCACGATGAAATTCAGCTGCAATATTTATTGCTAAACGCTAAACATACTGCAGGTTTTTTTTTAAATTTTGTTTGTTCTTTTGGGGTCTCATTACGGCTATGTCGAAGACGCATCGCACATAACACGTTGCACATTTGATATCACCTTCATGTAAAACAAATGGAAATAGCGACGCATGCGCATGTCGCGCGATGCCTCAATGATACATCGATGCAAGACAACCGATGTGGCGAAAGATTGCGGGTTCGATTCTCGCCTCAAACAAATAAATAAATTCTGCAGGACATTCCACATATCGCAATCTAGCCCCAAGCTAAGTAACTAGACTTGTGTTATGGGTGCTAGACAACGGATATACTACTTATATACTTTTCTTTTGTAAATATGTACTTATAATACATAGAAACAACCGGACCACAGACAAATATCTAAGCATAAATACTTGTCTGAGGCGGGAATCGAACCTGCAACCCTGTGTTTGGCAGCCCGGTATGGTGACCATTGTGCCAACTGGGTCGTCAAATATTTATGCACAGTATTCGTTTCTGGTCTGGGTATATAAATAAGTATTTATTTATATTTTTACGCGTTTTTGGAAAAATAACCGGTAGGCTACCCAGTTGAGAGAAAAAGTATTCTATCCGTTATCTGGTCACCATAACACAAGCCTAGCTGTTTAGCTTGGGGCTTAGATGGCGCTGTGTGAAGTGTTCTGTGATTTTTGTTTGTTATTAGTAGGATTTATTTATTTATTAGTTCATCGATGCCCTCTGGCTTTTGATTGGTCAAATCAAGATGACAGCGCCCCGCACTGCTTCGTTTATACTTGTGCGAGGTTGATGTGCGATGCATCTTCATACCCATTCCTTTGAAATATTCATTTTGGTTTTTAGACAAACGTTGTTGATTCTTTTATTTTAGTTACTTTTTCTGGGATTTCAGTTTCATTTTGTTTTAGTCTAAGATCCCTTTAAGAACGACCTTCATCGAGCTGTTTAATGGATGAAAAGTATTTAATCATCATCATCATCTTCCTGCCCTTATCCCAATTATTTGGGGTCGGCGCAGTATGTTTTCTTCTTCCATTCACTCCTATGAAAAAAAGAAAAGTATGAAAAGTATTCATAAAAAAAGTATGAAAAGTTTTCATGAAAAGTATTTCAATATCAAATTAAATAGGTCAATAAATACATATATTGCTATTAGGTTGACTATAAAATTTATCAGATTTTATACCCATTACAGAAAAAGTGCTCAACGCCGCTAAAGAAGTTTTCACTTCAATATTATTTTAATTCATTACTACGTTCTGGCCTGTTTTTTTGTAGTCAACCTATTTGCAATATATTTATTGAGTTATTCAATCTAATATAAAAAAATCTCGTGGCACAATGTTAGTTACCATCTCCTCCGAAACGGCTTAACCTTTTTTCTGGGCACTGATCTACTTTTTTTGAAGTGAAAACTTCTTTAGCGGCGTTGAGCACTTTTTCTGTAATGGGTATAAAATCTTAAACTCGCGTCAGGACACGTGACCTGATCGAAAAAGCGTAAGACGGATGGAGAGTAGACAGCTATCCCCTCTCTACGGCGCGGCGAAAATGTATGCCTGGGCCTACTGTTTTTAATTTGGCTGTGAGTGTATTAAGACGTACATATGGTATTTTTTAACGGACGACTATTGACGGACGACTATTTGTCGGACGACTATTGACGGACGACAAATGTCGGACGACTATTTGTTGGACGACAAATGTCGGACGACTATTTTTTTTTTTTCATCTAAAACTCTTTTTGCGTATGTTCTCGCGACATATGAGATTTTACACAGATATACAGTTTTCACTTCTGCCTGCACTCCCGGAGTGCGCTGTTTTTTTCTTGTGCTTTTTTACGTGTCTATTTTTTTTGTGTTCAGAAAATAAAGTTTTATTTCTTTATTTCTTTCTTTCTTAACCGATTTTTATGAAATTTTATAAGTATGCATATTCAGTAGATCTGAGAATCGGCTACTATCTATTTTTTCTATTATTATTTTTTTGTAAATGGCAAAACAACGTTTGCCGGGGACAGCTAGTTTTATATAAAATACTTGCCATCCATTGACTAGCATGATGAAGGTCGTTCTCAAAGGCTATTTGTATTTTGGTACTATTACTATCTTTCATTTCAGTAGGGTATCAATTGGAAAAATCAAATGTAACGAAATATATTAAGTCACTTTCATTGCGACTTAAGGTGAAAGAGTACCTGCGCTCTCTCCATACAAACGTAGTCGACTGTTTCCTCCCTGGATAATGACACTAGCACAAATATTTTTGTGCCACAAAACCTATAACTGCCATGACTATGCCCCTATGTCTTGGTTTTTCTCATTTTCTAATTTTCATAGAAAGTAACATTTTAAAAACACAATATAAAAAAAAATAATACAGGTGCATGGTCATGACAATTATAAGTTTTATGCTACAAAAATATTTGTGCTAGTGTCATTATCCAGGGACGAAACAGTCGACTACGTTTGTATGAAGAGAGAACCGGTACCCTTTCCTAAGTCGCTTTGATCCGTGACTTAAGTATTCTACTAGATTTTTGTTAGTTTTTATTTGTAAACTTTTCACTCTGTATTTATTATTTAGTTTATATTTTCACACTGTATGTAAAAATAGACTAGAAAAGTTAAGGGGTAGTAATTAAGGCTTCCATCCCGGGACTCTCGGTCTCAAAAATATCGAGAGTCTCGACGATTTTTTCGTATTTTCGAGACTCGAGACTGCAACTTCCAGTCCCGGGAAAAACGAGACTTTCGAGATTCCAATGAAATCATTATTATCATTATTCAAAAATGTACGGAATCACCCTGAAGAATCACTAATATTTTTTTTTTCACCATGCTTATGTGACAAGTGACAAGTAGTGACAACTGGCCACACTCTAATAGAAAAATTACGTTAGTCTGTGATAATTGCAAAATACATAACCTCATAACCTAACATTGTCAGATGTAGTACTTTTACTACTCCCACGAGCGTGGAAGCAGAGAGGGCCTTTTCCACTGCAGGTTATTTTTGTGACAAAATAAGGTTCTGTCTATCAGACAAAAAAAAAGATTCATCAAAATCGGTTAATAAACAAAGAAGATATGTGGGAACATCCATAAAAAAAACATACATTCAACCGAATTGAGAACGTCCTCCTTTTTTTGAAGTCGGTTAAAAATACATTGAATGCTCTTTTACGAGCCCACTTCAAAAATGAGAAAATTCTGATAATTTTTTTATATTTCTTTCATTTTGTTTATTTTCAGTTCACTGTAACATTTTGAAAAATAAATGACCTTATTGAAATATCTTGTATTCACTAACGAAACGAAATACCTAATCCCTACCTAGACTACCTACATAAGGGCACAGAAATCAATTTTTAAAAAGTCTCGAAAGTCTCGTTTTTCCCGGGAATCCCGGGACCAAACCGAGTCTCGATATTTTTGTCCCGGGACTCGAAAATATACCGAGACTGGAAGCCTTAGTAGTAATATATGTATATTAGTATGGAGACTGGCATAGTAGTCGAATCAATCTTTTGATTTATTTTTGTACCGCGGTCACCTTTTAAACCTATGACAATAATGTATAAAGGACATTATTCAACAACAAATACCATGTAACAAAATCTTGTAAAATGTCCAGTTTGTCTGTTATGAGACAATTTTTTGACGTGACAACGTTTTATAAATTGGTTTGCCGGGTGACACTTCAAGAAACTGCGTTACGCTCCGCTGACGTTATGCGCTCACAATGAGAGCGAGTGAGAGGCACGCGGGCATGGTTAGCCCGCCTAAGAGCGAGAGAGACAGACATAAAAAGTGAAAGGCACGCGTCCCTTCCACTCGAGCACAGTTGTTGTCACGTAAAACTTTCGCCCGTATACCGACTTTACAGGCAACCAGTTTTTTTTTTTTTAAATAATATACTTACCTTTTTGACGACCCAGTTGGCACAATGGTCACCATGCTGGACTGCCAAACACAGGGTTCGATTCCCGACATGTATTTATGCTTCGTTGTCTGTGGTCCGGTTGTTTCTATGTATTATAAGTATATATTTACAAAATAAAAGTATTCATATAAGTAGTATATCCGTTGTCTAGCACCCATAACACAAGTCTAGTTACTTAGCTTGGGGCTAGATGGCGATGTGTATGATGGAATGTCCTGCAATATTTATTTATTATCGGTCTCCTTCATTCTCTCTTTCTCTTACGTTTTTTCGTGACACGTTTTCGTAACGTTACATTTTTTCTCAGCTACGTCTCCTCGCCAACTCGCGATAAGGAACTTCATTCCTAAAATGAAAATGGCTGATCGTCTACTATGCCAGAATGTTACAAGCCCAAAAAGGGTGGGGTTATTTTTACAAATATTTACAGATTTATTTTTTGAAAGTTTCAGATTCAGAGACAGTTACTGTTAATATTAATTCGACAACCAAAAGTACTACTAAATATTCTTATAAAGGTTTTTTTTTTAATTTATATTTTTTTGTTTATTTGTGCTTTTTCTATGTTATATTTTGTTTTTGTTTGTCAATAGGTATTTCGATATAGCATTTAGATATTTATGTGAGTAGGTATTTTACAATATTATTACAAAAATAAAGATTTTTTTTGTTGATAACGATCAGGTTCCGAAACTACTGGACCGATTTAGATGAAACTTGGTATGAGGATACATTGATTAGGGTAGGGTACTTTGGGGTACATAGGGTACTTTTTATCCCGATATTCCCACGGGATCGGGAGTTATAAGAGTGAAACTGCAAACCGTTTGTAGTTGTTAATATATTTAAGCCTATCTGCGCTTCGTGGTTTTAACCGCGTAAGTCCCGATCCCGTGGGAATATCAGAATAAAAATTACCTATGTTATTCCCAATAAATCAATGTATCTTCATACCAAATTTCATCAAAATCGGTTCAGTAGTTTCGAAGCCTAATCGTTCTATACAAAAAAAACCTCTTTAGAATATTAATATAAATAAATTTAGGTATTATGTATTTTTCCTTGTATTTATCATTTGAGTTTTTATGTAATAAGTATTACTATACAGGAAAAGTATTTTTGTAGTGCACAAATTTCGGTATGTTTTAAGCACATTAAAATAAAAAATACTGTTTTTTTTATTTTGGAGCTAACTCAAAAACTCTCAGAGCTATAACCATTTAAGTGTTTCTAACAAAACGACGAAGTCCATGGACACAATACTAGCGCCAGCGAGTTTAATAGCGCGCTCTAAATGAAGGTAGGTACCTACGTGTCACTGTGTGTATCAATACTGAGATACCCAATAATTTAGAAATTGCAGGAAGTTTTTCACATTAAGTTTTGGTTATTTTTTTATTTTATTTTTTTGCGTAAATGTACTCCACTGCCGACATATATTCAGCAGAAAAAAAATGTGCACTACAAAAATACTTTTCCTGTATATTTTAATAAAGGCGGCGCTTAAGATTGTGCTTAAACGTATTTAGTTAAATTCTTATTACATACATTTAACCAATCTATAAATCTAAAATAATCTCATCAATCAATCTTTAACTTTTAATCTGTACTTAGAACAATTATAGTAATTAAAAAAAGTGGCTGTGACATACGGCAGACAGACAGACATGACAAATCTATAAGGGTTCCATTTTTGCCATTTGGCTACGGAACCCTTAAAACATCAATTGTTTAAGAGCTTAAAATTGGTCGTTAAGCGGATCTTACTTTGACTTGTACAACAAAAAAATAAATACGTTTAAGACCTTTAAACATTTTTAACCAACTGTCAAAGTGTGAAACTGATTAAATAGAATTGTCGTTATCAACTTTTGATATATTTAATTTAAGATTACCCATTAAATGTATTTAGCTAAATATATTTAAGCACAATCTAACGCAGCCGCCTCTAGTGTGCCACAAATTGACTAAAACTGTTCAGTTATTTTTATTATATTTAAGAAATTATTGTATTGTGTTGGTTTTGGGTTGCTAATATGTATTTATTATCTGTTGGGTTCAATCACTGAGTTACTATGTTATGATGGGGATGAAGCTGCGAAGAGAAATGAAGCTATTGCATCGTGCGAGCTTCATACAGTCGTACCATATACATACATACACGTTAAGCGAACGCTCGGCCGAGCTACATGGTAGGCGGAGTGGGGGGTGTTAGGTTTCATTTTCGTTACGGAATTTCTTGATTCGGTCCCGCGCGATAAAATCTATGCAATAGCTTAAAATCCTACCTAGCAGAGTTGAGTGCGCGTGCGCATGTCCGTTGGTTTTGCTATCCACGGATCGCGAAAATTCAATACTTGACTAACTAATATTATAAATCCGTTTTCAGGGTTCCGTACCCAAAGTGTAAAAACGGGAACCTATATTACTCAGACTTCGCTGCCTGTCCGTCTGTCACCAGGCTGTATCTCATGAACCGTGATAGCTAGACAGTTGAATTTGTTGCAGATGATGTATTTCTGTTGCCGCTATAACAACAAATACTAAAAACAGAATGTAATGGTACGGTACTCTTTGTGCGCGAGTCTGACTCTCACTTGGCCGGTTTTTTCTTCCTTTTTCTCATTTTGTCATCTCCAATAGAATATTAGTAACTCAGTGTATTATACGACGACCCAGTTGGCACAATGGTCACCATGCCGGACTGCCAAACACAGGGTTGCGGGTTCGATTCCCGCCCCAGACAAGTATTTATGCTTAGATATTTGTCTGTGGTCTGGTTGTTTTTATGTATTATAAGTATATATTTACAAAAGAAAAGTATATAAGTAGTATATCCGTTGTCTAGCACCCATAACACAAGTGTATTTACTTAGCTTGGGGCTAGATGGCGATGTGTGGAATGTCCTGCAATATTTATTATTTATTTATTATTATTATTTATCAATTCAATATCAATTATATTTTTAAATGTATGCAGATGTACCAATTTCTAATTATTCCTATAGTGCCATCTGAAGGATGCTAGTTCGATACTCGCCGCGCAACAAATATTTGTAACTAGAGCTATTTGTTTTTATATGTATGTTACTAAAATTATTATATCCGTTGTCTGGTCACCATAACACAAGCCTTGTTACTTAGCTTGGGGCTAGAAGGCGCCGCGCCGTGTGCAATGTGCGAGAAATTTGTTTGAAGTTTTTCATTATTTTTAATATCGCGTTTTGGTTTGGTCTACTCACGACCACGGCAGTTGTAACTCTGCCGAAACTTTGAAGTTATTTTTAAAATAATTATCCAAAACGCGTTATTAAAAATATTGATTGTACAGTCGGAATACCAATTAGCTGAACCCCACGTGACCCAGAGCTCACTCGGACATCTGTAAAAATGTAGTTATGCATTTACCTATTTTGTTATTTTTTTAATATTGTATTGTAAAGTATCAGAGTCAGGTAAAAAAAAACAAGAATAAAAACAAAAAAACCAGAATCAGGTAACTATTACTATCACTACATAGTATAAAACAAAGTCGCTGTCTCTATCCCTATGTCCCTATATCCCTTTGTATGCTTAAATCTTTAAAACTACGCAACGAATTTTGATGCGGTTTTTTTAATAGATAGAGTGATTCAAGAGTTTCAAGAGGAAGGTTTTTAGATATAATACATGCATAATATAGCCGTGCGAAGCCGGGGCGGGTCGCTAGTTATTAATATTATAAAGCTGAAGAGTTGGTTAGTTTGATTGTTTGTTTATTTGAACGCGCTAATCTCAGGAACTACTGGTTAGAATTGAAAAAAGATTGTTGTGTGGGATAGTCCATTTATCGAGGAAGGCTATTAACTACTTTTTACTTTGATATTCCTACAACATCGGGACTTACGCGGGTGAAACCGCGGGGCGCAGCTATTTACTTAATAACCTTACAGATGTGCGAGTGAGCTCTGGGTCACGTGGGGTTCAGCTAATTGGTATTCCGACTGTACGTTGAAAAAAAAACTTTTTTCCTGTGTAATTCGTGTAAGGCTTAAAAAGTTTATAATATTTTATTGTTTTTTTTTTCAGAAGAGCTTATGAATGGCAACGACACATCGGAACAAGTACTGGCATTAGTGCCGCAGGAATTGCATAAATATTTAGCTGTACATCCTAGAAATAATTCATGTGAGTAGCTTTTTAGGGTTCCGTGCACAAAGGGTGAAAACGGTAGCCTTTTACTAAGACTCCACTGTCCGTCTGTCTGTCACCAGGCTGTATCTCATGAACCGTGATAGCTAGACAGTTGAAACCACAGATGATGTACACACATCAGCAAAGTCTAGGGAACACGGGTAATATAGTGTTTTTTGGGGAAAAAATGTATTTTTTTGGGTTTTTTGTATTGAGTGTCGTATGTCAATAGAAGCGGAATTTTATACTCTTTTTAATGCTGTGATTTAATTAAAGGGTTGCCATAAAAAAGAAATGAAAATATAGCATGAAAACTAAAATAGAAGACATTTTTAATGCAGAGCAATACCGTGATGAGGTTTTGTACTCTATTGTGATACCCCACCAATAGCAGCTTGACCAAGATTTCATGTTCATGCAAAATAATGGACGCATTCACACCGTAAGGCTGGTTGTTAAGGAGTTCTACAAGTTTAGTTTTCATACTTAATTTATTTTTTTTACTATGACAACCTTTTAATTAAATCACAGCATTAAAAAGAGTATAAAATTCTGCTTCTATCAACATACGACACTCAAACAAAAAACCCAAAAAAAAAAAAACAATTTTTCCCTAAAAAATACTATTTTACCCGTGTTCCCTAGACTTTGTTGATGTGTGTATTTATGTTGCCGCTGTAACAACAAATACTAAAAACAGAATATAATGGTACGCGAGTCCGACTCGCACTTGGCCGGTTTTTATAATACGTCATCGTTGAACCATTATCTTACACGATAAAGCCTAGTTCGCATTAGGCTAGTAATTCAGTCGAGTAGCGAGTAATTTAGTAGCAAAACGTGCCCGAACACCAAAAATTTAGTCGAGTTGGTTAGTAAGTAATTTAGTAGAGTCGATCCATTTTATTCTATTTTTATTAGGCGAGTGGCGAGTAGCCCCCCTCCCCTCACGCGTCCCTGCTCACTGGCTCACCGGCTAAACAAGTCTGAACCTGTCGAATTTTTTTTAAACTTTTTTTTTTTTTTTTTAATATTTCAGGACATATTACACATCGCCATCCAGCCCCAAGCTAAGCAACTTAATGCTTGTGTTATGGGTGCCAGATAACGGATAAA
The DNA here is from genome assembly GCA_907269075.1 of Idaea aversata. Classification (NCBI taxonomy): domain Eukaryota; kingdom Metazoa; phylum Arthropoda; class Insecta; order Lepidoptera; family Geometridae; genus Idaea; species Idaea aversata. The sequence continues at coordinate 2,267,437 of OU026083.1, forward strand.
CTACTTATATACTTTTTTTTTTGTAAATACATATATACATATTATACATATAGGAAACACCCAGAACCAGAAACAAGAATTTATGGTCAGCATAAATACTTGTTCCCGGCGGGAATCGAACCCGCAACCTTCTGCGTCGCAGTCGGGTGTTCGCCCGACGCGCCACAGAGGTCGTCAATTAGTCGAGTCGATTAGTAGCCGCCTCATCGTTGTAGTGTTTTGTTTGTAGGATGTTCATCTTGCAATACACCACTGACTTGTAAACTGTACTCGAACAAAGTGCGAACGGTTTTTGGGCAGTAGCGAGTATTTTAGCTACTAAATTACTCGCTACTCGACTAAAATACTAGCCTAATGCGAACTAGGCTTAAGTGACGATGCGGTATAAGATGTAGCACGCGGTGTCTAGAAGATACCTATACGCTCGTCACTCAAACACCACTTAAATAAACGATGGCCTCCGAGGGACGCGAGTGAAGGTAGAAAGGAAGATCCATATCGATTCAGCCGTTCAAAAGTTATATGCCTAAGACCAGTGTGAGGCTGTAATTTCCATACAAAAAGCGGTAACGTTTTCCCCCCATAAACGAAATCCGATTTTGATAATTTTTGAAAATGTTCTAGATCTAATGGAAAACTAGGTTTGACCGTTTTTATTTTAAAGAAATATTGCCTAAGATAAAAGTTATTAGTATCTGAATATTTTTGACTTAAAAACTGTATCGAGCGTTTCAATTGTTTTTTAATAGACTAAACTTAATTACCAAAAAAGAAAAACGTATAAACCTAGAATAAGATGCAGTGAATTAAATGAGACCAAATTTATTTCAATTTGTGAAGGATAAAGGGGGTAAAAACGTTACGGCCCGCAACATTATTTGAAAGCAAAATGAAGGCAATTACGTCCGAACTTAAACTCCCTCTATTGCACGATACGGGTCATTTTTGAAAATACCTACCTACTCACGCCGCGTATCGAAAACTCAATTTTCCCTTATCAGTCGAAGTTTTTTTTAAATTGTCTGATAAATCTTCTAATATATATAAATTACTTGTCACGTTCTTTATGCGCGATTGACTCCAAAACTACTTAACCGATTTTAATCAAAGCACACCGTGTACAGTTTGATCCTACTTGAAGGATATGATAGCTTACATCTTAATTTATCCCGATATTCCCATGGGATCGGGAGTTACGCGGGTGACACCGCGGAGCGCAGCTAGTAAGCTTTAAAGATGGCACGCTATTTATTTTATGTTTTTTTTTTTCTTTTTTTTTTTTCAGTAAATGCAACAGAACGCGTCGGCCCAAAGAACATAACGGAAATACACCGCACAATATTAAAGTACAACGATGCACAAATTATATACAACGAAGATATATTCGGCCCAGTACAAAATGACACAATTATTATTGCTATACAAGTAAGTCAAATTGTCTATTTGTCAAAGTGTCTAAATGTCATAGTGTCTCCCTGTCAATGTGTATCATGGTCAAAGTATCTCTTTGTCAAAGAGTTTCTTTGTCATTGTCAGTGTTACTTATAGAGTTTCTTTGTCAAAATGTCTCAATATCATAGTGTATATTTGTCGAAAACCGCGCAATATTAAGGTACAACGATTCACAAATAATATGCAACGAATATACATATATTTCCGCCCAGTTCAAAACGGCACCTTTATTATGGCAATACAAGTCAAATTGTCTATTTGTCAAAGAGGTTCAATGTCATAGTGTAGGTATCTTTGGCAAAAAGGGTCTCTTTGTCAAAGTGCCTCATTGTCATAGTGCATCTTTGGCTTTGTCATAGTGTCTCTTTGTCAAAGTGCCTCAATGTCGTAGTGTATCTTTGGCTTTGTCAAAGTGTCTCAATGTCATAGTGCATCTTTGGCTTTGTCATAGTGTCTCTTTGTCAAAGTGTCTCAATGTCATAGTGCATTTTTTGCTTTGTCATAGTGTCTCTTTGTCAAAGTGTTTATTCGTCAAAGTGTCCTAATGTCATAGTGTCTCTCGATCGAAGTGTATCTTTGGAAAAGTGTTTTTTCCCACATTTCCCACTGATTCTTCGCTTCTATTGGTCGCAGCATGATAATGATGATGAGCCTTCCTCGATAATTGGACTATGCAACAAAAATATTTTTTCGATTCGAACCAGTAGTTCCTGAGATTGGCGCGTTCAAACAAACAAACTCTTCAGCTTTATAATAATAAGTATAGATAAAAGGATGAATATTTTTGTACAATGCATAATATGATACAATATAATAATATCGTGTTAATTTCATTTTAATTTAAAGTTTTATATACTTACTGCTTATCTATCTATAAATAAATAGGTAGGTACACATTTTGAGTTTTATACGATTATCTGCACTGAATTTCTATTTAAATTTTTTTAAAACTATTTAAAAGTAAACCAAGTAGGTACTAGGTACTAAAATTATGTAAACACGCAGATTAAATAATTAAAATTAAAAAAAAAATGTGGTTTTCCTTAAGCCTGTAATCCTTGACCGTGGGAACTTCTGATAGAACACACACATTGATATTTTCTAGCCACACAGGTGCAACGCAGTATTAAAATTACGCACCCTGGAAACAAATAAATCTACTTTCGATGCATCGTACATTTTGTACAAGTTACATATTCATCAAGCGTTCGTCTTTGTAGGATGTTTATGAATATCATAGAAAACACGCAATGTATGTAGTATTTAACTTGTCACATCGCAAAACTGCAGTCCGGTAGTAAGTAGCTGGCGGGAAAGGGTCAGAGTGTACGTTTTTTGGGTATTTTGTTTGATAACGAAATTGTCAATAAGTAAATGTTCTGTACTATGATAATTTTTATATTTATATATTTTTATAATAATAATTATGCGAAATAATTATTACATCCGTCTCTATATATTGAAAATTCACACATAAACGTTCGTATGTACCTATGTGCCCTACTAAGAAACAGGTTAAAACGTGTCGGTATCGGCATCATATATTATTATATAAATATTCAGGCAAAACACCTACCAATCTTTATAATATTCAATATAGTTGGGTAAAAAGATGAGTACATTATAGTTACTGGTTTGTCTTAAATCTTCCTTTATTTTTTTGGGATTTATAGTAATTTCCTTTTACTTTTCCCATTATTATTAAACTTGAATAAAAATAAGTTACGATATATAGGATTAAAATATAAAAATAAGCTACAATTTTAATACATCCTACCTACCTAAATCATACCTTTTCCATATTTTTATTTAATTTTTGACAGCTCAATAAATTCCTATTTTAATTTCTTTAGAGAAAACAAAAAAAAAAAAAAAGTCCTGCAAAAGGCAGGAACGTCAAATACTAGTTGAGTTTTTCTTTCCCGCAAATTGTTTGTAAAACATATCCAATTAGAGATCGAAATGTAAAGATCTTTGGACACAACCGGCATAGTAATTTAAAATGCCGCTGTGCAGTTTGACACCCATACCTATTGATAAAAGGCATTACAATAAAAAAATAATGTCTTTACACCAAACCTCTAAAACAGCTCAAAAACGGGATATTCAAATAAAAGCATTGTGACCAAGTATTTCTACAAGACGTATCACCGCGTCCTTTTCCGTGACACTTTTGAGGTTTGTTGTGTAGGCATAATTTTTTCGCTGTAATGCCCTCTATCGAAGGGTATGGGTCTCAAAGTGCACCGCGAACTTTTATAAAATCGTAGGATAAACGTTTCTTCAAATATCCCATTTCCGAGACGCTTTAGAGGTTTGGTGTGAAGGCATTATTTGTTTGTTGTAATGCCCTATATCGAAAGGTAAAAAACCACAGTCCATGAAGTATTTAATTTTTTGTCTATGTTTGCCTGTCATAATTATGTCAAAAATTAAAATGAAATATAGAAACAGTTATTTCTTAGGTTAAAATAAATAATCAATATCACATTATAACCCGCGCGCAATGAGAATGGGATGGAACCTTGTCAAAGTAAATCGAAAATGACAGAAAAGTAGCGTTAGAAAAAAAGTTCTGAATAATAATTAGGTATAAATTAGTTATTTGCACGGTCATAGTGTCGCGGATTTGAAACAGACCCATTGATTTAAAGAAAAATTATTATTGTCTGTGGTAGATTGTCTATGGAGCAATGGCGATTTCATTTAAAAAAATTGTTTTCTCCAAAATTATAAATAAAACGAGCACATAAGGACTGTGCTTATTAAAGTGATTAAATAAACAAATAATAAATTCCGACCGTGGTTTGTGTTGTTATAAATTGTGGTTTGTTTTATAATAAATGCTAGATTTATGTAATTAATTATTGTGATTTAGTGATAATGAGTGGAAAATGGGGTAAAACTTTGAATAGTCAACCACCTCAAATAGTTCTGGCAGTCGATAGATATTTCGATCAGGAACGAAGTCGGTTGTTCTAACGCATTGAAAATGATGACATAGTTGGCTGTGGATCACGAATCTAGTAATTCGGGAATTACATTGTCAAGAGATCAAGAGATCTTTTTGACGAACCCATGGGTTTGTTCAAAAATACAAAAAAAAAAACAGCGCACTCCGGGAGTGCAGGCAGAAGTGAAAACTGTATATCTGTGTAAAATCTCATCTGTCGAAATGTCATCTGTCGCGAGAACGGCTGAAAATGCTCACCCACAAAAGTGCCCAACGCGCCATAAGAAGTTTCACTTCAATAACCGAACGAGCAACAAGCATATCTAAAACACGGTGTCACGCATCCGAAGTGAGGGAACTTTGGCTGCATCAACTTCATTTTTTTCAGAAAGCGATACTTCTGAAGAAAGTCAAAGCTCTGATGATGATTCCCATGAAGCACATATGAGTGGCATTGGGGAATAATAATTGGAATAACTAAAAAAAAATATTCCTAAACATTATTATTGAAAGGATTACAACCATGAAACATTTTTGTGTATTTTTAACAGACTTCAAAAAAAGGCGGTTCTCAGTTTGACCCGTATATGTGTCAGTATGTATGTTTGTCCGTGAAGTGTTCACATACAGTAGAAATGCCCAATACTATATATGTAGCTACACTAAATATGAATAAATAAAAAATAACTAATTACAACAAAACGAATTACCCATTATTCAGAACTTTTATGCTAACGCTACTTGAAGACGACCCAGTTGGCACAATGGTCACCATGCCGGACTGCCACACAGGTACGATTCCCGCCTCAGACAAGTATTTATGCTTAAATATTTGTCTGTGGTCTGGTTATTTCTATGTATTATAAGTATATATTTACAAATTTTTATAAGTAGGTAGGTATTTGCTGATTTTATAAAACAAAGGTCATTCAGACCAAAAACAGTACATGAAACTTAAAAAATAAGTCAAATTTTAAGGTTACTGACCTCTCCGTGTAAGGAACAGCTGATTTTCAGGTAAACCTAACCTCAAAATTTTCGAAAAAAAGTTCGAATTTCTAAAAGTCGTAGAACAAAAGTTGTTGGTTTGGGTGCACAGAAGTAGCCCTCAACGGCTTGCTAGTATAATTTCCAATAACCCAGTATATGTAGTATATCCGTTGGCTAGCACGCATAACACAAGTCTAGTTACTTAGCTTGGGGCTAGATGGCGATGTGTGGAATGTCCTGCAATATTTATTTATATATGTATTTATAAACTGTCATTTTCGATTTACTTTGACAAGGTTCCATCCTATTCTCATTGTGCGCGGATTATACCTAGTTTCGACTCCTTGCTCGAAGAATAGGTACAATTACAAATTAGTTGTCGTGTGCAACACTCGCACCCCACCCTTATGCCAGGTCAAACAATAAATGTCGGGAAACAAATGGACGTGCTCTCACCTTGAATACTGAGATGACACTGTCAGTTTTGCGCGCCGCGACATCTAATATAAAGCGAAATGTCACGAGCTACTGCTTCATACTAAAATGTATGGGCAGCGAGGAATGATTTTAACCAAAAAAATATCTATGTTTCGGCATTGATTATTATTATTTGGTTTCAATAAGTAAAAAACTGCAATGATGAATGCATTCTCTATACTTTTGTCTCACAATTTAACCAAAAATATTTTCAAATATAACAACGAAGTAGCACAGATACTTAAAATAGAAAAGGTCGATTTCGATGTTTTTCATCAAAGTTAATAATTGTTTTTTCAAAAACTATGGATTATTTTCAAAATATCTGACAGTGAAACTGTAGACTCATCTAATAAGCTATCGAGAATTCTTTTTAGTGTCTTACAATGCAGGGAGTTCTTCAATATTTTTAAAATAGTAAATGACGTTTTTAGGGACTCGCCTCTTAATGACTTTACTTAAACACCAAATGCTCATTACATTATTTACCCATTGTTTTTACCTTAAATTTTATACCTAATAAATAAATATTGCAGGAAAATCTACACAGTGCAGTCTAAGCCTAAACTAAGCAACTAGGCTTGTGTTATTGTAGCTAGACAACTTACTTATATACTTTTATTTTGTAAATATATCCTAAAAAAATACACAAATTATAATAAAATAATAATTTATTATTGCTATAAGTACTAGAAAGTTAAATGTATGTTTAACAAAATGTTCAATTAGTAATACAAAGTATATTTAGCAAAATGTCTACAAAACGTTTGTATTTTTTTGCAAAATGTCTTTTTAGCATATTGCCACCTTTCTCACTAACAATTTTTACAAAGAAATTAATTAAAAAACACTAATAAATCTACAGGAATGGTCGGTAAATTTATTCTTTATTTCTTCCTTTTCCTCTAGTACTTTGAAGAAGGAAGACCCTGGTCAGAGTTCATGCATCTTTGCAAAAAGACATCTTAAGCAAAATGTCACATTTAGATTCGGATTTTTTGCAGAATGTGCTTTTGACCTGATGTATCTTTTGAAAATGTCATTGTTAACACAAGCCACACTAGTTTAATATCTTTTTGCAGAACGGCTGTTGAGCATAAAGTACCTTTGCACAGTGTCATATTTAGCAAAATGTCATATTTAGCAAAATGTTATATTTAGCAAAATGTAATATTTAGCAAAATGTCATATTTAGTAAAATGTCATATTTAGCAAAAGGTCTAAAAATAATTAAAAATCTAAATATTGACTACAGGATTAGTAGGTATCGTCAAAAACTTAGGCTTAGGCATCGCCCTTCGCGCCAAAATCAAATTCTTCCCTTTCAACCCTTTCAAATTAATCTTCTTGGGTAACAACGTGGAAGTTTCCTTAATCAGGAATCTCGTGTCCTTCTTCTTCTGCTTCTTCTCCCTCTCTTCTTGCTCTATCAGTTTGAAGAAGGAAGAACCTGGACGGTGCTCCATCCAGATGAATTGGGCAGAATCTCTGATGCCTCGTAGGATTTTGAATTTTCTAGGTGCCTGTATGAATAATGAATAATACAAATAATTTATCTATATATAAAAATATAAATGTTGCAGGACATTCCACACATCGCCATCTAGCCCCAAGCTAAGTAACTACACTTGTGTTATGGGTGCTAGACAACTCATATACTACTTATATACTTTTCTTTTGTAAATATCACTACATAGTATAAAATAAAGTCACTTTTCGCCGTCCCTATGTCCCTATGTATGCTTAGATCTTTAAAACTACGCAACGGATTTTGATGCGATTTTTTTTAATAGATAGAGTGATTTAAGAGGAAGGTTTTTAGATATAATACATGCATAATACAGCCGTGCGAAGCCGGGGCGGGTCGCTAGTACTACTTATAATACATAGAAACAACCAGACCACAGACTAATATCTAAGCATAAATACATGTCTGAGGCGGGAATCGAACCCGCAACCCTGTGTTTGGCAGTCCGGTATGGTGACCATTGTGCCAACTGGGTCGCAACCCTTACAAGTAGCTCAAAATACCCTTAAAGTGAGCTTTTGGTATTCTCAAGAATATTTTTTGTAATCAAAATGCAATCGGATTTTTTTTTTTTTTCTCATTTATGGCTTCGCACGGTTTGTGCATATAGCCAGTATCAAGTAATATTTTGCATCAAGTTATGGCTCAAAGTGTTTCAAGATGGTCAAGTCGTCAAGTCACAGTTTGTCAAGTCAGGGGTCATAGTAAAGCGGTGGCTACTTTACTATAACCTTGTAGGAGATTTTGGAGGCAACGAGAAAAGTCCATGTTTGACACTGATTTTTACTTTCACTACACTTGTGCACTTTCACGGAACTAAATTAGATAACTTTCCACCAGAATTATACAATTTAACTCGGTTTACAACTAAGTTTCGTGTAAATAAAACTGCAGCACGACATGTTGTTGGCTCGTTCCCGCCAAAAACCGCAATCGGAATTATGTTGCAATGTAATTTAATTTTTCTTTTACGAGATTGTCCTTCAGAAGCTATCTAACTTCACTATCACTACATGGTATAAAACAAAGTCGCTTTCTCTGTCCCTATATCCCTACGTATGCTTAAATCTTTAAAACTACGCAACGGATTTTGATGCGGTTTTTTTAATAGATAGAGTGATTAAAGAGGAAAGTTTTTCGATATAAAACATGCATAATACAGCCGTGCGAAGCCGGGGCGGGTCGCTAGTCTTACCATATATTCAGGGCATATTTCTTTGACTGGTTTATACAAAGGTACGTTGAATTTTGTTTTCTCCCATTTTACTCTCGCGAACAAAGTCTTAGGGAAATCCGGTTTTTGGTACCTGAAAAAAAAAGTAAGTATAAATATACAGGGCGACCCGTAATGAATGGACATGCGGGCACCTACGGATAGAGGACACTGTGCCTGTTCAGAAAAAGGGTGCGTGTACTTATGTACGCGCGTGAGAAGTTATACTTCTTTGGCATTATTAAAAAAGAAAAAAAAAAAAAAAAAAAAAAAACTCGTCCGGCAAAAAACTCGTCCGACAAAAAACTCGTCCGACGTGAGAATTTTGTGTGACGCTTTTGTAAAATTTCACTCTCATCATTTTTTCATAACGCGCCTAAAGAAGTATAACTTCAAAAATGAAAGTTTTGTTCTATGAAAGTCTTTTGGTTTCCGAGATATCCGCCATTTTCAAAATTTTACTTCCTTCTCTGTGTTTGGTGCCAAAACTAATGGACCGATTTAGATGAAACTCGGTTTGAGGAAACATTGATTCATTGACAGTAACATGGGGTATTTTTTATCCCGATATTCCCACGGGATCGGGAGTTACGCGGGTGAACCGCGGAGCGATGCTAGTAATGTATATTTACCACACAAGGTCCCAATGGTCCCTGTAAACCGGCTCTGGATCTAATATTTTCATCCATCTTATAATGTCACATCTGAAATATAAATTATTAGATAGATTAACTAGCGACCCGCTCCGGCTTCGCACGGCTATATTATGCATGTATTATACATATAAACCTTCCTCTTGAATCACTCTATCTATAAAAAAAACCGCATCAAAATCCGTTGCGTAGTTTTAAAGATTTAAGCATACATAGGGATATAGGGACAGAGAAAGCGACTTTGTTTTATACTATGTAGTGATAGTGAAGTGAAGTTATACTTCAGCGCGTTATGAATAAATGATGAGAGTGAAATTTTAATTTTAAGATGCGCGCGCATCTGTAACACAAAAGTCACATGTTGCAGCTGCGTAACCCAATAGTAAAACAGGTTTAAGCTGCGTGAGTAAAATTTTAAGATTTGTCAGGTTGAAGCTGTCCGCTTAATAAATATCAGACGGACGAAAAGACAGACAGACAGACAGACGGCCGTATAACTTCACACGCGCGTACATAAGTACACGCAACAATTTTTTTGTTTTTTTTTTAATTTAAATCTCGTGCCATTGAGTCCTGGCATACTAGAAGACGAACACAGAACCGATCTCATCCAATTTGCGTCTCGTTCCATTCGAAAATAGTTCCATGCACAACGCATTCAATTCACAACTCATTCATTCACAACTCATTCCATTCACAACTCATTTTATTCACAACTCATTCCATTCACAACTCATTCCATTATCATCTTGTTCCAATCACAACTCACTCCATTCACAACTCGTTCCATTCACAATTCATTCCATTCACAACAAGTTCCATACCTTGTCCAATTCCTCCTGATGCCCCAGCTAGGTCCGGTCCTAGACTTAAACAGCGTGCAGTGTACGAGCGGCCGTCGCGGGGGCAGGCCGACACTTCGAGCGAATCTTATGAAATCCATACCGTAATCTAAACGGATACGAGCTACGATTCTCTGTAATAAATAAATTTTAAGACTATTTATGCAGCCAAACGCAACGCACCAAAAATACCCGTCGCTTACAACTAACATTGTTGATTGTAATATAATGTGTTTTGTTTTTCTCAAAAGTGCTGAGATGGAATTTTAGGTGAGATCTTTACCGATATTTTGGGGTAATTTGAGACGAAAATTCCATGTCATTTCAAAGTTATACTAGTTTTGATTTTTAATTTTAGGATAGCTTTAAAACTATAGGGAATTTTTGGTTCAAGGTCACACCAAAAATTTCACCTACAATTCCATCTCAGCACTTTTGTGAAAAACAAAACACATTCGTAACAATCAACAATTTTCACCAACGAAGGCGACCGGTGCCAGTAGTAACCTGTATAGCAAGGTCGTTGGCGTATGGACCCCGTAAATTCATAAATAAATACTCGAATCTCACATATGGCAGGGGTTGGCAACCTGTGGCACGCGAGCCACATGCAGCTCTTTGGATATGAAGCTGTGACTCTTTAGTTCCATATGCCAATGGTATAAAATAAAGTTACTTCCCGCTGTCTGTCCCTGTGTATGCTTAGATCTTTAAAACTACGCAACGAATTTTGATACGGTTTTTTTATTAATTTTTGACTCTTCTGACTCAAAAAGTTGTTGACCCCTGGACATAGGGTAACAGCCACATTACCTTAATGTGTTGGAAGTCGTGTATATTTATCTCTGGTAGTTTAGATGGGTCTTCTAACAACAGAAGTCTCATTCCATCTATGTGGTTGTCTAGGATACATTCCTGTAATAAAAAAAATGTTATATTAGATTTGTACTTACTAAAATATGTTATTTTTAATTGGCAGTGTTTGGTTTGGTAATTATGACATTTCTGTCAAAATAAATAATCCGTGTCAAAAAATATTTTGTAATACCTTTATCTCGGGTAATACCACATCGTCGCTCCATTCGAAGGGCAGTTTAAAAGTGCATTTTGACATTACGGTCAAAATAAGTCATCGCATCGTGTCAAAAGTTGATAGGCTCCGAAACTACTGGACAGATTTAGATGAAACTTAATATGACAATACGTAATAAAAAAAAATGTCTTTGACTTATAATTCCATATGCGTGTATGCGGAGTTGGAGTTACGCGGGTGAAACCGCGAAGCGCTGCTAGTACCTTATACTGCGGTAATCCCACAATATCTTCTAGCCATGTAACCACATCTTCTTCACTCCAATTGAAGGCAGTTGGAAAGTGTAGCGTCTCAACAACAGTGGCTGCTAGCTCGTATAGAGTTAGTGGCGATTTTTGGCACGGATTCAGTTTTCTGGAAGACATTTGTTTTTATTACAGAGATAGGGACATGTGTCTCTACGAGTCATTTATTTAAAAAAAACCAACATTAAAATTATGGGATTGTATAAAATCACCATTACGAACAAAATATACTGATCGCTTAGAGTAACAGCCACATTTGACACACGCGATCTTGTCAGATGTCATAAAACATTGTTGGTCATTATTTCAAAATGGTCTCCAGCTAGCCTAGCATGACGACCAAAACACGATACGATAAAGCTATATCACGCGATATAACTACATCAACTCTCAAAATATGATAGATAAAGCCGCCATGTTGAATTTTTATCATAATTTTTGTCGCAATTTATAATAAAAATTCAACATGGCGGCTTTATGTATCATATTTTGAGAGTTGATGTAGTTATATCGCGTGATATAGCTTTATCGTATCGTGTTTTGGTCGTCATGCTAGGTAGGCATGTCAAAGTTATATCTACTTAGGTTTGACATAAGGATCCTCCTTAGGGTAACAGCCACACTTGACCCACGCGATCTTTTCAGGCGTTAAAATAAAATATCGGTAATTTTTTAAAATTGGTTACCATGTTAAAGTTATACCTACTTAGGTTTCACATAAGGACCCCCCTTAGGGTAACAGCCACATTTAACACTAATATGGTCTTGTCAGGCGTTATCACAAATGATTGGTCACTATGTCAAATTGGTTACGATATACCTATTAAAGTTTGATATAATTGTGATAGCCACATTCGACGCACACGATGTTGTCATGCATTATAACACAATTTATTGGTCACAATGTCAACAAATTGGTTACCTTGTCAAAGTTACCTACTTAGGTTTGACATAAGGATCCTCTTTAGGGTAACAGACACATTCAACACTTATCAGGCGTTATCACAAATTATTGGTCACTATGTCAAAGTTACCTACTTAGGTTTGACATAAGGGTCCTCCTTAGGGTAACAGCCACATTCGACACAAGTAGTCTTGTCCGGTGTAATGTATACAATTTTCCGTTCCGGTACCACAACGGAGGACTTCCGACGCGGGAACACTAGCCTCTTTGCGCGGCGTCGGGGCGGCGGTTGTTCGGCTGCTTTTACTATCTGGAAATTAGAAGACATAAATCATGTATTTGTATTTCGTTTATGTTAGGGATGATTTATCTTATCTTATACTAGCGACACGCCCCGGCTTCGCACGGCTGTATTATGCATGTATTTTATCTAAAAACCTTCCTCTTTAATCACTTTATCTATAAAAAAAAACCGCATCAAAATCCGTTGCGTAGTTTTAAAGATTTAAGCATACATAGGGATATAGGGACAGAGAAAGCGACTTTGTTTTATACTATGTAGTGATATTGGGGGCTGACAAATAGCGAGCAACACTTCGACCCAATGGGATCTTTTGTGCTTACCCCTTACCTTGATGTTTCTTACTCTTTGAAGAAGTGGTCGATTAACGCGGTGATCCCACTGAGAGGAAGAAACCTATATTCCTCCGGTTTGGGATACGCATTCCCAAGGAGGCTCATACGCTTCGCTGCTAAGACGTCGCATTCACACAGTACGTGCTCCATAGTTTCCCTGACATCACCGCAGGCTCTGCAGTCATTATTTGAAGTTAACTTCATTTTTAAAAGCATGTCATTGGTTCCGTAATGTCCTGTCAAGGCACCGACCACAGCTCGTGCTTTGCTTCTACTGTTGTTCAATATAAATTGCGTGAGGATGGAGTAGACTACGCCCATCACCTATGTCCCCCTCTCAGCTCAGTCGACCATGTCCAGAGGCAAGAACTCATCAATACGTATGGAGACAACGAAGCCGCGGGTTTCGTCACGATGTTGTTTTTGCTTAGTTGGTCTTGCCTTCGGACGGTGGCATCCATTTTGAACCCCCATTTTCAACCCGCAAATATATTTTCCATATTCTACCTAAAATGTGTTCCAATTTTTACCCCCAATAATTTAATTGATTATTTTTTCCAATTTCTACCTAAAATGTATTCCATTGTACCCAAGTGATTATAATACTTAATATGATATTTTTTTGTACAGACAGAAAAATAATTTAATATTTTAAAGTCGTATTTGAACTACCTACCTACTATTATAATTAACACTTTTACTGAAACTATGAATATATTTATTCTGTTGACGTACTTGAGTAAAAATTAGGTAGGTATTTAGGTACCCACTGCGTATTTGGGTTGAAAATGGACTATTGATTTGCAGGGGGTTGAATATGGAGGTATTTTAATTAAAATTATTGCCGTGGGTTGAAATTGGGGGTTGAAAATGGATGCCACCCCACGGTCGCCTAAGCTGACCTCTATTCCCCTAACTTACCCTTGTTGTTGAAAAATCTTCGTCGCTCATATTAAATAAATTATAATAAAATTATATCTAAAAATCTCAAAAATAACTCTCGTAAGTTGTTGCAACAAAAAATTGTTTTGACATATTGACAGTTGACACTTTGATATTATGACACGAGTTTGGCAAAATGAGGTTTGTGTAAAAAGTTTTCAGTCTATAGAGCTCGTTAGAAGGTCTAAATCGAAAGAGGACGATACGACCTTAGCTTTGGTAAAAATAACCGGTCAAGTGCGAGTCGGACTGGCTCACGAAGGGTTCCGTACAATTATATTGTGTTTTTAGTATTTGTTGTTATAGCGGCAACAGAAATACATAATCCGTGAATTTTCAACTGTCTAGCTATCACGGTTCATGAGATACAGCCTGGTGACAGACAGACGAACAGTTGAGTCTTAGTAAAAGGGTTCCGCTTTGGCCCTTTTGGTACGGAGCCCTGATTAAAGAATTCATAGATATAAGAACACCGCCATACTATGTTTGTTTTCGGAAATTTATCTCTAAGGGCAACACTGTCGATTGGTACATAAAAAATACAATGATAATTTAAAATGAACAGCCCCCTTAGACAAGATTGCTTTCTATTAGCGATGTCGCCAATCGATAGATTTAATTGTATGAAATTGACATAAACCATTGTATAAAATTAGCGTAAGATGGAATTTATCCACCATTTTTTTTCTCTAATGCAAGACTACGTGACTTTTCGTTGGCTTGTGTCAATTTCATACAAAAAAAAACAGCGCACTCCGGGAGTGCAGGCAGAAGTGAAAACAATAAACTTGTTATTTCTCATAGAATATTTCTTGAAACGATCTGCTACTGCCATCTATTAGCACTCACTTAAACAAATATAGTTTATTTTTTATTCGCTAGATGGCAGTAAAAAATTTAAATCAGCGCCATCTACATTCGAATAGCGGTCTTTCTAGAAACTAAGTTTCTCAATTTGTGTAATAGATGGCAGTATAAGTTAAACAAAAAGACTAACACAAATAAAATCTCATCTGTCGCGTCAAAATCTGTCGCGTCAAAATCTGTCGCGAGAACGGCTGAAAATGCTCACCCACAAAAGTGCCCAACGCGCCATAAGAAGTTTTCACTTCAAAAATAAAAAATAAAGTCTCTCGATTGGCGATATCGCTAATAAAAAGCCACATGTTCGATTCTTGGATGAAGATTTTTTTCAAAAATCTATTGATGCAATTTTAATTTCACCAGGCCGTATCTCATGAACCGTGATAGCTAGACAGTTGAAATTTTCACAATGTATTTCTGTTGCCGCTATAACAACAAATACTAAAACAAAACAAAAATGTTTTGGGGTCCCATACAACTTGGAACCCTTCGTCCGACTCGCACTTGGCGGGTTTTTTAAGTTATACTCCTTTAAGCGCGTTATGAAAAATTGATGAGAGTGAAATTTTAAGCTGCGCATCACTGTAACCCTAAAGTAACAGGTTGAAGCTGCGTGCAAAATAAATATCAGACGGACGGACAGACAGAGATACAGAAGGACGTATAACTTCTCACGCGCGTAGATACATAAATACACGCACCCATTTTTTATTCTAACTTTTCCCCCTACTTGTTCCTACTTATAAACGGCCTGCTTTCCGCAATTAGAACCTTTTTAATTGGGTCCCTTTTGCGTGAAAATGGAGTAGGCTTGCCCAGCACCTACTACACTCTCAGCTTAGTCGACCATGTCCAGAGGAGAACTTGTCAATACTTCTGGAGCCAACTAAGCCGCGGGTTTCATCACGATGTTTTCCTTCACCGTAAGAGCAATTTTTAGCGCACGTATTTTTTTCTTAAAAAAATCCATCGGTGCACGGCCGGGATATGAACCAACGACCTTTTCCCCTATATTTACCTATTTATGTTTTATTATTCCAGGTACACACCCGCCTAACCTACCTACGTCACCTGATAGTGTCGCTAGCACAAGCGCGCGATATTGACAAAACACTGCTTATATTCTCACACGACTATTACGATGAAGAAATTAATACGCTAGTTAGAAGTATCGATTTTACTAAGGTAAATCTTTTATATTATCTATTAGACTCAATATGGCTTACTACTCAATGACTCAATATGGCTTATTACTCAAAATGGCTAAATGATTGTGGTTATTACGTAATTAGTCAAATAAAGTAATTGATATTTGAGTAATTAGCCAAATTGACTCATTACTCAATATGGCTTATTACTTAAAATGGCTAATTACTCTATTAAGTGTCAATAATTGTGTTCATTAAGTAATTAGCCAATAATGTCATTGATATTTGAGTAATTAGCCATATTGACTCATTACTCAATATGGCTTATTACTCAATGACTCAATACGGCTTATTACTCAATGATCAATGACTCTGATAGTGTCGCTAGCACAAGCGCGCGATATTGACAAAACACTGCTTATATTCTCACACGACTATTACGATGAAGAAATTAATACGCTAGTTAGAAGTATCGATTTTACTAAGGTAAATCTTTTATATTATCTATCAGACTCAATATGGCTTAATACTCCATTGAGTGTCAATGATTGTGTTCATCAAGTAATTAGCCAATAAAGTCATTGATATTTGAGTAATTAGCCATATTGATTAAGTCATTACTCAATATGGCTAATAACTTTATTTTTTTACTCAGTGAAGTATTTAGTCATTTTGCACTATTGGTCATTAAATAATTAACCAAATCAAGTAATTGATATTTGAGTAATTTACTTATATTGAGTAATTACTCAATATAGCCTCAAATATCAATGACTTATGAAATACTTCACTGCGTTAAAATAGAAAGAACTGGCTGAGCCATTTTGAGTAACTTGTCAAACTATCAATTACTCTGAAGGCTAAAGTGACCAGTGACCTAAAATTGTCAATTCCTCAGTGACTCAGAATTACCAAATAGGTACTCAATAACTAAAAATGGCAAATTCATAAAATTACCAAGTCTTTACACAGGATGGCTTATTTCTCAACGGCCAAATACTCTAAATAGCTAATTACTCAATTATTCAAAATACTTATTAATTAGTGATATAAGTACGACCCAGTTGGCACAATGGTCACTATGCCGGACTGCCAAACACAGGGTTGCGGGTTCGATTCCCGCCTTAGACATGTATTTATGCTTAGATATTTGTCTGTGGCCTGGTTGTTTCTATGTATTATAAGTATATATGTATTTACAAAGGAAAGTATATAAGTAGTATATCCGTTGTCTAGCACCCATAACACAAGTGTAGTTACTTAGTTTGGGGCTAGATGGCGATGTGTGAAATGTCCTGCAACATTTATTTATTAGTACTAATTATTATAATAATATTACAGGTAATGCAAATATTCTACCCTTATTCAATACAAACCCACCCCAATGAGTTTCCAGGAATGGATCCTAATGATTGTCCGAGGGATGCGAAATTTGACCAGTAAGTATTCTGTCTTCTTCTTCTCGTATAGTGGTGTGGCTCACCTATTGTTAGAGTTTTCAGATCGCTAAGAGAATCATGAGTTTTCGTTACGTGGCGCGAGTAGGTATTTTCAAAAATGACCCGTATCGTGCGATAGAGAGAGTTTAAGTTCGGACGTAATTGACTTCATTTTGCTTTCAAATAATGTTGTGGGCCGTAACGTTTTTACCCTCTTTATCCTTTACAAAATGACATAAATTTGGTCTCATTTAATTCAATGCATCTTATTCTAGGTTTATACGTTTTTCTTTTTTGGTAATTCAGTTTAGTCTATTAAAAAACAATTGAAACGCTCGATGAAGTTTTTAAGTCAAAAATATAGATATTCAGATACTGATAACTTTTATCTTAGGCAATATTTCTTTAAAATAAAAACGGTTAAACCTAGTTTTCCATTAGATCTAGAACATTTTCAAGAATTATCAAAATCGGACATCGTTTTAGAGGGGGGGTGGGGGTGGGAAAAGTTACCGCTTTTTGTATGGAAATTCACGTGCCTTCCGAAGCACGGAGGGGCTCACGAAAACACATTTTTGCCACACTACTAATTGGCCACCCATCGTATTCTATTATACCAACAGATGGCGCAGAGCCTTTCTACATCGTAAACTCATATGTTCCAACGAAACATCGTTGGAGAGCGGCTTACCTGGTATAACACCTGCCTGTTGGAAGACCTTCCCTTCGGAGGCCATTCTAATATTTTCATAAGTTAAAAACTAAAAACTTCAACTAGAGCAGGTGCCGAGGATCTTGCTTGTGGTGAAAACATTCTTATAACAGCCGTTTTGGAGTTTTACGTTAGGCAGAGAATCGAACAATATCTATTTTTTTATTTTTCCTTTTTTTTTGTATATAGGCAACACAACGTTTGACGGAACAGCTAGTATAATCACTACATAGTATAAAACAAAGTCGCTTTTTCTGTCCCTATTTCCGTTTGACCGCTTAGATCTTTAAAACTACGCAACGGATTTTGATGCGGTTTTTTTAAATAGATAGAGTGATTCAAGAGGAAGGTTTATATGTATAATACATGCATAATATAGCCGTGCGAAGCCGGAGCGGGTCGCTAGTATAAAATAAAGTCACTTTTCGCCGTCCCTATGTATGCTTAGATCTTTAAAACTACGCAACAGATTTTGATGCGGTTTTTTTAATAGATAGAGTGATTTAAGAGGAAGGTTTATATGTATAATACATGTATAATATAGCCGTGCGAAGCCGGGACGGGTCGCTAGTAATATATATATATTTTGTATTCCAGAGCAGTGAAATTAAAATGCAACAATGCACATCACCCGGATTTGCACGGACATTATAGAGAAGCGAAATACACACAGACAAAACATCATTGGTGGTGGAAAGCTAATAGGATATTTAATCAATTACAGTGTACTACGCATCATACAGGTGAGATTTTATTTTTATCAACTGGCAGACAGATGGCGCCATATTGAAAATCTATGAATCGGCCTCATATATGTCTCTGCCAGTTGACTCATATTGAGTTAACTGGCAGAGAGACATATTTGAGGCCGTATATTTCTCTGAAGACTCATATATGTCTCAAAACCAGCCACTAAAAAAGACTATTACCTCAAAACCAGCCTCTAAAATGGACTATTTCCCCAATTCCAGGTATGGTAGTCTTCTTAGAGGAAGACCACTACGTCGCCGCCGACTTCATACACATGTTGCGCCTGTTGAGAGACACGGCTGACAACAAATGTCCGCAATGCGAGATACTGTCTTTGGGTACATATTTGAAGACTTACCAGTACCATGCTAATAGTGATAAGGTGAGATTTAGATAGTTAGATAAATTCTTTATTGTAAACACCATTTTCAAATAACAATAAATAAAAACAAAGCTTAAGTCTAAGAGCTACGAAGGGCGGTATTATCGCTCAAAGCGATCTCTTCCGCCTGGATTTTTTTCAAAAAAAAACCAGTAATGGTTGCCTAACCTTTATTGGTTTTTTTTGAAAAAAATAATAGTTCTGTGAAGTCTGCTTTTGAACGATAATTTTACGTGATAACGTCTTTATGAAAATGATGGAAAATTGAGATATTTTTTCTTTTTTGTTCCTTTATATTAGTCTTCTATATTAGCCCAGATGAACGATTACTATTAAAAAACACGAGACGCGTGACGAATACCATGATGCCGTCATGTTCCGGTAAGTACTATGACGCGTCATGGTACTGGAACATGACATTTTTTTGTGAATGCAGGTGTTCCATCAATTTATTAGACGTTATCATGTCAAAAAAACAAAAAGTGACCTCAGGTTTTTTTCAACCTGAGATTTTTTTTGAAAAAAGAAAGCTCTACTACGGATTTAAAAAAAAATTACCTACCAAAGATGTTTTTTTAAGAAATTTAGTTTTTTTGTAAAGGAAGCTTACTACTTACAGATTTTTTTATAACCCCATATATTTTTTAGAATAAAAATGTCAGATATTTTTTGAAAAAAAAAAAAAAAAGTAAACATTGGTACTTATGTCTAGTACTTAAGAAAAGTGCCTACTTATGATTAAAAAACAAACGGTTATGTGTAAAGTCGGTTTACGGACGATAATTTTACGTGATGACGTCATAGGAAAACATTGATGGTAACCATAGCAACGATAATACATTGCCATGGTTACCTTGTCAATAACATGACGCGTTCCCGGAACATGACGCTTGACGTCACATTTTTTTGTGAATTTTTTATTCATCAATTTATTAGACGTCAAAATCAATATACCTTTTAAAGAGACACCGCGGGGTGCAGCTAGTATAAAAAAAAATGTAAATAAATAAAAAAAGCTTTCTTTGTGCAAGCTTTTAATGTTGCTTTTAAAGTAAAAGTTTTTTTTTTTCACTTGGCAACATTTTTTATTTTTATTTTTTGTCACCGATTGTCATATTGTGCGTTATAAGGTGTATTCCTCTTGGATCTACTGGTGCTGCCACTGGTAGTGCAAAGGGGATTTTTTTAGTGTAATTAGATTTATTTTGCATAAAACAATGTTTTGCAAAAGTGTTGTTAATGCACCTAAGTTATTTATTTATTGGAATGAAGTTCCTTAGCGCGAGTGACGAGGGGACTTAGCCGAGAAAAAATGTAACGCGTTACGGAAAACCGTACAATTTTCAGTAGCGTGTTACATTTTTTCTGATAACCGATAGTCTAATTCGTTATCTCTTTTTTGTACAAAAAAACAATTCTTATAAGGGAGATGAGTAAAAAAACACATCTCCAATAAAAGAATTGATTTTTTTTTCAAATTACAAATAATACCTAAATTGAATACAATTTAAAACACCATAATTACAAAGTTAAAATAAAATAAAATGAAATATGTACGAGATTTTTTTTTTTTTTTTTTAATTATAGATCTATAAAATAAAGAGGTAAAGGAACTTCGTTCCATCGCGTGTCTCGCGGCACGTTTTTTATTTTATTTTTGGTTTTTTTATTTGATCAGTTTTGCATCAACTCCACTTTACAAAAAAAGCGTTCACTTTACAGTGTGTTCCTACGAAAGGTGTTTAATATGAAAGGGGGTTATTCTAGACATCTAGGCGAACAAATTTTGTTCTACGACTTTTGTAAATTCGAACTGTTTTTGGAAAATTTTAAAGGTTATGTTTACCGGAAAATCAGCTGTTTATTTGGAGTTAGAGGTAATTGACCTTGAGGTCTTATTTAGTAAGTTTGATCTAACACGAAAGGATCTAAACGTCTAAACAAACATCAATTAATTGTTCTCCGACTTTTGTAATATTCGAACATTTTTTGGAAAATTTGAACTTTTATGTTTACCGGAAAGTCAGCTGTTTATTTGAAGTTAGAGGTTATTGACCTTAAGGTTTATTTATATATTGAGTTTGGACTATTATATAAACATTAACGGTCTTTATTTCGAAACAAGCTGCACTTCGCGGTTTCACCCGCGTAACTCCCGATCCCGTGGGAATATCGGGATATAAAGTACCCTATGTTACTGTCAATGAATCAATATATCCTCATACCAAGTCTCATTAAAATCATTGCAATAGTTTTAGAGCATATTCATCAATGCAAACAAACAAATCTTTTCTCTTTATAATAGTATAGATATAGAAAACAGCTGTTGTTCCAATAAACTTAACTTCAAAAATAAGACTTAAAATAATAAAGAAATGAGACCGTTTAATGTTTAAATAGTAATCCAAACTCAATATAATTATAGATATTAAGGTCAATAACCTCTAACTCCAAAAAACAGCTGATTTTCCGGTAAACATAACCTTGAAAATGTACGAAAAAACGTTCCAATCTTTAAAAGTCGTAGAACAAAAGTTGTTCGCCTGGACTTTTAGAAGAACCCCCTTTTGTATTACTACCCTTTGTCGAAACACATTGTATATTACAATTTATAAAGTGTAAAATAAGGTACACCTGCGGATAATAAGAGCCAATAAAAGGTTTTTTAAAAACCTTGTGACAAAATTACAAGAAAAAAAAACAAATTATTTTTATTCAAATTGACAATAAAGTAAATTTTTATCTTATGACCGGTTTTGAAGGTGAAAGGGTACCGGCGCTCTCTCCATACAAACGTAGTCGACTGTTTCCTCCCTGGATAATGACACTAGAGCAAATATTTTTGTTGCATAAAACTTATAACTGCCATGACCATGCCCCTATGTTTTTTTTTGTTTTTTAATCTTAATTTCTATGATAATTAGAAAATGAAAAAACCCAAACATATGGGCATAGTCATGGCAGTTATAGGTTTTATGGCACAAACATATTTACTCAGGTGTCATTATCCAGGGAGGAAACAGTCGACTACGTTTGTATGGAGAGAGCGCAGGTACCCTTTCACCCTAAGTAATTATTTTCTTGGGTCTTAATCACGTATTTTTATTTCTATTTTCCCCTATTTTTACGAAATATTTTGTTTTTATTAAGGTGGCACTTGGCCCTTTTTATGCTGCATAATTGCAGGCCCACCGTAGAGCTCCAAAACGGCTGTTATAAGAATGTTTTCAACACAAGCAAGATTCTAGACACCTGCTTTAGTTGAAGTTTAAAGTCTTCTAACTCATCAATTTATCAAACAAAAATTATTAGAATGAAAACATTCCAATAATAGTAATTTTCGAATTCTACCGGGGGCTGCAATTATGCGATTATTTAAAAAAAAAAGGTTTGTCCTAAAAAAAACCCATGTTTTTCCCGCAAAATTGTCTAGAGGAAGAAGCATCTGACCCTCAACTACATCCAGCAAGTGAAGGCAGCTAACGAAGAACGGAGGAAACATCAGGACTTCACCAGTTGGAACTTCCAAGTCTATCCCAACTTATATTCGAACGTCCAAAAGGTTAATTTTTAAATTTATCTCTTCTAGATCTCTCTGAATGAAGACTTAAAAATAAATACTCAATCAAAGTATTTTCCTATCTATATCTATTATACTTTTTAAGTTACCGAATCAAGAAATTCTGTAACGAAAATAAAAACTAACACCCCCCACTCCGCCTACCATGTAGCTCGGCCGAGCGTTCGCTTAACGTCTATGTATATGGTACGACTGAACGAAGCTCGCACGATGCAATAGCTTTACCGCGGCAGTCCCCGAGTGCCACACGTTTTTTTTATTAAATACTAGCGACCCGCCCCGGCTTCGCACGGCTATATTATGCATGTATTATACATATAAACCTTCCTCTTGAATCACTCTATCTATTAAAAAAACCGCATCAAAATCCGTTGCGTAGTTTTAAAGATTTAAGCATACATAGGGACAGAGAAAGCGACTTTGTTTTATACTATGTAGTGATAGTGATTATTTTTTTCTAAGAAATAGCTAAAGCTTGATTTCGAAAAAGATTGCATTATTACATTCTAGTAAAAAAAAAAACTTAGCAAGGAATCGAACTTGTTAATTCTTTAAAAATAAAAAGTACCAAAAAGTACCCTATATATTTATATCAATAGATAGTGTTGCTGATAAAGATCAGTTCCTGAAAACAAACATAGTATGGCAAATCAAAGGAAATAGCTATTTTTTATAGTTTTCTATAAATTTTTCAATATACAGGTTCGATTCCTGGCTAGAGTAATATATACAATTTCAGAGAGATCTAGAAAATTGGAGCGGGTTTAATTATGCTTCAAGCATTTTATTATGGGATGAGCATTTTTTTAAAGCATGTTTTAAAGTTTATATAGTACATTATGGAACGAGGGGAGAAAGTATAATATTATTTCCGAGTGTTCATTTACGGTCCAAGTCTATACAAAAAATAGGCATATGTTTTACAACAATAGTCACCTTTAAAGAAAGTTTGTAAGTTAAAAATACACTCTCAAGGAAAAATGCTTGGCAAAATTAACAAAATGTTTATAAGTAACCTAATCTATGACGAGGGCTGTAAACCACATGAAGGAAATGATTTGTTTTTTACCCGAGTAACATTGCGTTTTTCGTTATACTTAGGAGGAAATTTTAAAAACAAGTTAATACATTTGGCTGAATAATAGCTGAATGAATACACAAGCCAAGTCTTATAAAAAAAAATCATGGCTTAGTCGTTTCCATTACGCTTACTAAAAAAAAAAACACAGTTTTAGACGCCTCGATATAAGTCGACAGAATTTGTAAATCAAGGTAAAAATAACTGAAAGATCTCATAACGACGAAGCTTTCCCTTACCGGGTAAAAAATAAAATATCATTCTGTTGACCAGAGACAACGATTGCTATAAGGCCTGCCATCTATCGAGCAAAACTAGCATAAAAAAGTCAATCCAGCAGCATTAGTGTAAAGAATAGAATAAGATTTATTTGGACAAGCACACGACACTAAAAGAAAAGTAGAGAGACAAACAAACATAAGAACACTGACGTATGTATCGTCCATTTTGTTGTGTTTTGTCAATAACTCTCAACTGTTCTAAATATGTTTTGTCGTGTGCTTGTCCAAATAAATGTTGTTCTATTCCATGGAGGAAAAAAAAAATTCCCCGCCCAGATGGAGTAATAATCATGCCTATTTTGTATCGAAACCTATGCGGCCGCTCAGAGGGGTGGGAGGGTAGGTGGAAGCGGGAGACAGGGTTTGTCTTTTATCTCTATCACATATTTTCATATACGTTACGTTAGATAAAGATAGAGACATTCATGTTATGACATAACCAATTAAAAACAAAATATCAATAAAGTACGACATTTATTTGTCTTTATTGGCATGTAAAAAACAAGGAACTTCATGGTTGCTGAATTTGAAAATAGTGATGTGATGTGGTATGAAGCGTAACGTATATTTATCGATTATTTACTTATATTTTATTGTTCAGGGGTATTTATTTTAGTTCAAGATCAGACATCCTGGTGGTGAGGATGAAATCTATCACCTATCGGAATTAAATATACTTACCTAAATTGCATGGATCATGTCAAATTTTAAGTGGAGATCATGCCTTAGCAAATGTAGCGTAGAAAGTCCTCCAAATACTTGGAGTGAAGACTTTAACAAAGTGACTAGTAGCTGTTGGAGGTGCAGAGGGGGGACCAAGTTCAATGGCGTGCTATTGGAGAAGCCTACTTGTACTTGTATACGGGCTGTTTTCCGCAATCAGACCTTTCTAGTTAGGTCCCTTTTGCGTGAGGTTCCACTTGTCAGGGGGAGAACCAGCCCAGCTCTTCCATAAATTTTGCCACTAGATGTGGCTTCTCAAACATTTTTGGAAGGCTTTTAACGTCACCTATAGTCCTGAGTCTAATATCTGTCAATACCATGCAGTCCAGCAGCACACGCGCGGTCGTTTCCTCAGCCTCTATGCACGCTCTGCATAGTGGGCTGTCCGTTATATCCAGGTTATGGAAGTGCTTGTTGAAAGCGCTGGGACCGGTCAAGGCGATTGTAACCAAGCGCATTTGAGGGCGGTTTAAGTTTAGAAGGCGTTTCGTGAGTCTGTTGTTTATGTCGGGGAGTGCTAGTTTGGCCTGCCTACAGCTTTCCGTCGTGGTCCAGAGGTCACGGTGTCGCATTTTAGCGTGGTTGCGGATCCAGGCTTTGAGTTGGTTTGAGGGGATTGGGACGTAGGGTTGAGGCCCGTAACTGACCGCTTCCACTCCTCTTTTTGGCAGCTCGTCCGCAGCGTCGTTTCCCCTTGAGCCGCTGTGTCCCTTTACCCATTGTAAGGTCAGACTATTGTGTTCTCCTAGTCTGTTGAGTGTCTCGTAACATTCGTAAATCAGGGCTGAACTTATAGTTTTACTGTTCAGTGCATGTAGCACCGCCACGCTATCGGACAGGACAGGATTCTGATGTCATGGCCCGAGACATCGCGATCCAGCGCAGCCAAGCTTGGAAGATTGAGTTGTGATGGCCTAGAGTTACGCTTAGATTTATGTTTAGGTCCTCCGAGAAGACCCCGGATCCAGTGGCCAGTTTTTCCGTTTTTGAGCCGTCGGTGTGTATATCCACATTTCACTGGGTTGCGGATAGTCACGTTGTCCTTCAGTCATTTGTATGGTGTAATGTCTTTTGAATTCGTGTCTTTTGGGTATTGGAGAAGCCTATATCCAGCAATGGACGACTAAATGTCGATAGTGTTGATGATGAAATATCCTGCAGTCCACGTGAACGAAGTCGGGGGCACAGCTAGTAGAGAACTAATTATACAAACAAAAATACATCACCAATTTTAAAACAATATTTTTAATTTATATTTTAACTATTTACATTACGTTTAGAATAGCTTTTGACCAGCTGTTTTTACTCGTAAATCATCATTAATATTGACATAATATTTAGTTGAGTTCGTAATCTGAGGGAAGAACTTTTTGTTCATGAACCTGTAAGTAGGAAAATATATTATTTAGATATAGAGCTAATGCTGAAATTAATAAAACACCAATACTTCCTTCAGTATGGTCTGTCTGACTCTGAAGCACAAAAATCTTACAGTTCTTAGAATCTTTTAGAAAACTGCGATAAATAAATGAAATAAAATAATAATAAGCTGACGATTCGATTCTATATTATTTTTTATCGACTACTTCACATCACTAAAAATCAACAACAATATTTTCTACCAAAAATTTGACCACGAAAATTGTAAAAACCAAGCGGTTTATTACTTACCAGAAAAATGTGATACCAGAAAGCTTTGTACTTTTGCTTGCGGCATGGTTTCTGCATAATTTCACTGCCCATTTTGTTAATGTAATATTTTATTTGTAATATTTTATGACAGAGGTGATGTCCATGTCACACGCCATGAACGACTATTTGAAGGAAAAGTGTGAATGTGTGTGTGAGCTACAAAATTGTATCTCAGCCGGCACCCATATTATGTTTTGATTACTACTCCATCAGGGCGCGGAAAACTTTTTCTTGCTTCATGTTCTATTCTATTCCATTTTGAATTTTCCCAATTTTGGTTAACCAATCAAATGCCTCCGTTGGTTCGCGGGAAAAATAGAAGATCAATCAAATCCGTCCTTTAGCGGGCTGAAAATTTTACTTTTCCACCCTAGGGCAGGAATTTTCTAATTTCCGAATAAGTATGATGAAAACTTTTTTTTAACCAGAAATATTCACATACGAAAGCATGCTTCTATAATACTTTTTTTTTTTTCAAACTAAGCATGAAAAATGCAAGGGGCAAGCATTTTACAGCAAGCATTATTTTTCTATCTTTGCTTGAAGCATAAAAGGGCATAAAATGGTATATATTTTTCTGTTTTTAATTAAAAAACTCTGAAACTACTGGACCGATTTAGATGAAACTTGGTATGAGGATACATTGATTCATTAACCGTAACATAGGATACCATTTATCCCGATATTCGCACGGGATCGGGATTTACGCGAGAATAAATGCTACTAGTTTAAATATATAAAATGCTTTGAGCATAATTGCATGTATATAATTTTATAAGCATATTTTGTAAATAAGGAAAAATATGTAAGTATTAGCAAATATTGTAAAAATCAGCGGGTAGACGGGGAAATTCCCCTTCGACCCACTGGTAGGTTAAGGCGGTGGGTGCACGGGTACACGACTTAAGAACATTTTGTATATATTCATAGTTTTTAGTAGCTTTAGTGCATTTATTTAGTTTTTAGAATGTATAGCTTATTTGGATGTGAGAAGTTTTAAAGAATAATTTGTGGCCTTATTTAACCTTGTTTATACCTAATTATACTTTAAAACTACCCTCAATTTAAGGATTTAAATTCTTTAATTGCATATTTTTTACATAAATAGAATATACAGGGTTATAGGTAATTATACTAGCAAGCCGTTGAGGGCCACTTCAGCTAGCCTAGCATGACGACCAAAACACGATACGATAAAGCTATATCACGCGATATAACTACATCAACTCTCAAAATATGATACATAAAGCCGCCATGTTGAATTTTTATCATAATTTTTGTCGCAATTTATAATAAAAATTCAACATGGCGGCTTTATGTATCATATTTTGAGAGTTGATGTAGTTATAACGCGTGATATAGCTTTATCGTATCGTGTTTTGGTCGTCATGCTAGGCAGGCTGTGCACCTAAACAAAAACTATTTTTTACGACTTTTGTCAGAACCTAATACATAATATCCCATAAAAAAATTAAAAGTGTTTTAAGAGGTAAAGTACCCGGCTCTCTCTCCATACAAACGTAGTCGACTGTTTTCTCCCTGAATAATGACACTAGAGCAAAAATTTTTTAGCATAAAACTTATAACTGCCATGAGCATCCCCCTATGTTTTGTTTTTTAACTCTTACTTTCTATGATAATTAGAAAATGAAAAAAACCAAGACAAAGGCATAGTCATGGCAGTTATAAGTTTTATGCAACAAAAATGTTTGTGCTAGTGTCATTATCCAGGGAGGAAACAGTCGACTACGTTTGTATGGAGAGACAGCCAGGTACTATCGTCTTAAATGTCTAGTCTAGTACTGTCTGGCCATTTTCTATGTCTATGCGGCACATAGCGCACGCGGCGTGGGCGCGACATTTCGCCCGCGCTTTACCATACATACTATGATTGATTCTGTGGCCTATGTAGAGTTGAGTATTATATAAACTGATGGATTTAATTTATTATTTTTGTCTAGATTTTTTTATTATAATGAATTTCCAAAAGTCGTAAAAAAATAGTTTTTTTGTGTGCACAGAAGTATCCCTCAACGGCTTGCTAGTATAATTACCAATAACCCTGTATACTTTGCTAATCATACTAGCAAGCCGTTGAGTGCCACATCTGTGCACCTAAACAAACAACTTTTGTTCTACGACTTTGTCTTTAAATATATATTTTTTAATTTTAGTTTATATTAATACGAAAGTCAGCTGATTTAAAACAAAGGTCATTCAGACTTAGAACTTAGGACTTAGTAGATAAAACTTAAAAAACAAATGGTTGTCTGTAAAGTCGGTTTACGGACGATCATTTTACGTGATAACGTCATAAGAAAACATTGATGGTAACCATAGCAACGATAATACTTTGCTATGGTTACCTTGTTAATAACACTCACGTTCCCGTAACGACGTTGCCTTGTCAATAACGTGAGCGATGACGTCACACTTTTTTGTAGGTATACACGTAGCGCAGCGAATGTTGGCCTCTGATGGAAAGTAGAAGGGGTATGCGCAGAACTCAATTTTCATATAAATATCGAGTTCTGCGCATACCCCTTCCACTTACCGCAGAGGTCACCATTCACTGCGCGAGGTATACATCAATTTATAAGGCGTTATCACGTCAAAAATAAGTATAATCATAAGGTTAATGACCTCTCCGTGTATGGAACAGCTGATTGTCAGTTAAAATATAATCAAAATTTTCAAAAAATAAATCGAATTCCAAAAGCGTAGAACAAAAGTTGTTTGTTTAGGTGCACAGAAGTTGCCCTCAACGGCTTGCAAATATTATTATGATTACCAATAACCCTTTAAAAATTTGAGCATGTAAATATTATATAAATAAATTATATTTAGCTTAACGGGGGCGTAGTGTTGCCAAATTTTAGAAACATTTCGCTTGCAATACAAAGCTTGCTCAGTAATGTTGCCATTTGTAAATATAGGTAGTTTATCGCTCCGCATCGCATGGTTTTGGATATTTAGTTATTTTACCTACATTATTAAATTATTACCAATTTTTTAATTGTTAAAACTACAATTTTTTCAAAGTTTTCTACTTTTTTATTCTAAATATTTTTAAAGATCTAAACATACATAGGGACAGACAGCGGGAAGTGTCTTTATTTTATACTATGTATATAGTGATTTATTGTTATTTATTTATTAAAAACCTTAAAACTTCGTTCTACATTAAATATATATGTCAGATCCGAAGTATTCAAGCAGCCATTTTCTAATGACATAGTGTGGGCGTGTGTGGGTAACGTGCAAAAATGACGAATTCTCTTTTACAATCACTTTACTTAATCGTTAATTTTACAATGTACATACAAAACGAAATAAGCCACTTAATTGAGGATAGGTATCGCACGCATAGCCTGTATTTTCACATCGAATCGAAGCGCAGAGACAGTTCTGTGTTGTCACACCGAATGTCGAGGTGATGTCTACCCAGCAACACTCGGCCGACTTCACGGCTCTGCCCAGACACGTCGTCGGAGTGAAGTTAGCACCGCTTGACGCGTCTTCCGTTTCGATTTAAATAAACCGGATACGATATATATTTAAACAATTAATTTAAATAGGTTTTTATATTATTTTCCGTAAATATAGACTAATTTAGGATACTAATTTAAATATTAGGTATTGAGATTTTCTCACTAGTTTTTTTTAAATAAATTTTTGAATACTCCTAAACTTTCAATCGTTGTGACGTCACCAATGGCGTAATATCAATGTCTTCCATTGCCTAAGTTGTGTGAAAAAAAAGTAAGTCCATATCATGGATGTATCAACTGTCATTTGATTTTTTATTTCTTATGGCACATGTCGATTTCGGCATAACGCCGATGGTGACGTCATCAGAGTGCAAGTGAAGGTCAAACATATTTAATCGAAAAAATGCTACATCGTCGTTTATTTTTGATTAAATGTTTAAATATACAGGTTTATTAGTAACTAGCGACCCGCCCCGGCTTCACACGGCTATATTATGCATGTATTATACATATAAACCTTCCTCTTGAATCACTCTATCTATTAAAAAAACAGCATCAAAATCCGTTGCGTAGTTTTAAAGATTTAAGCGTACAAAAGGAAATAGGGACAGAGAAAGCGACTATGTAGTGATAGTGATGATTATACTAGCAAGCCGTTGAGGGCCACTTCTGTGCAACTAAACGTCTACGACTTTTCTAAATTCGATATTTTTTATTTTGAGGTTAAGTTTACCTGAAAATCATCTGTTCCATACACGGAGAGGTCATTAACCTTACAATTTTACTTATTTTTGAAGTTTTATCTACTGTTCTTAGTCTGAATGACCTTTGTTTTAAAAAATCAGTCGAATTTATATAACCTCAAAATTTTCATATTTTTTTCGAATTTTCCAAAAGTCGTAGAACAAAAGTTGTTTGTTAAGGTGCACAGAAGTAGCCCTCAACGGCTTGCTAGTATAATTACCAATAACCCCGTAAAAATAAATAAATAGATAGATAAACACGTTATTTGTACAACACAGAAAACGTTGAAAAAATCAAAGAGGGCAAGAAAGCTTATCTATCTTCTATCTATAATATAAAAATCAATTGCTGTTCGTTAGTCTGGCTAAAACTCGAGAACGGCTGGACCGATTTGGCCAATTCTTTTTTTGTTGTGTTTGTTGTAGTCCAGGGAAGGTTTAAACGGTGAGTACTTACGCGGGTGAAACCGCGGGGCGCAGCTAGTCTATAATATAAAAATCAATTGCTGTTCGTTAGTCTGGCTAAAACTCGAGAACGGCTGGACCGATTTGGCCAATTCTTTTTTTGTTGTGTTTGTCGTAGTCCAGGGAAGGTTTAAACGGTGAGAAAGATCGGACTTGCGCGGGTGAAACCGCGGGGCGCAGCTAGTAAAAAATAAAAATATATTTTTTTTAAATTAATAAAAATAAAAATCCAAATTCCAGGTAGAAATAACCCCATGGCACTCGTCAATGCACAACATGGGCTTCGCATTCAACCGAACAGTCTGGTCGAACGTTATGGAATTGCAATCGCAGTTCTGCGCGTACGACGATTACAACTGGGACTATTCCCTGCTGCACCTCTCACAGAACAGACCCGGCCGGGACAAGTTTAAGGTTATACTGTGCAAGGGGCCAAGGGTGTTCCATATTGGGGAGTGGTAAGTTAAAAAAATTCGAATAATTCCCCATGGTCCTACCAAACGTTTCTCTTTGGAACCACCAATGCTTCCCCAATGAACCCTCTTTTTCTGTTTGATCCTAGCACGTTTCCCCCTAAGCTCACTGAGTTTTCTCTCTGGACCCACTGTTGTATTCCCCTGTGCCTACCAAGGTTTCCTTGTAAACCCACCAAGGTAATCCCCTCGAACTTACCTTATGTTTCGTTGTGAAAACTGATTGTCACCCCATCTTCCTCATTGACCTACTAAAAGTGTATTGTGTTTCTAACTAACGCACTAATGACAACAGAAGTCCATGACATTGTTTAAATTACAAAATACCCTCAAAGTAACTCAAAATTCCTTCAAAGTCAGCTTCTGGTATTCCTGAAAATTATATTTTTTGTATTTTATTTTATTTCAAATTTTATTTCAATGTTATTTATGAGAATTGGCCTTCTGGTTATATTGGTTTAATTAGCTTCATTTTGAGTTCAATTTGAGAAAAAACATTAAAAAACTGATGTCATAAATCTACCTCTTCGTCACCCTATCCCATAAATCTTCAAAGTTTCCCCCTGGGTCCACCAAGCCTTTCCCCGTGGACCAACCTTAGTTATTCTTACAGTGGCATCCATCATAAGAAATCCAACTGCAACGCGTCAACTGTCATATCTAAAGTACAGAAGCTATTGAAGAACGCAAAGCAGTACATGTTTCCTAGTCGTGTTACGGCAACCGTCACTTCCGGTGGTCCGAAGCATAATAAGAAGTTAACAAAGGGGAACGGCGGATGGGGGGACATACGGTAAGTTATTTGCTTTGATTTTTCAAAAAGATAAAGTAGACGTAGA
The DNA here is from genome assembly GCA_907269075.1 of Idaea aversata. NCBI lineage: Eukaryota > Metazoa > Arthropoda > Insecta > Lepidoptera > Geometridae > Idaea > Idaea aversata. The sequence continues at coordinate 2,300,025 of OU026083.1, forward strand.
CGACCCAGTTGGCACAATGGTCACCATGCCGGACTGCCAAACACAGGGTTGCGGGTTCGATTCCCGCCTCAGACAAGTATTTATGCTTAGATATTATGTCTGTGGTCTGGTTGTTTCTATGTATTATAAGTATATATTTACAAATGAAAAGTATATAAGTAGTACATCCGTTATCTAGCACCCATAACACAAGTCTAGTTACTTAGTTTGGGGCTAGATGGCGATGTGTGGAATGTCCTGCAATATTTATTTATTTATTTATATTAGAAATTTTAAATTTACAACAAAGATTTTTTTTTGTTTTTGTTTGTAACGAATATGCTCCGAAACTACTGGACCGATTTAGATGAAACTTGGTATGAGGATACATTGATTCCTTGGGAGTAACATAGGCTATTTTTTATCCCGATATTCCCACGGGATCGGGAGGTACGTGGGTAAAACCGCGAAGCGCTGTTAGGTATAAAAATATGAATTACAAATTGAAGTGTTTTCCCTTGGACCCACCATTTGCTTGCATCGGAATTCCCGTAGATTCACTCAGCCGCATCGGTGGGTCCAATAGTCTTCTTTGTCCACAAGAGAATCTCAACAATTTGTAATTTATATTTTTATGGCCAAACTATTGTTGTCTGCTATGTTCCGGTTTGAAGGTTTACATTGCCATCTAGCCCAAAATCAAGCAACTAGGCTTGTAATATGGATGCCAAACAAATTGTAATATACTTATTATACATACAGAAACACTTAAACCACAAACATCTTTAGAATATTATATAAATACTAGCTGTCCCGGCAAACGTTGTTTTGCCATTTACAAAAAAAAAAAACTGAAAGAAACAAAATAAAAAATAGATGTTGGCCGATTCTCAGACCTACTGAATATGCTCACAAAATTTCATGAGAATCGGTCGAGCCGTTTCGGAGGAGTTCAACTTCGAACCCCGTGACACGAGAATTTTATATATATAGGGATTTCACCATGGGACGCCAACTAGCTACTTTCTGCGTTTCTGGTGGTTGGTCGAAGGGGCAATAAATTAAACAAAACATATTAAAAAACTACTAAAAATAAAGGGCGTTCATAGGGGGGCCACGAGACCTTCCGATCTTATTTTAAATTAGCGATTATCAGCTCCCCCAGTCCAGGGGAGCCGTTAATCGTGAGATAGTTCTTGACAGGGGGGACCTTTGAGCGTAAGGTAGCCATTGGGGGAGCAGTAAAGCGTAAACCATAAATAAATTATTTTTGAAATTAAATACTTATTTACTTTTAACCTTTTTTTCCTTTTGCATTGAAATATTTGTTTTTACTTTGTTCCAGAGATCAACAACTATGCACAAATATGACTAAAATCGGCAGAGAATTTAGAAAATACTATATTTACTGATTCTCTATGTAAAATGCTTTTAAAAATACACTTAATCCAGATTTTTATAATTCCCGATAGCCCTACCGCTTTACACGTTCATTGCCAAACACTGAAAGTCCGTGGTACTCCTCAACTTTTGTTTTTTTATACCGACGCAATAAATGCGTGGATGCCACTGGTAGGTCTACGGGGAATGCCAGTGTTTTTTGTTTTTATCGATAGTCTTACTGTTGAAATATTTAGATATTTGTAGGGTACAGGGATATTCTACTGGTAGGACTATGGGCGATAATCATTCTATATAATGTTACCTATATTTGTTGTTTTTTTTTGTTTTTAAAGAATACTATCGTTAATAAAACAAAATGGCGGCGGAATTGTTTGTTATATGAAATATTGTACGTTTCATCTTTTGTTTTGTAAATATTATAGTGTATTTAAGCTTTAAAATAAATTGTATTATGTATTTTAAACACATAAATTTAATAATTTCTGGCACAAAATAATAATTGTAATTGGGCTCTGCGGTCTTATCTGCGTAAGAAATGGCCTTTGGATGAAATAAATTAGTTTAAACGTCAGAATGTTCAGAAGGCCAATTCTCGTAAATAACATTGTTCAAATTACATTTCAATATAATTTCGATCTCAAATAATACCCTCAAAGTTAGCTTTTTGTACAAAAAAAAAATCTTTTGCAATCGAAATGTAATCGGGATGATATTGAAATGTAATTCAAACAAAATTCTTTACGAGAATTGGCCTTCAGGTGTCTAAAAAAATCGACTAAACTTTCACATTTATAATATTAGTTAAAATCCTCTTTTGCAAATATTTTAAAAAGAATTTAGCACAAATTCGACAAACACTTTGATAATAAAATTCCCCATGGCACTACTGATATTTTAGCGTGGTAGTGCTATGGGTACTGAATAGCACAAACTATGTAACTATTAATAAATATGTATGCAAAAAAACCTTAAAGTAAAAACCTTTTTAAATCATTTTATTATAAGGAACTAATAAGAACCAATATTTATCGTTCCTAATTTTAAAATAAAAAAGGTCTTTTTGGAGTTTACTCCTTAAGAATCGCTTTTATTTAAAGCGCTCAGTTGAAAAGAATGATGGCAAGACATACACAAATAGAAAAAAAAATGAAATCGGTTTTCCTAGAATAAATAAATAATTTATATAGTATATTAATGGTGCCCGCACATTGATACGCGCCGAGCGCTCCGAATTTTTGCAGTCCACGGAAAAAGGTACCTTATAGTAATAGAGATAAGGTACATTTATTCATTTATTTATTTCTGAGTCGGCCGCCTCTGACGATGCGGATGACTCTGATGACGTCATCGGAATGATGACGTCATCACGTCGACGTCGTCAATGTTTTTATTTCCTTTATCAGCATCTGACGCCATTACACTTTAGGAACTTCAAGAACCTAACCTCAACCATGTAAATTTCGTTCAAGGTTTTGCCATTATTCTTTGATTAGCAGCATAATCTAGTGTTAATTTTCGACGCAGCGCCATCTAGTGGGACGTAATGGAACTTTTTTGTTTTATTTAAGATTAGGTAATACCTAATTTCACAGAATACATTATTATAAGTATTAAAATATTCCATCCTGTATGTAATTTAATAAAAGTATTAATTTTGTACGATTCCCCGTGTTGCCATTGCTTGCTATACCAGTGGCAACACTGGGAATTATCAACGACCCCGATTGTTTTGCAGTTGTAACACGGGGAATTACCTATGTTGCCCCATCAATTTTAATTGCAGCTTGTCATTACAGTGGTAACATAGATCATTCCCCGTTGATCCCCTGCAATTATGGTGATAAAGTGTATCCATTAAAATTGAAGTATTTCCAAGCATTATTTTGTATTTAAAACAATTGCCTTAGTACATGTACTTACATATTTTTTAATTTTAGATATTAAATTTGGTATAAATACCAAACTTTTTTTTATTCCCACTAGTCAAATTCTAAATAATATTGTAGGACATTCCATACAGCGCCATCTAGCAAATAGCTAAGCAACTAGGCTTGTGTTATGGTAGCTAGACAAGATAGAATACTTATATAGTTATTTTTGTAAATACTTAAACAACCTAAATAAAAAAACTTAGTTGAACTATTGGGAATAAATGTTCAACGATTGAACTATTTAGTTGTACTAGTGGGAAGTATCCATTTGTTATAAATTCTGGAGGATAATAAAAATAAAATACATGGTAATTTTAGTAGTTTAGATAGTATGGTCGAACAAATTCTGTTTTTTTTTTGTTATTTTTCAACAAAACACCAAATTGTTATTTTATCCAATTAATAAGAAATAATATAACTAGTCACGACTTTTTTGAAAATTTTACTATTTTTTGTCTTTACTGTATTCAAAAGAAAAAAACTATAAAAACTTTTAAAGCTTGTCAAAAAGTTGGTCCACGGACCCAAAAAAAAAGACCCCTGGTCCACCTAAACAATTGTTAGACCATGATCTCTCGTTAGAGGGCCGTGGTCCAGTTAACTTAGAAAAAAGTTAGGCGACCTAACCCTCAACCCTAAAAAAAGATGCTCTTTTTTACTTTTTTATTTGATTTTTGTTTTGTTTGACAAATAAGTATTTTTATCACAGTTGCTCATAAAGTGGATCTTATTAAACCGCTTTTAGGCTCATAATGCAACGTTTTTTTGTTAGAAACATGAATGATCTCCTTTATCTGGGTTATACTGTTTTGATGTATAGAAAAAGGTACCATCCAAAGAGTTTTTAAGCCTTGCTGGCTTAAAACTCTTTGTTGGTACCTTTTTTCTTCTTTTCAAAAGATTGTCTCTAAACTCTGATAACGAACGATAATATTACGTGATGACGTCTTTGAAAATAATTAAAAATTGAGTTTTGTTTTTATTTTGTTTTTTCTTAAGGTACAATATTTTTTCCTTACCATTATATTCTGTTTTTAACCGCCGACGCAAAAACAAATGAAAAAAACCCTAAAAAAATATTGTATGGCAGACGCTGTATAGGTTAAAAGTATTTTGCCTAGCCTTTCGGGAGTGTAATTAACAAAAAATAGTAAACATAACCTAAAATTCTTAAAAACTTTTTATTATTAAAATTTTAACAAATCTTTTTTTTTATTCGCATCTGTGATAAAAAACGTCGTACGATACACGTGTGAATTGATCATTCCATCTCGGCTTTTGTCACGCTCGCGTTCCGCTAGCGCGTCATAAACCGCCTCTATGGAATGATCAACTTTCCACACTTGTATCGCAATGTACTATTTTCAAAGTAAATAGGACCACGGATGTCTAAATAGGGGGTCGTATTCCAACAATTTTTCATTTGGAACATGGACCTTTTTATGGTCCCGTGGACCAACTAGTTAAACAGAGTAGTTGTACCACCACCACGTACTCAAATTAACGAGAAACAACAAAGCTAAAAAGACAAAAAGTACTATTATATTCAAAATAGATAATAATAGAAATAATCAAAAGTATATTACGTAATGTTTGTAATAATGAAATAAAATGTTTTTTTAAAACACGTTTATGTTTTTTATTAATGACCAGCGACCCGCCCCGGCTTCGCACGGCTGTATTATGCATGTATTATATCTAAAAACATTCCTCTTTTTTTTTTTTTCAGTTATGGCTTCGCACGGTTTGTGCATATAGCCAGTATCAAGTAATATTTTGCATCAAGTTATGGCCCGATTTACAGAAATCGGGCTCAAAGTGTTTCAAGATGGTCAAGTCGTCAAGTCACAGTTTGTCAAGTCAGGGGTCATAGTAAAGCGGTGGCTACTTTACTATAACCTTGTAGGAGATTTTGGAGGCAACGAGAAAAGTCCATGTTTGACACTGATTTTTACTTTCACTACACTTGTGCACTTTCACGGAACTAAATTAGATAACTTTCCACCAGAATTATACAATTTAACTCGGTTTACAACTAAGTTTCGTGTAAATAAAACTGCAGCACGACATGTTGTTGGCTCGTTCCCGCCAAAACCCCACCTTCCTCTTTAATCACTTTATCTATTAAAAAAAACCGCATCAAAATCCGTTGCGTAGTTTTAATGATCTAAGCATACATAGGGACAAAGGGACGGCGAAAAGTGACTTTATTTTATACTATGTAGTGATTACATCACATGTCAATGCCACGAGGCCATACACGCTACGGTTTACCGGAGAGGTAATCTGTGCAGGTATGCCTGCGCAGGTCAACCGAACAATGGTAGCGTGTATGGGGACGTTCCGGTGTATCGGAGCGGTCTTCAGTTCTCTTTGCGACCGTACGGTGTCACTCGAAAGAATCAATTTTCGATCTTGCGCCGGTCGCCTGCGCAGGTTCAAAAACCTGCACAGGTCTATTCCCACACACATTCCGGTCTACCTGCGCAGGCATACCTGCACAGATTACCTTTCCGGTAGACCGTAGTATGTATGGCCTACATTAGGTGGAGATACCTATTTTTGGATTTCGCACCTCAAAGATTAAAAAGGAACCATTTTAAGATCATTTTCTTGTCCGTCTGTCACCATCTAAAGTTTGCCACCTAAAGCAGAGCGCTTCATTCGCTCGGCCACTAACTAAAAGTTGCTACTGTGTGCGCAGAGGTTTAAAAAAAACAAAAATATTTAAAAATCAATGTTTATTTCTAACAATTTTTATATATTGGCACGCTTTGGACTTAATATTTTCACTTAAAATGAATACTTAATTACTAATAAAATTTAAGAAAAGTCAAACTTAATCATGTAGTAAACAATGTTCCCCGTAGCCCTACCATGAAGTTCTACTAGGAGAACCAAAGGGAAATGCCATCCCGATAATAAAGAAATTAAAATATGATAAACTATATACCATTTTAAGGTACAAGAAACTTAATATCTAAAAAACAAACTAAAAAATGATTATTTTTTCTTGTTAGTCATAATCATAAGCAAAGCATGTCGCACTTAGAATCGTTCCTAAGTTAAACTTTAGTTAATTTGTGTCAACAAAGAGCAGTGTTGGCCTAGCCTCTTGTTATGGGCCGGCCAAGATTCGAACCCAAGATCTTGGGAATACAATCGAGGTATCTTCCACTAGGGCAACACCGCAAAAGTCATGGGTTAAGCTGAAAGGGTACCGACGCTCTCTCCATACAAACGTAGTCGACTGTTTCCTCCCTGGATAATGACACTAGCACAAATATGTTTGTGCCATTAAACCTTTAAGGCCCCTCGCCCACGGCGACTTTTTGTAGCGATGCAGTAGCGATGCTGTCGCGCGTTCGCATCGATACAGTCGCAATGCGATCGCTAGCTGTGTGCCCTCGCCCACATAACCACGATTCAGTCGCGATACCGTCGCGCTTCTGTCGCGATGCAAACGCGATTCAGTACGGTTTGTATGACTTATTCGACGTTTTGCCGACACGGTCGCGCGTTTCGGTCGCGATGCTGTAGCGCGTTTGCATCGCTTCTGTATCGCGTTGCAAATGCGACTAACACACGTTAGTAGCGATGCAAACGCGCGTTTGCATACAAAAAGTCGCCGTGGGCGAGGGCTCTAACTGCCATGACTATTGACATGGCCATAAGTTTTGGTTTTTTTCATTTTCTAATTATAGAAATTAGGAATTAATAAACAAAAAAAAACAAAACATAGGGGCACGGTCATGGCAGTTATAAGTTTTATGCAACAAAATATTTGCTCTAGTGTCATTATCCAGGGAGAAAACCGTCTCGACTACGTTTGTATGGAGAGAGCCCCCGGTACCCTTTCCTCTTAAAGTCCCACTTGAAAAAATTAGTTCTTATTTTTGGAAAATATTAATTGAACTCTAGGGTACAGCTAAGCCAAAAATGCATCGGACACCGCAGTGCAGTGCGAGCGAGACCAGATGCGGTCACTTTGATTTGACCAATCACAATCACAAAACAAAAAATCTTAATGCGGTTCACAGAATACATCTACTTACCAAGTTTCAACAATAATATACTAACTGTTCTTTTAGTTTCGGAAAAAGTGGCTGTGACATACGGCAGACAGACAGACATGACGAATCTTTAAACTATAAGGGTTCCGTTTTTTGCCATTTGGCTACGGAACAACAAAAAAACAACACAACTGACTTCACTACATAGTATAAAACAAAGTTGCTTTCCGCTGTCTATCCCTATGTATGCTTAAATCTTTTTTATTCTTATTCTCTGTACAAGTTAGTGTTCTTATGTTTATTTTATCAACATCTCAACTGTACTAAATATTTATTTTTGTTATTTGCTTGTCCATATAAATGTTTAATTCTTAGTATGCGCGATTTGGCATAGCCGTACCCTTACTAAATATCTTAATAATCATCACTGCTACTACTTGTATATTCATCATTTTCATCGCTATCATTTTCATCGCTATCATTTTCATCGCTATCATATTCACTGCTTTCATTTTCACTTGAAGATTCCTCCTCCCATTCTTCTTGAAATTCCTTATAAATGTGCATAGCAGCGCGTGCGTCTTCTACGGCGTTGTGATAACCATCCTGGATTGTCCAGCCTATATGCTCATAAGCCAAGTTCTTCAATGATGGGAATCCTCTTTCCTACAATAAAATAAATAGAAAATAAAATATCATCACTACATAGTATAAAACAAAGTCGCTTTCTCTGTCCCTATCTTTAAAACTACGTAACGGATTTTGATGCGGGTTTTTTTAATAGATAGAGTGATTCAAGAGGAAGGTTTATATGTATAATACATGCATAATATAGCTGTGCGAAGCCGGGGCGGGTCGCTAGTAATAATATAAAATAGTTTTTAGCAGTAGGGAGGGGGGGCCGCCCCGGGAAAACTTGGGCACAGGTGGATTTTTCACGACCTAGTTGGCACTATGGTCACCATGCTGGACTGCCAAACACAGGGTTGCGGATTCAATTCCCACCTCAGGACAAGTATTTATGCTTAGATATTTGTCTGTGGTCTGGTTGTTTCTGTCTATTATAAGTATATATTTACAAAATAAAATTATATAAATAAATAAATATTGCAGGACATTCCACACATCGCCATCTAGCCCCAAGCTAAGTAACTACACTTGTGTTATGGGTGCTAGACAACGGATATACTACTTATATACTTTTCTTTTGTAAATATATACTTATAATAAATAGAAACAACCAGACCACAGACAAATATCTAAGCATAAATACTTGTCTGAGGCGGGAATCGAACCCGCAACCCTGTGTTTGGCAGTCCGGCATGGTAACCATTGTGCCAACTGGGTCGTCATATAAGTAGTATATCCGTTGTCTAGCACCCATAACACAAGTCTAGTTACTTAGCTTGGGGCATCTTAGATGGCGTGTGTGGAATGTCCTGCAATATTTATTTATTCAAGAAGGTAGTTAGAAATAAATATTTTTCGCTCAATTCTTTCATATCGTTACGTTTTAATTATGATGACAAAATGGCGGCAAATTATGAAATTACGACAGAGACCCATGCTACTCCACTGTTTATTAGATACTAGCTGCGTCCGTGGTTTCACCCGTATAAGTCCCGATCCCGTGGGAATTTCAAAATAAAAACTACCCTGTAAATCTTCCTCGATAAATGGACTATCCAACACAGTGAGAATTTATCAATTCGAACCAGTAGTTCCTGAGATTAGCGCGTTCAAAAATCTTCAGCTTTATAATATTAGTATAGATGTTACATTTCTGATTCCTCGTTGCCCTACTGAATGAACTTCTAGTAGGACGACGAGGAATGGTAGTTAACATTTTGTCATAATAAAAGGTCAGCCATTTTTCCATATGCCTACAGCAAAGAAATGGAATCAGTTGCCTGGCGTCTGTCTTTCCTGACGTGTACAATGTTGTGTGTCTTCAAGTAGAGAGTGAACAGATATCTTCTAGACACCGCGTGTTACATCTTAGGCCGCATCCTCACCTACCATCAGGCAGGTGGGATAGTGGTAAAATTGTCTGTAAAGTCGGTTTACGGACGATAATTTTACGTAATAGATAACGTCATATTATTATGAAACCGATGAAAAATTGAGAAATGTTTTATGTTATTCCTTTATAGTTTATTTTTCTTTTTTTTCCTTTATTTAAGTCTTCTAACCGTCACTCGTCACCATAACACAAGTCCAGATGAGCGATATCATTATTAAATACTCTCCTAATGTTACCACGACGCATGACGTCACACATCAGGAACGGGACGCATGACGTCACACGATATTTCGTCAGACACTTTTTTGTGAATTCAGGTGTTCCATCAATTTATTAGACACTAGCTGCACTCCGCGGTTTCACCCGCGTAAGTCCCAATCCCGTGGGAATATCAAAATGAAAAGTAGCCTATAGCCTTCCTCTATAAATGGACTATCCAAGACAAAAAGAAGTTTACAATTCGAACTATTAGTTCCTGAGATAAGCGCGTTCAAACAAACAAAAAAACTCTTCAGCTTTATAATATAAAGTATACATTATCACGTCAAAAAATACTTACAGTTCGGAAATAATGGGCCAAATCTCGCCTATTACCATGAGGATGTCCTAAACCCAAAGCCCTCAGGTCGTTATCCAGGGCATGTCCCACTAGAATCCTTCCACGGAGTATGTCGGCAACTTCACGGTGAACTTTTCTAAACTGTCTCCCACTTCGGAGGTGGTTTGCAGTGATTCCAGTAATATGGGTCCTGTAGTTTGTAACCTGAACAAATCAGGAAAAGAATTGAACTAAAAAACAAATGGTTGTCTGTAAAATCGTTTTACGGACGATAATTTTACGTGACAACTTCAAGAAACCGTTGAAATTTTTTAATTTTTACATTTTATTTTCCTTTAAATAAATCTTCTATTTGTCACTCGTCACCATAACATAAGCCCAAATGAGCGATATTATTTATCAAACAATATAAAACGAATACTAGACGCAATAGTGTTTGATTTATATTGCTGCGTGCTTTGTGACGTCACCGGAACATTTTTTTATATATTTTTTCCTATATAAGTCTTCTATTCGTCACTCGTCACACCATAACACAAGCAAATTATAAAACAAAGTCGCGTTCTCCGTCCCTATGTCACGTTGTATGCTTAAATCTTTAAAACTACGCAACGGATTTGATGGGGTTTTTTTTAATAGATAGAGTGATTCAAGAGGAAAGTTTATATGTATAATAGATGCATAATATAGCCGTGCGAAGCCGGGGCGGGTCGCTAGTTATTATTAAATAGGTACTCTGTTTCATAAGTTACCATGACGCATAACGTAACACAATATTACCGTGACACTATTTTGGGAATGCAGGAGTTCATCAATTTATTAGACAATATCCCGTCAAAAAATTTCAACTAACAACTAACATGGTTCATGAGATACAGCCTGGTGACAGACAGACGGTCAGTAGAATCTTAGTAATAGAGTCCCGTTTTTACCCTTTCAGTACAGAACCCTAAAAAGCGTAGAAATGTTGTGCAACTAAATAGCTGGTCCATCGGCCTTTAGTGGTCAAAATATTTTTTAGTGTTTCACTGTGGTACAACTGGTGTATCTAAACAGTTGGTCCATCGGCCTTTAGTGGTCAAAATATTTTTTAGAGTGTTTCACTGTGGTACAACTGGTGTATCTAAACAGTTGGTCCATCGGCCTTTAGTGGTCAAAATATTTTTTAGTGTTTCACTGTGGTACAACTGGTGTATCTAAACAGTTGGTTCATCGGCCTTTAGTGGTCAAAATATTTTTTAGTGTTTCACTGTGGTACAACTGGTGTATCTAAACAGTTGGTCCATCGGCCTTTAGTGGTCAAAATATTTTTTAGGGTGTTTCACTGTGGTACAACTGGTGTATCTAAACAGTTGTTCCATCGGCCTTTAGTGGTCAAAATATTTTTTAGAGTGTTTCACTGTGGTACAACTGGTGTATCTAAACAGTTGGTCCATCGGCCTTTAGTGGTCAAAATATTTTTTAGAGTGTTTCACTGTGGTACAACTGGTGTATCTAAACAGTTGGTCCACAGGCCTTTAATGGTCGAAACAGTTTTTTTTAAAGTGAGTGGGTTTGTGGTACAAGTTGGTAGAACTGGTGTATCTGATTAGTTGGACAACGGGCCCTTTATTAGTCATTTCAAACTATTTTTGTTGTAACATGTAAACATTAAAAATCAGTTTGAAGAGTAGGTAAAAAAAAAATGATCTCTTTAATTCTTGCGTGAGGATGGAGTAGATTATGTCCAGCACCTCTACTACCCTCTCAGCTTAGTCGACCTTGAACTTAAATTTAGCTAGATGGCTACCTCTAGCTAGATGAGTCTGGCCGGAAGACCAGCGCATGCTTGGCTGCAATTTATAGCTGAGGTCCACCCATTTGGGTCAGCACACGACTCCTCAACAGGCTCATTCACAAACCATCGGAAGGCTACCGAAACGAATAAAACTGAAAAGACAAGGATGGCAACACGTCAAAGATCGCGGGAGTGAAAGAGCAGCAACATGTTTTTTCGTTTCGGTTGCCTTCCGACGGTTTGTGAATCAGGGGGCAGGATTTTCCGAAATTCCCTACCCCTAAGGAGGTAAAAAAGGGGGGCAAAGTTTGTATGGGACGTGATTCCTTGGTCCAATCTACTTCAAATTTTGGATCAAAATTCTTTCGACTGCTACGCGGACGTAGTCGCAGGCAAAAGCTAGTTATCGATATAATCTATAGGGTAGTTGACCTTTACTTCTCGAAGTTTCTAGGTGATATAGATAAAAAACAAATAAAAAAAATTAATAAATATTTCAGGACATATTACACATCGCCATCCAGCCCCAAGCTAAGCAACTTAATGCTTGTGTTATGGGTGCCAGATAACGGATAAACTACTTATATACTTTTTTTTTTTTGTAAATATATACATATTATACATATAGGAAACACCCAGAACCAGAAACAAGAATTTATGGTCAGCATAAAACAAGAGTAGTAGGTAAGTTTTTGAAAAATCTAAAGAAGGTAGGTATAGCCTGTGCAACGAATGGTGATTGCCGGCGGAAAGTGGAAGGGGTATGCGCAGAAGTCAATTTTTAGGTCTGTTTGGCGGGGGGACAGGAGCGAAGGGAGGGTCAGTCATCGCTCTCTGTTCCGCACACACGTCTTTAGCCGCGCTCTGTCCCGCTCCCGCACGTCTAAGTACTGTCGCGCACATAAAAATTTAACATCACTCGGTTAACATTGCAGCCGTGTAGCTAACTTTACCCAGATCGAAAATTCAACTTTATACAGAAAAACTGCTAATCATTGGTGCAGGCATAGAAATCCATGTTCGTACCTTTGTTCAGTAAATGTACAGGACAGAATTAGTTCCGCTGTTTGAAATTCGCGCCAAAAACAATAGAAAATATAGATTTGACAGCAATCTGACAGTTTAAAGTGACAGTGACAGATTATCGATCAATAGAAGATCAGTAGTCAATAGGTAGTTGTTTCAATAAAAGGTAATTACATTAAAAGATACCAAAAAATATGTTTATTTAATTTGAGTTCCTTATAGTAGTCTATCTATAGTTTAATAGTGTAAATTACAGTGAATAAATATACTGTATAATAGTAATAGTACCTATTTAAATGAATGTTTTTCTGGTTGGGCAAAATCATATACGGTATGTAAACAAAGTATGACGGTTTGGCTGTAATAATTCTGTGCGCGATTGTACATGCGCAAACCATCCCCACCAATTTCCGCCAGCGATCACCATTCGTTGCACTAGGTGTATACATAATGTTTTGTTATCAAAACTAGCGACCAGCTCCGGCTTCGCACGGCTATTTTACGCATGTATCTATCTAATAAAAAAAACCGCATCAAAATCCGTTGCGTAGTTTTAAAGATACATACAAAGGGAAATAGGGACAGAAAAAGCTACTTTGTTTTAAACTATAACTTACGATTGGCTGTTTCACGTAGTAATTGTAAAAGCATTGCCCATATTCATTACATAAACTGACTTGAGCCAAGGCATTCTTTCCATTTTTACCGGTCACCATTTCACAGTCGATGGAAACTGCGTTTGTAATTTCAGGTCTCATTTTCACAGCCATTAATATAGTTTTCAAACTCTAGAGCATATAATTTGTAGGAGAACTATAGTTTTTACACTTTGTAGTGAGTTTTTGTTAATTTCTTGTATTCACTACGCAGAATAAAGAAAGCGAACGCAAGACAACTTCGATTTGAAGAGAAAATTTTAAAAATAGCCGAGATGTAAACTTTTTGTTCAGATATTTTTTTGAAAGCCTGATTTTTTTGCAAAATCATTGCGAGGTATCGCTAAGGGGAAAAACTTACGAAATAGGCTATCTGTATCTTATAATACAATAAATAATTGATATTTTAAAAAACGTAACTACATACTTTCTAACAAATTCGAGAATAAATACACAGACTTTCATGTCATGCATCCAAGGAAGTTCCATAATAGGCATATATCCGAACGTTTTCCGGAAACCCCAGAGCAAAAACAACAATGGTGTTGCCACCAGAAAAAATAAGTAAATTTACGTCTTGAGTTGCTCATGTTGCCTCTAAGAGAAAAACGATTTATGACTATTGAAGATACAAGCTATATTATTTAGTAAGTATTTCTTTTAAAGAATTGTAAAACAAAATTGCAATACATCGGAATATTTAAAAACAAGTTACCTAAGTTTTCTGAACTACTTTGGAATCGCTCGACAGATGGCACTTTTTCTTTATAACTTCCGTCTGGATATTGTTCGGATACATGCCTTTTTGTCCTAAGATAACTTTCATGATGCTTTCATGGTTGTCATTTAACTGCTAAATCTGTTTATTTTAGCCAGGCTTAGAAGATAAATTATGATTTTTTTCTACTACTATTTAATTAATTACTATTCTATTCTTTAAATTTTAAACCAATAACATTATTGCAAACAATCTTTCGAATATAAATAAAATATATCAGAACGAAAGATCAAGGATATCTCTAATCTTTCTCTCTCTCACTCTTACTTTGCAATTTTCTTCTCATTTTCAATTCAAAGAAGTCGTTGTTTGCTTCTGAAATCTAGCTGTAAAGTTTCCAGAATTCTGCTAAAACAAAAGCCGTAAAAAAAAGCCTAAAAATCATAATTCCGTGATTAAAACAGAAAAATCAACAAAAACACAGTTTAAAAGTGTTAAAACTATAGTTTTTGAACAAAATAACTTTTAAAAAGTTTGTAAAACATAGTTTTTTGTTTAACTTATTGTTGTGAAAATGAGACCAAAATTAACTGACACCGTGTCATTAAAATGCGGTATTGTTATGGGTTTGTACGGGAAGTATTTAGGCGCACAAGTAGCCATATGCAATGAGTATGGACAATGTGTATATAATTATTATATGAAACGTTTATACGTAAGTTATTTTAATTAATTACTTACTTTCTTTTGTATGTACAGTCACATTACCAATTAGCTGAACCCCACGTGACCTAGAGCTCACTCGCTCTCAAATCTGTAAGGTTGTAAAGTAATGTTACCTGATTCTGTTTTTTTAAACAATATACTATAGGTACAATGCAATATACAACATTATATTGTATTGTTTTATATACAACATAAAAAATTAACAAAATAGGTAAATACTATATTTTTTACAGATATGTGAATGATCTCTGGGTCACGTGGGGTTCAGCTAAATGGTAATGTGACTGTACCTATCTCCCCCTCTCAGCTTAGTCGACCATGTCCCGAGGAGAGAACTTGTCAATACTTCTGGAGCCAACTAAGCCGCGGGTTTCATCACGATGTTTTCCTTTACCTACCATAAGAGCAATGTCAATTAGCGCACATAATATTTTCATAAGAAAAATTCATCAGTGCACGGCCGGCCGATATTTGAACCCACAACCTTCAGAATGAAAGTCGAGGTATCTACTACTAAGCCAAAACCGCCCTTTAAATTCTTATTTTATAAGGGTTCGATTCCCGCCTCAGACATGTAAGTATTTATGCTTAGATATTTATTTCTATGTATTAAAAGTATATATTTACAAAAGAAAAGTATATAAAGTGGTATATCCATGCACCCTTAACACAATCTAGTTACTTAGCTTGGGGCTAGATGGCGATGTGTGGAATGTCCTGCAATATCTTTTTCTAATATAATATACTAGCTACGTCCCGCGGTTTCACCCGCGTAAGTCCCGATCCCGTGGGAATATCGGGTTAAAAAGTAGCCTATGTGTTAATTCAGGTCTTCAGCTATCTAGATACCGAGTTTCATCGCAATCGGTCCAGTAGTTTTTGTGTGAAGGAGTAACAAACATACACACACACAAACTTTCACATAAATTTATATTATTAAGTAGGATAGGATAAATTACGTGTCACGTTGTTTGTGCGCGATGGACTCCTAAACTACTTAACCGATTTTAATCAAATTTGCACACCGTGTGCAGTTTGATCCAACTGGAAAGATCGCTTACATCTTAATATATCCCGATATTCCCGCGGGATCGGGAGTTACGCGGGTGAAACCGCGGAGCCCAGCTACTTTTTTTTTATTTTTTCTTCAGTTATGGCTTCGCACGGTTTGTGCATATAGCCAGTATCAAGTAATATTTTGCATCAAGTTATGGCCCGATTTACAGAAATCGGGCTCAAAGTGTTTCAAGATGGTCAAGTCGTCAAGTCACAGTTTGTCAAGTCAGGGGTCATAGTAAAGCGGTGGCTACTTTACTATAACCTTGTAGGAGATTTTGGAGGCAACGAGAAAAGTCCATGTTTGACACTGATTTTTACTTTCACTACACTTGTGCACTTTCACGGAACTAAATTAGATAACTTTCCACCGGAATTATACAATTTAACTCGGTTTACAACTAAGTTTCGTGTAAATAAAACTGCAGCACGACATGTTGTTGGCTCGTTCCCGCCAAAACTCCAGCTACTTTATTTGTATTTAATTTCAGGTGGAAGACCACAGAACCCATATAACTGGAATCACTCCGAACCACCTTCAGAGCGGTAAACGGGTCAGCGTAGTTAAACATGAAGTTGCCGACATCATCCGAGACAGGCTTCTAGTCGGATACAATTTGGACGATGATCTGAGCATTCTAGGTTTGGGACACCCAGAGTGGAATAGACGAGACTTAGCAGATTATTTTGAAAATGTAAGTACGTACCTAATTTAACGGGCTGTTCTGCAACATTATTTTCCCGGATCATAATCGCGTACTTTTTTATTTTTATATCTCTTACTTTGACGTTTCGAGTATGTTACAATAGTCATCTTATCTTGTAAAAATATTTGTTTTTGACGCATTATCCTCTAATAAACGATCTTTTATTATGCCTAAATGAAACAACTCCCATTCCCCGTCGTCCTACTAGAAGTTCATTCAGTAGGGCAACGAGGAATCGAAAACCTTACATCTATACTAAGATTATAAAGCTGAAGAGTTTGTTTGTTTCAACGTGCTAATCTCAGGCACTATGGTTCGAATTGAAAAATATTTTTCTGTTGGATAGTCCATTTATCAAGGAAAGCTTTAGGCTATATCACATCATGCGGCGACCAATAGGCGACAATATCCTATTTTTTTTCAACGAATTGATAAAAATAGGATACTTTTATCCCGATATTCCCACGGAATCGGGAGTTACGCGAAAGAAACCGCGGAACGCAGCTTTTTATTAAACTTTTTAATTTAAATTGTAGGAAAGGGGATTCATCCCATCATTGAAGAACTTGGCTAACGAGCATATAGGCTGGACAATCCAGGATGGTTATCACAGTGCTGTAGAAGACGCACGCGCAGCTATGCACATTTATAAGGAATTTGAAGAAGAATGGGAGGAGGAATCTTCAAGTGAATATGATAGCAGTGATTACTAAGAAGCGGTGAAAATGATAGTAGTAGGTAAATATGACAGCATTAAAATGATAGCATTGAAAATTATAGCAGCAAATATGACAGTATTTAAAAATTATAACAGTAAGAAATGATAGCAATTAATATGATATAAGTTAAATATGACAGCAGTGAAAATGATAGCAGAGAAAATGATAGTAAATATGATACCATCGAAATTGATAGCAATGACAATGATAGTAATTAAGTTTAACAAGACTTTTAGCAAATAAGGATTAGATGTAGGTTCCTTGATAGAAATTTTACATAAAGGAAGCTAGAAAAAACTGAACTGTTAGACGTAAACCCCATAGCTCAGCTGGTAAAAGGGTCGTGATGAAGCAGGGTCCTAGGTTAAAGTTCCGTTGGGGCAAACGTTTTTAACAACGTTCAGACAGAAGTGTTTCTCAGAAACAATTACTTTTTTGTTTTCTAAATTGATTATCTTAAGAACGCCTTTGAGTGCGAATCGTTTGGGTGCTGATGACGGACATAAAAATTAATATTTTTTTTTAATTTTATCTAGTGCGAATCGTAAGGATGCCAATGACGAAAATGAAAATAATCATATTATTATATATTTTTTAAATTTGTTACTTAATGTCACAAGAGCGAGGCATTGATTAACTAAAGCTTCGCTTAGGATAGATTCTAAGTGCGACTCGTTGCTCGGATGCTAATGACGAAAATGAAAAAATATTTTTTTTTAATTTGTTACCTACTTAATGTCACAAAAGCGAGGCATAGATTAACTAAAGCTTCGCTTAGGATAGATTCTAAGTGCAACTCGTTTGGATGCTAACGACGCAAATGAAGAAATTATATATTGTTTTGTTTTAATGTCACAAGAACGAGGCATTGATTAACTAAAGCTTCACTTAGGAAAGACTATAAGAGCAATACTTTAGGACGCTAATGACAAAAATGATTCCAAAAAAAATTAATATTTTATTAGTTTCTTTATATAGCTTTGAAGAGTGCGGCATTGTTTAACTAAAGCTCCACTTAGGAACAATTCTAAGTGCGACTCGTTAGGATTCTAATTACTGTTTTTTTTGTTTCTTTATATCATTTAAAACAGTGAAGATTTTATTAACTAATACTTCGCTTAGGAACTATTCTAAGTGCGACTCGTTTGGAAAAAAATATATAATCATTATTTTAAATTTGTTTTTAGTTAAGTTTCTTTGTGCCTTAAAAAGGTAGTTTGTTTTTAATATTTTTATTGTCACGAAGAGTTTCCCGTTAATTCTACTACTAGAAATCCGTGGTGGGTCTACGGGGAATAAGACATTAATAATAATGATTAAGTTTGACTTTTTTAAAGTTTTTATTTGTTTGTAAGTATTAATTAGTAAAATAATTACAAGAAATTGTATAATCCAAAGAAATAAACAATTTTTTTTTTTAATTTTTACGAGTTTTTTTTTTGTTTGAAAATACGAATATTCTCCGAAACTACTGGACCGATTTTGATGAAACTCGGATAAGTAGATGGAGAAGGACATGGGAGCACCATTTAATTTATTTTCTGTTTTTAGTATTTGTTGTTATAGCGGCAACAGAAATACATCTGTGAAAATTTCAACTTTCTATCTATCACGGATCATGAGATATAGCCTGGTGACAGACAGACGGACAGTTAAGTCTTGGTAATAGGGTCCCGTTTTTTTGTGTGAATCAGAATGGCGGGTGTACTGATGCGAATCAGAATGAAACAAAAATAAATAAATATTTCAGGACATATTACACATCGCCATCCAGCCCCAAGCTAAGCAACTTAATGCTTGTGTTATGGGTGCCAGATAACGGATAAACTACTTATATACTTTTTTTTTTTTGTAAATATATACATATTATACATATAGGAAACACCCATAACCAGAAACAAGAATTTATGGTCAGCATAAATACTTGTTCCCGGCGGGAAACGAACCCGCAACCTTCTGCGTCGCAGTTCGCCCGACGCGCCACAGAGGTCGTCGAAAATGGGTCGAATTTACCTTGATTCTACTTAATTCTACCAATAAAGAAAATAAAAGTACCTCTTTGAATGCAGAGATAGAACCATAATAAAGTGAGCCGCCTACCTGACGGCAGAATGGCGGGTGTATTTCTATTTCTGACTGAAAAAGATATTGCCGATGTTCATATTGACTGCCATATAAATCTACCTAATTAGTACCTTTTAGCTAAGGAGTAATTTTGAAAATATATTTTTTGTTTTTTTTTTTTTTTTAAATACCTATTTATCTCCTGCGAAATTGGTATAGCACCTATACTTCAATTTTAACAATTAAAATATGTATTTTTTATCATTAATTTAAAATTGTTATCGGTAGTTAAATTGAGGAAATAATAAATATTATAGGTGATTGATTACAGACATCGATCATATATTACAGATAACAATTTTAAAATAAGTAATTAAAAAAAACTTTTTTTTATTGTTAAAATTGTATATTATTATGTATACTGCTTACTAAAAAAAATTGAATTTTATTTTCAAAATTACTCCTTAGCACTTGCTAAGGAGTAAAACAAAATTACTCCTTAGATTTATATGGCAGTCAATATGAACATCGGCAATATTTTTTTCAGTCGGAAATAGAAATACACCCGCCATTCTGCCGTCAGGTTGGCGGCTCACTTTATTATGGTTCTATCTCTGCACTCAAAGAGGTCAAAGAGGTTAATTTTGAACGTCTCAGCAAATAATGTTTTATTCATAATAAGTCGTTTGATTGGTCTACAAAAATCTAGCAGGCCACGATTAATGTTTTTTATTTTGATTGTTACGGTAGGTTTAAGCAAATAGGTTTTGCCTATAAAAGCTACCAAATATTTACCATCATGCTACCATCTCATTGCAATTGCCCCATTTTTTTTTAACTGAATTTTTTTCAAGTATATGGAACTGGCCACCACAAGAATTAAAAAAAAAAATTGGACTGACGGTATGAAAAGTAGAGTATGCACCTCGGGTTAAAGCATGTCTTCGTCTTGGGCGGCTTGAACCCCTCGCTTCACTCTGAACTCTATATAACTCCCTCGCTTCGCTCAGGAGTTAACCCGAGAGTCCCTCGTTACACTCGGGGTTCAATATGCCACCCACAACATAAGACATTGCATTATGCCCTTGATGCATAATCTACTATTATTGGTAGAATTAAGTGGAAGAACAAAATTACTTGTTTGCAAAGAGGGTAGGTTCTTAAAGTTCCTATAATATGTGTAATGGCGTCGTATAGGCTGTGCGTTGATCAGTCAATAAAGTCATTCGACTTATATGAAGAAAATAAAAGAGGATATTTAGTATTAGTAGTGCAATTGGTAATGAGGTAATCCACGGGAGATTTTTTAACATGCGTTTAATTAGCCAATAAGAATAGTAGTGGCACGGGAGAGTAAAATTTCCCTTCACTCTACTAGTAGTGCCAAGCGGTAGTCCCTAAGAAAATAAACGGAATCAAGGTAGATTCGACCCATTTTTGTTTCATGCTGATTCGCATCAGTACACCTATAGTCTAAACACTATCCCTATAGATTATATAGGGAACTACAGTCTAAACACTATCCCTATAGTATTATATAGGGAACTATAGTCTAAACACTATCCCTATAGTATTATATAGGGAACTATAGTCTAAACACTATCCCTATAGATTATATAGGGAACTACAGTCTAAACACTATCCCTATAGTATTATATAGGGAACTATAGTCTAAACACTATCCCTATAGATTATATAGGGATAGTGTTTAGACTATAGTTCACGAGTAAATCTGTGTCTAAATCTAAGGTTTATATCCACATCAATACCTCGTTTTGGAATAAGGGGGTTACAGTTTCAAAATTTTTTTGTGCCGCGTAACATTTTTTGTTGGCTAGGTCTCCACCCGCTAACCCGCGATAAGGTACTTCGTTCCAATGAGTAACAATGAGATAAGCCTGTCCAGATGGCACGTTCCACGCGCGTCGATACTCCGATGCTGTGCGCAGAAGCTTCTTACGCGTAAGCGTCACAATTTCAAATTCAAATCAATTTCAAAGTCACAATTTTACACTAATGTTTTATATATATAATCGATAGATTTTTACGAGTGCTGACGATTGACACTTAAATGAATGTCGTAGCTTCAACGAGTCGAAAAATCTCGATACGCAGCAAAATGACTCTCATAATGGCGGGGCTTCCGCTTCCGCTTTCTTTAGATATCCATAGATTATGTTTAATAATGTAATGATAAAAAAACGATTTATAACAAAACCGTGGATACAGTTTAGCGGACAGCCAGAGTGTTATTAAATCCTAATGATAATTTAATAGTTATTTTAATAATTAATAGTAGCCAGAGCCACCACAAGAATAATAAGCACTCTCGTCAAAATAGCCACGGTCACCATCATAATAATAATAATAATCATTAACGTAATTTTCATTTTCGCTTTCACTTTCGCTTTCGGTTTCACTTTCAATATTTCTTTCCCATTCGTCTTGGAATTTTTTATAAATGCGCATGGTTGCGCGCGCGTCCTAGAGAGCGGAGTGAGCGCCATCTTGTATCGTCAATCGGAGATGCCGTTTTGCAAGGTTTTTTAGCGATGGTAAACCTTTTTTCTGTAAAAAAAAATGTCTGTAAAGTCGGTCTAATTATACGTGATAACGTCCTATGAACACTTTGATTTAGTTAAATGGTCGAAGTATGAAAACGATGAAAAAAGGAGAATTTATTTGTTATTCCTCTATTATACATACTTATATTTGAAAAAAAAACCTTTTTTTCCTTATATATAAGTCTATTCGTCACTTTTCACCATGACACAAGCTCAGATAAGCGATATTATTATTAAATACTCTCATGTTACCATGACGTCATGCGCCCCGATTGACGCCATAAATATAATAAAGTTGGAAATTTGCCGCCCTTTAGAGACAACTAAGCTGCAGGGAGGCACGAACGTCAAATTCTATGGCTGCGGGTTTGATCACGATGTTTATCGTAAAGACAGAATATGAAAAAAAAAATGCAATGTCTACGCACAAAAAAAATGGCGGACCGTTACTTTTTTATTCAATTTTGGCTTCGCCCGGCAATAGGTACTTAATAGGTAAAAAAATATGTAATTTTTCCCTCCCAAACTTACAGTGCGAAAATAAAACGCCGTATCCCTTTTCATCCAATCAGGATGGCTCAATCCCAGAGCCTTTAAATCATGGTGCATTGAGTGACCAACCAGAATGTTCCCTCGGATGATGTCGGCAACTTCACGTCGTATCACTTGGTACTGTTTACCGCTCTGAAGGTGGTTGCGAGTCACTCCTGTTAGTTCGGTCATGTAATTTGCGACCTGTAGTAATAATAAAATAAAGTTAAAAAACTAAAACCCGACTACGTAAAAAAATTGTATAATTAAAAAAACAAACTAGGTACCTACATAAAAATCGCACTCTAAAAAGTATGAAACAAGAAAAATACAGAGAGCTAAGTCTGTAGGCAATCTCAAAGTGTCGTGTCTCGTGTCGTTCAGTGAATAGCCGGATGCCACCTTGCAATGCAATATTATCTAAGTATCTATCTTTGTTTTATAACTACATTTTTTTAAGTAGTCGGGTTTTAGATTTTTAACTTATTTTTTTTAATATTCCCATGGGATCGAGACTTACGCGGTTGAAACCGCGGGACGCAGCTAGTCTGGTATGAATTTTAACTTGCTAGGTCCACCCGTTTATGAGAAAATCGGTGGCGACACACGGACAGACAAGAGAGTGATCTTATAAGGGTTCCTTTTTTTACCTTTTGATGTATGGAACCCTAAAAAACAAACTATGATTATAGGTTTTTAACACTTCACTACATCATTATCATCACTACATAGTATAAAACAAAGTCGCTTTTTCTGTCCCTATTTCCCTTTTTATGCTTAAATCTTTAAAACTACGCAACGGATTTTGATGCGGTTTTTTTAATAGATAGAGTGATTCAAGAGGAAGGTTTATATGTATAATACATGCATAATATAGCTGTGCGAAGCCGGAGCGGGTCGCTAGTTCAAAATATAATAAAGAATTACTCACTTTCTCTTGTTTTACGTAATAATTGTAAACACATTTTCCGTTGTAATCCACAATCGCTACTTGTGCCAGAAGTTTTTTACCATTCGTGCCCAAAACCATCTCACAATCTATTGCCAAGATTTCTTCACTCATTTTTGAAGAAAAAAAAAACTGTAAATCAAAATCAAACAAAAATATTAGTTAGGTATCCTTTTCCGCGCAGAAATGTTTCCCCGTTTTTGTCATTCCTATCAGTCATTCTCCCTCTTTCTGAAATATTACCTAAAACCAACAAAATCACAAGAAAAGAATAATTTGATGATTTGAAGATGTGCAGCATAGAATATGCACAGTCCAAAGGTCGAAGGCACAGTCGCATCCGCCATTAGAAGAAAAATAAAAAATATTACTCTATGCAATAGAATTACCTACAGTACCATTATTCACTAAGCTTCAAGTCGTTGGGCGCGCGTGTATAGGGCGAGATTGTCATACAAAAACCTCTCCCCCTCCGCCGTTTTTGTATGACAATCTCGCCCTAATCACGCGCGCCCAACGGTTTGAAGCTTAGTTAATAATGGGCCCAGGTATGTAAGTGCCTCATGTGTGTACAAAAAAAAACATCTCTAAAACAAAAATCAAGAAAAAACAACTAATAAAAAAAGGTAAAAATAACAAAAACAAATGTAAAATCAAAACAAACATAAAGTTTTCAGTAACTTTTTGTTTGTTTTGGTTTTACAACATAAAAAAGACGTAAACAAATTTGTTGTTTGTTTTTGTTTGTAAAAGTACAAAAGTAAAAACCAAGGAGAAAAAAAATGGCTACAAAATACTTACTCATAAATTAAAAAAATGTAAATCTATAATTACTTTTCGTAAACATACCCAATTTAATTCAATGTTGATTAGTAATTGTACCTACCTAATCTTTCTTTGTTATGTGCACGCAATCAATTATGTAAGTAAGTATTTATTTGTCCAAGAATTCGGTAATCACAGCAATAAGCTATTTTTTAGATCACAAATAGGTTATATGAATGCCTAAATAGTGTTGTGACAATACAAAAATGTTTCGAATAACTTAGGTATTGATTTTATTGCCTTCCGAAAGAACAGACTATTTTTTTTTATCAAAAAGGACATAAAGGCCACCTACCACCGAATTTTCGATGGTAGGCGCCGCGTGATCTTGGATCCCGATTTTATAAAAGCTGACAATGAAGAATGTTACTAGGTAGGTACCTATATCAAATCGGTTGAAAGTTTGTTGCAGTAAAGCTTGTATGTTTACAAATACATTAGTTATTGTTGTAGTCAAAAATAAATATTAGTTTTGATTTTTGACTAGGGCTTGACAGGCGTTTAAACTTACGTGATCGCATATGAATGACGTCAATTTACAACGCTGCGCTTAGTGACGCATCGAGTACGAGTCCGCGTCGCACGTTTACTTCTATAAATCGGAAACTAATTGACGTATCAAAGTATTTTTTCCTGTTGTATTTTTTATTTTTGACAAAGAATAAGGAAAGGCTAATATTCAAAATTAGTTTACATTCTTCATTAATCAGCGCATGCCTCCAACACAGTTAGGAAAGATGTGTAATGCTGAAGTAGCTTGGAGAGTTATCAGGTAGCAAAGTTATTTTTGCAACAAAAAGAAATCGCCTATTATTTTGTACCAATCAATAACGTTGCCAATAACGATTAATTCCTGGAAACAAACATAGTAGTATGGCAAATCCTAATCCATTAATCTTCTATCCCCCTCTCGAGCTTTTCACCTTATTCTTCTTGTGCACATCATAACGCGTGGGACGCATATTATAATTGAATTAATTTTAAAAATTAAGAATCTGTAATTGGCAGTAAGTTTAATTGAATAGTTTTTCGTTTATTTATAATTTAATTTAAGTGCTGTTGATACAATGTTCATCAATAAAATAAAAAATAAAAACATAGGTAGGTACTCAGTTTAAATAAAGAATTCAATAAATTATCTTAACGCGGCTGAAATCAATAAAATCGGCTGTTATACCGTAGGAATCCGCTAAGAAAGGCTTTATTAGAACCCTAAGCGGACAAGCCGCGAGTAAAAGCCTATTTAAAAAAAAATCGATTGCTCAAACTGAATGAACACAATCGAGTGATAAATTGATTTGTGTTTTCACATCACTAAATAACAGATGAAGTAACTTCAGGGAAATACCGCGAAATACATAAGAAATGTTGCCATTACAAAAAATATGGATTTTCGAGATTTTATTTGAAAAAATGTTGAAAATGCGCAAAATTCACCCACTCTTTTTGTTTTTTATAATTCTGTGAGAATTTTGTAAGTATAATTTCTTCTCTCCTATAGTCAAAATTATCTAATCCAACTTATCTATCAACAACCAAGAAAAAAATTATATCATTTTTTTTCTTTTTTAGGGTTCCGTACCCAAAGGTATTAAACGGAACCCTTAAATTCACTGTCCGTACGTCCTTCTGTCTGTCACCACTCACCAGTAACCGTGATAGCTAGACAGTTGAAATTTTCACAGATGATGTCGCTCTATCAACAAAAACTAAAAACGGAACACTTCGTGTGCAAGTCAAGACTATCACTTGGCCCGTTTCTTCGGCAGCACTATAATTTTAAACTCTTAGTCATTAATTCCGACCATTCACGCCTTTAGTACACCTACGCAGTCGCATGCGGCAGCGAAACGACGAAAAAACTGTAAGTTGTATGGCAACGTTTCGCATGTGCTATGTCTCGCTCTACTATATAGCTAGATGAAATAGTTGCGTCCACATTACAAATAATCAAAAATGTTTTTAAATATCAATTTTCGGGGTAAAAAAATAACTTTAAATCGGTACAAAATATTTTATTTCAAAATAACTAATCTAGATGTCAAAAAAAACGAGTGCTTCCTGTTTGCCCCACCAAGCTGCCCCACAGTGGGGCAAAGTGGAATCGTTAAAATTTTGTAGTGTCGTTTGCCCCACTAATATGATTCTGCCCATCAGGGTTGGCACCTTGTTGAGAGTTTGAGAATTTTCGTGTCATCTCCAAAGTTATGAACCATCACGGTATGTTACAAATTACACTAAAACATGCAGACATAAGTTACTTGTGGTGCCATAATCTCGAAATAGCTATGTACAGACCATTAAATAATATTGACAAGATCTCCATTTCAAATATCAGTTGTGATAAATGTAACTGAATTGGTAACCTATGGAGTGTGTTTAAATACAAGTACAAAATGAAAGAAAGAAAATAAATAAAGAAAATGATTATTTGAAACGTTAACTTCTGAAAGAATCTGGTTATAAATCACAAAATAAATTACAGGACTCGTTACAAATAAAAACTTTACCAATCTCAACACACAATAATTAGTCACTACTAACTGTAAAATAAAAAAATCTCAGATTGATTAACATTTGACTAAGTTAAATACAGTTTTACTGATTAAATAATAAAAAAAACATCATGCAGAACATACAAACAATCACGCAAAATATGCAAATTCTTAGAAAGACCAAACCAGTTTTATTTGGTAGGCATATTCGTAGGTAACGGTCTCGCCGGTTTTCTTGTTATGTGACGGTACGTATTTAAAGTTGCCCACATCCGTTTTTGCAAGTGTATACATTACATGGTGATTTAGGT
This sequence comes from Idaea aversata, assembly GCA_907269075.1. Classification (NCBI taxonomy): domain Eukaryota; kingdom Metazoa; phylum Arthropoda; class Insecta; order Lepidoptera; family Geometridae; genus Idaea; species Idaea aversata. The sequence goes on from OU026083.1 coordinate 2,327,058, forward strand.
AGCTTTCAAGAAACAACAAATATAAGTGTACGCTATTATGAGTAAAAAGTCAACCAAATCTTACATAGCTCTTTTTTCTGTAGTAAAATTACAGATTCCGGAATGGGAATTGGGGAGCTGTCTTCAAATATGATTGAAACAAGTTAAATAAAAGTTTTTAAAATACGTGGTTCCCATTCCGGAATCTGTCATTTTACTACAGAGAAAAGAGCGATGTAAGCTTTGGTAGCAGTAAAATTGTAGTTAGCTGAGTCAAATGTTAATCAATCTCCAAATATGGAGACAGCTGATATGAGCTCATATACATAATATACATAATTGAAATATGATTCAAATATGATTGAAAAATACGTGGTTCCCATTCCAGTAGCAGTAAAAACATTTGACTACGCCAAATACAGTTAGCGTAGTCAAATGTTAATTAATCTGAGATTTTATTTTTCACAGTTAGTAGTAAAAGTGACTATTTAGGTATTGTGTGTTGAGTTTGGCAAAGATTTTATTTGTAATGAGTCGTGTAATTAATTTTGTGATTTATAACCAGATTCCTTCAGAAGTAAACGTTTCAAATAATCATTTTGTAGTTTTATTTAAACACACTCCATAGGTTACCAACCCAGTTAGCCAACCAAATTTCAGTTGTGATAAATGTATCACAACTGAAAGAAATGGAGATCTTGTCCATATTATTTAATGGTCTGTACGTACATAGCTGTTTCGAGATTATGGCACCACAAGTAACTTATGTCTGCATGTTTTAGTGTAATTTGTAACACACCGTGATGGTTCATAACTTTGGAGATGACACGAAAATTCTCAAACTCTCAACAAGGTGCCAACCCTGATGGACAGAATCATATTAGTGGGGAAAACGACACTACAAAATTTTAACGATTCCACTTTGCCCCACTGTGGGGCAGCTTGGTGGGGCAAACAGGAAGCACTCAAAAAAACCTACAACTTTAATCTTAGCCGATTAAATTACAATTTTACATGGATTTTATACAATTTGGCCAAACGCTTGGCGTAAATAGCTTCTTTCTCAAAAGAGAGCGATTTACGCCATGCGGCCATTAAGTGACAGAATTAAGCACTACCTATTATGTATGTAATTTACGCCAAAAAGTCATAAGTTATACATGGTTATTGGTAATTATACAAGCAAGCCGTTGAGGGATACTTCTGTGCACCTAAACAAACAACTTTTGTTCTACGACTTTTGGAAATTCGAAAAAAAAAATGAAAATTTGAGGTTATGTGAATTTGAAAAACAGTTGATTTTTTTAAATAAAGGTCATTCAGACTAAGAACAGTAGATAAAACTTAAAAAATAAGTAAAATTTCAAGGTTAATGACCTCTCTGTGTATGGAACAGCTGATTTACAGGTAAACAAAAGCTAAAAATTTCCAAAAAAATGTTCAAATTTCCAAAAGTCGTAGAACAAAAGTTGTTTGTTTAGGTGCACAGATGTAGCCCCCAACGGCTTGCTAGTATAGTTAACAATAACCCTGTATATGGAGCGGTGTTGGCCTAGTGGTAAACTTTGACTTTCAATCTGAAGTGGGTTCGAATCCCGACCAATGGATTTTTTTTTTAAAACTAACATTGACTAATTGACATTGCTCTTGCAGTGAAGGAAAAACCGTGAAAAAACCCGCGGCTTAGTTGTCACTCTATCATCTGGACATGGTCGACTAAGCTGAAAGGACAGTATAGATCCTGAAAAGACTCTAATCGCTTGGCGTAAAATGCTAAAAAATGGTCTTGCGGGGTCACTATGCAAGACCATTATTATGTGACTGGAAATTCAAAAAATTAAAAAAAAAAACAAAATTATTTATTCTTAACAAACATTGACAAAAACACAAGGTGTGGGAGCTTCTCTGTTAAGTTCATAGAACTTGTGTTAGAGGAGTCCCCTCTTTGCTGTGGTCCGTAATATGCACAACAATGCACTTAAATTAGCGTAGGAAACGATGTTCGCCGATTACTCGAAAACGCCTGAACCGATTTGGAAAATTCTTTTTTTGTTTGAAAGGCGATAATTTACACTAAAAAGTCATAAGTTATTTACTATTTAACCGACTTTAGAAAAGGAGCAAGTTTTCATTACGACAGTATGTTTTGTTTTATATGTATGTTACGCGATCATTCTGCCAATTATGAATCAATTGAGAGGATTATTTTTGTGTTAGAAAGGGGATACCTCAGGGGTGGCCCCATCAAAATTGGTGAAGATCTAATGATGGTCTTTGAAGTGATGAACAAAAGTGCACCTCGAGCGTACAGCTTGCTTAGTTTTCAAGATCTACCAGTAGAATCTCTTGGACCAATAGGTAAAGATTGATAGAGCATCTGGCACCACCTTCTCATCACAAAACTCTTGAGTAAATAATGATTACACGTTACAATTTATACAATTTATGCTTTAGCCTTTATATTATGCTATTTACGCCAAAGGAACACGAGACCATTAAGCCATATTATAATGTAATTTACGCCGTTATTTGGCTAATCTATCTCTAAAAAGGCAGCAATTTACGCCAAGAGGCCACCATGCAAGACCATTAAGTGACAGAAAATTAAGAGTATTATGTCATAATACGCCTTAGATAGAAAAAGTCATAAGTTATTTACTATATTATGGTTTATTCGTCCTTTTTATATCCTCTCTTGTCGGACAAGCTGGACTCCCATTTCTTAGCAACGTTGTATAATTGCATTGCTGCTTTAGCTATACTGCTATGTTCGCCATAATGTATTTTACATTTAAAACGTCTTCTGACGTTTAGCTAGCGTTTATTATGCGATTTACGCCAAAAGAACACGAGACCCATTAAGCCACAGTATAATGTTATTTATGCCGTAATTTGGCTAATCGCTTAGCGTAAATCGCTATATCTCTCCGAAAAGAAAGCAAATTACGCCAAGAGGCCAAAAAGTGATAGAAAAATTAAGCGTATAATGTCATTTACGCGAAAAAGTCATAAGTTATTTACTATTTTTATGGTTTATTCGTCTTTTTTATATCCTCGTTTGTCTGATAAACTGGACTCCCATTTCTTGGCGACCGTGCAGTATAATTGCATGGCTGCTTTAGCATCTTCTATAGAGCTGTGTTCGCCATGTTGGATGTCTATGTTCAGAATGTCTTTTGCCAGCCGTTTTAGTGACGGAGTACTGCCTTTTGTTATCTGTGGAATAAATAAAATGATTAGGTTAATGTAATGCTGCATAGAAAATAAAAACCCGCCAAGTGTGAGTCGGATTCTCGCACGAAGGGTTCCGTGCTATTTTGTATGGGAACCCCACAATTATTTTTATCTGTTTTTAGTATTTGTTGTTATAGCGGCAACAGAATAAAAAGTAGTTTATGTGTTTATTTATCCAGTTCTCCAGCTATCTACATACAGAGTTTTATGTCGATCGGTTCAGTAGTTTTTGCGTGAAGGAGTAACGAACACACTAAGACACAAACTTTCACTATCACTACATAGTATAAAACAATGTCGCTTTCTCTGTCCCTATATCTCTATGTATGCTTAAATCTTTAAAACTACGCAACGGATTTAGATGCGGTTTTTTTTTATAGATAGAGTGATTCAAGAGGAAGGTTTATATGTATAATACAAGCATAATATAGCCGTGCGAAGCCGGAGCGGGTCGCTAGTTTATAATATTAGTAGGGTGTAAAAAGTTGTTTGTTACTCCTTCATGCAAAAACTACCACCCGTATTCACAATCAACCCTATGAGATCGCACAGTGCGCGCGAACGCATAGAGACGCAAATAACACGCTGATTCGCTAGAGTGAAGAGAGCAGCACATAATTGACCAATCATGGGGCCGCATTTAGCGCAGTGCGTTCACTTATACATGAGAAACTTAAGTACTGTCTGTGAATACGTACATTAATCGATTGCGATTAAACTTAGTATGTAGATAGCTGGAATCCTGAATTGTTTGATTATTCCGATATTCTTACGGAACTTGGACTTACGCGGGTGAAACCGCGGGGTGCAGCTTGTCTGTATACAGGAAAAGTATTTATGTAGCGCACAGATTTCGGTATGTTTTAAGTACATTAAAATAAAAAATATTGTTTTTTTTATTTTGGAGCTAACTCAAAAACTCTCAGAGCTCTCAGTCCATTTAAGTGTTTCTAACAAAACGACGAAGTCCATGGACACAATACTAGCGCCAGCGAGTTTAATAGCGCGCTCTAAATGAAGGTACCTACGCGTCACTGTGTGTATCAATACTGAGATACCCAATAATTTAGAAATTGCAGGAAGTTTTTCACATTAAGTTTTGGTTTTTTTTTTTTGCGTAAATGTACTCCACTATAATTGTCAGCAGAAAAAAAATGTGCACTACAAAAACACTTTTCCTGTATAAATCTTTTTTTAATGGGAATTGAGCCCACAACCTTTGCGCGACAGGCGGGTGTGCTACGACGCCACAAATGTCTTAACACATCTCTATCTACACTAATATTATAAAGCAGAAAGATTTTTTTTGTTTGATAGGCTCTGAAATTACTGAACCGATTTAGATGAAACTCGGTATGAGGATACATTGATTCATTGACAGTAACATAGGGTACTTTTTATTCCCGATATTAGTGCTGAGATGGAATTGTAGGTGAGATCTTTACCGATATTTTGGGGTAATTTGAGACGAAAAATACTTGTCATTATAGTTATACTAGTTTTAATTCTTAATTTTAAGATAGCTTCAAAACTATAGGTAAATTTTTGGCTCAAAGTCACACCAAAATGTCAGTCATAATCTCACCTACAATTTCATCTTAGCACTTTGAGAAAAACAAAAAACATTCGTAACAATCAACAATTGTTCACCAACAAAGGCGATTGATGCCGGTAATAACTATTTAGTAGGTTGTGTACCAAGGTGGTTGGCTTATGGACCCTATCTTAAAGGTGGACGCAGATTGATCAGAGCCGAACGAATCGAATTTTTGCCATCCACGGGAAAAGGTACCTTATTGTAATGGAGATAAGGTACCTACATTTATATTTCCGATGACGTCATCAGAGTCGACCGCATCGTCAGAGGCGGCCGACTCTTAAATTTAAATGTGCCTTATCTCTATTAACATAAGGTACTTTTTCCCGTGGACGGCAAAAATTCGATTCTTTGGGCTCAGAATAATCTGCGACTACCTTTATCCTCATACTCACTTTTCTAAATGGTTTATATTTCGAAGTATCCCTTATACTACGTTTAGGATGAGACAGGAATAGCACACTAAGATCATTCTTCAACGAATGACCGACGAGGATCCTTCCTCGGAGCAGTTCCGAGACTTCCTTCTGGACCACGGTGAAGTCTTCGGCTGTCATTAGATCCTCTTTCCGGACACCGCTGACGCTGGTCCTGTAGTCTTTCACCTTGAAAATAAGAGCGGTGTTGGCTTAGTGGTAGATACCTCAACTTTCAAAAAAAAAAGGAAAAAAATAAGTTAAAAGTAACAAAAAGTATAGTAATAGTTTGTAATAGAGATGGGCCCACTATGGCATTTGCCGACTAATCGGTTTTCAAATTGCCGACAGATTGCCGGCAGTGCCGATCATTTTAATACTTGCTTTTCGGAGGTATTTGGACTATGTCGTCAAACACAAAAGATCCCATTGGGTCGAAGTGTTGCTGGCAATTTGTCAGCCCCCATTATATAAGATAAGACAAGAAGATGTCGTCATCACTCGCATCGTCGAAAATACTTTAAATTAATAATATGACTGACACCTTGAAAAAGTTGTTAAGGTGACTATATTTTTATAGTATGTATTTACAAAAGTATGTATGTTTACAAATGTATTTAAAGAAGTATTTAGGTATGCTATAGTTGTCTAACTACTATATCACAAGCCTAGTTTGTTAGCTTAGAGCTAGATGGCGCTGTCAACTGCCGCATGCCGGACTGCCAAACACAGGGTGGCGGGTTCGCTTCCCGCCTCAGACAAGTATTTATGCTTAGATATTTGTCTGTGGTCTGGTTGTTTTTAGTATTATATATATATTTACAAAAGAAAAAGTAGTATATCCATTGTCTAGCACCTATAACACAAGTCTAGTAACTTAGCTTGGGGCTAGATGGCGATGTGTGGAATGTCCTGTAATATTTATTTATTTTATTTTATTAAAAATCTTACCTCTTCCCGCGGTTTTACGAATTTATCGTAAACACAGTCTCCAAACTTATTAACAATGGATACTCTAGCTAACATATGATCATTACCGTCGTATCCTATGCCTACCATCTCACAATCCATTGCTAGAAACTTTGTTAGTTTGTTCTTTTCCCTTGGGGTTTCCTTTTGACTCGATTCAGCCTCAAGATTTAAAATTCTAACGTTTTGTGCGGCGGTCATAATATCATCCGCTTTTTTTTTCCTAGCGCGCCGAAATGTACCAGTAAATTGTGGTTTTTCATCCCCTTTGTCTTTTGGTTTGTCCGTTTTGTCCATTAGTAAGTTGTTGGATAACAATTTTTGCCAGTTTGCGTCTATAATCCCCCGGGCAGCGACGGTTAGGTTAGATTCAACATTGCTATTTTTCTTCCTCCGTTTCGATGTTTCTATCATGTTTACATGTAAAATACCTTCAATTATATGTTTTGTTATTGAATAGAAACAACGCAATGCACAAAGCAAGAGATCTAAAATGAAATCTATCAAAAATAGAAATAAATTCAGCACGATTTCCAAGCACCCATTTGGCATTTTACAAATGTCACTATAATAAATCTGTCAATGTCACTCAGAAGTTGTAGTTTTACCAGATGAAGAAAACATAACAACCGACAGTTTTTCGAAAACCCAAATCAGAAATATTTTTTTGTTACTTATTTGTCGTTGAATGATAATATTTCCACATATTTGAAACAAATGTGGCCTGTATTTATCCCTTCCAAATGAATTTTTCGTATGAATCAAAACAAAAATCAAAACGTAGCTCGTATTTGTAAATACAACTTGGCTGTATTTTTGCAGAGTAGCAATACTGATAAGTTTATTACGTTCAAAAACTATAATTATAAATCCATTCTCTTATAAAATTATTTGAAGTTAAAGTTAGTTTTAATAAGGAAATTAACTCTTTTAATTTTTAGCTTAGAAACACAATACTTTGTTTTAAAAAGAACCAAATGACTTAATAAAAATTATCTTCTTCTTTGCGTAGGTATCGATTCCGAGTGTTAATATATTTATGAACATTTATTATATTGATTGGATAACTTGTTTTAAATATTCTAAAATCAGCTGTTTAGAGTTTCAAAATGCACTATTTATTTCTCCGCGGGAGTTTTAAAATTATTTAAAACGTCAAAATACATTACAGCTCTATTACTACGTTCGATCATTTTCCTAACAAAAAAGCAGCAATGTATTCTGCCCAAAATTAGTGCACGTCACAAACGTCAATGAAAAATGTAAATATTACGAGAAAATGTCTAATTTAATGTCAAATTATGCGAATACGTGTTTTCCTTTCGATTATGGTGGGAGAGCTGAGTTCGCGGTGTAATTATGAGCCAGTACAAGCTTTCTAATCGGCGCGATCATACATATTAATCGAAGCAAAGTGCCCGCGATGTCTTACGATAAATTACTGGAACACCTCAAGTGCCACGGGCAGGATCATCTGCTGAAGTTCTGGCCGGAACTAAGTGAAAAAGAGCGGGAATGCTTATCCAGAGAAATCACGAACCTAGACTTCGCCGAAGTAAACGATATCTTTCGACGAGCGAACGAAACTACTAAAGTTATTCTAGAGAAATTAGATGACGATTTGAAGCCGATACCGCAGACGCACTACGAAGCAGTGCCTGGACTATCTAATGAGAAAATTCAGGAGTACGAGAATATCGGTTTGAAGGAGATTTCAGATGGCAAAGTTGGTGTTTTACTTCTCGCTGGTGGACAGGCGACGAGGCTCGGCTTCGGGCATCCAAAAGGTATGTACGATGTCGGTTTACCCTCTAAAAAGACTCTCTTCCAAATCCAAGCGGAAAGAATCTTCCGAGTACAACAAATGGCTTCCGAAAATTACTCAAAGAATGGTAAAATAACTTGGTACATCATGACATCAGAACATACGAAGGGCCCGACTGCAGACTACTTTAAAAACAATTCATTTTTCGGCCTAAATGAGGAGGATGTGGTATTCTTCGAGCAGGGCACACTACCATGTTTCGATTTTGATGGAAAAATTATTCTCGATGAGAAACACCATTTATCATCAGCCCCGGATGGGAACGGAGGCCTATACAGGGCCCTGAAAACACAAGGAATACTAAAGGACATCGCTGAAAGAGGCATTGAACATCTACATGCTCATTCTGTTGATAATATCTTAATAAAAGTCGCAGATCCCGTGTTCATAGGCTATTGTAAAAGCAAAAACGCAGACTGTGCAGCTAAAGTAGTACAAAAGTCATCTCCGAGCGAAGCTGTCGGTGTCGTATGCAGAGTTAACGGTCACTACAAGGTTGTTGAATACTCAGAACTGACAGACGAGGCAGCGGAACAAAGAAACCCTGATGGCCGACTAACATTTTCAGCCGGCAACATCTGTAATCACTATTTCTCATCCAATTTTTTAGCGAAAATAAGTAATTTTGAATCGGAACTTAAACTTCACGTTGCTAAAAAGAAGATTCCCTACGTCGATTCAACAGGTACGAGACAAAAACCTGCCGAACCAAATGGAATAAAGATGGAAAAATTCATTTTCGATGTGTTCGAATTTGCTGAAAACTTCATTTGTTTGGAAGTAGCTAGAGATGTTGAGTTTTCAGCGTTGAAAAACGCTGATTCTGTGAAAAAGGATTGCCCGATGACAGCCAGAGAGGACTTATTACGGCTTCATCGGAAATATATTCGAGAATCGGGTGGAATAGTGAAGGATAATATAGACATTGAGATATCCCCACTTTTATCATACGGTGGTGAAAACCTTACCGAGTTGGTAACAGGGGAGGTCTTTACAACAAGTCCATTCCATTTGAAAAGTATGAACGAGTTTGCTAGTAACGGTGTTAATGGAAATTCAATTTAAAGTTTTACACGCGATTTTAGTCCCGTTCCCGTGGGAATATCGGGATAAAAATTACCCTATGTGTTACTCCAGATTTCCAGCTATCTTCCAGCAGAGTTTCATCCGAATCGGTTCAGTGGTTATGCGTGAAGTTGTATCAAACATAGAAACGCATTTGGAAAAGAAAATAGTTTTTCACTTTGTCTTATTTTTAGGGTTTTGTGACGCAAAGAGAAAGAAATCCTTTTTGTAGTGGGATAACTTTTTTGTTCGATTTATTTTATTCCATACAATTTTTATTTTTATTTAAGATCTCTTAGTTTTATTATTTTGGAGCAAAGAGAAAAATATTTTGTATCAATTAAAATTTTATCAATTATTACACAAAATATTTTCTGTTTTTGCTTCAGAACATCACAATTAAAATTAATTTTAGAGTGTAAAATGTTTTTAACTAAGTTAGTAATTATAAAAAATATTGTAAAAACTACAGAATATTGATATAAATATTAAATAAAAAATATTGATAGAAATTTTAAATATTTTTAAAAAGACTGAAAATCAGCACATTTTTTGGTTTATTTTTGTTTAAAACAAAGTCAAATTAATTTTAATGAATTTTCAAAAATATACCTAAATATTTTTAATAATAAATTAAATTACCTATTAAATTAAATTGAATAAAGTAAAATTTAAATCTATAAAATCAAATTTTTAAATAAATTGCACAAAGTGTTATATTTTCTTAAATAATATAATAAATTAGAATAATTAGGTATATTATAGTTTATTTCAAGAAAAGAAGAAAAAATATATTATTTTATTTTATTTTAATTAATTTTACTTAAAAAATGTACATAGATAATACTTAATAAATTTTATTTGCATACCAGATGCCCGCGAAATTCAAGTTTTTCTGTTTATCATAATAATGACTTAGAAAATGGTCGATAAAATCGAAATGTAGTAAAACCTATTTTATTTTCATACTATTTAAACGTAACTTCTTTTTTTATTTATTTTCATACCTTTTAAACGTAACTTCTTTTTACCTAGAAATATTTTTAAGCATGCATAGCCAGAATTGCACCTGCGGGGCGGGTTCAACTCTTGATGCGGTGCAATTTTTGGATACGTGTTTTTATTAAGAAAATACTTTTTTACCTCCCTACTTTTTATATTCTGGTATGCTATTACCTATAGCCACATTTAGCAACATCTCTAAGTGAGACTTTAGTAGTTATAAATAATGCTTTATCTCGTTGTGGCAAGGCATCGCTAAATAAAGATTCAGTTAGGAACGTTGCTAAATATGACCGAATATAATAGTTTACAATTTAATTAAACAGGGTTTTAACTAGCTAAGAAAGCGATTTAGGGATATTTCTGCGTAGCTTAACAAACCACTTTTGGTCTACGACTTTTGGAAATTTGATTTTTATCGTTTAAGGTCATTTACTTACAAAAAAGTTGTTACTTTTTGTATATAAAAATCATTCAGACTTAAAATAGTCAATAAAACTTTACAAAATAAGTAAAAATTTTGGGTTTAATGGCTTTTCCTTGTAAGTAACAGCTGATTTTCGATCGAACATAACCTCAAAATGTTCGAAATTTTTTGAAATTTCCAAAAGTCGTAAAGCAAAAGTTGTTTGAGTGCAGCCGTACGTAGTCCTTAACCGCATTCTTCGCTAATTATAAAAAACTTGTATTAATCTAAATTTAATTACGTAAGTATTAATAATGTACTTAATTACAATATGCCTAATGAAGTCATACATAAGTTAATTATTAATAATTACACATTATTAATCACTTCAATTAATATAACTTGATTTTGCTAAGTGAGCATACTTTCGGCTGTAGAAAAAGAATATTATTTAAAAAAATATTTTTTAAATAAAACTCCTAAGGATTCTGTTTCCTAATGGCAAGTTTTATGAAAATTGGTTTAGTAGTTTTATAGCCTAGTCACAAAAAAAGCAAATCTTCAAAAAGAGTAGTTAAACATAAAACTGTAAATTTTATGTATTTTTGATATTAATAACTTTTTTGTTTATCACCAGATTTAGTTGATTCTATTTTTATTGCAAAAGGGATACCTCAAGGGTGGTTACATTTTAATTTCTGTGGCATTGGATTTTGTTAAAGTAGGTTTTTTTTAAATATTAGTATAAGTAATTATGTAAAATCAAGTTATGTTAAACGATTTTCAACTAAAATACTTAGTTATTTTAACTACTAAAGTTATTTAATACAAGATATTTACCATGAATTTTGTCTCGTGAAAATGATGCTTGTAACAGCATCGAAATATCAAGTCCCCAAAATAAAGACAAAAAACATGGTTTATATAACTCTACTAAATTAAGTTATGTTATTAATAATGAGATTACTTTATGCGTTCCTTCACAATTTATTAGACTTACTATTTTTGTTAAAATATTATTTTTAAATTACTTAGATAATAAAATTATTAAGTACCTACCTAAGTACAACAGTTTTTTATTGTTTTGATAAATTCGTCAAGACTGCCCTCGAAAATAATTACCTAAAATTACCCTTTTACTCCTCAAAATTTTCAAATAAAATTAAGTACCTACCTGAAACATAATTAAATTTAGAATTTAAAAATGCCCTTCTTTTATCCCCTATAACTTTCAGACGGCTGAAACGATTTCGATCAAACATAGATAGGAACACTCCCGACTAAATCACCTTCCAAACAAAAGAAACAAAATCAAAATTCTATGTTCATCAATAAAAAAATAAATGGGTTCACGATTGTCATGGGGAGCTACGATGCCACAGACAGACACACATACACGTCAAACTTATAATACCACGTCGTTTTTGCGTCGGGGGTTAAAAAAGGTCGAAGTATTTTATGGTGGCTAAGGTACAATGAAAATTGGCGAGCTTCCGGTACGAAATTATTAAATAGTACATTGTTATCCAAGGTGTGAAAGTCACTCATTACAAGTCCCGAGACGGAGTTTCGCCCGAGCGCAGCGAGGGCGCTAATAGTTCGAGGGACTTAATGAGTCTTTCACCCGAGGTAAACACTGTGCTTTTCATTACGAATAATACATAAAATTCTTCATAACAACGAGAGTGAATGAGACTATGAGACTCCATACCACATGAGTAGGTACTCATGTGTCCATACTACCTGATCCTCTTACAAGGTTGGGACCAAAGAGGTTATACATTATGTAGTGTTTTTTTTAGGTTTCTGCTATTTGCGGTACTTACCGAAGCAGTTTTTAATAATGTTAGTTAATAATAATAAGTGTAATAATGAAAGTTAATCCAACATTTGGAAATGAAGCGAAGTCCGTAGATTTAACTTACAGTTTTTGTAACACGGTTTGTCTAGAAAATGTTATTTACACAAAATACACAATCATAAATGAAAAACCAGATTAAACTTAATACAAAAACATAATAAAATAAGAAAAAATAGTACTAGACTAATTAAAACGTTTAAAATAATTTGGAAATGCTAGCATTTCCCACCAGTTTTTTTTTACTCAACGTACGACATCAGCAACATCGACAGGGCGCGGGCGGGCGGCGCGGCATGGTCATAGGTCGATTTGGCCATTTTCGTCTTTACATTTATTTTATTAAATAAGATATCTTGAACTAAATATTGAACTTTGAACTACTTGAATTTGATTACTGAGAAAAAAGTTACTTAGTACTAAACTCTGGCATGTATGCATGAGCCGTGTCAAGCCATAATTATTATTCTTTGGTGTAAAAAAAAAAGCAAGGAGGTTAGGTTTTTGAAGTTCCTAATGTGTAATGATACTGATACTGGCTACATGCAGATTGCACAAGTCGTGCGAAGCCATAATTTGACATGACAGCTGTCAGTGAAAGCGTAAAGCCCTAGGGCTGCAAATTTTATTTTCTACACGCTCTTCAGGCATATTTAGACCTACTTTCGGAGTATGAGTAATGAAAAATAAATTAATATTGCAGGACATTCCACACATCGCCATCTAACCCCAAGCTAAGTAACTAGACTTGTGTTATGGGTGCTAGACAACGGATATACTACTTATATACTTTTCTATTGTAAATATGTATAGGTATACATTTATAATAGGTACATAAAAACAATCAGACAACAGACAAATTATAATATCTACCTAAGCATAATACTTGTCTGAGGCGAGAATCGGACCCGCAAACCAACTGCCAACTGGGACGCAATATACATAATAATGCTTTTATAGTTAGCTAGAAAACCTAGGATAGCTGTAAGGTAGGTACTTACGACTCTTTTTCTTTTTAATTAACCGACTAAAAAGAGGAGAAGGTTCTCTATTTGTCTGTATGTTTTTAGGGTTCCGTACCCAAAGGGTAAAAACTGAACCCTATTACCTCGCTGTCCGTCCTTCCGTCTGTCACCAGGCTGTATCTCATGAACCGTGATAGCTAGACAGTTGAAATTTTCACAGATTATGTATTTCTGTTGCCGTTATAAATATTAAAAACAGAAAAAATGTTTTAGTGGGGCTCCCATACAACATGGTACGGAAGTTCACGGAACCCTTCGTGCGCGAGTCCTACTCGCACTTGGCCGTTTTTTTTGTATACGCGATTATTATTATATTTTAATCGATGAGTATTTTTGTGTTAGAAAGGGTATAGCTCAAGGGTGGGCCCTTATAACAACTTGCTAGGTACCTACACCCGTTCCTGAGGAAATCGGTGGTGACTGGTGACACACGGACAGACGGACAAGAAAGTGATCGTATAATATAAGGGTTCCTTTTTAACACGCTTTTATATTTTTTAAGTTTTCTAAACTAACTATTATTTTTTTTACTTGAAATTTTTATTAAAGCTTTTTTTTTAGTTTTTAAATTTTACCTCTTGAAGTACGGAATCCTACTTGTAGGTACTTGAATACGGGCTGTTTTTCGCAATTAGTTAGGCCCTTTTTAATTGGGTCCTTTTTGCTTGAGGATGGAGTAGGCTTGCCCAGCCCCTACTACCCTCTCAACTTAGTCGACCATGTCCAGATAAGAGAACTTGTTACTTCTGGAGCCAACTAAGCCGCGGGTTTCATCACGATGTTTTCCTTCACCGCAAGAGCAATTATGTGAATTCGGGCACATAATTTTTTTTTAGCGAATTGCACAGTTTTTAAGAGCTCCAGTAGAATCGACCTTTAAACTAATAGGTAAACATTGATGGAGCATCTGGAACCACCTTCTCATCACAAAACTCCTCAATGTATTACGGAGCAATGTCAATTAGCGCACATTCGTCGCGTAGGTACCTATAGCACCTATAGTATTTTTATTTTTTATTAGTGATCGCATTAACAATTAGCGGCAATCTAAATAGCATTTTGTTTGTATACACCTAGCCAGGTATCTAATTTAATATTATTATGTAGGTAGGTACCTAGGCGTCAGTGAAAGGCGAGAAAAGGTCATAGATGTTACACAACTGTGTTTATTACAAAACAATGCTTCTTGCCTACAAACAGTGTTTTGCAAAAATCCTGCAGTTCTTAGGTGAACTTTACAAAAAAATTACAGACAGACAGACAAGAAAGTGATCTTAAAAGGGTTCCGTTTTTTACCTTTTCAGGTACGAAACCCTAAAAATAGGAAAATAAAAAAATATACGGTCAAGTGCGAGTCGTGTCGCGCACGAAGAGTTCCGTACAATGTTGTAGGTATAGAAGACCCAATTTTTTGTGTTTTTAATATTTGTTGTTATAGCAGCAACAGAAATAAGTACATCTGTGAAAATTTCAACTGTCTAGCTATCACGGTTCATGAGATACAGCCTGGTGACAGACGGACAGACGAACGGACGGACAGTGACATCTTAAAATTACCCTTATGTGTAGTGGTATAGAGTTCATCGTATCGTCACACGATGGTAAGTGACGATGCGATCTAAGGCGCAAGACACACAGAAGAGGCGAGGTGCGGGTGCGGCGCGGGCTCGTACAGACGATTAAAACCGTAAGTTTATTGTGATAGAGTCTATATTTGTATACTGCGCAAGCGGTATCCTCGCCTCGCCCAAACCGCTTCATACAAAATGTGGCGTATACAAATATAGACTCTATCATAATGAACTTGCGGTTTTTAATCGTCTGTACGAGCCTACGCCGCACCCGAACCTCGCCTCTTCTGTTTGTCCCGCGAATAAGATATAATACGCGGTGTCTAGAAGATACCTATACGCTCGCTCGTGACTCAAATACCACCAAATAAGCGATGCGATGGCCTTCGAGGGACGCGAGTGAAGGTAGGAAGACAATTTAATTGCTATACTACATAATATTTTTGCTTTGATTTGCCATACTATGTTTGTATCAAAAATGGATGTTGTTCGATTCTCAGAATTATCGAATATACACAAAAAAATCATACAAATCGGTTTAGCCGTTTGAAGTTCCTTATCGCAGGTTTGCGACGGGACCTATTTTATAAAAAATCCAGTTTAATCCAGTTTGAGCGTTACGAAAAATGAAACGAATAACCCAAAGATAAACTAATCTTTTACATCTATACAAAATTTTATAAAGCTGAAGAGTTTGTTTGTTTGAACGCGCTAATCTCAGGAACTATTACTGGTTCGAATTGAAAAATTATTTTTGTGTTGGATAGTCCATTTATCGGGAGTTACGCGGGTGAAACTGCGACGCGCACCTAGTTTATCACTACATAGTATAAAATAAAGTCACTTTTCACCGTCCCTATGTCCCTATTTCCTTTTGTATGCTTAGATCTTTAAAAGTCGCAACAGATTTTGATGCGGTTTTTTATAATAGATAGAGTGATTAACGAGGAAGGTTTTTAGATATAATTCATGCATAATACAGCCGTGCGAAGCCGGGGCGGGTCGCTAGTAATACATAAAGTTCAGTTCGAAGAGAGACGGTATTGTAATCGGCAATCGACCTTGACATTTACAAGCGATATTTTTACTTAACCTGACTTTTAAATCGCGAAAGTGAAGTGATGTCACTTGAATAACTTTGTAACCTTTAACCTATACTACCTGCGCCCCGCGGTTTCACCTGCGTAAGTCCCTATCCCGTGAAAATATCAAAATGAAAATAGCCTTCCTCGATAAATGGACTATCCAACACAAAAATATTTTTTCATTTCGAACCAGTACCTAGTTCTTGAGATTAGCGCGTTCAAACAAACAAACTATTCAGCTTTATAATATGAAGTATCGATGGAAAAAAAACCGGCCAAGTGCGAGTCGGATTCGCTCACGAAAGGTTCCGAACCATTATACTCCGTGTTTAGTATTTGTTGTTATAGCGGCAACAGAAATGCATCATCTGTGAAAACTTCAACTCTCTAGTTATCACGGTTCATGAGATACAGTCTGGTGACAGACGGACGGACAGTTAAGTCTTAGTAATAGGGTCCAGTTTTTACCCTTTCAGTACAGAACCCTAAAAATAAGCAAATCTATTAACTTCGGACAATTACTTACTTTGAGTTTTTTTTAAGAAAGAAATAAAATTAAATATACATTGTATAATATTTAGTAGGTATCCAAGTCTCTTATGCTATTATCTTTATAATTATAATAACTGGCTTTATGCACGGTCTTACGAAGCCATACCTAATTCGAAAAAACAATGAGAAATTACAAGATACGATTATTTTACAAGCTTTTAGTTACCTTCACCTGTCCTTAAGTTTGTCATGGAATCTTGCAAATTATTTTATTACTTTATCCAAACTTTGTCAAATTTTTCAATGGCCTCCATTAAGGTTCCGCTGGTCGATCGTGTTTCCATACAAATGAATTAAGAGTGATATTCATTTATTCTTTATGGAATATGAAAAAAAAAAGTTAAATCTACATAACAAGTCTATATCTAGCCCATGTAGGCGACGAAATAGACAAATTATATTTATTTATATTAAATTATATCTTAATATATATAAATCTCGTGTCACAATGTTTGTCCTCAATGGACTCCTAAACCACTTAACCGATTATAATAAAATTCGCACACCATGTGCAGTTCGATCCAACTTGAGAGATAGGATAGCTTACATCCCGATATTCCCACGGGATCGGGAGTTACGCGGGTGAAACCGCGGAGGGCAGCTAGTTAAATTATGAAGAATAAATGAATAACACTCTAAATTCATTTGAATGGAAAACACGATCGACCAGCGGAACCTTAAGATTAGCTTTTTACCCGACTTCAAAAAAAAGGAGTAGGTTCATAATGAATTACGTAATATTCATTTATATTTTTTATGCGATTATTCATAAATATAAACCGAAAAGTATAATCTTAACCGATTACTAGCTTATTCGATTAAGATGATTCATTTTTTGTTGAAAAGGGGTGATTCCATATTTTTTAGGATTCTGCTCCTAAAAATGTAAAATAATGGTTGTCTGTCAAGTCGGTTTACGAACGATAATTTTACGTGATAACGTCATAAGAAACCTATGAAAAATATACATTTTTGTTACCCTTTTTTAATTTTTATTTGTATTTTTTTCCTTTATGTAAGTCATCTATTCGTCACTCGTCATATATCAGATGAGCGATATTCTTATCACTACATAATATAAAACAAAGTCACTTTCTCTGTCCCTATATCCCTTTGTATGCTTTATCTTTAAAACTACGCAACGGATTATGATGCGGTTTTTTTTAATAGATAGAGTGATTCAAGAGGAAGGTTTATATGTATAATACATGCATAATATACCCGTGCGAAGCTAGGGCGGGTTGTTTAAAAATATAAAACAAATACGAGCCGCGTCAAACAAAAGGAACGTGACAATGACGTCACACAATAGGAACGTAACAATGACGTTACACAATGGGAACGTGACAATGACGTCAACATTGTTGTGAATGCAGGTGTTTCATCAATTTACTAGACGTTATCACGTCAAAAATGAACCCTTATAATATCACTCTCTTGTCTGTCTGTCCGTGTGTCACCACCGAATATCTCAAGAACGGGTGGACTTAACAAGTTAATTTTCTAAACCAATTCCAAACGGTCCATGCAACGCCGAGGACCACAAGCTACTTTGTAAATTGCACTAAGTTCAACGCACGCAGGACCTAAGTTAGAAAGGTACTCATTTTAATTCAATCCACGCATTTCTAACCACTTGAGTTACCGAAGTTGGTATTTGAGGCAAGAAATTGTAAGGATAATTGGTTTCCAAATCTATACTTCACTATCACTTCACTTCACTATCACTACATAGTATAAAACAAAGTCGCTTTCTCTGTCCCTATATCCCTTTGTATGCTTAAATCTTTAAAACTACGCAACGGATTTTGATGCGGTTTTTTTTAATAGATAGAGTGATTAACGAGGAAGGTTTTTAGATATAATTATAATAGCCGTGCGAAGCCGGAGCGGGTCGCTAGTCTATAATATTATAAAGCTGAAGAGTTTGTTTGTTTGAACGCGCTAATCTCAGGACTACTGCTTCGATTTGAAAAATTGTTTTTGTGTCGATTTCATATGACGTTGTCACGTAAAAATCGTCCGTAAATCGGGTTCACAGACAACCGTTTTCTCTTATTCTTCTATTCTAGATTCTAATTTATCAAAAAAAAAGTGGTTATTCTACACAATAAAATAGGTGTACCCACACGAAGTATTCGTAAACCAGTATATATAACCAGTTGATTACAAAATATTAAGCGGTTACAACACACACCTAACCTACATAATCGGCTCAAGACAGATTAACGATTATTGATAACACATACTATTTATATTTGCACACAGCGACATCTAGTTCCAAGCTATGCAACTAGGCTTGTGTTATGGTGTAAAGACAACGAATAATTATTGCAACACATTCCACACATCGCCTTCTAACCCCAAGCTAAGACTTGTGTTATGGGTGTTAGACAACGGATATAGTACATTGCGATACAAGTGTGGAAAGTTGATCATTCCATAGAGGCGGTTTATGACGCGCGAGCGGAACGCGAGCGTGGCAAAAGCCGAGATGGAATGATCAATTCACACGTGTATCGTACGACGTTTTTTATCACAGTTGCGAATAAAAAAAAAGACTTGTTAAAATTTTAATAATAAAAAGTTTTTAAGAATTTTAGGTTATTTTTACTATTTTTTGTTAATTACACTACCGAAAGGCTAGGCAAAAGACTTTTAACCTATACAGCGTCGGACATACAATATTTTTTTAGGGTTTTTTTAATTTGTTTTTGCGTCGGCGGGTAAAAACAGAATATAATGGTAAGGAAAAAATATATTTATGTAATTACCTAAAGAAAAAACAAAATAAAAACAAAACTCAATTTTTAATTATTTTCAAAAACGTCATCACGTAATATTATCGTTCGTTATCAGACTTTAGAGACAACCTTTTGAAAAGAAGAAAAAAGGTACCAACAAAGAGTTTTAAGCCAGCAAGGCTTAAAACCTCTTTGGATGGTACCTTTTTCTATACATCAAAACAGTATAACCCAGATAAAGGAGATCATTCATGTTTCTAACAAAAAATACCCACAAAAAAAAATGCCGGCCAGTAATAAAAATTGTTTCTATCTTGTAGAGAATAACATTTTTAACAATGTTTACTAAGTCAACAAAGAGCTACGATCAAAAATCGTTGAGTTATTTTACATTGAAAACCCAAAAAATGCATTTTATAGAGATCCGTTTGACCACTTAAGATCCCACTAAAACTTCTGAAAGGGTTATTGGATATACCTATTTATATAAATATAATAAAAACAGACAAAGCTTATCCATTTACTACTTATTTTTATATTTTTTCTGTAGTAATATCTTAAAAGTGGTCAAACGGAACTCTGCAAAATGCATTTTTTTGGGTTTTCAATGTAAAATAACTCAACGATGGTTGATCGTAGCTCTTTGTTGCCGTAGTAAACATTGTTTAAAATGTTATTCTCTACAAGATAGAAACATTTTTTTTTCTGGCCGGCACCTTAAGTTTTGGGTACGATTTGAACGATGTCCTTAAGAATGTTTCATCTACTATATGTCATTAGCAGTAAGATACGTATTTGACATATCGGGATGACGTATTATTTTAGCACTAGTTGGATTTTTTTTTATCGCACGCGTGTATAATACGTTGCATTATGAGCCTAAAAGCGGTTTAATAAGATCCACTTTATGAGCAACTGTGATAAAAATAATATTACTACTTATATATTTTTCTTTTGTAAATATATACTTACTTGCTGCGCCCCGCGGTTTTACCCGCGGAAGTCCGATATTTTTCCGAACATCAATTGATTTTTATTTATACAGATAGATAGATAATACATTGAAATAACCGAACCACAGACAAATATCCAAGCATAAATACATGTCTGAGGCGGGAGTCGAACCCGCAACCACATCCGCAACCCTGTGTTTGGCAGTCCGGCATGCCACCTAAGCCGTGGGTTTCATCACGGTGTGTTTTCCGCGTACCGAGGAAAGTCAAGCCGGAATTCGAATCTACTACTTTTGAAATGAAAGTAGAGGTACCACTAGGCCCACACCGCACTAATGCGAATAATTCCAACTAAATGAAGAAATGTAGTCTTTTAACTATTGAAATCTGTAGACATGGAAATCTGTAGAATTGGGAATCTGTGCAAATGGGAATCTGTACAAATGGGAATCTGTACAAATGGGAATATGTACAAATGGGAATCTGTACAAATGGGAATCTGTACAAATGGGAATCTGTACAAATGGGACGTAATAAGTTAAAAAAAATTATAAAGCAGATATTGTGCGGTAAGACGTATTATGATACTCTGTGGCGCGTCGGGCGAACACCCGACTGCGACGCAGAAGGTTGCGGGTTCGATTCCCGCCGGGAACAAGTATTTATGCTGACCATAAATTCTTGTTTCTGGTTCTGGGTGTTTCCTATATGTATAATATGTATATATTTACAAAAAAAAAAGTATATAAGTACCTAGTTTATCCGTTATCTGGCACCCATAACACAAGCATTAAGTTGCTTAGCTTGGGGCTGGATGGCGATGTGTAATATGTCCTGAAATATTTATTTATTATTATACTTCGTCGTACCTTAATGATAAGGACCCATAAGGACCCATGGACATAACTTAAAAATATTTGTTATTTGTTGCCTTTGTGAGCATGATCACAAAAACCCCCCATGAGTTTCTTGTGCCTTCTTCTCATTGGTGGGCGCGTTCTAACTTAATTTTTAAGACGTTTCAAAGTGATGTAATGCACTGCATGCCAATTATTGAATAAAAATAAAAAAAATAGTCGTCCGACATTTGTCGTCCGTCAATAGTCGTCCGACATTTGTCGTCCGTCAATAGTCGTCCGACATTTGTCGTCCGTCAATTGTCGTCCGTTAAAAATACCATATGTACGTCTTAGTACACTCACAGCCAAATTAAAAACAGTAGGCCCAGGCATACATTTTCGCCGCGCCGTAGAGAGGGGATAGCTGTCTACTCTAGGTCACGTGTCCTGACGCGAGTTTAAGATTTTATACCCATTACAGAAAAAGTGCTCAACGCCGCTAAAGAAGTTTTCACTTCAAAAAAATTGAGTTTGAGTAAGGCATGAGAATCATTAGACATGGGAATCTGTTAATACGGGGAATCTGTAGTATTGGAAATCTGTTAAATTGGGAATCTATAGACGTGGCAACAAAGCGAACTAATCAGCTAAATTCTACAATCACTATCACTACATATTATAAAATAAAGTCACTTTTCACCGTCCCTATGTCCCTACCCTTTGTATGCTTAGATCTTTAAAACTACGCAACGGATTTTGATGAGGTTTTTTTAACAGATAGAGTGATTCAAGAGAAAGGTTTATATGTATAGTACATGCATAATATAGCCGTGCGAAACCGGAGCGGGACGCTAGTATAATAATAAAGAGGAAAGATTTTTCAGTTTTTATGTTTATAACGAATAGGCTCCAAAACTACTGGACCGATTTTAATGAAACTTAGTATGAGGATACATTAATTTATTGACAGTAACATAGGGTACATTTAACCCTGATATTCCCACGGGATCGGGAGTTACGTGGGTGAAACCGCGGAGCGCTTGTTATGTAGAATTTTAATTCAAAAATTCTATTTTCAATGGTGCCAAACCGCTCACTTTTAAATTAATTAAATGTCATTTGTATAGCCTTGACCGATAACTTGGTATTTGAAGCCGTATACTTAGTTCCTTATCTATAAATTTAAAGTCCTGACTGACTGAATATATCGGCCTTAAATTTGCCATACAGCTTTAAATATTTACTTTTTTCTGTTTTTAAACACAAATATTTTTTACTTTTTATAATTTTAACAAGTCTTCTCTTTTATTCGCAACTGTGATTTATAAACGTCATACGTTTTCTAAATGTGATATTTGCATCTCGGCATTTTGAACACGCTCGCGTTCCAACCGCCTCTATGCAATGATCAATTTACCACACTTAATATCGTAATGTAGGTACTATTCTCCAGTTTTGTAGCCTACTTACTATACCTACTCACCAAGAACTTACCAAGAATGTATACTAATACTATATTATTGCGAAAAAAACTTACTAACTTACTTGTAAGTGTAGGTAATTAAATAATTATCAATTAATGTTGTTGATATCTTAGCGGAAATTAAATAACCTCAACGATAACAAATAATTATGAAGTCTTCCAAGTAAAATTTTGACATGATAAGTACCTACAAATCGCGCTGTAATGGCACCTCGAGGTTATAGCCACGTAACTCCCGATCCCGTGGGAATATCGGGATAAAAAGTAGCCTATGTTACTGTCAATGAATTTATGTACCTATCTATATACCGAGTTTCATCAAAATCGGTTTAATAGTTTTAGAGTTATTACAAATCAAAACTATATTATTCTTTTAATAAAATAACTAGCAGCGCAGCGCGGTTCTGCCCCCGTAACTCCCGATCCCGTAAAAAAATCGGGATAAAAAGTAGCCTATGTTACTGTCATTTAATTAATGTATCCTCATACCAAGTTTTACCAAAATCGGTCCAGTAGTTTCACAGTTAGGTACTAAAAACAAAAGGCAATTTTATTTTCTTTGTTTTATTTTTATAATACCGCTGGTTGCGCTCCGTAGTTTTACCCCCAATCCCGTGGGAATATCGGGATAAAAAGTAGCCTATATGTTAATCCAGGTCTCTATTTATCTACATACCGAGTTTAATTGCAATCGGTCTAGTAGTTTTTGCGTGAAGGAGTAACAAAGATACTTATCACACAAACTTTCGCATCTATTAAATTATTTTAAAGCTGAAGAGTTTGTTTGTTTGAATGCGCTAACCTCAAGAACTACTGGTTTGAATTGAAAAAATATTTTTGTGTTGGATAGTCCATTTATCGAGGAAGGCTATAGGCTACTTTTCATTTTGATATCCCCACGGGATCGGGACTTACGCGGGTGAAACCGCGGAGCGCAGCTTAAAAGTAGCCTTAAAGTTAACCCAGGTCTCTATTTATCAACATACCGAGTTTCATATTTGCAATCGGTCCCGTAGTTTTTGCGTAAAGGAGTACGACAAACAAACATACCCAACACAAAGGAGATATGCAAGCTTGGGCTTGGATAGACAAGATGTTTGATATATTCAAAGAATAGTGCTTTATTTTTAGTCTTTTGCCTGCATATTAGATTTCTCCTACCCCTCGGGAATCATTTTTTACTATAATAATATTATTTATCACAGGTTCACTTACCTCAAAAAGCTACCATTTTCATGTTTTTTTTTGTTATGGCAATTTCTTAAAAACAGGAGTGACTATAATTATTTTTTAAGCGATTATTATTGACCAAGCAATTATTGCTTGGTCAATAATAATCGAACGATTTAGAATCGAATAATATTTTTTTACCGATACATTCCCTTTTACGTTTTGTTCGTTTTTATCTAGTACTTTGGAGGTCTGGGCCTATATTCACTAAGGTTCAAGTCGTTGGGCGCGCGTGATTAGGGGCGGAGTGGGGGCAGTTTTTGTATGGAAATCTCGTCTTATTCACGCGCGCCCGACGACTTGAACCTTAGCGAATAAAGGCACAGGTTTTTAAATAATGAAATCTATCATTTTGTGAACAACTAAAGATAATTATTGTGTTTAATACTAAAGCTACAATCGATTATGCCTAGATCGATATTGAATCTGTGGCACTTTTTTTCTGAGATTGATTGACAGATGTTTGTTGTTCTCATTGCTTTTTTGCTTTGTAAATCTTCGGTATGTTTTGTGTATTTTAAGAGTTTTTTTTAAATCGACGGGCTTTTGCAACGTTTATATTCAAAGGCAGGCACTGACAGACAGATGCGGCAAAATCTTAGTTTCATTAAAGGTAACTAGGAGTGATAGCAAACATAAAAATACAGTGAATTAAGTAATGAAATTGACAATAACTTGGTCAAGTATGACTGCAAATATCTCATAATGTCGGAGTGCTAGGGTTATGAAGCTGATATTTATGAAATTACTATTAAATGTGGATTGCAAATTGTCACTTTTCATTTTTGTTCATCTTAAGCCCAAGGTTCTATGAAGATCTGCAGATCTCCTTTTCACATTTTAATATTAGTAGGATTTTTATACCGGAAAAAATGTAACTAAAACCTTATAAAACCTGTTCTGAGTTATGTATCGATCAAAAATAAATAAAACAACATAAAATAATGAGCAAGCAAACAAAGAATGTCTCGAGTCTGAGGTCATTTGCTTTCAAATATCAAGGTGATGCCTTTCCTTCCAGGATTGCATTATGCATGGCTTGCTGTGCCGCCCGGTCTCACCCGCGTTATAGTGTCTCTTTAAAAGTCATATTGATTTCCTATAAATGTATGCAGTTGTTCCATCAATTTATTAGACGTTATCACGTTAAAAAAATGGGCGCTGTGTTGTGAACGGGTACACTATTTTCCCCATTCAAATAAAAACTATGAAATGGTAAAAAAGGTAATTGGGTGCCAGAAAGGTAGGTAAGGTTAGGTTCGTTGTATGGCCCCCCCGTGGGTTCCCGCCTTGTCGTGGCGAGGGGGCTTACTAATTGTGGCCTAGCCAACCACGGTGAAGCCAAGGGAACCCAGGGCCAAGTCAGGCTGGAGGAGCTGGCTGACCCGAGAGGGACCGCTCCACCGACTTCCCCGCAAAGTCCGGTGTGAGCGGTACCAGAGGTAGGTCGCAGTGCTGTATGAAAAACAGTTTTGGAAAATCATAGGACAACACGTTTTTATTAAATATCCCGTTTCCAAAACGGTTTAAAGGTTCGATGTGAAGACAATATTTGTGCTCTGTAATGCCCTCTATCGCATGGGTCTCGAAATGCAACCGCGCAAAAAAAAAACACTATGCCAAGCTCCCATATTAAATGTCCGAACCCCTTATCATTATGCAATTAAAGTGAAAAATAAATTAAAGTTCATTACAAAAAAAAGAAACACTGATACGGACAAGGAGAAAAAGAGCTATTTATTATTGTACTGTTTTATCACATTGATAAAAAATAATCAATGATAATAATAATGATAACAATCTAAATTGAGCTTTAAATGTAAATCAAAGAAAATACGTCGGCAAACACCACTGGAATATTAATTTATCAGTTTACACGGGTGAAACTGCGGATAATAATAAAAGACAGGAACTACTGGTTCGAATTGAAAAAATCTTTTTGTGTTATAGGGACAAGTGGGGCACAGTGAAACGAAAAAAGCATTTTTGAGTTTTATTTAATCAATAGCTGTTATCTCAATCTCATTTTTGTACTATTAGAAACTTTGCTTATTAAACTAATAATTAGTCATTTAAATAAGATCAATAATCAACTCTAACCCTATTTTTATTACGGTCTACGGAAACCATTTCTCTGTTTCAATGTACCCCAGATCTGGGATACAATGAAACACCCCCTGGGGTGCGATGAAACGCTATAGAGCTTAGTGAATCGTGCGTTTATAACAATCGAAACTCATGCATTTCTGAGACTCATGCCATTTTGCACCAGTTCAACGGCCTCCCGCATATTTTGTCCACTATTTGTAGTCTTTTATCAGTTTTTCGTTGCCTATTTCTCACTATTGTGCACTTTTTCTGTAACATGAAATATCTTATCAAATAAGTAATAGATAACCAACAGCTATAACCTATACAATACACAAATAAAAAAAGATATAAACTACCGTTAAATTTCTGTGAAACACCGTTTCATTGAACCCCGTTTGATTGTGCCCCATCACGTCCAAAAAAATGCAAAAGCTAACTATCAATATTTTTACTCTGAGGTTATAGCTGCAAAGTGCCTCAATTAAATCTTAAATATGTAGTTTAATTTAAGAAAAACATATCACTTCAACTGTTTTTACACAAATCACATTGATTTTTAGACTTTAATTTCAACTTTAGACCCTATAAAACCATTTATTCGCTCGCAAATTAAACCAACAACAGGTAGTCTCCATACAACTAACTTAACGCATAACTCGTCGAAGCACGCGTTTGGTCGAGTAAAAAGAAGGCGGAAATTTGAAAAATTGAAGATTTTATTTGAATCGTTTCATTGTACCCCGCGTTTCAAAGAACCCCACTTGTCCCTATAGTCCATTTATCAAAAATACTTTTTATTTTGATATTCCCACGGGATCGGGAGTTACGCGGGTGAAACTGCGGATTGCTGCTAGTATAAAATATAAGTAGGTACTTACCTACTTAGAGATTAGAATTGTTAAGTCAAATAATAACCTCTTAAAACACCCTACTTTATGAAGTGCATGCTTATCAAATATATACACTACAATTGATTAGTGTTACAATTCAAAATCATAATCATGAATAATTGCTTCATCATTTGTTTTTGACGTGATAACGTCTAGAAAATTGATGGAACACCTGCATTCACAAGAAAGTGTCCCGTTCCCGGAATGTTCCCGTCATGTTCCGATAACGCGTCATGTTATTGACAAGGTAACTATAGCAACGTATTATCGTTGCTATGTGTAGCGTATGCGCCCGCGCGGAACGAGACGACGGTAGTCGGAATCAGACAGCCACCGCGCGAGGTCGTACATCGGACGCTCGGGTGCATATAGCTACTACCTACCTAAAGATCAGTAGCGTGTTTTAGTTTACTTACATTTACTTACCTTACATTACAAGTGACGACTGGACGTCACAAGTGGCGACCCTGCCAGGATGGGATGTAAGTAAACAAAAAATGAAAAAAAAGAAGTACCTAAATGCCGTGTCATAAGTAATTGATGAGTCTCGTGCGTGTGGTCAAATGTTTTAAAGTTGCAAATTGAATTGCTGTATTCTTAAATTAGAATAGTTTATTTACCTACCCTCTTCCATAAATATAACTCACAACCTACTATAAAAGCTAAATGAAACTTGTACTTTCTAGCTATTACTTTGCTTTGTGTTTATCGTGTTCTATGATTCTTACTGTATTGTACAAATAAAGTTATCTATCTATAGTCAATAGACAAAATCTGGTACCTAGGTACCTATTGACGTAATTTGCTGGACATTTAAATAGTTAGCAAATTAATGAATCGTATTATTAAACAATAGGTACAAGTACAAGTGGCAGCTAGCATGGTTCCATTTAAATTATGTTGCCTTGTCTAAATGCATACCTACCGGATATCTGTCACACATCCAACCACACGCACGGAGATGCATCGTACTATTCAAAGTAAAACAATTATGTACGAATTCATTTTGTAAAGACACGGTATCTAAGGAGTTGGTTAATGGTTGTACAAATCTGGTGAGTTCAGTTGGTACTAACCATAGAAAAAAAACTAATACAAGTAGTAAACTGATATCGGTTAGTACTAACAAAAGCCAAAAGCCAATGCCAAAAGTCAAAGTCTAACTTGTCGAAAGTCAAAAAGTCAAAAAGTCAAAAAGTCAAAAAGTCAAAAGTCAAAAAGTCAAAAAGTCAAAAATCAAAAAGTCAAAAAGTCAAAAAGTCAAAAAGTCAAAAAGTCAAAAAGTCAAAAAGTCAAAAAGTCAAAAAGTCAAAAAGTCAAAAAGTCAAAAAGTCAAAAAGTCAAAAAGTCAAAAAGTCAAAAAGTCAAAAAGTCAAAAAGTCAAAAAGTCAAAAAGTCAAAAAGTCAAAAAGTCAAAAAGTCAAAAAGTCAAAAAGTCAAAAAGTCAAAAAGTCAAAAAGTCAAAAAGTCAAAAAGTCAAAAAGTCAAAAAGTCAAAAAGTCAAAAAGTCAAAAAGTCAAAAAGTCAAAAAGTCAAAAAGTCAAAAAGTCAAAAAGTCAAAAAGTCAAAAAGTCAAAAAGTCAAAAAGTCAAAAAGTCAAAAAGTCAAAAAGTCAAAAAGTCAAAAAGTCAAAAAGTCAAAAAGTCAAAAAGTCAAAAAGTCAAAAAGGCAAAAAGTCAAAAAGTCAAAAAGTCAAAAAGTCAAACAGTCAAAAAGTCAAAAAGTCAAAAAGTCAAATAGTCAAAGTCAAAAGGTCAAAAGGTCAAAAAGACGAAAGGTCAAAAGGTCAAAAAGACGAAAGGTCAAAAGGTCAAAAAGACGAAAGGTCAAAAAGTCAAAAGTCTGGTCTATTCTAGTCTGGTCTGGTCTGGTTTTGTCTTGTCTAGTCTGGTCAAGTCAAGTGAAGTTAAGTCAGGTCAGGTCAAGTCAAAGTTTTTAGATATTTATGTCAAAAGGTCAAAATGTCAAAATGTAAAAATGTCAAAAGGTCAAAAGGTCGAAAGGTCAAAATGTGAAAAGGTCAAAAGGTCGAAAGGTCAAAAAGACGAAAGGTCAAAAAGTCAAAAGTCTGGTCTATTCTAGTCTGGTCTGGTCTGGTTTTGTCTTGTCTAGTCTGGTCAAGTCAAGTCAAGTCAAGTTAAGTCAGGTCAGGTCAAGTCAAAGTTGATAGATATTGAAAATGATAGAACGAAACAGAATTTCATTGATTTTTATAATATACATAACCTTATAAGATAATACATTTAATTGATTAATGATAAAGTAGATATTGATGCGTTGACATTGACATCTAGCAGTTGAACTGAGAAGGTCGAAGTTCGCACACACGCGACTCACGCCCCAACTTTGCTACGTATAAAAAATAAAAATAAAAAATTATACCACTGCATCTTCCATTTACCGAATAAAATAATTTGCATAATAATAAATAATAATAAATCATTTATTTCAGGCTACAAAGGCCCATAGATAAATACCTTATAGACTAACATACATATTTTAATAAAATAGTTGAATACCTGCAGTAATGGGCACCCAAATATTTACAAAGCAACTATTTCTCTGTAAAGTCGGTTTACCGAGGAACTTAATAAGAAAACATTGATGAAAATACGTTGCCATGGTTGCCTACCATGTCAACAGAACGTGACGATGTTCATTAATTTATAGGCTACTAAAGTCTAAAACATGCCTACCAAACGGCCCCAGCGAGCGTATTAAAACTTGGGTCTATTGAGTTAGAGTTCCATTGCAGATAGACCTAGTGAGACTCAGGTCTAATAAATAACATCTTACTGACTTTTTTCAAAAATCACGTACTGGTAAAAATCAATACCATAGTAAAGTTTTAGGACAGTTTTCCACATTGGATACTGCCATAGTGTATTATCATAGTGTATTGTCATATGTGTATATCAGTGTATACACTAGAGAAGTTTCGAGTTTGCAAATACTAAAAACATACCTATTACGCATTTTCTAACGGTTAGTCTTTGCAAATGGGTTCATTATGCCTTATCGAACACGTTGCACTTGTTACATTTTAACTATGCCCAATCACCTTAGGGTGGATTGAACTAAGCTTCTTATAGACAAATTATATTACAATAATGCTTCATTTCACCTTGCATCAAGTTCAATTGATATTCTAGTAATAGTTTATTTTGCCTGTAGTTCATTCATTTAAAGGATGTTTTACATTCGTTTCAGTCGATTGAGAACTGTTTTTAGATAATTTCAATCTCATCGGAACAAAAGGCAATCGGAAAAAAAAGACGATCGAAAATAAAAACAAAAGGCGGCGGCATAATGGCAGGTAACTGTCAAAATGACAGATGTTAAAATGACAGCTGTCAGGTTAGGAACGGCTGTGTCTCAGAAACTATTGATGGTCTGTTTACAGAGGTGAGGGATCTTATCGAGGCCTTCGGGAAACATGGAAACATGTCAAAATATTGCAGAAATATATAGTGTAGAATTTCATACAAGAACAGATTACTTGTAAAACTCAAGTAGAACTAGTCTAAAGAAAGAAAATGCCATTATTTTGTCTCTCAAATATCTACTTCGCCGCAATGGGCACAGTGTTTACTTTGTTTCAGTTGAGAACCTATTATTGTATAATATCTGGTTGTCTCAGCACGTTACCAAATTACAAATAAGTCCATAATATTTACGTCAGTTGCACAGTACATTAGTTAGCCAATCAAATGACAATTCATTACAAAATCAATTTTACTACAAAGTGTTCATTATTATTATCATAGTTATACTCGGAATACTACACTATATATTTTAAGTCATAAAAGCGTATGATGTAATGGTAAAAGTAGTCTGGGAAACCAGATGGCACCTAATTAACACAAGAGGTAGTTCTTTAAATAAGGACGGTACCTAAATAACACTAGAGGTAGTTCTTTAAATAAGGACGGTAACTAAATAACACAAGAGGTAGTTCTTTAAATAAGGACGGTACCTAAATAACACAAGAGGTAGTTCTTTAAATAAGGACGGTACCTAAATAACACAAGAGGTAGTTCTTTAAATAAGGACGGTACCTAAATAACACAAGAGGTAGTTCTTTAAATAAGGACGGTACCTAAATAACACAAGAGGTAGTTCTTTAAATAAGGACGGTACCTAAATAACACAAGAGGTAGTTCTTTAAATAAGGACGGTACCTAAATAACACAAAAGGTAGTTCTTTAAATAAGGACGGTACCTAAATAACACAAAAGGTAGTTCTTTAAATAAGGACGGTACCTAAATAACACAAAAGGTAGTTCTTTAAATAAGGACGGTACCTAAATAACAGCAAGAGGTAGTTTGATGAAAATCAAACAGTACCCAAATAATATAAGTTCCACAGGTGGTAGAAAAAAAAAGTCACGACTACCTACCGTCATTAAGGCACTGGGTAATATAATATTAGCTTACCTTATCCCTTACCTACTGCGGCAAATGTTAATACACCAGAAAAGATTCGGACGTTCATTAAATTGGGTGCGACCAATACACTCTCAATGTTGATAAGCGTACAAAGGTACAAACAGTAAAATATGCAATGCGCACAAAACTTTAAAGGGTACAAAGCATACAAATTATTATGAAAGTAAGACCGAGAAGTATCTCGTCAGGAAATATTTTACTTAGAAGATGATTGTTATGCCTGTGCATATGCGGGTGTAGCATTTTTACTTAGTGGTTCTTCAAATTTAAAACCGACATCAAGCATTATTAATGCTAACAAAATTGTTATTGGAGTACGGCTTAAAGTATTTTAAACGGAAAAACTTTGAAGGCACACTAAGTAAAAGACTTGAAACTACCACTATCATAGTAGCCTACCAATTTAATACTGTTTGCTAAAACTGAATACAATTCTATCCTTCACTAAAGTAAATTTCAATTCTGGGAAGTTTAACCTTGTACGGACATACTAAGTGTACTTTTCTTTTCAAAATCAGGCCCTAACTAACAGTAAACGAAATTGACTAAGGTACGTCTATTATACCTATGAATTAAGCATATCTAAGTAAAGGCCATTGTGTTTTACCTAAACTGTAAGAGTAACTTGGGTATACATCGAGATTCGTGCTAGTCTTATTGCGTAACTAATAAGTAAATACCTACTCCTAACCTAATTCGCAGTTACCTAAAACGAGTTACTACGCGAACTGGCAGTAAAGAGGAAAATTTAATAACATTATAAAAGATAATTAATTTTTACTTTTAAGTATTGAATTATTTGAATTAAACAAGTAGACTTGAGGAAGTCTGTACTAAGTACTAGTTTGTACCAGTACTAACTTATTTTGCGGGAATATCTAATTTGACAACATACATACTAAGTTGTAAAAAGACCTGAGAGAAGAAAAAATATATATAAAAAGAAAAGAAGGATAAGGGATAAGGTAGAATAATAAAGTATGATGCAAGTGGTGTTAGGTTTATTGTGTAAATTAAATGTAATGGAATTATATTTGAGACCTTAAATGTTGTGATTGGGAGACATGTGAAGTTCACCACTTGCACCATCGCGATTGTACGGCATACGCTGTGCGCGTGTTTTTCTGTTAATTTACAGCCAACAACTGACACTCCTGTCATCGGCCGCGAGTCACACCGCTGCCTGCGGCACAGCCACGGAACTAGAAAGTAACAGCCATGGAGCGGAGATTATTGGACGAATTATTTATAATTTGTAATAATTTTCCATTTGTATTAATATTCATGTGAATGTTGTGTAATAATATGTAACCTTGCTTTTGATAACATGATCATAGAAAAGAGTAAACCCTCATGAGTTTCTTGTAGCTTCTTCTCATTAGAGGGCGCGTTCCGAAGCTACACATCCTAATAACTGTCCAACGTTGTATCTTTAAAATCGTTAATAAAGAAGGGATGTAGCGTATGCGCCCGCGCGGAACGAGACGACGGTAGTCGGAATCAGACAGCCACCGCGCGAGGTCGTACATCGGACGCTCGGGTGCATATAGCTACTACCTACCTAAAGATCAGTAGCGTGTTTTAGTTTACTTACATTTACTTACCTTACATTACAAGTGACGACTGGACGTCACACTATGTATGATATCACTATCACTATTGTCACTACATAGTATTAAATAAAGTCACTTTTCGCCGTCCCTATATCCATCCCTGTGTCCCTTTGTATGCTTAGATCTTTAAAACTACGCAACGGATTTTGATCGGTTTTTTTTAATAGATAGAGTGATTCAAGAGGAAGGTTTATATGGATAATACATGCATAATATAGCCGTGCGAAGCCGGGGCGGGTCGCTAGTTGTTTAATAATAATATCGCTCATCTGGGCTTGTGTTATGGTGACGAGTGACGAATACTGACTTATAAAAAGGTTTTTTTTTAAATTTCATCGTTTTCTTATGACGTTATCACTTAAAATTATCGTCCATATACTGAATTTACAAACAACCATTCTTTTTTATTTGTTTTGCTTATTTTTTGCTTCATTTATTGCTTTTTTAAAGTCTGTGTCCTGTATCACGGGACTATGGAGCCCCGGACCTTTGGAAGGCGTGCGTGGAGCCGAAGCCAACACGTAGAGGCCCTTTACAATAACAACGTTTAATGGCAAAGTATGATGTAGACAACAAAACCGACGATTATCTCTGTCTGCACTATAAAACGCAGCCAAGGACAACCTCCGGTTTAAATAGAACTCTTGATAAACTACAGGAGAACTGCTTGGGCTATTGTGATGTTAGTGGACTGGACAATGGAAAATATAGATACTATGGCGCCTGCCGTAACAATGTAAAAACAAAAAACAAAAAATGTTTTCATTTTTTATCTATAACGATTGTGCTATTTGATAACACTAAGATAGGTAAGTATATCTATACCTACTTGATAGAAATAAATCAATACTTAAATAAATATTTTATATATAGCAGCGCATCCCGTGGGAATATCGGGATAAAAAGTAGCCTATGTGTTAATCCAGGTCTCCTATCTAGATACCGAGTTTCATCGCAATCGGTCCAGTAGTTTTAGCGTAAAGGAGTAACAAACATACAAACACCAACACAAACAAACTTTCACATCACTACATAGTATAAAACAAAGTCGCTTTCTCTGTCCCTATATCCCTATGTATGCTTTAATCTTTAAAACTACGCAACGGATTTTGATGCGGTTTTTTTAATAGATAGAGTGATTCAAGAGGAAGGTTTATATGTAGACTTAATACATGCATAATATAGCCGTGCGAAGCCGGGGCGGGTCGCTAGTTTATAATATTAGTAGAATAGGAATTGATAGGATAGGATTTGTGGGAGATTCGTTTCTCTTTACAGTTTTTCGTTTCACGTTTTGTAACGCGTGAAATTTTTTCTCGTCTTCCCTTGCCAACCCGCGGTAAGGAACTTCCTTCCAAAAAATATTTATACTTATTACCTACGGCATGCGGCAGCGCGGAGAACGATACGGCAATTTTTATGCGGGTGAAACCGTGAGGCGTAACAAGTCTATTTCTAAACAAATGGAATATTATTAATAGGTATTAATAAAAAGAAAACTTGTTTTGTAATTGTACTGACATTCTAATTTGAACCTTGGCATACCGAAATACCAAGTATGTACAATCGACGCTCAAAAGTCTACCGCCACCGTAACGTTTACAATCCTGTGCAGCACTATTTGAACATTATAACAACGTAACCTGTGGATCGAACCCACGTCGGTTGGTGTAGCGGGTGCCGGCTTATACCACTCACACAACTAAACACATAGCTTACATGTTGACAAATAATAATCACAATCACAATCACAATGACAAAGGTACTTTTAATTCAAGTATTTATGTATATTGTGTGTTTAGAAGAAGGTCCAATACTTGTTAAAAATACCATCATATAGAGTGCGCGGCATGCGTCGCCACGCCAGAAATCGGTTTTACGTGCGGCTATAGATGTTTCAAATAAAAAAAAAACTGGTTGCCTGTAAAGTCGGTATACGGGCGAAAGTTTTACGTGACAACAACTGTGCTCGAGTGGAAGGGACGCGTGCCTTTCACTTTTTATGTCTGTCTCTCTCGCTCTTAGGCGGGCTAACCATGCCCGCGTGCCTCTCACTCGCTCTCATTGTGAGCGCATAACGTCAGCGGAGCGTAACGCAGTTTCTTGAAGTGTCACCCGGCAAACCAATTTATAAAACGTTGTCACGTCAAAAAAATCGTTTATTAAAAGAAAATAGGCAAAGATTACAAAAAAATCCACCAAACTTTAAAGAAAGTTCATTCAAATGACATTCATTCATTCATTCAAGTTTGTAGGTGGAAAAATATACTCTCAAGAAAAAATACCTCCCAACCCGCTACCTGTTGATAGTTATTGTAGCAAACTGATAGTGTACTTAAGACGCATACTGTACCTACCTATCTAAATTGCATTCTAAAACAGATTTAAAAGTTAGGGACTAACATAAGTTAGGAAATCAGTACATTTAGGCCATAATTAGGGTTCCGTACCCAAAGGGTAAAAATGGGACCCTGTCCGTCCGTCTGTCTGTCTGTCTGTCTGTCTGTCACGCTGGCTCCAAAGCAGCAGCTCGTGTTATGGGAGACATTTATTAAAAATCTAAATAAGTTTATCTACGTGCAACGTGCCCAAAAGGCTGGCTGCTTTTTCTACGTATTTTTTATTACAAATTATATTATGTACCTACATATTTTATTTAGGTACTACTATTTTTATTACTAAGTTTATGTAAGTATAAATAAATTATTTTACAAAATGTACAGAAGTTGGACAACACCGCCATCTCTCGGGGACTTTTGACAGTTGTACGCCTGTGCTGCCATCTATTATAGGTATTGATAGATTCGTATTTGTCTTTAATTATTTTTAAAACAGGCTATTATTTTCTAATCCAAAATTTCGTATAATAATAGAAATAAATAATTAATTCTAGTTTCGGATACATACTTTGAGTGATCTAAAAATAACTCGAATTTGAAAACCGTTCAATAAACTTCAGAAAAGCATGCGCCATTTTTGGCCAACCAAATAAGGGATGTCACCATTGCCGCTTTGGCAATAAACAAAAATGTACTTTTCAATTTGTTTGGATTATTTTACCCTACTGCTCTCTCGTTTTAACTATGGAATTTTCAATAATTTTATCTCTTTCTCGTACAGTCTCAAATATTAAATGGCGCTCGGTCTATGACATTTAGTCGATTTTAAAAATATAAATGAAAAATGCTTTTATTGTGTGTTTCATGAGTGTTTGTGGTTGAAAAATGTTAGTTCTGGACTTGATATTTGATTCGGTAATGATTTCTGCATAATTAGCGTGATTTTTATGTGAAAATCTTGTAAAAATTCATGCATTCAGTGTTCATTCTACTTTATGTTTTCTTTATTTATTTTCTAAATAATTTAGTTTTTGTGCCCAAATACTTAGTATAAACTTAGTTGGATAATATATCTACACTTTTCTTCTAATGATTCGGCGTAAAAACGCTTTAACTATATATAATAATGTCCGTTTTTTATGCAGCCAAACCCATGAAAAAAAAACCATTTCGCCTTTTTAATTGTACTCTAAAATAGTTATTTAACAATAATTAACAGCCAAGACCTCGTTTTATTACATTGAAATAGTTTCTACTGTTATATTCTAATTTTATTCAATAAAAACCACCTGTCGTTTAAAAAAAACACTTTTTCATCAAGGCTGACCCGTAGTTACACCCGCGTAACTCCCGATCCCTTGGGAATATCAGGATAAAAGTAACCTATGTGACACCCAATGAATTAATCTATCCTCAAACCAAGTTTCATCAAAATCGGTCCAGTAATTTCAGAGCCTGTTCATTACAAACAAAAAACATAATATATTAGGTACGATATTTTCTGTCTTACAGTTCTAAAAAATCAAGAAATCAGTGTAAATAATGAGCAACTCTTGACAAAAAATACTATATTTGAGTGAAAAAGTGATATTTCATGAAGTGAAAAAAGATATTAATAATTTGTTAGTGGTTGTGCGTGTGCTTCTACCATGGTTACGATGAATTCATCTGAGAAGGCACAGAGGGCCTGTCAACAGGGACCTTCCAGGTAAATTATAATGCTCACAGCATCAACACCAAGTGGCCAACGCTGCTGCAATTGCAGTAGCCAAAAAAAAATTGACTGGTTGAGCATCAATGACTCAAAAAGAAGAAGCACCATTTAGCCCCAAGCTACTTTTTTTAAAAATAAATACCATGTGTTTTAATACGAAAGGGGGTTGTTGTAGACGTCTAGACGAACAACTTTAGTTCTACGACTTTTGGAACATCGAACATTTCGTTCAAAGTTTTTGTATGAAACAGCTGATTTTATCCAGTAAAAAATCCCACAGAATTATCGTAATAAAAGTTCGAATTTCCAAAAGTTGTTTGCCTAGACGTGTAAAACAACCCCCTTTTGTATTAAAACCCCTTCGCTGAAACACATGGTAGGTATATATTTATTGTATATACTATGTTAAGCTTACTAAATAAAAGGACCAGTTTGAGTTGCCTCGATATCAAAAATCTTTATATCAAGGAAGTTCAAAAACTTTAAAATGTGTATGACTAGTAAACAAAGACTGTATGGGCTCACTCGGCAATCTTTAGGTTCCATGAAAAAAAAAATACACATTCTCTTGACCAGAGACAACAGTGTCTATAAACCCGCCATATATTAAGCAAATCAGTACCAGCTTAATTTAAATATGCCAATGAAGGATCCCTCATTTTCAGAGACAACTCAAAATGCATAAAGGAAGATAAGGATAAAGACAAAGATCGTGACAAGAAAGACTCGGCTTTAGCCAGCCTACCACCGAACGTGCAAGCTTTGATGTCCACCATACCTTCTCCTGAGGAGTCTCCTAACTATCTCATTTATAAAAAGGTAAGATAAGGATAAAGACAAAGGTCATGACAAGTAAGACTCTGCTTTAGCCAGCCTACCACCAAACGTGCAAGCTTTGATGTCCACCATACCTTCTCCTGAGAAGTCTCCTAACTATCTTATTTATAAAATGGTAAGATAAGGATAAAGACAAAGGTCATGACAAGAAAGACTCTGCTTTAGCCAGCCTACCACCAAACGTGCAAGCTTTGATGTCCACCATACCTTCTCCTGAGAAGTCTCCTAACTATCTCATTTATAAAAAGGTAAGATAAGGATAAAGTCAAAGGGCATGACAAGAAAGACTCTGCTTTAGCCAGCCTACCACCAAACGTGCAAGCTTTGATGTCCACCATACCTTCTCCTGAGAAATCTCCTAACTATCTCATTTATAAAAAGGTAAGATAAGGATAAAGTCAAAGGGCATGACAAGAAAGACTCTGCTTTAGCCAGCCTACCACCAAACGTGCAAGCTTTGATGTCCACCATACCTTCTCCTGAGGAGTCTCCTAACTATCTCATTTATAAAAAGGTAAGATAAGGATACAGTCAAAGGTTGTGACAAGAAAGACTCTGCTAATAGCCAGCCTACCACCGAATGTGCAAGCTTTGATGTCCATCAAACCTTCTCTTAAGGAGTCTCCTAACTATCTTATCTATCCTATCTTTCCTATTATCCTATCTTTAAAAAAATGTAAATAAATAATTATTTCCCGTGAAACCGCGGGGTGCAGCTAGTGTATAGATACAGTAGAGCCTCGATAATTCGAACTACCAAAAAATAACCCCTGTTCGGACTCACGGAGCGTTCGGATTATAGTATGTTAAAAAATGCAAGTATATTTTGACAGAATATATTTATTGAGGTTATTATAACACACATATTTAAACAACAGAATACGTTACTTATTGATAAAGTCATCAATTTTAGTTTGACGGGTTCTATTTATTGACCAAAAAAAGGCTTTATCCTTCAAATTACGCAGCATCATCTTTTCGGATAAGGACAAGTAATTTTCATCAGCCCAATCCAAACCAAGTCAGCAGTTCGGATTACAGCGGCGTTCGGATTAGCCTGAGTACGGATTATCGAGGCTCTACTGTATATAGTTTGTATCACAAATTAGTGATTTGTTTACAGATGGAGTCTATAGTGGAAAAGATGCAAGACGAGAACTCTGGCGTCCCAGTCCGAACTGTCAAGAGTTTCATGGCTAAAATACCATCGGTAAGTAGGCACAGTATGCGTCATAAGTCCACTATCAGTTTGCTACCTGCTGGTAATGGCGAATGTTAATAAATATGCCAAATCGGTTGACAGTTTGTCACAGTAAAGCTTATAATTATACAAATACACTAGATTTTGTTGTAGTCAAAATACCTATTAGTTTTGATTTTACAGGCGTTTAAACTTACGTGACCGCATGTGACGTCAATGTATATCGCTCTGCTTAGTAACGCATTAAGTACGAGTCCGCGTCGCACGTTTACTTCTATAAATCGGAAACTAATTGACGTATCGAAGTAATTTTTACCGATATTTTTTATTTTTTACAAAGAATATGCAGAGCTAATTTTCAAAATTAGTTAAATTTTTCATTAATTACCTACTATAAACAAGTATTGGACTTACGACCTTCTTCTAATAGATGTTACACACAAACATAAATACTTGAATTAAAAGTACTCAGTGTGATTATTATTTGTCAACATGTTAGCTATGTGTTTAGTTGTGTGAGTGGTATAAGGGGCCACCCGCTACACCAACCGACGTGGGTTCGATCCACAGGTTACGTTGTTATAATGTTCAAATAGTGCTGCACAGGATTGTAAACGTTACAGTGCCGGTGGACTTTTGAACGTTGATTGCACCTGTGTAGTTGATCCTACTATGCTGCTAAGTTCAAATGGGTCAATATCCGTAGTTGAATCACTTAATCTAATAAAAAAAACCGATTTTGCGAAAAATAGATTTTTACTATTAAGGTTATACGTTTTCCCTACTAAATGTTTTAGAGATTCCTACGTTTTATACTGAGATATTTAACTTATTATGACTTAAAGTAGGCCTAATTTAAGCTATTGTAGGGGCAGACCAAAAATATCACTGTTTAACATCCAGGAAGTACTCTGTTTCAGCGTGAAAAAAGAGACCAATTTTACGTATGTAGTGGTGCACGGTTATATTGACGTATGGTCATAGTGTAAGTGACGCATAGATGTGTGGAAACACGCGACGTTGTCGCGTTGTGTGTGGAAGCAGGAACACGCAATTACGCTAGAGCAGAGCCGCAATACAGTTTGCTGGATAAGGGCGACGTTGCCTCTCCGTCTAATCTGTCTAATAAAAATCAAAATATTTTCAATTGCATGATATTCAACTGAGTGCTGCCAGACCTACACCTGCAAGATTTTATGTAACTTTTGGCACTGTCGCGTCACTTTTGATACTTGAATTATACGTTATTTTGATAGACTTATCAAATTATCACTTTACGTATATAATAAATAAATAAACATTTATACTTGTTTGCATTTAATTAATAGTATAAAAATATAATAAAATATAAATGAAGTATAGTAATTCGCGAGAAAAAAAACCAAGCAGTCTTGTTGTTTTTTTGGTACTGTTTGTTGTACACACTGGCAACATACACCCAGTCGATACTTTGCCTCGCACTAGATGCGCGCTTGTTACCTAGGTAACGGAGAGTCAACAGAGATGTCAAGTAGTCAATAAATAGAAAAACCAAAAATAAAATATTATAATCATTTATTATATTCCTACTATTGTGTTTAAAGTGTCATCCATCTGAGCACCTACTGAAAATAAACCTTGAGGAAATTTTAGTGTCTTGTAAGTGATTGAATTATTAAACACAAGTTGGGCCGTAGGAACAAACTACGACTACTCTGGGTCCCAAGCCATGAAGGAATAGCAGGAAATGAGAAGGCTGATGAGCTGCAAGAACAGGATCGGCAAGTGCTATGCTTGGACCAGAACCATGTACGGGCCTGCCAGCATGCACAATCACAAAGGCCGTAAAGGATTACGTTGATAAGAAACACACGCAAGAGTGAGAAATCAGTGAAGGGCTACTACATTCAAGGAACATAGGATTTTTCCTCTTAGTGGGATCGCTGCGTTAATCGATCCCAAGGGGTCGAAGTGTTGCTGGCTATGTCAGCCCGCGATATAAGATAAGATAGAACTAATTTTAAATAAATAAACCTTTTTGTACATTCCTTTGTCTTTATTTTTCTCTTTTCATTCAGACCTAGTACAATTTGCATAGTTCAGAATTCGTCCTAGTTTAAAAAAAAAATATTACTAACAGTACCTACCATAAAATTGATCCTGTTTTTGAAAATTTATTCAAAAATATATTTTCATTAAAAAAAAATATTTGTATCGAGATTTGAACCGGGGCTCTTCAGAACACTACCCCGCCGCTCTAAATGACTACACCAATCGGTATCTGTAGGACTACGTCAAATATAGTCTATAGTTGCTACAGTTTATTGTTTTGTATGTGTGCGTGTCATTTATATCGTGACAAGAGTTAAAAATTGTACTTTGGAAATACATTAAAATGTGACTTCCAAAAAATTAAATTATGTTTGAAATATGTTCAGAGCAAACTAGAAAACAGGCAACATATATACAAATACTTTAATTCCACGTCAATTATAGCAAAATAAAATAAAAATATACTTTCGGGGAAAACAAGCGCCATCTAGCGGAATACTTTGCTTAGCGATACGAAACATTCAACCTTAACTTTTTAGTTTACCTTTTTCTTTTTGAAGTAATTTATTTTTAACTTTTTAGTTTATTTTTGTATATATTTCTAACCTTTTTGATTTTTTTCTTTGTAATTTATTTTTATTGATTTTCTACTTAATTTTTGAAGTCAGTTTTTAATTTCAACACATATGTTTGTTATCCAGGTGTTCACAGGGACGGACCTAGTGGCTTGGATAACACGTCACTTCAGCCTGGAAGAGACGTGGGAAGCTCTCCATATAGCGCACCTGCTCGCTGCACACGGCTACCTCTTCCCCATCGATGATCATTGTCTCTCTGTCAAGAATGATAACACATATTACAGGTTAGTCACTATAATAGTACACTAGCAGCGCTCCGCGGTTTCACCCGTGTAACTCCCGATTCCGTGGGAATATCGAAATATACCAACACAAAAATATTTTTTCAATTCGGACCAGTAGTTCCTGCATGAAGCAAAAGTTCCTGAGATTAGCGCATTCAAACAAACAAACTCTTCAGCTTATAATATTACTAGCTGCGCTTCGCGGTTTCACCCGCGCAAGTCCCGATCCCGTGGGAATTTCGGGATAAAAAGTAGCCTATATTTTTCAATTCAGTAGTTTCTGAGATCAGCGCGTTCAAAAAACAACGAAAGTCCTCAAAGATGAATAAGTTTCCCCGTTTTTTCCACATTTTTTTTCACCCCGTTTTTATTTATTTTTTCATTTTGAACCAGTAGTTCCTGAGATTAACGCGTTCAAACAAACAAACTCTTCAGCTTTATAATATTAGTATAGATATTCCCCTATATTTTTGTATCAATCAATAGTGTTGCTTAAAGAGATCAATTATTGGAAACAAACATAGTATCAAAGGAAGATAGCTCAGGTTTTGGGTTGCGTTACCTCAAAAGGTAAAAAAAGGAACCCATATAAGATCACTGTCTAGTCCTTCTGTAGTTTACTGCAATTCTTATATAATCCGCGTGCAATGAGAATGGGATGGAACCTTGTCAAAGTAAATCGAAAATGACAGTTTTCAAGTAGCGTTAGCATAAAAGTTCTGAATAATAGGTAATTAGTTTTGATTTTTTTTATTTATTCATCTTTAGTGTAGGTATATAGTATAGGCATTTCTACTGTATCTGAAGACTTCACGGACAAACATACATACTGACACATATACGGTCTTTATGTGCTCGTTTTATTTATAATTTTAGAGAAACAACATTTTTAGATTGCTCCTTAGACAATCTACCACAGACAATAATATTTTTTCTTTAAATCAATTGGTCCGTTTCAAATCCGCGACACTATGACCATGCAAATAACTAAATTATTCCTAATTATTATTAAAGACTTTTTTGCTAACGCTACTTTTCTGTCATTTTCGATTTACAAGGTTCCATCCCCTTCTCATTGCGCGCGGATTATACTACTAAGTATACGTAGAGCAGCGAATGTTGGCCTCTGATGGAAAATAGAAGGGGTATGCGCAGAACTCAATTTTCATATAAATATCGAGTTCTGCGCATACCCCTTCCACTTACCGCAGAGGTCACCATTCGCTGCGCGCGGTTATACTAGATTTCGCCCGCGACTTCGTCCGTCCGTCCGGAATCACGTTGTCATACAACTTTGCCCCCCCCTTTTCAGGCTTTCTTATCGGATGTCTACGTCATACAAAGAACACACCCTCCAAGTTTCAGGTCTCTACGATCAGCGGTTTAGGCTGTGCGTTGATCCGTCAGTCAGTCAGGACAAAGCATTTTATATGTATAGAAGATCAATGCACTTATAATTTGGTTCCAGATTTCAAACACCATATTTCTGGCCATCCAATCAGTGGGAACCTGAGAACACTGACTATGGTATGTAAAATATTTCTATTCTTTCCAACATTGTTCTTCTTCTGCTTGCTGTTATCTTAATTTATTAGGGTTCCCTACACAAAGGGTGAAAATGGGACCCTATTACTTTCACTTTCCGTCCGTCTGTCTGTCACCAGTGATAGCTAGACAGTTGAAAATTTCACAGATGATGTATTTCTGTTGCCGTCACTTGCCGTTAAAATAACAACAAAACGATTTAATTTTATCTGTGGCCCCATCTACAACATAAACAGAAACGGGCAACAGCTAGTAAATCCTATCCTACTAATATTATAAATGTGAAAGTT
This sequence comes from Idaea aversata, assembly GCA_907269075.1. Classification (NCBI taxonomy): domain Eukaryota; kingdom Metazoa; phylum Arthropoda; class Insecta; order Lepidoptera; family Geometridae; genus Idaea; species Idaea aversata. Next base: position 2,370,753 of record OU026083.1, read on the forward strand.
TGTATGTATGTTTGTTACTCCTTCACGCTAAAACTACTGGACCGATTGCGATGAAACTCTGTATCTAGATAGCTGGAGACCTGGATTAACAACTTAATATTATAAAGCTGAAGAGTTTGTTTGTTTGTTTGAACGCGCTAATCTCAGGAACTACTGGTTCGAATTGAAAAATTATTTTTGTGTTGGATAGTCCATTTATCGAGGAAGGCTATAGGCTACTTTTTATCCCGATATTCCCACGGGATCGGGACTTACATGGGAGAAATCCGCGGGGCGCAGCTAGTAAATAAATATATGTTTTCCAGCGGTATACCTGTGTAAGCGAACGATGCAGAACAAGGCCCGTCTGGAACTGGCAGACTATGAAGCCGAATCACTCGCTCGTCTACAGAAGATGTTCAGTCGGAAATGGGAGTTTATCTTCATGCAAGCAGAGGCTCAGAGCAAGGTGAATAGAATCTATCTATCTAATATATTTAAACGAGCAATTCTTGTATATTTACAGGGTAATTGTTTATTTTATTTAGCAAACCGTTGAGGGCAACTTCTGTGCACCTAAACAAACAACTTTTGTTCTACGACTTTTGGAAATTCGAACAATTTTTTTTTAAATTTTGAGTTTAGGTTTAATTAACCTTAATATTTTACTTATTTTTTAAGTTTTATCTACTGTTCTTAGTCTCAATGACCTTTGTTTTAAAACATCTGCTGTTTTTTCGAATTTACATAACCTCAAAGTTTTCATATTTTCTTTTTAATTTCCAATTTGAAGTTAGTGTCTATAACTATTTTATTTAACTTATTTATTAAAAACTTATTTAACTAAAAATCCTAATTAGGAGTGACGTGACGACAATAAATAAAAAAATAGTCGGACGACAAATAGTCGTCCGACATTTGTCGTCCAACAAATTGTCGTCCGACATTTGTCGTTCGACATTTGTCGTCCGTCAATAGTCGTCCGACATTTGTCGTCCGTCAATAGTCGTCCGTTAAAAAATACCATATATACGTCTTAAGGTGCTGCTGGTCGATCGTGTTTCCATACAAATGAATTTAGAGTGTTATCCATTTATTCTTTATGGCATTTAAAAAAACAAAAGTTAAATCTACATAACAAGTCTATATCTAGCCCATGTAGGCGACGAAATAGACAAATTATGTTTAATTTGGAAATTATAGCCATCAAAACTTCAGTATTTTCAGTAAAAATAATGCGCATTTCACGGGTAAAATAGCTACGCCGGGAGAAATATAATATCAAATAAGAAACCTACATCATGTAGTAAATTTATCAATTAGTTCAAATAACTTAACTTTCAAAGGATTCATATTGCAGATTTTTCGTATTTTTCTAAATTCGAAAGGTCTGTTTACAAAATTTCCCAGCCCGTATTTTGTTCAAAACATCGTTACCTTTCACCTCTAGAGTAACACCCCGTCACGCGGGTAGCGGGGGGAGATGTAATCCAATGCGCGCTATAGCTTCACGAATACTTTTGTATAACCGGCTTTACCAGCAATGTATACGTAACGATTTAGCATTCAATGTGTGTGTGATGTTTGTCAAAGTCGCACGGGGACCAATGAAGACAAGTGACAGTGATTTTGCCAACCAATAGTGAACTATTATCTGAATCTCGCATCCAATAAAAACAGTTTATACGACGAACCGACGAACGAGTACCTACCTACCTAGCTGGTGCATTTCACATGTAATTTCGGCTCGTGTCATACCGCGAAGGTCATATCGTTCGCGCGTTAGCGTCTATCACTACATAGTATAAAACAAAGTCACTTTTCGCCGTCCCTATGTCCTGAAATATTTATTTATTTTATTTTATTTATAATAACTAAGATCAAAATATATGCATAAATACAAAAAACGTAAACGTAAACATTTTTTGGAACGATAGTTCCATATCGCGCGTTGTGAAAGGGGGCTAGACGGAAAAAAATCTCAGGAAAAGTTGCAACGACACTTTTTGCTATAGTAAGCTATTGTAAGCCGTGCGCATGTTTCTCTGTCTGTCTCTCTCTCTCTTATAGAAAGCAAGCCAGATATTTTCATTTCTATTTCGCATTTGCAATAGGCTTGTGTTATGGTGACTAGACACGATTAGGCTTGTGTTATGGTGACTAGACCCAACTAGGCTTGTGTTATGGTGACTAGACGCAATTAGGCTTGTGTTATGGTGACTAGACCCAACTAGGCTTGTGTTATGGTGAGTAGACCCAACTAGGCTTGTGTTATGGTGACTAGACGATACTAGGCTTGTGTTATGGTGACTAGACGCAACTAGGCTTGTGTTATGGTGACTAGATGTAACTAGGCTTGTGTAATGGTGACTAGACCCAACTAGGCTTGTGTTATGGTGACTAGACGATACTAGGCTTGTGTTATGGTGACTAGACGCAACTAGGCTTGTGTTATGGTGACTAGATGTAACTAGGCTTGTGTAATGGTGACTAGACCCAACTAGGCTTGTGTTATGGTGACTAGACGATACTAGGCTTGTGTTATGGTGACTAGACGCAACTAGGCTTGTGTTATGGTGACTAGATGTAACTAGGCTTGTGTAATGGTGACTAGACCCAACTAGGCTTGTGTTATGGTGACTAGACGCAACTAGGCTTGTGTTATGGTGACTGGACACAACTAGGCTTGTGTTATGGTGACTAGACGCAACTAGGCTTGTGTTACGGTGACTAGGCGCAACTAGGCTTGTGTTATGGTGACTAGATGCAACTATTTCGATGCTTATGTATATGGTGACTAGATGCAACTATTTCGATGCTTATGTATATATACATAGATCACTTTGAAACGTCTTAAAAACCAAAAGCTGTAACGACACTTTTTGCATAGAAAGCAAGCCAGTTATTTTCGTTTCGTCTTTCTATTTCGCATTGAACAGTGTGGTGTAGCGACGATTATTTGCAAAAAAATAAAATATTGTCGTCCGTTTTGGTCGTCCGACATTTGTCGTCCGACATTTGTCGTCCGTCATTTGTCGTCCGACATTTGTCGTCCGACATTTGTCGTCCGACATTTGTCGTCCGACATTTGTCGTCCGTCATTTGTCGTCCGTCATTTGTCGTCCGTCAATAGTCATCCGTTAATTATAGTCCGTTTTTGTCGTCCGACATTTGTCGTCCGTCAATATTCGTCCGTCAATAGTCGTCCGTTAATAATCGTCCGTCAATAGTCGTCCGTAAATAATCGTCCGTCATTTGTCGTCATTGACACAAAGTGGTACACTAGTCTGTTGTGTACCCTAACTTTCTAAAAATCAGTTTTTGTTTGATAAAAATTGTTCCTGATTTTGGGAGGGTAGGCGCTGGCGCCTGGCGGTCGGCGTGTCGCGTGGCGCGAACGGGTCGTAGATTGTCTTCATACCTAACTAGCAGCGCTCCGCGGTTTCACCCGCGTAACTCCCGTTCCAGTAGGCGAGACGCGGATAGAACGCGCCCGGTCGTAAATGAATAAAACAGCAATTTACTGGTTCACTTCGCACGTCTACACTAATATAATTTATGGATCATTATGGATTTATTTCGTATGGTTTCGGACTTTTGAATTAGCATAAAAATAAGTCCGTTTTGTGTAATAAGTTTTAACCGACTTCAAAAAAGGAGGAGGTTTTCAATTCGGTTGTATGTATTTTTTTTAACCGACTTCAAAAAAGGAGGAGGTTCTCAATTCGTCTGTATGTGGTTTTTTTATTATTTTTATTACATATTATAAAGGGCCGATTAGTAACTATTAGTACATACCTAGTACTAGTATAATAGTAACTATTATGTATTCTGTGTATATAGGAAATCAAAATATCATTCATAACCAATTAAAAATTAGAATGCCTATCCAACTTTTGACATAGAGAATAATTAATGCCTGTAGAATAGACAGAACATCGAGAATTTTTACTGAGCTCTGTGATGTTCCATCTATTTTAGGTTTTTTTTTTTTCAAATTTCGAACTTACAAAACAGGTAAAACGTACGTACTGGTAGGTTTGAGTCATAGAATTTGAAAGTAGAGGAACGCGCGACAGGGCGGGGATGTGAGCAACCAGGCTATGTTTGTTTGATTTATTCGCAACACCTAAACACTGCTACACCGATTTTGATGAAATGAACGATCACTAACGATTATTAGATCAATAAAATCGGACATAAGTAAAAATGTGCAACTTAGTCAAAAGTGTCATGTAAGCTATTGTTCCTATAGCCAGGTAACCGACCTTTTAGACGGCGGCCATTAAAAATCCCCCCGCTCTAGACCTGTTTTAACAAATCAGTCGAAACTCAGCCGTTCGTGGAGTCGCATGTCTTTGTTTTCGGCACTTTTGTTCGCACTATAACTTCGCTTCACAGTTGTGTGTTTGTGTGGTTCAATTTAGAAAAAACTTTTATTGGATATGGCAGAAGAAGGTATGTACTACATTTTAAAATATTACATGATTACTTTGTCGTATAAAATTTATATTTTTATGTGATATGAAAACAGTTACAATTTAGGTACATTTTTTGCTTTACTTTTTCAAACAATCGTGTTTTTATGTATATGTCGTGTCTTGTCGGGCTACAACTTTTATAACAATATAATAATTGATTTGTTGGCTATTGTAAATCATAATAAAACCATCCGCCTACGTCCGCCATTTTGTTTTATATGACTTTTAAATCGTACGTAAAAATTACACAATTATTTTAAGTTAATATATTTATTTATTTGTCGTACAGATAATTCGAGAACTATCAAGATATTTACTAGAAGAGCATTGTGGGAGATCTTGAATGAATTCAAGGGCCACAAAATAGAAGAAAAGTTTTCATTGTTTGAAGATAGACTTGTCCAATTGACAAATTGTCCGGAACATGAGAAACATAAAATGGTAAATGGTTTGAAGCACTTTAAAAGTGAATTCAAAAAGAAGTGGAGAGGAGCTTCATACAAAGAAGAACGGTTTTTAAAAAGTAATGAAGTGTGGCTTACTTCTTCGATGGAATTACCTAACTGGCCTGAAATGACCTTACCAAAACCTGGACGTCCAAAAAAATCATTTGAAGATGTGTGTGACCGTAGCAAACGGAGAAAAACAAAAGATCTGCGTGAACAAGTATCTGTCGAGGAGTTGACTTATGCTGCTGGCGTGAGTCAGGGCACTTCAGGAAATAAAGATGCATCAAAAATAATTAAAGAATTAATGGCTTCACCCACCAGAGCTACTAAACTTAGAAAAGTTATTTCTAGTACCAAGAAGCAAACAACTGTAAAAAAATATACGCCAGCAGAAGCACTGGCTATCTTTGTTGAAGGTGATTTCACTAGAAGACAATGGGAAATAATCCACAGATCTGGTAAAGCTATTTACCCATGCTATTCTGTCATACAAATGGCTAAGATTGAATGTTATCCCGAGGAAGAATCAATACATGTCACTGAGACAAGCGCAGAAGTTAAACTTCAAGCATTACTAAATCACACTGCATTGCGCTTGTACAAATATATAGCGGAGGTTGTCAATACGTCATGCACTGAAGAAGAAAAACAAAATATGGTGTTAATTTCGAAATGGGGATGTGACGGATCTCAGCAGACACAATACAAGCAAAAATTCGAAAATCACGGAGATAGTGATGCAAATATTTTTCAAAGCTCACTAGTGCCTCTAAGACTATCTGTTATCATTGAAGAAGAGGAGAAAAAAATCATTTGGCAAAATCCGGTTCCGTCTTCAGTCAGATTCTGCAGACCCATACGTATAAGATTTATAAATGAAACAAAAGATATCACAAAACAAGAAATACAATACATTGAAAACCAAGCCGAACAGCTTCAGGAGACAGAAATTGATGGCAGCAAAATAAAACATAAACTGTTACTTACCATGATTGATGGCAAGGTATGTAATGCTGCTACAGACACCTCATCTACAATGAGATGCTACATTTGCGGACAGACTTCGAAGGATTTTAATAAATTAATTAAAAAAGAAAGTAAAGTAGAAACGTTGAAGTTTGGATTATCAATTCTTCACGCAAGAATTCGATTTTTCGAATCTATTTTACATTTAGCCTATAAATTGCCTTTACAAAAATGGCAAGCACGGTCTACAGAAGAAAAAATAATTGTAAAAGAGACTAAAGAAAAACTACAAAAAGCCTTTAAAGAGGAAATGGGATTACTCGTAGATGTTCCCAAAGCAGGGTTTGGGAACACTAATGACGGGAACACGTCAAGGAGATTTTTTGCAGATCCGGAATGCTCCTCAAGAATAACTGGCATCAATGTCGATTTAATAAAAAGGTTTAAAATTATATTAGAAGTAATATCAAGTGGCAATAACATTGATGTAGAAAAATTTGAAGCATACGCAAATGAAACTGCAAAAATATATGTCGATCTGTATGGTTGGCATCCCATGTCACCAACCATACACAAAATTTTGATACATGGAGGTGAAGTAATAGCTCATGCACTCCTACCTATTGGTCAGTTATCGGAAGAGGCAGCTGAAGCCCGAAACAAACATTTTAGGCAATACAGATTACATTTTTCCCGCAAATTTTCGCGCAGAGACTGCAACATAGATATAATAAACAGACTTCTTTTAAGTTCAGATCCATTTATCAGCTGCAGCAGAAAGACGCAAAATAAAAAAAGACAGCCTTTCTCAAAGGAGGCAATAGAAATGATGTCTGCCAGCACGGTATTTAAAAATAGACAAAGCGAAGACGAAAGTTCCGACGAAGAAGAAGTTGAAGAATCCTAAAAATGTAAAAAGATGTAAAATTTTAAATATATAATTATTATATTGGTCAAACTTTGTGTTTTATTTAATTTAATTGCACATAAAATTATATAAATAAATTAAATATTTTTGTCCGATTTTTTCACTCAAATACTCGTTAGTGCGATGGCGCGACTTTCATGATTTTTCTTCTCTGGTAAAAAAGTGCTCAATGCGCCTAAAGAAGTTTTCACTTCAAAAATTGATAAGACCATGGAGACGGTTTTGTCTCGTTTTTATCTGTCAAATAATTAAAGGTACTCAGTGTGACACGCGCGCGCGTTGCGAAAGGAGGCTAGACGGAAAAAATTAAGACCAAAAGTTGTAACGACACTTTTTGCATAGAAAGCAAGCCAGTTATTTTCGTTTCGTCTTTCTATTTCGCATTAAACAGTGTGTTGTCGCGACGATTATTAAAAAAAAATTACAATTTTTTCACTAATTCATCGAAAGGAACTTCGTTCCATCCGGGTCTCCCTTGACACCTCTCAAAGTTTTTTATTTTCAACATGTTAGCTGTCTTTAGTTGGCCGAGTGGTATAAACCGCCACCCGCTACACCAACCGATGTGGGTTCGATCCACAGGTTACATAATGTTAAAATAGTGCTGCACAGGATTGTAAACGTTACGATGGCGGTGGACTTTTGACCGTTGATTGTACACATTCGCACGGCGGCGCTCACCACCGCACCGATCGCAAGCCGAGCACGCGGTGTTTACACTCGCGCAGTTCCGTAAGCTTGTTGTCACTGTGTGTGTGATGTGTCGCGCCGAGTCGCGCGGCGGTAACGACCGAAGCGGGCCCGAACGTGTTTATGTAATGTAGTGTGTGGTAGTGTTCTGACGCTGAAATTGTTGTATGCGTAATATCTTCATACTGCTCTTTACTGAGCCTTTCCTTTTCCTAAACAGTGTAAGGTGAAATAGCTATAATTTTAGCCACGTGCGTCCATGAGTTGAACCCGTCGAACAGGGGATCCTTAATACACTCACAGCCAAATTAAAAACAGTAGGCCCAGGCATACATTTTCGCCGCGCCGTAGAGAGGGGATAGCTGTCTTCTCTCCATCCGTCTTACGCTTTTTCGATCAGGTCACGTGTCCTGACGCGAGTTTAAGATTTTATACCCATTACAGAAAAAGTGCTCAACGCCGCTAAAGAAGTTTTCACTTCAAAAATATTTTCTGGAACTTGTGTGTGCAACAAAGCGATCTATCTATTTTTTTTGTGTTACAGGTTGACAAAAAACGAGACAAGCTTGAAAGGAAAGTGCTTGACAGTCAAGAGAGAGCTTTCTGGGATGTACACCGTCCTATGGTAATAATATATTCCTAACCAATATTGTAAACTAGCTGCGCTCCGCGGTTTCACCCGCGTAACTCCCGATCCCATGGGAATACCGGGATAAAAAGTAGCCTATAGCCTTCCTCAATAAATGGACTATCTAACACAAAACTAATTTTTCAATTCGAACCAGTAGTTCCTGAGATTAACGCGTTCAAACAAACAAACTCTTCAGCTTTATAATATTAGAATAGATAAAAAATAGTTTATTTCCAATTTGTGCCGTTGGCATTAGTCAGCATGCCGGACTGCCAAACACAGGGTTAAGGGTTCGATGCCCGCCTCAGACATGTATTTATTATCTATACTTCTATACTAATATTATAAAGAAGTAAAGTTTGTTAAATTGTAAGGGGTAATCTCGGGATCTACTGAACCGATTTTAAAAATTCTTTCACCAATAGAAAGCCACATTATTGCTGATTGTCATAGGTTATATAAAAAACCGAAAAATAAAAAGGCTTTTACGTGGTAGTCCGTTTTGCAAAGTGAATCGGAGAAAAAACGGTCGAATGAAAGCGTTTCTTACGAACGCTGCTGCGGCTATAAAAGATATATTTTTAAGTTTAGAGAAAAGATGTGGAGCTTGAAAATGCCTACAAAAAAGTCAACGACAGCATATGTCTAACTTTTATATTAAAGTTACAAAAAGTATTTTTTTTAATATTAGTATAGATCATTGTCTCTCCTAACACCAACAGCAATGACATTAAACTTGACGAGACATTAGGACACATATTGCACAGGTTGGAACATCTTATTGACGCAATATATCCCGGTCTTGAAAATTTATTGGAGAGAGATTATCATTGGCTTTGTTCTAGAGCAATAGTGTCACCCAGAAACGATACAGTGAATAAAATAAATAAACTCATTATAGAAAAAATTCCCGGTCATACATTCTCTCTGGTGGGCATTGACCTGAGAAAGCCGTGTTTTTCCCGTGGGCAGTTAAATGTTGGCTTATCTCGGGTTGGAACTCCTGATAGACAATATATTTTGCTACCAAATGATAACATTACATCCAATATATTTTACAGAGAAGTTTTGAACAATTAAAATTACCATAACCAAACTAACTTTTCCCGCGACTTGGTCCTCATGGAATTCGTTTATCGCAAATCCCGCAGAAAATGTTTTTTCTTTCGGACAGAGTTACTTTCGAATTTTGTATTAGCATGCGAATACAATCTATACCTACGTATAACTCTCCTTTTGGCAGTTAGAAATTAAAACAACACTCTGTACTAAAAAAGGATTATTAACATTATGCCCAACGAAGTGGGCACGGGTCAGCTAGTTATTATTAGTTATTATAAGTATATATTTACAAAAGAAAAGTATAAGAAGTATCCGTTGTCTATCACCCATAACATACGTCTTGTTACTTAACTTGGGGCTAGATGGCGATGTGTGGAATTTCCTGCAATATTTATTTATTATTTTTTTACATAGACATCAATGTGTGACGTCCTATGCGTAAAATGCGACGCAGAAGATTGCGTATTCGATATCACTATCACTACATTGTATAAAATAAAGTCACTTTTCGCCGTCTCTATGTCCCTTTGTATGCTTAGATCTCTAAAACTACGCAACGGATTTTGATGTGGTTTTTTTTAATAGGTAGAGTGATTTAATAATACAGCCGTGCGAAGCCGAGGCGGGTCGCTTGTTTACAATATAGTCTTATCCGTTGTCTAGCTACCATGGATATTGATGCGGTTTTTTTTAATAGATAGATTGATTCAAGAGAAAGGTTTATATGTATAATACATGCATAATATAGCCGCGCGAAGCCGGAGCGGATCGCTAGTATATTATATTATATTCCAGCCTGGCTGCGTGAACACTACCGAATTGGATCCGAAGAAACTGTCCCGAATAAACGCTCTCAAAGCCAAGCGATTGAAACAGTGCCAGGAGCTTATTTTACAGCATAATTTGAAGGTGAGTGATGAGACATTTTGAATTATTAGTATTACTTCTGGCGACGCTTTATATCTCCACCAACAGATGGCGCCACTGATACGATCGTTGATCCTAGATCGCGCAAGCGAAGTTTTTCTGAAGATAAGCTCATATACAAGTTCCAAGGAAACATCGTTGGTGGGCGGTTTACCGGGTATAACACCTGCCCAGTGGAAGATCTTCCCTTTGGAGGTACATACCACCTCGTACCCCCAAACTTCTATGATGGTGCCATTGAAAACAATAGACGAAATTGTAAAGAAAAAAATGGTTGTCTGTAAAGTCGGTTTACGGACGATAGTTTTACGTGATAACGTCATAAGAAAACGATGAAAATTGTGGTTTTTTTTCCTTTATCTCATTCTTCACTCGTCACCATAACACAAGCCCAGATGAGTATATTATTATCTCTAATATATATAAATGTTTTATACTATGTAGTGATTACGTGTCACGTTGTTTGTGCGCGATGGACTCCTAAACTACTTAACCGATTGTCATCAAATTTGCACACCGTGTGCAGTTTGATCCAACTTGAAAGATAGGATCGCTTACATCTTAATTTTTCCCGATATTCCCTCGGGATCGGGAGTTACGCGGGTGAAACCGCGGAGCGCAGCTAGTTAAACAATATAAAACAAACACGAGACGTGTGACGTTTACCATGACGCGTCATGGTACCGGAACATGACTACGTCATGGTACCGGAACATAACTGCGTCATAGTACCGAAACATGACGCACGACATCACACTTTTTGTTAAAAAAATTGATCATAAGGTTTGCAATCAGAAAGGCTGCGTTATTCAGACCGTCGGTCGTACTAAGACTAGCCAAGTAAATAAGGGCCTATCTATACTTCTATACTAATATTATAAAGAAGTAAAGTTTGTGTGTTTGTATATTTGTTAAATTGTAAGGGGTAATCTCGGGATCTACTGAACCGATTTTAAAAATTCTTTCACCAATAGAAAGCCACATTATTGCTGAGTGTCATAGGTTATATAAAAAACCGAAAAATAAAAAGGCTTTTACGTGGTAGTAGTTACAAAAAGTTTTTTTTTAAATATTAGTAAGTATAGATAATTTAATTTATTAACATTATGCCCAACGAAGTGGGCACGGGTCAGCTAGTTTAAAATATAAAGAAAACAGTTTTAAGGGTTCCGCACCCAAAGGGTAAAAACGGAACACTTTTAAAGACTCCACTGTCCACTGATCTGAATGTTTCTGTACGTTCTAATCTACACTTCACTATCACTACATTGTATAAAATAAAGTCACTTTTCGCCGTCCCTATGTCCCTATGTATGCTTAGATCTTTAAAACTACGCAACGGAATTTGATGCGGTTTTTTCGAGTTGGATCAAACTGCACACGGTGTGCAAATTTGATTAAAATCGGTTAAGTAGTTTAGGTGTCCATCGCGCACAAACAACGTGACACGTAATTGATATATATTAGAGATAATAATATACTCATCTGGGCTATTAATAGATAGTTATTTTATATGTATAAGCATATAATAGCCGTGCGAAGCCGGGACGGGTCGCGGGATTTAGATGAAACTTGGTACGAGGATACATTGATTAATTGACAGTTATATAGGGTACTTTATATCCCGATATTCCCGCGGGATCGGGAGTTACGCGGGTGAAACCGTAGAGCGCTGCTATATTATTATATTTTGTTTACAGAACAATCCCATAGTTACAATAACCAATCCGCAAGAGAGTGAGGAAGAAATAAAGAAGAATACGGAAGGAATTGTCAAGGAAAATGGTAAGATACAAAGCGGCTTGTCCAGAACCTTTAACACCCTCTCCGCTTAGTCGACCGTGTCCAAAGAAGAGAACTTGTCAATACTTCTGGAGCCAACTAAGCCGCGGGTTTCATCACGATGTTTTCCTTCACCGTAAGAGCAATGTCAATTAGCGCACATATATTTGTCGTAAGAAAAATCCTTCAGAATGAATGTTGAGGTATAAGGCTTTGCCAAACAGAACGCGTTATTAGAACCCCCCCCTTGAGAGTTCTTTCACTCTCCTGGACTAGGGGGGCGATAAGCTAATTTAAAATTAGATCGGAGGGTTTCGCGGATCCCCAATACTCCCCTTATGGAGCTGAATAGCTGTTAATATTTGTCATGGGATCTCTTAGTCCAACAAAAACAATAACTATCTGTTTTTAGGGTTCCGTTCCTAAAGGGTAAAAACGAAACCCTATTACTAAGTCTCCGCTGTCTGTCTGTCACCAGGCTGTATCTCATAAACCGTGATAGCTAGACAGTTGAAACCACAGATGATGTATTTCTGTTGCCGCTATAACAACAAATACTAAAAAATATAATGGTACGGAATCCTTCGAGCGCCAGTCCGACTCGAACTTTGCCGGTTTTTTAATTTGTTTTCTTTATATCCAGGTGAGACGTCTCAACAAATAATGCCAATACCACCGTCGCCGACGCGGGAGTTGACCACAGAGCAACAGATAGAGAACGCACGTCGGCAGCTGACCATGCTGCGCGCGCGCCTCGAACGGAGGAACGTACGCGTCGCTAAGGTTAAAGATATGTGAGTAATTCCGCTTGCGCGATCTAGGATTTGGTACTTACATGGTGTTTTTTTAATAGTGGAAAATTCTTATACAGAGTGTTGTATTAGCTGTAGAGACCAGGTATCATCGAAAAAAAAAAGTTTGGTTTGTGTTGTCTAGATTCAGAATCAGAATTTTAATTTGTTAAAAAATATAAGATGGGATAAATATTAGATAGTAGATTGAATCCGGCGTTACTTTTCGGAACTCCATATCTGTAATGGAACTAAATATTAATAATATATTAGATATTAATTACAAAAAAATACATTATGAAACAGGGTGTTATTTTTAATAGCGTAAAATACATATACAAGATGTTGTTACAGCTGTTGTGAACACGAATCAATAAAAAAAAAAAAACAAAAGTCGTAGAACAAAAGTTGTTTATTAAGGTGCACAGAAGTAGCCCTCAACGGCTTGCTAGTATAATTTCCAATAACCCTGTATAATTTGTTTTAGGTTCGTAGCATACTGTGATCAGTACGCTGAATACGATGCGTTTCTAACGCCGCCGGAGTGGCCCAACCCTTGGATAAATGATACCACCGAGCTTTGGGACACTGAGAAACAATGGTAAGGGTTTTTGACGTGATAACGTCTAGTAAATTGATGTAACACCTGCATTCACAAAAAAGTTGTCGTCGTGGTCACGTTCCCATTGTGTGACGTCATTGTCACGATCCCAATTGTGTGACGTCATTGTCACGTTCCGGTGACGGCATGTCAACAACGACCTCACACAAAATAAAACAAAAAAAACCTCAGTGCCGTTTGTTTTATATTGTTAAACTAGCTGCGCTCCGCGGCTTCACCCGCGTAACTCCCGATCCCGTGGGAATATCGGGATAAAAAGTAGCCTATAACCTTCCTTGATAAATGGACTATCCAACACAAAAAGAATTTTTCAATTCGAACCAGCAGTTCCTGAGATTAGCGCGTTCAAACAAACAAACAAACTCTTCAGCTTTATAATATTAGTATAGATAATAATATCGCTCATCTGGGCTTGTGTTATGGTGACGAGTGACGAATAGAAGACTTATATAAATGGAAAATAAATTGAAAAATCTTTGTTTCATACTATGTAGAGTATTGTAGAGTTTACTCTATCCGTTATCTAGCTAACTAACACCAAGCCTAGTTGCTTAGCTTGACGCTAGATGGCGTTGTTATTATATTATTTTATTCGTTTACTAGCGACCCGCCCCGGCTTCGTACGGCTGTATTATGCGTATTACATCTAAAAACCTTCCTCTTTAATCACTCTATCTGTTAAAAAATATACATACACGTTAAGCGAACGCTCGGCCGAGCTACATGGTAGGCGGAGTGGGGGGTGTGAGGTTTTATTTTCGTTACGGAATTTCTTGATTCGGTCGCCGCGCTCTAAGCCCGCGATAAAAGCTATGCAATAGCTTAAAACCGCATCAAAATCCGTTGCGTTGTTTTAAAGATTTAAGCATACATAGGGATATAGGGACATAGTGACAGAGAAAGCGACTTTGTTTTGTACTATGTAGTGAAGTGATAGTGATGTTTAATGTATGTATAATATTTAATTGTTACAGCAAGGACCCACTCCCACTACGTCGAGTCCGCCGCTGGTCTTTCGGTCTCCGGGAACTGCTTCAAGATCCCGCGGGAAAGGAACACTTTGCAAGATTCCTGTCCAAGGAGTTCAGTGGAGAGAATCTCAAGTTAGTATTTACATCATGGTGTTCCAAACGAGGTATTTTAACGGAAGGGTGTTCTATTTTCTAAGTTTATTTTTTAAGCTATTGCATAGCTTTTATCGCGGGCTTTGAGCGCGGCGACCGAATCAAGAAATTCCGTAACGAAAATAAAACCTAACACCCCCCACTCCGCCTACCATGTAGCTCGGCCGAGCGTTCGCTTAACGTGTATGTATATGGTACGACTGTACGAAGCTCGCAATAGCTTTACCGCGGCAGTCCCCGAGTGCCACATTATTTTTTTATTTTATTCGTGGTCGTGGGTTCAAACCCCGGCGGTGCACCAATGGATTTCTCTTAAGAAAAATGTATGTGCGCTAATTGACATTGCTCTTACGGTGAAGGAAAACATCGTGATGAAACCCGCGGCTTAGTTGACAAGTTCTCTCCTCTGGACATGGTCGACTAAGCTGAGAGGGTAGTAGGTGCTGGGCAAGCCTACTCCATCCTCACGCAAAAAGGACCCAATTAAAAAATGTCTCATTGCGGAAAACAGCCCGTATACAAGTACAAGTATGTCTGGGTGAAAAACTTTAGAAAAAAATTTAAAGGAAAAATGCGTCTTCAAAAATTGCAACTGAGACGAGACTCGAACTCGCACTTTACTAATTACGCCACTTAGTCAAGTACCAGTCATAGTTGAATTTAAGAATCGCATTAACGTCTTCGAATTTAGTTTCGTTAGGGACATCTGTTAATACAAATTTTCATTACATACAAACTCGAATCTTAACCATCTCAATATAATCCAACACAACAACAACAATTTCATACAACTTACTTCATATTGAACATCAAAATAACAATGTATTAACTAGACGAGTTTATTGTTTATCGAGTACCAATAGTAAGAAAAACCTCGGTTTGTCGCCACACAATTGCAATGGCCGGCAGGGCTCATATGTGGACTATTATGCCTCTGAAAATCTATTATACAATATGAAAGCAAATAAATGAAATGAAATAATAAACGTATTTAATTTCATTTTACATGTTTTTTTAGATTCTGGCTCGCAGTGCAAGAGTTGAAAGCCCTCCCCGTCCGTCGTGTCGCGACACGGGCTAAGGAAATATGGAAGGAGTTCCTCGCGTCCGATGCTCCATCTCCTGTCAACATAGATGCTGCCAGTCGGTGGGTACTATTGTTACTTGATTTCCGACCTATTTTGATAGATTCCGACGGGTATCTGATGTAATTCCGACGCGTTAGACTGGACATAGGTGCTGCTAGTCGGTGGGTATTGTTGTAACTTGATTTCCGACCTATTTTGATAGATTCCGACGGGTATCTGATGTATTTCCGACGCGTTAGACTAGACATTGATGCTACCAGTCAGTGGGTACTATTGTAACATTATTCTGATGGGTTTCCGATACGTTGGACTGGTTATCGACGATTTCTGATGGGTTTCCGACACGTTATACTGGTTATCGACGAATTTTGATGTGTTTCTGACATGTCAGACACGTTACCGATGAATTTTGATGGGTTGTTGACACGTTAGACTAGTTACCGACGAACTTTGATGTATTCGACATGTTAGACCCGTTACCGACGAATTTTTATGGGTTTCTGACACGTTAGACTGGTTACCGACGAATTTTGATGTATTCGACATGTTAGACCCGTTACCGACGAATTTTTATGGGTTTCTGACATGTTAGACCCGTTACCGACGAATTTTGATGGGTTTGCCACACGTTGGACTGGTTACCGATAAATTTTTATGGGTTTCTGACACGTTATACTACTGGTCACCGACGAATTTTGATGGGTTTCCGACGGATTTTGACCCATTCATCAAATTTCGTCGAAAATAATAAATAAATAAAATAAATAAATGTGAAGCGAAGTTTTTCTGAAGATAAGCTCATATACAAGTTCCAACGAAACATCGTTGGGCCGCGGTCTACCGGGTATAACACCTGCCCGGTGGAAGATCTTCCCTTTGGAGGTACATACCACCAACTTCCTCCAAACGTTTACTCATAGCTGCAGCGGTTGCAACCTGCCCTTACTAACAACCTCAAATCAAACCACCCTGTTTAACTGTTATAATTGTTTACAGGGAGTTAACACGAGTCAAGGTGGAGTCTGGCACAGCGGATAGATATTGCTTCGATCAAGCACAAGTTAGTATAATCATTTTTCTATAATAGTTTTTTTCATCACAGTTGCTCATAAAGTGGATCTTATTTAACCGCTTTTAGGCTCATAATGCAACGTATTAAGCACGCGTGCGTTTTACTTTACCATAACGCACTAGTGCTGTAAAGTTATTCCGATAATTGAAGTTCGTATCTTACTGCTAATTACATGTTAAGTAGATGAAACATTCTTAATTTATCTGGGTTATACTGTTTTGATGTATAAAAAAAGTTAGGACGGCTTAGCTTAGGTTAGGAAGCCAGCAAAAACAGTTCAAATTTTAAAAAAGACTTGAAGCAAATGGCATTATACAAACTGGTCTTGTTTATTAAAAAAATGATTGGTGCCTTAAACACAAATATTTTGTTAACTTTTTATTATTTTAACAAGTCTTTTGACGACCCAGTTGGCACAATGGTCACCATGCCGTGCTGCCAAACATAGGGTTGCGGGTTCGATTCCCGCCTCAGACAGATAACACAGCAACACAGGAACATCCTAGTTCAGGCAAATGTGTTTTATTGTGTTTTTGTATTTTTTAGTTCATAGTTTACATTTGTAAAATGGTTTTTTGAATAAATTTATTCATTTATTTAAGTATTTATGCTTAGATATTTGTCTGTGGTCTGGTTGTTTCTATGTATTATAAGTATTTATTTACAAAAAAAGTATACATGTAGTATATCCGTTGTCTAGCACCCATAACACAAGTCTAGTTACTTAGCTTGGGGCTAGATGGCGATGTGTGGAATGTCCTGCTATATTTATTTATTTATTTTCTTAACTGTGATAAAAAAACGTCGTAATATACGCGTGTGGATTGATCATTGAATCTTGGCTTTCTAACGCATAAACCGCCTCCATGTAATGATCAATGGACCACATTTGTATCGACACTACACAGTATATAACAAAGTCGCTTTCTCTGTCCCTATATCCCCATGTATCCTTAAATCTTTAAAACAACGCAACGGATTTTGATGCGGTTTTTTTAAAAGATAGAGTGATTCAAGAGGAAGGTTTATACATGCATAATATAGCCGTGCGAAGCCGGGGCGGGTCGCTAGTAATGTACTAAAATACTTATTATTAAATTTCCAGGCCCACGTGTATCACCTAATGAAATCAGATAGCTACTCGAGATATCTACGCTCTGATATGTATAAAGATTATTTGAACGGATCTAAGAAAAAAGTAAGTATTTTTTAGTTAAATTTAATTTTTTATTTAGTATATTTATTTTGTACTAACGGTCCCGGCAAACATTGTTTTGCCATATACAAAAAGAAACGATGTTCGAAAAAAATTTCATGTTACAAATCGGGTCAGCCGTTTAGGTGGAGTTTTAGAACTAACACCGCGACACGAGAATCACTATCACTACATAGTATAAAACAAAGTCGCTTTCTCTGTCCCTATTTCCCTTTGTATGCTTAAATCTTTAAAACTACGCAACGGATTTTGATGCGGTTTTTTTAATAGATTGAGTGATTCAAGAGGAAGGTTTAAATGTACAAAACATGCATACTATAGCCGTGCGAAGCCGGGGCGGGTTGCTAGTTTTATATAATTGTTAACACCCCTTGTGTGTGGACATGACTTAATTGCTTCATTTCAAATAATATCTTCAAATATTTGTAATATTGACCTTTGTGAGCGTGATCACATGAAAAAAAAAACCGCCATGAGTTTATTGTGCCTTCTTTTGATTGGTGGGCGCGTTCCGAAGGCACACATCCTAACTTAGTTTTTAAGACGTTTCAATGTTATTGCGTAAAACTTGTATTAAAAAAGGGGTTTTTTTTTCATTTGGATTCCCAAATGAATAATTTATTTTGACTTTTGGCCTTTATTTTTAACCCCCGACGCAAACAAGTGGTGTTATAAGTTTGAAGTGTCTGTGTGTATGTCTGTTTGTCTGTGGTATCGTAGCTCCCGAACGGATGATCCTATTTCGGATGATCCGATTTTGGGTGAGTTAGTCTGGGTTCGGGAGTGTTCTTAGCTATGTTTGATCAAAAGTTATATGCAATTTTCGCTATCAGTCTAGTTTTTTTTAAATTTGTTTTTAATTTATTATTTCTTTTTTATTTCAGACATCAGTAAAAGGGATCCGTTCAATAGTGTCGTTCACGGCACGAAAGGAGACATCTACGAACTGAAGGCAAAGGAAAATGTACCTTATTTCTAAGGCGGTATGCTGTTTTATTGTTTACACTCGGTGTGGCAAACAAATAATACGCGAAATGTTACGATAAACTCAACATTTTTGGAGTTTTTAACCATGTTTCGAAAATTTGGGATTTTGAGTCGAGTGGTTGAAGGTTTTTGGGGATTTTTTGTGAATTTTGGGACTTTTCGAGTCTTAATGTTTGGATTTTTGAGGTTTTTAAGCCAGTGGTTAGAAATTTTTGGGTTTTTATGTCAATTTTTTTTTAAATATTTTCTGAGCCCCTGTTTTTTATCGGTGTATATTAATATGTATAGAAAACCATTAAATAAATTTTCTTAGTATATTATTTCTTAAAAATGGCGGGAAATAACTAGAAATGCGGGAAATAAATACCGCATAAAAATTAAAGAATTTAATTATAGTGTCAAAAATGAACTGTAATTTTAAGAAGAGAGAAAAAATAGCGAAAATTTCGCCGGCATTTTTTGATATTTTACGTGCAAATGATGCATTTATTTTTATATTTTCGTTTCCTAAAAAAAACAATGCATTTTAAAATATTAAGTAGGTAAAATCTTTACTTTAAGCAATTCTGCACCATTTATTTTTTTTATTTTTTTGTAATGTGAAAATTCTGTCAAGGAATAATTATTGACAGTTTTTCAACTTTTGATCTAAGACTTTTGAAAATTGGAACTTATTTTCGTAAATCATTGGAACATATTGTATTTTACCTTAAAGGCTTTATAAATAACCAAAGTTTAATTTGACGAAAGACTGTAACAACTGCCCGATTTATTTTTATAGAATTTATTTTTTAATAAAAAAAATGTTGCTGATTTTCCACATAAATCGTTTATGATTTCAGCTGATTTTTCACATAAATCGTTTATGATCTCAGCTGATTTTTCACATAAATCGTTAATGATTTCAGCTGATTTTCCACATAAATAGCTTATGATTTCAGCTGATTTTCCACTTAACTAGTTTATGATTTCAGCTGATTTTCCACATAAATCTTTTATGATTTGAGCAGATTTTCAACATAAATCGTTTATGATTTTTGCTGATTTTCCACATAAATCATTTGTGATTTTGCTGATTTGTGACATAAAATGATTATTTTCAAATTTCGACTTATTTTTACGTACTTTTACTATGTAATAAATATTATATCCCACCAAAGAAAAGTAAAATTTTAAAATCAGCAACTTTTTACAATGTAAAATGTTGTAAATAGACACATTTTTTTAAATAGTTGTTTTTAGAGAATAGACAATATTATGTTATGTAAAAATGTTAGGTAAATGTTTTTTCTCGATGGTTTTATGAAAAAAAATATTCGCTCTCTGATTAAAAAAAAAAACAATATATTAGCGAATAGAAATTTAATACCTTTTATTCTAATGCAAGCTAAGCTAATGTATGCTTTCTAAGTTTTTCTCGGCTCTGGTCTTTAATACTTCAAAAACATACATTTTCCTCACTCATGAAAAAATGTACTTCAAATTTTTTAATCAAAGAGCTAACCCAAAAAAAATATTTTCTCAAAAACTTGTTAAAATTTAAATTAGTATTAATGTAATATGTATGTAATCGCAATAAATATGTTGTAACCATTTAAATATATTATGTAACTAGCAATGATCTGCGGTTTCACCCGCGTAGATCCCGATCCCGCGGGAATTTCGGGATCAAAAGTATCCCATGTTCTTCTCCATCCTCTAAAGTATCGATATGTCGAATTTTATCCAAATCAGTAACAAGAACAAGAAAGAGGAAACAGTGATGTTTTTCTCACGTGGTGTTTGTCATTTTTTAACCCCCCCTCCCTCTTGGTGATACATGGTGGGGTTTAAGACTACCTCCTCCCCATAGCACGTGTATTTTTTAGTACTTACAAAGATTTTTTTTTTTTCAATAATTTCAAAATACCGGTATAAGTATCGTCTAATTATTTGATTATAAAAAAAACCTTCGCATTTCGGTTGAGTATCGCGCGTCTGGCAAAAAAATAAAAACATGTGATATATTACTACACCCCCCTCCCCCCTTGTGATAATTCGTCATTTTATGGACCCCTCCCCCCCCTTTCGAGCGTCACGTGTTTAATGGACAGCCACTAATATTATAAATCCGATAGTGTGTATTTGTTTGTTTATTCCCTCTTCACGGTCAAACTGAAAATACGCATAGTGATAGTTTAAGGAATGGAGAAGGAGTAATGTTACTTTTGATCCCGATATTCCCTCGGGATCGGTGAAACCGCAGCGCGCAGCTAGTAAGTTATATATGTAATTTATGTAAATAGTTGTTATTGTCTGTAAACTTACAACGAGTTGCTTACGTTCGATCAAACGTATACCGCATTGAGTATTTATGTGCGCCTGCGCAACCCCAAACCCCAGCCATGCTAAAGCCTAGTTCGTCATGGCAGTTTTATGGCACAAAAATATTTGTGCCAGTGTCATTATCCAGGGAGGAAACAGTCGACTACGTTTGTATGGAGAGAGCGCAGGTACCCTTTCACCTTAAGCTAGTATTTTAGTCGAGTAGAAAGTAATTTAGTAGCCACAATACTCGCCAGTGGCGTAACTACAGGATGGCAAGTCGACTAAATGCCACGAGCCCCCGGTCAGAGGAGAATCACAACTTCCAACATTTAGTAAAAAAAAACGTGTGGCACTCAGGGACTGCCGCGGTAAAGCTATTGCATCGTGCGAGCTTCGTACAGTCGTACCATATACATACATTAAGCGAACGCTCGGCCGAGCTACATGGTAGGCGGAGTGGGGGGTGTTAGGTTTTATTTTCGTTACGGAATTTCTTGATTCGGTCGCCGCGCTCAAAGCCCGCGATAAAAGCTATGCAATAGCTTAAAAAGTTTTGCTATTAATTTAGTTAAGTTATTACTTAGTTAGTAAGTACCTACTTAGTTGCATAGAGTTTTTTGAGCCAGCATTTTTGATCATTTACTATACAAATACTATTTTTTTGTTGGTTCAGCTTCTTTATATTGTCATCAGTTTTAGTTTTATATACTAAAAACCTTAATCAAAAACCACATGAAAATCAGTGCAGTAGTTTTTGAGTTTATAGCAAACAGATAGACAAGATGCGGCGGGGGACTTTGTTTTATAATATGTATAGTGATAGTTTAGGAATTGACCCTAAAGGCCCATTAAAAAAATCGCCTTATTCATTGAAGTGTCATGGACAATACGTTTGATCGAATGCGTCAACAACTTGTAGTAAGACCTCTGTATCTAATCTCTCTAAAAATCACGACTCTTATAGCTTTTACACACGTCCCGATTTGGTCGGGTCCAACCTCAGTGTTGCCACATTTCAATTCGACAAATCTGTATCGTTAAGTGAAAAAATCTGTGTAAAATCTGTATGAGAATAGCTATAATTGTATGAAATCTGGACTATTCATTTTTAATATTAGGTATTATGGAGCGTAGACAGAGTATAACTATTTATTCTCTGTCTACGATTATGAATAGTCCAGATTTTATACAATTGTAGCTGTTCTCATACAGATTTTACACAGATTTTTTCACTTAACGATACAGATTGGTCGAATTGAAATGTGGCAACACTGATGTCGGACCCGACCAAATTGGGACGTGTGTAAAAGCCTTTAATGTGAATGCAAACCGGATGCCCGCCAAAATCTATTTATTGTTAGTTTTCGTAGAAAATGAGCCAGTTATGACGAAATGTAAAGTTATTTTATAATCCACGACTATCTGTAAGTATGCCGAATATTGAAATTTACAATATCAAAATTCAAGGTTTTTGGAAAATTCAAACCCTATGCGAACAAAGTCGTGGATCAAAGTGAACTTCAGCGTGCTGTTAAATTCACTGGTGGAGCATAGAAAGTGATGCAAATATCACAAGATCCACCCACCCAGACCAATGGTAGACCACAGTGAACTTCAGCGTGCTATTCAATCCACTGGTGAATCGAGATGGTGGATTCTAATGGACAGAGGATGTGTAAAAGCTAGTTTTTACTAATATTATAAAGGGGAAAGATTTTATTGTTTGTTGACCGATTTAGATGAAACTTGGTATGAGGATACATTGATTCATTGACAGTAACATAGGGTACTTTTTATCCCGATATTCCCACGGGATCGGGAGTTACACGCGTGAAACTGCGGATTGCTGCTAGTCTATAGTGACACAGTGACACTGAAAGAGTTTGTTTGTTTGAACGCGCTAATCTCAGGAACTACAGGTTCGAATTCAAAAATTATTTCTGTATTGAATAGTCCATTTATCGAGGAAGGCTATAGGCTACTTTTTATCCCGATATTCCCATGGGATCGGGAGTTACACGGGTGAAACTGCTGTTAGTGTTTTATATTTTAATTTATAACAAGATCATTTTTACGAAAAAAAAACATTTTTTTACGAATTTGGCGCGCATCCTGGACATCTCTCTAATAGACTTTAAGTTTTAAGGTCTACGCCCATTATGTTCGATTAACGAGCCGGTGCCGGAACATGTGGGCGGAGACACTTATTTTCTCATTTTTAAAAGCTTTAATGATTTATAGGATTTTAAACATGGTTATTTTCATAGTATTTTCTTGAACTTACTACTCCTACTTGAACTCGTAATTATATTTATTTTAACGGATATATTCGCGTTTCCTGACGTTTCGGGAACTTTGCAGATCCCATGGTCACAGGCAGTGCGCTGCAAAGTTCCCGAAACGTCAGGTTAAAAAAAAAACGAATATATCAGTTAAAATAAATATAACTATGGTTATTTTCACTATAAAAGTTAATTAAAACTGTATATTTCTGTTTTGTGAAGCTCTATTTTTCGATGTTGTTACAAGTATCATTGTCACGAGATTGTTTTGCGTTAGAGGCGTCCGTATCGGACTAGCTTCTTTCCTCCTCACAAAACATGATAAATATTCCAATTTAAATAAATTTAATGTAATATCTATATATCAATTTAATTTCTAAGTATACGTAATATTAGTTTCTTTCTCTCTCTATTAATTTGATAAGTTATTTGCGTCCAGCAAGTTGAGGGCTTGCCACGAGTTTTTACGCTTAATCCAATATCACTATCACTACATAGTATAAAATAAAGTCACTTTTCACCGTCCCTATGTCCCTTTGTATGCTTAGATCTTTAAAACTACGCAACGGATTTTGATGCGGTTTTTTTTAATAGATAGAGTGATTCAAGAGGAAGGTTTATATGTATAATATATGCATAATATAGCCGTGCGACTTTTATAGCCGAACAACTTTTGTTCTACGACTTCTTGAATTTCAAAAACATCTAGTAAATCTATTAAAAAAACCGCATCAAAATTCGTTGCGTAGTTTTAAAGATCTAAGCATACAAAGGGCCAAGGATATGCACGACCTCTGTGGCGCGTCGGGCGACCACCCGACTGCGACGCAGAAGGTTGCGGGTTCGATTCCCGCCGGGAACAAGTATTTATGCTGACCATAAATTCTTGTTTCTGGTTCTGGGTGTTTCCTATATGTATAATATGTATATATTTACAAAAAAAAAAAAAGTATATAAGTAGTTTATCCGTTATCTGGCACCCATAACACAAGCAATAAGTTGCTTAGCTTGGGGCTGGATGGCGATGTGTAATATGTCCTGAAATATTTATTTATAAAAAATATTTATTAATATAGGGACGGCGAAAAGTGACTTTATTTTATACTATGTAGTGATATGTTTGATCGAACAACTCGCGGTAGAGTCACTGTTACTTAATATTAAATAATTTGATGTTTAGCACAAAATATAACCAAAGTGTTTTAGTTTAGACTTGATAGTTTTTAGTTAAAGGACACTGCCCAAAAATACACGAGATACTTTTTTTATTTATTTATTTTAGGTGAAAGGGTACCGGGCGCTCTCTCCATACAAACGTAGTCGACTGTTTCCTCCCTGGATAATGACACTGGCACAAATATGTTTGTGTCATTAAACCTATAACTGCCATGACTATGCCCCTATGTTTTGGTTTTTTTCATTTTTAAATTATCATAGAAATTAAAATTTAAAAAATTATAAAATAAGGAAAAACAAAAAATAGGGGCATGGTCATGGCACTTATAAGTTTTATGCACCAAAAATATTTGCTCTAGTGTCATTATCCAGGGAGAAAACAGTCGACTACGTTTGTAATAGTTTGTATGGAGAGAGCCCCGGTACCCTTTCCTCTTAACTAAAAAAAGTACACATTTTCTTACAAACTAATTTTTCACCAAACTGCAAAGTGCAGTTTGTTGGCGAGCAACTGAAAGGGGATGTAACATTCTGGCAAAAACGGTCAGTGATTTTATATTTATTTTCGCGGCTTGCTTTCAAACATAATGACTATGTAAAGAGAACATCAATACAATTAACAAAGTCATATTACAAAATCTCTTTGGTTACATTTTATAGTACAGAGCGAGATAATCGCCGTCGCCGCACCGGTTTGGTGTCCATGTCAACATACTATTAAACGTTGTTATTGTAAAGGGTAGTTTTCTCCTGTAATTTATAGTTTTTTTTTTTTTGTTCATCTATTCAAACCGGAGGTGGTCCTTGGCTGCATTTTATAATGCAGACAGGAATAATCGCCGTACTTTGCCATTAAACGTTGTTATTGTAAAGGGCCTCTACGTGTTGGCTTCGGCTCCACGCACGCCTTCCAAAGGCCCGGGGCTCCATAGCCCCGTGATACAGGACATATAATATATGACAAACAATAGTAAATAAATAATTGTCATAGATTTGAATAAGGCAGCGCAATTATAAAAAAAGGTTGTCTGTAAAGTCGGTTTACAGACGATACTTTTACGTGATAACGTCTTAAGAACTCTTTTGTATCGTTGACATTGCCATTTTGCTATGGTTACCTTGTCAATAACGCTCCGCTCACGTTCCCGTAACATGACATTACAATTGTGAATGCCGGTGTTCATCGATTTATTAGACGTTATCACGTCAAAAAGAAGGTTGAAAGTTTACTATTCCAGAATATTATATCACTTTTGAAGTTTAGCTGGACTTCGACTTATGTGGAAAGCACTCTAACGATGGCTAAAGAACGTGTTTGGTCGGCTAGGTTTTTCGTTCGTATATTTTTGAAAATTGTCCTTTATTGTTGTCTCATTCACTCATTACGTAGAGACTGTGTTTAGTTTTTAGTTTGTAAAAAAAACTATAGGTTTTTTTGACAATCCACTGCAGACAATCTTTTAATGAGGCTTACTTAAATAAAGACTAGTTTCATCATGCCTCTATAGGTGGCAGCACAAATAGATAAAAAAAACTGAAACATGTATATTATGTATAATTATAATTGTCGAAAATTCCTTGTTGATTTTAAGCTTATTTAAACTTAATTCGAAAACAGGCCAAGTGCGAGTCGGACTCACGCACGAAGGGTATATCATTACGATCGAAACATATCGAACAAAAAACCCTAAAAAATGTTGTATGTCAGACAAGGCTGTATAGTTTAAAAGTCTTTTGCCTGCCCTTTTGGGAGTAATAATTAACAAAAAAAAATAGTAAACATAAAAATAACCTAAAGATCTTATAAACATACTCAAAAGTTATTATTTTTTATCTGTTTTTAGTATTTGTTGTTATAGCGGCAACAGAAATACATAATCTGTGAAAATTTCAACTGTCTAGCTATCACGGTTCATGATATACAGCCTGGTGACAGACAGACGGACAGTGGAGTCTTAGTAATAATAGATTCGAGTCCCGTTTTTACTCTTTGGGTACGACTACGGAACCCTAAAAAGATGGCAATTCTTTTTTTAATAGGCTTAGAAACGACAAGAAATTTTCGTCTTTGAATTATACCAAAATGTGGTTAAAAATTCAACTACAATTTTCCATCCAATCATTAACAATTTAAATCAGCGACAAGCATTTTGAGTTTGTCTCTTAAGAGGATAACATACCGCATACTTTTCCATACAAAAAGAAACAGCCCTTTTCTCCTAGTTTTTTTGTGTAATTAATTCATTATAAACTAAACTTGTATTTATTTTACTTCCAATACTTTTAAGTCTAGAATAATAAATAATCAACCGTATGACATCAATTTTTTTGCAATTTAATACCCGGTTTTATATTATTCCAGTCCAGCAATGGATTGCAACTGGAAAAATATAAACCCACACTGGAATTAGCTGGATCCAGTGAGCAATCTAGTTTAGAAACTGGATTGGCGGTCTACTTTTGAATCCAGCACGACCATTCCAGCGCAACTGGAATTATGTAGACGGAGTGCCATTCCAGTGCTGACTGAACAACTGTACCGAAAAGACGGTATCTCCAATCCGGTCCATTCCAGTCCAATACTACGGGTCACTGGACTGAAATGGATCAGATTGGAGATATTGTCTACATGATTCCAGTCATTTAAAAGCTATCGAATCATGTTTTCTGTAAAATTGTTCTGTCAGCACTCGAATGGCACTGGATTGGCCGTCTACATTATCGCAGTTGCGCTGGAATGGTCACGCTGGATTCAAAAGTGGACCGCCAATCCAGTTTCTAAACTGGATCCAATGCATTCCAGTGTGGGTTTACATTTTTCCTGTTGCAATCCAGCGATAGATTCGATCGCTTTACTAGAAAATGTAAACCGGCCATGGGATGAAAATAGGTATGCCCTGAAACAAAAATTAAATCAAAACATTTCATTGCTATGTGATTCTCTTAAGAAATTCTCTTTTTATTGGATCTTGTGCGCTCGAGTTAGCGATCATTAAGATTCCTATCGCAGTACCTATAATTATGTACGCAAACTGTAAAAGCAAAATAATTGACAAAAATCATTATAAAATATTATAAAAATAAATGTTTAGTCATTCTAAATGTGTTTTTTATCAGTACCCCTAACACGTCGTGTGTTGATCAAATCTATACGTCTAATAGCTGTGCCATGCGATTTCTCCTGTGTAAGGCTGGTCGCCCATATGCTTGAAAGTCGCGGGCACACCGCATCTATAAATAAAATAAATAAATATTGCAGGACAATCCACACATCGCCATCTAGCCCCAAGCTAAGTAACTAGACTTGTGTTATGGGTGCTAAACAACGGATATACTACTTATATACTTTTCTTTTGTAAATATATACATATAATACCTACATAGAAACAACCAGACCACAGACAAATATCTAAGCATAAATACATGTCAGAGGCGGGAATCGAACCCGCGACCCGGTGTTTGGCAGTCCGGCATGGTGACCATTGTGCCAACTGGGTCGTCCTTCGCTTCGGGATGTGTGTGTCTTCAAGACTAAACTTCAAAGCATGTCGGTCGTCTAAGGGACGACTCTCATTAGACCGGGCCAGGCCAAGTCCGGAGAGCTCGTCTGTGCTGCACGTTTATATAACACCGGGTTATCAGCTGCCGACGGGACGGGGCGGATCTGTGGTGTAGACGGGCGTTGTCCGGACACGGATCATGCCCTGTGTTATATAAATTGCTTCATACAAAACTCATGTAAAGTTTCAAATCCGTGCCCCGTACCTACATGACACGCCCCGGTCTAATGATAATCAGCCCTAAGTCCCGATCTTTCCGATATCTAGGTCGGTTCAAACGTCATCTGTTGGTGACAAGCGAAGCGTCGTCGTTACAAAGCGCTGCTTCAAGAGAGGCAGGAACAATAAATCCAAACAATATTTTTAATCAATTTTTAATAATCCTTATGTACATCAAGAACTTAATTAACAGTAATTTGAAATGAATATTAACTATACAATACGTAAGTTAAAGTTATTTGAAACGAGATATTTTCACGTTATTTTTAACAATTAAGAAGTACTTAACCACAGAAATATATGATATATTAGTATGGTTTATTATATGCAATCATCTCATTCTATGTTGATATTACTGCGAGATTGACAAAATACAATTAACATAAAGAAAATATATTAATACATAGGTACAAACTTAAAATCAATTGAAACTACACACTATAAATGCCTATAAAACATTGGCCTTTACATCTCTAAGGGTGAGTGCACACCTAGCCGCACCGCAGTCGCCGCAGCGAAGGAAATCCTCAAGGCCGATGCTGATGACGTCACCAGCCGGAGCCGCGCGCATACAAACGGAGACTGCGGAGCGTGCGGTGCGGGTAGGTGTGCACTCACCATAATCAAGATGATTTAAGCGGTTGTCACATTGTCCAATCTACCAAGGTGACTTTGGTCATTCTGCAATGTAGACAGTAGTTGCAAATCTGCAATGTATTGCATGTTACAGCAACTTGCAACGTCTGGAGCCAACTAAGCCATATGTTTCATTCGCGGGATTCCAACCCATGACTTTTAGAATTAAAATCTAGGTAGCACTAAGCTAACACCACGTACCGGGAGCATTCCGGGGGGCGGGGATTTTGTAATTTTCTAGTTTCTATGCACCGTGCCATACAGAAACCGGCCGGTATTCCCAACACCGGACTCTCCTGGTAACGCCTTAGTGTGCACAGCGCTTTAACTCAATGTCCAATCAAAACAGATAACACGTAATCTTATGCCGTTAGTTAATTTAAGGCTTCTAGCGTTATTTCTGTTCTACATCCTAAGGCAGTTCTTTTATGTCCTGTGACACTATTTTTACATCCCATGACAGTTCTTCAATGTCCTGTGACACTATTTCTACTTCCTGAGGTTCTTCGGTATCTTGTGGCTGTATTTCTACATCCTATGACAGTTCTTCAATGTCCGGTGACAACATTTCTACTTCCTGCGGTTCTTCGGTATCTTGAGGCGCTATTTTTACATCCTGTGACAGTTCTTCAATGTCCTGTGACACTATTACTACGTCCTGTGACGTTTCAATGTCTTCTAGCGTTACATTATTCTTTAGCGCTCTTTTCTTAGTTACCGTCGTTTCAGATTTAGCTTTTCGCTTTTTAATTGCGACCCGTTTTTGTTCTAAAGTTTTATCCAGTTTTTGTAGCGCTTCAACTAGCGCTCCCTGTACATTGTTCCCGATTTTATTTTTAGGTACGTAACTAGATTTTGATGGTTTTATAATTTCGTCTACTTGTTTGTCTCCGAGTAAGTGAGCTAGGGGATTTGTTGAGACCAATTTAGTTCCATCCTTTAATTGTATCGTTTGAACATGGGTTGGTTCTGGGATATTCCTTTTATTTTTGCGCTGACGACCTTTTTGATCAGTGACTTTAGTAATTTTGAAATATGGTGCTTGGGGTTGTAGAGTTGCAACGTGTATATCTGGGTAGTCGATTGGTAATTTTGGGAGCACGATTTTCGGAGTATTCTGTGGACGTTCTTCTACTGTCTCTTCCAGCATTACTTCTTGAGCGACTTCGGGTATATTTTTGTCATCATCAAAGTAATTCTGGTGATCATCAGCAGTATCCATATCGTAATCGTGGTCGAATGTTTTTTGTACCAGAGAAATTGATATCTCCGGTTTAAAAATACTAGTTTCTTTGAATTTTTGCGGCATTTTTAGTTTAGCAGGTTTGTTTAAGTTTATTTGTGTTTCAGCTTCGAATTTCGACATTCTGATAGTTTCTTTTCTGTAGTACGGGCTCTCATATTTCTTTATGGTTAACGCTGAATCTATTTTCAATTTCGGCCGTTCAGCGTTTACGTCTGGTGTGAAATTTTCTAAAAACTTTTTGACGGATAGATTTTTATCCGGCGCGGGTAGTATTTTAGCAGCTTCGAAAGCCTTTTCAAATTTAACCTTTTTGATGGTTTTAGTAAATTTTTGAGACATAGTCTCTTCTTGGGGCGGTTCTGGTCCTTGTTTTCGTTTTTCCAAAACTTTCTTCAATGTTTCAGTTAGTAATGATGTTGAGTGTTCAGTTTGAGAGTGCTTTTCTAGTTCTTTAGCAGTTTTAAATGTTTTATTGCACTTAACGCAAGTTATTTTCTCAGATTGCTTATGTAGACTCATGTGGTTGAGGAAATTTTGATGCGTGTAGCAGTACTTGTTGCATACTTGACAAGTAAGCTGTGTTCGGCTTTTCCGAGAGAAAAGATCAGTTCTGACTTTGACATTAGTTTTCCCTCTCCTACTACGTTTTCGAACTTGTAACAACGACTCATCTTCAGATGAACTGCCATTAGATTTTAGTGTCTTACGTTTCTGTTTTTTAGTTTTCAGTTTAGGTGTTAAGGTTTTGGTTTTTGGAGTTATTATTTTCTTTTTCGTTTCTTCTTCATCTGTATCTGTATCGAAATTATCTTTTATAACACATTTCGGTATGAACGGATTGTCTGGCTTTTTGTCAGTAAAGAAAACATGGTACTTTTCATCAAATTCAACAAAACCTTCCCCTTTATGTACCACTTTTATGTGGATCGTAAATTGTTTTCGTACTCGGAATGTTTTGTCGCACAATTTACAAGTGTATGGCAGTAGCTCTCGATGCTGGACGAAGTAATGAGCGAATAGTTTTTGTGGATGCATAAAAATGGAGCCGCAGGATTTGCAAATGTATTTGTATAAGGGGAAGTTGGCTTGATGAGAGCGTTTGATATGCTTCTTCATAGCGCGCTTACCGACAAATAATTTATTACAGAACGTACAACGGGATGTGTTAGAGATGGATTTTGGATGATCTCGTTGTTGGTGTAATGATAACTGTTCCACAGTTTGGAATATGTCATCACAATTCGAACATTTGATCATCGGGCAGCTACTCAAATGATCTCGTAACACCATATAATTGAAGTACTTTTTACAATTAACACATTTTACATTCTCTATTAACTCATTGCACTTTGTCTTACGTTTGGTAAAGTGTTTAATTAGGGTCTTCTTTCTCTTAGAAAGTAGCGAGCACATATCGCAGATAAAGGATAAACAATTGGCTTCAGATAGATGCCGTTTATAGTTTTTTAAATCGACGGCAGTGAAATCGCACGAGCTGCAGATGAAAAAGCAGTCTTTGGAAGCTTGGAGTACTGTGGTCGCTTTAAGGTTGAGTATAGATGACAGATGAATCATACAAGGTAAGTGAAATACATCTGAAGTGTCCTCATGGTGTTGAAGCTCATGTAATTCCAATTGTTGCGTTGTAGAGAACAGCCCAACGCACTGGGAACATGAATAGTACGAGTCCGAGTAGCTGGTATGAAGTTTCTGATGATTACCGACTTCGTTAGAATCTTTGATCACCTTCGAGCAATAGGTACAGCATTTGATGTCTTTTATATGATTGTCACGAACATGAGCAGCATAATCTAACAGATCTGTGTAGGTTTCAGGGCAGAAATCGCAGGATTTACTCCCGCCTTTGTGAACTTGCTTTACGTGGATATCTAAGTCTGATTTGTCGAGAAATTCTGCGAAACAAATGGTACAGGTTGTTTCAACGTCTGCAGTTACGAATTCTAGGTCTATAGAGTTGTCTGGATCGTCTGCTTCGGATTCCGCCGCCAACATTTTATTGCTTTTGTATTTTATTAGGTTTTTCAATATTCAGATAAATTCAATTTTTTATAAGATAAAATCGGAAAAAAAGCGAAACGAAGCGTCCACCGCCAACTTTTTTTTGACATTGACAGATGACGTTGTATGACGTTTATATTATTTGACGTTTCCTGCGTTTCTGTAACCATTAATGTTGTGAAAAAAATCGACTAAAACGAATTATAAATTTTTGTCAACTTTCAAAACGTTTTGGATTTATATTCCATTTATTTTCAAGGTATTTTCTGAAGCAGATGAATAAATACACATGCAAGTACATACAATATTGTATTTTATTTATTAAACATCCACCTTGACTTCTAATAATTCATAACGCAAATATAATTAAAGCAGTACCATATTTACACAGTAGGTAGGTAATGTAAGTATGGATTTTATTATAAAAGTAAGCAAATAAATTGTTTTTCAGTACAACAAGGTCACGTAAGATATTTATACAATTTAATAGGCTACAAATCACGTACTCTTTCAGAATAAAATGGACACGTTGCAAGTGACGTGATATGAAGATAATCGTAATCGATTTGCTAATCGTATAATCTTGAGGGAAAATGTTTTGGGAATTTTGTTTTCTTTTTTTTACGCTGACAGCACGCAATGAATGGTTTTTATTTAATTCTTTTTTTTGAGTTTTTATCCGATAATGCGCAAAATGTGCGTTAATTTGTTCAAATGTTTTATGATTATATTGCATCAAATAATATAGGTATTGTCCATCTATCTGTTTTGGTTAGGTATTCATTAAATATTTCACTAACATTTCCTATTGCCTACCTACTTAAAAAAACATGAGTCGAATAAGAATCTTATTCTTTTTTTGAAGTCTACGTAGTAGGTAAGTGAAGGTTAAAAATAATTCTTTCAGCAATCATAATCAGAAACATTTTTTGCTAAAACACATGTGAACAAAGTCATCAAAGGCTCACATCAGTCAGTTTCACATCAATAAGTTTAGTAATAATAAAAAATAGAATAAAGAAAAAACCTATAAAATAGTTTTTTTTTGTCTCTATAGTCATTTGTAGGTTACATACAAGTAGCTACAGCAACGTGTATTGTGTAACCACTGACATTAACAAAACTACCTATTTCCAGGGAAATTTTAAAACCTGGCAACCCCGAGCACTGCGGAAAAAATCACGCAGCAAAATGACATTTTTCCATTGTCTGTCATGTCATGCCACCATCATTTTACTGCCCGTACTTCGTAAATTCTACCCAGCGTTTTACGCTACCATGCACAAATTCAAGAGTTTCAGGTAAATAAACAATATTACTCATTATATTTATGGAAACAATCACTAAATAACTTTATTTCGAAATAGTGCTTTCTCATTATAACCACAATTTTTCATCGATCATAGTGTAGAAATTTCATGTTTTCTGTTTTTATTTTCAGTTAATACTATAATTACGCTATTAAACTAGTAACTTAGATCATTATTGAAGCTTATTGGTATTAAATTGATCGATATTTCTTAATTTTTTGTGTGAAAAAGTGAGTTTGAAATTATGTAGGTATGCGTAAAACAAGTAGGTGAACTACCTACTAGATAAAAAATCATGAAATTCTAATCGAGATTTTACTTTCAACGTGTATTGTTTAGATTTTATCACGCTATCCATCCATTATGCATGATCTGCTCACGTTGAAATCATTTTATTATGTATTTTTTCATGGATTTTGCACTTTAATTTTAATACCTATGTCACTGGTAGAGATAAATTGTTTAAGACATACCTACACAATAGACGGTATCTTTGCAAAGATTATAAAAAATTACCTCAGAAAACCTCTTACTATGGCTTGTAATTAGTTACTTACATATAAGTGCCAATCACAAAGTCCTAATAAATATGTTAATCCCGACGTTTCACCCTCGTAACTCCCGATCCCGTGCGAATATCGGGATACAAAGTACCCTATGTTACTGTCAATGAATCAATGTATCCTCATACCAAGTTTCATCTAAATCGGTCCAGTAGTTTCGGAGTCTATCCAATGCAATTCTTTCCTATTTATAATATTAGCTGAGCTCTGTGGTGTTACCTGCTTATATAAGAGCGATGCCTAGTGGTTGATGCCTCGACTTAAATTCCGAAAGTCATGAGTTTGAATCCTGACATGCACCAATAGATTTTTCTTATAAGAATTTATGTGCGCTAATTGACATTGCTCTTACGGTGAAGGAAAACAACGTGATGAAACCCGCGGCTTAGTTGGCTCCAGAAGTATTGACAAGTTCTCTCCTCTGGACATGGTCGACTAAGCTGAGAGGGTAGTAGGTGCTGGGCAAGCCTACTCCATCCTCTCGCAAAAAGGGCCCAACTAAAAAAGTCTCGTTTTGGAAAACAGCCCGTATTCAAGTACAAGTACACCCACATAAGTTTAAATTCCGTAGGTTTTAAAACCGTAGAATGTTGCTAGTGGAAAAAAAAAACAATAAGATTGATTTTTTAAGCTATTGCATAGATTTTATCGCGGGCTTTTTTTATTTTTAACTAGCTGTCCCGGCAAACATTGTTTTAAAATCACTTCACTACATAGTATAAAACAAAGTCGCTTTCTCTGTCCCTATATCCCTATATGCTTAAATCTTTAAAACTACGCAACGGATTTTGATGCGGTTTTTTTGATAGATAGAGTGATTCAAGAGGTAGGTTTATATGTATAATACATACATAATATAGCCGTGCGAAGCCGGGTCGGGTCGCTATTATACATTTAAAAAAAAATCTCCAGGGACACCCGGATGGAACGAATTTCCTTTCGATTAGTTAGTGAAGGAATTGTAATTACTTTTTTTATTTTTTTTTTTGTAAATAATCGTCGCGACACCACACTGTTCAATGCGAAATAGAAAGACGAAACGAAAATAACTGGCTTGCTTTCTATGCAAAAAGTATCGTTACAACTTTTAGTCTTAATTTTTTCCGTCTTTCTCGACGCGCGATAAGGAACTTTGGTTCCAAAAAAAATTTTTTAACTTCTATACTAAACACTTAAACAACTACAAAATATATGTACCTACATGCATATATGCACACACTGTAGCTGCGTCTCGTAACGGTGTCGCGAGTTCAGAGATTTTATCTCATCTAAAAATATGCGTACCGCGCTAAAAGAAGTCTTCACTTCAAAAAACATAACCATCCTTTTTAGCTTCGGCGTAGTCGGTTAAAAATGGATGTTGGCCTATTCTCAGACCTAACAAATATACACAAAAAATTACATAAGAAACGGTCTAGCCATTACATAATATTTAATTTATTTATCATACACAAAAATAAGTAGTACATAAAACAATAACAAAATAAAAAAATAAAAACCAAAAAAAATATCAGAAGAAAAAAAAAAAATTAATCTAAACCTAGTCAAACAAACCCCTCCCCAGCGTTCCCGGTGCAAAGCTGGCCATTACCAGAGAATATATTTTTAAATTTCAATGTTTATTAAGAGAAATATGCTAAGTTTCTTTTAATTGTTATTACAATAATATGTTTTAGTAATATAATTATTAATGATTTTCCTCAATCCAATTTCCTTGTTGTTATAAAATAACATACAATAATACATTTCTAAGGAAACCAAGTACTTGGTTCCAGTAAGTTTTTAAAAAGTATGGTATGGTAAAAGTATTTTCTGGAAAAAATCATATTTTAAATATTGGAAAAAAAGAATTATAATGAAAAGACGAGTTTTTTTCCTCTGGACACGGTCGATTAAGCTGAGAGAGTGAAAAACACCCCGCAATGTTTCGCGTTCCGCTCACGTTCCATAGCAACCAATGTTTCGTAAAATTATAGTCCGTATTTAATAATAATATCGCTCATCAGGGCTTGTGTTATGGTGACAATTGACGAATAGAAGACTTATTTTTTAGGAAAAAATATATATAACTAGCGACCCGCCCCGGCTTCGCACGGCTGTATTATGTATTATATCTAAAAAACCTTCCTTTTAATCACTCTATCTATTAAAAAAACCGCATCAAAATCCGCTGCGTAGTTTTAAAGATTAAAGCATACATAGGGACATAGGGACGGCGAAAAGTGACTTTATTTTATACTATGTATGAAGGAAAAATAAGAAATCGAAACAAAAGGAAAAAAAAGAAAAAGGAAAAACAAAAAATTCTAAATTTTTACAAGCTCTTTATCGTTTTCTTATTACGTTATCACGTATCATTTTCGTCCGTAAACCGACTTATAGACAACCATTTTTTTCAATGTTTTTCCCCCTTTGGGGACAGCCCGTAGTATACCTAATAATACCTATACCAAGCCCCCCCCCCCTTCCCTCTCAAGTTTTCCTCGTAGTCATTTATAAATATTTATAAAAAAACGGTTTTAAATATTTTTTTGCAAAAAGAAACTTAAAAACAATATTTGGCTCGGATTTGTCTCGTATTTGTCCAGAATACGATGCTTGCCTGACTTCCTTAACAAATGCACAGAAGGCCAATTCTCGTAAATACCATTGTTCAAATTACATTTCAATATCATTTCGATTGCATTTCGATCACAAGATCCGCTTTTTGTAAAAAAAAAAACTGACCTTGAAGGCATCTTTTGCAATCGAAATGATATTGAAATGTAATTTAAATAATGTTATTTACGAGAATTGGCCTTCTGAGTGCAGTGCAGTTGTCATAAACCTGTCATAAACAGTTGCCACCTGTGAGTTTAAAAAGCGCGCTATATTCGAATGTAACTCGGAAAAGCGCAAGATTCCCCTAGAGCAGGGGTTCCCAAACTTATTTTGTCTATAATAATATCTATTTTTTAGCGCCCTAATTTTTACACCTACTTAAAAACACTATAACATTAAATTAAATGAATTGTTGTGAGCTTTGTGATATTAAACATCACTACATAGTATAAAATAAAGTCACTTTTCGCCGTCCCTATGTCCCTTTGTATGCTTAAATCTTTAAAACTACGCAACGGATTTTGATGCGGTTTTTTATAATAGATAGAGTGATTCAAGAGTAAGGTTTATATATATAATACATGCATAATATAACCATGCGAAGCCAGGGCGGGTCGCTTGTTAATTCTAAATGAGACTTTTAGTATAACCTTCAAGAGTTAACTTGAAACCTGAGCGCAGGTAGGTAGTAATAGTATATACAACGCACCCATATTTTTTTTGGGTGTTTTACCCTTTTTCTTTCGGCCTGCAGCGACCACAAGGGGGCGTTATTTCCCACTTTGGGAAAGGCTAGAGGATGTTGACTACAGAAGGCCAATTCTCGTAAATAATATGGTTTCAATTACATTTCAATATCATTCCGATTGCATTTCGATTAAAAAATATACCCTTAAAGTCAGTTTATTTTTTTACAAAAAGCGAACTTTGAGGGTATTTTGAGCTACTTTGAGGGTATTATTTGAGATCGAAATGCAATCGAAATGATATTGAAATGTAATTTGAACAATGTTAATTACGAGACTTGGCCTTCAGATCTGTTCACTCACGAAGGCGCGCCCCTCCACACCTTATGAATGTTGTTGTAAACATAATCTGTAATTATATCTCTGTTATATGCTGTCTCTACTGATAGTCTTCACACACACATTAAGACATCTTCTTAGCACGTGCCACACTCATATTAATGCACACCGAGAAAATTTACCCTGGAGGGGCGCGCCTACGTGAGTGAACAGATCTGTACGTGATAAAAACCTAAGTCCCCTCCCGCTCCTGTGACCAAGCGCAGTATTTTTATATCCCCCTCCCCCTGAATGACTCACGTAGTATAGTAACCTAACTACCATTTCCAACGTATTTCACATTTTATCCTTCCAACTATCAAGAATCGACTTGGCCTACGTGATTTCTGCCATGTCAGACTTGTACTTGTATACGGGCTGTTTTCCGCAAATATACCTCCTTAGTTACGTCCTTTTTGTGTGAGGAGGGAGTAGGCAATGTCCAGCACCCTCTCAGCTTAGTCGACCATGTGCAGAGGATAGAATTTGTCAAAACGTCTGCAGACAAGTAAGCCGCGGGTTGTACTTGTAAACTTTTTAGTTGTGTTCTTTTTGGGATGGATTGTTAATCTCAATTGTCTCAATTGTTCATGAGATACAGCCTGGTGACAGACAGACGGACGGACAGTGGAATCTTAGTGATAGAGTCCCGTTTTTTCGGCCTAACCCTAATTAAACTAGAATTAATATTTAATTAAAATTGTTAGGTAGGTATTTATGACCAATTCTTGTGGAAAATAAATAAATTCTATTTATAAAAATACAAATATTATGTAAATCGAACTCGTGACCTTCAGATAAAATCATTGATGCTCTATTTTGATTGAAACGTTTTCTAAGTAATATTATTTTATTAGTAAACTAGCATCGCTCCGCAGTTTGACCCGCGTAACTCCCGATCCCGTGGGAATAATTCAGTAGTTTCGGAGCCTATTCGTTCTTAAAAAATCTTTCCTTTTTATTATATTTTATAATTGCTAGTATGAATCACAATAATCCTGTACGTCCCAGGCCCCCACAGACAAATATCTAAGCTTAAATACATGTCTGAGGTGGGAATCGAACCCGCAACCCTGTGTTTGGCAGTCCGGCATGCCCTTGTGTTAACTGATATCTAAGCATAAATACATGTCTGAGGCGGGAATCGAACCCGCAGCCCTGTGTTTGGCAGTCCGGCATGGTGACCATTGTGCCAACTGATATCTAAGCATAAATACATGTCTGAGGCGGGAATCAAGCCCGCAACCCTGTGTTTGGCAGTCCGGCATGGTGACCATTGTGCCAACTGATATCTAAGCATAAATACATGTCTGAGGCGGGAATCGAACCCGCAGCCCTGTGTTTGGTAGTCCGGCATGGTGACCATTGTGCCAACTGATATCTAAGCATAAATACATGTCTGAGGCGGGAATCAAGCCCGCAAGGCACAATGGTCACCATGCCGGACTGCCAAACACAGGGTGTGTTTGGCAGTCCGGCATGGTGACCATTGTGCCAACTGGGTCGTCAACGCGAGCGCCCTGAATTACAATGGATTAAAGTCGCGATGTATGAATCATTTAGATTAGTTATAAAGGCCAACACTGTATCCTACTATAATCAATATTTCACAGTCTAATTGATATTTTATCTTTGTTTCAGATCTTGATATGCCCTAATTATAAACATCTATAATTTTTTATTCCAAAATTAAAGTACCTTTCGATCTTTTATTTTCGCGCACAAAATTTTTGGCTGTCTAGTACGGGCACAAAATTTCCATACCCCATCTCTATAAACTCAACAGAGTTAGAGTTTTTTGGGTTTTCTTTAAAACTTGGTTTCGTCCAAGGGTATCAAAATGACAGAACAAGTTGAAGACATCACAACAGGACTGGCGGACTTGACGGTCCTGTCTTTCCGAACTTTGGATGATGCGAGAAAGCTTGATAAGCATTTCCGCCATATTATAACACATCCGCTGACTGAAAGCAATCCGGCTGTTAAAAAGTATTTAGTAAATTTAAACGAAACGCATAAAAGGATTTTGACGCAGAAAAGGGAGTATGTTGAGGTTGAATATATATTTACGACTGAGAAGAAGAGCAACTTGCAACGGCAGAGATTCAACAGTTTACCTATCAGCGAAGTCCCTGAACTGCTCAAAGCGGAGCTCCTAACTGCTGAGAAAGAAAACGCTAAGCAAGTACATATCTGCACTGATTGCAATGTCGAAATCGAATTAAACGACGAAGAACCACTCATGGAGTCTTTACAGAAGCACTTTAATTTGGAAATCCATCAGCCTAAACCCAAAATGATGAAACGTGAGAGCGTAGATGTGTCCGAACCTGTTATATTACCGAATATGTCGCGAAGACTGTCTGCTATGGAATGTGGAGAGACAACTATAGATGTATCAACTATCGTCAAACAAACTGAGAAGTTAGAGCGTAATTTGTCCACCAAACTCAGCGCCGCACTACTTAAACATCTGCCTGATAATTCCGAAGCCACAATCGGAGCTGCTTTGAAATTCTACCAAGAATCTTACGACAAACTTTGTTTCGACGTAACTATGATTGATTTTACATCTCAAACAAGCTCAGTGGCGCCTATTATAATGAGTATTCGAGACAATGTGTACCAGAATTTCGCTGCAGATGCAAACAAGAACACTGAGACTGATGAGAATGAACCGGGAGAGAAACCTAAGACGCAAGCGAAGAAATACCGTTATTATGGGCCTATCGAGAACACTATACTGGAGTTGTTGACTGACCATAAATTGTTGACGCTAGTAGATGATCGCACAGGAAAGCTCGCATTCTTCTGCATTGCGTGCGAGTATTATACCCTGAGATTTCATTACGACAGCGTTTTAAACCACGTATTCAGTGAGACGCACGTTCATAATCTATCTTGCATCTTGCAGTCAGACAATCACGTCCCATTCAGACGATTTCTCGCAACGGATGAGCCTTCCATAAAAGCAATAAAGAAAATTAACTACGTGTTCCTATACCAACACCAGATCGTGCCTAACACTAAAGGTTTCCAGTGCAACCTCTGCAATCAGAACCTGGAAACCATTGAGTTGACAATCCTTCATATCCTAGATGATAAGCATCTCGGGAAATTGTCCGACGAATTGGTTGCAGAATTGAAGAAGGAGAACAAAGACGGATCATTTCCTGAAGACTGGGGTCCTAAGGACTTAAACTGGTCTAAATATTTGGCCAGTTCAGGCAAACCGCAGAACAAGAACGATCATGTTATAATCGAGAATTTCATTAAACCATCTGGAAAGATTGGGAATTACTGTACTTGTTGTGATATGACTTTGAAAGGTCCCCGACAAGTGCTATTCAATCATATTCGTCAGAAGAAACATTTGAGAAACGCTGCTCCGAGAAAACTGTCTCTGCTTTACAAGAATCATTGCCGACCTTCGGAATTTTACGCAAGTTTTGGCAACTACTACATCTGTTCGATTTGCCCTGATTATGTCGCTCTACCCTCATTCGCTGCAATCGTAGAACACTTTGAAAGCGACGCTCACTACGAATCAATTTCGAAAATAATCCGCTGCGCTTTATTCCCGGAAAATGGGACAGAATACCTTCTAACCCAGAAGATAAACCTTCAAAATGGGATTTGCGATTTGTGTAGCGAAGCTGTTACAGATGCCACTAGCGCTGTGAAACACGTTTTATCATCTGTTGAACACCAAACAGCAATGGCGGAGGACAAATATAAAGCGAACAAAGGAGATATAATCAGTGTCTACATGAAAGGAAACTATATTCTACACAACGAAGGAGCTCAATTCAACTGCATTTCTTGCTTAGGAGTTTTCAATTCGATCCGTTCGCTGCTAACGCATCTCGTATACGCGAATCATTTCGTCGTAAAACCATCAACGGAGAGCGTTTTCCGCTTCTATCTCGAACTGAAACACAATATAAATATGT
Source organism: Idaea aversata (assembly GCA_907269075.1). Classification (NCBI taxonomy): domain Eukaryota; kingdom Metazoa; phylum Arthropoda; class Insecta; order Lepidoptera; family Geometridae; genus Idaea; species Idaea aversata. Next base: position 2,412,484 of record OU026083.1, read on the forward strand.
TGGGACGAAATAAATACCATTATTATGATTTTGGGAAGCTTCGCTGTGGGGTGTGTGAGGGTGATTTGGAAGATGGTGAGAACGCAAAGAGACATGTCGTGTCTACAAGACATAGGGATAATATGGGGGCCAGTTATCTTAATATTGATGCTAATGCCGTGGAGTAAATGTGAGTATTTTTACTAGTTTAGTTTTACGCGGCTGTTTTCGCATTTATCCTCTTCATTTGGGCCATTTTTGGTATCATTGCGTTTGATTTTTTTTTAAGCTTTTATTTAACTTGCAATGTACCGAGACGGTACAGTGGCCGTGGGCTTAACTTTATATTTGTTCTCAATACAGAGAATTACTTAAGCGTTAGTAAATCTGTTACGTTTTTCACGTAGTAAACTGCTGAACCGCTTTTTTTTAATGTTGAGTGGCCCTTAGTTTGTAATTTTGTCCTGTCTGACCCTGTAATTGATGTAATTTTGTCCTGTCTGCTTCTTCGAGTTATTTTTGTTATTTTGTCGTGTCTGCCACTTAAATTATTACTGTAATTTTATCCTGCCTGCCCCTTGTATTTTTGTTCTGTTAACTTCTTGAGTGAATGATTTTTGGATTTTGTCCTGTCTGCCCTTTGCGTTTTTAAGCTATTGCATAGCTTTTATCGCGGGCTTTGAGCGCGGCGACCGAATCAAGAAATTCCGTAACGAAAATAAAACCTAACACCCCCCACTCCGCCTACCATGTAGCTTGGCTGAGCGTTTTGTAATTTTGTCCCAGTTGCCCCTTGTGTTATTTTTGTAATTTTGTTCTGTTATCTCCTTGAGTTACATTTGTAATTTTGTCCTGTCTGCTCCTAGACTTATTTTTGTAGTTTTGTCCCGTCTACCCCTTGCGTAATTTTTGTTATTTTGTCTTATCTGTCCCTAAAGTTACTATTCTAATTTTTTCAAGTTATGTTTGTGTGTCTCCCTATTAAGTTATTCTTGTAATTTTTTAAAGTTATTTTTGTAATTAAGTCTGCCCCCATAATTTATTTTTGTAATTTAATCAAGTTTTGTTTGTAATTTTGCCTCTCTGTTAAGTTATAATTGTAATGTTTGTCCCCAGATGTGTTGTTGTTGGTTCGCCGTTGACTCACCGCCGCTGTGTCAAGTTGTACGATGGACGTTTACATTAATTTTGTTAACCAATAAGAATTTTAAGAATAACTGAAGTGAAGGCAAATCAATTTTACAATTTTTAATAAATGAATTAATTTTTTTATAGTTGTTTTATTACAAAGCTTACTTAGAGCAAAGTTTTAATTATTATGCTTCAATAGATGGCATCACTCATTCAACTTTTGTCTTACGATTTTTGGAGATTTAAACATTTTTTTTTAAATTAAATTACCTCAAATTTCCTAAAAGTCGTAGAACAAAAGTTGTGGCCTTCAACCGTTGCGAAGGGGGTTGTTCTAGACGTCTAGGTTAACATCTTTTGTTCTACGATTTTTGGAAATATGATCTTTTTTTTTTCGATAATTCTGAGGGAATTTTTACTTGAAAATCAGCTGTTTCATACAAAAACTTCGAACGAAATGTTTGAATTTCCAAAAGTAGAACAAAAGTTGTTCGCCTAGACGTCTAGAACAACCCCCTTTCGTATTAAAATCCCTTCGCTGAAACACATTGAGAAAAGAGAAAAAATGAAGAAAGAGAGAGATAACAATACGTTTCATTTGTAGCTTCTACTGACTTCTGATTGCCTAGTACCTACCAATTACATACTATCAAACAATTTACACGGTAAAGGGAAGAGAATATATGTATTTCATTTATACCCTCTACTGACTTCTGATTGCCTAGTACCAATTACATACTTTCAAACAATTTACACGGTAAAGGAAAGATAATATTTTCATTTATACCCTCTACTGACTTCTGATTGCCTAGTACCAATTACTTACAATTAAACAATTTACACGGTAAAGGAAAGAGAAAAATTGAAGAAAGGGACAACAATATGTTTTATTTAAACCCTCTACTACCGACTTCCGATTGCCTAGTACCAATTACATACTATCAAACAATTTACACGGTAAAGAAAAGAGAAAAATTGAAGAAAGAGAGAGATAACAATATGTTTCATTTATACCCTCTACTGACTTCTGATTGCCTAGTACCAATTACATACTATCAAACAATTTAGACGGTAAAAGAAAGAGAAAAATTGAAGAGAGAGATAACAACATGTTTCATTTGTACCTTCTACTGACTTCTGTTTGCCTAGTACCTACCAATTACATACTATCAAACAATTTACACGGTAACGGAAAGGAAAAAATGAAGAAAGAGAGCGATAACAATATGTTTCATATATACCCTCTACTGACTTCTGATTGCCTCGTACTTTCATTTTTCCCGTGCCAGTACCTTCCTAGTTCCAAGCCCTCTTATTCCAAAACGAAGTTTAACCCTTTACCAGGCTATGGATTGACCTTCTCCCACATATATTTTTGGCGATTTTTACCAGGTTTTGGTGAAGAATCTCCCACAAACTGTCAGAAACGTCAAAATAGAAATATTGAAAAAAAAAAAACCTGCAACGAAACGTAATGTCACTTTATTGGCCATTTTATCTTTGATCGTCCGTTGAGCAGTTGTTTTTGTGAAAAGTGCACCGTTTTTTGTTCGTAACGGCGAATCGGAGAAATATAAGTCGTACAATTTTTTGATATGTTATAGAATTTGAGTTTTTCTAGCGATATGTGCATACATCGTACGTAAATACTTAAAAAATATCACGATATAACGAAATAAAACATGTGGGGAACCATATGACCTTAGCCTGTGAAGACCTAAATTATTGTGGGAGTCATATGCCCATTACCCGGTGAATCGAAATATTAATTTTCGCCGCGGGTTTCATTTTTAGTTTTGCTCACGGTCATTTTTCATTACAATGTAATTTTACATGCAATGGGATTATGTTTTCCCACATGGTTTTTTAAAGTTTTTGGCTAATTTTCTAAATATAATTCATAATTTCTCAAACTTAACGTTATTACTCATATCAATCTATACAAAAATTACTATTACTATAAAATTTATCCGAGGCCTGGTAAAGGGTTAAGGATAGTCCGAGAATTTAGACACAGATTTACTCGTGAATTAAAGTCTTAACACTATCCCTATAGATTATATAGGGAACTATAGTCTAAACACTATCCCTAAAGATTATTAGGGATAGTGTTTAGATTATAGTTCACGAGTAAATCTATGTCTAAATCTAAGGTTTAAATCCACATCTCGGACTATCCTCGTTTTGGAATAAGGGGGAAGGAGTTTAACATTGCAACCTACGCTACAATTCCTAGGTTTCATACATTTCCGGTAACATCACTACATAGTATAAAACAAAGTAGCTTCCCGCTGTCTGTCCTATGTATGCTTAGATCTTTAAAACTACACAACGGATTTGGATGCGGTTTTTTCAATAGATAGAGTGATTCAAGAGGAAGGTTTTGGTACATAAAATAAAACCACGCGTACGAAGTCGCGGGCAACAGCTAGTAGATAAATAAAAGACAAAAAATAATCCAAAATTAACCATATTTATTTTTCATTAACATTTTTAAATACAAAAAAAAGAAGCAATCATACAATATTTTCGAAAGTTCTCCCGATAGGGGTGCATGTCCTTACAACTAAGAGTCTTAACCCATTATACCGCTGGCTATGTTACGTAGCACCGTAACTCCCGATCCCGTGGGAATATCGGGATGAAAAGTACCCTATGTTACTGTCAATGAATCAATGTATCCTCATACCGAGTTCCATCTAAATCCGTCCAGTAGTTTCGGAGTCTATTCAATTTAACAAACAATCTAACCTTTTTGATTATTTATTTAGTCAATATTAGCGCGCCGTCTTGAAACTTCCCACAATAAGCGGTATAATGGGCTTAAACTTAACTTAACATTAGTTCTCAAATCCAGACATAATGCCCGGTTTACATTATTCCAGTCCAGCGCTGGATTGCAACAGGAAAAATGTAAACCCACACTGGAATGCACTGGATCCAGTGAGCAATCCAGTTCAAAAACAGGATTGGCGGTCTACTTTTGAATCCAGGGCTACCGCGGTAAGTGCGTTGGTTTCAAGCCAACGACGTCGAATCTCAAACCGCGTCTCCCAATGAGCCTGCCTTTCATAGGAATTTTGAAAAATTAAGTAGTTTTTTTTTTTCGTGTGTTTTAAGTATGCAGGACTGTCGGGGATCAAAATATTCGAAAATAAGTGATAATGGTTATATTATTTAAAAAAAAAAACAAAGTCATATTTTGTGGTGTTAAAAATAACATAGCTAGAATCACTTACGTTTTATGTCCCCAAGTCCTGCATACTTAAAACACACTTTATTTTTCAAAATTGCTATGAAAGGCAGGCTCAAAATTTCGCCGAGTGTGGGGCGCGGGTCGGAATAGGGGCCCTGTACGACCATTCCAGCGCAACTGGAATATTGTATTGTGATCCCTTGGTCCATTTTCGACTTCTAATCGGACGAAGTTGCGGGCAAAAGCTAGTAACTTATAAATTAAATTTCTTAATAAATTAGCTAAATCTTCTGGACTTTACATGTTATCAAAATAATTCATTTTAAACAGAATAGATGGCGGATTACATGCAAAAATCAAAACGTAACGTAGGATGTAGCTAATCTAATCTTACAAAGAGGTTTGTTAAACATTAAATTACAATTTCAACGAATTTATATGGAATTCCTTCAGAAGGATTTCCCCTTTTTTAAACCAAGGCGATCGCATTAGGTATTTCAAAGAGATTGCATTAGATAGTAGAATCCCTATAAAAAGGAATTGCATTATTTACAACCAATTTACATCAAAGAGACCGATTTCAATTCAATAGGTTTTACATACATTTCATTTTAATGGATCGCTAAAGTAATAGAGTCTCTAATAATTCATCAACTGCACCGCTAGATGGCGCCATATTAAAAATGTATGAAGAAACCGCCGCGCGGTCAGCTCTGCCAGTTGAGAGGAATATCATTAAATTATAATTTTATATTCCCTTCAAAGGGATCGCAATAGATATTTTAATCCCTATCAAGAGTGGTAGATACCTCGACTTTCATTCTGAAGGTCGTGGGTTCGAATCCAGGCCGGCCGTGCACCAATGTATTTTTCTTAAGAAAAATTTATGTGCGCTAATTGACATTGCTCTTACGGTGAAGGAAAACATCGTGATGAAACCCGCGGCTTAGTTGGCTCCAGAAGTATTGACAAGTTCTCTCCTCTGGACATGGTCGACTAAGCTGTGAGGGTAGTAGGTGCTGGGCGAGCCTACTCCATCTTCACGCAAAAAGGACCCAATTAAAAAGGGTCTAATCGCGGAAAACAGCCTGTATACAAGTACAATCCCTATCAAAAGGGATTGCATTAAATTACAATTTTTAAAGTATTTTACATAGGTTTGTTTCAATGGGATCGATTTAAAAAAAAAGGTTTTTACATAGATTTCCATAAGGGATTGCATTAGATAGTAGAGTCCCTATCAAACATAGATTTGTTTCAAAGGGATCGATTTAAAAGGTTTTTTGCGATCCCTTCAAAGGGATCGCATTAGATAGTAGAGCCTCCTATGAAATGGGATTGCATTTCAAGTATTTTACATCGATTTGTTTTAAAGGGATTGATTTGAAATTAAATAGATTTTTACATAGATTCCCTTCAAAGGGATCGCATTAGACAGTGGAGCTCCTATGAAATGGGATAGCATTACGTGGTAGAGATGTTGGATATAAAGTTTTAACTCGCAGCGGTGGCACGATGGTGTGAAGACACTGGAGAACTGGTTACTGATTCGATACACAGCTCTGATGCTTGCTCCGCTAGGTCCATTGTTATCTGGGAATAAAGGTAAATAAATAAATCTTTACATATAAAATGTTTTCTCCTGACTGACGGATCAACGCACAGCCTAAACCGCTGATCGTAGAGACCTGAAACTTGGAGGGTGTGTTCTTTGTATGACGTAGGCGTCCGATAAGGATTTTCAAGAGCAAAGTTTGTATGGGACAACGTGATTCCTTGGCCCAATCTACCAATTCAACGCGGACACAGTCGCGGACAAAAGCTAGTAATAGTATTATAAAAAAATAAATTAAGGAAAAACTTTTCCTCATTTATTCATTCACCTTAGATATTTATTTTTATAAAAACAAACATATATATCACTAATCTTATAAAATAAAATCTTTAATATCTTCAAAAAAAATTTTGTACAAAAGACAGTTTATTATTATTAATATTATTAATACTAGCTGCGCCCTACGGTTTCACCCGCGTTTTTCCTGATCCCGTGACATTTGACAGATGTCAAAGTGACAGATGTCAAAGTCACAGATGTCAAAGTGACAGATGTCAAAGTGACAGAAGTCAAAGTGACAGATGTCAAAGTGACATATTTTCGACACTTTTCGTTATATTTTGGACAATTCACACAATATCTTTATAAATTATAGCCTATGTTCTATTCTGATGTATAAGCTATATTATTGTAAAGTTTCATTAAAATCCATTCAGTAGTTTTTGCGTTAAAGAGTAACAAACATCCATACATCCAGACATCCATACATACAAACTTTCACGTTTATAATATTAGTAGGATTATAAAGTAATTTATTATTTTTAGTAAATTATTATAAAAACCTAAACCTAGAAGACCGTCGGCAGCGGAGCATTTACCTGTTTATCTATACTTTGTTTGTTTGTTTGAACGCACAAATCTCAGGAACTACTGGTTCGAATTGAAAAATTCTTTTTGTATTGGATAGTCCATTTATCGAGGAAGGCTATAGGCTACTTTTTATCCCGATATTCCCACGGAATCGGGAATATACGGGTGAAGCCGCGGGGCGCAGCTAGTTATTTCAAAAAACGTAGGTCTACAGTGTAGCAGAAGCACTCAGTACGTACCTGGTGTTGCGTATGCGCATTAGTATCAGGCGGTAGTTTCAAGGCGTGTAACAGCGCGGCCGCCTGCGCCGGCCCCGCGCCCGCCGCGCGGACCAGGTTCAGCGCTCGCGCAGCCAACTCCACGCGACCTGCCACCGCCAGGGGGGAACTGGAAGGGAAACAAACAAACAATCAAAACAGGAAATATACAGGAGGAGGATAGTGCTACGAAATGTTTGCACGGACACGCACGGATGGCTTTAATGTTGTCCTTCGTAAAAAAGTAGCATCATTGGTCAGGAGGTTAAGGAAGAGTAGCAACAGCATCCTAAGAGTGGTGGCAGATGATCCGCACGGACGTGTGTTTAAGCATTTTGATCGAGCGATGGCCGCCGTGGAAAACCACTCGGGCGGTGGTCGCTTGATTGATCCGTCTACACGGTAAATGAAATTTTAATACGTTTTTATCTAGTTTTCAATATTTTTATTCTATTAATGCCTACTAACATAGTTTTAGTAAGTTTTTTACTAACAACATATGGACTGTAATTGTCTGAAATAAATGATATTGATTTTTGAAATCATCCGCACGTAATCACAAACAGTACTTAAGTTTCTCTTGTATAAGTGAACGCACTGCGCTAAATGCGGCCCTATGATTGGTCAATATTGTGCTGCTCCCTTCACTCTAGCGAATCAGCGTGTTATTTGCGGCCCTATGCGTTCGCTCGCACTATGCGATCTCATAGGGTTGATCTTTTTCTTTGTAAATATATCTTCACTAGCTGTCCCGGCAAACTTTGTTTTGTCATTTACAAAAAAAATAAAAAATAGATGTTGCTCCATTCTCAGACCTAACGAATTTATTCATACAAATCGGTTCAGCCGTTTAGGTGGAGATTGGTAACCAACACCGTGACACGAGAATTATATGTATATAGGTATATATAAACAGACACCAAGACCAAAAATACATGTCTGAGGCTGGAACACTGTGTTTGGCAGTCCGGCATGGTGACCATTGTGCCAACTGGGTAGTTAAGCAATGAACTCACTCAGTAGGTAAATATCTAGTGGCTTGGACTGCAGCGGCGACAGCGGGGCGGAGCGCCTCCAGCCGGCCCGGGACGTCCTCGTCGCCGTGACGGAGCAGGCTGCGAATCTGAAACCATATTATGAAAGTATGTATCAATCCCTACTATCATATATCACATAAATATTAGTTTTATTATGTTTAAGTTGATTTTAAATAATACTAGCGACCCGCCCCGGCTTCGCACAGCTATATTAAGCATGTATTATACATATAAACCTTCCTCTTGAATCACTCTATCTATTAAAAAAAACCGCATCAAAATCCGTTGCGTAGTTTTAAAGATCTAAGCATACAAAGGGAAATAGGGACAGAGCAAGCGACTTTGTTTTATACTATGTAGTGATAAAACAACGCTTTTTCAGTCCCTATATGCATAATATAGCCGTGCGAAGCCGGGGCGGGTCGCTAGTTGATAATAAAATTCTTTAAACCGAAAACCTAATCCATATAAATAAATTAATCGATGCCCGCGACTTCCGTCTGCGTACGGTGTGAATTTTCTAAAATCCTTATCGCATGCCTACAATACAAAGAACACACCCTCCAAGTTTCAGGTCTCTACGATCAGCCGTTTAGGCCGTGCGATGAAAAAAATACTAGATTTCAAAAATAAGGAAAGGTCTCCTAAGAACGTTTTCTCGTAACTACGTAGAATAAAAATATACAGGGTTTTTGGTAATTATACTAGCAAGCCGTTGAGAGCTACTTCTGTGCACCTAAACAAGCAACTTTTGTTCTACGACTTTTGGAAATTCGAATAAAAAAATGACTCTGTCACTGACCAGTACGGATAGTATAGTACAAAAGTATGCAACAATATCATTTTTCACTGACACCGATGGAAATGTTACGGTACGGCACTGTTGTGTGCGGATCGACCTTAAGAGGAAAGGGTACCGAGCGCTCTCTCCATACAAACGTAGTCGACTGTTTCCTCCCTGGATAATGACACTATAGCTAATATTTTTGTTGCATAAAACTTATAACTACCAAGACCAAATGACCATGCCCTATATTTTTTGATAACTACAAAAAGGAGCTATTTCCTTCCATACCATGTTTGTTTCCAGGAATTAATCTCTATCAGCAACACTATCGATTAGTATAAAAATATAGGTGATTATTTTTTTCAAAATCAACAGCTTCGATTCCTGGCTAGGGCAATGACTTTTTCATAAATCTAATGATGCAGTTTTAGTTTTTGTCAAAATCGGGCACGCAACTCCTTTCAGCATTTTTCGCTATTTCTGGTAGTTTAGGATATAGCCCTGAAGGCCCACATAAAAAAATCATCCTGTATATACTAGCTACGCTCCACTGTTTCACCCGCATAACTCCCGATTCCGTGGGAATATCGGGATAAATTAAGATGTAAGCGATCCTATCTTTCAAGTTGGATCAAACTGCACACGGTGTGCAAATTTGATTAAAATCGGTTAAGTAGTTTAGGAGTCCATCGCGCACAAACAACGTGACACGTAATTTATATGTATTAGAAGAAAATAAGCCTTACCTCTGAACAGACATGTATATAATTATACAATGCTCTCCCCCCGGATTCCCATCCGTGTATTTCATGCCGCTTTGCTGCTTCGTTCAATTTTTCTAATAAATTTGATATACTTTGAAGATTGTCTGAAAAAAATATTTGGATTTTAAAGATAGAAAAGTGACGTCACGTCTGTCAAACTTGTTGTGGACATTGCCGATCCCCACCACCGCCTATAAAAGCAAGCGCTGAGGCGATTATGTAATCTTTTGCTGCTCAGTCGTCCGTCGGTAAGGTGGTTGGGTTCGACGATGCATAAAGTAAGACTATTCCATATTTTTGATACAGTGTATTCTTGTCTAGAATTAACAGTTGTTGCTAATATTCGAGATAGTTGTTGATTTAGTTAATAAAAGGTGAAATGTGGTTCGCTTCGCCGTCCACGTCAGTGGTTTATGTTGGAACCGTATTACCATAAAACTAAACTACCTGGAGATCTAGCTTCTATTGGCAAGAACATACATAATATCATCTATACATACACACATCAAAGTCTAGGGAAAAAGGGTGCATAAAATAACTAACACTTCGAAAGCTTTAGTGATATCAAGCAGAATAATTAACAATTACTGAAAAATTTAAAAAATTAAAACTTTAAAATATGCACCTGTCAATCTCAGTCCTTTTCTGACTGTACAAAGCCATAAATTAAAAGTAAACACACCTGAGAGCACAGCGTTTGGTAACAACTCGTCGATTAACACCTTATGTGCCGCGTTCCACTGTTCGGCACCGACTAAATACTCGGCTTCTAATTGGGGTAAATGCTGGGAAAATATGGGGTCAAATTAGTTTTACAGTTGCTAAAATTAGATAATAAAGTTGATTAGTTATACAGTTGCTAAATTTAGTTATAGAGTTGCTTCAATTAGTTAATAAAGTTGATTAGTTATACAGTTGCTAAATTTAGTTATAGAGTTGCTTCAATTAGTTAATAAAGTTGATTAGTTATACAGTTGCTAAATTTAGTTATAGAGTTGCTTCAATTAGTTAATAAAGTTGATTAGTTATACAGTTGCTAAATTTAGTTATAGAGTTGCTTCAATTAGTTAATAAAGTTGATTAGTTATACAGTTGCTTAATTTAGTTATAGAGTTGCTTCAATTAGTTAATAAAGTTGATTAGTTATACAGTTGCTAAATTTAGTTATAGAGTTGCTTCAATTAGTTAATAAAGTTGATTAGTTATACAGTTGCTAAATTTAGTTATAGAGTTGCTTCAATTAGTTAATAAAGTTGATTAGTTATACAGTTGCTAAATTTAGTTATAGAGTTGCTTCAATTAGTTAATAAAGTTGATTAGTTATACATTTGCTAAATTTAGTGTTACAGTTGCTTCAATTAGTTAATAAAGTTGATTAGTTATACAGTTGCTAAATTTAGTTATAGAGTTGCTTCAATTAGTTAATAAAGTTGATTAGTTATACAGTTGCTAAATTTAGTTATAGAGTTGCTTCAATTAGTTAATAAAGTTGATTAGTTATACAGTTGCTAAATTTAGTTATAGAGTTGCTTCAATTAGTTAATAAAGTTGATTAGTTATACAGTTGCTAAATTTAGTTATAGAGTTGCTTCAATTAGTTAATAAAGTTGATTAGTTATACAGTTGCTAAATTTAGTTATAGAGTTGCTTCAATTAGTTAATAAAGTTGATTAGTTATACAGTTGCTAAATTTAGTTATAGAGTTGCTTCAATTAGTTAATAAAGTTGATTAGTTATACAGTTGCTAAATTTAGTGTTACAGTTGCTTCAATTAGTTAATAAAGTTGATTAGTTATACAGTTGCTAAATTTAGTTATAGAGTTGCTTCAATTAGTTTATACAGTTGTTAAAATTAGTTGTGTGGCGAAAACTAGTTATGCAGTTGCTAAAACTTGTTCTATAATTGCTAAAATTAATTATAACGTTCCTCAAATTAGTTTTACTACTGTTAAAATTAGCTGTGTAGCTTAAATGAGTCTACTGTTGCTAAAATAATATCGACGGTTGCTAAAATTAGTTCTGCAGCTACTTAAATTACTCTACAATTGCTAAAATAAGTTATATTGTTACCAAAATTAGTTTCGCAGTTGCTAATAATAAGTTTTATTGTTGCTAAAATAAGTTCTACTGTTGCTAAAATAAGTTCTACTGTTGCTAAAATAAGTTCTAGTGTTACTAAAATTAGTTTCAGTTGCTAAATATATGTTCTAGTGTTACTAAAATGAGTTCTACTGTTGCTAAAACAAGTTCTATTGTTACTAAAATTGGTACTACTGTTGCTAAAATAAGTATTATTGTTCCTAAAATTAGTTAAAGTTAATTCTACGACCCAGTTGGCACAATGGTCACCATGCCGGACTGCCAAACACAGGGTTGCGGGTTGGATTCCCGCCTCAGACAAGTATTTATGCTTGGATATTTGTCTGTGGTCTGGTTGTTTCTATTTATTATAAGTATATATTTACAAAATAAAAGTATATAAGTAGTATATACGTTGTCTAGCACCCATAACACAAGTGTAGTTACTTAGCTTGGGGCTAGATTGCGATGTGTGGAATGTCCTGCAATATTCATTATTTTATTTTATTTATTACAGTTACTAAAGTTAATTAAACAGCTACTATTATGAGTTTTACAGTTACTAAACTTAGTTAAACAGTATATTTACCTCATATTTAGCCCGATGCGCCTGAGCCAAATAAACCCATTTATCTGGTACACCTAGTTTCTTGATAAATTCTAAGCGACTCCTAAGTTCTGGGGTGTCCACTTTAGCAGGGACATGGCGGGATAGTACATCTTGTATTAAATGGGTCCGACTGTGGAGAAATTAAAAAATCACTACATAGTATGAAACAAAGTCGCTTTTTCTGTCCCTATTTCCCTTTGACTGCTTAAATCTTTAAAACTACGCAACGGATTTAGATGGGGGTTTTTTTTTAATAGATAGAGTGATTCAAGAGGAAGGTTTATATGTATAATACATGCATAATATAGCCGTGCGAAGCCGGAGCGGGTCGCTAGTTATTATCATAAAACATAGTTTTTAGGGTTCCGTAACCGAAGGGTAAAAACGGGTACCCTATTACTAAGACTCTACTGTCTGTCTGTCACCAGGCTGTATCTCATGAACCGTGATAGATACACAGTTGAAATTTTCACAGATGATGTATTTCTGTTGCCGCTATAACAACAAATACTAAAAACAGAATATAATGGTACGGAACCCTTCTGTGCGATTCCGACTCGCACTTGGCTGGAAGTCGAAAATGAACCAAAGAATCACGTTGTCCCATACAAACTTTGCCCCCTTTTTCACCCCCAAAGGGGTAGAAAATCGGGAAATCCTTTCTTATCGGATGCCTACGTCATACAAAGAACACACCCTCCAAGTTCCAGGTCTCTACGATCAGCGGTTTAGGCTGTGCGTTGATCCGTCAGTCAGGACGAAGCATTTTATATGTATAGATATATCCTACTAATATTATACATGTGAAAGTTTGTGTGTGTGTTTGTTACTCCTTTACGCAAAAACTACTGGACCGATTGCGATGAAACTCGGTTTTCAGATAGCTGGAGACCTGGATTATTACATAGGCTACTTTTTATCTATTCTAATATTATAAAGCTGAAGAGTTTGTTTGTTTGAACGCGTTAATCTCAGGAACTACTGGTTCGAATTGGACAAATATTTTTGTGTTAGATAGTCTTTATTTTGATACTAGCGACCCGCCCCGGCTTCGCACGGCAATATTATGCATGTATTATACATAAAAACCTTCCTCTTGAATCACTCTATCTATTAAAAAAACCGCATCAAAATCCGTTGCGTAGTTTTTAAGATTTAAGCATACAAAGGGATATAGGGACATAGGGATATAGGGACGGCGAAAAGTGACTTTATTTTATACTATGTAGTGATAATATTATAAAGCTGAAGAGTTTGTTTGTTTGAACGCGTTAATCTCAGGAACTACTGGTTCGAATTGAAAAATTATTTTTGTGTTGGATAGTCCATTTATCGAGGAAGGCTATAGGCTACTTTTAATTTTGATATTCCCACGGGATCGGGACTGACGCGGGTGTAACCGCGGGGCGCAGCTAGTAATATCATAAAGAAAAACGATTTTTTGTTTGTAATGAATAGGCTCAGAAACTAATGGACCGATTTAGATGAAACTTGGTATGAGGATACATTGATTCATTGGCAGTAACATAGGCTACTTTTTATCCCGATATTCCCCAGGGATTGGGCGTTACGCGGGTGAAACCGCGGAGTGCTGCTAGTCTATAATAGATACTTACAGCCTATCGTCCTGTAGATACATAAGCACTAAGACAGCATTGTGCCAGTGTTGCGGCTGCAGTTGATCGGCAGCGCTAAGAATACAACCTGGATCTGCTGAACCGAACCATACGCCTAGTATTACACTGAAAACAAAAAATAAATATAAATTAATTTCCTTTACATACATACATAAAGTTGGATCTGTGCATCTAAACAAACAACTTTTGAAAATTCAAACATTTTTTTGAGAATTTTGAGGTTATGTAAATTCAGACTTACAGACAGAAGCGAAAGTCAGTTAGACTTAAAACAGTAGATAAAACATTAAAATAAGTATAATCTTAAGGTTAATGACCTCTCCGTGTAAATAACAGCTGATCTATCACTACATAGTATAAAACAAAGTCGCTTTCTCTGTCCCTATATCCCTATGTATGCTTATCTTTAAAACTACGCAACGGATTTTGATGCGGTTTTTTTAATAGATAAAGTGATTCAAGAGGAAGGTTTATACATGCATAATACATGCATAGCTCAAAAAGTATGAAGGAAAAATGCTTGATATCATTTTTAAAGGGGCTGAATTTTTTGACGTCTGTAACACACTGTGCGGTGCGCGGAAAACATCGTGATGAAGCCCGCGACTAAAGCCTAGTTCTTAGTAGAGTAGTAATTTAGTAGAGTCGATCCATTTTATTCTATTTTTATTAGGCGAGTGGCGAGTAGCACCCCTCCCCCCTCGCGTCCCTTCTCACTGGATCACCGGCTAAACAAGTCCGAACCTCTCGAATAAGTCGAGTCGATTAGTTGCCGCCTCATCGTTGCATTGTTTTCACACCACTCACTTGTAAACTGTACTCGAACAAAGTGCGAACGGTTTTTGGGCAGTAGCTAGTATTTTAGCTAATAAATTACTCGCTACTCGACTAAAATACCGAATTAAAGAAGTCTAGTTAGCCTAGTATAGTACTTACCATATACTATAATCGAAAGGATCTTCAGTGTAGTGTTCCGGAGCGAGCCTCGGGCGCGCATTGAATGCGCGCGCGCGTATCAACTCGTAGCGCAGGTCTAATGTACGACGTTTTGTCTCTTCCTGTTCACAATAAAAAATCGGTCAAGTGTGAGTCGGACTCGCGCACGAAGGGTTCCGTACCATTATCATCACATAATAAAAAAAAATTGATAGTGCTAGTGGTAAAAATACATGAATGAAGGGTATTAAAAAAGGTTTGAGGTTTATGACGTATTAAAAAAAACTACTTACCAGATCTCGTTCAAACCAATTTTAGGTGGAAGTTTGCATGGTAGTTTTTTTTAGTTTCATCATTCTCTTATTTTAGAAGTTACAGGAGGGGGGGACACTTTTTACCACTTTGGAAGTGTCTCTCGCGTAAACTATTCAATTTAGAATAAAATGATATTAGAAACCTCAATATCAATTTAGAAGACCTATCCATAGATACACATACCCACACGTATGGGTTTGATGGAAAAAAAAAAAGTTTCAGTTCTAAGTATGGGGAATATTGGGGAACCCTATTTATTGTGTTTTTTTTCTATTTTTGTGTGAAAATCTTAATGCGGTTCACAGAATACATCTACTTACCAAGTTTCAACAGTTTCTTATAGTTTCGGAAAAAAGTGGCTACGACATACAGACAGACATGACGAATCTATAAGGGTTCCGTGTTTTGCCTTTTGGCTACGGAACCCTAAAAAGGGGTATTAGGGGACGCAGCCGCAGTAGAGTCTTTGGAACGTCATACGTCATGAAAACTGAACTTTGACGGATTGTGGGTTAACAAGAGGTCGCCCTGTCTACCTTCTAACGTACTGAACTGAACGTAACGTAACTTCTTCAAAGAGTAAGAAACATTAAGGTAGGGGTAAACACAAAAGATCCCATTGGGTCGAAGTGTTGCTGGCTATTTGTCAGCCCCCATTATATAAGATAAGATAACTATAAAATCTATATCTATTTGACGACCCAGTTGGCACAATGGTCACCATGCCGGACAGCCAAACACAGGGTTGCGGGTTCGATTCCCACCTCTCAGACATGTATTTATGCTTAGATATTTGTCTGTGGTCTGGTTGCTTCTATGTATTATAATTATATATTTACAAAAGAAAAGTATATAAGTAGTATATCCGTTGTCTAGCATCCATAACACAAGTCTAGTTACTTAGCTTGTGGCTAGATCGCGATGTGTTGAACGTCCTGGAATATTTATTTATCTATACTAATATTATAAAGAAGAAGTGATCCCACTGAGAGGAAGAAATCTATATTCCTCCGGTTTGGGATACGCATTCTCAAGGCTCATACGCTTCGCTGCTAAGACGTCGCATTCACACAGTACGTGCTCCATAGTGTCCCTGACATCACCGCAGGCTCTGCACTCTGCAGTCATTATTTGAAGTTAACTTCATTTTTAAAAGCATGTCATTGGTTCCGTAATGTCCTGTCAAGGCACCAACCACAGCTCGTGCTTTGCTTCTACCGTTGTTCAATATATAGTTAACTCACCGAGAAAACATCGAGTCGTTCAGTATAAGGCGGCGTCGGTAGATTCATCCCCATCCCATCAGTTGTAACTCTAGACAGATCACCAGATTCAACATCCTCGGAGAATAGACTCGTGTATTTCGATACTATTTGTTCTAAAGACGGCACTTGTGTACATAGGTATCTGTAACAAATATATATTTATTACTAGCGACCCACCCCGGCTTCGCACGGCTATATTATACATGTATAAACCTTCCTCTTGAATTACTCTATCTATTAAAAAATACCGCATCAAAATCCGTTGCGTAGTTTTAAAGATTTAAGCATACAAAGGGAAATAGGGACAGAGAAAGCGACTTTGTTTTATACTATGTAGTGATAGGACATTTCATACAGCGCCATCTGGCCACAAAGTAAGCAACTGGAATTGTGTTATGATAGCTAGACAATGGATCGATAAATAAATCGGCACACAGATCGACAGATTGATCCATAGACTGATAGACAGATTGATTGATTACCGTGAGTCGTGCGCGTGTTTCTCTGTCTGTCTCTCTTTCTCTCTCATAGAAAGCAAGCCAGTTATTTTCGTTTCGTCTTTATATTTCGTATTGAAAAGTGTAGTGTCGCGACGATTATTAAAAAAAAAAAATAACAATTCCTTCACTAATTAATCGAAAAGAACTTCGTTCCATCCGGGTGTCCCTTGCCACCTCTCAAGTTTTTTTACATTAAATGAATTATTAGAGTAAATACCTGGCAGTAGCATGCAGTGCAGTCAACCAATGCGTTTCGACCAAATGTTCCATAGGAGGTGTTCCCGATATCAGTTCCAAAGCAGCGATCCTGTGTTTAGACATCAAGGTGGAGGCCCCACATTCTCGGTACACGGATAGTTGACGGGATATTAGCGAACGGAATGATGATTCGCCTGTTGAACATACAAAATCATTAATAACTAGCTGCGCCCCACGGTTTCACCCGCGTTAGTCCCGATGCAGTGAAAATATAGAACGAAAAACGCTGAGCAATTTCACAGATGTCACTTTGACATCGTCACTTTGACATCTGTCACTTTGACATCTGTCACTTTGACATCTGTCACTTTGACACCTGTCATTATGACACCTGTCATTATGACACCTGTCACTTTGACATCTGTCACTTTGACATCTATCACTTTTTTGACGCTTTTCGTTATATTTTAGACATTTCACACAATATCTTTATAAATTATAGCCTATGTTCTATTCTGATGTATAAGCTATATTATTGTCAAGTTTCATTAAAATCCATTCAGTAGTTTTTGCGTTAAAGAGGAACAAACATCCATACATACATCCAGACATCTATACATACAAACTTTCACGTTTATAATATTAGTAGGATAGGATAATGTTAACTTAAGCCTCATCTTAGACATATACAAGTATTGAAAGTAAAATTATCTAAAAGTGTGCCTAAACACAAAATTTTTTTTTAATCACAGTTGCTTATAAAGTGGATCATATTAAACGGTTTTTAGGCTCATAATCCAACGTATTATGCACGCGTGCGTTTTACTTTACCATAACGCACTAGTGCTGTAATTTATCCCGATAAGTTAAATACGTATCTTACTGCTAATTACATGTTAGGTAGATCATAGATGAAACATTCTTAAATTAACTGGGTTATACTGTTTAGATGTATGTAACAGGTTCGATTGCCGGCTAAGGTAATGACTTTTTAAATATGAAGAACATAAAAAAATAAAAAATTGACTCACCAGCAGCCTGGGCCATTAAAGCGGCCATGTTCAAGTCTCCATTCTCCTTGGCCACTTTGCAGGCGTCCAATAATCTACCGCCCAACAATAAAGTCCATATCCTTGCTGAATGGTGATCACATTCTGAAAATTTTATATAATATTTATGATACGTTTACAGGCTGTTTAATGCAACTAGAACTCTTTGGTTGGGTCCTTTTTGCGTGAGGATGGAGTAGGCTTGCCCAGCACCTACTACCCTCTCAGCTTAGTCGACCATGCCCAGAGGACAGAACTTGTCAATACGTCTGGAGACAACTAACCCGCAAGTTTTATCACGTTGTTTTTCGCGCACTTTAAGAGCAATTAGTGCATGTAAGAGCAAGTTATAAGAGTTGTATATGATTTAAAATGATTTATTTGATTACTAGCGACCCGCCCCGGCTTCGCACGGCTATATTATGTATTGTTGTAATAGGAGACCTGAGACGGGCGCGGGAGTCGGCAGAGGGCCTTAGGGATTCGGTGCGAGGCGGTTGTGCGTGCGCGATTAATTGTTCTCTTAAACGTTATTTTAATTATTAATAAATTTTTAAATTTTGTCTTTCATGGTTTCACTTCTGGTTCTATTTTCCTTATATCAGAAGTGGGATAATGAAAGAAAACTCACGGCCTTAACACGTTTCGAGCTATCTAAACATTAGTTTCCGTTTTTTCTTAAAAAAAAAAGTGACTATCGTATTTATTGTGACATTATTGTTCTTTGGTGATTTACTGTGTTAGTGTTAATAAGTGACTTTTAAGAAAATTGTGACATTAATTGTTTTTTCGGTGATTTATGGTTTTAGTGCGAATTCCTAATACCGTGGTTCAATCATTGCATCATCCTTTGTTTTATCTACTCTCGGTACACGGTACTGAGTGTGACGCGAGAACGCTATGGCAGGTAATCCGAGCTCCCACCGAGAGCGCAAGCGGTCGCGGTCGCGGGGCAGGTCCCACAGTCGAAGTACATCTCGACCTTGTCGCTCCGAAGTTCGGGATCGGGAAGGTACACGTCATCATCGGCAACGTTCGCCCTCTACGCCTCGTAGTACTCGTAGCGCGCATAGAGACCGTAGCCGTAGCACTGACTCGGTATCGGTACACAAAATGTTAGGCACTATTCTAACGCGATTAAATGTGCTTGAAAATAACAAGCAAAATAACTTATCAACAAAATCATTATCTAACGCTTCGGTTGTAAAAACTAGTGCTACTGCTGTTTTACAAAATAAAAGTGATACACCTCCGGGCACACCGCCTCGTAGTTTATCGGTCGGTCGCGAAAAAATAGACACGGTTACTTCAGACAAACCACAACAAGTGCAGTCCGTTATTAGTGCGTCGTCACATCAGATGTTGACAGACGCTTTTGGTAATGCGCTACGCTCGCTTAACACTGCCGTGCGATCTAATCAACCGTATTATATCTCGAACTTTGACCCTAGTTTACATGACATTGAAGTTTGGTGTCAAGAGGTAGACAGTGCTAAGGCAATTAATAATTGGAGCGATAACGAATGTTTTTCTCGGATCGGTAACTGTTTAAAGGGTGATGCTCGAACATGGCTCAACGATTGGGTCACAAATGATCGTAGTTGGAGTAATTTTAAAAGAGAGTTTAAACCATTGTGTCCGAAAAAAGTTGATATTGCTAATATATTGTTCGATGTAATGAAAACGAATTCTGATAACTTTCCAACGTACGCTGACTATGCACGTCGTTCTTTACTTCGTTTGCGTATTGTTACGGGTTTGAGTGATGAACTAATTTCTGCAATCATTATTCGCGGCATAACAGATTCACAAATTCGAGCAGCTGCTACTAATGCAATTTTGATGCCTAGCGATTTAGTTAAATTCTTTTCTATTTATGTTAAGCAAGGTCCTAGTTCTTCCAATAGCAACCAAACTCAGATAGCACCTTTCAATCGACGTGATGCTTTTAAAGTCAAGCGTTCTGATACTATTAGAAAACGGCGATATGACAACAAGGAATGCTTTTCTTGTGGTCAACAGGGACATGTACTAGCTAATTGTCATAAGAGAATGCGGGCCACTAATATTTCCAATAATTTTCCCACAATAACTACACAGACATCCAGTGGCCAGACAAATCAATTCAAAGCGGAACCGTGTTCCTTTTGTAAAAAGCCGGGTCATAAAGTTGATACTTGTTTTGCCAAAATAAGGTCGGAATCGAGAAACAAAAATAATGTAAACTTTTGCAATGCTATTGATTCTTCTAAAATAATTGACATTGTGGTGGCAATCATACAAGGTGTACCTGTAGATGTTTTGATTGACAGTGGAGCTACTTTGTCACTCATTTCATCTTCACTACTTAAGCACTTCAATAGCCCTCGTAAACCGGCATTCCGCATTTTAAAGGGTATTGGAGGTCAAGAGATAGAGACCACCTGTTATGTAACTTTGCCAATAGAATTTAAGGACATTACTTTAGAAGTTGATATGTTTGTGATACCGGCAGAGTTTATGAACACTACCCCAGTCATAATAGGTACTGACGTATTGAACCGTGATGGTATTACATATGTACGAACTCGAGAACAACAGCGTTTAATTCACAGACCCGATAGTGTTTTAAAGATTGAGTCTCATGGACAGGCTTCAGTAAATACAGACCTTGTTGGCGATGATTTAAATAAATTACTCGCAATTATTAATGCATTCTCTGATCATTTTATTACGGGAACAGCTAGCTCTACTGTAAAAACTGGAAGTATGTCCATCAAACTTAATAGCAATATACCTGTAAACTATAGACCATATCGACTTTCACAAGCTGAAAATTTACGTGTTCGGGAGATTGTAAAAGATTTACTAGATAAAGGCATTATAAGGGAGTCTGAGTCTGAATATTCCAGTCCTATTCTTCTTGTAAAGAAAAAAAACGGTAAGGACCGTATGTGCGTGGACTTTCGAAAACTTAATGAAATTACAATCAAAGATCGCTTTCCCCTGCCTTTAATAGATGATCACATTGATCGTTTAGGTCGTCATAAATTTTTTACGAGCCTTGATATGGCAACAGGATTTCATCAGATTTTAATGGAAAAAGATTCAATTCCGCTTACAGCTTTTGTTACACCGGAAGGTCACTATGAATATTTGAAAATGCCATACGGTTTGGCCAATGCACCTGTGTTATATCAACGAATCATTTCAAATACTCTCCGGACCTTCATTGAATCTGGTAAAGTCCTGGTTTACATTGATGATGTGCTCATTTTAAGTAATTCGATCGAAGAAGGCTTTAAAATTTTACAGGAAGTACTTAAAACATTGACAGAAGCTGGTTTTTCACTAAATTTAAGTAAATGTTCATTCCTATCCATTAAAATTGAGTATTTGGGTCGTTCAATTAGTCAGGGTCAAGTACAACCTAGTCCATACAAAGTAAAAGCTCTTGTCGAAGCTCCTGTACCCAAAAATGTAAAGCAAATTCGTCAATTTTTGGGTTTAGCTGGGTATTTCCGAAAATATATTGCTGGTTTTGCATCAAAAATAGCATGTATCGCACATCTTACAAAAAAAAATGTGACTTTCAATTGGGGTATTGAGCAGGAGGCTGCTAGAAAAGATATAATTGAACACCTAATTAGTGAGCCCGTACTTGCTATTTATGATCCAACACTGCCAATAGAAGTACATACTGACGCCAGCGCGATTGGTTATGGGGCAGTTTTACTTCAAATACATAAATCAGGTCATAAGCGTGTAGTAGCTTATTTCAGTAAATTGACTCAGGGTGCTGAACCAAACTACCACTCATATGAGTTAGAGACCTTGGCGGTAGTCAAAGCCTTGCAAAACTTCAGGCATTATCTGATCGGTGTGCCTTTTACAGTAGTCACTGACTGCAATGCCCTTAAGCTTACACAGAAGAAGAAAGATTTAATGTCTAGGGTAGCTAGATGGTGGATGTATTTGCAAGATTACGATTTTTCTCTCGAATACCGCAAAGGTACTTCTATGTCCCATGCTGATTACTTAAGTCGAAATCCAGTAAGCGTAGTTGAAATCCAGAAGCCTCGTAGTTGGGCTCAAATAGCACAAGCTGCAGACGAGGAAACCCAAACTCTCATCGAACAGTTGAACGATGGTAAATTAGACCCCAACAGATATGTTAAAAAGAATGATCTCCTTTATTACAAGTATACTCCCGTTGGTGCACAGCCACGTCTTTTATGTTTTATTCCAAAAGGTCATCGACTGAGTTTACTTCGGGTGTTTCATGACGAACATGATCACCATGGTGTTGATAAAACGATTGAGCTTATTTTAAGGCATTTTTGGTTTCCTGGCTTAAGGCCATTTGTTCAAAAATATATTTCCCATTGTATTGTATGTTTGTCACAAAAGAAAATACCTCGTGCACCACTTCAGCCGATTCATTCTTGGCAGAAACCAGATTCTCCTTTTGAAACCATACATGCAGACGCTTTAGGTCCGCTTCCAGAATCGAATGGGCATCGATATGTCTTAATAATAGTCGATGCATTTACAAAGTATTGCCTTTTGTATCCTATGATAAGGCAGGATGCGAGCGAGTTGAAGCGTCATTTTCTAAATGCTATATCCTTATTTGGATCGCCAAAGTTAATTGTCGCCGATCGAGGTCGGATGTTTCAAAGTACCGAATTTCTGCACTGGGTGAATGAAATTGGTAGTGATGTACACCTGATTACGCCTGAAATGCACCGATCCAATGGACAGGTCGAACGCTATTGCCGCACTTTACTGAACATGATCCGCATCCATTCTAATTACCGACAAGAAGAGTGGTCCAGTGTAATGTGGAGATTACAACTTGTGTTAAATATGACTAAGCAGAAGACGACACAACATTCGCCTCTTAGTCTTTTAATTGGGACGGAAACAGTGACACCGTTAATTCGCAACCTTGTGAGGGATGTGGCGATAGACGGCTCAAACCCAAATCGAGAAGCGATGACTGAAATGAGGAAACAGCGTGTTTCTGGTTTGTTGAAGCAAAACCAAGAGCGACAAGACACATCCGTCAACCAAAACAGACGATCACCTCGTGTTTTTGAAGTAAACTCACTAGTTTTTGTGATTAAAAAAGCACAAAGTACAGGAAAGCTTGACTCGGGTATGCGTGGTCCCTACCGAGTGATGAAAATCCTGCCTCAGGGTAGATACGAGCTGCAGTTGGTTGCGGGCTCCTATGGGAAGTCAACCCAGGCAGCGGCGGAGTCTATGGTGCCGTGGAAAGGAGAATGGACTCCAGATGCGTGTACAGCTTTCTTTGAAAGTGAGTTGTGTTGTAATGTTTTTAGTTTTAGAGCACTTGTTTTGTTGGCTCTGGTGAGCAGACCTCACAATATATTTTGACAGACCTCACAATAGATTTTGAGCAGGCCTCAATAAAATTGCAACATGAACAGACCTCATCAGATTCGGTTAAATGAGTAGACCTTTTTTTATAAATGGTCACAAGCAGACCTCGTTGGTATTAAGCAGACCTTAATTTAGTTTGATGAGCAGACCTCGTCTATATTAAGCAGACCTTAATTTAGTTTGATGAGCAGACCTCGTCTATATTAAGCAGACCTTAATTTGATTTGATGAGCAGATCTTGTCTATATTAAGCAGACCTTAATTTGGTTTGACGAGCAGACCTCGTTTATAAGCAAACCTTGATTTATCTTACTAGCAGACCTAGTACTTGTGAGCAGACCTCACAATTTGACCTATAGTGTAAGGGTCGTATTTTGTACAGATGCAGATGAAGAAGACTTTGAGCCCAGTTCCAGCTTAGTCGACACCTCGACGCAAGAAGAGAACGAGGACGTTCTTCCGTCAGGAGAGGCCGTGTTGTAATAGGAGACCTGAGACGGGCGCGGGAGTCGGCAGAGGGCCTTAGGGATTCGGTGCGAGGCGGTTGTGCGTGCGCGATTAATTGTTCTCTTAAACGTTATTTTAATTATTAATAAATTGTTAAATTTTGTCTTTCATGGTTTCACTTCTGGTTCTATTTTCCTTATAGAATGTATTATACATATAGACCTTCCTCTTGAATCACTCCATCTATTAAAAAAAACCGCATCAAAATCCGTTGCGTAGTTTGAAAGATACAAAGGAAGCATACAAAGGGATATAGGGACATAGGGACAGAGAAAGCGACTTTGTTTTATACTATGTAGTGATAGTGATATTGCTAATGATTTGATGATGATGATGATGATAGAGAGACGCGGGCCGCTGTTCGCGTTGCTAAGCGCTCACTGCTCGGCAGAAAAGTGCTGACGCCGACAAATTGTGCGGTGTCTTACATAAGTACAATCCGCCGCCGTAACGTTTACAATCCTGTGCAGCACTATTTGAACATTATAACAACGTAACCTGTGGATCGAACCCACGTCGGTTGGTGTAGCGGGTGGCGGCTTATACCACTCACACAACTAAACACATAGCTAACACGTTGACAAATAATAATCACGCCGAGTACTTTTAATTCAAGTATTTAGGTTTGTGTGTAACGTCTATTAGAAGGTCATAAGTACAATACTTGTTGATGGTATTATGGTAGAAAACTGATCGTGGACTTATGACGCATACTGTACACCGTACAGTGCACATAAATCGTTCGAAAACATTATTGTTACATCTTACCATCTTCGTTCTCAGGCTGTATAGGGTGGGCGAGCTGTTTGTCTGTGACGTCAGAGACGGCTGTAGTCATCCAAGCAAGGAACTTGCGATACCTTGTCACTATAGACAGGTCGTCCGTGCCCGGGATACCTAGGTAAAATAAAAAAGAGACTTAAAACGTATTTAAAGTCAAAGTGATTTTCCGAAAAAATGAAAAAAATATGGCAATATTTGAGCATATACACAACTAGCGACCCGTCCCGGCTTCGCACGGCTATATTATGCATGTATTATACATATAAACCTTCCTCTTGAATCACTCTATCTATTAAAAAAACCGCATCAAAATCCGTTGCGTAGTTTTAAAGATACTAAGGGAAATAGGGACGGCGAATAGTGACTTTATTTTATACTATGTAGTGATTTACATTTTTACATTATTTCTGAGAATGATTTTATTTATGTTTTTCCTACACTTCTTTAAAAATAACATGAAACATAAGCACATAGATGAAGAATAATATGTTAAACTTACCATCATTCTCTAAATCGTCACCCCACAGAGCATCGCACAGTCTAAACACTTGGTAACAATACGCGCCTGAGACACCAAACTGTAAACAAAAAGCAAGAAATCTACTTGGACTTGTATACGGGCCGTTTCAGCAACTAGATCTCTCAAGTCTGTCAAAACAAGACTCTTTTTTGACGTGATAATGTGATATGAAGTCGGTTAAAAAGGAACAAATGTATTTACAAAAATAATAAAGTCTAATAAATTGATGGATGAATGCAGGTGATTCACAAAAAAGTGTCACGGTAATAGTGTGTGACGTCATGCGTCATGGTAACTTAGGAAACAGAGTATTTAATAATATCACTTATCTGGGCTTGTGTTATGGTGACGAGTGACAAATAAAAGACTTGTTTATGGAAAAAAAAGGAATAACAAAAAAAAATATCTCATTTTTTTATCGTTTTCCTATGACGTTATCACGTAAAATTATCGTCCGTAAACCGACTTTACAGACAACCATTTTATTTATTCCAAGTACAGACTTTTTGTCCTCTCTTTCTTTATGTAGCTATTCTTCTATACATATAAAATGCTTTGTCCTGACTGACTGACGGATCAACGCACAGCCTAAACCGCTGATCGTAGAGACCTGAAACTTGGAGGTGTTCTTTGTATGACGTAGGCATCCGATAAGGATTTTAGAAAATTCAAACCGTACGCGGACGAAAGTCGCGGGCAAAAAATGACTGTTGAATCATATTGTTTGTACGAGATCACATTGAAACGTCTTAAAAACTAAGTTAGGATGTGTGCCTTCGGAACGCGCCCACCAATGAGAAGAAGGCACAAGAAACTCATGGGTTTTTTTTTCTTTTTTCATAGCCCAGGCTATTTAGCATACAGCGATAGCTGTTCAAACGTAGGCATACGCTAAGAAAATATTTTGAAAAAATTCACTTCTCAGCGAACAACGTCGCGGGCAAAAGCCAGTAAACATACCTTAGGTGTACACTCGCGTACGGAGGCAGCGTTCTCAATGATCTCATTCAACGCTTGTCTCCGTTCTCTCGGCGACTGTACGAGTTGCAATCTCGGGCACATGTCGCCCTCTGTCGGTACTAGTGTCGAATATTTGTATACTACTTGTAGATTCTTCGATAGGAATTCCTGCAATATATAAAAATGTTTTCAAATAAATCGGCCAAGTGCGAGTCGGACTCGCGCATGAAGGGTTCCGTACCATTATATTCTGTTTCAACCTCCGACGCAAAAACAAATGCAAAAAACCCTAAAAAACATTGTATGTCAGACAAGGCTGTATAGGTTAAGTCTTTGAACTTAACCTATACAGCCTTTGTTAATTATACTCCCAGCCTTTTGGGAGTATAATTAACAAAAAAAATATTGCCTAAAATAATAGTACTTATCTAAAACCTAAAATCCTCAAAAACATGGAGTGGAGTGTCCTGCAATACTTATTTTTATTTTTAAATATCTAAGCATAAATACTTGCCTGAGGCGGGAATCGAACCCGCGACCCGGTGTTTGACAGTCCGGCATGGTGACCATTGTGCCAACTGGGTCGTCATTTGTCTGTGGTCTGGTTGTTTCTATGTATTATAAGTATATATTTACAAAAGAAAAGTATATAAGTAGTATATCCGTTGTCTAGCACCCATAACACAAGTGTAGTTACTTAGCTTGGGGCTAGATGGCGATGTGTGGAATGTGTTGCAATATTTATTTATTTATTATATATATACATTAAACTTACCGGTATATTGTAAGTGACATCAGGTTCGTTGATAGCTAACCTAGCCACGATAGGTTCCGACCAGTCATCGTCGCCTCGACCGATTACGTATCGGTTCAATTCTGATAGATCCGCGTCTGTGAACAAAAAGAGATTATAAAAAAATGGTTGTTGAAATTTTTTGTGTATTTTCGTCAGGTCTGAGAATCGAACAACATTTCTTTCTTTATATTTTTTTTGTAAATGGCAAAACTACGTTTGCCGGGATAGCTAGCAAGTAGATATATTTCTCGAAAATTTTACCACTCACGTTCCCGGAACGTGAGCGGAACGCGATGACGTCACACTTTTTTGGTGAGTGCTGCCGGCGTTCATCAATTTATAAGACGTTATCACGTCAAAAAGATGGCAAAATAAATCAATGTGGTTTTATTATCATTATTTTAAGTAATACAAGAATGTTATACCTTTTTGGAATTCTTATTATGAGCGTTTTAATTTGATACCCATATTGAAGAAAAAGTAGATTATAAAAATCTGAGATTAATCTAACGATACCTTAATCAAATAAATCCATGGAGTAGTTTGGAAGATATGAGGGAATAAAGAATATACAAAGTCAATTTTTTTTACAATTTGGGGGTCTTTAAGTCGCGAGTGAATAGGTATCTTCTAGGAAGGCGTGTTACATCTTAGGCCGCATCGTCACCTACCATCAGGCAGGTGTGATAGTGGTCAAACGCTGACCTATCATATATAAAAAAAAAATTGGATGCTTAACACATTTGTACAAAGATCACATAGAAACGTCTTAAAAACTAAGTTAGGATGTGTGCCTTCGGAACGCGCCCACCAATGAGAAGGCACAATAAACTCATGGGGTAACATAGGCTCGAAAAACATAACCCTTTCCGTGCAGTCGAGTAAATAAAATGGCATATTGTGTTTTCGTCTTAGCTGCAATACGCTCGTCACTCAAAAACCACCAAATAAACGGACACCTCCGAGGGACGCGAGTGAATGTAGGAAGACAGCAGTGGAACAACCGATCCGTCCTTACAAAAGAAAAGTATATGAGTTGTCTAGCACCCATAACACAAGTGTAGTTACTTAGATTGGGGCTAGATGGCGATGTGTGGAATGTCCAGCAATATTTATTGATAAATTCAAACTCACCTCTATCGTTATCAGCTAGAGAGTTGAATGTAGTAATATATGCTATGGTGGTACCGGGACCGAAGCCGGCGCGAGCGTGCCGCGCTCGTGATACTGACATGTCAGCTATGCAGCTAGCGTTCATACGACCTGTTTAGTCAAAACATAACTATAATTATACACTCTTTAAACTAACACCAATTTATACAGGGTTATTGATAATTATATTAGCAAGTCGTTGTGTGCAAATTTCTGTGCACCTTAACAAACAATTGAACAATGGAAACTCGAAAAAATTTTTTGAGGTTATATAAATTCGAAAAACGGCTGATTTTTAAAAAACAAAGGTCATTCAGACTAAGAACAGTAGATAAAACTTAAAAATCAAGTGAAATTTAAGGTTAATAACCTCTCCGTGTAAGAAACAGCTGATTTTCAAGTAAACCTAACCTCAAAATTATCAAAAAAAAAATTCGAAATTCCAAAAGTCGTAGAACAAAAGTTGTTTGTTTAGGTGCACAGAAGTTGCCCTCAACGGCTTGCTAGTACCTATAATTACCAATAACCCCGTATATTATCACTACATAGTATAAAACAAAGTAGCTTCCTGCTGTCTGTCTGTCTCTATGTATGCTTAGATCTTTAAAACTACGCAACGGATCTTAATGCGGTTTTTGTAAATAGATCGAGTGATTAAAGTGGAAGATTTAAGTATATAAAACAAAAATACCACGCAAACCAAGTCGCGGGCAACAGTCAATACTAATAAAATAAAGGAGAAAGATTTTTTGTTTGATTGAATTGAATAGGCTCCGAAGCTACTGGACGAATTTTGATGAAACTTGGTATGACGATACATTGCTTCCAAATACAGACTTTTGTTCTCTTTTCCTTTATTATAAGTGTACTAGCGACCCGCTCCGGCTTCGCACAGCTGTATTATGCATGTATTATATCTAAAAAAAAAATGGTTGTCTGTAAAGTCTGTTTCCGGACGATAATTTTACGTGATAACGTCATAAGAAAACATTGATGGTAACCATGGCAACGATAAAACGTTGCTATAGTTACCTTGTCAATAACATGAGGCGTTCCAGTAACGACGCGTGACGTCACACTTTTTTGAGATTGCAGGTGTTCACCAATTTATAAAACGTTATCACGTCAAAACCTTCCTCTTGAATCACTCTATCTATTAAAAAAACCGCATCAAAATCCGTTGCGTGCGTAAGCATACAAAGGGATATAGGGACGGCGAAAAGTGACTTTATTTTATACTATGTAGTGATAATAGTCTTACCAGCGATGGTGTGTTTGAATGGCGGTATTTTCCTATGATATTTGAGTACTATAGTATGCGGCTTCACGATCAGCGGTTTCAACTGCGACTCTGGAATACAAAATATCAAACTGAGTTACTGGTTTTATGAACAAAGTACAATATGCGTCATAAGTCCACTATCAGTTTGCTACAATAATACTATCAACAAGTATTGGACTTACGACCTTCTTTAATAGATGTTACACACAAACATAAATACTTGAATTAAAAGTACTCAGTGTGGTTATTATTTGTCAACATGTTAGCTATGTGTTTAGTTGTGTGAGTGGTATAAGGGGCCACCCGCTACACCAACCGACGTGGGTTCGAAAATTATACTAAAAAAGGAGAAATTTACGTCAAGTCAATTCAAATTATGAAGGCAATTGAAGTCAAAGTGACTGTTTAGTTAGTCCTTTTTGCGTGAGGTTGGAGTAGGCTATGTCCAGGGCCTATACCACCCTCTCAGCTTATTCGACCGTGTCTAGAGAAAAGCCATTACCTTCAGGAGACATATCCTCAATGATTCCATCGTCTTGCGATATTAAGGGTATACACGGGGCATGTTCCGTTAGTAGGTCCATGGGGATGTGTTGGGTGGACAGGGGAACAAGCTGGTCCCCTGTGGACACTGATACATCGTCTTCCATAGCTGGAAACAAAAAAAATAAAAAATAGACTCTTTTGCGACCTCGTCCGCGTAGAAATCGAAAATGGTTTTTTTTGTTGACCTAAAATCGGATTGACTTTTCTAATATATCTCAAAATATTTAATTTAAATCAAAAGCAATAAAGTATTGATATCAACTTCGAAGCAAATCACCCAAAAAAAAAACTTTTTAACCACGCTAGGGGATGAATTTCAATAAAATACGAAGCACATCTTCCATCAATTATGTTAAGAGAAAGGGTACCGGGCGCTCTCTCCATACAAACGTAGTCGACTGTTTCCTCCCTGGATAGTGACACTAGAGCAAATATTTTTGTTGTATAAAACCTACAACCTTACATTTTCTAACTGTCATTGAAATTAAGATTTAAAAGAAAATAAAACACAAAACATAGTCGTGGTAGTTATAAGTTTTATGCAACAAAAATATTTGCTCAAGTGTCATTATTCAGGGAGGAAAAAGTCGACTACGTTTGTATAGAGAGAGGAGCCGGTACCCTTTCACCTTAAAGAATGTTTGTGTATTTATTCTACGATAAGAATCGAACCTGCGACAACCTACATCATTTAACTTACCTGTATCAGCATAAAGTGACGCCTTCATAAGTTGAACGTGATGACTCTGCCTGTTTTCAAGGCGGGCCAATTCCGTTGTAGGACTCTTTACACCGTATACTGTAACAATTTCATAGCAACAATGGTTATTTCGGAGAGATGAAAGACTTGAAAAACTCCTAGAGGAAAAAACACTTGAGAGGTGTCAAGGGACACCCGGAACGAAGTTCCTTTCGATTAATTAGTGAAGGAAATGTAATTTTTTTTCGTAAATAATCGTCGCGACACCACACTGTTCAGTGCTAAATAGAAAGACGAAACGAAAATAACTGGCTTGCTTTCTATGAGAGAGAGAGAGAGAGACAGACAGAGAAACACGAGCACGCCTCACGGCTTACAACTATAGCAAAAAGTGTCGTTACAACTTTTGGTCTTAATTTTTTCAGTCTAGCCCCATTTCGCAACGCGCGATAAGTAACTATCGTTCCAAAAACGGGTTATTCAAAATATGTATCCTGAAATTTAGTGTAGACTAGCTGCGCTACGCGGTTTCACCCACGTAAGTCCCGATCCCGTGGGAATATCAAAATGAAAAGTACCCTATAGCCTTCCTCGATAAATGGACTATCCAACACAAAAATATTTTTTCAATTCGAACCAGTAGGTCCTGAGATTAGCGCGTTCAAACAAACAAACAAACTCTTCAGTTTTATAATATTAGTTTAGTTTATGCCAAATAAACGTGCCGCGGAAAACGCGTTTAGAACGAAGTCCTATTAAACTTTTTTTAACAAAATTTAATGAAAAAATTATCGGTCTCCCTCATTTTCTTCTCTTACAGTTTTTCTTTTCCCATTTTCGTAACGCGTTACACCGCGTTACATTTTTCTCGGCTAGGTCCCCTCGCCAACCCGCGATAAGGAATTTCGTTAAAAAACAAATATTTTTCTTACCTTTACTATCTTGATAAAGACTTTGCGATTCAGTGTTGTCCTCTGTAGTGTCCATTTCAAAACCTGAAACATTTTAAAATTAGAAAATAACTAGCTGTGCCACTTGGTCTTACTGGCATTAGTGTCTCTTTAAAAGTGATATCGATTTCCTACAAACATAAATAAATAAATATTGCAACACATTCCACACATCACCATCTAGCCCCAAGCTAAGTAACTACACTTGTGTTATGGGTGCTAGACAACTCATATACTACTTATATACTTTTCTTTTGTAAATATATACTTACTAGCGACCCGCCCCGGCTTCGCACGGCTATATTAAGGTGGTATATGCATGTATTATACATATAAACCTTCCTCTTGAATCACTCTATCTATTTAAAAGAAACCGCATCAAAATCCGTTGCGTAGTTTTAAAGATTTAAGCATACAAAGGGATATAGGGACATAAGGACAGAGAATGCGATTTTGTTTTATACTATGTAGTGATAATACATAGAAACAACCAGACCACAGACAAATATCTAAGCATAAATACACTGAGTCGGGAATCGGACCCACAACCCTGTGCTTGGCAGTCCGGCATTGTTATATATTGTGCCAACTGGGTCGGTAACACAGAATACATAATTACTTAGAACTAGAAACTTTATCAGCCATTTTAACCCATTAGAGGTGGAATTTCTAATGATCATTTCTCAGTGCTCCCCTTCGTCCGAAAAGGAATCCCCATGCAAAGTTTCAGCTTCAAAGTCTTTTTGTCGGGACTTATGAGCGAAACGGCGTGGCTGCGTTAGTCTATATTAATACTAGCGACCCGCCCCGGCTTCGCACGGCTATATAATAATATTATACATATAAACCCTCCTCTTAAATCACTCTATCTATTAAAAAAATCCAATCAAAATCCGTTGCGTAGTTTTAAAGATCTATGCATACATAGGGACATAGGCACAATGGCCCAGACACAAGTCTAGTTACTTAGCTTGGGGCTAGATGGCGATGTGTGGATTGTCCTGCAATATTTATTTATTTATAGGGACGGCGAAAAGTGACTTTATTTTATACTATGTTGTGACTATGTAGTGATTTATTATTATTATTGACAGTAACAAACGCTACTTTTCATCCCGATATTCCCACGGAATCGTAAGTTACACAGGTGAAACCGCGAAGCGCTGCTAGTGTGCTAACTTACCAGGTTGTGCTCCGAGGGCTCGCATTGGCCGCGTATCTAGCGGCATATTGGACACGCTGGCCAGTCCGGCCAAACCGCCCACACTCATATTGGCCAGACCGCACACACCCAGCCCACCCAGCCCAACTACCGGAGCCAAAGGAGGAATATTAGCTGAAAATAAAGTACAAAATATTAAAGTTAAACCCATAGCTTTTGCCCGCGTCTTCGTCCGCGTAGAAGCTGAAAATGGTTCTAACAGGTTTTTTAATTGTTTTTTTTTACAAACCATTCTAACATTGCCTTATTTTTTTTTACTCCCTAAGGGATAGAATTTCGGAAGATCCTTTCTTACCGGATGCCTTCGTCATACAAAGAACACACCCTCCAAGTTTCAGGTCTCTACGATCAGCGGTTTAGGTTGTGCGTTAATCCGTCAGTCAGTCAGGACAAAGGATTTTGTGTATGTATATATATATATGTATAAATTTCAATCGTCACCAATTTTCTAGAAAATATTGATTAGGCTACAGTATATTTTAATTCCCTTGATTTCGAAACTTGTGCGAATCCTAAATATTTTCTTGGAGAATATTTCTAGAAACCACAACATAACAACGTAACAAAAAGATTTTTATCCGTATTTAGCCTAAAAGACTCTGATTTGAGCGTAATGTGATACTAAAACGTTTCATAACACTAAAATGTATCAGTATTAGGGTTCCATACCCAAAGAGTAAAAACGGGACCCTATTACTAAGGCTTCACCGTCCGTCTGTCTGTCACCAGGCTGTATCTCATGAACTGTGATAGCTAGACAGTTGACATTTTCACAGATTATCTATTTTTGTTGCCGTTAAACAAAAACATAAAAAAGGAATATTTAAGTGGGACTCCTACTTGGCCGGTTTTTGTAAAAAGATAGGTACTAAAAATGAAGGATCATACGTGGAAGGTCAAATTCGCATTAGGTCAAACACTCAAAATGACAAGAGCATGTAAGTTTTCGCAAAATATCAAAAACGCATATTGTCAAACACGTATACTGTCAAGAACGCCAATGTCAAACTCTTAAATGGTCAATAAAAGCAAAATCGAGTGAGTGAGCGCTGAAAATAAACAAATGAAAGAGTTACCTGGAGCAGCATTCTTCTGCAGCGATTGGTTGACTAGTTGCCTCTTCAAGACATCCGGCGTGACGTCATCCTCCTCATCCGAATCGGTTAAGCCATACTTGCTGAAATGTTCTACCTAGAAGGGACAAATAAATATAACTCTTATAAAAAAGGAACTCTTATAAGACTATCTTGTCCGTCTGTCTGTGTGGTCAATACCAATTTTCTCAGGAACGGGTTTACCTAGCAAATTGAAATTTATACCATACTAGCGACCCGCCCCGGCTTCGCACGGCTGCATTATGCATGTATTATATCTAAAAACCTTCCTCTTTAATCACTCTATCTATTAAAAAAACCGCATCAAAATCCGTTGCGTAGTTTTAAAGATCTAAGCATACAAAGGGAAATAGGGACAAAGGGACGGCGAAAGGTGACTTTATTTTATACTATGTAGTGATAGTGAGGTCTATAGTCCCTATTAGGTGTATAAAAATCAAGGTCGTTGAATCGAAAAAGGTTTTTACTGGTAAATATCTATATCGTTTAGTGATCTGGCCGGAAATAGGGGCCCCGTGATCGACGAGGTCTATAATACGGTAATACTCACTCTAAACACCCAGCTTCCAGTCTGCGGTCTGTATTCAATGAACTTCGTATCGTGCTTGTCGCATACACGACGCAATTTGCCTTCGTAATCCATCTTCAATAGTCTGAAACAAAATGATAAATAACGCTTAGTGGTAGACACCTCGACTTTCATTCTGAAGGTCGTGGGTTCAAACCCCGGCCGTGCACCGATGAATTTTGCTTAAGACATTTTTGCGCTAATTGAAATTGCTATTACGGTGAAGGAAAACATCGTGATGAGTCCCGCGGCTTAGTTGGCTCCAGAAGTATTGACAAGTTCTTTCTCTCTGGATACGGTCGACTAAGTTAAGAGGTAGTAGGTGCTGGGCAAGCCTACTCCCACCCTACGACCCAATTAAAAAGGGTCTAATGAAGAATGTTATTAGGTATGCCAAATCGGTTGAAAGTTTGTTACAGTAAAGCTTGTATGTATATAAATACACTAGTTTTTGTTCTAGTCAAAAATACCTATTAATTTTGATTTTACAGGCATTTGAATTTACGATAAATATCGAGTCCCGCTAACAGTCGCCAGACCGATTGTGACGTCACTTTATAACGCTCCGCTTAGTTTAGGTACTTCTATAAATCGGAAACTAATTGACGTAAAGAAGTAATTCTTTCACTTGTATTTTTTATTTTTGACAAAGAATATGGAGAGCTAATATTCAAAATAAGTTAACATTCTTCATTGCGGAAAACAGCCCGTATATAAGTACAAGTACATACCGAAAGCAAAATTTGCCAGACTTATTGCAGAGACGCTTCGCTCGCTCGGTCAATAAGATATTGTGTAACATACCTGTCTGGATCCGTAATATGGGTCCTGTCTGTCTTGTCACGCGGCCATATACGATCCAACGTGACTATGGCGCGTCGATTGAGACCCGAACCGATAGGAGGTTTATCTGCGTCTTCCGTGTATATTATCACTTCCTTGTTCAGGAAATGTACTGTAAAATAAGCAAAATATAGTGAGACATTGCATAAAACGCCATCTGGAACTAAATATGGTGACTTCTGTTCGATTCCCGCCTCAAACAATTTTTTTAATTAATATTTCATTAGTTATGTTCATTTTTTACCGGAAAAAAGGCGATAACATTATTGAATTTATGAAAAAAAAACTATATCTTTTTTCAATTAATTAGTGCTTTTTCGAAAAAAAAACCGATAATGTCTAAGAGCTTTTAATAAAAATTTCACCCGCGACAGTCACATACGGTATAAAAGCGTATGGGATTCGGTATTCTAGGACTTGAGCTATTTACATATTAAGTTACATTGCAATCGGTTTAGCCGTTTTAAGTTTTATATGGTGTAACTAACACGACTTTCTTTTATATATATAGACTAGCTTATGCCCGCGACTTCGTCCGCGTAGAAGTCGAAATTGATCCAAGGATTCACGTTGTCCCATACAAACTTTGTCCCTCTTATCTTCACCCCCTAATTTCGGAAAATCCTTTCTTATCGGATGCCTACGTCATACAAAGAACACACCCTCCAAGTTTAAGGTCTCTACGATCAGCGGTTTAGGCTGTGCGTTTATCCGTCAGTCAGTCAGTCAGGACAAATCATTTTATATGTATAAAAAATACTAGCTGCGACCTTTACAAATTTTTCCCTTTTATCCAATAGTAAAACTTACCTAATGAATCCAAATCGAGTCCGGCGACATCAATTTCAGTATCATAGTACACGTTTCCATAGTTTGTCCGTCCGATGGTAAGATGTGGAACCACGCACGTACCGTCACTCTGCATGTAATCTGTAGGATTATGTTACAAACTATTGCTATAACACTGTTCGTAATAAGATCTCTTTAAGAGGAAAGGGTACCGGGCGCTCTCTCCATACAAACATACTCCACTGTTTCCTCCTTAAACACTGACACTAACACAAATATTTTTGTTGCATAAAACTTATAACTGCCATGACCATTGACCGTATTATATCTTATTATTATATATATATATATTTTTTTATGACTCTTATTTCTATTATAATTATATATGAAAAAAAAAAACCAAGACATAGGGGCATGGTCATGGCAGTTATGTTTTATACTACATAAATACTTTTTACTACTTTCTTCCTTTTTTACTTTAACTTTTTTTTTCTTTTTTTTTCTTTTTATAAAATATACTTAAAATACATAGAAACAACCAGAAGGCCAATTCTCCTAAATAACATTGTTCAAATTACATTTCAATATCATTTCGATCACAAATAACACCCTCAAAGTAGCTCAAAACACCCTCAAAGTCCGCTTTTTGTAAAGAAAAACTGACTTTGAAGATATCTTTTGCAATCGAAATGCAATCGGGATGATATTGAAATGTAATTTAAACAATATTATTTACGAGAATTGACCTTCAGAGCACAGACAAATATCTAAGCATAAATACATGTTTGAAGCGGGACTCGAACCCGCAACCCTGTGTTTGGCAGTCCGGCATGGTGAAAATTGTGCCAACTGGGTCATCACTGATCGTCAATGATTTAACAAAGAACCCTTGGTAACTTACTGATCATTTCGTCCAAGCTCGGTATGGTGTAGTAACCAGGCCTAGTTAGCCTGACACCGGTAGGATGTGGCGGCGCCTCCACAGGCAACACGTTCTCGTCTTCTGAAACTAAAAAAAAAAACATAAAATTCTATTTATTTGTTCAATCAGATAACTAGATCCATCACTGTTAATCTATACAGTAGAGCCTCGATAATCCGTACTCAGGCTAATCCGAACGCCGCGCCGCGCCGCTGTAATCCGAACTGCTGCTGACTTGGTTTGGATTGGGCTGATGAAAATTACTTGTTCTTATCAGAAAAGATGATGCTGCGTAATTTGAGGGATAAAGCCTTTTTTTGGTCAATAAATAGAACCCGTCAAACTAAAATTGATGACTTTATCAATAAGTAACGTATTCTGTTGTTTAAATATGTATGTTATAATAACCTCAATAAATATATTCTGTCAAAATATACTTGCATTTTTTAACATACTATAATCCGAACGCTCCGTGAGTCCGAACAGGGGTTATTTTTTTTACTAATATTATAAAACTGAAGAGTTTGTTTGTTTGAACGCGCTAATCCTAGTTCATTTATCGAGGAAGGCTTTAGGCTATATTACATCACGCTGCGACCAATAGGAGCGAAGAATCAGTGGAAAATGTGGAAAAAAACGGGGAAAATTATTCATCTTTGAGGGGTAGGTAGTTTTTGTTTGAACGCGCTGATCTCAGGAACTACTGGTTCGAATTGAAAAATTATTTTTGTGTTGGATAGTCCATTTATCGAGGAAGGCTTATAGGCTACTTTTTTTTATTGTGATATTAACACGGGATCGGGACTTACGTGAAACCGCGGGGCGCAGCTAGTACAGTGATATACAGGGTCATTGGTATGGCTATATTAGCAAGCAGCTGTGCACCTAAACAAACAACTTTCGTTCTACGACTTTTGGAAAACCGATCATTTTTTGAAAATTTTGAGTTTGTGTGTATGTTAGTTACTTCTTCACGCAAAAACTACTGGACCGATTGCGTTGAAACTCGATATGTAGATAGCTGAATACTTTGATTAACATATAGGCACAACTTTTTATCCCGAAATTCCTGCAGGGTGCACTTATGCGTGTGAAACCGCAGAGCGCAACTAGTAATAAGATAAAACATATAATAACCGAAAACATTAGATATCTGGTGAGCGATCGTCTCAAGGGTAACCGTTTCATTCAGAGAACTTGATGTGTCCAGTTTGAATATACCTAAAGATATTTCATCATTAAAACTACGAATAATTATGGCATGCATGGCAATACTAGGGCATATACACAAATAGAAAAAATATGATAAAATTCTCCGTTTTTAGGGTTCCGTAGCCAAATGTCAAAAAACGGAACCCTTATAGATTCGTCATGTCTGTCACTTTTTTCCGAAACTATAACTGTTGGAACTTGGTAAGTAGATGTATTCTGTGAACCGCATTAAGATTTTCACACTAAAATAGAAATAAAAAAACTATTTTTAGGGTTCCCCATACTTAAGAACTGAAACTCAAAAACTACTTAAAACTTTTAAACTGAATAGTTTACGCGAGAGACACTTCTAAAGTGGTAAAAAGTGTCCCCCCTCCTGTTACTTCTAAAATAAGAGAATGATGGATTAAACTAAAAAAAAATATATTTTACATTACCATGGAAACTTCTACCCAAAATTGGTTTGAACGAGATCTGGTAAGAAGTTTTTTTTTAATACGTCATAAACCGTAAACCGCCATTTACCCTTCATTAGGGTTCTTCATGTATTTTTTGTATGTGTTTTACCAGACGTGATTTTTATGTGATGATAATGGTACGGAACCCTTCGTGCGCGAGTCCGACTCGCACTTGAAGGGATTTTTCTAGATTACAATGAAATTGATAGAACTTAAAGAACCTCCTTGCATGTATTTTTGTTCGTAGTATGCCATTATTATTTTATCTATACAAAAATTATAAAGCCGAAGAGTTTGTTTGATGAAAAATTATTTGGAAATGGATTGGAAAATTATTTTTGTGTTGGATAGTCCATTTAACGAGGAAGTAAATGAGGAAAGGAGGAATCTGCACTCCGCGGTTTCACCCACGTAAGTTTCGATCCCGTCGGTATATCAAAATGAAAGTAGCTTATAGCCTTTCTCGATAAATGGACTATCCAACACAAAAATAATTTTTCAATTCGAACCAGTAGTTCCTGAGATAAGTGCGTTCAAACAAACAAACAGACCCTTTAGCTTTATAATCACTACATAGTATAAAATAAAGTCACTTTTCGCCGTCCCTATGTCCCTATGTATGCTTAGATCTTTAAAACTACGCAACGGATTTTGATGCGGTTTTTTTTTAATAGATAGAGTGATTCAAGAGGAAGGTTTTTATGTATAATACATGCATAATATAGCCGTGCGAAGCCGGGGCGGGTCGCTAGTATTAGTATAATAAGGAAAGCCATTTTCGGCTCATTCTCTCAAGTCTCATTTGTCAGTTGTCAGTCGTCAAGGAAACATCTCTCAAGGATAGTAATTTTGTATTAGTAAGCCAATTGATAATTTTGTTCCTAAATTGCAGTTAAAATTATATTTATGACGTCACTGAGTTCCGTTGTTTTTTTGATGAAATTATGAATTAACGGCTAAATGTATAGCTATAGTAACTTACCGCTAAGCGTATCAACATTCTCCTTATCCTGGGACACGCTGAACACATGCGATGTTCTTACACCTAACTCCTGGACAGAGTTCTCTTGGTCGCCGGCCGTCGTGAGCGGTTGGCGGAGAGGTTTGGTTGTTAACCTGGAATATTACAACTTATTAACTGAGCCCAGCGTCTCTGACATTAGTAGAGGGATATGCTTTACCCTGAATGCCCTTTAACTAGATAGATAGATAGAACACTTTATTGCACACACAAGTTACAAAAAAAGTAGGTACAATTAATTTAAATACCCTATATGTTTCGTTGGCAATAAATAAAGATTTATTATTATTATTATTATTATTATTATTAAATTATACTAAATAAAATAGTGGCACAATAGGCGGCCTTACCGCTAAAAGCGGTCTCTTCCAGGCAACCTTAGGATGGAGAGGATTTGACGTAAGATTATGGGTAAGGTGAGAGAAGAGTTAATATAAATGGTACAACTACAAAAAATGAGACAATTAAACACATTAACATATTAAACACATATTGCTATACAAAAAGGACTTAATCTAATTATTACAACAGTTTCTCTCCAATCAAAGTATCACTATCACTACATAGTATAAATAAAACAAAGTCGCTTTCTCTGTACCTATATCCCTTTGTATGCTTAAATCTTTAAAACTACGGTTTTTTTTAATAGATAGAGTGATTCAAGAGGAAGGTTTATATGTATAATACATGCATAATATAGCCGTGCGAAGCCGGGGCGGGTCGCTAGTAAACAATATGTGTGTGTTGTAGCAGTACAAAAGGGCCATGACTCAGTATGTAGTTTCACTCTAGAGAGTGACCACTGATATTCTGTCACCACCCAAGAGAGAGAAAGGAAACCAATGAACACAATATTGAGCACGAACAGGTTGTTGTAGATAATCTATAGATGCTACTTGTATATTTATATATACACGGTGTAACAAGGGGGGTGGATCATCGGTTGCTGGGGGGTGGGGGGCCTTAGTACCTATCGATTTAGCCCCCATGTATGTTCCGCAATATTCACTGGTTTAAAAGTTATTTGGGTTTTAGTAAAATTTTAGTTAAAATCAGATTTCACCCTGAACTTCGTAATTACAGCCAAACTATCAGGCCTGCGATTCTGCCTTTTTTTGTGAAACAAGATCAATAGTCGACCTTTTGTACCCCTACACCAATCAGAGTCTTAGAGTTATAAAACTCAAAATTAAACCATTAAAATAATTTTTTTTTTCGAAATCTAATGTTTACATAATATCTTTATAGGCTTCTAAAAAAAATATTTCACAAAATATTTTTTTCAACAACCTATTTTAAGAACTACAGGCTTTCATAAAGAATAAACCCTCAAAGTTTCATTCGTCCAAAAAGTCAAAATAATCGATATTATTTTCATGGGGGTTAAATCGATAGGTACTGAGGTCCCCTACCCCCCAACAACCGATGATCCAACCCCCTTGTTACACCGTGTATATAGTGGTATAGGTATAACTACTAGGTAGGGATTGATGAAGCACCTTCTCATCAGTGGCGGAACTACAGGGTGGCAAGTAGGCATAATGCCACGGGCCCCCAGTCAGAGGAGAAACCCAACTCCCAACACTTTTTATTGCACATCACTACATAGTATAAAAAAAGTCACTTTTCGCCGTCCCTATGTCCCTTTGTATGCTTAGATCTAACTACGCAACGGATTTTGATGCGGTTTTTTTAATAGATAGAGTGATTAACGAGGAAGGTTTTTACATATAATACTAATACAGCCGTGCGAAGCCGAGGCGGGTCGCTAGTATTTTAGTAAAAAAGTTTTGATTTTAATCGCGCCGCCTGGCACTTGTGGGTGCCATGCGGTAACTTAAGGCCAGTGTGAGGCTGTAAATTTCCATACAAAAAGCCGTAACGTTTTCCCCCCCATAAACGAAGTCTAATTTTGATAATTTTTGAAAATGTTCTAGATCTAATGGAAAACTAGGTTTAAGCGTTTTTATTTTAAAGAAATATTGCCTAAGATAAATTTTATTAGCATCTAAATATCTATATTTTTGATTTAAAAACGTCATCGAGCGTTTCAATTGTTTTTTAATAGACTAAACTGAATTACCAAAAAAGAAAAACGTATAAGAATAAGATGCATTGAATTAAAAGGACCAAATTTATTTCATTTTGTGAAGGATAAAGGGGGTAAAAACGTTACGGCCCGAAACATAATTTGAAAGCAAAATGTAGGCAATTACGTCCGAACTTAAACTCTCTCTATCGCACGATACGGGTCATTTTTGAAAATACCTACTCGCGCCGCGTATCGAAACCTCACAATTCTCTTAATGCCTAGCTATGAGAACTAGTAGTAAACTTACCAACTGGCTCTCCGATCGGATTCTACAGGTAATTCCTTGTCCAAGTTGGGATATAGACGCGGCGTCGGTTCATTATCGATAGGCTTCTCCTTATCGTTCCACGGTAGCTTAGACGAACTCAACCAGCTGCCCTGTCTGTCGTTTGTTATGTCTAGATCTGTGGAGAAATTGTTGCATTTTAGGCTGCGGTCTGAATATAGATGACGACCCAGTTGGCACAATGATGACCATGCCAGACTGCCAATCACAGGGGTGCGGGTTCGATTCCCGCCTCAGACATGTATTTATGCTTAGATGCACATGAACTCCAGCTATGTATCACAGTGAGGCCATATTAGGCAATGGATGAATGTGTTTTTTTTTTTTTTCTTATTTCTTCGTTGTATATGTTACCTATTTCTTTGTGTGTTTAAATTTAAAAGTTGTCGTGTGCCTGTACCAAATAAATGCTTTTCTTTCTTTCTTTCTTTCATATTTGGACATGCGCGTGCGCCTCTATTTCCATACATTTGCTTTACATAGAGGTGACATCGCTGTGCGACGAGCTTTGTGCGATGCATCTAAGAGTTATCCATAGAAGAAAACACGCACTAAGCTCAGTGAAAAAGTTTACAGTAAAAAATAACTAAAAAAACACGCTTTAATAAAAAATCCAACTAAAAAAATAGAAAATAAAATTTAATTTTGGATTTAGAATATTGTAAATAGTAAGCGTGTTACATTGTGATGCTACACCTTCATTATTTTTCTTTTGCAATCACAATGTAACACGCTTACTATTTACAATATTCTTAATCCAAATTTATTAAATTTTATTTTCTATTTTTTTAGTTGGATTTTTTATTAAAGCGTGTTTTTTTAGTTTTTTTAAACTATTAATTTATTTTATACTTTTTGGTCTTCATTACCGAAATATGTTAGATCAGACCCTG
The DNA here is from genome assembly GCA_907269075.1 of Idaea aversata. Lineage (NCBI taxonomy): Eukaryota > Metazoa > Arthropoda > Insecta > Lepidoptera > Geometridae > Idaea > Idaea aversata. Next base: position 2,455,654 of record OU026083.1, read on the forward strand.
GTTACCATTGAAAGACAAACTACTCGTCAAGACGATTCTAACGAGCCCAAACTCGATGGGGTCGTGTCGTTTCATTGCGAAGTTCCTATGACCACCTTCCAGTTCCATCATCAGACCCTGGTTACCATTGAAAGCCAAACTACTCGTCAAGACGATTCTAACGAGCCCAAACTCGAAAGGGTTTCGTCGTTTCATTACAGAGTTCCTATGACCACCTTCCAGCTCCAACATCAGATCAGCACCATGTTATCATAATATTGCATTGTCATCGGTCTTTGACAAGTGTGCAAAGTTTGAATTAAATCTGATCATTCTAAGTAGGGCAAAATCGTGCCCAAAGGAGTCGGTTACATACAAACAAGCAAACATACAGGTGAAACTAATAAAAGCGTGTTAAAAATAACTAATGGCTCACAAAGTTAATGATAAAAAAATTAATAGATGTCTGTAAAGTCGGGTTCCGTACGATAGTAGCAGCGTTATAACGTCATAAGAAAACGATTAAATTAAAAAAAAATGTTATTCCTTTATATATAAGTGTATTTTTATTTTGACGTGACAACGTCTTATAAATTGGTTTGCTGGGTGACACTTCAAGAAACTGCGTTACGCTCCGCTAACGTTATGCGCTCACAATGAGAGCGAGTGAGAGGCACGCGGGCATGGTTAGCCCGCCTAAGAGCGAGAGAGACAGACATAAAAAGTGAAAGGCACGCGTCCCTTCCACTCGAGCACAGTTTTTGTCACGTAAAACTTTCGCCCGTATACCGACTTTACAGGCAACCAGTTTTTTCTTTATATTTGTTTTCAAAAAAAAGTATATAAGTAGTATATCCGTTGTCTAGCACCCATAACACAAGTGTAGTTACTTAGCTTGGGGCTAGATGGCGATGTGTGGAATGTCCTGCAATATTTATTTATTTATTTATGATAAATAGAAAATGAAAAAAACCAAGACATAGGGGCATGGTCATTGGTCATGGCAGTTATAGATTTTATGCAACAAAAATATTTGTGCTAGTGTCATTATCCAGGGAGGAAACAGTCGACTACGTTTGTATGGAGAGAGCGCAGGTACCCTTTCACCTTAATTAAGGTCGCGGGTTGTCGTTAAGACTCAGAGAACATGCGACCGATCGCTCTGGAAGACAGTTGAGTGTCAGTCATAAAAACTTACTATTAGTGGAGTGTCCATCAGGAAAGTCTAAGTTTTTCCTCGCACGGTCAATTTCGTCGGCCCGTTGCGAGTTCTCCTTATCAATCTGTTGATCGTTTGCTGTTCCATTGCGTGGGGTATCGTCTTGTGATCTGAGGACAAAATTACGCACTTGTTATATTGAAAAAAAGATTTTTTTTTTTTATTACCAGACTTTAAAAAAAAGGAGGTTGTCAATTCGCCGTGTATCTTTTTTGAAGTCGTTTTTTAACCGACTTCAAAAAAGGAGGAGGTTCTCAATTCGGTTGTATGTATGTTTTTATTTTAAATTTATTTGTTACTACTTAGTTGTCCCGGCAAACGTTTTGCAATCACTATCACTACATAGTATAAAACAAAGTCGCTTTCTCTGTCCTTATATCCTTATGTATACTTAAATCTTTAAAACTACGCAACGGATTTTGTTGCGGTTTATTTTAATAGATAGAGTGATTCAAGAGGAAGGTTTATATGTATAATACATGCATAATGTAGCCGTGCGAAGCCGGAGCGGGTCGCTAGTTTACAATAAAAAAGGAAAAGTAATATACACAAATACACACTATACCCGGGGCGGCCCAGCTAGCCTAGCATGAAGACCAAAACACGATACGATAAAGCGATATAACTACATCAACTCTCAAAATATGATAGATAAAGCCGCCATGTTGAATTTTTATCATATTTTTTATCGCAATTTATAATAAAAATTCAACACGGCGGCTTTATCTATCATATTTTGAGAGTTGATGTAGTTATATCGCGTGATATCGCTTTATCGTATCGTGTTTTGGTCTTCATGCTAGGCAGGTAGGTATCGCTAGAAGGACACGGCAGAAAAAAAAAATAAAAAAAAAATCGTTTATTAAAAGAAAATAGGCAAAGATTACAAAAAAATCCACCAAACTTTAAAGAAAGTTTGTAGGTGGAAAAATAAAATCTGACCTGCGCGAACTTCAAGTCAACAATTGCCAAGAAATAGCGCAGGACAGGGAGCGATGGAAGACTCTCATCTCGGACGCCAACATCCACTTTGGGTCGCTGAGCCAGCGGAGTAAGTAAATAATATACATAAAAAACTTCATAGAAATCGGTGCAGCCGTTTAGGTGGCGTTTGGCAACTAACACCGCGACACGATTGAAATCAATATTAATCACTACATAGTATAAAATAAAGTCACTTTTCGCCGTCCCTATATCCCTTTGTATGCTTAGATCTAACTACGCAACGGATTTTGATGCGGTTTTTTTAATAGATAGAGTGATTCAAGAGGAAGGTTTTTAGATATAATACATGCATAATACAGCCGTCCGAAGCCGAGGCGGGTCGCTAGTTATTAATACAATACTAACGTCACTCAATTGTTTTACCGGAACCCCCCCACTAAATCTTGAACTTTATGTTACGGTATTAAAGTTCAAATTGACTTTTGAGTACCTATTATTACGAATCGTTTGTACGGGAATTGGGAGTATAGAAAAGTGTTGTATTTAGACATTTACAGACAATTTTAAAAAAAATCTCAGTTTTAAGTGACTTCCACACCAGACGACCCAGTTAGCACAATGGTCACCATGCCTGACTGCCAAACACAGGGTTGCGGGTTCGATTACCGCCTCAGACATGTATTTAGATATTTGTCTGTGGTCTGGTTGTTTCTATATATTATACTAGCGACCCGCTCCGGCTTCGCACGGCTATATTATGCATGTATTATACATATAAACCGCATCAAAACCGTTGCGTAGTTTTAAAGATCTAAGCATACATAGGGACATAGGGACGGCGAAAAGTGACTTTATTTTATACTATGTAGTGAAGTATATATTACAAAAGAAAAGTATATAAGTAGTATATGAGTTGTCTAGCACACATAACACAAGTGTAGTTACTTAGCTTGGGGCTAGATGGCGATGTGTGGAATGTCCTGCAATATTTACTTTCACTGTTCAAGTTACTCACCTACTATTATTATGACTATATTCTTGTTCGGTTGTCTGTTTGGGTCGCAAGACAAGTCGTTTCCGACTTGGTTTTAACGTCAACTTGTCTTCGAGAGACGGATCCGATTCTTCGAGACCGTCGAATAGAGATTTCTGTAAAAAAAAAAACTGGTTGCCTGTAAAGTCGGTATACGGGCGAAAGTTTTACGTGACAACAACTGTGCTCGAGTGGAAGGGACGCGTGCCTTTCACTTTTTATGTCTGTCTCTCTCGCTCTTAGGCGGGCTAACCATGCCCGCGTGCCTCTCACTCGCTCTCATTGTGAGCGCATAACGTCAGCGGAGCGTAACGCAGTTTCTTGAAGTGTCACCCGGCAAACCAATTTATAAAACGTTGTCACGTCAAAAAAAAAATTGCTAGCCATTTTAATTAAAAGACTGATTCAAGAGCTGTCGAAACCTATCAGAATCCGTCGGAAACCCTTAAAAATGTTTAGGAAATTATCAAAATTCGTCGGAAATATCATAAATAGCTTCCAACATTGACAAAATCTGATTCAAAATATATAAATTGTCAAAAATAGCTTGAAACATTGATACAAAAGCTGTCGTAAATATTTAAAATCTGTCTGAAATTGACGGAATCCATCAGAAATGTTCATTATTTGTCTAATATTCCAAAGTAGCTTTAAATTTAAATATTGATACAAAAGCTGTCGTAAATATTTAAAATATGACAAAAATCAACAAAATCCATCGGAAATTGTCAGAATTTGTCTAATATTTCACAGTAGCTTTAACATTGCTACAAAAGCCGCCGTAAATATTCAAAACCTATCGGAAATATTGTTAAACTATCTGAAAATGGTCAAACAATCTTACAATAGCTTAAAACATCGATACAAAAACAGTCACAAATATTCAAAACCTATCGGAAAACGTCTGTAAATTATCACCTTATCGGCATGATGCCTTGCATCAATCCTAAGCTGTAGACTAGTGCCCGTAGCCGGCGACACTCGGTACGTAGAACGTTCTAGAACAGCGGACATGGCGGCAGGATTCGTTGGTTTTAATACTTCTTCTGCCGTTGTTGCTGTAAGAAAACAATGATTTTGGGAAAACAAGAAAATAATACAGGCTGATTTCCGCAACTAGACCTCTTTAGCTCTAATAGTTAAGAAAAAAATATATGCGCTAATTGCTCTTAAGGTGCGCGAAAACATCATGATAAAATCCGCGGCTTAGTTGTCTCCGTGTCACACGGTTGATTAAACTGAGAGGGTAGTAGGTGCTAGACATAGTCTACTTCATCCTCACGCAAAAATGACCCAACTATAGAGGTCTAGTTGCGGAAAAACAATCCGTATACACGACAAGCAGTGTATATTATGATACGTCACATGTGTAACTTTAAACTATGCTTCTATACTAACCTATAGTATTATAAAGAGGATATTTTTTTGTTTGAAATGAATAGGTTCCGAAACTACTGGACCGATTCTGATGAAACTTGGAATGAGGATTGTTTTTTGTTTCATTCACAGTAACAAAGGCTACTTTTTATCCCAATATTTCGACGGGATCGGGCGCTGCTAGTCCTAGTATAATAATAATACTCACATGAATCAGGTAATAGATCTTTGAAAAGCGGTGAATCTCCGTAAGGTCGAGCCGCTAGAGTTAATATTTGTTCGTGAACATTACCAGCCGCCGACGCTCCGAGGGTTGAACTGAAACAAGTTATTAATAATTGTCGGAGGTCGCGACTTCAAATCTTGACGCGGTGCTACAACGGAAAGAATACTTATATACTTTTATTTTTGTATATACATTATCTTAATCCTAACTATTTTATTAATATTAAAGTTTGTTTATTTATTTGTTTGTCAAAAGTCTAGACCGATTTGGATGAAAATCGGCAACGGATGAAGAAGGAAATAGGACTTTTGATCCCGAAACCGCGAGGCGCAGTAACATTCAGCTAAAATTTTTAGTACGAAAAATTTGTAAGACGTTTATTATAAACATTTGATATTTTTTTAAGGGGAAAAGTATAATATTTAGTCTGAAAACTTACTTAGTCAACGCTGTGTTGTTAGCATTCATACCGAGTCCCAAAGAACCGCCTCCTAGTGCTGAATTGTTGCCGAATATACCACCACCTAATCCAGAGTCTAAACCTGCAAATAACATTAAACATTTTAGTTTTATCGTCAATTTTAATTTAATTAGGTACCTACTTTAAATAAAAATAAAATATCTCTTAAAAATAGCCCAAAATCCTCAACTAATTTTTTTATTAGGAAATCGAAATGTAACACTATTTTGTACACCATAGTGTGAAAAAAGGATTTCGTATGATAACGTCGAAAAAAATCATAATCTGTCGGAATCCTAATGGCTAATCGCTCATAAATCGTCGGAATAAAACTGAAATCATAGGAAACTTACCCGTTCTAAATGTGTTGTCATTCAATATCTTAGTTGCTAATAGCTCATAAATCGTCGGAAATTATCGGAAATAACTCACCAGTTCTAAATGTGTTGTTAGCCGGTTGCTGATTGAACATACCGCCTCCCAATGTACCGAAGCCAGTTGTGGGTTTGGCTTGAAACGTATTTGTACCAAGGCCGGTGTTCAGACCTAGAATATACAAGTTTTTTTATTTATTCCACTTATTAACGGGCGAACACCCGTCTTTGACGCAGAAGGCGGAGGGTTCGAATCTTTCCCTAAACAAATATTTATTTACGAATATTTGTTTCTCGTCTGGGTGTTTTTGTATGTTTATTATGTATTTACTAAAAAATGTTTCAGTTCCGTTATCTGAAAACCATAACACAAGCCTAGCTGCTTAGCTTAAAGCTAGATGGCATTTTACAATCGATCGAAACTAAGTATACAAGTTTTATAGTTTTTTTTGTCGTCAAACACAACTTATGTTCTATGACTTTTGAAAGATCAAACTTTTTTCCCAAAATAATGGGGCTCCTTGAAAATCAGCTGTTTTTACGAGGTCATTGACCTTTAGGGTTAATTCGTTTCGATTTGTTACTCATCTTAGGTTTTAATTTTTAAAACGCTTCAAAGTGATGTCATGCAAATTGTATGATTTCAAATGAATAGAGAATTATGTATTTGATTTTTTTTTAAATTCGCGATACAAAAGGTTTGCTTAGATGTCGTGAACAACATATTTTCATCTTAAAATACCTATCTTTCTACCTACTTACCGACAGTAGGTTGTGAGAAACCAAAAGCCGGTGCTGTGGTCGCTGGTTTCCCGAAGCCCGTGTTCCCACCGAAGAGGCCGGACGTCGATGTGTTCGTTCCGAAACCGCCCGCTAGGGTGCCGACACCTTTGGGTTGAAAAACGGAGGGTAGGTTAGATAAGCAACAGAAATACATAAGCTGTAAAAACTTTAACTGTCTAGCTGCCACGGTTCATGAGATACAGCCTGGTGACAGACAGACGAACGAACAGTCTTGGTGAAGTCTTAGTAATAGGGTTCCGTATTTATTACCCTTTGGGTACGTATGGAACCCTAAAAACATGCAGGTTATATTGTATTGACACTTTCAAAATACTTAAGAGGAAGTAGGAATGATTAAGAATTTGTCGGAAATCTTACGGAACCGACAAAATATGTCGGAAAATTGCTATATTGACAACTTAACGCATTTTATCACCATTTAAATACTTGAGGAAGTCGAAATTCTTAAAAAACCGGCGATATTCGTCAGAAAATTGCTATATTGACGATGTCACACATTTTGGCACCATCAGAATTATAGTTAAGAGGCAGTCGGAATTATTAAGAATTTGTCGGAAATCTTACAAAACCGGTGGTTATTTGTTGTTAAACCGGGGATTGGTGAAAACAAAACAAAATAGTGGTGTGGCTCACCTATTGTTAGAGTTTTAAGATCGCCTTAAGGCCTCTAACTTGACCTAACGACTGCTACTAGAGATAGTAACCGGGACCAACGGCTTAACGTGCCTTCCGAAGCACGGAGGGGCTCACGAAAACACATTTTTGCCACACTACTAATTGTTAAATTAATTTCACATTTCATTCTATGACTATCGGAAAATAGAATTCTTCAAATACTGTCGGAAATGTTGGAATACCGATACATACCGGGAGTAGGTCCGAAAGTAGGCGCTTGCGTCTGTAACGGCTTAGCTTGGAACAGTGATGGGGTACCACCGAAACTGCTGAAACCGGTACTAGCGGGAGCCGCACCGAATACGGAAGTCGCCGGTTTTGCACCAAATAAACCGCCGGACGGCTGGGAAAAAATACAATTAAAATAAAAAACGTGTGGCACTCGGGGACTGTCGCGGTAAAGCTATTGCATCGTGCGATCTTCGTACAGTCGTACCATATACATACACGTTCAGCGAACGGTCGGCCGAGCTACATGGTAGGCGGAGTGGGGGGTGTTAGGTTTTATTTTCGTTACGGAATTTCTTGGTTCGGTCGCCGCGCTCAAAGCCCGCGATAAAAGCTATGCAATAGCTTAAAAAATCACTTAAGTACCTGATTTTGTAAATTGGATCCAAATCCAAATGTCGAAGTGTTTGTCGTACCGAAGGCAGGCGCTTGAGTCGAAGCCGTCGCACCAAACAAACCTGTACCTAACATATAAATAATTATATAAATACTAGCGATATATTATGCATGTATTATTGACGACCCAGTTGGCACAATGGTCACCATGCCGGACTGCCAAACACAGAGTTACGGGTTCGATTCCTGCCTCAGACATGAGATCTAAGCATACATAGACAGATAGTGGAAAGTTACTTTGTTTTATACTATGTAATGACTTCTCATCCATTAGACAGGTCTATAAAGGTCGTTTTTAGAGGGATCTTAGACTATTATAGTTGCAAATACAATAGTCACCAGTTGCAGGTGTGGCTCCGAACGCAGGTTTGTTGGCTCCGAACAAACCGGTCGTGTTTGTGTTGGCAGCTGTGTTGCCGCCGAATGAAAACGCATCTACAAATTGATAATAAAACATTATATTTGACGACTCAGTTGGCACAATGGTCAACCGCATCTTCAGAGGCGGCCGACTCTGATATATAAATGTACCTTATCTCTATTAATATAAGGTAATTTTTCCCGTGGACGGCAAAAATCGATTCGTTCGGCTCTAATCAATGTGCGTCCACCTTAAGGGCCGATAACATAAAGATTGATCGATGGTTTAATATTCTGACATAGAATATGTTATGTATACTAGACGACCCAGTTAGCACAATGGTCACCATGCCGGACTGCCAAACACAGAGTTGCGCGTTCGATTCACGCCTCAGACATGTATTAATGTTTACATATTTGACTTTAATCTGGTTGTTTCTTTGTAATATAAGATACTAGCGACCCGCTCCGGCTTCGCACGGCTATATTATGCATGATTAGGCACATATACATCTTCCTCTTAAATCAATCTATCTATTTAAAAAAACAGCAGCAGTATCATATGATATTGACAAAAGAAAAGTATATAAGTAGTATATCCGTTGTCTAGTACCCATAACACAAGTGTAGTTACTTAGCAGAGCGGTGTTGGCTCAGTGGTAGATACCTCGACTTTCATTCTGAAGGTCGTGGGTTCTAATCCAGGTCGGCCGTGCACCAATGTATTTTTCTTAAGAAAAATTTATGTGTGCTAATTGACATTGCTCTTACGGTGAAGGAAAACATCGTGATGAAACCCGCGGCTTAGTTGGCTCCAGAAGTATTGACAAGTTCTCTCCTCTGGACATGGTCGACTAAGCTGAGAGGGTAGTAGGTGCTGGGCAAGTATAATCCATCCTCACGCAAAAAGGACCCAATTAAAAAGGGTCTAATCGCGGAAAAACAGCCCGTATACAAGTACAAGTACTTAGCTTTGGGTTAGATGGCGTCTGGCGATGTGTGGAATGTCCTGCAATATTTATTTATTTTATATATGTACTAACTATTCTGTCCAAATCCTCCGGTAGTAAGTCCGCCGCCTCCGAACACGCTGGACGCGGTCGTAGTCGCCGTCTGACCGAAGCCGGCTGAAACAACATACATTAGATAGTTTAAAAAAAACGTGTGGCACTCGGGGACTGTCGCGGTAAAGCTATTGCATAGCATTTTTTATCAACTTATGCAATTATAATTATTTATTTATGCAGTATTTTTTAAGATATTGCATAGCTTTTATCGCGGGCTTTGAACGCGGCGACCGAATCAAGAAATTCCGTAACGAAAATAAAACCTAACACACCCCCACTCATGTAGCTCGGCCGAGCGTTCGCTATGTTTTTTTTTATTTTTTATTTTTTTAAATAATATCTGCTATCAGTCTTTCGACTATGATCAGATGTTGTGTAGGGAAATGACGGGCAGAGTGTTCTCCCTTCACTAAAGCAGACCCTCTTCATTTAAATGTCAGCCAGTTGCATGATGTGCTTTCTCATAAGCCTTTTTTTAATCTTAGGCTCGACTAGTTGGCTTGCCAGTAAGTTTGGGTGACTATTTAGTCTCTCTCTGTACAGTTTAGCATATTTTTTTATTTCTTCTTGTACAGTATGAAGTTTGAGAATACTGTAGAGTTCTGTGTTTCGTATAAACCATGGGGCATTGCTGATAGTTTTTAAGATACCGCTCTGGCAGCGTTGTATGATGTTTATATTAGATGTGCAAGCCGATCCCCATAGTTCAATACCGTAGGTCCAAATCGGTTTCAACATACTCTTGTATACAAGCAGCTTGTTATCTATTGATAATTTGGAGTTTCTGTCTAGCAGCCAGTAGAGCCCTTTGAAATTTAAATTTAACTGATCTCTTTTAGCTTCGAGATGCTTTCTCCATGTCAAGCCGCGATCCAGATGCATGCCTAGATATTTAACAGACTCACTATGAGGTAACGGGTGGTCACCTAGTTTTACAGTAGGACAGTCACCTTTTTTAAGGGTAAATGTAACCTGCACCGATTTCGAGACACTGGCTATTATGCGCCACTGTTTTAGCCAATCATAGACTTCGTTTAAAGTGGCTTGTAGAATCTCTGATGCTCTGTTGTGGTCCTTGTTTGTTGCTAATATTGCTGTATCATCAGCGTACGTCGCTATTGTTGTATCCTGGCGTGTGGGAAGGTCAGCAGTAAATATTGTATAGAGAACAGGTCCCAAAACAGATCCCTGGGGCACTCCAGCTGATATAGGATGGAATTCAGAAGTTTCTTCGTCATCTTTGATTTGAAATATCCTTCCCTTGAGGTATGATTCCAAGATGAGATAGAATGGATGCGGGAGAAGCTTTTTTATTTTGTAGAGTAGGCCATCATGCCACACTTTATCAAACGCTTGCTGTATATCCAGGAATGCAGCTGCGCAGTATTCCCTGTTTTCGAGAGCATTTCTTATTGTGTTGTACACTCTATGTATCTGTTCAGTTGTACCATGTTTCCGTCGAAAACCGAATTGGTGGTTAGGGACAATGTTTCGTTTTGCCAGCACAGGAATCATTCTCTTTCCAGCACAGGAATCATTCTCTTTCCAGCACAGGAATCATTCTCTTTCCAGCACAGGAATCATTCTCTTTCCAGCACAGGAATCATTCTCTTTCCAGCACAGGAATCATTCTCTTTCCAGCACAGGAATCATTCTCTTTCCAGCACAGGAATCATTCTCTTTCCAGCACAGGAATCATTCTCTTTCGTTCGTTCGCTATGTAATAGCTTTTTTTATTTGATATTAATTCAAGTACTAGTTTAAGTACGGTCGGCTGCATAATTGCAGGCCCACCATAGAGCTCCAAAACGGCTGTTATAAGAATGTTTTCAACACAAGCAAGATTCTAGACACCTGCTTCAGTTGAAGTTTAAAGTATTCTAACTCATCAATTTATCAAACAAAAATTATTAGAATGAAAACATTCCAATAATAGTAATTTTCGAATTCTACCGGGGGCTGCAATTATGCAGCCGATTGTACCTATATACTTTCTCACAAACAGCTGGTAGGCGGAGTGGGGGTGTTAGGTTTAATTTTCGTTACGGAATTTCTTGAATCGGTCGCCGCGCTCAAAGCCCGCGATAAAAGCTATGCAATATGCTTAAAAGGAAATACATTTATTTGCGATAGCACAAAGAAACATAAAAACCGGCCAAGTGCGAGTCGCACGAAGGGTTACACTTATAGTATTTGTTGTTATAGCGGCAACAGAAATACATCATCTGTAAAAAATTTCAACTGTCTAGCTATCACGGTTCATGAGATACAGCCTGGTGACAGACAGACGGTGGAGTCTTAGAAATTGGGTCCCGTTTTTACACTTTGGTTGCAAAACCCTAAAAATATCCAAAATAACCCGTCCATTGGGGTGTCATAGGCTACTTTTTAGCCCAATATTCCCACGGGATCAGGAGTTACGCGGGTGAAACCGTTTATCTACACTAATAATAATAAAGTGAAAAGATTTTTTTGTTTGTTTGTAATGAATAGGCTCCGAAACTACTGGACCGATTCTGATGAAACTTAGTATGAGAATACATTGATTGATTGGGAATAACAAAGGCTATTTTTTATCCCGATATTCCCACGGGATCCGGAGTTATATTGTACAAAGCAGTAGTCGAATCGTCCAAAATCGTTCGATTTGGAGCTCCTGCTGAACCGATTAAAGTAAAACTCATCCCGTTATTTAATTAGGAAGATACTCACGAGTCGCTTGAGGGAACATCGGTTTGTTCTCTTGCTGTTGGAACGCGAAGACACCAGTGGTAGATCCTTTACGTCCCGCCGTGTAGTCTTCTAAACGCAACTCTTCTAGCGACTTGCCTTCATATTCCTGTAATAAATAAATATTGCAGGACATTCCACACATCGCCATCTAGCCCCAAGCTAAGTAACTAGACTTGTGTTATGGGTGCTAGACAATGGTTATACTACTTATATACTTTTCTTTTGTAAATATATACTTAAAATACATAGAAACAACCAGACCAGGCAAATATCTAAGCAGCTAAGTACTTGTCTGTGGCGGGAATCGAACCCGCAACCCTGTGTTTGGCAGTCCGGTATGGTGACCATTGTGCCAATTGGGTCGTAATTAATATCGTAGGATGTTTCACTCAGCGCCATCTAGCCACAAGCTAAGCCACTATATACAGGGTTATTGGTAATTATACTAGCAAGCCGTTGAGGGCTACTTTTTGTGCACTTTAACAAACTTTTGTTCTACGGCTTTTGGAAATTGGAATTTTTTTTTAAAACTTAGAGGTTAGGTTTACCTGTAAATCAGCTGTTCCATACACGGAGAGGTCATTAACCTTAAAATTATACTTATTTTTTAAGTTGTATCTACTGTTCTTAATCTGAATGACCTTTGTTTTAAAAAATCTGCTGTTTTTCGAATTTACATAACCTGAATTTTTTTTTTCGAATTTCCAAAAGTCATAGAACAAAAGTTTGTTAAAGTGCACAAAAAGTAGCCCTCAACGGCTTGCTAGTATAATTACCAATAACCCTGTATACCTATTTGTTTGAGTAGATTAACGTACCTTCATACAAGTAATGCAATGATGTTTAATATTGATGTTCTGCGATGTGCCGGACTTGACGATGACATCTGTACCGACCACTGGGTTGTATTTGGCGTGAGCTGTGCCTGATGCTTGTTGGGCCTGACCGAACCCACCTGCGGACATATTCAAACATAAATATAATAATAAACTAGCGACCCGCCCCGGCTTCGCACGGCTTTATTTTGCATCACTATCCCTACATAGTATAAAACAAAGTCGCTTTCTCTGTCCCTATATGCTTAAATCTTTAAATCTTCGCAACGGATTTTGATGCGGTTTTTTTTAATAGATAGAGTGATTCAAGAGGAAGATTTATATGTATAATACATGCATAATTTAGCCGTGCGAAGCCGGGGCGGGTCGCTAGTGTATTATACATATAAAGCTTCCTCTTAAATCACTCTATCTATTAATAAAACCGCATCAAAATCTTTTGCGTAGTTTCAAAGATTTAAGCATACATAGGGATATAGGGACATAGGGACAGAGAAAGCGACTTTGTTTTATACTATGTAGTGATAAATATCGCTGATAACAGAGGTAGACCAAAAGCAAGTTGGAAACACGAAATAGAATCTATCGGAACAAAAAATTGGCCCAAATTGGTAAAAAATCGCGTCAAAATAGTGTTAAATAAAGTGGCAACCGTGATAGGACGCGAGAACGGTGCGCTGATAACATAGCGATGAAACCCGCGGCTTAGTTGGCTCCAGAAGTATTGACAAGTTCTCTCCTCTGTACATGGTCGACTAAGCTGAGAGGGTAGTAGGTGCTGGGCAAGCCTACTCCATCCTCACGCAAAAAGGACCTAATTAAAATTCTGTTTTCCTTCAACCCAACTCTTTAGAGGCTGGGAGTCTGCGGGTTTTCTGACAGGTATTAGTTAAAATATGTCTATGTTAAGTACCTATCTACTGTTCATATAGTGTTTAGTTTTGTAAGCGTATACTATTGTTTACCTAGTAAATGCGGTAGGACACTGATCCCTCAAGTCACAGGTTTTTGCCTAGTTTGAGGGTCAGGGTTTCTATTATCTAGTTCACAACTAGTTCACAAAAACTATGTTAAAACTATGTTTATCTATGTTGTTAATGTTGTTTTTGTGTAATAATTTTTTGATGTGAAACATCTATAGCCGCACGTAAAACCGATTTCCGGCGTGGCGACGCATGCCGCGCACGCTATATGATGGTATATATATACAGTCTATATGCAGTAGTAATCGACTGTGCGATTCTATCACAATCTGTTCTTTTCTGCATATTACTTTTACAAAATAATATCGATGTTTCACATCTGCCAGGCGTCCCATGATGGTTCACATTTTTTTTTATTATTTATTATTTTTAATGATCTTTACCAGCAGTATTAGAAAATAGGCCTCCGCCCCCCGTGAGAGCGTTGGTCTGCTGTCCGAACAACCCGGTGCCAGTAGACGGGGTGTTACCGAATAGACCTCCGCTACTCTGAGTGTTTGTAGTCGTACCGCCGAAACCAAAACCTACAAAAAATTGAGAAAAAAAATTAGTAAAAGTACACATCCTGATGAAATATGCGGCTTGTCTCATGTATTGACTAGTTCTTGCCTCTGGAATATATATTTTTTTTATTTTTGTAAATAATAGTGGCGACACGACACTGTTCAATGCGAAATAGAAAGACGAAACAAAAATAACTGGCTTGCTTTCTATGCAAAAAGTGTCGTTACAACTTTTGGTCTTATTTTTTTTTCCCTCTCGCAACGCGTGATAAGGAACTTTCGTTCCAAAAACAATACATAGGGGCATGGTCATGGCAGTTATTTATGCAACAAAAATATTTGCTCTAGTGTCATTATCCAGGGAGGAAACAGTCAACTACGTTTGTATGGAGAGAGAGCCGGTACCCTTTCACCTTAAATACATACCTGCAGGTTTAGCCCCGAAGCCAGTATTAGCTTGTGTCCCTCCAAACAGCCCCGTCGAAGCATTATTAGCGCCAAACAGCCCCGTACTGGTGTTGCCACCACCAAACGCAAACGATGTGGAGGCTCCAAAGGCAGGCGCGGGGGCTGTGGTAGCAGAGGCACCGAACAGGCCTCCAGTTGTGTTCGTCGAACCAAATAGACCTGGATTTTGGATAGAAAAGGTCTTACAGCACAAGTAAAGGGATTATTCCAAAAAATAAAAAAAGTTGAAAATTAACTGCTGGACTGCCATGCTGGACTGCCAAACACAGGGTTGTGGGTTCGATTCCCGCCTCAGACATGTATTTATGCTTAGATATTTTTCTGTGGTCTGGTTGTTTCTATGTCTTATAAGTATATATTTATAAATTATATAAGTAGTACATGAGTTGTCTAGCACCCATAACACAAGTATAGTTACTTAGCTTGGGGCTAGATGGCGATGTGTGGAATGTCCTGCAATATTTATATTTATTTAGATATAAATGTACTTACCTCCGCCTGTGGTAGGCTGAGCGGAAGTGCTGGCTCCGAACGCGGGGGGAGCACCAAACGCACTGGTCCCAGTAGTGGGCTTGAAGCTACCGAACGGAGATGCAGCTGTCGATGGTGAGGTCCCGAACGATGACTGCATACCTGATCATTTATGGATACACATATCAATAAACTAGCTTTTAGACAATTGTGACTTGAAGACCCCCAAAATAGGCTCCATAGGATGCAAGTGAAGGAAGGAACATAGCAAAGGAATGAAAACTTAGGGATGATTCTCCAGATCGGGGCATGCCGTGTACAGTATGGGTCATAAGCAAGTCATAAGTCACTATCAACAAGTTTTACCACTTACAACCTTCTTCTAATAGACGTTACACACAAACATAAATACTTGAATTAAAAGTACTCAGTGTAATTATTATTTTTAACATTTTAGCTATGTATTTAGTTGGACGGGTGGTATAAGCAGCCACTGACGTGGGTTGGATCCACAGGTTACGTTGTTATAATGTTCAAATAGTGCTGCACAGAATTGTAAACGTTACAGTGGGCAGAGACTTTTGACCGTTGATTGTACAAGGCTCGGACGGGGCACGGATTTGAAATGTTACATACATGTTGTATGAACTTGTATGAAGCAATTTATATAGCACATTGCATGATCCGTGTGTCCCCGTGCCCGGACGACGCCCCGTCTGCTCTAGAATCCACCCAGTTCCCTCGGCGGCTGATCACCCAGTGTTATATAAATGTGCAACACGGACGGGCTGAGCTCCAGACATGGCACGGTGTAATTAGAATCATTCCTTATTAGACCCATCCATCTAATGTGGCTTCCCTGGCCTTATGTAGGGGACATTCTGGGTTAAGGACATTTTGGTGAAGGGACATTTTGGGAAATGGGCATTTTGAAACCGGGGATATTTTGCTAGCTGAGCTTCGCGGTTTCACCCGCGCAAGTCCCGATTCCGTGGGATATCAAAATAAAAAGTAGCCTATAGCCTTCCTCGATAAATGGGACTATACAAAACAAAAAATATTTTTATATGTATATATTTACAAAAAAAAAAAAAAAAGTATATAAGTAGTTTATCCGTTATCTGGCACCCATAACACAAGCATTAAGTTGCTTAGCTTGGGGCTGGATGGCGATGTGTAATATGTCCTGAAATATTTATTTTATTTTATTTTTATTTTTCAATTAGAACCAGTAGTTCCTGAGATTAGCGCGTTCAAACAAACAAACTCTTCAGCTTTATAATATTAGTTATCATTAAGGTTTAATATGGTACAATAAAAAGTTTATTAATCTATCTATCTTATCACACATTATGTAAGACCTTGCACTTACCAAATCCAGAAGTATTGGCTCCAAAAGCTGGTTTTTGGAACATGTTGATGTTTTTACCCTTTTATCCTCTTATAGAAAATGGTCCAGTCAATGTGATCCAGGAGTCAGACCACCAATCACAATTTTATCATTATTAACCTGAAAAAAAAATGAAAATTGTAAATCTCATAACTTGTAAACAGATATGCTAAATAAGTTGTTAATAGACAGAAGGTTGCTGGTTCGATGCCTGCCATCGAACAAGTATTTGTGTACAGATGTTTGTTTTTTGAGATATTAGGCAAATTATAACATAGACGAAGTGTTCTTTAGGTGAATTATTTTTTTAGGCAAATTGCATTTATGTTGTATTGATAACAGAGCAGTTAACGAGCGGTGTTGGCTTAGTGGTAGATACCTCGACTTTCATTCTGAAGGTGGTGGGTGCACCTATGTATTTTTCTTAAGAAAAATTAATGTGCTTTAATTGGCATTGCTCTTACGGTGAAGGATAACATTGTGATGAAACCCGCGGCTTAGTTGGCTCCAGAAGTATTGACAAGTTCTCTCCTCTGGAAATGGTAGACTAAGCTGAGGCTAGTAGATGCTGGGCACGCCTACTGCATCCTCACGCAAAAAGGACCCAAATAAAAAGAGTCTAATTGCGGAAAACAACGGGCTGTTTTCCGTACAACAGAGCAGTTGACAAAAAACAATTATGACGAGTTGCTTCATAGACGACTTTACATTGAAGACTAGTTGCAAATTAGTCCAAATGACATCAAGACAAGTTGCCGCATAAGACGACTTGCGTTTAAGACCGTCTGATAGTCGCCCTTTGTGGTCTCAGTGTTTCTATATGTCGGTCTTTAATTAAACTCTATTCTAATATTAAAAAATAGGATTTGCTTGTAATATCTAGGCTCTGACACTACTGGATCGATTTTGATAAAACTTTGGTTAATGATGCATTTAATCTTTAGGATTATAATACCTTAGTTTTTAGACCCATGGGATCGGGACTTATGCAAGTAAAACCGCGAAGCGCTACTAGCTATGTTCTATATTGATAAGTGGAGAAATTACCAACCTACACTTAAAAATCAACTTTTTAACTCAAAATTTAACTTTTAGAGAACTGTTTTAACATTTACACTGTATTTTAAGGTTTGTACACATTAATTTCACTCTATAAATGGTCAAATGGTTAGCATTTTATATAATAAACGCAGGAGAAAATTGGTCTGTGCTGATATTTGGAAATATTTGTGTTTTTATACTAGCTGCACCTTGGTAGTAGGTATGAATTAATTTCACAATATTTACACAATAATGCGTCTCAATGTTGTAAAACATTGAGTCATTGCTCAGGAATTCGTAAAATATTTTCGTATCGGCTACCCCCAGCAGTTTTCCAAGATACGAACTTAACCTATAAATAATAGAGAAAAATTGACAATAATTTATATTCTAGCGTGGTAAACGGTTTTTTTTTGTAAATTTGAGCTTGAGGCTGAATATTATTTAATTTATCAACAAAAAAGTAATATTTCTAAGAATTTTCAGAATTTTGTGATGACGTATTATCCGACCTGTTTTTATAGGCCTTGAGGAAAACGTCAGTTTTAAAAATTTGTCGCGTTATATTTTACGAGAAACGACGTCATCACTGATTATTTTGTAATCGCATTGGTAAATAGAAAGATGTATGGTTATTTGTTGAACGGTGAGGAATTATAGCATTAAATTATTTACAAATTCGGTATGAAATTGAAAGTCGTTGACCTTTCCAATCCAACCGGTTAATATAAACAAATGATACAGCGAAATTAATGGTCACTTACACATTTTCTGATGCTGATTTCCCGGCAAAGGGTTCAATTAATAATTTCTGATGATCACTACAGGTAAATTAAAGTTTTTAGTCACTAGATATCACGAAAACAGCGAAATTCACATGCGTACAACTTCCCCGCTTGCGCATAAATTTGCTCATAGACAATGTAGAGGGGTTTGAGTTATTTTTTTATTTTTAGAGATTGACTCGACTTTGCTAATTTTTTATCGTTTAGTCGATTTTGTCAATGGTCTAGGGTTGCCACACCCACAAAATAACCTGTGTCTAATGAATACTCTCGTTATCGGGCCGGAGAGGGGGGCCACAACACAGCCATCACAACAATCCTTAGAATCAAGAAATTCCGTAACGAAAATAAAACCTAACACTCCCCACTCCGCCTACCATGTAGCTCGGCCGAGCGAGCGTTCGCTATGCAATAGCTTTACCACGGCAGTCACCGTATTGTGATTTTGATTTTCAAACCCTCATCCCTCATTCAGTTCAAACTTGGTTCAAACCATGTTCAAACCACATAATTTCAAAGACGAAATATTTTTTTTGTTCTTTTCCTTCTCGGTTTTCCAATGGAACTTTTGAATTTTTATGCTGGCCACACTTCTAATATGGCTGCCGTAAGAAACTGTGAGCGCCAATTATTTGCATTCGTCACAATTTTGTTTATAACTTCCTAAATAATTAGAAAATTACCATGGATCGTTCAAAGAAGCTTGATAAACAAAAGCTTTATGAGATTTATCGGGCATGTCGGCTTTGCGGGGCCGGAGCCGGCTACAAAATGCCGATAATCCAAAACTTGATAAAAGTTGACGGCGAAGAAATCGAATTGAGGCAGAAAATACGCGAATGCCTACAATTAGAGGTAAAAATAAAGATTCTTGTTACTAAAATATAGTCTAGGGTATAGTTTTAACAAAGTTAAATAGCGAAAAGTATGGGTTTTCACTCAAAACAATTAGGTAAACATGTCACCTACATAATAATATCACCTCGTACCGTTATTCGCTTCCACCACTTTCAACCTGATTTGGACTACACCAATTTACGTTTGTCTATACTTTCCTCAAGATTGCATCCGCGTGTGGCTAGATCCCGTGAAAATTTTAGAATAAAATGAACCTTTGCATTGGCAATCATCTTTTGTAAAGCTAACTAAACAATGTTCTAAGTAAAACAGTAGCCTACGGTTTCACTCGCGTAAGACCCGATCCCGTTTGAATATCGGGATAAAAAGTATTCAAGGATTCAATGTATCCACATACCAAGTTTCATCTAAATCGGTCTAGTAGTTTCAGAGTGTATTCAATACAAACAAACCATCAAATCTTTCCCTTTTATAATTTCGCACGGCTATATTATGCATGTATTATACATATAAACCTTCCTCTTGAATCACTATCTATTAAAAAAAACCGCATCGAAATCAGTTGCGTAGTTTTAAAGATTTAAGCATACAAAGGGATATAGGGACAGAGAAAGCGACTTTGTTTTATACTATGTAGTGATTATAAATCAGTGGAAACTTTGTTGGATTAAGGGTTTTTATATCTTAATATATATAAATCTCGTGTCACAATGTTTGTCCTCAATGGACTCCTAAACCACTTAACCGATTATAATAAAATTCGCACACCATGTGCAGTTCGATCCAACTTGAGAGATAGGATAGCTTACATCCCGATATTCCCACGGGATCGGGAGTTACGCGGGTGAAACCGCGGAGCGCAGCTAGTATTGTTATAAATATTTCTATCATAGTTCTGTATGTTTCCCAAATAGATAAATAATAACCTTCATTTCCCAGGTAAATTCCAACGACAAAATGCCACCACTAATCTGTGAACTATGCGTGGACAAGCTCGATGACTTCTACGAGTTCCTATCAACATGCAAACAAACCAACATTAACACGAGGAAACGGTTAGGGCTCCCGTTACAAGACACTCCGACGACAACTAAAGTTATCCCCGCACCTGTTAAAGCCACTCCTGCACCTGCAAAAGTCACACCGGTTGCTAAAAAAGTTGTTTCTAAAGATGTAAGTAATAGAGGATTCATTTTTGCATAAGGTTGATGGAACGAGTAAGAACTTGTACTTGTATTTGGGCTGTTTTGCGCAATTAGACCCTTTTTAATTGGGTCTTTTTTGCTTGAGGATGCAGTAGGCTTGCCCAGCACCTACTACCCTCTCAGCTTGGTCGACCATGTCCAGAGGAGAGAACTTGTCAATACTACTGGAGCCAACTAAGCCGCAGGTTCATCACGACGTTTTCCTTCACCGTAAGAACTATGTCAATTAGCACACCAAAATTTTTCTTAAGAAAAATCCATGTAAGTCTTACTGCCGCACCCAGAGATGGCCTAAGAGAAACTTATGCTAAGGAAAGCATTGTCACATTTATTCTGATGTTGATTATCATGGACAAGAGTGAGAGAGGGCATTCCTTAGCATATGTGGACAGATCTCAGATAGAGTTTTAATTTTTGACGTGATAACGTTTTATAAATTGGTGAACACCTGCCAGTTCACTGCAAGTGTGACGTCACACGTCGTTACTGGAACGCCTCATCGACCCCCGCCGCCCCCTCCACCGCCACCGCCGCCGCCCCCTCCACCGCCACCGCCGCCGCCCGCGCCCCGCGCCCACCCCCCATGTATTCTGTCTCTGAGCCAACGATACTTTGATAGTTGACAAGGTAACTATAGCAACGTTTTATCGTTGCCATGGTTACCATCAATGTTTTCTTATGACGTTATCACGTAAAATTATCGTCCGGAAACTGACTTTACAGACAACCATTTTTTATAATAACTTAGGCTGGTGCTTTTTACCACCTTCCAATAGATAAGGCCGATGCAGCCACAAAAGGAGGATGGGTCAGATAAGTTCCACTGTCATCTTCCTACCTTCACTCATGTTTCTCAAAGCTTATTTGAGGGTTCAAGTTGAAAGTTAACTGAAGGCACCAAAGGCACATCGATTACAAAAATTATTCTTCAAAATACCAAAATTAAGCTTTGACTTTGAGGGTATTTTTAGGTACTCTGACTGATATTGCTATGTACCTAATTTGAACACAGCTATTTACGAGAATTGGCCTCTAGGTCTGGCGTAAGCGTGCTACATCTTAGACAGTATCGTCAGCTACCATCAGATATAAAACGATAGTGGTCAAAAGCTGACGTATTAAAAAACCCTTCAATTTAAGTTCTTAAACTGCAAGGGAATGGAAGCAGTTGCCTGCGTCTGTCTTTCCTGACGTGTACAATGTTGTGTGTCTTCAAGTAGGGAGTGAATAGGTATCTTCTAGGAAAGCGTGTTACATCTTAGACCGCATCGTCACCTACCATCAGGCAGGTGTGATAGTGGTCAAACACTGACCTATCATAGTATGTAAAATATCTACCAAAGTTTTTATAAATTGAATATTTTCTGTATATTCTGTTGTTGATTTTAGTATTTTTACCATCCCTTCAGCGATGAGGACTCACTAAATAATAATATTTCAGAATAGTACATTGCGATACAAGTGTGGAAAGTTGATCATTCCATAGAGGCGGTTTATGACGCGCGAGCGGAACGCGAGCGTGGCAAAAGCCGGGATGGAATGATCAATTCACACGTGTATCGTACGACGTTTTTTATCACAGTTGCGAATAAAAAAAAAAGACTTGTTAAAATTTTAATAATAAAAAGTTTTTAAGAATTTTGGGTTATGATTACTATTTTTAGTTAATTACACTCCCGAAAGGCTAGGCAAAAGACTTTTAACCTATACAGCGTCTGACATACAATATTTTTTAGGGTTTTTTTCATTTGTTTTTGCGTCGGCGGTTAAAAACAGAATATAGTGGTAAGGAAAAAATATATTTATGTACCTAAAGAAAAAACAAAATAAAAACAAAACTCAATTTTTAATTATTATCAAAGACGTCATCACGTAATATTATCGTTCGTTATCAGACTTTAGAGACAACCTTTTGAAAAGAAGAAAAAAGGTACCAACAAAGAGTTTAAATAAATAAATAAATAAATAAAATAGATTTATTGCAGGCACATATGACCCATTACACAAGACACATACAAATTTAAAAAAAAAAAAATTAAATTAAAAATAAAAGATAAAAAGTTACATATTAAATATTAATACACGTCTGTCTATATCTGGGTATTTCTAAAGTCAAATATGAGGTCATTATTATTTTTACTTATCTTATTCTTCTCCACGTGAACCGATATCCAGTGCTTATACATAGGGCTCTGGAGATTGTCTCCAACCGCCCTAACAATTTCATTACCTGAGGCATTGACACGACTCCAGAAGGACGCTACTCTGGATCTTATTATAGCGAAGAAATCGGGAATTCCGGCTTGAGCAAACATCGTAGACGCGCTGCAGAACCTGGGATAACGCATAAGAGCTCGGTATGCATCATTATACTGAACTCTTATGGTGTCAAAGGACTTTCTAGTATAATTAACCCATAGTTGGCAGGTGTACATGCCGAGACAGAAAGTTTTGAACAGAATGTCCTTGACGTCCCTACTGCAGCGTGCGAACCTTCTTGCTAGCATGTTGCTTCGAACTGATAGAGATCTCCGCTCTCTCTCCATGTCGAGGTCGTCCCGCAGGTCATCAGTTAGCCAATGCCCCAGGTATTTGAAGCGCTTCACTACTGCAATCTCGGCATCGTTCATAAACACCTTCGGTACATTCTCCGGACCGTTTCCCGACCTGAATATAACAAGCTCGGTTTTTGAGGCGTTATACTTCAGTCCATGCGCAGCCGCATATTGCTCACAGACCGACAGCAGCCTTCTTAAGCCCTTGATAGAGGGGCTGAGGAGCACCATGTCATCTGCGTAGCTCAAGTTGTTAACGCACACGTTACCAACATGACAACCGATTCCAGTGCTCCTCAGCTCCTCTATCAAGTCGTTTACATAGCAGTTAAACAGATCGGGAGAGGTCAGAGCCCCCTGGCGAACACCACATTCTAACCTATAAATGCTAGAGGTTGAGTCGCCCCATCTAACAGCGTTTGTTTGGTTTCCATAACAATATCTCAACAAACCCACGATCCCGTCCGAGACTCTAGCCTGCAGTTTGGCCCAGAGAATATTATAATTGACTAGGTCAAACGCACGGCTCAAGTCCAGAAAGCACGCATACACTGAAGTGTTCCGACTGGTGTAGTATTGTACGGTGTTCTTCAGACAAAAAATCGCAGAGTCTGTCGAGACACCGGCACGGAACCCAAACTGAGCATCACTAATTTTGAGAGATTGCAGTAGCGAAGGGCGCAAAAGATGCTCTAATACCTTTCCTATTACTGTCCCTAACGATATTGGGCGGTAGTTCGACGAGGAGGACAAGTCGCCTGTTCTGTTTTTGACTATCGGGACTACAATGGTCTTCATTAGCTTTTCAGGTAAGTAACTATTTTTAATACACAGATTAAAAAAGCTACTTAAGTGTTCATGCAACTTGTAGCTGCCCCAAAATAAATGTTCTATACTGAGTCCATCATATCCAGGCGACTTGCCCCTCTTCATCGTCCTCAACACTAGCGCTACGTCTGATTTAGTAAAACTGGGACATTTGTCAGATCTAGTCAAGCTTGGACATTCGTCTGAGCTAGTGCTATCTAATTTTAATAAATGACTATTGACCGGCAGTGGGGTTACTTTAAATTTATTTGCAAATAAGTCAGCTATATCTGGGGGATTTTGAATGTTATCTATTGAACTAGGTAAGTTTTTATTGGTTTTGTTATTAATTTTCTTCGTAGTGTTCCAAAATTTTGAAAAATTTTTGCTCTGTTTACTTAATGTTAAAATATTCATTCTTATTATATCCTCATTTTTCTGACACCAACTAAGTTTGTTTTTGAATTCAGATCTACTATTTTTCATATTCGTAAAAAGATCCCCCACTGGCGGTCTCCCGGCTTCTACCCAACATTTAAAGTGAAACCTCGCTTGCTGGTGGCTCTGTTTGACGTGATGATTCCACCCCACTATTTGTTTACGTCTATGTGATATCGGTCCACGTGAAGTTGATCTTAACTTAGCTGCCTGCTGTAAGGTATTTACTAAATGATCATAGTACTTGTCAATATAATTAAAATTTTCTCGACAGAGATCACATTTACTTAATATAATATCACAGTTGCATAGTTCAAAAACAGTACAAAAATTATCTAAACTTTTAAAACAATAGTTTCCGTAATTGCGGATCTGGTCAATGTTTCGATCTCCCCATTTAACCCCCCTTAGTAAATCGATCGAATCACCGTGACTAGAGCTGACTGGATCACTCACACCGATAGTAGGGACCTTGACAGTTATTATTAAAGGATAGTGGTCTGACCACATTACGTCATAAATAACTTCTGCAGAGACGACCGTGTTCCATGCTACTTCGGTAGTGAGACAGTGATCCAGCCAACTCAGCGTCCCGTGTATATCACTTTGATAGGTATACGTATCTGAGTTCCGTCCGAGTATGTTTATATCCGCACATTCCCACATCATCTCCTCACAAAACCTGTCTAATTGCACACCAAAACTAGCACCCGGGTGCGCGTTAAAATCACCGATCATGTACACGCACTGTACTCCCGATTCCTCCACGATCGCGTTAATAACACCTAGCAGGTCAGTAAACTCCGGCATATTAATCGCTTTGTCAGTCGGCATGTAAACATTTATCACCAAAAAAGGTTGGCTCGTCGTCTCGACTTGAACAGCAAGGATTCTATCGTTCGAGCACTCGATAGGAGTTACCCGGGGAAACTTGTCCTTAGACCACATAATGGCTAGGCCACCGTATGGTCTCCCCACCAAAATACCCTTCGATGTGTCGACCGATGACTTCGCAATGCATGCAAAATCCTCACTAATATCATGAATAAATTTCAGGTCATGGGGCAACAACCACGTTTCCTGTAATGTAATTATGTCTGATATTTTAGTAAGGTTTCGTACATCCTGTACAGCCTTTTTAACTCCTTTACAGTTAAACGTCGAAATTTTGATTTGTGTGTAGGTTGTACCATCCATAGTAATTAGTTGTTAGGTTCGTTCTCTTTCCGTGCATGTACATACTTTTCCTTATAAATTCTGTATTTTATTCCTTCAGGCCAAAATTCATTTGATAATATTTTGTCTAGGCTATTTCTCGGAACCATCACCTTAAATGAGTTAAACAACGTTTCGTGTTTTTGAGTTAAAAGCTGAACATCCCCGCATTTTTCACCCATGTCTGTAAAGTGTTCTTTTATTTGTGCAGGCGTCGTATCCTTGGAGGCCCTAGAGACATAAATCGGTACACATAAATCCGCTACTTGTATTTTACTAGAACCCTTAGACGACCCGCATTGGTTGCGAACGATACTTCTTCGCTTGTTTCGCTGCACCAGTATGTACCCGTCCTGTCCAGCCGCCGCCACCGCAGCCGTCGCCGTCGCCGTGCTATTCATACTTATTTGTGTATCGTAACGAGTCAGCTGTTCGCCTCTCGAAGCGCTCGGTCCTCCGATATCACCGCTCGGCCGTCGTCGTCGCTTAGATATGTCCCGATAGGTAGGTTTGTATAGGTCCCCGTCAGATGGAACGGCCGCCTCCGCCGTCGCTGGCCGGGGACCCCGCACCGCCCGCACCCCTACAGCCGCACTCACAGTACGTACGGCAGCGGTGCGCTCGAGCAAAGTGGGTCCGGGGGTAGATATCGAGACATTCTCGCTGATATCACAGCTGATATTATGCAATGGTAATGATTTATTAGGTGTATTTATAGTTTTTTTTTTACATTCTTCGTGTTTCCTTATACTATGCGAGTCGTTCAACATCGGTATTCTATCGCTTAATACAGTTAAAGAGTGTTTAATGTCTTCGATATCCGTCTTCAACGCCATTACTTCGGATTGGTAATTCGATGACGATACATCTTTCGTCTTATCTTTCTTTAAACTTTCAATTTCACGTTTAATTAAAGACATTTCCTTTAAAAAACCAGTTATATCTATATGGTCAAATGTTACCGGCGGGAGTTTTTTGAGATTTCTCGCTACGAAAATAGGTAGGCAGTCGGGGCCATTCTTTAATCAGTTTAATTATGTCTTGTAAACTCTTCTTCTCGGAACCTTCTTTTCGTCTCATTTTTCGCTTACTAGGAGCAAGTAACGTCATAACTACTTCACGTGCGTCTTCTATTTCATTCCAAGAATATGCACTGGTACAGATTTGCAGCAGTGCCGTTTCCGGTAAAGTGTCCACCTTGTCAGCAACGAACGTTAATAGTTCATTAACTATCATATTACACGATCTACATTTATTTGTCGCGTCAAATTCGTCATTAGACTTTTTTTCGCCCGTGTCATTTTGATGTGGCGGTGAACGGAACATCTTGCACGCGCGACGCGCACGGCGACCGACTGTCTACTTTAAAGTTTAAAGTTTAAAGCTAGCAAGGCTTAAAAACTCTTTGGATGGTACCTTTTTCTGTACATCAAAACAGTATAACCCAGATAAAGGAGATCATTCATGTTTCTAACAAAAAATACCATCAAAAACAAAATGCCGGCCAGAAAAAAAATGTTTCTATCTTGTAGAGAATAACATTTTAAACAATGTTTAATAAGGCAACAAAGAGCTACGATCAAAAATCGTTGAGTTATTTTACATTGAAAACCCAAAAAATGCATTTTATAGAGATCCGTTTGACCACTTTTAAGATCCCACTAAAACTTCTAAAAGGGTTATTGGATATACCTATTTATATAAATATAATAAAAACAGACAAAGCTTATCCATTTACTACTTATTTTTATATTTTTTCTGTAGTAATATCTTATAAGTGGTCAAACGGATCTCTACAAAATGCATTTTTTTGGGTTTTCAATGTAAAATAACTCAACGATGGTTGATCGTAGCTCTTTGTTGCCTTAGTAAACATTGTTTAAAATGTTATTCTCTACAAGATAGAAACATTTTTTTTTCTGGCCGGCACCTTAAGTTTTGGGTACGATTTGAACGATGTCCTTGAGAATGTTTCATCTACTATATTATGTCATTAGCAGTAAGATACGTTAACTTCGGTCTATGACCGAAGAAAGAAAAAAAAAAAAAAGTAAGATACGTATTTGACATATCGGGATGACGTATTATTTTGGCACTAGTTGGATTTTTTTTTATCGCACGCGTGTATAATACGTTGCATTATGAGCCTAAAAGCGGTTTAATAAGATCCACTTTATGAGCAACTGTGATAAAAAGTCTGTTTTTTATCATCATCATCTTCCTGCCCTTATCCCAATATATTTGGGGTCGGCGCAGTAAGTCTTTTTCTTCCATTCACTCCTATTAGTCGTCATCTCATCGTTCACATTCATCTCTCTCATGTCTTGTCTTACGCAGTCCATCCATCTTTTCTTCGGTCGTCCTCTTCCTCTCCATCCCTCTACATTCATACTCATCACTCTTCTAGTCACATGCGTCTCCTCTCTTCTCATCACATGTCCATACCAACCAAAGTCTGTTATTTATAGTCATATCAAAAATAAGTTGTGTCTAAGTTTTAGTTTTGTTGTTGGCCAAAGTTTCGGGACTAATTGCTGATGTTCAGATTTGAAATCTTGAAATTTTGATAAATAAACGTAATTTCTGAGGTCGTATGTCACGATCGACGTCATCAAATGCCCTGATGGTAGGTGACAAATGTGACAATACGGTCTAAGATGTAATACGCGCGTCTGGATACCTCGCCACTCGCGACTTAAAGTTTAGAATTTTGCCCTTGAAATTCCATTAAGAAAATCCTTAATTTCCAGATCGGTACAGACACCTGTATGCTGGGTCTGATAGAAGCTACAGCAGTTAAAGAAGACATATACCCAGCCAACAAGCAACTCGATGTCAAAAAGGCTAAGAGGAACAAAGTTAAGAAGGAAGAAATCAAACAAGAGAGTCCAATTAAGGTACTTTTGATAAAAAAATTCCATCTCATTAATATCTGTTACTAGCAGCGCTCCGCGGTTTCACTCGCGTAAGTCCCGATCCCGTGGGAATATCAAAATGTAAACTTTACAATAATATAGCTTATACATCAGAATAGAACATAGGCTATAATTTATAAAGATATTGTGTGAATTGTTTAAAATATAACGAAAAGTGTCGAAAAAGTGACAGATGTCACTTTGACATCTGTCAAATGTCAATTTGACATCTGGGAAATTGTTCAACGTTTTTTGCATATATTTTCACTGGATCGGGACTAACGCGGGTGAAACCGTGGGGCGCAGCTAGTTTATTGATAATTGTTTACATTTCAGACAGAAAACTCATCAACACCAAAAAGTTTGACATTAAAAGATATAAAACAGTTAAAAGATAAAGACGAAAATGATATTAAACGAACAAAAGATAACAAAAGAAAGACACGAAGGAATAATAGCTTGGACGAACTAATCATGACTAAAGTACAGGTAAAAACTAGATCTTTAAACAGGGTTATTGGTAACTATGTTAGCAAGCGGTTGAGGGCTACTTCTGTGCAACTAAACAAACAACTTTTGTTCTACGACTTTTGGAAATTCAAATATTTTTTTGAAAATTTAGATGTTACTAGCTATCGTCCCGGCAAAAGTTGTTTTGCCATTTACAAAAAAAAATAAAGGAAAAATAAAGAAATAACTTGCAAGATTTCATTACCTAGTTAGTTACATACATACATAAAGGTCGACCTAATAAAAGCGTGTTAAAAAGAAAAGAAAAATAGATGTTGTTCGATTCTCAGACCTAACGAATATACACAAAAAAATTCATACAAATCGGCTCAGCCGTTTAGGTGGAGTTTGGTTACTAACGCCGCGATACGAGAATTTTATAAAGGGACTAGCTGTCCCGGCAAACGTTGTTTTGCTATTTACAAAAAAAAAAAAAAAAAAATTGATGTTGGCCGATTCTCAGACCTACTGAATATGCTCACAAAATTTCATGAGAATCGGTCGAGCCGTTTCGGAGGAGTTCAAGTTCGAACCCCGTGACACGAGAATTTTATATATATAGAGATGTTTACCAGAATGACAATAATAAACACTACAAAAAAAAGAATCATTGAAATTGGTCCAGCCCTTTACGCGTGATGCCGTGACAAAGGGATTTTTTTTTATACAGGGTAAATTTACATGGGTCTTTAGGGCTATATCCTAAACTATAAGAGATAGCGAAAAATGCTGAAAGGTGTTGCGTGCCCGATTTTGACAAAAACTAAAACTACATCATTAGATTTTTGAAAAATTAATTACCCTAGCCAGGAATCAAACCTGTTGATTTTGTAAAAAAATAATCATACCTATATTTTTATACCAATGGATAGTGAGATCAATTCTTGGAAACAAACATAGTAAATATGACAAATCAAAGGAAATTTCTAATTTTTATAGCCCCATAGCCCATGTAAAAAATCACCCTGTTTGTTTCCGATCTGGGTTTTTTGTTAATGTATATATTTATGAAAGAAAAGTATTTCAGTATTTATCTATTATCTAGCCACCATAACACAAGCCTTGTTGCTTAGCTTGGGGCTAGATGTTGCAGGACATTCCACACATCGCCATCTAGCCCCAAGTTAAGTAACTACACTTGTGTTATGGTTGCTAGACAACGGATATACTACTTATATACTTTTCTTTTGTAAATACATACTTATATAGAAACAACCAGACCACAGACAAATATCTAAGCATAAATACATGTCTGAGGCGGGAATCGACCCCGCAACCCTGTGTTTGGCAGTCCGGGATGGTGACCATTGTGCTTATTTTTTTTCTCAGAAAGCTCCCCAAAACCAACATGTAACCAAACCAGGACCTAAATCAAGGAAGATTGAGACAAAAGATGAACCACCGCCGCAACCGACGAGAGTGAAAGAGAAGGAAGATCCACCAGCCAAACCGACAAAAGTAACTATTAGTATACTAAAACCTTCCTCGAGAACCACTATATCCATTGGTAAAAACAGCATGAAAAGCAGTGCAGTAGTTTTTGAGTTGATAGCGAACAGACAGACAGACGCGACAGAGGATTTTGTTTTATTATTGATTTCATTAAGGCCAGTGTGACGCTGTAAATTACCATACAAAAAGCGGTAACGTTTCCCCCCCCATAAACGAAGTCCGATTTTGATAATTTCTGAAAATGTTCTAGATCTAATGGAAAACTAGGTTAAACCGTTTTTATTTTTAAAAAATATTGCCTAAGATATAAGTTATTAGTATCTGAATATCTATATTTTTAATAAACTAAACTGAATTACCAAAAAAGAAAAACGTATAAACCTAGAATAAGATGCAGTAAATGAGACCAAATTTATTTCATTTTGTAAAGGATAAAGGGGTAAAAACGTTACGGCCCGCAACATTATTTGAAAGCAAAATGTAGGCAATTACGTCCGAACTTAAACTTTCTCTATCGCACGATACGGGTCATTTTTGAAAATACCTACTCGCGCCGCGTATCGAAAACTCATGATTCTCTTAAATACGAAGCACGCCTTCCATCAATTCTGTTAAAGAACGTTAAAAGCAAAATTTGAAGTAGATTGGACCAAGGAATCACGTTGTCCCATACAAACATCCCCCCCTTTTTCGGAAAATCCTTTCTTATCGGATGCCTCCGTCATACAAAGAACACACCCTCCAAGTTTCAGGTCTCTACGATCAGCGGTTTAGGATGTGCGTTGATCCGTCAGTCATTCAAGATTTTAAATAAATAAATAAATAAATAAATATTTCAGGACATATTACACATCGCCATCCAGCCCCAAGCTAAGCAACTTAATGCTTGTGTTATGGGTGCCAGATAACGGATAAACTACTTATATACTTTTTTTTTTGTAAATATATACATATTATACATATAGGAAACACCCAGAACCAGAAACAAGAATTTATGGTCAGCATAAATACTTGTTCCCGGCGGGAATCGAACCCGCAACCTTCTGCGTCGCAGTCGGGTGTTCGCCCGACGCGCCACAGAGGTCGTCAAATATTTTATATTATATGTATAGATATTGACTTTCCACTATTTTCAGAAGGAAGACGAGCAACCTAAATCTAGCGTGAAGAAAGATCGTGACGATGAATGCTTGAATAAGTTAAAGAGGATTAGAGATAAAGATGTTAAGACAGATCTAACGCCACCGCCTGCTAAGAAAACCAAGTAAGTGCTATACTAATCAGTTTCTAATGAGATCTTCCTTAAAATCACAGAAAAAAATTATATTGCAGGACATTCCCCACATCGCCATCTAGCCCCAAACTAGACTTGTGTTTATACCACTTATATACTTTTCTTTTGTGAATATATAATTATATTACATAGAAACAACCAGACCACAGACAAATATCTAAACATAAATACATGTCTATGGCGGGAATCGAACCCGCAACCCTGTGTTTGCCAGTCCGGCATGGTGACCATGGTGACAAGTATTTATGCTTAGATATTTGTCTGTGGTCTGGTTGTTTCTATGTATTATAAGTATATATTTACAAAAGAAAAAGTATATAAGTAGTATATCCGTTGTCTAGCACCCATAACACAAGTGTAGTTACTTAGCTTGGGGCTAGATGGCGATGTGTGGAATGTCCTGCAATATTTATTTAATCAGGAATTGAATTCCCCTTTTTTTTTTCAGATCATCCGAGCCACCCAAACCTCAGCCAACAAAACCTCAAAAATGTACAAAACCTCCTCCGAAAGCTGTCCAAACAGCAACAACCTTATCAAAAACGGCCCAGCCAGACGGAGTACCATGTCTAGCTTGCAATGCAGTCCTGAAGACTTCTGTCGGATTCAAGAATCATATGCATTATGTACACCCCGTTACTTGGACTCCAAATCAGTGAGTAGCAGGTTTGATTATCGTCGCGGGACTTCTACTTGTATACGGGCTGTTTTCCCGCGATTAGACCCTTTTTAATAAGGTCCTTTTTGCGTGAGAATGGAGTAGGCTTGCCCAGCACTTACTACCCTCTCAGCTTAGTCGAACATGTCCAGAGGAGAGAACTTGTCAATACTTCTGGAGCCAACTAAGCCGCGGGTTTCATCAAGATGTTTTCCTTCACCGTAAGAGCAATGTCAATTAGCGCACATACATTTTTCTTAAGAAAAATACATTGGTGCATGACCGGGCGGGATTCGAACCCACGACCTTCAGAATGAAAGTCGAGGTATCTACCACTAAGCCAACACCGCTCCTCTGCGGGACTTTGTAACACCTGCAGATAGCTTATATGGCGCAGTGGCCGTATATTCTTCAAACCTGAAAGTCGAGGGGTTTGATTCCCGTTGCCTGTTTCTATATATAAAACCGGCCAAGTGCGAGTCGGACGCGCGCACGAAGGGTTCCGTACCATAATATTCTGTTTTTAAACTCCGACGCAAAAACAAACGCAAAAAACCCTTAAAAATATTGTATATCAGACGAAGCTGTATAGGTTAAGTGTTTTGCCTGCCCTTTTGGGAGTACAATAATTAACAAATAAATTATTGCCAAAAAAAATATAGTAAACATAACCTAAAATTCTTAAAAACATACCCATAAAATATTTACTTTTTTCTGTTTTTGGTTTTTGTTGTTATAGCGGCAACAGAAATACATCATCTGTGAAAATTTCAACTGTCTAGCTATCACGGTTCACCACAATGACCTTGCCCCTATGTTTTGTTATTTTCTTTTTTGTTTTTTAAATCTTGATTTCTATGATAATTAAGAAATGAAAAAACCCAGACATAGGGGCATAGTCATGGCAGTTATAGGTTTTATGGCACCAAAATATTTGTACTAGTGTCATTATCCAGGGAGGAAACAGTCGACTACGTTTGTATGGAGAGAGCGACCCTTTCACCTTAACTACTCCTAAAAAAAAGTGCGTGTGTCAGCTCCGACGCACGACTGGAGTTTACTCCTTAAGTACGAGTATCTAACCATACGCAAAAAGAGTTTTAGATGGAAAAAAAAAATAGTCGGACGACTATTTGACGTCCGACAAATAGTCGTCCGTCAATAGTCGTCCATTAAAAATAAAATTAGAAAGTTGCGCACTAAAGGTGCGCAACTTTCTAAAAACGTGACCAAAAACGTGACCGATTTTCGTTACTTATTAGTAGGTTTTACCCTTCGGATTTTTCTCATACCGGGCGCCTTATATATGAAAATCGATTCTTAAGGAGTAAACTCCAATACCTAATACCTACCTGTTTAATTTATCAACAGCCTAGCATGCAACGCTTGCCGCGATTGGTTCTCGACTATAGAGGAAGCGATCGCTCATCACAAGAAGCATACATCCTACAAGTGTCTCAGATGTAAGAAGAAGTATAAAACTGGAGTACTATATCATCAGTGAGTATTTGTCTATATAGGAGGCTCACAGCTAAGCGACGCTCGCTGATCGTTTACAGTCGTGCGGGTTAAGCGACGCCCGGCGCGGTCATTACTTCGATGGGTAGCCAATAAGTAGTGTGGAAAAAATGTGTATCCGTGAGCCCCTCCGTGCTTCGGAAGGCATGTTAAGCCGTTGGTCCCGGTTGCTACCTCTAGTAGCAGTCGTTAAGTCAAGTTAGAGGCCTTACGGCGATCTGAAAACTCTAACAATAGGTGAGCTACATCGCTATACGAGAAGAAGATATGTGTATCATTATATAGTATAAAACAAAGTCTCTTCCCGCACCCAGACATCAGGACTTTGACGACCCAGTTGGCACAATAGTCACCATCCCGGACTGCCAAACACAGGGTTGCGGCTCCGATTCCCGCCTCAGACATGTATTTATGCTTAAATTTGTCTGTGGTCTGGTTGTTTCTATGTTCTATGTATTTTAAGTATATATTTACAAAAAAAAAGTATATAAGTAGTATATCCGTTGTCTAGCACCCATAACACAAGTCTAGTTACTTAGCTTGGGGCTAGATGGTGATGTGTGGAATGTCCTGCAATATTTATTTATAAATTTTAACGGATTTTGATAAGATAGAGTGATTCAAGAGGAAGGTTTATATGTATAATACATGCATAATATAGCCGTGCGAAGCCGGGGCGGTCTATGTAACTTTATGTACATTGTTTCAGGCATGTGGAAAACAAACGTTGCCTCCCCGACCCGGACATACCCGATGTCAAATGTGATTATTGTTCATCTACATTCCCTACAAACAACTTGTTGAAAGAACACCAGTGTACGGGGATGGATGGAAAACAAGGAGGTGAGACATACTAGCTATTATAAGAACTAGCTGCGCCCTGCGGTTTCACCCCCATAAGTCCCGATCCCGTGGGAATATCAAAATAAAAAGTAGCCTATAGCCTTCCTCGATAAATGGAATATCCAACACAAAAATATTTTTTTAATTCGAATCAGTAGTTCCTAAAATTAGCGCGTTCAAACAACAAACTCTTCAGCTTTATAATAGTTAAGCGGCCGGAGCTGATTTTTACAAAAGTCGTGGTCACGAGCTGTATATACCTAAAACAGGTATCGTTGGATTCCTTGAGATCTCTAGATGACGAATTAGCGTTGTTGGGCATGTGGAGAGAAAGTCACATTTTTTAAGAATATTTTTTTAACCAGAGGTTTTCTGCACATTGTGTCTAAGGAAAAGATAAAGTAAATTAAAATATCTTTCAAGTGACACCTTACACGTGTAAATTGGTTGAATAGAATTAGAGAAATGTGCAAATATCTCAAGTACTGAGCCGCCATCTTTATGACGTCATAAATGCTACTTGTTCCCGGCTTTCGAAACTAAGACAGGCTAATTCGTCATCTAGAGATCTCAAGGAATCCAACGATACCTGTTTTAGTTATACTCAGCTCGTGACCACGAAACTAGAGAAATAGAGGACTTATGGCTGAATGGCCGCTTAACTATAAGTAGGTATAGACAGGTCATCGTTTGACCACTATTACACCTGCCTGATGGTAGGTGGCGATGCGGTCTAAGATGTAACATGTTTTCAACTTCTTTTTTTCTCGTTTTTTTTTCAGGAAAATGCAGTAAATGTGACAGGAAATTTATATTAATGAAGAATCTCACAAAACATGAAAGTACTTGTACGTTTGGTAAACAAGGTATGTATCTTGCTAGCTGTGCCCCGCAGCTTCATCTGCGTAATTCATAATCCCGCGGGAGTTTCGGGATCAAAAGTATTCTATGTCCTTATCCATCCCCTAAACTACCTTATAAATTGGTAGAACACCAGCATTCACACAAAAGTGTCACGGTAATATTGTGTGTCGTCGTGCGTCATGGTAACATGACCATGACGCGTCCGTTCCCGTTAGGAAACAGAGTATTTAATCATAATATCGCTTATCTGGGCTTGTGTTATGGTGACGAGTGAAAAATACAAGACTTTTATAAATGAAAAAAAAAAAGTAAAAATATATACAAAGGAATAACACAAAAAACTCAATTTTTCATCGTTTTCTTTGGACGTTATCACATAAAATTATCGTCCGTAAATCGACTTTGTCTGTAAAGTCGATTTACGGACGACCATTTTTATTATAAAACTAGCGACTCACCCCGGCTTCGCACGGCTATATTATGCATGTATTATACATATAAACCATCCTCTTGAATCACTCTATCTATTAAAAAAAACCGCATCAAAATCCGTTGCGTAGTTTTAAAGATCTAAGCATACAAAGGGACATAGGGACGGCGAAAAGTGACTTTATTTTATACTATGTAGTGATGTACTTAGTGATTATTACCTTATTTATTTATTATATTATTCAGTTGCAGTAGAAAAGCAGCCGTCAATAGACCCAGACGTTAAGAAGAGATTGCTACAAATGGAAGTCCGTATAACGAAATGCGACGATCTTCTCCAATACGGGCCGATTGTCAGCGCTTGCACTGTACCACATGTAAGTTATTAAACGGCCAAGTGGGAGTCAGACCATTTTCTGTTTATATTCTGTTTTGACGACCTCTGTGGCGCGTCGGGCGAACACCCTGCGACGCAGAAGGTTGCGGGTTCGATTCCCGCCGGGAACAAGTATTTATGCTGACCATAAATTCTTGTTTCTGGTTCTGGGTGTTTCCTATATGTATAATATGTATATATTTACAAAAAAAAAGTATATAAGTAGTTTATCCGTTATCTGGCACCCATAACACAAGCATTAAGTTGCTTAGCTTGGGGCTGGATGGCGATGTGTAATATGTCCTGAAATATTTATTTTATTTATTTATTTTTATATTATTTGTTGGTTTAGCGGCAACAGAAATACATCATCTATGATCAGAAATACGTAATCATACACCCGTCAATCGTTGTCTAGCACCTATAACACAAGTCTAGTTACTTAGCTTGGGGCTAGATGGCGATGCGTGGAATGTCCTGTAATATATATTATATTTTTTTTATTTATACAGCCTAGTGACAGACAGACGGACGGACAGACAGACAGTGGAGTCTTAAAGGGTCCCGTTTGGGAACGGAACCCTAGAAAGATTGTGTATCTGTATGGTTTCTCAATAAAATAAATAAAACTAATAAATCAGACTCGTACCCGCAGTAGAGTATGTGTTCATGCAATTTCGACATTTTATCATCTTAGCTAATTCAACATCTTAGCGAGTTTAACATTTTAGCAAATGTATTAATTTAGCAAATTCAATATTTTAGCAAAATCAACATATTATCTTATTCAACATCTTAGCTAGTTCAACAAAATTACCCACAGCTGCTTTCATGTTTTTTTAATTGTTTTTTTTTTTGTTACAGCGTTTTGGGTTAGACCGTAAAAGTTCATACCCATACATGCCGAAACTCCGCGTAATTAAGAAACCAACATTCTTCAATCCTATGGTTCCATCACCGGTATGTGTTAAATTATTTCACACTAGCTGTTTCCTGCGGATTTACTAGCATAACTCCCGATCCCGTGGGAATATCGGGATAAAAAGTAACCTATGTTACTGCCAATGAATCAATGTATCCTCATACCAAGTTTCATCTAAATCGGTCCAGTAGTTTCGGAGCCTATCCGTTATAGCATAACTCCCGATCCGAACTCGATCCCGAGTTATGCTATAAAAACAACCAAAAATCTTTCCTCTTTTTTATTTATATTATAAGTGTAGATAAGACGTTATATCCAAATTGGTTTTTGCAATGTCACTTGCTATTCACAACCTACCTAAAAGCTAAATTAGTTTTTTTCCATCCAAGGTTGCCTGGAAAAGATCGCTTTCAGCGATAAGGCCGCCCATTTGTGCAACTTATACTTTCTATCTATTACTTTACTTTGTGTATATTGTGTTCTATGTTGCTGTGTTGTACAAAAATATAGTTGTCTTTCTTGTAAAATTTCTCAGTAAAGTAAGTTTTCAGAAGCTAGAAGAAGTATGGGGTCACCCTAACTCTTCTAACGAATTTCTAACGAAGACGTTTACAAGTTGGAAAATATTTGTTACAGGAGGAAAACAAAGAAGAATTCACCATAGACGACTTAAATTGGGGAGATTTTGAAGCTATCGATATTAAAACTGTCAAAAAGTTAAGTACTCTATGTCTAAAAGTTATATTTTCATCAAAAATGTTAGGCGAACTAGAAATATTAGATGGAATTGAAGTAGCAAGGCGTTTAGCACTAAGAAAACGTATAAACAGCATTATTTTTAAGGCTGATGATGCAAGCAGTACTAATTCCGATAGTATATTAGATAAAGATGCTTTAGCGAAAACTTTCGAAGTTGTCAATGATAAATTAGAATCAGAAGATAAGAATTACCATAGTGATTCGACTGTTTTTGATGAAAAATCTGTTGTAGGAGAGGAAGGAAGTGGTTCTGATGCTAAAATCGATGATTTTGATAGGTATTGCGTTGATAATCATGATAATTCTGTAAATCTAGGTACAGATAATAGTAGAATAGATAATAATGTGTTAATTAGTAGTGTTTTAAGTGGCACAGATGTAGATATTAACAAAACTTGTGATACCAATATTGTAAATGTGGAAGAACCAAGCGTTGGTAGTGTAAGTGAAGATATATTAGAAAACTGTATACTTGAAGTTAAGAATCCGACTGATACTATTATTGAAAACGATATTTCGTTGAAAGAAAATACTACATTTGATAATATTAATTCTTCTAATGGCAGTCCGTCAGTAATGAATACAGAAAATAGTACAAATGATAATGATTATACCATAATGACTAAAAATCATGACATTTTATCAAAAAATCATAATGAAGAATCGCTTAATTCGGTTATTGAAGCGAACGATTCCTTGACAAATCATGATAAACTTTCTATTAATAATAGTGGTGATAAAAATCAATCAGAAAGTATGGAAATAGATACTGATACAAATAATTTAGATGAAAATTTAGTTAACAATGAAAATACTACGGAAAACTCACAAAACGAAAATCCAAATGAATATTCTCATGACGATGGTCAAAACACTGAAGTAGAAAATATGGACATAGACGAAACGTGTAGTAAAAATAGCCTAAATCTTGATAATACTAATAAAATCTCAGAAAATAGTGACACTGAATCTATTGGGAAAGTTTCAAACAATAAAATAGATATAGATAATAATAAATCAGAAGATTCTTGCACTAAAAACTCTGAAATTATTAAAATTACAAGTTCAGAAATCAATACAAATCATGATAATTTACAAAATATAAATGAAAATATAAATGAAACACAAACCACATCACCACAGAAAGCAAATAAAAGTCTAGATTTCAGTGTAACCGGTATCCTAAACCATGTTACATCAAAAAATTTAGACACAGACCCAAAAAACATAGCTACTAATAATGAAAAAGGTCCTAAAATAAATACAGAATCTATCGAAAATGCAGCTATTGATACAAAAGAACCACAAAGTAATACTAATAATGATAAAATTAATAATGATAATCAATCCCTTGATAATATATCACTAAACGATGATAATTTCAGTGTTAAAAGTGATTATGATAGTAAGAATGATAAACACAATGACAGTGTAAGTCAAAACAGTATATTTACAAATACTTTGAAAACACAAAACGATTACACTTCAAGTGTAAATAGTCTAAAGTACACAGAACACTCGAACGTCAATAATTCTGATAGATTTGACGTTAATGATTTGAGTGAAGATGAAAGAAAATTAATGGCGGAATTGGATGAACAGATCGGTGAAACGAATGATAAAATCGATAAGTTAAATGATGGTAGAGATATGAATTTGGAGAGTTTTAATGATGGGTATAATTTTGATTGAAAGAATTATGGCATGAATTACTTGAGCTTATACACAAATAGAAAAAACTAATAAAATTCTCCGTTTTTTCTAAATTACAATGAAATTAATAGTATTTTTCGTGTACTGGATGTGGTAAAAATATACAGGGTTATTGGTAATTATGCTAGCAAGCCGTTGAGGGCTACTTCTGTGCACCTAAACAAACAACTTTTGGAAATTTAAACATAACGTTTATTAACCTTACGTTTTTTTTAAATTTTATATACTGTTCTTAGTCTGAATGACCTTTATTTTAAAAAACAAGCTGTTTTTCGAATTTACACCTTAAAAATTTTCAAAAGATAGATATAAAGTGTTTACTTTATTGCACTATAAAACGAAAAACATAAAAAATACACAAAATAAATTCTAACTTAAGTGAATATCTGCTAAAAGAAAATTGAACCAAAAGTGGTAGAACAAAAGTTGTTTGTTAAGGTGCACAGTAGTAGCCCTCAACGGCTTGCTAGTATAATTACCAATAACCCTATATAAGCATTTAAAGTCACATGTTTTTATTTCCTTCATCAGCATCTGACGCCATTACACATATAGGAACTTCAAGGACCTAACCTCCTTGCAAGCAAGTAATATTTGTTCGAAGTTTTGCCATTATTCTTTCAAAAGTACTTAAGATGAAGTCAAATTAAAAAACCGGCCAAGTACGAGTCGGACTCTCGCACTAAGGGTTCCGTACCATTACGATCGATAAAATATATCGAGGAAAAAACCCTAAAAAATATTATATGGCAGACGAGACTGTATAGGTTAAAAGTCTTTTGCCTGGCCTTTTGGGAGTATAATTAACAAAAATAATTAATAATTGGCTTTCTGTTTCTTGTTTCGTTTTTTATTTTTTTTGTAAAGCTGTTGGTTTTCCAAATAAATAAAAAGATATTGGCAAAAAAAAATGTAAACATGAATAAGTATACACTAAAATTCTTAAAATTATTCAAAAAATTTTGTTTTTTGTTTTTAGTACTTATTTGTTGTTATAGCGGCAACAGAAATACATCATCTGTAAAAAATTTCAACTGTCTAGTTATCACGGTTCATGAGATACAGCCTGGTAACAGACAGATGGATGGATAGCGAAGTGTTAGTAATAGGGTCCCGTTTTACCCTTTGGTTACGGAACCCTAAAAATGGAAAAATGGCCATATCTTTTGATCGCGTTGACTAAGATATTTTTTTTATACACCTAACTAGTTTTTCGCATCTTCGTCCGCCCAAGAGCTGATTTTTTCAAAATCCTTTCTTATCGGATGCCAGGTCTCTACGATCAGCGGTTTAGGATGTGCGTTGATCCGTCAGTCAGTCAGGACAAAGCATTTTATATGTATAGGTACCTTCCTTAGACCTTAGTATTTAGTATAAATTTCAACTCTACCTGTTGCTGAGAAAAAAAGGTCTTGACAGACAGACGGACAGACAAGCGAGTAATAAATAAATATTGCAGGACATTCCACACATCGCCATCTAGCCCCCAAGCTAAGTAACTAGACTTGTGTTATGGGTGCTAGACAACGGATATACTACTTATATACTTTTCTTTTATAAATATATACTTACTTATAATACATAGAAACAACCAGACCACTGACAAATATCTAAGCATAAATACATGTCTGAGGCGGGAATCGAACCCGTGACCCTGTGTTTGGCAGTCCGGCATGGTGACCATTGGTCCCATAAGGGTCCTGTTTTTTCCTCTTGAGGTACGGAACTCTAAAATCTATAAGTTATTTTCATTCATAAAACTTACCAGTGATTTAAGGACTTTTACATATTTACTGTTACAATATTTTTTTTAGAGTAACTAGCAACGCTCCGCGGTTTCACCCGCGTAACTCCCGATCCCGTGAAAATATCGAAATATAAAATAGCCTATAGCCTTCCTCGATAAATGGACTATCCAACACAAAAAGAATTTTTCAATTCGAACCAGTAGTTCCTGAGATTAGCGCGTTCAAACAAACAAACTCTTCAGCTTTATAATATTAGAATAGATAAGGTACCGGCGACAAATAAGGGGCAACCTTTATTGAAAACGAAATATTTCGTAAAAATAAGGAAAATTACTTAAAATTATTTCATTATACAGGGTTATTGGTAATTATATTAGCAACCGTTAAGGGCCACTTCTGTGCACCTAAACAAACAACTTTTGTTCTACGACTTTTGGAAATTCGAACATTTTATTTTTAAACTAACCCGCTCCGGCTTCGCACGGCTATATTATGTGTATTATACACCTTACCTAACCTTTGTCTTGAATCACTCTATCTATTAAAAATACCGCATCAAAATCCGTTGCGTAGTTTTATAGATCTAAACATACATAGGGACAGACAGCGGAAAGTGACTTTGTTTTATACTATGTAATGATTTTGAGGTTATGTAAATTCGAAAATCTGCTTTTTGATTTTTTTAAACAAAGGTCATTCAGCCTTAGAAAAGAAGTAGATAAAACTTTAAAAAAATGGTTGTCTGTAAAGTCCGTTTACGGACGATAATTTTCCGTGATAACGTCATAAGAAAACATTGATGGTAACCATAGCAACGTATTATAGTTGTTGCTATGGTTACCTTGTCAATAACGGAACGTGAGCGATGACGTCGCACTATTTTGTGAATGCTGCCGGTGTTCATCAATTTATTTGTTATCACGTCAATAAGTATAATCTTAAGGGTAATGACCTCTCCGTGTGAGGAACAGCTGATTTTCAAGTAAAATATCCTCCAAATTTTCAAAAAAATCTTTGAATTTTCATATATCGTAGAACAAAAGTTGTTCGTTCAGGTGCACAGAAGTAGCCCTCAACGGCTTGCTAGTATAATTACCAATAGCCCTGTATTTAAGATATTTAGGTAAGTACTGTTTAAAAATTGTATGTTTAATCTAAAAGTTGATGTAAATACATAATAGAATATGCTACGTAAGTCTTAAGTTTTGTAAAAATATTATAAATGAATAAAAAACTATGATTATTACTTAAAAACTTTGTTATCATTTAAACCTTTAAGGTGAAAGGGTACCTGCGCTCTCTCCATACAAACGTAGTCGACTGTTTCCTCCCTGGATAATGACACTAGCACAAATATTTTTGTTGCATAAAACCTACAAGTGCCATGACTATGCTCCTATTTTAACACGCTTTTATTAGTTTCACCTGTATGTTTGCTTGCTTGTATGTAACCGATTCTTTTGGGCTCGATTTTGTTTTGTTTTTTTTTTTTTTCATTTTCCTATTATCATAGAACGTAAGATTAAAAAAATAAAAACAAAAAAATAGGGTATAATTTAAGTATATAAGTAGTATAGTTGCATGAAATCTCTGCTTCTCGAGATTTATGCGATTCTATTGGTGGAGTTTTACTTCGCTCCGCTCCAGTGAACAGGTAGGCTAATCCTCACACAGTCAGCTTCGGTGGCACATCTTCAGCGACACACCTCAATTATTTACATCTCACTTATGCCCGAATACGAGTTCCCTAAATATTTTAGACGCCTATTCTTATTATTTGTTTGTTATATGTATTACTAGCGACCCGCTCCGGCTTCGCACGGCTATATTATGCATGTATTATACATATAAACATTCCTCTTGAATCACTCTATCTATTAAAAAAAACCGCATCGAAATCTGTTGCGTAGTTTTAAAGATTTAAGCATACAGGGAAATAGGGACAGAAAAAGCGACTTTGTTTTATACTATGTAGTGATATCATGGGACTATGGAGTCCCTGACCTT
Source organism: Idaea aversata (assembly GCA_907269075.1). Lineage (NCBI taxonomy): Eukaryota > Metazoa > Arthropoda > Insecta > Lepidoptera > Geometridae > Idaea > Idaea aversata. The sequence continues at coordinate 2,499,093 of OU026083.1, forward strand.
TGGAAGGCATGCGTGGGGCCGAAGCCAACACGTAGAGGCCCTTTACAATAACAACGTTTAATGGCAAAATATGATGTGGACATCAAACCGGCGATCATAAAATCTTGCCTATAAAATGCAACCAAGGAAAACCTCCGGTTAAGGGTGCGTAGGGGGTTCCACTGACGCGGAGTGGAGAGGAGCGTCCGTGAATTGACCAATCAGAGTGCTTGAAATCTCCGCTCCGCTCCGAAATCTCCGCTCCGCTTGGCCAATTCATGGTCCGCTTCTCTCCACTCCGCCCAGCTCCGCGTCAATGGAAACGCACCCTAATAGAACTATTGATAAACTACATTCGTAAACTACTACTTGGGCTATTGTGATGGGATGGTTGTGGATTGGATATTGGGGAACTATGGCACCTGCCGTAACAATGTTCAACAAACACGTAATAGTGGCAGGCGGAGGCTTGCCAACTCTCAAACTGGGCCACTCTAATCGGCTGAGTAAATTACAGCAAGGGGGTAACAGGGTCGATTAGTCGTGTATGGGGCCGTGACGTACCGTGTTGTATGGAAGCCCCACTTTTTCCTGTTTTTAGTACCGTAAACAGGGGTAAATTGGAATGGCGGGGTAAATTGGAACAAAACTCTGCTTTTCTAAACCGTCCTTGTCATTGTCATTCTATGTAAGAGAGATCAAAACTTTTTTGATTTTTGATCGAATCAATATTTTTTGCTACTGGCTACACTGAACATTTAAGCCAGCAGATCAGGTATCATTAAAAAAAAAAACACATTTGAAGTGAGGTCTTAGTGGACACCACACTTGTTGGTACTTTTAACTTTAAGTTTTTGATAAGTTCTAATGATAAGAAGTGGTTTATTAGATATATTTCGGATCATAAAAGTCAATTGCGGTTTGCAGAAACGGAAAGGTTAGTAAATAATTACGTAATTTCAATGAAAATCGTGGTTTTAGTCAAACACTTGTTTTTCGGTTATTTTGGAGATAATAGAAACACGAAAGGGGTTAATAGGCACATGAACAGGTATAATTGGAACAACGCAGGGGTTTTTTGGTTTTAATAAGGGGTAAATTGGAATTCCTAAATAGGGTTGCGAAAACCCTAAACCATAAAAAAAATAGTAAATTAAAGCTAAATTTCATTTCGGTATTCTATGAATAATTTAATTTTCACACCTGTAGCATTTTAATCACGAATTAAAGACCTATTAATCTAAACTTAAAGCAAAATATTATTCCCATGGAAAAGAATGTTGTATGAAACTCCCAATGGAGATAATGTGGTATGAAACTCCTAAGGGAATAAAGTGATTTAAATTTAAAACGTTGAAACTTATTTACTTCTACATTCACCTCGGGCACGGATCTGAATCTGCGGACTATTTTTTTTACTTGCCTTATTTGCTTTTGCTTTTTTCTTCATTCAGACAGGCAATTAAATACAGATAGTGCAACTAGGTACTTTTGATAAAAAATTATAATGTTTCAATGTTTTTCAGAATGCCTCGCTACTACATTCCCAAAGGTGCTAAACGCTTTACCTGCTTAAGTACCTACAATAGTAATATGACTTTTCAAAAATATGAATTTTGTTTTATTAGCACAATAAGTACCTAACACGGTTAGGTAGGTTAAACTAAATGCTAAAAAAAATAGGTAGGTACCTATACCTACTTGTTTTGAAAAGATAGAGTGACAGCCCTAGTGAAAATTCCAATTAACCCCTGTCTCGAACCTATTATCCCCGTCAGGGGTAAATTGGAAACTAGTAGGGTTTTTGTTAAATTTCCCAAAATATTAGAATAAAATTGGCATTTAAAGCAACTTGACATCTAAAAGAGACATCCATACATCCTTAGGTACACCTTAAAATACCCTATGCGTTACAGAAGAAGGTTTAATTTGCAGTTGAAAGTTGAAACTGGACCAATTTACCCCTGTTTACGGTATTTGTTATAACAGCAACAGAAATATGAAATTGTGAAAATTTTAAATTTAGCTATCAATGTTCATGAGATACAGCCTGGTGACAGATGGACGGACAGTAAAGTGTTAGTAATAGGGTCCCGTTGTTACCCTTTTAGTTCGGATAAATTTTGAGTAAAAACAATTTGGGAATAAGAATTTTTATTGCATAAATTGTGTACAATGGATGGTAGGTAGTTTTAAGATTAAGTGACAACAATTTACCAATTGCGGGCATGCAATAAGTACCTACTTATTAAAAGTACTAAAATATAAGAATAGTTATTATAAAACAACATAATACGTAATTAAACTATTCATTCATCAGAATTTTGAAATTTCTTTGAATCTGATACGACGTATCTGGTTCAAAACCATCAATAGCTTTCACTATTTGATCCATAAACATTTCCCCGATATCATTGAGATCGTACCTTTGATTGGTACTCCAAGACCTCAAAGCGTTCAGCGTATCATCCCAAGAAAGCTTATTTTCTTCATTTGGTACCATTTTTTCATCGAAAACATCAATAAATTCAATAAACGCAACAGTTTTATTCACCTCTTTGTCTTTATTTGTAACTTTTAAAGGTTCATTTATATTAACAAGTATATTTCTCATTATGTAGTAAATAGGTTTTAGTATATCAACACCGTAATTCTCAAAGTCACGGAGACCTCTATGGAATTGCTTTTCTGTTTGTACGTCCATATATTTACTGAAATCACGGTTTTTCAGTACTTCCGTCGCAGCGTCGGTTGCTTGTTTTATTTTAGCATCGCCTGAATTTAATATTATATTAAAAGCTTCTATTAGAAAATGCCTGAATCCATTCCCGGATCTGCATATTCCGAATTTCTTACACATTCGTTTGTTTTCAAGATCAATTTTCTTATGTAATTCCTTTTCGAAGAAATTAGGTACGTTGCTTCTGAGTCCATTTGTTTCTACTTTAGATTTAAGATAACCGTTTAGTCTATCAAGTATTTTATTTGATGTTTCTGCCGCATTAAGAATTACCTTTTTCTTTCCCAGCCTAGATTTAATAAGATGATATTTATTTTCCTTAACGAACTCCTTGAATTTTTCGTCGTAACTTCTACTTAAGAGCTTTATTTCGTTTTTGAGTTGGTAATTGTCTATTTTATTTTTTAAATCGTCGAAGACTTTAAGTGTTTGTTTATAAATGTGCTGTATATGTTCAGTTAAAGTAGCATCGTCTTTGACTCTTATTGGTTTAATAAACATGTCGTTGTTGCTTCTTGGAATTATTGTTGTTACTGGAATGTCTGTTGTTGGTTTTCTTGTTGTTAGCTCAGGTTTTTCTGGCTTTTTTGGTTTTTTCTTTTTCTTTTCTTTTTTTGTACTTTTTGTAGTTGATTTTCCTTTGGAGCGAGTTCTTTTAGTAACGTCCTCTATTAGGTCATTGTTTTCAGTTCTTAGTGCTTTATGTTTACTTTTCTTTTTAACTATTTTCTCATGGTAACTTGTTTCCGTACTTACTCCTTTGAGTTTACTTTTCTTTTTAACTTTGTTCTCATGGTCTCTTTTTTCCGTGCCTACTCCCTTAAGTTTACTTTTATTTTTAACTATTTTCTCATTTTCACTTGTTTTCGTACTTACCCCTTTATGTTTACTTTTCTTTTTAACCTTTTCGTAATCACTCTTTTTATGACTTACTCCTTTTCCTTTACTTTTCTTTTTAACTACCTTCTCTTCAATACTTACTCCTTTTTCTTTACTTTTCTTTTTAACTACCTCCTCGAGGTTACTGTCTTCAGTACTTACATCTATATTTTGACTTCTATTTTCAGCTTTGTCCTCAAAGTCACTGTTTTCAGTACTCACTCCTTTTTCTTTACTTTTCTTTTTTACTTCAAATTCATTGTTTGCAGTACTTAAATAATTATCTTGACTATTCTTTTTACCTGTCGTACTGATGTCGATTTCTTCAGTACTTTCGTCTGTAAGGTCACTTTTTTTGTTAGCACCTTCTCTTAAATAACTTTTCTTTGAATTGTCAGTTGCTTTTGTAGTTGAAGTTTCATTTTCTGTTTCGACCTTCAGTTCTACAGAAACAGTTCTGTTTTCTTCATTCGATTCACCGTTATTGGTTTGTATATTTTTTATTAAATTGAATAATTCAGAACCTGCCGCCGCAGCCATGTCATATATATTATGTTTCCTTTCTGCATGATAATGTTTCTCTGGTTGGGGCTGTATTTCGTATTTGTACTTCCATTCTGGTCCCAAATCAATGCTGCCATCTATATCTACTGTCACACCTTTGATATTCGGAGTGGATACTTTAAAAAAATAACTGATTAATAATATTATTTCATGTAACTAACTTAACTGAATATCAAATTTTTATATCTTTTTGAGTGCAATAACCACTCACGCTGAGCGATCGAAAAGCGTTGCCTAAAAATTTGTCGCGAAAAATGAGTCGCCTCGCGCTTGCGCCGTCAATATGATTTTACAGTTTTATTTCATTCTTCTGATAGACAACTATTATAGTTGTATGTATTAAACGAACCTTTCCGAATCTATTTTTTTAAACAATCTTAAAGGTTGCCTGGAAGAGATCGCTTTTAGCGATAAGGCCGCCCATTGTGCCATATTTTTTCATTTTTAGTTTTTTTTTTTGTATATGTATATCTTATAATTTTCTAATTTTTATTTAACTAAATTTATTTTTATTTTTATTTTAATATCATGTAAGTACTTTGTTAGAATTAATTTTGTGTTTTGTTTTTATGGTACAATAAAGTGTTTATCTATCTATCTATCTTAATAATCGTAGATTAATATCGGTCGAGAGAAACAATGAAAAATCACTACATAGTATAAAACAAATCCGCTTTCTCTGTCCCTATATCCCTATGTATGCTTAAATCTTTAAAACTACGCAACGGATTTTGATTAGATAGAGTGATTCAAGAGTAAGGTTTATATGTATAATACATGCATAATATAGCCGTGCGAAGCCGGGGCGGGTCGCTAGTATTAAATAAATCTGACATGGAAAAAACCAGAAGGCCATTTATCGTAAATTGTTTAAATTACATTCCAATGTCATTTCGTTTACAAAAATATTCTTGAGAATATCAAAAGCTGACTTTCGAGGGTATTTTGAGCTACTTTATGGGGATATTTTGTCATCAAATAATATTGCAATTTGAACATTACAAGAATTGGCCTTCAGAATGACGTCAGTAGATTTTCAGGTCAAACAAATGCTTCCCGTTCAGCGTAAGTGGTTTAAGAGAAAAGGGTACCGGGCGGTCTCTCCATACAAACGTAGTCGACTGTTTCCTCCCTGGATAATGACACTAGAGCAAATATATAGGGGCTTAGTCATGGCAGTTATAGGTTTTATGCAACAAAATATTTGCTCTAGTGTCATTATCCAGGGAGGAAACAGTCGACTACGTTTGTATGGAGAGAGCGTCAGTATCTTTAAAAATACAACATTTCATATGTAAGTACTTACGTAAAATCAGAATAAAATGTAACATCACAAAATCGGTGTTCGATTGTACATTTTTTCTTCAATAAATATTTTATTTCAGCAATAAAATTTGAAGTTATTTAATATTTACTGTAAAATTTATTACTTTTACAATATTTCTATAGTATGTGTGGTTTCAAATAAAAAACAATGAAAGAAATTATTTTGAAAAAATAATTTTAACTTACATTGAGTCATCTTATTTCTAAGGAACTGGAAAATCTGCCTTTGGTTGTTTGAACGAATAATATTCTAAATAGAGCGGCTGGCTGGCTTGCATGATATTGACGTGACAACGTTTTATAAATTGGTTTGCCGGGTGACACTTCAAGAAACTGCGTTACGCTCCGCTGACGTTATGCGCTCACAATGAGAGCGAGTGAGAGGCACGCGGGCATGGTTAGCCCGCCTAAGAGCGAGAGAGACAGACATAAAAAGTGAAAGGCACGCGTCCCTTCCACTCGAGCACAGTTGTTGTCACGTAAAACTTTCGCCCGTATACCGACTTTACAGGCAACCAGTTTTTTTTTCTTAAACTTTAGCTAAATTCCAATTAAATTAATTTAACGGGTAGGTATTATAATAATAATAAATATTATAGTTTAATAACCACATGACAAGTACGTAAATGACATTAAATCACTACATAGTATAAAATAAAGTCACTTTTCGCCATCCCTATGTCCCTATGTATGCTTAGATCTTTAAAACTACGCAACGGATTTTGATGCGGTTTTTTTTAATCGATAGAGTGATTAAAGAGGAAGATTTTAGATATGCATAATATAACCGTGCGAAGCCGGGGCGGATCGCTAGTTTATTATTAAGCAGAAATTGTGCGGCGGCGGCGTACTATGATACCTACTTCGTCGTAACTTAATGATAAGAACCCATGGATATAACCCTCATTTCTCCATTTCAAATATTATATTATCCTCAAAAATATTTGTTATCGTGACCTTTGTGAGCATGATCACAAAAAAGAAAAGAAAAATATTAGTTTCTTGTGCCTTCTTCTCATTGGTGGGCGCGTCCCGAACACATATCAACAACAACACATACCTATCAAGTCGGAAAAGGATCGTCACCGTATCGTCTCGCCGTCAACCTAAGGCGCGGAACAAACAGAAGAGGCGAGGTTCGGGTGCAGCGTAGGCTCGTACAGACGATTAAAAACCGTAAAATCATTGCGATAGAGTCTATATTTGTATACGGCACATTTTGTATGAAGCGGCGCGGGCGAGGCGCGGGTACCGCTTGCGCAGTATACAAATATAGACTCTGTCACAACAAACTTACGGTTTTTAATCGTCTGTACGAGCCCGCGCCGCACCCGCACCTCGCCTCTTCTGTGTGTCTTGCGCCTAACGTAAGCACAATACCAAGCGATCAGCAGCTCCGAATCAACTCGGCTACGGTTAGTCAGTATCCGAACGTGAAGTGCGAACGAGAAATTATACGACTAAAACTCGATTGTATCAGTTAAAATAGTTTCATTAAAAGTAATCATAAATAATTTATTAATATTTAACGGGGGCCGGAAGTTTTCTTTGTCAGCGATATTATTCAATTTAATAGGTAGCTTGTTTGGACTTCGCGTGGTACTTTTGTATCATATACTAAAACCTTCCTCTTGAATCATTCTATCTATTAAAAAAAAGAGTTTTAGATGAAAAAAAAAATAGTCGGACGACAAATAGTCGTCCGACATTTGTCGTCCAACAAATAGTCGTCCGACATTTGTCGTCCGTCAATAGTCGTCCGACAAATAGTCGTCCAACATTTGTCGTCCGTCAATAGTCGTCCGACATTTGTCGTCCGTCAATAGTCGTCCGTTAAAAAATACCATATGTACGTCTTAATACACTCACAGCCAAATTAAAAACAGTAGGCCCAGGCATACATTTTCGCCGCGCCGTAGAGAGGGGATAGCTGTCTACTCTCCATCCGTCTTACGCTTTTTCGATCAGGTCACGTGTCCTGACGCGAGTTTAAGATTTTATACCCATTACAGAAAAAGTGCTCAACGCCGCTAAAGAAGTTTTCACTTCAAAAACCGCATCAAAATCCGTTGCTTGGTTTTAAAGATAAGCATACAAAGGTACAGACAGTGGGAAGCGACTTTGTTTTATACTATGTAGTGATACATACTACGGCATCTGAGTTAGTAAATAGGTTGTACTTATCTAAATTTTTACTTTTAATTTAATAAAAATATAACTTAATATTTTTTTATATAAACTCTGCAGGGGTCCATACGCCAACGACCTTGGTACACAACCTACTAAATAGTTACTACTGGCACCGGTCGCCTGCGTTGGTGAAAATTGTTGATTGTTACGAGTGTGTTTTGTTTTTCTCAAAAGTGCTGAGATGATTGTAGGTGAGATTTTTACCGACATTTTGGTGTGATTTTGAGCTAAACATTTCCTATAGTTTTGAAGCTAACCTAAAATTAAGAATTAAACTAGTCTAGCTTTGAAATGACAAGGAATTTTTCGTCTCAAATTACCCCAAAATATCGGTAAAGATCTCGCCTACACTTCCATCTCAGCACTTTTGAGATAAACAAAACACATTCGTTACAATCAACAAAGTTAAAAGTTAGTTGTAAGCGACTGGTATTTCTTATGCACGTTGCGTTTGGCAACATAAGCAGCCTTAACCCGTTCGGGCAACTCACGACTTCTCAGATACTTAAGCCCGTAATCACAAACAGTAGGTACCTACTTAAGTTGCTCTTGGATAAGTAAACGCACTGCGCTAAAGGCCCTATGATTGGTCAATTTTGTGATGCTCTTTTCACTCTAGCAAATCAGCGTGTTATTTGCGGCTCTATGCGTTCGTGAGCACTATGCAAACGGGTGTTATTATTCTATAACTACCCATTTGGCACAATGGTCACCATGCCGGACTGCCAAACACGGGGTTGATTCCCGCCTCAGACATGTATTTATGCTTAGATATTTGTCTGTGTTCTGGTTGTTTCTATGTATTATATTTACAAAACAAAAGTATATATAAGTAGTATATCCATTATCTAGCAACCATAACAGAAGTCTAGTTACTTAGTTTGGGGCTAGACGGCGATGTGTGGAATGTCCTGCAATATTTATTTATTTATTATCTCTTATTTGTATGTATACTATGTCTTGTGTTTAAATAAATTATATTCTATTTTATTCATAATTTACATATTTTCAGACGGAAAAGCTCCTTTTGGTCCCTCAAACCAATAGTATCCTAAATTATGAATATCTTCCAGTTTCCAATGGTAACGCTTGGGCAAAAATGTTTGCAAACGACTAGCCCTTCTTGCTTTAATAGCCTTAGGCTTTACGACTCTATGTCCTTGAAGGTACTCGTATCTTTCAGAGGGCTTCTTTGGTCCCGTCTCAAAGGAATCTGATGTGTCAATTTCATCCATTTCGTTTTCTACATCGGAATCATATTTTGCGTCTTTCTTTTTAATCTTTTCGACAGACGATATTTCTTCAGCGCTTTCTTTACTCGATTTAGCAGCCTTTTCAGAGCTGTCAATTTCGGAATCGCTCGATTGTTTCTTGGGTTTCTTCCTTTCCTTTTTCGTTTTTTTATTTCTAACAATTTGAAATCGTTTCGGTTTTTTATTTTTGGGTTTCTCCTCGCTCTCTGACTTTTCTGCAGATGAATCTGCATCGGAATATCTCGATCTTTTTTTATTTCTGAATTGATTCGGTCTGTTGTTGTGGTAGTGTTGAATAAAATTGCCCCTTCTTAATGTACTAATTTCTTTTGGTTTTGGTTTATTAAATATTTTAGTAAAAGTTCGTTTTCCGGTTGAGATTGGCTTGGGATAATCTTCTTCCTCGAAAAAATCCATATAATCTGACGAATAAAGTGGTTTATGGTTTTCAGTACATTTGGCAGTTGATTTCTTTTTCGTTTTAACCTTCGAGTTCCCACCTCTTCCATATTTTGAGGAACAAAATAAATCTTTTGAATTAAATTCGCATTTATTATTGATAATCTCATAAATAGTGCAGCAGTTATTTCTTGTCCTTTCACTTTCCCAGAAATCATCGGCATAGTCTTGTGAAAAATTTATAGCTGACGTCCGGTTGTCATCCATTTCTTTGTTCAAATTTGAGCCAGATACTTGGCTTGTTCTAAATTGATTTAGGTCATCTGAATTAAGATTGCATTCATTGTTGATTATATCATTTAAAGAACAAGGCAGGCGATCAATTTTCGTACTAGTAGTTCTAAGGAGATCAACAACATCATCTTGTGAAAATTCTTTTGCTGGCGTCGGTTTTTCATTTATTTCTTTGTGCAAATTTGAGTCAGAAAATTGTCTTGTTTTTATTAGATTTAGGTCATCAGAATCAAGATTGCATCCATTGTTGATTATATCATATACAGAACAAGGGAGGAGATTATTTTTTGCACTTGTAATTCTAAGGGAATCACCAACATAATCTAGTGAAAATCGTTTTGCTGACTTCGGTATTTCATTTCTTTGTTTGTCCAAATTTAAGTCGGAAAATCTGTTTGTTTCTAATTTATTTAGGTCATTTGATGGATTGCATTTATTGTTAATAATATCACTTTTGGAACAAAGCGGGGTATCGATTTCTTCACTTCTAATTCTAAAGAGATCATCAACATAATCTTTAGAAAATCCTGTTACATTTTTAGCTCTCCAGAAATCATTACCTGATGTTGATTTTTTAATTTTATATTTTACCGATTTTGAGTCAGGAAATTGGCTTTTTTCTAATTGTTTCAACTCATCTGATTTGAGCACGCATTTATTATTAATAAAATCATCTATAGTACAAGATCTCCATAGATCATCGACATAATTTTCGTCATATTTTAAGTTAGAAAACAGATTTGTTTCTAATTGTTTCAGGTCATCTGATTTAAGCTTGCATTTATTATTAATAAAATCATTAACAGTACAACTACTTGCATCTCTTCCAATTCCCCAGAATTCATCAATATAATCCTGTGAAAATTCATTATTATCATAAATATTAGAATTTAATTGTCTTTTATTTATATGTTTCGCTAAAATGCCATATAATTTGTTTCCATTGTCCGGTTTTATTGTTATATAACCGCATTTGTGTTTCTCCATAGGTATTCCGAACATGCTCCCGAATCTTTGGCAGTAGAATTTTTTTTTTTGTATGTGACTCAGCTTTACTCTGGCTTTTGGTTGAGGTTTTATAACTTCTACGGGTCCGTTTACATCATAATCATTGTAGAAGTAGTCATGGTCAGAGATTGGGATAAATTGTTCAGGTACGTCCGCTTTCAGTACTTCAGCTGAGTGGGTTTTCTTGGCTGAAATACGATACAAATTATGAATAGAATAAAATTTATTTATTTGCAATAAAAACGTTAGCGAGCTTAGTCCTTCCTTCCATTGTCCCTACACTCAGTGAGCTAAGTTTTTACCTCAGCACACTCATGGGAACTAAGTTTTTACCTCAGCACACTCATGTGAGCTAAGTTTTTACCTCAGCACACTCATGTGAGCTTAGTCTGTACCTCAGCACACTTATGTGAGCTAAGTTTTACTTCAGCACACTCACGTAAGGTAAGTTTTTACCTCAGCACACTTATGTAAGGTAATTTTTTACCTCAGCACACTCATAGGAGCTAAGTTTTTACGTCAACACACTCATGTGAGCTAAGTTTTTACCTCAGCACACTCATGTGAGCTAAGTTTTTACCTCAGCACACTCATGTGAGCTAAGTCTGTACCTCAGCACACTTATGTGAGCTAAGTTTTTACTTCAGCACACTCACGTAAGGTAAGTTTTTACCTCAGCACACTCATGGGAGCTAAGTCTTTACCTCAGCACACTCATAGGAGCTAAGTTTTTACCTCAACACACTCATGTGAGCTAAGTTTTTACCTCAGCACACTCATGTGAGCTAAGTTTTTACCTCAGCACACTCATGTGAGCTAAGTCTTTACTTCAGCACACTAACGTAAGGTAAGTTTTTACCTCAGCACACTCATGGGAGCTAAGTCTTTACCTCAGCACACTCATAGGAGCTAAGTTTTTACCTCAACACACTCATGTGAGCTAAGTTTTTACCTCAGCACACTCATGTGAGCTAAGTTTTTACCTCAGCACACTCATGTGAGCTAAGTCTGTACCTCAGCACACTTATGTGAGCTAAGTTTTTACTTCAGCACACTAACGTAAGGTAAGTTTTTACCTCAGCACACTCATGGGAGCTAAGTCTTTACCTCAGCACACTCATAAGAGCTAAGTTTTTACCTCAGCACACTCATGTGAGCTAAGTTTTTACCTCAGCACACTCTTGTGAGCTAAGTCTTTACCTCAGCACACTCATGTGAGCTAAGTTTTTACCTCAGATAGATAGATAACTTTATTTGTATAACACAAGAGTAAACAGAACACGATATACACAAAGTAAAGTAGTAGCTAGAAAGTATAAGTTGCACAAATGGGCGGTCTTTTTAATTTTTTTATCGCTGAAAGCGACTTCTTCCAGGCAACCTTTGGATGGAAAATAACTGATTAAGCTTAGCACACTCATGTATGGTAAGTTTCTACATTAGCACACTCATTCACATGAACACACATGGGTGTGCTTAGCTTACACTAATGTGTACTAAGTTTTTACGTCAGAACACTCATGTGACGTAAGTTTTTGCCTCAGCACACTCATGTAAGGTAAGTTCTTACATCAACAAACTCATTCACATGAGCACACATGGGTGTGCTTAGCTCACACTAATGTGTACTAAGTTTTTACGTCAGAGCACTCATGTGACGTAAGTTTTTCCCTCAGCACACTCATGTAAGGTAAGTTCTTACATCAACAAACTCATTCACATGAGCTCACATGGGTGTGCAATGTGTACTAAGTTTTCATCTCAGCACACTCATTCACATAAGCTCACACTCATGTGAACTAAGTTTTCTTCTCAGCACACTCGTGTGAGTAAGTTTTTACCTCAGCACACTTATGTAAGGTAAGTTTTTACCTCAGCACACTCATTCACACGAGCTCACGTGGGTGTAGCTCACACTCATGTGAACTAAATTTTTAACTTAGCACACTCACGTAAGGTAAGTTTTTACCTCAGCACACTCATGTAAGGTAAGTTTTTACATCAGCACACTCAGGTGATGGTTTTTTTTAGTTTGTTTGTCACATTAGCGTATTAGATGTTTAATGAATTAGACAGATTTTGGCATAGACTTGATTTTATTTTACTGCTTCCAATTGCGGGCTTTTTTTCCTTTATCAGAAGCCCGCGGTCTCACCCGCGTAAGTCCCGTTCCCAATTTTACTTTTTATCTCGTTATTTTGTCACACAAAAATAGAAAAAAAAAAATAAAAAAATGTAGGATTCCCCATACCTAGAACTGAAACACAAAAAATTGTTTTCATCATACCCATACGTGTGGGGTATCTATGGATAGGTCTTCAAAAATGATATTGAGGTTTTTAATAACATTTTTTCTAACTGAATAGTTTACGCGAGAGCCACTTGCAAAGTAGTAAAAATTGTGTGTCCCCCTGTAACTTCTAAAACAAGAGAATGATGAAACTAAAAAAAATATATGGTATACATTACCATGCAAACTTCCACCCAAAATTGGTTTGAACGAGATCTGGTAACTATAGCATAGCGCTCCGCGGTATCAACCGCGTAACTCGATTTGTCTGATGTGTTTGCAGCTTTAAATACAACAAAATATTACTTACAAATAAAACACAGAATTAAGGCAATATTGACAATTTCCAGTCTCATTTTGTAATCGAAAATTCTTCAATTTCTTCAACACGATATCTTTATGAAAATAATTCATTTTATCGTTAAATTCATGTTTTTAATAACAGAAATTTCGCAGTCGTAAGAGTCTAACAACGAATTTAATTTGTAAAAGTCATAAATTGTTTCAATGTTAATTTCAATGACACGGGTTTATTTGATAAGGATTTTTTATTGCTTTTAAAAAGTTAATCGAAATTAATATGGAAAGGAAATTTATTATGTTAATCGACCCAGTTGGCACAATGGCAGCACAATGGTCACCATGCCGGACTGCCATACACAGGGTTGCGGGTTCGATATTTTTCTATACTAATATTATAAAGCTGAAGAGTTTGTTTGTTTGAACGCGCTAATCTCAGGAACTACAGAGTATGCGTCATAAGTCCACTATCAGTTTACTACAAACACCTTCTAAAATACGTTACACACAAACATAAATACTTGAATTAAATGTACTCAGTGTGATTATTATTTGTCAACGTGTTAGCTATGTGTTTAGTTGTGTGAGTGGTATATGCCATCACCCGCTACACCAACCGACGCGACGTGGGTTCGATCCACAGGGTAGTCTTAAAAACTAAGTTAGGATGTGTGCCTTCGGAACGCGCCCACCAATGAGAAAGCACAAGAAACTCATGGGGTTTTTTTTTCATGTGATGACGCCCACAAAGGTCAATATTGTCAGAATTGCAGACCCACCGTAGAGCTCCAAAACTGAGTTTTTTTTTACCCAAGATTCTAGCTGTCCCGGCAAACGTTTTTTGCTATTTACAAAAAAAAACCTAAAGGAAACAAAATAAAAAATAGATAAGTAGTAGCCGATTCTCAGACCAACTGAATATGCATATAAAATGTCGTAAAAATCGGTCAATCCGTTTCGAAGGAGTATAGTAACATGTCACGAGAATTTTATATATTAGACTAGCGACCCGCCCCGGCTTCGCACGGCTATATTATGCATGTATTATACATATAAACCTTCCTCTTGAATCACTCTATCTATTAAAAAAACCGCATCAAAATCCGTTGCGTAGTTTTAAAGATTTAAGCATACTAAGGGATATAGGGACAGATAAAGCTACTTTGTTTTATACTATGTAGTGATTGATGTATTGATGATTGATATTGGTTATTTGAATAAAAACATTTCAAAAATCATCGATTTATATTTCAAAAATAGTAATTTTAGAACTCTACGATGGGTCTGCAATTCTGAATTCGACCGTACAATAGGGTGTAAAAAAAGAGGTTTTAGTATTTATTTTTAACTTTATTGAATAACCATCTAATTTTTTACTCTAATAATATTTACAAGTTACTTGAGGGACTGTCACAGGCCCCCGCCAAAATTAAAAAAAATAAGTTGGAAATATGTTTTTTTTTGTAACCAGCGAATTTAGAAAAAGCGACTGCTGGGTCATTTTTGGAAAGAAGTTCCTTATCGGGGAGAAAAGATGTTACGCGTTAGGAAAACGTGAAACGAAAAACCGTAAAAGAAACGAATCTCCCTTAGATATATAAAAAAGGTAATTACTTCGTTCCAAAAGCGTGTCCCATGTTCATAATTTTTTCTAATTTTTTGTATTTGGCCGGAGAACATTTATGACATACCAACAAAATACAAAATACATACAACAGTTTTTTTTAGATAAGTACATTTATTTACAAAAATAATAACTTTTGACATAATTTTCTCCTAAACCATTTAATTTTGGGAGTTACTACTCTTGAATCGATTTCATTTAGAAGATGAATAGTAAAATCGAGTGTAAACAAAATGCATTGTTTTATTTTTCGTAGAACTCATTTTTTAGGGTTCCGTGCCTAAAGGGTAAAAACGGGACCGTATTACTAAGACTCCACTGTCTGTCTGTCTGTCACCAGGCTGTATCTCATGAACCGTGATAGCTTAGATTAGACAGTTGAAATTTTCAGATTTTTTTTGCGAATCATTGCGAGCCCTTTATCTTTTTAAGCTATTGCATAGCTGTTATCGCGGCGACCGAATCAAGAAATTCCGTAACGAAAATAAAAACTAACACCCCCCACTCCGCCTACCATGTAGCTCGGCCGAACGTTCGCTTAACGTGTATGTATATGGTACGGCTGTACGAAGCTCGCACGATGCAATAGCTTTATTTTTTTGCAATGATTGGTCCCTGAATCGCTTATGAGCCAAGTTTTAATGGGACCTACCATTGCAAAATATAGGAACACTAGCTGCCCTACGCGGTTTCACCCGCGTAACTCCCGATCCCGTGGGAATATCGGGATGTAATAGCTATCCTATCTCTCAAGTTGGATCGAACTGCACATGGTGTGCGAATTTTATTATAATCGGTTAAGTGGTTTAGGAGTCCATTGAGGACAAACATTGTGACACGAGATTTATATATATTAAGATAAGGGCGCGTTCACATATACGTACGTTTTTACAGGATCCTTTTTAACGGATCCGTTGCTACTGGAGATAGTATTCACACAGCATATAAAGGATCCTTTTTAACGGATCCGTCGCTACTATTCGATATGGATCCGATCAACGGATCAGTATACCTACTGGATCCGAAATACTGTATTATGTGTGAACTGGCTCATACAACTACATACGCTAATAACACATACGTTTAAACGGACCTGTAAAACGGATTGCTGCTTATTTTGTCGGATCGGTATTTTCTACTGGATCCGGAATACTGTATTATGTGTGAACTGGCTCATACAACTACATACGCTAATAACACATACGTTTAAACGGACCTGTAAAACGGATTGCTGCTTATTTTGTCGGATCGGTATTTTCTACTGGATCCGGAATACTGTATTATGTGTGAACTGGCTCATACAACTACATACGCTAATAACATACACGTTTTAACGGACCTGTAAAACGGACGTTATATGTGAACGCACCCTAAGACCTGAAACGCCACTTCCTGGGTCAATAATTATAAATCCCAACCAACTTCATCCCAACTCACGAAAATTTCATCAAAGTCGGTCAAATATTATCCAGTTTTTGGAAGACACCGCACAGCGATTTTTATACATTGTATGTGATGTGCCCCTACCTAAATGTGGGTCCAAGTTTAACAAAAAAAAAAATTGAAAATCGAAAAATAAGGATTGATTGAAGTTTGAGAAATATACCTTCCTTTCAAAATGAAAATATATTAGGGTATTTTTTCCAAACTAAACAGGGATGAATTTATAACCTCCTCCTTTTTTGAAAACGGTTAAAAAGAGTAAAGAATGCATAAAGAATGACATTTTTTTTTTCATTAGACAGGGTGAATTTTATAAACGGGTTTTTAGGGCTATAACCTAACCTAAACTATAAGATATAGCGCGAATACTGAAAGGAGTTGTGTGCCCGATTTTGACAAAAACTAAAACTGCATCATTCGATATTTAGAAAGAAATTATACACTAGCCAGGAAAAACAAGTTAACTAAAGAAAAAATAACATTCTTAATTTTTCCCTTAGGCCGTTTTAGAAACCAAAGGTTCGATACTAGTTTCGAAAACAAAATTTTGTATTAAAAAATTGTGAGGAAAAACAAAAAAGAGGTTATTTTCTTTTATTTGCCATACTTTGTTTTTTTTCCAAGAATTGATCTTTATCAGCAACACTATCGATTGGTATAAAAATATATGTGATTCATTTCTTTCAAAATAAACAGGTTCGATTGTCGGTAACAACTCCTTTCAACATTTTTACTTATCAGTTTAGGATATAGCCCTGAAGTCCCACGTAAAAAATTCACCCTGTATAAAAATTCACTCTATATTTCACGAATTTCATCATTTTTCCATATGTTTATTTCGTATAAGCATCATTTTTACTTAAAATTTGATATACAGTAACTAATTCATCTTTTTTCCCATCATATTCATCTATATATTGTATGTTTGAATCAGATATTGTATCCATTTCAGAATTTATATCCGTTGACTCCGATGTAACACTATTGACTGACTTCGGTGATTCAACGGCTAAACATTTAGGTATTTTAGTTAATTTAGGTAGTATTATAGGTATTACATTATTTGTTTTAGTTATATCATTATTTATTTCATTATTTGGAAGCGTTTCTGTAATTATATCTTCTGTAGATTCTATTTTTTGTAGTGTATTTTCTTCTGTTATATTAGTATTTTCTTTTGTGTTTATTTCTTTAGTTTTTGAATTTTCTTTTGTGTTTATTTCTTTATTTTTATCTTCATTGTTTTCTTGTTCTGGTGCTAGATTATTATTAATCTTACTATGTTGTAGTAAATCAAGATATGCCTTTTTAATTTTCGATACGTCGTTGGATTTCCTATTAGATTTTTTCTCTGGTGTTTTTTGTGAATTAATATTTGTTTTTATATTATGTTCTATAACGATTTTATTACGTGGATTCTGTTTGATTATTCTCGGCCTTTTAGATTTTAAATTGTAATAGTGCGGCAACTGATGTTTTTTAGGTGATAATATCCTGTTTGATTTCCTTGGGCTTGTAGCCTTTTTATTGGGACTGTTTAATGCTTTACTTTCTATTGAAATTTTATTATCAGTTTTTTGATTCTCATTATCTGTATTTTTAATACCGTTATCGTTAATTACTGTTTTATCAGTTTTTGTTTGTATTTTTTCGTTTTTAGACTTATTTGTATTTGATTGTGCTACAGATCTTTTAGTAGCATCTTTCACTTCATCAAAATTACGAATAATTTCATTTTCTTTGTCTATATTTTGTTTTTTAATAGGTATATCAATACTCTGCAATGATTTTATTAGGTCTTCACCGTCAACACTTAATTCGGAACCATCTGAGCTTATTTTCCTTTTTTTATTACTTAATTTTTTAGTATTCTCCGTTTTTACTGAATTATTTTTCAATGAGCTTAATAGGTTTTCTAATTTTAATCTTTTTTCGATTAATTCTTTGTTTCCGAAAGTTTTTGTTGCTGCAGTCAGTTCTGTGTGAGTATTTAGTGTTTTTGCATTTGGCTGTGTTTTTGTACAGTCTTCAGTTTGAGGATTGTCTTGATTTTGAAAGTGGCCGATGGATTCTGAAAATAGAAATAAGAACTTGTTTTTGGAACAGAAAAGCTTCTTTAAGGTGAAAGGGTACCTGCGCTTTCTCCATACAAACGTAGTCGACTGTTTGCTCCCTGGATAATGACACTAGAACAAATATTTTTGTGCCATAAAACCTATAACTGCCATGACTATGGCTATTCAAAAAATAGGGGCATGGTCATGGCAGTTATAAGTTTTATGCACCAAAAATATTTGCTATAGTGTCATTATCCAGGGAGAACACAGTCTACTACGTTTGTAATAGTTTGTATGGAAAGAGCCCCAGGTATCTTAAATTAAACTATAAGTATGACCGTCTAGCGCTGTGTTTAGTGGTACTTTCCGAAGCTTATGGGGCATGTATTAAATGAAGTAGACCAGCACCTTTACTACCCTCTCAGCTTAGTCGACCATGTCCAGAGAAAAGAACTTGTCATACGTCTGGAGTCTGGAGACAACTAAGCGGAACCCTTATAGATTCGCCATGTCTGTCTGTTTGCCGTATGTCACAGTCACTTTTTTCCGAAACTATAAGAACTATCCTGTTGAAACTTGGTAAGTAGATGTATTCTGGGAACAGCATTAAGATGTTCATACAAAAAAAGAAAAAAAAACTTACTTAGAACTCAAACTAAAAAAAAAAAACATCAATCCTATACGTGTGGGATATTTATGGATAGGTCTTCAAAAATGAGGTTTCTAAAATCATTTTTTCTAAAGTGAATAGTTTACGCGAGACACTTCCAAAGTGGTAAAAAGTGTCCCCCCCCTCCTACAACTTCTAAAATAAGAGAATGATGAAACTAAAAAAAAAATATATGATATACATTACCATGCAAACTTCCACCCAAAATTGGTTTGAAGTTTGAACGAGATCTGGTAAGTAGTTTTTTTTTAATACGTCATGAACCGTAAACCGCTATTTACCCTTCATTCATGTATTTTTACCACTAGCGCCATCTATTTTTTTTGTATTATGTGATGATAATTGTACGGAACCCTTCGTGCGCGAGTCAGACTCCCACTTGACCGGTTTTTTTTTGTGAATATTCGTTAGGTCTGAGAATAGAGCGGTGTTGGCTTAGTGGTAGATACCTCGACTTTTATTCTGAAGGTCTCGGGTTCTAATCCAGGCCGGCCGTGCACCAATGTATTTTTCTTAAGAAAAAATTATGTGCGCTAACTGACATTGCTCTTACGGTGAAGGAAAACATCGTGATGAAACCCGCGTCTTAGTTGGCTACAGATGTATTGACAAGTTCTCTCCTCTGGACATGGTCGACTAAGCTAAGAGGGTAGTAGGTGCTGGGCAAGCCTACTCCATCTTCACGCAAAAAGGACCCAATTAAAAAGGGTCTAATCGCGGAAAACAGCCCGTATACAAGTAAGTAAGTAGGTCTGAGAATCGAACAACATTACATACCTTCAATATAATTAGCATTAGGTGGATCCTCCCACCAGACAGGACTTGGACATGTCAGTATCTCCATGAAATCCTCATCCGTTAGCGATACCTCATTTATAAGTTCCTCGATTCCTTCCGTTTGAGGACCGGACTCAGATTTCGGGTCCTTAAGTTTCTGGTTAACTTTGACGGCTAATTTAGACTTAGTTTTAGGGTCTTCAGCATCCTTTGGGGTATTTTTGGGATCTGGATCAGTTATCGGGTCATTCTTGGGGTCTGGATCAGTTATTGGGTCATTTTCTGGCCCATTTTTGTAGAATGTATTTTTGTAATCTTTTATCTTATGAATAATGGAAGATGGTATCATATCTTCGAAGCTGATGTCGTTTGAACTGGTTTCAGGTGAGGGGGTTTCAGTTTTCTGTTTTTTGAGACAGCCAGCATCTGGAAAATTAAATAATTAATATTGTAGGACATTCCACACATCACCATCTAGCCCTAAGCTTAGTAACTAGATGTTATGGGTGCTAGACAATGGATAAATATATACTTATATACATAGAAACAACCGGACCACAGACAAATATCTAAGCATAAATACCTTGTCTGAGGTAGGAATCGATCCCGCAACCCTGTGTTTGGCAGTCCGGCACTGGGTCGTAGATGTCTGAAATATCTTTCCCAGTACAAAATATATCGACATACAAATCGAACCAATTTATAAATTAGTTTAAATGATAGCATACAAATTGCTATCTGCTAAGAAAGGAATTTTTGGAAATACAACACATACCCACCCCAACGATATACCCGCGTAACTCCCGATCCCGTGGGAATATCGGGATACAAAGTACCCTATGTTACTGTCAATGAATCAATGTATCCTCGTACCAAGTTTCATCTAAATCGGTCCAGTAGTTTCGGAGCATATTCAATTGAAACAAACAATCGAGTCTTTTCTCTTTAGCTGCGCCACGCGGTTTTGCCGGTCTTTTTAAAAGTGATATTGCACAGAATACATAATATCTATTTATAAAAATAAATGCCACTTTTCGTTGTAATTTTATAACCCACTACGCCCCGGCTTCGCACGGGTTATATTATGCATGTATTATATATAAACCTTCCTCTTGAATCACTCTATCTATTTAAAAAAACCGCATCAAAATCCGTTGCGTAGTTTTAAAGATTTAAGCACACATAGGGATATAGGGACAGAGAAAGCGACTTTGTTTTATACTATGTAGTGATGAAGTGATGAAGAACGGGCTCACCTATCCAAACCAAATGTTTAAGCTTTGTTCGGACTATTTAGTAGATGGTTATGTGAAGTTTGCACAAAATCGTTCGAGCGCTTCTTCATTTATCACATTTTTGAATCGATTTGTATGAATTTTTTATATGGCAAAACAACGTTTACCGGTACAGCTAGTTTACTATAAACTACAACTATTATCAGCCCTTTTTAGCCCTTTAGAGGCCGAATTCACAAAAATCAAAAATCCGGATTCCAGCGACGCTAAAGGACATGTTCTTCTCGGCAGATTGGCCGCCGGCATTGTATACCGACGCTATAGGGAGGCGAGATCGAAGACAGAAAACCCTAAAACTTATTTTTATATTACTAGCGACCCGCCCCGGCTTCGCATGGCTATAGTATGCATTTATTATACATATAAACCTTCCTCTTGAATCACTCTATCTATTAAAAAACCGCATCAAAATCCGTTGCGTAGTTTTAAAGATCTAAGCATACAAAGGGACATAGGGACAGTGAAAAGTGACTTTATTTTATACTATGTAGTGATATTATCTATATGTATGTTAGTCTGTAAGGTATCTATTTTATACCTGAAATAAACTATTTATTATCTTCTATACATATAAAATGCTTTGTCCTGACCGACTGACTGACTGACTGTAGAGACTTGAAATTTGGAGGGTGTGTTCTTTGTATGACGTAGGCATCGGATAAGAAAGGATTTTCCGAAATTCTACTCCTAAGGGGGTGAAAAAGGGGGGCAAACTTTGTATGGGACAATATACAAAATCCTTTTTCAGTGCTCCCTTACGTCGCCAAAGGATACCCCATGCGAAGTTACAAACTCGTGGCGTTGTATTTTCTAAAACTTCTTGATAAGTAAGCCTATTTTCTCTATAGATTAGGAAAGTAGGAACTTTTCTTACCTTTTTTAGGAGTACGTCTCTTTCTCTTATTTGTGGCAGCGACAACTTTATAGTCGTGTCGCGGTTCCAGTACAATTTTCTTTGAATCAACTTTCCTTTTAAGTTTGTCCGGATAATATTCAACGTCTGCGTTATCCGGTTTCTCTTTTGTGATTGGTTTATCTTGTACCTAATTTTAAAAAAATGTGGATTTAATTATCATCTATACATATAAAATGCTTTGTCCTGAATGACTGACTGACTGATTGATGGATCACCGTACAGCCTAAACCGCTGATCGTAGAGACCTGAAACTTGGTGGGTGTGTTCTTTGTATGACGTAGGTAGCGGATAAGAAAGGATTTATAGAAATTCTACCCCTAAGGGTGACAAACGCGATTCCTTGGGCCATTTTCGACTTCTACGCAGACGAAGTTGCGGGCAAAAGCTAGTTATTTTATATATACATGTAAAACTTTTTGAAATTTAAAAGAATGAGACAAACCTTTGATACCTTTGAACCCTGTTTTACGCAATAAGACCCTTTTTAATTGGGTCCTTTTTGCGTGAGGATGGAGTAGACTATGCCCAGCACTTACTACTCTCTCAGCTTAGTCGACCATCTCCAAAGGAGAAAACTTGTCAACACTTCTGGAGCCAACTAAGCCGCAGGTTTCATTACGATGTTTTCCTTCACCGTAAGAGCAATGTAAATTAGTGAACAAATATTTTGCTTAAGAAAAAAATCATCGGTGCACAGCCGGGATTTGAACCCACGACCTTCATAATGAAAGTCGTGGGAAGTTTAAGAAAGAAGTTTAAATTACATACCTGTGTTTTTTGTTCCTTTTTCACATTCAAAGGCCTCAATTGCTCAAGATATAACTTTTTATTGTTAATATTCTTCGGCAGCTTCTTGGATGTGATTTTAATCTCTTTTATGTTCGGTATGAGCTTCTTTAGAGTGCTGGTGAGGGAGGTGATGGTGCATTTCTGGTGTGGTTTCTTAAATTGTATTTGTACTGGTTTGCCAGGTTTTATTTTGGGTACGATGGAGGCCATGGTGTTCTGCGGAAAGATAAATTAACAATGTATACTAATATTATAAAGAAGAAGGATTTTTTTGTTTGTAACAAATAGGTTTGGTATGAGGATACATTGATTCATTGGGAATAAAACATAGTATAAAACAAAGTCACTTTCTCTGTCCCTATATCCCTATGTATGCTTAAATCTTTATAAGTACGCAACGGATTTTGATGCGGTTTTTTTTATAGATAGAGTGATTCAAGAGGAAGGTTTATATGTACAGTACAAGCATAATATAGCCGTGCGAAGCCGGGACGGGTCGCTAGTTAAGAATGAAATTAATAAAATTTTGGAGACCCCAGCACAGAGTTTGGGACAACCCGTTTTGAAAAGTATTTGTAGTTAATAATAGAGTATGGTCAGCTGCATAATTGCAGACTCACCGAAGAGCTCCAAAACAGCTGTTATAAGAATGTTTTCAACGCAAGCAAGATTTTAGACACCTGCTTTAGTTGAAGTTAAAAGTCTTCTAACTCATCAATTTATCAAACAAAAATGATTAGAATGGAAACATTCCAATAATAGTAATTTTCGAACTCTACCGGGGGCTGCAATTATGCAGCCGACTACCTGAATAAGAATTTCTGCAAAGAGTTACAAAGATCGCCTAATAGTCTTGATAATAGCCCTTAATAGCTTGTTACCGATCCACTTGAACTTAAGTTCAAAGATATATTAGATGTACGCTTCAAAAATTTAAAAAATTCTGCACCGATCGAGCTGAAATTTTAGGGCTTATACACACGTCCCGATTTGGTCGGGTCCGACATCAGTCATTATAAATATTGCAAGACATTCCACTCATCGCCATCTAGCGCCAAGCTAAGTAATTAGACTTGTGTTATGGGTGCTAGGCAGCAGATACAGCACTTATATACTTTTCTTTTGTAAATATATACCTACTTATAATACATAGAAACAACCAGACCACAGACAAATATTATCTAAGCATAAATACATGTCTGAGGCGGGAATCGAACCCGCAACCCTGTGTTTGGCAGTTTAGCATGGTAACGATTGCCTGTCTGTCTGAATTACACCTGGCTATTGGTTATGTAGTTCTATTTTTTTGGTAAGAATGTGGTAGGTAAGTACCTACCTATACTTTTCATCAAACCCACTAAGTAGAAACTGAATTATTATCAAAGACACGAACACGGGTAAAATTGCGGGGCGTAGCTAGTTGCAAATATTTCGGTATTTTTTTTACGTTTTCGCTAATATTTTAATTTATTACAAGCTTTTTGGATTTTTAACTCCAAGAACTTTTTTTATAACTCCATGTCAACGTCGCTAGATGGCGCTGTTTTAAATTTTTACGACCACCTACACAAGGCGATGGCTGGGCGTTTAATTTACTAACAAAATGTAAAAAAAACTAACTAAAATTATATAATTCAGAGACTAGAGTTTATTTTAGGTTGATTTAGATATAATCTACTAATATTACAGCAAAAATAAGTAAAACAACATGTGGGTAACTGAATTCAATTTTAATTATATCTATCTCGCTCTAACCACGCCGGAGTGAAAGGGAGAGTATATAAAATTTATCAAATAATTATTGATGGGCATTATTTCTGATACAGTATCATCTTACAGCTTTAACAATACTACAAAAATCATTTAACACAAAAACAGCAAAGGTTTTTGTCAAAGAAATTGTAATTTACGCCTGACCTAGGCTTCGTACTCACCAAGTCAAAATCTTGAGTTTTATCTTGGTTCCGCTGACGAACACCAAAGGCACAGTTTAGGTACTGTTGAAAATCACAATAACAACAAATATTGTAGTAATTAACTGTTAAATATAGTTTAATTAATGTTTAACAGCTCGTAACTAGGTCATTATTTTCAAAATTGAATAAATTCTTCGCAAAATGATACACCGTTCGAGCAACGAAGAATGTTGATAGTGAAGTCCTACACATTTTGTAGATGTAATCGATTTAGTTACGACAAAATCGATTAATCGATGTTTTCAAGAAATATTTATACAAAACAAAAAAACTAATTTAGATAAGAAAGTTTAAAATTATTCGTTAGTGCGGTTTATTATTATTAGGTAGGTATTAATAAATAAGAATGTACAATTTATTGGTTGATAGGCATTTGATAGGTATAATAGACACAAATCGTAGAAAAAAGTTATAACAGGAATTTAGAATTTCACTTGGGTTTTGTCTAAAAAGGATAGATTAAATACTATTATGTTTTTATCAAAAGACTAATAATCGAATAATAAAATTTAATCGAATCAGCAATACACAAATCGAATACAAATATTTCAATGTCACATGACTACTTGATTACAGCGTGTTTATTTGTTTGAATTGTGATAGAAATCATTGTTAAAAATACACTATATTGTAATATTTAATTAAGGAAGCTTATTTAATTACGATTTAGAACCAATAAAACGTAATTAAAGCCTTTATTTAGGATATACAAATGCAGTATGGTACGCAGATGGCTAGGGTCGGGTGGGCTATGTATTCTTTCCAGCCAGCACATCGCTATCGATAATAATAATTTTAAAATCGATTGGACTTTGGTTTCGCTAAAGTATTGTGGCATTTATAACTAGTTTATTCATAGTTTAGTAGATTATTACTAAATATGAATATATTTATGACATAAAAATAGTAATTAATGCTTAATCGTCTTCTTGATGATGCCTAAAAGGATGCTAATGTTAAATGTTATTTAAATAAAATTATGTTCGAGTTCGAAACATGGACCTATGAAAGTGGTCAACAATTGGCTGCATAAATAAATCGTGCGAAGCTGAAATTAAAATGGTTTATTTATATCTGTCAATGTCAAAACAAACAACTTTTTTATTTTGAGTTCACGTTTTGTTTGACAATGTGATTATTTTAGTTATTTTCGTTTATTTCGTTTATTATTTAATGTTAATTAAGTTATTTTGTGTTTACAAAATTTAAACCTATCCAAAAACTACCGAAACATCACAATGAAGACGAAACGCAGCAAGAAAGGGAATCCTAAAAACCTAGTTTGCCCATGTTGTGGAAAAGCTGACTGGAAAAGCTCATATCTGTACAATTTACACCTATACTCACACGGCGCAGTACCTGCGAAACACAAGTGTAAGATTTGCTCTAAAGGCTACTTCAGATACGATCAATATAAGCTTCATCTTGCCAGACATTCGCAGACGCAGAAACTTCATTACTGCGACTACTGTGGTCGTAGTTTTGTTGATAAACGTACCCTAATACAGCATCTACGGATCCACGATGACAATCCGACCCTCCCAGAGAGAAAGAACCACGAGTGCGCCTACTGCAATGTCGCCTACGCCGAAGCGCGACAACTTTTCTACCACATACAAAAGAATCACCTAGAATCACAGAATCACTTGCAAAAAGACGTAAACGAAACTTGGATCGAAGCCGTCAAAAACACACCTAACTGCGTCGAAATTACTAAAATAAAAAATAATGTCTTAAGCATAAAAAAAATAGATATAAAAAAACCTAATAAAGACAATTTATACCAATTAGTAAAAGCCAGACTGTTTTCCCAGAGAGAAACACAATTCCGCAAAGTGAAATGCGATTATTGTAATAAGGAAATGTTGAAGAAAAGTATATTGAATCATATTCGAGAAAGACATTTGAAATTAAAGAAATTTGTCTGCGATGTTTGTAAGATTGGCTTCAGTAGACATTATATGTTGATGAACCACTTATGTGGTATTACGGGGAATTTAAGACAAAAGAAAGTTAAAAAGCAAACCAATAAACAAACAAAGACAGATAAAACTGTTTAGACCAGGGGCGGACAACCTGCAGCTCACAAGCCACACGCAAGAAGCTGCAGCTCTTTAGTTCCATACAAAATATTATAGCTAGCTACTCACCGCGGTTTCACCCTCGAAGTCCCGATCCTGTGAGAATGTCAAAATAAAACAAAGTCTAAAGCCTTCCTCGATAAATGGACTATCTAACACAAAAAAAAATTTTTTATTCGAACCAGTAGTTTCTGAGATAAGCACGTTCAAACAAACAAACTCTTCGGCTTTAAAAATATTAGTATATATTTAAAAAAAACCACAAGTTCAGGAACATTTATTCAATGCATCAAATAGTCTTCCCGATTGCTACAGTGAGGTGAAGAAGTTGACATTTGGAGTGCTGACTATTTTCAAAAAACTTTATTTACGCAAGTACTTACTATTTATTGTTGGCAAAATAAGAAAATTGCTATTGAAAACTTTGAAATTTTAATTCTTTTGTCCCCAGAAAAATATTTGCTAGAAGTTTGTTACTCAACTCACCGGTCACATTAAGCAGACCGATCATTCTCCAAAAACCGTAATTGGCTGAACTCGTGTCTTTGGCAGAATTTAGCCTAAGCTATACAAAACGCCATAACAAAAAATTGAATTGAATTGACTCTTCCAACTAAAAGGTTGTCGACCCCTGGTTTAGACCAATGAAGAAAAAAACTAAAACACATATTTTGACTAGATCCTAGTAATTATTTTTACGGATCTTAATTGCGTATTTTTATTTCTCTAACCTCAATGTTTCGATTATGTTACAATACAAATAATCACGAGGCCTATTGTCAAACTATTACTATGAATTAGACATGGGGCGGGTACCCGGTTTGGATCCGGTACCCGGCGGATTCGGCACTTTTTTTAGGATCCGGCCGGGTACCGGGTAATGGTGCCGGGTATCCGGCTCTGCCGGGTAATTTGATAGACCAAAAATAATGAAACATATTACACTTTTAAATTATTTATTATGCTGAACACAAACAGTAATCATTATAATTATGTTTTGCTCACTAATTTATCGGGAAGAACTAAAAAAACGAAATATATATTTTATTTTAATATTGGTAATTTAAGATGGGTAAGTTGTGATGTAAAAACGCCAATTTTTCTGCGCGGTTAGCATTTAGGCGACTGCGTTTCTTGTCATAAATTAGCCCTGCTTCTGAGAACAGGCGTTCGCTGTATACAGAACTAGATGGTGTGCATAGATTTTTCGCCGATACGTACCCGCCGGGTACCCACCAATACCCGGCGCAGAATGTGTCGGGTACCCGTTCAGCGAGTACCCGGCAAAACCACTACCCGCCCCATGTCTACTATGAATACAAATCGTGTGAATTTAAAAAGTTAAAGATTCATCATTGTCGATTCACCATTTGACTCACGTTTTGTGCAGTCAAATGTTAGAAATATAAGGTGACCATTACTTTGGTGTGTGACTGAAGAAAGAAAAAAATATATAGGCAGCACTATCAAAAGTCGCCATTTTGTTGACCCTAAAAAGTTTGGTAGCAGTTTCAGTAACTGGTAAGGTTCTGTACCATGTTAAATAATTTAATGTTCTGTTTTTAGTATTTGTTGTTATAGCGGCAACAGAAATACAAAATCTAAAAATTCAACTGTCTTGCTATCACAGTTCATTATATACAGCCTGGTGACAGACAGACAGACGATGAAGTCTAAGTAATAGGGTCCCGTTTTAACCATTTGGTTACTGAACCCTTAAAAAAGCGTACATGCAATCTTATAACTATTACATCTTTAAATATGATATTAATGTCTTCCATTTACAAAGGTTAACATTCTAATGTACTAGCTGTTGCCCGCGACTTCGTACGCGTGGTAGTTTTGTTTTATTTAGCATAATAAAGGTGGTCGCAAATTGATGAGAGCCGAACGAATCGAATTTTTGCCGTCCACGGGAAAAGGTACCTTATTGTAATAGAGATAAGGTACCTACATTTATATTTCCGAAGACGTTATCAGAGTCGACCGCATCTTCAGAGGCGGCCGACTCTGAAATATAAATGTACCTTATTTCTATAAATATAAGGTAGGTACCTACTTTTTCCCGTGGACGGTAAACATTCGATTCGTTCGGCTCTGATCAATGTGCGTCCACCTTTGATAGTTGACGTTCTACCTATCGAATTTACACAAAAAACTTCACAAGAATCGGTCTAGCCATTTCGTAGTTCAGCGGCAAACACTGTGACATGAGAATTTTACATATTAGATATTATGTAGCCTATTTTTCTAAAAACAAAAGTAAAATACCTTTCGTTTTTATTTGTTAATAATTGCATGGAAAATTATTATTAAGTGTTGTGGTGCGTACCGTTTTTAGGTGTATTTTGTAGGTGAAATCTACATTTTATTTAATTTTATATAAGCGAAAGGCATTTTGCTTTTGGCTCCTATGTGTGCCTTAAATTAGATGTAAGAAAAAGGAGATGTAATTCTATTTATAAAGAAGCTGAAATTCTCCTTGACCGGTTCATAATTTCATAAAGATTTTCGCACAACTATAAAAAGACTGATTTTTATGTCTTAAAAAAGGGTTAAAACTAGAGTTTGAAAATCGCTTTTACGGCTTAAATTTTTTTAAAGCCTTTATTTGCCTTAAAAATCTTTTAAATGTGCCTTTGTCTGGCTTAAAAATCTTTAAAAGCCCTTTTTCTGCCATAGA
This sequence comes from Idaea aversata, assembly GCA_907269075.1. Lineage (NCBI taxonomy): Eukaryota > Metazoa > Arthropoda > Insecta > Lepidoptera > Geometridae > Idaea > Idaea aversata. Next base: position 2,528,626 of record OU026083.1, read on the forward strand.
ATGTTTAAAAGTGCCTTTTTCTACCTTAAAATGTTTGAAAGTGCCTTTGTCTGCCTTAAAAATGTTTGAGATGGCCTTTATTTGCCTTAAAAATGGAAAATGATTGACAGTGCCTTTTTCTGCCTTATAAAGAATACTTTAATTTATAATTTAGTAGGTAGTCTAGGTAGGTACTTCCCGTGGGTTTTCCCGCGTAAGTTCCGATATTGTTTAGTTTAGTTAGTTGGACTTTTAAGCATGGATAAAATATGTTTGTTTAATGAGGTTATATTTATGTATGTTTTTCAATTCTGTATAAATGTAAAGTGTAAGTTAATTTTTTTTTACATATTAAAACAAATGGTTACAAACTTTTTCTTTTTTTTATTGTCTACAGACTCATTATGCTTTAATAGACTACTAGTACTACCTCATGTGCTACTACTATTGAACTTCTTTTTTCTAAGCTATTGAATGAAAACTGAAGGGACATCCTTCAATAAAAATTATTTTGTTAAAAATAACATCAAACAAGTAAGCACTCTTGGGTTTTTATTATGGTAAAAACAAACGAATAAAATATTCTTCATAACACATTTTATTCAAATTAAAAGTCCAAATGGCGCCCCAGGAAGTGTACCTACTTCAAGGCAGACTTCCATAAATAAAATCTGCTGTCCGATGTAGTAGCCAGCCCTTTGATCACCCGAAGCTATTACTAGTTTCTAAGTCTATGATTAGTAATTTTAAAAACATTAAGTTCCTCCTTGCCCTGGCCGCTTTTTTTTGTGACTACAAATTATAGAGCGCCCCAACGCCATCTATAGAGAATTCCCAAGCTTCCGATGACGTACCTCCTTACTTAATATACACTTGGGTTTAGTAGGTAGAGACACCATAGCACAAGCCATGGTCGATGGATTATGTTGTTTATTCTTAGTCTATGGTACAAGCTTTATTCGTCGTCGTCGTCATCTTCATCATCAAATGTATAATCATCATATTCTCTCAGGATAAGTAGGTAGAGACACCATAGCACAAGCCATGGTCGATTGATTATGTTGTTTATTCTTAGTCTATGGTACAAGCTTTATTCGTCGTCATCATCGTCTTCATCATCAAATGTATAATCATCATATTCTCTTAGGATAAGTAGGTAGAGACACCATAGCACAAGCCATGGTCGATGGATTATGTTGTTGATTCTTAGTCTATGGTACAAGCTTTATTCATCGTCGTCGTCGTCTTCATCATCAAATGTATAATCATCATATTCTTTCAGGATAAGTAGGTAGAGACACCATATCACAAGCCATGGTCGATGGATTATGTTGTTGATTCTTAGTCTATGGTACAAGCTTTATTCGTCGTCGTCGTCGACGTCTTCATCATCAAATGTATAATCATCATCATGATGACGTTGTAGATGCATACAAGATGCCGGATGCGTTGTTGATAATTTTAAATTCCGAAAATGGTAACTTTTCGGTTTTCCATCATTGTTTCCCACTACTTTATTATTATAATTTTCATTCGTTTTCTCCCTTTTCTCAATTTTTTTATTAAACATGTTTAATTTCATTGGTTTTTCGGATTTCTTAACGGTGTTGGTATGTTGATCGTAAATGCCACAGTTGGTGACGCACGCGTAGTTTTCGTGGGTACTTTTCATGATTCTGGAGTAGATGATGTGGTTTGTGGAGTTTATTATTTTGAATGATAGGTAATCTCTGGTTAACTAAAACATAAAAAAATGCAGGTTTTAACACATTAAAATTTGAGTAGGTAGGTAAAAAATAAAGTTTTTAAGCTGGGGATACATTGATAAGTCGCGGCTGTCGGCTATAGGCATCTGTGTAATGTAAATGTATGTAACTGTGCACACTATCGGACGTAAGTGGCGGACGTGACCTTGGGCCGCCCTTGAGTGGTTGGACGTCCGCGGACGTTCTAGAGTTCTAGAGCGATCTGGGCCGCTGTATGCCAAACGACCGTGCACACTTATCAGTTGCGGCTGTCGGACGCGTCTCTGAGCAATGTGTCCCCGGCTTAATTCATCAACTGGCGGACAGATAACATGCGATTTGATTGGTTTTTGAGTTTTTAAAGCGGTTTAGGAAAATCAACACACAGTCGAAACTGGTGGCTTTATTAGCGAGAAATTATACACAAGAGTCCATATTATGTACACTAGGAACTTACAGATTACCTACGGGCTCATTCAACAAGAAAAGAAATAATTTCTAGTATTTTACCTTGTACACAGTCAAAAGTCTACAATACTCCCGCCCTCCGCAAATGACAACCGGAAACCGTTGTTTTTTTTCTTTTTTGCTGAATATCTTCTGCACGACCCATTTCGTCACGATAGGGTTGTCGCATGTTGTGGTCAGTAGACTGATCAAGTGACTTGAACATTGCTTTGTCTTCAAGTGGTAATGTTTCATTTCGATTGCGCAAACTGCGTTATTGTCGATCGAAAATATTTCTAAAGCGCATGCTGGTGGAGTTTTTTCGATGACCTGCATGAAAAAATAATTTTTGAGTTTTTTTTATATTAGGTAGGTATCCCTGGGAGCAGCCATTTATTAAATTTTAGTTAGGTACACCACCATAACTAATCAATAACCATTTTGGGTTAAATATTAAGAAAAATATGAATGTCCTACCCAAACGCCTCCATTAACACAATTTTCAGTACAATTAATTGAAGTTTTATATTTATAATGAACGATCCTCGATTCTTTTTCAAACGTAACCTTTCTCCACGTTCTCCAAGCCAAGTCTCTATTAAAAATGTACGTAAGTCCATCCATAGCAAGCATTTTTCTGAATTCAATTTCAATTTTATTTACTTCCTTCAATTCCGGGTGCCCTTTAATTTTGTAATGCACAATATCGTCAATTAAAACACTGTCATTTGCCGCATATTTCTCAAGTAACTTAATCTGTGTGGCGGTAACATTATTTTTCCTTTTGTCATTTAAAAATTTTACTCGTAAAACATCTTTTTCTTCTACAGAATCACTAGTTGACATTATTTGATGTGTTAAAACTATAAAAGGAAGAAATATTAAAATGATTTTAAAAGACATCTGTTGTCCTCGATATTCACAATAGAAAAGCGTTGAATGCGATTGAAATAAGAAACACAAATAACAATGCTTCAGGAGTTTGTAAACATTCTACTCGTAAAAAATGTTCTTTTATTTTTAGTCGTAGGTACTAACGCATCTTAGCTACTTATTGGTTCAATAAATATTATGTAATACTAACTGACATTGCACGGTCGAAAATGAATACTTTGTGTTGTAAATGCTAATAAAGTACCTAGTGCCAGTTTAAGTTTAGTTAGCTTATTACTAGCCAAGTGTGTACGAGACTTTAATTTAGCCAACACAACAACACCACATCCGTTGACAGTTTAATGCCAACCACTGAAACCAAACTTTTGTTTGACAAGTGACAAATGACAGCTAGGTACAATAAAAGAAAAAAAAAGTCATTCATTGTGAAATTATGGAGGACAATGGTTGTTTGATTTTAATTAGAACAAGATAACATTACTTCTAGTGTTTTATCTCTTAAATGTGACGAAATAAACGTGCGACTTAACCAGTGGGTTTGCAAATGTGTATAGGTGTTGTATTGTTGGTGTCTTATGTGTTTTATTTCATTGTTTGTTCGGACAGCTGATTTTGGTAAGTTCCACTTTTTCCTGTATCATTTCGAAGAATGCGTAGTTAATTTTGTTCTTACGACTTGTTTGTGACATGGAAATTTTCAATATCAACACTTGGGTCTGGTTTTTATATATGTAACAACTTTTTTTCCTCAATAACAACATAACAAAGAGAATAACGCCTTTGTAACGCAAGTCCGTTGAAAAGTAGATTATTGCTTTGATTTTATCGTGATTTTGTATCATTATTCTATAATATATCAAAGGTTAACTCTGTTGAATACCTAACAATCAACCAAAACAACTACCGCGGGGTCTAGAAACAGAAATATTAGAAGAGAGAGGGGTTCTTAGAGAGCCTAGAATGATCACCAAATAGGATTTTTTTGTAAATTTACATGGCACATTTACCAACTTTTCAATAAGTATCTTAGCTGATAATAAAGAAGAAAGGACAAAAAGTCTGAACTTGGAAGCAAATTTAAAAAAATAAAGTCTAAGAGACTTAGGAAACAAAAATATATACTTAGTTCAAAATTCATATATTATCTGGCTGTTTGTTTCTATTTTACTTATTCAATCAAAAACCAATTAAATTTTCTGGATAGCTCTATTTGCAAGGAAGGTTATTGTATATTTTACATCGAAATCCAATTAGTAGAACCTGAGTAATCAACGAAAAATTGCAGCCGCTCATATCAGAATTAAAACTGGCCAAGTGTGAGTTGAACTCCAACGATTCTAAGTGATCAATGTATATACATATACATAAGCATCGAAATGAATAAAGAAATTTGACTTTGACTTTGATTTTGTGGCAACAGAAACACCTACATCTGTGAAAATTTCAACTGTCTAGCTATCATGGTTCATGAGATACAGCCTGGTGACAGACAGACAGACGGACAGGGGAGTCTTAGTAATAGGGTCCCGTTTTTACCCTTTACCCAACCTTTGTAATATTCCAGGGCTTGAACTATATACATACCAAGTTTCATCAAAATTGATTCAGGAGAAACTTTTACAGGTACAGTCACATTACCAATTAGCTGAACCCCACGTGACCTAGAGCTCACTCTCAAATTGTAAGGTTGTAAAGTAATGTTACATGATTCTGTTTTTTTTTATAAACAACTAGCTGCGCCCCGCGGTTTCACTCGCGTAAGTCCGATCTTTCTCGCCGTTTAAACCTTCCCTGGACTACGACAAACATTTCAAAACTGAAATCATATAAATCGGTTCGTGCGTTCTGGAGTTATAGCGTCAGGAAGGAAAACCCGACTTATTTTTATATAATAGATATACTATACAATACAATATTTAAAAATAACAAAATAGGCAAATACTATATTTTTTACAGATATGCGAATGAGCTCTAGGTCACATGCCCTCTTATTACAAAAAAACTGCAAAACCATAGTTTAAACCTGTACTAAAAGATCTAGGTTTTTGTGTTAGTTTTGGTTTAAAATTGATTCTTATTACAAAAAGTAAATAGACCAAGGACCAGAAAATCCCTGGTTTTAGTCGCAACCATAGACAATAGATAGCAAACTCGAAACAAACCATTCTTTTGTTCGTTCAGCGTTCGAAACACCGTTCCTTTTCACAAAATGGTGGTAAGTGAGTAAATATTAAAAACTTATATAAGAAATCGAATACTAAAGTGATAAAAATATAAATTGTGTGTTCAATTATTGTGAAATAGTGTGACTTGTATTTGTTATTCTATGTTCGCGATTACGTTGTTGTATTTAAATTCATCAATTTATGTAGCGTATATCGGAACGCGGCTCGAGTTAAGCCTTTTGCCTGCCCCTTTAGAAGTATAAAAAAAAAAATTAAGTAAACATGAAAATAACCTAAATTTCTCAAAAACATAAGAAAACGTAGTGATTATATCCTCTTTGAACATAAGTACGTACTAAAAATATTTACTTATTTATGTTTTTAGTAGGTTTAGGTAATATGTTGTTAAAATCTGTGAAAATTTTAACTCTCTAGCTATCACGGTTCTTGAGATAGAGCTTGGTGACGGACAGAAGACGGACGGATAGCGAAGTCTTAGTAAGAGGGCCCCGTTTTTACCCTTTGGATATGGTACCCTAAAAAGGAGCGAGAATTGGAGTAACGAGGAAAAGGTGAACGTCAGAATTTAATTTTTTGAGGTTATAAACTTCGGTCTAAGTATACTTAAACTAGGGTGCTCGCTAGTTTAACTTTGACAGGACAGACAAACCTGGTTTTAGCGGTAAACTTCTTTTTGTAATAACGTTTATCTAAGTCCATGGTTTTAATCTCACTAAAACGTAGTTTAATTTTTAGACTTTGTTTTGGAATAAGTGGCATGGAGTTCAGCTAATTGGTAATGTGACTATTCATAACATGACTATTGTTATCAATAAATAGGCTGGTATGTTTTCCCCTAATGGGCGGATATAATTATTATGATTCATAATATATTAATACCTAAACTCAACTGATTTATATTAGTTAACCAGCTTTTGCCCGTGACTTTGTCTGCGTAGAAGTCGAAAATGGACCTAGAAATCACGTGGTCCCATACAAGCTTTGCCTAAATACTTGTTTGAGGCTGAAATCGAAACTGCGTCGCAAGCAGTTGCAAGCGTATAATGCACCATTGAGGTTGTTAAAAAGTTATCGATGAGTCGCTGTAAGACCAACCTTAGCCGATGGGGTTACACCGACCCAGGAAATGTCTACTGCCATTGTAACCCTGGTCAAACAGAGCAGACTATGCCTCATCTGCTGGAGTGTCCCTCGTGTCCGGTTTCATGCTGCACACAAGACCTCTATGAGGCAACTGATGATGCCGCGACTGCAGCCACTTATTGGGCTGGATACTGTATATAGCATTATAATAATATTAATAAAAAAATTAAATTAAAAATCAAATACAAAAACAAAAAATTTTAAAAGCTACCTACTTAAAAAAAAAAAAAAGAGTTTAACGGAATCGACACGAAAAGAAGAAGTTCTTTCCCCTAGACACGGTTAACTAAGCTGAGAGGGACGGGTGCTGGCAAACTGGCAACCCTATAATAATGTTATCATGACAATATTGTTAAAGTAGGTTAAGTACTTAGTTTCTAAGTAGTCATTCATTTAAGACAAACATAAAAATACAAAGCAAACATTGTGTTTGTTTTAATGCGTATATTTTTCTCAACAAAACATTGTTATCAACTCGTATGATGGGAATGAGTAATCGGGCTGTTTTCCGTAATAGGACCGTTTTGACGCGATAACGTCTAATAAATTGGTGGAACACCTGCATAAACAAAAAAGTGTCATGTTCCCGTACCATGAACTTTCATGGTAAACGTCACGTGTCTCGTGTTTATTTAATAACTAGCGACCCACCCCGGCTTCGCACGGCTATATTATGCATGTATTATACATATAAACTTTCCTCTTGAATCACTCTGAATGTATTTAAAAAAACCGCATTAAAATCCGTTGCGTAGTTTTAAAGATTTAAGCATACAAAGGGATATAGGGACAGAAAGCGACTTTGTTTTATACTATGTAGTGATAGTGATAGTGATAATAACGTTCATCTTGTTGTTGGACTTGTGTTAACGTAGTGATTATATCCTCTTTGTTGTGTTATGGTGACGAGACGAATAGAAGACTTATACATGTAAAGAAAAAACAAAAAAAAACAATTTTTTTAATCGTTTTTTATGACGTTATCACGTAAAATTATGGTCCGTAAACCGAAATTACAGACAATCATTTTTTACCATTCCTTTTTGCGTCAGCCTGCCTAGCATGAAGACCAAAACACGATACGATAAAGCGATATCACGCGATATAACTACATCAACTCTCAAAATATGATAGATAAAGCCGCCGTGTTGAATTTTTATTATAAATTGCGATAAAAATTATGATAAAAATTCAACATGACGGCTTTATCTATCATATTTTGAGAGTTGATGTAGTTATATTTATTTATTTATTTGGAAATCCAACAGCTATTATAAAGATCGCTATTATATCGCTTTATCGTATCGTGTTTTGGTCTTCATGCTAGGCATACAGGACGGCTTAGGCTTGCCCAGCACCTACTACATGTCCACAGAAGAGAACTTGAAGCTGCGGGTTTTATCACGATGTTTTTCTTTACCGTAAGAGCAAACAAACAGGGGGGCAAAGTTTGTAAGGGACGACGTGATACCTTGGTCCATTATCGACTTTTACGCGGACGAAGTCGCGTGCAAAAGCTAGTCTATCTATACATATAAAATGCTTTGTCCTGACTGACTGACGAATCAACGCACAGCCTAAACCGCTGATCGTAGAGACCTGAAACTTGGAGGGTGTGTTCTTTGTATGACGTAGGCATCCGGTAAGAAAGGATTTTCCGAAATTCTACCTCTTAGGGGGTGAAAAAGGGGACAAAGTTTGTATGGTTCGTAAAAAAAACAATTAAAAATCCTATTCGAACCATTTTCGACTTCTACGCGGCCGAAGTCGCGGGCAAAAGTTAGTTAACGAATAAGTAATGAATAAAGAATTTTGACTTAAAGGGACTTTAAGGGCCATACGCCAACGACCTTGGTACACAGCCTATTAAATAGTTACTACTGGCACCGGTCTCCTTCGTCGGTGAACATTGTTGATTGTTACGAGTGTTTTGTTTTTCTCAAAAGTGCTGAGATGGAATTGTAGGTGAGATTTTTACCGACATTTTGGTGTGATTTTGATCCAAACATTTCCTATAGTCTTGTAGCTATCCTAAAATTAAGAATTAAAACTAGTCTAGCTTTGAAATAACCTCGAAATTACCCCAAAATATCGGTAAAAATTTAACCTACAATTCCATCTCAGCACTTTTGAGAAAAACAAAACACATTCAGTTACAATCATCAATATTAGTTGTAATGTAAGCGACGAGTATTTCTGGTATTTCTGGTGCGTTGCGTTTGGCAGCATAAGCAGCCTTAACATTATTAGTTAGCTCCCTAACTATTAAGGAGCTGGTCTTTGGACTCACATAAAATAACATTGAAACGTACGCTCTGCTGCTACTGTCTAAGCGGGTAAAAACGCGGGGCGTAGCTAGTATTCAATGAAATCCTATTAGTACAGCCATGATTATTTATTTGTTGTACTATTAAATAGCCAGAATAGTTACTAGGTAATTGTGTGATAATTAATCACAGGGTTGCACTAAGGACTAACGTTATAGGTTATTGGTAGGGGGGCTACGATTTCCACACGCAGGACGACCAAATACTTTAAGAAAGCATTTGCCCGCATCATAAAGTATTTAAAATAGTTTAATAATAGTCATTTATAACCACACAACCTCTCCTGTGTTCTGCCTTTTTTTAAATTAATTATAGCTTCGCACGGATCAAATTATGGCCCGATATTGAGATAACGGGCTCAAAGTGTTTCAAAACAGTAATTGTTGTATTATGTATATTATATTCTGTGGTAACATTGAGTCCTTTGAAGTAACAAAGGCTTCGTTTTATAGCTTATCGTTTACCCAGGACCGAAATGCTTGTAAAGATGTTAGGGAGGCCTTTGCCCAGCAGTGGGACGACATAGGCTAACAAAAAAAAACGCAAATTTCGTGGGCGATAACTCCGATTAAAATAGTTCAATGTTCTTCTTAAATCCGACCCAGTGTTTTACACCAATATGCCAATTTCGAATCTTGACCGGTCTTGACTCATACAATTGCGAATGACGTGGGCGAAACCCCCCCGATTACAAAGTCCCCTTCAATGTTCCTCCTAAATCCGGCCCAGTGTTTCACACCGATATGCCAATTCGAATCTTGACCGGTCCTGGCTCTCGTTTGAGTTTGTTTACCTTCTGTATAATGACCTCTGATATATTTAAACTTCAACACGACTTTAAACTTTAACTACATAAAAATTAAGACTGTTTTTATCAAACGAAATTTTTAACACAGGTGTTTATTTTTTTATAACAGATTTTTTTAAAATTTTATGATAGATAGAGATTATAAAGCTGTACCCCCTTATTCCAAAACGAGGTTTAAGGATAGTCCGAGATGCGGATTTAAACCTTAGATTTAGACAGATTTACTCTTGAATTATAGTCTAAACACTATTCCTATATAATCTTTATGGATAGTGTTTAGACTATAGTTCCCTATATAATCTATAGGGATAGTGTTTAGACTATAGTTCACGAGTAAATCTGTGTCTAAATCTAAGGTTTAAATCCACATCTCGGACTATCCTTAAACCTTGTTTTAAAATAAGGGGGGAAGAGTTTGTTTGATTGAACGCGCTAATCTCAGGAACTACTGGTTCGAATTGAAAAATTATTTTTGTGTTGGATAGTCCATTTATCGAGGAAGGCTATAGGCTACTTTTCATTTTGATATTCCCACGGGATCGGGACTTACGCGGGTGAAACCGCGGAGCGCAGCTAGTACTAGCTAGTTTTACTAGTTTCAGAGCTTCGTTACAAACAACAAAAACAAAAATCTTACCTCTTTATTATATGAGTGTAGATTATTGCTTGGTTACCATGAAATAACTGCTAACTTTGTAAGGCCACCGCAGCCGCCATGGCCAAATAAGAATTCACGCCACATTTACGCACATTTTTGCCTTGCCTAGTGCACTATTATGGTTATTTCTACCTGTTTTCCGTGTATCGTTGTTCAGTTTAAGATTTACGCGTTTTGGAACTTTTTTGGAATTTGCCTTGTATTTGCCTGTATTGTACCATTCGTAAGAACGTTACATTACATTGAAATGCTCGAGGAAATGCTCTAGTCTATACTCACCTACTCGAACCACACTTGGAACATTTGCCTTGCATTTGCCTGTATTGTACCATTCGTAAGAACGTTACATTACATTGAAATGCTCGAGGAAATGCTCTAGTCTATACTTACTTACTCGAACCACACTTGGAACATTTGCCTTGCATTTGCCTGTATTGTACCATTCGTAAGAACGTTACATTACATTGAAATGCTCGAGGAAATGCTCTAGTCTATACTTACTTACTCGAACCACACTTGGAACATTTGCCTTGCATTTGCCTGTATTGTGCCATTCGTAAGAACGTTACATTACATTGAAATGCTCGAGGAAACGCTCTAGTCTATACTCACCTACTCGAACCACACTTGGAACATTTGCCTGTATTTTACCATTCGTTAGAACACGCGAATGTTACATTTTATCGAAATGCTCGAGAAAATGCTATTGCTATGTCCGCCATTGCGATCAGATAACCGAATTCAGTCTTGGCACGTATTCAAAACAAAACTGGGCTAAAAATGTTCTTGTGGAAACAATTCAATATTTAAGTTTTATGTATCTTTGTTTACTTTGCAAAGACGTGGTTATATGGGCTTCATGCCTTTTGCCTTCGCCCGTGAGGTTAAACAAGTTTTCGCGGAAAAAATATGAATGAGGTAAGAAATTGGGCTTTGTTCTGTATACCCATATGGCATCACACTACTTTAGGTCCTCTTTTGGATACGTTTTTACAGTCCCCTCTGGGAAAAGGCTCTCGGCCTGCAGTGGAACATGAGCTTACTTTTTTTAAATTCTTAAGATTTTTATTCAGTTAGCATGGCCAATTTTGTATGGGATCCTTTAAAACGGAACAAGAATCATCAAATTCGTTTTATTATCAACTAGCGATCCGCCCCGGCTTCGCACGGCTATATTATGCATGTATTATACATACTAGTAGTTCGCCCCGAACTGAGACCTCACGAGTTTTTTTCAGCGTTTATTATATTTCAGCGTAAAGTACTAAAATGTATAATATAACGACGAAAGACTCCAAATACGACAGGTCTATCTTATTTGAATGATAGGTGCCTAGTATCGCTATTATCTGACATTGGATGATTTAGAGAATCCACACACGATAGGCATAACTTGTTGTTGTTGTTAAGTTCTAAAAGCATAGGCCAGCTCAATCATCACACCCTGGACATCCGTTGACTCTTTATTTTTACTCAAGACATTTTGAATGTGTCCAACATAATATCCAGAAGATAGTAATTCCTTTCCTTCCTTCCTTATGTATCTACTTATCATAATGTTACGTAAGAGGAAACGAGAAGACAAGCTCGAGAACGAGAATATATTAGAGAAGTTTGAGGCCAATATGTCCTGTAATAAGTGTAAAATTATAAAAAAATGAGTCACAAATTTTATAATTATCAGACTCTCTAGATCGGCTAGAACCGAACATTCCTACTATTTAATACTATCCACCACTATTATTGTAAAACAGCCCATGATTATGAAATAAATAATTATAGGAAATGAAGCAAAGAGAGTTCGGACGATTTGGGGCAAAGTAATAAACTATAAATTTTAAATTTAAATAAATTTGGATTAAGAATATTGTACTTAAATAGTAAGCGTGTTACATTGTGAATTTGTGATGCTACACCTTCGTTATTTTTCTTTTGCAATCACAATGTAACACGCTTACTATTTAAGTACAATATTCTTAATCCAAATTTATTAGATTTTATTTTCTATTTTTTAGTTGGACTTTTTTTATTAAAGCGTGTTTTTTTTTGTTTTTTATTCTATTAATTTATTTTATACTTTTTGGTCTTTGATAACTTAATATGTTAGATCGGACCCTGGTTACTATTGAAAGACAAACTACTCGTCAAGACGATTCTAACGAGCCTAAACTCGATGAGGTTGTGTCGTTTCATTGCGAAGTTCCTATGACCACCTTCCAGTTCCATCATCAGACCCTGGTTACCATTGAAAGACAAACTACCCGTCAAGGCGATTCTAACGAGCCCAAACTCGATGGGGTTGTGTCGTTTCATTGCGAAGTTCCTATGACCACCTTCCAGTTCCATCATCAGACCCTGGTCACCATTGAAAGACAAACTACTCGTCAAGACGATTCTAACGAGCCCAAACTCGATGGGGTTGTGTCGTTTCATTGCGAAGTTCCTATGACAACCTTCCAGTTCCATCATCAGACCCTAGTCACCATTGAAAGACAAACTACTCGTCAAGACGATTCTAACGAGCCCAAACTCGATGAGGTTGTGTCGTTTCATTGCGAAGTTCCTATGACCACCTTCCAGTTCCATCATCAGACCCTGGTTACCATTGAAAGACAAACTACCCGTCAAGGCGATTCTAACGAGCCCAAACTCGATGGGGTTCTGTCGTTTCATTGCGAAGTTCCTATGACCACCTTCCAGTTCCATCATCAGACCCTGGTCACCATTGAAAGACAAACTACTCGTCAAGACGATTCTAACGAGCCCAAACTCGATGAGGTTGTGTCGTTTCATTGCGAAGTTCCTATGACAACCTTCCAGTTCCATCATCAGACCCTGGTCACCATTGAAAGACAAACTACTTGTCAAGACGATTCTAACGAGCCCAAACTCGATGTGGTTGTGTCGTTTCATTGCGAAGTTCCTATGACCACCTTCCAGTTCCATCATCAGACCCTGGTTACCATTGAAAGACAAACTACTCGTCAAGGCGATTCTTGACGAGTAGTTTGAATGTTTGAACTATGAAGTATGGATAATGAGATAATTCCTGCAGATTCCCTCCAGCTCTATCATCAGATCAGTTCCATGGTACCATATTATTGTCACCGAAGTTACGCCCTTTCATTTGATACCCCACTCGGGTATATTTGCAGTATAGTTTGTGTGCCATATAGGTAGATCCCCTTTTGGACCCCTATCTCCGTAACCCCCTGACCGATCCTGCTCATGTTCGAACTTAAAAATTCTATGGACCTCAACTACTTGTATACCAAAAATCATGAAGATCAGAGCAACGGTACTCAAGTTATCGTCGAACAAACATACAAACATACAAACATACAAACATACAAACATACAAACATACAAACATACAAACATACAAACATACAAACATACGAGCGACCGACCCTTCTCAACACTAGACCTCTCTCGCTTCGCTCGTTCGGTCAATAAACCTTCCTCTTGAATCACTCTATCTATTAAAAAAAGCCGCATCAAAATCCGTTGCGTAGTTTTAAAGATTTAAGCGGTCAAAGGGAAATAGGGACAGAGAAAGCGACTTTGTTTTATACTATGTAGTGATGACCAAACAACCTTAAAAAAACCTTTTTGAAGTCGGTTAAAAAAACGGCCAAGTGCGAGTCGGACTCGAGTACGAAGGATTTCGTAGCATGTTGTATGGGAGCCCCACTTAATTTTATATATATAAAAAAACTAGCTGCCCTACGCGGTTTCACCCGCGTAACTCCCGATCCCGTGGGAATATCGGGATGTAAGCTATCCTATCTCTCAAGTTGGATCGAACTGCACATGGTGTGCGAATTTTATTATAATCGGTTAAGTGGTTTAGGAGTCCATTGAGGACAAACATTGTGACACGAGATTTATATATATTAAGATATAAGATAAGATATTTTTCTGTTTTCAGTAAGTATTTGTAGTTATAACGACAACAGAAATACATAATCTGTGAAAATAATGATGGCAATACATGAGCATGTAGATGTAGGTACACAAATAGAAAAAAAAAAAACAGCGCACTCCGGGAGTGCAGGCAGAAGTGAAAACTGTATATCTGTGTAAAATCTCATATGTCGCGAGAACATACGCAAAAAGAGTTTTAGATGAAAAAATAAAATAGTCGGACGACAAATAGTCGTCCGACATTTGTCGTCCAACAAATTGTCGTCCGACATTTGTCGTCCGATATTTGTCGTCCGTCAATAGTCGTCCGACATTTGTCGTCCGTCAATAGTCGTCCGTTAAAAAATACCATATGTACGTCTTAATACACTCACAGCCAAATTAAAAACAGTAGGCCCAGGCATACATTTTCGCCGCGCCGTAGAGAGGGGATAGCTGTCTACTCTCCATCCGTCTTACGCTTTTTCGATCAGGTCACGTGTCCTGACGCGAGTTTAAGATTTTATACCCATTACAGAAAAAGTGCTCAACGCCGCTAAAGAAGTTTTCACTTCAAAATATGATAAATTCTCTGTTTTTTTAACCTACTTCAAAAAAAGGAGGAGGTTCTCAATTCGGTTGTATGTATGTTTTTTTTATGGATGTTCCCGCATATTCTAGATTACATTTAAAAATTGATAGTATTTCGTGTACTAGATGTGGAAAAAAGATAAAAGCTTTTAAAGTCACATGTTTTCATTTTTTTTCTTCATCAACATCTGACGCATCTGACGCAAACATGTCATGTTTTTTGAAGTTTTGCCATTATTCTTCCAACTGTCTAGCTACGACGGTTTATGAGATACAGTCTAGCCTGGTGACAGACAGACGGACAGACGGATACATTTCGGGAAAGTGAGTTTTATGAGCCCAATGTCCGAATACCCAAAACGACTCTCAAAATTGAGGAGTCCCCTAAATGTTTAATACGGTCCTATCTTATTTAAACATGACACTTAAATGTCAACTTAATCGCCACTTAAGATATAAGTAGCTTTTTGAAGTTATACTTCTTTAGGCGCGTTATGAAAAAATGATGATAGTGAAATTATAAGATGCGCGCGCAACATTGTAACACTAAAGCCACAGGTTGAAGCTGCGTGACCCAACAGTACAACAGGTTGAAGCTGTGAGTGTATAATTATAAGATGCGCGCACCACTGTAACACAAAAGTCACAGGTTGAAGCTGCGTAATCCAAAAGTAAAACAGGTTGAAGCTGCGAGAGTGAAATTTTAAGATGCGCTCGCATTACTGTAACACAGGAGTCACAGGTTGAAGCTGCCCGCAAAATAAATTTCAGACGGATGGACGGACGGACAGACAGACAGACAGACAGACGGCCGTACAACTTCTCACGCGCGTACATAAGAACACGCACCCATTTTTTTAATTAATATTAAGGTGTAAAACCCTTTAAATAAATTGATATAACGTTAAGATCTTGACCACGACAACGTAATGAATATGCGTCAATGGCCGGATGGACTGTTGATTGGCGCAATTGATTCGAGTAGCTACGCCACTTGATCGTATCGTAGCTAAAGGCCTTACCAATACATAACAATTACTCTTTATGAGAATCATGAGTTTTCGATACGCGGCGCGAGTAGGTATTTTCAAAAATGACCCGTATCGTGCGATAGAGAGAGTTTAAGTTCGGACGTAATTTTTTGCCTACATTTTGCTTTCAAATAATGTTGCGGGTCGTAACGTTTTTACCCCCTTTATCCTTCACAAAATGAAATAAATTTGGTCTCATTTAATTCACTGCATCTTATTCTAGGTTTATACGTTTTTCTTTTTTGGTAATTCAGTTTAGTCTATTTAAAAACAATTGAAACGCTCGATGAAGTTTTTAAGTAAAAGATATAGATATTCAGATACTAATAATTTTTATCTTAGGCAATATTTCTTTAAAATGAAAACGGTTAAACCTAGTTTTCCATTAGATCTAGAACATTTTCAAAAATTATCAAATTCGGACTTCGTGTATGGGGGGGAAAACGTTACCGCTTTTTGTATGGAAATTTGCAGCCTCACACTAGTCTTAAGGCTAGTGTTGTGCTTATTACTGACTTTTTTGACGTTATAAAGATGAACACTTGTGCAAAAAAGTGCGACGTCATGCATCATGGTATTGACAATAACCATAGCAACGTTATTGACAAGTAACTATAGCAACGTCATGTTTTTGACAAGGTAACCATAGCAACGTATTATCGTTGACCGGATGGACTGTTGATTGGCGCAATTGATTCGAGCAGTCACGCCACTTGCTAACTAAAGACCTTAACAATTACTCTCTTAAGGTTGTCGTGCCTTGACGACCCAGTTGGCACAATGGTCACTATGCCGGACTGCCAAACACAGGGTTGCGGGTTCGATTCCCGCAACAAACAAGGTATTTATCCATTGTCTAGCACCCATAACACAAGTCTAGTTACTTAGCTAGGGGCTAGATGTGTGGAATGTCCTGCAATATTTATTCAACTGTCTAGCTATCGCGGTTCATGAGATACAGCCTGGTGACAGACAGACGGCCAGTGAAGTCTTTATAACAGTGTCCCGATTTTACCCTTCGGGTACGGAACCCTAAAAAGACAACTACTATTGTCTTACGACGGACCCTCCCCATTTACTAAAGTAAGTAAGTGCGTTAAGGTGAAAGGGTACCTGCGCTCTCTCCATACAAACGTAGTCGACTGTTTCCTCCCTGGATAATGACACTAGAGCAAATATTTATGTGCCATAAAACCTATAACTGCCATGACTATGTCCATATGTTTTGTTTTTTATTTCATTTTCTAATCATCATAGAAATTAAGTAAAATAAAAATAAATAAAAATAGGGTCATGGTCATGGCAGTTAAAAGTATAATGCACCAAAAATATTTGCTCTAGTATCATTATCCAGGGAGGAAACAGTCGACTACGTTTGTAATAGTTTGTATGGAGAGAGCCCCCGGTACTATTTCCTCTTAAATATTAAATTTTCCTGTTGTTGTTATCGTATACTTTTATTAACGCAAAGAGATTCTCGCAAGTGAGGCGTCGAATACGTTTATGACACAGATGATATCATCACGATTATTCAGGCTGGATTAGTTGCGTGCCGCGGTGTTACCCATGTTAGTCACGATCAGACCACTGACAAATATCTAAGCATATAATATATGTATAATATACATGTCTGAGACGAGAATCAAATCCGCAACCCTGTGTTTGGCAGTCCGGCATGGTGACAATTGTACCAACTGGGTCGTCAAACTACCTATAATGGTCAGTGCTTCTCCTATATTCATAAATTTTTCAAAGGAGAACACGCGAGCAACCACTATAGGACATGTTGCTGCTATAAAATAACAAATAACGTCGTCGTCGTCGTCGTGCCGTCACTGTGTCGCCACTGAGCTGTGCGGATAGGCCTTTAGTCTAATTATATTGAACCCTTCGTGCGCGGGTCCGAGTCGCACTTGGCCGGTTTTTTAAAATAAAAATAGTTCATCGTTTGACCACGTATCGTCACACGATGGTAAGTGACGATGCGGTGTAAGATGTAGCACGCGGTGTCTAGAAGATACCTATACGCTCGTCACTCAAACACCACCAAATAAACGTAGACCTTCGAGTGACGCGAGTGAAGGTAGGAAGATGACAGTGGAACAACCGACCCGTCCTACTTCTGTGGCTGCACCGGGATACGTATCGGAACACGGACAAGTGGACACGCGAAACACCAACTCGAGGTTTTGTGGTGTTTTGCTGATTAGTAGAAATAATTACGTAAAATACCAACTACGTACAATCCCACAAATGCAAAACACCACCTTGTAATTTTGGAGTGGAAACGCAAAACACCACCTAAATATTTACCATTGAAATGGAGTGGAAACGCAATAGGAAATATCTTTAGACGCATAACACCAGATTACCGAAACACCAACTTGAGGTTTTGTGGTGTTTTGTTACCGTTGAATTGGAGTGGGCCAAACCAGCCAGTATTTTATCTAAAAATGGTTGTCTGTAAAGTCGGTTTACGGACGATAATTTTACGTGATAAGAAAACATTGATGGTAACCATGGCAACGATAAAACGTTGCTATAGTTACCTTGTCAATAACATGAGGCGTTCCAGTAACGACGCGTGACGTCACACTTTTTTGAAATTGCAGGTGTTCACCAATTTATAAAACGTTATCACGTCAAAAGGTTTTAATAATTAGGCCGGTGGGTGGTGACAAGCCGTGGCTGCAGTTAGGCTTAGTTGTCTCTAGCCCCGTATACAAGGAGATACAATTGTTTCCCTATATTGTCCAAACCACTGAAGGGATTTCCATAATATCGCACAATAAATAATTGTTTGAGGCGGGAATCGAAACCGCAACCTTTGACGTGACAAACGGGTCATTTTCGTCAGAACATTAAGATAATAACAACAGGAAAAATGACAAATACTTTCGTGTATTGTTCCCACGTAGGTCATAGGTACCTAGACCTACTCATATTTAGGATGCGCGCGATGGTCGACAGCGACGAGTCATGGCAGGCAATGAGGGCTTTTTGCGAAGCCGTTATGTCGGCCAAGGAGGTAGCTGAGCGGGAAAGGGAGATCACCTTTTTTATCGAGGAGAAATGCGCCTTATGCACCGTCCCACCGCTCCGGTGAGAGCAGCGGGGATGTGTGGGGCTCCCTGCTGCTGCCAGAGGTTTACCCACTGAAACACCTCGGTGTCCCTCTCTTCACCGTAATCCAGGATGAAGTAGAAACTCTTGGCACATACAACTACTTCCCCCTGGGGTGACTGGTCTCGAAATACCGTATGGACGTATGGCCTGGAGTTATGCCCTATTCCTGATATAACCTATTCTATTTTGGACTAATTCGCGGTAAGCTTATTCTTAAATAGACCTATTCTTGAAATGGCCTATCTTTTTCTAAGGAATGTTCCTTAAAGAAACTATGGTGTTATAAGTTTGACGTGTCTGTGAGTGTGTGTCTGTCTGTGGCATCGTAGCTCCCGAACGGATGAATCGATTTTGATTTCGTTTCATTTGCTTGAAAGGTGAATAAGTCGGGAACTCGGGAGTGTTTTTTTTTAAATTAAAGACCTAGGATGGGTCAGTTTTGCTCGCGTCAGTAGAATTAACGCCCAAATACTAAAAGGCTACTTATCTTTAAGTGGCGATTAAATTGATATTTAAGTGTCAATTTCAATGGGATAGGAGCGTTTGAGTATTCGGGCATTAGCCCTTAATGTCTTTCCTAGGTCAATCTGTGAAGCTGTGAATCTGTGTATCCTAGGATAATCTGTGAAAATGTCAACAGTCTAGCTTGGGGCTAAATGGCGATGTGTGGAATGTGTTGCAATATTTATTTATTACTATCTGTTCCGGCAAATGTTGTTTTGCTATATATAAAAAAAAAAACATACAAATCGATTCAGCCGTTTAGGTGGAGTTTGGCAAATTGATTACAAAAAATGTGATAAATCAAGAACCGCTCGACCGATTTTGTGCAAACTTCACATAAACCATCTACTCAATAGTCCGAACAAAGCTTGGTTTGGAAAGGTGAGCCCGTTCCTTAGTTATAAAATTAAAAGTGGCATTGATTTTTATATATAGATTACGACCCGCCCCGGCTTCGCACGGCTATAATTATGCATGTATTACACATATAAACCTTCCTCTTTAATCACTCTATCTATTGAAAAAAACCGCATCAAAATCCGTTGCGTAGTTTTAAAGATCTAAGCATACAAAGGGAAATAGGGACGGCGAAAACTGACTTTATTTTATACTATGTAGTGATTATCACGATATAGACCATGTAGACAAAATAAATAAAATCAACATAATGTAGACGAAGTAGACAACACTCAACATAAAGTAAACATCAACCAACTATCAAACGATTACCTTTTTATCTTATCAGAATACCTAAACGTTTTCAAGGTCAATGACCTTATTATTTTTTTTATAAATACACGCGCGAATTAACTTTGCAATAAAAAAAATATGTATCTGCTATCTTTCTATCTCTAGGCAGTTACTAGTTTTCATACTAAGGGGCCGTCCATGAATCAAGTGATGTTTTTTTTTTTGGCATTTTTTAACCCCCCTTGGTGATACATGATAAGGTTTAAAATTACCAATATATCACGTGTATTTTTTAGTATCTACAAAGAAACATATATTTTTTTAATATTTATAGAATACAGGTTAAAACCTAACATCTAATTTTATTAAGTATAGAAAAATTTTCGTCGCTTTTCGTTTAAGTGTCGCGCGTTTGCCGAATAAATATTTTCTTCTTTTTTTTTTATTTATTTACTAAACATTTATACCCCGCGCAGCGAATGATGAGCTCTGGGGTAAGTGGAAGGGGTATGCGCAGAACTCGATATTTATATGAAAATTGTGTTCTGCGCATACCCCTTCTACTCTCCGTCAGAGCTCATCATTCACTGCGCGGGGTATACAATAAATCAAAATTATAAGCTAACCAAAAATCACAAAGATTTGTCCGGTTTGCCATACACAAATAATACACGTGACATATTACTACAACCCCCTTTTGATTTAGGGCTTGAATATCGGTCCATTTTTCAATTCCGGAATTCAGTTTCAATTTTGATCTATCCAGTTCCGGAATCGGAATTCGATTCTTTATTTACAAAAGGCATTATATTTTTTGAATAACAGATGTTATCGAAATGAAAGGGTATTTTAGGTAGGTATAATAAATCCATTGAAATAGCTGTTCAAAACTGTAATTACATATAATTAAAAATTAAGTAATCTATAATCTAGAACTTTTGTTGGATGTGAACTTTTTACACGATCACAAATTAGAAACTGGTGAAAAGTCGCGTTCAGCCTCGACACTAGTAGGCGGTTTTGTTTTTAGATACTTGAAGCATTGACCTCTATCGCCGCGTCTTAGAAAACTGCCTTTTTGGCTCTTAACAAACGATATCGAAATTCCGGTTTTGCTCTTATTAATTCCGGTATTACAAACGATACTGAAATAAGTCGGAATTCCGGTATTTTATTAAAACCGGAATTCCGGAATTTTATTAAAATCGGAATTCCGGAGCCCTACTAGTGATGTTTCGTTATTTTTTATGGACCCCTCCCCCCATTCGGGCCTCACGTGATGAATGGAAAGCCCCTAACTAGTTGTCATACTAGTTTATATACTACGAGTAGCTAGTAAATAATATACTCAGTATTTTACTACTATTCAGTACATTTCCACTTAGGTCATGTTTACATTAGTGTTAATCTCACCACGCTTATCAACACAATCGACATTATGTCTAGTAGGTATTTCGTCATATACCTACCTATCAGTACCTACCTACATTTATAGTCGGCAGTGGCGTAGCGCAGGTCACTCTCGCCCGGGGCGGAATAAATTCTAATATAAATAAATTACGTGTCACGTTGTTTGTGCGCGACTCCTAAACTACTTAACCGATTTTAATCTTTGCCGTGTGCAGTTTGATGCAACTTGAAAGATAGGATAGCTTACATCTTAATTTATCCCGATATTCCCAAGGGATTGGGAGTTACGCGGGTGAAAATATATGACGAAAATTAAGTAGCTTTTAATCAGCATAAATGTGAAAACCGATGGCTGAGCAATTTCGCAGATGTCAGTCATATTTGACAGATGTCCAAGTGTCAATTTTTCGACACTTTTCGTTATATTTTGGACAATTCACACAATATCTTTATAAATTATAGCCTATGTTTTTTTCTGATGTATAAGCTATATTATTGTTAAGTTTCATTAAAATCCATTCAGTAGTTTTTGCGTTAAAGAGTAACAAACATCCATACATCCAGACATACAAACTATCACGTTTATAATATTAGTAGGAAGGATTAATTGTCTGACTAACCGCCCCAGTAACCGCACAATATTTTGTCCCAATTTTGCCGCCCGCCCCCTCGCTACGCTACTGGTAGTAGGTATGTTTGTAAGTCCCCCGTATCGCGATTAATCATTCACTGCACACGCCTCTCTTTTTAACCGATTACGCGACGCAAAAGAGGGTTTATCAATGTGTGTTTGTTGGAACGAAGTTCCTTATTGACGACCCAGTTGGCACAATGGTCACCATGCCGGATTGCCAAACACAGGGTCGGGGGTTCGATTCCCGCCTCAGACAAGTATTTATGCTTAGATATTTGTCTGTGATCTGGTTGTTTCTATGTATCCTACTATAATATTATAAATGTGAAAGTTTGTGTGCGCGCGAAGGTTTATATGTAAGTATAATACATGCATAATATAGCCGTGCGAAGCCGGAGCGGGTCGCTAGTTTATACTATGTAGTAATAGATCGATAGTATAGCATTTTCTATCAATCGATAATGGTAGGCACGTGTCCCACTCTGTACACTCACACATGCGTAGGACACACCCACCTCGCCTCTATACACGGCATTATCTATGTGTGCGTGCATGACGCCATCGCTTGCCTTCAATGTTGTTGTTTCCATACAATTCGATGAAGTGCGCGTGCGCATGGCGTGTAATTCGAATAGAATTGCATAACTACACGGTTATTAGGGTTCCGTACTTATAGGGTAAAAACGGGACCCCATTAGTAAGACTTTACTAGCCGTCTGTACGTCTGTCTGTCTGGTACCAGACTGTATGGATCTCATCAACCGTGATAGCTTCACTATCACTACATTCACTACATAGTATAAAACAAAGTCGCTTTCTCTGTCCCTATATCCCTATGTATGCTTAAATCTTTAAAACTACGCAACGGATTTTGATGCGGTTTTATTTATTAGATAGAGTGATTCAAGAGGAAGGTTTATATATTAATACATGCATAATATAGCCGTGCGAAGCCGGAGCGGGTCGCTAGTATAAAATAAATATAATCTAAAGGTTAATGACCTCTCCGTGTAAGGAGCAGCTGATTTTCAGGTAAACATAACCTTAAAATTTTCAAAACATGTTCAAATTCCATAAGTTATAGAACAAATGTCGTTTGTTTAGGTGGCCCTCAACCGCTGATATAGTTACCAATAAGCCTGTATATTGTACACTAGACATAAATAAACTCCATCAATGTTCAGGATTAATTTGAAATTAATCTATAATATAAAAATGAATCGCAAAATGTGTTGGTAAGCGCATAACTCAACAACGCCTGGACCAATTTGGCCAATTCTTTTTTTGTTGTGTTTGTTATTGTCAAGAGAAGGATTTTACGAAAGAAAAAAATTAAGAAAGTCACCCAAAAAATTATTACGCGGGTGAAACCGCGGGGCGCAGCTAGTATTTTAATAATTATGCAAACTATTCATACAATAAATTAAATCCATATTATTGTACCGAAACTCTTTTTGAGTTAAATCTTGTTGAGGCGACTTCGAAATAAATATTTTATTATTTCAAAGTCTTCTTTATTACCTACATAGTATAAAACAATTCTTTAATCTTTAAAACTACGCAACAGATTTTGATGCGGTTTTTTAATAGATAGAGTGATTCAAGATGAAGGTGTGTAGGTATAATACATGCATAATTATAGCCGTGCGAAGCCGGGGCGGGTCGCTAGTGTACCTACTATAATGTGTCCGTGTCAGTGTATATTATTATCTATAGTGGTATGTAATTCTCTTAATTTAAATCGGTTCCGTACAAAAGACCTTTGACCCACAGACCCCTAAAATACACTCCAACTCAATTCGGTTGACGTGGCAATGTCGATCGATAAAAGTTTAGGTACGATGACGTAATACCTATTTGATAATAGTTTGATTATTAGGAGCCAGTGTTGTGATTCTTTCCGCACAAGTTGATTCGATTTATGCAGGAGTTAATCCTGTTTGGTGTGTCTTTGGTTCAAATAAGGGCGGGCGGGAATTTAGGTATGGTTTTTTTTTAATTCTACGAATTTAGAAGTTTTTGTGTCACTGTGCCGTTTTCCTACCTTCACTCATCCCCCAAAGATCCCCGTTTATTTGGTAAAGGTTTGCCTGAAACGACTCTCAAATATTTAGGGGTCTCCTAAATATTTAAGACGCTCCTATCCTATTGAATTATACACTTAATGTCAATTTATTCGCCACTTAAGATAAGTAGCTTTTCAGTATTCGGACGTAGTTATGTATAAGTACCTATCTTCTAGACACCGCGTGCTACATCTTAGACCGCATCGTATGACGATACTGGTCAAACGTACAGTATAGGTCACAAGTAAATGATCAGTTTGCTACAATAATGCTATAAACAAGTATTGCACTTACGACCTACTTCTAATAGACGTTACACACAAACATAAATACTTGAATAAGGGCGTGTTCGGATGACACGCGTCGACTACGCGCTCGCCACGCGCATCACCCGCGTTGAACACGCTTGGAATTTGTTCTATTTATAATTTGAGTCTTATGACACATCAATACATCTCAAATTGCATTTATGCAAGTCCACCCGCTCAGGCCACGCGCACGCCCCGCACTCGCCCCGCACCCGCCCCGCGCCCGCTTGCAGAAATGCAATTTGAGATCTATTGATGTGTCATAAGACTCAAATTTAAAATAGAACAAATTTCAAAGCGTGTTCAACGCGTGTGATGCGCGTGGTCTACGCATGTCATATGAACACGCCCTTAAAATACTCAGTGTGATTATTTTTGTCAACATGTAAGCTATGTGTTTAGTTGTGTGAGTGGTATAAGGGGCCACCCGCTACACCAACCGACGTGGGTTCGATCCACAGGTTACGTTGTTATAATGTTCAAATAGTGCTGCACTGGATTGTAAACGTTACGGAGGGCAGATACTTTTGACCGGTGATTGTACACCTATTTATTATAAAAGTAGTGAACTGATTTTGATAAGGTTGTGAGGAATAAGGATACATTGCACCTTTGGAAGTAACAGGGTATACTTTTTATATCCAGAACGTGTTTCAGTCACTGACATCGCGTGATTGTTCCATATTATTATAAGTACTTAACCTTCCCGGTGGAAATCTACTAAATGAGGCCATTCTTACACTTAAATAACACAAGTAGAAGATTTACGATTTTACGCAAATACTTTAGATTAAGGCGTATACCAATCCTAGTTCTAACTATCCTACTAATATGACGACCCAGTTGCTGCAATGCCGGGCTGCCAAACACTTAGTTGCGGGTTAGATTCCCGCCTCAGACATGTCATGCTTAGATATTTTTCTGTGGTCTGGTTGTTTCTATGTATAATATATAAGTATATATTGACAAAAGAAAAGTATTTAAGTAGTATATCCGTTGTCTAGCACCCATAACACAAGTCCAGTTACTTAGTTTGGGGCTAGATGGCGATGTGTGGAATGTCCTGCAGTATCACTATCACTATTCACTATCACTATCACTATCACTACATAGTATAAAACAAAGTCGCTTTCTCTGTCCCTATGCTTAAATCTTTAAAACTACGAAACGGATTTTGATGCGGTTTTTTTAATAGATAGATTGATTCAAGAGGAAGGTTTATGTGTATAATACATGCATAATATAGCCGTGCGAACTGCGAAGCCGGGGCGGGTCGCTAGTTTATTATATTATAAATGCGAAAGTGTGTGTGCGTGTGTTTATGTTTGTTGCTCCTTCACGCAAATAAAGATTTTGCTAGTTAATGTAAAAAAACCTTTCATAACCGATGTTCATAACAAAACACCACTTCAAGGTCTACACAATTGACGAAGTGTGACAACAGTCACAGAATAAATAATAGTTATTATACCATATCTTATTTTGAAATGTGTTTAATTGATTCATTAACTCGTTCAACTTCCCTTCCGCGTTGTTTTATGGTCCTACTTTAATTGCTCACTGTAATTTCTTATCTGGGTATTTATTCTGTACACACTTAAGGCCGATCCGCACACAACAGTGACGGTACTGTGCCGACATGTGCCATTCAGTAACGTAGATGGGGCATGATCGATCCGTGCCGGGTTCGATGCGACTGCGGGGCTCCCGAGCAAACTATGGTTCACCTCTTGACCTGCCCCTTTTAATCCTAATAGCTGTACATTGAATGACCTGATGTCAGCTAATAACAACGCCAGGGACCTGGCAGCTCACTGGAGTGGGCGGATCTGACCCTGCCTCATCAATACCCCCCTTTAATTTGTGCTATCAATACGAAGAAGAAGAAGAGTAACGTATCCATCAGTGTCAGTGAAAAATGATATTGTTGCATACTTTTTGTACTCCTCAGTGACAGTGACGTTCAGTGATGCATTTTTCACTGACACTGATGGACAGTGGCGTAGCTGTCATAGGGCAAGGTGGTGCAGTGCAGTAAGGTCCCGGAGCGCAGGGGGCCATCTAACCTCAGCTTTGAGAAGAGAGAAAAAAAAATATGATTTTGTCTTTGAAAAGAGAGAAAAAAACAAGATTTTGTTTCGCCGTAATGCCCTCTATCGATACGTATGGGTCTCAAAATGCACCGCGCATTTTTGGAAAATCATAGACGATATGTTTTGTTAAACTATCCGTTTCCGAGACGCTTTAGAAGTGCGCTGTGAAGGCATTAGTTGTGCACTGTAATACCATCTATCAATTGGCATGGGTCTTGACAATTGGCATGGGTCTTGACAATTGGCATGGGTCTTGACAATTGGCATGGGTTTTGACAATTGGCATGGGTCTTGACAATTGGCATGGGTTTTGACAATTGGCATGGGTCTTGACAATTGGCATGGGTTTTGACAATTGGCATGGGTTTTGACAATTGGCATGGGTCTTGACAATTGGCATGGGTTTTGACAATTGGCATGGGTCTTGACAATTGGCATGGGTTTTGACAATTGGCATGGGTCTTGACAATTGGCATGGGTTTTGACAATTGGCATGGGTCTTTTTTCCGCTATGAATAGTGCAAATAAAAGTCCTGACCCCTTTGAAGAGCAGTATAAGTTCAAGCTACTTACGCGGAAAGAGGGGATGAGGGCCCGATCATTTCCCTATGCACCGGGGCCCTTGTCCACCTAGCTACGCTACTGCCAATCACGGAGCGCGCTACGCTAAGGGCGTGTTCCGATGACACGCGTTAAACACGCGCATTACACGCGTTAAACACGCTATGTTGTTCTATTTATAATTTGAGTCTTATGATACATCGACAGATCTCAAATTGCATTTCTGCAAGCGGGCGCGGGGCGGGCGCGTGGCGTGAGCGGGTGGAGTTGCATAAATGCAATTTGAGATCTATTGCTGTGTCATAAGACTCAAATTATATATAGAACCAAAGCGTGTTAACGCGTGTTCATCGCGTGTGATGTGCGTGGCGGGCGCGTAGTCGACGCGTGTCATCTAAACACGCCCTAAGTCTCACTGTGCAACGCGCGGCGATTGGCTGACCGAGTCTCGGTTGACTTCTCGCTAGAAATAAACTGAATTCTTTAGTGTAGCCACAAAAATAAATATTATTTCTTTCTTTGTTTCAGACGGAACCAGCCAAAAAATCAAGACTGAATACTAAATAATGTAGACTATTTTAAACGAAAAATTGAAAAAAAAAACACATTCCAAATGTGGTATTGATTTCGCGCCATTTTTGAGGACACCATCTTGTTTATGTTTTTAAAATGGCCACTCCGATCAGGTAAGCCTTATTTTATTTTATATTTGGGTCTACCTACAACTTTGTCGACTAAGCTGAGAGGGTAGCACTTAACATTGCTTTTACGGTGAAGAAAAACATCGTGATGGAACCCGCGGCTTAGGTGTCTCCGGACGTATTGAGGGAAGAGTTATTTTCCTCTGGACACGGCCGACTAAGTTGCGAGGGTTCTGGACATAGTCTACTCCATCACGCAAAAAGGGCCCAACTTAAAAGGGCAAGCCCGTATACAAGTACAATACGACCCAGTTGGCACAATGGTCACCATGCCGGTCTGCCAAACACAGGGTCGCGGGTTCGATTCCCGCCTCAGTCATGTATTTATGCTTAGATATTTGTCTGTGGTCTGGTTGTTTCTATGTATTATAAGTATATATTTATAAAAGAAAAGTATATATGTAGTGTTTCCGTTGTCTAGCACCCATAACACAAGTCTAGTTACTTAGCTTGGGGCTAGATGGCGATGTGTGGAATGTCCTGTAATATTTATTTATTGAAATGAAAGTTCCTTATCGCGCGTTGCGAAAGGGGGCTAGACGGAAAAAATTAAGACCAAAAGTTTTTTGCATAGAAAGCAAGCCAGTTATTTTCGTTTCGTCTTTCTATTTCGCATTCAGTGTGGTGCCGCGACGATTATTTACAAAAAAAAAAACTATTTTTCGTTCTTCGTTCCATCCGGGTGTCCCTTGACACCTCTCAAGATTTTTAGCCCTTTCAAACCCAGTTTTTGTTGAAGGTCGGTGATAGAAGAGAACGATGGCCCAGACGAGGCGGAGGAGAAGCTGCTGGAAGTGAACCAGGTGGTGGTGGTCCCGCCACCTCTGGACGAGGGGTTCCTATCTGCAAAGTCCTCGAAGAAAGGTCAGTATCTATTCACTTTCTTTTCGAGTCAGTGACGTTCTACAGTCTAATTTTTCCTGCACATTAGCTAGCCACTGCAACTAGGGTTGCCAACCGTACTATGTAATCACTACATAGTATAAAATAAAGTCAGTTTTCGCCGTCCCTATTTCCCTTTGTATGCTTAGATCTTTAAAACTACGCAACGGATTTTGATGCGGTTTTTTAATAGATAGAGTGATTCAAGAGGAAGGTTTATATGTATAATACATGCATAATATAGCCGTGCGAAGCCGGAGCGGGTCGCTAGTAAAGTATATACGGGTTAAAACTCCATACTTTATAAGGTAAATAAAGTACGCGAAAATACTTTATTTCACATAGTTTACATAAAGATAGATAGAACACTTTATTGTACCATAAAAACAAAACACTAAATTAATTCTAACAAAGCGAACGTGCGCGCGCGTTTAAACGTGTTTAGCAGTGACAAAAATTTGTTAAATATTGCGAAAGGCACTAAAAATATGTTTTTAAAAGAAAATAGTCGTTTTTAGATAACAGATAATGAAATAACCTAAGTTGGCGGGATTTTTTTTTTATTTAAGTGATTTTATAGCTTTAACAATTTTTTGTCGCTGCTAAATAAGTTTACAGCATCTTAATAATAAGTACTTTATTTCCATACCATACACTTTATTTTTTCTACCCATACCAACCAATATACTTTATTAGTACAAAAAAAAGTTGGCAACCCTAACTGCAACTGCAGCGGCTTTGGCCTCTACCAGGTCCTTTAATGTGCAGGTATTAGGGGCACAGTGGACATTGGAGTGGGTGTATCTATTCAGACTATATTCCTATCCACATAACACTGAAGTTTTATATTATTGCTTGACATTGGCTTTATGAACAAGTCGTGCTTAGCCAAAAAAATATCCAGACTTTATTCCTATCCATATTACATTTGCACGTTGTCATTTGGGTTAAATTGAAGTTTTAAATTATTATTTGACACTTACTGTATGCAGAAGTCGTGCTAAGCCTAATAATTATGATATAAATATCATACTTATCTACCCAGACTTTATTCTTATCCATATGCCATTTGAGCTAAACTGATGCTTTAAATTACTATTTGACACTGGCTTTATGCACAATTGCACAAGTTGTGATAAGCCAAAAAAATATTGTAAAAAAATCATACTTATCCAGACTTTATTACTATCCACATTACATTTTAACCTGAAGCTTTATGTTATTACTTGACACTGACTGGCTGTATGCACAAGTCGTGCTAAGCCAAAAAAATATAAAAAGTTGTCATACTTTTATCAATGTTTTTTTCTATGTGGGTAGTTGAAAAACAATATCTTGATATGTCATTTGGTGTAGAAAAAAATTGATTGTCATCACAGACTACTATAGATGCTAACGCATCAGACGTATCACTCTCCTACTACGAAAATGAACCGTACAAATTAAAAAAAACACCCTCACTTATAGAAAGTGACAGATATTTTTTTTTTATTTGGGAATTTGTTGTGGCTTAGGTCGGTTGATACATACAGCCATTTTATACTGCGCTTTCTTTGCAAAAATGGATTTATTTTTTTAATTTAAAATAAATGAAAACAATGTCTTACTCAAAACAAGTTTATTTATAAACTAGCTGCGCCCCGCGGTTTCACCCGCGTAATAATTTTATGCGCAACTTTCAAATTTTTTTCTTTCATAAGAACCTTCTCTTGACAAAAACAAACACAACAAAAAAAGAATTAGCGAAATTGCTCCAGCCATTCACGCATGATGCCGTGATCAATGTTAAATTGGGATTTTTATATATTTAGATACTTTCATGTAGCTTTGTTTTAACTTCGCTGGAAGCAGGTTTTCCGCTGAAGAGTTTGTTTGTTTGTTTGAACGCGCTAATCTCAGAAAGTACTGGTTCGAATTTAAAAATTCTTTTGGTCATGGATTTATCGAGGAAGGCTTTAGTTAGGCTATATAACATCACATACTGCGACCAATAGGAGCGAAGAATCAATGGGAAATGTGGAAAATACGGGGAAAATTATTCATCTTTAAGGCTTCCATTGTTTGTTTGATTGAACGCTCTGATCTCAGGAAATGCTAGATGGAATTTAAAACATTATTTTGTAAAATTAATATGCAGAAAAGAACAGATTGTGATAGAATCGCACAGTCGATTACGGTGTGCACACCGTACACACTACTGCATATAGACATGTATATATATACCATCATATAGCGTGGCGACGCGTGCGTGCCACGACATGCGTCGCCACGCCAGAAATCTGTTTTACGTGCGGCTATAGTGAGCTCTAACGATCTGCATCGAAAAACAGCCCTATGTCAATCATTTTCAGTTTCGACCCACTGTGCGTCGCCACGGCATGCTTCGCCACGCCAAAAATCGGTTTTACGTGCGGCTATAGTGAGCTCTAACGATCTGCACCGAAAAACAGCCCCATGTTCATCATTTACAGTTTCGACCCACTGTGCGTCGCCACGGCATGCGTCGCCACGCCAGAAATCGGTTTTACGTGCGGCTATAGTGAGCTTTAACGATCTGCATCGAAAAACAGCCCTATGTCCATCATTTGCAGTTTCGACCCACTGTGCGTCGCCACGGCATGCGTCGCCACGCCAGATATCGGTTTTACGTGCGGCTATAGTGAGCTCTAACGATCTGCATCGAAAAACAGCCCTATGTCCATCATTTGCAGTTTCGACCCACTGTGCGTCGCCACGGCAGAAATCGGTTTTAGGTGCGGCTATAGATGTTTCACATCAATATAGGTCCCTTTTATCCCGATATTCCCACGAGATTGTGACTTACGCGGGTGAAACCGCGGGGCGCAGCTAGTTTTATAAATCAGTAAAAATAACAAATCAAGGCAAATTTTTAGCTTTGCCGTATTTTTTTTATTTATATCATCCGTGCTGAAAGGCAAACGCATCTATAGCTATAAAGCCACGAGAACGCATTTCGTACTAAGCAAAGAGACTTTGGTACCTATTTCCATCCTATTTCCTACTCATGTGCCTATACTTCGTTAAAAGAGATCCAATCAAAGAGTATTTAAGTATATAATAATCCCAGCACGCCGCTTCATTGCTGGAGCGTAGTAATGTTCTAAATTCGAAAAACGCATTTAATTTTCTTTGACCGTAAAACTCAACACTGGCTTTATGCACGAAAATGCCAAGCCATAATTTTAAATAAAAAAGAAGATAAAAAAGATGCTTCTTTCTATATGTCGAAATGACAATTTTGACATCATCCCTACGTTCTGTACGTTTTCATGCAAAAATATTATGGTTTATTTTTTACGCCAAGAAATATCAAATTTTAATTAGTAACATAAATCTACTTGAAATACCTAAACCTCTTCTGATATTTTCTGAACACATTCGTGAAGATTATGTTAAAATCTGTTTCCTAGTTTCCGAAATTAGACTGCACAAACAAAGGTAAACAAATAAAATCAACATTTTCTGAGATGAATGGTAGTTTCGCGAAAACGAAGAGATGGCGCTAGTTACTTGAAATTTTAAAAAAATATTTTATTAAATTAATTACTATATTTTTTAGTTATAAAATGTGGACATTGCTATATGTATTCTTAAAATACATAAGTCTACAAAATTTTTCAGCGTAACAAAAAGAATATTAAATTAATTTGTGACTTTATAAATTTAAGAAAACCTGAATCGCGCATGCAAGATTTTTTTCTACCGGAGCTATATCAGGTTAGCGAATTCTATAGTGCTAAGATCATTATGGACGTAGAACGCTTACTTCCAAAACTTCGAATTTATTATATGTAGAGATATTATTGTATCAAATTCTTACAAAGAACTCAATTGTATACATTTTATTTTAGTTTACATTTAATTTGATTGATATTTTTTCTTACTAACCAACCAGCTGTGTATGCCCACGAATGTACCTATTCTTAGTCCTTCTTTAGCTGTGCTTGATGTGCTTTTATTAAGAATAGAAGACTCAGGTGGACAATCTGCAATTTGTGGTGGAAATTAAAAGTTGTTTCCCATAGTCTTCTTCACAATTGTAACTATCGGAGTGGAATTTAATTAGTCTTGTGATTAATAATGATTTAAGGGTACCTTTAAAAGTATGGCAATCAGTATAAGTATTTCGAAAATTATAAGCCCTCATCTGACCAAAGAAATTTTCTATAAGGTCAGAGTTTAGGTAACATGGTCGCAGCACTTTTATACCTTTTGCCATTAAACATTTCCAAATCCTCTCTATACTTTTTATAGTCGTCACAATTTTTTTTAACGAAGGCACAGACATTTCTTTGCTGGTCTTCATGTCCACATATTTTATATTTGTTAATTTTATAACTGCTTCCTTCCAAAACTCATGATGCGACGAAGTCTCGGTTACGGCGTGTCATAACGGTTTCCCTTTGGATTTTTTACTGTAACCCACTCCGTTGACCGAATCAAATAGATCGTCGAAGAATGATACCACTTCGCCGGTGTTTTTTAATGTTGAACTGACTTCCCTTCCATCAGCATAGAGAGCTGTAATAAAAAAAACTTAATGTAAACTAAACGCCTAATGCTTGTTTATATATTACTACTAGCTGTCCCAGCAAACGTTGTTTGGCTATTTACAAAAATATTAATTAAAAGTAAAAGTAAGTAAAATTAAAGGAAAAAAAAAATAGATTATTTACCAGATTCCACTGCATCCCGACCTCGTTTTTTGCTCAGAAGTGCCAGCGTTTAGCTTCAGCGAAATAGGTGTGCTACCAGCTATTTCTGCAAAAAACATAATAGTAACAATCAATAAAATAATCAATAATAATAAATCAATTAGGTAGGTAAATCTGACTATACTAACCAGATTCCACTGCATCTTGACCTTGTTTATCCTCAGAAGTGCCAGCATTGCTATCCTCTACTATCCTTATCAATTTTCATACGTTTTTCCACAATAGCTGGTTTGCAGTATAAATTATCCACATGCTTTCTCTTTAAGCAGTTATCATGGTCATCATATTCAGTGGCTGAAAAACATTCAATATTAGCTAGGTCTAATTATTAATCTTAAATTAATCTTATCATACAACGGTTGAATAAAACATAAAATAACTCCTGATTTTGTAGAACAGAATAATACCATCTTAAGCCATGATTTTTGTAAATTTCAGTAGGTAATCAATAATTGATCGATTACTAGATTAAAATTTAAAATATTTAACTCGGTGTTCATCAATGAATTATATTGGATACACTTTCCTTTAGGCCTTTTGCTGTATTTTTAAAGACTTTTGATGTAGGTAGGTACTTAATGTGTAGGTACATAAAAGTTTCTTGTAGGTACTTATTTAAAATTGATTGGTTGATTGGTTTTGTACATTGGTGAACAGAACACTGAGGGGTACCAAGCTATTCTAGCAAGTATAGTAGGTACATACCTGTGTCAGTAAAACTGATAGGACATTCAGGAACTACAGTCATCATCTCGACTCATCTCGTTCTCTGTGAACAATGTTGGTTATGTTCCTTGCCGAAGACGCATTCTTTGCCGATTCATACAGAGAAATCTATTTTCAAAATCCTTCCTACACACAAAGCGCTTTCGAAGTTCTTGATAACTCAAGCTTCGAAGATTATCACAGCTTATTACAAGCCAATATAGGAGTCCTATCTCAGTTTTTGAGAACACGAACATACTAACGTCCTTTCGCCTACTCACACAATTCACCACACAGCACGAATATATTGCAATCTTAATAATTGAGAGTATAAGTTACGGAAATAAATCAAAGCAAAACTTAACTATATCAACTTTGAATTGAGAACAATAAGACAAATAAATATGGCGGCAAGAAAATAGAGATATGCCATAGAGATTATAGACGAGTCACGTGGTCCGATAAATGTCAAAATCTATAAGTGAGCCATAGACTATACGGTTGAAATTTTTGCCAAGGAGATTTACGGCCATGATTGTCATTCGGTCTTTAAAAAAGCTATCAAATTACGTTGTGTTTCCGTGAAAGTTAGAAATATGAATAGAAATACTAAACCAAGATATAAAAGGATAAGAAAACGTAAGTGCTTTTAAAAATAACTAGCTGTTCCCCGCGACTTCGTACGCGTGGTAGTTTTGTTTTATATACCAAAACCTTCTTCTTAAATTAAAACCATTAAAATCCGTGGCGTAGTTTTAAAGATTTAAGAATTTATAGGGCGGCAGACAGCGAAAACGACTTTGTTTTATACTATGTAATGATAATTCGTTTGACCACGTATCGTCACGTCATGATGGTGAGTGACGCGGTGTAAGATGTAGCACGCGGTGTCTAGAAGATACCTATACGCTCGTCACTCAAACACCACCAAATAAACGGTGTTGAAGCACAAAACTGAATTAATTGTCTAACTTCTTTAATTTGAGACAAAAATTTGTTACAAGTAGGTACTTAGTTTATAATGAAGTAGTTGTCGATAGATTGATCTCAAGTTAGGTAGTGTTCTTGACGTTGACAGCGCATTGATGATTGTATTTTGGCTTGGTGCGTTAACAAACGGACACATGCGAGGGACGCGAGTGAAGGTAGGAAGAATGCAGTGGAACAGCCGACCCGTCGTTCTGCACCGGGCTAACCCGCTTGGCGATAATATTAAGGCTTCCCTTTTTTATGCCCCAAGAATTATGGGCAATATGCTTGCCAACACGATTGTGACCATATTTGTGGAAAAACTGTTGCTTTGCAAGACTTATATGATGATTTCAGCATCTGTGTTATCACTATCACTACATAGTATAAAACAAAGTCGCTTTCTCTGTCCCTATATCCCTATGTATACTTAAATCTTTAAAACTACGTAACGAATTTTGATGCGGTTTTTTGAATAGATAGAGTGTTTCAAGAGGAAGGTTTATATGTATAATACATGTATAATATAGCCGTGCGAAGCCGGGGCAGTTCGTTAGTCTATACTAATCTAATAAAGAGGAAAGATTTTAGTTTTTTTGTTTGTAACGAATAGGTTCCGAAACTACTGGACCGATTTAGATGAAACTTGGTATGACTATACATTGATACATTGACAGTAACATGGGCTACTTTTTATCCCGATATTCCCACGGAATCGGTAGTTACGTCGGGTGAAATCGCCGTTGCGGTGAAAAGCTGATAAAATATTGTAACTTATTACAACTGATGACTTGTTTACTCGTAAAATGTAAGGTCATCATGCAACCGTGTGATAATTCGTTATTTTACAAGCAATAATCATTGATTTATATAACTAGTATAGTTAAATATAAATAAATATTGCAGGACATTCCACAAATCGCCATCTAGCCCCAAGCTAAGTAACTAGACTTGTGTTATGGGTGCTAGACAACGGATATACTACTTTAAATACTTTTCTTTTGTAAATATCACTACATAGTATAAAATAAAGTCACTTTTCGCCGTCCCTATGTCCCTATTTCCCTTTGTATGCTTAGATCTTTAAAACTACGCAACGGATTTTGATGCGGTTTTTTTAATGGATAGAGTGATTCAAGAGGAAGGTTTATATGTATAATACATGCATAATATAGCCGTGCGAAGCCGGAGCGGGTCGCTAGTATACTTATAATACATAGAAATTGATTGATTTGACGACCCAGTTGGCACAATGGTCACCATGCCGGACTGCCAAACACAGGGTTGCGGGTTCGATTACCGCCTCGGACATGTATTTATGATTTGATATTTGTCTGTGGTCTGGTTTTTTCTATGTATTATAAGTATATATTTACAACCAGTTTTCATAGATTTATAAGAAGTTATCACGTCAAAATGAAGTTTGTTTGTATAATTTTAATTACCACTGCCATGGTATTGACCACATCTCGTCTGGGATATATTTAGCTTCGTACTGTACTGGCATACGGCCAGGTTTGCTGGACAAAATTATAACTACCAAATGTGGTAGGACTTAGGTACTTTATGAGAGCTACTAGTCTGAAACTTCGCATGGTTCCTTTTAGGACGTAAAACTGAGAAAGGCTTTTTTGAAAATTCGACCTCTAAAGTAATAATAATAATATTGTTTATTGTTTTCTCCACAATACGTAACTTAAGCTACCTAACTTAAGCTATTTAACTTAAAATAGTATGGTTCATGTATAAGTGGTAGAAAGGGCTTAGAAAGGGCTATATACTGTTCGTAGTAACTATTATGTGTTTTGTATTTGTAGGAAATCACAATCACTTTTAAAGAGACACAAAGCAGGTAAAACCGCTTGGCGTAGCTATGTAGGTATAAACAATCCGATGATTTTATACAGGAAAAGTATTTTTGTAGTGCACATTTTTTTTCTGCTGAATATATGTCGGCAGTGGAGTACATTTACGCAAAAAAATAAATCAAAAAAAAAACCAAAACTAAATGTGAAAAACTTCCTGCAATTTCTAAATTATTGGGTATCTCAGTATTGATACACACAGTGACACGTAGGTACCTACCTTCATTTAGAGCGCGCTATTAAACTCGCTGGCGCTAGTATTGTGTCCATGGACTTCGTCGTTTTGTTAGAAACACTTATATGGTTATAGCTCTGAGAGTCTTTGAGTTAGCTCCAAAATAAAAAAAACAGTATTTTTTATTTTAATGTGCTTAAAACATACCGAAATTTGTGCACTACAAAAATACTTTTCCTGTATACATATCCCGGTTCAGTAAGAGTACAAATCATTCAATAATTTATTTCACACAGCATAATAACTTGTCGTGATACAAAAAATACTCAAAATTGTACCTTTTTCAGGTATCCTAACTAATAATCCGAAAGTTTACTTTTTCTCTAGGTTTAAACTAAAGTTTAGGGGGATGCAGAAGGATACTTTTTAGCCCGAAATTCCCGTCGGATCTGGCGCAACTCATCTATACATATAAAATCCTTTGTCCTGACTGACTGACTGACTGACTGACGGATCAACGCACAGCCTAAACCGCTGATCGTAGAGACTTGAAACTTAGAGGGTGTGTTCTTTGTAAGACATAGGCATCCGATAAGAAAGGATTTTCCGAAATTCTACTCCTTAGGGGGTGAAAAGGGGGGGGGGCAAAGTTTGTATGGGACAACGTGATTCCTTGGTCCATTTTCGACTTCTACGCGGACGAAGTCGCGGGCAAAAGCTAGTATAATCATAAAATAATGCGGTGTGGTTGCTCATATAATTGTAGCGACCTGCTCCGGCTTCGCACGGCTATATTATACATTTTTTATACATATAAACTTACCTCTTGAATCACTCTCGCCCAAATACTGTAAGGCTACTTATCTTAATTGACATTTAAGTGTATGCTTCAATAGGATAATGGGACCCCTAAGCGTTTGAGTATTTAGGAGTCTATCCATTAATTAAATAAAAGCTTGTAAAAAAAAACCGTTACGTAGTTTTAAAGATCTAAGCATATACAATTATACAATGTGTTTCAGCGTAGGGGCTTTAATACGAAAGGGTTGTTCTAGACGTCTAGGCGAACAAATTTTCGAACTTTTTTTTGCGAACGCTTTAATATAAGTATAAAACTTTTAAGATAAAACTTTTCACTGAAACACTTTGTATTGTATAGGGACAGACAGCGGGAAGTAGCTTTACATCATACTGCTCGGTAAGTAGGATTTACTAGTATGGTAAGAGGCTGTGTAAGTTGTCATTTACAACACAGTTTAGATGGAACGTTCCATTTTCAAATCACTTTACCATTCAAGCATAGGGTGAATGCTTGAACTGTAAAGTTCACTTTACCATTCGAGCTATGTCAAACTCCTTGGTTAGCCAATCTCTTTTGTTATAAAATGACGAAACTTTTTACTGAAAAAAAAAAAACGATAAAAATGGCAGCATTTTATTTCAGTTCAAGCTATGCAAAACACCTTGGTCAATTTTTTTTTTTCATAAAATGATTTATACTGTAAAAAAATGAAAATGGTGGCATTTCATTTGAACTAAATGTTTGTTCACTAGCGACGACTGTATTGAAATTTAAAAAAAGAACATACAAGTTTATGCTAGTTCATCATGTCAAGTATTCGTCTGATGAATAAGTGGTCGGCACGCCTGATTTCTGTCATTTTGAAGCCGAAGATGTCGTACAAAAATGTTTTATTTACCTCGCATGAATGATGTAAAGTAGTATACTTACCTCGGTTGTAAGTAGCTATTACACCCTCGAACTATATTCGCCCTCGCTCGCTTCGCTCGCTCGTGCGTCTAAATATCTCGGGTGCACTCGATCCATAGCGCCCTTTGCGAGCTGCGCTCCCACGGGCGCCATATTGGATCTTGTTCTGTATTAGCTCGCTTACATACCTTGTGTGGTAAACTACTATTGTTTTATATTATGCGGTGATTATTCTGTTCCAGTTTCACGTCATACGAGGAACACACCCACAAAGTTTCAGATCTCTACGATCTGCGGTTTAGGCTGTGCGTTGATCCGTCAGTCATTCAGGACAAAGCATTTTATATGTATAAGAAGATGTTTATTTATTTATTTATTGTATGTTTCCAGTAAAACTACCGGAAGATGAGGGTGGCGCGGTGGGCACTGGCCGGTTCACAATCGGTCCCGCGCCAGAGAGAGACTGGGAGATGGTCCCGCCTGATGGCAAGTGGGGCTGGTGCATCCTCGTTGGTAAACTTACATTTACTTTATATTTTTCCGATTTTTTTTTTAAATTCTCATTTTTAGGGTAAATGTGACAGTCACAGGCAGACTAACTGCCACACTCAGAGATGTTCATTAAATTAGACCTAATTGGTAATTAACTAAGTAACATTGTTGACATTTGATTTAAATTATAACATTTCAGGAGCGACATTAGTGAACATCCTAATACCGGGAACAATAAAATCATTCGGCGTCCTACTGGTAGAGTTCAACGATGTGTTCCATTCGACGCCGGCCGCCTCCTCAGGGATAGTCGCCTTGTGCTACTTCTTGTACAGCAGTTTAGGTAAGTTACATCCCTCGAGTCGACTTGTATAGGGGTCATAAGTAAATGATCAGTTTGCTACAATAACACTATCAACAAGTATTGGACTTACGACCTTCTTCTAATAGACGTTACACACAAACTTAAATACTTGAATTAAAAGTACTCAGTGTGATTATTATTTGTCAACATGTTAGCTATGTGTTTAGTTGTGTGAGTGGTAGAAGCCGTCACCCGCTACACCAACCGACGTGGGTTCGATCCACAGGTCCCAGGTTCCTAGAAGATACCAAACTAACCGTCCTAAAAAAAATCGCATAGCTTATCAGGGTTCGAACCTGCAGGTGTCCAATTCCACTTCCTACGGCTTTTAATAATTGAATCCATAGACTATACCACTACGCCACTGATCAATTAAGCAAAGAGTTGAAATTGGACATCATTTATTGTTAAATTGTTTGACAGATCGTCTGTGTGTTCAGTGTTGTAAATGTGTGCGTTATTCGTGATCTGGTGCCCTACCGCGGTAAGTGCGTCGGCTTCAAGCCAACGCGTCGGCTTACGCCGACCTACGCCCCACACTGGGCGAAATATTGAGCCTGTCTTTCATAGGAGTTTTGAAAAATTAAGTGATTTTTTCATGTGTTTTAAGTATGCAGGATTGTTGGGAACATCAAAACATTTAGAAATAAGTGATTCTGGTTTTGTTATTTCTAAAAAACACCACAAAATATGACTTTGTTTTTTTTTTAAATAATATAACCATAATCACTTATTTTTGAATGTTTTGATGTCCCCGACAAAGCTGCATACTTAAAACACACGAAAACACTACTTAATTATTCAAAATTTCTATGAAAGGCAAGCTCAAATTTCCGCCCATTGTGAGACGCGGTTTGGGATATCGACGTCGGCTTGAAGCCGACGCAGTTACCGCGGTAGGGCCCCTACGAAAGGTGGGCGTTCTTTTGCATTAGTATGCGTTGCCACCCTCTGTCCTTTTCTGTCTGTACTAATATTGATTTATGTCGATATATTTCCAGGTCCGATATCATCTATCCTATCAGTGAAATGGTCATACAGAACTGTCACCCTTATCGGCGGGAGTCTGGCCGCCTTCGGGATGATATTCAGCAGTCTAGCTTTTTCTATCACGTATTTGTACTTTAGGTAAGTGTGTTAAGAGACAAACGTAGTCGACTGTTTCCTCCCTGGATAATGACACTAGAGCAAATATTTTTGTTGCTTAAAACTTATAACTGCCATGACCATGCCCCTATGTTTTGTGTTTGGAACGAAAGTTTCTTATCGCGCGTTGCGAAAGGGGGCTAGACGGCAAAAATTAAGACCAAAAGTTGTAACGACACTTTTTGCATAGAAAGCAAGCCAGTTATTTTCGTTTCGTCTTTCTATTTCGCATTGAACAGTGTGGTGCCGCGACGATTATTCCTTCACTAATTAATCGAAAGGAACTTCGTTCCATCCGGGTGTCCCTTGACACCTCACAAGTTTT
This sequence comes from Idaea aversata, assembly GCA_907269075.1. Taxonomy (NCBI): domain Eukaryota; kingdom Metazoa; phylum Arthropoda; class Insecta; order Lepidoptera; family Geometridae; genus Idaea; species Idaea aversata. The sequence continues at coordinate 2,569,804 of OU026083.1, forward strand.
TTTTGTTTTTTAAATCTTAATTTCTACGATATTTAGAAAATTAAAAAAACCAAGAAATAGGGGCATAGTCAATTAGTCATGGCAGTTATAGGTCTTATGCTAGAAAAATATTTGTGCTAGTGTCATTATCCAGGGAGGAAACAGTCGACTACGTTTGTAAGGAGAGAGCGCCGGTACCCTTTCCTCCTAAACAATAAGTCTTTATATGAGTAAGTCCTTAACGAAATAGGACAAGTCATTTAGGACTCTGTGTCCATTTCCGAAATAATAAAATTGCAGATCCTAAGTTTTTTGGTAAACACGCACGGTTATTACCTGGGGGTAGTTGACCGAACGAGCGAAGCGAGAGAGGTCTAGTGTTGAGAAGGGTCGGTCGCTCGTATGTTTGTATGTTTGTATGTTTGTATGTTTGTTCGACGATAACTTGAGTACCGTTGCTCTGATCTTCATGATTTTTGGTATACAAGTAGTTGAGGTCCATAGAATTTTTAAGTTCGAACATGAGCAGGATCGGTCAGGGGGTTACGGAGATAGGGGTCCAAAAGGGGATCTACCTATATGGCACACAAACTATACTGCAAATATACCCGAGTGGGGTATCAAATGAAAGGGCGTAACTTCGGTGACAATAATATGGTACCATGGAACTGATCTGATGATAGAGCTGGAGGGAATCTGCAGGAATTATCTCATTATCCATACTTCATAGTTCATTCATTCAAACTACTCGTCAAGAATCGCCTTGACGAGTAGTTTGTCTTTCAATGGTAACCAGGGTCTGATGATGGAACTGGAAGGTGGTCATAGGAACTTCACAATGAAACGACACAACCCCATCGAGTTTGGGCTCGTTAGAATCGTCTTGACAAGAAGTTTGTCTTTCAATGGTGACCAGGGTCTGATGATGGAACTGGAAGGTTGTCATAGGAACTTCGCAATGAAACGACACAACCTCATCGAGTTTGGGCTCGTTGGAATCGTCTTGACGAGTAGTTTGTCTTTCAATGGTGACCAGGGTCTGATGATGGAACTGGAAGGTGGTCATAGGAACTTCGCAATGAAACGACAGAACCCCATCGAGTTTGGGCTCGTTAGAATCGTCTTGACGAGTAGTTTGTCTTTCAATGGTGACCAGGGTCTGATGATGGAACTGGAAGGTGGTCATAGGAACTTCGCAATGAAACGACAGAACCCCATCGAGTTTGGGCTCGTTAGAATCGCCCAGACGGGTAGTTTGTCTTTCAATGGTAACCAGGGTCTGATGATGGAACTGGAAGGTGGTCATAGGAACTTCGCAATGAAACGACACAACCTCATCGAGTTTGGGCTCGTTAGAATCGTCTTGACGAGTAGTTTGTCTTTCAATGGTGACCAGGGTCTGATGATGGAACTGGAAGGTGGTCATAGGAACTTCGCAATGAAACGACAGAACCCCATCGAGTTTGGGCTCGTTAGAATCGCCCAGACGGGTAGTTTGTCTTTCAATGGTAACCAGGGTCTGATGATGGAACTGGAAGGTGGTCATAGGAACTTCGCAATGAAACGACACAACCTCATCGAGTTTGGGCTCGTTAGAATCGTCTTGACGAGTAGTTTGTCTTTCAATGGTGACTAGGGTCTGATGATGGAACTGGAAGGTTGTCATAGGAACTTCGCAATTAAACGACACAACCCCATCGAGTTTGGGCTCGTTAGAATCGTCTTGACGAGTAGTTTGTCTTTCAATGGTAACCAGGGTCTGATGATGGAACTGGAAGGTGGTCATAGGAACTTCGCAATGAAACGACACAACCTCATCGAGTTTAGGCTCGTTAGAATCTTCTTGACGAGTAGTTTGTCTTTCAATAGTAACCAGGGTCCGATCTAACATATTAAGTTATCAAAGACCAAAAAGTATAAAATAAATTAATAGAATAAAAAACTAAAAAAAACACGCTTTAATAAAAAAAGTCCAACTAAAAAAATTCTATAAATTTTAAATTTAAATAAATTTGGATTAAGAATATTGTACTTAAATAGTAAGCGTGTTACATTGTGATTGCAAAAGAAAAATAACGAAGGTGTAGCATCACAAATTCACAATGTAACACGCTTACTATTTACAATATTCTTAATCCAAATTTATTTAAATTTAAAATTTATAGAAATTTATTACTTTGCCCCAAATCGTCCGAACTCTCTTTGCTTCATTTCCTATAATTATTTATTTCATAATCATGGGCTGTTTTACAATAATAGTGGTGGATAGTATTAAATAGTAGGAATGTTCGGTTCTAGCCGATCTAGAGACTCTGATAATTATAAAATTTGTGACTAATTTTTTTATATTTTTTATTGACTTGTTATATTTTAGTTTAGGGACTTATTACAGGACATATTGGCCTCAAACTTCTCTAATATATTCTCGTTCTCGAGCTTGTCTTCTCGTTTCCTCTTACGTAACATTATGATAAGTAGATACATAAGGAAGGAAGGAAAGGAATTACTATCTTCTGGATATTATGTTGGACACATTCAAAATGTCTTGAGTAAAAATAAAGAGTCAACGGATGTCCAGGGTGTGATGATTGAGCTGGCCTATGCTTTTAGAACTTAACAACAACAACAAGTTATGCCTATCGTGTTTGGATTCTCTAAATCATCCAATGTCAGATAATAGCGATACTAGGCACCTATCATTCAAATAAGATAGACCTGTCGTATTTGGAGTCTTTCGTCGTTATATTATACATTTTAGTACTTTACGCTGAAATATAATAAACGCTGAAAAAAACTCGTGAGGTCTCAGTTCGGGGCGAACTACTAGTTATATACTATGGTTTTTATATTATTTAACGTAAATATAGACTAGTTTTAGATAATAATTTGGTTATTTTTGCGATTTTCTTGAAAAGGGCTTAAAATATGATATAGCCATTTAAAATGACTAATAATTAAGACTCATTCGCGAAAAAAAAACAAATAAAGATCGAAACGGAAACATAAGACGATCGAAAATAAATATGCAAAAGTCGCACAGCTAGTATGTAAATGTTGTTTTTTTGTTTCGCAGTTTCGGCGCGTTAGTAGGTGCGGGCGCAGGCCTAGCGTTCCCCCCGACAGTGTACATCGTGACGTCGTACTTCGTCCGGCTGCGGGGGCTCGCCAACGGTATCTGCATGTCGGGCTCCGCTTTCGGATCCATCATATTACCGCCTATACTGAGGCATCTGTTGGAGACTTATGGTTACAAGTGAGTGGTCAAAATTTGTTTGTGATTTGATTAGACGTGATTTGACTAGACGGGATTTGACTGGACGTTATTTGACTGGACGTGATTTGACTAGACGTGATTTGACTGGACGTGATTGACCGTGCGAGCAAAGCTCAGTAGATCTTCATCTTCGGATCAATCATATTACCGCATATACTGAGGCATCTGTTGGAGACTTATGGTTACAAGTGAGTTGTAAAATTTGATTGTGATTTGACTAGACGTGAGTTGATTAGACGTGATTTCACTTGACGTAACTTGACTAGACGTGGTTTGACTAAACGTGATTTGACTGGACGTGATTGACCGTGCGAGCGAAGCTCACTAGATCTTCATCTTCGGATCCATCATATTACCGCCTATACTGAGGCATCTGTTGGAGACTTATGGTTACAAGTGAGTGATGAAAATTGACCAGGAATAAAAATTGACTAGACGTGATTGACAGGGCCAGCGAAGCGTCTGCTTCCTCGTGAGATCTTCCACAGATTTTCATGAAGTTGAAAAGAAATGGCGGAGATATTAAAAAAAAAAAAAAGTTGGGCAGAAAACAGCACGGGGGTGAAACCGCGGGGCGCAGCTACTTATATAATAAAAAATAATTTACATTTAAATAAATTTACACATATACATAGTAGGTATCTCGAAGAAAATGTAAAAATAATCTTAATTTTGTCTATTCACAGAGGTGCAGTGCTAATATTAGGCGGTATAATGCTGAACGTTTGGGCCGCAGCGTTGTTGTTCCAACCGGTGGAAGAACACATGGTACGGAAGAACAAGGAGCCGGAGGAAGAAGAAGACGGCCCTCAGGTCAGTATTTGGTTAGGATATTGATATGGCGGGATTTTAGGTTAGTGATTTTGTTAGGCGTGGTGGATAAGATGAGTTTGATAATTAGAAGTGTTAGTTGAGAATTTGATAAGTAGTAATTTAAGGTAAGGTGTGATTTTGGGGTGTTACGTGTGAGTTTGATGAAGCGTGATTTTAGGTTAGGTGTGATTTTAGGGTGTTAGGTGTGAGGTTTGAAAATAACTGATTTTGGTGTGTAATTTGATAAGGCGTGATTTCAAATTAGGGCTTTAAGTTCGGTGTAATTTTGGGTTTTAGATCTTTAAAGATAAGACATTTTAATTTCGGTGTGATTTTGGAGTGTGTTACGTATGAATTTAATGAGACGGAATTTTAATTTAGGTGTGTTTTTGGAGTGTGTAAGGTGTGAATTGGATAAAGCGTGATTTTAAGTTACATGAGATTTTGAGGCAAGACGCGTGATTCGAGAACATGAATGAAAATTTTAGGATTTTAACGTGTTAAGGGTGATTTTATGTTTAAGAATGCACTGTTTCAAAAGAATAGTCTATTTTCATAGAAATTTTTATGTGGATTTTTTTTAAAGTAAAAAAATCCTAGTGTTTTTTTTTTGAAAATGAAACCGATCATGCGCATTTGAATTTCGAAAGTGGAATAGTGACGTGCCATCGACATTGCATAAAGTAAGCTACATCAATTTTTATTGGTCGTTTTTTTTATTTGTAACGTGTTATAAAAACGGTATTTTTTTCCTCGGTATTTTTTATCAGAAGAATAAAAAACGAATGTGGAAAAATATTAATTCCATTAAATATTAAAAGGAGTTTTCATAATGCCTTAATAGAAGGGGTTCTTTAGAAGAGCAATAAAAAAAATAGATAATTTAAAACGAACAATTTTAAAACAGTTAATGAGATTCTCTAATCACTACATAGTATAAAACAAAGTCGCTTTTTCTGTCCCTATTTCCCTTTGACCGCTTAGATCTTTAAAACTACGCAACGGATTTTGATGCGGTTTTTCTAAATAGATAAAGTGATCCAAGAGGAAGGTTTATATGTATAATACATGCATAATATAGCCGCGCGAAGCCGGAGCGGGTCGCTAGTAGTTACTATAAAATCACATAATTTTTTTAATCAAAACTTACAACTTCTTACGCTGACTCAGCGATTCAAAGTGGATCTTGCCCTAAAGAGACGGAATGGCACCCTAAAAAATTGAAGTACCTTCTTCATTTTTGAAACCGACAATCAGTATATTACGAATTTATTAAAATTAGCCTTTTTTTGTTTTACTGCTGGGCAAAGACTCTTCCGGGCTCTTCCGTCAGTCTTCATACCACAGTCATTTAAACTGATAAAAAAAAATGAAAGTTTCTTTTGACACGCGTTTGGAACAAAGTCTCTTTACCTTTTTTTTTGCGTAACGCGTTTTTAAAACCTACTGTTTTTATAATACGTTACATTTTGTATGTCTTTTTGCTTATCTGTCTGTTGCGTTGTTAATTAGCGCTTGTAGAAAATTGTGTTGGGATTTTATTAACTTAATTTATTGTGCGAATTGTATATGCAAAAATATGGAACTTTTTTCTTCTACTTTTTCTTTCTACTTTTAACAAAAAAAATCTTAAAAAACTCCACAATAATGGAGAAATGTGGAATGATAAAATCGGTATTAAAAACTTTATAACTTCATACTAATTGAGAAATATCGGTATTCAAAACGGTATATTTGACATACCGTGAAAATTTTAAAACCAGTTACAGAAGAAGAAAAACGGTATTTTTTCTAAACGGTAATTTTGACATACCGTTTTAACGTTAAAAGCTTCAAAACAACGGAATGTAAGTGAAGTTTTATTGTTGCTTTCATTATTTGCTTTAAACATAATCCATTATTTATTATAAGAAAAATCATTTTGCACCACTTGTAACGAATACCTTGCAAACGATAATTAGCTTTTTTCCGCGGCTTCGCCCGCGTAATGTTCTCTTTATCCTCTATGTTAGGCCATTATAGGTTAAAACAAAGAATATTGCATATTTATTTATTTAAAATGCAATACCTACTTATGCAATATTTATTCAAATCGAAAGCATTTATTAATATTAGCAGGGACGCTTAGTGGTAATGGAAATAAACTGGTCAAAATGGTTTTTGCACTAACAAAAAAACTAACAAACTAATATTTACCGAAATATAATCACTTTCCTTAAATTATTGTAACCGATTCTGTTTCATTTTCAAAAAAAAATAAACACTGCGAATTTAACGGTTTAAAAAGGTTGTATCGGTATAGCTTTTACAATATACGCTTTAAAAACGGTTATAGCTTTTGGTGTGAAGCTGCTATGCATTTTTGGTATAACAATCCTGAATATAGCAGTAGACTAAAACTTTTTAAATAATTTGTTTAAGAAACTTATTGTACAAGCTTAACGCAAAAATTAATGCAAAAGAATAACTTGACTATATGCACAAGTTGTGCAAAGCCATATTTTGCCTAAACTTAATGAAAGTGATCGAGCGCACTCATAAATGTTCCTTATTTATTGGTTACAGAAAAACCGTAACAGAGCATTAGAGTTATTTTGCCGCTAAGGGAAAATGTCGGTCGTGCTCATGTTTTGTGGTTTTATCTTGTGTTAAATTGCATAATTTAGGTGACATTTTTGTCGCCGACGCAACAAAGATTAGATTTCGAACATTGTCACTACTTTAGCAAAACAAGAAGATAGAAAAAAGAGATATACAACAAAAAATGGATGCAAAATAATATTACTTGGCACATATCGTGCGCAGCCTACTGAGAGAAAAAGACATCGTTTAACTAATTATTCGTTTAGGAACGTTTCTGAGTGCAGCTGTTAGCGCTTAGCCGGTTAAAGTAGTTCAAATTGTAATTTCTTTTGTAAATAAAAATGTGTACCGTTTTACAAAATAGAGCTTTTATTAGAGTAGTAATTTAGCTTTTAGATTATTTTCTAGTTTATAAATTGGTATTCCAATTGAAGGTCTAACGCAGTGGCGATCAATCACGCGCAGTGGTGTGAAATTTCTTTGGTGCAGTCACAGTTTACGCGATAGTTACTTCATAAGCTGCGTAATTATCGCCGCTGTGAGAGAGAAGTTTCAACATAATTTGTTGGCATACAAATATTGTTTTTTCCAGGACGATATACTTTTCGAAGAGGAGGAAGACGAAAACGGCACATATCTAGAGAAAAACGGTACCGAAAACGGTATTACCGAAAAACCGCAAAGCCCCATCACTCCCATACCGTCGACGAACCAGTTACGTCAGAACAACTCTAAGCGAAAACTGTCTTACACTAGACCCATACCTAAAGTTACTTATAGTTCAACTTCTATAACGTCTGAAGTACGAAAAATGGGATCGACTGAGGCTTTTTCTAGACGATTAAGCACAGCTGGACCGAAAAGAAATTATTCCACGTCCAGTTTTGCTTATGTTTCGACTCCGTTCCACGGCTCGACTTTATCAGCTTTCGAACAACCAAATCAATTTGCTTCACAATTTTCCTTGAAATCTGTCACTGACAGTGTAGCCGAAGTTGCGTATTGCTGTTTCAAATGTAAGAAAAAACCGAAAAACGAAAAGGAACCGAATAAATTTTTCGATCTGAGTTTACTTACTGATCCTACGTATCTAGTTATTTTAATATCGAGTTCTACCGTTGCTATTTCGGTAACTAACTTTATAATTCTATTACCGTCCCACGCACAAAATATAGGGTTCGATAAAGCGAAAGGCGCGTATCTATTAAGTACCGTATCTGCTTTAGATTTGGTTGGAAGAATCGGTGGTTCAGCACTATGCGATTTAAATTTCATGCCTAAATCTTTCTACTTCGTTGGTGGGTTGGTATTTTCCGGTATAGCGTTAATAATAATACCGTTTTTGAAAACGTATATATGGATCAGTATCGTTTGTGCGTTTTTCGGTTTGGCGTCCGGTGTTAATAACAGTGTTACGACGCTAGTTATGGCTGAGATATTAGGGGTTGAAAGATTAATGTCGACTTATGGTATTAGTTTGTTTGTAAACGGTATTTTACAATTGATCGGGCCACCAATTTGTGGATTCTGGTTTGAGAGTGCAAAGAGTTTCACATCCATGTTTGTTACCTTCGGTGTTATTTTCATTGGCGGAGCTTCTTTGTGGCTCTTTATGCCTTTGATTGATAAGAGAAAGAGAGAAAAGGCTATGTTAGAGGATGAGAGAGCACAAAAGGCGCAAAAAGTATAATCATTTATTTTTTTATAGTGTTAAATTAACATTTTAGTTTTACCATTTTATTAACAAATTGATATTTAAGTTTATATAAAAATGTGCTTATATTACGTCAATTATTATTTTAAGTAGGAACGTAAAATGATGCTATTATTTTTCATAAACTCATTTTGTACGTGATAAAATATTCATCCTATAAACGCGTGTCGTGATCGCGTTTTATAGTAATTTTATATTTACCCGACGTTCCGATCGAGTTGCACCGATGGTGGCCACGGGAAGTCGTGATCACGATCGGTGCAACTCGATCGAAACAGAAATGTTTATATAAATGCTATTATTTTATTATAGACTGTTTCCCGCGAATTTACTCGCGCAAGTCCCAATTTGGTGGGAATATCGTGATTGCTACGAATTTTAAAGTAAATTATGTTACATCGTAGATTTTATAATTTGAAATTTGGCTAGCTATGTCTCGCGGAATTAGCCATATAGATTCTCATTAAATAAAAAATATCACAACAAAAAACCACCTGTATTACCGAATTTAACAAAAAAACTAAAAAGGCTAATATTATCGCGCTAGTTTATAAATGTTTAGTTTTTATTTAGTATAATTAATGTTGGGTTGATAATCTCGTTTAAAAATACAATTAATAAATACGTTTTTAAAACTGTCTACGAAAATACCGTTTTAAAAAACGACCGTTAGCAACCCGATATATCTAGTTACCATACCGTTATTTTTATAACGGCTTAGTTTGACTGCTTTATAATTTAGTTTTTAAGTGTTAAGTGCTTTCGCGCAAAATACTGTACTTAGAGATATTATAATTATTATATTTAAAGTTGAATGGTTCCGTAGATATTAATTAATTTATTATTTTGCACAAAAATGTTTGTTTAAGTTTATGTGAAAAAAAAAATGCCTAATTATTTTCGCAATCAAATTAGTTCTTACATTAATTTTACTTTCTTTTTCGTTATTTGGGAAAAAAAAGTCGCTGTAAAATAAAAGATTTAAAAAGTTAACTTCTTGATAGATAGATGAATTCTTTATTTTACACGCCATAGCACAAATTAATATCTATAAAATTAACACAAACTTAAACCTAGGCGGCCTTACCGCATAATCCCTTCCAGGCAGCCTTTTTTGTTACTTTCAAATAGAAACTGAAGAATTTTGCTAAGGATTGTCTCTAAGTACAGCTATTAATAAATAAGGAAATATTTATTTAATAAGTATAATTTTTATGTTTAGAAAAAAATCTCATTGACAGGTTTTTAAAGACAGACAGACGGACTATCGAGCTATCTTACATGGGTTTTTTCCTCTTGATTTATGGAACTCTAAAAAAATCATTCCTTATATTTTATTCCTTAATTGCACCAAAAAATAATTAATTATACTTATTTACTTATCCTTTTTCGAATTATTATATTAATTTTTAAGATTTTATTTTTATTGTACTTATTTTAGTGAGAAAAAAAACTTAACTTATTGAAATTACGAATTTTGATAAAATTTAACAGCGCTCCGCAGTTTCACCCGCGTAATTCCCGATCCCGTGGGAATATCGGGATAAAAAGTAGTGTTGGAGCAAATTCGTTCCAAAATTAAAAACCAAAAAAACTTTCCTCTTTATAATATACTTAAGTAGGTATAGATAAAAATTGCGAAATAATATCATTTATTTCAAAATTTACAAAGAAGTATTGACATTTGCTACAAAAGTCAAGAAAACATGGCAGGTTTATTGCAAAATTTGCGAAATAAATTGTCATTTTTTACAAAAGTCACGAAAAGTTGTCATTTATGTTGCAAAAGTCACGGAAATTTGCCGCCATTAGTAGCAAATATTGCTAAATACTGACTCTACGATTACCTACCGACTATTTTTAGCAAATTTTGCCAAATAGCCAATAGCCATTTGTTACAAAAGTCACGAAAACTGGCCATTTGTTGCAATATTTGTGAAATACTGACATTTGTTGCAAAAGTCACGAAAACTGGCCATTTGTTGCAAAATTTGCGAAAAACTGACATTTGTAGCAAAAGTCACTAATACTGGACATTTGTAGCAAATTTTGTGAAATACTGACGTTTGTTGCAAAAGTCACGAAAACTGGCCATTTATTGCAAAATTTGTGAATAAAAATTATTTGTTGTTGTAATTTTTTTTTTGCAAAATTTGCTCTTTTTCTGAATTTAGCTTCCAATTGAAACACCGAGGCTGTCTTATGATAATTATGATATTTTTACATTAACTATTAAGGCTCCTGACACACTGCCTGATACTTAAGACATTTTGTTAGATGTAAACTAATAGAAAATTCCCGACCGTTTACTAAGGTCCGTATTAATAAACCGAACTCAATATCGATTTCAATCTTGAGTTTGCTCTTGAGTTGTTGCGCTGATTAATAAACCTATCTTAAGACGCGATTAAAGAGCGACGTATCACTTGAGTAATACCGTAATAATAAATCAAACTCGGCTCTCAAGATATGTCTCAAGATGTAGTTTCGTGAACTCAAGTCTGATTGCGGGTCATACATGACCAAAGTTAGAGGGCATTGCAGTGAACAAATAAAGTCATCACACCAAACCTTTAAAACGTCTCGGAATAATTATTTAATAGTAAAATCTTACATTTTGTAAAATATTTTCACATTAAAAACAAGTTGACAGTAAAATATGACGAAACTACCTACCATAGGGTAAAAACAGATCATTTAAGGTAAGAACATAGCGCTACTGTCATTCAAGGTCGCTCTCAAGATCAGTCTCAAATCTCAGGAGCGATATCAGCTTGGTTAAAACTTGAGTTTTATCTATTAATTAACGCCTAACTTAAGATAGTGACCACATCTCAAGACTCACTCGATTGATACGCACTCAAGATCGATATTGAGAGCGATTTATTAATACGGGCCTTAATGCCAAAGTGTTACAACTTCTATACTATTTTTGTATTTTTGTCAAGCCATGATACATCGCAACAGTGTAAAAGAAGCATAGAGTTTTAGTAATTAATTCGCGTCTCAATTTTATATGTATTTAATTCCTATATTATTAGCACAATGATTTTATTAGTTTAAGCATACAAATTTACAAAGCCTGATTTTAATATCTGAAAATATATTAAAGTGAAAAATGCGCCTTTTTTACTTTTATGTGATTAGATAGGTACAGTATGCGTCATAAGTCCACTATCAGTTTGCTACAATAACTATCAACAAGTATTGGACTTATGACCTTCTTCTAATAGACGTTACACACAAACATAAATAGGTATTTGAATTAAAAGTACTTACCTACTCAGTGTGATTATTATTTTCTACATGTTAGCTATGTGTTTAGTTGTGTGAGTGGTATAAGGGGCCACCCGTTACACCAACCGACGACATGGGTTCGATCCACAGGTTACGTTGTTATAATGTTCGAATAGTGCTGCACAGGATTGTAAACGTTATGGTGTCGGTGGACTTTTGAACGTTGATTGTACATTAAAGTTAATTTATTATATTTTACAATCCTCCTGACGGTGGACAGGAGGTCGCGAGTTCAAGCCTCGCCTCGGTTCGTTCAAGCCTCGCCTTCGTAAACTCATTTTTCACTTTAAAATATTTCGAGAAGTTGTTAGCACAAGTATTAACCTGTATTTCAACTATCTTTCGAATAAATTATTTTCCGGTTTGTCGTTTTATTATATTGATTTATATTTCTACCAAATTATTTGTTTACGCATATTTTATTTGTAATAATTTGTTTATGCATTTTTCATTTGTAATTATATGTCTCTGCCTATTTTATTGGAGTTATTTATGCTCAATATTTGCATATTTTATTGCGATATTTTTTCCAAATTATGTGTTTCTGCATATTTAATTTGCCTTATTTTTCCAAGTTATTAATTTCTGCATATTTGATTTGCAATATTTTTCCTAAATTATTTGTTTTTGCATATTTTATTTGCAATATTTTTCCCAGCAACTATAGATTGATTATGGACCTTTAGATGAATATACAAAAACTATGAAACTAAAAGATAATATTCGAAAGAAGTCGAATTATTGCGATAACACAAAAAATGTAAAATAAAAATGGCGAACATTTACACAAGATTTAACCCACACATTTACCTACCTAACTTAAATACTACATAATTTAACGAATTAGGTTTATCTTTGATATTTTATATTAACTTTTTTTTACTTTTCAATACACATATTTGTTTTTTTTATTATTATTTTTTTGAGTATTAATTTAAGTACCTAATACTAATTTTTACATCACGATATTTTTAAATTGCTTACCTATTTTTTTAGATATTTAGTAAATCACAATTTTCAACTAATATTTTTAAGTATTAATTTTGTAATTAATAAGGAATAATGTTATAATGTATTTTTCAAAATAAAAATCATGTATTTTTTAAATTCGCTTTTTGTTTTATTTTATAGATAGACCATAGACAAATAATGGTATACAGCGTGTTTCAACGAAGGGTTTGTAATACGAAAGGGGCTTGTTATAGACGTCTAGGCGAACAACTTTTGTTCTACGACTTTCGAAAATCCAATTTGATTTTTTTAAATTTTAGTTTTTTTTAAATCGGCGGTTTTCAATAAAAAAAGACCATTAAGGCCTACTAATGCTGCCAAACGCAACGCGCCAGAAATACCCGTCGCTTACAACTAGGATTGTTGATTATAACGAATGTGTTTTGTTTTTCTCAAAAGTGCTGAGATGGAATTGTAGGTGAAATTTTGCCGATATTTTGGGGTAATTTTGAGGCGAAAATTCTTTGTCGTTTCAAAGCTAGACTAGTTTTAATTCTTAATTTTAGGATAGCTACAAAACTATAGGAAAAGTTTGGCTCAAAATCACACCAAAATGTCGGTAAAAATCTCACCTACAATTCCATCTCAGCACTTTTGAGAAAAACAAAACACATTCGTAACAATCAACAATTGTTCAGCAACGAAGGCGACCGGTGCCAGTAGTAACTATTTAGTAGGCTGTGTACCAAGGTCGTTGTCGTATGGACCCCCTTAATGTTTGAAATGGAAACTCAATAAACAAATAAAACGCAAAGGTCAATGACCTCTTACTCTACAAAACAGCTGATGTTCTGGTAAACATAACCTCAATATTTCCGAAAACGGTTGCGAATTTTCAAAAATCCTAAAACAAAAATTGTTCGTATAGACGTCTAAAATAACCCAGTTTTCTTATAATAGTAGTTTAACCATAAAATAATTAACAAAGCCCCATAACCCTTTATTTCTAGTTGGAACCATTCATCGAAGAACAACCGACGGAAGAGCATCCAAAGATCCTCTTCACGCCCGAAGAAAACCCAGCTGACCAGCCAAATGGTTCACCTCCAATTCTAAACAACAAAGAGGAGAAAACATCACCAAAATTCGCCCGTTCAGCAAGCGCCGTAATGGCTGAACGGAAGAAAATTACCACACCAGTCGCATCAAAAAACACCCTCCAAAACATAGCATCTAAAAGCCATCTACCATCAAATCCTTCTCTATTAGAATCAGTACCAGAAGGGAAAACCAGCCGCGTAAACAGTCAAGAAGCTTTTCTTAAAAAATTACAAGTTCCGAAAACTCCCAAACGTAGCCCTTCAACTTCGTCTTTCCAATATATGTCTACACCGTTCCACGGATCAACTTTATCAGCGTTTGAGAAGCCAAGCGAATTCGCTTCGCAATTCTCACTAAAATCCGTAACAGATAGCTTAGCACCTATCACATATTGCTGTGGTTTAAGGAAAAAACAAAAAAATGACAACGTGAAAAAAGAACCGAGTAAATATTTCGATATACAACTATTAAAAGATCCAATATATTTGGTTATATTGGTATCAAATTGCACAAATGCTATTTCTTATACGAATTTTTTAATTCTGGTACCATCATACGCTAATGAATGTGGTTTTGATAAATCTTTAGGAGCTTATTTATTATCTATTATATCAGCTTTAGATTTGGTTGGAAGAATTGGTGGTTCAGCCTTATCAGACGTTGTAAGCACTCCAAAGCGATATTTCTTTATATTCGGCCTTTTGCTATCTGGTATTAGTTTAGCTATGATACCTTTAGTCGAATCATATTCAGCTATTAGCGTGTTTTGTTCCGTTTTTGGTTTAGCATCGGGAATTAACACTGGTGTGACCGCGTTGGTTATGACTGAGATGTTAGGAACGGAGAGGCTTATGTCTTCATACGGCATCAGCTTATTTGTAAATGGTATTTTACAGTTGATCGGTCCCCCTATTTGTGGGTTTTGGTTTGAATATACGCACTCTTATAAATCATTGTTTGTGACTTTAGGGTTTATTTTGGTCGGTGGCGCTGCTTTGTGGGTTTTCGTACCATTTATACATAGGAGAAGGAGGAAAGCTGAAAGAAATAAGGTTGAAGAGAAAGCGTAATAAATTCAGTTTTATGAAACATCCCCCCTTTAGACCAGATTACTATCATCAACTATATCGTCAATTTTTTTGAGGATGGAGACCATTGTCAGCACCAATGCCACCCTCTCAGCTTAGTCGACCAAAAAAAAGAACTCGTTAATACGTCTGGAGCCAACTAAGCCGCGGGTTTCATCACGATGTCTTTCTTAACCGTTTAAGCAAATGTTAATTTAGCGCACATAAATTTAAAAAAATGTGTTAAGAGGAAAGGGTACCGGCGCTCTCTCTCCATACAAACGTAGTCGACGGTTTCCTCCCTAAATACTGACACTAGAGCAAATATTTTTGTTGCATAAAAGTTATACCTAACTGCCATGACTATGCCCCTATGTTTTGTTTTTTAAATCTGAATTTCTATGCTAATTAGAAAATGAATAAAACCAAGACATAGGGCCGTAGTCATGGCATCAGTTATAGGTTTTATGCAACAAAAATATTTGTGCTAGTGTCATTATCCAGGGAGGAAACAGTCGACTACGTTTGTATGGAGAGAGCGCCGGTACCCTTTCACCTTAATCCGGGTCTTCAGCTATCTGCATACCGAGTTTTATTAGAATCGGTTTAGTAGTTTTTGCGTGAGGCGGTTGTTACCGCCTCACGCAAATATTTTAAAACTTTCACTTTTAAAATATTTGGGTTATTGGTAATTATACTAGCAAGCCGTTGAGGGCTACTCCCTAAACAAACAACTTTTGTTCTACGACTTTTGGAAATTCGAAAAAAAAGAACATTTTGAGGTTATGTAAATTCCAAAAACAGCTGATTTTTTAAAACAAAGGTAATTCAGACTAAGAACAGTAGATACAACTGAAAAAATAAGTAAAATTTTTAAGTTTAATGATCTCTCCGTGTATGGAGCAGCTGCTTTACAGGTAAACCTAAACTCAAAATTTCCTAAAAAATGTCCTAATTTCCAAAAGTCGTAGAACAAAAGTGGTTTGTTAAGGTGCACAGAAGTAGCCCTCAACGGCTTGCTAATATAATTACCAATAACCCTGTATATACTTATACAGAGTGTAATAGCAAGGGTAATGTAATACGAAAGGGGGTTGTTCTACACGTCTAGGTGAACTTTTGTGCTACGATTTTTGGAATATCAAACTTTTTTGAAAATTTTGGAGTTATTTTTACTTAAAAAGCTATCTCTTATGTAGTCTGACGACGACTAAAACTGGATTTTTGTCATGATCGCCTTTAAGAGATTTTGTATACATTAAAAATGTAAAACTCAGTATCAGAGATTAAAAGAGGTAGCAACATTTTGGCATAGTAAACGAGTTGCGCGGCCACCTTTCAAACCTATGTTAATATATAGAGGATATTAATACAAACAACAAATGCCATGTTACAAGATCTCGTAAAATGTCAGAAATGGCTGTTACATTTTATTTGACACGTAACAGGCAAACTTGACACTTTACGAGATTCTGTTACATTGCATTTGTTGGTTTTTATTGACCGAACGAGCGAAGCGAGTGAGGTCTAGTGGCGAGACGGTCGGTCGGTTGTACCTATGTATCTATATATCTATGTATCTATGTATGTTTGTTCGACGATAACTTGAGTACCGTTGCTCTGATCTTAATGATTTTTGGTACACGTGTAGTTGAGGTCCATAAAATTTTTAAGTTCGAACATGAGCAGGATCGGTCGGGGGGTTACGGAGATAGGGGGTGTAAAAGGGGATCTACATATATGGCAGGCAGACTATGGGGCAAATATACCCGAGTGGGGTATCAAATGAAAGGGCGTAACTTCGGTGACAATAATATGGTACCATGGAACTGATATGATGATGGAGCTGGAAGGAATCCACAGGAATTTATCATCTCAGCGGTCATGTTTATATCAAACTCATTTGTATCAAAAAGGAAAAAAACGCTTAGACCTTCTTTTATGATTCAAAAATGACAATGTCAGGTTTTCTTTCTGTCATTGTCGTAAAACATATTATTATGATTTCCAATTTTCCAAAAAATGATAACTTAACTTCGTGATATTATATGATTAAAATGGATGATCCATATTAGGTACCTACATAATAATTTTATGGTTATCCTAAATTCAAATAATTCGCAAAAGTTTATAGTGCAGTCATGCACTCTTGGGTTCGTTCCCGATGGTCTTTGAAGGAGATGCTTGAACCAGCTATTAATCAGCAAAACTGAAGCCGAGGCGAAAATTGGTCGAAACTTCTATGGTTGACGTTGTCTGGGCCACTCAACCTACCTTGGGTGAAGACTGTACTTTAAAAGCGTCTATTGTACTTTCCCTTAAATCGTCAGACCTCTTTTTGCTTCATAACCAGCTGCGCCCCGCGGCTTCACCCGCATAAGTCCTGATCCCGTGAGAATATCAAAATAAAAAGTAGCCTATGGCTTTCCTCCATAAATGGACTATTCAACACACAAATAATTTTTCAATGCGAACCAGTAGTTCCTGAGATTAGCGCGTTCAAACAAACAAACAAACTCTTCGGCTTTATAATATTAGTAGGTATAGATTATTCATTTATTTCATAATCAAGGGTTGCTTAACAATTGTTGTGGATAATATTAAATAGTATAGCTAGCCGATCTAGAGATTCTAATTAATAAACTTGTGACTTGTGACTCTTTTTATTATTTTTATTTACTAATAGATAGGGACTTATTAAATTATAGGACATAATAGTTCCACCGGTAATATAGGTCTCAAACTTCTGTAATATATTTGTATCGAGGTAGGAGCCTCTCTCCTCTTTTCTTCGTTCGTTATGTTATGATGAGTACATAGGTACAAAAAATTTGACAATAAGAACTCACAATTATCTTGATAGCAAGATAGTCATATCATATTTGGACTCGTTTAAAGCACCTTAATAAGTAGGTATTCTAGCTTCTGAAGAATCAGCTGATATCTGGGATCAGGTGATGGAGCTAGAAGAAGGCACTCAACTTCAAAGAAATATGAACTCATCTTCTAGACAAGATAAGTCTATCGTTAAAGTTCGTTAAAGTTGTCTTGATAAGTAGGCACTCTAGGTGTTAAAGAAGCAACTGATATCTGGGGTTTGGTACTATAGCCGGCGGAAGAAGGCTATAGGAACTTATCTTTCGAAAAGTAAGGTCTATCGTGTTCACTTGATGAGTAGGTAGGTACTCCAGGTACTGACGATATGGTGATATAGACGGAAGGAGGCTTTAGGAGCTTTTTAATCTCACGCGATTTACAACATTCATTCGCGAAATAAAAAATACGTGATTGAGACCAAGCAAATTAGGCTATGGAACTCATTTTCTAGACAGGATATGCCTAACGCGATTAGATTCGTGAAAAATATGTTTTGAAAGTATTATAGAGTCAGCGATGTCCAGGGTCTGATGATAGCGATACTAGACAAGACACCTATCATTTAAATAAGATACACCGAAGTATTTGGAGTCTTTCGTCGTTATATCATACTTTACGCTGAAAACTAAAAATCAGTAAAAAAAACTCGTGAGGTCTCAGTTCGGGGCAAACTACTAGTTAATGTCCTTTATACATTGCCACAATAATTGCCATGTAACGAAATCTTGTAAGGTGTCAAGTTTTTGTTATATGGCTTATATCAAAACAGGCAAATCTGACACTTTTTGAGATTTTGTTCGAGGCATTTGTTGTTTTTATTAATGCCCTCTATAAATTGCCACAATTATTGCCATGTAGCGAAATCTTGTAAGGTGTCAAGTTTTTGTTATATGGCTTATATCAAATAACAGGCAAACTTGACACTTTACGAGATTTTGATACATTGAATTTGTTGGTTTTTATTAATGTCCTCTATACATTGCCACAATAATTGCCATGTAGCGAAATCTTGTCTGGTGTCAAGTTTTTGTTAAATGGCTTATATCAAATAACAGGCAAACCTGACACTTTACGAGATTTTGATACATTGAATTTGTTGTTTGTATTAATGTCCTCTATACATTGCCACAATAATTGCCATGTAGCGAAATCTTGTCTGGTGTCAAGTTTTTGTTAAATGGCTTATATCAAATAACAGGCAAACCTGACACTTTACGAGATTTTGATACATTGAATTTGTTGTTTGTATTAATGTCCTCTATAAATTGCCACAATAATTGCCATGTAGCGAAATCTTGTCAGGTGTCAAGTTTTTGTTAAATGGCTTATATCAAATAACCTGACACTTTACGAGATTTTGTCAAATTGTATTTGTTGTTTTTATTAATGTCCTCTATAGATTGCCACAACAAATGCCATGTAACGAACTCTTGTAAGGTGTCAAGTTCTTGTTATATGGCTTATATTAAATAACCTGACACTTTACAAGATTTTGTTACATGCTATTTGTTGTTTGTATTAATGTCCTCTATAAATTGCTACAACAAATGCCATGTAACGAAAGCTTGTGAGGTGTCAAGTTTTTGTTATATGGCTTATATGAAATAACCTGACACTTTACAAGATTTTGTTATTAAGGCCAGTCCGATTTTGATGATTTTTGAAAATGTTCTAGATCTAATGGAAAACTAGGTTTAACCGTTTTTATTTTAAAGAAATATTGCCTAAGATAAAAGTAATTAGTATTTGAATATCTATATTTTTGACTTAAAAACTGTATCAAGCGTTTCAATTGTTTTTTAATAGACTAAACTGAATTACCAAAAAAGAAAAACGTATAAACCTAGAATAAGATGCAGTAAATTAAATGAGACCAAATTTATTTTATTTTGTGAAGGATAAGGGGGGTAAAAACGTTACGGCGCGCAACATTATTTGAAAGCAAAATGAAGGCAATTACGTCCGAACTTAAACTCTCTCTATCGCACGATACGGGTCATTTTTGAAAATACCTACTCGCGCCGCGTATCGAAAACTCATGATCCTCTTAATGTTTTCTATTACATTGTCATAGGTGTGAAAGTAGACAAGCAAAAGAAAAACAATAGATACTTACTATAAACCTCAGTATCTGGTATAAATTTCAACTTGCTAGGTCCACCCGTTTCAGAGAAAATCAGTGGTGACACACGGACAGACGGACAAGAGAGTAATCTTATAAGAGTTCCTTTTTTACCTTTTTATTTACGGAACCCTAAGGCGACTACTATGCCAGTCAAAACTGACAAGTTACTATCTCTTTAAAAATTATTACTCAAATCTATCGAATCAGAGTTACTCAATGTTTTTACATCGATTAAAAATTTTCGCAAAATAATGAAATTAAAATTTTATACAATTATACAGTAACCTATACTAAAAATTTTGTATGTGTTTTTTTCTATTAAGGCGCACATAGAAGCCAAAAGCAAAAGGCCTGTCGCCTAGGTATAATTAAAAGTGTTTAGGTTGATGAGTTCAATTATTTTTGGTATAATTTAAAAAAGAAATCTCTTCTCGTTTCTAAATCTCCAGATTTTAATTTACCAAAATCGATTTAAGTTTGGATAAAGCTTAGAAACGAAAAGTTTTCTTCATTAAATTATCAAATTGTAGGAAAAGAATTCAACTAGAAACTCTACACACAACAATTTTTCATGCAATAATTAACATTTATATGCGACAGGCATTTTGTGTTTGGCTCCTATATTAACCTTAATGTATACACTCGTATACATTTTAATTAATAGTGTAATGCACCTAAATGTATTTGTATAACATATTATACACATTTACTTGGTCTTTTTTATAAATTAACTAAACCGTAATGTCTTATTAAATACTGAGTTACTATATTCGTAATGGAGATGACAAGGTGAAGGAAAAGTTCACAACGAACCGGCAACGTGGGGTGCGTGATCTTGAGTGAAATATTTTCAGGTTTTATTGTCCATAGACCAAATAAAGACCTTGGAAACACCAACAAAAACAGCGAGCAAACTTTCAATAAATTGGTTTAAAAAATAGCGTAGTTTGATAGCGTTACGCCTATCCAACTATCGCCCTACTAAGAATCTGACCTACTCAGAAATAGACTTTAGCCCGAAAGTGACTTGAATCTGAATCATACTACTTCACAATCCGACTTAATAGCTCAGTCGACTTAGTTAGAAACAAACATCACCCGCTTAAATCTATATTTTTAACGATTGACAGCACAAAATATTGTGTTAATAAAGTCGGTCGAGATCGTGGCAGATCTTGTCAAAATATTAAGAATGGTGATCTTTGTTTTTTTCCTCATTAGGACAAAAGAGCTTACATTCAAGAAACGAAAGTGTCCCCACATTTTTCTGTGATGGCCACTAAAAAAATAAGAAACAGACAAATCTGACTGACGAGATTTTGTTACATGGCTTTTGTTGTTTGTATTAATGTAGATTCATACGCCAACGACCTTGCTACACAGGTTACTAAATAGTTACTACCGGCACCGGTCGTCTTCGTTGGTGAACAATTGTTGATTGTAAAGAATGTGTTTTATTTTTCTCAAAAGTGCTGAGATGGAATTGTAGGTGAGATTTTTACTGACATTTTGGTGTGTTTTTGAGCCAAAAATTCCCTATAGTTTTGTAGCTATCCTCAAATTAAGAATTAAAACTAGTAGAACTTTGAAATGACAACGAATTTTTGTCTCAAATTACCTCAAAATATCGGTAAAGATCTCACCTACAATTCCATCTCAGCACTTTGATAAAAACAAAACACATACGTAACAATCAACAATGTTCACTAACGAAGGCGACCGGTGCCGGTAGTAACTATTTAGTAACCTGTGTAGCAAGGTGTTGGCGTATGGACACACCATAATATCCTCTATACAATGGCATAGGTTCGAACGTGAAACTAAAAAAAAAACAAAAGATTAAAGATTGCCAGTCTTCATATTTATATTTTAACTCTTTACTACACAAACTATTTCTTCGTATTGCCATCTCCAGAAAAAAAAAATAACTCAGTGATAATATAATTATTTTAATTAGATTTTTACGTAATAATGAATTTGTCGTTAGGTATCCCATATTTTTTATTTTAAAAAATAAGTTACCGAATTAGTTTACGTGTTACTTAATTTAAATATATTTTTAATTTTAGTGTTAATAATAAAATAACATATGTACTTATGTAATATTATTTTAGTGTAGTGTAAATTAGTATTATTTTGCTTGTATATATCCCAATTTCCAGTTATTTCCGGGATATGCAATATTTATTCCGTAAAGTGCAGTATTTTCCCCATAAGTTACGTAATTTTTATTCCCGATTATATTCAATATATTTTCTGTAATGTGCAGTATTTTTTCCCTAAAAGTTGCGATACTTTTTCCAATTGTAAGTAATATTTTTTCCGTAATGTGCAGTATTTTTCTAAAAGTTGCAATAAATTTAACCAATGCAATATTTTTCCGTGTTATGGAATATTTATCCAAAAGATTAGATATTATATAGATCGCTTTATTGGACAGAAAAGTTATAAAATACATCAAAAATAAATTTAAATTGTAAAAACAAAGGCACAATTGGCGACCTTACCGCAGAAAGCGGTACAATCAACCTAATATTTATTTAAAAAAAATAGTTTGGTGGCTTGCAAAGTTGCAATTATTTTCCACAAATGGAAAATTTTCTTTGTCAATTTATAAACGACTATAATTACGAATCAATATACCTATATGTGTCAATTTCAAGCCAAAATAATAATAGGTATGCCTTAACATTGAGCTATACAAGTTGTAACAGTTAACTTATACAGTGTGTCATAAAAACACTGTCATCACTCTTAGGTATGTGAAGGTAGGGTAGGTACAGTCACATTACCAATTAGATGAACCCCACGTGACCCAGAGCTCACTCGCACATCTTTTACATGTAGTTATTTACCTAGTTTGTTATTTTTTCAAATATTGTATTGTATAGTATATTGTTTAGAAAAAAAACAGAATCAAGTATCATTGCTTTACAACCTTACAGATGTGCGAATGAGCTCTGCGTCACGTGGGGTTCACCTAATTGGTAATGTGACTGTACACACGGACCTTACCCAAAAACGGAAAAAATATTTTTTTTTTGGAAAATAAGCCTCATTTACTTGGTGTTAATGTGACAACTACATTATCTACACAATGGTGGTGTTGTCATCTTGAACATTTTAAATTTAATTAACTAAACTGCATTTTTTTGTAATACCTACCTAAGAGGAATGACAGAGTTTTTATCACACACTGTATAATATTAGTGTTTTTTTTTAGTATTATGTATATTTTAAATTATCGTTGCGAACCGAACTGGAGCTCTGTTTTTTAATCGTTCGTCGTCGGTTTGCCATTGAAATTTAAAATGTCAATTTTTATTCATTTTACGCAGAAAATTGAAAACCGGTAATTGGCGACGAACATTCCAAAATAATCCCAAAAGATATAAATATTTTATAGAGATCGTTTCCGAATGTTTGATTATGATTGTTTGACCTTTATTCCACCAGTCGCCTGTCGGCGATCGAGCGATTCAAAAATAGCGAATTTCCGATGTCGGACGAATATCAGTTAGAAAACGGACGCAAGACACGGGGCGAACGATTCAAAAATAGAGCCCCTGGACACTACCAAGCTTACAGCGTATCCAGTTTACTTTCATAGCTTAACATTTTAGTTCATAAATTGCATTTAGTAACAAACACACATACTCATATATATTTACATATTAGTGGCGTTAGGTTTTTACCTAGTTTTTTTGGTGCTCGCTAAAATTACGCTCGGCATAGCCTTAAAAATCTTAACAAAAAATTGTCGAACTATTTTCTTGGGGCCACTAAAGAAAGCAATTTTACATCTTACTCATTTTTATGAACAAAATAATTTGTGAATTTATCAAAAACATACCTACATAGCTGTAGCAAATTATAAGGATTTATTTGAATATATGTTGCGTACCGCGGTTTCACCCGATCCCGTGAGAATTTCGGGATCAAAAGAATCCTATATCCCTCTCCATTCTCCAAACTATCACTGTGCTTATTTTTATCTAAATCTGTCCAGTCGTTTAGAATAATAAATAAATAAATATACAAGGTTATTGGAAATTATACTAGCAAGCCCTTGAGGACCACCTCAAATTAACCTCAAAATTGAAAAATTAGGAACAAAACTTGCTCGTTTAGGTGCACAGAAGTAGCCATCAACAGCTTCACTACATAGTATAAAACAAAGTCGCTTTTTCTGTCCCTATATCCCTATGTATGCTTAGATCTTTAAAACTACGCAACGGATTTTGATGCGGTTTTTTTAAATAGATAGAGTGATTCAAGAGGAAGGTTTATAGATATAATACATGCATAATACAGCCGTGCGAAGCCGGGGCGGGTCGCTAGTTCTAGTATAATTTCCAATAACCCTGTATAAACAAACATTCGAATTTATAATATTAGTTTGATACTTATCTAACTACTTAAGATCTTTTGTAGGGTTCAGTATTTTTTAAGAATTTTAATATTATGATTTGAATTATCTTTACCGTAGTAGTAAAGTCGATATACTTATTATTTGTATTCATAAATCGCGTATTTTTTTAATTAGTTTTATTTTCCCGGGTCTTAAGGTTAGTGGCGCCAATTGTCAAATGCCTGTCGCCTCGTGAAATTATTAATTAAGAGGAAAGGGTACCGGGGGCTTTCTCCATACAAACTATTACAAACGTAGTCGACTTTTTCACCCTGGATAATGACACTAGAGCTAATATTTTTGGTGCATAAAACTTATAACTGCCATGACCATGCCCCTATTTTTTGTTTTTATTTATTATTTTTTTTATCTTAATTTCTATGATAACTAAAAAATGAAAATAAAACAAAACATAGGGGCATAGTCATGGCAGTTATAGGTTTTATGGCACAAAAATATTTGTGCTAGTGTCATTATCCAGGGAGGAAACAGTCGACTACGCTTGTATGGAGAGAGCGCCCGGTACCCTTTCCTCTTAAGGTGCTGCTGGTCGATCGTGTTTCCATACAAATGAATTTAGAGTGTTATCCATTTATTCTTTATGGCATTTAAAAAAACAAAAGTTAAATCTACATAACAAGTCTATATCTAGCCCATGTAGGCCACGAAATAGACAAATTATATTTAATTTGGAAATTATAGCCATCAAAACTTCAGTATTTTCAGTAAAAATAATGCGCATTTCACGGCTAAAATAGCTACGCCGGGAGAAATATAATATCAAATAAGAAACCTACATCATGTAGTAAATTTATCAATTAGTTTAAATAACTTAACTTTCAAAGGATTCATATTGCAGATTTTTCGTATTTTTCTAAATTCGAAAGGTCTGTTTACAAAATTTCCCAGCCCGTATTTTGTTCAAAACATCGTTACCTTTCACTTCTAGAGTAACACCCCGTCAAGCGGGTAGCGGGGGGAGATATAATCCAATGCGCGCTATAGCTTCACGAATACTTTTGTAAAACTGGCTTTACCAGCAATGTATACGTAACGATTTAGCATTCAATGTGTGTGTGATGCTAACGACGAATAGTCGTAATGTTTGCCAAAGTCGCACGGGGACCAATGAAGACAAGTGACAGTGATTTTGCCAACCAATAGTGAACTATTATCTGAATCTCGCATCCAATAAAAACAGTTTATACGACGAACCGACGAACGAGTACCTACCTACCTAGCTGGTGAATTTCACATGTAATTTCGGCTCGTGTCATACCGTGAAGGTCATATCGTTCGCGCCAAATTCAAATTGCACAGCGCTAATTACCTACCGCAATATTTACGTACAATTTGCAACGACACTTACCATTTGCAACGACACTTTTTGCTGTAGTAAGCTATTGTAAGCCGTGCGGCGTGCGCATGTTTCTCTGTCTGTCTCTCTCTCTCTCTTATAGAAAGCAAGCCAGATATTTTCATTTCTATTTCGCATTTTTTAATTCAAATAGGCTTGTGTTATGGTGACTAGACACGATTAGGCTTGTGTTATGGTGACTAGACCCAACTAGGCTTGTGTTATGGTGACTAGACGCAATTAGGCTTGTGTTATGGTGACTAGACCCAACTAGGCTTGTGTTATGGTGAGTAGACCCAACTAGGCTTGCGTTATGGTGACTAGACGATACTAGGCTTGTGTTATGGTGACTAGACGCAACTAGGCTTGTGTTATGGTGACTAGACGATACTAGGCTTGTGTTATGGTGACTAGACCCAACTAGGCTTGTGTTATGGTAACTAGACGCAACTAGGCTTGTGTTATGGTGACTAGGCGCAACTAAGCTTGTGTTATGGTGACTAGATGCAACTATTTCGATGCTTATATATATATACATAGATCACTTTGAAACGTCTTAAAAACCAAAAGCTGTAACGACACTTTTTGCATAGAAAGCAAGCCAGTTATTTTCGTTTCGTCTTTCTATTTCGCATTGAACAGTGTGGTGTCGCGACGATTATTTGCAAAAAAAAAAATATATAAAAAAATACGTGTGGCACTCGGGGACTGCCGCGGTAAAGCTATTGCATCGTGCATTGCATGTCAATAGTCGTCCGTTATTTATCGTCCGTTTTTGTCGTCCGTTTTTTGTCGTCTAACATTTGTCGTCCGTCAATAGTCGTCCGTTATTTATCGTCCGTTTTTTGTCGTCCGACATTTGTCGTCCGTCATTTGTCATCCGTCAATAATAATAATAATATTATTAATAATATTACTTAAAAACCAAAAGCTGTAACGACACTTTTTGCATAGAAAGCAAGCCAGTTATTTTCGTTTCGTCTTTCTATTTCCCATTGAACAGTGTGGTGTCGCGACGATTATTAAAAAAAATTACAATTTATTCACTAATTCATCGAAAGGAACTTCGTTCCATCCGGGTGTCCCTTGACACCTCTCAAGTTTTTTTATTTTCAACATGTTAGCTGTCTTTAGTTGGCCGAGTGGTATAAACCGCCACCCGCTACACCAACCGATGTGGGTTCGATCCACAGGTTACATAATGTTCAAATAGTGCTGCACAGGATTGTAAACGTTACGATGGCGGTGGACTTTTGACCGTTGATTGTACACATTCGCACGGCGGCGCTCACCACCGCACCGATCGCAAGCCGAGCACGCGGTGTTTACACTCGCGCAGTTCCGTAAGCTTGTTGTCACTGTGTGTGTGATGTGTCGCGCCGAGTCGCGCGGCGGTAACGACCGAAGCGAGCCCGAACGTGTTTATGTAATGTAGTGTGTGGTAGTGTCCTGACGCTGAAATTGTTGTATGCGTAATATCTTTATACTGCTCTTTACTGAGCCTTTCCTTTTCCTAAACAGTGTAAGGTGAAATAGCTATAATTTTAGCCACGTGCGTCCATGAGTTGACCCCGTCGAACAGGGGATTCTTAATGCATGAAATTTATTGTTTGAACCTTTACAGTACTTACCTACAATTTGTAGGTGATATTTTTATAGATATTTTGGTATAGGTTTCTTTTGTGTTGTACAAATAAAGTCATCTATAATTTTTAGACGAAAATTCCTTGTCGTTTTGAAAGTTTAGTCAAAAAATCGAAATTAAATCATAAAAAAAAATACCTATACTCATATTTTTGATGAACTTTTTGACCAAAGCTTTGAAACTGCAAGGAATTTAGTTTTAAAATTATAGAAAAACATTTTTTGTAAGTACCTACAACAGACAAGAATTAATAAAAAGAAACAAAAAACGGAAAGCATTTTAACCAACAAAATTGTACAAATAGGTAACCTTATCGCTTAAAGCGATTTCTTCCAGATTTATACCTACCGAAATGTCGGTAAAGATTGCACCTATAAATTGTATAAATTTGTATAACCTACAAATTGTAGGTAATATATAGAAAATTTGTATAACCCACAAATTGTAAAAGAAAATTTGTATACCTAACCTACAAATTGTATAAAAATTCAAAAAATGATGCAATAATTACTAATTTTACTAATATACGAATGGGCATTTTGGCAATTCGCGTCATGAACCGATTTAATATCGAATTTTGATTAAAGATTCGGTAATATAAATCAAGCAACTATTGTATATTGTCCATTATTATCAATTAATTGTCTTTAAGACGTGTATCTATGTAATTAATACAATGTATTATAATATTTTTATTCTGGTAGTTGTTTTGTTTTATTTATATATAATATAGCCTATAATATAATTTAATATATAATATAACATAGGTGCTATAATATAGCCGTGAAATACTTACGGCTTCCTACCTTCACTGTCGTCCCTCGAAGGGTTACCAGACGATAGGAATTTTCCAGGCAAGTCCGGATTTTTGCTCTCTGAGGGAAACAGTGATTTGAAATTGTCAGTAATTTAGAGTAGTCCATTGAAATGTTTCATTTTATTGGGCTAAGCGTGCATTTGTCAGAGGACGCAATGTTACTTTTTAAATATTAAGGGGGGGGGGTCAGTCTAAACTTAAATCCATGTTTGAGGTGATATTTTTAAAGATCTTGGAAAAAGAGATTTAAACGGTTTTTATGGTTTATCTGACAAACTATAGGTCTCACAAAAAATATTACTTAGTATTTTTTGTTGCAAATATCATTATCTACAACTTTTGTCAAGTAACTTTTAGTCGTAAACCTAAAATAAAAAAGTTATAAGCGAAAATCCTTCACTCAGTTTCCTTTGTTCTTTTTACGGTCTCATCTAGCTGAAAGCATGAAACTTGGCAGCTTTTACATAGATTGTAAGATATAGAAGTAGAAAGAAGTTGTATGGCGATTGGTACCTACTTCTCTTTTCTCCCTTTTGTGTGCCAAATTAAAGTTTTTTTGCATTTTTTATGAAAATGGTTAAAGCTACAACCAAACTGTCACTGAGCAATATGATCTTCAATCAAATTATGCAGTTTTAGTCAAAATCGGGCACGCAACTCCTTTCAGCATTTTAGCTTTACCTATAGTTTAGGATATAGCCCTGAAGAAGTAGGTATATATAAAAAAAATCACCCTGTAGATATTCCTAAGTACTTCTTTCCCCATGAAATAGCAAGTATAATTCCAAGTTAGGTATGAATTTGGTCATAAAATACGCCTGTAAAATCAAAATCTTTAACATTTTATGTTATTTATTTCACAAAGAATTTTATTACTACGTTTTTGGTTATCAAAAAGCATTTTAAGTGCTACTAGGTATTGGAAACC
This sequence comes from Idaea aversata, assembly GCA_907269075.1. Classification (NCBI taxonomy): domain Eukaryota; kingdom Metazoa; phylum Arthropoda; class Insecta; order Lepidoptera; family Geometridae; genus Idaea; species Idaea aversata. The sequence continues at coordinate 2,598,743 of OU026083.1, forward strand.
CTCAAAATAGTTATTTTGTTTTAATATCAATTGATATTTTTGATGACTGTAAGAAGTAGTTTACGTATGTTTTGAACTTCGTACAAAAAGAAAAGGTTTTTTTGATAAAGTGTTAATTTTTTTAAGCAATGTTGGGTATATTATTGCTGATTATCGTGAATTTTCAACTCGGTTTGACGACTATATTCCCTAAAGGAGTAGTCCATTACATCGTGAGCGATACCGACTATGGTAAGTTAGAATAATATTCTATTTTATTATTTACTAGCGACCCGCCCCGGCACGGCTATATTATGCATGTATTATACATATAAACCTTAATCTTGAATCACTCTATCTATTAAAAAAAACCGCATCAAAATCCGTTACGTAGTTTTAAAGATTTAAGCATAGTTAGGTCGCTTTCTCTGTCCCTACATCCTTATATAGGGACAGAGAAAGCGACTTTGTTTTATACTATGTAGTGATTATAAAGCTGAAGTTTGTTTGTTTGTTTGAACGCGCTAATCTAAGGAACTACTGGTTCGAATTGAAAAATTCTTTTTGTGTTGGATAGTCCATTTATCAAGGAAGGCTACGGATAGGCTACTTTTCATTTTGATATTCCTACGGGTTTGGGACTTACGCGGGTGAAATCGCGGGGCGCAGCTAGTAAGATAAAGAAGATATAGAAGAGAATATAGAAGATTATGTATTCTGTATCGGTAGGAGATACTCACAAACCGCGGAGAGCAGCTAGTAATTTTAAGAGCGCGGCGACCGAATCAAGAAATTCCGTAACGAAAATAAAACCTAACACCCCCCACTCCGCCTACCATGTAGCTTGGCCGTGGGTTCGCTTAACGTGTGTAGGGTACGACTGTACGAAGCTCGCACGATGCAATAGCTTTACCACGGCAGTTTCCGAGTGCCACACGTTTTTTATTTTTATTTTACTTATTCCCCTCAGACATGCATTCTCGAGATATAATAACATCAACCATGGCTGCCTTCCAACGCGAAGTCTGCCTGAAATTCTTCCAAAACCAGGGGAACAATGCTACTGGAGATAGCAAGGTCCTTCTCATCCACAATCCGGCTAAATTAAAGGAGTGCGATTATGGTGCAGTTAAATTTAACAAGAATATTGTGGTTAGTATACCTACCTACCTACCCTACCCCATTGTTTGATATTATACTTGTTATTGTAAAGGGCCTCTACGTGTTGGCTTCGGCTCCACCGTACGCCTTCCAAAGGTCCGGGGCTCCATAGCCCAGTAATAGGTACAGGACGTATAACAGACAAATAATATTAAATAATAAATATTACAGGACATTCCACACCTCGCCATCTAGCCCCAAGCTAAGTAACTACACTTGTGTTATGGGTGCTAGACAACGGATAGGTATACCTACTACTTATATATTTTTGTAAATATATACTTATAATACATAGAAACAACCAGACCACAGACAAATATCTAATCATAAATACATGTCTGAGGAGGGAATCGAACCCGCAACCCTGTGTTTGGCAGTCCGGCATGGTGACCATTGTGCCAACTGGGATGATTCTCAGCAGGGCGTGCCGTGTGGCCCGGAAGGGCGTGTTTAGATGACACGCATCGACTACGCACCCGCCACGCGCATCACACGCTTTGAACACGCTTTAAGTCATAAGACACATCAATAGGTCTCAAATTACATTTATGCAAGTCCACCCGCTCACGCCACGCGCACACCCTGCGCCCGCTTGCAGTAATGGAGTTTGAGATCTATTGATTTGTCATAAGACTCAAATTATTTATAGAACAAATGTCAAAGCGTTTTCAACGCGTGTGATGCGCGTGGCGGGCGCGTGGTCGGATATATAGGGCCATTCACAAATTGACCAATCTATATAAGCGATACATTTTTGCAATTGACGAGTGCTCTCGGCCTTTGTTTGTAGTTATTATCGTAAATACACAGTAAATACCCATATGATTTTTTTGTTTGTTTGTATAACGAATAGGCTTTGAAACTACTGAACCGATTTAAAAACTCTTTCACCTATAGAAAGCTACATTATAATTTACTAGCGACCCGCTCCGGCTTCGCACGGCTATATTATGCATGTATTATACATATAAACCTTCTACACCTATTAAAAAAACCGCATCAAAATCCGTTGCATATTTTTAAAGATTTAAGCATACATAGGGATATAGGGACAGAGAAAGCGACTTTGTTTTATACTATGTAGTGATATAAGTAGGTATGTATCTAGCGTTAAATTTTTCAGGAAATGGTAATTGGTTACAAATGCCTGAACACGGCAGACATTTCAAGAATGCTATCATCCATGATCATATCTGGCATACAATTAACAGGTAATCATTGGCGCCCAAAATGTTACAATTTTACTAACATTTTGGGCGCCAAGGCATTAGAAAAGTTCTTACGGTACAAGACCCGTTGCAATAAAAACGCACAGCTTTAAGAGGAAAGGGTACCGGCGCTCTCTCCATACAAACGTAGTCGACTGTTCCCTGGATAATGACACTAGCACAAATATTTTTGTTAAATAAGACCTATAACTGCCACGACTATGCCTCTGTCTTGATTTTTTTCATTTTCTAATTATCATAGAAAGTAAGAGTACAATACAGTCAAGACATAGGGGCATGGTCATGGCAGTTTTAAGTTTTATTCCTGCAGAAATATTTTCTCTAGTGTCATTATACAGGGAGGAAACAGTCGACTACGTTTGTATGGAGAGTGAGTTAGTACCATTTCGTCTTAACTTCGGTCTGCGACGAAGAAAAACGTTGTTCTTCAATTAATTGTGGCTTCGCACGGCTTGTGTATATAGATAGACAGTATCAAGTTATATTTTGTTCCAGGTTCCGTACCCAATGGATAAAAACGGGACCCTATTACTAAGACTCCACTGTCCGTCTGTCACCAGGCTGTATCTCATGAACCGTGATAGCTAGACAGTTGAAATTTTCACAGATTGTCTATTTCTATTGTCGCTATAACAACAAATACCAAAAACAGAAAAGAAATAAGTAAGGGCTCCCATACAACAATTCCGTACAAAAGTTCGACTCACACTTGGCCGGTTTTTTTTCTTAATTGACCAAAACTTATTAATTCCAGGGCCAGTGGTAAACAGCGCAGATCTAAGACAGAAATTTGACGATGAGGTATTTTCATAAATTTATCTTTGGTGTTGGCTTGATGGTATATCTACCTCGGCTTTGTGTGTGCGTGTGTGTGCGCTAATTTACATTGCTATTACGGTGAAGGAAAACATCGTGATGAAACCCGCGGCTTAGTTGGCTCCAGAAGTATTGACAAGTTCTCTCCTCTGAACATTTTCGACTAAGCTGAGAGGGTAGTAGGTGCTGGGCAAGCCTATCTTTACGCAAAAAGGACCCAATTAAAAAGGGTCTAATTGCGGAAAATAGCCTGTATACAAGTACAAGTACCTACCTACTACTTACTTTGAATACTATGTACCTAGTGAGTGATGACTCCTCGACTATCGTCCCTTATAACTTTTAAACGGCTAAACCGATTTCAAACCTTTCAAACGGACATGAAATTGATGTTATGACGGTTCCTTCCTTGACCTTTTGAGGTACCGAACCCTAAAAAAGGAATTCTTATAAGATCAATTTCTTGCCCGTCTGTTTCTTTTAATTATATTTTTTTTTCAAAGGAGAAAACGCGGGCGACCAATAGAGGATCATCAGCCTCCCTCCTCGCCGCATCAGACCGCAACTATATAAACAAGCACTACATACACGAATGCAGCAGTTTCTCGATGCCCGTCGGCGCGAACGCACTTCGTCGCACCGACGACGCTGGCAACGAGACCGTCATGACGGACGAGAATGTTGATTATTATAAGGACAAGCTCTGGCCCATGGGGATTGTTATGTACGATATACAAGACATTTTACGTAAGTAACTACCTACTGCAGTCTAATTTAAAATACGGACAAGAGAGTAGTAAGGTTCACATTACTCGCCAGTAGTGTTAACATCTCCGTGCATAATACCAGCTTAGTTAACCATTTGCTCTATAAAATAGTCGTTGATCTGTAAAAAGTACTAGGCAATCAAAAGTTAGTAGAAGGTACAAATCACACTTATTCCGTCATCTCTCTCTTTCTTCAATTTTTCTCTTTCCTTTATCGTGTAAATTGTTAAATAGTTATTTCATAGTATGTAGGTACCTACTAGGCCAAGTTAGTAGAAGATAGGTACAAATCACACTTATTACGTCATCTCTCTCTTTCTTCAATTTTTCTCTTTCCTTTATCGTGTAAATTGTTAAATAGTTATTTCATAGTATGTTGGTACCTACTAGGCCATCAGAAGTTAGTAGAAGATAGGTACAAATCACACTTATTACGTCATGTGTCCCTCTTCTATTTTTCTCTTTCCTTTATCATGTATATTGTTAAATAGTAGTTTCATAGTATGTAGGTACCTACTAGGCCATCAGAAGTTAGTAGAAGATAGGTACAAATCACACTTATTACGTCATGTGTCCCTCTTCTATTTTTCTCTTTCCTTTATCGTGTAAATTGTTTAATAGTAATTTGGTCTGTATAAGTAAGTACCAGGCAATCAGAACTCAGTCGAGGGTATCCTACAAAAAAAACTCCAGTCCCAACGATGGGAGTCTAACTCATGCCGCGATCGCCTGCTGTTCCTCGGTCCGTGATGGTCTTAGCCCAAATCTCATCTGGTATGCGGCAGATATGGCCGTGGCCAGCCTATGAAAAGTTCACTAAAAATCATTTTCTTCCAGGAAAAACCCAATACCACATCGACTTAGAATTCGCCATGTCGATCATAGAACTGTCTTCTTGCGTGGTATTTCAAGATGTGCCTGGAGACGATGGTTTGGTCCCTAAAAGCCTGCTGTATTTCGGGATCGATGGGGCGGAGGCGCCTAAACTTGGATTCAGTGAGGAAAATCAGGTGAAAAATGTCTACTTATAATAAATAAATTTTGGCCATTCTTTAGTTTCTACTTCAACTCTCCTATTGAAAAGAACATAATATTATTCACTAGAGTAGGTAGGTACCTCGTCCCATTTTATTCAATCACTATCACTACATAGTATAAAACAAAGTCGCTTTCTCTGTCCCTATTCCCTATGTAGGTATGCTTAAATCTTTAAAACTACGCAACAGATTTTGATGCGGTTTTTTTTAATAGATAGTGATTCAAGAGGAAGGTTTATATGTATAAAACATGCATAATATAGCCGTGCGAAGCCGGGGCGGGTCCTACATTGTGGATCCCATTCTGTTCCTATACATTAACTAGCTTTAATTTACGCGTGACTTCACCCGGGTAGGAGACGAATTTTCCAAAAGTATCGATAAATCGATTGTAACGATCGATCGATATCTCAAAATGAGGCAATACTATCTATACCTACTATCGGTTTTTAATAAACTATCGATTATGCCGCGATAGTCGACTATCGATGGGCAACACTACTCCGCCGGCTTAGCTACCCAAAATGGATATGGCCTTCGAAACGAGACTCTTCCAAGCCTGTCCCGGGCTATTTCTTGCCAATTTTACTATTTTATAATTTAAAATGTAATTTCCAGACGATATCTCTAATGGCAATGACATCGGGCACCGCTGGTCACTCCGCTCACACGTTGAACCTGCTCCTTCGTGCGTTGGGCATTCCTATGATGTCAAACAGGCATGATAGAGACAATTACATCGAGGTACATTGGAATTATGTCGCTAAGGGTGAGTACAGTTGAGGGTAGGATGAGTTAACGTTGGTAAATATTTGATACAGTAAGAATAGGACTTTTTCAATTCGAACCAGCAGTTCCTGAGATTAGCGCGTTCAAACAAACAAACTCTTCAGCTTTATAATATTAGTATAGACTAGGTACTTACATCAACTTTCAAAATATAATAGATAAAGCCGCCATGTTGAATTTTTATCATAAATTGCGATAAAAATTCAACATGGCGGCTTTATCTATCATATTTTGAGAGTTGATTTAGTTATATCGCTTTATCGTATCGTGTTTTGGTCTTTATGCTAGGCAGGCTGACTGTAAAGGCGTTTAGACACAACCGATATTAAATAATCATCATCACTACATAGTATAAAACGAAGTCGCTTTTTCTGTCCTTTCCCTTTGTATACCTATGCTTAAATCTTTAAAACTACGCAACGGATTTTGATGCGGTTTTTTGAAGTGAAAACTTCTTATGGCGCGTTGGGCACTTTTGTGGGTGAGCATTTTCAGCCGATCTCGTACTACGAACACATGCTACGAATCTGTCGCGACAGATTCGTAGTAATGAGATTTCGTAGCAAGGTCTACGGGCTGTAGTACCTCTACGAAATTGTTATTTTTTTTTATTTGGCTGTGAGTGTATTAAGACGTACATATGGTATTTTTTAACGGACGACTATTGACGGACGACAAATGTCGGACGACTATTGACGGACGACAAATGTCGGACGACTATTTGTCGTCCGACAAATACCTAGTCGTCCGACTATTTTTTTTTTTTCATCTAAACTCTTTTTGCGTATGGTTAGATACTCGTACTTAAGGAGTAAACTCCAGATATACAGTTTTCACTTCTGCCTGCACTCCCGTTTCAATAGATAGAGTGATTCAAGAGGAAGGTTTATAATGTATTATACATGCATAATATAGCCGTGCGAAGCCGGGGCGGGTCGCTAGTATGAAATATTATAATGAACCCATTTGCAATAGGTAACCATGGGTTTCAGCAAAAGGGAAACGATACGTCTAGGCGAACAACTTTTGTTTTACGACATTTGAAAATTCAAACTTTTTTCGATAATTCTTAGGGAATTTTTACTTGAAAATCAGCTGTTTCATACAAAAACTTCGAACGAAATGTTCGAATTTCCAAAAGTCGTAGAACAAAAGTTGTTCGCCTAGGCGTCTAGAACAACCCCATTTCGTATTAAAACCTCTTCGCTGAAACACATTGTATTTATTGACATGTTATTGACCTATTTAATCACTACATACTTAGTATAAAACAAAGTCGCTTTCTCTGTCCCTATGTATGCTTAAATCTTTAAAACTACGCAACGGATTTTGATGCGGTTTTTTTTAATAGATAGAGTGATTCAAGAGGAAGGTTTATATGTATAATACATGCATAATATAGCCGTGCGAAGCCGGAGCGGGTCGCTAGTATAAAATATAGTCACTTTTCGCTGTCCCTATGCTTAGATCTTTAAAACTAGGTACGCAACGGATTTTGATGCGGTTTTTTTTTAATAGATAGAGTGATTCAAGAGGAAGGTTTATATGTATAATACATGCATAATATAGCCGTGCGAAGCCGGAGCGGGTCGCTAGTATAAAATATAGTCACTTTTCGCTGTCCCTATGTACCTATGCTTAGATCTTTAAAACTACGCAACGGATTTTGATGCGGTTTTTTTTAACAGATAGACTGATTCAAGAGGAAGGTTTATAGGTAGGTATGTATAATTTGATATAAAATAGGTACCTACTTATCAGCTCCCGTACTATAGGTAGGTACCTACGGAAAAAAAATCTGTAGGTATGCCAAGCTCCATGTATGGTATGATAACCTTCCATATCCTTGTGTCCAGGTAAGGAGCACTACTTAGAGCGTATGCCATCAGCGGCATGGATCCGTGACTCTAGCCTCCCTTACGACTTCGACTCCGTGACGCACGCGCCGGCCAACTACATGTGCGAGGGTTGCAACCAAGGGGGTGCCACTGTCACTCCTGCGCAGGTAACTGACCTCCTTCTTCATTACATAGTATAAATAAAGTCACTTTCCGCTGTCTGTTCCTATGTACCTATGCTTAGATCTTAAAAACTACGCAACGGGTTTTGATTTTTTAATTAGATAGAGTGATTCAAGAGAAAGGTTTATATGTATAATACATGCATAATATAGCCGTGCGAAGCCGGAGCGGGTCCCTTGTTAAATATATTATTCTCATAAACGTACGTATGTAGGTACCTATGTCACTGAACTGCGGTGCGCATAGCGTCGGTGATGGCAATGCAAGCCATCCTCTGACTGAAGGCGAGTCAGTTTAGGCCCTGCGCAGACGACAGACTATCCGTGACGCACTTTTTAGTCTGTGAAAATAGAACCTATGCAATTATATGCAGTAACGCACACGACGCGCAAAAAGTCCGGCGCACAAAAAATCCGTGTAATTCGGGCAGACCGCACCGCGCCGCGGCGCGCCGCTCCGCACAAAAAGTGTGTGAAAAAAATTAAACGTTTGCTTTAACGCGCGCTAACGCAGACGGCGCACACTTTAGTCGGCAATCTGCATTTGCTAGGGGTGGACGTAACGCACGCGATCTTTATTTACTTACCTGAGTGTCACAGACAGCCTCTCTTCTGGACCAATGCACCTCCTCATTGTTGTTTCTGAATGAGTCAAAGCAGGTCTCAAAATAAATAACAACTCATCAAATACCAAGTAACAGACATTTTTTCAAATTTAAAAAAATTTGCCGATGTTGTTTCAGAATTGAATGTTTAGTATGGACCTGTCCCTTCAGTAATCTTTCCGAAAGTATAGGATGTACCCAAAATTCTCTATTTCTTCTTCTTTTTCTGTACTTCATGTACAAAATAATACTTCGCGATCTCTGCACGATTTCCATAGCGTCTACGTCCCTACAGCTCTGCCGACAAAATGATCGAAGATGTGCGTCGTGTCTGTGAAAAATCCGCGACCGACTTTTTGCGCGCCATGCAGACTTTTTGTGCGCCGCAGACTCGATCGCACAAAAAGTGTGCCGTCTGCGTAGGGCCTTAGTCTGTGTAGTTGTTAGTTCCGATCTGGGCCACCAAGCTTCAGCGCCATAGGTGATGCATGATCTTATTACTGATGTGTACTGTACAGCCATAGCGCTATTTTAGGGATAAGTCCCCCAGGTTTTGCCAATCATGCGGTAGCGCTGCCAGGAGACGCTTTTTTACCGTCAATGTCAACGCTTGTTGCATTACGTCTCAGGCAGTGTTATCCTCCTTGGCTCGGATAAGTATGTTCTGCATTTACAACAACGGCGCGATGTGATAAAATGCAAGATGGACCAAAAAATATACAAAATATAGTTTTGAGTAGGTAATAAAAAGACGTATGCTCTGGTTCGATGATAATTTATTACTGATAAGAATAAATAACCGGGAGAGACATGAATGTCCTCCCGTATGCACAATGAAACTTATAGGTTTATTTACTACATGTACGATAGGTAGCTTGTACAACTGCCCTCTAAAGTTTAGGTACATATCTCAGGGCTATGCAGGCTCTGAAGATGGCAGTCAAATGCATAACGATGTGTTCTCCGCCCTATTCAAGCAGACCGGGGAAGTTTTCGTCAGGACCTGCCGATTTAAATGGCATGAAGCTGTTTAAAGTCCAGGATACCGTGTTGGGTGATATTATTGTCTCATCAGCGAAAGCTAGGTCCGACTCGCTGAGAGTTTGCGTAGTCGGGTCATCCATCCCAGCGATAGGTATCGGTGATGGAGCACCCCGGGAAGTGCGTCTTAAGTCGTTTCATAGGTTTCTCTTTTGCGTTTTGGTCCGCTAAGATCTTTGGGCCCAAGTCAACCTCACCTGCAAGCTGGTGCACCTGCTGAGAAACGGACGAGGTTCTGGCGCTGACTTTTCCTCTCTGGGGTTGGGGCGGTCAGACGGCAGTCGTTCCCGTAAAAATAAAGCCGCATCAATAATATAAGGTTTTAAAAGTAGTTGTCCCATAGGTTTCTCTTTTGGTAGTTGTAAGTTGTCGGGTTTCATAACGGTTCCTATAGAGTTGCGCGCGAACCATTAGCCATTATTTTTCTGACTTCTGCGGCTCCGGTACAGGTACCAATGTAAGTTGTAAATTTTTGCCACGCACTATCTTTTTGTAGTGCAAGTTTTTCTTTGTATGTGTCCCAGTCAACATCATTCCGTGTGTTCATGGCACTGTTAAAACTTTTCTTCACCGTTCTTCTGAGATTTTCAAGTTCTTTCCACCATCCTTTAGTGTTTTGACCTTGTGGGTCTGAAAGGGGACAGGCGCGATGGTAACAGGTAATGATGGAGTTAGTCCGTTTAGTTACTTGGTGGACACATGCCAGTCTGAAATCAATTCTGCTGCTCCTGGTGTGGCCAAGGTTAAGTCTATGATAGTCTGACTATTGCCTCTATAAGTAGGCTGGAAGCCTACATTCATGATGCTAAGGTTAGTAGTAAATAAATAAGTTATTAAGTCGTTACCTATCGAGTTATCGCGGTACATGCCCCAAAGTTGGTGATGGGCATTGGAGTCCGCCGAGATGATGAGGTCCCAGTTCAGTCTAGCACAGTACTGCACCAGTTGTGCCATCTCTGCGGGTGGCACCTCCTCCTCATCTGGCATATACACTGATGCCAGGATGACTCGGTCAGGTAGCCCGGAGTTAGGTGCATTCTGTATGCATATAGTCGTTACGTCTCTCAGGAAACTCAGGTTTTTCGGCACGTAGATACAGGAACGAGGGTTCCCGCATCCACGGTCGAAAATGAGCTCACCTCTGATGTTGTTTAGGCCATGGATTCCTTGCCCCCCGAACCACGGCTGTTGAATGAGTGCAATAGCCTTGTCTTGGTTAACCTCCACCCTCCGCTTAAGTGAGGCCGTGGCAGCTTCAGAATGGTGGAGGTTAGCTTGGAGGGCTTTAATGCCCTGGGTTGGGGGGAGAAGAAGCCATCGTAAGACGACATCCACGCCCTCTCTCCGTCATATCCGTCTGTAACGTCTGTGCCATCCTCCAGCAGCTCACACTCCATCTCCATTGTGGGAGTTTGGACGTTGGGCGTCGACGGGCCTTGCCTGCCTACTGTGTCGGACGTCGTGGCTGCCATTAGAAGTGGTGGTGGTGGTGGTGCAGGTGCGACAGTGTGAGTGCCTGCTGCGTCAGTCGATGGTGTCTGAGAGGGAGCCGTCGGGGAGGAAGTACTTCATGTACACTGCACCCATGCAGAGCTGCAACTTCCTTCCTCGCTCCGTGAGCTTAGAGACTACTTCCTCGGGAATGGTAACCTCAAGGAAGTAGTTTTCCTCTTTGTCTACAACTCTTTGGAGTCGCCAAGTGTTGCTGACGTTGGCCCACGGGTTGAAAAAGTTCAGCGCCGTCCATATCAGTTGCGAGTCGCCCATGAAGTTCGGGACCCATATTCCGGCCCGCAAGCGTTTGGGTATCTCCGATCGTCTCATGGCAGTTAGGACATGGTCATCCCACGGTGCTACGATGTGGGTGACAGTGTCCTTCAGCCACTCGACCGTGCGCTCGTCGAGGCAGCGCACGTGGAGAGCCCCGTCGAGGAGCCGCGGTTTACCGTCGAACATGGGTCTAAAGTCTGTCGCGGTCAGGTTAGGTCCGTCCATCGTTAAGGCCTTATGGAGGACAGCGGTCTGTATAAGTCTGCTGTCTTCTTCCTTGAGGCTTCTCTCGGGAATCGAGAGGATTACCATGTCGAAGGGGTTAGGGGGGGGCGCGATCTCTGCGTGGCTTCTCCTGTCCTGCTCGCGCCTTACCCTTTTATTGTCTCCTGACGGTGTCGTCGTGTTGTTAGGCCGTGTCCGTTTCGCGGAGAGCTGTCGTGGTTGAGGTGACGCGTCCACCTCCCGTTGCCGTTGAAACTTTTTGGGGCGTTTTCGCCTCCATTGGCCAGTAGGCACGGTGGGTGATGGTGCACTATCCTTAGAAGGAGGTGCCTTCACTACCGCGGCGTTCGTCTGTCTGTCTGGTCCGTCTGTCTGGTTTCTGGCCACATGTTCCCAGCTCCCGGCGTTAACCGTAGGTGCTGGTGTGGTCTCGGTGCTCAGTTTAGTCATTGTCCAGTCGTGTCTATCTCGTGGACCTGTTGGTCCAGCAGAGATTTTGCCCCTGGGGTTGTCTTTGCCCCCAGTATTGTTTGGTCGTACTGTACCCGGGGGCATGGTGCGACCGCGCGCTGTACCCGGAGGTCCTGCGCCCCTACGCGCTGGACCCGAAGGTCCTGCGCCTCTCCGCGCTTGACGCCAAGGTCCTGCGCCCCTACGCGCTGGACCTGAAGGTCCTACACCACTCCGCGCTGGACCTGAAGGTCCTGCGCCACTCCGCGCTGTACCCGAAGGTCCTACGCCATTTCGCACTTGACCCGAAAGTCCCGCGCCGTCGGAATTTGCGTGTATGTTATCCATCACATGAACCATCAAAACTTCATCTATGGTGCTCCATACCCTCCTTGGAGCCCGCAACGTTGGGGATGCCATGTATGACACCAGGCTACACACATAGATATAGGTGTCTGGGTTAGGTTTTCGGCGCGAAAATCAGGAGCTTTGTAGACAGCGACCCGCCGGCCCACAGAATACTTTGCCCCGTCACCATGGCCGTAACCCATCTGCCTAAGAGGCAGACCCCAGCCACCTCGCAGCGCTTCCTGAAGGGAGAGCGCGGGGCCGGATACTACGAGGTCGCTACCCCCGCAGCTACCGTTTAGCGAGAAATCGGGACCAAAGAGGCGTGTTGCCGGCCACCATGGCTCCGTAGAGCCAAGACTCGACTCAACCGTCCAGGACTCCGTCATCCTAGCATACGGCGCTCAACTACGCACGGCCAAATACGTAGGCGAAACTCGGGACCTGACACGGCATTGTGTAGGCCGACCGTGACTGATTCGCACGTCATTCGGTCTACCAAGCTTTTAGGCGTGGGGGTTCAAGCCAAGGCCTTTGGTGCGACCTCTACTTCAAGCTTAGCAGGAAGGTGGAGAAGGAAGGAGAAGAAGAAAGAAGGGAAGGAGAGTAGATGCAAGAAAGAAAACTGCGCCCGGAGGTTTCGGTTACGTCTATTTCTGATGGAATTAGACCAATAACAGGTAGCAACCACGTGAAGGATGACCTCCGGACTTGCCTTAGGGATCTACATGACTTGCACTCTCCCCTAAGGCCATTCGCCTCCTTGTGGTCCTGAAGGGTCCACAAGGAAGGCGTGGGCTTAAGCTATCCAACATGAGGGCATTGCAGCGTGTGGCCGGGGAGATCGTCCGTAAAAACTTAAACCCACACCCACCCTAGGGGTCCTAAATATTCAATACGCTCTTATCCTATTGAAGCATACACTTAAATATCAATTTAATCGCCACTTAAGATAATTAGCCACAGTATTTGGGCGTTAGAATTTATAAAACTCTTTTTTTTATTAGCTTTCTATGGTTCTAAAAAACATTTCCATATTTTTTTTCTGCAACCTGCAAAAAAATTATGTTATTTCTATAGATCGATGGTTATTTCTCCAATTTTTAAAATTCGTATAACAAAAGTTGTTAGTTCAGGTGTACAGATTATAGCTAATTAGGGTTCCGTACCTCAAAATGTTAAAAAGGAACCCTTATAAGATCTCCCCTTGTTACACCGTGTATAAAGGAATAACAAAAAAATCTCAATTGTTCGTTTTCTTATGACGTTATTTATCACGTAAAATTATGGTCCGTAAACAGCTTTACAGACAACCATTTTTTTTACAGCTTTTTATTTATTTTTATTCTAATTTTTAATTTCAGTTCAAAAACTTTGATTTATATTTTTCTTAATTTTTCATTTATAATTTACATCTAATTTTTATTTATATTTATTTATTATACATAATGCCCGGGCATTATGTATAATGATCAATTAATTACTTAATTACTAACAAATCCATTGATATATATCCTCAAACCCTGAATAATAATCCTCAATTTGTTACCAGGACCACCTCTGGCAACGTACAATAACAATGGGACATAACATCGATCTCAGCCCCGGCGACAAGGAACTATTGAAGCTATTATACGCACCGCAGTGTCAACACAGATTTGTTACCGATACATAAATGATTCTATACGTACATAACGACTATTATTACCTAGTAGGGAGCGGTGTTGGCTCAGTGGTAGATACCTCGATTTAGTTTTGAAGCTATCCTAAAATTAGGAATTAAAATTAGTCTAGCTTTGAAATGACAAAGAATTTACGCCTCGATATTACCCCAAAATATCGGTAATTTTTTTACCTACAATTCCATCTCAGCACTTTTGAGAAAAGCAAAACACATTCGTTACAATCAACAATATTAGTTTTACTACGACGTGTATTTCTGGCGCGTTGCGTTTGGCAGCATAAGCAGCCTTAAGAGAATCATGAGTTTTCGATACGCGGCGCGAGTAGGTATTTTCAAAAATGACCCGTATCGTGCGATGGAGAGCGTAATTGCCTTCGTTTTGCTTTCAAATAATGTTGCGGGCCGTAACGTTTATATCCCCTTTATCCTTCACAAAATGAAATAAATTTGGTCTCATTTCATTCACTGCATCTTATTCTAGGTTTATACGTTTTTCTATTTTGGTAATTCAGTTTAGTCTATTAAAAAACAATTAAAACGCTCGATGAAGTTTTTAAGTCAAAAATATAGATATTCAGATAGGTATGTACTAATAACTTTTATCTTAGGCAATAATTCTTTAAAATAAAAACGGTTAAACCTAGTTTTCCATTAGATCTAGAACATTTTAAAAAATCATCAAAATCGGACTTTGTTTATGGGGGGAAAACGTTACCGCTTTTTGTATGGAAATTTACAGCCTCACACTGGTCAAGTTTTATGTTAAAGATATTTACAAAACAAAAACAAACCCCGGCCGTGCAACGCAACAAGGACCCAATTAAAAAGAGTCTAATTGCGGAAAACAGCTCGTATACAAGTACAAGTACTTACTAGCAACGCTACTAAAAGTTCGGTGAATAATTGTTTATAATCATTACATGGTATAGAACAAAGTCACTTCCCGCTGTCTGTCCCTATCTATGCTTAAATCTTTAAAACTACGCAACGTATTTTGATGCTTTTTTTTAATAGATAGAGTGATTCAAGAGGAAGGTTTATATGTATATACATGCATAATATAGTATAGGAACACTGATAATTTTTGAGGTTTCTATATACACATTTTTTTGCGCTTACATTGCATACGTTGACTAAACCGTACAAGATAGATCAAAATAATGTACTACAGTATTGTACACCTTAAAAATGTCTACAAAAAAGTCCGCGATGGTATGTCTATCTCTTAGGCATAACCCACAATAAGCATTAGCGACCCGTCCCGGCTTCGTACGACTATATTATGCATATATTATATACTAGCTGCGCCCCGCGGTTTCACCCGCGTAATAATTTTTTACGCAATTTTCTTAATATTTTCTTTCATAAGAACCTTCTCCTGACAATAACAAACACAACAAAAAAAGAATTGGCCAAATTGGTCCAGGTGTTGTTGAGTTATGCGCTTACCAACACATTTTGCGATTCATTTTTATATTATAGATATATAAAAACCTTCCTTTTGAATAAATCTATCTATTGAAAAAACTGCATCAAAATCCGTTGCGTAGTTTTAAAGATTTAAGAATACATAGAAAGCGACTTTATTTTATACTATGTAGTGATAGTAATATGTCGATGTCGCTCTTTCAAGAGTAACATAAGAAAACATGTTTGTATTGTCTAATGACAAAAAAACTGTGAATATCACTACATAGTATAAAACAAAGTCGCTTTATCTATCCCTATATCCCTTTGTATGCTTAAATCTTTAAAACTACGCAACGGATTTTGATGCGGTTTTTTTAAATAGATAGTGATTCAAGAGCGACCCGCTCCGGCTTCGCACGGCTATATTATGCATGTATTATACATATAAACCATATGTATAATACATGCATAATATAGCCGTGCGAAGCCGGAGCGGGTCGCTAGTTGTCTATAAAGACATTCTGTAGTATATTTAGTATCATCATTGCACCCGTGCGAAGCCGGGGCGGGTCGCTAGTTATGATTATATTTATAGATTCAGAAAGTAATCCGCATTTATTGCTTATTTTATAAAAAAATATCCTTACATATCGGAACGACCTAAAAGCAAAATGTCCTACATATCAAAACGACACAAGATCAAAATGACCCAGTAGCAAAAGGTCCTATAATTGGAATGACACAAATATATCACAGAGTTATAATATCACAATATTTCTTATTGTAAAAATGACTAAAATCACTCGATATTTGTAAAAATTACTAAAATAAGGTAAATACCATCTTAAAAACTAATTAATTTGCCTTAAAATCTATAAAACAATCTTCTTTCTTCAATCTTGAGGTAACAAATAAAACAGCCATTGAAGTTCCATACTTTAGTCAAATTTTTTTCACTTACAAAACTAAATCATACATTATTTTGTATAAAAACAAACTTAAGTCTCTTTTTTGAAACGTATTTAAGATGTTCTCGAAGTAAAGGCCCGTCAAATTCCATTTTTAGGGTAAAAAAGGGGGTTCCTATCCCCCTTTTTTAAAAAAGGGGATAAGATCACTCTCTTGTCCGTATGTTTTTTGTTTAATTTTTATGGGGCTATAAAATGTACTGAAGTATTATTTTTCGAATTTGACGGGCAAAAACATCGAAAAATTCTCGTAAATAACATTGTTTTTATTACATTGCAATATCATTTCGGTTGCAAAAGATACTCTCAAAGACGGTTTACGACTAACAAATTGATGGAACACCCACCACCACCAACACGCATTCACAAAAAAGTGTCACGTTCCCATTGTGTGACGTCATTGTCACGTGACGTCATGTCGACAATGATGTCACACCACAGCACGCAGCAATACGCGTGCCGCGTCTCATGTTTGTTTTATATTGTTTAATAATAATATTGCTCTGGGTTTGTGTTATGGTGACGACTGACGAATAGAAGACTTATTTAAAGGAAAAAAACTTTTCATTGGTTTCTTATGATGTCATCACGTAAAATTATCGTCCGTAAACTGACTTTTTTTTACAAAAAGCTGACTTTGAGGGTATATTTTGTGTTTGAAATGTAATTGAACAATGTTTTACGAGAATTACCCTTTAAAATTACCTAATTACAAAAACCTTACATATAAACGAAATTAAATCTGCACAAGCTCTGCGATAGAGACGAAATAATGGGCCCGTACCCTTGAGCATTATCGTACAGTTCAAACAACGGTGCCGCAACGAGTTTATAGTTCTTTGGCACGGCGAATAGAGCCCTGTCCTGTAATTGTACTAGGAAAAGGCGCTTGTGCTCTTTTGGTTTGGTTATGTGGGGGGGAATGTAGGGGTATTGGGGGGGTTCGAAGTTTGGACGCCACCAGTTACCTGAAAAAAAAAAAACATGAGAATAACCCAAATTTCTTAAAAAACATACTAAAAAAATACACACATGAACAAAGTTTAGGGAACAATTGTAAAATTGTGGCTTTTTTGGGGAAATATAGTATTTTATGGGGGTTTTGTCATAAGTGTCATATAGAAGCGGAATATTATAGTCATTTCAATGCTGTGATTTCATGGAAGGGTTGCCATAGAAGAAAATGGAAATTTATCATAAAACTTAAATAGTACCGAATTTGAAAAACAAAACAAGTTTATTTGAATAAAAAATCTATTGATAAGTTAAAATTTAATTATAAATATATTCTAAGTAACTTTTAACCCATCTCTTGGTTCATCAACAGCATTCGCGGCGGCGGATTATTTATGTTATAGCGGCAACAGAAATACATCTTCTAATATTAAGAAAAAAAGTAAGTTACCTATAGTATCTTCAATAAGCCAGTCCTGTTTAACACCATCCTGTCTTCCAAGTGTTTCTGTCAGTAGACGTTTCAGCCCTTCAATCTCATCCTACGGACAATTATGTTATGTTTTATTCTAGGTTTAACTATAATATGAAATATTGTTAATCACTACATAGTATAAAACAAAGTCGCTTTCTATGTCCCTATATCCCTATGTATGCTTAAATCTTTAAAACTATGCAATGGATTTTGATGCGGATTTTTTTAAATAGATAGAGTGATTCAAGAGGAAGGTTTATATGTAAGTATAAAACATGCATAAAATAGCCGTGTGAAGCCGGGGCGGGTCGCTAGTCTATTATATAAAAGCCACGGCATTACACGTGAACGGCTGGACCGATTTCGCTAATTCTTTTTTTGTTGTGTTTGTTATTGTTAGTAAAACAAAAAAATCGAATGCGGGTGAAACCGCGGTGCGCAGGTAGTAATAGAATAGAATAACACTTATTCGGAAAGGCACACAACCAAATATATTTAGAACTGTTGAGAGATATGGACAAATAAACTTAAGAACACTGACATGTAAAGAGCATCACTACATCATCATCACCTGTAGTATAAAACAAAGTCGCTTTCTCTGTCCCTATATCCCTATGTATGCTTAAATCTTTAAAACTACGCAACGGATTTTGATGCGGTTTTTTTTAATAGATAGAGTGATTCAAAAGGAAGGTTTATATGTATAATACATGCATAATATAGCCGTGCGAAGCCGGGACGGGTTGCTAGTAAGAACAAAAGTATAAATACTAGCAGCTGTTGGCAAACGCTGTTTTGCCATTTACAAAAAAAAATATAAAGGAAAAAATCTGTTTGATTCTCAGATTTTAAGAACGTACCTACACAAACAATTTAATACAAATTGGTTAAGCCGTTAAGCTGGCAACTATCACCGCAACACTAGGATTTTATATTTATAGGAAAAAAAACATAAGAACGCATATAAAATAGCCTATAGCCTTCCTCGACAAATGGACAATCCAAAACAAAAGAATTTTTCAATCCGAACAAACAAACTCTTCAACTTTATAATATTAGTACTTATAGATTACAAACCTCTCCGGGATTGAGTTCACCTCCGGGCAGCTTGAAGAATGCAGTTCCGAGTTGTAGAAGCAAGACGTGTGGGAGACCGTGTTCATGTACCAGGAGAACACCTTCTACTGACCTGGAATGAGTAGAGGTTTCTTGTACTTGTATACGGGCCGTTTTCTGCAATTAGACCATTTTTAATTGGGTCCTTTTTGCGTGAGGATGGTGTAGGCTTGGCCAGCACCTACTACCCTTTCAGCTTAGTCGACCATGCCCAGAGGAGAGTACTTGTCAATACTTCGGAAGACAACTTCGCCGCAGGCTGCGTGAATCAGAATGGCGGGTGAACAAAAATGGGTCGAATCTACCTTGATTCTACTTAATTCTACAAATAACGATAAATATAAGTACCTCTTTGAGTGCAGAGATAGAACCATAATAAAGTGAGCCGCCAACCTGACGTCAGAATGGCGGGTGGTTTTCTATTTCTGACTGCAAAAGATATTGACCAGCGCTAGTCGGAAGACTAGCATTTCGCTGAGTTGGGGTCCGTTTTGCAACAATTGTTAGTTAATAAGCTTTAACGACTTTGTAATGTCTTATTTTGTTGCAAATAAATAATATTCTATTCTATTCTATATTGCCGATGTTCAGATTCACCGCCATATAAATCTACCTAATTAGTACCTTACAGTACCATAAGTTGCACTCAAATCCAAGGCAATAAATAAAAAAAAGTTTTTTTTTAATTATTGGTAGAATTAAGTAGAATCAAGGTAGATTGGACCCATTATTGTTTCATGCTGAGCTGATTCGCATCAGTACACCCGCCTTACTCATTCACACCACAGGTTTCATCAAATTCAATTTTTTTTATTCAATTCAATAGTAGCTATGCAGTGCATTTCATTACTTTGAAGTGTCTTATAAAGTAAATTAGGATGAGTGCCTACGGAACGCGCCCACCAATGAGAAGGCACAAGTAAGAAACTCATGGGAGTTTTTTCTTTTATGTGGTCATGCTCGCATTGTTTTTTTTTTCACCGTAAGAGCAATAGTGCCCATCAGTTTTCTTAACAAAAATATATTTGAGTGGGATGTCCGGCCGGGATTCGAACCCAGAATCTGTCGTGTTACTTTAGTGTCTTAATTAACTCTTGATTCCACTGCTACCTCTGATCTTGGATTAGTCAATAAGTAGCAGTTTCACAGCTCCACAAGACTTCTCCATTGGTTTGGATTATAACAATGGCCAGTATCATTTTAACAGCCAAATTTCAACAACAAATAGGAATACAAACGATTTTAGTCCTAGAAAAATAGAAGCTTGAATAGCTAGCATTGTAAGAAAACCGTTTCGGTGGGGTTGTTCTCCTATTATTTCTACGTGCAGGAGGCATGATCTTATACATATAAAATGCTTTGACCTGAATGACTGACTGACTGACGGATCAACGTACAGCCTAAACCGCTGATCGTAGAGACCTGAAACTTGGAGGGTGTGTTCTTTGTATGACATGGGCATCCGATAAGAAAGGATTTTCCGAAATTGTAGCCCTAAGGGGGTGAAGGGGGCAAAGTTTGTATGGGGTAACGCGATTCCTTGGTCCATTTTCGACTTCTACGCGGGCAAAAGTTAGTGGACTTTTAAAACACGGAGTTACTACACTTAATAACATTTATCTACTCTCAAACACGACATAAACACATGAGGCTTGACTTAACAATAGGCTTAGAGCGAACCTAACTATTACGGATACTCTCGTTCCCATAACCTTACCTCCTCATACCAATTTTGGTAAACTCCTCTCTCATACGTTGAAACCTCGCTGGGACCGAAGCATCCTTCTCAAATAGTGGTTCCTTCGTTCCGAACGTGTAGTTAGTCAGAGGAAATAGGTTTATCGACCTGTTGAGCGTCAGACTTGCGTTGTTCTGAGAGTTTTGATGCTGTATTTGCGGGCGTCCTGGCCACACTTTGTTTCCAGGCGGACCTTGTACTGCAGCCATTATTAGTTAATCTAATAATTTATCTAACCACTGACACACAAATTGTAGTTTAATTCGACGTAAATTCACAGTTTTTTACGGTTTAAATATAAAGCTAAATTAACACGGACGAAGCGAAACAAGCGGCAGCCATATTAAAAATTAACCGTGCAACAGATAAAAAAATGTAGCGTTGCCACAGATTTAAAAATATCGTTTCGAAAATCGGTATTTTAGTCGATTATTTTCAACATGTGACATTTTGTTTTTGAAGGTTATTGGACATTATTTACTTTTAACCTCCTTGTTATTTAACGATGAACTTCATTCGTGTGAACATAACTTAATTTGATATTAACAGGGTGTTTGGGGAAAATGCTCTAATGTAAAAAGTAACCAATATAATAAAAAAATCAGCCACTAACATTCCCAAAGCTTTTTACCTTCAGTTGGCAATGGGTATGGCGGTCTTTTGGAGATGTCAATCCCGTATTGTACTTCTTCTTAAACGTGACTCTCACGGCAAGTGCGAGTATATACGACGCACGGCTCTGCTCGCGTCCGTCTCGCCGCCGCTCGGTAACATCTACATACTGAAACATATTTCATTTTGGAAAGAAAGAAAGAAAAGCATTTATTGAGTACAAACACACGACAAACACTAGAATGAAGAAATGAACATGACCGTGAAAATAAATTACAAAACAAAAACTGGTTGCCTGTAAAGTCGGTATACGGGCGAAAGTTTTACGTGACAACAACTGTGCTCGAGTGGAAGGGACGCGTGCCTTTCACTTTTTATGTCTGTCTCTCTCGCTCTTAGGCGGGCTAACCATGCCCGCGTGCCTCTCACTCGCTCTCATTGTGAGCGCATAACGTCAGCGGAGCGTAACGCAGTTTCTTGAAGTGTCACCCGGCAAACCAATTTATAAGACGTTGTCACGTCAATAAAGACAAAGCTTTAGAAACATAAAATTCATTTCATTTATTGTTATAATTATTAACTATAGACAAAACACAATATTGTAACTTAACTTAACAATTTCATAGTCAAGGACCTTTGCTTTAATTGAAAAAATGCTATTAGGTATTTTAGAACTATAAAAATGCTCTAGAGGGTCTGCAATAATGTTACCATAGACAAACGATGTTTTTGCAATGTAAGTACAATATGCAAGATGTAAAGTGAGCGTTTAAATTATCAATTTAATTATCAAACAGCAGTCTTCGGGCCTGCATAAACCCAGTATCCAACGCCCCGTGCACTGTAGAGAAGTGATTTTGGTTGGTGGCTTCTCCTGCGAACCGTATCCTGGCGATGCCGTTGGAGTCTGTCAGTGGCGCTGCGAGATGCGCGCGCGCATCTGGATGTTGGGGTGTCGAAAGATTGTCGTAGGAGTATGCGCCGCGGACGTACGGGTTTGTGTACCATGTTGATCTAGGAGAAAAAATGTTTGATTAATCACGTGAATAAAAAATGGTTGTCTGTAAAGTCGATTTACGGATGATAATTTTACGTGATAACGTCATAAGAAAACGATGAAAAATTAAAAATTTTAGTTTTGTTTTTACTTTACTCATAAATTTTTTTAATTTTTTTTTTGTTTTAATTATATTTGTTCCCTTTATATAAGTCTTCTATTCGTCACTCATCACCATAACACAAGCCCATATGAGCGATATTATTATTAAATACTCTATTTCCTAAGTTACTATGACGCGTCTGGTCATATTACCATGACGCATGCCGTCACACAATATTACCATGACACTTTTTTGTGCATGCAGGTGTCCCATCAATTTATTAGACGTTATCACGTCAAAACCTTAAGTTGGTGTTAGAGTGCTCGTCACATACGCAAAATTTGTTAATTTTATTGACACAGTTTTTATTATTTAAATATTTGTTATGGTCTAGGTATTTCTGTATGTTGCTATCCTAACTATAATATAATAAATCCGAAAGTTTGTTAATTTAATTGTTTGGTCCACGTTTGGTCCCTCTTCATGGTCAAACGACTGGATCGATTTAGATGAAAATCGTCATAGTAGGTAGTAGTTTAGGGGATGAAGAAGAACTTAAAATAGTTTTGATCCGAATGGGAATAATTGGAACGAAAGTTCCTTATCGCGCTTTGCGAAAGGGGACGGAAAAAAATAAGACCAAAAGTTGTAACGACACTTTTTGCATAGAAAACAAGCCAGTTATTTTCGTTTCGTCTCTCTATTTCGCATTGAACAGTGTGGTGTCGCGACGATTATTTACAAAAAAAAATTATTACAATTCCTTCACTCGAAAGGAACTTCGTTCCATCCGGGTGTCCCTTGACACCTCTCAAGTTTTTTGAAATCATAGACGTAGAATCAAAAGCATGGTCTAGTTGAAATACTTACTTCATTATATCTATGGGATCTGGAATGTTATATTTTTTACCGGCGAATGTTCTGATTAATTGCATTACTTTACTTTGAAGAACATCATTGGGCGTTGCTTCAGCCTGGAATTATAATGAAATAAACACATAAAATGGTATTAAAATTTTCACCGAAGAAAGATTCCAATGGAATGTGAATGTGATGTTTTTTTTCTTTCTTTTCCTTTCTCTCTTTGCAAAACTTTCAATAGTAATAATAGCCATAATTCAGAGGGCTAAATTCTTGTTAATAATGTTGTTCTAATTACAAAAACTACCCTCAACGTCTTTTCTCTCTCTCTCTTCTCTCTTATTTCCTAAAGGATAATGCCGCTTAGCGTCCCAAACAAATCGCTACGATGTGTCGTACCTCATTTGAAAGGGCATAATGTGTACTCAATTTTATATTATGGCAGCAAAAAAAGTGTGTGTGGAACCGAGATATTTCGTCATCAATACAACGCCTCGTACTATGAAAGTTATAGAAGTCGCATAGCCATTACTATTTAATTAGACGTGTAACACCTTCATGTGGTAGCTCAAATGAAAGGCCTTAACTAGGACTACATTTTTGTTCTACATTACAAAAAAATCCCATCAGGAGGAACAGATATATTTCTTCTTCAATACAACGTCTCGTATTATGAAAGTTATAGAACACGCATAGCCATTACTGTTTAATAAAATGTGTAAGTAACACCTTCATGTGGGGTAGCTCAAATGAAATAGCTTAACTAGGACTACATTTTTGTTGTACATCACAAAAAAATCCCACCCAGTGGAACCGAGATATTTCGTCATCAATACGTCTTCTACTATGAAAGTTAAAGAACTCGCATAGCCATTACTATTTAATTAGACGTGTAACACCTTCATGTGGTAGCTCAAATGAAAGGCCTTAACTAGGACTACATTTTTGTTCTACATTACAAAAAAATCCCATCAGGAGGAACAGATATATTTCTTCTTCAATACAACGTCTCGTATTATGAAAGTTATAGAACACGCATAGCCATTACTGTTTAATAAAATGTGTAAGTAACACCTTCATGTGGGGTAGCTCAAATGAAAGAGCTTAACTAGGACTACATTTTTGTTGTACATCACAAAAAAATTCCACCAGGAGGAACCAAGATATTTCGTCTTCAATACTACGTCTGGTAGTAAGAAAGTAATAAATCTCGCATAGCCATTACTATTTAACGTTTAACACCTTCATGTGGTACCTCAAATGACGACGGATGTAGCTAATACAACCTCTCTGTTAAAACTGTCTGCATAATTCTAACAGGTTGGATTAGCTACATCTGTCAGAATGGTGTGAAAGGTTCTATTCTAACAGATAGGTTGAATTAGCCACATAAACCAGAATTGTGTAGAAGGTTCTAACAGAGAGGTAGGATTAGCTACATCTGATCTAAATAACATGAATTTAGCAATAAGATACTAATTTAACTTATCGGGATAACTTTACAGCACTTATGCGTTAAAGTAAAACGCACGCGTGCGTAATACCTTGTATTATGAGCCTAATATCGGTTTAATAAGATTTACTATAAGAGCAACTGTGATAAAAATAATTTAAAAACATATGAGTATGTCGTCTTCTTGCAAAAGACGCGCGATGTTATAAATAAAGCCTTGGCCTAATCGATTTCATATTAAATAATCTGAAATAATAGAAAAAAAAGAAAACGCTTATTATATAAGCACACGACGTTATAACGAGAAAAACAATGAACAACATAAAACAAAAAAATAATAATAATCAGAAACACAAAAAACTTATTAAGGTAGGTAGTCTCAGGAGTCGTGTGCCGCTAACCAGGATCTGCCTCACCATTAGCTACCACTGCATGACGCAGTTACAGCGCTGGTCAACCTGCACCTGCACCTGTGTGGCATCCATTTGTTGGGATTTTGAACACTTAAAATATAGTAATAATTATGAGATAGCTATTTTCCGCAACTAGACCAGTAAGATAACAAATAAGGCTCCACAAGATGGAATTGTTGGAAGTCGATTATTATAGTACATTGCGATACAAGTGTGGAAAATTGATCTTTGCATAGAGGCGGTTTAACACGCGCGAGCGCGGTATGCGAGGGCGTTTAAAAAGCCGAGATACAAAGATCAATCCACACGTGTATCGTACGACGTTTTTATCACAGTTGCGAATAAAAAAAAACTTGTTAAAATAATAAAAAGTTTTTAAGAAGTTTAGATTAGGTTTACTATTTTTTGTTAATTACACTCCAGAAAGGCTAGGCAAAAGACTTTTAACCTATACAGCCTCGTCTGACATACTTACTTACTTACGCTGGCTCAGCGACCCGAAGTGGATCTTGGCCTCCGACACCAAAAGCCGCCATTGCACCCTATTCTGCGCCACTTGTTGCCAATCGGCTGCATGAAGGGCTTGCAGGTCTTGTTGGACTTGTTGGTCTATCCAGCGATACCTAGGTCTGCCAGCTGGACGTCTCCCCTGAGGTCGTCCTAGATATGCTCTTTTGACCGCTGGATCCTCCTCCATTCTCTCGATGTGGCCAAGCCAGCGAAGTCGGGCCGATTTGATCTCGCCGATGATATTAGGCTCAGCCACAAGCTCTTCCAACTCCACATTTTTTCTTACTCTCCATGAGCCGTCCTCTCTCTTGGTTGGTTCCAAAATTCTCCTCAATATCTTCCTCTCCGCTACCAAGAGTTTGTTCTCCTCCTTTAGCGTTAGTGTCCAGGCTTCGCAACCATACATTAAGATCGGTCTTATTACATCGTCGTCTGACATACAATATTTTTTTAGGGTTTTTTCCATTCTCTCAAACAACAACAAATCTCTTAAAACAGAATATAATGGCAAGGAAAAAATATATTTATGTACCTAAAAAAAACAAAATAAAAACAACTCAATTTTTAATTGTTTTCAAAGACGTTATCACGTAAAATTATCGTTCGCTATCAGACTTTGAGGCATCCTTTTAAAAAGAAGAAAAAAGGTACCAACAAAGAGTTTTGAGGCCAGCAAGGCTTAAAAACTCTTTGTTGGTACCTTTTTTCTATACATTAAAACAGTATAACCCAGATAAATTAAGAATGTTTCATTTACTTAATGCCCCTCGGCCACGGTGACTTTTTTGTAGCGATGCAGTAGCGATGCTGTCGCGCGTTCGCATCGATACAGTCGCGATGCGATCGCTAGCAGTGTGCCCTCGCCCACATAACCACGATTCAGTCGCGATGTCAACGCGATACCGTCGCGCTTCTGTCGCGATGCAAACGCGATTCAGTAACGGCACAAAAATGCCTGTAGTGATCGCTACAGTTGCAAGATGGACTCCGTTGAGGCAACATTAGTCACGTTGTCTTTGGTGTGCTTTGTAAGCAGCCGAAGCGTGGGCAACGAAAGCGGCGTCAAAATTGGATGCACCCATTTAACAAAGAGAGATTACTTGGTAGACATTACGTAACAACGTTTAAAATACTAAAAAACTATGAGCATACATTCAGAAGTTGTTATAGAATGATTTATTCGACGTTTTGCCGACACGGTCGCGCGTTTGCGTCGATACTATCGCGATGCTGTAGAGCGTTGGCATTGCGTATGTAGCGCGTTGCAAATGCGACTAACGTGCGTTAGTAGTGATGCTGTCGCGCGTTTATGAAACGCGCGACTGCATCGCGACAAAAAGTCGCCGTGGGCAAGGGCCCTAACATGTAATTAGCAGTAAGATACGTATTTAACTTATCGGGATAACATTAATTTTAGCACTAGTTGGATATTTTTATATAGCACGCGTGTATAATACGTGGCATTATGAGCTTAAAAGCGGTTTAATAAGATCCACTTTATGAGCAACAGTGATAAAAAAAAATAATTACCTTTTTAAAGCTAAATACTATTATTTATCTCGGTTCCACCTGGTGGTTTTTTTTAATGTAGAACAAAAATGTACCTAGTCCTACTTAAGACCTTTCATTTGAGGTATCTAATAAAGGTGTTTAATGTTTAAATAGTAATGGCTATGCGAGATTTATTACTTTCTTACTACCAGACGTAGTATTGAAGACGAAATATCTTGGTTCTTCCTCATGGGATTTTTTTGTGATATAGAACAAAAATGTATTCCTAGTTAACCTCTTTCATTCGAGCTACCCCACATGAAGGTGTTACTTACACATTTTATTAAACAGTAATGGCTATGCGTGTTCTATAACTTTCATAGTACGAGACGTTATATTGAAGACGAAATATATCTGTTCCTTCTGATGGGATTTTTTTGTAATGTAGAACAAAATGTAGTCCTAGTTAAGGTCTTTCATTTGAGGTACCACATGAAGGTGTTACACGTTTAATTAAACAGTAATGGCTATGCGAGTTCTATAACTGTCATAGTACGAGACGTTGTATTGATGACGAAATATCTCGGTTCCACTGGGTGGGATTTTTTTGCTGCCATAATATAAAATGGAGTACACATTAAGGCCTTTCAAATGAGGCATGACACATCGCAGCGATTTGTTTGGGACAGCGTCCATACTAAATGAGGCAATATCCTTTAAACACCCTACCCTTCACCTTCCTCAACTTCTTGTCCATACAAAGGTTGCCTGGAAGAGATCGCTTTGAGAATAAGAAAAATACGTTGTAACACTTAGACTTAAAGCTTTGTTTTTTAAATGTTATTTGAAATTGGTGTTTCCAAATAAAGAATTTATCTATCTATCAATCTCTTCTGAGATTTTTTTCAAATGCTGACATTGAGGATATTTTAAGCAGCTTTGAAGGAATTTTAACAGACTTAAAAAAAGGATGAGGTTCTCAATTCGTCGCGTATTTTTTTTAATGTATGTTCGATGATTTCTCGAAAACGCCTGAACCGATTTGGAAAATTATTTTTGTTTTAAAACCTTTTATTTAACTTGCAATGTATGTATGTTTGTTCGGGTGGAATCTTGTTTGTAATCGAGATGCATTCGGAATGAGTAGCCTTCAGTTAGGTAGTGTTATTTAGATAAGTAGTTAAAATATCTTTGATTACTGACCTTTTTACCTTTCTCCCCGCAGTACCATAAAGAAACGCTATCGTTAGCAGACATAGAAGGTGTCATACCGTAACTGAACGTCGCCCACTGGTCCTCATCGCTGAACTTCTTTCTATCCTAAAATTTAAATTGATAAAATTGAAATATGTAAATATACCTACATATTTGTTTTGTTTGCATATTTGTTTTATGAGAGATATGCAGTAAGCATGTTAGCGTGATCAATTTTTTTTTTGTCTAAGTCAATTAATATAAATAGTAATGTAGGTACCTATCGTTTTAATTGACTATAATCTTCTATCCTACTAATATTATAAATGTGAAAGTTTGTGTGTGTGTATGTGTGTGTGTGTGTGTGTGTATGTTTGTTACTCCTTCACGCAAAAACTACTGGACCGATTGCGTTGAAACTCGGTATTTAGATAGCTGAGTACCTGGATTAACACATAGGCTACTTTTTATCCCGATATTCCCACGGGATCGGGACTTACGGGATTACTCCTTCACACAAAAAACTTCTGGACCGATTGCGGTGAAAATCAGTAAGTAGATAGCTGGAGATCTGAATTAACACAAAGGCTACTTTTTTTTCCCGATATTCCCACGGGATCTGGACTTACGGGATCAGGACTCAAAATATATTTTAAAAGGTTGTAGTTGGGCGGAGGCGGAGAGAGTGATGAAGGGGAGAAGGGTAAGAAAATAAAAAGGGGGAGCACAGGAAAGGGGGAGGACAGAAAAGGGGAGGATAGGAAAGAGGAAGGGGATGTAAGAGGGAAGAGACGAAATGGGGAGAAGAGGAAATGGGGAGGAGAGGAAAGGGGAGGCCAGGAAAGAGAAAGGGTATGAAAGAGGGAGAGGATGAAATGGGGAGAAGAGGAAAGGAGGAGGAGAGGAAAGGGGGAGGGGAGGAATGGGGAGGACAGGAAAGAGAAAGGGTATGAAAGAGGGAGGGGATGAAATGGGGAGAAGAGGAAAGGAGGAGGGAATGAATATACTCCATCCGCGACGGTTCCGTGTCAGAAAAGCATTCTGGGTCTGTCTGGACTACACGTCTTCGCTTCCCAAGACTTCGCTCTCCCACGAGACCTCACGTTACCTTGACCTGACGTTCCTTCCCTTAACGTCTCGCTTTCCTATAACACCGCTTTCCCTTAATACTGGCATTGCTAAACACAAAAACTACTATACGAATTGTGATGAAAGTCTGTAGCAGGTAGCTAGAGACCCTAACAAATAAGCTACTTCTTATTCCGATATTCCTACGAGACTCGGACTTGCGCGGGTGAAACCGCGGGGCGCAGCTAGTATTATATAAAAATGAAACCCGTTTTCCGTTGACACGGCATCACGCGTGAACGGGTGGACCGATTTCTCTAATTCTTTTTTTGTTGTGTTTGTTTTTGTCAGGAGAAGGTTCTTATGAAAGAAAAAAAATAGAAAGTTGCGTAGAAAATAATTACGCGGGTGAAGCGCGCAGCGCGCGCAGCTAGTAAATATATAAACATTATAATATTAATAAATAAATAAATAATAAATAAATATTTCAGGACATATTACACATCGCCATCCAGCCCCAAGCTAAGCAACTTAATGCTTGTGTTATGGGTGCCAGATAACGGATAAACTACTTATATACTTTTTTTTTTTTTTTGTAAATATATACATATTATACATATAGGAAACACCCAGAACCAGAAACAAGAATTTATGGTCAGCATAAATACTTGTTCCCGGCGGGAATCGAACCCGCAACCTTCTGCGTCGCAGTCGGGTGTTCGCCCGACGCGCCACAGAGGTCGTCATATTGTAGTGCCCAATCGGGTTAATGTTGTGTTTATAATATAGGTACCTACTTGTATACCTACACATAAAGCAATACATTTTAATGATGATTATGATTATGACTTTTGACACGCGATGGTTGACAGTGACATCAGTGTGATAACCGCTATTATCCTACCTTTAAATTCCAAATAAAAGCGAGTAAGTGGTTCCCTCCCCACCAGTTCTCACTAAATCTAAGGATTACTTTACAGCAGGCACCAAAAGAAATATTGTTAATGGCGTCTTCTTTCTCTTTCGGTAGTGCCGGCGTGAATAGAGTTTTATATCTGTGAAATTAAAGATATTTAGAGGAAATATTGGGATAAAAGTGGACAAGACTTGCTGGCTTGTCAGTCTTTTACTGGATATATTTCGGGGAGTGTACAACAGAATTACACGACCTAATTTTGGCAACTCCATTCTTTTGTCACACAACCAGATAAACTGATATGCAGCACCAATTCATGGTGGAAATACCAGACGTCCGCACTAAGCGTTTTGCTTCGTTATTCCTTATTCGTACTGCAAGGGAATATAAGAATCAGCAATCAGTTAATTAGATTATATTATTTTCAACTTACTTTGCTTTAAGTACACCAAGAGACGGTGTAACAATGACACGTGTTGCAGTATAGGTGTTCCCACCAGCTGTGGTGACTACCACGTCACGGGAGCCGTCCGGAGACCACTCGATGTTGGTCACTTCGGTGCTCAACTTGATCTCCAGGTTCGGGATACCCGTCCCGTTGTTGTATTTATTCTAAGAACAAAGGTTTACAAGCTAAAGTAGACGTTCATGCCAAACAAAAAAAGGCTTCAGATGTCGCAGATTCTTTATTATTTGCTTAACCATTGATACCTTTCTATATTAAGCTTGATAGCAGAATTGGCCTAGTGGTAGACATTCCAGACGTAGGCGTAGGTTCAAATCCACTTGGCTGTTCACCAAGGCAGCAATGTGGTTTGTTTACGAAAAAATGTATGTGCATTATCTTACGGAGGAGGAAAACATCTTGAAGAAACGGCTGAATTTTCTCCAGACGTATTGACAAGTTATTTTCTCTAGAGACGGTTGACTAAGCTGAAAGGGCAGTATAGATGGTGGACGGGTCTACTCCATTCTCACTCAAAATGGCTTAAATATCTAAAAAGAGAGCTAGTTGCGGAAAACAGCCCGTATACAAGTACAAATACCATAATTGCCTTGCTTTCTACGAGAGTCTTAGACCATAATTGAAAGGTCTAAGACGGGAGTAGAGATATTCCTACAATCAACTTACTAATAATATGTCAAACAGCGTCTTATATCCATATCTATGCCAGCTCATCTCCTGAACGCCTTCAAGTTGAGTGTATTTAGATGAGGTCGTGACATCATTCCAGCTGTTCGCAGACTCTAACCCCTGGATACCCTGGTCGAGGAAAAAGTGGAAGCCGTGGAGGAAGTCAGTGTCGTTAAGTAATTCTGGGTAGTTCTGGCGTACGTACTGTTGTAATCTGAGAATATGAAAACGTCAAAAGAGTACAGGCACACTTGAAAAAAAAAACAAATGTGCGCTTCAGGAAATAGGATGCAACTTATCTAACCTTTTTTGTTAGAACGTACGCTTGCTTTAAACTTTTAACAATATGGTTTCGAATAACTATAGCGATTAAAATGGTTTTGAGTTGACGTAAGAGGTTGAGAGATTAAGAACGCGCCGCACCATGTATAACGTAGGACTGTTATCGGTCCCCCTGGGCTGGGGGGTTAATAGTAAAAAAACGTTCTTGACATGGGGATCGTTTTCCGTAGGGAGATCGTTAGGGGGACTTTTTTTTCACTTTAGAGGATTCGCTCTAATAAAAAAGTTAAGTGAGCAAACTAAGATGGCAGTTGATTAAAATCTATGGTTAAACCCACAGGTTAAACCTCATTGCGCTTCACAGAGTCGTGAAAACGTCTTGATTAAACCAAACACTTCTCTTTTCTCGTTCTTGTTCTATGGCATCATATTTATGACATCACATCCGTCATTTGGTTTTGGCATGGGACCCCCAACTCTTCTAACCGATTTTACAGGTCAATTAAATTTAAAGATCGTCGGGTTGTCCCATAGTGGAGAGCTTAAGAAAGATTACTATGTTAATACGACTATTATTGAAAATAATTCTATTAGGTACTTACTTCCTGGGAATAAACTCTCCTAAAGCCTCAGGCACTTCCGGCGGCTCTTCCTGTACATCTGTCGCGTATTTGAACAGGTTCGTCACGATCTGATTGTCGTACTCAGAGCCGTCGGACCTTAGCGCTGACCAAGAAAATACTTGGGGTAACACGTGGACGTCATTCTCTAAGGCTAGATTGTAAGTCGTGCTGTTTCTGGTACCGTGGATCCTGATACAAAATTAAGGTAACTCAGAATTTGATCTTTTTATCTTAAACTAGGAGACTTACACGGTTTACCCGCGTAACTCCCGATCCCGTGGGAATATTGGAATAAAAAGTAGCCCATGTTTTTTTCCAATGAATCAATGTATCTTCATACTAAGTTTCATCAAAATTGGTCCAATAGTTTCGAAACCTATTTAATGCAAACAAAACCAAACAACAAATCTTACCTCTTTATAATTATTTACTAAGATAAAACTAGTAAGAAGTAGATTGATCGTTTGTAGTATGTACCAAAGTAGGCACTAAGATGGTAGGTAAGCAAAATGTAATGTACAGTCGGCTGCATAATTGCAGCCCCCAGTACAGTTCAAAAAATACTATTATTGGCATGTTTTCATTCAAATATTTTTGTTTGATAGGTAACTAAAATCTTGCTTGTGTTAAAAACATTCTTATAACAGCCGTTTTGGAGCTCTACGGTGGGTCTGCAATTATGCAACCGATCGTACTTACCGTTAATGATTTTAGAATAAATTAGTATATTGGAGAAAACAGTCGTTTTGGTTGGTCCTCACCTTATAAGTTGTTAAATTCAGATTTTATTTATACCCACCATTCAGCTCCTTCTTCAACCGTCCCGCTGCCCCATTTGACAGTCTTGACTCTCCCCCCGATCCTGTCCTGCGCCTCGAGCGCCAACACCTTCTTACCTGCCTTGGCTATACTAGTGGCTGCTGCTGTACCGGACGCGCCAAGACCTACCACTATCACGTCATATTCTCCAGATGGTACTGGGTTACTGGTGACAAATTAAATAGCTAAAGTACATATATTGTGTTAAAATAAACCTGTCACAGTACCGACAAAAAGTCATGTGTATAAAGTTTGTTAACTATTGAGCAGTTGTATTGTAATAACAGGTGGATATAAAAGACGCTTTACTGAATTATTATAATTTTTGAATAAACGATTGGATTTAAGTGATTTAATAAATAAATAAAATAAATTACTGATTGGCTGTTGTTATTAGGTAACAATTTTTTAATATTTTACCTTACATCTGTAAAACACACAGTTATTCAATAAATATTTCCAATTGTGATTTAATTCCAACTTACCCAAGAACCTGGCTTAAAACCGCCAAAACGTAGAGCACTATCAGAGTCCCCATTTCAAATACTACTAAACCCGACATTGACCCCCAACACTTTTATATCAAGCTACCAATTTGATAATTTCAAACACGGACAATTAAATAATGTAAACAAAGATAAATAAAAGTCTTCGTCGACTATACCATATTACCTATAGTCCGGACGGGCCATTTTTCACAAAGTTTTGACGTGATAACTGTTAGAAGTCTAGGATCGAAGAGCGCTGCGTGTGTGAACATAGGAAAAGTTTAGGTGGTATACTCGAATTAAACAGCCAACACATATAGGTACATATCAGGTATATTTACCATTAAATATACGATGAATGATATTTTACAATCTCGTTAAACTTAGAAAATACGGAGCAATAAAAATATACATGTGGATGCCATGACAGCTCAAACAGGAAGGGAAGAGGAGAATGTTGCCATAAATAAATTCGTTATGGAAGCATACCATTATATAAAAATAACATTTCTAACACTTCCCCTTATGCTTACAATAACGTTACACATATTATTATCACATTAACATGCACAAGAGTAACACATTACAATAGCATTCGTATAACAATTACATGCACACCAAATATGCTCAGTACTATGACAATATGTACAGCAAGCTACACTATGTCAATATTACATAATTTTACAAACTTTTTATGTTTAACTGAACCTAAAGCTTTTGTACACATATCCGCTATCATTTCATCTGTAGGCAAGTACTTTACATTAACAGCATTACACTTAACCAAGTCTTTAACATAATGGTAGCGGAGGTCTATATGTTTAGTTCTTTTGTGACAATATTCATTTACTTGTAATAATCTTTGGGCACTTTGGTTATCATTATACAAATTTATAGATAAATTTTCAACCGAAAGTTCTGACATAAAATTCTTAATAAAACATATATCTTTACATACATCTGACATTGATAAAAATTCTGCCTCACAGCTCGAAAGCGCTATGCAGCGTTGTTTCCTAGATTCCCAATGGATAGTGTCATTGCCTAATTTAATAATAAAACCAGTATATGATTTTCTATCTAATTGGTCGTTAGCCCAATCGGCATCGGCAAATGCATTTAAAATACAATTGTCTATTTTTGTGAATAACAAACCATAACCAATTGTCCCTGCTAGATACCGAAGTATACGTTTAGCTGCCAACCAATGAGTTTGATCAAAACCATTATTAAATTGACATAATTGGCTGCAGGCAAAAGCAATGTCTGGCCTTGTGCATACACATAGATACATTAAAGATCCCATTAATTGCCTATATTTATAAGTATCATCATCTAAACATTTTTCAGGTCTAACAAATTTACTATTTGGCAACATGGGTGTGCACACGGCCTTACAATTTTGCATACCAAACTTAATGAGCAATTTCCTTATATACTCAGACTGGTCTAACTTTAAAATTCCTTTAGACCTATCACGTGTTACATTTATACCTAAACAGCTTTTTAGAGTGCCCAAATTCTTGACATTAAAATTATTTTTCAAAATATCCAATAACTCCTTAAAGCTATTACTACCTTTACTGTAAAATATGTAGAAGTCATCGACATACAAGGCTATTATAACAAAATCATTTTGTGACTTCTTGACATAGACACAAGGTTCACTTTTCGCTTGACGGAAACCATTACAAGAAAGCAACTCATGAACTTTATTGTTCCATATTCTACTGGATTGCTTTAAACCGTAAATTCCCTTCAACAATAAGCAAACCCTGCTCTTATCACCGTTATCAAAACCAGGAGGTTGCTCCATATAAATTGTTTCTTTTAAGTCCCCATTCAAAAATGCAGTAGCGACATCTAGGTGATCTATGTTTAAATCTAATTTATTAGCAAGTGAGAACAATATTCTCATACTAGAGTGTCGCACTACTGGACTGAAAACTTCTGTATAATCCTTTCCAAAAACCTGAGTAAAACCCCTGGCAACTAAACGAGCCTTGTGTTTATCAAAATTCCCAGAGGCGTCGTGTTTAGTTTTATAAACCCACTTACATTTTACGACATTAACGCCTGATGGGCGATCTACGATTTTCCATACATTATTAGATAGTAAAGAATTATACTCTTGCTCCATGGCTGCCTGCCACTGGCTACTATCAGGGCCAGCCACGGCTTCCTCAAATGACTGAGGCTCAGAAATTGACATACTATTAGCTAAGAGCGAGTAATCCATCTCATACTCTTCATACCTGGATGGTGGCTTAGAACGCGTACTACGAACCGGGCGCGCACGGTCGAGTACAGGCGGCAGTTGGTCATTCACTCCTTCCCCTCCAGCTGATGCCTCGTACGAAGACGTCACACGCTCGACGCGCGCGTCCCGCACCGGAGACTCGTCGGAGACCTCGGCCTCGCTGCCCGTGCAGTACTCATCAGCACCTGAAATTCCAGACAAATTTTGATTATTATCACTTGAATTTAATCCAATTTCAATATCTGAGTTTATGCTAACGTTATTACTAGAATTTAATTTTTTATTACTATAATCTACTTCAGCATTTTGACTAGAATTCAGTATACTATCGCTAGAAGTATTACTATTATTCAATTCAGTAAAATTCTCATTATTAGACCATTCAAAAATAACTAATTCATTATCACAGACATTACCAATGTCAATATCATTTAAAAATTTATTTTCTAAAAATGCTACGTTCCTTGACAAAATAACCTTTTTGGGATTAAGGGGGTCTGCTAGCCTAAAACCCTTAGAATTCTCGCTGTATCCTACAAATACATACTTCTTGCTCTTTGGGTCCAGTTTACGTCGGTAATGATCAGGCACAAGCGAGTAAGCAATACAGCCAAAAACATGGAGGTGACTGAGGTCCGGCCGAGACCCAGTCCACATACCTTCCGGAGTCTGTCCTGATAGAGCAGATGTGGGGCTGCGATTTTTTAAATATATAGCAGTCATGACACTTTCTCCCCAATATCGCTTACAGAGACCAGCACACTGTAACATGCATCTCGCTTTATCCATTAAAATTCTATTGAGACGTTCTGATACCCCATTTTGAGCAGGGCAAAACGGGATAGTTTTTTGATGAATGATACCCTGTTTTCCTAAATAGGCAGCAAATTCAGCATTACAATACTCACCACCCCCATCCGAACGTAGTACCTTGATAGGCAAACCTAGTTGTTTCTCTACGAGCGCCTTAAAAGTAAGAAAACTTGACATTACCTCAGATTTTCTTCTTAACAAGTATCCAAACGTTTTTCTCGTATAATCGTCCGTGTACGTCACTAGGTACTTCGCGCCACCCCAGCTGTCCTTCTGCATCGGCCCACATACATCCGAGTGCACTAGTTCCAACGGCTTGCTGGCACGCGATGCCGTGCCCCTGGGAAACGGTTGAGCAGTCAACTTCCCCTCAAGGCAAGGCACGCAATCTTTCAGATCCTGCAAATTATCCTGAAACATAACACCGGTAGAAAAATTGTTCTTTAAAGACCTCATGCCTTCAAGATTCAAGTGGCCGAGCCTTCTATGCCATACCTCCACAGGTATAGGAGAGACAGCGACATTAGCATTCTGCTGCTCTTGTCTAGAACACAAAAGCACTGAAGAATGCACATCTCGCGAAGATTCACCTGACAAACACACAATCTTATCTAACTTGTAGAGACCATTATATTTACTAGCAGTTGCTACTAGGTTGCCAGAAGTTTTATTTGTATTGTCAAATATAAAACAGCCCCCCGATTCAAAGCTGACAGTAAAGCCCCTGTCTACCAACCTACTAACTGACAGAAGGTTTGCGGTAAGATCTGGTACAAATAATACATTTTTAATCATGCTCACCGAACTATCTGTGTCTATAGCTATATCACCTACTCCACAGCATTGCAACTTGTCACTATTGGCTATAGATATGCTATCATTAAAGTCTTTAAAATTTGACATTATTCTTCTATCGTTACACATGTGAGCCGAACAACCGGAGTCAAGAAACCAATGATTATTTTTCACCATGAAGGCTGAAGCGATAAAAGT
Organism: Idaea aversata; assembly: GCA_907269075.1. Taxonomy (NCBI): domain Eukaryota; kingdom Metazoa; phylum Arthropoda; class Insecta; order Lepidoptera; family Geometridae; genus Idaea; species Idaea aversata. Next base: position 2,636,356 of record OU026083.1, read on the forward strand.
CTGACTTGAACTGGAGTCCTTTTTCTTGTCACGCTTCAACTTGTAGCACTTTGACCTTACATGACCTGGCCGCTTACAATAATGGCAAATCACTTTATCACTGACTTTATCACACTTTTTAAATTTCGAAACGAACGCAGAAGCACTGTCGGAGCCATTCGAATTCTTTCTGAACTCTTCTTGTAGCAATCTAGCCCGCACAAGTTCACTTGACAAACTATTCGACATGCAAGCTGTTTCCAAATTGGACACCAGAGCGTCGTACTCACTGGGAAGACTACTCAGCAGCAATTCAGCAACCTCGGCATCTTCTATAACTTTACCAATATCGGCTAATTGCTGAACCAGCGTCATTACCTCTTCAATGTAGTCGCTCATGGTAGTACAGCGGGAGAACTCCACCCTGTGCAGTTTCCGTAGCAATAAGACACGCCGAAACAAACCTTTGTCTTCAAATACAGTTGATAGTTTGTCCCAAGCCTTTTTTGAAGTATTTACATCTCTGACATATTGATAGCAATTTGGCTTTACTGCTAGGCAAATTCGAGCTAAAGCGCGTTGATCGCGCGTAACTTCGACGCCCGTACCATCCACGCAGCTCCAAAGACCTTCCAAGGTCAAAATCATTTTCATGACAAATTTCCACGAATTGTAGTTGGATGTACCTTCTAATTTGTCAATCGCTAAGTTCATACCTGAAGTACTAGTAGAAGTAGCGGGAACGATGGAAAGAGGCGCGTCACGGCCCTCGCCGGCGCCGCCCACGTTGCCGTCCATTGACATGTTTTTTTTGAGGTTATGTCACTTCGCAAAATGTTACTTCTCAGAGTTTTAGTATTGATTCTGTTCAACACACCAATGACTTTCCTATGTTCTTTCAATCCAAATACACTGGGCCAAATAACCTGTTAGAAGTCTAGGATCGAAGAGCGCTGCGTGTGTGAACATAGGAAAAGTTTAGGTGGTATACTCGAATTAAACAGCCAACACATATAGGTACATATCAGGTATATTTACCATTAAATATACGATGAATGATATTTTACAATCTCGTTAAACTTAGAAAATACGGAGCAATAAAAATATACATGTGGATGCCATGACAGCTCAAACAGGAAGGGAAGAGGAGAATGTTGCCATAAATAAATTCGTTATGGAAGCATACCATTATATAAAAATAACATTTCTAACAATAACGTCTGATAAATTGGTGAATACGCATAACGTCACACTTTTTTGAGAGTGCAGGTGGCACTCTCAAAAAAGTGTGACGTTATGCGCAATGTTCCGGGAACGCGCGCTTTGATATTGACAAGGTAACCAACGTATTGCCGTTGCTATGATTATCATCAATACATCACCAAGGAGTACATCATCTTTGAAAATTTCAACTGTCTAGCTTTACCATATTAAAGAATAGCCTGGGGACAGACGGACGAATCACTGAGCTGAGCTGTGCGGATAGGCCTTCACGGCACGGTACGGTACGGAACTGTCGTCACTGTGCCGTCACTGTGTCGCCACTGAGCTGTGCGGATAGGCCTTAAAAGTACTAACAGAGAGGTTGGGTTTGCTACATCCATCAGAATTGAGTGAAAGGTTCTAAATTATAGGTTGGATTAGCTAAATTTGTCAAAATTGTATAGAAGGTTTTAACAGATAGGTTTGATTTTATTTTGATCATCATTTCGATCATCTTTTGCTTTTACTTATTTGTTTGTTTCTAAATCAAAGTTGGTGTTATGCGTAGTGGGTTTTTTGCTTAAATCGAAGTTGGTGTTATGCGTAGTTGGTATTTTGCATAAGTGGTATTTTGCGAGTTGTGCGTTTTGCGTAAAGGTGGTGTCTTGCGTAGTTGGCGTTATACGTCTAAAGGTTTCTAGCGGCGGCATTTCAGTGTATTTAAGTAGGTCATTAAGGTCTTAATTTTAATTTATTTAGTTTTGTTGTGTAAGGTGTTTAATCGAAAAGTTATCGACTTCAAGTTTTGCAGGATTTGTTTAAAAAAATAGGATGATCTTGATTTCTAAATCATTACAAGGTACTCACCTAGATAAAAACAATTAGATAAACCTAAGTTCAAAGCTACTTGGTTATTATTTACGATAAATATGATAGTAGTTAGATTACCTACTTTAGTATCTCGGTTTGGGTCCTGGGGTCAGTATTTTTATCTTAAAGTTTTGTAGGTAATTTTTAAGAAAAATCAATCAATCGGCGCAGTTAGGTAGGTAACTATTCTATTGTGTCCTCGTTTTTATACTAAGATTTTGTTTTAAATTAAAAACATAAATAAGAAAAAGAAATAGAGTTCGTCACCTAGGCTAGCTTTTTACGTCAGGTGTTAAATTTCTATGAGCTGTTCTAAGATTTTTTTTATTCATTTTCCGTCTTAATTTCTTCTTTATTTATGCTATGTAGCAATTTATAATTTTCACACCTGCAGCACTTTAATCACGGATTAAACCTCTATTAACCTCAACTTAAAGCAAGACTTTATTCCCAAGGGAGATAATGTTGTATGAAACTCCCAAGGGAATAAAGTGATTTGAATTTGGAACGTTGAAATTCGTGTGAAAACTCTAGGTTTTAATTTAGAAGGTCTCAGCAAAAAGGTTTTACTTATAATGAGTCATTTGATTGGTCTACAAAAATCTAGCAGGCCACGATTTATGTTTTTATTTTGATTGTTACGTTAGGTCTAAGCAAATAGGTTTTGCCTATAATACCTAGCAAATATTTACCATCATGCTACCATCTTATTGCAATTGCCCCATTTTTTTTTTAAAGTGGATTTTTTTTAAATAGGGGATTGGCCACCACAAGAATTAAAAAAAAAATATTGGACTGACGGTATCTTCTTCTTCGTATCGATAGCACAAATTAAAGGGGGGTATTGATGAGGCAGGGTCAGATCCGCCCACTCCAGTGAGCTGCCAGGTCCCTGGCGTTGTTATTAGCTGACATCAGGTCAGTCAATGTACAGCTATTAGGATTGGAGGGGCAGGTCAAGAGGTGAACCACTGACGGTATGAAAAGTAGAGTATGCACCTCGGGATAAAGCATGTCTTCGTCTTGGGCGGCTTGAACCTTTCGCTTCACTCACGACTCTACTTAACTCCCTCGTCTCGCTCAGGAGTTAACTTAAACTTAAAGTTAACCCGAGAGTCCCTCGTTACACTCGGGGTTCAATATTCCACCCACAACATAAGACATTGCTCTATGCCCTTGATGCATAATCTACTATTAAGTAGGTAATTCAAACGAAAGCGAAACGCAACGATTTTGCCTCTATAAAATAACTACAGTAGGACTGGTAGATAGAATATGTTTTTTGACGTGACAACGTCTTATAAATTGGTTTGCCGGGTGACACTTCAAGAAACTGCGTTACGCTCCGCTGACGTTATGCGCTCACAATGAGAGCGAGTGAGAGGCACGTGGGCATGGTTAGCCCGCCTAAGAGCGAGAGAGACAGACATAAAAAGTGAAAGGCACGCGTCCCTTCCACTCGAGCACAGTTGTTGTCACGTAAAACTTTCGCCCGTATACCGACTTTACAGGCAACCAGGTTTTTTTTCAAATTTATGTTACGAGTGTGGAAGACTTGTATTAATTACAATATTTTTTGAATACGTTTCCATGTCCAAATCAAAACCAAATCTAATCTATTTAATCTTTCCAAATGATTTTTGTTAATCACCATTTAACTTGAAGCCATATAAGGACACCTTGTTGTTGATTTCAATTTCTTGATAAATGCTTCAATATATTATAAACTTACCTCGTGTAAACAGACCTCTAATTGTTGTATATCTGTCAGTGTCAATTTTTAGTGTTGTCATTAATTGTTTTGATTCCGTTTTCGGAGTTTCGAAAATTCGTAAAAATCTCTTTGAAAATACTTTTTAGCTAGAAACAATGTCTCAACAATTAGAATTATTAACAGAGAACCCATCACAATGGACAGCTGTAACCTACGTTACGCCAGATATACACAAAAAGGAGATAAAACCGTTCGTTGTTTGTAAGTTACCTCCTACCTTTTTTTATGTGTTAAAATCAATTTGTAGTTTCAATCAAGTTTTAAAATCTATTTTAGCAAGAAACTTACTTACCTATCTATCCTTTAGAATTTGTCTCAAAGTCAAATTAAGTATCTCTTCGCTGATATAAAACGGTTTCACCTTTTCAAGTTTTCCTTATCAAACAAGCTGCGCCCTTTGATTTTACCCGCGTAAGGCGCAATACTTTGGGAATATCGAGATAAAAAGTAACCTACGTGCTATTCCAGGTTTTTAGCTATCTATATATAAAGTTTCATCGCAATCGGTTTAGTAGTTTTAGCGTGAAGGAGTAATAAACAAAACCATGACACACTTTTACATTTTATAATATTTGTGGAATAATTCATATCACTAGCTGCCCTTTGTATTCTTATGATTCTGAGCCTATCTGTTATCTTGCCACCATAACACAAGCCTAGTACATAGCGTTATCTTGCCCTAAGTTCAGCAACTTGGGGCAAGATGGCGCTATGTATTCTAACAAAAATCCGTGAATTTGTAACAATTTTCAGTGGCCTTAAAGGAATTAGAAGGTAACCCAGACAGTCGAACGTCAAGTTTGATGAATGCAGACAAATATGCAGCCGTCCGAGCCGTCGTGAGACACCTTGCCAGGACCCGGAGCGCCACTAGTGAGCGATGGAGTGAAGACGATGTTAGGACTTTCGTTGAGAGCTTACGGTAATATTAACTTGTTAGGCTGTCTTTAACCTATTGGAATGCCCTGAAGGCCATTTTTACAGATGTGCGAGTCAACTTTGGTTCACATGGGGTTCAGGTAATTGGTATTCCGACTGTACCTGCGGGTAGTAAGCCACCTGCCACCATAATTAAAAACTAAATATTTCGTAAAAATAGGGAAAACTACTTAATAAACTGGTCAAAAAATATTTGTTTCATTGGCAATCTGAAAAAAAAATCATATTAATATGTTCATTTTCTTGTTATTTTGTCACTAATATCAAGGTTTTTTTAAAAGACCTTTTAGTGACCCTTATTACTCACAAGCTCCTTATTAGATTTAGACAAGTCTAAATTAACCTTTGAGTATTTTAGCACTTGTCTAAACTAAATCTAGGGCCACTAAAAAGTCTTTTAAAAACCTTGGTACGTATTAGTAACAAAATAACAAGAATATAAACAAATGTATTGTTTTCCAGATTGACAATGAAGCAAATATTTATTGACCAGTTTTTAAATACCTAGTTTTCCCTATTTTTACACAACAGCATAACAAGAAAATGAACATATGATTTTTTTTTCAGATTGACAGTGAAGCAAATATTTATTGACCAGTTTTTAAGTAGTTTTCCCTATTTTTACGAAATATTTAGTTTTTAATTATGGTGGCAGGTGGCTTATTACCCGCAGGTACAGTCGGAATACCAATTAGCTGAACCCCACGTGACCCAGAGCTCACTCGCAAACCTGTAAAGTTGTAAAGTAATGTTACCTGATTCTGTTTTTTATACAATTTAACTATACAATATCATTACATAGTATAAAAACAAAGTCGCTTCCCGCAGTCTGTCCCTATGAATGCTTTTTATTAATAGATAGAGTGATTCAAGAGGATGGTTTACGTGTATAAAACAAACTACCACGCGTACAAAGTCGCGGGCAACAGCTAATGCGATAAAAAATAACAAAATCGGTAGAAATAGTACCTACATTTTTACAGATGTGCGAGTGAGTGGGGTCCAGCTAAATGGTATTCCGACTGTACCTTATAATATTTTCAGATTCACTCCAGACTGCACCAATGAACTAACCAATCTGCTATGTACAGAAGAAATATACAACAATATGCCAACACATTTGCAAGTGAAGCCGGGGCTCGCGGGGTTGTCTTGGAAAATTGATATATCACTTGGGTGAGACTAGACTCTATAAAGAACTGTATAGTCCCAGTCCCCACATGGATTGCCACCCTGTGGCAATCGGGACTAAAAGTCCCAGTAGCCTCCGGGTGGCGACTGGGATGTTATTGCCCCCACCCATCGATCATATAACCGAATAGATACAACATCGCTTCGTTTTCGTTTAGGACGTAGTTCACCAAACCATGAGGTAGCGGGGGGCGTAACTGCCGATGTCATAGTGTTGGTAATGAGTAATTACTAAATATCGATACTATAGATTTTATCGATGTTTGTATTATAAAATTATTGAAAAAAAAAAAACTGCAACGAATGTATTATTTTTAAATAAATATAAATAATTAACCACTGAGCCGACTTACATCATTTAATTTTATTTATGGACCCACCTTATCCTCAAGCTGTCTTCGAGTAATTGACGAATAAATATACGCAAACCCTTTCTTTTTTAAGTCAGTTAAAATACTTTTTGACAAATAAATTCATTAATGTAATATACAAAACATGTCAGTTCTAAGTTTTATCGAATCGATATTATTTTTTTCATTTATACCCCACCACTACTGACACGTGCTTAATATTTTTGATAAAATAGCACAATTAGTTTTCCATTGAGTGAGGGCGCTGTATCGATATTTCAAACAAATTTGTTCCTTACCAATTAGTTTGCCTGTATACCGCATCAAAAAAATAAAATTGTTTTAAAACTAACTTATTTGTGCAGTTGAGTGGAGGCGCTAGTGTCAGTACTAAAACCGAATTTTCGCACCGAAATTTGGTTAGTTTTTGTTTTGTTACACGCAAAAATCTTGGTTTTACTGCAAAAAGACTTCAACGCGAGCCTGTATTTTTAGACGAACAAATTCTACCAAGATATCTTTTGCAGTTGGGACAGTCAAAATGAAAGTTTAAATCACTTACTGATGGAAAGTTATCCCATCTTTCTAGTAGCTGGATGTTTTTTTATTTTCCCCACACCATTTTATTGAACATGACACCATTTCTAAACCGATTCTCGCGACAACAGCAAAAAATAATAAAAACTGCGAGTAACGAACTTCACCACTCCTTGGTTTACACTAAAGTTGTATTCGAAAGGGCCCTTTGATATAGAGTCCAAATCTACTATGCGTGGTGAACATTAGAGACCCTTCATTAGGAGTCTATTGGTAGTGGTCGATGCCCCCACCCCACGTCAAGGCGCGAATCGCCAACCCCCTTATCGCTGTTTGTCTTACTTAAGCCACGATGAAGGGTTGGTGGTCAGACTTTTGAATGTGGGTTTATTAGTAAACAAGTTATATTATTAGGGACAACAAACAAAATTTTCTAGATCGTAGTTTCTTTTAATCACTTATTATTATTAATCATAAAAACCTGGTGTTAATTAGTATCACACAATCAAAGTACTTTCCTATTTTACATAGAGATAATTTGGGGGTAGCTGTGTATCATAGGCTACTAGCTACGCTTCGCGGTTTCACCCGCATATGTCCCGATCAAGTGGAATTATCAAATAAAAAAATGTTATAAATCGATGAGCACTGGTACTCATAAAAAAGTGTGACGTCATCGCTCTCGTTCCCGTTGTGCGTCATGTAACTGACAACGTATTATCGTTGCTATGGTTACGTTAAATTATCGTCCGTTAACAGACTTTAGAGACAACCATTTTTTTTTAGTAACAGTTTTTATTTTGTTTCGCCGGGACAGCTTCTCATAGGTGGGCGCATTCCGAAGACACACACCCTATCTTAATTTTTAAGACGCTTCAAAGTGATGTAATTCACTGCATAACTCTGAATTTAATAAAATATTTTTCTTTCCCAGCCAATCAACGATCCAACAAGAAAATGCAACAGCAGAAAGAAAGAAAGAAATCCTCCGTACCCACACATACGTAGTCCTCACAGTGAAACTTACAGACGGACAGACAAACACATACAGGCTGAGTGTGAGCAAGTTCCATGAACTGAGGTATGTTATCGCTAGTGCCTTGAAGCATATGATTGTGTTGGAGAAGAGGAAATGTATGAGGAAGGACTGACATAGGTATTTTGCTTAGGTTAGACGTTAATACAAGGTGAATTTTTCTATTTATTTATTAACTAGCTGCGCAGCAGTATTAGTAGGGAAAATTGATCTGTTCATTCATGTATAAATAGAATAAAATAGGACCCAAAGTTGAGGTACTCCTGTTATCAATTACTAGCAGGGCTCCGCGGTTTCACCCACGTAAATCCCGATCCCGTGGGAATATCAAAATAAAAAGTAGCCTATAGCCTTCCTCGATAAATGGACTATCCAACACAAAAAGATTTTGTTCAATTTGAACCAGTAGTTCCTGAGATTAGCGAGTTCAAACAAACTCTTCAGCTTTATTATCGGTATAGATTTATTTAGAAAAAGGCTATAATATTATTACGTCCAACAATTTTTACCAATATGGAGTGTACGGAAGTTACGGGTTGTACCTCTGACCTTTGCTCTCGAAGGTGTTCTGGTCGATGGAGACGTGTCCGATGACGTTCCGTGAGCATCTAGTCCATAGGGTGCTGGCTATTCGATTTCCACCTCAGAAGATGTGTCGTAGGTAGGAAAGTGGAGAAGAAACGAATCAAAAGTCCACACTTGATGCGCGGCGCGGAGCGGTAGGTAGGTACTCCAAAAGATCGAGATGTGCTCACTCGAAGGTAGCGAGACGAAGACTCGTAGTCGTGGTACGTTCGTAATTCAAACAGGAAAAAACGAATCAAATCTACCCACAAGTTGTGTTTTCTTTCGAGACCTACCCACAATCATAGATTAAAAAATAAGCTAACAAATAACATCTGCTCCTCTACAGAACATAGAGGAAGGCTATATGCTACTTTTTATTTTGATATTCCCACGGGATCGGGACTTATGCGGGTGATAGTTAATATTATAAAGCCCAAGAGTTTGTTTGTTTGAACGCGCTAATCTCAGGAACCACTGGTTCGAATGAAAAAATATTTTTGTGTTGGATAGTCCATTTATCGAGGAAGGCTATAGGCTACTTTTCATTTTGATATTCCCACGGAATCGGGAGTTACGCGGGTGAAACCGCGGAGCGGAGCTAGTAATATAATAGACGCCTAGTCGATAAATTCACCTTGTAGTTAGATCTTTCATTTTATCAATTTGTCGCGGGCTGCGGTTACAAAATGTAAAAATTACAGGAGAGTTTCGATTGTCGAAGCGTATAGGGTTATTGGTTATTATACTAGCAAGCTCTTGAGGGCTTAATTTTATTATTATTTTAACTTTTGTTTTAGTGCTTTTATGTTTGTTACTACTTTTCTGATTGTCTTCTGTCGTGTGCTTGTCCAAATATATATTGTTTTCTTTCTTTCTTTCTACTTCTGTGCAGCTATACAAACAACTTTTGTTCTACGACTTTTGGAAATTGAAACATTTGGTTGAAAAATTTGAGGTTAGGTGTACCTGAAAATCAGCTGTTCCATACACGGAGAGGTCATTAACCTTAAAATTTTACTTATTTCTTAAGTTTTACATACTGTTTTTAGTCTAAATGTCCTTTATTTTAAAAAATCAACTGTTTCTCGAATTTCCAAAACTCGTAGAACAAAAGTTGTTTGTTTAGGTGCACAGAAGTAGCCCTCAACGGCTTGCTAGTATGATTACCAATGACCCTGTATTCATTGCCCCCGCACAATGCGCCGTGCAGTATAAAAACTTTTCCTGTATTTCCAATATCAAAAAATTACTAGAATTAAAAAAATCTTTAATTTGGTGCTAATAAATGGGGTAATATTAAGAACTAGCCTACGCCAGCTTTGCAGCCAGACTTTGTTCGATATCATAGAATTGTTAACGCATTTCTTGTTTAAAGCAATAATTTCTTCTTCTATTATTAAGAAAATTTACATAATAATTTTAATAAGTATTTAAAAAAAATATGTCCTACAAATACCATGATTATCTTCCTCTTTATTGTTAAACTAGCGACCCGCTCCGGCTTCGCACGGCTATATTATGCATGTATTATACATATAAACCTTCCTCTTGAATCAAAAACTACATCAAAATCCGTTGCGTAGTTTTAATGATTTAAGCATACAAAGGGACATAGGGACAGAAAAACCGACTTTGTTTTATACTATGTAGTGATGACTAGCTGTGCCCCGCGGTGTCACCCGCGTCTGTGCCACGTTTTCACTACAAAGTATAATCGTTTTATACAATGTAATCAATCATTCATGGTAGAGGTTTTGAACCTGCGACCTTTAAGACCCTACTTGTACTTGTAGACAGGCTGTTTTCCGCGATTAGACCCTTTTTAATTGGGTCCTTTTTGCGTGAAGATGGAGTAGGCTTGCCCAGCACCTACTACCCTCTCAGCTTAGTCGACCATGTCCAGAGGAGAGAACTTGTCAATACTTCTGGAGTCAACTAAGCCGCGGGTTTCATCACGATGTTTTCCTTCACCGTAAGAGCAATGTCAATTAGCGCACATAAATTTTTCTTAAGAAAAATACATTGGTGCACGGCCGGCCTGGATTCGAACCCACGACCTTCAGAATGAAAGTCGAGGTATCTACCACTAAGCCAACACCGCGCTTTAAGACCCTATGTGTGGGTTTAAAACATTAAACATTATAAATTATTGTTAAAATAGTACATAACAGAGATATATATATTTACAAATAAATATCACTTCTAGTTTATATAAAGTTTTATTTACAGCCTAGAATACAAACTAGGTACTATTCAAGCGATTGACATCAATATCATTTTTTTGTTTTCCGAATGAACTACCTCACGATCACTCTTAAGAGGCAAGGGTACCGGGCGCTCTCTCCATACAAACATAGTCGACTGTTTCCTCCCTGGATAATGACACTAGCACAAATATTTTTGTGCCATAAAACCTATAACTGCCATGACTATGCCCCTATGTTTTGGTTTTTTTCATTTTCTAATTATCATAGAAAAAAAAAAAAAAATAGGGGCATGGTCATGGCAGTTATAAGTTTTATGCACCAAAAATATTTGCTCTAGTGTGATTATCCAGGGAGAAAACAATCGACTACGTTTTTGTAATAGTTTGTATGGAGAAAGCCCCCGGCGGTACCCTTTCCTCTTAAGTGCTCAGCAGATCTTTCAAACTTCTGCTGTAGTTTCATGGCTTTGTTCATGCTTCTGCAAAAAAAAAAGAATATTAATTATTGACCAGCTGATTCTCAAACTTAAATAACCTCGTAATTTTCAAAAATAAAATTCGAATTTCCCAAATCCTGGAACCCTCGCATAACACCATAAACGCGAAATACTAACTCGAGATTTGTGGTGTTTTGCGGATTAATAGAATTAATTACGCACAATTCCACAACCGCAAAATACCACCTTATAAATTTTTTTTTCGGATCCCCTAGGACCATGGAATACCATGGAAAACATAAACAAAAGACGATCGAAAACATAAACAAAAGACGATCGAAAACATAAACAAAAGACGATCGAAAACATAAACAAAAGACGACCTAAATAGAAACAGGACGATCGAAAAAATAAACAAAAGACGATAAAAGACCGGCCAAGTGCGAGTCGGACTCGCGCACGAAGGGTTCTGTACCACTGTATTCTGTTTTTAACCCCGACGCAAAAAGAAATGCAATAAAATAGATGGCGCTAGTGGTAAAATACATGAATGAAGGGTAAATGGCGGTTTACGGTTTATGGCGTATTAAAAAAAAACTACTTACCAGATCTCGTTCAAACCAATTTTGGGTGGAAGTTTGCATGGTCATGTATACCTATCATATTTTTTTTTAGTTTCATCATTCTCTTATTTTAGAAGTTACAGGGGGGGGGGGGGACACACTTTTTACCACTTTGGAAGTGTCTTTCGCGTAAACTATTCAATTTTGAAAAAAAAAGATATTAGAAACCTCAATATCATTTTTGAAGACCTATCCATAGATAGCCCACACGTATTGGTTTGATGAAAAAAAATAATTTGAGTTTCAGTTTTAAGTATGGGGAACCCTCAAATTTATTGCTTTTTTTTCAATTTTTGTGTGAAAATCTTAATGCGGTTCACAGAATACATCTAATTACCAAGTTTCAACAGTATAGTTCTTATAGTTTCGGAAAAAAGTGGCAGTGACATACGGCAGACAGACAAACATGACGAATCTAGGGTTCCGTTTTTTGCCATTTGGCTACGGAACCCTAAAAACAGTGACTTATTGGCAGGTAACTATCAAAATGACAGCTGTCACTTTGACATCTGTCACTTTGGCGGTTACCTGCCATGCCACTTGATTTTACCACGTGATATCGGCCGAAATTGCACATCGTGTCAGCAGAAGGCCATAAACAATTATGTCGCTGTTTCTGATCGTCTTTTGTTTCCAAATCAAAATGGTTTTATGCGTATTTTGCGTATAGGTAGCGGCACGTAAGTTTAGCGCTGAGCGAAATGTAGAGGGGATAGCTGCGCATGGGTACAGTCACGAACATTAAGTATTACTTTAATTAGTACCTATAACCAAAAAAAATTACGAACATATTTAAATAAATATAGTAGGTACTTAAGTCTATCACTAACCGAAACGTGGAAGATATATTAGGTACTGTCGCGCGCGCAAACATTAATGAATAGTTAATGTTAAAGTTTTGTATAGCTTGTAACAGGTTGTTTTACTATTCAAGATTAACCTCTTTTTTATTTAAATCAGGAAATGAAATAAACGACTTCCATACAAAGTTGATCATGTGACAAAGTGGATAAGTTTATAGGGGGTAGGAAATAATATTGTAATCGAATTTGTCAATTTTTGTTTAATACATGAACGGCAATAACAATACACTTTAGAACGCGACTGTACAGTCAGAAGTCCGCGGAGCGTCGTATCGGTGCGGGGGACGGAATACGACAGGCTACCAACCGGCGCAACGCACGCGCACCCTTCGTCCCTCTAGCACCCCTGTGATACCTATTTTTTTACTTCTGCGCAATAACGGTCAGCGCTAAACTTACGTGCCGCTACTTATAAGTGGTGTTTTGCGAGTTAAAAAATACAAAAATATTTATTCAGAACGTAAATTGAAATACACAATCGTACATAATCGTTAAAGATCAGCCTTATAAACTGTGTCGCTGTCTTTAACGCTCTTCCCAAGAGGTAGGTATATGTTCCGAAAAACAATTGATAGGTTAGGTAAGTATATTATAAATTATGATAATGTAGGTACCTATGGTAGAAAATTACAGAAAAAAGGAAACTTATGCGTTTTGCGTAGTTGGTTTTATGCGTAAGGGCCTAGAACAAAAGTTGTTTGTTTAGATGCCCTCAACCGCTTGCTAATAAGATTAGTCCTGTATAGCCATTAATGTCTCAGCTTAACCTTCGGTAGTTGATAGATAGGTTAAAGATATCTAAAACAAAGCGACTCACCTCAACTTTATTATGTAACTCTCCGTTCGAAGACGACTCTGGACACGAACAAACATGTCTTGTATTTTTATTTGTATTTGTTTTACCCTGAAATAAAAATATTTCTCAATATCGTAGCAAGTAACTGTTGAGCATCGACTCCCCCTATGTGTCAAGTGCCAAGCTCCCCACATCGAGCACACCCCCTCCTATGTGTCAAGTGCCAAGCTCCCCACATCGAGCACACCCCCTCCTATGTGTCAAGTGCCAAGCTTCCCACATCGAGCACACCCCCTCCTATGTGTCAAGTGCCAAGCTTCCCACATCGAGCACACCCCCTCCTATGTGTCAAGTGCCAAGCTCCCCACATCGAGCACACCCCCTCCTATGTGTCAAGTGTCAAGCTCCCCACATCGAGCACACCCCCTCCTATGTGTCAAGTGCCAAGCTCCCCACATCGAGCACACCCCCTCCTATGTGTCAAGTGCCAAGCTCCCCACATCGAGGACACCCCCTCCTATGTGTCAAATGTAAACCCCCCACATCGAGCGCCCTGCCCCCTGTGTCAACTCACCGTTAGCCCCCCACATCGAGCACACTCCCCCCTGTGAGACCTCCAGACGTGAGCTCGTAAGGCGTCCCTGTTCGTGTACCGCCGGGCGCAGAGAGCGCAGGACGCGGGGGAGTGGGACGCCCACGCGTGGGACGACACCGCAGCGGCCGTGGGGAACATTCGTGGGCAGTGGGGACACGGGTGGCTAGAAAGAGAGAGATATAAGTAGGAAACTAAAAAAAATAGCTATTTCCTTTGATTTGCCAAACTATGTTTGTTTCCGGGAATTAATCTCTATTAGAAACACTATCGATTGGTATAAAAATATAGGTGATTATTTTTTAGCAAAATCAACAGGTTCGATTCCTGGCTAGACTATTCAACTTTTTCGACGACGACTTTTTCAAAAATCGGATGATGCACTTTTTGTTATTGTCAAAATTGCAACTCTTTTAAGCATTTTTCGATATCTCTTATAATTTAGGATATAGCTCATAAGGCCCATGTAAAAAACCCTTTACCCTTTTTCTTTATGATTTTTTAACGAAACCTCGCTGTGGAGTATTTTTGAGTCAACGGGAAAATGACAGATTTAACTTGACTTTTGTGTTCATTTCTCTTGTAAAAATTAAATGAATGTCACGTAATTTTTTCAATTTAACTAAAGATCAATCATAAGAAACGCAAATTATAAGGACAACACGCGATTTTTTCACTTAAACCCAGTAAATTGATAAAATTTTAATGGAGTCACGAGATGGCCGATTTTGGCAAAAACAAACTGCATAATTTAATTACTTCTTTTTTAATTTCTGAAAAGCAAAACTCATTATTTGAGGCAGGAATCGAACCTGTACAATTTACAGAAAGCTAAATACTTACGTTAGTGTAGAAGTGTCTCTGTGCCTTTTAGCTTTCTTGAAATGCAGTCTTAAACTCTCCTGCAACAATTCGTTAATAATAATTTTAAATGTAGATTTATCAAAGGCTTTTGATTGCATTAACTAATTAAAGTGAATCATTATAAGATATTTTTTTTGAGAAAAATATGAAATATATGATTTATTTAAAAATGGAAATAACTAGTTAAAAGATATTTAAAAAATTAGAAAATTTTCGTTTAGTTATCATTTAGTGTACCACTAGGCTCAATCCTAGGTCCCATATATTTCTAAATTCACATATATAAGATATTTTACATTAACGAATATTAACACAAACATTTGACTTAAATCTTGGCACATTCCAGCCTCCTCTAATATATGAGAGAATAATGATGGTTTCAATTACATTAGGTGTACCGCAAGGCTCTATGCTAAGTCCTAAATATTTCTAAATATACATCTAAGATGTTTACCACTCACATATGACTTAAATCTGGTGTCACATTCCACACAATACAGATCCCTGCTGCTGCCGTGCACACTCGCCACATGTTTGTGCAGTAACGATAGATAAACGAACGACGCAGTGCATTCGGAACACGAATATAAAGATGATTTATCGTGACGCCTGGAAGGGAACAATAGAATTTTACCTTAAATTGTCTACAACTTGTTGCGCCCTTTAGTTTTACTTGCGTAACTCCCGATCCTGTAAGTTTATCGGGAGGAAAAATAGCTTATTTTCTTTTCTAAGGTTCCATCTATCTCTATACAGAAAATCATTCAAATAGGACCAGCGGTTTTTGCGTGGAAACGTAACAGGTAAAGCCTTTTAATAAATACTAGCAGCGCTCCGCGGTTTCACCTGCATAACTCCCGTGGGAATATCAAAATATAAAATAGCTTATAGCCTTCGAGGAATGGACTATCCAACACAAAATAACTTTTCAATTCGAACCAGTAGTTCCTGAGATTAGCGCATTCAAACAAACAAACTCTTCAGCTTTATAATATCAGTATAGATGATAAATGTGAAATTTTGTGTGCATGTTTGTTAGTCTTTTACGCAAAAACTACTGAACCGATTGCAATGGAACTCTGTATGTAGAGAGCTGGAGACCTAATTTAACATATAGGCTACTTTTTATCTCGATATTTCCACGGGATTAACATTCCACACATCGCCATCTAGCCCCAAGCTAAGTAACTAGACTTGTGTTATGGGTGCTAGACAACGGATATACTACTTATATACTTTTCTTTTGTAAATATATACTTATAATACATAGAAACAACCAGACCACAGACAAATATCTAAGCATAAATACATGTCTGAGGCGGGAATCGAAGCCGCAACCCTGTGTTTGGCAGTCCGGCGTGGTGACCATTGTGCCAATTGGGTCGTCTTATTGTGCCGATTGAGGCTTAAAGTTGGAACCAGGGACCGAAAAACCGATATTTTAGGATACTTGAAATTCAGATACCCTTATGCAAAGATATCTTAATTTAAAATAGAATTACGGTACCCAAAAATAATGATATCGCAAAATTTTGGTATCTAAAAATAAATGGTTTATGAACCGTTCATGAACAGTATTTTTGAGATGTTTGTAAAAATGGCAACGTCGCTTTTTCGTTCGACTGAATCTAGCAATTTACATCTAGTGCAGCTCCTAGTCCTAACAAAAATCAGTTTTATGGTCCCATCGTAAAGAAAGCATGAAACTTGGCATGAACGTAGCTGTCATATATGTGCTTCAATTTCGATATGGAAGCACGTCGAGAAATTATTGTTTCCCCCCTTTTCCCCCCCTTTTTGTGCCAAATTAGAGTTTTTTGCATTTTGTATGAAAACGGTTCAAACTACAACCAAACTGTCAATGAGCAATATGATCCTCATTAAACTCACTACAACAATCTCCTTGGAACTATGTAGATCGGACTTATAGTTTAGAAGCTGTAAGTGATTTTAACGCCCCCTCGACCCTGTTTTGTATCAACCCTAATGAGTTTTTTGATTTTATTATAAAAACGATTAGAGCCACATCAAAACTGTCAATGACCAATTTGTTCTTCATTAAATTCTCTATAATAATTGTCTTGGAAGTATGTTGATAGGACTTATAATTTTCGAAATATGCTTACTTTTCTTTCAATTCGGTCAGTAAAAATGGACACAAAAACGCTATACATCGAAAAAAAAATATATATTTTTAATATGTTATTAGACCCTCCGAGAGTAGTCTATTCCTGAGTTGTCATCCTTGAAAACCCTGGGCTTCTCCTATGGTGCTACGTTATTCTGGCACGTGTTTTAGTTTTTTAGGAAAAACTACCCCTTGAAAGCGTTTTCCAGGTATGTTTGTTTATTAACTTCTCAACTGGCCTACAAACCCCCGAGCGGTTTTTCGGCCGAAACGCTACACTGGCCAAAACCGCTCGGGGGTTTCGGGCGTATTTTGATGTTTACGTCTAATGAATGAATGTATGTCAAGGTCAAGTATAGCCAACCTATTCTGGGATGTACATGAGTTGCATATAAAACCATACTACTTAATTTGGTAAGGTTATAATCGTTCAATGTCAATGTCACTTCGATCAATTGCCTCTGACGGCCATGTTTGTTTGTTTTTGTTTTGGACAGTGCGCGTTTCGACTTAATTAATATTGTTTTCATTTGTTTTATGTGTTGTGTTTTGTGATAAAACAACGCCTGGGTAACTAGATCACCTCACTTTGTATTATTAACTCATAAATTTCGCAGGAGATATTAGTTTCTTTAGGATTTTTTTTTGCAATTTTTTTGCAAGTGCATTTTGCAAATTTGCACTTCACTCTGCAATTACTCACATTATTTGTTCAAGTACTAATATTTAAACTATGTCATCTAAATAGGAAATTTCATTCTGAATGCAGAAAGGTATCAATGTTATGAATTAGTCAAACCAAAATTAATTTATATGCATAAACGGGTCTGCCCCCTTCAAGCGGCCATTTTTTTTCGACTTGGCCAGTCAACGGCTACTTTCTGCTCCGAAAAGAAAATCGCTCGGGGGTTTGTAGGCCAGTTGAGAAGTTAATTGTCAATTTCATAGTCTAGGTCGTTTTTAATACAGAAATTTTAAAAATAACTATTCAGAATAATGTTTTCATCATTAAACAAAATTCAACTTTAAGAAACCGTAAACTATTTCTTTGTTTCTGAGAAAACTAGTCCTATAGGAGAAGTAATAGTCCTATAGGAAAAACTATTAGAAATACATTTGTAGATACTAAAATCACCTTCAATTTGATTTCAAAGTGGTGCTGCTAGGATTGACAGTTTTTTCAGAAACAAAGAAATAGTTTACCGTTTCTTAAAGTTGAATTTTTAATGATGAAAACATTATTCTGAATAGTTATTTTTAAAATTTCTGTATTAAAAACGACCTAGACTATGAAATTGACAATTAATAAACAAACATACACGTGCACGGCAGAGATTACGTTTAACCCTTTCTAATGACATATGTAAAAGAGAGAAAGGATTTTCGCGTAGAATTGGCAACGCGCAAGAAGACACTTTTAGGGTTTAATATTCGGGTATCCGCTTACGATTTTGGGTACCCGAAACTAGTGGTACCGCAATTTATAGATATCATTATTTGTGGTACTTAAATGCAAAGTAAGCGTTCGAGTATCACTTAAAAATACCGATCAAAACCGCTTATTGAGATACCATTTCGGTCCCTGGTTGGAACAGTGGGGTGTTTATAATTTAGCCTGGGTCTACGGTCTGGGTTTTAGGTTAATTACTTACATAGTATGCACCCTCAGCGAGTCGACAGTTTTGAATAGTTTCCCGCACTTATGACACGTGTGGGGCTCCGTAGCGTTGTGGGATTTGACGTGACGTTGCATTACTGTGCGTTTGCTGCGATAAAAACAACCAAATGAAATAAATAGTGAAAATCGAAAGAAAACAGGTAAAAGTTGAATGAAACAAGTAAGAAAACACGTGAAAGTCGTAAAAAACAGGCGAAAGTCGATCAAATACAGGTGAAAGTCAAGAGAAAACAGGTAAACATCAAAAGAACAGTGGTAAAATTCGAAAGAAAACAAGCAAGTCGTAAGAAATCAGGTGAAAGTGAAGAGAAAACAGGTGAACATCGTAAGAAAACAGGTGAAAGTGAAAAGAAAACAACTAAGCCGTAATAAAACAGGTTAAAATCGAAAGAAAACAAGTGAGTCGTAACAAAACAGGTCAAAGTCGTAAGAAAACAGATGAAAGTCGAAAAGAAACACTTACTTGGTAGTGAAGTCGCAGGAATCACACTTGTATGTAATAGGCTGGTTACCGTGTGTGATGGCGTGGTGCTCGAGCAGATGTTGTCGAGACAGACGGACATGCTCGCACAATTTACATTTATATCTGTCGAACAAGTTTCATACGTGTAAAGAACATAATTTTTGACGGCCTCGGCGCCATGGGTGAGCAACCGCCTGTGATGCAGAAGACTGCGGGTTCGATTCAAAATCAAAAGAATAATGGCTAACTTCGAACAATAATAACATGTTGACAAGGTGCTAGGTTCTTGATGTTCCTATATTATGTGTAATGGCGTCAGATGCTGATGAAGGCGCGAAGGAAGTACGCGTATATTTACCTAGTAGTATGTGATTTGATATGCCCTCTCAGAGAGACCATACTAGGGCAGTATTGATAGCACATATCACATTGGTAGCTGCCATTATCCTGGAAATATCAGTTTCATTAATAATAAATATTGCGGGACATTCCACACATCGCCATCTAACCCCAAGCTAAGTAACTAGACTTGTGTTATGGGTGCTAGACAACGGATATACTACTTATCTACCTTTCTTTTGTAAATATATACTTATAATACAACCCAACCCTGTGTCTGGCAATCCGGCATGGTGACCATTGTGCCAACTGGGTTTGTTACCTGTACATGTTTTTCCATATGCGTTTGTAAGACATCTTGGAAATTGAATCCTTTAACACATTTATCGCATTTGAATGGATATCTTGTATATGTTTCGCTCTGCGATCTTTCATGCATTTCACTTAGAACCTATAACAAAATTAAATCTATACATATAAAATGCTTTGTCCTAACTGACTGACGGATTAACGCACAGCCTAAACCGCTGATCGTAGAGACCTGAAACTTGGAGGATGTGTTCTTTGTATGACGTAGGCATACGATAAAAAAGGATTTTCCGAAATTCTACCCCTAAAAAGGGGCGCAAAGTTTGTATGGGACAACGTGATTCCGTGGTCTAATCTACTAATTCTACGCGGACGAAGTCTCGGACAAAAACTAGTAAATACATATTGCAAGAAAACTGCAAACCAGTTAATACATACTATTTATTAAATATGTACGCGTAACTCCCGATCCCGTGGGAATATCGCGATAAATAGTACCCTATGTTACTGTCAATGAATCAATGTATCCTCATACCGAGTTTCATCTAAATTGGTCCAGTAGTTTGGGAGCATATTTGTTACAAACAAAACACAAAAATGTAGATTATAGAAGACTAGCTTTTGCCCGCGACTTCCTCCGCGTAGAAGTCAATAATGGACCAAGGTATCTCGTTGTCCCATACCCCCTTTTTCACCCCCTAAAGGGTAGAATTTCGGAAAATCCTTTCTTACCGGATGCCTACGTCATACAAAGAACACACCCTCCAAGTTTCAGGTCTCTACGATCAGTGGCTTAGGCTGTGCGTTGATCCGTCAGTCAGGACAAAGAATTTTATATGTATAAGATAGATGATATAAATATAAATATTGCAGGACATTTCACACATCGCCATCTAGCCCCAAGCTAAGTAACTAGGCTTGTGTAATGGTGACCAGAAAAAAACCGCATCAAAATCCGTTGCGTAGTTTTGAAGATTTAAGCATACATAGGTACGGGACATAGGGACGGCGAAAAGTGACTTTATTTTATACTATGTAGTGATAGTGAAGTATAGATGTAGAGATTATTCTGTGGCGAGAATCAAACCTGCTTACCTGATCTCTAGTTAATTTAATAACAACATATTCTTCAGTCTCCTGAACCATTCTCGATGTAAACCCTTCCTTCAATTCTTTCTTTTTCACTTTTAACTTTTCCGTTTCTCTCTTATCTTTCTTCCTTTTTCTCTTTCTTTTTCTTTCTTTGAACATCACTAGCGGTAAATCATCGTCGAAATCATTTTCTATTTTAATCATTTCATTTTTAAATGATTGATTCGTTTGATCACTTGTTGTTGAATTGTCATTGAATATGTTATTTAGATCATTTGTGATTTCATCTGTAGTGTTGTTTGGTTCATTAATGTCTGTAGTTGGTCCAAGATAGTGATGTTCGGTTTTTGTTGTATAATTTTCAGTGATTGCTAGTGATGGGATAAGGTTGAGTGATTTTTTATCCTGAAAAATAAATAATTATACATTTAGCCCCGCAATTTTTTTTGAAGTGAAAACTTCTTATGGCGCGTTGGGCACTTTTGTGGGTGAGCATTTTCAGCCGTTCTCGCGACGGATGAGATTTTGACAAATGAGATTTTAACAGTTATTGTGCTTCTACTACTATGTTATTTTTAGGCAACCTCAAAAGGTAAAATATGGAACCCTTATGAGATTACTTTCTTGTCCGTCTGTCTGTAATCACCAATTTTTTTGCCTTTTTTTTCAGATTTTTTGCATATTTTTTGAAGTTAGGTAGGTATACTTCTTTAGGCACGTTATTGAAAAATGATGAGTGAATTTTTGAGATGCGCGTGCATCTGTAACACGTTTAAAAGTCACATGTTGCAGCTGCGTAACTCAAAAGGTCGAAGCTGCGAAAGTGAAATTTAAAGATGCATCACTGTAACACTACAGTAAAGGTAGTAAGTCCAATACTTGTTTATAGTAGGTATTATTGTAGCAAACTGATAGTGTACTTATGACGCATAATATACAGTAAGGGTCATAAGTAAATGATCAGTTTGCTACAATAATACTATCAACAAGTATTGGACTTACGACCTTCTTCTAATAGACGTTACACACAAACCTAAATACTTGTTAAAAGTACTCAGTGTGATTATTATTTGTCAACATGTTAGCTATGTGTTTAGTTGTGTGAGTGGTATAAGCCGTCACCCGCTACACCAACCGACGTGGGTTCGATCCACAGGTTACGTTGTTATATTGTTCAAATAGTGCTGCACGGGATTGTAAACGTTACGGTGGGCAGATACTTTTGACCGTGTATTGTACATACATACCATAAAAATGATTTCCTTCATAATATCATTGGCAGATCGACACTGTTGCCTGAATTTCATCAGTTTCCTGAAAGTCCAATGGCATTTCATGCAAGTATTCATATTGTATTCTTCATTTAATATCTGAAATATTAACACTGAGTTTAAAACTGAGTTTACATGAAAAATGTGGTAGAAACCTACAAAAATGGACAATTATTTTCATCAAATTTTTAAAGTCAAAGTCAACATTTTTTATTTCTTTGGATGCTTAATACATTAAAATTTGTATAAAGACCACATAAAATCGTCTTAAAAACTAAGTTAGGATGTGTGCCTTCGGAACGCGCCCACCAATGAGAAGAAGGCACGAGAAACTCATGAAACTAAACAATTTTTGTATAGATATATATCACAAAAAACCATTTGATATATATTGGATATTTATCCATTGATATATATCGGATAAATATCCATTGATATATATCCATTTATCCATTGATATATATCCTCGAACCCTGGGTACACTACTTCGATCTAACATATAAAATGCTTTGTCCTGACTGACTGACGGATCAACGCACAGCCTAAACCGCTGATCGTAGAGACCTGAAACTTGGAGGGTGTGTTCTTTGTATGACCTAGGCATCCGATAAGAAAGGTTTTTCCGATATTTTTGGTTTATATGTATAATACATGCATAATATAGCTGTGCGAGCCGGAGCGGGTTGTTATTTCGCATAAACTCTAATGTCATAAAGTCACAAGGTATGACGGTTTTAGCATAACCTTTTGGGCATAATCTTTAGACATAATAGACATATTTTTGGCAAAATAATACAAAGTCATTCGGCATATTTTTATAATATAAAAAATGGTAAAAACACCAATGGATTATTCAGAAAAATGTATGTGCGCTAATTGACATTGCTCTTACGGTGAAGGAAAAGATCGTGATGAAACCTGCGGCTTAGTTGGCTCCAGAAGTATTGACAAGTTCTCTCCTCTGGATATGGTCGACTAAGCTGAAAGGATAGTATAGAAGCCGGGCATAGTTTACTCCATCCTCAGGCAAGAAGGACCCATTTAATAAACGAAAAAAAAATACATTAATAGAGATTTTTCGTACCTTGCCGACCAAAGTTTCATACAAGATTCTGAACTCAAACGACATTGGATAAACATCAGTATTTGTTCTGAGGCAAGTTCGACATATCTTCTTTAATTCACAATCATTTAATATATCTGTTCCATTCATTTTCAAAGATTTCTACAATTTTCTTTGTTGATGCAAACCGCAAATCAATTTCATAACAAAATAATGGCCACAGACTATAAAAAAAAACATACAAGCTCTCTGTACCACAAACTAAACTGTAGGGATGTGCTATTTAGTAGTTAGATAATTATTTTTACCGGTTTTTTTGTTTTTATTTTTGGCTTTGCACGACTTGTATTATTATAGCCAGTGCTCACATGCTTGTTGAGCTTGGCTTGTTGCAAAATGGAAGTATTTGTCTCTTTATAATAATTTAAAGTTTAGCCAATAATTTGATAATCTTGAAACCTAAGCTTGAAACACTTTAAGTCCGATTTCTGAAAACATAAAATATTACCTGATTCTGGCAATATACACAAGACGAGGGAAATGGGGAAGCCCTAATTGATAAGCTATAAAAAAAAGATCATTAGGTAGGTACTTAACTTGCCTACGGATTCCTACTCATGCGCCTACGGCCTAATTTTTTTTTAGTTTGGCACCAGGGTGACTATAAATTTTTTTTACACCAGGAAAGGTTAAAGTTCAGGTTAAAAAATTAAAAAACCATGAAGTTTGAGTTAAATCTTAGTTTTAAAAAAACTTTCAATGTGTCATAAAAATATTGTTTGCATTCGATAGCACATTTTACCTGGAATAGGTACTATCAAAAAACAGATTGGGATAAGTAATTCCTTCATTTGCAGTTTTGGCATCGCAAAACATAGAGAACGAGTGAAATTTTTAATTTTTTTTAAATGGCGGATATCTCGGAAGCTGAGAGACTTTTATAAAACACTAGCTGCCCTCCGCGGTTTCACCCGCGTAACTCCCGATCCCGTGGGAATATCGGGATGTAAGCTATCCTATCTCTCAAGTTGGATCGAACTGCACATGGTGTGCGAATTTTATTATAATCGGTTAAGTGGTTTAGGAGTCCATTGAGGACAAACATTGTGACACGAGATTTATATAATATATAAAACATAACTTTCGTTTTTCTGATCCGGCACAGTGTCCTCTATCCGTAGGTGCCCGCTTGGCCATTCATTGACCGTAATAAACGAAAATAAAAATAAATAAATAAATAACCATTTCATTACCCTGTATATGCGTAGATATAGCTACGCTACGTGCAGCATTCCCTTTCCATACTTATTAAACTTACTGTGCTATATTTGCCTGCACCTCAGTGAATCGAGGCGCTTAACGATGCTGTGGAACGATGTGTTAATCTCCAAGGTCCGACGAATTTTCGTCATTTTTATCAAAATGTAAAAAAAATTTCCATGCAATCAGTGGCGTAGTATGGGTCACTGTCGTCCGGGGCGGAGTCATAATTTGCCGCCCTTTTGACGTCATAAAAATAATATAATGCTGACAATTTGCCGCCCGTTTGACATTTAAAAATAATGTTGACAATTTGCCGCCCTTTTGACGTCATAAAAATAATATAATGTTGTCAATTTGCCGCCCTTTTGACGTCATACAAATAATATAATGTTGACAATTTGCCGCCCTTTTGACATTTAAAAATAATGTTGACAATTTGCCACCCTTTTGACGTCATCATCCGTAGGCTGGCAGGCACAAGCTGGGGAGCTTCTGCAGCTGTTCTTCGTACATCCACTCTAGCGCTCGTATACTTGACCGCTGAGTACTGTGCGCCTGTATGGTATCGCAGTACCCACAGAAATAAGGTCGACACCCAGCTGAACGAAGTCATGCGCCTAATATCGGGAGTAATAAAATCAACCCCACTTCCATAGCTTCGTTTAGGCGCTTAATGACAAAAGCGCAAAATTCATAATAATAATAATTCATAATTCATTTATTGCGAATAAGGGTACTTATTATTGGTGTTACAGTAAGTGTAAAATGATAAGTACTCGCAAAATGGTAAAAGAGCAAAATGTTAAAAGAGCAAAATGATAAAGGAGCAAAATGGTAAAAGCGCACAAAGTTAATAGAGCAAAATGGTAAAAGCGCAGAATGGTAAAACATTCAGTTGTAGGTAGGTATAGTATAGGTATTAGCTGTAGGATGACATTTATTTCATTTTGTCGAATTGTGACCCCTAACAGGAAAAATCTCATTTTAAACGAGCAATTCTTGTATAGAATATATTTTATGTGTAATCAGGATCTCGGAAACGGCTCCAACGTTTTGCTTGAAAAATAGCTTCCCGTACTAACGCACATTCCACCTCCTGATCTTCGTAGATATAGAGCAGCTGCCAACGAATGAGAGAAATGTTCCCAGCCAAACTGCTCCAAACCCATGCCCATCAAAGAGACTCTGACCTTCCATATTGATTGTCCGACTTCAAGGTTCCCAATCTGGACAGACGAGCGTATTAAAAACCAGTTTGACTTAAACGAGCCGGACCCCACGAAGAAGGTGCCCGGTTTCGACTCTGACCGTAATTGAGCCGATTTCGTTCTAACCACAAGAAAACTTATCACCACCTCCATAAATGGGGACTAAGGGACCACATTGCGATTGCGGAGCACTTGACAAACCCTTTACCATGTGGAAAACGAATGCCCACTTCGCCGTTTTCCCGGTGAAATATCGGAAGTTCATTTATAACAGCCGCCGCAAGCTGGCTGAAAAACTTAGATATAGAGGTTTGATCCAGGATGAATGCCATACGCCATGATGATGATCTATTTCTAAGAAAAATTTACGATTAAAATGTAACAACCTTGAACTTAGGGTCACTCAGTTGTATCTAATCGTTTCCAATATTTCACGACCAAAATATGCTATACCTATAAACAAATAGGTACCTACATAGCTAATCTTCTATCTCTATAATAGCAACTAGCAGCGCTCTGAGGTTTCACCCGCGTAACTCCCGATCCCGTGAGAATATCGGGATAAAAGGCAGCCTATGTTATTCCTAATCAATGAATGTATCCTCATACCAAGTTTTATCAAAATCGGTCCAGTCATTTCGGAGCTTAATCATTACAAACACAAAAATCTTTCTCTATTAATATCTAAGAATACAGAAAAAGACATTAATATAAAGAAGATAGATAAAATGTAGTAGATTATAGATAGTATATGTAGGCAACGCGCAACTTGAAGTTGGCCGCGGTGTGCGGTGTGTGGTGTGCGGGGGGCGAAGCGTCGCTCGCGCCTTTTTGTTGGCAGTGGTCGTCTGAGATGCGGTGCGTGCGCTCGTGCCCCGCTCACCCCGTTTGCCGCCATTCTAGCACTTAACTAACTGCTTGTGCCTTGTGTTAAAACTAACTAACTATTATATTAACTAAACTAACTAACTATTGTGTTTTGTGTGTGCTTATATAACAATAAAGCTTACTTATTATTAAAACGTAGTAATTTCTTTCATCACACCGAATAATCCGAGCATCGTGATCGAATCTGTGTGCGCCTGTTACATTTGGTCCTAGTCGAGCCGGATCATGAGTGTTTCGGAAGGTGTGGTGACAAGAAGTAAGGCGCGTTCGCTAGCCGGAGCGGGTGGTGATGTCGAGACCATGACTGCAAGGTCGAGCCACTGCTCTAGCCGCGAAACCCTGAAGCAGCGCCTCCGCGTCGAATACGAAGCCGAAAAAGAACTTGCCACGGTGAAAGAGGGTTTAATAAGAAAAAAGCTACAATTGGATCTATTAGAGCTAGAAGAAGAAGAAGAAGAAGTGTTTCGTGGTGGTAGTTTGCATGAGTGGGCCGATAACGCCGCGTCAAGTCACGTGATCGAAGGTTCCAGAGAAGAGCGCGGGCGTCCCGTCGTGTTGCCAAGCGAGGCGCCCCGCGACCCCGCGTTACCGCGCGCGTCCGAGATCGTCCTGCCGCCCGCCCCGCTACCCGCCACCGCGCCCCGCGCCGCGCCTCCCGCGCACGAGTTGCTACGCACGGAGCGAGCCCCCGCCGCAGTTCGCGCGGCCCCGACCCCGCCCGCTCCCGCTGCACCTGCACGCGTCGCACATCATCCGCCCGTTCCGCCACCGAGTGCCCCCGCCGCCGCACTCCCCGTTGTCAACCCCGTACCCCAGTCGGATATACTTCGTTTGGCTGACGTCATTTTATCGAAGCAAAGGGCCGAGTTACCTACGTTCGACGGTAACCCAGTGGAATGGTTGTCCTATAAAGCTGCATACGAACAGACCGCGCCTCGATACAGCGAGTATGACAACATACTGCGTCTTCGTTCGTCCCTACGAGGTGAAGCCGCTCACGCCGTAGGAAACCTGTTACGCACCGGATCGGACCCCCGGGAAGTTATTAGTGCATTAGAAGAAGACTTCGGACATCCGAACTTACTACTAGAAAGCGCGCTTCGCAAGATCAGAAGTTTGCCGCGAGTGTCAGAGAGCGGAAGAGAATTACGCACTTTCACCGCGGGAGTACGTAACTGTGTTTATATTTTAAGAAACATAAGAGCAGATGGGTATATAAACAACCCCCAGATAACAACAGAAATACTAAATAAACTCACACCCGTGCAGCGATCTAAGTACGGTGAGTACGTGATGAGATCGAGCTCATTCTACGAAAGAGATCTACGAGTTTCACCCGATTTGAACATGGTACTGGAGTTTCTGAACTACATCACACGAGTGACCTCCTATTACCAACCGTTGTGTGTTGAAAGTGATACACCCGCGTACCGGTCTCAGAGTGCCGGCGGTACGCGCGCGACTTTCGACGGCGGCAGAGAAGGAGAGACGTCGCGCTTTCGTCGGGGAGGAGCTACGAGTCATCGGGTTCATGCTAGCGTCGACGTCACCGAGGGAACTGCGTCGTGTTCGTCACCCGCGTCGAGTTCGTCACCGCGGCCCAGTTCGTCATCCGATTTCGTTGGTTGTGCGTTGTGTAAACGAAATCACCTGTTAACGGAGTGTGTTGAGTTCGCGCGTAAAAATGAAAAAGACAAGTGGGACTTCGTAAAGTCCAATAAATTATGTTTTAAGTGTGTAGTGAAAAATCACTCGCGTTATCGTTGTACGGCTAGAAGGTGCGACAAGTGTCGGTCGCCGCACCATACGTTGCTGCATTACGAGCGCAACACCGACTCCGTCAGCGCTGTCGTCAGCGCTGACCGGGCGGTTGCCGCTACTACGGCGCCGCCCCCCGCGGATACTTCCGTCTCGACGATCGTGAGTACCGAATCGGTAACGAGCACTGGTGAGCGATTTAATAAGACTTTACTCAAGATTTTACCCGTTTCTATTATTGTTGATAATGTTGAATATTCGTGTTATGCATTACTCGATGATGGGGCCACAGTTTCTTTGTTAAACAGTAGCGTATGTTCTTATCTGAGTGGTCCCACATCCCCGTTGAAAATTGTTAGTGCTAGTGGACACATTGTAATTGATAACGAGTCACGTAGGGTGAATGCGCTTATCCGCGGACCGAACGGCGATACTCATAGTATTTCGTTACGTACTATTAATAATATTGACTTACCGCCCCAAGACGTGCCCGCCAAGGTTTTTGATAATGTGCATTTACGGGATTTAGAGTTTTGTAAGATGTCTAATGCCAAACCTATGTTATTAATAGGTCAGGATAATTGGGATTTAATTGTTTCTATGGAGGGGGCAGGATCGTGACTGCGAACCCGACACCTACGTCATGGATTCTATGTTGTTTGGGGCCAAGTCTTCGCCGACTTCGGCAATTTATATTTTAAATAAAAATGCTCGTGAGTTCGAAGAGTCTCACCCTGAGGCTGTCAAGGCCATCCGTGACAATCATTATATGGATGACTATTTAGATTCAGTGGATACGGTGGACGTGGCGCGCCAACGGATTGAACACGTGTCGATGATTCACGCCGCCGGAGGTTTCACGATTAGGGGGTGGGTGACAAACTCACCCGAGCTCCGCCGTGAATTACCCGAGGTTTTCCCGGGCACCGTCGCCCTCGATACGTCACCATATAGTAGTGAACGCACACTGGGTATGATCTGGGTACCGGAACCGGATGAACTTGGTTTTGATCTATCGTTTAAAAGACTATCCCCGGATATAGTTGAGGGTACGGTAGTGCCCAGTAAGCGAGAGTTTTTAAAGGTAATTATGTCGGTTTTTGACCCATTGGGAATTTTGTGTCCGTTTACTATAAAAGCTAGGATGTTATTACAAAAGGTATGGAAGTCGAACATTGAGTGGGATGAATGTTTAAAAGATGAAGAGAGAGGTGAATGGATGAGGTGGCTGAGAGATATAAAGAGAGTTTCGGAGATGCGTGTCCCACGTTGGTATCATCTGACATCTGGGTACGAGCTGCACGTGTTTGGGGATGCCAGTGAGTCAGCCTATGCTGCGGTAGCGTTTTTAGTAGGACAGGACGGATCTGGGAAACCCGCGGTAGCAATGGTTGTAGGTAAAGCTCGTGTTGCGCCGCTGAAGGTCATTTCCGTGCCGAGGTTGGAGTTGCAAGCTGCTGTTTTGGTGTGTCGGTTAGCAGCCACGGTAGAGAAGGAGCAAGGTGTCGCGATTAGTGGAAGGTACCTGTGGACCGATTCCAAAACGGTCTTAAAATGGATTAGGTCGGATCCGCGCGACTTTCAGAAGTTTGTTTCACATCGGTTGGCAGAGGTGGACCAGAAGTCACGTGTGGGCGAGTGGCGCTGGGTGCCATCCGCTGAGAATCCGGCAGACGAAGCTACCAAGCTAAACTGGCCTACTAATTGTAATTTGTGGCTGAACGGGCCGGCTTTCTTGCGCGAATCGAAAGACCGGTGGCCGGTTAATGAGTACGATGAGCCAGGTGACGTCGATTTAGAGCGTATTGAAAAGGTACATGTAGTGAGGCCATACGAGCCCTTGGTAGATATTAATAGGTTTTCTTCTTGGGTGCGAGCCGTGAGGGCTACAGCGCGTGTGTTAGCCTTCATAGGTATATGTAGGAAAAAACAGACAGAGTTGTTGACAGCGGAGAATATTCGTGAAGCTGAGTTGTTTCTCTTTAAGCAGTCGCAGGCAGAGTGCTTTGCTGAAGAGATCCGCTCGTTGAGTTCTGGTTGTGTGTCACCTACCAGTAAGATTCGTAGTTTAGATCCCATTTTGTATGATGGTCTGCTTAGAGTGAGAGGGCGCTTGACTGCCGCGCCTGACCTCACATTTGAGGAAAAACACCCTATTATTTTAGATGGTCGGAGTTATACCGCACAGTTTCTCGTGTTCGACTATCATAGACGTGCGCATCACGGAAACCACGAGACTGTGATGAATTGTGTTAGGGAAAGGTTCTGGATAACAGGATTGAGGCGTATCGTCAAAGCTGTGGTACATAACTGTCAATGTTGTCGAATTCAACGTGCTGTTCCGTCCCCGCCTAAGATGGCGGATTTACCCGCCGCTAGACTTGAGAACACCCGTAGAGCCTTCGTAAACTGCGGAATAGATTATTTTGGTCCGATGGAGGTAGCTATTGGTAGACGTCGAGAAAAGCGTTGGGGCGTACTTTTTACGTGTCTCGTGACACGCGCTATACACCTTGAACTTGCTTCGTCCCTGTCAGCTGATTCCGCCATCATGGCGATACGCCGGTTTATAGCTCGCCGAGGTCAACCGTCCGTAATGTTCAGTGACAGAGGAACGAATTTCGTAGGAGCCGACGCTGAAATGAGAGTCTCGTTGCGGACATTAGAGCACAGCAAAATTAGTGATTTTGTTATCACCAAAGGTATTTCGTGGCAGTTTAACCCTCCTGCTGCTCCGCATATGGGTGGGTGCTGGGAGCGGCTTGTTAGATCGGTAAAAACCGCGCTTAAGACCGTTTTGAAGGAGCGTGCACCTAGTGAGGAGGTGCTTTTAACTTTACTCGCGGAAGTTGAAATGACAATCAACAGTAGGCCGTTGACTGATGTCAGTACTGAACCTGACAGTTCGATCGCCTTAACACCGAATCATTTGTTGTTAGGAACGGCTTCAGGTGCGTCTGGATTAGGCGTTTTCGACGCAACCGATATGAATAGACGGAAAGCCTGGCGAAAGGCTCAATCTTTGGCGGACATGTTTTGGAGGCGGTGGTTGCGGGAATATGTTCCCACTCTACAAAAACGGCAAAAGTGGCTCACCGAGAAGCCACCGGTCAAAGTCGGCGATCCCGTTTTAATTTTTGAACCGAACCAACCGCGTAACACTTGGCCTAGGGGCGTGATAAGCGCAGTACACCCAGGCCGCGATGGGCAAGTCCGTGTTGTGACTGTCAAAACTTGTAAAGGTCTGGTGCAGCGACCTGTGGTGAGGGTAGTGGTGTTGCCTACTGACGAGTGTGTGTAGACACAAGGGGGTGGAAATGTAGGCAACGCGCAACTTGAAGTTGGCCGCGGTGTGCGGTGTGTGGTGTGCGGGGGGCGAAGCGTCGCTCGCGCCTTTTTGTTGGCAGTGGTCGTCTGAGATGCGGTGCGTGCGCTCGTGCCCCGCTCACCCCGTTTGCCGCCATTCTAGCACTTAACTAACTGCTTGTGCCTTGTGTTAAAACTAACTAACTATTATATTAACTAAACTAACTAACTATTGTGTTTTGTGTGTGCTTATATAACAATAAAGCTTACTTATTATTAAAACGTAGTAATTTCTTTCATCACACCGAATAATCCGAGCATCGTGATCGAATCTGTGTGCGCCTGTTACAGTATAAGTATTTGTTGTTAGAGCGGCAACAGAAATACATCATCTGTAGGTATAAATTTCAACTGTCTAGCTATCACGGTTCAAGAGATACAGCCTGAAGGCCAATTCTCGTAAATAACATTGTTCAAATTACATTTCAATATCATTTCGATTGCATTTCGATCACAAAATATTACCCACAAAGTAGCTAAAAATATCCTCAAAGTTAGCTTTTTGTCAAAAAAAACTGACTTTGAGGGTATCTTTTGCAATCGAAATGCAATCGGAATGATATTGAAATGTAATTTAAACAATGTTATTTACGAGAATTGGCCTTCAGGCTGTATCTCATGAACCGTGATAGCTAGACATTGACAGACAGACAGACGGACGGACGGAGACAGTCAGTGAAGTAAATTCCCTTTTTGGAACCTTATCAATCATCTGGTTGGAATGGAGCTGGAAGCAACCATTTATTGATTCCAGGATCAAAAATGGTTTTCACATAAGTAGGTACTTACCCATTATTTTTAAAAGATCTATGCAACGATACCTCATGGATTTAGGCGGTAGATGTCAGACAGGTCAATTCAGATTTTAGGTCAAAATGGGTGAGGCGAGAAAAAAAAAACTCACCTTAAGTGTCGGAAAGATACTCTAAGAAAATGTTTTTTTTTAAATGTTTTTTACCATTTTGTATAATTAATTCATGCCTAATTACAGCTTTCGAGTATATTCGCTGAGCAAAGCCGCGGACAGGCAGACGGAAGGACATGGCAAAACTATATACTTGTTTCTTTGATAGGACCATGGAACCCTAAAAACCATTGAACGGGTTTAGTATAAAACAAAGTCGCTTTCTCTGTCCCTATGTCCCTATATCCCTAGTATGCTTAAATCTTTAAAACTACGCAACGGATTTTGATGCGGTTTTTTTAATAGATAGAGTGATTCAAGTGGAAGGTTTATATGTATAATACATGCATAATATAGCCGTGCGAAGCCGGAGCGGGTCGCTAGTATCTAATAAAATAAAAACCGGTCAAGTGAGGGACGGACTCGCGCACAAAGAGTTCTGTAGGTAGGTACTATCCATTATATCTACTTATTCAGTTTTTAGTAAGTATATTATTTGTTGTTATACGGGCAATATAAATATCATATTCTTAGATATCATATCATACATCATCTAAGAAAATTTCAACAGTCTAGCTATCATGGTTCATAAGATACAGCCTGGTGACAGACAGACGGACGAACAGTGGAGTGTTAATATATTTTTTTACGTTTTTATCATTTGGGTACGGAACTCTATAAACAATAATATTTCGTACTTATATACTTTTATTTTGTAAATATATACATAGAAACAAAAATTAAGTACTTACAGACTTAAAAAAGGGAAAATACTTCCTCACCATTGAAACATTTTAACTTTAATTTCTTTTCAGGTGTAGCTAAATGGAGTCACATCCAAGATTTTTATGAGGTGGACAACAAAAACGAAATTTTTGTTTTCGCACCTAAACTTCGCAGGGAGCACTTAAATCCGAATGCGAAACAAAAAATGCGCGTAAATTTGGCCGCACAGGTGCTGAGCCATTCAGTTGCTGCAGGCTTATATTCTAAAATATCAGACGGTATGGTATTTTTATTTTTTCAATTATTGTCATTTTTTTGTTATAACTTCAAATATTTACGTAGCTATGTTTTCAGGTGTTCTCACCACTGAAGCCACTGCAACAGCAGAATTAGTATCTAAAATGGATAAACTGTTCGATCTTCTCAACAGTACAACACCGGATCTGAAAAATGGTAAACCACATGCCACTAACATCTCGAAGACATCTCCACATTGGGATTTTTTCAAAGAAATGAGATTATTTTTTAACTCATTAACATTGATAGGTTGCCAGAGGGCACCACCTTCTATAGTGGGTTGGTTATGGACCATGAAGGGTATAGAATATTTATATCAAAATTTAAACAAGAAACATGAGAATATTCATTCCATTTCAACCCGAGCTCTTCAACAAGATCCCCTTGAAAATTTATTTGGGACCATAAGGGCGAACTGTGGTTCTAACGCAAACCCCACGGTGCGCCAATTTGTCGCTGCACTAAAAAGTGCAATGTTTTCAAAATTAAATAACTGTACTAGAGGAAATTGTGAAGAAGACGAAAATAAAGCTATAATTGAAAATTTTAAAAAATTATTAAATCGCTCGCGATTACGCACAGATCAAACTTTGTGTGTTTCTACTTGTGATGATTCTGTTATTGATGATTTTATGTCATCAATAACAGAATCATTTGATGAAAGTGTAGGTGAGCCATCTGCAGAATTGCAGGCAAGTGCGTACGTGTGTGGCTTTATTTTAAAAAAATATAAAAATACCTGTGAAAATTGTAAAAAAAAATTAACAACTCAACATTTAGATTCAAAATTATATCTGTTTACCACATATAAGGAATATAATGATTATAAACGTGCATTGAAATATGCGTCTCAAAAATTTGTCGATTGTGTGGCATCTTGTGCAAAAACGACTTATGAAATCTTAAAAACTGACAGCCACACGCTCGGCATAAAGAAAATAGTCAAAGAAAAATGTAAAAATTCTGTAAGTTTTTCTTTTTTGACTGATTGTCACAAAACAGAAAACATCGAATTTATTGTAAACAGCGTATTTCATATATGTATAAAACGCTTTTGTATAACAAAAAATAGAGAATTTAAAGAAGCCGCTTCAGCTGCTGCCTTGAGAAGAAAAATGGAAATAATTAAACATACATAAGGAAGAACCAGCTGAAGCTGCCTTACATTATCTATTTTATTGGCCAGGGCTTTCGATACAGTCTCCTCACCTCTCCTACTACAGAAATTAGAAAGACTTGGTGTCAGAGATGTCCAACTGAAACTATTTCAAAGCTACCTCTCAAATCGTTACCAGAGAGTTAAGATTGGTAGTGTATGTAGCTCTGATCTAAAAATTCAATATGGCGTACCACAAGGCAGCATTTTGGGCCCCACCCTCTTCTTGACGTTTATTAATGACCTTTGTGACCTAGAACTACAAAACGGCAAAATCATCACATTTGCAGATGACACTGCACTCTTATTTCATGCTAAAACATGGGAGGAAGTCTTCCTGGCAGCGCAGATAGGATTTGATAAAGTATCGATGTGGCTAAATTACAACAAATTAACCCTTAACGTATCTAAAACAAAATATATACCATTTTCAATAAAAAATAACAAAGCAGCTTCCTATCAAAATTCATACTCTATATTATCACATAGCTCTTCCTGTAGTAAAAAATTACCATGTTCTTGCACACCTTTAGATAAAGTAGATCATATCAAATATTTAGGAATCTTAATAGACAGAAATTTGAATTTCAAAGTTCACATTGACTCACTTAGCTCTAGAGTTAGAAAGATGATTTATATTTTCAAAAACTTACGTAACATAGCAAACGTAAAAATATTAAATACTGTTTATTTTGCCTTGGTACAAAGTATTATAACTTATTGTATAACGTCGTGGGGTGGGGCTCCAAAAACGTCACTACTAAAAATTGAAAGGGCACAGAGAGCGATTCTAAAAGTCAGCAGACGTCTATCCTTCTTACACCCTACGGTAGAATTATATCAAATAACAAAAGTACTGACTGTTCGGCAGCTCTTTGTACTGTATACTATTGTACAGATGCACTCGTGCCTAGAATTTAAACCAGAGATGTTCGTCAATATTCGCAGAAATCACACTGTATGCCCTTTATTTCGCTCTCATACAGCATTTGTCCACCGATTCTTCTGTTTCCTTGGTCCATACTTATATAACAATATCAATAAAAATCTCTCTATATATTCCTTAACTCGTTATGAATGCAAACAAAAAACTAGTAAATGGATACAAAAATTGGACTACAACGACACTGAGAAATTGTTATTGGTCATCTCCTAAGTCTCTTTTATTTTCCTATTTCACTTTCCTACATATACCTACCTCTGTGTTTATATTTCAACAACTACATATTTCCTTCCATGCTAACATGATGTACGATATATTATTCTATTCTATATTCCCTCTTTCCTTAAATCACATATTCAATCAAAGCCTTCACAGTTTGCCTTCTAAGATCACTAAACTCAATACAGCTTCACAATAACTTTACCTACGCTATCTTAACTTCGAACTCATCTACCTACACAACACAAGCAAACATACAAACAAACACCTATACAATCTCCCAGCCCAGATTCTCTTGAAGCTGGTAACCTGGGAAGTAACACAACATTTACAATCATTCGTGATACCTACTACAACACACGGCTCCTAAAAATTGTACCTAACACTTATTTATAAATTTATATTATTATAACCCAAACCATTTGTCTTGCTTAATAACTTCAGTACATAAAAATGAATATTGCGCGACCTGGATCTTTAAGGCGAGGGCCTGGAGACCTGTAAAACAGGTTTTTTTTATAAAACTTTAGTGCAGGCTCCAGTCTCCGCAATAACCATACCAAGCCTACATTAGCAATAGATACCTATGTCTTTTAAATTACTATTAAGTAGCTTAAACTGATTGTTATAATTATTGTGGAGAACTCAATAAACATATTATATACTAGCTGCGCCCCGCGGTTTCACCCGCGTAAGTCCCGATCCTGTGGGAATATCGGGATAAAAAGTTGCCTATGTGTTAATCCAGATCTCCAGCTATCTAGATACCGAGTTTCATCGCAATCGGTCCAGTAGTTTTTGCGTGAAGGAGTAACAAACATACATACACACACACACACACACACGCACACACAAACTTTCACATTTATAATATTAGTAGGATAGGATAAATCGAACGTATTTTGAATATTTCTATATTTTGACTATTATTATCTTAATATATATAAATCTCGTGTCACAATGTTTGTCCTCAATGGACTCCTAAACCACTTAACCGATTATAATAAAATTCGCACACCATGTGCAGTTCGATCCAACTTGAGAGATAGGATAGCTTACATCCCGATATTCCCACGGGATCGGGAGTTACGCGGGTGAAACCGCGGAGGGCAGCTAGTTATAATGTATAATGAATTAATATATTATGTAACGACAACAAAACAAATGTAAATTATTGTATTTTTAATGAAATCATGAGTGTTCCTCATCTTTTTAGATAAGTACTTTTAATATATGACATGTAACTAGGGAGTTATAAATAAAATATTGTATTGTATTGTAAGTAGGTAGGACTTACTAAGTAAGGTAGATTCTACTTAGTAAGTCCTACTATTAATGTTCCATAAAGAAGTTTCATAAATCTTTAAATCGAACCACAGTTAAAAACATGCTATTGAAACTTAGAACTCTATACTTTCGTTGCCGACTGTACAACAAATATTCAATCAAGTACCTATTCACGGTTAGTAGATTCTACTTATAAGGTACTAACTTGGGACTAACTTCAACCATCTAACGGTACTAACTACGACCAATGGCTACTAAACGGTTTTTTAAAAACTACTATTTATTTATTATTATTATTATTTTATTTATCAACAAATATTCTACAGTCATTATAATACATTATAATCTAACCTATTGTACACAGAACTTAGACCAAATTGAATCTACATTTTGTATGCTGTTTCTTACTTGACAAAATGATAAGAAAATAAACAAATAAATTGTTTTTCAGATGCACAATAAAGCAAATATGTATTGACATGTGTTTAAATAGTTATTGCTATTTTTACAAAATATTTAGTCTGCCGATAATAAGGGCAGGTGGCCCGTATTACCCGCAGATACCTTACTTGTACTTGTATACGGATTGTTTTCCGCAAGAACTCTTTAGTTGGGTCATTTTTTGCGTGAGAACCTATACTCTCTTTTTTACATAAATCTTAAGTCAGCTTTTGACTACTATAACACCTGCCTGATGGTAGGTGACGATGCGGCCTAAGATGTAGCACGGCCCCTAGAAGATACTTATTCACTCGCGACTTGAAGACCCCTGAATTGTACACGTCAAAAAAGACAGACGCATGCAACTGACTCCATTGCCTTGCAGTACGAATAAGGAACGACGAAGCAAAACACCTCCAGTCTCTCAGCTTAGTTTACTTAAGGTGAAAGGGTAGGTACCTGCGCGCTCTCCATACAAACGTAGTCGACTGTTTCCTCCCTGGATAATGACACTAGCACAAATATTTTTGTGCCACAAAACCTATAACTGCCATGACTATGCCCCTATGTTTTGCTTTTTTTGATTTTCTAATTAGGTATATCATAAAAATTAAAATTTAAAAAATTTAAAAATTTAAAAATCAAAAAATAGGGGCATGGTCATGGCAATTATAAGTTTTATGCACCAAAAATATTTGCTCTAGTGTCATTATCCAGGGAGAAAACAGTCGACTACGTTTGTAATAGTTTGTATGGAAAGAGCCTCCGGTACACTTTCCTCTTAAAACATATCTATATCAAAATTATCTGGTTTGCGATTTTATCAACGGTCATTTATAGGATTAGAAGATCAAGTGGACGTGGACTTTTAGTAGTATTTTTTTTTATTCGCTCAAGATCAAAAAAACAAAACTCATTTAGACATAAAAGTTTGTCTTACTTGTCTTACATAACATTTCTCCTTTGTAAAACGAAATAACTTCAATTATCTTGAGATTAAGAGATTGTTGTTCAACTTTCAAAGCGAAGTCATAACATTCGTAGGTGCGAATGTCAAATTCGTTTTTCATTACAGTTATGGCCTTAGGGCGATCTGAAAACTCTAACAATAGGTGAGCCACACCACTATACGAGAAAAAGAAGAATTACAGTTTTAATAATTTTTCATTACTCATACTCCGAAAGTAGGTCTAAATATGCCTGAAGAGCGTGTAGAAAATAAAATTTCCAGCCCTAGGGCTTTTCACTTTCACTGACAGCTGTCATGTCAAATTATGGCTTCGCACGACTTGTGCAATCTACATGTAGCCAGTATCAGTATCATTACGCATTAGGAACTTCAAAAACCTAACCTCCTTGCTTTTTTTTTACACCAAAGAATAATAATTATGGCTTGGCACGGCTCATGCATACTGCCAGAGTTTAGTACTAAGTAACTATTTTTTCTAATTTTACTATGTTTTTGTGTTAAGTTTAATCTGGTTTTTCATTTATGATTGTGTATTTTTTGTAAATAACATTTTCTAGACAAACCGTGTTACAAAAACTGTAAGTTAAATCTACGGACTTCGCGTCATTTCCCAGTGTTGGATTAACTCATTAATAAAAACTTCTTCGGTAAGTACCGCCGTATTTAAGTATTGAATACAAATAGCAGAAACCTAAAAAAACACTACATAATGTATAACCTCTTTGGTCCCAACCTTGTAAGACGATCAGGTAGTATGGACACATGAGTACCTACTCATGTGGTATGGAGTCTCATATGATAGTCTCATTCACTCTCGTTGTTATGAAGAATTTTATGTATTACTAGCTTTTGCCCGCGACTTCGTCCGCGCAGGAGTCGAAAATAGTTAAAATAGGATTATTTTTTGTTGATTTCAAATAAGATTGAGTTTGAAACATGTGTGTAAAAATAAAATGTACTTACTTAATTTAATCAAAAGCACTAAGGAGTTCGAGTCGAAGCAAATCGCCTAAAATAACTTTCTACTCTTTTTTAAACCCGGTAGGTAATTAATTTCGTAAAATCCTTTCTTATCGGATGCCTACGTCATACGAAGAACACACCCTACAAGTTTCAGGTTTCTACGATTTAGGCTGTGCGTTGATCCGTCAGTCAGTCAGGACAAAGAATTTTATATGTATAGAGAAGATAGATTTTGAATGAGATGTATTTTAACTTGGAA
The DNA here is from genome assembly GCA_907269075.1 of Idaea aversata. NCBI lineage: Eukaryota > Metazoa > Arthropoda > Insecta > Lepidoptera > Geometridae > Idaea > Idaea aversata. The sequence goes on from OU026083.1 coordinate 2,676,174, forward strand.
CACGAAAACCTCGGGTGCACCCAATTCTCTTGGGATGGGATCCAAAATGGGCTATACGTCTAAGTACCTAAAGTTCTAAACCAAAAAAATGAATTCTTCTATTTCTGTCTTTCTAACACAGAGCCAATAATGCACAAAACTCTACGATTACCACATGAGTAAATCTTTAATCATATCGTGCTAATTAGTAATTACCTATCTATCATAGTCATCTTTTGTGTTTTTAGGGTTCCGTACCTTAAAAGGTAAAAAAGGAACCCTTATAAGATCACTTTCCTGTCCATTTTAAAAATGAAAAAGGTGTAAAAGTCCTATTCATTTGTTTAGGTATTTTCGTATTCATAACAAAAGATATTTCTTTTAAATTACTTAATAATTAGTATCTACTAACTTTGGGAACTGTGACTTTTGGCAAATTGTTCAAAATTTTATTATTAGGTAGGGCTGAATAGTTGCGCAGAGAGTAATTTTGGCGTATCCTAATAAAAATATAGAGTTTTAAGTGATTCAGTGGCTATCCTATAACAGTTCTATGTTTTAACAAATATCCCGTCTCCGAGATGGTTTAGAAGTTTGGTTAGAAAGCATTATTTGTGCACAGCGCACTTTTGATAAAATCTTAGTCATAACGTTTGGTCAAATACCCCATTTCCGAGACACCTATGAGATTTGGTGTAAAGGCATATTTCATTTGCCGTAATGTCCTCTATCGACAGGTAAGCAAACGTATCGCGCAAAAAAAAATACTATGTCAAGTTCCCAGTAGGTACTAAATGGCAAGACACCTTTTTTCAGTTCAATGTTCGAAGTTTTCAACCTCTTAGGTTTTACGTTAACGCTGTCAGCTTGAAGTGACGTCTTACCAATCATAGATTAATGAGTATGTTACCAATCTAATCAAAAGCACTAAAGAGTATTGATATCAACTTCGAAGCAAATCACTCCCAAAATAACTTTCTTCCCCTTTTTAACCCCGTTAGGGGATGAATTTCAATAAAATACGAAACACATGTTCCATTAATTCTGTTAAAGAATGTTTATGCAAAATTTGAAATAGATTGGACTAAGGAATCACGTTGTCCAATACAAACTTTGCCCCCCTCTTTCTCCCCTTTAGGGGTAGAATTTCGGAAAATTCTTATCGGATGCCTACGTCATACAAAGAACACACCTTCAAAGTTTCAAGTCTCTACGATCAGCGGTTTAGGCTGTGCGATGATCCGTCAGTCAGTCAGGACAAAGAATTTTATATGTATAGATATAGATAAGAAGATAATACATGCATAATATAGCCGTGCAAAGCCGGGGCGGGTCGCTAGTACTTTGATAAAAGAGATCCAATCAAAGAGTATTTAAGTTTTTAATAACCCCAGCACGCCGCTTCATACACATGTTCATACAAAATTGCTGGAGCGTTGTAATGTTCCAAATTCAAAAAACGCTCCTGCATTGGATTTAATTTTCTTTGACCGCGACACTGGCTATATGCACGATAGTAATAATGCGAAGCCATAATAAAATTATAAATAAAAAAGAGATGGCGCTGGATGCTTCTTTCCGTATGTCAAACTGACAATTTTGACATCATCCCTACGTTCTATACGTTTTCATGCAAAAATATTATGGGTTATTTTTTACGCCAAGAAATATCAAATTTTAATTAGTAACATAAATCTACTTGAAATACCTAAACCTCTTCTGATATTTTCTGAACACATTCGTGAAGATTATGTTAAAATCTGTTTCCTAGTTCCCGAAATTAGACTGCACAAACAAAGGTAAACAAATAAAATCAACATTTTCTGAGATGAATGGTAGTTTCGCAAAAACGAAGAGATGGCGCTAGTTACTTGAAATTAAAAATAATATCTTATTAAATTAATTACTTTATTTTCTAGTTAAAAAATGTGTATATTGCTATGTATTCTTAAAATACATAAGTGTACAAAATTTTTAAGCAGAACAAAAAGAATAATCAACTAATTTGTGATTTTCTAAATTTAAGAAAACCTGAATCGCGCATGCAAGATTTTTTTCTACCGGAGCTATATAAGGTTAGCGAATTCTATAGTGCTAAGATCATTATGGACGTAGAACGCTTACTTCCAAAACTTCGAATTTATTATATGTAGAGATTTATATATTATATATTTCAGAAGCATTTGCACAAATACGCTGTTCACAATTCAATTGTGATTTTTGATTGATATTTAGACGTTTACTTCACATAATAATTTCTAATTATTATTATAATTTTATTGTTAAGTTTGTCGTTATATTATTGCGCGCCCCGCGGTTTCACCTGCGTAGGTCTCTATCCCGTAGGAATATCGAGATAAAAAGTAGCCTATATGTTAATCCAGGTCTCCAGCTATCTACATACCGAATTTGCAATCGGTTAAGTAGTTTTAGTGTGAAAAAGTAACAAATATATACACATAAACTTTCATATCTATAATATTATAAGTAGGAAGTAGGATTTTTAATTCAATTAAGTATTATGATAATGTTATTTTCTTTCATGTTGAATGTTTCTAAAACTCTTAAGATGTAAAAGTAATCTGTAATAAAATAAATCTTAGTCATTTATTATTCACAAATAATTTTATTAAAATTGTTTAGACTGTCTTCTTTGTTTGTCAAAATTGTAATACTTTTGCAGAAAATTTAATAGGTATATACTAGTAGAACACGTTTTAGAAATTGCAACGCCATAAAAAACGATCGTAAACCTTTTAGCAAAATATAAAATTATAATCCAGTTATTGTAATTGTAATGCTGATTTAAAAATCTTTTATACTAAACAAATCTGTATATTAAACACATTTAAATCAATAAAAAATGTAATTTAATTGCGTTCCACATTAGAACTAAAATAACTACATATTTACTTGATTAGGTCTTTCCAAGATTTATTTTATTAGAAAACATTTTTCCGAAAATTAATTATTATCATTTCATTTATATTTCTAGAAATGATACATAGTTAATTGTAGGAAAAATATTTTCTAATAGAATAAATCTTGGAAAGACTTGAAGTGCTTCTTTTTCTAAAGCCGCTCAAAATTTCCCGCTCAAAATGTTTACGTTATATAACGATAGATGGCGGTGTTGTGCAAATAATTTTGTTCCCATCCCTTTTATATGGAGTTAACATTCTTCTCCGCTAGGAGTAAAAGTGTTCCGTGGTGCCGGCCGACGCCTTGCCGAGGCCGGACCTATGTCGCTCTCGTCGCCGCGTGCTACGTAAAATATAATTGTAGTTTCGGTAGTTTATAGCGCGATTAGCACATCTTGATACTTTTTATTTAAATAATATATTTTTATTATATAACAAAAGTTTGGTTACTTTATAAGTTAGTTTTTAGGGTTCCGTATCCAAAGGGTAAAAACGGGACCCTATTACTAAGACTTCGCTGTCCGTCCGTCCCTCCAAACCATGATAGCTAGAGCGTCGGAATTTTCACAGATGATGTATTTCTGTTGCCGCTATAACAATCAATACTAAAAACAGAAAAAAGTCAATATTTCTGAGTATGTTTTAATTTTTTTTAATTATTTTCATGTTCACTATTTTTTTAGGCAATATTTTTTTAATATTCCCAAAAGGGCAGGTAAAAGACTTTTAACCTATACAGTCTCGTCTGACATACAATATTTCGAACCTTCGTGCGCGAGTCCGACGAATAAATGTCTTGTACCTGAGATTGTTGATCCCCGAAAAGCTAAGTCTATGAAACTACGAGGTGATAAATATAAAATTTTAGTTTAGACGCTGTTTTATTTACTACTAGCTACGCCCCGCGGTTTCATCCGCGTGATAATTTTCTACGCAATTTTCTTAATTTTTTTTCTTTCGTAAGAACCTTTTCCTGACAATAACCTACACACCAAAAAAAGGAATGAGCTAAATCGGTTCAGCAGTTCTCGAGATTTTCGCTTAGCAACACATTCAGCGATTCATTTTTATATATTAAAGAAGATAATATAAACTTAATCCTAATTTATACTAACATGAACTAAAAAAAAACGCATCGCGGGACACGCGTTTGGAAAAAAGTTCCTTTCGTATGAAGGCATAGTTAATCATTATCGTACCAGGCTCTTATTTACTCTACCTACCCCTATCTTTTATTTTGATTATTGATGCAATTAATAACTATAATCATAAATTTATTTGCAATATAAAATAAACATATTTATTTTATATAACATTTATTTATCACTACATAGTATAAAACAAAGTCGCTTTCTCTGTCCCTATTTCCCTTTGTATGCTTAAATCTTTAAAACTACGCAACGGATTTTGATGTGGTTTTTTTTTAATAGATACAGTGATTCAAAAGGAAGGTTTATACATGCATAATATAGCCGTGATTTTAAAAGATTGTGTTATTTGTAAACGGATCCCGGATTCGGATCAGACCCGACATTTGACTTGATATAATTTTAATTTTACAGAGTTACTTTCACATTTATAATATACAGGGTATTTTTTTGCATGGGCCTTCATATAATTTTAACTTTACAGAGTTACTTTCACATTTATAATATACAGGGTATTTTTTTGCATGGGCCTTCAGGGCTATCCTAAACTATAAGAAATAGCAAAAAATGCTGAAAGGAGTTGAGTGCCTGATTTCGACAAAAACTAAAACTGCAATATTAGATTTTTGAAAAAGTCAATACCCTGGCCGGGAGACGAACCTGCTGATTTTGCAAAAAAATAATCATCCTATATTTTAATACCAATCGACAGTTTTGCTGATGGAGATCAATACTTGAAAACAAATATAATAGGCAAAGGAAATAGGTAATTTTTAGAGACTTCTGTGATTTTCATACTATTATATCTGAAAAAATGCAGTGACGAGGTATGGCTAATGACGTAACAAACTGCTGCACAAAAAACAAACTGTTTTTACAAATTTTATGTAATGTAGAGAATTCAGAACATCGATTGATTGGATGAAAATAAAGAATGATTATTATTTTGCAAAATCAGCAGGTTCGATTTCTGGCTAGGGTGGTGACTTTTTCAAAAGTAATGATGCAGTTTCGGTCCAAGTGTTTAGGATATAGCCCTGAAGGCCCATGTAAAATATTCACCATGTATATAGGCTTTTCGTTTTACAATTTTATCATAACGCGTAACTGGATTGAACTGGATTTTTTCTGGACTAGGTTCCGTCGCAAACCCGCGCTAGGGAACTTCGTTCCAAAACCTAATCTTAACTTATGAAAACAGACTGACAAGAAAGTGATCTTATAAGGGTTCCTTTCTACCTCTTGAGGTACGGAACCCTAAAAACGAAACACAATAAACTAAAAAGTCCTTATTCGAAAACATTCCCTACCAACAAAAAAAGTTGGCCAAAGTATCAAAACAATTAAATTGTTGTATTAGATGCGGTCATACGCTCTCCAACACAAACGGCTCTGAGTGCGTGCTAAGTGTAAGGTGTGCGAGTAAACTCGAAGCGCGCGGTTCCGCATCAATGCTCTTCTATTCTATTCTATTGGTAATCCATTTTCATACAACAGGGATTATTTGGACTAGTTCGAAATTTTAGCCTTCAGTCAGGGAAAAGGAAAATTTGGAATTGACAGGAATTAAAAGGTAAATAAAAAAAAGCTTTTAAAAAACGTTCAGCTCAAAAATCTCTGGTCTACCGTGCTCCGGATGCATCGAAATCCACACTGATAGTCACTCAGGACTCTTTCCGCGAATGGTTCCAACGTCCTGAGTAGCACAGCACGTACAACAGGATTTTATATGCCGTAGGAAGCAAAGCAATTCCGTGGTAGGCAGGTATCGCTGGAAGGACACGGCGGCGGAAGCTGACCTGCGCGAACTTCAAGTCAACAATTGGCAAGAAATAGCGCAGCACAGGGAGCGATGGAAGACTCTCGTTTCGGAGGCCAAGATCCACTTAGGGTTACTGAGCCAGCGGAGTAAGTAAGTAACTCAAAAACCTAATTAGGTATAAAATCAAATTATTTAATCAGTGATTAATTTAAGTTAATTTGATCGCGGGTTGAAACGAAAATAAATTTTGGTATTAAACGGAAAAATATAATTGGTATGAAAAAGTGGTATGAAACAGAAATACGCCTAAAATTAAGCTTGAAAGATTTGACCTAAACAAACTAACACACATTGCAAGTTATATACAAGCTTTTAAATTACTACATAGTATAAAACAAAGTCGCTTTTTCTGTCCCTATATCCATTTGTATGCTTAAATCTTTAAAACTACGCAACGGATTTTGATGCGTTTTTTTTAATAGATAGAGTGATTCAAGAGGAAGGTTTACATGTATAATACATGCATAATATAGCCGTGCGAAGCCGGGGCGGGTCGCTTGTAATAAATAAAGAGATAAAAACAATGAGATAACACATTTATTAAATACGGCACTGTTGTAATAAACATGTCGAGTGTTGGTACAGTTAACTAATGTAATGAACATAATAGTTATACAGGGTATCCCGTAATGAATGGCCAAGCGGGCCCCTACGGATAGAGGACACTGTGCCGCATCAGAAAACAGAAGTTATGTTCTATGAAAGTTTCTTAGTTTCCGAGATATCCGCCATTTGAATTTTTTTTTAAATTTCACGCCTTTCTCCATGTTTTGTTATGCCAAAACTGCAAATGAAAGATTTATCCCAATCTGTTTTTTGGATAGTATTCCAGGATAAATGTGCTATCGAATGCAAACAATATTTTTTATGACACATTGAAAGTTTTTTTTTAAACTAAGGTTTAACTCAAACTTCATGGTTTTTTAACTTTTTAACCTGATCTTTAACCTTTCCTGGTGTAAAAAAAATGTATAGTCACCCTGGTGCCAAATTAAAAAAAAAGTTGCCTATTTCATTGAGTTTCTGAAAAGGTATAATATGTGGTATTGCCAGCATTTAATACTGAATAAATTTCTAATAAAATGAGCAAGAGCATGCTTTTTGTGAAGTAAAAGTAGTACTAAAATTTACTTTATTGTACCTAAAATAATTCAACAAAATTTTACTTCTGAAATTCCTCGAATTCACTATGGGAAAAAAAAAAGACAGCTCTGGCTCACTTTAATAGGAATTAATTTTGTATTGAATGCTGGCAATACCGCGTATTATACCATTTCAGAATCTCAGTGAAATAGGCAAGTTTTTTTTAAATTTGGCACCAGGGTGACCATACATTTTTTTTACACCAGGAAAGGTTAAAGATCAGGTTAAAAAATTAAAAAACCATGAAGTTTGAGTTAAACCTTAGTTTAAAAAAAAACTTTCAATGTGTCATAAAAAATATTATTTGCATTCGATAGCACATTTATCCTGGAATAATATCCGAAAAACAGATTGGGATAAATCCTTCATTTGCCGTTTTGGCATAACAAAACATGGAGAAAGGCGTGAAATTTAAAAAAAAATTAAAATGGCGGATATCTCGGAAACTAAGAGACTTTCATAGAACATAACTTTCGTTTTTCTGATGCGGCACAGTGTCCTCTATCCGTAGGGGCCCGCTTGGCCATTCATTACGGGACACCCTGTATATTTGTTTATATCATTGTATCTATTTCTTTATTTTATGTTGTTTATATTTGTATGTTTTTATGTCCTACTATGTGTCTCGAGTGGCTTGAAATAAAACTATTTTATTTATTTATTTTTTATTAAAGATAAGATAAGTTAAAATCGGAGCTGCACCCTTGAACGTTCGATGAATAAATCGAAGAGTTCATGATGTCCACTGGAATCCCATGTTGTCTCACCTAAAACAAACACACTAAATGAACTTTAAAAAACAGAAACAAAAAACTTGAGAGGTGTCAAGGGACACCCGGATGGAACGACGTTCCTTTCGATTAATTAGTGAAGGAATTGTACTTAATAAAAAAAAATTTGTAAGTAATCGTCGCGACACGACACTGTTCAGTGCGAAATAGAAAGACGAAACGAAAAGATATTGCTGTTTTAAGTTTGACAGCTGTCAGTTCAAATGTAGTCCTCGACGAGACCTATCACTTCCCTAAAGAAAAACCAGCCTAGGACCAATAGCTGCAGAGATATAGCTGTTTTAAGTTTGACAGCTGTCAGTAGTGTCGTTACAACTTTTGGTCTTATTTTTTTCCGTCCGGCCCCCTTTCGCAACGCGCGATAAGGAACTATCGTTCCAAAAATGGTTGCCTATGAAGTTAGTTCACGAACGATAATTTTACGTGATAACGTCATAAGAAAACGATGAGAAATTGAATTTCATTTTTCTTCTTCTTCAAGTCAAACGATAACCTACTTATTATTAACTAGCTGCTCCCCGTGGTTTCACCCGCGTAAGTCCCGATTCCGTGGGAATATCAAAATAAAAAGTAGTCTATGGCCTTCCTCGATAAATGGACTATCCTGAGACAGAAAGAACCAGTAGTTCCTGAGATTAGCGCGTTCAAACAAACTAACTCTTCAGCTTTATTATATTTTAGTTATTAAGAGGAAAGGGTACCGGGGGCTTTCTCCATACAAACTATTACAAACGTAGTCGATTGTTTTCTACCTGGATAATGACACTAGCTAGAGCAAATATTTTTGTTGCATAAAATTGCTCCTTTATCATTTTGCACTATTAACATTTTACTCTTTTAACATTTTGCTCTTTTACCATTTTGCGCTTTTGTCATTATGCGCCTGAACGAAAATTTGTAACTGCCATGACCATGCCCTTATTTTTTATTTTTTTTAATGTACCCGCATCGAATTTATACGTCCGTCTGTTTGTCTGCCTGTCCGTCTGTCCGTCCGTCCGTCTGATATTTATTTTGGGGACAGTTTCAACCTGTTACTTTAGTGTTACAGTGATGCGCGCGCATCTTTAAATTTCACTCTCATCATTTTTTCATAACGCGCCTAAAGAAGTATAACTTCGAAAATTATTGTGATTTGGTCCCTGAAGTTATACTTCTTCTTTTTCGTTCTTCTTCGTACTTTTTGTTCGTTTTATGTTTCTTCTCTACTTTTAGAGACAAAAAAAAACTTACATGTTTAATGCAGCCCTTGAATCCGCTTCTAACGCCGACGACGTCTTTTATAATGATTCTATCGTCGTCGACGCCTCCGATGAATAACGGTGTTTTAATTTCAAAATCCTGTACAAAAATAAAAAATAAATACAATTATTATTGTTCTAAGCTACAAATAAATAAAAAAAGAATTTTAAAAATGGTTGTGTATGTAAATCATGATTTTGCTAACCGATGATTTTTTTTTATTTTTTCATTGCTGCGGTGGGAATCGAACCCGCAACCCTATGTTTGGCAGTCCGGCATGGTGACCATTGTGCCAACTGGGTCGTCAATTTAATAGACGTTATCACGTCAAAAACTCACAGGGTCAAAATTCACGCGCTCAGCTAGTAGACGTTCGGATTTGTCTTCAAAATCGATGACCAGAGAGACAGTTGACTCGAGACATGTGATTTGAACGTCTGTCCATTCGTAGGATGGCAGAGTGGTGTTGCTGGTGAGAACAAATGGAATTCTATCTGTTGACAAGTTATTTACTAGATGAGGCCCGCGGTTTCACCCACGTAAGTCCGGTTACATATCATAATAACTAAGTTCGTTATAACTATGTTCGAAATAACTACGGTCATAATGCCTACTGTTCATATACCTAATGGTTGTTTCACATATTTTTATAATAACTAATGAGCGAAATACCTAATGGACGAAATACCGACGGTTAATTTACCTAAGTTCATTATAACTATGTTCGAAATAACTACGGTCATAATACCTACAGTTTAAAATACCTAATGGTCGAAATACCTAATGGACAAAACACCTACGGTTAATTTAACTACAATTAATTCAACTACGGTTTTTCACCTGCGGTTTAAAAAAATCAATTTTATAAAATACCCTAACCAAGTAAAATGGGTAGAATTCGCTTCTAGCACTCGCCGGCCGCTGCCGGGGCACCGCTCGCTTCGCTCGCTCGGCTCGTGCGTTGTGGTCGCAGTTCTAACATAAACCTAACCTATCCATGTCGGTTCTGGGTAGGGGGTGTTCCGGATGGGTCTTTATATGCTGCCCTAATCAAGTAGGTAAAATTCGTCTCTAGTTGCGTGCTAAAGGCAGCATATAAAGACCCACCCGGAAAACTCCCTACCCAGAACCGACATGGATAGGTTAGGTTTATGTTAGAACTGCGACCACAACGCACGAGCCGAGCGAGCGAAGCGAGCGGTGCCGCGGCAGCGGCCGGCGAGTGCTAGAAGCGAATTCTACCCATTTTACTTGGTTAGGGTATTTTATAAAATTGATTTTTTTAAACCGCAGGTGAAAAACCGTAGTTGAATTAATTGTAGTTAAATTAACCGTAGGTATTTCGTCCATTAGGTATTTCGACCATTACGTATTTTAAACTGTAGGTATTGTGACCGTTAGTTATTTCGAACATAGTTATATTGAACTTAGTTATTATAATGTGTAGCCCAATCGACCGTTAGGTATTATGAACTTATGTGAATCGACCGTAGTTATTTCGAACATAGTTATATTGAACTTAGTTATTATGACATGTAACCGTAAGTCCTGATCTCGCGGGAATTTCAAGGTCTAAAGTCCCTTCTCCTTCCCTAAACTACCACGATGCCGATTTTCATCCAAATCGGTGCAGTCCTTCGACCGTGAAGAGGTAACAAACAAACAAACAAACTTTTAGATTTATAAATTAAAGTTACAATTAGGATTATACCATATCGGTCCACTGGTTACGGAAATCACCCCCTACAACCTTTCAAACTCTCAAGTTTTACCTCTTTATATTATTACAATAGATATTAGGGGTTTTTATCAAATTAGCAGTTGTTAGCAGTTGCAGCAGTAGCGTAGCGTAGGGGGGGAGGGGCATCGCCCCGGGTGTCACCATTAGGAGGGTGGCCTAAATGGGGGAAAAATGTTTTATGCGATCACTGGCGGTCAGCTTGACAATACATTTATGCAGAAATTAGCTTACCCTACCGCCCAATACAGTTGTTGCAAATCACTTCGCATCTTTACATGGTTTTGAAATAAATATTATTCGCTCAATTCTTTTATATCGTTACCTTTTTTCTCCCAAACACCAACACATTTTATGACGCCAAAAGGGCGGCAAATTGTCAACATTAGATAGATAGATAACTTTATTTGTACAACACAGTAAGGAACATATAAATACACAAAGCAAAGTAAAGTTATAGCTAGAAAGTACAAGTTGCACAAATGGGCGGCCTTATCGCTGAAAGCGATTTCTTCCAGGCAACTTTTGGATGGAAAGAACCAAAAACAAATGGAAAAACCCCTAAAAAATATTGTATGTCAGACGAGGCTGTATAGTCTTTTGCCTGGCTTTTCGGGAGTATAATAATTAACAAAAAATATTGCCTAAAAAAAATAGTAAACATAGACTTATCACAAATATTTTGTTATTTATTATTTTCTTTTTATCATAGTTGCTCATAAAGTGGATCTTATTAAACCGCTTTTAGGCTCATAATGCAAAGTATTATACACGCGTGCGATAAAAAAAATCCAACTAGTGCTAAAATAATACGCTATCCTGATATGTCAAATACGTATCTTACTGCTAATGACATATAGTAGATGAAACATTCTTAAGGACATCGTTCAAATCGTACCCAAAACTTAAGGTGCCGGCCAGAAAAAAAATGTTTCTATCTTGTAGAGAATAACATTTTAAACAATGTTTACTAAGGCAAAAAAGAGCTACGATCAACCATCGTTGAGTTATTTTACATTGAAAACCCAAAAAATGCATTTTGTAGAGATCCGTTTGACCACTTTTAAGATATTACTACAGAAAAAATATAAAAATAAGTAGTAAATGGATAAGCTTTGTCTGTTTTTATTATATTTATATAAATATATATATCCAATAACCCTTTCAGAAGTTTTAGTGGGATCTTAAAAGTGGTCAAACGGATCTCTATAAAATGCATTTTTTGGGTTTTCGATGTAAAATAACTCAACGATTTTTGATCGTAGCTCTTTGTTGCCTTAGTAAACATTGTTTAAAATGTTATTCTCTACAAGACAGAAACAATTTTTATAACTGGCCGGCATTTTTTTTTTTGTGGGTATTTTTTGTTAGAAACATGAATGATCTCCTTTATCTGGGTTATACTGTTTTGATGTATAGAAAAAGGTACCATCCAAAGAGTTTTTAAGCCTTGCTGGCTTAAAACTCTTTGTTGGTACCTTTTTTCTTCTTTTCAAAAGGTTGTCTCTAAAGTCTGATAACGAACGATAATATTACGTGATGACGTCTTTGAAAATAATTAAAAATTGAGTTTTGTTTTTATTTTGTTTTTTCTTTAGGTACATAAATATATTTTTTCCTTACCATTATATTCTGTTTTTAACCGCCGACGCAAAAACAAATGAAAAAAACCCTAAAAAAATATTGTATGTCAGACGATGTATAGGTTAAAAGTCTTTTGCCTAGCCTTTCGGGAGTGTAATTAACAAAAAATAGTAAACATAACCTAAAATTCTTAAAAACTTTTTATTATTAAAATTTTAACAAGTCTTTTTTTTATTCGCAACTGTGATAAAAAACGTCGTACGATACACGTGTGAATTGATCATTCCATCTCGGCTTTTGCCACGCTCGCGTTCCGCTCGCGCGTCATAAATCGCCTCTATGGAATGATCAACTTTCCACACTTGTATCGCAATGTACTATTACTTTTCAAGTATTTTCTTTTAGTCGAAACTGTAATAAAAAACGTCGTACGATACATGTGTGGATATTGATTATTCCATTTGGCTATTGACGCGCTCCCGTTCCGCTCGCGCGTCATAAACCGCCTCTATGTAATGACCAATTTACCACACTTATATCGTAATGTACTATTACCTTTCCCACGATAATAACGGAACTCCAATTTTCCATTTCGAACAGCGAGCGAGGTGAATCCACCTCGTCCTCCAGCAGATTCAGCACCATACATAATAATTCCGTCTGTCACTGGCTCAATTGCCTTTACTTTCATAAACACGTTTAGGGAATATGATGCATTCGGTAGTTTTAATGCTATATACGCGTTGCCATTGAAGGCTGGGTACTCGATTGATTGTCTGTAAAGTCTGTATTCGCAGCTGTGGACAATTTAGTACCATTAATCATCTTCTATCTTCTTCTTATATAAATAAATAAATATTGGAGGACATTCCACACATCGCCATCTAGCCCCAAGTAACTAGACTTGTGTTATGGGTGCTAGGCTATGGATCTCCTACTTATATACTTTTCTTTTGTAATAATACATAGAAACAACCAGATCACAGACAAATATCTAAGCATAAATACTTGTCTGAGGCGGGAATCGAACCCGCAACCCTGTGTTTGGCAGTCCGGCATGGTGACCATTGTGCCAACTGGGTCGTCAAATATATCTTCTTCTTCTTATATAAAATGGCTTGTTCTGAATGACTGACTGACTGACGCGTGACGGTACAACGCACAGCCTAAACCGCTGATCATAGAGACCTGAAACTTGGAGGGTGTCTTCTTTGTATAACGTAGGAATCCGATAAGAAAGGATTTTCCGAAATTCTACCCCTTAGGGGGGGAAAAAGGGGGGCAACGTTTTTATGGGACAACGTGGTTCCTTGGTCTACTTCAAATGCATAAATTTTCATTCGACTGCTCCGCGGACGAAGTCGCGTGCAAAAACTAGTCTATCTGTAAGGTGTCTCAGTAAAAATGCACTTTTTCATTTAAAAATTAATGTTTTGAGAGACTTGTTATTTTAATTGGGTTGTAAAGTAGACATGTACCGATTAAGTATGGAATAAAATATTCGGTAAATGGCCCCCACGGCTATACTGATCGTGTATTGATTTACTTACAATTGATTTCTGAATTCCGGTATGACGGTTTTTGATTTTTTTAGTTGGTGCTGACCTACCAGGCAATCATACATTAAACTCTTCATGAAAAGATGTAATGAAATTCATTCTAAATTGATATTTATATATTTTTATTTACATTTAAGTATCAAAAAAAAAAAAAAAAAACCAAAACTTAATGTGAAAAACTTCCTGCAATTTCTAAATTATTGGGTATCTCAGTATTGATACACACAGTGACACGTAGGTACCTACCTTCATTTAGAGCGCGCTATTAAACTAGCTGGCGCTAGTATTGTGTCCATGAACTTCGTCGTTTTGTTAGAAACACTTAAATGGTTATAGCTCTGAGAGTTTTTGAGTTAGCTCCAAAATAAAAAAAACAGTATTTTTTATTTTAATGTGCTTAAAACATACCGAAATTTGTGCACTACAAAAATACTTTTCCTGTATATAAGTCCTCTATTCGTCACTCGTCACCATAACACAAGCTCAGATATGCGATATTATTATTAAACAATATATTGTTGTATATTGCTGCGTGCTGCGTGACGTCATTGTTGTCATGACGTCACCGGAACGTGACAATGACGTCATACAATGGTAATGAATGCAGGTGTTCCATCAACTTACTAGACGTTATCACGTCAAAAAAATCTCCGGACCCAAAAGATTGTTAAATAATACTTACAGTCGTCCAATATGTGTGACGGGACAGGCACATTTGAATCCGTCAGTGGTATCGGTACATTTGCCCGGTTCGCAAACCCGAGACCGGCATGTGTAGTGAATAGGACGACGATATCTCCCGCAATTCAAACCGCCGAATCCGTCGCTGCAGAGGCATCTGTATCCGCGTTCGTTACGCGCTTCCTGTAACATGAATAAAGGGGGTGTTTAACTCCTAATACGTATACAGAATGTCATTGATTAATACACTAATATTAGAACGATATAAAAATGATACTAGCGCCACTTGTCAAATTAAAAGTCGCAAGCGTTGTTTTTCACCTGCAAGGCACGCCTCAGCTGTTTTTTACCAAGTGAATAAAAAGTGGTATTTTAATGAATCAGGGGTTAAGCTTGGGTTTCCGTGGATAACGGTGCCGTCATATAGCGGTCAATGATGTCACTAGAACATTTTCTATGTACACTGTTTACTTACTGTAACTGTAAACTTAAAAAAAAATTCAAACGCTATTTACTATGAAAAAAGATAAATATGGCCTGCTGGTAAACGGGGTTTTACAGGGTGTCCTGTAATGAATGGATAAGCGGGCACCTACTTATAGAGGACACTGTGCCGGTTCAGAAAAATGAAAGTTATGCTCTATGAAAGTCTCACGGTTTCCGAGATATCCGCCATTTTAAAAATTTCACGCCTTTCTCTATGTTTTTCATAATATGTTTTTTGATGCCAAAACTGCAAATGAAAGAGTTATTCAGGTTTTTTGGATAGTATTCCGGGATAAATGTGGTAGCGAAAGCAAACAATTATGTTTATGACACATTGATAGTTTTTTTTAACTAAGATTTAACTCAAACTTCTTGTTTTTTAAAATTTTTAACCTTTCTCGGTGTTGTTGCCTATTTCATTGAGATTCTGAAATGGAATTGCCAGCATTCAATACAAAATTAATTTCTATTTGAGCCAGAGCATGCTTTTTGTGAAGTAGAAGTAGTACCAAAATTTACTTTATTGTACTTAAACTTAACCGTACTTATCAAAAAAACATAGAGAAAGGAGTGACATTGTAAAATGACGGATATCTCGGAAACCGAGATATCCGCCACTAATTTTAATAAAATTATGTATGCCTGTACGTAGGTAGAATAATAGAGATGCAATACGTGTAATTATGTCAACTGTACATGACTGTACCACCTATACTCACGAATAAATGATTATGATTATAATTATGATTATTATGATTAGGTTGACCATACATTTTTTTATACCGGGAAAGGTTAAACAATAGGTTAAAAAATTAAAAACAATGAAGTTTGAGTTTAATCTTAAATTTTAAAAAACATTCGATGTGTCATAAAAATAATTGATGCATTCGATAACACATTTATCTTGGAATACTATAAAAAAAAACAGTTTGGAATAATTCCTTCATTTGCAGTTTTGGCATCAAAAATAAGAGAGAAGGGAGTGAAGTTTTTTATAAAAACAAACTTAAATATAAGTATACATTACTATAGAAACTTATAAAAAAAAATCCATTTAAGCACTTACATACTAGGTACTTACCTAAATAAAATAAAATTTACAAGTCGAAGATTTATGACCAGAAGCGCGATAGAGGTGTCTTAGAAACAGTTTTTGGTTGTCAATCACTAAAATCCATAGAATGATATTCCTACTGTCGTAAAGGTGAAGAAGTGCTTTGTATTGTCATACACTTCGAAACACGATTATGATTGGAGTGATTTGCCTCGATAGAAAAAAAATCGTGAAAATCCTAAAAAAATCGTCATTTTTTGAGCATTTTACAATTTTACGTCAATTGTTTTTTTTTTTTTTTTTTGTATGTTTTTATGTTATTGTATTTTATTTTGTGATTGTAATTTATATTTTTATAAACTGTATATCAAATTCTATAGGAATAAGCTACAAAAACTCCGAGGATATTTGGTCTAAGTTTGAAGAAAAGTGCCGAACTGAGGCGAGTAAGACCCTTGGCGTCTCTAAAGGGCCGCTTGCCAACAGTAAAGTGGTGGAACGATGCGGTAAAAGAAAAGCTTACATACAAGAAACACCTGTTCCAAAAGTGGCAAAAATCACAACTGGATTCAGATAAAGATGAATACAAGAAAGCAAAGAAACAAGCAAAGATATGCGTAGCACAGGAAAGGGAAAATTCGAACCAGGCTTTCTATCATAAATTAGAAAAGGCTGAAAACGAAAATGAAGTTCTCAAAATTGCTTAACAAAGACACCATGTCACTTTGGACATTAAAACTAACAAAATATATTGTATAATGTGTAAAAACGGCAAATTGCTAACAAACAATACAGAAATTAGAGAAAGATGGGTAGAATGAAGAATTTCCGCATGAGAATCCAGTACCTCTAAAACCCTTTCATAGTTAACGTCCAAGAAGTTAAACATGCCGTCTCTAAAATGAAAAACCGGAAAGCAACGGGACCAGACGAGATTCCGGCGGACATATGGAAACGCATAGATCCTGTGGCAGTAGCCTGGCTCACTAAATTATTTAACACCATCTTAACAACCAAACACATTCCGGACTCTTGGCGACAAAGCTTCTTATTTCCACAAGTTTCTTACATTTAGAGTGACATATAAGCAAAGTTCGACTGGTGCTGCCATCTGGTGTAGGGTAGCACAGTATATTGATTTAGCGCCATCTGGCGTCGAGTAACTGAATTTAATCACTGACGTTCGGCATCCATCCTTCGAGTAGACGGCCGGTGAAGGCAAGCCAGAGGCGGGGGACCGCTTCCTCGTCAATATTCACTCCGACCAGCCAACCAAGGCAAGCCGGAGATGAGGAACGGTGACTTCCCCCTGGAGAACTCGGGACCGCGGGGTCGTTACTCCCCTTCACCTCGCGTCAAGGTGCCCTGCGGGCTTAGTATAGATTATTATTATATGTATAGATATACATAGATAGATTATGATTTCTATTTTACCTGACAGACAGCATCGTTCAAACACTGATTAGGATTGCAGGTATCACAATCGTAGACTTCATGCTTCTTGATTGTGACTGATGATAACATCTCACTCCCGTTTACCTTAAAGCTGCTGATGCAGCCGGCGAATCTAGCGATATAGACAAACAAAGAACAATTAAAACTAAATATCAACTGTTCCCTTAGTAGAATGCTGTATCCTGTCTGAATATCCTGGATTTTGGTTAAATATTCGTAACTGCGCTCCGCGATTTCACCCGTAAGTCCCGATCCCGCGGGAATATCATGATAAAAAGTATGCTAGTTAATCCACGTCGATTAAAATCTGGCATATTTCGATTTCACTGGACTTGGACACTATTTTGCGAGGACCGTCGTGATCTGGGGGCACGGCAGTGCCCCCGCCAAGTATACTTTACATCGAAATCCAAATAGTAGAAGCTGAGTAATCAACGACAAACTGCATAAGGTCGAGAAAACCCAACGACACGAACGTCACAGAATACATAGCGTGGCACAGACGCTGATGAAACCGCGGGGTTTTTACCTTTTGCTAGTTTTTATATATACCTACTAGCTGTCCCGGCAAACGTTGTTTTGCCATTTACAAAAAAAAAAATGAAAGAATCAAAATAAAAAATAGATGTTGGCCGATTCTCAGACCTACTGAATATGCTCACAAAATTTCATGAGAATCGGTCGAGCCGTTTCGGAGGAGTTCAACTTCGAACCCCGTGACACGAGAATTTTATATATATAGACATGTAACTAGCTGCGCCCCGCGGTTTCACCCGCATAAGTCCCGATCCCGTGGGAATATCAAAATAAAAAGCCTATAGCCATCCTCGATAAATTGACTATCCAACACAAAAAGATTTTTTCAATTCGAACCAGTAGTTCCTGAGATTAGCGCATTTAAACAAACAAACAAACTCTTCAGCTTTATAATATTAGTATAGATGGGAAATGATGTATGATAAAACTCAATTTTTGCACAAGAGTTCTAAAAGAGTGCAAAATTATTAAATTTTCACAGGGATTATGTGTAAAAGAGCTTACCCAGTAATGGTCTTGAAAAAAGGTAGCTCGGCATAGTTGGGCACTCCACCAATATAGAGTGGTCCTTGGAAGTTCAATTTCCGGGACCTGGTTTCAGTCTCATACGAGTCAGTGTTGTCCACCATCATTGATACTGGAAAGGGGTCCGGACATTTAGTATGGGAGCTTGGCATACTGATTTTTCTTTTACGCGGTGCATTTCGAGACCCATACGTATCGATAGAGGGTATTACAGTGAACAAATGATGTCTTCACACCGAACCTAAAGTGTCTCGGAAACGGGATATTTAACAAAACATTTGTTCGCCGTAATACCCACTATCGATTGGTATATTATGGGTCTCGAAATGCACCGCGGTATTTTAAGTAACTATGCCAAAATGTCTAAAGGGTTTTAACATCACACCGATTACTAAGAAATTGGTGAAATATTTTATATAAATGTTTGTAAGAGTTATTTTCAAATTGTATTCTTATTTTCGGTTCTCTTAGTAGGGTATAGTACGGGTCCTTAGCTCAAAATACGGTCCCATCCTGAAGAAAGCATGAAACTTGGCATGAATGTAGCTGTCATACATGAGCTTCAATGTCGATATGGAACCACGTCGCAAAATTTTTTTTTCCTCCACACCCTTTTTATGTGATTCAATCAACTTCCCGATAGAACTGCCTTACCTACAGAGTACCTCTTCCTCACCCGTATGGTGTGCCACTCATTCAGTTTTAGAGATTTTTTAGTTTTAATTCTTGCTGCCGTTGCATCGACAATCAAGAAAAACCCTTCTGCTGGTTTTCCTTCAATCATGTATATAGAAATGTAGTCGCCGCTAGAACGGGAATCGTATTGACTGTTGTACATAATAAGACCGTCAGGATCTGTAAAGGATAAGAATTACACAACATAATACTTATTCTACTTTATTTTATTACTAGCGACCCGCCCCGGCTTCGCACGGGTGCAAATGGTGCAATGCTGATACTAAAATACTACAGAGTGTCTAATACTATCATAATTATATATATTTTTATTTATCGTAACGTACGCTCACACCTTTCTCTATGTCCCTGCATTTAAATCTGTAATATCTTCCAAAATATTCATTTAAATTAAAGGCTGTTATGGGCCATATTGATTTATACTAAATGCACATTGTATTTAAGGTACTTACACAATTGGATAAGGATTGATACTGTATTGCCTAAAATCGCTTCGTAAATAGGCCATTATGTTTAATTGTTAATAGTTAATATAAAAATGGTTATTGTGAGTTATCCCTAAGAGAGAGACATATACCCACCATCGCAAACTTTTTTGTAGAACTTTTCAAGGTGTACAATAATGTAGTACATTATTTTGAACTATCTCGTAGGGTTCAGCCAGCGTTTGCAATGAAACCGCAAAAAAATGCGTTTATTTATGACATCTCATTAGAAACCTCTTAAAAATTATCAGTGTTCCTCTACTATATTATGCATGTATTGTATTATACCTATAAACCTTCCTCTCTATCTATGAAAAAAAAACCGCATCAAAATCCGTTGCGTAGTTTTAAAGATTTAAAAATACATTATGGACAGACAGACAGCGGAGGCGACTTTGTTTTATAATGTGTAATAAAGTGACGATTGCATTGTCCCACTGCTCGGCAAAGGCCCCATCTAATTATATTTTGTCTTTGCCAGTACTGCATTTCACCGAAATTAACCTATTACTAATCTGACATAATCCAACTAACGCCCTACTAAGAATCTGAGCTATACTCAGAAATATACTTTAACCCGAAAATGACTTAATAGCTCAGTCGACTTAGTTAGAAAAAAAAACAGCGCACTCCGGGAGTGCAGGCAGAAGTGAAAACAATAAACTTGTTATTTCTCATAGAATATTTCTTGAAACGATCTGCTACTGCCATCTATTAGCACTCACTTAAACAAATATAGTTTATTTTTTATTCGCTAGATGGCAGTAAAAAATTTAAATCAGCGCCATCTACATTCGAATAGCGGTCTTTCTAGAAACTAAGTTTCTCAATTTGTGTAATAGATGGCAGTATAAGTTAAACAAAAAGACTAACACAAATAAAATCTCATCTGTCGCGTCAAAATCTGTCGCGTCAAAATATGTCGCGTCAAAATCTGTCGCGTCAAAATCTGTCGCGAGAACGGCTGAAAATGCTCACCCACAAAAGTGCCCAACGCGCCATAAGAAGTTTTCACTTCAAAAAACCTCCCCCGCCTAAATCCCCCATCGCAGTGCAAACAATTCACTCACGTACGCGTACGAACTCACACCAGACGGGTCGGTTGGTCGGGTCGGTCGAATTTCCAAAAGTCGTAGAACAAAAGTTGTTTGTTAAGATGCACAGAAGTAGCCCTCGACGGCTTGCTAGTATAATTTCCAATAACCCGTATAATAGATATCTTGGAGACAGAAGATGATATAGATGAAGGTACTATCAATTCGTGCCCTCCAAGCAACCATTTCCTAATTGATGAAGATAGTGATGATGATGATGATGCTGTTGTTTGTGACTTAAATCGTTTATCAGGTAAGCAATTACAAGCTGAAGCTGTGCTGGAGTGCACACGAAGGGTGGGAGCTGCTTTGATAATGTAAAGGCCAGGTAGAGAAATCTGATGAAGGCGACCTACCACTATCGCAATTGATAGGTACCTTCAACTTCACAAGAACAGTACCACAAAGAAATTGGACAAGGCTGGACCTGGCAGAATATCGTATTGGCAACTCTAGATGTGGCTGTTAAATGCATCAATGAATAATGCGTTCCAATAACTTTATAGATTATCTGAAGCTGGTGCACATCATCACTTATTTATGTTAGCTTATCTAATGGTTATTTTTCTAGAAAAAAATAGATTTTGAAGTAATTTATGAACTAATAATATTTATGATATAAGTAAAGTAGCTATTTTTTAGACTGATTAATGTAATTATGTTTATTTCTAATTGTTTACTTTTTATTTTTATATGTATGTTGATTTTATAATTATTTTTACAAAAATAACGCACAATTTAAACAAGTACATTACGTAAAACTTATTTACAAATTATTATGTATGGAGGTAAAATGATTGATCCTAATGATTATGCTCGTTTTTGAAAAGTAAGTGTCAAATAAGTACTACTACCATATTTTTTATGTTATTTCATTTTAATTTTTCATTTATTTATTAATATAAATGTTTTAATGAAAATTATCTTAGTTTTATTTCACTTCTTTCTCTGACTGTACTTTCTTATAATATTATAAAATACCTACTTGCTTGTGGGCCCCAAAGCCTACCCCAAATTCATAATTAAATAAAAGGAGGCTTTGGAGACCGCGGGCCCGGGCCACAAAGCCTACCGACCCCACGAGACTGTGTCTGACTGATCACTGTCGCGCGCTTCAGAGATATTTGGCATATAACCCTGCCAAATATTGTTGTTTATGGATTTAATGGCTGCCTTTTTCTATCATGTACACACACACATAAGTTGGGTTACGTAAAATATAAGCAAAGTTGAAATGGCCACTCCCATTTCAATTTTGCTCAAAGCCTACAACATGCGTGTCATGTCTGTAGGATCCTATCAAAAACATACTTGTAAAAAAAAACCAAGTCTCGCAACTCAGTTCTTCTACCGTAAAAAGTTGTGATATCCATGTAATACCAAGTCGGTTAATTTATTCAGTCCCTACTTAAGGGACCTTCTGTCATAAGCTATTACGTAATTAGCTATCCTAACAACATATTTATAGTGACCATATCAATATTAAAAATCTTTTAAGTTTTAAATATAAATAGATTGACTTGGCAATCGCATGAAAACACAACGTATATTACAAGTAATTCATATTAGATTAAATTAGATTGTTTAGTGCGATTGCCCTTTTCTATATTTTTTATTTTTGCAAGCCGTGTTTTTCATCTGGTGATGTTTAGTATTCGTCCTGACAACAGTTTGATGTGACTACCGAAGCACAGGGACATTCCTGAAATGCACACATAGAAATACTAGCTGCACCCAGCGGTACTTATATAAAGTCCTTGTCCATCTCCCAAACTACCACGATGCCGATTTTCATCCAAATAAATGTGCAAACTTATAGATTTCTAATAGTTAGGATTAGAATTCATCGGTGCACTAGAACACATCCTTGAGAATAAAAGTCAACATATCACCCACGAGGCCAAGACTCTCGAATACGACAATCGAGAAGTAAAAAAATTCTTAGTTCTTACCCTGTGGCTTGAACGATATTTCAATATCGAAAGTCGATTGGTCAATTTCTAACGTAGGTAAAGCGATCCACCCAGTTCCCATCAGTAGTGGTACAACACCATTGACACGTAAGACAGATTTGGTTTCGACGGTATCGTAACCACCCATCACGTTGGTCACTTGACATACATAGGTGCCGGCGTCAACTTCTCTAATGGAAGGAAGGTGGAGGATCGGCTGGAACAATATTGTGATGAATCAAATAACGATAAGTTTTCATGGTATAAGATGAACAAATCATTATAGGATGAATACTGATGCCAATGGTGATTGGTACGAGTACCTACAAGAATATTGTTCTAAGATTGTCCCGTAAACCCAAATCTGTTCATAAATTACCTGATTGCTTGCAAAAGTGTCAAGGTTTTCGTCAAAAAATTGTCCGTATGAATACTCGTATTTCCACTCTATGGTGATAGGTTCCATATCGTGATTGCAAGGTATGTCCATTGTTTGTCCGACACGAGCCTCGTATAAAGCTACTTTGACAGCAGAGTCGCGAGGGTACGGGCTTCTCGATACTAGAAATAACGAGTAAAAGTTAATGAGATGAGATGTAACATTGTGGTTATCTCAGAACTTCGCATTCCTTTATTGTGACACAATAATTTGACGTGTCTTCATGCAATATGCAGTTCTGAATAAAAAGGAATCAGACCACGGGTTGTAGGTTGGTAAATAACTGGCTTAGAGATAGAAATGGTGAGAGTGTGATGAGAAGGAGTGCTGAGAGCGCAGCGTCCACGCTGGTTCTTAGCGCCTTGGGTTAGTTCGGCGTTGTCGTCATCCGATCAAAGCCAAAAGCTGTCGATATGGGCGGAAGACTCACAGCCGCTTCAGCGTGCCGCTTTTGGGGTTTTTGCCCTGTCAGGGCTAAAGCCAAACCCCCAAAAGCGTATGAGCCTAACGCCCGAATACTGAAAGGATCTTATGAATAATTTGACATTTAATTATCATGTTTGAATGGTATAGGAGCATTTTAAATATCGAGGGGACCCCTAAACATTTGAGTATTCGGGCATAAAAGTATGGTAAATGGCGTAAAAGCCTTGTATAATTATCGGCACATTATGCAAAATAAAATAAGTAACAATAGGGCATTGTTATCCTAGGTGTGAAAGTCACTCATTACAAGTCCCGAGACGGAGTTTGGCGCCCGAGCGTAGCGAGGGCGCTAATAGTTCGAAGGGACTTAATGAGTCTTTCACCAGAGGTAAACACTGTGCTTTTCATTACGAATAATACATAAAATTCTTCCTAACAACGAGAGTGAATGAGACTATGAGACTCCATACCACATGAGTAGGTACTCATGTGTCCATACTACGATCCTCTTACAAGGTTGGGACCAAAGAGGTTATACATTATGTAGTGGTTTCTGCTATTTGTATTCAATACTTAAATACGGCGGCGGTATGTACTTACCGAATAAATTTTTATTAATGAGTTAATCCAATACTGGGAAATGATGCGAAGTCCGTAGATTAAACTTACAGTATTTGTAACACGGTTTGTCTAGAAAATGTTATTTACACAAAATACACAATCATAAATGAAAAACCAGATTAAACTTAATACAAAAACATAATAAAATAACAAAAAATAGTACTAATTAAAACGTTTAAAATAATTTGGAAATGCTAGCATTTCCCACCAGTTTTTTTTTACTCAAGGTACGACACTGACGGACGCATACGGTCGATAAAGCCACAGCAACATCGACAGGGTGCGGGCGGCGCGGCATGGTCATAGGTCGCTTTGACCATTTTCGTCTTTACATTTATTTTATTATAAGATATCTTGAACTAAATATACCTACTTGAATTTGATTACTGAGAAAAAAGTTACTAAGTACTAAACTCTGGCAGTATACATGAGCCGTGCCAAGCCATAATTATTATTCTTTGATGTAAAAAAAAAAGCAAGGAGGTTAGGTTTTTGAAGTTCCTAATGCGTAATGATACTGGCTACATGCGGATTGCACAAGTCGTGCGAAGCCATAATTTGACATGACAGCTGTCAGTGAAAGCGATTTTCCCTAGGGCTGAAAGTTTTATTTTCTACACGCCCTTCAGGTATATTTAGACCTACTTTCGGAGTATGAATAATGAAAAACAATTTTAATGCACAATCTGTACTTATTAATTCAAAAAGACACATTCTCTTGAACAAAACAACAGCGCGTGTCCCACACTGCGTTCAAAACGTACTTTCAGTGCCATCCGTTGGGAGTGCAAAGTCAACTCGTTAATGAATCTAATCAGACCGTAATCATTCAACATCAAAGGTTTCGGTGCCTGATATTTGCACATAAGCAACACCCTTCTCAATATCCACTCACGTTGAACGATCTGGAGAAAGAGGTGGCGCGAAACCTGCGGTGCTGCGCGCTGCGCTGTAAACCTGATTTAAAAGTTTGGCATGCTGGTGACTGTATGAAAATTAATGATACATTCTTCTGATACATGACGGTTGGCACAATGGTCACCAAGCCGGACTACTAAATACAGGGTTGGGGTTCGACGATTCCCGCCTCATACCAGTATTTATGCTTAGATATTTGTCTGTGGTCTAGTTCTTTCTATGTATTATTAGTATATATTTACAAAAGAAACGTAAATAAGTAGTATAGGTATCCGTCGTCTAGCACCCATAACACAAGTGTAGTTACTTAGCTTGGGGCTAGATGGCGATGTGTGGAATGTCCTGCAATATTTAATATTATTTATGTACTTATTTGTAGGTTTTTAACGCACCTTTCCCATCATCTATTTCGTCAGTCTTGACTCTCCCTCCGATCCTGTCCTCCTTGGCTGTCTTGTCTAGACAAGTCGTTGCTTCTGTAGGTGACGCTGGGTTGCTGGTGATAAAATGTTCAAATATTATAACTGCTTTGATATTTTCCAAGTTTTCCTTGATTCGCTCATTGAAGAGTAGCGCAAAATGTCTGTCGCTTAATATTAAGTAAGTACTTATTCGTGGGTCGCCTATAATCAAAGTTGTTTTTGACGTGATAACGTCTAATAAATTGATGGAACCCCTGCAATCACACAAAAGTGTCATGTTACCGGAACATGATGCGTCCCGTTTCCGATGTGTGAAGTCATGGGTCCCGTTTCCGATGTATGACGTCATGCGTCATGGTAAAATGAAAGTATTTAATAATATAAACAAAAATCTGGGCTTTTGTTATGGTGACGAGTGACGAATAGAAGACTTATATAAAGGAAAAAAAAATTATATATTAAGGAATACCTTACCAAAATTTCCCAATTTTTCATCGTTTTCTTATGACGTTATAACATAAAAATTAAATTATCGTCCGTAAACCGACTTTACATACAACCATTTGTTTGTTATTTCATTTAGATAAGAAAAAATAAATTAAAATTTAAAAAACCGACTTCAAAAAACCTGAAAACAAAAACTAAAAAAAACCTGAAATAAAATCCCGGAAACAAAAACAAAAAAAAAACCTGAAAAGAAACCTGAATACAACTCCAAAAAAAAACTGAAAATAAAACTAAAAAGTGAAAAATAATCCATTTCGGGTCACTAAAACAGCAAATAACTTAAACACACACTTGGAAGTCGGACTGGGTTAGATTGAATGTTGAGAGATATAATAGGAAACATGGTGTCACCCAGTCCGACTTCCAAGTATGTTTAAGTTATCTGCCGTTTTAGTTACCCGAAATGGATTATTTTTCACTTATTAGATTTTTTTCAGTTTCTGTTTTCAGGTTTTTTTAGTTTTTGTTTCCGGGATTTTTTTTCAGGTTTTTTTTAGTTTTTGTTTTCAGGTTTTTTGAAGTCGGTTTTTTAAATTTTAATTTTTTTTTTATTTAACCTTTTTTAGTGCCGCTGTCACTGAAAATTCTACTCCATGAGGCGAAAGCGACTATTTCTTCAAATTGCAACCTGTACCTAATCGTAACCCATTGAAGAGTTTGGTGATGAAGGTTCAGATGCTCCATTCATCGATACCTATTAGTGTATGGGCCAATTCTACTAGTGGAAATGGAAAACTGAGCAATTTGCTGAATCTCGCTGTGCATATCTGTTCATCACTCCAAAGATCCTCATCAGATCTTCATTTAGGATAGGGTTCTCTATCAACATTTATTCAAACCCAGTCCGGCGAGGCGAAATCGACTATTTTATTCAAATTGTAACCTGTAATCGTAAATGATTGAAGAGTTGTCTGACGAGAAGGTGGTTTCCGATATTCCATTTATCGGTAACTATTACTTTATGGGCCAATTCTACTGGTGGAAATCGAAAACTGAGCAATTTGCTGCACTCTCGAGGTGTAATTCTGTTCATCACTCCGAAGATCCTCATCAGATCTTCATCCAATTTTTATGGGACCACCTGTGAGTTATCCCCTTTCATACAAAAAAAAATGGGTGCGTGTACTTATGTACGCGCGTGAGAAGTTATACTTCTTTGGCATTATTAAAAAAAAAAAAAAAAAAACTCGTCCGACAAAAAACTCGTCCGACAAAAAACTCGTCCGACAAAAAACTCGTCCGGCAAAAAACTCGTCCGACAAAATACTCGTCCGACAAAATACTCGTCCGACAAAAAACTCGGGACTGGAAAAGGATTGTCAACACAATCAATAAAGTTCAATTTAGATTTAAACAACTTCTCCCGTGAGAATTTTGTGTGACGCTTTTGTAAAATTTCACTCTCATCATTTTTTCATAACGCGCCTAAAGAAGTATAACTTCAAAAGAATTTTCCAAATCGGTCCAGGCGTTTTCGAGTAATCGGCGAACATACATAATAAAAATATACAGGGTGTCCCGTAATGAATGGCCAAGCGGGCCCCTACGGATAGAGGACACTGTGCCGGATCAGAAAAACGAAAGTTATGTTCTATGAAAGTCTCTCTTAGTTTCCGAGATATCCGCCATTTTAATTTTTTTTTAAATTTCACGCCTTTCTCCATGTTTTATTATGCCAAAACTGCAAATGAAGGAATTATTCCAATCTGTTTTTTGGATAGTGTTCCAGGATAAATGTGCTATCGAATGCAAATAATATTTTATATGACACATTGAAAGTTTTTTTTTAAACTAATTCAATTCAATTCAATACATTTATTTCAGATAATTAAAATCCATAAAATACACATAAATCACACAAATAAAATCAATATAAAATAAAAATAATCAAAATGTATAACAAAATAATAAAATTCAATGTCATCATACTTAAATGTCAACTAAATGTAATGTCAAAAATAAAATTAAAATCAAAGTACTTATTATAAATTAAATCCAAAGTAAATTCAATCAGTATAGATAAATCAATTAAATGTCAAACAATAGAATATAAACAAATACAAAATAAATAAAAATTAAAGCAAAAAAATACAGTCCAATCCCACCCTTACCCAGAGGTCAGCACCTGAATCATACAGCAATGATTCAAGTACTGACAATCGAACCTATCCGCAAATGCGCTCAGAATTGTATTGGTGCTAGCCCGAACCCTACGTATCAGAGATGTACACCTTTTCCGCATGGTCGCGTAGAAACAATCGACTCTCGCCTCGGCGAACATCCCCGACGCGCTGCAGTACCTAGGCAGCCCCAACAACACCCTGAACGCATTATTGTACTGGACACGAAGAGCTCCATACTGTATCTGCGTGTACGATGCCCACAGGGCGCTGGTGTAAAAGGACGCACAAAATGCTCTAAAGAGAGTAATTTTAATGCCCCTCGAACACCGCGCAAACCTGCGAGCAATCATATTCGCCCTCACAGATAGCGCTCTTCGCTCCCGCTCTATATCTGCATCATCCTTCAGGTCCGAGTTTACTAAATGTCCAAGATATTTAAATTGTTCTACTCTTAAGAGTTCAGTGCCGTTCAGCTTAATGCTTGGTATGGTATCTGGACACTTACCCCGGGCCCGAAAGACCATACATTCGCTCTTTTTAGCATTGTAACGAAGACCGTGGCTCAGAGCGTATTCCTCACATATACGAAGGAGTTTAGATAGGCCACAGACCGATGCACTGAGCAACACCATATCGTCCGCGTAGCTTATATTGTTCAGACACACTCCATCAATATGGCAGCCGATACGAGTGCCACTCAACTTCTCTATCAAGGCATTCACGTACAAGTTGAAGAGCCTTGGCGAGGTCAGCCCCCCCTGTCTCACCCCGCACTCCAACCTGTACGGCTCCGACAACGCACCCGACCATCTCACAACGTTGACCTGGTTACGATACCAAAACTTAAAGATCTCCAAGAGTTCTTGTTCGTGCATTTGGTATTAAATACTGGAAATACCACATATTATACCTTTTCAGAATGTCAATGAAATAGGCAACTTTTTTTTAGTTTGGCACCAGGGTGACCATACATTTTTTTTACACCAGGAAAGGTTAAAGTTCAGGTTAAAAAATTAAAAAACCATGAAGTTTGAGTTAAAACTTAGTTTAAAAACTTTCAATGTGTCATAAAAAATATTGTTTGCATTCGATAGCACATTTATCCTGGAATACTATCCAGAAACAGATTGGGATAATTCCTTCATTTGCAGTTTTGGCATTACAAAACATAGAAACGGGGTGAAATTTTTAATTTTTTTATATCAACCGAGAGACTTTCATATAGAACATAACTTTAGTTTTTCTAATCCGGCCCAGTGTCCTCTATCCGTAGGTGCCCGCTTGGTCATTCGTTACCGGACACCCTGTATATAATATACTTATCATCACTACATAGTATAAAACAAAGTCGCTTTTTCTGTCCCTATTTCCCTTTGTATGCTTAGATCTTTAAAACTATGTAACGGATTTTGATGCGGTTTTTTTAATAGATAGAGTTATTCAAGAGGAAGGTTTATATGTATAATATGTACATGCATAATATAGCCGAGCGAAGCCAGAGCGGGTCGCTAGTTTAGAAAATAATAACAAAAATATTTTTCAATTTTTTTCTTAAGACGATACCCCGTAAAATTAAACCGACTTTACAGACAACCATTTTTTTGTTTGTGTTTTTGTTTGTAACGAACAGACTCCGAAACTACTGGACCGATTTAGATGAAACTTGGTATGAGGATACATTGATTCATTGACAGTAACATAGGGTACATTTTATCCCGATATTCCCACGGGATCGGGAGTTACGCGGGTGAAAACGCGGAGTGCTGCTAGTATTATAAGTATACCTATATGTATTTAAATGTGTATCATAGTCTAATATCCCTTTAAGAATGACCTTTATCGAGATGTATAATTAATGAAAATTTTATATTAAATTAAAGAGGTCAATAAATATATTTCAAATGGGTTAAAATATATTTTTTGACCTATTTAATTTGATATAAAATACTTTTCATCCATTAAACAGCTCGAGGAAGGTCGTCCTTAAAGAGATCTCGTACTATATCAATGTATTTATATTTATCTCACCCAAAAGCCAGGCCAACGAATGCCAAAACACAGACAACTATGACGGTCGCCATATCTCACTGAACTGTACCCGGCTGACTCTTGCTCTCTTGTGATACCTATTATGTTGATAAGCACGAAATATCATTGTTTTTAGAGTTCCGTAAGTACCCAAATGGTAAAAACGTAAAAAAAAATATTAACACTCCACTGTTCGTCCGTCTGTCTGTCACCAGGCTGTATTTCATGAACCGTGATAGCTAGACAGTTGAAATTTTCACAGATGATGTATTTTCTATTGCCGCTTTAACGACAAATACTAATAACATAGGTACTTACTATGTGAAAGTTCTGAAACTTAGAAACATTTTTGTAAACCTTTTTTTGTGAAATAAATTATATTATTATATTTTAACAGAATATAATGTACGGAATCCTTCGTGCGCGAGTCCGACTCCGACTTGGCCGGGTTTTTTATTTTTAGTATACATACGGGTTTCCCCGGGTTGGAAAACCCGTTCAATTGTTTTTTGGGGTTCCGTAGTCATAACAAGGAATTATAGTTTGCCATGTCTGTCCGTCCCTTCGTCCGTCTATCCGCGGCTTAGCTTAACGACTATTTTTGTGCGACTAGTTGTGCTGTAGCTGAACTTCCGGGATGATTCCAATTGTGTACCATATCGAAGACTTGCTAACTTCTTTAGCGAAACTTTACAATAATGTCAAAGTCAACGTTAATTTTTTTTATTTCTTTGGATGCATAATACATTCAAATTTGTATTTATAAAGACCACATAGTATGACAAGCCAACAAAAGCCATAATATCTTCTTTATACATAAAAATCAGAACGGGTAAATGGTGAGAAGGTATGAAAAAATACCAAGGAACTTGTACACAGCCTACTCAATAGTTACTGTAGTGTTTGTATATATAATCTAGGATAGGTATTGATGTTGATGACTCGAGTGTACGGGCGAGAGGGGGGCATTGACGTCAGAGCCTCGGGCGAGTACGGTCGTGCTTCCTGGATCGGTGGTGCCGCAACGAGCCATTTGTTACAAGTGTTCCTACATTTTGGCGACGAGACAATAAGGTTAGTGCATTAAAGTAAACAAAAAACCGAGATTCGTGAAAATAATAAAAATATGAAATTTTATTTAACTCATTATTTTTATCTCAAAGGTGGGTAGGATTTAGGCGGGAGATGTTAGAAACGAAGAAGGTCAATTTAGATTTTAGGTCAATATCTGAAAAGGTGTGT
This sequence comes from Idaea aversata, assembly GCA_907269075.1. Classification (NCBI taxonomy): domain Eukaryota; kingdom Metazoa; phylum Arthropoda; class Insecta; order Lepidoptera; family Geometridae; genus Idaea; species Idaea aversata. The sequence continues at coordinate 2,707,792 of OU026083.1, forward strand.
TTCTTATTTGTTCGGTTTCTGAGTAGGTCAGATAATTAGATTGTCAGAATCTCAGCATCCCTATGTACCTACTAAAGACCTACAGATTGTAGTTTTGACGATTATCATAAAATAATCCCTTTGAATAAACACGAATTTCACTCTTTTATCTTTCTAAACTTCTATCTAATTGTTTCTTTAATTTGTTGTTTCAAAAATAAGTAAGTATCTTAATAATATTATTCAATTAGTAACAAGTAACTAAACTATACTAAATAACAATTAAATAACGAAAACTTAAATTAATTAAATAAACTACCTACTTTACTTACACTAAATTAAAAGTCCAAATGGGGATCCCTAGGAAGTGTGCCCAAAAGGCTGGCAGCGTTACCACGTTGGATGGCGATGCTTATCCGTTGTCCGAGGTACGAGCCAGCCCTTTGGTCACCCGAAGCTAAAACTAGTAATTTTGAAACTTCTTTATAAAATTTTAAGGCGTCTGGACCCCAAGGACCAAGTGTCTCCGTTGCAAACGGCAGAAATATGTATCCATCACCGATAGAAGCATATTTCCGTCGCTTCGTCACTTCCGCCGCTGCAGCCGCAGAGCCCGCCTCCCTGGAGGTGGAGCTAAGATGTGAAGCCGCCAGTGTGTCAACACAAGTAGCATCCCACACCAACGGTTTGCCACGACTCCAGGGAATCAGCGTCATTCCATCGGGACGCTTGCCATCGTCACGTACGAGACCGTTCGGCTCTAAGAGAGCCGGTACGTTGACGCTAACAAGAGCCCGACGAATAACGACGTTCGAATTGTTTGAATTGTTCCATTATTTGCACCAGGTTCCTAAAATTTCATTGTAGAAAAGAAAATACTTAGATTAAATTGGGGTACCTGCATTGGTCGTATGCATGTTACTTAATTATTTTATTATTTGTGCTATTTTACCTACCAATTCTCCAATCTGTACAGAAAATGAATAAAATGTTAGGCATCTAAAGTCATTAGGTACACATACCTAAGTGTTGTGGTACACGTTATCTTGATATAGATACTTAGGTAATTGATGCACTGAGATATATTTTAGGTAAACAGGTGTGAAGATATTATATTGTTATTATACCTTCACGGGTGACTTTCGATTCGGTTTTAAATAACAATTTAGACACAATGTAATTCTGTGTTGTAAAATAATTTGAATGAAATAAACTCTTACGCACGGAAGTAGGTAGGTAGTATATACATACATTTTAGTTATCGCTTTGTTATGTTTATTAAATTAAATACGTGTTTATCAAGATGAAAAAAAAAAATAGATGTGTAATGTAAATAAAATACTTACCATCGTTAAAATTAAATAACAGCAAATATGTACCTACTTCCAAGAAATGTTACTTACCTATGAATTGTGTACAATAAACCTATGTCTACACAAAATTCCCCTATTATAAATAACTATTTGACGTTTATATAAATGTACAGTTCGCGAGTGCAAGTCCATTACCACCTTAAGACTTGTGTGCATATTTTCATAACTAGTTTATCGAATTTCTTTGGAGAACTAGTAGTGTAATAATAATAATTGTGAACATTGTTGTACCTACAGTGTAAACCAATATAATAAGCGCACGAAAAAAAATAACGGGATTTATTTAATTGAATGATTAGAGTAAACCTGTGATAACCACTGCAGTCCCAGTGTTATGTATTGTTTTACAGCACAGTAATGATCTAAGGCAGTACGGGCCTTTTCCATATATAAACCGTGCGATTTCGTGTTTTATCATTTATTAGCCAAGGCAGTACGGGCCTTTTCTATAAATAAACCGTGCGGTTTTGTGCTAATGGCATAATTGTGTTCCAAGGCAGTACGGGCCTTTATGTAATTATAAACCGTGCGATTTCGTGATTAATCGTTTATTAGCCAAGGCAGTACGGGCCTTTTCTATAAATAAACCGTACGGCATTGTGCTCATGGCATAATTGTGTTCCAAGGCAGTACGGGCCTTTATTGTAATTATAAACCGTGCGATTTCGTGATTAATCGTTTATTAGCTAAGGCAGTACGGGCCTTTTCTATAAATAAACCGTGCGGCATTGTGCTCATGGCATAATTGTGTTCCAAGGCAGTACGGGCCTTTATATAATTATAAACCGTGCGATTTTATGATGCATATGAGTGTTCTAGGCAGTACGGGCCTTTTCCATATATAAACCGTGCGGCATTCATTATGCGTGTGACATAATTGTGCTCTAAGGCAGTACGAGCCTCCATACATACAGTGTAAATCGTGCGAACCTGTCAGTCGTTAGGCATCTGGTATTTAGTCCTAGTCACACGAACCTTGTAATAGGCTGAGTAGTTACTACGTTGCCCAAAGCTAGTGTTTTCATTTCAGGTTGCCTCAATTACACTATAAATACCATTATGGCAAACTTACTTCCACCTCCTGATAAATTAGACCTCGATGGTGACAATACTACGATTGCCTTACGATGGGAGCGATGGAAAAGATTTTAAAATCTATCTAGACGCGACAGACATCAAAGGTGATGAAAGAAAAAGAGCAACATTGTTATTCCTAGGTGGACATGAGTTACAAGATATCATTTACAATATATAACAGGGGCGTATATACCGGCTGCTGAGGGTGTTGATGTCTTTCAAATTGCTATAGATAAACTTGATACATATTTCCTTACAAAGCAAAATAAAATCTATGAAAGACACCTTTTTCGCCAGGTTAAACAAGATGAAGGTGAAAAATTTGAGAAGTTTGTAGTAAGATTAAGATAACAAGCCGATAACTGTGTATTTTCAAAGTTAGAAGAACATTTGATTGATCAAATCGTAGAAAAATGTTCATCGTCTGAGCTTAGGAAGATCTTGACTTTAGGTGATAGTGTTACACTAGATAAAATTATAACTGAAGCTAATACATTAGAAGCAGTAGGCCATCAACTAGAAGATTATAGGCCACATAAAAATACAGTATCCAATGGTTCTGATGTTAATACAATCAGAAACCGAAAAACTGTATCAAATAAAGTACAACATAATAAATGTGGTAGATGTGGGTATGCAGCTCATACCCTACCAAACCAAGAATGTCCAGCAAAACAAAAAAAATGTCATTCTTGCGGATTAAAAGGACATTTTCAGGCATTGTGTAGAACGATAAGTAAACCCCAGAAGCGGAAACTAGATACTAAACAAATGGAAATCCGAGATAATAAAAGACAACGAAATATCCACAAGGTAAATTCGATTGAAGAGGAGACTGAACCCGAAAATGTAGATTATGTTTTTTGAATGAATGATTATGCTACGATAGAATGTACAATGGGCGGAGTATGATTAGAATTGTTAATAAATTCAGACTTACAACTATGACAGAACCAAAAAAATAAATAAAAAAAAAAAGTTGTTAAGACATAAAGAAACAAAAAGGCAAACATAGGAAACTTATGGAAGGATGAATAGGAGAAAGCATTTTTCTATTGAAGTAGGCACTATTGACAATCAGGACACTAGGATATTATTATGATCCAAATGATGAAACGCAAGTTATTGCTGACGCAAGTCCGGTTGGATTAGGGGTAATTTTAATTGAAAAAGATAGTAGAGGCCCAAGAATAATTGCTTATGGCAATCGAACATTTTAATCGAACCTAATGGAGCGAAAATACAAACGGAAAAAGAAGCGCTTGGACTGTAGAATACTTCAGCATATTTTTGTTTGGCAAAAAGTTCGATATTCGATGCCGATCCCTTATCTCGACTTTGTTCATATTTGACTGTGCCTGATGGCATCACTGAAGTTATGTTCAACAAATAGTTGAACAAGCTCGTCCCTGTGCTGTTTCAATGCAAACTTTTGTTAAAAGCTCAAATAATGACCGAGACATAAAAAACGTTAAAATAATATGCATTACATTAAAAAGTGGGATGATTCTGTAAAAGAACTCAACATTTTTGAATCTGAACTTCTGAGAAAAGTTGTGTTAGACGCGGCACACGAAGGCCACCTGTGGATTGTGGCTATGAAGAGCCATCTGAGGTTAAAGGTCTGGTGACCACGTATAGATAAGGATGCAGAATCAATTGTGAAGCATTGTAAACCATGTACAGTATGCGTCATAAGTGCACCTTCGGTACGCTACAATGATACTATAAACCAGTATTTGAATTACGACCTTCTTCTAATAGACGTTACACATAAATATTTAAATTAAAAGTACTCAGTGTGATTATTATTTTCAACATGTCAGCTATGGCTTTAGTTGTGTGAAGTAGGTATATATTGGGAATTGAAAACCAATCGCTGCGCTTTGGTTTTACAATTCCCAATATATCATATGAGATAGTTAACCTATTAACTGGTTTTCCTACCTAATTTTACAAAATTTTAAAACCTTACAATGAACTACTACAGCCTACAAAAATTGTAACACCTACACTTAACTAATAATTGACACATTCCTGCTTGACATTTGCTCTAAAACTAATAGCAGGCTTATCAAAATATCATTTAAGATAGCTATCCTATTAACTGGTTTTACTACCTAATTTTACAAAATTTATAAACTTACAGTGAACTACCTACTACAACCTACAATAATTATGTAATCTACACTAATTGTAATATATTTCAGATTGCTCTGAGAATATTGAAAGAAACTACCTAAATAAATTATATTTATACTTATACTAAATTTATACTATAGGAAAAACAATGTAATTAGGTAATTTAATTATTTATTTTTTACTAAAAATTATTATAATTAGTACAAAATAGTATCTAATAAATAAGATTTTTATGTATACTTACATGATTTTATTAGATGTGTTGATTCAATTTTATTAAATCCAAAGTTTATTTATTAGCTTCAAAATAAACTTTTTGGTTTTTAAAAACTGATTCAACTGATCGAATAAATTCATGTAATTTTCCCCACTGCTCCGAATCAGCTTCAGTTTGGAATTTGGTCCTCAACAGCGCCTTCGTCCATAGCTCTAGTTTGTCGGTTTCGAGAGCGTCGGATGAGTGATATACTTTGAGGTCGATGTAGAAGGAACCGCTCGTAATAATGTTCCTACGCTCCCTCCCGTTGCCCACAGCGTTGACTAGAAACGAAGCCAAATTCTTCTTTTCTTCGCTTTTCCCACTATCTTGCCGTCGACTGCTTAAACCAAAAACGTCCAATGCATCTTTGATTTTTTTATTACTGAAACAAAAGAAAACAATTAATGATAATAATCTAAAACCATAAAATATACATTAGGTAAACCAAACCAAGTTAAGTTGATACAAGTTTCCTGTAAAAATAATAAAATTCATCATAGGAATCGAAACTGTGTAGGGATGTAATGTACCTATCTAAAGCTGATTGTTGTCTTTATGAACTAATAAGTACCTATAATAAAGACAAATTAACTACATAGAAATTACAAAAAAAAAAAAGAACCCAATACCATAGAACAACATTTTTAACCTAAAATGTAGAACGCATACTGTATTTCTTGATAAACAGCTAATTAGAAAGTTAAAATGTAGATTTATCAATTTACCTGGTTTTGCTTGGATTCTTTGTTGGCTTACGTTTCAAAGGTTTTTCTTTTTCTGACACAGAAACACTTGAGTGATCGTTTTCGGAGTCCGATCTGAAACAAATAATATAATTCACATTAGTTTATAAATAAAAAATTAACTGTACTGGATTACAGTATAAAACTCAAACACCAACACAGACTAAGTATACTTACATTTCGTTCGATAAAGAGGCTGGCTTTCGTTTCCCTCCTATCGTCTTAGAGTTTGATTTTCTTTTGATTGGTGCAGGCAAGGCTGTTTGAAAATCATCAGAGTCCGACCTGAAACAAAAATATTATTGTTATTAGTGTACAAATACAAAAAGAATCCCTTGTCCTGCAGACGCATAATTAAACAGTGGATTAGAGCATAAAACTCTAACACTGTTTTATACTTACATTTTGAATCTCAACTTCTGAAGTTATGGCTTCAAAAATGCAGCGGGTCCCGACTTCGATTCGTTGCGTTGCTCGATGCTCGTACGTTGTCGTAGTCGCTCGATGTAGCGTTGCTTGACTCATACGACTAGGAGTTGTTCGACTTGAGTTGCTCGACTTCCACAGAGTTGCTTCAGCAGCTGAGAAGAATCCTTGATCGGAGAGGCTTGTTGTCTCCGTGTAAATGCTTGTTGTCTTCGTGGTGACTCTTGCTCGATAGATAAAATTAAATCACCGACATATAGGTTTAAAAGAGAAAACCTTTAAATAACCCGGTGTAATTTAAAATACACTACATAAAAACAAATAGAGACAAATTATCATTCATTTTCGGTTGTATGTATTATACTATATCGAAATTGATTGCGTTGCTAAAAGAATAAATTTCGAAACACAAAAATTATGTAGACTATGTAAATTATTAGGGTTTACACAAAACTATGAATTAAATTAATAAGAATGTATATACTGAATAGATATTATCGTATAGCTAAATAATAATCTACCTTATTAAGCAATTTACATATCTATCAACTCGTGACATCCCTACCTAAAATAGCTGGTTTAAGCATTTTGTTCTTGCGGAAGTAGGTATGATGATTATTAAGGAAATAAATAATTAAAGTGAGTGTCAAGTTCAATTTTACCTACATCACACCTACATTTTATTAAATTTAATTCGGTTGAAGATATTTACAAGATAATTAGATTGAGCAAGTTGATAAGTTAATATTTAAGGTAAGTCCTTTAATTATACTATTTTTATTTGTCTTTTATTTCGTTGAATTTATCATCAGTTTAGTTAGTGAAATTAAATACATTCAATTTTATTTACAGATATTTTAATCAAACAATATTATTACAACCATCTGTAGTGAAATAAAGAAAAACCAAATCCTAATTTACTGTAAAATCAGGTATGTAATTATCATAATGGATTATATAAGTAGGTATATTATTTAGTGAATAGGTATTAATAATGAATTTTTATTTTACAGAGCCGCTACATCAGATTTATTCCATGAATGAGAGAACTAACAATCCTTAACTTACCTACGTGGGTTGAAAGAAAAAAATAAAAAATAGGTATGTAATAAATAGTTATATTTTCTCTTATGTTTATCTAACTATTTAAAGAATGTTATCTAACATCAAGTATTTTAATTACAGGATCCGCTGTGGCAAGTTTATTTTTTCTTCTACGAGACCTACCTAACACAATTTGAATGGAAAATTGGTTTACGTACTTGTCTATTAACAGCAATATATATTTTAATCAAGATATAATATAAGGTAACTTAAATGTAAATTAGTTTTAACATGTAAGTAGCCTATGTTATCAAGTTTATCGCAATCAGGTTCAGTTGAGAAGTAAAATACAAACTTTATTATTATTAGTAAAAAAGTCATAATTTTTCTTTATCTAGAATTAATAATATATGTAGATACTGTGTTAATGGTTACTGTTATAAATAGGATTGAGATCTTCAACTGTCTATACACCTAGTTAGCCTTATCGTTATCAGTTTAATAGAATAATTTTTTCGTTATAAACTAATACCTATAAATAAAAATGCCCTTTTGTTCTGTGTGTAACGTTTCGATAGATCAACGTTGTTGGATAGGACATTTGCGCAGTAACTCACATAAGAAAAATGGTTTGATTCCACTTTATGATAATATAGAAATTATTAATACTGCATTTAAAAGTCGTATAATTAGTTACAAGATTACTGCGACTAATGAACAAATTAATTACTTTCCAGACATATTTCTGGCTAATATTTTTACACAAGTTAAGAGTTTGATAGATCAATCTCTGCAAATACATACAAACATTAAAGTGAATTTTGAATTATTTTGTTATTTTCATTTGTTTAAAAACGATCAACAAGAAATAAAATCGTTTTCAAGCAAAAATTATTCAATTCATTTGAACTATGATTTTGATAAAGTATATAATTCTTGCATTGTTATGTTACGAAAAAAGGTTGAAGAATTTGAGCAAAGAGACAGCGGTTGGACATTCTTAAATAATTCACATTTTGAAATAAACATTAATAAATATCAACCCCTCAGCGGGTCAAAATTTATAGACTTACCTAAATTTATTAAAAATAAAAAAGCTTGTGTAAATATAAAAAATAAAGATAAATGTTGTTTTTTGTGGTGTGTGGTAGCAGCTTTATATCCATCATCGAAACATCAAGATAGAGTTACATCTTATCCACATTTTAAAGACGTTTTAAACATTAACGATTTATCATTTCCTATTACGTTTTCTGATATAGCTATTTTCGAAACGAACAATCCTTCTATAAATATATACGTATATGGATTAAAAAATGAAAAGATAATTATAGGTCCCTTGTATAAATCAAATAACAAAAAATCTAAGAGTATTCATTTATTGCTATTAGAAAATGGTTTAACCTTTCATTACTGTTTAATTAAAAATTTATCTCGTCTTGTTAGAGCTCAGTTAACTAAACATCATGGTAAACTATATTTTTGCGAAGTATGTTTGCTGTTTTTCTCTACTAATGATCAGTTTGAAAACCATTTATGTGGAGGAGTTGCAACAATTTTACCAGATGAAGGATCATTATTAAAATTTAAAAATTATGATAGAAAGCAAGATGTTCCTTTTGTTATTTACGCCGATTTCGAAACATTACTGGAACCGATTTCCGGTAATGAACTCGACACCGCTAATACGACCTACTTACAAAGGCACGTGCCTGCAGCATTTGCGTATAACATAATATGTTCTATGGATGATACCTATAATAAATATAAAAGTTTTCGCGGTAAAGATTGTGTTACTCAATTTGTTGACTGTATCACTGAAGAAGCAAAAATAATTTCCAAAATTTTGTCTAAGAAGGAGACCATGATTTTTACCGAAAAAGATGCCATTGATTTTGAGCAGGCAGTAAAATGTTATATATGTGACTACTTTTTATTAAACGATAGGGTTAGGGATCATTGTCATTTAACAGGTAGATATAGAGGTGCAGCACATAGACATTGTAATCTACAACATAAAATACCAAAATTTATTCCCATATTTTTTCATAATTTATCAGGTTATGATTGTCATTTGTTTATTAAAAAACTGGGCGAAACATCTGGACCCGTAAAAATAATACCTAAGTCTAAAGAAAAATACATTACCTTTTCAAAATTCATTTACCTAAACGATTTTGATTACATTCACCTAAGATTTTTAGATTCCTTCAACTTTTTAGGAACTAGTTTAGAAAAACTCGTAAAAACAATACAGATTAATGATTTAGTTATTCTAAGATCACATTTCCCAGATGATAACCGTTTTAACTTGATGACACGAAAAGGTGTATACCCATATGATTATATGACCAATTGGAACTGTTATAAACAAACCTCTTTACCATCAAAATGTGACTTTCATAACTCGATATCTAATGAAGATATTAGCGAAGAAGATTACAATCACGCTTTAAAAGTTTGGGATGAGTTCAATATTAAAAATTTAGGTGAATATACCGATTTATATTTAAAAACTGATGTAATATTACTATCTGATATATTTCAAAATTTTCGTAAAACTTGTAAAAAACATTATAATCTAGATCCTGCTTTTTACATAACTACACCTAATTTATCATTCGATGCGATGTTGCTTAAGACAGGTGTGAGCTTAGAACTTGTGTCTGACTTGTCTATTGTAAGGATGATTCAAAGAGGTATCCGAGGTGGTTTGTGTACGTGCTCACAACGTTTTGCAAAAGCAAATCATAAGTACATGCCTGATTATAACACCTCAAAACCTGATTGTTTTATCGTATACCTAGATTGTAATAACTTATATGGATACAGTATGTGTCAATATCTACCCTATTCAGGTTTCAGATTTTTAAATGAAAAAGAATTAACTAATTTACATATCGAAGATGTTTCTGATTTCGCTAAATGGGGGTATATTTTAGAAGTTGATCTCATTTATCCTAAACATTTAAATAATCATCATAACGATTTACCATTTTGTCCCGAACGATGTACTCCACCAGGAGGGAAAACTAATAAATTAATTGCAAATTTGTATAATAAGTACAATTACGTAATTCATTACATACATTTAAAAAAATGTATTGAACATGGGTTGATATTAAATAAAGTCCATAGAGCTATTACATTTAGACAAGCTCCTTTTTTGAAAAAGTATATAGAGTTAAATACTTATTTAAGGCAGCAAGCGAAAAGTACTTTCGAACAAGATTTTTTTAAGTTATTAAATAACAGTGTATTTGGGAAAACCTTAGAAAATACAGAAAAAAGACTATCCGTTCATTTGATTAATCAATGGTATGATAAGTCCAATAGAACTAAAAAAATGAAATCTGCTGAAAAATTAATTGCTAGCCCTTATTATGAAAATGTAACTATTTTGTCTGAAAATCTTGTTGCAATACAAATGAAACCAAATCAAATTATTTTAGATAAACCTATTTATATAGGTTTTACAGTTTTAGAACTGTCTAAATCTCATATGTACTTTTTCCATTATAATATAATAAAACCTTTCTATAAAGATAAAGTTCGACTCTGTTACACAGACACAGATTCACTTGTTTACGAAATTTTTACCTCCGACTTTTATCGTGATATGAAATGTCATTTTTTAAATTATTTTGATACCAGCAACTATAACGAAAAAAATGAATTTAATCTACCGTTAATAAACAAAAAAGTTCCTGGTTTATTTAAAGATGAAATGGGAGGTCAACATATTTCTCAATTTATCGGATTAAGATCAAAACTTTATTCAATAAAGACGTCAAATAAAATAATTAAAAAAGCAAAAGGAGTTAAATCAAATGTAGTTCGAGACCTAAGTTTTACTGATTATGAAAATGTATTATTTAATAGCGATATCATCCGCAGAAATAATGTTATGTTTAGATCAATAAAACATGAAATTTTTACACAGAGTGTAAATAAAATTGCTTTATCGAGTAACGATGACAAACGTGCAATATCTGCTGACAAAATTACAACTCGAGCATGGGGCTATTATTCATTTATTTAACCATTATATTAATTACTAGCGACTGGTCCCGGCTTCGCACGACTATACTATGCATGTATTATACATATAAACCTTCCTCTTGAATCACTCTATCTATTTAAAAAAAAAAACCCGCATCAAAATCCGTTGCGTAGTTTTAAAAATTTAAACATACATAGGGATATAGGGATAGTGAAAGCGACTTTGTTTTATACTATGTAGTGATTCAGCGAATTAACTATTTTGTTATATGATTTACTTTAAAATTAAGTCTTATCCAATAAGTTTTAGTCTGAACTCAATAAAAGAGAAATAATAATGTTAACCTTAACTTTGTAATATTAGTAGGATTTTTTTTCTCTTTATTATCAATTTATAAAGTTAATATGTTTAGTGTAAGTATAGTGTTTTAATGATAATCATAATTGTAATATTTGCGTTAGTATTGATGTAACTATACTATTAATTAAGTTTAATTTTTAGGGTAAGTATATATTTTCAAATAAATGGTAAAAAATAATGGTTGTTTTCTTTATCTTTCATTATCGTAATTATATCATGGTTTGTGTTTGTTATTGTTAGGAGAAGGTTCTTATGAAAGAAAAAAATTAAGAAAGTCGCGCAGAAAAATACTACGCGGGTGAAACCGCGGGGCGCAGCTAGTAGGTAATATAGTCTTAAAATTGCAAATAATTAATTAAGTGTTGAATTACAGTTACTTTTTTTGCATTAAACTTTGTTGAAACACTATATTATTTATCATCTATACCTACCTGATAAACCTACTTATAATAAAGGAAGAAAAGTAATAAGTTTATACTTGAACCAAAATTAAAATAAATAGAGTCTAGATCACTTAGGAAAAACCAATTTATAGTATTAATGTCTGTCTGTTTTAAACTAACGCGGGTGAAACCGCAGGGTGTAGCTAATGTCTAATAACAATGAATTTATTACACATCGATTTCCGTTTGTTGAATTTGCTTAGTTGACAATTATATTTTAACTACCTACTTACATAGGTATGGGTGTCTACTTACTTATTTTTAATTGATTAATTAGACAATAAATATTGCTGATAGTAACAAGACGTTTCAAATTAACTAATACCTACATTCTTTACATAATATTAAACAATGAACATGGTGAGTAAAATGTAGATAGATTACTATATTTTTATAATATCTTTATACCATTTTTGAAGAGCAATATTGTCTAATGATTTATTTATTTGTTACAGATTTCAGATTCAGAATCAATGTTTCAATGCGCACAAGACCCACTTGAAGGATTTAGCGAGATGTTTCCCGAACATTCAACTAATAATAAAAAGAAACAACGTCGAACTCGGGATAAAATCGTGAAATCTACCTTCTTCAACAAGAAAGAAAAAACAATTAAGTCGTACGTAAAAAGCCGACAGCAACAAAGGGGTTTAAAATTGATAAAAATCTCAATAGTGGACCTAACAGAAAATCCTTCATCTTTTTGTGATAGTGACGGTGAATTAGATAATACCTTGTTAAGTGCTCAATATATAGTAAAAGACATTGCTGATAGTGTGTTAGATGAAACTGAGAATTTAGTTAAGAAAATTTCTAAATCATTAATAGACAATCATGATTTTTAGTGTTAAATTTAATTAAATTTTATTGTAAAGTATACCTATCTACTTCAATTTTTATTATAATGTCTTAGTGTTAGTATTTTCAAGTTCTGATTATGAGTGTTTTATAGGTTCCTTATCTAATAAACAGTATTAAATTTTTTATTATCATTTTATATAATTATTACTGATAGTAAATTTGGTTTTGAATTTAAAACAATAAACAGATATGTAAGCTATTAAATATTCATACTAATTGCATAACTATGTATTTTACATTGAATCTATGAATTTTTCATTGAATTTGATTAAGCATGTTTTAATTATATTGAATCTAGGTTTTATTATTTTCATAATCATTATAATCATGAAGGAAGGGTACCTAAGTTAAAATAAAAACGTTTTACAATATTAATTGTTTTATTTACATTTTACCATTTCAAATACTTTTTAATACATAACACATTTTTTAAAGCACATTGTTTTAAATGTTTATTACAATTAAAATTACATTCAGAATATTTGCTATGTAATTGAGTTAAATTAGGAATGCATTTTTCACTAATATCAAATACATTACAATTTACACAAAGATCTTTAACCCATTTAACTTTTTCTATACCTTTAACAAAAATTTCCTTATTTTCTAAATAGGATACTATTATACGTTTAAATTCTCTGTAATCAATATAGCCTTCGTTCCAATAAATTCCTCTATTTTTTTCTAACCATATAACTTGTTTCTTTTCATCATTTGTTAGATATTTAAATAAATGTGGTGGTTTTATTAAAAATGTTTGTGTATATTCTTGACAAGCAAAAGCTAATTCTTTCACTATAAAATTGTTATTTAGGTCTTTAAATCCTTGAATATCTAATAATATTGTATTCGAATTCATGATATTTTTCTAACTATGTTACTCAATGGTTTATATTCAATTATACAATCGTTCAATATAAGACAGTAGGCAGAAGTCTGATCAGGAATAGCTATATTGCTTTCCAACTCTACTCGCACATCTACAACAGGTCCTGAGATGAGATTATCTACTTGACGAGAGCAATCGATTACAAACAATGGTGCTATAGTCTTAAACTCTTTCGTATTTAACAAAGGTTCTGAACGACGACCATAGTAAGACTGCTGAAAACGAGCATACTGCTCATATAATAATGCGAAATGATCGTTCATAAAATCGGTACTGAGATTTTCATACGGATAATAATTAGAATTTAAATACACTTTCACATCACGCAACGTACAATGATCAAATCTTGACATATCAGCTTCAGCATTATGTTTTCTATTGGTCTGCAATCCAATTATAACATATCTTGGTTTTTCAATTTGAGACGAGGTTTTAATTGACCATGTGTGTTTCGTAGTTTGAGGTAATAACGGATATTCATATAGATCCCAGTTTCTAAAGACAACTTGAAGTGCTCTATCTTTTTCCAAAATCTTTATAAAGTTTAACTTTTCTTTGTCACACACCTTAACATGAGGTACTCTCCAAACAATTTTATTTATTTGAATATTATCAACGTGTTCCCCTTTTTCTAACTTCACAGCATTGAGATCGGTATTACTTCGTAATAATATCAATTCATGTTTACAATTAATGATAACTTTTTGATAATCTTCACAAAATCCTAAGATGTTTGTCAGAGGTATAGACGCAGAAAAAGAACCATTTGCACTTTTGAATCCATGAATATCCCATCCCCAAGCTCGAGATGATTTAGAATCGCTTTCATTCATTGATAACAATGACTTAATAGTTGTTGTTACACCTGCATTTTTTATCTTATCGATCTCTACACCGTTTAACTCATATCGAATATCTTGGAAAAGATACATCAATGAGTTATTAGTAAACTCTACGCCTGATGTTTCTTTTTGATCACCTTTACGTACATTAACAAAACCTTCTAAATACAATGTGCTAGCTGATGGTAGAACGTATAAATCTTTTTGATTAATTGGGATGCGAATTTCATCATTTCTATTGAAACTTGTTATATAAGGTTTATAAGAATGAAATTCAATTCCTTCTATGGTATTATCATAAGAAGGTGATGATAAAACGTCTAAAATATTCATTTTAGTAAACCGATTAATTTAAGAAATTTAATATTTTCTTTGTTGAGCTTTTGTTTTTTATTACTGGTTAATGTAGCTTTTGAGAAAGATTGAGTCTTACTGATCTTTTTAACAGGTGTTCTGTCGCTTTTATACACTTTAAAATAATCAATCATTTTGGTTTGAGATGTAAATATATCTGTACTTCTTCACCTCGTAAATTTAGTGGATTATTATTATTGTCTAATAACCTAATGCGCACACTGTTTATAATATTTTGATTGACCGGAAAGTATATTATATTCTTTGGTACTTCTATGATTCGATATCCTGGTGGCACGCTTGGTGTAAATTCATGAATAATGTGACTAGCATTACCATTAATATATGATCCACTAACAATATCACATTCAACCCTTATCACGGTTGTAGATAAAATGGATACTGGAAACTCTGACACATGTAATTTATTAGGCTGTAGAATTTTGTTACTAAAACCTAATAGTTTTCCAATAGAACCTTTCTGGGTAAAATTTACTGTTTTTGAACAATATATCATCGTTTTAAGTGTATTATTGTTACACTGTATTTGAATACTTGCATCTTTTATTTCTGATTTAATGTAATCGCTAATATCTTGTAGTTCGTAAGCGCCTTCAGGAATTGTAATACAATCTTTTTGATTACCATAATAAAACTTATTATTTGTATCATCAATATTTGGAATAGAATTGAATGTTGATAAATGTAACAATGCACATTCATATTCTCCTTGAAGTTGTAAATTTGGAGAATAATATGTTGATAATATTGATGAGTCACTAGTTATAGATAGGGTGAAAGACATTTTACAACTAATGATTAAAAAGGATGAACTATTATTTTATACAACCTTTATTATTCCAAAAATTATACAGAAATTTTAAACACAAATGTCCACAATTTACAGTATTAAAATTTTGATATCTAATATAGTTATAATAAATAGAACAATTTTTTAAATAATCAACTAATTCTTTCGGTGGTTTTAAGTCACCGAAGCTATCAAAATATTCACAATATTGATTTACTTTAACATAGGCTACCCAATGTGTTCCTTTGTTTTTGAAATTATCTAAGTTCACAACACCGCACTCGATCGATTTTGTATTTTTAGGTAAACGGTCTTTCATAAATACACCTCGAAAATATGGTATATTCTGTGCATAATGCTTGATTTCTATGTCGTTTAGAGCATGATTAGGTAACCTTGTATTTAGTTTTTTGAACGATTAAAAACCAATCCGTTTCCAGTTTTGTAAGGTTTAATGTATAACCCTTTGCCTAGAGCTACAGCTTCCATCACTTTATTATGACGTTCAGACTCTCGCAAGTTTTGTTGAGCACTTTTGTAATCGTTAACTGTTTTAGCAATACCTGCTGCACCACCTGCTAAAGTGCCTAAAGCAGATAATCCTGCAAATATTGGTATCAAGGGTAAAATCCCTCCAGTTTTTGGTAATGGTATAACTCTAGGTAATCGAATTCGACGACCTGAATGCATTGGATACAAATTCTTTGCAGCTAAGTAGGCATGTTTTATAATATCTTTATTATTTTTAGACTTCTTTATTTTCTTCTTAATGTTTGATCGAATTTTAGAAACTAGAGATCCAAAAGATTTCAATCCTGATCCTGTTTTCAGTTTTGTATTCATTACTTTACTAACAACCCATGATGCTATTTTTTCACCTTTTCCAACGTCTTTGGCATTCAAACGTTTTTTAGCCATATTTAATAATTGTAAATCAGCTTTATGTCGATTTCTTAAATCAGAATATGTAGAATATGCTATATCGTGTTCTTTACAAGCTTCATCTAATTGGTTTATGCCTCTATCTCCTTGCAATAAACGTTTTTGAAGTTTAGTTCCTGGTCCACAATAATTGTATCCAGGTAAGTGTAGTTCAAATGGTAAATTATTTATGATACTATTAACTAGTCCACCTCCATGCATAGTTCGAAATGAAATGTATTTTTTTTTCCACTGTATCGGATAATATATTTTATTTCTTCAAGTAACAATCATTTTCTTGTCAATCCACGAGTTTTCTGTATCTTTAAGACCTAACCATTTCACGAACAGCTTATTACCCTTCTTTTTTAAAACTTTTTCGATTAAATAAATATCAGGATGATTTGTTTTTTGAATTTCTGACTCATAAAATGAACCCATTATAGGTTGCTTGTGTACATCTTCAATGCAATACGTGATAGGAATAGTATCGTTAATCTTAGTTATTCTAAAAATTTCTGATGTCCAGTTAGGTGTGTAACCTTTTTGAAAACAGTTTTTATATTTACTGATACGAACATTATCACCTATTTTGAATCTGAGTTTTTTTACAGTTTTAAGCTTTCGTGATTGTAATAATATTATGTTTTTTATTGTTTGCTCGTTTTCAAAATTGACTTCTGATGGTTTGTGGTTTATGGTTCTATGTTTTGAATTATTATATTCATGTACAACATTTATCAATATTTTTCCTACCCAATTATAGCTACCATAGAAGCTAAATATTTTAAAAAGTTTATGCTTTAACGTTTTTATTAATCTTTCAACAATTGATGCTTTTTTAGTTGAATATGTAGAATAATGGTTAATTTTAAATTCTTTCATTAATTTTGAAAAAATTTCATTATAAAATTCAGTACCAAGATCAGTTTGAAGATTAGCAGGAGAACGATTGCTTATATTCACCACTTTTCGGAAAGCATAACATACTTCAGTTTTACACTTTGATTTTAAAGGTATAGTCCATGCAAATTTTGAAAAACAGTCCATTACTACTAAAATGTAAGAAAATCCATTATTATATTTTTTTAAATTTTGAAAATCAATAAGGTCTGCTTGCCACAAATCATCGATGCCTTTCAATATAACTGATCGACGAGGAAAATTTTTACGCGCTGATCTATGCAATTCATTAACTACTTGTTTTTTTATCATTTTGTTCGATTTTGATCTTGTTCCTTGAAGGTTTATTTATATTCTGATCAATGTATATGTGCAAATTGGTTTTTAAATCATCTATCGAGCGTTGAATATCAGTTAATATTTCATATTTTGATTTATCTATTAATTTTTGAACCTCGTTTTTATTGCAAAAATATTGAATCTTATTATCAACATAACGTTTATTGGAAACATGATCATCTTCAACAGGATCAATAACACCTCGAATTCGGTTCAATTGCAAATCAAATTCACCATTTATTGACTTCGTGATGGTTTTATCTATAAAAATATCTGCAAGTCGCATCCTTTTATGAATATGATGACCAAACTTGTCAATGTTCATTTTGATCTGATTATGTTACAAGATGAAATAGAAATGAAACAAATTGTAGGAATAAAAGGTATTTATTAATTTATGATTCCACTCTCCCGCAGTTCTTCAATAATTGATAAAATTTCGTTATCTAATCCAGTATTTCCGGCATCACGAGACGCAATCAATAGTTGTAATCTTTCAACTAACTCATTAGGATTATCCCAATAAACATAATCAACATTATCTTGACTTTTCCATTTCTTTAATGTTACTAAACCAAATCCTTTGGTTATTGTATTACATCCCTCGTCATATTCTGTTAATTTAAATAGAGGTTTGATTACATGTAAATATTTTTTACCTTTGTTGCTTTTTATTGGTTTTTTTGAGTCAAAATCACGTCTATGAGCGTTGGTAGTTAATAACAATAATTTATAATTGTGTTTGTCTGATGCAGTTACTAACTTTAAATCAGGATCTTTTTTTAGTAAGAGTTCTCTTAGACCAGGGGTATTTTCATATTCAATTCCATTAATATTAATAGTTTGTTCATTAATTATTACTTTAGCATTGCCAAGCATTAATTTTCCTTTTTCTATTCTTACTCCATAAGGAACATCTTCATAATATTCTGAAGATAATGACCATGATGAAGCATTTGGATGATTAGTATCAGAAATTGAGTCTGAATAATTTTCTATAGTGTTATCAGAATCTTCACCGTCTTCCTTTTGATTAGCAACACAATAAGACGTTTTACTACATCGGATTTGATTATCATTGCAATGAGTTTTATCAAACTTTTGATTAGGTTTTTCATTTTCAATTTTAGTACTTTCGATATCAAGCGTGTTATCAAAATCATTATCATTTTTATTTTTTATATTATTTTTGGTATTAACTTTTGATGATAATTGATTAAGAGGATTTATGAGAGGTTTAAATACAGCTTCCAAGGTTTTTTCATTGTCTTCTTCAATATTTCGCAGTTTTCGTACTTTTTTCTTAACAGCTTCTGCTGCATTAATAATTTGTCTTTTAATTGTTTTATCCATTATAAAATACTTTATGCTTCGTTAAATATTTTAAATAGAATAACATCTTGAAGTTTAGGAAGTGATATTTATACAGTATTTTAATCGAAAACTATAAAATTGTCAAATGTTTTACGGTAACATCCTTCGTTTTTTCGACAATCTTTATTTATAACCAAATAACTATATGGATCTGACCACACATGCGAACACATTTCGCGAAAATCGTTCCACTTCATATCCATGTTTACATGTTCGTCATAAACATGCTTCAGATTGATTTCGTCTTGTTTAAAAAGAATAATGAGATTTGAATTGTCTCTAATAAGTTGTTTAGGTACTTTACTATATGTTTGATTTAAATAGAAACAATCAATGTTTTTATGTCTTCCCATTGCAAAATAATCCCTCATGTTATTTTGATTTTCACATGCCACATCATCAAATATAATAATTGAATTACTGTTTGCATCTTGCGGACTCAATACTTGTTCGTTGTCTTTGTATTTGAAAAACGAAATATCTGGAACCATATCAAACACTTTTTCTAAAAATAAATACTTTGGTTGGTTTAGCGTTTTAGAGTAAAGATAAACATTATGATATTTTAATCCATCTTTGTGCAAAAGCAAACCTAACATTAAATTAGTTTTCCCACAATTTGATGGTCCACAAATAATGCATCTTATTGTGTTTGGTAAAAGCTTTCCATGCTTTAAAATATTATTATTTGTTTCAACACATATTGGATCAAAAATGAGTGAATTTGGTTGTTGAACAAACTTCATGGTAATGCGTCTTATATGAAATAATACGTGTTAGAGAATAATAAATTACGCTGATAAAATCATTAATATACTACTCAATTAATGAATGATTAGTTCAAGCCTGCGAGTAATTATAGGATTATTGTCAAACTAGGTATTTAGTATTAAACAAAACGCCTGCAAATAGTTTTTAAGCAATTGATACATAGAGAAATGTATCCGTCAATCGGTAGGTAACTTGTAGTTCATGGAGTAAACATTAGATTATAAATAAGATAATAAAATGAGGTAAAATGAGAAGTTTGCCTGTAAGGCTTTAGGAAAACCAGTTAATAGGATAACTATCTCATATGATATATTGGGAATTGTAAAACCAAAGCGCAGCGATTGGTTTTCAATTCCCAATATATACCTACTGTGTGAGTTGTATAAGCCGCCACCCGCTACACCAACCAAATCGGGTTCGATCTACAGGTTACGTAGTTACACTGCATGGAGCGTTTAAAATAGTGCTGGAAAGGATTGTAAACGTTACGCTACTAGTTGACTTTTGATCGCCGATTGTACTCTTGTGGAACTGCCGATGCCTCCGGTTCCTATCAGGAGAGGACACCTGATGTGGCAATGGACTTGCTTGAACCTTGCAAAGCAGCGATTGATTGTTTATAGTTATTGATTATTATAGTAGGTACAAAGAGAAAAAAACACTAATCGATAACAAGTTTACAAATTATGGGACCGTTAAAAGACATTTTGGCCGCGGCAGGGTGGAGAGGTGGAACGGCAGAGACGAGACGTTCTGAAAGGACTGAAATGGGTCAGATAGAGAAGAGAGACTTGATGAAGTCTGTGTGGGAGTATTTGATGATGTAAAGCTCGACTCCACATACTGGACAGGTGGGACACCTGCTGAGTTATTTTTTAGAAGGCAAAACAAAGACGGGACTCCATCTCTGCTGTATGATGGACATCGGCAGGACGATTCGGATGTCAAAGATAGGGATACATTATACAAGAATGAAGGAAATATTATAAATAAATAAATATTTCAGGACATATTACACATCGCCATCCAGCCCCAAGCTAAGCAACTTAATGCTTGTGTTATGGGTGTCAGATAACGGATAAACTACTGTAAATATATACATATTATACATATAGGAAACACCCAGAACCAGAAACAAGAATTTATGGTCAGCATAAATACTTGTTCCCGGCGGGAATCGAACCCGCAACCTTCTGCGTCGCAGTCGGGTGATCGCCCGACGCGCCACAGAGGTCGTCATGGGGACAGACGGGGGATTATGGGGACAGAAAAAGACTTAACAAGATTACACAATTAGAAGATGGTGATAAAGTATAAATGTAAGAAATATGGATGCAAAGAATAAACTCTCGGCTAACTTTAAGCCAACTCCGCATGTTGTTGAAAGAGCAGAAGGTGGAGATGTATTATTAGTATGAAATGAAGGATGAATATATCGATGGTTTCCGCAACAAAGGGCGTATCTCCATTTTGCATACTTTTGGCAATGAGCAAAAAACGAAATTAAAAAAAATATATCTTAAATATCTTTTTTGTTCTTATAATTATAAAAAAATATGCTAGGAAGAAATTTCTTAGTTTTTTGCAGGCTATTGCCTCGCTTAATTAGAGAACTGTACGAGTATTAGTTTAGAAGTTAGCTAGGGCGTAAATCCTTAAAAATGAAAAAAACATGTAGTTACACCCCATAAATACACAGTCTAACAAAAAGTACCTACAGTAAAAGCCATGTAAGACTAAACCATTTGTAGTATAGACCATTTTTTGTTTCAGAATTTGTAAATACGCCGTATTATTTATACTAATACATGACTATTCTAGCAAAATATTAACCTGATAAGAGTAGATTTTACTGCCCCAACCCACAAAAATCAACTCCGCTTTGCAACGTGAAACATCGGCACGCTAACCGGACGCGCGAGGGAGCTGCCCGACGTAGTTTCCAGGCGAGAAATGGCCGTGGCGTTTCTGCAGGAGACTCGATGGAAAGGCAGCAGATCCCGGCACATTAGGAGCGGCTAAAAGCTGATCTACATGGGTGCACCTGGTGGAGAGAACAGGGTGGCTATGGTGCTCGCTGAGGGGTTGCATGACTTTATCTTGGAGGCCAAAAACGACTTATGGCCATGAAGGTGCTTATTGAGGGGATTGTAACCCACTTGGTAAGTGCTTACGAGCCGCAGGTTGGTCGTAACGACGCTGATAAAATATTGTTTTGGAACAAACTCGGCGAGGTCCTTGGTGCCATCCCGTTGTCACAGGGGATCGTTTTGGGTGTTGATCTGAACGGTCATGTGGGCGAGATGACGGTAAAATTTAAGCGTGTTCATGGAGGCTATGGATACGGCAGTTGAAATGCGGAAGTAGAAGAAATCCTACGTACGTGGACTCTGCCGAACTGGCCCTCGTGAACACTTACTTCAAAAAGAAGCCCGACCACTTGATCACCTACAGGAGTGGGAGGCACGCTACCCAAATCGATTTCTATCACTAAGAAACATCATAATTATCGGCAACCTGGCTAACTGCAAAGTCATACCCGGTGAGAGTCTCACTGATCAACACCGTCTTCTTGTCATGGATCTCTGTGTGAAACCCAAAAACAAACACCCAGTGCGGTGTTGTCGCCAAATCAGATGGTGTATGCTGGATGAAGCCAAGTCCTAGAAGCTTGTCTCGGCTATCGGTGACAAGTTCGCTGGTGTCGAGGACGAACCAGTCCAGGATCACTAGGATGAGATTTAGGCATCGATCACCGGTGCGGCAAAGTCAGTGCTTGGGATGTCTTAAGATGGACTCAAATATGACAAGGAAACTGGATTTTCCTGTCATATTGATTGCCTTGGACACTAAATTGAAGAAAGCCCTCTTCAAAAAGTTGTTAGCGTTCAACTCTCCTGAAGATCACGACTCGTATAAAGCCGCCAAACGTGCTACAAAAAGAGCAGTAGCCAGAGCCTGACAGGACCACTTACAGTCATTGTACGATAAGTTGAATACGTCTGAGGGACAGAAGCTTATTTATAAGTTAGCACGTTCGAGGGTAAAAGCGGCACAGGATATATCTAAGTGCCGCTGTGCAAAAAGTCCCGATGGTAATCTGCTTTGCGAGGACATCGCGGTGAAGGAGAGATGGCTCTCTTATTTCTGCGAGCTGTTGAATAAGCAGTAAAAAGAGTTAAGTCCCTATCGAAGTATGGAATGCGATGGGTTCTCGAAGTGTGGGTATCTTAACCAACGTCTATAACCGTATACTCGAGACTGGTGAGATCCCTATGTTTTACCCCAGTTTTCAGGGGAAGGGATCGGTGCAGGATTGTGGGAGTTATCGAGGTATAAAGGTCATGTCCTACACCATGAAGCTTTACTAGCGGATAGTCGACTCTTGGATTCGACAGAAGTGCACTGTCTCTTGGTGCCCATATAGTTACCACACAGTTGGACACATGGACCCCGTTCCGCCGTTTTCTATTCTTATATAGATTTGCAGAAAGCCTTTGACTGTGTTCCTTCGACATCGATCGTCCAACGACATCGATTACGACGTCAAGTCACGCATTTCAGCGGCTTGGGCCAAGTGTCGTGGTATCATTTGCGACCCCAAAATGCCGCTTAAACTAAAGAGACAGGTTTATGCCGGTTAAACTAAAGGGTCAAGTTTATAAAACCATCATAGGCGCTGTCCTTTTGTACGGTAGTGAGGCGTGACCAGTACTTGAGTGACAAGAGCAGAAGCTGCGTGTCACGTAGATGAAGATGTTGCGCTGGATGTGTGGAGTGACGCGACAGGATCACGAGAGGAACTCTCGCATCCGAGGCAGCTTACATGAGACAATGAAGACACATTGCAAGAATGTTGCATAAGCTGCTACGGTCACGTCTTGCGAAAACCGGCTAGTTACGTGGAGAACAAATGTCTTGCCATGGCGCCTCCACCAGGTCGTGGCAGATTGGGTCAAGAAGTGCTGGCTTGACATTGTAGGTGATATGTGTGCAGATTTGGTGTAGATTAATAAGACAAAGTTATTTTATCTTGACGGGCACGGCGTTGACCGCGAACTGATTTCGTTTACACCGTAAACAAACAAGACACGACATGTGCTATACTTGCGGTAAGATCACAAGCATTATCTAATTACATAAAGGTATAGTTATGTCTCTGTTCTTTTAATACACGTGAGTTATGCAAGAACAAGACAGCTAGGATCACTTGTAAGTTTAGAAATATAGTGCCACCTGTGGGAATAAATACTTTTTTTTTTCAAGTAGACTAATACATTACGGCGCAAAACAGGTTATTAAATTGAAACAGTGAGATACAACCTATGTTCTTTTAGAATTATTTTTTGTTGCAGGGCGTAAAACACATATTGATTTCTTAGTGAGTATTTACCCTGTTTGTCGTTTAAAAAGTAAAAACACAGTGTAGTTACATCAAATTGATTTCCCAATATAAAAATAATATTGTTTTATGACCCCCTTTCAATGTTTAGCCGTTAGAAAAATGTAGGTCGTAACATCTTTTTTTTTCATCGTAGCGCCATTTTAAAAATAGGGATCGATAGAGCGTTAAAAACTGAGTAAAACTGCATATAAAACTCAATATGGCCAAAATGGCATTTACGCCCTTTGTTGCGGAAACCATCGATATATGAAATGAAGAGAAAGGGCAAATTCTCACACGTTTACTTAAAAATAATAGAAGGTGAATGGAAGGTTCAGAATGCAAATGCAGAACCTAAGTAGTTATTAATTAATTAAGATAGAAATGAAAACAATAATTATTGTAAATTAAGATAGCGAATTAGTTGAACTGATTTAATTTGAAGGATCAAACTGTTATGTTAAGCTTTGAGTAATTAAGTAATAATATAATATACTATTTAGGAAACCGAAGGTTTTAATTTATCAGCTCCCTTTTATAAAATTTATAAGGAGGAAGGGATGTAGTGTTTGTATATATAATCTAGGATAGGTATTGATGTTGATGACTCGAGTGTACGGGCGAGAGGGGGGCATTGACGTCAGAGCCTCGGGCGAGTACGGTCGTGCTTCCTGGATCGCTGGTGCCGCAACGAGCCATTTGTTACAAGTGTTCCTACAGTTACTACTGGCGCCGGTCGCATTCGTTAGTAAAAATTGTTGGTTGTTACGAGTGTGTTTTGTTTTTCTCAAAAGTGCTGAGATGGAATTGTAGGTGAGATTTTTACCGACTTTCTGGTGTGGCTTTGAGCCATAAATTCCCTATAGTTTTGAAGCTATCCTAAAATTAGTCTAGCTTTGAAACGACCAAGAATTTTCGCCTCAAAATTACCCCAAAATATCGGTAAAAATTTCACCTACAATTCCATCTCAGCACTTTTGAGAAAAACAAAACACATTCGTTACAATCAACAATACTAGTTGTAAGCGACGGGTATTTCTGGCGCGTTGCATAAGCAGCCTTAAGTAAAAAATATTAATACAAGAAAACTGTAACTGGCATGAATTAAATATGAATCACGCCGACCAAAATGGTAAAAAAATGTAAAAAAAAAATTTCATTTCTCATACTCCGAAAGCGTGTTGAAAGCATGGACGTAATATTATATACCTACTATTGAAAGTAGGTAAAACTTTCGGACGTATGGAAAATCGCTTTCACTGACAGCTGTCATGTCAAATAATGGCTCCGCACGGCTTGTGGTTATAGTCAGTATCAGTAGGTATCATTACACATAGGGAACTTCAAAAACCTAACCTTGCTTCACTATCACTACATAGTATAAAATAAAGTCACTTTTCGCCGTCCTATATCCCTTTGTATGCTTAGATCTTTAAAACTACGCAACGGATTTTGATGCGGTTTTTTTTAATGGATAGAGTGATTCAAGAGGTAGGTTTATATGTATAATTACATGCATAATACAGCCGTGCGAAGCCGATACTTTTTATCCTGATATTCCTACGGGATCGGGAGTTACGCGGGTGAAACTGCAGAACGATGCTAGTTGCTATTATAAATGATTAGTTATGTGTATACATACCTATTCGTCGATAAGTATATACAATTATACATGCCATTTTTTCGTAAAATGTCGAAAACGATTAGATAAAACTAAATCAACAAAGTGACCCTAAGTTCAAGTTTAGTTACGTTTTATACGTTTTTTTTCTTAGAAATAGATTAGGTAGTATAAAATTATAAACACTTCATAGTATAAAAATATAAAGTCACTTTTTGCCGTCCCTATGTCCCTATTTCCCTTTGTATGCTTAGATCTTTAAAACTACGCAATGGATTTTGATGCGGTTTTTTTTAATGGATAGAGTGATTCAAGAGGAAGGTTTATATGTGTAATACATGCATAATATAGCCGTGCGAAGCCGGGGCGGGTCGCTAGCGTTCTTTAAATGCGATGCGCTATGATCATTGTTAAATTGTACCTACTCGTTTTCGATTATCGCCGCGTGTTCATTGACCCGCGCAATGCAGTATAAAACTATTATGCTATAAACTATAAAAGAATATTCGCTTGCATTGTCGCCTAGCAGTTATACGGTGATACGGGAGAATCAAAGACGGATAACTGGGGACATAATTTATTAAACTAGGAGTGAAGCTAAGTTATAAACAAAATGAGAAACTATGAGATAAATCTATATTAGAACTAGAATTAGGTTTAATTAAAATTATAGTAATAAGGTTTAAGTTTTAAGTTAAGCTAAGGTTTAGAATTAAGTGCTAGTTTTAGGTTATAATGAGTTTTTATAAGTAAGGTGAATCTAGGATTTTAAAGGTCTGAGAGAGCATCGACTTCCCGTAAGATCGGGTCGTTTTACAGCGGGGTTTGTGCCGCGCCGGTACTAGTTAAGATGGCATTTAAGATGAAGTAGCGGTACCGTCTCTATGAGTTCATAGCATCACAGGTAAAATAGATAGGAGAGGACTCAGCTCAAAGCGATTTAGCAGTGCGGCCGGTTGATGAGGTGTTCGGTTGATGTCGGTGGCATCAAGAGGGTGTCCTTCTCCAAGTGTCCTCGGACCTCAACGGGTGCCTCTCTGTCATGGTTAGGAACACTCCCGCAATACCAACGTCCAAGTTGTTGTTGTCGGTGGAGATAATAATCCGAGCCTCGCTCCCTGAAAATATCCAGTGTGAACGGTAAACAGACGGACCAGGCCTCCTCGTTCTGTAAGTCATCGCCGACAGCGTCAGAGTCCAAGATTTAACTAAGTGCTGACCTTGGCGATGGCTTACAAAACGACAGGGCTAGTTGTTAAAACAATAGTTTATAGCTAACTAGAAAATTAGAAATTAAAATTACAAATATTTAATTTTAAATCAAGATTACAGCATTACAATAGTATGCAGCAATAAAGGGGGCTACTGTTTAGCACAGTAACAACGATGTTGGAGTTTTAGGTTATTAAGGAAAACAACGTGTGTCGAGTGAAAGTTCACGCGATCGCAGGTCGCGCGTTTTCCTATTTAGAAGTTGATAAATAATAATTAAAACAGGCAGGCTTTTAGGGAAGAATTAAGCCATTCGACTTACAGGAGGCAGGAAGAGAAACGAGGTGCGTTGCGGCTTCGTTGATTCACTGTACTATGTTAAATTTAGAATTAGTCGGAAACAAATTAAGTAAAACAACTCACCTGATATTAGGGAATACGTTGTACAGAACGACAGAAATAGTTCAAGGGTTGCTATCGCAATTTTTGGGGAACGATTTCCAAATTTATTAATTTTTCTTAAAGGCGTAGTCATTCGCAGACAACGGCCCACCCAAAAAGAGAAGCAAGGTGAAAGTCTTGTATCCCGCCTAGGAAATACGTCATCTGACAGCTGTTCCACAGACTAAATATTTTGTTAGATCTTAGTTTATACTTATTGCTTTTAATGTGTAGTTATTAATTAAATGTTTATGTTTATGTATTGAGCTAGATTTAATACATTAAAACAATTTATAAATTGTTTTATTGTAGAATTTTTAATTAATTATGTGATCGCGAATCAGCTCCATCTGTACGGTGGGAAGTGACCGCGGAAATGGGTTTTAAAAGGTCAAGTGCGAGTTGCAAGGCTCTAGAACCTTCGATGGTTACGCTACTCTAGCATTAAGGGCCTGCAGTTTAGTGAAACAGTTATTAAATTAAAGATTTTAATTTATAATATTGTTTTATTGAATAGTTGTATCAATTCCCTTATTACACAGCCTAATAATGTGATATAGGTTTTAAAATATTATTTATTAGCGCGCCATCTCTCGAGTTTGAACGGCGTTATTACATAGTAATTGAAGGTGGACTATCAACCTTGGCCCGTTCAAATAGTGTGACTTCTTGATGAGAGAGGTCGCTGGGTGTCTCAAAATGAACCGATTACTCCGATTAAAAGTTTATTTAGTTCAGGGACCGAAAAACCGATATTTTAGGATACTTGAAATTCAGATACCCTTATGCAAAGATATCTTAATTTAAAATAGAATTACGGTACCCAAAAATAATGATATCGCAAAATTTTGGTATCTAAAAATAAATGGTTTATGAACCGTTCATGAACAGTATTTTTGAGATGTTTGTAAAAATGGCAACGTCGCTTTTTCGTTCGACTGAATCTAGCAATTTACATCTAGTGCAGCTCCTAGTCCTAACAAAAATCAGTTTTATGGTCCCATCGTAAAGAAAGCATGAAACTTGGCATGAACGTAGCTGTCATATATGTGCTTCAATTTCGATATGGAAGCACGTCGAGAAATTATTGTTTCCCCCCTTTTCCCCCCCTTTTTGTGCCAAATTAGAGTTTTTTGCATTTTGTATGAAAACGGTTCAAACTACAACCAAACTGTCAATGAGCAATATGATCCTCATTAAACTCACTACAACAATCTCCTTGGAACTATGTAGATCGGACTTATAGTTTAGAAGCTGTAAGTGATTTTAACGCCCCCTCGACCCTGTTTTGTATCAACCCTAATGAGTTTTTTGATTTTATTATAAAAACGATTAGAGCCACATCAAAACTGTCAATGACCAATTTGTTCTTCATTAAATTCTCTATAATAATTGTCTTGGAAGTATGTTGATAGGACTTATAATTTTCGAAATATGCTTACTTTTCTTTCAATTCGGTCAGTAAAAATGGACACAAAAACGCTATACATCGAAAAAAAAATATATATTTTTAATATGTTATTAGACCCTCCGAGAGTAGTCTATTCCTGAGTTGTCATCCTTGAAAACCCTGGGCTTCTCCTATGGTGCTACGTTATTCTGGCACGTGTTTTAGTTTTTTAGGAAAAACTACCCCTTGAAAGCGTTTTCCAGGTATGTTTGTTTATTAACTTCTCAACTGGCCTACAAACCCCCGAGCGGTTTTTCGGCCGAAACGCTACACTGGCCAAAACCGCTCGGGGGTTTCGGGCGTATTTTGATGTTTACGTCTAATGAATGAATGTATGTCAAGGTCAAGTATAGCCAACCTATTCTGGGATGTACATGAGTTGCATATAAAACCATACTACTTAATTTGGTAAGGTTATAATCGTTCAATGTCAATGTCACTTCGATCAATTGCCTCTGACGGCCATGTTTGTTTGTTTTTGTTTTGGACAGTGCGCGTTTCGACTTAATTAATATTGTTTTCATTTGTTTTATGTGTTGTGTTTTGTGATAAAACAACGCCTGGGTAACTAGATCACCTCACTTTGTATTATTAACTCATAAATTTCGCAGGAGATATTAGTTTCTTTAGGATTTTTTTTTGCAATTTTTTTGCAAGTGCATTTTGCAAATTTGCACTTCACTCTGCAATTACTCACATTATTTGTTCAAGTACTAATATTTAAACTATGTCATCTAAATAGGAAATTTCATTCTGAATGCAGAAAGGTATCAATGTTATGAATTAGTCAAACCAAAATTAATTTATATGCATAAACGGGTCTGCCCCCTTCAAGCGGCCATTTTTTTTCGACTTGGCCAGTCAACGGCTACTTTCTGCTCCGAAAAGAAAATCGCTCGGGGGTTTGTAGGCCAGTTGAGAAGTTAATTGTCAATTTCATAGTCTAGGTCGTTTTTAATACAGAAATTTTAAAAATAACTATTCAGAATAATGTTTTCATCATTAAACAAAATTCAACTTTAAGAAACCGTAAACTATTTCTTTGTTTCTGAGAAAACTAGTCCTATAGGAGAAGTAATAGTCCTATAGGAAAAACTATTAGAAATACATTTGTAGATACTAAAATCACCTTCAATTTGATTTCAAAGTGGTGCTGCTAGGATTGACAGTTTTTTCAGAAACAAAGAAATAGTTTACCGTTTCTTAAAGTTGAATTTTTAATGATGAAAACATTATTCTGAATAGTTATTTTTAAAATTTCTGTATTAAAAACGACCTAGACTATGAAATTGACAATTAATAAACAAACATACACGTGCACGGCAGAGATTACGTTTAACCCTTTCTAATGACATATGTAAAAGAGAGAAAGGATTTTCGCGTAGAATTGGCAACGCGCAAGAAGACACTTTTAGGGTTTAATATTCGGGTATCCGCTTACGATTTTGGGTACCCGAAACTAGTGGTACCGCAATTTATAGATATCATTATTTGTGGTACTTAAATGCAAAGTAAGCGTTCGAGTATCACTTAAAAATACCGATCAAAACCGCTTATTGAGATACCATTTCGGTCCCTGATTTAGTTATTAATTACAAGGGTAAGGGCGTCGTATTACGACGAAATGTAACCACTACGTTACAGCATTTGGTCTTGGGTTACCAGATCCAAAAATAAAATTTCCGAACAAAATCCCTGACTTAGCATTATTATTTCTTGACGTTACCTTTTTACACACACGAGCCAACATAACGCGATGTATGAAATGCGTGGACAACGAGCTATAGGCCCGCATATAATATGCTATGGAAAAACACCTCTAGTGCCGATTATTACAAGACTGTTAGAAATATATAAATAAAATATAATAAATATTGCAGGACATTCCACACATCGCCACCTAGCCCCAAGCTAACTAGACTTGTATTATGGGTGCTAGACAACGGTTAAACTACTTATACTTTTGTAAATTTATACTTACTTGTACTTGTATACGGGCTGTTTTCCGCGATTAGACCCTTTTTAATTGGGTCCTTTTTGCGTGAGGATGGAGTAGGCTTGCCTAGTAGGGTGGAGCGAAAAAACTTTTTTTTTAAATTCGATTTTCCTGTATTGTTAATTAATGACCCGTTGTCTTAGGAGTGTTCATGCAAAATTTCAGCTTTCTAACTTAATATCTTGAGGTGGCGCACTAGACTTTAAGATTGGAACAAAGGGCATTTTTGCGTTACCAATAGAGCTAATGTAAGATTATAATTACCATCTTTATGAACAATATTATTACTCAATATTACTATTACAAGTAATAACTTTATCAATGCGTAATAAATCATTATAAAAAATATATCGTAATGCCCTAAATCAGAATTCTCAGAAACATCTTTTTTGACGGAAATAGTAAATTTTGGTGTTATACTGTGGTATGTCTTGCCTGGCTTTTATTCTGGGAATGAATGAAACCATACCTAGCTTCGGGTCCACAAACAGACTACGAAGCCTCTGATGCAAGCTTGACACATCTCTGTACTGCCTGAGTGTGGTTAGGATACTTTTAATGTCAATTAAATTACTTCCTAGAGAAATGATTGCCATAATTTCGGTGTCCCTATATTTTAATACATCGGAGGTTCTATTAACTTCTATTTCACCAAATCTACTGCAACCATCTTAAAATAGTGTTAAAGACATGATTTGGAACATATTTACAAGAAAATATTGACTTGATATCAAACAAAGTTGGTGCGTAGCAACTTTCATGGTGAAAGTAGCTAGGTTCCTTCTAGTTATGTGTCAATTCAGCTGTTCCATTAAACAAACGAAGAATCCTATTTGCGCAAGTCAATCATCAAGAATAGACCACCTTTCCTAGGCTTTTGTTAACTAAGGTTTTGAGACTGTACCAGCAGAAATAGCAGAACACTCTGAAACAGATATTTCTGATTGGTGCTTCACAAATCAGTGTTTAAATCCGGGAAAGATAGAGATCGGAGGTGCAAATGGGTTCAAATCCTATATTTTGAAGTCGAGACACTTGTCGAGCTTTTTTCTAAGCTATCAGTAAAGCTATTAGGGCATGTTGTGGTACTAGTCGAGTCTAGATAATGAATGGCATGCAGATAATTGACAATTGACATTAATAAATACCAAAAACATTGAAAACGCGGCTTCAGTTGTTTTTCTGGTAAAAATTGACTATATTTTTGTGTCTGATGTTCACAGCGGTACCATCGCATCCAATCACCACCAAAAAATAACAATATTCAAAAGTCCTGTGATGAAAGTTTCACGGTAGAGTTTTTGAAGAAAATTTCCTAAAGTGTGACATTTCTCAACATTGATGTATAGAATTTTATTGGACCGCAATGCACTCACGTCTTAGATAAGACATCGAAGAAAGTAAAACCCGTATTTTTACTGTAAAAAGTTTCGAAATTAGTTAAATTTGCGAGTAGAATATAAAAGTCAAAAAGTAAATTTTGTATAAACTACCTTCTAAGTGCGCCACCTGAAGATAAAGTCGTAGACTTTTGATTTTTTGTCTGAATGAAGCTTTTTCATAGGGTCATCGATTAACAATACAGGAGATTTTAAAAAAAGAAAAACAAAAATTTTTGGCCTGTTTCGCTCCACCCTATTATACAGGGTGTCCCGTAATGAATGGCCAAGCGGTCATCTACGGATAGAGGACACTGTGCACTGTGCGCTGTGTGCTGTCTGTGATAGAAAAACGTTATATTCTTATGAAAGTCTCTCGGTTTGCGAAATATCCGCCATTTTAAAATATTAAAAATTTCACTCCGTTCTCTATGTTTTGTGATGCCAAAACTGCAAATGAAGGAATTATCCCAATCTGTTTTAGATAGTATTCCAGAATAAATGTGCTATCGAATGCCAACAATATTTTTTTATGACACATTGAAAGTTTTTTTAAACTAAGATTTAACTCAAACTTCATGGTTTTTTAATTTTTTAACCTGAACTTTAATCTTTCCCGGTGTAAAAAAAAATGTATGGTCACCCAAGTGCCAAATAAAAAAAAACTTGCCTATTTTACTGAGATTCTGAAATGGTATAATATGTGGTATTGCCAGCATTCATTTGCATGAATGCGTTGTGGTTTTGCTTTATTTAGAATACCTAGCATTTTCCCGCATAAATATAGGTAGCGGCACGTAAGTTTAGCGCTGAGCGAAATGTAGAGGGGATAGCTGCGCATGGGTACAGTCACGAACATTAAGTATTACTTTAATTAGTACCTATAACTAAAAAAAAATACGAACATATTTAAATAAATATAGTAGGTACTTAAGTCTATCACTAACCGAAACGTGGAAGATATATTAGGTACTGTCGCGCGCGCAAACATTAATGAATAGTTAATGTTAAAGTTTTGTATAGCTTGTAACAGGTTGTTTTACTATTCAAGATTAACCTCTTTTTTATTTAAATCAGGAAATGAAATAAACGACTTCCATACAAAGTTGATCATGTGACAAAGTGGATATGTTTATAGGGGGTAGGAAATAATAATACATTCGAAATAATATTGTAATCGAATTTGTCAATTTTTGTTTAATACATGAACGGCAATAACAATACACTTTAGAACGCGACTGTACAGTCAGAAGTCCGCGGAGCGTCGTATCGGTGGCGGGGGACGGAATACGATAGGCTACCAACCGGCGCAACGCACACGCACCCTTCGTCCCTCTAGCACCCCTGTGATACCTATTTTTTTACTTCTGCGCAATAACGGTCAGCGCTAAACTTACGTGCCGCTACTTGTACTATTAGTTTTCGTTGTAAGTTATAATAACAAAATAGATACGGCACTGTTGTAATAAACATGTCGAGTGTTGGTACAGTTAACTAATGTAATGAACATATATAATATTTGTTTCTTTCTTTGTATCTATTTCTTTATTTTATGTTGTTTATATTTGTATGTTTTTATGTATTACTATGTGTCTCGAGTGGCTTGAAATAAAACTATTTTATTTATTTATTTTTTATTAAACATAAACGATGCCTAAACATATCGCTTTGAACAATTGCTGGTTCTTTAACCAAAGACCAAATGCAAGCGAATATCCTCCCATAGCTCAGTAAATGACCAAGCGATCGGAGCTGCACTCTTGAACGTTCGCTGAATAAATCGAAGAGTTCACGATGTCCACTGGAATCCCATGTTGTCTCACCTAAAACAAACACAATAAATGAACTTTAAAAAACAGAAACAAAAAACTTGAGAGGTGTCAAGGGACACCCGGATGGAACGACCTTCCTTTCGATTAATTAGTGAAGGAATTGTAATAAATTTTCTTTGTAAGTAATCGTCGCGACACGACACTGTTCAATGCAAAATAGAAAGACGAAACGAAAAGATATTGCTGTTTTAAGTTTGACAGCTGTCAGTTGAAATGTAGTCCTCGACGAGACCTATCAATTCCCTAAAGAAAAACCAGCCTAGGACCAATAGCTGCAGAGATATAGCTGTTTTAATTTTGACAGCTGTCAGTTGAAATGTAGTCCTCGACGAGACCTATCACTTCCCTAAAGAAAAACCAGCCTAGGACCAATAGCTGCAGAGATATAGCTGTTTTAATTTTGACAGCTGTCAGTTGAAATGTAGTCCACGACGAGACCTATCACTTCCCTAAAGAAAAACCAGCCTAGGACCAATAGCTGCAGAGATATAGCTGTTTTAATTTTGACAGCCGTCAGTTGAAATGTAGTCCTAGACAAGACCTATCACTTCCCTAAAGAAAAACCAGCCTAGGACCAATAGCTGCAGAGATATAGCTGTTTTAATTTTGACAGCTGTCAGTTGAAATGTAGTCCTCGACGAGACCTATCACTTCCCTAAAGAAAAACCAGCCTAGGACCAATAGCTGCAGAGATATAGCTGTTTTAATTTTGACAGCTGTCAGTTGAAATGTAGTCCACGACGAGACCTATCACTTCCCTAAAGAAAAACCAGCCTAGGACCAATAGCTGCAGAGATATAGCTGTTTTAATTTTGACAGCCGTCAGTTGAAATGTAGTCCTAGACAAGACCTATCACTTCCCTAAAGAAAAACCAGCCTAGGACCAATAGCTGCAGAGATATAGCTGTTTTAATTTTGACAGCTGTCAGTTGAAATGTAGTCCTCGACGAGACCTATCACTTCCCTAAAGAAAAACCAGCCTAGGACCAATAGCTGCAGAGATATAGCTGTTTTAATTTTAACAGCCGTCAGTTGAAATGTAGTCCTCGACGAGACCTATCACTTCCCTAAAGAAAAACCAGCCTAGGACCAATAGCTGCAGAGATATAGCTGTTTTAATTTTGACAGCTGTCAGTTGAAACGTAGTCCTCGACGACACCTATCACTTCCATAGAGAAACACCAGTCTAGGACCAATAGCTGCAGAGATATAGCTTTTTTAAGTTTGACAGCTGTCAAAGTAGTGTCGTTACAAAAGTGTCGTTACAACTTTTGATCTTATTTTTTTCCGTCCGGCCCCCTTGCGCAACGCGCGATAAGGAACTATCGTTCCAAAAATAGTTGTCTGTAAAGTCGGTTTACGAACGATAATTTTACGTGATAACGTCATAAGAAACCGATGAAAAATTGAATTTCATTTTTCTTTTTCTTTAAGTCAAACGATAACCTATTTATTATTAACTAGCTGCTCCCCGTGGTTTCACCCGCGTAAGTCTCGATCCCGTGGGAATATCAAAATAAAAAGTAGTCTATGGCCTTCCTCGATAAATGGACTATCCTAAGACAGAAAGAACCAGTAGTTCCTGAGATTAGCGCGTTCAAACAAACTAACTCTTCAGCTTTTTTGATGTGAAACATCTATAGCCGCACGTAAAACCGATTTCTGGCGTGGCGACGCATGCCGCGGACGCTATATGATGGTATATATATATAATATACAGTCTATATGCAGTAGTGTGTACACACCGTAATCGACTGTGCGATTCTATCACAATGTGTTCTTTTCTGCATATTACTTATACAAAATAATGTCGATGTTTCACATCTGTCAGGCGTCCCGTGACGGCTCACATTATTTTATATTTTAGTTATTAAGAGGAAAGGGTACCGGGAGCTTTCTCCTTACAAATATTACAAACGTAGTCGACTGTTTTCTACCTGGATAATGACACTAGCTAGAGCAAATATTTTTGTTGCATAAAATTGCTCCTTTATCATTTTGCTCTATTAACATTTTGCTTTTTTAACATTTTGCTCTTTTACCATTTTGCGCTTTTGTCATTATTTGCCTGAACGAAAACTTGTAACTGCCATGACCATGCCCTTATTTTTTATTTTTTTTAATGTACCCGCGTGCGAATTTATACTTCCGTCTGTTTGTCTGCCTGTCCGTCTGTCCTTCAGTCCGTCCGTCCGTCTGATATTTATTTTGCACGCAGTTTCAACCTGTTACTTTAGTGTTACAGTGATGCGCGCGCATTTTTAAATTTCACTCTCATAATTTTTTCATAACTCACCTAAAGAAGTATAACTTCAAAAAATATTGTGATTTGAAGTTATATTTTTGGAGTTTACCTCCTTAAGAATCGATTTTCATATATAAGGCGCCCGGTATGAGAAAAATGTAAGGGGCGAAATCTACTGATGAATGACCTCGTTACGTTTTTAGTGCGCAACCTATTTATTTATTTATTTTTAGGAGAACCAACAGCTATAACTTAAATATAAACATAAAAATAATAGAAACAGAGAGCCAATTAGAGGTTCCCACGCATAAGAAAACAAACATAAACCAAAAGAAAAACAGTGTGAGAAAACAAACAACACGCTCTTAAATAACCATCGTACAAGTACATTATGTAACAGAATAATAAAAAATAAAAATAAAAACTAGCAACTATCAAAAAACATACAACTCAACCGCCGCCTCGCCGAGGCAACACCAGAACAGAACATGTCCAAGTTAGCAACGTCACACAGATCATTGAAGGTAGTACACGCCCGCAGCAGATACGTATTCTGTCTATAATTAGTGATAGCTCGCGGAACGCACAAGGGTTTCATCGAGCATTTCGAGCGAGCTATTCTGCGCACTTTTCACTTTTCAATGTGTGTGTGACTAGTTGACCGAACGAGCGAAGCGAGAGAGGTCTAGTGGCGAGACGGTCGGTCGGTTGTACCTATGTATCTATGTATGTTTGTTCGACGATAACTTGAGTACCGTGGCTCTGATCTTCATGATTTTTGGTATACGAGTAGTTGAGGCCCATAGAATTTTTAAGTTCGAACATGAGAGGGATCGGTTAGGGGGCTACGGAGATAGGGGGTGCAAAAGGGGATTTACCTTTATAAAAGGCAAATAATTAAAGCCTTGTTTTGAATTTAAAACTTCAAAAATGACAACAAAGAGAATATAAAACATAGATAAAACTCTCTGATAAAACTACGTAAGAAATGACAAAGTCAGGTTTTTATTCTGTCATTGTTGAAAAGAATATGATTCACAGAACCATAGAAATCCATGTTTGTATACCTTCTCAAAACATCTTCAATATCTTCGTGATATTTTGATTAAAATAGATGATTCATATAAATTTGTTCATCCCAAATAAATTCAAATATTCGCGTAAAAGTTGATAGTGTAAAGTTATGCACGGAAGGTGTAATTTTACTTCTATAATCCATAAACCAATTCTACTGTCATGTTTGTTCCCGATGGCCTATAAAGAAGCTAATGCTGGAACCAGCTATTCCAGATCAGCTGAAAGGAAACCAAGGCGATAACTGGACAACCCTACCATGGTTGACGTCGTCTGGGCCACTCAAGTTGTAGGTATCAACGATCATCCAATGATCGTAATGTATTAAGGGATGTACTTGTGTGAAGACATGCTGAAGACTGTGGTTTTTATAAAGTTTATATTCTACTTTCTCCTAAATTCGTTTGCTTCCTCTGTTTGCTTCAGTGCTAGCCGACAGAAAGATTTTAAATAATAAGCTTGTCTTTTTATTATTTTTATTTACTTATAACAGGACATAAGTCTCAAACTTCTGTCTCCCTTTTTTTTCTTTTTCGTTTTAAGATCACGATGAGTACATAGGAACCATGCCATGAGGTACATAGGTATTAAAGAATTGAGTGTTTAGTCTGATGATAAAAACCCTGATGAGAAAGGTAACCAATAACCATAATAAGAACTTATCTTCTGAGCAAGATATTAATATCATGTTGGACTCGTTTAAATCACCTTGAAAAGTAGATACCCTTGGTACTGAAGAATCATCTGATATCTGGAATTAGGTGATAGAACACAGAACCGGAGAAGGGCTTTACCTCGCCATGACGCCGAGTGGCGTGACATGGCCGGCTACGTATTCATGGCTTATTCTATTAACCCTAGGTCGGTAAAATATACATTTTACTGGCTACTGTGGCTACGACAGGACGCCATCGTGCCAGAGTATCCGAGTAAGTGAGTACACGTGTATACGTGTAAGATGCGCCTAGGTAGGTACTCTAGGTACTGAAAAATAAGCTGATATCTTTGGTCTGGTGATGGAGCCGGAAGAAGGCTATAGGAACTTATGTCCTAGACAAGAAAGGCCTATCGCGTTTGGACTCATAAAGTCGTCTTGAGGATTAGGTACTCTAGGTATCTACTGAAGAATCAGCTGATATTTGGTTTCTGGCGATAGAGCTATCGTATTTTATGCAAGATGTGGGCTATTTCCGTTTCGACAGATTTTCGTTCCGTCAGTTATTTGTGTCGACAGCATAAATTCCGACGAAACGGCATGCGACAGTTCCTAGATGGGATGAGTCTATAAGCAAGATAGGCCTTTCGCGTTTGGACTCGTTAAAATCGTCTCGATTTAGCCAGAAGGAGGCATAGGAGCTTTTTAAACTCATACAATTTGTATTTCAAGTTGTTATTATCCCGTTAAACACGTGAAATAAAAAAATACGCGATTAAAATGATAAGCACCTATCATTTAAATTAGATAGATCTATCGTATTTTGAATCTTTCGTCGTTATATCATTTTAGTACCTACCTACCTACTTTACGCTAAGTAGC
The DNA here is from genome assembly GCA_907269075.1 of Idaea aversata. NCBI lineage: Eukaryota > Metazoa > Arthropoda > Insecta > Lepidoptera > Geometridae > Idaea > Idaea aversata. The sequence goes on from OU026083.1 coordinate 2,746,877, forward strand.
GATTTAAAAAAAAATGTCGTGAGTTCTCAGTTCGGGGCGAACTACTAGTATACTTGTGTTTAACCGACATATTGTATATATAAACATGTGTGCTTTGTATTTATTAGATATTTAATTGGAACGATAGTTCCTTATTGCGCGTTGTGAAAGGGGCTAGACGGAAAAAATTCTCACGTAAAGTTGTAACGACACTTTTTGCTATAGTAAGCTATTGTAAGCCGTGCGGCGTGCGCATGTTTCTCTGTCTGTTTCTCTCCCTCTTATAGAAAGCAAGCCAGATATTTTAATTAAAAAAAAAAAAAAAAATTATATAAGTATATTTATATATAAATATATATTATACAGTGGATTCTCGGTAACTCGAACATCGTTAAGTCAAAATCCTCAGTAACTCGAAAAAAAATTGCTTTTCCTTCCGCTAAATTTTTGTGTCTGTTCAGACAATCGGTCTGAAGTAAACTCCGATCGTGCGTCGGAGCTGACACACACACTTTTTTTTCTTCTTCTTCGTTTCTTGTTCGTTTTATGTTTCTTCTCTACTTTAAGAGACATAAAAATAAACTTACATGTTTAATGCAGCCCATGAATCCGCTTGTAACGCCGACGCCGTCATTTATAACGGTTCTCTCGTCGACACCTCCGATGAATAACGATGTTTTTATTTTTAAATCCTGTATAAAAATAAATAAATAAATAAATCAATCAATATTGCAGACATTCCACACATCGCCATCTAGCCCCAAGCTAAGTACCTAGACTTGTGTTATGGGTGCTAGGCAACGGATATACTACTTATATACTTTTCTTTTGTAAATATATACTTATAATACATAGAAACAACCAGACCACAAACAAATATCTCAACATAAATACTTGTCTGTGGCGGGAATCGAACCCGCAACCCTGTGTTTGGCAGTCCGGCATGGTGACCATTGTGCCAACTGGGTCGTCACTCTTACTCATACTCCGAAAGTAGGTCTAAATATGCCTGAAGAGCGTGTAGAAACTAAAACTTCCAGCTCTAGGGCTTTTCGCTTTCACTGACAGCTGTCATGTCAAATTATGGCTTCGCACGACTTGTGCAATGTGCTTAGAGCCAATATCAGTATCATTATACATTAGGAACTTCAAAACCTGACCTCCTTGCTTTAGGTAGCACCAAAGAATAACACTACATGTATATAATCTCTTTGGTCCTAACCTTGTAAGAGGATCAGGTAGTATAGAGTCTCTTATCCAATCTCGTTGTTAGGGAGAATTTTATGGATTATTCGTAATGAAAAGCACAGTGTTTACCTCGGGTGAAAGACTCATTAAGTCCCTCGAACTATTAGCGCACTCGCTACGCTCGGGCGCCAAACTCCGTCTCGTGACTTGTAATGAGTGACTTTCACACCTAGGGTAACAAAGTACTATTTCATTACTCATACTCCGAAAGTAGGTGTAAAGGTGCCTGAAGAGCGTGTAGAAAGAAAAACTTTCAGCCCTAGGGAAAATCGCTTTCACTGATAGCTGTCATGTCAAATTATGGCTTCGCACGGCTTGTGCCAGTATCAGTATCATTACGCATTAGGAACTTCAAAAACCTAACCTCCTTGCTTTAAGTGACACCAAAGAATAACACTACATGTATATAACCTCTTTGGTCCCAACCTTGTACGAGGATCAGGTAGTATGGAGTATCTCATTCACTTTCGTTGTTAGGAAGAATTTTATGTAATATTCGTAAAGAAAAGCACAGTGTTTACCTCGGGTGAAAGACTCATTATGTCCCTCGAACTATTAGCGTTCTCCGTCTCCGTCTAGGGACTTTAATGAGTGACTTTCGCACCTAGGGTAACAATGTACTAGGTATTACTTTATTATATGTGCTTAGGAAGCGTGTATGCTAATAAAAAAAAACATGTAAGTCGAGTTGTCAATGTATTCACGCCAGGCACGGTATTTATTTATTACTATTATTTGTCTGTTATACGTCCTGTATTACGGGTCTATGGAGCCCCGGACCTTTGGAAGGCGTGCGTGGAGCCGAAGCCAACACGTAGAGGCCCTTTACAATAACAAGTTTAATAGCAAACAATGGGGTGGATTCTAAACTGGCGATTATCCCTGTCTACACTATAAAGTGGAACCAAGGACAACCTCCGGTTTGGATGAAACTATTGATAATCTACAGGACAAAACTACTTGAGCTATTGTGATGGGATGGTAGTGGACTAGATACTGGGGAACTATGGATACTATGGTACCTGCCGTAACAATGTCCAATAAACACGTAAAAATGGCAGGCTCGCCAACTCTCAGACTGGGCCACCCTAATTAGCCGAGTAAATTACAGCAAGGGGCAACAGGAACGTGAGTGGCTTGAAGGATGGAGAGGCCTTACTGGATTTTAAGTCATCGCTGGTAGTCCGAGCGAGCGGGCCAACTCATCACTGACGTTCGGCATCCATCCTTCGAGTATTTCTACTCATGCGACTCCACTCTAGACGGCCGGTGAAGGCAAGCCAGAGGCGGGGGACCGCTTCCTCGTCAATATTCACTCCGACCGGCTGGTCGGCTTGCCTTGGTTGGCTAACCAAGGCAAGCCGGAGATGAGGAACGGTGACTTCCCCCTGGAGAAATCGGGACCGCGGGGTCGTTACTCCCCTTCATCTCGCTTCAAAGTGCCCTGCGGGCTATTATTATTATTTTTTAATTATTTTTTTCACTTGATAACGTCATGAGAGAAACCGACGATTTTTATTTTTTCATTTTTTTATTTCCTATTTTCTTTTTTTTTTCATTTATTTAAGTCTTCTATTCGTCACTCGTCACCATTACACAAGACCAGATGAGCGATAATATTATTAAACAATATATTGTTTTATATTGCTGCGTGGTGTGTGACGTCACTGGAACGTGACAATGGGAACGTGACAATGACGTCACACAATGGGTACGTGACAATGACGTCGCACAATGGGGGGGGGCGGGGGGGGGAAAGGAGGACAATGACATCACACAATATTACCGTGACACTTTTTTGTGAATGAAGGTGTTCCATCAATTTAATAGACGTTACGTCACGTCATAAACTCACAGAGTCAAAACTCCTGCCCTCAGCTAGTAGACGTTCGGATTTGTCTTCATAATCGATGACCAGAGAGACAGTTGACTCGAGACATGTGATTTGAACGTCTGTCCATTCGTTGGATGGCAGAGTGGTGTTGCTGGTGAGAACCACTGGAGTTCTATCTGTTGACAAGTTATTTACTAGATGAGGCCCGCGGTTTCACCCGCGTAAGTCCTGATCTCGCGGGAATTTCAAGGTCTAAAGTCCCTTCTCCTTCCTGAAACTACCACGATGCCGATTTTCATTCAAATCGGTCCAATGGTTTCGGAGATGACCCCCTACAACCTTTCAAACTCGCAAGATTGACCTCTTTATTATATTAGTATAGACTAGTAGCGCCCCGCGGTGTCACTCGCATAAGTCCCGATGCCGAGGAGGGAATATCGTGATAAAAAGAAGCCTTCCTCGATAAATGGACTATCTAACACCAAAAGACTTTTTCAATTCGAACCAGTAGTTCCTGAGATTAGCGCGTTCAAACAAACAAACTCTTCAGCTTTATAATATTACTAGCGACCCGCCCCGGTTTTGCACGGCTATATTATGCATGTATTATACATATAAACCTTCCTCTTGAAACCATCTATAAAAAGGGATATAGGGACAGAGAAAGCGACTTTGTTTTATACTATGTAGTGATAGTGATAGTGTAGATAATAGGGGATTTATCAAATTAGCAGGTGTTATAGCAGTAGCAGCACGTAAACGAAATAAGTAATAAAAATTCAATTTACATTTCCTAAAATAACGGAACTCCAATTTTCCATTTCGAACAGCGAGCGAGGTGAATCCACCCCGTCCTCCAGCAGATTCAGCACCATACATAATAATTCCATCTGTGACTGGCTCAGTTACCTTTACTTTCATAAACACGTTTAGGGAATATGATGTATTCGGTAGTTTTAATGCTATATACGCGTTGCCATTGAAGGCTGGATACTCGATCGATTGTCTGACTTCGCAGCTGTGGACAATTTAGTGCTGGTAATCATCTTCTATCTTCTTCTTAAATAAAAAAATAAATATTGCAGGACATTCCACACATCGCCATCTAGCCCCAAGCTAAGTAACTAGACTTGTGTTATGGGTGCTAGACAACGGATATACTACTTATTTACTTTTCTTTTGTAAATATATACTTATAATACATAGAAACAACCAGACCACAGACAAATATCTAAGCCTAAATACTTGTCTGAGGCGGGAATCGAACCAGCAACCCTGTGTTTGACAGTCCGGCATGGTGACAATTGCGCCGACTGGGTCGTCAAATATATCTTCATAAACATATAAAATGCTTTGTCGAATAACTGACTGACTGACGGATCAACGCACAGCCTAAACCGCAGATCGTAGAGACCTGAGACTTGGAGGGTGTGTTCTTTGTATGACGAAGGTTTCCGATAACAAAGGATTTTCCGAAAATCTACCCCTTATGGGGGGGGGGGGAAAGGAGGGCAAAGTTTGTATGGACAACGTGATTCCTCGATCTACTTCAAATGCATAAACTTTCTTTCGACTGCTCCGATGACGAAGTCGCGTGCAAAAGCTAGTCTATATGTAAGGAGTCTCAGTAAAAGTACACTTTTTTATTTTAAAATAAATATTATTATTTTTATTGGGTTGTAAAGTAGACATGTACCGATTAAGTATGAAATAAAAAATTCGGTAAATGGCCCCCACGGCTCTACTGATCGTGTATCTAAGTATCTATTGATTTACAATTGATTTCTGAAATTCCGGAATGACGGTTTTTGATTTTTAAGTTGATGCTGACCTACCAGGCAATCATACATTAAACTCTTCATGAAAACATGTCATGAAATTTAAGTCGTTTGTTTCGTTTAAAACAATAAAAAATGGTTGTCTGTAAGTTTACGGACGATAATTTTACGTGATAACATCACGTCACAAGAAACCGATGAAAAATTGTTTTTCATTACTCATACTCCGAAAGTAGGTCTAAATATACCTGAAGAGCGTGTAGAAAATAAAATTTCCAGCCCTAGGGCTTTTCACTTTCACTGTCATGTCAAATTATGGATTCGCACAACTTGTGCAATCTGCATGTAGCCAGTATCAGTATCATTACGCATTAGGAACTTCAAAAACCTAACCTCCTTGCTTTTTTTTTTACACTAAAGAATAATAATTATGGCTTGGCACGGCTCATGCATACTGCCAGAGTTTAGTACTAAGTAACTATTTTTTCTTATTTTATTATGTTTTGTGTTATGTAAGTTTAATCATTAATGATTGTGTATTTTTTGTAAATAACATTTTCTAGACAAACCGTGTTACAAAAACTGTAAGTTAAATCTACGGACTTCGCGTCATTTCCCAATGTTAGATTAACTCATTAATAAAAACTTCTTCGGTAAGTACCGCCGTGTTTAAGTATTGAATACAAATAGCAGAAACCTAAAAAAACACTACATAATGTATAACCTCTTTGGTCCCAACCTTGTAAGAGGATCAGGTAGTAAGAGTACCTACTCATGTGGTAAGGAGTCTCATAGTCTCATTCACTCTCGTTGTTATGAAGAATTTTATGTATTATTCGTAATGAAAAGCACAGTGTTTACCTCGGGTGAAAGACTCATTAAGTCCCTCGAACTATTAGCGCCCTCGCTACGCTCGGGCGCCAAACTCCGTCTCGGGACTTGTAATGAGTGACTTTCACACCTAGGATAACAATGTATACTATTTTTTTTAAATGATATGTTTTTTTTTCATAGTAGGTAGGTAATTATATGTTTTTTTCCTTTAAGATTTCATTGATATTATAAGTTTTCTATTCGTCACTCGTCACCATAGCACAAGCCCAGATGAGCGATAGTATTATTAAACAATATAATAATATTGTTTTAAAGGACATGGCTGAAGCTGACCTGCGCTAACTTCAAGTCAACAATTGGCAAGAAATAGCGCAGGACAGGGAGCGATGGTAGACTCTCGTTTCGTACGCCAACATCCACTTTGGGTCGCTGAGCCAGCGGAGTAAGTAGTATATTGCTGCGTGCTGTGTGACGAATGGGAACGTGAAAATGACGTCAACTTTTTTGTGAATGCAGGTGGCAGTCACAAAAAAGTTGACATCCATCAATTCACTAGACGTTATCACGTTAAAAAAATCTCCGGACCCAAAAGATTGTAAATAATACTTACTATCGTCCAGTATGTGTGACGGGACAGGCACATTTGTATCCGTCAGTGGTATCGGTACATTTGCCCGTTCCGCAAACCCGAGACCGGCATTTCAAGTTATTATTACGGCAATATCTCCCGCAATTAGAACCTTCGAATCCGTTGCTGCAGAGGCATACGTATCCGCGTTCGTTACTCGCTTCCTGTAACATGAATAAAGGGGGTGTTTAACTCCTAATAAGTGTACAGAATGTCATAGAAAAATAGTTAGTTCTGACTAGATGGCGCATAAGAACATAGATAAAGGAGTGAATTTTTAAAAATGGCGGATATCTCGGAAACCGAGATACTTTCATAGAACATAACTTCCATTTTTCTGAACCGGCACAGTTTCCTCTATCTGTAGGTGCCCCTTATCCATTCATTACGGGACATCCTGTATAGGTATTGGTGGATTTCGTGTTTTGCTATTTTTTAATTTGATAATGTAGGGTAATTTACTATGCAAATACCAGCCTTCTTCCTATCAGCTCCTTTCCTTGTCTAACATGCACTGCACACGATGCAATCAGCTATCTTCGTTCATACATCACCTTGATTTGAACGACGCCTACCTACTACCATTTTTTTTGGTAATACGAATTCAAGTCTAAGCTAAGACGCACGCGCTGTTCCTGTGTTATAATTAAGAAGTGTTACGTGACCTTTTTCATAGACTTCAGCGATAGAACTGTGAATTTACTTGTGATTGCCAGCAAAGGACTCTAAAGGCGAACCCGAGGGAGGAAGCATCTACTGGTAAGTGTATGCATGTTCCCTACCCTTTTCCCGTCGTGACACAGCCTATTTTCATCGTCCATCTTTTATTGGTATTTTGCAAGTAGATTTTACTTTGTCTCGTTGAAGAATCGCAGAAATACAGTCCACATTATAACCTAGCCTATAGGTTTTCGAAAATCCACCTAAAACCAGCATTTTTATATAATTTCCCGCTCCAAAAACTGTGGAGTTTATTAGGCGCCTCCAGGTATATTATATGTCCTGTATCACGGAGCTATGGAGCCCCGGACCTTTGGAAGGCGTGCGTGAAGCCAACACGTAGATAGAGGCCCTTTACAACCAACGTCAACCTCCGCTTTAGATAAAACTATTGATAATCTACAGGACAAAACTACTTGAGCTATTGTGATGGCATGGTAATGGACTAGATACTGGGAAACTATGGATACTATGGCGCCTGCCATAACAATGTCCAATAAACAAGTTAAAATGGCAGGCGGAGACTCGCCAATCTAAGACTGGACCACCCTAATTAGCCGAGTAAATTACAGCAAGGGGCAACAGGAACGTGAGTGGCTGAAATATGGAGAGGCATCACTGGATTTTAAGTCATCGCTGGTAGTCCTAGCGAACAGGACAACTCATCACTGACGTTTGGCATCCATCTTTCAAGTTTTTCTACTTTTGCGACTCCACTCTGGATGGGGGGTGAAGGCAAGCCAGATCGAGGCGGAGGACTGCTACCTCGTCAATATTACCAGACCAGCCAAATAAGGCAAGCCAGAGATGAGGAACGGTGGCTTCTTCCTATATTATACCTATTATTACTATATTATGTATGTAGATTAGGATTTCTATTTTACCTGACAGACAGCATCGTTAAAACATTGATTAGGATTGCAGGTATCACAATCGTAGACTTCATGCTTCTTGATTGTGACTGATGATAACTGCTCTTTTCCTTCTACCTTAACGCTGCTGATGCAGCCGGCGAAACTAGCGATATAAACAAACAAAGAAAAATTAAAACTTAAAATCAACTGTTCCCTCAGTGGAATGCTGTAGAATATCCTGGATTTTGGTTAAATATTCGTAACTGCGCTCCGCGATTTCACCCGTAAGTCATGATAAAAAGTATGCTAGTTAATCCATGTCCATTAAAATCTATTATTGGATATTTCGATTTCACTGGAATTGGACACTATTTTGCGAGGAAAGTCGTGGCATACTTTACATCGAAGTCCAAATAGTAGAACCTTAGTAATCAACGACAAACTGCATTAGGTCGAGAAAACCCCGTTACGACACGAACTAAAACACAAACGTCACAGAATACATAGCGTGGCGCGGGTGAAACCGCGGGGTTTTTACCTCTGCTAGTTTTTATATATAAGTAACTAGCTGCGCCCCGCGATTTCACCCACATAAGTCCCGATCCCGTGGGAATATCAAAATAAAAAGTAGCCTATAGCCTTCCTCGATAAATGGACTATTCAACACAATAGTACATTGCGATACAAGTGTGGATAATTGATCTTTGCATAAAGGCGGTTTTAAAACGCGCGAGCGGTACGGGAGGGCGTTTAAAAACGCCGAGATACAAAGATCAATTAACACGTGTATCGTACGACGTTTTTTATCACAGTTGCGAATAAAAAAAAAGACTTGTTAAAAGCAAAGGTTAAAATAATGAAAAGTTTTTAAGAATTTTAGGTTACACTCCCGAAAGGCTAGGCAAAAGACTTTTAACCTATACAGCCTCGTCTGACATACAATATTTTTTAGGGTTTTTCCATTTGTTTTTGTGTCGGGGGTTAAAAACAGAATATAATGGTAAGGAAAAAATATATTTATGTACCTACCTAAAGAAAAAGCAAAATAAAAACAAAACTCAATTTATAACAGACTTTAGAGACAACCTTTTGAAAAGAAAAAAAAGGTACCAACAAAGAGTTTTTAGGCCAGCAAGGCTTAATTATGGCTTCGCACGGCTTGTGCAATGTGCATGTAGCCAGTATCAGTATCATTACTCATTAGGAACTTCAGAAACCTAACCTCCTTGCTTTAAGTAACACCAAAGAATGACACTACATGTATATAACCTCTTTGGTCCCAACCTTGTAAGAGGATCAGGTAGTATGGAGTCTCTCATTCACTCTCGTTGTTAGGAAGAATTTTATGTATTATTCGTAATGAAAAGCACAGTGTTTACCTCGGGTGAAAGACTCATTAAGGCCCTCGAACTATTAGCGCCCTCGCTACGCTCGGGCGCCAATATCCGTCTCGAGACTTTTAATGAGTGACTTTCACACCTAGGGTAACAATGTACTATTTCATTACTCATACTCCGAAAGTAGGTCTAAATATGCCTGAAGAGCGTGTAGAAAATAAAACTTCCAGCCCTAGGGCTTTTCGCTTTCACTGACAGCTGTCATGTCAAATTATAGCTTCGCACGACTTGTGCAATGTGCATATAGCCAGTATCAGTATCATTATACGAAACTTCAAAACCTAACCTCCTTGCTTTAGGTAGCACCAAAGAATAACACTACATGTATATAACCTCTTTGGTCCCAACCTTGTAAGGGGATCAGGTAGTATGGAGTCTCTCATCCAATCTCGTTGTTAGGAAGATTTTTATGTATTATTCGTAATGAAAAGCACAGTGTTTACCTCGGGTGAAAGACTCATTAAGTCCCTCGAACTATTAGCGCCCTCGCTACGCTCGGGCGCCAAACTCCGTCTCGGGACTTGTAATGAGTGACTTTCACACCTAGGATAACAATGTACTATTTTATCATAATCCAACGTATTACGTACGCGTGCGTTATAATCTACCAAAATACTAGTGCGGTAATAAGTTATCCTGATAAGTTAAATACGTATCTTGCTGCCAATTACATGTTATTTATATGAAACATTCTTAATTTAGCTGGGTTATACTGTTTTGATGTATAGAAAAAAAGGTAGGTAGATACCAATAAAAAGTTTTTAATCCAGCAAAAATGGTTGTCTGTAATAGGTACCAACAAAGAGTTTTTACTCCAGCAAAAATGGTTGTCTATAAAGTCGGTTTACGAACGACAATTAAACGCGATAACGTCTTAAAAAACCATTAAAAATTGAGTTTTGTTTTTGCTTTACTTCATTTTTTTTCCGTACCATTATAATAATACTAGCGACCCGCCCCGGCTTCGCACGGCTGTATTATGCATGTATTATGCATGTATTATACATATAAACCTTCCTCTTGAATCACTCTATCTATTAAAAAAAAACCGCATCAAAATCCGTTGCGTAATTTTAAAGATTTAAGCATACATAGGGATATAGGGACAGAGAAAACGACTTTGTTTTATACTATGTAGTGATTCTGTATTTAACTCTCGACGCAAAAACAAGGAAAAACCCTCAAAAAATACTTGAGAGGTGTCAAGGGACACCCTTGAAACGAAGTTCCTTTCGATTAGTGAAGTAATTGTAATATTTTTTTTTATCACAGTTGCTCATAAAGTGGATCTTATTAAACCGCTTTTAGGCTCATAATGCAACGTATTATAAACGCGTGCGATAAAAAAATATCCAACTAGTGCTAAAATAATACGTTATCCCGATAAGTTAAATACGTATCTCACTGCTAATGACATATTAGGTACTTAGATGAAACATTCTTAATTTATCATAGGATAAACTGTTTTGTTGCCTTGCTGGCTTAAAACTCTTTGTTGGTACCTTTTTTCTTCTTTTCAAAAGGTTGTCTCTAGAGTCTGATAACGAACGATAATTTTACGTGATAACGTCCTTGAAAATAATTGAAAATTGAGTTTTGTTTTTATTTTGTTTTTTCTTTAGGTACATAAATATATTACCATTATATTCTGTTTTAACCGCCGACGCAAAAACAAATGAAAAAAAATCCTAAAAAAAATATTGTATGTCAGACGAGGTTGTAGGTATAGGTTAAAAGTCTTTTGCCTAGCCTTTCGGGAGTGTAATTAACAAAAAATAGTAAACATACCTAAAATTCTTAAAAACTTTTTATTACAAGTCTTTTTTTTATTCGCAACTGTGATAAAAAACGTCGTACGATACACGTGTGGAAAGTTGATCATTCCATCTCGGCTTTTGCTACGCTCGCGTTCCGCTCGTGTGTCATGAACCACCTCTGTGGAGTGATCAACTTTCCACACTTGTATCGCAATGTACTATTTTTTGGTAGTAATCGTCGCGACACCACACTGTTTAATGTGAAATAGAATGACGAAACGAAAATAACTGGCTTGGTTTCTATGCAAAAAGTGTCGTTAAAACTTTTAGTTTTTATTTTTTCCGTCTAGCCCCCTTTCGCAACGCGCGATAAGGAACTTTCGTTCCAATATTGTATGTCAGACGAGGCTGTATAGGTTAAAAGTCTTTTGCCTGGCCTTTCGGGAGTATAATTAACAAAAAAATATTGCCTAAATATTAGTAAACATAGACTTATCACTAATGTTTTGTTATTTATTCTTTTCTTTTCAAGTATTTTCTTTAATTCGCAACTGTGATAAAAAACGTCGTACGATACACGTGTGGATATTATTAATCAATACATCTCGGCTTTTGATGCGCTCGCGTTCCGCTCGCGCGTCATGAACCGCCTATATGTAATGATCAATTTACCACACTTATATTGTAATGTACCAACTATTTCAATTCGAATACTGATTAGCCCGTTCAAACAAACGGGTTAGTCTCCGAGGTCCACGATCTCCGAGGGCCACGTCTCCGAGGTTACACACTTTCTAAATTCTCGACAAATGACGACTAAGAATAGATTTTGAATAAAAATACTGTCAGCAAGAAAGTCCTTTACCAAATTTTTAATTAACAAACAAACTCTTCAGCTTTATAATGTTAGTATAGATGGGAAATGATGAGTGATATACTTAACTCCATTTTTGCACAAGAGTTCTAGAAGAGGGGACTATGTGTAAAAAAAAAAGAGCTTACCCTGGAATAATCGTGAAAGGAGGTTGCTCGTCATAGTTGGGCATTCCACCAATATAGAGTGGTTCTTGTAATTCCAATTTCCACATGATGGTGCTATCCTCATACGAGTCAGTGTTGTCCACCGTCATTGTTACTGGAAAGGGGTCCGGACATTTAGTATGGGAGCTTGGCATACTGATTTTTCTTTTGCGCGGTGCATTTCGATGAATGAGAGACTCCATACATTACTCATGTGTCCATACTACCTGATCCTCTTAAAAGGTTGGGACCAAAGAGGTTATACATTCAGTAGTGTTTTTTTTAGGTTTTTGCTCAGAATACAGAACAGGATTTTACTATTTGTATTCAATACTCAAATACGTCGTTACTTACCGAAGAGATTTTTTAATCCAACATTGGGAAATGACGCGAAGTCCGTAGATTTAAATTACAGTTTAATGTAACACGGTTTGTCTAGAAAATGTTATTTACACAAAATACACAATCATAAATTGGAAAACTAGTTGAAACTTAACACAAAAACATAGTAAAATAACAAAAGATAATACTAATTAAAACGTTTAAAATAATTCAAAATACAAGTATTTCCCGCCATTTTTTTTTTACTCAAAGAACGACACTGACCGCACGGTCGCATAAAGCCACATCAGCAACATCTCGACAGGGCGCGGGCGGCGGCACAGCATGGTCATACGTCGCTTTGACCATTTTCGTCTTTACATTTATTTTATTAAGATATCTTAACTAAATATATTATATCTACTTACTTGAATTCAATTACTGAGAAAAAACCAACTAAGTAGTAAACTCTAACAGTATGCATGAGCCGTATGAAGCCATAATTGATATTCTTTGGTGCTACTTAAAGCAAGGAGGTTAGGTTTTGAAGTTTTAATGTATAATGATACTGATACTGGCTATATGCACATTGCACAAGTCGTGCGAAGCCATAATTTGACATGACAGCTGTCAGTGAAAGCGATTTGCCCTAGGGCTGAAAGTTTTATTTTCTACACGCTCTTCAGGCATATTTAGACCTACTTTCGGAGTATGAGTACTGAAATAGTACATTGTTACCCTAGGTGTGAAAGTCACTCATTAAAAGTCCCGAGACGGAGTTTGGTAATAGTTCGGTGAAGGCCGTTCTCAAAGGGATCTTAGACTATCTGAACTGTTTATAGATCAGATCGTATTGTTAAGAGGAAAGGGTACCGGCTCTCTCTCAATACCAACGTAGTCTACTGTTTCCTCCCTGATATTGACACTAGAGCAAATATTTTTGTGGCATAAAACCCATGAAGGTAGGATAAGAGATAAAACCTATAAATGCCATGACTAAATTGACTAATGACTATGCCCCCATGTCTTGGTTTTTTTCATATTCTAATTATCATAAAAAATGAAAAAAAAACATAGGGGAATGGTCATTGCATAGTGCATACCTCCACAAGTGGGCACAATGCATTTTGTGTTTCAATAGGTTCGGAACTAAAAACTAAATATTAAAACTTTAATTACAGATATGTAGTTCCGAAAAGTAACGCCGGATTCAATCAACTTCCCGATAGAACTGCCTCACCTGCAGTGCCGAACTTGCGCACCCGTATGGTGTGCCACTCATTCAGTTTTAGAGATTTGTCACTTTTGATTCTTACTGACGTTACGTCAACCCTCATCAAATTAACTTCTGGTTTTCCATTTTTCATGTGTACAGAAAGGAAGTCGCCGCTGTCACTAGAAGGGTATTGACTGTTGTACATAATAAGACCGTCAGGATCTGTAAAGGATAAGACATCTTAATACTTATTCTACTTTATTGTATTACTAGCGACCCCCCCGGCTTCGCAAGGGTGCAAATGGTGCAATGCTGATACTAAAATACTACAGGGTGTCTTTTTACTATCATACAATTTCGAACATATATTTTTTAATTTATCGTAACGTATGCTCACACCTTTCTCTATGTCCCTGCATTTTAAATCTGAAATATCTTCCAAAATATTCATTTAAATTAAATGCTGTAAAGGGATATTAATCTATATTACTTTTCTGAACTCCAAAATATCACCCACTAGGCAAACACTCCCGATTACGACAATCGAGAAGTAAAAAAACTTCTCAGTTCTTACCCTGTGGCTTGAACGAGATAACAATATCGTAAGTCCATGGGTCAATTTCTAACGTAGGTAAAGCGATCCACCCAGTTCCCATCAGTAGTGGTACAACACCATTGACACGTAGGACAGATTTAGTTTCGACGGTAGTGTGGTTGTTGGTCACTTGACATACAAAGGTGCCGGCGTCACGTTCTCTAATGGAAGTAAAGTGGAGGATTGGCTGGAACAATATTGTGATGAATCAAATAACGATAAGTTTTGATGGTATAGGATGAACAAATCATTATAGGATGAATACTAATATTGATACCAATCAACTAACTGTAGGTACAGTACATCCAAGAATATTGCTCTAAAGTGGTCCCAAATCTGTTCATAAATTACCTTATCGCTTCCAATGTCATAACTAGGATATACTTCTTGTCCACGTGTCCACCTTATGGTGACAGGTTCCTCCAGATCGTGATTGCAAGGTATGTCCATTGTTTGTCCAACACGAGCCTCGTATAAAGCTACTTTGACAGCAGAGTCGCGAGGGTACGGGCTTCTTGATACTAGAAATAACGAATAAAAGTTAATGAGATGAGATGTAACATTATGGTTATCTCAGAACTTTGCATTCCTTTATTGTGACCAATTGTGACGTGTCTTCATGCAATATGCAGTTCTGAATCAGACCACGGGTCGTAGGTTGGTAGGTCTGGCTTAGAGATAGAAATGGTGAGAGTGTGATGAGAAGGAGTGCTGAGATCGCAGGCGTCCACGCTGGTTCTTAGCGTGGGTTAGCGAACTTACCCATGTCGCACTTCGCTCGCCTATCCGATCAAACCCAAAAGCTGTCGATATTATGCGGAAGAAGACTCACAGCCGCTCCAGCCTGCCGCTTTTGGGGTTTTTGCCCTGTCAGGGCAAAAGCCAAACCCCCAAAAGCGTAGGAGCCTAACGCCCGAATACTGAAAGGATCTTATGTGCTTATGTGGCGACTAATTTGACATTTATGTGACATTTATTCATATTCATATATTTATTCATAATTTACATTATACGTCATTATGTTATATTTTACATTTTGTATGTAATATTAATAAATATAAAAAAATAAATTAAAATTTAAAAAACCGACTTCAAAAACAAAAATTGAAAAATAATCCATTTCGGGTCACTAAGACAGCAAATAATTTAAACATAAGTGCTTACTTGGAAGTCGGACTGGGTTAGATTGAATGTTGAGAGGTATAAAGAAAACATGGTGTCACCCAGTCCGACTTCCAAGTAAGTACTTATGTTTAAGTTATCTGCTGTCTTAGTGACCCGAAATGGATTATTTTTCACTTTTTTGTTTTTGAAGTCGGTTTTTTAAATTTTAATTTATTTTTTTATTTAACCATTTTTAGTGCCGGTGCGCGGTGTCACTCCAAATTCCATGAGGCGAAAGCGACTATTTCTTCAAATTGCAATCTGTACCTAATCGTAACCCATTTAAGAGTTTGGTGATGAGAAGGTAGTTTCAGATGCTCCATTCATCGGTACCTATTTGTGTATGGGCCACTTCTATTAGTGGAAATGGAAAACTGAGCAATTTGTTGAATCTCGCTGTGCAGATCTGTTCATCACTCCGAATATCCTCATCAGCTCTTCATTTAGGATAGGGTTTTCCATTAAAATTCTTTCAAACCCAGTCCGGCGAGGCGAAAGCGACTATTTTATTCAAATTGTAACCTGTAATCGTAACCGATTGAAGAGTTTTCTGATGAGAAGGTGGTTTCAGATATTCCATTTATCGGTAAATATTCGTTTATGTGCCAATTCTACTGGTGGAAATCGAAAACTGAGCAATTAGTTGCACTCTCGAGGTGCAATTCTGTTCATCACTCCGAAGATCCTCATCATATCTTCATATATTTTTATGGGACCACCTGTGAGTTATCCCCTTTCAAATAAAAAAAGAATTTTCCAAATCGGTCTAGGCATCTCCGAGTAATCGGGGAACATACATTAAAAAAATATATATATCCCGACGAATTGAGAACCTCCTCCTTTTTTTTGAAGTCGGTTACCATGTCAGAAAGTCGTGAAATAGAATGTCAAGTTTTGGTCAAGTTAGGTACTTACTAGGTACAACAATTTATAATTTAATAGCTAAAAATTCGTCAATGCTGTAGAAGCACCGCTCAATAAGCCACTGTTTGAGTTTAGTTTTAAAAAGTCGAAGATTACCGGCACTAGTAACATCGTCAGGTAGCCTATTGTAGACATGTGGACTCATGAGGTGAATAGTACGCGACGCCTTCACCAACCGGTTGGAGAGACCGAGCAAATATTTTTGAGTAGGCTTTTGGTGGCGACTGTACAATTTTCTGGCATATTATCATCCTCTTCATCCGTGTCGTCGTCATCAGGTATGATAAAAGAAGTCTTCCGTCTCGGTGACTCACGCACACATTCTTGGCATGTCCAGTTCAAGCCATCTGCATCTTTGAGGGCGTCCAGTTGTTTAAACGACAATTTGGAGCAGGCTTGGTTCGCGTGGACTAATTTACCACACTTATTGCATTCCAGAGCTGGCGGCCTCTTGGTAATGTTTTTATCACACTTATCGCACTTGTTAGGACATTTTAACAAAATGTAAGCAATGTAGGTAGATAGAAAAAAAGTATCACAGCGCACTACGACCGATTCGCACAATAGTCTACGAGCCTATCTACAATAGTCTACGAGCCTATGAGTAAATAAGTAGTATATCCGTCGTCTAGCACCCATAACACAAGTGTAGTTACTTAGCTTGGGGCTAGATGGCGATGTGTGAAATGTCCTGCAATATTTAATATTATTTATGTACTTATTTGTAGGTTTTGAACGCACCTTTCCAATCATCTTTTTTGTCAGTGTTGACTCTCCCTCCGATCCTGTCCAGCGCCTCGAGCGCCACCACCTCCTTGCCTGTCTTGGCCCCATCAGTCGTTGCTTCTGTAGGTGGCACTGGGTCGCTGGTGATAAAATGTTCAAATATGTATTACGACCCGCCCCGGCTTCGCACGGCTATATTATGCATGTATTATACATACATATAAACTTTCCTCTTGAATCACTCTATCTGTTAAAAAAAACCGCATCAAAATCCGTTGTATAGTTTTAAAGATTTAAGCGTTCAAGAAAAATAGGGACAGAGAAAGCGACTTTGTTTTATACTATGTAGTGATAACTGGTTTGATATTTTCCAAGTTTTCCAAGTTTAATTCGCTCATTGAAGAGTAGCGCAAAATGTCTGTCGCTTAATATTAAGTACTTATTCGTGCATTTGGTATTAAATACTGGAAATACCACATATTATACCTTTTCAGAATGTCAATGAAATAGGCAACTTTTTTTTAGTTTGGCACCAGGGTGACCATACATTTTTTTTACACCATGAAAGGTTAAAGTTCAGGTTAAAAAATTAAAAAACCATGAAGTTTGAGTTAAAACTTAGTTTAAAAAAAACTTTCAATGTGTCATAAAAAATATTGTTTGCATTCGATAGCACATTTATCCTGGAATACTATCCAGAAACAGATTGGGATAATTCCTTCATTTGCAGTTTTGGCATTACAAAACATAGAAACGGGGTGAAATTTTTAATTTTTTTTATATCAACCGAGAGACTTTCATATAGAACATAACTTTAGTTTTTCTAATCCGGCCCAGTGTCCTCTATCCGTAGGTGCCCGCTTGGCCATTCGTTACCGGACACCCTGTATATAATATACTTATCATCACTACATAGTATAAAACAAAGTCGCTTTTTCTGTCCCTATTTCCCTTTGTATGCTTAGATCTTTAAAACTATGTAACGGATTTTGATGCGGTTTTTTTAATAGATAGAGTTATTCAAGAGGAAGGTTTATATGTATAATAATATGTACATGCATAATATAGCCGAGCGAAGCCAGAGCGGGTCGCTAGTTTAGAAAATAATAACAAAAATATTTTTCAACCTTTTTCTTATGACGTTAACCCGTTAAATTAAACCGACTTTACAGACAACCATTTTTTTGTTTGTGTTTTTGTTTGTAACGAACAGGCTCCGAAACTACTAGACCGATTTAGATGAAACTTGGTATGAGGATACATTGATTAATTGACAGTAACATAGGGTACATTTTATTCCGATATTCCCACGGGATCGGTAGTTACGCGGGTAAACGCGGAATGTTGCTGGTAGTATAAGTATACCTATATGTATTTAAATGTGTATCATAGTCTAAGATCCCTTTAAGAATGACCTTTATCGAGCTCTTTAATTAATGAAATATTATATATTAAATTAAATAGGTCAATAAATAGTATATTTCAAATGGGTTGAAATATATTTTTTGACCTATTTAATTTGATATAAAATACTTTTCATCCATTAAACAGCTCGAGGAAGGTCGTCCTTAAAGAGATCTCGTACTATATTAATGTATTTATAATTTATCTCACCCAAAAGCCAGGCCAAAGATTGCCAAAACACAGACAACTATGACGGTCGCCATATCTCACTGAACTGTACCCGGCTGACTCTTGCTCTCTTGTGATACCTAATATGTTGATAAGTACGAAATATTATTGTTTTGGACGTGATAACGTGAAATTGATGGAACAACGCATTCACAAAAAAGTGTCAGGTTCCGGTACCATGACGCCGTCATGTTCCTCGCTGTCATGTTCCAGCACCATGACAGCGTCATGGTAAACGTCACGCGTCTCGTGTTTGTTTAATAATAATATCGCTTATCTGGACTTGTGTTATGGTGACGAGACGAATAGAAAATAGACTTATTTAAAGGATTTTTTTTAAACTCTTATACACAGATACAGATCTTTATTGATAACTCCAAGTTACAAGTCAAAAGGAAAATAATATAATTATTTGATTATATACAAGTATCCACCCTATGTAAGTATAATTAATTCATTATTAAAAACAAAATAGTCAATATTATATACTTAATCTATACTAATATTATAAAGCTGAAGAGTTTGTTTGTTTGAACGCGCTAATCTCAGGAACTGCTGGTTCGAATTTAAAAATTCTTTTTGTGTTGGATAGTCCATTTATCGAGGAAGGTTATAGGCTACTTTTTATCCCGATATTCCCACGGGATCGGGAGTTACGCGGGTGAAACCGCGGAGCGCAGCTAGTAATTCATAATCCTTGGTTGCACTTTATAGTGTAGACAGGGATAATCGCCGGTTTAGAATCCCCCCATTGTTTGCTATTTGCTACTTGTTATTGTAAAGGGCCTCTACGTGTTAGCTTCGGCGCCACGCACGCCTTCCAAAGGTCCGGGGCTCCATAGCCCCGTGATACAGGACGGATTCATAATCCATTTATTCATTCATAAACATGAATGGATCTCCGACTATTGTTAATTTAATGTACTTACATAACTAAACTTGAACTTAGGTCACTTAGTTGATTTAGTTTTATCTAACTGTTTTCAACAACGAATAGGTACCTACATAGCTTGTTATTTGTATATTTCTACTAATATTATAGATGTGAATGTTTGTAAGTCATCATCATCATCATCTTCCTGCCCTTATCCCAATTTAT
The DNA here is from genome assembly GCA_907269075.1 of Idaea aversata. Classification (NCBI taxonomy): domain Eukaryota; kingdom Metazoa; phylum Arthropoda; class Insecta; order Lepidoptera; family Geometridae; genus Idaea; species Idaea aversata. Next base: position 2,766,603 of record OU026083.1, read on the forward strand.
TTGGGGTCGGCGCAGTATGTCTTTTTCTTCCATTCACTCCTATTAGTCGTCATCTCATCGTTCACATTCATCTCTCTCATGTCTTGTCTCACGCAGTCCATCCATCTTTTCTTCGGTTGTCCTCTTCCTCTCCATCCCTCTACATTCATACTCATCACTCTTCTAGTCACATGCGTCTCCTCTCTTCTCATCACATGTCCATACCAACTTAAACGGTTCCCTTTTACTTTTTCAGTAATCGGTGCTACTTTCAGGCTCCTCCTCGTTACTCCACACATCCATCTCAACATTCTCATCTCCGCTGCATGCAATCTTCTCTCATCATCCTTCTTCTTCACGGCCCAGCATTCCGATCCATACATGACGACAGGTCTTATCACGGTTTTATAGATTTTACCCTTCAGTTTAAGGGGCATAATGTTTGTAAGTATGAACTGGGAATAGGTAGAACAACGAATCATGGCCCCTAGCGGTAATTGGTGGTTTGCGCATTTTCTATAGCGGACAGAATTACTACAGCCAAATCGTCATACTCTAACCCCGTTTAATATTTTGCCCAACCCGTAAAACATTCCTATAAATTAGAAAATTTGGCAGTGTACCTACAGTAAGAAAAAGACATAGGGTAGCAACGCACACTAACGCAAAAGAACGCCCACCTTTCGTAGGTATAGATCACGAATAACGCACACATTTACAACACTGAACACACAGACGATCTGTCAAACGATTTAACAATAAATGATGTCCAATTTCAACTCTTTGAATAACTGATGAATGGTGTAGTGGTATAGTCTAAGGATTAACAGTCCTAGAAAGTGGAACTGCGGGTTCGAACCTTGATAATCAGGACGATTTTTTTTGCCTACCGGAACTAAAATGAAATGAAATTTTAATGATGGTTATCCAATTTTTCAATTTAGACTAGTTAAAGTTAGGTGTGTGTGGGTTTTATGGGCGCGAAAGTACTTAGACGTGCGGGAGCGGGACAGAGCGCGGCTAGATACGTGTGTGCGGGACAGAGAGCGATGATGTGAGCAAAAAAAGCTTAACCAGACTTGAAACATACGCTTCGTTCGCTCGGTCAATTAAGGAAAAAAAAACAATAATGTTTAATTTTTTGTATATAACAACATATAGATATAAGTTATCATAAAATACTAAGATCTTACTTAACCCTAGATATTATTACTTATATAAGTATGTTAGTGTCAGTGACGAATTTAGTTTGTTGAGATATGGCGACTCTGATAGTTGTGTGTGTTATTGCAATCATTTGCCAGGCTTTTGGGTAAGCTAAATAATAGTACGAGATCCCTTTAAAAACGACCTCCATCGAGCTGTTTAATGAATGGAAAATATTTGAGGAGGCTCACAGCTAAGCGACGCTCGCTGATTGTTTACGGTCGTGCGGGTTAAGTGACGCCAAGCGCGGTCATTATTTCGATGGGTGACCAATTAGTAGTGTGGCAAAAATGTGTTTTCATGAGCCCCTCCGTGCTTCGGAAGGCACGTTAAACCGTTGGTCCCGGTTGCTACCTCTAGTAGCAGTCGTTAGGTCAAGTTAGTGAAAACTCTAACAATAGGTGAGCCACACCACTATACGAGAAGAAGAAGAATGGAAAATATTTTATATCAAACTAGCGACCCATCCCGGCTTCGCACGGCTATATTATGCATGTAATACATATAAACCTTCCTCTTGAATCACTCTATCTATTAAAAAACCCATCAAAATCCGTTGCGTAGTTTTAAAGATTTAAGCAGTCAAAAGGAAATAGGGACAGAAAAAGCGACTTTGTTTTATACTATGTAGTGATAGTGATTTGTTGTTATAGCGGCAACAGAAAGACAGACAGACGGACAGTGGAGACTAGAGTCCCGTTTCACCTTTATAATGCGAAACATTAAAAATCATAAAATGTAGAAAGTATTTGGAATCAAAGACGCTTCGCTAAATCGTTCAATTATAGCCAAGGAATACTGACACTTATATATCTAATAAATAGAGGTCAAGGGTTATTTAAATTGGCTAGTAATTTAGATCAAGATCCCACCTACAGCCAGACCTACGTGATTTTATAAAAAGCTGAGAATTTCTCAGCGCATGCCTCCAACACAGTTTTGAACGATGTGCAATTATGAAGTTCAGATTTTTTAATAAATATTCTTGATTCTTGAAGTATTTGAACATTTCTTCACCAGCAACCCAGTGCCATCTCCAGAATATGACGTGATAGTGGTAGGTCTTGGCGCGTCCGGTACAGCAGCAGCAACTAGTATAGCCAAGGCAGGCAAGAAGGTGTTGGCGTTCGAGGCGCAGGACAGGATCGGGGGGAGAGTCAAGACTGTCAAGTGGGGCAGCGGGACGGTTGAAGAAGGAGCTGAATGGTGGGTATCAACAACAGAAAAATACATAATCGAGCAAATAACCCTTAAAAAAAAAAACGTGCGGAGAAAAAACAAAGGAGTGCAACACTCCGGGAGTGCCGACAGAAGTGAAAACTAATAAAAAATTAAAAAAAACTACTATTTAAAAAAAACGACTATTTGTCGTCCGACAAATAGTCGTCCGACATTTGTCGTCCGTCAATAGTCGTCCGTTAAAAAATACCATATGTACGTCTTAATACACTCACAGCCAAATTAAAAAACTGTATATCTGTGTAAAATCTCATCTAGCCAAATTAAAAAACTGTATATCTGTGTAAAATCTCATCTGTCGCGAGAAATCTGTCGCGAGAACGGCTGAAAATGCTCACCCACAAAAGTGCCCAACGCGCCATAAGAAGTTTTCACTTCAAAAATTGTACTTACTTATCTATATCAGGCTGTGTAGGTTAAAAGTCGCTGTTTTTTCGTGGTACCAGGATTTTGTCCCATTAATGGGACCACAAAGGACAACTATTTCTCGTAATCCCATTGTTGTGTACCTACCTATCCTGTATATTAAAAAGTATGTGGTTACAGTAGGTACAATCATGATAACAATCAATAAGTCTTTTGCCTGCCCTTTTGGCAGTAGGTATAAATAATTAATAAAAAATTATTGCCTAAATAAATAGCAAATAAAAATAATCTAAGATTATTAAAAGCATAATAAATCAATATTTTATTTTTTTCTGTTTTTTTTTATGTTGAAAATTTTAACTCTCTAGCTATTATGGTTCATGATTTTTGAAATACTCATTACCCTAGCCAGAAATCGAACCTGTTGATTTTCCAAAAAAAGCTTTATTTTTATACCAATCGATAGTGTTGCTGATAGAGATTAATTCCTGGAAACAAATATAGTATGGCAAATTGAAAAAAATAGCTAATTTTTATAATTTTCTACAATTTCTATGTTTCCGTCTCTGGCAAAATAATAGCGTATGAGACATAGAGAGGAAGTAATATTTTTCTAAATGTCTTTTGCCTGCCCTTTTGACACTGTCTGAATAAATAGCAAAAAAAAAATTATTAAAAACCTAATAATTTCTTTTTTTCTGTTTTTTTCTGTTGAAAATTTTAACTCTCTAGCTATCATGGTTCATGAGATACAGACGGACGGACGGACAGTGAAGTCTTAGTAATAGGGTCCCGTTTTTATCCTTTGGTTACGGAACCCTAAAAAATTAACGTGTCGCGGGACATACGTTTGGAACGATTTTATCTCACGGTTTTTCGTTTCACTATTTTCTTTTGTCTCACTAGGGCTAGGTCCCCAACCTTGTTTATAATTGTAATATCTGTCAATTGTACACATTTTTTTAATAAGTACAGTCACATTACCAATTAGCTGAACCCCATGTGACCTAGAGCTCATTCGCACATTTGTAAGGTTATAAAGTAATGTTACCTGATTCTGTTTTTTTTTTCAAATATACCTACTAAACAATACAATATAATAAAATAACGAAATAGTTAATTACTATATTTTTTACAGATAGGTATGCGAATGAGTTTTGGGTCACGTGGGGTTCAGCTAATTGATAATGTGACTGTACACAGTTTTTCAATAAATATTCTTGATACCAGGATCCATGGCACCACAAATAGCACCACCTACCGTCTCGCCCAAGAGAACAACGTCACCATTCTTCAACAGAACATCAGTTTCTCCGTGTTCAGATCCGATGGCAGCCAATACGATAGCAAAGTAGTTAGAGACCTAGTCGACTTCTCAGTTGGAGTGCGGGATGAACCGCCGAAGACGCCTGAGCCTTTGGGGAAATATATTACTAGGAGGTCAGTATTTCAGGAAATAAACAGCAGGCTAATTCTCAAACCATCGGATGGCTACCGAAACGAATTAAACTGAAAAGACAAGGATGGTAATACATGTGGTAACTTGGTAATACGTCAAAAGTCGCGGGAGTGAAACAGCAGCAAAATGTTTTTGACGTGATAACGTCTAATAAATTGATGAACACCACAAATCAGAGTGACGTCATATCACGTTCCCGGAAAGTGATATGATGCTACAGCAGCTCGTGTTTGTTTTACATTGTAATAATATTGCTCATCTGGGCTTGTGAATAGTGAATAGAATAGAAGACTTATTTAAAGAAAATAAAATATAAAAAAAGAAAAAAATAAATTAAGGAAAAACATAAAAATCTCAATTTTTATCGTTTTCTTATGACGTTATCACGTAAAATTATCGTCCGTAAACCGAGTTTACAGACAACCATTTTCGCTTCGGTAGCCTTCTGATGGTTTGTGAATTAACCTGTATTATAATGTGCCCCATGCGGTACGATTAATAAGTGACGAAGCAAAACGCTTGGTGCGGACGTCTGGTATTTCCACCATGAATCAGTGCCGCATACCAGTTTGCCTGGTTGTATGACGAAAGAATGGAGATGGCAAAATTAGATTAAATTTTATTTTTATAAAGAAAATTATTATTTTTATTTTTTAATGACTCTATGGCCTCTAGAGGGCGCCACATTTAATTTATTGTGACGTCACATAGCCTATAACCAGCGGACCATTGAGACGCTTCTAACGATACCTCAATTATTAAATTATAGTAAGTAGTTTGAAGTTAGGTGGGAACAGATAACATTCGTACAGTCACATTACCAATTACCTGAACCCCACGTGACCCAGAGCTCATTTAATAGGTCAAAAACATAACCCTCTCTTTTGGCTTCGCCGTAGTCGGGTAACAACGAATTTTGTACCACCTTAAGTTTTCCTATCATTCCCAGACTACAACAATACGTGGCAGAAAAGCATCCAGCTGTTCAAAACGACACAGATTTCCTGAACGAATTCTATAAATTCATGGACCTGGTTATCCAGACGTATGACGCTTGCGACAACTGGAATGAACTCACGACTACTTCTGCCGCTGAAGACCTTGAGGGTGTACAGGAGATGAGTTGGCATAAGTACGGGTATAAGACTCTGTTTGATATCTTATTGGTAAGTTGGAGTAGCTTTGGAATGATTTAAGTTTGTGCAGTTGTTAGGTACAGTTGGAATACCAATTAGCTGAACCCCACGTAACCCAGAGCTCATTCGCATATCTGTAAAAAATATAGTATTTACACAACACAATAGTGTGTAAAAAACCCATAAAATACTATATTTCCCAAAAAAAAATACTATTTTACCCGTGTTCCCTAGACTTTGTTGATGTGTATATTTAAAATTTCCTCCAGAATAAATACAACAACGGTACCGGTATCCGGAACCTGGAGATCAAGTTAAGCACCGAAGTGAGCAACATCGAATGGTCTCCGGATGGCTCCCGTGACGTGGTAGTCACCACGGCTGATGGGGACACCTATACTGCAACACGTGTCATCGTAACACCATCTCTTGGTGTACTTAAAGCAAAGTAAGTTAGGAGGAAAGGGTACCGGGGGCTCTCTCCATACAAACTATTACAAACGTAGTCGACTGTTTTCTCCCTGGATAATGACACTAGAGCAAATATTTTTGGTGCATAAAACTTATAACTGCCATGACCATGTTTTTTTCCCCCTATTTTTTGTTTTTTTTATATTTTCTTTACGTTATATGGAAAGAGCGCACGGTACCCTTTCACCTTATGCCGAAGTGGTATGATCAGAAGCGCGAAATAGGTGTCTTAGAAACAGTTTTTGAGTATCAACCACTAAAATCCATAGAATGATGTTCCTAATGTAATAAAGGTGAAGAAATACTTTGTATTGTCATACACTTCGAAACACGATTAGAGTGATTTGCGTCGATAGAAAAATATCGTGAAAATCTAAAAAAATCGTCATTTTTCAATTTTACGACGATTGTTGGACTCGTCGTAGTGACTGGTCCCAGTTGGCATTAGAAAGAGACCAGTGGAAAAAGGGGGGGAAGTTCTTTGCCCTGCAATGGAATTGGCTGAAAATAATAAATAATTACCTACTTAGTATGATTTCAATTTGAATCCAGAGAAATATCGTTGGCTTCTTTTATCCTAATGCGTGCTTCGCCGAATCTATACTAATAACATTATAAAGCTAAAAGAGTTTGTTTGAAAGCGCTAATCTCAGGAACTACTGGTTCGAATTGAAAAATGCTTTTTGGGTTGTACTTATAGCACCTTATAGTCCATTATCGAGGAAGGCTTTAGGCCTTTTTATAATTCGATATTCCCACGGGATCGGAAGTTACGGAGGGTATCGTACCATTTTATTTTGTTTTAGTAGGTAAGTATTTGTTGTTATAGCGGCAACAGAAATACATACCCTTTTTTTGACGTCATCTCATCTGATGGTGTCGCGAAGATAATGTCGAGGATGTAGTATGCTCGCCTAGAAGGTAGGTACAGTCACATTACCAATTAGCTGAACCCCACGTGTCCCATAGCTCATTCGCATATCTGTGAAAAATATAGTACCTATTTACCTATTTTGTTATTTTTTTTAAATTGTATATTGTATTGTATAGTATATTGTTTAAAAGAAACAGAATCAAGTAACATTACTTTACAACCTTACAGATTTGCGAGTGAGCTCTAGGTCACGTGGGGTTCAGCTAATTGGTAATGTAACTGTACCTATTCACTCTAGACTTGTAGACTACAATACAAGGTTGTAGTTTTCTGGGAACAGCGACGCGGGTAGAGAGTTCCATTTCTTAGCAGTGCGTACGAGAAAGGTGGATACGTGACGCTTTGTGCGCGAAACCCTAATATTTTTTCCATTATCTTTAATTTCACAGATACAAAACTCTATTTACACCAGCATTACCAAAGGAGAAAGAAGACGCCATCAATAACATTTCCTTCGGAATCTGCTCGAAGGTTATTCTAAGATTCAGTGAGAACTGGTGGGGTGGAGACCACGGGATTGCTTTCATCTGGAAAGGAGATGATAGGTACTGTATGCGTCATAAGTACACTATCAGTTTGCTACAATAATACTTTAAACAAGTATTGGACTTACGACCTTTTTCTAGTAGATGTTACACACAAATTTATATACTTGAATTAAAAGTAGGTACTCAGTGTGATTATCCAAGAGGGTTCCGGCGACTGGGACCGCAATCAAATGGAACCTCGTTCCCGGTTCACAGTTCTGTTCAGTTCACAGTTTTTGATTGTTGTTTATTGTATTTATTATTGTTATTGTAGTAAGTGGTCCCACTTAGAAATAAACAATCAAAAACTGTTGTTTAATCAAAAACAGTACAGTCAAACGAAAAAACGTTTTTGATTAAATAATATCATTTATTTTTATTTACTTAAATTACTTATAAAAAACACCCTTTGTTTTTTAAGAGTTTTTTTTCTGTAATTATTACTTCAAACATTTTTTCGTTTGACTGTACTGTTTTTCTTGAACAATAAATTTCTTTGTTTATTTGCGAGTGGTACCAGTCGACGAAAGAAAAATATTGAAATAAATTGATCCGGTTAGCGGGATCTCGGTTCCAGTTGGTTGCGGTCCCAGTCACCGGAACCCTCATTTTCAACATGTTAGCTATGTGTTTAGTTGTGTGAATGGTATAAGCCGCCACCTGCTACACCAACCGATGTGGGTTCGATCCACAGGTTACGTTATTATAATGTTCAAATAGTGCTGCACAGGATTGTAAACGTTACGGTGGCGGTGGACTTTTGAACGTCGATTGTACCTACGAGGCCAATTCTTGTAAATAGCATAGTTCAAATTACATCCATATTACATAGCAATTTATTCCGATTGGATTTCGATTAAGTACAAAAAATACCCTCAAATTTGCTTAAAATCTTTTGAAAAAACAAAGCTGTCTTTGAGGGTATTTTTTGTAATGCCCACCCGAAGCAGAAGTTTGCGGGTTCGATTCCCACTTCTAACAAATATTTGGTTAAAAGTCGACTCATGTCAGATTCTAGAAAGGTCAGTTTAATTTTATTTATTTTTTCCTTTTATTTTAGGAAGAAACTAAGTGAGGAAGATTTATGGATGACTGGAAACGACGGCATATTTCCCCCGATGTCTGTTAACGATACGCTTACCACTTGGTTTTGTGGGGAAAGGGCTAAAAAGGTAAGTTAGTGCGTATGAGTCAAACGCAAAATGAGGAATTTTCAATTGGCTTTTTTTTTCTAAGTTAGTTCGGAATTGCTTGATAGGTGGCGAGTTTAGTTGGTAGGTTGTCTCTGGTATAGATATATAGTAAAAATAATTAGTTGTCTGTAAAGTCTATTTACGGACGATAATATTACGTGATAACGTCCCGTTCCGGGAACGGGACGCGTCATGTTACCGGAACATGACACTTTTGTGTTCCATCAATTTACTAGACGTCAAAAATGTACCATGATTTTCCAAAAGGGCACGGTACACTTTAAGTTAGATACTTCTATCGATACAGGGCATTACAGCAAACAAATAATGCTTCCTCTATCAATACGCATGGGTCTCAAGCTCCAAATATTCCAGGACCCCTTTACCCGGCGAGGCTGTATGGGCTCACTCAGCAGCTTTTGCCTTACCCTGACCAAGTCAAATAAAAATAAATATCATCCTCTTGATCAGAGACAATGGTGCCTATAAAGCGCGCCATCTATCGAGCGATTCGCAATTAACTAATATAAAGGACCAGCTATTTTAACCAAATCTGAGTGTAGGTTACGTAAATATAAAGGCACCATATTTTAATCATATAAATTACATACCCATCGGCATTATTTTACCACAACGCTTAATCCACTCACTAAAAGGTATTAAACTAATTAACACAAATAAATGGTACGACCATGAAAAGGTTCAGGCATCATGAAGCTACTGCGACAGAATGAACCACGTTCCGTCATTTTATTCCTATTTATAGACATAAAACAGTAGTCAAGATGGCGGCGCCCTGACGTATACATCAAATGAAGCACTGTATTGTTGACTTCCTTCAGTCATTTTCATTTTGTTACTGACACTAATGAAAAAAAATAAGCCAATTGATATTAATAATCCTCATTAGTTTTGTTATTTTGTTTTTAGGTAGAAGCAATGCCCAATGATGAACTTCAAAGAAAAATTAGGGAAATAATCAGGAGATTCGTTAGCAAAGAATACGACGCAAAAGAACCTTTGGAAATCATGAAGTGAGTCTTTGTTATTATGCACGGTCGAAGTCAGAATTTCAGAGACATTTTTTCGAAAATTTTGATGTTAGGTTTACCTGAAAATCAGCTGTTTCATACACGGAGAGGTCATTAACCTTAAAATTATACTTATTTTTTAAGTTTTATCTGCTGTTCTTAGTCTGAATGAACTTTGTTTCAAAAAATCTGCTGTTTTTCGAATTTACTTAACCTCAAAACAATATTTATTTATTTTAGTCCTAAAATATTTTTCTTTTAGATCAACATGGTACACAAACCCTTACGTCCGCGGCGCATACTCCTTCGACAATCTGTCGACACCCCAACATCCAGATGCGCGCGCGCATCTCGCCGCTCCCCTTAAGGACTCCAACGGCATCCCCAGGGTACTGTTCGCTGGGGAAGCAACGGAACCACGTCATTTCTCTACTGTTCATGGAGCTTTAGATACTGGGTTTAGGGAGGCTAGAAGAGTATTAGATGGATAAGTTAAGGAATTTAACAAGTAAATAAAGAGTTTTTATTTTGTGTTTGTTTTGTTTTTAATTCCTAACATAATATGTCGACAAAAGGGGTAGTAACATTTTTTAATAATTTATAAGACAAAAATACGCTAATTGACAATGCTCTTTCGACATTGCCCTAATTGGCATTGTTCTTATGACATTGCCCTAATTGACATTGAGCTAATTGGCATTGTTCTTGCGAAATTGAGCTAATTGGCATTGTTCTTAAGACATTGAGCTAATTGGTATTGTTCTTACGAAATTGCCCTAACTGACATTGCTCTTACGACATTACCCTAATTGACATTGCGCTAATTGACGTTTCTCTTTCGACATTGCCCTAATTGACATTGTTCTTACGACATTGCCTTAATTTACATTGCGCTAGTTGATATTTCTCTTTCGACATTGCCCTAATTGAAATTGTTCTTATGATATTGCCCTAATTGACATTGAGCTAATTGGCATTGTTCTTGCGAAATTTAACTAATTGGCATTGTTCTTAAGACATTGAGCTAATTGGTATTGTTCCTACGAAATTGCCTTTACTGACATTGTTCTTACGACATTGCCCTAATTGACATTGCGCTAATTGACATTTCTCTTTCGACATTGTGCTAAATTGCTATTGCTCTTTCGACATTGCCCTAATTGAAATTGTTCTTATGATATTGCCCTAATTGACATTGAGCTAATTGGCATTGTTCTTGCGAAATTTAACTAATTGGCATTGTTCTTAAGACATTGAGCTAATTGGTATTGTTCCTACGAAATTGCCTTTACTGACATTGTTCTTACGACATTGCCCTAATTGACATTGCGCTAATTGACATTTCTCTTTCGACATTGCGCTAAATTGCTATTGCTCTTTCGACATTACCCTAATTGACATTGCTCATTCGACATTGCGCTAAATTGCTATTGCTCTTTCGACATTACCCTAATTGACATTGCTCCTTCGACATTGCGCTAAATTGCCATTACTCATTCGACATTGCGCTAAATTGCCATTGCTCATTCGACATTGCGCTAAATTGACATTGCTCCTTCGACATTGCGCTAAATTGCCATTGCTCATTCGACATTGCGCTAAATTGCCATTGCTCATTCGACATTGCGCTAAATTGCCATTGCTCATTCGACATTGCGCTAAATTGACATTGCTCTTTCGACATTGCGCTAAATTGACATTGCTCTTTCAACATTGCGGTAAATTGACATCGCTTTTTTGACATTACCCTAATTGACATTGCTCTTTCGACATTACCCTAATTGACATTGCTCTTACAACACAGCAACGCTCTTACGGTGCGCGGAAAACATCGTGATGAAACCCGCAGCTTAGTTGTCTCCAGGCGCATTGACAGGTTATTTCCTTTGGATACGGTCGACTAATCTGAGAGGATGATATAGTCTATTCAATTCTTACGCAAAAAGGATAGGCTTTATTTGTACAACATAGGATATAGAGAATAGAAAATTTTACACAAAGTAATAGAAAGTATAAGTTGGATAAATTAGCCTTATTGCTGAAATCAGCCCCCTTAGACAAGATTGCTTTCTATTAGCGATATCGTCAATCGATAGATTTAATAATTGTATGAACTTGACATAAAGCGTTGTATAAAATTGACATAAGATGTAACTTATCGATCTTTTTTTTTCTCTAACGCAAGCCTACGTAACTTTTCGTTGGCTTATGTAAACCATGGACGTAATATTAATGTAAACATACAAAAAAAAATCTGTCGATTAGCGATATTGCTAATAGAAAGCAATCTTGTTTAAGGGGGCTGTTTCTCTAACCTTTAGATGAAAAAGAACAGGAGCCCTATTTTTGAATCGTTCGCCCCGCGTCGAGCGCTCGATTTCTACTGATATTCGTTCGACATCGGAAATTCCGGAGTGGTCTCCACCACTCGTCGCCGACAGGCGAGTGGTAGAATAAACATCAAACAATCATAGTCAAACATTCGGAAACGGTCTTTGAAAAATATTTATATCTTTTGGGATAATTTCGGATGTCCGCTGGTAATTACCGCTTTTCAAATAACTGCGTAAAACAAATAAAAATTGACATTTTAAATTTCGACGACGAACGATTCAAAAATACAGTAAATTTGTGTCATGCGACTTGGAAGTCGAGCGTGACTTGTAGGCGTATACGATGAAGCTTTGTCACACGAGTGATTAAAAAATAGAGCCCCTGATTACAGGGTGTTTAAATAATGAAAAAACCATAAATAAATTTCACATCAATTCATATATTTACAAATACTTAATATAAGTAAAAATAATCATTATACTACAAGAATAAATCCCCCCTTTCCATGTGCTACTTAATCCTACCAATTACTTAATTAGAAATGGGCACTACCTAGCACCCATTTCTTTGGTATGGATAAAAACGGGTTTAAAAATTTGTAGATGTATTTTTCAATAGCTTAATTAGTACATAGATTGTGATTTTGAAATTATATACAATTATTGTGATGATTTATAAATATTTCGTAAACTATTATATTATATCATAGGTAATAAATTTTTTTATTTGCTAAAAAGCCTTAAGGTGAAAGGGTACCTGCGGTCTCTCCATACAAACGTAGTCGACTGTTTCCTCCCTGGATAATGACACTAGAGTAAATCTTTTTGTTGCATAAAACCAATAACTGCCATGACTATGCCCCTATGTCTTGGTTTTGATAGATTCTAATTATCATAGAAACAAGAGTCCGAAAAAACAAAATATATAAAATAATAAGACAGGGCATGGTCATGGCAGTTATTGGTTTTATGGTACAAAAATATTTGTTCTAATGTCATTATCCAGGGATGAAACAGTTGACTACGTTTGTATGGAGAGAGAGCCTGGTACCTTTCCCCTTAAAGGTCGTAGCACACATATCAACTCGTAAACGGAACGTAAATGTATCAACTCGAGCAGTTCAGTATTCTTTCTATGAAACTCCCTACTGCAACGCACACTAATCGGAATCGCAACGTAATCGCCTCGCCTCGGGACGAGCTCACGAACCGCGGTACGGAGCGTTTCTTCGTCTACAGTTCACGTTCGGATACTGACAAACCACGCGGCGGCGCGGCGTTTGTTTACATAATTGCTCTTGTCAAGTCGTCGTAAATTTTGTTTTTATGACCGTGTGCGTGTCGCTCAGATGACGTCATCTCACCTTGAGACCGTTTTTTGTTTATTTTTAGGCACGCCACTGGCTAGCCGTAGCCGAGTTGATTCGGAGCTGCTGATAGCTTGGCATCGCGCTTACGTTAGGTTGACGGCGGGCGAGGCGATACGGTGACGATCCTTTTCCAAGTTGATATGTGTGCTACGACCCTAAGGTTTCTATTTTAACCAGAAACTGGAACCCTAAACCTAGTAGAAACTATGAAGGCAAAGTTGTGTATAAATATTATCGGTAAAGACACTTGAATATGATATCAATAATGTTTTTCTCTATTCTTAAATATTAGTGGATAAAGCTCCTAATAAATATATTCTATACTAGCTGCGCCCCGCGGTTTCACCCGCGTAACTCCCGATCCCGTGGGAATATCGGGATAAAAAGTAGCCTATAGCCTTCCTCGATAAATGGACTAATATTATAAAGCTGAAGAGTTTCTTCGTTTGTTTGAACACGCTAATCTCAGGAACTACTGGTTCGAATTGAAAAAATATTTTTGTGTTGCATAGTCCATTCGTCGAGGAAGGCTATAGGCTACTTTTATATTTCGATATTCCCACGGGATCGGGACTTACGCGGGTGAAAACGCATGAGCTGCTAGTAAATAAATAAAGCGTTTAGACTCAACGGGGCCGTGATTCTATAAAGCAACTTATCTCACGTGTGAAAGGCCAAATATTTTTATAATTATTTCTTAAATTACTGAAAAAATCACTATGCCAAGCTCCCACAGTAAATGTCAGAAGCCCCTTTGTCATTAAATTGTAAGTAAAACCACGTAAAATTAAAATATAAATAAGCTGATTAAGAGGAAAGGGTACCGGCGCTCTCTCCATACAAACATCGTCCTCCCTGTATAATGACACTAGACCAAATATTTTTCCAGCATAAAACTTATAACTGCCATGACTATGCCCCTATGTCATTTTTATATATATTTTGTTTTTTTAACTTTTACTTTCTTTGATAAATAGAAAATGAAAAAAATCAAGACATAGGGACATAGTCATGACAGTTATAGTTTTTATGCAACAAAAATATTTGTGCTAGTGTCATTATCCAGGGAGGAAACAGTCAACTACGTTTGTATGGAGAGAGCGCAGGTACCCTTTCACCTTAATGGATGGAGGATACTTTTCATTCAGCATCAGTTTTTAAGACGATTTTATGTGGTCTTTATACAAATTTGAAATAAACAATTTTGACTTTGAGAAATTCCGATCTTACAATTGTCTTATAATTTAAAAAAGGCTGGATTTATATCAAAATTAGTTTTTTTGAAGTGAAAACTTCTTTAGCGGCGTTGAGCACTTTTTCTGTAATGGGTATAAAATCTTAAACTCGCGTCAGGACACGTGACCTGATCGAAAAAGCGTAAGACGGATGGAGAGTAGACAGCTATCCCCTCTCTACGGCGCGGCGAAAATGTATGCCTGGGCCTACTGTTTTTAATTTGGCTGTGAGTGTATTAAGACGTACATATGGTATTTTTTAACGGACGACAAATGTCGGACGACTATTTGTCGGACGACTATTGACGGACGACAAATGTCAGACGACAATTTGTTGGACGACAAATGTCGGACGACTATTTGTTTTTTTTATCTTTTTGACTTTCTTTTTATCAGTCAACAGGCACAGGCTCTAGATTTGTAACTTTATCTATCGTAATTTTATTTCTTCGCCCCCTAGTTGCCTTCGAACAAACATGCTTTAAATATTCATATAATCTCTTAAATTTATTTCCGCAGTTATTACATTTGTGTTTGTATATTTTCAAGTGAAATTCTTCTATATGTTTCTTTAAATGTATATAGGTTATATCTTTCCTACAATAAGGGCATATTGTGCGCATTTTCCTCTGTCTACCAGGACTTGTCGGGTATAAATCTGATAGATTCAAAACTTTGGAAGTCTCGACAGTTTGCACAGTTGTCCCGGGCGCCATTTTTCTCAAAAGAAGCCTGTTGGAGCTCATTTTTCTCATTTCGAGTACGGCATTGGAATTCTGTTCCTTTTCAAACCAGACTTGGTTTACTTTGAATGATTCGAAGAGTGGTACCTTAGCTAAGAGATTGTAGTGAACTCGCCGTATGTGATGCTTTATTTTTTGTTTTGAAGCTGAATATTCGCATACGTTGCATTTTACAATGTCTTCTGGTAGTTTTAAGCTGGAAAATTATATATTTATTAAATGTTTGCCGATAAGGCTGCGTAGCGAGGGATGTGTTTGTAAAGAACCAATAGAATCGCATCATTTACCTAGCCTCGGAGAGAGCGGTGTTGGTTTAGTGGTAGGTACCTCGACTTTCATTCTGATGGTCCTGGGTTCGAATCCAGGCCGGCCGTGCACCAATGTATTTTTCATAAGAATAATTTATGTGCGCTTATTGACATTGCTCTTACAGTGAAGGAAAACATCGTGATGAAACCCGCGGCTTAGTTGTCTCCAGAAGTATTGACAAGTTCTCTCCTCTGGACATGGTCGACTAAGCTGAGAGGGTAGTAGGTGCTGGGCAAGCCTACTCCATCTTCACGCAAAAAGGACCCAATTAAAAAAGGTCTAATCGCGGAAAACAGCCTGTATACAAGTACAAGTACCTAGCCTCGGTCAGTACAGCTATTCTATTGGTTCTTTACAAACACATCCCTCGCTATGCATCCTCGCACATCTCTGGTGGAAACGCAGCCTAAGAGGATAGGTATTCGGCGCTCGCTCCATATGGCTAGATGGCGCTGTGTGGATTGTGCTGGAAATTTATTTATTTAATTCTATGGTAGGTATACGTATTATGATTTCTTGTAAAAAAATTATCTTTTTGAGACTCAGCACTGCAACTGTTAGTCTATCTACTATTCTACTTTTCACTAATATTATAAATATGAAAGTTTGAATGCATGTTTCTCCTTCATGCAAAAACTACTGGACCAATTGCGAATTGAACTTGGTATGCTGAAGACCTAGATTAGCATTATAGGCTACGGGGATCGGGCTAAACCGCGGGGCATAGCTAGTGAATATCACTAATAAGAATATAGAATGTGATTTACCTAGTGTCTCCATGCATATGTTTTGCATGAGTGACCAGATTCCCTCGGCTTTTAAACTCGAGTTTACACCAACTGCAGACCAGACTGAGCCTGACTCCTTTGCAATTCTGCAAGTGCTTTGTGATTCCAAGTTTAGTTTCATACTTCATGCCACATTCGCAAAGGAAATAATTGTTCAAACCACTCGTGGGGTCTAAGACTTCCTTCGAATTTGGTGTAGAATCCTGTGTTACGGCTTTGCCACGGCCTCGGCCTCTGCCTCGACCTCTACCTCGGCCTCTGCCCCTCATTTCTAACCCGCACTCAATGCACAAACTCCGGTTTTCAACACCTAATCATTCATTTTAATTTGAACATAATTTGGCGAAATTTTATTCGACATTTTTCACGGTGTAAAGTTAATTGTAAGCAATGAAAGTTTGTTAGAAGATAGATTATAACTTTAAATGTAAATGTAACTGGTAAAAATCACTGATAATTTTGTCGAAATAGTGAAAATTTGTGAAAATATTGTTATTTTATTGTCCACAGATTAGCGAACAAGTTATTTATTTTAAATCTGTGACGTAATCAATTATCTGTCAAAATAATAGGGCTGGGACTTGACTAAAGAAGCAATTCGTTTCCTAAATCGATTAAAGTGGCTTTTCGGACATTACCGGTTTTTGTCTGTCAAAAACAGCTGGCAGATTGTTTTGACTTTTGTTTATGAGTTGTGACAAAATGGCCTACATCTATTGATTTTATTTTTGTGGAATTTCTTCTTCTGGTGTTGTGTTTATGTTAAATAAATAAATTGATATAAAAGGCATAACTAAGAATTCTAATCTATGCCTTTCGAAAAACTGGCAAATTAAAACCAAAATGGGGAAGAACAAAATGATAGCGAAAAGCTGTCCAAAATGTGAAATGCAGGTAAATAAAACTATTTACTCAGAATTTATGGTACGTCGCGCCATGCAAAGTTTCAGACTCGTAGTCCAGAGATTTTGTGACGAGTCTTTTTCTCTTTTATAGAGAAAGAGAGATCATAACCCATCATAAATTGTAACCAATGGAAACAACTCAAAAGAAATGAAATACATAGTGTCACAAAAAGGAATACGAACAGCATAAATCGCTAAACAACAACCCCCCTCCATCTCTAGTTAAGCCTTCGAATTACATCTTATGGAGGCAGGGGAGGCTGAAAAACTATGTTGTGCAGGACCAGAAATGGCACTCTTTCTGTCACTCTTGTGTGATAGGAGAAGTAGGGCAATATATAGTACTAGCTGTCCCGGCAAACGTTGTTTTGCCATTTACAAAAAAAAAAAAAATAGATGTTGGCCGATTCTCAGACCTACTGAATATGCTCACAAAATTTCATGAGAATCGGTCGAGCCGTTTCGGAGGAGTTCAAGTTCGAACCCCGTGACACGAGAATTTTATATATATAGAGATATAGGATAAGGTTAATTTTAACAATAAAGTTTTTTCATTTCATTTCAAGAATTTCATTCATTTTTATAGCGTGAGAGGTATTTATTTATAAATGTTTAAAAGGTGGCAGTAGCATCAAAAGCGTGCAAGTGTGGTCACACATTCTTCGCGTCCCGACGTGGTGCAGACTGTCTCCCAGCAGTTGAAGACATCAAGAGACGGACGGGACGCGTCCGAAGGTCACAGCCACAGTTCTACGATGCACAGCATTATCAGAAACAGATCAAACGGAGAGTATGTATATTTATATCAAACTAGCTTTTGCCCGTGACTTCGTGCCCGTAGAAGTCGAGGATCAAGGAATCACGTTGTCCCATACAAACTTTGTCCCCCCTTTTCGTTTGCTGAAGGGAAGAATTTAAAAAAATCCGAAAATCCTTATTGGATACCTACGTCATACAAAGAACACACTCTCCAAGTTTCAGGTCTCTACGATCAGCAGTTTAGGCTGTGCGTTGACCAGTTGAACTCAGCCGTGTCTTTGAATTACATAGCTTCTATTTGTCGGTACCTAAGTATTTATTTGTAAATTTTCAGTCACCTAAGAAGAGATCCTTATCAAACGCAATGGATGAAGACTACAAGGGGAAAGATAAAGAAACTTGTGAGTATACATCTCTTTACACCAAGGCAGTGATAGCGCCTGTTTGACCGAGGCCCTATCTGCTTCGAGTTTACCCTATTCTACCCTAAAATCACCCTTTCCGACTTCACGTTTACTCATCTCGACGTCGATTTTACTCTTACCACAATTTCACTCTTCCTGACCTCGATTTTGCTCTTTCTGACCTCTATCTTTACCCTATTTTACGCCAATTTCACGCTTTCCGACATTGATTTTACTCTTTCCAAACTTTATTCGTCATTTCCTACCTCTATGCGCATTTTTCGACTTCGATTTTACTCTTTCCGACCGAGATTTTGTCCCTTCTGACATTGGTTTTACTCTCTCTGACCTTTATTCGCCTTTTCCGACCTTAATTTTGCCCTATCCGACATCGATTTCGCCCTTTCCGACATCCTCGTAGAATCGATTGGGCTAACTTTGCAAAAAGATATTAAATAAAATATGTCATTGCATACGCCGCCATCTAGCCACCAATAATGCAACTAAAGTTGTAATTAATATCACTATGTAGAATAAAACAAAGTCGCTTCCCGCTGTCTGTATGTCCCTATGTATGCTTAGATCTTTCAAACTACGCAGTGGATATTGATGCGGTTTTTTTTTAATAGATAAAGTGATTCAAGAGGAAGGTTTATGTATATATAACTAGCTACCCGCCCCGGCTTCGCACGGCTGTATTATGCATATATTATATCTAAAAACCTTCCTCATTTCATTATCACTCTATCTTTTAAAAAAAACCGCATCAAAATCCGTAGCGTAGTTTTAAAGATCTAAGCATACAAAGGGACATAGGGACGGCGAAAAGTGACTTTATTTTATACTATGTAGTGATAGTGACTAGCGACCCGCCCCGGCTTCGCACGGCTGTATTATGCATGTATTATATCTAAAAACTTCCTCTTTCATCACTCTATCTTTTAAAAAAAACCGCATCAAAATCCGTTGCGGAGTTTTAAAGATCTAAGCATACATAGGGACATAGGGACAGAGACGGCGAAAAGTGACTTTATTTTATACTATGTAGTGAAGTGATAGTGACTATGTAGTGATATAGCCGTGCGAAACTGGGGCGGGTCGCTAGTAATTAAAATGATACCTACTTATTTCTTTTATTCTGTACTAGCGACGCGCTCCGGCTTCGCACGGCTATATTATGCATGTATTATACATATTATAACCCTTCCTCTTGAATCACTCTATCTATTAAAAAAAACCGCAT
The DNA here is from genome assembly GCA_907269075.1 of Idaea aversata. Lineage (NCBI taxonomy): Eukaryota > Metazoa > Arthropoda > Insecta > Lepidoptera > Geometridae > Idaea > Idaea aversata. Next base: position 2,786,233 of record OU026083.1, read on the forward strand.
CAAAATCTGTTGCGAAGTTTTAAAGATTTAAGCATACAAAGGGACATAGGGACGGCGAAAAGTGACTTTATTTTATACTAAGTATGTAGTGATCTACCAACCAACGCACCTCAAATAATATTATGTATATTAAAGCGACAGCTCGCGCTCGCCGTCGCCGGGCGCTCCGCCGCGCTGCCCGGGCTCCGCGCGCTTCCTCCGGCGAGCGCTCCGGCCGCGACCCCACGCCTCACCTCAAGCCCTCCCAACTCGCCCGCTGTCAACTCATACTGCAAGAGATCAATAGGAAGATGACGTCTGTCACTTGGCAACCGCCAGCTACCGGATAAATACATCTAAGTGAAAACTCTTGCATTAAATCTCATTGGCACATCTTAAAAATTAAGTTATTTTAAATAATGAGGGACAAATAGCCAGCAACACTTCGACCCATTGGGATCTTTTGTGTTTACCCCTACCTTAATGTTTCTTACTCTTTGAAGAAGTGGTCGATTAACGCGGTGATCCCACTGAGAGAAAGAAACCTATATTCCTCCGGTTTGGGAAAATTAGGTTAGGTTGTGTGCCTTCGGTATGCGCGCCATCAATGAGAAGGTACAAGAAACTCGTGGCGTTTGTTTGTGATCATGCTCACAAAGGTCAATATTACAAATATTTTTGACCAATTGAGTCATGGGCTTATCGGATAAATATGTAAATAAAAAGCGCCAAAAGTAATCAAAAAAATCCCCTAGTTCTCCACCGTCAATGGGGCAGATGGGAAAAATAGTTTGTGTGACAGAAATGATACCAGTAACCGATGGGAGCAAGTAAGATATTGATATTGAGTCTTGCAAGCACTCTACCGCTGCTAATGTCGTGTCGTGTAAGCTCTATTTAGTTAAAGGTTACTTCCTTTCTATACATTTTGTATGAAAATACAATTAAAATAAATTGTACAATATTGTCCTGAAATGTACCTAAGTATTGGATAATTTCATTTTGTAAATATACTTTTATCAGTACCTAAAAGTGTTTATTTTTCGATATTGATAAATAAGTGCTTTGTAGAAAGTAAAAAGTACCTATTTGAAATCCTAATTGCTGATTACCGCCATGAAACTTGCCATTGGCTTTATGGAGGATCGTGCGAAACCGTTCCTATTTAAAAAAGATTACACGATTTTTCTTAAAAAATCGATTAATCACTAACATCTCGATGCAATTAATCGACTCAAATGACGGTTTTTGTGTCTACGTAAATCCCTTAACGTCATAGTGACGTTGACATTCGTATCCCTTTCCGGGCTGCCAAAAGGCCGCCTCAGCCTGCCTAGCATGAAGACCAAAACACGATACGATAAAGCGATATTTTATTTATTATAAATTGCGATGAAAACTATTATAAAAATTCAACATGGCGGCTTTATCTATCATATTTTGAGCGTTGATATAGTTATATCGCTTTATCGTATCTTGTTTTGGTCTTCATGCTAGGCATACAGCCTCATAAGCAACCAGTGTTTTTGCAGTTTTTACGATAAAACTGATAAAATCTCTGCGAATAAATTATCTAATAATTTATTTTAATATCTATTGTTATCTTTATAAACACATGTAACGCATTAGCAAGAATACTAGTTCATCCCTTTATCTATATTCTGCTATTCTGACATACTTCGCAGTTTGCACATTGATTATGTCATTTGATCATTTTCAGTCAGGTTTCAAATAGGTAGGTATTTTGTCCAATATCTCCAGATATCTCCCTGAATTTGAAGTGAACAAGTGTTGAATTTCACTGAAAACTCTTCCACCTTCGATTCGTGGTATTACGCATCTTTATATTGCCAAGGTAAGATGATTTTACATTCAAAATAAATAATTTCGTCATAGTTTTTCGTAGGTAGGTAGGTATCTAAGTAACGAATTAAATTTTCAGCTTAAAATTTAATCTAATTATCTTTATTTAGGTAGATTGTTATTACGGGATTAAAAGTAGTCTGTTCTATCAACTTATTAAGTTATAAATAATTATAGTTGCCACTACAATATTTCCAAAAATAGATTTGCTAGATCTCTTCCTGATAAGACTCCCGCCCCGCGGTTTCACTCGCATAAGTCTCGATTCTTCGAGAACTTCAGAATCAAAAGTATCCTATATACTTTTCCATCTCCTAAGCTACAACTATGCCAATTTTAATCCAAATTGGTTTAGTAGTTTGACCGTGAAGAAGGAACAAACAAATAAACCAACTGATGGGCTGTATCCTAAACTATAAGAGATAGTGAGAAATGCTGAAATGAATTGTGTGCCTGATTTTGACAAAAACTGAAACTGTATCATTAGATTTTGTTTAAATTACCCTAGCCATTAATCGACCTTGTTGATTTTGGCAAAAAATAATGATCCAAAATTTTTATATTTGTTTAAACCATTTTTCCTAAAGAGATTGGTGTAGTTGTACACTTTATAGGTATAGATTGCGATCGCAAATGCGCTTGGTTACAATCGCTTTGACCGGTCACGGCGCTTTCAACAAACACTTTCACAACCTGAACATAACGGACAGCCCACTATGCAGAGCGTGCATAGAGGCCGAGGAGACGACCGCGCATGTGCTGCTGGACTGCACGGTACTAACGGAGATTAGACTCAGGACTTTAGGTGACATCAAAAGCCTTCCAAAGATTTTTGAAAAACCACATCTTGTGGCAAAATTTATGGAAGAGCTGGGCTGGTTCTCCCCCTGACAAGTAGAACCTTACGCAAAGGGGACCCAAATAAAGAGGTCTGATTGCGGAAAACAGCCCGTATACAAGTACAAGTAGGTATAGGTTTTTAGGTACAAATAATTTGGGAAACAACTAAACTGTTCAATTATCACGAAGCCACTAGTGATAGAATGAACCACTTTCCATCATTTTATTATATTAACGGTGTGCTTATGAGTATCAAATTGCAGGCTGGCAGAAGGTAGTCGATAATATAAAGCCTGCACTACACTACTTGTGAAGTTGATCGAAGTAATCACTTCGGGGTAGTTCGGCAAAGTAGGTACATGTCTACACACTCTTGCAACTTCGCGAGAAACATTCTTATTCGAACTCCGCGTCACCTCGCGCCCTTTGACTCGTGCACAAATACCGACAACGAGCGGAAGTCAACCAAGGCCAGGCGATGTTGCCCAAGTGCTTCTCCACACTATCTAATTCAGGTTACTTCGATCAACTTCACGAGTACTCGCTGAACGGGTACCCGACACATTCTGCGCCGGGTACTCGTGGGTACCCGGCGGGTACGTATCGGCGAAATATCTATGCACACCATCTACTTCTGTACGCCTGTGCGCCTGTGCGAACGCCTGTTCTCAGAAGCAGGGCTAATTTATGACAAGAAACGCAGTCGCCTAAATGCTAACCGCGCAGAAAAATTGGCGTTTTTACATCACAACTTACCCATCTTAAATTACCAATATTAAAATAAAATATATATTTAGTTTTTTTAGTTCTTCCTGATAAATTAGTGAGCAAAACATAATTATAATGATTACCGTTTGTGTTCAGCATAATAAATAATTTAAAAAGTGTAATATGTTTCATTATTTTTGGTCTATCAAATTACCCGGCAGAGCCGGATACCCGGCACCATTACCCAGTACCCGGCCGGATCCTAAAAAAAGTGCCGGATCCGCCGGGTACCGGATCCAAACCGGGTACCCGCCCCATGTCTAGTGACAACGGCTAAACACTTCGTATAAGTAAACTTCACGCTTATTATAATAGTTTATGTTATTTAGCAGGTCAGCGATGTCCTACGACGTGATAGTAGTGGGTTTAGGCGCATCGGGCTCCGCTGCGGCCTCGACCCTCGCCAAGGCAGGCAAGAAGGTCCTAGCCCTGGAGGCTCAGGACAGAATCGGTGGACGAGTCATGACTGTTCCATTTGGTGATGGACTTGTTGAGTTAGGGGCTGAATGGTGGGTCTAATACGTCAATATACCGCTTTAGATGGATAGGAGGTAGTTAAGTTAGATAGGAGGTAGTCAGGTGAGAAAGGAGGTTGTTAAATACCGCTGCAGATTTACAGGCGGTAGTTAAGTGAGATGGAAGGTGGCAGTTTTGAGAAGGATAGATCTAAAAATATCAATTAAGACAGGTAGGAGAACGATAAATACCACAATTACGGGTTAAAGTTTGACGAATTTAGACCCTTTTGCCTGAAGCTAAGTGGAATTTTTATAAATAGTAGTTTGCACTAAAAATTACTAAAACTAAAAATGGAGACATAATAATCTCACTTAATTGTCTATACGTAGGTAATTATCTTCTCTTAATTATTAATAATTTTATTTTAAGTAAATTATTTTATTTCATATCCAGGATCCACGGCACAGAAAACTGCAGCGTATACGATATAGCGAATCAACACAAAGTACCAATAGTGCCTCAAGATTTGTTGTTCAATATGCATTACTCCGATGGAAGGAGACCAGACGATGCAGTCATGAATGAACTGATCGCCTTTGCATTTTCAGTTGTTGACGATCCACCGGAGAGTCCGGAGCCTTTGGGAGGATATATTAGTAAAAGGTGAGTCGTAAGTGGGGCAGGAGGTCGATAAATACTACTTAAAATGGACGAGAGGTTGATAAGTGAGGTAGGAGGTCGATTACTACAACTTTAGATGGACGGGAGGTTGCAAGAAGCGGTAGTAGATCGATAAATACCACTTAAGTTACACAGGAGGTTGATAAGTGAGGTAAGAAGTCCATAAATAGCAGTTAAGTTAGACAAGAGGTAGTTAAGTGAGGTAGGAGGTCCATAAATACCAGCTAAGTTAGACAGGAGGTACTTAAGTGAGGAAGGAGGTCAAAAATACCACTCAAGTTGGACATGAGGTTGATTAGTGAGGTAGGAGGTCCATAAATACCAGTTAAGACGGATAGGAGGTATGTAAATGAGGTATGAGATCGATACACTCCACAAATTCCACTTAAGTTAGACAGGAGGTAGTTAAGAGAGACAGGGGTTTAATAAATACGACTTAAGTGCGAGAGGAGGTCGTTAAGTCAGTTAGGAGGTCGATAAATACAATGTGCAGAGCGGCGAGAGCGAGACGGGGCGCGGTCACCTTAATTTGATCAACCACGAGCCATAGATGAAATTCAATCGATGTATCGCAGAGATGCATCTTTCGGCATGTGCGTGCGTCTCTATTTCCATACATTTATTTTACATGGAAGTAGGTGAAACCGCGATTTTCTTGTCACATACAACCTTTATTTCCAGGTTACACTCGCATATAACATTGAACCACCCTCAGCTACTGACAGACAGCAATTTCTTCCCATCCTTCTGTCACTTTATGGACCTGTTAGTAAATAATTACGAATCATCGAACAGCTGGAATGATGTGTCTACAGCTACTAAGTATGATGAGTTGGACGGGCATCAGCATATGAGTTGGGCTGGGAATGGATATAGAACACTGTTTGATCTATTATTGGTGAGTGCCTATTTACAAAATAAAAATTCATTTAAAAAATGGTAGTCTGTGAAGTCAGTTTACGGACGATAATTTTTACATCATAAGAAAACGATGCTAAATTGAGATATTTTTTTGTATTTTTTTATTTCCATTATAAAGTCTTGTATTTGTCACTCATCACCATAACACAAGCCCAGATGAGCGATATTATAATTTACATTATACATAACAAACACGAGACGCGTGACGTTTACCATGACACCGTCATGGTACCGGAACATGACGGTGTCTGTTACCCGGAACAGACACTTTTTTATGAATGCAGGTGTTCCATCAATTTATTAGAAGTTATCAAGGCAAATTTCCATAAAATCACAATCTTCTTCTTCTGGTTTTCGAGTTCAGTGACGTTCGATCAGTCAAAATTTTCCTGCCCAAAAATTTTCCACTGCAACGGCAGTAGCCTTGGCTTCTATCAGGTCCTCCAATGTGCAAGTATAAGGGAACGCACAATAGGCATTGGATTAGATGCATCATGAGCTGTGACGGGGCTCCACGAAGTTGGCTTCTATCAGGTCCTCCAATGTGCAGGTATTAGAGCACAATGGGCATTGGATTAGGTGCACCATGGACTGCGATGGGGCTCTCCGAAACGTCTTAAAAATTAACTTCTATGTGTACCTTCGGAACGCGCCCACCAATGAGATGGCACAAGAAACTCATGGGGTTTTTTTCTCAAGATAACAATTATATTTGAAGGTATATTTGAAATGGAGCAATTAAAGTCATGTCCATGGGTTCTTGTCATTAAAGTGCGACGAAGTATCATCCAATTTATAGAATAAAAATAAAATAACGGAACGTGGTTCATTCTATCACCAGTGGCTTCGTAATAATTGAACCGTTAAGTCGTTTCCCAAATTATTTAGTAAAACCTAACGTTGTTCATTCTATCACCAGTGGCTTCATAATAATTGAACCGTTTAATCGTTTCCCAAATTATTGAAAGAAATAAACACCTTATATTCTTGTTCTTTTTATTCTAGGATATTTACCCTTCCTATCCAGGGTTTTAATGAGGGTAATTTTTCCAAATTATAAATAACTAGCTGTTGCCCGCGACTTCGTCCGCGTGGTAGTTTTGTTTTATATACTAAAAATCTTCCTCTTGAATCACTCTATCTATTAAAAAATCCGTTGCGTAGTTTTAAAGAGTTAAGCGTACATAGGGACAGATAGACAACGGGAAACGACTTTGTTTTATATAGTGATTTTTATATTGTTTATACATTTTTAGTCCATAGTGTAACTAACAATGATAATAATATGCTTTTTGCCACAAACTGTATACCTACCTTTATTTTAACCCTACAGAACCTCAACAACCCCAAAGGCATCCCTAACCTGGACATCCACCTAAACACACCAGTAACCAACATAGCCTGGTCTCCGGACAGCTCGAGCAAATCCAACCGAGTCCAGGTTACAGTTGGAGACGGAAGGAAGTTCTCTTCGAGCCATGTTGTTGTTACTGTGTCCCTTGGTGTGCTTAAAGAGAGGTGAGTTGCTGTTGAGGAGGTTGTTGATAACATTTCGGGAGGCGCAGGAGGTCATTGATTACTTTAATTACCTACATTTTGTGAGGAGTAGCAAGTCCTTAATTACATTTGGAAGGGGCAGGTCATTGATAAGATTTTGATAGGGGCCAGCAAATGGAAACTCTCTAACCAGAACCGACATGGATAGGTTAGGTTAGAACTGCGAAAACAACGCACGAGCCGAGCGAGCAGAGCTAGAACCTTATTCTACCTATTTTTTAAACCGTAGCTAGGTAGATTGATTGTAATTAAAGATTTTTATAAAATTTTATATGCATATTCAATAGGTCTGAGAATCGGGTACTATCTATTTTTTATTTTGTTTCCTTTAGTTTTTTTTTTTGTAAATGCCAAAACGTTTGCCGGGATAGCTAGTCTAATATGTAAAATTCTCGTGTCACAATGTTAGTTATAATCCGCGCGCAATGAGAATGGGATGGAACCTTGTCAAAGTAAATCGAAAATGACAGTTTTCAAGTAGCGTTAGCATAAAAGTTCTGAATAATAGGTAATTAGTTTTGTTTTTTTTTATTTATTCATCTTTAGTGTAGGTATATAGTATAGGTATTTCTACTGTATCTGAAGACTTCACGGACAAACATACATACTGACACAATACGTTCCTTATGTGCTCGTTTTATTTATAATTTTAGAGAAACAATATTTTTTTTAATGAAATCGCCATTGCTCCATTGACAATCTACCACAGACAATAATAATTTTTCTTTAAATCAATGGGTCTGTTTCAAATCCGCGACACTATGTCCGTGCAAATAACTAATTTATACCTAATTATTATTCAGAGCTTTCTGCTAACGCTACTTTTCTGTCATTTTCGATTTACTTTGACAAGGTTCCATCCCATTCTCATTGCGCGCGGATTATACCATACTCCTCCGAAACGGCTTGACCGATTTTTATGAATTTTTTTGAACATTTTTTTTTGTTTATGGCAAGTATTATATTTATTTTTCCAGGCATTCAACGTTATTTACCCCACAATTGCCAGCCGAAAAAATCAAAGTAATAAACACTATATCAATAGGTGTTATGGATAAAATACAACTGTTATTCACCGAGAGTTGGTGGCCGAAAGACGTTTCATTTTTCGGCTTCATGTGGACCGAAAAGGATAGGAATTCGGTACCGAAAGCCGATGAATGGACAACACTAATATTCGGCGCAAGTTGCCCGATGGCTAACAGGAATGTTTTAACGTTATGGACTAGCGGGAATGGAGCTAAATTGGTAAGGAATTGGAGGATACTTTACACAGCGCCATCTAGCGCTAAGCTTAGCAACTAGGCTTGTGTTATGGTGGCGTAGAAACAGCTCCTACGAAACATGAGGTTGTGGGTTCGATTCCCGCCTCAGACAAGTATTTATGCTTAGATATTTGTCTGTGGTCTGGTTGTTTCTATTTATTATAAGTATATATTTACAAAAAAAAAAGTATATAAGTAGTATCCGTTGTCTAGCACCCATAACACAAGTCTAGTTACTTAGCTTGGGGCTAGATGCCGATGTGTGGATTGTCCTGCAGTATTTATTTATCACTACATAGTATAAAATAAAGTCACTTTTCGCCGTCCGTTATATCCCTATGTCCCTTTGTATGCTTAGATCTTTAAAACTACACAACGGATTTTGATGCGGTTTTTTTAATAGATATAGTGATTAAAGAGGAAGGTTTATATGTATAATACATGCATAATATAGCCGTGCGAAGCCGGGGGGGGGTCGCTAGTAAGTTTATATACTTATTTATAACTCTTGAATCACTCTATCTCATAAAAAAAACCGCATCAAAATCCCTTGCGTAGTTTTAAAGATCTAAGCATACATAGGGAATAGGGACATAGGGACGCCGAAACATGACTTTATTTTATACTATGTAATGATTAATAGATTTATTTATTTATTCTATGTGTTTTAGGTAGAAACTTTACCAGAGGACGTTGTGAAAAGGAAAGCAATGGATGTACTAAGAAGATTTCTAGGAAAATATTTTAATATAAAAGAAGCTATCGATATAAAAAGGTAATAATTTTGGTTTTTTTTCCCTTTAACATCAGAACTTAACGTGAAAGGGTACCGGGCGCTCTCTCCATACAAACGTAGTCGACTGTTTCCTCCCTGGATAATGACACTAGCACAAGTATTTTTGGTAAAAAGTATTTTTCATAAAACCTATAACTGCCATGACTATGCCCCTCCATGTATTATAAGTATATATTTACAAAACAAAAAGTATAAAAGCAGTATATCCGTTGTCTAACACCCATAACACAAGTATAGTTACTTAGCTTGGGGCTAGATGGCGATGTGTGGAATGTTTATAAAGGACTAGCTATTTTAGGCAAATCTAAGCGTAGGTTACGTAAATATAAAGGCACTTATTATCAGAACATATATTAATCATATAAATTACATACCCATCAGCGTTATTTTACTACAACACCTAATCCACTCACTAAAAGGTATTATTCTAATTAACTCAAATAAATTGTGCGACCATGAAAAGGTTCAGGCATCATGAAGCTACTGCGACAGAATGAACCAAGTTCCGTCATTTTATTCTTATTTATAGACACAAAACAGTAGTCAAGATGGCGGCGCCCTGACGTATACATCAAATGAAGCACTGTATTGTTGACTTCCTTCAGTCGTTTTCGTTTTGTCACTGACATATTCTGCAATATTTATTTATCCCCCCAGATCAACCTGGTACAGCAACCCCTATACTCGAGGCAGCTACACGTACGACAACCTATCGACCCCCTCTCACCCCCTAGCCCGGGGGACCCTCGCAGGCCCCCTACTGGACGCAGGGGGCGCCCCCCGGGTGCTGTTCGCGGGTGAAGCCACGGACAACACACACTTCTCAACTGTTCACGGAGCTCTTGACACTGGCTTCAGGGAAGCTAATAGATTATTGAAGATATATAGTAAAATATAGGTTAAAATAAAGTGGAAAGATTTTTTGTTTTGTTTGTTTGTAACGAATAGGTTCAGAAATTACTGGACCGATTTAGATGAAACTTGGTATGAGGATACATTGATTCATTGGGAAAAACATATGCTACTTTTTATCCCGATATTCCCACGGGAACGTAATTAAATTAAAAATAAAAATACATTAAACCCACTTGATAAACAGCCCCATCCATAAAGATGAAGCTATTGGATCTATCATTAAATTATATCATTTTTATCTAAAAGTTTAATAAATAAAATAAGATAATGGAACTTTTATTTATCAGGCGCTTTCTCTCCATACAAATCTTTGAAATGCCATAATTTTACAATCTATGTATGTACGCTATTAAAACATTTAAATTAGGAAACTAGCAATTTGATAGCAATTTTTTGTTCATTGCACTTTCAGAAATACGGTGTCCTTATTGCTGAACAAAGAGCCATTCAGAAGGCCAATTCTCGTAAATAACATTGTTTAAATTACATTTCAATATAATTCCGATTGCATTTCGATTGCAAAAGATACCCTTAAAGTCAGATTTTTTTTACAAAAAGCTAACTTTGAGGGTATTTTGAGCTACTTTGAGGGTATTATTTGTGATTGAAATGCAATCGAAATGATATTGAAATGTAATTTGAACAATGTTATTTACGAGAATTGGCCTTCTGATGTCAGAATGGCTGGTCATTTTATTTTTTTAATTTCTCAGAATATATTATAGATAGCATTTTTTTGCAAATACTAGCAAATAGATAGCAATTATTGTATATACTGTTAGTGCCATACGGCACAGGCAACCAGCCATTCTGACGCTAATTATTTCATCCCTGTCGATATTAAAAAACCGGCAAAGTGCGACTAGATCTCTCGCCCGAAGGGTTCCGTATAATTATATTTTGTTTTTGTTGTTATAGCGGCAACAGAAATACATCATCTGTGAAAATTTCAACTGTCTTGCTGTCACGGTTCATGATATACAACCTGGTGACAGACAGACAGACGGACGGACAGCGAAGTCTTAGTAAAAATAATACAATATGTGGAATCCGACGGAAAATGAGATTAAAACAGCATTTCAGTACAGCAATGTTTTATTCTTGAAATATAGCTATCTTTACAAATATGTCACAAAGTACGGCCTTTACAGAAAATCATCAATTTTCCAAGTAGGTACTTATATACAAACTAGCGACCCGCCCCGGCTTCGCACGGCTATATTATGCATGTATTATATATAAACCTTCCTCTTGAATCACTATCTATTAAAAAAAAAACCGCATCAAAATCCGTTGTGTAGTTTTAAAGATTTAAGCATACATAGGGATATAGGGACTGAGAAAGCGACTTTGTTTTATACTATGTAGTGATAGTGATGATAACATCACAAAGAAATTTCGCCGTTCTATTGCAATTCAAACGTTGGCATAAGAAGTACAATAGGTATTAATTATCTTTTGTACACATAAATCAGAAGGCCAATTCTCGTAAATAACATTGTTCAAATTACATTTCAATATCATTTCGATTGCATTTCGATCACAAATAATATCCTCAAAGTAGCTCAAAACCCTCAAAGTTAGCTTTTTGTAAATAAAAAACTGACATTATGAAGGTATCTTTTGCAATCGAAATGCAATCGGGATGATATTGAAATGTAATTTAAACAATATTATTTACGGGAATTGGCCTTCAGTATGGTTTTTTTCAGTTTCAATCAGTTATTTACTAAATACACTAAAGCCTCCTTGGGAATGCGTATCCCAAACCACAGAATTATAAGTTTCCTCTTAGTGGGATCCCCGCGTTGATCGACCACTTCTTCAAAGAGTAAGAAACATTAAGGTAGGGGTAAACACAAAAGATCCCATTGGGTCGAAGTGTTGCTGGCTATTTGTCGGCCCTCGATATACAAGATAAGATAAAATGCACTAAGAAGTAGTCAAGTAGATTGCGAGAGATTTATTCATTTAAGACAAATATATTTTAAAATTGAGTATAAATAGGTAGGTATGTAAAATAACTAGTATAAATATTACATTCAAACTAATATATTTTCACTTTCACTTACCCAGTCACACCGTGGCTTTCCAACATATGAGAGGTTAGACCACGGAATAGATCATTACTTTCTTGTCTATATGTCCGATTGATCCAATGCAAATGGCATCAAATACGAATGGGACGAAGTGCGAATGACCAAATGCAGCGAACCAATATATTCCATTCCATATATTCCAAGCTAGTTATTACATAATATTATATTTTTTCAAAATTGACATCAATATCATCGTCAACAGCTTGCGGATGATGTATCAAATGCAGCAACACCCTCGACTCCCTCCCCCCTTTCCATCCGCAAACATTACATACAAACTTATATATTTTCACTTTTACTTCCTCTACCACTTTCACTTATCCAGTCACACCGTGGCTTTCCAACATATGAGAGGTTAGACCACGGAATAGATCATTACTTTCTTGTCTATATGTCCGATTGATCCAATGCAAATGGCATCAAATACGAATGGGACGAAGTGCGAATGAGACCAAATGCAGCGAACCAATATATTCCATTCCATATATTCCAAGCTAGTTATTACAAAATATTATATTTTTTCAAAATTGACATCAATATCATCATCAACAGCTTGCGGATGGTGTATTAAATGCAGCAACACCCTTTCCATCCGCAGACATTACATACAAGCTTATGTTTCACTTCCTCCGAAACTTTCACTTACCCAGTCACACCGTGGCTCTCAAACACATGAGAGGTTAGACCATAGATCATTACAAATTGTACTCTTTCTTGTCTATGAATCCGAATTGAATTGGAATAACTAGTAGCATTTTTTTGACAACATTTACAGGTAGGTAGGGTGTGTTGGTACTCATTGAGCCAACGGTACTAAATGAATCAGTCTTCTAATTCAGCAACGCAAAGTTGCAGCGGTGTGCGACAAAGACAAAAAGGTACGTCTTAGGTGGCGCCCCCGCCCAGACTAGACACCGTCGAACTGTTGCCGATGACGGATACAATGACGAAATATTTGTGTTTTTAATGCTAAAAAGTGAAAAAAAACAGATATGTTCTTTCTTTTCTCTGTCATTTACTGTTATATATATTAAAATATGATTTATGGAGTCTCATGAAACGTTTTATTGCCATTTTAATAGATATATTATCATTAACGTTACTTGTTTCAACATTTTTTTACATAACCTGAAAACTTATAGGGTAAGGGTGGTACAATTTGAACCATTCCGATGTGGTACTCAATGAACCGCGGTTCAAAGGCCAGGTTTAATTTTGTGTAAGAGATATTTGGTTGTCAACATTAGGTAAGTTGGTTGTTTGTGATACTGAATGTTGCTGTTATTATTAGGGGTTTTATTATAATGTTCCTATGGTTTTGTTGATTAATATTCGTGTAGGTAAGTGGTATTTAGTTTCTGATGATTATTTTTACTAATAAGTTCCATTCTTTCATTTAATTACTAATCAACTAAAAAAGAAGAACTATGAATTAATTAGTACCATACGGTTTAAACAGTACCACCCCTAGGTTCACATAGTACCCCGGGTGGTACACATTGAACCATTTCCCATTTTTTTGTAAATCATGTATATCTTGAAAACTAATAAATTGACGTTAAATTCTTTAAAGCCAAATGATTTCTAGATATATTTCTCACAATCTTTATATAATAATATTAGGAAAAGTCTTGAAAAAAGTGAGTTACACCTCTTCAAACTTTAGGTGGTTCATTGATGCCCACCCTACCCTATATATTTTGTTGGAACAATTAATGTACTTCCCGTATATGAAAATAGAATAGGCCAAATAATAACTTGTGAAACCTATCTTTTCCAACTAAGTGTAGGACCAAATGCGAATTGTGAATAAGACCAAATACGAATGGCACCAAATGCAAATGGAACTATTCTTTTTAGTATGACCAAATCGAACCTTATATGCCAAACTAATTATTACAAAATATTATATTTTTTCAAAATAGACACATCAATATCATCATCAACAGCTTGCGGATGATGTATCAAATGCAGCAACACCCTCGACTCCCTCCCCCCTTTCCATCCGCAAACATTACATACAAACTTATATATTTTCACTTTTACTTCCTCTACCACTTTCACTTATCCAGTCACACCGTGGCTTTCCAACATATGAGAGGTTAGACCACGGAATAGAATCATTAGTTTCTTGTCTATATCAAATACGAATGAGACAAAGTGCGACTAAGACCAAATGCAGCGAACCCCATATATTCCACGCTAGTTATTACAAAATATTATATTTCTTCAAAATAGACACATCAATATCATCGTCAACAGCTTGCGGATGATGTATCAAATGCAGCAACACCCTCGACTCCCTCCCCCCTTTCCATCCGCAAACATTACATACAAACTTATATATTTTCACTTTTACTTCCTCTACCACTTTCACTTATCCAGTCACACCGTGGCTCTCAAACACATGAGAGGTTAGACCATAGATCATTACAAATTGTACTCTTTCTTGTCTATGAATCCGAATTGAATTGGAATAACTAGTAGCATTTTTTTGACAACATTTACAAGTAGGTACCTATATATTTTGTTGGAACAATTAATGTACTTCCCGTATATGAAAATAGAATAGGCCAAATAATAACTTGTGAAACCTACCTTTTCCAACTAAGTGTAGGACCAAATGCGAATTGTGAATAAGACCAAATACGAATGGCACCAAATGCAAATGGAACTATTCTTTTTAGTATGACCAAATCGAACCTTATATGCCAAACTAATTATTACAAAATATTATATTTTTTCAAAATAGACACATCAATATCATCGTCAACAGCTTGCGGATGATGTATCAAATGCAGCAACACCCTCGACTCCCTCCCCCCTTTCCATCCGCAAACATTACATACAAACTTATATATTTTCACTTTTACTTCCTCTACCACTTTCACTTATCCAGTCACACCGTGGCTTTCCAACATATGAGAGGTTAGACCACGGAATAGAATCATTAGTTTCTTGTCTATATCAAATACGAATGAGACAAAGTGCGACTAAGACCAAATGCAGCGAACCCCATATATTCCAAGCTAGTTATTACAAAATATTATATTTCTTCAAAATAGACACATCAATATCATCGTCAACAGCTTGCGGATGATGTATCAAATGCAGCAACACCCTCGACTCCCTCCCCCCTTTCCATCCGCAAACATTACACACAAACTTATATATTTTCACTTTTACTTCCTCTACCACTTTCACTTATCCAGTCACACCGTGGCTTTCCAACATATGAGAGGTTAGACCACGGAATAGAATCATTAGTTTCTTGTCTATATCAAATACGAATGAGACAAAGTGCGACTAAGACCAAATGCAGCGAACCCCATATATTCCAAGCTAGTTATTACAAAATATTATATTTCTTCAAAATAGACACATCAATATCATCGTCAACAGCTTGCGGATGATGTATCAAATGCAGCAACACCCTCGACTCCCTCCCCCCTTTCCATCCGCAAACATTACACACAAACTTATATATTTTCACTTTTACTTCCTCTACCACTTTCACTTATCCAGTCACACCGTGGCTTTCCAACATATGAGAGGTTAGACCACGGAATAGAATCATTAGTTTCTTGTCTATATCAAATACGAATGAGACAAAGTGCGACTAAGACCAAATGCAGCGAACCCCATATATTCCAAGCTAGTTATTACAAAATATTATATTTCTTCAAAATAGACACATCAATATCATCGTCAACAGCTTGCGGATGATGTATCAAATGCAGCAACACCCTCGACTCCCTCCCCCCTTTCCATCCGCAAACATTACACACAAACTTATATATTTTCACTTTTACTTCCTCTACCACTTTCACTTATCCAGTCACACCGTGGCTTTCCAACATATGAGAGGTTAGACCACGGAATAGAATCATTAGTTTCTTGTCTATATCAAATACGAATGAGACAAAGTGCGACTAAGACCAAATGCAGCGAACCCCATATATTCCAAGCTAGATATTACAAAATATTATATTTCTTCAAAATAGACACATCAATATCATCGTCAACAGCTTGCGGATGATGTATCAAATGCAGCAACACCCTCGACTCCCTCCCCCCTTTCCATCCGCAAACATTACACACAAACTTATATATTTTCACTTTTACTTCCTCTACCACTTTCACTTATCCAGTCACACCGTGGCTTTCCAACATATGAGAGGTTAGACCACGGAATAGAATCATTAGTTTCTTGTCTATATCAAATACGAATGAGACAAAGTGCGACTAAGACCAAATGCAGCGAACCCCATATATTTCAAGCTAGATATTACAAAATATTATATTTCTTCAAAATAGACACATCAATATCATCGTCAACAGCTTGCGGATGATGTATCAAATGCAGCAACACCCTCGACTCCCTCCCCCCTTTCCATCCGCAAACATTACACACAAACTTATATATTTTCACTTTTACTTCCTCTACCACTTTCACTTATCCAGTCACACCGTGGCTTTCCAACATATGAGAGGTTAGACCACGGAATAGAATCATTAGTTTCTTGTCTATATCAAATACGAATGAGACAAAGTGCGACTAAGACCAAATGCAGCGAACCCCATATATTCCAAGCTAGATATTACAAAATATTATATTTCTTCAAAATAGACACATCAATATCATCGTCAACAGCTTGCGGATGATGTATCAAATGCAGCAACACCCTCGACTCCCTCCCCCCTTTCCATCCGCAAACATTACACACAAACTTATATATTTTCACTTTTACTTCCTCTACCACTTTCACTTATCCAGTCACACCGTGGCTTTCCAACATATGAGAGGTTAGACCACGGAATAGAATCATTAGTTTCTTGTCTATATCAAATACGAATGAGACAAAGTGCGACTAAGACCAAATGCAGCGAACCCCATATATTCCAAGCTAGTTATTACAAAATATTATATTTCTTCAAAATAGACACATCAATATCATCGTCAACAGCTTGCGGATGATGTATCAAATGCAGCAACACCCTCGACTCCCTCCCCCCTTTCCATCCGCAAACATTACACACAAACTTATATATTTTCACTTTTACTTCCTCTACCACTTTCACTTATCCAGTCACACCGTGGCTTTCCAACATATGAGAGGTTAGACCACGGAATAGAATCATTAGTTTCTTGTCTATATCAAATACGAATGAGACAAAGTGCGACTAAGACCAAATGCAGCGAACCCCATATATTCCAAGCTAGTTATTACAAAATATTATATTTCTTCAAAATAGACACATCAATATCATCGTCAACAGCTTGCGGATGATGTATCAAATGCAGCAACACCCTCGACTCCCTCCCCCCTTTCCATCCGCAAACATTACACACAAACTTATATATTTTCACTTTTACTTCCTCTACCACTTTCACTTATCCAGTCACACCGTGGCTTTCCAACATATGAGAGGTTAGACCACGGAATAGAATCATTAGTTTCTTGTCTATATCAAATACGAATGAGACAAAGTGCGACTAAGACCAAATGCAGCGAACCCCATATATTCCAAGCTAGATATTACAAAATATTATATTTCTTCAAAATAGACACATCAATATCATCGTCAACAGCTTGCGGATGATGTATCAAATGCAGCAACACCCTCGACTCCCTCCCCCCTTTCCATCCGCAAACATTACATACAAACTTATATATTTTCACTTTTACTTCCTCTACCACTTTCACTTATCCAGTCACACCGTGGCTTTCCAACATATGAGAGGTTAGACCACGGAATAGAATCATTAGTTTCTTGTCTATATCAAATACGAATGAGACAAAGTGCGACTAAGACCAAATGCAGCGAACCCCATATATTCCAAGCTAGTTATTACAAAATATTATATTTCTTCAAAATAGACACATCAATATCATCGTCAACAGCTTGCGGATGATGTATCAAATGCAGCAACACCCTCGACTCCCTCCCCCCTTTCCATCCGCAAACATTACATACAAACTTATATATTTTCACTTTTACTTCCTCTACCACTTTCACTTATCCAGTCACACCGTGGCTTTCCAACATATGAGAGGTTAGACCACGGAATAGAATCATTAGTTTCTTGTCTATATCAAATACGAATGAGACAAAGTGCGACTAAGACCAAATGCAGCGAACCCCATATATTCCAAGCTAGTTATTACAAAATATTATATTTCTTCAAAATAGACACATCAATATCATCGTCAACAGCTTGCGGATGATGTATCAAATGCAGCAACACCCTCGACTCCCTCCCCCCTTTCCATCCGCAAACATTACATACAAACTTATATATTTTCACTTTTACTTCCTCTACCACTTTCACTTATCCAGTCACACCGTGGCTTTCCAACATATGAGAGGTTAGACCACGGAATAGAATCATTAGTTTCTTGTCTATATCAAATACGAATGAGACAAAGTGCGACTAAGACCAAATGCAGCGAACCCCATATATTCCAAGCTAGTTATTACAAAATATTATATTTCTTCAAAATAGACACATCAATATCATCGTCAACAGCTTGCGGATGATGTATCAAATGCAGCAACACCCTCGACTCCCTCCCCCCTTTCCATCCGCAAACATTACATACAAACTTATATATTTTCACTTTTACTTCCTCTGCCATTTTCACTTCCCCGGTCCCATTGTGGCTCTCCAACACATGAGAGTTTAAATCACAGAATAGATCTTTACAAATTGTGCACAGACCTCTTTCTTGTCTATGGATTCTAGTGAGATATCTATTAGCGAAGGTTTGCTTGCAATATTTACATACATTATTTTTGTTCGGGTCATGTTCTTTGGCTATCGGACAGTTGTTAGCTTGATGTTTGAATAGATTGGCGTTGTTTTTCGATATGTATCCGCAATCGCATCGACAGTGCTTGGCTTCGTGTTTCTTTATGTATTTCTTTGAGACTGATGAGTATTTACAGAAATTGCATTTGTAAGGTTTTAAACCTGGAAAAAGAAACTGTTTTTTAGTATTTGTTGTTATAGCGGCAACAGAAATACATCTGGCCATGAGATACAGCCTGGTGACAGACAGACAGACGGATGGATTCTTAGTAAAAGGGTCTCGTTTTTACTATATTTTGTTCACACTTACCAGAATGAGTGTTTATATCTTACCAGAATGTTCTTGAAATATAGGACTATTATTGGTTCCCACTTACCAGAATGAGTGTTAAGTACTTGAAATGTAGTACTATTATTGGTTCCCACTTACCAGAATGAGTGTTAAGTACTTGAAATATAGGACTATTAATGGTTCCCACTTACCAGAACGTTCTTGAAATCTAATACTATTTTTGGGTTCCACTTACCAGAATGAGCGTTAATATGTTTCTTGAAATGTAGAACTATTATTTGTTCCCTTTTACCAGAATAAGTGTTAATTACTTGAAATGTAGTACTATTATTTGTTCCCACTTACCAGAATGAGCGTTAATATGTTCTTGAAGTCTGGTACTATTATAAGTGGCATAATCGCAGCTGTTGCATTGGTATAGCATTTCTCCATTATGTACCCGTATATGTCTTATCATTTTATCCTTCTTAGCAAAGTGTGTGGTGCAACCTTTGATAGGGCATCGTACTTTGAGACCCCGGTCACTTTTCGAATACTTATATTTTGTAAAAGGTACACTTAAGAAATATTTTTTCCCTCTTACCAGAATGAGCGTTAATATGTGCTTGAAATGTAGTAAGTACATTATTTGTCCCCACTTACCAGAATTTTCTTGAAATATAGGACTATTATTGGTTCCCACTTACCAGAATGAGCGTTAATATGTGCCTGAAATGTAGTAAGTACATTATTTGTCCCCACTTACCAGAATTTTCTTGAAATATAGGACTATTATTGGTTCCCACTTACCAGAAGAGCGTTATAATGTGCTTGAAATGTAGTAAGTACATTATTTGTATCCATTTACCAGAATTTTCTTGAAATATAGGACTATTATTTGTTCCCACTTACCAGAATGAGCGTTATAATGTGCTTGAAATGTAGTAAGTACATTATTTGTATCCATTTACCAGAATTTTCTTGAAATATAGGACTATTATTTGTTCCCACTTACCAGAATGAGCGTTAATATGTGCTTGAAATGTAGTAAGTACATTATTTGTCCCCATTTACCAGAATTTTCTTGAAATATAGGACTATTATTGGTTCCCACACTTACCAGAATGAGCGTTAATATGTTTCTTGAAATGTAGTACTATTATTTGTTCCCACTTACCAGAATGAGCGTTAATATGTTCTTGAAGTCTGGTACTATTATAAGTGGCGTAATCGCAGCTGTTGCATTGGTATGGCATTTCTCCATTGTGTATCCGTATATGTCTTATCATTCTATCCTTCTTAGCAAAGTGTGTGGTGCAACCTTTGATAGGGCATCGGACTTTCTGCCCTGGGCGTTCATCGAACATTTCTAATATACTGTCGATTTTTTCATTTGTTTTTGTTGTTTTTTTTTGTTTGAAGTTCCCTATCGCGAGTTCGCGAGGGTCCCTGGGCGTGGAAGGGACTTCATCCCTAATGCGTGTTCGTTTGTTTTTTTGTCTGTTGAGCAAAATTAGACTATCTATAGTGTATAATAAAAACTATGACAAAAAGAGTAGGGACCTCTTTTGATGACTTTGACACGTATTTTTTTTACATTTGAATAGAAAAGGGGTCCGGCTTTTTAGTATGGGAGCTTGGGATAGTGTTTTGCAACGATTTCTTTATCGCGGGTTGCGACGGGACCTATTCCATAAAATATCCAGTTCAAACTAGTTTAAGCGTTACGAAAATATTGTGAAAACCGTAGGTACGAAAAACTGTAAAAGGTTTGTACTATTAAAACCAAGAACTGCATATCCAAAAATCTGTCTGTCAGTCCGTCCGTCCGTCTGTCTGTCTGTCGAAAGGAACTTCGTTACGAAACGCGTGTTCCGCGACACGTTTTTTTTGCGCGGTGCATTGAGACCCATGACTTTTGAAAAACTATTGGACAACAAGTTTGGTTAAATATCTCGTTTTCTAGGCGCTTTAGAGGTTTTATGTGAAGGCATTATTTGTTCGCCGTAATGCTCTCTATCGATAGGTATGGGTCTCGAAATGCACCACGACATTTTAAATTACAATGGCTGTTGTGTCTAAAGGCTTTTCCAATTGGTAATTATCTTTTCATTTTTTTCTATTTTACTTGCCACTACATACCTAGTCACTATCACTACACTGCCGTGCGAAGAAGAAAAAACATAAGTAACAATGTTTGGGAAATTGAGTTATTAACACTCTCGGGTTCAGAAAAAAAAATATGATTTTTCTGTTTAAGAATATTTGCGCTAACTAACATAGAACCCCAGATAGACAAGCATAAGTACGCCTCATTTTCTTAAAAGTACTTCCTTTTTGAAGACAAAAACACATAACCCTCACATCAGAAGCAGAAAACTACATAAGTGAGCACATATGATTTTTTATGTTACTAAGTGATTTGAACGAAGTGAATTGCTCAGACTAAGAAAAAGCATAACATCCAATTGTTAACATAACCGAAACAGTGTCTGGTCGGAAGAATGAAGACATCATAATCAGTTCTTTAAGAATATTTTTCATGGAAGTTAGAGGACTTAAATAAGAGATATTCGTATTCAAAGAAATATTCGTCAAGTTCATTTGCGGGATCGACAACGCTGTCATTGGCGGGAGGATCCTCCCTAAATCTCACTCCGTTCGGAGGCATCGATCGAGCAAGACGTCGAGTTATGTCCTGTTGTCTTTAAGGGGATTGGGGGACCTCAAAGGCACAAGCCTTTGAGCTCCTCCCCAAGCATGGGCTACGGGAGGCCATTTTCCAAACAATTGACTTTTATGAGGTCTAGTTTGGTGCAATCGCCATCAAGAGACGCTCCGTGGCCGGTGTCACGGCATCCTCCCGCAAATCTCGCCTGAACCATACCACTCAAATGGAAGCGGGATCTACTCATGTCAACTCCCTGAGAGGCTGTGTAGTCCTGAGGAATGGAAGAGTCATTGACTCTCATTTCATGAACGCTTAACCATGCCACTATTTGCTTTTTCTACTGAGCTTTTGAAGTATCTGAAGTCGTATGGCTTTGCCAGTTTCTTCATAGAGGAAGGGGCCTGGTGATGGAAGTGATCTGCTGACATGGAAGGTTGCCCGTGGAATGGTTGACGCTCATGAGATGAGAGTCAATTATTTTTTTCTTTTCAGGACTGTAAGGCCTCTCTGAAAATTGGCATGAGTGGACCCTTATTTGGGTGACATGGCTCAGGCGCAATTTGCAGAAGGATGCCACGACACCGACCACCAAGCGCCTCCTGATGGCGATTGTTTGAAAAATGGCCCTCCGCTACCCATGTTTGAGGAGGGGCCCATGCAGAGACATAACTTCAAGGGGAAAATGGGACATGATTCAATGCCTTGCTCAATTTATGCCTCCGAACGCAGTGGAATCTCGGAAAGATCTTCCTGTCAATGACAGCGTCGCGTCGCTGATCTTCTAAATGAACACAACGATTGAGTGTACCTACGAGTTGACAAAAGTACATAAATATAAAGTTATTTGCAGGGTTTTTCGTTTTTTTTTTTTTTTTTTGTTGTCGTACCTAATATTTTTTAATTTTAATTATTATGCAGGTATGTATCAGAATGTACCTACCTTTTTTGTGTGATTAATAAATACCTACTTTACTTTAATTAATATGTACCTACCTACTTATGAAAAATAATAAATGTGTTTTTATTTGTATTATTTCATTATGGTCAACCAACCTTATACTAAAAAATAAAGCACAACTGTGCACTTGTGTTTTTTTTGCTTCCTAACAATAGCACATACTTATTTTTACGCATCATAAAAAACACAAGTGTGTAATTGTGCTTTTCTTAATCTTTCATTTCATCACTTTCTATCTAAACCTTGTTTTAAAAGCCTACCTACATTTTAAATAACTAATTTTCAAATATTGTTATGGCTATACAAATTAAAGAAATCACTAACTGTAATAATATAAATAGTTATTTTCAACAATTACCCCCGAAGCGGCATGCATTGCTTTCTAGCTTACATTTTAATATAAGATCACTCATTAAGAATTTTACTAAACTTCAACAAGTAATTCATAGTTCTAAATACCCAATAGACTTGATTGTTCTTACCGAAGTTGGCTTAACAGATATGATTGTAAATCTATACAATATACCGGGTTATAATATGTACTACCAACTACGATCGACGCAGCGGGGAGGCGGTATTATTGTTTATGTTAAAAATTATCTTAAATTTACTCTAACTCCTCACAAAACTATTTTGTTCGAAAACATAACAGGTATTTTAAATATTACCCCTCACGTGGATGTAGTTGTTTGTGCAATTTATAAACCTCCGTGGAAAAATAAAAACTTGTTTGTGCGGGAGCTTGGTGGGTACATTTCGAATTATGACTCTAAATCAAACCTTTTACTGATCGGCGACTGCAACATAGACCTAAAAACCATTTCATCTCACAGGGACTTTTATTTGGAAACACTCGGCGAGCGCGGATTAGTGTGTGGAATTACAGATTATACTAGAATTGAAAAGAGAAAAAATATTGTCACAAAATCATGTATAGATCACATATTTGCGCGGTTCCCCACATTTGATCCGTACTCGGCGGTGTTAGACTCTGTACTGGCCGACCATCGCGGCGTAGTGTTTACGTGCATTGGTAACTCTTTACCTACTCGACGCATACAGGGTGTTACACTAAAGAGTACGTTTAATAATTCCGTTTTTCATAAAGAGGTGAGCGGTGTCGATTGGGGACAGACAAAAGCTATGAGGTCGTCTACGGATATACTGCTTTTTATTAAAAAATCGTTTAAGGCAGCTATTAAAGCGGCGACTAGTAGTAAATCCGTCAAGTATTCTAAAAGCCGGAGGAATCTGCCTACAGCTCCTTGGATCGATGGTAATGTTACCCGATTATGTGAAAAAAGAGATTACCTCTTTAAGCTTTGGAGAAACAGTTCTTTTGACCCTAAAATTAAACTAGAGTATAATCAAACCCGAAATAAACTTCATAAACTAATTGAATCGAAAAGAAACTCGTACTACAGTAATCAAATAAATAATAATTTTAAAGACACGAGAAAAGTTTATAAAATAATTAACGAAATGATAGGTCGGGTGACATTATCTATTGACGAGGCGATTCTGAAGGCTTTCGAAGGACAGGGCCTTACCACTAAAGCGATAACTAATAATTTCGCAAGTGGATTTGAAAAGGTAGTAAAGGACATTGTTCCTCAATGTAGCTTAAAACTAACTGATCCGCTTACTTACCGGAGACCGTTGGACTCTAGTATATTATTCCGGAAGGTCTCTAAGGATAAGGTAAGCAAAGTGATCAAAAAACTCAACTCAAATAAGGCTCCTGGACCAGACGGGATTAAAGTAGCTGATCTGAAAATGGTCCATAAACATCTATCTTCACCGATTGCAAACTTGATTAATTGTAGTGTTTCATCTGGGGAGTATCCCGACGACCTAAAAATAGGATGCGTGAGACCGGTTTATAAGAAAGGCAATCATGACAGTTATTTAAACTACCGACCCATCACTTTACTTTCCAATATTGACAAAATTTTTGAAAAGGTTGTCTGCGAACAGATCCATAACTTTTACCGAACGCACGAAGTAATAAGTAAAAACCAATTCGGCTTCCAAGCTGGTAAAAGTACGACGGACCTCCTGAGTAAATTCACAGATGAGGTAAATGATCACTTGAACCACAAGAAAATGGTACTGGCCTTGTTTATAGACTTTTCTCGCGCCTTCGACACGTTGCAACATAAACTCTTGATCGATAAACTTGATGATTGTGGGATTAGGGGTCCACTGCTCGATTGGTGTAAGAACTACCTCCAAAATCGCTCTTTCACGGTTAAAATAAAAGACACTTACAGTGACCCTATAAATGTGACAGAGGGCACGGCCCAGGGTTCGGTCCTTGGTCCGCTGCACTTCCTATCTTATGTCAACGAGATGGGTAACTGTCTGAAATACAGCTCATGTTATCAATTCGCAGACGACACATGTCTGCTTGTCTCCGGTAGGGATGTCGCAGGTGCTTGTGATGCTCTTCAGGCTGATTTTGATGTTTTGATGCGATGGTGCCATGACGCTGGTTTAGTGATAAATGCTGATAAAACCAAACTCGTGCTTATCAGGTCTCCATACATCAAGTACACAACACCAAAACCAATAATTGCTCATAATCACGACTGTCTCCACCAATTAGGAGCTTGTAAATGTCCTGCAATCGAAGTTGTGGCCTCACAAAAATACCTAGGCCTTATTATTGACTCAAGATTTAACTGGGGTCCCCATATTGAACACGTATGCAATAAGTTACGTCAATTCCTTGCTAATATGAGAATCTTAAAAAATCGAATACCTTTCAAAGTAAGACTTATGCTTTACAACTCGCTGGCTGAATCTTATATTCAGTATGGCTTGACAAGCTATGGTCGGACATACAGCTCGTATCTTAAACAGATTCATGATCTCCAAATAAGAATCCTTAAAAATATTGTATCTCCAAATCTACGTGATCAATTCTATGACGATAACAATAAAATCTTAAAACATTGTAACATCTTACCTATTTATGATCAAATTAAATATATGTTATTAAAACAATACTTTTTTAGCGAAGATATAAAGTCATATATCGAACACCCTGTACCTACGCGCGCTATGGCTCAAAACCGGCTTTGGATCACCACTGCTAACAATGCGTACGGCAAGCGGACGGCCACTTACCTACTACCGCGTTTAATTAATGATCTACCTTCTGTTTTTTGCGAAAAAATAACACAACAAAATATTAAAGTCAAACTCAAAACTTATTTTCTAGATAATCTATAAAAACTTAATTACATTATTAGGAATGTACCTACCTGTTTACTATTTTTTTAAAAGCCTTTAATTTGCTTCCTTTTTGTTTAGTATTGTTATGTTTAAATACCTACTTACCTATAGACTGACGTTAACTTGTTTGTTACTTAGCATTAAGTCAAACCTCCGTGGTTTTTATATGTTAAGAAAACCTGTTTTTGTGTATAATTATTGATATGATAAATAAATTAAAAAAAAAAAAAATTTATAAAAAAAGGGTGTTATATTGGAGGCAGAAATAGTTTTTTCTAAATATCTAATCAAAAATACACAATAACACTAAAACTAATAACAAAAAAAATCTATGTCAAAAATACAACCTGATACCAACATTTGTTTTTACCTAACTTCTATCTAAGATAATTGAACAAAGAAACTAAGTTTCAAATTTTCAAATCAATTTATCTCGAAACTTATGTATCTGCACTTATGCTTTTTCAGTGAAAGAGGGCAGTACATAGTATAAAACAAAGTCGCTTTTTCTGTCCCTATTTCCCTTTGACTGCTTAAATCTTTAAAACTACGCAACGGATTTTGATGCGGTTTTTTTTTAATAGATAGAGTGATTCAAGAGGAAGGTTTATATGTATAATACATGCATAATATAGCCGTGCGAAGCCGGAGCGGGTCGCTAGTACTATACAATAAAAACAGCTCAGTCTAAGCTTGTACAGATCTGTTCACTCACGAAGGCGCGCCCCTCCAGGGTAAATTTTCTCGGTGTGCATTAATAGTACTGTCGCACGTGCTAACAAGATGTCTTAATGTATGTGTGAAGACTATCAGTAGAGACAGCATACAACAGAGATAGAATTATATACAGACTAGCGACACGTCCCGGCTTCGCACGGCTATATTATGCATGTATTATACACATAAACCTTCATCTTGAATCACTCAATCTATTAAAAAAAATTAAATCAGCGCCATCTACATTCGAATAGCGGTCTTTCTAGAAACTAAGTTTCTCAATTTGTGTAATAGATGGCAGTATAAGTTAAACAAAAAGACTAACACAAATAAAATCTCATCTGTCGCGTCAAATCTCATCTGTCGCGTCAAAATCTGTCGCGAGAACGGCTGAAAATGCTCACCCACAAAAGTGCCCAACGCGCCATAAGAAGTTTTCACTTCAAAAACCGCATCTAAATCCGTTGCGTAGTTTTAAAGATTTAAGCATACAAAGGGAAATAGGGACAGAGAAAGCGACTTTGTTCTATACTATGTAGTGGTTATTATTCAGAACTTTTTTGCTAACGCTACTTTTCTGTCATTTTCTATTTACTTTGACAAGGTTCCATCCCATTCTCATTGCGCCGCGGATTATATAATGGCAGTTGCGTCTTAAGGTCTTTATAATTGGAATTTTTTTTTACTTGTTTTTTTTTTCATTTTACGTATACTATAAGATAGAAACAGCTCAGTCTTAGCTTGTATTATGGCACCTAGACATAAATACTCACTCGTATGTGTCTTCAGTCTTCGAGATAGCCTCAGCCTGAGCCTGAGTCTGTGCTGACAGTTCGTTCAATAATAATTCAACACTCATAAACTCAACACCATTGCTTGATTCTTCCATATTTATAACTGTAATCAAATTATTTAAGCTTAGATAATTGTCTGTTATTTCTATGTATTACAAGTATACTAGCGACCCGCCCCGGCTTCGCACGGCTATATTATGCATGTATAAACCTTCCTCTTGCATCACTCTATCTATAAAAAAACCGCATCAAAATCCGTTGCGTAGTTTTAAAGATTTAAGCATACAAAGGGAAATAGGGACAGAGAAAGCGACTTTGTTTTATACTATGTAGTGATATTTACAAAAAAGTATAAGTAGTATTATCCGTTGTCTAGCACCCATAACACAAGTGTAGTTACTTAGCTTGGGGCTAGATGGCGATGTGTGGAATGTCCTGCAATATTTATTTATTTCTTTTTTATTTACCTGGACTCTCAGAAATTGTTGCAACATCAGAGTTTTCCAACAGCTTCACTGGATCTGGAAGAAATAATATAGGCCTTTACAAGAGCAGTGTTGGCTTAGTGGTAGATACCTCGACTTTCATTCTAAAGGTCGTGGGTTCTAATCCAGGCCAGCCGTGTACCGAATAATTTTCTTAAAAAAAATTATGTGCGCTAATTGACATTGCTCTTACGGTGAAGGAAAACATCGTGATGAAACCCGCGGCTTAGTTGGCTCCAGAAGTATTGATAAGTTCTTTCCTCTGGGCATGGTCGACTAAGCTGAGAGGGTAGTAGGTGCTGGGCAAGCCAAAAATTAGTTATTTCCTTTGATTTGCCATACTATGTTTGTTTCCAGGAATTGATCTCTATCAGCAACACTAACTGGTATAAAAATATAGGATGTTTATTTTTTTGCAAAATCAAGAGGTTTGATTGTAATGACTTATATTCAAAAATTTAATGATGCAGTTTTAGTTTTTGTCAAAATCGGGCACACAATTCCTTTTAGGATTTTCCTCTATATATATAGTTTAGGATATAGCCCTGAAGGTCCATGTATAAAATTCATCCTGTATATGGAACTATCAGCGCTCCGCGTTTTCACCCGCGTAACTCCCGATCCCGTGGGAATATCGAAATATAAAATAGCCTATAGCCTTCCTCGACAAATGGACTATCAACACAAAAATATTTTTTTCTTTCGAACCAGTAGTTCCTGAGATTAGCGCGTTCAAACAAACAAACTCTTTAGCTTTATAATATATACTAGCGACCCGCCCCGGCTTCGCACGGCTATATTATGCATGTATTATACATATAAACCTTCCTCTTGAATCACTCTATCTATAAAAAAAACCGCATCAAAATCCGTTGCGTAGTTTTAAAGATTTAAGCATACAAAGAGATATAGGGACAGAGAAAGCGACTTTATTTTATACTATGTAGATGCTATGTAGTGACTAGCGACCCGCCCCGGCTTCGCACGGCTGTATTTTGCATATATATTATATCTAAAAACCTTCCTCTTGAATCACTCTATCTATAAAAAAACCGCATCAAAATCCGTTGCGTAGTTTTAAAGATTTAAGCATACAAAGAGATATAGGGACAGAGAAAGCGACTTTGTTAATAATTATGTAGTGTTAGTGAAGTATAGATACTATAAGTATAAAACTTACTAATTTCTCCATCCATATCTAAATGATCATCAGCGATAGTTTCTTCAATTTCATGTTTATCATTTATCTGTTGAATATCATTAGTTTGTGAGCTACCCTGTCCGTCCATTGGAAACTTCGTCATTTTGTAGTACTGATGCATTTTATATAGTTTGTCTCTCGTTAAGTTATATACACCTTAAAATTATTAGAAAAATTAAATAAAAACTTGTGAAATGCGAATCGGACTCGTGCTCAAAGGTTTTGTACAGTCACATTACCAATTAGCTGAATCCCACGTAACCCAGAGCTCATCCACATATCTGTAAAAAATGTATTATTTACCTATTTTGTTATTTTTTTTGTAATTTTATAGTATACTAGCTGTACCCTGCCACGCTTCGCTGTGGTCGCGGATATGTGACTGATGCAAAAATTAGATAAAAACAATCCTTGATGCGGATTATATATCATTCTTAAATTTCAGCTTGATCAGTGCAGAACTTTTTGAGTTTTTGAAGCGTACACAAACCAACATTACATTTTTATATTATATAGAAGATTGTATTATTGTTGAAAAAAAAAACAGAATCAGGTAACATTACTTTACAACCTTACAGATTTGAGAGTGAGCTATAGGTCACGTGGGGTTCAGCTAATTGGTAATGTGACTGTACCATATTGTATGGAAGCCCAACTTAATTTTTTTCCTGTTTTTTTTTGTAGTTATAGCGGCAACAGGAATACATAATCTGTGACATTTTCAACTGTCTAGCTATCACGGTTCATGAGATACAGCCTGGTGACAGACAGACGGACAGTGGAGTCTTAGTAAATGAGGTTTTTACGCTTTAAGTAAGTACAGAACCCTAAAAACCCCCGACAGATAAGGAAAATTGCATAATATAACTTTTGAACAGCTGAACTGATAAAATAAATAAATAAATATTGCAGGACATTCCACACATCGCCATCTAGCCCTAAGCTAAGTAACTAGACTTGTGTTATGGGTGCTAGACAACGGACATACTACTTATATACTTTTCTTTTGTCAATATATACTTATAATACATAGAAACCAGACCACAGACAAATATCTAAGCATAAATACTTGTATGAGACGGGAATCGAACCCGCAACCCTGTGTTTGGCAGTCCGGCGGCGTGGTGACCATTGTGCCAACTGGGATGTCGGTTCCTCTTCAATCGACATAGATTGTTCGTAAAGCATTACCTGTGAATGCTAAAATAGTAACTTTTGTTCTCTCAAAGTCTGGGCCTCCAACAAAAATACCCACAAAAAAAAAAGCCGGCCAGTAATAAAAAATGTTTCTATCTTGTAGAGAATAACATTTTAAACAATATTTACTAAAACAACAAAGAGGTACGATCAACCATCATTATTTTACATTGAAAACCCAAAAAATTGCATTTTATAGAGATCCGTTTGACCACTTTAAGATATTAATACAGAAAAAATATAAAAATAAGTAGTAAATGGATAAGCTTTGCCTGTATTATTATATTTATATACATAACTCAACGATGGTTCATCATAGCTCTTTGTTGCCTTAGTAAACATTGTTTAAAATATTATTCTCTACAAGATAGAAACATTTTTTTTTCCTTAATTTTTGGGTACGATTTGAATGATGCCCATGAACTTCAAGTTTAGAGAACTATATATGGAATGGAAGGTATTTTGGGCTCTTTCGGAATAAGCCAGATTCCTTTCGGGAGCTACGATGCAACAGACAGACACACAAATAGACACGCTAAACTTATACCACTCCTCTTTTTGAGGGTAAATAACATTAAAATATGAATTAACTAGCGACCCGCCCCGGCTTCGCACGGTTATATTATGCATGTATTATACATATAAACCTTCCTCTTGAATCACTCTATCTATTAAAAACCGCATCAAAATCCGTTGCGTAGTTTTAAAGATTTAAGCTTACATAGGGATATATGGACAGAGAAAGCGACATTGTTTTATACTATGTAGCGATAGTGAAGTCAAAAGACGAAAGTCGGAATCGAGGAAGACGTCGGAAACGATGGCGTGACGATCTTGATCCATTTAGGACCAGCGAAACCGACTGAACTGCTTGGTTAGAAGTTAGAGAGGCCTTTGCCTAGCAGTGGGAAAATATAGGTTATCAAATACAATTTTATTATCAACACTTACCTTCAGCAACTGCGAACGCACCACTCTTAAAATAAAGGTCCCTTTTATTATTACTTTCATTTTTTAACTGTTCATGGTTCGTACAGAAGTCTTTCCAAAGAGTCTCCAAGTCGTGCTTTTGTTTTTCGAAGTAATTTTGCGTTTTATTGCAAGCTTTTTCTATTTTTAAGTTGCGGAGTATTTTTTTAAAAGATACTATAATATCGGTTTGTATTGAGTAGAGGAGGTTGCGGTCCGTCATGGTAAGCACGGATCTTTTCTTTGACTAATTTTGTATTATTTATTAAATACCTATGTGTTATATTTTGAGGATTTTTTACAAAATTGCTTGAATATAGGTAGGTAAATACACTCCCACCCATCAGCCAATTGTAACGTAAACAAATGTTTTTATTTTTTTTATTTTTTTTTCGAATAAGGCAAATCACTTTTAGTCCATACAGCCTCATCTGACACGAAAGACGTTAAGCGGTCTTCGCATGGTCTTCGAACGTTACGTACGAACCTTTTATGTAAGTTAGATAAAACTCACGTAAAATGATAATCAAGAATTATTAATTTAATATTCAAAATTTAAATAGCCCACACCTGGGAGCTTATTATTTTGTTTATTATTTAGCCTTACATTATTACCGATTTACACACCTCGTTCGGCTGACCTATATAAAAGAAACTAGCTGCGCCCCGCGGTTTCACCCGCCTAAGTCCCGATCCCGTGGGAATATCGGGATAAAAAGTAGCCAATGTCTCCAGCTATCTAGATACCGAGTTTCATCGCAATCAGTCCAGTAGTTTTTGCGTGAAGGAGTAACAAACATACATACACACACACGCACACACACACACACACACAAACTTTCACATATACAATAGTAGAGAAAGAGATAATAATAATATGGTTTATGCATTTTGACGTTCATGTAAATAGCAAATATAGTTTTTTTTTTTCAATTACAATTTATTAAATTTTTTTATGTACCTACCTACTTGTATATTGATTTTATCTAAGGTCGAAGTATATATTTTATTTAATAAAAAGTCCCTTCGCTTTCTTTCTTTCAATAGCCAACTTTTCGTGATATTCATCATATTCTGGAGAGGAATTAAAGGTGAATATTTTTCCATTTTCTTCGCGATGTACCCTCTTATTAGTTTTTGTAGTCTCTTCTGTAAAAGATCGTTTATTTTCATTATCACCCTCACCTTGAACTAATTGAACCTCCAAAATTTCTTTAGATGAAATATTTCCTTTTATACTCTGATTCGATTTCATAGTATTATTAGCTTCATTTTTCTTAACGTTAGTTCTTAATTTTTCGAAAGTTTGGTTTGGATCCTCTATACTTTTTTCATTTTTATTGTATTCTTGAAGTTTAGTTACTTTCTTGAAAGATTCATTACTTCGCATGTCAGCTTCTCTTTCTACTTCTCTTTCTTCGTCTTTCAATTCTTCTTTAAATTCTTCTGTTTCTTCTTCTTCTATGTCTTTTTCTCTTTTTCCTTCTCTAACTTTTTTGCTTTCTCTTTCTTCTCCTCTTTCTCTATTTCTCTCTTCTTTTCCTTCTCCTCTTTCTCTATTTCTCTCTTCTTTTCCTTCTCTTTCTTCTCCTCCTCCCTCTTCTTCTCTTTCTACTTCCACGTTTCGGCTATCGCTGCTGGAAGAAGAATCTCTGTAGTCATGAGTATTTATCGTCTTTCCTACATTGTTTACTCCCCTTTCGTCATTTTTTTTATTTTTATTATCTGATTTGTCATCATTTGATTCAGATGCATAATTTACTTTAGATTTTTTAGTTTCTTTTTTATCAGTTGTCTTTCGTTTCTGTGACTCTATTAGATGCTTGAAGCTCAAAAGTAATTCCTCTGTTGGTATATCGTTAAGAAGAGTTCTAGCGTCAATTTTACCGGAAGTTGCAGATTTCTTTTCATTTTTTACAATCGTTTTATTTTGATTTTTATTGCCTTGTTTCAATTTTAATGGTTCATTCTTCTTCTTGGTGGATGGATTTTCTTCTTTTTGAACGTGTTCATCGTTATAATGCCTTACGACTGGCATGTCCACTTCACTTTTATTTAACTTAGTGACATCCTGACCGATCATTTTCATTTTTTTAATTGCCTTATTAACAATGATGTCTGTTAATTCTTCAAATTTTTCGGATGCCATCATTTCGGTAATGAAGTCATTCATTTTGGCTTTTGATTTTTTTGAATTCACATTTACAGTCAGAGCTATAGGTAATAGAATATACCCTGAAATTACACAGATTATAAATATACGTTAAAAAAAGAAAGAAATAATATTAAATGAAAAGTTCGTACAAAATATCAGCAACATAATAGGATGAAAAAAAAACAAATCGAATTATATTTCTTTTCACATTTACTTTTATCGCAAGTTATAAAATGACTCAGTTTACGTACTTACCTACGTGTGTCGAAATTAATTTTAACTAGCTGCGCTCCGCAGTTTCATTGCTTTTTAGGGTTCCGTACCCAAAGGGTGAAAACGGGACCCTTTTACTAAGACTCCACTGTCCGTCTGTCTGTCTGTCACCAGGCTGTATCTCGTGAACCGTGATAGCTAGACAGTTGAAATTTTCACAGATGATGTATTTCAGTTACCACTATAACAACAAATAATAAAAACAGAATATATAATAGTACAGAACGTTCATGCGCGAGTACGACTCGCACTTGGTTTAAATATAAGACAAAATTCTTTATTCGTTTGAATTCATTCACTTCAACAAAAAAAACAGCGCACTCCGGGAGTGCAGGCAGAAGTGAAAACAATAAACTTGTTATTTCTCATAGAATATTTCTTGAAACGATCTGCTACTGCCATCTATTAGCACTCACTTAAACAAATATAGTTTATTTTTTATTCGCTAGATGGCAGTAAAAAATTTAAATCAGCGCCATCTACATTCGAATAGCGGTCTTTCTAGAAACTAAGTTTCTGAATTTGTGTAATAGATGGCAGTATAAGTTAAACAAAAAGACTAACACAAATAAAATCTCATCTGTCGCGTCAAAATCTGTCGCGTCAAAATCTGTCGCGAGATCGGTTGAAAATGCTCACCCACAAAAGTGCCCAACGCGCCATAAGAAATTTTTACTTCAAAAACGACTGCAGAAAGTCATGTCATGTTGTCATAGACATCCATGTTCGTCCGTCACGAGTATGAATTTCCATGCCGAGCCATCTTCCATGGAGTGATGAACATGGATTACCGTAAGTACCTAATATTTCATGTGTCTATAAAAAAAGTGAGTGCGTGTAGTACTTGTGAATGCGCTTAAGAAGTTATACGTCCGTCTATCTGTCTGCCTGATATTTATTTTGCGAGCAGCTTCAACCTGTTACTTTTGTGTCACAGTGATGCATGTGCATCTTAAAATGTCACTCCTATAATTTTTCAAAACGCGCCAAAAGAAGTATAACTTCAAAATGACGTAACGTGGTTCATTCTGTCACAGTAGCTGCATGATACTTGAACTTTCTAATGGTGTCCCAATTTATTTGTGTTTATTAGTTGAAGAATAGTATATATTGGGTATTTTAAGTGCCAAAAGGCTGCTTGCTTTTCCTTGTTGGATGGCGATGTTTATCCCCTGTCCGAGGTAAGAATCAGCCCTTTGGTCATCTTCAGCTTAAAACTATTATTTTGAAATATTTGCTTATTGTTGATTTTTGTTAAAATATGTTTTTAACAACCAAATAGTTGACAAATATTCGTACTATTTCTAGTAATAAATTCACACTATTTTCATTCATATTATGATTGCCACAAACAAAATGTGTCTAAAATATTTCATACTTTTTATTTTCTATATAAAAATAATTTCAAATAAAAACATACCTGATTTAAAAGAAATAGAAAACCATATAACTGCACATTTAAATAATACGCATATAAAAAAGCTATGTGCAAATATAAATCAATTGTGTGACGTAATTAAGACTAATCTATGTGCTGTAAGAAAAACAAATGAAAGTTTTGAATACAAAGATTTTAATAACTCGTGTTTTTTGTTTATGGAAAACATGTGTTTTTATCCAGGCAATGGTAAGTTTTACACAGTTCTAAAAAAAAATCGGCCAAGTGCGAGTTGGAGTTGCACTCGAAGGGTTCCGTACGATTATATTCTGTTTTTAATTATACATTATAATTATGTCTTTTTATCCTGGAAACGGTAAGATTTATATAACCTTTAACCTTTCTCTTGAATCACTATATCTATTAAAAAAAACCGCATCAAAATCCGTTGCGTAGTTTTAAGGATTTAAGCATACAAAGGGAAATAGGGACAGAGAAAGCGACTTTATTTTATACTAGCGACCCGCTCCGGCTTCGCACGGCTATATTATGCATGTATTATACATATAAGCCTTCCTCTTGAATCACTCTATCTATTAAAAAAACAGCATCAAAATCCGTTGCGTAGTTTTAAAGAACTAAGCATACAAAGGAAAATTAGGGACGGCGAAAAGTGACTTTATTTTATACTATGTAGTGATAGTGACTATGTAGTGATGATATAAAATTCTCTTGTCACAGTGTTAGTTACCATACTCCGAAACGGCTTGACCGATTTTTATGAAATTTTATATGCATATTCAGTAGGTCTGAGAATAGGCTGCTATCTATTTTTATTTTGTTTTTTTTTTGTAAATAGCTAAGCAACGTTTGCCGAGACAGCTAGTATAATTTATAAAATGTATTATTAATTTCAGAATATTACATAGCCCAAAGTGGAAATTGTAATTTACTCATGGAAACTCGACGAAATTGGATTGTTAGTAATAAGACGGATTCCATCCCTAACACGGATGGAAACACGGATAGTCCTGACAATGTAGCGGATGAAAACACGGATAGTCCTGACAATCTAGCAGATGAAAACACAGATAGTCCTGATAATGTAGCGGATGAAAACACGGATAGTCCTGACAATGTAGCGGATGGAAATACGGATAGTCCTGACAATGTAGCTGATGAAAACACGGATACTCCTGACAATATAGCGGATGGAAACACGAATAGTCCTGATAATGTAGAAGATGAAAAAACGAAGAGCAGTAAGTTGATAAATATTCCAATAAATTTAATAATCCTACTAATCCCTGTCTAGAACTATCTCACGATTATCGTGCCCTGCCCAATAAATTGGTTAGTGAAAATAACCACGGAACTAGGAAGAAAATAACAATCTTCGTTCCCTTTTTCTTTCATACTGGGTCAATATTTGTGGCGTTCAATTTTCAGACACCACGCATTCTATTTAAATATTTAGAACCATGTCCGGAACGCAACCTCTTCGTTTCGTCAGTTTACTGTCATTTTTGACACAAAATTACGCGCCTTTTCAGAATGTCATTAGACGAGAGAAAGCTTTTCCTACCACCGATTTTAAAGGGGTCCGGACATTTAGTATGGGAGCTTGGTATAGTGTTTTTTTTTGCGTGGTGCATTTCGAGACTCATGCCAATCGATAGAAGGCATATAGAAGGTATTTTAGTGAAAAAATCTTGTCTTCACATTGAACCTCTGAAGCGTCTCGGAAACGGAATATTTAACACGTTGTCCTATTATTTTGAGACCCATACGCCATACGTATCGACAAAGGGCATTACGGCGAACAAATAATGCCTTCACACCGAACGCGTTCCGAGACACCGTTTCCGAGACGCTTTAATTAGCGGTCTAGTGCAAAGGCATTATTTGTTCGCCATAGGTAATGCCCTCTATCGATTGTTATGGGTCTCAAAATGCACCGCTCTTTTATGGAAAATCATAGGACAACAGCAACACGTTTTCGAGACGCTTTAGCCGTTTGGTGTGAAGGCATTATTTGTTGCAGCAGCAGCTTTTAGCTGAGGACCTATTTGGGCCAACACACGACTCCTTTTTTATGTTTTTAGTCACTTTTCTGTTTCTTATGTAAAACATTTCTTTGTCATGTTAATCTTTTCCTTCCTGTGTTTGTAACTAAATAAATTATTTTCTTTGTTTTCTTGCTTTCGAATTTGCTCCACGTTGTGCGTCTTCTTTTCGAAGATTTATTTTAAATCCTACATTATTTTCCAGCAAAGCCAGGTCTCCGTAAAGACAACAAAACTGTGGAAACAACAGAATTCAAACAATTATACGAAGAAGTTGAAGCATTCGACGGTCACATATGCCCATTATCGTGTCCCGCTATTTATGAACCAGTATGTGTTCAGGCTAACAGGTATTAAATAAATTTTTAGCTCAATTGGTAACCGGGAATTGGATTAAAATTAAGTTGCAAGATTTGACCCGAACAAACATACATATATACATACATTGCAAGTATAAATAAAAGCTTTAAAAAAACGGTTGCACCCGGGGAGTGCAACCGTTTGTGAAAACTTAAAAAAAATAAGAAAAAAAACTTAATTAAAAAAAATTACTTTTAAATAAAAACTTTAAAAATAAAAATTTAAACTTATTTAATATACAACTACAAAATATTATGTACCTACATGCATATATGCACACACTGTATCTGCGTCTCGTAACGGTGTCGCGTGTTCAAGCTATTCTACGCTTACAACGCGAACAACATTTTTATTTCTTTGGATGCTTAATACATTAAAATTTGTATAAAGACCACATGAAAACGTCTTAAAAACTAAGTTAGGATGTGTGCCTTCGGAACGCGCCCACCAATGAATAGAAGAAAATCACCAGAAAATAGAAGAAATATCAGTCAATAATCTACACGCGTATCGTACGACGTTTTTTTTATTACGGTTGCGAGTAAAAGAAAATACTTGTTAAAAAGTTAACAAAATATTTGTGTTAATACAAAAGACGGAGAATAAACAATAAGTTTTTGAGCAGCAATGTGTTGCTGGAATGGGTAAAGCCTACGCATGTGCTAACGTCTAGTAAATTGATGGAACACCTGCATTCACAAAAAAATGTCACGGTAATATTGTGAGATGACGACTAATAGGAGTGAATGGAAGAAGAAAACATGGTAACATGACCATGACGCGTCCGTCCCCGTTGGGAAACAGAGTATTTAATAATAATATCGCTCATCTAGGCTTGTGTTATGACAACGAGTGACAAATACAAGACTTAGTTATAAAATACTTAAATAAAAACATAAAAACACGAAAATAAAAGGAATAACAAAAATAACTCAATTTTTAACCCCTGACACAAAAACGACAGGGCTGTGTGTGTGTGTGTGTCTGTCTGTGGCATCGTAGCTCCCGAACGGATGAACCGATTTTGATTTAGTTTTTTTTGTTTGAAATGTCTTTTTTTATGATGTTATCATGTTAAATTATCGTCCGTAAACCGACTTTACAGACAACCATTTTTTTAATTACAGACCGTATGGAAAATATCTAAAATTTTGGACTTTCGTGAATCATTGCGAGGGTGATGTGTATTACTGCAAGCATTCAAAGGGTTGGTATTCAAGATGTTAACACACGTCCCGGAACACTATTTTTGAATCGCTCGTGTGACATAGCTTCGTCGTATACGCCTACAAGTCCAGACTTCCATGTCGCATGACACCAATTTTCTGTTTTTTGAATCGTTCGTCGTCGAAATTTGAAATCCAAAAGATAATAAAAAAATTTAATGATCGTTTTTTAATGTTTGACGATTAATCTACCACTCGCCTGTCAATTCAAGCAAAAATAGAGCCCCCAATCAAACTCGTTCACCCCGCGTCAAGCGCTCTATTTCTACTGATTTTCGATTGCCATCGGAAATTCGCCATTTTTTAATCGCTCGATCGTAACGAGTGGTCTCCACTACTCGTCGAATAACGTAGAATAGACGTCAAACAATCATAGTCGAACATTCGGAAACGATCTTTGATTATAATATTTATGTCTATTGGGATTATTTCGGATGTTCGGCGGTAATTACTGTTTTAAATTTACTGCGTAAAACGAATAAAAATTGATATTTCAAATTTCGACGACGAATTATTCAAAAATACAGAAAGTTGATGTCACGCGACTTGAAAGTCGAGCATGACTTGAAGGGGTATACGACGAAGCTATGTCACACGAGCGATACAAAAATAGAGCTCTTAGATGTCCAATGGAACAAGTGCGAGTCGGACTACACCATGTTGTATTTAAGCCGCACTCACTTAACAATGACAATAGAAATACATAATCTGTAAAAATTTTAACTCTCTGACACGATTTGAGATACAATCGGATGACAGACGGACGGATGGACGGACGGATTGAACGGATAGACGGACGGACTGACAGTGAAGTCTTACTAACAGGGTCCTGTTTTTCCCTAGATCGGGCCGATCAAATTGGGACGTGTGATAACACCATTAAATTGGCGACCCAGTTGGCACAATGGTCACCACATTTCATAAACTAATAGATTTTCCTTTGACTTTCAGAGTTCGCGGGTCCAGCGTCTGATAGCTCAGGATCTGAAGACGTCAGAGTTTCTTTATTAAGTTGGTCATTATGCGCCGCATCAAAGTTTGTATCACCTAACTAAATATAAATAAATATTGTAGAACATTTTATACATCGCCATCTAGCCCCAAGCTAAGCAACTAGGCTTGTGTTATGGGTGCTAGATCAGATAACAACTTTTGCTTTTCTATAACTTAAAATGCATAAAGATACCTAGACCAGAAACAAATATCTATAGCCTAAATACATGTTTGAGGCGGGAATTTAACCCGCAATCTTCTGCTTCCCGGACGCGGAACAGATGTTTAGTATCCTGCTTCACAACCTGCCATACTGAATCAGTTCCATCCAAAGTTTCCTGGAAGAGATGGCTTTCAGCGATAAGACCGCCCATTTGTGCAACTTGTACTTTCTAGCTATTACTTTACTTTGGGTATATCGTATTCTGTTTCTTCTTGGACGACCTAGTTGGCACAATGGTCACCATGCAGGACTGCCAAACACAGGGTTGTGGGTTCGATTCCCGCCACAGACATGTATTTATGCTTAGATATTGGTCTGTGGTCTGGTTGTTTCTATGTATTATAAGTAGGTATATATTTACAAAAGAAAAGTATATAAGTAGTATATCCGTTGTCCTAGTACCCATAACACAAGTCTAGTTTGCTTGGGGCTAGATGGCGATGTGTGGAATGTCCTGCAATATTTATTTATTTATTGTGTTGTACAAATATTGTTGTCTACGCGTCAGTGTCATAGGCAAATTTTTATCCCGATATTCCCACGGGATCGGGAGTTACGCGGGTGAAACCGCGGAGTCTTTAGTAAAGGTAATTATGTTTATAGGTACTTTTCGTTCAGTCGGTTTGTGGAGAGTGCATCATCAATTGGACACTTTGGTTGGCTCGAAGGACCGGAAGGAGCTACGAAGATAATAGAACCGCACAAGCCAGGATATGGATAAAAAAAACATTATAATATAAAAAAAAGAAAAATAAATAAAGACTTTATCTTTCATCTATCTAAAACAATTTAGTACCTATACTACATATTACATATTTTCATTTGAAATGATTTCTCGAAAATTTTCTGAAATGCACAGTTAGATGTATGTAACACTATGATTCCTCTATGGGTGTTAGTATAGTGTGGTTAACTCCGAACTTGGCATTCCTTTATTGTGACACAATAAGGGATCCGGACATTTACTATGAGAGCTTGCCATAGTGTTTTTTGCGCGGTGCATTTTGAGACTTATGCCAATCGATAGAGGGCATTACAGAAAACAAATGATGCCTTCGCACCGAACCTCTACAGCGTCTCGGAAACGGGATATTTAACAAAACGTATTGTAGTTACCTACTGTGATTTTTCAAAACTGCGCGGTGCATTTCGATACCTATACGTATCCATAGAGGGCATTAAGGCGAACAAATAATGCCTTCACACCGAACCTCTAAAGCGTCTCGGAAACGCAATTGTCAGTAACAAAACGAAAACGACTGAAGGAAGTCAACAACACAGTGCTTCATTTGATGGATACGTCAGGGCGCCGCCATCTTGACTACTGTTTTGTGTCTATAAATAGGAATAAAATGACGGAACGTGGTTCAGTCTGTCGGAGTAGCTTCATGATGTCCGAACCTTTTTATGTTCGTACCATTTATTTGAGTTAATTAGTTTAATACCTTTTAGTGAGTGAATTAAGCGTTGTGGTAAAATAATGCCGATGGGTATGTAATTTATATGATTAAAATATGTTCTGACGATAAGTGCCTTTATATTTACGTAACCTACACTCAGATTTGCTTAAAATACCTGGTCCTTTATATCAGAAGTGGGATGACATAGTGAAAATCGAACTTTCACGTGGCACGTTTTCGGTCTTGCTGACAATAAGTGTTTTATGGTTTATCTAAATCTTTTAAAAAAAAAGGAGCGTGTAAAATATTGTGAATTATTGTGATATGAAATATTGTGATTAAATATAAAAACGCAAATCTATTGTTGAAATTTGTGGGTAAGACAATAATTAAAATAACGGTTAAATAACCTAAATATTTTTATTGTGATAAAAATTATACGGTGAAAAACAATAAAACATACAGAGGCTTCATAAATTACTGTGTTGAATTCAAGTAGCAAAGAGGGAGACATATCACTCCTTCTTCATCTGTTTATTTGAAGATGCTTTTAGTAATTTTGCAGATTGAATAGCGAGTGAATGTAGATGACTTGTAGATGGTGACACAGGTGAAAAACCGTGAAAACAGCACGGGGACAACACGTGTTTAGCAGAAAACACATTTCGTAAGCATTTTGTATAAAATGATGAGCTGTAAAGATTGTATAATTAATGTGTTAATTTTTGTTATAATACAGTTGAACTATGGACAGGCGCAAATGATGGGCGCAAATGCTGGGCTCAAAATGAAGCGTGAAAACAGCCCGAGGATGTAGTAAAATGACTATGGTGGAAAATGGTGAGCTGTATCGTTTATAATTTGTATAATGAGCTGAATACTTTCGTAAAAAAGTATAATTACAAAAATATCGCTAGGTTTGAAAAATTTAGAGCCAGGAGTGGCCGATGCAATCAATAAAGTGCTAAAATATCTTATCAAAATTGGTGATGCAAGTAGATTAAATCCAGATTTTTACATGGCTGTCTGAAATATTGTTTCTTATGAAAAGTTTTGAATTAGTAATGGTCGCTAGTATGGTATAACAAATGAAGTCAATTAAGTTCTGAAATATTTTATCAAAATTGGTGATGCAAGTAGATTAAATCTAGACTTTTACATGGTTGTCTGAAATATTGTTTCTGAAAAGTTTTGAATTAGTAATGGTCGCTAGTATGGATATAACAAAGAAATATGCCATATAATTAGCGATGCAAATGGATTAAATTCAGATTTTTTAAAGCTGTATCGTTTATAATTTGTATAATGAGCTAAATATTTCTGTTGTAAAGTATAATTACAATTAAGGCTAGATTAAAAAAAGTTAAGAGCCAGGAGAGGCCTATGAAGTCAATTAAGTTCTGAAATATTTTATCAAAATTGGTGATGCAAGTATAGATTAAATCTAGACTTTTACATGGTTGTCTGAAATGTTGTTTTTATGAAAGTTTTGAATTAGTAATGGTCGCTAGTATGGATATACCAAGGAAATATGCCATATTATAATTAGCGATGGAAATGGATTAAATTCAGATATTTTAGATGTTGCATAGAAATATTTTAGTTTTTGAACAGTTTTGGTCAGAGTAGATAATTGCCGCAAAAAGTGGATTCATGGGTAGATTCATATTTTTGACCAATTAGTCGAGAGTGTGAATTTGCAGATGAATTTATTTTAGTAAAGGTGTACATGCTATAAGATGTTGTGAAATAAACTCGATACGCTGTGAACGCAAGTCATTCTTAAACCGATAATATAAATCATTCAGATATGGGTGTCTCTCTCTCACAAGTGAAACGAAATGTTCTTTGTGAGATGTGTAGCGAGAAATCTAGAATGAAGAGATCTGTAAATGTAAAAAGAAATGGCGTTGCAATATGGGTTCTAATGGCAGGAAAAAGAAATAAAACTCAAATTAGAGATTCCCATGCAGTTGCAGTCACTTCAAACATTTTTCCAACAGAAGTAGAGTGACAGAATTGTGTATAGTAACAGATATC
Source organism: Idaea aversata (assembly GCA_907269075.1). Classification (NCBI taxonomy): domain Eukaryota; kingdom Metazoa; phylum Arthropoda; class Insecta; order Lepidoptera; family Geometridae; genus Idaea; species Idaea aversata. The sequence goes on from OU026083.1 coordinate 2,829,807, forward strand.
CATGGTGAACACTGGTACTTTAAATACATGGCGATACACAACTAAGCTGATATTGAACATCACTTGGTTTAAGCCATTTGGTTGAGTTGGTTGGCCGGCGATGGGATAGCTAGCTCTTCCAAGATTCTGTCCCTTTTGCTCTGGTGTGTGGATGTGGAAGTATTGCGAACTGTAGATGTCTTTTGGTCGAGTTAGTTGGCCGGCGATGGGATAGCTAGCTCTTCCAAGATTCTGTTCTTTTTGCTCTGGTGTATGAATGTAGAAGTATTGCAATCATTTGATGTGTTTTGGTTGGGTTGGTTGGCCGGCGATGGAATAGCCAACTCCTCCAAAACTCTGTTTGCTCTTCTATATCAAAATGATCAAACGTTGCAGAATCTGACCTTTTTTGTGTTGTTCTCAGCTTCCAAATTCGACTACAAGGGTGTTCGAGGGCGAACACAACCGCAGGACGGCCGTGTCAGTAACAAAACGAAAACGACTGAAGGAAGTCAACAACACAGTGCTTCATTTGATGGATACGTCAGGGCGCCGCCATCTTGACTACTGTTTTGTGTCTATAAATAGGAATAAAATGACGGAACGTGGTTCAGTCTGTCGGAGTAGCTTCATGATGTCCGAACCTTTTTATGTTCGTACCATTTATTTGAGTTAATTAGTTTAATACCTTTTAGTGAGTGAATTAAGCGTTGTGGTAAAATAATGCCGATGGGTATGTAATTTATATGATTAAAATATGTTCTGACGATAAGTGCCTTTATATTTACGTAACCTACACTCAGATTTGCTTAAAATACCTGGTCCTTTATACAATATACAAAGAAACGTACAGCTCTGCCTTGTGCGGGAACCCATGGACATTGTAATATAATGTAAGCTTTTGTTAAATAAATATTATTACTTACTTACTTACTTATTACGTGATTCGTTAAACAACACTATACAACAAAAATCCCATTTTCGAGACGCTTTAGCGGGCCAGTGCAAAGGCATTATTTGTTCGCCATATTTCCCTCTATCGATATGTATGGGTCTCAAAATGCACCGCGTATTTTTGAAAAATCGTAGGACAACAACAACACGATTGGTTTTAAATATCACGTTTCCGAGACGCTTTAGGGTTTAGGGGTTTGGTGTGAAGACATTATTTTGTTCGCTGTAATATCCACTGTCGATTGGTATGGGTCTCGAAATCTTCATGCAATAAGCGAAAACACCAGAGTGATTTGCCTTACTTTTAGGGTTGCCAACCGTACTATATAATAAATTACTAAATTACTTTATTTCGGGTTAAATATAAGTACTCTATACTTTATAAGGAAAATAAAGTACGCGAAAATACTTTATTTTACATAGTTTGTAAAATAGTAGTAGGTAAGTATAGTATTTATTTATTATTAACAAATTAAATACTACCAGTAATTTCGGAGCCTATTCGTTACAAACAAACAAAAAAATCTTTCCTCTTTATAATATTAGTACAGATTTTGGTGACTTTTCTAGTAGCAATGGTAAAAAAAAATACTTTATTTCCATATGTACCTACTTTATATTTTCTACCTATACCAACCAATATACTTTCTTAGTACAAAAAAAGTTGGCAACCCTACTTACTTTCGCAAAGACGTATCTACCTCAGCTAGCCTAGCATGAAGACCAAAACACGATACGATAAAGCGATATAACTACATCAACTCTCAAAATATGATAGATAAAGCCGCCATGTTGAATTTTTATCATATTTTTTATCGCAATTTATATCGCGTGATATCGCTTTATCGTATCGTGTTTTGGTCTTCATGCTAGGCAGGCAGGGCCATTATTCACTAAGCTTCAAGTCGTTGGGCGCGCGTGATTAGGGCGAAATTGCCATACAAAAACCTCTCCCCCTCCGCCCCTAATCACGCGCGCCCAACGACTTGAACCTTAGTGAATAATGGTACTGGTTGACATATCACTGGAAATGCACAATGAAGGAGCGAACAAGGGGGACCCGTAATGGTCAGTTTTTATCACTTCACTATCATCACTACATAGTATAAAACAAAGTCGCTTTCTCTGTCCCTATATCCCTTTGTATGCTTAAATCTTTAAAACTACGCAACGGATTTTGATGCGGTTTTTTTAATAGAAAGAGTGATTCAAGAGGAAGGTTTATATGTATATAATAAATGCATAATAAAGACGTGCGAAGCCGGGGCGGGTCGCTAGTAAACGATATTACAAAGTGGAAAGATTTGTTTGTATTGAACAGGCTCCGAAACTACAGGACCGATTTTGATTAAACTTGGTATGAGGATACATTTATTCATTGGGAATGTTTTATGCTACTTTTTACCCGATATTCCCGTGGGATCGGAAGTTACGCAGGTGGAACCTATCCCAGCAGAATCGACGCAAATTACAAGAAAACTACAATCAAACAAATTACGAAAATTCTAAAAAATTACAGAAGCCCACTAATTTTCTATCGAGACGGAATTGCACTGCTAGTTTATAAATAAACATACCGACACCCGACCAAAAACAAATATCTTTAACTTAAAATATTTGTTTCAATACAGCAATCGAATCTGCAACCATCTGCGCTAGAGGTCCGTAAAGTCGCATTAGGCCTAACTTTAGAGTAGAAATGAAAATAAAACTACACAGATAAGTTCCTGTTACCTTTTATTTTCAATACATGCCTAATTATTAGGTCAGGTGTTTGTGTAGAAGTTAAATTATTCCAGCGTACATAATAAATGTTTTAAGACATAATCATTGCACACAGCGCAATCTTGTGGAGCAAAGTTACAGTCACAAACAGAATTGTAGGCTCACCGCTCGAAAAATGCTTTAAATTGACGGACACATACACTTTTATGCTTTAAAATGAGTTTTAAGAAAATAAACATATAAATTTGATCACAAACACTATCGTTTCCTCTTTTTCAAGCGTTTCTTCATTGTTTTCTTGCCAATTTTGTTTAGTTTCGCTATTTTTCTTTTGTGTAACCAAACAGGGTACTGTCCATTTTGGTCTTTTAACGTCTTCGTGCTGAACACTCGTTTTTCGCCGTCTTCGGCGTTGACTTCGACCTTTTCATCATCAGAACTCATTTGTACATCTTCTTCTTCTTTTTCTTGGGTTTCAGGTTGTTTCTTCCCCTTTTTTATAGCGCCAGCATCCAAAAATATGACTTGTTCTTCAGACTCCATAACCTCTTTTTTATCTTCTTTAATACCGAGCATTTTCTTCAATCTAGCCAGTTCTTTTACGGCGTAACGTTCGCGTTTGATAGCCCGGCATTTTCGCTTCCATTTACTACGGATTGATTTCGCCATTGCGGTAATAAATTGAAAATATTTACGAAGCGCGTGCTTTTTCACAACACAGCGCAACAAAAAGGAAATTGCAAACTGTCAATGTCAAAACCTTATACTGTCAAAATTAAGCGTGCCATACACGTTTGCTTAAAACCGGTAAGCGAATAATCGACTAGAATACCGGTTTTCCAATGCGTTGCTTCGCATCACTGACTGATTTAATTGTCAAATGAATCGATTTTCTGTCAAATCAAAAATCTTGTGTTTTCGCATCGGGAGCAGACCTTTTCGAGGATTTTGGAATCTTTCCAAGTCGATAATTTGTTTGTTATTCCGGCTTTATATTCCTTTAATCGTGAGGGTTTCTTTGTTTCCCGATATATCCTTGTGTTCAGTGCATTTATGTGGAATACGCGAGTCATTCTGGTTTGCTTTGCGTAGTGTTTTTTTTAACAAAAATGGGTTCGATAAACCCTGATTCTGAGGCCAAACAAGAACTGGATGATAGTGGATATGTTCAAGAAGGTATGTTAATAACAGAATTAAACTGTTTGTCATCCTTTCATCCTATATTCTTATTAGACAAACTACATAACTGAAAACTAAAACCTTGTTTTTTTTGCTTCTCTGTTCTTGCAAATGTGCGGGTATCTTAGAAAATAAATGTTAGAAAATCGTAATTTTATTAATTTTTTCTTTTTGATACGCGCTTTTTGGATGAATAAGCGAGTTCGTTCAATGTCTAAGATACAGGTATAATTGCAACAAATGATTCATCAATACAATATAAATCAAAAGTTTTGTTCTAAATGCTGAGCGATTATAATCAAAACATTATTTCGTTACTTGGTCTTGGCGACGTCTGTGGCATAGTGGGTGAATATACATTTTTAAAGTAGAAGGTTTAGAGTTTGATTCCTGCCATGGATCATATACCTACAATGTGTTAAAGTGAATTAAGTAAATATTGCAGGACATACCACACATCGCCATATAGCCCCAAGCTACATCGCTAACTAGACTTGTGTTATGGGTGCTAGACAATACATATACTACTATATATTTATACCATATATTTTTCTTTTGTAAATATAAACAACCAGACCACAGACAAATTTCTAAGCTTAAATAGAACCCGTAACCCTGTGTTTGGCAGTCCGGCATGGTGACCATTGAGCTAACTGGGTCGTCAACATTCATGAATTAGGTATTACGTGACATTCACATTCAGAAGACCAATTCTCGTAAATAATATTGTTCAAATTACATTTCAATATCATCCTGATTGCATTTCAATGGCAAAAGATACCTTCAAAGTCAGTTTTTTTTTTACAAAAAGCTAACTTTGAGGGTGTTTTGAGCTACTTTGAGGGTATTATTTGTGATCGAAATGATATTGAAATGTAATTTAAAAAATGTCATATAAGAGAATTGGCCTTCTGGTGTCTTGCAATATCTATTATTATCCCCGCAGAAGGCCTCAAAGACTCCCCCAAAGCCACCTCATCGGAGACAGATGAGTCGCCATCCAACGGAACGACACAGCTGCTGGACCTTTCTGATGACGCACTACTCTATATACTGAGATATTGCTCGCCTTTGGACCTAAAGGCTTTGGGATTGTAAGTAAAATATACTTGTATATGATTCCCCGCAAATGGAGGATGGAATAGACTACTTTCAGCTTGTACCCTCTCAGCTTATTCTACAGTGTCCAGAGGAACTTGTACTTGTATACGGGCTGTTTTCTGTAATTAGACCCTTTTGGGTCCTTTTTGCGTGAGGATGGAGTAGGCTTGCCCAGCACCTACTACCCTCTCAGCTTAGTCGACCATGTCCAGAGGAAAGAACTTGGCAATATGGAGACAACTAAGCCGCGGGTTGTACTTGTAAACATTCTTTGACAGAATTAATGGAAGACGTGCTTCGTATTTTATTGAAATTCATCCCCTAACGAAGTTAAAAAGAGTTAGAAAGTTATTTTGGAGGTGATTTGTTACAAAGTTGATACAGACAACCAAATTTTTCAAACTATTGCATAGCTTTTATCGCGGGCTTTGAGCGCGGCGACCGAATCAAGAAATTCGGTAACGAAAATAAAACCCCCCACTCCGCCTACCATGTAGCTCGGCCGAGCGTTCGCTTAACGTGTATGTATATGGTACGACTGTACGAAGCTCGCACGATGCAATAGCTTTACCGCAGCAGTCCCCGAGGGCCACACGTTTTTAAGCTATTGCATAGCTTTGAGCGCGGCGACCGAATCAAGAAATTCCGTAACGAAAATAAAACCTAACTCCCCCCACTCTGCCTACCATTTTATTTTTCTATTGTAATATTTCAGTACATGTACCCGGCTAGCTACCCTGATCCTGGACCGTACGCTATGGTCCCGAGTCGACGCCCGCTCGGCACCCTGCGGACCGCGTCGCGTCCGCTGGTTCCTCTCACACGGCATCAGTGCTAACACCACCGCGTTAATGCTCTCTGGATATGCTAAGGATGCTAAGGGGTAAGTCAAAGCAATGCTTTAAATATGCTAAAGGGTATGTCACAAACAGTACTTTGAATACTCATTTATTGGTAATTAATCATTACATGTCAAGGATAATAAATAAATTAAATAAAACGTAAACTCAATTACTTAGAATAACCAAAATAAAACAATGTCAAAACATTACACAATATTACACAATATACAACACACAATATTCGAATCTGCGCTTTGTAGGCCAAAACTCGTTAATAAAATTGTTTAAATTATAAGAACCGGGAAATGAAGTTGCAAGATTCCACCCGAACATACATACATTGCAAGTTAAAAAATAGTACATATATCGTAATGTACTATTTTTGTGTGTGTGTGGAAAATTTATCTTTGCATAGAGGCGGTCTAAACGCGCGAGCGGTATGCGAGCGTGTTAGAAGCCGAGATTTTTTAGGGTTTTTCCATTTGTTTTTGCGTCGGGGGTTAAAAACAATATAATGGTAAGGAAAAAAAAATGTAAAGCAAAAACTAAATAAAAACAAAACTCAATTTTCAATTGTTTTCTGACATTATCATGTAAAATTTTCGTTCATAAACCGACTTTAGAGACAACTATTTTAGCTAGGTTAAAAACTCTTTGTTGGTACCTTTTTTATTCATCAAAAACGTATAACCCAGATAAATTAAGAATGTTTCATCTACCTAATATGTAAAGATGGCGATGTGTGGAATGTCCTGCAATATCTCTTTATATATAAAATTCTCGTGTCACGGGGTTCGAAGTTGAACTCCTCCGAAACGGCTTGACCGATTCTCATGAAATTTTGTGAGCATATTCAGTAGGTCTGAGAATCGGCCAACATCTATTTTTTATTTTGTTTCCTTTAGTTTTTTTTTTTTGCAAATGGCAAAACAACGTTTGCCGGGACAGCTAGTTTATTTATATATTGTTGACAGTTGCCTTGGCTTCATAGTCGGGTCCAAGGATGAGCCAGACGAAGGTGGATCCGGAGATGGACCTTCGACCAGCCAGGGTACCGCTGATGGTAAGTTAAAATATATCCTATAAATTTCAACGAGCAATTCTTGTATATACAGGGTGAAATTTTTTACGTAGGCCTTCAGGGCTGAGATAGAGAAAAATGCTGAAAGGAGTTGCGTGTCCGATTTTGAACCTAAACTGCATCATTAGATTTTTTAAAAATTAATTACCCTAGCTGGGAATCGAACTTGTTAATTTTGCAAAAAAATAATCATCCTATTAGATATTTCTATACTAATGGATAGCTCTTGCTGATAGGGATCAATTCTTGGAAACAAACATAGTATGGCAAATCAAAAGAAATAGCGAATTTATGTATTGTACTACTGTCCCAGAAAAAAATGTAGTGGGAAATTTTAAGTGATGTAGAGATTATTCGCTATTATTTTGCCAGAGACGGAAAGATGAAAATTGTAGAAAACTACAAAAAGGAGCTATTTCCTTTGATTTGCCATATTATGTTTGTCTCCAAGAATTGATCTCTATCAGCAAGACTATCCATTGGTATAAAAGTGTTTTTTTTTGCACAATTAACGGGTTCGATTCCCTGCTAAGGAAATGAATTTTAAAAAAATCTAATGATGCAGTTTTGGTTTTTTATCAAAATCGGGCACGCAACTCCTTTCAGCATTTTTCTCTATCTCTTATAGTTTAGGATATAGCCCTGAAGGCCCATGTAAAAAATTCACCCTGTATATAATCAGGATCTCGGAAACGGCTACAACGATTTTCTTGAAATTTACTCCAACGAGTTTCGGGGGCGAGGTAAAAAAAAGTGGATTAAAACCTAGCAAAGGTTGGTCACTTGTGTTATGGGTGCTAGACAATGGATATTATACTACTTATATACTTTTCTTTTGTAAATATATACTTATAATCATAGAAACAACCAGACCACAGACAAATATCTAAGCATAAATACTTGTCTGAGGCGGGAATCGAACCCGCAACCCTGTGTTTGGCAGTCCGGCATGGTGACCATTGTACCAATTGGGTCGTCGAAAATGTATTAGGCATCCAAATTAACAAAAAAAGGTATTGCATCGTGCGAGCTTCGTACAGTCGTACCATATACATACACGTTAAGGGGGTCCATACGCCAACGACCTTGGTACACAGCCTACTAAATAGTTACTACCGACACCGGTCGCCTTCGTTGGTGAACAATTGTTGATTGTTACGAATGTGTATTGTTTTTCTCAAAGGTACTGAGATGGAATTATTATTGTAGGTGAGATTTTTACCGACATTTTGGTGTGATTCTGAGCCAAATATTTCCTATAGTTTTAAAGCTATCCTAATATTAAGAATTATAATATAGCATTGAAATGACAAAGAATTTTTGCCTCAAAATTACCCCAAAATATCAGTAAAAATTTCACCTACAATTCCATCTCAACACTTTTGAGGAAAATAAAACACATTCGTTACAATCAACAATGTTAGTTGTAAGCGACGGGTATTTCTGGTGCGTTGCGTTTAGCAGCATAAGCAGCCTTAAGAGGAAAGGGTACCGGGGGCTATTTCCATACAAACTATTACGAACGTAGTCGACTGTTTTCTCCCTGGATAATGACACTAGAGCAAATATTTTTGTACCATAAAACCTATAACTGCCATGACTATGCCCCTATGTTTTGGTTTTTTCATTTTCTAATTATCATAAAAAAAAAAAAAAAAAAAAAATAGGGGTATGGTGATATCAGTTAAGTATAAGTTTTATGCACCAAAAATATTTGCTCTAGTGCCATTATCCAGGGAGGAAACAGTCGACTACGTTTGTGTGGAGAGAGCGCCGGTACCCTTTCACCTTAAGCGAACGCTCGGCCGAGCTACATGGTAGGCGGAGTGGGGGGTGTTAGATTTTATTTTCGTTACGGAATTTCTTGATTCGTCGCCGCGCTCAAAGCCCGCGATAAAAGCTATGCAATAGCTTAATTTCACTTTGACTTAGCTTGGGGCTAGATGGCGATGTGCGGAATGTCGTACAATATTTATTAATGTATGTAGGTATTTATGTTTTAGATAACGAGGCCCGCCCTCCAAGCAATGAAGATGAGAGAATCGTGCCCCCGAGGTTGTTCAGGCTCACCTCGCAAAGTCTACCTAGGTACGAGTAAGTGTTTTCAAAGGTTTTTGTTTTTATTACTATTTTATTAGTTTCGTATATTTCTCATTCATCTATAATATAGCGCGGTCATTACTTTGATGGGTGACCAATTAACAGACCAATTTAAACTTAAGGCGATCTGAAAACTCTAACAATAGGTGAGCCACGCCACTATACGAGAAGAAGAAGAAGTAGAACCTGAATAATTAACGAAAAACTGGCCAAGAGCGCGTCGAACTAGGTTTCGTACTATTAGTAGTAGCTGCTCTCCGCGGTGCCACCCACGTAAGTCCCGATCCCGTGGGAATATCAAAATGAAAAGTAGCCTATAGCCTTCCTCGATAAATGGACTATCCAACACAAAAAATATTTTTTCAATTCGAACCAGTAGTTCCTGAGATTAGCGCGTTCAAACAAACGAGCAAACTCTTCGGCTTTATATTAAAGGTATAGATTTGTTATAGCGGCAACAGAAATACATCATCTGTGAAAATTTCAACTGTCTAGCTATCACGGTTCATGAGATACATCCAGATGACAGACAGACGGACAGTGGAGTCTTAATAACAGTTTTATTTTATTGTCAGATACGGTCACGGAACCCCCTGCTGGCCGGAGACCCAACGTCTCAAGAAGCCCTCGAACCTCGTCTGCCGCGGCCCTCGTGTCACCATGACGCACGCAGCGTTCAAACAGCTTGTCAACATATGTCCGAAGCTTGAAGAACTGGCCTTGGACTATTGCATCATTGATTGTGCAACGGTTAGTTGATGTAGTTATACGTTTTAGCTAATTTGATATTTTAGCAAATTCAATATATTAGTAAATTAATTTTTTTGGGATTCAACATTTTGGCAAATTCATCATTCTGAGATTCAACATTTCAGCAAATTCATAATTCTGAGATTCAACATTTCAGCAAATTCATCATTCTGAGATTCAACATTTCAGCAAATTCATCATTCTGAGATTCAACATTTTAGCAAATTCATCATTCTGAGATTCAACATTTTAGCGAATTCATAATTCTGAGATTCAACATTTCAGCAAATTCATCATTCTGAGATTCAACATTTTAGCAAATTCATCATTCTGAGATTCAACATTTCTGCAAATTCATCATTTTGAGATTCAACATTTTGGCAAATTCATCATTCTGAGATTCAACATTTTAGCAAATTCATAATTCTGAGATTCAACATTTCAGCAAATTCATCATTCTGAGATTCAACATTTTAGCAAATTCATCATTCTGAGATTCAACATTTTAGCAAATTCATCATTCTGAGATTCAGCATTTCAGCAAAATTCATCATTCTGAGATTCAACATTTTAGCAAATTCATCATTCTGAGATTCAACATTTTAACAAATTCATCATTCTGAGATTCAACATTTTAGCAAATTCATCATTCTGAGATTCAACATTTTAGCAAAGTCAATATTTTAGCCAATTCAATATTTTGGGATTCGACATTTTAGCAAATTCAACTTATCAACATTATTTGACGAGACTTGAAGCATGTCGTAATGTTTTCCAGGTGAACGTCAGTATGTTCCCTAAGCATCTGAAGAAACTATCACTTCGAGGATCAAAATGTTTCAACTTGGAGAAGTCGTTCCTCTTCAAGATACAGGATCATCTTACTGAGCTAGAGGTAAGATCACGTCTTGTGAAATCACAAGGGATTCTTCGGGAAATTCCGTCTTAGTGCTTACAGGTGAAATCGCAAAGGATTCTACGATGATCCCGTCTTATTGATTAGAAGTGAAATCCCAAGGGATTCGTGCTTAGAGGTGAAATTCTAAAGGATTCTACGATGATTACGATTATTTATTTGAGGTGAAATCCCAAGGGATTCTACGATGATTATGGTTATTGATAAGAGGTGAAATCCCTAGGGTTTTCACCCTAGAGATTTCTACGGAAGATCCTGTTTTAGTGCTTAGAGGTGAAATTCTAATGGAGATCCCATCAGTGCTTAGAGGTGAAATCCCAAGGGATTCTAAGGGAGATCCCGTCAGTGCTTAGAGGTAAAATTCCAAGGGATTCTATGATTATCCTGTCTTATTGATTAGGGTTAAATCCTAAGGAATTCTCCGGGAAATTCCGTCTTAGTGTTTAAAGGTAAAATCGCAAGGGATTCAACGGGAAATCGCTTCTTAGTGCAGGTTCCATGGACACATTTTTAAATTTTTTTGAATGTTTTATTTTAATTTGACCTTTTTTTTTTCAGGAATTAGATTTATCGTACTGCGAATGGGTGGAACCAGCGTGCATGCTCCCACTGAGCAAACTACCTAAATTGCATACACTCTACATGAGGGAATGTCCTAAATTATCTGAATTTGTGGCCTACGCCTCGCTCGCTACCCGATACGGATTCAAAACACTAAAAGTTAGTACATCCTATCTATCTATTTTCTATACGACCCAGTTGGCACAATGGTCACCATGCCGGACTGCCAAACACAGGGTTGCGGGTTCAATTACCGCCTCAGACATGTATTTATGCTTAGATATTTGTCTGTGGTCTGGTTGTTCATATGTTTTATAAGTATATATTTACAAGACACAGAAAAGTATATAAGTTATATATATGTTGTCTAGCACCCATAACACAAGTCTAGTTACTTAGCTTGGGGCTAGATGGCGATGTGTGGAATGTCCTGCATTTTTTTATTTATATTTATTATATACTTTTCTTTTGTAAATATATACTTATAATACATAGAAACAACCAGACCACAGACAAATATCTAAGCATAAATACATGCCTGAGGCGGGAATCGAACCCGCAACCCTGTTTTAGGCAGTCCGACATGGTAACCATTGTGCCAACTGGCAACTTGTGGACGTCGTAATAAATGAATCTTAGTAAGATATTGATGATTCTTTATTTGTTTGTTTTATTAGGTGTTAGACCTCCGCGGGTGTCCGGTCGGCGACAGCGAGGTCTCCGCCCTCGGGTGGCTGCCGCAGCTCGAGCAGCTGTCCCTGGCGAGGGCGGAGCCCCGGGCTCCACGTGCAGACCACGCCCACTACACCCCGGCCCCGCACAGCGCGGACAACGAGCTCGATGACTGGGAAGAACTGGTAAGAGCTAAGACCGTCTTTAACCTATTGGAGGCACTGGGCCATACTAGGATATTGGATTCCCTATGACTTTGACAGAACACTATTTTATTATTTACTAGTGACCCGCCCCGGCTTCGCACGGGTATATTATGCACGTATTATACATATAAACCTTCCTCTTGAATCACTCTGTATATTAAAAAAACCGCATCAAAATCCGTTGCGTAGTTTTAAAGATCTAAGCGTTCAAAGGGAAATAGGGACAGAAAAAGCGACTTTGTTTTATACTATGTAGTGATTAAACCTTCTTCATGAATGACACTATATATTATAAAAAAATCGCATCAAAATCTGTTGCGTCGTCGGTTTAAGGATCTAAGCTCACACTTTTTTATATATTATATTATAACTAGCGACCCGCTACGGCTTCGCACGGCTGTATTATGCATGTATTATATCTAAAAACCTTCCTCTTTAATCACTCTATCTATTAAAAAAAACCGCATCTAAATCCGTTGCGTAGTTTTAAAGATCTAAGCATATAAAGGGACATAGGGACGGCGAAAAGTGACTTTATTTTATACTATGTAGTGAAGCTTCAGGTGACCAAAGGGGTGACTGCTACTTTGGCCAACGGATCGGCATTGCCATCCAAAGAGGTAATGCAGCGAGCTTTTTGGGCATTCTACCTAGAAAGAATTATTTAAAAAATTTAACATTTTTTTTTTATTTAATTAAGGGAGGGTCCATACGCCAACGACCTTGCTACACAGGCTACTAAATAGTTACTACTGGCACCGGTCGCCTTCGTTGGTGAACATTGTTGATGTCACGAATGTGTTTTGTTTTTCTCAAAAGTGCTGAGATGGAATTGTAGGTGAGATCTTTACCGACATTTTGGTGTGACTTTGAGCCAAAAATTCCCTATAGTTTTGAAGCTATCCTAAAATTAAGGATTAAAACTAGTCTAGCTTTGAAATGACGAGGAATTTGCGTCTCAAATTACCTCAAAATATCGGTAAAGATCTCACCTACAATTCCATCTCAGCACTTTTGAGAAAAACAAAACACATTCGTTACAATCAACAATGTTAGTTGTAAGCGACGGGTATTTCTGGCGCGTTGCGTTTGGCAGCATAAGCAGACTTAAGTTGTTACTTTGTAATATATTGAATTGGAAATATTATTACTATTAAAATATTGAATATTTCCATCATTTAGGAACCGGAATTCTTCAAGAACAAAGCGTCTGAAGGCGAAGGATACAACGACGAACAGCATTCGAGGATAAAGAGTATATCAAACGCACAAAACGGAACCAATCCTAACTCGTAAGTTGTTTCATTGGACAATCCACACAGCGCCATCTAGCAAAGTCAAAAATACTTTATTCATTAAGAATCATACAGTTTGTACGAGATCACATAGAAAAGTCTTAAAAACTAAGTTAGGATGTGTGCCTTCGGAACGCGCCCACCAATGAGAAGAAGGCACAAGAAACTCAGGGGGTTTTTTTATGATCATACTCACAAAGATCAATATCCTACAAATATTATAAACTAGCGACCCGCCCCGGCTTCGCACGGCTATATTATGCATGTATTATACATATAAACCTTCCTCTTCAATCACTCTATCTATTAAAAAATACCGCATCAAAATCCGTTGCGTAGTTTTAAAGATTTAAGCATACATAGGGATATAGGGACTTTGTTTTATACTATGTAGTGATGTGAAAGTTTTTGTGTTTGTGTGTATGAAAACTTCTGAACCGATTGCGATGAAACTCTGTATGTAGATTGCTGGATACCAGGATTAACACATGCTACTTTTTATCCTGATATTCCCAAGGGAAATTACGCGGGTGAAACCGAGGGGCGCAGCTGTTACAAGTATTTTTGAAGGTACATATATTTGAAATGGAGCAATCAAAGTAACATCCATGGGTTCTTGTCATTAAGGTTCGACGAAGTATCATAGTATCCTAAGCAACTAAGCTAATGTTATGACAGCTAGACAACGGATAAAATACTTAAATACTTTTTTTTTGTAAATACAAAGACAACTAAGCCGTGGGTTTCGTCACGATGCTTTTAAAGAGTTTATTTTTTACTTTCTAGGTACGTTTTCTTAGAACGCATGGTAGCAGAACCAGTGGCTCCTGATGAATACGGTCAAGTTTACCAAAGATTCTTAAACGACACGCCGAGCGTACCGTTGACCACCCCTGAAGAATACAAGCAAGCTTACATCTCATATCTATCTAGGAACAGACCATTTATGACTCCTACAGCACCTTTAAGCTACATCATGGCTAATCCGTCAAACCGTCGCGTCTACAATGTCAATCGAGACGAAAACGAAAACGATAATGAACCTAATGCTAATAACAATAGAGCCGACGACGAAGCAGGACCTTCCGGTGAAAAGGCACCCAAAAGTGATGATGCCAATCAAGCTGGTTCTTCTAAAGATGGTGAACCAACAGCTAAGAGGGCTAAGCTTGATGATTCTGGACCGTCAAATTCTTCAAACGATAACAATTTAGACTACACGAATACACCGACTCCGAACAGAAAAATCTTCGAGGAATATCACATATCAGATGATGATAGCGATGATAATGATGAAAGGCCGCCTCAAAATAAAAAGGCACGCCGATGTGCATCTAATGACACACCAAACACGTCGAAAAAGTCTGAAAATCCTGATAAAAATGATGAGGAACCATCAACCTCGACTTGCCAAAAAGCCGAGAGTAACTCCAAGAAACAACGCTATATTCGCTTCAGACAAAATCAACCTCCATTCGTTATTGAAGAGTTACAAGGATCAAATAATAATGAAGAATCTAATAATAATAATGGTCCCAATGAAGCTGGCAATTCGAATGATAGACAAGAACCGAAACATAGAATTTTAGTCGTAAACGTAGGAAGACGACGTCATGCTATGTATCAATTGTCTCTGCCTGTATGTACTGTAGCTGAACCAGTGGACTTGCGAACAAATAACGTTCACCCATTAAGCCGTAATGTGTCATCTTTAATATACGCTTCACAGTTAGCATCGCGTTTAGATCACGGAGCTTTAGTAACGGACTCAGCTATCCAAAGATTTGGAAGAGCTGACGGTGAAAACGTAAGCTACGTACAAATTGGACCAAACGGACCAATCCCAGCTCCGTTTTACGCGAACAACGATCGTAACGCGCGGCCGGATAGGTCGAATTTGAGACGTTTATCCGTAACGGGTTTCCGTCACGTTACAGATGCTAGTTTGAATCATTTAGCCACTGCAGCGCCACGGTTGGAGTTTATCGATTTCACTGACACGGGCGTTACTCAGTCTGGGGTTGAACAGTTTAAGAGTCTAAGACCAGATGTAGAAGTAATACATAGTCCGTTCGAGAAGAAGGAAGAAGATCCATCTTAAGGAAGAAAAGATGAAGATGACACAGAAAGAGATAGATTCTTCTTTTAAATAAATTAAGAAGAAAGCGAGTTGAAAGGAGTATGAATTTCTAAAGTATTAAAAAACAGAAATAGTCTGTGGTTTCTTAGGTTTTCGCAATTAGAACTCAATGATAAAACTATTATTTACCGGATTAATAGGTTTTTCGTGACGATAAAAAAAGGAATTCGGGAAAAAAGAATGCAAAAAGTAAAAAAAAAAACTTTTTTGAAAGGAGGTAGGTTGTTTAAGTTCCTTTATGTGTAATGGCGTCAGATGCTGATGAAGAAAATGGAAAACAAGTAACTCTAAATGCTTATATCTTTTTCCATATCTAGTTAATACTATCAATTGAATTGTTATCTAGAAAAACTAAAAAAAAATATATTTTTTCTTTTTGTGTATATGCTCAAGTATTGCCATGCTTTGATTATTTACGCGGGAAAAGTCGTAAGTGGAATCGAATTTGATAATAATCCGGTAAAATAGTTTTTATAACACTCTGCAATATTTAGGGTTATTGATAATTATACTAGCAAGCCGTTGAGGGCTACTTCTGTGCACCTAAACAAACAACTTTTGTTCTATGATTTTTGGAAATTCGAAAAAAAAATGAATATTTTGAGGTTATGTAAATTCGAAAAACAGCTGATTTTTTAAAACAAAGGTCATTCAGACTAAGAACAGTAGATAAAACTTAAACAATTAAATAAAATTTTAAGGTTAATGACCTCTCCGTGTATGGAACAGCTGATTTTCAGGTAAACTTCAATTTTTTTTAAAACTTGTTCAAATTTCCAAAAGTCGTAGAACAAAAGTTATTTGTTTAGGTGCACAGAAGTAGCCCTTAACGGCTTGCTTGTATAATTACTAATAATCATGTATAATCATAGGTATATTGAAAATCAGCCAAAGTGGCTTAAACTGCCACTTTGGCAGATTTTCTTTAGCAACAGCAGCAGGTCTGTAGATATCTTAACACGTTTTTGATGTATAATTAGAGTTGCCATACGCCATTTCAAAGTGTGGCTATATAGAAAAACCTTATTGTCAAAATATTCGAGAGAGAGTTTGAAGGAAAATGTTGTCTATATCCAAAAGGCTGGACTGATTTTGGAAGAACTATGTTGAACGGTAGATTAAGATGTGTTTGATATATGTAACATATGTTTAGGTATTCTTTTTGCTGCTTTCATACAGGGTTATTGACTCATACATTCAAATTTTGACAGGCTTATGTTTTTTTTTGCATAAATTAAAGTTCTAACGAGGCCCGCATTTAGAATATTCACGCCTCCAGGGGCCTAAGTCTGCTAACACAATAGTGCTTCAATAGAGTGTCGATAGAATCGTAATAGACATTTAATGTCAAAAATATGACATTACATGTCAAATTGGTATTCTCCTAATGTTAACTATTCTATCGGAACACCACTGACTCACTTTGGTATTCTGCTCTAGAATCGTGGCTCAATGGAATCGTGATAGTTGTCAAAACGGTATATTGCTTAGCAACATATACCATGTTGCTAGGCAACACTAGCGACGCATCTATTACCATTCCATTGAGATTCTCCATAGCGATTCTATCGCGATGTTATTAAAAATTTAGCAGAATACCAAATAAAGTCACAATCTCGATATAATGACAATGGTAAATCCATTAATGCAAAATAGCAGAATAAGGCCCCAGTTGTAAGATTTGCCTATATGAGCATGTAACCCTGTACATGTTAATTTTAAATTAGTGGTGCCCTTATAAAGTGGCCAGTAATTAACTAGTGATGTACTTGGATTCGGCTTCTGGTCTGAAAAATCGGTCTTACCGAATTGCATTCAGTATTAAGGTTACCGCCCATTCTACTAGAAAATACATAGTAAAAAATTCCGCAGGGTACTTTTAAACATACGTATCGATAGAGGACATTACGAGGAACAAATAATGCCTTCACACCAAACCTCTAAAGCATCTGGGAAACGGGTTATTCGAAACGTGATGCCCTATTAGGGTAAGATCCCTTCTACCGCCAGACCTTTGTGATTTTATAGAAGCTGAGAATTTCTCAGCGCATGCCTCTAACACGGTTATGAACTATGTGCAATTATGAAGTTCAGAACATAGTGGCTTAGAGAGTTATCAGGTAGCAAAGCCAAGAAACTGATAATATTGCAAAAAAAATCGCCTATATTTTTGTACTAATCGATAAAGTTGCTAATAGCCAGACACCAGACAGTTCCAATAGTTCCAACACTTTCCAGACCACCTCAAGATGATCCACAAAGGTGTTAGTATAACTAGATAGATAGATAGATAAATTATTTCAATAAAGCTTAATTCTAATTGTTACAAAGGGCGGTCTAATTGCTCATAGCGATCTCTTCCAGACAACCTTTGGATGGACAAGAAGTTAAGGAAGGTGAAGGGTAGAGTGTTCAAACTTAGGAAATTAAACAAGATGCAAATAACAACAAAAACATAATAATAAATACAAACTTACTAAAATACTAAAAATAACTAACAAAACTATAAAAAATAGCTATATCCTTTTATTTGCAATACTATGTTTGTTTCCATGAATTAATCGCTATTAGCAACATTATCGATTGATACAAAAATATTGGCGATTTTCTTTTTTACAAAATTAATAGGTTCCATTCTTGGCTTTGCTACCTGATAACTCTCCAAGCCACTATGGTCTGAACTTTATAATTGAACATCGTTCATAACTGTGTTGGAGGTATGCGCTGAGTAATTCTCAGCTTTTATAAAATCACTAAGGTTTTACGGTAGGTGGGATCTTACGCTATAAAGTTCTTTAGAGCTTATTAGAGACTCCTAATGCCATTTTCAAGTTAATCTTTACATTTAGCTCTTCGGAAACTTAAAGTAGGTACATTCTTTTTTTTAATTTTAGTCATTTTATTTTGACGTGAAAACGTCTAATAAACAAAAAACATGACGTCAACCGTCATGTCCAGGAACGCGTCATGTTCTTGACGAGGTAACCATGGCAACGTATTATCGTTGCTATGGTTACCATCAATGTTTTCTTATTTATCGTGAAATTATCGTCCGTAAACGGACTTTACAGATGACCATTTTTTTTTGTGTTTTCTTCGTATCTATACTAATATTATAAAGCTGAAGAGTTTGTTTGTTTGTTTGAACGCGCTAATCTCAGGAACTGCTGGTTCAAATTGAAAAATTCTTTTTGTGTTGGATAGTCCATTTATCGACGAAGGTTATAGGCTACTTTTTATCCCGATATTCCCACGGGATCGGGAGTTACGCGGGTGAAACCGCGGAGCGCAGCTAGTATTTCATAAATGTTGTTTAGCTAAAGCCAGTGATGATATGGGCGGTGACTATTAGCAATATAATATAATTAAACTAAATAATAATTTATGTTTAGATCTCAAAATAAAGGTTCTAACACACAACGGAGATTTATAAATAAGACACGCTTTTGGAATGAAGTCCCTTTAACTTTTTTTCACCCGACTTGGCAAGGAAAGGGTTATGTTAGAGCGGTGTTGGCTTAGTGGTAGATACCTCGACTTTCATTCTGAAGGTCGTGGGGTCGAATCACAGCCTGCCAGATTTTTCTTTATTAAAATGTATGTACGCTAATTGACATTGCTATTACGGTGAAGGAAAACTGATGAATGTTGCGATGTTGCGTGCCCGATTTTGTCAAAAAATAAAACTGAATCATTAAATTTTTGAAAAAGTTATTCCCTAGCCTGGAATAGAACCTGTTGATTTTGCAAAAAAATAATCACCTATATTCTTATACCAATCGATAGTGTTGCTGATAGAGATTAATTCCTGGAAACAAACATAGTATGGCAAATCAAAGGTAATAGCTAATTTTTGTAGTTTTCTGTAATTTTCATACTACTGTCCCTGAAAAAAATTTAGTGAGGAGGTATGGCCGATGACGTAACAAACTGCTGCACAAAAAAGATATATTTTTTTTTCAATTTTTAAGTGATGTAGAATTTAGAACATATTAAAAAAATATATCTTCCTTTCCTCCTCCATCGGTCTCCTTTATTCTCTCTTATACGGGTTTTCGTGACGCGCAACACGTTACATTTTTTCTCCCGCTCGCCAACCCTCGATAAGGAACTTCGTTTCAAATATTGCAGGACATCGAATACGGCGCCTTCTAGCCCCAAGCTTGATATGGTTACCTTGTGTTATGGTTACCCAGACCCAGACTGTGTATATTATTAAGTATATATTTAAAAAAGGAAAATACATAATAAGTATTGTATCCGTTGTCTGGTCACCATAACACAAGCCTAGTTGCTTAATAAAAGGCTAGATCGCGCTGTGTTTAATATTTATTAATTAATAAAAAAAACTGCGATCTATAGAGCAAATGCATTTTCTTCAAAGCTTCCGATGTATGTAAGAATCTTTATTATAAAATTAGCTCCACCCCGCGGTTTTACCCGCATAAGTCCCGATCCCGTGGGAATATCGCGATAAAAAATACACTATGTTACTGTCAATGAATAAATGTATCCTCATACCGATTTTCATCTAAATCCGCCCAGTAGTTTCGGAGCATATTCGTTGCAAACCAAAAAAATATCTTTCTAATATAGATTAAGATCTGTTTCAAGCGTTATTTGTAGTTCTTGTTGAAAGGAAAGGGTACCGGGCGCTCTCTCCATACAAACGTAGTCGACTGTTTCCTCCCTGAATACTGACAGACACTACAGCAAATATTTTTGTTGTAAAAAACTTATAACTGCCATGACCATGTTTTAGTTTTTTTTCTTTTTTAAATCTTAATTTATATGATAACTATATAGCGACCCGCCTCTGCTTCGCACGGCTATATTATGCATGTATTATACATATAAACCTTCCTCTTGAATCACTCTATCTATTAAAAAATACCGCATCAAAATCCGTTGCGTAGTTTTAAAGATTTAAGCGTACAAAGGGATATAGGGACAGAGAAAGCGACTTTGTTTTATACTATGTAGTGATTAAAAAACGAAAAAACCAAGACATGGGCATAGTCATGGCAGCTAAAGGTTTTATGCAAATATTTGTGCTAGTGTCATTGTCCAGGGAGGAAACAGTCGACTACGTTTGTATGCAGAGAGCGTCGGTACCCTTTCACCTTAAAGAAATGTGTAGAATCGATCTTTGCTAGACCGATGTTGATGGAGTTTTGAACCAGTGATTGTATTTTTATTTATCGATTAAGTTGATGTCGAACTGGAGGCCCGCAAAATTCAATTTCTGTCAAGTTTTCGTAAAAATAACCCAGTTTCAAATCGAAATGTGATATTATTTTGTAAACCGAACATATTTTTTTACTTTTAAATTCTTTTTTAGACTTTAAAACTATCTAAAATTTAAATGAAAGCGTCTTTTATGAAAAATTGCTTATTTATTATTTACTAGTGCGCCCTGCGGTTTGTTCCGCGTAAGTCTTAAGAGAAGATCGAGATTAAAAAAACCGTTTTCTTGCCATTAAATTTTTCTCTGGACAAATATTTCAAAACCAAAATGAGCTAAATCGGTCCGACCGTTCTCGAGTTTTAGCAAGACTAACGAACAGCAATTCATCCTATATTTTTGAATCCGATAGTTTATTTATTTGTTTGTTCCTTCACGGTCAAACAACTAGTCCGATTGCGATGAAAATTGGCATAGTTTTAGTTTAGGGGATGAAGAAGGATATAGGATACTTTTGATCCCGAAATTCCCGCGGGATCGGTACTTACGCGGGTGAAACCACGGCGCGCAGCTAGTTTTTATACATAGAGGATTACTGTATTATTATTATGGATAGTTTTAAAACCTAAAAAAGAATTTAGTAGTGGAAAATTATGTTCTAGATGCACATTTTCAAAATAATACTACTTCCACTTCTAAATCAGTAAGTTTTATGAAAAATTGCATATTTTTTTTATATTTGGAGTGCATCTGGTACGAAATATCCTTAATCAATAAATTACACGCTTACAACATAAATGCTGCTTAGCGCATCATTAATTTAGCACGATTAATATTAATAGTTTACGTTAGTGAAATATCAGTCAACTATAATCACACGCTAAGCAGTGTTTTTAAGTAAGAATCATATCAATTTTTTATAGATTATTTTAATGTGAAATTTATGTCTTTTCAAGTGTACCTACATCACATCAAGCTTCCTTTTAGTTTGGTATGCTGTACTCTTAATTTTTTAAGGGTCTTATGTCACCGGGATGCCATCGCGCCATGGCCGTCGCCGGCTACGTATGGAAGTTAAGGTGAAAGGGTACCAGGCTCTCTCTCCATACAAACGTAGTCGACTGTTTCCTCCCTGGATAATGAAACTAGCACAAATATTTTGTTGCATAAAACCTATAACTGCCGCACAGACAGTATTGTCCATTGATATGTTACATTTTTTGGGCATTTGTCAGAGGTCGCAATTTTTATTTTTAAGATATGAAAAAGGGGGACAGGTGGGGAACAAATACCCATACAACTTGTTTCTACTTCTATATCTTATTATCTATGTAAAAGCTACAAGCAGGCCAAGTTTCATGCTTTCAACCAGAAGGGATCGTAAAAAGAGCTAAGGAAACTGAGTAAAGGATTTTCGCTTATAACTTTTTTATTTTTGGTTTACGACTAAAAGTTACTTAATTAAAGTTGTAGATAATCTTATTTGCAACAAAAAATGTTAAGTAATATTTTTTGTGAGACCTACAGTTTGTGAAATAAACCATAAAAAACATTTAAATCCCTTTTTCCAAGATGGCGGCCGTGGGATAAGAGCTACAATCCCTCAAACTTGGATTTAAGCTTAGACTAACCTCCTCTTGATATCTAAAAAATAAAATTGCGTCCTCTGACAAATGTAACCCTAAATGTAACTTTTCAATGGACTAGTAGTAAATAGAAGAAGCCGACGACGCTGCGCCATGGCGTTCCAGTGTGGTAGGACCCTTATTCATATATAGATAATTTTATAGATATTTATAGATACATTTTAAATTACTTATTATAACTACTTAATATAATTTGACATAAATATACTTAAATTATTTAAAACAAACTGTCTTTTTCAAATTTTTCCCGATCTCAGATTTCTATATTTTATTTATTTTGGGTATACAGGGTTACAAGCTTAAAGTGGCTTGTCATTTTTTTTTTAATTTTTGGGATTTGTTTAAAATCCTTATTGTACTTGGTTTGGGTGAGTATGGAGTAGACTATGTCTAACACCTATACCACCCTCTCAGCTTAGTCGACCATGTTATTAATGTCATGTGAGCCTGCACCTTGCGCAAGCGCAGCCTTCTGAGTTTTACCTATATGAATCTGTAACCCTGTATACATCTACACTAATATTATAAAGAGGAAAACTTTGTTTGTATGTTTGTTTGTTTGTACTGAATAGGCTCAAAAACTACTGGACCGATTTTAAAAATTCTTTCACCATTCGAAAGCTACATTATCCACGAGTAACATAGGCTATATTTTATTTTGGAAAAAAATAGGGTTCCGTAAGATATTTGGGTTTTTCGGACACAAGGTGTAAAAAATCAACCAGAAAAGTTACTTATTTTGCGTACGCTGCCTAAACTATAAAAGATACTGCCTATAAAAGATAATGCCTAAAATATAAAAGAACTATAAAAAGAACCATAAAATGTTCTAATTAATTGTAGATCTTATAAATATCTACAAAAAGTCCGCGACACACTATACCCATCTATGTCGAGTGAGGCACAGCAACCATTTTTTTATTTAAAAATCTTGAATTTTTTTTGGACTACATTTAAACGCGTTTATTTTACTCATGCTATTAATCCTTATCAAAATAAATGATTTCATCACTAAGAACAGTTTATGGAGATAATATTTGGTTTTTGAATGATTAAAATTGGACGTTTGGTTTTGAAGTTATGGCGAAATTAAAATATTACGATTTCTGCTGCACGGCCCGTTGCGAAGTGGGCGTCACCAAGGGGGGGGTGCGCGTGCGGGAGGGGAGTTTAGATCTATGAGTGTGCTATGAGTAAGGTACCCGCGCGGCTCAGTCGCGAGGTCGGCTCCCTACGCAGCGGTCGTGCGCGAAGTCTAATAATTTTCGTGCGACCAATTTGGCCAATTCTCTTTTTGTTGTGTTTGTTATTGTCAGGAGAAGGTTCTTATGAAAGAAAATATTAAGAAAATTGCGTAGAACATTATTACGCGGGTGAAACCGCGGGGCGCAGCTAGTAAATAAATAAAACGAATTTTCAAAACCCTTGGGGATAAATTCAATTTAAATTAGATTAATATTTTTATTGTATTTTAGTTTAAGTAATTAATTTATATGTGTAGGTACTGATAAAATAGTAAGTGAAAAATTAAAATAAATGAGTATTTAAACGGATTTATGTGTTTTTATTCTTTGAACCACGAAAAGTGTTCCCCACATCTCGTAAATTAAAAAAAATATATATTTACAACCGACCACGAATTCAACAACAATTTTCCTTCCTATAAATGTAGCCATTGGTTTATAAAAAGTACTAGGCAATCAGAACTTAGTAGAAGGTATAAATACTTATTACATTATCTCTCTCTTTTATTAGTGTTATCTCTCTCTTTTATTCGTTTTTTGTGGGATACCTTCTACTGAGTTCTGATTGCCTAGTACTTACGGACCAATTACTATCATACAATTTAAACAGTAACGGAAAGTGGGGGTGGCTTGCTCTCATACGTACCTCCCACAACAAATGGGTTACTCCCTACATCTCATATGATCTATCCATCGGGAGGCGGATAGTTTTTTGTGAAATACCTTCTACTGAGTTCTGATAGCCTAGTACTTACAGATAAATTACTATCATTCAATTAAACATCGTAGCTTGTTGCAATGAACCACGAAAAGTGTTCGTCTCACGATTTAATAAGATGTTTGTACTAGGCTGTAAGAACTCTGTAGGAGGTATACCTACTGCTTCGTATAAGAGCAAGCCCGTACACACCACCACTTTCCTAATAATTGGTCCGTAAGTACTAGGATATCAGAACTCAGTAGAAGGTATTCCACAAAAAACTATCTGATATCTAATGTGACGTCAATCTCTAGATATTTGAATTATTTTTCTACCTACCTTCATTGCCATCACATATTTTATCTACTTTGTCAGGAGAAAAATTGAAGAAAGAGACAGATAATGTTATTACATTAGGTATCTGTCTTTGTTTATGTGTGATTTATACCTTCTACTACCTTCTGATTGGCTAGTACTTTTTACAGACCAATGACTACTTTATACGTGGTCGGTTGCAACTCAAATGTTTTTGACGTGATAACGTTTTATAAATTGGTGAACACCTGCAATCTCAAAAAAGTGTGACGTCACGCGTCGTTACTGGAACGCCTCATGTTATTGACAAGGTAACTATAGCAACGTTTTATCGTTGCCATGGTTACCATCAATGTTTTCTTATGACGTTATCACGTAAAATTATCGTCCGGAAACAGACTTTACAGACAACCATTTTTTTTCTCATTCACAACATCTCAAATAAGATGTAGTAGAAGAAAGAAAGAAAGAAAAAACAAATGGTGGTCTGTAGGTAAAGTCGGTTTACGGACGATAATTTTACGTGATAACGTCATAAGAAAACGAAGAAAAATTAAGTATTTTTTACTCAGTTTCCTAAGTTCCCATGACGCGTCTGCTGGTATTACCATGACGCATGACGTCACACAATATTACCGTGACACTTTTTTGTGAATGCATGTGTTCCATCAATTTTTTAGACGTTATCATGTTAAAAAATCGCGGGGCGCAGCTAGTACTCAAATAAAACAAATTATTAATATTATTATTTTATTTTCTTCTATCAGTCTATAGATGTACTTATTAGTATATCAAATCGCAATGAGGTTAAACACTAATAGTACATTGTTATCCTAGGTGTGAAAGTCACTCATTACAAGTCCCGAGACGGAGTTTGGCGCCCGAGCGGAGCGTAGCGAGGGCGCTAATAGTTCGAGGGACTTAATGAGTCTTTCACCCGAGGTAAACACTGCTTTTCATTACGAATAATACATAAAATTCTTCCTAACAACGAGAGTGAATGAGACTATGAGACTCCATACCACATGAGTAGGTACTCACCTTCAGACCTACTTTCCGAGTATGAGTAATGAAAAGTTTATTTTAGCTTCTCTGCAATTGGGTAAAAAGCAATAACTAGATAAAAATGGTTTTGATAGTTAGGTACATTTTGACATCGGATCATTCTGACCATTGACGACCCAGTTGGCACAATGGTCACCATGCCGTGCTGCCAAACACAGGGTTCGACTCTCGCCTCAGACAAGTATTTATGCTTAGATATTTGTCTGTGGTCTGGTTGTTTCTATGTATTATAAGTATATATTTACAAAAGAAAAGTATATAAGTAGTATATCCGTTGTCTAGCACCCATAACACAAGTGTAGTTACTTAGCTTGGGGCTAGATGACGATGTGTGGAATGTCCTGCAATATTTATTTAATTATTTTATAAGGGTTCCTTTGTTACCTTTTGAGGAACCCTAAAAACAAGTAGGTAAATGTCTCGTTTAAAAAAACTTTACTCCCTAGCTTTACTTTCTTACTTTTATCATATTGTGTAAAACCTCATTTAACAATTTATTTTATTAGCATTATTCCATTTTGTACTTAAAAATAACTTAAAACAACGTTAAACACAAATAAAACCGGCCAAGTGCGAGTTCCGTACCATTTTGTATGGGAGCCCTACTTATTTTTTTCTGTTTTAATATTTGATATAGCATACTGTACTTATAGTAACAAAAAGACTGTTTAAAAAGAGAATTTAACTAAATAGAGATCACTAAATACTTTCTAAATTACGTTTTTTATTTCTTAACTGGTTTTAGTGTTATCAGCCTATAAAAAATCTACCATTTCGGTAGAAAATTAGGTAGAAGATGCTACCATTTTGGTAGAAAGCTCATCGTCCTCTGTTGGTTGACTGTGATTTCTTATGCGGTTGTAATATCGTTTCCATAACGACGTTTGCGGCATTCACTTTGCTACATCTGGAAAAAAGAAATCAGAGTATTAGCAGAAAAAAGATTTCCCAATAAGAGAAAAAACACAGACACGCCCCATTCTCATATTGTGTACATTTTATTTGCTCGAGTGCTTATGCTGGCAAACGTTATTTTATTGGCTCGAGTGTTTATGCTGTCAAATGTTATAAAAAACAAAATATAGGCGAATTCTCCCTAGGGATGAAAAGTATTACTTTCAACTCCTCAGGTAACTTCAGTAAGTTGTAAATAAATATGAATATTGCAAGCCATTTCACACATCGCCATCTAGCCCCAAGCTAAGTCATTTAACTTGTGTTATGGGTGCTAGACAACATATATACTACTCATATACTTTTCTTTTGTAAATACTTATAATACATAGAAACAACCAGACCACAGAGGAATATCTAAGCATAATACATGTCTGAGGCGGGAATCGAACCCGTAACTCTGTGTTTGACAGTCCAGCCTGGTGACCAATGTGCCAACTGGGTCGTCAAAACAGAACTACTTTTGATTTAGTTGAGAACGATTCTCCCTAGGGATGAAAAGTAATATTTTCAACTCGTTCCTCCTACTTTCCGAGTATGATTATTGAAAAGGTTATCCTTACCTTGGAAACATGTCATTGCACCTAAGATCCGTCCAACCAGACATAGCTTCATACAGCATCGTGTCTATAGCACGATCAGCTGATAGCTCCCCGGACAGCATACGTAGCGCCATACTGAAATATTATTCATCCATTTATTTCTCTTACAAAAACAAACTAAATACAAAATATATACATCACTATAAAAACTTATAAAACAATTATATCTAAGCACTAAAACCTACTAGGTACCTAAATAAAACTTTCACAAGTCTTATAAATGATGTATAAATACTGAAATATTAATTACTAGCGACCCGTCCCGGCTTCGGACGGCTATATTATGCATGTATTATACATATAAACCTTCCTCTTGAATCGCTCTATCTATTAAAAAAACCGTAAAAAAAACATAGGGATATAGAGACAGAGAAAGCGACTTTATTTTATACTATGTAGTGATTATTACCAGCACCTACATAACCTAATATTACTTCTCAGACTGATAATCGGAATGTGAAAGCTTATTTACAACTATTTAAATTTAGGAATTTCTACAATACCAAACAAATATATGCCGTTACTGGCAACACTTTTGCCTTTGTTGAGATTATTTAAAACTGGGGAAGTAGTAGAAAATCAGTGTTAAGCCTAGTTCGCATTAGGCTAGTATTTTAGTCGAGTAGCGAGTAAATTAGTAGCTAAATGTGTCCAAAAATTTAGTCGAGTAGGTTAGTAAGTAATTTAGTCGAGTCGATCCATTTTATTCTATTTTTATTAAGCGAGTGGCGAGTAGCACCCCTCCCCCACCCGTCCCTTCCCACTGGCTCACCGGCTAAACAAGTCCGAACCTCTCGAATTAGTCGAGTTGATTAGTAGCCGCCTCATCGTTGTATTGTTTTGTAGGTTGTTCATCTTGCAATACACCACTCACTTGTAAACTGTACTCGAACAAAGTGCGAACAGAACAGAGATAATGCACACGGAAATAGTACAGATGAATTACAACGTTTACTAGAAAGCGACTAAGTTTCTTGTTAAAGAGAAGTGCCTCTTTTGTGTTATTTTAGTTTTTTACTCTTACTTAAAATGCTGTACGTAAATAGAAATTATACGAAAGATTATCTATCTTTGGTTAACTGTAATGTAGACTCACATAGTACCTATTTGTACGAATTTGGAAAACAATTTAGGAAAAATTGTACGAATGTGGAATTGTACGAACATGGAAATTGTACGAATGTATACATAGCCTAAATTACTCGCTACTCGACTTTACTCGGCTTTAGAAGACAAAAAGTAGTATTAATGCTAAAACTTACCCATTAATTCTCGCCATAGTCCCGAAAGGTGCGTTCAATTTACTCGTAGCTATCAAATTCCTACAATATAACAACCAAACGCAGTCCAATTGCGTGTAAAATGTGCCGTTACTGGTAACATTGGTGCTGTTGTTGTACGATGTTTGGAGGTGGTTCAAGGCGTGAGTGTTGCCATCTATGTTCCGGGAGATTTGGGCTTGAATGTTGGCCGTGTCCCGGTTTGAGATTTGGTTTATTATGTTTCTGAAAAAAAAAAAATTGTCTGTAATGTCGGGTTACGGACGATAATTTTAGGTGATAACGTTCATAAGAAAACGATGAAAAATTAAGTTTTTTTTTGTATTCCTATAAGTACATATATTTTTTTTTAATTTTTCATTTATATATATATAAATGAAAAATTTGATCTTCATCATCATCTTTTTTTTTCATTTAGGTAATATAATATACCTAAATGAAAAAAAAAGATGGTGACGGTTATGGTTATGACGAGTGACAATTTCTATTTATATAGAATACTAGCTGTCCCGGCAAACGTTGTTTTGCTATTTAAAAAAAAAAAAAAAAAAAATAGATGTTGGCCGATTCTCAGACCTACTGAATATGCTTACAAAGTTTCATGAGAATCGGTCGAGCCGTTTCGGAGGAGTTCAAGTTCGAACCCCGTGACACGAGAATTTTATTTATATAGAATACTAGCGACCCGCCCCGGCTTCGCACGGCTATATTATGCATGTATTATACATTTAAACCTTCCTCTTGAATCACTCTATCTATTAAAAAAAACCGCATCAAAATCCGTTGCGTAGTTTTAAAGATTTTAGCATACATAGGGAATAGGGACAGAAAAAGCGACTTTGTTTTATACTATGTAGTGATATATTATAGAGTCTTCTATTTGTCACTCGTCACCATAACACAAGCCCAGATGAGCGATATTTTTATTAGAATAGAATAGCAGGTGTTACATCAATTTATTAAACGTTTTCAAGTTGAAAATGTTACATTGTTACCCTAGGGGTGAAAGTAACTTATTTAGTCCCGAGATGGAGTTTGGCGCCCGACGAGGTTTATTTTGGGGTGTGCAACAAATTGAACACATATATCAACAAAAGTAATATCAAGCTATTAAAGCCTACTTACCCGTCAAAAAAAACACCATAATTAATTTATAAGTATAAGATGTTATTCTTCTGAAATTTTATTTTAGTACTTTAAATAAGTACTTATTGCATGCCCGCAATGGGTAAATTGTTGTTACCTAATTTTAAAACTACCTACCATCCATTGTACACAATTTATGCAATATTGCTTAATGATTTTTTATTTTTTAAAGTGCTTGGCCTGCACTGGGCTATCTGAAAATATTTTTAAGGAAAAATACGTCTTTAAAAGTTGCGACTGAGACGAGACTCGAACTCGCATCCCTTGAATACCGTTCAAGTGCGCTTACCAATTACGCCACTCAGTCAAGTATATTGCTTATTCTTAAATTCGTTACAAACTACTATTCTAAAAACAAACATTCTGCTGGAAGAAACTATTTAGCTGGCAGGTAACCCTTGAATCTAACAAAATATATCACTTCCCACATTTTTAGGGTTTCGGTTTAGGACTACGGAACCCTAAAAAATGGGTACTTATACCTACTTACCTAGTATTTTTATAAGCTCTTCCCAGATGTATGGCAGCCCGAGCGGCGCTCATACCGACTTCAAGAACGTTCTCAAATAGATTCTTGCCGAGGTCGAACTCGTCTTCTGATTGCCTGAGATTCTGTCTTTTACTAAAAAAAAAAAACAATTAAATATAAAAGTACCTATTACAAAATATTTCACTATTAAAGTTTAGTAGTTCAAAATCATAAAATAAAACCATTTTCGTAAAAAAATGGCTGTCTGTGAAGTTGGTTAACGGACAATAATTTTACGTGATAACGTCATAAGAAAACGATGAAAAACTATGTTTTTTTTTGTTTTTGCTTTTTTGAAGTGAAAACTTCTTTAGCGGCGTTGAGCACTTTTTCTGTAATGGGTATAAAATCTTAAACTCGCGTCAGGACACGTGACCTGATCGAAAAAGCGTAAGACGGATGGAGAGTAGACAGCTATCCCCTCTCTACGGCGCGGCGAAAATGTATGCCTGGGCCTACTGTTTTTAATTTGGCTGTGAGTGTATTAAGACGTACATATGGTATTTTTTAACGGACGACTATTGACGGACGACAAATGTCGGACGACTATTTTTTTTTTTTTCATCTAAAACTCTTTTTGCGTATGTTCTCGCGACATATGAGATTTTACACAGATATACAGTTTTCACTTCTGCCATCACTCCTGGAGTGCGCTGTTTTTTTTTTCTAATATTGGTATATTATTTAAGTCTTCTATTCGTCACTCGTCAGCATCACCATAACACAAGCCCAGACAAGCGATATTATTATTAAACAATATAAAATGCGTAAATGTTAATGCGTGCTGTGTGACGTCAATGTCACGTTCCCGGAACGTGACATTGACGTCACACAATTTTGTGAATGCAGGTGTTCATCAATTAATTAGACGTTATCACGTCAAAAAGAAGCTGCGTGAAGTTAGCAAATATCCATTAGAATAAGTACTTACATCGGTATGTTACCATGAAGTACTTCATACTGTTTGGCTTCCACCTTGTTAGGGTCCATGAATAGAGCATTGAACGCGAACACATCAGGGTCTTTCAGCATCTTCACGCGAGCTGACTCCTGAAATATTATCTATCTATTAAAAAAAACTGCATCAAAATCCGTTCCGTACTTTTAAAGATTTAAGCATACTTATGGATATAGGGACAGAGAAAGCGACTTTGTTTTATACTATGTAGTGATAATTACCTGACTCTCCCAAGCCATAAGCTGTATATTATGCAGTAACATCACATCCAAAGTCAGTATACCAAATGAGAACATATCTGTACTGTTCGTTAGTATTAGCTTCTTGTTCTTGTTCTGGCTTGTTAATGTATAGTTCTCACCGAAATATACATCCCTTAGTTTATTCATTACTATGCTCACGTTACCTGGAACGAAAAATGGATAGGCTATTATCAAAACGGCTAAAAGGGATAGGCTAGTATGGCCAAAAAGGATGCTTGTATCAAAATTTGCCGAATTAGGTAGACATGTAGGAGGTTCTCAATTCGTCGCGATTTTTTTTATGTATGTTCGCCGATTATTATAGTACAAACTAATAGGGACTATAGACCTCAGTATCTGGTATGAATTTCAACTTGCTGGGTCTACCCGTTCTTGAGAAAATCGGTAATGACACACGGACAGACGGATAAGAGAGTGATTTTATAAAGTTTACTTTTTGAGGTACGGAAGTCTAAAATAAAAATAGATATAGGCTTGTATCAAAAACGGCTAAAAGGATAGGCTAGTATGGCCAAAAACGGACCGGCCTGTGATAAAAATGGCCAAACGCAGATAGGCTAGTATGGCAAAAAACGGACAGGAATGTGTTAAAAATGCCCAAACACGATAGGCTAGTATGGCCACAAATGGACACGCTTGTGTCAAAAATGGCCAAAAGCGGATAGGCTAGTATGGCCATAAACGAACTGAGTTTGTATAAAAAACGGAAAAAAAACAGATAGGCCAGTATAGCAAAAAAGGACATTCTTGTGTCAAAAACGGTCAAAAACGGATAGGCTAGTATAATCAAAAACAGACAGGCTGGAGTCACAAATAGCCAAAAAGCCAAAACGATAGGCTAATATGGTTAATTACCTATTAACTTTTAAACTATCACAAAACTCCATAAAGTTTTTGCTTGCTGTTTTTGCATTCACAAAGTTTTATTAATATTATAAATGGAAGATTTACCTTCGACTAAACTTTCATTCAGTGCTTTTAAAAGTTGCGAAAACTCAGTTTTCTTCCCTAAAACTTGCGAATGATTCTTCACTTTATCAAAATCAGGATCAGTGACGATCCAATCATGCAATTCTTGTACCTTTTCAATCAAATAATTCGTCATCGAATTACTTTGTAAATAATCATCGTATAGATTTTCATCATTATAATATTCGTCATAGTCTTTGTTTTTAAGACTGGCAATATAATTACCAGGTAGCTTTATTTCTTGTACATCTGGCAATATTGGTTTGAATTCCGGTAGGGCGTTGTCAGTTTTGAAAGGTATATTTCTACCATTTTTGTTTATGGTAGGAATGTTTTCAGGGATACCATTTATTTCGTCGTATAATTCAATTTTTTCACTAGCTTCGTTGTAAGGTATATCAGATATTATGTTATTCAGTCTTTCAGGTAGAATTGCTTCGTGTTTTTTCTCTATTTTTCTATTTTCATGGTGTATTATGTCATGTACTGGGTGTATTTGTGGTTTGTTTAGTAAGTCTTTGTTTTTATCACGGTTTGCGACAACGTTTTTGAAAATTGATAGCTTTTCTAATATTGGTATTTCGTTGTCGTTAGATTCGTCCATTCCTGGGTAATTATTGTATATTTTTTCCTGAAATTAATTAATAGTTATTTTTAAAAAAAATCTTTTTAGTGTAACCCCACCAAAACGACGGGGTGTTATAAGTTTGACGTGTATCTGTGTGTGTGTGGCATCGTATCTCCCAAACGGATGAACCGATTTTGATTCTGTTTATTTTATTTGAAAGGTAAATTAGTCGGGAGGTTTCTTAGCTATGTTTGATCAAAATCGGTTCAGCCGTCTGAAAGTTATGGGATATAAAAGTCGGGGTTTTTTTAATTCTTAAAAGTTTCTGTATCTCATGAACCGTGATAGCTAGACAGTTGAAATTTTCACAGTTTATGTATTTCTGTTGGCGCTATAGCAACAAATAACAAAAAACAGAAAAAAATTAATTAAGTGGAGCTCCCATACAACATATTACGGAACCCCTTTGTGCGCGAGTACGACTCGCACTTGGTCGGTTTTTACCCGACTGCGCAACGCAAAGGAGTGATAATGTATTCATCAATCTATGTATGTATTAGAGTTAAATTGAATTAGAGCAGCTCAAATGCTCTCCAATAATGGGTCCCGACTGTTATAGTCGTTACGTTCCTTTACGTTTTTTTTTCAGTATTTTTTATTTACAGTGTTTTTTTAAGAATTTTATTTTTATTGTTTTATTTATTGTAGGTATTGTAATTTTTTTTATTTAGGTACTTTTACGCAGTCGCGTTTTTAATTTTTTAATTATTTTTTTATTTTAATTATAAATACTTAGTGTACACTTACCGCCTGTTCGGCGAAAACCTCCTTCGTTGTGAACCTGTCTTCGGACCCCCATTTAGTGATGACAACTGTCGCAAGCACCAATACCGCGCAGACAGCGAAACAGGACGCGCTTGCAATTATCCATACTTTTAGAGGTACCTGGATGCAAAAAACTAATTGAAAATTTCTTTTTTATCACAGTTGTTCATAAAGTGGACCAAAAAAAAGTGTATCATTGTCAGTAACAAAGGCTACTTTTTATCCCGATATTCCCTCGAGATCGGGAGTTACGCGGGTGAAACCGCGGAGCGCTGCTAGTTAATAAAAAACCTACTTAATAGCCGTTAACCGGCATCGCAATAGCGGGAAGTTATGTAAGGTTATCAGTGAAATAACTGTCAAGTCATTAAAGTTATGCACAATCAAGGAAACCGACATTTTGCTTAACGTGTGATTATCTAAGTTACGTATAGGAACGATTGCTTGACGTCAAACTTGGCTGGTTGTGGCGTAAGGACATTAATATCCGGCTTGTCGTTGTACGGCTGCTGGACGCGGTCGACGGGACGCTTCTAGTGTAACTTACAGTAGGTTTACTAGGTACAGGAGAACACGGTCGCGGCGGGAGCGGTCGCCGCGCGCGGTCGCAGTCGTACGACCGCGACCGGCTCCAGTCGCTCGTTGTACGGCTGCTGGACGCGGTCGACGGGACGCTTCTAGTGTAACTTACAGTAGGTTTACTAGGTACAGGAGAACACGGTCGCGGCGGGAGCGGTCGCCGCGCGCGGTCGCAGTCGTACGACCGCGACCGGCTCCAGTCGCTCGTTGTTGTTGTTGTGCGGCTGCTGGACGCCGTCGACGGACGCTTTTCATATTCATATTCAAACATTTTAGTTTGGTTTCTGAAAAAATAAAAGAAAAAAGTGAGTCGTAAAGGGTTTGAGAAATTAGTAGGTATAGGTACTTACCTAATATACAATGCCTTTCAACGAAGTGTAATACGAAAAGGGTTTTTCTAGATACTAGCCCCCTTATTCCAAAACGAGGTTTAAGGATAGTCCGAGATATGGATTAAAACCTTAGATTTAGACACAGATTTACTCGTGGACTATAGTCTAAACACTATCCCTATAGATTATATAGGGAACTATAGTCTAAACGCTTTCCTTTGAGATTATATAAGGATAGTGTTTAGACTATAGTCCACGAGTAAATCTGTGTCTAAATCTAAGGTTTAAATCCACATCTCGGACTATCCTTAAACCTCGTTTTGGAATAAGGGGGTAGACGTTTAGGCGAAAAACTTTTTTCTACGACTTTTGTGAATTCGACGCAAAGGGTACCGACGCCCTCTTCATACAAACGTAGTCGACATAACAACACTAGTCCAAATATTTTTGTTGCATAAAACCTTTATCCTACGTCTTTTTTCTAATTGTCATAGAAATTAAGACTAAAAAAAAAGAAAACTTATGGGCAAAGTCATGGCAGTTATAAGTTTTATGCAACAAAAATATTTGCTATAGGTAGATAAAGATAGATATAGATTATAGATTGGTTTGGTTTGAATATTTGCTTTGATATTTATATACTCGAAGGTATGTATATTATTTTTGTTTTGTTTTAGTGCTTTTATGTTTGCTACTACTTTTCTGATTGTCTTATGTCGTGTGCTTGTCCAAAAAAAAGTTTTCTTTCTTGTTTTTATAGTATCATTTGCCAAAACAGTCGACTACTTTAGTACGGAGCGAGAGCGCCTGTACTCTTTCCTCTTAATGACCATTTTGAGGTTAAGTTTACTTGAAAATCAGCTGTTCATTGTAATAACAGGTTATTGACCTTGTGGTTTTTATTTTTATTAAACATCTGATTTTAATTTCCCTTAACTTTTTTTCACATTTTTTTTGTGAATACCAAAATTTGCCAAATTGGTTCTCAAGTTATAGCGTGACTAAGGCCAATAGGAATTGATTATTTACCGTATATATATGCGGGTGATAAGAGGTTTTTAAAAACCTTAATATTATAGTGAAAAAATAACAAGAAAGTAAATGAATTGTTCTTCAGATCGACAATAAAGCAAATATTTATATAATGGCCTGTTTTTTAAATATTTTACCCAATTTTTACGAAATATTTAGTTTTTATTAAATACTAGCGACCCGCCTCGGCTTCGCACGGCTAGGTATATTATGCATGTATTATACACACAAACCTTCCTCTTGAATCACTCTATCTATTAAAAAAACCGCATCAAAATCCGTTGCGTAGTTTTAAAGATTTAAGCATACAAAGGGATATAGGGAGAGAGAAAGCGACTTTGTTTTATACTATGTAGTGATGTAGTAGTACGCCGGTACGTTCGGCTGCATAATTGCAGACCCACCATAGAACGGTTCAAAACGGACCAAAACGGTTGTTATAAGAATGTTTTCAACACAAAAAGATTCTAGACACCTGCTTTCGTTGACGTTTAAACTCAAACTCATGAATTTATCAAACAAAAATTATTAGAATAATAAATAAATTATATTGCAGGACATTCCACACATCGCCATCTAGCCCCAAGCTAAGTAACTGGACTTGTGTTATGGATGCTAGACAACGGATATACACTTATATACTTTTCTTTTGTAAATATCTTAATATATATAAATCTCGTGTCACAATGTTTGTCCTCAATGGACTCCTAAACCACTTAACCGATTATAATAAAATTCGCACACCATGTGCAGTTCGATCCAACTTGAGAGATCCCGATATTCCCACGGGATCGGGAGTTACGCGGGTGAAACCGCGGAGGGCAGCTAGTATACTTATATTACATAGAAATAACCAGACCACAGACAAATATTTCAACATAAATACTTGTCTGAGGCGGGAATCGAACCCGCAACCCTGTGTTTGGCAGTCCGGCATGGTGACCATTGTGCCAACTGGGTCGTCACTCGTCAGAATGAAAACATTCCAATAGTTGTAATTTTCGAACTCTACCGGGGGCTGCGATTATCCAGCCGACATAACTAGATAGTAAGTGAGGAAATAGGGTCATTTTGGGACATTTCTAAACTATTTAAATCAAATAAAGAAACTAGATCACGTCGTGGGAAACGAATACCGTTACAATGTCAAACATTACATACAATTTCAAGTAATTTAACGTCTCTTACTTTAGATAATAGTGTAACAGTTAGCAATTTGAAGTCATCCATTGTGAAAGAGAGTGGGTAATGGATGCGTAACTTACTGTAGTTTCAAATTGGTGATGTTATTTTAGAGTGGCAAATTGTAGCCGACGGAAATAGGTTTTTTTATAAGGACGACCTTTATCGAGCTGTTTGACCGATGAAAAGTATTTTATATCAAACTAGCGACCCGCCCCGGCTTCGCACGGCTATATTATGCATATATTATACATATAAAGGTTTATATGTATAATATATGCATAATATAGCCGTGCGAACGGCTATATTATGCATATATTATACATATAAACCTTTATATGTATAATATATGCATAATATAGCCGTGCGAAGCCGGGGCGGGTCGCTAGTTTGATATAAAATACTTTTTACTTTTACTTTACGGCTATATTATGCATATATTATACATATAAAGGTTTATATGTATAATATATGCATAATATAGCCGTGCGAAGCCGGGGCGGGTCGCTAGTTTGATATAAAATACTTTTCATCGGTCAAACAGCTCGATAAAGGTCGTCCTTATAGGGATCTCCGACTATTAGAAACATTAAAAATTGTTTAGATATTTTATAACAATGTATAAATGTAACCTATGTAATGATATGTGTGGGAAAGTTGTTAGTATGTATGTATGTAATAACTACAATAATATAAGACTATCGCATTTCTTGCTCTACTTACTTTGATGCGCAGACGCAATCAATCCGGGGGCAATGGACTGGCTAGACTTTTGAAAATATTATCTACTTTCGGATTTATAATAAGGTAACTATAATTTCATCATCACTACATAGTATAAAACAAAGTCGCTTTTTCTGTCCCTATATCCCTATGTATGCTTAAATCTTTAAAACTACGCAACGGATTTTGATGCGGTTTTTTAAATAGATAGAGTGATTCAAGAGGAAGGTTTATATGTATAATACATGCATAATATAGCCGTGCGAAGCCGGGGCCGGGGCTAGTAATTAGATATTAAAGAAAAAAAAATTGTCTGTATATTGTCAGTAAAGAAAAACAAAACCGGTCAAGTGCGAGTCGGACTCACGCACCATTATCATCACATAAAAATACATGAATCAAGGGTAAATGGCGGTTTACGGTTTATGACGTATTAAAAAAAAACTACTTACCAGATCTCGTTCAAACCAATTTTGGGTGAAAGTTTGCATGTATAATATCGTCAGTGGAAAGGCTACTTGGCTAAAGCGCCAAAATGACATTGTTGGGAAATGAGGTTTAAAGTTTTTTTTTTACGAAAAAAATTCATATCTTTTTTTCCTTTAACGTTAACTAGTTCAAATTAATAAATGTATCTATTTAAACGCGCGTCCACAATGAGAATTTGTTTCTAGATCTATATATCCCTTGGTTCGTGAAATAAGTGTCGCTTTAGCAAAAATTACCTAGGTTATAACAAAATGTTAGTCAGGGAAAATTTGCTAATTTACCATCAACGTCTCAAATGTAGTCATTAAATTTGCTAATAAATAATATTAAGCTTAAACACAGTAAATTAAAATTACTAATAAACTAGAAATGTATAAATTGTATAAAGTTATGGAATGAAAAATCGCTTATGAAACGAATAACTATGAAACAAAATTAGGTAAAAGTTGCTAACTACGTAGGTATCTTGTGAGTGTTCTGATATTTGTGAATTATAAACATTGCTTATTCACCTTAAATAAGATAATCCTAAAATATTTCTTATTGACTGATCAATTTTTGTTATGAAATATTCATAAAAATAAAACTAGTTTTAGCAGTAGTTTCATAATCAGTAATTTTCATTTTAATAAATGCTATAAGTGCTTTTCGTACCGGGTTGTTCCCATCCGCTGCGATTCCATTGTTTTTGTTAAAAATATTTTCCATAAATTACTGTCGCTACGATTTTAAATTTTATATCGAAAAATATTTTTTGTTTCTAATGCTGCGAAGCTCGATGACTATGTACGACCATCAAAAGCTGTAGTCTTCTAAAAATTTGAATTAAAGCTCATAGAGGCTATGTAATAACACCACTAGAAAAATTACACTTACTTAGTTAAGCAATACATTTCAATTAATTGTATAATAATTTGACGAACATCCATATCAGCCAACAAAGGCCTTAGTCTTTGTTTATCTATAGATTTTTAATTCGCTTCTAAGAATAGACTTTTTATCCTCTCTTCCTTAATTAAAGGTATAGATTATCGTTATTACAAAATTGAATATATTATTAAACGGAAAATAATAACCTATCACTTCTTTTTTGTAAGTGTAATTGTTATAGCAGATTCAATTAGATTCAACGCGGTAGGTAGAGACAATTTTTGGGTGGAGAATTATGTAAATTCCTAAAGTTATTGAAAATGGGATATTATGATTTCTATTATATGAATCTCGATATTTCGATGCTATAGCACCCATTTTTACGAGACAAGAGTTTTTCGGGTACGTCTCGGCAGCAAGAAAACTCCATTCGTTGGTTAAATACCTGTAACTTTAGTAGTGAAAAAAAAAACTATTTTAGCTAAAATCGTAAATTATTTTTTGGTCACAAAGAAAATTAGATTAAAAATAGCAAGTGCACTCAACGAATAAAAAAAGTTACTTTTAAAAATAATAGTTATTTATTTTGTAAGTTATATTGTGCCTATTTTACAAGTTGACCATACCAGTGGATACCTAATTTTCAACCTATTTTATAAAAAAATAAAGGTTATGTATATCTAGTCAATAAACTAAAAAATACCATTTACTAGTACTAGACGTACGTACAGGAACGAAACCCAAATTTTAATCACAGCCTTAGTAAACAAATAGTCGCAGACTGAGAACAACCCTATTTATACTAAATAATTTAGACATTTTTGCTAACTCAACTTTTAGTACTAAATTTTAAAACAATCATTTTCGCTAACGTATAACAATAACAATAAGTAGTAAGCAAACACAAGTCAATAAAAATTGCTTAAACTCCACGCGTCTCAAAATGTTATGCAAAGACTTTTGCTTAAGCGCCATATTTTTTGATTCCATGGTAAGCAAAAACAGCTAACATAATAATGTCAACAAACTTAAAGAAAAGGAGAAACGCTTATGTTACTGAAGAGAACAAAATGTGGCAAACAAAAAACTCTTAAGCGCTACGAAACCGAAAATTGTAGCTCCTAAGCGACGTCAGTTGCAAAATCAACGTATTTGGGTCGTTTTAGTCATTGATATTCAACATTTTTCTTAAATTTTTGGATTGCTAAAGCGCCAAAAAAGTGCTCAGATTGACTCGAA
Source organism: Idaea aversata (assembly GCA_907269075.1). Taxonomy (NCBI): domain Eukaryota; kingdom Metazoa; phylum Arthropoda; class Insecta; order Lepidoptera; family Geometridae; genus Idaea; species Idaea aversata. The sequence continues at coordinate 2,870,003 of OU026083.1, forward strand.
ACCGACATCAATCGACGCAGAAAAAAAAATCCAATCCAATGATATAAAAAACGTATTTTGGTAAATATGGCGCTTTAGCCAAGTAGCCTTTCCACTGACGATATATATTTTTTTTTAGTTTCATCATTCTCTTATTTTAGAAGTTACAGGGACACACACACTTTTTACAACTTTGGAAGTGTCTCTCGTGTAAACTATTCAGTTTAGAAAAAAATAATATTACAAACCTCAATATCATTTTTGAAGACCTATCCATAGATACTCCACACGTATAGGTTTGATAAAAAAAAAATTTTTGAGTTTCAGTTCTATGTATGGGGAACTCTAAAATTTATTGTGTGTTTTTCTATTTTTGTGTGAAAATCTTAATGCGGTATAGTTCTTATAGTTTCGGAAAAAAGTGGCTGTGACATACGGCAGACAGACAGACATGCCGAATCTCTAAGGGTTCCGTTTTTTGCCATTTGGCTACGGAACCCTAAATTTTTGAAGTGAAAACTTCTTATGGCGCGTTGGGCACTTTTGTGGATGAGCATTTTCAGCCGTTCTCGCGACAGATTTTGACGCGACAGATGAGATTTGATGCGACAGATGAGATTTTATTTGTGTTAGTCTTTTTGTTTAACTTATACTGCCATCTATTACACAAATTGAGAAACTTAGTTTCTAGAAAGACCGCTATTCGAATGTAGATGGCGCTGATTTAAATTTTTTACTGCCATCTAGCGAATAAAAAATAAACTATATTTGTTTAAGTGAGTGTTAATAGATGGCAGTAGCAGATCGTTTCAAGAAATATTCTATGAGAAATAACAAGTTTATTGTTTTCACTTCTGCCTGCACTCCCGGAGTGCGCTGTTTTTTTTTTAATCGTTTTCTTATGACGTTATCACGTAAAATTATCGTCCGTAAACCGACTTTACAGACAACCATATTTTAAAACTTTATATTGGTTCTTATTATCCGCTAAGTACCTTATTAGTTTGATCAAACTAAGCCAACTTCGACGTAATTTGATACAAAATGGTTTCAAGTAGGTAGTTTTAAACAAAAACACGTTAACTATCGGAATTAAATTAAGTATTCAATTGTTAATAAGGTCAGAAGGTTAATAAGAAATAGGTGCCGTATTGTGTAAGCTAAATAGTATATATACGAAAACTAGTGACCCGTCCCGGCTTCGCACGGCTATATTATGCATGTATATTATACATATAAACCTTCCTCTTGAATCACTCTATCTATTAAAAAAAACCGCATCAAAATCCGTTGCGTAGTTTTAAAGATTTAAGCATACAAAGGGATATAGGGACATAGGGACAGAGAAAGCGACTTTGTTTTATACTATGTAGTGATAGTGATTAACGTGTCGCGTTTATATTTCACGCGATAACGTCTAATAAATTGATGGAACACACCTGCATTCACAAAAAAGTGTCACGGTAATATTGTGTGCCGTCATGCGTCATGGTAATATGACCATGACGCGTCAAGGTAACTTAGGAACAGAGTGTTTAATAAGAATATCGCTCATCTGGGCTTGTGTTATGGTGTGCCGAATGACGAACAGAAGACTTATTAAAGAAAAAAAAAAGAAAAAATTTAAAGGAAAAACAAAAAAACTAAATTTTTCATCGTTTTCTTATGACGTTATCACGTAAAATTATTGTCCGTAAACCGACTTTACGGACAACCATTTTTTCTCTAAAAAGAAATAATAAAAACATTTAAAAAAATACTATTTTAATAACTAGCGACCCGCCCCGGCTTCGCACGGCTATATTATGCATGTATTATACATATAAACCTTCCTCTTGAATCACTCTATCTATTAAAAAACCGCATCAAAACCCGTTGCGTAATATTAAAGATTTAAGCATACAAAGGGATATATGGACAGAGAAAGCGACTTTGTTTTATACTATGTAGTGATAGTGATAGTGATGTGTATTAGGAAAAAAATATCGGTCTCCTTAATTTTATTATGGTTTTTCGTTCCCCATTCTCGTAACGCGTTACATTTTTTTCTCGCGATAAAGAACTTCGTTCCAATAATTCAAGATGCTATTTTACATTTATTGCACTTAATAAAATAAAAACCGCCTCGAATGATTAATTGGTTTTACGTAAACTTTAGTAAGAACTATCGAATAATGTATGATGAAATAACTATGTTGCAAACTTTAGCAAAAAGTTTCTATATGAAATAGTTTTGTTTAAGAGAATCACATACCAACCGTATACCTATCTATACTAATATTTTAAAGGAAAGATTTGATTGTTTATTTGCATTGAGTAGGTTGCGTTTAATAGTACATGAATGCTCTATTATAATAAATTACCTAAAGATGAATATGACATGTCCATTAACAGGTTCAAAACTTTTATAAAGCATAAATTGTGCAGTTAGGCGTATTATGATACTTCGTCTTACCTTAATGATAAGAACCCATGGACGTAACTCCAGTTGCTCCATTTCAAATAATACTTTCAAATATTTGTAATATTGACCTTTGTGAGCGTGATCAGTTGATCACATGAACAAAAAACCCCCCATGAGTTTCTTGTGCCTTCTTCTCATTGGTGGGCGCGCTCCGAAGGCACACATCCTAACTTAGTTTTTAAGACGATTTTATGTGGTCTTTACAAATTTTAATATAATAAGCATCCAAAGAAATAAAAAAAGTGTGTGTGTCAGCTCCGACGCACGACTGGAGTTTACTCCTTAAGTATCACAGCCAAATTAGAAAGTTGCGCACTAAAGGTGCGCACCAAAAACGTGACACGATTTCGTTACTTGTTAGTAGGTTTTACCCCTCGGATTTTTCTCATACCGGGCGCCTTATATATGAAAATCGATTCTTAAGGAGTAAACTCCAAAATTTTTGACTTTGACTTTGACATAGGCTCCGAAACTACAGGGCCGATTTTTATAAAACTTTTTATGAGGATGCATTGATTATTTGGGGGTGATAAAATAGGCTTGTTATTCCGATATTCCGATCTCAATGGAATTTCCGAGAGGTGATGCTATACGATAGTAAAAATACGTACATTCTTGCTTCTAGGATCACATACACCAATGAAATTTTAATGGTTTTTTTCGTACCAGGCCATACCTACCTGTTTTCATTCCTTAAATTAAACACAATGTTTAGTATTGATGTCAATTACTTGAACAGACTGTATTTTAGGCGCCATATAGTTTTATTATTATTACAAAAATGTATAAGTATAACTTTTAAGTGATTTGAAAATTAAAAATAAGTAGAACAATTACCTAATTCAAGCCTGGTTTAATTAATTACACAAAAAAGCCCAGCTGAGCGATATTATTATTAAATACATGTCATGCTTATTTTACCATGACGCATGCCGTTACACAATATTACCGTGACACTTTTTGTGAATGCAGGTGGTTCATCAATTTATTAGACGTTATCAGTTCAAAAAGGAAACATCGAAATCGGAAATATTTAGGAGAGAAAGAGCGATTTCTTTTTATAAGGATGTAACCCTCTTAATTAGCATATGGCAAAGGTCGTCTTTTACATTCTGCCTTGAAGATCAAAATGCGTTCCTATTACACATGTATAATTTTACTTCTTCTAATCTTACTTCCATTATAAAAAGAAAATATTTATAAGGAATTAGAATAAAAAAATATGATGTAAAATTATGAATTAACTCTTGAACTACTGGACCGATTATGATGAAGCTTGTTATGAGAATATATTAAATCCTTGGAAATAAAATAAGTTACTTTTTATCCCGATATTTCCACGGGATCGCGAGTTATGAGTTATACTGCGGGACGCTGTAATTTTCTATTCGATAAGATATTACAGCAAAAAGGTACCAACTTAAAAATAAAAATTACTACGAAATAAATGTAATTGGTAGCTTTAAAAATGATCAGTCAGAGAAACCCGAGTTATATTGCTTTTAAAATGGCTTTAAAATTGCGTTTTATTTGGTTTTACGATTGCAAATTACCTATCGTATACATTACTTTCACATAATACTACGAAACACAGATACCTACCTTCAAAAACAATAAAAACACACTTACATATTTTTAATTACACACACATCAAAAAGTCACTAAGAAATATTTTATCGATAATAAAATTAACCAATGCACATCACTAAAACAATTTCTTTTTAATTCAATAAGCAAAAATACAACCGGCCAGTAACACGGCGAAAATATTTTTTATTTTGTAACTGTTCAATGACACTGTACCAAATAGGTTTTATTTTATTTCTAACCGGCCAGTGTTTTGTTTTTTTTTTTCAAGTGGAAAGGTGGCAATTCGCGCGTCGCGTGTATACAGCCGGCTCGGTGAGCGGTATTTGACTACAGTTAGGTTAGGTTGTGCTAAATGGGGAAAGCAGAGAGATGGTATGCTGCGATGGTACCGTGAGCTCGTGGTACTTAGTCTTACGTTAAACAGGTTGATATTTGTGGAGGTATTCAGTGAGACTGTTTAGAAATATGAATTAGAAAATACTAGCTACGCTCCGCGGTTTCACCCGCGCCCCGATCCCGTGGGAATATCGGGATAAATTAAGATGTAAGCTATCCTATTTCACAAGTTGGATCAAATTGCACACGGTGTGCAAATTTGATTAAAATCGGTTAAGTAGTTTAAGGTTGATTATTAATCGTCACTTTGAAAATTGGTTAATCATGTTAGGGGTCTTAAATTTTTTTATTTTTTTTTTGTTTATAAATTTAGTGTTTTTTTAAAAACATTTGACCCGATTTTGGCCAAACTTGTTGATTCAGATTTTAATTACTTAATAATAAAATACGAGACGAATTGAAAACCTTCTCCTATTTTAAAGTCGGTTAAAAATGCATCTTGAATTAGATAAGACTAGCTTTGGCCCGGGACTACGTCCGCGTAGGAGTTGAATTTTCAAAAATCTAAGCGGATGCCTACGTTATTAACTGTTGTAGGGTAGTTACAGTTTTGTACCACTGACCTTTGCTCCCGAAGGTGATCCGAGGGTTATGGGGCTATATTTTTGAATCGTTCGATTTCTACTAATAATAAAAATAAAATAAATAAATAAATAAATAAATATGGCAGGACACTCCACACATCGCCATCTAGCCCGAAGCTAAGTAACTAGACTTGTGTTATGGGTGCTAGACAACGGATATACTACTTATATACTTTTGTTTTGTAAATATATACTTATAATACATAGAAACAACCAGACCACAGAAAAATATCTAAGCATAAATACTTGTCTGTGGCGGGAATCGAACCCGCAACCCTGTGTTTGGCAGTCCGGCATGATGACCATTGTGCCAACTGGGTCGTCGTACTAATATTCGTTCGACATCGGAAATTCGCTATTTTTGAATCGCTCGATCATAACGATTGGTCTCTACTACTCGTCGCCGACAGGCGAGTGGTAGAATAAACGTCATACAGCCATAGTCAAACATTCGGTTCTTTGAAAATACTTATATCTTTTGGGATTATTTCAGATGTTCTTCGGTAATTACCGGTTTTCAATATTCTGCGTAAAAAGAATCAAAAATTGATATTTTAATTTTCGACGACGAACGATTCAAAAATACAGAACATTAGTGTCATGTGGCTTGGAAGTCGAGCATGACTTGTAGGCGTATACGAGACGATACTATGTCAAACGAGCGATTCAAAAATCGAGCCCCTGGTCGATGGAGACGTGTCTGTTAAAGATCCTTGTTCATCAAATTCATAGAGCGCTGGTATTCAATTTCCACCTCAAACGATGGGTCGTAGGTAAGGAGACCGAAGGCTACCCACTTTTAGATCCGCACAAAATGTCCACAAGAATAAATAAAACTTGATACGCAATCAATATTACGAAGAACGAGACAAAGGTCCACACGGGATGCGCGACGCGGACCGGTACTACAACGAAGTTCGACGGATGTGCTCGCTCGAAGGTAGCGAGACGAAGACTGGTCGTGGTACGTTCGTTATTCAAACGGGACAAATGTATGAAATCTACCCACAAGTTGTATTTTCTTTTAAAGACCTACCCTCAAATATAGATAAAAAACGTGTGGCACTCGGGGACTGCCGCCGTGGCAAAGCTATTGCATAGCTTCGTACAGTCGTACCATTTACATACACGTTAAGCGAACGCTCGGCCGAGCTACATGGTAGGCGGAGTGGGGGGTGTTAGGTTTTATTTTCGTTACGGAATTTCTTGACTCGGGCGCCGCGCTCTAAAAACTATGCAATAGCTTAAAAATAATCGAACGAATATACTCTGTTCTTCTACGGAACCACAGGTATCTATCCTTCTATAGATTTGACGGCCAAGTGCGAGTTGGACTCGTGCACAAAAGGTTCCGTACCATTATGATATTCTTTTTTTAAGTATTTGTTGTTTTAGCGGCAACAGAATCTGTGAAAATTTCAACTGTCTAGCTATCACCGTTCATGAGATACAGCCTGACAGACAGACGGACAGTGGAGTTATAAAATAAAAGAGGTAAAAACGGGACCTCGTGTTTTCAAAAGTAACACGCTTAAAAAGCGTAAGTCGACCCAGTTGGCACAATGGTCATCATGCCGGACTGCCAAACACAGGGTTGCCGTTCCGATTCCCGCCTCAAGACAAGTATTTATGCTTAGATATTTGTCTGTGGTCTGGTTGTTTCTATGTTTTATAAGTATAGGTAATATTTTTACAATAGAAAAGTATTTAAGTAGTATATACGTTGTCTAGCACCCATAACACAAGTGTAGTTACTTAGCTTGGGGCTATATGGCGATGTGTGGATTGTCCTGTAATATTTTTATATTTATTTAAGTCTACATATCACGGGCTCCCGGTCTAAAATATGTGAACGAATAATTCACTTATATTAGCCATAATGTTGTGCCCCGATTTCTCTTGACCTTTAACATTGTTGACATCTGTCATACTTGATCGACTTTTGTGTTCGGCATAAAAGGAGAAAGAGGTAATATTTTTAACCAACTTAAAAAAAGAGGACATACTTTATTCGTCGCTTGTATCATCTTATCCTACTTTTTTTCTCGTATAGTGGTGTGGCTCACCTATTGTTAGATTTTTCAGATCGCCTTAAAGCCTCTAACTTGACCTAACGACTGCTACTAGAGGTAGCAACCGGGACCAACGCGCAACGGCTTAACGTGCCTACTAATCACTACATCACTTCACTATCATCACTACTCACTACATAGTATAAAATAAAGTCACTTTTCGCCGTCCCTATTCCCTTTGTATGCTTAGATCTTTAAAACTACGCAACGGATTTTGATGCGTTTTTTTTAAATAGATAGAGTGATTCAAGAGGAAGGTTTATATGTATAATACATGCATAATATAGCCGTGCGAAGCCGGAGCGGGTCGCTAGTCTACTAATAAAGTTTGCGTGTGTGTATGTTTGTTACTCCTACGCAAAAACTACTGAACTGATTGCGATGAAACTCGGTATCTAGATAGCTGAAGACCTGGATTAACTCATAGGCTAGTTTTTATCCCGAATTTCCTACGGGAACTAACGCCAGTGAAACCGCGGGGTTAAAACAAAGTCGCTTCCCGCTGTCTGTCCCTATGTATCTTTAAAACTACGCAACCGATTTTGATGCGGTTTTTTTTTATAGATAGACTGATTCAAGAGGAATATTTTAGTACCTATATAAAACACAACTACCCCGCGTACTACGTCACGGGCAACAGCTAATCTATAATAATATTATAAAGAGAAAAGATTTGTTTCATTGTTTGTAACGAACAGGCTCCGAAACTACTGGACCGATTTAGATGAAACTTGGTATGAGGATACATTAATTCATTGACAGTAACACAGGCTTTATCCCAATATTCCCACGGTTAGGGAGTTACGCAGGTGAAACCGCGGGGTGCTGCCTAATTAATTTATTTTACCAGCTGCACCCCACGGTTTCACCCGAGTTAGTTTTTCTTAAATTTTCTTTTATACAAACCTTGTCCAGACAATAACGAACACAAAAAAAGGAATTATCCAATTTGATGCAGCCGTTCGGAAGTTATGCGCGTATATACATTTCATTTTTAGGATTCCTCAATAGGTAAAACGGGACCCATCCCGTAGGAATATCGAGATAAAAAGTAGCCTATGTGTTAATCCAGGTCTCCAGCTATCTAGATACCGAGTTTCATCGCAATCGGTCCAGTAGTTTTTGCATGAAGAAGTAACAAACAAACACACAAACTTTCACATTTAAAAAAAATAGTAGGTTCCTATCCGTTGTCTGGTTACCATAACACAAGCCTTGTTTCTTACCATATTTATTTATTTGATGTTAAGGTGAAAGGGCACCTGCGCTCTCTCCATACAAACGTAGTCGACTGTTTCCTCCCTGGATAATGACACTAGCACTTTTGTGCCATAAAACCTATAACTGCCATGACTGACTGCGCCTTATGTTTTGGTTTTTTTTCATTTTCTAATATCATAGAAATTAAGATTAAAAAAATAAAAATAAAACAAAAAATAGGTCATAGCAGTTATAAGTTTTATGCACCAAAAATATTTGCTCTAGTGTCATTATCCAGGGAGAAAACAGTCGACTACGTTTGTAATAGTTTTCATGGAAAAAGCCCCCGGTACCCTTTCCCCTTAAAAAAAACAATGAGTAGATAAGATTAAGTATTTATTTATGTTTAGTTTTGGATCCTGTTCTGCATTCTTCACGCCGCTGCGGTCGTTGGATCTGAGGACAGACAGACATACGAACATTGTCAAATATAATAAAATATAATATAGAAAACAACTTGACACTGGCTATATGCTGGAAACGTGCGATGCCAAAATTCAAAAGGAAAAAAAAGTGTGGCACTCGGGGACTGCCGTGGTAAAGCTATTGCATCGTGCGAGCTTCGTACAGTCGTACCATATACATACATACACGTTAAGCGAACGCTCGGCCGAGTGGGGGGTGTTAGGTTTTATTTTCGTTACGGAATTTCTAGATTCGGTCACCGCGCTCAAAGCCATGCAATAGCTTAATAGAAAACAACTGGCACTTTGACGCTGGCTTTATGCTGGGAACTTTAGAGCTGGGATGCCAAAATTCAAAAGGAAATAAAATACAATTTATACACTGACAATGTACAGCCGGCAACGTAATTGGTGGGTCAATTACTTTGGTGACTGTACACTTTCGGGCCATTATTATCTTCTATACATATAAAATGCTTTGTCCTGACTGACTGACGGATCAACGCACAGCCTAAACCGCTGATCGTAGAGACCTGAAACTCGGAGGGAGTGTTGTTTGTATGACGTAGGCTTCCGATAAGGATTTTCAAAAATTCTATCCCTTAGGGTATGAAAAAGGGGGGCAAAGTTTGTATGGAATAACGTATTTCCTTTCTCCAATCTACTATAAATTTTGCATAAACATTTCAACTTTCTCCATACAAACTATTACAAACGTAGTCGACTGTTTTCTCCCTGGATAATGACACTAGAGCAAATATTTTTGGTGCATAAAACTTATAACTGCCATGACCATGCCCCTATTTTTTGTTTTTGTTTTATTTTTTTTATTTTCATTTCTATGATAATTAGAAAATGAAAAAACCAAAACATAGGGCATAGGGCATAGTCATGGCAGTTATAGGTTTTATGGCACAAAAATATTTGTGCTAGTGTCATTATCCAGGGAGGAAACAGTCGACTACGTTTGTATGGAGAGCGCGCAGATACCCTTTCACCTTAACAGAATTGATGGAAGACGTTTTTCGTATTTTATTGAAATCCATCTCTTAACGGGGTTCAAAAGGGGTAGAGAAAGACTTCTATGTGGACGAAGTCGCGGGCAAAAGCTAGTCTTCTATATTTTGTTACCTCCAGTGGGATCACCGCTTGCAGTGGGATCACCGCTTGCAGTGGGGTCACCACTAGCGGCGTCACTGGCAGAGGCGTCACCAGCAGAGGCGTCACTAGCAGGTGCGTTAGTGGATGCTCCGGCAGCAGCTGTTGTATCAGCGCCTGATGCGGCAGAGGTAGTGGCGGCCGTTGACGCTGTGTTTTTATTAAAATTAATCACTACATAGTATAAAACAAAGTCGCTTTCTCTGTCCCTATATCCCTATGTATGCTTAAATCTTTAAAACTACGCAGCGGATTTTGATGCGGTTTTTTTTAATAGATAGAGTGATTCAAGAGGAAGGTTTATATGTATAGTATATGCATAATATAGCCGTGCGAAGCCGGGGCGGGTCGCTAGTTAGGTATATAAGTACCAGCTGTCCCGGCAAACGTTGTTTTGCAGCAGCAAAAACGTGATAAATGAAGAATCGCTCGACCGATTTTGTGCAAACTTCACATAAACCAATAAAGAACAAAGCTTAAACATTTGGTTTGGATAGGTGAGCCCGTTCTTGAGTTATAAAATTACAACGAAAAGTGGCATTGATTTTTATTCAGGGTTATTGGAAATTATACTAGCAAGCCGTTGAGGGCTACTTCTGTGCACCTTAACAAACAACTTTTGTTCTACGACTTTTGGAAATTCGAAACAAAAAATGTAAATTTGAGGTCATGTAAATTCAAAAAACAGCTGATTTTCTAAAAAAATACATACAACCGAATTGAGAACCTCCTCCTTTTTTAAAAACAAAGGTCATTCAGACTAAAAACAGTAAAAGTACATGAAACTTAAAAAATGAGTTAAATTTTAAGGTTAATAACCTCTCCGTGTAAGCAACAGCTGATTTTCAGATAAACCTGACCTCAAAATTTTCGGAAAAATGTTCGAAAATACAAAAGTCGTAGAACAAAAGTTGTTTGTTCAGGTGCACAGGAGTAGCCCTCAACGGCTTGCTAGTATAATTTCTATGTGGGCTTTCAGGGCTATATTCTAAACTATAAGAGATTGCGAAAACTTCTGAAAGGAGTTGGGTGCCCGATTTTGACAAAAACTAAAACTGCATCATTAGATTTTTGAAAAAGTCATTACCCTATCCAGGAATCGAAACTGTTGATTTCGCAAACAAATAATCACCTAAATTTTTATACCAACAAGACTATTGTTGATAGAGATCAATTCTTGGAAACAAACATAATATGGCAAATAAAAGGAAATAGCTCCTTTTTGTAGTTTGGCAAATAAAAGGAAATAGACCCGCCCCGGCTTCGCACGGCTATATTATGCATGTATTATACATATAAACCTTCCTCTTGAATCACTCTATCTATTTAAAAAAACCGCATTAAAATCCGTTGCGTAGTTTTAAAGCTTTAAGCATACAAAGGGATAGGGACAGAAAAAGCGACTTTGTTTTATACTATGTAGTGATGATGGTCTCAATTCTTTACATCACTTAAAAAAAATTGTGCAGCAGTTTATTACGTCATCAGCCATACCTTCTTACTACAGTTTTTCAGGAACAGTAGTTTGAAAATTACAGAAGACTACAAAAAATAGCCATTTCCTTCGATTTGCCATAACTTTGTTTGTTTCCAAGAATTGATCTCTATCAGCAACACTATCTATTGCTATAAAAATTTAGGATTATTATTTTTTTGCAAAATCAACAGGTTCGATTCCTGGCTAGGGTAATGACTTTTCAAAATCTAATGATGAAGTTTTAGTTTTTATCAAAATCGGGCACGCAACTCCTTTCAGCATTTTCCGCTATCTCTAATAGTTTAGTATTAGCCCTGAAGGCCCATGTAAAAAAATCACCCTGTATATACGAATAGAAGAAGGTAGAAAATAATTATAACTAGCGACCGGCCCCGGCTTCGCACGGCTATATTATACATGTATTATACATATAAACCTTCCTCTTGAATCACTCTATCTATTAAAAAAACCGCATCTAAATCCGTTGCGTAGTTTTAAAGAAAAATAGGGACAGAGAAAACGACTTTGTTTTATACTATGTAGTGATGATGATCTATGTAGGAATTTCCATTTCCGGTTTCTGCAAGTTCTGACTTTCTCTCCAAACTGATTTTAAAAAACATAAGAAGAAAATTGGAATTTTCCCAAACCTCCGATTGAAATTCCGAGTAGAAGGAGTGGGAATATTTTTCCCGTTGCTCCGACTAATAGCCTATTTGGGCATTTTAAAAGTTATTGGAATTTGATTCTCACCACCACCCGAAGCACCGGAATCAACGTCACTGAAAAAAAAAAACAAACACAATAGTACATTATGATAAAAGTGTGGTAAATTGATCATTACAGCCAACTGTGCCAACTGTGTCGTAATAATATGATTTTTTATCACAGTTGCTTATAAAGTGGATCTTATTAAACGGCTTTTAGGCTCATAATGCAACGTATTATACACGCGTGCGTTACAAATGACCAACTAGTGCTACAAAGTTATCCCGATAAGTTAAATAAGTATCTTACTGCTAATGACATAGTTATTAGGTAGATGAAACATTCTTAATTTATCTGGGTTATACTGTTTTGATATATAAAAAAGGTTACCTACCTTTTTTATAATTATATCAAAACAGTATAACCACAAAGAGTTTTTAAGCTAGCAAAAATGGTTGTCAAAGTCGGTTTATGAACGAAAATTTTACGTGATAACGTCTTAGAAAACGATTAAAAACACATAACCCTACCTTTTGGCTTCGCCGTAGTCGGGTAAAAATCGAGTTTTGTTTTTTCTTTACTTAAATATATATTTTTATAAATCAAATGAAAAAAACCCTAAAAAAATATTGTATGTCAGACGAGGCTGTAAAGGTTAAAGGTCTTTTGCCTGGCCTTTCGGAAGTATAATTTTAACAAAAAATATTGCCTAAAAAAAAAAAGTAAACATAGACTTAACACAAATATTTTGTTAATCATTATTTTCTTTTCAAGTATTTTCTTTTATTCGCAACTGTGATAAAAAACGTCGTACGATACACGTGCGGATATTGATCATACCATCTCGGCTTTAGACGCGCTCGCGTTCCGCTCGCGCGTCATAAACCGCCTCTATGTATAATGATCAATTTATCACACATAAAATATTGTAATGTATTAATATTGTAGTTGTTTAGTAAATAAGTTTAAATTGTTTTTTTTTTCACTTCTGTCGGCACTCCTGGAGTGCAACCGTTTTTTTTTTTTATTTATTTTTAAAACTTACCCTAAGAAAAAAGAAACATTCCCTAAGTCCTTCCTAGGTAAATCCCGTTAAGAATGAAGATAAAGATGAAAATGGCATAACGTACGTGGGGCCAAACATGGACTTAATAGATTGTATTAAATTAATACGTCCATGGGGCCAAACAAGAGAGAGAAAAAAACTTACCCTAAGAACAGTACATTCTTCGTAATTGGTCCACTAGCTGTCATTATGACAGCTTGGAAAACTCCTTTGTATAAAGAATTGAAGTTCGGTATTGTAATTATTAATGTATTTCCTTGGGACTGAAAAAAAAATAAAAAATATTGCAGGACATTCCACACATCGCCATCTAACCCCAAGCTAAGTAAATCCACTTGTGTTATGGGTGCTAGACAACGGACATACTACATAATATATACTTGACATAGGTTTTATAAAGGACACAGCTACAGTGGAGTTCGTAATGTTACATCTTACGTGTCTATATCAATTCCTTTGTTATAAGGTTAAATTAGCTAGCTACATCCTCTTTTCATTACATCAGTTAAATAATTATGGCAAGGCAATTCTTGAGCATATGCATAAATAGAAAAAATATGAAAAAATTCTTCGATTTTTCTAGATTACAATGAAATTGATAGTATTTCGTTAACTAGATGTGGAAAAAAGATATAAGCATTTAAAGTGACGTGTTTTACATTTTCATCATCAGCATCTGACGCCATTACACTTATAGAATCTTCAAGAACCTAACCTACTTGCAAACAAGGAATAATTTTAGTTCGAAGTTTTGCCAGTATTCTTTGATTTTTATAATTTATAAATTATCTTAGTTTTGTCATCTCCAATGAAAGTAATATAAGTAACCGACTTCAAAAAAGGAGGAGGTTCTCAATTCGTCGCGTTTTTTTTCATGAATGTTCGCTGATTACTCGAAAACGCCTTTCAAGGTCCTGGCCTGGACCGATTTGGAAAATTCTTTTTTTGTTTGAAAGGGGATTACTCACAGGTGGACCCATATAAATTGAATGAAGATCTGATGAGGATCTTCGGAGTGATGAACAGAATTACACCTCGAGAGTGCAGCAAATTTCTCAGTTTTCGATTTCCACCAGTAGAATTGGCCCATAAACTAATAGTTACCGTTAAATGGAATATATAATATAAAAACCACCTTCTCATCAGAAAACTCTTCAATCGGTTACGATTACAGGTTACATTTTTAAGGTCCTTAATAAACTGAACTCAATATCGATTTCAATCTTGAGTTTGCTCTTGAGTTGTTGCGCTGATTAATAAACCTATCTTAAGACGCGATTAAAGAGCGACGTATCACTTGAGTAATACCGTATTAATAAATGAAACTCAGCTCTCAAGATATGTCTCAAGATGTAGTTTCGTGAACTCAAGTCTGATTGCGGGTCATACATGACATAAGTTAGATGTTTCGTTAGTTTTGTAGTTCAGGAACATGGAGCTAGAACAAATTTTGTCAGAAATCAATTATTATGACTTTTTGAACAAATCATTCGCATTTAAATCATTATTTAGTAGTAAAAACTTAAATTTTGTTAAAAAAATTCACATTTAAAACAAGTTGACAGCAAAATATGACGACACTACCTACCATAGGGTAAGAACATACCATTCAAGGTAAGAACAAAGCGTTACTGTCATTCAATGTCGCTCTCAAGATCAGTTTCAAATCTCAAGAGCGATATCAGCCTGGTTAAAACTTGAGTTTTATCTATTAATTAACGCCTAACTTAAGATAGTGACCGCATCTCAAGACTCACTCGATTGATACGCACTCAAGATCTATATTGAGAGCGATTTATTAATACGGGCCTAAGAATTAAGTCGAATTTATATTCAGTGTTATTATTTTTAAATCTTCTTATCGCATGGTGTTCTTTTTGCTCAATCATGCAAATACTTACTACTGAACAGTTTTTGTTGTTTAATGTAAAAATGCTATAAAATGTCTTTATTAATTAGTCAATAACAGCTAAATTATTAAACCGATTTACATAAAATTTGGTATAAAGATAGCTTGTATCATGCAGATAAACATAATTTAGTTTCATCCTGATTTTGCCACGGGATCGGAATCTACGCGGGAAAAAAATTCAGTAATGCTTGTAAAAATGCGAAAAAGTAACCTTAGTTTAAGACTCAATAACAGCTAAATTACTGAGACGATTTTAATAAAAAATTGTTTAAAAATAGCTCGTATCCGATAGATAAATACAGTTTAATTTTATATTGATATACTTGTGCAATCAAGACTTAAATGGTTTAATTAAACTGTCCGTCAATATAGCTAGTGAAAATGGCAAATAATATAGTGTCTTGGTTGATGATTTAATAACAGCTAAACTACTGGGCCGATTTTGATGAAATTTAGTTTAAAGATAGCTCATATCCTGTAAATATATTCGATTTAATTTCATCCCGATATTTATACGGGATCGGTAGCTACGCGGGTGAAAACGGGATAAACATAGATTGAAACCTTAAAAGTACCGTGTTATAATTTAGATATCTTATTACTCTATTTATGTGAATAAATTATCGATTGAGTGATTGGTTGATTGATTGACTGATTAATTGATTGATTGATTGACTGATTAATTGATTGATTGACTGATTAATTGATTGATGGTGCAAAGGCTGCCGGGAACGTTGGGGAGGGGTCTGTTTGATTAGGTTTAGTTTAAATTTTTTGATTTATTTTATTTTATTATTGTTTTATGTACTTACTTATTTTGTGATTGTTTTAATGTGAAATGTAACATAATGAATTGAATAAATAAAAAGATATATTGATTGATTCACTGATTAATTGACTGATTGATTCACTGATTGATTGATTCACTGATTAACTGATTGATTGATTCACTGATTGATTGATTCACTGATTGATTGATTCACTGATTAATTGATTGATTGGTTGGTTAATTGATTGATTGACTTACGATGAAGGATCCGTGCGGCGCGCTGTTTGAATTTGAATTTCTTCTGGAACTTTGTGGTTGTGACTGTAAAGCTATTCCGTTCACAAATACCTATTAAAATGAAAAAAAAAAAACATAAAAATACGATTAGTTTTTATTAGATTCACTGCTCATTTGACCGTTTCGGCATCAACGCATCACATAATATTAGTTTTTACATCTAATCTAAAATAAATAATTATTTCAGGACATTCCACACATCACCATCTAGCCCCAAGCTACGTAACTACACTTGTATTATGGGTGCTAGACAACGGATATACTACTTAATATTATATACTTTTCTTTTGTACAGGGTGATTTTTTATGTGGCTCAAGGGCTATATTCTAAACTATAAGCGATAGCGAAAAATGCTAAAATAACTTGATTTTGATAATAACTAAAACTTCATCATTAGATTTATGTAAAAGTCATTGCCCTAGCCAGGAATCGAACCTGATGATTTTTCAAAAAAAATTGTCATTCTATATTTTTATACCAATAGATAGTCTTGCTGATAGAGATCAATTCTTGGAAACAAACATGGTATATCAAATGAAAGGAAATAGCAACCGTGTGTTTGGCAGTCCGGCATGGTGCCAACTTGGTCGTCAGTTCAGTTCTATCAGTCAAGACGGGAATCGAACCCGCAACCTCCAATATAGCAGGCGTGTGTTCACCCACTACGCCACAGCAGCCATTACCTTGTCAACTGTACAGTCACTGTCGCAAGTGAATGGTATTTCTTTTATGTATGTAGTTCCGTCTGGGGGGTTTTCCTTGTCCACTTTTGGGATCTTCACCGCTGGGAATCAAATTAATTGAAAAAAAAAAAAAAATTAAAAAATAAATTTAAAATTAATTAAAAATTAAAATTAATAAAAAAAATTACGTAAAAAAAAAAAAATACTTACAGGGTTATTGGAAATTATACTAGCAAGCCGTTAAGGTCTACTTCTGTGCACCTAAACAAACAACTTTTGTTCTACGACTTTTGGAAATTCGAAAAAAAAATGAAAATTTTGAGGTTATGTAAATTCGAAAAACAGCTGATTTTTCAAAACAAAGGTCATTCAGACCAAGAACAATAGATGAAACTTAAAATATAAGTAAAATTTTAAGGTTACTGACCTCTCCGTGTAAGGAACAGCTGATTTTCAGGTAAACCTAACCTCAAAATTTTCGAAAAAATGTTCGATTCCAAAAGTCGTAGAACAAAAGTTGTTTGTTTAAGTGCACAGAAGTAGCCCTCAACGGCTTGCTAGTATAATTTCCAATAACCCTGTATATATTATTAAATATGATATAATATATTATTAAATTAAAATTATTATTAATTTAAAATTAATTGAATTTTTATTTTAAACTTTTGTTTTAGTGCTTTTATGTTTGTTACTACTTTTCTGATTGTCTTATGTCGTGTGCTTGTCCAACTAAATGTTTTCTTTCTTTCTTTCTTTCAAATTGAAGAAAAAAAAACTTTAGTCATTCAAAAGGGTACAATCAACGTTAAAAAGTACACTGCCACCGTAACGTATACAATCCTGTGCAGCACTATTTGAACATTGTAACAACGTAACCTGTGGATCGAACCCACGTCGGTTGGTGTAGCGGGTGGCGGCTTATACCACTCACACAACTAAACACATAGCTAACATGTTGACAAATAATAATCACTAAATGGAACTCAACTCGCATCTCACTTATGGAAATAAGTGAGATGCGAGTTGGTGCAAAATTAACAGAATTTTGATAAAATATTTTTTCAATTGTTTTTAAGCTATTGCATAGCTTTTATCGCGGGCTTTGAGCGCGGCGACCGAATCAAGAAATTCCGTAACGAAAATAAAACCTAAGGCGCGGGACAAACAGAAGAGGCGAGGTTCGGGCACATGAGGTTCGGGTGCGGCGTAGGCTCGTACAGACAATTAAAAACCGCAAGTTCATTGTGATAGAGTCTATATTTGTATACTGCGCAAGCGGTATCCTCTCCTCGCCCGCGCCGCTTCATACAAAATGTGGCACCTCGCCTCTTCTGTGTGTCTTGCGCCTAACACCCCCCACTCCGTCTACCATGTAGCTCGGCCGAGCGTTCGCCTAACGTGTATGTATGTAGTACGACTGTGCTAAGCTCGCACAATGCAATAGCTTTACCGCGACAGTCTCCGAGTGCCACAGTTTTTTTATTTTTTTATTTTTTTAATAAATTCTAACAACTAGAAGACTAAATAGAAGTTTTTAAGCCTTACCCGGAGCTGAAATTATTGCATAAAAGTAAAAATTAATTTTCTTAAAACAATTGTTAAATTAAATTAATAGTAGGTACATTGCGATACAAGTGTGGAAAGTTGATCATTCCATAGAGGCGGTTTATGACGCGCGAGCGGAAAGCGAGCGTGGCAAAAGCCGAGATGGAATGATCAATCCACACGTGTATCGTACGACGTTTTTTATCACAGTTGCGAATAAAAAAAAGACTTGATATAATAATAAAAAGTTTTTAAGAATTTTAGGTTATTTTACTATTTTTTGTTAATTACACTCCCGAAAGGCTAGGCAAAAGACTTTTAACCTATACTGCCTCGTCTGACATACAATATTTTTTAGGGTGTTTTTTCATTTGTTTTTTTCGTCGGCGTTTAAAAACAGAATATAATTAATGGTAAGGAATAAAATATATGTATTTATGTAGTACCTAAAGAAAAAACAAAATAAAAACAAAACTCAATTTTTAATTATTTACAAAGACGATAACACGTAAAATTATCGTTCGTTATCAGACTTTAGAGACAACCTTTTGAAAAGAAGAAAAAGGTACCAACAAAGAGTTTTAAGCCAGCAAGTTTTAAAAACTCTTTGATGGTACCTTTTTTCTATACATCAAAACAGTATAACCCAGATAAATTAAGAATGTTTCATAAATATGTCATTAGCAGTAAGATACGTATTTGACTTAACGGGATAACGTATTATTTTAGCACTAGTTGGATTTTTTTTTATCGCACGCGTGTTTAATACGTTGCATTATGAGGCTAAAAGCGGTTTAATAAGATCCACTTTATGAGCAACTGTGATAAAAAATAATTTAATCAGTTGACAATAATCCATGTTGTTAATAACAATCTTCTTATATTCTGTTAATAATAATAAAAAAAAGGCCAAGTGCGAGTCGGTCTCACGCACGAAGGGTTCCGTACTATTCAGTTTTTAGTATTCGTTGTTATAGCGGCAACAGAAATACATCATCTGTGAAAATTTCAACTGTCTAGCTATCACGGTTCATGAGATACAGCCTGGTGACAGACAGACGGACAGTGGAGTCTTAGTATAAAGGGTTCCGGGTTTACTCTTTGGGTCCAGAACCCTAAAAATGGTTAAAAAGTAAAACTTACATGCATCTGAAATGAAAAAACAAAGTCGTTTTAGTAACCATTTATAACTTAACAACGGCTACACCGACTGCGATAATAAATAAATAAATATTTCAGGACATTCCACACATCGCCATCTAACCTCAAGCTAAGTAACTAGACTTGTGTTATGGGTGCTAGACACGGATATACTACTTATATACTTACTTACTTTTCTTTTGTAAATATACAGGGTTATTAGTAATTATACTAGCAAGCCGTTGAGGGCTACTTCTGTGCAGCGTAACAAATAAATAACTTTTGTTCTACGACATTTGGAAATTCGAAAAAAAATATGAATATTTTAAGGTTATGTAAATTTGAACAACAGCAGATTTTTTAAAACAAAGGTCATTCAGAATAAGGACAGTAGATAAAACTTAGAAATTAGTAAAATTTTAAGGTAAATGACCTCTCTATAATTACCAATAACCCTGTATACTTATAATATATAGAAACAACTAGACCACAGACAAATATCTAAGCATAAATACTTGTCTGAGGTGGGAATCGAACGCAACCTTACGTTTGGCAGTCCGGCATTGTGACCATTGTGCCAACTGGATCGTCAAACTGTATACTTTAAATTGAAATTATTTCGTCCTTTTCTTCATAAGAGAATCATGAGCTCTCGGTACGCGGCGCAAGTAGGTATTTTCAAAAATGACCCGTATCGTCCGATAGAGAGAGTTTAAATTCGGACGTAATTGCCTACATTTTGTTTTCAAATAATGTTGCGGGTCGTAACGTTTTTACCCCCTTTATCCTTCACAAAATGAAATAAATTTGTTCTCATTTTATTCACTGCATCTTATTCTAGGTTTATACGTTTCTTTTTTTGTAATTCAGTTTAGTGTATTAAAAGACAATTGAAACACTCGATGAAGTTTTTAAGTCAAAAATATAGATATTCAGATACTAATAACTTTTATCTTAGGCAATATTTCTTTAAAATAAAAACGGTTAAACCTAGTTTTCCATTAGATCTAGAACATTTTCAAAAATTATCAAAATCTGACTTCGGTTATGGGGGGGAAACGTTACCGCTTTTTGTTTGGAAATTTACAGCCTCACACTGGTCTTAATTAAACTTACTTTCAATAATGGCTAAGAGTTTCTTATATTTCTGATCTTCCACTTTGAAAACTGTGATATACACACACGCGTATTCATCTTGGAAACTGAAATTAAATTTGATTTTTATAAATAAACTAGCTGCCCTCCGCGGTTTCACCCGCGTAACTCCTGATCCCGTGGGAATATCGGGATGTAAGCTATCCTATCTCTCAAGTTGGATCGAACTGCACATGGTGTGCGAATTTTATTATAATCGGTTAAGTGGTTTAGGAGTCCATTGAGGACAAACATTGTGACACGAGATTTATATATATTAAGACTAGCGACCCGCCCGGCTTCGCACGGCTATATTATGCATGTATTATACATATAAACCTACCTCTTGAAACATTCTATTAAAAAAACCGCAACAAAATCCGTTGCGTAGTTTTAAAGATTTAAGCATACATAGGGATATAGGGACATAGGGACGGCGAAAAGTGACTTTATTTTATACTATGTAGTGACTAGCGACCCGCCCGGCTTCGCACGGCTATATTATGCATGTATTATACATATAAACCTTCATCTTGAATCACTCTATCTATTAAAAAAAACCTCATCAAAATCCGTTGCGTAGTTTTAAAGATATAAGCATACAAAGGGGTATAGGGACAGAGAAAGCGACTTTGTTTTATACTATGTAGTGAAATATCATTAGAAGACTTGAGAGGTGTCAAGGGACACCCGGATGGAACGAAGTTCCTTTCGATTAATTAGTGAAGGAATTATAATAATGATTTTTTTGAAGTGAAAACTTCTTATGGCGCGTTGGGCACTTTTGTGGGTGAGCATTTTCAGCCGTTCTCGCGACAGATTTTGACGCGACAGATGAGATTTTATTTGTGTTAGTCTTTTTGTTTAACTTATACTGCCATCTATTACACAAATTGAGAAACTTAGTTTCTAGAAAGACCGCTATTCGAATGTAGATGGCGCTGATTTAAATTTTTTACTGCCATCTAGTGAATAAAAAATAAACTATATTTGTTTAAGTGAGTGCTAATAGATGGCAGTAGCAGATCGTTTCAAGAAATATTCTATGAGAAATAACAAGTTTATTGTTTTTTTTATTTAAAATAGTCGTCGCGACACCACACTGTTCAATGCGAAATAGAAAAACGAAACGAAAATAACTGGCTTGCTTTCTATGAGAGAGAGACAGACAGAGAAACACGCGCACGCGGCACGGCTTACAACTATAGCAAAAAGTGTTGTTACAACTTTTGATCTTAATATTTTCCGTCTAGCCCCCTTTCGCAACGCGATAAGGAACTTTCGTTCCAATAAAAACATTCCAAGAATAGTAATTTTCAAACTCTACGGTGGGTCTTCAATTCTGACTTCGACCGTACCTTGGGAAGTTTAGATTGATGGAGTTAGATTGAGAGGTGACAGTGATGCGGCCGCCTGTTAACACAGACTCTCCGTTGCAGAGGATGTCTTCGACGACGCACGTCCCACAGTCGTACTTTACTGTCTTATCGTAGTGCGAGTTCGGTTGGAGCGAGTCTACTAGCCCAGTTGCTTTCACTGCGATGCAAATTACATATTAATGATAGAATAATAATTACGAAAATCCTGTGTTTTAGACGAAAAAGGACTTATATTAAATAATTACCTATATATTTTATATTTCAAATTAACTGCTTGCAAAAACAATATTAAACAACAAAAAGACTATATCTATTAACTCATATGTTAATAGTAGGAAGGCCAATTGACAAAAAGTCGCTTATTTTACGAAGTTCGTAGGACTGGACAGTTTTATAACGACAACAGCGCCCTTAGACAAGATTGCTTTCTATTAGCGATATCGCCAATCGACAGATTTAATTGTATGGAATTGACATAAAGTATTGTATGAAATTGTCATTAGATGAAACTTGTTTACCATTTTACTTTTCTATGACGCTAGACCACGTGACTTTTTGTTGATTTATGTCAATTTCATACAAAAAAAATAACAAAAAACACTGTCGATTGGCGATATCGCTAATAGAAAGCAATCTTGTCTAAGGGGGCAGGTATCGTTGGAATCAGCGTGGTTTAAATAAATAAAATAAAATTAGCCTTTATTACTGTTTTAACTTACTAAACATTACTTATTATATTTAAATCCTTATTGTTAGAAACAGTTTGTCTTGCGACATAGGCCTCCTCTAAAGACTTCCACATTACTCTATCTTTCGCTACTCGGATCCATTCTGGTCCAGCCACCTTTTTTATATCATCTTCCCACCGTTTCGTTTGACGTCCTTGACTTCGTTTACCATCTCTTGGGTACCACTCTGTTATTATTTTGGTCCATTTATCCTGTTTATCTCTTAGCATGTGTCCTGTCCATCTCCATTTCTGGGTTCGATATACTGAATTTGGTTGCTTAAATTGAGTTCTGTTTTTAATTTCTGTTAGTCTAACTTTATCTTTTCTCTTAACACCAATAACACTCCTTTCTATACTATTTTGGCAGACGTTTATTTTATTTATTAAGTTATCTGTCAGTGCCCAAGTTTGACAGCCATAAGTTAAACATGGCAGGATACACGAGTTATACACTCTCCTCTTGGCTTTTATTGGCATGTCCCTGTCCTTCATAACTTCACTGAGAGACCAGTATTTTTTCCACGTATTGGCTATTCTCCTATCTATTTCTTTTTGCATAATTTTCGTTGGTGATATTAGCTGTCCTAAGTAGATGTACTCGTCAACATATGCAATTTGCTCCCTATTTACTACAATGTTAGGCGACTCAGTAGAATTTGTCATGACTTTAGTTTTTGTAGTATTCATTGTTAGTCCCGCTTTTGCACTTTGATCCGATAGATCCGATAGCAGCGTGGTTTACTGATTATCAAAATCCATGTTTTCGGTTCCTAAAGTGGTGGAGGGGCCATAAATGACGTCACAAAGATGGGTTAGATTTTGTTGATTATTACGATAACCATTCATCCGATTTGAACAAACTAGGTATCTAATGAAAGATAGTTAAATTTCTAACAAAACATCCAGAGTCACTTTTATTGTAGATATTATACTTTGAACAATATTTAAAAAAAAAAGAGTTAATTTTTTCGAGTTTTTTTCTATAGCTAATACGTTTGCTAGGCAATATACCTACCCGATTATTATTTAAATTAGATTTACTATTTTTTTATTAAATTTACTTATTTACTACCTCTCGTTTGATCCCTAGTTTTCTCAAATCAGATGGTTATCGCAATAACCACATAACAACAACTAAAACTGTCGAGTCCTACGGAAATTGAAATTTATCAACTTGGCTTCTCTACTATAAGAGGAAAGGGTACCGGCTCTCTCTCTATGCAAACGTAGTCGACTGTTTCCTCCCTGGATAATGACACTAGCAAAAATATTTTTGTTGCATAATACCTATAACTGCCATGACTATGTCTTGGTTTTTTTCATAGAAAGTAAGAGTTAAAAAATAATATATTTATATAAAACTAGCTGCGCCCCGCGGTTTCACCCGCGTAATAATTTTCTACGTAATTTCCTTAATTTTTTCTTTCATAAGAACCTTCTCCTGACAATAACAAACACAACAAAAAAAGAATTGGCCAAATTGGTCCAGGCGTTGTTGAGTTATGCGCTTACCAACACATTTTGCGATTCATTTTTATATTATAGATAAAACATATGGGCATGGTCATTTGGTCATGGTAGTTATACGTTTAATGGTAAAAATGGTAATTATTTAATATAAGTCCTTTTTCGCCTGAAACACAGGCATTTGGTAGTTTAGGTAATTGTGTTATTAATTGTTTTCAGCTCTAATTATAGTTTAATATTTACAATTTTGAAAGAGTTTTTTTTCAATAAATTATTTTTATTCTTAGATGCCGGTGCAAAGATGAGTTTTTTTATGATTATCTACCTATATGTACTTTTTTTTACAAAAAGTCCACAGCGCCCCGTTGATGGGGCAAGTCAATGGGGCAGCGTGGAATAACCCTGTTCTTGTAGTGGGAGAAAGATAAGAAATTATTGATAGTAAATAATATAAATATAAAGAATTGTAAGTATTTAACTTACCGACAGCTAAAAAAAGAAATTATCATGTTAATTCCGATAAAATCTAAATAGAAATGTTGTAATTAAAATTATTAAAAGATCACTTACTATTTGCTAGAAAAAAATATTTAAAAAATAGATAAATTATTATAATTTTAGGAAAAATTAATAAGTAAATAAAATTGCTCGAATAACTTACATGTCTCTGGAAAAATAGAAAAATAGCAAATTTATAATTAGGTGTATTAAAAAAATAGGTTCGTGTACTTATGTATGCGCGTGAGAAGTTATACGTCCTTCTGTCCGTCCGTCCATCACTACATAGTATAAAATAAAGTCACTTTTCGCCGTCCCTATGTCCCTTTGTATGCTTAGATCTTTAAAACTACGCGACGGATTTTGATGTAGTTTTTTTTAATAGATAGAGTGATTCAAGAGGAAGGTTTATATGTATAATACATGCATAATATAGCCGTGCGAAGCCGGAGCGGGTCGCTAGTCTGATATATTTAGCGGGCAGCTTCAACCTGTTACTATAGTGTTGTAGTGTTGCGAGCGCATCTTAAAATTTCACTCTCGCAGCTTCAACCTGTTTTACTTTTTTCCCACGCTTTCCTAGAAGTAGCCAAATAAACAGGGGCCTTCGAGGGACGCGAGTGAAGGTAGGAAGACGGCAATGGAGCAAATACTTTTCCGTCTCTACCTCCTTTTGTGGCTGCATCATATTGTGTTTATGTGGTTTAATATTTGTGAGTAATATTTACGTGGAGCTGTAACAATACAAAAAAAAGTATTTTTTTAATCGAATAATTTAGTGTATCAGTGCAAGGACTATCTTTAAGTAGGATCATTAAAATAAGTCTAGTAGTTAGATAGATAAATTCTTTATTGCAAACACTATTTTTAAATTACTTACATAAAAAATAAAAAACAAAGCTTCAGTCTAAGTGTTACAAAGAGCGGCCTTATTGCTCAAAGCGATCTCTTCCAGGCAATCTATCGGTTTCGGTAGTTTCAGAAATATGTCTACCATGATATTGTAATTGTTTTTGGTGTTCCGTAGTTCTAACATGGCGACAGACAGACACGGCAAAACTATAAGGTGCTGTCATTATTTATATAGGCCGCATCGACCGCATCGCGCGATCGATGCGGCCTTAATGCTATGAAAAACGCGATCGTACGACCATTTAGGTTCCTATAATTTCGCCATGTCCGTCGGTCTGTCCGTCCCTCCGCGGCCTAGCTCAGAAACTTTTTATTTTGTATGTCCGATTTAAACTGCTAGTCCGATTTGAATGAAACTTAGTTCAATTATTGAGTTGGGAATAATATATTTTATGTTCATAAAACAATTAAATGCAAAAAGAAATATTTGGAAAAATAATATTCCTAATATCTCCGGTGACAAGTGGGGACAAAAGGAAATCATATTTACTCATATTATCCCAACTATTGCAATTCTGCTATTATTATTTATGGTCCAAATTTTTTTGTGAAAAACATCGTGAAGCGTCAACATTATTGTGAGCGCAAATTCCTCTGGCTTCAAATTTTATGTTCTACGACTTTAGAAAATTAAAATAAAAATGGGTGCGTGTACTTATGTACGCGCGTGAGAAGTTATACTTCTTTGGCATTATTAAAAAAAAAAAAAAAAAAAAAAAAAAAAAAAAAAAAAAAAAAAAAACTTTGTCAAACGATTGTCAACACAATCAATAAAGTTCAATTTAGATTTAAACAACTTCTCCCGTGACAATTTTGTGTGACGTGAGAATTTTGTGTGACGCTTTTGTAAAATTTCACTCTCATCATTTTTTCATAACGCGCCTAAAGAAGTATAACTTCAATATAACTTCAAAAAAAACCAAAAGTCACAGAACAAAAGTTAGGTGCACAGAAGTGACCCTCAACCGCTTGTTAATGTATGGTTCTGTATATTTTATTGATTAAATGCAAGAAAAAAACTTACTATCAAGGCTCAATAACTTATTTCTTTCTTCCGTTCCGTCTTCGAACTGTAGAACCACGAAGATGTCACCGAAATCTTCCGGCCATAGCTCATCTAGATCAAACTCTACGTACTTTTGACTGGAAAACACAAAAAAATCGTTTATTGCCACCAATAAACTAACAATTTTTAAACAATGAACATAAAAGAGAAAAAAAAGGGGGGAAAAATTGATGTTCTTCGATTCTTAGACCTAACGAATAAGAATTTTCACACCTGCAGCACTTAAATCACGGATTAAAGCCCTATTAACCTCAACTTAAAGCAAGACTTTATTCCCAAGGGAGATAATGTTGTATGAAACTCCCAAGGGAATAAAGTGATTTGAATTTGGAACGTTGAAATTCGTGTGAAAATTCTTGGTTTTAATTTTGAAGGTCTCAGCAAATAGGTTTTATTTATAATAAGTAATTTGATTGGTCTACAAAAATCTAGCAGGCCACGATTTATGTTTTTTATTGTTACGTTAGGTCTAAGCAAATAGTTTTGCCTATAATACCTACCAAATATTTACCATCATAAATAAATAAAATAAATATATATATTAATATTGCAGGACATTCCACACATCGCTATCTAGCCCCAAGCTAAGTAACTAGACTTGTGTTATGGGTGCTAGGCAACGGATATACTACATATATACTTTTCTTTTGTAAATATATACTTATAATACATATAAACAACCAGACCACAGACAAATATCTAAGCATAAATACTTGTCTGAGGCGGGAATCGAACCCGCGACCCTGTCCGGCATGGTGACCATTGTGCCAACTGGGTCGTCATGCTACCATATCATTGCAATTGCCCCGTTTTTTTTTAAAGTGGAAGTTTTAAAGTGGCTAGGGAACTGGCCACCACAAGAATTAAAAAAAAATAGGACTGACTTTCGATTAGTCGATTAAAAGTTGTTGTATATTAAAATCTGTAACTGTAAATACTCACCCTTCTCCATATGTTTTTAGCTTATATTTAGTGTTATCAACGTTAGAAATGGTTCCATCGCTACCCCTCAGCATTAGAGACTTCAATGTACATTTGTTGCATCGCAGAGGGATGCGTGTTTTGTTCACTCTCTGACCGGGCACAATCTCTAGTGTCAATGATTTTATTTGGGCGGTTGCCATTTCTGAAATTTATATATCACAATGAATACCTATAAATACATATAAAAATGGTTGTCTGTAAAGTTGGTTTACGAACGATAGTTTTACGTGATAATGTCATAAGAAAATGATGAAAAATTGAGTTATTTTTTGTTATTCCTTTATATAGGTACTTAGTTCTTTTTCCCCCTTTATACAATAAGTCTTCTATTCGTCACTCGTCACCATAACACAAGCCCAGATGAGCGATATTATTATTAAATACTCTGGTTCCTAAAGGGAACGGACGCGTCATGGTAATGTTACCATGACGCATGACGTCACACAATATTACCGTGGCACCTTTTTGTAAATGCAGGTGTTTCATCGATTTAATGGACGGTATGACGTCAAAAACTTAAATTTAAAATTAAAAAAACCATCGACATTTATCCCCCAAACATAGCTAAGAACACTCCTTATAATTCACCTTTAAAACAAATGAAACCAAATCGGTTAATCCGATGACCGTCGTTTTTGCGTCGAGAGAATAAATAAATATAGACCCGCTGTTAAAATAATAATAATTACTAGAGTGAGAAGGATTGAACGTCAAATGAGTAAGTGGGAGCAAGACGAAGTATAAGTTTTTTGTCTCTATCTGCGTATGTGTTTTTTTTAATTAATTAATAATTAATTAATCTATACTTAATATTATAAAGCTAAAGAGTTTGTTTGTTTGTTTGAACGCGCTAATCTCAGGAACTGCTGGTTCGAATTGAAAAATTATTTTTGTGTTGGATAGTCCATTTATCGAGGAAGGTTATAGGCTACTTTTTATCCCGATATTCCCACGGGATCGGGAGTTACGCGGGTGAAACCGTGGAGCGCAGCTAGTTTTTGATAACATGGCTGGGATTCGAACCCACAACACCGATCAATTTTGGTAATCACTACATAGTATAAAACAAAGTCGCTTTTTCTGTCCCTATTTCCCTTTGACCGCTTAGATCTTTAAAACTACGCAACGGATTTTGATGCGGTTTCTTTTCATAGATAGAGTGATTCAAGAGAAAGGTTTATATGTATAATACATGCATAATATAGCCGTGCGAAGCCGGAGCGGGTCGCTAGTTAATAAATAACTTACGTAGTTGTAAAACTTTATCCACAAACTTGGGCTTCGAACCAGGCACCTCGCACACGACGTAGTACGGCCCGACGTCAGACTCCAGGAATGGGTTGAAGGATAGAGAAAATGAAACCACATTTTTCTTGTCCTTTGGCAATACTACGTTAGCTTTTATGTGTGTCTGTTGGATATACAGCATAATTTTTTTACATGGAAATTTAGCATTTCATAATGTAACGTTCTTACGAATGGTACAATACAGGTAAATGCAAGGCAAATGTTCCAAGTGTGGTTCGAGTAGGTGACTATAGACTAGAGCGAAATGCTCTAGTCTATAGTCACTAGTCTAGTAAGAACGTTACATTACGAGCATTTCAATGTAATGTAACGTTCTTACGAATGGTACAATACAGGCAAATGCAAGGCAAATGTTCCAAGTGTGGTTCGAGTAGGTGACTATAGACTAGAGCGAAATGCTCTAGTCTATAGTCACTAGTCTAGTAAGAACGTTACATTACGAGCATTTCAATGTAATGTAACGTTCTTACGAATGGTACAATACAGGCAAATGCATGGCAAATGTTCCAAGTGTGGTTTTTTTAGTTTTAAAAACAGCTAATGCAGGGAAGTCTGCTGAAGAATGCTGAAAGGACTTGCGTGCCGTTGTGATAAAGATTAAAACTGCATCATAATATTTTTAAAGAAAGTCAGGAATCGAACCTATTAATTTTGCAAAAGAAAATCGTATATTTTTAAATTTATCGATAGTGTTGCTAATAACGACCTTTTTTTTTAAACAGTATGGCAAATCAAAGGAACTAGCATTAGCTAGAACGAGCTTCTACAGGACGTATACAAGAAACGGAATACTTCTTCAAATTTTTATTCTCTAGAACCAAGGGATCTATATTTGAATCGCTCGTGTGACATAGCTCCGCCGTATACGCCTACAAGTCATACTCGACTTCCAAGCCGCATTATATCAATTTTCTGTATTTTTGAATCGTTCGAAATTTGAAATATCGATTTTTATATGTTTTATGCAGAAAATTTAAAACCGGTTATATATCCGAAATAATCCCAAAAAATATAAATATTTTTCAAAGATCGTTCTCGAATGTTTGACTATGACCATTTGACGTTTATTCTACCACTCGCCTGTCGGCGACGAGTGATGGAGACCACTCGTTTCGATCGAGCAATTCAAAAATACCGAATTTCCGATGTCGAATGAATATCAGTAGGAATCGAGCGCTCGACGCGGGGCGAACGATTCAAAATTAGTGCTCCTGCTGTTTGTTAATTTATCAGTCAGTTTGTATTTTATATGGGTTATTCTGTAAATCCCCATTTGACAATATCCATTAATGGGCATTTGTGAACTTTTCGTTCACTTGCTGGGGATTTAAAAATAAAAAATGTTAAATATAATGAGCCGCAAATATACAAACCATGTTATTACGCTGGAAACAAATTAATTTACGTCAATAAAAAACATAAAATACAACTTGTCAAAGGGCTGGCTGCTACTTTTAAAGTCAAAGTACAATTTCTTTATTAATTTCGATGCTTATGTGTATACAGGGTTGTTGGTAATCATACTAGCAGCCCGTTGAGGGCTACTTCTGTGCACCTAAACAAGCAACTTTTGTTCTACGACTTTTGGAAATTGAAAATTTTGAGGTTATGTTTAGGTACCTGAAAATCAGCTGTTCCTTACACGGAGAGGTCATTTACCTTAAACTTTTGCAATTTTTTTAAGTTTTATGGTCTGTTCTTAGTCTGGGTGACCTTTTTTTTCAAAAATCAGCTGATTTTCGAATTTACATAACCTCCATTTTTTTTTCGAATTTCCAAAAGTCGTACAACAAAAGTTGTTTGTTACGGTGCACAGAAGTAGCCTTCAACGGCTTGCTAGTATAATTACCTGTAAACGAATCGATAACGTCGATGTCACCTCACTAGCGGAGGAAGCTAGCGCCGCGGCGCGGGCGCGTCGTACACTAACAAAACAACTCCAACAAGCACGCAACGCACACGACGCGAATCGCGATTACTTCTCTATATTTTGTGAAACTATTGTATCTTCCGTGATTAAATAATTTAAAACAAGAGCCTACCTAATTTCAATGGAACGAGCCCGAACCCCAACATATTGGCGCACCAACGGGGCCTCCACTCTACGAGGTTAACAAGCAAACAAGACGAAGAACAAGAGACGCCATTTTTTGTTGAAAAACTCTGGAAAAACTTGAGAAAAAGCAAACCCAAGCTAAGTTGTTATACCTACCCAAGAAGAGAAGTAAGCCCTATTCCTTTTACCTGCCTAATATTCAATATTGGATCGTGTTTGTGTGAATAAGCTATTGTGTGGTCTGCTCAACAAGCGTTAGGTATTCTCAGCCTACGATTTAGTACCTAATCTAGCTTGCAGTGAGTGTTTTTGTGATTTAAATATTTTGTGGCCTGTTTAAAAAGCGTTGGGTACTCTCCGCCTACGATTTAGAACCTAATCTAGCTTACAGGCTACTTATATATCGCCTAGACCGCTACGACTACCTAGCAAAACTAACCCCAGTGGCCTCAGGGCACCTAGATAACCAAGCAACTAATATTTATCGACTAGAGCGCTACGCTTACTTAATAAAACTAACCCCAGTCGCCTTAGGGCACCTAGATACCTAACTATTCTAGAACTTAGATAGTACAAAGCGATATGCCGACCGTTTTCAGCGGGCCAAAGAAGTGAGGTGAGCGTCACTGCACCTCGTGTCCTTCGAGTGGCTCAGCAACAGCCTACGCGTACCTACGGCTGCGGCACCAGCACCGGCACCGTCAGCGAGGGCTTCCTACTGGTTTGGATGCTAATTTACTTACCTACCTACGACATTGTTGCACCTAGCACGTGAGTTACTCATACTTACTTTTATATTCAAGTTTAAACTGCCCTAAAAATGGCAAATAACGATGAAAAATTATCTGAACTTATAAAAAAGCGCGGCATTATTAAAGGTCGTTTAACCAAATTCGAACAGTCTGTTCAGAACCTAGAGGATCTATCGGAGATCCCTTCTTTAAAATACAAGGAATTGCAATTCAAATTCAATAAAATACAATCCTTGCAAAATGACTACGATGATATCCAAGACAAAATTAATTTACTGTCACCCGATACCGATGAACAAATCGAACTAAATGAAGAGATTGAAAATAGGTTCTGCTCTGTATTAGCAAGAGCACAACACATACTAGATGCTTGCCCTTCTGAAAATAAATCTGAGGGAACCGTACCCGATGAGTTTGAAAAAGTTTCATCCGCTGTTAGTCATTCAGCCAAAATGAGTAATCCGGTGCGGCTACCTACTATTGATCTACCATCGTTTGACGGCAACTACATGAACTGGTTAGAATTTAAAGAAAGTTTTGAGTCTATTATTGATAAAAATGATAATATTTCTCCTATTGCCAAGTTCCACTATTTGCGTTCATCTCTAAAAGGCAGTGCTTCCATTTTAATTAAAAGTGTTGTGGCTAGTGGAAACAATTATAAAGTAGCTTGGAATTTATTATGCCAACGATTTGATAATAAAAATGTTCTTGTAAACAAACACCTAAAAGCTTTGTTCTCAGTCGAACAGGTACATAGAGAATCTTACAAGTCATTAAGTTTTATCATAGACCATTTTTCTAAACACCTAGGCTCGCTCAAGTCCCTAGGACAACCTACGGATATGTGGGATGCCTTAATTATTTATATGGTGTCTTCAAAGTTAGATGCCACAACTAGTGCAAAGTGGGAGGAATATAGACAAGCGTCGTCCGATATGCCTAATCTAGAAGACTTATTTACATTCCTGCAGGGCCGTGTGGAGGTTTTAGGTCTACAACAAGACACTCGCAGTGGTCGTGCAGATTATTACTATAAACCAAACATAACAAATACACAGTCAAAAAGTTTAGTAGTAGCAAAGAATGAACAACGTTCAGTTAAAACTATTAAGTGTTACCTTTGTGGCGATTCGCACTTATTACATGTATGTCCCAAATTTAATCAGTTAGATGTTGAAAATAGAATTTCAGAAATTCAAAAGCTTCAGTTATGTAAAAATTGTTTTGGCAAGGGCCATAATTCCTTTCAATGCCAACTAAAAGGGTCCTGCCGCACATGTAGGAAGAAGCATAATACACTTTTGCATAGAGATGTATCCGATGTTGAAAATGCATCTCAACCATCTACTTCAAATTCACTACCCGTAGCCCTAGCTTCCGTGTCCCCTAACCATGTATTATTGTGTACAGCTCTAGTCGACATCGTAGTAAATGGTAAAACCTACTCAGCTCGTGCACTTTTGGATACCGGGAGCCAGTCATCGTTTGTGACTGAAAAGTTAAAAATTAAAATTTGTTTACCTAGTCTAAAAAATAATACTATCAAAGTATGTGGTATTAATAATGCAGCCTGCAATATTACAGAGATGTGTAATTTTAAAATTAAGTCACGATTAAGCAATTTTGAAATTAAAGTTAAGTGTTTAGTCGTTCCTCAAATAACAGGTATTGTACCTAATACTGTTATAAATACTGAGTTACTTAAAATACCAACCGACATCAAACTAGCTGACCCTAAATATTTCTCTCCAGCCGAAGTAGACATTTTGTTAGGATCAGATGTGTACTGGGAAATAGTCGGCCCTAATTTAATTCGGTTAGGCCCTACTGTACTCCAAGAATCCAAGCTGGGGTACCTAGTAGGAGGACCTATACACAATGGACCTATTACAGAAACTTTTTGTAATTTTTCACAAGATATTAAAGATTCCTTAGAAAGATTTTGGAAATTAGATGATTTACCCCCTCTAAAGACTTACTCAATGGAGGAAAAACTATGTGAAGAACATTTTGTTAAAACAGTGAACCGATTAGATAACGGTAGATTTGAAGTGTCTTTGCCATTAAAGGAGGAGCCGGAAAAGGCTCTTGGTGATTCCTACTACATTGCTAAAAAATGCTTATTAAGCCTAGAGAAAAAATTTAACCGAGATCCTGACTTAAAGGAAAATTATTGTAAGTTTATAGAGGAGTATGCTCAGTTAGGTCACTTAACTAGGATACCTAGACCTAATAGCCTAGGCTTTTATCTCCCACATCACGCTGTGATACGGACAAAGAGTACTACTACAAAATTAAGGGTAGTTTTTAATGCTAGTTCCAAATCCAGCTCTGGGAAGTCACTTAATGACATACTAATGGTAGGGCCAGTCGTACAGAATGAATTAATTTCAATTCTGTTACGATTTAGAAAGCATAAATATATTTTAACTGCGGACATAGAGAAGATGTTTAGGCAATACGATGTGAACCCAAAGCAGCGCCATCTACAATTAATTCTTTGGCGTGACGATGACACTAAGCCCATTGAAATTTTACAACTTAATACTGTAACATATGGCACAGCATCGGCCCCCTTTCTCGCCACTAGATGCCTTATTCAGCTAGCCAACGAATGTGAGGACAAATTGATTGCAAATGTAATAAAAAATGATTTTTACGCCGATGACTTAAATACAGGCTCTGATTCTATTGATGGTTTAAAACATATTTATTCTAAAGTTACAGATGTTCTAAAATCAGCCTGTCTACCACTACGAAAGTTTCATTCAAACTGTCCAGAGTTATCGCACAATGTAAGCGATACTACTAACCCTGTAGAATTTTCCAAAGAATCTAGTGTATTGGGGCTTAACTGGTCTCCTAAGTCTGATTCACTCCAATTTTCGACCGATCTAAGTCCCCCTTCAGAAATTACTAAACGTACAGTCATATCCACTACTGCAAAGGTTTTTGATCCTTTAGGATTGCTGTCCCCATGTATTATCGTAGCTAAAATGCTGCTACAACAATTATGGACCTCTAAGCTTGATTGGGACGACCCTGTCCCACTAGAATTTTGTAAAAATTGGTCTAATCTTTTAAACGAATTTGAAAATTTTCCACAGATAAATATCCCAAGACGCGTTCTTTGTGACAACCCCAAGAATATAGAACTACACTGCTTCGTTGACGCCTCCCAACAGGCCTATGCCGCCTGCGTGTTCCTACGGTCCGAAAATGAAACACAAGACGTCAACGTTAGCCTATTGTGTGCCAAGACACGAGTAGCCCCATTGAAACCAACCACAATTCCCCGATTGGAATTATGTGGCCTATTATTAGGTGCTCGACTATGTGACAAAGTTTTAAATTCATTACGTTGTAAAATTACCAAAAAGGTTATATGGACTGACTCAACGGTAGTTTTAGCATGGGTCAAGACACCCCCTAGAGACTTGAAAACTTTTGTATGCAATAGGATCAACGAAATAATTGAACTTACCCTGGGATTTACGTTTCATCACGTTCCTACTGATCAAAATCCCGCTGATATGGCCTCTAGGGGTATGAGTCCTAAGCAATTGCAATCTTCTTCCCTGTGGTGGGAAGGGCCTACGTTCCTCATCGGTGATTCTTCTCTTTGGCCTAAACCAAAGCCTACCCAAACTCCCGTAAGCCTACCGGAGCTGAAGAACACTAAACAAGTAGATATCCAATGTCATAATTGTATCACCACTAATTTGATTGATTTTGAAAGATTCTCTAATTTTAGTAGACTGATAAGAACATATGCCTATGTATTAAGATTTATAAATAACTGTCGCTATACAGACAACAAAAATATTGAACCATTAGACACAGTTGAACAAGAAAGCGCGTTGTCAATTCTTATTAAGTTTAGTCAATCAGAAAGTTTTATTGTAGAAATCAAGGCATTAGAAAACAAACAAGGCTTACCTAAGCAATCCAAGTTACTATCTCTCAATCCGTTTATTGATGAAAAGGGTATCCTAAGAGTAGGAGGTAGGATAAAAAACTCTGAATTT
This sequence comes from Idaea aversata, assembly GCA_907269075.1. Lineage (NCBI taxonomy): Eukaryota > Metazoa > Arthropoda > Insecta > Lepidoptera > Geometridae > Idaea > Idaea aversata. The sequence goes on from OU026083.1 coordinate 2,905,825, forward strand.
GAATTTAATAAGAAACATCCGATAATCCTACAATCGAAACATCACCTTACTAAATTACTCTTCAAGTATGAACACGCGGTTCGGCTCTTCCACGCCGGGCCCCAACATCTTTTGGCCTCACTACGTGAAAAATATTGGCCCATAGGAGGGAGGACACTCGCCCGCGGTACTGTCAAGAGATGTATCGTCTGTATCCGTCTACGAGGGCAGACGATACAACCACTAATGGGCAACTTACCAGCTGAAAGAACTACCTATACCTTTCCCTTTCACTCTTGTGGCGTCGACTATGCAGGCCCATTTCTAATATCTAGTAAGAAAGGCAAAGGAAACCGAATTTCAAAATGTTACTTATGTTTGTTTGTATGTCTAACTACTAAAGCAGTTCATTTAGAGATCGTCAGCGATTTAAGCACCGAAGCTTTCATTTTAAGTTTGCGCAGATTTGTTTCCAGAAGAGGCAAGCCTAGAGTCATTTTTTCTGATAATGGAACTAATTTTAAAGGCGCAAACAATGAACTAGGTAGAGTCATCCGAGCCAGTCGTGAATCCGTAGCTAATTTCGGTTGTAACGAAGGCATTAAGTTTTTGTTTATTCCTGCGTACTCACCTCACTTCGGCGGTATCTGGGAGGCCGGCGTAAAGTCAGCCAAGTCACATTTAAAGCGTATTGCCGGTAATGCTTCCCTAACGTTTGAGGAGCTTACCACCTTGTTCGCACAGATCGAAGCAATATTGAATTCCCGTCCCTTAACTCCCCTTTCATCGGATCCAACTGACCTGAATCCCCTGACTCCGGGGCACTTCTTGATTGGGCGGTCTTTAACTTCGGTACCCTCCGGCCCAGTAGACGTGAAGAGGCCTACTAGATATCAACTCATTGAGAAGCTGAGACAACACTTTTGGGAAAGGTGGCGTCGAGAGTACGTGGCAGAACTTCAACAACGTTCTAAATGGAAAGTGGACCAGGAAGGGCTTCATATAGGAGATTTATGTTTAATAAAGGAAGACAACCTGCCCCCACTCCAGTGGAGTCTCGGTCGCGTCACTCACTTGTATCCAGGAGCTGATGGAGTAGTACGAGTTGCAGACGTTCTATCAAGAGGTGGCACAAAGAGACGAGCGGTCAACAGGCTGTGCCCGCTCATTTTGGCCCGTGAGGATGTAAACGAATCGATAACGTCGATGTCACCTCACTAGCGGAGGAAGCTAGCGCCGCGGCGCGGGCGCGTCGTACACTAACAAAACAACTCCAACAAGCACGCAACGCACACGACGCGAATCGCGATTACTTCTCTATATTTTGTGAAACTATTGTATCTTCCGTGATTAAATAATTTAAAACAAGAGCCTACCTAATTTCAATGGAACGAGCCCGAACCCCAACATTACCAATGACCCTGTAGGTATACATAGATCACATAGAAACGTCTTAAAAAACAACGAATTTTTGGACAACGGATCGGCATTGTCATCCAAAAAGGCAATGCAGCGAGTCTTTTGGTCACCCTACCTAGGGAAACATAATAATATTTGAATTTTTAATCATTAATTTATTTATATTAAATTTAGATTTTTACAAAAACAACTTAACTACCTACAAAATACATCATTATAGAAACTTATAAAAAAACGAATGGTTGTCTGTAAAGTCAGTTTACGGACGATAATTTTACGTGATAACGTCATAAGAAAACGATGAATAATAAAAAATTCGTCACTCATCACCATAACACAAGCCCAGTTGAGCGACATTATTATTAAATACTCTGTTTTTTTAAGTTATCACGACGCGTCATAGTAATATGACCATGACGCATGACGTCACATAATATTACTCTGACACTTTTTTGTGAATGCAGGTGTTCCGTTAATTTATTGGACTATTATTTAAAAAATCCTATCTAAATATACACACTAAAACACCTACTAGGTACAGTCGGCTGCATAATTGCAGCCCTCGGTAGAGTTCTAAAATTACTATTATTGGAATGTTTGCATTCTAACAATTTTTGTTTCATTAATTGATAAGTTAGAAGACTTTAAACTTCACCTAAAGCAGGTGTCTAGATCCTTGCTCATGTGGAAAACATTCTTAAAACAGCCGTTTTGGAACTCTACGGTGGGTCAGCAATTATGCAGCCGACTGTACCTTAATAACGTTAAATTTACAAGTCTTAAAAATGAAGTATTAATTTTGCATTTATGAAACAGTAAATCATTATATTTATAAGATGTTAAATATTATTAGTTTTTGTATAATTCCTTTTAATAACCTATTTTTTATTTTTATCAATGGTGTGGTAGTAAATAGTTTTTTCATTACTCATACTCGGAAAGTAGGTCTGAAGGTGCCTGAGAAGCGTATTGAAAATAAAATTTCCAGCCCTAGGGATTTTTGCTTTCACTGACAGCTGTCATGTCAAATTATGGCTTCGCACGGCTTGTGCAATGTGCATGTAGCAAACCTAGCCTCCTTGCTTTAAGTAACACCAAAGAATAACACTACATGTATATAACCTCTTTGGTCCCAATCTTGTAAGAGGATCAGGTAGTATGGGAGTCTCTCATTTACTCTCGTTGTTAGGAAGAATTTTATGTATTATTCGTAATGAAAAGCATAGTGTTTACCTCGGGTGAAAGACTCATTTAGTCCCTTGAACTATTAGCGCCCTCGCTACGCTCGGGCGCCAAACTCCGTCTCGGGACTTAATGAGTGACTTTCACACCTAGGGTAACAATGTTCTATATTACCTAACTTATTTAAATTAGGTTTTTAATGTATAATTCTTAATAAAACTTGTTCAAAATGTTAAATTGTTTATTTTACTTACTGTGTTCTTGTCTCCTTTTATAATACGCATCTGAAAATTTAATTTGCTTATTAATGTGCATATGGAGGCCATTAGTAGGCAAGTTTGAAAATATTAAAGAAAGCTAATAAAAAAAAAATTGAACAATGTAATCTAGAAGCCCCCAATGGTCCCTAGTTTAGAATTACTCCTATCGGCCCCGCTAGCCCTGCCCCGCCATGGGGGTAGATAGGAAAAAGTGTTTCATCGGTCCCGCTAGCGTCGCGTCGGCATCGGCGCGGCGTTCAGCGGGGCCGATGGCACATATTAAGTTTAATGTATTTTTTTTGTCACCTATCTAAGAACTTAGGGTATCGGGAACCGGAGACTTTTTTGAAAACCGGGATTTTCGGTACCAGCTTAAGCAAGAACCGGGATTTCCAGGGATTTTCGGTACTTTATAACATAAATTATTACAAACACCATTAGAACATCACTACATAGTATAAAATAAAGTCACTTTTCGCCGTCCCTATGTTCCTATTTCCCTTTGTATGCTTAAATCTTTAAAACTACGCAACGGATTTTGATGCGGTTTTTTTAATAGATAGAGTGATTCAAGAGGAAGGTTTATATGTATAATACATGCATAATATAGCCGAGCGAAGCCGGAGCGTAGTAAATTATATAAAAAAATTGTTTGCCTGTAAAGTCGGCTTACGGACGATAATTTTACGTGATAACGTCATAAGAACTCTTTTGTTTCGTCGTCTTTACCATTTTGCATACTTCATACGTTGCTATGGTTACCTTGTCAAAAACATGATGTTGCTATGGAACGGTCCTTGTTAATAATAATATGACGGTGACGTTGCTATGGAACGTACTAACACAAACCTCATTATGTTTGGTTTACTAGTACTTTTTTAGTTATAAGATGTTTTTGTTAATATTTAAGTAATAAATAAAATACTAGCGACCCGTCCCGGCTTCGCACGGCTATATTCCTCTTTAATCACTCTATCTATTAAAAAAAACAGCACCAAAATTCGTTGCGTTGTTATAACGATTTAAGCATACATAGGGATATAGGGACAGAGAAAGCGACTTTGTTTTATACTATGTAGTGATAGTGAAACGCGATGACGTCATCTTTTTTGTGAATGTAGTTTTTCCATCAATTTATTAGACATTATCACGTCAAACGATAAAGTTTAAGTCTAAGTGTTACAATGGGCGGCTTTATCATTTATAGCGATCTCTTCCAGGCAACCGCTAATATATTATTATAAATTAGATAGTTTATTGTTACTTTTTTTTTACTAAAACCTTAAGAGGAAAGGGTACCGGGGGCTCTTTCCATACAAACTATTACAAACGTAGTTGACTGTTTTCTCCCTGGATAATGAAACTAGCACTAATATTTTTGTGCCATAACTACAACTGCCATGACTATGCCCCCTCCCCCCTATTTTTGTTTTTATTTTCATAATTAATTATCATAGAAATTAATATAAAAAAAACACGATACACGAACGTTCGGCCGAGCTACATGGTAGGCGAAGTGGGGGTGTTAGGTTTTATCTTCGTTACGGAATTTCTTGATTCGGTCGCCGCGCTCAAAGCCCGTGATAAAAGCTATGCAATAGCTTAAAAAATAGGGGCATAGTCATGGCAGTTATAAGTTTTATGCGCTAAAAATATTTGTTCTAGTGTCATTATCCAGGGAGAAAACAGTCGACTACGTTTGTAATAGTTTGTATGGAGAGTACGGGCGGTTTCTTCATACATTTTTCATATGGCGCCATCTAGCAGAGCAGTTGATGAATTAATTTCAGCTTCAAAATACGTACCCTCGAGCCACTGCTCAGTACAAGCCCGATTCCAACGTATTTGCATTTATCAGGTAACGTCACTTGTCGGATACTGGTTGTGTAGTTCGTGCCGACTGCAACGAATTCTTTACTATCGTCCTCTGGGAAATGATGAAAAATTAAATGAAATAGTTTATTTAAGTTTTTTATTTTTATTTATTAGTTATATGTCTATAGATATAGACTCAAAAGTCTTGACTAGTCGGAGATCCATTTAAGGTGAAAGGGTACCTGCGCTCTCTCCATACAAACGTAGTCGACGGTTTCCTCTCTGGTTAATGACACTAGCACAAATATTTTTGTACCATAAAACCTATAAATGACTGGCCTTTTTTTAAATATTCTACTTATCATAGAAATTAAGATAAAAAAAAATCGGGGCATGGTCATGGCAGTTATAAGTTTTATGCACCAAAAATATTTGCTCTAGTGTCATTCAAGAGGAAGGACTGACTGACTGGGTGTGACTTGTTCTTTCTAGCTTTTACTTTGTGTTTATCGTGTTCTGTTTCTTTCTGTGTTGTACAAATAAAGTTATCTATCTATCTATTATCCAGGAAGCAAACAGTTGACTACGTTTGTAATAGTTTGTATGGAGAGAGCCCCCGGTACCCTTTCCTCTTAAGAACGATCTTCATCGAGCTGTTTGATTGATGAAAAGTATTTTAAATATCAAATAAATAGTCAATAAATATATTGCAAATAGGTTTTCTAAAAAAATTCAGTATAAAATATGATTAATTAAAATTTTTACTTTTGTTTTGTTTTTTAAACCTTTCACTAGTAAGTTTAAGAGACATATTCCATACCAATCGAACGTATGAAGCCTATAGAATAATGCAAACGTTAGGTTGACTATTTTTTCCCGTCACAACTCTTGAGTAGGCTGGTATATCGATACTAGTCATTTGCACTGGTCATTAAAAATAAATATTGCAGGACATTCCACACATCGCCATATAGCACCAAGCTGAGTAACTAGATTTGTGTTATGGGTGCTAGACAACGGATATACTACTTATGTACTTTTCTTTTGTAAATATATACTTATAATACATAGAAACAACCAGACCACGGACAAATATCTAAGCATAAATACTAGTCTGAGGCGGGAATCGAACCCGCAACCCTTTGTTTGGCAGTCCGGCATGGTGACCATTGTGCCAACTGGGTCGTCCAGATGGGAGGCCTTTGCCCAGCAGTGGGACAATATATGCTAACAAAAACCTCATGATAAAATTTACCTGGCACAGCTGTAAAATAATTCATAATATTTAAATATTTGTTTAAATTTAAATATATTGAAAACAATCACATCTGCTTTATTAAAATATTTATTGTAAGAAGTACACTTACGTGGTACGATCTCTAAAATGACAAAATAAAACAAAAAATCAGTATTAATATAAAATTCAAGTTCCTTACTAGCTGTTAAAGCAACGCACATAATATGAAACCAATCAGACGGATAGACAGCTGATATGTCGTAGCCGTAAACATATTGGAAAATTCAACTACTACGCCGACGAAATCGCGTTTAAAAGTTAGTTCAGTAAAAAAAATCGGTTGCACTCAGCGTGTGACAGCAGTGAAATCTTACAAAAAATTAAAATTATTTAAAAACTACAGCAGCAATCAACCCTCCTTGATGGTGACCGGTAGATGGTAGCGGCCTGTCGTAAAACCTTTGCCGATTCATTTTGCAGTACTTCGAATACTCTGTCACAAATAATTATATAATATAAAAAATCTTACCCTCTCCTGAAAACAAAAAAAGGTATTTTGTGAATTCAACGGAAAACTGTATAAATAAATATTGCAGAACGCATTGTGCACAGGCCTGTCCTTCCACTTCGACTAATGGTGGCCAGACAACGGAAATATTGTATCCTAACTTGGTTTTTCAAACGTTTGTAATAAATGATCTATTATTTTTGACGTCGTAAGCTTAGTCACCTTAGTGTATTAAATACACTTTCAGTAAACTTTAAACACCTGTACCGCTGTTCATAATAAAAAAGGCATATATTTGAAATAATAAGTAAACTTTTTTCACCTCAGTAAAAAATCAAGATGCTACTATAAAGTAGCATCTTGATTTTTTACTATTTAATTTTTGTTCTGGGTGTTTGTTGCTTATGCAACAAAAATTAAACATCAGTATTTGTTTGAGGCGGAAATTGAACCTGCCTGAATTTTTAACGTCAATAATAATTTTGGTCGCTGAATCGTAGAGCCTTGTATTTAATATTGTGAATATAGAGTAGGAGTAAAAAATATTCCCCACCAATTTTCTCCCACTTTTATCCATTTAAGTCCCATTAGCCCCATCATTAGGCCAATATTAATGGGGCAAATGGGAAATCCCCGCGCATATAAAAATCAGTGACCAAAGTTACATAATAAAATAGAGGTTTCGTTTTGACCTCTCTTACTTACTTTCGTATTCTGTAAAATAGACCAAATTATTATGATTATTATAAGTAGGTATAGATGAAACAACAATAATCAATTGTTTTATATTATTTATATAACAGTTGTTTATTTAGTTTGTTATTCTTAATCGGAAGGGTCACTTCGCACAACCGTATTAAGAATTAAGTATGCCTTGATTTTATTTATGTTAAGTGACAGTTTTTCCGAGAGTGACATAATTTTATTATTAAGTAGATTCTTATGTTGCATAATTTTTTTATTGTTTTTCTATAAACTTTTTCTCTTACCTTCTGGACCTAAAAAAATACAATAGTGTTACAAAAAAGAATTTCAATGAGATTTTGGGTTTGGTCAAGTCAAGTAGTAAGGATTTTAGAAAATTCACACCTCCGCGGACAAAGTCGCGGGCAAAAACTTATAATATAGACTTATTACTTACTTTCCTCGTAATCATCTGAAAAGAAAAACAAAAAATTGTAAAAAGATAAGAAAACCTTGGGGCGCTGTGAACTTATTTTTACAAAAAGTTCACAACGCCCCGTTGATTGGGCAAGTCAATGGGAGAAAGTGGAATAACTCGATCCCAGTAATAGCAGACGGAGATTTTAACTTCTATTTTAACATTATTGACCGAGTGAGAGAAGCGACTCTGACGAATTTGCTTTCATGTTTGTTGGTACCCTTTTACAGGTCGTATTTTTCAACCGATCAGACGAAATTTGGTTTAAAAGATAAGGAATTATAGATATTTTTTCCCAAAATATTGGACAAAAAGGGGGGGGGTACTAAAATCTCCACCTTATATAATTTCTCTCTAGATAAGGTCTAATTTCGATAATTCTTATTTGAAAGGTAACTTTAAAATTTGGTGAAGATCTGATGAGGATCTTCAAAGTAATGAATAGAATAGAATAGAATAGAATAGAATAGAATAGAATAGAATAGAATAGAATAGAATAGAATAGAATAGAATAGAATAGAATAGAATAGAATAGAATAGAATAGAATAGAATAGAATAGAATAGAATAGAATAGAATAGAATAGAATAGAATAGAACAGAACAGAACAGAACAGAACAGAACAGAACAGAACAGAACAGAACAGAACAGAACAGAACAGAACAGAACAGAACAGAACAGAATAGAATAGAATAGAAAATCATTTATTTGGACGAGCACACGACAAAACATATTTAGAACAGTTGAAGAGTAGTTGACAAAACAAAACATTAGAATGTATATAAATAAGAAACAATAAAATAAGATAAAAAAACCGGAAATAAAAAGAATACAAGGTACAAAAAGTATAAGATAGAATGACAATTTCAGAGAATACAGTAGAAAGAAAAAATAAATAAACAAAAAGTATTTGAACAAAAATACGGTCTAAGAAGCCGTGTGCCTCCAAAAAGGCTCTGCCTCAGCAAAAAATAGCTATCCTACTAATAACCTACTTCACGCAAAAACTACTAAACCGATTGCAATGAAACTTGGTATGTAGATAGTTAGAGACCTAGATTAACATATTGGTTACTTTTTATCCTTGTATTCCCACGAGATTAGGACTTATGCGGGTAAAACCGCGGGGTGCAGCTAGTAATTTTATATTTCTCGCTTCGTCCCTTTAACTACTAGTTAAGGAAGGATTAATGGAACACCTGGAACCGCCTTCTCACATAGAACTCCTCAAAGTTTCTGCTCGCAAGGTCTACTGTTCGTATAACTAGTCTTCTACACTAATATATTATGGGAAGAAAGATTGTTTTGTTTTTTGTAAAGAATAGCCGCCGAAACTGTTTGTTTGTTTGCATTAAATAGGCTCCGAAACTACTCGACCGATTTAGATGAAACTTGGTATGAGGATACATTGATTCATTGACAGTAACATAGGCTACTTTTTATCCCGATATTTCTATGGGATCGGTAGTTACGCGGGTGAAACCGCGGAGCTTATAATTTTGTACTTACGCCACAACTCGTTAGCCGGAACAGCTTGATCTGGTGACGGAAGGCTGTATATATATCCGATCTGACAAGGATTCCAGTGATCACATACTTCACGGTCTGGATCTAATTCTGTTACGAATTTATACGTCTGAAAAAGATTTCGTCCCCATATTATTATTAATATTGATATCCTCCAAATACAGAATGCAACATTGTTACTATAAATTGCAAACTTTAACAGTTTTTTTTTATCCTTTACGTCGATTTTTCCAAAAACTAATTCTTAGTGCTCCCCTACGTCCTAAGGAATCACCATGCGAAATATCAGACTCTTAGCTCGCATAGTTTCAAATATTTCTTGATAAGTCTTTTTCTCTTGTATAAACCGAGTTTTGACGTGATAACGTTTTATAAATTGGTGAACACCTGCAATCTCAAAAAAGTGTGACGTCACGCGTCGTATTGACAAGGTAACTATAGCAACGTTTTATCGTTGCCATGGTTACCATCAATGTTTTCTTATGACGTTATCACGTAAAATTATCGTCCGGGAACAGACTTTACAGACAACCATTTTTTAGTATTATTTAGGAAAACGGTTGTAGGCTACTTATTGTGATTCTAAAATCAGCTGTTTTTTTTTAAATAAAGGTCATTCAGACTCAGATCAGAGTCGATAAAACTTAAAAAACAAGTATAATATTGAGGTTAATGACCTCTCTATGTAAGTAACAGCTGGGTTTCGAGTAAAAATAACCTCAAATTTAAAAAAAGTGTTGGAATTTCCGAACTACTAAGGCACTTACTCGGTCTGGATAATATCTATAATGAACAACGACGTCATCAGTGTCTTCTAGCGCGCACTTCCCACTGGTGTAGTTAAGTGAAGTTCGTTCTAATGGAGCGCAGCCAATCACCGTGCTGCCATTGCGCGGGAGATCCGGACCTTCAATCTTATGACCTAGGAACAGAATAGGGAGTTTTGGCTTTGATGATTTGCAATGTAAAATACGGTATGCTATTGCATAGCTTTTATCGCGGGCCTTAAGCGCGGCGACCGAATCAAAAAAATTCGTAACGAAAAATAAAACCTAACACCCCCACTCCGCCTACCATGTAGCTCGGCCGAGCGTTCGCTTAAGGTGAAGGGTACCTGCGCGCTCTCCATACAAACGTAGTCGACTGTTTCCTCCCTGGATAATGACACTAGCACAAATATTTTTGTGCCATAAAACCTATAACTGCCATGACTATGCCCCTATGTTTTGGTTTTTTTAATTTTCTGATTATCATAAAAATTAAAATTAAAAAATTAAAAAAAAAACAAAAAATAGGGGCATGGTCATGGCAGTTCAAAGTTTTATGCACCAAAAATATTTGCTCTAGTGTCATTATCCAGGGAGAAAACAGTCGACTACGTTTGTAATAGTTTGTATGGAGAAAGCCCCCGCTACCATTTCCTCTTAACGTGTATGTATATGGTACGACTGTACGAAGCTCGCAAGATGCAATAGCTTTACTGCGGTAGTCCCGAGTTTTTTTACAATTTAATGGTCATCGTTTGAAAACTATCGTCACACAATGGTAAGTGACGATGGGGTCTAAGATGTAGCACGCGGTGTCTAGAAGATGCTCGTCACTCAAAGACCCTTAAATAAGCAAGGGCCTTCGAGGGACTATTTTTTTACAAATGATAGGCGTTGACCACTATCACACCTGCCTGATGGTACGTGACGATGCGGCCTGTAGCACGCTTTCCTAGAAGATACCTATTCACTCGCGACTTGAAGACCCCCAAATTGTACACGTCAGGAAAGACAAATGCAGGCAACTGATTCCATTCCCTTACTGAACTAGGATATATCGTTGCAAAATGCTTAAGGTGAAAGGGTACCTGCGCTCTCAGTTATAAGTTTTATGCACCAAAAATATTTGCTCTAGTGTCATTATCCAGGGAAGAAACAGTCGACTACGTTTGTAATAGTTTGTATGGAGAAAGCCCCCGGTACCCTTTCCTCTTAATGTGGCCGTATTAAAGGCTAAAACTGGGCTAAAAGGTCCCAAGGTGGGGTAAAAGTGGGTACGTGGGCTAAGAGGTGGATCTTTTACTTCAGAGTAATAAAAAAAAATAGTATGAAAACAACTCACGATTACAAAAGAAGTATTTATTCTCAGCCACATAGAGTTCTTTATCCTCTGCTGAGAGGCATGAGTCGTACATAATCGGTGTAGGGTCCTGAAATAACAATTTTATATAATTTACGCTTATGAAAATAATTTCTTTATCATCATATCAGCTACAACGCGTTCACTGCTGAACATAGGCCAAAGACACTTCAGAGCGATCGTTCGTATGCGGTTGGGCTATTGGAAGACGTTAAATCTAGCTTTCTAGCTAGATGGGTCTGGCCGGAAGACCAGAGCTGCAGCCAAGCATGTTTGGCTGCAGTTTTTAGCTGAGGTCGACCCATTTGGGTCAGCACAAGACTCCTCATTTATGTTGTTTTTTCTTTGTCATGTTTCTTTCTTTATTTCTGTGTTTTTCGTGTGTTTGTACTCAATAAATGCTTTTTCTTTCTTTCTTTCTTTACCTGGTCATCTTCACAGAGGATTACACCGGAACCGTCCGGTTCTTTCGGTGCACGGTTTGCAGGACATCGGTACATTAAACCTGCAAGTTCAAACAATACACGTAATAAATAACACAGCGCCATCTAGCCTTGAGCTTGTATATACGGGGTTTTTTTCGCAACTAGACCTATCTAATTTGCCCCGATGGCGTAGGGTATGTATACACGGTGTAACAAGGGGGGCGGATCATCGGTTGCTGGGGGGTAGGGGACCTCAGTACCTATCGATTTAACCCCCCTGTATGTTCTGCAGTATTCACCGGTTCAAAAGTTATTTGGGTTTTAGTAAAATTTTAGTCAAAATCAGATTTCACCCTGAACTTCGCAATTACAGACAAACTATCAGGTCTGCGATTCTGTCTTTTATTGTGAAACAAGTTCAATACCTAGTTGACCTTTTTTACCCCTACACCAATCAGAGTCTTAGATTTATAAAACTCAAAATAAAAACCATTAAAGTTACTTTTTTTTTAATCTAATTTTTACATTATCTTTGTATGGTTCTAAAAAAAATATTTTTATGAATTATTTTTTCTGCAATCTATCTTAAAAACTACTGGCTTTCATAAAGAATAAACCCTCAAAGTTTCATTCGGCTAGAGCTAGGGCATCATTTTGAAAAATGTAATAGATATATTATGTATGTATATACCCCCTTCTCTCAACTTTGTATGGCTGTCATCACTCGCTTATACACACAGTGTCGTACGACGTTTCGGTTCCGCTATTAAATATGGGTAGAGGGGCAAACTGGAATTGTTAGTGGGGGCAAAGTGGAATTGTTAATGGGGCAAACGGAAAATGTTAGTGGGGCAAATTGGAAATGTTACCTTTGCGTATAATGAGCGGTGGTTTATTCCTAATTTCTGCAATAGTGACTCCCTTCTCTCCGTTCTGTATGGCAGTCATCACTCGCTTATAGAGCGTCGTACGACGTTCCTGTTCCGCTATTATGTATGGAAGTAGTTCTTCAGATAGCACATCCACTTTCTTCTTAGCTTCGGCGTTCATCTATAAATATAATATTGGAAGTCCTGTCTGTTAAATCAACGCACAGCTTAAACCAATATACTATAATTTATATCTATACATATACTAGCTGTCCCGGCAAACGTTGTTTTGTCATATACAAAAAAAATAAGAAAATAAATAAAAATAGATGTTGTTCGATTCTCAGACCTAACGAATATATACTTACACAAAAAATTCAGGCCGGTTCAAATCGGTTTATCTTTTTAGGTGGAATTTGGCACATAAATTAATATTGCAGGACATTCCACACATCGCCATCTAGCCCCAAACTAAGTAAATAGACTTGTGTTATGGGTGCTAGACAACGGATATACTAGGTACTATATAATACATAATATAATACATAGAAACAACCAGACCACAGACACATTTCAGTCCGGCATGGTGACCATTGTGCCACTGGGTCGTCAACTAACTGAATTTCATACTTATAGAGATTAGAAACATTTAAGATTTTTGTTTTCTTTGTTTTTATGTTTATAACGTATAGGCTCGGAAACTACTGAACTGATTTAGATGAAACTTGGTATGACTTTTTATCTCGATATTTACACGGGATCGGGAGTTAAGCAGGTGAAACCACGGGGTATTTGATTTTTAAAAATACAGGATTTACTTACTCTGTCTGCATCTTTGTTGAATTTAATTCCAGTGCCATCCTAGAAAAACAAAATTAAATTATACATAGTAGGGAAAGCGGGGCTGACAGTACCGGGTGAATCGAAATAGATTATTTTTCTCTTTTCAGTTTGATTTCGTTTTTGTTTTCAGGTTTTGTTTAATTTTTATTGTTTTTAGGTTATTTTTGAAGTCGGTTTTTTAAATTTTATGTTTTATAATTTGCCACGGGTCTTAAACTCAAACGGCATAGTTACGCTTACGCCACTGCCATCAAAATAGTCTAATAAATACTTACAACAGCCTGTCTCCTCACGATGTTAGCCAAGTATCGGCCTCTCCGAGTAGCTGGTAACAAGACGCTGCCAGCTTGCACTTCATCACCGATCTGATAACATAATAATAGTCAATTTTCAAGGAAACTAAGTACTTGGACTTGGCCCACGAGATTACCGCCATGTGGGACGTTGATTCGACGAGTGTTGTTCCGATAGTTGTATCGGCAAATGGACTGATAGCGAAGAGCCTTGATCAACACCTCAAGAGGCTCTCGCTGGATGGTTGGGTCAAGGGTCAGATCCAGAAGGCAGTCATCTTGTATACGGCACGTATTGTCAGAAGATTCCTCTCTCTGCGGCCCTAACCATCGGTAGCCTGGGCCCTGCCTCGCTGCCGACGGTCTTCTAGGTTTAGGTTTTTATAATGATTTATTGTTTTTTTATGCAAAATTTATACATTATTATTAAAACTTGAATATTATATTTTATTTTGGTTAGGTTTTAGAGCTTAAATATAATTGTTTTATAAGTTTTTATAGTGATGTATATATTTTGTATTCAGTTTGTTTTTATAAAAATCTAAATTTAAGATAAATAAATTAATGAGAAAAAAAATAGTAAATTTTTAATCATTTTCCATTTTCGAGTATTTCTGGTCTCGCGACTCCACTCTGGACGGCCGGTCAAGGCAAGCCAGAGGCGGGGCAAGCCAGACCGCTTCGTTGTCAGTGTTCACTCCGACCAATCAACTAAGGCCAGCCGGAGATGAGGAACGGTGGCTTTCCCCTAGAACCTCGCCTCAAGGTGCCCTGTGGGCATAATCCAACAATGGTTTAAAATCCAGTAAGGCCTCTCCAATACTCTCTATCCTTTAGTCGCTCACGTTCCTGTTGCCCCCTTGCGTTAATCTTAGATCTGAGATTAACAAACAAACTCTTCTGCTTTATAATATAAGTATAGATAATTTATTATAATAACTTACAGGGGGATACGGGCATTGTATAAAAACGAAATTACTAAAAAATATATTAAAAAATAATATTAACACTAGCATCTTTGAACAATAAAAACCTACAACTGAACTAACGATCAATTCACCAATTAAAGTATCAAAGTTTTTGATTGCACTATAAAGTTTTGTTAATAATATTGATAAGGCATACCTAAACTATTAGAATTTATATTTATTTTTTATTTATTGACGTACCTTTAAAGAGACGGTCACTAAATATATTTATTTGTTTTTTTTGTTATTTAGTTTAATGGTGTTTCAATAAATAATGTAGGTATCTATTTATCTTTCTAAAAATTATGGTACGAGAAAAAGAGAAAAATATAAAAAACCACTAAACAACATAGACAAGTCCGGTCCAACCCAGTCCGGCGACTAAATTCTTCAAATTGTAACGCGTAATCGTAATGTATTGAGGAGTTTAGTGATGAGAAGGTAGTTTCAGATGCTCCATCAATCTTTACCTATAAGTTTAAGGGTCGATTCTACTGGAGATCTTGAAAACTGAGCAATTTTCTGCACGATCGAGGTGCAATTCCGTTCATAAGTCCGAAGATTCTCATCAGATCCTCACCAAAAATTTATGGGACCACCCCTGAGGTATCACCTTTCGAACAAGAATCATCTCAATGGGTTGAGCCGTCTTCGAATGATCGCGTTACATACATACAAAAAAACAACAACATAGGTACAGACGAATTGAGAACCTCCTCCTTTTTTGAAGTCGGTTAAAAAATAAGGAAGTTATGCAGAACGTTTTTACAATCGCGTATTTAAACCGCACCCTTCCTTACGGAAAGATAATGTAGCTAATTAAACCTTATTGTTAGAAGGTTAAATGATTAAGGTTTTGTTCTACTTTCTACCATCCCTCGCGTCCCTCGAAGATGTCCGTCTATTTGGTGGTCATCACGCCATGAGCGTATAGATATCAGACACCGCGTGCTACATCTAAGACCGCAATACGGGGTTATTAGATATTATACTAGCAAGCCGTTGAGGGCTATTTCTGTGCACCTTAACAAACAACTTTTGCTCTACGAATTTCGGAAATTCGAAAAAAAAAGTGAAAATTTTGTAGTTATGTAAATTCGAAAAACTGCTGACTTTTTAAAACAAAGGTCATTCAGACTAAGGACAGTAGATAAAACTTAACAAATAATTAAAATTTTAAAGTTAATGACCTCTCCGCGTAAGGAACAGCTGATTTTCATGTAAACCTAACCTCAAAAGTTTCCAAAAAATTTTCGAATTTCCAAACGTCGTAGAACAAAAGTTGGAGGCGAGTCCCTAAAAACGTCATTTACTATTTTAAAAATATTGAAGAACTCCCTGCATTGTAAGACACTAAAAAGAATTCTCGATAGCTTATTAGATGAGTCTACAGTTTCACTGTCAGATATTTTGAAAATAATCCATAGTTTTTGAAAAAACAATTATTAACTTTGATGAAAAACATCGAAATCGACCTTTTCTATTTTAAGTATCTGTGCTACTTCGTTGTTATATTTGAAAATATTTTTGGTTAAATTGTGAGACAAAAGTATAGAGAATGCATTCATCATTGCAGTTTTTTACTTATTGAAACCAAATAATAATAATCAATGCCGAAACATAGATATTTTATTCCTCGCTGCCCATACATTTTAGTATGAAGCAGTAGCTCGTGACATTTCGCTTTATATTAGATGTCGCGGCGCGCAAAAGTGACAGTGTCATCTCGGTATTCAAGGTGAGAGCACGTCCATTTGTTTCCCGACATTTATTGTTTGACCTGGCATAAGGGTGGGGTGCGAGTGTTGCACACGACAACTAATTTGTAATTGTACCTATTCTTCGAGCAAGGAGTCGAAACTAGGTATAATCCGCGCACAATGAGAATAGGATGGAACCTTGTCAAAGTAAATCGAAAATGACAGTTTATAAATACATATATAAATAAATATTGCAGGACATTCCACACATCGCCATCTAGCCCCAAGCTAAGTAACTAGACTTGTGTTATGCGTGCTAGCCAACGGATATTACTACATATACTGGGTTATTGGAAATTATACTAGCAAGCCGTTGAGGGCTACTTCTGTGCACCCAAACCAACAACTTTTGTTCTACGACTTTTAGAAATTCGAACTTTTTTTCGAAAATTTTGAGGTTAGGTTTACCTGAAAATCAGCTGTTCCTTACACGGAGAGGTCAGTAACCTTAAAATTTTACTTATTTTTTAAGTTTCATGTACTGTTTTTGGTCTGAATGACCTTTGTTTTATAAAATCAGCAAATACCTACCTACTTATAAAAATTTGTAAATATATACTTATAATACATAGAAATAACCAGACCACAGACAAATATTTAAGCATAAATACTTGTCTGAGGCGGGAATCGTACCTGTGTGGCAGTCCGGCATGGTGACCATTGTGCCAACTGGGTCGTCTTCAAGTAGCGTTAGCATAAAAGTTCTGAATAATGGGTAATTCGTTTTGTTGTAAATAGTTATTTTTTATTTATTCATATTTAGTGTAGCTACATATATAGTATTAGGCATTTCTACTGTATGTGAAGACTTCACGGACAAACATACATACTGACACATATACGGGTCAAACTGAGAACCGCCTTTTTTTGAAGTCTGTTAAAAATACACAAAAATGTTTCATGGTTGTAATCCTTTCAATAATAATGTTTAGGAATATTTTTTTTAGTTATTCCAATTATTATTCCCCAATGCCACTCATATGTGCTTCATGGGAATCATCATCAGAGCTTTGACTTTTTTCAGAAGTATCGCTTTCTGAAAAAAATGAAGTTGATGCAGCCAAAGTTCCCTCACCTCGGATGCGTGACACCGTGTTTTAGATATGCTTGTTGCTCGTTCGGTTATTGAAGTGAAAACTTCTTATGGCGCGTTGGGCACTTTTGTGGGTGAGCATTTTCAGCCGTTCTCGCGACAGATGAGATTTCGACAGATGAGATTTTACACAGATATACAGTTTTCACTTCTGCCTGCACTCCCGGAGTGCGCTGTTTTTTTTTTTTTGTATTTTTGAACAAACCCATAGGTTCGTCAAAAAGATCTCTTGACAATGTAATTCCCGAATTACTAGATTCGTGATCCACAGCCAACTATGTCATCATTTTCAATGCGTTAGAACAACCGACAACGTTTCTGATCGAAATATCTATCGACTGCCAGAACTATTTGAGGTGGTTGACTATTCAAAGTTTTACCCCATTTTCCACTAATTATCACTAAATCACTAAAATAATCACACAATAATTAATTACATAAATCTAGCATTTATAATAAAACAAACCGCAATTTATAACAACACAAACCACGGTCGGAATTTATTATTTGTTTATTTAATCACTTTAATAAGCACAGTCCTTATGTGCTCGTTTTATTTATAATTTTGGAGAAAACATTTTTTTAAATGAAATCGCCATTGCTCCATAGACAATCTACCACAGACAATAATAATTTTTCTTTAAATCAATGGGTCTGTTTCAAATCCGCGACACTATGACCGTGTAAATAACTAATTTATACCTAATTATTATTCAGAACTTTTTTTCTAACGCTACTTTTCTGTCATTTTCGATTTACTTTGACAAGGTTCCATCCCATTCTCATTGCGCGCGGGTTATAATGTGATATTGATTATTTATTTTAACCTAAGAAATAACTGTTTCTATATTTCATTTTAATTTTTGACATAATTATGACAGGCAAACATAGACAAAAAATTAAATACTTCATGGACTGTGGTTTTTTACCTTTCGATATAGGGCATTACAACAAACAAATAATGCCTTCACACCAAACCTCTAAAGCGTCTCGGAAATGGGATATTTGAAGAAACGTTTATCCTACGATTTTATAAAAGTTCGCGGTGCACTTTGAGACCCATACCCTTCGATAGAGGGCATTACAGCGAAAAAATTATGCCTACACAACAAACCTCAAAAGTGTCACGGAAAAGGACGCGGTGATACGTCTTGTAGAAATACTTGGTCACAATGCTTTTATTTGAATATCCCGTTTCTGAGCTGTTTTAGAGGTTTGGTGTAAAGACATTATTTTTTTATTGTAATGCCTTTTATCAATAGGTATGGGTGTCAAACTGCACAGCGGCATTTTAAATTACTATGCCGGTTGTGTCCAAAGATCTTTACATTTCGATCTCTAATTGGATATGTTTTACAAACAATTTGCGGGAAAGAAAAACTCAACTAGTATTTGACGTTCCTGCCTTTTGCAGGACTTTTTTTTTTTTTTTTTTGTTTTCTCTAAAGAAATTAAAATAGGAATTTATTGAGCTGTCAAAAATTAAATAAAAATATGGAAAAGGTATGATTTAGGTAGGTAGGATGTATTAAAATTGTAGCTTATTTTTATATTTTAATCCTATATATCGTAACTTATTTTTATTCAAGTTTAATAATAATGGGAAAAGTAAAAGGAAATTACTATAAATCCCAAAAAAATAAAGGAAGATTTAAGACAAACCAGTAACTATAATGTACTCATCTTTTTACCCAACTATATTGAATATTATAAAGATTGGTAGGTGTTTTGCCTGAATATTTATATAATAATATATGATGCCGATACCGACACGTTTTAACCTGTTTCTTAGTAGGGCACATAGGTACATACGAACGTTTATGTGTGAATTTTCAATATATAGAGACGGATGTAATAATTATTTCGCATAATTATTATTATAAAAATATATAAATATAAAAATTATTATAGTACAGAACATTTACTTATTGACAATTTCGTTATCAAACAAAATACCCAAAAAACGTACACTCTGACCCCACCCTTTCCCGCCAGCTACTTACTACCGGACTGCAGTTTTGCGATGTGACAAGTTAAATACTACATACATTGCGTGTTTTCTATGATATTCATAAACATCCTACAAAGACGAACGCTTGATGAATATGTAACTTGTACAAAATGTACGATGCATCGAAAGTAGATTTATTTGTTTCCAGGGTGCGTAATTTTAATACTGCGTTGCACCTGTGTGGCTAGAAAATATCAATGTGTGTGTTCTATCAGAAGTTCCCACGGTCAAGGATTACAGGCTTAAGATCCACAGAAGTAGCCCTTTACGCTTGCTAGTATAATTTCCAATAACCCTGTATTTACTTTTGTTATACTTAAGCCAAACATGAGCGTAGCTAAAACATACCTTTTTATCACAGTTGCTCATAAAGTGGATCTTATTAAACCGCTTTTAGGCTCATAATGCAACGTATTATACACGCGTGCGATAAAAAAAAATCCAACTAGTGCTAAAATAATACGTCATCCCGATATGTCAAATACGTATCTTACTGCTAATGACATTAGTAGATGAAACATTCTTAAGGACATCATTCAAATCGTACCCAAAAATTAAGGTGCCGGCCAGAAAAAAAAATGTTTCTATCTTGTAGAGAATAACATTTTAAATAATGTTTACTAAGGCAACAAAGAGCTACGATCAAAAATCGTCGAGTTATTTTACATTGAAAACCCAAAAAATGCATGTGGGTATTTTTTGTTAGAAACATGTATGATCTTCTTTATCTGGGTTATACTGTTTTGATGTATAGAAAAAGGTACCATCCAAAGAGTTTTTAAGCCTTGCTCGCTTAAAACTCTTTGTTGGTATCTTTTTTCTTCTTTTCAAAAGGTTGTCTTTAAAGTCTGATAACGAACGATAATATTACGTGATGACGTCTTTGAAAATAATTAAAAATTGAGTTTTGTTTTTTCTTTAGGTACATAAATATATTTTTTCTATATATTCTGTTTTTAATGAAACCCGGAACTAATAATGCTTACCATTATATAGAATATAATGGTAAGCATTATATTCTGTTTTTAACCGCCGACGCAAAAACAAATGAAAAAAACCCTAAAAAAATATTGTATGTCAGACGCTGTATAGGTTAAAAGTCTTTTGCCTAGCCTTTCGGGATTGTAATTAACAAAAATAGTAAACATAACCTAAAATTCTTAAAAACTTTTTATTATTAAAATTTTAACAAGTCTTTTTTTTTATTCGCAACTGTGATAAAAAACGTCGTACGATACACGTGTGAATTGATCATTCCATCTCGGCTTTTGCCACGCTCGCGTTCCGCTCGCGCGTCATAAACCGCCTCTATGGAGTGATCAACTTTCCACACTTGTATCGCAATGTACTATTTATTATTATTATTAAGAGCCTACACTGTCCCACTGCAGGGCAAAGGCCTCTCATACCTTTCTTCCATTGACCACGATCTGTAGCTATTGCACACCAATCATTCCTAAAGGAGTCAAAATCATCTCGCCATGCATCGTCGCCTTGGTCTGCCGCGTTACCTATTTGTTACGGGATACCTACGTCACTGCGAAAAACTTTTCATCGAATTTTGTTTCTTCGAATTCTTTTCATCGATATCTCTATACTGCGTCGCCTTATTAAATCGATGTATTGTTACTGCGATGTAACGCTAACGTTACATCGAAAAACTATTCTGCGAAGGATTTTACTGCGAAAATACCATACTACGAAGACTTGTTTAATCGACATCTTGTTACTTCGAACTTTACATAAAATAATTAAATTTAAATTATATCGTGAAAAATACAGGGTTGTCGGAGAATACCGAGGTTTACCTAATTCACCCCCAAAAGATTCGGGGTTTTTTTTACCGCCGTAGCCTACCTATCAGGATTATTTTGCCTGCACTACCTAACTCGGGACGACACTAAACGGTTCGAATATCACGAAGCCACTGCGACAGAATGGACGATTTAGGCGGGGGATGTTTAATTCAAACTAAGTCGACGTTCCGTCAATATCTACGCTAATCACTAATTTAATAAAGTGGAAATATTTTGCTTTTTATTTGTAACGTATAGCTGTGAAACTATTTTGATGAAAGTTCGTTTGATGATACATTGATTCATTGGGAACAACAAAGGCTACTTTTTATCCCGATATTCCCACGGGATCGGGAGTTACGTGGGTGAAACCGCGGAGCGCTGCTATATAGTATTACAGTAAAACCATGGAGTAAAACACAAGATGGCGACACAACTGGCGCTCTGTCTATTATTTTAATGACTTCAATTCCTCATTTTTCTTTAATCGAAGAAAATAATTAAACCTGCAAAGCTTGATAGCTGAATTCGACATGATTAAATAATAAATATTGGCCTTTATAATAATAATAATAAATAATTTATTTCAGGCTACAAAGGCCCATAAATACATACCTTATATACAGGGTTATTGGAAATTAATTGACACGGCGTTAAGGGCTTCTTCTGTGCACCTTAACGATCAACTTTTGTTCTACGACTTTTAGAAATTCGAAAAAGAAAATGAAAATTTTGAGGTTATGGAAATTCGAAAAACAGCTGATTTTTTAAAACAATGGTCATTCAGACTAAGAACAGTACATAAATCATAAAAAATAAGTAAAATTTTAAGGTTAATGACCTCCCCGTGTAAGGAACAGCTGATTTTCAGGTAAACCTAACCCCAAAATTTTCATTTTTTTTTTCGAATTTTCAAAAGTCGTAGTACAAAATTTGTTTGTTAAGGTGCACATAAGAAGCCCTTAACGCCGTGTCAATTAATTTCCAATAACCCTGTATAGACTAACATACATATTTTATAATATAAATTGAATGTGTTAATAGATAACTTAAAACTATGTTATTAGCACTTCCATGACACTACACTTTAGTCTTAGTTTCGCGTGGAATTTGTCCGCGGAAGCGACGGAATACCACATCCTTCGGCCAGAAGCTTTCATCCATAACGCGAGGCAGATAGCGGTTATACATCTAATCTATGAAGTAGGCTTAAAGCACCTATACTACCCCCCCCCCCCCCCCCCCCCTCTCAGCTTAGTCGACCATGTCCAGAGGAAAGAACTGGTCAATATGGAGACTAGGCCGCGGGTTTCTGTCACATATAATGTCAATTAGCGCACATATATTTTTGTAAGAAAAAATACATTGGTGCATGACTGGCTGGGATTCGAACCCACAACCTTTAAAATGAAAATCGAGGTATAATATACCAGTAGCAAACCTCACTCTAGAGCTGCGGTGCCCATAGTTTTTGACCAAGAGATCGACATTTCTTTACCAAATACTAACGACCCGCCCCGGCTTCGCACGGCTATATTATGCATGTATTATACATAATATAAACCTAGGCTTCCTCTTGAATCACTCTATCTATTAAAAAAAACCGCATCAAAATCCGTTGCGTAGTTTTAAAGATTTAAGCATACAAAGGAATATAGGGACATAGGGACAGAGGAAGCGACTTTGTTTTATACTATGTAGTGATAGTGATAGTGATAGTGAAGTGATAGTGATTTGTAAAATCAAGGGAAGTGGAGGAACGCGTAAATAGTCTCTCCAGTCTTTATTCACTAAAGTTTGAGTCGTCGGGCGCGCGTGATTAGGGCGAGATTTTTATGAATCTTAGTGAATCAGGGGCCTGGAGCCCTATTTTTGAATCGTTCGCCCCGCGTCGAGCGCGCGATTTCTACTGATATTCGTTCGACATCGGAAATTCGCTATTTTTGAATCGCTCCATCGTAACGAGTGGTCTCCACCACTCATCGCCGAAAGGCGAGTGGTAGAATAAACATCAAACAATCATAGTCAAACATTCGGAAACGGTCTTTGAAAAATATTTTTATCTTTTGGGATAATTTCGAATGTCTGCTGGTAATTACCGCTTTTCAAATAACTGCGTAAAACGAATAAAAATTGACATTTTAAAGGAGAATGTTTTTTCTGGGCCTGAAGGCCTCATGAAACGAGTCATATATCAAAAGAATGGTGGTTTCAAGAGCAACATTTCATTGTATGACCACTTTTTAAAATTAGCTGTGAGATCGGAGATATAGGTCATTAAAGGTAGGCGGTCGTTTCACTTGCGAGTTTTCTCCGTACACCGCTAGGGAGTATTAACTCCTGGATAGAATCAGATGTGGCCATCGTATAGCAATGAGTCATATATCAAATGATAGGTCGTTTCAAGAGGAATAATTCAGTATATGATGACTTTTTAAAATTATTTTTATTTTTAGAGTTATAGGCCGTTTATGCTAAGTAGTAGGTATAGGTTACTGAGGTGTTTCCTTGTGCAATGCAAACGCTTGGTTAGAACCAGATGTTGCTCTCCTCATGAAACGAGTCATATATCAAATGAAGGGTGGTTTTAAGGGAAACATTTTATTGTATGACCATTTTTTCAAAATAGTTGTTGGTTCGGAGTTATAGGTCATTAACGGTAGGTGGTCGTTTCACTTGAGAGTTTTCTCCGTACATCGCTAGGGAGTATTAAAGCCTGAATAGAATCAGATGTACCCATTGTATAGCAATGAGTCAAAAATCAAATGATTTCAAGAGTAATAATTCGATGTATGATGACTTTTAAGAATATTTTTTTTTTTTAGAGTTATAGGCCATTTATGTTAATTAGTAGATGTCGGTGACTAATGTCTTCCCTTGTGCAATGCAGATGCTTGGTTAGAAGCAGATGTTGCCCTCCTCATGAAACGAGTCATATATTAAATGAAAGGTGGTTTTAAGAGAAACATTTTATTGTATGAGCACTTTTTCAAAATAGTTGTGAATTCGGAGTTATAGGTCAATAATGGTAGGTGGTCGTTTATGCTAAGTAGTAGATGTTGGTGGCTAATGTCTTCCCTTGTGCAATGCAGATGCTTGGTTAGAAGCAGATGTTGCCCTCCTCATGAAACGAGTCGCATATTAAATGAAAGGTGGTTTTAAGAGAAACATTTTATTGTATGACCACTTTTTCGAAATAGTTGTGAATTCAGAGTTATAGGTCAATAATGGTAGGTGGTCGTTTATGCTAAGTAGTAGGTGTTGGTGACTAATGTCTTCTCTTGTGCAATGCAGATGCTTGGTTAGAAGCAGATGTTGCCCTCCTCATGAAATGAGTCATATATTAAATGAAAGGTGGTTTTAAGAGAAACATTTTATTGTATGACCACTTTTTCAAAATAGTTGTGAATTCGGAGTTGTAGGTCAATAATGTTAGGTGGTCGTTTATGCTTAGTAGTAGGTACCGGTGACTAAGGTCTTCCCTTGTGCAATGCTGGTGCTTAGTTAGAAGCAGATTTTGCCCTCATGAACTTGTTAATATATTACTCGTCATATACTAAATGAAAGATGTTTTAAGAGAAACATTTAATTGCATGACTACATTCAAATTCTATTCAAAATAGTAGTGGTTTCGGAGTTAAAGATCGTTAAATGTTCTTAAGTAAGTGTTCGAATGTTTTAGAAATTGTTGACTATGTCTGTCGTGATTTAGTCATCACCACTTAACACTATTTAGTGACACAACAGGCTGATAAAAAGCAAGAAGCTTATCGTAACAGACGTATAGGTTATGGTACCTAGGTAAGATTATAAATAGGCTCAATATGGTCTCCCGATACACAACCGACAAAGCATAACCGTAAATATCCTGCAAACAAATAAAAAAAGAATCTTCACGTCTCGTGACGGGTCTTGTACAATAGGTAATAATGCTACCACACGCTCTACCTTCCTACGAGTACCTAATCGACTAAACCGATTGCAATGAAACTCGGTATGGAAATTGCTGGAGACCTAGATTTACACAAAATACTACTTACTAACTTAACTTTACTTTTTAACTCAATATTCCCACTGGATAGGGACTTACGCTGTTGCAACCATGAATCGTCGTTATCTATTTTATTGAGAGGAACAATTCTCAACGGTTATTCCTTTGGACTCCCGCTTAAGGGGGCGCTTAAGGCGCTTCATTCAATAATAAAGGGGCGGAGTGGTGGTCCAACCATGGAGTCCATTAAGCGGGAGTCGAATATAATAATCCTCTATTTCATTAATTCTGTATCCACGCTCCGCGTTGAATCACCGCACACTTAGGCTTCCAACTATGGGTCGTGGTTTAAGTTTTTAAATAGTTGGACCACAGGACTGTGCAGAGTCCCGTTGGACTGAATAGTTAACCCCCCCGTACTTTATTATTGAGTGGAGGTTGAAAGATTTTTCCTTACGGTCCCCATAAGCGGGAGTCGAAAGGAATAACACTTGAGAATTATTTCGCTCAATGAAATTGATAACGACGATTCATGGTTGCAGCAAAGTAAGTACTTGTCCATGGGAATATCGAGTTAAAATATTACATTGTTACCCTAGGGGTAAAAGTGACTCATTTAGTCCCGAGACGGAGTTTGGCTAATAGTTCGAGGGACTAAATGAGTATTTTACCCGAGGCAAACACTGTGCTTTTCATTACGAATAATATATCGAATTCTTCCTAAAAACGAGAATGAATGAGAGATTCCATACGACCTGATCCTCTTTCAAGGTTAGGACCAAAGAGGTTTTACATAATAGTGTTTTTCAGGTTTTTGCTATTTATTTTCAATACTCAAATACGTCGATCACTCGGTACTTACCGAAGAGATTTTTATTAATTAGTTAATCCAACACTAGGAAATGACGCGAAGTCTGTAGATTTAAATTGCAATTTTTGTAACACGGTTTGTCGAGAAAATATAATTTTCATAACTCATACTCCGAAAGTAGGTCCAAATGTACCTGAAGAGCGTGTAGAAAAAAAAACTTCCAGCCCTAGGGAAAATCGCTTTCACTGACAGCTGTCATATCAAATTATGGCTTCGCACGGCTTGTGCAATGTGCATGTAGCCAGTATTAGTATCATTACGCATTAGTAACTTCAAAAACCTAACCTCCTTGCTTTAGGTAACACCAAAGAATAACAATTATGGCTTCGCACGGCTTATGCATACTGCCCGAGTTTAGGACTTAGTAGGTTTTTTCTCAGTAATCGAGTAGATATATTTAGTTCAAGATAATAATATCTTATTTAATAAAATAAATGTAGACGAAAATGGTCAAAGCGACGTATGACCATGCCGCGCCGCCGCCCGCGCCCTATCGAGATGTTGTTGATGTGGTTTTATGCGACCGTGTAGTTAGTGTCGTTCCTTGAGTAAAAAAAAACTAGTGGGATAATATGCTAGCATTTTCAAACTATTTTAAACGTTTTAATTAGTATTATCTGTTGTTATTTCATTATGTTTTTGTGTTAAGTTTAAACTGGTTTTACATTTATGATTGTGTATTTTGTGTAAATAACATTTTCTAGACAAACCGTGTTACAAAACTGTAATTTAAATCTACGGACTTCTCGTCATTTCCCAGTGTTGGATTAACTCATTAATAAAAATCTCTTCGGTACCGACGTATTTGAGTATTGAATACAACAAAAACAACCTTGTAAGAGGATCATGTAGTATGGAATCTCTAATTTACTCTCGTTGTTAGGAGGAATTTTATGTATTATTCGTAATGAAAAGCACAGTGTTTACCTCGGGTGAAAGACTCATTTAGTCCCTTGAACAATTAGCGCCCTCGCTACGCTCGGGCGCCAAACTCCGTCTAGGGACTCAAAGAGTGACTTTCACACCTAGGGTAACAATGTACTATTACACAAAATACGCAATCATAAATTAAAAAACCACATTAAACTTAACACAAAAAGATAATAAAATAACGAAAACTAATACTAATTAAAACGTTTAAAATAGTTAAAAATTCAAGCATTTCCTGCCAGTTTTTTTTTACTCAAGGAACGACACTGACCGGACGGTCGCAAAAGCCAGCAGCAGCAACATCACAACAGGGCGCAAGCGTCGCAGCATGGTCATACGTCGCTTTGACCTTTATCGTCTTTATAATATTTATTTTATTAAACAAGATATCTTGAACTAAATATATCTACTTGAATTGTATTACTGAGAAAAAACCTACTAAGTAATAAACTCTGGCAGTATGCATGAGTCATGCCAAGGCATAATGGTTGTTTTTTGGTGTTACCTAAAGCAAAGAGGTTAGGTTTTTGAAGTTCCCAATGTGTAATGATACTGATACTGGCTAAGCCGTGCGAAGCCATAATTTGACATGACAGCTGTCAGTGAAAGCGATTTTCCTTAGGGTTGAAAGTTTTACTTTCAACACGCCCGTCAGGCACCTTTAGTACTTTTGGAGTATGAGTATTAAAAAGTATATATTTTTTTAAAGATAGATAGTTCCCAAACAGGATAATCGGAATATATATTATTGCAGTTACAATAGAAACGCACAATAGGTACTCGTAGGAAGGTAGAGCATGTGGTAGCATTATTAGCTATTGCACAAGACCCGTCACGAGACGTGAGCTTTCTTTTTTTATTTGTTTGCAGGACATTGACGGTTATGCTTTGTCGGTTGTGTATCGGGATCATAACCTATACGTCGTTTACGATAAGCTTCTTGCTTTTTATCAGCCTGTTGTGTCACTAAATATTGTTAAGTGGTGATGACTAAATCACGACAGACATAGTCAACAATTTCTAAAACAACCGAACACTTACTTAAGAACATTTAACGATCTTTAACTCCGTAATCACTACTATTTTAAACATAATTTGAATGTAGTCATGCAATAAAATGTTTCTCTTAAAACCACCTTTCATTTAATATATGACTCGTTTCATGAGGAGGGCAACATCTGCTTCTAACCAAGCATCTGCATTGCACAAGAGAAGACATTAGTCACCAACATCTACTACTTAGCATAAACGACCACCTACCATTATTGACCTATAACTCCGAATTCACAACTATTTTGAAAAAGTGGTCATACAATAAAATGTTTCTCTTAAAACCACCTTTCATTTTAATATATGACTCGTTTCATGAGGAGGGCAACATCTGCTTCTAACCAAGCATCTGCATTGCACAAGGGAAGACATTAGCTACCAACATCTACTACTTAGCATAAACGACCACCTACCATTATTGACTTATAACTCCGAATTCACAACTATTTTGAAAAAGTGGTCATACAATAAAATGTTTCTCTTAAAACCACCTTTCATTTTAATATATGACTCGTTTCATGAGGAGGGCAACATCTGCTTCTAACCAAGCATCTGCATTGCACAAGGGAAGACATTAGCCACCAACATCTACTACTTAGCATAAACGACCACCTACCGTTAATGACCTATAACTCCGAACCAACAACTATTTTGAAGAAATGGTCACACAATAAAATGTTTCCCTTAAAACCACCCTTCATTTGATATATGACTCGTTTCATGAGGAGAGCAACATCTGGTTCTAACCAAGCGTTTGCATTTCACAAGGAAACACCTCAGTAACCTATACCTACTACTTAGCATAAACGGCCTATAACTCTAAAAATAAAAATAATTTTAAAAAGTCATCATATACTGAATTATTCCTCTTGAAACGACCTATCATTTTATATATGACTCATTGCTTTACGATGGCCACATCTGATTCTATTCAGGAGTTAATACTCCCTAGCGGTGTACGGAGAAAACTCGCAAGTGAAACGACCGCCTACCTTTAATGACCTATATCTCCGATCTCACAGCTAATTTTAAAAAGTGGTCATACAATAAAATGTTCCTCTTGAAACCACCATTCTTTTGATATATGACTCGTTTCATGAGGCCTTCAGGCCCAAGCTCTATACATTTTTTGTCATTCTCCTTTCGACGACGAACGATTCAAAAATACATTAAATTTGTGTCATGCGACTTGGAAGTCGAGCGTGACTTGTAGGCGTATACGACGAAGCTTTGTCACACGAGCGATACAAAAATAGAGCCCCAGGAGCAAAACCATGGGGCGTAAGTGTATGAAATTTTACTAGAACCTGGAAATTGCTTGATGTTTGACAACAAATTCTCACAGAGCAACGGGTATTCAAATTGTACCCCAGACCAACTGGACAATCGAGCCCGCCGAAGGGATCCTTGCTTGAAGATGCTGCCGATGTCCTTGATACTTCACAACAGTCACAATAACACTGCGTATTACTGTATGGCAATTGTCAAATTACTGCCAAGTACATTTTTTTGAAAAACTGCAGCGCGTGCTCACATAATTTTTTATAAGGAGTGAAGAGAAAAACATGGCTGCGGCGGTGACCAATCCGCTGCGAGTCAATGGTCACAACAAGCCCTCATTGGACCTTCAATGACCAATGCAGCCTATCGGTGCGATGCTCAATGCAACCCGCGCTTATTTGAAACTAGCGACCCGCCCCGGCTTCGCACGGCTATATTATGCATGTATTATATCTAAAAACCTTCCTCTTTAATTACTCTATCTATTAAAAAAAACCGCATCAAAATCCGTTGCGTAGTTTTAAAGATCTAAGCATACATAGGGACATAGGAACGGCGAATAGTGACTTTATTTTATACTAGTGAAGTGATAGTGATGATGTTACAGACATCAAGCAGAAACAATATATCTATGTCATATCTATGTATCTTTAGGATAGCGGAATAGCCAGAAAATTTACTATTTAAAAATAACAAGGCGTGTAAAAAATTATAAAATCTACTTAGATGGGATATGTAGTATGTATAGGCGTATCGCTTCACCAGGAAGGAAAAAAAGGATTTCATCACGATGAAGGAAACATAAAATACATAAAACAATTGAGTTCAGAAAGTTTATTACAAAAGCTTTTACAAAAATGTTTACGTTATAAGATACAAGAGTTTTACTTACATTTAAATTACATGCACTTAATGCTTCGTACACACTATCAAACTATCAAAGTTTGACAGATTCTCTATTATAATAACTGAGACTGGCATTAGTCGATTCAATTTTCCCCACAAATTAAACAACAAGGTGGAACATAGGCATAATTTACTGATTAGATAGCAAGACGGTTTGGCAATAAGAGTTAGGCAACAAGCACACAAGTACCTACAGTCACATTACTAATTAGCTGAAGCCCACGTGACTTAGAGCTCACTCGCAAATCTGTAAGGTTTTAAAGTAATGTTACCTGATTCTGTATTTTTTAAACAATATACTATACAATACAATATTAAAAAAATAACAAAATTGGGTATATTCTATATTTTTTACAGATATGCGATTGAGATCTAGGTCACATGGGGTTCAGCTAATTGGTAATGCGACTGTACATAGTAAATAGCCATTTTGTATTTTTTTTAGTTACGCCACCTTTCACACCTATGTCAATGTATAGAGAACATATAAACAAACAAAATATCTTTGCCTGTTAATTGATGATAAATTTTTTTAAAGTTTTTGTTTTAATTTGTGTGAGAACATGGCGATACAATGCGACGGGCATTGTATCGCCAAGCGGACTTGTCCGTATTCCGATACGTATCCCGGTGCAGCCACTAAGTAGAACGGGTCGGCACTGGCATCTTCCTACCTTCACTCGCGTCACTCAAAGGTGTCCGCTTATTTGGTGGTCTTTGCGTGACGAGCGTATAGGTATCTTCTAGACACCGCGTGCTACATCTTACACCGCATCGTCACTTACCATCGAGTGACGATAGTTGTCAAACGCTTACCTATCAATTGTATGAATTAAAAAGTTGTTCCAGTTTGTCTGTAAAATACTTTGGTTTGATAGTGTGTACGAAACTTAATCCAAAACATATTGGGCAAAGTTAACAGTCATATATAGAGGTAGCTGCTAACTTTGCCCGAGTCAACACGAAATATAATAGTATAGTGTTACATTCTAATAGGTATGGTAACTAAAAATTTACTATAAACCTCGCGTAAAATTGCCTAATTTTGCCTGACTGTATGTTTTGAAGAAAAAGCTCAAGTCAAGCCGGTCAAAATATTGCCAGAAATATTTTTTTGGTACATAGGTTATAATTTATGTTATCTTCAAGTCGCGAGTGAATAGGTATCTTCTAGACACCGCGTGTTACATCTTAGACCGCATCGTCACCTACCACCAGGCAGGTGTGATTGGTCAAACGCTAATCTATCATTTGTAAAAAATATGGAAAAATTCAAATTGATTTTGAAAACCGCCTATAGAGGAAGGCTTTAGCTTTAGAGAGATTTAGGTCGTCAGGGTGTGTGATTAAGGCGCGATAACTCCAGTTTTGGCATGGCAATCGCGCCCCAATCACACACGCCCGATGACTTAAACCTTAGTGAATCGAGGCATTGCCTAATAAAAGATAAAAAATGGTAAATAAATGCCTTAATAACATACAGTCAGACACGTATAGTATAAACTATTAACAATAGATAAATACTTATTAGCCTCCTCACACCAGCAGCCGGGGACATGAGCTGTTATATGTACGACGAAGACAAACACGATACGCCATGCTTTTCACGAAAACTACGAGGTAAACGAGGTTGTTTTGGAGGTATCACAGCTTGGGTTGCCAAATTTTTTAACAGAATGTATGTATTAATTTAAGTATTTAAGTATTTATTTTGTTAGTTATTAAGCTTTAAAGAATTTGTAATGTCTTATTTTGTTGCAAATAAATCATATTCTATTCTATTCTATTCTATTTGCTTTGTAAAACATAAATAGAGAAATATGCTCAATGCTTATGTTTCCTCTACGCTTTTTGTGAAATATTCAACAGGCACGCATAAAACTTTAATTTTACCAGATTATGGCAAAGCTAAAATGAGGTTTATTATGTTTTGAACTTATATTTGGAATTTTTATTAAATAAATAGTCAAATTTCTTGCCTATTAGTATTAGGAGAAAAAAATTCCAGAAGTTTAATTCAATTTGTAAAAAAAGAATACAAAAAATACCATCAAAGTCAGCTTTTTGAAGTAAAAAGCTGATTTTAAGTGTATTTTTTGTAATCGAAATGCAATCAGAATGATATTGCATTGTAATTTGAAAAAAAATTACAAAAAATGTCAATATTACATAGACTATATGAATATATAGAATGAGAATACCTATTTTCTCAAATATAGTATGAAACTATAATATTACGATTGGCAACCCTAGTCACATCATATATAATAGTTACTACGTATGTAATCTTGCGCAATAGATCGCCGCTGTATGTGAGAACCTTTACAATGGACACGACTCTAAACACCTACATGGTCGGATTCCAAATTCCTAAATAGAAAAATTGCATAAAAACTTTTTCCACTACAAAAATACGCCAAAAACTTTTGTTTTTTTTTTGGTCACATTTAAAAAAGACGGTTTTTTGATACAATTCACTTTTACGTTTCGATTAAACTAGATATTTAAAACAAATGTAGTTTATACATAACAGATAATTTTCGCTATCAAATTAAGTTGAATGGGATGACTTTACTTAAAAAATACTTATTTTAACATCGAAGACAAACGGCATTAAATAAAACAATAAAAAACGGGCAAAGTTACAATAAAATATTTTTTGGCAAAGTTACAATAAAAAATCAACTTGGGCAAAATTACAATTAATATTATAGATTGTAGGTGATGATTATAGGCTACAATTAAGATACAATAAACATTAAGTTGGACAAATTACAACACAAAATAAACTTAGGAGAATTTACAATAAATCTAGGCAAAGTTACAATAAACATTTTGGACAAAATTTTAATAAGATAGGCAAAATTACAATAAAAAATTAGACATTTACAATAAACATAAAGTTGAAAAAAATTATTAATACAAATATGGGCAAAATTACAATAAATATCATGTCAATTTTGCCATAATTATAGGACTAAGCTACCATGATTATTTCACTACTAAAGTCATTTAAAACTCTTAAGCATTAATTTAAATAAATATCTGTGCGCAAATTAACTGTGAGATTTCTATATTTTTTACATATAAAATTCTTTGTTATTTAGGTAGGTACATGATAAAAGGGGTAGTAATATTATACGTATTGAGACTGGCGTAGGAGTCGGTTCAATCTTTTGATTTTATTTTTGCGCAGCCACCTCTCTGCCAGGTTTGAAATGTGATCGCGCAATTAAAATAAATTGAAATGGCTGATCTTCTGCTATGCCAGAATGTTACAAGCCTTTTAATACTGATTAATATTAGTAGGTAAAATTAGAAACTTATTTTATGAAGAGAAAAAATCATGTTTTTTCGTAATATTTTGGTTTTCGAAGACGAAATAATGTCACAGTAATTATTTTCCCGGGTGTAAATCGCCTTTTTTCTCCTACCTCGACGTTTCGACTATTTTGCAATAGCCATAATCGTGAAGAGACTCCAAAAATACGCGATTAAGATTCGGGAAAATATTAACTTTGAGTTTTTTTTACCAAATATATCGTTTTTAAGCCCATTCATATAAATAAACATACTGACTGGGCTGACTTTAATGAAATTTCGTATGAAGATACTTGGGTTAATTTTATCCCGACTTTTGCGGGCTTAAACTAGCTTAACTTAAAAATAAACTATACCTTTAATCTTACGCATCATTTAAAATTCCTTAAAATTAGAAAAGAAGACTTAAGACATTTTGTACCTGATTGCTCACCAAATTTGAAAAAAAAAAGTAGTTTTTCGTGAAAATAAAATGAATTTTTTCGTAAAAATTATCGAGTAAGAAATCGAAATTTAATATTATTTTGTAAATTACGCTTCTAGAACATAATTAACATAGAACAAAACATGAAAAAGTAAAAACTGTCTTCTAGATGCGCAGTTTTTTAAAATAAAGTTACATTTCGTTTTTTAGCTTGATAAATTAATATGTCCTGAAATATTTATTTATTTATTTTATTTTATTAATTTTAACGACAAACAAAAAAAAATGGCGGGCAGTTACTTCGATAGAAATACAATTCATAAAAAAAACAAGTTTTTTTTTAGAAAACTGCCCAAATCACTGCTCACACAGCGATTTGGAGCTGTCATAGTTTAGTTCTAAAGGATATTTTTCTAAAAAGGCTTTCAAAGCGAAATTAACCTTAATACGTCTTCGTACCTAGATTAAGAAATTAAAATAAACATTTTTATTTTTATTATTTATTATTACCTTAATAATAGGAACCTATGAACTTGACTTTAATTGCTCCATTTTAAATATACCAAAACTATTTGTCATCTTGGCCTTTGTCAGCATGATAACAAAAAAATTAAAACCCCCATGAGTTTCTCGTGCCTTATTTTCATTGGTGGACGTGTTCCAAAGACATCCTAACTTAGTTTTTAAGATGATTCAATGTAATGCAACTGAATGAAAATTAATATTTAATTTTGACTTTTAAAATTGTATAGTTTTTAGAATTTTACCCTGAAAGCCTGTTTAAAAAAATCCCTGTATTTTAATATCTGTGTTTTTAATAAAATAAAATAAATAAATACAGCCACTGCACACAGCGCCATCTAGCCCCCAAGCTAAGCAACTAGGCTTGTGTTATGGTGACCAGACAACGAGTAGAATACTTATTTACTTTTCATTTGCTAAATACAAATAGAAACACCTAAACCAAATCTGTACAAAAAAAATATTCAATGGCGGGAATCAAATCAACAACCTTCTATAGGCGGGAGTTCTCCCAACGCGCCATAGAAGCTGTCAAATGGCTTTATAGGGTTCCGTAGGTTTTGCCATGTCCGTTTATTAAAAGTTAGTTAGATGGAGTTGTTTTTTTAACAGACAGTAAATATAAAGTAGTCTGGACATTTAGTATGGGAGCTTGGCATAGTGTTTTTTTTGCGTAGTGCATTTCGAGACCCATACCTATAGATAGAGGGCATTACGGCGAACAAATAATGCCTTCACACCGGACCGCTAAAGCGTCTTGGAAACGTGATATACAAAGAAACGTGATGCGTTCAACAAAATGATTCAACAAATATACCGTTTCCGAGACGCTTTAGTGGTTCGGTGTGAAGGCATTATTTATAATTATATTTGAACGGATACATTCGCGTATTTTATTTTTGACGTGACAACGTTTTATAAATTGGTTTGCCGGGTGACACTTCAAGAAACTGCGTTACGCTTCGCTGACGTTATGCGCTCACAATGAGAGCGAGTGAGAGGCACGCGGGCATGGTTAGCCCGCCTAAGAGCGAGAGAGACAGACATAAAAAGTGAAAGGCACGCGTCCCTTCCACTCGAGCACAGTTGTTGTCACGTAAAACTTTCGCCCGTATACCGACTTTACAGGCAACCAGTTTTTTGTTTTAAACCTGACGTTTCGGGAACTTTGCAGATCCCATGGTCACAGGCAGACTGAGATGACATTCGTCTTACAAAAAATATTATGTCAAATGCTGTCAAACTACCGTCTACTTAGAATCAATAAATTATAATTATGAGTTCTAGTCGCGAAAACCTTAAAAAGGCATTATTTGCGAACAAAATGCCCTCTATAAACTTGCTCGGTTCACCCGTTCCTGAGAAAATCGGTGGTGACATACGGACAAACGAACAGACGGACAAGAGAGTGATCTTATAAGAGTTCCTTTTTTACCTTTTGAGGTCATCATGGCGTATGGCATTCATCCTGCGTGGATCAAACCCCATCTATCGGCATGGGTCTCGAAATACACCACGGCATTTTAAGTTAATATGCCTGTTATGTCCAAAAACTTTTAAGAGTAACATTGTGAAATAAAATACCTACGGAACCCTACAATAATGCTCAGGCCCGACACGCACTTTATCCGGTTCTTCTTACTTAGCTATCCGTTCGTTTTTCAACAGCTTTAAAATACATCTGTAGATCAGCATCAGCTTTGCTCACCCACGCGACGTTCAATGCTATCGTGTCGAGAGCTGCGCTTGCGCCTCGTAAGTCGCCATACATTGATTTAAACTGTGGAATAAAACGGGGCTATTTAAAAGAAAATGTTTTAAGAAATGTAGAATTTTGCATCGTGATGGCAGTTTTATTAATACGAACAATGACGGGGCTTATGATTGGGCAATTTTACAATTTTGCTCAGTGGGGCAACTTTACAATTTTGCACAGAGGGGCAACTTTACAATTTTGCACCAAGATGGGGCAACTTTACAATTTTGCACAGTGGGGCACCTTTACAAGTTTGCACCATAATGGGGCAACTTTATAATGCACCATGATGGGGTAAGTTTAGAACTTTTCAATATGATAAAGAAATTATTATTTTATTAAAATTTATGAAATCGCCTAAAAGGTGTTAAAGTTATACCTATATTCTTTTAAATAATAAACCATGTAAGCCTAGAACACAAACTATGAGTGATGCATAGTGATTGCATATCATAAGTATGTCGCAGATTTAGCAACGCCATCTGTTAGGGCGCTGCAGAGTTAGCTGCGCCATCTGTTATCGTGCATAGAAAATTCGTAAATTCAGTGTACGTTTCAAAGTACTTAAAGTACTTATGGTACTTTGAAATAATAAAAGTTGTGAAACGACTGGCTTCTGTTTGTGAGAGGCGGGGCGATGACACTAAGCAACAGGATAAAAAGAGCTGTAGGCTCGTGTTCGGGGCAGTCTGGTTCCGGTCGTCGCCGTGCCTAGTGCCTGGCGGGGTTATTATTGTAATCGCGATTAATCGGACGGATCCCTGGGTATTTTGTAAGTTTGATTGTTGATTCAACTAAATTAAATATTGAGCAGAGTATCTGAGTTCTTATTTTAATTGTTTACGATGAGTGACGCGGAGTCAGGCTCGGAATGATTCGCCAACGCTCGGCCTCCCTGCGTCAAGTAAGTAATTATTGTTGAAATTTAAGGGATCATAATCATCATTTATTGCTTCATGTGTAGGTACACATAGATTTAAAAGTATATTATAGACACAACATTAACCCGGTTGGGCACTAAAATAATAATAGTAGGTAATTTCCAAAAGTCGTAGAACAAAAGTTGTTTGTTAAGGTGCACAGAAATAGCACTCAACGGCTTGCTAGTATAATTACCAATAACCCTGTATAATTGTATATTATTATTATATGTTTACTTGAATAGTACCTATTACTTAAATATTATTAAGAGGACATACAAATACCAACTGAAAGTAGTAAAGTAAGCAATTTTGCACCCAACGTGGGCAAAGTTGAGATGACTACATATAACTTTGCCCAAATCGTGCGGGCAAAGTTACCCTGTCAGCAAACTTACCCTGTAATAGTCTTGCGGTTGATGCATGCACTTGGCAGCGGCGAGCAACGCGGATGGCGGGAGTGCTGGCTTCGGGCGGAGTATACTCCACACGCCCGCGGCGCCACGCCATCTAAACAAGAAACATAGCGTGCCTAAATTAACTTGAGACTTCGATCGGATGGCTTTTGTCTTTGGTTAACTTCTTTTTTTATGGAACGTACTAACACCAACCTCATTATGTTTGGTTTACTAGTACTATCTTTTAGTTATAATATGTTTTTGTTAATATTTAAGTAATAAATAAAATACTAGCGACCCGTCCCGGCTTCGCACGGCTATATTATGCATGTATTATACATAAAAACCTTCCTCTTGAATCACTCTATCTATTTTAAAAAACCGCATCAAAATCCGTTGCGTAGTTTTAAAGATTTAAGCATACATAGGGATATAGGGACAGAGAAAGCGACTTTGTTTTGTACTATGTAGTGATAGTGATAGGTCAGCGTTTGACCACTATCACACCTGCCTGATGGTAGTGCGGCCTAAGATGTAACACGCGGTGTCTAGAAGATACCTGTTCACTCGCTACTTGAACACACAATATTGTAGACGTCAGGAAAGACAGTCGCAGACAACTGATTCCATTCCCTTGCAGTACGAATAAGGAAAGACGAAATACGACGGAATACGCTTAGTGTCTAGGATTCCTACCATGAATCGGTGTTGCTTATCAGTTAGCCTGTTTGTCAGTTTGTTTATACTGTTGAAGAAAAAAATGTTGGGTCCTATCACGTGGGCCATTTTACACTGCCGCAGCCTGTTAGGTGAAGGTCTATATGAAACGTGTGTGTATCTAAATATGTTGTCAACTAGTATTTAACAAGACTTACTTGCAAGCGCTGGCGCATAAAGTTGTGACCCATAATTTCCATTCTCTATTTCTTTGTGATTCCATTGATAGGGCTGTGAACGCAAACCTGAAAAATAAAGTGTAATCAACAATGCTGTTTGGGCTAAAAGCCTTTTGCCGTTTCAAAGGTATTTTATACAATAAATATACTGGTGTCGTCATCCCTATCTTAGCATAGGTACAGTCACATTACCAATTAGCTGAACCCCACGTGACCTAGAGCTCACTCGCAAATCTGTAAGGTTGTAATGTAATGTTACCTGATTATGTTGTTTTTTAAACAATATACTATACAATACAATACACAATATAAAAAAATAACAAAATAAGTAAATACTATATTTTTTACAGATTATGCGAATGAGCCCTGGGTCACGTGGGGTTCAGCTAATTGGTAATGTGACTGTACACTCGCGATGCCGAAAGAATACGTTTGGTCTACATACACTCTACATGTATGACGTCACACGCAAGCGTTTGCTAATGTGTTATATTGGGGCATCTTTACAAATCATCATTATGGGGTGAAAAGATAGGCAAAGTTGCCGACAATAGGGCAACTTTACAATAATACACCACTATGGACCAAACTAACAATTTATTTGCACATGATGGGGCAACTTTACAATTTGGCAACATGGGGCGGGGCAAACATAGTATTTTACACCATAATATATCATCAATACTAACTTGTAAAATAACCAGTCGTCCTGCGGGCTGGCTAACGCGGCCAACAGCGCGGCGTGGCTGAGTTCCGGTTTGGGCGCGCTGTATGACGCCCTCAGCGCGGCCCATACGGAGCGCCATGCGCGTGCGCCTTCAGCACGGACACCGGCTGTGAAGGCTGCCTGTTGGGGGGATAAATGAATAAATTAATTAACGAATCATCACTACATAGTATAAAACAAAGTCGCCTTCTCTGTCCCTATATCCCTATGTATGCTTAAATCTTTAAAAATACGCAACGGATTTCGATGCGGATTTTTTTAATAAATAGAGTGATTCAAGCGGTAGGTTTATATGCATACATAATATAGCCGTGCGAAGCCGGGACGGGTCGCTAGTGAATAAATAAACGAATGAATGAATAAATGAATCAATATTGTACGACATTTCACAAAAAGCCCTCTAGCCTCAAACTAAACAACTACTCTCTTGATAGTTGCTTATATAGCTTGGAAACTTGATAAACAGATTTTACGATATTAAAGACCTGAAGACGATATTAAACTGTTGATTGGTATTATTCATCGGAAATTTTTGATTGGAGGTGCACTTCCCAAAAAAGGGGGATACTGTTTAATTTAAAACATAAAAAACTAAGATCTGATGTGAATCTTCGCAGTGAAGCTTCTCAAAATGCAGTAAATTGCTCACTTTTATCTTCTTCTATACATATAAAATTCTTTGTCCTGACTGACTGACGGATCAACGCACAGCCTAAACCGCTGATCGTAGAGACCTGAAACTTGGAGGGTGTGTTCTTTGTATGACGTAGGCAACCGATAAGAAAGGATTTTGGAAAATTGTCGCCCTTAGGGAGTGATTAGCTCACCTCCTGATAGACATCTGGTATAGTCTCGTTCCTCTCCCACCACGCATTGAATAGATCCAACGCCTGCTTGGTGACCTCCTTGTTGCCCCACTCCACGCCCGCTGTCAGTAAGGCTCCGCTTAACCACCTGGCGGAATTAGATTTAGCAAATTTAGAAACGATGAACGTCAATTGAGAATTTGAAAGAAAGAAAACCATTTTACTTGGACAAGCACAAGACAAAAAAGTTAAATAAGCTTAAAAACTAAAGGAACCTTTATAAGATCATTTCTTTTTTGAAGTGAAAGCTTCTTATGGCGCGTTGGGCACTTTTGTGGGTGAGCATTTTCAGCCGTTCTCGCGACAGATTTTGACGCGACAGATTTTGACGCGACAGATTTTGACGCGACAGATTTTGACGCGACAGATTTTGACGCGACAGATTTTGACGCGACAGATGAGATTTGACGCGACAGATGAGATTTGACGCGACAGATGAGATTTTATTTGTGTTAGTCTTTTTGTTTAACTTATACTGCCATCTATTACACAAATTGAGAAACTTAGTTTCTAGAAAGACCGCTATTCGAATGTAGATGGCGCTGATTTAAATTTTTTACTGCCATCTAGCGAATAAAAAATAAACTATATTTGTTTAAGTGAGTGCTAATAGATGGCAGTAGCAGATCGTTTCAAGAAATATTCTATGAGAAATAACAAGTTTATTGTTTTCACTTCTGCCTGCACTCCCGGAGTGCGTTTTTAATTCATTTACCAAACTGCGTAGCAGTTTGTCGGCAGTAGGTAGTTCCTATTTTAGTACTTAATTGCTAGTGAGTATATTTTAAAATATTAAAAATAGGTAGGCATCGTTCGAAGCAAGTCGATCGCGTATCAGTTGAGGTAAGTAGGTAGGTAGGTATAGGTGTTCTAATAGTGTTGAGTAAGCAAATAGCAACCACCGCCCGCCGACTAAGACTTGTCCGTCTGTCTGCCTGTGTGCCACCAACCATATTTTTTGAAGTGAAAACTTATGGCGCGTTGGGCACTTTTGTGGGTGAGCATTTTCAGCCGTTCTCGCGATAGACGACAGATTTTCTCGCGACAGATGAGATTTTACACAGATATACAGTTTTTTAATTTGGCTGTGAGTGTATTAAGACGTACATATGATATTTTTTAACGGACGACTATTGACGGACGACAAATGTCGGACGACTATTTCTCGGACGACTATTGACGGACGACAAATGTCGGACGACTATTTGTTGGACGACAAATGTCGGACGACTATTTGTCGGACGACAAATAGTCGTCCGACTATTATTTTTTTTTTCATCTAAAACTCTTTTTGCGTATTTTTATTAAACCTTGAACTTACATATGTGAGTTCGAAAGTGGTGGGCCAGTATGGTCATGCAGGGTAGCCAACATGGCCTGTAGAGGTGGCCCACTGGACCACAGCAGTAGCAGCTGTCTCCACCAGGACAGGTGCGATAGTACCACCCGCCAGGGGGCCCAGTGACGCTCCGATCGTAGCCGACCTGGGAAATATTTAGATATAGCTGAGGGCTGCGGTTTCTTTCGGATTTATTATATTAGTTAGAATTGTGGAGTTAGGATTAGGATTAGGAAGTTAGGATTAGGTAGTTATGTCGTTAGGAATAGGATTACGAAGTTAGGATTAGGAAGTTAGGTGGTTAAGAATAGGATTAGGATTATGAAGTTAGGATCAGTAGGTAAGTTAGATAGGATTAGGATTAGAAAGTTATGATTCGTAAGTTAGATAGTTAGGATTAGGATTAGAAAGTTAGGATTCGTAAGTTAGATAGTTAGGATTAGGATTAGAAAGTTAGGATTAGGAGGTTAGTATTAGGTTTAGGAGATTAGGATGGAGATTCGAAGTTAGGATTAGAAAGTTAGGATGAGTATTAGGATTGAGAAGCTAGGATTAGAAAGTTAGGATGAGGATTAGGATTGAGAAGCTAGGATTATAAAGTTAGATAATCAGAATTAGAATCAAAAAGTTAGGATTTGGATTTGGAGGTTAGGATTAGGATGAGCAATTTAGGATTGGGATTAGGAAGTAAGGTGGTTAAGAATAGGATTATGAAGTTAAGAAGTTAGGATTAGGATCTGTAAGTTAGGATCAGGAAGTTAGGATTAGGAAGTAAGGATTAGGATTTAGAAGTTAGGATTAGGAAGTTAGGATTCGTATCAGAAAATTAGGATTACTATCAGAAAGTTATTATCAGGAAATTAGGACTACGAAGTTAGAATTAGGATCAGGAAGTTAGTAAGTATTAGGATCAGGAAGTTAGGATTAGGAAGTTAGGATTACGATTCAGGAAGTGAGGATTAAAAGACAAGGCCCATGTCGCAAGATTTAATACGTACTAGCAGCAGCGATGGCCCGACTGGCCGGCAACCTCCCCGCTCTACTCAGCACGAATCCATCATCCAACATGAGCGCTCTCTCAGCTGGTAGACCACTCTCATACAGTAACGCCGCCTTTGATGCCAACTCCTCAGCACTCTGAAGGGAACCAAATTACATGACTTACTAGGAGCGGTTTCACCCGCGTAACTCCCGATCCCGTGGGTATGTCGGGATAAAAACATAACGTAAAGCATTGTATGAAATTGATTTAAGATGAAACTTGTCTCATTTATTTTGTCTCTAACGCTAGATCGAGTGATTTTTCGTTGGCTTATGTCAATTTAAGACAAAATGGTTGTCTGTAAAGTCGGTTTACAGAGGATAATTTTACGTGATAACGTCATAGGAAAACGATGAAAACTTGGGATATTTTTTTTCTTTTATATTTTTTCCATTTTTTTTGCTTTATTTTTTTATAAGTCTTCTATTCGTCACCATAACACAAACCCAGATGAGCGATATTATTATAAATATAATATGTTCGTTGTATATTGCTGCGTGCTGTGACGTCGTGTCACGTTACGTTCTGGCAACGTGACATGACCTCACCGGAACGTGACATAGACGTCACACTTTTTTTGTGAATTCAGATGTTCATCAATTTATTAGACGTTATCACGTCAAAATCTTGTCTAAGGAGGCAGTTAAAGATGACTCGCTGACACCGATAACCAAATATTGACAACCCAGTTGGCACAATGGTCACCATTCCGGACTGCCAAACACAGGGTTTGGTTCCCGACTCAGACATGTATTTATGCTTAGATATTTGTTTAGTGTCTGGTTGTTTTTATGTATTAACAGTAAGTATATATTTACAAAAGAAAAGTATTTAAGTAGTATATCCGTTGTCTAGCACCCATAACACAAGTGTAGTTACTTAGCTTGGGGCAGGATGGCGATGTGTGGAATGTCCTGTAATATTTATATTTATTGCTAAGTAATCCGACTCACCTCTCCATTGATAGGATTCTGTGGCGCAACTCTGTACAATCCTCTCGCTCCAACATTGTACCTCACCCATTTGTGTCTGCCTAAATCTGGTACGGTCACTGAAAATATTATCATTAAGTTAGTTAAGGTGAAAGGGTACCGGCGGTTTCTCCATACAAACGTAGTCAACTGTTTCCTCCCTGGATAATGGCACTAGAGCTAATAATAATGCTATTATAGTACATTGTTATCCTAGGTGTGAAAGTCACTCATTACAAGTCCCGAGACGGAGTTTGGCGCCCGAGCGTAGCGAGGGCGCTGATAGTTCGAGGGACTTAATGAGTTTTTCACCCGAGGTAAACACTGTGCTTTTCATTACGAATAATACATAAAATTCTTCCTAACAACGAGATTGGATGAGAGACTCCATACTACCTGATCCTCTTACAAGGTTGGAACCAAAGAGGTTATAAACATGTAGTGTTATTCTTTGGTGCTACCTAAAGCAAGGAGGTTAGGTTTTGAAGTTCCTAATGTATAATGATACTGATACTGGCTACATGCACATTGCACAAGTCGTGCGAAGCCATAATTTGACATGACAGCTGTCAGTGAAAGCGAAAAGCCCTAGGGCTGGAAATTTTATTTTCTACACGCTCTTCAGGCATATTTAGACCTACTTTCGGAGTATGAGTAATGAAAATAAAATTATAATTTTGTTGCACAAAACCTATATACAGGGTTATTGGAAATTAATTGACACGGCGCGGCGTTAAGGGCTTCTTCTGTGCACCTTAACAAACAACTTTTTTTCTACGACTTTTGGAAATCCGAACATTTTTTTGAAAATTTTGAGGTTAGGTTTACCTGAAAATCAGCTGTTCCTTACACGGAGAGGTCAGTAACCTTAAAATTTTACTTATTTTTTTAAGTTTCATCTACTGTTGTTGGTGTGAATGACCTTTGTTTTAAAAAATCAGCTATTTTTCGAATTTAGATAACCTCAAAATTTTCATTTTTTTTTTCGAATTTCCAAAAGTCGTAGAACAAAAGTTGATCGTTAAGGTGCACAGAAGAAGCCCTTAACGCCGTGTCAATTAATTTCCAATAACCCTGTATAACTGCCATGACTATGCCTCCTTGTTGCTATAACTTTTTTTAAATAATAATATCAAAACAGTATAACCCAGTAAAATTAAGAATGTTTCATCTACCTAACATGCAATAAGTAAGATACGTATTTAACTTATCGGCATAACCTTACAGCACTAGTGCGTTATGGGAAAAGTAAAACGCACGCGTGCGTAAAACGTTAGATAATGAGCCTAAAAGCGGTTTAATAAGATCCACTTTATGAGCAACTGTGATAAAAATAATTAAACTTACTCTCCGTATCGTTCATCCATAT
This sequence comes from Idaea aversata, assembly GCA_907269075.1. Lineage (NCBI taxonomy): Eukaryota > Metazoa > Arthropoda > Insecta > Lepidoptera > Geometridae > Idaea > Idaea aversata. The sequence continues at coordinate 2,950,678 of OU026083.1, forward strand.
CAAATGTGTAACATTTTCCGTCCACCGAGACATCTTCACGGCTTTCGTATCGTTGCCAACGTCATACCTGTTCCAAACGTACATAGTTAGGTGAGTGTGTGAGTCAATTTGGGTGAGTTTGGGACTCACTCTTACTCACCCACACGCTAGTGGGTGAGTAAGAGTGAGTTATTGCTGTTGGTGACTAGTTAAAGTGCAAATTAATGATTTAGTGGGTATCTTATTTTATAGCCTCTTGAGTACCAGACACCTTTTTTCTATTGTTTCTTTCTGAAATTTTTGTATTGCACTGTAAGACTATCACTTAGTACGGGAAAAATATTAGAAAAAATCAAGTACCGGAAAAACTGGTTTTTCACTATGTTCTATACAAAGTACAAGGGAACTAAACTACTACTAAAAACTTATGTGCTTCATGAAGGACGTAGCCCAGACGTAGCCTATTTTTGGTAGCGTAGTGAGCAGATAGGAGCGATAAATAATAGATTAGATGTATAATTTTGAGTAGTTTTATTAAATGTTTCAAGCCGCGGGGCGCAGCTAGTTTATAATATTAGTTAGAAGGTTAAGATTAGGATATGAAAGAGTTTATGTTTTTAGGAATTTAAGTTTGAGTTATTAGAAGGTGAGATGAAATTATTATGTGTGTGACTTTGTGTGAGTAAACGAGTGAGTGAGTGAATCACCAACTCACCAAGTCCCATTATGCAAATCCGTAGCATTCTTCCACACGGTGTCTTCGTGCTCGGGTCCGACCGTGAAAGTGACAGGTATCGTCCATTTAACGACCGGTCTAGGTTGTTTGGTGGTAGTACGTTTTGTAGTCGTCGTTGGAGCCGGGGTCGTGGTAGCATTGTAGTCAAATTCTTCCGTGAAGTTTTCTATGGAAGAAAATTAGTTACTGTTAAAAGTATAATGGTAAAAACTTCAAACAAAAATGACTTGTTTGCAAGGATGTTAGGTTCTTGAAGATCCTATATTTGTGTATTAATGAGTAATGGAGTAAGATGCTGATGAAGAAAATGAAAAACACCTGACTTTAAATACTTTTTTTTCACATCTAGTTCGCGAAATACTATCAATTTCATTGTAATCTATGAAAACAGTTCATATGGTAGGTACAATATAAATGTTACATTAGACATTCAAATAGTTAACCAAGTTCATCACACGCACATCTATCTATAATATAAAAATCAATTGCTGTTCGTTAGTCTGGCTAAAACTCGAGAACGGCTGGACCGATTTGGCCAATTCTTTTTTTGTTGTGTTCGTCGTAGTCCAGGGAAGGTTTAAACGGTGAGAATTTACGCGGGTGAAACCGCGGGGCGCAGCTAGTTCATTATAATTGTGCATGTGCGAGTGAGTGAGTTCAAAAACTGACCTGGTTTATAAAACGGTTCATTTAGTTCATTATACTAATACACAAACTCACCCGTACAAATTATAATTGTGTGTGAATGAGTGAGTGAATTGAAAAACTCACCCGGTTCATAAAACAGTTTATCAAGTTGAACACACACAAACTCACCCACACACATTATAACTGTATGTAAAAGAGTAAGTTAATGAATTGAGCAACTCACCCAATTCATCAAGTTCAACTCACACAAACATAATTATGTGTGAATAATTAGAACAACTCATCCGGTTCATAAAACAGTTCATCAAGTTCAACATACACAAACTCATCCACACACATTATAAATGTATTTGAAAGAGGGAGTGAATTAATTGAGTAACTCACCCGCTCCATAAAACAGTTAATCAAGTTCATCACACACAAACATTATAATTATGTGTGATAGAGTGAGTGAATGACTTGAACAACTCACCCGGTTCATAAAACAAATACAAATCCTCTCCATCCTAAGGTTGCCTGGAAGAGACCGCTTTTAGCGGTAAGGCCGCCTATTGTGCCACTATTTTATTTTACATAATTTAAAAAAGTACCTACTTTTTCTGTAACTTGTGTGTGCAATAAAGCGTTCACATCAAACTTGTGTGAGAATGAGTGAGTGAATGAATCGATTAACTCACCCGGTTCATAAAACAGTTCATCAAGATCAGCTCTCAAGTCCAAGGTCAGTAAACTGCTGACTATCGGCGGTTCGGGTTCCGGTGCCTCCGCTGACATTACGAACCTACAAACAATGCAAATCATAATTTTTTTTTTTTTTTTTTTAATCTCCATTTGTCTTGCGATCTGTCTTGTTTTCAGACATTTAGCTAAGAGGTCATGTGTGTGTTGTTGATTAGCGGCTTGTATGGCGTGAGTCCATTGAATCACCCATTTGTATCAATATCTCAGGTCATGGCAATAGGTCTTGCGGAGCTTTCCTTTTTAGTCTCCTAAAAGCAGAGTCCACAGTCATCAAAGAGGATGCGAGTAGGTTTGTGTGATTTGATATTCTAATTTTATAGGATATTATAAAGTTTCTGATCTCTTCTTTGACAGTTGGCATGTCCAGATCGTGGTGTAATCGGTGATTGGTCATGTACCAGGGAGCTCCAGATATCATGCGTAATATCTTTGACTGGAATCGCTGTAGGATTTCCAAATTGGAGTTGGAGGCTGTTCCCCACAATTGGATGCCATAGGTCCAAACCGGCTTCATTATGCATTTGTAGATGAGGAGTTTATTCTCTAATGATAATTGGGATTTTTTGTTCAATAGCCAGTGCATAGTTCTTAGCTGTTGGCTCAAGGCTATTCTTTTGGTGAGAATATGTTTCTGCCAAGTGAGGCGACGGTCCAGGTATACGCCAAGATATCGTACATGGTCTTCTTGTGGGATTTGTATTCCGTTCAGCGACACCGTTGGGCAAGTGTCACGTCTCGTTGTAAAGGTCACCTGTACTGACTTGGTTTCATTGACTTTAATACGCCAGTCTTTGAGCCAGGTTGAAATATTATTCAGGCTGTTCTGGAGCATTGCGGTTGCTATCGCAGCATCAGAATGAACTGCCAGTATTGAGGTATCGTCTGCAAATGTGCCGGTCAAAACGTCGTCAGAGAGTGGTAAATCAGCGGTGTAGATGAGATACAAGACTGGTCCCAGCACGCTTCCCTGGGGAACACCAGCGTGGATTTCTCTCAGACCAGTTTTGTCGTTTCCATGTTTGACGAAGAAATGACGATTGGAAAGGTACGACTGTAGGAATTTGAAGTAGTTCACTGGAAGAACTAGTTTTATTTTATACAGGAGGCCTTCGTGCCAAACACGGTCGAATGCCTGTGAAATATCCAGAAAGGCGGCCGAGCAGAACTTTCTATTTTCAAAGGCGAAGTTTATCTTCTCAACTAGTCGGTGCACCTGTTCAATAGTCCCGTGTCCGCGGCGGAAACCGAATTGATGGTCTGGTATAAGGCTAGATTCCGAGATTTTTGGCATAAGTCTTCTAAGGAACAGGTGTTCGAGAATCTTCGAGGCGATTGGAAGAAGACTTATGGGCCGGAAGGATTTACATTCGTCAGCTTTTTTACCCGGTTTTAGGATCATGATGATCTCGGCAACTTTCCATTGCGGTGGGACAAATTCTCTATGGAGCACCGCATTGTAGAGGTATGTGATGTAAGTAATCGCCGAGGTCGGCAATTCTTTCATTATTTTTGCGGTGATTAGATCATAGCCTGGGGCCTTGTTAAGTTTCAGCTTGTTAATTGCGTGTTTGACTTCAGATTTGCTAAATTTGGTGATTGGTAAATCAAGTTGGTTAGTCTGATTAAGTAGCTCGGATACAGTAGCACTTTTCGTAGAGCCTGTGTCAGGATTTGGCAAGAACACAGTCCCAAGGTGTTTTGCAAACTCTTCAGCCTTTTGTGTATCGCTTTTAGCCCAGGAGTTATCATGTCTGCGCAAGGGAGGTTGATGAGTCGTAGGTCTTTTTAACTTTTTTGTTGCCTTCCAGAGGGAATAATTAGTAGCGGCTGTGGCTCCCAAATTCTGAAGGTACTGGCTGACACTATGGTTCTTATCTGCAGCGAGGATCTTCTTAAGATTTGCCGTAAGCTTGTTCAATTTGGTTTTGTCACTGGGGTGTTTAGTTTGTTGCCATTTTTTCCTAGCCTGCCTTTTCTGTTGGACCATTTCGTTGATAAATTTAGAGCTTATAGTAGCAACATTGGCACCACAGGAAGGTGGGGTAGCATTCCACGCCGCATTTTGAACTACTGTAGTAAATTTCTCAACAGCCAATATGATGTCATCCTCAGTTTTTAATGGTATCTGGCTGTCAAGATTGGTATCCACCGATGTTTGGAAAAGCTTCCAGTCAGTTTTCTGAGTGTGAAGTTTGCAAGGGATTTCCTTTTCAAAGATTTTACTATCTAGGGCCACTAAAACCGGAGTGTGGTCAGATGACAGGTCATAGCTAGATTTACAGCTTGTGCTAGTCTTCGGGAGGCCTTTTAGGATACAGAAGTCGACCAAATCTGGTCTTTTTTTTAGACTCGTAGGCCAAAAGGTCGGCTCTCCGGTTGACACAACTTGGAGTTGCAACTTTTGTACAGCTTTAGCTAGTTCACGACCCTTGGTAGATGTAGTGCGGGATCCCCAGTTTGTGTGCTTTGCATTGAAGTCTCCACCAACCAAGAATCTCGGGCCCAGAGAAGAAAAGAAGTCAGTATAGGCTTCACACTTGACTTTATGTTTGGGTGGAGTATAAAGGGCGGATATTGTTATTGGTCCAGTTTTATCTTCTATAACGATATTTGTGGCTTGTATGTGTTCCATGGCATAAGAACTTGTCTCATAATGTTTGAGTTTTTCTTTTATTAGTAAGGCTGAGCCAGCATGAGCGGTTCCATCAGGATGATCTGTGCGGTACAGTTTGTATTTCGGAATTCGGAAGAAGGTTTTGCTGGTAAAATGAGTTTCAGAAATCAATAATATGTCTATGTCATTGTTCTTTAGGAATAAATCCACTTCCAGTGGATGGTTTGACAGCCCGTTGGCGTTCCATATGCAAATCTTTAGTGGATCGAATTTTGATGCATTTTGGACGTGAGGCTAATAAGAAGATTTGTTATATTAGTCATTTGGTTCATAATTTGTTTAAACATATCCATAAATTGTTGCATTAGATTTGAATTAGTATTGTCATTTGATAATTGAATTTGTGGGGCCTTTGCAGGATCTTCTTGTTGAGTATTAGTTTGTTTAGCTGCATCTCTATACGACAGATGTTTCTTTTGTGGTCTAAGCGGGGAGCGCTCTCTTTTCCTTAAGGGTGGGAACTTCAGTTGTTGAAGTTCTTTAAAGATTGTGCATCCTTTGTAGTTTGCCGGATGGTTTCCATCGCAAAGGACACATTTGACGTCGTCAGATCTTCCCTTCCGTGGACATTCTGCAGAGTTATGATTTCCAGCGCATTTGATGCACTTTGGTTGTCTATGACAATAGGCTCTGGTATGCCCATACTGTTGGCAGTTTGCACATTGAGGGATAATTCTTTTCGGTCGAGGAGGCTCAATATTAACCCGGCAATTCAAAAGCATTTTAATGTCATAGATGTGTTTGTTGTTATTTTTTTGTTCAATTTCAACTATAAACATAGGTAGTGGCTGTTTTGATGTTCTTTGTTTAATATTCCAAATGTTAGTGACATGGTGGTCTAGATCTTTAAGAGCCTTTTCAATTTCTTCAGTGTCTGTGGAGTGATGTAGATTTTTAAGGACTACTTTGAATGATCGTTCTTGTTTTGGTTTGTAGGTGAAGAATTCCTCTTGTTTTGCCTCAAGTTCTTTGACGATAAGTTTGTAGGCTTCGGGGGTTTTAGGTTGTATTTTTACTTGATCAGTTTTAATAACTTTTAATTCATAGCTGTCCTTTGCCGTCGTATTAAGAAGTTCCATTAAGGGTTTTATGTTGGACACTTTATCCACAAAGATAGGAGGTGGTTTCGGTTGTCTTTCTCCTATATTAACTTGTGGGTCAAGATCATTCTCTTCGAGTGCAGAAAATGAGTTGGATGTCGAAATGGGTTGGCTGACCAAGTATTTATTAATTTTTGTTTGTTTCTGTCCTTGGGTCGATTCTGGGCTGCTTCTGGGGCGTTTTTTCCCGGCTACTTCCGTCCAGGGCTGTGATTGCTCATCAGAGTCATCATTTTCTTCGTCAGTAGAAATATTTCCTACTGCAGGAGGATTGTGGTTTTGGTTTGGTGTTTTATCTACTGTGTCGGTTTTATGACTGCTACGTGGTGTGAACAAGCTAGGATGGAATGCTTGTTGGACCATTTTTGGTCGGGAGGCGGTATTTTGTTTTCGTGAGTTATCTGTAGAGCGCGAAATTTCGCTCCCCCCAGAATACGAGGAGCTGCCTGAGCTGGGCTCAGGGAGGGATTCTCCAGCATCGCTGGTACCCTCCTGGGGTAATTGATTTTTAAATTTCGCTTCCATATTTTCCTTTTCTTTTTGACGAAATCGCTCATATCGGGAGCGACCACCTGTGGCGGCCTTCCGCGTCGCTCAGGTTTGTTTTTGTGTCAGGGTTGGCTCTCCTATCTGACTGGTTTTCACCTGGCATCATGACTGTCACCTTCCTCGAGGCGCGAGCGCCGCCGTTGACCCGCTAGGGGTTCATCCGCCGCCAACTCTTCTGCGTGCCCCAGCCAAGACCCGCAGCACTGCCCACGGCCTCTACTCTGAATATGTCAGAGAAGCCCGGGGCAGGGGTTTGATATCGGAGTGTCCTTCTCCGGCCTTGTGGTCCGCGGGAGGTATTTTATTTCCCTCCTACCCTATGGAGGTTCGACCCTCCATCGAGTACCCCCCTATCCGCCACCTGGGGACGCGTCCTGTAGGGAATCAGGCTACCCCTAGGATGTAGGGAATCAGGCTACCCCTAGGAAATCAGGCTACCCCTAGGAATCAGGCTACCCCTAGGAAATCAGGCTACAAATCATAATAGTGCCGAAGAGCGGGGTTGATTTAGTGGTAGATTCCTCGACTTTTATTCTAAAGGTCGTACTTTCGAATCCGGGCCGGACGTGCACCAATTTTTCTTACGATGTTTTCGTAACTAAATACTTACTAAATTTGTTGTTACTAATTTCAAAATACTTATGTTGTTATAGCGGCAACAGAAATACATCATCTGTAAAAAATTTAACTGTCTAGCTATCACGATTCATGAGATACAGCCTGGTGACAGACAGACTGGAGTCTTAGTAAAAGGTTTCCGTTTATAGGGTTCCGTACCTCAAACAAAATGTAAAAAAAGAACCCTTATTGGATCACTTTCTTGTCTGTCTGTCTGTACTGTCCGTGTGTCACCACCGATTTTCTCAGGAACGGGTGGACCTAGCAAGTTGACATTCATACCAGATACTGAGGTCTATGGTCCCTATTAGGTGTATAAAAATCAAGGTCCTGAGTCAACGCAATAAAAATATATAGACAAATTTACATTTTCGCGAAAACTTGTAAGTACCAAAATTTCAAGTACGAAATCTAAAAAGTTATTTAAGAGAATCATGAGTTTTCGATACGCGGCGCGAGTAGGTATTTTCAAAAATGACCCGTATCGTGCGATAGAGAGAGTTTAAGTTCGGACGTAATTGCCTTCATTTTGCTTTCAAATAATGTTGCGGGCCGTAACGTTTTTACCCCCTTTATCCTTCACAAAATGAAATAAATTTGGTCTCATTTAATTCACTGCATCTTATTCTAGGTTTATACGTTTTTCTTTTTTGGTAATTCAGTTTAGTCTATTAAAAAACAATTGAAACGCTCGATGAAGTTTTTAAGTCAAAAATATAGATTTTCAGATACTAACAAATTTTTATCATAGGCAATTTAATCTAAAAATCTTTAAAATAAAAACAGTTAAACCTAGTTATCCATTAGATGTAGAACATTTTCAAAAATTATCAAAATCGGGCTTCGTTTATGGGGGGGAAAACGTTACAGCTTTTTGTATGGAAATTTACAGCCTCACACTGGTCTTAAGTATTATATCCGTTATTAGGTCACCATAACACAAGCCATTTACCTCTCCTGCTTCAAAACGACGTCGTTCCCATTGACGGTGGCATACAAGAGCGGATACCCCGGCTTCTCACACCAGCCGTCCCACGCGTGGGCGTGGCCCGACTCCTCGCTGCCGTCTCGCTCTAACGCACGCCACAGGTCTCTGTTAGAGAGAGATAATAGATATTATATTTAGTTGAGTTTGAACTAAATATAATATCTTTTGGGAAAGACCCATTTTGGGCAAAAAAACATTTCGGGCAAAGAATATTTTAGGAAAAGATATTTTAAGACAGAGGCATTTTGGACAAAGTAAATTTCTGAAAATAGACATTTCATGAAAATAACAATTTTAGAAAGAGCTATTTTGGGCAAAATACATTTTGGGAAAAGATATTTTGGGAAAGGAAAGTCATAGGCAAAGAACATTTTCGGAAAGGAACATTTCGGGGAAAAGACATTTTGGGGAAATAACATTTTGGGAAAGCGCTATTTTGGGCTAAATACATTTTGGGAAAAGATATTTTGGGAAAGAACTATTTTGGACACTTTGAGCAAAGGAAATTTTGGACACTTTGAGCAAAGGAAATTTCGGAAAAGCAAAAGGGCAAAGGAAATTTTGGAAAAAAGGTCATTTTGGGAAAGAGCCAATTTTTTTTAAACAAACATTTTGGAAAGGGGAGTCGAATGTCCCTCAGTACACAAAGCGAGTTTAATTTCAAACTACCCACCTTGCATCAGCGCTGGCAAAGCGATGATCCTTCAAGAGCCTCGCGAGAGCAGCGCGCCCCGCGGCTTCTCCTGCCGCCTCGATCGCCATACTTACTATCGCTGCACCCTGTTTACATTAATCATATTTATTATCATTCACGCCATATATCCCCGATCCATCCACATATATCCCCGATCCATCCACATATATCCCCTATCCACGCCATATATCCCCTATCCATCCCCATATATGCCCTATTCACCCCATATATACCCTATTCACCCCATATATCCCCTATTCACCTCATATATGCCCTATTAACCCCATATATACCCTATTCACCCCATATATCCCCTATTCACCTCATATATGCCCTATTCACCCCATAAATCAACTATTCATACCCCATAAATTATGCCCTATTAATCCCCATGCATCAAGTGATTACCTTATGCAAAGACAACTCGTCAGCAGCAGATTCAATATCAGCTCGATCTAATCTTGGAGACGCGACGGCTCTTACTGAGTTACTTGAATCCAATCTGTAATCAAGTCAAACATTGAAACGATGCCATTGAGTTTCGTTGAGTTGAGTAGTTGTATAGTTAGTTAAGTTTCGTTGAGTTGAGTAACTTATCATTATTTAACTTATTTTATGCCGTTTATTTATAGATAGTAAATAAAAATATTGAAAAATGAACAAAGATAAGAAATAATTGAAATCCTACTAATATTATAAATGTGAAAGTTTGTGTGTGTGTATGTATGTTTGTTACTCCTTCACGCAAAAACTACTGGACCGATTGCGTTGAAACTCGGTATGTAGATAGCTGGAAACCTGGATTAACACATAGGCTACTTTTTATCCCGATATTCCCACGGGATCGGGACTTATGCGGGTGAAACCGCGGGGCGCAGCTAGTTACTAATAAAAATTATGGGAATAAGTTATAGTGATTGCTATGAGGATACATTGATTCATTGACACCTAAGCTACTTTTTATCCCGATATTTCCGTAGGATCGTGAGTTACGTCATTTATATACCGTACTAATAAAATACTGATACCAATCTCACCTCAAAGCAGGTAAAACATGGTCCAATAGCAACGCATCTTGTTGCCCTTCCTGTGGCTCCCCGGTGAAGGAAGGGGCCTTCTCGCCCAGCACTGATGTCAGAGCCTCCATTAGCCATTGGGAAGACCACCAGCGAGGTGATAGTAGACCACCGAACCACTGGGGGAGAATTAAAATAATAAATATTGCAGGACATTCCACACATCGCCATCTAGCCCCCAAGTTCAGTAACAACACTTGTCTTATGGGTGCTAGACAACGGATATACTACATAAATACATTTATTTTGTAAATACCACTACCAAATATAAAAGAAAGTCGCTTTCTTTGTCCCTATATCCCTATGTATGCTTAAATCTTTAAAACTACACAACGGATTTGGATGCGGTTTTTTTAATAGATAGAGTGATTCAAGAGGAAGGTTTATATGTATAATACATGCATAATATAGCCGTGCGAAGCCGGAGCGGGTCAGTAGTATATTTATAATACATAGAAACAACCAGACCATAGACAAATATCTAAGCATAAATATATGACTGAAGCGGGAATCGAACCCACTGTTATCGTTTAAGTTACCAACATTCTTGCAAATGTATGAGTAAAAGCAGAAATCTAGTACAAGTTGCTCACATGGACAATCTTTTCGCTATAATTAATAAATTCCAGGCAACCTTTGAATATAATCGGATTCCATATGACAAAAAGTCGGTTTACGAACGATAATTTTACGTGATAATGTCATAAGAAAACGATATTTTATTCTTTTTCTTTTATTTATTTTTTCCTTTTTATAAATCTTCTATTCGTCACTCGTCACCATAACACAAGCCCAGATGAGCAATATTATTATTAAATACTCTCATGTCATACTCTCATGACGCATGACGTCACACATCGAAAACGGGACGCGTCATGTTACCGGAACAAGACACTTTTGTGTGAATGCATGTGCTCCATCAATTTATCAAACGTTATAACGTCAATAATTTAAAAAGGAATAGTTTAATTAGTGAACTAACCTGCTGAGCCAGTAATCTGGCTAAAGTCTTCGTATCGGATAGCGTCGATGGAGTTAACGTGATCAGCCCCCAACCTTCTGAATATGGGTTCCCACCTTCTACTACCACGATGTCTGAAATACATATCGCTCATCTAAAATAACATAGACGCAATTGCAAAAAAGTCAAAAGTGAGATTTTAATGTTAAAAGTTTCGGTTACGGTGACCTATTTGTAGATACTTGTAATTGTACTTGTATACGGGCTTTTTTTCGTGATCAGACCCTTTTTAATTGGGTCCTTTTTGCGTGAGGATGGAGTAGGCTTGCCCAGCACCTACTACCCTCTCAGTTTAGTCGACCATGTCCAGAGTTGAGAACTTGTAAATACTTCTGGAGCCAACTAAGCCGCGGATTTCATCACGATGTTTTCCTTCACCGTAAGAGCAATGTCAATTAGCGCACATAATATTTTCTTAAGAAAAATTAATTGGTGCACGGCTGGCCTGGATTTGAACCCACGACTTTCAGAATGAAAGTCGAGGTATCCACTACTAAGCCAACACAGCTCATTTGTAGGTAAAAAGGGACTTAAAATTAGTTATTTCTTTGGGATTACAATATTATTTTTAAAGATAGCATTAAAATTGGTCTATCCATGTGGAACTGGAATTCCAATGGAAGACTAATTTCAAGTCCTACATGCTCCGGATTCCATCCACGTAGTGGTCGATGATCCACGCTAAAGGATATGTTCTTCTCGGCAGATTTCTGGCACGCCAGTATTGAATATCGATGCTATAAGTCCCGATCCCGTGGGAATATACTTATTAACTTATTCCGCCTGCCCCATTTTACCATCGGACGAGCAGGGAGACAGCAAGACGACACCGTTTTTTGATCCAAGTTCCTAAGACTCGAACTAAGCGGTTTGCATCCACTTTTATTGTGCGCACCGCAAAGTTATGGAACTCCTTGCCTGACTCCCTGTTCCCCACGAACTACAATCTAGCGATCTTCAAAGCGAGAGTGAATCGGTTCCTACTGGGTAAGCACGCTCCATCGTAGGCCATAATGATGCTTACCATCAGGCACATTATGGTCAAGTGCAAACCCATTCCTAATAAAAAAAAAAAAAAAAAAAAAGAATATCAAATTAAAAAGTAGCCTATAGCCTTCTTCGATAAATGGACTAAAAAATTTTTTTTCAATTCGAATCAGTAGTTCCAGAGATTAGCGCGTTCAAACAAACAAATCAGCTTTATAATATTAGTATAGATTATCTATATGTATGTTAGTCTGTATCTATTTTATATGGGTCTGTACTTATTTATAAGGCTGTTACTTGAAATAAATGATTTATTATTTATTATATGCTTCAAACTTGTAACTATCTAGCTCCGGCTCATGTTTTCTTCCGCGTAAGTCCCGATCTCGTGGGATGATCGGGATAAAAGGTAGCCTTTATGTTCATCCAAGTCTCTTGCTATCTACATACTGAGTTCAATTTAAATCGGTTCGGTAGCCTTTGCGTGAAGGAGTAAAAAACACACAGACTCTCACATTTATAATATTAAGTAGGATACGATTGACTTACCAAATTTAGGCAAAGGATACGATGTATTAAGTTCGTATGAGAACATTTGAATGGTTTTCTGAACCCACTCCAGAAGAGGACTGGAACAAAACGAATGAAAATAAAAAAAAACAGTCGTACCATATACATACACGTTAAGCGAACGCTCGGCCGAGCTATATGGGAGGCGGAGTGGGGGGTGTTAGGTTTTTTAGGTTTTATTTTCGTTACGGGATTTCTTGATTCGGTCGCCGCGCTCAAAGCCCGCGATAAAAGCTATGCAATAGCTTAAAAACTTACGACGACGCGGTCTAAGATGTAGCACGCGGTGTCTAGAAGATACCTATTCACTCGCAATTTGAAGACATATAGTGCGTATTTCCACAATGAATCTGCGTCGCGTATCAGTTAACCTGGTTGTTACATGGTAAAAGAATGGAGATGGCAAAATTAAATCGTGTGATTCTGGTGACCGAAACAAAAGGAACAAAATCAAAATCGGTTCAGTCCTTCGGGAGCTACGATGCCACACACATACACACAGACACGTCAAACTTATAACACCCCGTCGTTTTTGCGTTGGGAGCTAAAAAGACTGAGTATTCGTTGAGTGGAGTACTTGAGTACTTACTCGATGTTATCATTCAATATGGCTTGACGGTCGCTGTACAGACTGATCTCCGGACTGTCCTCCTCTTCAGTCACGTTGTAAACGACAGCTTTACGTTGGAGTCGACAGACTGACATCGCCACCATGTGAGGGGGCATGGGGGGTGAGGTTGCGAACTCATCTTGCAGCTGGAAACAATAATAAATTGTGTCATTAGCACGGAAACATGGGTTCCAAAGTGTGTCTTCAATCAAATACGCAAAAAATAATGGTACAGCTAGTTATAATATAAACATTTGAGGCTGATAATGCCTCAAACTTTTGACTTTTAAAAGTTACTGATGGTATTCTTCTTCTTCGTGTCAACGGCGTTAATATATTTCATTCACACAAAAATATGCTACGTCAACCGTATTATCTATTGCCCTGTTGAAATCGTCTGCAGAGCAGCTAACAGGGCAGAGAGAGCAGGCCGTTAAATGTGCGCCTTTATAGTTTAGCCAATTAATACCAGGGTAAGTATTTGTTTATTGTTTTTAATGTTTGTGATTTTCTTTTAGTTTCATTTGCTTTTGATTTTATTTGTATTTAATTGCCAAGTGATTCATTTTATTAGATTGAGAGGAAAGGTACCCGGCTCTCTCTCCATACAAACGTAGTTGACTGTTTCCTTCCTGGATAATGACACTAGCACGAATATTTTTGTCGCTTAAAGCCTATAACTAGCCCTATGTCTTGGTTTTTTTCGTATTCTAATTATCATAGAAAGTAAGAGATAAAAAAACAAAATATATATAAAAAATAAGACATAGTGGCATGTTCATGACAGTTATAGGCTTTAGGCAATATTTAAATGTGTGCTAGTGTCATTCATTATCAAGGGAGGAAACAGTCGACACGTTTGTATGGAGAGAGAGCCGGTACCCTGGCATCGTAAAGATCAAAAGGATTCCATATTTAACCGACTTCAAAAAAGAAGGAGGTTCTATGTTTACTCAAAGACGTCTGGACTGATTTGGAAAGTTCTTTTTTTGTTTGTAAGGGAATATCTCACAAGTGGTGAATATTGGATGAGGATCATACTTGCATCTCGAGGGTAATCATCAGTAAATTGATTAGTTTTCGATTTCCACCAGTAGAATTTATTAGACCATAATTAGTGATCCATTAATATATTTATTGATCACCAAACCCTTGCTTATATCATCATTAAATAAGCTTCCCGATCAATTAGATAACTTGAGTTTCGTTGAGTTGAGTACATGCTCAGTGAGTTGAGTTTTGTTGTGTTGAGTACATATTCAGAGAGCTGAGTTTCGTTCAGCTGACAAAATGTCTTACAAAACGTGATATGCGTTCAAAATCAATACTATACCTGGAAACTACATTTAAAGTAAATAAACTTACCAATCTATGTCCTAAATAAAAGCCAGCTTCTTCAGTTGCGACTATAGGCATATTGGTTAGCGATACGTGAAACCTGAAACGTTAACAAAATACATATATTCGGGCTAACAGTGTATGCTTAGTGGTAGATACCTCGACTTTCATTACTACAAAGGTCGGGGGTCAAGTTAATTTTATTAAAAAGTTGGAATCATGCGTATGGAATTACACTGAATCGTCTGAAAATTAGGTTAGGATGTGTGACTTAGGAACGCGCCCACCAATGAGAAGAAGGCATAAAAACTCATGGGTTTTTTTTGTGATCATGCTCACAAAGGTCAATATTACAAATATTTGAACGTATTATTTGAAATGGAACAATTAAAGTCACGTCCATGGATTCTTATCATTAGGGTAAGACGTAGTACCTACACAATTTATGCTTTATAAAATGTTTGAACCTGTTAATGGACATCTCTACATCTTTAGGTAACTTATTATAATACACACTGTGTTATTAATAGAGATCGGAAATTCGGGGGCTTAAATACACAAATTTGCTTTAACGAAAGAATAATATGGATATGCCTTTCAGTAGGTACCCGTACCCAGAACTCGATAATATATCAATTTCAAAAGGTGAGAGTCTGCTCACAGCTTTAGTACCAAAAAGTTTAAGAGATGGCGCTGGCGTATAATTACTTTTTGGTAGGTTTTCGTCAATTTGACAAGCGACGAATGGCGCTCTCTCAAACAATGCTCGGGAGCAGGATCATAAATCCCGGTGGTGAAATTTATTTACTAGTTACTAGTTGTCTCACTTACACTCAGATATTACTACTTATCAGTATTCTTGAAGTAAATTCAAATACGTGTCACAAAATAAGTAACATAGTAAATAACAAATATGTATTAGTCTGCGCACGAAACCCTCGGTGAGTGTGTCCTCGCACTTAACCGATTTATTTTTGTCACAATGTAACTACCTAGCAATAATTCGTCAATAATTTTATTTATTTACTAGCTGCGCCCCGCGGTTTCACCCGCGTAATAATTTTCTACGCAATTTTCGTAATATTTTCTTTCATAAGAACCTTCTCCTGACAATAACAAACACAACAAAAAAAGAATTGGCCAAATTGGTCCAGGCGTTGTTGAGTTATGCGCTTACCAACACATTTTGCGATTCATTTTTATATATAAGAAGATTTATTTTATTTTCATAGGAAAACATACAGTGATATACAACTAAAAATAATAAGAAAGATAAAGCAAAACACAATTTACACGTTTTCCCATATAATCCAATAATAACGTATTTATTCATTTGAAATAGGTAGTTTTACAAAAAGTAGAGGCATATCCATATTATTATTTCGTATGAATTTTTGTAAAGTTAAAGTATATTAGCCCCTGAATATCCGATCTCTAGTTATTAATTACGATCCGTTTATTTTCCGGAGCCTACTACCGGGCACGGTCAGGTCATTCTGATTTCTTAAGTATACTTTTTTCCCGTTTTTTTTCACGGGATCGACACTAACGCATCTAAAAACGCGAGGCGTAGCTAGTATATTTACCTGTCTCTAACAATAGTCAGTTTGAATGTTGCTCTGAAGTGAGGTTCGTCGAAGCATGGGAACACTGATCTGGCGTGTGTTAGCCAGAACCGGGACACTGCGCATCGACTGAAAAATATAAATAGTTATACAAACGTCAGCAGATAGGAGGAAGATCAGTGGCGTAGCGTGAGACAATGTCGCCCGGAGTAGAGGCATTATTTGCCGCCCTTTTCATGTCATACAATTAATAATGGTGGTGATTGTGAGAAGAAACTTAACGATATGAAAGAGTTGAGAAAAATATTTATTTCAAAACCAGACCTTCATCGATTCGTTGAATGGATAAAAAGTATTAAGCTATTGCATAGCTTTTATCGCGGGCTTTGAGCGCGGCGACCGAATCAAGAAATTCCGTAACGAAAATAAAACCTAACACCCTCGCCTCCTACCATGTAGCTCGGCCGAGCGTATTCGACTGTACGAGGCTCGTTTTATACCAAATTAAATAGGCCAATTAATATATTATTATAGCAACCTTAGACATTGTATTACTTTTTTTAGAAAATGACGAATCGATGGGGACTTTTAAAATTTAATTTTTAGTGGTATTCTGAACATTCGTTAATTTCCGCCCACCCCCCTGCGAATTATAGTAACCTTACCCCTTTTTTTGGACTTAAAGTTATTTTTGGCGAATTATACCTCGACCCCTAATTTTTGGCGATAAATCGAAGTAATTGTCCTTAATCAAAAACTAACAACAACTTACTGTCTATGAGTGCTAGTTAGGAAGAATCCACGTAATTTGTCATTCCTTTCCAATTTTGTAATGAATCTGAGGCTCAAAGTGTAATTATATTTCCGACGAAGTTTTTCCTGGAAAATAAAGAAATATCAGTTAAAAAAACATAATCCTCCTTTTGGTTTCGTCTCAGTCGGGTAAGAATTGTTAGTAACAAATAGGTGACTAAATAACATTTATTTCAAAAATTGGTATCGTTTACGAGGTTTTTGGGGTCATTTAAACTTAAGTTTAACTTTAGTTAGACTTTAATCTAGTTTGACCATGCCCGTGACTTTATGCAAAGTTAACCTTATGCTAGTAATTCATGTATGTTTTGTATGACACTGCTTATTAAATGGGCTCAGTAGCAACTGGACAGATTCGCAACTGAACAGATAAACAACTGGTCAAATTAGCAACTGAAAAGATTAATTTATTTCTGTCTTAAATATCCGATAGATCTATGTATTTTTGTAGTGAGTTTGTGTTTTCACGAACTTTATGCGTGTGTTTATGTGACCTTGCGTGACCTTATGTGTATGTTTGCCCTCATTGTGACATCGTCTATCTATATGTGGCCTTATGTGTCTATTTGTGACCTTATGCATCTTAATTATGTGACATTAAGTGACCTTGTGTGTTTTTATGTGACGTTGTGTATCTTTTTATGACCTTACTGTGTAGTCGTGTTTCTATATGTGGTCTTATAATGTGACATTAAGTTACCTTGTGTGTTTTTATGTGACCTTGTGTATCTATAAGTGACCTTATGTGACCTCTATGTAATATATTACCTTAAACTCAATATAAGTCTGTTCTGCCTGCGGATACTCGAGCACCTTAGCGACTTTAGGTCCGACCGTGCCTGAACGGAACAAGGCGCGTTCAGTGACGTTCATGTCGCGTACGTTCAGTACCACGAACGATGTGTCCCGGTCTACCTTGAGGTCTATTGATACTTCGCCTGGAATAAAAGATTTTTAAAAACCCTCATATTAGTGACAAAATAAAAAGAAAATAAACAAATTATTTATTATTTTCTTTTCTTTTCAAGCATTTTCTTTTATTCGCAACTGTGATAAAAAACGTCGTACGATACGCGTGTGGAATTGATCTTTGTATCTCGGCTTTGTAAACGCCCTCGCGTACCGCTCGCGCGTGTAAAACAGCCTATATGCAAAGATCAATTTTCCACACTTGTATCGCAATTTACGATTTCAGATTGACAAAAAGCAAGTATTTATTTATTGGCATGTTTTTAAGTAGTTTTTATAATTTCTTCAATGAAAATGCATATTCAATAGACTCATTTGGAGCTTAACATAATGTTTTTTTTTCGCGCGGTGCACACCAAAGCTCTTTTCATGCAACGCAACGCTTTAGAGGTTTGGTGTGAAGGCATTATTTGTTCACCGCAATGCACTCTATCGATGGGTATGGGTCTCAAAGTGCGCGCACTTTTGGCACTTTTTTTCTGCGCTTTAATCTTACCTCTAAGTTCTCCAGTAGTGAGATTCGGATGTAACCATAGGTTGTAATATTTCGGTACGACGAATGTTGGAAGGCGAGCTCCTCGCCAAGGGAACACGGCGCCATTCGACGCTATACGTTCCCTAAAAACGAAAAGAGATATTTAAAATAAGTATTGCTTGGAAAGGGATAAGTTAAAAAAATGTTTATGTGTCATATCCAGTCCATCAACTTATTCTTTAATGCCAGCTCTAATTATAGTTAATATGTATTAAGAAAGTATATGCATATATGTGTATGATTGATCTTAATTCTTACTTGTTAGCAGCTGCTTCGCTTGACGAGGCATCAGTTGGTGCTTGACCGTCCGTGAGCGTCTCTTCCGATGCGCATGGGCAATCTAAAACAAAACGACAATTAATTGACCCGTAGATATATGCTGGGGAACCATGGGTACCATAGCGCCAGCTGCAAAAATATAAATAAATATAAATATTGCAGGACGTCGTCTTCTAGCCAAAAGCTAAGTAACTACACTTGTGTTATGGGTGCTAGACAACGGATATACTAGTTATACACTTTTCTTTTGTAAATATAATATACTTATAATACACTAGCGACCCGCCCCGGCTTCGCACGGCTGTAATATGCATGTATTATATCTAAAAACCTTCCTCTTTAATCACTCTATCTATTAAAAAAACCGCATCAAAATCCGTTGCGTAGTTTTAAAGATCTAAGCATACAAAGGGAAATAGGGACATAGGAACGGCGAAAAGTGACTTTATTTTATACTATGTAGTGATAAAAACAACCAGACCACAGACAAATATCTACAAGCATAAATACTTGTCTGTGGCAGGAATTAAACCCGCAACCCTGTGTTTGGCAGTCAAAATGTCTAAAAAACACATAAAATGGCTGGCGGAGACTCGCCAACTCTCAGACTGGGCCACTCTAATTAGCTGAACAAGATTACAGCAAGGGGGCAACAGGAACGTGAGCGGCTAAAGGATGGAGAGCTAACTGGAGTTTAAACCATCATTCGAGGACTATTATGGCAACAGGGCACCTTGGGGCGAGGCTCTAGGGCCTAGGGGAAAGCCACGGTTCCTCATCTCCGGCTTGCTTTAGTTGGCTGGTCGGAGTGAACACTGACGAGGAAGCGGTCCCCCGCCTCTGGCTTGCCTTCACCGGCCGTCCAGAGTGGAGTCGCGACAGCAGAAATCCTCGAAGGATGGATGCCGAACGTCAGTGATTAGTTGGCCCGCTCGCTCGGACTACCAGTGATGGTTTAAATTCCAGTGAGACCTCTCCATGCTTAGCCACTCACGTTCCCCCTTGCTGTAATTTATTCGGCCAACAGGTGGCCCAGTCTGTGAGATGGCGAGTCTGCCTGCCATTTTTACGTGTTTGGACATTATTGCGGCAGGCGCCAAAGGTATTCATAGTTTCCCAGTATCCAGTTCACTACCATCCCATCGCAGTATAGCCGAAGTAGGTAGTTTTCTCCTGTACTTTATCCAAACCGGAGGGTGTTCTTCGCAGTATTTTATAATGCAGACAGTGATAATAGCCGGTTTGGTGGTGGAAAACATCGTGATTAAACCCGCGGCTTAGTGGTCTAAAGACGCATTGACGAGTTTTTTCCTCTGAACACAGTCGACTAAGCTAATAAAATAAATAAATAAATATTGCAGGACATTCCACACATCGCCATCTAGCCCCAAGCTAAGTAACTAGACTTGTGTTATGGGTGCTAGACAACGGATATACTTACTACTCAAGTACTTTTTTTTGTAAATTTACTTACAGACAAACAGACAAATATCTAAGCATAAATACATGTCTGAGGCGGGAATCGGACCCGCAACCCTGTGTTTGGCAGTCCGGCATGATGACCATTGTGCCAACTGGGTCGTCCAAACAAGTTAAGCTGCTGAACTAATTGGTTTCACTTACAAGGTGTTGGCGTAGCGTATACCACTATCAGAGCGCTGGCGAATATTGCTGAAAACACCAGCACTGTCAAGCAGAGAGCGCGGCGTTGTGAACAAACAGCTACTGGGGCGTCTCTGAGCTCGCGAGCTTCACGGGCTTTGTCCGTGTCTGGAGACAAACATAGAAAAACAAAAAAAACTTGAGAGGTGCCAGGGACACCCGGATGGAACGAAGGTCCTTTCGATTACCTAATTCGTGTTCCTTATCGCGAGTTGCGAGAGGGGGCTAGACGGAAAAAATTAAGACCAAAAGTTGTAACGATACCAGACCAAAAGTCGTCAATAATCGTCGCGACACTGTTCAATGCGAAATAGAAAAACGAAACGAAAATAACTGGCTTGCTTTCTATGAGAGAGAGAGACAGACAGAGAAACACGCTCACGCCGCACGGCTTACAACTATAGCAAAAATTGTCGTTACAACTTTTAGTCTTAAATTTTCCGGCTGGCCCCCTTTCGCAACACGCGATAAGGAATTATCTTTCCAAAAATGATAAAACTTTAATTATCTTAAAATTACATAGTTAGTTACATACAGGTCGACCTAATAAAAGCGTGTTAAAAAACTTTAAAACACGGACAGACAGACGGACAAGAAAGTATGATCTTATAAGAGTTAATTTTTTTACTTTTGAGGTACGGAACCCTAAAAACTGGTCAAGTGCGAGTCGGACTCACCCGAGAAAGGGTTCCGTACCATGATATTCTGTTTTTAATATTTATTTATAAAGCGGCAACAGAAATACATCATTTTAACTGTTTATAGCTATCACGGTTCATGAGATACAACCTGGTGACAGACAGACGAACAGACAGTGGAGTCTTGGTAATAGGGTCCCGCTTTTACCCTTTCAGTACGGAACCCTAATATAAAAAAAAATAGAATTATTCGTAACCTAACCCGAAATGGACCAGCAAGTATAAAATAGCTTCTTTCGGAGACTTATAAAACTAAAGACTTCTATATTTAACACACGGAAAAAAAAATTTTACTGTTTAAAACAGTTAGAAATTTTACAGTTGAAATAACGTATATTTCAGTTAGAATTACCTATTTCAGTCAGTACGTACTACTGTTTCAAAACAGTTACAAGTCAAACGGTAGTTTTAACTCATTCAACATTAGTTCTTACGTATTGAAACAGTAACTCTAACGGTTTTCCGTAATCAATAGCAAAACAGTAGAATGTAATGATTAAAATAGTTGTTTTCACTCACCGAAACCGTAGTTCTTACGTATTAAAACAGTAACTCTAACGGTTTACCGTAATCAATAGCAAAACAGTAGAATGTAATGATTAAAATAGTTGTTTTCACTCACTGAAACCGTAGTTCTTACGCATTGAAACAGTAACTCTAACGGTTTAGCGTAGTCAATAGCAAGACAGTAGAAGTTTTAATGATTAAAATAGTTGTTTTCACTCACCGAAACCGTAGTTCTTACGTATTGAAACAGTAACTCTAACGGTTTTCCGTAATCAATATCAAAACAGTAGAATGTAATGATTAATATAGTTGTTTTTACTCACCGAAACCGTAGTTCTTACGTATTGAAACAGTAACTCTAACGGTTTAGCGTAGTTAATAGCAAGACAGTAGAAGTTTTAATGATTACATAGTTGTTTTCACTCACCGAAACAGTAGTTCTTACATATTGAAACAGTAACTCTAACGGTTTACCGTAATCAATATCAAAACAGTAGAATTTAATGATTAGAAAAGTTATTTTTACTCACCGAAACAGTAGTTCTTACGTATTGACACAGTAACTCTAACGGTTTAGCGTAGTCAATAGCAAGACAGTAGAAGTTAATGATTACAATAGTTGTTTTCACTCACCGAAACAGTAGTTCTTACGTATTGAAACAGTAACTCTAACGGTTCACGGTAATCAATAGCAAAAAAGTAGAATTTAATGAATATAATAGTTGTTTTCACTTACCGAAACAGTAGTTCTTACGTATTTAAACAGTAAATCTAACGGTTTAGCGTAGTCAATAGCAAAACAGTAGAATTTAATGAATAGAACAGTTGTTTTCACTCACCGAAACAGTAGTTCTTATGTATTTAAACAGTAACTCTAACGGTTTAGCGTAGTCAATAGCAAAACAGTAGAAGTTAATGATTACAATAGTTGTTTTCACTCACCGAAACAGTAGTTCTTACGTATTGAAACAGTAACTCTAACGGTTTACCGTAATGAATAGCAAAACAGTAGAATTTAATGAATAGAACAGTCATTTTCACTCACCGAAACAGTAGTTCTTACGTATTGAAACAGTAACTCTAACGGTTTACCGTAATCAATAGCAAAACAGTAGAATTCAAAGATTACAATAGTTGTTTTCACTTACCGAAACAGTAGTTCTTACGTACTGAAACAGTAACTCTAACGGTTTAGCGTAGTCAATAGAAAAACAGTAGAATTTAATGAATAGAACAGTTGTTTTCACTCACCAAAACCGTAGCTCTTACGTATTGAAACAGTAACTCTAACGGTTTAGCGTAGTCAATAGCAAAACAATAGAAGCTAATGATTACTATAGTTGTTTTCACTCACCGTAACAGTACGTACGTACGTACGTCTTACGTATTGAAATAGTAGCTCTAACGGTTTACCGTTTACAAAACAGTAGAATTTATTGATTACAATAAGTAGGTAGGTACCTTGTTAGTTTTACTCACCGATTTTTTTCAATATGGGTTACATGCAGTGGATACTGATCCTTGTGTCCCATTGATAATTAATGGGACACAAGAATTCCGGGGAAGGTCATAGGATACTTTTTATCCCCGAAGTCATCCCTTAAGAGAGTGGAAGTTTCTATGGAAAAGCGATAACTAGGGACGTGCCTGATACAAAAATAATAGCAATTAAGTAGATTCTATAGCGATGAACGAGTTCCACGCGGACGACGAAGTCGATTATATTTAACTAGTTTTTGCTCGCGTCTTCGTCGTCCGCGTGGAACTCCACTCTTCCCCTACTGACAGACGAAAGCAAATCTTGCTAGAGTCGAAGCAGAGACGCTTCGCTCGCTCGGTTAATTAGAGGGCAGACTTGATCCTTTACGGGGACATACTTAATGAAAGCGTTTTGTTAAACTTTACATCAAAGTTACCAAGTGATCAAGTGTACCTACTCAGTTTCAATCAGCATACAAATCACCATGGTCACACAAAAAAAAATCACACATAAAGTGGGTAAAGTTCCATTCGTATTACGATTCGGGTACGATTCGTCGAAAGTCACCATATTAGAGCCTCTGATATATTGAACAGTAGCTGCGCCCCGCGGTTTCACCCGCGTAAGTCCCGATCCCGTTGGAATATCGGGATAAAAAGCAGCCTATGTGTTAATCCAGGTCTCTAGCTATCTAGATACCAAGTTTCATCGCAATCGGTCCAGTAGTTTTTGCGTGAAGGAGTAACAAACATACATACACACACACACACACACACACGAACTTTCACATTTATAATATTAGTAGGATAGGATAGGATAGGATTTGAAGCGCGGCGTTTTAGCCGCTTTGTATGAAGACGTAATAATTGCTATCAATCTATATCTATAGCGCTGCAGCGTTAAGCGCGCTGGCATGGCGAATCTAACGACATGCCACCAAAATCGGCGGCCCGCACGTTTGGTCTTAAAGTAACAAACAAACATACATACATAGACTGATAAAGACATTACCACTCTTTTGCGTCACGCAGTCGGATAAAATTGACTTGAAATTCTTTCAAATTAACCTATCGATTAGGATATCGATCGATTATGTTATTTACAATTTATTACCCCTGGTCTAGTCGACAAGTAGAAATATTGAAATGTGACGCCATTATCAACCTTAACAATTATTAAATAAAGGTTATAATTGTGTTTACCGAGAATAACGCCATCTATGGTAGATTCACCGAATTCGTTCATTAATTGAATCTAGTTTGTTGGTTGATTATAAAATGTCGTAAATACTTTGTAGTCAATGGTAACATAAACTTTATTGTAACGCATGAAGATATAAAATCAAATATATACGGTTTGTGTGATTTAGGTTAATTTTGAGCAACAAAAACAACCAATCAAACGAATTGTTTTTTAGTATGCAAAATATGATTATCCATTTAGATGTGTGAGTTTTGCGACATCGGTTCTGATACGAAATTTCACCCCTTCCTATTTCCGTGGGGAAACCCCCTTAAATAGGTATCTATTAGGTACTTTACTTTGTTTATGTCGTGTTTTGTTTCTTCCTGTGTTGTACAAATAAAGTAATCTATCTATCTATCTATTTATTTTATTTTGTTTTATGTATTTGTTGTTATAGTGAGCGGCCACAGAACCACATCATCTGTGAAAATTTCAACTGTCTAGCTATCACGGTTCGTGGGGTACAGCCTGGTGACAGACGGACAGACGGACAGATGAACAGACGGATGGAGAGACGGACTGACAGCGGAGTCTTAGTATAGGGTCCCGTTTTACCCTTCTGTAGGGAACCCTAAAAAATGTAGGTAGGTACAGTTGTAAATAAATTATCATAATTTTCCATTGAACTATCATGTCTCTGTAATTTTCCCACTTTGTAACAATATCACTGGTAGGTTACTACCACAAGGTAGGTAGGTACTTTGGAATTATAATAGTGTGAGAGTATTCTGAAATAAAAGCCTTTTTTAAGACATTATCATATACATACTTACATACCTATATTTATATTGCAAAGTTCTCAAAGTTATACCTACTAACTCGATATCAAAAACAGTAATTTTCACTGACCAAAACATTAACCGTTACTGACGTACACAAAAAATAAAATGGTGGGATTGGTCGGTTGATTTGGCATTGTGCCCAGTGTTGCCACCTTAGTGTCGTTGTCACTAGATTTGGTGACTTTTGGAGTTCGGGTGCGATTTTTTAGACAATGTTGACAATGTTTATTTTGTCTCTAAAACATAATTTAGTGACTTGATGACTTCTAGTGACAAAACCACATTGAGCACAATTTTAGTCTCATAGGACGAATTTACGTACAGTGCAGTTAAAAGTAGGAAAATCCTATGCAGTTAAATTAAGAAACTAGTTAATATGCCTGAAATATAGATAATAATATAACCTATCATTATGTATTCATATAAAAAATATATATATTTATATAAGTAGGTTTATGTAGTCTAACAGAAGTCAACTGTTGGCGAGATATTAGCTGTCAAAGTCGTAAAAAGTGTGTGTCCCCTCTAATTTCTAAGCTATGAAGTTTGACATTCTGAAAAAAATTGAGGTGGTGTACATTAATAAATACTTTCATTCAAAATTATTTTGAAGAAGGTAGGTCTAACGGTTTTTGAATAATGACTGAAAAACTACCTTGCCCAACAAAAGGACTTAAGCGGCGTGAGTTTGCTACGAAGATACGACCTTTTTTATTGGATAATGGTTTTAAATGTGAACTAGTAGTTGTCGGTACGGAACCCTTCATTGTGCGTGATCCGACACGCATAATGCAGGTACTTGAAAATACGAATATACAAAAAAAAAACCGGTCAAGTGCGAGTCGGACTCGCGCACGAAGGGTTCCGTACCATTATCTATAAAAATCATGTCTGTTGTATGGGAGCCCCCTTAAATATTTATTTTATTTTGTTTTTAGTATTCGTTGTTATAGCGGCAACAGAAATAAATCATCTGTGAAAATTTCAACTGTCTATCTAATACGGTTAACGAGATACAGCCTGGTGACAGACGGACGGACGGACGGACAGACGGACAGCGGAATAAATATTACATCATATCATAATATTATATCTAAATATTATATCAAATAAACGATTTATTAAATATTAATAAATCATTTAATTTTATGTGTAGAAATATTTTTTTGTTTCTTAGAATAATCTTTAATAAATGATTAGTTAACTAATAATAAATATCTATTTGAGCATGCTCGTTATTAAACTATTTCTTTAATATCAAGTTCCATTTGCTGCTTTTTGCTTTCGTGAGGTTGGCCACCCTGTGCCCAGCCCCCCCGCCCCGCAGCGCAGCCGCAGCCAAACCAAACCGTCCATTTGTTAATCGCGCAAGGCGTGCATCGGTTGAATTGAATTTTAATTTCTCCAGTCAAGTGCAGATAATTATTATCTTTGAAGTGCAGTGAAATTAAAGCTTTCCTTACGGAAGTTACGGAAAATGAGGTAAGTAAATAGTGTTTTTATCTTAGTTAAAAATTGAGTTCCATTATCTTTCATGAAAGCGTCTAGTTGTGTGGGAAGTCCATTTTTAAGGAACCTATGAAAATATTTATCAACTATTATAGTCAAAATACTAATTAATGTTAACTTTTTGTTATGAAACCGTTTCGATAAACGAAAGTTTTAACATAGCTGCACTGCAGAGTTCTGAATTTCCCCTTATTTATATGTACGTGTCGTAAGTAGGTAAATGCGTTTTTGGGCAAGTCCAAACATGTGTTTGTCACATTGTTGTATCTCGTAGAGTTTTTAGGAGATTGAAGTAGTTTTTCACCATTAATTAGATATTATTGATATAGGTATATTAGATTAACAAAAGCGAAGGACGAAATGTATAGTTGATTTGTATTTTTTGCAGTTCATGTAACGAAGCAAGTGAACTGTTAAAAACATGGGCACTCGACCAATACTATGTAGAGACATTTCTTGGTAAGTAAGTTATTTTTAAGTCCGCGGCCTTCAAATTTTGACTAAAAAAGTAAATAAAGTGTCCCCCTGCCCTAAATGATCACGTGATTTCTGGATGGAGCCCTTAGCTAGCCTTAATTGCATTATTTTTTCGATTTTTCTAGAAAACGAAGTGGACATAACTGCATTGCCTTTCTTGGTTATTGACCAAATCAAACAGTTGATTCCACATAATATTGGCAACCAGGCGAAATTTAAAAATATTCTTTTTGATTGGAAATCTACTCAGCTGCAAATACTTGAAAATCCGCACAGTTCCCAGGTAATCTAACGGCTCCACTACACAATCGTCTGTAATCGCCGATTGTGTAGTGCAGCCATAAAAGTCATTATTGTCTGGTAGGTATTAGACCGTGGGCCAGCAACAGGTCTCGGTGTACTAATATTATAAAGCTATACTATACTAAAGCTATACTAATATCATAAAGCTGAATAGTTTGTTTGTTTGTTTGAACGCGCTAATCTCAGACACTACTGGTTCGAATTAAAAAAATATTTTTGTGTTGGATAGTCCATTTATCGAGGAAGGCTTTAAGCTATATAACATCACGCTGCGACCACGGTATCGAGGCTTATGCAGGTGAAACCGCAGGGCACAGCTAGTTAGCGAATAAAATTCGTCTGCCGGTTGTAGAGCGGTGTAATGACCGTCTGCCAGTCGCTTGAACATTTCCTCTCGCATGAAATTTTGTCAGAAATTGGTAAAGTTTTATCTTTTTCTTTTATATAACAACATATTGTAATTTGAAGACATTTTTATACCATATGTTTGTTCTCTTGTACTGTTACAGAACGAGTATTCCCGGCAGAAAATAGCTCTATTTATTACACTAAAGGACCTGCGGGGTTCGGGCGAGCCCATGGCCGGCTGTTTGACGCTGTAACGAATTTGAAGACCAAGTATCGCCGAAATAAAGTATACCAGCCAAGGGCGCGTCGTTCCTTAGAAAAAAAGTTTACTCCAACAACAGCATCAGTGCACGCTACAACTAACAAAAGGAAGGTGCTAGTTAGCGACGACCCTTACACTATACCTCTGCGAGCGAAGCGGAGCCAGATTCAAAGAACACTGAAATAGAAGAATGCTTCGACAGGCTCCATTCGTCTGCAGACAATTATACTCTTTGTGATGAAAAGTGGGCCATAACAAGGAAACGGCGCCAGAAGTCTGTCTTGTCAGAAGACTCATATTCATACCTCCAGGAATTTCCCTGCTTAAAACGATCTCGGGGATATCTTTGGTAAGTTTACCAAAATTATTTATTTATTTATCGTAGGTATGGCAGTCTACAAAATAATATTAAAACTTTTGTAAAAGTAACACAACCATTTCCAAGCATGTTTCAGAAAATATCTTATGAGCCTCACTCTAGATAGTAGGGTAAAAGACCGGAACCCCGATTGTTGACAGTTTGGGCAGTGTCCCCCTGTCGGCTGGTCGGCTGGTAGCTAGTCCTTTATTTTATACAGGATGGAACAGAACGAGGGATAAATAAAAAATACTTTTGTAACTATTTAAGTTAAATAAAGTTAAATTATATTGTAAATCATTAGAATATTGTGTAAAAAAAATATTACCATCATTTATTTTAATACTTATTTATAATAGTCAGAAGTGTCACACCCCTACAGCTTCAACATTGTTGTTTAATTATTTATTTACATTTTAGAGTGCACACACTTATTATAAAATAATGTTGAAACAAGTTACATGATGCTTTTAAATTGATGTCTTTAGGCTATAACATAGTTTATTTGACAAAAGTATAAATAGTATTTAGGCTAACCAATCCTCTGTTTGCAGGAAAGTCCTTCGTTCTGTTCCACCCAGTATTTTTTAGTGTTTCATATATTTATACAAAATAGGGAAATGACATGTAAAACTTGCTTAATACAAACATATCTACTGTTTGAAGATGTGAAAACACTGAGAACTTATTTTAATTTTTTTTCCAGCTTGTGGCAGACTTTCACAAATGGTATAATGGCAATGAACATGCCTTCGAAAACAAATTTCCATTATTGAAAAAGAAGTTAATACCTAACATTATTTGAAAAAGTTTTAAACATAAGTACATTTGTAAAGGAACTTAAGGAGCTTGCAAAAAGTAAGTGTTTTTACCTCAAACTATGACTAGCTTATCGCCTTCTTCGTGATGGATCCCTCTATTAATACTCCACGACTTATGGGAACCGGATAGCTACCATACACTTACTGCAGTCTGTGGGATGCATGTCTTATAATGTACATTTCTTTTGTTATAGATCCTGAACAAGAAACAAGCAATCTAGCTGCACTTCTTATGATTCCGCATCTTCTAGGATCAAATCAGGAAGACGAAATGTTCTACGGCCGAAGTAGGGTCATGTAACGTACCTAGGGACGTTTTCTACAACTTCAACTTTGAATAAACCTATCTCTGTATGTAATTAAGGTATTTAGCTGGGAGTTATTTTATTTTGTAGCGCATATCAATCTGTAACGACTGGGTTTGTTACCAAAGCTTTAGTGTTGCCAGATTATTTTTTAAGAAAAAAAATGTAAGATTTGTGGTTTTGTCCAAAGGTACGTTACATGTTTGTACCTTGGGACACCCCGAACGATTGATCTAATGTACGAAATAGCTACGGTTAATAAAAACAAATCCAATTTTATAAAATACAGGGTGTATTTTATAAAATAGGATTTGTATTTCCTAACCAAGTGAAATAAGTAGAATTCGTTTCTAGCACTCGGCGGCCGCTACCGCGGCACCGCTCGCTCGGCTCGTGCAGCATATTATTATAAAGACCCATCCGGAACACCCCCTACCCAGAACCGACATGGATAGGTTAGGTTTATGTTAGAACTGCGACCACAACGCACGAGCCGAGCGAGCGAAGCGAGCGGTGCCGCGGGAGCGGCCGGCGAGTGCTAGAAGCGAATTCTACCCATTTTACTTGGTTAGGGAGCGTGTATTTTATAAGTTTGATTTTTTTTAAACCGTAGGTGAAAAATCATAGATGAATAATTAATTGTAGTTAAATAAACCGTAGGTGAATTGATTGTAGTTAAATTAACCGTAGGTGTTTCGTCCATTAGGTATTTTAAACAGTAGGTATTATGACTGTCGTTATTTCGAACATAGTTATAATGAACATAGTTAAATTAACCGTAGTTGTTTCGTACATTAGGTATTTCGTTCATTAGTTATTACAAAAATATGTGAAACAACCATTAGGTATTTTAAACAGTAGGTATTATGATCGTAGTTATTTCGAACATAGTTATATCTAACTTAGTTATTATAATATGTAACCATCGAGATGATCTCTATTCGAGATTCATAAAATGACTCTACCATTCCATACAATCTCACGATAGATTATGCATCTCGCTCGGACCCCCTGAATTGAGTTGATAAACGTTTCAACAAAAAAATAATGTTACATGATGAAAAATGTATGAGTGTTATATAAACACTACCGACTAAATTATTGATATTACAAATAAATGTTAGAAATGAAGAAAAAAAAAAGAAATGTAAAATAATCTTTAAAATATATCGTTAATATCCGTTTTTTTTCATTTCATGTCATGACATCATGTCATACGTGTCAAATTTTTACGAAAAGTATGTAAATAATGATTAAGTTTCATCAATAAATAATGTTTAATTTGTAACACCATACTTGTGTATGTTTCTTAACAGTTCCTCAACAATAACAACACCTGCAGTCCAGCTGCAGTTGCTGCTACTGTTGGGCAACAGTAACAGCTACTGTTCGGTATGTAGTTGCATCTGTTCCACTACAGTAAGAGTTAATGTAGTGTCTTTCTGATTGGCGACAGTTGCTACTACTGTTTGCGAACAGTAGCAGCTACTGTTCGGTATGTACTTGCTACTGTTCCACAACAGTAGCTCTTACTGTAGTGGAACAGTAGCAAATACGTACCGAACAGTAGCTGCTACTGTTCCCAAACAGTAGTAGCAACTGTAGACATCAGTAAGGTCTACTGTTGTGGAACAGTAGCAACTACGTACCGAACAGTAGCTGCTACTGTTCCCAAACAGTAGTAGCAACTGTACACATCAGTAAGGTCTACTGTTGTGAAACAGTAGCAACTACGTACCGAACAGTAGCTGCTACTGTTCCCAAACAGTAGTAGCAACTGTACACATCAGTAAGGTCTACTGTTGTGGAACAGTAGCAACTACGTACCGAACAGTAGCTGCTACTGTTCCCAAACAGTAGTAGCAACTGTAGACATCAGTAAGGTCTACTGTTGTGGAACAGTAGCAACTACGTACCGAACAGTAGCTGCTACTGTTCCCAAACAGTAGTAGCAACTGTAGACATCAGTAAGGTCTACTGTTGTGGAACAGTAGCAACTACGTACCGAACAGTAGCTGCTACTGTTCCCAAACAGTAGTAGCAACTGTAGACATCAGTAAGGTCTACTGTTGTGGAACAGTAGCAACTACGTACCGAACAGTAGCTGCTACTGTTCCCAAACAGTAGTAGCAACTGTACACATCAGTAAGGTCTACTGTTGTGGAACAGTAGCAACTACGTACCGAACAGTAGCTGCTACTGTTCCCAAACAGTAGTAGCAACTGTAGACATCAGTAAGGTCTACTGTTGTGGAACAGTAGCAACTACGTACCGAACAGTAGCTGCTACTGTTCCCAAACAGTAGTAGCAACTGTAGACATCAGTAAGGTCTACTGTTGTGGAACAGTAGCAACTACGTACCGAACAGTAGCTGCTACTGTTCCCAAACAGTAGTAGCAACTGTACACATCAGTAAGGTCTACTGTTGTGGAACAGTAGCAACTACGTACCGAACAGTAAGCTGCTACTGTTCCCAAACAGTAGTAGCAACTGTAGACATCAGTAAGGTCTACTGTTGTGGAACAGTAGCAACTACGTACCGAACAGTAGCTGCTACTGTTCCCAAACAGTAGTAGCAACTGTAGACATCAGTAAGGTCTACTGTTGTGGAACAGTAGCAATTAATGTTTCTCTTAACTGTTATCCTTAACTGTTTTCTTTAACTGTTTCCATAACTGTTATCTTTAACTGTTTTCCTTAACTGTTTCCCTTTACTGATTTATTCAGTTAAATTCACTGTATTTAGTTACTGTTTCCATTAACTGTTTTCTTTTACTGTTTTCCTTTACTGATTTATTCAGTTAAACTCACTGTCTTTAGTTACTGTTTCCATTAACTGTTTTTATTAACTGTTTTCTTTTACTGTTTTCCTTTACTGATTTATTCAGTTAAATTCAAGCAATTGCTTCAACTGTTTTATTTTTTACTGTTTCTCTTAACTGACTATTCAGTAAAATCAACTGTTTTACCCTTACTGTTTTATTACAGTTAAAATAACTGATTTTTACAGTTGGCTCCATTTTAACTGATTTTTTCAGTTAGGCTTACTGATTTTTCAGTAGTATTCACTGATTATTTTTTTCAGTGCACCTGTCAGTTGAAAACGATTCTCCCTAGGGCTGCAAAGCACTAATTTCAACCCGCTCAGGCAACTTCAGATATACTTTCCGAGCATGAGTAATGAAACATACATTAATGTATCGTCCTGTCAGACCGGAATTGGAATTTTTTACACATGCATCTTGCATTTATTTATTTATTATTAAAACTATATTACAGCACCATTACAGCTAAGCGACACGATGAAGTAACTAACAAAAAGAAAATAAAACATCAATATTACATTGTTTCCAAGGACCTATGTTCCGGCTGTTCGCTCAGAACATAGGGATGAAATGATAAACTGCTTTTTTATGATAGAAATAATATTATATTGATATAGCGACCCGCCCCGGCTTCGCACGGCTATATTATGCATGTATTATACATATAAACCTTCCTCTTGAATCACTCTATCTATTAAAAAAACAACATCAAAATCCGTTGCGTAGTTTTAAAGATTTAAGCGTACAAAGGGAAATAGGGACAGAGAAAGCGACTTTGTTTTATACTATGTAGTGATATGTGGTACACGTCGATAATAATTGATACAGATAGGAGTGAGCGCGACGCGACCGTGCATGATACACTGCTACACTCTCTTAAATTACAACATTATATTAAATGGAAAATGAATGTGCCGACAATACAAAACTGTACGGTGCTAACCCATACAACCTTTATGCCACCTCTGTGAATTTCGGCATACTAGTAATAACTTGAGGAGAGTTCCTCACGGCCATGACTATTGTAACATAGTCGAAACGTCGAGGTAAGAGAAATAAAGATAAAAATACGATATTATGACCCGGGAAAATAATTACTATGAATACAAATCGTGTGATTTTAAAATGGTTATTTTCGGCATACTATTATAAAAAATAGCAATTTCTATTGCTACATTTATGGCTAGAATAGCTCGAACCATCTCATCTGCCCCCTGATTCACAAACTGTCGGAAGGCAACCGAAACGAAAAAAAGTTTGTTGCTCTTTCACTCCCGCGACTTTTGACGTGTTGCCATCCTTGTCTTTTCAGTTTTATTCGTTTCGGTAGCCTTCCGATGGTTAGTGAACCATCACATCTGATGGTGTCGCGACGACGTTGTAACTTCACTTACCAGCTAAAAAAGCGACGTCGTCCAAGTCTTGATCAACCATGTTACGCCACGCCGCTGCTGGACAAAATAACATGAAATTTAAGAAACAAAAAGTAATTAATTTTATTTGTAACCAAAATGAAAATGTCGAAATAACGGCCGACCAAAACTATTTTTTTATACACACACACGAATAGTAGAATTATTTAGATAAAGAGTTTTTGGAGTTTAATGGAGTTTACTCTTTAAGAATCGATTTTCATATATAAGGCGCCCAGTATGAGAAAAATGTGAGCAGTAAAATCTACTGATGAATGACCTCGTTACGTTTTTGGTGCGCAACCTATTCTGCGCACCTTTCACTTTTCAATCGTATACTTGTGTTTAACCGACATATTGTATGTATTGTATATATGAACATGTGTGCTTTGTGAAGTAAACTCCAATCGTGCGTCGGAGCTGACACACACACTTTTTTTTTTCAGTTTTGTGCGACCTCCGACTTGATGGAGGACGGCTTAGGTCGCGGGAAGTCGTTGGACGCGGAGGACATGCGTCAGGTCGCTGTGGAAGTCTTTGGTGGAGGCATATGTTCAGCAGTGGACGTGTTGTGGCTGATATGATAATGATGATGATGATTTACCTTTAGCCGAGCCGTTCCTATCGGCCTTGTATTTCCCAATGGGCTCCATCTGGATACCGTCCATCTCACTCCCGACGACTCATCACGATGTCTACCTGATCACACATACATACCTTTAGCCGAGCCGTTCCTATCGGCCTTGTATTTCCCAATGGGCTCCATCTGGATACCGTCCATCTCACTCCCGACGACTCATCACGATGTCTACCTGATCACACATACATACCTTTAGCCGAGCCGTTCCTATCGGCCTTGTATTTCCCAATGGGCTCCATCTGGATACCGTCCATCTCACTCCCGACGACTCATCACGATGTCTACCTGATCACACATACATACCTTTAGCCGAGCCGTTCCTATCGGCCTTGTATTTCCCAATGGGCTCCATCTGGATACCGTCCATCTCACTCCCGACGACTCATCACGATGTCTACCTGATCACACATACATACCTTTAGCCGAGCCGTTCCTATCGGCCTTGTATTTCCCAATGGGCTCCATCTGGATACCGTCCATCTCACTCCCGACGACTCATCACGATGTCTACCTGATCACACATACATACCTTTAGCCGAGCCGTTCCTATCGGCCTTGTATTTCCCAATGGGCTCCATCTGGATACCGTCCATCTCACTCCCGACGACTCATCACGATGTCTACCTGATCACACATACATACCTTTAGCCGAGCCGTTCCTATCGGCCTTGTATTTCCCAATGGGCTCCATCTGGATACCGTCCATCTCACTCCCGACGACTCATCACGATGTCTACCTGATCACACATACATTAAATAATCAGTACATTGAGAAAAAATTATAAAAAAAACCGGCCAAGTGCGAGTCGGACTCGCGTACGAAGGGTTCCACACCATCTGTTTTTAGTATTTGTTGTTATAGCGACAACAGAAATACATCATCTGTGAAAATTTCAACTGTCTAGCTATCACGGTTCATGAGATACAGCCTGGTGACAGACAGACGAATAGTGGAGTCTTAGTAAAATGGTCCCGTTTCTACCCTTTACGTACGAATAGCGAATTGTACGAAACCCTAAAAAAATGCAATATCAGTTCTCCAAGCTGAATCCACAAAAATCAAGATCTGAATGGCCAGAAGGACCAATGGCAGTTAAAAGGAGAAAATAAATTTGAACAAAAATAAACCAAGTTTACAATTTTTTTGGTTTTTTTGGCACCTATAATAAACTCTGCCAAAAGACTAGAGAGTTACTTACAAAAACCAAACGTAACGCTTACGTCACGCTATTTTGCCGGCTAAAAAATCAGTCATAAAGCGTATAAAAAGTTCTAACGACAAAAGAGAAAAATTAAAAAGTAAAACAAAAAACCAGGTATGCCTCCGGGAAAATATAAAGGCCATTTTTTCCCTCGTTTTATCACAAACAGTGACTTTGAAAGCCACCTGTTTTGATTGCTTGCGTTGTGGTAGTTAACGCACCCTGTTCCACCCCCATTCGAAGGGTTGGAAGAGTGCGTGCGTTAATGCAACCTGCAGTTGCCAGGGGCGGATTAAGACTGGACGGGTGAGGGGGAAATTTATGACATGAATGGTCGTGTCGGATATATTAGTTCCTAATTCTTAATTTTCCACGTGTAAAAATTTTCAAATAAATATCGGGACGAATTCCTCTTTATGAATAGTGTTAATTTTTCGTATGAGTACCTATCTTTTTTAGGGTCCCGTACTTCGAAAGGAAAAAACGGAACCCTTATATAGATGATAGGTCAGAGTATGGTCACCATCACACCCGCCTGATGGCAAGTGACGATCTAAGATCGGTCTAAGATGTAGCGGACGCCCCTAGAAGTTACCTATTCACTCGCGACTTGAAGGCCCCCAAATTGTACACGTCAGGAAAGACAGAGGCAGGCAACCGATTCCATTCCCTTGCGGTACGAATAAGGAAGAAGCAAAACTTAGTGCGGACGTCTGGTATTTCCACCATGAATCGGTGCCGTAGGTAAATAATTTTCCTAATTATGATAAAGTCCGAATTATTTTTTCATAGATGAACCACAGTTGAACATATAATAATTGGATTGCTTAGTTTTCTTCTTAAGAAACATACGTCTACTAGAATACTAGATATAAGTACTTCCCATTAAGTTTTTTTTTGACGTGACAACGTTTTATAAATTGGTTTGCCGGGTGACACTTCAAGAAACTGCGTTACGCTCCGCTGACGTTATGCGCTCACAATGAGAGCGAGTGAGAGGCACGCGGGCATGGTTAGCCCGCCTAAGAGCGAGAGAGACAGACATAAAAAGTGAAAGGCACGCGTCCCTTCCACTCTAGCACAGTTGTTGTCACATAAAACTTTCGCCCGTATACCGACTTTACAGGCAACCAGTTTTTTTAATATAATATGTCGTTTTATTATTTATTTAATCCTCTCTTTCGGAGTCGCTATCGGGTAAAAATGGGGTAAACTTTGTTTCTCTATGGGTAAAATGTATCAGGGCCCGCCCGCTCTAACATTTCCTTATTACATTCCTGTGCCCTGTTCAAGGCTTACACCCTCGTTTAGTTTTTTAGTTTAGCACGCTTCCCTCCTGCCCCATTAAGGGGCTTTAAAAATCCTTGCAAAAACAAAGCCGTTTCAACATGAAAGCCATGTTGTTAAAACTTTTATGAAGTTTTATACCTACAGGCATTTTTTGTTTGACCTTTTTTTAAAATACCTACTCTGGTCTGGTTGGTTTTTTTTATTAACCGGAAGAGAATTTGTTTTAAAATTACAACTTTTAAAATTCGTTTTAATTTTGCCGCCAAGTGAAGAACAATAAAAACTTGGTTTAAATAAAAGATAATCGGGATGTATGAGGGACGCAGCAGTAGCGGAGTTCATCTTACGTCAAATCGACACAATTCCCTACCTACCTTCTAAAATTAGGTTAGACTAGCTACTTCCTTTTTCCTTGCATCCGTACATTATCTATGACCCTATTTATGACGTTACCTTTGTTTATTGCAAATGACTAAGGGTTCAGAAGGACGCTTATGATCGATTTTAAAAGAAAATTTAGTACGGAAGGTATCTACCTACCTACAAATAAAAAAACTTGCCAAGTGCGAGTCGGACACGCGCACAAAGGGTTCCGTAGAATTATGTTCTGTTTTTAGTACTTATGTTGTTATAGCGGCAACAGAAATACATATTTAGTGAAAATTTAAATTGTCTAGCTATCTAAGTTCATGAGATACAGCCTGGTGACAGACAGAGAGACAGACAGTGGAGTCGTAATAGGGTTCCGTTTTACCCTTTGGATACAGTACTCTAAAAACACGAAAATCGAATGGCCATTTTGAAAACTCCATTTCCTATCTGATTGGAAACGGAAGTCACTTCAATCGGAAATTGGCAATTTTGTTTTCGTTCAGAAACATGTAATTTGCAGTTTGCTAACTCGGTTTGCTAACGAATCCTATTTATATCATACTAGCTGCGCCCCACAGGTTCATCCGCGTTCGATTTAATCTTTTATACCTACTATGTTTGACAATAACGAACACAAAAAAAGAATCATTCAATTTGCGTACATTACGGCGGTTAATTTTTAAGCTATTGCATAGCTTTTATCGCGGGCTTTGGACGCCGCGACCGAATCAAGAAATTGCGTAACGAAAATAAAACCTAACACCCCCCATTTCGCCTACCACGTAGCTCGGCCAAGTGTTCGCCTAACGTGTATGTATATGGTACGACTGTACGAAGCTCGCACGATGCAATAGCTTTACCGCGGCAGTCCCCGAGTGCCACACGTTTTTCTATTTAAAGACATATCGCATCATCACTATCACTATCACTACATAGTATAAAATAAAGTCACTTTTCGCTGTCCCTATTTCCCTTTGTATGCTTAGATCTTTAAAACTACGCAACGGATTTTGATGCGGTTTTTTTTTAATAGATAGAGTGATTCAAGAGGAAGGTTTATATGTATATAACATGCATAATATAGCCGTGCGGAAGTCGGGACGGGTCGCTAGTTTATTTACATTTCTATTCGTGGAACTAATACAAAATACGCTTATTTATAACTAGCTCTTACCCGTGACTTCGTACGCGTGATAGTTTTGTTTTAATATGAGAGAATCAAAAATCACTCTATCCAATTTGGTGAAAACATCATGAAAATCGAAGCAGTAGTTTTTGAGTTTATAGCGAATAGACAGACAGACGCGGCAGAGGACTTTGTTTTTTAATATGTAGTGATTAATCTAATACAAATTAGAAGCTATGCAACGTGCAATTTTTACGGTGTTTCTATTTCAATAAAGATTAGAAGTTCCTTGTTAATAAAAACTGACTAAAGAGGTTGGTTTTCAAAAATAAAATTAAAAATTAACATGGACCTACCTTGTAGCTTCTCACAATATTATTGCATGCGGGAGAAAAACGGGTCACACGTGGCAGGTAGGTAATCATCTCTTTGATGATCAATTAACCTTAGAATATATTAGTACCTACGAACCTTTGGAATTTTCTGTTGAAAAGGGACAAATGGCATCCAAAAATGGAAACGGGATCAATTAAATTTGGGGCTCGAAAATTTATTTATAGAATTTTCAGGCGTTGATGCAGGGTTGTTAATTTTCAAACCATTTGAAAAGATAAGAAAAATGTAGATAGATGCTTTATTTCTATAAAAGAAAACACGCCTGCATATTATTGCAACAACGCCACAATTGCGTATTTTCTTCTCTCACCTATGATGAAGGCGTATTAAAGCAACGAATAAAATAATTTAGCACTATACCTACTTAGTTCTTAGAAGCATACTAGATCTTCGTTAAATTAAGCGTTTTATGTACCTACCTTCTCAATTTTATGGCAAACTCATCAAGAGACCTTACCGGGAACTCTTAATTAAAAATTATCCATAAAATGTTATCTACCAAAACCATCAAAATACATCAATTTACAACACAAAATGCTTAAAATACTTACTTTTAACATTCAATTTTCACCTTAAACACACAATTATTAAAACCAAACAATTATTTTCCACTGTTTTTCCACGGAAACACGCAAAAAGCGGGAACCGAGCGATCCAACACAGCGTCACTTAACGTGTGGGGAAAAATCGATTTTCTACCCTCTGTGAGGGAAAGAGACGGGCGATTTTATTGCCATTTTGAATGAGAGAGACGAAAGATGGAAGCTAAGGGTGGATGCCATTTTGCAGGGTCGCCTTTTCCGGCTTACTATTTGTTTGTTTTGGGGTAAGAGTTCATTTTTATTTGATAATCGTTTTATTTAGTAAGTAGGTAAGTACTAGTTTTTACTCAAGACTTCTTCAGCGTGGCAGTGGATTTTTTCAAAATCTTTTCTTGATGGATGTTTGCGTTAAAACAGCTATCTGTGTGTCAAATTTTAAGCCAGAACCGTCCATTCAGCGCTTATAATTTTATATTTATAGATTTACTAGCTAGCAATCTGCAAAGCACTTCTTTAAACAGTGAAGTGACATGTCCCGAAATTTGATGCAAAAAACCTTGAATATCGTCAAAATGTGGAATATAAAATGCCATTTCTAAATCAAACTATTAATTATTGTCCCTGATCTTCATCGTATAGGTATTTCTTAATTCTCTTATAACTCAACGTTTCGACTATGGTACAATTATCATGGCCTCACGACATCCCCGGGAAAATAAAAGCTAAGAATAAAATAAAAAATGAATTTTCCAAATCAGTCCAGGCGTTTTCGAGTAATCGGCGAACATACATAAAAATATACGCGACGAATTGAGAACCTCCTCCTTTTTTGAAGTCGGTTAAACTCGTGGAAGTTTATAAAGTGTATAGTTAAGGTACATCTAGATAATTTGTAAAAGAGTAAGAACATACATAATAAAATTAAACCAAGGACAATCTTATTTTTAATTATCTTAAAAAGAACATTCTCAATTCGTCGCGTAAGTATAATAAAATAATGTTAATATTGAGAGCGGTGTTGGCTGAGTGGTAGATGCCTCGACTTTCATACGACAAATAAGGGTTACGTTCTTGACCTGTATGTACTTATGTATTTTCATCTGTTCTCACCTAGCTTCAAATCTACTTACTAGTGTTTTCGAGAAACCTTGGTAGGGGCTTCGTTAAATCCATGTTAAATCTCATGAGTGCATCCCGCAAGCAAGTAGAGTAGTAGGGAGTGTATTTGTATGTGTAAGTACCAGCAATGTTGCCAGCCCTACAGTTTAAACTGTAAATTTACAGTTTTTTAGTAATCCTCCGATCATAATTCTGTAAACCCATTTGACGTGTAGGTATGTGTGACACTGACACGGTCAAATAATTTCATTTTTGGTAATCTGATGACGGTCTTCGGAGTGATTAGCACATTTAGCAAAATAGCTCTCCAAAAAAACGTAAATTGCTAATATTTAAATGCCTATTGCCTACCAATGGAATCGGCTCTTTAACGGGTATATTTACCTATATTTTTGCTGTATTAAGATTAGTGTTTTTGCTTGTTTGTCTTGTACCTAATCTATTTTCTACACGTTATTATTTTTGTAAAGCTGTTGGTTTTCCATATATAAATAAAATAAATAAACTAGTAGGTAAGGATTGATTAAGCACTTGAAATATTCATGTCATTAATAAATCTTAAAAGATTATAAAACTTGAAAAATTGTTTGGAGATAACCAG
The DNA here is from genome assembly GCA_907269075.1 of Idaea aversata. Lineage (NCBI taxonomy): Eukaryota > Metazoa > Arthropoda > Insecta > Lepidoptera > Geometridae > Idaea > Idaea aversata. Next base: position 2,991,450 of record OU026083.1, read on the forward strand.
TAGCCACCTTTTGGTCTCTTTTTGGGAGAAGTAGGTAACCTTCCAATCAATCATCAAACATAGTTTTACCGTTATAAAGTAAAGTAATACAGAATAAGAAAAGATTTATATCACACATCTGAAGAAACAATAGCATAACTTACCTACATTTAGTGAATTTTACAGGAGCAAGGTTTAAAGGTTTCAGGGGTTCTTAAATATAGAAATTGGTTTATTTTACGTTCTTTTGCGTTTTCTATCCACAGGGCGTAATAATATTACAACGAGACTGGCGACTTCTATCGAAAACTATACGAACAACCGCTGTGCCGTTTTGTCACACGATAGCACTCGATAGATTATGCATATATGAACACTTAGAACATAAATAGCATTTTTAGTAAATGAGCCATTGTTTCTCCAGATGTGCGGTACCTACATATTTACTATCAATATAACAATATGAACACAATCACAATATCCCGATATTCCCATGGAACACGGATGACACCGTGACACACTGCTAGTAATTAATATTACAGTTTTCTAAACCTTTTTTAATCATTTTTACAGTTTTACAATAAGATGGTGCTGGCAACATTAAGTACTTAGGTGTTCACCGGGCATAGTCTAGTTAACCTAGGTACTACATAGGCCTGAAAATAACTAGGTTGGAAGTTATTACGTTCGTTCACACGTTGCTTTTGCTTTTAAAATAGGTCAGAACAGTAGGGGGTTACTAGAAAAAACAAAATAATAATGTCATAATGTGTAACTTAGGGAATCGAGAACCGGACTTATTTGAGAACCGGGATTTCCCGGGATTTTCGGGATTTTGTGTAAGGCTTTGTAAGATGCTAAGTAAAAAAGTTAAGTAATATTTTTTTTAATTACAATCTTTATTCGTTTTAATTTATAACTGAAACAGTTGTTATCAACATAATTAATTTAGATAATAGGAATAAAGTGTACAAATTACATTAATTTAGCTTTCTTAATTGTGTATCACACGAAATACTATAATAATATGTTTCCCGAAAATCCCGGTTCTTAGGTTCTTAATTCCCGGTTCTTTTGCTGATCAAAGCACCGGGAAATCCCGGGATTTTGGGAACCGGGATTTCCCGGTTCTATACCCTATATGTAACCGATAGGGAAGATGTACCTATGTACCTAGCTAATCTAAACTATTTGTTAGAGTGTTGGCAATTTTCACATGAATCAAGATTATTTATTGAAAAACTACATAAGATGCCAAATTATAGTAGGTAGGTATCAAAAGTTTGTCCATCCCGGACATACAATAATGAGTTACTTAAGTAACTTAATTTATAGTAAACTAGCGACCCTCCCCGGCTTCGCACGGCTATATTATGCATGTATTATACATATAAACCTTCCTCTTAATACACTCTATCTATTAAAAAAACGCATCAAAGTCCGTTGCGTAGGTAGTTTTAAAGATTTAAGCATACATAGGGATATAGATAGGGACAGAGAAAGGGACTTTGTTTTATACTCTGTAGTGATAGTGATACAAAACAATATAGGTAAGTACCTATATTGAGCTGCCATATCAAGCTCATGTATCTAGTAAAATATGTAATGAAACTAAATGAATTGACTAAAATTTGAATAATATAACGGGAAACTTTACAATCAAAATAATAATTGGAAACCCATGTGAAGTACATACCTACATATAAATCAAAATATTCTATAATACTATAGAAAGTTTTAGAGATCAACCATTTATTATACGTTCGAATAGCGGAGACAAATGTACCTTTTTCATACACAACAATGGGGTTGGATTAGCTATATTCGTTAGAATAGTGTCGCCAGGTCGACTTGACGGATGAGGCGAACTCCATCGTGGTGTGATCGTGGTCACATTTTTTCATGAATTGCGATCCACTGGTTGTATGAAAAAAAAAAGAAGCTAAACCCATTGAACTATTAATACTAGCGTACTAGCGTATTTTTACATGTCTCTGGCTAAACCACATGATCACTATCACTATCACTACATCGCACATCTGGAAGAACAATGGCACAACTTACATTTAGTGTATTTTACAGGAGCAAGGTTTAAAGGTTTAAGGGGGTTTATTTTAAGGTCTTTTGTGTTTTCTACCCATAGGACATATATTTCAAAATATATTACGATACATTTTATTTGTTTTGGTTTTGTGTAATTATCTAAAAATGTGCATAAACTAAGAAGAGTACTACAGTTGTGCCATTGTTTTTTTATTATGCCATTGTTTTATTGTAATTATGACTTAAAAATGACTTAAAAGAACTGTGACTGAAAAAATTATACGAGAACAACGGCACATTTGACGCTAAATGTGTCATTGTTTCAATATATTTGAAACTATACTTGACAAATGTGTCATTGTAGCACTGTGTGGTATAGCAAATATGTCGTTGTTCTTTTAACCCTTCGATCAAATTTTTACCCGTCTGAACAAATTAGTTAGGCGTCCCGACACAACTGACCAATGAGCCGTTGTTGCACGGGGAAGTGGGGGTAAATCCAATAATATTACAACGACACTAGCGACTTCTGTCGAAAACTATACGAACAACCGTTGTGCCGTTTTGTCACATAGATAATGCATTTTTGAACACTTAGAACAAAAAAAGTCATTTTCGCATTTTTGGTAGATGTTGCCATTGCCATTGTTCTTCCAGATGTGCGACATAGTATAAAACAAAGTCGCTTTCTCTGTCCCTTCTCGGTCCCTATGTCCCTTTGCCCTATGTATGCTCAAATCTTTAAAACTAAGCAACGGATTTTGATGCGGTTTTTTTAATAGATAAAGTGATTCAAGATGAAGGTTTTTATGTATAATATATGCATAATATAGCCGTGCGAAGCCGGAGCGGGTCGCTAGTAACTAATAAAGGATGCTAAACCATAATAACAACTTCTAGATAAGCCCTTGGACACAACAGGCATAGTAACTTAAAATGCCTCGGTGAATCTTGAGAGCCATACCTATTAATAGAAGGCATTTTGGCGAACAAATAATGCCTTTGCACTAGATCGCTAAAGCGTCTCGGAAATGGGATATTTAACAAAACGTGTTCTCCTATGATTTTCCAAAAATGTGCGGTGCCCTCTATCGATAGGCACCTATTATGGGTCACGAAATGCACCGCACATTTTCGGAAAATCATAGAACAACACATTTTGTTAATTTTAATGTTTCCGAGACGCTTTAGGGTTCGGTGTGAAGACATTATTTGTTCAATGTAATGCCCTCTATCGATTGTCATGGTTGGATTTTCATTGAAATGCACCGCGCAAAAAAATATCACTATGCCAAGCTCCCCTAATAAATTTTAATGTCCGGACCTCTAGGTGTCTCCGAGTTAAAACTCCCGCTTTTTATTTTCAGTCGATTTTTGAACGAAACTTTGACTGTTGTATGTCAAGTGTCATTGTTCATTGCAATAAAATATTTTCATCTGTGCGCTGTGCGCGTCAATTTGTTTTGGTTGCGGAGCGACGGCAAACACGTTGTTGTTTTGTCGATTTTATCAACCATTCTCGTGAAAAACTAACTGGTAATCCTTCTAAAATGGCTGTAAGTAACTATTTTCTTAATAAAACGGTTAAACTTACATTATTAACCGTGAAAACTATCGGCGTCCAACATAACCTTCATTTTGCAATTGCGCTGTTTCATCTTTGATATTGCACATTTTATTCGACCAATCGTACCTAAAACTACCTCAAAACAACTTGATATTACTTGTTTTTCCCAAACTTTACAGTAAAAACGTCATTTAAATCATTTTTTTACTAAATTAAAATTGGAATTAATTTTATTTTGCAGTCTAGATTTTTTTTCTCTGAGTAAAAAGGCTACGAGACATATACAACCAGTCCTTTACAGCTTACTTTATTTTTTCTTTTCAGTCGCTTGCAGCGGCTCAGGTCCAGGAAGTGCGTTCCATAACGCGCATTGAGCGTATCGGAGCCCATTCTCATATCAGGGGCTTAGGTTTGGACGATGCTTTGGAGCCCCGAGCAGTGTCTCAAGGCATGGTCGGACAGAAGATGGCGCGAAAAGCTGCCGGTGTCATCTTACAGATGATTAAAGAAGGTATGATATGCTAATAAACTAGCCCTATGTTTTTACCTGCATTAGTTTGTTGATAATGAAGAATGTTGGTATGCCAAATCGGTTGAAAGTTTGTTACAGTAAAGCTTATATGTGTACAAATACACTTGTTTTTGTTGTAGTCAAAACACCTATTAGTTTTGATTTTACAGGTGATTAAGCTTACGTGACCGCATGTGACGTCACTTTATATCTCTTCGCTTAGTAACGCATCTAGTACTCGATCCAACTAATTGACGTATTAAAGTAATTCTTTTACCTATATTTTTTATTTTTGACAAAGAATATAGAGAGCTAATTTTCAAAATTAGTTAATTGCTCGATTTCATTGTAAAGTATGCCACAATCTTCCCGGAAAATCAAGCTAGCGAATAGTGAAAACATAATTTCTATAGGTTCAGTAGTAAGAATGGTGTTTACCTAGTGGTAGATACCTCGACTTTATTACTGAAGGTCACGGGTGCGAATTCCAGTTGGCCGTGAATGAATTTTTCTTACGAAAAATGTATTTTCACAAATTGACATTGCTCTTACGGTCATCATGCATGATGAAATCCGCGGCTTAGTTTTCTCCAGGTTAGACAGCTTTTTTTCCGCAATTAGACCCTTCTTAATTGGGTCCTTTTTGCGTGAGGATGGAGTAGGCTTGCCCAGCACCTACTACCCTCTCGGCTTAGTCAACCATTTCCAGAGGAGAGAACTTGTCAATACTTCTGGAGCCAACTAAGGCGCGGGTTTCATCACGATGTTTTCCTTCACCGTAAGAGCAATTTCAATTAGCGCACATTTTTTCTATAAATACATTGGTGCACGGCCGGCCTGGATTCGAACCCACGACCTTCAAAATGAAAGTTGAGGTATCTACCACTAAGCCAACACCGCTTTTACCGCTCTCTCTCTCCGCGAGTAATTTAGTGGCTAAAATACTCGCTACTGCCCAAAAACCGTTTGCACTTTGCTCGAGTACAGTTTACAAGTGAGTGTTGTATTGCAAGATAAACATCCTACAAAACAATGCAACGATGAAGCGGCAACTAATCAACTCGACAAATTCGAGAGGTTCGGACTTGTTTAGCCGGTGAGCCAGTGGGAAGGGACGCGTGAGGGGAGGGCTGCTACTCGCCACTCGCCTAATCAAAATAGAATAAAATGGATAGACTTTACTAAATTACTTACTAACCTACTCGACTAAATTTTGACGTGATAACGTTTTATAAATTGGTGAACACCTGCCAGTTCAAAAAAGTGTGACGTCACACGTCGTTACTGGAACGCCTCATCGACCCCCACCGCCACCGCCGCCGCCCGCGCCCCGCGCCCACCGGCCCATGTATTCTGTCTCTGAGCCAACGATACTTTGATAGTTGACAAGGTAACTATAGCAACGTTTTATCGTTGCCATGGTTACCATCAATGTTTTCTTATGACGTTATCACGGAAAATTATCGTCCGGAAACAGACTTTACAGACAACCATTTTTTTGGTGTTCGGACACATTTAGCTACTAAATGACTCGCTACTCGACTAAAATACTAGCCTAATGCGAACTAGGCTTAAGTTGATGTAACTTCATGAGTAGAGTAGAGAAGGCTTAAAGTTTTAATTTTGGCAGGTAAAATAGCAGGCCGAGCTGTATTGCTAGCCGGCCAGCCTGGTACGGGGAAGACTGCTATCGCTATGGGACTTGCTCAGGCACTTGGACCTGATACACCATTCACAAGCATGGCAGGTATGTAACCACACTGGCTATCAAGCAGCGGGCCGATTATGCAGCGCGTCTTGACTGCGTTTGCGTCTTAACCATAGATTTCGTATTGCCCTAATTTCTTAAGACGCACATGTCACGCAAACCTAAACGTAGCGCGCTCGCCGTATCACGCTAAATTTTGACGTGACATAAATGACAAATTAATTGTCACCTAGTAGTACAGGTCCTTAACTTAAAATACGGTCCCATCAGTACGGGTCCTTAACTTCTTTTTTTTTTTTAATGGCTGATTGCTGACATAAAGGCGCAATTCTGCCAATGTCAAGTGAATCGAGGAAAAAAACTACAGCAATGAGAGTGGACGGTATGATGTTTTGGACGGTACATAAGATTCCCTTGTGCAGAATAATTTTGACTAAACAAAAAGGGACAACACAAAATAAATATCTAAATATTTAAGTAAAAATAATATACAAACCTAATGAAGAACCTAAAAATACGGTACTGTTCGCGCCTGATACGATGACAAAAGAAAATAGGGATTAATTTTTTTATTTATGTATACAGGGTTATTGGAAATTAATTGACACGGCGTTAAGGGCTTCTTCTGTGCACCTTAACGATCAACTTTTGTTCTACGACTTTTGGAAATTCATTATAAAAATATTCCATACAAAAATAAAAAATTCAATTCAACAGTTCAAATAATACTCAACTCTACGTCTACGGCACAGAATCAATTATAGTGGGTATGGTGCCGATCGCGCGCGCGGACTTGCCGCATAGACATAGAAAATTACCAGACAGTACGAGAAACACTTAAATATTTTTTTTGGGATATGTATTAAGTTTCGACAAAAGTCGTAGAACAAAAGTTGTTTGTTAAGGTGCACAGAAGAAGCCCTTAACGCCGTGTCAATTAATTTCCAATAACCCTGTATAGATTACTATTTAAATGTTTCACTTGTTTCAGGATCTGAAATCTACTCCTTAGAAATGAGTAAAACGGAAGCTCTAACGCAAGCCATCAGGAAATCTATTGGCATAAGAATCAAGTATGTTTATATTATCTATTATTTTTAAGACATACCACAGTCATAAGTGGAGAGATAAATTGGACTCAAGAGCAGTGTTGGCTTAGTGGTAGATACTTCGACTTTCATTCTGAAGGTCGTGGGATCAAACCGGGATTTTTCTTAAGAAAAATTTATGTGCGCTAATTGACATTGCTCTTACGGTGACGGAAAACATCGTGGTGAAACCCGCGGCTTAGTTGGCTCCAGAAGTGTTGACAAGTTTTCTCCTCTGGACATGGTCGACTAAGCCGAGAGGGAAGTAGGTGCTGGGCAAGCCTACTCCATCCTCACGCAAAAAGGACACAATTAAAAAGGGTCTAATTGCAGAAAACAGCCCGTACACAAGTACAAATTGGACTCATACAAGAATGACTCTGAGCTCTTCTGTCTTGGACCAGGGTGGGCCTGGAAAGAAGGAAGGAGGCCTTCTTTCTTTCATTCAAATAGGAGTTCAATTTTCCAACATTATAACAGTTAAAGGTCGGTGCAGCCACAAAATGAGGACAGGTTGGTTGTTACACGTGCGTCTTCCTACCTTCACTCGCGTCCCTCGAAGGTCCCCGTTTATTTGGTGGTGTTTGAGTGACGAGCGTATAGGTATCTTCTAGACACCGCGTGCTACATCTTAGACCGTATCGTTTACTTGTATACAGTCTGTTTTGTCCAGAGGAGAGAACTAGTCAATACTTTTGGAACCAACTAAGCAGCGGGTTTCATCACGATGTTTTCCTTCACCGTAAGAGCAATGTCAATTAGCGCACATACATTTTTGGTCAGTAAATTTCATTGGTGCACGGCCGGCCCGGATTAGAACCCACGACCTTCAGAATGAAAGTCGAGGTATCTACCACTAAGCCAACACCGCTCTTACGCTTAGTTTATTATATACTAGCGACCCGCCCCGGCTTCACACGGCTATATTATGCATGTATGTATTTATTATACATAAAAACCTTCTTCTTGAATCACTCTATCTATTAAAAAAAACCGCATCAAAATCCGTTGCGTAGTTTTAAAGATTTAAGCATACAAAGGAATATAGGGACAGAGAAAGCGACTTTGTTTTATACTATGTAGTAAAAAAATCTGTAAAATTTTAACCCGACTATTTGATAACAGTCAGTCAGGACTTTAAATTTTACATTTCTTTTACAGGGAAGAATCTGAAATAATAGAAGGCGAAGTGGTTGAGATAGTGGTAGAACGATGCGCAGGCGGCGGAGGCGCTCGCGTCGGCAGGTTGACGCTGAAGACGAGCGATATGGAGACCAATTACGATATGGGAGCTAAGATGGCGGACGCTCTGTTAAAGGAGAAGGTAACACAAGCTCAACTATGTCACTCTAGGGGTTGTCACCATTGAATTTTTACTTTATCTCTAGCTAAAAATTAGCGTTAGTTAAGCACTTTCTATCAGTACAGTCACATTACCAATTAGCTGAACGCCACGTGACCCAGAGCTCATTCGCATATCTGTAAAAATATAGTATTTACCTCTTATTGTTTCTTATTTGTGTGAATACTATGTCGTGTGGTTGTATATAAACTATATTATTATATTCTATTTTGTTATTTTTTTTTTATATTACATATTGTATTGTATAGTATTATGTTTAAAAAAAACCGAATCAGGTAACATTACTTTACAACCTTACAGATTTGCGAGTGAGCTCTAGGTCACGTGGGATTCAGGTAATTGGTAATGTGACTGTACATCTATACATATAAAATGCTTTGTCCTGACTAACTGACAGATCAACGCACAGCCTAAACTGTTGATCCTAAAGACCTGAAACTTGGAGGGTGTGTTCTTTGTATGACGTAGGCATCCGATAAGAAAGAATTTTCAGGGCAAAGTTTGTATTCGACACGTCATTCCTTGGTCCTACGCGGACAAAATCGCGGGCAAAAGCTAGTTTCAAAATAATACCATTACGTGATTATTTTTGCACTACATAATCTACAAATAAATTGGGAGAAAACTAAACGGTTCAAGTATCATAAAGCTACTGAGACAGACGGAACCATTTCAAAACTCCCTGCCATTTGACAACGCGTATGCTTGTGGGTTCAATTCCCACCTCTAACAAATATTTAAAGATATTTGTTTCTGATGTAAGTGTTTCTGAATGTATATAAGTAGTATATCCGTTGTCTAGCACCCAAAACACAAGTCTATGTACTTAGCTTGGGGTTTAGTTTTAATATTGTTTCTTTTATTTGAAGGTACAAGCCGGCGATGTGATAACTATCGATAAAGCTACGGGCAAAATTAATAAGTTGGGAAGAAGTTTCGCTCGAGCTAGAGATTACGATGCCACAGGTAAATAATTAGAGGATTATTTATTTATTTATTTACTAGCGACCCGCCCCGGCTTCGCACGGCTATATTATACATAATATAAACCTTCCTCTTGAATCACTCTATCTATTAAAAAAACCGCATCAAAATCCGTTGCGTAGTTTTAAAGATTTAAGCATACAAAGGGATATAGGGACAGAGAAAGCGACTTTGTTTTATACTATGTAGTGATAAGGTAACACACTTATACTAAGAATAAAGAAAAACATTACCGAACGTTTGAAAATATGTAATGGATTTTGACGTGACAACGTTTTATAAATTGGTTTGCCGGGTGACACTTCAAGAAACTGCGTTACGCTCCGCTGACGTTATGCGCTCACAATGAGAGCGAGTGAGAGGCACGCGGGCATGGTTAGCCCGCCGAAGAGCGAGAGAGACAGACATAAAAAGTGAAAGGCACGCGTCCCTTCCACTCGAGCACAGTTGTTGTCACGTAAAACTTTCGCCCGTATACCGACTTTACAGGCAACCAGTTTTTTTATTTGTTAACTAGCTGCGCCCCGCGGTTTCACCCGCGTAATAATTTTCTACGCAATTTCCTTAATATTTTCTTTCATAAGAACCTTCTCCTGACAATAACAAACACAATAAAAAAAGAATTGGCCAAATTGGTCCAGGCGTTGTTGAGTTATGCGCTTACCAACACATTTTACGATTCATTTTTATACTATAGATATTACAAGCGTAGTTAGCCTAGAGCGGTGTTGGCCTAGTGGTAGATACGTAGACTTTCACTGTGAAGGTCGTGGGTTCGAACCCCGGCACCGACGGATCTTAACGAAAAACTTATAAATATTGCAGGAGAATCCACACATCGCCATCTAGCCCCAAGCTAAGTAACTAGACTTGTGTTATGGGTGCTAGACAACGGATATACTACTTATATACTTTTCTTTTTTAAATATATACTTAATATATATACAGACACCCAGACCACAGACAAATATCTAAGCATAAATACATGTCTGTGTTTGGCAGTCCGGCATGGTGACCATTGTGCCAACTGGGTCGTCATATACATACAGACACCCAGATTTATATGGGCTAATAAACATTGCTGTTACGGTGAAGGATAACATCGTGATGAAACCCGCTTCTTAGTTGACTCCAGACAAGTTCTTTCCAACTACTTGTAAAAAACAACCCGTATACAAGTACAAACTTAGCTTACCAGATGGCTGTTAAAAAAAAACTCAGCTCGTCAGACAGTTAATCTATTTATCTATTTACTAGCGACCCGCCCCGGCTTCGCACGGCTATATTATGCATGTATTATACATTTAAACCTTCGTCTTGAATCACTCTATCTATTAAAAAAAACCGCATCAAAATCCGTTGCGTAGTTTTAAAGATTTAAGCGTACAAAGGGATATAGGGACAGAGAAAGCGACTTTGTTTTATACTATGTAGTGATAGTGATTTATTATAGTCAATTAAAACGATACAATACCATTTATATTAATTGACTTAGACAAAATAAAATTTGATCACGCTAACATGCATACCTCTCACAAAACTTGAAACACACTGACAATATCGATCTCCACTCATCCGCAAACAGAAGGCCAATTCTCGTAAATAATATTGTTTAAATTACATTTCAATATCATTTCGATTGCATTTCGATTGCAAAAGATACCTTCGAAGTCGATTTTTTTACAAAAAGCTAACTTTGAGGGTGTTTTGAGCTACTTTGAGGGTATTATTTGTGATCGAAATGATATTGAAATGTCATCATCATCATCATCAGCCGGTGTCAGTCCACTGCTGGACGTAGGCCTCTCCCAAGATACGCCACTGAGCCCGATCTTCGGCTCTTCTTCTCCATTCACTGCCCACCGCTTTGCGTATATCGTCACTCCACCTGGTCACAGGGCGTCCTACACTACGTTTGCCAATTCGCGGTCTCCACTCCAAGACAAGTTTACCCCAACGATTATCAGTCCTGCGGCAGATATGACCAGCCCACTGCCACTTCAGTTTGCTAATCCGTTGAGCTATGTCGATCACTTTAGTTCTCTGGCGAATTACTTCGTTCCGGATTCGATCCCGCAGAGAAACACCGAGCATAGCTCTCTCCATAGCTCGCTGAGCGACTTTAAATTTGTGGACTAGTCTAGCTGTGAGTGTCCACGTCTCAGCTCCGTAAGTCATCACAGGTAGGACGCACTGATTAAAGACTTTTGTCTTTAAGCACTGCGGATATTGAAATGTAATTTGAACAATTTATTTACGAGAATTGGCCTTCTGCTGATCACATTCAGGTTCCGAATCCAGGAGAGCGTTAATAGCGGTTAGTTAAACAGTTGCCAAACTGGATTTGCTACAATTTTCACCTCGTTCCAGGTCAGCAAGCCCGCTTCGTTCAGTGTCCAGAAGGTGAACTACAGAAACGCAAGGAAGTGGTACATACGGTTACTCTTCACGAAGTTGATGTTATTAACTCTAGGACACATGGGTTTCTGGCACTCTTCTCTGGTATGTACAGTTTTTATTATTATAATTTTTTTCGATCAAAGACAATAATAATTTTATATTTAAGGCTATTTATGCTGCCAAACGCAACGCTCCAGAAATACCCGTCGCTTACAACTAACATTGTTGATTGTAACGAATGTGTTTTGTTTCTCTCAAAAGTGCTGTGATAGAATTGTAGGCGAGATCTTTACCGATATTTTGGGGTAATTTGAGACGTAGTTTAGTAATTTCAAAGTTATACTAGTTTAATTCTTAATTTTAGGATAGCTTCAAAACTATAGTGAATTTTTAGCTTAAAGTCACACCAAAATGTCGGTAAAGATCTCACCTACAATTCCATCTCAGCACTTTTGAGAAAAACATTCGTAACAATCACGAATCACCGAACGGATGGTGAATTAGTCGGGAAATTATATCGCAATTTTCGATAAAAATTCAACATGGCGGCTTTATTGATCATATTTTGAGCGTTGGTGTAGTTATATCGCTTTATCGTATCGTGTTTTGGTCTTCATGCTAGGCAGGCAGGCGTCTGAAAGTTATGGGGGATAAAAGTCGGGGATTTTTCAAATTCCACTGTGGGTTTCAATTTTTGTACAGTTCCTAAAGAAAAATTAGCAAAAAGTTCAATGTTTTTATTTTCAGGTGACACTGGCGAAATAAAGTCTGAAATCCGTGAGCAAATCAACAGTAAAGTGGCTGAATGGCGTGAGGAGGGGAAAGCTGAAATGATCCCGGGAGTGTTGTTTATTGATGAGGTAATAAATATATTGCAGGACATTCCACACATCGCCATCTAGCCCAGAACTAAGTAACTACACTTGTGTTTTGGGTGCTAGACAACGGATATACTACTTATATACTTTTCTTTTGTAAATATATACTTATAATACATAGAAACAACCAGACCACAGACAAATATCTAAGCATAAATACATGTCTTCAAAATCATTTCGTAGCGGATGCTTTGAAGGACTTATAGAAATACAAAAAATATAGATGACTAGCAGCTCAGGTTTCTTCCGATCCCATGGATTAAAAATCGGGATAAAAAGTATCCTATATTAGTCAATGAACCAATGTATCCTCATACCAATTTTCATCAAAATCGCTCCAGTAATTTCGAAACAACAACAACAAACAATCAAATCAAAAAATTCCTCCATTTCCAGGCCCACATGCTGGACATTGAATGCTTCTCCTTCCTAAACCGTGCTTTGGAACAAGAGACGGCTCCAATAGTAATAATGGCGACAAACCGCGGCATCACACGCATACGAGGCACCAACTACCGCAGCCCGCACGGCATACCTCTCGATCTACTGGACAGGATGATCATTGTACCCACTGCGCCGTACTCGCAACACGATCTCAGAGAGATATTGAATATAAGGTAACGTTTACGCAAAAAAGAACACAAGTAAAGGGTTCTAATTGCGCATCACACGCATACGAGGCACCAACTACTGCACTGTACTCGGAACACGATCTCAGAGAGATATTGAATATAAGGTAACGTTTACGCAAAAAAGAACACAAGTAAAGGGTTCTAAATGCGGATATAATGCACCAATTTCTTACGGAAAATTTATGTGCGCTAATTGACATTACTCTTAAGAGGAAAGGGTACCGGCTCTCTATCCATACAAACGTAGTCGACTGTTTCCTCCCTGGATAATGACACTAGAGCAAATATTTTTGTAGCATAAAACTTATAACTGCCATGACCATGCCTTATTTTTCGTATTAACGAGTTCTACTAGTGCTTTTTTTCAAGAGACGATCAAATCAGAAACATAATTCAACTGATATGGAAACAAAAAATAATATAATCCTTTCTTTTTTAGCCTAATACCCGGTGTATTAGGCTAAAAAAGAAAGGATTATATATCAAATTTTCTGATCAGGAATTATCTATTTTTCATTCCTTTATTAAAATCGGCTTGTATGGGGAGCCCCACTTAATTTCTCTTTTTTTTGGTATCTGTTGTTATAGCGGCAAGAGAAATACACAACATCTGTGAAAATGTCAACTGTCTGGCTATCACGGTTCATGAGATACAGCCTGGTGACAGACAGACGGACAGTGGAGTCTTAGTAACAGGGTCCCGTTTCTACCCTTTTGAGTAAGGAACCCTACTTGTAACGGCCTGTTTTCCGCGATTAGACCCTTTTTAATTGGGTCCTTTTTGCGTGAGGATGGAGTGGGCTTGCCCAACACCGACTACCCTCTCAGCTTAGTCAACCATGTCCAGAGGAGAGAACTTGTCAATACTTCCGGAGCCAACTAAGCCACTGGTTTCATCACGATGTTTTCCTAGGAAGGAACCCTAAAAAGTAACATTTTTATTTTCTTGTTGTTTCTATTATAGATGTGAGGAAGAAGATTGTCAAATGTCATCGGACGCACTGACCGTGTTGACCCGAGTCGCGACCGAGACATCGCTCCGCTACGCCATACAGCTCATCACTACGGCTTCACTCGTCGCCAAACGGAGGAAGGCTAACGAAGTAATCTATATCTTATCTATACTAATATTATAATGCTGAAGAGTTTGTTTGAACGCGCTAATCTCAGGAACTGCTGGTTCGAATTGAAAAATTCTATTTGTGTTGGATAGTCCATTTATCGAGGAAGGTTATAGGCTACTTTTTATCCCGATATTCCCACGGGATCGGGAGGTACGCGGGTGAAACCGCGGAGCGCAGCTAGTCTTATATATCGAGGGCTGACAAATAGCCAGCAACACTTCGACCCATTAGGATCTATTGTGTTTACCCCTTAGTGTTTCTTACTCTTTGAAGAAGTGGTCGATTAACGCGGTGATCCCACAAAGAGGAAGAAACCTATATTCCTCCGGTTTGGGATACGCATTTCCAAGGAGGCTCATACGCTTCGCTGCTAAGACTTCGCATGCACACAGTATGTGCTCCATAGTTTCCCTGACATCACCGCAGGCTCTGCAGTCATTATTTAAAGTTATTTTCATTTTTAAAAGCATGTCATTGGTTCCGTAGTGTCCTGTCAAGGCACCAACCACAGCTCGTGCTTTGCTTCTACCGTTGTTCAATATAAATTTAGAAGCCCCTCTGGTGTTGCTACCTATGAATTTCAAGTAATCTATACATATAAGACTAGCTTTTGCCCGCGACTTCGTCTGCGTAGAAGTCGAAAGAACATCTATGCAAAATTGAAATTAGATTGGACTAAGGAATCACGTTGTCCCATACAAACTTTGCCCCCCTTTATCACTCCCTAAGGGGTAGAATTTCGGAAAATCCTTTCTTATCGGATGCCTACGTCATACAAAAAACACACCCTCCCAAGTTTCAGGTTTCTACGGTCAGCGGTTTAGGCTGTGCGTTGATCCGTCAGTCAGTCTGTCGTTAAAGACAAAGCATTTTATATCTTTCTTCATTCCCTAAACTAACTTGCCGATTTTCATCCAAATCGGCTGAAAGGCTGAAAATAAAGTGTCATTGTCTGATTAGAAATTTTTAGTGCAGATAGAGAAAACATAGATAAGGTGGCTCTATATTATCTATTGTAGTTTATTTTATTTAAATTCTTAATTATTCAATTATTTATAACTAGCGACCCGTCCCGGCTTCGCACGGGCATATTATGCATGTATTATACATATAAACCTTGCTCTTGAATCACTCTATCTATTAAAAACTGGTTGCCTGTAAAGTCGGTATACGGGCGAAAGTTTTACGTGACAACAACTGTGCTCGAGTGGAAGGGACGCGTGCCTTTCACTTTTTATGTCTGTCTCTCTCGCTCTTAGGCGGGCTAACCATGCCCGCGTGCCTCTCACTCGCTCTCATTGTGAGCGCATAACGTCAGCGGAGCGTAACGCAGTTTCTTGAAGTGTCACCCGGCAAACCAATTTATAAGACGTTGTCACGTCAAAAATCATCCGCATCAAAATCCGTTGCGTAGTTTTTTAAAGATCTAAGCATACAAAGGGACATATGGAGGACGAAAAGTGACTTTATTTTATACCATGTAGTGATAGTGATATTTGCATGCCAAGAAAAGTTCTGGTGAAATATGTTGAACTATAATATTTTTAAATGACATCTTTGTACCATATTTCTTACAAATAAATGACATTCATTCATTCATTCTATAATTATGTTTTCCTTCGTTCCCAATTCGATAATTACCACACAAAGATGTGATAAAAATATATTTTCTTTAAAACAAAGTTATTGGTCCAGTTGATTTCAATTAAGAGGATCATGAGTTTTCGCGGCGCGAGTAGGTATTTACAAAAATGACCCGTATCGTGCGATAGAGAGAGTTTAAGTTCGGACGTAATTGCCTTCATTTTGCTTTCAAATAATGTTGCGGGCCGTAACGTTTTTACCCCCTTTATCCTTCACAAAATGAAATAAATTTGTTTCATTTATTTAACTGCATCTTATTCTAGGTTTATACGTTTTTCTGTTTTGGTAATTCAGTTTAGTCTATTAAAAAACAATTGAAACGGTCGATGAAGTTTTTAAGTCAAAAATATAGATATTCAGATACTAATAACTTTTATCTTAGGCAATATATCTTTAAGGTTGAATGTTTCGTATCGCTAAGCAAAGTATTCCGCTAGATGGCGCTTGTTTTCCCCGAAAGTATTGTTTTATTTTATTTTGCTATAATTGACGTGGAATTAAAGTATTTGTATATATATTGCCTGTTTTCTAGTTTGCTCTGAACATATTTCAAACATAATTTAATTTTTTGGAAGTCACATTTTAATGTATTTCCAAAGTACAATTTTTAACTCTTGTCACGATATAAATGACACGCACACATACAAAACAATAAACTGTAGCAACTATAGACTATATTTGACGTAGTCCTACAGATACCGATTGGTGTAGTCATTTAGAGCGGCGGGGTAGTGTTCTGAAGAGCCCCAGTTCAAATCTCGATACAAATAGAATTTTTTTTTTAAAATATATTTTTGAATAAATTTTCTAAAACAGGATCAATTTTATGGTAGGTACTGTTAGTAATCTTTTTTTTTTAAACTAGGACGAATTCTGAACGATGCAAATTGTACTAGGTCTGAATGGAAAGAGAAAAATAAAGACAAAGTAATGTACAAAAAGGTTTATTTATTTAAAATTAGTTCTATCTTATCATCTTATATCGAGGACTGACATAGCCAGCAACACTTCGACCCCTTGGGATCGATTAACGCAGTGATCCCACTAAGAGGAAAAATCCTATGTTTTTCGGTTTGGGATATGCATTCCCAAGGAGGCCCATGGGTCTCCTTCGCTTGGCCACTAAGACGGCGCATTCACACAGGATGTGCTCCATAGTTTCTCTGACATCACCGCAGGTTCTGCAGTCAATATTAGAAGTTATCTTCATTTTTAAAAGCATGTCATTGGTTTTGTAAAGCCATGTCAAGGCACCAATCACAGCTCGTGCTTTGCTTTTTCCGTTATTCAATATAAATTTAGAAGCCCCTCTGGGCCTGCTACCTATGAATTTCTTCGAATGTAGTAGCCCTTCACTGATTTCCCACTCTTGCGTGTGTTTCTTATCAACGTAATCCTTTACGGCCTTTGTGATTGTGCATGCTGGCAGGCCCGTACATGGTTCTGGTCCAAGCATAGCACTTGCCGATCCTGTTCTTGCAGCTCATCAGTCTTCTCATTTCCTGCTATTCCTTCATGGCCTGGGACCCAGAGTAGTCGTAGTTTGTTCCTACGGCCCAACTCGTGTGGATAGGTTACCCACCTTGAGGGGTACACTTGTGAAATAATTCAATCACTTACAAGACACTAAAATTCCCTCAAGGTTTATTTTCAGTAGGTGCTCAGATGGATGATACTTTAAACACAATAGTAGGAATATATTAAATGATTATAATATTTTATTTTTGGTTTTTCTATTTACTGACTACTTGACATCTCTGTTGACTCTCCGTTGCCTAGGTAACAAGCGCGCATCTAGTGCGAGGCAAAGTATCGACTGGGTGTATGTTGCCAGTGTGTACAACAAACAGTATCAAAAAAACAACAAGACTGCTTGGTTTGTTTCTCACGAATGACTATACTTCATTTATATTTTATTATATTTTTATACTATTAATTAAATGCAAACAAGTACAAATGTTTATTTATTTATTATATACGTAAAGTGATAATTTGATAAGTCTATCAAAATAATGTATAATTCAAGTATCAAAAGTGACGCGACAGTGCCAAAAGTTACATAAAATCTTGCAGGTGTAGGTCTGGCAGCACTGAGTTGAATATCATGCAATTGAAATTATTTTGATTTTTTATTAGACAGATTAGACGGAGAGGCAACGTCGCCCTTATCCAGCAAACTGTATTGCGGCTCTGCTCTAGCGTAATTGCGTGTTCCTGCTTCCACACACAACGCGACAACGTCGCGTGTTTCCACACATCTATGCGTCACCTCACACTATGACCATACGTCAATATAACCATGCACCACCACATACGTAAAATTGGTCTCTTTTTTCACGCTGAAACAGAGTACTTCCTGGATGTTAAACAGTGATATTTTTGGTCTGCCCCTACAATAGCTTAAATTAGGCCTACTTTAAGTCATAATAAGTTAAATATCTCAGTATAAAACGTAGGAATCTCTAAAACATTTAGTAGGGAAAACGTACCACCTTAAAATAAAAACGGTTAAACCTAGTTTTCCATTAGATCTAGAACATTTTCAAAAATTAACAAAATCGGACTTCGTTTATGGGGGGGAAAACGTTACCGCTTTTTGTATGGTTTACAGCCTCACACTGGTCTTAAAATGTTTGCAACTAACTACATATTATAACTTTGTATAACAGGTGAGCATGGAAGACGTGAAGAAGGTATACTCGCTGTTCCTGGACGAGCATAGATCTGAACAATTCCTGAAGGAGTACCAGGACGAGTTCATGTTCAACGATGGATCTGGAGGTAGGGAAATGTCTCTAAAACTGGCCAAGTGCGAGTCGGCACGCACGTAGGGTTCCGATCGATACATATCGAGCAAAAACCCTAAAAATTATTTTATTTCAGACGAGGCTGTATAGGTTAAAAGTCTCTTGCCTGCACTTTTAGGAGTATCATTAACAAAAGAAACTGGCCTAAAAATTGTATTGTATGTCAGACGAGGCTGTATAGGTTAAAAGTCTTTTGTCTGCCCTTTTGGGAGTATAATTAACAAAAAAACTAGCCTAAAATTTTTTTATTGTACGTCAGTCGAGGCTGTTTAGGTTAAAAGTATTTTGCCTGCCCTCTTGGGAGTATAATTTTAAAAAAAAACTGGCCTAAAAAAATTGTAATGTACGTCAGACAAGGCTGTATAGGTTAAAAGTATTTTGCCTGCCTTTTTGGGAGTATAATTAACATAAAAAACTGGCCCAAAAAAAATGTAATGTACGTCAGACGAGGCTGTATAGGTTAAAAGTCTTTTGCAAAAGGGCAGCTTTTGGGAGTATAATTAACAACAAAAAAACTGGCTTTAAATAAATTGTAAACATGAAAATAACCTTAAATTCTTATAAACATACTCGAAAAATGTTTATTTTTCTGTTTTTTAGTATTTGTTGTTATAGCGGAAACAGAAATACATAATCTGTGAAAATTTCAATTGTCTAGCTATCACGGTTCATGAGATACAGCCCGGTGACAAGCAGACAGTGAAGTCTTAGTAAGAGGGTCCCGTTTTAACCATTTGGCTACGGAACCCTAATTTTTTTTTAAATTTGTTTCAGATGCTCCCCAATTAATGGAAGTAACACCTTAGAAAAACAACAAAAACTAACAATTTCATTCCTTTTTACTTCCGTTACTATTTTCGATCCGGCATTGAATGGTGCGACGACAAGCAAGGACCCGCCGGTGTACAATCAGGCAGCAAATATGCAGACCCACCGTAGAGCTAAAAAAAACTGCTATTATCATTTATTAGACAAACATTATTAGAATTAAGGTGAAAGGGTACCGGCGCTCTCTCCATACAAACGTAGTCGACTGTTTCCTCCCTGGATAATGACACTAGCACAAATATTTTTGTGCCATAAAACCTATAACTGCCATGACTATGCCCCTATGTTTTGTTATTTTTTTTGGACTTCTTCTACATTAAAGATAAACATTTAATCAAAAAATGGTTGCCTGTGACGTCGGTTTACTGACGATAATATTTTTAAGAACTCTACGATGGGTCTGCAATTATTTTGCCGACTGTACTTTTTAAGTAGTGGAAAAAAATGTTACACACAGCGCCATCTAGATCTAAACCAAGTAAATATGCTTGTAATATGGGTACCAGAGAAACTTACCTACTTATTCCGTATTTTAATAAATAGAAGACTATTTTTCTGCTTTATTTTTGGTCATAGAGTGATCTTTTATGTTTACAAAGTTAAAAATTAGTTTTAAGATTTTGTCTTTAAAGTATTAAAAATTTAAGGACAAACTTGTGTTTCATTTCTTAGAAAGATGCGCCTTAGATAAATTGCTACAGATACACTAATAGTATGATTAATTTTGCTTCGTCTGGTTTGACCGTAAGGTTCGATCAATCGAACTACGTGAACTTTTTCCAGTTGGTTCGATTTTAGCATCCTACCAGGCGAACTACTAAACCTTAAGACTGCGTAGTTTGACTCTATAGTCGAACTACGATGACCAGTTCAATGCCAGTTTAAGTATTTTTTATTTGTTTCGAAACTACTTGACCGATTTTTATGTAATTTGGTATGAATATTATGTATGGATTTATAGGATGGTCTCCGGCGCGGAGGTCTGACGTCACAGCGAAAGAAGGGTGCATTGAATGGGGACAGCGAAACTCAATAAAATTAAAAAAAAGTGCGTGTGTCAGCTCCGACGCACGATTGGAGTTTACTTCACAAAGCACACATGTTCATATATACAATACATACAATATGTCGGTTAAACACAAGACGTATAACAACGTACAAGCTAGTCACACACGATTGAAAAGTGAAAGGTGCGCAGAATAGGTTGCGCACCAAAAACGTAACGAGGTCATTCATCAGTAGATTTTACTTCTCACATTTTTCTCATACCGGGCGCCTTATATATGAAAATCGATTTTTAAGGAGTAAACTCCAATAAAACTAGCAGCGCTCTGTGGTTTTACCCGCGTAAGTCCCGATCCCGTGGGAATATCAAAATAAAATGTATCCTATAACCTTCCTCGATAAATGGACTATCTAACACAAAAATAATTTTGCAATCCGAACCAGTAGTTCCTGATATAAGCACGTTCAAACAACGGAAGCCCTCAAAGATGAATAATTTTCCCCCCTTTTTCACATTTCCCACTGATTCTTTGCTTCTATTGGTCGCAGCGTGATGTAATATAGCCTAAAGCCTTCCTCGATAAATGGACTATCCAACACAAAAATATTTTTTCAATTCGAACCAGTAGTTCCTGACATTATCGCGTTTAAACAAACTCTTCAGCTTTATAATATTAGTATAGTTATGCCTTTATTAGTATATAGTTATAAAATGTCCTTCCCATTAGAACAGTCATGTCAAACATACGGGCCGCATGCGGCCTGCGAATCATAATGATGCGGCCCGCAGTCGGAATCTAGATCTCATAAATGAAAGCGTATTTTAAAAATTTTTGTTTCTCTCGCACTTGCAACGACCAATCTGCAAGGCACCTTGACTTTGAGTAGGTACTCGAAAGCTAGCTATCCTTTTTCGTAGTTGATATTTTGTGGACAAAAGTTTTGTTATAAAATGAATAAGAACAAATATCGCTCAATCCTAGTGATAAACATCCAGTCTATTCTTGAAATAATTACCACGAATATGACACCCGACATATATTATGAAAAACAAAAGAAGTCAAGTTTCCGGATCCTACAGATTTTACTTTCCCTTTTTAAACTAATTATTGTTTGTGTACTTACCTATTAAAAAAGTACCAAATAAATGTACCCGCATCATCAATAAACTTAATAATAAAGAGAAAATTCAGAAATATAAAAAAAGTTGAAAATTACTGTACATTTTGGTACTTACAAGTTCTCGTGAATATGTAATTTGCCCATATTTTTTTATTGTCTTGACTCAGGATCTTGATTTTTATACGCCTCATAGGGACTATAGACAGTAGTATCTGGTATGAATTTCAACTTGCTAGGTCCACCCGTTCCTGAGAAAATCGGTGGTGACACACGGACAGACAGACAGACGGACAAGAAAATGATCCTTTTTTACCTTTTGAGGTATATAACCCTAAAAAAGTACGTTTTAAATATTTCATGTCTGGCCCGCCTACACATCTGCAATTTTCGAAATGGCCCGATGTAAAATCGAGTTTGACACCCCTGCATTAGAAGATGGAACGAGTGCGGGGTAGTCCAACAATGTTAGTCCGACTATTGTTTGCAATAAGTATTAAACATCTCTTATTTGATATGTTGTAAAAAAAGCAGTTCCTGAGATGAGCGCGTTCAAACAAACAAACAAACAAACTCTTCAGCTTTATAATATTAGTATAGATAAAATAAAGTCACTTTTCGCTGTCCCTTTGTATGCTTAGATCTTTAAAACTACGCAATGGATTTTGATGCGGTTTTTTTTATAAATAGAGTGATTCAAGAGGAAGGTTTATATGTAGGTATAATACATGCATAATATAGCCGTGCGAAGCCGGGACGGGTCGCTAGTTAAGTATAGATTAAAAGCTAAGCTAAAAGGACAGAGGTATAGAAATAAAACCAACAAAACTTTTTATTATTAATTTATTTATCAATATAATAATATATGTATAGTTATATAGTATTACTTACAGCCACGATGCGTCACCGAGACGGTTATTTCATATTTCATCAGGTTATTTGTGAAAATAAAATGAACAAATAAAATACATCGCCATATCGCACGCTCAGAATGAAACCGGCTTATATCAGTATTTGGGCAAAATGAGTAATGTTCATCAAGGGACTTAGAACTTCGTATTGTGCCGGTTTAACTCTGAGTTTGTGATAAAACCGCACTCAGCAACGCTACTAAGCACTTATCCTAATTTTCAAGTACACCTATGACTAATCATCTACATTTACAACCAATGACGAAAAAAACATTTTTAACAAAAAAAAAATCATTCACTGTAGTTTAAATTTAAGAAACAAACCTTACTTAATTAGCAAACGTATTTTTTTAAATAATTTTGTTTCTGTTGTGTGTTTTTGGGCCAGTGCAGGCGACCTTTCTTCTCTCCTGTCCGTCAAAAACGGCGATCTAATTGGTCAGAGGTACCGCGTGATTCATTCACTGACCAATAAGAGCGCCGCTTTTGGTAATTCCCATCCTGTTCTGCTCATCGTCTGCACCGCCCCTAATGTTCAAAATTTCGCGGGAAAATACTATTTTTGATAACTTTGTTTAAATGTTTGAACATCTGAATCAAACGGGTGTTAAATCTAATTTTTAGCACATGTCTTCTCCTTTGGCGCACTTACGAATAGAAAAAAAATTGCAACAATTTTACGATCGAAACTTAAAAACAACTTAACAAATTAATTTAAAAAAAACGTCATCATAAGACATACGCGTAGAATGTCACACTTTTATAAGTTTATTTTAGAGAAATTGGTTAATATTATTTTAAAGTAAGTAATAAAAATCGAATATTTAATAATTGAGAAAATTTTGATACTTGAAAAAATAAGAAGACATTTGTTTCCATTTTAGACATAAGACATTTTATACAAAAATACCCAAAAGATTAAACAAATAAAATTATCAATATTTTGAGACATAAAAGTGTGACACTCCAGCGCCTCTAGATCGCTTCACAAAATGACAATAACTCATAATAACTCACATTTAATATTGGTTAACCTTAAAAATGCATAAATCTAAGTTAAGAGGGACGGGTGTCGTTTTTAAATCATAAAAAAGTCTCGTGACACGGAAATGTAAAAAGTAAATATATTACTGTTTTAAATAAAGCTCCCGAAAAATGACAAAAGAAAAAAAACCGAGAAAAACAATTTAGACATTAAGAAATAAAAAAGTGAAAAAATTAATTATGAAGAGTCAAAATAATTTACAACTTTTACTAAAAAAAAACCGTGTCACAACCTCTCTAAAAATAACATTGTTTTTTAGTTAAAAATTAATTATAGGAACTATTTTTAAGTGATAATTGAAGCGATCTAAAGCATTTTTTTATGTATATTTTTTTATAATTTTACATTTAGGTTTATCTAACAGTTAAGAAATATTGTATGTATAATAATTGTGGTTCTGTTGTGGTATATAATAAATACATAGTATTAAACTGCTCTATAAATTAAATTACTAAACCGATTATGATTTATTAAAAAATTGTATTAAGGTGAAAGGATACCTGCGCTCTCTCCATACAAACGTAGTCGACTGTTTCCTCCCTGGATAATGACACTAGCACAAATATTTTTGTTGCATAAAACCTATAACTGCCATGACTATGCCCCTGTCTTGTTTTTTTTTTTTATTAAAAAAACATAGGGGCCTGGTCATGGCAGTTATAAGTTTTATGCAAAAAAAATATTTGATATAGTGTCATTATCCAGGGAGGAAACAGTCGACTACGTTTGTATGAAGAGAGCGTCGTTACCCTTTTCTCTAAAGAGCTTTGCTTACTCCATTCAAATTCCTGTATTAACTATTCCTAAATTATGCCTTTATATATAAAATAGAAAGACTCAAGAAATTCTTACAAGAGCTACGAATCTGAAACTTCGCATGGGGTTCCTTTTAAGACGCACTAAGAAAGGATTTTTTTGGAAATTCAACCTCTAAAGGGGTAAAACATCCAAAAATCCCTTTCAATTAAGTATACCAATTTTATGTCTGTCAATGATCACAAAAATAAAAATCAGTAATTGTGCTACTAGTAGTCCTGGCTGAGAGTTTAGAAGCATTATTCAGAAAATTAATAGGGAAAAAAAATGAAAAAGCAGATATTTTTTTCCTATTTATTAGCTTAAGGTGAAAGGGTACTAGCGCTCTCTCCGTGCATGGTCATGGCAGTTATTTATGCAACAAAAATATTTGCTCTACTGTCTGTATCCAGGGAGGAAACAGTCGACTACGTTTGTATGGAGAGAGCGCCCGGTACCCTTTCCTCTTAAAGGATATTGTAACTTCCAAACGGCTGCACCGATTGAAATTTTTTACACACACCACAACAAAACCTAGTCGCGAAAAAAAAAAACAAGCACACTTACACACTAACGAAAAAAAATCAAACCTTTTTTATTTCACATGCTCACCCATACTTAGCGTCGATATAATTTATAGCACGGCCATTTTAAACTGCAACCTTTTGCAAGTAATAAAAAGTACTGCAATCATTTTTATTCTTTTATTGTTATGAAGATTATGTTATTCCTTCATTAAAGTCTTTTACTATGACAAAATAATAAATACCGTAGAAAAAATCGATAGGTATTAGTGGAGTTGCAGTTAAAATATGGCCAAACTATAAAATAGTTAAAATTTAATAATTAATAAAAAGTTGATTTATAAAAATGACTTTTTGACAATCTATCTGAATCAAATTGACAAGATTTTAAAGGTATCTTCACGCGTGCGGGTTAAATCAAACCAATTTGGGGTTAAATTTGATCAAAACTCTCCAATTTAACCCAGTTTGTGGATAAACTTGATCAGATTTTGACTTTATTTAACCCTAAAGAATTTGATCTCCCGTGTCAGATAGGTATATTTATTAGACAAGTTTTTTTATATAAACAGCTAATTCATAATAATTAACATATTTTTTCACATTTTTCACGATTTTTTTTCACTTTAACTTTAAGATTTAACCCAATCTTAAACTAGGTACTTACTCAATTACTTATGTCAACCGATATAATTTATAAAACAAAAATCTATCTAGCTAGAATATCTCGTTTTATTCATTCCGATTCAGATAATAAAGTCGCGTCCAAAACCAAAATATTAACATTTTGAGCAAGGGTTGTTTCGGGCCAAACTGTCATTTGACGTGAACTGTCAAATTTGACATTATTTAACCAAATATTATTTCTACGTTCGAGTATTTAAAATTTCATCTTTGTGATTTAATTTCATAAGAGGATCAAACAAACTGTTGAGTTAATTTATATCGCATAATAGTTTGTTTTTCATTTAATTTTACTCGAATTCGTAAAATATAGGTTCACATTTTGACATTTGAGATAGTTTGGCAAAAATTATTATTAAAAATAGAATTTTTCGATAAGATTTTTTTCGTAAAAAATCTGCTTATTATGCTTAAAATGTTCTATTAATTAAACTATTCAAATGTTAGAACCGAATCAAACTTGACGCATCACATCAATGGACAATTAGTAAAGGCTTCTGTCACAGAAATAAGTGAAAAGCGCTAAATGAATTTTAGGTTAAAAGCTGTCATAGGTTGAAAACTGTCATAGGTTAAAAGCTGTCATAGGTTAAAACCTATCATTGTTATAAAGTATTAACCTATCTAAGAGTTACCGAGGGTTAAAATGACATCTTTTCTAAAGCAAAACTATGTCAAAAAAAATCATTAACCCTTAGCAGATAGATAGATTATTGCCATTAACACAATAATGTTTAATATTATGATATTTTTTACACAAAAGGAAAAGGCCCAAAAGCGGACCATTTTATGGCGTCAACTCTTAAACTTAGTTATGTTTAAAAATCTTCGCGTATGACAAAAAAAATACCTTAGATTATCAAAAAGATAATAAAGTATGCAATTGATTAAGCATTACTGCATTTAAATTATCAGGAAAACCTCTTTTATGTTTCTCGAATCTCGAATCATTTTTACAAGACAAAATAAAAACATGAAAAAACATTAAGGTTTATAAACTAACAAAAAAACTGAGATTTCTCTCAACTCAGGCTGAAAAATAGAATCAAATAAAAACAATGACCTAAAAGTTTTAGAAAATGAGCACTTTGACAAAACCTTAAGTGGTTTTCGGAAAGCTGCGTTACTATTGATCGGTTTTCAGAAATCAGCACTACTATTGGCCAGTTTTCTGAAACCATAAAACAACATAACCAATGGCCTAAATCTCCTAACGAAATGGGCACCTTCCTTTGACAGAACCATAAGACAACTTTCAACTCAAAAACCCAATTCAAACTTTCTTCTTATTTCTAAACACCTTCGAAACAAGACCGACACTTTTCCAATCATTTTTCGTCACTAAAATTTTATTTATTATTATATTAAAAAATATTACTTTTTCTATTCATTTACCGGTAAAATTAATTTCTCTACCAGTGACAACTAACTCGTCTTTGTAGGCACATACTTCGTTCGAAAGAAAGACTAAAAAATGCTAAGCCCATTATAACAATCCTCATACGAAATAACAAATTTATTATTGCTGATATTTTCTTTAAACCCTGGTTAAGTCCTGCGCAAAAGGACAGGATATTACAACGATTTTGGCCGATGCATAAACTCTTATGTTTGCCAATGGTAGCCTTTCTTGTTAAAAACTGACCAATAGGAGCGCCGCCTTTTGCTGCATCTACGCTAGTATTCGCTAGTTTGCAGTCTACGGAAAGCGGCGTTTCTATTGGCTGGCTTTTCAGAAAGCAGCGCTACTATTGGCCAGAATTTAGAAAGCAGAACTGCTAGCGGTTGGCTATCGCAACGCAGTGCTACTATTAGCCGGTTTTCAGAAAGCAGCGCTACTATAGGCCGGTTTTCAGATATCAGCGCTTACTATTGGTTATTTACTATTGGTTATTGAAAGCTTGTACTATTGCATTATTTGTTAGTTATCCAAGTAGATTTTTAAACTTGAATTTGTTCTGAAAGCGGTTTTACAAGATTTTGTAAGGAAGATGAAAATAAGTCCTATCCAGTCCTGTCCGTATTTGTGCAGGACACAAAATGAAACCCACACTCACACATCAAAATCTATAATTATATTTATGTGTGCATGATTGTGTATTATTATTTTATACATATATTGTGGCAGTAAAGAAGGCAGACCCGAAAAGAATTCATATAGCAATCTAGATAACTTCTTACCAAAGTGAACTTATCGGTTAAAAGTCTATAGTTTAACATCGTTGTAAAAGTATGTCAAGATTAACATCACAGTCAAGATTGCCATGACGAATTATTCACTTTGCCAACGATCGTCAAACGCACCAGATTATGAAACGCTAATTTTAAAAGTTATGTACACGGCATTAATTATCTTAAAAACTACGTTTTTTTACGTTTTTTTTTAAGTTTGAATATTATTTTTTAAGGGTGAACAGAATTTAAGAAATTAAGGTGGGATCGCAAACGGCTATTTTTAAGAAATTAGAAGGAAACTTCAGAAAAAATTAAGAACTAGGCAAGTAGCAATTGAATTCTTAAATTAATTACCGTTTTTGACCCTAAAATTATTTAAAAAGATGACAGCTTTGACAGAAGTGACAGGTCAGCTAAAACTGACAGAATTAAAAATAGAAATATTTCACTAAAAACTTTTTTTTACATTTCTTTTTAGGTCTGCGTGAACATTTTTTTTAACGTAACATCTAAAAATAACCTACATATCCATGCAGTCTTAGACATTATTCCAAACTTTTTAGTTTATACCTTTCAATATCATAACATTTTTTTTTATCGAAAACTGTACAGCTTTACATCCATGAAATACCGAGATCCGAATAGTTTTACTTTTTGACTGTTAAAATATGTTTGAAGCCGTTTATATTATTACCTATATATAACACTAAAGAAGCAAACACCTTAATTAATAAAAAAAACAAGTAAATTCCAAATAACTAACTACTACTTAAGAATTAATATATTTTTTTATCCATGACTTTCAATTGAAGCCTCCGGACGCAGCGACATCTGTCTTTCGAAGTCTCAAAGTTTCAATTTATTTTTTTACAAACGACCAATTTTTTACAAAAAAAACACCAAAACGAATTACATATAAATATGTTTTCTGTAAAAACTATGCCCGCTCATTTTTACTGAAAACGATATCTAATAAAATATGACATGTCAAATTCATACACAAATAACTAGGATGACATGTCAAATTAATTCACAATAAACTAATCAAATTGACTCGCTATGTCAACTTTGTCAAATCAACAATATTAACATGACTCAACACGTCAAGTCAAGTCAAGTTGATGTCATGACTACAAGTCAATTCAACTTCCTCCTTATGCTTATGGCCTTCTGCTGACACTATGAGCCAAAAGTATTATGTAGAAGTGAAGGGACGGACAACCAGAAATAGATACGGTGAGTATTTCCTATAGTAGAGAGAGATCTGATTTATTTATGGTGTCAGCAGTGATTCAATGAGTTGGTTACATTTGATAAGGACTTTGACAAGCCAAATTAACTTTGTTGACTATGACATGTAAATTGACTCACAATGTTAACTTTGACATATAAAAACTTGTCAATTTGATGATGACTTTGACATGCCCAATTTACTTTGTTGACATATGAATTGATTCACTATGCCAACTTTGGCATGTAAACATTATTTAACTTGTCAATTTGATACTGACTCTGACATGCCAATTTAACTTTATTGACATATGAATTGACTCACTATGTCACCTTTGCCATACAAACAATATTATTTGCCATGGCTGTCAATTTGATGGTAAATTTGTTATGACAACACATCCACTTTGACACATCAGCATAAGTCCCTTTGACATGCCATCATTTTACGAAAAACTTGACTCAATTTTACTAATAATCTAAATTTTTATCCAATTTTAACCTCATATATACAATTTTAATCAATTTTTATTTAGAAAAAAAGATGTCGCCGTGTCCGTCGTTCGTACACATAATGTAATGTCAAAAATATATTTTTATTTTTTTTGTGGTCATATATCATGTAAGTACTTACAAGGCTAAAAATGTCAATTTTTTTATTACGTTTTTTTTCATGGATTCGTAGCGCAGCATTGCTTATTGTCGATGCGAACAAGCTGGAACAAAAACAAAAAAATATTATGAATATTGTAGGATGAATGAAACAAAGTCGTAGGTAACTAGGTTTATGGAAAATAGTAACAAAACTGCCGATCACAAGTATGCTTAGATATTCAAAACTACGCAACGGATTTTGATGCGGTATTTTTAATAAATAGATTCAAGAGGAAGGTTTATATGTATAATACATGCATAATATAGCCGTGCGAAGCCGGAGCGGGTCGCTTGTATAAATATAAATGACAAAGTAGCCTACAATATTAAAAACAGATATTTGTTTCTGGTCTGTGTGTTTCTGTATTTATATCTATACTAATATTATAAAGAGGAAAAAAATTGATTGTTTGTTTGCATTATATTATAGTCTCCGAAACTACTGGACCGATTTTGATGAAACTTGGTATGAGGATACATTGATTCATTGGGAGTGTCATAAGCTACTTTTTATCCCGATATTCCCACGGGATCGGGAGTTACGCGGGTGAAACCGCGAGGTGATACAAAAGAAAAATATACAAGTATTCTATCCGTTATCTGGTAATCATAACACAAGTCTAGTTCCTTAGCTTGGGGTTAGATGGCGCTGTGTGGAATGTTCCACTATATTTATTTTATTTATCAACTTTTTAGCTGTATGTCTGAAATAAGACATCTCAAGAAAGGGGAAAAAATATGTGAACTTATATGCCTAATTGTACCTACCACATGAATGTTAATGAAATAAATATTTCAGGACATTCCACACATCGCCATCTAGCCCCAAGCTAAGTAACTACACTTGTGTTATGGGTGCTAGACAACGGATATACTACTTATACACTTTTCTTTTGTAAATATATACTTATACTAGCGACCCGCTCCGGCTTCGCACGGCTATATTATGCATGTATTATACATATAAACCTTCCTCTTGAATCACTCTATCCATAAAAAAAAACCGCATCAAAATCCGTTGCGTAGTTTTAAAGATCTAAGCATACAAAGGGAAATAGGGACATAGGGACGGCGAAAAGTGACTTTATTTTATACTATGTAGTGATACATAGAAACAACCAAACCACAGACAAATATCTAAGCATAAATACATGTCTGAGGCGGGAATCGAACCCGCGACCCTGTGTTTGGCAGTCCGGCTTGGTGACCATTGTGCCAACTGGGTCGACTGAAATGAAATTAAAATCCTATCCTACTAATATTATAAATGTGAAAGTTTGTGTGTGTATGTTTGTTACTCCTTCACTCAAAAACTACTGGACCGATTGCGATGAAACTCGGTACCTAGATAGCTGGAGACCTGGATTAACACATAGGCTACTTTTTATCCCGATATTCCCACGGGATCGGGACTTACGCGGGTGAAACCGCGGGGCGCAGATAGTATGTCATAAAATATCTCACCTTGGCTCCATACAGCGTCTCGCCCGTGACTCCGCCCGGCACTAACATACGTTTAAAATTTTATTGTATTTATATATAAAAATGCATAAGTCTACAGTGGTTTTTTATGTTTATATGTATTATTTTAAGTATAAGTAGCACGTTGTTATTCTCTCTATGTACAGATTACTGTGTCTTCGCTGTGACCGCTTGCTTCATTTCTGCGGAGTCTTGCTTTTTGGGCTTTGCTGTTGATCAAAGAAAATTTATAGATTAAATTTTAGAATCATATGATATAGTACCAACCATAGGTAGCAGCACCAGAGGGGCTTCTAAATTTATATTGAACAACGGTAGAAGCAAAGCACGAGCTGTGGTTGGTGCCCTGACAGGGCATTACGGAACCAATGATATGCTTTTAAAAATGAAGTTATCTTCAAATAATGACTGCAGAACCTGCGGTGATGTCAAGGAAACTATGGAGCACGTACTGTGTGAATGCGACGTCTTAACAGCGAAGCGTATGAGCCTCCTTGGGAATGCGTATCCCAAACCGGAGGAATATAGGTTTCTTCCTCTCAGTGGAATCACCGCGTTAATCGACCACTTCTTCAAAGAGTAAGAAACATCAAGGTAGGGGTAAACACAAAAGATCCCATTGGGTCGAAGTGTTGCTGGCAATTTGTCAGTCCCCGTTATATAAGATAAGATATAGTATCAAAAACCTTTTCCACCTATTCTCTGTGTTTTTGAAGTGAAAACTTCTTATGGCGCGTTGGGCACTTTTGTGGGTGAGCATTTTCAGCCGTTCTCGCGACAGATGAGATTTTACACAGATATACAGTTTTCACTTCTGCCTGCACTCCCGGAGTGCGCTGTTTTTTTTTGTATTTATTTACTCTGTAACTATCTCTTAAGTACTGTTTCTATTTTGTTTCATTTTTCTTGTTTTTGTGGTTTCATGTCGTGTGTTTTATTATTTTTGGGTAGTTATATGACCAGGGGCCCTACGCGGTAAGTGCGTTGGCTTCAAGCTTACGTAGATATCCCAAACCGCGTCTCACAATGGGCGGAAATTTGAGCTTGCCTTTTATAGGAATTTTGAAAAATAAAGTTATTTTTTAACATACCTACTTAAAACACATTAGGCTCAAAATTTCGCCCAGTGTGGGGCGCGGGTCGGCATAAGCCGACGCACTTACCACGGTAGGGCCCCAGAAGAACATTACTACATAGTATAATAAAACAAAGTCGCTTTCTCTGTCCCTATATCCCTTTGTATGCTTAAATCTTTAAAACTACGCAACGGATTTTGATGCGGTTTTTTTTAATAGATAGAGTGATTCAAGAGGAAGGTTTATATGTATAATACATGCATAATATAGCCGTGCAAAGCCGGGGCGGGTCGCTAGTATATAATAAAAATAATATTTTTACATAGCAAAAATTACTTTGACGCCCCAGTTGGCACAATGGTCATTATGCCGGACTGCCAAACACAGCGCTGCGGGTTCGATTCCCGCCTTAGACAAGTGTTTATGCTTAGATATTTGTCTGTGGTCTGATTGTTTCTATGTATTATAAGTATATATTTACAAAAGAAAAATATGTAGTATATCCGTTTAGCACCCATAACACAAGTCTAGTTACTTAGCTTGGGGCTAAATGGCGATGTGTGGAATGTCCTGCAATATTTATTTATTTTAATTTAAGGTTTGGGAAATTACCCTGATTTACTGAAAATTTTGGAAATTTTCAAGATGTGACCATTTGCCATTTTGGTCTGAAAGAGGAAAATAGGGTAACGAAGGCCTACCTCTAGTGGTAGCATTGGCGACGACGCTCTGCGCGCCGCATGAGCCGGCACGTCCGCGGTTGTTGTTGCTTGACGATGTTGCAGCTGCTGTTGGCCGGCTGCACAAGAAACCATAATCATGCGTTAAATTAACTCGAGGAATTATTTTTTATAAAATAATAAAATAAAAAATCATTTATTGCCATAAAATTACAATTTTAATACAGTAAACAAACAATAATAAGTATGGCAAAAGGAGCAGGCTCAGCATATGCTGTGAGACGCAGCTGCACAGCGCTGGTTTTCAACCTGACCCTTCCTCTCTGTTATTGTATTATTTTAGGGTAGTCATGCACAAAAATTAAATAAAAACAATCCAGGAGATAAAAACCAAATTACAAATGAGCTTTATGCTAATAATATTTAAGTATTTCGACAATAAAATATAATTAACATTGGGCTTGTACAGTCACATTACCAATTAGCTGAACCCCACGTGACCCAGAACTCACTCGCAAATCCGTAAGGTTGTAACGTAATATTACCTGATTCTGTTTTTTTGAAACAATATAATATACAACACAATTTTGCGAAACCGCTGAGCGCAGCTAGTTTGAAATATTTTTATAACGAATAGGCTCCGAAACTACTGGACCGATTTTTAAGACACTTGGTATGAGGATACATTGATTCATTCATATAATATGAGTGTAAATTACCTGAATTTATGTTGTGTCTGTGTGCGATCGCTCTCGGATACGGAGCGGTGTCTGTCGTAGGGACGAGCGTGCGGGCCGCGTCCCGGGGCGTTCGGACCTTGGGTTGCCAGTAGCTCGTTCAGTTGAGGCTGTATGGAACACATTGATTATATTAGACGATTTATACATTGCCAGGAACTGTAATCCATGGTATTCCGAACGCTGCCTGTAGTGCTTAGGAGTGAACTTACAATGTTGTCAGCTTAGTCGAAAAAATCTAAACGTTTTTGACGTGACAACGTTTTATAAATTGGTTTGCCGGGTGACACTTCAAGAAACTGCGTTACGCTCCGCTGACGTTATGCGCTCACAATGAGAGCGAGTGAGAGGCACGCGGGCATGGTTAGCCCGCCTAAGAGCGAGAGAGACAGACATAAAAAGTGAAAGGCACGCGTCCCTTCCACTCGAGCACAGTTGTTGTCACGTAAAACTTTCGCCCGTATACCGACTTTACAGGCAACCAGTTTTTTTTTCCGAGTTTTAAGAGGTGATTTAAAAAGAAAATCTTTAATTTAGACAAGCACACGATCAATAATAACAGACATAAGACAATTAGAATATGAATGGTAGTCACACAAAATATATATCTATTATGTGTCATACAAAAGGCTTTAATGGAATATGATTGTTGATAGTTTGTGTAAATTTTTTTAGTAATATTTATTATAATTAAAAATTTTACAAAATTTTAAATTTTAAGTAATACAATTAAATTTTAGTTTACCCACTTAAGACCAGTGTGAGGCTGTAAATTTCCATACAAAAAGCAGTAACGTTTTCCCCCCCATAAACGAAGTCCGATTTTGATAATTTTTAAAAATGTTCTAGATCTAATGGAGAACTAGGTTTAACCGTTTTTATTTTGAAGAAATATTGCCTAAGATAAAAGTTATTAATATCTGAATATCTATATTTTTGACTTCAAAACTTCATCGAGCGTTTCAATTGTATTTTAATAGACTAAACTGAATTACCAAAAAAAAAAAATGTATAAACCTAGAATAAGATGCAGTGAATTAAATGAGACCAAATTTATATCATTTTGTGAAGGATAAAGGGGGTAAAAACGTTACGGCCCGCAACATTATTTGAAAGCAAAATGAAGGCAATTACGTCCGAACCTAAACTCTCTCTATCGCACGATACGGGTCATTTTTGGAAATACCAACTCGCGCCGCGTATCGAAAGCTCATGATTTTCTTAATGCATTTAGCTGCCTAAAAAGTAAGTGACGATGCGGTCTAAGATGTAGCGTCTACAAGATCATTCGTGACTTCATCAGGAAAGACAGACTCAGGCAATTGAATCCAGGACTCTAACTCACCTCTAATACACGGAAGTCTTCGATGCTTTTGAAGTTGTTCAAGTACGCCTGTAGTTTGGGTTCGACTTGAAGCGCGCCCGCGTGCTTATAGTACTTCAGGAACGCCCAGAACTTCTCCAGGCCGTAAAGTTGACCTGGGGAACATAATAGATATTGCAGGACATTCCACACATCGCCTTCTAGCCCCAAGCTAAGTAACTACACTTGTATTATGGGTGCTAGACAACGGATATACTACTTATATACTTTTCTTTTGTAAATATATACTTATAATACATAGAAACAACCAGACCATAGACAAATATCTAAGCATAGATACATGTCTGAGGTGGGAATCGAACCCGCAACCCTATGTTTGGTAGTCCGGCATGGTGACCATTGTGCCAACTGGGTTGGTCGTCATGATGCATTTTAGGGATCCATATCCAAAGAGTAAAAACGAGACCCTTTTATTAATAATCCACTGTTCGTCCGTCTGTCTATCACTAGGCTGTATCTCATGAACCGTGATAGCTAGACAGTTTTCACAGATGATGATGTATTTCTGTTGCCGCTACAACAAATATGAATCTATACTATACTAGCGACCCGCCCCGGCTTCGCACGGCTATATCATGCATGCATTATACATATAAACCTTTCTCTTGAATCACTCTATCTATTAAAAAAAACCGCATCAAAATCCGTTGCGTAGTTTCAAAGATTTAAGCATACATAGGGATATAGGGACATAGGGACAGAGAAAGCGACTTTGTTTTAGAATATGTAGTGATTAAAATGATTTTTTGTTTGTTTGTAACGAATATGCTCCGAAACTACTGGACCGATTTAGATGAAACTTGGTATGAGGATACATTGATTCATT
The DNA here is from genome assembly GCA_907269075.1 of Idaea aversata. Lineage (NCBI taxonomy): Eukaryota > Metazoa > Arthropoda > Insecta > Lepidoptera > Geometridae > Idaea > Idaea aversata. The sequence goes on from OU026083.1 coordinate 3,027,333, forward strand.
GACAGTAACATAGGCTACTTTTTATTCCGATATTCCCACAGGATTGGGACTTACGCGGGTAAAACCGCGAGGCGATGCTAATTCTACTAAAAGCTGCTGCAAAACCTTACCATTTTCGTAATCAGCCATAGTTTCTTGTTGGAAATGTTGGTACAGTTCCGGTCTGAACTTCCGTTCCAGACCGTACGAGTAGAACCGGAACAAGCATTCCAGACCGTACCGGAAACCGGCGCACGCGTCCTCGTTTGCTAACGATCTGTTGATAGAAAGGTTATTTGTTATTAGCGACCCGCCCCGGCTTCGCACGGCTGTATTATGCATGTATTATATCTAAAAACCTTCCTCTTTAATCACTCGTATCTATTTAAAAAGAAACCGCATCAAAATCCGTTGCGAAGTTTTAAAGATCTAAGCATACAAAGGGACATAGGGACGGCGAAAAGTGACTTTATTTTATACTATGTAGTGATTTGTCAGTGAAATATTTAATTTGTAATGTTGCCTCAACTAGAGATCTTAAGTTGGGTCCTTTTTGCATGAGGATGGAGAAGACTATGCCCAGCACCCACTACCCTCTCAGCTTAGTCGACCATGTCCAGAGGAGAGAACTCGACCATCCTGCCGACTAAGCCGCGGGTTTCATCACGACGTTTCATCACCGTGCGTAAGAGCTTTCAAAAAGGCCAACACCGTTCTATAAATATAAGACAAGCTTTTGCCCGCGTCTACGTTCGCGTAAAGTCGAAAATGGACCAAGGAATTACATTGTCCCATACAAACTTTAACCCCCTTTTTCACCCCCAAGGAGTAAATTCATATAAGAGGATTATATGGTTAAATTTTAACAGCAGTTTAGGCTGTACGTTGGTCCGTCAGTCAGTCAGTCGTTCAGGACAAAGCATTTTATATGTATAGATAAGAAGATTATATTTTATAAAAGGTTGAAGTAAGCGTACCTGAATTCATTATACATGGTCCTGTTAAAGTGATCCCTCAGGAAGAACGACCAGAAACGGAACAGCGTGTTCATCTCTTGAGATTGACCGATGCCAAGCTTCTTGCGTTCTGAAACATAAATTATATTTACAGTATGGTTTAAAGGTTTAAACTTTGCAAAAAGGCTCGACCGTTTTTGTTACTTTTTTGACCATACGCATGGTGTGACGAGTGACGAATAGAAGACTTATATAAAGGGAAAAAAAATATAAAAAAAAGGAAAAAATTAAATCTCAAAAATTGTTTATTGTTGACGTTATCACATAAATTATAGTCCGTAAACCGACATTACAAACAACCATTTGGTTTTTTTGTGGTTGATTGATTATGTTCACAATTGGCGTTTCAGGACAACGTTATCTGATACTTGTAAACGGGCTGTTTTCCACAATTGGACCTCTTTAGTTGGGTCCTTTTTGCGTGAGGATGGAGTAAGCTTGCCCAGCACCTACTACCCTCTCAACTTCGTCGACCGAAAGATAACTTGTCAATACTTCTGGAGCCAACAAAGCCGCGGGTTTCATCACGATGTTTTCCGCGCACCGTAAGAGCAATGTCAATTAGCGAACATAATTTTTTCTTAAAAAAATTTAATTGGTGCACGGCCGGCCTGGATTTGAACCCACGACCTTCAGAATGAAAATAAATAAATTAAATATTGTATAACATTTAACACTTCGCCATCTAGCCCCAAACTTACAAACTAGGCTTGTGTCATGGTTGCTAGATAAAGGATAGAATACTTATATACTTTTTTTAGAAGTTACATGCGCGGCCGCCTCTTCAGCCTTCATGCTTGCCTGCATAGGGGGCTGAGAACATGGCTAGGTGGGGTTTCCCAGGATCGGACACTCTGTGTGAGTGTGGGAGGGCCGCCCAAACGATCGATGGCGCACTTGACGGCTTGCTCTCTCTGCCCTGTTAGCTGCTCTGCAGACGACCTCAACAGGGCAATAGATGATGCGAATGCCGTGGCTAAGTTTTGGGCGGGAGTGCTGTGATCAAGGTGCATTACATTGGCCGCCGTTGACACGAAGAAGAAGAGCGGGGGCTGGCCATAATACCCAAGTCGTAGATGTGTTTGTTGAAAGCGCCACAGCTTTTGTACTTACGCGGTTGTTACAAGTGTATATAAAACTGACCTTTAAGACACCTAGAGTGGTATTTATGGTAAGCCTGCTGCGTGAAGTGGTTCTCTCTCAGGAGATGATGGCTCGGGTGATGGAAGGTGGGTAGAGACGCGGGCACGGAGCCGCAGGACGACCCTAGTGTCGGACTCGTGCCTAGCGACGAACTGTAAATAGATAAATAAAATAAATAAATATTGCAGGACATTCCACACATCGCCATCTAGCCCCAAGCTAAGTAACTACACTTGTGTTATGGGTGATAGACAAAGGATAAACTATTATTTTGTAAACATATACATACAATACATAGAAACAGCCGGACCACAGACAAATATCTATATAATGGGGGCTGACAAATAGCCAGCAACACTTCGACCCAATGGGATCTTTTGTGTTTACCCCTACCTTGGTGTTTCTTAGTCTTTGAAGAATTGGTCGATTAACGCGGTGATCCCACTGAGAGGAAGAAACCTATATTCTTCCGGTTTGGGATACACATTCCCAAGGAGGCTCATACGCTTCGCTGCTAGGACGTCGCATTCACACAGTATGTGGTCCATAGTTTTCTTATGACGTTATCACGTAAAATTATCGTCCGTAAACCGACTTTACAGGCAACCATTTGTTTTTTTTTTCTTGATATTATAACATCAGATCTATGTGTATATATCTTTTATATAAATTACGTGTCACGTTGTTTGTGCGCGATGGACTCCTAAACTACTTAACCGATTTTTATCAAATTTGCACACCGTGTGCAACTTGAAAGATAGGATAGCTTACATCTTAATTTCCCACGGGATCGATATTCCCACGGGATCGGGAGTTACGCGGGTGAAACCGCGGAGCGCAGCTAGTGATTTATATATATCTCACCCGGTGCTATGTGTCCGTGGCCTGTGCTCGCGTACATCCATGATCCATCCGACGTGGTGTTCCACTGGCGGGTTGAGGCTGTGACGTGTTTTATTCTTTCTGCTGACGCTGTATTAACAAATATATACATTAATATTGCAGGGCATTCTACACATCGCCATCTAGCCCCAAGCTAAGTTACTACACTTGTGTTATGGGTGCTAGACAACGGATATACTTTTCTTTTGTATATATATATTTATAATACATAGAGACAACCAAACCACAGACAAATATCTAAGCATAAATACATGTCTGAGGCGGGAATCGAACCCGCAACCATATGTTTGGCAGTCCGACATGGTGACCATTGTGCCAACTGGGTCGTCAACATAAACATTAATAAATAAATATAAACATAATATTCTTGTCAATTTTTGCCTTGAAGTTAACGCAGGTGTTTCCATGTGTTACCTGGGCAGGGAGCGATAGAAGACTCTTGTAGATAGACAGTGTCAAGTTTCAGGTCTCTACGATCAGTGGTTTAGGCTGTTCATTGATACGTCAATCAAGACAAAGCATTTTATATGTATAGAAGATATAAAATACTCACATAACATCAGTGGCATGTGGATCTTTGCTGGCAGCGTAGAAACGTGCCGTACGACGAGGTCGCTTCGATGCCCTACCGCCGGCATCTTGTACCGCATCCAACTGTAAACACAACTCAGATATTAGACCATACATACTACGCTACGCCGCCGTGCGGTTTTATCCGCGTAAGTCCTGATCCCGCGGAAATTACGAGTATTTATTTATTATTTAGTATAAATTGCATACTGATGAAATATGACTAACGTTTTTCGATCTTTTCGACATAACTATAAAGGTGAGCGCACACCTAGCCGCGAAATCCCCAAGGCCGATGCTGATGACGTCACCAGCCGGAGCCGCGCGCATACAAACAGTGACAGCGGCGCGTGTGGTGCAATAGGTGTGCGCTCGCCATAAAAAAACTAAAAATCTTGGACACCGAGTTTTTCTCGGACCTTGATAAATCGATTCCTTGAGCCGAAAAACCCCCGCATACTAAATTTTAGATAGATTATATTTACAGCTGTATGCGTTCGCGCGCACTATGCAATCTCACAGGGTTGATTATGAATACGGGTGTCAGTTACTTACTCTAGGAGGCGGCGGTGGCGGCTCGGCAGGGTTCGAGTGACGCTCTGTAGGCACAGTGGCTTCGAACTGCTCTCGTGTTATTACCGACACTGTCCGATATTGTGTCTGACTGCCGTATGACTGTGGAATTATTACGATTCGTTATTAATTTAAATCATCGTGATCACATTGTACTTGTACTTGTATACGGGCTGTCGCAATAAGACCCTTTTTAATTGGGTCCTTTTTGCGTGAGGATGGATTAGGCTTGTCCAGCACCTACTACCCTCTCGGCTTAGTCGGCCGTGTCCAGAGGAGAGAACTTGTCAATACTTCTGGAGCCAACTAAGCCGCGGGTTTCATCACGATGTTTTCCTTCACTGTAAGAGCGACATTGCTCTTACAGTGAAGGAAAGTGAAGGAATTAGCGCACATAAATTTTTCTTAAGAAAAATCCATTGTTGCACGACTGGTTGGGATTCGAACCCACGACCTTCAGAATGAAAGTCGAGGTATCTACCACTAAGCCAACACCGCTCTCGTGATCATATATTATAAGATATTATCTAAGTGGTAAATACCTCGAATTTCATTCCGAAAGTCGTTGGTTTGAATCCTCGCCAGTCGTATTGGATTTTTCTTACGAAAAATGTATGTGCGCTAATTTGACATTGCTCTTACGGTGCGCGGAAAACATCGCGATGAAGCCCGCGGCCTAGTTGTCTCCAGAAGTATTGACGAATTATTTCCTCTGGGCATAGTCTACTCTTTCTCACGCAAAAAGGACCAACTAACAAACAGAGATACGCGCGAAAACCATAACTCTTTCCTTGGAGTCTGGTAAATAGGTCTAGTTGCGGAAAACAGCCCGTATAAAATCTTAAAGAGGAAGCTTGGAAGTAACACCAGGAAAGGTAAAAGAGACTGTTTGAGTTGGTATGGATATGTGACGAGGAGAGAGGAGACGCATGTCACTAGAAGATAAGTATGAATGTAGAGGGATGGAGAGGAAGAGGACGACCTAAGAAAAGATGGATAGACTGCGTGAGACAAGACATGAGAGAGATGAATGTTAACGATGAGATGACAACTAATAGAAGTGGATGGAAAAAGAAGACATACTGCGCCGACTCCGAGTCAATTGGGACAAGGACAGGCAGAGGAAGAAGATAATATATGAGTCTTAAACGGTAACATTGTTTGTACTTACTGATGGATAATCATTGTCATTCCATAAGTCTTCTTCGTAGCGCCTGAGACCATCAGTTATGACCTGGAATAAAAACATCATATTATAATTAGCCATAAAATATATAGCTACCAATTCGGAATAGAAACTAGAGTGAATGAATAACCTTTTTGGAATCATCTTTAGATTTTAGAAATGAAATAGCCTTAAAAAATTCCAAATAATGTTCGAACATCCAAAAGTTTATTGTTAATGTGCACAGAAATAGCCATCACGTAGCTGTTCGATATCACGCTTTCTCGTATAATTACCAGAACAGTCAATGTAACTAAAAAAATATGTATAATCTAAAGGTTAATGACCTCTCTGTGTAACAGCTGAAAAAAGTTATACGTCCGTCCGTATGTCCGTCCGTCCGCCCGTCCGTTCGCTGATATTCATTTTGCTGTGCAACATGTGACCTTTGTGTTACAGATGCGCGCGCATCTTAAAAATGCACTCTCATCATTTTATCATAACGCGCCTAAAAATGTATCACTACATAGTATAAAACAAAGTCGCTTTCTCTGTCCCTATTTCCCTTTGTATGCTTAAATCTTTAAAACTACGCAACGGATTTTGATGCGGTTTGTTTTAAATAGATAGAGTGATTCAAGAGGAAGGTTTATACATGCATAATATAGCCGTGCGAAGCCGGGGCGGGTCGCTAGTTACTTATAAAATAAATTTAAACTTATAAAATATTCGAATTTATAAAAGTGGTAGAACAAAAGTTGATTATTAGAGTACACAGAAGAAGCCCTCAATCGTTTTTTTATAAAATTACCAATAACCCTGTATGTACAGTATAGAAGCGAGTGAGCCAACAATAAGCATTTCGGAGAGCGGAGGGGGCGCTATTTAAATCTAGCTGGCTAGCTCTAGCTAGATGGGTCTGACCGGAAGACCAGCGCATGTTTGGCTGCAGTTTTTAGCTGAGGTCGACCCATTTGGGTCAGCACACGACTCCTCATATATGTTGTTTTTTCTTTACCACTTTTTGTTTTGTAATTAATTTTCATTGTCATGTTCATTACTTCATTCCTGTGTTTGTCACTACATAGTATAAAATAAAGTCGCTTTCTCTGTCCCTATTTCCATTTGTATGCTTAAATCTTTAAAACTACGCAACGGATTTTGATGCGGTTTTTTTTAATAGATAGAGTGATTCAAGAGGAAGGTTTATATGTATAATACATGCTTAATATAGCCGTGCGAAGCCGGGACGGGTCGCTAGTACTCAATAAATGCTTTCCTTTCTTTCTTTCATTTCTGGAAAAAATATAAGAAAAAAATCGACAGCTTTTTTTAACTGTACCTGTTCTAGGTCCTGGGTGATCTTAGTCCTTGTTGTGAAGTCACCCTGTCGATCGTGTCCGTCGTGTTTGGCGGCGCGCGCGGTCTGCGTCACGATCAGCAATCGCCCGATGTCCTTGTCCGTGAACTCTGCGTCGGATTCCTCGTCCGACCTGGGTGCCGGATAAAGTGTTAGGAAATTTCGCGGGTTAAGGGACCTAGCCCGGAAAAAATGCTACGCGGTACGAAAAAATGTAAAACGAAAAACTGTAAAATAAACTGTAACCCCCTTATTCCAAAACGAGGTTTAAGGATAGTCCGAGATGTAGATTTAAACCTTTGATTTAGACACAGATTTACTCGTGAACTATAGTCTAAAAACTATCCCTATTGATTACATAGGGAACTATAGTCTAAACACTATCCATAAAGATTATAAAGGGATAGTGTTTAGATTATAGTTCACGTGTAAATCTGTATCTAAATCTAAGGTTTAAATCCCCATCTCGGACTATGCCTAAACCTCGTTTTGGAATAAGGGGGTAAAGGTTTGTCCTGTTAAAACCAAGGGTATCAAAAAAGTTCTTATTCAAAAATCTATGTTTAACCTTATATTATAATCTAATAAAACACAATGCTTGCGCGATTTAATTAAGAAATTAATCTTTTCTGACATTATTGCATACGACTTGAACACAAACGAATCTACCACACAAAAATAAAAAAATATTTAAAAAATAAATTTAAAAAAACCGGACTGAATTCGAACTCGCAACTAAGTTTTATATGCAACAAAAATATTTGCTCTAGTGTTATTATCCAAGGAGAAAACAGTCGACTACGTTTTTATGGAGAGAGCCCCCGGTACCCTTTCCTTCTAATAATGATTTGTTTGTTTAATGTTTCTTTGTATATATAGTGCTAGTTCGTAGTTACGCTCACGTCTGAATATTCGATCATTTTTAACCGTAAGATCCTGTAATTGGCTTTCTGTTGTTACACTATGTTTTGTATATTAGAGCTGTTGGATCTCCGATTAAATAAATATACAAATACTAACCAGGCATCAGTGAAGGTGTTAAGCCTCGGCGGCGGAAGGTCCAGCTCCTCATCCAACTGGAAATGCAGTTCCTCCCTCATCTCACCACCTTCGGCAGCTTCCGGCACGTCTGACGCGGTTCCACGTTCACGAGAACCTGCTTTAGTTCGACGTTTCACCTGGAGGGTAAATAGGGGTGAATAAGTTTTAAATGGGTGGCCAATTAGTAGTGTGGCAAACATGTGTTTTCGTGAGCCCCTCCGTGCTTCGGAAGGCACGTTAAGCCGTCGGTACCGGTTGCTACCTCTAGTAGCAGTCGTTAGGTCAAGTTAGAGGCCTTAAGGCGATCTGAGAACTCTAACAATAGGTGAGCCACACCACTATACGAGAAGAAGAAGTTTTAAATTGGTATTTGGACAATACCAATTTAAAACTTGACCTATGGATTTTATATTATTTTCCCTAAATATAGATTAATTTAAAATATACTAATTTGAATATTTTTGAGATTTTTTGCTAGTTCTTATTTAATAATTTTTTGAATATTTCTAAACTTTTAAAACTTGTGACGTCACCAATGGCGTAATATCAAAGTCTTCCATTGCCTAAGTTTTGTAAAAAAAAGTGAGTCCACTTTTCTTGGACGTATTAACTGTCATTTGATTTATTTTATTTATTATGGCACATGTCGATTTTGTCATAACGCCGATGCTGACGTCATCAGAGTGCAAGTGAAGGTCAAACATATTTAATCAGAAAATATGCTACATCAACGTTTATTTTTAATTATATGTTTGTCTATAATGTAGAAGAAGTCTATTTGTCTAAATGGCTTTGTAGTTTTAATTTAAAAAAAATGAACAATCCAGATTAGCACGGTTTTATAGTTTTCAATCTCTAAATATGGACTTATATTCAAGACTAGCTTTTGCCCGCGACTTTTTCATGAATTTCAATAAAATAAGCACCTCTTCCATCAATTTTGTTAAAGAATGTTTATGCATTTGAAGTGGATTGGACCAATATACACAAAAAAATCATAAAAACTAATTTCGGAGGAGTTTAGGGACAAACGCTGGGGAAAAGAAAATTTTATATATTAGACTAGCTTTTGCCCGCGACTTCGTACGCGTAGAAGTCGAAAGAATCTTAATGCAAAAATCATTCATAAATCATTTGAAGTAAATTGGACTAAAGAATCACGTTGTCCCATATAAACTTTTCCCCATATTTTACCCCCTAAGGAAAATCCTTTCTTATCGGATGTCTACATGATACAAAAAACACATCCTCCAAGTTTCAGGTCTCTACGATCAGCGGTTTAGGCTGTGCGTTGATCCGTCAGTCAGTTAGGACAAAGCATTTTATATGTATAGACTAGCTTTTGCCCGCGACTTCGTCAGCGTAGAAGTCGAAAATAGACTCCAAGAACCATTTTCACCCGCTAAGGGGTAGAACTTCAGAAAATCTTATCGGTTGCCTACGTCATACAAAGAACACAGCCTCCAAGTTTCAGGTCTCTATAATCAGCGGTTTAGGCTGTGCGTTGATCCGTCAGTCAGGACAAAGCATTTTACATGTATAAAAAAATAAATGTACCTCAGTCCAAACATCAGGTGTGCCGCTGGAGTTGGGACTTGCAGGTCGAGGACCTTCGCTGCCTTCCATTGAGTTCTCGGGGTTCAAATCTTCTGTAAATACAGAGTAAAACACTTATTTTTTCAATGGATAAACAATGGACTTAAACACTTGTTTATACCATTGATAAAAGCAACAAGAAGAGCGGTGTTGGCTTAGTGGTAGATACTTCGACTTTCATTCTGAAGGTCGTGGGATTGAATCCAGGACGGCCGATGTATTTGTCTTAAGAAAAATGTATGTGCGCTAAATGACATTGCTCTTACGGTGAAGGAAAACATCGTGATGAAACCCGCGGCTTAGTTGGCTCCAGAAGTGTTGACAAGTTCTCTCCTCTGGACATGGTCAACTAAACTGAGAGGGTAGTAGGTGCTGGGCAAGCCTATTCCATCTTCACGCAAAAAGGACCCAATTAAAAAGGGTCTAATCGCGGAAAACAGCCCGTATACAAGTACAAGTAAAAGCAAAAACCCTATACCTACCATAGTAATATTCCCGACGCTGCTCCATTCTCCTCGTGACCATGGCTTTTGCAATACAGTAGAAACATCGAAGAAAAGATTAAAACCAGGGAAAATAATTTTTTTTTTTTTCTATATAAAAAGACATTCCACACATCGCCATCTAGTTATAGACTTGTATTATGGGTGCTGGACAACGGATATACTACTTATTATACTTTTTTTTTGTAAATATATACTTATAATTTATAGAAACAACAAGAATACATTTGTCTGTGATCCGGTTGTTTCTATGTATGTTCTGCAATATTTATTTATTTAAAATATACATACCCACCAAGACCAAATATCTGTATACATCAATACTTGATTGGGGCGGGAATCGAAGCCGCAACCAACTGCGTCACAGGTGGATCTCAAAGAGATTATTTGATTGAATCGAGCTGATGGTGTATGGTATTTACCTGTCCTCCTCGCTTGAGGAACAAACTCCGGTACATCGGGGTTGAGCAGGTCGTGTTGCGGACCGCCTGCGCCGGCGCCGCGACCCGACCTGAACATCCGGGGAGTTGGGGGCGGAGGCACGGCTCGCAGCAGGCTGGACACGGGCGCTACGAGGGGGCCACCCATCGTCGCCAGCGGGAAGATACCCACCATTTTTTTCTTACGTCTATAATGTTACAAAATTTACAGGGTTAAGGCTGCTTATGCTGCCAAACGCAACGCGCCAGAAATACCCGTCGCTCACAACTAACATTGTTGATTGTAACTAATGTGTTTTGTTTTTCTTAAAAGTGCTGAGATGGAATTGTAGGTGAAACTTTTACCGATATTTTGGGGTAATTTTAAATTTTTGGGCGAAAATTCCTTGTCATTTCAAAGCTAGACTAGTTTTAGGATATACTTAATTTTAGGATAACTTCAAAACTATAGGAAATTTTTGGCTCAAAATCTCACCAAAATGTCGGTAAAAATCTTACCTACAATTCCATCTCAGCACTTTTGAGAAAAAATAACAAAGGCAACATCCCAGTACAGTAAAACCGCGTGGTAGTCTACCTACACTAATATTATAAAGAGCAAAGATTTTTTGTTTCTATGTTTGTAATGAATAGGCTCCGAAATTTCTGGACCGATTTGTATGAAACTTATTATGAGGATACATTGATTCATTGACAGTAACATAGGCTACTTTTTATCCCAATATTCCCACGGGATCGGGAGTTACGCGGGTGAAACCGCGCAGCTAGTAAGTTAATATATTTACCGTTTTTCACCCGGTTTCTCGTCATTCCCTTCCGACTGTAGCGGCGGGTCATCGTTACTCGAATCGGTAGCTCTTTCTTCTTTCAGTGTTTCCGTCTCTTTCACATATACAGGCTCCATAGAGTCTTGAGTGTTGTCCTCTTCTTTTAGTGATGGTTTCTGTTGGAAAACAAATTATTTGTCAGAAATTATGATGAGTAATTAGTACTGTTCCCAAAACTTAATAAATCCGCGAAACAAAATTTCTATTCGTATTTTTCCCCACTCGAGTTTTGACCGGGCTTTTTTGACATTCGCTTTGACGTATGTGGCGTGGCCGGCGAACACCCGCCTGTGGCGCAGAATAATGCGCATGCTCCAGCGGTTGATTGATTAATGACCAAGGACCATTGGTTGGTTAATGACCGTGCAGCTGATTTTCTAATTTACATAACCTCAAAATTTTCAAAAAAATGTTCGAATATTCAAAAGTGGTTTCTTTAGGTGCACAGAAAGTCCCCTAACTGCTTGCTAATACAGTTACCAATAACCCTGTCTTAATAAATATAAAATAATTGGCACAAATATGACGGAAAAAGTGTCCTGAATTGGCACATTTTTCCCGATATTTTCGCGCAAGTCGGAACTTACGCGACAAAACGCTGCTAGTTTAAAACAGTCTTACCTCATCTATCAGAACATTCTCCGTCACAGATTTGGCCTCGCTTTCTTCAACCTCTGTCTCCAGATCGTGGACCTTGGCACGTTGCACCTCGCCATGCACGGTCTCCGGTTGTATGCTAGGCGCTTCGTTTCTCACGATATCTGTGTCTTTATCCTGTTCGTATGATTTCTCAGTTGTCGCTGCGTCTGTAAAGATTATTGTAATGATGAAACTGGTAATGCCCATTGTGCCCTAATACCTGGACATTGGAGAACCTAGAGGCCAACGTTTCAGTGGCTGACTATTGAGCAGGATTTTTTTTACTGGTAGAATGTCACCAACCCAAAAAGAACAATGAAGAAATTAGGACGCCATTTTGATTTGCAATTTACAGAAGTAAAGCGCGGGAAAAACAGAAGAGGGAGGTGTAGGTGTGGTGTGGGCTCGTACAGACGATTAAAAACCGTAAGTGTATTGCGATAGAGTCTATATTTATATACGCCCGCGCCACATTTTGTATGAAGCGCCGCGGCGCGGGCGAGGCGCGAGTGGTACCGCTCGCACTATAGACTCTATCACAATGAACTTACGGTTCTTAATTATCTGTACGTGTATTAAAATCTTATTGATAACATACCTTTAGCTCCCTTCTCGATAAGAGCATCATGACCGTCCCCCATAGGCTTCTCGTCCATTTTGTGCCTGTCGCTGTCATCTGATATGTCCAGGATCGGCCATTTTGTCGGCTCGAACGCTGTTCGCACCTGTATAGAAACAAGTTACAATTTAGTTGCAATTAGGGATACTCAATCGGCTTATTTCCTTTTCGGAGCGGCGTTGGGCTAGTGATAACAAATGGCAAATTACATTATGTATACTTGCGCCCCGCGGTTTCACATGCGTAAGTCCCGTGAGAATATCGAAATGAAAAGTAGCCTATAGCCTTCCTCGATAAATGGACTATCAAACACAAAAATAATTTTTCAATTCGAACCAGTAGTTCTCGAGATTACCGCGTTCAAACAAACAAACTCTGCGTTATACGTATAAGTCGAAAATGGACCAGGAAATCACGTTGTCCCATACAAACTTTACCCCACTTTTTCACCCCCCCAGGGGTAGAATTTCGGAAAATCCTTTCTTATCGGATGCCTGCGTCATACAAAGAACACACCTTCCAAGTTTCAGGTCTCTACGATCAGCGGTTTAGGCTGTGTGTTGATCCGTCAGTCAGTCAGTCAGTCAGGACAAAAGATTTTATATGTATAGATTACTTAGCATACGTGTGTCGCCCAACCGGTCGGAGTCCGGTAGGACGACCCAGGTATCGCTGGTTCCTTATCAGTGGAAGCTGACCTGCGCGAACTTCAAATCAACAATTGGGAATAAATAGCGCAGGATAGGGAGCGATGGAAGACTCTCGTTTCCGAGGCAGAGGCGTAGCGTGGGTCACTGTCGGTCGCCCGGGGCGGAGTCATAATTTGCCGCCCATTTAGCGTCATAAAAATAATAATGTTGACAATTTACCGCCCTTTTGACGTCATAAAATACAAATATGTTCTGTTTGTGAGAAAAACGTTATGATATGAAAGAATTGAGCGAAAAATATTTTTACATAACGATCTAAGGATGGGGAGCGACTCGTGATTTGCAACAACTGTATTGGGCGGGAGGGACAATCAATATGTCCAAGTGGGTAACAGCTAATTTCATGAAAAATAAGTGTGACTGACCCCCCAGTGACCGTACAATTTTTTCCCCCCCAATTTTGCCGCCCTCCTAATGGAGGCGCCCGGGGCGGTTAACCACTCCCGCTCCCCTCGCTACGCTACTGTTCCGATGCCAAGATCTACTTCGAGCCTGAACTGAGCCAGTGGAGAAAGTGAGTAGTTTTCTTACTATTTTTTATTAGTATACAAACCTTAAATCCAGCAATCAACTGAAGTTTATCGGAATCCTTAATGGAATCCAGGACGAGCTGTACGTCAGCTGTCAGCGCTCGGACGCGGTGGAAGGACGCGATCAGGGTGACGGGGATGGTGCCGTCCGCGTCCATCTTGCGACGGAGGAAGAAATCACGGGCCAGGTTGTCCGGACTGAAGTAGTATTCACTGGGGGAATAATTAAACAATTGTTATGTAACAGTTATATAATGGTGCGCAGCTAGTAAAGCCATATGGGTTTACTAGCTGCGCACCGCGGTTTTACTCGGGTTAGTGTCTCTAAACCTTTTGATGAACCTTGGCTGAGACGCCGTTGACTATTAAGGCGTCAAAATTTTACTGCCTTTACACTATGTTTTTTTGTATAAGGGAACGGATTTCAACTAGTAATTTAATTAAACTACCAATACCAACTTTTACTTGGTTTAGCGTCTGTGGTAGTTTCATTAAAATTACCGGTGTTCAAAAGTTATGTGATATTGATTTCCTAACTCAGAATACGTAAAAGTTACTCCGGATTACAAACTTTGAACTTTGAATTGAATTTCCCAAAAAAACCTTTCTTAGTTCTCGCCTACTAAAAGGGCTTTTATAGTTTCAGATTTTCTTTATCTTTTGTAAATATAGTTTTTGATAAACTTGCAAGGGTTAACTCATCCTACTAATAGTATAAATGTAAAAGTTTGTGTATATGTTTGTTACTCCTTCATGCAAAAACTACTGGACCGATTGCGATGAAACTCGGTATCTAGATAGCTGGAGACCTGGATTAACACATAGGCAACTTTCTATCCCGATATTCCTACGGGATCGCATTTAGTATTATATAAATTTGTAAAGTGATAAATACTAACATCTGTTTCTTGATCAAATCTTTGAGCGTGTTCTGATCTAGGCCGAGTCCGTATGGCGCTGCGGTCGCGGCCGCGGCTCCGTAGTAGAAGGCCTGCGCTAGCGGCGGCGCGAGCGGCACTTGCTGCAGCGGCGAGTACGGTACCATCACTTGAGGGATGGCTGGCGCTCGCAACTGTAGGGGGGAAATTAACATAACACGAATTATTAATAAATTATCATCATTGCCCTTCATCATCATCGAAAGATGTTTCTAACAGCGTCATGAGTGGCTGCATTTGTTTTCAGAAGCTTTTGCTAAAGAAGAAGCAGAAGCTTTGCTAAAAACGAATGTACCAAATTGTAATAAAACATTTAAATTCCAATATGTTAAAAATCATGACATTATTGTAGTGCTTAAGCAAATAAATCTCAAGAAAACTAAAGATCTATGGGGGATGTCTGTCCCGATTGTTAAATCAATTATTGAACTGATTATACCAGAACTAGTCATTATATTTAATCGATGTATAGATTGTGGTGTGTTTCCTGATTTAATGAAATTGAGTAAAGTAGTTCCACTGTTTAAATCTGGTAGTACCTCAGACCCCTCCAATTTTAGACCAATATCAGTACTACCCACGTTAAGTAAAATTTTTGAAAAACTTATTTTAAAGCAACTACTGAAACATTTCCATGATAATAATATCTTACATAATAAACAGTTCGGGTTTAGTAAGGGGCGCTCGACTACTGATGCGGGTATAGCGTTAATTAAAAACATATTTGATGCTTGGGAGGAGTGACATGATGCGTATGGCATATTCTGTGACTTATCCAAGGCATTTGATTGCGTTCAACATAATACATTGATCATGAAACTACACCACTACGGTATTAGGGACGGCGCCCTGGATCTTATCTCTTCTTATTTGAGCGGTAGGATCCAGAGTGTTGATGTTAACGGGAAACGATCCCCCGGATCTGCGATAGCAATGGGGGTTCCTCAAGGATCCATATTAGGACCTTTCCTGTTTTTAGTTTATATAAATGACTTACCTTACCTTGTAAGGGACAACCATGGGATAGTGTTGTTCGCAGATGACACCTCCTTGGTGTTCAAAGTTAAAAGGCGTCAGTCCAACGTTGACGATGTGAACAATGCTCTCTCTAGAATAGTTGATTGGTTCAATTCCAATAATTTATTACTGAATGGATCCAAAACTAAATTAATTCGGTTCACACTTCCAAATGTTAAACAAGTAAAAACTGTTGTAAAAATTAATGATGAGGAAGTTGAATTAGTCAGTAAGGCTGTCTTTCTAGGTATAACTTTAGATCCTAAGCTTCAGTGGGGCCCGCATGTGGAAGCATTGTCCAATAGACTTAGTTCTGCCGCTTACGCCGTTAAGAAAATTCGCGAATACACGGACATTGAGACTGCTCGCCTAGTCTATTTCGGCTACTTCCACAGTGTCATGTCGTACGGCATCCTACTGTGGGGGTGTGCTGCAGATATTGATGCTATTTTCATATTGCAAAAGAGAGCTGTCCGAGCTATCTACAAAATGGGCCCCAGGGAATCACTTAGAGAAAAATTTAAAGAGATAAATATATTAACGCTCTATTCACAATATATCTACGACAACTTGCTCTACGTTCACAAAAATCCTGATATTTTCCGTAAAAACAGCGATATTCATAATTTCAATTTAAGAAATAAGGGTGAACTTACCGTGCCCGGTAGCAGGCTCCGGAAAATAAACAGGTCGTTTAATAGTACATGTGTGCTCTATTATAATAAATTACCTAAAGATGTATATGACATGTCCATTAACAGGTTCAAAACTTTTATAAAGCATAGATTGTGCAGTAAGGCATACTATGATACTTCGTCTTATCTTAATGATAAGAACCCATGGACATGACTTTAGTTGCTCCATTTCAAATAATACTTTCAAATACTGTAATATTGACCTTTGTGAGCGTGACCACATGAAAAAAAAAACCCCATGAGTTTCTTGTGCCTTCTTCTCATTGGTGGGCGCGTTCCGAAGGCACACATCCTAACTTAGTTTTTAAGACGTTTTTATGTGGTCCTGTATACTTTTAAGTATCCAAAGAAATAAAGATATTTGATTTGATTTGATTTGATTTTTCATGACCCAAGAGGCCTATACGAGAGAGACAGTGACGTTCGCACAGTTCACAAATATGCGAACCACTAGAAGGTAGGGGTTCTCTGCGCGCTGATGTCTAATAGCGCGTTTGATTGCTGAAGATGCTCATGTAAGCAACGACTCCCTCAGCAACTACCTTGCGCCAATTGTCACGGTCCTCGGCAAGGGTCTCCCATCCTTTTGGATGAATAGAAAATTTAGACAGGTCGCGTTTAATACTACCTTTGTATCTCAGCAGCAGGCCAACCGGTAAATGATAAAATATAATTGTATATTCTAAATAATAAATTATGATAATTCAATATTTGCCATAGTCATCTCATAGTTGACATTCATCTCTCTCATTTCTTGTTTTATACAGTCCATCATCCTTTCTCAGGTCGTCCTAGTCTTCTACATCACATGCGTCTCCACTCTCCTCATCACATGTCAATACCAACTCAAACGGATCCCTTTTTCTTTTTTAGTAACTGGTGCTACTTTCAGGCTTACTTTAATATACTTGTTCCTTATTTTATCCATCTTCGTTACTCCACACATCCATCTCCCTCCGCTGCCTGAGCCGCGCGCTCTGCCACCTCGGGGACTATCCTCTCCATTCAGGCTAGTACCTTACCTGTGATAGGTCGTGTTGCACGAAGTCATGCACGCGGTACATGTGCGGTGCGGGGAGGGAAGGCAGCGCGGACGCGGGCCGGGGCGCGGGGCGCCGCGAGCCGCGACCGCGGGACAAGCCGCGCGCTCTGCCACCTCGGCGACTATCCTCTCCATTCAGAGAGAGTGTGTCTGGAATATAGGTGTTCATTAGCTGTCATGAAAGATTTAACTTGTTATAAGACATCAAAAAGTAACAAAAAAATAGAATAGAATAGAAAAACATTTATTTGGCTAAAACATTTATTTGGACAAGCACACGACATAAATAAATATTTAGAACAATTTAAGAGATGTTGACAAGCAGTCATAAGAACATAAAAAATACAGAAAATGAAGAAGAATATTAGAGAACAAAAAAGTATAAAATTGAAAGACAGAATAATCAGAGAATAAAAACAGCGGAAAAAAAAATATCTATTCCATATTAATAGCTCCAATCCATTTGCCGTACGATGTTTGTTTCCGGGAATAAATCTCTATTAGCAACACTATCGATTAGTACAAAAACAAGGTCTCTTTCTTTCTTGATTCTTTTTTTTTAAATCAACAGGTTCGATTCCTGGCTAGGGTAATGACTTTTCCAAAAATGTAATAGTTTTAGTTTTAATCGGTCACACAACTTCTTTCAGCATTTTTCACTATCTGATAAAGGTTAGGATATAAGAACTTAGTCCTAAATGCCCGTCTAAATAAAAACATCGTGTTTATGCTTACCATTCTCTTGTCGCATAGAATGCTGAGGCCCGTGCTTGCCCGGTCTAGCTGCTTTGACGTCTATATCCAGGGGTACCCATTTGTGCTTCGCTGATTTACTACCGCCTTTTGCACCTGAAAAACACACGCATATTAACGCTTCATGTAGATAGATTTAAATTGTAATAGAAATTACATTGACAACTTTGAGTAAGTAATATACAAAATTATCCGCGTTTTCTCGAATTCCCGCGAATATTCGGTTCATCATCCTACGTCATATGGGTAATTGGTAATTATATAAAAAGTGGATAAGGACTATTTCAGTTGAACTTATCAATCAACTTTGGTTTTACGATTTTTAAAAATTCGAACATTTTTCGAAAAATTTGAGGTTATGTGTACCCTAAATCAGCTGTTACTTACACGGAGAGGTCGTCAACCTTAAGATTATACTAATTTTTAAGTTTTGACAAGTGATCTGTCTGAATGACCTTGATTAAATGAAATCAGCTTTTAATTTCTTTCGAATTCAAATAATAATTAAAAAATCTAAAAGAAAATCGAATTTCTAAAAGTCTTAGACCAAAAGTTGATTGTTAGGGTGCTCAGAAGTAGTCCCTAAACGTTGTTTTTTATACGAGCGCCAGTGGACGCGACCGCTCTCCACGACGGGTGGAGAGCGACTGATGGTTAGGTTAGGTTAGGTTAGGTTAGGTTATATTCGCTGTCAGCAGTGGTGCGAGCCATTGTTGACAGCGATGAATCGTGGCAAGCGTTTCGCACGTTCTGCGAAATAGCTATGTCCACCAAGGAGGCCGCGGAGAGGGAGCGTGAACTCCTCTCTGTGGAACCGACGCGCGCAAGGCGCAACAGGAGGCGGACGGTTCGCAACGACCATCTGCCACCCTAAAGTGGCCTGCGGAGGCGGACTCGGGGGGGTTCGTCTCCAGATCACAGGCCTGAGATGGCGGCGGCGTGTCCTACGCCGCCTCACGAGAGGGATTTTTTTTTTTTTTTTTTTTTTTTTTCTCTCCTGTATCACACGGGTTTTTTAGAGACGGGGTCTGACGAGACCAGCCGCCGCCGTGGGGCAGCAGATGAATGCGCAAGCGCTCCTGCGTCTCCGGCACATACGGCGGAGAGAGGACACCGAGGGGTTTTAGTGGGTAAACCTATGGCCGCCCACCATCTTAGGCCAGCAGGGAGCCCCACACATCCCCGCCGCTCCCCCCGGAGCGGTGGGACGGTGCATAAGGCGCATTTCCCCTCGTAAAAAAAAAAAAAAAAAAAAAAAGGTTAGGTTATATAATTACCAAATAAACCAAATTAAGTATATAAAATGTTTTGTCCTGACTGACTGACGGATCAACGCACAGCCTTAACCGCTGATCGTAGAGACCTGAGACTTGGAGGGTGTGTTCTTTGTATGACGTAGGCATCTGATAAGAAAGGATTTTGAAAAATTCAAACACTACGCGGATGAAGTCGCGTGCGAAAGCTAGTAATTAATATTTACCACCACCACTCCGGTTATAGCTGGCTGCAAACGTTAAGAAGTCTACTAAAATTAAATGCACAATTTATTTCTGACTAAAAACTTACTTATTGAATAACATTAAAATAATAGGTATTGTATTTGTATCGATTCATGAAAATGTAGTAACAATAATAAGATAAATAATTGCTGTAATTTACTCGGCTAATTAGGGTGGCCCAGTCTGAGAGTTGGCGAATCTCCGCCTGCCATTTTTACGTGTTTATTGGACATTGTTACGGCAGGTACCATAGTATCCATAGTTCCCCAGTATGTAGTCCACTACCATCCCATCACAATAGCTCAAGTAGTTTTGTCCTGTAGATTATCGATAGTTCTATCCAAACCGGAGGTTGTCCTTGGTTGCACTTTATAGTGTAGACAGCGATAATCGCCGGTTTAGAATCCACCCCATTGTTTGTTATTATACTTGTTATTGTATAGGGCCTCTACGTGTTGGCTTCGGCTCCATGCATGCCTTCCAAAGGTCCGGGACTCCATAGCCCCGTGATACAGAACGTATAACAGACAGATAAAAAATAATAAGGGAGCAGCAGGGAGATATCACAACTCGTGGTTCTCCCTGCTGCTTCCATATGCGTGCAGATTTACAAGCAAAAATAATAAAAAATGTAATGGAACCCACTTTGATCCTTACCCGAAGACTTGGTCTTCTCATGCTTGTCGTAGTGTTTCTCGTTGTGCTGGTGGTTGTGCGTCTCCAGCGGCTTCGGGGGCTCCTCGGGGGGTACGCGTTCTTGGTCCTGAAAGGAGATTAGGGGGATCATTTAGTAGAAAAGATATGTAAATCAGGCTGTAGAAATCCCACTTCTGATTGGAAGATATTATAGCAGTGCTTGATTTATCAGAAGTGGGATTATTGAAAGACTCTCTTCCATTATTATAAGTAAAGATTTAATAAAATTTGATACATCCCAGTTGTTATTTCCTCTTTTGATTGGAAGATATAAGTAGTACTTGATTGATAAGAAGTGGGAAAGATTCTCTTCCATTATTATAAGTAAAGATTTAATAACATTTGATATATCCCAGTTGTGATTTCCACTTCTGATTGGAAGATATAGCAGTGCTTGATTAATCAGCAGTGGAATTATTGAAGGACTCTTTTCCATCATTATAAGTAATAAAGATTTGACACATCCCACTTCTGATTCAATAATACAAAAATTCAGAAGTGGGATTATTATCGTAGTAAGGCATCTAGATATTTCCTAAATCGGCCTCGATTTCGAAATAATTAAAAAAATGTGGCAAACTCACCGCGTTTCCATTATGATGTGAGGAGTCGCCCTCGTGAGGTGGCGGCGTGGAATGGCATCTCGCGGCCGTCGTCGCAGCACCGAGCGTCGGCCAATCGCCAATGTCGGTGAAGTCAGAAGCCTGGAAACAAAGACAGTAACGCTTAAGAATTTATTAGAATTTATCTATTTTTGTGAATCACATGTGTCTTTATGTAAGTACATATTTAATTTATTTATCTACATAACTATTTATCTTTTTTTATTCTTATTTTATTTACGTAGGTCGATTTTATGGTTGTGACACTTGAGACTCGCAAGCTCTACTCGCAGTGCGAAGCGTCATCCGCAAAGAGTCCTGCCGGAAGACCAACTGCTGTAGCAACCTATTGTTTTTACAGCTCTTTTTGCTGAGGCAGAGCCTTTTTGGAGGCACACGGCTCCTTACATCTTATTTTTTTAAATAGATATATTTTTTTTCTGCTGGTCTTATTCTCTGATTATTCTGTCTGTCAATTTTATACTTTTTTGTACTCTAATATTCTTTTTCATTTTCTGTATTTTTAATGTTCTTATGGTTGCTTGTCAACAACTCTTAAATTAAATTGTTCTAGATATTTATTTGTGTCGTGTGCTTGTCCAAATAAATGTTTTTCTATTCTATTCTTAGGTCTAGTCACAATTATAATGTCCATTGTGATCATATACATTAATACATACATTAGCATTCAATAATCATATCAAAATAAAAATGTTTGTTTAATAGTAAATTTTTCTTTTATTTGTACATCGGTCACTCAGGTCGATAGGATTGTACTGAAAATCAGCGTTGTGGTGTTTTGGCGTCACAACATTATGCTGAGTATAATCCTTTTTTGGTTACACTACAGGTTAAGAAGTTTGTACTGTACTGATTGTACTGCATTTTCTAATAAATATTATCTTATCTTAATTATGTTTTTACAAGCGCTTATGGAGTGCTTGTAGTAATTCCTTCGGTTGCAATAGACACTGGAAAGTCAGGGGAAAATGTGACATTGCATACTTGAAGTCTGACGAAATAACCATACCGTAGAAAACTAAGTACAATGTCTATTTTAATGTTACGGCTAATAATTAATAATTGCAACAACGTTCACATTATTTGACATTTCCTCAATAAACTGTTGTATTTACTGAAAAACCCTGGTCTCTGCATACTCGTAAACAATTTATGAGAATCATAAACGTAAATGAAATTTTGACGGCAGTGTGTGTTCATGCATTGTAAGAATTTTGTAAAGTGACGAATATAAATATTGCAGGTCATTCTACACTTCGCCATCTAGCCCTAAGCTAAGTAACTAGACTTGTGTTATGGGTGCTAGACAACGGATATACTACTTACATACTTTTCTTTTGTAAATATATACTTATCCGCCTCGATTTTGTAGAGTGCTTCAGGCATGTTTGCCGATTCATGTATTGATGGTTTCCATGCCATACTAAGAAAAAGATCAGCTTTACTGTTACACAGAATACGGGGTAGTTTCAATAGTTATCTGTCACTTTTTGTCCACAGATTAGACAATGACATTGTTAGACATTGGAATAAAATGCACAATTCCGGAGCTAATTTTTGTATATATTGGTAGTTCTGTTTTTATTTTTTCTTTAATTATTGTGTAACTTTTAAATATTGTATGGATTTCGGTCTGATAAATAAACATATATTTTATTATAAATAGAAATAATCAGACCCCAGACAAATATCTAAGCATAAATACATGTCTGAGGCGGGAATCGAACCCGCAACCCTGTGCTTGGCAGTACGCCATACTTAACAGCTAGCGAGCGTGATTTCGCGGCCATTCCGTGAACCAAGAACGTAGTCTCTCGCCATCGCTAAGCTGTCAACGTAGTGTATTCACGTATGTTCAATAATTGTCCTACTATGCGACTTGCGACCGGGTGTATAACACGAAGTTATTTGCCAGGAGATAGTGAAGATTCACCACCGAACGACATCTTCATCAGTAATTGTCCATAATTTTCTAATTGAATTTTGTGGTATGAATTGAACATAGCTACTCCGTTCGTAGTATAGCGAGACTAGCTATTAGCTGTCGTCCTGTCACTTTGACACTGACTCTGACAGTTTAGCGTGACATCTATGTTGCATTTGCTCACCGACCTTCGCCCATCTCTTCCTGGCCCTCGACTTCACACGGCCACTCCGGCCGTCATACTACCGCCTGTCACTTTGACACTCACACTGACAGCTCAGCACGTGACATCACTACAATATCTGACTCATATTACCTGTCCATCAGTCTCGACCTTCGCCCAGCTCCTCCTGGCCCTCGACTTCCTCTTCACGGCCACTCCGGCCGTCATACTACCGCCTGTCACTTTGACACTCACACTCACAGCTCAGCGTGACATCACTACACAGTTTTTGTCCGCAAACACTGAGATTTATTAAAAACAATGAGTTTTATAATTTGGTCTGTGGCTTTTTTAAGTTTTCATAGTTTTCTAGTAGCTCTGATTGTAAATATGATTGTATTGTGATAAACATCATGCTTGTTCAAGAATGAAATACTTGTATTTGGTCGTGTTGTGGAGTATTCTGCTACTCAGTTTTTTTTTAACTAAAAAAGGTGTTAATAGACACTTCTTTCCGTCACCCACGAGAACAAAAAGGTGCACATTAGTCCCATATCAAATTTAAATTGTAAATCTTCTACTGCCTCTTGTTGATTGTACACATAAGTGTTTGATGATGTTTGAGTGAATTAGGATGTTGAATGATAATTGAGTGGTTCTATTTGAATTGTATTCGAATTACCCTTACACATAAATCCAAGTAAAATTTACTTCGAATAGAAATTGTGTAAATCTAAAGAGTTTGAACCAAATTAATAGAATTTAATTTAGATAGCATGGTAACGGTCGTGCCAGATAGTCGGCGACAAGGAAATCTGCAAATATGACTTTGGCAATTTCTGATGTTGCCAACCGTGTAGCCGAACCGACCCTCCGACTAAGTCACCTCAGCAGATTTGCTTGTCGCCGCCCGTCTGGCTACCTTAAGTAACGATGCGAACTAGATTTGGTTCATAAACTCTTTAAATTCACACAATTCTATTCAAACCTTTATTATCAGGTGAGATAGCGGTCAAACGCTGGCCTAAATGTTATTAAAATACAAAAAAAGGAAGATCAAATCAATCCGGATCTATTTCTAATAAGAGCTCGCAAACGACGAACTTTCTATCGGCCGACACGCTTCTCATTTAAAAACAATCGTCGAATCTTCGTCACTTATTTATCAACCTTCCAAAATATACAAATACAAGAGTATGAAGCGATAATTTCTAAAACATGTTTTGTATTAAGTACCTATAACATTTAGAAAATCACGGTTTTTTATACGGCATACTAGCCGAGATCCAATATCATCGAAAGATTTACGTATCTAATTTATAAAGACTAATTTCAAGTGATGTAATATAATTTAGCTTTTGGGAAAGGTTGCGTGTCTCACGCAATGGCATCCTGCAAGCAGTTGGTAGGAACTTGCAGAGTGGCATCTTGGATCATTGGGTGATGGTCCACCAGAACGGGAACAAAAAGTGACGCGGGTAGATTGTTACCTCATTTTTATTTTTATTTAATCATTTTTTCTTTTTACAAATTTTAAAATATGTATGTATAGTTATAGTTCATCTATGGGTTATTTGTGCCTGACAATAAAGAATTATTATTATTATTATTATAATCTGTAGAGATATTTATTATCTAATCTTTGGAGACTAATTTCAATGAGATATTTAATATCTAATCTATGGAGATTGGAGACTAATTTCAAAGAGATATTTAATCTCTTATCTATCTATGGAGACTAATTTCAATGAGATATTTAGTATCTAATTTATGGAAACTAATTACAAAGAGATATTTAGTCTCTAATCTGTGGAGAGTTGGAGACTAATTTGAAAGAAAAACTAATTTCAAAAAGATATTTAGTATCTTATCTATGGAGATTGGAGACTAATTTTAAAGAGATATTTAATCTCTTATCTATCTATGAAGACTAATTTCAATGAGATATTTAGTATCTAATTTATGAAAACTAATTACAAAGAGATATTTAGTATCTAATCTCTGGAGATAGGAGACTAATTTTAAAGAGATATTTAATCTCTTATCTATCTATGAAGACTAATTTCAATGAGATATTTAGTA
This sequence comes from Idaea aversata, assembly GCA_907269075.1. Classification (NCBI taxonomy): domain Eukaryota; kingdom Metazoa; phylum Arthropoda; class Insecta; order Lepidoptera; family Geometridae; genus Idaea; species Idaea aversata. Next base: position 3,052,379 of record OU026083.1, read on the forward strand.
TCTAATTTATGAAAACTAATAACAAAGAGATATTTAGTATCTAATCTATGGAGATTGGAGACTAATTTTAAAGAGATATTTAATCTCTTATCTATCTATGAAGACTAATTTCAATGAGATATTTAGTATCTAATTTATGAAAACTAATTACAAAGAGATATTTAGTATCTAATCTCTGGAGATAGGAGACTAATTTTAAAGAGATATTTAATCTCTTATCTATCTATGAAGACTAATTTCAATGAGATATTTAGTATCTAATTTATGAAAACTAATAACAAAGAGATATTTAGTATCTAATCTCTGGAGATAGGAGACTAATTTTAAAGAGCTATTTAATCTCTTATCTATGGAGACTAATTTCAATGCGATATTTAGTATCTAATTAATCGAAACTAATTACAAAGAGATATTTAGTATCTAATCTGTTGAGACTAATTTGAAAGAGACATTTAGTCTATGAGGACTTTTTTCAAAGAGATATTTAATCTCTAATCTATGGATACTAAATTTAAAGAGATATTTGGTATCTAATCTTTGGAGATTGGAGATAAATTTCAAAGAGATATTTAATATCTATCTATAGAGACTAATTTCAAAGAGATATTTAATCTCTAATCTATGGAGACTAATTAGTATTTAATATATGGAGACTAATTTCAAAGACATGTTTAGTATTATGACATTTGAAAAATCACGTTTTTCGTCACATGAAATCGAATCAAATCCGTGACAATAATCAAAATTCCACACCGTCCTTCGAACATATCAATAAATTATTAACACCGCGTACAACCAGTTATATGCTAATTATAAAAATGTGACATTTACCTCTTATTAAGGAAATCGTGGACCAGTTCTGGTATTTAAAACATATTTAAATGTGAAATGGTTTCATTTTCGTTGGTGTTCTTTTTTAAGTTGCCATGTCATAATAATTAATCATTATGAACGAGTCTTGTGTCGCAAATAGGAGCCAAAAACGAAATGCCTTTATTAATTACTAGCGACCCGCCCCGGCTTCGCACGGCTACATAAAAACCTTCCTTTTGAATCATTCTATCTATTAAAAAAATCGCCTCAAAATCCGTTGCGTAGTTTTAAAGATTTAAGCATACATAGGGATATAGGGACAGAGATAGCGACTTTGTTTTATACTATGTAGTGATAGTGATATTATACCTTTAAACCTTCCTCTTAAATCACTTTATCTATAAAAAACCGCATCAAAATTAGTTGCGTAGTTTTAAAGATCTAAGCATACATAGGGACAGACAGCAGGAAGCGACTTTGTTTTTTACTATATAGTGAAGTGTAGATATGTATTTATTAAAGCCGCTCTGTGATTTCTAACTTCCGACTTCTAACTTAGGATAAAAAGTACCCTATGTTACTGTCAATGAATCAATGTATCCTCATACCAAGTTTCATCTAAATCGGTCCAGTAGTTTCGGAGCCTATTCGTTACAAACAAACAATTGAATAATTCCTCTTTATATCTTCTTAATATATATAAATCTCGTGTCACAATGTTTGTCCTCAATGGACTCCTAAACCACTTAACCGATTATAATAAAATTCGCACACCATGTGCAGTTCGATCCAACTTGAGAGATAGGATAGCTTACATCCCGATATTCCCACGGGATCGGGAGTTACGCGGGTGAAACCGCGGAGGGCAGCTAGTATTAGTATAGAAAACTAGCTGCGCCCCGCGGTTTCACCCGCGTAGGTCTCGATCCCGTGGGAATATCGAGATAAAAAGTAGCCTGTGTTAATCAAGGTCTCCAGCTATCTATATACCGAGTTACATCGCAATCGGTCCAGTAGTTTTTGCGTGAAGGAGTAACAAACATACATACACACACACACACACACAAACTTTCACATTTATAATATTAGTAGGATATGATTTTTACATACCTACTTGCTTAGTTTAGGGTTTAAATGGCGTTTTGTTCGGTGTAATATTTATACGCGCGTAAATTAACCCCATTTTTATAGCAGCTGAATAAACCGCGGTAAGAAGACATTAACACCTGTCCAAAACGGTTTATTGAATAGCTTTGAATTTATACCAGACTGACGACATCTGTGGCGCAGCGAGCGACACCCGTGTACGAAACAGAAGGTTCCGGGTTCTATTACCGCCACAAACAAACAATTATATAGAACCCCATGAGTTTCTTGTGCCTTCTCACATTGGTGGGCGCGTTCCGAAGGCACACATCCTAACTTAGTTTAAAGACGTTTCAATGTGATCAATGTATATATACATAAGCATCGAAATGAATATAGAAATTTGACTTTGATCATTGAAATAGAAACAATAGAGATATTTATTTCTGGTCTGCGTGATTTTGTATGTATTAAGTACTAGCAGCGCGCCAGTAGTTTCGGAGCCTATTCGTTACAAACAAACATTAAAATCTTTTTATAATCTCTATACATATAAAATGCTTTGTCCTGACTGACTGACGTATCAACGCACAGCCTAAGCCACTGATCGTAGAGACCTGAAACTTCGAGGGTGTGTTCTTTATATGACGTAGGCATCCGATAAAAAAGGATTTTCTAAATTGGGTGGAAAGGGGGGCAAACTTTGTAATGGGACAACGTGATTCCTCAGTCCAATTTCGAGAGATTTTCGACTTCTACGCGGACAAAAGCTAGCATTACTTAGTATAGAGTTACAAAAGAAAAGAGGTTGGATTGGGTACATTCGTTACACCTTATGACGTTTTGATTAAGTTTCATCTGATTATTATTTTTTTGCAAGTTATGTTTGCAAAGAAATAATATAAATAAATAGAAATGCAAACAGCCTGAAGTAAGTGTGCATTACTTATAATTTAAATTATATTACAATTCGATAAGATTATTTTAATTAATGGTTACAGTAAGTATGAAATAACTACAGATAACAAACACATATATGACAATAATTCTTATCTTTGTAGTGGCTAGGTAACTACGTTAAAATTAACTTTTTAACCACTGTTTATTACAGTTCTTTTAACGAATCGTGAGAAGACTTTTCATTGGTTGATTTGTCGGTAATTTCAAGCGATTCTCGCCTCATTCGTTTTGACGTGACAACGTTTTATAAATTGGTTTGCCGGGTGACACTTCAAGAAACTGCGTTACGCTCCGCTGACGTTATGCGCTCACAATGAGAGCGAGTGAGAGGCACGCGGGCATGGTTAGCCCGCCTAAGAGCGAGAGAGACAGAGATAAAAAGTGAAAGGCACGCGTCCCTTCCCCTCGAGCACAGTTGTTGTCACGTAAAACTTTCGCCCGTATACCGACTTTACAGGCAACCAGTTTTTTTTTATTTATATTTATTTTAAGCCGTTTCATTTTAATTAAAGACAATCTAACTTCCTTTATCATAAAAAATCATTCATAATAAGCCTTCAAAGTGCGCATCAAAATGTGTTTAAATGAGCATAAATGTGTACACCTGTTATCTGTAAAAATACGAAAGTGACCAAAACATTTTTATTAAAGAAGACTTATTAAATGTTTATTAATAAGAGGTTAAAGTACGTACAATGTACATAGAGAGTTTAATTTTAAAATGAATGATTTAATAATAATAAAAAGGTTCATCATAGCATAGAAAACGGGCAACAACTGACGAGACAAATCAATAAATCTTCTTATATATAAAAATGAATCGCAAAATGTGTTGGTAAGCGCATAACTCAACGACGCCAGGACCAATTTGGCCAATTCTTTTTTTGTTGTGTTTGTTATTGTCAGGAGAAGGTTCTTATGAAAGAAAATATTAAGAAAATTGCGTAGAAAATTATTACGCGGTTGAAACCGCGGGGCGCAGCAAGTAATAAATAAATATTGCAGGACATTCCACACATCGCCATCTAACCCCAAGCTAAGTAACTAGACTTGTGTTATGGGTGCTAGACAACGGATATACTACTTATATACTTTTCTTTTGTAAATCATTATAATTATTTAGTATAAAACAACGTCGCTTCCCGCTGTCTGTCCCTATGTATTCTTAGATCTTTAAAACAACGCAACGGATTCAGATGCGGTTTTTTTAATAGATAGAGTGATTCAAGAGGAAGGTCGTATGAAGTCGCGGGCAACAGCTAGTGTGACATAAGTACAAATAATTCCAACTCATTAAAAAAAAATGGTTGTCTGTAAAGTCTGTTTCCGGACGATAATTTTACGTGATAACGTCATAAGAAAACATTGATGGTAACCATGGCAACGATAAAACGTTGCTATAGTTACCTTGTCAATAACATGAGGCGTTCCAGTAACGACGCGTGACGTCACACTTTTTTGAGATTGCAGGTGTTCACCAATTTATAAAACGTTATCACGTCAAAAATACTTTGACTTAAGCGAAACCGCGGGAGGCAACAAATACCTAATAAAACAACTAATAAAAATAAGAACATATCTTTAAAACAAGATAAAACAGCTTAAACCACTAGAAATAACCTAAATCCATTTTAATATCACCCATATGGCCATAATCGTCATGACATAACCTAAAAAGCGCTAAAACGTACCGCGTGGACACCACGTTGCGCATGCGCCGGCTCCACGTCTCTCTAACCAGTTTATAATAATCACAAACTTATAAATGCAGACGGATTTTTGAAGAACTACAAATTATTGTGAGCATATACGCGTCTGCGTAGACGCCAGCGCCGCTTGGGAAGTGTAAAGTTAAATTTGTAAATTTACCGTTGCTACTAACTTAACAGAACGGGCGGATATTTCTTGAACTACTGTAGTTAAGGTAATACGAGGTCTTATCGGATTTTAATAGACACTAGCTGCGCCCCGCGGTCTCCCCGATCCCGTGAAAATAAAAAGTAGCTTATAGCCTTCCTCGATAAATTGACTATTCAACACAAAAATATTTTTTCAATTAAATAGTTCCTGAGATTAGCGCGTTCAAACAAACAAACTCTTCAGCTTTATAATATTAGAAAAGATAAGATGCGCAATGGTAAAAAATTGGCAGAATTTTGCTAAAATATTTATAATTTGTTTGTTTTACAATTATTCTTAGTATTTTACACAAAATAGTTCGGTTTAACGATAGAAAATATCATTGGCATTACATTAAAGCTTGTATTGTAGCAATAAAACTAAATAAAGTTGATTTTTTCAGTCGACACCCCAAAATGTGTATTTTTTAGACAATTTAACAAAATTTTAATATTGTTATTGAGGCATGTAGGCAATAGTGTTCTTTAAAAGAATAGTATTTTATGAACATTTACTTGATATTTTTCTTCTGATTAATTTAAGCAGTTTTAAAGGTGTGTTTCATTACATAGTATATAACAACATCACTTCCCGCCTTTACGTATGCTTAGATCTTTAAAACTACGCAACCGATTTTGGTACGGTCTTTTTTAATAGATAGAGTGATTCAAGAGGAAGGTTTTGGTACATAAAACTACCACTCGTACGAAGTCGCGGGCAACAGCGAATCACTACATAGTATAAAACAAAGTCACTTCCCGCTGTCTGTCCCTATGTATGCTTAGATCTTTAAAACTACCCAACAGATTTTGATGCGGTTTTTTGACGTGACAACGTTTTATAAATTGGTTTGCCGGGTGACACTTCAAGAAACTGCGTTACGCTCCGCTGACGTTATGCGCTCACAATGAGAGCGAGTGAGAGGCACGCGGGCATGGTAAGCCCGCCTAAGAGCGAGAGAGACAGACATAAAAAGTGAAAGGCACGCGTCCCTTCCACTCGAGCACAGTTGTTGTCACGTAAAACTTTCGCCCGTATACCGACTTTACAGGCAACCAGTTTTTTTTCAATAGATAGAGCTATTTAAGAGGAAGGTTTTGATACATAAAACAAAACTACCACGCGTACGAAGTCGCGGGCAACAGCTAGTCACATAGTATAAAACAAAGTCTCTTCCCGCTGTCTGAGCCTATGTAGGTATGCTTAAATCTTTAAAACTACGCAACAGATTTTGATACGGTTTTTTTAAATAGATAGAGTGATTTAAGAGCAAGGTTTTGGGACATAAAACAAAACTACCACGTGTATGTAGTCGCGGGCAACAGCTAGTTTTAAATAAATGTCGAAAATCGTTCTATTTGAAACGCACTTCATCTTAAATGATTTTGCATGTCCACTAGCGCCACTCCCGAGTGTCTAAATAAGTTGGTCAATGCATACCGTTCACAAACCAAGGCCATCGAATTGGCTATCTTACAAATGTAATAAGTTATGATAATGAATTGAGTTATGGTGAAAATAAAAGTATCTATAGTATGCCCTTCGCGTTGGTACATTCACTTAGGAGTTGATAGTAGTCAAGTGCGCAGGTCAGCGTTTGTATGATTGTGTGGGTTAAGCAACGCCTGGCGCGGTGATAACGTCGATGGGTTACAGATTAACAATGTGGCAAAAAAATACGACCCATTTGGCATAATGGTCACCATGCCGGACTGCCAAACACAGGGTTGCGGGTTCAAACCCGCCTCAGACAAGTATTTATGCATAGATATTTGTCTGTGGTCTGGTCGTTTCTATGTATTATAAGTATATATTTACAAAAGAAAATTATATAAGTAGTATATCCGTTGTCTAGCACCCATAACACAAGTCTAGTTACTTAGCTTGGGGCTAGATGGCGATGTGTGGAATGTCCTGCAATATTTATTTATTTATAATATCTCTAGTGCCTGCGTGCTTCAGCGCGCCACGTTTGCGTCTTACTTGCTCCAGTCAGTCGTTGGTACGGTCCGAAAGAGACATTTTTTTTTACAAATGAAAGGTCAGCGTTTGACCACTATCACACCTGCCTGATGGTAGGTAACGATGCGGTCTAAGATGTAACACGCGGTGTCTAGAAGATACCTATTCACTCGCGACTTGAAAACCCCTAAATTGTACACGTCAGGAAAGAGAGACGCAAGCAACTGATTCTATCATCATATCAGCTACAAGTCGTCCACAGCTGAACATGGGCCTCCCTCAAAGACTTCCAAATCGATCAGTCGCATGCCAATTGCGTCCAACGACTTCTTCCAAGCTCAATCAAATCGTCCAGCTCAGTCCACATCATCATTATCTTCCTGCCCTTATCCCAATTTATTTTTTGTCGGCGCAGTATTTCTTCTTCGTTTGGCTATATAATATGTTCATATCTCAGGAACTACTGGTTCGAATTGAAAAAATATTTTTGTGTTGCATAGTCCATTTATCGAGGAAGGCTACTTTTCATTTTGATATTCCCACGGGATCGGGACCTACGCAGGTGAAACCGCGGAGCTAGTATGTCCATAACTTAACTAACAGGCGAAACTTTTTCGGTGAAAATCCTACCTCGATATCAAAGATTAAAGCATATCGAATTTCAATCCGTAACACCAGTTGAATTTCAATTAAAAACATGGCGTCAAAACTTCATTGATAAACCTCATGTTATAACGGTTAACGGTTGAACCAATTAGGGGAATTTTGATTATATTTTTTTTTCTAAACTTGTGTCAAATTGCTTGATAATTGGCGCTATCTCTCTATATGGGGAATTGTCTCTGGCCAATCCCCAGTTGCGGCCAACGGATGAAAATTGTCAAGTTAGAAAAACTTGTTTAAAAAAAGAAAAAATATAGATAGAATGTAGAAGCGTATTTTTCCAGATTATAGAGTGATTCAAGAGGATGGGTAAACCCGTGGGGCAAAGCTAGTATCCAATAAAATTGCAATAATCATAAAGCTATATCGAAATCAACGATTTACATAAATTAAAAGCAGGATATACATTTTCCAATAGACACATTCGCAGACAAAAGTCAGTGACGTTTCTAAAATCGCGGGTCAGATGGATAAAATACCTACAAAATATGCAGCACCTGTTGCTCTACTAATAATATAAAAACCGGTCAAGTGCGAGTAGGACTCGCGCACGAAGGGTTCCGTAATCCGTATTATGTTGTATGGGCCACTACAATTTTTATTTTTCTGTTTTTAGTATTTTTTGTTATAGCGGCAACAGAAATACGTAACTTTCTAGCTATCACGGTTCATAAGAGACAACCTGGTGCCAGACAGACGGACAGTGGAGTCTTAGTAATAGGATCCCGTTTTTACCCTTTAGGTAAGACCCCTATAAACACCTAACAGATTGCCAAACAGCCCCCTTAGGCAAGATTGCTACATCACTACATAGTATAAAACAAAGACGCTTTCTCTGTCCTTATATCACATGAGTCTTATATCCCTTTGTATGCTTCAATCTTTAAAACTACGCAACGGTTTTTTTTAATAGATAGAGTGATCCAAGAGGAAGGTTTATATGTATAATAGGTACATGCATAATATAGCCGTGCGAAGCCGGGGCGGGTCGCTAGTTCTCTATAATCGATATCGCCAATCGACAGACTTTTTTTTATATTTTTTGTATGAAATTGACATAAAAGCCAACAAAAAGTCACGTGGTCTTGCGTTAGAGAAAAAAAATAGTAGTAAAGTTTCATCTTATGCCAATTTCATCCAAAAAAAATCTGTCGATCGGCGATATTGTTAATGGAAAGTAATTTTGTCTAAAGGGCCTGATATTTTTACGAGATCGAGAATCAGGTAAAATCGCGGAACGGAGCTAGTATTTCTTTTAAAATATTTTATAGGTACGTTAGATCTTTAATCTATACTAATAAAATATTATAAAGCTGAAGAGTTTGTTTGATAGATAGATATATATATATATAGATAGAAAGATAGAAAAAATTGTTTTGTGTTGGATAGTCCATTTATCGAGGAAGGCTATAGGCTACTTTTAATTTTGATATTCCCACGGGATCGGGAGTTACGCGGGTGAAACTGCGGATGGCGCATACATATTATAAAGCTGAAAAGTTTGTTTGTTTGAACGCGCTTATCTCAGGAACTACTGGTTCGAATTGAAAAAATATTTTTGTGTTGGATAGTCCATTTATAGAGGAAGGCTATAGGGTACTTTTAATTTTGATATTCCCAGGGGATCGTGACTTGCGCGGGTGAAACCGCGACGCGCAACTAGTGTACGATATATCTTTAATATTTCATAGAGCGACGTAAATACGTGGACCGATATCGCGTTTGTTGGTACGTACAACTCAAGGTCGGTTACATAACATGTTTATAATGTCAAAATGGTTGCAAACTTGGTTTTTATAGGCGACGGAACGTTGTGTTATACCGAATTTTAGGGTTCCGTACGCAAAGGGTAAATAAAATCGGGACTCAATTTTTAAGACATTAAAGCTTAGATATTTGTCTGCGGTCTGAAGGCCAATTCTCGTAAATAACATTGTTCAAATTACATTTCAATATCATTTCGATTGCATTTCGATCACAAATAATACCCTCAAAGTAGCTCAAAATACCCTCAAAGTTAGCTATTTGTAAAAAAAAACTGACTTTGAAGGTATTTTTGCAATCGAAATGAAATTGAAATGTAATTTAAACAATGTTATTTATCAGAATTGGCCTTCTGGTTGTTCCTATGTATTATTATAAGTATACTAGCTGTCCCAGCAAACGTTGTTTTGCCATTTACAAAAAAAACTTAAGAAAACAAAATAAATAAGTAGGGCAAAATCGAGCCCAAAAGAGTCGGTTACATACAAGCAAGCAAACATAAAGGTGAAACTAATAAAAGCGTGTTAAAAATAGACAGTAGCCTATTCTCAGACCTACTGAATATGCATATATAAAATTTCAAAAAAATCGGTCAAGCCGTTTCGGAGGAGTATGGTAACTAACATTGTAACACGAGAATTTTATATTTACAAAAGAAAAGTATATAAGTAGTATATCCGTTGTCTAGCACCCATAACACAAGTCTAGTTACTTAGCTTGGGGCTTGATGGGGGATGTGTGGAATGTTCTGCAATACAGTACAATCTCACTAATCCGGCACTATTAAAAACCGGAGGGTGCCGGATTATTGGAATGTTCGGATTACTGGATTATACTGAAAAAATCACCAATCTCCATTTTATTATTCAAATCTAGTGTCTTGTGTTTGCGTTTATTTGTCATTTTTAACTATAAACTATTCTCACTTGAAAAAAACAAATACGTTAGCACGTGCACGTGATAAGTTTTGAGGTTAGACTGCTAGTCGACGACGCAGCGACCAAGCGCACAGGTATAGAGGGGTGAGGGAGGCGTGGGCGGAGGGTGCCGGATTATTGGACGTGCCGATCTATCGAAGTGCCGGATTAGTGAGATTGTACTGTATTTATTTATTTATTTTATTTGTAAGGAAAGTCTACAGCTACGTTGTGTTATACCCATTTTTAGAGTTCCGTAGACAACGGAAACCTTTTTATTTTATTTGTAAAGAAAGTCTACACTTAATTTTAACAAAATAGACAGAATGAACAGAAACAAACAGCCTGTTATTGGCTTTTTGTTTCTATTTCTTCTGTACTGAACAATAACAAATAAAAATATTATAAAAGACAGCGTATTTATTTTTATATGCGAAAGCTTATAAATGGTGTGTAGACTTTTTATGTATTGTTCACTGTCTGCTTTTTAAAAATAATAAAATAAAACAATAATCGTCCGACAAATAGTCGTCCGACATTTGTCGTCCGTCAATAGTCGTCCGTTAAAAAATACCATATGTACGTCTTAATACACTCACAGCCAAATTAAAAACAGTAGGCCCAGGCATACATTTTCGCCGCGCCGTAGAGAGGGGATAGCTGTCTACTCTCCATCCGTCTTACGCTTTTTCGATCAGGTCACGTGTCCTGACGCGAGTTTAAGATTTTATACCCATTACAGAAAAAGTGCTCAACGCCGCTAAAGAAGTTTTCACTTCAAAAACTATCACTAAGACACGATTGAGACTATTAATAAGACTCTACAGTCTGTCTGTCTGTCAGCAGGCTGTATCTCATGAACAGTGATAGCTAAAAACTAGAAAGAATAATGGCAAAACTTCGAAAAAAAAATACTTGTTTGTAAGGTTAGGTTCTTAAAGTTCCTATATGTGTAATGGCGTCAGATGCTGATGAAGGAAATGGAAAACACGTGACTCTAAATGCTTATATCTTTTTCCACATCGAGTTCACGAAATGCTATCAATTTTGACGTGACAACGTTTTATAAATTGGTTTGCCGGGTGACACTTCAAGAAACTGCGTTACGCTCCGCTGACGTTATGCGCTCACAATGAGAGCGAGTGAGAGGCACGCGGGCATGGTTAGCCCGCCTAAGAGCGAGAGAGACAGACATAAAAAGTGAAAGGCACGCGTCCCTTCCACTCGAGCACAGTTGTTGTCACGTAAAACTTTCGCCCGTATACCGACTTTACAGGCAACCAGTTTTTTTCATTGTAATCTAGAAAAACGGATTTTATCATATTTTTTAATATTTGTGTATATGCTCTAGTATTGCTTTGATATCGTTATTTTCACAGATTATGTATTTCTGTTGCCACTATACCAACAAATACTAAAAACAGAATATAATGTTACGGAACCCTTCGTGCGCGAGTCCGACTCGCACTTGGCCGGTTTTTATGTTAGGAATACTAAAAGGGGTGTTAGACTTATAAACGTGTTCCGCGAAGGATTTCTAATACGAATAGGGGTTGTTTTAGTTTGTGTGTGTGGCTATAAGCAACATTATTAATACAAAAATACAGGCGATTTCTTTTTTGCAAATTTAACAGGTTCGATTCTAGGCCTTGCTACCTGATACCTCTTCAAGCCACTATGGTCTGAACTTCATGATTGCACAGCGTGCAACTGTGTTGGGGGCATACGCTGAGAAATTATCAGCTTTTATAAAATCACGAAAGTTCGGCGGATTTTATATGTATAGAAGAAGAAAATTGAAGCTTCTTGCCCAGCTATTTACCTACTAGTTATTTAGCTATCACATAACACACAAAATAGTTGCAGAAAAAAGTTGTATAACGACACTCCTTTGTTATTCGAGGGTTAAGAACATCGTCAAATTACGAAAATTACGGACAAAACAGCAGGCAACAGCCCAGCCTGCCTAGCATGAAGACCAAAACACGATACGATAAAGCGATATCACGCGATATAACTACATCTACTCTCAAAATATGATAGATAAAGCCGCCGTGTTGAATTTTTATTATAAATTGCGATAAAAATTATGAAAAAAATTCAACATGGCCTTTATCTATCATATTTTGAGAGTTGATGTAGTTATATCGCTTTATCGTATCGTGTTTTGGTCTTCATGCTAGGCATACAGTGCCAAATAAATCACATTTCAATTTCTCACATCCATTCCGGTTGAGTTACAGTGTTAACAGAAATACAAAGTTTATGTAAGTAAAATAATATTAAAGTAAATCCCATAGAATTATGTTTGATTCAAGGTCAATTGATGTAGGTAAATTATTTTAAAACTGTTTGTTTACCATAATCGTCATGTTTTTGTTAACTTTCTATACATAGTGAATTTTATACACGTGCCTTCAGGGCTATGTCATCATTACATAGTATAAAATAAAGTCGCTTTTTCTGTCCCTATTTCCCTATGTATGCTTAAATCTTTAAAACTACGCAACGGATTGTGATGCGGTTTTTTTAATAGATAGAGTGATTCGAGAGGAAGGTTTATATGTATAATACATGCATAATATAGCCGTGCGAAGCCGGGACGGGTCGCTAGTAAACTATAGCGAAAAATGCTGAAAGGAATGCATTCCCGATTTCGGAAAACTAAAACTGCATCGTTAGATTTTTGATAAATGCAAAAAAAACATCCTCTATTGTGTAGGCTCTTATTCTATACTTATATTACAAAGCTGAAGAGTTTGTTTGTTTGTTTGAACGCGCTAATCTCAGGAACTACTGGTTTAAAAACGGCGGGGCGCTTTTAGTTTTACATAAACAGGAAAAAAATTCTGTTTGTTTGTAACGAATAGGCTCCGAAACTACTGGACCGATTTTGATGAAACTTGGTATGAGGATACATTGATTCTTGATACATTGATACTTTTTATCCCGATATTCCCACGGGATCGGGACTTACGCGGTTAAAACCGCGGACGGCATAACCAATAACCTAAATCCAACATTTGATCAAATCCAACAAACAAGAATCCTATTGTCATTATAAAACGTATAAGTTTACGTTAAACGAAATAGTTTTCTCGTATCTTTCTTCAACATTGTCCAATACAACAATGGTGTAGTATAACGCTAAGATCGACGTATTGTTATGACAACACTGGCACATTGTAGACATTTCATACCGTAAACATTGGCCAGTCTGGGGGGCGAATCATGAGTTTTCGATACGCGGCGCGAGTAGGTATTTTCAAAAATGACCCGTATCGTGCGATAGAGAGAGTTTAAGTTCGGACGTAATTGCCATCATTTTGCTTTCAAATAATGTTGCGGGCCGTAACGTTTTTACCCCCTTTATCCTTCACAAAATGAAATAAATTTGGTCTCGTTTAATTCTTAATAATTCTTAATCTAGGTTTATACGTTTTTCTTTTTTGGTAATTCAGTTTAGTATATTACAAAACAATTGAACCGTTCGATGAAGTTTTTAAGTTAAAAATATAGATATTCAGATACTAATAACTTTTATCTTAGGCAATATTTCTTTAAAATAAAAACGGTTAAACCTAGTTTTCCATTAGATCTAGAACATTATCAAAAATTATCAAAAACGGACTTCGTTTATGGGGGGGGGGAACATCACCGCATTTTGTATGGAAATTTACAGCTTGGCAGTGGTCTTAACAGTAATGAACATCAGACGACGAGTAAGGTCAAGAGAACAAATATTTGAAATGAAGCTTTTCAATTTCAGTTTCAATTGGTTTTTAATATACTAAACTGAATTACCAAAAAAGAAAAACGTATAAACCTAGAATTAGAATTATTAAGAATTAAACGAGGCCAAATTTATTTCATTTTGTGAAGGATAAAGGGGGTAAAAACGTTACGGCCCGCAACAGTATTTGAAAAGCAAAATGTGGGCAATTACGTCCGAACTTAAACTCTCTCTATCTCACGATACGAGTCATTTTTGAAAATACCGACTCGCGCCGCGTATCGAGAGCTCACGATTCTTTTAATATAGGTAACGTACGTTTCTAATAACTTCAGAAGGGAAAATAACTATATTACTTTAAAATAGTGCACATACAGTGGGAGAATAGTAAAAACCAATTCCGTCCAGTACAACGGCTAAATGCCATTAAGTGGTATACTCAGATTGTCTGTGCATGCTTGGCTCAATGCCAAATACTTCTACATTTAGTTTCTATGCAGTTTTATAAAAATACCTAAACATACTAATTAGAAACTATACAGTTATTTTTTAAAACGTGAGATTTACCACTATCAGCTCTCTGCGGTTTCACCCGCTTAACTCCCGATCCCGTGGGAATATATGTACTTAGGCTCTTTCAAATGTAGGCAGGATAAAGAAGTAAACCGCCGCATAGAGAACGCTTGGAAGAGCTACTGGTCCATGAAACAATTTATGAAAGGTGATCTACCTATTAACATCAAACGCAAACTCATCGACTCATGCATTCTGCCCATCCTAATCTACGGTGCTCAGACTTGGTCTTTGACCGAGGCACAAAAGTCCCAAATTAAAATTTGTCAGAGGGCGATGGCAGGCAGCATACTTGGTTTGAGGCGTATAGATAGTTTCTAACATCAATCTGCGACATAAAAACAGGTATCGCAGACGTGGGTCAGAAGACCGCCCGACTTAAGCAGGAGTGGGCTGGTCACGTGTGCCGAATGCAGACAGAAAGATGTCAAAGTCAAATTTCTTTATTCATTTCAATGCATACATTGATCACATTGAAACGTCTTAAAAACTAAGTTAGTATGTGTGCCTTCGGAACGCGCCCACCAATGAGAAGAAGGCACAAGAAACTCATGGGGTTTTTTTTTTCATGTGATCATGCTCACAAAGGTCAATATTACATGGGCAAACAAAGTCTCCCAGTGGGTCCCTCAAGACAGCAAGCGTCTTCGAGGTAGACCCTAAAAACGATGGCAAGACGACTTCGATGCAACAACAACTGCTGTAACACTTTGTATAAATGGGATTTGTTGTTATAGCGGCAACAGAAATACATAATCTGTTATTTCCAATGTCCATAAGATACAGGCTGATGTGGTAACAGACAGACAGACAGTGGAGGAGTCTTAGTCCCGTTTTTACCCTTTGAGTACGGAACCCTAAATAAATAATGTCTTTGGTTTTTGTATTGGAATTTAAGAAAATGTATGGACAGCTCGATAATAATATTGAACAAAGTATTTTTATGCATGTAACCTTTAAATCAGCGCAGTTCCGTTTATGTTTTGATATTTTATTAAAGGTCATATAACATACGGTAACTGATAAATTATCGCATAGTAAGAGTGCCTGGAAGAGATGGCTTTTAGCGATAACGCAGCCCATTGTACAATCCACGGTCAAAAGTCTCTGCCCACCGTAATGTTTACAATCCTGTGCAGCACTATTTGAACATTATAACAACGTAACCTGTGGATCGAACCCACGTCGGTTGGTGTAGCGGGTGGCGGCTTATACCACTCACACAACTAAAGACATAGACTAACATGTTGAAAATAATAACCACACTGAGTACTTTTAATTCAAGTATTTAAGTTTGTGTGTAACGTCTATTAGAAGAAGGTCGTAACTACAATACTTGTTGATTATTGTATGATTAGAAATCGTAACTTTACTTTATGCCGTACCATTTCGGTGTAAGTAAGTAATTTTAAAAAATATGTTTAAAAACTGGTTGCCTGTAAAGTCGGTATACGGGCGAAAGTTTTACGTGACAACAACTGTGCTCGAGTGGAAGGGACGCGTGCCTTTCACTTTTTATGTCTGTCTCTCTCGCTCTTAGGCGGGCTAACCATGCCCGCGTGCCTCTCACTCGCTCTCATTGTGAGCGCATAACGTCAGCGGAGCGTAACGCAGTTTCTTGAAGTGTCACCCGGCAAACCAATTTATAAAACGTTGTCACGTCAAAACAAATGAAAAAAAAAACAAATGGTTGTCTGTAAAGTCGGTTTACGGACGATAATTTTACGTGATTCCTTTATATAAGTCTACTATTCGTCGCTCGTCACCATAACACAAACCCAGGTGAGCGATATTATTATTATATTACCATGACGCATGACGTCACACATCGGGAACGGGACGCGTCATGTTACCGGAACATGACACTTTTGTGTGAATGCAGGTTTTTCGTCAATTTATTGGACGTTATCACGTCAAAAGTTAAGAAAGTTGCGTAGCAAATTATTACGCGAAATAATAATTAACTAAATTTTACAGGCGTCCTGTATTCCATCACAATAAACCTGTATTAAAATCATCACATGAGATAACAGGACTGCAGTCATCAAGTCATTATGAATAATCATCACGTCAAATGACATAACACTTCATAATAGGCATAAAAATATGTGTTTTTCTTCATCTTTCTAGAGCATAAGGAAGTTTCGTTCTAGCGAAAGTTATGTTTGCATAATTTATTCTATTTAAAATCATGGACTAGTTTCGGTCAAAAATTTTCAAAAATATATTTCATAACTAGCTACTTTAACTGCGTTAGTATCTTTTTTGTGACTAGCAGCGCTCCGCGGTTTCACCCGCGTAACTCCCGGTCCCGTGGGAATATCGAAATATAAAATAGCCTATAGCCTTCCTCGACAAATTGACTATCCAAGATAAAAATAATCATTTAATTCGAAATTTGTTTGGTCCATTGAAAAGTTACATTTGGGGTTGCATTTGTCAGAGGACGCAATTTTATTTTTTTAGATATCAAGGACAAAAGGTGTATAGATAATCTTATTTGCCACAAAAAATGTAAACTAATATTTTATGTGAGACCTATAGTTTGTCAGATAAATCATAGAAACCATTTAAATCCCTTTTTCCAAGATGGCGGCCGTGGGACAAGGGCTACAATCCCTCAAACTTGGATTTAACTTTAAATTGCCCCCCCCCCCCCCTGGTATTTCTATGATTGTAAGTAATTGAAAAATTTGCATTCTTTAGTGAAGTGAGACTTAATTGAACGGTGTTGGAAGATTTAACCTCAGCTTTATTAAAAAACTAGCATCACATACTTTTCTGATCGATCCTAAAAAGGCCCTTGGGAGCAAGTGATCTAGCTAAGGTAGACAGTCAATTTCACAAGCCAATCAATTACCAAAGACTAAACATCATTTCGCAACGACATTTCGTAATCGAATATCATTCATTTTGGTTTATTGCCAGAGATATTTAAGTTATAGTAGAATAGACAAAACATCAGATTTTTTTTAGGGTTCCGTACGCAAAGGGTAAAAATGGAACCCTTTTACTAAGACTATACTGTACGTTTCTCTGTCTGTCACCAGACCAGGCTGTATCTCATGAACCGTGATAGCTAGACAGTTGAAATTTTACTAAAAACAGAATATTATGGTATGGAACTCTTCGTACTTGAGTCTGACACGCACTTGGCCGGTTTTTCATAATAATTTTCTAGTTTCCAACATTTTAAACATCTTTAGAAAAGTAAGGGGTCATCTAAATCTTTACATAGTATAAAATAAAGTCCCTTCCCGCTGACTGTCCCTATGTGTGCTTATATCTTTAAAACTACACAACGGATTTTGATGCAGTTTTCTTTAATAGATAGAGTGATTCAAGGTTTATATGTATAATGTACAGCCGTGCGAAGCCGGGGAGGGTCGCTAGTTTAAATATAAAAT
The DNA here is from genome assembly GCA_907269075.1 of Idaea aversata. Classification (NCBI taxonomy): domain Eukaryota; kingdom Metazoa; phylum Arthropoda; class Insecta; order Lepidoptera; family Geometridae; genus Idaea; species Idaea aversata. The sequence continues at coordinate 3,070,156 of OU026083.1, forward strand.
AGAAAAAAACTCATCAAGAAATCTCTGAAACTACAAGAGTTACGGGTCTGAAACTTCGCATGGGATTCCACCCACCATGGAGTGGGCACTTCACCCACCATAGCTTCGCGCTAAGTGGAAAACAACACGGAGAGTGGCTGTTTACCAGTATTAAGCCCGCGCAGAGGCGTAAGTGCGGACGCTAGGGGTCACTTTCGGCAGTGGGAGGATCCTTCGCAGATCCATTGATAGGTTATGTGATATATATGGTAGGTGTTGTCGATCCCGCATCGGACTTGTGCGTAAGTGTCGTACCTTAAGAATGGATGCTGCTTAAAGCATCTTTTATAGATGAAGAGAGGCCAATGATGATGATGACCTGTTTTTAAGAGGAAAGGGTACCGGACGCTCTCTCCATACAAACGTAGTCGACGTAGTCGAACAAAACATAGGGGCATCTGGTAGTTATAGGTTTTATGCAACAAAAATATTTGCTCTAGTGTCATTATCCAGGGAGGAAACAGTCGACTACGTTTATATGGAGAGAGCGCCGGTACCTTTCCACCTTAAGTAGTTTCAATATTTTTACGAAAAATTTTGATTATTTAACTTCAGATAAATTTAAAGCCAAATTTATTTGAGCACAATGACATGCAAATTGCAAGCCGTCCTAAGTGTGGAATTATGTAAATAAAATATGGTTTTAAAGTTTTGAAAAAAAAAGAAAGTTCAATGTTCATGTCTCCTCTATCTTAGTATAGATATTTGATATCTTCGTTTATTGCCCGCTATGGCCATTGCAACAGTCTCGAATTAAGACGTTGACCTTTCTTACAGTCAAATTATATGTTTAGGTATTTTATTTCTATAAAATGTTGTCCAAACAGTGACGTCAAAAGAGAAATATATTTCTCGAGGTATTGACTCGACAATTCCTGTTGGGGGTTCGATTCCCACCTCGAAACAAATTTTTAGCCTCTAGAAGATACCTATACGATCGTGACAAGACCGCTAAAGAAACAGAGGCCTTCGAGGGACGCGAGTGAAGGTAGGAAGACGTCAGTGGATGGTATATTTGGAGTTTTATAAATCTACTAGCGACCCGCCCCGGCTTCGCACGGCTATATTATGCATGTATTATACATATAAACCTTCCCCGTGAATCACTCTATCTATTTAAAGAAACCGCATCAAAATCCGTTGCGTAGTTTTAAAAATTTAAGCATACATAGGGATATAGGGACATAGGGACAGAGAAAGCTACTACACCAATCAGAGTCTTCACTACATAGTATTAAATACTATGTAGTACAAAAAGTCCACTATTGAACTTGTTTCACAAAAAAGGTAGAATCGTAGACCTGACAGTTTGGCTGTAATTGCGAAGTTCAGGGTGAAATCTGATTTTGACTAAAATTTCACTAAAGTCCAAATAACTTTTGAACCACTAAATACTGCAGAACATACAGGGGGGTTAAATCGATAGGCCCTGAGGTCTCCCACCCCCCAGCAACCGATGATCCACCCCCCTTGTTATACCGTCTATATGTCTCTACTAGTATGCTACTACTATTATAATAATAAATAAATAAATATTTCAGGACATATTACACATCGCCATCCAGGCCCAAGCTAAGCAACTTAATGCTTGTGTTATGGGTGCCAGATAACGGATAAACTACTTATATACTTTTTTTTTTGTAAATATATACATATTATACATATAGGAAACACCCAGAACCAGAAACAAGAATTTATGGTCAGCATAAATACTTGTTCCCGGCGGGAATCAAACCAGCAACCTTCTAGCAGTTCTAGCAGCAACCGTCGCAGTCGGGTGTTCGCCCGACGCGCCACAGAGGTCGTCAAAAAATAATAGACAATACTGCTATCGTAACATTTTTATTAAGTTGGTAGCCCTGTAGTCTTGTTAAAAATAGATAGTGTTTGGCATTTGATCAAACGATTTAACCGTTGGTTGTTTTTAACTAGGTATACCGTAAACATAGGGCTTGAAAAACCGGTCAAGTGTGAGTCGGACTAGCGCACAAAGGGTTCCGTACTATGTTGTATGGGAGCCCTATTTAATTGCTTTTCTTCTGGTTTTAGTATCTGTTGTTATAGCGGCAACATAAATAGATGATTTGGTGATATCGAGATAATTATAGCTAAGTATACACATATAAAGAATGACAAACAAGTTTATTTCTAACCAAAGAAAATTACTTTAACATAAAAGAAATACAAAGTAAATATGTTCCCGAATACTTAAACGTTTAGGGGCTCCTATCCTATGTCAATTAAATCACCACTTAAGATAAGTAGCCTTTCAGTAAGTATTTAAAAGTTAATCGCGTAATATTATTTAAAAAAAAGTTGCTAAAATTTTTTTTTGCGGGTCCTTATCGCGTTTTTAGAGTTCCGTAGCCAAATGGCAAAAAATGGAAGCCAATTTTTATTTTTTAACTTCTTATTTCGTTTACCCTGGACTATGTTACAATAGTCATTGCCTTGAGAAGACTTCCAAACTGGATGGGTTTCCATTCTTATAATTGTTACTTCCCTTCTTAAACAAGAAAGTGATCTTATAAGGATTCCTTTTTTATCTTTTTAGGTATGAATCCCTAAAAAATTGCGCACCATCTCCAATTTCGCTCATTTGAACGCAGTCAGAAAGAGAGAGATTGATCTATTTATTTGAAATATATATTATATTTTTTTCATTACAAAACCAATTTTCCAGATATAATTTGTTTAAGTAAAGTTAAATAAAAATTTGTTATAGTTCATTGTTAATTTAATAGATTTGTAATATTTCAAATAATCGTCAACTAACTGGGAAAACCGATTAAATGCATTTTATGTCGTTCTGAGTAAATCGCATTTTACAGTTTGAGATAAGGTTTGACTTGTTTTGAAAACAAATTAGAAATCTGTTATGAAAAAAGTTGCAATAATTATCCTTTTTAGTAAATCTGCCTATTCTTATGCTGAGTGATTTTAATAAAAAAATGGTTGTCTGTAAAGTCTGTTTACGGACGATAATTTTACGTGATAACGTCATAAGAAAACATTGATGGTAACCATGGCAACGATAAAACGTTGCTATAGTTACCTTGTCAACTATCAAAGTATCGTTGGCTCAGAGACAGAATACATGGGCCGGTGGGAAAGGAGGCGCGGGCGGCGGCGGTGGCGGTGGAGGGGGCGGCGGGGGTCGATGAGGCGTTCCAGTAACGACGTGTGACGTCACACTTTTTTGAACTGGCAGGTGTTCACCAATTTATAAAACGTTATCACGTCAAAAACTCTAATAATAAATTTAAACTCATTTTAATAGAAATTAATTTGGTATTAAATGCTGGCAATACCATACTATTTCAGAATCTCAATGAAAGCAACTATTTTTGGAACTCAGGTGATGACCAAACACCGCGAAATAAGTTCAGGTAAAAGATAAAAAAAATGTAGTTTGAGTTAAACCTCAGTTTCAAAAAACTTTGCTTGTGTCATAAAAATAATAGTTTGCATTCGATAGCACATTTATTCTGGAATACTATCCAAAAAACAGATTGGAATAATTCCTTCATTTGCAGTCTTGGCACCAAAAAACCTCAGCTGAAACCGCAGAGCTCAGCTAGTTTATATAAAAGGAAGAAATAATCAAGTTTTTTTGGACAGAATGAAAAAATAAAAAAATAAAAAACAAGTCTAGAGGTCTGAGAAAAATCAGTATAATAATCGGAAAAGTACTTACGATGTTTTTCTTGAAAAAATTCCGTCGAAGAAACAAAAAAAAAGAAACCAAACAGATATGGAGTATAGAGGAACCTTTTTAGTGAAGTGAAAGGAAGGTTATTGCTGGTTTTTAATCGAATGATTAAATTTTAAGATATTAAATCGATATCATTTTATCTCCATCTTTAGTAATGGCGATTTGGGATCAAAAAAGTCAAGGATTATTATGTAGAATTGTAGATGATCATTTGGTTAATTATTATTAATTTATAATAAGTCTTTGCAGTTTCATTTATAAATATAAAATCGTAGTCTTATCTGACTGATATATAAAAAAAAAATATTACAAGACATTCCACACATCGCCATCTAGCCCCAAGCTAAGTAACTAGACTTGTGTTATGGATGCTAGACAACGGATACACTACTTTTAAACTTTTCTTTTGTAAATATATACTTATAATACATAGAAACAACCAGACCACAGACAAATATCTAAGCATAAATACATGTCTGGGGAAGGAATCGAGCCCGCAACCCTGTGTTTGGCAGTCCGGCATGGTGACCATTATGCCAACTGGGTCGTTAACGCACAGTTCAAACAGCTGGTCATAGAGACATGAAAGGACCCTATTTTCATGTCTCTAGGTGTTCTTTGTGTAGTGTAGGTATCCACTAGGGGTCTTTCATTATAAAAACGCCCTAAGAGTGTAAAATGGCAGGCGAAGCTGAGGGTAAGAGCTAGTGTAATAATCTATACTGATATTATAAAACTGAAGAGTTTGTTTGTTTTAACGCGAATGTCACTGGTTCGAATTGAAAAATTCTTATTCTTTGTGTTGGATAGTCCATTTATCGAGGAAGGCTATAGGTTACTTTTTATCCCGATATTCTCACGGGATCGGGAGTTACGCGGGTGACTCCGCTGAGCGCTGCTAGTTATAGAATATACTTTTCCCGTTTTTTAAATAAGTTTAAGTACACAAAAGTGGTTTTTTTTAAACGGAATTTGACGTAATCATGTAAGTGGGTACCCACATTTATTTACAACCGCCATCAAAAACAGTTCAGTTTTTGTTTACGTAAACGTTATAATTTTATTTATCCGGTCTCACACAAAAAATAATTCACTGGAACACATTTATAAATACACATAGCGACGATACAAATATTATTTAGAAATATTCTAAAGATATTTTTAATTTGTAATTGGCTCTAAAACTACTGGACCTATTTTAATAAAACTTTGTATGAGGACATATGGAATTATTGAGAGTAACATAGTTAATGGATAATGCCGCTTAGCGTCCCAAACAAATCGCTTCGATGTGTCGTACCTCATTTGAAAGGGCATAATGTGTACTCAATTTTATATTATGGCAGCAAAAAAATCCCACGCAGTGGAACCGAGATATTTCGTCATCAATACAACGTCTTCTACTATGAAAGTTATAGAACTCGCATAGCCATTACTATTTAATTAGACGTGTAACACCTTCATGTGGTAGCTCAAATGAAAGGCCTTAACTAGGACTACATTTTTGTTCTACATTACAAAAAAATCCCATCAGGAGGAACAGATATATTTCTTCTTCAATACAACGTCTCGTATTATGAAAGTTATAGAACACGCATAGCCATTACTGTTTAATAAAATGTGTAAGTAACACCTTCATGTGGGGTAGCTCAAATGAAAGAGCTTAACTAGGACTACATTTTTGTTGTACATCACAAAAAAATCCCACCAGGAGGAACCAAGATATTTCGTCATCAATACAACGTCTTCTACTATGAAAGTTATAGAACTCGCATAGCCATTACTATTTAATTAGACGTGTAACATCTTCATGTGGTAGCTCAAATGAAAGGCCTTAACTAGGACTACATTTTTGTTCTACATTACAAAAAAATCCCATCAGGAGGAACAGATTCAACTCAGATTCAGATTCTTCTTCAATACAACGTCTCGTATTTTGAAAGTTATAGAACACGCATAGCCATTACTGTTTAATAAAATGTGTAAGTAACACCTTCATGTGGGGTAGCTCAAATGAAAGAGCTTAACTAGGACTACATTTTTGTTGTACATCACAAAAAAATCCCACCAGGAGGAACCAAGATATTTCGTCTTCAATACTACGTCTCGTAGTAAGAAAGTAATAAATCTCGCATAGCCATTACTATTTAAACGTTTAACACCTTCATGTGGTACCTCAAATGACGACGGATGTAGCTAATCCAACCTCTCTGTTAAAACTGTCTGCATAATTCTAACAGGTTGGATTAGCTACATCTGTCAGAATGGTGTGAAAGGTTCTATTCTAACAGATAGGTTGAATTAGCCACATAAGCCAGAATTGTGTAGAAGGTTCTAACACAGAGGTAGGATTAGCTACATCTGATCTAAATAACATGCATTTAGCAATAAGATACTAATTTAACTTATCGGGATAACTTTACAGCACTTATGCGTTAAAGTAAAACGCACGCGAGCGTAATACCTTGTATTATGAGCCTAATATCGGTTTAATAAGATTTACTATAAGAGCAACTGTGATAAAAATAATTTAAAAACATATAAGTATGTCGTCTTCTTGCAAAAGACGCGCGATGTTATAAATAAAGCCTTGGCCTAATCGATTTCATATTAAATAATCTGAAATAATAGAAAAAAAAGAAAACGCTTATTATATAAGCACACGACGTTATAACGAGAAAAACAATGAACAACATAAAACAAAAAAATAATAATAATCAGAAACACAAAAAACCTATTAAGGTAGGTAGTCTCAGGAGTCGTGTGCCGCTAACCAGGATCTGCCTCACCATTAGCTACCACTGCATGACGCAGTTACAGCGCTGGTCAACCTGCACCTGTGTGGCATCCATTTGTTGGGATTTTGAACACTTAAAATATAGTTATAATTATGAGATAGCTATTTTCCGCAACTAGACCAGTAAGATAACAAATAAGGCTCCACAAGATGGAATTGTTGGAAGTCGATTATTATAGTACATTGCGATACAAGTGTGGAAAATTGATCTTTGCATAGAGGCGGTTTAACACGCGCGACCGCGGTATGCGAGGGAGTTTAAAAAGCCGAGATACAAAAATCAATCCACACGTGTATCGTACGACGTTTTTATCACAGTTGCGAATAAAAAAAAACTTGTTAAAATAATAAAAAGTTTTTAAGAAGTTTAGATTAGGTTTACTATTTTTTGTTAATTACACTCCAGAAAGGCTAGGCAAAAGACTTTTAACCTATACAGCCTCGTCTGACATACTTACTTACTTACTTACTTACTTACTTACTTACTTACTTACGCTGGCTCAGCGACCCGAAGTGGATCTTGGCCTCCGACACCAAAAGCCGCCATTGCACCCTATTCTGCGCCACTTGTTGCCAATCGGCTGCATGAAGGGCTTGCAGGTCTTGTTGGTCTATCCAGCGATACCTAGGTCTGCCAGCTGGCCGTCTCCCCTGAGGTCGTCCTAGATATACTCTTTTGACCGCTGGATCCTCCTCCATTCTCTCGATGTGGCCAAGCCAGCGAAGTCGGGCCGATTTGATCTCGCCGATGATATTAGGCTCAGCCACAAGCTCTTCCAACTCCACATTTTTTCTTACTCTCCATGAGCCGTCCTCTCTCTTGGTTGGTCCCAAAATTCTCCTCAATATCTTCCTCTCCGCTAACAAGAGTTTGTTCTCCTCTTTTAGCGTTAGTGTCCAGGCTTCGCAACCATACATTAAGATCGGTCTTATTACATCGTCGTCTGACATACAATATTTTTTTAGGGTTTTTTCCATTCTCTCAAACAACAACAAATCTCTTAAAACAGAATATAATGGCAAGGAAAAAATATATTTATGTACCTAAAAAAAACAAAATAAAAACAACTCAATTTTTAATTGTTTTCAAAGACGTTATCACGTAAAATTATCGTTCGCTATCAGACTTTGAGGCATCCTTTTAAAAAGAAGAAAAAAGGTACCAACAAAGAGTTTTGAGGCCAGCAAGGCTTAAAAACTCTTTGTTGGTACCTTTTTTCTATACATTAAAACAGTATAACCCAGATAAATTAAGAATGTTTCATCTACTTAATGCCCCTCGGCCACGGTGACTTTTTTGTAGCGATGCAGTAGCGATGCTGTCGCGCGTTCGCATCGATACAGTCGCGATGCGATCGCTAGCAGTGTGCCCTCGCCCACATAACCACGATTCAGTCGCGATGTCAACGCGATACCGTCGCGCTTCTGTCGCGATGCAAACGCGACTCAGTAACGGCACAAAAATGCCTGTGGTGATCGCTACAGTTGCAAGATGGACTCCGTTGAGGCAACATTAGTCACGTTGTCTTTGGTGCTGCTTTGTAAGCAGCCGAAGCGTGGGCAACGAAAGCGGCGTCAAAATTGGATGCGCCCATTTAACAAAGAGAGATTACTTGGTAGACATTACGTAACAACGTTTAAAATACTAAAAAACTATGAGCATACATTCAGAAGTTGTTATAGAATGATTTATTCGACGTTTTGCCGACACGGTCGCGCGTTTGCGTCGATACAGTCGCGATGCTGTAGTGGCATTGCGTATGTAGCGCGTTGCAAATGCGACTAACGTGCGTTAGTAGTGATGCTGTCGCGCGTTTATGAAACGCGCGACTGCATCGCGACAAAAAGTCGCCGTGGGCAAGGGCCCTAACATGTAATTAGCAGTAAGATACGTATTTAACTTATCGGGATAACATTAATTTTAGCACTAGTTGGATATTTTTATATAGCACGCGTGTATAATACGTTGCATTATGAGCTTAAAAGCGGTTTAATAAGATCCACTTTATGAGCAACAGTGATAAAAAAAAAACAATTACCTTTTTAAAGCTAAATACTATTATTTATCTCGGTTCCACCTGGTGGTTTTTTTTAATGTAGAACAAAAATGTACCTAGTCCTACTTAAGACCTTTCATTTGAGGTATCTAATAAAGGTGTTTAATGTTTAAATAGTAATGGCTATGCGAGATTTATTACTTTCTTACTACCAGACGTAGTATTGAAGACGAAATATCTTGGTTCTTCCTGATGGGATTTTTTTGTGATGTAGAACAAAAATGTATTCCTAGTTAACCTCTTTCATTCGAGCTACCCCACATGAAGGTGTTACTTACACATTTTATTAAACAGTAATGGCTATGCGTGTTCTATAACTTTCATAGTACGAGACGTTGTATTGAAGACGAAATATATCTGTTCCTTCTGATGGGATTTTTTTGTAATGTAGAACAAAATGTAGTCCTAGTTAAGGTCTTTCATTTGAGGTACCACATGAAGGTGTTACACGTTTAATTAAACAGTAATGGCTATGCGAGTTCTATAACTTTCATAGTACGAGACGTTGTATTGATGACGAAATATCTCGGTTCCACTGGGTGGGATTTTTTTGCTGCCATAATATAAAATGGAGTACACATTAAGGCCTTTCAAATGAGGCATGACACATCGCAGCGATTTGTTTGGGACAGTGTCCATACTAAATGAGGCAATATCCTTTATCCCGATGTTCTCACGGGATCGGGACTTATGCGGGTTGAACGGGCGCTTCTAGATTTTTTATAAAAGTTACCGAATTTTTTTTTTTACTAGCCTGGATTGTCCCTCTGTTGGGCGAAAGGCCGTCTGATCTCATTCAACTTTTTTTTTAAATTTAATAATTCAACTCATTTCATTTTTTTTTTAATTTGTTTCCAAGTATAGACTTTTTGTCTTCACTTCCTTTATTAAGTATAGGTAGCGTTTTCAAAAGTGTTAAAACACATTGCACTGTTCGCAAATTCGAATATCGCCACGGCGAATATTTAGTAACCATTTTGAAGGAAAAACTTTCCATACATAATACGAGAAAAAAGTATTATTTTGTTCAATTTAAATCGAACGCCTTATCTAAAACGAATTATGTTAATCACAATACAACGCTGATAAAACCTTACACAGATAAAAAAACACTTTATTCCAATCACTATCCGAAAAAAAAACCATAAACCAATCAAAACTCAAAACACTGGCCACAAACTGTCACTAATAAAAAAGAAATGGTGTGTTCTGAATTCGAAAAAAGCGCGGTACGTCCGCGGCGTGCGCGTGTTGTCGGTTGACTGGCATTAGTGATGTGAAACTTACGATTGCCGATTTTAATGTAGCTGTTTTAAATCGAGTTTTATTCGATTAATTCTTGGCAGGTGTCGAGACGGGTGAATATTAATGTAAGTTGATGGAACAAATTAGTGGGGCATATAATTATCTATAAATGTTTGGCGGTCGTAGGAAACAAATGTAGATGTAAATTAGTATTAGTACATTTTGTCACTAGGGAATTCTACTAATATTATAAATTGTGTGTTTGTATGTTTGTTACTCCTTCACGCAAAAACTACTCAACGGATTTTGATGCGGTTTTTTTAATAGATAGAGTAATTCAAGAGGAAGGTTTATATGTATAATACATGCATAATATAGCTGTGCGAAGCCGGGGCGGGTCGCTAGTAAATAATAAATAAATATTGCAGGACACTCCACACATCGCCATCTAGCCCCAAGCTAAGTAACTAGACTTGTGTTATGGGTGCTAGACAACGGATATACTACTTATATACTTTTCTTTTGTAAATATTATACTTATAATACATTGAAACAACCGGAACACAGACAAATATCTAAGCATAAATACATGTCTGAGGCGGGAATCGAACCTGCAACCCTATGTTTGGCAGTCCGGCATGGTGACCATTGTGCCAACTGAGTAGTCAAACTGCAGTGTTATAACAAATAATTAAACACCATATTTATTGGAGTGTGAATTATTTGTATTTTATTTTTATACACACCACAAACTGTAAGTATGCCAAGATTCGGCCGATTTAGATGAAACTTGGTATGAGGATACATTGATTCATTGACAGTAACATAGGCTACTTTTTATCCCGATATTCCCACGGGATCAGAAGTTACCCGGGTGAAACAACGGGGCGTAGCTAGTTAAAAATATTTGTATTGTGCTCATCATTATCTTCCTATCTATCACTATGCGACTGTCACTGGTTTATCAAAAACATTTATCACTTTAGTCTCTTATCACAATATATATACAGCATTATATCACTAGAAACTATTATTTTAATTTTAATTTAATTTAATTTTTAACCGACTTTAAAAAAGGACGTTCTCATAAATACTGACACGATTATATGTATAACTAGCGACCCGCCCCGGCTTCGCACGGCTATATTATGCATGTATTATACATATAAACCTTCCTCTTGAATCACTCTATCCATTAAAAACCCGCATCAAAATTCGTTGCTTAGTTTTAAAGATCTAAGCATACAAAGGGAAATAGGGACATAGGGACGGCGAAAAGTGACATTATTTTATACTATGTAGTGATAGTGACTAGCATCGCTCCGCGGTTTCACACGCGTAACTCCCATTTCCGTGGGAATACGGGTTAAAAGGTATCCTATGTTATTCCCAATGAATCAATGTATCCTCATACCAAGTTTCATCTAAATCGGTAAAAGAAAAAAAAATCCTTTTTTACTAAATTGGTATAGAAAGGAAAAATGCGTCCTCCTATTCTCCTACCCATCGGACCGATTTTTAAGTTTATTCGTTACGTTAAAAACCAGCCAAGTACGAGTCGGACACGCAAAGGGTTCCGTACCATATTCTGTTTTTAGTATTTGTTGTTATAGCGACAACAGAAATACATCATCTGTGAAAATTTCAACTTTCTAGCTATCACGGTTCATGAGATACAGCCTGGTGACAGACAGACGGACGGACAGTGGAGTCTTAGTAAGGGTCCCATTTTAAACCTTTGAGCTTTGAACCTTAATGCCGACAGTTTTAATCGCGTTTCACTTCACTAGTCAATATCATAATCGATTATACAATAACGAATCGACAATCGATATATAAAAATGTAAATTTTCCTCCCATCACTATAATCGAATACGAAACAATAATAAAACCCGACACGTAGCCCATAGCAGAACGAAAACTTGTTTTTACGTCGCAAATATTATGGTGACCACAATTTAGGTGAATTTGGAGACTTTTGTTTTGAACAAATACTGAAAATAACAGTGAGAAAAAAAACGGAAACAAAAATTATTTCAATATAAAGTAATTATTAATAAATAAAAAAATCGACTCGCAAAGAAAAAAATACCTGTTTGGTATTGAAATCAAATTCACCCTACCAGTAAGGCAAAAACAGTGGGGTTAGTTTAAGGTCTCTCTATTTATACTTATAATGAAGGAAGAGAGGGCAAAAAGTCTGTAATTGGAAGCAAATTAAAAAAATTAAATCGAAGGAACTTAGGAAAAGTAGTAGAATACAAATATCTGTATAAATCAAAAACGTGTGGCACACGGGGACTGCCGCGGTAAAGCTATTGCATAACGAACGCTCGTCGTGGTAGGTTTTATTTTCGTTACGGAATTTCTTGATTCGGACGCCGCGCTCAAAGCCCGCGATAAAAGCTATGCAATAGCTTAAAATCAATTGCTGTTCGTTAGTCTCGTTAAAACTCGAGAATGGCTAAACCGATTGAGATGATTTCGGTTTTTAAATGTTTGTAGTAGTCCACGGAAGGTTTAAACGGTGAGAAAGATCGGAATTACGCGAGTGAAACCGCGAGGCCCAGCTAGTAATTTATAAAGGTTTAAAAGATACCGCGAGGGAATAAGAAATTATAAAGGTTTCCGACGGAATAAACAATATTACAAACAAACAAAGATAGGCGCGAAAAACATAACCTTTTCCTCGCAGTCGCGTAAAAATAAATCCCTAGTCAGATCATAATTCGAGAACGGCTGGTCCGATTTGCCAATTGTTGAAAAAGTCTAGGGAAAGTTTAAATAGTGAGAAAAAATTTAAAAATTAAATTAAGATCGCAGCTAGTAATTGATATGTCTTCATCACTACATATTATAAAACAAAGTCCTCCGCCGCGTCTGTCTGTCTGTTCGCGATAAACTCAAAAACTACTGTACCAATTTTCATGCTATTTTCACCAATGAATAGAGTGGTTCTCGAAGAAGGTTAAAGTATATAAAATAAAACTATTTTAAATAAATTGTATCCAACATTTAACATAAAATATGGCCACCTTACACCCTATTAAACTGTCGTCAAGTATATCAATCACCATGAAAAATAAACCTTAACTTCTTGGACATAAATTTAATTCTTACATTTCCCCATTTAGTTTAACAATAAAGTTTTTAATATAAAAGTAATTAGTGAAAAAATAGCTATAAAAGTTACTGTAAAATGCGTATCCTCCCGTAGGTGTAAAATGAGACTATAATACCTTTTTATGATCTTAGTACCTTGACGTGATCATAGAACCTTGTTATGATCACTACAAGGGTGCTATGATCACCATAAAGTGGGCTCCTTCACAACAAGTGCATAGCACCTTGTAGTGATTTTAGTACCTTGACGTGATCATTACAGCTTGTGGTCGTCAAAGAACCTTGTGGTGATCATAGCACTTTGAGGTGATCATAGCATCTTGAGTTGATCATAGCACCTTGTGCGATTATAGAACGTTTTGGGGATCAAAGCCCCTTGTGTGATTATAGCATCTTGTGGTGGTCAAAGAACCTTGTGGTGATCATAGCACTTTGAGGTGATCATAGCATCTTGAGTTGATCATAGCACCTTGTGCGATTATAGAACGTTTTGGGGATCAAAGCCCCTTGTGTGATTATAGCATCTTGTGGTGGTCAAAGAACCTTGTGGTGATCATAGCACTTTGAGGTGATCATAGCATCTTGAGTTGATCATAGCACCTTGTGCGATTATAGAACGTTTTGGGGATCAAAGCCCCTTGTGTGATTATAGCATCTTGTGGTGGTCAAAGAACCTTGTGGTGATCATAGCACTTTGAGGTGATCATAGCATCTTGAGTTGATCATAGCAATTTGTGCGATTATAGAACGTTTTGGGGATCAAAGCCCCTTGTGTGATTATAGAATCTTGTGGTGGTCAAAGAACCTTGTGGTGATCATAGCACTTTGAGGTGATCATAGCATCTTGAGTTGATCATAGCACCTTGTGCGATTATAGAACGTTTTGGGGATCAAAGCCCCTTGTGTGATTATAGCATCTTGTGGTGGTCAAAGAACCTTGTGGTGATCAAAGCACTTTGAGGTGATTATAGCACCTTGAGTTGATCATATCAAATTGTGCGATTATAGAACGTTGTGGGGATCAAAGCCCCTTGTGTGATTATAGCATCTTGTGGTGGTCAAAGAACCTTGTGGTGATCAAAGCATTTTATGATATAGCACCTTGTGATCAAAGCATCTTGTGATGCGAACCATCGCTACGGAACTCTTTGGGGGAGGCCTATGTTCAGCAGTGGAGGTGTTGTGATATGATGAAAGCGAACTGACCCCATATCATCTCCGGGGACTCACTTTACTTGCAACAAATGCGGCAAGTGACTCCTGCATCCTATCCTAACAAGTGCCCTACCTACTCCGAGATGGAACGCTGCTCAAGATATCTTTAGAGATGGAACAGGCCAAAGATAATTATGACCTGTGATCTTACAGCTACCTAACTCTATATATAATGCTCCTCATCATTCCACTTACCTTCTGATTGATCTTCGCATTCTTCGGTGCCTTCACTACTGCTGGCTTCGGCGCAGGTAGTGCAGGTACAGGTTCTGCTGAAAAACATACTATTAGCTGGAACATGGAAAAAAATATGTCAGACTAGTTTTTGCCCACGACTTTGTACGCGTACCTATAAGTCGAAAATGGTTCTAATAGAATTGGACCAAGGAATCACGTTGTACTGTACAAATTTTGCCCCCCCTTTTCGCCCCCTAAGGGGTAGGAATTTCGGTAAATCCTTTCTTATCGGATGCCTACGTCATACAAAGAACACACCCTCCAAGTTTCAGGTCTTTACGATCAGCGGTTTAGGCTGTGCGTTGATCCGTCAGTCAGTCGGGACAAAGCATCTTGGAATTGAATGGAATCTTCTAGTTTTTGATGGAAGATCAGAAAGACATTGTGGCAAATGTCTCTTGAAACAATCATAGGAGTTTGGGATATAAATTACAGATTATTTAATAGAATAGAATATTATTTATTTGCAAAAAAAAAGAGATTACAAAGACGAGACGAGGGTGGAGCGGATCTTAAGAGAAAAGGGTACCTGCGCTCTCTCCATACAAACGTAGTCGACTGTTTCCTCCCTGGATAATGACACTCTTTTTTTGGTGTTTTAAATCTTAATTTCTATGATAATTAGAAAATGAAAAAATCAAGACATAGGAGCATAGTCTTGGCAATTATAGGTTTTATGCAACAAAAATATTTGTGCTAGTGTCATTATCCAGGGAGGAAACAGTCGACTACGTTTGTATGGAGAGAGCGTCGGTACCCTTTCACCTTAATGTGCAAGTAATCTGTAACTGCACTTTTATACGTGGGGCAGTTCCAAAACTTACCTGGCGGTGGTGGTAGCATTGCCCTCCCCTGTTGCTGCGGCTGCAACGGCGACCGCTTCTCTTCTAACGCTGGCGGGGCCGGCGGTGGAACACCTGTGCTTCCACCTCGGACCTGGTCAAAGAAACAAATTTTAAGCTTATTGACAAAGTATACAGCTTTAGCAAATAAAATAAATAAATATTGCAGGACATTGATTCATTCAGCCATCTAGCCCCAAACTAAGTAACTAGACTTGTGTAATGGGTGCTAGACAACGGATATACTACTTATATACTTTTCTTTTGTAAATATATACTTATAATACATAGAAACCACCAGACCACAGACCAATATCTTAGCATAAATACTTGTCTGAGGCTGAAATTGAACCCGCAACGATGTGTTTGGCAGTCGTCAAAAATCTCTCTCAACTCTAATACATGTAAGTAGGTAAAAAGAGACGAAATAAAGAGGTAAAACCTACATGTGTAATTCCCCCAAAGCTACAGGTGCCCTAGTTTCTAGGAAAACCACGTTTAAATATCTACATACAGGCGTGAAATTATTCAACTACAAGGAAAATCTAATGATTATGATTGAGAGCAGTGTTGGCCTAATGCAGCCCTTCCTAAAGTGGGCGATAACGCCCCCTTGTGGACGCTGCAGGCGTAAAGGGGGGCGGTAAGAGACCAAAAAATATGGTTGCGTTGTGTGCTACCTACTGCTTATTACTTACTTATTATAATTTTATTACTACTTATTATTTATCTAAAGTTACCGACATAGCCCAAAGAATTATTAAGCTGAAGTGGCAATGGGCGGGGCATGTGGCCCGTAGAACTGATAGCCGTTGGGGCCGAAAAGCCTCCGACTAGATGGACGGACGACTTAAGGTTGCAGGAAGTCGTTGGTCGCAGAGAGCATGCGACCGATCGCTCTGGAAGTGTTTGGAGGAGGGTCTATGTTCAGCAGTGCGGCTGATATGATGATTATTTATTTAAACATAGAGATTTAAGAGCAATAGTTTGACTTGATTTAAGTAATAAATAGAGATAGTTTTTCACGATTTGCAGAGTTTCTGATATTCCAAACTTGGTTCTAAGAGTGATTTGTTCTTTATTAAAAACACCATTAATTTATGTAAAAAAAAACTTTATTCGAAAAATGCTGTTTTCTCCGTGACTGTAATAAATTACAGGTGCTTAAATGATACCTAATATAATAATTTTATTATAATCGCCCATAAGGACATGGGTTCTTTTTTTAAGGCGCTCAAAGGACACTTAAGTATCGCCTATAACCACCTAGGTAATTTTATATTTTAAAAAACAAAAAGGTGTAATAAACGTCACTAAATCACTACATAATATAAAACAAAGTCGCTGCCCGCTGTCAGTCCCTATATTATATATGCTTAGGGACAGACAGCGGGCGGCTTGCGGTTTTTTTTAATAGATAGTGATTCAAGAGGAAGGTTTTGGTACATAAAACAAAACTACCACGCGTACGAAGTCGCGGGCAACAGCTAGTTAGTAATATTTATAAGTCTATACTAATATTATAAAGCTGAAGAGTTTGGTTGTTTGTTTGAACGCGCTAATCTCAGGAACTACTGGTTCGAATTGAAAAATTCTTCTTGTGTTGGATATTCCATTTATCGAGGAAGGCTATAGGCTACTTTTCATTTTAATATTCCCACGGGATCGGGACTTACGCGGGATAAACCGCGGAGCGCAGCTAGTAACATATCTTTAATATATATAAATCTCGTGTCACAATGTTTGTCCTCAATGGACTCCTAAACCACTTAACCGATTATAATAAAATTCGCACACCATGTGCAGTTCGATCCAACTTGAGAGATAGGATAGCTTACATCCCGATATTCCCACGGGATCGGGAGTTACGCGGGTGAAACCGCGGAGGGCAGCTAGTTATTATATAAGTAACATTAAAACCTCGGTGATAAAACCCAGGTGATTAAAGTGGAATAGACCCTACACATAGCCTACCTACGAGTAGTATACTGTGTTTTTTTATTACGTTCCTAATGGTGACGCTTTTATTATGGTCCTTGGTACGGTTTATAGGTGAGTATAGACTAGAGCATTTCCTCGAGCATTTCAATGTAATGTAACGTTCTTACGAATGGTATAATACAGGTAAATGCAAGGCAAATGTTCCAAGTGTGGTTCAAGTAAGTTAATATAGACTAGAGCAATTCCTCGAGCATTTCAATGTAATGTAACGTTCTTACGAATGGTACAATACAGGCAAATGTTCCAAGTGTGGTTCTAGTAGGTGAGTATAGACTAGAGCATTTCCTCGAGCATTTCAATGTAATGTAACGTTCTTACGAATGGTACAAAACAGGCAAATGTTCCAAGTGTGGTTCTAGTAGGTGAGTATAGACTAGAGCATTTCCTCGAGCATTTCAATGTAATGTAACGTTCTTACGAATGGTACAATACAGGCAAATGTTCCAAGTGTGGTTCTAGTAGGTGAATATAGACTAGAGCATTTCCTCGAGCATTTCAATGTAATGTAACGTTCTTACGAATGGTACAATACAGGCAAATGTTCCAAGTGTGGTTCTAGTAGGTGAGTATAGACTAGAGCATTTCCTCGAGCATTTCAATGTAATGTAACGTTCTTACGAATGGTACAAAACAGGCAAATGTTCCAAGTGTGGTTCTAGTAGGTGAGTATAGACTAGAGCATTTCCTCGAGCATTTCAATGTAATGTAACGTTCTTACGAATGGTACAATACAGGCAAATGTTCCAAGTGTGGTTCTAGTAGGTGAGTATAGACTAGAGCATTTCCTCGAGCATTTCAATGTAATGTAACGTTCTTACGAATGGTACAAAACAGGCAAATGTTCCAAGTGTGGTTCTAGTAGGTGAGTATAGACTAGAGCATTTCCTCGAGCATTTCAATGTAATGTAACGTTCTTACGAATGGTACAAAACAGGCAAATGTTCCAAGTGTGGTTCGAGTAGGTGAGTATAGACTAGAGCATTTCCTCGAGCATTTCAATGTAATGTAACGTTCTTACGAATGGTACAATACAGGTAAATGCAAGGCAAATGTTCCAAGTGTGGTTCAAGTAAGTTAATATAGACTAGAGCAATTCCTCGAGCATTTCAATGTAATGTAACGTTCTTACGAATGGTACAATACAGGTAAATGCAAGGCAAATGTTCCAAGTGTGGTTCGAGTAGGTGACTATAGACTAGAGCATTTCCTCGAGCATTTCAATGTAATGTTACGTTCTTACGAATGGTACAATACAGGCAAATGTTCCAAGTGTGGTTCGAGTAGGTGAGTATAGACTAGAGCATTTCCTCGAGCATTTCAATGTAATGTAACGTTCTTACGAATGGTACAATACAGGTAAATGCAAGGCAAATGTTCCAAGTGTGGTTCGAGTAGGTGACTATAGACTAGAGCATTTCCTCGAGCATTTCAATGTAATGTTACGTTCTTACGAATGGTACAATACAGGCAAATGTTCCAAGTGTGGTTCGAGTGGTTCGAGTAGGTGGGTATAGACTAGAGCATTTCCTTGAGCATTTCAATGTAATGTAACGTTCTTACGAATGGTACAAAACAAGGAAATACATTGCAAATGTTCTGTTACAAATAAATGCTATAGTCTATACCCACCTTATGGTTTTATTTTGATACAAGATGAGTTCCGCAGTTTCATCCGTGTAAGTCCCAATCTTGTTAGAATATCCACATAATAAATAATGTGCTTAAAACGTGGCTTTTGATTGGTGAAGTTAATTTTAAAATCGGTTTATTCGCTTCGGAGCATATTCGTTACAAACAAAAAAAATTCTTATATATTGTCAATGGTACTAGTATAAGTAGATGAAGATAAACAGACGTTTTATAGGTCCTACGCACGGATGTTTATTTAATGTATTTATTTATATTTAATTTTATTTACATTTAATTAGTTTTATGTTTAATAATATCGTGTGCTTGTCTAATAAACGTTATTCTTTATACATAACTAGCGACCCGCCCCGGCTTCGCACGGCTATATTATGCATGTATTACCTATACATATAAACCTTCCTCTTGAATCACTCTATCTATTAAAAAAACCGCATCCAAATCCGTTGCGTAGTTTTAAAGATTTAAGCATACAAAGGAATATAGGGACAGCGAAAGCGACTTTGTTTTATACTATGTAGTGAAGTATAAAACAAAGTCGTCTTTTTCTCTCGAATCTCTTTCTAATAAATAATGATAAAACAAGACACAGTACGAGTATGATGGATGTAAAAGTTGACGCGTATGCTGTAATCGATGTATTGGCAGCGATTGGGATGGGGGTCAAGTTTAAAGATTCCGGCGATTTGATTACAGACGATCTCTGTTCTGCTATTGAAGCCTTTGTCCAACTACCCGACAAAGACTAGAATAGCAGAAGGTTGCAGGCTCGATTCGAGCCGTTAATTTTTTTTTTAATTATGAGATATTTGTTAAAATTAAAAAAAAACTGGTTGCCTGTAAAGTCGGTATACGGGCGAAAGTTTTACGTGACAACAACTGTGCTCGAGTGGAAGGGACGCGTGCCTTTCACTTTTTATGTCTGTCTCTCTCGCTCTTAGGCGGGCTAACCATGCCCGAGTGGAAGGGACGCGTGCCTCTCACTCGCTCTCATTGTGAGCGCATAACGTCAGCGGAGCGTAACGCAGTTTCTTGAAGTGTCACCCGGCAAACCAATTTATAAAACGTTGTCACGTCAAAAAAACGAATTTAAAATAGGATTTTTAGGTAACCATGTTTTTTGGTTTTATTTTGCGAAGCTCCAATTCTTTTTTAGTTTTAATGAATGGTCAGCGTTTGACCACTATCTTACACGCTAGTAAGTCTGTAATGGAAGTATTAATATTTAGTTTTTAGTTCCGAGCCTAGTGCCAAAACACAAAATGCAATGAGCACCGCCCTCCCGCCCACTTGAAGAGGCATGCAATGAGGACAAGCAAAAGTTAGTATAGTGACACCATTCAAAAACCACGACACGTGTTTCGCGTCTACACGACGCATCATCAAAACGAAATATTAATATTTCCATTACAGATATTATGGAGTTCCGAAAAGTAACGCCGGATTCAATCAACTACGGTAGTAAGTGATGATGCGGTCGAAGATGTCACAGAAGATACCCAAATAAGCAGGCCTTCGAGAGACGCGAGTGAAGGTAAAGGGCCGTCCATTAATCGCCTGAGGCTCGAAAGGGTAGGGGCTGGTCTTGAACCTCACCACGTACAGATCTGTTCACTCACGAAGGCGCGCCCTTCCTCACCTTATGAATGTTGTTGTAAACATAATCTGTACATAATTCTATCTCTGTTGTATGCTGTCTCTACTGATAGTATTCACACACACATTAAGACATCTTGTTGCACACCGAGAAAATTTACCCTGGAGGGGCGCGCCTTCGTGAGCGAACAGATCTCTATCACGAAGGGGAGGGGGAGGTTAAAATGATAAAAAAAAAACCCATCACTATATTATGAATGGACAGCCCCTAGGAAGACGGCAGTAGAACAAAACTTATCCGACCCGTTCTTCTGCTCGATATTCCGAGGACTTGCAGAACCGGTTTCCATACAATTTTCATCATTAAAAGGAAAGGGTATCGGGCGCTCTCTCCATACAAACGTAGTCGACTGTTTCCTCCCTGGATAATGACACTAGAGCAAATATTTTTATTGCATAAAACTTATAACTGCCATGACCATGCTCCTATGTTTTGTTTTGTATCTTAACTTCTATGACAATTAGAAAATGAAAACCAAAACATTAGGGGCATAGTCATGGCAGTTATAGGTTTTATGCAACAAAAATATTTGTGCCAATGTAATTATCCAGGGAGGAAACAGTCGACTACGTTTGTATGGAGAGATCGCAGGTACCCTTTCACCTTAACAAATGAAATAACAACACGTAGATTGAAATTAAAACAAACACGTGTAATTCATATTCAAAACGCCAGTCTCTTATCGCTTGTACTGCATTAAATTATCATTTATTTGCACAAAACAGGTCCAGTGGGTTCCGGCGGCGTACGAAAATAATTATTCTTACGAAAAATCGAATACGGTTATGGCAACTTTTATTTATTCGGTATTATGGCAATTATTATTCATTCTTTTGTTTTTCGAGTAAATCTCTATTCCATGGGAATATCGGGAGGAAAGTAGGCTATGTTATACTTGAGGATTCGATATATCTTTGTTTTGAATGCCATCAAAATAGGTTTTAGTAGTTTTAGAGCCAACGGAAAAGAAAACAAAGCAGAAGGCATACGACTGATTGCTCTGCTGAAGACACATCCGTCAGATTTTGCTTTGACTATTTTGGTTTAGTTTCGTCATGGAACGACAGTCTTTGGGGACGCGTCATCGGACAAGACTTGTCCTTGCCATGGTCGACAGGAACGACAAATGGCGCGCCACACAAGTATTTTGTGAGGCCGTCAATAGCGAGGAAGAAGGTGGACGAAAGGAAAGAAGCTAACGTCACTGATCCCCTTTGCAGACGTCTTACGTCTCGGGGAGGTACGCCTTCCGCCCAAGAAGAAGCGCGGGCGTGGGTTCCCACGCGCGCCGCTATAAGAGAGACAGCATGGCATAAGCCCTGGGAGCATATGCGCGATATCGGGGCCTTATCAGGCTGAACCGTCGGAATGTAATTTAGAAGAAATGCTCACGTGTCTCAGCACTCCGACGATGCGTTGAGATAGAAAACCTGATGGGGTTTTTAGTGGCAAATTCCACTACTTCTCGGGACAGCGGAGATGCTGCAAAATATTTTCCCCAACATAAAAAACCTATGTTCAGCAGTGGAAGTCCTGTGGCTGTTATAATGATGATAAGGTATGCCATAACTCAGGTTCTAAGTGTATTTGACTTTCAGGAGAGTCGCCATCTTCCCCCGGGCCTGCCGTTAGGTCGCCAGCTATTCGGGACCCAATGCTGGTTTTGACCACATCAAGTTTAACTATTACTATTATCAAATAGCCTGATAAGATGCAAGTAATTATTGATAAATAAATCATCATAATATTTAACTGATAAATGATAAAGTCGATAACTGATAAATAGTTTATAAGTGATTAGTTAAAGATCAGTGGCCCCTACTCGTGTCTAAACTACTTAATCCTTACTAGAAGCGCTCCGCGGTTTCACCCGCGTAACTCCCGATCCCGAGGGAATATCGGGATATAAGAAGTCTATGTTATTCCCAATGAATCAATGTATCCTCATACGAAGGTTTATCAAAATCGGTCCAGTAGTTTCGGAGCCTATTCGTTACAAACAAATACAAATCTTTATAATATTAATGTAGATGTATAGATACTGAGCCGCGCGGTTTCAACTGCGTTAGTTCCAATCCGAGAATAACGTAAAGGTTATACGGTATTCCAGCAGTTCATGTATCTACATATTTAGTTTCATCGTAATCGGCCCAGCTGTTCTAATGGCCTAAAACATATGCAACCCCGCCATTTCTAACCTGTTAGAGGAACGATTTTGATGAAATTTGGTATGAGGATACAATGGACTCTTGCGAATGATATAGGCTTCTTTTTATTCCGATATTCCAACGGGATCGGGACTTAAGCGGGGGAAACGGAGCGAAGACCTTCCTCTTTTAAGAACCAATAACAACTCCAAATTGGCGAGTGTCACATCAAACCGTGGTAAGTTCTAAGGCATGTCGGTTATTTCACAACAAGTTACCGACCGCATGCTTTTTCAGCACGTGCGTTCAAAGTATTTAGTCATCAAGAAGTCAATAGACACCCAAAAATACGCCTCAAGCGTTGAAACGTTCGACACCCAAACAGGTTTGCGTAACACGACAAAAACCGAGGTTAGTAAGATGGACAAAAAAACTGAAGTTACACTTTTAAATAGCTACTCTTCAATGAGGGATATTCAATTGGTTTATTTTTCTTCTAAGTTTGTTCTGAATCGGTTGATAGATGGCGGGCTTTATTAGCCACTGTTGTCTCTGGTCAAGGGAATGATATATTTTTTTAAGTTTCCTCAGGTCAGCGCAGGCAACCTCGTCTTAAGAAATTTCGTAAATATTATAGACATCTACAGGGTATTTTTTATGTGCGCCTTCAGAATTATATTCCTGGGAAAAATTCCACAAAAACGAAAACTGCATCATTAGATATTTGAAGAAGTCATTACCCTAGCCAGAAATCAAATGTGTTGATTTTGCAAAAAAAAAAATTGCTATAGTGTCATTATCCAGGGAGGAAACAGTCGACTACGTTTGTATGGAGAGAGCGTCGGTAACCTTTCCTCTTAAATGTATTTGGTTTATAAAAAGAAGGATAGTGATAATTAAAAAGCCTTCAAATGGCAGCCGCAAACAAGTTTGTATTGTCCGATTAGTACGTACAAAAAGTGGTTAATGGTAACCAATCAGCGACCAGTTCTCCAGCCTACCGTTTCAGTAAACTGAATTCTGATTGGCTGCTGAAAGGGCTCAAACTTCTGATTGGCCTTTATTATACAGTGTTTAAGCAATCGATGAAATTTCCAAAAATAATGCTCACTCTTCACACTAAGGAGTCCCTGTGTAAAGTTTCATATTACTTTTCCGAAATTTCCTTCTAAATGGAACATTTTAAGGAAACCCTGTGCAAAATGTGTTTTTTTTTTAAGTAAATGCACCGGAAACCAGTAGATTAATTAATTTAGACAATTCTATAGGTGATCTAAAGAGAAAGATTCCAAAAGATATCTCTAAAACAACGAAAACTACGAGTCTGAAATAAGGAACCTCTTTTAGGACGTAGGCGAGCACTAAGAAAGAACTTTTGAAAATGCGAAGGACTTTCGAAAATTCATCAAGAAAGCTGTGAAACTTCGCCTATGGGGGTTCCTTTTAGGACGTAGACGAGCACTAAGAAAGGATTTTTGAAAATTCATCAAGAAAGCTGTTAAACTTCGCCTATAGGGGTACCTTTTAGGACGTAGACGAGCACTAAGAAAGGACTTTTGAAAATTTATCAAGAAAGCTGTGAAACTTCGCCTATGGGGGGGGGGTTCCTTTTAGGACATAGGCGAGTACTAAGAAAGAACTTTTAAAAATTCATCAAGAAAGCTGTGAAACTTCGCCTATGGGGGGGGGGTTCCTTTTAGGACGTAGGGGAGCACTAAGAAAGGACTTTTGAAAATGTATTTATTAATTTAATAAATTCAGTGCACAAGAAACACACAAAAAAAAGAAATATACAATAAAGTTATTACTACAGTAATTTTAACCCTGTGAAGACTTTTCTGCCGAGAGGCCTCTAGGGAAAGCAAATAATATAGCGGAAGGTAATTAAAAAGTGCACAAACAGTTTAAAAGAGAAGAGTAAAGATTCATCAAGAAAGCTGTGAAACTCGCCTATGGGGGTTCCTTTTAGGACGTAGGGCAGCACTGAGAAAGGACTTTTGAAAATTCATCAAGAAAGCTGTGAAACTTCGCCTATGGGGGTTCCTTTTAGGTTTATGACGTAGGCGAGCACTAAGAAAGGTTATTACTAAGTACAATTAAGAAAGTAGGTACAATTAAGTTATTTATTACTAAGGTGAGTCTAACCCTGTGAAGACTTGTCTGCCGAGAGACCTCTAGGGAAAGGAAATAATATAGCGGAAGGTAATTAAAAAGTGTACAAACAGTTTAAAAGAGAAAAGTAAGATTCATCAAGAAAGCTGTAAAACTTCGCCTATGGGGGTTCCTTTTAGGACGTAGGCGAGTACTAAGAAAGGACTTTTAAAAATTCGACCCCTAAAGGGGTAAAAAGAGTTGTTAAAGTTTATAGTCCGTAGTAACTATTAAGTATTCTGTGGTTGTAGGAAATCAATATCCCTAGTAATTAAAATAATTAAGTATTCCAAGACATTCCACACATCGCCATCTAGCCCCCAAGCTAAGTAACTACACTTGTGTTATGGGTGCTAGACAACGGATATACTACCTATATACTTTTATATACTTATATTAAACAACCAGACTACAGACAAATATCTAAGCATTAATACATGTCTTTAGGCGGGAATCGAACCCGCAACCCTGTGTTTGGCAGTCCGGTATGGCGACCAGTGTGCCAACTGGGTCGGGTAAAACCGCGTGGCGCAGGCGCAGCTTGTCTTATCATATACCTACAGTTGCCGTCTGAGGCTAATTCAACGCTGAACGGTCCAAAAAATGCAAGATGGCTGCCGTTTTTTGCAACAACGTAAGGCCATTGACTTTTAAAATATAAGTCTGATCTGATAGAAAGTTCTTGATGTAATATTATGACTGAGTTATGCACGTGGCTTTTCTTGTATTTTTTTTTTTGGAAAAAGAGTAGTCGCTTCGCTTTGTTGGCTTTTACATCTGTTGATTTATACAGCGCAAGCTTTGGATGGACAAAAAGTAGTAAAAGAAGTAGTCTATATCTATCCCTTCCAATAAAATTATCGTGTCGCGGCGTTAGTCACCGATCTAACGGCTGAGCCGATTTGTATGAATTTTTTTGGGTATATTTAAGTCTGAGAATCGAACAACATCTATTTTTTTTGTAAATGGCAAATAAACGTCTGCCGGTTCAGCTAGTAGGTACTTAATCATTACATAGTATAAAACAAAGTCGCTTTCCGGTGTCTGTTCCTATGTATGCTTAGATCTTTAAAACTACACAACGGATTTTGATTCGGATTTTTTTTATAGATGGAGTGATTCAAGAGGAAGGTTTATATACATAAAACATGCATAATATAGCCGTGCGAAGCTAGGACGAGTCGCTAGTAATATTATAAAGACGAAAGACTTTTTTTATATTTATTTGTAACGACAACGGCTACGAAACTATTGAACCGATTTAGATGAAACTTGGTATGAGGATACATTGATTTATTGACAGTAACTTAAGTTACTTTTTATCCCGATATTCCTACGGGATCGGGAGTTACGCTGGTGAAATTAGTAAACAGTAGAAGTCGTAGATAGATATATAAATGTAGTGTCAACCTTGCACCCGTCCCGGCCACGGAGCAGCCGATCCGGAACGCCAGCCGACACGTTACTGTTGCACTAACTCCGCAGTGACACTGAGTGTCAGGTAGACACACTCAGTGTGGACATTTAGTGCAGAATTATACAATTACTAGCTCCCGGCAAACGTTGTTTTGCCATTTAAAAAAAAAACTAAAGGAAACAAAATAAAAAATAGATGTTGGCCGATTCTCAGACCTACTGAATATGCACAAAATTTCATGAGAATCGGTCGAACCGTTTCGGAGGAGTTCAACTTCGAACCCCGTGACACGAGAATTATATATATATAGGGATAAGTACTCGTAGATAGATTTTAAGGTGTTACTTGGGCTGTTTTCCGCAATTAGCCCTCTTTAGGCGTCTTCATACGTTGCTATATAGAAATATAGTCAATAACATGACGTTGTTATGGGACGGTCCTTGTCAAAACATGACGTTGCTGTGGAACGGTCCTTGTCAATAACATGACGTTGTTATGGGACGGTCCTTGTCAAAAACATGACGTTGCTATGGAACGGTCCTTGTCAATAACATGACGTTGCTTTGGAACGGTCCTTGTCAATAACATGACGTTGTTATGGGACGGTCCTTGTCAAAACATGACGTTGTTATGGAACGGTCCTTGTCAATAACATGACGTTGTTATGGAACGGTCCTTGTCAACAACATGACGTTGTTATGGGACGGTCCTTGTCAAAAACATGACGTTGCTATGGAACGGTCCTTGTCAATAACATGACGTTGCTATGACACGCGATCTTTTTTGTGAATGCAGGTGTTACATAAATTTATTAGACTTTATCACGTCAAAAACAAGACTAGACAAAAAAATCTTTATAAAATATTAGTATAGAAGATTACAAGTGATTATAAAATTAAGACAGTTTAGAAGTAGGTCCAATCAATAATATTTTAATTAATTTTATTCATACATTCAACATTGAGTGGTTCTTATCCAAAATGTTCCATTTCAAAATCAAAAATGAAAGCAGATTGAAGGCGAACCTCTGTGTGACGCAAATATTGCGGATTCGATTCTTGACGTGGAACAAATATTTTTTTGACAAATATTTAATCACTAACTGCGCCCTACGGTTTCACTCGCGTAATAATTTTCTGCGCAACTTTCTTAATTTTTTCTTTAAGGAACTTATCCATCACTACATAGTATAAAACAAAGTCGCTTTCTTTGTCCCTATATCCCTATGTATGCTTAAATCTTTAAAACTACGCAGCGGATTTTGATGCGGTTTTTTTAATAGATAGAGTGATTCAAGAGGAAGGTTATATGTATAATACATGCATAATATAGCCTTGCGAAGCCGGGGCGGGTCGCTAGTCAACAATAAATGACACAACAAAAACAGAATTAGGGAAATTGGTCCAGCCGTTCACGCATGGTGCGATGATGTTTCTGATCTAGGTAATTTCCCCGAATTGGCTTTTTAGGGGTAAAAACGGGGCCCTTTTACTAAGACTCCACTGTCTGTCTGTCTGTCCAGGCTGTATCTTATGAACCGTAATAGCTAGACAGTTGAAATAACAGATGATGTATTGTTGCCGCTATAACAACAAATACTAAAAACAGAGTAGTATAATGGTACCGAACCCTTCGTTCGTGAGACCAACTCGCACTTGCCGTTTTTTATTACCTAATTATAAATTACATGTACTATTAAGTTCAGAAAGAATAATTAAGGACAATAGTTTGACTTGATTTAGTACGGAACCCTTCGTGCGCGAGACCGACTCGCACTTGGCCGGTTTTCTATTTTTTCTGCCACATTACCACCAACCCAGTTTGCACAGTGGTCACCATGCCGCACTGCCAAACACAGGGTTACGGGTTCGATTACCGCCTCAGACATGTATTTAATTATGCTTAGATATTTGTCTGTGGTGTTATTTACAAAAGAAAAGTATATAAGTAGTATATCCGTTGTCTAGCACCCATAACACAAGTCTTGTTACTCAGCTTGGGGCTAGATGGCGATGAGTGGAATGACCTGCAATATTTATTTTATTTATTATTTTTACAAAATATTGAAGCTGTATAAAGCAACTAGCAACGTTTATCAATAGTAATTAAAGTAATATTTCACAGTTAACCCGATTAAAACCATTAAAACAAAGCATATTGTGTCGGGGTGAGAGAAATCGATTTAATGCAAATACGTATTTGAATTAGTGTCAGTCCCTACACCAAAGGATTTTTACTAAGAAAAATGTATGTGCGCTATTTGACATTGCTCTTACGGTGAAGGAAAACATCGTGATGAAACCCGCGGTTTCGGAAGGCACCCACCAAAGTAGAAAGCACAAGAATCACAAATAAATGAAAATAAATATTGCAGGACATTCCACACATAGCCATCTAGCCCCAAGCTAAGTAAATAGACTTGTGTTATGGGTGCTACACAACGGACATACTACTTACTTATATAGTTTTCTTTTGTAAATATATACTTGTAATACATAGAAACAAACAGACCACAGACAAATATCTAAGCACTAGCTGCGCCCCGCGGTTTCAAACCCGTGGGAATATCAAAATAAAAAGTAGCATATAGTCTTCCTCGATAAATGGACTATCCAACACAAAAATAATTTTTCAATTCGAACCAGTAGTTCTTAAGATTAGCGCGTTCAAACATACAAACTCTTCAGCTTTATAATATAAGTATAGGAGTATAGATAAATACTTGTCTGAGGCGGGAATCGAACCCGCAACCCTGTCCGGCATGGTGACCATTGTGCCAACTGGGTCATCGTTACAAAAGGTCAATTTAACAATTAAAGTCTTAGGGGCCCCACTATCCCATTATGCCCAGGACCTCCAATAGGTTAAAGGTGGCCCTGGCCAAAAGGGAGGGCTACTACATAGTATCTACCTAACAACAATTAACAAAAAAAACTGAAACAGTAACATTGCGTATAAATGTGCTGTTGAAAATAACATTTGGATATAATCCAAACGATTGAGTTGCGTTGTATTGAAGAATAAAACTCTGTGACGGATCACGTGTGTTTGGGCAAGACAATATAATTAACTTGTAGAGTTTGTTTGTTTGTTTGAATGCGTTACATTCATGCGTTATATGCGTTATACCTCAGTATCTGGTATGAATTTCAACTTGCTATGTCCACCCGTTCCTGAGAAAATCAGTGGTGAAACACATACAGACAGATGGACAAGAAAGTGATCTTATAAGTTAGCGGAATAAACTTTGTATATTTATGTATTTTTCTCTTGGTGACCAAGCCGTTTCTTGGGAGCGGAAAAGTCACCCACAGGGTGCGGCCGGAAGACCAGCGCTGCAGATGCGCCTGCGTATCTGCAGCACATGCTGAGGCTCTTAACCCATTCGGGCAACACACGACTTCTCAGATACTTTTTATTTTTATTGTTTGTTCTTTGTATTTACTTTCTCTGTAGCTGTCTCGTTAATGTTTCTTATTTGTATTATTTTTCTCTGTAACTGTCTCTTACTGTTTCTTATTTGTGTCTAAA
Source organism: Idaea aversata (assembly GCA_907269075.1). Taxonomy (NCBI): domain Eukaryota; kingdom Metazoa; phylum Arthropoda; class Insecta; order Lepidoptera; family Geometridae; genus Idaea; species Idaea aversata. The sequence goes on from OU026083.1 coordinate 3,099,977, forward strand.
TTATGTCGTGTGTTTGTTCGAATAAATTCTATTCTATTCTATAAGGGTTCCCCTTTTACGGAACCCTAAAAAGCAATCAAAGTGCTATATAGTTATTAATATCTACGTAAGTTACATATGGCAGTCGATGCAAATTACCCTGATATTCCCACGGTGGTGCCTAGAATTACATGGCTCGAGGGTGAAACCACAAAGCACTGAATAATAAAAAAAACGGTTTACGGACGATAATTTTTGTGACGTCATTAAAACTTTTTTGTATCGCTGACTTGACCATTTTGCATACTTTAATACATTGCTATGGTTACCTTGTCAATAACCGTAACGTGACATGACATCACACTTTTTTATGAGTGTAGGTCATCAATTTATAAGACGTTATCACGTCAAAATAAAAAACCATACTATATTCACACGTGCGTAATTACGTAAACACCTGTGCAAATATGTGCACAGTTAAATATGAAAATTCGCTTACGTTTTCAAGGTTAATTTTACCTATTAGATAATTTCACTATTCGAGGTCAAGGGTGCTTAAGTTCAAATGTAGGATAAGACTGCAGGACTTAATTATCATTTTCACCAGCGTAACAGATCAGAATTGGGATAAATAGAATTGGGAATAGTTAAACCTTCGAATTACACCTTAGGGAGGCAGGGGAGGCTGAAAAACAGCGTTGTGCAGGACCAGAAATGGCACTGCTCAACAATAAAGCTGACTCCTTCAGCTTCCTACAGCCTCTCCTTTTGTCTAATTACTCTTGTGTGATAGGAGGAGTAGGGCAATATTACTGATAAGGTTAATTTAGACAATAAAGATTTTTTCATTTCATTTCCTATTTTCATAAAAAAGTAGCCTTTAATGAAACTATTTTAACGGATATAATCACGTTTATTTTGTTATTTTTTTGTAAAACCTGACGTTTCGAGAACTTTGCAGATCCCATGGTCAGAGGCAGGCTAAGATGACATGACTATTTTACAAAAAATATTTTTAAACTACCGTCAAAATAAAATTTATTACATAAGTACGTTCCCTATTTACGAAGAAATTGGTTTAGCGGTGTCTTGAAATCGAAGTCTTGCAGCTGTAGACCAGATGTAGCACTGGGTCCTAAACTGGTGGTGATTTTCCAACCATCTCCTCAATTGAAATTATTGGAATGCTTCTGAATTTATGTGTGAACCAGCAGCGCTCTGCGGTTTTACGCGCGTAACTCCCTATCCCGTGGGAATATTGGGATAAAAAGTACCCTATGTTATTCCCAATGAATCAATGTATCCTCATACCAAGTTTTATCAAAATCGGTCCACTAGTTTCGGAGGCTATTCAAACAAACAAATCTTTCCTCGTTAGTATTTATGAAAAGTCATTTTTTTACAAATGATAGGTCTGCGTTAGACCACTATCACACCTGCCTGATGGTAGATGACTTCGATCTTTCAGAACCCATGTCTCAAAACAATATGTTTTGCATTAAGGTGAAAGGGTACCTGCGCTCTCTCCATACAAACGTAGTCGACTGTTTCCTCCCTGGATAATGACACTAGCACAAATATTTTTGTGCCATAAAACCTATAACTGCCATGACTATTTTCCTATGTTTTGGTTTTTTTTTATTTTCTAATTATGATAGAAATTAATAAATAAAAAAATAAAATAAAACCTAAAAATAGGGGCATGGTCATGGCAGTTATACGTTTTATGCACCAAAAATATTTGCTCTATTGTCATTATCCAGTAATATCCAGGGAAAAAACAGTCGACTACGTTTGTAATAGTTTGTATGGAGAAAGCCCCCGGTACCCTTTCCTCTTAAAACAAGCATGAAACTAAAATAGATGCGTCTGACCATCATGGACCTTCATACGTCACGGAGGCGTTGACATTAAATGACGTATTAGTTTGGAAAAGCGCCAGGAATTGCTGATGTAAGCTGTTGTATTATGGTGTAGTTTTTGCAACTAACGCTGCGCTGGTCAACGGTGAAGGAAAGAAAATATACCGTATTGACTAAATTTACTACCTGTACAAATGCAGAAAAAACCTTTTTTTATAAGACTTAAGAGGAAAGGGTTCCTGCACTCTCTCCATACAAACGTAGTCGACTGTTTCCTCCCTGAATACTGACACCAGAGCAAATATTTTTGTTGCATATAAAACTTATAACTGACATGACCATTTGACCATGCCCCTGTTTTTTTTTTAAATCTTAATTTCTATGATAATTAGAAAATGAAAAAACCAAGACATCTAAAGGGCAAATTCTGTTTCACAATTCTGACGGATTTAGCTCATTCTAAAGAGGTTAGATTAGCTACATCCTTTTACCTTCTATCCGCTACATATTGGGACGAATTTATGACGTTACATAAATTATAGTTACATACATCTGTGAAAATGTCAACTCTTTAGCTATCAGGGTCTGGTGATAGACAGACAGACGGACGGACAGCGAAGTCTTAGTAATGGGGTCCCGTTTTTACCCTTTGGGTACGGAACCCTAAAAACGCTAATGTATAATTCAAAATATTTTAAGTGCATTTACATTTAAATAAGACATGACATGGCACTTTAATACTCAGAAGTCAGATTTTGAAGGTCGCCTCTGTGAAATTAGTAAACACGTAGTTTCAAAATATATGTTCCGTAGTGGATATGGAATCTGCTACTTTCATGATATACTCGTACTACTGAAAATCGCACGGTGTAAACGTTATAACAGCTATGTGCCAATAGCCCAATTCGTTTATTGTCTGCATTTCAAATCCGATCAGTAGATTTTGATTTATCGAGTTCAGACAGACAGACAGACAGACAGACAGACGCGGCGAGACGACTTCACTACATAGTATAAAACAAAGTCGCTTTCTCTGTCCCTATATCCCTATGTATGCTTAAATCTTTAAAACTACGCAACGGATTTTGTTGCGGTTTTTTAATAGATAGAGTGATTCAAGAGAAAGGTTTATATGTATTAATACATGCATAATATAGTCGTGCGAAGCCGGGGCGGGTCGCTAGTTATTTTATAATAGTAAAAGTGTAGTGATAATTCTAGATAAACCTTTCCCATGAATCACTTTCATTGGGGAAAACCGTATGAATATCCATTCCCATATACGCGAAACACCAACTCGAGATTTAGTGGTATTTTTGGATAGTTGATTTTGAGTTTACCGCGTTCAGTCAGACGCGGCGACTTAGTTTTGGAAATGTAGTTTGACCCTATGAATTTCTGGTGCCTTCTTCTCATTGGGGGGGTGCGTTCCATTCTAAGTTTTTTTAAGAAGCTTAAATGTGATTTTCATGCAAATTGTGTAAATCCAAAAAATAATGAATTTTGAGTTTGAGTAGTGATTCGCACTTCCTTTATAAATCTGACGTTTAATTGATCGTCAAGACGTCCTTGCTGTCTGATAAGCTTAACAAGCATTAGATTAACCGTGAGCCTATGAAAAGTATCTAAGAACTACGTCATGTTAACGAAAAAAAATGCAACTAAAAAACAGACGGACAAAAGACATGATCTTAAATGGGTTATTTTTTTACCTTTTGCGTTTTGAGCTACGGAAGCCTAATTAATAGTCAAATAAGGACTCGGGTTGCTTGCTGCAGGGTGAACCTGATAGATCCATGATAATTTCAGTGCTACTGCGGAGCTTCCAGGCCAACAATACTGAAACCTCTTAAACTGTTCCTCCAGCTATAATATCTGCACCTTGGCTGACCTAATTTCAGCTAATAACAACACCCGACCTGGCAGCACATTGGAATTAACGGAGGTGCCTACCTAATCATATACAATTTTTTTTAAATAAATAGTTCAGCGTTTGACCACTATCTCACACGCGGTGTCTAGAAGATACCTATACGCTCGTCACACGATGGTAGGTGACGATGCGGTCTAAGATGTAGCACGCGGTGTCTAGAAGATACCTATACGGTCGTCACACGATGGTAAGTGACGATGCGGTCTAAGATGTAGCACGCGGTGTCTAGAAGATACCTATACGCTCGTCACACGATGGTAAGTGACGATGCGGTCTAAGATGTAGCACGCGGTGTCTAGAAGATACCTATACGGTCGTCACACGATGGTAAGTGACGATGCGGTCTAAGATGTAGCACGCGGTGTCTAGAAGATACCTATACGCTCGTCACACGATGGTAAGTGACGATGTGGTCTAAGATGTAGCACGCGGTGTCTAGAAGATACCTATACGGTCGTCACACGATGGTAAGATACCTATACGCTCGTCACACGATGGTAAGTGACGATGCGGTCTAAGATGTAGCACGCGGTGTCTAGAAGATACCTATACGGTCGTCACACGATGGTAAGATACCTATACGCTCGTCACACGATGGTAAGTGACGATGCGGTCTAAGATGTAGCACGCGGTGTCTAGAAGATACCTATACGCTCGTCACACGATGGTAAGTGACGATGCGGTCTAAGATGTAGCACGCGGTGTCTAGAAGATACCTATACGCTCGTCACACGATGGTAAGTGACGATGCGGTCTAAGATGTAGCACGCGGTGTCTAGAAGATACCTATACGCTCGTCACACGATGGTAAGTGACGATGCGGTCTAAGATGTAGCACGCGGTGTCTAGAAGATACCTATACGCTCGTCACACGATGGTAAGTGACGATGCGGTCTAAGATGTAGCACGCGGTGTCTAGAAGATACCTATACGCTCGTCACACGATGGTAAGTGACGATGCGGTCTAAGATGTAGCACGCGGTGTCTAGAAGATACCTATACGCTTGTCACACGATGGTAAGTGACGATGCGGTCTAAGATGTAGCACGCGGTGTCTAGAAGATACCTATACGCTCGTCACTCAAACACCACCAAGTAAACAGGGGCCTTCGAGAGACGCGAGTGAAGGTAGGAAGACGGCGGCAGTGAAACTAAAACTTTTTCATCCCATCCTCTTTTTTACTACCTCCAACTTCTTCTTCGAAGCAAAGCACGAGCTGTGGTTGGTGCCTTGACAGGACATTACGGAACCAATGATATGCTTTTAAAAATGAAGTTAACTTCAAATAATGACTGCAGAGCCTGCGGTGATGTCAGGTAAACTATGGAGCACATACTGTGTGAATGCGACGTCTTAGCAGCGAAGCGTATGAGCCTCCTTGGGAATGCGTATCCCAAACCGGAGGAATATAGGTTTCTTCCTCTCAGTGGGATCACCGCGCTAATCGAACACTTCTTCAAAGAGTAAGATACATTAAGGGGTAAACACAAAAGATCCTATTGGGTCGAAGTGTTGCTGGCTATTTATCAGCCCCCATTATATAAGATAAGATAACCAACTTAAAAAAAGGAGGAAGTTCACAATTTATCGCGTATTTTTTCACCCACTTCAAAAAAGGAGGAGGTTCTTAAATCGTCGCATTGATTTTTTTTACGTATTTTCGCCGATTACTCGAAAACGCTCGGACCGATTTGGAAAATTATTTTTTGTTTGAACGGGGATAACTAACAGGTGTTCCCATAAAAATTAGATGAATATCTGATCAGGATCTTCGGAGTGATGAACAGAATTGCACCTCGAGAGTGCAGCAAATTGCTCAGTTTTCGATTTCCACCAGTAGAATTGGGCCATAAACTAATAGCTACCGATAAATGGAATATCTGACCTTCTCATCAGAAAACTCTTCAATCGATTACGATTACAGGTTACAATTTGAAGAATTTAGTCGAATTTAGTCGGCGGACTGGGTTTCATGCTCTCAGTATGAAGAAATGGGAATATGATTAATTAGATTACAAAATTATTTACGTATTTTAAAAACGTAATTACAAAATTAATCTTTAAACAAGCGGCCTTGAGAATTAACCACACATAAATTCATCGGCCTGATAACAATTTTCTTAGCAATAATCTAATCGAAACGTCGCGCAACTCGCGCAAATTTAGCGCATTTTTTTGATAACCACAACGACACGTTGCAGCCACGTTGGAATTTATCTAAAAGACTACTGTTTCGTTGGAGTATTATCTTGTAGACTTTTGACATTGAATCGGCAGATACTTAGTCGATAGTGCACATTTGAAAGCAGTATTAATCTATATCTATCTGTACTCTTATTATAGAGAGGATTTATTTGTTTGTTTGTTTGCATTGAATAGGCTCCGAAACTACTGGACCTATTTTCATAATACTTGGTATGAGTATACATTGATTCACTGACAGTAACATATAGGCTACTTTTTATTCCGATATTGCCACGGGATCGGGACTTATCCCTGGATATATAAAATTCTCGTGTCGCGATGTTAGTTACCAAACTTCACCTATTTTTTGTGTATCACTTCACTACATAGTATAAAACAAAATCGCTTTCTCTGTCCCTATATCCCTTTGTACGATTAAATCTTTAAAACTACGCAACGGATTTTGATGCGGTTTTTTTTAATAGATAGAGTGATTCAAGAGGAAGGTTTTATGTATAACTAGCTGTCCCGGCAAACGTTGTTTTGCCATATAAAAAAAAACTAAATCAAAATCGGTTCAGCCGTTCGGGAGCTACGATGCCACAGACAGACACACACACACAGACACGTTAAACTTATAACACCCCGTCGTTTTTGCGTCGGGGGTTAAAAATCATACAAATCGGTTCAGCCGTTTAGGTGTGGTTTGGCAACTAACACCGCGGCACGATTGACATCAATATTTATACGTCACTCAATTGTTTTGCCTTCCCGGCACCTCTCCATTAAAACTTGAACTTTATGTTATGGTATTAAAGTTCTTATTGACTTGTATTATTACGAATCGTTTGTATGGTATGGAGTATAGAAAAGTGTTGTTTTTAGACATTTTCAGGCTATTTTTTAAATTTTTCTCTCCGTAAGAACCATCCTCGTACCATATGGAATATTCTAAAAAAAGAATTGGCCAAATTGGTCCAGGCGTTGTTGAGTTATGCGCTTACCAACACATTTTGCGATTCATTTTTATATATAAGAAGATAAATGCATAATATAGCCGTGCGAAGCCGGGGCGGGTCGCTATATTCGTTAGGTCTGAGAATCGAACATCTTTTTTTTGTATAAGTATAGCAAAACAATGTTTGCCAGCTAGTGTTTTAGAAAATAAAATTACCCTTTAATGTCATATGTACATCTTTAAGAGCACACATCACTACATAGTATAAAACAAAGCCCTACATAGGGACAGAGAAAGCGTACGCAACGGATTTTGATGCGGTTTGTTTAATAGATAGAGTGATTCAAGAGGAAGGTTTATATGTATAATACGTGCATAATATAGCCGTGCGAAGCTGGGACGGGTCGCTAGTGTGCTATAAAAAGTAAAGCCGCAAAACACAAACTAGCCAATAGCTATCAATAAACCAATAATAATTTAGGTAGGTATTAGGATTAAATTCTATCATTTGAACTCTACTATAAAAACCCAGAAACCTTATCAACAAAGAAACATGATTATGAAATGAATGTTATCACCATGATTAAATACTGCCAAAGCAATTTCAACCTACAAATTGAAAACATAATACATAGAATAGTTTAAATGGAAATGTATGATTAAGTTACTTCTTAGGACGTTGAATTAGAGTCGAAATTTGCGCGAAAATTATAACCTATTTAGTCACATGTTATGTCAAAGTGTGTAAGACGCGCCTCGTGGTTTTACCCGCGCAAGTCCGCGTAAGTTTAAAAGGTAGTCAAAATTATTTCATTTGGAATAATTAGCATAAAATCCTCCCCTCTTATTGGTGGACGCGTTCTAAAGTCACGTTTTTTATATGATTTGTGTGATGTGTGTGTAAGAAAGAAATAAAGAATTCGTCTTTGTTTTTCTGTGTTTTAATATATTGTTACTTTTTTACCCGACTACAAGGAAAGTATGCAACTTTGTATGTTTGTTTGTAATATTATATTTTAAATCACATAGAAATATCTTAAGAAGTAAGTTAGGATGTGTTTGAAGCGCGCATACCTATGAGATAAAGAAACAGAAATCATTTATTTTTAACACAAGAAACTCAAGAATAAGGAATAACTAGAAATTCAAGAAGAAGATAGCTGGAATCCTGGGGTATCCCAGGTTTCAAGTTATCTTCTTCTACCTACCTAAGTAGGTACTTGGTTTTATTTAAGAGAGTATGCGGATATTGCTTTTTCCTTCCTGAATAATGCCTTTATAGTATGTTTTAAATCTAGGTAAGCATATGCTCTCTTGTTTTCCTTTTTTTCTAACAACTAAAAAAATATAAAATATATTATATATAAAAATCAAAGTCCTGATTGATTTATCAACACACAACTTAAACTGCTGGTCTTAGAGACATCTTTTGAAGGGTGTGAAGTATAGGTATACACTAAGGGGTTTTCCAAATTCTACCCCTAAAAGGGTGAAATTGTGGGCGAAACCGCTGGCATATAACTTACTGAAGGAAAAATATTTGGTCTTGTGGCAATATTCATCTTAAACTAATTTGTTACGCGACAATAATAGTTATTTTATTTTATTTACCCGACGTTTCGATCGGTGTGCACCGACCATAGTCGCGGGAATACCCGATCGAAATGACAGGTTAATTTATTGAAATAAGTTTAACGTTACCCATTTCTATAAAATGAGGCAATAATCAGGAAGGAAATTCTCCTAATTCCTTTGTATGGCGAAAAAAAACCAGCCGAATTTTACACCTAAATCTTCCTCATGAATCTTTCTGTCCATTGTCGAGAACCGTATTAAAATCCGTTCAGTAGTTTTTGAGTTAGACCGACAGATAAAAGAGATTTTGTTTTAGATGTAGTGATTAGGTGTATTGTGTATGATAATCAATGATGAAGTAATATTGCTTCCTTGACAGTACTTATTTTAAGGTTTTTACTAGCGACCCGCCCCGGCTTCGCATGGCTATATTATGCATGTATTATACATATAAACCTTCCTCTTGAATCACTCTATCTATTAAAAAAATCCGCATCAAAATCCGTTGCGTAGTTTTAAAGATTTAAGCATACATAGGGATATAGAGACATAGCGACAGAGAAAGCGACTTTGTTTTATACTATGTAGTGATTATCAGAATGACATAATAACCAGCCTAGGACTAGTTTTAGTTATAACTAGCGACCCGTCCCGGCATCGCACGGCTGTATTATGCATGTATTATACACATATAAACCTTCCTCTTGAATCACTCTATCTATTAAAAAAAACCGCATCAAAATCCGTTGCGTAGTTTTAAAGATTTAAGCATACAAAGGGAAATAGGGACAGAGAAAGCGACTTTATTTTATACTATGTAGTGATATGTAGTGAATAGCGGCATGCCCTGGCTTTGCACAAGTAGCAGAGCATATACGCCTATGACCTTTTCAAAATTCCCATCTGCTTTTATACAAAAGATCATCTTAATTGAATTAAGTGATAGATAGATAACTTTATTTGTACAATACAGGAAGAAACATGGAACATGATATACACAGAGTAAATTAATAGATAGAAAGTATAAGTTGCACAAGAGATTTTTACAAAGGCAACAAACACACCTACATAAAAATACACAAATCACATAAATATAAACATTGCAGGACATTCCACACATCGCCATCTAGCCCCAAGCTAAGTAACTAGACTTGTGTTAAGGGTGCTAGACAACGGAATACTACTTTTATTTTGTAAACTAGCAGCGCTCCGCGGTTCTACCCGCGCAACTCCCGATCCCGTGGGAATATCGGGATAAAAAGTAGCCTATAGCCTTCCTCGATAAATGGACTATCCAACACAAAAATAATTTTTCAATTAGAACCCGTAGTTCCTGAGATTAGCGTGTTCCAACAAACTCTTCAGCTTAATAATATAAGTATAGATATTATACTTATAATACATAGAAACAACCAGACCACAGACAAATATCTAAGCTTTAATACTTGTCTGAGGGTTGACAGTCCGGCATGGTGACCATTGAGCCATTGGTCAACATCCCAAAAGGAAACCCCCTTGCAAAGTTTTAGACTTGTAGGTCTTGTAGCTTCAGATATTTCTTAATAAGTCTTTTTCTATTTTAAATATATAGATTAAGATTAAAGAGCTATGCATATCTGAGTGAAAACGCATGAGTAAGCTAGTATATCGAGTAAAATAATTCTCGAATTCAAGTATAAAACATCGTAACAAAGGCCTTGTAGCTATTTAGTAATAATAAGCAATGTGATGAAAATTTGACTCACTTCATATTACACGGTTGGTTTATGAATCTTTGATAAAAATATACAGGTACCTACACCAGTGCAGGTCATGCACTATAGAAAATAAAAAAATCATTGAGATGAAATAATGAATTTAGATACTTAATAGGAATAAAGTGTAAAAATCCTCCTTCTAATATTATTAACGTGAAAGTTTGTATGTATGGATGTCTAGATGTTAACGCAAAAACTACTGAATGGATTTTAATGAAACTTTACAATAATATAGCTTATACATCAGAATAGGACATAGGCTATAATTTATAAAGATATTGTGTAAATTGTCCAAAATATAATGAAAAGTGTCGAACAATTGACACTTTCACATCTGTCATGGAGGTTGGAGATGTTTGCTTGCAGTCGCAGCTTAGGAGCTCAGAGCCGAGAGGGTTGAGTTGGCCATGTTGGCACAAAATTTGGCAACAGATATGGCTTTATCTGACGTTCTGTTCAGGTGGAATGGGGCAGGACAGCAGGCCATAAAGTGCTCTATTGAATGTCATATTTGTCAAAAAAATTTGAGTAGTGTGGGATCAAGAAAATATTTTATCATGCCATAAGTAAGACATGTCAATTTAAGTCCTGTAGGCTCACAGAATTATGGCCCTGTGGTATTAACCACGTAAGCCCCGATCCTGTTGGAATATCAGGATAAAAAGTAGCATAAGTGTTGGCCCAAGGCTTCAGTCATCTATGTATCAATTTTAATGGCAATCGATTTACTAGTAATTGTGTGAAAGAGTCCTAAGAGATGAGAACCTGGAGAAAGTAATTGTGGTTGGGAACACAGATGGAAAACGCTCTCGAGGCCGATCCCCAACTAGATGGGCGGATCAGATTAAGGACTCATCAGCCATCAAGTTCCATAACATTGTAAGAGATGCGATGAATAAAAGCCGTTGGAGACAGATCATCCGATCCAAATGCAGACTTCCCGATGATTACCACGATCCTCAGTAATGAGGGGCCGACTATAGAGAGAGAGTGTGAAAGAGTCACAAACATTCTAACACACAACTTGTGAACGGGCTATTTCCGCAACTTGACTGCTATTGTTAGATTCCTTTTGCATGAGGTTCTTCTTATCAGAGGGAGAACCAGCCCAGCTTGTGCTGTGTGGAAGGCTATTGACATCTAGGTCTAATTTTCACCAGTACTTTAGGAGTCTGTTAGTTTTCATACAATTGGTGTTACAGTATTATTGCAAGTAGGGTGATATTTAATGCCCAGTGGCCATCGCAAATGCTTCCTCTACATTCATACAACATCCAGTCTTTTCAGTCTGCATGTTTCATACAATTTGATAGGTTTTAAATTTATCAAATATTGTGTAATTTCAATTAGTTTGGTTTAGTTGTGCAATGGTAATGTATTATTGATAATAGCGATCAGAACTATGATTGAACCATTTTAGGTAATTAAGTTTTACAGCTTAGCAACTTAAGTTTAAGTTAGCATAGTTATAAGGTTGCTGTAGTGTTTGAGACTAGTATTAGATGGAGTAGGTCCTCTTAGCATTTGATCGTACAATGTCTAAAGACATTAAAGATGGAACGCAACTAATTATAATGCAATTGACATAGGTTGTGTAATGTTTACTATAATCTGGGCTTCAATCCAAATAGTAATTGATGAGCCAATCTAACACAAATATGAACCCCGCTTTGTTTACATAACTAATATTGTAATAATGTTTGTTTACGTACCTGCCAAGGGTTGACTTTGGGTATGGGGGCTTCTACGAACTTCTTGGGTTGAGCCTCTGAGGACTGCTGTTGCGGATCCTGCGAGGCGTGGGCCTCCGCGTGTGCGGCGGGGGTCTTGTGAGGCTTCGGGGGTGCGCGGCGCTCGCGCTCCCGCCTGCCCTTGCCGGGGCGGCGGCCGTGCGCTATCACCGGCACGAAGCCTTCCTCCTCCTCGTCGAGAGGCGAGGCGAGGCGCGGCGGCGCATCGTCCGATGCCTCTCCCGGCCCTGGTCCGGCTTCTATGTTCTCCTTGTTACTCTCACCGCCGCGGAAGTTGAGCACTGACGCGTACGAGGGCCCCGCGCCCTCGGCGGACACGCGAGCGGCCATGCCGCCGTCGCGCTCCTCGTTATGTAAGCTCGGGCGCGCGCTCCGCGCCGACAGACGATCACGAGCGCGCCTCCATGCCCCTTAACACGACTGCATGCTCGCGGGGTTAACCCACAAATCGCAGAACTTTCCCGATTCAACTGACCGATCGAACCGCACTGAAGGTCGAATTCTTAAACTAAATACTAGCGAAAATGTAACGAGCAGACGGGGTAACCGACAGAAATATGCACGAACTTATTCAGGCACACCGGACTGACCCTGGATGGACCGTATTTACATCGAAAAAATGCACTTCCGTCGTCTCGTTACAACTTTTACGGCACACTGAACAATCCACACACAATGTTTCTATCGATATTCTGTATCAATCACACTGAAAAATGCTTTGGAGGCAAAAAAATCACCGTTGTACCTTATTTTGTTCACAATCACACATGTGGTCGGACGCCCAAAAAGGGATTTTTCCGCAACACACACGGAACTTGCAGAAGGCTGTGACTTCTAATTTTACACGACGACATTTTGTCAATAGATGGCGTTAAAACATCATTCATAGCCACTGCGTTCATAATTTTTGGATAAAAATGTGAATTACAAATAACAAGATCAAACAAATTAAATATTTAGAGCCGTAACTAAGTAATATTTGACTTTAAACTAAAGGTAAACGGCTAGAAACTGTACTAACTAATTAATTAGGAACGTTTATGCTTTGTTTTTATCATCTTGAGCTCACTTCAGTGCATAGAAATTCTGAACGCAACCAAAACTTGAATCACATTTTTATGAATTTTTCTCTTGTATTGCCATTTTCTTATGGTGAAAAATGTCCGAATCATGTTGTGATTGTTTTTGCAACGCTCCACAATTTATTGTGAAATACAAAATAAGCCTCAGATAAAATTACCAATCGCTATGTATCTACTAAAAGTACTAAACTGCTAAATATTTTATACCCAATTTTATTATATGGCATTACTTTGTTTTTTAATAATAGCAACTCTGCCTCGCTATTATAGCGCCATCTATGGTAGATTTGCTTACTAGAAACTTCCACACAGTCACCAACAGATGGCATTGCATTATTTATAACGGCAACTCCGAAAAGTCCCTCAAAGCTTTAATTAAGCTGAGCGCGAAATTCAAATGAAACTACCCTCTATTTAAAAAATAATCTATTGTGATAAAAAACAGTACGATACAAATATTATTTTACTAAGCATGCATATAAGCACTATCAGGATTTGTCGGACTATACATTCCCAAATAGTTTCTGCAGTTTCTACAATGATGATAAACATCTTTACAAGACTTTAGTATGTAAGGTAAGGGGGCACAAATCCAACAACAAAACAAGCACAGGATAATAGCGCACATATGCGTGCACATAGTCACTTTACTAGTGATGACCGTCATGCCTGCATACCCACATTCAGGGCACACGAATGGAGCCGGCACGAAACCAAAAGCATACACTCGTGTTGGCGCTCGCGGAGTCACAGGATCCACGTAAATATCAAAAGCAGTTGCGTAATTAGGCGGAGGTGTATGCTGAACAAACGACGGTGAAGGAATAAACGTCCCCATCAGCCTCGGTCGACGTCTGGCCGCCATCTGCCGTAGCACAAAAGAGTAAGAAGGCGGAGCATTACAAGAATCCGGGGGAGTTACGTCAGCATAGCTATTATTAAGAGTATTGAGACTAGCTTTATTTTGTGTTAATCCAGCTATGTTTAAAGAATTCTCGTTTAACTTTGATAGAGCTTGAAAGAATAAAGGAAGAGGACGATTTGGTTCGAGCATTGACTGTGGTGATGGTAAATTGCTGAAACAACGAGGTTGCGTCGTGATGGGCGTGATTGGCGAAGCTCGTATGATGAGCGGCCTCCCCTGTGTTCTAGCTAGAATAGAGTTATGAGATGCAGGACTCTGGTTTTCTGACGTTATCATGGTTGAAGGTTTCTGCGTAACATGTTTTTTTTCTTGTTCTGTGTGCTTAACATTCTCATTTTCTTCTCTTATTTCGACTTGACTGGTTTTTTGGATGTTGCTGCACTGTGGAAAGTTATTCTCGTCCATTCTTTTAAGTAATTCAATAATTTTGTGTTAATTTCTGCATTTAAACTGCGCGTGATGACGAAAACTAAAAATAAAGTCCAATGTCGGTCCATTCCTTTTTTAATTTGGAATTTTTATAAACTATTATGTTTTCTAGTTTTTTTAACAGGAAACTGTTGCAATTTTTATTCAATTTAAGACTAGTCTGAGATAATAATTAATTGTAAGGTAAAATATATTGGGTATCAGAAATCAAGCAAAAAAACACGATATTGCAAAATAAATGACACAAAATGACAATGTTTGATTACATGACCATGACCTTGGCTTGGACAGACAGACTTTTTTCTGTGTTTCGTTTAGGAAGATTCTTGATTAGACTCATTTTAAAACTGGCTATTTGCACAAATCGTTCGTAGCCAATACTTACGAAAAAAGGTTTGTCTACGAACATCGTTGACCTCCTTATTATTGGCCTATATACGTTTTTTTTTGGTTATTTTCAGTATTTAATTGCTTTAAATATCGTTAATTTTATTTTTAATAATTGTACTTTAGTTGTTAAACGTTAAATTAAGGTAGAAAATAATAAAAATCAATTTATAATGGAAATTAAATTTTTTTCTCGACTGGCAATGGCCGAGTTGTTGTGTCAAACATATTTTCTGACTTCCGGTCTTTTCACTCCTCCGTGGCATGGCGGACGGTCATTACCGCCGCATATAGTGTGTTTTTGGAGGAATATCTTCGCTTTTCAGCGAAATGGTAAGTGTGAGATCAAATAAATGTGCTCAATCAACAAAATAGGATGCAGTGCCGTATAAATATTATGTGAAAGTAACTTAGTTTGTTAAAAATATGTTGATGTCCCAGACACGTGTTTGTTCGAGGTTTAGTTTTATTTTCATGGATATGAGGGGATTTCGTAAGTTATTGTTGCTTTACGATACTTAGAACTTCGCATTTACCATTGTGGTTACGGTTTGTGGTGTATTTTTGGCCAAATATAAGTAATTTTATAGTTTTTGTGGTGCGGAAGTGGTGTGATGAAAATGCGTGTTTACTTTATTTCTGCGACTTATCTAAAGCTTATCCGGCTTTTAGAAAGCCCAATTAGGCTCGTCCGTGTTTTTAAAATCATTTCGAAGTCGAAACTCCACGAAAAATAGTAAGAGAAAATTATGAAACTTTTTGAGGTTATGATTTCTAGGAAATCGAATTTGTCTAGTATTTTGCCACAATAGGTAGGTACCTACTAGACTTTCTAGTGTTATTAGATCATCAAGAAGCTAGTAACCATGTTTATAAGCACTTACAAAGCAAAATAATCACGTAGTTTTGAAGCAACCCTATGAGATCAAAGATTTTGTGATTCTTTATAAAGTTCAACCAATTCAACTTTTGTTTTATGATGACAGTATCCTTTATTTATATCCTCCAGCATCCAGTATAACCTTTATGTATAGGGAAATTACTTATAAATTTTGGAGTATATTTGGCAGCTATTTATTCCTAGGTTTTCCTTGCTAATACCTAAATAAAATGTTTTTAAAATTAAAATGTACACAAACTCACTTAGCAAAATCAACAGGTTGGATTCCCAGCTAGGGCAACGACTTTTAACAAAATTGAATTATTCAGTTTTCTTTTTGTTAAAATCGGGCACACAACTCTTTTCAGCATTTTTCACTATCACATAAAGTAAAGGAGCCCTGGAGGCTTGTGTAAAAAATTCATCCTGCATAAAAATGTCTCGTGTCCGTGGTGTTAGTTGCCAATTTCCACTTAAACAGCTGAACCAATTTGTATGAATTTTTTTGTGTATATTTGAGAATACAACAATTTATTTTTTTGTTCTTCAATACAGCCAGTTATATTGTAAACTATAATTCCAGAGTCTATCAGTAGCCCGACCTCTCGTGTCGGTGTATTCGGAGAAGAGTGAGACAATCAAGGATGCCTCGCTGCCCCTCCCGTTCGTGTTCAAGGCGCCCATCCGGCCTGACCTGGTCAACAGCGTCCATGTCTCCATGGCCAAGAACGCCCGCCAGCCCTACTGCGTGAGCAAGGAGGCTGGTAAGTTTGATATAAATTAATAAGACATTTGTATATAGGTCGCACAATGAATCATGACAAACGGAAAGTGGAATGATTATATATATTAGTTAGAACTCTAGGTCCGTTGGCGGGGGACAGTTGGACAGGAGTGAAGGGAGGGTCAGTTGAATTGAATAGAATAGACATTTATTAGAAAAACACACGGACAAGAATCAAATATAAAAACAGGTACATAATTACAAAGCAAAAAAATAAATAAAAATGAGAGTAGAACAGACAGAATTAGAAAACAATGTATTGAATTAAATAATAGGCACATAGTAGGGAAAACAGGATGCCGTGTGCTATCCCAAAAGGACCGACCTCAGCTTAAATGCTGCAGCAAGCTTATCGCTAGACTACAGCGCTGGTCTTCCGGCCAGGCCCAGGGCAGCAATGCACTCATCATCGCTCTCTGTTCCGCACACATGTCTCTAGCCGCGCTCTGTCCCGCTCCCGCACGTCTTTAGTTGTATAAGTACTCATCACGCACTTAAAACCCACACATACCTAATTTTGCCTAAGTCTAAATTGGATAACCAAATGCATTCAAATAAATAAATATTGCAGGACATGTTAATGTATTTTGTTCCCGTGCAATACATTGCCTAATTTTCTAAAGAAACTTACAAACATAACCTTGCATGAGATTGTGCACTTATGCTGCCATCAGATGGACTGCATCGCAGCGACTGCGCGCGGTCGATATATTTAACTGCATGCAGTTGTATGTTCGACTTCATACAGTCATGATATCAACTGCACGCAGATGGCTGCAGTTGTGTGAACTCAATATCAACTGCATACAGTCGTGCCTTCAACTTCGCGGCTAAAGTCGAAGGCACGACCTATCGACCTCGCGCAGTCGCTGCGATGCAGTCCGTCTGATAGCAGCCTTAAATGCATTTCTCTAATAATCTAAAACTACTCCATCCTCGAGCTAAAAGGGCCCAAATAAAGAGGTCTAATTGCGGAAAACGGCCCGTATCTATAATTATAAAATACCGTACATCAAGTATTTTATAATTATGCACTAAATGTCCACACTGAGTGTGTCTACCTGACACTCAGTGTCACTGCGGAGTTAGTGCAACAGTAACGTGTCGGCTGGCGTTCCGGATCGGCTGCTCCGTGGCCGGGACGGGTGCAAGGTTGACACTACATTTATATATCTATCTACTTGTCTATGGGATATTTTCTGCAAAGAGATATCTTCATTTGGACACTTTTTGGATGAGGTTCTATTTGTTAAAAAAAAAAGGAATCATCAATTTGGTCTTGTAGACCAAAATACATACACTACACTAATATTATAAAGAGGAAATATGTTTTTGTTTGTAACGAATAGGTTCCGAAACTACTGGACCGATTTAGATGAAACTTGGTATGAGTATACATTGATTCATTGACAGTAACATAGGCTTCTTTTTATCCCGATATTCCCACGTGAGCGGGAGTTACGCTGGTGAAACTACGGAGCGCTGCTAGTACTTATGCTAGGCTTATACACAATACCCTCCCTTGCATCGCGCATTCGGGTAAAAATGAGAACAAAGCACAGCAGTTCTTTTTATCTATCGTTATCTAATTACAATATTTTTAATACTGAAAGTAATCCTAAATTGCTGGATCTAGAAAACACAGGGGTTCCGTAATTCGTAGATTAGCCTAATAATAATAATATTATAATAAATCATGTAACAGCCTTATAAATAAGTACAGACCCATATAAAATATATACCTTACAGACTAACATACAGAAAGATAATATTATAATTTTAAGTTAGGTTTTAGGGTTTTCTATTTTCGGTCTCGCCTCCCTATAGCGTTGGTATACAATGCCGGCGGGCCAGAAATCTGCCGAGAAGAACAAGTCCTTTAGCGTCGCTGGAATCCGGAGCACGTAGGACTTAAAATTAGTCTTTGGGATTCCAGTTCCACTAGTTCAAGGCTGATACCCAACCTCTCCTGTTCCAGCCGTTTCCGACCGTTGATCTTAATGTACTCTTGTACGTCGTTGGTACTTGTACTTTTACTAAACCGGGATATGTACATAGGAATCACAGGATCTACAGCCTTCAAACTAGTTGTAGCTGCAGTACCACGGTGATTACGGTTCGGCAGGTGACGATTTTTCTAATATTTTGACGTGACAACGTTTTATAAATTGGTTTGCCGGGTGACACTTCAAGAAACTGCGTTACGCTCCGCTGACGTTATGCGCTCACAATGAGAGCGAGTGAGAGGCACGCGGGCATGGTTAGCCCGCCTAAGAGCGAGAGAGACAGACATAAAAAGTGAAAGGCACGCGTCCCTTCCACTCGAGCACAGTTGTTGTCACGTAAAACTTTCGCCCGTATACCGACTTTACAGGCAACCAGTTTTTTTAATATTAATTATTAGTTGCGCCCCACGGTTTCACCCGCGTTAGTCCCGATCTTTTTCTTGTTTTTAATATTTGTTATATTTTTCACCTTTTTAAACTTTATTTCGCAACTATTGACCCAGCTGTTTCAAGTTACGAAGTGACCAAGGGAAATAGGGAATCATTTATATATGTATCTACTAGCTGCCACGGGAAACGTTTTTTTGCTATTTAAAAAAAAACCGGGCTTATTTGTGAATCTAGGGCGCCACCCAAACGCATACAACAAAAATCATTCAAATTGCTCCAGCCGTTTAGTATGAGTTCAGTGACGACCCGCCCCGGCTTTGCACGGCTATATTATGCATGTATTATACTTAACAACCTTCCTCTTGAATCAATCTATCTATTAAAAAAAAACCGCATTAAAATCCGTTGCGTAGTTTTAAAGATATAAGCATACAAAGGGAAATAGGGACAGAGAAAGCGACTTTATTTTATACTATGTAGTGATAAAGATTTAATGATTTAACAGTTATTATTAAATTTCTCAATAACCTCTAAAATTTTCATATACACTAATTTTTTCGCATCTTTCGCCCAAAGGAAATCCATATGATTAAACTTATGAAAGGGTACCAAATAATCTAATACAACGTTAGGCAATTTCTTAAGCAGCCTCCTTACATCACGCGGATCTGCAAGCCAATCGTTTCTAGCACGAAATATAGCCACAGGTACTCTAATATTCGACAAATTATAATCTGGAGAATCTTTCTCTCCATAGATTTCTAAATTCTTCTCTTCCCCATAATCGTATTCGCAAAATCTCTTTGTATGAACCCCTTGAGCATAATGCATGACTTGTTTAGTTGAAACTCCAGAGGGTACATGTCCGTATTGAGTTGGTAAAGCCGTGTGATTCAACTGTGCCCAATCAAAACCACTTAACAGAAACACCATGTTACTACAAATAGCTGTTACGGGATAACAAATTATGTTTCTTACAGCAGATACGAAGCCATCTCTTGGTAGTAACTCGACATGTCCAAAAATACTGACGAAAATTTGTATTAGGTAGAGAAATAATGCTATGAGTCTTAAAATTGGACTTTTAGCATGATTCATGAACGCTACCGGTGATAACATGATAACCAGTTTTAACTTCTTATTGTATTCCGGTTGTTTTGACAGTAAAACCATAATAGAAGTCGTTCCTTGAGAATGTCCGATGTAAGTCAGTTGTTTTTCACCAGTTTTGCACAGTGCGTAATCAATTAATGCCGGCAAATCTCTAGTTCCAATCTCGTGCCAACTGAAATTCCAAAATTCCTTATCTTCTGGACTTAGTTTGGTGTGATTCTTTGAGAATGTGTTCCCGCGACAATTTGCAAACCAAAGATCGTATCCAGCGTTGTGGAGTATGTACCCGAGTCCAGATGTTGTTCCAGATGTGAAAAAATCAATAAAACTGCATATTAGTCCATGATTTAGTAGTACAACTGGTCCCTTACCTGATAAAACAAAAAAAACTCTATAATAAAGTAGTCTTAAACAAAATAAATTATAGAAAACCGGCCAAGTGTAAGTCGGACTCCCGCACGAAAGGTTCCGTACCATCATATTCTGTTTTTTAGTATTTGTTATAGCTGCAACAGAAATACATCATCTGTGACAATTTCAACTGTCTAGCTATCACGGTTCATGAGATACAGCCTGGTGACAGACAGACGGACAGTGGAGTTTTAGTAATAGGGTCCCGTTTTTACGCTTTGGTTGTGTAACTCTAAAAAGCACTAGTTCCAGGCCTAGATAGATGATAGCAGCTTTATATCAAGGAATCAGTTGCCTAAAGGTGGACGCAGATTGATACGCGCCGAACGCGTCGAATTTTTGCCGTCCACGGAAAAAGGTACCTTATAATAATAGAGATAAGGTATCTACATTTATATTTCCGATGACGTCATCAGAGTCGTCCGCATCGTCAGAGGCGGCCGACTCTGAAATAAATGAATAAATGTACCTTATCTCTATTATTATAAGGTACTTTTTTCCGTGGACGCTGACCAATCATTAGTAAAAACTAGGTCCACACGTTCCTGAGGAAATCGATGGTGACACACGGACAGACAGACAAAAGAGTGATCTTATAAGGGTTCCATTTTTCCTTTTGAGGTACGGAACCCTAAAAAAGTTTAAAAAAATCATGTACGAAACTGCGGGCCTCAGCTAATACACACCTGGAATTCTTACGACAGTAAGAATGAATCCATCGCAAGTTTTTACAAAATGCACCTCATATATCAAGCCATTTTTCGTTAAAAGCTTGAAATCATCTAAATTTCTATCTTCATTTTTGTCCTGGAATACTTTCTTCAAATAATCTAAATCTGGGACACAATCTTTGCCAATCGGTTCAAAGTCTAAACTGCTTAAAGCTTTTGTAAATTTTAGTTTAGTTGCTGGGTTCCAAACTTTAATTTCCTTGTCCAAAGATGGTCTCAAATCTTTCGTTTCCTTTTCCAAAGATGACTTCAAATTTTTAGTATCAGTGTCCAAAAGTGGTTTCAAATTTTTTGTATCAGTGTCCAAAAGTGGTTTCAAATCTTTAGTATCAGTGTCCAAACGGGGCTTCAAATTTTTAGTCTCAGTGTCCAAAGGTGACTTCAAATCTTTAGTTCCCTTGTCCAAAGGTGGTTTCAAATCTTTAGTTTTAGTATCCAAAGGTGGGTCCCAATCTTTAGTTTCAGTATCCAAAGGTGGCTTCAAATCTTTAGTTCCCTTGTCCAAAGATGGCTTCAAATCTTTAGTTTTAGTATCCAAAGGTGGGTCCCAATCTTTAGTTTCAGTATCCGAAGGTGGCTTCAAATCTTTAGTTCCCTTGTCCAAAGATGGCTCTAAATCTTTAGTATCAGTGTCCAAACGTGGCTTCAAATCAGTTTCCTTCTCCAAAGATGGGTTCATATCTTTAGTTCCCTTGTCCAGAGATGGCTTCAAATCTTTAGTATCAGTGTCCAAAGGCGGCTTCAAATCTTTAGTTTCCTTGTCTAAAGGTGGCTTCAACTCTTTAGTCTCAGTGTCCAAACGTGGCTTCAAATCTTTAGTATGAGTGTGCTTGCAATGTTTAGATTCCTTATCCAAAGATGGCTTCAAATCCTTAGTATGAGTGTCCAAAGATGGCTTCAAATCTTTAGTATGAGTGTGCTTGGAATGTTTAGTTTCCTTGTCCAAAGATGATTTCGAATCTTTAGTATCAGTGTCCAAAGATGGCTTCAAATCTTTAGTGTGCTTGCAATGTTTAGTTTTCTTGTCCAAAGATGACTTTAAATCCTTAGTATGAGTGTCCAAAGATGTCTTCAAATCTTTTGGGCCATTAGAAAAGAATGATCCACAAACTATAGTTTCAAAGTTGCTGAATAAAACTAAAATTATTAAAACTTGTTGCGGGTTCATATTTATTTATCGACAGACTGCTGTCATAATGGTAAATATTATTTTCTTCATGTCGATTATGGTTTTAATAGAAATTTATAGACTAGTTAGGTCCTGCGGCTTGACTCAACAAACAGTATTTAATTTTGCCATCTCCATTATTTCGTAATACAAACAGGCAACCTTACCTAGATGTCCGCACTAAGCGTTTTGCTTCGTCATTTCTTATTCGAGGGAATGGAATCAAATACAAACAAACAAACAGACATGAATTGTAAAAACATTTTTGTTCTACTAAAGTCCCCCTAGATTTATGTTTTGACGTAATAATCACTACATAGTATAAAACAAAGTCGCTTTTTCTGTCCCTATTTTCCTATGTATGCTTAAATCTTTAAAACTACGCAACGGATTTTGATGCGGTTTTTTTTAAATAGATAGAGTGATTCAAGAGGCAAGTTTATATGTATAATACATGCATAATATAGCCGTGCGAAGCTGGGACGGGTCGCTAGTGTCTTATAAATCGATGAACACCGGCATTTGCTAAAATGTGTGACGTCATCGGTCACGTTCCCTTTTTGACAAGGTAACCATATCAACGTACTATTATCGTTGCGATGGTTGTTATCAATGTTTTCTTATGACGTCATCACGTAAAATTATCGATTGTAATCCGACTTTACAGACAAGCAGTATTTTTTTTTTATTTGCTTCAGACTTTTTTTTCCCTCTTCTTTAGAATGTAAACTTCTAAACTAATATTATAAAGAGGAAAGATTTGATTTATTGTTTGTTTGTTTGTAACGAATAGGCTTTGAAACTACTGGACCGATTTAGATGAAACTTGGTATGAGGATACATTGATTCATTGACAGTAACATAGGGTACTTTTTATCCCGATATTCCCACGGGATCGGAAGTTACGCATGTGAAACCCCGGAGTGCTGCTAGTTATAAATATATAGAAGATAAAAACGCTTCAGACGCTCTGTATCACTATCACTACTTAGTATAAAACAAAGTCGCTTTCTCTGTCCCTATATCCCTATGTATGCTTAAATCTTTAAAACTACGCAACGGATTTTGATGCGGTTTTTTGAAGTGAAAACTTCTTTAGCGGCGTTGAGCACTTTTTCTGTAATGGGTATAAAATCTTAAACTCGCGTCAGGACACGTGACCTGATCGAAAAAGCGTAAGACGGATGGAGAGTAGACAGCTATCCCCTCTCTACGGCGCGGCGAAAATGTATGCCTGGGCCTACTGTTTTTAATTTGGCTGTGAGTGTATTAAGACGTACATATGGTATTTTTTAACGGACGACTATTGACGGACGACAAATGTCGGACGACTATTTCTTAATAGATAGAGTGATTCAAGAGGAAGGTTTATTTTTTATGTATAATACATGCATAGTACAGCCGTGCGAAGCCGGGGCGGGTCGATAGTATATCATAAAATTAAATATATTTTTATGAAAGGAGTACGATTAGTTACGACCAAATAACAATAGCAGATGCAAAAATAATACATTTTATTCACTTGAATAAATATGTGTTTTTTTTTGTAAATTAATTTTAATTTCGTATTACATTACAATTTAATTAATAATTTTAAAACAACAATAAAATATCACTACATAGTATAAAACAAAGTCGCTTTTTCTGTCCCTGTGTCTTTGTGTATCACTTCACTACATAGTATAAAACAAAATCGCTTTCTCTGTCCCTATATCCCTTTGTATGCTTAAATCTTTAAAACTACGCAAGGGATTTTGATGCGGTTTTTGATGAAGAAAGAAGGAGGAAGGAGACAAGAGGAAGGTTTATATGTATAATACATGCATAATATAACCGTGCGAAGCCGGAGCGGGTCGCTAGTCATCTCTAAAACAGACATAATTTAAAACTATGTATTTGTTTACAGGACACCAGACGAGCGCTGAGTCATGGGGTACCGGGCGTGCTGTTGCCCGTATTCCCAGGGTGCGAGGTGGCGGTACCCATAGGTAAGTCAAGTACACAGGGTTCTGTGCACCTTAACAAACAACTTTTGTTCTACGACTTTTGGAAATTCGAACATTTTTTTTAAATTATGAGGTTAGGTTTACCTGTAAATCAGCTGTTCCATGCACGGAGAGGTCGTAAACCTTAAAATTTTACTTATTTTTTTAAATTTTATCTACTGTTCTCAGTCTGAATGAGCTTTGTTTTAAAAAATCTGCTGTTTTTTCGTATTTATATTATTACTTGCGTCCCACCCCGGCTTCGCACGGCTATAGTATGCATGTATTATACATATTCCTTCCTCTTGAATCACTCTATCTATTAAAAAAAAACCGCATCAAAATCCGTTTTGTAGTTTAAAAGATTTAAGCATACAAAGGGATATAGGGACAGAGAAAGCGACTTTGTTTTATACTATGTAGTGATAGTGATAACCTCAAATTTTTCATATTCAATTTTTTTCGAATTTCCAATAGTCTTAGAACAAAAGTTAATCGTTAAGGTGCACAGAAGTAGCCGTCAACGGCTTGCTAGTATAATTACCAATAACCCTGTATAATACTAGTTTTTGCCCGCGACTTCGTCCGCGTAAAAGTCGTAAATGGGCAAAGAAATCGCGT
This sequence comes from Idaea aversata, assembly GCA_907269075.1. Lineage (NCBI taxonomy): Eukaryota > Metazoa > Arthropoda > Insecta > Lepidoptera > Geometridae > Idaea > Idaea aversata. The sequence continues at coordinate 3,124,889 of OU026083.1, forward strand.
AGGAGTAGAATTTCGAAAAATCCTTTTTTATCGGATACCTACGTCATACAAAGAACACACTCTCCAAGTTTCAGGTCTTTACGATCAGCGGTTTAGGCTGCGCGTTGATCGGTCAGTCAGTCAGTCAGGCAGGACAAAGCATATTATTTGCTGTTCTATGCGTCCGCGCGCACTATGCAATCTGGTTTTTTTTAATAGATAGAGTGATTCAAGAGGAATGTTTTGGTACATAAAACCAAATTACCAAGCGTACGAAGTCGCGGGCAACAGTAATTTTGATATATCTTAAAGACTTAGAAATTGTTTTAGTTAATGACGAATAGTCATTAAAAATATTCTACCGCAGTATATTTATTAGTCCCCCTACGCCTTACTGTCGCATCTTTAATATGCGTCCAGTCACGATAGTTCGGGGTATAATGAAGCTATGCCCAAAGGAAACATCAGGTGCGTTTACGCGCAATTGGTGTGTCGACATGAGGCATACAGTTTTATACCTATAGGTCTTAATAAATAGGGTAACAGCTTCATAAAGAAAAGAAGTATTAAAAGCTGGATGGCATCGTATTTAATTTTTCTTTATAAAAATGTGACATTGAATCTGCAGTATGCCGGTGCAAATCCCAACATACTCAATTATTTTTGCTAAAAAACATTTTTACAAATATCTTGTCTTTTTAAAGCTGCTTAAAACATACATACCGTTTTGGTTGACAGCAATATGCTGGTTCAAATCTCACTGTAGCCAATTATTTTTGCTTACAAACAATTTCACAATTTTATTTTCTTACATTATGAACTGATTGCATTGAAACTCCAAAGCTTTATTATGCTATGGCGGTGCATCGCGTGTACGTACATCTCTGCGTAGATCAATGAACTCGCGGCAAATAAAACTGTAAAAAAGAAAACCGTCATTCTGACAACATTAACAGCATGCAGCAACAGCAGCATTCTTTTTGGCAACATTGAGTAGCTTTGTTTTTTATATCATATAATTTAAAAATAGTCTTTACAATACAATAAAGAATTTAACTATCATTAGGGTGGTTCAAATGGTTATGGTGGATCGGAAAAAAAAATGGAACCGTTTGAGTTGGTATGGACATGTGACTAGAAGAGTGATGAGTATGAATGTAGAGGGATGGAGAGGAAGAGGACGACCGAAGAAAAGATGGATGGACTGCGTGAGACAAGACATGAGAGAGATGAATGTACACGATGAGATGACGACTAATAGGAGTGAATGGAAGAAGAAAACATACTGCGCCGACCTCAAATAAATTGGGATAAGGGCAGGAAGATGATATGGTGGTTCAAATCTCACCACAGTCAATTCTTTTTGCTAATTAAATATTCCCTACAGATCGGGTCAGGGTGCGTTCGGCAACATGTGCCGTGGCGGTCGCATGTTCGCTCCGACGAAGCCGTGGCGTCGCTGGCATCGCCGCGTCAACCTACGGCAACGTCGCGCGGCTGTTGCGGCCGCTGTCGCCGCTGCAGGAGTCCCCGCCCTGGTCCAGGCTAGGGGTAAGTGATGAACTGATCTAATAATATTGGTCTGTACCACTAATTTAGGGTCGCTGCATACGTAAAGGGATAATACCTCGGACGGGACGGAGATGTGACGTGCATTCTAATATTATAAACGTGAAAGTTTGTTTGTGTGTATGTATGTTTGTTTGTTACTCCTTCAACCAAAAACTACTGGACCGAATGCGATGAAACTCGGTATCTAGGTAGCTGGAGACCTGGATTAACACATAGGCTACTTTTTGTCCCGATATTCCTAGTTGTTCATAATGTAGTTTAAACAAACGTAACATGATTTTTGTCGTGACGGACGGAACGTGACGATTTCTTGACATGGTTTCACAGCTTAGTCGACCATGTACAGAGGAAAGAACTCACCAATACGTCTTAAATCACAATGTTTTCCTTCACCGTAACAGTGTTTAACACTGGTTATACTGAATACGCTCCACTGCGCATGCGGCGATTTATCGCGACAGCCTATATTGCTATGGCGACACTCCACATCGCCACCAACAGATGGCGCCACTGATACTATCTTCGATCCTAGATCACGCAAGCGAAGTTTTTCTGAAGCTCATATACAAGTTCCAACGAAACATCGTCGGGCCGCGGCCTACTGGGTATAACACCTGCCCGGTGGAAGTATGTACCGGTATCTTTGCACTAAATGTCCACACTGAGTGTGTCTACATGACACTCAGTGTCACTGCGGAGTTAGTGCAACAGTAACGTGTCGGCTGGCGTTCCGGATCGGCTGCTCCGTGGCCGGGACGGGTGCAAGGTTGACACTACATTTATACATCTATGACCTATAGTTGCCACTTATCACACGCGTAAATACTGTGGAAATATTGTGATAAATAGCCTGAAGCCTGCCTCACCCCTCTGACAGAAAGCCATTACCATGTATGGGCTAGCGTTACTTCTGTTACATAGTAACACACAAAGCATTGAAAAAAATCAAAAAGGGACAAGAAAACTTATTAAATTGTACAAAAAGGCGACCTTAGGATGGAGAAGGTCTGTTTAGCTTAACTGTTCTTCCATTCTACCAAGAAATCGCCTTTTCTGATCGAATTGCCTGATTACTTGGAAAGGGTACGGGGGCTCTCTCTTTATACAAACTACAACGTAGTCGACTGTTTTCTTCCTGGATAATGACACTAGAGCAAATATTTTTGGTGCATAAAACTTATAACTGCCATGACCATGCTCCTATTTTTTGTTTCTTCTTTTTGTTAATCTTAATTTCTATGATAATTAGAAAATAAATAAAAGAAAAACAAAAAATAGGGGCATAGTCCACTTGTCAGGGGGAGAACCAGCCCAGCTCTTCCATAAATTGTGCCACTAGATGTGGCTTCTAAAATTTTTTGGAAGGCTTATATTGCCACCTAAAGTCCTGAGTCTAATTTCCGTTAGTACCTTGCAGTCCAGCAGCACATGCGCGGTCGTTTCCTCAGCCTCCATGCACGCTCTGCACAGTGGGCTGTCCCGTATAACCGTATAAAGCCCATATACAAGTACAATTTATTTGTCTTACTACAGGGTAAGGACCTTTCCTTAGAGCGGTAAAGCAGGCTATTTATCCCGATATTACCACAGAATAGGGACTTACACAAGTTTCAGGACGTCAGTTTTAAGATCTATTTAATCAAATAGGTTTATTCCAACAGGACATATCATTGAGAAGATCCCGGAACTGCCCCTAGTGGTTTCCGACAAGGTGCAAGAGATCAACAAGACGAAGCAGGCTGTCATCTTCCTGAGGCGTCTTAAGGCCTGGTCTGATGTGCTGAAGGTAGGCTTATACTTAACATGTGGTTGAGGATTCGATTCTGAAATATTTCTATGATTTGTAGGTATTTGTTTTCTCAATTGTTTGGGAGTTCAGTTATCTGGTCACTATACACAAGTTTATTTGCCTGGGCTTTGAGTTAAATGTTATATGCTTTATCCTATAGTAATTATTTTAGCATTCGTACATTTTTGATACATTTTGAAATTCGAGTTTAGCATCCACCCTTTTCAATGTAATTTGAACATCCTAACGTTTTTTTGATACATTTTAAAACTCAATTTTAGCTATAATTGTCAAAAATGTATGAACTAAATCGAGATTTTGCATATTTTTTTACAAACATAAAAATATTTTCAATTGATAGACAATTTTCTGAGTTTTTTTTACCTCGTCTCGATATTTTTTGAGCAGTTTTTTTTGTTATTCTGTTTTTTTTTATCGGGACGAAAATTGATCTTTCCGGACCCAACAGTCATATTGGAAACCATTTTTAATATGATATACGCTTTGTGATACATGGAATCTTACTTTACGATCTTTAAATGAAACGTAGGGTATTTGAGCCTTGTCTGTCCATTTAAGTGATAAGAGTAGCTCTGAAACGAATGAACCTATTAAATGCAGTTTTCTCTTGTTAAATCTTGTGTAAAAATACCCTTTGCAATCGAAATGAGATTTGCAATTTAATTCAAACAATTTTTACGAGAATTGGCTATCGGGCAACTGGAGTGCGCGGTTCTTACCGTGTTTAAATGCAGCAACTACTAATCCACCCCTCCAGTCCTGGTAGCTGGCTGACTGACCTAAAATCAGTCCATAATAATGGCAAAAATCTGGCAACATAATGAAGTGCACGGATGTTACCTTTCCCATATCAAAATCAAGCATGATTATAAAAGTCTGCAGGCAGCCACTTCGTGTTCTACAGTAATCATTAGTTTCTTTTGACGAAAGTATGCATGGCGCAATCTAACGTATGCTATTTTAGTAATTTTGTCTTTGTGCTACAGATAAAAGTTTAAAAAAACTGCTAAGTGCGATAGTAGGCATCCCGCTACGAAATCTTAAAATTTTGTTATTAATTAGGTATTTTTTTTTATTATTCTAGGCACAATATAGAATTAGAGTATTTGACTAATGTAATATTTATTTTATAGGTGGTTCAATGCCTGTTATAAAGATCATTTATTTATTTTTAACTAGCGACCCGTTCCGGCTTCGCACGGCTATATTATGCATGTATTATCACTACATAGTATAAAATATACATATAAACCTTCCTCTTGAATCCACTCTATCTATTAAAAACCGCATCAAAATCCGTTGCGTAGTTTTAAAGATCTAAGCATACAAAGGGAAATAGGGACGGCGAAAAGTGACTTTATTTTATACTATGTAGTGATTTTATTTATTTATTTAAATGTAGCACCTACTAATCTGTCCCTCCAGTCTTGGTAGCTGGCTGGCTAACCTTCTATCAGCCAAAGATCTGGCAGCACAACCTTGTTTAAATTGGTCTGTGCCATCAAAACAAAGAACTCTTGTTAAAAGTGTATATTTCCCCCTCCAGGTGTATAAATCGCAACGCCTCCGCGCCGGTAAGGGTAAGATGAGGAACCGTCGCCGCATCCAACGTAAGGGACCCCTTATCGTCTACAACAAAGATCAGGTAACCTACACTAAATATAGACCTAGTACTTGTATACATAAAGGACTATCTATTTTAACCAAATCTGAATGTACGTTAAGTAAATCTAAAGGCACTTTTTATCATCAGAACATATTTTAACCATGAAAAAGTTCAGGCATAATGAAGCTACTGCGACAGAATGAACCACGTTCCGTCATTTTATTCCTATTTATAGACACAAAACATTAGTCAAGATGGCGGCGCCCTGACGTATACATCAAGTGAAGCACTGTATTGTTGACTTCCTTCAGTCGTTTTTGTTTTATCACTGACATATACGGGCTGTTTTCCGCAATTAGCCCCTTTTTAACTGGGTCCTTTTTGCGTGAGGATTGAGTAGGCTTGGCCAGCACCTATAACCCTCTCAGCTTAGTCGACCAGGCCCAGAGGAAAGAACTTGTCAATACTCTGCGACTAAGCCGCGGGTTTCATCACAATGTTTTCCTTAACTGTAAGAGCAATGTCAATTAGCGCACATACATTTTTCAAACGAAAAATCCTTTGGTGCACGGCTGGGAAAGTCCAGGGTAAGAGTGACGGTGGTCTAACACTAGGGCGTCACCGCTTAATTTGTATCCCCCTACGCCTTACTGTCGCATCTCCAATATGCGTTTAGTCACGATAGTTCGGGGTAAAGTGAAGCTATGCCCAAAGGAAACATCAGGTGCGTTTACGCGCAATTGGTGTGTCGACATGAGGCATACATTTATTCCACTGATATCCATTTATCTTAAGGTGTAAGGGTACCGGCGCTCTCTCCATACAAACGTAGTCGCCTGTTTCCTCCCTAGATAATGATACTAGCTCAAATATTTTTGTTGCATAAAACCTATAACTGCCATGACTATTGACTATGCCCCGATGTCTTGGTTTTTTCATTTTCTAATTTTCATAGAAATTAAGATTTAAAAAACAAAAAAAAATACATAGGGGCATGGTCATGGTCATAGCAGTTGTAAGTTTTATGCAACAAAAATATTTGCTCTAGTGTCAGTATTCAGGAAGGAAACAGTTGACTACGTTTGTATGGAGAGAGCGCCCGGTACCCTTTCTCTTAATATTTCTAAGAAAAAAGATGGATAATGAAATGTTGTAATTTGTCAGGGTCTGACCAAGGCATTCCGTAACATCCCCGGAATCGAGATGCTGAATGTGAACAAACTGAACCTTTTGAAGCTGGCCCCGGGTGGTCATGTCGGAAGATTCATTATCTGGACCCAGTCTGCTTTTGATCGCCTTGGTATGTTATACTCATGCTTTTTGATCTAAAATGTCTAAAAAATTACTACTGAAGTTACTTAAAATGGGATGTTTACTATGTTTTTAACTTCCGACGCAAAAACGACGGTGTGTTATAAGTTTAATGTATCTCTGTATGTGTGTGTGTGTGTCTGTCTGTGGCATCGTAGCTCCCGAACGGATGAACCGATTTTGATTTTGTTTCTTTTGTTTGAAAGGTGAATTAGTCGCGAGTGTTCTTAGCTATGTTTGATCGAAATCGGTTCAGCCGTCTGAAAGTTATGGGGGATAAAGTCGGGGGTTTTTTAAAATTCTAAATTTAAGTTTTAGAGATTTATTGACATAAAACGTCTACAAAATAACTACTGAAGTTACTTTCCAAATGTGTGAAATCTCATGACTGTAGAAACTTTCCGACCCTTGACAAAAGCCAATCTTTTAATAATGGCTATTATTTCACAGATTCCCTATTCGGTTCATGGAAGACACCATCAAAGGAGAAGAAAAACTTCAACCTGCCCCAGCCCAAGATGGCCAACACTGACCTCAGCCGTCTGCTCAAGTCTGATGAAATCCGCAAGGTCCTCAGGGCTCCTAAGTAAGTTATACACCACATAAACCTACTTACAAGTTATATCCACCACTTATTCAAAGAGTAATTATAAAAAAAATTTGCGGCTTTTCGTGTTTGCCAAAAAAATTAATACACGTGATCAAAATATCACCCCCTCCCCCCTAGTGATATTTCGTGGTTTTTTATGGACTAGGCTCGGAAACTACTGAACCGATTCTGATGACACTTTGTATGAGGATACATTGATTCATTTAGGCTACTTTTTAACCCGATATTCCCACGGGATCAGGAACTGCTAGTCACTACATAGTATAAAATAAAGTCATTTTTCGCCGTCCCTATTTCCCTTTGTATGCTTAGATCTTTAAAATTACGCAACGGATTTTGATGCGGTTTTTTTTAATAGATAGAGTGATTCAAGAGGAAGGGTTATATGTATAATGCATGCATAATATAGCCGTGCGAAGCCGGAGCGGGTCGCTAGTATCTAATAAACATGATGATATTCTCTATCAGAGCATTGGGTTATGAACCACCATGATTACCCTAACACGTTGACAAAATTCTGACACCTTACCCCACAAAACTATCCCCATACTTACCCTGAACAAATCCCTAACATTTTTCTCTTATTTGCAGCAAACGCGTTGTCCGTTCTACAAGGAAATTGAACCCGTTGACAAATACCAAGGCTATGTTGAGGCTGAACCCGTATTCGGCTGTGCTCAGACGGAAAGCGGTGCTGGACCAGGACAAGAGGAATAACGCTAAAGCGCTGGCGCTTGCTGAGAAACGGGGCGTAAGTATCTGGCGGCGACCTGCAGTGGCCAACCTGGAAATCTCTGAATTGCCTGCGGACCCAGGTTGGCCACTGCAAAGAGAACATGGCTAGGTGGGATTTGTGATCAAGGTGCATTACATTGACCGCCGTTGACACGAAGAAGAAGTATCTAGGAAAATAGAATATAATTTATTCAGACAAAGACACGACATAAAAACACAAAAACAAGAAAATGAAACAAAAGAGAAACAATACTTAAGAGATAGTTAGTTACAGAGTAAATAAATACAAAAAAAAACACAATAAATACACAGAGAATAGGTAAAAATAAGTATCTGAGAAGTCGTTTGTTGGTGGAATGGGTAAAGCCTCAGCATGTGCTGCAGATACGCACGCACATCTGCAGCGCTGGTCTTCCGGCCGCACCCTGTGTGTAGGGCTGTTTAGGGCGGTAAATGAGGGCTGTTTGCCGCAACTAGACCTCTTTGGGTCCTTGAATAGACTATGCTCAGCAGGTATACTACCCTCTCAGCTTAGTCGACCGTGTCCAGAGGAAAGAACTTGTCAATACTTCTGGAGACAACTAAGCCGCAGGTTTCATCGGTTTTTCTTCACCGTAAGAGCAAAGCCAATTGGCGCACATGAATTTTTCGTAATATATTGGTGTATGAACCCACAGCCTTCGGAATGAAAGCCGACGTATCTACCACTAGGCCAACACCGCATGCAATAGTTAAAACTAGAAACATCCAAATCGTTTGCTGAAAAAATGCAAATGGCGGTCATTTTACTCACTAAAACCACTCAAATGATGATATTCTCTATCAGAGCATTGGGTTATGAACCACCATGATTACCCTAACACGTTGACACATTCTGACCTCACCCCCAAACACACCCCGAACCCCACAAACACCCCCAAACTTACCCCTAAAACTAATATTTCAGATCAAGCTGCCCGAAAGCGACCCCGCTGTCAAGGCGTTGAAACTATACGAAAAGAGAGGTAAAGCCATCAAAGCAGCTTTGGCCAAGAAGCCGAAGAAGCCGGCGACCAAGAAAACGCCACCACCTCCCCCTAAAAAGAAGGCTCCCAAGAAAGAGGGTGTGAAGAAAGCTAAAGTCGCAAAGCCGGCGGCTAAGTAGGGGATTTTATGAATAAAAATTATATAATAAACTGTGTTTTGTCTTTTTTTTTTCCCTTGATGAGAATGTTAACCCAGCAAGATTGCAATTGGTAATTAGAGCGAACTAAGCTGTAAATGTTAGCGAAATTAAAAATTTGTTTGTTAAAAAACCACAAGTAGTCGTAGTAGTTAACCCAGTTAACCCTGAAACTATTTTTGGTATTCGATTATTGTGACTTTTAGATATGTATCTCCAAATAACCTATAATAACTGGGAAAAATCATAAAAAAAATCTTATTTCCCTGGGAAAGCCGGAAAATGGTGACCTTTTAAAAGGTCCGTCGTAATTTGGGGTACTATAAATTGCATATAAGGGAAACAATATGATTTTGAGAAAATGCTTTTTAATTTATCAAGATTAACGTTATAGACTAGGTTTACAAAGAATTTATATTAATTTTCAGTATGATATGCCAAAGAACAGGTCTTTGGGTGTAAGTATAATTTACATTTCTTACAAATAAATGAACTATTCTTCTTGCACAGTTTGCATCTTAGTTGAGGAGTTTTATATTCAACCAAGTGATCTTCTTCATCATAACGAGACGATTCTCAATGGGATCTCGGCGTAAGGCACCACGGCCCTCTCTTATCCACCTTCTTATATGTTTCAAGGAAACCTCTTGCCAAAGATCTTCGGAAACTTAGGTGATCAAGCTCTCCTCCATCTCGTTTGTATAACTGCCACACATTATGGACAGCCATACCTAAGCAGTGGCTAAACAAAGGAAGATACCATTTCTTGCCCCTAATAGATGTACGATATAGGCCGATATTCTGATCCGACCTGTCTTCTCCCCCCATATTTTTATTGTAATGCTTTATAGCAGCAGGTTGGTCAATAAAAACATATTTTTTCTGTTGTTGAGCAAATCGTGTTACTTTCAACAAGGGCTCAACAGATTCAAAGTTCGAAGCTACCGTGACGACGCTATTATCGTTCCACTTACATACCAAGATGTGCTCTGGTAAACTGGACTGATATTGGAACGCACCTCTGTAGGTTTTCTTGAAGTCTTTGTTACTCTTGAGAGGACACTTGGACGTCCTATTCTCGCGAATGGTACCAGTCGCTTTCAGGCCCCTTTTACCAAGTTCATGAAACATAGGTATCGCTGAGAAATAGTTGTCGAATGGCAATTCAGGCTGTAGAGATTGCAGAACGTCAGCAAAGCTTCCTCCGACGCCGAAGTCTGTATACTCATTAGGAATTGGCGATGATTTTCCCTGATAATGATCGAACATAGCTTAATTTTGCTAATAATGGTATGGAACAACATGGTTATGGTATCGCAGCAATGAATGTGAGTCTTAATAAACGAGAATCGATCTCTAAGAGATTTGGAAAGTCTTGATCTAGAAAAGAAAAAAATACAATATTTGTAACTCCCATCTTACGACGGACCTTTTAAAAGGTCATCAATTTAAAACGTAAATAAAGTACCTAATTTTTTGATAACGAAAAAAGATTTTGACTTTTATTGAAAGCTAACATATTAAATAATACAAATTGCGATAACAATTATACAATTAACTCACACATAATATAATATACGCTTACCTTTCGCTATTCATGTCTAATAAAAAATCCAATAAGCACTAAAACACTAAAAAAACAATATTGTAAGATCAAAACACAGAAAATACGTGTACTCAATTAAACTTCAATATATTCTGAATCAACATGGCGTAAAAAAAATAATAGAAATTTAAGTCAATATTTAAAAAATATGGGGGTAGTTTTATTACATTTTTCGGATCTTTTAAAAGGTCTGTCGCTGTATCTGGGTTAATAATAAACATCGCCATCTAGAACGTTTGCCGGGACAGGTAGTTAATACCATAGAAACAACCAGACCACAGACAAATATCTAAGCATAAATACTCGTCTGCGGCGGGAATCGAACCCGCAACCCTGTGTTTTGGCAGTCCGGCATGGTGACTATTGTGCCAACTGGATCGCAAGAGTAGCAGCAGGAGTAGACAAGGTAAAAGTTGAGAAAGATCATAAATTAATAAAAAGATCATAAACAAAAATAGATCAGCATTACGCTAGCGACTATGACTGTTGGAGCCAATGAGGATAATAATTACTACGTTTTAGTTGGGTTAGTAAGACTTATTTATTATTATTTCGAGAAGACACCCGAGTGAGGTGATAAGCAAGATAAAAAAAGAAAGGCACAAAACAAGGTGATAAGCAAGATAAAAAAAGAAAGGTAGGAGGTAGGGTAAATTATCTCGGAAAAAAATGGGCTTTACGGGAATATTCTATCTAGCCGAACCCCAAGCCCAATTGTTTTGCATCAGTGTTTTGCACATCTCTCTGGTTTTGCATTGGTTTCGTGTGCATGTGACTTGATGATGACGTCATAATATATAATGACGCCATTACTGCATGACATGACGTCAATGTCCTTTTCATTCTTGACAAGACAAATCATTTGTTTAATTTGACATTGACATCGAAGGTCAAGTAAAACTTTTCTTTCATAATTTTATGGAACTTTTTATTCGTGTCTAAAATATGTAAATGAGGACTATTTACAAAATAAATCTAAATAAAAGATAGCCTCATGACGCCCGCAGCGGAAATGCGTAAACGAATATGCGCAATAGCTTTCTTCCTTTGGATTTCATCGCACCATCAATCAATTCCGATGCGGTGGCGTTAGCGTCTATGCAATGATGATTAGAAAGTATTGTAATCAATAGTTCCTACTTTATATCATAGGACTTGATTCGTGGCGCGGAATGAATGCAGTTAATTTTGTCTATGATTTTCACAATTTTAAATTGGCCAATAAAGTGATAATTTGTGGTTTGAGAGTATTAAAATATTTGAAAATAATATAATATAAAGATAATTATTCTTAAATAACAGAATAGTTAGGTTTATAGGGTAGTAAAAATATTTGAAAAATTATGGCTTTGTGCCAAAGGAATTTTCGACGGAATCCGTGCCGAGCAAAAAAAAATGTCTATGGTAAATTTTGTTACTGGCCACAAAGAATCAGATTCGATTGGTTTTCTTTCCGATACTAACAAAATCGATTTTATTTTACAATTATAAAAAATACAGTAACAAAATGCTTTAATATTAATAAAATAATATAATTTTTTGGCAAATCACGTGAAATAACTGCACTTTTTAACTTATTCCAATTCTTCTTTTTATGTTTTTGCAAATAATTTAAAAATCAAACTCGAATCGAATTGTCCAAGAATAGATTTGAACATCGATCATCCCTAATGTGATGTTGCCAGTATCTTTTTGCCGCCCAAAATTACATCACCATTTCATGGCACGCGTTTGACGCATTTGTTAATTTTTCGACTTTTCGTGACAGCACGTCAATTTCGACATTTGATTGATAATTTTGCAGGGATCCATCAAAATTAGTTTGTTTGAAAGCTAGTTTACGCGCTAAATGTGATTTTATTATAATTTCGACCGATAACGAGGATGTGAAAGGGCGGATTCCATTTTTGGTTAGTAGCCCGTGCAGCCATTATGACCGACCAAAAGTGCGTTGTGGAGGGCTGTGATTTGGAATATGATGTGATCTGCAGCTTTTCATTCTACAAGTAAGTCTGATTTACCAAGTTCTGGAACTTCAGAGCACTTGGTTTCCACCCCCTGGCTAGGCTAGGCTTGGCCCTAGCTCGCCTGGGGCTATGACCTCGTTCTGTGGTTGTTTAGGTACAATTTCTAATTTAGTAAATAAGCCCTCTTTAGACTCCTAAATCTTCGTATCAAACAGCTCCAGGAACTCAAGACATCAATATTACTGCAGTACAACATAATTATTGATCCAATTTATCTACTTGGCATTGATAAGTATCAAATAAACTATTATTTTGAGTGCTTATTGGATTTTTGAGTTCTTTTTATAAGCTTTTGTTAAATTTATCCCATCTATATCTACACTAATATTATAAAAAAAGGGAGTTTTTTGTTTGGAACATAAAGGCTACAAAACGAATGAATTTGGTATACACTGAATTATAACAAGTAATCTATACTAATATTATAAAGAATTTGTTTGAATGCGCTGATCTCAGGAACTACTGGTTCGAATTGAGAAATTATTTTTGTATTGGATAGTTCATTTATCGAGGAAGGCTTTAGGCTACTTTTTATTATGATATTCCCACGGGATTGAGACTTACGCGGGTGAAACCGCAGGGGAATGTTAGTATTAGAATAAAAATAGATAATTAGCCTCTGTGTTATTGAACGGTTGCAGCTATCTACACACTAAGTTTAATTCCTATAAGGAAAAACAGCTACTACCCCTTCGTGGCAAATTTAAAATAGTAACATTCTAAAGAGGATAGATTTCTTATGTTTTTAACGAATACCCCGCGTATGAACGATGAATGTGTCGCTATTTATGTGGTTCACCCAAGCACAGATCTATTGATCTATATGGGTGGCTACTGTCATAAACACCTCAGCAGTTACAATAATACGTAGGTTTGGCTCTAATTAAGTGGTGTGTATTATGTTCTATATTGTGTGTGTGAAATAAATAAATAAATAAATAATAGGCTCCGAAAATACTGGATCCCTTTTGACGAAGTTTGATATCGGGATATGTTGATTCATTTTGCATAACATAGGCTATACTCAATGCCCCTTATTCCAAAACGAGGTTTAAAGATAGTCCGAGATGTAGATTTAAACCTTAGATTTAGATACAGATTTACTCGTGAACTTTAGTCTTAACACTATCCATACATAATCTTTATGGATAGTGTTTAGCCTATAGTTCCCTATATAATCTATAGGGATAGTGTTAAGACTATAGTTCACGAGTAAATCTAAGGTTTAAATCCACATCTCGGACTATCCTTAAACCTCGTTTTGGAATAAGGGGGAATATGTTTGATTGAGTGTAAAATAACTTGTAGTAAGGTCTCTACTGTACTTAGTGTGAAAGTTGACTGTTGATTATTATCATATCAGCCACTAACAGCGCTCCGCGGTTTCACCTGCGTAACTCCCGATCCCGTGGGAAAATAGGGATTAAAAGTTGCCTATAACACTCCCAATAAATTAGTGTATCCTAATACCACATTTCATTAAAATCTGTCCAGTACTTTCAGAGCCTCAATTAAAAAAAAACAGTCAAATTTTTCCTCTTTATATTATTTTAGACTAGCGACCCGCTCCGGCTTCGCACGGTTATATTATGCATGTATTATACATATAAACCTTCCTCTTGAATCACTCAATGTATTTTTAAAGATACTAGCTGCGCCCCGCGGTTTCACCCGCTTAATAATTTTCTGCGTGACTTTCTTAATTTTTTCTTTCGTAAGATCCTTCTCTTGACAATAACAAACACAACAAAAAAGAATTATCGAAATCGGTCCAGCCGTTCACGCGTGATGCCGTGACAACGGAAAACGGGTTTAGATATAGATAGATAAGCATACATAGGGATATAGGGACAGAGAAAGCGACTCTGTTTTATACTATGTAGTGATTATAGATTAATTACACATCCACTGCTGAACATAGGCCTAACCAAAAAAAAACTTCCCAAGAGATCGCTGGCATGCCCTCTGTGCCTAACGGTTTTCCGCGACCGTTCAGTTGACTGTTATCAGATTATAATAATTAATTTAAATCAACATGTCATGCTACAATGACTTTATAGAGCGCTAGGTTTATTAAGCTTTGACAGATTGTTTGTTTTTCATTACATAGTATTAAACAAAGTCACTTTCCGCTGTCTGTCCCTAAGTATGTTTAGATCTTTAAAACTATGCAACAGTATGTTTTGCAATAATTAGTGGTTCAAAAGTTATCAGGACTCTAGTGAAACTTTAGTCAAAATCAGATTTCATCCTTAACTTCGTAATTACAGCCAAACTATCAGGTCTGCGATTCTGCCTTTTCGATCAATAGTGGACCTTTTGTCACCAATCAGAGTCTTTAGATTTATAGAACTCAAAATAAAACCATTAAAGCAATATTTTTTTTTCAAAATCAATTATTTACGTAATCTTTGATTGGTTTTAAGAAAATATTTTACAGATAATTTTTTCTTCAGCAACCTATCTTAAAAACTACTGGCTTTCATAGAGAATAACCCCTGAAAGTTTCATTCGGCTAGAGCTAGGGCATCATGTTCAAAGTGAAAATAATAGATGATCCACCCCCTTGTTATACCGTGTATAAGAAAGTATTTTGATAAATAAATAAATAAATATTGCAAGACATTCCACACATCGCTATCTAGCCCCAAGCTAAGTAACTAGACTTGTATTATGGGTGCTAAACAACGGATATACTACTTATATACTTTTCTTTTGTAAATATTATATTATATAATACATAGAAACAACCAGACCACAGACGAATATGTAAGCATAAATACTTGTCTGAGGCGGGAATCGAACCCGCAACCCTGTGTTTGGCAGTCCGGCATGGTGACCATTGCGCCAACTGGGTCGTCTAAAATAAATTCTAACCCTAGACGTTGCCACAAGTGAAAGCAAGTACGGAACACAGGCCCTATACCTCTCTAATAGTTAGTATGTCTTGTCCACAGTGCAAATACATCAACCGATAATGAGACCAAGAGACAGGCATGGATAGACGGAGCCATGCAGGACGAGAGCGAGTGCCTTTGGCGTCATGTCAGCTTACAACTTTGTGGGTAAGATATTCAACTTTAGTAAGACCCCTGTGGCCTTACATCACCGGGACGCCATGGCGACTTTTCCGGCTACATATCAATGGCAACTTCTGCTGGCTACCCTATGTCGCCAAATAGAGTAGCAACTAGCTACTGTCAGTCACAAAAAAACCATTTATCTGTAAAGTCGGTTTACGGACGATAAATTTTACTTGATAACGTCAAAAAATACGTTGCTACGGTTACCTACCGTCAACTACCATGTCAACAGAACGTGACACTTTTTTGTAAGTGCATACGGTGTTCATCAATTAATAAGATGTTATCACGTTAAAACGAGTGCGCCCTTCCTCTTTGGCGACCCGTTAGTACAGCTTACACGTATACACGGGTGCGGCCGGAAGACCAGCGCTGCAGATGTGCGTGCGTATCTGCAGCACATGCTGAGGACGAAACAGTCGACTACGTTTGTATGGAAAGAGCGCAGGTACCCATAAAACTGACCCTGAAGACCCATTTAAAAATATATATTTATTGGAACGATAGTTCCTTATCGCGCGTTGCGAAAGGAGGCTAGACGAAAAAATTAAGACCAAAAGTTGTAACGACACTTTTTGCTATAGTTGTGCGGCGTGCGCGTGTTTCTCTGTCTGTCTCTCTCATAGAAAGCAAGCCAGTTATTTTCGTTTCGTCTTTCTATTTCGCATTGAACAGTGTGGTGTCGAAAATATTTACAAAAAAAAAATATTACAATTCCTTCACTAATTAATCGAAAGGAACTTCTTTCCATCCGGGTGTCCCTTGACACCTCTCTAGTTTTTTTTATTTTTATTATTTATAGGTACCACTTCGAGCTAGACAATCAAGGGTTATGGATAGACTCGCCTATGCTCCCAGAACTGTTGACACTGCAGGACAGAGCCGCCAAGAGGCAGCCCACGGCCGAAGATAAAAGATGTAAGTTTCTCTAGTGACCCGCCCCGGCTTCGCACGGCTATATTATGCATGTATTATACATATAAACCTTCCTCTTAAATCACTCTATCTAATAAAAAAAACCGCATCAAAATCCGTTGCGTAGTTTTAAAGATTTTTGAATACACTAGCGACCCGCCCCGGCTTCGCACGGCTATATTATGCATGTATTATACATATAAACCTTCCTCTTAAATCACTCTATCTAATAAAAAAACCGCATCAAAATCCGTTGCGTAGTTTTAAAGATTTAAGCATACAAAGGGACATAGGGACGGCGAAAAGTAACTTTATTTTATACTATGTAGTGATACTAGCAGCGCTCCGCGGTATACACGCTTTCACCCGCTTAACTCCCGATCCCGTGGGAATATCGGGATAAAAGGTAGCGTATGACACTCCCAGTGGATCAATGTATCCTCATACCAAGTTTCATCAAAATCGGTCCAGTAGTTAACCGTTACAAGTCCAGTCTACTTTAAAATAATAAAATCCTAGATTTAACAAACATGGCATTGTAAAAAACATTTACAAAGATCAATTCGCTTTTTTAAAACTTGTGGAATACATAATAGATATATTTTAACATAATCCTTACTACTAATATTATAAATGGGAAAGTTTGTGTGTTAGTATGTGAGTGTGTTTGTATGTTTGTTACTCTTTTCTTCGATTTGATGAAAATAACTTTTACTTAGAGCTTGTAGAACAAACTTCATGTTCTCTATTTGTTAGCAGTTTAAAAAAGCGGAGCTTGATTTCTAAATCAATGAATCTATTACGTTTGACGTAGGTTCAGTAATCTGACGATAAAATAAATTGTTACGTAATAACTACAAGAGGCATAATCATGGCAGTTATAGATTTTATGCAACAAAAATATTTGTACTAGTGTCCAGCCATTATCCAGGGAGGAAACAGTCGAATACGTTTGTATGGAGAGATAGCCGGTACCCTTTCCTCTTAAGAGAATCATGAGTTATCGATACGCGGCGCGAGTAGGTATTTAAAAAAATGATCCGTATCGTGCGATAGAGAGAGTTTAAGTTCGGACGTAATTGCCTTCATTTTGCTTTCAAATAATGTTGCGGGCCGTAACGTTTTTACCCTCTTTATCCTTCACAAAATGAAATAAATTTGGTCTCATTTAATTCACTGCATCTTATTCTAGGTTTATACGTTTTGCTTTTTTGGTAATTCAGTTTAGTCTATTAAAAAACAATTGAAGCGCTCGATGAAGTTTTTAAGTCAAAAATGTAGATATTCAGATACTAATAACTTTTATCTTAGGCAATATTTCTTTAAAATAAAAACGGTTAAACCTAGTTTTCCATTAGATCTAGAACATTTTCAAAAAATATCAAAATCGGTCTTTGTTTAGGGGGGGGGGAACGTTACCGCTTTTTGTATGGATACAACTACTACTTTAAGATACAACTCACTGGAAGTCAGACGAGCGAAGCAGCAACTCGTGTTTGCTTGTAAAATATTGAGGGGAAGGGTCGATGCTCCAGATTTGCATGATGAGTTGTGTCGATTCTTTGTACCGGACCAGTATTGTCGCGGAAGAAAACACAAACTATTTGCATTACCTAATGGCACGCGAACTCGATCTCGAGCTAACTCGCCTATTCCACGTACCCTTGTCGCACTCAATGCTCTCCTGGATGCTTACCTTGATACTGATGTGTTTGTGGATGAATGGTCGGTATTGATGTCGGTGTGTCTGCGTTTCTGCGAGAATGTGTGTGCCTGAATTAACTCTTATTTGTATTGTATTATGTACCTTATGTGATTAATGTTATTTCTGTTACTGTTAATTAATGTTATTAAGAATAAGAATAAGAATAATTTAATGAATAAAAACTTTTACAAAATATTATACTATTGAGCTAAGTCACATTTTAAAACGATAAATAATACATTTGCCTAAACTAGGAGAATCCTGTGTTTCAGGCGAAAAGGGACTTAAATAATTACCTATGTATTTTATATATTAAATTAACTACTTGCAAAAACAAAAGGAATATATCTAGGTATTACAACAAAAATACTACATCTAAGTATAAAATTTTACAGTGTAAACATAACAGTTATAGCTACAATCATTTACTCACAATAAGTAAGTTCTCTGTATCATCATAGGACATACATACTAGTGCATCTTGTAGGATTTTCTTAGTGCTATTATAACAAAGGTGATATATGCCTAATTTGGCGTTCATTATATTATATAGAAAGGGTCCAAGAAAAAGAAAAAAATTGTGAGTGTAAGCACACCTTTGAAAATGTTCAGTGCAAACAATATCATTTCGTCGTTTGTTAGTATTTTCAGGATTATATGAGAGTGAAAAGTGTTGTTTAAGTACTATATTCATAATAAATAATTGTCTAACTGTTAGTACATTACATGATTTATAAAGGATTGGTTTAATACCGTTTTATTTAATTAAATAAATAAATAAATGGAAATTTACAGCCTCACACTGGTCTTAAGAAATACAAATTAGGAGTTTTAGTAGGAATGGGAAAAAAATAAAAAAAATAGCAACAAAACGTGGTGTCCTCTTGTTTTTAGGGATCCGTACCCAAATTGTAAAAACGAGACCCTTTCCTATTACTAAGACTTCGCCATCCGTCCGTCTGTCACCAGGCTGTATCTCATGAACCATGATAGCTAGACAGTTGAAACTTTCACAGATGTATTTCTGTTGTCGCTATAACAACAAATACTAAAAACAGAATATAATGTTACGGAACACTTCATGCATCAGTCCGACTCGCAATTGGCTGGTTTTTTACTAATTATTATTCGGCCGAATATCGAAACAAGATGAAAACAAAACTTTAAAATTCCTCAACTCAGTTAAATAAATTAATATTGCAGGACATTCCACACATCGCCATCTTGCCCCAAACTATGTAACTAGACTTGTGTTATGGGTGCTAGATCACGGATGTACTACTTATATACTTTTCTTTTGTAAATATATACTTATAGAAACAACCAGTCCACAGACAAATATCTAAGCATAAATACTTGTCTGAGGCGGGAATCGAACCCGAAACCCTGTGTTTGACAGTCCGGCATGGTGACCATTGTGTCAACTGGGTCGTCGAGTTGTAATTTAACTCCAAAACGTTGCTATGATTCTCTGACGGACAACCAACATTCTGCCCATTGAGGCTAAACTTCGCAAATATTCTTTGACACTGGCTATAATGCACAATCCATTACTAGAAGAAAAAAACAATTTATATAGGTATGAAGTAAAGACCTTGTTTTGGCGGGAACTAGCTATAAACGTCATACTGCAGCTTTATTTAATTTTGAATTGAATTGTATTATTCCTTCCTTATTAAAAACTAGCGACCCGCCCCGGCTTCGCACGGCTATATTATGCATGTATTATACATATAAACCTTCCTCTTGAATCACCCTATCTATTAAAAAAAACCGCATCAAAATCCGTTGCGTAGTTTTAAAGATTTAAACATACATAGGGATATATGGACAATAATGGACATAGGGACAGAGAAAGAGACTTTGTTTTATACTATATAGTGATAATGCTATAAAGAGTAGTATTTTAGGGTTCCGTACCCAAAGGGTAAAAACGGGACCATATTAATAAGACTCCACTGTCTGTCTGTCTGTCACCAGGCTGTATCTCATGAACGGTGAAAGCTAGACAATTGAATCACAGATAATATATTTCTGTTGCCGCTATAAACAAAAATATTAAAAACAGAAGAAGAAAATTAAGTAGGGCTCCCATGCAACTTGGGAAAATAAACAGGTCGTTTAATAGTACATGTGTGCTCTATTATAATAAATTACCTAAAGATGTACATGACATGTCCATTAACAGTTCAAAACTTTTATAAAGCATAGATTGTGCAGTAAGGCGTACTATGATACTTCGTCTTACCTTAATGATAAGAACCCATGGACGTGACTTTAGTTGCTCCATTTCGAATAATACTTTCAAATATTTGTAATATTGACCATTGTGAGCGTGATCACATGAAAAAAAAAAACTCCATGAGTTTCTTTTGCCTTCTTCTCACTGGTGGGCGCGTTCCGAAGGCACACATCCTTACTTAGTTTTTAAGACGATTTTATGTGGTCTATATACTTTTAATGTATTATGCATCCAAAGAAAAAAAAAAATTGACTTTTGTACGGAACCCTTCATGCGCGACTCCGCACTCGCACTTGGCCAGTTTTTTCTCTCCTCTCTTCCGTCTGATGGCTAATGTTATGACAGTTGAAGAGTAGTTAACACGTTAAATTCGTTGGTTGCAGGCGGAGTGAAGCAAGGATATCAAACATTATTTGAACAGTTTATTATGCAACCTAAAGGTACGCCCGTAGATTGCAACCTGTAGGCTGTTTGTAGGTTTAGAGTAGGAGATTTAACTATTATTTTTTTAAGTTAAAGCTTCAGCCATACAGCCAGTGTCAGTTAAAAAAGTATTTGCATCAATTTGTAGTCCAAACTGGGGCAAAAATGCTAATTATCCATTCATAAGTTCTGTCCAAGTTTACAAACTAACTAATAAATACATGTAGTTTCTAAGCCAATGCATATTTAAGTCAAAAAACACCATCCTACCGATTTCACTACATAGTATAAAACAATGTCGCTTCCCGCTTTTTATTTAAAACAACGCCATAGATTTTTAATGCGGATTTTTTAATACATAGAGTGATTCAATAGGAACTTTTTAGTATAAAAAACAAAATTACCACGCGTAAGTCGCGGGAAACACCTAGTCCTACTAAAATTATAAATGTGAAAGTTTGTGTGTGTGTGTATGTCCAATTGCGATTAACACATAGGCGGCTTTTTATTCCGATATTCCCACGGAATCGGGACTTATGCGGGTGAAACCGGGGCGCAGCTAGTAAGTTTATAAAGCTTAGAGTCAATGAGGAATTTTCTTAAAAACTTGTGAATCACAAAAAGCACGAAAAATGCCTTAATACAAAAAAAAATTAAGCAAAAAAGGCTTGCATTGACCTTATTTCGCCTAAAGGTCAACTCGTAAACGGAACGTAAACGTATCAACTCGAGCAGTTCAGTATTCTTTGTATGAAACTCCGTACTGCAACGCACACTAATCGGAATCGTAACGTAATTGCCTCGCCTCGGGACAAGCTCACGAACCGCGGTACGGTGCGTGGTCGACTTGCCGTACCCGTTGATTCGGAACTGCTGATCGCTTGGTATCGCGCTTACGTTAGGTTGACGGCGAGGCGATATGGTGACGATCCTTTTCCGAGTTGAGGATGTAGCATGCTCGCATAGAACGGCATGCGTAGACAACATAATGGAACATTGCATTGGTGTAAAAATATTTATTGTTAAGAAAATTTTATGTGCGCTAATTGACATTGCTCTTACGGTGAAGGAAAACGTCGCGTCGTGATGAAACCCGCGGCTTGGTTGTCGAGTATTGACAAGTTCTCTCATCTGGACATGGTCGATTAAATAATAAATAATAATAAATCATTTATTTCAGGCTACAAAGGCCCATAGATACATACCTTATAGACTAACATACATATTTTATAACAATAATTGAATGTGTTAATAGATAGCTTAGGACCATGTTAGTAGCACTTCCATGACACTACACTTTAGCTAGCACTAAGCTGAGAGGGTAGTAGATACTGGGCAAGTTACTGCATCCTCATGCAAAAAGGACCCAATTAAAATAAAAATAAAATAAATAAATAAATATTTCAGGACATATTACACATCGCCATCCAGCCCCAAGCTAAGCAACTTAATGCTTGTGTTATGGGTGCCAGATAACGGATAAACTACTTATATACTATACTTATTAAAAAGGGTCTAATTGCTGAAAACAGCCCGTATACAAGTTGGTCTAATAAAACAATAATTTTTCGACCCAGTTGGCACAATGGTCACCATGCCGGACTGCCAAACACACGGTTCCGGGTTCGATTCCCGCCTCAGACAAGTATTTATGCTTAGATATTTGTCTGTGGTCTGGTTGTTTCTATCTTAATATATATAAATCTCGTGTCACAATGTTTGTCCTCAATGGACTCCTAAACCACTTAACCGATTATAATAAAATTCGCACACCATGTGCAGTTCGATCCAACTTGAGAGATAGGATAGCTTACATCCCGATATTCCCACGGGATCGGGAGTTACGCGGGTGAAACCGCGGAGCGCAGCTAGTATAAGTATATATTTACAAAAGAAAAGTATATAAGTAGTTACATCCGTTGTCTAGCACCCATAACACAAGTGTAGTTACTTAGCTTGGGACTGGATGGCGATGTGTGGAATGTCCTGCAATATATATTTATATTGTTACAGTGGCAGATATAGTAAAAGTGGAGCACAACTACAGCGCAATGCCATCTAAAGAAGAACCTCCAGAAATGATATCAAGGCTTAACGTTAGACAGCTGGTCGACACACTTGGATACCTGTAAGTATCATTATCTATACTTAATATTACAAAGCTAAAGAGATTGTTTGTTTAAACGCGCTAATGTCAGGAACTACTGTAACAGTGTCGGGAGTTCAGAGATTTTATCTCATCTAAAAATATGCGTACCGCGCTAAAAAAAAAAAAAAGCGCGTAAAGTATAAGTTTTTACTTTTAAATATCGCGTTCCGAGAAAATTGAGAAAAATCACGTTACTTATGCAACGACCTTAAGACTTCACTGTCTGTCTGTCACCAAGTTATATCACATGAGCCGTGATAGGTAGACAGTTGAAATTTTCACAGATTATGGATTTGTGTTTCCGCTATAACAACAGAAAATAAAAACTACAAAAAATATTTAAGTGCCCATACAACATGGTACCCTTCGTGCGAAAGTCCGAATAAATAAATGAAATTCTATTCTAAACATTTAATTACGTGATAACGTCTTTTAAATCGATAAACCGACACCGGCACTCACAAAAAAGTGTGACGTCATGTCACGTTACCGTTATTGACAAGGAAACCATAGCAACGTATTGACGTATGCGAAATGGTAATGTAAACGATACAAAAGAGTTCTTATGACGTTATCATGTAAAATTATCGTCCGTAAACCGACTTTACAGACAACCATTTTTGATGTGATAACGTCTAGTAAATTGAGAACACCTGCATTCACAAAAAAGTGTCACGATAATGTTGTGTGACGTCATGCGTCATGGTAACATGCTTATGACGCGTCCGTTCCCGTTATGAAACAGAATATTTAATAATAATATCGCTCATCTGGGCCTGTGTTATGGTGACGAGTGACAAATAGAAGACTGAATTTTTCATCGAACCATTGTTTTTATTTGGTAAGCTAATTGTATTTAAAACTGCAAACAGGTCTCTTAAGAACCTCCAACGGAAGCAGCTGTGGGTCGTGAAAGTGGAGACTGATAAAGCCGAGGCTTCCATCACGCAGTCAGAGCAGGTCATCACTAAAATGTCAACGGACCCTAGACAAGTCATCGAGGTAAATATACGTAACTATCCTACTAATATTTTATATGTGAATGTTTGTGTGTAGAGCGGTGTTGGCTTAGTGGTAGATACCTCAACTTTCATACTTACTTGTACTTGTATACGGGCTGTTGTATACAAGTACAAGTAAGTTGATGTTTTCCGCAATCAGACCTTTCTAGTTAGGTCCCTTTTGCGTGAGGTTCCACTTGTCAGGGGGAGAACCAGCCCAGCTCTTCCATTAATTTTGCTACTAGATGTGGCTTCTCAAAAATTTTTGGAAGGCTTTTAATGTCACCTAAAGTCCTGAGTCTAATTTCTGTTAGTACCGTGCAGTCTAGCAGCTCATGCGCGGTCGTTTCCTCAGCCTCCATGCACGCTCGGCTATATTAAGCATGTACTTAAGTTTATATATACCTATAAACCTTCCTCTTGAATCACTCTATCTATTAAAACCGCATCAAAATCCGTTGCGTAGTTTTAAAGATTTAAGCATACATAGGAACAGACAGCGGGATTGACTTTGTTTTATACTATGTAGTGATTAAGGTGTCCCTTTTACTCGCAGGTACGGTCGGCTGCATAATTGTAGCCCTCGGTAGAGTTCAAAAATTACTATTAATGGCATGCTTTCATTCTAATAATTTTTGTTTGATAAATTCATGAGTTAGAAGACTTTAAACTTCAACTAAAGCAGGTGTCTAGAATCTTGCTTGTGTTGAAAACATACTTATAACAGTAGTTTTGGAGCTCTACGGTTGGTCTGCAATTATGCAGCCGACCGTAGATTAAAATATGTTTTTATTAGTCCTTGAATCTACTAAAATAATATTATTTATTTGTTAACAGATAATACCATCTCAATCTACATCTTCAGAGCAACCTTCGAACTCGGAAAACCTCACCTTTATGGAAGAGAATATACAGGAGAACTTCATATATGAAATAGCTGAAGAACAGGTATAGTAGACGAATACCCGCCTGCGTCGCAGAAGGTAGCGGGTTCAATTCCCGCCTCAAAACAAATATTTATGTAAAGGTATTTGTTTCTGGTCTGAGTGTTTCTATGTGTATTAAGTAAAGCAGTGCCTTGCGATTTCACCCGTGTAACTCCCAATCCCGTGGGAATATCGGGATAAAAAGTATCCTATGTTACTGTCAATGAATCAATGTATCCTCATACCAAGTTTCATCGAAATCGGTCCAGCGGTTACGGAGCTGAATAAGATTTAAATAAATAAATCTTTCCTCTTTATAATATTAGTATAGACTCGCAGCGCTCCGCGGTTTCACCCGCGTAACTCCCGATCCCGTAGGAATATCGAAATATAAATAAAACAGCTTATAGCCTTCCTCGACAAATGGACTATACAACACAGAAAGAATTTTTCAATTCGAACCAGTAGTTCCTGAGATTAGCGCGTTCAAACAAAGGGACAAACTCCTCAGCTTTATAATATAAGTATGGATTTATTTAACACGGCAATTAATGTTTAATTTTTTTAACCAGGAGATATCAATGGATGAAGTGAAGGAGATACCCGCCACTGACAATCCGGAATGGGTGGTGAATATTCTACCAGACGATTCCAAGGCCAAATATGCTTATATCAAACATTGTAGCACTGGTAAGATAAAATACATGCGGTGCATAGAAAACCATTTATTTCAGGCTTTAAAAAATCCTATAAATACTTATAGACTAGGGGATCTCGGAAGCGGCTCCAATAATATTCATGAAATTTAATATGCGAATATATGGGGTTTCGAAGGCGAGTTATCTTATCTTATCTATTGGGGGCTGACAAATAGCCAGCAACACTTCGACCCAATGGGATCTTTTGTGTTTACCCCTACCTTAATGTTTCTTACTCTTTGAAGAAGTGGTCGATTAACGCGGCGATTCCACTGAGAGGAAGAAACCTATACTCCTCCGGTTTGGGATACGCATTCCCAAGGAGGCTCATACGCTTCGCTGCTAAGACGTCGCATTCACACAGTATGTGCTCCATAGTTTCTCTGACATCACCGCAGGCTCTGCAGTCATTATTTGAAGTTATGTTCATTTTTAAAAGCATGTCATTGGTTCCGTAATGCCCTGTCAGGGCACCAACCACAGCTCGTGCTTTATTTATTTATTTATTTAATTAGAACGGTCGTAACCAATTACTCTAATTAATTATTTAAAGATAAGTACATAACAAAAAGAATAAGAAAAAACATTAATATTATTACAATTATTTCTAAATTGACATAATTTATTCATCTATCTCACAATATTTCAAACATACCAACATGAGTTCCTTCCATTCATCCACATATACATCACAATCTGGGTTAGCAGTGAGTGCGTTATTGAGAGTGTTGAGAGTGCGGGGCAGAAAGGATTTAGATCGCGCTACTGTACTGGTCGAGGGTGTAGCAAAAAGCACGTGCCTTCTGCCGGCAAGATATTTGTTTGGCACGAACAGTCGTTGTGACTTGTTATGAAGGTCAGGAGCATCGATAGTGTTGCGGAGGATTTTGCATAGTACTGTCATCTGCTCAAACGCTCTTCTAGTTTGGAGGGAGTTATAGCCTAAGTGACCCTGCAGAAATTTCGTCGGGTACATATAGGGGTAGTATCCAGCAAGGTGCTTGTATAAGTACCTGAGAAAGGCCTTTTGTACCTTTTCCAATAGAAGAGCGTAGGTAACATCATGCGGATTCCACACACAAGAACTAGATTCTAGCTTACTTCGCACCAGGGTGTTGAAAAGAAGACGTATGACATGCGCACTCTGAAAGTCACGGGCATTTCTTAGAACAAATCCTAGTCTTCTATATGTCTCCTTTGCAAGAACAGTGATGTGGTCGTGGAACGTAAGTTTTTGATCAAACGTTACGCCTAAGTCTTTCGTCACTAAAGATCTAGCTAGTAAACTACTATCAACTTTGTAATCAAATGATATTGGACACTGCTTTCGCCCGAAAGTCATTACTGAGCATTTAGTAATATTGAACTCCATTTTGTTATCAATGGTCCACTGATGCACTGCATCGATGTCCTGCTGAAGCGCCAAGCAGTCAGCCAAGGACCGAACTGTGGTGTATAATTTAAGGTCATCCGCATAGAGGAGACACTCTGTATGTTGAAGAACAGTCGGTAGATCGTTTACCATTATTAAAAATAGCAACGGTCCCAAGACTGAACCCTGGCTGACACCGGACCGCGTGTGATAGGGCGAGGATTCGTATATTCCAAGTTTAACATACTGCTGGCGATCACGCAAGTAATCAGCAAGTAAATGTAGCAACTGGGGAGTAAATCCAATAGCACTGAGTTTTGCCAGCAATATATCATTATTCACCCTATCAAACGCCTTCCGAAAGTCGAAATAGACCACGTCGACCTGGCGCCTCCTATCAGAGATATACTCCACAAGAGTCAACAAGTTAGTATTGACAGACCTCTTACCCCGGAAACCATGCTGGGCGTTACTCAAAAATTTATCTACCTGCGCGTATATTAGCTTATGTAGTGTATTTTCAAATATCTTAGCCGGTGAGGATAAAATGGCGATAGGTCGGTATTCCTCGACGGCCAGCTTATTCGAAGTCTTCGGGATTGGGGTCACTCTGGAGACTTTCCATTGAGGAGGGTATACCCCAGTCTTCAACGATAAGTTAAAGATGTGAGATAGTGGGTCAGCAAAAGTTTTCTTCATTTGCTTAAATATTACAGAAGGGATCCCATCCGGGCCTATGGAGCTACTGGTTTTTAATATATTTATACCGTTAATGACATCCCTACGTGTAAATTCAAAAATGTTAATATAATTGCTAGTACAGTTATCCTCACCACAACTAATGTTTCCCGCGTTAAGCTCCGGTATTTCCGGTAGAAATACGTTCGCGAAAAACCCAGCAAAGGCTTCCGCTGCTGCGACCCCAGAGCAAGATTCACCTTTGTATGTGACGTTCGGTTCAAATCCGCCTTTGGCTCGCAAGTTAGAAATGTGACGCCAGAAGGCGCGCGGATTCATCGCGATATTGTTTTCTATGTGCTTCATGTGGGAGTTGTAAGCTATTTCTGCGCGGGACTTGAGGGAGGTCCTGAGTTCTGAAAAAGATTTGTAGTCATCTTCAGATCGGGTGCGCTTCCAAGTAGAATGTAGCTTAGTTTTTAGTTTTATGTCGCTGATCATATCTCGCGTAAACCAAACCGGATATCTCACAGTTGCAGATTTTCTGCGGCTTTTTCTCGGCATGCACGCGTCAAATGCACTGTAAATTAAGCTGTAAAACTCATTAGTAGCAGAAACAACATTGCCAGCCATTAAAACTCGTTCCCATGAAGCATTAGCTAAGAAAGAATACAACATTTCATAATCACACTTGTTGAAATTCCAGTCTTTGGCGGGATCAATATTACTAGGTTCAATTCGATCCGAGTAACGAGTCAAATTGACATTTACTTCAATATTTAGCCCAGGATGAGGCAGGCACAGACTTTGCTTCTACTGTTGTTCAAAATAAATTTAGAAGCCCCTTTGGTGCTGCTACTAATGAATTTCCTCGAATGTAGCAACCCTTGACTGATTTCCCACTCTTGCGTGTGTTTCTTATCAGCGTAATCCTTTACGGCCTTTATGATTGTGCATGCTGGCAGGCCCATACATGGTTCAGGTCCAAGCATAGAAGGCGAGTTAAAAAATACAACGAGCAAAGCTCGGCCACGCAGGTATTTAAACGACCATTTCATATGCGTAATCAGGATCTCGGAAACAGCTCCAATGATTTTCATGACATTTAGTATGGTTTCGGGGGCGAGGAAAAAAAAAACGTCACCCAGGTAATAATTGACTGTGCTAATAGATAGCTTAGAACTATGTTAGTAGCACTTCCATGACACTACACTTTCGTCTTAGTGTGTTCTTAGGAGCCAAACGCACAATGCGATTCCCTAACGGATCCCCGACGGTCTCTCTGGACTAGGGGAGACGACGGGCGCTTACAAAATGCCTGTCGCTGATAACAAAAAGTTATTAATTACATGGCAAATTGTTGTGTTTACTAGGTGAAATATTTAACTACGTTTTGGTATAATTTAGAGACGAAAATTCCTTGTCGTTTCTAAGCCTATCCAGATACAAAAGGTTCCGGGTTCTATTCCTTCCTCAAACAAATATTTACGTACTGAAATTTGTTTCTGGTCTAGGTGCTTCTGTATATTATAAATGAAAAATATATAAATATCAAATCCATTGTCTGACCACAATAACACAAGCCTATAGTTAATCACCTTGAGGCTAGATGGCGCTGTGTGAATTATTCTACATTTAGCGGGTTCTACCTTATTTTATTAAAAAAAAAACTAAATCTCACAACCTAAAGTGATTTTATTTAACCTTACAAACAATGATCTTTACTAATTTTTTTAATCAACAAAAAAGTAAGAATGTAACATCAAAAATAAGACTAAGAAAATTATAACCAAATGTAAGAAAAAATGCTACACACTAATTCTATTTCGACCGATCAGTACGACGCGCGTAGGCAAAAGAAGAGCGGCGCAGGTGCGGGCAGCCGTTATATAGCCCCGCCATCCCCACTATAACTCTCCAGAATCTCCAGGTCTATTCTTTTTAAGTCTACAATATTTATTTATTTCTCCTACAGGCAAAAAGAAACGTCACTTCACAGCGGACATGAACGAAATAACCCTACAGGGTGACTTCGAGAACTACTACATACTGCCCGATGTTGATCCGTCGGTCGGTGTCGAGATAACGACCAGCTACGAACCTGAGAACTACATCGTTGAAGAGTATGAGCATTTAGTACTCGACGAACGTCCCAAAAAGCGTCCTAAGCCGGTAACTATTATACCCAACCTAATACACGTAAAAAGGTAGATAATATGCTTAATACACCTAAAGAGGTACCAAAATAGGTAGCTAATATGCCCAACACACCTTAAGAGGTAGCTTATACACCTAAAGAGGTAGCTAATATGCCCTATACACTTAAACAGGTAGCTAATATGCCCAATATACCTAAACAGATAGTTAATATGCCCAATATACCTAAACAGGTAGCTAATATGCCCAATACACTTCAACAGGTAGCTAGTATGCCCAATACACCTAAACAGGCAGCTCTGTTATACGAAATACACCTAAATAGGTAGCTAATATGCCCAATATACCTAAACAGGTAGCTAATATGCCCAATACACTTCAACAGGTAGCTAGTATGCCCAATACACCTAAACAGGCAGCTCTGTTATACGAAATACACCTAAATAGGTAGCTAATATGCCCAATATACCTAAACAAGTAGCTAATATGCCTAATACACTTAAACAGGCAGCTCTATTATACCAAATACACCGAAATAGGTAGCTAATATGCCCAATATACCTAAACAGGCAGCTCTATTATACCAAATACACCTAAATAGGTAGCTAATATGCCCAATACACTTTAACAGGTAGCTAATATGCCCAATACGCCTAAACAGGCAGCTCTATTATACCAAATACACCTAAACAGGAAGCTAATATGCCCAACATACCTTAAGAGGTAGCTAATACACCTAAACAGGTAGCTAATATGCCCAATACACTTCAACCGGTAGCTTATATGTCCAATACACCTAAATAGGAAGCTAATATGCCCAACATACCTTAAGAGGTAGCTAATATGCCCAATACACTTCAACCGGTATCTTATATGTCCAATACACCTAAATAGGTAGCGTATATGGCAAATACATGATATTATTTTATTACAGGATTCCGAGAAAAAAAAGCGAAAAAAGGTGACCGCAATAAAGGAAGAACCGAAGGAAATATCCCTGCCTGAGCCTGAAGATTGGGAAATTGGTATGTATGAAGTTACTTATGTATTTACTTAATATTATATTACTAAAGGTTTCCCTGGTTTTGTCAACAATCTAGACGTTTCATTTAAGCTTGCTCTGCGGCGGCCAAAGTCTCAATCTCTTAAGGTGAAAGGGTACAGGCGCTCTCTTCATACAAACGTAGTCGACTGTTTTCACCGTGGATAATGACACTAGAGCAAATATTTTTGGTGCATAAAACTTATAACTGCCATGAACATGCCCCTATTTTTTTTTCTATGATAACTAGAAAATGAAAAACCAAAATATAGAGGCATAGTCATTGCAGTTATAGGTTTTATGGCACAAAAATATTTGCTCTAGTGTCATTATCCAGGGAGGAAACAGTCGACTACGTTTGTAATAGTTTGTATGGAAAGAGCCCCCGGTACCTCCTCTTAAAATGTATTTAGTACCTAACTAGCGACGCGTCCCGGCTTCGCACGGGTATATTATGCATGTATTATACATATAAACCTTCCTCTTGAATCACTCTATCTATTAAAAAAAACCCGCATCAAAATCCGTTGCGTAGTTTTAAAGATTTAAGCATACAAAGGGAAATAGGGACAGAGAAAGCGACTTTATTTTATACTATGTAGTGATAGTGATGAAGTGAAGTGATTGTCCTGCAATATTTATTTTATTAAATGTTCACAGGTAACTCTATAGTTTACGAGGAAAGCGATGACTATGATGACAAGAAGGCAGCCGCGAGAGTTAGAAGAAAAAATAAGAAGTATTTGGGTTACGACTTTGTAACGTAAGATGCGTTTAATTACGTCGGTGTCTATCTCTGTTTGTTTATGTATGGGGGTAGAATTAAAGCAATAATACACGCTAATCATAATTTAATTTGTTGCCATGTATTGAACTAGCTTATGCTCGCGACTTCGTCCGCGTAAAAGTCGATAATGAACTAAGCAATCCCGTTGTCCCATACAAAATTTGCCCCCTTTTTAGGGGTAAAATTTCTGTATAAACCTTAAGGTTATTTAAAGATGTAATTTGAGATTACCCGTTAAATGTATTTTGCTAGAACTAGCTGTTGCCCGCGACTTCGTACGCGTGGTAGTTTTGTTTTATATACCAAAACGTTCCTCTTGAATCACTCTATCTAATAAAAAAAACTGCAACAAAATCCGTTGCGTAGTTTTAAAGATTTAAGAATACATAGGGACAGACTGCGAAAGCGACTTTGTTTTATACTATGTAATGATTTAGCTTAATTTGTTTAAGATAATGTCATGTAAGGCGCCCTAAGTATGTTTTTGTTTTATCCCCATACATTTATATATTTTATTTAAATAACCTATGTATATAGTGTTATATAGTAACTGAAGATTGTTTTATGGTCTGAGAATATGAGAACTGAGATATTTCGAGAATAATGAAATTTTACATCCATAACAGTGTTTATTTTGATTAAGGTGAAAGTTTATCGGCGCTCTCTCCATACAAACGTAGTCGACTGTTTCCTCCCTGGATAATGACACTAGCACAAATATTTTTGTGCCATAAAACCTATAACTGCCATGACTATGCCCCTATGTCTTGGTTATTTTTTCATTTTTATCATAGAATTTTTTTTTATTATTTTTTTGTTAGCCTATATCGTCCCACTGCTGGGACGCCTAACATCTCTCCAAGCATTTCGGTCCTGGGCAAGGTTTATCCAGTCTGTGTCAAATGCATCAAGATCGTCACGCCATCGTTTACGGAGTCTGCCTCGATTCCGACGTCCGTCCTCCGGCACCCAATGCGTGACGACCCTAGCCCACCGGTCGGGATTCATTCGACTCACGTGACCCGCCATTTGAAATTGGCAGTCATAGAAATTAAGACTTAAAAAATAAATAAATTAAAAAAAAAACAAAACATAGGTGCATGATCATGGCAGTTATAAGTTTTATGCAACATAAAAATTTGCTATAGTGTTATTATTATTATCCAGGGAGGAAACAGTCGACTACGTTTGTATGGAGAGAGCGTGGGTACCCTTTTCTCTTAAAGACTCAAAAAAATATGCTATAAAATTATGCCGAATTCACGGGGGTGTGCTAAATTCCATTTCTTATTTATTTTTTTAAATTACCATCAAGAAAATAAAATGTAACATTTTTGAAACGCTATAATGTCAGAATGAAATCGGTTGCCTGCGTCTGTCTTTCCTGACGTGTACAATTTGTGGGTCTACAAGTAGCGAGTGAATAGGTAACTTCTAGACACCGCGTGCTACATCTTAGACCGCATCGTCACCTACCATCAGGTAGGTGTGATAGTGGTCCAACGCTGATCTATCATTGTAAAAAAATATTTAAAAAAAAATTGCGTTTTAGAACATATTTTTGTAACTACTAAAATCTATTACAGCTTTGAAACTATCCCAAATTAAAATGAAAACACATTAAAGAACGTCAATTATTATTGATTACAGAATAGTTTTAAAGCCTAATTATGAATTTAGTAGTTCGAAAATTATGTCCTACGAATTAAAGTATTAGATTTCAATTTATAACTTGGTAATTAAAAAAAATCTAAAAATAAACTTTACTTTGCAATAACTTTAATTGTATTTTTTAAAAATATGAATTCTAACTCATTAATTTAAAAATAAAATGTTGGCTTCACACTTTTGGAGTTAATAGCCCAAGTCAAGTTATTGACGACCCAGTTGGCACAATGGTTACCACGCCGGACTGCCAAACACAGGGTTCGATTACCGCCTCGGACAAGTATTTATGCTTAGATATTTGTCTGTGGTCTGGTTGTTTCCATCTATGTATATATTTACAAAAGGAAAGTAAATATGTAGTATATCCGTTGTCTAGCACCCACAACACAAGTCTAGTTACTTAGCTTGGGAATAGATGGCGATGTGTGGAATGTCCTGCAATATTTATTTATTTTGTATACAATAATTGTTTTTGAAATTGGAATTGGAAGTGGTTCAAAACGGTCATAAATCGTTAAAATCTGTCAAGTCAAGGGTTAGAGAAAATCGGTGGCTAATTTACCATAACCTTGCAGGAGATTTGGAGGGAACGAGAAGAGTTCATGTTATGAAAATTTCACTACACTTGTGCACTTTCACAGAATTAAATTGTAAATACAATTCAAATCTGTTTACAAAGTTTCTTGTAAATAAAACTGCAGCACAAAATGTTCTTGGCTCGTTCAAAAATAATCTAGAACTTCTTTTAAATTATACTTTCTTAGACCATAAACAATTTTTTATCCACATTTAGTTTTTAAAACAGACACCGACTGCAATATTAAGAAAAAAAGTTTGCTTTATTGTTTTTTTTAATTAAATTCCTATACATAGCTTGGAGCTTGACAAGGATTTTTTTTAATGTGACAAAAAAGAATAGGAATTTACGGGATACCCGCCAAATTAAAAAAAAAATGTTTATAGAAATTACTCTAGTGGAAAATAAACTGTAACTGTAGAACATAATTTTCGAACTACTAAAGCCTTAATTAGGCTTTTTAACGCCTAATTTGACGACCCAGTTGGCACAATGGTCGCCATGCCGGACTGCCAAACAGGGTTGCGGGTTCGATTCCCGCCTCAGACAAGTATTCATGCTTAGATATTTGTCTGTGGTCTGGTTGTTTCTATGTATTATAAGTACATATATATATTTACAAAAGAAAAGTATATAAGTTACTTAGCTTGGGGCTAGATGGCGATGTGTGGAATGTCCTGCAAATACATACAATACTTACAAATAAGCAAATAAATAAATGAATGAATGCAATATTTAATATTTACTTTAATTTAAAATAAGGCTTACTAAAAAAAAGTTTCATAAGCTTTGATAGATGGCAGCATGAGAGTAGAAAAACTGAAAGATATCAATGACCAATGAAAATCTATGAAGTTTGTAGAGACGAGAGACCAGAGATAACGGTTATGAAGCACGCCATCTATCGAGCGATTCCAAACTAGATTAAAATAAAATAAGCCAATAGAATTTACATAAAAATAAGTTCCTAAATATTTGCGATAGCTTCAGAGCCTAATTAAGGTGTTAGTAGTTTAAAAAATATGTTCTAAATTCGATTTTTAACTAGATAATTTTTAATTGTTTTTTCTTTTCGAATTTGTCACGCCTTTTAACTTTATGGATTAAAACAAGGTTCGAATTCGAATGAATTAGTGAGAAATATTTATGAAAAAGATCTCTGTCGGGCTCTGTATATTATGTAGTTTCATTTTATAGGTAAAATAAGGTGAATGTACTATATGTATGCGTTACTAGATAATTATTTGGTCTAGCGCCATGTTGTGACGTCACAGGTAGAATACTAATTTAATATAAAATAATAGATAATGCACCAAGGGAATAAAGCAATGTTTTACGTCACGTGTGGCATATTGGACCTCGTAATGCCCGATTTACATTATTCCGGTCCAGTTACTCAGTAGCGCTGGGCTGGAATGGACTAGACAGGAGATATTATCGTCTACCTTCATGATTCCAGTCATTTAAAAGCTGTCGATGCTGTATCCTGTAAAATTGTTCTGTTAGCACTAGAATGACAGTGGATATGCCGTCTACGTTATTCCGGTTGCGCTGAAATGGTCGTACTGGAATTAAATTTAGACCGCCAATCCAGTTTCTGAACTGGATTGCTCACTGGGAATCCAGTGCATTCCAGTGTGGGTTTACATTTTTCCAGTTGCAATCGAGCGCTGAACGGGAATAATGTAAACCGGGAATAACAATGTACCTGAGTTAACTGAACTGAACACCGTATGTAGAAAAATAACGCGACTGAAAACAGTTTTTGGTGTTACTCTGGCTTTTATCCTCTCGCAGACTGTATGAAAAGTGGAGTATGCAAATCGGGATAAAAGTTTCGTCTTGAGCGGCTTGAACCCCAAACCCAAAGTCAAGT
Source organism: Idaea aversata (assembly GCA_907269075.1). NCBI lineage: Eukaryota > Metazoa > Arthropoda > Insecta > Lepidoptera > Geometridae > Idaea > Idaea aversata. The sequence continues at coordinate 3,160,606 of OU026083.1, forward strand.
TATGTAGAGTCCTGAGTAAAGTCGAGTCCATCGTTACGCTCGGGGTCTAATATTCCACCAGTGACGTAAGACATTGCTTTATTCCCTTGGTGCATTATCTATTTTTAAAGTGCTGACTGACTGACATATCAACGCACAACTCAAACTTATGGACGAATTGGGCTAAAATTTGAGCTACAATTAGCCGTTAGAACGAAGACAGTGTAACAAAAAAGCTGTATCCCTCTTAAGGACACGGACCTTTCCCATTAAACTATAAATAATTGAAAAAAAAACTTTTTATTATCTTAAAATAACATAGTTACATACAGGTCGACCTAATAATTTTTTATTCAAGAAAAATGACTATAATTTAACCAGGGTTTAGGGAATTTTCAAAATGCGACAGCAATATGGCCTTAGGCTTAGGCTTGTTTTTAACAATTGTGTTGCCACATCTTGGAAGTTCCGTAAATTTTCAGTAAATTACAGTAATTTTTATATCCATAATTTTTTTTCGGTAATGTCGGTACCTACTAGTAGTGATTACTGTATTTTGGTACACATTAGATTTGACAAACAAAAATACTAAATTACCTTGTTGAAAGATTTTTGTGGTCGAAGAACATCCTCTCCGTCAGAGGCTGGTGTCCATTTCGTCACAGATGTATGATGTTAGTTTCTTGTCTTAAAGCGTCACAATATGGCGCTGGACCAGGGGCCCTACTGCGGTTAGTGCGTCAGCTTCAAGCTGACGTCGATATCCCAAACCACGTCTCACAGTAGGCGGAAATTTGAGTTTGCCTTTCATAGGAATTATGAAAAATTAAGTAGTTTTTTTTCGTGTGTTTTAAGTATGCAGGATTGTCGGGGACATCAAAACATTAAAAAATAGTATAATCAGAATCACTTCTTTTTAAATGTTTTGATGTCCCCAACAATCCTGCATACTTACTTAAAACACACGAAAAAAAACCACTTCATTATTCAAAACTCCTATGAAAGACTGGCTCAAAATTTCGCCCAGTGTGGGGCGTGGGTCGGCATAAGCTTGAAGCCGACGCACTTACCGCGGTTACATATCATAATAACTAAGTTCAATATAACTATGTTCGAAATAACTACGGTCGATTCACATAAGTTCATAATACCTAACGGTCGATTGGGCTACACATTATAATAACTAAGTTCAATATAACTATGTTCGAAATAACTAACGGTCATAATACCTACAGTTTACAATACCTAATGGTCGAAATACCTAATGGACGAAACACCTACGGTTAATTTAACTACAATTAATTCAACTACGGTTTTTCACCTGCTGTTTAAAATATAAATTTTATAAAATACCCTAACCAAGTAAAATGGGTAGAATTCGCTTCTAGCACTCGCCGGCCGCTGCCGCGGCACCGCTCGCTTCGCTCGCTCGGCTCGTGCGTTGTGGTCGCAGTTCTAACATAAACCTAACCTATCCATGTCGGTTCTGGGTAGGGAGTTTTCCGGGTGGGTCTTTATATACTGCCTTTATCACGCAACTAGAGACGAATTTTACCTATTTGACTTGATTAGGGCAGCATATAAAGACCCATCCGGAACACCCCCTACCCAGAACCGACATGGATAGGTTAGGTTTATGTTAGAACTGCGACCACAATGCACGAGCCGAGCGAGCGAAGCGAGCGGTGCCGCGGCAGCGGCCGGCGAGTGCTAGAAGCGAATTCTACCCATTTTACTTGGTTAGGGTATTTTATAAAATTGTTTTTTTTAAACCGCAGGTGAAAAACCGTAGTTGAATTAATTGTAGTTAAATTAAACGTAGGTGTTTCGTCCATTAGGTATTTTAAACATTAGGTATTTTAAACTGTAGGTATTATGACCGTAGTTATTTCGAACATAGTTATAATGAACGTAGGTAAATTAACCGTAGGTATTTCGTCCATTAGGTATTTCGTTCATTAGTTATTTCAAAAATATGTGAAACAACCATTAGGTATTGTGAACAGTAGGCATTATGACCGTAGTTATTTCGAACATAGTTATAACGAACTTAGTTATTTTGATATGTAACCCTTACCGCGGTAGGGCCCCAGTACTATTGTTATAATAATCGCCACGTTCGGAAAATGTATGGATTAGTTATAATCTATAAACTAGCTACGCATTGTGGTGTCATTCCTATCTATATCTATGATTACGAGTCATCGAACGTTTGAACAAGGCTTTTAAATAAAAATTGAGACTAGTTCCATTATTTCTCGATAGATGACAGCACTATCTTGTTACAGGATTTTAAAAAACTTTCTAAAGTTGTGGCAGAGACAGTACTGCTCAGATACTAGGCACCAAATTGTCTGCATTATAATATTAGGACTTATTAGCATGTAGAGAGGCTAAAGTTAAATTGACCATTATAAGGCATAATCCTTTGCCTCTACTTGAAAAGGTAATAAGACGAAAAAGAAAGGTTGTGACCATTTATCAACAATTTGGAACTAGTTTAGAAAAATTAGCGAATGTAAAAAGAAAGTCTCGAGTTGTTAGATTGACAGTTTTGGAATTGGCTTTTTTAAATAGTAACTTATCCATACATTTTTTGTAGTCATGTTAAAAATCATTTTAGTTTATAAAAAAAAATAATAAACATAAGTTTTAATTTAAGACCATAATATGCTAAAATCAGTCTTTTTTTTTTCCTTTAAAACCAAATATGGGAAGGTGGCAAAAAAAATCAGTTAAATGTATTGTAATTAAATCTGGAAAAGGAGTTGAAAAATTATTTGTAAAAATATGTTCTTTAACCATGATAATAACGCTTCTTAGCGTTTTTTTTTATTAGAAATAATATGTATATTAGGTATTAATATTATGAATAAAGGCTTGATCTGTTTTAAGAGATGTTTCCATTTGTATTATACTGTTCTTAAGAGGAAAGGGTACCGGGGGGGTATATTTTTGGTGCATAAAACTTATAACTGCCATGAACATGCCCCTATTTTTTTTATTTAAATTTTGATGGTAATTAGAAAATGAAAAAAACCAAAACATAGGCGCATAGTCATGGCAGTTATAGGTTTTATGGCACAAAATTATCCTGGGAGGAAACAGTCGACTATGTTTGAATGGAGAGAGTGCAGGTACCCTTTCACCTTAAATCCTGTAATCCCTCTAGGTATTTGTAAGGTACGTGAAAAAAATAGGTGTACTTCTAGATTTCGGTCTGGCCGTCCATCCGTCTGATATTTATTTTGCGGGCAGCTTCAACCTGTTACTTTAGCGCGCATCTTAAAATTTTACTCTCGCAGATTCATTTACTTTTGGGTTACGCAGCTGCAACATGTGACATTTGAGTTTCAGATGCGCGCGCATCTTAAAATTTTACTCTCGCAGATTCATTTACTTTTGGGTTACGCAGCTGCAACATGTGACATTTGAGTTTCAGATGCGCGCGCATCTTAAAATTTTACTCTCGCAGATTCATTTACTTTTGGGTTACGCAGCTGCAACATGTGACATTTGAGTTTCAGATGCGTGCGCATCTTAAAATTTTACTCTCGCAGATTCATTTACTTTTGGGTTACGCAGCTGCAACATGTGACATTTGAGTTTCAGATGCGTGCGCATCTTAAAATTTTACTCTCGCAGATTCATTTACTTTTGGGTTACGCAGCTGCAACATGTGACATTTGAGTTTCAGATGCGTGCGCATCTTAAAATTTTACTTTCGCAGATTCATTTACTTTTGGGTTACGCAGCTGCAACATGTGACATTTGAGTTTCAGATGCGTGCGCATCTTAAAATTTTACTCTCGCAGATTCATTTACTTTTGGGTTACGCAGCTGCAACATGTGACATTTGAGTTTCAGATGCGCGCGCATCTTAAAATTTTACTCTCGCAGATTCATTTACTTTTGGGTTACGCAGCTGCAACATGTGACATTTGAGTTTCAGATGCGCGCGCATCTTAAAATTTTACTCTCGCAGATTCATTTACTTTTGGGTTACGCAGCTGCAACATGTGACATTTGAGTTTCAGATGCGCGCGCATCTTAAAATTTTACTTTCGCAGATTCATTTACTTTTGGGTTACGCAGCTGCAACATGTGACATTTGAGTTTCAGATGCGTGCGCATCTTAAAATTTTACTCTCGCAGATTCATTTACTTTTGGGTTACGCAGCTGCAACATGTGACATTTGAGTTTCAGATGCGTGCGCATCTTAAAATTTTACTCTCGCAGATTCATTTACTTTTGGGTTACGCAGCTGCAACATGTGACATTTGAGTTTCAGATGCGTGCGCATCTTAAAATTTTACTCTCGCAGATTCATTTACTTTTGGGTTACGCAGCTGCAACATGTGACATTTGAGTTTCAGATGCGTGCGCATCTTAAAATTTTACTCTCGCAGATTCATTTACTTTTGGGTTACGCAGCTGCAACATGTGACATTTGAGTTTCAGATGCGCACGCATCTTAAAATTTTACTCTCGCAGATTCATTTACTTTTGGGTTACGCAGCTGCAACATGTGACATTTGAGTTTCAGATGCGCGCGCATCTTAAAATTTCACTCTTATATTTTTTTCATAACGCGCCTAAAAAGCCTCAAAAATAAAAATAACAGAATTCACACTAAAAATAACTTTATTTTACAAGAAACTACTCTACAACTTTTCTCTCTGGCAACCCTAAAACCTTCCTCACAGCTTTACCATATTTTTGTAATGTGGCTTCACTTTCTCCTTCATTGAAAAACTCTGTAACTGCAATTTTATACTCTGTGCCGTTTGGAATTTGACTTTCATCGAAACTTTTATATTCCTCGTCTGTGAAAGACACTTTTTCTCCTTTAGTTCGATAAAACCAGTTTATTAATGACTTTTTAGATGCATTTGTATCCCAATTGTAATATTCCATATCTTCTTCAGACTTTTCTTTTTCCCAATCTTCGACAGTACAGGATTCATGATAGCATGCTGTCAACAAATAATTGACATAATCCAAATTCTGAATTCTTACAGGGCAGCGATCAGCTGTTAATGTTACCAAGTCTGTTTGCTTATCGTAACGATCGCCGACGAGCCTTAGAAACTTGTCTTTTGCTTGATCTGTGAGATTTAATGTAGATAATTTGACTCGTAAAGTCACGATGCGGGCTAGAGGGTTTCTTATCGATGGGCTGGCGTGGCAGTAGTCTGAGGTTATGATTTCTACAGGATAATGTTTCTCTATAGCTTCTTCGGAATTTAATAGCTTCGGCCATTCAGTGCAGAAGGATTTTAAAGCTTCACATTGGCTTTTAATAACTGGTGGTGTGAGATGTAAGAAGTTAGGTATTTTCATCAGTTCAGCGTTGGCTTTCTTGCTTGGAGGTGCTTGGCCTTTGGGAACGTAGCCTTGTCGGACTGGGAGAGGCACTGATGATGGGTGGAAAGTCTTTGGGCCGGGCCAGACGTTGCCCCAGTTCTGAAAAAGAAGAAAAATATCAAGTTGAGAAATTGACCTATATTTTATGAGTTTTTACATAATTGAAGCAAGTACAGCCGTTTAAGCCTATAATTCGCTAGTACCCACAACCTTTAAGCTGTAACACAGCAGTATACTATTCTTCGACAGCCGAATAATTTTGTACTAACTAGGTAGGTACCACGGAATTTTGGATTTGTTGCTCTTTACAAGCCTAATTCAAATTATCTGTACCTGGTCCGTGGCCATTCTGTCAGCTCTATCAGGCTGTATATCAGCCCGCCGCGCCACTTTTCTCTGAAATCGGCTCCGAGACTTCCTAATATCGAGGACACGGAAATCTTCATCTTCCTCCGCGTTTTGGACCGGATTTTCTGCGGCAGTAGAGTTCCACCGCCATGATTGCAAGTTGTAAGAACTAGCTAAACTTCTAACTCGACAAAGTTTCATAAACACACTCATTTTAGAGGATAAATAGAAAGTAAATTCAGTGTTTTTCCATATTTTGAGGTTATATTGCTACTCAAATCTGAAATCCCAACAGAGAACGGAACAGATGATAAATATTTTAAATTATATGACTTTGACGTTTTTCTGACTGGTTTAAGATACCGCACACGGTAGGGTATGGCAAGGTAAGGGTTTTGCAAGAAACCTCAAAATCCACGAAAGATTTTCACTGAATTTCCTCTTTTTCAAGAGTTCTTTAAAAATTTTACTACTTCTCGAAGCTAAAATCCAGTATTTGAGTAAATATTAGAGAAAACTTTTAAAAAAATTAGGGGATATTGATTTCCATCTGTTTTTCCAAGCCATAAAACTGACAGCGGCTCAAAAGTATAATGTTGAGCATAGAGTAAAAAAAACTTCTACCCGCACGAGAAAGTATTAACCGACCAAATAAAGACGATTTTAGACGATCTACATTGAAATGTCTCGACGTTGTCATCTTTTTTTGCATTGGCAAAAAGTATTATGTCAAAAAGAGATAGAAAACAGACCTAAAAAGGTTAACTACATTTTATAAAGGTTGACTTATTTGTTTGCTTGCTCGCTCGTTGGCGTCTCCTTCACTTGCCTCCATTCAATTTTCACATTTGTCATTCAAAGTTTTCGTTGAATGTTAATTTCTGAATGGTGTCGTAATATCCAAATGTTTTAAAGTGTTTTCGATTTATCAAGATGTCTGAAGGTAGAAGGAAAAACAGGAAAAGTAAGCTTGAGGTGCGAAAAGATTGTGATTACGACCAACAACAGTCCGAACCGGATTTGCAGGTACTCTCAATAACTACCTCCATTTTGTGTTATCCAAAATCATAACATTTTCGTGATTTTTCGATAAATATGCACTAAAATGGCTCAATTACATCTTCTACCTATCATTTCTATTCGTTTCGGCTTAGTTTTAGTGTAATTTTGATAAAGTTTCGTACATATTTGCGGAAGACTGCGCACGCATTCCAAATTCGAAACATGTGGGAGAAGGGTAGGTACTTTGAACAAAAACTTCACAGTGTACCGCTAAAGTTTAGATTTGAACATAAATGATAGAAATTAGTCACAAAAAGATATTCGTAACACTCTATAACGTTACATAAAGCTATTAGAGCTAAAATTAACCTACATTTTTCATCAAACTTACAAATATTACATTCTGGTAGGTACCTACCAACTCACACAGCTTTGGAATTCATTTGGATTTTAACTTTTCGTTTTTATTATTTCCCCATTAGTACAATAAGTTTATGTATCATTGTGAAGGTAGTAACTACATAGACAAATGCATTAATATTTGGTAATTCAATGGATAACATTTGTTTCATGCAAAAACATAATTCAACCAAACTATTATTACCACATAAGTGTACTTATGCGCTTTTACTACACAATATGACTATTTAAATTGGAAAATTAAGCATCTTTAATCTGAAATTAAAAGTCTTAAAGGCACTTTTACACTATTCGAGTCAACACAGTCAAGTTCGTTCAAAGTTATCGTTCAGTTTGTAATTTTTAACTCTTTAGAATGTAAACTCTACTTGATTTATTATAAAGATATGTATAGACGAGAGTCTAGAACATTTACTAATAACAGAACATTATCGTTATATTAACGACCCGTTGGCACAATGGTCACACTGCCGGACTGCCAAACACAGGGTTGCGGGTTCGATTCCTCAGACAAGTATTTATGCTTAGATATTTGTCTGTGGTCTGATTGTTTCTATGTATTAGAAGTATATATTTACAAAAGAAAAGTATATAAGTAGTTCCTATATCCGTTGACTAGCAGTACTAGTCTAGCACCCATAACACAAGTCTAGTTACTTAGCTTGGGGGCTAGATGGCGATGTGTGGAATGTCCTGCAATATTTGTATTTATTAGGCATTTGCTGTTTTTAAATTTAACCACACTTGGAACATTTGCATGTATTGTATTATTTGTAAAAACAGTACATTACATTGAAATGCTCTAGCTAGGAAATGCCCTAGTTTAAACTCTTAAGACTTATGCACAACATTATTAAAAAAATACAATTATTAATCCTAACTCACCTCATTTAAATTAACTATTAATTATTGAACGTCTGGTGCAGACATGGCTGTTGTTACTTATTTTTTTCCAATATTTAATAAACATCTGTTTATCTAAGATCCGAAAAACGCATAGTTAATCAATAAATGATTTCTGATTTCTTACTTTTGAATTAAGATACTTACAGTGGCAAAGTGGAGAATAGTTTTAACTTGTTAAATTCCTTCTGTTTTATTTTCCATTTTTATGACTAGCAGGTGCGGGTTCACCCGTGTAACTTCCGATCCCGTGGGAATATCAGGATAAAAAGTAGCCTATGTTACTGTCAATGAATCAATGTATCATACCAAGTTTCATCTAAATCGGTCCAGGAGTTTCGTAACCTATTAATTACAAAAAAAATATCTTTCTTCTTTATAATATTAGTAGGTACAGTTAGATTATCAAAATACCTACTACAAATCCACCTTATCTTTCTTCCAGCGTTACCTACAACTTCTAAACGCAGACCATGACTACTTCTCACGCCCGACCCCGCCTATACCAGAAACAGTCAAGCCAATCCAACTGGCAGTCAAAATTGAAGTCGAAGAGTGCGATGGAAACACCCCATACGAGGACACTAGTCCGACAGACTGTGAAAATGAAACTAACATCTACTACAACAGCATATTGAATGCTAAAACAATTAATAAAGGATACTGTCGTAGACTGACATATTCGATTGAAAAGATATTACAAACCGCTGAATATACTGTCTCGATCGCACCGAGTCTACCAAATAAAATATTAAGCATATGCTTGAGAAATCTACTCGGTTCATACGTATTAAGAAATGAGGAAAATCTTGACCCGTACGAGGTTTTAGTGAATACAGCGCTGCAGCAATGGCCAGTGTGGTTTAAACAAACTAATACGAGAGACACACCATTATTTTATCAGTGTTATATATGTGATGTTGCTTATTGGTACCTCCAGCCATTAAAAGATCATATAAAAACACACAATCTGAACATTTTAAAAGTTACTTTCGAGACGGATGGGAACATAGCTTGTATTGTTGCATCAGACGACATCGTCTCATCAATCAAATATATTCCTCTAGAAGGTGATTGCCATCAATGTGGTGAAGATTATGATTACCATGTTAAAAACCGTTGCAATTATAAATGTCAATTCTGTCTCCGGGTGTACCCAACTTGTGGCTTCCATAAGCAGCATGAAGGCAAGTGCATGTACAGAAATAAAGCCGGACAAAAGTTCTGCGTAATATGCCACCAGCATATAAAAGATGCAGAAATTAAAAATCACTTTCTATCGATGCATCTCGCTCGATCCGATTTGATATCTTTAATTGTGAATAAAATTTGTGCAGCCTGCGATCAGGTGTACCATTGCTTTGCTGTACATGTTTGCAGTAAAAGTGGTTACAATACATCTTGCAATGCATGCTGTAGGAAGTTTGCAACGAAGAAACTTGGAGAACTACACGAGATGATGAATTTGAGTAATATTTTCTGCGAGTTATGTAACACTGTGTTGACGAAGAAGTGTACGGAGATGGAGCACATGTTCAGGCATACTGATCTGTTTAAAATGGCGTATAAATGTGTATACTGCAATGAATTGTTTGTTGATGGTGAATCTGTGAGATTACATCGGATTTTCAATCATCGTTTGAAAGTTGATAAGAGGAAATGCATGTTGTTGACTGTAAGTATTGGAAAAGTAAAGGATACTATTTATATATTTTTAAAATGTGCTAATTAAGCCCTTTTTGCTACCCGACACGCGGCACGGTACATTTTAATTATTTTTATTTTTTAATTCATGACTCTATGTCCTCTAGAGGGCGCCACATTTAATTTTTTGTGATGTCACATAAACAGCGGACTATTGAGACGCTTCTAACGATACCTCATCACTACATAGTATAAAATAAAGTCACTTTTCGCCGTCCCTATGTCCCTATATCCCTATGTATGCTTAGATCTTTAAAACTACGCAACGGATTTTGATGCGGTTTTTTTAATAGATAGAGTGATTCAAGAGGAAGGTTTTTAGATATAATACAGCCGTGCGAAACTGGGCCGGGTCGCTAGTTTGTTATAATAAGTTAAGTAGTTTAGACATGAGGGCACAGGCAAACATACAAACAAACATACATCGCGGTCAAAAACATAACCCTCCTTTTGCCGTAGTCGGGTAAAAAGTAGCCTATGTCACTCCCAATGAATCAATGTATCCTCATACCAAGTTTAGTCTAAATCGGTCCAGTAGTTTCGGAGCCTATTCGTTACAAACAAACAATCTAATCTTTCCACTTTATAATAAGAGTATAAGTAGATTAAACCAAAATGATTATTTTTCACTAAAAGTTATTAAAAAACTGAATATTAACCATTTATTAGCTCTGTATTTCGATGCACTCCAATGTATAGACTCGATATCGAACACAGTAAAACACAAAGTAAAACATAAAATAAACCAAATATCTTGTTGTAAATAACTTTAGTATTAGAAAAGTAGTTCTAATTAATATTTAAAATGCAAAAGTTTATCTGTCTGTTTAGGACTGTCAGGCTTAAACCGTTGGTTGTTCGTAGTTAGTAATTTTTTTAATCATTTTTAGGGTTCCATATCCAAAGGGTTAATACGGGACCTTATTACTAAGACTTCGCTGTCCGTCCGTCTGTTTGTCTGTCTGTCTGTCACCAGGCTGTATCTCATAAACCGTGATAAATAGACAGTTGAAATTTTCACAGATGATGTATTTCTGTTGCAGCTATAACAACATGATACTAAGACAGAAACAAGTTATTTCATGTAAGTTTACATATTTTTATTTCAGTTACCGATCCCAGAGAGATGTCTCAGAGATGATGCAATTGAAATTATAGACTACAGTGCACCTAAAATGCCTGAAATTACTGAAGAATACTCACTCAAATCCGAAAATGAACCTAAAGAAGAAAAAACAGAAGTACAATCAACAGTAGAACAAAAAATTGACTGCTCATCATTTTTTTCTTCATTTTCACCTGAAGATGAAGAAAATGAGCAGCAGCTGGAAGAGCAACCAAAAGATAAAGAAACTATTGATGAACAGCAACCAAATGAAGAAGTAATTGAAACTCAAACTAAAAACGAAAGACCTAAAAGATTGCAATCTAAAAGGCCTTTTATTCTAAAAAAGTATGAAGTAAGACAAAAAAGTAAAATGGGTGGCCGATATAAAAATCAAAAATATGTAACTAAAGAAATAGCTACAACTACTATTAAACAGAAAAAAGTAGAGAAAAAACGAAACTTGTCCGTCATCAACAAATTAAACGTACAATTTGATAGTGTAGCCCTCGAAATCGATGCGATAAAAATCGAAATGGACGAAGATTCTACAAATATTGAACAAAATGAAGAATATGCCATAACAGAGGATAATATCGAAGAAAATACATCAAACACGAATAAAAAACAAAAACAACCATCTAAAAAAGTTAAAAAATCACGAAAAACAAAAAAGAATGCTAAAAGTTTACTAAAAAGTAACGCAAAAGAAACAAATTCTACGGACGCAGATATTGAAAATCTATCAAACGTATTCAAAGTATCGCCTGAATTTGAAAAGGTTAAAATCAAAACTGAACCAGCGGATGATATAGACATCGAGGAACACACAATCAGCCCGAACAACCTTGAATCCGTAGTAACCGTAAAAGAAGAAGACTTCACACAATTCGAAAGAGACAACATGATAAAAACTGAACCAGACGATGAAGCAGAATATGACTTTTCCATCGATTACGCAGACTTAAAAGTAGAATATCGAGATGAATTGAACTCGTCTACGGAATTAGATTTTCCCGATTCACTCTACCCTTGTTCGAAGTGTGATCTTTTAATGTATTCCGTGAAGAATTACCTCGACCATCTGGTGACTAGGCATTCATTGCCGGAGGAAACGTGCCCGTGTTGTGGAGACAAGATTGAACGTACATCATCGTTCGTTGGACATTTCAATCGACATGTCAAGAATAGTTTTGTTAGAATAAGGTGCTTGCGGTCGGAGAATGTTACAAACGCTTTGTCGTCCTTTAAATGCAAACATAGGTAAGTTCCTTTTGCTTATTTGAGAGTTTTGTTAGATGAATTTCGCAAACGCATTATTCAGTTGCAGCGAATTTTAGACGTCATTTTGTGGCATTCACAAAAAAGAGGTATAAATATTACGTCCATGCAAAAAAGTGTCACGGTAATGTATTGTGTAACGTCTTGCGTCATGGTAACATGACCATGACGCGTCCGTTCCCATTAGGAAACAGAGTATTTAATAATAATATCATGACAAATAGAAGACTTTTATAAAAGACCTAGCGACCCGCTCCGGCTTCGCACGGCTATAATATGCATGTATTATACATATAAACCTTCTTGAATCACTCTATCTATTAAAAAAACTTACTTACTTACTCCGCTGGCTCAGCGACCCAAAGTGGATCTTGGCCTCCGAAACGAGAGTCTTCCATCGCTCCCTGTCCTGCGCTATTTCTTGCCAATTGTTGACTTGAAGTTCGCGCAGGTCAGCTTCCGCCTTGTCCTTCCAGCGATACCTGGGCCGCCCCACCGGCCTTCGACCGGTTGGGCAACGCACATATACTCTCTTAACACTGCGATCCTCTCCCATTCGCTCCAGGTGACCAAGCCAGCGAAGACGCTGCGCCTTGATCTCGCCGATGATATTCGGCTCCGCCACCAGTTCCTCGATTTCGGCATTTTTCTTAATCCTCCAAGATCCGTCTTCTCTCCTTCTCTCCTCCTCCTCCTCCCCAATATCTTTCGGAGGATTTTGCGCTCCGCCACTAGAAGTTTATTTTCTTCTTTGAGTGTCAGTGTCCAAGCCTCACATCCGTACATGAGTATTGGACGTATTATTGTCTTATATATACGGATTTTAGTACTCCTGCTGAGAAGCTTGGACACTAACACCTTGTGCAACGCCGCGCTGCATGTCAAGGTGCTCTGGATGCGAATGTCTATCTCCTCCTCCCGAGTGTTGGTATCTGTTATGGTGCAGCCCAGGTACCTAAATTTAGCCACTCCATCGTACGTCGTCTCTCCAACATGAAGGTCCTCTCGCTTAATGCGTGTGTTTTTATCGCAATAAAAATACACGCTATAAAAAAAAAAAAAAAAAAAAACTTCATCAAAATCCGTTGCGTAGTTTTAAAGATCTAAGCATACAAAGGACATAGGGATATAGGGACGGCGAAAAGTGACTTTATTTTATACTATGTAGTGATAAATAAAAAAAACAGCGCACTCCGGGAGTGCAGGCAGAAGTGAAAACAATAAACTTGTTATTTCTCATAGAATATTTCTTGCCAATCTATTAGCACTCACTTAAACAGATATAGTTTATTTTTTATTCGCTAGATACATTCGAATAGCGGTCTTTCTAGAAACTAAGTTTCTCAATTTGTGTAATAGATGGCAGTATAAGTTAAACAAAAAGACTAACACAAATAAAATCTCATCGGTCGCGTCAAATCTCATCTGTCGAGTCAAAATCTGTCGCGAGAACGGCTGAAAATGCTCACCCACAAAACTGTTTCTAATAATTAAGATATAGATATACTAGCGACCCGTCCCGGCTTCGCACGGCTATATTATGCATGTATTATACATATAAACCGTCCTCTTGAATCACTCTATCTATTAAAAAAAACTGCATCAAAATCCGTTGCGTAGTTTTAAAGATCTAAGCATACAAAAGACATAGGGATATAGGGACGGCGAAAAGTGACTTTATTTTATACTATGTAGTGATAAATTAAAAAAAAGGCCTATGTCTTTATTTTATACTATTATGTAGTGAAAATCTACGTTTAACATTACAGTTGCCGTGTCTGCCATGTAACAGTGAACAAGCACGAGTTCTTCAGCCACTGGGAGAAGCATGCGTACCATGACAACTTGAAGTTCGAGCCTCGAAGCGTCGAACCTACCACCATAGCAGCCAGTAACACTGAGAGGAAACTGCCACAGGATGTGTTGACCGCTACACTTAGTAAGTGGTTATGGTTACTCATTTGCTATGCTAACAGAATATCTTAATCTATTAGTATTTTATGCTTAGATATTTGTCTGTGGTCTGGTTGTTTCTATATATTATTCCCTGATAATGTGGCTTTCTATTGGTGAAAGAGTTTTTGAAATCGGTCCATAGTTTTGGAACTTTGGAAAAATATATTTTCGTTTATAATATTAGTATATTCAATAAAGAAAAGTATATAAGGTATATCTGTTGTCTAGCACCCATAACACAAGTGTAGTTACTTAGCTTGGGGCTAGATGGCGATGTGTGGAATGTCCTGCAATATTTATATTTATTTCGCCTTGTTTTTGGTCGACCTCTGCCTCTAGAATAAGTGTTACAAATTATTTGCTTATGTTTTTCCAGGTCAGCTTCTTTCGTCAGCGGACAGGAGAGAGTGCTGCGTTTGTGCAAGGAAGTTCACACGTAAAGCTGACACCAAGAGACACCTCATCGAACACTTGCTGGGAGATGCACATGTTAAACGGGAACATACCAAGTAAGTATATTTTAAACGGACATATTCGCGTTTTTATTTTTGTTTTAAGCCTGACGTTTCGGGAACTTTGCAGATCCCATTTGAACTCATACTTAAATAAGTTGCAAGTTATTTAAGTATGAGTTCAAATCGCGAAAACCTTACAAAATTACCTCCTCATTTTTGCACTTATACGTAGCGCAGCGAATGTTGACCTCTGATGGAAAGTAGAAGGGGTATGTGCAGAACTCAATTTTCATATAAATATCGAGTTCTGCGCATACACCTTCCACTTACCGCAGAGGTCACGATTCGCTGCACGAGGTATACTTGGTGCAAAAATGAGGTATTTCCTCCAATTTGCCATACTGTGTTTTTTTCCAGGAATTTATCTCTATCAGTAACACTATCGATTGGTATAAAAAAAAAACAAAAAGCCTTATAAAAAGACTTAAAATGAAATTAACTCATAGATAAATAAATATGTATTTTAAGGGGTTCCGTACCTCAAAAGGTAAAAAAAGGAACCCTTATAAGATGACTTTCTTGTCTGTATGTCTGTAACCACCGATTTTCTCAGGAACGGGTGGACCTTGACAGTTGAAATTCATACCAGGTACTGAGGTCTATAATAGTCCCTGTTAGGTGTATAAAAATCAAGGTCCTGAGTCAACACGATTAAAAGATGTGGGCAAATTTACATTTTTGCAAAAACTTGTAAGTATTTACCTGTTTAAGGGGGGTCCATACGCCAACGATCTTGGTACACAGGCTACTAAATAGTTACTACTGGCACCGGTCGCCTTCGTTGGTGACAATTGTTAATTGTTACGAGTGTGTTTTGTTTTTCTTAAAAGTGCTGAGATGGAATTGTAGGTGATATTTTTACCGACATTTTGGTGTGATTTTGAGCCAAAAATTTCCTATAGTTTTGAAGCTATCCTAAAATTAAGAATTAAAACTAGTCTAGCTTTGAAATGACAAGGGACTTTCGCCTCATTACCCCAAAATATCGGTCAAAATTTCACCTACAATTCCATCTCAACACTTTTGAGAAAAACAAAACACATTCGTAACAATCAACAATGTTAGTTGTAAACGACGGGTATTTCTGGGGCGTTGCGTTTGGCAACATAAATAGCCTTAATGGGTCTCTAAGTTGGTCTTTGCATTTTCTTCCCACAAGCATCACAGCTTATAATTGTACAATTAGTAGAAATAATGTAAAAATATCACCCTGTATATTATTATAATTTGTTGGTAGAAAGAATATAAAAATATCACCCTGTATATTATTATAATTTGTTGGTAGAAAGAATAGAAAAATATCACCCTGTAAGTATATTATTATAATTTGTTGGTAGAAATAATGTAAAAATATCACCCTGTATATTATATTTTGTCTGTTACAGGGCCCTTCGTTGTCAGCACTGTTACGAAGATTTCCACAAGCCGGAACATTATAAATTCCACATGAGGGACCATGGAGGTGAGCCATAGATAATCATATTTGAAGTGAAAACTTCTAATGAATTGATAGAATGCTTGCATTCACATAAAAGTGTCATGGTAATATTGTGTGACGTCATGCGTCATGGTAACATGACCATCACGCGTCCGTTTCCGTTAAGAAACTGTGTTTAATATTAATATCGCTCATCTGGGCTTGTGTTATGGTGACGAGTGATGAATATAAGACTTATATAAAGAAAAATAAAGTAGATAGATAAATTCTTTATTGTAAACACCATTTTCAAACAACATTAAATAAAAACAAATCTTAAGTCTAACCCCCGAATACTAAAAAGCTACTTAATCTTAAGTGGCGTTTAAATTGACGTTAAGTGTATGCTTTATATTGAAGCCTACACTTAAATTTCAATTTAAACGCCACTTAAGATTAAGTAGCCTTTCAGTATTCGGGGGTAAGTGTTACAAAGGGCGGCCTTATCGCTCAAAGTAAAGAAAAAAAAGGAAAAAAAATAAAAAAAAAATTTTTCATCGTTTTCTTATGACGTCATCACGTAAATTTATCGTCCGTAAACCGACTTTACAGACAACCATTTGTTTTTTCTTTTTTATGATCATCATTTCTCCATCTTCACAACTCTGAAGGCCAATTCTCGTAAATAACATAGTTTAAATTACATTTCAATATCATTCCGATTGCATTTCGATTGCAAAAGAGACCCTCAAAGTCAGTTCTTTTTTACAAATAGCTAACTTTGGGGGTATTTTGAGCTACTTTGAGGGTGTTATTTGTGATCGAAATGCAATCGAAATGATATTGAAATGTAATTTGAACAATGTTATTTACGAGAATTGGCCTTCAGATGTCCGCTTTTACTCGGAGGTTATGTCATAATCTTGAGAGAGTTCCATAGACGTCAGTCTTCAGCCCTTGTCTTGGGGAAAATATTGTCTAAAAATCCCGTGTCCAGTTCTCATTGGTGTTGATTCAGTATAATAACACACATATGTTTCCATATTCAGACAAATTGTAGCCAAACAAACATCCCCTAACTAAACTTTAGGGTTGCCATTTCAAAAATCTGCGAACCAGGACAATAAGCGTGAAAACTCCGGATTTCGGAGCTTAAACTCGGACAATCCCGAAAAAAAAACCAAACTTTTTACTACCTATATCAACTTTTTCAACTTCAACTTTTTTGTATGGCTGATTGCTGACATAAGAGCGCAATTCTGCCAATGTCAAGTGGGTCGAGGAGGAGCATTTTCATACAACTAATGTAAATCAAAAACCGGCGAAGTGCTAATCGGATTCGCTCACGAAGGGTTCCGTAACATTAATATATTCTGTTTTTTTAGTACCTTTTTGTTTTTATAGCGGCAACAGAAATACATCATCTGTGAAAGACAGACAGACGGACAGTTTTGACTTGAAAATTTTAGTGTAGCGAACGACACTGCCACTTAATTTTGGAACGAAAGTTCCTTATCGCGCGTTGCGAAAGGGGGCTAGACGGAAAAAATTAAGACCAAAAGTTGTAACGACACTTTTTGCACAGAAAGCAAGCCAGTTATTTTCGTTTCGTCTTTCTATTTCGCATTGAACAGTGTGGTGCCGCGACGATTATTTACAAAAAAATTCCTTCACTATCCGGGTGTCCCTTGACACCTCTTAAGTTTTTTTTTAGTTTCTCATGTCCCAGCAGCCGGGGTCTCATTTGTCCCGGTTTAACCCGGACTACAAATGAAACCCAGCCCGGACGGTCCCCGGACGGTCCCCGGACGCCCTCCACTCCTATTTATTACTGTATTACGCATATTTAGTATGATTATGGTCTGAGAATCGGCTACTATCTATTTTTTATTATGTTTCCTTTAGTTTTTTTTTTTTGTAAATGGCAAAACAACGTTTGCCGGGACAGCTAGTTTATTTTATATTTATTTCAGGTCTAACAACTTGTACTTGTATACGGGCTGTTTTCCGCGATTAGACCTCTTTTAATTGGGTCCTTTTTGCGTGAAGATGGAGTAGGCTTGCCCAGCACCTACTACCCTCTCAGCTTAGTCGACCATGTCCAGAGGAGAGAACTTGTCAATACTTCTGGAGCCAACTAAGCCGCGGGTTTCATCACGATGTTTTCCTTCACCGTAAGAGCAATGACAATTAGCGCACATAAATTTTTCTTAAGAAAAATACATTGGTGCACGGCCGGCCTGGATTCGAACCCACAACCTTCAGAATGAAAGTCGAGGTATCTACCACTAAGCCAACACCGCTCTTTCAGGTCTAACAATATACCGCTGCGAGCTCTGCCAGAAGACGTTCAGCGATTCCAGCAACTTCACCAAACATTCAAAAGTTCACAACGTTAAGGTTCTCATTTGTGATGTATGTAAGAAGAAATTCAATGCGAAAATCAGCTTAGAGAGGCACATTAAACAGGTAATAAATATATCTATACATATAAAATGCTTTGTCCTGACTGACTGACGGATCAACGCACAGCCTAAACCGCTGATCGTAGAGACCTGAAACATGGAGGGTGTGTTCTTTGTATGACGTAGGTATCCGATAAGAAAGGAATTTCCGAAATTGTAATCCTAAGGGGTCGAAAAAGGGGGGCAAATTTTATATGGAACAACGTGATTTCTTGATCCTTTTGCGACTTTTACGCAGACGAAATCGCGGGCAAAAGCTAGTCTATATATATAAAAATTAATGTCACTTTTCGTTGTAATTTTATAACTCAATAACGGGCTCACCTATCCAAACCAAATGTTAAGCTTTGTTCGAACTATTTAGTAGATGGTTTATGTGAAGTTTGCACAAAATCGGTCGAGCAGTTCTTCATTTATAACATTTTTTTAATATGGCAAAACAACGTTTGTCGGGACATCTACAGGATGTCCTGTATTAAATGGCCAAGCGGGCACCTACGGATAGAGGACACTGTGCCGGTTCAGAAAAATGGAAGTTATGTTCTATGAAAGTCTCTCGGTTTCCGAGATATCCACCATTTAAAAAAAAAATCACTCCCTTATGTTTTTTGATGCCAAAACTACCAATCTCTGATCAAACCAAAGTCTTTTGGATAGTATACCAGAATAAATGTGTTATCGAATGCAAACAATATTTTTTATGACACATTGAAAGTTTTTTTTAAAACTAAGATTTAACTCAAACTTCATGATATTTTAATCTTTCCCGGTGTAAAAAAATGAATGTTCACCCTAGTGGAAAATTTAAAAAAAAGTTGCCTATTTCATTGAGATTCTGAAATGGTAAAATATGTGGTATTGCCAGTATTTAATCACTCTATCCTCATACCGAATTTCATTAAAATCGGTCGAGATAGATAGATAGATAAACACTTTATTGCACCATAAACGAAAATTGATTACATAAAAATAAATAACACAAAATAAATTCTAACTTAAGTGAATATCTGCTAAAAGAAAATTACTATATAATAATACCTTACATTATGGCACAATGGGCGGCCTTATCGCTAAAAGCGATCTCTTCCAGGCAACCTTTGGATGGACAAGAATTAAAGAAGGGGTGGGTTGTTTGTAACGTGATAGAAATATATGGAGGAGAATAATAAATACCTACATATTAAAATAATAATTATATAAAATATAATATAATAAATATTGAAATACATAAATAATAAAATATATTAGCAATATTACATAAATTCGAGTACATTTAATGAAATTCGGTATGAGGATAGATTCTTTTACCCTTTTTTTTGTCAACAGGTACATATGCATCCAAAAGTCCACGTTTGCCAGCAATGCGATAAACAGTTCTACACTCCATCCGATCTCCATCGCCATACCAGATCACGGCACAGAAAATCTGTCACCTTTAAATGCCTCATATGCGAGACACATTTCAAATCTTTGAAACAAAAATGGGACCACGAATGGGCCATGCATAATGTAAGGAAATATCAAGCTGATTGTCCGATATGTAAAATGAGTTTCAGGAAGTTTTCCGACGTGAAATCCCACTGTCGTACGATGCATAACAGACATGTGTCGTTTAAGACGTTCTGTGGGGACAGTACGAGGTTTAAATTGAATGATTCCGATGAGATTTGTATGATATTTGAGAATTTTGAATGATCTAGCCACACTTTTTTCTTAAAATAACTTGGCTTCGTTCGAGTTGTGCATATTGCCAGTATCAAGTTATGTTTTTACATAAAATTATGGCCAGTTTTTTTTGCATAATTCAAGGAAATATCAACTACAGTACTAGGTTTAAATTGGATAATTCCGATGAGATTTGTATGATATTTGAGAATTTTGATTAAGAATGAAATTAGAATTTATTTTCTGAACACATAAAAAATAGACACAAAACAAGTAGTGCAGCGCCCAGAAAAAAAAGCTAGCCTCACTTTTTTCTTAAAATAACTTATGGCTTTATCCGAGTTGAGCATATTGCCAGTATCAAGTTATGTTTTTACATCAAATTATGGCTAAATTTTCAAAAATCAGTCACGAGTAAATAGGTATCATCTAGGTAAGGCGTGACGTCTTAGACCGCATCTTAACTTATCACACAGCGTTTTGTTTGCGCTGTGCGATTGCCAAGTCATAAATTTTATTTTAGAAATAAAGATGTCTAAATATATTGCTTTAATACTTTATTATTTTACATAAGAAATTGATGGAATTATGACATTTTTTGATGAAAAAACTGGTTGCCTGTAAAGTCGGTATACGGGCGAAAGTTTTACGTGACAACAACTGTGCTCGAGTGGAAGGGACGCGTGCCTTTCACTTTTTATGTCTGTCTCTCTCGCTCTTAGGCGGGCTAACCATGCCCGCGTGCCTCTCACTCGCTCTCATTGTGAGCGCATAACGTCAGCGGAGCGTAACGCAGTTTCTTGAAGTGTCACCCGGCAAACCAATTTATAAAACGTTGTCACGTCAAAAATAAATTGCAAAACAATGTTATGTATATGTTATTAATGTCAATCGCATAAATAGTTTGTAATTCTAGGCTTACGTTTTTTATTATAGGCGAAAGGAATTTTGCTTTTGGTTCCTATTTGTGCCTTAACCTTTTTATGTATATTTTAGTACTGGGAAAATGTACCTTTTTGCATGTTTTATTACACTTAAGCATGCATATTATTTTAAACATTTTTTTATATTTACAAAATTAATTAAGTTCTTTAGATCCTTGAATATAAAAAAAAATGTTGTTAGAGTGCGCGCTAGATATGTTTCCGCGCCATCAAAATTGGAACTAGTTGAAAATGTTCCGATCCGGAGCAGAAGCAATTTATGGGAACCCCTAACATATCCCCTTTCTAACACAAAAAGAATCGTCGCAATCGGTTGAACTGTCTTCGAATAATCTGTCGACATACATTAAAAAATTAAGAACCACCTCCTTTTTTGCAGTCTGTTTAAAATACAAAATCTTAAAGTGAGCTAGTGACGTCATCGATTGTTTTCCGAATAAATGAAGAAAACATTGAGAGAGAGGGTCTACAACAATAAAATAGAAACATCGCGGTCAAAAACATGACCCTCCTTTTGCCGTAGTCGGGTAAAAAAATTATTACGCGCATTACATTTATAAAAATGTGTTATAAAAATCGTTGGTGACACACAGACAGACAGATAGACAAGAAGGTGATCTTATTAGGGTTCCTTTTTTTACCTATTGAGGTACGGAACTCTAGAAAGCGAGGGAAAACCAAATAAACTTACTCTTCTACAGAAGTAATTGAATGAAAAAAAAACACGCTTTAATAAAAAATCCAACTAAAAAAATAGAAAATAAAATTTGATAAATTTGGATTATGAATATTGTAAATAGTAAGCGTGTTACATTGTGATGCTACACCTACATTATTTTTCTTTTGCAATCACAATGTAACACGCTTACTATTTACAATATTCATAATCCAAATTTATTAAATTTTATTTTCTATTTTTTTAGTTGGATTTTTTATTATAGCATGTTTTTTTAAGTTTTTTTAAACTTAATTTATTTTATACTTTTTGGTCTTTATTACCGAAATATGTTAGATCAGAATAGAATAGAATAGAATAGAATATCATTTATTGTTTTATCTGTGTACATAAAGGTCTTAAAAATAATAAAGTGCCAACAGATTACTCATTTCGAGCATACAATATTAAACATAGGTAGAACTTAAACTAAATTTGTAGGTAAGTACATACTTACTGTGTTTTTATTTTTCGTCATCTTCCAAAAATTCTGTTAAATTATAAAAAACTTTGGAAATCAACCAAGATTTTAGTTTTTTTTGGAAAAGGACACCATTTAGTTGTTTCAGATGCAACGGTAAATGATTTTAAATTTTTATAGCTGTATAGTATGAACTCTTATAAAATAAACCATTATTTACTTGTGGTATACAGATATTATATTTATGTTTATTTCTTTGACTTTCGGACCTAGTTGAAACAATGTTAAAAAAGTAACCTTGATTGTTTTTAACAAATAAACATATTTCCAAAATGTAAATGCTTGTCAAAGTAAGAAAATTTTCATTTTTGAAGACATGTCGTAGTGTATCAGTGTCTCTTAGATTATACATTATTCGCAAACATCTTTTTTGTAGTTTAAAGGTTGACTCTATTTCAACTGAATTACCCCAAAAGATAATTCCATAACTCAAATGAGGATAAACATACCCATAGTACGCGGTTTTTGCTACATTCCTAGAAGATATATTAACTATTACAGATAAGACCCTGGTTACCATTGTAAGACAAACTACTCGTCAAGACGATTCTAACGAGCCCAAACTCGATGGGGTTGTGTCGTTTCATTGCGAAGTTCCTATGACCACCTTCCAGTTCCATCATCAGACCCTGGTTACCATTGAAAGACAAACTACTCGTCAAGACGATTCTAACGAGCCCAAACTCGATAGGGTTTTGTCGTTTCATTGCGAAGTTCCTATGACCACCTTTCAGTTCCATCATCAGACCCTGGTTACCATTGAAAGCCAAACTACTCGTCAAGACGATTCTAACGAGCCCAAACTCGATAGGGTTTCATCGTTTCATTACAGAGTTCCTATGACCACCTTCCAGCTCCATCATCAGATCAGCACCATGTTACCATAATATTGCATTGTCATCGGTCTTTGTCAAGTGTGCAAAGTTTGAATTAAATCTGATCATTCTAAGTAGGGCAAAATCGTGCCCAAAGGAGTCGGTTACATACAAGCAAACATACAGGTGAAACTAATAAAAGTGTGTTAAAAAGCGACGAAAGCTCCACCGATTGCGTGCACACAAATCTAGCACGCACTCTAACTACCTATTCGTATACATTTTTTCATGTATATTTCTGGAAAATATTAAAAAAGGTGTAGATTTAAGTATTTGTTAGGAATAAGTTGTTTATTTAAACGTTTGAATTAGCTACATCCATTTTGATTTGACGGGATGTTTCATGACCTCAGTGCGGCTGAGTCCGTAGCCTACATTTTAAGGGTTCCGTACCTCAAAAAAAAGGAACCCTTTCTTGTCCGTCTGTCTGTTTGTAAAATATGGTTAAAATGTAATTGTAATATCTAAACTATATTTTTAAGACGACCTAAATGTTGACATTTTTTGTGTATTGATGTTAAAATTATGTTGTATAAATAAACTTTATTGTCTATAAAAGTTGTTTTTTTAGGGTTCCGTAGGGTAAAAACAATATTGCAGGACATTCCACACATCGCCATCTAGCCCCAAGTTAAGTAACTACACTTGTGTTATGGGTGCTAGACAACGAATATACTACTTATACAGGGTGAATTTTGTATGTGGGCCTTCAGGGCTATATCCTAAACTATGATAGATAGCGAAAAATACTGAAAGGAGTTGCGTACCCGATTTTGACAAAAACTAAAACTGCATCATTAGATTTTTGAAAAAGTCATTACCCTAGCCGGGAATCGAACCTGTTGATTTTGCAAAAAAATAATCACCCTATATTTTTTATACCAATCGATAGTGTTGCTAATAGAGATCAATTCCTGGAAACAAACATAGTATGGCAAAACAAAGGAAATGGCTGAATTTTGTAGTTTTCTGTCATTTTCATCTTTCTGTTTCTGGCAAAACAATAGTGAGAGACATAGAGGACAAGTGATATTATTCTAAATATTATAAAATAAGTTCTAAACGAAGTTCTTTACATAAAATTTGTAAAAACAGTTCATATTTTTAGTGCAGCAGTTTGTTACGTCATTGGCCATACCTCCTCACTGCATTTTTTTCAGTGATGGTTGTATGAAAATTACAAAAGATTACTAAAATAAGCTATTTCCTTTAATTTGCCAGACTATGTTTGTGTCCAGGAATTGATCTCTATTAGCAACACTATCGATTGGTACAAAAATATAGGATGATTATTATTTTGGAAAATGAACAGGTTCGATTCCCGGCTAGGGTAACGACTTTTTAAAAATCTAATGATGCAGTTTTAGTTTTTGTCAAAATCGGGCACGCAACTCCTTTCAGCTTTTTTCGCTATCTATCATTGTTTAGGATATAGCCCTGAAGGCCCACATAAAAAATTCACCCTGTATACTTTTCTATTTGTAAATATATACTTATAATACACTAGCTGACCCGTGCCCACTTCGTTGGGCATTTATTTTATTAATATTATTAAAAATTAAATTATCTATACTAATATTTAAAAAAATACATTTTGTAACTTAAATATAAAAGTTAGACATATGCTGTCGTTGACTTTTTTGTAGGCATTTTTAAGCTCCACATCTTTTCTATAGAACTCAAAAATATATCTTTCATAGTTAAGGCAGCGTTCGTAAGAAACGCTTTCATTCGACCGTTTTTTCTCTGATTCACTTTGCAAAACGGACTACCACGTAAAAGCCTTTTTATTTTTCGGTTTTTTATATAACCTATGACACTCAGCAATAATGTGGCTTACTATTGGTGAAAGAATTTTTAAAATCGGTTCAGTAGATCCCGAGACTACCCCTTACAATTTAACAAATATACAAACACACAAACTTTACTTCTTTATAATATTATTATTAGTATAGAAGTATAGATAGAAACAACCAGACCTCAGACAAATATCTAAGCATAATAGTCTGAGGCGGGAATCGAACCCGCAACCCTGTGTTTGGCAGTCCGGCATTGTGCCAACTGGGTCGTCAATCCTAAAGAAGTGAATCAAAATCCGTTGCGTAGTTTTAAAGATCTAAGCATACCTACATAGGGACAGACAGAAGGATGTGACTTTGTTTTTACCCGACTATGGCGAAGCCAAAAAGGAAGAGTTATGTTTTGTAGAATGTATTTGATTACGACAGTTCGATGGTAGTCGTACTTTACATAATCTATACTAATATTATAAAGCTGAAGAGTTTGTTTGTTTGTTTGTTTGAACGCGTTAATCTCAGGAACTGCTGGTTCGAATTGAAAAATTCTTTTTGTGTTGGATAGTCCATTTATCGAGGAAGGTTATAGGCTACTTTTTATCCCGATATTCCCACGGGATCGGGAGTTACGCGGGTGAAACCGCGGAGCGCAGCTAGTGTTTGGATAAAAATATCTTGCATCACTTTTTTTGCTTCTGACTGTACAGTATGGGTCATAAGTAGATGATCAGTTTGCTACAATAATACTATCAACAAGTATTGGACTTACGACCTTCTTCTAATAGACGTTACACACAAACTTAAATACTTGAATTAAAAGTACTCAGTGTGATTATTATTTCAACATGTTAGCTATGTGTTTAGTTGTGTGAGTGGTATAAGGGGCGCTACACCAACCGACGTGGGTTCGATCCACAGGTTACGTTGTTATAATGTTCAAAAAGTGCTGCACAGGATTGTAAACGGTGGGCAGAGACTTTTGATCGTGGATTGTACAATAGGTAAACTAGATTTTGATTATAAACCAATAAAGTGTTATGTTTTGCTCGAATTATTTTCAAATCGTAAAATTTTTAGGTTTGTAATAAACCTCCGTACATTTAGGATATTGCAATGCGTGCCGTATACCTTATATTTAGTTTTTCAATATATATTTTAAGTGTTTTTGGAAAATTAACTAATGTAGCCCAGAATTATCCTGGTAAGTAAATATACTGTCCTAAAATAAATATACTGTCCTAAATTATGTGGCCTATACATATAAAATTAAGATTTAATATACGTCAGCAACTTTAAGAGGAAAGGGTACCGGGCGCTCTCTCCATACAAACGTAGTCGACTGTTTCCTCCCTGGATAATGACAATAGAGCAAATATTTCTGTTGCATCACTATCACTACATAGTATAAAACAAAGTCGCTTTCTCTGTCCCTATTCCTTATGTATGCATAAATCTTTAAAACTACGCAACGGATTTTGATGCGGTTTTTTTAATAGATAGAGTGATTCAAGAGGAAGGTTAATACATGCATAATATAGCCGTGCGAAGCCGGGGCGGGTCGCTAGTAAAATTTATAACTGCCATGACCATGTCCCTATCGACAAAAATATTAATGCGGGCTATGGAGAGAGCTATGCTCGGAGTGTCTCTACATGATAGAATCCGAAATATGGAAATCCGTAGAAGAACCAAAGTCACCGACATAGCTCTCAGGATTGGTAAGCTGGGGATGGGCAGGGCATATAGCTCGCAGAACTGACAACCGCTGGGGAGTAAAGGTTCTCGAGTGGC
Organism: Idaea aversata; assembly: GCA_907269075.1. NCBI lineage: Eukaryota > Metazoa > Arthropoda > Insecta > Lepidoptera > Geometridae > Idaea > Idaea aversata. The sequence continues at coordinate 3,187,336 of OU026083.1, forward strand.
GGCCGCGATGCAACGCGAAACGGAGTGTTGGGAGACCAGCTGCCCGGTGGACCGACGCTATTGTGGCGGTCGCGGGTAGTCGGTGGATGGAGGCGGCTCAGGACCGTTGTTTCTGGCGATGGGGGAGGCCTGTGTCCAGCAGTGGATGTGTATGGGCTGATATGATGATGATTAAGGGGGGTCCATACGCCAACGACCTTGGTACACAGCCTACTAAATTGTCTGTATTGGCACCGGTCGCCTTCGTTGGTGAAAATTGTTGATTGTTACGAATGTGTTTTGTTTTTCTCAAAGTTCTGAGATGGAATTGTAGGTGAAATTTTTACCGATATTATGGGGTACTTACCTACAATAAAATTCCATTTCAGAACTTTGAGAAAAACAAAACACATTCGTTACAATCAACACTGTTAGTTGTAAGCGACGGGTATTTCTGGCGCGTTGCGTTTGGCTGCATAAGCAGCCTTAATGAAAATATTTACATGATCAATTTTCTAAATATTTTCTTCTTTCTTTTGTAGCAATATCGACGGATACCTATATGATATGGCCGAATGCAACTGTACCATTCTATGTGAACCCGGATCATTTTGGTGAGTCCATCATTCTACTTATTTAACGAGTTGTTTTCTGCAACCAACGTCTTTTGTTGGGTCCTTTTTGCGTGATGATTGAGTAGGCTTGCCCAGCACCTACCTATACTACCCTCTCAGCTTAATAGACCGTGTCCAGAGGAACGAACTTGTCAACAGTGGCGTAGCATGGATCACTGTTGCCCGGGGCGGAGTTATAATATTCCGCCCTTTTGACGTCATCAACATATGTTATCAATTTGGCGCCTTATTGACAACATAAAAATAATAATGTTATCAATGTGGCGCCCTTTTGACGTCATAAACATAATAATGTTATCAATTTGCATGGCTTAATATTATTTTGTCAATTTGGCACCCTTTTGACGTCATAAAATAATAATGATATTAATTTGGCGCCCTATTGACAACATAAAAACAATAATGTTGGTGTTTATGAGAAAAAAAAACGTAACGATATGAAAGAATTGAGCGAAAAATATGTACCTATTTAAAAACCATGTAAGGATGCGGGGCGACTCGTGATTTAAATAAATAATAAATAAATATTGCAGGACATTCCACACATCGCCATCTAGCCCTAAGCTAAGTAACTAGACTTGTGTTATGGGTGCTAGACAACGGATATACTACATATATACTTTTCTTTTGTAAATACATAGAAACAACCAGACCACAGACAAATATCTAAGCATAAATACTTGTCTGAGGCGGGAATCGAACCCGCAACCCTGTGTTAGGCAGTCGGGCAACAACTGTATTGGGCGGGAGAGGCAATTCAATATGTGTAAGTGGGTAGGAGCTAATTTGTTGAAAAAAGAAATTGTCTGACTGACCAGTGATCACACAAAATATTTTTTCCCCAATTTTCTACGCTACGCTACTGCTTGTCAATACTCAACAACTTAGCCGCGGGTTTCATCACGATGTTGTACTTATTTAAGGGCTGTTTTCCGTAACTGGACCTCTTTACTTGGATCCTTTTTGCGAGAGATTCAACTTGTCAGGGGGAGAAGCAGTCCAGTGCCTAGATATACTAAAGTTTAGGCTATCGGGCATGTGATGTAGTGTTTGTGTCTATACAATAGATATACTCGTAATACATTGTCTCATGTACACCAATAGAGGGCGTAGCTGTCAACCAAGTCAGTCTGGCGTTAGACGCTGTGCGGGTTGGACGTGCGCCTGCGCTCGGAGCCAGTGTTACTTAGCTATAGTTAGTTAGTTCCCTTTGATACATGTGTGATTATGCGATTGCCATGCCAAAACTGGAGTTATGGTGACCTAATCACAGACGCCCATCGACTTTAAACCTTAGTGAATCGAGGACATAGAAATACATGTTCGTGTGAACGAACATGTATTTCTATGTCGAAATGATCGAGGCACAGCTCTTTCATTTCTTCAATTAACTCTTTCTTCAACTTCAACTTTTTTGTATGGCTGATTGCTGACATTAGAACGCAATTCTGCCAATGTCAAGTGAGTCGAGGAAAAAACTATAACATTTGTAATTTCCGGTTCCTTTTGTAAATATTCGTTTCCCTAATTTTCCAAAAAATACAACCAAAATAACTACGCAAACACCATAAAACATCAAACTAAATTCAAGCCATATTAAAATCACCATGATGATTAGAAAACTGCTCAAGACCTCAAGACAGCCTAAAATATTCGGTCACAGAGCTGACCGGATAAATACGGATTTAAGATAATACATGACTCTGACAAAAAAAAAAAAAAAAAACTATAACATTTGCTGAGGTCGACCCATTTGGGCAGCACATGGTTTCTAAAATATTCTTAAGTTTATTGTGTTTTTTGCTTATTTCTTCGTTGTATAAGTTACCTATTTCTTTGTGTGTGTTTTTCTTTCTTTCTAATATTTATTGATTTGTGCCAGATCACGAGCAATCGCTAAACATTCTGACGGCACTCTCGATGTTTGCGTTCAAGACCTGCCTGAAGTTTGCTCCAGTGATGGCGTTACCGTCCTCGAATGAACACGTCATGGTATTCGTCAACCCGACCGGCGTGAGGCGATGCGTGTTTGATACGCGGGGACACTCCTTCCTTGGGCCTCATGTAAGTTTGAAACAACAATAATAACTACTAACAGCGCTATGCGGTTTCACCCGCGTAACTCCAGATCCCGTGGGAATATCGGGGTAAAAGCAGCCTATGTTATTTCTAATGAATCAATGTATCCTCATACCAAGTTTAATCAAAATCTGTTCAGTACTTGACGACCCAGTTGGCACAATGGTCACCATACCGGACTGCCAATCATAGGGTTCGTTTCCCGCCTCAGACAAGTATTTATGCTTAGTTATTTGTCTGTGGTCTGGTCGTTTCTTTGTAATAGTATGTAATAGAAGTATGTAAGTATATATTTACAAAAGAAAAGTATATAAGTAGTATATCCGTTGTCTAGCACCTATAACACAAGTCAAGTTACATAGCTTGGGGCTAGATGGCGATGTGTAGAATGTCCTGCAATATTTATTTATTTACTTTCGGGGCCTATCCGTTACAAACAAAAAAAATCTAGTAAAGTAGTCACGGCTTGACAAACTGCTTGAAAGACTTTCAGCCTAATTTCTCAAAATCGGGTCATAATTTGATGCAAAATATTACTTGATACGGGCTATATGCACAAGCCGTGTGAACCTATAATTGATTAAAAAAAAATAATTAATGGTTGTCTGTAAAGTCCGTAGACAGAGAATAAATATAGACTCGCTGCTAAAATAATAATAATTACTAGAGTGAGAAGAATTGAACGTTTAATGAGTAAGTGGGAGCAAGGCAAAGTATAATTTGCGTATCGGTTTTTTTAGTTTGCCACCAATGTCGTTGGTGGCAAACAAGCGTTTGGTGTCTATTAAAGTTTTGTTTTCTTATCCTGTAGACTATAATTTGTGTTACTTGTGACTTATAAGATACTAGCTGCCCTACGCGGTTTCACCCGCGTAACTCCCGATCCCGTGGGAATATCGGGATAAATTAAGATGCAAGCTATCCTATCTTTCAAGTTGGATCGAACTGCACATGGTGTGCGAATTTTATTATAATCGGTTAAGTGGTTTAGGAGTCCATTGAGGACAAACATTGTGACACGAGATTTATATATATGAATTAAAAGGCTCCTCTCCAATAAAACCACCAGGATGTCAGCAATTACTATTTATATTCACTTTCAACATTATGATTATGAACACAACCATCTCCTATGACGTGTATTAAGAAGATTAAAAATGAGTACTAATTGGTGTGCACTTGTGCAGTGATGGTTAATTACTGTTTAGTGGCAATTTGACAACTATGTACTTATAGGTTATGTTATAGGTAGGTATGTTGAATATTCGCTGTCTCACACTATACGCTGGTAGCTTGTCCACATGCTTGTCTATATTTATTCTCTGTCTACGGTAAAGTCGGTTTTAGGACGATAATTTTACGTGATAACGTCTTATGAAAACATTGATGGTAACCATAGCAACGGTGTTAGCTGCTGAACTCCACCTAAACGGCTAAATCGATTTGTATCAAATTTTTTGTGTAGGTATATTCGTTAGGTCTGAGAATCGAACAACATTATAGTTTTTGAAGGGAAAACTTCTTTTACCGCGGTACGCATATTTTTAGATGAGATAAAATCTCCGAGCTCGCGACACCGTTACGAGACGCAGCTACAGTGTGTGCATATATGCATGTACCTACATACAAGTTGTTTAGTAAATAAGTTTTTAATTTTAAAGTTTTTAAGCTATTGCATAGCTTTTATCGCGGGCTTTGAGCGCGGCGACCGAATCAAGAAATTCCGTAACGAAAGTAAAACCTAACACTCCTCACTCCGCCTACCATGTAGCTCGGGCGAGCGTTCGCTATGCAATAGCTTTACCGCGGCAGTCCCCGAGTGCCACACGCTTTTTTTATAAGTTTTCACTTCCGTCGGCACTGCCGGAGTGCAACCGATTTTTTTTCTTTTTTTTCCTTTTATATCACTACAAAGTATAAAATAAAGTCACTTTTCGCCGTCCCTATATCCCTATGTCCCTTTGTATGCTTAGATCTTTAAAACTATGCAACGGATTTTGATGCGGTTTTTTTTTAAAGATAGAGTGGTTCAAGAGGAAGGTTTATATGTATAATACATGCATAATACAGCCGAACGGAGCCGGGGCGGGTCGCTATTTCATAATAAAACATTAAGTAGATATTTGTTACCCTTTTTCCACAGCTGGTGACCCTAGGGTACGACTGCCTAAAAACACCACATTTAGAAATGATTATAATGAAATCACTCGGGTTCCCATTCGAGCACAATCGAAAAGACAGAGATCACCACGTTGAGGTTATGCTCGAAAATGTTGAACCAGGTAAGTCTAGAAAACATGTTCCGTCCATACCGATTTAGGTTTAGGTTTAAAGATCTTTATTTCTCCAAGATTATACATTAATCACTTATGAGAAACAACAAAAATTATTCGTAAGTAATATTTTGTACGAGCATACAAAAGTAAAAATATTAAAAAAAAGTAAAAAATATAGGGTAGTTAGATAAATTACGAGTGAGGTTTGCCCAACATAACATGTTTTAATTGTAGCGGCGCTAGTGTCTTCACAAATACATTAAATAAATTTAGTTCCTCAAAATACCGACTGCACTGACAATTGTGGTCATAATATGAACAATATGATTCCGTTGTCACACTGGGTGCATTTTTATAAGTTGATAATTGATGACATTACATTTTGTTATCCTAATTTAGTTATGTTATTAATTATTTTTATTCGATTTATATAAATTAAACCTTGGTAAGTATACTTATATTACGTAAGTTATCATTATACATATATTTATTTGATTGCTTAAATAATATTTAGGTATTAAGTAAAATGTGACTTTTTAATTTAAATTTAAACTGCTTTTGTGTTTTGCATTCTTTAGATTCATTTAAATATTCAATCGACTTGTAACTATAATAATCGTAAGTATGTGTCGGATTATATTCAGACATCAGAAGTAAAAACCGAGTTAGATCCAATATTATTAATTACACAATTAAGGAATCAGAAGCTAAACCTACTAAATGAAGGAAGCACAAATAACGGGTAACAAGATAAAAAGGTTCCAACATTAACCACCGACGTGGACGGTGAAGGGAACCACATTTCACCTTTTATTATTAACAAAAAAATATATTTAGAAATCAATTAATAATTAATCAGAATAACACATAAATAAAGGAAGTGACTATAGAGTAGCGACAGTCAGTCACAACAGGCAACGATCCGTAAAGGTCCGTTGGCCAGGACGCAATCGTGAGAAATGCGTGCTGGTCCAACTTTGCAGCCCGTTTTATAGCAATTTCGAAGTGGGACGCCCACGCCCCTCCTTTAGGCGTTAACGCTTGGCACTAGTAACGCCATCTGTTGGTTGCCTGTCGTAACTGACTGCCGCAACCTCATATTGGCACATGAGTATGTGATATTGATGCTGCCGCCGTCATATGTTATATCTATCGATGAAATCGAGATCGACGTATAGGTATTAAGTAGCAAGCTGCACCCTTGGAATGTGGGTAGCAAAACTTCATCTACCAAAATGTGTCGAAGATGGCGGGTAAACTTGAAAAGACTTTCATTACTACCGCCAAAACCTGGCGATGAATGCGACGCAAGCCCACAGTCGCCAGTTGCGAACAGACCGCTGTTTGAGACTGTATCGTGACGATCGCTGTGCCAACAATTTCTTGTGTACTTATTTTCTCGAAGAACTAGTGACTTTTGTGCAGCTCCAAGTGTTCTCCTTGGACTAGTGAATCCGTCAGCGCTGATCCGGAAAGGTGGATGGTCATCGAGACTCAAGGGAAGTTTTATACTTGCTGCTTTTTATCCCGTACGAGAACTCGTATTTCATCGGCAGATTACCTTCCATGGTCTGATCCTAATGTAGCTGGAAGCCACCAATCGTATCTCTAATTCCTGAGTGTGGTGCATATGCTACACTGAGTGTTACAAAGGGCGACCTTACCGCTTAAATCGACCTCTTTCTCTCTCAAGGAAAAAGGTACGGGCTTTTGTTCCGTAACTAGAACTCTTTAGTTGGGAACTTTTTGCTTGAGGATAGAGTAGGTAGGTACACTATGCCCAGAACCCTGCCAGAATCTATATACTATCCTCTCAGCTTAGTCGACCTTGTCCAGAGGCGAGAACTTGTCAATACTTCTGAAGCCAACTAAGCCGCGGGTTTCATCACAATGTTTTCCTTCACCGTAAGAGCAATGTCAATTAGCGCACAAAAGAAAAATCTATTGGTGTACCGCATTTGAAGCCACGATCATCGGAAATAAAGTCGAGGTATCTACCACTAGGCAAACACCGCTCCCTAAAAGTATACCCACTTAAAAAAAAAATTATCACTTAAGGTTGTCTGGAAGAATCGCTTTTAGCGATAAGGCCGCCCATTGTGCCATATTGTTTGTTTATTATTGTTTTTATAGCAGGAGTTTTTGTTAGAATTAAGGTTTTATGTGGTACAATGAAGAGTTTATATATCTATCTATCTTAATCGAAAGTTTGTAAAATTCTTTTTGTACAAGAAGCCACAAGAAACTTATGGATTTTATTTTTCAATAAGTTTCTTCACGAAGTTCAGGATTGCGATATTTTGGGGTTATTCCTGTCTGTACGAATCCTGTGTCCAAATGAACAAGAGAAATTTAATGATGGGGTCTAAATTGACCGCATTCGAATGGTACCGGAGTCGTCGCACAATGAGCTTTTTCAGGAGAAAGGATCTAAAAAAAAATTTGATTTATTGCAGGCACACATGACCCATTACAATTTTAAATTAAAAAGATAAAAGTTACAAATGAACTGACCCAATTTTAAAAGTAAAACAAGCGCCTGCGATACAATGCTCTTTGACTCTTAACTAAACGATTTTTAAACAATTATTTTTATAAGATAAAATATTTTACAAGCAATTATGGTAGATACGTAATTATCATTTGATAGCATTAACTAAACACTGATAAACAAATATTCATGATAATAAATTATATTTATTTACATTGATTCTGGAATCATACAGTACGCCATTTGGTGTCGCTAAAGAAAGTCTGTTCGACGAGCATAAATTTATATTTTTCTTTTTTGGTTTCGTACTTTCTACGCATAAAGTTCCTGTGATGAACAAAGTGAAGTGATTCATAAAATGGCTACAAAAAATCAAGAATTCAAACTTTACGACAATATTTTTATAGAAACTAACTTATCTTCAGACGATTATGACGCTGTTATATTGATTTTGTATCCTGTTGAACTAAATGTGCCTAATCCGAGACAAATTGGTAGTTTCCTAGACAGGATTAGTAAGGTAGATAAGCACATACATAAAGCAGCAACAGTTTGGAATTGTGATTACGTATCTGGGGGAAGACTTGTTCTCTCTCCAACAGGTAAAATTACACCGTACCATGATGCTAAAGTTGTCAAAGATGCTGCCTACAAAGGCATGACAAGAGCGCTTGAAGCCGGAGCTAAAAAGCCTTTATTAGTCGTTCAAAATACCGTAGCCTTTCCAGATGGCCAATTAGTAGCTATATTGGGAGCTTTCGAGGCATTATACGTACCTCTACAAAAGAGGGAACGTGAGGACACGAAGAATTTCATTAGAATCGGTTTCCATGCCCATGAAAAACGTTCAGAAGAATTCGAAAAAGTTGTCAGGAATGCTATAGCTTTGGAGAAAGCAAGGATCTTCACGAGGGATATAGGCGGTGGTGATCCAGAAAGAATGGCACCTCAGAAAATTGTTGAATATGTAAAAGAATCATTCCAAGGTGATAGTAATATATCTATTAATGTCATTGATGATGATGCAGTAATTGCTAAGGATTATCCGCTTTTGGCTGCAGTTGCTAGAGCTTCAAATCCAATACGTCACAGACCAAGAGTAGTAGAAATAGAATATAAACCTTCAGATAACGCTAGAGTGACAGAAACTTTATTCGTAGTAGGTAAAGGAGTGACCTATGACACTGGAGGCGCCGATATTAAAATCACAGGCAAGATGGCTGGCATGTCACGGGACAAATGCGGTGCTGCAGCAGTTGCTGGCTTTCTTAAAGCCTGTTCAATACTCAAACCACCTCATTTGAAAGTAGTTGGAGTTTTATGTCTTTGCAGAAACAGTATCGGATCGAATTCTTACGTTGCTGATGAGTTACTTCTGTCCAAAAGTGGGAAGACTGTTCGGGTCACTAATACGGATGCAGAAGGCAGACTTGCGATGGCTGACGCTTTATTCAAAGCAGGCCAAACAGCTGTTAATGAACTAAACCCGCATATTTATACCATAGCAACTTTAACTGGACATGCAAGAGCATGCTACGGGAATTTTACCGCTGCCTTAGACAATCATAGCGCGAAAGCTACTAACCATTCAAGCAGGCTACAATTCAGTGGTTCAAGATTCGGTGAAGGAATAGAAGTATCAGTTTTAAGACCAGAAGATTTCAGTGTAAATAATGGCAAGGCTAAGGGTGATGACTTGGTACAAATAGATATGGACGCAAAATATCGTAACCATCAACTTGCGGCTGGATTTCTTATTAAAGTAGGAGGGTTAGAAGATAAGAATGTCAAATATACTCATCTAGACATAGCAGGGGCTGCTGGCATGCCTCCGGAAGAACCTACAGCGAACCCTGTACTTTCATTGTGTCACATTCATAAAGTTTTAATATAAGATGATTTAATATTACGGAATCTGTTCGTTCTTTGTCGATCGTTCTAAGATTAATTCTCTGTACATAATTTGATGTACCTACCTAGCAAACATTTTTTTGTATAAAAGAGTGTACAAGTCTTAATGATTAGTTTATAGCTTGTTTTTGGTGAAGGAGATTTTTAATTTAATTATTATGTTAAGCTTCTACTTACTTGTATTTTGCTGTTGTGCAATGTTGTTATCTAAATCATTTTTATCTTTTAAATAAATATGTACCCACGTACTCTGATAATAATTTGTTTTTCTTTATTCACTTGTGTTACGTAGGCAATTATATTTTTTATGTCAAGATCTTTATTTTTGTTTAATCTAATCTGCCAATGACCGTAATTTCTTCAAGGACAAAATTGTTTTTAATAACATTTCTTCAGCTTCGTATCCATTTCTTACTCCTATCACTATGACGTTCTGATCTTGAAGGAAGGATATTAATATTAATAAAGTTATTTATATAAATTACAACTAACATTGTTGATTGTAAAGAATGTGTTTTGTTCAGTGGTTTTGTTTTTCTCAAAAGTGCTGAGATGGAATTAATGTAGGTGAGATCTTTACCGATATTTTGGGGCTATTTGAGACGAAAATTCCTTGTCATTTCAAAGTTATACTAGTTTGGAATTTTTATTTTAGGATTGCTTTAAAACTATATGGAATTTTTGGCTTAAAGTCACACCAAAATTTCAGTAAAAATCGCACCTACAATTCAGCACTTTTGAGAAAAACAAAACACATTCGTAACAATTAACAATGTTCACCAACGAAGGCAACCGGTGCCGGTAGTAACTATTTAGTAGCCTGTGTAGCAAGGTCGTTGGCGTATGGGCCTTAAGATTGCTCGTTACTGAGTGTGAATAGTACCTACACTAGTATGGATTATTTTAACTACTCTAGTGTCCCACTGCTGGGCAATGTTCTCCCTTATCTCTTGCCATTGGTCGTGGTTCTGAGCAACTTCTGGCCTAGCTAGCTCGAAGCTCGAAGTCGTTTGCCAATGCTTCCATGTGGTGTTGAGTTTATAGCTGTTTTATTCAGCTCGTTCATTCTAGATAATTGACTCGGTTGTGTTGATAGCATCTCTACAAAAATTACAATATTTTTGCTAAGACGTCGCATTTACACAGGATGTGCTATCCCTGACATCACCTCAGGCTCTGCAGTCATTATTTGAAGTTATCTTCACTTTTAAAAACGAGTGGCTAACTCTCTAGTATGTTTTTTTTATTCTAAGACTGATTCCAACTCCCAGGTGCCACGGAACTGTTCACACAAGACGTCAGTGAGCCCGTAGAAATGAGGACGTTACCTTATGACATTAATAGCGTTATGCATTTTGGGAACAGAGAATTCAGTAAAAATGGACATCGGACTATAATTTTTACGGTGAGATTGATATATTATTATACGGGTTTATTGGTTACTGTACTAGCAAGCCGTTGAGGGCTACTTCTGTGCACCTTAACGATCAACTTTTGTTCTACGACTTTTGGAAATTCATTATAAGAAATTCCAAACAAAAATAATAAATTAAATCCAGCAGTTCAAATAATACTCAACTCGACATAGGCTACAGAATCAATCATAGTACGTAACGCGCGCCGCAAGTTCGCGCTCTTTGCCGCATAGACATAGAAAATGGCCAAACAGCAGCTCCGGAGTTCCGGACCGGATCTTAAATTTTTTAGGCGGGACAAAAACTGAAAATTGCCGGCCCCCAAAGGTTCTCAATTCGTTGCGGATTTTTTTTTTCTTTATCATTTTCATAACCTCAGCTATCAGAAGGCCAATTCTCGTAAATAACAATGTTTAAATTACATTTCAATATCATCGATTGCATTTCGATTGCAAAAGATACCTTCAAAGTCAGTTTTTTTTTACAAAAAGCTAACTTTGAGGGTGTTTTTAGCTACTTTGAGGGTATTATTTGTGATCGAAATGCAATCGAAATGATATTGAAATGTAATTTAAACAATGTTATTTACGAGAATTGGCCTTCTGATGTCTAGTAATTGATTGACGCAGAGGCGTCTCTGAACTTATACTTTGAAAATTTGGGCCGTTCCCGCCCCCTTTTATTTGTATCCCAGGGCCCTCGATACGCTATTATACGTGGGTACATACGCAGCACTATAGGTAAAGCTGCCTCTGGATTGACATTTGGACATAGGCCTTCCGGATATGATGCATCCATTTGTGAATTTGGCCGCCCTCTGTACTTGCCGCCCGGTGCACAGACCCCCTCCTAGATCCGGGGCTGCCAGGCAGTACTAGAAACACTTAAATATTTTTTTTCGGATAGGTTCTGCTTTTGACAAACGCCGTAGAACAAAAACTTAAGCTTATAAGGTTGATGTGGAACCAAAAGCATCAGCCACAAATATCAAAAACAATTTATGTGCAGGAGATATTAAGGGCACACAATTTACGATTTAATATATGAACAGACTTCCTAAACATCTTCCTTATTTTCCTATTCCAATATTCAAATCCTTCCCGCGCAAGCCACTGCAATAAACGTCATTGACGGCATCACGCGAGCGACACTAGCTCCGCGTTTGGAGAAAACAGGGAGATTGGAAAAAAAAATGAAATGCAACGCGCGCGTGCGTGCTTTTATAAAGATTATATTGTGAAATATTGTGAAAACATAAGTTTAAAATGCAACGTGCGCGTGCGTGCTTTTATGAAGATCATATTGTGAAAATTAGGACAAAACTACCAAAATACAGTCCAAGAGTAGGTAACCTTGGGGTGAATGCGTGCAGTTGAAATTATACAGGAAAAGTATTTTTGTAGTGCACATTTTTTTTCTGCTGAATATATGTCGGCAGTGGAGTACATTTATGCAAAAAAAGAAAGAAAAAAAAACCAAAACTTAATGTGAAAAACTTCCAGCAATTTCTAAATTATTGGGTATCTCAGTATTGATACACACAGTGACACGTAGGTTGTATTATTTACTCATGTGACGTAGGTACCTACCTTCATTTAGAGCGCGCTATTAAACTCGCTGGCGCTAGTATTGTGTCCATGGACTTCGTCGTTTTGTTAGAAACACTTAAATGGTTATAGCTCTGAGAGTTTTTGAGTTAGCTCCAAAATAAAAAAAACAATATTTTTTATTTTAATGTGCTTAAAACATACCGAAATTTGTGCACTACATAAATACTTTTCCTGTATATCTTGGTGAACTTGAAGAAAATCAGTGTCGCGGCGGCGGGCGCACCGTAGTGAGTGGCTTTTCCTTTTCCTGTTTTCATCTCCTAGGGGTCTGTTCAAGGTACTTAAAGTCAACACAATTTATATTAGTATCCTCTAGTATTTGAATTAATCACTACATAGTTTAAAATAAAGTCACTTTTCGCCGTCCCTATTTCCCTTTGTATGCTTAGATCTTTAAAACTACGCAACGGATTTTGATGCGGTTTTTTTAAACCGCATCAAAAGGAAGGTTTATATGTATAATACATGCATAATATAGCCGTGCGAAGCCGGAGCGGGACGCTAGTTCATAATAATTGCATCAATACTTAACAATAAAACATTGCGATTATGACATGACGGGTTACCTAATTCATATGGGTTCTCAGAATCAAGAAGTTTAAATGATTTCTTGGAACCATTCCTAAACAATTGAAATATGCAGTTTTTGTATCCTTTGACACTAGATAGATAACACTTGAAAAATTTAGCCTAACGATATCTTTTAAGTATTGCTAAATACATAAAACATACAATGCCAGAATTAAATTTCAGAAATAAGGTTCTAGTTACTTAATTTTAGGATCCAAATGTCCAGCAAAATCGTGTCGGTTTAACAGAGAACGACATTAAAAAGTTTGACATAGTCTACGGCGCTGAATGTCTAAAACGTGATAGACAAGAGAAAATAGATCTTTGCCAGTCCTACCCCGGTGTTGCAAGACGGAAACGAGATACAAATCAAAAAGATGAAGAAGAAGAAGATGACATGGAAATTGTTACTAAAAGTCTAAGAGTTAATCCACTTATAACACCACCGCCGCAACAACTTTCAAACGACGACGCCATTAACAAATCATTGAAAGAACTGGGCATTGAGGAACAAGTACAAGGCATTGTAGAAAGCGTATACAAAGTATCTGAATCGGCTTTGTCTAAAGCCAGAACTAAATACTGCAAAGTCGAAGAAAAAGCAAATGTCAGAAGTCACGACGATGCAGAGACAAACACAGATATATTAGGCATTATTAATTTAATCTCAGACTATGCTAAAGGCATGGTAGATAAAGCACTTACAAATTTAACTGAATTCTGCGAAGGATCTGAATCTATGGTGGTTTATATGCGCGCTAGATGTGATTGGATGCCTTATGATCCCAGATGTAGGGGTAATTACAAATCCACCAAAAATGGGCCTATGCGATACTCAACCAAACACAGACCTATCATCCCACAATCAACAATGCATGGCGATAGATTTAAAAAGCACAATAAGTATGTTGGCATGGCATTAAGAAGTGGAAATAACACTGAAGACGAAGAAAATAAACAAGAAAACGTAGAAACAAAAGCTGAAGAATCTCCGACGACGGAAAAAATGATTGCAGAAAAAAGTATTCTTAGATTTGGTGCTACAGGACCTCCGTCAAACAGGAAATCCCTTGATAGACATAGGTAAGGGTATTCATTTCCAAATAAATTGTTTTTCGTAATATTACGTCTTTATTTGTCAGCCTATTTTATTATAAACATAGGTATTGCTTCGAATCGTTTAAATTTTGTGGTAAATAACAGAAAAAATATCAAATGGACAAAAATGAATATTATGCCAAACTAATAGGTCAGGTCAATCGAATAATAAGTCAAAAGAACAAAGTAGATTAACTATAAATCTGTAGGAAAAGCAGTTATAATTGACAAAGACGAAAAGGTAAGTAATAAATAGACAGAATTGAGTGAGAAACTTTTGTTCTAGGCCATCTGACGACAATGTTAAAGACGTTTGGTAGGTATTATTGAAAAATACCTTTTAGCGCGGTAAGCTTACATAATTAAATCTATAAGAAAAGGGAGATTTACCCATTTAGTCAATGAATCCACAGAGAAATGTAAAAAGTACAAAACGTTTTTGAACCCATTGAAAATACTCGAAAATGACTCAACCGATTTAGATATTTTTCTGTGCTTTAGTGGGTGGAGCTGATAGATGGTGTTCCAGGACTTCTGTTGGGTGAACCAGTATATCTTTAAATATATATTATTATACTTAATCTTCACTACATAGTATAAAATAAAGTCACTTTTCGCCGTCCCTATATCCCTATGTCCTTATGTCCCTATGTATGCTTAAATCTTTAAAACTACGCAACGGATTTCGATGCGGTTTTTTTAAATAGATAGACTGATTAAAGAGGAAGGTTTATATGTATAATACATGCATAGTCGTGCGAAGCCGGGACGGGTCGCTAGTATTATAAAAAGGAAAGATTTAATTGTTTGCATTGAATAGGCTACGAAACTACGGGACCGATTTTGATAAAACTTGGTATGAGGATACACTGATTTATTGACAGTAACATAGCCTACTTTTTATCCCGATAATCCCACGGGATCGGGAGTTACGTGGTTTAAACCACAAGGTGATGCTAGTTATAATATACCTATAATTTGATAGGGACATTTTGCGAAAAGGTTTTAATAATGTTTTGTAAGAGACTTTACGAAAGACACATTTGGAAATGTAATTTTACCTACTACAACATTTTTTATTTTGAATACACTTTTTCTTTTCGTATTTACACTCATACCTTTAAAACGATATTTGTCTGAGATTTTCTTTTCAGGAGTGTCATCAAAAGTGGCTTTCATAGAGAACCTGATACCATAGTAGTTTCATCAGAAAATTTACACCTTAAAAGACCTAAACCCAATAAACGAAATCTCAAAAGCAATATTAGAAAAGAAGTTAATGTTCCTAAAAAAACGAATGTAGAAATAAATCTCAAACCAAAACTTACACTTCAAAACTTTGAATCCGATAACGAAGAAAATTTGCCACAAAAAGATGAAGTATCAAAGTCAGAAGAAGATTTGGTTCCAAAAAAGGAAGTGAAAATCAAAAACTACGCGCAAGTATCGCCCACCCTACAGAACCAAAATAATAGATTCAAAATTAAAAATTCACAAGACAGTGGCGAAAGACAAAATAAACGTGTTATAAAAAAACAAAAAAACAAAGGCAGCTCTGTTCATTTTGATTCGAAAGAAAGAGGCAAAATAAAGGTAAAAAAATATAAAGATGCAGATGATGATGAACCCAAAAGGGTTCAAGAGAAAGTACAAGAGAATGATTCTAGTGGAGAAAAATATAAAGTAAAGAAGCTGAAAAAGAAACAGATAAAGATTAAGAAAAATGATGACGACAATGTTGATATTAATAGGTAAGTTTGAAAATTCTTGTGATCCCATAAGTAGAGACATTAGATGGCGTAGCAACACCTATACCACCCTCTCAACTTAGTCGACCATATCCAGAAGAAATAACTCGTGATACATTTGAAGACAACTAAGCCGCGGGTTTCATCACGATGTTTTTCTTTACCGTAAGAGCAATGTCAATGAGGGCACATAAAATCGTAAGATTGGTGCATGTCCGGCCAGGATTTGAACCCGCTACTTTCGTATAAAAGTCGAGGTATTTACCACTAGGCCAACATCGCATCACTACATAGTATAAAACAAAGTAGCTTTCTCTGTCCCTATATCCCTTTGTATGCTTAAATCTTTAAAACTACGCAACGGATTTTGATGCGGTTTTTTTTTAATAGATAGAGGGATTCAAGAGGAAGGTTTATAATTATGTATAATACATGCATAATATAGCCGTGCGAAGCTGGAACGGGTCGCTAGTAAGAGATATACGTATTACTTAGTGAATGCGTAATTGCGTATGGCTCCACTAACCCACTGAAGACATGGGTACTTTTGAAAGTCCTCGTAGCCCTACTAGTAGAGAACAACAGCGGTGTCATCAGCCTGTAGGAGAAAGTTTATATTTTTAGGGTTCCGTTCACAAAGAGTAAAAACGGTACCCTATTACTAAGACTCCGCTGTCCATCTGTCTGTCACCAGGCTGTATCTCATGAACCGTGAGAGCTAGACACTTGAAATTTTAACAGATTATGTAGTATTTCTAAAAACAAAAAAAAATTTTTACGGGACTCCCGTACAACACGGTACAAAACCCTTCGTGCGCGAGCCCGACTCGCACTTGGCCATTTTTAGGATTCCGTACTTACCTCAAAAGGTAAAAAAAGTACCTAACCCTTAATATTATGAGATCACTTTCTTGTTTCTATATTTGCTGTTATATTGTAACTCCATTGTAAAATAGCTTCTAACTTACAACTGAGTTGTTAACTGGTTCATCCAATCTGTAGGCCTATTCTCTATCCAGTGGCTAACTCGGTGGACATCAATTTGATATGCACTTTGCCGTACATTGCTGCTATGACGTAACGTGGTAATCACTATCATTTTAGGAAAACAGCAATGTACCTACTGCAAAGTGCATATCAAATTGATGTCCACCGAGTTAGCCACTGGATAGAGAATAGGCCTTCAGTGCCTCGATTGTGATTAACTGCGCGATTGCCATACTAAAACTGGAGTTATCGCACCCTAATTACACGTGCGACTCTAATGATCTATCCGTGTAAGGAACAGCTGATTTTCTGGTAACAAATAGTAGATTATGCATCGAGGGCATAAAGCGATGTCTTATGTTGTGGGTGGCATATTGAACCCCGAGTGTTACGAGGGAGTGAATCGAGGCTTCTTCCTTTGCTCCCAAACTACGGCCCATTTTTACCAATTCTTTAGACATTCTAGAAAAATCGAGAGTCGAAAGCTCTCGATCTTTCCAAAATACATAATAAAATCCAACTAAGTATTCTATTTTGTAGTGAATGACCTACATAAATCACCTATCGTTAAGATGACAAAACATATTCCCGACTATTCTAATTAGGGTCGTAAAACGAACAAATTACTTGTAAGAGTAACAAATAAAACGTTAGATCAATAGTTCAAAAGAGCTGCATGCAAAAAAACGTCTGTCTTTCTGCAAACCCGTAAATCAAATTAAAGGTCCATATTCTAATAAGGGTAAAAAAAAACAAACAAATGACTTGTAAGAGTAACAAATAAAACGTTAGATCAATAGTTCAAAAGAGCTGCATGCAAAAAATGGTATGTCTTTCGCGAACGTTCTGAAAGGGTGCAATCTGCACCTTTGGGCGACATGCAGGTAGTTTTAATACCATCGTTCTTTTGTCTCCAACAAAACTAGAATCTAGAAAGATCGAGAATCGACAGCTTCGAGAGCTTACAACAAAAGGGTCATTTTCCGATTACTTATTCTAACTGGCGCCAATAATTAAGAATGGCGTCCATAAAAATATTCTAATTTAAAAAAATAATCAAATGACTTGTAAAAGTAACAAACAAAATTAAACATGAAAATCGGTTCAAGAACAACGAAGTGCCCGAAGTTGCATAATAAAATATAGGTAGGTACGGTCGGCTGCACAATTGCAGACCAACCGTAGAGCTCCAAAACGGCTTTTATAAGAATGTTTTCAACACAAGCAAGATTCTAGGCACATGCTTTAGTTGAAGTTTAAAGTCTTCTAACTCATCAATTTATCAAACAAAAGTTCAATTCAATTTCAATTCTTGATTAATGGCGATTCTGCCCACATTGCGTTGCAATTCCGCCAATGTCCAGTGAATAAAGAAATTAACGAAGGAGATTGGCCGGTTACAAGGAGATTGATATTAGAATGAAAACATTCCAATAATAGTAATTTTCGAACTCTACCGGGGTGTTGCAATCATGCAGCCGACTGTACAATAAAATTTGAGAACCTCCCTCTTTTTTATTGTCGGTTAATATAGAGTTCGGTTTCTAACTGGGTAATTTTTATGAAAACCTACATTTGGCGACCTGTTAGGTACTTCAACATCAACTTAAATATACAAATTACAGAAAAAAAACCCAGTCAAGTGTGAGTCGGACTCGCGCACAAAGGGTTCCGTAAAATTATATTCAGTTTTTCATCTGTGAAAATTTCAACTGTCTAGCTATCACGGTTCATGAGATACAGCCTGGTGACAGACAGACAGATGGACAGTGGAGTCTTAGTAAAAGGGTTCCGTATTTATCCTTTGGGTACGAAATCCAAAAACTAAATCTAAATAGGTGCAGCCTTGTTGGAGATAAATGGAAAAATTTAATGCACAAACACACTCTCACCCTAAATGCATATACTTACCGTCCTTCGTTCCGTAGCGGGTAATAAATTAACTTGTTTTCCAGAGATAAAAAGAAACTAAAAGAGAAGAGAACAGAACTGTCCGTACCTCAAACAATAACTCTTACGAAACAAAATAAAGAGTTTTATAAAGATAGAAAATGGCCGGGCGGTCTTGTTAGATACGTTATAAAAACTGGACTCGGGTGTAAGTATAGATTATCACCCGCGTAACTTCTGATCCCGTGGGAATATCAGAATAAAAAGTATGTTATTCGAAATGAATTAATGTATCCTCATACCAAGTTTTATCAAAATCGGTTCAGTAGTTTCGGAGCCGATTCAATTCAAAAAAATAATTAATTATTTCTTCTAAATATCTTATACATATCACTACATAGTATAAAACAAAGTCGCTTTCTCTGTCCCTATATCCCTAAGTATGCTTAAATCATGAAAACTACGCAACGGATTTAGATGCGGTTTTTTTTTAATAGATAAAGTGATTCAAGAGAAAGGTTTATATGTATAATACATACATAACATAGCCGTGCGAAGCCGGGACGGGTCGCTAGATATATTATAAACTAGCTGCGCCCCGCGGTTTCACCCGCGTAATAATTTTCTACGCAATTTTCTTAATTTTTCTCGCCGTAAAAACCATCTTTGAACTTCAACGAACATTTAAAAAAAAGAATTGGCCAAATTGGTCCAGGCGTTGTTGAGTTATGCGCTTACCAACACATTTTGCGATTCATTTTTATTTATAAGAAGATTACGTGTCACGTTGTTTGTGCGCGATGGACTCCTAAACTACTTAACCGATTTTAATCTTTGCACACCGTGTGCAGTTTGATCCAACTTAAAAGATAGGATAGCTTACATCTTAAATTATCCCGATATTCCCACGGGATTGGGAGTTACGCGGGTGAAACCGCGGAGCGCAGCTAGTTAGTTTATAAAAACCTTTTTTAAGATGACGAAAACGACGTCCGTCAACGTTTAGAAGAAGTAAATAGAATCCTCAAAGAGCGCACCTGTGTCCGACTTAAAGAAATTACTGAAGCGCAATCGGAAAATGTTGAAGATTTTCTACTTATTGACGACTCTCCGGACTACGTTACTGGCCGAGTTGGAGGAAAACAGGTAAGTAGGTCATTATGGCATTATATGCAATACAGTGCGATGCCTATTCGTAGGGGAAAGCAAAATATGTAATCTTATTCCATACTGCCATAACCGAAGTTTTTTTAGCATTAGCGCATTTTAGCAAAAACTATTTGATTTTACCTCTGCGTATAATATTTATGGCTAAATTGGTAAGTACCTATTTAAAAAAGCAAGTTTTCTAAAAAAAAAGTAGGTCACGTGGTATTATTATTTAGGTATGTAATAAATAGCCTGCGTCTAAAGCTCCACTTTATCACGAAACAATGATTATTTGTCGATATTAAATTAATATTTCAAACAATTAAATAATTATTACAAATTTACTCAATTTTCCAACCAATTTCGTATTTCGCTAATAAATATTTTTGTTTACATCGAATCACATGACGAGAAGCCATCTTTGTTTTCATGTTCACGTGACGTGTGAGCAGGTTAGCGATAGTCGTTTATAGCGTAGTGCGTGAAGGATAGATGTAGTATGACGTCAATGGGCGGGGTATTGACCGAGGGCTTTGGGGTGGCCAGGTGAAGAAAAATCTACCAATTGTAAGGATTTTAGGAAGTTTGGATTTTACTACTGCCGTTTTTTTCTTCGAAAACGGCGATTATTGATTAGTTTATTTTATGAACGACATAGGTAGGAACATATGTAAGTACTATAATTTTAGTATATTGATGTGAAACATCTATAGCCGCACGTAAAATCGATTTCTGGCGTGGCGACGCATGCCGCGCACGCTATATGATGGTATATATATACAGTCTATATGCAGTTTTTTTATAAATAACTTGTGGCCAGTATTACGGTATAATTTTGACTGATTTCATAACCTATTCATTTTTTTTTATCAAATAAAGTTTTCGAGATTGAATATTATTATTATGTACGTAAATTATAGTTCCTTGCAAATCTTATTATTGTGTTATGTACATTTTATTAGTAGCCTGTCCTGTAGTAAAAAAATAAACACTCACTTATTGTCAAGTTCCATTAAAAAATGTAAAATATTTTAAAAGAATTAACCTTCAAAATATATAATGGACTATTCAAGGTTTTTGCTTTACTTACCTGGCCACCCAGATCCAGAAAAGTCTATTAGCATCAACCTCTGATTGGTCGGAACGTTCTGGATCTTGAAACTTCTCGAATCCCATTGGGTGAAGGGTATAAAAGCATGGCCGCGGGCGGGAACCGTTCATTTGTTTGAAACTTTGAGGACAAGCAACATGGCGGCAATCGGTATAGACTTGGGTACAACGTGCGTGTGCGTGGCTTTTTGGAGAAACGGCATTGTAGAAGTGATTGCAAATGAACAAGGTGACAGAACTACCCCATCTGTCGTTGCTTTCACGGAATCAGAACGTTTAATTGGCGAATCGGCGAGAAATCAAGCTTGTTTGAATCCAAGGAACACTATCTTCGGAACTAAACGCTTAATTGGTCGACGGTATGACGATATCGGTCTTCAAATGGATCTGCGTCACTTTCCGTACAAAATCATACAAGAAAATGGTAAGCCTGTTATATTAGTCGAGTATAAAGGTGAGAAAAAACAGTTTGCTCCAGAGGAAATAAGTGCAATGCTACTTTTCAGGATGAAGGAGATTGCTGAGGCTTACTTGGGGATGAAGGTGGAAGCTGCCGTTATAACAGTGCCAGCATACTTCAATGATGCTCAACGCCACGCTACAAAAGTCGCAGGCATCGTAGCCGGGTTGAAAGTCCTGAGGATTACCAACGAACCGACTGCCGCCGCTCTGTCCTATGGTCTGGACAAAAATTTGGACAGTAATGTCCTAATTTACGACCTTGGTGGCGGGACTTTTGACGTCTCTGTGCTGAGTGTCGGTGACTCAATCTATGAAGTTAAATCTACAACTGGAAACACTCGTTTGGGAGGAGAAGATTTTGACAACAGAATGGTTGCGTTTTTCATTGAAGACTTCAAAAAGCGATACCATATGGACATCACTGCAAACCCTAGATCTTTGAGGCGATTGAAAGCAGCATCTGAACGAGCTAAGCAATTTTTGACGTCAGCTTCCGAAGCAGTCGTCAGCGTTGATTCCCTTTTTAGCGGCCTAGATTATTCTGGGACGATTTCCAGAGCTTTATTCGAAGAATTGTGCTCGGATTTGTTCAAAGACACATTGAAATATGTCCAGCAGGTGCTATTAGATGCTAAATTACACAAATCAGCGATAAATCACGTAGTGCTCGTCGGAGGCAGTACAAGAATCCCGAAAGTAAAAAGTATGCTTCAAGATTTCTTCGGGAATGTTCCTGTGATTGCTTCAATAAACCCTGACGAAGCTGTAGCCAGCGGTGCAGCGATTCAAGCAGCTGTATTATTTGGAGAAAAACATGGAAACATCGAAAATCTCTTACTTATCGACGTGGTGCCATTATCTTTAGGCGTAGAAACTTCTAGAGGCGTTATGTTGAAAATTATTGATCGTAACACAGCCATACCTTGCTCCAGGACCAAAGATTTGACAACGCTGGAAGATAATCAAAGCAGTATGACCATTGAAATCTTCGAAGGCGAACGAAGTCTGACCAAAGACAATAATTTACTTGGAGTTTTCGATCTGAATGGTATACCACCAGCTCCGAGAGGTGTCGCAAAAGTTGACATCACTTTCGAAGTTGATTTCAACGGGATTTTAAGCGTGACCGCTCAAGATCGAATTACAGGAAATTCTGAAAGAATAACTATAAGACACGAGCATAGATTGAAACCTAATGATATTGGACGAATGCTAGCTGAAGCTAACATATTTAGTAGTGAAGATAGAGAGAACAGACTACGTTTAGAAGCAAGGAATCAACTAGAAGGCTACGTATACGGCGTTAAGCATGCCATGAATACAAGATCTCAAATCCTCAGTCCTAAAGAGACAGACTTCATTCTCGAACAATGTGACCAAGCGATGCAATGGCTAGATAATAATGGTGACCAATCACGAGAAGTTTTAGAAAGCAAAATGAACGATTTGATGAAAAAGTGGTCGACCATTCTGAAGAAGATTTACAAGCCGAGAAATCAAGCAAAAAGAGCCAGAACAGAGAATTACAATGCAGATATAGAAGAAATAGAGCCATCCATAATAGAAGAAATATTTTCAAGATTGTAAACACTAGAACCGTTTGGAATATTCCATTCCATTGGCTTCGAAATTTACCAGAAAATAGAAACCAAATTTCGAAAGCGGAACTGGAAAATTGACTCCCTCGACATCGGAATCAAAATGATCGTGTGCCACACCAAAAAGCTACTCCTGTTTTAAATTCTTATTTAATTCGGTGAAGCCATTTGACAACTAATATTAGTTACCTTTTTAATTGAAACATTTTTACAGTATTAAGATACTTGCCTAAACGACTGCCAATTATTGCTAAACATTTTAGTTTGTAAGTTCTTTGCCTACTATTTTTTAGATTCATTTTTCGTAAGATTGTGTGTTAAGTAGATTTAAGTCGTACGGTGCATACTGGGACGGAATGGCAGAAGATTTTGCTACCGGTCAGAGTAGACTAGCCACTGACATTCTGGCCGCCTAAAAAGACATCTAGTGAAGACTTTGAGTACTTCAAAGTCTTCACTCTTCAAGTCTTCAGTCTTTATGTCTTTTATGACGATGCGCGGGCGCACTCGTGGTGTGCAATTGTGCATGTATGTACTACCTATCCCCGTTTGCACGTCATTTTCTTCATTTTTAGAGTTCCGTCAGTACCTCAAAAGGTAAAAACGGAATCACTCTCTTGTTCGTCTGTTTAGTTGTGTGCTTATTAGATTTAATTTTTAAGTAAGAATTTTTACTAAAAATTTAGTTTTGAAGCTTTCTATTTTTCGATTGATTTTTCGTATGATTGTGTGCTCAATAGATTTAATTATCTGTAAGCGAATAACTTTGAATTTCAAAGTTTATTTTTGTAATAAATCTGTAAAACCTTTCGGTCGTTTAATTTTTAACTTTTTTATTTATTATTTTATTTTATTTATTAGTTACCAGTTTATTATTAGTCCCAGTGGTTTTTTTAAAACTATCGATTACTCCGGTACAACGTTGCAATCAGCCAAGCAAATCGATAAAAAGGGCTATTAAAAATCGGTTTCACTCGTTCGGTTCTCTACTGTGAGTGATAAACTGCGATTGAACTCAATGTTTAGTTGTGATTTTGGCTGCTCTATGTGGAGTGCTCATTAATCAACTAAAAAAACCGGCTAAGTGTGAGTCGGACTCGCGCACGAAGGGTTCCACATACCATATTGTATGGATGGACGTGTCACTTAATTTTTATTTATGTTTTTAGTATTTGTTGTTAGAGCGGCAACAGAAATACATAATCTGTGAAACTTTCAACTGTCTAGCTATCACGGTACATGAGATACAGCCTGGTGACAGGCAGACAGTGCAGTCTTAATAATAGAGTTCCGTACCCAAAGGGGAAAAAACGGGACCTTAAAAACTAGCAGTTCTGTGGATTGTAAACCTTGCGAGAACAGACTTTGATGAGTTTTGTGATGAGAAGGTATTAAGTGCTCCATCAATCCCGACTAGTAGTTAAAGGGACAGTGTAGTCTTAGTAATAGGGTCCCGTTTTTAGCCTTTGAATACGGAACCATAAAAACAAATCTTTTAACAAAACTTCATCCCACACTTAAAATAAAATCATTTTTGACGAGATAACATCTAATTGATGGATTCACACAAAAGTGTCATGTTCCGGTAACATACGTCACGCGTCTGGTGTTTGTTTAATAATAATATCGCTTATCTGGGCTTGTGTTATGGTGACGAGTGACGAATATAAGACTTATGCATATATTATATACTAGCGACCCGCCCCGGCTTCGCACGGCTATACTAAGCATGTATTATACATATAAACCTTCCTCTTGAATCACTCTATCTATTAAAAAAAACCGCATCAAAATCCGTTGCGTAGTTTTAAAGATTTAAGCATACCTACATAGGGATATAGGGACAGAGAAAGCGACTTTGTTTTATACTATGCAGTGATACAAAGGAAAAAAAAGGAATAACAAAAAAACTCAATTTTGCATCGTTTTCTTTATGACGTTATCACGTAAAATTATCGTCCGTAAACCGACAACCATTTGTTTTTTCCCCAGAATTTCGGCAGCGTCGAACTGCTAGAAGGCGGACAGCACCGTCAACATACAGCTATGATGGTGATGGCCATGCTCGGCTTCTACTTCGAAGTCTCGAGACACGATAGAGACTCGTATATTAGAGTCCATATGAGGCATGTCAGAGCTGGTTGGTATTTCATTATGTGTAAGTGTGTAAGTGATTCCCAAAGCAGCAGTAAGACTCGCGTTAGGGTTAGTAACGAATCCGCAATGATCGCCTTGCTCCGTAAAGACCAATGAGTGGCGATTTTGGGGGAGACCGTCACTCATAGCAATGAGCCAGAGATGGCGGCGGCGCGGGCGTGTGTTCTGCGTCGCCTCTCGACGGATTTATTCCCGCTTTTCGGGTTTTTCAGTAGGAAGAGCAAGGCTGGCTCGAAGTTGGGTCCCAACGGACAAGTCGCCGATGGACGTTATTAGGTACGTTAAATTATCGTCCGTAAACATACTTTACAAACAACCATTTTTTTTTTATAAACATATATGGGAGATAGTTATCGGTTTCCTTCATTCTTTCTTTGTCTTACGGTTTTTCGTAATGCGTTAAATATTTTGTCGGTTAAGTCCCTTCGGCAACCCGCGATAAGGAACTTAGTTCTAACAAATCATAGTTTAGGGACCCACACATCAGTTCTTAACTTTGTTTGACGGCCGCTGTGGCGCTTCCGACGAAAACCCGCCTACAACGCAGAAGGTTCTGGGTTCGATTCCCGTCTCAAACAAACATTTATGTACAGATATTTATTTCTGGTCTGAGTATTTCTATACCTACTAATATTATAAAGAGGAAAGTTTTTTATTTTTTCGTTTGTAACGAATAGGCTTCGAAACTACTGGGCGGATTTTTATGACACTTGGTGTGAGGATACATTGATTCATCGACAGTAACATAGGGTACTTTTTATCCCGATATTCTTACGGGATCGGGAGTTACGCGGGTGAAACCGCGGAGCGCTGCTAGTTAAGTATTTACAAAAAAAGCATTTATGTATCATATCTGTCATAACACAAGTATAGTTACTTAGCTTGGGGCTAGATGGCGATGCGTGGAATGTCCTGCAATATTTATTTATGTTTTTAACTTTAATTACCCCTAAGACTTTCAATAACTCAAAATACGTTTAATTTATTTAACTAATCCACAGATAAACTTCATCACTTCGAAAAAATACGTGCAGACGCAACTTTAGATGTCCCCTATGATTATGAAAGCGCAACGCATCCTGCCTGGCAGTTCTGGAGGCAGTATGGGAGGAGTGGAATCTCTACTGTTGCTACTTACAAAGAAAAGGTAAAAAAAACCGGCAAAGTGCGAGCCGGACTCGCGCCTGAAGGGTTCCGTACTATTTTGTATGGGCGCTTTATGAAAAAACTTGCGACCCGTCCCGGCTTCGCACGGCTATATTATGCATGTATCACTATCACTACATAGTATAAAACAAAGTCGCTTTCTCTGTTCCTATGTCCCTTTGTACGCTTAAATCTTTAAAACTACGCAACGAATTTTGATGCGGTTTTTTCAATAGATAGAGTGATTCAAGAGGAACGTTTATATGTATAATACATGCATAATATAGCCGTGCGAAGCCTGGGCGGGTCGCTAGTTATACATATAAACCTTCCTCTTGAATCACTCTATTATTAAAAAAAAAAAATAGTCGGACGACAAATAGTCGTCCGACATTTGTCGTCCAACAAATTGTCGTCCGACATTTGTCGTCCGTCAATAGTCGTCCGACAAATAGTTGTCCGTCAATAGTCGTCCGACATTTGTCGTCCGTCAATAGTCGTCCGACAAATAGTCGTCCGACATTTGTCGTCCGACATTTGTCGTCCGTCAATAGTCGTCCGTTAAAAAATACCATATGTACGTCTTAATACACTCACAGCCAAATTCAAAACAGTAGGCCCAGGCATACATTTTCGCCGCGCCGTAGAGAGGGGATAGCTGTCTACTCTCCATCCGTCTTACGCTTTTTCGATCAGGTCACGTGTCCTGACGCGAGTTTAAGATTTTATACCCATTACAGAAAAAGTGCTCAACGCCGCTAAAGAAGTTTTCACTTCAAAAACCGCATCAAAATCTGTTGCGTAGTTTTAAATATTTAAGCAGGGGATTTATTAATTTAGGGATATAGAGAAAGCGACTTTGTTTCAATACTATATATAGTGATGATCAGAGTGAAATTTTAAGATATGCGCGCATATGTAATTCAAAAGTCACAGGTTGAAGCTGCGTAACACAAAAGTAACAGGTTTAAACTGCCCGCAAAATAAATATCAGACGGACAGACACAGGAAAGTATAACTTCTCCCGCGCATACATTAGCACCTATTATTTTTCTGCTTTTAGTATTTGTTATAGCGGCGACAGAAAAAAGTACCTAGTAGGTACCTACATCATCATCTGTGAAAATTTCAACTGTCTAACTAACACGGTTCATGAGATACAGCCATGGTGACAGACAGACGGATAGTGGAGTCTTAGTAATAGGGTATCGTTTTTACTTTTTGGGTACGGTACCCTAAAAACTAGCAGTTCTGCGAACAGTAAACCTAAAGTACTAATCTGTGGTAAACCTCGCGAGAACAAGCTTTGAGGAGTTTTTCTGTCTCGTACCTACGTCTTAAGCTGGGAACATATTATCGGACGCGGCTTACGGATGCGTCCGACAGCCGCGACTAATAGCCATCTGTGTAATTGAAATGTATGTAACTGTGCACACTATCAGACGTAAGTCGCTGACGTAACCTTGAGCGTTCGGACGTCCGCGGACGTCCTCGAGCGATCTGGGCCGCTGGATGCCAAACGACCCTGCACACTTATCAGACGCGGCAGTCGGACGCGTCCGCGGACGTGTTCGAGCAATGTGTCCCCAGCTTTACGCATTTTGCCAATGTCATGTAGTAGGTACCTACTTATGATTTCTTCTCAAGTTGTTTTTTTGGTTCATCTTTTGCCGCGAATCAGCTAAGCTTTAGGTAATCTAAATCTGTCTTATAATAGTTTTGAGAAAAGCAGATAGGTATTAAAATAATATACAGCCTCTTTTTGAAGGTCAAAAATAGGTGAATTTACCGCCCTTCCACGTCTAATAAGTCTGTTTCCAGGCTGATATCAAGATTAAAATCTTAGTACCTACTTTAAATTATTTTAAAATTCCACAGGATCCCGACGGTAAATTGATGAAATTATTAGGACAAAATGAGAATCTGTTATCCGAAACGGACATTTTGAAAATAAACAGCATTTACGGTGTCCGTTGTTTCTTAAGAACACGACAGAAAGGTGTAAAACAACAAGAAAAACAGCCGAGAAATGGAGAAACATCATAAAAAAAAACAGTACGCTCCTGTGACTGAATAAAGTTTGATGTCGTAACGTTAAAAAAATCGTTTCGATAAAAAAAATAAAGTTTTTTTTAATGTGGTGGCATAGAATCAATTTTACATGTCCAAAGATCTAAAATATTATTTCTATTACTTTCTACATAAATTGAGTCTACATAGATTTATTGTTTGTGAGATATATAAATAACGTAGGTAGTCTAGTAGGACGATCATTAGCAACGGCATATAAAGAAAATCTTAAAAATATTTTGTAGGTACCTTATTTTATTGCGTCATCTAAATTACTCTTTTGGGTAACATCATTAATCATTTCATCAAAAGTTTCATGTTTTGTGAGACTAATATCGCTTTTACTAATAATATCATAGATATGAATGTCTTCTGTGTATTTCCGTTGCCTTATAACGCATTTTCCTGCGTAAATCATAACGCTTACCGCTGAAAAAAATTGGAAATTATTTTAATAAACTGGTAACATTGGTTTTATTTAACGATCTACGGATAGTTAATTAAAGTTTAACTAAAAATAAACGCAAAACAAGCAAATGCAGTACGTAAAAACTCACCAGGCCGTTCTACAGTAGTAAAAGTTAATCTTTCTATTTTATGTTCTTCTTTCCAATGGAAAAACATTTTCTTTATAACCGCCATAACTAGAGCTATCAAAAATATACTTAATCCAAATAAAATAGTGTACAAAGCCATTTATTAAAGAAAAACTCAATAAAAACATCATTCCAAAAAACACACAACTTGGCTGAATGTACATGACATCTTGTGTCAAGTTAAAAGAAAAACTTTTTTCACCAACCTATTTTTGAACGAAAACTTAAAGAACCTGTTTTGAAAATTTAAAAAGTTGATGGTGGCGCGAAATACGCTTTGCAAAATCGAGATTTTATATTACGATTTTATTATTTTAATTACTAATTTAATAAGTGGATCGTTCTTATTGTGAATTAATAACAGGATGTTAGAAGAATGAGTTTCGAAGATTACGGTGAGTGCTTTTTTGTAAAATTAGATTGCTAATAACCTTTATTTTAAACCTACTAATATTATTTTAGACTACCTTATTATTTTACATATCTAAACTTACTACTTAGGTACAGCATTTTCGGTCTAGTTATTTAGTAACATCACATGAGTAAATTCATGTGGTAACTGTTTTTAAGCTGTTTTTAAGTAGGTCTAGAAAAAAAAACCATTTGTCTGTAAAGTTTTTTACGTTTAAGTTTACAGACAAATAATCGTCCGTAAACCGACTCTACAGACAAATGGTTTCTTTTTCTAGACCTACTTAAAAAAACATACAGCACTATTATGTTACCACGAGAATTTACTCATGTGATGTTGTTTAAAAGTATAAATGTATAAAAGTATCGCAAACGTTAATGAAAATACGTTGCTAGGTTACCTACCATGTCAACAGAATGTGATTTTTTTTTGTGAGTGATACCTAAGTGTTTATCAATTTATAAGACGGTACCTATCACGTCAAACAAAAATTGATCCTTAAAATTAAACTAGCGACCCGCCCCGGCTTCGCACGGCTATATTATGCATGTATTATACATATAAACCTTCCTCTTGAATCACTCTAACTATTAAAAAAAATCGCATCATAATCCGTTGCGTAGTTTTAAAGATCTAAGCATACAAAGGGACATAGGGATATAGGGACGGCGAAAAGTGACTTTATTATAAACTATGTAGTGATAAGTAGGTAAGTACCTACCTACCTACCCATTTAACATAGGTTTATTATATGTCATCTCACTGGCTATAAGCCCAATAATGGTCAAAATCAATAACCTCTATGTCAGTTACCAAGAGTTGAACTGATACATTTTGACAGTTCTAGGGAAGACTAGCACCCTGCGCTTTCACCCGCGTAAGTCCCAATCCCGCGTGAAATATGGGATCAAATTCCTATATCCTTTCCAGAACTATGCCGATTTTCATCTAAATAGGTCGTTTAACCGTGAAAAGGAAACAAATAAACAAAATTTTGGAATTATAATATTAAAATTAGTATGTCAGAGAAATATTTAAAGAAAATTTAAAACTCGGTAGCTGATAGATAGGTTAATGATTCTGACAGAACTTTAAGAAACTGTGCTCATGTCTCGTAACGGGACCTGTAAATGATTAATTTTGAAACTTTTTCCAGCCAATCACATATCTCAAAAACTAAAACTAGCTATATCCATGGCTATAATACGAAGTGTCCCTGAAAATCTCACAACAGATGAATATATCAACCAATTAAAATCGAATATTCTTGATAAAAAGCACACGGATTCCGATATCAGTGTCTGCAGCGACGATTTCGAACTAGAAGATTGTAATTCCGATCACAATCCGATAAACAATAACAACATATGCGAAAATAATAATAATTCTGATAATAATCAGATTGATAATACTATTTTGAGTAATAATTTTAATGATATCTTGATAAATATTAGTAAAAGTGATAATATCAATAGTGATTTTGATAATAACTACATTAAAGATAGCAAAATTGATAATATAATTTTAATAAATGATAGAAAAGATGTAACAGCTACTAATAATGAAGACAATAACACTAATTTTGAAATAAATGATAGAGAAAACGATTATATTGATACGAATGGAGAAAAGAATGATATATTTACTACTGGTGATAATAAATCACTCAATAATGATGACTATGGTAATTTGATTGACGAAGTATTGCAATTAGATGAAAGTCAAACGATATTAAATGATTTTTGTGTTAATGATATGGAAAATACAGATAATATAAATAATAACAGAGATATGAATATTAAATATAGCGAAGAGGTAATGAAAAATTAATTTTACAAGCTTATTTTTTCGTTAAACATCGAATTTCGTTTAGTTGTTTTTTCATGATTAAACTTTTGCATATTAAATTTTATTAGGATTTTATTTTAAATATGTTTTGCCATTTCAGATGTTGCATCAAGATATATCTAATGCGACAAAAACTTTAGACTTTAATGACGAAACGTATTATCAAAGTATTAAAGACACTAGTACTGAAAAGAGTACTGAAACCTATCAAGAACCACCTTATTCAGATACCAAAAAGATAACAGCTGATAGCTGTTCAATAATAGATGACACTAACACAAAAAAGAGTAACCTAAAACAGGATATCAACATTGAAGATGGACCTAGTCCAAAAAGAAGGAAACATGAAGATCCAAATTCAAGAATAAAGAATAACATCAGTAAATTCTTAGACAAAAACAATATAGCTTCAAAAGATAAAGTAATCACTGAGAATGTCAAAATGAAAGACTGTTTTGAAATAGTTACCAAAAAACTAGATCAGAATAACACTGAATGCACTCAAACTAATACATATTACAGTCAAAGTCAGCCACTTTTAGTAATAGACCAGAAATACATCTACGAAAAGTCTAAATCTATCCCTGGAATCGAAAAAAGTCTAAATTTAGAAACAGAAATTATTAAAAAAGATATATGTAAAACGACCAATGATACAAAAGCTTCAAATATCAACATTACAAATATAAATCGTAATTTAACAGACAAGAATCCCATCGCAAAAGATACAACTCAAAAAATAGAAATAGAAGCTCAAAATTACAAGACCAACACTATGAAAATCATAGAACACGATACAGCATTTCAATTTGAAAGAGAAATCTATCTATTTTCACAAACATTGGTTTGCGATGAAAGAAATGATGATATCATGAATGACAACAGAAATAACTCATATATAATTCCAACAACAAATGAAGATAACTTTAACAATAACAAGGAAGAAACAGAAGCAACTCAAAATATCAATAAAGCAATCAAAGAAATACAAACTACTGTAGATTTAACACAAGGATTAAGTCTATTATCAAAGCAAAATAATAATAACGGAAACAGAAACAGAGACAACAACAGTAACATTTTCAATAACAACGATGAAACTCAATCTTCTACAAACTTCATAGGAGTTCAATTTAGTCCACTATATCAAAACAATAACAGAAACGCAGATAATAGCAACAGAAACAACAATAATGAACAATCACAATCTACTGTAGATTTCTTTGGTCAACAATTTCGACAAAATAATAACAGAAATCGAGATAACAATAACAGAAACGACAACAACGTAACAACACAATCTACTATAGACTTATTTAGCCAAGAGCTGCAACAAAACAATAATAACAGAAACAGAAATAACAATAACAGAAACGACAACAACGAAACAACACAATCTACTATAAACTTATTTAGCCAAGAGCTGCAACAAAACAATAATAACAGAAACATAGATAACTATAACATATATAACAATAATGAACCAACCCAATCTACTGCAAACTTATTTAGCCAACAAAACAATAATAACAGAAACAGAAACATATATGATAGTAATACAAACAATAATAATGAAACAACCCAATCTACTGCAAACTTATTTAGCCAACAAAACAATAATAACAGAAATCAAGACAACAACAGAAATAATAATAACAATGAAACAACTTTAACACAGAACACATTCGAAAACGATGAAATTAACAACCAAAGTAGAAATTCCGATACAGACTTAACCGATTCGGATGAAGCTCAAACAGAAGAAGTGATACCATTTAAAATTGTAGAAGAATTAAATAAAGTTAAAGTGTATTTGAATAAAATTGAAAGAGGTACAGACAGTTCGAGTGATACTGGTTATAGATCGGATTCGCAATCAAGACATTCTATGAGAAGTAAGTTTTTAATAAATAAATATTGCAGGACATTCCACACATCGCCATCTAGCCCCAAACTAAGTAACTACACTTGTGTTATGGGTGCTAGACAACGGATATACTACTTATATACTTTTCTTTTGTGAATATATACTTATAATACACAGACACAACCAGACCACAGACAAATATCTAAGCATAAATACTTGCCTGAAGTGGGAATCGAACCCGCAACCCTGTGTTTGGCAGTCCGGCATGGTGACCGTTGTGCCAACTGGGTCGTCAATTAATATTCTATCCTGTTGTCTCTACTTCTATTATAAAAATATTTGATTGGTGTTTGTAACGAATAGGCTCCGAAACTACTGGACCGATTTTCATAAAACTCGGTATGAGGATACATTGATTTATCCCGATACCCCCACGGGAGTTACACGAGTGAAACACTGCTTTATAAAATCTTATTTTTCAGTATCACAATCGAATGTATGGCTGAATCAATCGGGACATTGTCTCTTTAATTATATTACAAGTTGTCAATTGTTATCAAACACAGAGGATATCACTCGAGATATATCACTGGTAAGTATTTCTTCGAATTAAATATATTTTTATCACAGTTGCATAAAAAGTGGATCTTTTAAGCCGCTTTTAGGCTCATAATCCAACGTGCGTTTTACTTTACCATAACGCACAAGTGATGTAAAGTTATCCCGATAAGTTAAATACGTATCTTTCTGCTAATTACATGTTTTGTAGATGACACCTTCTTAATTTAACTTGGTTACAGGACAAAGCATTTTATATGTATACAGGGTGAATTTTTTACATGGGCCTTCAGGGCTATATTCAAACTATAAAAGATAGCGAAAAATGCTGAAAAGAGTTGCGTGCCCAATTTTGAGACAAACTAAAACTGCAACATTAGATTTTTGAAAAATAATTACTTTAGCCAAGAATCGACCCTGTTAAAAATTAAGTCTCTTCTTTCAGCATTTTTCGCTATTACTTATAGTTTAGGATATAGCCCTGAATGCCCACATAAAAAACACTCTGTATATAGACTAGTTGAGTCCTATGGTTTCACCCGCGTAACTCCCGATCCCGTTGGGATATCGGCATAAAAACTAGCCTATGTGTTAATCCAGGTGTCCAGCTATATCAACATACCGAGTTTAATCGCAGTAGTTTTTGTGTGAAGGAGTAAAAAACAGAACACAAAAACTTTCACATTTATTAGTAGAATATAAATCTTAATATATATAAATCTCGTGTCACAATGTTTGTCCTCAATGGACTCCTAAACCACTTAACCAATTATAATAAAATTCGCACACCATGTGCAGTTCGATCCAACTTGAGAGATAGGATAGCTTACATCCCGATATTCCCACGGGATCGGGAGTTACGCGGGTGAAACCGCGGAGGGCAGCTAGTAAATATATATATTTAGCATAGATTCTATCCATATTGTCTTGCCACCATAAGACAAGCCTAGTAGCTTAGCCTATATCCTGCATATTTCTAGGTATTAGCTCAATTAATAGAAAAACTATACGAAGGAGAAACATATTTGTCATTTATGGAAGAAATTTTGGATACTGTTGACTCGCTGTTGCACTTGGTTTTGGATGATGATTCTGAAAATGAGGTAGGTACTTACAACTCAATTGACGACCCAGTTGGCGCAATGGTCACCATGCCGGACTGCCAAACATAGGGTGCGGCGGGTTCGATTCCCGCCTCAGACAAGTATTTATGCTTAGATATTTGTCTGTGGTCTGGTTGTTTCTATGTATTATAAGTATATATTTACAAAAGAAAAGTATATAAGTAGTATATGAGTTGTCTAGCACCCATAACACAAGTGTAGTTACTTAGCTTGGGGCTAGATGGCGATGTGTGGAATGTCCTGCAATATTTATTTATTTATTTAGTCAGAAATTTTATATTTAGAGAATAATGCCCCACGGTTTCACCAGCTTTAATCTCTATTCCTCCAGGACTCCAGCTATCTACAAATCGAGTTTTATAGAAATCGGTTAAGTAGTGTTTGCGTGAAGTAACAAAAAATGGAATTTTAATTCCATTTTCTCTATTAGTAATAAATATGTATTTAAAAATGAAAAATAAGTCTTGTGTCCATTATCTGGCCACCACAACACAAGCCTAGTTGCTTACCTCAGCGTTAATTTTCTCATTACAGTTCCTAAAGAAAGACGAAACAATACAAAGAATACTACTTCTAAACAAATCAACACATATACAAAAATACACGATAGAGAAAATAACGAACATACTAGAAAACATACATACGAACATTACGACAAAGGATACATTATACGAAACGGAGAATATACAGAAAATAGAGAATTCCTGCTACATATTTCATATATTACACATAATTCTACAAAGATATTATAGTAACAAAGAAAAACTGACGAAAAGTCAACATAACAGCCAAAAAAGTCAATATAACAGCCAGAAAAGTCAACATTACAGCCAGAAAGTTCAATATGACAGCCAGAAAAGTCAGTATAACAGCCAGAAAGTTCGATACGACAGTCAGAAAAGTCAAAGCAATAGCCAGAAAAGTCAACTTGACGGTCAAAAAGGTCAATTTGACAGTCAGAAAACTAAATTCGACAGCCAAAAAAGTCAATTCAGCAGCCTTAATTCCCAAGAAGTGTTAAAAAAGACTGACATCAGTGATATTTGGAGGAAAAAATGGAATCCGAATTTCAAAGAAGAGAAAAATGAAGAGAATTTTGAGAAAAAATGCCCCTTAACCGATTGTAGTAAGGTTTTGAATAAATTAATAGTCAGTTGTATGGATGGCTATAGCTTGATCGCTTATTTCGCTTTGAAATGTTTTAATTTAATGCAATCTTAAATAAAAAATTTATAAAATCGATTTTTGACGTTTTATAGTGGATAGATGTTTGTTGGCCTACGGGCGGTAGGATAAATGTGTAAAACACTTTGTAAGTTCACAGTTCTATTGTAAAGTCTCAGGGTTAGAATAATTAGGTACACAAGATGGGTAAAACACTGAAAACTAAAATAAACCTAAGCGCGCGCGCCGTGAGAAGAAACCAGACTAATGGCGGCGCTTACGTTCAGTGTTACCAACCTATCAACATTTACACTGACAGGAGGTGACGTAACGAGGGTTGCCCGTAGGATAAAGACCGGTTTGCTACAGTTTTTATTTCATTACTAGCCCCGCGGTTTCACCAGCATGAGCTTCGGCTGGGCCGATATTGATGTAAATCGGTATAGTAGTACCTAGTTATGGACCTTAGTTATGTAAGATCTATTATGCAAATAAATGAAATGAAATGAAATGACAAGGACATAGGATATTTTTGATCCCGAAATTCTCGCGGGATCGGGACTTATGCGGGTAAAACCGCTAGCTAAATATTTTGTAGTTACAATTATGATTATTATCCATAAAAATTGCATATTTCTTCGTCTAATTTATCTTTCTCGCATACGGTTTTCAAATGGCGTTTCAATTTGCTCGTACTCTGAAAATAATAATAACGAAGTTTTATTAACAGTTTTATTATTAAGAGCCAAGATAGTTTTTCTATATATTTTTTCAGCTAGCAGAGGTGGCGCCCCCTAGTAGCGCTATACTGGCAAGTTGAAAAAAAAAATGGCCGCCTGAAGGGGGCAGACCCGTTTATTCCATATAAAAGCATATAACCTAATTTTGGTTTAACTAATTCATAACATTGATACCATTTTGCATTCAGAATGAAATTTCCTATTTAGATGATATAGTTAAAATATTAGTACTTGAACAAATAATGTGAGTAATTGCAGAGTGAAGTCCAAATTTACAATGTCTGGACATTGCAAATTTTGACTTCATATTCATATACATTCTTATGAATATACTACCTGGTCGTTGGGCAATGTGATAATAGAGATGGATTCTATGGGATAAAGAGCTCCTTTGAACGCTATTTTTGTGTAATCATTATTAAATATACAATTTGCACGGCTATATTATGCATGTATTAGACATATAAACCGTCCTCTTGAATCGCTCTATCTATTAAAAAACCGCATCAAAGCGTAGTTTAAAAGATCTAAGCATACATAGGGACAGACAGCGGGAAGCGACTTTGTTTTATACTATGTAGTGATGATGATGTGTACCTTAAAATGTTCCCCGCAAGCGTGACATAATGGCGTTTGCTTCGGTCCCTGGATTTTGTGACTCAGCATATGTCTTACTAAAGCCTGGAAAATAACACAATAGTATATTGCGAATATTGCGATACAAGTGTGGTAAATTGATCATTGCATAGAGGCGGTTTATAACGCGCGAGCGGAACGCGAGTGCGTTTATAAAAACCGAGATACAATGATCAATCCACACGTGTATTGTACGACGTTTTTTATCACAGTTGTGAATAAAAGAAGACTTGTTAAAATAACAAACAGTTAAAGTTAACAAAATCTTTGTGTATGTTTACTATTTTTTTTAATAATTAAATATTGCAGAACATTCCACACATCGCCATCCAGCACCAAGCTAAGTAACTACACTTGTGTTATGGGTGCTAGACAACGGATATACTACTTATATACTTTTCTTTTGTAAATATATACTTATAATACAAAGAAACAACCAGACCACAGACAAATATCTAAGCATAAATACATGTCTGAGGCGGGAATCAAACCCGCAAGGTGACCATTGTTCCAACTAGGTCGTCAAATAATAAATATGTCAAGAGTTTGTTTTGAATGGTAAGTGAGGAAAGATGTAGTAATTAAATAGTATATACTCACTTTCCTTGTAGAATATCTAGCGGGACAGACATCACAGCTGAGATGTTTAGGTCTATCATGTATGGAGCTGATGTGAGCATGGAGAGCGTTCAGCGAGGGGCACGTACGGTCACAGATCGAACATTTATACCTGGAAAATAAGTAAATCACAATTATAGTAAACTAGCGACCCGCTCCGGCTTCGCACGGGTATATTATGCATGTATTATACATATAAACCTTCCTCTTGAATCACTCTAATCTATTAAAAAAAACCGCATCAAAATCCGTTGCGTAGTTTTAAAGATTTAAGCATACATAGGGATATAGGGACAGAGAAAGCGACTTTGTTTTATACTATGTAGTGATATTGTTTCAAAAAAAACAGAATCGGGTAACATTACTTGACAACCTTTCAGATTTTCGAGTGAGCTCTGGGTCACGTGGGGTTCAGCTAATTGCACCACGTGCTACATCTTAGGCCGCATCGTCACTTACCATCAGGCAGGAGTGATAGTTGTCAAACGCTGATCTATCATAAATGGCCTAATGTTAGGTAACCTCGACAAAGCCGCGCTCCAATGGATTTCTCTTACCCAAAATGTATGTTCGCTAATTGACATTGCTCTTGCGGTAAAGGAAAAGATCGTGATGAAACCCGCGGCTTAGCTGGCTCCAAACGTCAGGAACTACTAGTTCGGATGAAAAAATATTTTTGTGTTGGATAGTCCATTTATCGAGAAAGGCTATAGGCTACTTTTCATTTTGAAATTCCCACGGAATTGGGTCTTACGCGGATGTAACCGCGGCTTGCAGCTAGGAATAAATAGATACTTATACATTTTTTTTAAATTGATAAATCAAAACACCGCTTCCTTGTAAAAGCAGTGTTTTGACTATATTGGTCGACCAATCAGAGCCGGCGCCACTGTCGACGGTTTTGATTGGAGAATAGAGCATAGCTTCCAGTTAATTGAAAAAAAAAAAAGCAGTTGTGTGTGTTAATCCTCAAGCAGTAAGGTTGTCCTTTTGTGAAAGTGTCAAGAGTGTTAAATATAATATTAAGTAAGTATTCTTTTCTATTTTCTACCATTTTATAATTAAGCTCTAGTTTAAGTACCCAGAAGTAGTGCAAATAAACTTAGGCCCATATTCCAGAAGGTCACTCAGGCGTTGATCTACTTTAAAAAGTAGTTTTAAAAAGAGATTGCATTTTCAGTCATATCTTGAGACACTATTCTCAAATCTCGTATCAACTGAGTGGGAACATTTTAAGGTACACATCATCATCACTACATAGTATAAAGTCGCTTCCCGCTGTCTGTCGCTATGTATGCTTAGATCTTTTAAAGTTTTGTTTATTCTGAAACGTATCTTGAGCGGTAATCGACACTCGTGTCGCGATTTGAACTTGACAATGAAGACGCGGTTTTAAAACTAGATTCAGCTGAGTCAAACTCACGTTGCCTTTCAGAATACGAACTAATGTCAAGGCTGGATTCGTTTTCAAGAGTAGTTTTAAGTGAACATTGATCTGATTCGTCTTTTGGAATACAGTATAGGTCGAACAGCGAATTATGGCCCCAGCTGAAATTGGTGGGGATGGTTTGCGCACGTACTATCGCGGACAGAATTACTACAGCCAAATCGTCATACTTTACCCCCGTTTAATATTCTGCCCAACCTAAAAAACATTCCTTTAAATAAGTAAATTTATTGCACCGGAACTAAAATAACTTCGAATTTTAATGCATTAGGTTATCCAATTTTTCAATGTAGACTTAGGCAAAGTTAGGTGTGTGTGGGTTATATGTGCGCGACAGAACTTAGACGAATAAATACGTGCGGGACCGGGACAGAGCGCGGCTAGAGACGTGTGTGCGGAACAGAGAGCGATGATGTTAGTAACTGACCCTCCCTTCACTCCTGTCCCCCCGCCAAACGGACCTAAAAATTGAGTTCTGCGCATACCCCTTCCACTTTCCGCCGGGGGCCATGATTCGTTGTTCTACCTATACAGTTCGAGGCTTACATTACAAACTTACACAGTCTCCTTATGCGCGAGCGCAGTCCTCCAATGCGCCAACAAGCTCTTCCTTGTCTTATACGATGTTTTACATGTAACACAGTAGTGCAGCTCCGTCGTCTCCGAGTTGTGTGTCTTTTTGTGTTGATTCAATGTATATGGGTTGCTGAAGACAGTCGCGCATGTGTCGCAGGTGAACTTTCTGTTTATATGCGTACTGAAATATGGGAAATAATTTTTATTAGCGATCCGCCCGGCTTTATGTATAGCTTTTGCTCGCGACTTCGACCGCGTAGAAATCGAAAATGGATTAAGTAATCACGTTGTCCCATACAAACTTTGCCCCCCTTTTTCACCCCATAAGGGGTAGAATTTCGGAAAATCCTTTCTTATCGGATGCCTACGGCATACAAAGAGTACACTCAGGTTTCTACGATCAGCGGTTTAGGCTGTGCGTTGATCAGTTAGTCAGTTGTTCAGGACGAAGCATTTTATATGTCGAGATTACGAATATATACATAAAAACCTTCCTCTTGAATCACTCTATCTATTAAAAAAACCGCATCAAAATCCGTTACGTAGTTTTAAAGATTAAGGCATACATAGGGACAGACAGCGGGAAGCGACATCGTTTTATACTATGTAGTGATTGGACTAAGTCCCTTATCGTGGGTTGGCGAGGGTACTTAGATAACTTTTTTATAGTTTATTGTTAATACATGCATGCAGAAAAAATGGTTGTCTGTAAAGTCGGTTTACGGACGATAATTTTACGTGATAACGTCATAAGAAAACGATAAAAATTGAGATTTTTTTTATTCCTTTACATTTTTTTTCCTTTGTCTTCTATTCGTCACTCGTCACCATAACACAAGCCCAGATGAGCGATATTATTATAAAATACTCTTGTTTCCTAACGGGAACGGACGCGTCATGTAATTTGACACTTTTGTGTGAATGCAGGTGTTCCATCAATCAAAAAAAACCACACGCGTAAACTATTAAAAGGCTTCAAATTTGTTTGGGAGTCGTGGCCCAAATGGATAGCCAGAGTAACCTCATAATGTGGTGCATCCAAAGGGAACGTGTTAAATTCCCTTTGAAAACAATATAAATAAATAACTTACATCATATGAGTCCTCAAAGCTGCCTGATTATTATAAGTCTTTCCACAAACATTGCATGACAGAGTTCTTGAACTGGTCTTCGATTGGTGATACCTTTTGAGATGTTGTTGGAAATGACTCGCTCCTCTAAAAAAAGTTGAAAATTAAGGAACATTTTGGTACTTTCCAGTATTCGCGAAAATGTAAATTTGCCCATATCCTTTTATCGTGTTGACACACCTTAATTTTTATACACCTAAAGGTGGACGCAGATTGATACGCGCCGAACGCGTCGAATTTTTGCCGTCCACGGAAAAAGGTACCTTATAATAATAGAGATAAGGTATCTACATTTATATTTCCGATGACGTCATCAGAGTCGTCCGCATCGTCAGAGGCGGCCGACTCTGAAATAAATAAATGAATAAATGTACCTTATCTCTATTATTGTAAGGTACCTTTTTCCGTGGACGGCAAAAATTCGGCGCGCTCGGCGCGTATCAATCTGCGGGCACCATAATAGGGACTTTTATAGACCTCAGTATCTGGTAGGCTAGGTCCACCCGTTCCTGAGAAAATCGGTTGTGAAACACGGACAGACGGACGGACAAGAGAGTGATCTTACATAAAACATAAAACAGTAAAAACGGCCATTTCGCGGCGCGCGGGGGAAAGGGATAAAGTCATCGCGTGCGCGCGTGTGGGAAAGGGATAGAGGTTTTCAGGTCCTACTCTCTGAGTCCTACTTCACCTTAAGTGGATTTTAACCAAGCCCGTAAACAAGTACAGTACTCACTGGAAAACATTCCCGCATAGATGACAGGTGACACCTTCCGTCTCGCTCCCCCTACAGGCAACTATATGCGTCTCTCTCTGTCTAGCTCTCACTATAGCGAGGCAGTCCCTACATCTGTACCGGTCGGAGTGGTTCGCTAAGTGAGACCTTAGAACCGCTGGGTTTGCGAACCTTAGCTTGCATATGTTGCAACGATGTTCGCCGTTTGACTGAGAATAAAAATAAAATGTGTATTAATATGGTTAATAAATATATCATGACGACCCAGTTGGCACAATGGTCACCATGCCTAGATATTATTTGTCTGTGGTCTGGTTGTTTCTGTGTATTATAAGTATATATTTACAAAAGAAAAGTATATAAGTAGTATATCCGTTGTCTAGCACCCATAACACAAGTGTAGTTACTTAGTTTGGGGCTAGATGGCGATGTGTGGAATATTTATTATTTATGACAGACAAGACAAGTATTTATGCTTATACAGGGTTATTGGAAATTATACTAGCAAGCCGTCGAGAGCTACTTCTGTGTACCTTAACAAACAACTTTTGTTTTACGACTTTTAGAAATTCGAAAATTTTGAGGTTAGGTTTACCTGAAAATTAGCTGTTCTTTACACGGAGAGGTCAGTAACCTTAAAATTTTACTTATTTTTTAAGTTTTATCTACTGTTCTTGGTCTGAATGACCTTTGTTTTGAAAAATCAGCTGTTTTTCGAATTTACATAACCTCAAAATTTTCATTTTTTTTCGAATTTCCAAAAGTCGTAGAACAAGAGTTGTTTGTTTAGGTGCACAGAAGTAGCCCTCAGCGGCTTGCTAGTATAATTTCCAATAACCCTGTATATTTGTCAGCAGTCTGGTCGTTTCTATGTATTATGAGTATATATTTATAAAATAAAAGTATGTAGGTAAGTAGTTATATCCGTTGTCTAGCGCCCTTAACACAAGTGTAGTTACTTAACTTGGGGCTAGATGGCGATGTGTGGAATGTCCTGCAATATTCATTTTATTTATTTAGTTGAAGTTTAAAGTCTTTTTGTGTGTGTGTTATACTTATTTATCAAACAAAAATTATTAGAATTAAAACATTCCAATAATAATTTTAGAACTCTACAGTGGGTCTGCAGTTCCAATTTTGTACTTTTTTGTAATTTTCTGTCTTTTTTATGTTCTTATGTTTGTTTGTCAACATATCTTAAACTGTTCCAAATATTTATTTTTGTCGTGTCACTACATAGTATAAAACAAAGTCGCTTTCTCTGTCCCTATATCCCTATGTATGCTTAAATCTTTAAAACTACACAACGGATTTTGATGCGGTT
Organism: Idaea aversata; assembly: GCA_907269075.1. NCBI lineage: Eukaryota > Metazoa > Arthropoda > Insecta > Lepidoptera > Geometridae > Idaea > Idaea aversata. The sequence goes on from OU026083.1 coordinate 3,230,493, forward strand.
TTTTTTAATAGATAGAGTGATTCAAGAGGAAGGTTTATATGTATAATACATGCATAATATAGCCGTGCGAAGCCGGGACGGGTCGCTAGTATAAAATAAAGTCACTTTTCGCCGTCCCTATTTCCCTTTGTATGCTTAGATCTCTAAAACTACACAACGGATTTTGATGTGGTTTTTTTAATAGATAGAGTGATTCAAGAGGAAGGTTTATATGTATAATACATGCATAATACATGCATAATACAGCCGTGCGAAGCCGGGGCGGGTCGCTAGTTCTATTCTAAATACAAGTAATATTTACCTCTTCGTGCCTCATCATGTGAGCCTGGTATGAATCCTTCAAAAGGAAACCCATAGCACAACTATTACATTTAAAGACGGCTTCCAAATACTTTTTGCTCTGTCTGTTTACTTGTAACTCCCTTTTCTGTTCTTCTGCAAAGTTAATTATTGACGTGATAACGATGAACACCGGCGCACACAAAAAAGTGTAACGTCATCGCTCACGTTCCCGTCGTGCGTCATGTTATTGACAAGGTTATGATGGCAACGTATTATCTATACTTAATATTATATAGTTGAAGAGTTTGTTTGTTTGAACCCGCTAATCTCGGGAACTACTGGTTTGAATTGAAAAATGGTTGAATAGTCCATTTATCGAAGAAGGTCATTATCCCCACGAGATCGCGATTTACGCGGGTAAAACCGCGGGGGGCAACTAGTCGTTGCTATGGTTACCATCAATGTTTTCTTATGACGTTATCACGTAAAATTATCGTCCGTAAACAGACTTTACTTTTTTATTTGTTTTAACTAACGTCAAAAAAAGGGATGCTCAATTCGATTGTATTTCTTTACTTCTCTACTTCACTACGAGCACATAGTATAAAACAAAGTCGGTTTCTCGGTCCCTAAGTCCCTATGTATGCTTAAATCTTTAAAACTAAGCAACGGATTTTGATGCGGTTCTTTTAAATAGATAGAGGGATTCAAGAGGAAGGTTTATATGTATAATACATGCATAATATAGCAGCCGTGCGAAGCCGGGGCGGGTCGCTAGTATATTATATAAAGAGGAAATATTTTGTTTGTTTGTCATTACATATATTTGTAATGACAAACGGTGACCGATTTAGATGAAACTTGGTATGAGGATACATTGATTCATTGACAGTAACATAGGCTACTTTTTATCCCGATATTCCCACGAGATTGGGAGTTATGTGGGTGAAACCGCGGAGCGCAGCTAGTATTATAAATCCTAAACTTTGTTCCCTCTTCACAGTCAAACTACTGGACCGATAGGATGAAGAAGGACATAGAATACATTTAATTCCAAACTTTCCACGGGATCGGCACTTACGCAGATGAAACCGCGGGGCGCAGCTAGTATTTCAAGCATCTTTACCTGTGCTTAAAACAATCTTCTTAAACTCTTTCTTCTTAACTTTCTTAACGTATTTTGTTACTGTTTCTACCATTGAATTGTTATCTGTATTTAATTCTTCTGTTGTTTCAATTTCATGATCTATTTCTGTTTTTACTACTGATTCATTGTCATTATGACTATTATCACTGTACTCATCATAGTCTTTCTTACTATTTTCACTATTATGACTATTTTGACTATTTTCATCATAAATATGATCTTTTCTTGTTTCTGTTAAATTATTAGTAATATATTCTTGATTGATTTTATTATTTTCATTATCCATATGTTCTATTTGAGGTATTTTACTAAAGAATTCATTTTCTCTTACGACTATTTGTGCAGTTATATCATAGGTTTGACTGCTTGCGTCTATGTGGCTGGTTTCAACGACGTTGTGGTTATTTTCAATATGTTTGTGACTATTTTCACCAACATTGTGGTTGGTTTCGTTAAATTTCTGACCATTTTCATTATATTTATAACTATTTTCAATAAGATTGTGACTGGTTGTGTTATCACTTAATTTATAGCTGTTTTCAACATACCTATGACTATCTTCACCATATCTATGACTATCTTCACTAAATTTATGACCATTATCACCATATTTATGACTATTTACACCAAAATCATGTCCTGTTACATTTTCACTAAATTTATAGCTATTTTCACCATATCTACGGCTGTCTTCACCATATGTAAGACAATTTTCATTAAATTTATGGCTATTTTCACCAAATGTATGGCTACATTCACCAAAAGTAACACACTGACCACATTCAGCGTTCTTATCCCCATTTAACGTTAAGTTATCGTTAAAAATGTTATCATTATTAATGTAATCGTTATTATATTGTTCTATTTCATTATTTTGTTGTTCTCTATGCAATTGTACGTATTTATCTTCGCTATCTGATTGGGAATTGTCGTTTGTGTTGCCGTAATGGTAGCGAGAGTTCAGATGTTGGATGCAGATGTCTTCCGGACATAATATTGCGACTTGTGTGTCGCTTTTCTGTAGGTTTATTGTGCCTTTTTCACTGGAAAGAAAGAAAAACATTTAGTAGACAATCACACAACATTAAAAGGAGAAAAACAATGGAAAAATAAAATTAAAATTTTCCTGTCAATTATCCCAAAGAAGCAAGCAAAAGACTTTTAATTTTTAATCTAGCTAGCCTGTTGTTCCCTACTGCTGGGCAAAAACTTTCCTCATATTCATAATTTACATTATACGTCAATCTGTTATATTGTACATTTTGTATGTAGTAATAAAAAGATAAATATATCATGTCAGAAAATCAAGATAAATATATCATGTCAGAGAATTATGAAATAGAATTTATAATTTAATAGTTAAATTCGTCAATGCTGTAGCTCCTGTGACCTGACCTCTGTTTTTGGCTACTGTGTATCAAATGAATCCAAATTTTAAAATATAAATATCTTACCTAAATAATACCGGATACTCTAGGCTTCTTTTAAGGCATATGGACTTAAAGAGACACATTTTGTTCAGAAAATGGCAACAAATGAAGCAGAGATGTGAATCTGGACATAACTGTGGACAAAATAACATAAGATTTTAATCTAACATTTTACTGACGACCCAGTTGGCACAATGGTCACTATGCCAGACTGCCATACACTGCAGGTTCGTTTCCCGGCTCAGACAAGTATTTATGCTTAGATATTTGTCAGTGGTATGGTTGTTTCTATGTATTATAAGCATATTACAAAAGAAAAGTATATAAGTAGTATAACCGTTGTCTAGCACCCATAACACAAGTGTAGTTACTTAGCTTGGGGCTAGATGGTGATGTGTGGAATGTCCTGCAGTATTTATTTAGTTAGTACTTTTATTTGGGTTGTTTTTCCGCAATAGACCAGTGAGATGTAACAATTAAGTGGTTGTTTTGGAACTTTGACTAACTTTATTGCGACACAATTAGAATTTGTGTCTTTGTTCATATATGAAAAAGGATTGAGAGAAAATTGTCTTACGTTCATGTGGTCAAAATAATTTTGAGAAGATGTATCTACTAGGGAATGCAAACCAGTTTCACCTAAAACCAAAAAACCGTTTTTTCGGCATATTTTGAATTAAAAAAATAACCGGGTTTTTTTATTCAGTTACTTGGATTTCATTGGAGGGTAGTAGGTAATGGGCAAGCCCACTCCATCTTCACGCAAAAAGGACCCAATTAAAAAGGGTCTAATCGCGGAAAACAGCCCTTATACAAGTACAAGTAACCGGATTTTCGATTTTTCATTATTATCCGCTCGAAATGGTATTCTGAGAGACCACTGGTTGCAGACCTAAATTTCTACTGGCCAATTCAGAGGCCAGGTTGTATTTTTTTATTTCAGATTAACTTTTTGTTGTCTAACCGGGTTGGAATTTCTGCCAGTTTTGCATTCCCTAGTATCTACCCTTCGATGGCATAGATAGAGGTATCATATGGTCTAAGTTTGATGGCATAGAGGTATCATATGGTCGAAGTTCGATGGCCGTAGTCTCTACCTCTAAGTGACATACTGAACCAGACCTCTTTTAATTCGGTCCTTTTTGCGTAAGGATGGAGTAAACTCTCAGAAAAAGGAATTAGAATATCTTTTTTCTAAGGAAAACAACCACAACGTCGTTAAAAATTATATTATCTTTTTTGCTGATAATGCTATACTAAGGTCGTAAAATACTAAAAACTGCTTAGACTAAGGTAACGTCAAAGCCGACTTTAGTCGAAAACAATCTTTATCGATAGATTATTCAAATACAAACTACAATCTTGTACAACACTAGGCAGCCATGTTTAGCCTCGTAGCACGTTTTAGCCTCGTTGCACGTTTTTTTCGTGGTTAGGGCACTTCTATATACTGGTATTTCTATGAGTAAACTATCTCTAGCACCTATACGTGCCTATACTACCCTCTCAGCTTAGTCAAAAGAACTTGTCCATACGTCTGGAGTCTGGAGATAACTAAGTTGCTTATAATTTAAAGAAGAAGACATTGAACAAAGTTCAGCGTTGAATTTGTTTTGAAATAGAAGGCTGTGGTTTTGGGTATGAAAGTGTTAGAATAACGTCCCACATTGGTTTCAATAAGTTATCGTAACCCATTACAGACATAACATCACGTAGAAACCGTCCAAGAAGTATAGTTTCCAGAGAATTAAAGGTTTTTATAGGTAAACATTTTTATTTTTTCACCACTTACATTCATGCCAATAACTTCTCTATATTTTTCACGCGTGTCCTCGTTAGTATCCGCGTTAACTGTGCTGTGGCACACGAAACACAAAAACGAAGACATATTGTGAATTTAATTTATTATTTCGATCCGATTCGATTTCGAAAAATAAATAAACATTTTTTTTACTTTGACAGTAACAGACCTCTGTTTTGACACATTGATAGAATAAGTTTGTTAGACATTGACAACCATAGCAGTTTGGCATTGGCTATAAAAATTTTTTTCTTTTGTCCGATCATTGGCTATAATTCTTGACTTTGCTGGCCGTTCGCAGTTCGTAGTTCGACGACAACACAACACATTCGTTTTCTGTATGGTCACTGTTAAAGGCAAAACAAGAAGAAGAAAGAAGACTATTGTAAGAAAGATGAAAATTAAATAGGTTACATTGAAAAAAGTTACGCGAGGTTGTATAGGCCTAAAGTTGTTTGCCTTTTATCTCGTGGGAATCATAAAAAAATACTAAACGTCACGTCACTCCTCACGTCAAAATCGGTAAAAAGGACGATTTCTGTGCCTTGCGAAGTATCAAAAAGCAACGTTACGTTGTAAACTCCACGAACTGTATTACTACATACTTCATTAATTAGAGCAATAAACTGATGTTCGTTGGAGAACAGTTTCAATTGTAATTTGACCGCAAATGCGGCACGATTACGACAATTTGGTTGGCTACCGAAGCATTCCTTCACAAAACCATCAAGAAACGTTTTTCGTGCTGTTTGTTATAAGAATCGACGGACTTTACGTTTTATTATTGTAATAAATTAGTCTAGCACGCGTTGTAATGGTGATCGTGAGTGTTTTGTGCCACAAATACCGACAAACATTTTGATGAGCGAATCGGAATCCGACTGTAAGTACTTTTACAAAAAAATTTAAAAGATTCCAATCAGAACATGAATTTTATCAAGAAAATGTTAAAACTGTTCATTTTTCATGATAAATATGTTGTTGTTTCCTCATATTATTGTTATTTTCATATCTACTGATAAAAAAATGATTATCAGTTTTGAATTTCGTAAATCAAGCATCACTCATACAAACGCCGATAATATATTTTTTAATTTAATTAGTAAGTGTGGCCTAGGTCATTATACTGCCGGACGTAAATAAAACTAAGTATTCACTTTTAAATGTTTACTTGATAGAGAAAAACGAAGCAAAGTTGCTGAAAAAGGTTGACTTGCAGTAATCCCGCAGTTTTTTCCAAAATTCCTCTTTTAGTGGTTCACAAGAAACTTCTGTGTACAATCTATACTAATACTAGCTGCCCTCCGCGGTTTCATTCGCGTAACTCCCGATCCCGTGGGAATATCGGGATGTAAGCTATCCTATCTCTCAAGTTGGATCGAACTGCACATGGTGTGCGAATTTTATTATAATCGGTTAAGTGGTTTAGGAGTCCATTGAGGACAAACATTGTGACACGAGATTTATATATATTAAGATAGAAGAAGAGTTAGTTTGTTTGTTTGAACGCGCTGATCTCAGGAACTACTGGTTCGAATTGAAGAATTATCTTTGTGTTGGATAGTCCATTTGTCGAGGAAGGCAATTTTATATTTCGATACTCCCACGGGTTCGGGACTAACGCGGGTGAAATCGCGGAGCCCTGCTAGTCATTTATAAATGTCTGGTCATAGGCATATTACTATCTTGATTTTAATACCATCAATCTATAATATAAAAATGAATCGCAAAATGTGTTGGTAAGCGCATAACTCAACAACGCCTGGACCAATTTGGCCAATTCTTTTTTTAGAATATTCCATAAGGTACGAGGATGGTTCTTACGGAGAGAAAAATTTAAAAAATTGCCTGAAAATGTCTAAAAACAACACTTTTCTATACTCCATACCATACAAACGATTCGTAATAATACAAGTCAATAAGAACTTTAGTACCATAACATAAAGTTCAAGTTTTAATGGAGAGGTTCCGGGAAGGCAAAACAATTGAGTGACGTATAAATATTGATGTCAATCGGGTCACGGTGTTAGTTGCCAAACTACACCTAAACGGCTGAACCGGTTTGTATGATTTTTAACCCCCGACGCAAAAACGACGGGGTGTTATAAGTTTGACGTGTCTGTGTGTGTGTGCATCGTAGCTCCCGGACGGCTGAACCGATTTTGATTTAATTTTTTTTTTTATATGGCAAAACAACGTTTGCTAGTCTGCAATAAAAACCTCGTGTATCAGTGTATGAAGAATTTGAAAAACACGGGTGAAAAAGTATAGATTACTTATGTTATTTCATTTTATTGCAATATTTAGCCATCTATTATATCAAAAACGAATAAACTTACTTACTAAGCACTCTATTACTTTTTTCTTCACCTTCCGTAAACTTTTGTTTTTCTTATTTGTTGTATTACTGCCAATTTACACAAAACCTTATTAGAGTACAGGGTTCGAAAATATCCGATATTTATAATAAATATCAAAATATCGGATTTTTTTATATATTATTATATCCGATATATATCAAAAATGTGATATTTACATAATATTTATACATTTTGTATGACAGCCATATTGTTATTTTGTTGTATTATTTATGTATACTGTTTGCATACCTATGTTTTATAAACATAATAAATTATTTAAAAAGAAAACAACAAATAAAAGAAAATTCAACTCAAAAACCTAAAATCTTCCTTTGAATCAGAAAAATTAATTAAAATCATAAATAAACTACATCAGGTAAAATCAACTCAAAAAGATAAAATCTTATAAATTCCAATCATTCAATGGCTTCATTAATTATCTGAATAACTACACTAATACTTATAATACCTAAACTTTAAATGTTAATAGCTAAACTTACTATTAGGGAGTATGTATTAACTTTACTCAAACGCGATCTATATTTATAATAGACATCTATAGTAGAAAAGTATGCTACATCTTAGACCCCATTGTCACTTACCATTGTGTTAAATAGTAGTCAAACGCTGACCTATTACGAGTATTACTTTTAAGTTACAAACGCATAAATGCTATACCATTAAATAAAGTATTTACTTGTAGCTATTCACTCGGTTTAAGTAATAATGTCACTCGATGATTAAATACAGAAAGATATGACTTGTCTTTGATATTATTTTTGTACGCTTATTCAATGAGTATTTATATAAATAATAAACAAAATACCATCTCATCACAGTAGCCCAAGTAGTTTTCTCCTGTAGTTTATCAATAGTTCTATGCAAACCGGAGGTTGTCCTTGGCTGCATTTAATAGTGCAGACAGGGATGGTGTCCACATCATACTTTGATATTAAACGTTGTTATTGTAAAGGGTCTCTACGTGTTGGCTTCGGCCCCACGCACGCCTTTCAAAGGTCCGTAACTACAAAGCCTTGTAATATGGGACACAACAAAATAAAAAAATATTTGTAGACTGGTTGAATCTATGAAATGCCTCAATCGGTTTTTATAGAAAATTAACTTTTACCTTATGTACCTATGCATAGGAGTGAAATCTTTCAAAATCTTATTTTAGCAGCTGCCTATGGTACAAAAGCTAATAATAATTATAATAAGCACTTTATTCAGAATTATTAAGGTTACATTATAACATATACCAACGTTGAAGTTTTACTAAATTATTGACAAAATTATAAGCAATTCACATTTTCGGAATAAAGTATCTTGCCATTTTCTTTGCAGTAGAGAATCAAAATTAAGACATACTGTTAAGGTCGTACGTTTTCCCTACTAAATGTTTTAGGGATTCCTACGTTTTATACTGAGATATTTAACTTATTATGACTTAAAGTAGGCCTAATTTAAGCTATTGTAGGGGCAGACCAAAAATATCACTGTTTAACATCCAGGAAGTACTCTGTTTCAGCGTGAAAAAAGAGACCAATTTTACGTATGTGGTGGTGCACGGCTATATTGACGTATTGTCATAGTGTGAGGTGACGTATAGATGTGTGGAAACACGCGACGTTGTCGCGTTGTGTGTGGAAGCAGGAACACGCAATTACGCTAGAGCAGAGCCGCAATACAGTTTGCTGGATAAGGGCGACGTTGCCTCTCCGTCTAATCTGTCTAATAAAAAATCAAAATATTTTCAATTGCATGATATTCAACTCAGTGCTGCCAGACCTACACCTGCAAGATTTTATGTAACTTTTGGCACTGTCGCGTCACTTTTGATACTTGAATTATACATTATTTTGATAGACTTATCAAATTATCACTTTACGTATATAATAAATAAATAAACATTTGTACTTGTTTGCATTTAATTAATAGTATAAAAATATAATAAAATATAAATGAAGTATAGTAATTCGCGAGAAACAAACCAAGCAGTCTTGTTGTTTTTTTGATACTGTTTGTTGTACACACTGGCAACATACACCCAGTCGATACTTTGCCTCGCACTGGATGCGCGCTTGTTACCTAGGCAACGGAGAGTCAACAGAGATGTCAAGTAGTCAGTAAATAGAAAAACCAAAAATAAAATATTATAATCATTTAATATATTCCTACTATTGTGTTTAAAGTATCATCCATCTGAGCACCTACTGAAAATAAACCTTGAGGGAATTTTAGTGTCTTGTAAGTGATTGAATTATTTCACAAGTATACCCCTCAAGGTGGGTAACCTATCCACACAAGTTGGGCCGTAGGAACAAACTACGACTACTCTGGGTCCCAGGCCATGAAGGAATAGCAGGAAATGAGAAGACTGATGAGCTGCAAGAACAGGATCGGCAAGTGCTATGCTTGGACCAGAACCATGTACGGGCCTGCCAGCATGCACAATCACAAAGGCCGTAAAGGATTACGTTGATAAGAAACACACGCAAGAGTGGGAAATCAGTGAAGGGCTACTACATTCGAAGAAATTCATAGGTAGCAGGCCCAGAGGGGCTTCTAAATTTATATTGAACAACGGAAAAAGCAAAGCACGAGCTGTGATTGGTGCCTTGACATGGCTTTACAAAACCAATGACATGCTTTTAAAAATGAATATAACTTCTAATATTGACTGCAGAACCTGCGGTGATGTCAGAGAAACTATGGAGCACATCCTGTGTGAATGCGCCGTCTTAGTGACGAAGCGAAGGAGACCCATGGGCCTCCTTGGGAATGCATATCCCAAACCGGAGAAACATAGGATTTTTCCTCTTAGTGGGATCACTGCGTTAATCGATCCCAAGGGGTCGAAGTGTTGCTGGCTATGTCAGTCCCCGATATAAGATGATAAGATAGAACTAATTTTAAATAAATAAACCTTTTTGTACATTACTTTGTCTTTATTTTTCTCTTTCCATTCAGACCTAGTACAATTTGCATCGTTCAGAATTCGTCCTAGTTTAAAAAAAAAAGATTACTAACAGTACCTACCATAAAATTGATCCTGTTTTAGAAAATTTATTCAAAAATATATTTTCAAAAAAAAAATTCTATTTGTATCGAGATTTGAACTGGGGCTCTTCAGAACACTACCCCGCCGCTCTAAATGACTACACCAATCGGTATCTGTAGGACTACGTCAAATATAGTCTATAGTTGCTACAGTTTATTGTTTTGTATGTGTGCGTGTCATTTATATCGTGACAAGAGTTAAAAATTGTACTTTGGAAATACATTAAAATGTGACTTCCAAAAAATTAAATTATGTTTGAAATATGTTCAGAGCAAACTAGAAAACAGGCAACATATATACAAATACTTTAATTCCACGTCAATCATAGCAAAATAAAATAAAAATATACTTTCGGGGAAAACAAGCGCCATCTAGCGGAATACTTTGCTTAGCGATACGAAACATTCAACCTTAAATCAAACTCATTTCTAAACACGTAAACGATTAAAGCTCTTAAAATAATATAAACAGAACATAAAATCGTACATCAAAGCCAATAAAGCTCTGATTCCTTCTACTTTATGGCATAATAAAGGATATATGGAGTAAGTTTAATGGTTTACTAGCTTTTGCTTTTAGTTCCTTATAACTATGCCACGATGTTTCACTCGCGAAACATCTCAATTGAACCCGAGATTCGACCTTCGGAATGGAGGTCGTGGGTTCGACTCCCGTTCGCCCGTGCACCATTATCTACCAACGAAATGTTTATGTGCGCTGATTGACATTGCTCTTACGGTGAAGGAAAACATCGTGATGAAACCCGCGGCTAAGTTGGCTCCAGACGAATTGGCTTGTTCTTTCCTCTTTACTCGATCGACTAAGCTGAGAGGGTATAAGATGGTGCTGGGCAAGCCTACTCTATCCTCACGCAAGAAGGACCCAACTAAAGACGACCCAGTTGGCACAATGGTCACCATGCCGGACTGCCAAATATATATATTTACAAAAGAAAAGTGTAGTAGTATATCCGTTGTCTAGCACCCATAACACAAGTGTAGTTACTTAGCTTGGGGCTAGATGGCGATGTGTGGAATGTCCTGCAATATTTATTTATTTATTAAGATTAAGGTCTAGTTGCAGAATTATCCCCTTTCAAACAAAAAAAGAATTTTTCGGCGTTTTCGAGTAATCCGCGAACAAAAAAAAAGTTAAAATAAACGCGACGGATTGACAACCTCCTCCTTTTTTTAAGTCGGTTCAAAATACCCAGTAAACATGATTTTTTAAATGAGCTTTCAGGGCCATTTTTTTTATTATAAGCGATAGCGAAAAATGCTATATATAAAAGTTGCGAGCCCGATTTAAATAAAATCTTAAACATCATTAGATTTTTGGATGTCCTGCAATATTTATTATAGCTGTGCCTCGCGGTTTCACCCGCGTAACTCCCGATCCCGTGGGAATATCAAAATGAAAAGTAGGCTATAGCCTTCCTCGATAAATGGACTATCCAACACAAAAATATTTTTTCAATTCGAACCAGTAGTTTCTGAGATTAGCGCATTCAAACAAACAAACTCTTCAGCTTTATAATATACTAGCGACCCACTCCGGCTTCGCACGGCTATATTATGCATGTATTATACATATAAACCTTCCTCTTGAATCACTCTATCTATTAAAAAAACCGCATCAAAATCCGTTGCGTAGTTTTAAAGATTTAAGCATACATAGGGATATAGGGACATAGGGACAGAAAAAGACTTCGTTTTATACTATGTAGTGACTATGTATGTAGTGATAGTGAAGTGACTAGCGACACGCCCGGCTTCGCACGGCTATATTATGCATTTATTATACATATAAACCTACCTCTTGAATCACTGTATGTATTAAAAAATTCGCATCAAAATCCGTTGCGTAGTTTTAAAGATTAAACGTACATAGGGATATAGGGACATAGAAAGCGACTTTGTTTTATACTATGTAGTGATAGTGAAGTATAGATTATTTGGAGCGGGCTTAAAGGGTCGACATAAGCCACTGCCAACCATGCTTAGCTGCAGCACATCTTCCGGCATCTTTATAATAAATAGGTCAACGTTTGACCACTATCGTCACACGATGGTAAGTGACGATGCGGTCTAAGATGTAACACGCAGTGTCTAGAAGATATCTATACGCTCGTCACTCAAACACCACCAAACAAAAAGGGGCCTTCGAGGGACGCGAGTGTAGGTAGGAAAACATTGGAACAAAACTTTTGCCACCCATCCTCATTTTTGTGGTTTGAATTACAATATGTTTAGAGTTTAAAATAGGTACATATTACAATCAATCATTATTTAGTTGACACCAAAAGAGTGTGTATGATGAATTTATCAGGAAAGGAAACTTCTTATCGTTGGTTTTATTATCATTCCGAAACTTCGATAGATAGCGGATGTTACAGTCAGTAGACAGTCTTTTTTAAAACGATAAAGCAATTTACCGAGTGTGCGAAGCGTCTATGTTTCGAGTCACTTTAGACGCATAAAACTAACTACGCAAAACACCACCTTAACTCGCAAAATACCACTTATATGCAAATTACCAACTACGCATAATACCAACTTCGATTCCGGCAAAATTTGCTTTTCTCTGTCAGTCAGTTCTTAGTTAGTGAACCTTTCCTTTCCTTAGTGCTCCCATAATCACATAAAAGGATGCGTTTCAGCGAATTTTCAGACCCGTGGCTCTTGCAATTTTAGAGCATTCTGGAAAAGTCTCTTTCTCTTTTCTTACAGGATGAATTTTTACATGGGTCTTCAGGGCCATTTCCTTAACGTACCTATAGCCTTCTTCGATAACTGGATTATTCAACACAAAAATATTTTTTCAAATCGAACCAGTAGTTCCTGAGATTGGCGCGTTTAAACAAACAAACTCTTCAGCTTTATAATATTAGTATAGATCATATTTAAATTAGTTTTATTACAAGCTTTTTTTTATTCCATACGCGGCCTGAAATATCGTTAAAAAAATCAGCCCATTAGATCAGTAAGGTCAATTCGCATGATAACAACAAAATTAGAAACTGAATAGCAAGACGCTGATTAGATGCAATTAGTGAACACACTAATTAACCGACTTGAAGAAAGGAGGGTATAATGTTTAGCGTATGCGCATAGAATCGATACAATTAAAAAGAATAATCTTAGTCATCCTTAGATAGTGTTTAGACTATAGTTCACGAGTAAATCTGTGTCTAAACTAAATCTAAGGTTTAAATCCACATCTCGGACTATCCTTAAACCTCGTTTTGGAATAAGGGGGTCAGTATTTTGGAAGAACCGTCTCTCTCGAGAATAGTGGTGACGGTTAGCCCGCATTAGGCCGGTTTGATGACTAGGGTCCGTATTAATAAACCGAACTCAATATCGATTTCAATCTTGAGTTTGCTCTTGAGTTGTTGCGCTGATTAATAAACCTATCTTAAGACGCGATTAAAGAGCGACGTATCACTTGAGTAATACCGTATTAATAAATCAAACTCAGCTCTCAAGATGTGTCTCAAGATGTAGTTTCGTGAACTCAAGTCTGATTGCGGGTCACACATGACTAAAGTTAGAGGGCATTACAGTGAACAAATAAAGCCATCACACCAAACCTTTAAAACGTCTCGGAATAATTATATAATAGTAAAATCTTACATTATGTAAAATATTTTTACATTAAAAACAAGTTGACAGTAAAATATGACGAAACTACCTACCATAGGGTAAAAACAGACCATTTAAGGTAAGAACATAGCGCTACTGTCATTCAAGGTCGCTCTCAAGATCAGTCTCAAATCTCAGGAGCGATATCAGCTTGGTTAAAACTTGAGTTTTATCTATTAATTAACGCCTAACTTAAGATAGTGACCATATCTCAAGACTCACTCGATTGATACGCACTCAAGATCGATATTGAGAGCGATTTATTAATACGGGCCTAGGTATCGTCTGTATCGAAACTACTGGACCGATGTTGATGTTACACCGAAGTTTCGACTAAAACGCAATGCAACGCATATGCAAGTGAAACCGCAGCGTGCTGTTATTATGAATACCTAAGCTTTTTCAGTGACAATATAAATTAGTTTTTTTGTTTTCAAATAAGTATTTATTTGATATGTTTATTGTGTATCATATGTTTTAATTTTACATTTTACAGGAAAATCCAATATTTTCCTTCACACCATACTTCCCATTACATTCCGATTATCCTTAAAACTAAAAATTAATAAAAAAAAATGTATATATTTTTATAAAACAATCATTCCATATAAATATATTTACTTAATGATAATTCTAATCGCCTTTGATATTAATAAAAAAAGCAATAATAATAAATATATAAAGCAATAAATTATAAGTTCTGACGTTACCAAAACCTAACGCAATATCAGAAATAATCACTAAAGTGCCATCTTTAAAACTCCTACCTTCATTATACTTCCAAAAACTCAGAAAACAAAAAGAATCATGCATAACTGTAACCACTAAAACGACTATTGTCACCCCTAACACCATATAAAATCCCCTAATACCATATAAAATCCCCTAATACAATATAAAATCCCCTAATACAATATAAAATCCCCTAATACAATATAAAATCCCCTAATACCATATAAAATCCCCTAATACCATCTAAAACCCCCTAATAAGACGACAGTACCCCCCTAACACCCCAAGCTGTCTCTAGAACGTAAATGCCGTAACACCCGTTTCCCTTTCCCCCCACGATGTGGTGATCCCCTCATCATGAGCTCATCTCCTGCAGTCGAACCGTCTTCGCCTTCCACAACACCCTCGTCGCCGGCGCTGAGATCGGAAACTATCCAGTTCCACACGTCTACACCTAGTTACATTGGGAGAGTGAGTTATTTATTATTCAGTTAGTTTATGTAACCCTATTTATCACCAGCAGGGCAAGCATGGGCCGTTGATAGAAATTATGTCCACCCGTTATGTCCTCTGTCAAGGGAGAAAATTATTTTGTCCACCTGCCAAAGCACGGCAAAAGGGGAAAGGATAAGTATATCCCCATAACACGTGGACATCTATTCCCCGCCTATATGACGACCCAGTTGGCACAATGGTCGCCGGACTGCCAAACACAGGGTTGCGGGTTCGATTCCCGCCTCAGACATGTATTTATGCTTAGATATTTGTCTGTGGTCTGGTTGTTTCTATGTATTATAAGTATATATTTACAAAAGAAAAAGTATATAAGTAGTATATCCGTTATCTAGCACCCATAACACAAGCTTGGAGCCAGATGGCGATGTGTGGAATGTCCTGCAATATTTATATTTATAGCATGGGGACCTAAGGGAGACAATAGAGTAAAATTAAGTCAAACAAATGACATTGACAAGAATGACAAGCACAGATATATTTTTTTTTATTAGGTTAATTTGCTACGATATCTAACTAATCTGTGGTTTTCATAAAATGGCAATAATTACAGGGATAAACGTTTCCCCCGTTTTGTCTACCGTGGATAGTATATCCACCCTTGCGTCCATGCTCGGCGGGTGGACAAAACTGACAGGGAATGACTATTTTGTCCTTTCCCTGTGGATGAAATGTCTCCGGCCATGCTAGCCCTGCAGAAGGGCAATTCTCGTAGATAAAATTGTTCAAATAACATTGTAACTTCATTGACCCTTGGAATTAATGAGACAAATAATATCGGAAAGATTGTAGCAATGCAATGTAACTGAAATGTAATTGTAATTGATGGTTTGCAAAATACCCATTGACAGTTAAATAACTTTATCATTTCAATTAATTAAAGGTTACATTCTGCTATTATTACGAGAATTGACCTTTGTGTAATTACTAGTGGACCCACGGATTAAATAGTATGAATTGAAACTAAGTGCAATGGATCTGTAGTGACAAAAGTGAACTGTGGACCCACTATGGGGCATATCGGCGTTTATACCTCTTTGTTTAATGATGGGAAAATGTATTAGTGCAACCTCCTGCCACTCTTTGGAGACGGAGGTCCCTTCGACCTGGAGATGGCAAGAAGCTAGAAGTTTTCCCTGCTAAGAACTCATTGGTGGTCCGTCAAGAGTACGATGGAGCACCTAAAAGCAGTGCCTAGTCCAAGGTAGCTACCTCAAAATTCAATCCATAGAACGTGGGTTCGATTCCCGTGCGATGAATCGGAAATTCAATGGCTGAAGGAAAATTTAAAGAGGAAACCAACTGTTAACAGAAATAGGTTTTTAGCTGGAAACCTCTAATCGCATGCCATTTCCACGGTTGAAAGGCTGCGGTCAATCCTGGCGACTTAATAAGGCATGTATTTTTTTTTATGGAATCCCACTTCTGATGTCTGAAATACGTTTTATCATAATTCACAGAAACACCATAACCAGCCCCTGAACGTGATCTTGCCGGCTACAGCACCTGCCACACCTCCTAATTACAGTAAGAATATAGGTTTTATTATAAAAATAAATAATTCTAGATCCCTATGACTAATTCTAATAATTGAGTCTAAGGTTTTAGTTTATTAAGTCGCATTTTTTAAATGTAGTTTTTATTTTTACGCTTTAAGGCTTGCATTTGCCCTTTTTTCTCCTGATGGTGTCGCGACTATGAGATCGAAGATGCAGCATGCTCGGCTAGAAGAAGAACGGCATGCTTGGACAACATTGATGGAACGCGACGAGTCACTTGGCTCCATGACTTTATCCAGGAGGCGGTTTAAGAACCGCCGGCCAAACCCTACGCTTGATTGTGTGCTCTTCCTGATAAATAAAAACTCGTCAAATCTACAGAGTACACTGATAAATGCAGGTTCAAACCTTGCCATGACGAATGTTTGGCAATGTCTTATTACGGCAAAAAAAAGAGCTTCTGTTATCCTAGTATATCCATGTTCTCTACATATTATACAGCTCAAATTCCCTGAAAGAATCTTAGCCTAGTTCTGATTGCTGAAAGATCAGACAGTGTTTTTATGGTTCCGTACCTCAAAAGGTAAAAAAAAGGAACCCTTTATATAAAACTTTCTTGTCCGTCTGTCTGACCGTCTGTCACCACTGATTTTCTCATTAACGGTTGGATCTAGCAAGCTCCTCCTTTTTTGAAGTCGGTTAAAAATCAAGGGCCTGATAAAAATATATTGGCCAATTTTCAACATGTTTGTTGTTTCCAGCTGATTCCGCTATAACCCCACCGCCCCGGTCTCCCGGCACTGCGGTCGCGACCCCTGCGTCCGGCGACAGCACTTTCCATCCACCTGACGGCACATCATCTGACAAGGTAACACCACAAGACTATGACACAAATATCAGAAGGCCAATTCTCGTATATATAATTGTTTAAATTACACATTGCAATATCATTCCGATTGCATTTCGATAACAAAAAAATACCTTAAAATATTCTTGATATAATCAATACCAAAAGCTGACTTTGAAGGTATTTTGCCTTACTTTGAGGCTATTTTTTATGCTATTGCATAGCTTTTATCGCGGGCTTAGAGCGCGGCGACCGAATCAAGAAATTCCGTAACGAAAATAAAACCTAACACCCCCCCACTCCGCCTACCATGTAGCTCGGCCGAGCGTTCGCTTAACGTGTTGTAATTTAACAACCTTTATTAACCTTTTAACAACTTAATTTAATTTTAAGATTAACAAACATTCACATTAAAATATTAGTAGACCTAGCTGCGCAGTTTCACCCGCTTTAGTCCCGATCCCGGATAAAAAGTAGCCTTTATGTTAATCCAGGTTTCTAGCTATGTACATATCGAGTTTCATCGCAATCGGTCCAGTAGTTTTTGTGTGAAGGAGTAACAAACATACACAGAAACACACATACTAACACACAAACTTTCACATTTATAATATTAGTAGGATACGATAGTAGGAAGTTAGGATAATAATATATGCATGTATAGGCAAATAAATGTATGTATAATATGTCTATTCAAACTTGTTGATTATTGAATGTTTCAGTCATCAGAAACAGCAGTCAGTAGCGTGCGGCCGACAAGCACGGCACTATCTCGCAAAGAGAGTTATAAAGCTCAACGACAGCACTACAGGCGAGAGAAAAAACGTGCCGCGTCTGCGCTTCTACACTCTATCGAAGATCCATCCGTTGTTGTGCTCGCTGATTGGCTAAAGGTACGTTCTTTTATCAAACCAGTACACAGCTGAAAGTCCTGGAACTATCGACTCGTCGGACCTGGGGCCTAAGTCTGCTAACACAATTATTGTGGTTCAACAGAGTGTCGATAGAATCGTAATAGACATTAAATGTCTAAAATATTACATTTAATGTCTAAAATATTACAATTAAATGTCAAAAATATTACAAATAATGTCAAAAATATTACATTTAATGTCAAAAATATTACATTGAATGATAAATTATTACATTTAAACTTAAAAATATGACATTTAATGTCAAAAATATCTATTGGTATTCTCCTAATGTTACCTATTCTATCAAAACACCACTGACTCACTTTGGTATTCTGCTCTACAATCGTGGCTCAATGGACTCTCGATAGTTGTCAAAAAGGTATATTGCTTAACAACATATACCATGTTGCTAGGCAACACCAGCGACGTATCTATTACCGATCTATTGGGACTCCATAGCGATTAATTGTTATTAAAACTTTAGCAGAATACCAAATAAAGTTACAACCTCGATATAATATCAATAGAGTCTCGATATAATGACAATGGTAGATCTTTTAATGCAAAATAGCAGAATTAGGCCCCTGCATAACGTGATATGTAGACTGTTTGTCCTTGACAATTCAGGGACCGAAAGCACAAATTACTAGCGTTGCCGTTGTTTCGAACAATGTCACACGTGCGTGCGTCCCCTTATACTTCATATTCTCAAGTCTTTGAAGTTCAAAATAAATTATTATTTTCTTTTCTTGCATTGTTTTTTCTAAGAGTAAGAAAACTAGGGATATTTTGGGAGTTCTGAGCTTGCATTGAAATCAGCGTTCGTCTATACACATGTTTATTTTTAAGACTGACAGCTCAAACGGAATTGCCAGCAGAGAGCAAATAATAAGTACTATCATAAATCACAGAGAGATTCCAGTCTTTTTGTTTTGCACATATGTACATATTTTTAAAATGATAGATAGATAGATAAACACTTTATTTTTACAACACACAAAACATTGAAAATAACAAAAATGACGAGAAAGCTTAAAAAAATGGTTTTAAAATGGTGTCGTTTTAATGGTTTTCAGGTCCGAGGTTCATTGAAATCATGGACGAAGTTGTGGTGCGTGCTGAAACCTGGACTGTTATTGCTTTACAAGACTCCTAAAGTGAAGGTAAATAATAGCATTACAACTGTATTAGCAGTGTTAAGCATTCAAAGGTCGCGGGCTAAGCCATCTCTAAGGATTACTTTCGCGGGCTAATCCGACTCGAACGACCAATGCCGTGGATGAATCCGACTCAAAGACCCATTGTTGCGGGCCAATCCAGCTCGAAGGACCACTGTTGCGGGTCAATCCGGCTCGAAGGACCACTACTGTTGGTGAATCCGGTTTGAAGGACCACAATCGCTGGCGTGTCTTGAGAATAACAATAGAGTGATTTTGTAAGGGTTCCTTTTTACCTTTTGAGGTACGGTTAAATAAACTAAATATTGTACGAGATTGCACAGAGCGCTATTTAGCTCTAAAATAGCCAAGTTGTTGGCTGGTTTTATGGTAACCAGCAGGGCAAGTATGGCAGGAGACATTGTATCCACAGGGAAAGGACAAAATAGTCATTCCCTCTGTCAGTTTTGTCCACCCCTCCGAGCATGGGCGCAAGGGTGGATTGGATATACTATTTATTTATTTTTTATTTATTTTATTTTAACTACTATCCACGGTAGACAAAACGGGGGAAAACCTATAGGCGGGGAATAGATGTCCACGTGAAATGGGGATATACTTATCCTTTCCCCTTTTGCCGTGCTTTGGCAGGTGGACAAAATAATACTTGCCCTGGAGACAATAGATAGAATACCAATATACTTTTGTAAAGAAATATATTTATTTATTGTTTTAATTTCACAGAGCAGCCACTGGGTAGGCACTGTCCTGTTAACATCGTGCCAAGTGATCGAGCGTCCGTCGAAGAAGGACGGATTCTGCTTCAAATTGTACCACCCTCTTGAGCAGAGCATCTGGGCACCGAGGGGACCACATAACGAGACTATTGGTGAGTTTCATTGACATTTTAGTCAGTTACATTAGATTTGGTTAATAATGGTCCATATCGCAGATCTGGAGAAACATTGGCACAACTTACATTTAGTGAATTTTACAGGAGCAAAGTTTAAATAGGTCCTTAAATATAGAAATTGGTTTATATTACGTTCTTTTACATTTTCTACCCATAGGCCCATAGGACATATATTTTAAAATATATTCTCTCTCTGTAGTCGGCCCCTCATGACTGAGGATCGTGGTCATCAGTGGGTCTGTATCTGGAACGGATGACCTGTCTCCAGCGACTCCTATTCATTGACGACCCAGTTGGCACGATGGTCACCATGCCGGAGTGCCAAACACAGGGTTGCTGGTTCGATTCCCGCCTCAGACATGTATTTATGCTTAGATATTTGTCTGTGGTCTGGTTGTTTCTATGTATTATAAGTATATATTTACAAAAGAAAAGTATATAAGTAGTAAATTCGTTGTCTAGCACCCATAACACAAGTCTAGTTACTTAGCTTGGGGCTAGATGGCGTAGGACGGGTCGGTTGTTCCACTGACGTTTTCCTACCTTCACTCGCGTCCCTCGAAGACCCCTGTTTATTTGGTGGTGTTTGAGTGACGAGCGTATAGGTATCTTCTAGACACCGCATGCTGCATCTTAGACGGCATCGTCACTTACCATCGTGTGACGATAATGGTCAAACGATGAACTGATATTGCAGGACATTCCACACATCACCATCTAGTCCCAAGCTAAGTAACTAGACTTGTGTTATGGGTGCTAGACAACGGATATATTACTTATAAACTTTTCTTTTTGTAAATATCACTACATAGTATAAAATAAAGTCACTTTTCGCCGTCCCTATGTCCCTTTGTATGCTTAGATCTTTAAAACTACGCAACGGATTTTGATGCGGTATTTTTTAATAGATAGAGTGATTCAAGATTAAGGTTTATATGTATAATACATGTATAATATTATAGCCGTGCGAAGCCGGGACGGGTCGCTAGTATACTTATAATACATAGAAACAACCAGACCACAGACAAATATTTAAGCATAAATACAGAAGCGGCGTCTGAGGCGGGTATCGAACCCGCAACCCTGTGTTTGGCACTCCGGCATGGTGACCATTGTGCTAACTGGTTCGTCAAACCTAGTTGGCACAATTATATAAAAAAACCCTCACCCCCCTAATGACACTCGCACTATAATTGCCCCCAGGAGCGGTAGTCCAGCCCTTGCCGACAGCGCACCTGATATTCCGCGCACCGTCGCAGGCGGCGGGTCACTGCTGGCTCGATGGACTGGAGCTCGCACTCAGGTGTAGCAATGCCATGCTCAGGTCAGTACTTTAATAATAAGAGGCCATATGGCACATTGAGGCGAGGCTCCAGGGGGAAGCTACCGTTCCTCATCTCCGGCTGGCCTTAGTTGGTTGGTCGGAGTGAACACTGACAAGAAAGCGGTCCCCCGCTTCTGGCTTGCCTGCATCGGTCGTCCAGAAGGCCAATTCTTGTAAATAACATTGTTCAAATTACATATCAATATACAAAACATCACAAAAGTCATAACAAAAGATACCTTCAAAGTCAGTTTTTTTGTACAAAAAGCTAACTTTGAGGGTATTTTGAGCTACTTTGAGGGTATTATTTGAGATCGAAATGCAATCGAAATGATATTGAAATGTAATTTACGAGAATTGGCCTTCAGAGTGCAAATGCTCGAAGGATGGATTCCGAACATCAGTGATGAGTTGGCCCGCTCGCTCAGACTACCAGTGATGGTTTAAAATCCAATTAGGCCTCTCCATCCTTTAGCCGCTCACGTTCCTGTTGCCCCCTTGCTGTAATCTTACTCAGCTAATCAGGGTGGCCTAGTCTGATAGTTGACGAGTCTTCGCCTGCCATTTTTACGTGTTTGTTAGACATTATTACGCCATAGTATCCATAGTTTTCCAGTATCCAGTCCACTACTATACCATCACAAAAGCCAAAGTATTTTTCTCCTAAGACCTATCTATTTAAGCCAAAATCTGAGTAGAGGTTACGTAAATCTAAAGGCACTTATTATCAGAACATACTTTAATCATATAAATTACATAACCAATTACCCATCTGCGTTATTTTACTACAAAGCCTAATCCACTCACTAAAAGGTATTAAACTAATTAAAATAAATTGTGCGACCATGAAAAAGTCCAGGCATCATGAAGATACTGCGACAGAATGAACCACGTATCGTCATTTTATTCCTTATTATAGACACAAAACAGTAGTCAAGATGGCGACGCCCTGACGTGACATCAAATGAAGCACTGTATTGTTGACTTCCTTCAGTCGTTTTCGTTTTGTCACTGACATCCTGTAGTCTATCCAAATTGGAGGCTGTTTTTAAATAAATTTCACACCTCGCCAGTGCCTGCATTGTCACTATCACTCATAGTATAAAATAAAGTCACTTTTCGGCGTCCCTATGTCCCTATTTCCCTTTGTATGCTTAGATCTTCAAAACTACGCAACGGATTTTGATGCGGTTTTTTTAAATAGATAGAGTGATTCAAGAGGAAGGTTTATATGTATAATACATGCATAATATAGCCGTGCGAAGCCGGAGCGGGTCGCTAGGTAATCAATAATATATTGTAAACAGATGTTCCCGGTCGCGACCGGAGCATTCAGTAGCTGCGCAAACGCCGGCGACACAGACGAATCTATCGCACGAAGAACTGGAGAAACATTTTAATGAACACGGTAAGTAAATAATAATTATATTATCTATACCAGGGTTATTGATAATTATATAAGAAAGTGATTGAGAGCTATTTCGGGCCACCTTAAGGTGAAAGGGTACCTGCGCTCTCTCCATACAAACGTAGTTGACTGTTTCCTCCCTGTATAATGACATAGCACAAATATTTTTGTGCCATAAAACCTATAACTGCCATGACTATGCCCCTATGTTTTGGTTTTTTCATTTTCTAATTATCATAGAAATCAAGATTTGAAAAACAAAAAAAAAACAGGGGCATGGTCATGGCAGTTATAAGTTATATGCACCAAAAATATTTGCTCTAGTGTCATTATCCAGGGAGAAAACAGTCGACTACGTTTGTAATAGTTTGTATGGAAAGAGCCCCCGGTACCCTTTCACATTAAGATGGATTCCATACGCCAACGACCTTAGTACACAGCCTACTAAATAGTTACTACCGGCACCGGTCGTCTTCGTTGGTGAACAAGTGTTGGTTGTTACGAATGTGTTTTGTTTTTCTCAAAAGTGCTGAGATGGAATTGTAGGTGAGATTTTTACCAATATTTTGGTGTGACTTTGAGCCAAAAAATTCATATAGTTTTGATGCTATCCTAAAATTAAAAATTAAAACTGGTATAACTTTGAAATGACAAGGAATTTTCGTCTCAAATTAACCCAAAATATCGGTAAAGAGCTCGCCTACTATTTCATATCGGCACTTTTGAGAAAAACAAAACACATTCGTTACAATCAACAATGTTAGTTGTAAGCGACGGGTATTTCTGGCGCGTTGCGTTTCGCAGAATAAATAGCCTTAACATCAACTTTTGTTTTTCGACTTTTGGAAATTCAGAAATTCCGCGCGGCGTACCATCAGCCAGAGCTGCGCGGTCCCACCTTAAGGTTGATTATCCTGTGTAGGGCCCTATTGTTTCTCCAGCCTCTTAATTTTTGTTGACCAATATGGGAAAGGCGCATTGTTTTTTTTTTCAAACGTGGAACGTAGACGTTTGAAAAAAAAAACAATGCGCCTTTCCCATATTGGTCAACAAAAATTAAAAAAAGGTTTTTTGTATGCTTTTTATGCCAAATGTGTTGTTTGTTGTTGAAACGAAATGTTTCAAAACAATAGACTTTGACAATAAAAAAGGGTACTGGACCCTAATTGGCAAACAAAAAAAAGGGCGGGATTTCGTAGGTTGCACTACTCCCGAAGGAAAGTGTTCATGAATTGGGACTGCACAGCTCTGGCCAGTACCTAGTTAACAATAGCCCTGTATAGGTTGAAAAAAATATTGTGTTGTCTTGATTATTTAAGTATAATTATTAAGAAGCTGACAATATTTCGGAATTGGTAACTAACTTTGTTTGTACCTCTTTTTTGCACTGTGTGTTACGCTATTTTCAACCTTAAAAACTAGGCTTGAAATCCGATCCGTCTTCCTGTAGTTCACCTATTATGTCTATATCAGATTACTCACCTCGTCGAATAGCACTCGATCGAAAACCCACTTCGTTCGATCGAAAAGCAGCATCGCTCGATCGAAGTGATCTAAAAGTAGCATCGCTCGACCGAAAAGTCACTTCGTCCGAACGAAAAGCAGCATCGCTCGATCGAAAAGCAAACT
The DNA here is from genome assembly GCA_907269075.1 of Idaea aversata. NCBI lineage: Eukaryota > Metazoa > Arthropoda > Insecta > Lepidoptera > Geometridae > Idaea > Idaea aversata. Next base: position 3,255,154 of record OU026083.1, read on the forward strand.
CGAGACCTAAAAGAGCATCTAAATGGACACAATTCATCGAATCATTAGAAATGATGAGAGATCACGACTCAACCGATTCAGAATCAGATTCGAAAGATAATAAAAAAGAAGGTTTCTTAGATTTTCTACTCAAAAGAGATGGACAAGGGACATCTTCGATGAAAAACACACCGGGACCGAAATTTCCGAAGCCTACAACCAAAAGTCTAGCATCCAGCCCCATGAGGGTAGATCTAAAAAGATCTCCGATTCTCAGATGCTTTGAACTGCCGAAGTTAAGAGAAAAAGCCATATCGCCTACATTATTCGAAGATAATTTGATAAAGTTCGTGTCTCAGTTTCCAAAACGACGAAGTTCAACACCATCGACTAAAATACTGACGCAGAAACGTATCAGTGATTTGAGAGAGTCAGGTGATTAAAATAACAATAGGACTGGTTTATCGCCATGTTGTTTTTCTGTTATTTACTAGCTGCGTTTAACAGTTTTACCTGTATAAATCCGGACAAAAACTGAAGGTTTTCGTACCATTAAATTCGGTTACATATCATAATAACTATGTTCATTATAACTATGTTCGAAATAACTACGGTCATAATTTTTGTAATAACTAATGAACAAAATACCTATTGTACGAAACAACTACGGTTAATTGAACTATGTTCATTATAACTATGTTCGAAATAACTACGGTCATAATACCTACTGTTTAAAATACCTAATGGTTGTTTCACATATTTTTGTACTAACTAATGAACGAAATACCTAATGTACGAAACAACTACGGTTAATTGAACTATGTTCATTATAACTATGTTCGAAATAACTACAGTCATAATACCTACTGTTTAAAATACCTAATGGTTGTTTCACATATTTTGGTAATAACTAATGAACAAAATACCTAATGTACGAAACAACTACGGTTAATTGAACTATGTTCATTATAACTATGTTCGAAATAACTACAGTCATAATACCTACTGTTTAAAATACCTAATGTACGAAACAACTACGGTTAATTGAACTATGTTCATTATAACTATGTTCGAAATAACTACGGTCATAATACCTACTGTTTAAAATACCTAATGGTTGTTTCACATATTTTGGTAATAACTAATGAACAAAATACCTAATGTACGAAACAACTACGGTTAATTGAACTATGTTCATTATAACTATGTTCGAAATAACTACAGTCATAATACCTACTGTTTAAAATACCTAATGGACGAAACACCTACGGTTAATTTAACTACAATAAATACCTTATATTCTGTTTGGTTTCTGTACCTCAAAAGGTAAAAAAAGGAATCCTTATAAGATCACTTGCTTGTCTGTCTGTCTGTTTAGTATTTGTTGTTATAGCGACAACAGAAATAAAATAAATAAATAAATAAATATTTCAGGACATATTACACATCGCCATCCAGCCCCAAGCTAAGCAACTTAATGCTTGTGTTATGGGTGCCAGATAACGGATAAACTACTTATATACTTTTTTTTTTTTTTTTTTTTTTTTGTAAATATATACATATTATACATATAGGAAACACCCAGAACCAGAAACAAGAATTTATGGTCAGCATAAATACTTGTTCCCGGCGGGAATCGAACCCGCAACCTTCTGCGTCGCAGTCGAGTGTTCGCCCGACGCGCCACAGAGAAATACATCACCTGTGAAAATTTCAACTGTCTAGCTATCACGGTTCATGAGATACAGCCTGGTGACAGACAGACAGTGGAGACTAAGTAAAAGGGTCCCGTTTTTATCTTTTGAATACGGAAATTAAAAAGTAGCCTATGTGTTATTTCAAAATTCCATCAATTTAATAAGTTTTATTAAGATCGGTTTAGAAGTTTTTCCGCGATTGAGTAAAAAACTTACACGGTCTGATAAACAAACTTAGCAATTTTAATATTAGTAGAGTTTAGAGTCAAATTAAATAATTTTAGTAGCATTTTTATTCAATTTAATTCAATGTTGTTCTTCATTCGAAACAACATCGATTTATGTAAAAACCAATAAAAAAAATACAGATTGAAATAATTTAAAAATTGAATTTGCAAGAATTGGTGAGACTAAATAAAATCTTGTAAAAATTCGATTCGATTAACAACCTCATTTTCGTCGGTTAAAAATAATAAATAAATAAATAAATATTGCAGGACATTCCACACATCGCCATCTAGCCCCAAGCTAAGTAACTACACTTGTGTTATGGGTGCTAGACAACGGATACACTACTTATATACTTTTCTTTTGTTAATATATACTTATAATACATATGAACAACCAGACCACAGACAAATATCTAAGCATAAATACATGTCTGAGGCGGGAATCGAACCCGCAACCCTATGTTTGGCAGTCCGGCATGGTGACCATTGTGCCAACTGGGTCGTTAAATAACCGTACCTTACCCTTACTGTCCCAATCAAATTAACCACCCTGCAGATAGCACATAAGCTACTTTTTATCCCGATATTTGGGATCGGGATCGAGACTTTCGCGGGTAAAATTGCAAAATGCAGCTAGTTTAAGAGAAAAGGTACCCGGCTCTCTCTCCATACAAACGTAGTCGACTGTTTCCTCCCTGGATAATGACACTGGCACAAATATTTGTGTTGCATAAAACCTATAACTGCCATGACTATGCCCCTGTGTTTTGGTTCTTTTCATTTTCTAATCATCATAGAAAATAATATTTAATAAACAAAAAATAAATAAAAACAAAACAACATGGTCAATATGGTCATGGCAGTTATAAGTTTTATGCAACAAAACTATTTGTGTCAATCCAGGGAGGAAACCGTCGACTACGTTTGTATGGAGAGCGCGCCCGGTACCCTTCCTCTTAAGACGTATAAGAAACTGATTGTACCAAACTTCAGGTGTAAAGACAGATTCTGAAAACGACGACGTTTTCCTAAAGACAAAGCTACCCAAACGGCCCCGTTTGGTCGGAGGCTCCGAAGTTATATGCGATACGCCGGAAAGTATTATAATAACGAAAACAGCGCCATCTGTTGAGAGGTTTAGGAAATACACGTCCTCTTCCACTGACGATGTTGATATGGATTATCGGTGAGCATTAATAAAAAAATATAAATTCCTGATAAATTGAGAGACTTCTCCTTTTTTTGAAGTCAGTTAAAAAAAATACTTCGTCGAAATTTGAACCTTGGTTAAAGTAATAATAGCAAATTAAAAACTACACTCTTATAATAAAAAAAACCGGCAAAGTCAGACTCGAGTCCACCACGAGTACCATTACAATCAAAAAACCCTAAATAATATTGTATGTCAGACAAGGCTTTATAGGTAAAAAAAAGGGTGCGTGTACTTATGTACGCGCGTGAGAAGTTATACTTCTTTGGCATAAAAAAAACTCGTCCGACAAAAAACTCGTCCGGCAAAAAACTCGTCCGACAAAAAACTCGTCCGACAAAAAACTAGTCCGACAAAAAAAATACTCGACCGACAAAAAACTCGTCCGGCAAAAAACTAGTCCGACAAAAAACTCGTCCGACAAAAAACTCGTCCGACAAAAAACTCGTCCGACAAAATACTCGTCCGACAAAAAACTCTGGACTGGAAAAGGATTGTCAACACAATCAATAAGGTTCAATTTAGATTTAAACAACTTCTCCCGTGAGAATTTTGTGTGACGTGAGAATTTTGTGTCTCGCTTTTGTAAAATTTCACTCTCATCATTTTTTCATAACGCGCCTAAAGAAGTATAACTTCAAAAATCTTTTGCCTGCCCTTTTATGATTGTACCTAATATTTTTAGCCGTACCCCATTACGTGCACCAATACCAGACAAGTATTCTCTAATAAACTACGAGAAACTACCCTCGGTTGCTTTCGAAGCGAGCAAGAGTGAGAGGCGAGACGAAAGGTTCACTTCGCAGAATGTCTATGTCGCGGGGAAAATTGTTAGGACTGGTAAGGCATTAAAGCGGGGTCAGACGGTTGGGAAAATGCAAATCTGCCAAGGTGACTTTGGTTGCCAACGCCCGTCGGGTGTCTCGGCTACACAGTTGAAACAAGCGCTTCTTCGTGTTATTTGAGCTCGCTGGCCAAAACATCGACACAAATGGTTCCCTAACAAACATTTCAAAAATATCTAGTATATTTAGCACTTTTGTGCGTTAAAAACTAAAAAAAGAAAGCAAGCAACAAGGTGACTTTGGTTGCCAACGCCCGTCGGGTGTGTCGGCTGCACAGTTGAGACAAGCTCTCGACTTCGGTGTGATTTGAGCTTGCTGACCACACAGACGATTCCCTCACTCTCTTAATTTCATAAATATTGATTTAGCACTTTATGTTAAAAACTAAAAAAAAAAAGAAATAAATATAAAAAATAAAACGCTCGGCCGAGCTCTGTGGCCGAGCTACATGGTAGGCGGAGTGGGGGGTGTTAGGTTTTATCTTCGTTACGGAATTTCTTGATTCGGTCGCCGCGCTCAAAGCCCGTGATAAAAGCTATGCAATAGCTTAAAATTAATAAATATTGCAGGACATTCCACACATCGCCATCTAGCCCCAAGCTAAGTAACTAGACTTGTATTATGAGTGCTAGACAACGGATATACTACTTATATTATTTTTCTTTTGTAAATATATACTTATAATACATAGAAACAACCAGACTATAGACAAATATCTAAGCATAAATATTCGTCTGAGGCGGGAATCGAACCCGCAACCCTGTGTTTGACAGTTCGGCATGGTGATCATTGTGCCAACTGGGTCGTCAAAAATAAAATATAGTGCTAAATTAACTAAGATTCACAAATTGAAATTAAGAGAGTTAGGGAACCAGAGATGTCGTGACCTATAAAGCCGTCATAACCGAGGGATCCACCGGGCAGGGGCCTAAGTCTGCTAACACAATTGTATTTCAATAGTGTGTCGATATAATCGTAATAGAAATTTAATGTCAAAAATATGACATAACATGTCAAATTCGTATTCTCCTAACGTTGACTATTCTATCGAGACACCACTGACACACCACTGACTCACTTTTGTGTTCTGCTCTACAATCGTGGCTTAATGGTATCTCGATAGTTGTCAAAACGGTATATTGCTTAGCAACATATACCATGTTGCTAGGCAACACCTGCAAGGTAAATATTACCATACCATTGAGACTCCATAGTGATTATATTGCGATGTTATTAAAACTTTAGCAGAATACCAAATAAAGTCACAATCTCGATATAATATCTATAGAGTCTCGATATAATGACAATGGTTGGCCAAATAGCAGAATAAGGCCCCAGGTGTTATACCCGGTAGGCCGCGGCCCAACGATGTTTCGTTGGAACTTGTATATGAGCTTATCTTTAGAAAAACTTCGCTTGCGCGATCTAGGATCAACGATCTTATCAGTGGCCCCATCTGTTGGTGGCGACGTGAAGCGTCGCCACAGATCTGCCAAGTGACATCTAAAGGCAGATTTGCTATTTCCGAATCGTGTGGCATTCTCTTGAAACTGTGGTGGTAATAGAGCGCCATCTATTAAGTTATTCAGTAGTGGTTTGCAAAAAAAAAAAGCGAATCTAGTAATTACCAAAAAATTCTATGCCAACTTTATAATACCGCTATTTCTTGCTAGAAAACTTAATATTGTGTAGAAATAAAATGTTATGCTAGTTGCACCCAAGGATAAAAGAACCGCGATCTAAATATCGTCTCTTGTCTCTGTTTCCATCGTCTTTTGTTTTGGTTTCGATCAAAACTGATTTTTTTTTATGACATGAAATAAAGTTGCTGGCACTGTTTAGGTCGTCTAAATTACACGTAAAAGGCCATTTAATATATGAAGGGGGGTTCATACGCCAACGACCTTGGTACACAGCCTACTAAATAGTTACTACCGACACCGGTCGCCTTCGTATGTGAACATTGTTGATTGTTACGAATGTGTTTTATTTGTCTCAAAAGTGCTGAGATGGAATTGTAGGTGAGATTTGGTGTGATTTTGAGCCAAACACTTCCTATAGTTTTGAAGCTATCCTTAAATTAAGAATTAACTAAAAAGAAGAAAAAAAGGAAGAACTAGTCTAGCTTTGAAATGACAAAGAATTTTCGCCTCGAAATTACCCCAAAATATCGGTAAAAATTTCACCTACAATTCCATCTCAGCACTTTTGAGAAAAACAAAACACATTCGTTACAATCAACAATATTAGTTGTAAGCGACGGGTATTTCTGGCGCGTTGCGTTTGGCAGCATAAGCAGCCTTAAAGTTTGAATTTCGTTCTTGGTCCATGCGATAGGTACATTCAAAACAGCGAGCTGTATATACCGGTAAAAAACGGTAAATAATAAATTTTTACGGGTTACCTGTTTTTAAAGTGGGTTAAAAATGGAATCGTTTCTGAACGCGGTCGTTATATAAAACGTCACTTACTGTTTGGTATTATGTAAATAAATCAGATTTTATCATTTTAAAACATTGTTATTGAAATTATCATTACAAGGTTACAAATTAAAATACATAAAGAAAGCGTAATAGCTTCCTAAATAAATATTACTACAAACCAACAGTAACATGTTTGTAAGTAGAGATTTTTTGGCGAAATCGTGAATTACTTGGCGGTTTCGTGTAAATACTTGGCGGTATCGTGAATAACTTTGCGGGTTTGTGAATAACTTGGTGGGTTCGTGTAAATACTTGGCAGTATTGTGACTTACTTAGCAGTAACGTGAATGACTTGGCGGTTTCGTGTAAATACTTGACAAGTTCGTGTTAAAACTTTGCGGGATCAGCCAAGGTATGTTTGATGTTAAAAAAGTGCCAAACGCATGCACAGAAAAAAGTTTTCTTAAAGCATGAAATAATCCTCTCCAGCAAAAAAAGCTTAAATTAGGAATACTGCTTAGTATTTTTAAGAACAAGAAATTATTATCTAGCGTCTAGTAGAAGATAATTTCTTACTTCAAGTAACTTTTTTTTTCTGAGTGTAACACAAAAAACACGTGCACCTAACCGCAATTCTGTACATCGTTTTTCATTATTCTTTGGCGTACACCACCAATTATAACACACTATACTTCAAAAGTAAACAAAACAAGTGTTTAGGTCATACATAATTTTTCCTCATACATTCAGTACGGTTTGAACCACTCTCGGAGGCGGTCGTGTTGATAACGCTTATCTCTTATCACGTTATCAGTGATAGTGGATTATGATCGTGTTAAGATAATATAATATTATTGCAGTCTTTGTGTTATTAATAAACAAAATTTTGACTTTGGAAACGTTTTGAAAAATAAATGCGCGAAATAACCAGTTCTGAAGACAAATAGCTCTTGATGAGCGATAAAATATATAAAAAAAGTGCGCGAAATAACCTGCTTCAAAAAAAATAGGTCTTAATTTTTTTATGTTAAATAGTGCGTCAAAGAATAATGTCTTAAAGTGATCAAAATACAAGGAAAAACTTATTTGAACTGATTTATAACTTAGAAAAAAAAACTGGTTGCCTGTAAAGTCGGTATACGGGCGAAAGTTTTACGTGACAACAACTGTGCTCGAGTGGAAGGGACGCGTGCCTTTCACTTTTTATGTCTGTCTCTCTCGCTCTTAGGCGGGCTAACCATGCCCGCGTGCCTCTCACTCGCTCTCATTGTGAGCGCATAACGTCAGCGGAGCGTAACGCAGTTTCTTGAAGTGTCACCCGGCAAACCAATTTATAAAACGTTGTCACGTCAAAAAAAAACCAGTGGAGTTATTCTGTGGATTTTGTACACCACAGCTGTATGAAAAATAATAATAATTTGTATAGCAGTTCCAAAGACTAATAGCTCTTGAAAATGTACGAAAATTATGTTAAATAGCGCGTCAAACAATTGTGTCAGAAAGTGATTAAAAATAATAGGAAAAAACTTGTGTAAACTAATTTATTCCATAAAAAAACCAACTGAAATTATTTTATGGGTATTTAACAGTAGACGTGTGAATTTTTTTAATATTTGTATAGCGGAAAAGTGTTAATTTTTTACCCGACTGCTATGAGAGTAATGAGTTTAATAACATCCTAATTATCATCAATAAGCAATCGAATTCATTTGAGAAAAAATACGAATGGAAACTTTATAAAACGGATTTTTGAAGTAAAACTTCTTTAGGCGCGACTAGGGAGTAACTCAGATTTTTTTTCTGACGGAAGTAACGCTTACGTAGTTTCCGGTTATATTGACATGTGCTGATTTAACCTCAAAATGTCAGCTGACTTAATAGGTTGCATACCTATATTATCTACTTTGTGAAATTAAAAAAGAGGTTGGTGCATAGAAGTACTACACCTTTACCGAAGACCTTCATTAGTATTAGGAAGTTAGTGACTGTCCGCTATCTCTAATTAGATAGTTTGATTATAAGTTAGAGTAGCGAAAACCTTTGAAAGTACTAGACATTTTTGCAAAAATGTATTATATATTTTGTTTCCTTCAAAATTACGCTTTGAAGAGAAGTTTTAATTCAATCGCGCGTAAAGGTTACACGCACACACTTTTTTTTCCACAAGAAATCTGTTAGATATGAAGGACACATCCGCCGCAGTGAGATAGATAAAAGCGGCCAAGTGCGAGTCGGACTCGCGCACGAAGGGTTCTCTACCATGTTGTATGGGAGCCTCACAATTTTTTTCTCTCTTTAGTCCTTATTTGTTATAGCGACAACAGAAATTCATCATCTGTGAAAATTTCAACTCTCTAGCTATCACGGTTCATGAGATACAGCCTGGTGACAGACGGTAAAGTCTTAGTAATAGGGTCCCGTTTTTTCTCTTTGGATACGGAACCGTAATGACTATATTTGTACAACACAGGAATACGATTTACACAATGTAAAGTAATACCCAGAAAGTATAAGCGGCCTTATCTCTTCAGAAAGGCAATCTTTGGATAGAAAGGAACCGATTTAGCTCCAATTCATTTCTGAAAAAAGCTAATAGAAACTACATAAAACAAAAAAAGAAATAGTTTTTTCATTACTCATACTCTGAAAGTAGGTGTAAAGGTGCCTGAAGAGCGTGTAGAAAGAAAAACTTCCAGCCCTAGGGAAAATCGCTTTCACTGACAGCTGTCATGTCAAATTATGGCTTCGCACGGCTTGTGCAATGTGCATGTAGCCAGTATCAGTATCATTACGCATTAGGAACTTCAAAAACCTAACCTCCTTGCTTTAAGTAACACCAAAGAATAACACTACATGTATACCTACATATAACCTCTTTGGTCCCAACCTTGTAAGAGGATCAGGTAGTATGGAGTCTTTCATTCACTCTCGTTGTTAGGAAGAATATTTTATGGATTATTCGTAATGAAAAGCACAGTGTTTACCTCGGGTGAAAGACTCATTTAGTCCCTCGAACTATTAGCGCCAAACTCCGTCTCGGGACTCAATGAGTGACTTTCACACCTAGGGTAACAATGTACTATTGTTTAGTATGGGTATACTGATATTATAAAGAGGAAATATTTTTGATTGAATTGAATACACTCCGAAACAACTACGTCGTTAAGGGTGATATGCGTGCAAATGGCCTTACAACCCAGGATGCCGAAGATCGTGCGAAGTGGAGGCGTAAAAGTAGGAAAGCGGACCCTGGGCTCCCGAGAGGGATGCAACCGGGAACATCGCTCGGATGATGATGACACTCCGAAACTACTGGAACGATTTTGATAAAACTCGGTATGAGGATACATTGATTCATTGACAGTAACATAGGCTCAATACTCCTTATAGACTAAGATCCCTTTAAGAACGACCTTCACCAAGCTGCTTAATGGATAAAAAGTATTTTATATCAAACTAGCGACCCGTCCCGGCTTCGCACGGCTATATTATGCATGTATTATACATATAAACCTTCCTCTTGAATCACTCTATCTATTAAAGAAACCGCATCAAAATCCGTTGTGTAGTTTTAAAGATTTAAGCGTACATAGGTATATAGGGACAGAGAAAGCGACTTTGTTTTATACTATGTAGTGATAGTGAGTAAGGTCATAAATATATTGCAAATGAGTTGTTTAAAAAAATTCAGTCTAGAATGATAAGGTAATTAATTTTGTATCCCGATATTCCCACGGGATCGGGAGTTACGCGGGTGAAACCGCGGAGCGCTGTTAGTTCACAAGAAATCTGGTAGATTATATCAAGGACGAAGCAGCAGTGAGGTCATGCAACGTTTTATCTAACTTCAAGTCGACAGTTTTAACGGATTGTGATAAACCTCCTTGTTAGAAGGTTAAACTTGTGTTACTTCTAAGAAAAAGGTTAGATCAGCTATTTCCTTTACAATTTATGACGTATTACTGATGTTACTTCCGCTTATTTTTTTTATCTATAACTAGCAACGCACCGCAGTTTCACCCGCGTAACTGCCGATCCCAGTTGAATATGGGGTTAAAAAATAAAAAAGAAAATTAAAAATAAAAATTTAATCAACCCATTTGCAATATTTTTATTGACCTATTTAATTTTATATAAAAATACTTTTCATCCATTAAGCAGTTCGGTGAAGGTCGTTTTTAAAGGGATAATAAATAAATAGTTTATTTTCATAAAGAAATCTTGGAGAGAAATCTAAAAAAGAAAGGGATCTTAGACTATAAGGAATATTGATATCAGTATCAAAGCAAATCATCCTCAAAATAACTTCCTATGCCTTCCTATACCCGTTAAGGGATAAAAAACAATAAAATACGAAGCACATCTTCCATCAATTCTGTTAAGGAATCTCTATGCAAAATTTGAAGTAGATTGGACCAAGGATTTGCTTTGTCTCATACAAACTTTGCCCCCCTTTTCAACCCCTAAGGGGTAGAATTTCGTGAAATCGTTTCTTATCGTATGCCTACGTCATACAAAGAACACACCCTCCAAGTTTGAGGTCTCTACGATCAGCGGTTTAGGCTGTGCGTTGATCCGTCAGTCAGTCAGTCATTCAGGACAAAGCATTTTATATGTATAGATAAAATATTTTTACACTATGGTGGGTGCAGTTCATTGGATATTCGATAAGAGGTTATTGACATTACAAGTGGTTTTTTTTAGATTTCTCTAAGCAAATCGAATGTAATATATAGCTAACGAGCAGTGCTCCGCGGTTTCACCCGCGTAACTCCCGATCCCGTGGGAATATCGGGATAAAAAGTAGCCTATAACCTTCCTCGATAAATGGACTATACAACACAAAAGGAATTTTTCAATTCGAACCAGCAGTTCCTGAGATTAGCGCGTTCAAACAAACAAACAAACTCTTCAGCTTTATAATATTAGTATAGACTAGCAATGCTCCGCGGTTTCACCTGCGTAACTCCCGATCCCGTGGGAATATCGGGATAAAATGTAGCCTAAGTTATTGTCAATGAATTAATGTATCCTCATACCAAGTTTCATCTAAATTGATCCAGTAGTTACTAAGCCTATTCGGTACAAACAAAATAACTTAAAAATATCTTTATTATATTACTAGCGTCCCGCCCCCGCTTCGCACGGCTATATTATGCATGTATTATGAATCACTATCTGATAAAAAAAACCGCATCAAAATCCGTTGCGTAGTTTAAAAGATTTAAGCATACATAGGGATATAGGGACAGAGAAAGCGACTTTGTTTTATACTATGTAGTGAAGTGATGAGGATACATTGAATACTACTTAATTTAATTGTATATTAATTGTAGGAAAATAAGGTAAATTTATAGGGAAATACCTACTTTTGACTTATAAATAGATTTATAAGCATAAAAAAACTGGCCAAGTGCGAGACGGACTCACGCACGAAGGGTTCCGTACCATTATACTCTGTTTTTAGTATTTGTTGTTATAGCGGCAACAAAAATACATAATCTGTGAAAATTTCAACTGTCTAGCTATCACGGTTCATGAGGTACAGCCTGGTGACAGACGGACGGATGGACTGACAGTGGAGTCTTAGTTAAAGGGTTATCTATACTTCTATTACAAAGATTTGATTGTTTGTTTTAATTAAATAGGCTCCAAAACTACTGGACCGATTTAGATGAAACTTGGTATGAGGATACATTGATTCATTGACAGTAACATAGGGTACTTTTTATTTCGATATTCCTACTGGTTTGGGAGCGCTGCTAGTCACTACATAGTATAAAACAAAGTCGGTTTCTGTGTCCCTATTTCCCTTTGGATGCTTAAATCTTTAAAACTACGCAACGGATTTTGATGCGGTTTTTTTAATAGATAGAGTGATTCAAGAGGAAGGTTTATATGTATAATACATGCATAATATAGCCGTGCGTAGCTGGGGCGGGTCGCTAGTTTTTGAATAAAGCTGACGTTAAATCGTCCAAGATAATTTTATTTATAACTCGCTTCACAAGTAGAATAATTTCTTAAAGGTATGACTCAATATTTAAGGGGAGTCCATACGCCAACGACCTTGCTACGCAGGTTACTAAATAGTTACTACCGGCACCGGTCGCCTTCGTTGGTGAACATTGTTGATTGTTACGTATGTGGTTTTTTTTTTCTCAAAAGTGCTGAGATGGAATACAGATATTTTGGGGTAATTTAAGACTAAAATTGCTTGTCATTTCAAAGTTATACCAGTTTTAATTCTTAATATTAGAATAGCTTCAAAACTATAGGGAATTTTGGGCTCAAAGTCACACCAAAATGTCGGTAAAGATCTCCTTTACCGACATTTTGGTGTGACTTTGTGCCCAAAATTCCCTATAGTTTTAAGAATTAAAACTGGTATAACTTTGAAATGACAAGCAATTTTAGTCTTAAATTACCCCAAAATATCTGTAAAGATCTCACCTACAATTCCATCTAAGCACTTTTGAGAAAAACATAACACATTCGTAACAATCAACAGTTTTCACCGACGAAGGCGACCGGTGCCGGTAGTAACTATTAAAGGTGGTCGTAGATTGATCAGAGCCGAACGAATGACGAAGCCGAACCCGATGACGTCATCAGAGTTGACCGCATCGTCAGAGGCGGCCGACTCTGAAATATAATATACTAGCGACCCGCCCCGGCTTCGCACGGCTATTATGCATGTATTATACATATAAACCTTCCTCTTGAATCACTCTATCTATTAAAAAAAACCGCATCAAAATCCGTTACGTAGTTTTAAAGATTTAAGCATACAAAGGGAAATAGGGACAGAGAAAGCGACTTTGTTTTATACTATGTAGTGATATACCTTATCTCTATTAATATAAGGTACTTTTTCCCGTGGACGGCAAAAATTCGATTCGTTCGGCTCTGATCAATCTGCGTCCACCTTTAGTAGCCTGTGTAGCAAGGTCGTTGGCGTATGGAATCACCTTTAGTAATTCCACGTAGCACAGGTCGTAGCAACGGTTGTAAATAAACATACACTTCATAACTGACGTCAATACATATTTTTAATATGACAAGCGTTCTTGATCTTGAACGAGTAACTTGCGCCTGTACTTAAGGTGAAAGGGTACCTGCGCTCTCTCCATACAAACGTAGTCGACTGTTTCCTCCCTGGATAATGACACTAGCACAAATATTTCTGTGCCATAAAACCGATAACTGCCATGACTATGCCCCAATGTCTTGGTTTTTTCATTTTCTAATTATCATAGAAATTATTTTAAAAAAAACATAGTCATGGCAGTTATAGGTTTTATGCAACAAAAATATTTGTGCTAGTGTCATTATCCAGGGAGGAAACAGTCGACTACGTTTGTATGGAGAGAGCGCCGGTACCGTTTCACCTTAAGACTAAGTTCTAAGCATCGTATAAACAGATTATTTCGGAATTATAAGTAAAATATTGTATGGACTAAAATCTAGATAAGTAATTAAGTAGTTAATACTCATCTAATGTGATAAGAAGATAGGTATTGTAAATCAAAAGGAAATTCTTTAATATGTACGTACAGTATGCGTCATAAGTCCACTATCAGTTTGCTACAATAATACTATAAAACGAGTGTCTATTAGAAGAAGGTCATAAGCACCTTCTTTTATTAGACGTTACACACAAACATAAATACTTAAATTAAAAGTACTCAGTGTGATTATTTTTGGTCAACATGTTAGCTATGTGTTTAGTATAAGGGGCCACCCGCTACAACAACCAACGTGGGTTCGATCCACAGGTTACGTTGTTATAATGTTCAAATAGTGCTGCATAGGATTGTAAACGTTACGCTGGCGGTAGACTTTTGAACGATATGTCGAAGATATATCGTACATCACACATAGCACGTCGCATATATCACCTCCATGTATTACTAATGTATGGAAAAAGAAGCGCACGCGCATGTCGCGATTTTTTCATTGTTTTCGTAAGTTTAGTCGATTTGTTTGAAAACGTAACGTAAAAATAACGCAAATTATAAATTCTGCAGATTTTTTTTTAATTTATTCGTTTATGAAATTTTGTACTGAAATGTACTTTAAAAAATTCGGCCAAGTGTGAGTCGGACTTGCGCACGAAGGGTTCCGTACCATATTTTATTGGTTTTCATCTAAATAATTTCTTTCTTTTTTTAGTTAGTGCTAGCGACCCGCCCCGGCTTCGCACGGCTATATTATGCATGTATTATACATATAAACCTTCATCTTGATTCACTTAATCTATTAAAAAAAAACCGCATCAAAATTCGTTGCGTAGTTTTAAAGATTTAAGCATACAAAGGAATATAGGAGCAGAGAAAGCGACTTTATTTTATACTATGTAGTGATAGTGATTTGTTGCTATAGCGACAACAGAAATACATAATCTGTAAAAATTTCAACCGTCTGGCTATCACGGTTCATGAGATACAGCCTGGTGACAGAGAGGCATTGGAGTCTCAGTAATTGGGTCCCTAAACCGCCATCTGGCAACACTGAGTGGTATTTGGCCTAGATAAAAAGTAAGGTCTCAAGCCAAGCACTAGAACTAGAAACAAGTATTTGTTGATTATTGTTTAATTCATACACACAACGGTGATGACCTTATAAGCAAGGCCATTATGACATGTTATAAACGTGTTAATTTTAGGTATAGGAAAAGAGCGAAGCGATGGTAGCGTAGTACCTCATCTTTCGACCAAGTTGGCACAATGGTCACAAAGCCGAACTGCCAAATACAGGGTTGCGGGTTCGATTCCCGCTTCAAACCACTATTTATGCTTAGATATTTGTCTGTGGTCTGGTTGCATCACTTCACTATCACTACATAGTATAAAATAAAGTCGCTTTCTCTCCTATTTCCCTTTGTATGCTTAAATCTTTAAAACTACGCAACGAATTTTGATGCGGTTTTTTTAAATAGATAGAGTGATTCAAGAGGAAGGTTTATATGTATAATACATGCATAATATAGCCGTGCGAAGCCGGGACGGGTCGCTAGTATAAAATAAAGTCACTTTTCGCCGTCCCTATGTCCCTATGTATGCTTAAATCTTTAAAACTACGCAACGGATTTTGATGCGGTTTTTTTTAATAGATAGAGTGATTCAAGAGGAAGGTTTATATGTATAATACATGCATAATATAGCCGTGCGAAGCCGGGGCGGGTCGCTAATAATACATATAAGCTACTTTTTATCCCGATACTCCCACGGCATCGGGACTTAAGCAGGTAAAACAGCAGTGCGCAGCTAGTAACAACACCAATGATAAATGTCACAATCTTATCTCAATAGATAATGCTGTCATACTACAATACAAACATACAGTATAAACATTACAACATTATATATTGCCAAAAACATAGTTTTTAACCAGTAAAACTAACAATTGACATAATCTATGTAACCGCATCAAAATCCGTTGCATAGTTTTAAAGATTTAAGCATACAAAGGGAAATAGGGACAGAAAAAGCGACTTTTATTTTATACTATGTAGTGATTGTCAAAGAATCAATGCATTCCAAGGATTTTTTAAAATTTGTGGCACCTGTCTCTTTCGGTAACATCGGTTAAAATTCAAGAGAAATTCCGTGTACTTACTCTAATATCGTGAAAAATCACTACATTTCAGTAGAAAATACAGGAAATTCCCTAGGTTTGAGTCCACTTTTGCACTGCCAGTAAAGTCTATAAAATATACTGGGTCCAAATGCAAATTTAAAGAGACCATCCAGCCCCAAGCTAAATAAATAAATAATAAATAAATATTTCAGGACATATTACACATCGCCATCCAGCCCCAAGCTAAGCAACTTAATGCTTGTGTTATGGGTGCCAGATAACGGATAAACTACTTATATACTTTTTTTTTTTTTTTTTTTTTGTAAATATATACATATTATACATATAGGAAACACCCAGAACCAGAAACAAGAATTTATGGTCAGCATAAATACTTGTTCCCGGCGGGAATCGAACCCGCAACCTTCTGCGTCGCAGTCGGGTGTTCGCCCGACGCGCCACAGAGGACGTCAAGTAGCTAGCTAAGTAACTAGACTTGTGTTATGTGTGCTAGACAACGGATATACTACTTACATACTTTTCTTTTGTAAATATATACTTACAATACATAGAAACATCCGAACCACAGACAAATATCTAAGCATTAATACATGTCTTAGGCGGGAATCGAACCCGCAACCCTGTGTTTGGTAGTCTGGCATGGTGATCATCGTCGTATTAGCACATGAGTATAGAATATAGAATAATAGGTATATACCTATTAAATACCTATAAGTATTACTTACATATTAAAATGGAAACAGATGTTCCTGAACTGACAGCCAATCGGACCGTGATGTATGTTGTTGTCAGTTTATGTTATTGAATTTATAGTTTTAAAGATATCTAGTACAAGCTGCATAGTGATTTTTTAAAAATAACGTGATTTTTCTTGTGCCGGACGGGACGTGATATTGTTATATGAACCGATGTCAAAAAATCGTCACGTCTCTACAAAATATTTGTCTGTCACAAACGTCTAATCGGCTAAGCATCAACCAAACACCAATACGCGGCGTACTTGAAGAACACAACTTTTTCGAACTTTTAACCCTTATATCTCTGGAACGGCGACTCTTAGGAAAAAAAGTGTAGACAATATTTATAGATAATTACATGATATACAATCGTGTCTAATATATTTTTATGATAAAACTTACCGTTTGGCTGAAAAACGCAAAAATCCTATATTTTCGAATCGTATAACTTTTTTAGCCGATGTCGGATCGATGGGGACATTTGACAATTCATTTAGAATGGTGTTCCGAACATTCGTACACATTTTTAGCGACGACCTGCTAATTATAGTAACCTTACCCCTAAAATCGGCTATTTTAACTGAGCTATGAAGGTCAATCTCGTAAATAATATTGGATAATTAATTTTCATGATCATTCCGATTCAATTCTTGTAAATGAAATTATTAAAATTACATTGCAATATCATTCCGATTGCATTTTGATTACAAAAATATTCTTAAGAATACCAAAAGCTGACTTTGAGGGTATTTTATGATTTGTAATCAAATTGCATTTTGATTACAAAAATATTCTTAAGAATACCAAAAGCTGACTTTGAGGGTATTTTATGATTTGTAATCAAATTGCATTTTGATTACAAAAATATTCTTAAGAATACCAAAAGCTGACTTTGAGGGTATTTTATGATTTGTAATCAAATTGCATTTTGATTACAAAAATATTCTTAAGAATACCAAAAGCTGACTTTGAGGGTATTTTATGATTTGTAATCAAATTGCATTTTGATTACAAAAATATTCTTAAGAATACCAAAAGCTGACTTTGAGGGTATTCTATGATTTGTAATCAAATTGCATTTTGATTACAAAAATATTCTTAAGAATACCAAAAGCTGACTTTGAGGGTATTTTATGATTTGTAATCAAATTGCATTTTGATTACAAAAATATTCTTAAGAATACCAAAAGCTGACTTTGAGGGTATTTTATGATTTGTAATCAAATTGCATTTTGATTACAAAAATATTCTTAAGAATACCAAAAGCTGACTTTGAGGGTATTTTATGATTTGTAATCAAATTGCATTTTGATTACAAAAATATTCTTAAGAATACCAAAACCTGACTTTGAGGGTATTTTATGATTTGTAATCAAATTGCATTTTGATTACAAATCATAATCAATTTTGATTACAAATCATAAAATACCCTCAAAGCCAACTTTTGGTATTCTTAAGAATATTTTTGTAATTTTCTACATCTCTATCATTATAGTATCTCTGAATATTTGTTTACATTGTTCGGTTTTATTTAGTTTTACAAAGTTGTATAAAGTATTAGAAGTTATTAGAAATGTTATAGTTTTGTCCGTTCCGTTTGGAATAGTTGAGTGTCGTATAAGAGATCAAAGAGTTTCCTATTTACTTGTAGGTACAGTCACATTACCAATTAGCTGAACCCCACGTGACCCAGAGCTCATTCGCAAAACTGTAAGGTTGTAAAATAATGTTACCTGATTCTGTTTTTTAAACAATATGCTATACAATCACCACATAGTATAAAACAAAGTCGCTTTTTCTGTCCCTATTTCCCTTTGAATGCTTAAATCTTTAAAACTACGCAACGGATTTTGATGCGGTTTTTTTTAATAGATAGAGTGATTCAAGAGGAAGTTTTATATGTATAATACATGTATAATATAGCCGTGCGAAGCCGGGGCGGGTCGCTAGTACAATATAAAAAATAGGTAAATACTATATTTTTTACAGATACGCTAACGACCTCTGGGTCACGTGGGGTTCAGCTAATTGGTAATGTGACTATACTTAAAAGGTTTTTGTTACACACCGTATGAAATCTTACTCCATTAATACAATTTAAAAAAAAAAACTTGGTGTTTGCACAAAAAAAATCCGGCATTTAGATTTTTAAAATTTTATATACCCATGACGTCATGACGAATCGGTTTCTGTTACACACTGTATGAAATCTTACTCCATAAATACAATTTAAAAAAATCTTGGTGTCTGCTAAAAAATAATCCGACATAATATAATTTTTTATATGCCTATGACGTCATGACGAATCTTACTACTTGTTGTTTATCAAAATCTGTCCAGTAGTTTAGTACCTATAAGGTCAAATACCTACATAAATTAAAAACAAACTCATTACCCTCAGTCATCTCTCACAGTCTCGCAGTCGGGTAAAAGTCTATAAAAAAGTTAATAATAATAAATTATCTAATTTATTACCAACCGTAACAAAAGGTAATAATAATAAAAACAATAACAAATTAAAAGACATGAAATATAATCCAAAAAGAAGAAGTAACAAAAATTAAAATTGTTAAATTGTGGATAAAACACTAGTTATAATTCAAGAGAAGAAATTGGAAATTATTTAATAGAAAAGCAGATCCGGAAAAGATTTTAAAAGGAGAAGACGAGTAAAAAATCTAGAAAAGCCGATTCGGAACAGATTTTCAAAGGAGAAGACGAGAAAAAAACCTAGAAAAGTAGATCCGGAAAAGATTTTAAAAGCAAAAGACGATTATAAAGTCTAATAAAAGCAGATCTGGAAAATATTTGAAAGGAGAAGACGAGTAAAGAATGTAGAGAAGCAAACCCGAATAATATTTGAAACGAGTAAAAAGTCTAGAAAAGCAGATCCGGAAAATATTTTAAAAGGAGGAGACAAGTAAAAAGTCTAGTAAAGCAGATCCGGAAAAGTTATTTAAAGGAGAATACCAGACTATGGTACCATAAAACCATGGAAGTTGACACCAATATTATATTATCATCAAAAATGAAAGATACAAACAAAACACGTCGACGATCGAGCATATTTTCACTACTAAAACGACAGAAGAAATTAACGAGACAGTTTTCCGAACCAGCACCGTTCTCCTGCGTGGCGCTTGATAGGAAATTTTCCGTGGATTCCGCCATTTTGTCGGATTTTACTAAAGTTGATAATGAATTTAAAGTTACGTTGCATAGTTGTAGGAGCGATGATGTGTTTTCTAGCAATGGAGGTTAGTATTTTTGTGTAGTTTTTTAACGAGAAAAAATGTAACGCGTTACGAAAACGTAAAACGAAAAACCGTAAGATAAACTAATCTTCCTTATATAAAAAAAGGTAAAGGGACGTTCCAAACGCGTGTCCCGCGTCACGTTATTTTTTTTTCTAGGGTTTAGGGCTTTGTTAGGGTGTAGGGCTTCGAGTTTGGAGAACTAGTGAAGCACCATATTGTGAGCGTACGTCTCAGCAAAGGACAGGTGCATATTTTAAAGTTTTATTTCATGACGGTTTAAGAATTTTTGGTTATTCTACGTGAAATAAACTAACACTTCGAAAGCTTTAGTGATATCAAGTATAATAATTAACAATTTCCTGAACCGTTATTACAAAAAATAAAACTTTAAAAAATGCACCTGCTACCCTCAGTCCTTAGCTGACTGTACTCAAAATGCTTACGGTGTAAGCCGTATTCACAATTTAAGAGAAAAGGGTAGCGACACTCTCTCAATACAAACGTAGTCGACTGTTTCCTCCCTGGATAATAACACTAGAGCATTTTTTTTTTGCATAAAATTTATAACTGCCATGACCATGCCCCTATGTTTTTTTTATTTTTTAAATCTTAATTTTTATGATAATTAGAAAATGAAAAAATCCCAAGACAAAGCGGCATAGTCATAGCAGTTATAGGTTTTATGCAACAAAAATATTTGCTCTAGTGTCATTATCCAGGGAGGAAACAGTCGACTACGTTTGTATGGAGAGAGTGCTGGTACCCTTTTACCTGAAGAATATTGCTTGTCATTTTATTTGAAGTGAGAAATTATCCTCTTCTTATTAACGCTAGAGAATAATTTCTTAGTTTTAGTAAAAATATATAATAAGCTTTTATTTAAAATCAATATTCTTAAATTAAGAACATTGCCTATTATTTTCAAGAACTCAAAACAAATAATTATTCTCTAGTGTCTTATTTAGAGTAAATATTATTTCTCACTCCAGCCCCCTTAGACAAGACTGCTTTCTATTAGCGATATCGCCAACCGACAAACTTTTTTATATTTTTTTTTTGTAAAATATCGACATAAGCCAACAAAAAGTCACGTAGTCATGCGTTAGAGAAAAAAATGATAGATAAGTTTCATCTTATGCAAATTTTATCAATGCATTATGTCAATTTCATACAATTAAATCTATCGATGGCGATATCGCTAATATAAAGCAATCTTGTCTAAGGGTGCTGGACACCTATTTTTCTGTGATCTTCAAGAGAGTCTGCACTTTAGCTGTTTAGTTGTCCCACGCTAGCAGTTGCGAGGGGTCTATACAACGTTCCTTTCGGCTAACCTTAAGGTGAAAGGGTACCGGCGCTCTCTCCATACAAACGTAGTCGACTGTTTCCTTCCTTCACTAGAGCAAATATTTTTGTTGCAAATTTATAACTGCCATGACCATGCCCCTGTCTTGATTTTTTTCATTTTCTAATTATCATAGAAAGTAAGAGTTAAAAAAACAAAATAATATATAAAAAACTAGCTGCGCTCCGCGGTTTCACCCGCGTAAGTCCCGATCCCGTGAGAATTTCAAAATAAAAAGTAGCCTATAACGTTCCTCGATAAATGGACTATCCAACACAAAAATATTTTTTAATTCGAAGCTGAGATTAGCGTGTTCAAACAAACAAACAAACTCTTCAGCTTTATAATATTAGTATAGATAAGACATAGTGGCATGATCATGGCAGTTATAGGTTTTATGCAACAAAAATATTTGCTCTAGTGAAGGAAGGAAACAGTCGACTACGTTTGTATGGAGACACAGCTGGGTACCCTTCCATTTAAAGAAACATCACCTAGCTAGTACCGTAGAGTATTCAAAGCACAGTAGACATATATAAAGCTAGTACTCACATACAGAACTAGCGGGTGCCGCATCAGATACGGATAGCGACGCGTCCCGTGGTGCCATCATACCGCGCCGCACGATGCCCAAACTCGACGTTAGAGCCAGAATAGAGGCCAATTATGTTGAAGATCCGGACAGGGAAGTTGGGGCGGTAAGTCGACAATTTTTTTAAATTTTATAATTTATTAGGTGCCCAGCGGTCTCACCCGCGTAACTCCCGATCCCGTGGGAATATCGGGACAAAAAGCTTAAAGCCTTTCTCGATAAATGGACTATTCAACACAAAAATAATTTTTCAATTCCACCAGTAGTTCCTGAGATTAGCGCGTTCAAAACAAACTACAAAATAAAACAAAGTATAGATTTTATTTTGTTGAAATACAATATTCATCATAACTTTAAAAACT
Source organism: Idaea aversata (assembly GCA_907269075.1). NCBI lineage: Eukaryota > Metazoa > Arthropoda > Insecta > Lepidoptera > Geometridae > Idaea > Idaea aversata. The sequence continues at coordinate 3,277,434 of OU026083.1, forward strand.
TAAATATATTAAACAACTAGGTAGGTTAATATAAAAAAGTCCAAAAAAAGTCCCTAGGAAGTGTGTCCAAAAGGCTGACTGCATTACCTCGTTGGATGGCGATGCTTATCTGTTGCTAATAGAAAACAATTCTTGAAAACAAACATAGTAATGCAAATCAAAGGAAATAGCTCTAGAAGACTTAAACAAATGAGTATTTATTTAATGCGTATCTTTTGAACAGGCTGGTGAGTTAGTCGAAGAAGTTGGTGAAGAGAACAAGTCGCTGCTATGGTTCCTGTTGAAGCAAGTCCGTCCTGGCATGGACCTGAGCAAGGTCGTGCTGCCGACATTCATACTGGAGCCGCGTTCCTTTCTAGACAAGCTCGCTGATAGCTACTATCACGCTGATATATTAGCTCAGTAAGTATCTTCTATCTATCTATATCTTGTATAACAAGATGCTGCTATGGTTCCTGTTGAAGCAAGTCCGTCCTGGCATGGACCTGAGCAAGGTCGTGCTGCCGACATTCATACTGGAGCCGCGTTCCTTTCTAGACAAGCTTGCTGATAGCTACTATCACGCTGATATATTAGCTCAGTGAGTATCTTCTATCTATCTATATCTTGTATAACAAGTCGCTGCTATGGTTCCTGTTGAAGCAAGTCCGTCCTGGCATGGACCTGAGCAAGGTCGTGCTGCCGACATTCATACTGGAGCCGCGTTCCTTTCTAGACAAGCTCGCTGATAGCTACTATCACGCTGATATATTAGCTCAGTGAGTATCTTCTATCTATCTATATCTTGTATAACAAGTCGCTGCTATGGTTCCTGTTGAAGCAAGTCCGTCCTGGCATGGACCTGAGCAAGGTCGTGCTGCCCACATTCATACTGGAGCCGCGTTCCTTTCTAGACAAGCTCGCTGATAGCTACTATCACGCTGATATATTAGCTCAGTGAGTATCTTCTATCTATCTATATCTTGTATAACAAGTCGCTGCTATGGTTCCTGTTGAAGCAAGTCCGTCCTGGCATGGACCTGAGCAAGGTCGCTGATAGCTACTATCACTCTGATATATTAGCTCAGTAAGTATCTCTTATATTTTCCGTACCTAAAGGGTACAAATTTGCCTATATCTTTTTATTGTACTGACTCAGAATTTTGATTTTTGTACACCTAATAGGGGCTTCTAAAAATCCAAATGCAATACTTCTTTGCGACGACGACGGTACGCTACCGCCTACTTAGTTTTTTATCGACTATCGGAAAACACAAGTATTTTTGGACCTTCAACCCTGGAATTATATGTCTTATATAGAGCGGTGTTGGCTTAGTGGTACATACCTCTTCTTTCATTCTGAAGGTCGTGGGTTCGAATCCAGGTTATCCTTAAGATAAGTACATCGAATGCACCAATGTATTTATCTTAAGAAAAATTGATGTGCGCTAATTGAAATTGCTCTTACGGTGAAGGAAAACATCGTGATGAAACCCGCGGCTTAGTTGGCTGCAGAAGTATTGACAAGTTCTCTCCTCTTGACATGGGCGACTAAGCTAAGTGGGAAGTAGGTGCTGAGCATACCTACTCCATCCTCACGCAAAAAGGACCCAATTAAAAAGGGTCTAATTGCGGAAAACAGCCCGTATACAACTACAAGATATGTCTTATATTTTTCAGAACCCAAAATCAAGAGGATCCATACCAAAGATTCAAATTAGTTCTGCGTTGGTATCTATCGGGGCTGTATAAGAAGCCGAAGGGTCTGAAGAAACCTTACAATCCTGTGTTAGGAGAGATATTCAGGTGCCGTTGGAAGCATAGAGATCAGGATTGCTGTACTTATTACGTGTCTGAGCAGGTGAGTCCGTAAAATTTGAGCAAATGAGGGTATATTGCACCCACTGAGGAGCAATGCAAGCACCTACTCCAATGCCCATTGTGCCCTTATACCTGCACAAATAACGCGATGAAAATGATTACAAAATTGCAAAAATAATATTTTGGCGACTTAAAAGACTAGGAATATAAGAAGAACAAATATCAGTACGTATTATTATCAAAATTTATTAATACTAAGCTCTACGTGCCTTAGTTTCTATGACACAAAGTGTCGCCATCTATTGTCAAATAGGATTGTTATTTAAAGACACTGACACAACGCCGTCACGCTGAAATTATTCTAGAACTATTCTAAAAAATTACTCATAAAATTACTTACAAATGAAATCTGATGCCATGCATAGCATCAGAACGTCTATACGAGTAGTTTTTACACGATAAAACACATCACTTCATCCTTTTCTTCCTATTAACATGAAAACTGCATGAAAATAAATACGTTGACAAAGCTGTGACAGCAGTTGTCAAAAGTGTGTACAGAACGAACGCCGACAGTACACTGACTTAGACCACGCCCACTTGATGACGTCAGGACCTAGTTGAAGAGTCACAGTGCACAGTTGCTTATGCCATCTCCTCTCTTAGTCCTACCTCCATGAGGTGAGCAACACCACTATACGAGAAGAAGAAGAAATATGAATAACTAGCTGCGCCCCACGGTTTCACCCGCGTTAGTCCCGATCCCGTGAAAATATATGACGAAAATTAAGTAGCTTTTAATCAACATAAATGTGAAAACAGAACGCTGAGCAATTTCACAGATGTCAGGACATTTGACAAATTCTGATGTCAAAGTGACATTTGACAGATGTCAAAGTGACATTTGACAGATTTCAAAGTGTCAATTTTCCGACACTTTTTGTTATATTTTGAACAATTCACACGATATCTCTATAGATTATAGCCTATGTTCTATTCTGATGTATAAGCTATATATTGTAAAGTTGCATTAAAATCCATTCAGTAGTTTTTGCGTTAAAGAGTAACAAACATCCATACATACAAACTTTCACATTTATATATTATAAATGTGAAAGTTTGTATGTATGTATGTAAGTAGGATGAACGTGTTCGTTTCTTCCAGGTTTCCCATCATCCCCCCGTGTCAGCATTCTACGTGTCAAATAGAATGGAAGGTTATGTTATTGAAGGAAGCCTTCTAGCTAGATCCAAGTTTTATGGTAAGTTGTTCATCATCAGCCACTAGTAGTTCCCTCTGGTTTCACCCGCGTAACTCCCGATCCCGTGGGAATATCGGGACTAAAATTAGCCTATTTCGTGTCAATGAATCAATGTATCCTCATACCAAGTTTCATCTAAATCGGTCCGGTAGTTTTGGAGCCCAATCGTTATAAACAAAAAACCAAAATACATGATGCCAAATAAAACCAACTTCGTAATGGAACCCTCGGCTTAGTTGTCTCTAGAACAGGGGTGACGAACTGGATTTTCCATAGGGCCATTTCCAAAATTGTAGTTGTGTTAGCGGGCCAGACATAAAACAATTAAACACGTGCATTTTTTTAAGTTTATTTGATGAGGTAGGTAATTTTTTTGGCACTTTTCCAATAGGTAGGTAACACTAACAATAATAAGTAAGTTTTCCTAACTGTATGTAGGTTCTATAGGTACTGCAAAAATAATAAAAAAGCGGAAGGGGGAAGTGAATATATTATTTTTTTTCGTAATTTTGATATATATTTTGTTCTCAGGTAATTCAACGTCAGCTATACTACAGGGTTGCGCCCGGGTTCACCTGTTGCAATGGGGCGAGACGTATATAACGACAGCGCCTTACGCACATTGCAAAGGATTGGTTATAGGGACTCTTAGTATGGAGTTAGGGGGGAAGGTGAGTTATTTATATTTTATACATAATTATATTGACGACCCAGTTGGCACAATGGTCACCATGCCGGACTGTCAAAAACAGGGTCGCGGGTTCGATTCCCGCCTCAGGCAAGTATTTAGGCTTAAATATTTCTCTGTGGTCTGGTTGTTTCTAAGTATTATAAGTATATATTTACAAAAGAAAAGTATAGGTATAAGTAGTATATCCGTTGTCTAGCACCCATAACACAAGTCTAGTTACTTAACTTGGGGCTAGATGGCGATGTGTGGAGTGTCCTGCAATATATATATTTTTTTTTCAATATATTTTTTAATATAATGCTTTGTCCTGTCTGACTGACGGATCAACGCACAGCCTAAACCGCTGATCGTAGAGACCTGAAACTTGGAGGGTGTGTATTTTTTGTATGGCATCTAATAAGAAAGATTTTTTCCAAATTCTACCCCTTAGGGGGCAAAGTTTGTATGGGATAAGGTGATTCCTTGCTCCAATCTACTTCATAAACATTCTTTAACAGAATTGATGAAAGACGTGCTTCGTATTTTATTAAAATTCATCCCTAACCTAACGTGGTTAAAAAGGGGTAGAAAGTTATTTTGCGGGAAAAAAATTAAAATTAAAAAAGAAGGACTTCGTTCCAAACGCGTGTCCCGCGGCACATTGTGTCACAGTTTTAGTGTTTATACTCCTCTGAAACGGCTTGACCGATTTTGAAGTTTATGTCTCTTCGATCGTCTTTTGTTTCCATTTCAATCGCCTTTTAATAGGACCAGAAGGCCAATTCTCGTAAATAATATTGTTTTAATTACATTTCAATATCATCTCGATTGCAAAAGATACCTTCAAAGTCAGTTTTTTTATACAAAAAGCTAACTTTGAGGGTATTTTGAGCTACTTTGAGGGTATTATTTGTGATCGAAATGTAATCGGCATGATATTGAAATGTAATTTTTATCACAGTTGCTCATAAAGTGGATCTTATTAAACCGCTTTTAGGCTCACAATGCAACGTATTATACACGCGTGCGATATTAAAAAATCCAACTAGTGCTAAAATAATACGCTATCCCGATATGTCAAATACGTATCTTACTGCTAATGACATATTAGGTACATGAAACCTTCTTAATTTATCTTAGGTTATACTGTTTTGATGTATAGAAAAAAGGTACCATCAAAGAGTTTTTAAGCCTTGCTGGCTTAAAACTCTTTCTTGGTACCTTTTTTCTTCTTTTCAAAAGGTTGTCTCTAAAATCTGATAACGTCTTTGAAAATATTTAAAAATTGAGTTTTGTGTTTATTTTGTTTTTTTCTTTTGGTAGGTACATAAATATATTTTTTCCTTACCATTATATACTGTTTTTAACCGCCGCGCCGACGCAAAAACAAATGAAAGAAACCCAAAAAAAATATTGTATGTCAGACGAGGTTGTTTAGGTTAAAAGTCTTTTGCCTAGCCTTTCGGGAGTGTAATTAACAAAAAATATTAAACATAACCTAAAATTCTTAAATCTTTTTATTATTTTAACAAGTCTTTTTTTTATTCGCAACTGTAATAAAAAACGTCGTACGATACAAGTGGGGAAAGTTGATCATTCCATAGAGGCGGTTTATGACGCGCGAGCGGAAAGCGAGCGTGGCAAAAGCCGAGAACTTTCCACACGTGTATCGCAATGTACTATTAAACAATGCTATTTACGAGAATTGGCCTTCTGATCATTTTTTACTTGTACCACAGTTTGGACTAGGTTAGAAAAATCTAACATTGTTCAACGATTGACGGTCCCCCTATGGTAACACAGGGGATTTCGACCGTTTACCGCCGTATATATTAATATATTCAGTACGTCTGGGAATAGGTTTTTTTTTAAATTTTTTTTTTGTAAATGGCAAAACATCGTTTGTCGGTTCAGCTAGTTTTTTTTTCTATTTAGATGAGATAAAATCTCTGAACTCGCGACACCGTTACGAGACGCAGCTACAGTGTGTGCATATATGCATTGTACATATAGCAGACCGCAAAAAATTATCAAGGAATTTATCGTCAAACTTCTCCATACAAAAGTAGACCGTAATCACTAGTAATTAAGCTCAAAGTCAAGTGGAGAGAGTGCGGTGACCGGTCACCGCGCCATTTTAATATGGCGCCATACCGTCAAACCCCGAGTGGAATTTTTGATTTTTTTTCTTCTCTTTCACAGGTTCAAATAATGTGTGAAGATACGGGATATAATGCAGAAATTGAATTTAAATTACGAGTAAGTATTATTTTGCACCCTAGGTCGGTAAAGAACCTACTACTTGCCGTGGCTATTATACGGCTAACGTTTTCGAGTAAGTTTTTTCGATCACGATTTTCAGTCATTTTCAGTTAAAGAAAGACCTATTCATTACTTTTCAGTCAATTAGAAAAAAAACCCTATTTTTAATTACCTACTTTTTTCAGCCAATCTTGATAGGTGTTTACAATTACTTTTTCAGTCAGTCACAAGAAAACCTTGTGTAATTACTTTGTGACAATATTTTTTTTGTAAGTCATAAGAAAACCTTTTACTCCTTTTTTTTCAGTCACGAAAAAACCCGCTTTTAATTACTTTTTCAGTCAGTCACCTTTTGTAATTACTTTTTCAATCAGTCACGGAAATACCCACTTTTAATTACTCTTTCAGTCAATCACAAGAAAATCTTTTCTAATTACTTTTTCAGTTAATCACAAGAAAACTTTTTATAATTACATTTTCAGTCAGTATTAAGAAAACTTTTTATAATTACGTTTTTAGTCAGTCACAAGAAAACCTTTTGAAATTACTTTTTTTGATGACATTGTCAGCCAATCACAATAAAATCTTTTTTAATTACTTTTCCAGTCATTCCTAGGGGGCGCTGATCAAACTAATTCAATATCGGGTAGAATCAAGAAAGGAAAAGACTTAATCGCAACCTTAGAAGGTTATTGGGACGGAAAAATTGATATAAAAGACAAGAAAACCGGGGTAAGTCTCATTGTATTGGTTTAGTTAGGGTATTACTTATTTAGATTTTTAATATTATTATTTTAAACTGAGAAACTTATTTTGAATGCAGCCTTTTGGCTGCATTGCCTCTTTGGATGGCAATGCCAAACCATTGGCTAAAGTAGCAGCCACTTCTTTGGTCACCTTAAGCTAATACTAATCACTGCATAGTATAAAACAAAGTCGCTTTCTCTGTGACTATTTCCCTATGTATGCTTAAATCTTTAAAACTACGCAACGGATTTTGATGCGGTTTTTTTAATAGATAGAGTGATTCAAGAGGAAGGTTTATGTGTATAATACATGCATAATATAGCCGTGCGAAGCCGGGGCCGGCCGCTAGTAATAATAATAAATTGAGGGAACACTTGCATTAACAAAATAGATGACGTCATGCGTCCCGTTCCGGGAACGCGTCATGTTATTGACAAGGTAACCATGGCAACGTATTATCGTTGCTGTTGCCACATGATTAAACGAGGACCAGGATTGTAAGGTTTCATATAACTGCGCGTGTCTAGGCTTGTGTTATGGTGACGAGTGACGAATAGAAGACTTAAATAAAGGAAAAAAGAAAAAATATATAAAGGAATAAAAAATAAAAAAAAATTTCATCGTTTTCTTATGACGTTATCACGTAAAATTATCGTCAGTAAACCGACTTTACAGACAACCATTTTTTTAAATATGTTTTAATATTCCAGGAAGAAACGAGTTTATTAGACGTGGCCATATTGAAAGAGCAGCGTCTAGCGAGGTATCTTATGAAATTAGATCGACAACAAGAATTTGAATCGCAAAAACTATGGATTAAAGTCTCTGAAGCTATTGCCAACGATGACCAGGTAAGAAAAACACAATTAAAAAATATATTTATTTAAAAAGATTTGCCTGCGCTGTGTGTAGAATCTCGTACGTAGGTAAGGTGAAAGGGTACCGGCGCTCTCTCTCTATACAAACGTAGTCGACTGTTTCCTCCCTGGATAATGACACTAGAGCAAATATTTTATTTTTTATTTTTATTTCTATGATAATCAGAAAATGAAAAAAAAATATAGGGGCATAGTCATGGCAGTTATAGGTTTTATGGCACAAAAATATTTGTGCTAGCGTCATTATCCAGAGAGGAAACAGTCGACTACGTTTGTATGGAGAGAGCGCAGGTACCCTTTCACTGTCTTTGAGTCACCTTGTATGTGCGTTGTACTGTCTTCGTTTGGTTGCAATCAAACCGGTATGGCAAGATCGCGTGTATCGGGGTAAATGCAACATGCGGGGGCTATTGCAACTAATTTAAATATCTCAGTTATTTTATGATTTTTTAATATACCGCCATAGATTATTAAGCATACCATATCGTTCCATGAAAATAATAGACTGCAATCCTATAGTAACTGACACCCGTATTCACAATCAACCCTATGAGGTTGAATAGTGCGCGCGAACGCATAGAGCCGCTGTAAGCGGCTGAGAGCAAATAAGACGCTGATTCGCTAGAGTGAAGCATTTATCGCAGTGCGTTCACTTATCCAAGAGCAACTTAAGTACTGTTTGATATTTACATTGGTTGCAATACATTACAAGCAATACATTACAGAATACATTGATATTTGCATTGGTTGCAATTACCCCATTACATTGGTTGCAATTACCCCAGAGTTGCATTTGCTCCGGGGCACCTCATATAATATTTCTGTAAAATGTATCATTTAGGTAGCTGCGACGGAAGAAAAGACAGTAATAGAAGAGGCACAGAGAGGCCGAGCGAGGAATCAGGTGACGCCTTGGATGCCGAGATATTTCCACAGAGAACCCGATACCAGTGCGCCTGAAGGTAAATTGTCATAATATACATTGTAGGACATTTCACACTGCGCCATCTAGTACCAAGTTAAGCAACTAGACTTGTGTTAAAGCCCTGCCTCAGTGGGACGCCATGCTACGTAACCACGGGATCGGCAGTTACGCGGGTGAAACTGCTGCTAGTTATAAGTATACACCCAGTTGACGACCCAGTTGGCACAATGGTTACCATGCCGGACCGCCAATCACAGGGTTGCGGGTTCGATTACCGCCTCAGTATTTATGCTTAGATATTTGTCTGTGGTCTGGTTGTTTCTATATATTATAAGTATATATTTACAAAAGAAAATTATCTATGTATGTAGTAAATCCGTTATTTAGCACCCATAACATGCTTGGAGCTAGATGGCGATGTGTGGAAAGTCCTGCAATATTTATTATTATTTTATTAATAATAGAAAAAAAATTAAAAAAAAAAGAACGCTGGTGAAACTGCAGTCGCATCTAGTACGTATACTTTTCTTTTGTAAGTACATATTTATTATACATACAGAATTGAAAATGCCCAGCAGGTTTTGGATTTAGGTATAAATATATTTAAGCAGGCTACACTGTGTGTATTTTTCTTGGCATGGATAAAGTTATTTCTATTTCTAAACACAAGAAAACACGGGCCCTTTGTTTTATCACTCGATTGTCCGTCTGCATGTCTATTTATCAAAACAATTTCTTAATTTTTAATGTTGTTTTTTTTTCAGGCGTTGTTGATCAAGGATGGAGATATAATCATTTGAACACAAGGTAAGTACTATATTTGTCTTATTAAATGAAATCACATGGAATCTCTCAGAAATGAACGTCCTATCGGCGATCGGTTCAAAGGCGAAACGACTGTTGGAGAACGCTGATACAATCTACGTATCTACAATCCTCTCAGCTTAATTTTAGCTTTGTTAGTTCCAGACGTATTGAAAAGTTGTTTCCTTTCTAGGTTTATTTAATCGTATAGCGATATATATGCCTATATTATTTTCGAAGTTCGTTTAGCACCACTCAAGGAAACATGCAGGGCTATCAAAATGGGTTCACTTTGAATAGTCTTAAAAATTATGGTTAGGCAATTCTTGCGAACGTGAGCTTTAGATCGTCCCCCACATAATCTAATCTTTATTAATTATCCTTACAGCCCGTGGCGAAGTGAAGAGGTGTTAGAGTTCGAAGAAGACTTCGTGATCCAAAGCCTCGGCTCTGCCCCGACTCCGCTCGCGCCGCCCCTCTCCGTGCCTCGCGTCTCGAGGCAATCAGACTCCGACACACATACAGACACGCGTCACAGGATGAGTAGTACTACTACGTGAGTATATTGGAGCTATTATAGGGGTTTTTAGAGCTGTTTGGGGCTATTTTCGGGGCTATTAAGGCATTCTGACTCCGACAGAAATACAGATACGCAATAGTAGTACTATTATGTTAGGGGTTTGAGGTGTTTTATGGCTCATTGGGGGCGTTTCGAGGCTATTTTTGGACTATTAACGTCCGTGGCCTCCGTAATACATACAGACACGCGTCACAGGATGAGTAGTACTACTACGTGAGTATATTGGAGCTATTTGGGGGGGGGGGGCTTAGGGCTATTTTTGGGACATATCTGGGCTATTGATTGTATTTCGACTCCAATACACGCATATTAGACTTAATAGTCCTACTATGTAAGGGGTTTGAGGTGGTTTGTGGCTCTTTGGGGGCGTTTCGAGGCTATTTTAAGACTATTTGGGGCTATTTTTGGGACATTTCTGGGCTATTGAGTGTATTACGACTTCAATACACACATCTCAGCAATAGTAGTACTACTATGTTAGTGGTTTGAGGTGTTTTATGGCTCTTTGGGGGCGTTTCGAGGCTATTTGGGGCTATTTTTGGGACATTTCTGAGCTATTGAGTGCATTACGACTTCAATACACGCATCTCAGCAATAGTAGTACTACTATGTTAGGGGTTTGAGGTGTTTTATGGCACTTTAGGGGCGTTTCGAGGTTATTTCCGGGCTATTGAGGTTCGTGGCTAAGTGTAGAGGTGTTATAGCTTTAAAACAGATTTAAAATTCTATAAAAAATATGCAAGCATGTCAAGGATAAAGCGTAATTACAGTTTAAAGTGGTATTTCAGGGCTATTTTATCGTATTTTAAGCCTATTTTGGGGTATTTCAAAGAATTTTTTTTAATAGAATTTAAAAATACCATGATTATTTTCAAAAAATAGCACTGAAATGGCTAAATTAACACTTAAATTTCAAAACACCTTAATATACAGGGTTATTGGGAATTATACTAGCAAGCCGTTGAGGGCTACTTCTGTGCACCATAACAAACATTTTTTGTTCTACGACTTTTGGAAATTCGGACAATTTTTCGAAAATTTTGAGGTTAAGTTTACCTGAAAATCAGCTGTTCCTTACACGGAGAGGTCATTAACCTTAAAATTTTACTTATTTTTTAAGTTTTATCTACTGTTCTTAGTCTGGATGAAGTTTGTTTTAAAAAATCAGCTGTTTTTCGAATTTACATAACCTCAAAATTTTCGTTTTTTTATTCGAATTTCCAAAAGTCGTAGAACAAAAGTTGTTTCTTGAGGTGCACAGAAATAGCCCTCGACGGCTTGCTAGTATAATTTCCAATAACCCTGTATATTTTAACACATTTATTCTCTTTTATCTTTCCAGGCGTACATTAAAACACACTCTATACTCGATAGAATCTTCGCTCCGCGAACAAGCTCAAGCAATAGAACGTCTAAATAAGAACGTTGAAGCCATCACGGAGTCTCAAAGAGCAATACGACCACAGAACATAGGCAGGCTACCTCAGGCGACGCACTCTTGGGACCTTTTCGGGGGTTTTGTGCTCGCTTTGGTGTTACAAGCGCTTTTGAATTGGCTCTTCTATCATAAAGACTGAGTTAATGGAGATATTGTTGAATAATTGTTGGTAGATTTGATACGGTGGCAATCGGTTTGATTACGATTTGTGTGAGCTTTTTTTGGAATGTTTCTGATTCAGTATTGTATGGTTAGAATTGCTGACCCACTGTCGAGTTCTAAAATTACTAATAATATTTCGTTACATAGTATAAAACAAAGTCTGTCTGTCCCTATGTATGCTTAATCTTGAAAACTACGCAACGTATTTTGATGCGACTTTTTAATAGAGTGATTCAAGAGGAAGGTTTTAGTATAATAAAACTACCACGCGTAAGAAGTCGCTGGCAACAGCTAGTACCTATATTATAAATTCATGAGTTGAAAGATTAAACTTACAACTTGAGCAAGACCTTGCTTGAGTTGAAAACATTCTAATATTTGTAGTTTTGGAGCTCTACGGTGGGTCTGCAATTCTGACTCCGAACGTACATCAAACTAAACCTATATACAGCGTTATTGGTAATGATAAAAAAGCGGTTTAAGGTTGTGCCGACATTTCACATCGCCACCAACAGATGGCGCCACTAAGCCGATCGTAGATCCCTAGATCGCGCAAGCGACGTTTTTCTGAAGATAAGCTTATATACAAGTTCCAACGAAACATCGTCGGTGAGCGGCCTACCGGGTGTAACACTTGCCCGGTGGAAGATCTTCCCTTTGGAGGTACAAATGTACCACCAAAGGGAAGATCTTCTACCGGGCAGGTTTTATTTATGTTCTACACAATCAAGTTTTGTTCTTCAAATTCGAATATTTTTACGAAAATTTTGAGCTTTTATTTCAAAATCAGCTGTTACTTACACGGAGAGGTCAATAACCTTAAGATTATACTTATTTTTTTTAAGTTTTATCGACAGTTTTGAGACTGAATGACAGTTATATTTTTAAAAATCTGCTGTTTTTCGAATTAATATAACCTCAAAAATTTCCAAATAGTGGTCGAATTTAAAAAAAAATCTTTCAAACGCTTTCTGATGTAATTATCAATAAAAAAAATTACGCGACGTATTGAGAATCCTGTAAGTTTGGGAACGGAGGCACATTTATCCTGGAATACTATCCAAAAATCAGATTTGAGTAATTCCTTAATTTTCAGTCTTGCAACAAAAAGCATAGAGAAGAGAATTAAATTTTGAAAATGGCTTATATCTCGGAACCCGAGAGACTTTAAAGTTGGACGCAGACTGATCAGAGCCGAAAGAATCGAATTTTTGCCGTCCACGGGAAAAGGTATAGTCGGTTGCATACTTGCAGCCCTTCGTTTTCGAGTTCTAAAATTACTATTATTGGAATGTTTTCATTCTAATAGTTTTTATTTGATAAATTGATGAGTTAGAAGACTTTAAACTTCAACTAAAGCAGGTGTCTAGAATCTTGCTTGTGTTGAAAACATACTTATAACAGCCGTCTTGGAGCTCTACTGTGGGTCTGCAATTATGCAGCCGACCGTACCTTAAATTAATAGAGATAAGGTCCGTTTATGTTTCATTTATATTTCGCTTCTGACGATGCGGTCTACACTGATGACGTCATCGAAAATAAAAATGTAGGTACCTTATCTCCATTACAATAAGGTACCTTTTTCCGTGGACGGCAAAAATTCGATTCTTTCGGCTCTGATCAATCTGCGTTGACCTTAATAGAGCAAACCTTTTATATTTCTGAATCGGCACAGTGTCCTCTATCTGTTGATGCCCATTCATTCATTACGGAACAGCCTGTATATGGGTTTAGTATCAAATAGACAAAGCCTTATTCAAAACGGTCCTGCCTTTTCGAAGCTATGGCGGATAACACCTTGTTATGTAAAGGTGTTTAAAAATACGACTAGTATTGCCATTAAAAATAAATAAGTGTGATTATGTTATTCTTGACCAAATTTTAATTTTAGTGGGTTTGTTTTTTTTTAAATTGCAACACATTTCACCATGCCGGAATGCCAAACACAGGGTTGCGGGTTCGATTCCCGCCTCAGACAAGTATTTATGCTTAGATATTTGTCTGTGGTCTGGTTGTTTCTGTGTATTATATGTATATATTTACAAAAGAAAAGTATATAAGTATCCGTTGCACCCATAACACAAGTCTAGTTACTTAGCTTGGGGCTAGATGGCGATGTGTGGAATGTCCTGTAATATTTATTTATTTCACTGTGGCTAAGGGCCTCAATTCTATATAAAAATTAATCGAACAACCAACAAGAACAACATTTAAAAACACTTTTTTTATATTTCTTTAGAATCGAGCCCCGAACCAATCAAATATTCAATTTAAAAAAAAAACAAACCCAAAATTCTTATAAAGACATTTTATTAGTTTATAAATTATGGTGACAGAAAGAACTAAATTTTTGTCAAAACCTATTTTAGATTTAATTCTAAGTTTTAGTTTTTCAATTCATACTTTTTTTTATTTTTTTTCCGGGTCTTAAGGCTTGCGTGAAATTGGGCTTAGGTGAAGTAGGACCTGAAAACCCCTGTCCCTTTCCCACGCGCGCACCTCGCGATGATTCTATCTCTTTCGCACCGCGCCGCGAAAGGGCCGTTAACTGTTTTATGTAATTAAAAAACTCACATCTATTTTAGTGAAAAACCATCTGTACTACCTTATGGGATTTGATGTAAAGTTTATAAAAATACACATTTTGTACTTGTTTTTTCTTAACAATCGCCGTTAAATTGAAAAAGCTCAAAAAAATTACTAAAAATCAGAAATATCTACTTAACTAATAGGTAAGGAAATTATTAAAAAAAGGAAAATATATAAGTACTTAAAAAAGATAAATAAAAAAAGTAAAAGCTATAATAATAAAAACTAAACATGAAATAAAATTAAGAGTTAAGAGTCCGCATAAATAAAGTGAGTCCGCAATCAACCAACGAGATGTTAATGCTCTTTTAATACTGTACTGTATAGGCATCTAATACATGTCTCAGGAACTACTCTTTAAGACATTTCACATTAAAATAGCTATTTAAGACCCGGAAAAATAATTACTATGAAAACAAATCGTGTGAGTTATAGTTTTAATTTTTTACCCGACTACGGCAAAGGCGAAAGCATTTTAAGGTATACGACCACCTATACTTTGAATATCACTATTGTAGTTAAAATCAATAAATTATATATCAGCTACCAAAGGTTTAACTGACATTTTTTAAACTTCTTACCGTTGAAGATGTAGTGGTGATGATGAAAACTCAGCTTGGTTGAATAATGATATTTTTTTCATCAACATGGCTTCGCACGGCTTGTGCATATAGCCAATATCAAGTAATATTTTGCATCAAATTACGGCTCGATTTTCAGGAAATCGGGCTCAAAGTGTTTCAAGATAGTCAAAGTCGTCAGTACGTAGTCGTTAACTTCTTGATTTCCGTAGTCGGGTTTTAGTTTTTTTTATTACGAGGGGCGGTCAATGTATTCTTATGATGATCGATCCATATATCAAATTCAGGGCTTCTGCGGGGCTCCCTAGCAAACTATGCATCACTTCTGTTCCTACAGCTCTAATAGCTACATAAGTCCACTATCAGTGTGTTTTTTCAAGAATTCAATTTGTTTTTAGAAATAAAATAAACATAGCACAATTCAAATAACACTTGAAACCAATATCTTTAGTCTCTAAGCTATACAAATCAGTCGTTTGTTTACATAATAGCTTTTTTCAAGTGGTCGTTTTTATGATCCTGCGCGGGCCGCTACCAGATGACGTCATCTCTAGGGCCTTTGAGAAGTGTTTGGGGCTAGATCGCGATGTGTGGACAATCCACACATCGCCTAGCCCTAAGCAATATTTTAAATAAAAAATAGATTGACCGCCCCTCTTAGTTAAGTATTATTTAAAAATTAAACATAGTTTTTCCCGTTATTGTGTGATTTTGAAATCTAAATATAAGAGACTAGTGAAGCACCTCGGTTTCACCCGCGTAAGTCCCGATTTCTTGTTGATATCGGGATAAAAAGTAACCTATTTGTTATTCAAAAGTTTGAGTTATCTACGTCCAGAGTTATACTTTAATCGGTTCAGTAATTTCGTACAAACTTTCGTATTTATAATATAAAGTTTGGATAGAATTAGATATTAGTTACCCTATTTCCTATTAAAACGAGGGTAAAATGAAATCTTCAAGAATTACGAGCAAAAGAAAAGAAGAAATATTTTTCCAATTGTACCTATATATTAAAAATAATGATAAAATAATACCAGTGTAAAAAAATATATATATTTATAACCTAATTATTGCCAGTGCTATGCCAAATTTAAACTAGACGGAATCTCGAAAGTTTGTAAATTATAACTTTTTTGTGGAATTCCGTAAGTTTTTTTCATTATAAAACAATTTTTTTTTGGAAAATATATTATTTTTGGAGCTAAACGTGGTTATAAACTAGAGCATTTACAGAACATCGAGAATAAGTTGGTTTTTAGGGTTCCGTAAAGGTAAAAAAGGAACACATATAAGATCACTTTCTTGTCCGTCTATCTGTTTTTACTTGAACCACACTTGGAACCTTTGCCTTTTACAAGAACGTTATTTACATTGGAAAGCTTAAGAAATGCTTTGGTCTATACTCAAATTAATAATATTTTTTGGAAATTTTATCAGGATTTTGCTTTACCTACTATAAATATATTCCATTCTTAATTTTGTAGAAATTTCCAAAAAAATCTCATATTATAAAATCAAGACTAATTCCGAATAAAAATAAATATATTTTTCAAAACAATAAATAAATATCTAAATTATATTATTATTGCTAAGCACGCTGATCCGCGGTGTTTTGCTAATAATTGTCTTGAAAAAATTGATATGTCAAAATGAAGAAAATGTTATTCTTTTGCGCCGTAAATTAAGTTTGAGAGGGACCCAGTTTGCAACAGATTAAAAAAATTAATAAAGGTGACAAGTCAAAATTGAAGTGTGTAACGTGGCTGTATGGACTTATAATTAATTAATCCTTTGCGTTCTTCTCTGATATGGTAATTATTAAGAAAAAAAAATTAGATTTAATTAAAGCGAATCTGAGTAAAGGCTGTAAAAGTTTTCTAATAATTACAATTTATCTAAAAACTGATCCCGTTTTTAAATAACTTTCCAAAATTTTTGACATATAAATTTTTACAACAAATGCGCCAAAAAATCGTCGCATAAATCGTATTTAATAAAGTTTGTACTGTACAAAAATCTATAGATTTATTATTATAATTATTAAGTCATATTTTTGATAGTAAATTAATAAGGCCGCGGGTCGATGGGGGGACATGTTGAATATTTCTCTCGGTAGATGGCGTTTGATCGCTGGTGTCAAACCACGTCTCCGTGCTTCGGAAGGCACGTCCCGGTTGCTACCTCTAGCAGCAATCGTTAGGTCAAGTTATAGGCCTTGGGGCGATCTGAAAACTAACAATAGGTGAGCCACACCACTATACGAGAAGAAGACAAACCACTTCCATAATCATACGAATACAGGTTTCTAAGCGACATCTGTTGGTGTAAAAAATGTAATTCGTAAAAAATTGTGAGATAATTTTTTCCTTAAAAATTTACTCCTCGACTCTATTCACGTAATGTACAGTCGGAATACCAATTAGCTGAACCCCACGTGACCCAGAGCTCACTTTTTTTTATTTTGTTATTTTATTAAGTATATAATTAAAAAAACGAATTATGTACTTAAATCTAAACATACAATTAAATTACACACAAAAATAGAAAAAAAAAACTTACCCTACTTAAACAGACCCCTCCCCAACGTTCTCGGTGCAATATGCAGGCAGCGTTACCCCGCTATCGACAGCCTTTGCACCAGGAACGCCCCAGAACACAGATCAAACCCCCTGTTCCGGAGGTCTCCCTCGGCCCCCCAACTCCCAGACGTTTCG
The DNA here is from genome assembly GCA_907269075.1 of Idaea aversata. NCBI lineage: Eukaryota > Metazoa > Arthropoda > Insecta > Lepidoptera > Geometridae > Idaea > Idaea aversata. The sequence continues at coordinate 3,294,849 of OU026083.1, forward strand.
ACCGGAACAAAAACATTTTGTTATTTTTTATAATGTAGAGTAAGTAAGTAGTAGTTTTAATATTGTTTGAAAAAAACTGAATCAAGTAACAATACTTTACAATTTCACAACCTTACAGATGTGCGAGTGAGCTCTGGGTCACGTGGGGTTCAGCTAATTGCTATTCCTTCTGTACATACATTACCTAAAACCTGGACATGACAGACTGACAATAAAAACAATTGCTAAACTTGTTACTTGACACTGGCTTTATACGAGTCGTGCAAAGCCATTAAAATGACATGCCCAAACAAAGACCTATTTGCAATTTCTCAAAGAATTGCTCTAATTCCGGGAACTTTAACAAACTAGCGATACTGGCGCCCTCTCTGATTAGCTATTCCCGTCTCTCCCTATTGCATTGCCACATATAAATATCTTGGGTTGCCATTCTTGTAATAATTTAATTATAGGTTTGGATTGGATTTTTGCGGTTACCATTTTTTATATTTAAAAAAACATAAATTAAATACTGCCGTTTATTAAAAATTACGTCGTTTGACCAGTAGGGTGAAGAACGCAACCTTTCTCGGCTGGTCGAACAATGCGGTCCAGAACGCACCAACTTTTTATTTTTAATTAAAAAGGGTAACTGCAAAAATACAGTCGTAGAACCATGTGTAGATATTAAAAATATACTGTATTTTCCTTCCCAAATATATTAATTATAAATACAATTTATATTTTTAATTACGAATGTCGTCGCATGTAGATTAATTATAAATTACAATTGTTGATATTTTTGTTGTTTTTTCCCAGTGAATAAATAAATATAATTATTTTGAAAATCAGTGTTCTTATTTTATTGTTACTAGCAACGGTCCGCGGTTTCACCCGCGTAACTCCCGATCCCGTGGGAATATCGGGATAAAAAGTAGCCTGTAGCACTCCCAATGAATCAATGTATCCTCATACCAAGTTTGATCAAAATCGGTCCAGTAGTTTCGAAGCCCATACGTCACAAACATATTCAAAAAATCTTTTACTTTTTTCTTTGCATCAGCTTAGGGCCCCATAAAGACAGAAAGCCTCAGCCTCTATTAAAAAAAATAGACAATATTGTAAAGAAAAAAAATATTAAATAATCGATCATAACGTTACTTATTACCTTATCTCTGTCTTTCTTCAATTTTTCTCCTGACAAAGTAAATAAATATGTCATGGCAATGAAGGTAGGTATTAAAGAAGCTGGAAAAATAATTCAAACATTTTGAGCAACCCTCTACTGAGTTCTGATAGCCTAGTACTTACGGACCAATTATTATCAAACAATTTACACAGTCACTGAAAGTGGTGGTGGTCTGTACGGGCTTGCTCTTATACGAAGCAGTATATCTCCTACAGAGTTCTTACAGCCTAGTACAAACATCATATTCAATCAAGTGTGCGAACACTTTTCGTGTTCATTCAAGCTACGATGTTTAAAGTATGATTAATGATTGTATTTGGTCTGTAAGTACTAGGCTATCAGAACTCAGTAGAGGGTATTCCACAAAAAACTATCCGCCCCCTGATGGATAGATCATAAGAGACGTAGGGAGTTACCCGTTTGTTGTGGGAGGTACGGATGAGAGCAAGCCACTCCCACTTTCCGTTACTGTTTAAATTGTATAATACTAATTGGTCTGTAAGTACCAGGCTATCAGAATTCAGTAGAAGGTATCCAACAATCTAATGTGACGTCATGCTCGAGATAATTGGATATTCCTGCTTCTTTCATGTAAGGAGAAAAAGAAAGAGAGAGATAATGTAATAAGTATTTATACCTTCTACTAAGTTCTGATTGCCTAATACTTTTTACAAACGTGGTGTTGGATTCGTGGTCGGTTGCAGCTCAAATAATATCTGAATGAAATTTTTTGTATGCGTTTGGGTGGCGACCGTTTAGATTCACAAATCAGGCCGGGTTTTTTTAATAGCAAAACGTTTGCCGGGACAGCTGGTAGGTATAAATAAAATTCGCGTTCGCGGTGTTAGTTGCCAAACTCCACCTAAACAGCTGAATCGATTTGTATGAAATTATTTGTGTATATTCGTTAGATAATCCATCATCAATTTTTTTTGTATATGGCAAAACAACTTTTGCCGGGACAGCTACTTATTTTTAAAGATGAAGATAAGCTTTTCGTTTTTTGTTGCTTTTCAATGTTTAAGTGTTTAACTATCTAGTTACTTAGTTTGGTGCTAGATGGCGCTGTGTTAAAAAAAAAACGTTAAAAATTGTATTGCTTTTATTAATCACAATATTAGTGGGATATGTATGCGATATTTAACAAATAAATATAAATTATTACATTCAAAGCAATTGCTTTTTTATATTTCATATAAAATATCACAAAATCAGATCAAAAAGTAATCACTTTATAGTAATTATTTTGCGAGAGCAATATTAAAACACAAAAGTGTACTTTTTACATTGAGTTCCTATGTTCCACTGGAGATGATAAGACGAAGAAAAAATAGGTTAATTGTATCCAGTAAGGTAAAAAAATGTTGTCCTGTAAAGTCGATTTGTGGACGGTAATTTACGTGATAATGTCATAAGAAAACATCGGTTAGGCTAATCGTGCCTGCACGATCGGCTCAGACGTACCGTGACAATGAGTCATGCTTTTTCGTGCATGCAGCCGGCGTTCATCGATTTATAAAAGACGTTTTCACGTCAAAAGCTCTAAAACAAAACCTCAAAAAAAAAACCGTCACGAAGTCAGAAACGATACGTCATCTTTAACCGATTTCAAAAGATGTAGGGTCTCAATACGTCGCGTATTTTTTTTTTTATTAAAGACGATTCAATTCAACCGATTGAGATAATAATTATGTTTTTCATAATTACATTCATTTAACGGAATATAATCCCGTTAAACAGAAAATAACGCGAATATATTCGTTAAATTATTTTAATTATGAGTTTAAGTAGCGAAACCCTTAGAAAATATGTTTTTGTTAAAAAATCTCATGGTCTTTTAAAAATTTGATGAAGATCTGATGAGGATTTTCCGAGTAATGAGTCACCTCGAGAGTGCAGCAAATCGCTCACTTTTTAAGATCTACCAGTATTAATTTAATTGCAAACTTTTTCTTCGTACTGTCACCTTCAAATGAAAAACAATATCTCAGTGTTTTTACATTTTTTAAATATTGTACTAAATATAAAAATGTTTTAATTACAATTTATGTTTGATAATAAAAACAAACGGAAACGCCTAATGGGGCTTACTAGATCACTGGTTCTATTTCACATCAATAGATGGCAGCACTATCTAGGTACCGGATAAAAAAAAATTGAATATGTTTAAGAGAGAATTACATATTTTTTTGACGGAAAAAACCTTTTATAGACTTAAAGAGTATTTACCAATGTATAGAATGTGTTAATGACAATATTTTGATTGATATTTTATGTAATAATTTTTAATTTTATTGTCCGTCTGTCACCAGGCTGTATCTCATGAACCGTGATAGCTAGACAGTTGAAAATTTCACAGATGATGTATTTATGTTGCCGCTATAACAACAAATACAAAAAACAGAAAAAAGTAAATATATTTTGAGTATGTAATTAAGAATTGTACGTTATTTTCATGTTTGAAAAATATATTTTTTTGTTAATTAAACTCTCAAAGAGCAGGCAAAAGACTTAACCTATACAGCATCTGACATATTACCATTAGCCCTTATAAATTTCTTCATAAGTAATCCAAGTCTATAGCGCCATCTATAGAGTGATTTAGAACTAGTTTAGAAAAAAAAAGCTAATCTAGCAAAGCTCATTTAACGAAACAAAGAGATCAAAATAATAAATTATACAGGAAAAGTATTTTTGTAGTGCACAAATTTCGGTATGTTTTAAGCACATTAAAATAAAAAATATTGTTTTTATTATTTTGGAGCTAACTCAAAAACTCTCAGAGCTATAACCATTTAAGTGTTTCTAACAAAACGACGAAGTCCATGGACACAATACTAGCGCCAGTGAGTTTAATAGCGCGCTCTAAATGAAGGTAGGTACCTACGTGTCACTGTGTACTGTGTGTATCAATACTGAGATACCCAATAATTTAGAAATTGCAGGAAGTTTTTCACATTATGTTTTGGTTTTTTTTTTTTATTTTTTTTTTTTGTAAATGTAATCCACTGCCGACATTTATTCAGCAGAAAAAAAATGTGCACTACAAAAATACTTTTCCTGTATATGTAGAAATTAGTTGCCATTTTTTTACAATATAGATAAATAGATATGTATAAGCTGTGTCCCGCGGTTTCACTTAAGTACCGATCCCGTGGGAATATCGAATATTGGCCTTAAGAGGAAAGGGTACCGGGCGCTCTCTCCATACAAACGTAGTCGACTGTTTTCTTCCTGAATACTGACTGACACTAGAGCAAATATTTTTGTTGCATAAAACTTATAACTGCCATGACCATGCCCCTATGTTTTGTTTTTTAAATCTAAATTTCTATAATAATTAGAAAATGAAAAAAAAAACATAGAACGAACGAACAAAAATAGGGGCATAGTCATGGCAGTTATAGGTTTAATGCAACAAAAATATTTGTGCTAGTGTCATTGCTCTTACGGTGAAGGAAAACATCGTGATGAAGCCCGCGGCTTAGTTGACTCCAGAAGTATTGACAAGTTCTCTCCTCTGGACATGGTCGACTAAGCTGAGAGGGTAGTAGGTGCTGGGCAAGCCTACTCTATCCTCACGCAAAAAAGGACCCAATTAAAAAGGGTCTAATTGCAGAAAACAGCCCGTACAAGCACATGAGTAAATATACTCATGTGGTACAAGTACATAAAGTCAAGGCATCTACTTCGAAATCAATACCGTGTGGCATCTATAATGCCACCCCTTAATCTTATCATTTTTATGTTGTTTAGAACCTTTTTTTTTTACTGTCGACAAAGAAAAATTTTGAATTTTGAGTTTTCAATGTTGACATTGTCATTCAAGAAAATTTTGAAAAAACTGGCACATTACTTTTAAAAATTTATGGACAGAATAATAAAAAATCTATTGGTTCCTGTTGGAGATTTATCTGTTTTAGTATTAACTAAGTCGGTTCTGGCTGTGGTGCGGAGTTTATACACCGACGACGACGAGATTAACGCACTTTCTTGCTAATCCTACGTTATTACGGACGATTCTGTACAACAACGCGTTGATTTGGCGTGTATAAACTTGATGACTAAGGAGCAAGAAAGGGGTGGAGTTGGTTATGACCATGATTTAAACAGACAATAAAGGAGAACGCAGTATACCTACAGCTATCGAATACCTCTGTCACTGACCTAGCTAAGTGTTCTTTTTTTTATTTTTTTATGTATTTATTTAACTTTTTTTAATTATAATTGTTAATCTTTTTTTTCTTGTATTTTATTGTTGAGGGTATTGAGCCGTTAGGTCTTTAGGTAGGACTGGACTGACGGACCGACCCTCTTCAATTTCTTCTTTTACTTCTTTCTTTCTTTTAGCTCTTTTCTAAATTTATTCTTTAAACTTGTAACGGAACCTTCCGTTTCGTTACAACCGTTTGGAAGAAAAAATAGCCTATACCGGGTTATTGGAAATTATACTAGCAAGCCGTTGAGGACTTCTGTGCACCTAAAAAATAAACAACTTTTGTTCTACGACTTTAGGAAATTCGAAAAAACTTTCGAAAATGTTGAGGTTAGGTTTACCTGAAAATCAGCTGTTCCTTACACGGAGAGGTCATTAACCTTAAAATTTTACTTATTTTTAAGTTTTATCTACTGTTCTTGGTCTGAATGACCTTCGTTTTGAAAAATCTGCTGTTTTTCGAATTTACATAACCTCAAAATTTTCATTTTTTTTTCGAAAAAGTCGTAGAATAAAAGTTGTTTGTTAAGGTGCACAGAAGTAGTTCTAACGGCTTGCTAGTATAATTTCCAATTACCCTGTATATGTTAATCCAGGTCTCCAGCTATCTAAATACAAAGTTTCTTCGCAATTGGGCCAGTAATTCTTCAGAAAATTTCTACTAATAAAAAAATCTTTGAAACGAATTAGCTCCGAAACTACTGGACGGATTTAGATGAAACTTGGTATGAGGATATATTGATTCATTGACAGTAACATAGGGTACTTTTTATCCCGATATTTCCACGGGATCGGGGGCAAAACCACAGGACGCGTACTAGTATATATATTGCACTAACCTTATATACTAAATTGTGCCGTTAAAAGCTATCAATCCGGTAAAGTTCTATCAAAAATTGTTTACTTAAAGTACTAAATCGTACAATTTACTAAATAGGTCTTAATTACTAAAAAAATTATACAAAATTTTGGTCGAAAATCACTAAAATAAACTTTCATATTTTTTTTTTTAATTGACTTCAAATAATTATTATTCTAGTATTTTTTCTTTGCAATTAAAATCTGTAAAATGTTTTTTACAGTGTGAATTGAAAACTCTGTACTCTCAGAACTTTACAAAATAATAAATAAAAAAATTGCATGAAAATGAAAGAATTATTTTAATTTTAAGTTCGCGAAAATTACCCAAATTTATTGAATATTTGCAAGATGTGGCAACACCTTTCTTGGTAGCAAGCCCTAATGGTGTTACCACATTACAAAATTCCGCACTCTGGATAAAATTATGGTAATTCCATTATTTTCTAATTTTTCATGTTATTTTGGATAAAGTCCTCATACAATCAGGCATCAAAAGAGCAGACCCAGCGTAGAGCTCCAAAACTGCAATTAATAGAATATTTTCAACTCAAACAAGATTCTAAGGTCTTACTCATGAATTTATTAGACAAAAACATTAGAATGAAAACATTCAAATAATAGTAATTGGAACGAAGTTTCTTATCGCAGGTTTGCAACGGCACCAATTCCATAAAAAATCCAGTTCAATCCAGCGAAAAAAGAGGATAAACTAATCTCTACTAATATGTCTGTCTGTTGAATGGAACTTCATTACAAACGTGGGTCCCGCGACACGTTTTTTGAAAACTTCTTTTACCGCGGTACGCATATTTTTAGATGAGATAAAATCTCTGAACTCGCGACACCGTTACGAGACGCAGCTACAGTATGCATGTAGGTACATATATTTTGTAGTTGTTTAGTAAATAAGTTTAATTTTTTTAAGTAAGTAGGTATTTTATTTTTAAGTTTAAAAGTCTTTTTTAATAAGTTTCAGTTTTGTCGGCACTCCCTGAGTACAACAGTTTTTTTTTAGAACTCTGAGTCTGCAATTTGGTTGCCGACTGTACCTTAGAGGGTTACAGGGTTTTCATGACACCTAGTGTAATTTTTTTTTATACAATCAAGTGAATTTACATTTCTTGTTACAAATTTAACAGGCACTAGCTATAGTACGCGCAAGTTATGTTGGCACGCAGTCGACATCTGATACCTTATCACGTGTTGTTGTGTTCGATCAATTAATAAATCACTACATAGTATAAAATAAAGTCACTTTTCGCCGTCCCTATGTCCCTTTGTATGCTTAGATCTTTAAAACTACGCAACGGATTTTGATGCGGTTTTTTAATAGATAGTGATTCAAGAGGAAGGTTTATATATATCATACATGCATAATATAGCCGTGCGAAGCCGGAGCGGGTCGCTAGTAAATAATAAAATATTCTACGACACTTTACACATCGCCATCTAGCCCCAAGCTAAATAACTAGACCTGTGTGATGGTGGCCAGACAACGAATAAAATATGTACTTATATACTTTTTTTTGTAAATAGGTTAATACTATTATTCCTACAGAAACACCCGGACCTGAAGATACATTCTAAATAAAAAAAAGTGTGTGTGTCAGCTCCGACGCACGATTGGAGTTTACTTCACAAAGCACACATGTACATATATACAATACATACAATATGTCAGTTAAACACGACGTATACAAGCTAGTCACACACACACGATTGAAAAGTGAAAGGTGCGCAGAATAGGTTGCGCACCAAAAACGTAACGAGGTCATTCATCAGTAGATTTTACTGCTCACATTTTTCTCATACCGGGCGCCTTATATATGAAAATCGATTCTTAAGGAGTAAACTCCAAAAAATGTGTTGTAGCTGTAGCGAAAGTTACTTAATTTATCATTTGAAAAGGGTATTTTCAGGTCATTCGTGGCCTTAATAGTTTTTCTCAAAACTCAATTTTCTTAATTACGAGGCCTAAAAAGCATACATTAAAGTTGCTAGCGTTGTATAAGTTTAATGGTATGATCGCAAACAATTCATGGTAAGGCTTCTGTTGTCAACTTCGTGCCGGCACATCTGGCGCGTACTATAGTCTCACAAAACTCCAACTATCTAAGCCCGAGTAACGTTTTATGCCCCTTGACTCCGGCTCGAAGTTTCTTCACTAGAGCAGACGGCTGGAGCAATATGGATGCCTCGTTACCATGGTAACTGAGTCGGTTCATGTCATCTTCACCACCCTGCGGGGTTAAAAAAACATGGGGTAAAAAAAAAACAAATTTTAACAATGGGTTATTGGTAATTATACCAGCAAGCCGTTGAGGGCTACTTCTGTGCACCTTAACAAACAACTTTCTCAAACATTTTTTTGAAAATTTTGAGGTTAGTTTTACCAGAAAATCAGCTGTTTCTTACACGGAGAGGTCATCAACCTTAAAATTTTACTTATTTTTTTAAGTTTTATCTACTGTTCTTAGTCTGAATGACCTTTGTTTTAAAAAAATCTGCTGTTTTTCGAATTTACATAACCTCAGATTTTTATTTTCGAATTTTTAAAAGTCGTAGAACAAAAGTTGTTTGTTATGGTGCACAGAAGTAGCCCTCAACGGCTTGCTACTATAATTACCAATAACCATATATATATTTTTAAAACGTAGGTATAATACATAGAAACAACCAGACCACAGAGAAATATCTGTCAGTGACAAAACGAAAACGACTAAAGGAAGTCAACAATACAGTGCTTCATTTGATGTATACGTCAGGGCGCCGCCATCTTGACTACTGTTTTGTGTCTATCAATAGGAATAAAATGACGGAACGTGGTTCATACTGTCGCAGTAGCTTCATGATGTCTAAACTTTTTCATGGTCGCACAATTTATTTGAGTTAATTAGTTTAATACCTTTAAATAGTGGATTAGGCGTTGTAGTAAAATAACGCTGGGTATGTAATTTATATGATTAAAATATATGTTCAGATAATAAGTACCTTTAGAGTTACGTAATCTACGCTCAGATTTTGGCTAAAATCGCTAGTCCTTTATATATCTAAGCATAAAAACTTGCCTTGCCTAAGGCGGGAATCGAACCCACAACCCTGTTTGGCAGTCCGTCACGGTGACCATTGTGCCAACTGGGTCGTCAATAAATAAATATACCTTGACTAAGTTAACAGGTCTGTTATTGACTTCTGTGACGGCCCACTTGCCGACCGGCGGGATGCCAGCCCTGGAGGCCGGAGACTCCAGCACCACCTGGGTGATGTTACACTCGTTGTCTAGCTTTATACCTGGAAAACAATACAGCTGTATCAGCGGAAGGTAACAGATTCGATTACTCGCCTCAAACAAATATTTATGTAAGGCTAAAAAGTCGAAAATGGTTCTAGTAGTATCACGTTGTCCCATACAAACTTTGCCTCCCTTTTCCCTAAGGGATAGAATTTCGGAAAAATCTTATCGGATGCCTACGTCATACAAAGAACACATCCTCCAAGTTTCAGATCTCTACGATTATCCGTTTAGGCTGTGCGTTGATCCGTCAGTCAGTCAGTCAGGACAAAGGATTTTATATTTATTATAAACTAGCGACCCGCTCCGGCTTCGCACGGCTATATTATGCATATATTATACATATAAACATTCCTCTTGAATCACTCTATCTATTAAAAAAACCGCATCAAAATCCGTTGCGTAGCTTTAAAGATCTAAGCGGTCAAAGGGAAATAGAGACAGAAAAAGCGACTTTGTTTTATACTTTGCATGTGGTCTGGGTATTTACAAAAGAAAAGTATTTAAGTAGTATATCCGTTGTCTAGCACCCATAACACAAGTGTAGTTACTTAGCTTGGGGCTAGATGGCGATGTGTGGAATGTCCTGCAATATTTATTTATTGAATTAAGTGTTAATCATGTGGAGGGGGCCATTTTGTACTATTTCTCCCCTAGCTGAGACGCAGAAGGTTGCGTGTTCGATTCCCGCTGCAAATATTTATGTAATACACATATTTAATAAAAAAAAAAAACCGGTCAAGTGCGAGTCGGACTCGCATGAAGGGTTCCGCACATTAGTATACAGAAATAAATAATCTGTGAAAATTTCAACTGTCTAGCTATCACGGTTCATGAGATACAGCCCGGTGACAGACAGACAGACAGTGGAGTCTTAGTAAAAGGGTGTCATTTTTACTGTTTGAGTACGGTAGGTACCCTGAAGACAAGACTTACCAAGCGTTTCTTGGTCCTTTTTATTGACAATATATATTTTTGCTAAAGGCACTCTGTGGAACAACACGTCGACCTGAAAAAAAAAACAAAAAATATATTAAAAGACAAACAAACAAAAATTATCATCGTATATTTTTATACCAATCGATAGTGTTGCTGATGGGCTTCTTTCTCATTCGTGGGCGCGTTCCGAAGGCACACAACCTAACTTAATTTTTAAGACGTTTCAATGTGATCTCGTAAAAACTGTATGATTCCTAACGAATAAAAAATTTAGAGTTTCGAAAATATTTATAAAATACTAGAAGCGCTCCGCGGTTTCAACCGCGTAACTCAAGATCCCGTGGGAATATCGGGATAAAAAGTAGCCTATGTTACTGTCAATGAATCAATGTATACTCAGACCAAGTTTCATCTAAATCGGTCCAGTAGTTTCGGAGCCTATTTGTTACAAACAAACAACCAAATCTTTCCTCTTTATAATATTAGTGTACTCTAGTATACTTACATGACTTCGTCCTGTTTTACTAAGTAATTGCTTAGCATGCTGTGCGTTCTTTGGAGCGATCCCGGCGACTCCGGCGACTCGGTCCCCCACTCGGACGTTATTACGGCACGAGCCCCAGTATGACACCCTGTATAAATACAAATAAATATTGCAGGACATTCCACACATCGCCATCTAGTCCCAAGCTAAGTAACTACACTTGTGTTATGGGTGCTAGACAACAGATATACTACTTATATACTTTTCTTTTGTAAATTTATACTTATAATACATAGACAACCAGAACACAGACAAAAATTAGTATAAATACTTGTCTAAGGCGGGAATCGAACCCGCAACCCTGTGTTTGGCAGTCCGGTATGGTGACCAATGTGCCAATTATTAGACGTTATCACGTCAAAAAATCACACGTAAACTATAATTTTTTTTTTATCAAAATCAGTTGATAATGAAAGAATATATGCGCGCGAACATCCATAAAAAAATCAAAATAAAATACATACAACCGAATTGAGAACTTTTTTTCAAATTTGTACAAATTCTTACATCATACAAGTCCTCAAAGCTGCCTAGAAATCCAACTTACCAAACTTGTTTATTGTGATCAACGAAAACTGGTGGGTCTGTGGTCCTGACTGTAGCGACTAATGCTGTCCCGCGGCGTTGCTCGTTCCGCAGGAGGGCGGCCTGGCGTGATCGGAGCGGTTGGAGGGTAGGGTTGGTTGGGGGAGATTGACCTGTCAAGAGAGGGGATGATTATTATAAGTGTTTACTAAAACTATTGGTAATTATATAGTGATATTGAGGGCTGACAAATAGCCAGCAATACTTCGACCCATTGGGATCTTTTGTGTTTACCCCTTACCTTAATGTTTCTTACTCTTCGAAGAAGTGGTCGATTAACGCGGTGATCCCACTAAGAGGAAGAAACCTATATTCCTCCGGTTTGGGATACGCATTCCCAAGGAGGCTCAAGCGCTTCGCTGCTAAGACGTCGCATTCACACAGTATGTGCTCCATAGTTTCCCTGACATTGTCTTACCGTTACTAAGGGAGCTACTTCGTCTTCTACCATCAGCTCGGACTTCAGGTCGGGATCTGTGAACCACTTTCATCGGTGACGTCACACCATTCCTGAAAATATATTAAAATAAATGAATAGACTCCAAATTATGTGCGTATGTTAACTACATAATCTATACTAATATTATAAATCTGAAGAGTTTGTTTGTTTGAACGCGCTAATCTCAGGAACTAATGGTTCGAATTGAAAAAATATTTTTGTTATGGATAGTCCATTTATCGAGGAAGGCTATAGGCTACTTTTTATCCCGATATTCCCACGGGATTGGGAGTTACGCGGGTGAAATTAAAGTATATTATAAGGCGTCAAACTTACCTATCATTGTCATTATTTCTCGTCGGACTTTCTTGCCTCTTGCCTTGACCGATGCCTCTCAATCTAGTCAGAAGTGATAGCTCTGTCAAACCCCGCTTCCAAATCGGTTTAGGCATTTCTTTCTCTAAAACAACATAATATAATTAAATATAAGTAGTATATCCGTTGTCTAGCACCCTTAACACAAGTCTAGTTGTTTGCTTGGGGCTAGATGGCGGGATAAAAATTAGCCTATATGTTAATCCAGGTCTCCAGCTATTTACATACCGAGTTTCAACGCAATCAGTTCAGTAGTTTTTGCGTGAAGAAGTAATAGACATACATACTTTCACTTTTATAATAGAAACACACCTCCAAACTCTCATTCAAATTTAAAAAAAAATATTCGATAGGAGTTACGCAGTGCATTAAATCACTTTGAAGCGTCTTAAAAATTAAGTTAGGATGTGTGATGAAGCCTCGGCGTGGAGAAGGTGTTAAAGAAGAGAGTGGACTGTATGGTTTAAAGGGTTTAATTGTTCAGCCGACAAAATATATAACAAGATTACTGAATGAATAAAAGTATGAAAAGGTGTATGAGCGAGACGCACGGTAGGTCGCTCGTAGTATGTGGGATTCAATGAAAGGTGCGCGGGCGCAGGCTACGGTGAGGAAGCGGGACGCGGGCGGGGGCCGCGCGCTAGTCACCGCAGTAGGAAGGTACGCAGTACCGGTTTGGTTGGCGAGAATATGCTCGCGTCAACAATGTGTGCCTTCCGAACGCGCCCACCAATTAGAAGAAGGCACAAGAAATTAATGGGGTTTTTGTTTTTTGTGCTCATACTAACAAAGGTCAAGATAACAAATATTTTTGTAGATACATTTGAAATGGAGCAACTAAAGTCATGTCCATTTATAATATTAGTATGATTAGTATTATTGACTGCACAAAACAAAACTCAAAACTAAACATAACATTACGTTTTCTTACTTAAAATAATTGCTAAAATTAATAGACCTAATGGCCGCTCCACACTTACCCCGCGAATCGCGCGGCGAGAAAGTAGCGCGAACACAGCGCGACATGGACAAGGCTCCTAAAACCTAAAACCTCCTAAAATATTCGCATAGTTTTCACAGTCACGCGCGCTATCCCTTTGTCGCGGGTTAAAAAACCGATAAAAATCGGAGAACAAGGCGCGAAGCCGCGAAAAAGATGCGATTCGGCTCCACACTACGTGTTCTCGCACCTTTCGCGCCTTCTCGCGCGATTCGCGGGGTAAGTGTGGAGCGGCCATAACATATGCTTCAAAACTACTTGACCGATATTGATCAAACTTGGTTTGGGGATACATTGATTCATTGGGAGTGAAGAGGCTACTTTTTATCCCGATGTTCCCATGGGGACTAACAAGAAACAAAAAGCCAGAGCCTTACTCACCTAATCGTCCATTAGATACAATATTTTCATTCTGATTCGTTCTCGATTCTCTTCTAGGCAACGAGTCATATGCATTTTGACTATTTGACCTTTCTACGTTAGATCTTAATCTATTATCTAATGCCAAAGCATTAATATGTACTCTCGATTGCTCTGTACTATTCTGTGCCACGTTTGGGGCGTTATTCGGGGAATTTGGGGTGTTATTTATTGAAATTGGTGTGTTATTCGATGAAATTGGGGTGTTATTTATTGAAACTGGTGTGTTATTTGTTGTTCTTGCCGTTATATTCGTGTTATTTGTTGTTCTTGTTGTACTATTCGATGTTCTCGTAGAAATATTAGTGATATTTGAATTATTTGCAGCCATATTTGTAATACTAGTCGATACTGTTTGAATATTAGATGAAATTGGTGTGTTGTTTATTGAAATTGGTGTGTTATTTATTGATATTGGGGTGTTATCTAATGAATTGTTTAAATTAGCTGTTACGTTTGAATCGTTATTATTTTGTCCTAAAAATAGATATTCATATGTAGAATTCGGATTGGAACTATCTAAATTGGGTAGGGATGATTTTCTGACTTTCTCTTGGTTTATGAGTCTTCGAACAGAGAGAGGTGAGGAGTTTACATCAGTTGATGCCATACAGAGTCTCTCATATAAGCCTTCTTCAGTTTTGACTCGGTTTTCTCCTGATTTGACTCGCTTCTCTCCGGATTTGACACAATTCTCTCCAGATTGGACTTGGTCTCCTTTGACGGGTCCTGTCAGACTGACAGTCGTTGTCAGACTTAAATGGCCGTAGTCCCCATCGAAAACGGTCCCGTATTGATTCGTGTCTGAAGTTTCAGTGTTTATGACGTTGATAAACGTTTGATCCTTTAGTTCGAAGTTGAATACGTTCGTTTCTGAGTTTATGATCGGTATGGCTGTGTGAGGGGCCTTGTTTGATACTTGGATTACTGTTATGTTTGTTGGACGATCTCTGGAATATAAATAAAAGGAATTTATATTAATATACTAGCTGTCCCGGCAAACGTTGTTTTGCTATTTACAAAAAAAAAAACAAAAAAAAAAACTTTGCCCCCCTTTTTCACCATCTAAGGGTACAATTTCGAAAAATCCTTTCTTATCGGATATCTACGTCATACAAAGAACACACCCTCCAAGTCTCAGGTCTCCACGATCAAGGGTTTAGGCTGTGCGTTGATCCGTCAGTCAGTCAGGACAAAGCATTTTATATGTATAGATTATAATAAGAGCGGTGTTGGCTTAGTGGTAGATACTTCGACTTTCATTCTGAAGGTCGTGCGTTCAAATCCCGGCCGGCAGTGCACCAATGTATTTTTCTTAAGAAAAATTTATGTACGCTAATTGACATTGCTCTTACGGTGAAGAAAACATCGTGATGAAACCCGCGGCTTAGTTGGCTCCAAAAGTATTGACAAGTTCTATCCTCTGGACATGGTCGACTAAACTGAGAGGGTAGTAGGTGCTGGGCAAGCCTACTCCATCCTCACGCAAAAAGGACCCAATTAAATAGGGTCTAATTGCAGAAAACAGCCTGTATACAAGTACAAATATGTATCATCACTTACATAGTATAAAACAAAGTCGCTTTCTCTGTCCCTATATCCCTATGTATGCTTAAATCTTTAAAACTACGCAACGGATTTTGATGCGGTTTTTTTTAATAGATAGAGTGATTCAAGAGGAAGGTTTATATGTATAATACATGCATAATATAGCCGTGCGAAGCAGGAGCGGGTCGCTAGTAGATTATATGTATAGATATCTTACCCATCTTTATCATCTTCTTTCCCATCACTAACCAACACGGTCTGCCTATAATTAACATCACTATCACTATCACAGAATTCATCATCACTCCCATCACTGTTCCTCTTAAATATGGAATCATCTAAGCATATATTTTGACCGCAAATTTTAGCAACTTTCTTCGTTTGCAATTGACTGTTCTGACTTGTACTTGTGCTAGGCATCGATGCAAAGCTGTTATCCCAGTTTGAAATGTCCACATTAGCTAACGTAATGTCGACATTAGTTCTCTCAGATAAGTCACCGTTAGTTGTACTAATGTTATTCCTGTTGATAGAACTGTAGCTGTCAGCGTTAGTTCTATTAGTGTTAGTAATGTCGGAATTAGTTGCGTTAATGTCAGTTTGTTCCGGTTCTGGTTGAGTTTCCGGTTGTGTTGTTGGATGTGGCGTTTCCGGTTCCGCTTCAGTTGTTTCCGGGACGGGAGGCGGTCGAGTTATTGGTGTTAGATCTATGCCGGGTACTCTGGAAAAAAATAATATTTTTTTAGGGTCCTCAAAAGGTAAAATAAGGACTTATAAGATCACTTTCTTGTCCGTTTGTCTGTCCCTCACCAGGCTGTATCTCATGAACCGTGATAGCTAGACAGTTGAAATTATCACAGATTATGTATTTCTGTTGCCAGAACAAAAACTAAAAATAGAAGAAAACATTAAATTAGTAATAGGTTTCCGTTTTTATCCTTTGGGTACGGACTACGGAACCCTAAATTCTGCTTTTTTATTATTGAAGTGAAACTTCTTTTAGATGAAATAAAATCTCTGAACTCGCGACACCGTTACGAGACGCAGTCGACACCGTTACGAGACGCAACTACAGTATCAAAGGATATATATCGTCAAACTTCTTCATACTAAAGTAGACCGTAATCACTAGTATTTAAGCTCAAAGTTAATATAAATATAAAATTCTTGTGTCGCGGTGTTAGTTACCAGTTTTCACCTAAACGGCTGAACCGATTTGTATAATTTTTTTATTTGTTAGGTCTGAGAATCGAACAATATCTGCAAGCAAATGTGTTTTATAGTTTTTTTTTGTAAGTTCACAGTTTACATTGTAAGATTCTTTTGAATTTTTATTTATTTATTTTATTTTATTTTTTTATCTATATATTTTTTTTAATGGCAATACGACGTTTGCCTAGTTATAGCTATAAAAAGTATCTACATAAAAGTACCTCTGCGGCGGTGCATGCGGTGTGGGTGGTAGCGGCGATGTAGGATCCCTGGCCGCAGCCCGAGGCGCGGGCGGAGGCCTAGGCAAGCAGTATACGTTCTCAGTCGGCGGTACTATACGTAACTCTATTAGTTTACTTCGTAGAGTCGATACCCAGTCTTGCATTGCCTCCCTGAAAGATAAAGACTTATTTTCAACAAAAAGTGTTAACTAATATTTTTTGTGAGACCTATAGATCGTCAGATAAACCATAAAAACCGTATAAATCCCTTTTTCCAAGATGGCGGCCGTCGGACAAAAGCTACAATCCCTCAAACTTGGATCTAAGCTTAGGCTAACCCCCTCTTGATATTTAAAAAATAAAATTGCGTCCTCTGACAAATGCACGCTAAGCCCAAAAAAATGTAATATTTCAATAAACTAACATAGTATAAAACAAAGTCACTTCCCGCTGTCTGTCCCTGTCTGCTTAGATCTTTAAAACTACGCAACGGATTTTAATGCGATTTTTTTATTGATAGAGTGATTCAAGAGGAAGGTTTTAGTATATAAATCGCGGGCAATAGCTAGCACCCTCCAAGTTCCAGGTCTCTAAGGTCAGCGGTTTTGGCTGTGCGTTGATCCGTCAGTCAGTCAAGACAATGCATTTTTATATGTATAGACTAGCTGCGCTCCGTGGTTTTACCCGCGCAAGTCTCGATCCCGTGGGAATATCGGGAAAAAGTTTTCTGTCTGGTTCAGGTTCCAAGCTACCTCCCCACCAATTTTCAGCCAAATTGGTTCAGCCGTTCTCAAGTTATAAATAACTAGCGACCCGCTCCGGCTTCGCACGGCTGTATTATGCATGAATTATATCTAAAAACCTTCCTCGTTAATCACTCTATCTTTAAAAAAAACCGCATCAAAATCCGTTGCGTAGTTTTAAAGATCTACGCATACAAAGGGAAATAGGGACATAGGGACGGCGAAAAGTGACTTTATTTTATACTATGTAGTGATAGTGACTAGCAGCGCTCCGCGGTTTCACCCGCGTAACTTTCGATCCCGTGGTAATATCAAAATAAAAACTAGCCTATAGCCTTCCTCGATAAATGGACTATCCAACACAAAAATATTTTTTAAATTCAAACCAGTAGTTCCTGAGATTAGCGCGTTCAAACAAACTCTTGAGCTTTATAATATTAAGTATAGATAGGATACTCACCAATCAGGAGCCAGCATCCTAACCGGCCCATCATCAGTGTCAACCAAGAAATCAAACTCTTCCCCCTTAGCCGTAACACTGGCAGTCACATGCCTTGCACTTGACAGACAGTGACGCCATATTGGTCGGTGAGCTCGAGCGGAGACAGCATCTCGGTACTGTTCTAGGTATGGGGCTCGGCCGTTGTGTACACAGAGGACGGTCCAGAGCGGTTTTAATGGAGGTTTCTGGAAGAAAAACGAGGTTTCTTGAGGAAAAAGATAAATAAAAACGTGTGGCACTCGGGCGGTAAAGCTATTGCATCGTGCGAGCTTCGCACAGTCGTACCATATACATACATACACGTTAAGCGAACACTCGGCCGTGCTACATGGTAGGCGGAGTGGGGGGGTGTTAGGTTTTATTTTCGTTACGGAATTTCTTGATTCGGTCGCCGCGCTCAAAGCCCGCGATAAAAGCTATGTAATAGCTTAAAAAGTTATCTAGTTAAAAGAAAACCTTAAATTATGAAATCTAACACATATGTATATCTTACACATATTTATCACATTTTTTTATGTTACCTATCTAAGAACAGTTGGACTTATGAGACGAATCTAACGGTACCTTAATTAAAGAAATCTATCAAGTGGTTTGGAAGATATGAGGGAATAAAGAATATTACAAACAGGAGGTTTAGTAAAATAAAGATTGATGTTTTAGGTCCCGTGTGGTTTTTACAGCCGGTTTCTAGAAAAAAAAACATGGGTCTAAAAGAGAAACGAGTTTTCTACTTGGTTAATGGAGGTTTCTGGAAGAAAAACGGGGTTTCTAGAGAAAAAACGAGGTTTCTAGTTGGTTAAAACAAGTTTCTTAAGATGAAATTGGATGATTTTTGGTTCAGAGTGGTTTGAATAACCGATAAAACTAATCAAAATAGAAAAATTAGTAGGGTTTCTAGAGGAAAAACGAGTGGCTTATAAGGACTGTTTCTAGAAGAAAAAAACGAAGTCTCTAGAGGAAAAAATGGAATTTCTAGAGGGAAAATGGAGTTTCTAGAGGGAAAGCAGAGTAAAAAATTAATTTTTTTAATTTTTAATTAATTAAATAAAAAAAACAATTTACTTAATTAAATTAAAAAAAAAAAAAAAAAAAAATCTAATTGAAAAAAATAGGTTTTTTTAGATAAAATTTTTAAGTTTTTGGATGTTTTTAACGAAGTTTTCTATAAAAAAAATTTACAATTGATAGACAATGTCAGCCTGATCGCTCCGTGACCTCAGATGATATTTTTACCTTTAGCACCAATGGTTTGAGTTTACTGCCACTGACTTCCTCGGGCACTCGCTTCAAGTATGCATTCTTTTGTATTTCTCTATAGTACACTGGACTCGAGTCCCTGGGCTGCGACATTATAGATCCAGAACTGAAATAATAAGGTATTTATTAACTAGCTTATGATAATGATTTTTTATTTTTTTAAAGTGCTTGGCCTGCACTGGGCTATCTGAAAATACGGTACTTGACTGAGTGGCGTAATTGGTAAGCGCACTTGAACGGTATTCAAGGGATGCGAGTTCGAGTCTCGTCTCAGTCGCAATTTTTGAAGACGCATTTTTCCTTAAAAAAATATTTTTAGATTATGATAGTGTTAAAAGTTCTGAAATGGAATAGATCAATTGGTGTAGGGGTTTGTATCTCGACTGGCCGTGGTCTAATGGATTTTTCTCACAGGAAATTTATGTGCGCTAATTGACATTGCTCTTATTGTGAACTTGTACTTGTATACGGGCTGTTTTCCGCAATTAGACCCTTTTTTAATCGGGTCGTTTTTGCGTGAGGATGGAGTAGGCTTGCCCAGCACCTGCTACCCTCTCAGGTTATTCAACCATGTCCAGAGGCGAGATCTTGTCAATACTTCTGGAGACAACTAAGACGCGGGTTTCATTACGATGTTTTCCTTCACCATAAGAGCAATGTCAATTAGCGCACATAAAATTTTCTTAAGAAAAATCCATTGGTGGGATTCGAACCCACGACCTTCAGAATGAAAGTATCTACCACTAAGCCAACACCGCTCCTTTTTCCTTCGCTCTTACGGTGAAGGAAAACATTGTGATGTAATCCAGGGCTTAGTTGTCTTCAAACATATTGATTAGTTTTTTGCTCTGGACATGGTCGACTAAGCTGAGAGGGTGGTGTAGGTGCTGTCGTTAGGGGGAGAACCAACCCAGCTATTCTACAAAATTTGCCACAGAGTGTGGTTTATTGAAAACTAGCGACCCGCCCCGGCTTCGCGCGGCTGTACTATGCATGTATTATATCTAAAAACCTTCCTCTTTAATCACTCTATCTATAAAAAACCGCATCAAACTCCGTTGCGTAGCTTTAAAGATCTAAGCATACATAGGGAAATAGGGACATAGGGACGGCGAAAATTGACTTTATTTTATACTATGTAGTGATAGTGATGAGTCACTCGACAACAGACTAAGGACTCAGGTTGGTCGCTGCAAGGCGAACCTGGGAAGATGGGGCATGATCGATCCATGCCGGGTTCGATGCGACTGCGGGGCTCCCGAGCAAACTATGGTTCACCTCTTGACCTGCCCCTCCAATCCTAATAGCTGTACATTGGCTGACCTGATGTCAGCTAATAACAACGCCAGGAACCTGGCAGCTCACTGGAGTGGGCGGATCTGACCCTACCTCATCAATACCCCCCTTTAATTTGTGCTATCGATACGAAGAAGAAGTGACAGTGATAGTCATTTGTAAGAGGCTTCTCACGTCATCGCGTCACTAAAAGGCCAGAAGTATGTGCGTGGCAATTCAACCTGTTATAGTATTTTTATTTCTCTTGGAGATACTACGATCAGTCTATGATAGACTTATAATCAGTATTATCGCGAGTAGTGTGAGATTTAAGGCGCAGTGGCCATCGCCAATGCTTCCTCTACGTTCATACAACGTCCAGCCTTTTCAGTCTGCGTGTCTTGTTTGTGGAGTCAATTAGCTGGCAAGCAAGTGGATTTGGATGGGCAGTGTTATGGTATACTAGAAGCGCTCCACGGTTTCACCCGCGTAACTCCCGATCCCGTGGGAATATCGTAGTATAAAATAGCCTATAGCCTTCCTCGACAAATGGACTATCCAACACAAAAATAATTTTTCAATTCGAACCAGTAGTTCCTGAGATTATCGCGTTCAAACAAACAAACTCTTCAGCTTTATAATATTAGTATAGATTAGGTATAAAAAAATAGTTCAATAACTCTAAATAAACAGATTAACTACACCTTTTTCCATTACAATTTCCCATTATACATAAAAACAAGTTAATTACACATAAAAACACAAACTTAACACACTTAGTTACAATTGTAAAATTAGATAATTGATTGAGTCAGGGGTTACTTTTCAAAACTCCCTAATAAATACGGTAATATTAATATTTAGTTTTATGTCTGAGCCGAGCCAAAAACACAAGATGCAACGTGCACGGCACTCTTACTAATGAGGCATTTAATTGTGTTAATATTATTAAATATTTTAAGGAAATTCCTGTCTATCTAACTAATATTAAAAAGCTGAAAAGTTTGTTTGTTTGAACGCGCTAATCTCAGGAACTACTTGTTTGAATAGAAAAAATATTTTTGTGTTGGATAGTCCATTTGTCGAGGATGCTATATGCTAATTTTCTTTTCTAAATTCCCATGGGATCGGGACTTACGTGGGTGAAACCGTGGAGCGCAGTTAGTTATTAAATATTGTAGGTAGGTATAATAGGGAAATTTCCTGTCTATAGCTATAGTAAATAAATGTCCTATTAATATTAGGTATTATGGTTTATAATTAAGTAGCGACCCGCCCCGGCTTCGCACGGCTATATTATGCATGTATTATACATATAAACCTTCCTCTTGAATCACTCTATCTATTAAAAAAAACCGCATCAAAATCCGTTGCGTAGTTTTATATATATAGGGACAGAGAAAGCGATAGTGATATCTATACTAATAATATTTGAAAGCGCTAATCTCAGTAACTACTGGTTCAAATTGAAAAAGTATTTTTGTGTTGGATAGTCCTTTTTTGTGTTGGATATTTATAGAGGAAGGCTATAGGCGTCTTTTTATCCCGATATTCCCACGGGATCGGGACTTACGCGGTTGAAACCGCGGAGCGCTGCTGGTATAATAATAATTAAATATCCTTATCTACTTCCCTATGTTAAATTAGTTAATTTTCCTATATAAAGTTTAATTAGAATAGAACAAAATAAAGGACAAAATATATTTAGAGTTGAGAGTTGTTGACAATACAAAACATTAGAACTTTAATTAGATAAGTAAGGGCCTAAACTTTAAATTTATCCACTTTTCATTGGCATAGCTATCGTAGGGCAAGGTGGCCCTCTAACCTCAGCTTTGAAAAGAGAGGAGCATAAAAGAATAAGAGATAAAAACGAGAGGAGGTGGCCTAAGAGGTGCACTGTGATTCTCAAAAATTTGTTTAGCATAAAGGAAACGATTTTACTTAGGAAATGTGATCATTCTAATTCTTTTCCTCTAGGACTAGTCATTTTTATACGCCCCGCACTGTATTCCCATCATCATCCGAGCGATGTTCCCGGTTGCATCCCTCTCGGGAGCCCAGGGTCCGCTTTCCTACTTTTACGCCTCCACTTCGCACGATCTTCGGCATCCTGGGTTGTAAGGCCATTTGCACGCATATCACCTTTTACGACGTCAAGCCAGCACTTCTTGGGTCTACCCAGTCTGCCACGACCCGGCGGAGGCGCCATGGCAAGACATTTGTTCCCCACGTAACTAGCCGGTTTTCGCAAGACGTGGCCGTACCAGCGTAAGCGACACTCTTGCAATTTATCTGCAATGTCTCGGACATGAAGGCTGCCCCGGATGCGGGAGTTCCTGACGCGATCCTTTCGCGTCACTCCACACATCCCGCACTGTATTCCCATTTTCTTCTAATAAACATATAGAGATTATACCCCTCAAGCTACGTGGATAGAGGGTATGAGGGTCCGATTCTGTCCCTATGCACCGGGGCCCTTGTCCACCTAGCTACTGCCTCTATTCTCTCGTTTTTAATTTATGGATAATGTTCTTCTTAACTTTCTAGTCCTTATTAATATCATAAATCCGAGAGTATCGAAGTATCCAATCTGTATTTATTTAATTTATTATATTATTCTTTGTTTGTTCCCTTTTGACTGTCAAATTACTTCACCGATTTGTATGAAAATCAGCAAAGTGGGCGTTTAGGGGATAGAGTAGGACATAGGATACTTTGGATACTGAAACCATGGGATCTAGACTTACGCGGGTAAAACCACAGGGCGCAGTTAGTCAATACATAGTATAAAACAAAGTCGCTTCCCGCTGTCTGTCCTTATAACCCTTCACCTGTGGCCGCCATTTTTCCCAAAAACTATTATCTGTGGTGGTACTTCCGGGTGGTCCGGCGTGATATCGGCGCGGGTGATTAAAATGACTATTACTCTTAAGTTTTGTATCGAAGCTATATAATTTATATATAATTGGAATCGTTATGAAATAAGCTAACATCTTAAACATGGTTAAGTCTAGTTTTGTCTTGCAATGTACTATTAATTATAACTTAAATTTGGGGTGAGGCTAATTTTCCCAGTTTTTTAACAAAATTCGTTATAAATAAAAAAATATACCAATACTTCAAATAGTTTTAGTTTCATTACATTGCTATGCAATAATACAAATTATTCCATTTAAAATAATCATGTTTCTCAATACATTTCTTTCAACCAACTCACTATTTCACGCGCGGGCGGGAACGAGACTGACGCGATACTTTTTTTTGAACATGTCGTCACTGCTTTGGGTACGTTTTTGTAAGTTAGCATGTGACCTTGTGCCATCCTTGTTGTTTTCCCTACATTTTATGCAAGTTAGAGCGGTAAAGCCATAGTTTATGGTATGCAACTGTATAAAAATTCCGTTAGCTCACAGAACTCGCTTTAGAAGCGTGGTCCACAGTTAAGGGTCATTTGACACATCGCTTCTAAAGCGCGGTCCACAGACGAGCGGATATGCCTAGATCTTTAAAACTACGCAACGGATTTTGATGCGACTTTTTTTAATAGATAGAGTGATTCAAAAGGAATGTTTTGGTATATAAAACAGAACTACCACGCGTACGAAATCGCGGGCTACAGCTAGTTGTTTATACAGTTAAGTTTATACTCTTAATAGTAAGGTATTTACTTTTTAGATATGTACTAAAGTTAAAATAAAGCTGATTTTCATTTATCAGCACAGAACCCTAAAGGAAATTAAGCCTTCAGATGAAAACAAACTGGATTGCAATCTGTTCACTTAAGAGTTTTATTGCAAATAATTATTTACCAATTACACGCACTTTAATTTTTAGAACTTAGTGTTTTTACACAACTTGAAGAACACTATTTGATTGCAACATAACTGCACATGTTTGTTATGGACTGTAGAACATAAAACTCAAGTTCAATTGATGAATTAATTAATATGTATAGCGGGAATCAGTGAGTCAGTTGCAAAATATGCCTTACATCCTTTTTCGAAAAAGGCAAAAGGAAACTTTGCAAAACTTTCTAATATCATGGTAAATTGTTAACAAAGTTGTTGTAACTTATAATTGAAACTATATGCAACATTCTAATCTAACAAAAAGTAGTTATTTGTTTACGTAAAAACAGTTTTTAGTGTAATGAAATTCCTACCTGTTGCGAAGTTATGAAACTTTCTTTTATAGTACTTTGATCACTTTTATAAACGCTTCGCTCATACTTTACAATATTTCAAGCAGCTTTGACATCGTCCTTCGTTTTATTACGACTTTAACACTAAATAAATAGAAGAATTAATAGCTGCTTTTTAGTCAAGCCAAATGCAAACACAAAGCATCACTATCGCCATATTTGCGAATTTGACGTATAATTCGAAGAGTTGTCATCTTAAAAAATTATAAAGCCGGCTATACACGTAAAGACTAAAAAGGGCGCTAAAGAGAATCGGTCGCTCAATAAAACGCAACAAAAACGAATATGTTGATTGTGCTGCATTTCTATTTATGATCATCATCAGTTATTAAATTATCCACATGTGATCTCCCTGCGCGGTCATTCTCTATCTATTCTGCTATTTCTGCTGTATTCTGTACATTTCGCCCCTTTGAAAAAATACCCCAAGACATAAATGAACTTTTTTAAACATGGCAACATTAGCTATCATTTGTTATCTATGTTCTTTGGTTTTGACGTTATCTGAAGTGATGTGTAAATATTAAAATTTATTGAGAAAACCATTGGAAATGTAAGTAAAAGCCATTTTATTAATTCAACATAACTGTAGGGCAATTATATAAGAAGCGGACTTGTTGGTTTATCGCGTAGTTTCTCCAGAAATAGTGAATACAATAATCTCTATACTCATCGAGCTGTCAAACTTTTAGTTTCATTTAAGCTCACCGCGGCGCTAAGATCGCCGGCTATTTTGGTCACGTGACCTATTCAACCGCCAAAAAGCACGTCATTTGTCATTTTTTCGCCGACCATTTGGTTTACACACGCAAAAAAATTGTAATTTCGCTTTGGGATTCTATAAAAAAGGCTGTAAATATTGTTAGAACGTCTTCCTCGTGCTCCATTACCGTGAATAAGTGCTAAAACACAGTAAAAACAATGGCAAAAGTGCACATAACCAATGTAGTTGTTCTCGACAACCCGAGCCCTTTCCTCAATCCATTCCAATTCGAACTAACATTCGAATGCATTGAAGAACTAAAAGAAGACCTCGAATGGAAGATGATATACGTCGGATCAGCCGAAACGGAGGAACACGACCAAATTCTAGACACAATATACGTTGGACCCATACCAGAAGGACGGCACATGTTTGTTTTCCAAGCGCCTCCGCCAGACGTGACCCGAATCCCGGAGAACGACGCCCTAGGCGTCACAGTGGTACTCCTTACATGTTCCTACAGAGGACAGGAATTCGTCCGCGTAGGATACTTCATCAACAACGAATATAGTGAAAACGAGCCTGAATTACGTGAAAACCCACCCGCAAAACCTCAGTTTGACAAAGTTGTGCGTAATATTCTAGCATCGGAACCGAGAGTGACTCGTTTTAAGATTAATTGGGCGGAGCCCGACGCGGGGGCAGCTGATTCTGGTGACGGAAACATAGAATCTACACATGTGCCGAGTAGTGACTCCTACGGAGCCTCATTTAATGCAGATAGCCAAATTAGTGGGATTGAATTTCAAGGGAGCCTCAGTGGGTACGGTGATAACTCAAATTCAATAGCTCCGATGGAATGCTGAGGTGAGATGGACGTTTATTTTCTTAAAAATGTAGTATTAATTGCAATGAGGAACTTTAATAAGTCTTCTACTTGACTTTGTCTCCGTAGGAATTAATATTAAAAATAAAAAAAAAACTAAATAAAAAATTGCAGATCATTCATCTATCTGTATGCCAAATTTTATCTATTGTCCATGTCCATTTGAGCTATGTGTGTTCAGTCAGTCAGGACTTCAAATTTCATATTTATTGGAAACTAGCGACCCGCCCCGGCTTCGCACGGCTACATTATGCATGTATTATACATATAAACCTTCCTCTTGAATCACTCTATCTATTAAGAAAAACCGCATCAAAATCCGTTGCGTAGTTATAAAGATCTAAGCATACAAAGGGATATAGGGACAGGGAAAGCGACTTTGTTTTATACTATGTAGTGATATTATTAAAGCGAAAAGATTGTTGTGTTTTTAACAAATGGGTTCTGATAGCACTGGACCGATTTAAAAGAAACTTGGTATGAGAATACATTGATTCATTGTGAGTAACATAGGCTACTTTTTATCCCGATATTCCCACAGGATTGGGACATACAGTGAAATTGCAAAGCGCACATATTTAAATTATAAATCTTTGTTACAGATTAGTGAAATATCAAATTAAAGAGTGTTTTTATATTAAAAATGATGGGATATCTCGACAAGAGAGAGGAAGATGGAATGCCAACGTTCAAGAAAGAGAGGACTCTAATATAAGAACTCTGAAAGACTTGTTTCTTAGGTGCTAATAGGGGTCCAAACACAAAATGCCTTTAACCTATAGTCAAAAATTAATTTTATATGCAGGAATAAATATTCACGATTTCTTCTTGTGTATAAAATGCAGGGTTCGAAAATATCCGATATTTATTATAAATATCAGATATTTTTTATATATATCCGATATATATAAAAAATGTGATATACCTATATCTTTTTTGTATGACAGCCATATTTTTATTAAACTTACTACTAAAGAGTATGTTTTAACTATACTCCAACGCCATCTACATTTAGGATGGAGAAATACAGTAGAAAACTGCAAATAATTAATAATGACTTATTTTCATCAAATTTTTAAACAATTTTTGTATTGATATATATCACAAAAAACCGTTTGATATATATCGTATATATATCCTAGAACTCTGATAAAATGTCCTATGTCGTCCAAGCAGACTTGACCATGTTCTAATATTTAGCCGGTCTTAACCACAAATGGAGGAGGGGTTGGATAAGTTTTTTCCGCTGCCGTCTTCCCACCTTTACTTGTGTCCCTCACAGGCCTCCATTATTTAGTGGTCTTTGAGTGACGAGCGTATAGGTATCTTCTAGACACCACATGCTACATCTTAGACCCCATCGTCACTTACCATCGAGTGACGATAGTGGACAAACGCTAACCTATCTGTCTGAATATGTAATAAAAAATATAAAAATTCCTTGTCTTTGCTTTAGGCCCCTATTTGCGCCTTAAGAAAATTAGCAATAAAATAAAGTACTGACGAATGTAGAATAATTATTGTACTGGTAATTATTTTTCTGGGTCTTAAACACGTATTTTGAGAATCATAACTTGTTTCTTTGTAACACTATTGGCGTAACTATACCGTACGAGGCCCGTGGCAAATTTATTGAATGCTCCCCCCCCCAATATCTTGCTCATTGACAGTTTTGTCGTAGCTTTAATAGTTTTATAATAAATCAAAAAAAATTAAGCGTTAATACTAAACAGGGTTGGGGGGGGGGAGGTAAAAATCACTTTACAGCTTCTAAACTATAAGTCCGATCTATATACTTCCAAGGTAATTGTTGTAGTGCATTTAATAAAGATCATATTGCTCATTGACGGTTAGGTTGTAGCTTGAACCGTTTACATACAAAATGCAAAAAACTCTAATTTGGCACACAAAAGAACATTCGTCATACAACTTGTTTCTACTTCTATAACTTATTATCCATGTAAAAGCTACCTGCAATGACCTGCATGCCAAGTTTTGTTGCTTTCCGCCGGATGGGACCGTAAAAAGAGCTAAAAAACGGACTAGCGGAGCAGCTATTATTTTGTATAAAAAAATATGTGATTAAGACCCAGAAAACAATTTGCTATGAATACAAATCGTGTGGATTTAAAAGTTTAATAGTAGGCTGTAGGACACAGCTTCAGTGGAGTTTGTGAAACATCTCAAATTACAGAAAGCACCAATCTCAAATTGTACTACCAATGTCACAAGTTTGAATCCTGCCATGGTGCAATTTTTTTTAAATGATTTCTTTATACTCGAACAATCTTAATTTATGTATGTAATTTATACACCATAGTAGTTAACCAGTTAATTTGCTAATAGGGCAGTGTTAGCGCCATTTTGTGGCCCAGCAGCATGAAAGCTAATCACTCCAAATCAGATTTCATACAAATTAACCAGAATGAAGATAGTCTGTCGCTTGTGACGTCACTAAAGGGTAATTTACTAATACGGCAGAGCTAGCGTCATTTTGTGGCCTAGCAGCATGAAAGCTAACTTCACTCCCAATCAGATTTCATACAAATTAACCGGAGTGAAGTTAGTCTTTCGCTTGTGACGTCACAAAATGGTAATTCGCTAAATAGGGCAGAGTTAGCGCCATTTTGTGACCCAGCAGCATGAAAGCTAACTTCACTCCACAATCAGATTTCATACAAATTTGTGACGTCACAAAATGGTAATTCGGAGCTAGGCGCCATTTTGTGGGCCAGCAGCATAAAAGCTAACTTCACTCCAATCACATTTCATACAAATATGTGACGACACAAAATGGTAATTCGCTAGTAGTTCAGAGCTAGCGCCATTTTGTGTCCCAGCAGCATGAAAGCTAAGCTAACTTCACTCCACAATCAGATTTCATACAAATTTGTGACGTCACAAAATGGTAATTCGCTAGTAGTTCAGAGCTAGCGCCATTTTGTGGCCCAGCAGCATGAAAGCTAACTTCACTCCAATCAGATTTCATACAAATTAACCGAGTGAAGTTAGTCCGTACCCAAAGGGTAAAAACGGGACTCGGACTTCGCTGTCCGTCCGTCTGTCTGTCACCAGGCTGTATCTCATGAACCGTGATAGCTAGACAGTTGAAATTTTCACAGATTATGTATTTCTGTTGCCCCTGTAATCTTTTATCTATACATATAAAATCCTTTGTCCTGACAGTCTGACTGACGGATCAACGCACAGCCTAAACCGCTGATCGTAGAGACCTGAAACTTGGAGGGTGTGTTCTTTGTATGACGTAGGCATCTGATAAGAAAGGATTTTCCGAAATTCTACCCCAAAGTTTTTATGGGACAACATGAATCCTTGGATCAATTTCGACTTCTACGCGGAAGAAGTCGCTGGCAAAGCTAGTTAATTATAAATGAAATAGTGGCATGCCCTCTGTTAGCAAATTAACTGAATTGTAAATTTGTGATTTGAAATTAACTCTAGTATTAGTTATTTTTTTTGTAAAAAGTTATTAAAATTAAGTTAAGTATAACATTGTTGTAGTTTTTTTTCTATAACACTAGCGGCCGGCATCCTATAAGAAAAGATTTTCCTTAGGGGCGTGAAAATGGGGCAAAGTTAGTTTGTATGGGACAACGTGGTTCCTTGCTCCATTTTCGACTTACGCTGTCAAAATCGCGGGCAAAAAATTGTTTTTTTGATAAAATTATTGAATAAGATTCGTGATACGTGTGAACACGGCTATTAAAAGCCATTTCTAGCCATAAAAAAATGGTTGTCTGTGAAGTTGGTTTAAGTACGGACGATAATTTTAAGTTATAACGTCATAACAACACGTCACTCGTCACCATAACACAAGCCCAGATGATCGATATTATTATTAAACAATATACTTACAACAAACACGAGACTCGTGACGTTTACTATGACGCCGTCACGGTACCGGGACATGACGCATGACGTCACACTTTTTTGTGAATGCTGGTGTATATATTTCGACTTATAATAAATAATAATAAATAAATAAATATTTCAGGACATATTACACATCGCCATCCAGCCCCAAGCTAAGCAACTTAATGCTTGTGTTATGGGTGCCAGATAACGGATAAACTACTTATATACTTTTTATAAGACGTTATTTCGTCAAAAAACACGTAAGTATCGTATCGTGAAAATTACAATAGGCTAATAAAAAGACTAATCGTTTTCTGTAAATTAGATCTACAAAGATCTTTTTCTCTTTCTAAAACAACGCAAAAAAATAAATGCTATTTTACAGATGACTGCATTTTCGACTTACGCGGGCAAAAGCTAGTTTTTTTTTTATAAAATTAATGATTATGATTATTGATTTGTGTGAACACCGTCTAAAAAACCACGTTACGTGAAAATTTCGAATTTTCTGTGAATGAACTCTATCAAGATCTTTTTCTTTTAAACAGAACCTTGGAATCACTACATAGTATAAAAATACATACAACCGAATTGAGAACCTCCTCCTTTTTTTTAAGTCGGTTAATAACAAAGTCGCTTTCTCTGTCCCTATATCCCTATGTACCTATGCTTAAATCTTTAAAACTACGCAACGGATTTTGATGCGGTTTTTTTTAATAGATAGAATGATTCAAGAGGAAGGTTTAAATATATAATACATGCATAATATACCCGTGCGAAGCCGGGGCGGGTCGCTAGTAAATGCTATTTTAAAGTTGACCTTTGTCCCTAAAAGCAACAAGTTGAAACAACTAATCAACTTAATATCAAGGGTCAGAAAAGGTTACAACTTCCAGCCGGTTAGGCCTCACCTTTTCCGAAGTTTTCCTTTAAACCAAACGGAGTGGAAAATCAACAGTTCTGGCTTTGGTAAAGAAAATAAGGGCTATAAATAGCACGACATAACATAAATATTGCTGGACATTCCACACATCGCCATCTAGCCCCGAGCTAAGTAACTACACTTGTGTTATGGGTGCTAGACAACGGATATACTACTTATATACTTTTCATTTGTAAATATCTTAATATATATAAATCTCGTGTCACAATGTTTGTCCTCAATGGACTCCTAAACCACTTAACCGATTATAATAAAATTCGCACACCATGTGCAGTTCGATCCAACTTGAGAGATAGGATAGCTTACATCTTAATTTATCCCGATATTCCCACGGGATCGGGAGTAACGCGGGTGAAACCGCGGAGGGCAGCTAGTATACTTATAATACTTAGAAACAACCAGACGACAGACAAATATCTAAGCATAAATACTTGTCTGAAGCGGTAATCGAACCCGCAACCCTGTGTTTGGCAGTCCGGCAATCTATATCACACATAACATCCCTCCCTACTTAAATAAAATTCTCGTGTCGCGATGTTAGTTGCCAATCTCCACCTAAATGGCTGAACCGATTTTTATGTTTTTTTTTGTGTACCTACATATTCGTTAGGTCTGAGGATCGAACATCTATTTTTTTTGTATAAATATTGCAGGGCATTCCACACATCGCCATCTAGCCCCAAGTTTAGTAAATAGACTTGTGTTATGGGTGCTAGAGAACGGATTTACATAATATACTTTTTCTGTTGTAAATCTTTATTAATATTATAAAGCTGAAGAGTTTGTTTGTTTGAACGCGCTAACTAATCTCAGGAACTAGGTACTTATGTTGAAAAATTATTTTTGTGTTGTGGATAGTCAATTTCTCGAAGGCTCTAGCTATTTTATATTTCGATATTCCCATAATATGGGATCGGGAGTTACGCGGGTGAAACCGCGGAGCGCTTCTAGTATATCATCACTATCACTACACAGTATAAAACAAAGTCGCTTTCTCTGTCCCTATTCCCTATGTATGCTTAAATCTTTAAAACTACGCAAAGGATATTATGATGCGGTTTTTTTTTAAAAGATAGAGTTATTCAAGAGGATGGTTTATATGTATAATACATGCATAATATAGCCGTGCGAAGCCGGAGCGGGTCGCTAGTACATAATATAATACATAGAAACAACCAGACCACAGACAAATATCTAAGCATAAACACATGTCTGAGGCGGGAATCGAACCCGCAACCCCGTGCTTGGCAGTCGGCATGGTGACCATTGTACCAACTGGGTCGTGGTGTTTAAGGCAAAACAACGTTTGCCGGGACAGCTACAGACGGGACGTCCTTCATCTACAGATCTACCTAACCATTCTATTGTAAGGCTATTAACATTGGTCTACTTTAAAACGCATTGATATATTGTATATATATTCTATCAGCAGAATTCGAAAGTAGGTAGGTAATAGTGTGGAAATATCGACATCACGATTACCATATTACGTCTAGTTTTTGTCTATCATACGAGGTTTTTCGTGTTTAATACGAGTTAATATTATACCTTACGTTTCGATCCTGTTGCAGGGACCGTGGTTACGAGTAACTACCTACCGTAAACCCTTAAAAATTTGTGAAAAATCGTGTTTTTTTTTAAAACTTTTATTTCGTTTTTTAGTGATTTAAAGAAATGGTGAAGTTATTTTTACTAGTGTATTTATATTGTTTTATGTAAGTAGAAGCTACGTAAAGTCATTTGAAACGTGAAACGAGACCTTTTTTACTAAGACTCTACTGTCCGTCTGTCTGTCACCAGGCTGTATCTCATGAACCGTGATAGCTAGACAGTTGAAATTTTCACAGATGATGTATTTCTGTTGTCGCTATAACAACAAATACTAAAAACCGGTCAAGTGCGAGTCCGACTCGCGCGCGAAGGGTTCCGTAGCACTGAATTCTGTTTTAACACCAACGCAAAAACATCCAAAAAAAATAGATGGCGCTAGTGGTAAAAATACATGAATGAAGGGAATGGCGGTTTACGGTTTATGACGTATTAAAAAAAACGACTTGCCAGATCTCGTTCAAACCAATTTTGGTTGGAAGTTTGCATGAACATGAATGAGTTTGCAGTTTAGAAAAAAAAATGATATTAGAAACCTCAATATCATTTTTGAAGACCTATCCATAGACCCATACGTGTGGGGACTTATGGGTTTGATGTAAACATTTTTTTTTTGTTTCAGTTCTAAGTATGGGGAACCCTAAAATTTGTTGTTTTTTTTTTCTATTTTTTTGTGAAAATCTTAATGCGGTTCACATAATAAATCTACTTACCAAGTTTCAACAGTATAGTTCTTATAGTTTCGGAAAAAAAAAGAATCATCTCAATCGGTTGAGCCGTCTTCGAATGATCGCGTAGCATACATAAAAAAAAAAAACATAGGTATAGACGAATTGAGAACCTCCTCCTTTTTTGAAGTCGGTTAAAAAGTGGCTGTGACAATTTTAGTATAGATTATTGTATTCTGTGTCTGTAGGAAATAAATATCACTTTTAAAGAGACACTTAAATGGTTACGTTTATCTAGTATAAGCTAAGGTACATGCGGCTAATAAGGGCCATTAAAAGTTTTTTTTAATAAACCTTGATATTATTGATAAAATTTACTGATATCTTATAATATAAAAATGAATCGCAAAATGTGTTGGTAAGCGCATAACTCAACAACGCCTGGACCGATTTGGCCAATTCTTTTTTTAGAATATTCCATAAGGTACGAGGATGGTTCTTACGGAGAGAAAAATTGAAAAAATTGCCTAAAAATGTCTAAAAACAACACTTTTCTATACTCCATACCATACAAACGATTCGTAATAATACAAGTCAATAAGAACTTTAATACAATAACATAAAGTTCAAGTTTTAATAGAGAGGTGCCGGGAAGGCAAAACAATTGAGTGACGTATAAATATTGATGTCAATCGTGTCGCGGTGTTTAGTTGCCAAACTACACCTAAACGGCTGAACCGATTTGTATGATTTTTAACCCCCGACGCAAAAACGACGGGGTGTTATAAGTTTAACGTGTCTGTGTGTGTGTGTCTGTCTGTGGCATCGTAGCTCCCGAACGGCTGAACCGATTTTGATTTAGTTTTTTTTATATGGCAAAACAACGTTTGCCGGGACAGCTAGTTACTGATAAAATAACACCCCGTCGTTTTTGCGTCGGGGGTTAAAAAACAAGAAAATAAACAGATTAATCGATTTTTAAAATGGACAATAAGGGATGATTCTCAATAGACCAGGCCGTGCCCCGGGTGTGCTGTGTTCGCCCCGGGCACGGATTTAAACCTAAAGGTGAATTATTATTAGGACCTGAAAACCCCTATCGACTCTATCCCTTTCCCCCGCGCGCCGCGAAATGGCAGTTTTAACTGTTTAATGTATTTAAAAGACTAATATCTATTTTAGTGAAAAATCTGTATGGGATTTGATGTAAGGTCTATGAAAATGCAAATTTTGTACTTGTTTTTTCTTGACAATCGCCGTAAATTAAAAAAATATATAAAATATGACGATTTTTTTACGATTTTTACGATTTTTTTTCTATCGTGGCAAATCACTCTAATCGTGTTTCGAAGTGTATGACAATACAAAGCATATCTTCACCTTTACGACACTAGGAATATCATTCTATGCACTTTAGTGGTTGATACCCAAAAACTGTTTCTAAGACACCTCTATCGCGCTTCTGGTCTTACCACTTCGGCTTAACATACATTTTGTATGAAGCAATTTATATTACACAGTGCATGATCCGTGTCCCG
The DNA here is from genome assembly GCA_907269075.1 of Idaea aversata. Taxonomy (NCBI): domain Eukaryota; kingdom Metazoa; phylum Arthropoda; class Insecta; order Lepidoptera; family Geometridae; genus Idaea; species Idaea aversata. The sequence continues at coordinate 3,329,872 of OU026083.1, forward strand.
TCCGTGTGGGGACGACGCGGATCGTCTACTCCACGGATCCACTCCGTTCCCTTGGGAGCTGATAACCCGGTGTTATACAGGGTTATTGGAAATTATACTAGCAAGCCGTTGAGGGCTACTTCTATGCACCTTAACAAACAACTTTTGTTCTACGACTTTTGGAAATTCGAACATTTTTTCGAAAATTTTGAGGTTAGGTTTACCTGAAAATCAGCTGTTCCTTACACGGGGAGGTCATTAACCTTAAAATTTTACTTATTTTTAAGTTTTATTTCCTATTCTTAGTCTGAATGACCTTTGTTTTAAAAAAACAGCTGTTTTTCGAATTTACATAACCTCATTTATTTTTATTTTTTTTGAATTTTCAAAAGTCGTAGAACAAAAGTTGTTTGTTACGGTGCACAGAAGTAGCCCTCAACGGCTTGCTAGTATAATTTCCAATACTTAACCCTGTATAAACGTGCAGCACGGACGGACTCCGCTCCGGACCTGGCCCGGTCTAATGAGAATCATCCATAAAGCAAATATTTATTTAATTAAGTACCTGTTTTAAACTCCCGACGCAAAAACGACAGGGTGTTATAAGTTGGACTTGTCTGTGGCATCGTAGCTTCCTAACGGATGAACCGATTTTGATTTTGTTTCTTTTGTTTGAAAGGTGAGTTACTCGGGAGTGTTCTTATCTATGTTTGATCGAAATGAGTTCAGCCGTCTGAAAGTTACGGGTGATAATAGTCGGAGGTTTTTAAAATTCTAAATTTTTTAAGTAGTTTTATTATTTAATTTTACGAAATATTTAGTTTTAATTAACGCGGCAGGTGGCCCTTATATTCCGCAGATACCTTATTATCTACTAATTTATGACTGTTTGTTTCAGTGTGGTGCTAGTACGGCATTCATTTGCTAATGCTTGTGGCAACACGGTGAAGAAATCACGTAAGTTTTACTCTTTATTAATATCTACCTACTAATGGTGGACGCACATTGATACGCGCCGAACGAATCGAATTTTTGCCGTCCACGGAAAAAGGTACCTTATCATAATGGAGATAAGGTACATTTATTCATTTATTCTTCTGACGATGCGGACGACTCTGATGACGTCATCGGAAATATAAATGTAGATACCTTATCTCTATTATTATAAGGTACCTTTTTCCGTGGACGGCAAAAATTCGATTCGTTCGGCGCGTATCAATCTGCGTCTTTCATTTATTTTATCTATCCTAAGGTTGCACGGAAGATACCAGTTGCAGTTTCCACTGTTTTTTATTTCAGTTTAGCAATTTTATTTTTTAATGTATTTTATAATTTGTGTATGCAATAAATGGTCCTATCTATTTACTATTTACTATCTATTATAGTATTCTCAAAAAGATTCATCAAAATCGGTTGATAAAAGAAGATATGCGCGAACATCCATTAAAAAAAATACATACAACCGAATTGAGAACCTCCTCCTTTTTTTAAAATCGGTAACAAAATGATGGTGGCGCCATCTATACATATAAAATCCTTTGTCCTGACTGACTGACGGATCAACGCACAGCCTAAACCGCTGATCGTAGAGACCTGAAACTTGGAGGGTGTGTTCTTTGTGTGACGTAGGCATCCGATAAGACAGGATTTTGTAAACCTTCGTGGACGAAGTCGCTGGCAACATCTTGCCCAGATATACATTAAATACAAAAAAAAATCTTATTATTTCCAAGCTTTTTCAAATTCAAATAAAAAAAAAATTACCTGACTTTGGATAAGCTATCATGCAATTTGAAAGATATACTGACTCTTTTTTTTTATTTTATTTTTTATTAGCAGAGTCTAAAATGACTCTCCAGCGTTTGACAGCGCTTCGAGCGCTGATGGCCAATCAGCCTATAGCGCTTGCAGCGTATATAGTACCTACAGCTGATGCACATAATGTAAGTTCACACTTATATTATTATTTACAGCGTTATTATTATCTCCCGATCCCGTGGGAATATCGGGATAAAAAGTTGCCTATGTGTTAACCCAGGCTTCCAGCTATCTAGATACCGAGTTTCATCGCAATCGGCGGCATATTTTTTTTGCGTAAAGGATTAACAAACATACATACACACACAAATTTCACATTATCACTTCACTACAAAGTATAAAATAAAGTCACTTTTCGCCGTCCCTATGTCCCTTTGTATGCTTAGATCTTTAAAACTACGCAACGGATTTTGATGCGGTTTTTTTAATAGATAGAGTGATTCAAGAGGCAAGTTTATATGTATAATACATGCATAATATAGCCGTGCGAAGCCGGGGCGGGTCGCTAGTAATATTAGTAGGATTATTTATTTGTAGCCACCTTCAACCGCAGGGCAACCCAGTTGGCACAATGGTCACCATGCCAAACACAGGGTTGCGGGTTCGATTCCCACCTCAGACATGTATTTTGATGCGGTTTTTAATAGATCGAATGATTCAAGATGAAGGTTTTGGTCCATAAAACAAAACTACCACGCGTACGAAGTCGCGGGCAACAGCTAGTTTTTATAATGAAGGATTTTTAAGCTATTGCATAGCTTTTATCGCGGGCTTTGAGCGCAGCGACCGAATCAAGAAATTCCGTAACGAAAATATAACCTAACACCCCCCACTCCGCCTACCATGTAGCTCGGCCGAGCGTTCGCTTAACATGTATGTAGGTATATTTATTTTAATTTTATTATAATAGTTTAATTTTTCAACAGTCAGAATACATATCGCCATGCGACGCTCGCCGTCAATACCTTAGCAACTTCACCGGTTCAGCTGGCACTGCCGTGATCAGTGCAACGCACGCCTTAGTGTGGACAGACGGTCGTTACTACACGCAGTTTGGTAACGAAGCTGATTGTACTCTATGGACGCTTATGAAGCAGTGTAAGTTGCCACCACGGACCAGTCGTTCTCGAATTTTATCGAAACAAACGACATAACCTCAAAATTTTAATTTTTTTTCGAATTTTCGAAAGCCTTAGAACAAAACTTGTTTATTAAGGTGCACAGAAGTAGTCACAGCTTGCTAGTATAATTACCAATTACCCTGTATAGATTGTTTTCAATTTTGCAGCTCTTCCTGAAACTCAATCAATGGAGAAATGGTTGACGTCGAATCTAAGCGAAGGTGCCGTAGTGGGCGTCGACCCTCACACCATGACCAGGGAAGATTGGACTCCTTTACAGGTAGCACTTTCATTTGATATTTTCAATTCCAATAAATTAAAAAAACTTGAGAGCAAAAATAAGTAGTTTTTAACGAAGGGTTCCGTCCCATAGAATATGTTACGGAACCCTTCCAAGTCCAACTCGCACTTGGCCGGTTTTATAAACCCTCTTTATTATTTCCATCTCTGAAACCCAAAAAATCCAAAAAAAACTGGTTTTTGACGTGATAACGTCTAATAAATTGATAAACACCTGCATTCACAAAAAAGGTAATATTGTGTGACGTCATGCGTAAATTAATTAAAAAAAACTTGAGAGGTGTCATTTTTTTTTTGTAAATAAACGTCGCGACACCACACTGTTTAATGCGAAATAGAAAGACGAAACGAAAATAACTGGCTTGCTTTCTATGAGAGCAAAAAGTGTCGTTACAACTTTTTGTCTTAATTTTTTCCGTCTAGCCCCCTTTCGCAACGCGCTATAAGGAACTTCGTTCCAATATTATACAGGGTTATTGGTAACTATATCAGCAAGCGCTTGCTGCAATCAAACAACTTTTGTACTACAACTTTTAATTTTGAGGTAAGTAGTGTGTCATAAATCGGCTGATTAACAAAGGTCATTCAGACTTAGACTTAATAGTAGATAAAACTTGAAAATAAGCATAATCTTTAGGCTAATGACCTCTCTGTGTATGGAACAGCTGATTTTCAGAATCAAAATTTAAAAAACTTCACATTTCCAAAAGTCGTGGAACAAAAGTTGTTTGTTTAGGTGCACAGAAGTGGCCCTCAACCACTTAATAAATAATAATAAATACTGCAGAACTATAGCTATATTATGCATGCATTATACATAAACCTTCCTCTTGAATCACTCTATCTATTTAAAAAACCGCATCAAAATCCGTTGCGTAGTTTTAAAGATCTAAGCATACAAAGGGATATAGGGACAGAGAAAGCGACTTTGTTTATACTATGTAGTGATAGTGATATAGCCCGAAGGCCCGCGTAAAAAAATCACCCTGTACAAAAAAAAATGGGTGCGTGTACTTACGTACGCGCGTGAGAAGTTATACTTCTTTGGCATCATTAAGAAATAATTTTCCAGTCACATATAATTAATTAATTACATTAAAATAATTATGTAGTACCTCTTTGTACTAACCTCATTTTCAGTTTCACGTAGGTAGTAGATATATGCAAACTATTTGGTTTTATGACAGCTGTCATCTTGCGGTTTGCGGACAACTTCAACATGTGAATTTTTGTGACGGTGCTGCGCGCGCGTCATAAAAATTTTGTGTCATATCATTTTTTCATAACGCGCCTAAAGAAGTATAACATGTGGTATAACTTCAAAAATGATTCCCTATTTTACTTTGTCATCACGCGTTAAAGGCTGGACAAATTTCGCTAATTCTTTTTTTTGTTATTTTCATATTGTCAGAATTAAAAAAAATAGTTTATATTTAATTTCAGACGGCATTAAAGAAGGCAAACATGGAACTGCTGGCGGTACCAAACAACCTAGTTGACGAAGTAAGAAGACAACTTAACGAGTTGCCACCACCGAGACCTCATCATGATATTATACCGTTAAATATTAAATATACAGGTAATTAGGGTTCCGTATATTAAAAGGTAAAACGAACGGACAAGAAACTGATATTATTAGGGTTCCACATTTAATTTATAGTGACGTCACATAGCCTATAATAGGTAGATACTTATCGTTAGAAGCGTCTCAATGGTCCGAGACGCTTCTAACGATAAGTACCTCATTTGTTAAATTATAGTAAGTAGGTAGTAATTAAAAAGTAATATTTTTTTGAGAATAAGTATGTTTTTACGAATGTTTTTTTATATTTTTTAGGCAATTTTTTTTTTGTTAAATATAAGTACTTACTCCCAAAAGGGCAGGCAAAATACTTTTTTAGGGTTCCTATTTTAATATTAAATAATAATTAAATAATATTAAATACTTATATAGGTAATTTTTAGGGTTCCCTACCCCAAAGGTTAAAAAAGGAACCCTTATAAGATCACTTTCTTGTCCGTCTGTCTGTGTGTCACCAGCACCACCGATTTTTATCTTTAATGTATGTTTTGTCGACCCAGTTGGCATAATAGTCACCATGTCGGACTGCCAAACGCACAAGGTTGCGGGTTCAATTCCCGCCTCAGACATGTATTTATGCTTAGATATTTGTCTATGGTCTGGTTGTTTCTATGTATTATAAGTATATATTTACAAAAGAAAAGTATATAAGTAGTATATCCGTTGTCTAGCACCCATAACACAAGTCTAGTTACTTAGCTTGGGGCTAGATGGTGATGTGTGGAATGTCCTGAATTATTTAATTAATTTTGACGTGATAACGCCTTTAAATCGATGAACACCGGCATTCGCAAAAAAGTGTGACGTCATCGCTCACGTTTCGTTATTGACAAGGTAACCATAGCAACGATAATACATTGCTATGGCATCAATGTTTTCTTATGACGTCATCACGTAAAATTATCGTCCGTAAACCGACTTTACAGACAACCATTTTTTTTTCAGGGCAATCAGCTGGTGATAAAATAAAGGAACTGAGAAATCAAATGGTTGAGAAAAAGGCGTCTTTATTTGTTATAACGCCTTTAGACGAAGTTGCTTGTGAGTATCGATATTTTTTTAGGGTTCCGTACACGAAGGGTAAAAACGGGACCCTTTTACTTAGACTCCACTGTCTGTCTGTCACCAGGCTGTATCTCAATAAACCGTGATAGCTAGATAGTTGAAATTTACACAGATGATGTATTTCTGTTGCCGCTATAACGCTATAACAACAAATACTAAAGACAGAGAATGGGTGCGTGTAATTATGTTCTAGAAGTTATACGTCCGTCTGTCTGTCCGTCCGTATGATATTTATTTTGCGGGCAGCTGCAACCTGTTACTTTGTGTTACAGTGATCCGCGCTTATCTTATTTCACTCTCGCAGCTTCAACCTGTTTTATTATTGGGTTACGCAGCTGCAACATGTGACTCTTGTGTTACAGTGACGCGCGCGCATCTTAAAATTTCACTCTCGCAGCTTCAACCTGGTTTACTATTGGGTTACGCAGCTGCAACATGTGACATTTGTGTTATAGATGCGCGCGCATCTTAAAATTTCACTTTCATCATTTTTCATAACGCGCCTAAAGAAGTATAACTATAAAAATAAGTAGTTTTTAACGAAGGGTTCCGTCCCATAGAATATGGTACGGAACCCTTCCAAGTCCAACTCGCACTTGGCCGGTTTTATAAAACCTCATTATTATTTCCATCTCTGAAACCCAAAAAATCCAAAAAAAACTTTAAAAAAGTAGCTGTGACATACGGCAGACAGACAGATATGACGAATCTATAAGGGTTCCGTTTTTTTGCCATTTGGCTACGGAACCCTAAAAGTATGGTTTTTGACGTGATAACGTCTAATAATGAACACCTGCATTCACAAAAAGTGTCATGCTAATATTGTATGACGTCATGCGTCATGGTAATATGACCGGACGCGTCATGGTAACTTTGAAAACAGAGTATTTAATAATAGTATTGCTTATCTGGGTTTGTGTTAAGGTGACGAGTGACGGATAGAAGACTTAAAAAATGTATAAAGGAAAAAAAAGAAAAGGAATAACAAAAAAATCACAATTTTTCATCTAAAAGAAAAAGGAAAGGAATAAAAACTCAATTTTTATCATTTTCTAATGACGTTATCACGTAAAATTATCGTCCTTAAACTGACTTTACAGACAACCATTTGTTTTCCAGACACTTTAAATTTAAGAGGAAGTGACATAGAATATAATCCAGTATTTTACTCCTACCTAATAATTTCCCCGGATTCGGTGAAATTGTTCTGGGGAGATGGGAGATTACCCGACTTTGTCGGGCAACATTTGCAAGACGAGGGTGTCGAGATCGAAGGGTTGCCATATGACACCGTTGTGCCACATTTGGAAAATATTGCGGTAAGTAACAAAAAAGTAGCTGCATATTAGTTTGAAGGTCTGTAGAGTTTGCATGTATGTAATACTTGCCCTCAAATGGTATTATTATTATAATCATTTTTGTGGTTAAGTGTCCAGGCATTTTAAGAAATTGACGAATTCCTATATAGACGTTTTGTTAAATAGACCTCTTGATAGTTAGACGTTTTGCTACATGGGCGATTAGCTAACTAGACAGATTGCTCAATAGACTTTTCGCTTTGTTTGACGTTTTCTGATCGTGAGCCATTTTTTTTAGGGATAGTTGTTTTTTTGTAGGTATGAAAATGATAAAAGACTAGCTGTTACTCGCGACTTCGCACGCGTGATACTTTGTTTTATATAGGTACAGTCGGCTGCATAATTGCAGCCCCCGGTAGAGTTAGCAAAATTACTATTATTTGGATGTTTTCATTCTAATAACTTTTGTTTGATAAATTGATGAGTTAGAAGACTTTAAACTTCAACTAAAGCAGGTGTCTAGAATCTTGCTTGTGTTGAAAACATTGACAGACATGACAGATGTCAAAGTGACGTTTGACAGATGTCAAATTGTCATTTTTTTCCCTACTTGATACTTTTCATCATATTTTGGACAATTCACACAGTATCTTTATAAATTTTAGCCTATGTGTTTTCTGATGTAAGAGCTATTTTATTGTAAAGTTTCAGTAAAATCCATACAGTAGTTTTTGCGTGAAAGAGTAACAAACATCCTTACATACATGCAAACAAACTTTCCCGTTTATAATATTAGTAGATTTATATTGACGTTGCTATGGTTACCATCAATGTTTTCTTATGACGTTATCACTTAAAATTATCGTCCGTAAACCGAATTTACAGACCACCATTGTTTTTGAAGTAAAACTTCTTTAAGCGCGACTAGGGAGTAACTCAGATTTTTTTCTGACGGAAGTAACGCTTATGTAGTTTCCGGTTATATTGACATGTGCTAATCTAACCTCAAAATGTCAGCTGACTTAATAGGTTGCATACCTATATTATCTACTTTGTGAAATTAAAAAAGAAGTTGGTGCATAGAGGTACTACACCTTTACCGAAGACCTTCATTAGTATTAAGCTGGGTTCCCACGGTGCGTGATTCTGCGGATCATCACGCACAGCCGACGACCGCACGGACGGCAACGCACACAGACAGGGCTCTTCCAACGGTGCGTGTCGGTCTGTGTCGATCTTTTGATAGCTTCATTTCAAAATGCAAAGTGATAAATAACGTATCGTCGCTGCAGCTGCGGCTGTGGTTTTGATAAAGATAAAGATTCTGACAGATAAAGATTTTTATAAAGATTCAAAAATTCAAAAATAAGTTCGTTTGTGTACTCCATTTCTCCGCAAGTTCCGCAACCAACTACACACAACACCACTACTCGTGTTCAAACAAGTTCTGACTTGTTTACGTACAAACAAGTTCTGACCTGTTGTCTGTGCTACGACACGCACCTTTGAAGTTGCCGCCTCGCGACGGATACCGGCGCACCGCCACAGACGTCCTGTGCTACCACGGACGAGACCCTTCCCACGGTGTGTCGTGCGAGCTGGTCCGCGGTCCGTCCGCGATATCACGGACCGTGGGAAGCTAGCTTTAGGAAGTTGGTGACTGTCCGCGATGTTATTCTTCTATCTCTAATTAGATAGTTTGATTATAAGTTAGAGTAGCGGAAACCTTTGAAAATACTAGATATTTTTGCAAAAATCTATTATTTATTTTGTTTCTTTCAAAATTACGCTTTGAAAAGAAGTTTTACTTCAATCGCGCGTAAAGGTTACACGCACACACTTTTTTTTTACAGAAATCTCTATCAGAAACAGGTGAAGGCAAACAATCAGTATGGATATCAAATGTAGCAAGCGAAGCGATACACCGAGCTGCAAGTGGAAGTCGCGTTTTGAAACAACCATTGAACTTAATATCTGAAGTGTCACCGATCGCTCTCGCTAAGATGATCAAAAATACTGTCGAATTAGAGGTAATAGTTTTATTATTGAAGGAGTTCCTTATCACGGGTTAGCGAGGGGACCTAGCCCAGAAAAAATGTAACGCTTTACGAACAAAAAGGTAAATCGAGATTAAACAAAAAGCGTTACTTTTTTTCCAAAAAATATTAAATATGTACACACTTTAAACCACCCTGTATGGCATATGGGTAGCTAAATCGAGCGTCAACAAAAAGCGTTACGTTTTTTTTTCCTCAAACGTATTATCATAGTCACACTTTTGAGCTTCTAGTATGATCATTCATTTATGGGTAGCAAAATCGAGAGTAAACAAAAAGCGTTACGTTTTTTTCCCTCAAACGTATTATCGTAGTCACACATTTGAGCGCCTAGTATGACCATTTTATGGGTAGCAAAATCGAGCGTTAACAAAAAGCGTTACGTTTTGTTTCCTCAAACGTATTATCATAGTCACACATTTGAGATCCTAGTATGATCATTTAATGGGTAGCAAAATCGAGAGTAAACAAAAAGTGTTACGTTTTTTTCCTCAAACGTATTATTATAGTCACACATCTAAGCTTCCAGTATGATCATTTCATGGCTAGCAAAATGAAGCGTTAACGAAACCCTTACCTATGTTTTTTGTTCTCAAAAAATACACACTAAGAATACGATTCTTAATGTGTATTTTTTACCTATGTTTTTATATTTTAAAAAATACACATTTAAAAGTGTTACCTATGTTTTTTTGTTCTCAAAAAATAACACTAAAGAAACACATTAAGGTGAAAGGGTACCTGCGCTCTCTCCATACAAACGTAGTCGACTGTTTTCTTCCTGGATAATGACACTAGAGCAAATATTTTTGGTGTATAAAACTTACAACTGCCATGACCATGCCCTATTTTTTGTTATTTTTAATTTTTTTAATCTTAATTTCTATGATAATTAGAAAATGAAAAAAACCAAAACATAAGGGCATAGTCATGGCAGTTATAGGTTTTATGGCACAAAAATATTTGTGCTAGTGTCATTATCCAGGGAGGAAACAGTCGACTACGTTTGTATGGAGAGAGCGCAGGTACCCTTTCAGCTCCCGGTATGGAAAATGAGTAACAAAATCGAGCGTTAACAAAAACCGTTATGTTTTTCAAAGGGTTTCCGCCAATGTCACATAAGAGACGGCATAGCTGTCGTGCGTCTATTCCGCTGGCTTCATAAACAGATTGAAAATAACGGGACACCAACGGAAATCGAAATAGCTGATCGATTGCTCGAGTTTCGTAGGTAAGTTAGCTTTCTATTAATTATGGCTACGTACGGCTTATGAATAAAGCCAATAGTAATATCATCATCACTACATAGTATAAAACAAAGTCGCTTTCTCTGTCCCTATATACTTAAGTATGCTTAAATCTTTAAAACTACGCAACGGATTTTAATGCGGTTTTTTAATAGATAGAGTGATTCAAGAGGAGGGTTTTTATGTATAATACATGCATAATATAGCCGTGCGAAGCCGGGGCGGGTCGCTGGTTTATATACATACAGGGTTATTGGAAATTATACTAGCAAGCCGTTAGGGGCTACTTCTGTGCACCTTAACAAACAACTTTTGTTCTACGACTTTTGGAAATTCTTAAAAAAAATGGAACATTTTGAGGTTATGTAAATTCGAAAAACAGCAGATTTTTTAAAACGAAGGTCATCCAGACCAAGAACAGTAGATAAAACTTGAAAAATAAGTAAAATTAATGACCTCTCCGTGTAAGGAACAGCTGATTTTCAGGTAAACTTAACCTCAAAATTTTCGAAAAAATGTTCGAATTTCCAAAAGTCGTAGAACAAAAGTTGTTTGTTTAGGTGCACAGAAGTAGCCCTCAACGGCTTGCTACTATAATTTCCAATAACCCTGTATAAAAATCAATGCCACTTTTCGTTGTATTTTATAACTAAAGAACGGGCTCACCTATTCAAACCAAATGTTTAAGCTTTGTTCGGACTATTTAGTAGATGGTTTATGTGAAGTTTGCACAAAATCGGTCGAGTGGTTCTTCATTTTTTTCTTTTAAGCTATTGCTTAGCTTTTATCGCGGGCTTTGAGCGCGGCGACCGAATCAAGAAATTCCGTAACGAAAATAATTTATTTCAGAGACGAACTGGACTTTATGGGGCCATCTTTCGAGACTATATCCGGCGCGGGAGAAAATGGAGCCATAATACATTACAGCCCGAGTAGAACGGGGCCGCAAAGGGCTGTTTCTCGCAATGATATGTTCTTGTTAGACTCGGGGGGACAATATAGGTGAGTCACTAGTGTCACTACAATACTACTAATCTTTACATAGTATAAAACAAAGTCGCTTTTTCTGTCTGTCCCTACTTGTACAATCAACGTTCAAAAGTCGTTGCCCACTGTAACGTTTACAATACTGTGCAGCAATATTTGAACATAATAACAACGTAACCTGTGGATCGAACCCACGTCGGTTGGTGTAGCGGGTGGCCCCTTATACCACTCACACAACTAAATACATAGCTAACATGTTGACAATAATAATCACACTGAGTACTTTTAATTCAAGTATTTATGTTTGTGTGTAACGTCTATTAGAAGAAGGTCGTAACTCCAATACTTGTTGATAGTATTATTGTAGCAAACTGATCATTTACTTATGACCCATACTGTACTTGTATACGGGTTGTTTTCCGCAATTAGACCCTTTTTAATTGAGTCTTTTTTGCGTGAGGATGGAGTAGGCTTGCCCAGCACCTACTACCCTCTCAGCTTAGTCGACCATGTCCAGAGGAGAGAACTTGTCAATACTTCTGGAGACAATTAAGCCGCGGGTTTCATCACGATGTTTTCCTTCACCGTAAGAGCAATGTCAATTAGCGCCCACGCTGTCTGTCCCTATGTATGCTAGATCTTTAAAACTACGCAACGGATATTGATGCGGTTTTTTTTAATAGATAGAGTTATTCAAGAGGAAGGTTTATACGTATAATACATGCATAATATAGCCGTGCGAAGCCAGAGCGGGTCGCTAGTAATATATATTATAGTTTGAACACTTTAAAATAACGCCATCTAGTGATACTTTATATAATTATTCCAGAGATGGCACCACTGATATAACACGGACACGCCACTTGGGAACGCCGACTGCTGAAGAAAAGTCGGCCTTCACGCGTGTGCTTAAAGGTCAAATTAGTTTGGGCACAGCATTGTTCCCTAAAGGAGTTAAGGTAAAAGGTTTTTTTTAGGTTTCTTTTAAGGTGAAAGGGTACCTGCGCTCTCTCCATACAAACGTAGTCGACTGTTTCCTCCCTGGATAATGACACTAGCATAAATATTTTTGTGCCATAAAACCTATAACTGCCATGACTATGCCCCTATGTCTTGGATTTTTTCATTTTCTTATTATCATAGAAATTTAGATTAAAAAAAAATATAGAGGCATGGTCATGGCAGTTATAAGTTTTATGCAACAAAAATATTTGCTCTAGTGTCATTATGCAGGGAGGAAACAGTCGACTACGTTTGTAATAGTTAGTATATAGAGAGCCCCCGGTACCCTTTCCTCTTAAAGGCGAGATTTATGTATACAGCCATTGTCAAGTATTTCTTCTGATTTCTTTTACATTATTTAGAGCAGTGTTGGCCTATTGGTAGATATCTTGACTTTCATTCCGAAGATCGTGGATTCGAATCCCAGCCAATAGACCAATGGATTTTTTTTGAAAAAAAAAAAAGAATTTCCAAATCGGTCCAGGCATGTTCGAGTAATCGGCGAACATACATAAAAAAAAATATACGCGACGAATTGAGAACCTTCTCCTTTTTTGAAGTCGGTTAAAAATATATGTGCACCAATTGACATTGCTCTTACGGTGAAGGAAAACATCGTGATGAAACCCGCGGCTTAGTTGGCTCCAGAAGTATTGACAAGTTCTCTCCTCTGGACATGGTCAATTAAGCTGAGAGGGTAGTAGGGGCTGGGCAAGCCTACTCCATCATCACGCAAAAAGGATCCAATTATAAAGGGTCTAATTGCGGCAAACAGCCCGTATACAAGTACAAGTATAAAAGATAGATATGGATAAATAGCAGCGTTCCGTGGTTTCACCCGCGTAACTCCCGGTCCCGTGGGAATATCGGGATAAAAAGTAGCCTATATTACTCCCAATTAATCAATGTATCCTCATACCAAGTTTCATCTAAATCGGTCCTGTAGTTCCGGAGCCTGTTCGTTACAAACAAACAACCAAATCTTACCTCTGTTTAAAAAAATATATTAGATATAATTTTTTTGGATGCATTCGATGAGGACTGCCCCAATATAGCCCAAGACCGACAGACTTGGAAACGGATGAGGGAGACCTTTGCCCTGCAGTGGGACAACAAAGGATAAAAAAAAAGATATAATTTTTGACGACCCAGTTGGCACAATGGTCACCATGCCAAACTTCCAAACACAGGGTTGCGGGTTCGATTCCCGCCTCAGACACTAGTACACACAGTATTTATGCTTAGATATTTGTCTGTGGTCTGGTTGTTTCTATGTATTATAAGTATATATTTACAAAAGAAAAGTATATAAGTAGTACTTATATCCGTATTGTCTAGCACACATAACACAAGTGTAGCTAGCTTGGGGCTAGATGGCGATGTGTGGAATGTCCTGCAATATTTATTTATTCTCCAACAGGGTAACGTGCTAGACAGTTTCGCACGTAAGTCCCTATGGGACGTGGGGCTGGACTACGCCCACGGCACAGGGCACGGCGTGGGGCACTTCCTCAACGTGCACGAGGGTCCCGCCGGGGTCTCCTGGCGGCCGTACCCTCACGACCCTGGCCTTAAACCCGCCCAGATACTGAGCAACGGTGAGATATGCATGGACAGAACTGAAAGCCAGGAAAGGGTACCTGCGCTGTCTCCATAAAAACGTAGTCGACTGTTTTCTCCCTGGATAATGACACTAGCACAAATATTTTTGTTGCATAAAACTTATAACTGCCATGCCCCAATTTTTTGTCTTTTTTTTTTTTTTATTTATATTTCTATGATAATTAGAAAATGAAAAAAACCAAAACATAGGGGCATAGTCATGGCAGTTATAGGTTTTATGGCACAAAAATATTTGCTCTAGCGTCATTATTCAGGGAGGAAACAATCGACTACGTTTGTATGGAGAGAGCGCGGGTACTCTTTCACCTTAACATCCATAGATAACAGCAAATTTTACCAGACTTAAAGCAGAGACGCATCGGGTCGCTCGGTCAATAATTTTTAGAACGAAATTTCTTTATCAGGGCTAGACGGAAAAAATTAAGACCAAAAGTTGTAACGACACGTTTTGCTATAGTTGTAAGCCGTGCGGCGTGCGCGTGTTTCTCTGTCTGTCTCTCTCTCATAGAAAGCAAGCCAGTTATTTTCGTTTCGTCTTTCTATTTCGCATTGAACAGTGTGGTGTCGCGACGATTATTTACAAAAAAATCTTCTATATATAAAAATCAATTGCTGTTCCTTAGTCTCGCTAAAACTCGAGAACGGCTGAACCGATTTAGATGATTTCAGTTTTGAAATGTTTGTTGTAGTCCAGGGAAGGTTTATACGGTGAGAATTTAAAGATCGGAATTACGCGGGTGAAACCGCGGGGCGCAGCTTGTAAATAATAATAATTACAATTCCTTCACTAATTAATCGAAAGGAACTTCGTTCCATCCGGGTGTCCATTGACACCTCTCAAGTTTTGACGTGATAACGTTTTATAAATTGGTGAACACCTGCAATCTCAAAAAAGTGTGGCGTCACGCGTCGTTACTGGAACGCCTCATGTTATTGACAAGGTAACTATAGCAACGTTTTATCGTTGCCATGGTTACCATCAATATTTCTTATGACGTTATCACGTAAAATTATTTACGACTTTTATTTAATGACTTTACAGACAACCATTTTTTTTACACATCGCCATCTAGCCGCAAGCTAAGTTACTAGACTTGTTAAATAAATAAATTATTATATTAATTACAGAGCCGGGTTACTACAAAGTGGGTAGTTTTGGTATAAGACACGAAGATCTGATCGAAACTATACTGGTCAACAATAATACTGATCATCCCAAGGTAAGGGCATATTACGTAATTATATAATAAACTAGCGACCCGCTCCGGCTTCGCACGGCTGTATTATGCATGTATTATATCTAAAAACGTTCCTCTTTAATCACTTTATCTATTAAAAAAAAACAGCGCACTCCGGGAGTGCAGGCAGAAGTGAAAACTGTATATCTGTGTAAAATCTCATCTGTCGCGAGAACATACGCAAAAAAAGATTTAGATGAAAAAAAAAAAAGTTTGAAAGACTATTTGTCGTCCGACATTTGTCGTCCGACATTTGTCGTCCGTCAATAGTCGTCCGTTAAAAAATACCAAATGTACGTCTTAATACACTCACAGCCAAATTAAAAAACTGTATATCTGTGTAAAATCTCATCTGTCGCGAGAAAATCTGTCGTCTGTCGCGAGAACGGCTGAAAATGCTCATCCACAAAAGTGCCCAACGCGCCATAAGAAGTTTTCACTTCAAAAACCGCATCAAAATCCGTTGCGTAGTTTTAAAGATCTAAGCATACAAAGTGACATAGGGATATAGGGACGGCGAAAAGTGACTTTATTTTATATTATGTAGTGATATTTCAGGACATTTAAGACGTAGGGTAGGCGATCATTAAGGTGAAAGAGTACCGGGCGCTCTCTCCATACAAACGTAGTCGACTGGCCCTGGATAATGACACAAGCACAAATATTTTTGTGCCATAAAACCTATAACTGCCATGACTATGCCCCTATGTCATTTTCTAATTTTCACAGAAATAGAATATAAAAAAATTCAAAAAAAAAAGAAAAGTAGGGTCATGGTCATGGCAGTTATAAGAATTATGCGCCAAAAATGTTTGCTCTTATGTCATTATCCAGGGAGAAAACAGTCGAATACGTTTGTATGGAGAGAGCGCAGGTACCCTTTCACCTTAAGAAAGGAGTTTTGGAAATAAAACTTCTAAGGGGGTAAAAAAGGACTGATAAAGTTTGTAGCACTTAGCAACTATTTGACGGCCCAGTTGACACAATGGTCACCATTCCGGACTGCCAAACACAAGGTTGCGGGTTCGATTCCCGCCTCAGACAAGTATTTATGCTTAGATATTTGTCTGTGGTCTGGTTGTTTCTATGTATTATAAGTATATATATTTATGAATGAAAAGTATATAAGTAATATATCCGTTGTCTAGCACCCATAACACAAGTTTAGTTAGTTAGCTTGGAGCTAGATGGCGATGTGTGGAATGTCCTGCAGTGTTTATTTATGGTACGGAACCCATAGTGCGTGAGTCCGACTCGCACTTGGCCGATTTTATTCTATTTATTAAAGTTTTTTTTATTTCCAGGCTAAATACCTAGTAGGCGACTTCGAAGGCCGCGGTGTTTTAGGCTTTAGTACTTTAACACTAGTGCCTAACCAGAAGATATGTTTGGATTTACATCTGCTTGATGAGTTTGAGGTGAGTATCTAACAGAGTGAAATGTCGGACGAAGCCGCGGGAATAAGATAGATAGATAAATTTATTTGTACAACACAGTAAGGAACATATAAATACACAAAGCAAAGAAAAGTAATAGCTAGAAAGTACAAGTTGCACAAATGCTGGAGCTTGATAAGCTGGTAAGAAGTATACTAAGAAACTTTTAAAACTCACACGATTTGAATTCATAGTAATTATTTAAGGTGGTCGTGATAAAATAAAAAAAAATACGCGATTAAGAGGAAAGGGTACCGTAGTCGACTGTTTCCTCCCTGGATAATGACACTAGAGCAAATACTTTTGTTGTTTCTTGTTATTTTGTCACTAATAACAAAGTTTTCAAAAAACCTTTTTGTGTTCCTACGCGATATGAATATTAATTTTATAAACACGGGTCGAGATCTCGTTATAACCATGACCACGATCGGTGCAACCCGATCGAAACGTCCGGTACGTATCAAAAAAACTTTCATATTCTCTTTTTCATTAGAGTATTTCATTTAAAGCCCTTAGTATGATTTGATAGGTAGTAAAATTTTACGTTAACAAATAGCTTTATGTTTTTCTTTCCAGTTAAACTACATAAACGCGTACCACAAGAGAGTGTTTGATACATTGGGCCCTATTCTTCGAAAACGGGGGCTTTTCGAGGACTACGATTGGCTGGAGAAGGAATGTGAACCTATTTTAAGACAATAACACACTATCTGGTTTCAAAAAAATCGAGTAAATACACAGTAGAGGCGTAATGTAGGCCATAGGTTTTTTTTATTTTTTATTTAATAACTAGCACCATCCCGCGCTCTTACGCACGTAACTCACGATCCTGTGGAAATATCGAGATAAAAAGTAGCCTATAGCACTTCCAATGAATTAATGTATCCTCATACGAAGTTTCATCTAAATCGGTCCAGGAGTTTTGGAGCCTATTCAATTTAAACAATCAAATTCGCGAGTGAACAGGTATCTTCTAGACACCGCGTGTTACATCTTAGACCGCATCGTCACCTACCATCAGGCAGGTGTGATAGTGGTCAAACGTTAATCATTTGAAAAAAAAGTTCGTGTTAAAACTGGGCGACTGTCTTATTAACATATTAATTTGCCGGAATTTTTGCCAAACAAAATAATGTACATTACCTCTCTACTGTGTTTCTGCTCGATGTTTCAAAAGTTAAAGCTTTGTTCAGTTTTGAGGCTAGATGGCGCTGCGAATATGTTAATTTTAATAATATTTTAAAGGAACTGTTTTATAACCACATTAACCTTAATGAAACATATTATTTTGTACTTTGATAATCATATTATTAATAAAACAGCTTTTTATGAGGGTATTATGTTGTTTTAATTTACACTGGCTGCGGCCCACGTTTTACCTTTTAAGTCCCGATCTCGCAGGAATTTCTGTATCAAAAGTATGACACTCCCAATGAATCAATGTATCCTCATACCAAGTTTCATCTTAATCGGTCCAGTAGTTTCGGAGCCTATTCGTTACAAACAAACAAAAATATTTCCCCATTATAATGATGACGACCCAGTTGGCACAATGGTCACCATGCCGGACTGCCAATCACAGGGTTGTTTTATTTTGTAGTTTGTAGTAACGATTAATTATGTAGGTATACTGTGTTTGTCACTTCACTATCACTACATAGTATAAAACAAAGTCGCTTTCTCTGTCCCTATATCCCTATGTATGCTTAAATCTTTAAAACTACGCCACGGATTTTGATGCGGTTTATTTTAATAGATAGAGTGGTTCAAGAGGAAGGTTTATATGTATAATACATGCATAATATAGCCGTGCGAAGCCGGAGCGGGTCGCTAGTAGGAAATAAATATCACTTCAGTCACTAATACAGGTAAAGCCGTGTGGCGCATCTAGTAAATTTAATTTTAATAATTTTTAAAGATAAAACAAGGTCATTATCAAAAGGTATAAGTCGTTATCTATTAAAAAGAAAAAGTATAGAGTACTTACCATGATCAAACATACCGTAGATAGATACATTATTTGTTATAAACGTATATCTATATTTTTTAACTTAAAAACTTCATCGAGCGTTTCAATTGTTTTTTAATAGACTAAACTGAATTTCCAAAAAATAAAAACGTATAAACCTAGAATAAGATGCAGTGAATTAAATGAGACCAAATTTATTTCATTTTGTGAAGGATAAAGGAGGTAAAAACGTTACGGCCCGCAACATTATTTGAAAAGCAAAATGTAGGCAATTACGTACTCTTTCTATATCACGATACGGGTCATTTTTGAAAATACCTACTCGCGCCGCGTATCGAGAGCTCACGATTCTCTTAAGGTTGGTATAAAAAGATTGCCTGGAAGGATTGCTTTGAGCGATAAGGCCGCCCTTTGTAACACTTGGCTTAACTAGCACCGCTCCGCGGTTTCACCCGTTTAAGTCCCGATCCCGTGGGAATATTAAAATGATGAAGTCGGTTAAAAAGTAGCCTATAGCCTTCCTCGATAAATGGACTATCCAACACAAAAATAATATTTCAATTCGAACCAGTAGTTCCTGAGATTAGCGCGTTCAAACAAACAAACTCTTCAGCTTTATAATATTAATAAGTACATAAAGGTGTAAGTTAAAAATGGTGTTTACAAAATTTACAATAAAGAACTTAAATTAATTAAATAAACTAGCTACTTTACTTATACTAAATTAAAAGTCCAAATGGGGGTCCCTATTGTTATTTAGTATAGTATATAGTTACTTTTTCATTTATAATAAAAATGCGTCACGTTTCTATCTAACTATGATAATTATATACATCAATTCTTGAATCGAGCGCATTACTTATGGTAAGGCCTCTGATTAGTCCGACTCGCGCTTAGCCACTTCATTTCATCACGAGTATTAAACTAATCTTTAGTTTTATCAATAATATCGATTAATAATTTGATAAAATTATTTATTTAGCTGATAACGTATCCATTTGAGTCGAAATAATGGCGAGTGACGGAGTATTGATATGTATTCTGTAAGTTTATATTTTATTATTATTTTTCAACATTTGACGTATTATCCGGTGAAAAAAATAATTACATGTTCAACTCTCGACGAATCCCCTGTGGAAGCATAGGGGATCTGCGAGGCGCTCGCATGGTCTCCAGGGGACCCGACGGGCTTGAGAAAGTTCTCGACAGGGTGACAGTCTGGAGTGGAGGATCCGTTAGGGGAACCGACGGGCGTGAACCGTTTTAAATCAGTCACTCAGTGTTTTCCGATGAGAGTGAAAAAGTCATTACATTGTACAACTCACGATGAATCCCCTGGCATAGGGGATCCGAGAGCCGCTCGAATCTAATTTTAAATCGTCTCCCCCAGTCCAGGCGTGAAAAAGTTCTCGACAGGGTGACGAGAGTGGGGGATCTGTTAGGGGAGCCGACGGGCGTGAACCGTTTTAAATCAATCAGTCAGTGTTATCCAATGAGATTGAAAAAAATATTACATTGTTCAACTCATGACGAATCCCCTGGTGGGAAGCATAGGGGATCTGCGAGGCGTTCGAATCTAAATTTAAATCGTCTCCCCCAGCTAGGGGAACCGACGGGTGTGAATAAGTCCTCGACAGGTGGCCGGCAGGGGGTATCCGTTAGGGTCAATTTATACTAGCGCAGAGTCGAAGCACATCGAAGCGCCAAATTTTTCACAACTAAAGCGAAGCTGTTCGAAAGCGTGCGCATTCGCGAGAATACGCGGGCACGCTTCGTGTAGTAGGATATCAGCTGCAGTGCCAACCCCGGCGCAGGCCAATTTCCGACTTATGACGCGTTAGTCCGCTAGTGCACCAATCAGCGTTGGTCGCGCGAAGGCGCGTGAATTAGAGCGCGTCTTTTTATTTATCAGAAGTAATATGAGCATTAAGCTATAGTGATAAGGTTGAATTTTTTATGTTAAGTTTTGGATTGACGCTTCGATGCGCTTCGACTCCGCGCTAGTATAAATTGACCCTTAGGGGAGCCGACCGGGCGTGAACCGTTTCTTAATCGGTGGGGGTTCGATTTGCTCACGTCCGTGGGATTTCTCCCCTAGATGTCCTAGTGACCCCTGGATGGTGCTTAAGGAGCAATCTCCTGGAAGGCATCGGCCGCGGATTGTCACCACCCACCGGCCTAAGTCGTATCGCCAAGCGGACTTGTCCTTGTTCGGGTTCGATTCCCGTAACAAATATTTATTTCTAGTCTGGGTCGTTATGTATGTATTTTTAAAAGGAAAGTAGGTATACAAGTAATTTATCAGTTGTCTTTCCACCATACCACAAGCATAGTTGGTTAGCTTAGGGCTATAGTAATATGACCATGATGCGTCATGGTTACTTAGGAAACAGAGTATCACTTCAACATAGTATAAAACAAAGTCGCTTTCTCTGTCCCTATATCCCTTTGTATGCTTAAATCTTTAAAACTACGCAACGGATTTTGATGCGGTTTATTTTAATAGATAGAGTGATTCATGAGGAAGGTTTATATGTATAATACATGCATAATATAGCCGTGCGAAGCCGGGGCGGGTCGCTAGTTTAATAATAATATTGCTCATCTGGGCTTGTGTTATGGTGACGAGTGAGTAAAATTATCGTCCGTAAACCAACTTTACAGACAACCATTTTTTTTTAGTTTAATATCAAATATGGCCTGGGGCCATATTCCGATGAGGTACTTCAACTCAGCCGAGCCTTATAATTCAGCTGAACCCGATTCTCCTATTTATGGTAAGTGTCAATTTTTAGGGTTCGGTCCGTACCCAAAACGGTAAAAACGGGAACCTTTTACTAAGTCCCCACTGTCCGTCTGTTTGTCACCACCCACTGTTCGACGACCCAGTTGGCACAATGGTCACCATGTCAGACCGTCAAACACAGGGTTGCAGACAAGTATTTATGCTTAGATATTTGTCTGCGGTCTGGTTGTTTCTATGGTATTATAAGTACCTACCTATATATTTACAAAAGAAAAGTAAGTATATAAGTTAAGTAGTAAGTATATCCGTTGTCTAGCACCCAAAACACAAGTGTAGTTACTGAGCTTGGGGCTAGATGGCGATGTGTGGAATGTCCTGCAATATTTATTTATTCGTATAGTTTCAGACTCATCAGTGAAGTTATCCCGTCACAGCAGTATAGTACGACTGACAGCTGTACGAGCAGCCTTGTTCCTGGCTAATGTTGACGCTTATATAGTGCCTACTGCTGACGCACATAATGTAAGTATTAAGGTGAAGTAGGCCCCTATCCCTTTCCCACGCGCGCGCCGCGCGATGTTTCTATCCCTTTCCCACGCGTGCGCCGCGCGATGACTCTATCCCTTTCCCACGCGTGCGCCGCGCGATGACTCTATCCCTTTCCCCCACGCGCTGACAAATGCCCGTTTTAACTGTTTTATGTAATTATAATGGGACTAGGGATAAAAATAAACGCACTCCGGGAGTGCAGACAAAAGTGAAAACTGTATATCTGTGTAAAATCTCATCTGTCGCGAGAACATACGCAAAAAGAGTTTTAGATGAAAAAAAAAAAAATAGTCGTCCGACATTTGTCGTCCGTCAATAGTCGTCCGTTAAAAAATACCATATGTACGTCTTAATACACTCACAGCCAAATTAAAAAACTGTATATCTGTGTAAAATCTCATCTGTCGCGAGAACGGCTGAAAATGCTCACCCACAAAAGTGCCCAACGCGCCATAAGAAGTTTTCACTTCAAAAAGATCCAAACGAAGCCAAAAGACGCAAATTAACTTGATACCCCACTCGAGCGTATCTACTTACATCCGGTTTATAATCCTGACTTTTATCCCCCATAACTTTCAGACGGCTAAACCGGTTTCGATCAAACATAGCTAAAAACACTCGCGACTAATTCACCTTATAAACAAAAAAAACTAAATCAAAATCGGTTCATCCGTTCGGGAGCTACGATGCCACAGACCCCACCCACCAGAGAACACCCCGTCGTTTTTGCGTCGGGGGTTAAAAAAACTAACATCTATTTTAGTGAAAATAACCATCTGTACTGCCTGTATTTGTTGTAAAGTTTTATGAAAATATAATTTTTGTATTTGTTTGTTTCTTTACAATCGCCGTAAAATTGAAAAAGCTCAAAATATGAAGATTTTTTCGATATTTTCACGATTGTTTTTCTATCGATGCAAATCACTCTAATGGTTTTTCGAAGTGTATGACAATACAAAGCATTTCTTTACCTTTACGACGTAGGAATAACTTTCTATGCACTTTAGTGGTTGATACCCAAAAACTGTTTCTAAGACACATCTATCGCGCTTCTGGTCTTACCACTTCGGCTTAAGCTACATTATCATTTCTTCCAGAAAAAGCTCGGCCACCCAATAGAATCACTTCACTATCACTACATAGTATAAAACAAAGTCGCTTTCTCTGCTTTAAATCTTTAAAACTACGCAACGGATTTTGATGCGGTTTTTTTAATAGATAGAGTAATTCAAGAGGAAGGTTTATATGTATAATACATGCATAATATAGCCGTGCGAAGCCGGGGCGGGTCGCTAGTCGAAAAGGAAAACGGACTTCATTTCTAACGCATGTTCATCACCACGTGTTCATTTTTATTCTACCTTCCATCAATGCATCTTGAACTAGTGTAGTTTATGTGAAACACAGTCTGTATGTATTTCAGAATGCGTATATATCACCATCGGATGCTCGAAGGGAATGGGTATCAGGTCTTCAAGGGTCATCAGGGACTGCAGTTGTTACAGCAGACCATGCACTGGGTAAGTGGTATCTTCAAATTAGCTACAAGACGTCCACTGTTGAACATATGCCTCCCCCAAAGACTTCAATGGCTCTATTTTTGAATCGTTCGCCTCGCGTCGAACGCTCGTTTTGTACTGATATTCGTTCGACATCGGCAATCTGCTATTTTTGAATCGCTCGATCGTAACGATAGTCGGACTGAATTTTTTTAGGCAACCCATTTGCAATATATTTTTGTATATTTAATCTATATAAATAAAAATCAATTGCTGTTCGTTAGTCTCACTAAAACTCGAGAACGGCTGAACCGATTTGGCTAATTTTGGTCTTGAATTATTTGTGGAAATCCAGGGAAGGTTTAAACGGTGAGAAAGAGCGGACTTACGCGGGTGAAACTGCGGGGCGCAACTAGTTTGATATAAAATACTTTTCATCCATTAAAGGATGGTCCTTAAAGGGATCTCCGACTACTAGTCCTTTTTTGACTAAGCCATATTTAATTGTATTTTCAGTATGGACAGACGCGCGATACTACACCCAATTTGATATGGATGTCGATACTACGCTGTGGGAACTCAAACGGCAGAGTAAGTGTTGTCTCTTATAGTGCTTATGTTATGGACCAAGTGATTAATTGGACATTATATATAATGTTTTTAAAGTACCTAATCTATAAAAATATAAAAGTTTATATGTACTTATATAACCCAATCTAGTAGTTACCTACCTAATTAATGTATGTTCCTATATCTAAATCTGCTACTGCTGCAGGTGAAGACGAATCCATCCAGCAATGGTTGACAAACAACTTGGACCCGAATTCCGTGGTCGGAATTGATCCCACTACATATTCTAGAAACTCTTGGACGTCATTGGAAGTAAGATCTATCTATACTTTATCATCATTACATAGTATAAAACAAAGTCGCTTCCCGCTGTCTGTCCCTGTGTATGCTTAGATCTTTTAAACTACGCAACGGATTTTGATGCGGTTTTTTTAATAGATAGAGTGATTCAAGAGGAAGGTTTATATGTATAACTAGCTGCGCCCCGCGGTTTCACCCGCGTAAGTCCCGATCCCGTGGGAATATCGGGATAAAAAGTAGCCTATGTGTTAATCCAGGTCTCCAGCTATCTAGATCTAGATACCGAGTTTCATCGCAATCGGTCCAGTAGTTTTTGCGTGAAGGAGTAACAAACATACATACACACATACAAACTTTCAAATTTATAATATTAATAGGATACATGCATAATATAGCCGTGCGAAGTCGGGCGGGTCGCTAGGTAATATTATAAAGCTGAAGAGTTTGTTTGTTTGTTTGAACGCGCTTATCTTAGGAACTACTAGTTCGAATTGAAAAAAATAGTTTTGTGTTGGATAGTCCATTTATCGAGGAAGGCTATAGGCTACTTTTCATTTTGATATTCCCACGGGATCAATAATTATTATTTGACGACCCAGTTGGCACAATGGTCACCATGCCGGACTGCCAACCACACGGTTGCGGGTTCGATTCCCGCCTCAGACAAGTATTTATGCTTAGATATTTGTCTGTGGTCTGGTTGTTTCTATGTATTATAAGTATAAAGAAAAGTATATAAGTAGTATATCCGTTATCTAGCACCCATAACACAAGTCCAGTTACTTAGCTTGGGGCTAGATGGCGATGTGTGGAATGTCCTGCAATATTTATATATATACTTTTTTTCTTATTTTTTTGAAAGAAAGAATGAAAGAAAAGCATTTATTGAGTACAAACAACAGGACCCCACACACACTCTTTTTCTTTTAAGTAAGTAGGTATTTTTATTCCTTTTTGTAAGTCTTCTATTCGTCACTCGTCACCATTACACAAGCCCAGATAAGTAACTAGACTTAGCTTGGGGCTAGATGGCGATGTCCTGCAATATTTATTAACTAGCTGCGCTCCGCGGTTTCACCCGCGTAACTCCCGATCCTCGATAAATGGACTATCCAACACAAAAATATTTTTTCAATTCGAACCAGCAGTTCCTGAGATTAGCGCGTTCAAACATCAAACAAACAAACTCTTCAGCTTTATATTATTATAGTATAGATTACAATAAGTAATAATAATTATTAATAATTTATTACAGACAGCTTTAAACCGTGCTAACTTAACTCTTCTACCAACTTACGATAACTTGGTTGACGAAGCAAGAAGACTCATAAACGATGAGATTCCAGCGAGACCGGCTAACGATCTAACACCTTTGACTACGGATTTCACTGGTAATTTTCAACCATATATTAATATTTATTTATTTTATTTATTTATTTATTTATTTATATACAGGGTTATTGGTATACTAGCAAGCCGTTGAGGGCTACTTCTGTGCACCTAAACAAACAACTTTTGTTCTACGACTATTAATTAGGTTTTATAGCACAAAAATATTTGCTCCATTTTGGTTTTTTCATTTTCTAATTATCATAGGAATTAGGATTTAAAAAACAAAAAATAGGGTCATGGCAGTTATAGGTTTTATGACACAAAAATATTTGTGCTAGTGTCATTATCCAGGGAGGAAACAGTCGACTACGTTTGTATGGAGAGAGCGAGATTTTGTGATGAGATTTTGTGATGATTCCTATCCATACTGGTTTTTTTAAATCTCTTAGTCACGCCATAACTCGAGAACGGCTGGACCGATTTGGCTAATTTTGTTTTTAGATATTTCTGAGAGCTAATTTTTGAAAAAAATATAAATTATTATAAAAGAAAGAACTTGTCAATACATCTGGAGCCAACTAAGCCGCGGGTTTCATCACGATGTTTTCCTTCACCGTAAGAGCAATGTCAAATAGCGCACATACATTTTTTCTTAAGAAAAAATTCATTGGTTGAGGTTGACTAACCTTCAGGCCCAATGAGGTTGACTAACAAGCTGGCCTGTTTACCTTTCTCTTCTTTATTGACGCCGGATGCCTTTAAAAACACTGAGAATTGTTTCCACCATTTTTGCCACGCGGCCGCTCGCGCGACTGGACTTTCCTCGATTTGCAACTCTGGTGGTGGGCGTGCATGCTCCATATTCTAATATCGTCTTTTCACTTTTCACGGGAAAAATCACTCGAAAACCGATAAAAACTGGTTGCCTGTAAAGTCGGTATACGGGCGAAAGTTTTACGTGACAACAACTGTGCTCGAGTGGAAGGGACGCGTGCCTTTCACTTTTTATGTCTGTCTCTCTCGCTCTTAGGCGGGCTAACCATGCCCGCGTGCCTCTCACTCGCTCTCATTGTGAGCGCATAACGTCAGCGGAGCGTAACGCAGTTTCTTGAAGTGTCACCCGGCAAACCAATTTATAAAACGTTGTCACGTCAAAAACTACTTAATTTGATGAAAATAACGCGCACCGCTGTCACCATGTAATGAAACGCAGCCAGTTAGGTCAACACTGATTTATTGAAAACATGTGGGTAGTTACAGTACCCACAATATACTTAATAATATACTACAGCCGGGATTCGAACCCATTCACCTTCGGAATAAATGAATTATATTATATACTTCATCTAAAGTTAACGTATCTACCAGTAAGCTAACATCACTCACTCTTAACAGGAAAGGGTACCGGGGCTCTCTCCATACAAACGTAGTCGACTGTTTCCTCCCTGGATAATGACACAAGCACAAATATTTTTGTTGCATAAAACTTATAACTGTCATGACCATGCCCCTATGTCTTATTTATTATATATTTTGTTTTTTTTTAACTCTTACTTTCTATGATAATTAGTAAATGAAAGAAAAATCAAAAAATAGGGGCATGTTCATGGCAGTTATAGGTTTTATGGCCCAAAAATATTCGCGCCACAGAGGTCGTCAAAAATATTGACGACCTCTGTGGCGCGTCGGGCGAACACCCGACTGCGACGCAGAAGGTTGCGGGTTCAATTCCCGCCGGGAACAAGTATTTATGCTGACCATAAATTCTTGTTTCTGGTTCTGGGTGTTTCCTATATGTATAATATGTATATATTTACAAAAAAAAAAAAGTATATAAGTAGTTTATCCGTTATCTGGCACCCATAACACAAGCATTAAGTTGCTTAGCTTGGGGCTGGATGGCGATGTGTAATATGTCCTGAAATATTTATTTATTTGTGCTGGTGTCCAGGGAGGAAACAGTCGACTACGTTTGTACGGAGAGAGTGCCCGGTACCCTTTCCTCTTAACCACGACACGTGTTATTTTCTAAATTTATGTTTTTTTTTTTACAGGAAGGCGTTCTGCAGATAAATTAGCCGATATTCTATCTGACATGCAATCTCGTGGTGCTACCGTTTTGATTATAACAGCTTTAGATGAAATTGCTTGTAAGTATACCAAGTATAATGTTCACTCACGAAGGCGCGCCCCTCCAGGGTAAATTTTCTCGGTGTGCATTAATATGAGTGTCACACGTGCTAACAAGATGTATTAATGTGTGTGTAAAGACTATCAGTAGAGACAGCATACAACAGAGATAGAATTTACAGATAGAATATACAGATTACTAGCTGCGTCCCACGGTTTCACCCGCGTTAGTCCACACTAACGCGGGTGAAACCATTCTGTGAAATGGTATTAAAAAAAATAGTGACATTTGACATTGACAGATGTCAAAGTGACATTTGACAGATGTCAAAGTGACATTTGTCAGATGTCAAAGTGACATTTGTCAGATGTCAAAGTGACATTTGAAAGATGACACATTTGACAGATGCCAATGTGTCAATTTTTCGACACTTTTCGTTATATTTTAGACAATTCACACAATATCTTTATAAATTATAGCCTATGTTCTATTCTGATGTATAAACTATATGATTGTAAAGTTTCAATTAAATCCATTCAGTAGTTTTTGTGACATCCATACATTCACGATTACAATATTAGTAGGATGTTTACAACAACATTCATAAGGTGTAGAAGGGCGCGCCTTCGTGAGTGAACAGATCTGTACAGTCTGCAACAGACTTCTAGACCCACCGTAGAGTTCGGAAATTACTTTGACGACCCAGTTGGCACCCTGGTCACTATGCCGGACTGCCAAACACAGGGTTGCGGGTCGATCCCCGCCTCAGACATGTATTTATGCTTAAATATTTGTCTGTGGTCTGGTTGTTTATAATATGTATTATAAGTATAAATATACAAAAGAAAAGTTGTAAGTAGTACCTACCTATATCCGTTGTCTAGCACCCATAACACAAGTCTAGTTACTTAGCTTGGGGCTAGATGGCGATGTGTGGAATGTCCTGCAATATTTTATTTATCCTGCAATATATAATGAAAGCCGCTGTCTGTCCCTATGTATGCTTAGATCTTTAAATCTACGCAACGGATTTTGATGCGGTTTTTTTAAATAGATAGAGTGATTCAAGAGGAAGGTTTTAGTATATAAAACAAAACTGCAACGCGTACGAAGTCGAGGGCAACAGCTATCATAGTATAAACAAGTTTTTATATTTCAGACCTTCTAAACCTCAGAGGCACGGATATACCTTACAATCCAGTATTTTTCGCATACCTTGTGATTAGAACTGATGTTGTAAGTATTTATGTTAATTTACTATTACATTGTAGTACATTGCTACCCTAGGGATGAAAGTAACTTAACTAGTCCCGAGACGGGGTTTGATAGTTCCAATAGTTCGAAGGACTAAATAAGTCTTTAACGCGAAGTAAACATTTCTCATTACAAATATATCTATCACATTAACTCATTACAAAACTCTTCAATTTGAAAAACACAAATGAAGATCGGATTGCCGCTTTTTTTTCTGTGGCCATTATGCCATTATTTTTCATTTTCTTCATTAAAAAATGGTAAATTATTTTGCCCAAATCTATGTTATTTGAAAGAAACAGTTGAACTTAATTATAATGAAGAATTTTTTTTTAATGAGTGCTTAACTTAACTTTATGTTATTTTAATTTTACATCACGTTATAATTGAGTGACTCTAGAGAAACTTGGAACATAGTTGAACAGAAATGTGACAAAGAACTAGTTTTTTTTATACTTTTGTGTTTTTATCTCAGTGCTTTTATATTGGTTACTTACTAATTTTCTGATTGTATTGTGTCAAAGCCAAACATTTTTATTCATTTGGATGCATAGGTAACATTTTATACGAAGGTCACATAGAAATATCTTAAACCCTAAGTTAGGATGTGTCGTGTTCTTGTCCAAATAAATGTTTTCTTTCTTTTATAATTTTACAGCTTTCAATTGAAAGCGATTCTCCCTAGGGTTGAAAAGTATTACTTTCAACTCGCTTTTCCAACTTCAGACATACTGTCCGAGTATGAATAATTGTTTAAAGTTATTTATAACCATCTAGCCCCAAGCTAAGCAAGCTGTTTTGGTCCTTGTGGTAAATATTTCTAAGTAGGTACTCTGTTTTTGTTTTTATTGATTGATATTTCGATAAAAGTATATAAGTATTCTACTCGTTGTCTGGCCACCATAAAACAAGCCTAGTTGCTTAGCTTGGGGCTAGATGGCTCTGTGTACAGTCACATTACCAATTAGCTGAACCCCACGTGACCCAGAGCTCATTCGTATATCTGTTAAAAATATAGTATTTACCTATTTTGTTATTTTTTATATTGTGTATCCCCTCTTGTGTCAGCAATTTTTTTTGCAATTTACCGGGATCCGTTTGGGCCATCCCGCGGGAAACCCCGCGACATCGAGGGGGGTCAGTAAAATAGCGACAACAGCGAAGTTATAAATGGGAGCTAGATAAATCTTAGGACATAAAGAATGGGTATGAATTATACTACCTATGTATGTAAATACTTATTGCAGTTTATCTTGTGATGTATTGTTAATTCTAATTGGAAAGTACTTTCTCCGAACTTTCTCCTGTTTTTTTTTGTACAAAGGTCGTGAATCACTACATAGTATAAAATAAAGTCGCTTTCTCTGTCCCTATTTCCCTTTGTATGCTTAAATCTTTACACCTACTCAACTGATTTTAATGCGGTTTTTTTTTAAAGATAGAGTGATTCAAGAGGAAGGTTTATATGTATAATACATGCATAATATAGCCATGCGAAGCCGGGACGGGTCGCTAGTAATTTATAAATGGAAGAATTATTTCCACAACAAAATGTTTTATTTACTTGTAATATCCCTAACTTAGAAGAATAATACAAAATAACATTACTTTACAACCTTGCAGATTTGCGAGTGCGCTCTAGGTCACGTGGGGTTCAGCTAATTGGTAATGTGACTGTACAATGTTCTGCAATATTCATCTAAATATTACTATTAAGTTTGAAATGGGTTAAACAAGACGCTTGCTTTTTATTTATTTATTAATTTAACTTTTACTTTTGCTTTTTAATTCCTTTTACTCATATCTGTCAATAAAACATTTATAACTATTGACACTACGCACCCCACGCTTTTTTTAACAATAAATACATTTATTTCTTATTAACACTATTCTTAATCCAAAATTAAATTTTATTTTCAATTTTTTTCTATAAAAGCGTGTTTTTTTAGTTGTTTTTCAACTATTATATTTTTTTTTTCTAGAGTGCACCGAACAACGTAATATTATTTTGGAACGAAGGCCTGTTGTCCAATGAAGTGGTACAACATTTAAGTACCGAAGCTGTCAGTGTGGAAGCCAGGCCTTATAGTGATGTATTTGGATTTCTTAGGAATTTAACGGTAAGAAATATGAGCTAGCTATGCTAGCTTGCGGTTTGGATCGCATAAATCCAGTTTCGGGGTAAGAGTCTATAGTTACTCCATTTCAAATAAGGGTCCAACTTTTAGGGTTCCGTACCCAAAGGATAAAAACGGTACCCTATTACTAAGACTCCAATGTCCGTCTGTCTGTAGCTAGAGAGTTAAAATGTTCACAGATGATATATTTCTGTTGCCGCTATAACAACAAATACTAAAAACAGGTAAAGTAAATATTTTTGAGTATGTTTTTAAGAATTTTAGGTTATTTTCATGTTTACTTACTATTTTTGAGCCAATATTTGTTTTCCCTATACTCCCAAAAGGGCAGGCAAATGACTTTTAACCTATACAGCCTCGTCTGAAATACAATATTTTTTATGTTTGTTAATCATACTCCCAAAAGGGCAGGCAAAGGACTTTTTATCTATACAGCCTCGTCTGACATATAATATTTTTTTATTTTTGTTAATTATACTTCTAAAAGAGCAAGCAAAACACTTTTAGCCTATACAGCCTCGTCTGACATACAATATTTTTAACCAAATTCAAAAAAGGAGGAGGTTCTCAATTCGGTTGTATTTTTTTTTTTTAGTTTTTGCTCGGTACGGAGCCCTTCGTGCGCGAGCCAGACTCGCACTTGACCTTTTTTTTTTTTAAATATTGCAATATATTTTCAGAATGAATTACCTGAGGGTAGTTCTGTTTGGTTATCGGAAGATGGAAGCCATGCCATTTATCTAGCTGTTGAAAATGTAAGTCAATAATAATTATTTGACGACCCAGTTGGCGCAATGGTCACCATGCCAGTCTGCTAAACACAGGGTTGCTGATTCGATTTCCGCCTCAGACATGTATTTATGCTTAGATATTTAAATAAATAAATAAACATTTCAGGACATATTACACATCGCCATCCAGCCCCAAGCTAAGCAACTTAATGCTTGTGTTATGGGTGCCAGATAACGGATAAACTACTTATATACTTTTTTTTTTTTGTAAATATATACATATTATACATATAGGAAACACCCAGAACCA
This sequence comes from Idaea aversata, assembly GCA_907269075.1. Lineage (NCBI taxonomy): Eukaryota > Metazoa > Arthropoda > Insecta > Lepidoptera > Geometridae > Idaea > Idaea aversata. The sequence goes on from OU026083.1 coordinate 3,362,154, forward strand.
GAAACAAGAATTTATGGTCAGCATAAATACTTGTTCCCGGCGGGAATCGAACCCGCAACCTTCTCGTTTATCTGTGGTCTGGTTGTTTCTATGTATTATAAGTATATATTTACAATAGAAAAGTATATAAGTAATATATCCGTTGCCTAGCACCCACAAGTCTAGTTACTTAGCTTGGGGCTAGATGGCAATGTGTGGAATGTCCTGCAATATTTATTTATTTATCAGTTGTCCTGCCTGGCCACCATAACACAAGCCTAGTTACTTAGCTTGGGGCTAGATGGCGCTGTGTGGAATATCGTACTTAATAAATGAATTATTACTTTCAGGATGGACAGAGCAATTTTAATTTAATATCAACAGTATCTCCCGTTGCTTTGATGAAAGTTGTCAAGAATCAAGTTGAATTAGAGGTAGGTAATATATAATATTAATATATAGCTGAAGAGTTTGTTTGTTTGTTTGTTTGTTTGTTTAAACGCGCTAATCTCAGGAACTACTGGTTCGAATTGAAAAAATATTTTTGTATTGGATAGTCCATTTATCGAGGAAGGCTATTTTATATTTTGATATTCCCACGGGATTTAAAAAGACTGTTTTGATGTATAAATAAAAAGTTAGGTACTTACCAACAAAAAGTTTTTAAACCAGTAAAAGTTGTTCGAATTTGAAAAAAAAAGTTGCAGTAAATGGCATTTTATAAAAAGTAGACCTAAACAATTACAAAAAATTGATTGCCACTTTAACACAATATTTTGTTTACTTTTTATTATTTTAACAAGTATTTTCTTTTAAGTACTCGCAACTGTAATAAAAACGTCGTACGATACGCGTGTGGATTATTGATCATTTTATCTCGGCTTTTTAACACGCTCGCGTTCCGTTCACGCGTCATGAACCGCCTCTATGCAATGATCAATTTACCACACTTGTATCGTAATGTACAGTCACATTACCAATTAGCTGAACACCACGTGACCCAGAGTTCATTCGCATATCTGTAAAGAATAAAGTTTTTACCTATTTTGTTATTTTTTATATTAAACTAGCCACCCGCTCCGGCTTCGCACGGCTATATTATGCATGTATTTTACATATAAACCTTCCTCTTGAATCACTCTATCTATTAAAAAAACCGCATCAAAATCCGTTGCGTAGTTTTAAAGATCTAAGCGTACAAAGGGAAATAGGGACGGCGAAAAGTGACTTTATTTTATACTATGTAGTGATATTGTATTCTATAATAAGTATATTGTTTAAAAAAATTGTATCAGGTAACTATATACTTTACAACCTCACAGATTTGCAAGTGAGCTCTAGGTCACGTGGAGTTCAGCTAATTGGTAATGTGACTGTACCTACTATTAAAATCTTCTAGCAAACTATCTGCCTGTTTCTATTTTTCTGACAACAACTTATTTTCAATTGTGTCATAGGGTTTCCGTGTTGCGCATATAAAAGATGGCGTCGCCGTTTGCCGCGCTATGCACTGGGTCCATGAACAAGTCGAAGCCGGGGCCCCTGTTACTGAAGTACAATTGTCTGATAAACTTCTCGAATTTAGAGGGTACGTACCGCTTTTAGCGATAAGGCTAATTTTGATGCAATGAAGTTTTTGTTGACGCTTCGCCTCGCCACCAATAGATGGTGCCACTGAGCCGTCCTAGATCGTGCAAGTGAAGTTTTTCTGAAGATGAGCTCATATACAAGTTCCAACGAAACATCGTCGGTGGGCGGCCTATCGGGTATAAGGGTGGTTTTCCACCAGATATGTGCTATGCAGCTATGCTGCGAAGATGTGAAATCTACGCTACGCCACCAGTGCTAAGCTATGTGCACCAATGAATATGATTGGTGGATATCAAACACATCTATAGCATCGTAGCATAGCACATCTCTAGTGGAAAAGCACCCTAACACCTGCCCGGTGGAAGATCTTCCCTTTGGAGGTACAGTCATATTACCAATTAACTGAACCCCACGTGACCCAGCGCTCACTCGCACATCTGTAAGGTTGCAAAGTAATGTTGGTTCTGTAAACCTGGTTCTGTTTTGTTTAAATGTTGTTTAAACATCTGTTTAATACAACATTTTAAAAAAATGGTTGTCTGTAAAGTCGGTTTCCGGACGATAATTTTACGTGATAACGTCATAAGAAAACATTGATGGTAACCATGGCAACGATAAAACGTTGCTATAGTTACCTTGTCAATAACATGAGGCGTTCCAGTAACGACGCGTGACGTCACACTTTTTTGAGATTGCAGGTGTTCACCAATTTATAAAACGTTATCACGTCAAAATAACATAATAGGTAAATACTATATTTTTTACAGATATGCGAATGAGCTCTGGGTCACGTGGGGTTTAGCTAATTGGTAATGTGACTGTACCTACCATCTAAGGTTCACTGGGAGATACCGCTTTTAGCGATAATTCCGACTATTGTATCATGCTAGTTATATAGTTACTATTTTCGTCGGTCTTGTACAATCAACGGTCAAAAGTCTCTGCCCACTGTAACGTTTACAATCCTGTGCAGTAATATTTGAACATTATAACAACGTAACCTGTGGATCGAACCCACGTCGGTTGGTGTAGCGGGTGGCCCCTTATACCACTCACACAACTAAACACATAGCTAACATGTTGACAAATAATAATCACACTGAGTAGGTACTTATAATTCAAGTATTTATGTTCGTGTGTAACGTCTATTAGAAGAAGGTCGTAAGTCCAATACTTGTTTATAGTATTACTAGCGACCCGCCCCGGCTTCGCACGGTTGTATTATGCATATATTATATCTAAAAATCTTCCTCTTGAATCACTCTATCTATTAAAAAAAATCGCATCAAAATCCGTTGTGTAGTTTTAAAAATCTAAGCATACATAGTGGATATAGGGACGGCGAAAAGTGACTTTATTTTATACTATGTAATGATGGTAGTAAACTGATAGTGGACTTATGACGCACGATTTTTCTTACTTATAAGTTTACTAGCAGTTAATAACTTTTAAGTTGGGTCCTTTTTGCAAATCGACGAAAGTAGGTACTTGTCAATACTTATGGAGACAACTTAGCCGGTTTTATCACGATGTTTTCCTTCACCGTAAGAGCAATGACGACCCAGTTGGCACAATGGTCACCATGCCGGACTGCCAAACACAGGGTTGCGGGTTCAATTCCCGCCTCAGACATGTATTTATGCTTGTTGGTCTGGTTGTTTCTATGTATTATTTGAATACTAGCGACCCGCTCCGGCTTCGCACGGCTATATAATGCATGTATTATACATATAAACCTTCCTCTTGAATCACTCTATCTATTAAAAAACCCGCATAGAAATCCGTTGCGTAGTTTCAAAGATCTAAGCATACAAAGGGACATAGGGACGGCGAAAAGTGACTTTATTTCATAATATGTAGTGAAGAAAAGTATATCCGTTGTCTAGCACCCATAACACAAGTCTAGTTACTTAGCTTGGGGTTAGATGGCGATGTATGGAATGCTCTGCAATATTTAAATATATTTTTTCTTAATTTTCCAGTGAAGAAACACACTCAGCAGGCGCATCTTTTGCTACAATCGCAGGCGCAGGTGAAAACGGAGCGGTCATACATTACAAGCCAAGCCCTGAGAACCAGAGAGTTATAACAGAGCAGGACATGTTGCTAGTCGACTCCGGGGGGCAGTACTAGTGAGTTTTACACTTTGTTTTACTGTGGCTTAGGATGGTTAGTGCATACAGCCAGTTTTAACGCAGTACAGTTTGACTCTGGCTTAGGATGATTAGTGCTTACAGACAGTTTTAACGCGGTACTAGTAAGTTTTACACTTTGTTTTACTGTGGCTTCGGATGATTAGTGCATATTATAGACAGTTTTAACGCAGTACTAGTGAGTTTAACACTTTCTTTTACTGTGGCTTCGGATGATGAGGGAAAAACCGTAAGAGTAAGAGATAATAAAGGGGACTGATATTTCTATTTTATAAAATTAAAAAATATATTACTACATAGTATAAAACAAAGTCGGTTTCTCTGTCCCTATATCCCTTTGTATGCTTAAATCTTTAAAACTACGCAACGGATTTTGATGCGGTTTTTTTAATAGATAGAGTGATTCAAGAGGAAGGTTTATACATGCATTATATAGCCGTTCAAAGCCGGGGCGGGTCGCTAGTATCATAATAAAATAAATAAAAATAAATTTTAAAAATTATAAAAAATTGCGACCCGCTCCGGCTTCGCACGGCTATATTATGCATGTATTATACATATAAACCTTCCTCTTGAATCACTCTATCTATTAAAAAAACCGCATCAAAATCCGTTGCGTAGTTTTAAAGATCTAAGCGGTCAAAAGGAAATAGGGACAGAAAAAGTGACTTTGTTTTATACTATGTAGTGATAGTGATAAGGTAAAGTGACTTCGTTCTTAACTTGCGTCTCGCGACACATTCATTTTTAAGGTTTCATTTCTCAAAAGGTAAAACAAGGAGGGTTCCTTACAGACAGACAAAAAAGTGATCTTTTAAGGGTTTAAAAGATCACTTTTTATCTGTCTGTCTGTCCGTATGTCATCACTCATCACCGTTTCTTTTCCAGTGAGGGTACAACCGATATTACTAGAACCCGTCACATGGGTTCGCCTACCGAAGAACAAATTATGGCATTTACAAGAGTGTTAAAGGGACAGATCAATTTGGGTACAGCTGTCTTCCCAGCAGGCACTCAGGTAAGTGTTGGACTGATATTGATGGTACTTGACGACCCAGTTGGCACAATGGTCACCATGCCAGACTGGCAAACACAGGGTTGCGGGTTCGATTCTCGCCTCAGACATGTATTTATTCTTAGATATTTGTCTGTGGTCTGGTCGTTTCTATGTATTATAAGTAGGTATGTATATATTTACAAAATAAAAGTATATAAGTAAAAAGAATATTTCAATTCGAACCAGTAGTTCCTGAGATTAGCGCGTTCAAACAAACAAACAAACTCTTCAGCTTTATAATATTAGTAGGTACCCATAGATTAATTCAGTCATTCATTCAAATGTAATGTCAATAAATGCAATGCTAAACTAAAGCTTGCATGAAAATCGTTAAAATAGTAGGTACTAGCGACCCGCTCCGGCTTCGCACGGCTATATTATGCATGTATTATACATATATAAACCTTCCTCTTGAATCACTCTATCCGTTGAAAAAAACCGCATCAAAATCCGTTGCGTAGTTTTAAAGATCTAAGCATACAAAGGGACATAGGGACGGCGAAAAGTGACTTTATTTTATACTATGTAGTGATTTATTAAGTTACTAGCTGCGCCCCGCGGTTTCACCCGCGTAAATCCCCATCCCGTGGGAATATCGGGATAAAAAGTAGCCTATGTGTTAATCTACATACCTAGTTTCATCGCAATCGGTCCAGTAGTTTTTGCGTGAAGGAGTAACAAACATACATACACACACACTTTCACATTTATAATATTAGTAGGATAGGATAGGATAGGTAAATATTTAAGTTAAAATATAAATATATGTATTCTTTAAGTTTTAAAAAAGCGAACTAGCTTTGTAAATGTTTTAAATTTTTAGGTTTGTTACATCTAGGAATTTTCTAACGTACACTGGAAATGTAAGATTAAGGATATTATATTTAAGTCTGCTTATGCTGCCAAACGCAACGCGCCAAAAATACCCCTCTTACAACTAATATTGTTGATTGTAACGAATGTGTTTCGTTTTTCTCAAAAGTGCTGAGATGGAATTGTAGGCGAAACTTTTACCGATATTTTGAGGTAATTTCGAGGCGAAAGTTCTTTGTCATTTCAAAGCTAGACTAGTTTTAATTCTTAATTTTAGGATAGCTTCAAAACTATAGGAAATGTTTGGCTCAAAAACACACCAAAATGTCGGTAAAAATCTCACCTACAATTCCATCTCAGCACTATTGAGAAAAACAAAACACACTCGTAACAATCAACAATTTTCACCAACGAAGGCAACCGGTGCCGGTAGTAACTATTTAGTAGGCTGTGTAGCAAGGTCGTTGGCGTATGGATCCCCCTTAATAAAGACTTTTGAAATTGAAAATTGAATTGAGTCATTCATTCGTGTATTTATTTTTAGGGTCACGTGATAGAAGTGTTGGCTCGCAAATATCTATGGGATGTGGGGCTTAACTATGGTCATGGCACGGGACATGGCGTCGGCCATTATCTCAATGTACATGAAGGTATGTATCATTGAGACATTTCTGTTGGGCCCTACCGCGGTAAGTGTGTCGGCTTCAAGAACAACAAAACATGACTTTATTTTTTTTTAATAATATAACCTCACTTATTTTCGAATGTTTTGATGTCCCTAACAATCCTGCATACTTAAAACACACGAAAAAAACAACTCAGGCTCAAAATTTCGTCCAGTGTGGGGCGCGGGTCGGCATTTTTAAAGTATAAAAAATAGTAATACAAAAGAAATAAAAAATAAGATCTAAGTAGCCGTGCAAAGCCGTGCGAAGCGTGTCTTCCATCAATTCTGTTAAAGGATGTTTATGCAAAAGAAGTAGATTGAACGCTTCGACGATCGGATTGCTTTCAAATAATGTTGCGGGCCGTAACGTTTTTACCCCATTTATCGTTCACAAAATAAAATAAATTTGGTCTCATTTAATTCACTGCATCTTATTCTAGGTTTATAAGTACGTTTTTCTTTTTTTGTAATTCAGTTTAGTCTAATAAAATCAATTGAAACGCTCGATGAAGTTTTTAAGTCAAAAATATAGATATTCAGATACTAATAACTGTAAACTTAGGCAATATTTCTTTAAAATAAAAACGGTTAAACCTAGTTTTCCATTAGATCTAGAAATTTTTTAAAAATTATCAAAATCGAACTTCGTTCGGGGGGGGAACGTTACCGCTTTTTGTATGGAAATTTACAGCCTCACACTGGTCTTAAATTCTCTCTATCGCACGATACGGATCATTTTTGAACATACCTACTCGCGCCGCGTATTGAGAGCTTACGTTTCTCTTAAATATTTCCCAGGTCCAACATGGATACTGTCAGGCCCAGCTGCCAACGACCCTGGGATAAGACCAAACATGATTTACAGTAATGGTAAGTTTTTGACATGATAACGTCTATTAAATTGATGGAACACCTCCATTCACAAAAAAGTGTCACGGTAATATTGTGTGTCGTATTAGTAGTATATTAGTAGTATCGTATTAGAGTATTTAATATTAATATTGCTAATCTGGGCTTGTGTTATGGTGACGAGTGATTGCAGGACATTCCACACATCGCCATCTAGCCCCAAGCTAAGTAACTAGACTTGTGTTATGGGTGCTAGACAACGGATATACTACTTATATACTTTTCTTTTGTAAATATATACTTATAATAGGTACATAGAAACAACCAGACCACAGACAAATATCTAAGCATAAATACATATCTGCGGCGGAAATTGAACCCGCAACCCTGTGTTTGGCAGTCCGGCATGGTGACCATTGTGCCAACTGGGTCGTCAAATAATATAAAGAAATACCTACCTATAAAGAATTTACAAAAAAATCTCAATCCTACTAATATTATAAATGTGAAAGTTTGTGTGTGTGTATGTATGTTTGTTACTCCTTCACGCAAAAACTACTGGACCGATTGCGATGAAACTCGGTATGTAGATAGCTGGAGACCTGGATTAACACAGGCTACTTTTTATCCCGATATTCCCACGGGATCGGGACTTACGCGGGTGAAACCGCGGGGCGCAGCTAGTATTTCATAGTTTTCTTACTACGTTATCAAGTAAAATGATAGTCCGTAAATCAACTTTACAGACAAGCATTTTTTTCTTATTTCAGAGCCTGGTTTCTATAAAGTAGGGGAATATGGCATCCGTCATGAGGACATAGTAGAAACTATAGCAATTAATGAAGACGCGGATCATATATTGGTAAGAAATACTTGTACTCTATACTGTCTGTCTGTAATTGTACAAATTATTAATTACTAGCGACCCGCCCCGGCTTCGCACGGCTGTATTATGCAGATATTATATCTAAAAACCTTCCTCTTTAATCACTCTATCTATTAAAAAAAACAGCGCACTCCGGGAGTGCAGGCAGAAGTGAAAACTGTATATCTGTGTAAAATCTCATCTGTCGCGAGAACATACGCAAAAAGAGTTTTATATGAAAAAAAAAAAATAAAGATAAATAGTCGTCCGACATTTGTCATTTGTCATCCGTCAACGTCTTAATACACTCACAGCCAAATTAAAAAACTGTATATCTGTGTAAAATCTCATCTGTCGCGAGAACATACGCAAAAAGAGTTTTATATGAAAAACAAAAAAAAAAGATAAATAGTCGTCCGACATTTGTCATTTGTCATCCGTCAACGTCTTAATACACTCACAGCCAAATTAAAAAACTGTATATCTGTGTAAAATCTCATCTGTCACGAGAAAATCTGTCGTCTGTCGCGAGAACGGCTGAAAATGCTCACCTACAAAAGTGCCCACGTCCGACATTTGTCGTCCAACAAATAGTCGTCCGACATTTGTCGTCCGTCAATAGTCGTCCGACAAATAGTCGTCCGACATTTGTCGTCCGTTGCGTAGTTTTACATAGGGAAGGCGAAAATGATTTTATTTTATACTATGTAGTGATTAAGTACTTGATACTTGTACAGTATGGGTCATAAGTAGATGATCAGTTTGTTACAATAATACTAGCAACAAGTATTGGAGTTATGACCTTCTTCTAATAGACGTTACACACAAACATAAACACTTGAATTAAAAGTACTCAGTGTGATTCTTATTTGTCAACATGTTAGCTATGTGTTTAGTTGTGTGAGTGGTATAAGCCGCCACCCGCTACACCAACCGACGTGGGTTCGATCCACAGGTTACGTTGTTATAATGTTCAAATAGTGCTGCAGAGGATTGTAAACGTTACAGTGGGCAGAGACTTTTGACCGTGGATTGTACCTGTTATGTAAAACGCTATCAGCTTGTGATGATAGTGAAGCGGTCAATCGAGGACTGCTCAACCGATTGAGATGATTATTTTTTTTTTCCAGGCTGATAGTATAGAGGGTGATTTCGACGGTCGTGGAGCAGTCGGCTTCCGAACGATCTCATTAGCGCCACATCAACAGAAATGCATTGATGTCACTCTACTTACTGATTTCGAGGTTTGTTCACCAATTTTTCTTGAGAAAATAGAGCTAAAAGAAAAATGTGTTCCATGTCTAGATAGATGGTAACACCAGCTAAGTACAGGATAAAAAACTGAATAAAGGCCTATCCGCATAGCACAGTGCCGGCATAGTGCCGTACCGTGATTTTCCATCAGTGTCAGTGAAAAATGATATTGTTTCATACATTTTGTAATAGACTATCCGTACTGGGCCTATATTCACTAAGGTTAAAGTCGTTGGGCGCGCGTGATTAGGGGCGGAGTGGGGGCAGTTTTTGTATGGAAATCTAGTCTTAATCACGCGCGCCCGACGACTTGAACCTTAGCGAATAAAGGCACTGGTCAGTGACAGTGATGTTTAGTGCTGTCAGTGCTGGTCCGACGTTGATCCGACGCTCGCCGTGATCCGGCGTGAATTTGTAGCGCTCGGACCGTATTTTGCCTCACACGGTCGCAGTGTTTCAAGATGGCCGACGAAAAGTTAATTGAATTAGTCCGTGTGTTGCCCGTATTTATCACTTTTTTTTTGACGATCGACCCCTAGGTACATTCATTTTCCTTATAACCGCAGTCAAAAATCTCGGAAATTTTGCGGTTGTTTTCTTTGCTCGCCCATTCTCGTTTTTTTACATAATATAATTTAAAAAACCGGCCAAGTGCGAGTTGAACTCGCGCACGAAAGTTATGGTATAGAGTATTAAAAATCACTGTGCCGTGTCGGTACTGGCACTGACATGTACGAATAGCACATCACGGCACGGTACGGTACGGAACTGTCGTCACTGTGCCGTAACTGAGCTGTGCGGATAGGCCTCTAGTCTTCAATTTATTTTGGACTTGTCTCTTTTTCAGATAAAATACCTAAATGACTACCACGCCCGAGTTTTGTCGACAATCGGCCCAATTCTGCAAGATCGAGGGTACGATGATGTTTACCAGTGGTTAGAACAAGAATGCGCGCCGATCCTGAGAAGTTCTGCCGTTTTGGTGATGGCAACACCTATAATGACTGTTATTAGTATTGTTACTGTGTTAATTAAGTGAAAGATACATTTTGTACAATCAATTTGTTGTTATAAAACGTTTTAAAGTCAATTTGTTAATTTTTTACCTTCCACAACATTCGAAAATTCCCCCTTAAATTTTTACATTTTGGACAATTGCAACTCTTTCTCTTCCTATTCCTGTTATCTGGCAACACCATTATTAAATTCGACATTAATTTGACTACATCGATTGTTCATGTCACCAAAAAATAATCGACTAAAATGGAAATGTCACTTGTCAAATATAGCACCTCCCTTATCCGCCATTATCGATTTTTCATCACCATTCTTTCGAACGTGAATTTTTAAGTGAAATTCTTGTATATTACAAAATGCTGGCCATCAGGTCTCTCCTCAGGGCCAACCCTCAAGTCCTGAAAAATGTTGTTCAGCAGAGAAACATGAGCGGGATCGCCGTTCCAGCTAGGACCAGAGTTTCCACTGGTGTAAGTTTTCCGAACTATTTCTTGTAATTTTCTGTTCTACATCAAGTTTTTAGCAATTTTACAGGTGTTTATTAGCTATTTCTGAGGTCTAAAAAGTTTAAAATTACACATTTTCACGAATTTGGTAAAAAAAAATCGAAATGAAAGTTACGTAATTTCATTTTATGAGGTTATCTTTGCTATCAGTAGATATAATTTGAACATCTAAGGCTTACTGCATACATGTAATGTATTATTGAATCTTCGGTGTATTAGGTTGCGGGTTCGATTGCCACCACACCACAAAGGTATCCTACTTATATTATAAATGTGAAAGTTTGTGTGTATGTTTGTTACTCCTTCACGCAAAAACTACTGGACCGATTGCGATGAAACTCGGTATCTAGATAGCTGGAGACTTGGATTAACACATTGTACTGGATCATTCCATTATTAACTTCCTTATCTAATTTGGAGATAGATTGATCTGTGTGAAATAAAATATTGACATTGCTCTTACGGTGAAGGAAAACATTGTGATGAAACCTGCGGCTTAGTTGGCTCCAAAGTATTGACAAGTTCTTTCCTCTCATAGTCGACTAAGCTGAGAGGGTAGTAAGTGCTGGGCAAGCTTACTCCATCCTCACGCAAAAAGGACTCAATTAAAAAGGGTCTAATTGCGGAAAACAGCCCGTATATACAAGTAGGTCAGTGTTTGACCACTATCGCACTCAATGGTAAGTGAAAATGTGGTCTAAGATTTAACACTCACGACTTGAAGACCTCCAAATATGCCGAGTGTGAGTGAAGGTAGAAAGACTGCATTAGAATAAGAACTTTTCCACCCTGTCCTCCTTTTGTGGCTGCACCCGCCTATGTATCAGAGATGAACAATACTGCTTCACAAAACGACCTAGGCCTGTAAATGGTAACAAGCTTCTCTTAAGAGATTCCTCTTTTAGCACCACACAGGGGCTCATGTGTGAGATATCTAGGGTTAAATCCCATGAATGCAAGCAATATGAACCCCAAAAACGACTTTACAAATAGATATATAACTAAGAAAAGTCCCGATCCCGTGGGAATATCGGGATAAAAAGTAGCCTATGTGTTAATCCAGGTCTCCAACTATCTAGATACCGAGTTTCATCGCAATCGGTCCCGTAGTTTTTGTGTGAAGGAGTAACAAACATACATACACACACACACAAACTTGCACATTTATAATATTAGTAGGATAGGATATGTACAACACAGAAAGAAACAGAACATGATAAACACAAAGTAAAGTAATACCTAGAAAGTATTGCACAAATGGACGGCCTTATCGTTGAAAGCGATTTCTTTCAGGCAACCTTTATTTTACTTTATACCCATAATGTTTAAGGCTGATCCGCACATAACAGAGCCGGCACAGTTCCGACACATGCCATACTGTAACATTCAGTAACATATCCATCAGTGTCAGTGAAAAATGATATTGTTGCATACTTTTTGTACTAGGCTATTCGTACTCGTCAGTGACAGTGACTTTCAGTGATGTCAGTTATGTCACTGTCACTGACGAGTATGGACGTCCTGTGTTGTGTCTGTTAGTTTTAGATGATCCAGCTGCATAAATCATCGATCATTCTTGTTGTTACCGGCCAATCTCCTTCATTAATTTCTTTAGTCACTGGACATTGGCTGAATTGCAAAGCAATGTGGACAGAATAGCCATTAATCAAGAATTGAATTGAATAGCCTATTGTTGCATACTTTTTATACTAGGCTATCCATACTCGTCAGTGACAGTGACTTTCAGTGATGTCAGTTATGTCACTGTCATGAGTACAGATAGCTTATTACAAAAAGTATGCAACAATATAATTTATCACTGGCACTGATGAATATTATTATGTTACTGAACGGCACGTGTCGACACTGTGCCGGCAATGTTGTGTACAGATTGGTCTTTATAATTAAACCTCTTTGTTTCCAGGAAATGATTGTCCTCGGCGGTCTTATGGTGGTCGGATGGAGTGCAGTGCCCGTGTGGGTCCTTGTCAACATCAAACACTACCGCGACAAGGATTAAATGTGTTGTCTATATTACAACATCATGTAGATTGTTATTAAGTAAAGCGTTAATTTAATTACATTGCGTTTGTTTCATTTTAAATGACCTGTGAAAACCTGGGTATCCAGAGAGCAGGGACCATCCTATACATGCCTTAATTATATCTAAACATCCAACGTAGGGTGTCCTGTAATGAATGGTTATACGGGCACCTTCGGACACAGGACACTATGCCTCAGTAGAAAAATAAAAATAGGTAAAAACACTTTTTAAGTTAAACGGTTTTATGATAAACATACATTGCAATGTTTAAGATAAATGTACTAAAAACCAAAAAATAATAAAATAGATACAGTCGTGGGAATTATAAACATATGCATAGACTAGACTAAAATAAAACCGTGGGGCACGTCAATTGTCTACAAATTATCGACTTAATGTGCGATAGAAGAATCGTTTAATTCGTCGTTAGGTCGTCAACCGACAACGATGGACGTGTGATAAGTAGGGCTAGAATGTGGAAACAAGCTAGCAAGCTCGATTATAAGCGAGTTTTAGGGTTTCATAGTGTTGAGCGAGTAGTACTTTTATCATATGTTTTGTCGATTAAAGACAAACTACGAGCAGTGAAACGATTTCTCGCCAGCCAGCAGTGTGAATGTCCAACGATAAACTAGTTGAAACATCTCTTTTATTTACATGGAGTGTATAACTATTGGAATTTCCATGAGCAAGAAAATAGTAAGTAATTTCCTCATCGTCTGCGGGCCAACTGCCTAACGACGAATTAAACGATTCTTCTATCGCACATTAAGTCGATAATTTGTAGACAATTGACGTGCCCCACGGTTTTATTTTAGTCTAGTCTATGCATATGTTTATAATTCCCACGACTGTATCTATTTTATTATTTTTTGGTTTTTAGTACATTTATCTTAAACATTGCAATGTATGTTTATCATAAAACCGTTTAACTTAAAAAGTGTTTTTACCTATTTTTATTTTCTAGTTTTTAGTTTTTATTTCGCATTCTGTTTAATTCATTTAGTGCTTCATTATTGCAAGGTTTCTTGCCCGTTAGTTTATTGCAGTCCAACTCCTCTATACGTAGTCCCTGCAAAGATCTTACTCTACTAAGAGCCACGTAGGCTTGACCTTCTTCAAACAGTTTCGCACCTAAGTATACGACTGCGTGATCCACAGTGCTGCCCTGCATTTTATGTATTGTAGAAGCCCATGATAGTATTAAAGGCAACATTCTTCTTTCAGCCGTCCCGTAATTGTACTTAGCTGGAAACTGTATGGCTTTCGGGTGTATAAGATGTACTCCGTCTCTTGCGAAATCAATTCGGATGGAAGGTACATCTGTTGCATACATCTGTGTTCGACGAAATTGAGGCCAAACGATTTCGTTGATGTAGCCTATAGCGCCATTTACTAGTCCTTTTGAAACGTCAATATTGGACCGTAGCATGACTTTTGCCCCCACAAATATTTCCAGTTCCGTTGGTAAACCCCCAGTTTTGTTGATATCAGCTGGTATTATAGTAGCTATATCCACATTGTCTGCATTTCGTGTGGCGTGTACTAGCTGATCCTGCGCTTTTATTTTGTAAATGCGAGCACCATTATTTCTGTACAAATTAAATACAGCAGAGTTGTGGTCGTTAACTTGTTGATTTGTGGGGTATACCCTTAACGCTTTGTCTATTGCAAACTCATCACTCGTGTCTTGAAGAAGTCTTCCCATTAAAATACTAAAATGTTGGGTTGTTAGCTCACCGACTCTCAAAGCATTCAAAATATCAATAAAAGTCTGGTCACCTTGCTGACGCATATTTTCAGTTAATTCACACAGCGTGAATAAACGCCAGAGATGTGTAGCTGGTTGGAGATGTTCTGGCTGTTTGAAAACAGGTGTTCCTGATCGTTTTATAGGAGGCAGTTGTAAAAGATCACCGAAAAGTAATACGTTTACTCCTCCAAAAAACTCATTTTCACAGTTCTTAATTTGCCTGAATCGAGCGTCCATCATGCATAACCATCTTAGATTTCAATTTTGCATAGTAAATTGTATTCTACTTGTTGAGACCTTTCATTTGATACCCATGTTGATGGGATTGATAAAACCTAAGTTATCCGCCATTTTGTAGAGGCCGCCATCTTGGATTTTAATTTTATCTAGTACATTGTATTCTACTGGTTGAGCACTTTCATTTGATACCAATATTGATGGGATTGATAAAACCTACGTTATCCGCCATTTTGTAGCGGCCGCCATCTTGAATTTCAATTTTTTATAGTATATTGTATTCTGCTTGTTGAGCCCTTTCATTTGATACCCATATTGATGGGATTAATAAAACCTAAATTATCCGCCATTTTGTAGCGGCGGCCATCTTGAATTTATAATGATAATGAATAAACATAATTGTATTGTCACCAAAATCCAAAGTGTATACAAAATTTCAGATTAATCGGTTGACAGGAAGAGGGTGAAATTTGAATTACTAAATTTGACCCAAGAATAAATAAAACAAACGGGGTGAGCTAAATAAAACCGTTTAAAAACCGTTTAATAATAAAAGTTATGCTCTATGAAAGTCTCTCGGTTACGGTAAAGACCTCTCTCTCTCTAACATTCTTCCATTGATAATGATCTGTAGCCTGTAGTTATTGCACTCCAGTCATTCTTAGAGGAGTTAAGTTCATCCTCGTCGTATTTTTATGGGGGACCAGTCTGTTATTTTGGCCTGAGTATGAGAGGATGAGTAATGAAAAATAATATTATCACTTGATACTGGCCTATGCACTAGCCGTGCGAAGCAGACGAAAATAAAAAATATAGGAACGTTTTACATTTTGTTGTTTGTCAATGTAAAATATATACTTACTGTCAAAGTCATTACCTTGTTTTTTTAATTTATTACATACTTTCTGTCTACGCATACTTTGCTTGTTGTCTCCTTAGGTTTAGTCCAAAATTATTCTGCACAAGGAATCTAAAGTAACTGCCAAAACATCATACCGTCCACCAGAGAAATGCTAGGTAAGAACTCAAATTCTATACTATGCCGTCCACTCCATTGTTAGTTTTTCCACGACTCACTTGACATTGGCAGAATAGAGTCCTATTGTCAAAACTCAGCTTTAAAAAAAAGTTGATGTTTGTTATGGGCCTAGACACACGTCCCGATTTGGTCGGGTCCTCAGAAAAAAGAAAGATATTCTTATCTGAGGTCGGGTCCGACATCAGTGTTGCCACATTTCAATTCGACAATTCTGTATCGATAACGTGTGTATAAGCCAAATCGGGACGTGTGTAAAAGCCCTTAGCCTAGCTCCATGGTATAAGCACAGAACAAAAAATATATAAGTTATTTACTCATGTGGTATAATTATGCTATGCTTTAAGCACACAATAAGCTTTGAGGGAGTCGGTGAGATTATAAATGTACTTGACATTGGCAGAATTGCGCCTTTATTTATGTCAGCAATCAGCCACAAAAAAGTTGATGTTATTTTTTGCTTTTCTGTATCGTAAATGCTTCGCGTAAATGTGATTGTGATTGTCTCTCACGTGCAGTAGTGTTTCGTATTATGGATATTAGTAATATTGGCCGAAATTGTACATCGTGTCAGCGGAATGCTCTGAAGAAAATTTTAATTGAAAGATGCTTTGCTTTGCGTACCTACCTACTTAGTTATTTCATTCAAGCAAAAGACTTGAATGAAGTTGTAATAGAACAGTGAGTGCAGTGTAATCAGTAAATAACACGGTAGTACCGAGACAATGGACGCGCCTCCAGCCGCTGTGTGCCGAGTGTGTCTCGCTGGCGATCGTAACACGTACAGCATCGCGAACACGGCGCTAGAACAGGCGTTCGTTGTAGTAACCGGCGTCATGGTAAGCCTGTTTATGTGTAGCATGTGTGTTGTGTGTAGTGGGGGCTGTGTGTGACAGTGTGTGTTGTATGGTTGCAGCTGCAGCGAGCTGGCCGGCCGACTGCGTTGTGCTGCGTCTGTGTGTCGCAACTGCGCCGATGTCGTAGGTTTATTCAAACTGCGAGAGAATCCAACGACGCCCTGGACCGGTGGTACCAGAACCACACCCACACAGACGTGAGCACCTATATCATATGATATGAGCACTTTACTAGCAAATAGACACTAGTCTTTATCTTTCTTATTATTATTCACGTTATGGTTCCAAGCTTACGGCGAGGCCGCTGTTCTCCCTCACCAAGATCTCACCTGAGGTTTTAGACATCTGGGAGCCGCAAGTCAAACAGGAGCCGACAGAAACAGGTAAAGAGACAGTCATGTCCAAAGTTAATGTATCAGTTCATTTTTACTAAGACGGGGTGGGTTTCTAAGTAGGTCACCTGAAGTGGTTAAATTAAACAAAAAGCCACTGGGTGGTTTTGGGTTTTAGCTGTTTTGGATAGGGTTGTTTTACCTTTACATACAGACATCCTAACTGAGTTATTAAGACGTTTCTATGTGATCCCATACAAACTGTATGATTAAACTTTTTGACGTGATAACGTTTTATAAATCGGTGAACACCTGCCAGTTCAAAAAAGTGTGACGTCATGCATCGTTACTGAAACGCCTCATAAAAAAAAAAAAAAAAAATATAAATATTTCAGGACATATTACACATCGCCATCCAGCCCCAAGCTAAGCAACTTAATGCTTGTGTTATGGGTGCCAGATAACGGATAAACTACTTATATACTTTTTTTTTTTTTTGTAAATATATACATATTATACATATAGGAAACACCCAGAACCAGAAACAAGAATTTATGGTCAGCATAAATACTTGTTCCCGGCGGGAATCGAACCCGCAACCTTCTGCGTCATGCCTCATGTTATTGACAAGGTAACTATAGCAACGTTTTATCGTTGCCATGGTTACCATCAATGTTTTCTTATGACGTTATCACGTAAAATTATCGTCCGGAAACAGACTTTACAGACAACCATTTTTTTATGGGATCGGATATCAGTTAAAGAACACTGTAAACATACGGCCTGCGAATCATAATGATGCAACCCGCAAAAATCTAAATTACAAAAAATTGAAACATATTTTAAAATTTCCGTTTCCCTGGCACTTGCAGACCTTGCAGTGACCAATCTGCAAGGCACCCTTGACTTTCAGTATTCGAAAGCTAGCTATCCTTTTTCGTAGTTCGTATTTATGTGAACAAATGTTTTCTAGTATGAAAATAAATAAGAGGAAATATCACTCAAGAGTAATGAAATAGTCTTGATATGTAGTCTATTCTTAAAATAAATACTGCGAATTTGACACCAGACATAAATGATATTATGAAAATCAAAAGAAGTCAAGTTTCCGAATCCTACAGATAAATTTACTTCCCCTTTTTAAAAATTTTGCAGAACTTACCTACAGTTAGAAAAAACTTATTACTGTTATGCTACCCACCTATTGAAAATGTGCCTAATAAATGTACCTACCTCACCAAGTTAACTTAATAAAAATGTATGTGTTATATTATGTCTGGCCCGTTAGCACATCTGCAATTTTCGAAATGGCCCTATGGAAAATCCAGTTTGACACCCCTGGTCTATTCAATTTAATCAACTTATGTAAAATGAATACCTCTTCTCAAAAACCCTACACAAATTGACAAAACTAATAAAACAACATATATGTGAAATATTGCAGCTTAGAGTGCCATATTGTAGTAGTAGTAGTTTAACTACTTTAAAGTTGAAATTAGGCATCCCGATTAAGGTTTAATTTGGACAAGTCACTAAACCCCTGGCAATCGGGACATCTGGGACCACTATCAGTGATGCAGCACAATTACATTACTGAACTAACATATTTATATATGTTTCAGAGGATACAGATCAATATGATGCAGGAACTTTTATCACGGATGAAATAAAGCATGAAGTTGTAAGTGATCCCACACATGTTTCACGGACAACTGAAGACAGTACACAGATATCAGATGATGATTCAGAAAACACACAGGTGTCAGTCAATGAAGATAAGACACAGGTGCTAAATAATGAAGGAAGTGAGCACACAGGGTCTTGTGGTTTTAAAAGAAACATTTCAAAGATTTCAGACAATATTGAATGGGTGAATGTACAAGATTATTTTGATGCTGATGATGACAAGACGCATGTGTTGAATGATGTTGAACTTGATATTCAGGAGGTGGTAGATGATGTGCGAAGTGAAATCGCTCCTGGGACATCGAATGTTGGAAGGAAACATACTCGAAGTTTTAGATCCAGGAACCGAATCAAGTTGGATCAAGATACGACTGGTGAGTATTATATGTAGTCATTTATATTGTCAAAGTTTATTAAAATGAGGTATAAAGTTCCTGCATAATTTCATTTTTATTATTCAGTGATATTTTTCAGTCGACATTCCTGCTATAAGGTATTATTAGTGTGTGAGAGGGTGAGTCCAAAGCAGAATATCGATTAATTTCGTTGCTCCATAACTTTCGTCGAAATTAAATTAGTGAAAACTACTAGTAGAAGAAAATTAATTACAAGAAAACTACTGTAGGTGCATAATATATTTATCAAATGGTGTTAATAAACCTAAATGTTTTTGCGCTGAAACTAACATATCTATTTATTTATGTTTTAGAAGATGCAGATCAAAATGATGCAGGAACTTTTATCACGGATGAAACAAAGCATGAAGTTCTTAGTGATCCCACAAATGTTTCACAGACAACTGAAAAGAGTACACACATATCAGATGATGATTCAGAAAACACACAGGTGTCAGTCGATGAAGATAAGACACAGGTCCTAAATAATGAAGGAAGTGAGCACACAGGGCCTTGTGGTTTTAAAAGAAAGATTTCAAAGATTTCAGACAATATTGAATGGGTGAATGTACAAGATTATTTTGATGCTGATGATGACGACACGAATGTGTCGAATGATGTTGAACTTGATAGTCAGGAGGTGGTAGATGATGTGCGAAGTGAAATCGCTCCTGGGACATCGAATGTTGGAAGGAAACGCATGTCGTTAGATCAGGATATTCCTACAAGAAGTCTTAGATCCGGGAAACGAATCAAGCTGGATCAAGATACGATTGGTGAGTATTTTTTGTACTCATTTATATTGTTAAAGTTGATCAAAATGAGATATACAGTTCTTGCATAATATCATTCCAATACACAGTTCACTGTAATATTTTCCAGTCGACATTCCTTCAAAAAGGTATAAGAGTGTGAGAGGGTGGGTCCAAAGCAGAAATTGATATTGATTGAAATTGTTTCTATTTTGTCTGGCATGAAGACAGAACAGTAAAAATAAAATTTAGAAATCACAGCTCCCGAAAAAATAGTTCTCCCTCTTGGTCCCATTAATAGGACTAAATCGTGGGACCACGAGAAAACAGCGGTAGTTTTCTCGTAATTCATTTTCTTTTACAAGTATATTCCGCCCATGGACAACCTACACATTGGCTAACTGATCGAACTAAGATACCAGACCTACTTGGTTTTTCATCATCATCATCATATCAGCCACAGGACGTCCACTGCTGAACATAGGCCTCCCCCAGAGACTACTCACTTGATTTTTATATAACAAAAAATATTAACCATAATTATATGAATATTAAGGCTTGTGTTGATTCATCCTCAGATCATACACCAGTAGCATTAACTATGTACAAGTCAGTGGTCATGCAAGAGCCCCCTACCAAAATTTACAACAATAAGCCAAACTGGGAACAGTACAAAGAGTACATCATAGATAATCTAAACCTAAACGTAAGACTTAAAACGCCAGATGACATAGAAGTTTGTATAAAGGAATCCAACAGGATAATACACTCCGCTGGCCTACCTGAGCACACCTAAACTAAAAAACGTTCACACTAAACTGAAGAAATACACTAAACTAATAAGAAACAAAGTTATCGAGCGACGCAAAGTAAGAAAGGATTGGCAGGAATTTAGATACCCTGAAGATAAAAGAAAATTTAATAAA
Organism: Idaea aversata; assembly: GCA_907269075.1. NCBI lineage: Eukaryota > Metazoa > Arthropoda > Insecta > Lepidoptera > Geometridae > Idaea > Idaea aversata. The sequence continues at coordinate 3,382,922 of OU026083.1, forward strand.
GCGTCAGATGAGCTTAAGACAATGTTACGGGAATATGAAAATAAGTCCCTACAGAACACTTTGTCACACCTGACGGCACACAAAGATTCAAACTGCTCTCTATGGCGTGCATTGGCGTGCAACTAAGGAACTTAAGCGTCCCGAACAACATATACCACCTTTGAGGAAGGAAAACCGAGACTAGGCTAGATCAGACAAATAAAAGGCAACAATATTTGCAGAGTACCTCCAGGGCGTATTTAAACCTTTTCCTAGTAACAACCCAGAGAAAGATATAGAGGTAACAGAATACCTGGAATCCCCACTCCACTCCAACTCTGTCCACCTTTAAAGTCAGTAAGTCTCAAAGAACTCAGCGCTATGATAAATTCACTCAAATCTGTTAACCACCCGGATACGACCACATAGACTCCACACTACTTAAAAACATTCCCAGAAAAGGAGTTGTACATCTAACTCATATCTTTAATGCTTGTCTACGTCCTCGCATTACCCCTGCCAGTGGAAACTCGCACTAGTTGTGATTATCATTAAACCAGGCAAGCCAGCCCAAGAAGTTTCTTCTTACAGACCAATCAGTCTACTACCGGTCGTCAGTAAACTTTTCGGTCATCCTGAAAAGATTAAGTCCAAACCTGGATAGCATTCTCCCTGAACACCAATTCGACTTCAGACATGGACATGGTACAATCGAGCAAGTGCCCGACAGACATTGTTAGTCAAACAATGGAGCATAAGAGGTACTGCTCTGCTGTATTTTTAGATATTTAAGAGGCCTTTGATAAAGTTTGGCAGGCTGGCCTCCTGTTAAAAATCAAACAATCTTTACCACACTCTTTCTACCTAATACTGGAGAGCTACTTAAAGAAAAGATGCTTTGAATTTAAACATAGCGGAGAACTGTCGGATCTTTACGAAATACGATCAGGTGTGCCACAGGGTAGCTTCTTGGGACCTGTCCTGTACCTAATATTCACTCACGACATACCTATAAACGAAAACACCACAATGTCGACGTATGCCGACGACACGGCTATACTGGCAGTTGACACAAATCGCTTGATTGCTTCACAGAATCTGCAAAGCCACCTCACTGACCTGGAAATGTGGTTGATACAGTGGAGAATAAAGGCAAATTAAAGCAAATCCGCTCATGTCACTTTCACCCTTAGACAAGGAAATTGCCCTCCAGTGCTGCTAAATGGCGAACAAATACCACAAGAGGAGAGTGCAAAGTACCTCAGTATGCATTTGGACAGGAGACTGACCTGGAGAAAACATATCTGGAGCAAACGCTTGCAACTCGACACTAAACTTTTGAATTTGCACTGGTTTCTTGGGAAAAAATCCCAACTGTCAAACGAAAGCAAAATGACTGTGTACAAAGCAATACTGAAACCAGTCTGGACATACGGCATCGAACTTTGGGGAACAGCAAGTAACAGTAACATAGAAATCCTGGAAATATTCCAAACCAAAGCGATGAGACAAAATAGTAGATTATGCTTCAAGGGCATAAAGCAATGTCATATGTTGTGGGTGGCATATTGAACCCCGAGTGTAACGAGGGACACTCGGGTTTAAAGTTAACTCCTGAGCGAAGCGAGGGAGTTATTAAGAGTCCTGAGTGAAACGAGGGGGTTCAAGCCACCCAAGACGAAGACATGCTTTATCCCGAGGTGCATACTCTACTTTTCATACCGTCAGTCCAATTTTTTTTTAATTCTTGTGGTGGCCAGATCCCAACTTGAAAAAAATCCAGTTAAAAAAAATGGGGCAATTGCAATGAGATGGTAGCATGATGGTAAATATTTGGTAGGTATTATAGGCAAAACCTATTTGCTTAGACCTAATGTAACAATCAAAATAAAAAACATTAATCGTGGCCTGCTAGATTTTTGTAGACCAATCAAATGACTTATTATAAATAGATTGAGGCTTTGAAAACACCAGTAACAGCTATTATTGGATCTCCACAGAGCGAATAGTGTCCGAACGCTGCATCTCTGAACACAACTAACGCTGATCAATGCTTCTCACAGATGGTCCCGGGCTCGAGCGACGAAGACCGATCACCGCGAGACACCACACTTCTAACACCGATACAACCTCGACTCCTCGAGACCAACGGAACATGTTCTCATGCTCTCAATGTATTTATACAACTGCTAAAAAATCTAACTTGAAACAACATTCAATGACTCATACTGGAGCAAAGCCTTTTATGTGCGAAAAGTGTGATTATAAATGTAACCGAAAGGATTCCCTAAAACTGCATATAATGGCTCATACTGGAGCAAAGCCTTTTATGTGTGATAAGTGTGATTATAAATGTAACCGAAAGGGTTCCCTGAAACTGCATATAATGGCTCATATTGGAGTAAATCCTTTTGTGTGCGATAAGTGTGATTATAAATGTAAGCGCAAGGGTTACTTGAAACAGCATTTATTGACTCATACTGGAGCAAAGCCTTTAATGTGCGATAAGTGTGATTATAAATGTAAGCGCAAGGGTGACTTGAAACTGCATATAATGTCCCATACTGGAGCAAAGCCTTTTATGTGCGATAAGTGTGATTATAAATGTAACCGAAAGGATTCCCTAAAACTGCATATAATGGCTCATATTGGAGTAAATCCTTTTGTGTGCGATAAGTGTGATTATAAATGTAAGCGCAAGGGTTACTTGAAACAGCATTTATTGACTCATACTGGAGCAAAGCCTTTAATGTGCGATAAGTGTGATTATAAATGTAAGCGCAAGGGTGACTTGAAACTGCATATATTGACTCATACTGAAGAAAAGCCTTTTATGTGCGATAAATGTGATTATAAATGTAAGCGGAAAGGTTCCTTGAAACAGCATATAATGACTCATACTGGAGCAAAGCCTTTTAAGTGCGATAAGTGTGATTATAAATGTAAGCGGAAGGGTGACTTGAAACAGCATTTAATGACTCATACTGGAGCAAAGCCTTATATGTGCGATAAGTGTGATTATAAATGTAATAAAAAGGGTCACTTGAAACGGCATATAATGACTCATCCTGGAGCAAATCCTTTTATGTGCGATAAGTGTGATTATAAATGTAAGCGCAAGGGTGACTTAAAACGGCATATAATGATTCATTTCTTATAAAGAAAAGTTCAAGGTTGGTAACATAATCTACTAAGAAGTATGTATAAAGTTATTGTATAGATTGGTATTTATGTATGCATGTATATAGTATAAATGGTGTTATAGTATGTAACAGGGTTGTTGGTAGATATATAAGAAAGTGGTCGTGGACTGAGTATGGGAAGTTAGCACCGCACTTTTGGATTTTTCGAAATTTGACGATTGTGCTGAATTGTGCTAGGTTTGTGCTCCGTTGTGCCGTAAAAATAAAACCTTTATCGTAAAACAGCCAGAAAGTTAAAAAACCTGTAAAAAAAATTGAGAAGTTAGCACCGCACTTTTGAGTTTCCGCAATTTTGATTATTGTACAAAGTTGTGCTAGGTTGTGGCGTAAAAATAAAACTTTTAACTTCAAAATTGAAGCCACAATGCAAATTAAACCCAAAACCGAGAAGTGGCACCGCACTTTTGAATTTTCGCAATTTTGATTAATGTACAAAGTTGTGGTAGGTTTGTGCTCCCTTGTGCCGCAAAAATAAAATCTCTAACATCAAAACTGAAGCCAGAAAGTAAAAAACTGTTGAAAAATTTGAGAAGTTAGCACCGCACTTTTGTTTTTTTGGAATTTTGATTATTGTACAAAGTTGTGCTAGTTTTGTGCTAGGTTGTGCCGTAAAAATAAAACTTCTAACTTCAAAACTAAAACCATAATCGTCAAAAAACAAACATTTTAAAATTCCCTCAAAAATCGCAACAAAGTTTATAATGTTGTGTTTACCCTTATAAGTTCAGCTTTGGAATTTGCCATCGCGATTCAGGAAATTCCTCAGAACAATAACTAAAGCAATAGAAACCTTACTAAAATAGCAGCACATTTTATCAATTTGTACTATTTTGACTTACGGCATTGAAAAGGTGTTCGAAAGGGATGCCTAAACATTCGTACATTCGTTAATTAGAAGGTTGTCACTACTTTTCACTAGCTTTTCTTACTGCTAGTGATGTTGCTATGTCGATATCACATACAAGCTTTACTGTGACAAACTTTCAACCGATTTGGCATACCTATTAACATTCTTCATTATATTGTGTTAAGTGCAGTTTTTATAAAAACTCAAATTTAGAAATAGATTGAGGTGGTAACAGCTATTATTGGATCTCCACAGAGCGAATAGTGTCCGAACGCTGCATCTGTGAACACAACTAACGCTGATCAATGCTTCTCACAGATGGTCCCGGGCTCGAGCAACGGAGACCGATCACCGCGAGACACCACCCTTCTAACACCGATACAACCTCGACTCCTCGAGACCAACGGAACATGTTCTTATGCTCTCAATGTATTTATACAACTGTTAAAAAATCATCCTTTAAACAACATTCAATGACGCATACTGGAGCAAAGCCTTTTATGTGCGATAAGTGTGATTATAAATGTAACCGAAAGGCTTCCCTGAAACTGCATATAATGGCTCATATTGGAGTAAATCCTTTTATGTGCGATAAGTGTGATTATAAATGTAAGCGCAAGGGTGAATTGAAACAGCATTTATTGACTCATACTGGAGCAAAGCCTTTAATGTGCGATAAGTGTGATTATAAATGTAAGCGCAAGAGTGACTTGAAACTGCATATAATGTCCCATACTGGAGCAAAGCCTTTTATGTGCGATAAGTGTGATTATAAATGTAAGCAGAAGGGTCACTTGAAACTGCATATAATGACTCATACTGGAGTAAATCCTTTTATATGTGATAACTGTGATTATAAATGTAAGCAGAAGGGTTCATTGAAACAACATTTAATGACTCATACTGGAGCAAAGCCTTTTAAGTGCGGCAAGTGTGATTATAAATGTAAGAGGAAGGGTTCCTTGAAACTGCATATAATGACTCATACTAGACAATTGCCTTTTATGTGCAATAAGTGTGATTATTATTGTAAGCGAAAGGGTAATTTGAAACTGCATATAAGGACTCGTACTAGAGAAAAGCCTTTTATGTGCGATAAGTGTGATTATAAATGTAAGCTAAAAAGTAACTTAAAACGGCATATAATAATTACTCATACTGAAGCAAAGCCTTTTATGTGCGATAAGTGTGATTATAAATGTAAGCTAAAGAATCACTTGAAACTGCATATAATGACTCATACTGGAGAAAAGCCTTTTATGTGCGAAAAGTGTGATTATAAATGTAAGCGGAAGGGTGACTTGAAACTGCATATATTGATTCATACCGAAGCAAAGCCTTTTATGTGCGATAAGTGTGAATATAAATGTAAGCGGAAGGGTGACTTGAAACTGCATATATTGACTCATACTGGAGAAAAGCCTATTATCTGCGATAAGTGTGATTATAAGTGTAAGCTAAAGAGTAACATGAAACGGCATATAATAATTACTCATACTAAAGCAAAGCCTTTTAAGTGCGAAAAGTGTGATTATAAATGTAAGTGGAAGGGTGACATGAAACGGCATGTAATGACTCATACTAGAGCAAAGCCTTTTATGTGCGATAAGTGTGATTATAAATGTAAGCTAAAGAGTAACTTGAAACGGCATATAATAAGGACTCATACTGAAGCATAGCCTTTTAAGTGCGATAAGTGTGATTATAAATGTAAGCGGGAGAGTCACTTGAAACTGCATATTATTTTTATTCATAACCGAACCAGAGGCCTTTATGCGCATTAAGTGTGATTATAAATGTAAGCGGAAGGGTGACTTGAAACTGCATATATTGACTCATACTGGAAGAACCTATTATCTGCGATAAGTGTGATTATAAGTGTAAGTGGAAGGGTGACATGAAAGGGCATGTAATGACTCATACTCGAGCAATGCCTTTTATGTGCGATAAGTGTGATTATAAATATAAGCGGAAGGGTGACTTAAAACGACATTAAATGATTCATTACTAAATACTTTAGCGTGCTGGCGTAGTACTACTGTACCACAGAATATATACAAACAAGTACAGAATATCCACTTTACAAGCTAATTTAAATAAAAAGCGACTCTCGCTACAACGCAATAAAGTTCAAATTCAAGTCGCTCAGCGCTAATTACCCACCGCGATATTTACTTACAATATGCTCGCGTATCTCTTATACCGTTTCCGGGTTTTTTTTAAGATAATCAATCTGAATATTTAATTACTAATAATAATTATGTGCCTAGTTTTGTCTACAATTAACGTTTCAAATAAACCTTAATAAAGATGTACGAGTGTCGAGTATGTACTATGTACCCTGTTGTCTATAGTTAATGCAATTAAAATCTATACAGTTATTAATATTTAGTTTATCCATGATAGGTAGGTAGGTACTAAAAACCAATATGCGTCATAAATGCTACTTGTTCCCGGCTTTCGAAACTAAAACAAACTATTTCGCCATCTAGAGATTTTAAGGAATCCAGCGATACCTGTTTTAGGTATACACAGCTCGTGACCACCACTTTTGTAAAAATACATGAATTCAGAGGAAGAATCGCTCGACCCGTCAACCCAGACAAGAGTAAAGAGGCAAAAGGCATGAGTAAAGAATAGAACAAGAGACTAAGGTTGTTCGGAGCTGTCAAAATTGATACTTACTCATTTAAGGTTGGCACAGTTGGATTATATATTTTTTTTTGTACCAGTGTCATTAATTATGGGCGTTTATTTTGACGCTATGACAATGTAATCTGAATTTTGATGAATAATAAGTAAATGGATGATACACAATACCTATATCAGAATTTTTTATGGCTTTCCGGAAAGCTTTACTGTAACAGAACCGAACGTTAAATAGATACACGTTGCATATTCACAAGTAGTATATCATACATATAACCATACTATCCGTCGCGTCTAGTCACCATAACACAAGCCTAGTTGCTTAGTTGCTCTATTTTTTGAAGGGAAAACTTCTTTGAGCGCGGTACGCATAGTTTTAGATAAGATAAAATCTCTGAACTCGCGACACCGTTACGAGACGCAGCTACAGTGTGTGCATATATGCATGTACATATAGCAGACCGCGAAAATGTATCAAAGGATGTATATCGTCAAACTTTTTCATACAGAAGTGGACCGTAATTACCAGGGTTCGAGGATATATATCATGATATATATATCGGATATATATCCAGCGGTTTTTTGTGATATATATCAATACAAAAATTGTTTAAAAATGTTGATAAAAATAAGTCAATTTTCGCAGTTTTCTGCTGTATTTCTCCATCCTAAATGTAGATGGCGTTGGAGTAAAGTTAAAACATACTCCCTAATAGTAAGTTTAGGTATTAACGTTTAAAGTTTAGGTATTATAAGTATTAGTGTAGGTATTCAGAAAATTAATGAATTTGAATTTATAAGATTTTATCTTTTTGAGTTAATTTTACCTGCTGTAGTTTATGATTTTAATTGATTTTTCTGATTTATAAGAAGATTTTATGTTTTTGAGTTAAATTTTCTTTTATTTATTGTTTTTATTTTTAAATAATTTATTATGTTTATAAAACATAGGTATGCAAACAGTATACATAAATAATGCAATAAAATACCAATATGGATGTCATACAAAATGGATAAATATCATGTAAATATCACATTTTTTATATATATCGGATATATATAAAAAAAAACCGATATTTTGATATTTATTATAAATATCGGATATTTTCGAACCCTGGTAATTACTAGTATTTATGCTCAAAGTCAAGTGGAGAGAGTGCGGTTACCGGTCACCTCGCCATTTTAATATGGGTAACTTGTTACGGTCTACTTTTGTATGAAGAAGTTTCACGTTTGGATTTCAACATAAACTTTGCAAACGATAAAAATCTACCATTTATTGCGTTTTTTAATAGAGAATTTGATTTTACTATGTCCAATCATCGTAATGTTAGTACAACGAGACATAAAAGTACAATAAAATAAATAAAATAAAATAAATAATTATTGCAGGACATTCCACACATCGCCATCTAGCCCCTTGCTAAGTAACTAGACTTGTGTTATGGGTGATAAACAACGGATTTACTACTCATATACTTTTCTTTTGTAAATATATACTTGTAATACATAGGAACAACTAGACCACAGACAAATATCTAAGCATAAATACTTGTCTGAGGCGGGAATCGAACCCGCAACCCTGTGTTTGGCAGTCCGGCATGGTGACCATTGTGCCAACTGGGTCGGGAATTGATGCGGTATTCACAAGATATTTAAATAACTTCGAATCGTTTTTTTTTTCTATTATAGTGAAGTACCATAAACCTATGGTTTCTATTTTAGATTGTAATAATTTTAATGATAATGATGGATGATACAAGAGTTTTCTAATTGTTAACGATGATTCATAAAGGAATATAAATGTATTTTAAAGTTTCTAATAATTAATAAAATACAATTCATAAATAAAATGCAATTCATAACCCCAATAACCCTAGTATCTATCTAAAAAAATATTTAATTCGCCAAAATAAATTTTCACTTCTGTCGGCAGTCCCGGAGTGCAACCCGTTTTTTAACCGACTTCAAAAAAAGGAGGAGGTTCTCAATTCGGTTGTATGTATGTTTTTTTTTATGGATGTTCCTGCATATCTTCTTTGTTATTGTTAGGTACTGTTAGATCTTCGTGTAAGACTAGATAGCAAGTTAGCATTAGCAATCGATATCAATTTCTGCTTTGGACTCACCGTCTCACACTCTATACCTTTAAAGGTCATAGCCCACTTACACGACTCTGCTCCCACCCGGCAAAAATAATATACTTAATTCAAATATGGGCTTTAAATATATTTTACATTGGCATCATAAATTAGCAGACAGCTCGCTTTCAGCGAGCTTACCGCCGTCAGACTGCTCGGGAGTTAACGCCTTGCTGGCCGTACACTGTAGACGAGCGGTCGGCGCGGTGCCCGCGCGCTCACTGCTAGCAGTCGCCGCGCGCGCCGTTGCCGCTCAGTCGGTCAGTATCTACCAAGCGATACTGGCCGTCTGCTAGCTGTCGCCGCGTGGACTGCTGGGTGGCTGCTAGCTGTCGCCGCGTGGACTGCGAGCAGTCGTCTTAGTTTAGGGCAGTGTTGGGTGGGAGCGGTGTTGGAGCAGAGTCGTTTAAGTGTGCTATGACCTTTAGAAGGAATGTTGACTGGAAAATATTACTGTGAACTGTGTATTGAAACGAAATCACTTTATTTATACCTAAGAAATTTATATATAAGAATTTATATATTATTACTGGCTGTGTCCCGCGGTTTCACCCGCGTAAGTCCCGATCCCGTGGGAATATCGGGATAAAAAGTAGTCTATGTGTTAATCCAGGTTTTCAGCTATCTACATACCGAATTTCATCGCAATCGGTTCAGTAGTTTTTGCGTGAAGAAGTAACAAACATACATAGGTACACACACACGATAAACACAAACTTTTGCATTTATAATATTAGTAGGATGATAAATAGTGCGTGCAAGACCCTAAAAAGTGCTATAAATAAAATTATTGTGGGATGTCAATTCAAGGAGTATGGTCAAGGGTCAGATTTAGAAGACAGTCCGCTACTTAGAAGGTCTTCTAGGTTTTAGTTTTTATGATAATTTCAATTGAATTGAATTCATTTATTCATATCATACATCCTAATGTATGTAATTTACTGCTTTTGTATAAAATGTAAACATCATCACTACATAGTATAAAACAAAGTTGCTTTCTCTGTCCCTATATCCCTATGTATGCTTAAATCTTTAAAACTACGCAACGGATTTTGATGCGGTTTTTGAAGTGAAAACTTCTTATGGCGCGTTGGGCACTTTTGTGGGTGAGCATTTTCAACCGTTCTCGCGACAGGTTTTGACGTACACAAATTGAGAAACTTAGTTTCTAGAAAGACCGCTATTCGAATGTAGATGGCGCTGATTTAAATTTTTTACTGCCATCTTGCGAATAAAAAATAAACTATATTTGTTTAAGTGAGTGCTAATAGATGGCAGTAGCAGATCGTTTCAAGAAATATTCTATGAGAAATAACAAGTTTATTGTTTTCACTTCTGCCTGCACTCCCGGAGTGCGCTGTTTTTTTTAAATAGATAGAGTGATTCAAGAGGAACGTTTTAATATATAATACATGCATAATATAGCCGTGCGAAGCCGGGGCGGGTCGCTAGTTTTGAAATATAATGGAGTATTAATATATTTTGTTTTAGTTATGTGTAGGTTTTTATATTGTGTTTACTGCATTTATATAAAAACTCAAATTTCGGAATAGATTGAGGCTTTGAAAGCGAGTAACAGCTGTTACTGAAGCGTCACAGAGTGAATATTGTCCTAACGCTGCATCTCTGGACACAACTAAAGCTGATCAATGCTTCTCACAGATGGTCCCGGGCTCGAGCAACGAAGACCGATCACCGCGAGACACCACACTTCTAACACCGATACAACCTCGACTCCTCGAGACCAACGGAACATGTTCTCATGCTCTCAATGTATTTATACAACTGCTAAAAAATCTAACTTGAAACAACATTCAATGACTCATACTGGAGCAAAGCCTTTTATGTGCGATAAGTGTGATTATAAATGTAAGCTAAAAGGTAACTTGAAACGGCATATAATAATGACTCATACTGAAACAAAGCCTTTTAAGTGCGATAAGTGTGATTATAAATGTAAGTGGAAGGGTGCCATGAAACGGCATGTAATGACTCATACTGGAGCAAATTCTTTTAAGTGCGATAAGTGTAATTATAAATGTATGCCAAAGAGTCACTTAAAACTGCATATAATGACTCATACTGGAGCAAAGCCTTTTATGTGCGATAAGTGTGATTATAAATGTAAGCTAAAGGGTCACTTGAACCGGCATTTGATGACTCATACTGGAGCAAATCCTTTTATGTGTGATAAGTGTGATTATAAATGTAAGCGGAAGGGTGACTTGAAACTGCATATATTGACTCATACTGAAGCAAAGCCTTTTATGTGCGATAAATGTGATTATAAATGTAAGCGGAAAGGTTCCTTGAAACAGCATATAATGACTCATACTGGAGGGAAGCCTTTTATGTGCGATAAGTGTGATTATAAATGTAAACGGAAGGGTGACTTGAAACTGCATATATTGACTCATACTGAAGCAAAGCCTTTTATGTGCGATAAATGTGATTATAAATGTAAGCGGAAAGGTTCCTTGAAACAGCATATAATGACTCATACTGGAGGGAAGCCTTTTATGTGCGATAAGTGTGATTATAAATGTAAACGGAAGGGTTCCTTGAAACAGCATAATATAATGACTCATACTGGAGCAAATCCTTTTATGTGCAATTGGTGTGATTATAAATGTAAGCGGAAGGGTTCCCTGAAACTGCATATATTGACTCATACTGGAGCAAAGCCTTTTGTGTGCGATAATTGTGATTATAAATGTAAGCGGAAGGGTGACTTAAAACAGCATTTAATTACTCATACTGGAGCAAAATCTTTAAGTGCGACAAGTAAATAATTGTCCCCTATAAATGATATAGGTAAGTTAAATATTGTGATAATGAGTTCTGTATTTGTAATGTTCTGCCTGTACAGTGTACAGAGAAAGGTGAATCAATTCTTAATGATTGAAAATTATCTCGAAAATAAAGATAATCGTATGAAGCATAATAGGAATACAAAAAGAGTTAAGTAGATATCAACATTTAAAATCAATATTATTAAGAGCCTACACTGTCCCACTGCAGGGCAAAGGCCTCTCTACCTTTCTTCCATTGATCACGATCGGTCGCCATTGCACACCAATCATTCCTATAGGAGTCAAAATCATCTCGCCATCATCGTCGCCTCGGTCTGCCGCGTGGTCGTATCCCTATGGGGGACCATTCTGTTGTTATTTTAGGCCAACGTTAAAATCAATATACACAAGTAATTTTTAACCGACTTCAAAAAAGGAGGAGGTTCTCAATTCGTCTGTATGTTTTTTTTTTTTTTTTTTTTTTTTGTGTGTATGTTACGCGATCATTTGAAGACGGCTCAACCGATTGAGATGATTCTTTTTGTGTTCGAAAAGTGATACCTCAGGGGTGGTCCCATAAAAATTTGGTGAGGATCTGATGAGAATCTTCGGAGTGATGAACAGAATTGTACCTCGAGAGTGCAACAAATTGCTCAGTTTTCGATTTCCACCAGTAGATTTGGCCCATAAACGAATAGTTACCGATAAATGGAATATCTGAAACCACCTTCTCATCAGAAAACTCTTCAATCAGTTACGATTACAGGTTACAATTTGAAGATTTTAGTCGAATTTAGTCGCCGGACTGGGTTTGAATGAATGTTAATAGAGAACCCTATCTTAAATGAAGTTCTGATGAGGATCTTCGAAGTGATGAACAGAATTGCACCTCGAGAGTGCAGCAAATTGCTCATTTTTCGACTTCCATCAGTAGAATTGGCCCATAAACGAATAGTTACCGATAAATGGAATATCTGAAACCACCTTCTCATCAGAAAACTCTTCAATCGGTTACGATTACAGGTTACAATTTGAAGAATTTAGTCGAATTTAGTCGCGGGACTGGGTTTGAATTAATGTTAATAGAGAACCCTATCTTAAATGAAGTTCTGATGAGGATCTTCGAAGTGATGAACAGAATTGCACCTCGAGAGTGCAGCAAATTGCTCATTTTTCGATTTCCACCAGTAGAATTGGCCCATAAACTAATAGTTACCGATAAATGGAATATCTGAAACCACCTTCTCATCAGAAAACTCTTCAATCGGTTACGATTATAGGTTACAATTTGAATAAAATATTCGCTTTTGCCTCGCCGGACTGGGTTTGAATGAATTTTGATAGAAAACCCTATCCTAAATGAAGATCTGATGAGGATCTTCGGAGTGATGAACAGATCTGCACAGCGAGATTCAACAAATTTCTCAGGTTTCCATTTCCACTAATAGAAGTGGCCCATACACAAAAAGGATGAATGGGGCATCCGAAAACACCTTATTACCAAACTCTTCAATGGGTTACGATTAGGTACAGGTTGCAATTTGAAGAAACAGTCGCTTTCGCCTCATGGAGTAGAATTTTCAGTGACAGTGGCACTAAAAATGGTTAAATAAAAAATAAATAAAAATTTAAAAAACCGACTTCAAAAAAACCTGAAAAGAAAAACTAACAAAACCTGAAAAAAAAACCAAAAAGTGAAAAATAATCCATTTCGGGTCACTAAGACAGCAGATAACTTAAACATAAGTACTTACTTGGAAGTCGGACTGGGTGACACCATGTTTTCTTTATACCTCTCAACATTCAATCTAACCCAGTCAGACTTCCAAGTAAGTACTTATGTTTAAGTTATCTGCTGTCTTAGTGACCCGAAATGGATTATTTTTCACTTTTTGGTTTTTTTTTCAGGTTTTGTTAGTTTTTCTTTTCAGGTTTTTTTGAAGTCGGTTTTTAAATTTTTATTTATTTTTTATTATGGTAAACGAACGCCAGAATATACAGGGTTATTAATAACTATATAGCAAGCCGTTGAGGGCTACTTTTGTGCCCCCTAACAAACAACTTTTGTTCTACGACTTTTAGAAATTCGAAAAAAAAAAGAAAATTTCGAAAATTTTGAGATTATGTAAATTCGAACAACAGCTGATTTTTTAAAACAAAGGTCATTCAGACTATGAACCGTAGATTAAACTTAAAAAATAGTAAGTTTTTAAGGTTAATGACCTCACCGTGTATGGAACAGCTGATTTTTAGGTAAACTTAACCTCAAAATGATCAAAAAAAATGTTTGAATTTCCAAAAATGGTTCTATAATGATATTGAATAAATCAGTTATAACTTGGAAGTCAAGTGTTTCACTTCAACCTCGAAGAAAATAGACGTTTGTGTGTTACTTGTGACCGCTCTGTTTTCTACTAGCTAAACTGGGATCGTTTAGCTAAGCTAGCTAAGTTTACGTTATGTTACAATAAGTGACTGCTATCCTATAATTACTTAACTTACTACTACACTACCCCTATACTCCCCCTACACTATCCCTACCCCTGAACTACCCCTATACTAACTAACATCAAGATCCATAACTGTGATAAATCTCGTAGTTGTGCTTGCCCTACATTAGATAAAGTCATGACTACCAAATACCTTGGAGGCATGATAGATCACAGGTTGTCCTGGCATAGGTAACCATATTGACGTTTTATCACAGTTGCTCATAAAGTGGATCTTATTAAACCTTTTTTATCACAGTTGCTCATAAAGTGGATCTTATTAAACCGCTTTTAGGCTCATAATGCAACGTATTATACACGCGTGCGATAAAAAAAAATCCAACTAGTGCTAAAATAATACGCTATCCCGATATGTCAAATACGTATCTCACTGCTAATGACTTATTAGGTACTTAGATGAAACATTCTTAATTTATCATAGGCATATCATAGGTTATACTGTTTTGATGTAGGTATAGAAAAAAGGTATAATCAAAGAGTTTTTAAGCCTTGCTGGCTTAAAACTCTTTGTTGGTACCCTTTTTCTTCTTTTCAAAAGGTTGTCTCTAGAGTCTGATAACAAACGATAATTGTCCGTGATAACGTCTTTGAAAATAATTAAAAATTGAGTTTTGTTTTTAATTTGTTTTTTCTTTAGGTACTTACATAAATATATTTTTTCCTTACCATTATATTGTTTTAATTATTTTAATTATATTGTTCAAAGTCTTTTGCCTAGCCTTTCGGGAATGTAATTAACAAAAAATAGTAAACATAACCTAAAATTCTTTAAAACTTTTTATTATTTTAACAAGTCTTTTTTTATTCGCAACTGTGATAAAAAACGTCGTACGATACAGGTGTGGATTGCTCACGTTCCGCTCGCGCGTCATAAATCGCCTCTATGGAATGATCAACTTTCCACACTTGTATCGCAATGTACTATTTTAGGCTCATAATCCAACGTATTATGCCGTAGAGGTATATTATGCACGCGTGCGTTTTACATTACTTATGATACAACTATAGTACATTGCGATACGAGTGCGGTAAATCGATCATTGCATAGAGGCGATGTATAGATTTGTTTCAATAGCATTGGAGTCATGATATAATTATCTCAGTTTGACAATAGTACCTATATTGCGATACAAGTGTGGTAAATCAACGATAACGTCTTAAAAAATGAGTTTTGTTTTTGTTTTTCTTCACTTAATTTTTTTTTTTTTTTTTTAAACCCCCGACGCAAATAGAATTGAAAAAAAACCTTAGAATATTGTAGGTATGCCAGACTAGGCTGTATAGGTTAAAAGTCTTTTGCCTGCCCTTTCGGGAGTATAATTAACAAAATTATACTCCCGAAAGGGCCGTGTCCTAAAAGTGTAACCTTTTTTGTAAATAAATCGATTGAGTTTTTAAACTGTGTCAAAATAAAATGTAGGTAATTTGAAAGGAGTACATATTGATATCAACTTCGAAGCAAATCACACCCAAAAAAACTTTCAATAAATTACGAAACACGTCTCCATAAATTCTGTTTAAGAATGTTTATGCAAAATTTGAAGTAGATTGGACCAAGCTCGAATCGCGTGGCCCCCCTTTTTCACCCCCTTAGGGGTAGAATTTCGAAAAATCCTTCCTTATCCGATGCCTACGTCATACAAAGAACACACCCTCCAAGTTTCAGATCTCTACGATCAGCGGTTTAGGCTGTGCGTTGATCCATCAGTCAGGAGTTATAGAAGAAGATACATAGCAACAACCAGACCACAGACAGACAAAAATCCAAGCATAAATACATGTCTGAGGCGGGAATCGAACCCGCAACCCTGTGTTTGGCAGTCCGGCATGGTGACCATTGTGCCAACTGGGTCGATAGTCTTGCTTAAAAAATATATCCAAATATAAAATATTGACTTCACTAGTTGTACCATCCTGTATATAGATATTCTCCCAGTCTCTGGTACTTTCAAACTACATGAATATTAGATTTGGCATAGATGGAGCTTACTCCATCTATGCCAAATCAAATATTTATGGACCTTGGTCCAACTACTTACTCAATACTTATATTAAGTAAGTAGTTGGACCAAGGTCCATGTTTGCCCATCCTCCTTTAAAAAAAGTTGCCTACTTCAATGTGATTCTGAAAAGGTATTGCAAGCTTAACACAAAATTACTTAATACAAAATTAATTTCTATTGAAATGAGCAGCATGTTTTTTGCGAAGACTCGGCGCTTTGTGAGAGTTGTGAGTTTCGTGAGACCTGTCTCCAGAGAGACGACAGACAGCACTACACCGTCTCACTGCAGGGCAAAGGCCTCTCTCCTTAGAGTGCGTACCACTTGAAGAGTTTTTCGATATTTTCGATCACAAACGTGGTCCGCTTACAGACGCGGTCGTTGGGATCGAGCTATTATGGCGTGACACTTTGCAACCGCGCGAACTTCACGTTAAGCCCTCAACGATCGCAGGCAAGAGGTGGGTCTCCGTGGGCGTTTGACTTTTTTTTAAATATTACGACTCATAACGCCCGTGTCATCAACCTGACTCATTCGCGCTCTTTTTATTCTGTGTTTTTCGGCAGACAGAACTATTTCAAATGATTTGTGAACAGAAGAAAAGTTCTTAATTTCGATTTATTTTACAATGTCAGTTACGATTACTTTCTATGTGCTTTTTATGATTCGGAAACAGATATAAGCGTAGACGTTCTACTATCTGAAAAAGATGCTGCTCGTGCTATCACCGGTAATAAAACTATTACCTATAACATCCTTGTGTTTGAACATTCTAAACTAAAATGTCCGGTCTGGGTAATATTGAGTGACGTCATGCGTCATGGTAACATGACCATGACGCATCCGTTCCCGTTAGGAAAAGAGTATTTAATAATAATAATATCGCTCATCTAGGCTTGTGTTGTGGGACGAGCGAGGAATAGAACACATATACAGGGTGTCCCGTAATGAATGGCCAAGCGGGCCCCGACGGATAGAGGACACTGTGCCGGATCAGAAAAACGAAAGTTATGTTCTATGAAAGTCTCTTAGTTTCCGAGATTTCCGCCATTTTAATTTGATTTTTAAATATCACGCCTTTTTCCGTGTTTTGTTATGCCAAAACTGCAAATGAAGGAATTATCCCAATCTGTTTTTTGGATAGTATTCCAGGATAAATGTGCTATCGAATGCAAACAATATTTTTTATGACACATTGAAAGTTTTTTTTAAACTAAGGTTTAACTCAAACTTCATGGTTTTTAATTTTTTAACCTGAACTTTAACCTTTCCTGGTGTAAAAAAAATGTATGGTCACCATGGTGCCAAATTAAAAAAAAAAGTTGCCTATTTCATTGAGATTCTGAAAAGGTATAATATGTGGTATTGCCAGCATTTAATACTAAATAAATTTCTAATAAAAGCAGCAAGAGCATGCTTTTTGCGAAGTAAAAGTAGTACCAAAATTTACTTTATTGTACTTAAAATAATTCAAGAAATTTTAGTTCTGAAATTCCCCGAATTTACTATGGAAAAGACAGCTCTGGCTCACTTTAATAGGAATTAATTTTGTATTGAAAGCTGGCAATACCACATATAATACCTTTTCAGAATCTCAATGAAATAGGCAACTTTTTTTTTAATTTGGCACCAGGGTGACCATACATTTTTTTTACACCAGGAAAGGTTAAAGTTCAGGTTAAAAAATTAAAAAACCATGAAGTTTGAGTTAAACCTTAGTTTAAAAAATAACTTTCAATGTGTCATAAAGAATATTGTTTGCATTCGATAGCACATTTATCCTGGAACACTATCCAAAAAACAGATTGGGATAATTCCTTCATTTGCAGTTTTGGCATAACAAAACATGGAAAAAGACGTGAAATTTAAAAAAAAATTAAAATGGCGGATATCTCGGAAACTAAGAGACTTTCATAGAACATAACTTACGTTTTTCTGATCCGGCACAGTGTCCTCTATCCGTAGGGGCCCGCTTGGCCATTCATTACGGGACACCCTGTATAAAGGAAAAAAATTACAAGTAAAGGAAAACATTAAAAAAATAAATAAAAGAAGCACCTATACTTAACAAAAAACGGACAACTAATTGTTTAATTTTATATTTTAAACTAGCTGGGCTCCGCGGTTTCACCCGCGTTACTCCCGATCCCGTGGGAATATCGGGATAAAAAGTAGCCTATAACCTTCCTCGATAAATGGACTACCCAACACAAAAAGAATTTTTTGTACATGGAGGTAGAAACAAATGGAGAAAACAAGCAGGGTCTTCCCCCTCAGGCTAAGTACATTGGCCACTGGTCATCTACGTTAAATAAAACTAGTTCAAGCGATATCTAACGATATTGGTGGTGATTGTGTCGCAGTTACGAGCTCCTCCAAAATGGTGAAATGCGCAGTCAATTCGTTCAAGTACCATTATTCACTAAGGTTCAAGTCGTTGGGCGCGCGTGATTAGGGGCGGAGGGGGAGAGGTTTTTGTATGGCAATCTCGCCCTAATCACGCGCGCCCAACGACTTGAAGCTTAGTGAATAATGGCCGAAACGTCAAATATGAAAAATCACGGTGTTTCTTAACACAGCAGCTTGAACCCATACGTGTGGGTTAGATGAATTTTTTTTTTTTGAGTTTCAATTCTAGTTATGGGGAACCCTAAAATTTATTGTTTTTTTTTCTATTTTTGTGTGAAAATCTTAATGCAGTTCACATAATACATCTACTTACCAAGTTTCAACAATATAGTTTTTATAGTTTCGGAAAAAAGTGGCTGTGACATACGGCAGACAGACAGACATGACGAATCTAAGAGGGTTCCGTTTTTCGCTATTTGGCTACGGAACCCTATAAACGTGCCGGTGCATAATTTTTTCTCAGTTTTTTTTTTTTTTCTCAGTTATGGCTTCGCACGGTTTGTGCATATAGCCAGTATCAAGTAATATTTTGCATCAAGTTATGGCCCGATTTACAGAAATCGGGCTCAAAGTGTTTCAAGATGGTCAAGTCGTCAAGTCACAGTTTGTCAAGTCAGGGGTCATAGTAAAGCGGTGGCTACTTTACTATAACCTTGTAGGAGATTTTGGAGGCAACGAGAAAAGTTCATGTTTGACACTGATTTTTACTTTCACTACACTTGTGCACTTTCACGGAACTAAATTAGATAACTTTCCACCAGAATTATACAATTTAACTCGGTTTACAACTAAGTTTCGTGTAAATAAAACTGCAGCACGACATGTTGTTGGCTCGTTCCCGCCAAAACTCTTTTACTTAGTTGTGATAAGAAACACCGTGAATTTTTTTCTGATCGGCTTTTGAACGAATTGACTGCGCAGTTCACCATTTTGGAGGAGCTCGTAACTGCGCTGCGACACAATCACCAACAACATCGTTTGATATCGCTTCAACTAGTTTTATATAACGTAGATGACCAGTGGCCAATGTACTTAGCCTGAGGGGGAAGACCCTGCTTATTCCCTCCTCCCTTCATACCTCCATGTTTGAAAAGCAAAGTGACAGTTTAAACCGTAAGGAACAGCGCGGCACAATATGGCGGACAGGCACACGTCTGACGTCACGAAAAATGTAACTGACATAGCGAAACTGTTGTTTATAGAGTTGGCTTGTTTTTATTGCATACATTAGATAAAGACGCCATCATGTTTATTATAATCGTCTTCTAGACCATACAGATTGTATTTGTTGCACCAGTTCCATATCTCTTTCCTTTTTCTGAGAATTGTAAGGACAGACAGCCCACGTACGCAACGTATAATATGCAATGTGGAAGAGTTGATGGACGCGTGTGATAGCGTTGCGTATGATAAGTATGTTTCTAATTCAACGGTTTTCATACAAATTCAAGAGTCTAGTAATGCGTTGCGTACGTGGGCTCAGTCTGTTCTTACCTTAAGGCGTTCCACTACACCTTATCGACACAGCGCTCACAACGATAATCGTCGATTTTGTGGTCGTCGCCAAAGAGGATATAATCACTACGTACGTGTCGCCGCCATAGATATAGAAATAAATCTATGGTCGCCGCTCGCGCTGGCGTTCAACGCGCTTGCATTCTTCGACATTCGATTGTGAGTTTTTTCCTCGACTCACTTGACATTGGCAGAATTGCGTCCGAATGTCAGCAATCAATCATTTTATAGGTTTTTGGCGGGAACGAGCCAACAACATGTCGTGCTGCAGTTTTACACAAAACTTAGTTGTAAACCGAGTTGAATTGTATAATTCTGGTGGAAAGTTTTCCAATTTAGCTAGAAAGTGCACAAGTGTAGTGAAAGTAAAAATCAGTGTCAAACATGGACTTTTCTCGTTGCCTCCAAAATCTCCTACAAGGTTATAGTAAAGTAGCCACCGCTTTACTATGACCCCTGACTTGACAAACTGTGACGACTTTGACCATCTTAAAATACTTTGAGCCCGATTTTTGAAAATCGGGCCAAAATTTGATGCATGATATGCTTTGATGATATGTTATTACTTGATACTGGCTATATGCACAAACCGTGCGAAGCCATTATTTAAAAAAAAATCATTTATAAAAAAGTTGAAGTTGAGGAAATTTTTTTGTACCTCTTTCTTTTGTTTACTTAGGGCTTTTTTTAAATTATTTATAGATGTGATTGTTTCTCCGCTAGGAGTAAAAGTGTTCCGTGATTGTGTTTGTCTCTCACGTGCAATAGATAGTGTTTCGTATTTAAATGAGCAATATTGGCCGAAATTGCACATCGTGTCAGCAGAAGGCTCTGAAAATATTTAAATGAAAGATGCTTTGCTTTGCGTACCTAGAGACTAATTATGCAAGCTGAGAGTTGTAATACCTATATCAGTGAGTGCAGTGTAATCAGTAAATAACACAGGGTAGCACCGAGACAATGGATGCGCCTCCGGCCGCTGTGTGCCGAGTGTGTCTCGCTGGCGATCGTAACACGTACAGCGTCGCGAACACGGCGCTAGAAGAGACGTACATTGTAGTAACTGGCGTCATGGTAAGCCTGTGTATGTGTAGCGTGTGTGTTGTGTGTGTAGTGGGGGCTGTGTGTGACAGTGTGTGTTGTATGGTTGCAGCTGCAGCGAGCTGGTCGGCCGACTGCGTTGTGCTGCGTCTGTGTGTCGCAGCTGCGCCGATGTCGTAGGTTTATTCAAACTGCGAGGGAATCCAACGACGCCCTGGACTGGTGGTACCAGAACCACACCCACGCAGACGTGAGTACTTATATCATACTAGCTGCGCTCCGCGGTTTGACCCGCGTAACTCCCGATCCCGTGGGAATATCGGGATAAAAAGTAGCCTATAACCTTCCTCGATAAATGGACTATCCAACACAAAAACAATTTTTCTTTTCGAACCAGCAGTTCCTGAGATTAGCGCGTTCAAACAAACAAACATACAAACAAACTCTTCAGCTTTATAATATTAGTACCTATAGATGATGTAGCACTTTACTAGCAAATAGACACTAGTCTACATCTATTCACGTTATGCTTTCAGTCCAAGCTTACGGCGAGGCCGCTTTTCTCCCTTACCAAGATCTCACCTGAGGTTTTGGACATCTGGGAGCCGCAAGTCAAACAGGAGCCAACAGAGACAGGTGAAGAGACAGTCATGTTCAAAGTTAATGTATCAGTTCATTTTTTACTAAGACTGGTTGGGTTTCTAAGCGGGTCACCTAGAGTGGTTAAATAAACAAACAACGTCTGGGTCATTTTGGGTTTTAGCTGCTTTGGATAGGGTTGCCATACCTTTAGGTACACACTAGGGTATCGAGAACCGGAGACTTTTTTGAGAACCGGGATTTTCGGTACCAGCCTAAGCAAGAACCAGGATTTCCAGGGATTTTGGGCAATTGTTATTAGTTTATAATAAAACTACAACTCACTAGCAGCGCTCCGCGGTTTCACCCGCGTAACTCCCGATCCCGTGGCAATATCAGGATAAAAAGTAGCCTGTAGCCTTCCTCGATAAATGGACTATCCAACCCAAAAATATTTTTTCAATTCGAACCAGCAGTTTAGGAACTACTGGTTCGAAATTGAAAACTTTTTAGCGCATTCAAACAAACTCTTCAGCTTTATAATATTAATATAGATATACCTCTGACTAGCCCGATACCGAAAATACGTAATTAAATTAATAATGGCGTCATTAAACCCCTGACAATCGGGATTTTACTTGCGGTTGTCAGTTGTGGACCATCGTTCGTCCGTGAAGTCACACACTATGGGTATAGCTGAAAATCAGTGTCTTGCTTCTTTTAGCAAATCCAACACTGAGCTACTGCCCATTTGCATCACTGCGGCACACTGCTCACTTTTGTTTTTATTATAATTTATTTTTTATCATTTTGCTTTTTATAGAATTATAATTAGTATTAGCGATAGTGATACATGTGTATGTATGTGCCTTTTTGTGATGCAATAAATGATTTATCTATCTATCTATCTACATCTCTGACTGAACATTAATGAACTAACATAATCTATTTATTTATGTTTCAGAGGATACAGATCAAAATGATGCAGGAACTTTTATCACGGATGAAATAAAGCATGAAGTTGTAAGTGATCCCACACATGTTTCACGGACAACTGAAGACAGTACACAGATATCAGATGATGATTCAGAAAACACACAGGTGTCAGTCAATGAAGATAAGACACAGGTGCTAAATAATGAAGGAAGTGAGCACACAGGGTCTTGTGGTTTTAAAAGAAACATTTCAAAGATTTCAGACAATATTGAATGGGTGAATGTACAAGATTATTTTGATGCTGATGATGACAAGACGCATGTGTTGAATGATGTTGAACTTGATATTCAGGAGGTGGTAGATGATGTGCGAAGTGAAATCGCTCCTGGGACATCGAATGTTGGAAGGAAACATACTCGAAGTTTTAGATCCAGGAACCGAATCAAGTTGGATCAAGATACGACTGGTGAGTATTATATGTAGTCATTTATATTGTCAAAGTTTATTAAAATGAGGTATAAAGTTCCTGCATAATTTCATTTTTATTATTCAGTGATATTTTTCAGTCGACATTCCTGCTATAAGGTATTATTAGTGTGTGAGAGGGTGAGTCCAAAGCAGAATATCGATTAATTTCGTTGCTCCATAACTTTCGTCGAAATTAAATTAGTGAAAACTACTAGTAGAAGAAAATTAATTACAAGAAAACTACTGTAGGTGCATAATATATTTATCAAATGGTGTTAATAAACCTAAATGTTTTTGCGCTGAAACTAACATATCTATTTATTTATGTTTTAGAAGATGCAGATCAAAATGATGCAGGAACTTTTATCACGGATGAAACAAAGCATGAAGTTCTTAGTGATCCCACAAATGTTTCACAGACAACTGAAAAGAGTACACACATATCAGATGATGATTCAGAAAACACACAGGTGTCAGTCGATGAAGATAAGACACAGGTCCTAAATAATGAAGGAAGTGAGCACACAGGGCCTTGTGGTTTTAAAAGAAAGATTTCAAAGATTTCAGACAATATTGAATGGGTGAATGTACAAGATTATTTTGATGCTGATGATGACGACACGAATGTGTCGAATGATGTTGAACTTGATAGTCAGGAGGTGGTAGATGATGTGCGAAGTGAAATCGCTCCTGGGACATCGAATGTTGGAAGGAAACGCATGTCGTTAGATCAGGATATTCCTACAAGAAGTCTTAGATCCGGGAAACGAATCAAGCTGGATCAAGATACGATTGGTGAGTATTTTTTGTACTCATTTATATTGTTAAAGTTGATCAAAATGAGATATACAGTTCTTGCATAATATCATTCCAATACACAGTTCACTGTAATATTTTCCAGTCGACATTCCTTCAAAAAGGTATAAGAGTGTGAGAGGGTGGGTCCAAAGCAGAAATTGATATTGATTGAAATTGTTTCTATTTTGTCTGGCATGAAGACAGAACAGTAAAAATAAAATTTAGAAATCACAGCTCCCGAAAAAATAGTTCTCCCTCTTGGTCCCATTAATAGGACTAAATCGTGGGACCACGAGAAAACAGCGGTAGTTTTCTCGTAATTCATTTTCTTTTACAAGTATATTCCGCCCATGGACAACCTACACATTGGCTAACTGATCGAACTAAGATACCAGACCTACTTGGTTTTTCATCATCATCATCATATCAGCCACAGGACGTCCACTGCTGAACATAGGCCTCCCCCAGAGACTACTCACTTGATTTTTATATAACAAAAAATATTAACCATAATTATATGAATATTAAGGCTTGTGTTGATTCATCCTCAGATCATACACCAGTAGCATTAACTATGTACAAGTCAGTGGTCATGCAAGAGCCCCCTACCAAAATTTACAACAATAAGCCAAACTGGGAACAGTACAAAGAGTACATCATAGATAATCTAAACCTAAACGTAAGACTTAAAACGCCAGATGACATAGAAGTTTGTATAGAGGAATCCAACAGGATAATACACTCCGCTGGCCTACCTGAGCACACCTAAACTAAAAAACGTTCACACTAAACTCAAGAAATACACTAAACTAATAAGAAACAAAGTTATCGAGCGACGCAAAGTAAGAAAGGATTGGCAGGAATTTAGATACCCTGATGATAAAAGAAAATTTAATAAAGCGTCAGATGAGCTTAAGACAATGTTACGGGAACCCTACAGAACACTTTGTCACACCTGACGGCACACAAAGATTCAAACTGCTCTCTATGGCGTGCATTGGCGTGCAACTAAGGAACTTAAGCGTCCCGAACAACATATACCACCTTTGAGGAAGGAAAACCGAGACTAGGCTAGATCAGACAAATAAAAGGCAACAATATTTGCAGAGTACCTCCAGGGCGTATTTAAACCTTTTCCTAGTAACAACCCAGAGAAAGATATAGAGGTAACAGAATACCTGGAATCCCCACTCCACTCCAACTCTGTCCACCTTTAAAGTCAGTAAGTCTCAAAGAACTCAGTGCTATGATAAATTCACTCAAATCTGTTAACCACCCGGATACGACCACATAGACTCCACACTACTTAAAAACATTCCCAGAACAGGAGTTGTACATCTAACTCATATCTTTAATGCTTGTCTACGTCCTCGCATTACCCCTGCCAGTGGAAACTCGCACTAGTTGTGATTATCATTAAACCAGGCAAGCCAGCCCAAGGAGTTTCTTCTTACAGACCAATCAGTCTACTACCGGTCATCAGTAAACTTTTCGGTCATCCTGAAAAGATTAAGTCCAAACCTGGATAGCATTCTCCCTGAACACCAATTCGACTTCAGACATGGACATGGTACAATCGAGCAAGTGCCCGACAGACATTGTTAGTCAAACAATGGAGCATAAGAGGTACTGCTCTGCTGTATTTTTAGATATTTAAGAGGCCTTTGATAAAGTTTGGCAGGCTGGCCTCCTGTTAAAAATCAAACAATCTTTACCACACTCTTTCTACCTAATACTGGAGAGCTACTTAAAGAAAAGATGCTTTGAATTTAAACATAGCGGAGAACTGTCGGATCTTTACGAAATACGATTAGGTGTGCCACAGGGTAGCTTCTTGGGACCTGTCCTGTACCTAATATTCACTCACGACATACCTATAAACGAAAACACCACAATGTCGACGTATGCCGACGACACGGCTATACTGGCAGTTGACACAAATCGCTTGATTGCTTCACAGAATCTGCAAAGCCACCTCACTGACCTGGAAATGTGGTTGATACAGTGGAGAATAAAGGCAAATTAAAGCAAATCCGCTCATGTCACTTTCACCCTTAGACAAGGAAATTGCCCTCCAGTGCTGCTAAATGGCGAACAAATACCACAAGAGGAGAGTGCAAAGTACCTCAGTATGCATTTGGACAGGAGAATGACCTGGAGAAAACATATCTGGAGCAAACGCTTGCAACTCGACACTAAACTTTTGAATTTGCACTGGTTTCTTGGGAAAAAATCCCAACTGTCAAACGAAAGCAAAATGACTGTGTACAAAGCAATACTGAAACCAGTCTGGACATACGGCATCGAACTTTGGGGAACAGCAAGTAACAGTAACATAGAAATCCTGGAAATATTCCAAACCAAAGCGATGAGACAAAATAGTAGATTATGCTTCAAGGGCATAAAGCAATGTCTTATGTTGTGGGTGGCATATTGGACCCTGAGTGTAAAGAGGGACACTCGGGTTAACTCCCGAGCGGAGCGAGGGAGTTTAAAGTTAACTCCTGAGCGAAGCGAGGGAGTTATTAAGAGTCCTGAGTGAAACGAGGGGGTTCAAGCCACCCAAGACGAAGACATGCTTTATCCCGAGGTGCATACTCTACTTTTCATACCGTCAGTCCAATTTTTTTTTTATTCTTGTGGTGGCCAGATCCCAACTTGAAAAAAATCCAGTTAAAAAAAATGGGGCAATTGCAATGAGATGGTAGCATGATGGTAAATATTTGGTAGGTATTATAGGCAAAACCTATTTGCTTAGACCTAATGTAACAATCAAAATAAAAAACATTAATCGTGGCCTGCTAGATTTTTGTAGACCAATCAAATGACTTATTATAAATAGATTGAGGCTTTGAAAACACCAGTAACAGCTATTATTGGATCTCCACAGAGCGAATAGTGTCCGAACGCTGCATCTGTGAACACAACTAACGCTGATCAATGCTTCTCACAGATGGTCCCGGGCTCGAGCAACGGAGACCGATCACCGCGAGACACCACCCTTCTAACACCGATACAACCTCGACTCCTCGAGACCAACGGAACATGTTCTCATGCTCTCAATGTATTTATACAACTGCTAAAAAATTTAACTTGAAACAACATTCAATGACTCATACTGGAGCAAAGCCTTTTATGTGCGATAAGTGTGATTATAAATGTAACCGAAAGGATTCCCTAAAACTGCATATAATGGCTCATACTGGAGCAAAGCCTTTTATGTGTGATAAGTGTGATTATAAATGTAACCGAAAGGGTTCCCTGAAACTGCATATAATGGCTCATATTGGAGTAAATCCTTTTGTGTGCGATAAGTGTGATTATAAATGTAAGCGCAAGGGTTACTTGAAACAGCATTTATTGACTCATACTGGAGCAAAGCCTTTAATGTGCGATAAGTGTGATTATAAATGTAAGCGCAAGGGTGACTTAAAACTGCATATAATGTCCCATACTGGAGCAAAGCCTTTTATGTGCGATAAGTGTGATTATAAATGTAACCGAAAGGATTCCCTAAAACTGCATATAATGGCTCATATTGGAGCAAATCCTTTTATGTGCGATAAGTGTGATTATAAATGTAAGCGCAAGGGTGACTTGAAACAGCATTTATTGACTCATACTGGAGCAAAGCCTTTAATGTGCGATAAGTGTGATTATAAATGTAAGCGCAAGGGTGACTTGAAACTGCATATAATGACCCATACTGGAGCAAAGCCTTTTATGTGCGATAAGTGTGATTATAAATGTATGCAGAAGGGTCACTTGAAACAACATTTAATGACTCATACTGGAGCAAAGCCTTATATGTGCGATAAGTGTGATTATAAATGTAATCAAAAGGGTCAATTGAAACTGCATATTATGACTCATACTGGAGCAAATCCTTTTATGTGCGATAAGTGTGATTATAAATGTAAGCGCAAGGCTGACTTGAAACAACATTTAATGACTCATACTGGAGCAAAGCCTTATATGTGCGATAAGTGTGATTATAAATGTAATAAAAAGGGTCACTTGAAACGGCATATAATGACTCATACTGGAGCAAATCCTTTTATGTGCGATAAGTGTGATTATAAATGTAAGCGCAAGGGTGACTTAAAACGGCATATAATGATTCATTTCTTATAAAGAAAAGTTCAAGGTTCACATAATCTACTAAGAAGTATGTATAAAGTTATTGTATAGATTGGTATTTATGTATGCATGTATATAGTATAAATGGTGTTATAGTATGTAACAGGGTTGTTGGTAGATATATAAGAAAGTGGTCGTGGACTGAGTATGGGAAGTTAGCACCGCACTTTTGGATTTTTGGAATTTTGATTATTGTACAAAGTTGTGCTAGTTTTGTGCTAGGATGTGCCGTAAAAATAAAACTTCTAACTTCAAAACTAAAACCATAATCGTCAAAAAACAAAAATTTTAAAATTCCCTCAAAAATCGCAACAAAGTTTATAATGTTGTGTTTACCCTTATAAGTTCAGCTTTGGAATTTGCCATCGCGATTCAGGAAATTCCTCAGAACAATAACTAAAGCAATAGAAACCTTACTAAAATAGCAGCACATTTTATCAATTTGTACTATTTTGACTTACGGCATTGAAAAGGTGTTCGAAAGGGATGCCTAAACATTCGTACATTCGTTAATTAGAAGGTTGTCACTACTTTTCACTAGCTTTTCTTACTGCTAGTGATGTTGCTATGTCGATATCACATACAAGCTTTACTGTGACAAACTTTCAACCGATTTGGCATACCTATTAACATTCTTCATTATATTGTGTTAAGTGCAGTTTTTATAAAAACTCAAATTTAGAAATAGATTGAGGTGGTAACAGCTATTATTGGATCTCCACAGAGCGAATAGTGTCCGAACGCTGCATCTGTGAACACAACTAACGCTGATCAATGCTTCTCACAGATGGTCCCGGGCTCGAGCAACGGAGACCGATCACCGCGAGACACCACCCTTCTAACACCGATACAACCTCGACTCCTCGAGACCAACGGAACATGTTCTTATGCTCTCAATGTATTTATACAACTGTTAAAAAATCATCCTTTAAACAACATTCAATGACGCATACTGGAGCAAAGCCTTTTATGTGCGATAAGTGTGATTATAAATGTAACCGAAAGGATTCCCTGAAACTGCATATAATGGCTCATATTGGAGTAAATCCTTTTATGTGCGATAAGTGTGATTATAAATGTAAGCGCAAGGGTGACTTGAAACAGCATTTATTGACTCATACTGGAGCAAAGCCTTTAATGTGCGATAAGTGTGATTATAAATGTAAGCGCAAGGGTGACTTGAAACTGCATATAATGTCCCATACTGGAGCAAAGCCTTTTATGTGCGATAAGTGTGATTATAAATGTAAGCAGAAGGGTCACTTGAAACTGCATATAATGACTCATACTGGAGTAAATCCTTTTATATGTGATAACTGTGATTATAAATGTAAGCAGAAGGGTTCATTGAAACAACATTTAATGACTCATACTGGAGCAAAGCCTTTTAAGTGCGGCAAGTGTGATTATAAATGTAAGAGGAAGGGTTCCTTGAAACTGCATATAATGACTCATACTAGACAATTGCCTTTTATGTGCAATAAGTGTGATTATTATTGTAAGCGAAAGGGTAATTTGAAACTGCATATAAGGACTCGTACTAGAGAAAAGCCTTTTATGTGCGATAAGTGTGATTATAAATGTAAGCTAAAAAGTAACTTAAAACGGCATATAATAATTACTCATACTGAAGCAAAGCCTTTTAAGTGCGATAAGTGTGATTATAAATGTAAGTGGAAGGGTGACATGAAAAGGCATGTAATGACTCATACTCAAGCAAAGCCTTTTATGTGCGATAAGTGTGATTATAAATGTAAGCTAAAGAATCACTTGAAACTGCATATAATGACTCATACTGGAGAAAAGCCTTTTATGTGCGAAAAGTGTGATTATAAATGTAAGCGGAAGGGTGACTTGAAACTGCATATATTGATTCATACCGAAGCAAAGCCTTTTATGTGCGATAAGTGTGAATATAAATGTAAGCGGAAGGGTGACTTGAAACTGCATATATTGACTCATACTGGAGAAAAGCCTATTATCTGCGATAAGTGTGATTATAAGTGTAAGCTAAAGAGTAACATGAAACGGCATATAATAATTACTCATACTAAAGCAAAGCCTTTTAAGTGCGAAAAGTGTGATTATAAATGTAAGTGGAAGGGTGACATGAAACGGCATGTAATGACTCATACTAGAGCAAAGCCTTTTATGTGCGATAAGTGTGATTATAAATGTAAGCTAAAGAGTAACTTGAAACGGCATATAATAAGGACTCATACTGAAGCATAGCCTTTTAAGTGCGATAAGTGTGATTATAAATGTAAGCGGGAGAGTCACTTGAAACTGCATATTATTTTTATTCATAACCGAACCAGAGGCCTTTATGCGCATTAAGTGTGATTATAAATGTAAGCGGAAGGGTGACTTGAAACTGCATATATTGACTCATACTGGAGAAAAGCCTATTATCTTCGATAAGTGTGATTATAAGTGTAAGCTAAAGAGTAACATGAAACGGCATATAATAATTACTCATACTAAAGCAAAGCCTTTTAAGTGCGAAAAGTGTGATTATAAATGTAAGTGGAAGGGTGACATGAAACGGCATGTAATGACTCATACTAGAGCAAAGCCTTTTATGTGCGATAAGTGTGATTATAAATGTAAGCTAAAGAGTAACTTGAAACGGCATATAATAAGGACTCATACTGAAGCATAGCCTTTTAAGTGCGATAAGTGTGATTATAAATGTAAGCGGGAGAGTCACTTGAAACTGCATATTATTTTTATTCATAACCGAACCAGAGGCCTTTATGCGCATTAAGTGTGATTATAAATGTAAGCGGAAGGGTGACTTGAAACTGCATATATTGACTCATACTGGAAGAACCTATTATCTGCGATAAGTGTGATTATAAGTGTAAGTGGAAGGGTGACATGAAAGGGCATGTAATGACTCATACTCGAGCAATGCCTTTTATGTGCGATAAGTGTGATTATAAATATAAGCGGAAGGGTGACTTAAAACGACATTAAATGATTCATTACTAAATACTTTAGCGTGCTGGCGTAGTACTACTGTACCACAGAATATATACAAACAAGTACAGAATATCCACTTTACAAGCTAATTTAAATAAAAAGCGACTCTCGCTACAACGCAATAAAGTTCAAATTCAAATCGCTCAGCGCTAATTACCCACCGCGATATTTACTTACAATATGCTCGCGTATCTCTTATACCGTTTCCGGGTTTTTTTTAAGATAATCAATCTGAATATTTAATTACTAATTATGTGCCTAGTGTTGTCTACAATTAACGTTTCAAATAAACCTTAATAAAGATGTACGAGTGTCGAGTATGTACTATGTACCCTGTTGTCTATAGTTAATGCAATTAAAATCTATACGGTTATTAATATTTAGTTAATCCATGATAGGTAGGTAGGTACTAAAAACCAATATGCGTCATAAATGCTACTTGTTCCCGGCTTTCGAATCTAAAACAGACTATTTCGCCATCTAGAGATTTTAAGGAATCCAGCGATACCTGTTTTAGGTATACACAGCTCGTGACCACGACTTTTGTAAAAATACATGAATTCAGAGAAAGAATCGCTCGACCCGTCAACCCAGGCAAGAGTAAAGAGGCAAAAGGCATGAGTAAAGAATAGAACAAGAGACTAAGGTTGTTCGGAGCTGTCAAAATTGATACTTACCCATTTAAGGTTGGCACAGTTGGATTATATATTTTTTTTTTGTACCAGTGTCATTAATTATGGGCGTTTATTTTGACGCTATGACAATGTAATCCGAATTTTGATGAATAATAAGTAAATGGATGATACACAATACCTATATCAGAATTTTTTATGGCTTTCCGGAAAGCTTTACTGTAACAGAACCGAACGTTAAATAGATACACGTTGCATATTCACAAGTAGTATATCATACATATAACCATACTATCCGTCGCGTCTAGTCACCATAACACAAGCCTAGTTGCTTAGTTGCTCTATTTTTTGAAGGGAAAACTTCTTTCAGCGCGGTACGCAAATTTTTAGATAAGATAAAATCTCTGAACTCGCGACACCGTTACGAGACGCAGCTACAGTGTGTGCATAAATGCATGTACATATAGCAGACCGCGAAAATGTATCAAAGGATGTATATCGTCAAACTTTTTCATACAGAAGTAGACCGT
This sequence comes from Idaea aversata, assembly GCA_907269075.1. NCBI lineage: Eukaryota > Metazoa > Arthropoda > Insecta > Lepidoptera > Geometridae > Idaea > Idaea aversata. The sequence goes on from OU026083.1 coordinate 3,415,077, forward strand.
AATTACCAGGGTTCGAGGATATATATCAATGGATATATATCATGATATATATCGGATATATATCCAGTGATATTGTTTAAAAATGTTGATAAAAATAAGTCAATTTTCGCAGTTTTCTGCTGTATTTCTCCATCCTAAATGTAGATGGCGTTGGAGTAAAGTTAAAACATACTCCCTAATAGTAAGTTTAGGTATTAACGTTTAAAGTTTAGGTATTATAAGTATTAGTGTAGGTATTCAGAAAATTAATGAATTTGAATTTATAAGAATTTATCTTTTTGAGTTAATTTTACCTGTTGTAGTTTATGATTTTAATTGATTTTTCTGATTTATAAGAAGATTTTATGTTTTTGAGTTAAATTTTCTTTTATTTATTGTTTTTATTTTTAAATAATTTATTATGTTTATAAAACATAGGTATGCAAACAGTATACATAAATAATGCAATAAAATACCAATATGGATGTCATACAAAATGTATAAATATCATGTAAATATCACATTTTTTATATATATCGGATATATATAAAAAAAATCCGATATTTTGATATTTATTATAAATATCGGATATTTTCGAACCCTGGTAATTACTAGTATTTATGCTCAAAGTCAAGTGGAGAGAGTGCGGTGACCGGTCACCTCGCCATTTTAATATGGGTAACTTGTTACGGTCTACTTTTGTATGAAGAAGTTTCACGTTTGGATTTCAACATAAACTTTGCAAACGATAAAAATCTACCATTTATTGCGTTTTTTAATAGAGAATTTGATTTTACTATGTCCAATCAACATAATGTTAGTACAACGAGACATAAAAGTACAATAAAATAAATAAAATAAAATAAATAATTATTGCAGGACATTCCACACATCGCCATCTAGCCCCTTGCTAAGTAACTAGACTTGTGTTATGGGTGCTAAACAACGGATGTACTACTCATATACTTTTCTTTTGTAAATATATACTTGTAATACATAGAAACAACCAGACCACAGACAAATATCTAAGCATAAATACTTGTCTGAGGCGGGAATCGAACCCGCAACCCTGTGTTTGGCAGTCCGGCATGGTGACCATTGTGCCAACTGGGTCGGGAATTGATGCGGTATTCACGAGATATTTAAATTCGACGACCTCTGTGGCGCGTCGGGCGAACACCCGACTGCGACGCAGAAGGTTGCGGGTTCGATTCCCGCCGGGAACAAGTATTTATGCTGACCATAAATTCTTGTTTCTGGTTCTGGGTGTTTCCTATATGTATAATATGTATATATTTACAAAAAAAAAAGTATATAAGTAGTTTATCCGTTATCTGGCACCCATAACACAAGCATTAAGTTGCTTAGCTTGGGGCTGGATGGCGATGTGTAATATGTCCTGAAATATTTATTTATTTATTAAATAACTTCGAATCGTTTTTTTTTTCTATTATAGTGAAGTACCATAAACCTATGGTTTCTATTTTACATTGTAATAATTTTAATGATAATGATGGATGATACAAGAGTTTTCTAATTGTTAACGATGATTCATAAAGGAATATAAATGTATTTTAAAGTTTCTAATAATTAATAAAATACAATTCATAAATAAAATGCAATTCATAACCCCAATAACCCTAGTATCTATCTAAAAAAATATTTAATTCGCCAAAATAAATTTTCACTTCTGTCGGCAGTCCCGGAGTGCAACCCGTTTTTTAACCGACTTCAAAAAAAGGAGGAGGTTCTCAATTCGGTTGTATGTATGTTTTTTTTATGGATGTTCCTGCATAAGAGTCTACTAGAATCAAAAACAGCAATGTCCGTAAAAAACTAAAATTGTGTTGTCTATGGCGTATGAATCTCCAGTGAAAAAATAAAATATTTCTTTTTTCAATATGGTACTAAAACCGCAATGTCTTATAGAAATTCACATTTAAAAATCAATGTTTGCAACCAAAACAGCATTGTCCGCTTGTTTATGTATCCGAACAAGCATTGTCCTTGACAACCAATCACGGCCGCGTAAGCAATATGGCGGATTATGGTATTTGTTGTTAGCAGTGCTCTCGTTTATTTTTGTGTTTGAGGTGCTAAATTAGATCTGTAAGCTACAATTTTTAACATTAATGAACTATGGAATGTTATCCTCAAGTGGTGGACAGTAAAGATGCACGAAAACGCCGAGTTGATAGTGCAAACTGGAAAAAAAACAAGACCAAAAATGACCGGTGAGTATACACAATTAGATTGTTTTGATACTTTGTTTTTAAAATTTTCAAACTCAGTTCATAATGTTTTTATGCCGTCTTTTACTGTACATTTTTTTACAAAACATGAAAATGAAAGATAATATAATTATGCGGTTGAATTTTAAGATCTGAAATTTTCACCAGTTTTTTTTATCTGTTTATTTTTGATTATTTGTATTTTGTTTAAGATTAACTATCTTAATTAAAAAAAAATCAAACCCGATTTCGAAAAAATGGACAAAATAATAAAAATAAGCTCTCCTACATACCAAGCGACTTATCTGTTATGTAGTCGGGAAACGTTACTACATGCAATCTTTTTTTTTCGTTGGTTATGCGTCAGGCGACTTTCGTCGTCCCCATACCTACATTAGACCCAGTTAATTCCCTCACTATTATGCCTAAATATATTTTTTTAACAAATTAAACATTATTATTATTATTAAACATTTTTTATTTTTAAATAGAAGCACCGTTAATTTTTACAGTCCTCTATGTCGCAAAATTTGTACATACCGCATGTAAATTACATAATTCCAGTGTACACTTCTATATTTCTATGCAAACTAAAAATATGGTCAAGTATCAAAATTAGTTTAGCGAGTTACATTAAAGAAGGTATGTTTCAAAACAAACAATGTCCAACAATTACATGCAACAGAAACAGCAAAGTCCACTTGAATATTCCAAAACCCGCAATGTCCAAACTGTTTATTTAATTTTAATGTAGTTATAAACAAAACTCGTTAACTTTTAATATTATGTTATCATTATAAAATAATGTACAACCCTTTACAAAAACTATAATTACCAATGTCGTTCGAATAACTCATACACTTAATTATTATGATTTGCGACTGGAACTATCAAATGGACAATGCTGTTTTTGATTCTAGTAGACTCGACTTCTTTGTTATTGTTAGGTACTGTTAGATCTTCGTGTAAGACTAGATAGCAAGTTAGCATTAGCAATCGATATCAATTTCTGCTTTGGACTCACCGTCTCACACTCTATACCTTTAAAGGTCATAGCCCACTTACAGGACTCTGCTCCCATCCGGCAAAAATAATATAATTCAAATATGGGCTTTAAATATATTTTACATTGGCATCATAAATTAGCAGACAGCTCGCTTTCAGCGAGCTTACCGCCGTCAGACTGCTCGGGAGTTAACGCCTTGCTGGCCGTACACTGTAGACGAGCGGTCGGCGCGGTGCCCGCGCGCTCACTGCTAGCAGTCGCCGCGCGCGCCGTTGCCGCTCAGTCGGTCAGTATCTACCAAGCGATACTGGCCGTCTCACTAACGATTATTAGATCAATAAAATCGGACATAAGTAAAAATGTGCAACTTAGTCAAAAGTGTCATGTAAGCTATTGTTCCTATAGCCAGGTAACCGACCTTTTAGACGACGGCCATTAAAAATCCCCCCGCTCTAGACCTGTTTTAACAAATCAGTCGAAACTCAGCCGTTCGTGGAGTCGCATGTCTTTGTTTTCGGCACTTTTGTTCGCACTATAACTTCGCTTCACAGTTGTGTGTTTGTGTGGTTCAATTTAGAAAAAACTTTTATTGGATATGGCAGAAGAAGGTATGTACTACATTTTAAAATATTACATGATTACTTTGTCGTATAAAATTTATATTTTTATGTGATATGAAAACAGTTACAATTTAGGTACATTTTTTTGCTTTACTTTTTCAAACAATCGTGTTTTTATGTATATGTCGTGTCTTGTCGGGCTACAACTTTTATAACAATATAATAATTGATTTGTTGGCTATTGTAAATCATAATAAAACCATCCGCCTACGTCCGCCATTTTGTTTTATATGACTTTTAAATCGTACGTAAAAATTACACAATTATTTTAAGTTAATATATTTATTTATTTGTCGTACAGATAATTCGAGAACTATCAAGATATTTACTAGAAGAGCATTGTGGGAGATCTTGAATGAATTCAAGGGCCACAAAATAGAAGAAAAGTTTTCATTGTTTGAAGATAGACTTGTCCAATTGACAAATTGTCCGGAACATGAGAAACATAAAATGGTAAATGGTTTGAAGCACTTTAAAAGTGAATTCAAAAAGAAGTGGAGAGGAGCTTCATACAAAGAAGAACGGTTTTTAAAAAGTAATGAAGTGTGGCTTACTTCTTCGATGGAATTACCTAACTGGCCTGAAATGACCTTACCAAAACCTGGACGTCCAAAAAAATCATTTGAAGATGTGTGTGACCGTAGCAAACGGAGAAAAACAAAAGATCTGCGTGAACAAGTATCTGTCGAGGAGTTGACTTATGCTGCTGGCGTGAGTCAGGGCACTTCAGGAAATAAAGATGCATCAAAAATAATTAAAGAATTAATGGCTTCACCCACCAGAGCTACTAAACTTAGAAAAGTTATTTCTAGTACCAAGAAGCAAACAACTGTAAAAAAATATACGCCAGCAGAAGCACTGGCTATCTTTGTTGAAGGTGATTTCACTAGAAGACAATGGGAAATAATCCACAGATCTGGTAAAGCTATTTACCCATGCTATTCTGTCATACAAATGGCTAAGATTGAATGTTATCCCGAGGAAGAATCAATACATGTCACTGAGACAAGCGCAGAAGTTAAACTTTAAGCATTACTAAATCACACTGCATTGCGCTTGTACAAATATATAGCGGAGGTTGTCAATACGTCATGCACTGAAGAAGAAAAACAAAATATGGTGTTAATTTCGAAATGGGGATGTGACGGATCTCAGCAGACACAATACAAGCAAAAATTCGAAAATCACGGAGATAGTGATGCAAATATTTTTCAAAGCTCACTAGTGCCTCTAAGACTATCTGTTATCATTGAAGAAGAGGAGAAAAAAATCATTTGGCAAAATCCGGTTCCGTCTTCAGTCAGATTCTGCAGACCCATACGTATAAGATTTATAAATGAAACAAAAGATATCACAAAACAAGAAATACAATACATTGAAAACCAAGCCGAACAGCTTCAGGAGACAGAAATTGATGGCAGCAAAATAAAACATAAACTGTTACTTACCATGATTGATGGCAAGGTATGTAATGCTGCTACAGACACCTCATCTACAATGAGATGCTACATTTGCGGACAGACTTCGAAGGATTTTAATAAATTAATTAAAAAAGAAAGTAAAGTAGAAACGTTGAAGTTTGGATTATCAATTCTTCACGCAAGAATTCGATTTTTCGAATCTATTTTACATTTAGCCTATAAATTGCCTTTACAAAAATGGCAAGCACGGTCTACAGAAGAAAAAATAATTGTAAAAGAGACTAAAGAAAAACTACAAAAAGCCTTTAAAGAGGAAATGGGATTACTCGTAGATGTTCCCAAAGCAGGGTTTGGGAACACTAATGACGGGAACACGTCAAGGAGATTTTTTGCAGATCCGGAATGCTCCTCAAGAATAACTGGCATCAATGTCGATTTAATAAAAAGGTTTAAAATTATATTAGAAGTAATATCAAGTGGCAATAACATTGATGTAGAAAAATTTGAAGCATACGCAAATGAAACTGCAAAAATATATGTCGATCTGTATGGTTGGCATCCCATGTCACCAACCATACACAAAATTTTGATACATGGAGGTGAAGTAATAGCTCATGCACTCCTACCTATTGGTCAGTTATCGGAAGAGGCAGCTGAAGCCCGAAACAAACATTTTAGGCAATACAGATTACATTTTTCCCGCAAATTTTCGCGCAGAGACTGCAACATAGATATAATAAACAGACTTCTTTTAAGTTCAGATCCATTTATCAGCTGCAGCAGAAAGACGCAAAATAAAAAAAGACAGCCTTTCTCAAAGGAGGCAATAGAAATGATGTCTGCCAGCACGGTATTTAAAAATAGACAAAGCGAAGACGAAAGTTCCGACGAAGAAGAAGTTGAAGAATCCTAAAAATGTAAAAAGATGTAAAATTTTAAATATATAATTATTATATTGGTCAAACTTTGTGTTTTATTTAATTTAATTGCACATAAAATTATATAAATAAATTAAATATTTTTGTCCGATTTTTTCACTCAAATACTCGTTAGTGCGTCTGCTAGCTGTCGCCGCGTGGACTGCGAGCAGTCGTCTTAGTTTAGGGCAGTGTTGGGTAGGAGCGGTGTTGGAGCAGAGTCGTTTAAGTGTGCTATGACCTTTAGAAGGAATGTCGACTGGAAAATATTACTGTGAACTGTGTATTGAAACGAAATCACTTTATTTATACCTAAGAAATTTATATATAAGAATTTATATATTATTACTGGCTGTGTCCCGCGGTTTCACCCGCGTAAGTCCCGATCCCGTGGGAATATCGGGATAAAAAGTAGTCTATGTGTTAATCCAGGTTTTCAGCTATCTACATACCGAATTTCATCGCAATCGGTTCAGTAGTTTTTGCGTGAAGAAGTAACAAACATACATAGGTACACACACACGCACACACAAACTTTTGCATTTATAATATTAGTAGGATGATAAATAGTGCGTGCAAGACCCTAAAAAGTGCTATAAATAAAATTATTGTGGGATGTCAATTCAAGGAGTATGGTCAAGGGTCAGATTTAGAAGACAGTCCGCTACCTAGAAGGTCTTCTAGGTTTTAGTTTTTATGATAATTTCAATTGAATTTTATTCATTTATTGTACCTAATGTATGTAATTTACTGCTTTTGTATAAAATGTAAACATCATCACTACATAGTATAAAACAAAGTTGCTTTCTCTGTCCCTATATCCCTATGTATGCTTAAATCTTTAAAACTACGCAACGAATTTTGATGCGGTTTTTGAAGTGAAAACTTCTTATGGCGCGTTGGGCACTTTTGTGGGTGAGCATTTTCAACCGTTCTCGCAACAGATTTTGACGTACACAAATTGAGAAACTTAGTTTCTAGAAAGACCGCTATTCGAATGTAGATGGCGCTGATTTAATTTTTTTACTGCCATCAAGCGAATAAAAAATAAACTATATTTGTTTAAGTGAGTGCTAATAGATGGCAGTAGCAGATCGTTTCAAGAAATATTCTATGAGAAATAACAAGTTTATTGTTTTCACTTCTGCCTGCACTCCCGGAGTGCGCTGTTTTTTTTAAATAGATAGAGTGATTCAAGAGGAACGTTTTAATATATAATACATGCATAATATAGCCGTGCGAAGCCGGGGCGGGTCGCTAGTTTTGAAATATAATGGAGTATTAATATATTTTGTTTTAGTTATGTGTAGGTTTTTATATTGTGTTTACTGCATTTATATAAAAACTCAAATTTCGGAATAGATTGAGGCTTTGAAAGCGAGTAACAGCTGTTACTGAAGCGTCACAGAGTGAATATTGTCCTAACGCTGCATCTCTGGACACAACTAAAGCTGATCAATGCTTCTCACAGATGGTCCCGGGCTCGAGCAACGAAGACCGATCACCGCGAGACACCACACTTCTAACACCGATACAACCTCGACTCCTCGAGACCAACGGAACATGTTCTCATGCTCTCAATGTATTTATACAACTGCTAAAAAATCTAACTTGAAACAACATTCAATGACTCATACTGGAGCAAAGCCTTTTATGTGCGATAAGTGTGATTATAAATGTAAGCTAAAAGGTAACTTGAAACGGCATATAATAATGACTCATACTGAAACAAAGCCTTTTAAGTGCGATAAGTGTGATTATAAATGTAAGTGGAAGGGTGCCATGAAACGGCATGTAATGACTCATACTGGAGCAAATTCTTTTAAGTGCGATAAGTGTAATTATAAATGTATGCTAAAGAGTCACTTAAAACTGCATATAATGACTCATACTGGAGCAAAGCCTTTTATGTGCGATAAGTGTGATTATAAATGTAAGCTAAAGGGTCACTTGAACCGGCATTTGATGACTCATACTGGAGCAAATCCTTTTATGTGTGATAAGTGTGATTATAAATGTAAGCGGAAGGGTGACTTGAAACTGCATATATTGACTCATACTGAAGCAAAGCCTTTTATGTGCGATAAATGTGATTATAAATGTAAGCGGAAAGGTTCATTGAAACAGCATATAATGACTCATACTGGAGGGAAGCCTTTTATGTGCGATAAGTGTGATTATAAATGTAAACGGAAGGGTGACTTGAAACTGCATATATTGACTCATACTGAAGCAAAGCCTTTTATGTGCGATAAATGTGATTATAAATGTAAGCGGAAAGGTTCCTTGAAACAGCATATAATGACTCATACTGGAGGGAAGCCTTTTATGTGCGATAAGTGTGATTATAAATGTAAGCGGAAGGGTTCCCTGAAACTGCATATAATGACTCATACAGGAGCAAAGCCTTTTGTGTGCGATAATTGTGATTATAAATGTAAGCGGAAGGGTGACTTAAAACAGCATTTAATTACTCATACTGGAGCAAAATCTTTAAGTGCGACAAGTAAATAATTGTCCCCTATAAATGATATAGGTAAGTTAAATATTGTGATAATGAGTTCTGTATTTGTAATGTTCTGCCTGTACAGTGTACAGAGAAAGGTGAATCAATTCTTAATGATTGAAAATTATTTCGAAAATAAAGATAATCGTATGAAGCATAATAGGAATACAAAAAGAGTTAAGTAGATATCAACATTTAAAATCAATATTATTAAGAGCCTACACTGTCCCACTGCAGGGCAAAGGCCTCTCTACCTTTCTTCCATTGATCACGATCGGTCGCCATTGCACACCAATCATTCCTATAGGAGTCAAAATTATCTCGCCATCATCGTCGCCTCGGTCTGCCGCGTGGTCGTATCCCTATGGGGGACCATTCTGTTGTTATTTTAGGCCAACGTTAAAATCAATATACACAAGTAATTTTTATGGTAAACGAACGCCAGAATATACAGGGTTATTAATAACTATATAGCAAGCCGTTGAGGGCTACTTTTGTGCCCCCTAACAAACAACTTTTGTTCTACGACTTTTAGAAATTCGAAAAAAAAAAGATGAAAATTTTGAGATTATGTAAATTCGAACAACAGCTGATTTTTTAAAACAAAGGTCATTCAGACTATGAACCGTAGATTAAACTTAAAAAATAGTAAGTTTTTAAGGTTAATGACCTCACCGTGTATGGAACAGCTGATTTTTAGGTAAACTTAACCTCAAAATGATCAAAAAAAATGTTCGAATTTCCAAAAATGGTTCTATAATGATATTGAATAAATCAGTTATAACTTGGAAGTCAAGTGTTTCACTTCAACCTCGAAGAAAATAGACGTTTGTGTGTTACTTGTGACCGCTCTGTTTTCTACTAGCTAAACTGGGATCGTTTAGCTAAGCTAGCTAAGTTTACGTTATGTTACAATAAGTGACTGCTATCCTATAATTACTTAATTACTACTACACTACCCCTATACTCCCCCTACACTATCCCTACCCCTGAACTACCCCTATACTAACTAACATCAAGATCCATAACTGTGATAAATCTCGTAGTTGTGCTTGCCCTACATTAGATAAAGTCATGACTACCAAATACCTTGGAGGCATGATAGATCACAGGTTGTCCTGGCATAGGTAACCATATTGACGTTTTATCACAGTTGCTCATAAAGTGGATCTTATTAAACCTTTTTTATCACAGTTGCTCATAAAGTGGATCTTATTAAACCGCTTTTAGGCTCATAATGCAACGTATTATACACGCGTGCGATAAAAAAAAATCCAACTAGTGCTAAAATAATACGCTATCCCGATATGTCAAATACGTATCTCACTGCTAATGACTTATTAGGTACTTAGATGAAACATTCTTAATTTATCATAGGCATATCATAGGTTATACTGTTTTGATGTAGGTATAGAAAGAAGGTATAATCAAAGAGTTTTTAAGCCTTGCTGGCTTAAAACTCTTTGTTGGTACCTTTTTTCTTCTTTTCAAAAGGTTGTCTCTAGAGTCTGATAACAAACGATAATTGTCCGTGATAACGTCTTTGAAAATAATTAAAAATTGAGTTTTGTTTTTAATTTGTTTTTTCTTTAGGTACTTACATAAATATATTTTACCATTATATTGTTTTAATTATTTTAATTATATTGTTCAAAGTCTTTTGCCTAGCCTTTCGGGAATGTAATTAACAAAAAATAGTAAACATAACCTAAAATTCTTTAAAACTTTTTATTATTTTAACAAGTCTTTTTTTATTCGCAACTGTGATAAAAAACGTCGTACGATACAGGTGTGGATTGCTCACGTTCCGCTCGCGCGTCATAAATCGCCTCTATGGAATGATCAACTTTCCACACTTGTATCGCAATGTACTATTTTAGGCTCATAATCCAACGTATTATGCCGTAGAGGTATATTATGCACGCGTGCGTTTTACATTACTTATGATACAACTATAGTACATTGCGATACGAGTGCGGTAAATCGATCATTGCATAGAGGCGATGTATAGATTTGTTTCAATAGCATTGGAGTCATGATATAATTATCTCAGTTTGACAATAGTACCTATATTGCGATACAAGTGTGGTAAATCAACGATAACGTCTTAAAAAATGAGTTTTGTTTTTGTTTTTCTTCTAATTTTTTTTTTTATTAATTTTTTTTTTTTAAACCCCCGACGCAAAAAGAATTGAAAAAAAACCTTAGAATATTGTAGGTATGCCAGACTAGGCTGTATAGGTTAAAAGTCTTTTGCCTGCCCTTTCGGGAGTATAATTAACAAAATTATACTCCCGAAAGGGCCGTGTCCTAAAAGTGTAACCTTTTTTGTAAATAAATCGATTGAGTTTTTAAACTGTGTCAAAATAAAATGTAGGTAATTTAAAAGGAGTACATATTGATATCAACTTCGAAGCAAATCACACCCAAAAAAACTTTCAATAAATTACGAAACACGTCTCCATAAATTCTGTTTAAGAATGTTTATGCAAAATTTGAAGTAGATTGGACCAAGCTCGAATCGCGTGGCCCCCCTTTTTCACCCCCTTAGGGGTAGAATTTCGAAAAATCCTTCCTTATCCGATGCCTACGTCATACAAAGAACACACCCTCCAAGTTTCAGATCTCTACGATCAGCGGTTTAGGCTGTGCGTTGATCCATCAGTCAGGAGTTATAGAAGAAGATACATAGCAACAACCAGACCACAGACAGACAAAAATCCAAGCATAAATACATGTCTGAGGCGGGAATCGAACCCGCAACCCTGTGTTTGGCAGTCCGGCATGGTGACCATTGTGCCAACTGGGTCGATAGTCTTGCTTAAAAAATATATCCAAATATAAAATATTGACTTCACTAGTTGTACCATCCTGTATATAGATATTCTCCCAGTCTCTGGTACTTTCAAACTACATAAATATTAGATTTGGCATAGATGGAGCTTACTCCATCTATGCCAAATCAAATATTTATGGACCTTGGTCCAACTACTTACTCAATACTTATATTAAGTAAGTAGTTGGACCAATGTCCATGTTTGCCCATCCTCCTTTAAAAAAAGTTGCCTACTTCAATGTGATTCTGAAAAGGTATTGCAAGCTTAACACAAAATTACTTAATACAAAATTAATTTCTATTGAAATAAGCAGCATGTTTTTTGCGAAGACTCGGCGCTTTGTGAGAGTTGTGAGTTTCGTGAGACCTGTCTCCAGAGAGACGACAGACAGCACTACACCGTCTCACTGCAGGGCAAAGGCCTCTCTCCTTAGAGTGCGTACCACTTGAAGAGTTTTTCGATATTTTCGATCACAAACGTGGTCCGCTTACAGACGCGGTCGTTGGGATCGAGCTATTATGGCGTGACACTTTGCAACCGCGCGAACTTCACGTTAAGCCCTCAACGATCGCAGGCAAGAGGTGGGTCTCCGTGGGCGTTTGACTTTTTTTTAAATATTACGACTCATAACGCCCGTGTCATCAACCTGACTCATTCGCGCTCTTTTTATTCTGTGTTTTTCGGCAGACAGAACTATTTCAAATGATTTGTGAACAGAAGAAAAGTTCTTAATTTCGATTTATTTTACAATGTCAGTTACGATTACTTTCTATGTGCTTTTTATGATTCGGAAACAGATATAAGCGTAGACGTTCTACTATCTGAAAAAGATGCTGCTCGTGCTATCACCGGTAATAAAACTATTACCTATAACATCCTTGTGTTTGAACCTAGTTTGAACATTATTTGAACATACTTTATTGCAGGCTTAACTTTCAGAACTTAATATTCAAGACAACATTAACTTAACTTGTTCACATTCTAAACTAAAATGTCCGGTCTGGGTAATATTGAGTGACGTCATGCGTCATGGTAACATGACCATGACGCATCCGTTCCCGTTAGGAAAAGAGTATTTAATAATAATAATATCGCTCATCTGGGCTTGTGTTGTGGGACGAGCGAGGAATAGAACACATATACAGGGTGTCCCGTAATGAATGGCCAAGCGGGCCCCGACGGATAGAGGACACTGTGCCGGATCAGAAAAACGAAAGTTATGTTCTATGAAAGTCTCTTAGTTTCCGAGATTTCCGCCATTTTAATTTGATTTTTAAATATCACGCCTTTTTCCGTGTTTTGTTATGCCAAAACTGCAAATGAAGGAATTATCCCAATCTGTTTTTTGGATAGTATTCCAGGATAAATGTGCTATCGAATGCAAACAATATTTTTTATGACACATTGAAAGTTTTTTTTAAACTAAGGTTTAACTCAAACTTCATGGTTTTTAATTTTTTAACCTGAACTTTAACCTTTCCTGGTGTAAAAAAAATGTATGGTCACCATGGTGCCAAATTAAAAAAAAAAGTTGCCTATTTCATTGAGATTCTGAAAAGGTATAATATGTGGTATTGCCAGCATTTAATACTAAATAAATTTCTAATAAAAGCAGCAAGAGCATGCTTTTTGCGAAGTAAAAGTAGTACCAAAATTTACTTTATTGTACTTAAAATAATTCAAGAAATTTTAGTTCTGAAATTCCCCGAATTTACTATGGAAAAGACAGCTCTGGCTCACTTTAATAGGAATTAATTTTGTATTGAAAGCTGGCAATACCACATATAATACCTTTTCAGAATCTCAATGAAATAGGCAACTTTTTTTTTAATTTGGCACCAGGGTGACCATACATTTTTTTTACACCAGGAAAGGTTAAAGTTCAGGTTAAAAAATTAAAAAACCATGAAGTTTGAGTTAAACCTTAGTTTAAAAAATAACTTTCAATGTGTCATAAAGAATATTGTTTGCATTCGATAGCACATTTATCCTGGAACACTATCCAAAAAACAGATTGGGATAATTCCTTCATTTGCAGTTTTGGCATAACAAAACATGGAAAAAGACGTGAAATTTAAAAAAAAATTAAAATGGCGGATATCTCGGAAACTAAGAGACTTTCATAGAACATAACTTACGTTTTTCTGATCCGGCACAGTGTCCTCTATCCGTAGGGGCCCGCTTGGCCATTCATTACGGGACACCCTGTATAAAGGAAAAAAATTACAAGTAAAGGAAAACATTAAAAAAATAAATAAAAGAAGCACCTATACTTAACAAAAAACGGACAACTAATTGTTTAATTTTATATTTTAAACTAGCTGCGCTCCGCGGTTTCACCCGCGTTACTCCCGATCCCGTGGGAATATCGGGATAAAAAGTAGCCTATAACCTTCCTCGATAAATGGACTACCCAACACAAAAAGAATTTTTTGTACATGGAGGTAGAAACAAATGGAGAAAACAAGCAGGGTCTTCCCCCTCAGGCTAAGTACATTGGCCACTGGTCATCTACGTTAAATAAAACTAGTTCAAGCGATATCTAACGATATTGGTGGTGATTGTGTCGCAGTTACGAGCTCCTCCAAAATGGTGAAATGCGCAGTCAATTCGTTCAAGTACCATTATTCACTAAGGTTCAAGTCGTTGGGCGCGCGTGATTAGGGGCGGAGGGGGAGAGGTTTTTGTATGGCAATCTCGCCCTAATCACGCGCGCCCAACGACTTGAAGCTTAGTGAATAATGGCCGAAACGTCAAATATGAAAAATCACGGTGTTTCTTAACACAGCAGCTTGAACCCATACGTGTGGGTTAGATGAATTTTTTTTTTTTGAGTTTCAATTCTAGTTATGGGGAACCCTAAAATTTATTGTTTTTTTTTTCTATTTTTGTGTGAAAATCTTAATGCAGTTCACATAATACATCTACTTACCAAGTTTCAACAGTATAGTTTTTATAGTTTCGGAAAAAAGTGGCTGTGACATACGGCAGACAGACAGACATGACGAATCTAAGAGGGTTCCGTTTTTCGCCATTTGGCTACGGAACCCTAAAAACGTGCCGGTGCATAATTTTTACTCAGTTTTTTTTTTTTTTTCTCAGTTATGGCTTCGCACGGTTTGTGCATATAGCCAGTATCAAGTAATATTTTGCATCAAGTTATGGCCCGATTTACAGAAATCGGGCTCAAAGTGTTTCAAGATGGTCAAGTCACAGTTTGTCAAGTCAGGGGTCATAGTAAAGCGGTGGCTACTTTACTATAACCTTGTAGGAGATTTTGGAGGCAACGAGAAAAGTTCATGTTTGACACTGATTTTTACTTTCACTACACTTGTGCACTTTCACGGAACTAAATTAGATAACTTTCCACCAGAATTATACAATTTAACTCGGTTTACAACTAAGTTTCGTGTAAATAAAACTGCAGCACGACATGTTGTTGGCTCGTTCCCGCCAAAACTCTTTTACTTAGTTGTGATAAGAAACACCGTGAATTTTTTTCTGATCGCCTTTTGAACGAATTGACTGCGCAGTTCACCATTTTGGAGGAGCTCGTAACTGCGCTGCGACACAATCACCAACAACATCGTTTGATATCGCTTCAACTAGTTTTATATAACGTAGATGACCAGTGGCCAATGTACTTAGCCTGAGGGGGAAGACCCTGCTTATTCCCTCCTCCCTTCATACCTCCATGTTTCAAAAGCAAAGTGACAGTTTAAACCGTAAGGAACAGCGCGGCACAATATGGCGGACAGGCACACGTCTGACGTCACGAAAAATGTAACTGACATAGCGAAACTGTTGTTTATAGAGTTGGCTTGTTTTTATTGCATACATTAGATAAAGACGCCATCATGTTTATTATAATCGTCTTCTAGACCATAAATCTGTATTTGTTGCACCAGTTCCATATCTCTTTCCTTTTTCTGAGAATTGTAAGGACAGACAGCCCACGTACGCAACGTATACTATGCAATGTGGAAGAGTTGATGGACGCGTGTGATAGCGTTGCGTATGATAAGTATGTTTCTAATTCAACGGTTTTCATACAAATTCAAGAGTCTAGTAATGCGTTGCGTACGTGGGCTCAGTCTGTTCTTACCTTAAGGCGTTCCACTACACCTTATCGACACAGCGCTCACAACGATAATCGTCGATTTTGTGGTCGTCGCCAAAGAGGATATAATCACTACGTACGTGTCGCCGCCATAGATATAGAAATAAATCTATGGTCGCCGCTCGCGCTGGCGTTCAACGCGCTTGCATTCTTCTACATTCGATTGTGAGTTTTTTCCTCGACTCACTTGACATTGGCAGAATTGCGTCCGAATGTCAGCAATCAATCATTTTATAGGTTTTTGGCGGGAACGAGCCAACAACATGTCGTGCTGCAGTTTTACACAAAACTTAGTTGTAAACCGAGTTGAATTGTATAATTCTGGTGGAAAGTTTTCCAATTTAGCTAGAAAGTGCACAAGTGTAGTGAAAGTAAAAATCAGTGTCAAATATGGACTTTTCTCGTTGCCTTCAAAATCTCCTACAAGGTTATAGTAAAGTAGCCACCGCTTTACTATGACCCCTGACTTGACAAACTGTGACGACTTTGACCATCTTAAAATACTTTGAGCCCGATTTTTGAAAATCGGGCCAAAATTTGATGCATGATATGCTTTGATGATATGTTATTACTTGATACTGGCTATATGCACAACCCGTGCGAAGCCATTATTTAAAAAAAAATCATTTATAAAAAAGTTGAAGTTGGGGGAATTTTTTTGTTCCTCTTTCTTTTGTTTACATACGGCTTTTTTTAAATTATTTATAGTCTTACGTAGTATTTAAATTCTCTTTGATTTATAGATGTGATTGTTTCTCCGCTAGGAGTAAAAGTGTTCCGTGATTGTGTTTGTCTCTCACGTGCAATAGATAGTGTTTCGTATTTAAATGAGCAATATTGGCCGAAATTGCACATCGTGTCAGCAGAAGGCTCTGAAAATATTTAAATGAAAGATGCTTTGCTTTGCGTACCTAGAGACTAATTATGCAAGCTGAGAGTTGTAATACCTATATCAGTGAGTGCAGTGTAATCAGTAAATAACACAGGGTAGCACCGAGACAATGGATGCGCCTCCGGCCGCTGTGTGCCGAGTGTGTCTCGCTGGCGATCGTAACACGTACAGCGTCGCGAACACGGCGCTAGAAGAGACGTACATTGTAGTAACTGGCGTCATGGTAAGCCTGTGTATGTGTAGCGTGTGTGTTGTGTGTGTAGTGGGGGCTGTGTGTGACAGTGTGTGTTGTATGGTTGCAGCTGCAGCGAGCTGGTCGGCCGACTGCGTTGTGCTGCGTCTGTGTGTCGCAGCTGCGCCGATGTCGTAGGTTTATTCAAACTGCGAGGGAATCCAACGACGCCCTGGACTGGTGGTACCAGAACCACACCCACGCAGACGTGAGTACTTATATCATACTAGCTGCGCTCCGCGGTTTGACCCGCGTAACTCCCGATCCCGTGGGAATATCGGGATAAAAAGTAGCCTATAACCTTCCTCGATAAATGGACTATCCAACACAAAAACAATTTTTCTTTTCGAACCAGCAGTTCCTGAGATTAGCGCGTTCAAACAAACAAACATACAAACAAACTCTTCAGCTTTATAATATTAGTATAGATGATGTAGCACTTTACTAGCAAATAGACACTAGTCTACATCTATTCACGTTATGCTTTCAGTCCAAGCTTACGGCGAGGCCGCTTTTCTCCCTTACCAAGATCTCACCTGAGGTTTTGGACATCTGGGAGCCGCAAGTCAAACAGGAGCCAACAGAGACAGGTGAAGAGACAGTCATGTTCAAAGTTAATGTATCAGTTCATTTTTTACTGAGACTGGTTGGGTTTCTAAGCGGGTCACCTAGAGTGGTTAAATAAACAAACAACGTCTGGGTCATTTTGGGTTTTAGCTGCTTTGGATAGGGTTGCCATACCTTTAGGTACACACTAGGGTATCGAGAACCGGAGACTTTTTTGAGAACCGGGATTTTCGGTACCAGCCTAAGCAAGAACCAGGATTTCCAGGGATTTTGGGCAATTGTTATTAGTTTATAATAAAACTACAACTCACTAGCAGCGCTCCGCGGTTTCACCCGCGTAACTCCCGATCCCGTGGGAAAATCGGGATAAAAAGTAGCCTGTAGCGTTCCTCGATAAATGGACTATCCAACCCAAAAATAATTTTTCAATTCGAACCAGCAGTTTAGGAACTACTGGTTCGAAATTGAAAACTTTTTAGCGCATTCAAACAAACTCTTCAGCTTTATAATATTAATATAGATATACCTCTGACTAGCCCGATACCGAAAATACGTAATTAAATTAATAATGGCGTCATTAAACCCCTGACAATCGGGATTTTACTTGCGGTTGTCAGTTGTGGACCATCGTTCGTCCGTGAAGTCACACACTATGGGTATAGCTGAAAATCAGTGTCTTGCTTCTTTTAGCAAATCCAACACTGAGCTACTGCCCATTTGCATCACTGCGGCACACTGCTCACTTTTGGTTTTATTATAATTTATTTTTTATCATTTTGCTTTTTATAGAATTATAATTAGTATTAGCGATAGTGATACATGTGTATGTATGTGCCTTTTTGTGATGCAATAAATGATTTATCTATCTATCTATCTACATCTCTGACTGAACATTAATGAACTAACATAATCTATTTATTTATGTTTCAGAGGATACAGATCAAAATGATGCAGGAACTTTTATCACGGATGAAATAAAGCATGAAGTTGTAAGTGATCCCACACATGTTTCACGGACAACTGAAGACAGTACACAGATATCAGATGATGATCCAAAAAGCACACAGGTGTCAGTGGATGATGACAAGACACAGGTGCTAAATAATGAAGGAAGTGAGCACACAGGGTCTTGTGGTTTAAAAAGAAACATTTCAAAGATTTCAGACAATATTGAATGGGTGAATGTACAAGATTATTTTGATGCTGATGATGACGACACGAATGTGTCGAATGATGTTGAACTTGATAGTCAGGAGGTGGTAGATGATGTGCGAAGTGAAATCGCTCCTGGGACATCGAATGTTGGAAGGAAACGCACATCGTTAGATCAGGATATTCCTACAAGAAGTCTTAGATCTGGGAAACTAATCAAGTTGGATCAAGATACAACTGGTAAGTATTCCTTGTACTCATTTATAATATTGTTAAAGTTGATCAAAATGAGGTATAAAGTTCTTGCATGATATCATTCCAATACACAGTTCACAGTAATATTTAAGTGTGAGACGGTGATGAGACAGTCCAAAGCAGAAATTGATATTGATTGATTTCGTTGCTATCTAGTCTTACATGAAGACCGAACAGTAAAAATAGAAATTAGAAATCACAGCTCCCAAAACTATGCAATTTTATCATACAACTTTCAGCGCAAAAATCGTTTAGGTTTAATAATTTGAAAAATATATTGCTATATATAGTAGTTTTCTCGTAAATTCATTTTCTTCTACAAATCTATTCAAGTTTTCCCTGATTCAATTTTGAAAAATTTTGGTATGGAGATTAAGTAGATTATAAATTTTAATCAACTGTTTGTTTGTACAACACACGTAATAAACCTTTAGTCCGGTCAATTTAGACATAAAAATAGTAGTCAAATAACAATAATTCCCGGAAAGCCAAAAATTGGTGGAGAGCTGGGGTTTACCATAACAAATAATGTCTTAAAAATCCCCATCGATCCTATGTGTGCTACAAAAGTTATTCGGGGTCAAAAGTCAAAATTTGAGGTTTTTTTGGACTTATCTCGAAAATGGTAACATTTATCAAAAAAATCTCAAGCCAAAGTTATAGATCTTAAAATTCTCTACAAAAATGGGCTCATATTTTCTTTCCTAAGAGTTACCATTCGTGAGTTATCGCGATTCTAAGAGTCACATTATACATTATATGCGCATATAAGCCACGTATATGTATACATATCAGGCACTTAAGACAAGTATATAGGCCTATCCGCACAGCTCAGTGGCGTGGCGACACAGTGACGGCACAGTGACGACAGTTCCGTACCGTACCGTGAAGGCCTATCCGCACAGCTCAGTGACGAAAGAGTGACGCCACAGTGATTTTTAGTACTCTATCGCAGGGGTTACCATAACTTTCATGCACGAATCCAACTCGCACTTGGCCGGTTTTTTAAATTATATGTAAAAAAACGAAAGCGAGCAAAAATAACGACTGCAACATTTCCGATATTTTGACTGCGGTTATAAGGAAAATGAATGTACCTAGGGGTCGATCGTCAAAAAAACGTGATAAATACGGGCAACACACGGACCAATTCAATAAACTTTTCATCGGCCATCTTGAAACACTGCGACCGTGTCAGGCAAAATATCGTCCGCTACAAATTCACGCCGGATCACGGCGAGCGTCGGAGCAACGTCGGAGCAGCACTGACAGCACAGTAGGCCTATTCTCTATCTAGTGGCTAACTCAGTGGACATCAATTTGATACGCACTTTGCAGTACATTGCTGTTTTCCTAAAATGATGGTGATTACCACGTTACGTCAAAGCAGCAATGTACTGCAAAGTGCTTATCAAATTGATGTCCACCGAGTTAGCCACTGGATAGAGAATAGGCCTACTAAACATCACTGTCACTGATCAGTACGGATAGTCACATTGGCAGAATTGCGCCTTTATGTCAGCAATCAGCCATACAAAAAAGTTGAAGTTGAAGTTAGTACAAAAAGTATGAAAAATTATCATTTTTCACTGACACTGATGGAAAATCACGGTACGTCACTGTGTCGGCACTGCGTCGTCACTGAGCTGTGCAGATAGGCCTTAAATACCTATTTGTGTCTCTTTTATATTTATTATACTATTCTGAAAACATTTATTCAAAAGATAGTCAGTCCCTAGCTGTCTCCCCTGTGGCCTTGAAAAACATCTGGCTATTCTATCGTTCATATACCTGTTTCTTTTAGTGCTAAAGGTTCAGTTCAAGTTAATATGGTTCACAATTGACCGTCCCCCTAACGCTCCTCCTGCGGTAAACGGTCAAGATTTATTTCACAATGGGGACTGTCAATCGTTCAACAGTGTTAGATTTTTTGAAGCTTATCCATCCCCCTAGTCCAAGCTGTGGGCCAAATAAAAAAAGATCTAGTTCAAGTAAAAGACGATTGATATGGAAACAAAAGACGATAAAAAAAATAAACAAAAGACAACAGAAAAGATGATCGAAACGAAAACAAAAGACGATCAAAAAAATAAACAAAAACGATCGACAACAGCGACATAATGGGAGGTAACTGTCAAAATGACAGATGTCAAAGTGACAGCTGTCAAAATTAAATCTGCTATATCTCAGAAACTATTGATCCTAGACTGATGGTATCTTTGCAGAAGTGATAGATCTCGTCGAGATCTTCATTTCACACTTGTTTCGAGTATACTATCAAGTTCAAACATGGCTAGGCAATCAACTGAACCCAAAAGACTGGGGCTGGATATTGACAGATAATTCCTGGAACCGATTAAAACTTTAGTCCCACCTGCTCCAGAAAAACTCACTATTTTTAACAGCCATTACTGGACCGCCACAGAGCGAATATTGTCTTAACGCTGCATCTCTGAACACAACTAATGTTAATCAATGCTTCTCACAGATGGTCCCAGGCTCGAGCAACGGAGACCGATCACCGCGAGACACCACCCTTCTAGCACCGATACAACCTCGACTCTTCGAGACCAACGGAACATGTTCTCATGCTCTCAATGTACTTATACAACTGTTAAAAAATCATGCTTGAGACAACATTCAATGACTCATACTGGAGCAAAGCCTTTTAAGTGCGATAAGTGTGATTATAAATGTAAGCGGAAGGGTGACTTGAAACAGCATTTAATGACTCATACTGGAGCAAAGCCTTTTAAGTGCGATAAGTGTGATTATAAATGTAAGCGCAAGGGTGACTTGAAACTGCATATAATGACCCATACTGGAGCAAAGCCTTTTATGTGCGATAAGTGTGATTATAAATGTATGCAGAAGGGTCACTTGAAACAACATTTAATGACTCATACTGGAGCAAAGCCTTATATGTGCGATAAGTGTGATTATAAATGTAATCAAAAGGGTCAATTGAAACTGCATATTATGACTCATACTGGAGCAAAGCTTTTTATGTGCGATAAATGTGCTTATAAATGTAAGCGGAAGGCTCTCTTGAAACAGCATTTAATGACTCATAATCCTTTAATGTGCGATAAGTGTGATTATAAATGTAAGCTCAAGAGTAACTTGAAACGGCATTATGCAATGGCTCATACTGTAGCAAAGCCTTTTAAGTGCGATAAGTGTGATTATAAATGTACCAAACAGTATAACTTGAAACATCATTTCATGATTCATTTCATATGATTAGGTTAGAAATAAGATTAAACGAACATTAGATTAGGTTATGAACTTAAGGTTTTTTGTGTTGAAGAGTAAAGGCCGATCCGCAGACAACAGTGACGGCACATTGCCGTCACGTGCCGTTCAGTACAGGGCCGTCTATAACCTATTGGAGGCCCTGGGCATATTTGGATAATGAGGTAAAATAAGACTTTGAGAGAACAAAAGTTACTCTTTTAGCATTTTGAAGAGAAACCTTTCTAGATTTGAGATGGGCAAAATCATCAATAACTCCTTCTAAAAAGTGATCTGGCAGGAACTAGGGGCCCATATTGATCACGGGCCCCTGAGCATGTGCCCATCTTGCCCAGTGAGCGGAAAGAGAGGAGGCGTGGATCGGCTTTAAAAGAAAGACGAGCTTCCGTGTTATTGCTCCGGAGGTTTTCGGAGACGGGCCCCACGATAGGAGAAATTCGTAAGGATTGTGATAATAGTGCTAACCGAACTTAATAATGGAACCTAGGTGACGGATAGTGAAGACAGCAAATTAACTTTAAACATATGAACACATTTCTCTTTGAAATCTATAGGTAGGTACTAATATTATAAAGCTGAAGAGTTTGTTTGAACGCGCTAATCTCAGAAACTATACTGGTTCGATTTGAAAAAATATTTTTGTGTTGGATAGACCGTTTATCGAGGAAGGCTTTAGGATACTTTTTATTTTGATATTCCCACGGGATTGTGAGTAACGCGGGTGAAACCACGGGGCGCAGCTAGTACTTCGATAAAAGAGATCCAATCAAAGAGTATTTAAGTATTTAATAACCCCAGCACGCCGCTTCATACACATGTTCATACAATATTGCTGGAGCGTTATGTAATGTTCCAAATTCAAAAAACGCTCCTGATTTAAATTTCTTTGACCATAAATAAAATAGTAACTCGACACTGGCTATATCACGGAACACTTTTACTCCTGGCGGAGCACGATAATTCGAAGCCATAATCTTAAGAAAAAAAAAAGATGGCGCCAGATACGTCTTTCCGTTTGTCAAAATGACAATTTTGACATCATCTCTACGTTTTGTACATTTTCATGTAAAAATATTATGGTTTATTTTTTACGCAATAAATATCATATATTTATAAGTAACATAAATCTACCAGAAATACCTAAACCTCTTCTGATATTTTCTGAACATATTCGTGAAGATTGTGTTAAAATCTGTTTCCTAGTTCCCGAGAATAGAGCGCACAAAAAAGGTAAACAAAGAAAATTAACAAAGTCCAAAAATGGTAGTTCTGCGAGAACCAAAGAGATGGCGGTAGTAACTTGAAATTTAAAAAAATATCTTATTAAATTAATTACTTTATTTTTTAGTTAATAAATGTGTATATTGCTATGTATTCTTAAAATACATAAGTCTACAAAATTTTTAAGCAGAACAAAAATAATAATAAATTAATTTGTGACTTTATAAATTTAAGAAAACCTGAATCGCGTTATCTAGATTTTTTTCCACTGGAGCTATAAGGTGAGTGAATTCTATATTGTTAAGATCATTATGGACGTAGAACGCTCACTTCCAAAACTTCGAATTTATTTTATGTAGAGATTACAAAACCAATTAGAGAAATATACTTCTTCTACATTATATATAAACATTTAAACAAAAATAAACGTTGATGTAGCATATTTTCGGTTAAATATGTTTGATTTTCACTTGCACTCTGATGACGTCACCATCGGCGATATTATGGCATATGCCGAAATCGACATGTGCCATAATAATAAAAGAAATCAATGACAGCTATGCAGCTAACTGATAAGGACACACATTTTTTAAGTTATACTTCTTTATTATGAAAAAATGATGAGTGTGAATTTTTATGATGCGCGCGCAGCACCGTCACACGGAAAATTCACATGTTGAAGTTGTCCGCAAACTGCAAGATGACAGCTGTCATAAAACCATGTTGAACTTGTCCGCAAACCGCAAGATGACAGCTGTCATAAAACCAAATAGTTTGCATATATCTACTACCTACGTGAAACTGAAAATACATAATTATTAGAAACTACATAATTATTTTAATACTAGCTGCGCCCCGCGGTTTCACCCGCGTATTAATTTTAGTTTCATCATTCTCTTATTTTAGAAGTTACAGGGGGGGGGACACTCTTTTTACCACTTTGGAAGTGTCTCTCGCGTAAACTATTCAGTTTAGAAAAAAATGATATTAGAAACCTCAATATCATTTTTGAAAACCTATCCATCGATACCCCACACGTAATGGGTTTGATGTTTTTTTTTTTTAGTTTCAGTTCTAAGTATAGGGAACCCTAAAATTTATTGTTTTTTTTTTATTATTTTTGTGTAAAAATCTTAATGCGGTTCACAGAATACATCTACTTACCAAGTTTCAACAGTATAGTTTCGGACAAAAGCGGCTGTGACATACGGCAGACAGACAGACATGACGAATCTATAAGGGTTCCGTTTTTTGCCATTTGGCTACGAAACCCTAAAAATTGCTCATTTTTGATTGAAAATATAAGGTCACTCAAAAAAAAAGGAAATTCGAGTTAAGGTGCATAGAAGTAGCTCTCAGCCGCTTTCTTACATAGTTGCCATTGTATATTAAGAAGTAAATACAGCGAGGCAGCTAAAGTATTTGAATTCTAAAATTGTCATTATATTATTTAGCTATTCATCAATTTAACTATTAAATAACTTTAATTCGAGCAGGCCTATAAATACATCTTCTTTTCTACCTCGCCCTTTCCCAATCTATCCGGGGTCGGCTCTCCTAATCCTGTGGCGGTAGGACAGTCTGCCCTGGGATGTTAGGTCGACCGATTCTTCCTCTGAAATAAGTAACGTCACACTAGTCCACCACGTAGCAGGAAATCGTCCTTCCACCTGAGCAAAAAAAGTGCTATAAATAAAACGAATGTGGGGGATGTCGATTTCACGAGTAGGTATGGTCAATTGTTTAGAAAACAGTCCGCTGCCTAGACAGTTTTCTAGGTTTAAGTTTTATAATAATTCCAATTCAATTCATATAATATATTGATACATTATTTTGAAAACCTGGTAATAGAATTAATAATATATTTTATTTTAGTAATGTGTAGGTATAATATATTGTATTAAGTGTATTTTTTTATAAAAACTCAAATTTCGAAATAGATTGGGGCTCTGAAAGCACGAGTAACAGCTATTACTGGACCGCCACAGAACGAATACTGTCCAAACGTTTTATTTTTGAACACAACTAATGTTAATCAATTCTTCTCACAGATGGTCCCGGGCTCGAGCAACGGAGACCGATCACCGCGAGACACCACCCTTCTAACACCGATACAACCTCGACTCCTCGAGACCAACGAAACATGTTCTCATGCTCTCAATGTACTTATACCACTGCTAAAAAATCATACCTGAAACAACATTCAATGACTCATACTGGAGCAAAGCCTTTTATGTGCGATAAGTGTGATTATAAATGTAAGCTAAAGGGTACCTTGAAACAACATTTAATGACTCATACTCAAGCAAAGCCTTTTATGTGCAATAAGTGTGATTATAAATGTAAGCTAAAGGGTACCTTGAACCAACATTTAATGACTCATACTCAAGCAAAGCCTTTTATGTGCAATAAGTGTGATTATAAATGTAAGCGGAAGGTTGAGTTGAAACTGCATATAATGACTCATACTGGAGCAAAGCCTTTTATGTGTGATAAGTGTGATTATAAATGTAAGCGGAAGGGTTCCTTGAAACAACATTTCATGACTCATACTGGAGCAAAGCCTTTTATGTGCGATAAGTGTGATTATAAATGTAAGCAAAAGGGTTCCTTTAAACAACATTTAATGACTCATACCGGAGCAAAGCCTTTTATGTGCAATAAGTGTGATTATAAATGTAAGCAAAAGGGTTCCTTGAAACAACATTTCATGACTCATACTGGAGCAAAGCCTTTTATGTGCGATAAGTGTGATTATAAATGTAAGCAAAAGGGTTCCTTGAAACAACATTTCATGACTCATACTGGAGCAAAGCCTTTTATGTGCGATAAGTGTGATTATAAATGTAAGCAAAAGGGTTCCTTTAAACAACATTTAATGACTCATACCGGAGCAAAGCCTTTTATGTGCAATAAGTGTGATTGTAAATGTAAGCAGAAGGGTTCCTTGAAAGAACATTTAATTACTCATACTGGAAATCCTTTAATGTGCGATAAGTGTGATTATAAATGTAAGCTTAAGAGTAACTTGAAACGGCATATAATTATGACTCATACTGAAGCAAAGCCTTTTAAGTGCGATAAGTGTGATTATAAATGTACCCAACAGTTTAACTTGAAACAGCATTTAATGATTCATTTCATATGGACATAATGGTTAGGTTAGCAACAAGACTAAACGAACATTACATTAGGTTAAGAACTTAAGGTGAAAGGGTACCTGCGCTCTCTCCATACAAACGTAGGCGACTGTTTCCTCCCTGGATAATGACACTAGCACAAATATTTTTGTGCCATAAAACCTATAACTGCCATGACTATGCCCCTATGGTTTGGTTTTTTTTCATTTTCTAATTATCATAGAAATTAAAATAAAAAATATAAAAAAAAAAAACAAAAAATAGGGGCATGGTCATGGCAGTTATAAGTTTTATGCACCAAAAATATTTGCTGTAGTGTCATTATCCAGGGAGAAAACAGTCGACTACGTTTGTATGGAGAAAGCCCCCGGTACCCTTTCCTCTTAAATTATGAAACTAACAATTAGATAGCAATTTTTTGTTCATTTCACTTTCAGAAACACGGTGTCCTTATTGCCGAACAAAGAGGCAACCAGCCATTCTGATGTCAGAATGGCTGGTCATTTTATTTTTTTAATTTTTTGCAAAAACTAGCAAATAGATAGCAATTATTGAATATACTGTTAGTGCCATACGGCACAGGCAACCAGCCATTCTGACGCTAATCGATAGTCGATAGTTATCGAGTAAAATGAAAAGCATTGACTTTTGAATGTGGGTTTATTAGTAAATAAGTGATATTATTAGAAGATGAAGTTTTTCTATTCTATTCCATTCAAACTTATAAACATCCCATCGTTTTTGCGTCGGAGTAAATAAAACACAGAAATGTTTAGCTTAAAATTATTTATTGACAATATATTTACCTTAATTTATCTCTTTTGTTAAAACGATGTGTTTATTAAGTATAGTTCTAATTAACATGGGATCTTAAAGACGAGGAAAGGGTACCGACGCTCTCTCCATACCAAACGTAGTCGACTGTTTCCTCCCTGGATAATGACACTAGAGCTAATATTTTTGTTGCATAAAACTTATAACTGACCATGCCCCTGTCTTATTTTTTATATTTTTTTAAACTCTTACTTTCTATGATTTGTCTACCGTGGATAGTATATCCACCGTTGCGGCCATGCTCGGGGGGTGAACAAAACTGACAGAGGGAATGACTGTTTTGTCCTTTCCCTGTGGATTAAATGTATCCGGCCATGCTAACCCTGCAGGTGGCTATTATTTATTAATTTTATTAATAATCAGCTGCCGTATTAGCCAAATAATCCCTTCTTCCGATATTTGAAGCTTGTTTGTTCTGTACCGCTTCCAGTTTCGGACAATCTGCGAACAAAATCATTACTTATTATAAAATAATGTCACTTTTCACCGTCCCTATGTCCCTATGTATGCTTAGATCTTTAAAACTACGCAACGGATTTTGATGCGGTTTTTTTAATAGACATCTACTAGATAGTCCGAACAAAGCTTAAACATTTGGTTTGGATAGGTGAGCCCGTTCTTGAGTTATAAAATTACAACGAAAAGTGGCATTGATTTTTATATATAGTTAGTTAGTCACGTATAGGCTCCGAAACTACTGGACCGATTTAGATGAAACTTGGTATGAGGATACATTGATTCATTGTAAGTAATTTTAGGGGTGATTTGCTTCGAAGTTGATATCAATTACTCCTTAGAGCTTTTGATTTAAATAACATTTTTATCTGATTTTAAGTCGTAACAAAAAAAATCGTAAAATAAAAATTATCCTATTAAAACCGCTTTCGATTACTACGGGAACGAAGTCGCGGGCAGTAGCGTAGCGAAGGGCGGACCGCCCCGTGAGGCAGAATTGGTAAACAAATATTTTAAGCGGTCACTGGCGGTCACATGGTTTTGAAATAAATATTTTTCGCTAAATTCTTTCATATCGTATCGTTTTTCTCCCAAAAACAAACATTATTATTTCTTTGACGTCAAAGGGGCGGCAAATTGACAACATTATTATTTTTATGACGTCAAAGGGGCAGCAAATTGACAACGTTATTATTTTTATGACGTCAAAGGGGCAGCAAATTGACAACATTATTATTTTTATGACGTCAAAGGGGCAGCAAATTGACAACGTTATTATTTTTATGACGTCAAAGGGGCAGCAAATTTACAACGTTATTATTTTTATGACGTCAAAGGGGCAGCAAATTGACAACATTATTATTTTTATGACGTCAAAAGGGCGGCATATTATGACTCTGCCCCGGGCGAGTGTGACCCGCGCTACGCACTGGTCGCGGGCATCAGCTAGTGCAATAATATAACCTGTGATCCGATGTCCTAGGCCTCCGCAGTAGGAGCATCCTTGTCCATCAGGCGCGGGGACCTCGGGCTCCCCTATCATGTCCAGGAGGAACGCTGGCACCTATAACACAACATACATATGGACATATTGACAAAGAAAAACGACGGAAATAAATCAATATCACTATTCACTACATAGTATAAAACAAAGTCGCTTTTTCTGTCCCTATTTTCCTTTGTATGCTTAAATCTTTAAAACTACGCAACGGATTTTGATGCGGTTTTTTTTAATAGATAGAGTGATTCAAGAGGAAGGTTTATATGTGTAATACATGCATAATATAGCCGTGCGAAGCCGGAGCGGGTCGCTATAAATAATAAATAAATAAATATTGTAAGACATTCCACACATCGCCATCTAGCCCCAAGCTAAGTAACTAGACTTGTGTTATGGGTGCTAGACAACGGATATACTACTTATATACTTTTCTTCTGTAAATGTATACTTATAATACATAGAAACAACCAGACCACAGACAAATATCTAAGCATAAATACATGTCTGAGGCGGGAATGGAACCCGCAACCCTGTGTTCGGCAGCCCGGCATGGTGACCATTATGCCAACTGGGTAGACAGTATACCTTTTGTCCGGCTTCAGTGAGGAGATGAGCCAGATCTTTGAGTACGGAGTGATCGTGTGCACGCGCAAGTAGAGTCGTAGCCACGCCTTCGCCCCCAGCGCGACCCGTACTGGAATAGTACATTGCGATACAAGTGTGGAAAATTGATCTTTGCATAGAGGCGGTTTAATACGCGAGGGCGTTTACAAAGCCGAGATACAAAGATCAATTCCACACGCGTATCGTCGTTATCACAGTTGCGAATAAAAGAAAATACTTAAAAAGAAAATAATAAATAACAACATATTTGTTATGTTAGTCTATGTTTACAATTTTTTATGGCAATATTTTTTTGTTTATTATACTCTCGAAAGGCCAGGCAAAAGACTTTTAACCTATACAGCCTCGTCTGACATACAATATTTTTTAGGGTCTTTCCATTTGTTTTTGCGTTGGGGGTTAAAAACAGAATATAATGTTAAGAGGAAAGGGTACCGGGGGCTCTCTCCATACAAACTATTACAAACGGAGTCGACTGTTTTCTCCCTGGATAATGACACTAGAGCAAATATTTTTGGTGCATAAAACTTATAACTACCATGACCATGCCCCTATTTTTTGTTTTTTTTTACTTTAATTTTTTTTTAAATTTTAATTTCTATGATAATTAGAAAAAGAAAAAATCCAAAACATAGGGGCATAGTCATGGCAGTTATAGGTTTTATGGCACAAAAATATTTGTGCTAGTGTCATTATCCAGGGAGGAAACAGTCGACTACGTTTTTATGGAGAGCGCGCAGGTACCCTTTCACCTTAAGGAAAACAATATATTTATGTAAAGAAAAAACAAAATTCAATTTTTAATTGTTTTCTGACGTTATCACGTAAAATTTTCGTTCATAAACCGACTTTAAATACAACTATTTTTACTAGGTTAAAAACTCTTTGTTGGTACCTTTTTTCTAGAGGTACATCAAAACAGTATAACCCAGATAACTTAAGAATGTTTCATCTACCTAACATGTAATTAGCAGTGAGATACGTATTTGACTTATCGGGATAACATTTATTTTAGCACTAGTTGGATATTTTTTTTATCGCACGCGTGTTTAATACGTTGCATTATGAGCCTAAAAGCGGTTTAATAAGATCCACTTTATGAGCAACTGTGATAAAAACATTTTATTTATGTTTATTTTTAGGGTTCCGTCAAAACGGCACCCTATTTAGTAACAGCGAAGTCTTAGAAGACTGTCCGTCTGTCACCAGGCTGTATCTCATGAACCGTGATACTAGACAGTTGAAATTTTCATATAATGCATTGCTTTTAACAAAAAACCGTTCAAGTGCGAGTCGGTCTCGCATACGAAAGGTTCCGTACTACTAATATGCTGTTTTTTTAACCCTCGACGCAAAAACAAATGCAAAAATTTCTAAAAAATATTGTATGTCAGACGAGGCTGTATAAGTTAAAAGTCTTTTGCTTGCTCTTCTGGGAGTATAATTAACAAAAATATATTGCCTAAAAAAAATAGTAAACAACCTAAAATTCATAAAAACATACTCAAAAAATATTTCCCCTCTTATGTTTTTAGTATTTGTTATAACGACAACAGAAATACATAATCTGTGAAAATTTCAACTGTCTAGCTATTACGGTTCATGAGATACAGCCTTGTGACAGACTGACGGACAGTGGAGACTAAGTAATAGGGTTCCGTTTTTACCCTTTGGGTACGGAACCCTAAAACGACTTCGCCACGAAATATTAAGACTTTTTCATAAAATAGCATGACTTTTCAACAAAATATCATGAGATATTTACAATGATTTAAATCGACTCACCGTCCCATCGTGTGTACATAGTTCTCGATATCATAAAATAGCATAACTTTTCAACAAAATAGCATGACTTTTCAACAAAATATCATGACTTTTCAACAAAATATCTTGAGATATTCCTAAAGTTTAATGATATAAATCAACTCACCGTCCGATCCTGTGTACATAGTTCTCGATATCCTCTGGCATATCGTAGTTAATTACGTGCTGTATGTTCGCAAAGTCCAACCCCTTGCTTGCCACGTCTGTAATTATTTATAATTATAATATTGTTATAAGTCTTAAGAGTTTTTAAACGACTAGTGACGTTACGTCTGTTATCAAAGCTGCTGTTGGCATCGCCGATCCCACCACCGCCTATAAAAGCGAGCGCTTTAGTTGAGAGCGGATTCATTATCTGCTTGACCGTCAGTTGGTAAGGCGTTTGGGTTCGACGCTGCATACAGTAAGACTATTCCTTATTTTGTCATAGGGTTCTTCTGTATTCCATAGAAAAGGTAATAAAGTTCACTTAATAATAAAAGGTGAAATGTGGTTCAGTTCACCATCCACGTCAGTGGTTTATGTTGGAACCGTTTCATAGTTTCAACCCCTCATTTATAATCCTAACTACCTATTAATTTCATACTTAACTAGGTACCTAGACATTTAATAGGTGTTGTTTCTATTCCTAAAAAGGCCTAAAACTCCTGATTTACAATAATATAAGCCTTTTATTCAACTAGCTAATTTGTCTAATTAGCTAAATCTCTAATTTCGGTGTGCCTTTTGGCATCTCTAGCCACTCTGGACCAGAAAGGGCCGACTGTCAGTTTTAGGTCATCCTCCCATCTCTTGATTTGACGACCTCTACTTCGTTTCCAATCTCTTGGGTGTAATTATTTATATTTACTTAATTATTTTATTTTTCATCTATACTCAAGATCTACCGGTTCGAATTGAAAAAAATTGTTTTGTGTTGGATAGTCCATTTATCGAGGAAGGCTATAGGCTACTTTTAATTTTGATATTCCCACGGGATCGGGACTTACGGCGGGTGAAACCGCCGAGAGCAGCTAGTGTCTAATAATGATGTATGTGATATTAGTTCTATCTATACTTAATATAAAGATTTTTTAATAAAATAACATGACTTTGTAACAAAATATCATAACTGTCGCAAATTATCACGAATTTCGTAAAACAGCATGAAGTTTTGTACAATATATCTTGACTTTTTCACATCATATCGTGACTTTTCTACAAAATATCATGACTTTTGTACAAAATATCATCACGACATTGCTACAAAAAAATAGTCTGACTTTCCTAAAAATATTATTACTTTCACAATCTATCATAAAATTCATAAAACAGCATGACTTTTCTACAAAATATAATGACTTTTCTACAAAATATCATGACTTTTCTACCAAATATTTTGACTATGACAAACTATCATGACTTTAGTCACAATATATTATAATGAGTGTTGAGTACCCACCTGTAGCAACAAGTACATCCTTCTCTCCTCGTCTGAATGCCTCCACAGCACGAGATCGTTCCTCTTGATCCTTCCCTCCGTGAATAGCTACTGCTTCAACACCTAAGATATTTAGGTATATTTTAGATTTAGACGAGATGGTAGAAGTCATTGCGCTGTTTCTAGGGCGAGGAAGTAGCTGCTTCTTTAGGGTTACTTACCCAAAGGTTAAAAACGGGACCCTATTACTAAGACACAGGGGTTGATGGTGCCAGAAAGGTAGGTAATGTTAGGTCAGATATTGTGACAAAGCACGCGCGAGCGAAGCGAGTATTTAGGTTCACACTGTTAAAAATGGCGTTTAAGGTGAAAGAGTACCTGCGCTCTCTCCATACAAACGTAGTCGACTGTTTTCTCCCTGGATAATGACACTAGAGCAAATATTTTTGGTGCATAAAACTTATAACTGCCATGTCCATGCCCCTTTTTTTTGTTTTTTATTTTTTTAATCTTAATTTCTATGATAATTAGAGAAAACAGTCGACTACGTTTGTAATAGTTTGTATGGAGAAAGCCCCGGTACCCTTTCCTCTTAATCACTTGGTCAATAACAAAAATACCTTTCAGCAATAAATATTCGTGTATATGATCAACGTGTTGCTTCCTCTCAGCGAAGATGAGAACGGGCGGCGGTGTCTTCTGGAGGCAATGGAGCAGGTGTACCGTCCGGGCCTCGCCTTGGACAGCTTCCAGTTCCTGGCGGACGTTGAGGGAAGCTGCGCCTGCGCGGCCGACGTTCACTAGCACTGGTTTTACTAGCGCTGATCTGGGGGGGAATATAATCACTATGTAGTGATATGTGTAGGTATAAAACAAAGTGCCGTGAAGAAGGATGAGAGAAGATTGCATGCAGCGGAGATGAGAATGTTGAGATGGATGTGTGGAGTAACGAGGATGGATAAAATAAGGAATGAGTATATTAGAGAAAGCCTGAAAGTAGCACCACTTACTGAAAAAGTAAAAGGGAACCGTTTGAGTTGGTATGGATATGTGATGAGGAGAGAAGAGACGCATGTGACAAGAAGAGTGATGAGTATGAATGTAGAGGGATGGAGAGGAATAGGACGACCGAAGAAAAGATGGATGGACTGCGTGAGACAAGACATGAGAGAGATGAATGTCAGCGATGAGATGACGACTAATAGGAGTGAATTGAAGAAGAAAACATACTGCGCCGACCCCTAATAAATTGGGATAAGGGCAGGAAGATGGTGATCACTACATAGTATAAAACAAAGTCGCTTTCTCTGTCCCTATATCCCTATTAGACCAGGGTAGAAGCCTTTAAAAATAATAAAAAGTGAAACAAAATAATAGTAGGATGAAACCCATTAGAAACGGAGGGGAATATTATAAAAATTAATGGAAAAATAATTTACGGGCGATCTGAGGTCGGGAAGGGTATGTGGGGTGAGCTTTTAAGGGTGAAAAACGGTTTATCTCGATTTCCGGCAAAACTAAAAGTCCTATGGAAAAAACTCAAATGGCAAAGTTGTAGGTAATAAAAAGATCTAAAACTTTTGTATTCACACTTTTTTCACATAACCTCAAAATTTATGTGAAAAATTCAAAAAACCAAGTTTTTGGTTTTTTATGTTTATCTCTTACAAAAATGTTTTTTTTTTCACGAAATTTGGTGAAAACTTACCTTTTTATGTCCCAAATACGCTGTAATTTATTTGATTAGAAATATTTATTTATTCACCTTATTTTGAATTAATATCGAAAAACACCCTAATTTTCAATCGAAAATTCACCCGTCAAAATATCAGCTTTTTAAAAAAAATTGGTATGCTTCCTGTTCGCTGAAATCTCTTCTTTCCGACGGTGGAAAAATATGAAGCCGGGGCGGGTCGCTAGTATAATTATTTAAAAAAATGGTTGTCTGTAAAGTCGGTTTATGGACGAAAATTTTACGAGATAACGTAATAAAAAAAAGGATTTAGTTTTTTCCGCTTCTTTCGTGACCCAGTTGGCACAATGGGCACCATGCCGGACTCCCGAACACAGGGTTTCGGATTCGATTACCGCCTCAGTATTTATGCTTAGATATTTGTCTGTGGTCTGGTTGTTTCTATGAATTATTATAAGTACAAAAGAAAACTATATAAGTAGTATATCCGTTGTCTAGCACCCATAACACAAGTCTTGTTACTTGGCTTGGGGCTATGATACGCTGAATGGAATGTCCTAGAATAAATATTTATTATAAAATTTTGTCTGCAACGCCCCACTTGGGTCCTAGGTCAATTAAGTGCTATTTCACTACAGTCTCACCTGGCAAAGTTCTGTATCTTCCTAGGCATAGTGGCGCTGAAGAGCAACGTCTGCCTTTGTCCGGCGAAGTATGAGAATATAGTTCTCACATCCTCTTCGAAGCCCATATCTATCATACGATCGGCTTCGTCCATGCAGAGGTAGCGGCACACGTTCAGACGTACCTATAGGAAATATATACATATACTAGCGACCCGCCCCGGCTTCGCACGGCTGTATTATGCATGTATTATACATATATAAAAAAAACCGCATCAAAATCCGTTGCGTAGTTTTAAAGATCTAAGCATACATAGGGATATAGGGACAGAGAAAGCGACTTTGTTTTATACTACTTGTACTTGTATACGGGCTGTTTTCCGCTATTAGACCCTTTTTAATTGGGTCCTTTTTGCATGAGGATGGAGTAGGCTTTCCCAGCACCTACTACCCTCCAACCTTAGTCGACCATGTCCAGAGGAGAGAACTTGTCAACACTTCTGGAGCCAACTAAGCCGCGGGTTTCATCACGATGTTTTCCTTCACCGTAAGAGCAATGTCAATTAGCCCACATACATTTTTCTTAAGAAAAATACATTGGTGCACGGTCGTCCTGGATTCGAACCCACGACCTTCAGAATGAAAGTCGAGGTATCTACCACTAAGCCAACACCGCTCTTTGTTTTATACTATGTAGTTATACAGGGTTATTAGGTTACGTCAGTCCGTCCGTCTGCCTGTCTGTTCATCCGTCCACCTGAATATTTATTTTGCGGGCAGCTTCAACCTGTTAGTTTAGTGTTACCAGTGATGCGCGCGCATCTTAAACTCACTCACCACTTCACTCTCGCAGCTTCAACATGTTACTTTAGTTTTAAAATAAATATCAGATGGACGGACGGACAGACAGACGGACGGACGTATAACTTCTCACGCGCGTACGTAAGTACACGCACACCCATTTTTTTGTTTTTAGTAAGTATTTGTTGTTATAGCTGCAACAGAAATACATAACCTGTGAAAATTTCAACTGTCTAGCTATCACGGTTCATGAGATACAGCCTGGTGACTGACGGACGGACAGTGGGGTCTTAATAATAGGGTCCCGTTTTCACCCTTTAGGTACGGAAACCTAAAAAGACTGATGCAGACAACTGAATGAACTACCTTACTGTACGAATAATAAACAATTGTGTAATAAATAAATAATAATAAAATTGTTGGAAACGAAGCGACGTCACGTCCGTTAATATTAGAATAACTAGCTGTATGCGTTGCCAATCCCCACCACCGCCTATAAAAGCGAGCGCTTCAGTTGAAAGCGGTTTCATTCTCTGTTTGGTCGTCATTTGGTAAGGTGTTTGGGTTCGACGCTGCTTACAGTAAGACTATTCCTTATTATGTCATAGGGTTCACTTGTATTCTATAGGAAAGGTAACAACGTTCACTTAGTGGTTCGCTTCGCCATCCACGTCAGTGGTTTATGTGGAACCGTTTTATCATGATAAGCGTTATTTGTCCTTATACTTAACTACCTACAGATTTAGTAGGTTTAGCTTCTATTCCTATAGCTTCAACTTCTGTTTCCCAAAAATATAATAAATAAATAAGTATAAGAATAATAAATAAAGTGAAAATAAATAATGAATAAGAAATTACGTAGCAAAACGTTAGTATAATGATAAAACTGACGAAAATACTGACCATTTTCTTATCCAGCATGTCCATCAACCGTCCAGGCGTCGCCACCATGATGTGTACACCTCGCTGCACAACTTCCATACATTCTGATACCGCTACACCTGTTCAATACATAAATATAATCTATGAGCAGCTGTCCGCGGTTTCACCCGCGTAACTCCCGATCCCGTGGGAATATCGGGATAAAAAATTGCCTATAGCCTTCGTCGATAAATGGACTATCCAACGAAAAAAGATTTTTTTAAGTAGTTCCTGAGATTAACGCATTCAATCAAACTCTGCAGTTTTATAATATATAAAAAAACTGGTTGCCTGTAAAGTCGGTATACGGGCGAAAGTTTTACGTGACAACAACTGTGCTCGAGTGGAAGGGACGCGTCCCTTTCACTTTTTATGTCTGTCTCTCTCGCTCTTAGGCGGGCTAACCATGCCCGAGTGAATGGGACGCGTGCCTCTCACTCGCTCTCATTGTGAGCGCATAACGTCAGCGGAGCGTAACGCAGTTTCTTGAAGTGTCACCCGGCAAACCAATTTATAAAACGTTGTCACGTCAATAACAGCGCCCTGCGGTTGCACCCGCGTAAGTTCCGATCCCGTGGGAATATCGGGATAAAAGTATGAGAAGAAGATACAGATTTATTTCGTCTTCAATATTACGTCTCGTAGTAAGAAAGTAATGAATCTCGCATAGCCATCACTATTTAAACGTTAAACACCTTCATGTGGTACCTCCAATGAAAGGTCTTAACTACATTTTTGTTCTACATTACAAAAAACCCACCAGGTGGAACCGAGATAAATAATAGAATTTAGCTTTACCAAGGTAATTGTTTAGTAATCGACTTCCAACAA
The DNA here is from genome assembly GCA_907269075.1 of Idaea aversata. Lineage (NCBI taxonomy): Eukaryota > Metazoa > Arthropoda > Insecta > Lepidoptera > Geometridae > Idaea > Idaea aversata. The sequence continues at coordinate 3,452,455 of OU026083.1, forward strand.
TTCCATCTTGTGGAACCTATAACTATATTTTAAGTGTTCAAAATCCCACCAAGTGGATGCAACACAGGTGCAGATGCAGGTTGACCAGCGCTGTAACTGCGTCATGCAGTGGTAGCTAATGGTGAGGCAGATCCTGGTTAGCGGCACACGGCTCCTAAGACTATCTACCTAGATCAACGTACAACCTAAACCCTTGATCGTAGAGACCTGAAACTTTGAGGATGTGTTCTTTGTATGACGTAGGCATCTGATAAGAAAGGATTTTCCGAAATTCTACCCCTTAAGGAGAGAAAAAGGGGGGCAAAGTTTGTATGGGAGAACGTGATTCCTTGCTCCATTTTCGACTTTTACGCGGACGAAGTCGCTGGCAAAAGCTAGTAACGTATAAATAGTATGTATCCTTACCTCCAATCGCCAAACACGATCTTATCTCGGGCTGCCCCGCCATCTTGAGATGTTTAACGAAGTGTAGTATTATGTCATGTGTTTGTTTAGCCAGTTCTCTAGACGGACATATTATTAAACCATATGGGCCTTCGTTTCTGTAAACATAAATATTGCAGGACATTGAACATATCGCCATCTAGCCCCAAGCTAAGTAACTACACTTGTGTTATGGGTGCTAGACAATGGATGTACCTACTACCTACTTAAGAGAATAATGAGTTTTCGATACGCGGCGCGAGTAGGTATTTTCAAAAATGACCCGTATCGTGCGATAGAGAGAGTTTAAATTCGGACGTAATTGCCTGTAACGTTTTTACCCCCTTTATCCTTCACAAAATGAAATAAATTTGGTCACATTTAATTCACTGCATCTTATTCTAGGTTTATACGTTTTTCTTTTTTGGTAATTCAGTTTAGTCGCTCGATGAAGTTTTTAAGTCAAAAATATAGATATTCAGATACTAATAACTTTTATCTTAGGCAATATATCTTTAAAATAAAAACTGTTAAACCTAGTTTTCCATTAGATCTAGAACATTTTTAAAAATTATCAAAATCGGACTTCATTTATGGGGGGGAAAACGTTACCGCTTTTTGTATGGAAATTTACAGCCTCACACTGGTCTTAAGAGGAAAGGGTACCGGCGCTCTCTCCATACAAACGTAGTCGACTGTTTCCTGTATGGATACTGACACTAGCACAAATATTTTTGTTGCATAAAACCTATAAATGCCATGACCATGCCTCCTATGTTTTGTCTATTTTTATTTTAGATTTTATTTAAATCTTAATTTTTATGATAATTAGAAAATGAAAAAAAAAACCGACATTGGGGCATGGTTTATTGGTCATGGCAGTTATAGGTTTTATGTAAAAAAAATATTTTAGTGTCATTATCCAGGGAGGAAACAGTCGACTACGTTTGTATGTAGACAGCGCAGTAACCCTTTCACCTTAATTAGGAAGGTTTATATGTATAATACATGCATAATATAGCCGTGCGAAGCCGGATAGGGTCGCTACTTACCTTATAAACGGCATATAGACTTCCTGTTCAAGGCACAGCATTATGATGGGCAGAGTGAAGACCAGCGTTTTACCGGAGCCTGTGAAAGCGATTCCTATCATATCCCGTCCGGAAAGCACAGCTGGTATTCCTTGAACTTGGATCGGAGTAGGTTCCTGTATGCCTTTAGCATCCAGACCACGGAGAATGCCTGGGAAATTATGATTTTATAATGATACCAAATTAAAAACAAGCGTTAAAAAGATATATATTTTGCCACCAAGTGTCGCAGCAAACCCTTTTGCTTGAAACGAGTGCTCTTTAGTTTATTTTAGTATTAGTTTATGCTGATATAGACCAAATTCAGGTATTATATCTATCACAAGGTTTACAGCTCCTATTAAATGATTATTTTTATGTATTATTATGTGGGTATATTATGTTTTATTATTGTGTTATTTAGTTGTTCTCATTTTTGTTGTAAGTTCATTATTGTTATTATTGGTTGATGTATACCGTCCGAGTGACGTCACTGAAAAGGCTTCAACGGAAGACCAGCGTTAGTCGAAAGGCTAACATTATGCTGAGTTGAGGACCGTTTCGCAACAAAATTATTACATTACATTTTATTTTTGGTAGTTTTAATAGTCTTAAGTTTTTTCTGTTTTAGATTATTTAGTCCATTAGCTTACTATAAGTTTCTGTTGCGAATAAATATTTTTCTATTCTATTCTATTCTAAAACAATGGTTGTTTGTAAAGTCGGTTTAAAGACGACAATTAAAAAAAAAAACAATTTAAACCATACGATATGGCATAATGGGCGGCCTTATCGCTAAAAGCGATCTCTTCCAGGAAAACTAGGAGGGTAGTAGGATGTTTTAAGTGACCATTGTGCTAACTGGGTCGTCTATAGATACGCGGTATGTCTCCTTAAGGTGAAGGACACCTGCGCTCTCTCCACACAAACGTAGTCGACTATTTCCTCCCTGGATAATGACCCTAGCACAAATATTTTTGTGCCATAAAACCTATAACTGCCATGACTACGCCCCTATATTTTTTTTTATTTTCTAGAAATGAATAGAAACAAAAAATAGGGGCATGGTCATGGCAGTTATAAGTTTTATGCACCAAAAATATTTGCTCTAGTGTTATTATCCAGGGAGAACACAGTCGACTACGTTTGTATGGAGAGAGCGCCCGGTACCCTTTCCTCTTAACCGACTTAGAAAAAGTACGAGGATGTTTTAAGGGGTTCCGTCCCCAAGGGGTAAAAAATCCGGTCAAGTGCGAGTCGTACTCGCGCGCCGAGGGTTCCGTCCATTAGTTTTAAGTCTGATAAGAGCTAGGATACATCGCGTGGGGCTTCCACAATGTCTCACCTTTATGAAACTTCATATGTCTAAACGTAGTGATGGGAGGGGGTACATCTTCACCGTCGACTAGTATCCTCATCCGGCGTCGCACGCGCTCGTGTCGCTCCTCTGACAGAGCTAGGATACATCGTGGGGGCTTCCACGATGTTTTTATAGGTTCTTCGTATTGTATTCCTGTAAAATATATGATAAATAGTAGAGATGGGCCGACTAGTCGGGAAAGCCGACTATTCGGCATATTTTATAGTCGGCGACTGGTCGACGACTAATCGGCAAAATATGCCGATTAAAATCGGCACTTAACCTGTAAAATAAAACAATTATTTATATGTAGAAACTTTAATAGTTTCCGACACCTAACTATCTGAACTTATTTTAATTTTACATATTTAAATAAAAGTACCAAGTAAAGTACCATAAAACTTAGTTCGGAACTTAGTTAGAAATCAGTCAGTCATTATAATTGAGTAGCATTAATCAATGAAATAGTTGAAAATAAAATGTAAACAATAAAGGTCACAACACGTTCGGCGTGGTCGCACGATCACTCGTATGCGTGCGCGAGCGAGCCGAGTGATGACGACATAGTCCGAATACCTGCGAAAGGCTAGTATTAAAATGATCGGCACTGCCGACTAGTCGGCAATTTGAAAAACCGATTAGTCGGCTGATCGGCTAGTCGGCAAATACCATAGTCGGCCCATCTCTAATAAATAGCATTAGAATTTGATTTTTTAATGTTAGTAGGTACTGCATTGACATTCATGATGCAATATATTTTTTCAGGAACGGGTGGACCTTAATACAAGATACGGAGGGTGGACCTTAATACAAGATACTTGAGGTTTTATACACCTAATAGTCCCTATTAGGTGTATAAAACTCAAGATTAAGTACCAAAATTTCCTTTTTTGTTACCTATTTACCTTTTGCCAACTCAGCGACACCCATCAATGCTTTGCTCTGAGCAACGCTCTCCAGTATGTGCTCTTCTTCCTTTGCTTGTCGTTCAGCAGCGGACAACGCTCGGGCCTCAGCCAAGCGTTTCAGTTCTGAATGCTGGTCCAGTAGGGACACGTTGTAGCGACGTCCCCATTCTTCTTGGGATGCTGTAAGTGAGGAATTATGGTATTAAATCCCTATTTACTGGGTTAAATATGCTCTTTTAAATTATTAATTAAACATCAATTTAAAATGCAAAGTCTGAGTGACTAATCCAGTGGTTCCCACCCAGACTCTTTTCTACATTACTACCAATTTCTAAATCTCGAAAAAAAAAGTGAAGATTATATCTATCTATCTATGGAAACTTGCTTTCAGCGGCGCAATTTATTTATAAGTTGTTTTATTGAGAAGGTTTAATTTAGGTATCATACCTATTATTTAAAATAACAAGCCAATACTTTAAACCAAATTAATTTTCATGCACCCTTGCTATTGATTGTTGACCCCCATTTTTTGTCACATCCAACGTAGACCACCGTCGAGTCTCTCGTGGACCCCTAGGGGTCTACCTGGACCACTCTGGGAATAACTGAACTAATCTATCAAAGCGCAGCCTAAACCGCTGGTCTAAGAGACATATTTAAGTGTGTTTTTTTTTTTTTTTTTTTTAGTGATTTGTTAGCCTCTAATTAACCACTAAGTGGGTTTTTCCAAATATCACCCCTAAGAGCGACCGCCGTAAAAGCGAGCGAGGTTGCTGACTAAAGCTAGTCAACTATGAATATCATCATTATCATTACATCACTACATAGTATAAAATAAAGTCACTTTTCGCCGTCCCTATGTTCCTCTGTATGCTTAGGTCTTAAAAACTACGCAACGGATTTTGATGCGGTTTTTTTTAATAGATAGAGTGATTCAAGAGGAAGGTTTATATGTATAATACATGAATAATATAGTCGTGCGAAGCCGGAGTGGGTCGCTAGTCACTACATAGTCACTATCACTACATCATCACTACATAGTATAAAATAAAGTCACTTTTCGCCGTTCATATGTCCCTATATCCCTATATATACTTAAATCTTTAAAACTACGCAACGGATTTTGGTGCAGTTTTTTTTAATAAATAGAGTGATTCAAGAGGAAGGTTTAAATGTATAATACATGCAATATAGCGGTGCGAAGTCAGGAAAGATTTAAGCATACAAAGGGATATAGGGACAGAGAAAGCGACTTTGTTTTATACTATGTAGTGATAGTGATGTTTCCTCAAGCAAAATTCTAAGGTCTTGCTCGAGTTCTAGTTTAAAGTCTTTCAACTCATGAATGTATGAGATAAAAAAACATTCCAATAATAGTAATTTTAAAACTCTATGGTGTTTGTCGACAAACTTACTCCAACTTTGAATGCATTTAATTTATTGTAAAACTCACTTTCATCGTCAGGATCATTGTCGCTGGAACTCTTGGCATCAGCAGCAGCTTCTGCAGCTATTTGGCTGACCCTCCCGAGCTTTAGAAGCTGTTGTTTTCTTCGTTCTTTTACTGGAACATAGGGTTCATAACTATCGATGTCTTCCTCAGATTCTGATGACTTTTCTTCTCGTCTGTACCGTTTAACCGGCGGTGGAGGTAGTTCATCTTGGTCCGACATCGTTTTTAGCTATAATTGTCTAAAATTGTGGTTAAAAAAATAGCAAAATTTATTGAAACTGATCAACTTCAACTTTTTTAGGTTATATTTGTGTTGACAGTGCTTTTTTTTTCTAAAATAGTCGAAGCTTCGTAATAAAATATTATAAAACTCATATAAAACTTTAAAAGTGTTGCCATCTAATGGTGAGTGTTATAAACCGGAAGTAGAATTCAAAGATGTTACTGACACCTAGCGGTGAGTAGACATTGGATTGGATTAGTGTTGCCGAACTATCGATATTTCGGCAATACTACTAGCTGCGGCTCACGGTTTCACCCACATAAGTCCCGATCTTAAAGTCGTGGAAATGGGGCGTGACCAAGGAAAATACGGATTCATTTTTGTATAGAATATTTTAACGTAGGTAGGTAGGTAGGTAAATGATATTTTCATTTTCTACAAACACAATACAATACTTACTAGAGTCTGGCTACCGAATCTAGGACCTGAAAAAGAGCAGCAAATTAAAAAAAACCGCCCTTTAAATCATCCAGGGTGCCACCGAAACGCATACAAAAACTATTCAAATCGGATCAGCCGTTTAGGAGGAATTAAGTGACAGGTACCTATGTCACTGAATTCCTCCTAAACGGCTGATCAACAACAGTACAGTACAGTACAACAGTAGAATTATAAGTTTAAAGAAGAAATTAAAGAAAGATAAAGGGATAAATATAAATAAATTATCGCGCCTATCTTTGTCTATTTGTCAAACATACAAAGATAGGCGCGAAAAACATAACCCTTTCCTTGCAGTCTGGTTAACTATTCTTAAAATTATAAACTGGTTCGATACGTAATAAATACGAACAAAACTTCACACCAAATCATTAGAGGTTTGGTGAGAAGTTTTGAGACGTTTTTGCTAACAAAAGCGTCTCGGAAATAAGGTAGGTATTCAAAGAAACGTGATTTATGTATGACGTATAATTTTAATTAATAAGCTTCCCGTTTTCGAGGCGCTGCTGTCGCGCTGCCTGGTTTAGTGTGAAGGCATTAATTGTTTGCCGTAGTGCCTTCTATGAATAAGTATGGGACTCAATCAAGACATGGATCTCAAAGTTCACCGCGCAAACAATCAATATGCCAAGCCTCAGAACAATAACTAAAGCCAAGCTCCCAATATAAATGTCAGAAGAACCCTTTTATGAGGTCAATGCAAAAAACCTTTAACCATCTTATTATAATGTACTGCCGAAGCAAGTACAACCATATTTTAGTACATTGCAATGCTTTTAATAAGTTTTTCTTTTCTTGTAAGTATTGGGTCAATGTCAGAAGTTGTTGCCTTTTTAATTTCTCTGGCACTGACTGGAAGTATTGTTATTATTTTGATAGTAAAAAATGTCAAAATCTTAAGAGGAAAGGGTACCGGGGGCTCTTTTCATACAAACTATTACATTACAAACGTAGTCGACTGGTTTCTCCCTGGATAATGACACTAGAGCAAATATTTTTGGTGCATAAAACCAACAAAACTTATAACTGCCATGACCATATTGACCATGCCCCTATTTTTGGTTTTTTAATCTTAATTTCTATGATAATTAGAAAATGAAAAAACCAAAACATAGGGGCATAGTCATGGCAGTTATAGGTTTTACGGTACTAGTTTCATTATTCAGGGAGGAAACACTCGACTACGTTTGTATGGAGAGAGCGCAGGTACCCTTTCACCTTAAAGATTCAGGATTCAGTCAAAGAGAATTTAAATACTACGTGATTCAGTTTCAGATTGGTTTCAAACCGAGGTTTCAGAATATTTCGTTTACATTTTTGGCTTTTATCCTGATATTAAATAATAATAGTTCTAGTTAATCAGTAAATATTAAGTGAAATGGTTGGCAAATCGCTAATTGAATATCTACCTGAAGTTGATAAGTGTTGTTTCATTTTTCCTTTAAAATGTGGCACTATTTGTGTTGTTATAATATCATTAATCTTCTGCATCGCAGTGTGGATACCCACGTTTTTCTATACTTGCGACCAAGAAAGAAATGCTATCCAAACATTTACAGTTCAATTTAAATTCGTTCTTATTACAGCCAATATAATACTAGCTATTGCTTGTATCGTCTTTTTGTTCGGTATTATTATAAATAAACCAATAACAGCAAAAATTTATGTTTACGCTGGACTGTTGTTCTTATTAATCTACATAATATTCACTGTGCTATCATTAATAGGGATAATTACAAATAAAAAGTGCCAGTTTCCAATGTCGGACTTGATAATGGGCATTATAACTTTATTTTGTTGGTTTTACTTTTTTATTGTTGTTAAAAGTTACGTGTTTAGGGAAGTAAATTAAGTTTTTTCAAGGGAAAATTATGCTAATTTAAATCGAGTCGTGTCTACTCCATCGCAGCAGCGTGTGAGTTTAAAAAGTTTTTACTTAACTTTATCCAGACTTAATCCAACTGTTTTCATCCAGAGAGAGAAAAAATAAAAATAAACTGTCAAATGAAATGTCATTGGTTACGTCAAAATTGTCAAAATATACAAGTGACACGTAACTTTTACTAAACAAATTACCGAATTTCGACCTCCAAATGTGTGAATTTGTTAAAATTTTCTCATGTGCCGGTAAATAAATATCCATTAAACATGTCTGATAAAAGTTTCGGTGATCACACCAACAAGAACATAGTGAAAAACCCTTTGCTGTCGACCGCTGTGACTGGACTATCATTGGATGAATTGACACACAAAGCTGTTGTGCTGCCCGTGTCTCCGACCCTCGGGCTGGCTGCACGATCAGGTACTTGACTTTATTTATATCCTACTAGCACGCGTAGACTATATTTTTTGTGACGCGTTCATTAGTATTACGCCAAATTTGCGATCTATGATGAACTGTCACAAGTTTGCTAATTTTGCATATTTTAGCGATTACAAATCGTTTGAACTATGTTATTTCACCTTGAGTCGGTTGATAAATGTGTCTATTATACGTGGGACTAAAGTTTTTAACTGTAAACAGTGTTTTGAGTGTGTTTTTTTCAAAATTTTAAACTATGTCATCATTTCTGTATAAGTCCTACAGAAGCTCCCCATTCGAGTGTGGTTTTACACCTCAATTCCGTTTCTCGTTCAGTTCTAAGTATAAAAAGGTGCAAAAAGCCATCAACTGTGCTCTAGTGAGTGTTTTCAAGCTAAAATTTTAATGAAAAATCTTTATTGTTTACATAATATTACATACTGGATTCCTTCGCAAGACCTTGAAAATATCTATAGAAACTATGTATGAAATCTATTTTCAATCGTACTTATTATTTATTTTAAATTAAATAGGTCAGCATTTGACCACTATCTCACATGATGGTAAGTGATGATGGGGTTTAGGATCTAGCACACGCTTCTAAAAGATACCTTCTAGGGGCCTTCAAGGGATATGAGTGAAGGTAGAAAGACGGCGGTGGAACAAACACTTTCTAAACTATCCTCCATACTTTTGCTTGAGTTCTGTCTTCTTTTTAAATTTACAATTTTCACCTACGCAAGTCACGAACATGCTAATCCAATCTTCAGCACTATAATATTATAATGCTGAATAGGTTGTATGTTTGTATGAATGCGCTCATATCAGAAACTACTGGTTCGAATTGAAAAATTGTTTTTGTGTTGTTTAGTCCATTTTTCGAGGAAGGCTATAGGCTACTTTTTATTTTGATATTTCCACGGGATCGAGACTTACGCGGGTGAAACCGCGGGGCCAAGCTAGTATTCCTATACAAAGTGGCCTATGTGTTATTTTAGAAATCAATATAACAACATACCATATTTCTTTAAAATAGATTCAGTACTTTTTGCATGATTGAATAACAAGCATACACACAAGAGACAAAGGACCACTTCCATAAAATACATAATATATGGCTTAGCACTCAAGGCTGCTTATGCTGCCAAACGCAACGCGCCAGAAATACCCGTCGCGTATAACTAGTATTGTTTTTTGTAACAAATGTGTTTTGTTTTTCTTAAAAGTGCTGAAATAGAATTGTAGGTGAAATTTTTACCAATATTTTGGAGTAATTTTGAGGCGAAAATTCTTTGTCGTTTCAAAGCTAGACTGGTTTTTATTCTTAATTTTAGGATAGCTTCAAAACTATAGGAAATGTTTGGCTCAGAATCATACCAAAATGTTGGTAATAATCTCACCTACAATTCCATCTCAGCACTTATTAGAAAAACAAAACACATTCATAACAATAAACAATTTTCACCAACGTTGGCAACCGGTGCCAGTAGTAACTATTTAGTAGGCTGTGTACCAAGGTTGTTGACGTATGGCCCTTAAACATTTTTTTTATAATGTAATTTTCATTCAAATTCAATAAATAGTAGGTACAGCAGGGATCATAACAGTAAAATATTGGAGTACCTGGCATATTTCCATATGAGCTTTTGACTAAGGTCCTTTGTTTTATTCTAATATTTGATTGATAGGAAGTTTAAATTGAATAGGTTCGGAAACTACTGGACTGATTTTGATGAACCTTGGTATGAGGATACATTTAATAATTGGAAGTGTTATAGACTACTTTTTATCCCGATATTCCTACGGGATCGGGAGTTACGCGGGTGAAACCGCGGAGAGCTGCTAGCATTCTCATAAAAACATTTAACCTTGTTACTACTGAATGTTGAAAATAATAAAACAACTTTTACATTTAATATTTTAATTGTAAAATAAAATTTCACAAAAAATAATATGGCTCGGTTCATACTAATACTAATTATTTTATAATACTACCCGTATTAGTAAAAACTAAATATTTACTAGCTCCGTTTTGTGTTTTCATCTGCAGTTATGAATTTTTAAACATTAACACCCAATAATAAACATCCGTCTTTAGATAAAAGGTATTTTGTCGCTTTCACACTTTGATGGATGGTAGATGTGCGAAAGGGACATAACACATTTTTAATAAAAGAATGCATGATTAAGGGTGTAAAAAGACAACCATCAACTCCTCGTATTTCAACATGGTTAATTTTTTTTAAGATAATTAAAAAAATAGAGAAAGAAAAAGTTGATATTGAAAAAAAAACACATTTGAATATTGAAGAAAAAAACACACCCAGAAGAATAAATGAATATCAAGGGAAATCAGTTATATACGAAAAAGAAAAAAAAACAGTTAAATATCGAAAAAAACACCAGTTGTACCTATATAAGTATAAAAAAATAGTGAAATATTGCAAAAAAAAAAACCACTTGAATATCGAAAAAAAACAGTCGCATGTCAGGAAAAACAAATTATTAACAAAGAAAAACAGTTGAATATATAGCAAAAAGGTGTTTAAATCTATTTCCTACTATTTGTTTAGTATTCATGATTTACCCTAATACAAACATTGGCACGATGTATAAACATACTTATTTTAAACAATGTAAATCATTTTCAGTGAGAAGATAAAAAGTCTAAAGCTGTTATAAATTAGGTTTACTCGAAAAAAGACAAGTTTGCCATTAGCACAAATATTGATATAAGGCAATATTTATATTTTTATTATTATTTGTCATCTCAGTCTGCCTGTGACCTTGGGGTCTGCAAAGTTCCCGAAACGTCAGGTTTATAACAAATTAAACCGCGAATATACCGTTGAAATAATTATAATTATGAGACCCAGCTTTGCTTCAGAATCAAAAAACTAATAGATGTCTATGGCCAGTCAAAATCGACGAAGTAATGAGACTGTATGGGCTAATAATTAAGGCTTTCCCTTCCTATAAAGGCAAAAGTTTTAGTCTAAGGTCGTTGTCTATCAAGCAATTCGGACCTAGTTTACACAAAAAGCGAATCTGAGTAAAGCCTATTGCCATTTAGGCTGCGGTCCGAAATCGACTTTGAGCGCTGTCAGACGCTCAAACGCGTTCCAAAATGCCATGCGCTTGTATGCGCTCACGAAAGACTGTTATGACGTTATAAATACAAAAGGAAATACATCATCAACGGCGTCGTGTTGTGCTTACGACGACCCTGCCCCCAGCGAAATCTCCGTGAGCGAACTGTCAAATTGACGTTTGCATCTGTTCTTTTACGAGCGAAATTTGAATTTGAAAATTTGATCCTGAGTTTAGAAGTATCTCTCTGTGTTTTTTTAAACGCGATTTGTTACAATGAACGAGAAAGCAGTTTATTAATTGATTTTTACACAAAACTTTAAATAAAGAAAGTAAAAAATTAACATATAAAAATTACTTTTTAGTTGATAGTTGACGCGCTAAAACCCGGTCCAAAATTTTGCATCTTGCGAAATAAGCCTTTTGAGTACGCTCACAATATCGGACCAGCCTGCTTAGACAAGATGGCTTTCTATTAGCGATATCGCTAATCGACATCCTTTTTTGTTTTTTTTTGTATGAAATTGACAAAAGCCAACGAAAAGTCAGTCGTAGTTTTGCGTCAGAGAAAAAAAAATGGTTTATAAGTTCCATCTTATGCTAATTTATACAATGGTTTAGGTACGTCAATTTCATACAATGAAATCTATCGATTGGCGATATCGCTAATAGAAAGCAATCTTGTCTAAGGGGGCAGATTTGATCGTTAGCACTGTCAGCGCTGTCATCTACATTCGGACCGCAAACATAGACGGTCTATTTTGTCACCCGTGTAAATCTCGCTTTAGACATTTCACTTTCCACTGACGAAATACAAATATAAGTAATTAAATTTAATTATATTATTCTCTTAAATATGCTAACTAAGGTAACCGTTTTCGAATAATTATTAAGTACTTTTCAATCACAATTCGTAAATATAAATTAAGTACTTATGTCTAATTAAGTATAATATTTTATGTCCCTTTTGATTTTTTTACAAGATTTCTTATAAGAAGAGTATAAGAAAAATAACTTTTCATTACTTATACTCCGAAAGTAGGTCTAAAGATGCCTGAAGAGCGTGTAGAAAATAAAACTTTCAGCCCTAGGGAAAATCGCTTTTACTGACAGCTGTCATGTCAAATTATGGCTTCACACAGCGTGTGCAATGTGCATGTAGCCAGTATCAGTATCATTACGCATTAGGAACTTCAAAAACCTAACCTCCTTGCTTTAAGTAACACCAAAGAATAACACTACATGTATATAACCTCTTTGGTCCCAACCTTGGAAGAGGATCAGGTAGTATGGAGACTCTCATTCACTCTCGTTGTTAGGAAGAATTTTATGTATTATTCGTAATGAAAAGCACAGTGTTTACCTCGGGTGAAAGACTCATTAAGTACCTCGAACTATTAGCGCCCTCGCTACGCTCGGGCGCCAAACTCCGTCTCGGGCCTTGTAATGAGTGACTTTCACACCTAGGATAACAATGTACTATTTTTGCATTTTCTAGATTGGTTCTCATATTAAAATAAAAAGAGATTTGTTTATATGAATAGGGTTTTAAACTACTCGACCAATTTAGATGAAATTCAGTATGAGGAAACATTGAATTCTTGGAAGCAACATAGGCTAGTTTTTATCTCGATATTCCCACTTGTGGGTGAAACAGTGGGGCTGGTGTTTGTTAAAATCTGTATAAATCAAAAAAGGACAACCTAAACCTTACTTAAATCTATTTAATAAAATCTAACTTATGTTTCTACTGGACGTACTGTACGGCAACTCTCTCGATTCCTTTCTTCTCCTAACACAGTAATAAATCAAATATATAATAAGTAGAATTATTAAAATCGCGATGAAAACTCCAAGCACTATCGCTGCAATCGCCGCTCCAGTGAAATAACCTGAAAATAAAATAAAAAACTTTGAAACCGACAACGATTGAATTACAGGCTAGAACGATGATGTCACACCTTTCAAAACCAGATTTTTAACAAAAGTTGATAAATGATCAATATACCAATCAGCGCTCTTTCCATTAAAAATACAAGGCGCTGATTGGTTGAATTAAGGGCTAGAATGATGATGTCACGCCTTTCAAGACCAATAATTTAGCACAGCCACAACAATAAGTATTAGATGCAGAATAATATGTAAAAAAAAGAATAGTGCTGAAGACCTGTGGGCAGTCCACCTGCCCGAATGGTCAGATGACATCGGGGGTTCTATTTTGCTTGCATCTTTTGGGTTTAGCCCTCGATGTCCTATACGTGACCCTGGGTGGCGCTAAAGGAGCAGACAATCAAACGGTGGTAGCCTTTGGCCGGCGGCTTCTAACACCACCCACTGGACAAAGTCATGGTGCCAAGTGATTCGTTGCGTTCCATCATATGATCCAACCATGCCGTTCTCCTTCTTAGCGAGCATGCTACATCCTCGACCTCATCGTTGCGACACCATCAGATGAGGTCATGCAAGCCTATTTTGAGTAAAAGAGATATCGAAACCCACCGGCAAGAAGAAGACCAAGCGTGGTGGACCTTGGATGTAAAAAAAATTGTACGTAGTGAACCGGATCGGTAGTAAAGAAGCCTACACGCCAGTGTGGGCGAGTTAAAGGCTAAAACGATGATGTCACACCATTCCTCTTTCCATTAAAAATACAAGGCGCTGATTGGTTGAATTAAGGGCTAGAATGATGATGTCACACCTTTCAAGACAAGACTTTCAACAAAAGTTGTTAAGACGATTAATAGACCAATCAGCGCTCTGAAGGCCAATTCTTGTAAATAATATAGTTTAAATTACATTTCAATATCATCCTGTTTGCATTTCGATTGCAAAAGATAAGTTTTTTTTACAAAAAGCTAACTTTGAGGGTATTTTGAGCTACTTTGAGGGTGTTATTTGTGATCGAAATGATATTGAAATGTAATTTCAACAATGATTTTTACGAGTATTGGCCTTCTGTTCACTCAGAATACAAGACGCTGATTGGTTGTTAAGTATCTACGTACTTGATATATCAACGACGTAGCTGTTAACGTTTCCATAAGTGTCGACAGCGGTGACCACGACCCTTGGGTTGCAGCACGTTGCTCTGTAAGTCGCTACGATCTCTTCTCGCGTACCAGATATGTAGTTGCTGTCGTAGATTAGACCCATTGGTGATGATGTTAGGCGAAGAAGACCTGGGTATAATAGAAAACAGTTGAAAATGATAGGACGATAGAGGTAAATTTTGGTACTCAAGTTTTCGCGAAAATCCAAATTTGCCCATATCTTTTTATCATCTTGCCTTAGGACCTTGATTTTTATACATTTAAAGGGACTATAGACCTCAGTATCTGGTGTAAATTTGTTTTAATTAAATTTCAACTTGCTAGGTCCACCCGTTTCTGAGAAAATCGGTGGTGACATACGGACAGATTAGAATCCTAAAAATGGTAATTCAGGCCTCTGTAGCTGAGACTTGCGACTTTTTCTTCAAGAAGAAGTGGCAGACTCTCGTTTCGGAGACCAAAATCAACTATTAAGTTACTGAGCCATAGGAAGTAAGCAGACTTCTGGCTGGAGTCCATGTTATTTATGTTATCTCCAAAGAACTTGCCCTCTAAAGTGTTACAATGGTAGCAGACCAGACATTCTGAGCGCAATCAGACCCCTGCCTTCCAATTCATCACCCCTAGAAATTGTGCCAGACTTCTTTAGCTCATGTAATCTGTGGTATCTCCATGGAACTTACCCCCTAAAGTATCCCTAGCTACTATTGTAGCAGACCAGACATGCTGAGCGCAGTCAGACCCCTGCCTCCCAATGCAGGAGCCTTGGAAGTTGTGCCAGACTTCTGGAGCCCATGTGTCTGCAGATGTGAAGCCAGGGTTGGTCACGTAGACGTATGACGATATGGCTACTGTGTCTAGACCTGTGGAAGGAATAATGTTATTTTACAAGTATCTTATCTGACATAGCCAGCAACACTTCGTCCCAGTTTGTGTTTACCTCTACCTTAATGTTTCTTACTCTTTGAAGAAGTGGTCGATTCACGCGGTGATCCCACTAAGAGGAAGAAACCTATCATTTTACAAGTAGGTAAAGCTAGACCGTTTATAGTCATTTTGAACTAAACAGTCACTTTAGGTTATGATCTGCAATGGTCTAGTGAAAGCTAAACCGACTCTGGGCGCAAGTAGTTCGCAGCAGACAAAATATGAGTCTGGGTTTCATTTTGCGTTAGAATTATGACTGTGGGGTCATAACACAGGTTATAGAGTACCTTCTGTGATGTGCTATAATACCTGTACCACCAGGCCAAAAAATACTGCCATTACTGTTAAAAACTCTGAATTTTTGACACTGCTGCGCGGGAACGAATAGAGCCGCAAATAAGACGCTAATCCGTTAGAGTGAAGAGAGCAGCACAAAATTGACCAATCATAGGGCCGCATTTAGCGCAGTGCGTTCACTTATCCGAGAGTAACTTAAGTACTGTTTGTAAAAACGGGTGTTAGACTTACCATAAGCAGTAAAAGTGATGACGTCTCTAGCACCAGGTTGGGCTGCAGTTCTGATCCGTAGACTTACTATAACGTTGACTGTCTGCCCTGGTTGGATTACTTGTCTGCAAAAAAGAGTTTTGAGTTATATACTGATTCTAACTTGGCCTTTTCCCTTAGGGTCGGCATAAAATGTCATCCCTGGCCACTATATTGTCCGTCAAGTCCACGTTCACCCCCCTTTGACCAATGCGCATTAGGGAAGATGTCCCTGACGCATAGCCCTAACGCTTGGTGTTAAAGAAGATATACCGGAGAAGCAAAATTGCGTATTTCGATAAACGCTGAAAATAGCAAGATGGTATGGCATTTTACGTATTAGATAATATCCGTATATACATTTTTAATTTCCGAAAACGCTAAAAATGTTGGTGTTGATATATTATTCCTCATGAAAATGACTTTTTCTTTCGCCTTACTCTTGTTCTACGACCATTCACTTCCAAGTTTAGTAAGTACTCTTCTAGTGACACGTGTTCTTGATATTCCCATGGAACTGGGACTTATGTAGGTCGGGTAGTCGGATATAAAGTTAGAATTTTCACTTACGAAGTCGGGCTGAGGCCTGTTAAAAATCTCAGTTCCCCTTCGGCTCCAAAGTTGAATCTTACAGACTGTTCCCTGAAGTTTGATACTTCGAAATGTAACTGTAAACATAATGTGATAATTTTTTAACCTTGGAGACTCTTACAAAAGAGATTAATAGAGAGATACGTTTATGGGAAAATTAACAGTTGGTTGGGTCGATTGTTCCACTGTTGTCTTCCTATCTTCACTCGCGTCCCTCGAAGGGTCTCGATTATTTCATAAGGTATCTTCTATGCATCTTAGACCACATCGTCAGTTACCATCGTGTGACTATAGTTGTCAAACGCTGTCCTGTTTATTATAATAAAAAGATGAGATAAAGAGTTGTGTTACCTGCAAGTTGTCACCAGGTGATCCGTACAGTCTTGAGCTGAGTCCTATTTGTACAGCAGTCAATACAGTACCTTGTTGGTTCACCACCTGCAAAAACATCCATAGTTTACTGTATTTAATGACGTCAGATCTGTCATTTGATTTATTGGAAGTGACTCCCCTTTCATTCTGACAGTAGTGAGTTCGCATACCGGCCGACCAATGGTATTTTTTTTTATAAAAAATGTATGTGCGCTAATTGACATTGCTCTAACGATGGAGGAAAACATCGCGATGAAACCCGCGGCTTAGTTGTCTCCAGATGTATTGACAAGTTCTTTCATCTGGACACTATGGACTAAACTGAGAAGGCAGTATAGGTACTGGGCAAGCCTTTATAGTGGACATCTCTTACCTGGTTATTGAACCTCGATGCCGGCACATTGCTATTGTTGTACCTCAGCCGGCTGTATACATCCAGGTTCTCTTCCTCCACCAGCTCCAGGTCGTCTGGGAACGCGATGGAGGCCGATCGGCTTTGACGTGTCTCCCTGGTTATGGGGCCGGATAGCCTTACGAAGGGCTCTCCTGTTAATAATGAAGTTTTTTAACAAAATAATGACAGCTCTAAAAATACTTAATTTTTTAAGGGAAATCCATGAAATTTCAAAGTAATTCACAGAAAAATAACGTTAAGTAGTGAATTTTTATAAGTCAGGTAGGGTTTTATGTGCGCGACAGTACTTAGACGACTAAAGACGTGCGGGAGCGGGACAGAGCGCGGTTGGAGACGTGTGTGCGGAACAGAGAGCGATGATGTGAGCAACTGAACCCCCCTTCACTCCTGTCTCCCGCCAAACGGACCTAAAATTGAGTTCAGCCACAGAATACATATGTACAAGTACATAGGTACTCATTAACTTACAAAACTAAACCTGACGTTGAAATCGGAACTTTAATAATAAATATTGTAACTACGTAAAAACGGTGACATAAATCATACGAGTCGGACGCGAGAGCGAGCTTTATACATACCTACAGAACCTCGGTATCATTAGGCGATCGCGCTTGGCCGGCGGCGTCGTTTGATATGGCTCGAGCGTCTGCGTACGGACGCAGACACAGCTTTATACCTAAAGTGCGGAGTGAAACAGGCCTAGTTCTGCGCATATCCCTTCCTCTCTGTTATGATTAATTTGCCCGACTTGCCTCTAGTATCTCTTCCGACGATTTTGACGTATACTTTAGATCCCTTGAAGGATGGTAGAATAACATCAGCCACCAGCTCTGTGACGGAATCGTTTTGGACATCTTGACCTTCTCCTGCCACCGGTTGGTAACTGGAACCATAAAGGAATAAATTTATCAATTGTCCTAACTCATGTCCGAAATAATTAGTGCAAAGCAATACTTAAGCATATACATATAGCAAAAATATGATGACCCACCGAAATTTATGAAATAAAATACGCGTCGATTTCAGAACATCCTCCGTTTTTTTCTTCGATTTAAAAGATATACGCATTAAAATTTATGTGTTTTTCAGTTTCTTCATCAGCATCTGACGCCATTACACATATAGGAACTTTAAGAACCTAACCTCCTTGCAATAAAGTCATTTTTGTTCAAATTTGCCATTAGTCTTCTGATAGGGATATCCAAGTATTTAATCTACACAAAGTCCCTCGAAGGCTCTCGCTTATTTGGGAGTTTTCAAGTCACGAGCGTAGAGGTATCTTTTAGGGAAGCGTGCTACATCTTAGGCCGCATCGTGACAGCGGTGTTGGCCTAGTGGTAGATATCTCGACTTTCATTCTGAAGGTCGTGGGTTCGAATCCAGGCCGGCCGTGCACCAATGTATTTTTCTTAAGAAAAAATTATGTGCGCTAATTGACATTGCTCTTACGGTGAAGGAAAACATCGTGATGAAACCCGCAGCCTAATTGGCTCCAGAAGTATTGACAAGTTTTCTCCTCTGGATATGGTCGACTAAGCTGAGAGTGTAGTAGGTGCTGGGCAAGTCTGCTCCATCTTCACGCAAAAATGACCCAATTAAAAAGGTCTAATCGCGGAAAACAACCCGTATACAAGTACAAGTAGACCGCATCGTCACATACCATCGTGTGATGATAGTGGTCGGACGCTAAGGTTTGTTCAACACCTACACCGCCCTCTTAGCTCAGTCAACTATGTCTAGACGAAAGAACTCGCCAATACGTCCGGAGCCAAGTAAGGCGCGAGTTTCATCACAATGTAACAGATTTTACCAATCCAACTTCTTTGGTTTACATTGAAATAAGAACTCTTTGGTTAAAACAAAAATTTTCACGTCTCTATTGGGGGTCCGTTTCTTTTTCTTTCTTTTTTTAGGGTTCCGTACCCAAAGGGTAAAAACGGGACCCTATTAATAAGACTCCACTGTCCGTCTGTCACCAGGCTGTATCTCATGAACCGTGATAGTTAGACAGTTGAAATTTTCACAGATTGTGTTTTCTGATGTCGCAACAAATACTAAAAACACTTTCCCCCTTATTCCAAAACGAGGTTTAAGGATAGTCCGAGATATGTCTAGTCTCGGACTATCCTTAAACTTAACAAGAGAGATATAGTCTACTATCCCTATATAATCTAATAGAAACTATAGTCTAAGCACTATAGGATTAAATAGGGATAGTGTTTAGACTATAGTTTACGAGTAAATCTTTATCTAAAACTGAGGTCCACATCTCGGACTATCCTTAAACCTCGTTTTGGAATAAGGGGGCAAAAGTTATCCAATATAGTATGTTAGGTTAAAGTTTGCTTACCTAAATGGTAACTTGTCTAATTCAGTTTCGAATTCATCGACTAGCAGAGACTCTCGCACGCTTGCTACCGGTCCTGTCACTCGGAGTCTTAGCATATCTGGAAATTAAAATATATCTATACATTTGCTTTGTCCTGACTGACTGACGGATCAACGAACAGCCTAAACCGCTGATCGTGGAAGGTGTGTTCTTTGTATGACGTAGGCCTCCGATAAAAAAGGATTTTCCAAAATTCTACCCCTTAGGGGGGGGGGGGAGTTTGTATGGAACAACGTGATTCCTTGGTTCTATCTACTTCAAATTTTGCTTAAACGTCCTGACTGACTGACTGACGGATCAACGCACAGCATAAACCGCTGTATGACGAAGGCATCCGATAAAAATAGGATTTTCCAAAATTCTACCCCTTAAGGTGTGAAAAAGGGGGGGCAAAGTTTGTATGGGACAACGTGATTCCTTTGTTCTATCTACTTCAAATTTTGTATAAACATTCTTTCGACTTCTAGCGAAAGCTAATCTATACTGATATTATTAAGACGAAAGGTTTGATTGTTTGTTTGCAATAAATAGGCTCCGAAACTACTGAACCGATTTAGATGAAACTTGGTATGAGGATACATTGATTCATTGACAGTAACATAGGGTACTTTTTATCCCGATATTCCCACGGGATCGGGAGCTACGCAGGTGAACCCACGGAGCGGTGCTAGTCACTATCACTACATAGTATAAAAAAATAAAGTCACTTTTTGCCGTCCCTATGTCCCTTTGTATGCTTAGATCTTTAAAACTACGCAACGGATTTTGATGCGGTTTTCTAGTGATTCAAGAGGAAGGTTTATATGTATAATACATGCATAATATAACCGTGCGAAGCCGGAGCGGGTCGCTAGTTGTAATATAATAAGGAAACGCGATAATGCAAGAGTTCACAATTGTTTTTAGAGATATGTCATGAATGGATAGATAAATGACTCAAAGTAGATAACCTGATGAACTTTTTGCGTCACTAATTTACTTAAAGAGTAAATATAAACTAAATTATGTGTAATAGTAATACATTTGATAAGTTTTATGCATCTTACAAGACTAGCAGTTTTATAAGACTACTAGCTGCGCCCCGCGGTTTCACTCGCGTACTTTCCGATCCCGTGGGAATATCGGAACAAAAAGTAGCCTATGTGTTAATCCAGGTCTCCAGATATCTAGATACCGAGTTTCATTGCAATTGGTACAGTAGTTTTTGCGTGAAGGAGTAACAAACATTCATACACACGCACACATACACACACACACACAAACTTTCACATTTATAATATTATTAGGATAGTATATAGTTCACTAGCGACCCGCTCCGGCTTCGCACGGCTATATTATGCATGTATTATACATATAAACCTTCCTCTTGAATCACTCTATCCATTTAAAAAAACCGCATCAAAATCCGTTGCGTAGTTTTAAAGATTTAAGCATACAAAGGGATATAGAGACAGAGAAAGCGACTTTGTTTTATACTATGTAGTGATATAAAAATAGTATATTCAAAGGTATCCGAAGTCCTTCGCCATCCATTTGACGACCCAGTTGGCACAATGGTCACCACGCCGCACACTGGTCCGGATTCCGAAAATCAGGGACTTAGGGGTTGAAGCCAGAATTAGGGTCTCATTTCAAGGTCTTTAGATGTCCAGTCTCCTCGCGACCATGACTATTGTAACATAGTCGAAACGTCGAGGTAAGAGAAATAAAAAACAAAAAATACGCGATTAAGACCCGGGAAAATAATTACTATGGCATTGTCTTTCTATTATTTGGTTTAAAAACGGTTACAAAGCTACGATTGCTACTAAAAAAAGATTATATTTATCTTATCGTTTTAGTTTCTATAATTTATTAATACAAATATCTATCTAATATTATAAATGTGAAAGTTTGTGTGTTTGTTAAGCTATTGCATAGCTTTTATTGCGGGCTTTGAGCGCGGCGACCGAATCAAGAAATTCCGTAACGAAAATAAAACCTAACACACCCCACTCCGCCTACAATGTAGCTCGACCGAGCGTTCGCTATGCAATAGCTTTAGCGTGGCAGTCTCCGAGTGCCACACGCTTTTTTGGTACTTCTTCACGCAAAAACTACTGGATCGATTGCAATAAAACTTGGTATGTCGATAGCAAGATAACATGTAGGCTACTTTTTATCCCGATATTCCCACGGGATCGAGACTTACGCGGGTAAAACCGAGAAAAAAACTCAAAGAAATCACTGATACTGCAACAGCTACAAGTTTGAAACATCACATGGAAGTAGGCGCGCACTAAAAAAATTTTTTGGAAATTAATAATAATAATAATAATGCTAAAAAACGAAATCTCCACTGTACCTACATAGATTACCAAAAGGCATTTGATAGCATTCCACATTCTTGGCTAATTGAAGTACTTAAAATTTATAAAATCAATAGTAGATTAATTGAGTTCTTACAAATCCTAATGCCCCTTTGGAAAACCAACTTGCATCTCAATAGTTACCCTAATCAGACTGTGACTAGAGAGATCTCAATAAAGAAAGGCATTTACCAAGGGGACTCCTTAAGCCCCCTGTGGTTTTGTTTGGCTCTTAACCCATTATCTCAGCTACTGAATAGTCAACGCGCAGGATTTCAATTAAAACATAATAATACTGACACTACAGTCTCACATTTAGTTTACATGGATGACATAAAATTGTATGCGAAAACAGATAGAGAAATGAATAAATTAATTAAAGTAACATCTGAGTTTAGCCGGGATATAAATATGCAATTTGGTTTGGACAAATGCAAGACAGTTCATATAGTAAAGGGCAAAATCTGCGGCGGTGACTATTCTGTAGATCAAGGTGATTCTCAAAACCAAATAATATTAGCCATGGAACCAAACGACGTGTATACGTACTTGGGATATAATCAGCTTAGAGGTTTAGACCATAAGCAAATAAAACAGAGTCTCACTAACGAATATAAGAGACGAGTTACAAAGATCTGTAAAAGCCGACTAACTGGCAAACATCTTATAAAAGCAGTAAACACCTATGCTGTTCCTGTACTTACATACTCATTTGGGGTTATTAAATGGAGCAAAAGTAATATAATCTCATTAGAAAGGGCTACTCGATCCATATTCACTAAACACAATCACCATCACCCAAAATCAGCAATAGAACGGCTTACTATCAAAAGACAAAACGGAGGTAGAGGACTAATTAATTTACTAAATCTATGGCAGAAACAGCTCCAGACATTACAAGCTTTTTTCCATCAAAAATCTAGTACGAGTACTCTTCACAAGGCCATAAAACAAAATGATTTTAACTATACACCATTAAACCTGCACCAAACCACTACAGATACAACAGTTAACCCAGCCTTAGACCCAGAACAAGATGCAAAAGAAGCTTGGAGAAAGAAAGTGCTACATGGACGACATTACAATGATCTTGAACAGCCATCCATAGACAAAGATGCATCTAATAAATGGTTAAAAATAGGATCTTTATTCCCAGAAACGGAAGGTTTTATTATAGCGATTCAAGACCAGATCATTAATACTAGAAATTTTAGGAAATACATCATTAAAGACCCTTCCATAGCAGATGACAAATGTCGAAAATGTCGCATTCACTCTGAAACCATTCAACATATAACTGGAGCATGCCCTCTTCTTACACAAACTGATTACACCCACAGACATAATCAAGTAGCCAATATCATACATCAAATTCTAGCCATTCAGCACAATCTCATACCAGACAACCATACACCTTATTACAAATACAATCCTAATACCATTCTAGAAAACTCAACACACAAAATGTACTTTGACCGTGCTATATTAACTGACAGAACCATCCACTACAATAGACCAGACATCACTCTACAAGATAAACGAAATAAAATGACTTACCTAATCGATATAGCTGTACCCAACACACATAACATTACAAAAACGATTACTGAAAAAGTACATAAATATGCAGATTTAAAAGACGAAATAAGTAGGATTTGGAGACAAGAAAAAGTGTATATAGTGCCAATAGTTTTATCAACTACCGGGGTAATACCAAAACATCTTCACAAAAGCCTCAAACTTTTGAACATAAAAGATACTACTTACATAAAACTACAAAAAGCGGCTATACTTAATACTTGCCGTATCGTAAGAAAATTTTTACAAATAGAAGAAAATCAAACAATATCCAATTTTACAGAACAAACTACAACCGATTAGGATAATTTTGCACATGCTAATTTACTTGGTCTAGGCCCGTAATTAGCATTATAACCGGCTTACAGCTGAGAAAACAAAAGAAACACGAATAATAATAATAAATCTTTATTTATTGCCAACGAAACATATAGGGTAAAATATAACATGAAAAATAATACACTAAGGTTATGATTATGGCTAAGCATCATAGTATGAAGTCACAACTGTCCCCTAGCTAGGCTACGGATAGCAACCTGTATTAAGGGCGACAGTCCCGTTCCCTCGTAAATACCTTGGTATATTGGTGGGAATTTGAAATTAAATATTTACGTTGAGATGGCAATTAAATTACTTACTAACAAATAACAGAAAGAGAAAAGTAAATTATTTACAACAAAAATAATGGCTTGAGCTGGACATTGATTTATTACAACATATTATTAGGTTAAGATTATAGTTTGTATAAATTACATGAATAGGATGATTGTATATGTAGATAATTCAACTTCTAAAGAGGTTCTTCTTCTCGTGTAGTGGTGTGGCTCACTTATTGTTAGAGTTTTCAGATCGCCTTAAGGCCTCTAACTTGACCTAACGACTGCTACTAGAGGTAGCAACCGGGACTAACGGCTTAACGTGCCGTCCGAAGCACGGAGGGGCTCACGAAAAATACATTTTTATGGCACAATGGTCACCATGCCGGACTGCCAAACATAGGGTCGCGGGTTCGATTCCCGCCTCAGACAAGTATTTATGCTTAGATATTTGTCTGTGGTCTGGTTGTTTCTATGTATTATAAATATATATTTACAAAATTAAAGTATATAAGTAGTATATCCGTTGTCTAGCACCCATAACACAAGTCTAGTTACTTAGCTTGGGGCTAGATGGCGTTGTGTGGAATGTTCTGCAATATTTATTTATTATGATTTATGCCACACTACTAATTGGCCACCCATCGAAATAATGACCGCGCCAGGCGTCCCTTAACCCGCACGACCGTAAACGATCAGCGTCGCTTAGCTGAAAGGGGTGAAAAAGTTAGTTTGTTGGTTATAGTAACTTTAATGTATTCTGTGTCTACGTCCCAGATCAAACTTTTTTAATTTTTATAGGATCGTATATTTAGCGAGCGAAACCGCGGGGCATATTATAGTCTATCAAACATGCCCTTATCAACAAAACGTTCGTACTGATAAAATGTGTTTATAATAAAATTAGTTTAGTTAGAATCAGGCATCCTGATTGACGTTTAGAAAATTTGCGCGAAATTATTGTTAAATAACCGACTTTTAAAAAAGCAGTTTATTTGAGTGACTGTGGTATTTAATAGGTTTTTTATTTTTGGTATTATTTGTGCATTGTTTTTTATTATTTTTCGACTTTTAACGATTTTTGCATGTAACCAGTAAACTAAAGTAAGTCTTTCTATTTAGTTTTGGGTATTTCTTCTATTATCTTTACCTATATTGTGTCGTGTCGGTAAAGCCAGTGTCAAACTAACGAAACCTCGCTGTGGAGTTTAAAGTATCAACAAAAAAAATGTCTCCAACTCTCGAACTTCGTATCGTGTTTAGTTAATACATAAAAAAACTTTTTCTTAGCAGTATTCCGACGAAATGAGAATTCGTCCTTTTGCGATTCCAACAAAGTGCGATTAAATGTTTTATAATGATATACAAAATTGAATGTCTTGTCTTTTATCAAATAAAAAATGTCACCGAAATTATTCAATATTTAAATCGTAATAAAGTTTAATAAAAATGTAATCGACACGCCATTTTTTCTTAGCGGTGTTGTTATAATAATACCTACTTATTTAAAAAAAAAACTTGTATTTAAAAAAATAAATCAATTAGATTTTATCAATAATGGATCAAAGAAGCAAAAAGTTAATTACATTCACTGCTTATGTATTGCAAAAAATGCGGCAAAAACTTTAGATCGAAATTAAAAGGTCAAATCTTTAGTGTAGAAATACCTATTAGAAGTTCATGCTCGAAACCATGACGTTTAGTTTTTTGGGTTCCGTACCCAAAGAGTAAAAACGGGACCCTTTTACTAAGACTCCACTGTCTGTCTGTCTGTCACCAGGCTGTATCTCATGAACCGTGATAGCTAGACAGTTGTAATCTTCAATATCACTATTCACTTCACTACATAGTATAAAACAAAGTCGCTTTCTCTGTCCCTATTCCCTTTGTACGCTTAAATCTTTAAAACTACGCAACGGATTTTGATGCAGTTTTTTTAATAGATAGAGTGATTCAAGAGGAAGGTTTATATGTATAATA
The DNA here is from genome assembly GCA_907269075.1 of Idaea aversata. NCBI lineage: Eukaryota > Metazoa > Arthropoda > Insecta > Lepidoptera > Geometridae > Idaea > Idaea aversata. The sequence goes on from OU026083.1 coordinate 3,478,574, forward strand.
CATGCATAATATAGCCGTGCGAAGCCTAGTTTTCAAAGATAAAGTATTGTGTATAAGTGCCCCTATAACAACAAATAGGTGCTTAATGGTACGGAAACCATTGCGTGGGAGTCCGACTCACATTTGCCCGGTTTTTTTTATTTTGCCTGTGACAGATTTACCTGCTAAAAGTATGGTCATAGAGATTTGCTAAAGTTCTCAGGGTAATCTGTTGTATTAAGAGGAAAGGGTACCGGGGGCTGTTTCCATACAAACTATTACAAACGTAGTCGTCTGTTTTCTCCCTGGAAAATGACACTAGAGCAAATATTTTTGGTGCGTAAAACTTATAACTTCCATGATCTTTTTTTTTATTTTATTATTTTTTAATCTTAATTACTATGATACTTAGAAAATGAAAAAAACATAGGGGCATAGTCATGGCAGTTACATATGAGTTTTATGGCACAAAAATATTTGTGCTAGTCATTATTCAGGGAGGGAGAACAGTCGACTACGTTTGTATGGAGTGAGCGCGGGTACCTCCATACAAACGTAGTCACCTTAAGAAGTCAAATCTAGTCAAAGTCATTTCTTTATTCAGTTGGAATCATTCAAAATTAAGTTAGGATGTGTGCCTTCGGAACGCGCCCACCAATGAGAAGAAGGCACAATAAACTAATGGGGTTATTCTTTTTTCAAGATCAAGATTACAAATATTTTTGAAGATATATTTGAAATGGAGCAATTAAAGTGAACATTTCTTATTTAGACCAGGGCCGAAGCCTTCAAAAATGATAAAAAATGAAAAAAATCACAGTAGGATGAAACCCATTAGAAAAGAAGGGGAATATGATAAAAATGCAAGGAAAAATAAATTACGGTCGATCCGAGTTCGGGAAGTGGGAGGGGGGGGTTTTTAAGGGTAAAAAATGGTTTATCTTGATTTCCGGCAAAACTACAAGTCCTATGGAAAAAAGTTGAATGGCAAAGTTGTAGGTAATAAAAAGATCTACAACTTTTGTTTTACAATTTTTTCACATAACCTCAAAATTTAGGTGAAAAATTCAAATAACCCAGTTTCTGGATTTTTATTTTTATCTTTTTCAAAAATGTTTTTTTTTCTACGAAATTTGGTGAAAAGTTACCTTATTATGTCCCAAATACACTGTAATTTATTTGATTTAAAATATTTATTTTTTCGCCTTATTTTTAACTTAATATCAAAAAAACACCCTAATTTTCAATCGAAAATTCTCACGTCAAAATATCACCTTTTTTCAAAAAGTTGGTATGTTTTCTGTTCGTTGAAATCTCTAATTTCTGATGGTGATTTCCTTTAAAATGGCGACTTTTGATAGTGTTGCGCATCTGTTGCTCCTATATTTTTAACGTTTGACAGCCATTGACGGCAGAAAAATTTGGTTCCAATAAAATGGTGAATTTATCGTAAAATGTGTTCTATAAAAATGTATTAATGGTATTGTTTCTTTAATGAATTAGTTACTTATCTGTCATTTTTTTTTTGGCATAATTTCTTTGAGTTATAAAAGTGTCATCGGTTTTATATTGGAGAGGATTTTTATGAGGTAAGATTTTCCTATATTTTTTATGCATGTTTTTCTGAGCGAAGCGAATTTCTTCCATAATAAACTTTTATTTTTTAAGTGTGTCAAACTGGACTCGGCTTTTCTTTTCTATAAATATTTTCTAAGAAAAATAGGTATGTAAGTAAACTAGAAAGTCGCGAGCTCATATCTCGCCGCTGTACAATTTTTGGATAAGATAAAGGATTCTTCCTTCTTTTCGTTAATAATAAAAAACTGAAGTGTTCTTAATACGATACTTAAGACCTCAAACTTGATTAACCAACTGTCTAAGTATCAAACTAATTAAATAATATTAACTTTTTAGTACCGTTAAATCCGTTTAGCTAGATTTCCTTAAACTTGTTTAAACACAATGCCATGCAAGCCGCCCTAAGAATTTTTTTCATGCATATGAATTTTTATCTGATTTTATTGACGTTATGATATAGTTATGGGTATCTTTCTTTAATGCTGTCTAGGGATAATTCGCATCCCTGTGGTTACAGGCAGATCAAACCATTTTGTTGACGGTAGCGGATACCATTTTACTGCTGCTGAATGTAGCTACTGGCTCAAGTTGGAGACCAGACCGTGGTGTGCTGAAGTCGCATGTTTCGCACCGCACGCTCCAAAGCCACATGCCTATCATAGGTGCATGCTTGGAGATCAGACTGTAGTATGCTGGATATAGCTTCTGGAAATTACCTTTAACCTCAACATCCAGGTGTATCCTAGAGCTGGCAGCCACACAGAGTCTGTAGTCGCACGTATCGCACCGCACGCTTCAGTGCCACATGCCTATCACAGTTGCTTGGAGACCAGACCGTGGTGTGCTGGATGTAAATGCTGGAACCACTGGAACTTACCTTTAACCTCAACATCCAGGTGTATCCTAGAGCTGGCAGCCACATAGAGTCTGTAGTCGCATGTATCGCACCGCACGCTCAAATGCCACATGCCTATCATAGATGCTTGGAGATCAGACCGTGGTGTGCTGGATGTAGCTTCTGGAAATTACCTTTGACCTCAACATCCAGGTGTATCCTAGAGCTGGCAGCCACACAGAGTCTGTAGTCACACGTATAGCACCGCACGCTTCAGTGCCACATGCCTATCACAGTTGCTTGGAGACCAGACCGTGGTGTGCTGGATGTAGATGCTGGAACCACCGGAACTTACCTTTAACCTCAACATCCAGGTGTATCCTAGAGCTGGCAGCCACACAGAGTCTGTAGTCGCATGTATCGCACTGCACGCTCAAATGCCACATGCCTATCATAGATGCTTGGAGATCAGACCGTGGTGTGCTGGATGTAGCTTCTGGAAATTACCTTTGACCTCAACATCCAGGTGTATCCTAGAGCTGGCAGCCACACAGAGTCTGTAGTCGCACGTGTCGCACCGCACGCTCAAGTGCCACATGCCTATCATAGATGCTTGGAGATCAGACCGTGGTGTGCTGGATGTAGATACTGGCATCACTGCCAACCTGTTGAATTAAAGACTTATGCAATGCGAGTCATTTCACTATTGATATGGGAAAAGGAAACCGCTTTTAGACGGTCAAGTCATGTTAGATGGAATGGGACTGTTCGGTCCATTGATTAATCTTTGTTTTACGAAGTGCTAAAAATATTAGTAGCTAAAAATGTTAGTGCTTGGGTACTGAAGGTGTTCCATGTCTAGATTTTTTGGGACCTCGAGGTCCTTGGGCCTTGGCTGAATGTTGTGTAAGTGTATCAGACCTAGTAGGTCCTAGAGATCAGAAGTGAAAGCCTCGTAAATAAAATTGTCCAATTACATTGCAATATAATAATGCAAGCGGAATGATATTTTATGATATTGAATGTTTTTTTTATATATAGTACTAGCGACCCGCCCGGCTTCGCACGGCTATATTATGCATGTATTATACATATAAACCTTCCTCTTGAATCACTCTATCTATTAAAAAAACCGCATCTAAATCTGTTGCGTAGTTTAAAAGATTTAAGCATTCAAAGGGAAATAGGGACAGAAAAAGCGACTTTATTTTATACTATGTAGTGATGTTTTTATGCGTGGGATGGGAACCTCTAATTGGCTCTCTGTTCCTATTATTTTGTTTATCTTTTAGTTATAGCTGTTGGTTCTTCTAAAAATAAAAAATAAAATAAAATGTAATTTGAACAATGTTATTTACGAGAATTGTTCCAGATCAGGAATTTAGAGTTAATGCATCAGACTTACGAATCAGCACTGGCTGGAGCACCAGGGAAGATAAGGAACACTTCTCTTGGTGATAACCTTTCGATCCTCGACCCTGGTGAGAAGGCGGCTATGGACGATTGATTGTACAGATCGATCTGTGGTGCTGGAAGTGCAAAAACCTTAATGAGCTGTGGTGGATCTTAAGATCAGAAGGTTCTTTGAAAACCGGTTAACAGTGAAAAAAGCTTGTTATATGAGAACAAATTGATCCTCAAAAAGAATGAGGAACTTTCTGATGAGAAGGTGGTTTCAGATTATCCATCAATCTTTACCCATTAGTAGAGGGACCGATTCTACAGAAACTCGAAAACTGAGCAGTTATCGGCACGTTCGAGGTGCAATTCTGTAACTCCGCAAAGATCTACATCAGATCATCGCCAAATTTTTGTAGGATCATCCATGAGGGATCCCTTTAGTAACCAAAAGAATCATCGCAATGCAAAGAATCAGACGGAGCTGTCTTCGATGAACGAACAAAAAAAAATTTAGTTCGTCGGATTCAGAACCTCCTCTTTTGAAGTTATACTTCTTTAGGCGCGTTTTGTGAAAAAATGATAATAGTGACATTTTAAGATGCCCGCGCATCTGTTACAGAAAAGTCACATGTTACATAATACAGAAGTAAAACAGGTTGAAGCTGCGAGAGTGAAATTGTAAGATGCACGCGCATCACTGTGACATTAAAGTAACAGGTTGAAGCTGTCAAAATAAATATCAGACGGACAGACGGACGTATAACTTCTCACGCGCGTACATAAGTACACGCACCCATTTCTTTAAGTCGGTTAAAAATGTGTTCAGATTCACTAGAAACTTGCATATAATGAATCTGTAACTTGATATTTATGTACTTGTAGTTGTTTTTGTGACCTCTACCTTGGCTTACTATCGATAACTAAACATTTTCCTGCTTTTCTATTCTATTAGCTATATTTTATACGTCATGTTGTAAGGATGCCATTTATCATTGGGTAATGTTGGTGCTAAGTGTTACATTAATTTATGTTGTAGATTTTAATCACTGACAGATTAAATCAGAGGTTGTCAAACTTATTTCGTTCACCGCCCACTTTGTAAATCAATTATTTTTAGGTGACTTTCAATTTTATTTCTAACAGATTTAATCAGAGGTGCTCAAACTTATTTCTTCTATCGCCCACTTTAAAAACCATTTATTTTTAGCGCCTCTCATTTTTATTTTACTATACCAAAATGACATTCGTTAATTTAAATATAGTGTGCGTTTAAAGTTTAAACTTACATTTTAAACAAGACACAAGTATCGATAGACCAGCCGATTGACACAGGATTGCACAAATCGCGTTATTTGACAAAAACTTCTTGAAATTTGATTGCTCACGGGATGTCCTACGAAAACTATCTATACTTCTATACTACTATCATAAAGAGGAAAGTTTTGATTGTTTTTTTTTGTTTGTAACGAATATGCTCCAAAACTACTGGACCGATTAACTAGTAAGAAAACCTCAAAAATATTCAAATTTGTATCTTAAATTAATCTATATTTAATTTACTGAATTTTTTTATAAAAAAAGCTGCTAGTGTTATATATTTTTAGTTTTCATACTTACATTTTACACTTACTTAATAGATGTTGTGTATTAGGTAGGTTTTAATTTCATTAAATTTTAAAATATTAAGTAGCCATCAGCGGCCAAAGAGGGGGCGTTATCGCCCACTTTGAGAAACACTGGATAAAATGATGTTCTTTACAAGTTAGGTAGGCGAGTTCAATTCTCAAGGTTTCTATTCAACAAAGTAATGTTTTACAAAGTCTACATCTATGAATACAAATCGTGTGAGTTTAAAATATGTAAGTAGTCTATCCGTTATCTGGTTCCATAATAAAAGTTCTGTTTGTTTTGGAATAGATGACCCTGTGTGGTCTGTTCTGAATTTCTATATTTAAAATCATGTTTATTTTTACACGTATTTAGATTTATTTTATTGTTATTTTTTGCATTAGAATAGTGGTATTTTGAATAACTTTTCAAAAATAAATTACCAAGTTATAAATGTATTATGCGTCCTAAATATATATTACTAGCTGCGCCCCGCGGTTTCACCCGCGTAAGTCCTGATCCCATGGGAAAAACAAAATAAAAAGTAGCTCGATAAATGGACTATCCAACACAATTTTTTTTTCAATTCGAACTAGTAGTTCCTGAGATAAGCGCGTTCAACCAAACAGACACCTTTAATAGTATAGATTTTACCCAATAATTGTACAGAAATTAGTATGATTCGCGATGTTATGATAAAGCTCGAATGTACCTTCATTTGGTGGATAAAGTACAGCGTGATCCACGGCCCCTTCGAGCAGGATCTTCAGAGTTGTTACGTCACTCTCTATAGGCAGACCCAGGGATATGGCTTCACCGCCTCCACGGCGAACTAGCAGAGTCTGAAAAATGAAAGTTTTTATTTCATATTGTTTTGGTGACGGTGTCAATTCTTTGATAGTTCTTTTAGTACTCCGTATATGACGAATCCCTGCTTATGAAGTAATTCCATCTAATTCCATAAAGAAAAGAAAAATAACGATGTTGGAAAGAAATAGACATTGCATGTCGACAATAAACTTTATCTGTTGACGGAATTGCTCTAGCCACTTACCATCCCAGACCTAAAGGAGCCCCACATATAAAGGACTAGCGACCCGCTCCGGCTTCGCACGGCTATATTATGCATGTATTATACATATAAACCTTCCTCTTGAATCACTCTATCTATTAAAAAAAACCGCATCAAAATCCGTAGCGTAGTTTTAAAGATTTAAGCGTACAAAGGGAAATAGGGACAGAAAAAGCGACTTTGTTTTATACTATGTAGTGATGGTGGGAAGATGAATAAGTGCATTTTGACATGGTTAATCAAGGCACGCAGCGGTTCTAAGACTACTCACATCGAATCTCTCAAACTGGTAGTCACTGGTAGTCTGGACTCTGCTCCGGCGTGTTTGCTTCATCTCTTTCGGCTCCCACGGCTGAACTTCCATATCTGCTAAATTATTCTGGACAATGTCCTGAAATTTACGTTTGGTTGTGTGAATAATGTGACGGTACGAGTAAATAAATAAATATTGCAGGACATTCCACAGATCGCTATCTAGCCCCAAGCTAAGTAACTAGACTTGTGTTATGTGTGCTAGACAACGGATATACTTACTTCTTATGTACTTTTGTAAATATATACTTATAATACATAGAAACCACCAGACCACAGACAAGTAACTAAGCATAAATACTTGTCTGAGGCGGGAATCGAACCCGCAACCCTGTGTTTGGCAGTCCGGCATGGTGACCAGCTGATGGGATTTCCATGTCCTCTATCCATCACTATATGGCTTAGAGCATATCGCAGTGCCTTAAAATTCTTGGCCATTAGGACATCTCCATGTTTTCTATCGTTTAAGAGAGAAAGGTTAACTTACCACGACCTGCATGGAATAAGGCAGCACATCTCCTTCAGTATGTTTTGATATGTTCCTCAACTCTTGGAGACTTGCTTCTGAGTCAACTGAGGGATGGTTAGGGTCTGTCCATATAGTATACACCTGAAACCGAGAGCAAACAGGTCTTAAACGTCATTAAAGCCGTGGTGCGCCACCAAGAGTGGCTTAGAGATATAACGCTAAGGATCACCAAGCGTTAAAGACCAGCATAGCAGCAATCGCTCCCTTACCATAATATACTGAATGACCTACCTTCAATCTCTTCTCAACTAAAGCCCTCAACGCCAGCGGTAATCGTTGAGGATCACCCGGTCCCTTATCCGTGATGACGAACAGCGCACTGTCATACGGCACCAGTTTCGCAGCTGTGGCTAGAGCTCTCATGGTGCCGTCTTCTGATGCATCACTTCGTACACCCTGGAAATTTAGAGGATAATAGTTTAGTAAAGAAATAATGGTTTTGTTGCAAGAGAGACGAAATGAGTCCAAAGAAAATTCTACTGATATCTTAAAGAGTGAATGTCCGCCGCAGATACCGCAGTACATCATAACCTTGTAAACCTGAGGACCTGCTTGTTATGTCACTTTTAGATCAGCTAGAAGGTCAACTCCAATTACGTAATTCAGTTCTGTTTAAGCACGCGTAATACCCAAATTTGGCGCGAAAACGCACGTGACATTGCCATTTGTCATTTGTCAAAACAATACGCGGAAAATCGTCATTGTGGTATAGACAAAAGAAGTGTTTAATATTCGCGCGCTGCTTGTAATTTACATTAACAATGTCATGGTTTGGTTGTTTTACGTCTGAGGTGTTACAGGGCATTGAACTGAGCCCTTCAAGGTGTTCTAGCAGTGATGGCCTAGTGGGAGGTACAATATGCGTCATAAGTCCACTATCAGTTTCCTACCATAATACTATCAACAAGTATTGGACTAACGACCTTCTTCTAATGGACGTTACACACAAACATAAATACTTGAATTAAAAGTACTCAGTGTGATTATTATTTTCAACATGCTAGCTATGTCTTTAGTTGGCCGAGTGGTATAAGCCGGCACACCAACCGACGACGTGGGATCGATTTACAGGTTATGTTGTTATAATGTTTAAATAGTGCACAGGATTGTAAATGTTACTGTGCCGGTGGACTTTTGAACGTTGATTGTACATCGATTTAAATCCGAAAGTCTTGGGTTGAAACCCTGCATGGACTAAAAAGGGTTTACTATATATTTTGCGCATTCAACCCGTGCTTTAGAAGGAAAAACTTACCAAACCGGTGGTTTTAACTTCTAACTATTATCCCTGGTAGCAAAATTAAAGGGCTTGGAGTAACTTTAAAAACCCAGGCGTAGCAGAAACCATACGAACAGTGAGAGCAAAGTTTTGGTTTGACTGCTTTCTCTCCTGATGGTAAGTGACGATGCGGTCTAATATATAGCACGCGCCTCTAGAAGATACCAGTTCAGTTGTCACTTTAAGACCCCATAACGTTTGTTATTTGGCAAACTTACTTGGTATTTAAGAAGTAGTTTTGCCAGAGCTTCAGGGACATCCTTTTCTCGTACTCCATTGCTCGGCTGAAGATTGTGACGAGATCTCCAGTTTACTCCTAAAAAGAAGAAAGATTTAGGGTTACGCTTGCTTGACTTAGAAACGATGCTGGCGTGATTATCTCGATGCATTTAGGAGAGATTAGAAACTTGGTATGAGAATACATTGGATCATGGGATTCCTTTGAATCATTGTTGGCTTCTTTGTTCCCGAGTGCAAGGAAAGGGATAGGGCTCGTTCAAACGACACGCGCCCGCCACGCGCACGCGTTCAACTAGCTTTGAAATTTATTCTATATATAATTTGAGTCTTATGACACATCAATAGATCTCAAATTGCATTTATGCAAGACCACCCGCTCACGCCACGCAAAACAACCTTTGCCGGGACAGCCAGTATGTTTAACACGGAATCTGGACTAGCGCGGCTAAAATTGCGGTCCGGCTAGTAGCATGATAAATCCATGGTATGCACATTGATTAGGTAAAATATGATTATCCAATTGTTTACATTCTCCAATGGGTTTGTAGAAATATTTGTATTGCGTACTACATAGCTATTAGTTACTCAGTCAGTGACATTTCATTTGCCTATATCTGACGCAATTTTGTCTCGCCCAGTTCGTGGCACATTGAGTGCGACATAGCGACATGATGGCCAGACCACGGTAGTAATTAAATAAATATTGCAGGACATTCTACACATCGCCATCTAGCCCCAATCTAAGTAACTGGACTTGCGTTATGGGTGCTAGACAACATATATAATACTTATACTACAGGGCGATATCTCGTAATGATTGTTCTAAAAATCTAATGATGCAGTTTTAGTTTTTGTCAAACTCCATTCAGGATTTTTTAGTCAGGGTCCAGTTTGGTCAGACTGCCAATTCTCGTGAATTTCAAATTACATTGCAATATTATTCCGATTGCATTTCGATGACAAAAAATTCCCGCAAAGGGTCAGCACACGACTCCTCATTTATGTTGTTTTTTCTTTGTAATTTTTTTTGTTTTTTTATTTAATTAATTTTCATTGTCATGTTTCTTTCTTTATTTTGCTTGTTGTTTGTCGTGTGTTTGTACTCAATAAATGCTTTTTCTTTCTTTCTTTATTTTTTCTAATCGAAATGCAATCAGAATGATATTGTAAAGGAATTTGAACAATTTTATTTATGAGAATTGGCCTTCTATGGGTTCTTAGTTACGGCAGAAATTGTCAACATTTCTATTATTATGAATTATAATAAAAATAGTTTTCGTTGTATTTCTCCCATGCCCAGTGTACCTCAAACTCAACCAACTAACTTGTAATACCTTAGACCTTGAGAGAGAACGTCTGTGTTATGTAAAATCTAAGTTCACGCTCTAATTGTGTTATAAGAAAATGAACAAGTCCGAGATTTGGTCAATTTAATTGACAGGGAAATGAAAGCAATATTAGTATAGGTATGTAGGTGAAACCGCAGAACGTAGCTAGTTTATTAGGTACTCCGTCCTGCGGCTTTACAAGCGTTTGATCCTTTTGTTGGAGAAGTAGCCGCAAAGTGAGCTCGCGGCCGCAGTTTTTAACCCCCGACGCAAAATCGACGGGGTGTTATAAGTTTGACGTGTCTGTGTGTGTGTCTGTCTGTGGCATAGTAGCTCCCGAACGGATGAACCGATTTTGATTTAGTTTTTTTTTGTTTGAAAGGTGAATTATTTGTTTTTTTCTTAGGTTGGATTTTGATGTAAAGCTGGGGTTCCCAAACTTATTTTGTCTACTTCTCACTTTGAGAATAAATTATTTTTTAGCGCCGCCATTTTTTTGAACTTAAAAAGCACTATAACATAAAATAAACATTAATTCTAAACGAGACTTCACTATCACTACATAGCATAAAATAAAGTCACTTTTCGCCGTCCCTATGTCCCTATTTCCCTTTGTATGCTTAAATCTTTAAAACTACGCAACGGATTTTGATGCGGTTTTTTTTTATAGATAGAGTGATTCAAGACGAAGGTTTTTAGATATAATACATGCATAATATAGCCGTGCGAAGCCGGGGCGGGTCGCTAGTATACTATAATCCGCAAGAGTTAACTTGAGACCTGAGCGCAGTAAGCAGTACACAAAGCTACACCACCTATTTGACGACCCAGTTGGCACAATGGTTACCATGCCAGACTGCCAAACACAGGGTTGCGGGTTCGATTCCCGCCTCAGACATGTATTTATGCTTAAATATTTGTCTGTGGTCTGGTTGTTTCTATGTATAATAATTATATATTTACAAAAGAAAAGTATATAAGTAGTATATCCGTTGTCTAGCACCCATAACACAAGTCTAGTTACTTAGCTTGGGGCTAAATGGCGATGTGTGGAATGTCCTGCAATATATATATATTTATTTATTTTTTGGGTCTCTTACTGGGGGCAGTAAGAGACCCTTCAGCCTGAAGTGCCCATAAGGGGGCGTTATCGCCCACTTTGGGAAAGGCTGATGTAATGTATAAAAGGCTGTTCCGTAATTAATGGATGAACTTAAAATATTTTATATATTTTTAAATATTGCATGATTTTATAAGTATAACTAGCGACCCGCCCCGGCTTCGCACGGGTAAATTATGCATGTATTATACATATAAACCTTCATCTTGAATCATTTTATCTATTAAAAAACCGCATCAAAATCCGTTGCGTAGTTTTAAAGATCTATGTCCCTATTCCCTTTGTATGCTACAAAGGGAATAGGGACATAGGACGGCGAAAAGTGACTTTATTTTATACTATGTGGTGATAGTGATTAGTAAACACTACCTAAAATCTCAAAGATTCCGGTTTGTTATTGTAAAACGACATCTCAAATTATTAATGACATCATAAGTTTTTTATTAAACCGTGTCTTTTGGATAATTGGAACCAATCGATAAGCCGTGACGATTGTGAGGCAAAAACGTAAGCTTCCTTTTATTATCTTTGCATTAAAAACATTAGTGGCGAAGTGAAATTAAAGTGCGTATTTAATAATAACAAGTAGCGCTCTTCGATTTCACCCGCGTAACTCCCGATCCCGTGGGAATATCGAAATATAAAACAGCCTTATAGCCTTCCTTGATAAATGGACTATCCAACACAAAAATATTTTTTCAATTCAAACCAGTACTTCCATAAATTAGCGTTTTCAAACGAACTAAAAAAACTCTTCAGCTTTATAATATTAGTATAGATATAGATAATAAATATATAAAAAATATTGCGAAAAGTGACTTTATTTTATACTATGTAGTGATAAAGTCAATTTGAGTACTTCCTGTAATGTCATTAAAATGAGCTCTGGCTCATTTTAATAGGAATTAATCAAAAAACGGACCGACAATGAAGTCTTAGTAATAGAGTACCGTTTTTACCCTTTGCGTACGGAATCCTAACAATATGTTTTTATCTTTCAATTAATGATTGTTTTTTTTGTTACAGGTAAGAGTTTTGTCCTTCAATTCAACAAAAAGGTTTTTATGACTGTACATAATAATATTATTAAGTAAAATAAGTATTTTTTTGTCGTCTACTGACTGTGAATAATTGTAGTATCTAAGTCAGCCGTTCACATTGAATCGTTTTAAAAACTAAGTCAGGATAATTAGTGTGTCTTCGAAACGCGTCTACCAATGAAAAGAAAGCACAAGAAACTAATGCGGCTTTTTTTTTTTCGTGATCATGCTCACAAAGGTCGGGATTATCACTATATCACTACATAGTATAAAACAAAGTCGCTTTCTCTGTCTCTTTGTCCCTATGTATGCTTAAATCTTTAAAACTACGCAACGGATTTTGATGCGGTTTTTTTAATAGATAGAGTGATTCAAAAGTATGTTTTATATGTATAATACATGCATAATATAGCCGTGCGAAGCCGGGGCGGGTCGCTAGTATATTATAAATCCGAGAGTTTGTATAATTTATTTGTTTGTTCGTTGGTATATTTCTTTGTTTCTTCTCTCTTTACGGTCAAATAACTGAACCGATTTGGATATAAAGCGGCTTAGTGGTAGTTTAGAGGATGGAGAAGGATATATGATACTTTTAATCCTGAAATTACCCCGGGATCGGGACTTACGCAGGTAAAACCGCGTGGCGCAGCTAGTCCTTTATACATATTTTACAATAGACATAACAATGCATACAATAACATAATTATTATTCTGTACACGGCTTGTCTAATTTAAATAGTATTGTTCAATTGGTGATTTGAATTGGCTACATCAATATATCATGCCCTTATTTGAGGTCTGCGGAGTAGGAATGATCGACCTCAAATTGCAAACGGCAAAGAGATTTTGCGGTCGGCCGCTACCAATCCTCCTAGGACGTAGGGCTCCATTTTTTTAACGCTCGTGTGACATAGCTTTGTCGTATACGCCTACAAGTCATGCTCGATTTCCAACATAGAACCTCTACCCCTTTATTCCAAAACGAAGTTTAAGGATAGTCCGAGATGTGGATTGAAACCTTAGATTTAGACACAGATTTACTGGCGAACTATAGTCCAAACACTATCCATAATAATCTATAGGGATAGTCCGAGATATGTCTAATCTCGGACTATCCTTAAACTTAACTAGAGAGATATAGTCTACACTATCCCTATATAATCTAATAGAAGAAACGTTTAGACTCTATAGAAGATAGTGTTTAGACTATAGTTCACGAGTAAATCTGTATCTAAATCTAAGGTTTAAATCCACATCTCGGACTATCCTTAAACCTCGTTTTGGAATAAGGGGGCTAGAGTCTAGAGTGCTGCTGCAGTTGCGGATGGTTTATCACAGCTGCGGGAGACAACGTGATTGGACCGATTTAGATGAAACTTGGTATGAGGATACATAGATTCATTGGAAGTAACATAAGCTACTTTTTATCCCGATACTCCCACGGGATTGAGAGTTACGCGGGGGAAATCGCGGAGCGCTGCTAGAAGTGCTGTTTTAGAAGTGAAGTTTTTTCTGCTGTTCTTATTCTCAAATTTTTTTGTCTTTCTATTTTATATTTTTTTGTTCTCTAATATTCTTTTTCATTTTCTGTATTTTTAATGTTCTTATGGTTGCTTGTCAACATCTCTTAAATTGTTCTAAATATTTATTTATGTCGTGTGCTTGTCCAAATAAATGTTTTTCAATTCTATTCTATTCCAAGTGGAATATATCCTTTACTCCAAGTGGGAGAGTATTCGAAAATCGATTAATTTTACGAGTCACGTTTCCTCGTTAATTAATGAACGATTTACCGTTATAAAAAGCACGTGAATTAATAATTTTTTGATTTATGGCATCATTCGCTTTGCTAATTAGAAGTCATTAAACGCAATCAAGTATTGTATGAATTAATAGAATACCTGCGCCCTGTATTTTCACCCGCGTTAGTCCAGATCCCGTGGGAATATTGGCATAAAAGTAGCCTTTAAGTTAAGAGGAAAGGGTACCGGGGGCTTTCTCCATAGAAACTATTACAAACGTAGTCGACTGTTTTCTCTCTGGATACTGACACTAGAGCAAATATTTTTGCTGCATAAAACTTATAACTGCCATGACCATGCCCCTATTTTTTGTTTTTATTTTTTTAATCTTAATTTCTATGATAGATAGATAAACACTTTATTTGTACAACACACAAAACGTTGAAAAAAATCAAATAGGACAAGAAAGCTTATTAAATTGTACAAACAGGCAACCTTATCGCTTAAAGCGATTTCTTCCAGGCAACCTTAGTTAGTGATAGTTAGAAAATTAAAAAAAAAAAAAACAAAGAATAGGGGCATAGTTATGGCAGTTATAGGTTATATGGCACAAAAATATTTGTGCTAGTGTCATATCCAGGGAGGTAACAGTCGACTACGTTTGTATGGAGAGAGCGCAGGTACTCTTTCACCGTAATCCAGTACCATTATTCACTAAGGTTCAAGTCGTTGGGCGCGCGTGCTTAGGGGCGGAGGGGGAGAGGTTTTTGTATGGCAATCTCGCCCTAATCACGCGCGCCCAACGACTTGAAGCTTAGTGAATAATGGCCCAGGTCTCTATAATTTTTCACTGACACTGATGGATACGTTACCGAACGGCACGTGTCGGAACTGTGCCGGCACTGTTGTGTGCGGATCGGCCTTTACGGAGTTTTCTTTTCACACTATATAATTACCTAGTAAGAATTATTCTAACAATTGAATAGTAGTTAAATTTTATTACAGTTAGTTCCAATTTAATAGTAGTCTGTTGGCATTCAACGGGTCACGCGATATCTTACTTAATGCAATAACTATAACAAGATTTAATGACTAAGGAAATATTTTATGTCTTATTAAATAGGGCTAGTGTTGTTAAGACGAAGTGGTAAGAGCGATAGAGGTGTCTTAGGTCCGTATTAATAAACCGAACTCAATATCGATTTCAATCTTGAGTTTGCTCTTGAGTTGTTGCGCTGATTAATAAACCTATCTTAAAACGCGATTAAAGAGCGGCGTATCACTTGAGTAATACCGTATTAATAAATCAAACTCAGCTCTCAAGATATGTCTCAAGATGTAGTTTCGTGAACTCAAGTCTGATTGCGGGTCATACATGACATAAGTTAGCTGTTTCGTTAGTTTTGTAGTTCAGGAACATGGAGCTAGAACAAATTTTGTCAGA
The DNA here is from genome assembly GCA_907269075.1 of Idaea aversata. Lineage (NCBI taxonomy): Eukaryota > Metazoa > Arthropoda > Insecta > Lepidoptera > Geometridae > Idaea > Idaea aversata. The sequence continues at coordinate 3,494,081 of OU026083.1, forward strand.
AATCAATTATTATGATGATATTTTATGCTAATGACTTTTTGAACAAATCATTCGCATTTAATTCATTATTTAGTAGTAAAATCTTATATTTTGTAAAAAAAATTCACATTAAAAACAAGTTGACAACAAAATATGACGACACTACCTACCATAGGGTAAGAACATACCATTCAAGGTAAGAACAAAGCGTTACTGTCATTCAATGTCGCTCTCAAGATCAGTTTCAAATCTCAAGAGCGATATCAGCCTGGTTAAAACTTGAGTTTTATCTATTAATTAACGCCTAACTTAAGATAGTGACCACATCTCAAGACTCACTCGATTGATACGCACTCAAGATCGATATTGAGAGCGATTTATTAATACGGGCCTTAGAAACAGTTTTTGGGTATCATCCACTGAAATCCATAGAGCTATATTCCTAGTGTCGTAAAGGTGAAGCTATGCTTTGTATCGTCATACACTTCGAAACATGATTAGAGGTATTTGCCTCGATAGAAAAAAAATGTGAAAATTGTAAAAAATCGTAATTTTTGTATTTTTCAATGAGAGTACTGGTCATTGGTACGGTCGGAATACCAATAAGCTGAACCCCGCGTGACCCAGAGCTCACTCGCACATCTGTAAGGTTGTAAAGTAATGTTACCTGATTCTTTTTTTTTTAAACAATATTAAGAAAATAACAAAATAGGTAAACATATAAATAGTTTTTTTAGAGAAAGAGAGTTTAGAGTAAATATATATTTTACTTACCATTAGAATCATATCCGACTATGACAATATCCGACACATTTAACCCTTCAACGGCCAAGTCCTTCCACACGGCCAGCGCCCTGTTCAACGCCTTAGGCCTCAATGGGACAAGGATACCGGCTGGGGGACGGAGCCAGGTGTCTTCGAGCCAGCCTTTGAGGGTCGAGCTTCTGCTGGTCGGGGGTAGGCGAGGTTTTGCGTCGATGACGCGTTGCTCTGGGAGCTGTTGATCTGCTGGAAGTTTGAGGAGAATTTTTAGAATTAGCGATGTTGCCAACAGATGGCGCTGAGCCGTTCTAGATCGCGCAAACGAGATTTTTCTGATAATCACTACATAGTATATCAAAGTCACTTCAAATAAGCTCAGATAAGCCCTTAAATAAGTTTCAACGAAACATCGTTGGGCCGCGGCCTACCAGGTATAACGCCTGCCCGGTGGAAGATCTTCCCTTTGGAGGGACAAAATGAATCAAAATGAAAAGTAGCCTATAGCGTTCCTCGATAAATAGACTATCCAACACAAAAGTACATTACGATATAGGTGTGGTAAAGTAATCAGTAAAATTATCGTTCGTAAACCGACTTTAGAGACAACCTTTTTTGCTGGCTTAAAAACTCTTTGTTGGTACCTACCTTTTTCTTTATACATCAAAACAGTATAACCCAGCAAAAATTAAGAATGTCCTAACATGTAATTAGATTACCAGCTGTTTTAAAGTGTGAACGTTTCTGCCTGCGTTAACTCTAAAGATATTTATCAACAACTGCGAAGTTCTGTTAAAAGATTTTTTGAACTTTTGCTTTAGGTTCAAGGTACAGCTTTGATACATTTTTATCTTTTAAAAGTCTTTTAAGATAATTGGATTCCGGTTGGGGACCCAATAAACTTCAATAATGTCTTTGATTTGCTAATTAAGTGGAGATCACAGTTTCAAAACCTGCCGTGGTGAAAATGTTTTGGATTTATAACTAGGCATGCAAGGGTTCGAGAAATTGACAACGCTTAGAGCATTGTTACTTACTGTTTTCAGTCTTTGGACTCCTCTGTCCAGGCGTCTCCAGATCCACCTTCTCGATGGACTGTTCCACTTCTGCATCAGGTCTGGTCGTAGGTTGAGATGTTGTTTCTATCTGTCAATGAAAATTTGTCGTCAAAGAAAAACTTTTATGGGACCACCCCTTTTCAACAATTCCTGAGAAAATCGGTGGCAAGTTGAAAATATCAAATACTAAAAATCGTAAAAAATCGAATTTTTTTTGAAATTTTTCAATTTTACGGCGATTGTAAAGAAAAAGCAAGTACAAAATTATAATATATTTTCATAAACTTTACATCAAATCCCTTAAGGTAGTACAGATGGTTTTTCACTAAAATAGTTAAGTCTTTTAATTACATTTCGCGGCGCCCAGGGGAAAGGGATAGTCATTGAGCGGCGCGCGTGTGGGAATGAGATAGGGGTTTTCAGGTCCTACTTAACATTAAACGCGTGTATAGATCATCTATTAGATATAATATTATTATTGTATAATTATCAAAACATACCTGTTCATTGTTGCTATCTTCGCTTACGTTGTATTTATAAACATCCATAGACAATGTATAATCCGTAACCATCTCCGCGGTAGGTGTGGTTATATTATCGTCGTTAGATTCATCTAGCTTGTCTGACGGTTCTGTGCTACCTTCGGGGATGTTTGGTTCTTTATCACGTACAATTTGTTCTTCTGTGTCTATGATAAATTAATAATTAACTAACTTTTGCCCTCTTCATTCGCGTAGAAGTCGAAGAAGGTTCTAATAGGTTTTTGATTGTTTTTCGTTGACTTGAATGTCAAATTGAGTTTTCAAATTATGTGTTAAACATGAATAAAATTTACACAATTTCAATCAGCAGTATTTATATTAACTTTCTACTCCTTTTTGACCCCGTTAGGGGATGAATTTCAATCAAAAGCACTCAGCAGTATTTATATCAACTTTCTACTCCTTTTTGACCCCGTTAGGGGATGAATTTCAATTAAATACGTATACGTACATCTTCCATCAATTATGATAAAGAATGTTTATGCAAATGAAGTAGATTGGACCAAGGAATCACGTTGTCCTATTAGAACCATTTTCGACTTCTACGCGTACGAAGTCGTGGGCAAAAGCTATAAATTAATTTGATTTATAATATTAGTATAGATATACGTACCAATTGTATCATTTCTACTATTATTCAGTAATACTGTCTCTTCGACCAGGTCTCCTTCATCGCCTTCTATCTTCAACTCCCCAGATACCTCATCATTTTGACATTGAACCATAATTGTGTTCAGTAGAAGTATTACGATTATTTTGAAAAGTACGTTAGACATTTTTAGTTGTGTCTTCAAAGGTCTGTGGACATTGTTGGCTGGGTTTGATGGTGTCTGGAATGAGAAAAAAAGTTAAAATTAAGGTAAATTTTGGTACTTCCAAGTTGTCCCAAAAATCTTAATTTCCTCTAAACCTATATATTTTAAAAATTAGAAATAATATAATTATATTTTAAAATCCAAATCCTGAGTCAACACGATGAAAAGATTATCATTTTGACTCAGGATTTGGAATTTTATAGGGACTATTATAGACCTCAGTATCTGGTATTAAATTTCAACTTGCTAGGTTCACCCGTTCCTGAGAAATTCGGTGGTGATACACAGACAGTAAGGATATACTTGAGCCGTTTAGCATATACACAAACAGAAAAAATACATGGTAGGCGGAGTGGGGGGTGTTAGGTTTTATTTTCGTTACGGATTTCTTGATTTGGTCGCCGCGCTCAAAACCCGCGATAAAAGCTGTGCAGTAGCTTAAAATATAATTCTCCGTTTTTCTATATTACAATGAAATTATATTATAATAGTATTTCGTGGACTAGATGTGAAAGATATAAGCATTTAAAGTCACGTGTTTTTCATTTTCTTTATCAGCATCTGACGCCATTAAACATTTAGGAACTTCAAGAACCAAACCTCTTTGCAAACAAGTAATATTTATTTGATGTTTTGCCCCTATTTTTATATGTTTTCGTTGTCCCGTGGGAATTAAAGTAGTAGACCTGCACAAGTAGAAAGTGCCCTGTAAATATTGACTTTAACAGTGCCCTTTCGACCTTTAGCAGTACATCTATATTAATATATGTAAATATATTACATAATTTAACTACTTAGGTACCTGTTTTACATAACTTGTTGTAAGTAGTTGTAAAATATATGAGTATAGGCGGAATGTTTAAGATGATTACACACGGTACTTTTCCATGAATAGCTCTTTTATCCCCTTAATGTTTAATTTCGGTGTTTTTGACGTGATTCCGTCTTTACTTATTTATTTAATGGAACACAAAACAGAATACTTACAGTCATATCAAGTACGAAGATAAATATAACAAATAATTTTAAACTACATATATCCTAAAATGTGTGTACTCAGCATGGTTATTTCTTGTTAAGCAGTTAACATGCGTATATACCTAATTTAGAGTCTATTCATTTATTTTTTTAGTATGCAGTGAACAGTATACTCAAAAAGACAATACATATTATGCAATAAGCATTTTTTTCGTCTAATAAATTGATGACAAAAAACATGATGTCATGCATCATGTTCCGGGACCTTTTTCTTTCTTTCTTTCTTTCTTATGACGTTATCACGTAAAATTATCGTCCATAAACCGACTTTACAGACAACCATTTGTTTTTAAGAATTATTTCTCACTATTCTATTCTGTCACCAGGCTGTATCTCATGAACCATTATAGCTAGAGCGTTGAATTTTGACAGATGATGTATTTATGTAGTCGCTAACCTATACAGCCTCGTCTGACATACAATATATTTAGGGAGTTTTTGCTCGATATATGTATCGATCATTATGGTACGGAACTCTTCGTGCGCGAGTCCGACTCGCACTTGGCTGGGTTTTTTCTTTGAAGTGGGTAACATTGTATAACTAAGTCGCGGTATGACACCCTCTTAACAATTTTAGTTATCCACCAAATTGTTGTTAATGTTTTAACGTTTTGTTTGTTTATATTTATAGCTTTACAATTTTGTTTGGCGAGGTTTGCATTTTGTTTTTCTTCCGACCTCGTTTTTAAGAGACCTAGTTTTGAAGGTCATTCAGGTTTTGTCAGTAGGTAGGTAAAACCAACATAATTTATATTAACAAAAATAAGGATTTTGGGTTTTTATAATCCTCTTGTATTTTGTTTATCTTAAAAAAACATCTTTAAAATTCAGAGTCCTGCCTGACTGACTTATGTATCAATGCACAACTTAAACCACTGGTTCTTGATACTTGAAAGTATGGTGCACCTTAAGAAAGGGTACCTGCGCTCTCTCCATACAAACGTAGTCGACTGTTTCCTCCCTGGATAATGACTAGAGCAAATATTTTTGTAGCATAAAACTTATAACTGCCATGACCATATTGACCATGCCCCTATGTCTTCTTTTTTTTTTTATTTTGTTTTTTTTTAACTCTTACTTCCTATAATAATCCTACTAATATTATAAATGCGAAAGTTTGTGTGTGGGTGTGTGTGTGTGTGTGTCTGTGTGTGTGTATGTATGTTTGTTACTCCTTCACGCTAAAACTACTGAACCGATTGCAATGAAATTTAGTATGTAGATAGCTGGAGGCTTGGATTAACATATACGCTACTTTTTATCCGACGGGATCGGGACCTACGCGGGTGAAACTGCTTGGCGCAGCTAGTTAGAATATAAAATAAAACAAGACATAGGGGCATGGTTATGGCAGTTTTAGGTTTTATGGCACAAAAATATTTGCTATAGTGTCATTATCCAGGGAGGAACCAGTCGACTACGTTTGTATGGAGAAGCGACCGGGTACCTTTCCTCTTAACAATCAACTTTTTGAATTGAAAACTTTTTATGGCGCGTTGGGCACTTTTGTGGGTGAGCATTTTCAGCCGTTCTCGCGACAGATGAGATTTTAACAGTTATTGTGCTTCTACTACTATGCAATATTGAAAACAGCGCCATCTCTGTGCAAACGGCCGAACTACGATACTCACTTCTGTACAACAGTGTTAACAGCGACATCTCTCGGTGGACAGATGAGATTTTACACAGATATACAGTTTTCACTTCTGCCTGCACTCCCGGAGTGCGCTGATTTTTTTCTACGGCTCTTAAAAATTAGGACATTTTTTCAAAAATTGTGAGGTTATGTTTACCCGAAAATCAGCTGTTATTTACACAAAGAGGTCATATTAACCTTAAGATCAGACTTATTTTTTTGAGTTTTATCGACTCATCTTAAGTCTGAATGACCTCGATTTTAAAAAAGCAGCTGTTTTTTGAATTTACATAACCTCAAATAATTTCAAAATGTTCGAGTTTCCAAAAGTCGTAAAACAAAAGTTTATAGTTAAGGTGCACGGAAGTAGCCCTCAACCAATTTTTACATAATTACCGATATGTAGCCCCGTATAAAAGAGAAAAACTCTTAAGGTGACGTAGGACCTGAAAACCCCCTATCCCTTTCCCACGCGCGCGCCGCGCGATGACTCTATCCCTTTCCCCCGCGCGCCGCGGACTGGCCGTTTTCACTGTTTTATGTAATTAAAAGACTAACATCTATTTCAGTGAAAAACCATCTGTACTACCTTATGGGATTTGATGTAAGGTTTATGAAAATATAAATTTTGTACTTGTTTTTTCGTTAAAATCGCCGTTAAATTGAAAAACTTAAAAAAAATTACGATTTTTTAAGATTTTCACGATTTTTTTCTATAGAGGCAAATCACTCTAATCGTGTTTCGAAGTGTATGACAATACAATGCATATCTTCACCTTTACGACAGTAGGAATATCATTCTATGAATTTTAGTGGTTGATAACCATAAACTGTTTCTAAGACACCTCTATCGCGCTTCTTACCGCCTCCTCTTAAGGCCAGTGTGAGGCTGTCAATTTCCATACAAAAAGCGGTAACGTTTTCCCCCCCATAAACGAAGTCCGATTTTGATAATTTTTGAAAATGTTCTAGATCTAATGGAAAACTAGGTTTAACCGTTTTTATTTTAGAGAAATATTGCCTAAGATAAAAGTTATTAGTATCTGAATATCTGTAATTTTGACTTAAAAACTTCATCGAGCGTTTTAATTGTTTTTTAATTAGAGAAAAACGTATAAACCTAGAATAAGATGCAGTGAATTAAATGAGACCAAATTTATTTCATTTTGTGAAGGATAAAGGGGGTAAAATCGTTACGGCCCGCAACATTATTTGAGAGCAAAATAAAGGCAATTACGTCCGAACTTAAACTCTCTTTATCGCACGATACGGGTCATTTTTGAAAACACCTACTCGCGCCGCGTATCGAAAACTCATGATCCTCTTAAAGAGCCTCCAAAGCGAGTAAACCGCGGGGCGCAGCTAGTACTTACATAAACAATGTCCATGTATTGAGGCGATGTAATTATTCACTATGACTCAAAGTCAGACATTTTAATACATCAGAATGTGGACCTCTGGTTTTTGAGTGTTCGGAAATATTTAGGGTTCGGCGCGCTGTTTGGATTAAACAGTAGAATAAATTAATTATGAAAGTATCTATAGAAAAATTATAAGCATTAAATCAATCATTTATTTGCGTATAAAGGTCCAACATAGTTTGATGTTATTACAAATTAATTTATAGTTCTCTTTAATCTGGGGCCATTCAACCAGTAAGCTGGAAATATTTAGGGCGCAGAAACGCTGCATTAGAGCGATGTCTAGTTTTTAAGACGTTTCTAAGTGATCTATGTACAAAATATACATAAGCATCGAAATAAATAAAGAAATTTGACTTTGACTTTTGAGTTTGACTTTGACATTTCATTGCAATTTGTTATTTGTCGCTAATATTGTACGGAACCACAGTGTTCTCGACAGATAATTATACCGACCCTCGTTTTTTGTCGTGTTCAAAATCGTGGAGTTAATTAGGCACGTGCGTGGTCAGGTCGGAATCCACTTTTTTTTTACGGACCACTAAATATTGGTAGCCATTTGGGTTGTTTGATTTTATGACTATGACTGAATATTTTTCGGTTTTTTGACTGATGCGGTCAATTTATAATAATAATTTAAGTATACAAATTTATACTTTATCATCATTATTCATAGTATAAACCAAAGTCACTTTCCGCTGTCTGTCCCTATGTATGCTTAGATCTTTAAAACTAAGCAACGGATTTTGATGCGGTTTTTTAAATAGATAGAGTGATTCAAGAGGAAAGTTTATATGTATAATATATGCATAATATAGCCGTGGGAAGCCGGAGCGGGTCGCTAGTATCTATACTATAAAATTATGAAGCTGACGAGATTGTTTGTTTGTGTGAACGCGCTAATCTCAGGAACTACTGGTTCGAATTGAAAATTTATTTTTGTGTTGAATAGTCCATTTGTCGAGGAAGGCTATAGGCTATTTTATATTTCGATATTCCTACGGGATCAGGAGTTACGCGGGTGAAACCGCGGAGCGCTGCTAGTCTATACTATAGTATTACTAGCGACCCGCCCCGGCTTCGCACGGCTGTATTATGCATGTATTATACATATAAACCTTCCTCTTGAATCACTCTATCTATTAAAAAAAACCGCATCTATATCCGTTGCGTAGTTTTAAAGAACTAAGCATACATAGGGACATAGGGACGGCGAAAAGTGACTTTATTTTATACTATGTAGTGATTATTAGTAAACACTACCTAAAATCTCAAAGATTCCGGTTTGTTATTGTAAAACGACATCTCAAATTATTAATGACATCATAAGTTTTTTATTAAACCGTGTCTTTTGGATAATTGGAACCAATCAATAAGCCGTGACGATTGTGAGGCAAAAACTTAAGCTTCCTTTTAATAACTTTGCAATAAAAACATTAGTGGCGAAGTGAAATTAAAGTGCGTATTTAATAATAACTGAGGTCGCTCCGCGGTTTAACCCACGTAAGTTCCGATCCCGTGGGAATATCCCTCCCTAGACAAATGGACTATCCAACACAAAAATATTTTTTCAAATCGAATTAGTAGTTCCTGAGATTAGTGTGTTCAAACAAACAAATTCTTCAGCTTTATAATACATATTAAAAGTATAGACTAGCTGCGCCCCGCGGTTTCACCCGCGTAAGTCCCGATCCCGTGGGAATATCAAAATGAAAAGTAGCCTATAGCCTTTCTCGATAAATGGACTATTCATTACAAAGATAATTTTTCAATTCGAACCAGTAATTCCTGAGATTGGCGCGTTCAAAAAAACTAACAAATAAACAAACTCTTCAGCTTTTTAATATTAGTAGGTATAGATAATAAATATTGAGGAACACTTCACACAGCGCCATCTAGCCTCCAAGCTAAGCAACAAGGCTTGTGTTATGGTGGTCAGACAACGGATTGAATACTTATATACTTTTCCTAAGTAAGTATATCATAGGTACACTTCTACATCATCACTTCACTACATAGTATGAAACAAAGTCGCTTTCTCTGTCCCTATATCCCTATGTATGCTTAAATCTTTAAAACTACGCAACGGATTTTGATGCGGTTTTTTTTATAGATAGAGTGATTCAAGAGGAAGGTTTTTATGTATAATATGCATAATATAGCCGTGCGAAGCCGGGGCGGGTCGCTAGTATTATAATACAGAGTAAAGATTTGTTTTTGTTTGTAACGAATAGGCTTCGAAACTACTTGACCGATTTTGGTGAAACTTGGTATGAGGATACATTGATTAATTAGGAATAACATAGGCTATTTTTTATCCCGATATTCCCACGGGATCGGGAGTTACGCGGGTGAAACCGTGGAGCGCTGTTAGTATTGAATAGTATTGATATAAACAAAAGTTTCAAAACTCGTTTGCAAAATCAATTTTGTAAAGGAGTCATATGCTTAGATATTTGTCTGTGGTCTGGTTTTTTCTGTGTATATTATAATATATATTACTAGCGACCCGCTCCGGCTTCGCATGGCTATGTTATGCATGTATTATACATATAAACCTTTCTCTTGAATCACTCTATCTATTAAAACAAAAAAAAAACAGCGCACTCCGGGAGTGCAGGCAGAAGTGAAAACTGTATATCTGTGTAAAATCTCATCTGTCGAAATCTCATCTGTCGCGAGAACGGCTGAAAATGCTCACTCGTGTATCAGTGATGGCGCTAGCGTGCGACGCGAACTGCGTACGGCAGCTCGCTGCGAACCTGCACCATCCACCGAGAGATGTCGCTGTTAACACTGTTGTACAGAAGTGAGTATCGTAGTTCGGCTGTTTGCACAGAGATGGCGCTGTTTTCAATATTGCATAGTAGTAGAAGCACAATAACTGTTAAAATCTCATCTGTCAAAATCAAAACAAAAGTGCCCAACGCGCCATAAGAAGTTTTCACTTCAAAAAATCGCATCAAAATCCGTTGCGTAGTTTTAAAGACCTAAGCATACAAAGGGAAATAGGGACGGCGAAAAGTGACTTTATTTCATACTATGTAGTGATTTATTTATAAATTTTAACACTTTCGATCCATAATAAGTAGGTATTTTTATAATAATTGTTACGAAGGGAAAGTACAGATCTCACACCTTTTTTATTTCATGTTGCAACGTTATGTAATTTTATAGGACCAGTAAAAAGTAAAATGGAATAAGTACAAAACATGTTTATTGTTTACAATATTGGGTTTTAAGGTGGTATATTTTCAAAACCATTTCGAAAAAAACACATTTTAGGAATCGATCCCTTGTGTAGACTACACAAGGTTGCGGGATCGATTCCTGCCTCAGACAAGTATTTATGCTTAGATATTTGTCTGTGGTCTGGTTGTTTCTATGTATTATAAGTATATATTAACAAAAGAAAAGTATTTAAGTAGTATATCTGTTGTCTAGCACCCATAGTACAAGTGTAGTTACTTAGCTTGGGGCTAGATGGCGATGTGTGGAATGTCCTGCAATATTTATTTATTTTAATGGTACGGAATCCTTCGTGCGCGATCCGACTCGCACTTGGCCGGTTTTATCAAAGCAGCTCAGGATACATTAAAGCACTCTATATCTTCGTTGTGGCTAAATCTAAAAGTTCAATATTATCAGTTACCAAATGTTTTCACCTCACATCAATGTCAAACTGTACAATAATTAAAATTGAATTCCGAACCTTGATCTCGTTAAATTAAAATTGATCAATAATATCACTAGAAAAATACCTCGGTGTCCAACTTGTTGTAATTTCTAGTCTAGATCATTTGAAATTTAATTTACATGCCTAGAACATACAATCAACGTTCAAAAGTCCACCGCCACCGTAACGTTTACAATCCTGTGCAGCACTATTTGAACATTATAACAACGTAACCTGTGGATCGAACCCACGTCGGTTGGTGTAGCGGGTGGCCCCTTATACCACTCACACAACTAAAGACTTGTTTACATGTTGATAAATAATAATCACACTGAGTACTTTTAATTCAAGTATTTATGTTTGTGTGTAAAGTATATTAGAAGAAGGTCGTAAGTCCAATACTTGTTGATAGTATTATGGTAGGAAACTGATAGTGGACTTATGCCGCATAATGTACATTTATGACTAGTTGCACCAAGCGGTTTCACCTGCGATCGCGTTTTTCCACACATCACCATCTAGCCCCAAGCTAAGTCACTAGACTTGTGTTATAGGTGCTTGACAACGGATATATACTACATAAATACTTTAGCAAATATATCACTACATAGTATAAAACAAAGTCGCTTTTTCTGTCCCTATATCCCTTTGTATGCTTAAATCTTTAAAACTACGCAACGGATTTTGATGCGGTTTTTTTATTAGATAGAGTGATTCAAGAGGAAGGTTTATATGTATAATACATCGATAATATAGCCGGGGCGGGTCGCTAGTACTTATAATACATATAAACAACCAGACCACATACAAATATCTAAGCATAAAACGGGAATCGAACTCACAACCCTGTGTTTGGCAGTCCGGCGAGGTGACCATTATGACAACTGGGTCACCAGATTAGCGCGCATAGATGACAGAATCCGAAGCCTATATCTAATGTGGCACGTAGTGTGTCTGTCAGTATGTTTGTAACATCTTAAAGCAGACAATACCAAACCGCGCATACCCGGAAAACTTGACAGCTGCATACATAAGCAGGTAAAGCAGGTGGCATGTCCTTGAGAACATTGCAGGGGGGAAATGTATACATTTTTGTAGTACGTGAGTTGGATTTGGAGCGAGAAACTTTTGTAGTATTGTCAGAACTTTAGGCACGAAGCCATAAAGTAATCCCTATACATATATATAAAACTAGCAGCGCTCCGCGGTTTCAGCCGCGTAAGTCCCGATCCCGTGAGAATATCGGGATAAAAAGTAGCCTATAGTCTTCCTCGATAAATGGACAATCCAACAATATAATTTTTCAATTCGAACCAGTAGTTCCTGAGATTAGCGCGTTCAAACAAACAAACCAAAGTCAAGTGCGAGTCGGATCGCGCACGAAGGATTCCGTACCATTAAAATAAATAAATATTGCAGGACATTCCCCCCAAGCTAAGTAACTACACTTGTACTATGGATGCTAGACAACAGATATACTACTTAAATACTTTTCTTTTGTTAATATATACTTATAATACATAGAAACAACCAGACCACAGACAAGTATTTATGCTGAATTTATGCTAAGAAAAGCATGGTGACCATTGTGCCAACTGGGTCGTCGTTATATTCTGTTTTTAACCCCCGACGCAAAAACAAATACAAAACACCCTAAATAAATATTGTATGTCAGATGAGGCTGTATAGGTTAAAATTATTTTGCGTGCCCTTTTGCGAGTATAGTTAACAAAAAAAATATTGCCTAAAAATAGTAAACATGAAAATAACTTAAAATTCTTAAAAACATACTTACTCAAACAATATTTACTTTTTTTTTTGTTTTTAGTATTTGTTGTTATAGCGGCAACAGAAATACATCTTCTGTGAAAATGTCAACTGTCTAGCTATCACCGTTCATGAGATACAGCCTGGTGACAGACAGATGGACAAACAGTGAAGTCTAACGCCCGTATACAGAAACAGTACTGAAGTTGATCTTGGATCAGTGAACGCACTGCGCTAAATGCGGCCCTATGATTGGTCAATTTTGTGCTGCTCTTTTCGCTCTAGCGAATTAGCGTCTTACTTTTGGCTCTATGCGGACGCCCGCACTATGCAATCTCGTAGGGTTGATTGTGAATGATTGTTAGTAAAAGAGTTCTGATTTAACCCTATACTTAACCTATTCCGATACGGAACCCTAAAAAATCGGTTGATAAACACAGACTGTCTAGTTTCAACTGTCTAGTTATCACGGTTCATGAGATACAGCCTGGTGACAGACGGACAGACAACGAAATCATAGTAATAGGGTCCCGTTTTTACCCTTTGAGTACGGAACCCTAAAAAGGATTTTATGGCCTTTGATTGAAAACCAAAGCTCTGCTATCTATACAAATTTTGCTGTCAAAGGATAAAGCCGATCGTCCACCGCCAAATAAACTAAGTTAGTGTAGCTTATCTCGCATTTAGTTGAGCCAGTTTTGCATACAAGTGCGTCCACCGCAAACTGTGTCAGCTAAGCTACGTAGAACTGAAAAAAAAACGATGGACGATGGTAGGTAATTTGCCAAGAATAAAGTGTTCATAAAGATAGGTATTATTTTATCATAAATTTCGTTTTTTTAACCGACTTCAAAAAAGGAGGAGGTTCTCAATTCGGATGTATGTATTTTTTTTATGGATGTTTGCGCATATCTCTGTGTTTATCAACCGATTTTTTAGGGTTCCGTATCGGAATAGGTTAAGTATAGGGTTAAATCAGAACTCTTTTACTAACAATCATTCACAATCAACCCTACGAGATTGCATAGTGCGGGCGTCCGCATAGAGCCAAAAGTAAGACGCTAATTCGCTAGAGCGAAAAGAGCAGCACAAAATTGACCAATCATAGGGCCGCATTTAGCGCAGTGCGTTCACTGATCCAAGATCAACTTCAGTACTGTTTCTGTATACGGGCGTTAGACTTCACTGTTTGTCCATCTGTCTGTCACCAGGCTGTATCTCATGAACGGTGATAGCTAGACAGTTGACATTTTCACAGAAGATGTATTTCTGTTGCCGCTATAACAACAAATACTAAAAACAGAAAAATAAATATTTTAGTGGTACTTCCATACAATATAATACGGAACCCTTCGTGCGCGAGTCCGACTCGCACTTGGCCAGTTTTTTGACCAATGGAAAGTTTACAAAATCTTGTTTTGATATCTGAGTTATCTACAAGCCGTATTTCTAATACCTATTGTTTTTATTATAAACCGGACTGGGGACTAGTAATGTTTGTAAACAAATACATATTACTTAGGTACTGGCTGGGCTCTGCGGTTTGACCCTCGTAACTCCCGATCCCGTGGGAATATCGTAATGAAAAGTAGCTTATGTTACTGTTAATGAATCTATGTATCCTTATACCAAGTTTCATCAAAATTGATTTAGTAGTTTCAGAGCATATTAACAATCAAAAATCTAAGAAAAATAGAATTCCTATTTTCCGTTGTCATTGCATCACTCGTGAACGGCTGGACCGATGTAGCTAATTCTTTTTTTTGTTTGTTTGTTATACTAAGGAGAGGGTTCTTCTGAAAAAAAAAATCGAACGCGGTTGAAACCGCTGCGCACAGCTAGTCTGTACATAAATATTTGTTTGAGCCCAAAACTAGGTCCAACCGTTGCTGAGAAAATCGGTGGTGACCTGTGGTGACACACGAACGGACAGACAGACAGACAAGAGAGTGATCTTATTAGAGGTTCTTTGTTTTACCTTTTGAGGTACGGACGGACCTCTAAAAAGTGTAGATTTGTTATTTCATATTAAGGGGGGTCCATACGCCAACGACCTTGGTACACAGCCTACTAAATAGTTACTACCGGCACCGGTCGCCTTCGTTGGTGAACAATTGTTGATTGTTACGAAGGTGTTTTGTTTTTCATATTAAGGGGGATCCATACGCCTACGACCTTGGTACACAGCCTACTAAATAGTTACTACCGGCACCGGTCGCCTTCGTTGGTGAACAATTGTTGATTGTTACGAAGGTGTTTTGTTTTTCTCAAGTGCTGAGATGGAATTGTAGGTGAGATATTTACCGACATTTCGGTGTGACTTTAAGCCAAAAAATCCCTATAATTTTCAACCTATCCTAAAATTAGGAAACTAGTCTAGCTTTGAAATGACAAGGAATTTTCGTCTCAAATTACCACAAAATATGGGTAATGATTTCACCTACAATTCCATCTCAGCACTTTTGAAAAAAAAAACAAAATAATTTAGTTACATTCAACAATGTTAGTTGTCAGCGCGACGGGTATATCTGGCGCGTTGCGTTTGGCAACAGAAATAGCATTAACAAGATATATACCTTAAATATAAATTCTAGGTGTTAGTTATCAAACTCCACCTAAACGGCTGAACCGATTTGTATGAAATTTTTTGTTGATATTGGTTAGGTCTGAGAATCGAACAATATCTATTTTCTATTTTGTATCATTTAGTTTTATATTTTACTAGCGACCCGCCCCGGCTTCGCACGGCTATATTATGCATGTATTATACATATAAACCTTCCTCTTGAAGCACTCTATCTATTAAAAAAAACCGCATCAAATCCGTTGCGTAGTTTTAAAGATTTAAGCATACATAGGGGTATAGGGACAGAGAAAGCGACTTTGTTTTATACTATGTAGTGAAGCTATTGCATAGCTTTTATCGCGGGCTTCGAGCGCGGCGACCGAATGAAGAAATTCCGTAACGAAAATAAAACCTAACACCCCCCACTCCGCCTACCATGTAGCTCGGCCGAGCGTTTGGTTAACGTGTATGTATACGGTACGACTGTACGAAGCTCCCCGAGTGCCACACGTTTTTTTATTTAAGGCAAAACAACGTTTGCTGGGACAGCTTGTTTACTATAAATCCTTATTATTTATTGATTTTATAATTCTAATGCTAATAATAGGTTATTATTATAATGAACCGGTTACTTTAATGTTGTAATTTTAGTTTGCATATTTACCTACCTCTACTATTTTACGCACAAGTTGTTTCATTTAGAAATCTCTTTGATTTTACCTATACCTACTACTAGCTGTGCTCCGGGTTTGTTTGTTTGAACGCGCTGATCTCAGGAACTATTGGTTCGAATTGAAAAAATATTTCTGTGTTGGATAGTCCATTTATCGAGGAAGGCTATAGGCTACTTTTTAACCCCCGACGCAAAAACGACGGGGTGTTATAAGTTTAACGTGTCTGTGTGTGTGTGTGTGTGTTTGTGTGTCTGTCTGTGGCATCGTAGCTCCCGAACGGATGAACCGATTTTGATTAAGTTTTTTTTGTTTGAAAGCTAAGTTAGTCGGGAGTGTTCTTAGCTATGTTTGATCAAAATCGGTTCAGCCGTCTTAAAGTTATGGGGGATAATACTCAGGATTAACAACCGAATGTAGGTTAGCAGATATTATGCCCGAGTGGGGATCAAGTTAATTTGAGTTTTTTGGCTAGGTTTGGATCTTTTTTACTTTTTCTCTCCATATTTAGGGTTCCGTAGCCAAATGGCAAAAACGGAACCCCTATAGATTCGTCATGTCTCTCTGTCTGCCGTATGTCACAGCCACTTTTTAACCGACTTCAAAAAAGGAGGAGGTTCTCAATTCGTCGCGTATATATATATATATATATATTTTTTTTTATATCCCAATATTCCCACGGGATCGGGACTTACGCGGGTGAAACCGTGGATCGCAGCTACTAATATTATAAAGCTGAAGAATTTGTTTGTTTGAACGCGCTAATCTCAGGAACTACTTTGAAAAAAATATTTTTGTGTTGGTTAGTCTATTTATCGATGAAGGCAATAGGCAACTTTTTATCCCGATATTCCAACGGGATCGAGACTAAACCGCGGAGCGTAGCTAGTGTGAAATATCGGGTGACATGCTATTTATGACGACCCAGTTGGCACAATGGTCACCATGCCGGACTGCCAAACACAGGGTTGCGGGTTCGATTCCCGCCACAGCCAATTATTTATGCTTAAATATTTGTCTGTGGTCTGGTTGTTTCTATGTATTATAAGTATATATTTACAAAAGAAAAGTATATAAGTAGTATATCCGTTGTCTAGCACCCATAACACAAGTCTAGTAACTTAGCTTGGGGCTAGATGGCGACGTGTGGAATGTCCTGCAATATTTATTTATTTATACCATGAATATCAGTAATTAGCGTTACATAGCAATCTATTATGATTTTTTCAGCAAATGGTAATTGCGATTTATGTTTTCATTATGCGAAACATCGTGTGATATGTTACTTATGCCGTGCTCACAATGCATCCAGTCACAATGTCACATTCATATTTAGCTGAATAATATTTACTGAACACGAATTTACCTATAAGGTACAATCAACGGTCAAAATTCTCTGCCCACCGTAACGTTTACAATCCTGTGCAGCACTATTTGAACATTATAACAAGGTAACCTGTGGATCGAACCCACGTCGGTTGGTGTAGCGGGTGGCCCCTTATACCACTCACACAACTAAACACATAGCTAACATGTTGACAAATAATAATCACACTGAGTACTTTTAATTTAAGTATTTATGTTTGTGTGTAACGTCTATAAGAAGAAGGTCGTAAGTCCAATACTTGTTGATAGTTTTACTAACATTTGCCCGTGACTTCGTCCGCGTAGATGTCTAGATGTCGAAAATTTAGAGTAGATTGGACTAAGGAATCGCGTTGTCCCATGCTAACTTTGCCCCCCTTTTTCACCCCCTTAGGGGTAGAATTTCGGAAAATCCTTTCTTATCGGATGCCTACGTCATACAAAGAACACACCCTCCAAGTTTCAGGTCTCTACGATCAGCGGTTTAGGCTGTGCGTTGATCCGTCAGTCAGTCAGTCAGTCAGGACAAAGGATTTTATATGTATAGATAGATTGTAGCAAATTGATAGTGGATTTATGACGCATACTGTACTTGCGGGTAATAAGGGCCACTAAAAGGTTTTTTTTAAAACTTTGATATTAGTGACAAAATATCAAAAAATAAAGAAATGTATAGTTGTTCAGATTGGAAATAAAGTAAAATATTTAGTTTTTAATTAAGAGGAAAGGGTACCGGGGGCTCTCTCCATACAAACTATTACAAACGTAGTCGACTGTTATCTCCCTGGATAATGACTCTAGAGCAAATATTTTTGGTGCATAAAACTTATAACTGCCATGACCATGCCCCTATGTTTTGTGTTTTTTTTTTATTTATTCAATCTTTATTTCTATGATAATAAGAAAATGAAAAAAAAACCAAAACATAGGGGCATAGTCATGGCAGTTATAGGTTTTATGGTACAAAAATATTCGTGCTAGTGTCATTATCCAGGGAGGAAACAGTCGACTACGTTTGTATGGAGAGAGAGCCGGTACCCTTTCACCTTAAGGTGGCAGGTCGCAAGTACTTTACTATATTTATTTAACACATATTTACCTATGTCATTCATTTGCAAAACATTCGATATGTCAAGAACGCGTTACGCGTCGATATATTTTTTAATACCAAACCGAGGACGATTAAATTATGTATTCAAATTACAAGCTTTGGAAAATCCACAGGCATCTCTCGTCCAATTTGATCCCGATCCCGTGGGAATATCGGGATAAAAAGTAGCCTATGTTACTGTCAATGAATCAATGTATCCTCATACCAAGTTTCATCTAAATCGGTCCAGTAGTTTCAGAGCCTTTTCTATACTCTATACTGGTATACCTGACACCTTTTAGACTATCAAGTACCTTTTTCAACATGATGCCCTAGCTCTAGCCGAATGAAACTTTCAGTGTTTATTCTTCATGAAAGTCAGTAGTTTTTAAGATAGGTTGCAGAAAAAATTGGAAATAATCTGTGAAATATTTTTTAGAACCATAGAAAGATAAATGTGCAAACGTTATATTTCGAAAAAAGAAAAAAACACTTTAATAGACCTATTAAAGTGTTTTTTTCCTTTTATAAATTTGGAGTTTTAGAAATATACTAGCGACCCGCCCCGGCTTCGCACGGCTGTATTATGCATGCATTATATCTAAAAACCTTTCTCTTGAATCACTCTATCTATTAAAAAACCGCATCAAAATCTGTTGCGTAATTTTAAAGATCTAAGCATACATAGGGACATAAGGACATAGGGACGGCGAAAAGTGACTTTATTTTATACTATGTAATGATAGTGAAGACTCTGATTGGTGTAGGGGTACAAAAGGTCCACTATTGAACTTGTTTAAAAAAAAGACAGAATCGCAGACCTGATAGTTTGGCTGTAATTGCGAAGTTCAGTCTAAAACTGATTTTAACTTAAATTTCACTAAAGTTCAAATAAATATTCGATAGCTACTGAGGTCCCCCACCCCCTAGCAACCGATGATCCACCCCTCTTGTTACACCGTGTAAATAGATTGTTATCTTTACATAGTATAAAACAAAGTCGCTTTTTCTATCTGTCCCTATGTATGCTTAGATCTTTGAAACTACGCAACGGATTTTGATGCGGTTTTTTTAACAGATAGAGTGATTCAAGAGGAAGGTTTTTATGTATAATATACAGCCGTGCGAAGCCGACGCGGGTCGCTAGTGAAGATATTTAATTCCATCTGAAGTTTTCACTTGACATTAAATTAACCTAAAAAAATATAAAAACTTATTACCTACGCATCGTTAATCAATTGCTTAACTTAAACAAAGCAGAACCGGCTTTTTGAAGATGAAAGCTTTGGAAGTAACTATAGGCTCCGTTGCATACATCTTTATTATATGGGTTCTGTACCCAAAGGGTGAAAACGGAACCCTTTTACCAAGACTCCACTGACCGTCCGGCTGTCTGTCTGTCACCAGGCTGTATCTCATGAACCGTAATAGCTAGACAGTTGAAATATCCAAAGATTATGCATTTCTGTTCTCGTTCTCGCTATAACAACAAATTACTAAAACCAGAAAAAAAATTGTGGGGCTGTATGGAATACAAAATGGTACGCCTTCGTGCTCGAGTCTGATTCCCACTTGACCGGTTTTTATACTACTTTTTTTTAATTGGTACGGGATACCTAAGAGATGTTATGGGGTTTTCTTTTGGTACGGAAGCCTTCGTGCGTTAGTCCGACTCGCACTTGGCCAGTTTTTATACACATTTTTTTCTAATGGTACGGGATCCATAAGAGACGTTTTGAGGTATTCTTTACACATTATATAAATTGTTTAGTAGGTTTTTATTTAATTAGATGTTTGATTATAAAATATTACATTATTGTGCTAAAATTAAACACATGTTTTTAAATATAATTAAATACGTATTATAAAAGTTGTTTTTATGTAGTAAGTAGATATTACGACGACCTCTGTGGCGCGTCGGGCGAACACCCGACTGCGACGCAGAAGGTTGCGGGTTCGATTCCCGCCGGGAACAAGTATTTATGCTGACCATAAATTCTTGTTTCTGGTTCTGGGTGTTTCCTATATGTATAATATGTATATATTTACAAAAAAAAAAGTATATAAGTAGTTTATCCGTTATCTGGCACCCATAACACAAGCATTAAGTTGCTTAGCTTGGGGCTGGATGGCGATGTGTAATATGTCCTGAAATATTTATTTATATTTATATTAATTTCTATGAATATATTATTATACTAGTTGCGCTTCGCGGTTTCAGCCATGTAAGTCCCGATCCCGCGGGATTTCGGGATCAAAAGTATCTTATGTCCTTCTTCATCCGCTAAGCTACCACTATGCTGATTTTTATCCAATAAATAAAATAAATAAATATTGCAGGACATTCCACACATCGCCATCTAGCCCCAAGCTAAATAACTAGACTTTTGTTATGGGTGCTAGACAACTAGGATATATTATTTAATAGCGACCCGCCCCGGCTTCGCACGGCTGTATTATGCATGTATTATATCTAAAAACCTTCCTCTTTGATCACTCTATCTATTTATAAAAAATCACATCAAAATCCGTTGCGTAGTTTTAAAGATCTAAGTATATAGGGACATAGGGACGGCGAAAAGTGACTTTATTTTATACTATGTAGTGATAGTGATGTACTTTTCTTTTGTAAATATATACATATAATACATAGAAACAACCAGACCACAGACAAATATCTAAGCATAAATACATGTCTGAGGCGGGAGTCGAACCCGCAACCCTGTGTTTAGCAGTTTGGCTTGGTGACCATTGTGCCAACTGGGTCGTCATCCAAATCAGACGAACAAATAAATTAGCAAACTTTCGGATTTTTAATATTAGTTAATTTAAAAGTAGCATTTGCCCGAGACTTTGTCTGCATAGGTTTTAATTTATCCAAAAATAAAAAAAAAATCAGAATTTTAAATATTTTGATGTTATTTTAACATTCAGATTTTTTGTTTATGTCTTTTTAAGTCGGTTGGCGAAAACTCGCCTGTGTAGAAAAATGTTGCAGGTTCCATTCCAGCCGTACATAGAAATAAAACTTTTAAAAAGGTACAGTCGTCTGCATAATTGCAGCCCTCGGTAGAGTTCTAAAATTACTATTATTGGAATGTTTTCAATCTAATAATTTTTGAGACGTTAAACTTCAACTAAAGCAGGTGTTTGGAATCTTGCTTGAGTTGAAAACATTCTTATAACAGCCGTTTTGGAGCTCTACGGTGGGTCTGCAATTATGCAGCCGACAATACCTGCGGATAATAAGAGCCATCTGCCACCATAATTAAAAATTAAATATTTCGTTAAAATAGTCAAAACTGATAAGTATTTGCTTTAATGTCAACTAACGACCCGCTCCGGCTTCGCACGGCTATATTATGCATGTATTATACTAAACCTTCCTCTTGAATCACTCTATCTAATAAAAAAAACCGCATCAAAATCCGTTGCGTAGTTTTGAAGATTTAAGAATACATAGGGATATAGGGACATAGGGACAGAGAAAGCGACTTTGTTTTATACTATGTAGTGATAGTGAAGACTCTGGTTGGTGTAGGGGTACAAAAGGTCCACTATTTAACTTGTTTAAAAAAAAAGGCAGAATCGCAGACCTGATAGTTTGGCTGTAATTGCGACGTTCAAGCTGAAATCTGATTTTGACTTAAATTTCACTAAAGTTCAAATAAATATTCGATAGCTACTGAGGTTCCCCACCCCCTAGCAACCGATGATCCACCCCTCTTGTTACACCGTGTAACAACAGACAGCGAAAGCGACTTTGTTTTATAATATGTAATGATGTGTAATCAATTCATTTGTTTATTTTATTTTGTCATTTAATATCAAGGTTTTTAAAACTTTTTCGTCGCCCTTAGTAGCCGCAGGTACCTTTAACCTTTTTGTTAATTTAGTTTAAATAGATCAAACAAAAACACTTCTTAAAAATAAAAATAACACACAAACAAAACTTACGAAAAAGCAACTTATTTCCCAAATCACAAATAAAGCACTTCACATACACTAGTCAAGTTTAAATGAAAAAGAAAATAATAAAAAAAGGGCACACGAATTGACAATCTTTTTTTTTAAATTAATTAATAAAAATCGAAAAGTAAAAATAAAAAACGGAACGCGTTTAACTCGTATTTTGTGAATGGAACGCGTGTTGGCATCGGTGTTGCAAATCGCGGACTGAAGGCGGCGCGAGCGCATTGGTTTTATGTCATAGATCTATTGGGGACGGTTTTATGTTGTATGAAGCAAGAAATCGTATAATTTTTTGACGTGACAACGTTTTATAAATTGGTTTGCCGGGTGACACTTCAAGAAACTGCGTTACGCTCCGCTGACGTTATGCGCTCACAATGAGAGCGAGTGAGAGGCACGCGGGCAAGGTTAGCCCGCCTAAGAGCGAGAGAGACAGACATAAAAAGTGAAAGGCACGCGTCCCTTCCACTCGAGCACAGTTGTTGTCACGTAAAACTTTCGCCCGTATACCGACTTTACAGGCAACCAGTTTTTTATCTTTACTTATAATAAAGGAAGATAGGATAAAAAGTCTGTACTTAGAAGCAAATTAAAATTACACATGTATGCCAAATTTCAGCTCAATCGGTTGAAGATATCCGCTTCAAAATTAAGTTGCTAGATTCCAACCGCACAAACATACATACTTGCGTACATTGCAAGTTAAATAAAAGCTTTTAAAAAATGGCGCGCTAGGCGAACACCCGTCTGCGACGCGGAAGGTAGCGGATTCGATTCTAGTCTCAAACAATATTTTTGTACAGGTATTTATTTCTAGTCTGGGTTTTTCTTTATGTATATCAACTACTAGCTGCGCCCCGCGGTTTTAGCCGCGTAAGTCCCAATCATGTGATAATTCCGGGATAAAAAATCTACTGGTTTCGGAGATTACCTCCTACAAACAACCTCACAAACTTTATGTAATCGCTTTACTTACTTATTTATTTGTGTTTATTTATTTGTGTTTAGCAGTCCACTGCCGGACTGCCAAACACAGGGTTGCGGGTTCGATTCCCGCCTCAGACATGTATTTATGCTTAGATATTTGTCTGGGGTCTGGTTGTTTCTATGTATTATAAGTATATATTTACAAATGAAAAGTATATAAGTAGTATATCCGTTGTCTAGCACCCATAACACAAGTCTAGTTACTTAGCTTGGGGCTAGATGGCGATGTGTGCAATGCCTTGTAATATTTATTTATTTTATTTATTTACTTATTGTAAACTTCATTCTAAGTGTTCTATGCCTTAAGTCTAATCCAAATGCTCTGCAATATCTATAGGCAATTTTCTAAATTATGAATAACTTTTAAACAAAATATAACAATTAAAAACTGCTATTAGCCTCATCTCGTATGAAACTCTCCAAATTTTTTCCTAACGATTGTAAGCCTTTTCCGTTCTTGTTTTCTTATCTTACTTTTCTTGGGATAGGCCATATTGTGTATAGGTAACTAACATAATGTAACTTTAAACTAAACTATGACAGACATGATAGTTACTTCTCATTATTAGGCCCGGACTACAAACATCCAGAATAAAAGAACACTATACAGTGTTATTGGTAATTATACTAGCAAGCCGTTGAGGGCTACTTCTGTGCACCTAAACAAACAACTTTTGTTCTACGACTTTTGGAAATTCGAAGATTTTTTTGAAAATTTTGAGGTTAGTTTTATCTGAAAATCAGCTGTTCCTTACACGGAGAGGTCATTAACCTTAAAATTTTACTTATTTTTTTAAGTTTTATCTTAGTCTAAATGAAATTTGTTTTAAAAATCACCTGATTTTCGAATATACATAACCTCAAAATTTTCATTTTTTTTTAATTTCCAAAATTCGTAGAACAAAATTTGTTTGTTTAGGTACACAGAAGTAGTCCTCAACGGTTTGCTAGTATAATTACCAATAACCCTGTATTTTAAAATTAAAAAACTGAAAATTAACACAGGAAGAACCCTTCCCGGATACGCCTGGATTTAATCCGTAGTCGCGACTCTCTCAGGCATTCTTTTGATTTTTTCTACATACTAATCTGGGCAACTGGGCTTGTTTTCTGGGCCATACCATACTTGGGCAGGGTAAGCCATGGTCCAAATTAATTGTGGGAAGTTTGGCAGTCATCGGATGTTTCGAAATTATGAAATACCAGCTATCTACATACTGAGTTTCATTGCAATCGGTTTAGTGGTTTTAGCGTGAAGGAGTAACAAACATACACACACACACACACACACACAAACTTTCACATTTATAATATTAGTAGGATGTTGGAAATTATAGCTAATAGCGAACCAAAAATTATATAATATTTTTGTATTAAATTAATGTTGCAAAAGTTTTATTTTTGCGATTATTTGTCTTTTGAAACGCAACGACTGTGACGTCACAGGCTACATTAACATTTTATCGAAAAAAATACAAAACCTTCATGTAGTGAGCCTTTAAAGATGAGCCATCGACTGTTTTCGTACAACAATTCAAATTAATAAAGATTTTTTTCCATTTATTAATGCTAATTCGGAAAAAAAAACATTACCTACTTTTAACATACCAATTATTTTTATCGTCTTGCCTCGAACATCTGTCTTCATATCACCCTGCCCTAAACAGGGATCGGTCTGTTCAAAGCTTAAGCAATGTCCGGCTGAATCATACTTGATAAGGTTCTAGTGGAATTAAAAGTGAGTCGTTATGGAGTCAGATGGTAAGATAATGGGGCTTTTCACTTTTCATTGTTTCCGTTTTACTTTTAGGAAATGGATTTGTCATCAAAAATGTTACAATTACAAGCTCAGGCTTTCGGAAATAGAGGCTTGAGGTTCCGCTGGTCGATCGTGTTTCCATACAAATGAATTTAGAGTGTTATCCATTTATTCTTTATGGAATTTGAAAAAACAAAAGTTAAATCTACATAACAAGTCTTTATTTAGCCCATGTAGGCGACGAAATAGACAAATTATATTTAATTTAATATAAATAAATATAATTTGTCTACGAAATAGACAAATTATATTTAATTTAATATAAATAAATATAATTTGTCTACGAAATTGACAAATTATATTTAATTTAATATAAATAAATATAATTTGTCTACGAAATAGACAAATTATATTTAATTTAATATAAATAAATATAATTTGTCTACGAAATTGACAAATTATATTTAATTTAATATAAATAAATATAATTTGTCTACGAAATTGACAAATTATATTTAATTTAATATAAATAAATATAATTTGTCTACGAAATAGACAAATTATATTTAATTTAATATAAATAAATATAATTTGTCTACGAAATAGACAAATTATATTTAATTTAATATAAATAAATATAATTTGTCTACGAAATAGACAAATTATATTTAATTTAATATAAATAAATATAATTTGTCTACGAAATAGACAAATTATATTTAATTTAATATAAATAAATATAATTTGTCTACGAAATTGACAAATTATATTTAATTTAATATAATTTGTCTATTTCGTCGCCTACATGGGCTAGATATAGACTTGTTATGTAGATTTAACTTTTGTTTTTTCAAATTCCATAAAGAATAAATGGATAACACTCTAAATTCATTTGTATGGAAACACGATCGACCAGCGGAACCTTAAAGGACAAGGGAAATTGGGTTTTCCAAGAACAAAGTATTCTTAGAAAATCATATTACGGGTTTGATAAAAGAGTTAAAAATTAGAGTAAAGATTAAAATAGTCTAAAATATATTTTTTGCCTCATTGGTAAAAAAAAGGAATTAAATTTTCTTCACAATAATTAAATAATAAAATCTTAAATTAATTAAATAAATTGCCTTCTTACTTACATTTAATAAAAATTAAAAGTCCAAATGGAAGTGTGCCCAAAAGGCTGGCTGCGTTCCTTCGTCGGATGTCTAAAATATGTAGTTATTTTATTTGGGTCAAAATTAAAATTGTCTATTATTATTCTTGCATTTGAGTCAAAATTAAAAATATTTTTTAGAAATACGATTGAAAAGCAGACTGCGTCGTATTTCTTTTTGTTACCACGCAATTCATTTTTATTTATATTATTTTCTTATGTTAAACTAATTCACTTTTGTTACAAATAAACTTTATTTCTTTCATATTTGAAAGGTGTTATTTTATCACGAATGTAGCATAATTTTCAAAACGATTCCTCGTTTATGCAATGCAACTGAGCAATTTGCTGGACGCTCGAGGTGCAATTTTGTTCATCAGTCCAAAGGTCCTCATCAGTTCCTCACCAGATTTTAATGGAACCACCCCTGATGTATCCTCTTTCTGATAAAAAAAAAAATCATCTCAATCGGTTAAACCGTCTTCGTGTAATGTGAACAAATGTAAAAAAAAATCGTCAAATTTGGAACCTCCTCCTTTTTTTGAAGTAGGTTCTTATCTTACATCAGGGACTGACATAGCCAGCAACACTTCGACCGACCCATTTAATTTTTTTGTGTTTACTTTAATGTTTCTTACTCTTTGAAGAAGTGGTCGATTAACGCGGTAATCCCATTAAGAGGAAGAACATGTATTCCTCCGGTTTGTGATACGCATTAACAAGGAGGCACATACGCTTGTGCTCCATAGTTTCCCTAAAGTAGGTTAAAAAGTGCATTATTTTTAGTGTTCTATTCGACTCCTAACAATCTGAATTAATTAAACAGTAGAATGACGTAATAACAAATAATAATGAAATAATATTTAGTAACCTACCACCAAGTCACGTACTTAAGTGATATTACGTATCTTGGTAATCAAATTGAATCAAATCGATTGTAGAAATAATGGTTAAGAAAATAACCTAATTGATATTGCGACGTACAAGGTTTCGAGTTCGATTCCCACCTCAATATAGAATAGAATAGAAAAAACATTTATTTAAACAATCACATGACAAAACTAAATATTGAGAACAGTTTAAGAGATGTTGACAAACAAAACTCCAACAGGACAAGACAATTAAAAAACGTGTAGCACTCGGGGACTGCCGCGGTAAAGCTATTGCATCGTGTGAGCTTCGTACAATCGTACCATATACATACACGTTAAGCGAACGCTCGGCCGAGTCCGAGCCGGAGTGGGGGGTGTTAGGTTTTATTTTCGTTACGGAATTTCTTGATTCGGTCGCCTTGCTCAAAGCCCACGATAAAAGCTATGCCATAGCTTAAAAAAAACAGAAAATTAAAAAGAATAGGACTGTAGATAGTTTGATAATTTTGCCCGTAGTTCGATTGATAGAACTACAGGTAAAAAAAAAGCCTATGGATCGACCGGTTGGACTCCGCGATCGAACCACGTCCAATAACGTCCAAATTTCATTTCATTTCATTTCATACATACTGACACCCAGACCACAGACAAATATCTAAGCATAAATATTTGTCTGAGGCGGGGATCGAACTGGGTCGTCAAAATTGGGTCGTCGAAGCTGCTATATACAAGCTGCGCTCTGCGGTTTCATTCGCGTAAGGGCGATGCGGGAATTTCAGAATAAAAAGTAAACTAGGTTATTTCTAAGGATTCAATCTCTTCATACCAACATCTAAATCGGTCCAGTAGTTTCGAAGACTATTCGTTACAAACAAAAAACTATGAAAGTCCTTGCTGAAAATCAGCGTTGCATTTATGCAACACATAGCTAAGCAGGACCCTATTTGGAGGCGACACTGTCACTGTGTTATATACAACACTAGCGACCCGCTCCGGCTTCGCACGGCTATTCCTCTTGAATCAACCTATCTATTAAAATAAAACCGCATCAAAATCCGTTGCGTAGTCTTAAAGATCTAAGCATACATAGGAATAGACAGCGGCTAGCGACTGCTTTTTAACCGACTTCAAAAAAAGGAGGAGGTTCTCAATTCGTCGAGATATTATTTTTTTGTACTATGTAGAGATAACTTTGTTTTAGTACATAAGCCAATTGTGTTTTGTTTGTTTGTTTTTATTGTTGGCCAAATAAAATCTATCTATAAATATAGCTACCTGCGTCCATTACGCATAAAATTATCCAAACTTACTACAACTTAACGCCTGTCTCTCTCTCGCATGCCCTCTCACTTTATTGTAAACAAAATATTTACTCTTAATTAGATATACAAGGTTCGCTCTATGGGTTCATTTGCATTTATCCGTTTTCAAAATATGTGTCCCAAAGAAATTGCAGAAAACTACAAAAACTGGCTGTACTATGTTTGTATTCAGAAATTGTTATCTATTAGCAATACTATCGATTGATATAAAAATATAGGATTTTTTTTTAAATTATCAGGTTCGGTTCATGGCTAGGGTAATTTTTTTTCAAAAAACTAATGATGCTCTTTTAATTTTGTCGAAATCGGGCACGCAACGGCTTTCAGCATTTTTCGCTATCGCTTACAGTTTAGGATATAGCCCTGAAGGCCCGTGTAAGAATCTTATCCTAAAGAATGATGAATGATGAATCATTTTAATTGGGTACCTCCCCAACACATAAACGGATGCCTTTTTTTCTTGCCAAACCCATATGGTGTGAGATATCGTTGGATAGGTCTTTTAAAAATATTATGGGTAAGTATGTGAAAACCATTTTTTTGTTTGTCCAAAAACCAGTCTGGTTGTTTCTATGTATTATAAGTATATATTTACAAAAAGAAAAGTATATGTATAAGTAGTGCCTATATCCGTTGTATAACACAAGTCTAGTTCCTTAGCTTGGGGCTAGATGGCGATGTGTTGAATGTCCTGCAATATTTATTTACTTAAATAGTGCTGCACAG
Source organism: Idaea aversata (assembly GCA_907269075.1). Classification (NCBI taxonomy): domain Eukaryota; kingdom Metazoa; phylum Arthropoda; class Insecta; order Lepidoptera; family Geometridae; genus Idaea; species Idaea aversata. The sequence continues at coordinate 3,523,255 of OU026083.1, forward strand.
GATTGAAAACGTTACGGTGACGGTGGATTTTTGCGAGTCGATTGGACATACAACACACACATGCGCGTGCGCAAGCATATAAAAACAAGTATGACGTCACAGCATTGACTAGACAAAAATAAGATCAAGTCGAGCAACTTGTCACAGTGTCCATGACCAAGCCGTGTCAATGTCAATTCGTTTTATATACCAACTAGCAGCGCTACGCGGTTTTACCCGTGGGAATATTATTCGACGACCCAGTTGGCACAATGGTCACCATGCCGGACTGCCAAACACAGGGTCGCGGGTTCGATTCCCGCCTCAGACATGTATTTATGCTTAGGTATTTGTCTGTGGTCTGGTTGTTTCTGTGTATTATAAGTATATATTTACAAAAGAAAAGTATATAAGTAGTATATCCGTTGTCTAGCACCGATAACACAAGTCTAGTTACTTAGCTTGGGGCTAGATGGCGATGTGTGGAATGTCTTGCAATATTTATTTATATTTATTTATTTATAGTACGTAGTAATTAACATGTATTCTGTGTGTATAGGAAATTGATGACACTTTTAAATAAACAATAAATTGGATAAAACCGTAGCTTAATAAAGATGATGCTTCGGAGAATTGTGTTTGTCGTATACATGGTCTCTTTATCGTCACCTACCATCAGGCAGGTGTGATAGTGCTCAAACGCTGACCCATAAATATCATATGTAAAAAAAACATAAAGGACAATGTCCACTTCCGTAGAAGATATGGCTTGCACCTTGCACTCAAACATTTTTTATAACAGCATAAAGACGGAAATAAAGAAAGAAAGAAAGAAAACATTTATTTGGACAAGCACACGACATAAGACAATCAGAAAAGTAGTAACAGACATAGTAATAAACAACCAAGCACTAAAACAAAAGTTAAAAAAAACAGCGCACTCCGGGAGTGCAGGCAGAAGTGAAAACTGTATATCTGTGTAAAATCTCATCTGTCGCGAGAACATACGCAAAAAGAGTTGTAGAGGAAAAAAAAAAATAGTCGGACGACTATTTGTCGTCCGACACTAATTGTCGTCCGTCAATAGTCGTCCGTTAAAAAATACCATATGTACGTCTTAATACACTCACAGCCAAATTAAAAAACTGTATATCTGTGTAAAATCTCATCTGTCGCGAGAAAATCTGTCGTCTGTCGCGAGAATGGCTGAAAATGCTCACCCACAAAAGTGCCCAACGCGCCATAAGAAGTTTTCACTTCAAAAATAATAATAATCTAGTCACCACACATTCCGAAAAAATAGCTAAATACACTGAACTCTCTATTGAAATAAAAACTCAATGGCAAGTTACGCAAGTTAGAACCATTCCGATAGTAATTTCAAGCACAGGCGTCATCCCTAAAACACTTCATAATGGTCTCAATATACTCCATATCACACCATCCATATACCTATTGTTACAAAAAGCGGTTATTCTAAATACATGTCGTCTAACTCGAAAAATTTTGGATTCTTTAGATTCCTGATAGATCATACTCGCACTTGGCTTCGGCCCGTGCTTTTTGTCCCTCCAACGCGGGGAGAAACAAATTTTGTTCAACAACAATAACAATAATAATCCACAGTGTCATGTCGTATGGCATCCTGCTGTGGGGGTGTGCTGCAGATATTGATGCTATTTTTATATTACAAAAAAGAGCTGTCCGAGCTATCTATAAAATGGGCCCTTAGGGAATCACTTAGAGAAAAATTTAAAAGATAAATATATTAACGCTCTATTCACAATATATTTACGAAAACTTGCTCTACGTTCACAAAAATCCTGATATTTTTCGCAAAAATAGCGATATTCATAATTTCAACTTAAGAAACAGAGATGAGCTGGCCTTGCCCGGTAGTAGGCTCCGGAAAATAAGCAGGTCGTTTAATAGTACATGTGTGCTCTATTATAATAAATTACCTAAAGATGTATATGACATGTCCATTAACAAATTCAAAACTTTTATAAAGCATAAATTGTGCGGTAAGGCATACTATGATACCTCTTCGTACCTTAATGAAAGACCTTTGTGAGCGTGATCACATAAAAAAAACCCCATGAGTTTCTTGTGCCTTCTTCTCATTGGTGGGCGCGTTCCGAAGGCACACATCCTAACTTAGTTTTTAAGACTATTCCAAGTGATCATGTGTATAATTATACATAAGCATCGAAAGAAATAAAGAAATTTGACTTTGACTTTGACAAGAAAAAAAAACAAAGAAGAAATAAGATCTAAGGAGCCGTGTGCCTCCAAAAAGGTTCTGCCTCAGCAATGATAGCTGCACCAACATTAACATAATATTGGAATGCCAGGATACTTTCATGAGCTTTAGTCTAAGGTCCTACCAATTAATTGATTCGTATCTTACTTGGAATCGATATAGTTATGGATTCAACTATGAGAAAGTCATCAAACAAATTAGAGATTGAGATCATGGAGAACACATATTTTTTTAGTTTTAAGTCTAAAAATAATGTACTTTTTGTTAATTTATTACCATAAAACATAACAATGAAGGGATTAAAAATAAACTAATTATGATAAAATAATCTATATCACTTCACTACATAGTATAAAACAAAGTCGCTTTCTCTGTCCCTATATCCCTATGTATGCTTAAATCTTTAAAACTACGCAACGGATTTTGATTTGCATTTTTTAATAGATATAGTGATTCAAGAGGAAGGTTTATATGTATAATACATGCATAATATAGCCGTGTGAAGCCGGGGCGGGTCGTAATATTATAAAGCTGAAGAGTTTGTTTGTTTGAATGCGCTAATCTCGGGAACTACTGGTTCGAAATGAAAAATTCATTTTGTGTTGGATAGTCCATTTGTCTAGGAAGGCTATATGTTATTTTATATTTCGATATTCTCACAGGATCGGGAGTTACGCGGGTGATACTGCTAGTATCTAATATCTCTTAGAACTCTTTGTTCTTGGAAAAGCCAATTACGGGTTATGTCCTTTAAATCAAGGTGCAAAGAGCGACCTTACCGCTTAAGAGCGATCTCTTCTAGGAAACCTTTAGAAAATTTTAAAGACTATTCCACCGGCAAAACTTTTATGAAAATGGATTTAGTTAAGTAACAAGTTACTCATCCAAATAAGGACTGCGCCAGACGTTGCTTAACCCGTCAACTTAACCACTTAGCTGCTGTCATTAAAACGTTAGATAAGTGTTAAAAAGCAGTTAAGATACAAAGTACTAACTTGTTATATTAACTTGTAATATGTTAAATAGGGAAAATACATAATAACTGAGAGATTGAAATTTTAATAGAGATGGCATTTGAACATTTTCACACCTGCAGAACTTTAAACACGGATTAAAACCCTATTAACCTCAACTTAAAGAAAGACTTTATTCCCAAGGGAGATAATGTATAAAACTCCCAAGGGAATAAAGTCATTTGAATTTGGAACATTGAAATTCGTGTAAAAATTCTTGGGTTTCATTTTGAAGGTCTCAGCAAATAGGTTTTATTTATAATAAGTAATTTGATTGGTCTACAAAAATCTAGCAGGCCACGATTTATGTTTTTTATTTTGATTGTTATGTTAGGTCTAAGCAAATAGGTTTTGGCTATAATACCTACCAAATATTTAGCATCATGCTACCATATCATTGTAATTGCCCTTTTTTTTAAAGTGGATTTTTTCAAAGTATCCAGGGAACTGCCAACCACAAGAATTAAAAAAAAATTTGACTGACGGTATGAAAAGTAGAGTATGCACCTCGGGATAAAGCATGTCTTCGTCTAGGGCGGCTTGAACCCCTCGCTTCACTCAGGACTCTACTTAACTCCCTCGCTTTGCTCAGGAGTTAACTTTAAACTCCCTTGCTGCGCTCGGGAGTTAACTCGAGAGTCCCTCGTTACACTCGGGGTTCAATATGCCACCCACAACATAAGACATTGCTTTATGCCCTTGATGCATAATCTACTATTTTCATAAAAAAAAATCGTTTTTTTATAATTTAGCCATTCGTTCGATTTTCAAAAATTAAAAAAGCAGAACAAAAAAGAATTATCCAATTTGGTGCAGTCGTTCGGAAATTATGTGCGTAAGTACATACATTTCGACAATTTATTTCTAGGGTTCCGTACCCAAAGGGTTAACACGGGACCCTATTACTAAGACTTCGCTGTCCGTCCGTCCGTCTGTATGTCACCAGGCTGTATCTAATGAACCGTGAAAGCTAGACAGTTGAAATTTTCACAGATGATGTATTTCTGTTGCCGCTATAACAACGAATACTGTATAAAAACAGAAAACTAAATATTTTAAGAGAGTTTTTAAGAATTTTAGATTATTTTCATGTTTACCTTTAGGCAATATTTTTTTGTTAATTATACTCCCAAAAGGGTAGGCAAAAGACTTGAACCTATACAGCCTTGTCTGACATACCTACAATATTTTTTAGGGCTTTTGCTAGACATGTATCGATCGTAATGGTGCGGTCGGCTGCATAATTGCAAAAAGTCAAAAGTCAATTTTTTTATTTCTTTGGATGCTTAATACGTTAAAAGTATATTGACCACATAAAATCGTCTTAAAAACTAAGTTAGAATGTGTGCCTTCGGAACGCGCCCACCAATGAGAAGAAGGCACAAGAAACTCATGGGGTTTTTTTTTCATGTGATCACGCTCACAAAGGTCAATATTACAAATATTTGAAAGTATTATTTGAAATGGAGCAACTTAAGTCACGTCCATGGGTTCTTATCATTAAGGTAAGACGAAGTATCATAGTATGCCTTACTGCACAATCTATGCTTTATAAAAGTTTTGAACCTGTTAATGGACATGTCATATACATCTTTAGGTAATTTATTATAATAGAGCACACATGTACTATTAAACGACCTGTTTATTTTCCGGATTTTTTATATACCCATCGTAGAGCTTCAAAATGGCTGTTATAAGAATGTCACTTCAACACAAGCAAGATTCTAGACACCAGCTTTAGGTGAAGTATAAAGTCTTCCAAGTGTCCGACTGGTTTTATATAGATAACTAGCTGCGCCCCACGGTTTCACCTGCGTTAGACCTGATCCCGTGACATTTGACAGATGTCAAAGCGACATTTGACTGATGTCAAAGTGACAGATGCAAAAGGTCAATTTTTCGATACTTTTCGTTATATTCTGGACAATTCACACAATATCTTTATAAATTATAGCCTATGTTCTATTCTGATGTATAAGCTATATTATTGTTAAGTTGGTAAATGGGTTTTATTTATAATAAGTAATTTGATTGGTCTACAAAAATCTAGCAGGCCACGATTTATGTTGAAGTGAAAACTTCTTATGGCGCGTTGGGCACTTTTGTGGGTGAGCATTTTCAGCCGTTCTCGCGACAGACGACAGATTTTCTCGCGACAGATGAGATTTTACACAGATATACAGTTTTTTAATTTGGCTGTGAGTGTATTAAGACGTACATATGGTATTTTTTAACGGACGACTATAATTATTGACGGACGACAAATGTCGGACGACTATTTGTTGGACGACAAATGTCGGACGACAAATAGTCGTCCGACTATTTTTTTTTTTTCATTTAAAACTCTTTGCGTATGTTCTCGCGACAGATGAGATTTTACACAGATATACAGTTTTCACTTCTGCCTGCACTCCCGGAGTGCGCTGTTTTTTTATTATTTTGATTGTTACGTTAGGTCTAAGCAAATAGGTTTTGCCTATAATACCTACCAAATATTTACCATCATCCTACCATTTCGTTGCAATTGCCCAATTTTTTTTTAAAGTGGATTTTTTTCAAATAGGGACCTGGCCACCACAAGAATAAAAAAAATTGGACTGACGACGGTATGAAAAGTAAAGTATGCACCTCGGGAGAAAGTATGTCTTCGTCTTGTGCGGCTTGAACCCCTCGCTTCACTCAGGACTCTACTTAACTCCCTCGCTACACTCGGGAGTTAACCCGAGAGCCCCTCGTTACACTCGGGGTTCAATATGCCACCCACAACATAAGACATTGCTTTATGCCCTTGATACATAATCTACTATAATGATGCTACCATACATACAACATGCTACGGAACTCTTAGTGCGCGAGTCCGACTCGCACTTGGCCGGTTTTTTTTAAATTTGCTTTCAAGTAAACACTTTTGTCCTCTCTTCCTTCCATATAAGTATAGATAATATAAGTAAGTATCTCTGTAAGTTGCAACGAAATGAGTTACGGCAGTAGAAAGTGCCTAACCGTCAGCTGGATTTCTCTGCAATGATTTAATGGACGGCTTCTCAAGGGACATGTTGTTGTCATTAAATGGGCGTTAACTACCTTATGTAGCCACGAACTTTGTTAAAACCATTTATTTTCCACTAGCAGCGCTCCGCGGTTTCACCCGCGTAAGTAACGATCCCGTGGGAATATCAAAATTAAAAGTAGCCTACCTCGAAAAATTAACTATCCTCCATAAAAATATTTTTTCTATTCGAACCAGTAGTTCCTGAGATTAAGGCGTTCAAACTAATAATCAAACTCTTCAGCTTTATTATATGAGTATAGATTATTTTCCACAACACATAATATGTATAAGTAAATACATTACAATACATCTAATATACAGGGTGATTTTTTTATGAGGGCCTTCAGGGCTATAAAATATCCTAAAGTATAAGAGATAGCGAAAAATGCTGAAAGGAGTTGCGTGCCCGATTGTGACAAAAACTAAAACTGCATCATTAGATTTTTGAAAAACTCATTCCCCCTTATTCCAAAACGAGGTTTAAGGATAGTCCGAGATGTGGATTTAAACCTTAGATTTAGACACATATTTACATAACACATAAAAATTCACCCTGTATATAAACGAGAAATTCTTGTCTATACAGGATCTCGGAAACGGCTCCAACGATTTTCATGAAATTTAGTATGCGGTGAGTTTCGGGAGCGATGTAAAAGCAAAGCTCGGTCACCTAAGTATGGGCATGGAGGGTGCAGTCTTATAGCTTATACACACGTCCCGATTTGGTCGGGTCCGACATCAGTGTTGCCACATTTCATTTCGACAAATCTGTATCGATAAGTGAAAAAATCTGTGTAAAATCTGTATGAGAACAGCTATTATTGTATAAAATCTGGACTATTCATAATCGTAGACAGAGAATAAATAGTTATTCTCTGTCTACGCTCCATAATACTTAATATTACAAATGAATAGTTAAGATTTTATACAATTATAGCTGTTCTCATACAGATTTTACAAAGATTTTTTCACTTATCGATACAGATTTGTCTAATTGAAATGTGGCAACACTGATGTCGGACCCGACCAAATCGAGACTCGTGTATATAAGCCCTTAGCAATTGGTCATTGGTATATACCTCGACTTTCATTTCGAAGGTCGTAGGTTCGAATCCCGGCCAGGCAAATACAGTCGGTGTTGTTTTATTTTTAAAATACTAAACCAATTTTAATAATGTTTGCACTGTTACACAGTTTAAATAGATGATAAAGTTTGGACTCCGTGTTACTGAAAAGTAAGCATTGTGTGAATCATTTTTGGTATTGTTGCAGTCAAAGTTGTGTTTCGGATATCTTAAAGTTTTAAACAAAAATACGTACTTAAATAAATATTGCAGAACATGCCACACATCGCTATCTAGCCCTAAGCTAAGTAACTAGACTTGTGTTATGGGTGCTAGACAACTTATATACTACTTATACATATACTTTTCTTTTGTAAATATATACTTATAATACATAGAAACAATCAGACCATAGACAAATATCTAAGCATAAATACTTGTCTGAGGCGGGAATCGAACCCGCAACACTGTGTTCGGCAGTCCGGCATGGTGACCATTGTGCCAACTGGGTGTAGCAACCTACATATTTCATTTTTATGTCTCTTATCTAAGAACTAATGAGACGAATCTAACGGTGCCTTATAAATGGGAGAAAATATGAGTGTTACGAACATACAAAAAGATAGTCGCGAAAAACATACCCCCTTGAGGTTGTTGTACCTAAATATTGTCCTAAGAGATTAATTAGTTAAGTTAATCCTAAGAGATTTAATTAGTTAAAAAGTTTAATTAATTAGACGTTTTCAAATCTGTCTGAGCTTGTTACTCTATCTGCTACACGGCGTAATTGCTTAAGTTACCTTACTTATCTATCTTTAAGGTAAGGACTAAGCTAATACGCACCCAATATTTAGCAATGCTCCACTTACGTAATATTTTTTCCAAGTATAATGGCTTGGTACGACTAGTGCATATAGACTGTGTCGAGTAAATTTTTTTCATCATGTTTTAGACTAAGGGTGGCTTGCATGACATTGTGCTTAAGGTGAAGTAGGACCTGGAAACCCCTATCTCTTTCCCACGCGCGCACCTCGCGATGATTCTATCTCTTTCGCACCGCGCCGTGAAAGGGCCGTTAACTGTTTTATGTAATTAAAAGACTCACATCTATTTTAGTGAAAAACCATCTGTACTACCTTATGGGATTAGATGTAAATTTAACGAAAATATAAATGTTGTACTTGTTTTTTCTTTACAATCGCCGTAAAATTGAAAAAGCTCAAATATGACTATTTTTTAGGATTTTCACTATTTTTTTTCTATCGAGTCAAATTACTCTAATCGTTTTTCGAAGTGTATGACAATACAAAGCATTTCTTCACCTTTACGAATGTAGGAATAATATTCTATGGATTTTAGTGGTTTATACCCAAAAACTAGAAACACACCTCTGTCGCGCTTCTGGTCGTACCACTTCGGCTTAACCATAGGCTAAAATTTAGCTTAATGCATTTAACGGGTATCTAAAATTAAATTCTATTTCAATTACCGTAAAGTTGATATTATTTAATCAGTTCAACCCTTTGACAGTTGGTTAAGTAAAAGTTAAAAACCGTCCGTCTTTCTGCCCGTGTTTTTTCAACACAATCGTTTCAAAAATCGTTTCCTATTGTGTCAAAAATGTATAGATAAATTCTAGATTAATAAAAGCAATTTGCGATTCTTCCGCAAGTGGTCCTACATTTATTTTCCTATACTTTTTTGGCGGATGCCTACGTTCTTACAGCTATCTTTATGCTAATGTTAGCCCAATTCTTCGATTGGTTTGTGCTGTGTTTTAATATATCAGTGTCAGCAAGGACATTGAATTTTTTATTGCTTCATCATCATCTTCCTGCCCTTATCCCAATTTATTTGAGGTCGGCGCAGTATGTCTTCTTCATGCATTCACTCCTATTAGTCGCAGTCCATCCATCTTTTCTTCGGTCGTCCTCTTCCTCTCCATCCCTCTACATTCATACTCATCATTTTCCTAGTCACATACGTCTCTTCTCTTCTCATCACATGTCCATACTAATTCAAACGGTTCTCTTTTACTTTTGAATTTTATATCAGTTATATGATGTTATTTTCAAAGCTAGCATACGGTGTTTGATGATAAAATAAGCTTTAAATATGGTAATGCTGTATTTGTTAGCATAACATGTTTCCATTTGAGTATATTTTATGCCTGTATGTGATACAAGGTTAATAAATGATTATAAATTTATAGGTTTCTGTGGCAAAAATATACATCTATAAATGGCAAAACGTGATACTCGTACAGCACAACCGGCTGGATCAAAATATAGGGTATCAGCTCATACTGGTACCAAAATATGCATCTTTCAGTGATGTAGCGTAACTCATTGGGGTGGTTTTTATCAGACTTCAAAAAAAGAAAGAAGTTCTCAATGGATTTTTAGGGTTCTGTACCCAAAAGGTAAAAACGGGACCCTTATAGTAAGACTCCACTGTCCGTATGTCTGTCTATCACCAGGCTATGTCTCATCAACTATGATAGTTAGAGAGTTGAAGTTTTCACAGATAATGTATTACTGTTGCCGTATAACTACAAATACTAAAAACAAAAAAATATTTAAGTGAGGCTTCCATATAACTATGGTACGGAACTCTTCGTGTGCGAAACCGACTCGCACTTAGCCAGTTTTTACATTTATTTAACACAAATCTTTTCTTTGTTACAGAACAAACGGGGCCACAAAATCAAACCCTGGGGTACACCCAACAGGAATCATCAAAATCCTCTGGCGATGCCTTCATATTATCTAGCAAACCAATCACCGAACCGTATAAAAACATTATCGAAAATCAAAGAGATTTAAAAACCGATGACGCTCAGAAAATTGCTACTGTCACCCAGTCGAAAGCCTCTGTAAAGTCCGAAGATGATTTTGACGTTAATGAGTACATAGCTAGGCTGCAAGGGACGAGATACGTAAGCGCTCCTTTACACAGTCACATAAAAGAAGATAAAAATGCCAATCTGGACACTACAGAAGAGAACTTAGAAGAAATTAACCTGAACGAAAGTCAGAATATTGAGGTTCAACAAAGTTTGACTGCAGATTTGAAGCAGAATTTTTCTCAGTTACCGACAGTTTTGCCCCATGTGGCTAATGCGGTGTTTAATTCGTTTTCAAACATGCTGAATTTGAGGAGTAGAGATCAGACTCCTGAAGTTGACCACCAGAGGAGTGGTAATCAAGGTTCTGGACAGATGTATCCAGGAACTGGTCAGATTCAGGGTCAATTTCAAGGAAGTGGAATACCTTTGATGGCTGAAGAGCAACCAGCAAAAGAATTGGCTCCTCCTCCGAGAGAACCTCCTGTTTTGTCTGGTAAGATTTTTAATTTTAATTTTGAGACTATAGTTTTTTTGCATCTTGATGACCACTGTAGCGCGGTGGGCGAACACCTGCCTACGATTGGTGCGGTGCGGGTTCGATTCCCGCTTCAAACAAATATTTGGTAACCTTAACACAAGCCTAATTGCTTAGCTTGGGGCTAGATGACGATGTATACACTATTCTGCGATGTTGATTTTTATTGATGTACTAGCTTTAGCCCGCGACTTCGTCCATTTTTTTTTAAACAAGTTCATTAGCGGATCAGATAGTTTGGCTGTAATTGCGAAGTACAGGCTGAAATCTGAACAGCAAAAATTTTACAAAAGTTTAAATAACTTTTGAACTAGTGAATATACTAGAACATACATAGGGGTTAAATCGATAGGTACCGATGTTCCCTATCCCCCAACAACCGATAATCCACCCCCCGTTACACCGTGCTTATAGATTAGACGCTTTTTCAGACTTTCCGTCCCCTCTTCCTTTATTATAAGTAAGTATAGATTTTTACCACGTTCCTAAGATAAGAATTTGTCTCCCTTCCTCAAACCCGAATTCATTCATAAAACAGTATCGGATGCGCGTGCGCATCTCATTGCATAACATGTACATTCTCACGGTATTTAACCTTTAAACAACATAGTTTAAGGTCGTCTAAATTATTATGTATTAATATTTGTTATTATAGTATTAAATTGATGCTAGAGTCCTTCCTGCGCCTTCGTTACTTTATCACTATGAACAATCACTACATAGTATAAAACAAAGTCGCTTTCTCTGTCCCTATGTCCCTATATCCCTTTGTATGCTTAAATCTTTAAAACTAGGTAACGGATTTTGATGCGGTTTTTTTAATAGATAGAGTAATCCAAGGGGAAGGTTTATATGTATAATACATGCATAATATAGCCGTGCGAAGCCGGAGCGGGTCGCTAGTCATAAATAAATTATTGCAGGGCATTTTACACATCGCCATCTAGCCCCAAGTTAATATTAGTATAGATAGTGTAGACAAGTATCAGCTGTTGCCCGCGATTTTGATGGTAGTTTAGTTTAATATACTAAAACAATCCTCTTGAATAACTCTATCTATTAAAAAAATCCGTTGCGTAGTTTTAAAGATCTAAGCATACATAGGGACAGATAGAAAGCGGGAAGCTACTTTGTTGTATACTATGTAGTTTGACGACCCAGTTGGCACAATGGTCACCATGCCGGACTGCCAAACACAGGGTTGCGGGTTCGATTCCCGCCTCAGACATGTATTTATGCTTAGATATTTGTCTGTGGTCTGGTTGTTTCTATGTATTATACTCGTAAGTATATATTTACAAAAGAAAAGTATATAGGTAGTATATCCGTTGTCTAGCACCCATAACACAAGTCTAGTTACTTGGCTTGGGGCTAGATGGCGATGAATAACTAAGCCCTTGTGTAAATTAAAGTAGGCAGTAGGTTGGTGTTCAGATATACGACGCATAAAAATTATAATGACCAGCAAAATAATAGCAATTTTCCAATTTGTTACCACAATTTGTCTGTCAGTCACACTTGACGTGACCATGATTCTTGTATTGAGCAGGATAATGCCAAACAGGGGACACTATGGTCCCTTCTTGCGGGGACAATAATGTCCCCGCTCATCAACAGACCAATCGAAAATATAAATTGCCCATATCTATTTTTCGTGATGACTCAAGACTTTGATTCTATACACCCTAATAGGGACAAAGATCTCAGTATCTGGTAAAAATTTCAACTTGCTAGGTCCTCCTGTTCCTGAGAAAATCGGTGGTGACACACTTACAGACAGACGGAAAAAAAAGTGATCTTATAAAGGTGGACGCAGATTGATACGCGCCGAACGAATCGAATTTTTGCCGTCCACGGAAAAAGGTACCTTATAATAATAGAGATAAGGTATCTACATTTATATTTCCGATGACGTCATCAGAGTCGTCCGCATCGTCAGAGGCGGCCGACTCTGAAATAAATAAATGAATAAATGTACCTTATCTCTATTATTATAAGGTACCTTTTTCCGTGGACGGCAAAAATTCGATTCGTTCGGCGCGTATCAATGTTGGACGCACATTAAGGGTTCCTTTTTTACCGTTTTAGGTTTAAAGATCTTTATTTCTCCAAGATTATACAATACTTAATCACTTATGAGAAACAACAAAAATTATGCATAAGTAATATTTCGTACGAGCATACAAAAGTAAAAAATATAAAAAAAGTAGAAAAAAGATAGGGTAGTTAGATAAATTTCGAGTGAGGTTTGCCCAACATAACATATTTTAATTGTGTCTTCACAAATATATTAAATAAATTTAGTTCCTCAAAATACTGACTGCACTGACAATTGTGGTCATAATATGAATAATATGATTCCGTAATCACACTGGGTGCATTTTTATAAGTTGATAATTGATGATAGAATATTTTTCATTTTGTTAATTTAGTTAGTGATTTTTGAGTTTTGGAACCCTAAAAACATTCAGTAGTTAAGGAAACCACTAAGGTTTGTTCAATGTTTGAGGTATGATGGTCACCTTAGTCATATTTGATGACGTAATGAGTGTGATTTTGTTTATTTTTATCGGAAGGTCCCATCATCGTGTTACGGTCGTAATTTTGACGACCTCTGTGGCGCAGAAGGTTGCGGGTTCGATTCCCGCCGGGAACAAGTATTTATGCTGACCATAAATTCTTGTTTCTGGTTCTGGGTGTTTCCTATATGTATAATATGTATATATTTACAAAAAAAAAAAGTATATAAGTAGTTTATCCGTTATCTGGCACCCATAACACAAGCATTAGGTTGCTTAGCTTGGGGCTGGATGGCGATGTGTAATGTCCTGAAATATTTATTTATTTTACAAGTCCATAGACGGGTCACGGCTTGTGAAGTCAATCCATTCAATTCCAAACGATGAGATAATAGTTAGGCGTTAGAATGAGAAGCTTTGAGGTTTAGATATAGAAGTTGCCCAATTAGTTAAATTTCAATTTCATTTTATTTATTGTTTAAAACAGGAAAAAAATAAAAAAAAAAAATAAATAGTCGTCCGACATTTGTCGTCCAACAAATTGTCGTCCGACATTTGTCGTCCGTCAATAGTCGTCCGACAAATAGTCGTCCGACATTTGTCGTCCGTCAATAGTCGTCCGACATTTGTCGTCCGTCAATAGTCGTCCGTTAAAAAATACCATATGTACGTCTTAATACACTCACAGCCAAATTAAAAACAGTAGGCCAGGCATACATTTTCGCCGCGCCGTAGAGAGGGGATAGCTGTCTACTCTCCATCCGTCTTACGCTTTTTCGATCAGGTCACGTGTCCTGACGCGAGTTTAAGATTTTATACCCATTACAGAAAAAGTGCTCAACGCCGCTAAAGAAGTTTTCACTTCAAAAAATATTCAATTTCAAAAATATAACATAGTTCCTTTGCAACATTACCACTAAGTGTACAATAATTTTAGTATTAAGCCACATTTTAGTTTTTCAAGAATCACATGTCATTTGAATTAAACACAGCAAATAATAATAATGTTAAGTAATAATATAAATATCAATGAGATAATGAAATGATTAATATACTTCGTCTTATCTTAATGATAAGAATTAGTGGGAATTTTAGGTAGACAATTAAATAGTAGGTACATTACGATATAAGTGTGGTAAATTGATCATTGCATAGAGGCGTTTATAAAGCTGAAATCATTCATTCGACATTTCATTCGAAGTTTTTGTATGCAACGGCTGATTTTTAAGTAAAAATTCCCATAAGAATTATCGAAAAAAAAGTTCGAATATCCAAAAGTTGTTCGCTTAGACGTCTAAAACAACCCCCTTTCGTATTAAACCCCCTTCGCTCAAACACATTGTATATTAAATAAAATCTATAAATAATTAAGAATACGTCACACAGCTGGCGTTGTAATAAAAAATAGATTCTTAATGGTTTAAAAATAATATTTCACCTTTTATAGTTTTTGCATAAATTATGCTTAGAAAAATTAAATTCTGAATATTCGAAATTACGTAAATTATAAGATAAAAACATGATAAAATAGCGGTGGCGCCATCTACAAATGGATATTTTTGTGTGTCGCATTTTTGTTCATGATTGGCAGTCTATCTCTGGTAATTACACACATCAACAAAGTCTAGGGAACACGGGTATAATAGTGTTTTTGGGGAAAAATAGTATTTTTTTGGGTGTTTTGTGTTGAGTGTCGTATGTCAATAGAAGCGGAATTTTATACTCTTTTTTAATGCTGTTTTAAGAGTTACTATCGCAGTCTGCCGATCTCAATTCCATTGAATATGCGTGGGCTTTGCCAGGCAGAAGAGCTTTCAGGAATTTTTCGCAAAATTTTAATACGGAGGAAGAATTTTTACATTTTCAGAGTATAGACAATTATTCCCCAGACAACGATTAATATCCCCATACTTAGTATGCCACGTTGATATAGAGCCGTCTCTAATGCTGTAGGTAGACCAACAGATGGCCAAAAAGTTCCTAAGAGTAATTTTTTATTAAATTGTACGGGTCATTAGATTTTTTTATTAAAATAAACTTGTTTTTTTTTCTCAGTTTTGGCACTATTTTAGTTTTCACGCTGAATTTCCCTTTTTTTCTATGGCAACCCTGTAATAAAGTCATCATCAGCCTCATTATCAGCATTAAAAAGAGTGTAAAATTCCGCTTCTATTGACATACGACACTCAACACAAAACACCCAAAAAAATACTATTTTTCCCTAAAAACACTATTTTACCCGTGTTCCCTAGACTTTGTTGATGTGTGTATTTGTCAATGCCTATTTGAACTTAATTTTACACACTGTTATTTCACTCTGACATTTGTAAGGTTAGCACGGGTCATTGCCTACAATTTTGGTTGGTTTATTTAAGTACTCGCTATAAGGTCAATGAAATTATAAGTTCGTACTTAAAAATATGAGTATATTTTTGTTCGTAGAAGTCATTAGTGCGTTGATTGTAGATCCGGATTTATAAGATCTTAAGATACATATCTGACTTCAGAAGAGATCTATATCATTTTTTTATGTTTCTTGAACTAATTCTGCCTTTTTTTGACATTTCTCACAGCGCCATCTAGCCCCAAGCTAAGCAACTAGGCATGTGTTATGGTGGCCAGACAACGGATAATACTTAAATGCTTTTTTTGTAAATATTATATACTTAACTAGCGACCCGCCCCGGCTTCGCACGGCTGTATTATGCATGTATTATATCTAAAAACCTTCCTCTCTAATCACTCTATCTATTAAAAAAAACCGCATCAAAATCCGTTGCGTTGTTTAAAAGATCTAAGCATACAAAGGGACATAGGGACGGCGAAAAGTGACTTTATTTTATACTATGTAGTGATGTATACAGTAATACCCAGACCAGAAACAAATACTGTACATAAATATTCTTTTGAGATGGAAATCGATCCCACAACTTTCTGTGTCTCCTCGCCGTGCCACAGAGGTCATACAATTTTTATTTTTATACTAGAGGAAGGGGAAGCTACCCCTCTCCCATTCCCTGTTCATTAGGATCCAAGTTACTTGTTTTAACAAAATGTTTTCTTTATTTCAGGTCCTAGTAATTTCCGACTACCCACAAAGAAGAAATACGCTCAGATCCCTGGTTTAAGCACCAGTGAAGCGCAAGCGATGCCATATAACCAAGCAGTTCAGAACATACCATCATTCTTTACTCCTCCCTCATCTGGAATAAACCCTGGAATGACAGAGAAGGATAGTGGTAGTCAAGCTGGTTATAGCGTACCGTCAGTTTTCAATTCTCCTTATGGAATATCCTCTGGAGTGACTGAAAATATTACTGGTGCTCAAACTGATCAAAGCAGGCCGTCTTTCTTAACTCAGGGTTTAGTTTCTGGAGTGGTAGGAACGGAAAATCAAGCTGGTCAAAGCGTACCATCTTTCTTTACACCGCCCTCTTATGGATTAGCTCCTGGAACTGGTCATAGTGGTGCTCAAACAGGTCAAAGCGTGCCATCGTTCTTCACTCCTCCCTCTTACGGAATGGGAGCGACAGAGACAGATAATAATACTCAAGCATTTAAACCTACTTCAGAGGCTCAAACAACTAAAAACATTCCATCTCTCTTCACTCCTACTTATGGAGCAGATCTTAATGTGAAAGAGAAAGAAATAAACACTCAAGCTGGTGGTATAATTAATATATTTAACCCTGCTAACACTGTAAATAACCCTAAAGATACCGTACCTAGAGACGTAGATAATACAATAAAAATTGTGAAGGAAAATGAAACAGATGTTTTTACAGTTAAAGATAATGAAAATATACCTGTACAGCAATTTGTTGGCATTGAAACTCCTCAAGCTAACACTCCAATCATTCCGCCACCGCCAATGTTTTCAAGTCTTAGAAGAGATAGCGCCGCTGGAGCAAACTTAGGAAAAGCAGTACTACCTCCGTCTGTAGCAAGACGTATATCGGCCAACCAACCTTTTATCAAATCACAAAACGTACCAATGACGTCAATGGATAATATTTTTGTGCCAGAACTTGCTAAAGATTTGAGCCAGTCGACACCGTTTATTGAAACGCTACCAGTGCAATCTGATTCGCCGGCGTTCTTACAACCAAATCAGACGTTACCAGTGACTTTGCCACCGTCGGCACCGTCAAGTGGTTCCGATTTCTTCAGTTCAAGTATTCTACCACCTGTCCAACATATCGCATTACCGAGTCAACAGTCGAAAGTTATTAATAAACCCTTGGATTCTTCATCGACTTGGGGGAAACAAATCTTTAATCCCATTCCTACACAAATTACTGAAACTTCTCAACCCACTGGAGTACCATTGTTCTTTACGCCTTCAGAAGCAGCAACATCTTCGACCATACCACCTGCAGGATTTGGTTCAACTACGCCTCTTTCTTCAAACATATTTGCTTCGCCAGCACAATCTTCAACTTTATTCAATCCTCTTCTTCAAGAACCAATTGAAAATCCTAAACCAGCCATCGAACCACCGAAAGCGATAGGAACTAACTTTAGAATGACTAAAAAACGACCACAGTACTACTCAGGTCCCATAGAAGGTGTAGGATCGATTAGTAACAATGTCAAACCTATTATACCCATGGCTACACCTTCTACTAACTACCAAGCATCTTTATTCACCCCTGAATCAATAAAACCTGAAGAAATACAAACAGATAATTCGATACCTACTTTGGAAGCGTATTCAGTACCGAAAGAAGCATTTAATCCACCTGCACCTCAAACTTCAGCTACTGCATTTGATATAAGCCAACCACGTCAATATACAGAAGAATATAACACAGCGTTTGATTTAAGCAGAGCCACAACCGACGCCTATGAAGACCCAAATCCAGAACCTAAAGGATTTGGCATTATCGGCTCTCTAAAATCCAAACTCAGTTCCATCGATATCAATAAAATTCAAAGTTCCGTGACAACCTTCTTCGATCCCGCTTACAATGAAACTAAAAAGGTTGAAGCCAGTACAGCACAACATGTGCCTTATGGACAGGGGCAAAGTAACTTTGATCTATATGTGCCTAATTTTCAGAATCAAAGCCAAAATCAATATGATTATCAAATCGGTTATGATCAAAATCAGTATTATCAACCGAATTATTCTCAGAATGAAGCACAGAATACTACTGTAGCAAATTATTTAACTGATCCAAATTACAATCCGTACGTTTCAGAACATTCAAATACGAGTTATACTTCGAACATTCCAGAAAATGCTTTTTTTAATGCAAACCAAAATATCAACACATTTTTTGCGCCTAATTTGACAGCTCAAGGTTCGCCTAATACAACACATTCTCAAGAAAAATATGAAAAAGAAATGAATAATACAAGCATCATTCAGACAAGCTTTCAACAAGAAGAAAGTACACAAATTAAGACACCTGAAGGGTTTGTGATTGAGAATGTAGCGTTATTACCAAAACCTGACGTAATTACTACATTTGATCAACATAATATAAAAGACGATGTTACTAGAAATATCAATATTATTTCACAAGAAAGCTCTTTTAATAATCCAGCTGGCAATTTCCTCAATACAGCTCAGACTGATATCCCAGGGCCACCTAACACAAGTGGTGATGATCTTAATTTTGAACAAACAAGTTCATCGAACCTTCCGCCTTCATTAAATTTTTTCGATTACCCACTAAATAGTAAAGATGTTAACCCCGATATAGTTGAAGATACATTGAAACAAGTGCCAATTAATCAAATACAAATTGCTTATCCTGGAACAGCTACAAGTTTCTTCGAGAATCATAATACCAAAACAGATGATCTAACAAAATCTACTTTCGGAGATAGAGTAACAGATATTGAATTTAATGATCAGGCTATTAACGTAACAAGGAAACTTTCCAATCTAGCTATAGATAAAGATGGAAAACATAATAAAAACGCTAACATTGGCTTCAAAGAACCCGAGATTGCTCCAAATGTACAATATTTACATACTGATGTTGCTAAAGATCTGGGAACAAAAGAAAGCTCTATATTGCAGTCTATATCTAAAAATGATAACATCCCATTTTTAGGAGTTTCAACTGCACCTCTTTTTGGTTTATCTGCAATCCTTGCTGATAAATCTAAAGAAATGGATGGCAATAAAAGTACCACACACACTCCTAAAGACCACAACCCTACAATATTAGGTGCTAACTCCAATTCGAGCTTCTTTGAAAATATAACAGAAAGAGAAATTGAGCAGAAAGATTTAAAAGGGTTAAGTATAACAGATGTTAAAAACGTATTACTTATCGAACCGCCACAAGAAGATATATGCGCTATTTTAAAAAGAAATGCTAGTTCTAATCGTCTTCTGAATTTGAATAATGAAGATGAAGATATTCGATTAAAGAATAAAGTAGCTTACGATCTCGAGAAAATAGGGTTTTTCGATCATTTAGATTCAGAAGAACCAGAAAAAGAGCCATCAGTTGATCCATCAGAATTAAGCATTTGTGAGACATGTAGAGAAGTAAATTCGCCTGTAGATAAAGAAATAAATCTGACATCACAACTGATTGATAATATAACTTCTCGTATACAATTATCCAATTCTGTTGAAGTACCTTTAACAGAAAAGAGAATATCAGACGAAGCGGTGAAAAATACTGCTATAGATGACCAACGTACTGAAATAACGCATATAACT
Organism: Idaea aversata; assembly: GCA_907269075.1. Classification (NCBI taxonomy): domain Eukaryota; kingdom Metazoa; phylum Arthropoda; class Insecta; order Lepidoptera; family Geometridae; genus Idaea; species Idaea aversata. The sequence continues at coordinate 3,543,216 of OU026083.1, forward strand.
GAGGATACTATTGAAACATTACAAGCACAATCTGCAACTGAGTTATTAGATGACGCACCGAATGCAAACTTTGGATGGACAACTGAATCAATGTATTCTAGTACAACACTCGGTCATGACTATAGTTTTAACTCAGGCGCACAAGAAAGCTACGGATTTAAACAGGGTACTACTACAGATAACCAACAAAATATTGGCTTTAATATGTTCCATGATAACCCTTCAGTATTTTTCCATAATATGCCTAAAAACGCTAGTGATGAAATCAAAGCCGAATTCAAAACTTCTAAAGATGATATTATGCCGGATAGACAACTAAGTATTCCTACAGCGCCACCTGCAGAGGAAGACAATAAATCTGAAACAGGACTAGACGTACATTCAATAGAACAAGACGCAAGTAAAGACTTTCCAATTGAAGAGTTTGTAATAGAGCCTTCAGAAACAGACGATGATAAAATTGAAACGCGAGAAAAGAGGAAATCTCCTGAACTTGGTGATACTTTCACAAATAGAGTTGAAAGATTCCAAAAAGCAACAGACATCATGGAAACTCCAGATTCTATCGCGCCTAAATCTATGGCCTCTTATTTCGACACAGGGAATTACGCTGTTGAATCGCATTACAAAAATTCTTTGACGTCTCCTAGTAGCCTGCCAATCACTGACTTAACGAAGATGCCTGGCTTTGGAGACCATCGAAGATTAAGCGGGTTTTCTGGAGAACCTTATATTCCCGAAACTTCAACCCAAACCAGAACCACCAACACTTGTACGTTTATAAGGTCTGATAGTAGGAATCAAGGACGTATGACGTTTGTTGATACAAAGAGTTTACCGCCTTTTACTCAAATTTATGATTCTGATAATCATGGAAATATAAGCTTTGCTGATAAAACAGATAATTTACCTACATTTACTGGGATTTTAGGATCGAAAACTCAACAAGAAGTTTCAACTACTGACCCAATAGTAGTCCAATCTCAAGCTTTAGATTTTGATGATAAAAAAGATAACTTGCCACCTTTTACTGAGATATTTGGAGCCAAAATACAAGAGGAACCAATAGAAATAAAAAATACACCTCAAACTTTAGAAATTCAGAAACATGATAACGTGGTACCGAAAAATGAAAGTGCTCAGCTACCAGATCCAATGAATTTCTTCTCGTCGACTATTGATGAAAGTAAACCTGAGACAGCAGATTACAACAGATTAGCAAGCTATTTCTCTGCTCCTGCATCAAAACCGGACCATTCGAAGTCTTTTTTTGAGTTGAGCCAGAGCCAAAACCATTACCGACATCCCTTAGAAGAAACAGACGTCAACTCACCGCCGAAACCTTTTTTTGAGCTAAGCCAAAGTCAAAATCATTACATAGACCAAACTTCCAGAGCTAATATTGCAAATCTAATGCACGATTTAACTTCGCCACAGAATATAAAGCCACAAGAACAAATAGTTACAACTGTAAATTATTTCACAGTCGAATTGGACAACAAACCTGATATAGATAATTTAAAAACCGATGCAAAAGCAATGACAGATACTGCTAAAACTTTAAACGATAATAACACAAATTCTAATGAAATATCAAATGGCGATAACAAAAAACATGACAAAACTAAATTAGATAGTAAAATAACAAGAAAAAGAGATATAGATTTAAAATTAAAAACTATAATTATAAATTGTAAACGTTGTAATATTAATACTAAACAATTTAGAGTGAAACAATGCACAAATGATACAGACAGCGGAAAAGACGGTGTTAATTCAGATATGCATACAAATGTAAATAAAAAACCTATGCCTCCGGAATTTGAGAATTTGGGAATGGATGAAAATACGCAAGAAGGTGTAGCTGTTCTAGAAGAGGTATATTAATTTTTTTTTAAGAACTTTATTATTATTAATTTCAGTCAATTACTTTCTTTAGTGAAAACTCACACAATTGAGTTGCGGCGGCGCGGCGATACTAAAGCCTAGTTTTAAGCCTAGTCGCATTAAGCTAGTATTTTAGTCGAGTAGCGAGTAATTTAGTAGCTAAAATACTCGCTACTGCCCAAAAACCGTTCGCACTTTGGTCGAGTACAGTTTACAAGTGAGTGGTGTATTGCAAGAGGAACAACCTACAGAACAATGCAACGATGAGGCGGCAACTAATAAACTCGACTAATTCGACAGGTTCGGTTTAGCCGGTGAGGTAGTGAGCAGGGACGCGTTTGCGCTACTCGCCACTCGCCTAACAAAAATAGAAAAAAATAGATCGACTCTACTAAATTACTTACTAACCAACTCGACTAAATTTTTGGTGTTCGGACACGTTTAGCTACTATGGTTCACCTCTTGACCTGCCCCTCCAATCCTAATAGCTGTACACTGACCTGATGTCAGCTAATAACAACGCCAGGGACCTGGCAGCTCACTGGAGTGGGCGGATCTGACCCTACCTCATCAATACCCCCCTTTAATTTGTGCTATTGATACGAAGAAGAAGAAGAAGCTACTAAATTACTCGCTACTCGACTAAAATACTACCCTAATGCGAACTAGGCTTAACGGTTTATGCCGAAAATACATCGCAAATAGCACGTCATACATCGATGTCACTACCACGATAGATAACTTCAAGGTCTTAAATGGTTATTCTTTTTTGCCTCACTACGGCAAAGCTAAAAGGAAGGGTAAAGTTTTTCACCCGTCCAAAATATTTACAGATGGAAAAAGACACAAAAAATAAAAAAATACTGCAGGACATTCTACACATCGCCATCTAGCCCCAAGCTAAGTAACTAGACTTGTGTTATGGGTGCTAGACAACGGATATACTACTTATATACTTTTCTTTTGTAAATATGTGCTTATAATACATAGAAACAACCAGACCACAGACAAATATCTAACCATAAATACTTGTCTGAGGCGGGAATCGAACCAGCAACCCTGTGCTCGGCAATCGTTCTGAAGGCCTACATAAAAAAATCATCCTGTATACTAGTGAACATCAGCGTGCTACACACGTATGTAGCTATTTAGGCTGAGTCGTATTCCTTTTTAGGGTTCCGTACCCAAAGGTTAAAAACGAGACCCATATACTAAGATTCCGCTGTCCGTCTGTCTGTCACCAGGCTGTATCTCATGAACCGTGATAGCTGGACATATCCACAGGTTGTTGCTATAACAACAAATACATAGACTTGCGCTGGGCCGGTTTTTGTAATCAAACTATGTATTTGTATTTCTATGTTAAAATAGTTCCTTTTTGTTACTAATAATCTTGTTTCTTTTCTTTTCATTAAAGATGGATAAATAAACATTTTCTTTCAACATAAAAACAAAACGCAAGTAAACAAAAAATAATTCTAACTAATAAATCACTACATAGTATAAAACAAAGTTGCTTTATCTGTCCCTATATCCCTTTGTACGCTTCAATCTTTAAAACTACAACGGATTTTGATGCGGTTTTTTTTAATAGATAGAATGATTCACGAGGAAGGTTTATATGTATAATACATGCATAATATAGCCGTGCGAAGCCGGGGCGGGTCGCTAGTAGTATATAAAACAAAGTCGCTTTCTCTGTCCCTATATCCCTATGCATATATCTTTAAAACCACGCAACGGATTTTGATGCGGTTTTTTTTAATAGATAGAGTGATTCAAGAGGAAGGTTTATATTTATAATACATGCATAATATAGCCGTGCGAAGCCGGGGCAGGTCGCTGGTATCTGATAATACTAAACAATATGACACAATGGGCGGCCTTATCGCTAAAAGCGATCTCTTCCACGCAACTAAGGCAACAATTAAAATGTATAAGAAGAGAAGCCGTGTGGTACTAGATAGTCGATACTAAACACATTTTCAACAATTATTTCCAGACGAAATCTTCAGAGTACACGCCAGTGAGACACCATTGGTTCTACAGGCTTGATATTGAAGAGAAATCAGTATGGAGAGGTTTCTCAGTGAACGATTCGAGGGCTCTTGAAGAGGCTTTTAATAGCAGTAAGTAAATACTAATCTATACTTATATTATAACGCTGAAGAGTTTTTGTTTGTTTGAACGCGCTAATCTCAGGAACTACTGGTTCGAGTTGAAAAAATATTTTTGTGTTGGATAGTCCATTTGTCGAGGAAGGCTATTTTATATTTCGATATTCCAACGGGATCGGGAGTTCCGCGGGTGAAACCGCGGGGCGTTGCTAGTTCTAACTATAATATTACTAGTAGAGCTCCGCGGTTTTACCCGCGTAACTCCCGATTCCGTAGGAGTATCGGGATAAAAAGTACCCTATGTTATTCCCAATGAATCAATGTATCCTCATACCAAGTTTCATCAAAATTGGTCCAGTAGTTTTGGAGCCTATTCGTAAAACAAAAAAACGTGTTGCACTCGGGGACTGCCGCGGTAAAGCTATTGCATCGTGCGAGCTACATGGTAGGCGGAGTGTTAGCCTATATCGTCCCACTGCTGGGCAAAGGCCTCCCTAACATCTCTCCAAGCATTTCGGTCCTGGGCAAGGTTTATCCAGTCTGTGTCAAATGCATCAAGATCGTCACGCCATCGTTTACGGGGTCTGCCTCGATTCCGACGTCCGTCCTCCGGCACCCAATGCGTGACGACCCTAGCCCACCGGTCGGGATTCATTCGACTCACGTGACCCGCCCAATCCCATTTGAGATTGGCAGTTTTACTCCCTACATCGGCTATCCCCGTCTTCGAGCGAAGAGTGGTGTTTCGAACTCGGTCGATGCGTTTTACACTGAGCATGCTGCGCTCCATAGCTCTTTGGCAAACCTTGAGTCTGGACTTTTGATGTTCGGTCAAAGACCAGGTCTGAGCACCGTAGGTTAGGATGGGCAAGATACACATATCGACGAGCTTGCGTTTAAGTGACATCGGAAGGTCGCCCTTCATAAACTCTTTCATGGACCAGTAGGCTTTCCAGGCATTCTCGATGCGGCGATCAATTTCTCGATCTTGCCTGTTTTCGAAAGACACTATCTGGCCCAAGTAGGTATACTCGTCGACATATTGTATCTCTTGCCCATCAACCGCGACCCTACGTCTCGTGCTGTTGGTCATGACCTGCGTCTTTGACCGATTCATCGCAAGTCCCACTTCAAGGCTCGCACTGCTCAGGTCTTGGAGCATTCTTTGGAGTTCGGATGCCGATGGAGCGAACAAGACGATGTCATCGGCAAACCTGAGGTTGGTGAGCCTCTTGTCGTCGACAACGATGCCGAGCTGCGCCCATGGTTCGGCCAAGGTTCTCAATATTTCTTCCAGAACGCTTGTAAAGAGTTTAGGAGAGAGGGGGTCGCCCTGCTTAACGCCCTTTGTTATACGGAAAGGTGAACCTGAGGTCTGCAACTTAATATCTGCGGTGCTGTTTTTATAAATGAGTTTAAGCATACTGATGTAGGTGTTGTCAATATGTTGGTTACTTAGGGCTTTGAAAACTGCGTCATGCTTTACACTGTCAAACGCTTTTGTATAGTCAACGAAAGCTATATAGATTGGTCTATTGTACTCATTGCACTTCTCTATGATTTGGTTCAAAGCTTGGAGGTGGTCTGTTGTTGCAAAACCTCGCCGGAAACCAGCTTGCTCAGGTGGTTGGTGCAGATCTAAATCACCATCAATGCGGTTTAGTATGACGCGAATGAATAGTTTATAAAGGTGGGATAATAAACTAATGGGTCTGTAGTTATTAATATCAGACTTTTCCCCCTTTTTGTGAAGTAGTATGATGTTCGAGTGACACATCTTGGCCGGTATATTTCCAGTTTCTAAGATTCTGTTGAATAAATGTATAACACTGGGCAACAAACTAGGAGAACCTATTTTAAGAGCCTCAGTGGTGACACCATCTTGGCCTGGGCTTTTCTCGTACTTCATACATTTGAGAGCTTTGCGTACTTCAGATTCGGTTATGTAAGGTATGTGATCCGGGAGAGAATACTCTGACACTTCAATCGCAGTCGTATTGTCGGAGTAAAGTGATTTATAATAGTCTGTACATATTGACATTACTTTATCTCTACTGTTGTGCTTAATACCGTTGCAATCCTTGAGGCAATTAATCCAAGTCCTACCCTTCGATATTCCCTTCTTTGCGATTCTTAGTGATCTGTTGTTCTCTATTGCTACTTGGACTAGATGGGAATTGTAATGTCTGATATCATTCCTTATGCTGCGCTTTACCTCTCTGTCTACTTTACTATATTCTCTGGTGTTCTTTGTTAGTAGTTTTCTTTCTTCTAATAGTTGTTTAGATCTATCTCTCAGTAATTGTGTTTTATATTTCGGTGTTTTAATTTTACTACTACTATTCTGAATAGCTGAGACAATTGCCTCGTATTGCCCTTCTGTATCCATTTCATCCAATTTCAGGTCATTAAATCGGTTTGACAATTCTAAGTTAAATCTATCTATGTTATGTATAAGAATATCTTTTGAAGGTCTGTAGTGATGTTTGCTAAAAAGCTTAGCCCTATGAATTTTGAAATCGAAACGAATTTTCGCCCGAACCGGTCTATGATCAGAGTTGTAATTTATTTTATTTAAAACCGTTATATCCTTGATCATTTGTAAATCAGGTGTTAGGAAAAAGTCGATCTCATTTCGGGTGTAATTATTGGGTGACAACCATGTCCAACGTCGATGTGGGGCTTTTTTGAAAAAACTATTGGAGATGCGTAAATGATGGCCAAACGCAAATTGGAGTAATCGGCTACCTCTTTCATTCCTAATGCCAGTGCCATATTTACCTATTACTCTAGGGCAGTCCAGGTCTTGTCGGGCGCCTATTTTCGAGTTAAAATCTCCGAGTATTATGGTCCAGGTTCCTCTGTTTTCCTCATATGCCCTGTTCAGTAGATCGTAGAATTCCTCCACATCTTCGTCGGTATACCCTGTAGATGTTGGTGCGTATACTTGTACGAGATTGAGGGTTTTGGTTGGTGTTAACCTAAATTTTAGAACTGCAATGCGTTCTGAGTAGGCCTTGAACTCGATGATATTGTCCTTCCACTTCTTAGCGACAAGAAAACCAACACCGTGCAAACCACTGGTTTCTCCGTAGTGGAAAAAGACGGCATCATCTCTTTCTTCCGTTTGTTCCCCCAATCTTCTAACTTCGGCCAGACCGACTATGTCCCATTTTACTTTTTGCAATGCTTCTTCTAGTTCTAAAAGATATTCGGTTTTTGAAAGTGAACGAACGTTGTATGTAAGAACGTTAAGCAAATCGGTATCCTTTATAACGTGAGCCGGAGTCGTTTGATGGTGGGATCCCGCCCGGAGATTCACCTGGCCCCCCGCTCCAGGACTGCGCCGATGCCCATCAACACCACCAACGCAACCACTGGAGTTGCCGGGCACTGGGGGCATCGTTGCTATGCTTGTACTCATAATGTTAAGGGTTTAGACCAATTAAGTCTACCACGCTGGTCTATTTGCGGGTTGGTAGACTGTTTGCCAGAGCCTCGTTTGTTTGTTAGCAGGGTGCACCACGAGCAGGTGAGGTTGGCTAGGGTCCCTAAGATGTTATGCGAAACCCCTTACACCCAATAGCTTAAAAAATCTTTGCTCTTGGCTCTTTATAATATTAGTGGATTTGGATTTGGACTAAAATCCTCTAAACTACCACCGTGGAAGTGATTTAGTAGATTTGTGTAAAAACAAAAACAAAAATTAAGTGGGGCTCCTATACAGAATGGTACGGAACCTTCCGTGCGCAAGTTCGACTCGCACTTGGCCAGTTTTTATGAATAGACCAGCTGCGCTCCGCGGTTTCACCCGCGTAACTCCCGATCCCGTGAGAATATTGGTATAAATTAGACATGGGGCGGGTAGTGGTTTTGCCGGGTACTCGCTGAACGGGTACCCGACACATTCTGCGCCGGGTACTCGTGGGTACCCGGCGGGTACGTATCGGCGAAATATCTATGCACACCATCTAGTTCTGTATACAGCGAACGCCTGTTCTCAGAAGCAGGGCTAATTTATGACAAGAAACGCAGTCGCCTAAATGCTAACCGCGCAGAAAAATTGGCGTTTTTACATCACAACTTACCCATCTTAAATTACCAATATTAAAATAAAATATATATTTTGTAATTTAATTTTAAGTATAAAATGATTTATTTGAGTACAAAATTACAAAACATGTTCATGTACAATGTTTTGTAATTTTAAATATATATTTAGTTTTTTTAGTTCTTCCTGATAAATTAGTGAGCAAAACATAATTATAATGATTACCGTTTGTGTTCAGCATAATAAATAATTTAAAAAGTGTAATATGTTTCATTATTTTTGGTCTATCAAATTACCCGGCAGAGCCGGATACCCGGCACCATTACCCGGTACCCGGCCGGATCCTAAAAAAAGTGCCGGATCCGCCGGGTACCGGATCCAAACCGGGTACCCGCCCCATGTCTAGTATAAATTAAGATGTAATCCTATCTTTCAAGTTGGATCAAACTGCACACGGTGTGCAAATTTGATTAAAATCGGTTAAGTAGTTTAGGAGTCCATCGCGCACAAACAACGTGACACGTAATTTATATATACATATTAGAATTTGTTCAAATTTTTCAGCGAACCTAACAGACGAGACTGTTGTACCAACCGATGGGGGTCGATTCGATGTCAACGTGGTCGGTAGACTCAGAATCGCGGTCTATTGGAAGGAGAAACCTACTAATGTTCGAAGGTATATCACTACATAGTATAAAACAAAGTCGCTTTCTCTGTCCCTATATCCCTATGTATGCTTAAATCTTTAAAACTACGCAACGGGTTTTGATGCGGTTTTTTTAATAGATACAGTGATTCAAGAGGAAGGTTTATATGTATAATAATACATGCATAATATAGCCGTGCAAAGCTGGGGCGGGTCGCTAGTAATAATTATATTATTTGACGACTCAGTTGGCACAATGGTCGCCATATCGGACTGCCAAACATAGGGTTGCGGGTTCGATTCCCGCCTCAGACAAGTATTTATGCTTAGATATTTGTCTGTGGTCTGGTTGTTTCTATGTATTTTAGGTATAAATTTACAAATGAGAAGTATATTAGTATCCGTTGTCTAGCACCCATAACACAAGTCTAGTTACTTAGCTTGGGGCTAGATGGCGATGTGTGGAATGTCCCGCAATATTTATTATTATTTATTTTTGCATCCCGCGTTTTCGGAACTTCATATCTGTATTGGATGTTTTTTAATAATAATATTTCTATTCAGGATTATTAACTATATTAGTGTGAGGGCTACTTCTGTGCACCCAAACAAACAATTTTTGTTCTACGACTTTTGGAAATTTTCACACTTTTTATTGAAAAATTTGAGGTTATGTTTACATGATAATCAGCTGTTCCTTACACGGAGAGGTCATTAACCTTAATATTTTACTTATTTTTATAGTTTTATCTACTGTTCTGAATGAACTTTGTTCAAAAAAAATAAGCTGTTTTCTGAATACTACTTTAAAACCAAAAAAATGTGCGTAAATCAAAAACTCTTCTTGACTAAGAGAAGAAGGTAGAAAATGAAAGAAGTTTGATAACTATGTATATTTCAGATGTAGTTGGTTCTACAAAGGCACTACAGACGCTCGATATGTGCCCTACACTGAAACTGTTGCTGATAAACTTGAAGTTAGTACCTTTATTATACTCGTGCTATGACTTGTGACTCATGCTATTATTTATAATTTAAGCTATGACTCGTGACTCATGCTATTTTTATAACTCAAGCTATGACTAGTGGGTCAGACTATGATTCGCGGTTCATGCGTTTATTTATAATTCAAGCTATGACTCATGGCTCAGACCATGACTCGTGACTGATGCTATTATTTGTAACCCAAGTATTGACTCGTGGCTCAGGCCATGACTCGTGACTCATGCTATTATTTATAATTCAAGCTATGACTCGTGACTCATGCTATTTTTTATAACTCAAGCTATGACTCGTGGCTCAGATTATGACTCGTGATTTATGCTATTATTTATAATTCAAGCTATGGCTCCGACTATCATTTATAACTCATGTTATGACTCTTGACTCTTGACTCTTGCCTAATAGTATCATATTACTCAAGACTTATGCTATGATTTTGTTACTCAAACTATAAATAACGAGTCATGTTATAGCTCATAACTAATGCCATGCTTGTTACTTGTGTTATCATTCGTGACTCGTGCTTAATGCCATTATATTAGTCATGACTCAGGCTATGACTTATGATGTGACTCGAGCTGTTAATCATAAATTAATAGCACGGCTCATGACTCATGCCATTACTTTTTACTCAACTCATGTTTAATGTTATCATTTGTGACTCAGGCTGTGACTCGTGACTCATGCTACGACTGTTTCCAGGAGGAATACCGGCATGGCATCACCACAGGCGAATGGCACAGACGTCTGACGTTACCTAACAATGAGATCGTCATAATGCATGGACCTTCTGTCATGGTACACTTTCTACAGGGGACTACTGATGCTTTCAGCACGCCCGCTGTGAGTATACTTAGGATTTAAGTCATTTCGGTTAGGATTAAAGTAATTAAGGTTAGAATTTAAGTTATTTAGGTTAGGATTAAAGTCATTTCGGTTAGGATTAAAGCAATTTAGGTTAGGATTTAAGTCATTTAGGTTAGGATTAAAGTCATTTAGGTTAGGATTAAAGTCATTTAGGTTAGGATTAAAGTGGTTTAGATTACAGTTAAAGTGATCTTTGATATCCTGTATGGAATTACTGACATTTAAGACAGACGGTTAGGATTTCAATAAGGTAGGACTAAAGTGATATACTGCAAGGTTTACTGGCGCTTTCAGCACGCCCGCTGTGATTATATTTTGGATTTAAGTCATTTCGGTTAGGATTAAAGCCATTTAGGTTAGGGTTTAAGTGGAAAAATGATATAATGCACAGTTCCTCGAGTTTATTGGCGCTTTCAGCGCGCCCACTGTAAGTATACTTAGGATAAAAGGCATTTCGGTTAGGATTTTAGTAATTTAGGTTAGGTTTAAAGTCATTTAGGTAAGGATTTCAGTGGCTTAGAAAAAAAAAGTTAAAGTTATATAATGCACGGATCTTTGAGACTACTGACGCTTTCAGCACGCCCGCTGTAAGTATACTTAGAATCAAAGATATTTTGGTTAAGATTTAAGTTATTTTGGTTAGGATTAAAGTGGTTTAGATTAGGATTAAAGTGATATAATGCACGGATCTTTGCTATCCTACAGAAAGTTACTGACTTTTGGAACAACTGTAAGTATATTTAGGATGAAAGACATTTCGGTTAGGATCAAAGTGGTTTATGTTAGGATTAGAAGTAGTGTAGGTAAGAGATAACTAGTTTTTATTTATAATCTATTCTCCTTACCTTATTTAATACTATCCTATCTTGCTCAGTAAGCGAGTCTACCCTATACCTTCTTTTCTAACCTATCCCAATCTTACTTAATGTTATTTCATAACCTGACCTATCCTATCCTAGATAATCTACACAACGAATATCATCTTTTGTAACTTATACACTATTTTCCTTCTTTTCTATTTTTTACTTATACATTATTTTCTAACCTAACCCAAACTTATACAGGGTTATTGGTAATTATATTAGCAAGCTGTCGAGGGCTACTTCTGTGCACCTTAACAAACAACTTTTGTTCTACGACTTTTGGAAATTCGAAAAAATAAAGAAAACTTGTAAATTCGAAAAACAGCAGATTTTTTAAAACAAAGGTCATTCAGGCTAAGAACAGTAGATAAAACTTTAAAAATAAGTAAAATTTTAAGGTTAATGACCTTACTGTGTATGAAACAGCTGATTTTCAAGTAAACCTAACCTCAAAATTGTCACAAAAAACGTTCGAATTTCCAAAAGTCGTATAACAAAAGTTGTTTGTTAAGGTGCACAGAAGTAGCCCTCAACGGCTTGCTAGTATAATTACCAATAACCCTGTATATACAATGTGTTTCAACTAAGGGGTTTTAATACGAAAGGGGTTTGTTCTAAACGTCTAGGCGAACAACTTTTGTTCTACGACTTTTGAAAATTCGAATATTTCATTGGAAGTTTTTGCATGAAACAGCTGATTTTCAAGTAATAATCCCCTTAGAATTATCGAAAAAAAAGTTCTAATTCCCAAAAGTCGTAGAACAAAAGTTGTTAGCCTAGACGTCTAGAACAAACCCCTTTCGTATTAAAACCTCTTTGCTGAAACACATTGTATAGACAAATATAACCTAACCCAAACTTATATGTTATTTCATAATCTAACCTAACCTTTGTTTTCTAACCTAGCCTATCCTATCCCAGATAATCTTGCTCGGTAAGCGAGTGTACAGGAATCCGCCTAAGATTAAAGTTGCTAAGGATCAGCCACAGAATATAGATCATTTGGTGTTTTTCGTTCATGGCGTCGGCGAATATAAACCTGATATATATGATGTTAGTACTTATTGTGTTTTAATAGTTAGTATATGTTGCCCGCGACATCGTAGGTGTGGCTTCAGGGCTATATTTTAATCCAGTGTTTTTCAACCTGTGGGCCGCGAACCCCAGGTGGGTCACAAAGCCTTACTCGGGGGGTCGCGGCTAAAGGAAAAAAACACTACAATAAAATCTACTACGAAAACTTTTTGAGCACTTGTTGTATCTAAAATTATTTTTTTTGCAAGGATGTTGACCATAAACGAAGTTTTTCGAATCCTTTAATTTTATGCTTAGCTGTTATAATGTTTTCTCCTTTCCCTTTTCGGTCTATTTTACCATATTCAGGTGGCTAAAAATTTCAGCGGGAAATGCTAATTTTAAAGCCGAACAGGGTCCCCAAAGTAATTTTAAGAAAAGTTTTATTACGGCTCTAGGGGGTTTTAGTTTAGTAGTTTTAGTTTTACGGGGCTGTTTCCGCACTTAGCTTCATTATTTGGGCCATTGTGCCAAGAAAAGTTTTATTGTGGCTCTAGGGGGTAGCTAGATTTTTTTTAAATCTAAATCCGCTTGATTGCAAAACGAGGTTTAAGGATAGTCCGAGATGTGGATTTAAACCTTAGATTTAGACCATAATTACTTGCGAACTATAGTCTAAACACTATCCCTGTGGATTATTTAGGGAACTATAGTCTAAACACTATCCCCGTACATTATTTAGGGATAGTGTTTAGACTATAGTTCATGAGTAAATCTGAATCTATATCTAAGGTTTAAATCCACATCTCGGACTATCCTTAAACCTCGTTTTGGAATAAGGGGGTAAGGGTCTCATTTTCAAGAAGGTTGAAAAACACTGTTCTAATCTATAGGAGATAGCGAAAAATCCTGAAAGGAATTGCGTGCCCGATTTTGACAAAAACTATAACTGCATCATTAGATTTTTGAAAAAGTAATTACCCTAGCCAGGAATCGAACCTGTTGATTTGGCAAAAAAATTATCGTTTGTATGGAGAGAGCGCAGGTACCCTTTCACGTTAAGCAAATATTTACCTGATGCCCTGTTTTTAAGTAATTTTCCTACGTTAGTTTTTAATTAAGGTAGCAGGCTACCCTTATTAATGCAGGTATACATTATTTTATAATACCAGGCCACATCGAGACCAAGAGTGGTCCGTCGAGGGCACGAAGAGTCCGAAATAGAAGAGGCGTATCCTACCGGCATGGATCATTTGTTACTGCTATGCCATGGCGTCGGGTCAGCTTGCGATATGAGGTTCAGATCTGTCGAGGAAGTCGGTGAGTGTAATATATAGCTGCGCTCCGCGGTTTCACCCGCGTAAATCCTGATCCCGTCGGAATATCAGCATAATGTAAGCTATCGTATCTTTCAAGTTGTATCAAACTGCACGCGGTGTGCAAAGATTAAAATCGGTTAAGTAGTTTAGGAGTCCATCGCGCACAAACAACGTGACACGTAATCACTACATAGTATAAAACTTTCACTTTTCGCCGTCCCTATACAGGGTGAATTTTTTATGTGGGCCTTCAGGGCTATATCCTAAACTATAAGAGTTAGCGAAAAATGCTGAAAGGAGTTGCGTGCCCGATTTTGACAAAAACTAAAACTGCATTATTAGATTTTTTGAAAAGTCATTACCCTAGCCAGGAATCGAACCTGTTGATTTTGCAAAAAAATAATCATGCTATATTTTTATATCAATGGATAGCCTTGCTGATAGAGATCAATTCCTGGAAACAAACATAGTATGGCAAATCAAAGGAAATAGCTCCTTTTTGTAGTTTTCTTCAATTTTCATCTTTCCGTTTCTAGCAAAATAATAGCGGGAGGCATAGAAGAGTAGTAATATTTTTCTAACTTTTTGATAAATGTTCTAAACTCTCTACATCATTCAAAAATTGAAAAAAAAAAAACAGTTTTTGTTTTTTTTAGCAGCAGTTTGTTACGTGATGCCATACCTCCTTACTACATTTTTTCAGGGACAGTTGTATGAAAATTACAGAAGACTACAAAAATTTGCTATTTCCTTTCATTTGCCATACTATATTTGTTTCCAAAAATTGATCTCTATCAGCAAGACTATCCATTGGTATAAAAATATAGGATGATTATTTTTTTGCAAAATCAACAGGTTCCTGGCTAGGATAATGACTTTTTCAAAAATCTAATGATGCAGTTTTAGTTTTTGTCAAAATCGGGCACGCAACTCCTTTCAGCATTTTTCAATATCTCTTATAGTTTAGGATATAGCCCTGAAGGCCCACATAAAAAATTCACCCTGTATACCTATGTCCCTTTGTATGCTTAGATCTTTAAAACTACGCAACGGATTTTGATGCGGTTTTTTTTAATAGATAGAGTGATTAAAGATGTAGGTTTTTAGATATAATACATGCATAATATAGCCGTGCGAAGCCGGGGCGGGTTGCTAGGTTATATATATTAGAAGATTGTTTATATTATTTCAGTGGAAGACTTCCGAGCGACAAGCCTTCAACTGGTGCAGTCACATTACAAGAATTCATACGATAATGGTGTCGTGAATAGAGTTGAAGTAAGTTTATATACAAGTTACATTAGAAACTTTTTATAATATTATTTTTAGGGTAAAAACAGGGGTGCTGTTTTTACCCTAAAAATAAAAATTAACATCAGCAACAGTTTACAGTCTTAGTAATAACCATAATATTATTACTAAGACTTCGCTGTATGTCCGTCTGTCACCAAGCTGTATCTCATGAACCGTGATAGCTAGACAGTTGAAATTTTTACAGATGATGTATTTCTGTTGCCGCTATAATAACAAATACTAAAAATAGAAAAAAACATAAGTGGGGCTCCCATACAACATGGTACAGAACCCTTCGTGCGCGAGTCCGACTCGCACTTGGCCGGTTTTGGGTTTTTCTTCTAAATTAAGTTGTAACTTTGTAATGTTTTGTAACTTTTAAATTTACGACCCATTTGGCACAATGTCCACCATGCCGGACTGCCAAACACAGGGTTGCGGGTTCGTCTGTAGTCTGGTTGTTTCTATGTATTATAAGTATATATTTACAAATGAGAAGTATATAAGTAGTATATCCGTTGTCTATCACCCATAACACAAGTGTAGTTACTTAGCTTGGGGCTAGATGGCGAGGTGTGGAATGTACTGCAATATTTATTTATTAAATATAATTTCCAGGTGTTGCCAATATCGTGGCACTCCCAACTGCACTCAGGCGAAGCAGGCGTCGATTGTCGTTTATCTAGGATAACACTAGATAGCATACCGCGGCTTCGCGCGTTCACTAACCATACCGTGTTAGATGTGCTGTTCTATACGAGTCCTGTTTACCATCAGGTGAGTTGACAACCTAGCTGCGCTCCGCGGTTTCACCCGCGTAACTCCCGATACCGTGGGAATATCGAGATGAAAAAGTAGCCTATATTTTTCAATTCGATCTAGCAGTTCCTAAGTTCTCCGCGTTCAAACAAAAACAGAAGCCCTTAAAGTTGAAAACCCGTTTTTTCGACGACCCAGTTGGCACAATGGTTACCATGCCGGACTGCCAAACACAGGGTTGGGGGTTCGCTACCCGCCTCAGACATGTATTTATGCTTAGATATTTGTCTGTGGTCTGGTTGTTTATATGTATTATAAGTATATATTTACTAAAGTATAGAAAAACACTTTATTTGTACAACACACAAAACATTAAAAATAACAAAAATGACGAGAAAGCTTACTAACTACGAAATTGTACAAACAGGCGACCTTATAGTAGTATATCCATTGTCTAGCACCCATAACACAAGTGTAGTTACTTAGCTTGTGGCTAGATGGCGATGTGTGGAATGTCCTGCAATATTTATTTATTTTGTTCACAGACGATTATAGACACGGTCTGCTTCGAATTGAATCGTATATACAACCTGTTTCGAGCAAGGAACCCTAATTTCAAAGGAGGTGTATCTTTGGGAGGCCATTCTCTTGGCAGCGTCATATTATACGACCTATTGTGCCATCAGAAACCTAAGGTTAGTCAAGCTTGTAATATGGAGACTGTATTTTTAAACCTATAACTTTGTATGTACAGTAAGGGTCATAAGAAAATGATCAGCTTGCTACAATAATACTAGCAACAAGTAATGGAGTTACGACCTTCTTCTAATAGACGTTACACACACACATAAATACTTGTATTAAAAGTACTCAGTGTGATTATTATTAGTCAACATGTTAGCTATGTGTTTAGTTGTGTGAGTGGTATAAGCCGGCACCCGCTACACCAACCGATGTGGGTTCGATCCACAGGTTACGTTGTTATAATGTTCAAATAGTGCTGCACAGGATTGTAAACGTTACGGTGGGCAGAGACTTTTGACCGTGGACTGTACAAAATAAATGTAAATAGCAGAGGACGACGAGGTTGTGGGTTCGATTCCCGCTTCAAACAAATATTTGTGTACTGATATCTGTTCCTGGGGCCCTACCGCCTTACCGGTAAGTGCGTCGGTTTCAAGCCGATGTCGATATCCCAACCCGCGTCTCACAGTGGGCGGAATTTTGAGCTTGCCTTCATAAGAGTTTTAAAAAATTAAGTATTTTTTTTTCGTGTGTTTTAAGTATGCAGGTGTCGGGGACATTAAAACATTAAGAATCAAGTGGTTATGGTTACATATAATAATTATTTAAAAAAAAAAACAAAGTTATATTTTATGGTGTATTTTGAAAATAACATAACCAGAAGCACTTATTTTTCCATGTTTTGATGTCCCCAACGATCCTGTATACTTAAAACACACGAAAAAAACAACTAAATTTTTCATAACTCCTATTGAAAGACAGGGTTATTAGGGTTAGGTAATTTCGCCCCGTGTGGGGCGCGGGTCGGCTTGAAGCCGACGCACTTACCGCGGTAGGACTTTAGGGTCTGGGTGTATCGTAACACAAGTATAGTTACTTAGCTTGGGGCTAGATGGCGATGAGTGGAATGTCCTGCCATATTTATTTATTTATAATTCCAGGTACCATTGCAACCAAATTCGTCAGCTAACAAGACCTTTCTACCTGGCATAACAAGCAACCTGCCCGTTAACTATCCTATATTGGAGTTCCAGCCTGACGCGCTGTACGCCTTGGGGAGCCCCATTGGTAAGTGGCTTCGAACGTCATCATCATACCAGCTACAAAAGGGAAATAAGTTTTCCGGCACAATGAAGTTCATATTGCAAGTTGCTTTAGTTGGAATTTAGTAAAACTTGCGGCGCTGCACGATCGATCAGATTTAGCTACATCTTCAACTGTTTATTATTTGTTGTAGCAATATTCGAATGCATCCGCGGTGTGGAATGCCTCGGCCTTGACTTCTGTCTACCGACGTGCAAGAACTTCTTCAACATATTCCATCCTTACGATCCTATCGCTTACAGGTATGGTATTTTAAATTTAAACAATACTAAAGGAAAATGGGCCTGATTGTAAGAAGTTGAGATATAGCTACAAAAAATGCTTATTTTGTTCTATGTTAAAACTTAAAAAATCAATCTAATTCGCAATCTAGAAACTTAAAAGAATAAAAAAATCTAAACTCCCAACAGAAAAATTGGCATTATACACAAATCATTCGAAGCCGTAATTACTGTCACACTGATGACTAGCTCAATGTTGACAACTTAGTTCATTTTGCACATTTTTTGGGATTTTTGGCTCTTCCATTGTCGTGTGTCCTATTCAAAAACTTGTTTTATTTGATATTTTTTACCTATCCAACCTCGACTTCATAAATAGTAATTGAATACTTAGTGCACTTCGCTACCGTACAATCACTACATAGTATAAAACAAAGTCGCTTTTTCTGTCCCTATATCTCTATGTATGCTTAAATCTTTAAAACTACGCAACGGATTTTGATGCGGTTTTTTTTAATAGATAGAGTGATTCAAGAGGAATGTTTATATGTATAATATAGCCGTGCGAAGCCGGGGCGGGTCGCTAGTATTTTATAAATAATGTATAGTCACTTTATTTATTTTTACAATTTTTTCATAAAAACTTATTAAATCTTAAAATAATAGATAGCTTATCTTTTCTGATTGCCAAACCCTGCGAAATTTTCAGAGATAATTTGGTAATATATTAGTCATTAATTGACACCAGTTTCACCCTTCTACATTCAGGCCCCAGATCCTAAGAAACGATCCCCGTCTCCTTTTACCGGTATTTAAAAAAACCCTAAATCCTTTCTAAGCGGATGCCTACTATTGCGTACGTTATGACAGTTATCTGTATGTCAAATATCCCCAAAGGGCAAAAACGGGACCCAATTACTAAGACTCCACTGTCCGTCTGTCTGTCACCAGGCTGTATCTCATGAACCGTGATAGCTAGACAGTTGACATTTTCACTGATTATGTATTTCCGTTGCCGCTATAACAACAAATACTAAAAACAATATGGTACGGACCCTTCGAGTCCGACTCGCACTTGGCCGGTTTTTTAATAGTCTTGTTGTACGGTAAGTATAAGTTGGTTTAGCGATGCAGCTGCTGCTTTGGTCAGTTATTTGCGCGCTTCCTCCGCGCATTAATTTCCGATACGAATTATGTTAAGAGGAAAGGGTACCTGCGCTCTCTCCATACAAACGTAGTCGACTGTTTCCTCCCTGGATAATGACACTAGCACAATTTTGTTTGTTGCATAAAACCTATAACTGCCTATGTCTTGGTTTTTTTCATTTTCTAATTATCATAGAAATTAAGATATAAAAACATGGCAGTTATAAGTTTTGTGGCACAAAAATATTTGTGCTAGTGTCATTATCCAGGGAGGAAACAGTCGACTACGTTTGTATGGAGAGAGAGCCGGGTACCCTTTCCTCTTAAGATAAACTTTTAGATCTTAAGAACATTTTCCTTTATTCAGAATCGAGCCGCTGATCAATCCGCAGTTGCAAAATACTAAGCCGTTTTTGATACCACATCACAAGGGACGAAAGAGGATGCATTTGGGTGAGACTAGTTTAAAAACTACCATTGTTATTTTGATTATTGAGGGTGCGTTTCCACTGGCGCGGATATGGCCGTAGTGTAGAGGAGCGGACCGGAATTGGTCAATCACAGTACTTGCTGATGCGCCGTGTCAACACAAATTTGTATTAAAAAAATATTATTCATATATTTCGGATAATAAAAAAATCCATAAATTCTTAGTAATAAACAAATTAGATGTTAATTATAAATGTAAAAAGAAATAAAAATTATACAGGAAAAGTTTTTTTGTAGTGCACATTTTTTTTCTGCTGAATATATGTCGGCAGTGGAGTACATTTACGCAAAAAAAAAAAAAAAAAAAAACCAAAACTTAATGTGAAAAACTTCCTGCAATTTCTAAATTATTGGGTATCTCAGTATTGATACACACAGTGACACGTAGGTACCTACCTTCATTTAGAGCGCGCTATTAAACTCGCTGGCGCTAGTATTGTGTCCATGGACTTCGTCGTTTTGTTAGAAACACTTAAATGGTTATAGCTCTGAGAGTTTTTGAGTTAGCTCCAAAATAAAAAAAACAGTATTTTTTATTTTAATGTGCTTAAAACATACCGAAATTTGTGCACTACAAAAATACTTTTCCTGTATAGGTCAATTATATAAATCAAAATTATCCAACTGAAATTTAATCATAAAAAATAATTTAAATCAAAATTAAATGGAATTTTAAATGTTGTAATACTCAAAATAATGATAAATATCAAAATAATTGAATATACAGGGTTATTGGAAATTATAACAAGGGTTTGTTATTAATATTAGGGTAATTATTATTAGGGTTATACAGGGTTATTGGAAATAATTTGACACGGCGTTAAGGGCTTCTTCTGTGCACCTTAACGATCAACTTTTGTTCTACGACTTTTGGAAATTCATTATAAAAATATTCCATACAAAAATAAAAAATTAAATCCAACAGTTCAAATAATACTCAACTCTATGTCTACGTCACAGAATCAATCATAGTAGGTATGGTACAACCCGCCCCGTGCCGATCGCGCGCGCGCACTTGCCGCATAGACATAGAAAATTACCAGACAGTACGAAAAACACTTAAATATTTTTTTTGGGATATGTATTAAGTTTCGACAAAAGTCGTAGAACAAAAGTTGTTTGTTAAGGTGCACAGAAGAAGCCCTTAACGCCGTGTCAATTAATTTCCAATAACCCTGTATAAAAGAACAAAAGTTGTTTGTTAAGATGCACAGAAGTAGCCCTCAACGGCTTGCTAGTATAATTTCCAATAACCCTGTACACACATTAATATAAATAATAAAAAAGTTAAAATAAAAGCTAAAGTCGCCGAAGTACTGCCATACATCATTATTTTGGTTTTAACGTTGAAGCTGGCAGTTATTTAAAAAAATGAATCGAATAAGACATATGAATAAGTCTTTTGCAGAATGAGGTATTAATATGAGAACAAGCAAGTCCTACAAAGAATAAGCCATTCCGAGAACTAGGTCATTTGACGACCCAGTTGGCACAATGGTCACCATGCCGGACTGCTAAACACAAAGTCGCGGGTTCGATTCCCGCCTTAGACATGTATTTATGCTTAGATAGTTGTCTGTGGTCTGGTTGTTTCTATGTATTATAAGTATAAAAGAAAAGTATATAAGTAGTATATCCGTTAGCACCCATAACTCAAGTGTAGTTACTTAGCTTGGGGCTAGATGGCGATGTGTGGAATGTCCTGCAATATTTATTTATTTAGATTTTTTCAATATTACAGAATTAAAAGACACAATGGTACGCGTCGGTGCAGATTTGAAACAGAAATTACTCGAGTCTTTGAGAACGACGTGGAATAAATTTAAAGCTACACCACCGACAGACGGACAGTTGGAAAAGGTTTGTATATTCGACACTAGCAGCGCTTCACCGGTTTCACCCGCGTAACTCCCGATCCCGTGGGAATCACTACTTAGTTACTATCACTACATAGTATAAAACAAAGTCGCTTTCTCTATGTCTCTCTATGTCCCTATATCCCTATGTATGCTTAAATCTTTAAAACTACGCAACGGATTTTGATGCGGTTTTTTAATAGATAGAGTGATTCAAGAGAAAGGTTTATATGTAAAATACCCACGACCTTCAGAATGACAGTAGGCGTATCTACCTACAGGCCAACACTGCTTCGCGCTTCTATTATTTATTTTTAAAATTTTCAGGTTGTCGAAGAAGAATTGGAGAAGGAACAGCTTTGTGAAGAAACAAAAGAAGAAAATCAAGAAAATATTGATAAGGTTAGTTTAAGATTAGGTCTAATAGATCCTACGCCCGCCAGACCTTCGTGATTATATAAAAGCTGAGAATTACTCAGCACATGCCTCCAATACAGTTATAAGTTATAAGAGAGTAAGTCTGAAGTTGCTTGAGAAGCGGGTTGAAAGTGATACTTTTCAGCCCTAGGGAGAATCATTTCCAACTGGCAGCTGTTAAATTATAATGAAGTCGGTTAAAAAATTACTTTTATTTTCACATTTCAATTTAACCATGTTACATCATTCTCTGCAGCGTGATGAAAAATTAAATTAACATAATGTTTGGTGTTAATAAATACATTCTTTTTTTTTATAATTTAGTTTCAACTTTTTCTTTAAATAACAAGATTTAGGCAAAATTATGAAAATAAACTAGGTGACAAACTAGAAAATCAGGTGATAAGACACGGACAGACCGACCGACAAGAAAGTGATCTTATAAAGGTTCCTTTTTTTACCTTTCGATCTTCTGTTATTATAGACAAGTCCGGAGTTACTCGGTCGGCTGAACGCAGGTCGTAGAGTCGACTACGTGTTACAAGAAGCACCGTTGGAGATGATCAATGAATACTTGTTCGCTATGAGCAGTCATGTTGGATATTGGTAAGTTTTCTCGTACTTGTTTGGAAAGTGGCGTTTGGACGCCTTATTATTTTCAAAGATAAATAAATAAATTAATTATTTATTGCCATGCTCTTATAATCTAATGGTGGTTTGGTTTTGTTATGCGTAATACGGTGAAGACCATTTTATTCCTATATTCTTAAAAGCTACGTTTTCCACTTTTGTGACGTAATGTACTATTATTCTCAGACAACTAAAGACACAATGCTACCTTTGCTTAAAAGCCACGTTGTCTAGCCCTGTAACATAATGTTCTCAGAAATAATAGAACATGAGAATAATAGTATGTACTATTATACATATGTACTATTATTCCCAAGGAATCTAAAACACAATGACACATTAATGTACTTTAACTCTTAGGTAACCTAAAGACACAATGTCACCTCCTCTTAAAAGATACGTTTTCCACCCTTGTGACACAATGTACTATAATTCTCAGGGAATCTGAAGACACGATGCTTCTGATGCTTAGAGAAATATATTCATCGCTCGGAGTGCAGCCTGATTCGACGGTGCCACAGCAGAGTATGACTGTGCAAAGGACTAGGAAATTGGTAAGAAATTTTTTACAATTGTCTACCAAAATATAGAAAATTTGTAGGAAAAATAACAATTTTCTACTAAAATCTAGAAAAATGGTAGGATAAATTACCATTTTTAACCAAAATCTAGAAATTTTGTTACCATTTTCTACCAATATCTAGAAATTTTTTAGGATACATTAAGTAGGTACTATTTTATACCAAAATCTAAAAAACATGTAGGAAAATCTTACCATTTTCCAACATAGTATAGAAAATCTGTAGAAACAATTTACCGTTTTTTCTATAACAAAAAAGGATTTAGAAGTTGGAAGAGAAATATTTAGCATTTTCTACCAAAAAACTAGAAAATTAAAAATAAAAATCTACCTTTTTTTAGAAACATGTTTTTCTACGAATATTTGACATTATTTTTTGGTCAAGCGCGAGTTGTCCATCAAAATCGAATCCCATATAGACATCAGACGACCCCGCTGAAACTATTTTCAACCATTTTTTTTCTTACAGGATGAAGCTACGGTTGTGAACGAAAAAGGTATGAAAAATAAATTGTACTAAATATTATCTTTTTTAACCACTAAATGGCTTCGGACGACTTGTGTATATAGCCAGTGTCAACCCTGTCATGTAAATCCTTGCACCTTTTTAATTTTTCTATCTTTCCACCTTGTTTCGGTAAAGCCAGTGATCAATATTTAACGAAATCTTGTCTTGGAGTTTAGGATATACTATACTAGCGACCCGCTCCGGCTTCGCACGGCTATATTATGCATGTTTTATACATATAAACCTTCCTCTTGAATCACTCTATCTATTAAAAAAAACCGCATCAAAATCCGTTGCGTAGTTTTAAAGATCTAAGCATACAAAGGGACATAGGGACGGCGAAAAGTGACTTTATTTTATACTATGTAGTGATTGATATAATAGTCCTGGAGGCCCATTTAAATTTACTTTTTAGGGTTCCGTACCCAAAGGGTAAAAACGGGACCCGTTACTAAGACTCCACTGTCTGTCTGTCTGTCACCAGGCTGTATCTCATGAACCGTGATAGCTAGACAGTTGAAATTTTTACAGATGATGTATTTCTGTTGCCGCTCTAATAACAAATACTTACTAAAAACAGAAAAAAAAAATTGAGATTTTTTTGTAAGAATTTTAGATTATTTTCATACTTTTGTTTTTTTTTACAGAATATCCATCGACAAGTAGAGGTGGGGTGAATTAAAAAAAATATATAAATAAACCATAGAGTTAAAATAGTTATATTACTAGAGAGTACACCCCCAGAGACTCGTTCAGGGCCTTATGTAATCCTATTTATGATCATATTCGTTTTCAAATCGAAGATTTTGGACTATTCGACCTTAGCTTTATTAAAAACCAGCTTTGTTTTATGTACCAAAACTTTCCTCTTGAATCACTCTATCTGTTAAAAAAATGTATCAAAATCCGTTGTGTAGTTTCAAAAATCTAAGCATAATAGGGACAGACAGCGGGAAGCGACTTTGTTTTATACTATGTAGTATTTTAACTCTATGGTAGAAACATAAAAAAAGAAACACTTTATTTTAATAATTAGGTATTAAAAAAAAACAGAATTATATTTCTAAACTTACTGTTTGTATTCATTATTTTCCCGGGACTTAATAGCGTATTTTATTCCCTTATGGTCATGTTTCGTCTCTTTATGACCACGGCTATTGCAACATAGCCGAAACATCGAAGTGAGATAAAAACACGCTGTTAATACCCAGGAAAATAATACTGAATTTGTTATAATATTTTTGCCAGAAGGAAAAACAACAAAAATATGCATAAATAAATATGTATTTAAAAAAATAAATGGGCTACATAAATTTTAATTTTACAAAAATGTTTCAAAAATTCACCCTGGATGGATTCGAATTCACGACGCTTGGTGTTAGAATTAAACGTTCATCCAGGAAATGTTTATTTTTATATTTAATTTAGTAAATTATTTATTCAGATTGAAAACCATGATCTTATTTTTATACTGTATTTTGTTAAATTATTTTAGTGGCAACATTACCTGTTGACTCGTAACGATTAATCGCGTTTATTTTGTTGTTAAAATCTGACGTTTCAAAAGTTTTACAGCTCTCATGGTCACAGGCAGTCTGAACTACTGTCTAATATAAAAAACCGGACGATTGTCAGATTTAAAAAAAAAACCCGATTAATCCGGTAAAAAAATAAAAAAGCTACGGAAAAACTTTTGTCCTTTTTTGCATAATACTTTTTAAGATTTCACTTAGAGATATTTAAATTAGTTTAAAAGAGATTTACATTTAATTTGTTTTCAATCTTTGCCTTGAATACGTCAGAATTAGATGTTTTCTCTATTTAACCATACATTTTACCTCTTTGGGCAGAGTAAAATCTTGTTTTTTTTTTTCAATTTTCGGAGCTAAATTTATTAAAAAGTTACTTAGCTAATAAGCCTGTAATAATTTAAAAATAGTAAAATTATATTCCAATTAAATTATTTTTGGAAATTGTTAGTTTTTGTTTTCTTTTTTAGCTTTGTATATTCCCTAGAAGAGGAAGGCAAAGAGCTTTTAGCCTGTGCAGCCTAATGTGACCTGTTATATCTTCTTTTTTTCTTTATTATTTATATTTGTTTCTCTTGTTCCATATTGTTGTTTCGTTACTGACAGGGCATTCTTTAACGAAACCACGTGTTGGAGTTATGAAGCAACGAGAGACTAATTGCTTTAATTTTAGTTTAACTACAACCGCCAAAACATTCTATAGTTTTTGATTTTTTCAGTAGATGTTAAGTTTTTAGCACCGCACTGAAGTCTTGTAATGCCATTTATCACAATATGTCACCAGGAAGCAAAACTAGAGTAAAATATTTGAATTTGGAATAACAAAAAAGGAAAGATAACACCAAGGAGTTTTTATTTTCGAATTCGCTTATCAGCCAGTTCGTAAAGAAGATTTTCTATAAAGAGTTTCTAAGGTCTTTCACCTTTACGTCTATCAAAACTTCTGTCGCCACAAACATCACAGAAACAGCAATGTAGAAACTAATTTTAACAAAATCCGTCGTAAATCCATGGATCTAAATCAAATCGACCAAACAATTCAAGCTGAATATCCAATAATATTCGACAAACATAAATCTTGGTACAAAATAGATTTGGACGGTGATTTCATTACAAAACAACCAATTTCTACCAATCCAATTCCTACCAGAAGGAAATCAGTGAAGAAAATGAAGATTAAATCCGGGAAAAAGTTGAATGTTAAAACTCCGGAATTGATTGAGAAACCCAGCGTTTTGAAGCTGTCCCATGAGTTGTTACTATATTTGAGTGTAAATATGGGTTTAACTTTGCTGGTAACACTGATTTTGTACTGTTTTTATTCATTGTTTGCTCAAATTAAAGCGCCAAGAAGATTTTCAAGATATTAAGACCATTTTTAAATATAAGCAGTAGGTACAAGTATATTATTTCTTTTATTTTTAGAGTTCTGTACCTCAAAAGTAAAAAAGAACCCATATAAGATTACTCGTCTGTCTGTCCGCTTGTCACCACCGATTTTCTCAGGAACGGGTTGACCTAGCAAGTTAAAATTTATACCAGACTAGCTGCTGTTTTATGTACTAGCAGCGCTCCGCGGTTTCACCCGTGTAACTCCCGATCCCGTGGGAATATCGGGATAAAAAGTAGCCTATGTGGTAATCCAGGTCTTTAACTCATTTAGTCGCTGAGTACCTAAAACGCAGTATGCCAACTTCTTGTTTTGCCTAGACCTAACGAGTATCTACATATTAAGTTTCATCTAAATCGGTCTAGTAGTTTCGGAGCCTTGTACTGTTAAGCTGCCATCAGACGGACTGCATCGCAGCGACGTCGCGCGGTCGATATATTTTAACTGCATGCAGTTGTATGTTCGACTTCATACAGTCATGATATCAACTGCACGCAGTCGTGTGAAGTCAATATCAACTACATACAGTCGTGCCTTCGACTGTAGCCGCGCGAAGTCGAAGGCACGAACGACTGTATGCAGTGCAGTTAAAATATATCGACCGCGCGCAGTCGCTGCGATGCAGTCTGTCTGATGTCAGCCTTAAAGGGAACAGCGGAACTCAAAAATAATTGAAATTGATTCCTGTTCTTCCCATTGTAGCATGTGGCACGAGTGCAGGGTGGGTAACATGGAATTTATGTTTACAACGGGCTATAGGTGCCAACATAATGTTATGTTTACAACCTTCGTATTGTTCGTAAGAAGCACAAAAAGTGTTCCCTACATCTTTTAAGACATGTTGGAATTAAGAAACATTATTTGAATTGCAACCGACCACGAATTCAACACCATTTTATTGTAAAAAGTACCAGGGAATCAGAACTTAGTAGAGGGTATGAATCATACTTATTACTTTATCTCTCTCTTTCTTCAATGTTTCTCCTGACAAAGTATAAAAACTGAAAAGACAAGGATAGCAACATGTCAAAAGTCGCGGGAGTGAAAGAGCAGCAAGATATTTTTCGTTTCGTTTGCCTACCGATGGTTTGTGAATCAGGGGGCGGGATAGTTTTTTGTGGAATACCCTCTACTGAGTTCTGATAGCCTGGTACTTACAGACCAATTTCAATCAATTTAAACATCTCTGAGACGTAGCTTGTTGCAATGAACCACGAAAAGTGTCGATTTAAAAGGATGTTTGTACTAGGCTGTAAGAACTCTGTAGGAGGCAGGATATACCTACTGCTTCGTATAAGAGCAAGCCCGTACAGACCACCACTTTCCGTGTCTGTGTAAATTGTTTGATTATTGGTCCGTAAGTACTAGGATATCAGAACTCAGTAGAAGGTATCCCACAAAAAAACAATCCCTTAATGTGAAATCACGCTCAGAATATTTGTTATTTTTCCTGCTTCTTTAATTTACCTACCTTTATTGCCATCACATATTTTATCTATACCTACTTTGTTAGGAGACAAATTGAAGAAAGACTGAGATAAGGTTATAAGTGTGATTTATACCTTCTACTAAGTTCTGATTGCCTAGTACAAACTGAATCATACTACTTCAGAATCCGACTAATAACTCAGTCGACTTAGTTAGAAACAAACATCCCCCGCCTAAATCAAAATAATAACTCGTCATTAGTTTGGAGCTAACTAAGCCGCGGTTTTCATCACGATGTTTTCCTTCACCGTAAGAGCAATGTCAATTAGCGCACATATATTTTTGGTAAGAAACGTGCACTGTCGGGGTTCGAACCAACGACCTTCAAAATGAAAGTTGGAGGTATTTAACACTAGGCCAACACTGCTCCTACGAATATTCTGATTTCTAAAGAATAGGTACTTTTAATTTAGTAGGGTGTATAATATTTTTCTTTTAAGAGGGAAGGGTACCGGGGCTCTCTCCATACAAACTATTACAAACGTAGTCGACTGTTTTCTCCCTGGATAATGACACTAGAGCAAATATTTTTGATGCATAAAACTTATAACTGCCATGACCATGCCCCTATTTTTTGTCTTTTTGACGTGATAACGTTTTATAAATTGGTGAACACCTGCAATCTCAAAAAAGTGTGACGTCACGCGTCGTTACTGGAACGCCTCATGTTATTGACAAGGTAACTATAGCAACGTTTTATCGTTGCCATGGTTACCATCAATGTTTTCTTATGACGTTATCACGTAAAATTATCGTCCGGAACCAAACTTTACAGACAACCATTTTTTTATTTTATTTTTTTATCTTAATTTCTATGATAATTAGAAAATGGAAAAAAAAATAGGGGCATAGTCATGGCAGTTATAGGTTCTAAGGCACAAAATATTTGTGCTAGTGTCATTATCCAGGGAGAAAATAGTAGACTACGTTTGTATGGAGAGAGCGCCCGGTACCCTTTCCTTTTAAGAAACTGTTTAACATATTTTAACTTACTAGCTACTTTTAATAAAAATAAAACACAAACAATAGTAGGAAATACCTTTATTTCTACTTTTAGTAATTCTTACAAAATAAATGCTCATGAGACCGAAAACGCCAATTTTTTTCAACATTATACATTTTTTTATATTTAATTTTATTTTTAATACATTTAGTTTATTTTAATACATTTTGAGCGGTTTTTAAGTTTATTTAAGTATCAAAATAATATATTATACAGGGTGAATTTTCTAACGGGCCTTCATTGTCAATTTCTAAATTATAATAGTGAAAAATGCTGAAAACTACAAAAATGAGCTTTTTTCTTTGACTTGCCATACTATATTTATTTCCCAGAATTTATCTCTATCAGCAACACTATCGATTGATACAAATATAAACGTAATTAAAAAAAATACATGTATTCTAATAATCTATCTTAATCTATGCTCTAATATTATAAAAAGGAAAGATTTGATTGTTTGTTTGTTTGAATTAAATAGGCTCCGAAACTTTTGAACCAATTTTGATCGGTATGAGGATACATTGGGGCTATCCCGATATTCCCACGGGTTAGGGAGTTACGCGTGTAAATATCTAATAAAAAAAACAGCGCACTCCGGGAGTGCAGGCAGAAGTGAAAACTGTATATCTGTGTAAAATCTCATCTGTCGAAATCTCATCTGTCGCGAGAACGGCTGAAAATGCTCACTCGTGTATCAGTGATGGCGCTAGCGTGCGACGCGAACTGCGTACGGCAGCTCGCTGCGAACCTGCACCATCCACCGAGAGATGTCGCTGTTAACACTGTTGTACAGAAGTGAGTATCGTAGTACGGCCGTTTGCACAGAGATGGCGCTGTTTTCAATATTGCATAGTAGTAGAAGCACAATAACTGTTAAAATCTCATCTGTCAAAATCTCATCTGTCGCGAAAACGGCTGAAAATGCTCACCCACAAAAGTGCCCAACGCGCCATAAGAAGTTTTCACTTCAAAAATCTAATGATGCAATTTTAGTTTTTATCAAAAGCTAGTACGCAACTCATTTGAGCATTTTTCGCTATCTTTCAATAAAATTTTGGCTTTGATATCTAAATAAGATGATATAAACAGCGCCAGCAACTATCCATGCTATTATTCTGACAGAATATCAGTGTTCACTCGCTAGAGTGAAACTACACACTAAGTCATGGCCCTTTTGTACTGCTGCAACACACACATGTTGATTATACTTTGATTTGAGAGAAAATGTTGTAATAATTAGATTAAGTCCTGTTTGTATAGCAATATGTGTGTTTTGGAGAACAAATAAACGTTATATCTATCTATCTATTCGCTCCCTTATAGTTAACGAAGGTCCGTTTAAAAAAATCACCCTGTGTATAATTTTGCGTAAATATTTTTTTAAAGCTGTCTATTTTTAACCCCCGAATAACAAAAACACGTATGCCTATAGCTCTAAAACGAATTAACAGATTTTAATGCGTTTACATCAGAAAGCTAAATGTTCAGTGCTTGTTCGAAGCGTATAATCCCAGTCACCCCCACATCATTGCCACCCGGTGGCAATCGGGATTAAAAGTCCCCACGTCAAGGCGCGTATCGCCAACCCCCTCATCGCTGTTTGTCTTACTTAAGCCACGATGAAGGGCTAGGGGTCAGACTTTTGAATGTGGGTTTTCTACAACAACATTTTCTAGATCGTAGTTTCTTTTAATCACTTATTTCTCCAATTCATTTATTTTTCTTAAATTTAATTTTTTATAAAAACAAACTGATTACAAAATATATACATCACTATAAAACTTATAAAATAATTCTATCTAAGCTTGAAAACCTAACATAAATAAAATTTAATTTACATGTCTTAAAAATAATGTATAAATTTTGCATATAAAACAGTAAATCATTATAAAAACCTAAACCTAGAAGACCGTCGGCAGCGAGGCTGGGCCCAGGCTACCAATGGTTAGAGCCGCAGAGAGAGGAATCTTCTGACAATACGTGCCGTATCCAATCACTTATTATTATTAATCATAAAAACCTGGTGTTAATT
Source organism: Idaea aversata (assembly GCA_907269075.1). Taxonomy (NCBI): domain Eukaryota; kingdom Metazoa; phylum Arthropoda; class Insecta; order Lepidoptera; family Geometridae; genus Idaea; species Idaea aversata. The sequence goes on from OU026083.1 coordinate 3,574,174, forward strand.
CGTATCACAGACAATCCATGGGGGGGCGACTGGGACTTTACGGTTCGAAGGTGGTTAAGCCTTTAAAAGTTATTCTTAAGTGTCTTAATCGGGTGTTTTTTAACTTCTAACAAATAAATGAATATAATATGCATACTTAACAAATATTAGTTTTTTTGTTTCATTTATAAATACTAACTAATAATAGAAATGTGAAAATTTGTATGCCACTTCTTCATGGTGAAATGCTGGACCGGTTCGGATGAAAAGGGTGGGGTGTTATGTGTTTATCCAGGGCTAAATATACTAAGTTTTATCGTAATAAATCTAGTCGTTTTTGCATGAAGAAATACAAACAGACAATCTTTCACAATATTTGTGGTATATTGCAACATATTGCCGAGCAAATATTGGAAACATATAGCCCAATATTGCTGTTAGGTGATTTCGTGCCGGATGTCCGCCAAATTTAAAAAGTATAAGTTTAATAAGGGCCACCCAATTTTTCGTAAAAATAGGAAAAACTACTTAAAAATTCATTATATAAATATTTGCTTTATTGTCAATCTGAAAACCAATTTCATTTGTTTATTTTCATGTTATTTTGTCGCTAATATCAAGGTATAAAAAACCTAGTGCCCCTTATCATCCGCAGGTACCTTAAATTTTTTCGTAAATAGACCCAAGTTTAGAAATCAGAAAGGATTGTTTCAAAGCTTAATAAAGAATTTAGTTTTTGGAAAATTGTGTTCTTTATGCGCGGATTATGATCCTACAGTTTTTGCTGCGAGTGCACTCGGCCTTTGTTTGTAGTTGTAATCGTAAATACATATGTTCGTTAGTGTGTGTACCCGACGGAGCGGCCAGTAGCGAGCGACACATACAGATTGAAAGGCCGAGCACACTCGTGAATTGCAAGAACTGCAGAGTTGGGCAAAATTGAATCTAACTACTGATTACTAACTACGATTACTCGAAGTAGTTAGTAATGTGATTACAAATTACATAAAATAATCGTAAAAATGTAGTTAAAATTTTGATTACTAACTAATAATTGTAGTTGCAATCACGATTACATGATTACTTTTTTTTAGCCAAGTGCGAGTCGGACTAGCACACGAAGGGTTCCGTACCTGTCTGTCTGTCTGTCCTGCCTAGACTTGGGACTTGAGACGTAACTAATATTATAAATCCGACAGTTTGTTTATTTATTTGTTTATTCGTTCCCTTTACGGTCAAACAACTGGACCTATTTAGTTGAAAATCTCCATAGTGGTAGTTTAATGATTTGAGAAAGATATAGGATACTTTTGATCCCGAAATCTTAAGGGATCGGGACTTACGCGGGAGAAACTGCGGGGTACATCTAGTAATGTCATATTTCAATTTCTTACTCGGATTTTTTTTACGAAAAACTGAAATTTGGCGGGTCGTTAGTTCAACATCATCTTAGTATAACTTATAATAGTTATTATGATTAAGATATAAAAATTCGAAACTTAGGACTAAATTAAGCTGTGCTTAGAACAGACGTAGCTCAGTCGTAATTAAAGAGAACAGCTTCGATAAACGGTAATTTAGAGATCGTAGGTTCGAGTCTCACCGAAAAGATTTTTTCCTGAAAAAATCTGTCGGAATATTAGGAAATATAAAGACGAATTTAACGTCATAAATGTATTTTTTTAGGGTTCCGTAAACAAAGGTTAAAAACGGGACCCTTTTTCCAAGACTCCTCTGTCTGTCTGTCACCAGGCTGTATCTCATGAACCGTGATAGCTAGACAGTTGAAATTTTCACAGATGATGTATTTCCATTTGCACTTTAACAACAAATATTTTTTTATTAAGGTGAAAGGGTACCTGCGCTCTCTCCATACAAACGTAGTCGACTGTTTCCTCCCTGGATAATGACACTAGCACAAATATTTTTGTACCATAAAACCTATAACTGCCATGACTTTGCCCCTATGTTTTGGTTTTTTTCATTTTCTAATTATCATAAAAAAAAAAAAATAAAAAAAAAATTGGGGTATGGTGATATCAGTTAAGTATAAGTTTTATGCACCAAAAATATTTGCTCTAGTGCCATTATCCAGGGAGGAAACAGTCGACTACGTTTGTAATAGTTTGTATGGAGAAAGCCCCCGGTACCCTTTCCTCTTAAGTATTTTTTTATTAAGAAGCTCATATTTTCCTAATTATCTCAGCACTTTTGAGAGAAACAAAACATTCGTTACAATCAACAATATTAGTTGTAAGCGACGGGTATTTCTGACGCGTTGCGTTTGGCAACATAAGCAGACTTAAGTATACTCTATTATTCAATAATAAGCGATGCGCTAGCGTAGGAGACAGAGGAGTCCTGCATGTTCATACATTGCGAGGATTGTGCGTATTTCAGGAACTTCAGCGACATCCTAGGGGCGTTCGATTGGGATCTCAATTTCGATATTGCCTGGAAAAAATGGAAGAAACAATTAATATTTATTAAGAAACTAGATGTCGCGGCAAACGTTGTTTTGCCATATAAAAAACTGTGATAAATGAAGAACCGCTCGACCGATTTTGTGCAAACTTCACATAAACCATCTACTAGATAGTCCAAACAAAGCTTAAACATTTGGTTTGGATAGGTGAGCCCGTTCTTGAGTTGTAAAATTACAACGAAAAGTGGCATTGATTTTTATATAGATTAATACTTATTTCTAATGAATTGATGGAACACCTGCATTCACAAAAAAGTGTCACAATAATATTGTGTGACGTCATACGTCATGGTAACATGACCAAACGCGTCATGGTCATTTAGGGAACAGAGTATTTGAGCTATTTGGGCTTGTGTTATGGTGTGACGAGTGGTACCCATCTATCTCTGTAATGAAAATTAATCAAAATTCTCCTTCTTTCTTTCAGATACCCAGACATTAATATTTGTTTGAGGCGGGAATCGAACCCACAACTTTCCGCGTCATTAGAATATAAGTAATTATGGTGTTACCTGTAATAATACACCGATGGGATGCCGTCCGCATATAGTGTTGCTATATTTGTTGAGATATTCGGTGAACGCTCGGGGATCCATCGTTTCTATTATATCCATGCCCTGGCAACACATACATCATTTAGTTTATTATATTTACTTGGAAGAAGCGCGCTTAACTGCAGGAAGATGTTAAGCTTTCAAAACTACGTAACACGCATAAAGACAGAGTTATATCTCTTTATTCCTTTCGATGCTTATGTATACAATGTATTTCGGCGAAGGGGTATTGATACGAAAGGGGGTTGTTCTAGACGTCTAGGCGAACAACTTTTGTTCTACGATTTTTGGAAATTCGAACATTTCGTTCGAAGTTTTTGTATGAAACAGCTGATTTTCAAGTAAAAAATCCCTCATAATTATCGAAAAAAAAGTTCGAATTTTCAAAAATCGTAGAACAAAAGTTGTTCGCCTAGACGTCTAGAACAACCCCCTTTCGTATCAATACCCCTTCGCCGAAATACATTGTATATATATATATTGATCACTTTGAATCGTCTTAAAAACTAAGTTAGGATGTGTGCCTTCGGAACGCGCCCACCAATGAGAAGAAGGCACAAGAAACTCATGGGGTTTTTTTTATGTGATCACGCTCACAAAGGTCAATATTAAAAATAAAAATAAATATTTCAGGACATATTACACATCGCCATCCAGCCCCAAGCTAAGCAACTTAATGCTTGTGTTATGGGTGCCAGATAACGGATAAACTACTTATATACTTTTTTTTTTTTTTTGTAAATAAATACATATTATACATATAGGAAACACCCAGAACCAGAAACAAGAATTTATGGTCAGCATAAATACTTGTTCCCGGCGGGAATCGAACCCGCAACCTTCTGCGTCGCAGTCGGGTGCACAGAGGTCGTCAAACACAAATATTTAAAGGTATTATTTGAAATGCAGTAATTAAAGTCACATCCATGGATTCTTATCATTAAGGTACGAAGAGGTATCATAGTATAATCACTACATAGTATAAAACAAAGTCGCTTTCTCTGTCCCTATATCCCTTTGTATACTTAAATCTTTAAAACTACGCAACGGATTTTGATGCGGTTTTTTTTAATAGATAGAGTGATTCAAGAGGAAGGTTTATATGTATAATACATACATAATACAGCCGTGCGAAGCCGGGGCGGGTCGCTAGTATGACATAATGCCATCCAACCTGCCTACGTACAATGCTATCAGTACACCTCACCTGTTTATCAAGCCACTCGATGCTCTGGTGTATGTGTTTGGAGTTGTCCCGCCAGGTGTACCGGAATCTGGAGCCCCAGTGGCAGAAGTCGGAAGATATCACAAATAGGTTCTGAGGGTCAGCCAGATATGGGGCTAGGATTGCTCCGTATCTAAAAATATATATAAAAACAAAATATATTTTTTTTTTACAAATTATAGGTTAAGAGGAAAGGGTACCCGGTGGTCTCTCCATACAAACATAGTAGACTGTTTCCTCCCTGGATAATGACACTTGCACAAATATTTTTGTGCCATAAAACCTATAACTGCCATGACTATGCCCCTATGTTTTGGTTTTTTTCATTTTCTAATTATCATAGAAATTAAGATTACTTTAAAAAAAAAAATGGTCATGGCGGTTATAAGTTTTATGCACCAAAAATATTTGCTCTAGTGTCATTATCCAGGGAGAAAACAGTCGACTACGTTTGTAATAGTTTGTATGGAAAGAGCTCTCGGTACCCTATCCTCTTAAGATGAGACCTTGCTACGCAGGTTACTAAATAGTTACTACCGGCACCGGTCGCCTTCGTTGGTGAACATTGTTGATTGTTACGAATGTGGTTTGTTTTTCTCAAAAGTGCTGAGATGGAATTGTAGGTGAGATCTTTACCGAGGGGGTAATTTGAGACCGAAAATTCCTTGTCATTTCAAAGTTATACTAGTTCTAATTCTTAATTTTACGATAGCTTCTAAACTATAGGAAATTTTTGGCTCAAAGTCAGTTGTTGTGAAACAAAAACCGGCCAAGTGCGAGTCGCACACGAAGGGTTCCGTCCCATTATATTCTGTTTTTAGTATTTGTTGTTATAGCGGCAACAGAAATACATCATCTGTGAAAATTTCAACTCTCTGCTATCATGGTACGTGAGATACAGCCTGGTGACAGACAGACGGACAGTGGAGTCTTAGTAATGGGTCCCGTATTTACCCTTTGGGTAAAGGACCTTCTTCTAATAGACGTTACACAAAAACTTAAATACTTGAATTAAAAGTACTCAGTGTGATTCTTATTTTCAACATGTTAGCTATGTGTTTAGTTGTGTGAGTGGTATAAGGGGCCACCCGCTACACCAACCGACGTGGGTTCGATCCACAGGTTACGTTGTTATAATGTTTGACGACCCAATTGGCACAATGGTCACCATGCCGGACTGCCAAACATAGGGTTGCGGGTTCGATTCCCGCCACAGACAAGTATTTATGCTTAGATATTTGTCTGTGGTCTGGGTGTCTGTATGTATATTAAGTATATATTTACAAAAGAAAAGTATATAAGTAGTATATCCGTTGTCTAGCACCCATAACACAAGTCTAGCTTGGAGCTAGATGGCGATGTGTGGAATGTCCTGTAATATTTATTTATTTTATTGTAATGTTATGTTTATTTTTAGCTTTAGCTGATGATTCTCCTAAAAAATTAATAAATAAATAAAATGAAACTTACTTAGCTTCTTTATCCGGTGACAAAGACCCGACCAGTATTGGTATGATTGTGAAACCAGTACGGTATTCATCCATTACTTTAGCGATGTAAGGTAGATGCATCTCTATGGAGTGTTCATCTTCATCCGTCTGTGTGTCCATCCATTCGAATTGACGCGTCGATTCTAGCTCCGCGTATACTGGCAACACATAAATAACATGCTATTAAGGTGAAAGGGTACCTGCGCTCTCTCCATACAAACGTAGTCGACTGTTTCCTCCCTGGATAATGACAGTAGCACGAATATTTTTGTTGCATAAAAGCTATATGTTTTGATTTTTTTCATATTTTAATTATCATAAGAGTTAAAAAAACAAAATATTATATATAAAAAAAGGCATACGGGCAGTTATAGGCTTTATGCAACAAAAATATTAGCTCTTAAAGTTATATATATGGTAGATATCTTGTTTTACCTGTATATTTATCCCGAATTTTGGAAAGGAGCATTTTTTTCTTTTACATTTAGGGTGAATTTTTTATGTGGGCCTTCAGGGCTATATCCTAAACTATAAGAGATAGCAGAAAAAATGCACAAAACTACAAAAATTACCTATTTCATTCGATTTGTCGTACTATGTTTCCAGGAATTGATCATTATTAGCAACACTATCGATTAGTATAAAAATAAAGGATTTTTTTTGGAAATTTAACAGGTTCGATTCCTGGCTAGGCTAATACTGACTCCCAAAAATCGAATGATGTGGTTTTAGTTTTTGTCTAAATTGGTGCATAAATTCTCTAGTCTATTTGACTATCGTTCCCGTAACGTGAGCGGAACGTGAGCGTGACGTCACACTTTTTTGTGAGTGCAGTGGTGTTCATCGATTTATAAGACAACATAAATTCCAAGATTTCCAAGACAAACTCAGTTAGATTTCTTGGCATGTTTAACTTATAATAATTATTTGTTGAAGAAATTGTAAATGTACTTTTTAATAAATAAATAAATAATAAGATGTTATCACGGTGTTGGCCTAGTGGTAGATAACTCGACTTTCATTCTGAAGGTCGTGGGTTCAAATCCAGGCCGGGGCGTGCACCAATGTATTTTTCTTAAGAAAAATTTATGTGCACTAATTGACATTGCTCTTACGGTGAACGAAAACATCGTGATGAAACCCGCGGCTTAGTTGACTCCAGAAGTATTGACAAGTTCTCTCCTCTGGACATGGTCGACTAAGCTGAGAGGGCAGTAGGTGCTGGGCAAGCCTACTCCATCTTCATGCAAAAAGGACCCAATTAAAAAGGGTCTAATTGCGGAAACAGCCCGTATACAAGTACAAGTACAAGATGTTATCACGTCAAAATATGAGAAAGTACAGTCACAATTGACAGTTTAACTTACTTTGCTTATCAATAGTGAGATCATAGAGCGGAGTCTGATACTTGTCCATGGATGAGAGAGCGCAGCCTCCGAGCCGAACGTGGTGAGATGGACCCAGGATGAATATACGCTTCCTGTGAATTCAATAAAAAGGTTATAAGTTGCCTGGAATATATCACTTTGAGCGATAAGGCCGCACTTTGTAACATTTAGACTTAAGGTGGGTCCATGCTACACAGGTTACAAAATAGTTACTACCGGCACCGGTTGCCTTCGTCGGTGAAACGCATAACTTTTCTCTGTATTGTCAATCTTTTAGGTACCTAACTTTTTGTCTCTTTGTTTGCCGATTTATTGTAAAACTAACTTTTGCCCGCGACTTCATCCGCGTAGAAGTCGAAAATGGACCAAGGAATAATGTTGTCCCATACAAATTTTGCCCCCCTTTTTCACCCCTGAGTGGTAGAATTTCGGAAAATCCTTTCTTATCGGATGCCTACGTCATACAAAGAACACACCCTCCAAGTGTCAGGTCTCTACGATCAGCGGCTTAGGCTGTGCGTTGATCAGTCAGTCAGTCAGGACAAAGCATTTTATATGTAGGTATAGATGATAATATATTATTAATATATATTATTATGTAAAAAAATAGGTAATATTGTGAGTACTTACACGACAACGGGGCTGATTTGACGGTACGCGTACGCGGCGCAAGCACCGCAGTAGGAATATCCAGCATGACTGTTAAAAATAACTTAGTTAAAAACACTGATAGTAGTCTTTCAAACTCAAAATTCAATATTCATTTGTAGTCATACAATTTGCATGAAATCACATTGAAAAGTCTTAAAAATTAAGTTAGGATGTGTGCTTTCGGAACGCGTCCACCAATTGATGACCAAGTTGGCACAATGGTTACCATACCGGACTGCCAGACACAGGGTTGCGGGTTCGATTCCCGCCTCAGATAAGTATTTATATGTTTAAATATTTGTCTGTGGTCTGGTTGTTTCTATGTATTATAAGTATATATTTACAAAAAGAAAAGTATATAAGTAGTAAGTATATCAGTTGTCTAGCACCCATAACACAGGTGTAGTTACTTAGCTTGGAGCTAGATGGCGATATGTGGAATGTCCTGCAATATTTATGAGAAGAAGGCACAAGAAACTTATGGGTTTTTTTGTGATCATGCTTACAAAGGCCAAAATTACAAATATTTAAAGGTATTATTTGAAATAGAGCAATTAAAGTCACGTCCGTGGGTTCTTATCATTAAGGTACGACATAGTATCATAGTACGCCTTTCTGCACACTTTATACTTTATAAAAATGTTGAACCTGTTAATGGACATGTCATATATATCTTCAGGTATAATAGAGCACACCATGTGCTATTACTTGAAGAAGGAGCAATGCTAGCATGAAGCCCTCGTCGCAGTCCGTGATTCATCTACTCCAATGGCCATTGTGCCCTAATAGCCCCATTTGCTCTGCCTGCAATAGCCCACTCATATCCGGAGTCGGTTTAGTAAAAACACCAATATTTCTAGATGACTTACGGTGCGATGATGGCACGTGCTGGTCCGTGAGTCAGATCGGCTTTGGACAGCCACAGGTCCAGTTGGCGGGTTAGTTCACTGCCTGAAGAGACATAGAAATGGTTTATGTACCTACTTATTTGTTTAAGAATCAAGAATATTTATTGAAAAACTGTGTACATAAGATGACAAATTATAGTAGGTAGGTATCAACAGTTTGTCCATCCCGGACATACAATAATGAGTTACATTATTTATGTAACTTAACTTATCTATACTAATATTATCAAGCTGAAGAGTTTGTTTGTTTGAACGCGCTAATCTCAGGAACTACTGGTTTGAATAGAAATATCTTTTTGAGTTGGATAGTCCATTTATCGAGGAAGGCTATAAAGTTACTTTTTATTTTGATATTCCCACGGGATCGGGTGTTACGCGGGAGCGGAGCGCTGCAGTATATTGAGCAAAACAATATATTGAGCTGCCATATCAAGCTCAAGGTACATATAAAGCTTCCTCTTGAATCACTATATCTATTTAAAAAAACCGCATTAAAATCCGTTGCGTAGTTTTAAAGATCTAAGCATACATAGGGATAGACAGCGGGAAGCGACTTCGTTTTATACTTTGTAATGATTATATAGATGAAAGATTCGATTGTTTATTTGCATTGGCTATGAAACTACTGGACCGATTTTGATGAAACTTGGTAAGTATGAGGATACATTGATTCATTGAGAGTGTTATAGGCTACTTTTTATCCCGATATTCCCACGGGATGAGTGATCTAGTGGCACTTGACGCCACTGCCTACTCCAACTATCAAAACATGGTGAATTCTATGCAATGACCAGCATTGCATAGGTTAAAATATGTTTAATACACAATCCTGCAACAAGAGTAGAGGCCTGGAGGCTCACTGTAGACTTCTACAATTGTAGTAATTTTAGTATTATCATAAAAAAAATTTTTTCGTTTAAACAGACTTCAAAGCCCGGCTTATGTTGAAAATATTCTAATTATAACAATTTAAAAACTGTACAGTTAGCCTCCTCTGTTGTTGCTGACTGTACATTTTTATATAGAAAAACCAATTGGTGCACGGCCAGGAATTAGGATTTTAATCTATACATATAAAATGGTTTGTCCTGACTGACTGACGGATCAACGCACAGCCTAAACCGCTGATAGAGACCTGAAACTAGGAGGGTGTGTTCTTTGTATCATGTAGACATCCGATAAGAAAGGATTTTCCGAATTCTTAGGGAGTGAAAAAGGGGGTAACAATGTGATTCCACAAAAAAGCTAGTCCAAAATAAAACATGATTCTGCTAAACACATTTTTTTATTTAAAAATATTAATAATGAATAACAATCTAAATAAATAACTTTTTCAAACTCAAGACAACCTCTAGCTTGGGGCTAGATGGGGCTAGATGGCGCTATGTGCAAAGTCCTGCTCTTTATTAACTAAAAATATTAATCATCATCCTCCTGGTCCTCAACATCAAACATTCGAGCGATCTTACTCGAAGCATCCTGTAATAATTTCTCACTCAAATCAGGAAACTTCGACTCAAAATCACATTTCAAGCTTTCCAAATCCAAACGATCTTTCCCCAACCCATCCAACGTTTTAGCTGAGTTCTCGTACTCTAGAAACTGTTTCTCATCTAAATTCGACTGTTTTTTAATATCGGCAAGGCCTTCTATGGCTTCATTGACGGCATCTAGCAGTTGTTTGTGTCCCGTTTCTTTGTTGTAGCCAAAGTCTATGTTTTTTGTTGACAGAGTGTCGAGGCTTGCTTGTTCGAGGTTTGATAGATCTTGGAGGAGGCCTTGGGCGTTGTAGGAGTCTGTAGTTTCATAGAATTTGGTGCTGTGCTGTGTTTTTAAGTCTAGTAGCCTGGAATGAAGATTTAAAGGTTAAAATTATCACAGATTTAATTATTTTACCTGTACTTGTATATGGGCTGTTTCCCGCAATCAGACCTTTCTAGTTAGGTCCCTTTTGCGTGAGGTTCCACTTGTCAGGGGGAGAACCAGCCCAGCTCTTCCATAAATTTTGCCACTAGATAGATAGATAGATAAATTCTTTATTGTAAACACCAATTTCAAATAATATTAATAATAAAATACAAAGTTTAAGTCTAAGTGACTAGATGTGGCTTCTCAAACATTTTTGGAAGGCTTTTAACGTCACTAGAGTCCTGAGTCTAATATCTGTCAATACCATGCAGTCCAGCAGCACATGCGCGGTCGTTTCGGATTTGATTATTTGTTTGTAACCAATAGGCTCCAAAACTACTAAACCGAATTTCATGAAACTTGGTATGAGGATACATTGATTCATTGGGAGTGACATAGGTTACTTTTTATCCCAATATTTCCACGGGATCGGGAGGTACGTGAAAGCGCGGAGCACTGCTAGTACATTATAATTATTTATGTGTATGTTTGTTCACTTAATGCAAAAACTACTGGACCAATTGCGATGAAACTCGGTATGTAGATAGTTAGAGATCTGGATTAACATATAGGATACTTTTTATCTCGATATTTCTACGGGATCAGGACTTACGAGGGTAAAACCGCGGGTGCAGCATATACATTACAAAAACTATTCTCACCTCTCTTGCTCCACAACAAACTTAATATCCTTCAATTTACGACTAGTTTTATCTAAAACATCGACTGTCCTCTGAAATCGATCGGCTAAATGTGCCATTTGAATGTCCATTTGCGTTTCTTCGCGATCAATCGTTTCATTTACAATACATTCTTCTAACATCGAACGTAGGAAGTCTCCGTACGCCATTTCTTGATATTCTCTATCGAATTCCGGTAATGGAATTTCTTTTAGCATTGTTGTGTCCGCTTCTGATGGTATAATCGTCGAGTTTCTTAATTTAGATGGTTTTTCTTTGATCACTGGAGGAGGTAATTTTCTCGATGTAGAAGCGCCGCTGACTGTCGATGGCCGTTTAGGTTTTTGGACTGTTTTCGGCATTGGACAGTTAAAATTCTTTTTATCCGACATTTTTGGTAGATTCACAGAGATAGGAAGGTTAAAACTTGATAAAATTATCTAATTATTCGTTTGTTTACGCACGAATGTCGTTAAGAATTTCGAGTGACGTTTGTTTAAATTCAGCTGTCATGGCAACCAACAACATGGCGTTTCTTTTTTTATTTCATTCAAAAATTGATATCACAGGTCACAGTCACATAAAAAAAGGTTACGTCAAAAAGTTTCCTAGTGACTATGCAGCCAAAATAAAGTGAAAATATTTTTATTAGACTGGATAAAAATCGGAATTCACTTTGTAATTTATTTAAATCTAACCTTTGTTTGTATTGTTTTGATCACATTCATTATTTCCTTTTGTCATTTATGTAGGTCATTCTCATTTGTCATTTCCATAGGTCATATCGCACAAGCAGTGTAACCAGAAACCGTAAATCTCTTTGTATTCGAGACAATATTAAGAGTATGTGACAAAAATAACAAAAGGTTTTCTTTTTGAAGAGTACAGGAATACACAAAGGGTATTCATAGTTTTTTTGTTACCTACTAAAGGTCATTAACCTTTTGACTTAGGTACCTACCTATATATTCAATTGAGCAAGAGAAAGCTAAAAGTATCTCAAGTTACCTACCTACACAGCTGCGAAACAATCGATTCGTCTAAATTAACAACAATGAAATACACCTGTGAATATGCTAAAACACGATTATATTAGCTTACCATTCTCAGTGTACCAGCTGCCGGCATGGGTTGCTTCACGGCAAGACATTATAAAACGATTTTTTATTCAATTTCACTTGGAAATTACAGTTTTTTTGTAAAATTTTCCGATCTCGCACTCACGCATGACATTCAGCAACTGACGTAAAAAACCACAGAGTATGGAGCTGGTCATAGACAACTTTAGACAAGTGTCATAATTATAGAACTGGGATACGAAGGTAGTTACAGTTTTAATATCTGCCATTCACGGTGCGACATCATTTATTCAAACAACTTGTGGCGCAATGAAGAGACAAAAAACGTATATAAAAAAATACAAAATTATTCATTCTTTACCATCTGTCAAGACTGTCAAATTCAAAATCATTCGTTCAGTCAAAATTGCAGTTCGTAGTGGATAAATTGCATTTACATTTTTGCATTTTTAACAATTAAATAAGTGCTTTTTATTTCCATCTTAAGTTATTACTTCAAGCCCATGAATAACTTATTCGTTTCCAATATGTTAAAACTTGGTAAGATAATGATTTATTTAGAAATTTTAGAGAAAATATTAGGGTCGCTCATCACTCACTTTCATAAAATTGTTAAAATTACTGTTTTCTATCGATAAGGATAATTATCTTATTACTTCATTTAAATTTGTAATTTCCGATGTTGCTGTTCTAAGTTTTTTTAATCGATTAGTACTTGTACTTTTACTTAAATACGGGCTATTTACCGCATGTAAAACTATTTAGATGGGTCATTTTTGGGTGAAAATGGAGTAGTCTTGCCCAGTCCCTACACTCGATCAAGCTGAGAGGGTAGCTCTCAGCTTAGTCGACCATGTTCGCAATTTTCACGAAGCAATAGCAACTTAAGTACCTACCAAACTTCTTACTTACCTACTCCAAAACATTCCTAAAGTAATTGGTACTTGAAGTACTTACCCGCGTAACTCCCGATCCCGTTGGAATATCAGGATAAAAAGTAGCCTATCTTACTGTCAATGAATCAATGTATCCTCATACCAAGTTTCATCTAAATCGATCCAGTAGTTTTGAAGCCTATACAATTCAAACAAAAAATCAATTAGTGTAGATATTTGTTTCTTGTCTGGGTGTTAAGTATGTAATTTACATAAAGTTATAATTATAGGACATTCCACACATCGCCATCTAACCCCAAGCTAAGTAACTAGACTTGTGTTATATGTGCTAGACAACGGATATACTACTTATATACTGTTCTTTTGTAAATATATACTTATATTACATGTAAACAACCAGACCACAGACAAATATCTAAGCATAAATACATGTCTGAGGCGGGAATCGAACCCGCAACCCTGTGTTTGGCAGACCGGCATGGTGACCATTGTGCCAACTGGGTCATCGAGTTATATAAGTATTCTATCCATAATCCGGCCACCATAACACAAGCCTAGTTGCTTGGTTTGGGGCTAAATAGAGCTGTGTAATGTTTTGCAATACTTCTATACCTGCTAACAAATTTTATAAAGATGAATCTTTGTTTGTTTTTTTTTGTTTGTAACAAACAGGCTCCGAAACTACTGGACCGATTTAGATGAAACTTGGTATGAGGATACATTGATTCATTGACAGTAACATAGGATACTTTTTATTCCGATAATCCCACGGGATCGGGAGTTACGCGGGTGAAACCGCAAAGCACTGCTTGTATAAATAAGTATGGAATTTACAAAAGAAAAGCATATTTTAAGTATGTTATCTGTTCTCTGGCCACCATAACACAAGTCTAGTTGCTTAGCTTGGGGCTAGATGGCGCTGCCTGCAGTGTCCTACAATATTTATAATTATTGTTTTCAGGTCGTTTAAATTTACTATCACAAAATGGCTACTGCTCAGCTCAGACTAAACCTAAAACGGCAATTGTTATGTTAAATATGGGAGGTCCTCAAACGACAGACCAGGTGATTAAATATTTACTCTATTTAGTGCTGCCAACATGTTTTTGTCAGAGTGGTATCTACGTGTAAAAAGGGCTACCTTAATTAATACTTATCTATACATATAAAAATACTTTGTCCCGAATGTCTGATTGACTGACTGACGGATCAACGCACAGCCTAAACCGCTGATCGTAGAGATCTGAAACTTGGTGGGTGTGTTCTTTGTATGACGTAGGCATCCGATAAGAAAGGATTTTCCAAAATTCTACCCCTAAGGGGGTGAAAAAGATGGGCAAAGTTTTTATGGGTCAACGCCATTCCTTGTTCCATTTTCGACTGTAACTCGGACGAAGTCGCGGGCAAAAGCTAGTTAGTTATAAAGAAGTTATATTTCTAGAAGTTATACGTCCGTCCGTCTGTCCGTTCGTCTGATGTTTTTTTTCCGGGCAGCTTCAACCTGTTACTTTAGTGTTACAGTGATGCGCGCGCATCTTGCAATTTCACTCTCGCAGCTTCAACCTGTTTTACTTTTGGGTTACGCAGCTGCAACATGTGAATTCTGTGTTGCAGATGCACGCGCTTTTAAAAATTTCATTAAGTACATAAATACATAACTAAATATTTTGTCAAAAATAGAAAAAACGACCTAAATAAAAAAAGGATAAGTAAATATTTGTTTTATTGTCAATCTGAAAAACAATTAGGTTTTTAAAAAACCTATTTTAAACTATTTTTCCTTATTTTTCCAAAATATTAAAGTATTAATTAAGGTGGGAGGTGCCCTAATTACCCGCACGTACCTTCAAGTTTTATTTCATATGAACAGTCGGCTGCATAATTGCAGACCCACCGTAGAGCTCCAAAACGGCTGTTATAAGAATGTTTTCAACACAAGCAAGATTCCAGACACCTGCTTTAGTTGAAGTTTAAAGTCTTCTTAGTCATGAATTTATCAAACAACGAGGCTGTATAGGTTAAAAGTATTTTGCCTGCCCTTTTGGGAGTATAAATAACAATAAAATTAATGCCTAAAAAGATTGTAAAATTCTTAAAAGCATACCCAAAAAATATTTACTATTTTCTGTTTTTTGTACTTATTTGTTGTTATAGCGGCAACAGAAATACATCATCTGTGAAAATTTCAACTCTCTGCTATCACGGTTCATGAGATACAGCCTGGTGACAGACAGACAGACGAACGGACAGCGAAGTCTTAGTAATACTCTTAGGAACCCAATGATTAGAATAAAAACATTCCACAGTAATATTAGAACTGTGGGTTTGCAATTATGCTGCCGACTGTACCAAAACTTGTACTATGTTGCCCGTTATTCCACAGGTAGGCGACTACCTCCACCGTATAATGACAGACCGGGATATGATCCAGCTACCCGTACAATCGAGACTCGGACCTTGGATCGCTAAGCGTAGGACGGAAGATGTTAAACAAAAATACAATGAAATCGGCGGAGGTTCGCCTATTTTAAAATGGACTAATCTGCAGGGTAAGTTTAAATCTACATTTAGCTAAGATGTATCATCACTACATAGTATAAAATAAAGTCACTTTTCGCCGTCCCTATGTATGCTTAGATCTTTAAAACTACGCACCGGATTCTGATGCGGTTTTTTTAATAAAAAAAAAATATAAAAATATATATCACAGTGGATTCTCGGTAACTCGAACCTTGTTAAGTCAAAATCATCAGTAACTCGAAAAAAAAACTGCATTCCCTTCCGCTAAATTTTTGTGTCTGTTCAGACAATCGGTCTGAAGTAGGTAAACTCCAATCGTGCGTCGGAGCCTCAGAATAAGGAAAGTCGGAGCTGACACACACTTTTTTTTATCATCAAAACCTTTGCCATCGACAAAAAAACTAAAAGACAAACAAGAAAAAAAGTTATCAACTTACAAAAACGAACTTTTGGCCTCGAAAGAAAAAAGCTGATAAGATAAAAATAATCAAGCTTGAACCACATTTGAACTATGCTTTCTTAAAAAACTCGGTGTTCGATTCCCGCCTCAATCAAATACTGTCCTATAGAATGTGCTATAGATACAAATTTTGAAGTAAAACTTCTTTAGGCGCGACTAGGGAGTAACTCAGATATTTTACGTAGTTTCCCATGAAGCAAGAAAAAGTTTTCCGCGCCCTGATGGAGTAGTAATCAAAACATAATATGGGTGCCGGCTGAGATACAATTTTGTAGCTCACACACACATTCACACTTTTCCTTCAAATAGTCGTTCATGGCGTGTGACATGGACATCACCTCTGTCATAAAATATTACAAATAAAATATTACATTAACAAAATGGGCAGTGAAATTATGCAGAAACCATGCCGCAAGCAAAAGTACAAAGCTTTCTGGTATCACATTTTTCTGGTAAGTAATAAACCGCTTGGTTTTTACAATTTTCGTGGTCAAATTTTTGGTAGAAAATATTGTTGTTGATTTTTAGTGATGTGAAGTAGTCGATAAAAAATAATATAGAATCGAATCGTCAGCTTATTATTATTTTATTTCATTTATTTATCGCAGTTTTCTAAAAGATTCTAAGAACTGTAAGATTTTTGTGCTTCAGAGTCAGACAGACCATACTGATGGAAGTATTGGTGTTTTATTAATTTCAGCATTAGCTCTATATCTAAATAATATATTTTCCTACTTACAGGTTCATGAACAAAAAGTGCTTCCCTCAGATTACGAACTCAACTAAATATTATGTCAATATTAATGATGATTTACGAGAAAAAACAGCTGGTCAAAAGCTATTCTAAACGTAATGTAAATAGTTAAAATATAAATTAAAAATATTGTTTTAAAATTGGTGATGTATTTTTATTTGTATAATTAGTTCTCTACTAGCTGTGCCCCCGACTTCGTTCACGTGGACTGCAGGATATTTCATCATCAACACTATCGACATTTAGTCGTCCATTGCTGGATATAGGCTTCTCCAATACCCAAAAGACACGAATTCAAAAGACATTACACCATACAAATGACTGAAGGACAACGTGACTATCCGCAACCCAGTGAAATGTGGATATACACACCGACGGCTCAAAAACGGAAAAACTGGCCACTGGATCCGGGGTCTTCTCGGAGGACCTAAACATAAATCTAAGCGTAACTCTAGGCCCTCACAACTCAATCTTCCAAGCTTGGCTGCGCTGGATCGCGATGTCTCGGGCCATGACATCAGAATCCTGTCCTGTCCGATAGCGTGGCGGTGCTACATGCACTGAACAGTAAAACTATAAGTTCAGCCCTGATTTACGAATGTTACGAGACACTCAACAGACTAGGAGAACACAATAGTCTGACCTTACAATGGGTAAAGGGACACAGCGGCTCAAGGGGAAACGACGCTGCGGACGAGCTGGCAAAAAGAGGAGTGGAAGCGGTCAGTTACGGGCCTCAACCCTCCGTCCCGATCCCCTCAAACCAACTCAAAGCTTGGATCCGCAACCACGCTAAAATGCGACACCGTGACCTCTGGACCACGACGGAAAGCTGTAGGCAGGCCAAACTAGCACTCCCGACATAAACAACAGACTCACGAAACGCCTTCTAAACTTAAACCGCCCTCAAATGCGCTTGGTTACAATCGCCTTGACCGGTCCCAGCGCTTTCAACAAGCACTTCCATAACCTGGATATAACGGACAGCCCACTATGCAGAGCGTGCATAGAGGCTGAGGAAACGACCGCGCGTGTGCTGCTGGACTGCATGGTATTGACAGATATTAGACTCAGGACTATAGGTGACGTTAAAAGCCTTCCAAAAATGTTTGAGAAGCCACATCTAGTGGCAAAATTTATGGAAGAGCTGGGCTGGTTCTCCCCCTGACAAGTGGAACCTCACGCAAAAGGGACCTAACTAGAAAGGTCTGATTGCGGAAAACAGCCCGTATACAAGTACAAGTAGGCTTCTCCAATAGCACGCCACTGAACTTGGTCCCCCCTCTGCACCTCCAACAGCTACTAGTCACTTTGTGAAAGTCTTCACTCCAAGTATTTGGAGGACTTTCTACGCTACATTTGCTAAGGCATGATCTCCACTTAAAATTTGACATGAGCCATGCAATTTAGGTAAGTATATTTAATTCCGATAGGTGATAGATTTTATCCTCACCACGTCTGATCTTGAACTAAAATAAATACCCCTGAACAATAAAATATAAGTAAATAATCGATAAATATACGTTACGCTTCATACCACATCACATCACTATTTTCAAATTCAGCAACCATGAAGTTCCTTGTTTTTTACATGCCAATAAAGACAAATAAATGTCGTACTTTATTGATATTTTGTTTTTAATTGGTTATGTCATAACATGAATGTCTCTATCTTTATCTAACGTAACGTATATGAAAATATGTGATAGAGATAAAAGACAAACCCTGTCTCCCGCTTCCACCTACCCTCCCACCCCTCTGAGCGGCCGCATAGGTTTCGATACAAAATAGGCATGATTATTACTCCATCTGGGCGGGGAATTTTTTTTTCCTCCATGTAGTTTCCGGTTATATTGACATGTCTGATCTAACCTCAAAATGACAGCTGACTTAATAGGTTGCATACTTATATTATCTACTATTATCTAGGGGCATGGTCATGGCAGTTATAAGGTTTATGCACCAAAAATGTTTGCTCTAGTATCATTATCCAGGGAGGAAACAGTCGACTACGTTTGTATAGAGACAGCGTCCGGTACCCTTACCTCTTAAATAATAACTTCGCAATAAATACCTATATTGACTTCTTGTTCTCATTATTTTCCAGGTAAATTATTAACAGAATCATTGGACAAGATGCTACCGGAGTCAGCGCCTCACAAACATTACGTCGCTTTTAGATATGTACCGCCTTTCACGGAGGACACGTTCCAACAAATTGAGGAGTTAGTATTGCTTTTTTACGGTTCCGCATTCGAAGGGTGAAAACGGGACCTTCTTATAGACTTCACTGTCCGTCTGTCTGCAGGCTGTATCTCATGGAACGTTATAGCTAGACAGTTGAAATTTTCACAGATGATGTATTTCTAAAAAACGATGATATATTTGTAAAAAGGTTTTCATTACTCATACTCCGAAAGTAGGTCTAAAGATGCCTGAAGAGCGTGTAGAAAATAAAACTTTCAGCCCTAGGGAAAATCGCTTTCACTGACAGCTGTCATGTCAAATTATGGCTTCGCACGGCTTGTGCAATGTGCATGTAGCCAGTATGAGTATCATTACGCATTAGGAACTTCAAAAACCTAACCTCCTTGCTTAAAGTAACACCAAAGAATAACACTACATGTATACATGTCACTCTCGTTGTTAGAAAGAATTATATGTATTATTCGTAATGAAAAGCACAGTGTTTACCTCGGGTGAAAGACTCATTTAGTCCCTCGAACTATTAGCGCCCTCGCTACGCTCGGGCGCCAAACTCCGTCTCGGGACTCAATGAGTGACTTTCGCACCTAGGGTAACAATGTATTATTTTACCCTTTTGAGAAAATCGCAACGCGATTAGAAAATGTTGACTCGAATTAATCTTAAACTTTTCGTAAATTTTCAAAAGGTAATTTTTTCAATTTTTGTTTTTCCAGTGACGGCGTAGAACGTGCGGTTATATTCTCTCAGTATCCACAATACAGTTGTGCTACCACTGGGTCTAGTCTTAATGCCATCGCTGATTTTTATAAAAAAAGGTAAAGCTGGGTACTGACCGGCGTTACGGGGCGTAATGTAACGTGTTACACAGCGAGCATTCGTGCACTCAGTACGTCGTGTTACGGGGAAACCAGCGAGCAACGAGCCGCTCGTTGCTCGCTTTGAGTGCTCCACCCGGCTGTCGGTTTTTTTGGCGAATCCTTTGACTGTTCACAGAGTTTTGACGAGCATGTTACGCCAATTTTAGAACACAGCGTAACATGCTCTATGCGTAGCACGCTCGATGCGAATGTTACATTACACCTCGTAACGTAGGTCAGTACCCACCAGTAGACTTCATATACAGGGTGGATTTTTATCAGGCCTTCAGGGCTATTATCTATACATATAAAATGCTTTGTCCTGACTGACAGATCAACGCACAGCCTAAACCGCTGATCGTGGGGACCTGAAACTTGGAGGGTGTGTTCTTTGTATGACGTAGGCATCCGATAAGAAAGGATTTTCCGAAATTCTACCTTTTAGGGGGTGAAAAAGGGGGGCAAAGTTTGTATGGAACAACGTGGTTCCTTGCTCCATTTTCGACTTTTACGCGGACGAAGTCACGAACAAAAGCTAGTCCTAAAATATAAGAGATAGCATTCTAAAGTATAAGAGCTCAATATACAGGATGATTTTTTTAAACGGGCCTTCAGGGTTTATATCTTAAACTATAAGAGATTAGCGACCCGCCCCGGCTTCGCACGGCTATATTATGCATGTATTATACATATAAACCTTCCTCTTGAATCACTCTATCTATTTAAAAAAACCGCATCAAAATCCGTTGCGTAGTTTTAAAGATCTCAGCATACAAAGGGAAATAGGGACAGAAAAAGCTACTTTGTTTTATACTTTGTAGTGATAGTGATATAGCTAAAAATGCGGAAAGCAGAATTCATTAAATTATTATTGGATTATTTATTAATTTTTAATCTTATATCTATACTTCACTACATAGTATAAAACAAAGTCGGTTTCTCTGTCCCTATATCCCTTTGTATGCTTAAATCTTTAAAACTACGCAACGGATTTTGATGCGGTTTTTTTTTAATGGATAGAGTGATTCAAGAGGAAGGTTTATATGTATAATACATGCATAATATAGCCGTGCGAAGCCGGAGCGGGTCGCTAGTAATATAATGAAGAAGAAAGATTGTTTTCTTTGTAACGAACAGGCTCTGAAACTACTGAATTGATTTAGATGAAACTTAGTATGAGGATACATTGATTCATTGACAGTAACATAGGGTACTTTTTATCCCGATATTCCCACGGGATCGGGACTTACGCGGGTGTAACTACGGGGCATAGCTAGTTACTGATAAACGAACTAACTTTACACATTTTCAGCCCATTTAAGATGATAACAGTTTATATTTTCTTTTTTTTACAGAACTCCGCCAAAAAACATAAAATTCAGTTTAATAGAAAGATGGGCGTCTTCAAGGCTTTTAGCACAAGTTTTTGCACAGAGAATTTTGGATAAATTGTCGAGTTTTCCCGAGAAAATCCGGGACGATGTCCTAGTGCTATTCACAGCACATAGTTTACCTTTAAAAGTAAGTATACAGGGTGACTTTTTATATACAGGGTGATTTTTTTACTGGGGGCTATATCCTAAACTATAAGAGATAACGAAAAATGCTGAAAGGAGTTGCGTGCCTGATTTTGGCAAAAACTAGAACGGCATCTTTCGATTCTTAGAAAAGTCATTTTCTAGCCAGAAATAGAACCTGTTGATTTTGCAAAAAAAACTGGTTGCCTGTAAAGTCGGTATACGGGCGAAAGTTTTACGTGACAACGACTGTGCTCGAGTGGAAGGGACGCGTGCCTTTCACTTTTTATGTCTGTCTCTCTCGCTCTTAGGC
This sequence comes from Idaea aversata, assembly GCA_907269075.1. Lineage (NCBI taxonomy): Eukaryota > Metazoa > Arthropoda > Insecta > Lepidoptera > Geometridae > Idaea > Idaea aversata. The sequence continues at coordinate 3,596,046 of OU026083.1, forward strand.
GGGCTAACCATGCCCGCGTGCCTCTCACTCGCTCTCATTGTGAGCGCATAACGTGAGCGGAGCGTAACGCAGTTTCTTGAAGTGTCACCCGGCAAACCAATTTATAAGACGTTGTCACGTCAAAAATAATCATCCTTTATTTTTATACCAATCGATAGTGTTGCTGAAAGAGATTAATTCCTGAAAACAAACATATTATCGGAAATCAAAGAAAATAGCTTATTTTTCTAGTATCACCATCACTACATAGTATAAAACAAAGTCGCTTCCCGCCGTCTGTCCCTATGTATGCTAAGATCTTTAAAACTACGCAACGGATTTTGATGCGGTTTTATAGATAGAGTGATTCAAGAGGAAGATTTATATGTATTATACATGCATAATATAGCCGTACAAAGCCGGGACGGGTCGCTAGTAGTGTATAACGAATGAAAAAAGAAAGGTCTCTATGATCAGTAAAAAAATATTTTTTTGTTTATTTTTTTCTCCTTTAGGCGGTAACAAGAGGCGACACATACCCCCAAGAGGTAGCGGCCACAGTAGCTCAAACTGTTGTCGAATTAAACCGACCTAACCCTTATAGGTTGGTGTGGCAGAGCAAAGTTGGCCCCTTACCGTGGTTACAGCCTTACACTGACGAAGCTATACAGGTATACTACTAGTATTTTTTAATATATTTATTCATTAATTCACCTTTTATTTTGTGTTATCATCACTACATAGTATAAAACAAAGTCGTTTTCTCTGTCCCTATGTCCCTATAATAATAATTCATTTATTTCAGGTAACAGCCTTATAAATAAGTACAGACCCATATAAAATAGATATCTTACAGACTAACATATATATAGATAATATTTTATTAAATTTAAGTTAAGGTTAAGTTAAGTTTTATAGTGCTATGTCCCTATATCCCTATGTATGAAAACGTCGTACGATACACGTGTGGATTGATCATTCAATCTCGGCTTTTGCCACGCTCGCGTTCCGCTCGCGCGTCATAAACTGCCTCTATGGAGTGATCAGCTTTCCACACTTGTATCGCAATGTACTATTATTTCCTACAAACACAGAATACATAATAGTTATTATAAAACTACAAACTTTATCAGCCCATTTTTTCCCTTTAGAGATCTAATTTCTAAAAATCCTTTGTCAGTGCTCCCCTAAATCCTAAAGGGAACCCCATACCAAGTTTCAGAATCGTAGCTCTTGTAGTTTCAGAGATTCCGGTCTTTACTTGATTGTTAATTACTTTTTCTTTTCTTTTTCTTACAGGATTACATTAAAAAAGGAATAAAAAACATGATACTTGTACCTATTGCATTTGTTAATGAACACATTGAGACATTACATGAACTTGATATTGAATATTGCAAGGAATTAGCACATGAGGTGAGTAAAATGGAATTGGAGTGTTGGCTTACTTATGGAATTGGAGTGTAAGAATTTGTGGGTTATTGTGTGAAAGTTCAGTTATAGGGTTGGTGTGTAAGAACTTATTGGTTTGGGGTGTGACTTGTAAGTGTGGAAAGTACAGACATGATAGTTGTGCCTATTGCATTTATAAATGAACATATTGAGACTTTATATGAACTTGATATTGAATATTATAAGAAAGCACATGAGGTGAGTTAACTTATGGAATTGGAATGTAAGGTACTTATGGGTTTGGTGTGTAAGTACTTGGTTTGGGGTATTATATTATACAAGCAGCGCTCCGCGGTATCACCCGCGTAAGTCCCGATCCCGTGGGAATATCGAAATGAAAAGTAGTCTAAAGCCTTCCTCGATTAATGGACTATCCAACACAAAAATAATTTTTCACTTCGAACCAGTAGTTCCTGAGATTAGCGCGTTCAAAAAAACAAACTCTTCAGCTTTATAATATTAGTATAGATGAAAGTTCAGTTATAGGGTTGGTGTGTAAGAACTTATTGGTTTGGGGTGTGACTTGTAAGAATATCAAAAACCTAATTATAATTGATTAGTATGCTGGAAAAAAATATTAAAAATCTAAAAAAAACCTAGGCTAAATTGCCTTTTTGGATGGCAATACCGATCCTTTGGCGAAAATAGTAGCCAGTCACCTAAAACTTATTTAATTTGTAATTTAAGGCGGGTGTTGAACAAATAGAAAGGGCTGCTGCTCCAAATGACCATCCTACATTCATTGCTGCTTTGGCAGACGTTGTGGCTAAACATCTTGCGAAAGGACCTCGGGTGTCTAAACAATTTCTAACGAGGTAAATAATTTATTTTGTGCAATTTGACATAAATAAATAAATAAAATAAATAAATATTTCAGGACATATTACACATCGCCATCCAGCCCCAAGCTAAGCAACTTAATGCTTGTGTTATGGGTGCCAGATAACGGATAAACTACTTATATACTTTTTATTTGTAAATATATAGGTACATATTATACATATAGGAAACATCCAGAACCAGAAACAAGAATTTATGGTCAGCATAAATACTTGTTCCCGGCGGGAATCGAACCCATGACTCAAGACATTGGATCATTATGTCACAATGTTGTTCTCTTCTGTGTGTTATTCACTCATTCATTAATTTACTCACTCATTCATACCCCTACTCATTCCTTCAATTACAAATTCATTAATTCACTAATTCACTCATTCCTTCAATTACAAATTCATTCATTCACTAATTTACTCATTCGTTTAATCATAAATTCATTCATTTACTGTCTGTGTAATTTGACATTGGAACATTTTGACACTGGAACAATGTTGTTTTTACTTTTGGAACGAAGTTTCTTATTGCGGGTTGGCGAGTGTACCTAGCCGAGAAAAAATGTTACGCGTTATGAAAACATGAAACGGAAAACCGTAAGAGAAACTAATCTCCCACATAATATAAAAAAATAAAAAAAAACATTTTATTTATTTATTTATTACTTAAATATTAACAAAAACATCTTATAACTAAAAAAGTACTAGTAAACCATGAGGTTTGTGAAACCAAGACACATAAGAAAGGGGTAATAAATATAAAAAATGTATTAAAGGGACTTCGTTTCAAACGCGTGTCCCGCGACACGCAAATTATTTTGTGTGTCTTTATTTCTTCTAAAACTATTTAATTATTTCTTTCTTTTGAATAGGTAATCTAAAAAAATAAAAAAATATTTCAGGACATATTACACACATCGCCACCCAGCCCTAAGCTAAGCAACTTAATGCTTGTGTTATGGGTGCTAACGGATAAACTACTTATATACTTTTTATGTATATATGTGTATATTATACTCTTTATGATTCCGTATCCAAAGGGTACCTATTAATAGTCCCTATTATTAACACTCCACTGTCTGTCTGTCACCAGGGGCCTTATTCTGCTATTTGGCCAACCATTGTCATTATATCGAGACTCTATAGATATTATATCGAGATTGTGACTTTATTTGGTATTCTGCTAAAGTTTTAATAACATCGCAATATAATCACTATGGAGTCTCAATGGTATGGTAATATTTACCTTGCAGGTGTTGCCTAGCAACATGGTATATGTTGCTAAGCAATATACCGTTTCGACAACTATCGAGATTCCATTATGCCACGATTGTAGAGCAGAACACAAAAGTGAGACAGTGGTGTGTCAGTGGTGTGTCAGTGGTGTCTCGATAGAATAGTCAACGTTAGGAGAATACGAATTTGACATGTAATGTCATATTTTTGACATTAAATTTCTATTACGATTATATCGACACACTATTGAAATACAATTGTGTTAGCAGACTTAGGCCCCAGGCTGTATCTCATGAACCGTGATAGCTAGACAGTTGAAATTTTCACAGATGATGTATTTCTGTTGCCGCTATAACAACAAATACTAAAAACAGAATATAATGGTACGAAACCCGAGCCCGACTCCCACTTGGCCGGTTTTTACTAAAGATATTTTTTTTTTCAGATGCCCGCATTGTATAAGCGCAAGATGTCATTCTTCGAAATTATTTTTTAAAACATTATGTGCCGAAACAGACGCTTTAGTAGAATGAAATAAGATTTATTAATTTTTCCAAAAGTGTTGAACGCAATTGTAGATTTAAAAAATAGCCAATTTTTTTCGAAGAATCATCTGAAATATTTAATTTGTTTAAAGTAAAATATTTAATGTATTTTTGCTCGCGGAAGGGGTAGTGACATAAGAAGACTGGCATAGTAGTTGCCATTATCTTTTTTATTTTATTGCGCGGCCACCTTTCAAACAAAAAAAATGTTTATACGCCCTATGTCAGAAACTTATAATGCCATTTTCGCATGATGTCATATCGGCGAACTTCATCGCAAAACGTCAAATTTGAAAATCTTCATAAACGCAAAATGACTTTCTGCGTTTCTGACTTTTCTCGCATATCTGGCTTCCTGCATTCCGCGATTTCTGACAATATATCTGTCTGATATTTTGCATATCATTACATAGTATAAAACAAAGTCACTCTCCGCTGTCTGTCCCTATGTATGCTTAGATCTTTAAAACTACGCAACGGATTTTGGTGCAGTTTTTTAAACAGATAGTGATTGAAGAGGAAGGTTTATATGTATAATAAATGCATAATATAGCCGTGCGAAGCCAGGTCGCTAGTCTGACATAAGGCGTACAAACAAACAAATGGCTGCCTCCTTACTATGCCAGAATATTACAATCCCTTGAAATTTTTTATATAATATATAACTATTTTTTATTTGTTGAAATTCTAAGATTTTTTATATTTCTTGCGCGCATGTATCCATTTAATATCTACTAGTCTATACATATAAAATGCTTTGTCCTGACTGACTGACTGACTGACGGATCAAAGCACAGCCTAAACCGCTGTACGTAGAGACCTGAAACTTGAAGGATGTGTTCTTTGTATGACGTAGGCAACCGATAAGAAAGGATTTTCCGAAATTCTACCCCTAAGGGGATGAAAAAGGGGGCGTAAAGTTTGTATGGGACAACGCGATTCCTTGGTCCAATCTACTACGCGGGCAAAGCTAGCGTATATATATAAAACTAGCAGCGCTCCGCGATTTCACCCGCGTAACTCCCGATCCCGTGGGAATATCAAAATAAAAAATAGCCTATAGCCTTCCTCGATAAATGGACTATCCAACACAAAAATAATTTTTCAATTCGAACCAGTAGTTCCTGAGATTAGAGCGTTTAAACAAACAAACTCTTCAGCTTTATAATATAAGTATAGATAATAGAAAGATCTAGCTATTTGTCATGTTACGTAGGCACCCGAAAATTAATGTTTTTTTTTTGGAAAATTCAACAGACGAAGCCGCGGGTTAAAGCTAGTTTGAAATAAAAGACTTATTTATTTTTTTGGGTATTTTGCTATGGGATCTTTATGTTTATTAAAGTTATTAGAAAAGAAAACTGTTGTATTTTTCCAATAAACCCTAACTATACCTATTGGTCTAACTAACCCATTATCTATACATATAAAATGCTTTGTCCTGACTGACTGACTGACGGATCAACGCACAGCCTAAACCGCTGATCGTAGAGACCTGAAAGGAAGGTGTGTTCTTTGTATGACGTAGGTATCCGATAAGGATTTTCCGAAATTCTACTCCTATGGGGGTGAAAAAGGGGGGCAAAGTTTCCTTGGTCCAATCCTATTAAAATCATTTTCGAATTCTACGCGGACGAAGTCGCGGACAAAAGCTAGTGCTATATAAAAATACAGACAGACAGACAAGAAAGTGATCTTGATTTTGAGATTTCCCTTTTTTTACCTATTGAGGTACGGTAGGGGACAAAATTGCTTGACCATCGCCACTAAGTTTAAGTATTAATAATATCTCTGTTGAATGAGGTCAAAAGTCCAGAACTACTTTAATGTAGACACACTAAAGTTTGTTGATTTTTAGTTGTTAACTTAAGAGGAAAGGGTACCGGGGGCTCTTTCCATACAAACTATTACAAACGTAGTCGACTGTTTTCTCCCTGGATAATGACACTAGAGCAAATATTTTGGTGCATAAAACTTATAACTGCCATGACCACGCCCCAAATTTTTTGAATTTTTTAAATCTTATATTTCTGTGATAATATAATTAGAAAATGAAAAACCAAAACATAGGGGCATAGTCATGGCAGTTATAGGTTTTATGGCATAAAAATATTTGTGTTAGTGTCATTATCCTCTTCGTCGTTCGGCTATTGATGAGAGCAGACGTGCGCATAATCGCTCCGATAATTGTTTAAAAAGCTACACGGGAAAGTGTTCCTTATTTGTTGTAACATTGGTGTTATTGTTGTGTGAACCTAATTTTCTGTGATCATAATTCGTCTCACTCAGTGCAACAGTGCGTCCTTGTCCTGCACCGCATCTCGCGTCCGTGAGCTGTCACTTTCGTGTTTACCTACCTACATAAACAAATACACCTAACCATGTCTGCGTCTTCGGCTCCGACATCGCCTAATAAAAACAAAAATAAATTGCTTCTAAAGAAACGTAAACAAACTGATGATGACATAGAAAACATATTAGCAAACTTCAGTGATGACATTATGAAGATGTTGACGAGCTGGAAGGAAGATCTCGACATGAAAATAAATAACATTCATCAGGATATAAACACCGTCATTAAGGATGACCTCAATAAAATTAGAACAGAGATCCTTCGTATTGACAGCGATATGACAGAAGTTAAAACTTCACTGGAGTTTCATGGTAATGAGCAGCAGTCCCTGGTCCAGAGCGTGAACGCAGCTAAAGAACACCTGAAGACTCAAAGCGAGGAATCCTCTCTCCTTCGATCTGAGATCACCAGCCTTCAAAGGGACCTTAATTCCCTTCAACAGCGAGATCGTTTGAAAAACCTCGAGATAGCTGGGATTCCCGAAAGATCTAATGAAAATCTTCAAAACACCATCATCAACATAGCTATGCAGGCCGGCGTGGTGCTCCAGGTCCACGACATCGAGTACGTCACCAGAATTCAGCCTCGCGCAAAAGTATCTGGACGTCCAAAAATGATCATCGTAAAACTTCAATCTCGAATACTCCGCGACTCGATTATTTCTGGGATTCGAAAGAAGAAGGGTATCACAACCAAGGATCTTCAAATGGCCGGTGAAACTAAGCCCATATATGTTAACGAACACTTGACAGTGCCCAACAAAATTTTGTTCAAGAATACCCGAGAACAAGCAAAGATTGCTAAGTACCAATATGTATGGGTTCGTGATGGAAAAATTTTCACCAGGAAGGATGAATCGTCGCCGGCTATAATTGTCCGTGAATTGTCCGATTTAAATAAAATTAAGTGACTACATAAAACAAGCATTAGGTTTTGTCTTTTTCCAACACTTCTTGTAAACTATTTCTCCACGCATTATCACTATATTTGCAGGTACCCACGGTTATATTATTATTTTATACACACACTCCAGAGATTATTATTCTTTATATTATCTTTAATATATTATTGCCTTACCATCTATCTCTTAAACTGCCTCACTATACACCTCTATAATAATGCTATTTACATAGGTAGGTTTAAGGTAAGTATAAGTAGGTATATGGTTGAAATGTCTCGTGCACTACGACTGCCGCACAATCTATACTGTACGAACTTAACATACATAAGATGGTTTACTCTTTTAAATTGCAACAGCAAATTATTTATTTTTAATGCAAATATCACAGTCGGTGGTGAGGTGGGTACATGTAGGTATATAATAGATATGTCTCTTGCAGGTTTACCGCAGAATCACTATCAGTCGATATATACAGTTACGTATATAATAAACAAATTTCATCTAAATCGGGTCGGTGGTTTTGGAGCCTTTTCGGTGCATACTAACAAACAAACAAGCAATTGGATCTTTTTTCTTTATAATATTGGTATAGATATAAGAAGGTACTTATTAAAAGTGGCTTCCGTTAGATTCGTTTTGAGTTGGCTGTTGAAAATAATTTGTTTATGTTGTGACTTTGTCATTTTCCAACCACGGGTAGTTGTTGTTTATATTTGTTGTTACCATAATCACTATAACTATTTGATTACTGCTTATTCTGAATCCATTTTATTATGGCTAATAAACACTTAGGAATATATTACCAGAATGTACGTGGGCTTAATACTAAGACTCTGAATTTATACAATAACATATTATTACATGATTATGACCTTATTTTTATTACTGAGACCTGGTTACAGGATGATGTATCGTGCGCGGAATTATGCGATAGTAGGTATGATGTATTTCGTTGCGATCGGAATCTCCGTCTTACTAACAAAAAGGGCGGGGGTGGTGTCATGCTTTGCGTTCGCCGCGAGCTCGGCGCTGCGATAACGAACCACTGGATATGTGACGAGCTAACAACAGAATCTATCTGTATAACTATAGCGTCGGAAAAAGTTAACTCGGTTGGTGACTTGCATATTATTTTACTATATACACCGCCCGACCAAGGCGATCTTGCGCAACGTATCGGCAAAATACAAGAATCCTTGGCTCGCTTTATCGAAATGTTCCCACTAGATAATATTTTAATTGTAGGTGATTTTAATCTAAGGTGTGTGCAATGGAATGGTTATAACTTCCTCATAAAACACAACGTCAACGTTGAGATTCAAAATGCGGCAACAAATATTATCAATGAATTAGATTTTATGGGACTAAAACAATACAACAATATTGTAAATTCATGCGGTAACACACTCGATCTCTGTTTTAGTAACTTGCCTCTTAATATACTATTGTCGAATCATAGTCTGAGTAAAATTGATGTTTTTCATCCCCCGTTCAATATAGAAATTTTAAATCTTGACATAAAACCATTTGAGCACACGTTAGTGGCTCGATATAATTTCCATAACTGTGACTATAAACAGCTTAATGATTATTTCTACAATACGAACTGGTCGGAATTGCTGCAAGTAGGTACAGTCGACGACGCCGTTAACCTTTTCTATGAAGTGGTTTATAAAGGTTTCACGAATTTTGTTCCCGTAAGACAATGTAGAAATAACCGTCATCATTTTCCTAGTTGGTACAGTTCGTCATTAGTTAAAGTCACTATAGAAAAAATGAAAATGCATGATAAATGGAAGCGCTTTGGTAATCCTAGGGACTACGATGAATTCTCACTTTTACGTAAAAGACAAAAAAAATTTCAAGAGGAGTGTTTTTTAAAATTTACTTGCAACATAGAGTTATACATAAAGAAGTCACCTAAAGTATTTTGGAAGTATGTCAAAAGTAAGAGAGGTGGGTCGCACTATCCCAACTATTTTAACCTAGGAGATGAATACTACACGAATGGTAGTAGCATTTGTTCTGCATTCAATAGATTTTTCGAAAGCGTATTTGTCCAGCCAACAGATAATCGGGATAGGCAAACTATGACAATCGAGTATAACAGCAACGAAACACTTTCTAGCTTAAACATCCCTGTTGAAACAGTACTAAAACTTTTACGTTCTTTAGATAAATCGAAGGGTTCTGGTTGTGACGGTGTACCACCTGTGTTTCTCGTCAAGTGTGCAGATAGTTTAGCCCTTCCTGTAAGCATTTTGTTTCAACGGTCTCTTAAAGAATGTACATTTCCTCAAGAATGGAAAAAAGCCCTTATTATTCCGATTCATAAAAAGGGTTCACGGTCTTCTATTGATAATTATCGCCCGATTTCAATTTTAAACACTATTGCTAAAGTATTTGAGCAATCAGTGTATCAGGAAATCTACAAAGTGGTGTCTAAGGGCATCCCTAACAGCCAGCACGGTTTTATGAAGAGACGATCCACTACATCAAACCTGACATGTTTTACTGAATACTTGCGATCTCATATGCAAGGCGGGGGTCAGGTTGACGTGGTCTACACCGACTTTCAAAAAGCGTTTGATCGGGTGGACCACGACATCCTCCTCTACAAACTCGCAGCGTTAGGAATTCATGGAGACTTGCTCCGTTGGATTAAGTCATATCTCAGCAATCGATCCCAGGCTGTAGTGTTGGGTGGTCATCGCTCTGATTTCATTATGGTACCGTCGGGGGTACCACAAGGATCCCATTTTGGTCCTTTATTCTGGAATGCTTATATTTTTGACATATATCTAGCCATTGAATATTCAGAGCATTTACTCTACGCTGACGACAAAAAAATATTCACTTTAGTTAGGTCGATCGATGATTGTGAGCGTTTGCAAAATGACTTAAATAAATTATATTCTTACTATGTTAGAAATAATATCACTTTAAGTATAAACAAGTGTCAATGCATTAGTTTTACTCGTAAACGTAAACCGATCACATATAACTATCACTTCAACAGAGTTGTAATTGAGAGGGTTAAGGTTATAAGAGACTTGGGGATTATGATGGATTCTAAACTTCTGTTTGATGAACATATAACTAATATATTTAAAAGAGCGTATAGAAACTTAGGATTTGTATTGCGGACTTGTAAGCCTTTTAAAGAGGTATCCAGCCTTAAAGTCGTTTATGTTTCATACGTGAGGAGTATTTTGGAATACGCTTGTCCTGTATGGTCACCCAATTATAAATGTTACAAGATTCAAGTAGAAAAAATTCAGGAAAGATTTATCAAGCATTTAAACTATGTGACTAAAAAACCCAATACTGACGAGTACCCAGATAACTGTCGAGCTAACAATCTACAAACACTCGAGGAACGGCGAGAGTTAATCGATATGTGCCTTCTGTGGGACGTAGTGCGCGGTGGGCTGGACTGCCCCGAGCTGGTGGCAAAGATTTCATACCGCGCGCCCGACACACGCACCAGGCACACTACCTTACTCAACCCTCCTCTTCATAGAACAAAATATGGACGTAACTCTGTTCTAACGCGACTTGCCTACTTATACAACAATAAATTCTCTGATATAGATATATTTAACTATTCTAAAAATTTATTTAAACATAAGGTCAGAACATCACTAACCAATAACTCGATAGATGCGGCAGTCGGTACGAGTCGTGGGTGGGAGGGGGTTTGATGCGTGGTTTTGTTTATTCATTGTTGATGCCTATCTATCTTTGTTGTTAGGCACCTATTGTATAATATCAACAACTCAAGTAGGTTAATGCTCGGGTTTACTGTCATTTGAATGGACTCGAGAACGCCGACGACTGGACCGATTGCGATGAAACTCAGTATGTAGTCGATAGCTGGAAACCTGGATCAGCACATAGGCTACTTACTATCCCGATATTTCCATGGAACCGGGAGTTTTGTTATTACTATTGTTTATTCATTTATAGTTATAGATTATTACTTCTCCTTATTTTATTTAACTTTCTATTAATACCTTAAATTATTATTATGTATGTATGTATGTATATTACACCTATCTATTAAATATAACAATCACTTACCTGGATCATTTTTCTTAATTCATTATATCATCTTCTCTTCTCTGGACTGTGTGTACCTACCTAATTAATTAATTAATTACTAATTGATACATTAATCTTTAAAATATTCTATATTATATACACCTACATACCTAACAAAAGGCGTTGAGAAATTGGGATATATGTCTGAGCCAAGTTGTAGGTTTTAACTTTAACTTTATATTAGTTACTTTGTTTTTTCTTTTATTTAATTATTATTATTTAATAACCTATTGCGTAAACTTTCTGTAAAGCAAGTATGTACAGAATTTATAATCTGTCCCTCATCTTTATTACTAAAAAAATATGTCAATTTGTGGATAGCTGTTATTGGCTTATAGTTATGTAAAATAGCCATAGTATAATTTGTGTTTTATAAGCTGTTGTTATCCCAAATAAAATAAAATAAAATAAAAAATAAAATTATCCAGGGAGGAAACAGTCGACTACGTTTGTATGGAGAGAGCGCTGTTACCCTTTCACCTTAAGATATCTTTCGTCAAAGTAATTTTTCACACTTTAATTTTTTGATGGTGGTCAAGAACTTTTGTCCCATGACCGTACGGAACCCTAAAGAAAAAATATACACGCCTAGTTTATGATTAATTACACGAAAATACAAGCCTAAGGCCTTCGAGTGACGCGTGTGAAGGTAGGAAGACGATAGTGGAACAACGGACCCGTCCTCCTTCTGTGGCTGCACCGGGATACGTATCGGAGACACTGACAAGTCCTATTCTTTGACACTGGCTATATGCTTAAATCGTTCGAAGCCTACACTAGGATTCATTGGTAAGCTGAAGTGGCAACGAGGCATGTGACCCATTTTTTACATCACTTCATCTCTATCACTTCACTACATAGTATAAAACAAAGTCGCTTTCTCTGTCCCTATGTTCCTTTGTATGCTTAAATCTTTAAAACTACGCAACGGATTTTGATGCGGTTTTTTTTAAATAGATAGAGTGATTCAAGAGGAAGGTTTATATGTATAATACATGCATAATATGGCCGTGCGAAGCCGGGGCGGGTCGCTAGTAATAAATAAATAAACATTACGTGTGGAATACAGGCCATTCCACACATCGCCATCTAGCCCCAAGCTAAGTAACTAGACTTGTGTTATGGGTGCTAGACAACGGATATACTACTTATAAATGAATAGGTACTTATGCAACAAAATTATTTGCTCTAGTGTCATTGTCCAGGGAGGAAACAGGCGACTACGTTTGTATGGAGAGAGCGTCGGTACCCTTTCACCTTAAACCAAAGCTTTAGTTAAATCCGACAGAATAAACTTTCCCAAGTAACGTAAGATCAACAAACGTTAGAGAGATTTAAATTACAATTAATAGAGATGTCATAAAAGGACGTTTTTCATACGAAAACTTTGTCGTTGTTTTAACCACTCTTTGTCCGGTCTTCTTCTGGTAAAATATACAATTATCTTCATCTATACATATAAAATGCTTTGTCCTGAATAACTGACTGACGGATCAAGCAATCGTGAAACTTGGAGGGTGTGGTGTTTGTATGACGTAGACATCCGATAAGAAAGGATTTTCCGAAATTCTACCATTTGTATAGGGGGTGAAAAAGGGAGGCAAAATTTGTATGGGACAACTTAATTCCTTGGTCCATTTTCGACTTCTACGCGGATGAAGTCGCGGGCAAAAGCTAGTCTATAATATAAATTGCTGAATGTGTTGCTAAGCGCAAATCTTGAGAACAGCTGAACCGATTTCGCTAATTCCTTTTTTGTTGTGTTATTGTCACGAGACGGTTCTTATGCAAGAAATAATGAAGAAAATTGCGGAGAAAATTATTACGCGGGTGAAACCCCGGGGCGCAGCTAGTTATAAATAGGTACAATCTACGGTCAAAAGTCTCTGCCCACCGTAACGTTTACAATCCTGTGCAGTAATATTTGAACATTATAACAACGTAACCCGTGGATCGAACCCACGTCGGTTGGACTTAGTCCCATCGGCCCCGCTGGCTCTGCCCCGTCAGCGGGGCAGATGGGAAAAAGTGTTGCATCGGCCCCGCTGAACGCAGACGCGGACGCTAGCGGGGCCGATGAAACAAATTAAGTTTCATTTGCCCCGGTATAGGACTTACTTCCATCGGGCCCGCTAGCAGATGGGAAAAAGAGATTCATCGGCCCCGCTAGTGTCGGCGTCGGCGTTCAGCGGGGACGATGGCACAAATTAAGTTTTTGCCTCATCCCGGTATTGCATGTAACGGCGAGGATGGGTAGGTACAGATCAAGTTACAAATAGAGGCAATCAATACTTTGGTTGCCGAAAAAGGAATGTCTGTAATTAAAATGGTTTGTATGTTAATCAGTTTTTATTCAGTGCTCAAAATACATAATATTTTAAAAATAAAAAAATACACATAACTTCTCAACTGGCCTACAAACCCCCGAGCGGTTCTTCGCCGAAACGCTAAACTGGCTGAAACTGGCCAAGTCGAAAAAAAAATGGCCGCTTGAAGGGGGCACACCCGTTTATTTCATATAAAAGCATATAAATTAATTTTGGTTTGACTAATTCATAACATTGATACCTTTCTGCATTCTAGCGGGTGGCGGCTTATACCACTCACACAACTAAACACATAGCTAATATGTTGACAAATAATAATCACACTTTGTACCTACTTTTAATTCAAGTAGGTACCTATTTATGTTTGTGTGTAACGTCTATTAGAAGAAGGTCGTAACTCTTTACTTATGACCCATACTGTACCTACAGTCTAAATAGGATTTTTTGTTTTGTTTTTATGTTTATAACGTACCTATACACTCTGAAACTACTGGACCGATTTAGATGAAACTTGGTATGAGGATACATTGATTCATTGACAGTAACATAGGCTACTTTTTATCCCGATATTTCCACGGGAGCGGGAGTTACGCGGGTGGAACTGCGGAGCGCTGCTAAGGTAAATATTATATTGAAAGTCTTTGCTCTAATATAATCCAATAGAGTAAACTTTCCTAAGTAACAGAATCAACAAAAGTTTAACGGATGAACCGGAAATTAACACACACGTAGGTAACCGGAAATGAGATGTTTCAGAAGACAAAATAACTAGGCGACCCATTTTTTTCAATTATTTACCTATGTGAGTTTAAAATACTTTCGTGTTATCGGCCAAAGAAAACATTGATATTAAATAATTAATATTCCAGGCCATTTAACACATCGCCATCTAACCCCAAGCTAAGTAATTAGACTTGTGTTATGGGTGCTAGACAACGGATATACTACTTACATACTTACCTACTTTTCTTTCGTAAATATTATATACCTACTTACAATACATAGAAACAACCAGACCACAGACAAATATCTAAGCATAAATAAATGCGGGAATCGAACCCGCAACCCTGTGTTTGGCAGTCCGGCATGGTAACCATAGCAACCATGGTAACGAAGAATAACTATTAACTATTCAATAAAAAACATTAATTCATTACCATTACCTACTACAAAACTACGACGAGGGGTGGTATCAAAAATTAATTTTTTATCACAGTTGCTCATAAAGTGGATCTTATTAAACCGCTTTTAGGCTCATAATGCAACGTATTATACACGCGTGCAATAAAAAAAAATCCAACTAGTGCTAAAATAATACGTCATCCCGATATGTCAAACTGCTAATGACATATTGTAGATGAAACATTCTTAAGGACATCGTTCAAATCGTACCCAAAACTTAAGGTGCCGGCCAAAAAAATAAATGTTTCTATCTTGTAGAGAATAACATTTTAAACAATGTTTACTAAGGCAACAAAGAGCTACGATGAACCATCGTTGAGTTATTTTACATTGAAAACCCAAAAAAATGGATTTTGTAGAGATCCGTTTGACCACTTTTAAGATATTACTACAGAAAAAATATAAAAATAAGTAGTAAATGGATAAGCTTTGTCTGTTTTTATTATATTTATATAAATTGGTATATCCATTAACCCTTTCAGAAGTTTTAGTGGGATCTTAAAAATGGTTTTCAATGTAAAATAACTCAACGATTTTTGATCGTAGCTCTTTGTTGCCTTAGTAAACATTGTTTAAAATGTTATTCTCTACAAGATAGAAACAATTTTTATTACTGGCCGGCATTTTTTTTTGGTGGGTATTTTTTGTTAGAAACATGAATGATCTCCTTTATCTGGGTTATACTGTTTTGATGTATAGAAAAAGGTACCATCCAAAGAGTTTTTAAGCCTTGCTGGCTTAAAACTCTTTGTTGGTACCTTTTTTCTTCTTTTCAAAAGGTTGTCTCTAAAGTCTGATAACGAACGATAATATTACGTGATGACGTCTTTGGAAATAATTAAAAATTGAGTTTTGTTTTTATTTTGTTTTTTCTTTAGGTACATAAATGTATTTTTTCCTTACCATTATAGGTATTCTGTTTTTAACCGCCGACGCAAAAACAAATGAAAAAAACCCTAAAAAAATATTGTATGTCAGACGCTGAATAGGTTAAAAGTCTTTTGCCTAGCCTTTAGGAAGTGTAATTAACAAAAAAATTTACCATTTTTTGTATATAACCTAAAATTCTTAAAAACTTTTTATTATTAAAATTTTAACAAGTCTTTTTTTTTATTCGCAACTGTGATAAAAAACGTCGTACGATACACGTGTGAATTGATCATTCCATCTCGGCTTTTGCCACGCTCGCGTTCCGCTCGCGCGTCATAAACCGCCTCTATGGAATGATCAACTTTCCACACTTGTATCGCAATGTACTATTATCACTACATAGTATAAAACAAAGTCGCTTTCTCTGTCCCTATTCCCTTTGTATGCTTAAATCTTAAAAACTACGCAACGGATTTTGATACGGTTTTTTTTTAATAGATAGAGTGATTCAAGAGGAAGGTTTATATGTATAATACATGCATAATATAGCCGTGCGAAGCCGGGACGGGTCGCTAGTTTATTTTTAATATACTAGCTGCCCTATGCGGTTTCACCCGCGTAACTCCCGATCCCGTGGGAATATCGGGATGTAAGCTATCCTATCTCTCAAGTTGGATCGAACTGCACATGGTGTGCGAATTTTATTATAATCGGTTAAGTGGTTTAGGAGTCCATTGAGGACAAATATTGTGACACGAGATTTATATATATTAAGATAGCTGCCCTACGCGGTTTCACCCGCGTAACTCCTGATCCCGTGGGAATATCGGGATGTAAGCTATCCTATCTCTCAAGTTGGATCGAACTGCACATGGTGTGCGAATTTTATTATAATCGGTTAAGTGGTTTAGGAGTCCATTGAGGACAAACATTGTGACACGAGATTTATATATATTAAGATACGAACGATTTGTCCTTGAAACAGCCAATAACGGGTTATGTCCTTTAAACCTTGTATCAAAACTTAAGACATTATTTCCTACTTTAGTCGCATTTTAAAAGATGATTTTCAAGATTGTAGTGCTAAAGATACTATTCGTTCACTTTCATTCATTCTTTTTTGTATTGGAAAGAGAGAGATAGCGATAGTGTGTTTCAATGTGTTAGAAAGAGACAACGACATGGAAGCAAATGACGCAATCAGCTGATTTCGCTTGCAGATAACTTCGTACTATAATCAATAGTGATGGAACGATGTAGAGAGTGCTTTCTGGAGTTCTTTAATTAAAATTAATTAATAGTTAATAATAATTTGAGATATCTCAATACAAATTATTATCTAAAAATTCATAAAGCCTAAGAAAAAATGGTTGTCTGTAAAGTCTGTTTCCGGACGATAATTTTACGTGATAACGTCATAAGAAAACATTGATGGTAACCATGGCAACGATAAAACGTTGCTATAGTTACCTTGTCAATAACATGAGGCGTTCCAGTAACGACGCGTGACGTCACACTTTTTTGAGATTGCAGGTGTTCACCAATTTATAAAACGTTTTCACGTCAAAATGTCCAAAAAACTGGAGTTTTAATTATTTTTAATTTTAATGCTATTATTAACTACGAAGTTGTGTTATTAGACTTATTAGCAATACAAATTATTAAATAATTATAGTAAAAAAATATAGGTACAAATTAATAAAAGAGTGCTCTCATAATTATTACATAGAGTAGATTATTAATTGTTACATTTAAGTAAAACAAATAAAGAATTTGACGAAGGAAAATTAATGAAATGATGAATTCCATGAATTTATCAATTATTTAAGCTACACAAAAAAATATGGTTATTAGTAGGTAAGTATATGTAATATTAACTTACTAGATAAACACTGATAAATAAGTAAAATATATATTAATTAATTAAAAATCAATAAAATATTAATAATAAATAATTAATTATAATAATAGGGAGAAAAATTCTGAATTTAGCCAATCACAAGTGATTTTATAGTGCAAACTGTGGTGCAAACTATTGTAGAATGACAGAGTTCTATTCAAGAACCAAGTTTTCACTCCGAACGTGACGCGCATGCCTACAACCTACCCACTGACAGCGCCGCTATCAGATTGCTCACCAAATTACACCAGTAACAACTCGATATTCATACGAAATAGACGTAATGTTTCATAAAGAATAATAATAAAATGTAAACAAACATTATTAGAGTGTTTTCAGTGAAATAATAGTCAAAATGTGTAGAAAAACAGTGAGGTTTTGGTGTCTGACAGTGTTGATTTTAGTGAATTTTGATTTTTTCGTTTGTGAAACGTTGAGCGGACCATCGCATGTGCATTGTAATCACGAACACCCCAAAGTGGACGATGTAAGTAGATACATTTATGTTTTTAGGTCTTATTGGGGATTTGGGAAACCCTATGACTGTTTTTTTTTTTTGCAGCATTTTTATAGTTTCTTAGATTATACGAACAAGTAAGAAATCTTAAGCATTTTATCGACATAGGTAGGTATATATATATACCTATATTTTTTTTAATTATAAAAAGAATAATAATTAAAAGAGTGCTAACAAGCTAAGTCAGTGAAAGTATTTTGTCGATATAAAAAATCCTGTCTTTGGATTTTAATTAAAAATAAATATTATGTACTTAATTAAATTAAAAAATAATGCATCTTTTATCACTTACACTTTTATTTTTATTTAAGTCTTATTATGGTTTTGGGAAACCCTATTTCTGCACTTTTGTAGTTTCTTTGGCTATAAGAACAATTTGCAGTAAGTATTTTAGGTATATAGAATAATAATAGAATAAAAAAACATTTATTTTGACACGACAAAAATAGATATTTAGAACTTTTTATAATTTAAAATATTAAAAATGCTGAATTTAAAATTTTTATATTTAAGTATTCTTGAGGATTTAGAAATCCCCATTTACTGCACTTTTTGAGGTATCTTAGGTCAAAAGAACAATCTGCAGTAAGTACCTAATTTAAGTACCTATTTTGTATTTTAGTAAAAAAACGATGTGCGTAATTTTTTTAAATTTTTAATTAAAAAAAAATATGGTTGTCTGTAAAGTCTGTTTCCGGACGATAATTTTACGTGATAACGTCGTAAGAAAACATTGATGGTAACCATGGCAACGATAAAACGTTGCTATAGTTACCTTGTCAATAACATGAGGCGTTCCAGTAACGACGCGTGACGTCACACTGTTTTGAGATTGCAGGTGTTCACCAATTTATAAAACGTTATCACGTCAAAATTTTTTTTAAAATGCTGCATTTATGTGTTATTATGTCACGCTCTTATTATACCTAATGTCTACGAATATATATTGAATTTAAGTGTTTATATTAAAATAATGAATTGTGAATTCATGTCAAATTAACATTAGAATGATATAAAAATATTTATCAATAATTAAAACTAAATGGAATAAGCATTAAACATTTATAACAACAATAATATGTAATTGAAACAATAGACAATATACAGGGTGATTTTTTATGTGGGCCTTCAGTGCTATATTCTATACCATAAGAGATAGCGAAAAATGCTGAAAGGAGTTGCGTGCCCGATTTTGCCAAAAACTAAAACTGCATCATTAGATTTTTGAAAAAGTCATTACCCTAGCCGGGAATCGATCCTGTTCATTTTCCAAAATAATAATCATCCTATGTTTTTGTACCAATCGATAGTATTGCTAATAGAGATAAATTCCTGGAAACAAATATAGTCTGGCAAATTAAAGGAAATAGCTCATTTTAGTAATCTTCTGTAATTTTCATACAACCATCCCAGAAAAAAATGCAGTGAGGATGTATGGCCAATGACGTAAAAACTGCTGCACTAAAAATATGAACTTTTTACAAATTTTATGTAAAGAACTTCATTTAGAACTTATTTTATAATATTTAGAATAATATCACTTGTCCTCTATGTTGTCCACTATTGTTTTGCCAGAGACAGAAAGGTGAAAATTACAGAAAACTACAAAATTCAGCCATTTCCGTTATTTTGCCACACTATGTTTGTTTCCAGGAATTGATCTCTATCAGCAACACTATCGATTGGTGTAAAAATATAGGATAATTATTTTTTTGCAAAATCAATAGGTTCGATTCCCGGTTAGGGTAATGACTTTTTCAAAAATCTAATGATGCAGTTTTAGTTTTTGTCAAAATCGGGCACACAACTCCTTTCAGCATTTTTCGCTATCTCTCATAGTTTAGGATATAGCCCTGAAGGCCCACATAAAAAATTCACCCTGTATAAAATAAAATAAATAATTAATATGTAGTAGGTAAGTACTATATTTAGTAGGTATTTGATTTGTATTAAAGTTAAACCAAAATACGAAATTGAATTGCACGCCAAAAAGAAAAATAAAAACAAACCAAAAATCAAGGGTAGGTATCTATGTAAATCACTATC
Source organism: Idaea aversata (assembly GCA_907269075.1). NCBI lineage: Eukaryota > Metazoa > Arthropoda > Insecta > Lepidoptera > Geometridae > Idaea > Idaea aversata. The sequence goes on from OU026083.1 coordinate 3,616,288, forward strand.
ACTACATAGTATAAAATAAAGTCACTTTTCGCCGTCCCTATGTCCCTTTGTATGCTTAGATCTTTAAAAACTACGCAACGGATTTTGATGCGGTTTTTTTAAATAGATAGAGTGATTAACGAGGAAGGTTTTTAGATATAATACATGCATAATACAGCCGTGCGAAGCCGGGGCGGGTCGCTAGTACTTAATAATTACATTAAATAAAAAACATAACCCTCCCTTTTGGCTTCGACGTAGTCGGGAAAATTAAAACAAATAAAATAGAACGAGCCATAGCGTTCCCGGAAATCAGCCGCCCAATTTTTTTAAATAAAATACTTAAAATATATTTATATGGTTAGACATATTAATTAGTAAATTTAGATTTCAATGTCTAAGTAAGTAAAAAAATAATCAGAGCGCATCCCTATTACATTGGCCTTCAAAACGAATATGTTTTTATTAATAATACAAGTTTCATTGCAAGCGTTGTATTTTGGTATTGCTTTTTTTTTCACACGGGGCTCTATAGGCTAAATACAATGTACCTGCCCTTTCAGGGGTATAAACAATTAAGAAAAAAAGATATGGCCAGTATTTGATACCTGCGAAGACAAACTTACCAAAAAAAATACATACAACCGAATTGAGAACCTCCTCCTTTTTTTGAAGTCGGTTAAAAAGAAAATAGGATTATACGAGTATTTTCCCCATTTACCTGCCTTTTTAGGGGTAAGAAAAAAAAAAAGGAAAAAATTGCCTATGCCGCTTTCAGATGCCCGCGAAATTCGAGACAAACTTATCAAAAGAAAACAGGATTTTTCCAGTATTTTCCCCTATTTACCTGCCTTTTTAGGGGTAAGAAAAAAAAGGATAAATATGCTTAAGCCGGTTTCAGATGCCCGCGAAATTAAAGACAAACTCACCAAAAGAAAACAGGTATTTACGAGTACCTACCTACTTCCCTCAATATAATTAGTCTAAATTGTTTTTGACAGTAACTTCCTTCCTTAATGACTTACGAAACAACAATTAATTAATCATTTCACAGCCAGTTAACTTTTTATTTCGTTAATTGACCGAGAGAGCGAAGCGTCTGCTTCAAGTCTGGCAAAGGCTTTCTTCTGTCAATATGTATGTATGTTCGTTCGTTCTTTTTTTAGGTAGTAAACACACAGTAAACAACAGAATTTACGATTTTTTAGATTTTTATATTTGCTCTCTTTGAAATAATAAAAAAAATGGGTGCGTGTACTTATGTACGCGCGTGAGAAGTTATACTACTTTGGCATTATTAAAAAAAAAAAAAAAAAAAAAAAAAAAACTCGTCCGGCAAAAAACTCGTCCGACAAAAAACTCGTCCGACAAAAAACTCGTCCGACAAAAAACTCGTCCGGCAAAAAACTCGTCCGACAAAAAACTCGTCCGACGAAAAACTCGTCCGACAAAAAACTCGTCCGACAAAAAACTCGTCCGACAAAAAACTCTGGACTGGAAAAGGATTGTCAACACAATCAATAAAGTTCAATTTAGATTTAAACAACTTCTCCCGTGAGAATTTTGTGTGACGCTTTTGTAAAATTTCACTCTCATCATTTTTTCATAACGCGCCTAAAGAAGTATAACTTCAAAAATAAAGTGTCGCGGTTCACGCGTTTGGAACAAAATGTACCTATTCATAAAGCTTCTAACCCGACCATTTTTACCTTTTTTTAAAAAAAAATTTCGTTTCCTATTTTCGCAACGCGTTACCTTTTTTCTCAACTAAGGTCCAAAATTGTGTTACGCGGCGCCTGCGCGGTTTCATAAACAAAAGTGTCCCGGTCCCGTTGGAATTCCGGGATAAAAAAAGCTATGACACTCAGCTATCCTAAACTTACAAACTTTACCACTTTTCCTATTGTAAGCTCTAGTATCTATTTTAGACGAAATTCAGTCTCAGAAACATATTCTGCTCCCGGGAACTTAAGGTGAAAGGGTACCTGCGCTCTCTCCATACAAACGTGTAGTCGACTGTTTCCTCCCTGAATAATGACACTATAGCAAATATTTTTGTTGCATAAAACCTATAACTGCCATGACTATGCCCTGTCTTGATTTTTGTGCCATAAAACCTATAACTGCCATGACTATGCCCTGTCTTGATTTTTGTGCCATAAAACCTATAACTGCCATGACTATGCCCTGTCTTGATTTTTGTTGCATAAAACCTATAACTGCCATGACTATGCCCTGTCTTGATTTTTGTGCCATAAAACCTATAACTGCCATGACTATGCCCTGTCTTGATTTTTGTTGCATAAAACCTATAACTGCCATGACTATGCCCTGTCTTGATTTTTTTCATTTTCTAATTTTCGTAATTTTACTCGCCATACAAAAAAAGAAATTTATTATGAAAACTATAATAATGCCGGAACTCGAAACAAAACAAGTTTACTATTGACACGGTCAAATTTAATTTTTAAAATTATTCTTACTTATACTTTTAAGTCATTTGTTGGTCCACCTACAGCATTAGAGACGGCTCTATATCAACGTGGCATACTAAGTATGGGGATATTAATCGTTGTCTGGGGAATAATTCACTCTGAAAAGGTGTCAAAAAGATCTTCCTCCGTATTATTAAAATTTTGGTAAAAATCCCTAAAAGCGGGAAGCGACTTTGTTCTATACATTACTTCATTATCACTACATAGTATAAAACAAAGTCGCTTTTTTGTCCCTATTTCCCTTTGTACGCTTAGATCTTTAAAACTACGCAACGGATTTTGATGCGGTTTTTTTAATAGATAGAGTGATTCAAGAGGAAGGTTTATATGTTTAATACATGCCTAATATAGCCGTGCGAAGCCGGAACGGGTCGCTAGTATACTTATAATACATAGAAACAAACCAGACCACCGAATATCTAAGGATATATACCTGTCTGTGACGGGAATCGAACCCACAACCCTGTGTTCGGCAGTCCGGCATGGTGACCATTGTGCCAACTGGGTCGCCGCTATTGATACTATATAAAAACAACATTGCATTAGATAGACGATCAAAGCTCAATTTCTCAGAAAATACACGAATTAATTATAGAGTAGTCAATATAATATAGTATCTAGATTTAAAGATACGTATGTCTAGTTTAATTGTTTGCAAGCACTGAGTCAAACATTTTCCATTGGAGGTTACAAGACGAAGAAAAAGTACATTTTAAAAGAATAGAATAAGTAGGCACTATTTACCTCCGAATACTGAAAGACTACTTAATCTTAAGTGGCGTTTAAATTGACTTTAAGTGTATGCTTTCTATTGAAGCCTACACTCAAATTTCAATTTAAACGCCAATTAAGACTAATTAGCCATTTAGTATTCGGGGGTTAGACAAGTACAAGACAATGTCCATATCTTTTTATTGTGTTGACTCAGGACCTTGATTTTTATACACCTAATAAGGACTACAGACCTCATTTTCTGGTATGAATTTCAACTTGCTAGGTCCACCCGTTGCTGAGAAAATCGGTGGTGACACACGAACAGACAGACAGCCAAGAAACTGATCTTATAAGGGTTCCGTTTTTACCTTTTGAGGTACGGAACCCTAGAAAGTAAAAACAGTTACAAAATCCTACTCAAGTCTTGATCCCGTGGGAATATCGGGATAAAAAACAAGGGTGTCTGTAAAGTCGGTTTACGGACGATAATTTTACATGGTAACGTCCTAAGAAACCGATGAAAAATCGAATACTTTTTTTCCATCTTCTTTCCTTTAAATAAGTCTTCTATTCGTCACATGTCACCATAACATAAGCCCAGATGAGCGATATTATTATCACTGCGTACAACTGCTGCTGTGTGACATCATTGTTGACATGACGTCACGTCTAAAATACATATTCGACGGCAGAAATCGAACCCACAACCTTCTGTTATAGTGGGTCTTCGCCCACCGCGCCACAAAGATCATCAAATAGCCAAAACCAAACAACATTTCAAGCACTATCGGTTCGATGTAAACTTTTCCTCCGTTGTAATCTCCAGTTAATATGTAAAAGAACTCAGTAACTTCAAGATGCAATCGATGCATACCAAGGCTGAAACAGAGCATTGTAATAATAATTTATCATCGGCCAACCACCGGGCAACTGAGATTTTCTCTAACGAACGAAGTTACGATGTTTAATAGCTGTGGCAACTTATCTATACTAATATTATAAAGCTGAAGAGTTTGTTTGTTTGTTTGAACGCGCTAATCTCAAGAACTACTGGTTCGAATTGAAAAATTATTTTTGTGTCGGATAGTCCATTTATCTAGGAAGGTTATAGGCTACTTTTTATCCCGATATTCCCACGGGATCGGGAGTTACGCGGGTGAAACCGCGGAGCGCAGCTAGTAAAAAATAAAATAGATATAAATATTGCAGGACATTCCACACATCGCCATCTAGCCCCAAGCTAAGTAACTAGACTTGCGTTATGGGTGCTAGACAACGGATATACTACATACATAAATACTTTTCTTTTGTAAATATATCCTTACTTATGTATCACTACATAAGTCGTATTAAACAAAGTCGCGTCCCGCTGTCTAGATCTTTAAAATTACGCATCGGATATTGATATGCGGGTTTTTTAAATAGATACAGTGATTCAAGAGGAAAGTTTATATGTATAACTAAAGCTGCATCAAAATCCGTTGCGTAGTTTTAAAGATCTAAGCATACCTACATAGGGACAGACAGACAATGCGGGAAGTCACTTTGTTTTTACCCGACTACGGCGATAAGCCAAAAGGAAGGGCTATGTGTTTTATACTAAGTAGTTAAAACCGTGCGAAGCCGGGGCGGGGTAAATAATAAATCACAGATGTATGTATGTACGTATGTAGGTAAGTATGTTTGTACGTACAAATGTAACACTGAGATAGTGAAGTGGGCGTAAATCGTTACCTTCCTAAATTTAGAGATTTGTTTATTAATATTTATGTAGATAGCGCGCGCTTTGAGATTCGATATCGGGAATTCAAATATCCCTTTTCTCGAATAGTACGAGATCCCTTTAAGGGCGACCTTCATCGAGATGTTTAATGGAGGAAAAATAATTTATATCAAAGGCCCGCGACTTCGAACGTGTGGTGGTTTTGTTTTATGTACCCAAACCTTCCTCTTGAATCACTCAATCTATTAAAAAATACTGCATCAAAATCCGTTGCGTTGTTTTAAAGATCTAAGCATACATAGGGACAGACAGCGGGAAGCGACTTTGTTTTATAATATGTAGTGATTAATTAGGACAATATTGCAAAATACCTGCGCCCCGCGGTTTCCTCCGCGTAATAATTTTCTACGAAATTTTATTTTTTTGTTTTAATATGAACCTTCTCCTGACAATAACAAACACAGTTTCAGCTATTCTCGAGATTTGAGCTTATCAACAAATTCAGCGTTTCGTTTTTATAATACAAAGAAGATGGGTTGCCTAAAAAAATTCAGTCCAGAATGATGAATTTATTTTTATTTTGTTTGTTTTTAGACTTTTTGCTGGTTTGGTTAATAGGCAAATTCCATACCAATGAAATACATAATATTTTTTTTAACTTAACTTTAACTTAACTTTAATTTACTTTTTATTGTATTATAAGTATATATTTACAAAAGAAAAGTATATAAGTAGTATATCCGTTGTCTAGCACCCATAACACAAGTCTAGTTACTTAGCTTGGGGCTAGATGGCGATGTGTAGAATGTCCTGCAATATTTATTTATTTAATTCATTAACCAGACCAGTGCAAACGACTAGTATCGATTTACCTGCCTACCCAAGATATATGACGTCCAAAAATAGTCATCCTAACGTTTGCATATTCTATAGGTTTCATACTTTCGATTGGTATGTAATTTGTCTCTTAAATAAACCAGTAAAAGGTTTAAAAAACAAAAAATAATTGTTAATTAATCATATTCTGGAAAAACAATTTTTTGACAACCCATTTTGCAATATATTTTTTGACGTATTTAATTTGATATGAAATACTTTTGATCCAATAAACAGCTCTATGAAGGTCCGTTTTCAAGAGATCTTCGATTAGAAGGTTTAGGTACTTCTCTCGCTTTCTTGGCAGAGTTTTTAGAATTCTTCGTGTAGGTGGTAGGAGTTGTAAGTTTTATGAAAATAAATAAAAAGTTGAGTTAGAACCCTTTTTAACAAACCGACTTCAAAAAAAGGAGTAGGTTCTCGATTTCATTTTTTTAACGCGCTTTTATTAGTTTCACCTGCACAGAGGCGGCGTAAGGCGTGGGCGACGTGGGCCACAGCCTACGGCCTCGCGGAACGAAGGGCCTCGCGCCTCAAAAAAAAAAAATTATGCATTGCTTCAAAACGAGAATAAAAAAAAAAGATATAAGTAAATTAATTTATGTGTGAAATATATGTTTTTTTAGTCTGGCAACATTTGCTTACGTTGGGTAACTATTATATCGCGAGTAATCCTTGCCGCCGCCGACCAGGGAATCCCTTGTTTTATCTGTAGTAAACAAATAAAACAAGGGATTCCCCGCACTGCTTATTTGTTTACTTTCTTTACCAAAAGGCCAACCCATCAAATGACAATACGACAATAAACGCAAACATTGACTGCACTATCTTAATATATATCTTAATATATATAAATCTCGTGTCACAATGTTTGTCCTCAATGGACTCCTAAACCACTTAACCGATTATAATAAAATTCGCACACCATGTGCAGTTCGATCCAACTTGAGAGATAGGATAGTTTACATCCCGATATTCCCACGGGATCGGGAGTTACGCGGGTGAAACCGCGGAGGGCAGCTAGTCTTAATATATATAAATCTCGTGTCACAATGTTTGTCCTCAATGGACTCCTAAACCACTTAACCGATTATAATAAAATTCGCACACCATGTGCAGTTCGATCCAACTTGAGAGATAGGATAGCTTACATCCCGATATTCCCACGGGATCGGGAGTTACGCGGGTGAAACCGCGTAGGGCAGCTAGTTAAATATAAAGTCTTATGTGCGAACTCCTTAATCACTGGCAGAATCATTGTCAGTACAATGGAGCCATAATTAAAAAAAGTATAATTATATTGATTGTTTTTTGGATTGGAAGCATCCTTTGAAAACCGATATTTAATTTATTGGTATTGTCATCTCCACCTATATATATTTACGATTTGTAATTTTTCATTAATATTAATTAATCTTATTTGTATTTTTATAAATAAAAACTTGGCAGTGTTAATTGTTTTGTTTTTAATCTATACTTCTATACTAATATTATAAAGCTGAAGAGTTTGTTTGTTTGTTTGTTTGTTTGAACGCGCTAATCTCATCTATTGAAAAAAATTTTTTTGTGTTGGATAGTCCATTGATCGAGGAAGGCTATAGGCTACTTTTCATTTTGATATTCCCATGGGATCGGGACTTACGCGGGTGAGACCGCGGAGCGCAGTTATTTTATAAAATCCGTCTTCAGGTCGCCACAGAACAGGGCCTCGCGAAATCTGTCTTGCCCACATCTTGCCCACACCAAATTTAGGTCTTGCCCCGCTACTGCACCTGCATGTATTTATGCTTAGATATTTGTCTGTGGTCTGGTTGTTTCTATGTATTATAAGTAAATATTTACATAGGAAAAGTATATAGGTAGTATATCCGTTGTCCAACACCCATAACACAAGTATAGTTACTTAGCTTGGGGCTAGATGGCGATGTGTGGAATGTACTGCAATATCATAACTATCACATAGTTTAAAACAAAGTCGCTTTTTCTGTCCCTATTTCCCTATGTATGCTTAAATCTTTAAAACTACGCAACGGATTTCGATGCGGTTTTTTTTAATAGATAGAGTGATTCAAGAGGAAGGTTTATATGTATGATACATGCATAATATATCCGTGCGAAGCCGGGGCGGGTCGCTAGTTTATTTATATTTTAATATTTACGCTACTAAAAATACGATGATCTAACACATAAAACAGAATTAAGTCGTAGAATAATGATCGGTATGCGATTCTGTAAGTCAAATGTCAAGTTATACAGGTTTTTATCTTTATTCCGATGCGATGATACTTTATATGCATAACATACTACATAGCTATATACGTACATTATACTTATCTAGGTATGTAGGTTTTGTTTACGTAACTACTTATTAACTTTGTATTTTTAAGGATCCTTACCTATTTGCTATGAATGCAAATCGTTTAATCGCGGATAACTAAAATTAAATCAGAAAAAATGCTGATAAAGGAACGCGGCCGCGAGCAAGGAGTGGCGGTGTTTTTTTAACCAAATTGAAAAAAGGAGGAGGTTCTCTATTCGTCTGTATGTTGTTGTTGTTTTTTTTTGTATGTTACGCGATCATTCGAAGACAGCTCAACCGATTGAGATGATTCTTTTTGTGTTTGAAAGGTGATACCTCAGGGGTGGTCCCATAAAAATTTGGTGAGGATCTGATAAGAATGTTCGGAGTAATGAACAGAATTGCACCTCGATCGTGCAGAAAATTGCTCAGTTTTCTAGATCTCCAGTAGAATCGACCCTTAATTATGATTTTTTTCGCAACACCCCGTCACTGCTAACCCTTCAGCAGCAGGCTGGGTGTTTTAATTAAATTTAAATTTAATATTACTTAGTTCATTACTATGCTGAGATGCAATGATCAATAATTCACACGCGTATCGTACGATGTTTTTTTATCACAATTTTGTATTTGGCCGCTCTATGCATCTTAAAAGGAAAACAAGCCAAGAGGGTTCCTATTTTTACCTGAGGTACCTACGGAACCCTTAAAATGGGACCCTTATCACTCGATTGTCCATCCGTCTCGTTTGTCTATTGAGGACCTTTTTGTCAGGAACGGGCAGAAATAGCATGTTGAAAGGACAAAGCTCGTAATTGGCTTTTCTGAGAACAAAGTGTTCTTATCAATAAGATGTAAAAGTTATAGAGTTCAATTTCAAGGATTCTTTATTAACATAAATTATATACTTAGTGCATACAATCATTGTGACAAGTATTGATATCAACATATGATTAATTTAACACTTTCACAGGCTAAAAGCGCCTTAAAAAAGCTTACAAATTATAAGACTTCTATTTGAAACATTTATTAAACACTACTATACATATAAACCTTCCTCTTGAATCACTCTATCTATTAAAAAAACAGCATAAAATCCGTTGCGTAGTTTTAAAGATCTAAGCATACAAAGGGACATAGGGACGGCGAAAAGTGACTTTATTTTATACTATGTAGTGATACTCTTTTTTACTACCTAACGGGACGCGTCATGTTATGACATGAGAATTTTGTGTGAATGCAGGTGTTCCATCAATTTATTAGACGTTATCATGTCAAAAAATTAAACAATCAGTGAACATAGAACACGATGTAAACAAAGTTAAGTAATAGCTAGAAAGTATAAGTTGCACAAATGGGCGGCCTTATCACTGAAAGCGATGTCTTCCAGCCAACCTTTGGATGGCAAAGGACTGATTATTGTATATTAGCTGCGCCCCGCGTAAGTCCCGATCCTGTGGGAATATCGGGATAAAAAGTAGCGAATATTTTTCAATTCGATCTAGCAGTTCCGGAGTTCAGCGCGTACAAACAAAAAACGGAAGCCCTAAAAGATGAATAATTTTTCCCGTTTTTTCCACATTTCCCACTGATTCTTCGCTCCTATTGTTCGCAGCGTGATGTTATATAGCCTAAAGCCTTCCTCGAAAATTGGCGACCCACAGTTGGCACAATGGTTACCATGCCGGATTCCTAAACACAGGGTTTCGGGTTCGATTCCCGCCTCAGACATGTATTTATGCTTAGATATTTGTCTGTGGTCTGGTTGTTTCTATGTATTATAAATATATTATTATTACAAAAGAAAAGTATTAAAGTATACTACTTTGATACTATTCTTTTGATCCGTTGTTTAGCATTCATAACACAAGTCTAGTTACTTAGCTTGGGGCTAGATGGCGATGTGTGGAATGTCTTGCAATATCACTATCACTATCACTACATCACTATCACTACATAGTATATTTATTAGTAAGTAAATTATTCAACAAAAATTATACAAATAGTACTAAGCACTAATAATTACTTACATAATATTGTTAGAAAATTACTACATAGTATAAAACAAAGTCGGTTTCTCTGTCCCTATATCCCTATGTCCCTTTGTATGCTTAAATCTTTAAAACTACGCAACGGATTTTGATGCGGTTTTTTTTAATAGATAGAGTGATTCAAGAGGAAGGTTTTTAGATATAATACATGCATAATATAGCCGTGAGAAGCCGGGACGGGTCGCTAGTTTATTTATAAGTCATTGTTGTAGAGATTATTTTATTTTCTTACGTTTTTAAGATAAAGAAAATTAATTATGCATTAAGAAACGTATGCCTAACGTTAATTATCAAATGGTTATGGCGTTAAATGCATTTTTTTCCTATTAAGTCACTGGTTCTCAAGGTTTGTTAGGGTTCCGTAATTAAAGGGTAAAAACGGTACCCTTTTACTCAGACTCCACTGTCCGTTTGTCCGTTGGTTTGTCACCAGGCTGTATCTCATGAACCGTGATAGCTAGACAGTTGACATTATCACAGATGATGTATCTATCGCAAAAATAAAACATGAGTTTCTTGTGACTTCTTTTCATTTGTGGAGCGTTCCAAAGGCACACATCCTAACTTAGTTTTTAAGACGGTTTCATGCAAATTGTATGATTCCAAATAAAAAAAACACTCGGGGACTGCCGCGGTAAAGCTTTTGCATCGTGCGAGCTTCGTACAGTCGTACCATATACGTACACGTTAAGCGAACGCTCGGCCGAGCTACAGGCGGAGTGGGGGGTGTTAGGTTATATTTTCGTTACGGAATTTCTTGATTCGGTCGCCGCCGCGCTCAAAGCCCGCGACAAAAGCTATGCAATAGCTTAAAAAGCTTTTAAAAATCTTTTAAAAAACAAGCTTTTATTGCATTGTCACGCGATTTATACATGTTTGCAACATTTCAGCTCAATCGGTAACCGGGAAGCGGATCTTTTATTTGCAAGATTCCATGACAGACATCGGGACAGGTGGAGCTAAATAGAAGCTTGTAATAAATAGTTTTAACTTTTGGTATAACAACAAATACTAAAAACAGAATATTAAGGTACGGAACCCTCTGTGCGCGAGCCCGACTCGCACTTGGCCGGTTTTATAATTCTTTATTTAAGTCTACAATACTATATTAGTAGTTCTGCAAACTTTTCTGGTTTTTCCTTTGGTCGCTTACGTTTTCCTGTTGCCCCCTTGCTGTTATTTACTCGGCTAATTAGGGTGGCCCAGTCTGAGAGTTGGCGAGTCTCCGCCTGCTATTTTTACGTGTTTGTTGGACATTGTTACGGCAGTTGCCATAGTATCCATAGTTCCCCAGTATCCAATCCACTACCATCCCATCACAGTCGCCCAATTAGTAGTTTTCTCCTGTAGTTTATCAATGGTTCTATCCAAACTGGAGGCTTGAATAGAACTATTAATAACTATATAGAACTAATAAGAGAATCATGAGTTTTCGATATGCGGCGCGAGTAGGTATTTTCAAAAATGACCCGTATCGTACGATAGAGAGAGTTTAAGTTCGGACGTAATTGCCTTCATTTTGCTTCCAAATAATGTTGCGGGCCGTAGTGTTTTTACCCCCTTTATCCTTCACAAAATGAAATAAATTTAGTCTCATTTAATTAACTGCATCTTATTCTAGGTTTATACGTTTTACTTTTTTGGTAATTCAGTTTAGTCTATTAAAAAACAATTGAAACGCTCGATGAAGTTTTTAAGTCAAAAATATAGATATTCAGATACTAATCACTTTTATCTTAGGCAATATTTCTTTAAAATAAAAACGGTTAAACCTAGTTTTCTATTAGATCTAGAACATTTTCAAAAATTATCAAAATCGGATTTCGTTTATGGGGGGGAAAACGTTACCGCTTTTTGTATGGAAATTTACAGCCTCACACTGGCCTTAATGACGTCATGGTAATGTTACTATGACACATGACGTCACACAATATTACCATGACACTTTTTTGTGAATGCAGGCGTTCCATCAATTTATTTGACGTAAACACGTCATAGTCGTGGAAACATTTAATTTGCTTTTTGTTTTTATTGTAATTTCTTATTTTTTTTTTAAGAGCAGTTTGTTTTCTTAAGAAGTCACTACATAGTATAAAATAAAGTCATTTCTCGCCGTCCCTATATCCCTTTGTATGCTTAAATCTTTAAAACTACGCAACGGATCTTAATGCGGGTTTTTTTAATATATAGAGTGATTCAAGAGGAAGGTTTATATGTATAATACATGCATAATATATCCCTGCGAAGCCGGGGCGGGTCGCTAGTAAATACTAAAATAAATAAAAACAATGAAAATTAAAGTCCGGATATATGTTAGAGAAGTATGGATTAGGAACAAAAAACTTAAAACGAAATTGTGTAAGCTTTAGAAAAACCGTGCGATATTTTGTTCGTGATAAAGCAGGTACCTGTCTACCTATTATATTAAGTAGGTATTCTAAGACATTTACATAGAATACCTACCATCTTTTTACACAATTTGAAACGTAAATTCACACGATTATTCTTCAATCAAAGAGATATAAGTACTTAAGTTACAGTGTAGAGAGGCCATCTGAACCTCATGAAGTTTAATGAAGTTGGCCCCTAAGATTGGATTTCAATTAAATAGCTCAGGTATGAACATTTTATAGGTGGCAAAATAAAACTTGAAAATAACCTTAGGTGAAATCGAGATACTTATAGCAAAAAGTTTCAGTAATTTAGGTCGCATTTTCAAAGCAGTGCGATAAGTAGACCGGTGCAGCCACTAAAAGAGGACGGGTCGGTTGTTCCACTGCAGTCTTACTACCTTCACTCGTGTCACTCGAAGTTCCCCGTTTATTTGGTGGTCTTTGAGTGACCAGCATATAGGTATCTTCTAGACACCGCGTGCTACATCTTAGACCGCATCGTCACTTACCATCGTGTGACGATAGTGGCCAAGCGATGAACTATTTATTACTAGCATTGTTCCGCAGTTTCATCCGCGTAACTCCTGATCCTTTGGTAATATCGGGATAAAAAGTAGCCTATGTTACTCCCAATGAATCAATGTAACCTCCTTCTAAGTTTCATCATAATCGGTCCAGTAGTTTCGGAGCCTATATGTTACGAATTAAAAAACAAAAATATCTTTCCGCTTTATGACATTAGTGTAGATAAAAAAAACTGGTTGCCTGTAAAGTCGGTATACGGGCGAAAGTTTTACGTGACAACAACTGTGCTCGAGTGGAAGGGACGCGTGCCTTTCACTTTTTATGTCTGTCTCTCTCGCTCTTAGGCGGGCTAACCATGCGCATAACGTGAGCGGAGCGTAACGCTTCGTAACGTTTCTTGAAGTGTCACCCGGCAAACCAATTTATAAGACGTTGTCACGTCAAAATAGCAAGTTGTTACATTTAAGGAACTGAAGACCAATTCTCGTAAATAACATTGTTTAAATTACATTTCAATATCATCTTTTGAACAATTTAATTTAATTTATTTTAATTTGAACAATTTTATTTACGAGAATTGGCCTTCTGTTTGATAAAGTTTGGATGTCTTCTCTATAGCACTAAATATGTAGAATCTCTTCGGCTCAAATTAATTGACAAAAAACATAAGATAATTAGAATAGAGATAAGATGCCGGAATACGTTCACACGAAATTTCATTTAGTTTTATTAGAGTGGTAAGTAAGGTGTTGAAATGACGGAATTCTACCAATTTATGCTAAACACAGGGTCGCGGTTTCGATTCCCGACTCAGACAAGTATTTATGCTTAGATGTTTTTGTCTGTGGTCTGGTTATTTCTATGTATTTTAAGAATATATTTACAAAATTAAATAAGTAGTAGGTAGGTATATCCGTTGTCTAGCACCCATAACACAAGTATAGTTACTTAACTTGGGGCTAGATGGCGATGTGTGGAATGTCCCGCAATATTTATTCGCGTCATGGTAACTTAGGAAACAGAGTATTTAATAATAATATCGCTCATCTGGGCTTATGTTATGGTGTGACGAGTGACGAAAAGAAGACTTTTTAAAAGAAAAAATAAGAAAAAAATTTGAAAATAAAGGTAAAAAAAATTAAGGAATACTGAACAAATAACATTTTTTTTCATCGTTTCCATAAGACGTTATCACTTAAAATTGTCGTCCGTCGACTTTACAGTCAACTATTTTTTTTGTATGTTATCAAAATGCAATATTAGAAAAAAATGCAAATGCAATATAGCAATGTACTTGCCTAATTTTAACATTAATTAATAACCGTAAGAATTGTAATGAAGAATGTTGAACTAATTTTGAATATTAAGTAGCTCTTCTTGTCAAAAATAAAAAGTACCAGTGAAAGAATTACTTCTATTGCGTCAGTTAGTTTCCGATTTATAGAAGTACCTAAAGTAAGCGGAGCGTTATACAATGACGTCACACGCGATCACGTGACTGTTAGCGGGACTCGAAAGTTTAAATGCAGGGCCTGTAAAATCAAAACTGATAGGTATTTTTGACTACAAAACCTAGTGTATTTGTATACATACATGCTTTACTGTAACAAACTTTCAACCGATTTGGCATACCTATAACATTCATCATTTTAGTGATTTCGAATCTTCGCTCATCGCGTGACGTACAGTCACATTACCAATTAGCTGAACCCCGTGACCCAGAGCTCATTCGCATATCTGTAAAAAATATAGTATTTACCTATTTTGTTATTTTTTTAATATTGTATATTGTATTATAAAGTATAGTGTTAAAAAAAACAGAATTATGTAACATTACTTTACAATCTTACAGATTTGCGAGTGAGCTCTGGGTCACGTGGGGTTCAGCTAATTGGTAATGTGACTGTACTTCCAAAACATGACTACGACCAATTCAAACTGTCAAAAGATGTAAAACAGCAATCCGACAAACGATCGAAATAAAAAAAAATCGATATTTCACATTACGCAATCGAATCGAGTCCGCCTAGTAGGTGAGTTATAATCGAGTGAAAGTTATTGCGAGTTGGTATTGGTTTGTAGCGTGTTTGACTTCGAATACTAATCGGTAAGGCACGGTGGGAAGTAACCTAAAAAAAATTGGATGGGATTTTTTTTTCAAAATATGGGACCAACTTCGCAGTAAGTATACAATTTCCAATAAAGAAAAATTGTCAAAATCGATGCGGTTTTTTTAATAGATAAAGTGATTCAAGAGGGAGGTTTATACATGCATAATATAGCAGTGCGAAGCCGGGGCGGGTCGCTAGTCACTACATAGTATAAAACAAAGTCGGTTTATCTGTCCCTATATCCCTTTGTATGCCTAAATCTTTAAAACTACGCAACGAATTTTGATGCGGTTTTTTTAAATAGAGAAAGTGATTCAAGAGGGAGGTTCGTACATGCATAATATAGCCGTGCGAAGCCGGGGCGGGTCGTTAGTAAAAAATAAAACAAATAAGTCCATACGTACAAATCAAAGTAATCAAATTAAACTGGATAAAAAAAAAGCAAAATTTATAAGAAATGAGAAAAAAAAAATAGGAGACTTAAATTTTTGCCATTCTTGGATCTTCACTACATAGTATAAAACAAAGTCGCTTTTTCTGTCCCTATTTCCCTTTGACTGCTTAAATCTTTAAAACTACGCAACGGATTTTGATGGGGTTTTTTTTAAATAGATAGAGTGATTCAAGAGGAAGGTATATATGTATAAGACATGCATAATACAGCCGTGCGAAGCCGGGGCGGGTCGCTAGTAAAATAATACGTACAAATCAAAGTAATCAAATTAAACATGATAAAAAAAAACAAAATACTTATATAAGAAAAGAAAAAAACAGAAGACTTAAATTTTTGCCATTCTTGGATCTTTTTCTATACCTAATTAAAAACAGGACACTTACCTACAGAAAAAGATCCAAGAATGGCACCAAAAACCGCAGATGATCTTTCAGGCAACTATAAAGCCCGTCATCTATCGAGCAAAAAGCCAATAGAGTATCCATCAATCTGATATGATAATAGGCAGTGGGCGTCGACTTTTGGTACAGTCGACTATTAAAAATTGAGCAATTCATTTGCATAAGCAGGTAATCATGAGTTTGCTTTGTTTCCGTTAAAGTGACTGCTTATTAAAGTATTACGTTTGCAATGAGGTTGTAATATTCTGGCTTAGTTAATCTTAATATATATAAATCTCGTGTCACAATGTTTGTCCTCAATGGACTCCTAAACCACTTAACCGATTATAATAAAATTCGCACACCATGTGCAGTTCGATCCAACTTGAGAGATAGGATAGCTTACATCCCGATATTCCCACGGGATCGGGAGTTACGCGGGTGAAACCGCGTAAGGCAGCTAGTAGTGCCATATATTTGAAAGGTGGTCGCTTCAATCTTTCACTGTGTTAGTGTAAGTTTTTGATGTAGTAACGTCTAATAAATTGGTGGAACACCTGCATTCACAAATAAGTTGACGTTATGGTCACGTTCCCACTGTGTGACGTCATTGTCAAGTTCCCGAAGTGTGACGTCATGTCAACAATGACGACGACGACGGACAAGAAGACACAAAGCAACTATGGCTGTTCACTTGCAGTCCAATGTCCAGTATTTTTGATGATTTTAAGTATTGTATTCTGTCTTGAGAATTTTCTAGTTTTCCCATGTTTTTTCATAAAAACTGCAATTTTTTGCTTGCCTACAAAAACCCCCGGATGACCTTTATACACGGTTATTAAAAATTATACTAGCAAGTCGTTGACTTTTTGTTCTTTTGTTCTATGACTTTTGGAAATTCGAAAAAATAAAAGAAAATTTGAGGTTATGTAAATTCGAAAAACGGCTGATTTTTTAAAACTAAAGTCATTCAGACCAAGAACAGTAGATGAAACTTAACGAATAAGTAAAATTTTAAGGTTACTGACCTCTCCGTGTAAGGAACAGCTGATTTTTGGGTAAACCGAACCTCAAAATTTTCGATATAATGTTCGAATTTCCAGAAGTCGTAGAACAAAAGTTGTTTGTTTAAGTGCGCAGAAGTAGCCTTCAACGGCTTGCTAGTATAATTTTCAATGACCCTGTATATGTGAAAACTAATACATAGCCGTCATGTCTGCCTGTCTGTCCAATCTTGTTAACAAAAGCCTTTTCCATAGAAATCGCATGTTAATGGCTTCTAATTCTATAGGCTATTGTTTTGTATTGACAGCTGATGTCTAAAAAGACTTTATTAAAGGGCGTGTCCTTAGTATTTGCGTCAAGGTACCTCTTTCGCAAAATTTGACGACCCAGTTGGCACAATGGTTACCATGCCGGACTGCCAAACACAGGGTTGCGGGTTCGATTCCCGCCTCAGACAAGTATTTATGCTTAGATATTTGTCTGTGGTCTGGTTGTTTTATATATTTACAAAAGAAAAGTAATATAAGTAGTATATCCGTTGTCTAGCACCCATAACACAAGTCTAGTTACTTAGCTTGGGGCTAGATGGCGATGTGTGGAATGTCCTGCAATATTTATTTATTATTTATTTATTATAATTTCCAAAAAAATTGTATTTCGACTTTTTTTTCTACCCCTTTTTGAAACTTTGTCCCCTAGTTTGTATCGGACAACGTGATTCTTTGGTCCAATCTACTTCAAAGGTGCATAAACATTCTTTAACTGAATTAATGGAAGGCGTGCTTCGTATTTTAAGAATTTTTATCCCCTAACGCGTAAAAAGTTATTTTGGGTGATTTGCTTAAAAGTTGAAATCAATACTCCTTATTCCTTTGATTTAAATTAAATTTTATTTTGACATTGTTTGAAAACCGAATCCGATTTAAGTCAACAAAAACAAGACCTAAATAAATAAAAAAAACAGCGCACTCCGTTAGGGCAGGCAGAAGTGAAAACTGTATATCTGTGTAAAATCTCATCTGTCGAAATCTCATCTGTCGCGAGAACGGCTGAAAATGCTCACTCGTGTATCAGTGATGGCGCTAGCGTGCGACGCGAACTGCGTACGGCAGCTCGCTGCGAACCTGCACCATCCACCGAGAGATGTCGCTGTTAACACTGTTGTACAGAAGTGAGTATCGTAGTTCGGCCGTTTGCACAGAGATGGCGCTGTTTTCAATATTGCATAGTAGTAGAAGCACAATAACTGTTAAAATCTCATCTGTCAAAATCTCATCTGTCGCGAGAACGGCTGAAAATGCTCACCCACAAAAGTGCCCAACGCGCCATAAGAAGTTTTCACTTTAAAAATACACTATTAGCACCATTTTTGACTAGTAAGTTCATACAATCGAGAAAAAGGGGACAAATAACAAAATCTTCAAAATTTGAAAGTCAGGCAGCCAAACTACAACCCGACCTCAGATTATGAAGGTGCAATCACTATCACTACATAGTATAAAACAAAGTCGCTTTCTCTGTCCCTATGTCCTTATGTCCATATATCCCTATGTATGCTTATATCTTTAAAACTACGCAACGGATTTTGATGCAGTTTAAATAGATAGAGTGATTCAAGAAGAAGGTTTATATGTATATTACATGCATAAAATAGCCGTGCGAAGCCGGGGCGGGTCGCTAGTTTTATTATATTTTCCCCTATTTTGAAGTCAATTTTTATTTTTTGTGATATTGGTCTTTTTCGACTCAGTCTGAAGGGCCATAATAAGCACCTTTTTACCGTAATTTACTTAGTTTTCAAGGTCTGATTGGTAAACACTGCTCGCTAACGAAACTTACCTTTGTGCTAGCAAGGTCACGAATATGAGAAATACTTGGGCAGTCATTGTAGAGAAATGTCGCTAGCGAAATTTTTATAAAGCATACTAGCTGTATCGGCAAACGTTGCCGCGTTGTTTTGTTTTACTTACAAAAAAAAAACAAACAGACAGACAAGAAAGTGATCTTATAAGGGTTCCTTTTTTACTTTTTGAGGTACGGAACCCTAAAAAAAAATAAACGAAAAAATAGATGTTCTTCGATTCTCAGACTTAACGAATATACCTACACAAAAAATGAAGTTAAAAAATCATCAAAAATATAAACAAAGAAAAATACTAAAAAGTTTAAAAAATATAAAAAATTAAACTAAAAATTTAAAAATAAATTACATTCAAAAGAAAAAGGTCAACTAAAAAGTTATAAATAAAAATCTTAAATGGACTTGTGTTTTAATGGGTATGATAGCTAGACAACGGATATACTACTTATTTACTTTTTTTAAATATTTACCTCTAATACATAGAAATAACCAGACCATTATACAAATATCTATGCATAAATACATGTCTGAGGCGGGAATCGTACCCGCAACCCTGTGTTCGGCAGTCCGGCATGGTGACCATTGTGCCAACTGGGTCGTCAATTAATGATCATCTGTCAAAATCTGTTTGAAATGTATTGTTTGAAAGTTTCTACTGGTACCTATAACTAGTAATCGAAAACTGAAATATCTACTGTATTATGATTATGTGGAACGATCGCTTCATGTTTTCGAAGATCCTCATCTTACTTCTACATAGTTTTTAATACGTTTCAATATGATTTCATGAAATTTGTATGATTATAGATGAATAAAGAATTCGGCTATGACTTTGTCAGGTTTTTTCAGTTAGTTTTAGGCTAAGGTAAATAACTGATCCCATGGTCTAATATAAAAAAAAAACTCTTAAAATTGAATGGGAGGTACGGGTTTGTACCACTGACCTTTGCTTGACCAATTCTCGTAAATAACATTGTTAAAATTACATTTCAATATCATTTCGATCTCAAATAATACCCTCAAAGTAGCTCACCCTCAAAGTTAGCTTTTGACGTGACAACGTTTTATAAATTGGTTTGCCGGGTGACACTTCAAAAAACTGCGTTACGCTCCGCTGACGTTATGCGCTCACAATGAGAGCGAGTGAGAGGCACGCGGGCATGGTTAGCCCGCCTAAGAGCGAGAGAGACAGACATAAAAAGTGAAAGGCACGCGTCCCTTCCACTCGAGCACAGTTGTTGTCACGTAAAACTTTCGCCCGTATACCGACTTTACAGGCAACCAGTTTTTTTTTGTAAAAAAAAACTGACTTTGAAGGTATCTTTTGCAATCGAAATGCAATCGGGATGATATTGAAATGTAATTTAAACAATATTATTTACGAGAATTGGCCTTCTGCTGGTCGTTGGAGACGTGTCGGTTAACTATCCTTGGTCATCTAGCTAGTCCATAGGGCGCTGGTATTTAATTTCCAACTCAGAGGATGTGTAGTAGGCAAAGGGAGAAGAATCGAAACAAAGGTCCACACGCGGAGCGAGTAGGTATTTTCAAAAATTACCCGTATCTTGCGATAGATAGAGTTTAAGTTCGGACGTAATTGCCTTCATTTTGCTTTCAAATAATGTTGCGGGCCGTAACGTTTTAACCCCCTTTATCCTTTACAAAATGAAAAACTCATTTAATTCACTGCATCTTATTCTAGGTATATACGTTTTTGTTTTTTGGTGATTCGGTTAAGTCTATTAAAAAACAATTGAAACGCTCGATACAGTTTTTAGCTCAAAAATATAGATATTCAGATACTAATAACTTTTATCCTAGAGGCAATATTTCTTTAAAATAAAAACGGTTAAACCTAGGTTTCCATTAGATTAGAACATTTTCAAAAATTATCAAAATAGGACTTCGTTTATGGGGGGGAAACGTTACCGCTTTTTGTATGGAAATTTACAGCCTCACATGGTCTTAATGCGTGGCGCGGACCGGTAGGTAAGTACTCCAACGGAGATCAAGATGTGCTCGCTCGAAGGTAGCAAGCCGAAGACTGTCCCTCGTGGTACGTTCGTAATTCAAACGGGATAAATGTATGAAATCTACCCGCAAGTTGTGTTTTCTTTCAAAGACCTACCCTCAATCATAGATTAAAAATAAGCGAACGAACAAAAAATAATTACTGTAAATTAAAAAGCTAAAAACCTGGCTGGACATGACAAATGTAATTTAATTTATTATCTAAATTCCTTAACGCCATCTTGATTCATAGCATGAGATGCGCATGCGCAACTATTGTTCTCCTAATTAAGTCACTTTCACTTAATCAAGACGCATTACCTAGTTAATGTCTAATTAAAATCTAGTTTTTTAGGGTTCCGTACTAAAAGGATAAAAACGGGACCCTTTTACTAAGACTCCACTGTCCGTCTGTCTGTCACCAGGCTGTATCTCATGAACCGTGATAGCTAAACAGTTTAAAGTTTCACAGATGTTGCCGCTATAACAACAAACACTAAGAACAGAATATAATAGTACGGAACCCTTCGTGCGCGAGTCCGTCTCGCACTTGGCCGGTTTTTTTTTTAAATTTAAATGTTTTATATTTTTTGCAGAAGAAAGTATGAGAATTTAAATTTAGTTTATTGACGTTTATAATGCGCGCTAGTTCTGCCAAAACAGGGGTTGCTCTTCGCTGCATTTTATAGTGTAGAAGAGATCGGTGTTGGATTAGTGGTAGATACCTTGACTTTCTTTCTGAAGGTCGTGCGTTCGAATTCCGGCCGGCCGTGCACCGATGAATTTTTCTTAAGAAAAAATGTGCGCTAATTGACATTGCTCTTACGGTGAAGGAAAACATCGTGATGAAATCCGCGGCTTAGTTGGCTCCAGAAGCATTGACAAGTTCTCTTCTCTGGATATGGTCGATTAAGCTGAGAGGGTAGTAGGTGCTGGGCAAGCCTACTCCATATTCACGCAAAATAAGCCAATTTAAAAAAAAGGTTCTTATTGTGGAAAACAGCCCGTATACAAGTACAAGTTAAGTTAAAGAAAACTATCTATGTAGTATATCCGTTGTCTAGCACCCATAACACAAGTCTGGTTACTTAGCTTGGGGCGATGTGTGGAATGTCTTGCAATATTTATTTATTTAGTGCAGACAGTGATAATCGCTGGTTTGGTGTCCACTTTTCCATTAACGTTGTTATTATAAAGGGCCTCTACGTGTTGGTTTCGACTCCACGCACGCCTTCCAAAGGTCCGGGGCTCCAAAGCCCTGTAATTGGCAAAAGATCACGCCAATGCGGCCTGATCTAGCTAGACTACGACCATAACTTGATACCAACCAATCAATATTGTGTAGTTACAGTGTTAATTTAACGGTCTATAAACCATACATCGCATCATTAGGCGCAGTAAAATTGGTCACATTGCGTTCCAAATCATATACGTTTATATGATTAGTGCATGCGTTTTAATTGCATTACATTTCATTGGGAAATTTAAGGGTTTTCTTTTGTTTCTATATCGTCTTTTGTTATAGTTTCCAATATCTTTTGTTCCTATTTCGATCGTCTTTTATTTCGACTTTGATCTTATTTTGTTATAGTTTTGATTGTCTTTTGTTTGTGTGTCCATTGTCTTTTGTTTCTGTTTCGACAGTCTATTGTTTTTGTTTTGATAGTCTTATTTTTTGTTTCCATAATCTTTTGTTTCTGTTTCAATCGTCTTTTGTTATAGTTTTGATTGTCTTTTGTTTGTGTGTCCATTGTCTTTTGGTACTCTTTCGATCGTCTTTTGCTATAGTTTCCAATGTCTTTTGTTCCTATTTCGATCGTCTTTTATTTCGATTTCGATCGTATTTTGTTATAGTTTTTATTGTCTTTTGTTTCTATTTCCATTGTCTTTTGTTTCGGTTTCGATTGTCTTTTGTTTTTGTGTCCATTGTCTTTTGTTGCTGTTTCGATAATCTTTTGTTTCTGTTTCTATAGTCTATTGTTTCTGTTTTGATAGTCTTATTTTCTTTGTTTTCATAGATCTTTTGTTTCTGTTTTAATCGTCTTTTGTTATAGTTTTGATTGTCTTTTGTTTTTGTATCCATTGTCTTTTGTTTCTGTTTCGATCGTCTTTTGTTTTCATCGTTTTTTATCAATCTACTTATACTGATTCACCATTGCAGTGGTGAAATGGGACAATTTTTACCACTTGATGCCAGGGCAGAAGGTTCGATTATCAAACTCAGATCAATATATTATGTGTAAGTACAGATATTTGTTCCTGTGAAAAAAAAACAAAAGTTATTTGTAAAAGAAATTGTTTTATATTTTAAGTACTTATGTGTTCTATCCTTATACTTATTTAAAGCTTGGCTCTAGATGGCGCTGCGTGCAATGTCTCGCAATTTTTATATATTGTCCTAGTGTTACCTCGGTGAGACTGCGGTTGAGTTGTTTATTTTTTGGTAGTCGTTAGTTTTATTGTTTGGTTACTTTTTGTACTTGTGCGATGATGACTTTAGAATGTTTTGTTTGTTTTTTCACTTTGTTTTTCTTTATTATGTTTTTCATGCGTGGAAACCTCTAATTAGCTGTCTGTTTCTATTATTTTGTGTTTATTTTTTAGTTATAGCTGTTGGTTCTCCTAAAAATAAATAAATATTACTTTGCCCATCTTCTTATGTCTTGTTAAGTTAAGATCCTTAAATGCACTATGTCAATGCCAATTTCAAAGAAATAAAGTGTGTCATATCAATTGATTGCAACATAGATTCTAGAGTTAACACGTTCAGGGACATGTACGTCGATAAACGGGAATGAAAATTAATTGCGATGCGATGCAACGTTTGTTGACGTGTTGATGTGAGGCTCAATGGAAAATACTAAATATTTATAAGTCTACTACCATCCCATCACCATAGTAGTTTTCTCCAGTATTTTATTAATAGTTCTATACAAGCCCGAGGTTGTCCTTGGCTGCATTTTATAGTGCAAACAGGGATAATCGCCGGTTATGTGTCAATATTATCATAATATTTAACTTATTATTGTAAAGGGCCTCTACGTGCGCGGGGCTCCATAGCTTCGTGATATGGGAAATATAGCACACAAATAATAATTATGTATAATAATCACCATTTTTGTCCCACTTCTGGGCTAAGGCCTCCCTTTCGTTTTTCTGTCAATAGTGATATGGCCAGTCTTTTGACTAGACGTCAATTTTGTCTTTCTATCTTCGTCTAACGTTTTGTGTTACGTTGTTAGTTATGCACATGTATAGTTGTGATTTTTGCCCACATTTCATCCGACATGCGGGAGACGTGACCTGCCCAATCCCATTTGAACTTTGCAGTGTTTTCTAAAACGTTGACAACCTGGGTTTTTGAGCGCAGCACCGATCACTACGAGGTCTATGATCTATCTCTATAAAGGTATTAAAATTCAAGAAATTTGGTTCAGTCAGTGGTTTAGGCGTGAAAACGTAACATACTGGAAGACGCTCCGCGGTTTTCCCGGAAAAATCAAAAAGATCTTATGTCCTTACTAGCGACCCGCTCCGGCTTCGCACGGCTATATTATGCATGTATTATACATATAAACCTTCCTCTTGAATCACTCTATCCATTAAAAAAACCGCATCAAAATCCGTTGCGTAGTTTTAAAGATCAAAGCATACAAAGGGAAATAGGGACGGCGAAAAGTGACTTTATTTTATACTATGTAGTGATTCGTCCCCTAACCTACCATTTTGCCAATTTTCATCCAAATAGGCCCATTGGTTCGACCGTGAAGAGTGGAGAGAGAAAAACAAACAAACAAATTAACAAACTTTCGGATTTCTAATATTTAGTTAGGAAGTTAGGGTAGAGTACCTAGTAGAGATAGGGATTAGTAAAAAAGTAAGAATTCATGTGTCATTAGGTGCGCCCCGCGGTTTCACCCGCGTAAGTCCCGATCCCGGAGGAATATCGAGATAAAAAGTAGCCTATGTGTTAATCCAGGTCTCCAGCTATCTAGATACCGAGTTCTTCGCAATCGGTCGGTTAGTAGTACGGACTAATATTAGTAGGATTAGTAGGATAGGATAATCACAGAGAGCCCGCCTCTCGACGATGTGACTCTGAAACTGTTAACTTACCTAACCAATAACTGAGTATTTGTTTGTATTCAGTCAGCGCGAGCGTCTACAATTCGTGATTAGATTGAAAAGATATTTCGCAATGCTCCATGACTAGATTCTAACATCTATACATATAAAATGCTTTGTCCTGAACGACTGACTGACTGACGGATCAACGCACAGCCTAAACCGCTGATCGTAGACCTGAAACTTGGAGGGTGTGCTCGTTTTATGACGTAGGCATCCGATAAGTAGGTACAGCGGTTTAGGCTGTGCGTTGATCTGTCAGTCAGTCAGTCGTTCAGGACAAAGCATTTTATATGTATAGAAGAAGATTATTTCTCAATTATTCAGCGTCAAATAACGAAGAATTTTCTTATCATAATAAGTAGGTAGATCTTTATTTTATTTTCTCGCAGAATTCTTTGAAGTTTTAAGGAATTCAATGTTCAAAGAAAGTACATAATTATTATGATGAATTTTGAAGAAAATAATCTATGTATTACTTGACTTTTAATTTGTTATTCATGCTATGGAAAGTATCTTCAACGAGCAATACGTGGGTGTTTTGAATTTTATTTAGATGTAGTTGCCTTCTGCGGTTTCACCTGCATAAGTCCTGATCCCGCGGGAATGTCGGGGTTTTTATTAAACACTTTTTCACACCTGCAGCACTTTAATCACGGATTAAAGCCCTATTAACCTCAACTTAAAGCAAGACTTTATTCCCAAGGGAGATAATGTTGTATGAAACTCCCAAGGTAATAAAGTGATTTGAATTAGGAACGTTGAAATTCGTGTGAAAACTCTTGGTTTTAATTTTGAAGGTCTCAGCAAATAGGTTTTATTTATATTAAGTCATTTGATTGGTCTACAATAATCTAGCAGGTCACGATTTATGTTTTTTATTTTGATTGTTACGTTAGGTCTAAGCAAATAGGTTTTGCCTATAATACTTACCAAATATTTACCATCATGCTACCATATCATTGCAATTGCCACATTTTTTATTAAAGTGGATTTTTTTTCAAATAGGGAACTGGCTACCACAACAATTTAAAAAAAAATTGGACTGACGATGACGGTATGAAAAGTAGAGTATGCACCTCGGGATAAAGCATGTCTTCGTCTTGGGCGGCTTGAACCCCTCGCTTCACTCAGGACTCTACATAACTTCCTCGCTCAGGAGTTAACTTTAAACTCCCTCGCTCCGGGAGTTAACCCGAGAGTCCCTCGTTACACTCGGGGGTTCAATATGCCACCCACAACATAAGACATTGCTTTATGCCCTTGATGCATAATCTACTATTACCTATGTCCACTTTATTCCTTGATTCGCAAAGTAGATTTTTTAGAATTGATGGATCTTTTTAGGGTTCCGTACCTAAAGGGTCAAAACAGGACCCTTTTAACTAAGACTCCACTGTCCGTCTGTCTGTCACCAGGTTGTAGGTATTTCATGAACCGTGATAGCTAGAGAGTTGAAATTTTTACAGATGATGTATTTCTGTTGCCGCTATAACAACAAATACTAAAAACAGAATATAATGGGACGGAACACTTCGTGCGCGAGTCCGACTCGCACTTGGCCGGTATTTTGACTAGATGATACGAAGTTTACCGTGTCATCTAGTTTTTAGTAAAATAATAAAACGGAGGAGGTTCACAATTCGACGCGTACATTCTAATTAATTATTTTTTATCTTTATGAGGGGTCCATACGCCAACGACCTTGGTACACAGCCTACTAAATAGTTTCTACTAGAACCGGTCGCCTTCGTTGGTGAAAATTGTTGATTGTTACGAATGTGTTTTGTTTTTCTCAAAAGTGCTGAGATAGAATTGTAGGTGAGATTTTTACCGACATTTTGGTGACTTTGAGCCAAAAATTTCCTATAGTTTTGATGCTATCCTAAAATTAAGACTTAAAACTAGTCTAGCTTTGAAATGACAGGGAATTTTTGCCTCAAAATTACCCCAAAATAATGGTAAAAATTTCACCTACAATTGTCAGCGACGGGTATTTCTGGCGCATTGCATTTTGAAGCATAAGCAGCCATAATGTCATTTTTTTAAATGTACCTACCTATTATTTTTTTAATTGTATTGTTTATTCCTCGTATCTCTTTTGATAATTAAATACCTTATGCGTAAATTTAATTATTTTAGGGTTCTGTACCTACCTCAAAGGGTGAAAAACGGAACCTTTATAAGATCACTTTCTTGTCAGTCTGTTTTTAATAATTCTGATTAATTGCTTTATAACTGCTAGTAGAACTAGAAACATCACTTGTAGTCGCTCAGTAAGGTGTGGTTTCTAGCCATGGCCTTCTGTGACCTTTCAGACAATAGCTGAGAACGAATACTTGAATGTTAACCGCAATACACCGACCGAATAGTAACATACAATGCACAATGGAGTCGAACGACAGCGACAGTTAATGCGACAATAACTTATGAGTGCTGGTCTGAAGCGGTACTGTGATCGACATCGTTTGGGCGGCCCTCCCATAGTCACACAAAGTGTCCGATTTGGGGAAACCCATGGTCTCTAGTAGATCGCTTATAGCGATAAGGCCTATTGTGCAATATTGAGCATGCTTGGCTGCAGCTTTCGACCCATTTGGGTCTGTACACGATTCCTCTTTTTTTTTTTTTTTTCTTTTTTTTCTTTGTCATGTTAATTTATTCCTTCGTTTGTTTGTCGTGTGTTGTACTCAATAAATGCTTTATTTCTTTCTTTCATGTTATTTATTTTTTATTTAGTTTTCATGGTGTTATATAGTGTTTATCTATCTATCTATCTAACATGGGTCCGTAGGTCCCAAATTCAATTCATTTATTCATTCATCAGATAACATGGATTCATCAATGTTAGTAGGTACTTACTACTATGTTAGTAACAATTTAAATCAAATATATTATGAATAGACTAATCACTAAAATAAATATAGGTACTTACTTATTAGTGAAACCACCTGCCACCTTAATACAGTGATACATAGTGGGTTCATACTCGTTAGCTATTACGTTTAAAACATTGGTTTCCAAAGGTTTCCAAAGGTTGGTTTCCAACAAAAGTGGAAGGTTTCCGTAGTTTTTAATTTTTTTAAATTTATTATTTATACCTCCTAAGTGAGCATGCTACATCCTCAACCTCATCGTCACTTTCTATTTTGCAAGCCTATTGTGCGTAAATAAAAAGAAAAATAGCTATTAATATGTTTTTTTTAGTTAATATTTATTGAAGTCTTTCAACTCAAAGAGGTCTTAAAGCTTTGCTCGATTGAAAACGGTCTAATAACAGCAATTTTAGAACTTAACGCTCTACTTTTGCTATCGAATTTACAAAAAAAGCCTAAGTATTTAGTTGCTTAGTTTGGTAATAGATAGCGCTTTTTGTGTTTCATGCGTTTATTTGTCGCAGTCGTTTTAACTCCATTGTGTGTTGTCTTTTTACAATTGAATTTGTAGCAATTTTTTCTACCAAGTAATTATTTCAGAAATCGAGAGCAAATAAGTATCTAATCGCACTGTCAAGGATTCTAATTTAATTTAGAAAATTGCTTGAGAAATACACATTTTAGTGTATTTTGATACAATTGCCTTTGTTTTGCAACTTTTTTAGTGGAATAGTTATAAGTATATATAGTAGGATGAATTTTATGGTTGTTATAATTATTCATTATCATCACTTCACTACATAGTATAAAACAAAGTCGCTTTTTCTGTCCCTATTTCCTTTTGTATGCTTAGATCTTTAAAACTACGCAACGGATTTTGATGCGGTTTTTTTTATAGATAGAGTGATTCAAGAGGAAGGTTTATATGTATATTACATGCATAATATAGTTAATAATAAAAAAATAAATAAAAATTAAGTCCACCGCCACCGTAACGTTTACAATCCTGTGCAGCACTATTTGAACATTATAACAACGTAACCTGTGGATCGAACCCACGTCGGTTGGTGTAGCGGGTGGCGGCTTATACCACTCACACAACTGAAGACATAGCTTGTTGAAAATAATAATCACACTGTGTACTTTTAATTCAAGTATTTATGTTTGTGTGTAACGTCTATTAGAAGAAGGTCGTATGTCCAATACTTGTTGATAGTATTATTGTAGCAAATTGATCATTTACTTATGACAGTAGAATTATTTTATACCAAATAAAATAAAAACCGGCCAAGTGCGAGTCGGACTTGCACACCAAGGGTTCCGTACAATTATATTCTGTTTTTATTATTTGTTGTTATAGCAGCAACATAAATACATCATCTGTGAAAATTTCAACTGTCTAGCTATCACAGTTCATGAGATACAGCCTGGTGACAGACAGACGGACAGTGGAGTCTTAGTAATAGGGTCCCGTTTATACGGAACCCTAAAAAGTATAAGTTAGGCAATGCACCATAACGGCATAAAGCCAAGGCGCATGTCGTTGACCTTTCAAATCTCAATTTCCGAGATTACGGCTTCGCTCTGTTGAGTACAATTCTACTCAAAAATGTTAAAATTTTCTAAACTGTAAATAAGTTTAGAAATTTTTTAACATTTTTGAGTAATCGACTAAAAAATATATGTACCTACATGGATATATGCACACACTGTAGCTGCGTCTCGTAACGGTGTCGCGAGTTCAGAGATTTTATCTCTTGTTGTAGTTGTTATAAAAATGTTAAAAAAAAATCTACATATAAGTAAATGAATTCCCTATTTCCTTTTTGAATAATGTCTCTGGAGCAACTGTACTTTTGAGATGAAAACTAGAACGAATACATTTCTTTTGCAAGACGAAAGTAGACGACTTTTACTACTTAATTATGTTCATAAGTGTACATGATAAAAAACTGACGATTTCCTATATAGACGTTTTGATATATAGACCTCTTGATAGTTAGACGTTTTGCTACATGGGCGATTAGCTAACTAGGCAGATTGCTCACTAGACTTTTCGCTTTGTTTGACGTTT
The DNA here is from genome assembly GCA_907269075.1 of Idaea aversata. NCBI lineage: Eukaryota > Metazoa > Arthropoda > Insecta > Lepidoptera > Geometridae > Idaea > Idaea aversata. The sequence continues at coordinate 3,646,239 of OU026083.1, forward strand.
TGCTACTTAGACTTTCTGATTGTGAGCCGATTAAACGTCGACTGAGTTGCCCCAAAAAATTATGCCATAACATAGCTGGGAATATACTAAAACAATATTCTGTTTTGAACGGAGCCCTTTGTGCGCGAGTCCAACTCGTACTTGACCGGTTTTTTTATTCATCATCATCATCATCATATCAGCCCATACACGTCCACTGCTGGACACAGGCCTCCCCCATACGACGCAACAAACAGCGGTCTAGCCCCCTTAGACAAGATGGCTTTCTATTTTTTTATTTTATTTTATGTATGAAATTGACACAAGCCAACGAAAAATCACGTGGTCTTACATTAGAAAAAAAAATGGTGGATAAATTCCATCCTATGATAATTTAATACAATGGTTTACGTCAATTTCATACAATTAAATCTATCGATTGGCGACATCGCTAATAGAAAACAATCTTATCTAAGAGGGCTGAGCCACCTCCATCCACCGACTACCCGCGACCGCCACAATGTCGTCGGTCCACCGGGCAGCTGGTCTCCAAGACTCCGTTTCGCGTTGCATCGCGGCCGCCACTCGAGAACCTTTACCCCCTTACTAGCGACCCGCCCCGGCTTTGCACGACTATTTTGTGCATGCATTATACATATAAACCTTCCTCTTGAATCACTCTATCTACTAAAAAAACCGCATTAAAATCCGTTGCGTAGTTTTGAAGATTTAAGCATACATAGGGAAATAGGGACAGAGAAAGCGACTTTGTTTTATACTATGTAGTGATAGTGAAGACTATCGGACTATCCTTAAATCTCGTTTTGGAATGAGGGGGTTACGGTTTACGGTTTTTTATTAGTTACGGTTTTATTAACACTTTACTATCTAAATGTACTCCAGTGACAAACCCAGTAATATAACATACAGAACCGGTTTTTCGACCTCCAATAGAAACAAACACAAATGTCTACCACACTGTACTTCCGCATCTTTCTGCACGCATATTGTATCATAATATTTATTGGACACCGGCTCTATGCACAAAACGTGAAAAAAAAATAGAGGGCTAGTATCAGGGGCCAGGGGTTCACTCGCAACGTTTTTTAGTATTGACTAGCGACCCGCCCCGGCTTCGCACGGCTATATAATGCATGTATTATACATTTAAACCTTCCTCTTGAATCACTCTATCTATTAAAAAAACCCCATCAAAATCCGTTGCGTAGTTTTAAAGATTTAAGCAGTCAAAGGGAAATAGGGACAGAAAAAGCGACTTTGTTTTATAGGTACTATGTAGTGATAATCACTCATTCATTTATTTTTGTTAAATTTAGGTTTTTATAAAAACAAACTGAATACAAAATAAATACATCACTATATAAACTAATAAAAAAAATCCATCTAAGCACTTACATACTAGGTAGGTACCTAAATAAAATAAAATTTACAAGTCTTAACAATAACGTAAGTATAAATTTTGCATATAAAACAGTAATTAATTATAAAAACCTAAACCTAGAAGACCGTCGGCAGCGTAGCAAGGCCCAGGCTACCGATGCACGATGGTTAGGGCTGCAAAGACAGAAACCTTCTTACGATACGTGCCGTATCCAGAACGACTGCCTTTTACCCTTGACCCAACCATCCAGCGAGAGCCTCTTCAGGTGTTAATAATTATTATTAGTTTATTAGTTAAAACGTTTTTTTGTTTTTTTAAACTCTCACTGTGATTAAAACCTCATTAGTTCAAAACTCAGCCTCTAGCGGTCAAATGAAACGCCAATGTCAATGTCACACCGTGAAAATGGCGGGAAATCGACTAATAACTTAATTAGTTCCAGACGCCGGCCGTAAACAAGTTTCTATTTGATTTTCACTTTTGCAAAGTTATTTTACTTCAATCTTAGTGCAATGAACTGCAATGTAAAGAAAATAATGATACATCGTCTGTTATTAAATAAATAAATATTACAGGACATTCCACACATCGCCATCTAGCCCCAAGCTAAGTAATTAGACTTGTGTTATGGGTGCTAGACAACGGATATATACTATGTATATACTTTTCTTTTGTAAATATAATTATACCTACATATAATACATATAATAGAAACAACCAGACCACAGACAAATATCTAAGCATAAATACTTGTCTGAGGCGGGAATCGAACCCGCACCCCTCTGTTTGGCAGTCCAGCATGGTGACCATTGTGCCATCGTCAAATCTAGATTAGATTTAAAACCGGCCAAGTGTGAGTCGGACTCACGCACGAAGGGTTCCGTACCATAATATTCTGTTTTTACTATTTGTTGTTATAGCGGCAACAGAAATAAGTACATCATCTGTGAAAATGTCAACTGTCTAGCTATCATGGTTCATGCATGAGATACAGCCTGGTGACAGACAGACACTGGAGTCTTAGTACCAATAAGACCTCAAAATACTCCAAAAACCCCCCCAAAGACCTCCAAATTTTCAGAAAAAATTCCAAAAGTCGTTGAACAAAAGTTGATTGATAAGGTGCTTAAAAAGCCTACCGCTTCATTATCACTACATAGTATAAAACAATGTCACTTTCCGCTGTCTGTCCCTATGTATGCTTAGATCTTTAAAACTACGCAACGGATTTTGATGCGGTTTTTTTTAAATAGATAGAGTGATTCAAGAGGAAGGTTTATATGTATAATACATGCATAATATATCCGTGCGAAGCCGGGACGGGTCGCTAGTTACTATACAAACCAATAAACCTTGTTTATTTTATTTCGGCTACCTAAGATTTATTTTTAAGGATCAGGAATCGAGTGAAACCGCAGGATTCAGCTAGTAAATAGAAATAGTCATAATTTTTAATTACAAAACTTCTTAATGTTTTTTAATTACCATTTCATTTCACGCATTGTAATTTTTTCTCAGATACTTTAAGTTGATGGCAGACATGCCTCTTTTTATTTACTAGCTGTGCTGTGAGGTTTAACTAATTATAATAGACATTAAGATTAAAAAAATAAAATAAGAACAAAAAATAGGGACATGGTCATGGCAGTAATAAGTTTTATGCACCAAAAATATTTGCTCTAGTGCATTATCCAAGGAGAAAACAGTCGACTACATTTGTATTAGTTTGTATGGAGAAACCCCCGGTACCCTTTCCTCTTAAGGGACTCTATCTATCTAAACTAAAAGATTGAGAAAGCCATACGGAACGGTGTCGGCGAGATATCGGCCGATCGAAAAGTCTGTTGTTTACGTTGACTCTTATTTAAGAGAGGTTAAAAAAGTGAATTCTCACCACATGTAATACAAATAACTAAATAACAGAATCTCAACATAATAAAAATGCGAAAGTTTGTGTGTTAGTACCTAAGTTTCTTACCTCTCTTTACGATGAACTTACTGAACCGATTGCTTTATAACTTGGTAAATAGATAGGTAGACTTCTGGAGTAACACATAGACCTCAAAAAAACAAACAAAAAATCTTTCCTCTTCATAATCACTACATAGTATAAAATAAAGTCACTTTTCGCCGTCCCTATTTCCCTTTGTATGCTTAGATCTTTAAAACTACGCAACGGATTTTGATGCGGTTTTTTTCAATAGATAGAGTGATTCAAGAGGAAGGTTTATATGTATAATACATGCATAATATAGCCGTGCGAAGCCGGGGCGGGTCGCTAGTAATCTATATTATAATATTATAAAGCTGAAGAGTTTGTTTGTTTGAACGCGCTAATTTCAGAAACTTCTGGATCGAATTGTAAAATTATTTTTGTGTTGGATAGTCCATTTATCGAGGAAGGCTTTAGGCCTAAAGTTTAGGCTATATAACATCACGCTGCGACCAATAGGAGCGAAGAATCAGTGGGAAATTAGGAAAAAACGGAAAAAAAATATTCATCTTTGAGGGCTTTTTTGTTTAAACACGCTGATCTCAGGAACTGCTAGTTTGGATTAAAAAATAGGCGAAGTGGGGGGGGGGGTAGGTTTTATTTTCGTTACGGAATTTCTTGATTTGGCGCGTTCAAAGCCCGGGATAAAAGCTATGCAATAGCTTAAAAAAAAATAGGTGTGTGAAACCACGAGGCGCAGTTAGTAAGAATTATTATAATTATTATTACATAGGTACATCCCATTCATAAAAATTACGTAAAGAATACCTACTATTAATAAAGTTTTATAACTTTCTAGTTCTAAGTAGGGAAAGTAATCAAACTGGCATTATGGCACAGTTGACCTTTGCCATTGACAGTTTAAAAAAGTGCCGCCGGCTGTGACAGATCGGTGTTAATTAATTTCGTAATCGATTCGTGATTTATTGCCGGCTAGTTTTGTTTTGCCGTATGATTGTTTTTTTTCTCAAATAGAACGATATTGGACGAGTCGTCCTTTACTATTTTTAAAACCATTTAGTCGCTGAGTACCTAAAACGCAGTATGCCAATTTCGCGTTATGCCAAACAGTCATTTAAAATAAGCGTTTCGTCTAAGTGTTTTTATGCCTATGACGCAATAGATCCACTTCTCGTATTGCCTATTTAGCGACATGACTATGTTATTATATAGTTCTGTCCAGTACTTTCGGAGCCTATTTGTTACATACAAAAAAATCTTTCCTTTTTATATATTAGTGTAGACTAGCTTTTGCCCGTGACTTCGTCCGCGTAGTAGTCAAAAATGGACTATGCAAAATTTGAAGTAGATTGGACCAAGGAATTACGTTGCCCTGTACAGACTTTCCCCCTACCCTTTTTCACCCCTTAGGGGTAGATTTTCAGAAAATCTTTTTACATCATACAAAGAACACACCCTCCAAGTTTCAGGTCTCTACGATCAGAGGTTTAGGCTGTGCGTTGATCCATCAGCCAGTCAGGACAAAGGATTTTTTAAGTACTGATGATATAGATTAAAAACCGCATTTAGCCCGGACCGGGAATTACGCGGGTGAAACCGTGGAGCGCTGCTAGTATTATTATACGACCCAGTTGACACAATGGTCACCATGCCGGACTGCCAAACACAGGGTTACGGGTTCGATTCCCGCCTCAGACATGTATTTATGCTTAGATATCTGTCTGTGGTCTGGTTGTTTCCATGTATCATAAGTATATATTTACAAAATAAAAGTACATAATAAGTAGTATATCCGTTGTCTAGCACCCATAACACAAGTGTAGTTACTTAGCTTGGGGCTAGATGGCGATGTGTGGAATGTCCGGTATTTATTTTATTAGTATTACTAGCGACCCGTCCCGGCATCGCACGGATATATTATACATTATAAACCTTCCTCTTGAATCACTCTATCTATTAAACAAAACCGCATCAAAATCCGTTGCGTAGTTTTAAAGATTTAAGCATACATAGGGATATAGGGACAGAAAAAGCGACTTTGTTTTATACTATGTAGTGATGATGTAGTGATAAGTACTTATAAATACCTTTTCCAAGTAAACATTATCTACCTAAATAAGTACAATGAATAATGATATATTCAAATTGGTATATCGTGATGATTTGTCACGCGTTGGAACGCGTAGTAGGTAGGTACTAGGGCTTGAATATCGGTCCATTTTTCAATTCCGGAATTCAGTTTCGATATTGATCTATCCAATTCCGGAATTCGATGCTTCCTTTACAAAATGCGTAATATTTTTTGAATAACAGATGTTATCGTAATAAATGGGGTATTTTAGGTAGAAATAATAAATTCATTGAAATAGCTGTTCAGAACTGTAATTGTAATTAAAAAAAACTGGTTGCCTGTAAAGTCGGTATACGGGCGAAAGTTTTACGTGACAACAACTGTGCTCGAGTGGAAGGGACGCGTGCCTTTAACTTTTTATGTCTGTCTCTCTCGCTCTTAGGCGGGCTAACCATGCCCGCGTGCCTCTCACTCGCTCTCATTGTGAGCGCATAACGTGAGCGGAGCGTAACGCAGTTTCTTGAAGTGTCACCCGGCAAACCAATTTATAAGACGTTGTCACGTCAAAAATTAAGTAATCTATAATCTAGAACTTTTGTTGGATGTGAACTTCTTACACGATTACAAATGTGAGAAACTGGTGAAAAGTCCCGTTCAGCCTCGACACTAGTAGGCGGTATTGTTTTTAGATACTTGAAGCATTGTCCTCAATCCTGCCTTTTCGGCTCCTGAAATAAGTCGGAATTCCGGAATTTTGTTTAAACCGGAATTCCGGAGCTCAAGCCCTAGTAGGTACCTACCATCAAACGTCAACTCAAAATACAACTAGTTTGTATTATTCCGATGATTTGAGGTCTTCTTCGCTGCCGTTATTAGGGTTCCGAATGCAAAGGATAAAAACGGGACCCTGTTTCTAACACTCCACTGTCCGTCTGTCCGTCTGTCACCAGGCTGTATCTCATGAACCGTTATAGCTGGACAGTTGAAATTTTCACAAATTATGTATTTCTGTTACAGCTATAACAACAAATATTAAAAATAGAATATAATAATACGGAACTCTTCGTGCGCGAATCCGACCCTTGGTCGGTTTTTTCTTAATCTAAATTTTCCAGGAACTGGCACATAAAAAAACCCGCCCAAGTGCGAGTCGGATTTGCGCACGATGGGTTCCGTTCGTTCCTGTTTTTAACCCCAACAAAAAATGCAAAAAACCCTATAAAATATTGAAGGTCAAGCGACGCTGTATAGGTTAAAAGTCTTTTTTACATGCCCTTTTAGGAGTTTTAGTAACAAAAGAAATATTGCCTAAAAAAATAGTATAAACATAATCTAAAATTCTTAAAACCATATTAAAAAAATATGTACTTTTCCTGTTTTTACACTGTTCTTATGATACAAGCCTGGTGACAGATACACAGACGGACGGACGGACGGACAAACGGACGGATAGACGGACGGACGGACAGCCGGACGGATAGACGGACGGACAGACGGATAGACGGATAGACGGATGGACGGACGGACGGACGGACGGACAGACGGACGGACAGACGGACGGACAGACGGACGGACAGACGTACAGACGTACAGACGGATAGACGGACAGACGGACGGACAGTGAAGTCTTAGTAAAAGGGTCCCGTTTTTACCCTTACGGAACCCTAAAAAAAGGATTTTGTATCGAGAGAAAGCGAATGGAAACTCCCACGGGACCGTATGCAAGTGAAATTTCGAAATTCACAGACAGAAAATCATGAATATTCAAAATTGAAAAATTAATGTTATTTTTATTTTTAGAAAATTAAAATGTGACTTCCTGTCGATCATTCTGATTTAGATAGCTTGATTGGTGAGACCGTAAATCAAGACGATTTCACCGATTTAACAAGAATTTATTATTTTTTCTAATGGCTTCGAACGGCTTTTTAATTTACATCAATGTCAAGTATTTTTATGAGTTTTTTTGTCACAAATCTTCTCCTTCTATATCGTTATATATAAAATGCTTTGTCCTGATTGACTGACGACCAAGAAACTAAGAGAAGGTACGAACGTCAAATTCTATGCTGACGACCCAGTTGGCACAATGGTAACCCCACCTGAGACAAGTATTTATGCTTAGATATTGTCTGTGGTCTGGTTGTTAAGTTTCTATGTATTATATGTATACATATATTTACAAAATATTTAAGTAGTATCCGTTGTTTAGCACCCATAAGACAAGTCTAGTGACTTACCTTTGGGCTAGATGGCGATGTGTGAAATGTCCTGCAATATATTTATTTTATTTTTTATCAACTCACAGCCTAAATCGCTGATTGTAGAGATCTGAAACTTGGAGGGTGTGTTCTTTGTATGACGTAGGCATCCGATAAGAAAGGATTTTCCAAAATCTTCCCCTTGGGGGGTGAAAATGGGGGGCAAAGTTTGTATGGCATAACGTGATTCCTTGGTCATGTGATTCCTGCATTTTCTATTCCTAGATTTGCAGAAGACCTTCGACTGTGTTCCTCGCATGATGATCTGGTGGGCGCTGCGGTCCAAAGGGGTTCCGGAAGCTTATGTTGAAATCATCAGAGACATGTACCGAAATTCTGATTCTGTGGTGCGAACTGCTGTTGGCGATACTAAGCCCTTCCCTGTTACCGTTGGAGTCCACCAGGGTTCCGTCCTAAGCCCGTTCCTGTTCAGCGTAATATTGGATGCACTGTCCGTTGCCATCAGGGATGCACACGAGCAGCCTCCATGGCTGCTCATGTACGCTGACGATATTGCGCTGGCGGATTCGGATAAGGGGCGGCTGGTCCAACGTGTACACACGTGGAAGGAGTCGCTTGAGAACGGCGGTTTGCAACTGAATGTGGCGAAGACAGAGTACTTGGCTTGCAATACCACAGATCCCACACCTGTCTGCGTAGACGGTCATATGGTCGAGCGGACAGACCAGTTTAAGTACTTGGGGTCTGTGCTTCACGCGTCCGGCGACATCGATTGCGACGTCAAGTCACGCATTTCAGCGGCTTGGGCCAAGTGGCGTGAGGTGAATGGTGTCATTTGCGACCCCAAAATGCCGATTAAACTAAAGGGACAGGTCTATAAAACCATCATTAGACCTGTCCTTTTGTATGGTAGTGAGGCGTGGCCGGTACTTGAGCGACATAAGCAGGAGCTGCGTGTCACGGAGATGAAGATGTTGCGCTGGATGTGTGGAGTGACGCGAAAGGATCGCGTCAGGAACTCCCGCATCCGGGGCAGCCTTCATGTCCGAGACATTGCAGATAAATTGCAAGAGTGTCGCTTACGCTGGTACGGCCACGTCTTGCGAAAACCGGCTAGTTACGTGGGGAACAAATGTCTTGCCATGGCGCCTCCGCCGGGTCATGGCAGACTGGGTAGACCCAAGAAGTGCTGGCTTGACGTCGTAAAGGGTGATATGCGTGCAAATGGCCTTACAACCGAGGATGCCGAAGATCGTGCGAAGTGGAGGCGTAAAAGTAGGAAAGCGGACCCTGGGCTCCCGAGAGGGATGCAACCGGGAACATCGCTCGGATGATGATGATGATGATGAACGTGATTCCTTGGTCTAATGTACCTCAAATTTTACATACAAATTCTTTCGACTTCTACGCGGACGAAGTCGCGGGCAAAGCTAGTCTATCATCACTACATAGTATAAAATAACGTAAGTAAGCGAGCTAATACAGAACAAGATCCAATATGGCGCCCGTGCGAGTGCAGCTCGCAAAGGGTGCTATGGATCGAGTGCACCCGAGATATTTAGACGCCCGAGCGAGCGAGGGCGAATATAGTTCGAGGGTGTAATAGCTACTTACAACCGAGGTAAGTATACTACTTTACATCATTCTTGCGAGGTCAATAAAACCTTCGGTTTCGAGATGACAGAAATCAGGCGTGCCGACCACCACTTACTCATCAGACGAAATACTTGACATGATGAACTAACACTTTTAACTAGCATAAACTTGTATGTTCTTTTTTTAAATTTTAATGCAGTCGTCGCAAGTGAACAAACATTTAGTTCAAATTAAATGCCGCCATTTTGATCGTTTTTTTTTTCAGTAAAAAGTTTCCGTCATTTTATAAAAAAAGAGATTGGTTAACCAAGGAGTTTGACATAGCTTGAATGGTAAAGTGAACTTTACAATTCAAGGATTCACCCTATGCTCGAATGGTAAAGTGATTTGAAAATGGAACGTTCCATCTAAACAATGCGCTGTGTTGTATATGACAACTTACACAGCCTCTTACCATACTAGTAAATCCTACTTACCGAGCAAGTATGATGTAAAGTCACTTTTCGCCGTCCCTATGTCCCTATATCCCTATGTATGCTTAGATCTTTAAAACTACGCAACGGATTTTGATGCGGTTTTTTAATAGATAGAGTGATTCAAGAGGAAGGTTTATATGTATAATATATGCATAATATAGCCGTGCGAAGCCGGAGCGGGTCGTTTATTTATAAGAGCAAAATACTGAACAAGAAAACTCTGAAACTACAAGGGCTATAAGTCTTAAACTTCACAAAGGGATTCCTCTAAAGTCGTAGGCGAGTACTAAGAAAGTATTTTTGGAAATACGACCTCTAAATGGCATAAAGGGATTGTTAAAGTTTGCAGTTCGAAGTGACTATTTCTAGCGACCATGATTTAAAACTACCATTGTTATTTTCACTATCAAGTTATTTAAAACGGGAAATAAAAACAATAAACGTTTTTATACGTGTTTTTATACCACCACCACTTGCACGCTCGCGACAAATTTAATGGCCCCTCTTCATGATGGGCCATCATGCTGGCCCACTGTTATGCTGGGCCACGGTGTCAGTTTTTCGGTCACCCATCAAAAGAAGTGGGCCAGCGATGGCGGTATGGATCTGCACGTGGCCCATTCCTCATTGAGTCCTCGAAAATTGGTACGTGGTGCATAGATATTATACTGCGGTAACGGCTGTTTCCACGTCCTTCTCCACTTTACAACTGAACGTTGCCATCGTGTAGTTGCGTTTCATCCATCGCATTGCCATCACGCTGGTTAAGTGCTGGGCCATCATGTTGAGATTAATAAAAGCCAAAACCCCCCACGATATTATTAAAATAAATATAGTAAATAAAAACATTTATAATTTTCTACTACTTATCGAGTTTTTTACTTTAATTTGCTTCCGCCCCACCCTTTACAAAACTCTGGGCACGCCCATGGTTCACAATGAACCCCCAACGAAAAACGGTCTCCCTTTCAAGAAATTTTTCACGATTAACGGTCCCCCTGGAGATAAGCGTTGATTGAAAATTTTCAAGGTCTGACGGACCCCTTATCCTCCCCCAGGGGATCGGTTAAGCGCTGAACTGTTTAAAAAAAATGGGTCGGTCGGTACCCAAAGTTCTCCTAATATTCGTCCCACGGAATAAAAGTTGTAGATTCGGCCCCTTTATAACTGGTCTCCCGTTAGGAGACCAGTCTATACTTATTTGTTTTTCGTTCCCTGAAAAACAAAATGTTGTCTGTAAAGTCGGTTTACGGACGATAATTTTACGTGATAAAGTCATGAGAAAACATTGATGGTAACCATACCAACGATAATATGTTGCTACAGAACATGACGCATGACGTCATGTTTTTTTTTAATGCAGGTCATCATCACTTTATTTTAAACTAGCGACCCGCTCTGGCTTCGCACGGCTATATTATGCATGTATTATACATATAAACCTTCCTCTTGAATCACTCTATCTATTAAAAAAAACCGCATCGAAATCCGTTGCGTAGTTTTAAAGATCTAAGCATACATAGGGATATAGGGACATAGGGACGGCGAAAAGTGACTTTATTTTATAAATACTATGTAGTGATAGTGATGAGGTTAAACTTTCATAATAAAAACTTTAATCTGTAAAATATTTAAATGTAGATTTTAGTTTAGTTACATTCGAAGGGCATTACGCTTTTGGTTCATAATGTTGAGCGTTAATTAAAACCCCTGCCTATTAAATTTAATTAACGAATACTCGAATAATCCATTCAAAACGTTGAATAGGTCTTTGGTTCCACAAATACTTCATTAATGTTGCCATGTCGATGTTATCTATGATTCAAATGTTAGCTTAAACCCGTGACTTTATCTGTCTAAATAAAATAAATTAATTATAAGACATATATTTTTTTACATCTGCAGCACTTTAATCACGGATTAAAGCCCTATTAACCTCAACTTAAAGCAAGACTTTATTCCCAAGGGAGATAATGTTGTATGAAACTCCCAAGGTAATAAAGTGATTTGAATTTGGAAATTTGAAATTCGTGTGATACCTCTTGGTTTTAATTTTGAAGGTCTCAGCAAATAGGTTTTATTTATATTAAGTCATTTGATTGGTCTACAAAAATCTAGCAGGCCACGATTTATGTTTTTATTTTGATTGTTACGTTAGGTCTAAGCAAATAGGTTTTGCCTATAATACCTAGCAAATATTTACCATCATGCTACCATCTTATTGCAATTCCCCGTTGTTTTTAAAAGTGGGTGTTTTTCAAATAGGGGACAAGCCACCACAAGAATTAAAATAAAAATTAGACTGACGGTATGAAACGTAGAGTATGCACTTCGGGATAAAGCATGTCTTCGTCTTGGGCGACTTGAATTCCTCGCTCCTGAGCGGAGTTATCCCCAGGGTCCCTCGTTACACTCGGGGTTCAATATGCCACCCACAACATAAGACATTGCTTTATGCCCTTGATGCATTATCTACTATTTTTATAATATCTGCGCCCCGCGGTTTCACCCGCGTAAGTCCGATCTTTCTCACCGTTTAAACCTTCCCTGGACTACAACAAACATTTCAAAACCGAAATCATCTAAATCGGTTCAGCCGTTCTCGAGTTTTAGCGAGACTAAGGAACAGCAATTGATTATTATATATATAGATTAAACTAGCAGCGCTCAGCGGTTTTACCCGTAAGTCCCGATCCCGTGGGAATATCGGGATGAAAAGTAGCCTATGTTACTGTCAATGAATCAATGTATCCTCACACCAAGTTTCATCGACGACCCAGTTGTCACAACGGTTACCATGCCGGACTGCCAAACACAGGGTTGCGGGTTCCATTCCCGCCTCAGACATGTATTTATGCTTAGATATTTGTTTGTGGTCTGGTTGTTCCTATGTATTATAAGTATATATTTACAAAAGAAAAGTATATAAGTAGTATATCCGTTGTCTAGCACCCATAACACAAGTGTAGTTACTTAGCTTGGGGCTAGATGGCGATGTCTGGAATGTCATGCAATATTTACTTATTTATTTGTTACTAGCTTTTGCACGCGACTTCGTCAGCGTAAAATTAGTAGATTGAACCAAGAAATCACGTTGTCCCATACAAACTTTGTCCCCCTTTTTCACCCCCTAAGGGTTAGAATTTCGAAAAATCCTTTCTTATCGGATGCCTACGTCATACAAAGAACACACCCTCAAAATTTCAAGTCTCTACGATCAGCGGTTTAGGCTCTGCGTTGATCCGTCAGTCAGTGAGTCATTCAGGACAAAGCATTTTATATGTATAGATTATCACAATCGGTCCAGTAGCCTATTCGTAACAAACATAAAAACATTTCCTCTTTATAATATTTACACAAACAACTTAGGTTGGTATAGGTAGGTATAATCTTGTGTGGTTCAATGCTAACGCAGGTATCACACACTGACAATATGGCAATTGGAGGAACCCCGTCTGGTTTTAGTCGGTGCGAGCCCGACATAACCCGTCAACCTCCCCGGGTCGGCGGGCATGCGGAAGGTACATTTCCAGACGTTAAAAAAAAAAAAAAGGTATAATCTAATTTGTATTACTTACGATTCGGATTCGATTTGTCGAAAGTTGTCACATTAGACCCTCTGTACCAAATTACCAAAGTACAAGTTCATATTTTTATTAGTTTTTAGTACGGTATCCCTTTAAGGTGAAAGGGTACCTGCACTCTCTATATACAAACGTAGTCGACTGTTTCCTCCCTGGATAATGACACTAGATCAAATATTTTTGTACCATAAAACCTATAACTGCCATGACTATGCCCCTATGTTTTGCTGTTTTTTATTTTCTAATTATCAAACAAATTAAGATAAAAAAAATAAAAAAAAAAACAAAAAATATGGTAACATGGTCAATGGTCATGGCAAGTTTTATGCACCAAAAATATTTGCTCTAGTGTCATTATCCAGGGAGGAAACAGTCGACTACGTTTGTAATAGTTTGTATGGAAAGAGGCCCCGGTACCCTTTCCTCTTAAGAACGACCTTCATCGAGCTTTAAAGTTAAAATAAAGATTATGTATTTCATTGGTATGGAATTTGTCTATTAACCAAACCAGTAAAAAGTAAAAAAAAAACAGCGCACTCCGGGAGTGCAGGCAGAAGTGAAAACAATAAACTTGTTATTTCTCATAGAATATTTCTTGAAACGATCTGCTACTGCCATCTATTAGCACTCAGTTAAACAAATATAGTTTATTTTTTATTCGCTAGATGGCAGTAAAAAATTTAAATCAGCGCCATCTACATTCGAATAGCGGTCTTTCTAGAAACTAAGTTTCTCAATTTGTGTAATAGATGGCAGTATAAGTTAAACAAAAAGACTAACACAAATAAAATCTCATCTGTCGCGTCAAAATCTGTCGCGTCAAAATCTGTCGCGAGAACGGCTGACAATGCTCACCCACAAAAGTGCCCAACGCGCCATAAGAAGTTTTCACTTCAAAAAAAATTATCATTCAGGACTAATTTTTAGGCAACCCATTTCCAATATATTCTATATATATTATATTCAATATATTCTAAATTTCTATTTCTATTTGTGATTGTCTGTAATTGGCTTTCTGTTTCTATTTCTTCTGTTTTATTATGTTAAACTTAGCTGTAGACTTTCCTTTAAAATAAATAATCTTTTATATATAAAAATGAATGGCAAAATGTGTTGGTAAGCGCATAACTCAACAACGCCTGGACCAATTTGGCCAATTCTTTTTTTAGAATATTCCATATGGTACGAGGATGGTTCTTACGGAGAGAAAAATTTAAAAAATTGCCTGAAATGTCTAAAAACCATACCATACAAACGATTCGTAATAATACAAGTCAATAAGAACTTTAATACCATAACATAAAGTTCAAGTTTTAATGGAGAGGTGCCGGGAAGGCAAAACAATTGAGTGACGTATAAATATTGATGTCAATCGTGTCGCGGTGTTAGTTGCTAAAACGGCTGAACCGATTTGTATGATTTTTAACCCCCAACGCAAAAACGACGGGGTGTTATAAGTTTGACGTGTCTGTCTGTGGCATCGTAGCTCCCGAACGGCTGAACCGATTTTGATTTAGTTTTTTTTTATATGGCAAAACAACGTTTGCCGGGACAGCTAGTCTTATATATAAAAATGAATCGCAAAATGTGTTGGTAAGCGCATAACTCAACAACGCCTGGACCAATTTGGCCAATTCTTTTTTTGTTGTGTTTGTTATTGTCAGGAGAAGGTTCTTATGAAAGAAAATATTACGAAAATTGCGTAGAAAATTATTACGCGGGTGAAACCGCGGGGCGCAGCTAGTCTATAATATAAAAATGAATCGCAAAATGTGTTGGTAAGCGCATAACTCAACAAAGCCTGGACCAATTTGGCCAATTCTTTTTTTGTTGTGTTTGTTATTGTCAGGAGAAGGTTCTTATGAAAGAAAAAATTACAAAATTGCGCAGAAAATTATTACGCGGGTGAAACCGCGGGGCGCAGCTAGTAATAAATAATAATAAATAATAATAATAATAAGCCCGCAGGGCACCTTGAGGCGAGGTGACGGGGAGTAGCGACCCCGCGGTCCCGAGTGCTCCTGGGGGAAGCAACCGTTCCTCATCTCCGGCTGGCCTTAGTTGGCTGATCGGAGTGAACAATGATGAGGAAGCGGTCCCCCGCCTCTGGCTTGCCTTCACCGGCCGTCCAGAGTGGAGTCGCAAGAGTATATTCGAAGGATATATGCCATACGTAAGTGGTGAGTGGGCCAGGTAGGCTGGACCCTCAGGGAGCCCGTGACCTGAGTTTAAAACCCAGTGTGGCGTCACTATCCTTAAGCCACTCTCGTCCCTGTTGCCCCCTTGCTGTAATTTACTCAGCTGATTAGGGTGGCCCAGTTTGAGAGTTGGCGAGTCTCCGCCTGCCACTTTTACATGTTTGTTGAACATTGTTACGGCAGGCGCCATAGTACCCATAGTTCCCCAGTATCCAGTCCACTGCCATCCCATCACAATAGCCCAAGTAGTAGTTTTCTCCTGTAGTTTATCAATAGTTCTATTCAAACCGGAGGTTGTCCTTGGCTGCATTTTATAGTGCAGACAGGGATAATCGCCGGTTTGGGGATTGAGTCCCCCGTTTTGTAGAGTATAATAAAACACTCGTTTATAAGTAATTAATATAATATAAGACGTAGTTATAAACAGTTATTTAGAGACAAACACAAGACAACAGTCCGACGACATTTTCGGGTCGTGCGCAAGAGAGAGAGAGAGAGTGAGACACAAGACAACAGTCCGACGACATTTTCGGGTCGTGCGCAAGAGAGAGAGAGAGAGTGAGAGAGCACGAGACGCTCTAGTGATGTCCCACTTCTCTGTTAGCAAACGCTAGTGATGTGACAGATGAATGAATGAAGTTGTGCGACGATGTCGCCACACCGGTTTGATGTCCACATCATACTTTGCCATTAAACTTGTTATTGTAAAGGGCCTCTACGTGTTGGCTTCGGCCCCACGCATGCCTTCCAAAGGTCCGGGACTCCATAGTCCCGTGATATAGGACATATAACAAACAAATAATAATAATATTGACCTATTTAATCTTTTAAATATATAAAGTGCTTTGTCTGACTGACTGACTGACGGATCAACGCACAGACCTGAAACTTGGAGGGTGTGTTCTTTGTATGACGTAGGCATCCGATAAGAAAGAATTTACCGAAATTCTACCCCTTAGGGGGTGAAAAAGGGAGGCAAAGTTTGTATGGGACAACGTGATTCCTTTTAGAACCATTTTCGAATTCTACGCGGATGAAGTCGTAGGCTTATGTTATTTTTATATATAATACTTTTTATCTATTAAATAACTCGATGAAGGTCGTTCTTAAAGCGTTCCGTACTATAAGCTACTAGCGACCCGCCCCGGCTTCGCACGGCTATATTATGCATGTATTATACATATAAACCTTCCTCTTGAATCACTCTATCTATTAAAAAAAAATGTGAGCCGTCGCCGGACGCCTGGCAGATGTGAAACATCGGCATTATTTTGTAAAAGTAATATGCAGAAAAGAACAGATTGTGATAGAATCGCAGTCGATTGCGCATGCACACCGTACACACTACTGCATATAGACTGTATATATATACCATCATATAGCGTGGCGACGTCTAGCCACACCTTACACACTACTGCATATAGACTGTATGTATATATATACCATCATATAGCGTGGCGACGCGTGCGTCACCACGGCATGCGTCGCCACGCCAGAAATCGGTTTTACGTGCGGCTATAGTGAGCTCTAACGATCTGCATCGAAAAACAGCCCTAAGTCCATCATTTGCAGTTTCGACCCACTGTGCGTCGCCACGGCATGCGTCGCCACGCCAGAAATCGGTTTTACGTGCGGCTATAGTGAGCTCTAACGATCTGCATCGAAAAACAGCCCTATGTCCATCATTTGCAGTTTAGACCCACTGTGCGGGGCCACGGCAGAAATCGGTTTTACGTGCGGCTATAGATGTTTCACATCAAAAACCGCATCAAAATCCGTTGCGTAGTTTTAAAGATTTAAGCATACAAAGGGAAATAGGGACAGAAAAAGCGATTTTGTTTTATACTATGTAGTGAAGAACCCTATTTCCCATGATTGCTTATCGCAAATAAAAGCTAATAATGATTTCAAATTTCCTAGAAGGAACCATTACATAAACCTTCTTTCCGTTGTTTATCAATTAACCCTTAATATTATGAAAATAATAGTCTATTATTTTTGTTTATAAACAATTAGATAACATAACAACCAATTTGTTAGTGAGTACCTATTATTGTTTTGTGATTTTAATTGTTGTTTATTTTATCAATCAATTATCTAGCTGGCAACAAGGAGGCTGATGTGGGGACCACAAACAAATTGACTATTGTATTATAATTTGTAAATAGAAACAGACAGACGGACAAGAAAGTGATCTTATGAAGGTTCCTTTTTTACTTTTTGAGGTAGGTACGGAACCCTAAAAATGCAAAAATAAAATAAAAATAAGTTTCCTTAGTCTCTTAAGAGGAAAGGGTACCGGGGACTATTTCCATACAAACTATTACAAACGTAGTCGACTGTTTTCTCCCTAGATAATGACACTAGAGCAAATATTTTTGGTGCATAAAACTTATAACTGCCATGACCATGCCCCTATTTTTTGTTTCTTTTAATTTTTGTATTTTTATATTTTTAGTTTCTATGATATTTAGAAAATTAAAAAAAACAAAACATAGGGGCATAGTCATGGCAGTTATAGGTTTTATGGCACAAAAATATTTGTGCTAGTGTCATTATCCAGGGAGGAAACAGTCGACTACGTTTGTATGGAGAGCGCGCAGGACCGCAGGTACCCTTTCACCTTAAGTCTAGTTAGTTACCTACTTAGTTTGGGGCTAGCTAGATGGTAGGTATACAATATAATATTAAATTATATATTACTAGCGACCCGCCCCGGCTTCGCACGGCTATATTATGCATGTATTATACATATAAACCTTCTTCTTGAATCACTCTATCTATTAAAAAAAACCGCATCAAAATCCGTTGCGTAGTTTTAAAGATTTAAGCATACATAGGGATATAGGGACAGAGAAAGCGACTTTGTTTTATACTATGTAGTGATAGTGAAGTTGGTATACAATATATTTAAGTAGGGCCATACATCATGGTACGGAACCTTTCGTGCGCGAGCCCGACTCGCACTTGACCGGTGTTAAACTGTTAAGAGAACCGTGAGCTCTCGATACGCGGCGCGAGTAGGTATTTTCAAAAAACCCCCGTATCGTGCGATAGAGAGAATACGTAATTGCCTAAATTTTGCTTTTCAAATAATATTGCGGGCCGTAACGTTTTTACCCCCTTTATCCTTCACAAAATGAAATAAATTTGGTCTCATTTAATTCACTGCATCTTATTCTAGGTTTATATGTTTTCTTTTTTGGTAATTCAGTTTAGTCTATTAAAAAACAATTGAAACGCTCGATGAAGTTTTTAAGTCAAAAATATAGATATTCAGATACTAATAACTTTTATCTTAGGCAATATTTCTTTAAAATAAAAACGGTTAAACCTAGTTTTCCATTAGATCTAGAACATTTTCAAAAATTATCTAAATCGGGCTTCGTTTATGGGGGGGAAAACGTTACCGCTTTTTGTATGGAAATTTACAGCTTCACAGTGGTCTTTATTCATAGACTTGTTGATTCTAGGTGTGTATGATGCATTGCATAACACTGCGTGATGTACCGAGCTTTCTATCAACAAAAAGCGTTAACATTATATATCGTTCAAGAGATCATGAGAACAGAGCCATCTTTATGTAATACCATCTTCCTAGTTGTGCAATTTATGACTGGTTAACCTAGAAAACGATAGAGTCGTTAGAATTATCTATTGATGCATATAACCATGTACAATGTGTGTGTTTGTCTGAATACATTATATTCTATTCTACAATCGACGCTCAAAAGTACATCGCCACCGTAACGTTTACAATCCGTAGACAGAGAATAAATATAGAACCGCTGCTAAAATAGTAATAATTACTAGACTGAGAAGGTTTGAACGTCAAATGAGTAAGTGGGAGCAAGACGAAGTATAAGTTTTTTGTCTCTATCGGCTTTTTTTGTTTGTCATCAATGTCGTTGGTGGCAAACAACCGTTTGGTGTCTATCAAATTTTTGTTTTCTTATCCTTTTAAACTATAATTTGTGTTACTTGTGACTTTTAAGACGTGTGTAACGTTTATTAGAACAAGGTCGTAAGTCCAATACTTGTTGATAGTATTATTGTAGCAAACTGACTTAAGACGCATACTGTACAATCGCCGCACTAAAGTCCATGCTACCGTAACGTTTACAATCCTGTGCAGCACTATTTGAACATTATAAACAACGTAACCTGTGGATCGAACCCACGTCGGTTGGTGTAGCGGGCGGGGCGGCTTATACCACTCACACAACTAAACACATAGCTAACATGTTAAAAATAATAATCACACTGAGTACTTTTAATAGTTTAGTGTACTTAACTACTTACTATGTCATATTTATAAGTACACTAGCTGCCCTCCGCGGTTTCACCCGCGTAACTCCCGATCCCGTGGGAATATCGGGATGTAAGCTATCCTATCTCTCAAGTTGGATCGAACTGCACATGGTGTGCGAATTTTATTATAATCGGTTAAGTGGTTTAGGAGTCCATTGAGGACAAACATTGTGACACGAGATTTATATATATTAAGATTTATATATATTAAGATTTGTAGATAATATTTAGAGAGTTACATAACTTTTTAACCGACTTCAAAAAAGGAGGAGGTTCTCAATTCGTCTACTTGCAATACTTGTTGATAGTATTATTGTAGTAAACTAATAGTGTACTTATGACGCATACTTGTACTTTTTAGCGGGCTGTTTTTCCGCAATTAGACCTTTTTAGTTAGGTCCTTTTTTTTGTAAGGAGTCTTTGTGAAAAAAAAAACCCGGCCAAGTGTGAGTCGGACTCGCGCACGAAGATTTCCGTGCCATGTTGTAAGGAACCCTAATAATTTAAGAGGAAAGGGTACTGGGGGCTCTCTCCATACAAACTATTACAAACGTAGTCGACTGTTTTCTCCCTGGATAATGACACTAGAGCAAATATTTTTGGTGCATAAAACTTATAACTGCTATGACCATATTGACCATGCCCCTATTTTTGTGTTTTTTATTTTTTTAATCTTAATTTCTATGATAATTAGAAAATGAAAAAAAAAAAAACAAAAAATAGGGGCATAGTCATGGCAGTTATAGGTTTTATGGTACAAAAATATTTGATCTAGTGTCATTATCCAGGGAGGAAACAGTCGACTACGTTTGTATATAGAGAGTGCAGTGCAGGTACCCTTTCACCTTAAGAGTCATTTCCTCCGGACACAGACGACTAAGTTGAGGGGGTGGTATTTTTATTTTGTATATTTTTATTTATATACATAATTCAATAGTCACAATAGTCACACACAAAAGCCTGAAAGTAGCACAGGTTACTGAAAAAGTAAAAGGGAACCGTTTAAGTTGGTATGGACATGTGATGAGAAGAGAGGAGACGCATGTGACTAGAAGAGTGATGAGTATAAATGTGGAGGGATGGAGAGGAAGAGGACGACCGAAGAAAAGATGGATGGACTGCTTGAGACAGGACATGAGAGAGATGAATGTGAACGATGAGATGACGACTAATAGGAGTGAATGGAAGAAAAAGACATACTGCGCCGACCCCAAATAAATTGGGATAAGGGCAGGAAGATGATGAATACAATAGTCACTTTGTTTGTGGTCCTAATAAATAAAACTCTACTTTAAGTAACATTTAAATATTTCTTAGCTGCTTTTATAAACCTTTCACGTTTCGTGTTAACCATTTTCATGATTCTCTTAACGTAGCTATCGCTTTTCAATGCGTTCCTAACTTCGGTCTCGTCAATTAAATACGTGAATGTTGCCATCGTCGTAGTCGTTGTGGTAGTGCTCTTCGTTGTCAATTTATTTTCCTCCTCCCTTTTTTTTTTTAGATCCGTAGCTTCATTTACAGCGTTGTCGTACTCTAAATGAATGTTTCTTAGAATAAGTTTATTCTTATTTCTCAGTGTGTTTTGTTGGATTTCCAATAGTATTAGGAATTTTTCTAATATGGCCGTTTGTTGTGTTATGATCTTCATTATTTCCGTTTGATAGTCGGACTTTTTTGTTGGAGTTTCTTCGCGAACGTGTCCGATTGTTTGGCGTTGTAAAGTTGCAATTGGTTTCGTATTATTTCTAAGTGTGATTGTTGGTCTGGAATGAAATAGAAATAATATTAAAATCGAAACGTTAATAAAAAAAAATATGAATTAAGTATAACGTTATGTATTTAACATACACCCGTAATTAGCAGTAGGATACGTATTTAACTTATCGGGATAACATTTATTTTAGCACTAGTTGGATATTTTTTGAAGTTATACTTCTTTAGGCGCGTTATGAAAAAATGATGAGAGTGAAATTTTACAAAAGCGTCACACAAAATTCTCACGTCGGACGAGTTTTTTGCCGGACGAGTTTTTTGTCGGACGAGTTTTTTGTCGGACGAGTTTTTTGTCGGGCGAGTTTTTTGTCGGACGAGTGTTTTGTCGGACGAGTTTTTTGTCGGACGAGATTTTTAACGGACGAGTTTTTTTTTTTTTTTTTTAATAATGCCAAAGAAGTATAACTTCTCACGCGCGTACATAAGTACACGCACCCTTTTTTTTATCGCACGCGTGTATAGTACGTTGCGTTATGAGCCTAAAAGCGGTTTAATAAGATCCACTTTATGAGCAACTGTGATAAAAAAGAAATATTCCACGTGATTGAAACCTTCGCGGGTGAAAACGCAAGGCGCAGCTAGAGTAATCATAAATAATAGGTATTTTACTATGTATGTTACACATAGTATAATTCTTAATTAAATACTATCATTGCCTTAGTAACTACATACTAAAACGGAATGAGTAATTAAACAACAGCTTAAACCACAATTATCATTTTACCAAAGACATTAAAATTTAACCAAAGAGATTGCATCTAGGATTATAGAGTGCTCATTTCAGAATATTAGGATAAAAAACCGGCTAAGTGCGAGTCGCGTTACACCATGTTTTAGAGTAGCCTCACTTAATTTTTGACGTTATACGTCTAATAAATTGGTGGAACGCCTGCATTCACAAAAAAGTGTCACGGTAAAATTGCGGAACGTCATGCGTCATGGTAATATGACTAGACATGTCATGGTAACTTAGGAAATAGAGTATTTAATAATAATAATATCGTTCATCTGGGCTTGTGTTATGGTGACGAGTGACGAATAGAAAACTTATGTAAGTACATAAAGGTAAATAAAATAAATAAAAAATCAGGTATAAAGGAATTTTAAAAAATCTCAATTTTTCATCGTTTTCTTATGATGTTATCGCGTAAAATTATCGTCCGTAAACCGACTTTACAGACAATATTTTTTTCTTTTGTTTTTAGGGTTCCGTACCTCAAAAGGTAAAAAGGAACCCTTATAATTAGTATTTGTTTGTATAGCGGCAACATAAATACATAATCTGTGAAAATTTCAACTGTCTAGCTATCACGGTTCATGAGACACAGCCTGGTGACAGACGGACAGAGACGGACGGAGGACGGACGGACAGCGAAGTCTTAATAGAGTCCCGTTTTAACCCTTTGAGTAGGTATATGGACCAATATGGAGTGCACAAGGAACAGTAGTCTGTTCCTCGTGCACTCAACTTTTGGAACGACCTCCTGGATAAGGATCGTGAATGTGATCTGTTTGTGGATAAATGGAATGATATATTGTCAGTGTGTTTAAGATTCTGTGAGAGATCTGTGTGAATGAGTGTCCCTTACATTAGTTCTTTAATTATTGTAAATGTTTTTGTAAAACGTTTTAATTAAAGTAAAATAAATAAATCTAATCGAGCCCCAACAAATAAAAGTCCAAAAGAGGGTAGAAGAAAATGTGCTCAAAAGGCTGGCAGCGTTACCACGTTGGATGGCGATGCTTATCCGCTATCCGAGGTAGAAGCCACCCGAAACTAAAACTAGTTATGGAAACTTTGACTTATTTATTCAGATATTTTTTAAGAGAATCGTGAGCTATCGATACGCGGCGCGTGTAGGTATTTTCAAAAATGACCCATATTTTGCTTTCAAATAATGTTGCGGGCCGTAACGTTTTTACCCCCTTTATCCTTCACATTATGAAATAAATTTAGTCTGATTTAATTCACTGCATCTTATTCTAGGTTTATACGTTTTAATTTTTTGGTAATTCAGTTTAGTCTATTAAAAACAATTGAAACGCTCGATGAATTTTTGAGTCAAAAATATAGATTTTGAGATACTAATAATTTTTGTCTTAGGCAATATTTCTTTAAAATAAAAACGGTTATACCTAGTTTTCCATTAGAACGAGAACATTTTCAAAAATTATAAAAATCGGATTTCGTTTTAATGGGGTGGGGAAACGTTACCGCTTTTTGTATGGAAATTTACAGCTTCACACTGGTCTTAAACCAATAGGTCTATTTGAGTGCTTTTAATTTTAATCGAATTCTAAACATACGTCGATATTTAAGTTACTTTAATGTAGAAACAGCCCCGTAAAACTAAACTAAACTAATAAGGCAAATATAAATGAGCCAAATAAATTATGTACATAAAACACTCGGTTTCGAAGAATTGTCAGATGTTCTCTCATTTGCTATTTATAATTTTAAATGTCTTAAACAAACAAACAACAATTAGACTTAGGTATAATTTTCAACTCGTTTGTGGTTAGCTTGAGTTTAACTTTGAGATGGTTTCTGACGTGGAAATACCACATATTATGAACAACAAAAAGTGGATATACCACACCACAAAGGAAAAGGAAATTCCTAGATTCATTTAGAAATGATAAAACTTTGTACTTTTGTGGGGTTTAAAGGTTTTGAGTTAGAAACTCCGCTACCAGCCGCAGATAGAAATTTTTACACCATTTTTTAAATGTGAACACTGAGTTTCACCTTAAATTCAGATCCCGTGGGAATATCGGGATAAAAAGTTTGTACAGTTGGTAAAATACTATTATCGGAATGTTTTCAATCTAATAATTTTTTTCTGAAAAATTCATGACTAAGTAGACTTTAAACTTCAACTAAAGCAGGTGTCTGGAATCTTGCTTGTGTTGAAAACATTCTTATAACAGCCGTTTTGGAGCTCTACGGTGGGTCTGCAATTATGCAGCCTACCGTACCTATATTATTCTTTAATATTCCATGTATCCTCATACCAAGTTTCATCCAAATCGCTCCAGTTGTTTTAGAGCTCTATATATACTAAAATATTAATATCACTACATAGTATAAAACAAAGTCGCTTTTTCTGTCCCTATTTCCCTTTGTATGCTTAGATCTTTAAAACTACGCAACGGATTTTGATGCGGTTTTTTTTAATAGATAGAGTGAATCAAGAAGAAGGTTTATATGTATAATGCATAATATAGCCGTGCGAAGCCGGAGCGGGTTGCTAGTGTATTATAAAGCTGAACAGTTTATTTGTGTGTTTGTTTGTTTGAACGCGCTGATCTCAGGAACTTCTGGTTCGAATTGAAAAAAATATTTTTGTGTTGGATAGTCCATTTATCGAGGAAGGCTTTAGGATATATAACATCACGCTGCGACCAATAGCAGCGAAGAATCAGTGGGAAATGTGAAAAAAACGGGCAAAATTATTCATCTCTGAGGGCTTCCGTTGTTTGTTTGAACGCGCTATCTCAGGAACTTCTGGTTCGAATTAGAAAATCCTTTTTGTGTTGGATAGTCCATTTATCGAGGAAGACTATAGGCTACTTTTTATTTTCATATTCCCACGGGATCGGGAGTTACGCGGGTGAAACCGCGGAACGCTGCTAGTATACCTAATATAAAGGCTATATTTACGTTATTACGGTTGGCTTTTATTATATTAGCTAAGAAAAATATATAAAGTATGTTTACCTTAAAAATATCTAATGAAAAACGAAAAACCGGCCAAGTGCGAGTCTGTTTCGCGCACGAAAGGTTCCGTACCATTTGTATGTATGGACCCCACTTAAATATATATTTCTGTTTTTAGTGTTTGTTGCTGCTTAAGCTGCCAAACGCAACACGCCAGAAATACCCGTCGCTTACAACTAATATTGTTGATTGTAACGAATGTGTTTTGTTTTTCTCAAAAGTGCTGGGATGCAATTGTAGGTGAAATTTTTTACCGATATTTTGGGGTAATTTCGAGGCGAAATTTTTTTGTCACATCAAAGCTAGACTAGTTTTAAATCTTAATTTTAGGATAGCTTCAAAACTATAGGAAATGTTTGGTTCAAAATCACACCAAAATATCGGTGAAAATCTCACCTACAATTCCATCTCAGCACTTTTGAGGCAAACAAAACACACTCGTAACAATCAACAATTTTCACCAACGAAGGCGACGGTGCCAGTAGTAACTATTTAGTAGGCTGTGTACCAAGGTCGTTGGCGTATGGAACCCATCTTAAAGCGTCAACAGAAATACATAAAACTGTTAAAATTTCAACTGTCTAGCTATCACGGTTCATGAGATACAGCCTTGTGACAGACAGACGGACAGTGGAGTCTTAGTAATAGCGTCCCGTTTTCACCTTTTGGCTACGGAACCCTAAAAATGGCGTTACCTCTGATAATATTTTAAAGTTGTTTCATCATTTTCATGATCCTCGGAACGAATTATTTTCAGACGTACAAGGAGAATACCTGGAAAAATTAAGTTTTGCGGTTTAAAATTCTGTAATATTCTCATTTTACAAAAATTACTTTCTTAGAAATGAAAATATCTTAACATTATTTAAATTAAATAATTAGGTAGGTATTCATTATAGATTAGTTGCGCCTAGCGGTTTCACCCGCGGGAATTGACGACCCAGTTGGCACAATGGTCACCATGCCGGACTGCCAAACACAGGGTTGCGGGTTCGATTCCCGCCTCAGACAAGTTCAGACAAGTATTTATGCTTAGATTTTTGTCTGTGGTCTGAAGGCCAATTCTCGTAAATAACATTGTTCAAATTAAAGAAAATACCCTCAAAGTCAGTTTTTTTTTGCAAAAAGGTGACTTTAAGCTTGTTTTGAGCTACTGGGGGGTGTTAGGTGTTTTCGTTACGGAATTTCTTGATTCGCCCCCCAAGGCCCGCGATAAAATCTATGCAATAGCTTAATAAACTTTCTGATTGCAATTTACCTATTAACTGTTGCCCGCGACTTCGTACGCGTTGTAGTTTTGTTCTAAATACTTCCTCTTGAATCACTCTATCTATTGAAAACCGCATCAAAATCCGTTGCGTAGTTTTAAAGATCTAAGCATACAAAGGGACAGACAGCGGGAAGCTACTTTGTTTTATACTATGTATAGTGATGTGATACTGGAGATAGCTTAAGTAATAAACCGAGCATCCAATGTTTTTTGAAAAATTGGGTTATTTATTACTACATATTATACAAAGTCGCTTTCTCTGTCCCTATACCCCTATATCCCTATGTATGCTTAATCTTTAAAACTACGCAACGGATTTTGATGCGGTTTTTTTTAATAGATAGATTGATTCAAGAGGAAGGTTTATATGCATTATACATGCACAATATAGCCGTGCGAAGCCGGGGGCGGGTCGCTAGTTTAAGATAAAGTATATAGGATCCCTCCTTCACCAGGGATCTTAGACTATTAGTGTAGGTATTGAACCAAACTTTCCAATATTTTTTGGGTGATTTTAATATAAACACAACAATATTTTTTAAATGCATATTTGGGTTAGTATGGGTTACGATTCAATCACGCGGGATCCGTTATCGACGATTACTGTTCTAACGAACGTGTTTTAGAAGACGATTGATACAATTATTAAATCGTACAGTATGCGCCGTAAGTCTCAGTTAGCTACCATAATAATAACAACAAGTATTTGACTTACGACCTTCTTCTAATAGACGTTACACACAAACATAAATACTTGAATTAAAAGTACCTACCTACTCAGTGTTATTATTTTCAACAAGCTATGTCTTCAGTTGTGTGAGTGGTATAAGGGGCCACCCGCTACACCAACCGACGCACTAACGAGTATTTGAGTGAAAAAATCGGACAAAAATATTTAATTTATTTATATAATTTTATGTGCAATTAAATTAAATAAAACACAAAGTTTGACCAATATAATAATTATATATTTAAAATTTTACATCTTTTTACATTTTTAGGATTCTTCAACTTCTTCTTCGTCGGAACTTTCGTCTTCGCTTTGTCTATTTTTAAATACCGTGCTGGCAGACATCATTTCTATTGCCTCCTTTGAGAAAGGCTGTCTTTTTTTATTTTGCGTCTTTCTGCTGCAGCTGATAAATGGATCTGAACTTAAAAGAAGTCTGTTTATTATATCTATGTTGCAGTCTCTGCGCGAAAATTTGCGGGAAAAATGTAATCTGTATTGCCTAAAATGTTTGTTTCGGGCTTCAGCTGCCTCTTCCGATAACTAACCAATAGGTAGAGGTGCATGAGCTATTACTTCACCTCCATGTATCAAAATTTTGTGTATGGTTGGTGACATGGGATGCCAACCATACAGATCGACATATATTTATGCAGTTTCATTTGCGTATGCTTCAAATTTTTCTACATCAATGTTATTGCCACTTGATATTACTTCTAATATAACTTTAAACCTTTTTATTAAATCGACATTGATGCCAGTTATTCTTGAGGAGCATTCCGGATCTGCAAAAAATCTCCTTGACGTGTTCCCGTCATTAGTGTTCCCAAACCCTGCTTTGGGAACATCTACGAGTAATCCCATTTCCTCTTTAAAGGCTTTTTGTAGTTTTTCTTTAGTCTCTTTTATAATTCTTTTTTCTTCTGTAGACCGTGCTTGCCATTTTTGTAAAGGCAATTTATAGGCTAAATGTAAAATAGATTCGAAAAATCGAATTCTTGCGTGAAGAATTGATAATCCAAACTTCAACGTTTCTACTTTACTTTTTTTTTAATTAATTTATTAAAATCCTTCGAAGTCTGTCCGCAAATGTAGCATCTCATTGTAGATGAGGTGTCTGTAGCAGCATTACATACCTTGCCATCAATCATGGTAAGTAACAGTTTATATTTTATTTTGCTGCCATCAATTTCTGTCTCCTGAAGCTATTCGGCTTGGTTTTCAATGTATTGTATTTCTTGTTTTGTGATATCTTTTATGTTTCATTTATAAATCTTATACGTATGGGTCTGCAGAATCTGACTGAAGACGGAACCGGATTTTGCCAAATGATTTTTTTCTCCTCTTCTTCAATGATAACAGATAGTCTTAGAGGCACTAGTGAGCTTTGAAAAATATTTGCATCACTATCTCCGTGATTTTCGAATTTTTGCTTGTATTTTGTCTGCTGAGATCCGTCACATCCCCATTTCGAAATTAACACCATATTTTGTTTTTCTTCTTCAGTGCTGGACGTATTGACAACCTCCGCTATATATTTGTACAAGCGCAATGCAGTGTGATTTAGTAATGCTTGAAGTTTAACTTCTGCGCTTGTCTCAGTGACATGTATTGATTCTTCCTCGGGATAACATTCAATCTTAGCCATTTGTATGACAGAATAGCATGGGTAAATAGCTTTACCAGATCTGTGGATTATTTCCCATTGTCTTCTAGTGAAATCACCTTCAACAAAGATAGCCAGTGCTTCTGCTGGCGTATATTTTTTTACAGTTTTTTGCTTCTTGGTACTAGAAATAACTTTTCTAAGTTTAGTAGCTCTGGTGGGTGAAGCCATTAATTCTTTAATTATTTTTGATGCATCTTTATTTCCTGAAGTGCCCTGACTCACGCCAGCAGCATAAGTCAACTCCTCGACAGATACTTGTTCACGCAGATATTTTGTTTTTCTCCGTTTGCTACGGTCACACACATCTTCAAATGATTTTTTTGGACGTCCAGGTTTTGGTAAGGTCATTTCAGGCCAGTTAGGTAATTCCATCGAAGATGTAAGCCACACTTCATTACTTTTTAAAAACC
This sequence comes from Idaea aversata, assembly GCA_907269075.1. NCBI lineage: Eukaryota > Metazoa > Arthropoda > Insecta > Lepidoptera > Geometridae > Idaea > Idaea aversata. The sequence continues at coordinate 3,675,608 of OU026083.1, forward strand.
GTTCTTCTTTGTATGAAGCTCCTCTCCACTTCTTTTTGAATTAACTTTTAAAGTGCTTCAAACCATTTACCATTTTATGTTTCTCATGTTCCGGACAATTTGTCAATTGGACAAGTCTATCTTCAAACAATGAAAACTTTTCTTCTATTTTGTGGCCCTTGAATTCATTCAAGATCTCCCACAATGCTCTTCTAGTAAATATCTTGATAGTTCTCGAATTATCTGTACGACAAATAAATAAATATATTAACTTAAATTAATTGTGTAATTTTTACGTACAATTTAAAAGTCATATAAAACAAAATGGCGGACGTAGGCGGATGGTTTTATTATGATTTACAATAGCCAACAAATCAATTATTATATTGTTATAAAAGTTGTAGCCCGACAAGACACGACATATACATAAAAACACGATTGTTTGAAAAAGTAAAGCAAAAAAATGTACCTAAATTGTAACTGTTTTCATATCACATAAAAATATAAATTTTATACGACAAAGTAATCATGTAATATTTTAAAATGTAGTACATACCTTCTTCTGCCATATCCAATAAAAGTTTTTTCTAAATTGAACCACACAAACACACAACTGTGAAGCGAAGTTATAGTGCGAACAAAAGTGCCGAAAACAAAGACATGCGACTCCACGAACGGCTGAGTTTCGACTGATTTGTTAAAACAGGTCTAGAGCGGGGGGATTTTTAATGGCCGCCGCGCCGTCTAAAAGGTCGGTTACCTGGCTATAGGAACAATAGCTTACATGACACTTTTGACTAAGTTGCACATTTTTACTTATGTCCGATTTTATTGATCTAATAATCGTTAGTGCGACGTGGGTTCGATCCACAGGTTACGTTGTTATAATGTTCAAATAGTGCTGCATAGGATTGTAAACGTTATGGTGCCGGTGTACTTTTGAACGTTGATTGTACCTATCCGTCATTTTCACTTATACAAACAGAATAAAGAATATCATAGAAAAAAACATACAAAGATAGAAAAGCACTTTCCTTGCAGTCGTGTAAAAAATAAATGGAACTTACAAAACAACACAGTTCGCGCAACTATATAAAACTGTGACATATTATTATTGGCGCAATAAACATTTTATTTTAATATATCAAAATTCGTGACGATAAATATATGTGGAAATTATTGCGTGTTTCGTTTTGGGATATAAATATTGCGCGGAATGGAACGGTAGAATTTATATTTACGAAAAACTGCTTTCCGTTCTTATATATCCTGATATTTATTTGCAAAATACACACTTTGCAGCTTTTTCTTTCATAATTTTTTTAATTAATTTATTATGTGTTCTTATAATATATCCTGATATTTTTTTGCAAAATACACACTTTGCAGCTTTTTCTTTCATAATTTTTTAAATTAATTTATTACGTTTAAATATTCGTAATTTCAACTTAAGAAATAAAGATTACCTGACCGTGCCCGGTAGTATGCTCCGGAAAAATAAACAGGTCGTTTAATAGCACATGTGTACTCTATTATAATAAGTTACCTAAAGATGTATATGACATGTCCATTAACAGGTTCAAGCATTTTTATAAACCAAAAATTGTGCAGTAAAGCTTAATGATACTTCGTCGTACCTTAATGATAAGAACCCATGGACAAGGCTTTAATTGGTCCATTTCAAGTATACCTTTAAAAATAATAATAATATTGACCTTTGTGAGCTTGATTACAAAAAACCCCATAGGTTTCTTGTGCGTTCCGAAGGCATACATCCTAACTTTAGTTTTGCGACAGGTTGGAGATAGGGTAGAGGTATTTCCATTTTGAAAAACTACAAGATGTATATGATAGTAGTTTGAGTTTATTTCTTTTATATGAAATTGTAATAAAACACAAGAGCACGTCATATTTTATTCTTACTCCAACTAAATTTCTTTTAGTCAATCTTTGTCGCGGAATACGACGCAGAACTTCTTAACGCAAAGTCCTGCGAATACATTCATTTCTAATTTTTGTAACTCTTAGGTTAAGGGAAACGGAAATAATTCCTTCACAGTTTGTAAATTTCTTCGACCAGAAGCATACCTAATATAGAAACCATACCTTTTATCACCAATCTGATGATCTTTCAGTGTTTAAGGATATTGGGCTTAAGGCCCGAAAATGGCCACTCTTCGCTTCCGTATGCCATTAACCGCTTCCACCAAGTTCTGTCATTCATTAGCCACATTTAACACCTAGATACATAAAGATAGAGCACTCACCACTTGTTTTATTATCATCGGTTTGGCCTCTTTCTTACCACATTACTTTGCAAAGAGTTTATTTGCCTCTTTTCTTTTAATCTTTCCCCTTAAAACTGGTCTTCCTCTGACACTACACTTTTCATTCTCTCATCCCTCACCTTTACCGCCGTTTTTATCTCCCCCACTAGCGCCCCTAACAAAGCCTATTTTCTTTCTCTATGCCCAAAAAATACGTTTCATTTCATCAAATCCTAATTCTTGCCTATTTATTCTTTATTGACATTCCATTCTACGTGTATAATTATTCACAATTCGCGACACTTCTGCGAAGCCGAGTTGCTTAGCTTAGGGCGAAGATGGCGGTGTCTTCAATGTCCTGTACTATTTTCTTAAGCAGTTTTTCTTTTATTTCAGGTAATAAGAGGCGTGCACATAGAACCGGCTCACGTCGTCAAAAAGCGTAGTGTAGATCAACCTTTAAGAATAAGTATATTTTACGATGACTCCGTCTATAGGTGAGTGAAATTATTTATAAGCGAAAATTTTAGAACACAATGTTTTTGGACAAAAAAACCTCGTAATTTTCGAAAAAAGTTCGAATTTGCTAAAGTCGTAGAACAAAAGATTTTTCGCTCTCAGCTTAGTCGACCATGTTCATAGGAAAAAATCGTCAATACGTCTAGAGGTCTAATGCCTTGACCACACGGACCTAGTACAGTGACAGTGAGCACTCTCTCGTGCTCTCGCTCGGCCGAGTGCTCGGTTGGAATTCTTGGAATGCGTTTGTTTACTCGGCCGAGTGCCTTCTCCCGCGTTCCCTTCAGGGACTCTCCCTCGGTTTTCGAAAGTTTATACAGACCTGCATAACCAAGAGTTGTGACGGGAAAAAAATTGTTAAGTACGTTTGCAAAATACGCAAAATTATTATAGCTATATAAGTACTTGTACTTTAGATTGGTATGGAATTTGCTAATTTGGAAAACGCGTTGCGCGCGTCGTTGTTGCGTAATTTTGTCGTAGATTTTTTGGTAATTTAACTGTGATTTTTCTATGAATGAATTAAAAATGTTTGTTAATAATTACCTGAAAAAAAAAAAGTTTTATTTTTATTCATTTTGACGTACAATTTTAACGAAACTCGGTCTACTGACTCGCCGAATAGCAAAATGAGTGTGAAAACATACCCACCCTGTCTCGGCCGAGTAGCAATTTGCTGTCTCGCCACTAGTTGCGTGTGATCACGGCGTAAGCCGTGGGTTTAGAGAGATCCAGTAAATAGAATAAATATATTGCAGGACATTCCATTCATCGCCATCTAGCCCCAAACTAAGTAACTAGACCTGTTTTATGGGTGCCAGACAACGGAAATACTACTTATATACTTTTCTATTGTAAATATTATACTTATAATACATAGAAACAATACATAGGAATGGATTTTATATGGAGAAAGCTCTGCTAGGTTACTGTTTTAACTAGGTACCTAAAACTAAAAGTGAAATCCGTAAACAAACAGGCTTTTAGATTTAGACAACATCTTTATTATCTGTTGCGTTGAAAACTTTCTGAAATATTTTTTTATGCGCGGTTTCACTCGCGAATTACCCCTCAAATTATCGGTAAAGATCTCACCTACAACATGTGCCTACAATTCCATCTCAGCACTTTTGAGAAAACCAGAACACATTGGTCAACAATCAACAATGTTCACCGACGAAGGCGACCGGTGCCGGTAGTAACTATTTAGTAACCTGTGTAGCAAGGTCGTTGGCGTATGGACCCACCTTAAGGTGAAAGGGTACCTGCGCTCTCTCCATACAAACGTAGTCGACTGTTTCCTCCCTGGATAATGACACTAGCACAAATATTTTTGTGCCATAAAACCTATAACTGCCATGACTATGCCCCTATGTTTTAGTTTTTTTCATTTTCTAATTTTCATAGAAATTAAGATTTAAAAAATTTAAAAATTTAAAAAAAAACATGATCATGGCAGTTATAAGTTTTAAGCACCAAAAATATATGCTCTAGTGTCAATATCCAGGGAGAAAACAGTCGACTACGTTTGTAATAGTATGTATGTAGAAAGCCCCCGGTACCCTTTCCTCTTAAAAGGCCACTTTCTTGGATGGCCATCGAATCGTAATACTCTTCAGTCTGTTATTGAACAAATCCCAAAACCTGTGACGTAGCATGGGCCATTGTCGCCCGGGGCGAAGTCATAATTTGCCGCCCTTTTGACGTCATAAAACTAATAATGTTGCCAATTTGCCGCCTTTTTGAAGTCACAAAAATAATAATGTTGCCAATTTGCCGCCTTTTGGAAGCCATAAAAATAATAATGAAGGCAATTTGCCGCCCTTTTGAAGTTAGAACACTAATACTGTTGCCAATTTGCCGCCTTTTTGAAGTCACAAAAATAATAATGTTGCCAATTTGCCGCCCTTTTGAAGTTAGACAACTAATAATGTAGCCAATTTGCTGCCTTTTTGAAGTCATTAAAATAATAATGTTGCCAATCTGCCGCCTTTTTGTAGTCGTAAAAATAATAATGTTGCCAATTTGCCGCCTTTTTGAAGTCACAAAAATAATAATGTTGCCAATTTACCGCACTTTTGACGTCATAACACTAATAATGTTGCCAATTTGCCGGCTTTTTGAAGTCATAAAAATAAAAATTTTGCCATTTTACCGCACTTTTCACGCCATAACAATAATAATGTTGGTATTGGTGAGAAAAAACGTAACGATATGAAAGAACTTAGCGAAAATATTTATTTCAAACTACTTTCTTGAAAAATTTATTGTCTGACTGACCGCGAGTGACCGCACAAATTGTTTTCCCAATTTTGCTGACCTCCTAATAGTGGCGCCTAGGGGCGGTCCGCCCCCCCCCTTGCTAAGCTACCAGATCTGTTCACTCACGAAGGCGCGCCCCTCCAGGGAAAATTTTTCGCACGTGCTAACAAGATGTCAATGTGTCTGTGAAGACTATCAATAGAGACAGCATACAACAGAGATATAATTATATACAGATTATGTTTACAACAACATTCATAAGGTGTGGAAGGGCGCGCCTTCGTGAGCGAACAGATCTGTACTGCCCAAAACGACTTTTCCCAAAATGACTGATTAGGTATTTTCAAAATGACTTTGTTTAAACTTATAATATTGTCTGACAGAAAAGGTACATTCAATCAAAGCAATGTTGAGAGGAAAGGGTACCTGCGCTCTCTCCATACAAACGTAGTCGACTGTTTCCTCCCTGGATAATGACACTAGCACAAATATTTTTGTTGCATAAAACTTATAACTGCCATGACTATGCCCCTATGTCTTGGTTTTTTTCATATTCTAATTAACATAGAAATGAAGAGTTAAAAAACAAAAACATAAATGAAAACAAAATATAGGGGCATGGTCAATATGGTCATGGCAGTTTTACTTTTGTGTCATTAATCAGGGAGGAAACAGTCGACTACGTTTGTATGGAGAGAGAGACCCTTTCCTAATCTACCTATACCTACCTAAAATTATAAATGGGAAAATAACTCTGCATGTCGTTACGTTTTTACGCCTAAACCGCTGAACCGAATTTTATGAATTTTGGGACAGAGATCTATTTAGATTTTACCTACTAAGTAGGTATAGGTACTATAGCTGAATCACGTCCATTTGAAGTTGACGGTTTTCCAATAAAATTATAATAAAAAAGATTTTTTAATTAGCATCATGTGACCAAGGAGGTGGCTACTTTGGCCAACGGATCGGCATTGTCATCCAAAGAGGTAATGCAGCGAACTAGGGCACCCTACCTAGGTTGTATTATTTAATCATGTGCCTAGGGAAACTTATTTAGATTTTAAATATTATGTACTAGCTGCGCCCCGCGGTTTCACCCGCGTAAGTTCGATTTTTCTCACCGTTTAAACCTTCCCTGGACTACCACAAACACTTCATAACCGATAAGGTCCTCAAATTTTAGCAAGACAAACGAACAGCAATTGCTTTATATCATCACTTCACTACATAGTATAAAATAAAGTCACTTTTCGCCGTCCCTATGTCCCTATTTCCCTTTGTATGCTTAGATCTTTAAAACTACGCAACGGATTTTGATGCGGGTTTTTTTAATGGATAAAGTGATTAAAGAGGAAGGTTTGTATGTATAATACATGCATAATATAGCCGTGCGAAGCCGGGGCGGGTCGCTATTGTATATATATGTAAGTATATATATTTCATTCTATGTGTAATAAATAACTAGGTATTATTTTTCTTGTTATTATTTTTAAATTTAATGTAATTATAATGGTTTTTAAGAATAGAATTGGTTTTCAAATTGACAATAAAATAAATAAATAAAATATATTACTAGGTAATTAAATATCAAAATGAAATTGCTTTCCGTGTTTTCCGTGAAACTAATCATGAAAACATGAAAACATTTCAAAGCACGATTCCAATTGATTGGAATTCGTGATGCGTGATGAAATACTTTGAAGGAATCCCTTCTGGTTTCCTGGAATGTTTGATCGGAACCGTTATTAAATATTAAAATAAGTACGACGAAATACGTTGATTTATAAGTATTTTGATGTGAATTTTATGAACGAACCAATTTTCCTACTTATAGTACGGGATCCCTTTGTGGACGACCTTCATCGAGCTGTTTAATGGATAAATAGTATTTAGTATGAAACTAGCGACCCGTTCGGCTTCGCACGGCTATTTTATGCATGTATTAAACATATAAACCTTTCTCTTGAAACACTCTATCTATTTTTCTGTTTTTAACCCTAAAAACCTTAAACGGATTACGGATAACCTAACGGTTACGGAATTTCTTGATTCGGTCGCCGCGCTCAAAGCCCAAAGCAAAAAGCACTCAAAGCAAATATTTTTAAGCTATGCAATAGCTTAAAAATATTGTATGTCAGACGAGACTCTATAGGTTAAAAGTCTTTTGCCTGCCCTTTCGGGAGTATAATTAACAAAAAAATATTGCCTAAAAAAATGGTAAACATAACCTAAAATTCTTAAAAACATACTCAAAAAATATTTACTTTTTTCTGTTTTTTTATGCCTTTCGGGAGTATAATTTAACAAAAAAATATTGCCTAAAAAAATGGTAAACATAACCTTAAATTCTTAAAAACATACTCAAAAAATATTTACTTACCTACTTTTTTCTGTTTTTATACACAAATATTTTGTTTTATATTTTAACAAGTCTTTTCTTTTATTCGCAACTGTGATAAAAAACGTCGTACGATACGTGTGTGGATTTCTCATAGCATCTCGGCATTTTGACACGCTCGCGTTCCGCTCGCACGTCATACATAAACCGCCTCTATGCAATGATCAATTTACCACACTTGTATCGTAATGTACTATTTCCGTGTAAAACCTACACAAAAGTTATGACATAGAAAAAAGAGATTAATTGATAAAGATAAAAAAAAAAAAAATTTGCCTGATCTATTGGATTTAAGCTGTGATATTGCCCATCAGTCAGTCAGTTTTTCCAAAAAAGAAAGCTATGAGTATCTTAAACAAAGTATTAAAGTATTCTATCCGTCTCGTCTATCTCCCATTACACAACCCTAGTTGCTTAGCTTGGAGCTAGATGGCGCTGTGTCGGTTATCCTTCAATATTTATTTATTACTAGCTTCGCCCCGCGGTTTCACCCGCATAAGTCCTATTCCTATAATAATCCCTAATCCCTAATCCTATAATATTTGGAATAAAAAGTAGCTTAATATGAACTCTCATACCATACCGAATTCCATTGCAATCGGTTTAGTAGTTTTTGCATGAAGAATTAACAAACACAGAAACTTTTACATTTATAATAGGTATTATACTAAAATAAAATAAAAAATAAAATTACCAGTTAATCAAAATGACGGAAAACTTTCGATGTTATTTCGTCACAAATAATTTCCTTGGTCTTAAGCAAGAAGCTTCAATATAAAGGAAAAGTGAACAGAAAACAAACGCCTAAATCCGGATAAATTCCGGCATACGAAGATATTTAAATGAAACAGTGGTGTAGAGTCATCATCTTCCTACCCTTATCCCAATTTATTTGGGGTCGGCGCAGTATGTCTTCCTCTTCCATTCACTCTTAGTCGTCTCATCGTTCACATTCATCTCTCTCATGTCTTGTCTCTCGCAGTCCTTCCATCTTTTCTCAGGTCGTCCTCTTCCTCTCCATCCCTCTACATTCATACTTATCACTCTTCTAGTTACATGCGTCTCCTCTCTTCTCATCACATGTCCATACCAACTCAAACAGTTCCCTTTTACTTTAGGCTTCCTCTAATATACCCATTCCTTATTTTATCCATCCTCGTTACTCCACACATCCATCTCAACATTCTCATCTCCGCAGTGGTGTAGAGTAGACATCTAAAATCTGGCTTTGTTAGGGTTCCGTACCTCAAAAGATAAAAAAGAAACCTTATACGATCACTCTCTTGTCCGTTCGTTGCTTGTTTAGTTTCTGTTTCTTCAGTTTAGATATTCGTTTTCTTAATAAAAAATTGTGTGCTTTGCTCTTACGGTGAAGGAAAACACCGTTATGAAAATGACGGTTCTCTCCAGACGTATAGGCAAGTTATTTCCTCTAGATACGGTTGACTAAGTTGAGAGGGTGGTATAGGTATGCGACTGCGGGGCTCCCGAGCAAACTATGCTGCACCTTTTGACTGTCCCTCCAGCCCTATAGCTGTACCTTAGCTAGCCTATTATCAGCTAATACTTACTTACTCCTCTGGCGAACTGCTGTTGGCGACACTAAGCCCTTTCCTGTTACCGTTGGAGTTCACCAGGGTTCCGTCCTAAGCCCGTTCCTGTTCAGCGTAATATTGGATGCACTGTCCGTGGCCATCAGGGATGCACACGAGCAGCCTTCATGGCTGCTCATGTACGCTGATGATATTGCGCTGGCGGATTCGGATAAGGGGCGGCTGGTCCAACGTGTACACACGTAGAAGGAGTCGCTTGAGAACGGCGGTTTGCAACTGAATGTGGCGAAGACAGAGTACACTGTCTGCGTAGACGGTCATATGGTCGAGCGGACAGATCAGTTTAAGTACTTGGGATCTGTGCTTCGCGCGTCCGGCGACATCGATTGCGACGTCAAGTCACGCATTTCAGCGGCTTGGGCCAAGTGGCGTGAGGTGACTGGTGTCATTTGCGACCCCAAAATGCCGGTTAAACTAAAGGGACAGGTCTATAAAACCATCATTAGACCTGTCCTTTTGTATGGTAGTGAGGCGTGGCCGGTACTTGAGCGACATAAGCAGGAGCTGCGTGTCACGGAGATGAAGATGTTGCGCTGGATGTGTGGAGTGTAGCGAAAGGACGCGTCAGGAACTCCCGCATCCGGGGCAGCCTTCATGTCCGAGACATTGCAGATAAATTGCAAGAATGTCGCCTACGCTGGTACGGTCACGTCTTGCGAAAACCGGCTAGTTACGTGGGGAACAAAGGTCTTGCCATGGCGCCTTCGCCGGGCCGTGGCAGACTGGGTAGACCCAAGAAGTGCTGGCTTGACGTCGTAAAGGGTGATATGCGTGCAAATGGCCTTACTAACCAGGATGCCGAAGATCGTGCGAAGTAGAGGCGTAAAAGTAGGAAAGCGGACCCCGGGCTCCCGAGAGGGATGCAACCGGGAACATCGCTCGGATGATGACTTACTTACTCCTCTGGCTCAGCGACCCAAAATTTATCTTGGCTTCCGAAAAGAGCCTTCCATAGCTCTCTGTCCTGAGCTATTTTTGGCCAATTCTTAATTTGAAGTTCGCGCAGGTCTGATACCTCCCTAATAGCTGTACTAAAAATTTATTACTTTGCCCCAAATCGTCCGAACTCTTTTTGCTTCATTTCCTATAATTATTTATTTCATAATCATGGGCTGTTTTACAATAATAGTGGTGGATAGTATTAAATAGTAGGAATGTTCGGTTCTAGCCGATCTAGAGACTCTGATAATTATAAAATTTGTGACTAATTTTTTTATAATTTTTATTGACTTATTATATTTTAGTTTAGGGACTTATTACAGGACATATTGGTCTCAAACTTCTCTAATAAGTATATTCTTGTTCTCGAGCTTGTCTTCTCGTTTCCTCTTACGTAACATTATGATAAGTAGATACATAAGGAAGGAAGGAAAGGAATGACTATCTTCTGGATATTATGTTGGACACATTCAAAATGTCTTGAGTAATGAAGTCGGTTAAAAATAAAGAGTCAACGGATGTCCAGGGTGTGATGATTGAGCTGGCCTATGCTTTTAGAACTTAACAACAACAACAAGTTATGCCTATCGTGTTTGGATTCTCTAAATCATCCAATGTCAGATAATAGCGATACTAGGCACCTATCATTCAAATAAGATAGACCTGTCGTATTTGGAGTCTTTCGTCGTTATATTATACATTTTAGTACTTTACGCTGAAATATAATAAACGCTGAAAAAAACTCGTGAGGTCTCAGTTCAGGGCGAACTACTAGTTTACTAGAAGTTATCACGTCAAAAAAGAGATCGATTATATTTTTGTACCATTCGATAACGTTGATAATAGCTATTAATTCCTGGAAACAAACTTGCAGCGAATGAAATGAAATAGCGATGCTGTCTCTATTCCGATTATCTTAAACATCTTAACGGACGTAGAAACAAAACCAACAAATCTTACATTATGTGCCTATCCTATCACACGGTCCGTAATTCGGTGAAATGAGTGGAATTTTCTCTCTTATATGTACTTTAATGTTGTTTGTAAAACATTATATTCCCCCGAGTTATTTGTAAAGATATGAGAATTTAGTTTTACGAGTTTTTTGCCGCTTAGAAAAATTGCGTGTTTTGTTTTTATTACCTTGAATTATTTGTAAAGTTATACTTCTTTAGGCGATGAAAAAATGATGAGACTAAAATTTTAAGATGCGATCTGTAACACAAATAAGTCACATGGTTGCAACTGCGTAACCCAAAAATAAAACAAGATGCGCGCGCATCACTGTAACACTAAAGTAACAAGTTGAAGCTGCCCACAAAATAAATATCAGACGGACGGGTGGACGGACAGACAGACGGACGTATAACTTCTAGAAGTACGTATAACTTCTCACGTGCGTACATAAGTAGGTACACGCACATATTTCTTTTTGACTGAGCGAGTGCAGCGTCTTTGCTAAAATGAATTAAAATATTTTGTAACTTAATTATATAGAAAATAGTAGATTATGCATCAAGGGCATAAAGCAATGTCTTATGTTGTGGGTGACATATTGAACCTCGAGTGTAACGAGGGACCCTCGGGTTAACTCCCGAGCGCAGCGAGGGAGTTTAAAGTTAACTCCTGAGCGAAGCGAGGGAGTTAAGTAGAGTCCTGAGTGAAACGAGGGGTTTAAGCCACCCAAGACGAAGACATGCTTTATCCCGAGATGCATACTCTACTTTTCATACCGTCAGTCCAATTTTTTTTAAAATTCTTGTTGTGGCCAGTTACATGGCCACTTTAAAAAAATCCACTTTAAAAAAAAGGGGCAATTGCAATGAGATGGTAGCCTGATGGTAAATATTTGGTAGGATTATAGGCAAAAACCTATTTGCTTAGACCTAACGTAACAATCAAAATAAAAAAAACATAAATCGTGGCCTGCTAGATTTTGTAGACCAATCATATTACTTATTATAAATAAAACCTATTTGCTGAGACCTTCAAAATTAAATCAAGAGTTTTCACACGAATTTCAACGTTCCAAATTCAAATCACTTTATTCCCTTGGGAGTTTCATACAACATTATCTCCCTTGGGAATAAATTCTTGCTTTAAGTTGAGGTTAATAGGGCTTTAATCCGTGATGATCCGTGATTAAAGTGCTGCAGGTGTGAAAAATATAATAAACAAGTTTCCTCTAAGTATGCATGGTGCCAAAAAGGCTCGCTGCATTGCCGCTTTGTATGGCAAAAATGAAATTTGCAGGGTATGTTCTTTGTACCGTAGGCATCCGATATGACAGTATTTTGAAAAATTCAAACCCTACGCGGACGAAGTCGCGGGCAACAGCTAGTAGTTTAAAATAATCTAATTTTATTAACATGTTTTTTTTTTAATTTTCAGGTTAGACCCCGAGAAGTTCATAATGATAAATGTAAGTTTTATATTTTTATTTTAACCCCGAAGTTGATAAAAAGAAATTATTCTCTTGTCTATAGAGATGATTATTTCTTGCTTTAAGGTGATAGGGTACCTGCGCGCTCTCCATACAAACGTAGTCGACTGTTTCCTCCCTGGATAATGACACTAGCACAAATATTTTTGTGCCATAAAACCTATAACAGCCATGACTATGCCCCTATGTTTTGTATTTTTTGATTTTCTAATCATCATAGAAATAAAGATTTAAAAAAATAAAAAAATAAAAAATAGGGGCATAGTCATGGCAATTATAAGTTTTATGCATCAAAAATATTTGCTCTAGTGTCAATATCCAGGGAGAAAACAGTCGACTACGTTTGTAATAGTTTGTATGGAGAAAGCCTCCGGTACCCTTTCCTCTTAAGCCGAAGTGGTATGACAAGAAGCGCGATAGAGGTGTCTTACAAACAGTTTTTGGGTATCAACCACTAAAATCCATAGAATGATATTTCTACTGTCGTAAAGGTGAAGAAATGCTTTGTATTGTCATACACTTCGAAACACGGAAAAATCGTGTAATCCTAAAAATCGTCATTCTTTTGAGCTTTTTCAATTTTGAGGCGATTGTAAAGAAAAAAACAGTACAAAATGTATATTTTCATAAACTTTACACCAAATCCCATAAGGTAGTACAGATTGTTTTTTACTAAAATAGATGCGAGTCTTTTAATTACATAAAACAGTCAAAACGGTCATTTCGCGCCGCGCGGGGAAAGGGATAGGGATTTTCAGGTCCTACTTCACCTTAACAAACCTTTTGACGTGACAACGTTTTATAAATTGGTTTGCCGGGTGACACTTCAAGAAACTGCGTTACGCTCCGCTGACGTTATGCGCTCACAATGAGAGCGAGTGAGAGGCACGCGTCCCTTCCACTCGGGTATGGTTAGCCCGCCTAAGAGCGAGAGAGACAGACATAAAAAGTGAAAGGCACGCGTCCCTTCCACTCGAGCACAGTTGTTGTCACGCAAAACTTTCGCCCGTATACCGACTTTACAGGCAACCACTTTTTTTCTGTGAAATTGAATCAGTCCGCGCACTGTCGTGCGACCAAAAAGTTTTAAAATTTAAAATATTCTAACATGCACCTTTTTTTACAGAACACAATTTTACCAGAAGCTGTGAAGTTTTGGGAACGCGTGCTCAAAGTAAGAAAAACTGGCGGTCCTATAAAATTAAACAGGTAACTTTTATATTTATTTACCCCATTGGAAATTTCTTAAACCTGACACGATTGCTGGCAAGCTGTCATAACAGTCAAATATACCGGTGTCATAAAATAAATCTTAACTATGTAAGTCATCGTCAAAATGCTGTCAATAACTGTCGAAATCACCTTTTGATCTGTCATAAATGCCGTTAAGACTCTCAGAAGCGGCATTTATGTCATAAATGCCATCTTTATCTGTCACAATTGTCGTTATTTCTGTTATAACTAAAATAAAATAAAAAATAAATAAATATTTTAGGACATATTACACATCGCCATACAGCCCCAAGCTAAGCAACTTAATGCTTGTGTTATGGGTGCCAGATAACGGATAAACTACTTATATACTTTTTTTTTTGTAAATGTATACATATTATACATATAGGAAACACCCAGAACCAGAAACAAGAATTTATGGTCAGCATAAATACTGACCATAAATTCTTGTTCCCGGCGGGAATCGAACCCGCAACCTTCTAATCTTCTTCCTTCCTTCCTTCTTCCTTATAACTGTCGAAATCACCGTTATATTTGGCAAAAAATACTGCTTTTACTAAGAAATTTACCTTCACACCTGTCAATAAACCTGTTAAACTGTCGAAATTGGCCTTATATCTGACAAAAAGCTGTCATAACTGTCATAATCGTTGTTTTTTTTTTCTTCAGTTATGGCTTCGCACGGTTTGTGCATATAGCCAGTATCAAGTAATAGCATTGTGCATATAACCAGCAAGTAATTTGCATCAAGTTATGGCCCGATTTACAGAAATCGGGCTCAAAGTGTTTCAAGATGGTCAAGTCGTCAAGTCACAGTTTGTCAAGTCAGGGGTCATAGTAAAGCGGTGGCTACTTTACTATAACCTTGTAAGAGATTTTGGAGGCAACGAGATAAGTCCATGTTTGACACTGATTTTTACTTTCACTACACTTGTGCACTTTCACAGAACTAAATTAGATAACTTTTCACCAGAATTATACAATTTAACTCGGTTTACAACTAAGTTTCGTGTAAATAAAACTGCAGCACGACATGTTGTTGGCTCGTTCCCGCCAAAACCTCCCATAATCGTTGTTAGATTTGTAAAAATATTGTTATAACTGTCAATATCACCATCATATCTGACAAAAATGCTGTTTTAATTGTTAGAAGCGGCACTACATCTATCAAAAATGCCATAAAATCAGTCAAAAACGCCGTTACACTTAAGAGGAAAGGGTACCGACGCTCTCTCCATACAAACGTAGTCGACTGTTTCCTCCCTAATAAAGCAAATATTTTTGTTGCATAAAACTTATAACTGCCATGACCATGATTTTTTTTGATTATTAAATCTTGATTTTTATGATAATTAGAAAATGAAAAAACCATGACATAGGAGCATAGTCATGGCAGTTATAGGTTTTATGCAACAAAAATATTTGGGCTAGTGTCATTATCCAGGGAGGAAACAGTCGACTACGTTTGTATGGAGAAAGCGTCGGTACACTTTCCTCCTAAAATGCTTAATATAACTGTCAAAAGGTTTAAAAATGAAACCACAGTATCAGGTGGTATAAATATTAATTTTATCCTTCATAAATGGTAGGTTATACGCAATGATTCCGTTACATATGGGACAGTAGTAGTTTGTCACTTTCATATAGTCGGTGCAGTAGATGAACGCGACGCCGGGCACGAAACTGAAACGAAAAATATTAATAATGATGGCAAGGTTAATACTTGGGCATACACAAATAGAAAACAGTACATTGCGATTCAAGTGTGGAAAATTGATCTTTGCATAGAGGCGGTTTAACACGCGCGAGCGGTACGCGAGTGCGTTTACAAAGCCGAGATACAAAGATCAATTCCACACAAGTATCGTACGACGTTTTTTTATCACAGTTGCGAATAAAAGAAAATACTTGAAAAGAAAATAATAATTAACAACATATTTGTGATAAGTCTATGTTTACAATTTTTATGGAAATATTTTTTTGTTAATTATACTCTCGAAAGGCCAGGCTTTTAACCTATACAGCTTCGTCTGACATACAACATTTTTTAGGGTCTTTCCATTTGTGTTTGCGTCGGGGGTTAAAAATAGAATATAATGGTAAGAATAAAAATATTTTTATGTAAAGAAAAAACAAAATAAAAACAAAATTCAATTTTTAATTGTTTTCTGACGTTATCACGTAAAATTTTCGTTCATAAACCGACTTTAGATACAACTATTTTTACTAGGTTAAAAACTCTTTGTTGGTACCTTTTTTATTCTATACATCAAAACAGTATAACCCAGATAAATTAAGAATGTTTCATCTACCTAACATGTAATTAGCAGTAGGATACGTATTTAACTTATCGGGATAACATTTATTTTAGCACTAGTTGGATATTTATATATCGCACGCATGTATAATACGTTGCATTATGAGCCTAAAAGCGGTTTAATAAGATCCGCTTTATGAGCAACTATGATAATAAAATATGATAAAATTCTCCGTTTTACTTGATTACAATGAAATAGTATTTCGTGAAATAGATGTGGAAAAAAGATATAAGCATTAAGTGTCACATGTTTTTTCATTTTCTTCATCAGCATCTGACGCCATTACACATATAGGAACTTCAAGACCTAACCTCATTGCAAATACGTAATTTTTGGTTGAAGTTTTGCCATTATATGATGGGGTTCGAAGCTCCCCGCTTAATGCCGGCGCCTCACATTGGCTATGTTGGCTCCAAGTTATACTGTTGGATCCAACACACCAATGTGAGGATCGATCTTGGAACGTTATTGGACGTTATTGAACGTTCCAAGATCGATCCTCACATTGGTGTGTTGGATCCAACAGTATAACTTGGAGCCAACATAGCCAATGTGAGGCGCCGGCATAAAAGTTGCGGTGCTCTGACGAACTGAGCTACGTGAGCTTTACACCACCGCACCGGGCGGAATTAGAGAGAAACTTATTGACTGAGGCTCGTAATAGTAAAATTAAATTTGTCAAAAATTACACGATAATATAGGGTCCATAATCATCATATCAGTCACAGGACTTTCAAAGCCCCTTAAGCCTTCCAGAGCAATCGGTAACATGGCCTCTGCGTCCAACAGTTTATTAGGGCTATTGTTAGCTTTACAACCAGTTGAGGGCTTTTCGTAGAATTAATAAGAAGTATCAAATCTAAAGACTTTTGGACCCAAATATGACTTTTGGATCTCTCAAAATCACTGTGATATTTCTGCAAAATCTGGAGGGAGTCGATGTTAACAGAAAACGAACCCCCGGATGTCCTATAGCAAAGGGAGTTCCACAAGGATCCATATCAGGACCTTTTCTGTTCTTAATTTATACAAATGACCTGCCTTACTTCATAAGGGACAGGAATGGGAAATTTTTGACAAATGACACCTGCTTGGTAATCAAGTTTAAAAGGCGACGATATAAACAATAGTCTCTCTAGAATAGTAATAATTTTGTTACCTAACGGATCCATGAATGAATGAATGAAATGAATTTAACTTACCATACAAGCATACATAGTACTGCGACTGCATGTGTTATTATTCCGTTCTCTTTGATAACCAACGTCTGGACTCTTTGCCCGCAGTGTTGACAGTTCATCACTTTGCGTAGCTCGCCGTTGTTTGGCGATGTTAATGAGGTAGGTGTAGTAGGTGTCGCTATCGGTGGCCGTTCTGGAGAATTTGCTGTTTTAGAGAGAAACGAAACATTTTAGACTGCACACTTACGCCAAAAACCAGGAACATATTCACAGATACTTTTTCCGTCATATGAAGCTGATACACTCTTGGTGAGTATCAGTGAGTATATATTATGGGCCATAAAGAAGTGTCCATTTTCATTAAAAAAAATAACGAATTCAGATTGGTCTTCGGACGCCGAGAAAGGTTTGGTCTTTGACTGGTTCTATGTTTTATAGCTTAGTATTATGCATCGATCAGAAGAATAGGGACTTTCAAAAACCAAATGTAACGTTACAACGTGTAAGGAATATAACAAAAGAGGAAGTAGATAATAAAGATATAAACCACTTTGTCAGAAGATAGACAACTTGACGTAAAATGAAACTCCTGCGTTCCTAAGACGGCTGTCTTTTCAACTTACCCCCCTGAAGTATAACTCTAGTCCTCTCCCCTTCCACCGGAACTACAGGGTTGCTGATTTGATCAATCTCCGTATAAGCGGGCGGGGGTTCAGGGAACTCTGACACTGGAATCGTTTCTGGTAACCCTGAGGAAGTTGGGGGTTCGGGTCTGTACACTTCAGCTTCCTTCATCATGCTGGAGGGTAGGGGAGATGTGTAGGTTGATCCTAGAATAGAATAAGATGAAATTATTTAGATATTTAGGGGTTCTGCATTCTCCAATTTCACCTGCGTAAGTCCTGTAGGAATATCGAAATGTGCATTATGTGCATTTTGCATTATTATAATGTGCATTATGCACATGTCCATTTAAACGACTATTTTTGTCCAAATTTTAACCCAAATCGGTCTACTCATTTGATTGTGAGGTGGAAACAAACGTAATGAACTAAGTTTGGTCTCCTTGTTTACTACAAGGTCCTGGTCCACCCAAGGCGAGCGTGATAAGTCGTCTTAAAGCTGGTTGGTATGGCTTAGCGCTGATGGAGGATGTATTGAGTCCACTGTCTAGTCTATATAGACCGTATGGTCTGGTGGTTTACCTGAAGGTCCTGGTCCACCCAAGGCGAGCGTGTTAGGTCGTCTTGGAGCTGGTCTGAATGGCGGAGCGCTGATAGAGGAGGTATCGTCATCTGAGTCTACTGTCTGGTCTTTTTCTTCGTCTATTCTCCGGTTGTCGAACTGGTCGTAGTATATCGTGTCCTGGAAGAAGAGACATGTCGATAAGGAACTGCTAGTGGCTTTCGATACACCATTTTTAAATCTGTGCTTATTTTTGTGCTAATTCACCTGGAATAGCGGTAAAACCAGCAATCAAGGTTCGCTAATTGATGGTTTTATGCGACCATCATTTAGCGAGGGTTAAAATAGCTAGATTTTTGAATAAAGCACTCAATTATAGATCGAAATGATACTAACTTCTGAAGAATATTCACTTTATAACTTCTAAAAGCCGAATTTTATTTTTGTAAATTTATTACGGAATTTTTAAATCTATTTTATAAACTATTGTAAAGGGTTGTTTCAAAGTATAGGTAGCAGTACTTTTAAGTTTTTAGGAGCGTTGGAAATCTATTTTTCTTTGGCAATTTTTTTTTTATTTCCCTTCAAATTATGATCAACCTATTACTTTTTTTTTTATATTACTAGCTGCGCCCTGTAGTTTTATCCGCGTAAGTCCTGATCCCGGGGGAATTTTGGGATCAAAAATGTCCTTCCCTTGTTTGGACAAAGAAACAAATTAACAAACTTTCGGATAGTCTACACTAATGTAAAGAAAATATTTTTTTGTTTGTTTTTTTGTAACGAATAGGCTCCGAAACTACTGAACCGATTTTGATGAAACTTAGTATGAGGATACATTGATTCATTGGGAATAACATAGCTAGGCGTTTAATCTCGATATTTCCACGGGATCGGGACTTACGCGAGTGAAACCGCGGAGCGCTGCTAGTATTAGGATAAAAATACCTGAACAAAACTAGGTTCTTCACTATGAGGAGTAGCATCTCTTGTAGACACATCGCTTCCATACCGTTCTGGTATATCGATGTAGAGCACTGGATCATCGTCTGGCTCTCGTTTTGATTCTCCCGAAGACCCTGGACTCTGGATGGGGGGTACTTTAATTTTATTATACGGAAGTTTAGTGAGTGGGGGTGATTTGGTGTGTGAATTAGTGAGTGCCCGAGTGAATGGGTGAGTGCGTGAAATTGTGAGTAGGTAAGCGAAGACATTTTTTCAAAATTCCAATGGGATCTAAACTTACTCCCCCTTATTCCGAAACGAGGTTAAAGGATAGTCCGAGATGTGGATTTAAACCTTAGATTTAGACACAGATTTACTCGTGAACTAAAGAGATAGGGTTTAAGATTATAGTTCAAGAGTAAACAGTCTAAATACAATCCCTATAGATTATGTATGGATAGTGTTTAGACTATAGTTCACGAGTAAATCTGTATCAAAATCTTAGGTTTAAATCCACATCTCGGACTATACTTAAACCTCGTTTTGGAAAAATAGGGGTATGTTTTAAAAAAAGATTGCAGGACATTTCACACAGCGCCATCTAGTCCTAAGCTAAGCAACTAGGCTTGTGTTATGGTGGCCAGATGACGTGTAGAATTATATATACTTTTATTTTGTAAATGTTTTGAATATACACACAGCCACCCCGACCAATAAAGAAATATACATAAATACTTGTTTGAGGCGGAAAACGAACCCACAACCTTTTGCGTTACAGGCGCGCCACGGAGGTCGTCAGTTTGATTCTGGGGGTGTTTTTGGGTGAGTGAGTGTATGTGGGGAGTGAATGTAAGTGAGTGAATGAGTGAGAGTTTTCAATATTACACATCCCTGTCTGTGTTAGTGAGTAAGAGTGAGTCAATGAGTGAGATAGTGAGTGATAATTTTCAATATTACCTGTCCCGGTGAATGTTGTGTTCTTTGTACTACAGCACTTTCATGTTCTTCCGGAAGATCTATATAGACTACAGGGGGGGCGTCTTCTTCGTCCTGTATCTCCTTCTCTTTTCTTTCATTCGGGCTTCTTTTATTCTAAAAATCACGTTAATTTTCATTAAATTTTCAACTTTTAACTGTTTATTTGTCCCTGTCCAAGGTTTTTAAAATAGTCTTACCCGAGTTGGTAGATCATAAGCAGGATATCGGCTTGTAACCACAGGACTATTATGTTCTTCCGGAAGATCTACGTAGACTACGGGGGGTACGTCTTCTTCTTCTTGTATATCCTTCTCTTTTCTTTCATTCGTAGGTCTTTGTTTCTACAAAAAAAAATGTTTGTCTGTAAAGTCGGTTTACGGACGATACGTTTTACGTGATAACGTCATAAGAAAACATTGATGGCAACCATAGCAACGATAATACGTTGCTGTGGTTACCTTGTCAATAACGCTCGCTCACATTTCCGTAACATGACACTTTTTTGTGAACGGTGTACATCAATTTATAAGACGTTATCACGTCAAAAACACGTCGATTTTCATTCAATTACAACTTTTATTAATAATTTTATTATTTTTATTGCGTCAGCCAGCACAAGGCATATAACAAGGTAAATTGCATGTCCAAAATTTTGCATCGCGACGAGATTGTTTATCGATTCTCCATCTCCAAGGTTATATTCTCAAAAGAGTAGATTGATAAGAAAATCTTATCTTATCTTACCCGATTTGGTCTATCATAAGCAGGATATCTACTCGTAACCACAGGACTATTATGTTCTTCCGGAAGATCTACGTACACTACAGGTCGAGCGTCTTCTTCTTCCTGTATCTCTTTTTCTTTTCTTTCATTCGGACTTCTTTTATTCTAAAAAAAAACAAATTTTTATTTAACTTCAGCTTTTAACTGTTTATTTCTCCCTCTCTAAGGTTTTCAAATTAGTCTTACCCGAGTTGGTAGATCATAAGCAGGATATCGACTTGTAACTACAGGGCTATTATTTTCTTCCGGAAGATCTACGTAGACTACAGGTAGGGCGTCTTCTTCTTCTTGTTTCTCCTTTTTTTTCCTTTCATTTGAAGGTCTTTGATTCTAAAAAACATTCGAAACACTGTTTACCGATTCTCTTTAAAATTTAATCTTTTAAAAAGATATCGTTTTAAAAATCCAATCTTATCCACCCCATTCGGCCACCCATTGTGCTATATTGTATGGTTTTATACTTTTTTTAGAAGGAATTTATTTTAGAATTAAGGTTTAATATGGTACTATGAAGAGTTTATCTATCTATCTTTCTTACACGAGTTGGTGCAGATGGATAAGCAGGATATCGACTTGTTACCACAGGACTATTATGTTCTTCCGGAAGATCTACGTATACTACAGGTAGAGCGTCTTCTTCTTCTTGTTTCTCATTCTTTTTTCTTTCATTCGAAGGTTTTTGATTCTGAAAAACACGTTGATTTTTATTTAATTTCAACTCACATCACTACATAGTATAAAATAAAGTCACTTTTCGCCGTCCCTATTCCCTTTGTATGCTTAGATCTTTAAAACTACGCAACGGATTTTGATGCGGTTTTTTTTAAATAGATAGAGTGATTCAAGAGGAAGGTTTATATGTATAATACATGCAAAATATAGCCGTGCGAAGCCGGAGCGGGTCGCTAGTAATATATATTTTTTACCTCTGCCTCTGCCATCTGCCTGATGGTAGGTGACGATGCGGTCTAAGATGAAGCCCGTCTTCTTAGAAGATACCTATTCACTCGCGACTTGAAGACCCCCAAATTATACACGTCAGGAAAGACAGACGCAGGCAACTGATTCCATCGATAGATTCGATTCAGTTATATCGAGTATAGTAATTACTTACATCCATACATTTTATTTCCATGTTATGTTTTTTTTTCAGAATTGATGGTAATAAATTTTAATTTTAATGAGTAAGTACCTTTACTTGTAGTGAAATAAGTAAAATTGATATCGAAGTGTCATGTAACTTTGATAGAAATACATTATTTGTATTTGATTCTTTGATTGATTCTTTGTTTGATTTGATTCTTTGTTTGATTTGATTCTTGTAAAATTGATATCGAAGTGTCATGTAACGTTGATAGAAATACATTATTTGTATTTGATTCTGTTATTGATTCTTTGTTTGATTTGATTATTTGATTGATTCTTTGTTTGATTTGATTCTTTGATTGATTCTTTGTTTGATTTGATTCTTTGTTTGATTTGATTCTTGTAAAATTGATATCGAAGTGTCATGTAATTAACAGATTCTATTTGAAAATCCTATCTTATCCAATTTGGTTTATCATAAGCAGGATATCGACTTGTAACTACAGGGCTATTGTCTTTTTCCGGAAGATCTACGTAGACCGCAGGAGCGTCTTCTTCTTCTTTCTCTTTTCTTTTGTTCGATGGCCTATTATTCACAAATATTGCAAATAAATTCGATTTGCAGGCTAGTTTGTCAGACGTACAGTTTTGGTTTCGCTTAGCATATAATATAAGGTCAAATAAATATTCATATTTCGTATTTCTTCAAAGTTTTATTTATCGTACTTTCTTCCATCTTTTTTTTCGCGAAAACTTATTTGGATCAACGTCTAAATTTCAGATTTCACTTCGTTTTGTGTTCGCTTCACTAATAATTGTCTAAATTGAATCAAATTACTTAAAATATCGTCGAAATTATTCAATTTAAATCAAATAAACACTTGGTAAAATATGAGAGTGGTTTATAAAGGTACATTTTATTACCTTTGGGGGTACAGTATGGGTCATAAGTAAATGATCAGTTTGCTACAATAATACTATCAACAAGTATTGGAGTTACGACCTTTTTCTAATAGACGTTACACACAAACGTAAATACTTGAATTAAAAATACTCAGTATGATTATTATTTCCAACATGTTAGCTATGTGTTTAGTTGTGTGAGTGGTATAAGCCGCCACCCGCTACACCAACCGACGTGGGTTCGATCCACAGGTTACGTTGTTATAATGTTCAAATAGTGCTGCACAGGATTGTAAACGTTACGGTGGGCAGCGACTTTTGACCGTGGATTGTACCTGCGGAACCCTAAAAACGACTTTCTGTTTGGCGGCAAACAATCTGTACTGAAATAATTCATAAATATTCCATGTTTTTGTTCGTACCAATTACTTTTTAGGGTTCCGTACCTCAAAAGGAAAAAACGGAACCCTTATAGAATCACTTTGTTGTCCGTCCGTTTGTCTGTCAAGACCCTTTTTTTTGTTGACGGAAGTAATCTATGCTAATCACTATATAGTATAAAACAAAGTCGCTTTCTATGTCCCTATATCCCTTTGTATGCTTAAATCTTTAAAACTATGCAACGGATTTTGATGCGGTTTTTTTAATAGATAGAGTGATTCAAGAGGAAGGTTTATATGTATAATACATGCATAATATAGCCGTGCGAAGCCGGGGCGGGTCGCTAGTATTATAATAAAGAAAGATTTGATTGTTGTTTGTTTGCATTGAATAGGCTCCGAAACTACTGGGCCGATTTAGATGAAACTTGGTATGAGGATACATTGATTCATTGACAGTAACATAGGGTACTTTTTATCCCGATATTCCCACGGGATCGGGACTTACGCGGGTAAAACCGCGGGATGAAGTTAATTTAATATATTTTCTCCGCTCACCTGTTTCGGTATGTTATAGGCCGGATATCTATTACCCACGACAGGGCTGTCACTTTGCTCTGGAAGATCTGTGTATATTTCAGGGGTGTCACTTCTCTTTGAATATTTTGCTTGTTGACTCTGAAAGGATGAACAATGCTATAAAGTAGGCAGAGGTACAGCCAGTGGGTTTAGGATACTGCTAGTTGTAGATAGTAGATAAAGTTGACGACCCAGTTGGCACAATGGTCTCCATGCCGGACTGCTAATAACAGGGTTGCGGGTTCGATTCCCGCCTCAGACATGTATTTATGCTTAGATATTTGTCTGTGGTCTAGTTGTTTCTATGTATTATAAGTATATATTTACAAAAGAAAAGTATATAAGTAGTATATCCGTTGTCTAGCACCCATAACACAAGTCTAGTTACTTAGCTTGGGGCTAGATGGCGATGTGTGGATTGTCCTGCAATATTTATTTTATAGTTGGCATTGGATACGGTTAGTGGGCAGATGATACAGTTTGTAGCCAGAGGATACAGCCAGTGGGCAAAGGATGCAGCTAGTAGTGAATACAGGATAAAAATATTCGGTAAAGATACAGTTAATTGGCATAAGATAATGTTACTGGGCAAATAATACACATGTTGGCCAAGGGATACAAACAGAATAAACATAGTAGGCAAAGAATACATAAGCATAAGATAAAGCCAGTGGGCAGGGATACAGACAGAGGGTAGAAAGAATACAGCTAGTAGTGAATAGATAATAAACATAGTTGGCTAACGATACAGTTAATTGGCAGATGATATAGTTAGTGGGCAAAGCATACAGTTAATGGGCAAAGGATGCACATGGTGGGCAAAGGATACAGTTAGTTGGCAAAAGATACAGGCAGTGGGCAGAGGATACAGCTAGAAGTGGGTAGAGGATAAACATAGTGGGTAGAAGATAAGCATAGTGGGTAGAGGATAAACATAGTTGGTAGATGATAAACGTAGTGGGCAAAGAATACAGTTATTTGGCGGATGATGTACAGTCGGTGGTAAGGGGATACAGCTAGAAGTGGGTAGAGGATAAACATAGTGGCCAAAGGATATACTTGGTGGGCAAAGGATACAGTTAGTTGGCATAGAATATAGCTAGTATATAGCAAAAAGGATACTATAGTGGGCCAAGGATAAGCAACGTCTTCTCACCTGATAATCCTCAATAACGACGCGTTCCGGCCAGACCTGCCGGACCGGTAAGTGGGCCCAACGTGTGGCCTGGGCCGGGTTGAGGGTCGGAGCGTCTTGTACTGGCGGGTCGACATACGGGTAGCCCTGGTACGGGCGGCTCATTCTCTGTAAAGTGCACAAATGGAATATCAGCCATTGATTCGTCAGTCTATAAGTCTAATAAGAGGACGAAAATCGATTGACCAATGGCGTAACACTAGGGTCAAACATCCAGTTGTGGTGACACTTCACATCGCTACCAACAGATGGCGCCACTAAGCCGATCGTAGATCCTAGATCGCGCAAGCGAAGTTTTTCTGAAGATAAGCTCATAAATACGAATTCCAACGAAACATTGTTGAGCCGCAGCCTACCGGGTATAACACCTACCCGGTGGAAGATCTTTCCTTTGGAACACATACTACCTCCAAACTTAAACCAATACATAAATATTGCAAGACATTCCACACATCGCCATCTAGCCCCAAGCTACGTAACTAGACTTGTGTTATGGGTGCTATACAACGGATATACTACTTATATACTTTTCTATTGTAGATATTATTTGTTTATAATACATAGAAACAACCAGACCACGGACAAATTTCTAAGCATAAATACTTGCCTGAGGCGAGAATCGAACCCGCAACCCTGTATTTGGCAGTTCGGATAAAATAAAAAATTAAATAAAAAGTATTCTCATTACTCGTGACAAGAACTGTACTTGAAGGTATATTGGAGACCAAAATCAAAGTGCCTGTCGCAGATAACTTCTCGATAAACAGCAGACTATAGCTTAAACCAGCTGCGCCCTGCAGTTTCACCCGCATAAGTCCCGATCCCGTGGGAATATCAAAATAAAAAGTAGTCTATAGCCTTCCTCGATAAATGGACTATCCAACCCAAAAATATTTTTTCATATCGAACCAGTAGTTCCCGAGATTAGCGCGTTCAAACAAACAAACAAAGAAGCGACCCACTCCGGCTTCGCACGGCTATATTATGTATGTATTATACATATAAACCTTCCTCTTTAATCACTCTATCTATTGAAAAAAAACCGCATTAAAATCCGTTGCGTAGTTTTAAAGATTTAAGCATACAAAGGGATATAGGGACAGAGAAAGCGACTTTTTTATACTATGTAGTGATTACGTCCATGATGCTAAGTAACAGATAAGTTAACGTCAGTATATATAGGTACTTAAGTAGGTATTTAACGAGTATAACATAACACAACAAACTTAAACATAAACATAAACTTAAACATAACAATATTATACAAAAAGTAAGCAAATAAAAGCTTTTAGCGGGTGGTGGCTTATACCACTCACACAACTAAACACATAGCTAACATGTTGAAAATAATAATCACACTGAGTACTTTTAATTCATGTATTTAGGTTTGCGTGTAACGTCTATTAGAAGAAGGTCGTAACTCCAATACTTGTTGATAGTATTATTGTAGCAAACTGATCATTTACATAGGACCCTTACTGTACATTCTTAATAATGTAGGTACTTAATTAAGTTTTTAAATAAAGTGTCATTTGTCGTTTTTGAAGTGAAAACTTCTTTAGCGGCGTTGAGCACTTTTTCTGTAATGGGTATAAAATCTTAAACTCGCGTCAGGACACGTGACCTGATCGAAAAAGCGTAAGACGGATGGAGAGTAGACAGCTATCCCCTCTCTACGGCGCGGCGAAAATGTATGCCTGGGCCTACTGTTTTTAATTTGGCTGTGAGTGTATTAAGACGTACATATGGTATTTTTTAACGGACGACTATTGACGGACGACAAATGTCGGACGACAAATGTCGGGCGACAAATGTCGGACGACTATTTTTTTTTTCATCTAAAACTCTTTTTGCGTATGTTCTCGCGACATATGAGATTTTACACAGATATACAGTTTTCACTTCTGCCTGCACTCCCGGAGTGCGCTGTTTTTTTTTAGTTAATGTTGACATAGAGACGTCAGGTTTTTTACAAACTAAAAAAAAAATTTAAGAAGTAGTTTTTATAGATTATCTTAAAAAAAAAAAAAAAAAAAAATTAAAATGTTTATTAACCAAAGATTTTACCGCAACTTATACATACGTAAAATATCTAGGTAAATAACAAAGGAATTTTAAAAAATAACAATTGTACAAGTGTGACAGCGGCCCCTGCACTAAGCAATAACGCTTGTATCGCAGGAGACCTACAGCGATATTACAAATTAGGTGATTCTCGGGTATGTGACCATGGCTGGTCTTAACATTTACCTACTACTAATGTGATTTAACAATATAGTTTAAGTGAAAATTAAAAATAAAAAAGTAAGTAATAAAAATAATTATGAACTAATAATACAACTAATTATACATAGCACAGTGATTGGGTGGAAGTCTTCCAAGTCACCCCAGAGTCCAAAGACCCTGGGTACGTGGATTTACTCCCACCCAGTGATGAATGCAGTGTGAGAGTGATCGAGTATGCGTAAAAGCAAAAGTACGGAAGTTTAAGTTAAGGGAAACCCAAAAGGGAGTCTAAGGTCTCAGAAAAGTGGTTTAGGTAAAATGGCTTCGGTCTGGTCATAGTCAAGGCCAAGAAGCCACTTCTCTATACATATTTTAAATTGCCTATTAGAACTATTTATTAGATGTCCGAGATTTTTACAAACGTAGTTATAAAGATGAGCAGACAAATATAGGGGAAGGCGCTTAGAAAAAGCTGTGCGCGCCCGAGGTACCTCAATGCTAAACGGTCTCCTCCTCAAAGGGTGTCTGTGGACTGCGGGAACTTGTACAGTTCTGTGCATTGCAGTTAAGGACCTTAATATAAAGAGTTGGCGGACCCTTAGAACACCACACTCCGCGTAAAGGTTATTTGTGGGGTACTGGAAATGTTTCCTCAGCATTACCTTTAGTACAGCTCTTTGAGCTCGTTCAATTTCGATCATCTTGGTTTTAGCAGCTCCGCCCCAGACTCTGATGCAGTATAAAGCTAGCGACTGACATAAGCTTTTATAAACCAAAAATAGTGTTGCTCTTTCGGCAGAGTCCCGCAGAGATTTCATTACAAAGATGATTCTCCTTGTACGCCCTGATAATGCAGTAATGTGTTCTCCAAAAGTTAATCTTTGATCAAATAATACCCCTAAATATTTTACCTTATCTATTCGTTCTATGGTTTGACACACGCATTGAGCCATAGCGCTACCTTCTGGACGATCCGGGAAACTACAGCTGCGAGAGTGAAGCTTAAGAGAGTAACTTTTGCGGGGTGCAGATGCTTGCGTTTTAAAAAAGGTTATGAATTTCGTTTTATTTGTATTTAACGACAGAAGATTCTCGTCAAGCCAGTGAGCCACCCGAGTCAGACCTCTTTCAGCAGCTCTCACAACGCGGTCCCAGCTATCGTCCCGAAACAATATCGCAGTGTCGTCCGCATAGCAAACAACCTCGGCATTATCAAAGGAAGTGTCTAGCAAATCATTTAAGTATAATAAAAACAGTGTGGGGCCAAGAACACTTCCCTGCGGAACTCCAAAATCGATCGGTGACAGGTCACTAGTGGATTGAGATACCCGTATGCACTGTTTCCTGTTCGTGAGGTAACTATAGAACCAATTGTATGTCAGTCCCCTGATACCTAGGTAAAACATCTTCCGAAGCAAGATAGGGATGGAAACCGAATCGAAGGCCTTAGCTAAATCAAGGAATACACCTATGCAACGAAGATTTCGGTCTAGAGCTGTCGATATGGTATTGGTAAGGTGTAACATAGCATCTTCCGTCGACTTCCCCTTTCGAAAGCCAAACTGTTTATCTGAAATTACACGATGTTTGTCAAGAAAATTGATTAGTCTTTGATTGACTAGTTTCTCCAGAATCTTAGAAAAAAATTGGTAATAGCGAAATGGGACGGTAATTGCTTGGTTCTTTTTTGTCACCGTCCTTATGAATTAGAGTAACTACTGCGGACTTCCAGCATTTGGGAAAGACACCAGACGACAAACTTAAATTAAAGATGTGCGTTAAAGGTTCGATAATGATGTCTCTTATGGATTTTATAAGAGACGACGAGCATCCATCCAACCCCGGAGCACTATTAGATTTTAAACTGCTTATTAGCCCGCTGACTTCTTTGGTGTCAGTAGGAGTAAAAAACATGGACTCAACTACCGTTCGGGAGGGTTCGAAATCTGCGGCCAAGGACGCTTGAGTGGCAGAGAGCCTATCAAGAATTTTGGTAGCCAGCGCGTTTCCTACGTTTGTGAAATACTGATTACATTTGTTTAAGGAGGCTACCTGATTGTTATCAATTTTAAACAGTTCAGTAGCAGCGTTGCGTTTGCTATTTAAGTGACATATATCCTTAATTTTTTGCCACAACTTCTTGGGATTATCTTTGTTATTTGTAAGCTCTCTATTCTCGTATTCCGTTTTAAGCTTGTGTTGCAACTTATTTAGGAAATTTCGATACCTCTTATAGGTAGCGCTTATTATTTTGTTTGTTGGGTTACGTCTAGCTTCCAAGTGAAGTCGATCACGATTTTTCTGGCATCTTATTAAACCGGGCGTAATCCAAGGTTGGATAATGACTTGGGAACGACTTAACCGTATAGTTTTGGTATTCTTCTTAATGATAGTGTCTAGGGTGTTCACAAAAATAAGGCAAGACTCATCAACATCTGTGGAAGACAAAACTGAGGACCAGTCGACTGCGCTTAGTTCGGAAATAACAGCATCTGTATCGACTTTCGTTCGGAGTCTTTCCACAGGCAACGGATTCGCTTTAGACACCATACCCAAAATACAAATACTATGATCAGTTACGCTAGATCTACAAACCACGCCAACTACTGGAGTTAAGTTGTCGACAAAGAAGTGATCAAGGCATGTTCCAGATTCTTCTCGCGTCGGTTTTGTAATAGCAGGCAAAAGCTTGTGCCCAGATAAAATGCATTGGTAGTTAAAACAATCTTCGGAAGGTGGCTCAGATAATAGATTTACGTTTATATCACCAGTTAAAATAATTTTCTCATTTTTAATTTTATTTAGAAGGCTGTCAAGGGACATTAGGAACGGATTCAAGTCATCGAAAGATGGAGACCGATATATACCTATTATGGATATTTCGCTGTTTAAACTGATTTTTAGGCAATTGCAATCGCTAACATCAGGTTCACTTACCGTGGCATCCCATTTCTCTTTGACATAGACAACAACACCGCCGTTTTTATTGATATACTTAAAGGTACGGAATGAGTTATATCCTGACATCTGTTTGATAACAGTGTTTTCCGAAAGAAAACATTCACTCAAAACTATCACATCAATATCCAATCCCAGTCTGCTAAAGGCAATAAGAAAATCGTCAAAATTTTTACAGATGCTTCTAATGTTGAAAGAGAGACACTTTAAATTATAACTAGAGGTTATTATCTCGGAACAAGATTCTAAGTCGTCTAGCGATACACATTTTATAGAGAGCGTATTGTCAATATCTTCGGCCAGATCAACCATTATAGTAAATTATTTTAACATTAGGAGAAGGCATTGAATGGAAAAGTGTACGCTTTTTTAGGATTAGTCCGTCCGAAATAATATTTTTTTCGACTTTAGTACTACTCTCTAACAGATGAGAATGAATTTTGAGTGGCTGTGGTTTGATTGTATGTGATTTGAATAGTGTGTGTATTAAGTGACTAACTTGAGCTATGTATATATGAGAATTTAAAATACAGTAACTTAATTTTGAGACTCTGTGGAAATAGAAGTATTGCAGTTTTCTTTTCCATGAAATAAAATAAATATTAAGTAGCTTTGACCGCCAAGTTATCGTCAACTCCGTTATTTTGCACTTTATCACAGGGAATCTTGAGGTCCAGGTCGCGTGAGGAAGTAATGCGGATGGCAGGTTTGCCATCAGAACGACGAATGCATATGTGCCCATTTTGAATCCAGCAGTAACGGTAGCCATCACTCTTCGCTCGTTCTCTAGCTGCACGAAATAACTGCCTGTTTTGTTTGGTCAATCGCTCATTAAAATATATGTTGCAGGCAACGCTATCAACAATGCCTTCAGATGTCATGTTCCTCCTTGACTTGGCGGCGCTAATAATTTCGTCACGCTTTCGTCCACGTAGCAACCTGAGTACAATGGGACGTGGCATCTTATTTGTCAATTGAGAAGATCTTTGTAGTCTGAGTCCAACTCGCTTTACATCATCGATTTCTTCCTCCTTGATATCTACCCCGAGTTTTTTGACCGCCACCATTGCTAGGTGTATAGCATTCTCATTGTTAACTTCTGGTACCCCGACGATCTCTAACTCATTTCTCAGAAGCTCCTGATCCCTCATACTCGACGCTTGGCAGAGGCTGTCGACTCTTAAACGTAGTTCCATTATTTCTCCTTCAGCATTTTCAAGTTTTTTAGAGTGGTCAAGAAGTGAGTTATTCAGCACTTGTTGGTAAGATGAGATTTGCTCTTTCAGGCTGAGATTATTTTCTTTGAGTTCTAGAATCTCCTGTCGCAGTGAGCGGATCTCTCCGAACAGTAACGCTATATCACCTCTTCTGAGAAGGTCTTCTTCGCAGTCACCGCTCGATTTTATCGCTCGCTCCTGGGACCCCTGAGTGCCTCTCTTCATATTGACGTGACTGATGTTTTTAGTGAAGGTATCATTAAGTGCGCCGCGGGGGACCGGGGATCCCACCATAGTAGAAGAATTATCTCCTTTTGGCCGGGAACAAATGCAGGGCGGGCAGTTCCAAGTTGTTTTGAACTCATCATCAAGCTTGTTATGGGTTTCTTTTGACATGTTTACGCATAACAAGTGATAAAACTTGCTACAATTATGGCATTTCATATAAAAATCATCCTTAATGGACTTTTCACAACCGCTGCAGACGTTGGACATGTTAAAAAGTTCTGTAGTGTCGAATAATGTATCTAAATTTCGAGACTCGACGTCACCGACCGGTTGGTGGAATGGCTCAGGCGTCCGCTTCGTACGCGGCAGGCTCGGGTTCAAATCCCACGAACAACCAGTATTTTTGATAGCAAAAATTTTTCGCTCTCACCAGTCCCGGTATGGTCCAGCCCACAAAGTGTTTGCTTCTCACTCACGCCGCCCACTGGGTGGATACGCGCCGTATAAACTCAACAGGAGTAAACGAGAATTGAAAATCACGAAACTGTCCAATGAGAATTCAGAAAAATAATAACAGAGAGCGGTTCCAAAACACGACCAGCTCGGCAGACGCCCCGAGAGTGAATCTAAAAAATAAGTTTTGAGTTTGATTTTAATATTTTGTTTATTAACTAGCTAACAGGGAGAAGATTATTTCTTGCTTCAAGAGACCATATAAAAAAATTTAAAAAAAAAGATTGCAACAAGAAATAGGAAATCGGAGTTTTGGCGGGAACGAGCCAACAACATGTCGTGCTGCAGTTTTATTTACACGAAACTTAGTTGTAAACCGAGTTAAATTGTATAATTCTGGTGGAAAGTTATCTAATTTAGTTCTGTGAAAGTGCACAAGTGTAGTGAAAGTAAAAATCAGTGTCAAACATGAACTTTTCTCGTTGCCTCCAAAATCTCCTACAAGGTTATAGTAAAGTAGCCACCGCTTTACTATGACCCCTGACTTGATAAACTGTGACTTGACGACTTGACCATCTTGAAACACTTTGAGCCCGATTTCTGTAAATCGGGCCATAACTTGATGCAAAATATTACTTGATACTGGCTATATGCACAAACCGTGCGAAGCCATAACTGAAGAAAAAAAAAAATAGGAAATCCATTCTTATCATTTCAAATGACCGATTTTAAATAATTAAACACAAAAGATAACAAATACTTAATTGATAATTTCAATACGTGCTTAAGGAATTTATTTCTGCGCCACGCGATTTTTCACGCGAAAGTTCCGATTCCAGAATTTCAACTTTTGCTCAGACATTTGGCAATTCGATTTTTTTTTTGAAAAAATTGAGTCTATTTTTACCTGAAAATCAGCTGTTACCACGGTCATTAACCTTAAGATTTTACTTATTTTTACTAGCTACCTGCTCCGGCTTCGCACGGCTATATTATGCATGTATTATACATATATAAATCTTCCTCTTGAATCACTCTATCTATTTAAAAAAACCGCATCAAAATCCGTTGCGTAGTTTTAAAGATCTAAGCATACATAGGGACATAGGGACGTAGGGATATAGGGACGGCGAAAAGTGACTTTATTTTATACTATGTAGTGTCTAGTGATAACTCTGTAAAAGTTCTAGGCAAGCCTTCTCCATCTGTAGGTACGTGTCCTAGGCACTATTGAATGGATTAAAGTTGCTGACGTTGCATAAATATTATCGACAAGATGTAAAGGACATATTTTTATTCTGTAAACCCGGCTCTTACTCCATACAAACGTAGTCGACTGTTTCCTCCCTGGATAATGACACTAGCACAAATATTTTTGTTGCATAAAACCTATAACTGCCATGACTATGCCCCTATGTCTTGGTTTTTTTCATATTCTAATTATCATAGAAAGTCAGAGTAAAAAAAAACCAATCACTATCACTACATAGTATAAAACAAAGTCGTTTTCTTTGTCCCTATATCCCTTCGGATTTTTATGCGTTTTTTTTAATAGATAGAGTGAATCAAGAGGAAGGTTTATATGTATAATACATGCATAATATAGCCATGCGAAGCCGGGGCGGGTCGCTAGTTATAAATAAAAAATAAGACATAGGGGCATGGTCATTATTGGTCATGACAGTCATAGGTTTTATGTTATTTTGCTCTAAAAATATTTGCTCTAATGTCATTATCCAGGGAGGAAACAGTCGACTACGTTTGTATGGAGAGAGAGCCGGTACCCTTTCACCTTAAGACTTGGAGATATTGTTTCTTTGCGGTAAATCTCACTAACCCATTTAAACTACTGGACCGATTGCGATAAAACTCTGTCTGTAGATAGATAGAGACCTGGATTAACATATAGGCTACTTTTTATACCGAAATTTCGAATATTCCCAGTAGTCCCCTCTAACCCTGTCCCCCGGGGTGACGGCTGGGAATTGTCTTCCCGGTTGTCACTGGGGTGACAATTCGTGCCGACTGTTCCCTTTGAAAGCTGACTAGAGGGATCGACAGGATCGGGACTTACGCGGGTGAAACCGCGGGGCGTAACTATAGGACGCCCTATATTCCTTAACTAGCGACCCGCCCCGGCTTCGCACGGCTATATTATACATGTATTATACATATAAACCTTCCTCTCGAATCACTCTATCTATTAAAACCGCACCGCGTAGTTTTAAAGATTTAAGCATACAAAGGGAAATAGGGACAGAAAAAGCGACTTTGTTTTATACTATGTAGTGATTTCTCAAAATATATTGTATAATCAAAGTCCTGAATGACATACCTATATATACGGAACTCTAATAATTGAAAAAGGGAACTTCTTTCCAAAAAAATTAGCTAAAAAAGAAACAAAACATTCCTAACCTCCATTAACATAAATCGTTCATAAAAAAAATAGCCAAAAAAACACAAAAAACATATATACGTCATGCCAAAAAAAACATACCTAAAGTTTTCCAAACACAAAAACACTAATCCACTTTACATATTCACTGAAATGTTAATAAATTCAACACAAAAGGACACAAAATATTTAAAAAAAAAAACATGGCGGTCTTCGCGAATACAAATTTGATATTGAGTGCTAACTATCTGGTTATCAGTTAGATTAGATTAGTAAAAAGTACAATTGTAAGTAACGTCAGCAATACATTGTGATAAAAAACATACATAGGTACTGAATTTAAATGGCAACCAATGGCTAAAATATTGATATAAGTACAGTGTGTAAAAAGAAAACGTGTTTGAAAGGAAGTCCTTTTTAGGGTTCCGTAGTCGAATGGAAAAAAAACCGGAACCCTTATAGATGTGTCATGTCTGTCTGTCTGCCGTATGTCACAGCCACTTTTTTCCGAAACTATAAGAACTATACTGTTGAAACTTGGTAAGTAGATGTATTCTGTGAACCGCATTAAGATCTTCACACATAAATAGAAAAAAAAAAACAAAAAATTTTAGGGTTCCCCATATTTAGAACTAAAACTCAAAAAAAATGAAATGTCATTAATCCCATACGTCTGGGGGTGGTATCTATAGATAGGTCTTCAAAAATGATATTGAGGTTTCTAACATCATTTTTTTTTCTAAACTTAATAGTTTACGCGTTACTTGTAACTTCCCCCTGTAACTTCTAAAATAAGAGAATGATGAAACTAAAAAAATTATATGATATAGGTATACATTACCATACAAACTTCCACCCAAAATTGGTTTTAACGAGATCTGGTAAGTAGTTTTTTAATACGTCATAAACCGTAAACCGCCATTTACCACTAGCGCCATCTAATTTTTTATAGTCATTCAATAGGAAGGTTTATATGTATAACACATCCTGATATTCCCGCGGGATCGTGATGATAATGGTACGGAACCCTTCGTGCGCGAGTCCGACTCGCACTTGACCGATTTTTTTTGTGTGGGAGATAAATATGCGGAAGATGAGTTCCTGTTCGAGTCGTAAGCAATAATGTCAGATAAGTTTTAAATTGTGGTAACCAAATAGCGCCACAGATAAAATTAAATCGCGCCACCATTGTGTTTTTATTAGATTAGTAGTAACTCCCGATCCCGTGGGAATATCAGGATAAATTAAGATGTAAGCTATCCTATCTTTCAAGTTGGATCAAACTGCATACGGGGTGCAAATTTGATTAAAATCAGTTAAGTAGTTTAGGAGTCCATCGCGCACAAACAACGTGACACGTAATTTATATACTTACTAGCGACCCGTCCCGGCTTCGCACGGCTATATTATGCATGTATTAAACATAATATAAACTTGAATCACTCCATCTACTAAAAAAACCGCATCAAAATCCGTTGCGTAGTTTTAAAGATCTAAGCATACAAAGGGAAATAGGGACATAGGGACGGCGAAAAGTGACTTTATTTTATACTAGCGACCCGCTCCGGCTTCGCACAGCTATATTATGCATGTATTATACATATAAACCTTCCTCTTTATAGAGTCTAGACTATATATCTAAATAATCTAGAAAAACGGAAAATAAAACTAATGTTAACTAATTTTGAATATAAGCTCTCCATATTCTTTGTCAAAAATAAAAAATACAAGCGAAAGAATTACTTCGATACGTCCTTCGATCTAGTATTTATGATCGAAGGATACGTCAATTAGTTTCCGATTTATAGAAGTAAACGTGCGACGCGTTGTAAATTGACGTCACACGCGGTCACCTGACTGTTAGCGGGACTCGAAAGTTTGAATGCCTTTGAAATCAAAACTTATAAGGTATTTTGACTACAACAGAAACTAGTGTATTTGTATAGGTACATACAAGCTTTACTGTAACAAACTTTCAACCAAATTGGCATACCTGTTAAGAGGAAAGGGTTCCGGGGGCTTTCTCCATACAAACTATTACAAACGTAGTCGACTGTTTTCTCCTTGGATAATGACACTAGAGCAAATATTTGCATAAAACTTATAACTGCCATGACTTTTTCTTTTTAATTTAATTTCTATAATAATTAGAAAATAGTCATAAAACCTATAACTGCCATAGTGATGGCAGTTATAGGTATAACTGCCATAGTGATGGCAGTTATAGGTTTTATGGCACAAAAATATTTGTGCTAGTGTCATTACCCAGGGAGGAAACAGTCGACTACGTTTGTATGGAGTGAGCATATAGGTACCCTTTCACCTTAACATTCTTCATTTTATCATATTTTTTTCAATTTGTGTAATTTTTTTTTAAAAGTGCTAAGCCTGCACTGGGCTATCTGAAAATATTTTTATTTTTATTTTGTGTAAATTGCTCAAATATTGCCTAGCCATCATTATTCCCCGACTGTAAAGATGGGTTATGTTTTTAGCGCCTATCTTGTACTTATGTATATTTATATAAAAGTGTCGTTTATGACGTTTGAAGTCAAAAACCCGATTCTAACACGACATAACATCTGGTTTATCAGATTAGGTATTTACATATCTATACATATCTAGTACTTAAAAATGTTTTGATGTAGATATGTGACAATTCGTTGAAAATATCATGCTGTCTCTCTCTAATCAAGTGCAAGATAGCATAAAGGATGCGGTCCGAAATCGACTTTGAGCACTATCAGGCGCTTAAACGCGTTCCAAAATGCGATGAGCGCGCTTAATCGAACCCGCAACCCTGTGTTTGGCAGTTCGGTATGGTAACCACTGTGCCAATTGGGTCGTCAATTAGACTAAATAAAAAATGTAATAAAAATGCTGTTTCTTTTTGTATGGATAAATACTTAAGTTTTTTGCAACGAGGCAAAGAAAGACCCAGTTTAGATTAGGTATCGATTGTACGTTTTTCAAGTTGATAAACCAGATATGGATATCTAGGTACTTGAATATTTGAAAAGAAATAATATCCGAGTTATTTGTTTATTGCATCATAGATATTATCGGAGTACCTACCAACCTATCTTGAATCCGGAAGTGCCTGCATACCATAGACAGTAGAGTTAAGGTCACTAAGATAGATAGAGAAACCCTTAAGACTTTTTCTCCATCCTTTCCGAGTTAGGTATCCCTTTCCGCGCAGAAATGTTAGAAATGGAGGAATGACTGAGAGTTTTAACAAAAACGGTTGTTAAAACTCTCAGTCATTCCTCCCTCTTCCTGAAATATTACCTAAAATCCATCCTAAAACCAACAAAAACACAAGAAAAGAGCACAAGAAACAAGAAAAGAATAATTTGAAGGGAGAAGCAAAATACTCGACGCTGGCAAGATGCGCAGCATAGAATATGCACAGTCGCATCCGCCATAAGAAGAAAAAAAAACCCTTTAGACGCTAGTGAAAATAATATAGTATAAGTATATCATCACTACATCATTATCACTACATAGTATAAAACAAAGTCGCTTTCTCTGTCCCTATATCCCTTTGTATGCTTAAATCTTTAAAACTACGCAACGGATTTGGATGCGGTTTTTTAATAGATAGAGTGATTAAAGAGGAAGGTTTTTAGATATAATACATGCATAATATAGCCGTGCGAAGCCGGGGCGGGTCGCTAGTTGCAAATAAAAACTTGTTTGAAAAAAATTCCATAGTTTTTACAAATTTATCCTGGCCATAATAATATGCTGGCAGAAATACCGCCCGGCGGTTTCTTCATACATTTTTAATATGGCGCCATCTATCTTGAAGTTGCCAGTTGCCAGTTGATAAAAAATTTGATCAACTGGCAGATAGATGGCGTGGCGCCAGGCGTGCGAAGCCGGGCCGGGTAGCTAGTATTTCAAAAAGAAAAGTATGTAAGTAGTATATCCGTTGTCTAGCATCCATAACACAAGTGTAGTTACTTAGCTTGGGGCTAGATGGCGATGTGTGGAATGTCCTGCGATATTTATTTATTTACATATTTAATTCAATTAATGTTCGTTACCTCTTAACACAAAAACTACTAAACCGATTACGATGTTTGGTATTTAGACAAGTGAAGTCCCGAAATAATACATAGGATATTTTATACAATAATCCCACGGGATCGGGACCTACGTAGGTTAAACCACAGACCGTGACTATTTACGAAGATAAAACTAATAGCTGATAAGAAATCAGCTGTTAAATTTTATCTATTTACTCGTTGGTACTTGAACCAATAATTGTTATAATTTACTGGGAAATAAATAAATGTCATATGTAAATACCTAGATACTTCAATCACTTCAATAACTTAAGGCCAGTGTGAGGCTGTAAATTTCCATATCATACAAAAAGCAGTAACGTTTTCCCCCCCATAAACGAAGTCCGATTTTGATAATTTTTAAAAATGTTCTAGATCTAATGGAAAACTATGTTTAACCGTTTTTATTTTAAAGAAATATTGCCTAAGATAAAAGTTATTAGTATCTGAATATCTATATTTTTGACTTAAAAACTTCATCGAGCGTTTCAATTGTTTTTTAATAGACTAACCTGAATTACCAAAAAAGAAAAACGTATAAACCTAGAATAAGATGCAGTGAATTAAATGAGACCAAATTTATTTCATTTTGTGAAGGATAAAGGGGGTAAAAACGTTACGGCCCGCAACATTATTTGAAAGCAAAATGAAGGCAATTACGTCCGAACTTGCGTTGCGTTGAACACTCGTTGCGACTCACTCGATCGCAACGAGTGGTCTCTACCACTCGTCGCCTACAGGCGAGTGGTAGAATAAACGTCAAA
Source organism: Idaea aversata (assembly GCA_907269075.1). Taxonomy (NCBI): domain Eukaryota; kingdom Metazoa; phylum Arthropoda; class Insecta; order Lepidoptera; family Geometridae; genus Idaea; species Idaea aversata. Next base: position 3,715,114 of record OU026083.1, read on the forward strand.
CAATCATAGTCAAACATTCGGAAACGATCTTTAAAAATATTTATATCTCTTTTTAAACTCACACGATTTGTATTCCTATGTATGGTGTGCCTACACTCACAAATTTTCTCTTTTTCTTAGACCTTTTCTATATAATCTAGTGAACGCAATATTAGGCATACAGTATATCACCTTTGTTATAATATCACCAAGAAAATCCTACAAGATGCACTTGTCTTGTATGTATGTTCTATGATGATACAGAGAACTTAGTGATTAGTCACTTCTTTTAATGTGTAATTTGTAATTTCTTGATTCGGTCACCGCGTTCAAATCCCGCGATAAAAGCTATGCAATAGCTTAAAATATATACCTACTTACATAGAGGACAAAAAAACTCAATTTTTCATCGTTTTTTATGACGTTATCACGTAAAATTATCGTCCGTAAACCGACTTTACAGACAACCATTTTTTTATATATAAAATTTTATTTCAGAAAATGCCCGACCCGTCAAGTGTTCATCCGTGGCGGTCGTTCCCACTGTATAGACGCCTGCAACGTCGAGACAATGTGCGGAGAGGTCCGAGTACCAGAACACCATTTAAATGTAAGTACAACATAAACAAACTAACATAAACCCATTAGGGTCGTAGCACACATATCATCTCGTAAACGTATCAACTCGAGCAGTTCAGTATTCTTTGTATGAAACTCCCTACTGCAACGCACACTAATCGGAATCGTAACGTAATCGCCTTGCCTCGGGACACGCTCACGAACCGCGGTACGGTGCGTGGTCGAATTGCCGTTCCCGCGCTTACATTTCACCGTAAGCTATCTTACGACTCTCCGTACCCTAGCTTGCGTTTCTTCATCTACACTTCACTCCGGCAATCGACTCCGGACTCAAGTAGGCCGTTGCAGACAAAATTTGAGCAAATGGGGATATATTGTACCGACTGAGGAGCAATGCGAGTGTGGAGCCCCGTCGCAGTCCATGGTGCACCTACGCCAATGCCCATTGTGCCCTAATACCTGCACTTTGGAGGACCTGGTAGAGGCCAACGCCGCTGCAGTTGCAGTGGCTAGCTACTGGGCAGGAAAAATTTGAGTGGTCGAGCGTCACTGATACGAAAAGAAGAAGAATCTACACTTCACGTTTGGATACAGACTAACCGCGCGACGCACCCCGCCTAGCCGTAGCCTAGTTGATTCGAAGCTGCTCATCGCTTGGTATTGCGCTTACGTTAGGTTGACCGCGAGGCGATACGGTGACGATCCGTTTCCGAATTGATTTATGTGCTACGACCCTAAAATGGTGCTGGTAAGAGCATCAAAATAAAGAGCTTCAGAAAACTAAAACAATGCCATAATAATAACACAAAAATCTTTCCTGACGTGTACAATTTGGGGGTCTTCAAGTCGCGAGTGAATAGGTATCTTCTAGGAAAATGTGTTACATCTTAGGCCGCATCGTCACCTACCATCAGGCAGGTGTGATAGTGGTGAAACGCTGACCTATCATACTTATACAAAAGAAAATTATCAGTCGAATATCTATTCTATTCTGGTTTTGCAGAAATAAATGGAAACGCAAAGATCACAAGTAATCAATTTAATAAACCAAATACTATTTTGTTTATTCAGGATAAACTAACAGCAAATATTAAAGCATTTGTAAACCAGTTGTTAGTTCTCCATTTTTCTCCTATCTGGAAATTCTTTTTCCCACCACTGTTTGGGCACACTGGGTACTGCTGATAATGCTACCGGTCCACTTGTTGCTACATAAGCCCCTCCCATTTTGGGATAATTCAAATTATCATACTGATCAAATTCATATTTTTCTCTTTTGGGCGTAACTTTTTCACTTCCTCTGTTTTGCCAAGCTTGTTGTTGTACTGGTTGTTTTCTATTGTTATTATTGGCATGATAAAGTTCGTCGTCATCTTCAGTTGATGATTCGTAGCGATTATTTTGAGGTCTCTTTTGATCTGATGAAGGGTTATTTTCGTATATCTTTTTGTTTGTTTGCGGCAATTGTGAACCCATAATTGGTTTTATTTCAGGCACATACCGAGATTTTACTTCGTTTGATTCTTGATTATGATAATTCTGACGTGTGGTTCGAATTGTGTATTGTACTGGTCTTTTTGTGGTTCGTGTTTCGATTGTGTCTTTTAATTTTTGTTGATGACTTACTGATTTCATTTCGGCAAATACTGATTTTTTTGGTTCTTCTCTTGAACTAATTTGCTCCTGCATTTGCTGTGTGTCCTGCATTTGCTGTGTATCCTGCATTTGCTGTGTGTCCTGCATTTGCTGTGCGTCCTCCGATTTTATATTCATTTCCCAATTGTTAAGGTATTTTGAAGTTCGTTTTTGTTGATATCCATCTGATTTGTATATACTTTGAACGTCTCGGCTATCATTAAAAGTGAACTCCTCATCAGGTGTTCTTGTGGCTTTTTTAAATCTTTGCTGATCATTATTTTTATGTATGTTGTATATATCATTCCTTTCATAATTTGTATCTTTAAATATCTTGTTATTATCTTGAGTAGTAAATTCAATTTTTTTTAGTTCATCGTCTATGTTCGATCCTTTCTTATGGTTTAAATTGTTAATAACTTTTACTACTGTATGTGCTAGTTTGTCTGCCATTTCGTCTGATACAAATTTCTGAGCTATTTTCCTGATATCAGCAACATTTGCTGTGAGAAGTATGAATGACTTTGCAGTTTTCAATTTAAAAACAAAAAGAGTTACTGGAAACGATAAATAAAAATAATAGAAATAAAATTTTAAATTATAAGAAACAATACAAAAAATGCTTACCAACTAAAAAATATTTGGCCAACAACATTTTCTCATATAAAATAGTACCCTTTAAAAAAAATATCCCATTTTATTACATTTCAATTTTGCTGTATTTTTATTACGTTTCGGAGCGATAGTGTATGTACATTGTGTAACTAGAGATGAAAACATATTATTTCGTCACTGTAAATAATAAAATCGAAACGAAATAATATGTTTCCATTCGACCAATACTTATTGCTCTTCATCATACTTACGATAAAATAAAAAATTATTTATTCATCTGACTGCATAAAGGCCGTATAGGTACTCAAGCAAAAAACAAAAAAAAGTACTGTTTGATCCATATATTGAGGCCATTTTGAATGATTTTTGCCGAATTTTTTTTACAAGCTTTTATTTAGTTTCACCTGTCCCGATGTTTGTCATCAAAATTAAATCATTTTTGATCCACTTCCCAGTTACCGATTGAGCTGAAATTTTGCATACATGTGTAAATCGCGTGACATTGCAAATAAAAGCTTGTTTAAAAAAAAATCAATAGTTTTCACAAATATATCCTGGCCATAATAATATGCTGGCAGAAATACCGCCCGGCGGTTTCTTCATACATTTTTAATATGACGCCATCTATCTGCCAGTTGATAAAAATTTTTTCTAAACTATATCTTTACATACCAGTCAAATATTTATTTCAACTGTGTTTACTTTTTGTTAATATCAATCCTAACTGTTGGCATTACAATGTTTCCAGCCATGTTTTGTATGCAACAGTACGGGGCACAGTTGCAGAGCCATTCCTCGAACGAGGGTCAAATCTGATGAGGAGATGGCCACGGAAATTGATGGCAACTCGTTGTACGACGTCACTGAAGTACCAGGTAAGATTGGGGGTGACAGACTGACTGAGACTGATAGCGGGAGTCTGAGAGCCTGACAGGGCCGGATTAACCATCTCGGGGCCCCTAGGCACAGCTTGTTTCGGGCCCCCCCTTTTTCATACCACAACAACGCAATTTGGAAATTTTTACTGTCTACATTATGAAATAGAATGAAGGTAGGTACCATCATCATCATCAACAACAGACTTCAGTTATCACATTGCCGATTGTGCCATGTTACCATCAATCAGCTTGTAAGATTTTTCGCCAGGTATATTTTTGAAGTGAAAACTTCTTATGGCGCGTTGGGCACTTTTGTGGGTGAGCATTTTCAGCCGTTCTCGCGACAGATGAGATTTTACACAGATATACAGTTTTCACTTCTGCCTGCACTCCCGGAGTGCGCTGTTTTTTTTTCTTTATTGCCGGTATCCTCTAATTGTGACACAAAGTATTTGAAGTGGACCATCTTGTCTATGAATTCGGATTCGATATCATTGCAATAATTCTCCTCAAAATTAGAGCATGCCTTTCTAATATCCTCATCAGGCTTTTTCAAGAAATCCGTTAGGAATCCAAACAGAGAATCAATTTCACTATATGCTTCTAGTTATACTAGAAGCATATATATATACCAGAAGCGTTATAGTGAAACTGTGTGATGTGTAACGTATATATTCTAGTCGTCGCGACAATTCTGTACAGAGCATGTCTATAACGAGCAAATAAGTTTCAATCTTTAATTTATCTCTACCTCTATATGAACCACTTCTTCTGCTGATCCGTCGTCGTGATGTCTTCTTCGCCTTTTTTTTCATTTTTTTAATCGGGGGTGCTGGGCCCCTTGTCATAGTGGGCCCCTAGGCACTGGCCTAAAGTGCCTTATGGATAATACGGCACTGGAGCCTGAGACCAGGAGTCTACTCAAATATTTGGAGGCTAATATCTAAATTGTAATATCTAATACTAGCGACCCGCCCCGGCTTCGCACGGCTATATTATGCATGTATTATACATATAAACCTTCCTCTTGAATCACTCTATCCATTAAAAACAACCGCATCAAAATCCGTGATCTAAGCATACAAAGGGAAATAGGGACGGCGAAAAGTGACTTTATTTTATACTATGTAGTGATGATAGGTCATTTAAAAAGAAGAATTTTTAGTTTACCGAACACTACGATAGCGTAATGTAATACTACCAGTTGCGCCATCTCTTGACAAATTATACGAACTAATTTTGGAAACAATACGCAATGGAACATCTAATTAAAAAACATGCTTCAAAAATGGCAGCTTAGTTTGCTACAAAATTAAAAAAGCTTACCTAAGATTTTTCTTTATAGGGTTCCCTATAAAGACTATTACTCATCTCTACTCATGTGCTATTACTATAATAAGGCCCGTATTAATAAATCGCTCTCAATATCGATCTTGAGTGCGTATCAATTGAGTGAGTCTTGAGATGCGGTCACTATCTTAAGTTAGGCGTTAATTAATAGATAAAACTCAAGTTCTAACCAGGCTGATATCGCTCTTGAGATTTGAAACTGATCTTGAGAGCGACATTGAATGACAGTAACGCTTTGTTCTTACCTTGAATAGTATGTTTTTACCCTATGGTAGGTAGTGTCGTCATATTTTGCTGTCAACTTGTTTTTAATGTGAATTTTTTTACAAAATGTAAGATTTTACTACTAAATAATTATTTAAATGCGAATGATTTGTTCAAAAAGTCATTAGCATAAAATATCATCATAATAATTGATTTCTGACAAAATTTGTTCTAGCTCCATGTTCCTGAACTACAAAACTAACGAAACAGCTAACTTATGTCATGTATGACCCGCAATCAGACTTGAGTTCACGAAACTACATCTTGAGACATATCTTGAGAGCTGAATTTGATTTATTAATACGGTATTACTCAAGTGATACGTCGCTCTTTAATCGCGTCTTAAGATAGGTTTATTAATCAGCGCAACAACTCAAGAGCAAACTCAAGATTGAAATCGATATTGAGTTCGGTTTATTAATAAGACTTTGCTGTCCGTACGTCTGTCCGTCTGACACCTGGCTGTATCTCATGAACCATGATAGCTAGACAGTTGAAATTTTCACAGATGATGTATTTCTGTTGCCGCTATAACAACAAAACAAAACTAAAAACAGAAAAAAAAAAAATTGAGTATTTTTTTAAGAATTTTCAGGATTTTTTCATGTTTACTTTTTTTGTTCATTCCAGTGCCAGAAGAATTAGATGACGAAGAACCGCCTGGAGTATTGGATTCAGATTTTGTTCTCTACGTCAGTGCTGTGGAAACGGAACGGTGTAGACGCGGTCTTACAGTGGCTTACGCGTCTCATTGTCAACAAGAATCTGCTTTAGACAGGTAAGTTTAGTTAGTTTTCAAGTTGCGATAGTGTTTTTTCCTTTTTTCTCTTCGTTCTGTTACCTATTTCTTTGTGTGTGTTAATTTAAAAGTTGTCGTGGGCCTGTACCAAATAAATGTTTTTCTTTCTTTCTTTCTTATAGTCTAAGATCCCTTTAAGAACGACCTTAACTGAGCTGGTTAATGGATGAAATTTTTTTTGTATCTATTTTGTGATAGTATGATCCTGTAGATTCTACTTCTTAACTTCTAATCGAAGAAAACACACCTTTCTGTTTTGGAGCGTTAAAATGTCTACTTTATTATTTTATATCTTAGCATTACATTAGTGTTGCCACCCTGTCTAGTGTTACCACATAATTAAATATAATCGATAACCTAATCGATTCATCACAATTAGAGAGATGAGATCCCGTAGGTACTATTAGCACATGTGCTATTAGGTCAAATCTTGCAAGCTTAATTTGAACCACTTTACGGAGTTGAATTTTTGAATAAATTTAATAATGTAAATTTATTTATTGAACAATAAAGTTAAAAGGAAGAAATACCTTTTTTTTTTATTTTTATTATTAATGAACAAGTAACTATACTATACTAAATAACAATTAAATAACGAAAACTTGAATTAATTAAATAAACTACCTACTTATACTAAAATAAAAGTCCAAATGGGGGTCCCTAGGAAGTGTGCCCAAAAGGCTGGCAGCGTTACCACGTTGGATGGCGATGCTTATCCGTTGTCCGAGGTACGAGCCAGCCCTTTGGTCACCCTTTTAATTTTATTTTGAAGTGAAAACTTCTTTAGCGGCGTTGAGCACTTTTTCTGTAATGGGTATAAAATCTTAAACTCGCGTCAGGACACGTGACCTGATCGAAAAAGCGTAAGACGGATGGAGAGTAGACAGCTATCCCCTCTCTACGGCGCGGCGAAAATGTATGCCTGGGCCTACTGTTTTTAATTTGGCTGTGAGTGTATTAAGACGTACATATGGTATTTTTTAACGGACGACTATTGACGGACGACAAATGTCGGACGACAATTTGTCGTCCGTCTACGACTTTTTTTTTTTTTTTCTTACAGACCAATAGCGGGCCACGCCAACTTCTGCCCCGGCGAGCTGTCAACCAAATACAGGGACTTGCCTTCCGTGTTATCGACTGTCAAACATGAAATGCTTCACGCTTTGGGGTTCAGCATATCTTTGTTCGCTTTCTACAGGTAAAGTCTAAACTAATATTATAAAGATGATTTTGTTTTATGTCAAAACTAGCGACCCGCCTCGGCTTCGTACGGCTATATTATGCATGTATTATACATATAAACCTTCCTCTTGAATCACTGTATCTATTAAAAAAACCCCATCAAAATCCGTTGCGTAGTTTTAAAGATTTAAGCAGTCAAAGGGAAATAGGGACAGAAAAAGCGACTTTGTTTTATACTATGTAGTGATAAGCTACGAAACTACTGGACCGATTTAGATGAAACTTGGTATGAGGATACATTGATTCATTGTCAGTAACATAGGGTACTTTTTATTCGGATATTCCCACGGGATCGGGAGTTACGCAGGTTGTTTTCCGCGACCCGAGAATTTTATATAGTTCTTTGGATTGAAGTTCGGAAGAGGTAATCTTTTTAACTACTAGCTAGACCCATTTTAATAACATTAGCAAAAGATTTTCGCGAAAACTTATAAGTACCAAAAACCTTATTTTTTTCCTCAGAGATGACAACGGCGAGCCCCTAACCGAAAGGCGTCCGGACACGGGCAACCCACCGTTAGACGAAGAACTACAAATTCACAAATGGTCGGAGAGAGTCGTTAAGAACATAACAAGGAAGAACTGGATGATTCGCGGTGGTTATATGGAAAGAACATTTAATATGATTGTCACTCCTAGGGTTGTTAGAGAGGTGAGTTCGTAATATCCAAGCCGAGAAATAATGTAACGCGTTACGAAAACGTGAAACGATATTTCCTTTGATTTGTCATAGTACCTAAGTTTGCTTTCAGGAATTTATCTAAAAATAAAAATAAATAAATAAATATTGCAGGACATTCTACACATCGGCATCTAGCCCCAAGCTAAGTAACTAGACTTGTGTTATGGGTTCAGGACAAGGGATATACTACTTTATATACTTTTCTGTTTTGACGACCCAGTTGGCACACTAACACGTTACATTTTTTCTAGGTAGCCAACCCGCGATAAGAACTTCGTTTCATAAATTCTTGATTTTTGAACAATACAGGGTTATTGGAAATTATACTAGCAAGCCGTTTAGGGCTACTTCTGTGCACCTTAAGAAACAACTTTTGTTCTACGACTTTCGGAAAAACAAAAAAAATTTAAGGTTATATGTAAATTCGAAAAAGAGCTGATTTTTTAAAACAAAGGTCATTCTGACTGAGAACAGTAGACAAAACTTAAAAAATAAGTAAAATTTTAAGGTTAATGACCTCTCCGTGTAAGGAACAGCTGATTTTCAGAAAAACCTAACCTCAAAATTTTCGAAAAAATGTTCGAAATTCCAAAAGTCGTAGAACAAAATTTGTTTGTTTAGGCCCACAGAAGTAGCCCTCAACGGCTTGCTAGTATAATTTCCAATAACCCTGTAAACCATCCAATACTATTTCATTAATTATTTTGCGTAAAAATATCAATAAGAATAATACGAGTGACATTATTTTAATTGATTTATTCCAGGTACGCGAACATTTCAACTGTTCAACACTCGAAGGTGCCGAGTTGGAAGACCAGGGCGGAGATGGTACCGCCATGACACATTGGGAAAAGAGAGTATTCGAGGTAAACCGATCACAATATCTAACTGATTTAGTCTTTTAACAGGTTCATGACCGTCGGCTCCCCTAACGGATCCCCTACTCCCGACGGACGTGTGGAGTTTTTTCCCGCCTCCGATTCCGCTATGCTCCCCCAGGGTATTCGTAGGGTGTTGAATATGTAATAGTACATTACGATACAAGTGTGGTAAATTGATCATTGCAGAGGCGGTTTATGGCGCGCGAGCGGTACGCGAGTGTGTTCAAAATGCCGAGATGCAACGATCAATATCCACACGTGTATCGCAATGTACGACGTTTTTATCACAGTTGCGAATAAAAGAAAAGACTTGTTAAAATAATAAAAAATGACAAAATATTTGTGTTTATAAAGATTTTTTTTTTTGACGTGATAACGTTTTATAAATTGGTGAACACCTGCAATCTCATAAAAGTGTGACGTCACGCGTTACCTACAATTTTTAGGCTATTTTTTTGTTAATTATACCCCCGAAAGGGCAGGCAAAAGACTTTTAACCTATACAGCCTCGTCTGAAATACAATATTTTTTAGGGTTTTTTCCATTTGTTTTTCGTCGGGGGTTAAAAACAGAATATAAAGGTACGGAAAAAATACAGGGTTATTGGAAATTAATTGACACGGCGTTAAGGGCTTCTTCTGTGCACCTTAACGATCAACTTTTGTTCTACGACTTTTGGAAATTCATTATAAAAATATTTCATACAAAAATAAAAAATTAAATCCAACAGTTCAAATAATACTCAACTCTACGTCTACGTCACAGAATAAATCATAGTAGGTATGGTACAACCCGATCGGGTCGCACGCAGTGCGCCCCGAGCCGATCGCGCGCGTGCACTTGCCGCATAGACATAGAAAATTAGCAGACAGTACGAGAAACACTTAAATATTTTTTTTGGGATATGTATTAAGTTTCGACAAAAGTCGTAGAACAAAAGTTGTTTGTTAAGGTGCACAGAAGAAGCCCTTAACGCCGTGTCAATTAATTTCCAATAACCCTGTATATTTAAGTAAAGAAAAAACAAAAACCAATAAAATTCAATTTCTTATCGTTTTATAAGACGTTATCACGATATTCAAAATTATCGTTTGTAAACTGACTTTACAGACAACCATTTTTGCTGGCTTAAAAACTCTTTGTCTGTACCTAACTTATATAATACATCAAAACAGTGTAACCAAGATAAATTAAGAATGTTTCATCTACCTAACATGTAATTAGCAGTAAGATACGAAGTTAACTTATCGGGATAACTTATTACAGCACTAGTTGTATCATGGTAATGTAAAACGCACGCGTGCATAATACGTTAAATTATGAGCCTAAAGGCCGTTTAATAAGATTCACTTTATGAGCAACTGTGATAAAAAAACATTTTTATTCACTGTTTTGTACGACTTCTAACCACTTCGATATTATTTTTCCAGAACGAAGCCATGACAGGCACACACACCCAAAACTCAGTCTTCAGCCGGATCACATTCGCCATGATGGAAGACACCGGCTGGTACAGGGCAGACTACTCGCTAGCTACGACATTGGACTGGGGTCGAAACCGAGGCTGCCCCTTCGCTACCAAGTCATGCAAATACTGGTTAAATTCTAGTACTACGAGGTAAATTTAAACGCGCCAAGGTAATTTAAATACGCCAAGCATGTTAATTTAAACGCGCCAAGTTAATTTAAACGCGCCACGTAGTTAAATTTAAACGTGCCAAGTTAATTTTAATAAGCCAAGTAGGTTAATTTAAACGTGCAAAATTTATTTGAACTACAGGTATGTTAAGATACGCCAATTTAATAAATAAATACATGTCAAGTTAATTTAAACACGCCAAATATGTGAATTTAAAGGCGCCAAGTATAGTTAAATACTCTATATGTATTGAAGAAAGCTGCTACGCTACGCAAACGTATTGCTTTCGTTATAGTAGAAGGCACAGAGCCGACTACTTGCTAACTGTCTGTTTAAGTCCTAGTGCTAAAAAATACGTCAAGTAGGCCTCTTTTAATACGCTAAGTATGTAAATTTAAACGCGCCAAGTTAGTTATTACGCCAATTTTATTGAAGTACGCAAATAACTTCTATTTCAAACAAATTATAAGTAAGTTAGTAAATACGTCAATTTTGTTTTATCGCAAAGAATGTTAATTTAAATGCGCCAAGTTAATTTAAAAAATATGATGAGTCGGCAATTTTCCATATTAGAAATTATAATTTCTTCGTCAATTAATTTTGAAAATTTTGTTTCAAGCAACACTACGGATGATTACTATACGATAGAGTAAGTAAAATGTTAGAATTTCGTTAAAAATTGATAGGTTTTGGTGGAAATTAGTATTTTCTTATATCTTTTATTATTATTACAAGCTACTATAATGGAACTGAGATTACTATGTAAGTATTTTAGTATAAAATCTAGTGTTTTTTTTCTTTTATTTAACCTATATTTATGAGTAGCTGCTTCCTGCGGTTTTACTCGTGTAAGTCTCGATCCCGAAGGAATATTTGGATAAAAAGTGGCCTGTGTGTTAATCCAACTCTCTAACTATCTACATATCAAGTTTCATCAAAAATTGGTCTAGTAGTGTTCGCGAGAAAGAGCAACAACACACAAACTTTGACATTTAGTAACTCCACGCCGCTTAAGTCCCAACCTCGTAGGAATATCGGGAAAAAAAATAACCTATGTCTTAATAAAGGTCTTGAGCTATCTACATAGCAAGTTTCATAGCAATCGGTTCAGTAGTTTTACGCGAATGAGTAACAAACAACACATACGAACCAATAGTCCAGATTTTTACTTTGCTAAGAAAAAATATGAAAAAAATAAATATTCTTATGGGTTATGCGTATCCTACAAAAAAATAATTTATAAACAAAGAAGTAATGCCCGAACAACCTTATAAAACATTAGTCGAATATACCTCCTCCTTTTTTTTTTAAAGTCGATTAAAACCCTATTTGTTTACAGAAGAAAAAATCCAGCGCCTTTCTGCGCACGTATCAAAGGGAACCCGCTAAGGACCGAGTGTTCTCCCAGACGGTCAGCTGTCGTACTCTGCAATCTTGTGAGGCATGATAATATTCTGCCAAGGCAATATCAGGTAAATCAAATATTTAAATAATGTAAAACTAGTTTTGACTAGGTACTTACAAAAACTGAGAAGTTTTATAATGAGAAGATGGTTCCATCCAGGTGCTCCATCAATCTTTACCTATAGGTATTTAAAAGTGAGCAATTTACTGCATTTTGAGGAGCTATTTGGCTCATTACTCCGAAAATCATCCAGAAAATTTTATGAGACCAACTTAAAATTCTATCAAATAAAAAAATAATCATCAAAATCGGATCGAAGATATGTTTTCTCCGTGGCTAATTGAGTCTCGCTCAACCTCTGTCTAAAGGAAATAACTGTCTGTCATTATTTTTATATTTTGCTCTGTCAAAGCATGCTGAACTCATACTCATACATAACATCGTCAATTTTTACTGGTCATAAATATTTTACATTTTCTTTTGGTGCCATCGTTAGTGGTTTTTTTTAGCAAAAGTGCAAAAACATTCTATCCGTTGTCTGGCCACCATGACACATACCTAGTTGCATAGCTTGAGGCTAGATGGCGCTGTGCAAAGTATCCTACAATATCTATTTATTTACTTTATTTATTAATTCAACAGCATTTCGACATACTGCCCGGTATAGTGCCAGGCGAGGAAGCCCACTACGGTGGCTCTGTATCCTTAGCTGACTACTGCCCGTACCTTCAGGAATTCACGTGGAGACACAAGAACACCCTCGTCAGAGGCAGCCGGTGTCTCTACGAAGAGAATACGCCAAGTATGTTAACAGTAAATGGGTTAAATTTAAATATGCCAAGGTAAAGTAGGATGATTACAGTGAAATGCGCCAAGAAAATTGACAGATGTATATAGATATACGCCAATATTAAAGAAGTTAAATTTAAATATGCTAAGGTACCTAATACTTTACCTTGGCACATTTAATTATATGTAAGGTGGCAAATAGATAATTATAGTTATACGCCAATCTCTACATATAATAAATTCGAAGTTTTGGAAGTAAGCGTTCTACGTCCATAATGATCTTAGCACTATAGAATTCGCTAACCTTATATAGCTCCGGTAGAAAAAAATCTTGCATGCGCGATTCAGGTTTTCTTAAATTTATAAAGTCACAAATTAATTTAATATTCTTTTTGTTACGCTGAAAAATTTTGTAGACTTATGTATTTTAAGAATACATATAGCAATGTCCACATTTTATAACTAAAAAATATAGTAATTAATTTAATAAGATATTTTTTTTAAATTTCAAGTAACTAGCGCCATCTCTTCATTTTCGCGAAACTACCATTCATCTCAGAAAATGTTGATTTTATTTGTTTACCTTTGTTTGTGCAGTCTAATTTCGGGAACTAGGAAACAGATTTTAACATAATCTTCACGAATGTGTTCAGAAAATATCAGAAGAGGTTTAGGTATTTCAAGTAGATTTATGTTACTAATTAAAATTTGATATTTCTTGGCGTAAAAAATAAACCATAATATTTTTGCATGAAAACGTACAGAACGTAGGGATGATGTCAAAATTGTCATTTCGACATATAGAAAGAAGCATCTAGCGCCATCTTTTTGATTTAAAATTATGGCTTGGCATTTTCGTGCATAAAGCCAGTGTTGAGTTTTACGGTCAAAGAAAATTAAATCTATTGCATGAGCGTTTTTCGAATTTAGAACATTACTACGCTCCAGCAATGAAGCGGCGTGCTGGGATTATTATATACTTAAATACTCTTTGATTGGATCTCTTTTAACGAAGTATAGGCACATGAGTAGGAAATAGGATGGAAATAGGTACCAAAGTCTCTTTGCTTAGTACGAAATGCGTTCTCGTGGCTTTATAGCTATAGATGCGTTTGCCTTTCGGCACGGATGATATAAATAAAAAAAATACGGCAAAGCTAAAAATTTGCCTTGATTTGTTATTTACTGATTTATAAAACTAGCTGCGCCCCGCGGTTTCACCCGCGTAAGTCACAATCTCATGGGAATATCGGGATAAAAGGGACCTATATTGATGTGAAACATCTATAGCCGCACCTAAAACCGATTTCTGCCGTGGCGACGCACAGTGGGTCGAAACTGCAAATGATGGACATAGGGCTGTTTTTCGATGCAGATCGTTAAAGCTCACTATAGCCGCACGTAAAACCGATTTCTGGCGTGGCGACGCATGCCGTGGCGACGCACAGTGGGTCGAAACTGTAAATGATGAACATGGGGCTGTTTTTCGATGCAGATCGTTAGAGCTCACTATAGCCGCAAGTAAAACCGATTTCTGGCGTGGCGAAGCATGCCGTGGCGACGCACAGTGGGTCGAAACTGAAAATGATTGACATAGGGCTGTTTTTCGATGCAGATCGTTAGAGCTCACTATAGCCGCACGTAAAACCGATTTCTGACGTGGCGATGCATGCCGTGGCGACGCACTGTGGGTCGAAACTGCAAATGATGGACATAGGGCTGTTTTTCGATGCAGATCGTTAGAGCTCACTATAGCCGCACGTAAAACCGATTTCTGGCGTGGCGACGCATGCCGTGGCGACGCACAGTGGGTCGAAACTGCAAATGATGAACATAGGGCTGTTTTTCGATGCAGATCGTTAGAGCTCACTATAGCCGCACGTAAAACCGATTTTTGGCGTGGCGAAGCATGCCGTGGCGACGCACAGTGGGTCGAAACTGAAAATGATTGACATAGGGCTGTTTTTCGATGCAGATCGTTAGAGCTCACTATAGCCGCACGTAAAACCGATTTCTGGCGTGGCGATGCATGCCGTGGCGACGCACAGTGGGTCGAAACTGCAAATGATGGACATAGGGCTGTTTTTCGATGCAGATCGTTAGAGCTCACTATAGCCGCACATAAAACCGATTTCTGGCGTGGCGACGCATGCCGTGGCGACGCACATTGGGTCGAAACTGCAAATGATGAACATAGGGCTGTTTTTCGATGCAGATCGTTAGAGCTCACTATAGCCGCACATAAAACAGATTTCTGGCGTGGCGACGCATGTCGTGGCACGCACGCGTCGCCACGCTATATGATGGTATATATATACATGTATATATGCAGTAGTGTGTACGGTGTGCACACCGTAATCGACTGTGCGATTCTATCACAATCTGTTCTTTTCTGCATATTACTTTTACAAAATAATGTTTTAAATTCCATCTAGCATTTCCTGAGATCAGAGCGTTCAATCAAACAAACAATGGAAGCCTTAAAGATAAATAATTTTCCCCGTATTTTCCACATTTCCCATTGATTCTTCGCTCCTATTGGTCGCAGTATGTGATGTTATATTGTGGTTATATAGCCTAACTAAAGCCTTCCTCGATAAATCCATGACCAAAAGAATTTTTAAATTCGAACCAGTACTTTCTGAGATTAGCGCGTTCAAACAAACAAACTCTTCAGCGGAAAACCTGCTTCCAGCGAAGTTAAAACAAAGCTACATGAAAGTATCTAAATATATAAAAATCCCAATTTAACATTGATCACGGCATCATGCGTGAATGGCTGGAGCAATTTCGCTAATTCTTTTTTTGTTGTGTTTGTTTTTGTCAAGAGAAGGTTCTTATGAAAGAAAAAAATTTGAAAGTTGCGCATAAAATTATTACGCGGGTGAAACCGCGGGGCGCAGCTAGTATTAAATAAGTTAAATATAATTATGCTAAGGTACCTAATACTTTACCCAATAGATGATCAATTTTTGAAATTGAAATTGATCATCTATTGGGTTAAGTTTAAATATGCCAAGGTACCTAATGCTTACCTTGGCACATTTAATTATATTAAGTTCGATTTTTAGAAAAATCATAAAAAAATCACCATTTATATTTTTGTATCAATCTATAGTAGACTTTGAAGTTTGACTATCTTGTTTCAGAGACAGATGTAAATTTCGCGTTAGAGAACTACGGAGCACATTCGAAATGCTTCGACCATAGTGACAGAGTGTGGGAACAGAAGTCATGTAGACAGGTGAGTTACTTGTGACGGTTTGGGCTGACCTTAAGAGGATCACATCTTCACTACATAGTATAAAACAAAGTAGTTTTCTCTGTCCCTTTATCCCTATGTATGCTTAAATCTTTAAAACTACGCAACGGATTTTGATGCGGTTTTTTTTTAATAGATAGAGTGATTCAAGAGGAAGGTTAATATGTATAATATAGCCGTGCGAAGCCGGGACGGGTCGCTAGTTTTTTAATAATAAAAACGGGTCAAGTGCGCGTAAAAACTAATTATCTATACTTCACTATCACTACATAGTATAGAATAAAGTCGCTTTCTCTGTCCCTATATCCCTATTATATGCCTATGTATCCTTAAATCTTTAAAACTACGCAACGGATTTTGATGCGGTTTTTTTTGAATAGATAGAGTGATTTAAGAGGAAGGCTTGACTTTGATTTGACTTGACTTTGATGTATAATACATGCATAATATAGCCGTGCGAAGCCGGGGCGAGTCGCTAGTTTCTAATAAAAATGTGTTTTTTTTTTAGATAAGAGAATGGCAGCACTGGGGTTCGGGTTGCTATAAATATAAATGTGATGCTGGCAGGCTGCATATTGTTGTAAGTACCTAGCTATCTAACTATTTTAAAATCAAAATAGAGATATTTTTACAATTTCCTTTTTTTTTTTTGGTTCTATGACTAAATGTTACAGATAATCTTATTTGCAACAAACAATCTTAATATTTTTTTTTGTGAGACATATAGTTTGTCAGATATACCATAAAAAGTAAAAACCCTATTGTTTCTTTTTCCAAGATGGCGGCCGTGAGACAAGGGCTACAATCCCTCAAACTTGGATTTAACTTTACACTGAGCCCCCTTGATATCTAAATAATAAACTTTTCAATGGACTAGTAGGTTGTTCGAATATGCATTGATTTTGATTATGTGTCAAAATACGCAAAAGCCCAAGACCAACAAGATGGTGTCTCAATTTTGAAAATCGGCTGAGTAGATTTTAAAAAATTCGCAAATTTTTGTCTGACTTCAGATACGAAATTGCTAAAAACTTTTTTTGGAAAAAATAAAAACCTTTCCTCGGAAAAAAAGCATTCGAGGTGTTGAATGTAGGTACGATTTAAGTCGTGGAGCAAAATTATATGTACATAGTTCAATGACCTTGTTTCTAATTATCCTCAGGTCAATGACCTAATTTCTCTCCAGTTTTAGAAAACGGTTTAAAATTTTTTTTTAGGTTGGCAACTACACATATACATGCTTTCACGCTGGTCAGGTGCTACAAATACGTATTATTAAAAAAGGATGGCTTCATAAAGGAGGTGTCGTCTGTCCACCTTGCCGGGAGGTTTGCGGGGAAGAGTTCAGTGTGAGTATTCAATGGGACAGGACTTTTTTTTCGAATTTTTAACCGACTTCAAAAAACGGAGGATTTTCTCAATTCGGTTGTAGTTATGTATTTTTTTTTAATGTCAAAACTTCTTTTACCGCGGTACGCATATTTTTAGATCAGATAATTTCTCTGAACTCGCGACACCGTTACGAGACGCAGCTACAGTGTGTGCATTTAAGCAATATAAGTATTTTGTAGTTGTTTAGTAACTAAATAAGTTTTTTTTAAGTTTAAAGATTTTTTGAATTACTAAGTTATTTTTTTTAAATATAATAGCTATAATTTAAAAAAAGAAATTTAATTTATTAGTTTTATTTTATAAGTTTTCACTTCTTTCACCCCCTTAGTGCAACCACTTTTTTTTCTCTTTTATTTAACAGTCTTTTTAGGGTTTCCAAAGGGTAAAAATGGGACCCTTTTACTTAGTCTCCACTGTCTGTCTGTCACCAGGCTGTATCTCATGAACCGTTATAGCTACTGTTGAAATTTTCACAGAGTATGTATTTCTGTTGCCGCTATAACAATAAATCTATACTAATATTATAAAGCTGAAGAGTTTGTTTGTTTGAACGCGCTAATCTCAGGAACTACTGGTTCGAATTGAAAAAATATTTTTGTGTTAGATAGTCCATTTATCGAGGAATGCTATAGGCTACTTATCATTTTGATTTTTCCACGGGATCGGCAGTTACGCGGGTGAAACTGCGGGGAGCAGCTAGTCACTATCACTACATAGTATAAAATAAAGTAACTTTTCGCCGTCCCTATATCCCTATGTCCCTTTGTATGCTTAGATCTTTAAAACTACGCAACGGATTTTGATGCGGTTTTTTTTAATAGATAGAGTGATTCAAGAGGAAGGTTTATATGTATAATACATGCATAATATAGTAGTGCGAAGCCGGGGCGGGTCGCTAGTAGTCAATAAAGCACTTATTGACGAAAGCAAAATCTGATGGATGTTATTAACATTTTGTTCCTTGTTTTCAGTCAAGGAGTGAATACTGCAAAGGTGGCGAAGAACCTCTCCCCCCTAATTTGTACCCCAACGACATTCTGACATGTGACGCTTGTAAGATGGCACCCAAAATGTTATTAGCTTTATTGTGTTTAAAACTATTACTGTGAAACTCATGGACGAAAATATGCAATTTTTTATGTGCATAATGGCGGATGAGGTCAAAGGCCTTACCACGTTTTGTTTACGTACTTAATCAAACATAGATGAAAAGACTAGCTATTGCCCGCGACTTTATTCGCGTAGAAGTCGAAAATGGTTCTAAAAAGTTTTTTTTGTTGACTTGAAATTGGATTGAGTTTTCAAACATGTGTCAAAAGAAAATGTAATTTCAAATCAAAAGCACTAAAGAAAGAGTATTGCTATCAACTTTGAAGAAAATCACCCCCAAAATAACTTTCTACCCCTTTTTAACCCAGTTAGGGGATGAATTTCAATAAAATACGAAACACGTCTTCCATCACTTCTGTTAAAGAATATTTATGCAAAGTTTGAAGTAAATTGGACAAAAGCATCACATTGTCCCATACAAATCTTGCCCCCCTTTTTCACCCCCTAAGGGGTAGAATTTCGGAAAATTCTTTCTTATCAGATGCCTTCGGCATACAAAGAACACACCCTAAAAGTTTTAGGTTTCTAAAGGAAAGGGTACCAACGCTCTCTCCATAATCGACTGTTTCCTCCCTGGATAATGACACTAGCACAAATATATTTGTTGCATAAAACTTATAACTGCCATGACCCTGCCCCTATGTCTTGTTCTTTAAATCTTAATTTCTATGATTAAAAAATGAAAAAAATCAAGACATAGAATCATAGTCATGGCAGTTATAGGTTTTAAGCAACAAAAATATTTGCTCTAGTGTCATTATCCAGGCAGGAAACAGTCGACTACGTTTGTATGGAGAGAGCGTTGGTACCCTTTCCTCTAAAAACCTAAAACTTTTAGGGTGTGTTCTTTGTATGCCGTAGGCATCTGATAAGAAAGAATTTTCCTCTACCCCTTAGGGGGTGAAAAAGGGAGGCAAGGTTTGTATGGGACAATGTGATGCTTTTGTCCAATCTACTTCAAACTTTGCATAAATATTCTTTAACAGAAGTGATGGAAGCCGTGTTTCGTATTTTATTGAAATTCATCCCCTAACAGGGTTAAAAAGGGGTAGAAAGTTATTTTGGGGGTGATTTTCTTCAAAGTTGATATCAATACTCTTTACTTGACTACGTTTGTATGGAGGGAGCGCCTCAAGGCAAGCACGTAAACAACGCATTGTAAGGATACTGGTTTGATACCCGCCGTCTAACAAATATTTGGATGTTCTACAGATATTTGTTACTGTATTATTGTATCTTTTGAGTATTTTTGCTCAATAATGACTTTAGACTTAAATCTAATATTTATTTCGATTTTTAAAAGATTTTTAAAAATCTATTGTTTTGTTTAAGTGTTGAAATGGATAACCTTATTCTACTTGCTCTAGACAGTTGAAGATTTTTATTTAATTTAAGAGGCCATCTATGTTACCAAACGCAACGCGCCTAAGAAATATCCGTCGCTTACAACTAACATTGTTGATTGTAACGAATGTTTTTGTTTTTCTCATAAGTGGATTTGTAGGTAAGATCCTAACCGATATTTTGGAGTAATTTGAGACCAAAATTCCTTGTCATTTAAAAGAACTACTAGTTTTAATTCCTAATTTTAAGATAGCTTCTACACGACGACTGACGGTATGAAAAGTAGAGTATGCACCTCGGGATAAAGCATGTCTTCTTGGGCGGCTTGAACCCCTCGCTTCACTCAGGACTCTACATAACTCCCTCGCTTCGCTCAGGAGTCCCACGCGGAGTCGTTACACTCGGGGGTTCAAAATGCCACCCACAACATAAGACATTGCTTTACGCCCTTAATGCATAATCTACTATTATTCAAAATTTGGAGTAGATTGGACCAAGGAATCACGTTGTCCCATACAAACTTTGCCCCCCTTTCTTTCTTACAGGATGCCTACTTCATACAAAGAACTCTACGATCAGCGGCTTAGGCTGTGCGTTGATCCGTCAGTCAGTCGTTCAGGACAAAGCATTTTATAATGTATAGAGAAGAATATTATTAGAGAGAGTAAACGACTTATATTAACATGATTTTATTAGTTTCACCTGTATGATTGCTTGCTTGTATGTATGTAACCGACTCTTTTGGACTCGATTTTTTTTAAACTTATTTTGACTTTTAGTTTACGAAATCCATTACGCCATGGTTTTGATTTTGAAGGGATAGGTATCTTACTTACCTACCTTACCTTTTTCTTTGTGATTGTCTTCTGATTCCGTACCTCAAAGGGTAAAAAAGAAACCCTTATAAGATCACTATCTTGTCTGTCTGCCTGTCCGTCTGTCACCACCGATTTTCTCAGGAACGGATGAACCTAGCAAGTTGCAATTCATATCAGATACTGAGGTTTATAGTCCCTATTAGGTGTATAAAAATCAAGGTCCTGAGTCAACAGAATCAAAAGATATGAACAAAATTACATTTTCGCGAAAACTTCTTTATTTTCTTATCCGTGTGGTCTTCTAATTCTATTCTACCTAAATATTTAAGTGCTTAGTAGGCATCGTCAATTTAACCTTAAATAATTAAGTAAACTTTTGAAGTGACACATTCATCGATCGAACTACGAAAAAAGGTTGCCTGTAAAGTCGGTATACGGGCGAAAGTTTTACGTGACAACAACTGTGCTCGAGTGGAAGGGACGCGTGCCTTTCACTTTTTATGTCTGTCTCTCTCGCTCTTAGGCGGGCTAACCATGCCCGCGTGCCTCTCACTCGCTCTCATTGTGAGCGCATAACGTCAGCGGAGCGTAACGCAGTTTCTTGAAGTGTCACCCGGCAAACCAATTTACGTGTCACGTCAATAAAATCACTTCATCATACTAATCGTTTACTACGAATTAATTACTATGGCACGTTTTAAAAAAATCATATAAATATCAATTAAATGCAGAAGTTTCGGTTGCACATAGTGAATTTTGTTCCGAAGCCATCTTGCGAGTTGTGTTTTTAGGCGGGCGTCGAGATCTTCTTTTCCCCGCGACATCCTTTCAGTGTTTTTAGAATCCAAATTGTTCTCATCAGTTGAAATAACACATTCCTTTTTGTGACTTACTCAATGGTGTAGTCCCTTTCGCCTGATTAAACAGTGCACGCATATTCTTTCTCGCTCCCACCTTAGCGTCTGAAGCTGTGGCGATCATTGCAGAGGTTGTAAATCATCCAGCGTATATCGATTTACCCTCCAGCCTGCCTAGCATGAAGACCAAAACACGATACGATAAAGCGATATAACTACATCAACTCTCAAAATATGATAGATAAAGCCGCCATGTTGAATTTTTATAATTAATTGCGATAAACATTAAAAATTATGATAAAAATTCAACATGGCGGCTTTATCTATCATATTTTGAGAGTTGATGTAGTTATATCGCTTTATCGTATCGTGTTTTGGTCTTCATGCTAGGCAGGCTGGACGCGATGTACGCTCTTAACTTCGAAGACTTCAGAAATAGCGAAATAATTATGGATTTCTGTTAGTAAAACGCGCCAAGTGGGCTTCTGGAATTACTGCCCAGGAGATTGTTTTTGTTTTTGATGTTGCTGTTGTGCTTTCATTTGTCTCACCATTTTGTCGAAAGCAATAATACGTTTCTTCAAATCTCTGATTGCGTTTCTATCCAACTTAATATTATTCTCTATTAAATACTTAATTTCTTCACTCGGTAATGGTCCGAGAGCCATTTTTAATATTTATGATTAAAATACGCACACCGGTAGAAAAGTACTATCGCTCCAAAGGTAGGAGTGATTCGTAATGGGCAAGAAGCATGCGCCCGCCGCACGCATGCGCCGTGACCATGCGCAGAAGTCATTTTAGTTCAAGCTAGTTAGCATTGTAAAGCGCTTTTATCCAATTTCCGTTGGTTTTACGTCCATTTCTAATATTTATGATTTTAAAAACTCGCAGTGACAGAAAATAAGTATTATCGCTCCGAAAGGTGGAAATCGATACGGTCTGGGAAGACCCTCACGCATGCGCCGTAAGCAGTTTGCACTGTGCGCCCATCACAGACGTAGCTATAATATACATAAACCCAGGGCCCTAACTCTGCTAACACAATTGTGTTTCAATAGAGTGTCGATAGAATTATTATTGTCATCATCATCATCATCCGAGCGATGTTCCCGGTTGCATCCCTCTCGGGAGCCCAGGGTCCGCTTTCCTACTTTTACGCCTCCACTTCGCACGATCTTCGGCATCCTGGGTTGTTAGGCCATTTGCACGCATATCACCCTTTATGACGTCAAGCCAGCACTTCTTGGGTATACCCAGTCTGCCACGGCCCGGCGGAGGCGCCATGGCAAGACATTTGTTCCCCACGTAACTAGCCGGTTTTAGCAAGACGTGACCGTACCAGCGTAGGCGACACTCTTGCAATTTATCTGCAATGTCTCGGACATGAAGGCTGCCCCGGATGCGGGAGTTCCTGACGCGATCCTTTCGCGTCACTCCACACATCCAGCGCAACATCTTCATCTCCGTGACACGCAGCTCCTGCATATGTCGCTCAAGCACCGGCCACCGGGTAGAACTGTTATTGTAATATACATTTAATGTCAAAAATATGTCTATTGGTATTCTCTTAATGTTAACTCGAAACAACACTGACGCACCACTGACTCACTGTGATATTCTGCTCTAGAATCGTGGCTCAATGGAATCTCGATACAACTATCGAGATTCCATTGAGCCACGATAAAACGGTATATTGCTTAGCAACATATACCATGCTGCTAGGCAACACCAACGACGTATCTATTACCATTCCATTGGGACGCCATAGTGATTCCGTTGCGATGTTATTAAAACTTTAGCAGAATACCAAAGTCACAATCTCGATGTAATTAATATCAATAGAGTCTCGTTATAATGACAATGGTAGACCCATACATGTAAAATAACAGAATTAGGCCTGTTGACGACCCAGTTGGTACAATGATCACCATGCCGGACTGCCAAACACAGGGTTGCGGGTTCAATTCCCGCCTCAAACAAGTATTTATGCTTAGATATTTGTCTGTGCTCTTGTTTCTATGTATTGTAAGGTACATTTACAAAAGAAAAGTGTATATGTAGTACTTATATATCCGTTGCCTAGACCAATAACACAAGTCTAGTTACTTAGCTTGGGGGCTAGATGGCGATGTGTGGAATGTCCTGCAATATTAATTATATTACTTTACTTTTACTTTATACAGGGTGTCCCGTAATAAATAGATAAATGAGCACCTACGGATAGAGGACACTGTGTCGGTTCAGAAAAATAAAATTTATGTTCATTGAAAGTAACTCGGTTTCCGAGAAATCCGCTTTTTTGAAAATTTCATGTTTACACAGCGTTACTCCCGATCCAGTGGGAATATCGGAATAAAAAGTAGCCTAAGTTACTGTCAATGAATCAATGTATCCTCATACTAAGTTTCATCAAAATCGGTCCAGTAGTTAGTTTGCTACAAACATAAAAAGAAACAATAAACAAAATGATTAAATCTATCTATACATATAAAATGCTTTGTCCTGACTGACGGATCAACGCACAGCCTAAACCACTGATCGTAGAGACCTGACACTTGTAGGACATATTCTTTGTATGACGTAGGCATCCGATAAGAAAGGATTTTTCGAAATTCTACCCCTTAGGGGGTGAAAAAGGGGGGCAAAGTTTGTATGGGACAACGTGATTCCTTGGTCCAATTTACTACTGCATAAACATTATACGCGAACGAAGTCGCGGGCAAAAGCTAGTACGTCTGTGAAGGGCTAAAGCGCTAATCGTCCAATTTGGATCGCAGCCATTATTTTGACGCGAAATATGTTTTCGACTAACTAGAGCAAGTAGGTATGCTAGGTTTTTGACTCGAGGTATATGTAAAAGAATGTGAGCATGGTTGTTTAATACGTGAATTTGTATAGAAAATGTTAATATTTAAGATCTGTATTGCCAAAAGTTTATAATGCAATTGGCAATTTTTTTTTGTGTAGCAATGGGAAATTTTCTTTAAGAAATCGGCCATGTTTCTATGCTGTAATGGTGATTAAGAAGAATCATTATTATCGGCTAACATTAATAATTCTTTGAATCTAGATTACAATTAAAACTTGGTTTTTGAATATTTGAAACCAACAAAATATGACTCTTTCCTGTGTGGTAAACAGATGCCCATACATAGGTTTCATGAAGCTATAAATAGACGCTAAAGAATAATTTCTTTATTTTAGTAAAAAAGGCAGTATTCTTAAATTTACAACATTTACTTAAAAACAAGAAATTCTTTTTTTTTGCTGAAAAATATTTAGCTAAATACTAAATTAAATCCTATTTCAATAACTATAAAGTTGATATTATTGAATCAGTTTGACACTTGAGAGTTGGTTAATCAAGTTTAAGGGCTTAAACGTATTTGTGCAAGTCGACCTTTTAGTTTAATGAAAGCTAAAATCGAATATTTTACTAAATATAGATTTAAAGTCATTATTTGGAATAGTTAATTAAGTTTTTTTTTTATTGAAAATCTCCCATTGCCAGTGTAGGGAATACTTTAAAAAAGCAAGACTTTAAGTACTTAAGTTAAGATTGCTTTAATTGTTTAGATGTATTATGTTTAATAAAATACGGCGGGACACGATTTTGAATTTAAAAATCGAAATGGCAGATCTGTTAATGTGCTAAAATGTTTCGAACCCCTTTTCTGTAATTTTTATCTTTGGACCAAAATGTAAATAAAATCCTTAATCTTTAAGTTTCTTTTGCCATAACTTTATCTTTTTTATTTTTTTTTTATTTTTAAGTTATTATTTTAAAAAATATATTTTAGATTGTAAGACTCTGAAACTACTGGGCCGATTTAGATGAAACTTGGTTTGAGGATACATTGATTCATTGGGAATAACATAGACTATTTTTTATCCCGATATTCCCACGGGATCGGGAGTTACGAGTAAAACCGCGGGCGCTGCCAGTGTTTTATAACTTCATGGAAGTCTCGTCTTGGGAAAACTTAACCACATAAATTGCGATTCAATGGCAATATCGGGACGATAGCCTATGCAAGGTTATTGGAAATTATACTAGCAAGCCGTTGATGGCTACTTCTGTGCACCTTAACAAACAACTTTTGTTCTACGACTTTTGGAAATTCGAACATTTTTTCGAAAATTAAGAGGTTAGGTTTACCTGAAAATCAGCTGTTCCTTAAACGGAGAGGTCATTAACCTTAAAATTTTACTTATTTCTTAAGTTTTATCTACTGTTCTTAGTCTGAATGACCTTTGTTTTAAAAAATCAGCTGTTTTTCGAATTTACATAGAACAAAATTTGTTTGTTAAGGTGCACAGAAGTAGCCCTCAACGGCTTGCTAGTATAATTTCCAATAGCCTATATTACTCTCTAGGATTCAATGTATCTTCAACAATCTTCATACTAAGTTTCATCGAACTCGGTCAAGTAATTTCAGAGTTTATTCCTGTGGTTTATTCATTACAAATCACAACCTAAAAAACATTTGTACAGACAAGTAGGTACTTAGATAATATTATTATCAGATTTATTTTTTATTTTTTGACGATTTATTTTTTATTAAAACCTACCTAAGAATAAGTAGATTTTTTTTAAATATAGGTACTTACTTTAGTCCAGGGGTGGGCAACCTTTTTACAATGGCGGGTCACATTTAAAGACGCAATTCTTCGCGGGCCAAATAAAAGAGCTCACTCAAAGTTGAAAATTAAGGTGAGTTTTTGTAGTCACAAACTTTCGCGAAATTCGAAATATGGTCTTAATAAAATATGCTTTTTTAACAGAATGAAGTATGTTTTATATCGGTATTTTTTCACTTTTGCGCAAAATTTGAAACCTACGGGCCTGCCGAAAGGGGCTAGTAACGAAGCGACCCGATCCCCGAGCGACCCGTCCCTGAGAATAACACTTATATACCATTTTTAACCCCTGACGCAAATAGAGGGATGTTATAAGTTTGACGTGTCTGTGTGTGTGACTGTCTGTGGCATCGTAGCACCCGAACGGATGAACCGATTTTGATTAGTTTTTTTTGTTTGAAAGGTGCATTGAGTGTTATGTATAATGTTTTTAAACTCATACGATTAATTGTATTCATAGTAATTATTCGTCTCCTCGCGACCATGACTGTTGTAACATTCGAAACGTCGATGTAAGATAAATAAAAATAATACGCGATTATGATTTTTATTTTTTATTACTAGTGTTAAGTATGTTTGATGAAAATCGGTTCAGCCATTCAAAATGTATATGCATTTTTTTTTTCTTTCAAGAGGTCTTCGTGGGCCAAAGGTTGCTCACCCATGCATTAGTCAATAGAATATATAGCTAGTACTTATACTTACGCCTGTATCACAATCAGTACTTAAGTGGCTCTTAGGTAAGTGAACGCAGTGCGGCCCAATGATTGGTCAATTTTGTGCTGCTCTCTTTACTCTAGCGACTTAGCTTGCTTGTAAATAGCTAGATTTACATGGAATTTACTGAGTTACTATGTTCTACTACAGATGACAAGACTAAGAAAACGTTTGTACCGAAAAAACAAGCTATTTTCATTCTGAAGGTCGTGGGTTCGAATCCCAGCCGGCCGTGTAACCATGGATTTTTCTTCACAAAAAATTATGCGCGCTAATTGACATTGCTCTTACGGTGAAGGAAACATCGCGATGAAACCCTCGACTTAGTTGTCTCCAGAGAGACGTATTGACAAGTTCTCTCCTCTGGACATGGTCGACTAAGCTCAGAGGGTATAGGTGTTGGACATATTCTACTCCATCCTCACGCAAAAAGGACCTAACTGAAAAGGTCTAAAGGCAGAAAACAGACCATTTTTTGTCCGCGTAGAAGTCGAAAATTGACCGAGGATTCACGTTGTCCCATACAAACTTTGCCGCCCTTTTTCACCCCCTAAGGGCTAGAATTGAGGAAAGTCCTTTCTTATCGAATGCCTACGTCATACAAAGAACACACCCTCCAAGTTTCAGGTCTCTACGATCAGCGGTTTAGGCTGTGCGTTGATCTGTAATTCAGTCAGGACAAAGCATTTGTCCTGACTGAATTACAGATCAACGCACTGAATTACAGATTTTTACAGAGAATTTATATGTATAGAATCTATACATATAAATTATCTGTAAAATATTATTAACCTATCTATCTATACTATAGATAGATATGCATTAGGCATAGATAGGCATCTATACTATAGATAGATAGGCAAGTTAATAATATTTTGATTATAACATAAAAAATAAAATAAATATAAAATATACTTAATAAGTACATTAAATATTAAATTAAATGACAAAAATAAAATCAAAATAATTAATTCATAAGTACCTAGTAACTACTGAATGATAATTGTTTACTAACTTTTTCGCCGTATAATCATCTATAAGTGGATATAAAAAAATACCGAACGATTACTGTTAACTTTTTCTTCGTATTGTCATCTACAGTAAATATAATAACTCAGTGTAGGAATCAGAGATTTTTTGTCGTCAATCAAAGATGGCGAACGTTCGTGTATTTAATTTTGACGTGATAACGTCTTATATGTAAATCGATGAACACCTGGACTCACAAAAAAGTGTGACGTCATGTCACGTTACCCTTTTGACAAGGTAACCATAGCAACATATTAAAGTGTCCAAAATGGTAATCTCACCTTTTTGACATTGGAAAAATTGTAATTTTTTTGTCATGTTTAATTTTTGGTGCTCTACTATTTTTATTTTTTTTTATTTTATGTGAATATTTTTCATTCCTATTTATTTTTATATTAAATATTAAAAATAAATGTTCATAGATAAAATAGATGTTAAGCATAGAAATGTTTTTAAAAGTAAAAAAAAAAGATAAAAAATGTATTGATGTGGAATAAAAACATATTTTTAAAATTTAGTAATGTTTTTTGTAATGGCTATGAAAATACAGGACCAATTTTGATGATCTTGGTGTTAGTATGACTATGAAAATTAGAGAAGATTTCAGAAATTATCATTTTCCTTTGATTTACCATACTATACCTAATTTTTTTTTTAACAGTACACCATAATAGCCTTTTTTTTTTATTTATTTAATTTATTTTAGTAACTATACTATACTAAATAACAATTAAATAACGAAAACTTAAATTAATTAAATAAACTACCTACCTACTTTACTTATACTAAATTAAAAGTCCAAAGTGTGCCCAAAAGGCTGGCAGCGTTACCACGTTGGATGGCTATGCTTATCCGTTGTCCGAGGTACGAGTCAGCCCTTTGGTCACCCGAGGCTAAAACTAGTAATTTTGAAATTTCTTTATAAAATACCTAATAATTTCCGCAGGTAGGTATTGATCTCTATCAGCAACACTATTTTTTTTCTGGACGCTGTTAGTAGGTACTACTTTTTTCTTGTGCTTTTTTTACTGTCTATTTTTTTTAATGTGTTCAGAAAATATTTTTTTTATTTCTTTCTTTCTTTCTTTATCAATTTGGTATAAAAATATACTACTTAACTGTGTTTTTTTGCAAAATCAATAGGTTCGATTCCTGCCTAGAATAATTCTTACCTATGTTACAATAGTCATGGTCGCGAGAAGACAATAAAAAAAACAAAAAAAATACTATGAATACCTGGGAGTTTAATAAATGTAGAAAATATTAGAGGAAGCCTGAGTTGGTATGGACATGTGATGAAGAGAGGAGACGCATGTAACTAGAAGAGTGATGAGTATATAAAGGACTAGCTATTTTAACCAAATCCGAGTGTAGATTACGTAAATATAAAGGCACTTATCATTAGAACATATTTTAATCATATAAATTACATACCCATCAGCATTATTTTACCACAACGCCTAATCCACTCACTAAAAGGTATTAAACTAATCAACTCAAATAAATGGTACAACCATAAAAAAGTTCGGACATCATGAAGCTACTGCGATAGAATGAACCACGTTCCGTCATTTTATTCCTATACTAGCGACCCGCCCTGGCTTCGCACGGCTATATTATGCATGTATTATACATAAAAACCTTCCTCTTGAATCACTCTATCTATTTAAAAAACCGCATCAAAATCCGTTGCGTAGTTTTGAAGATTTAAGCATACATAGGGATATAGGGACAGAGAAAGCGACTTTGTTTTATATTATACTATGTAGTGATAGTGAAGTGATATGGACACAAATCAGTAGTCAAGATGGCGGCGCCCTGACGTATACATCAAAAAAAGCACTGTATTGTTGACTTTCTTCAGTCATTTTCTGAGGTTGTTTTCGTTGTGTCACTGACAAGTATGAATGTAGAAGAGCGGAGAGGAAGAGGACGATTTGTAAATGGATGGACTGCGAGAGACAAGACATGAGAGAGATGAATGTGAACGATGAGATGACGACTAATAGGAGTGAATGAAAGATGAAGATATACTGCGCCGATCGCAATTAAAATTGGGATAAGGACAGGGAGAAGAAAAAGGTAATTAAAACACAATATTATTTCTCCAAAACTTTACTGTTGAAAAGTTCTAAACACGTGACCAGCCTGTCGCGATATATTGTCAATGAATTTTCTAACAACACGATTTGACAACAAGTCTGTAGCAGTTTGTAAAACTTTTGATAACCTTATTTCATAGATTGTTGACGTTTCGCTTCTATGGTGAATTTCGACAGGCTCTGAAAAATAAGGAAAAAAACAATTACCTTTAATGCCCTCTTTAACTTTGAGGCCCTGAAGGTCAATTCTCGTAATTATAGCAAAATGCAATCTAAATGGTACGACCATGAAAAAGTTCGGACATCATGAAGCTACTGCGACAGAATGAACCACGTTCTGTCATTTTATTCCTATACTAGCGACCCGCCCTGGCTTCGCACGGCTATATTATGCATGTATTATACATAAAAACCTTCCTCTTGAATCACTCTATCTATTTAAAAAAACCGCATCGAAATCCGTTGCGTAGTTTTACCCCCATATACTGAAAGACTACTTAATGATTAAGATTTAAGCATACATAGGGATATAGGGACAGAGAAAGCGACTTTGTTTTATATTATACTATGTAGTGATAGTGAAGTGATATGGACACAAAACAGTAGTCAAGATGGCGGCGCCCTGACGTATACAGCAAATGAAGCACTGTATTGTTGACTTTCTTCAGTCGTTTTCTGAGGTCGTTTTCTCTGTGCATATTTTGTAAGGCCCTATGACTTTGATAGAACACTATTTTATTATTTACCAGCGACCCACCCCGGCTTCGCACGGCTATATTGTGCATGTATTATACATGTAAACCTTCCTCTTGAATCACTCTATCTACGTATTAAAAAAACAGCATCAAAATCCGTTGCGTAGTTTTAAAGATGCAATAAAACCCGAGGGATTAACGGATATATTATGCATTTAAACCGCATCAAAATCCGTTACGTAGTTTTAAAGTTCTAAGCATACATAGGGACAGACAGCGGAAAGTGACGTTGTTTTATATTAAGTAATGATAAATGCATAATACAGCCGTGCGAAGCCGGAGCGGGTCGCTAGTTGCATATAACTTTTAAACGGCTGAACCGATTTTGATTGATCCGAACTAAGAACACTCCCGACTAATTCACGTATAACTAACGTGACCATACGTCCCGTTTTGGGCGGGACAGTCCCGCTTTCAAACTGTGTGTCCCGCTGTCCCCGGCAAGGGAAGAAATGTCACGCTTTCATATTTAAATAAAGTGTCCCTAAACATTGTGATGACTTTCGAGGAAATCAATGCAGAACCGAAGATCTATAATACCAATTTTAACTGTTGAAAACATGAAAAAGTACTTTTTGGTTAGAAGTTCTAACCTAACATAACCCACTTTCCTGGGCTGGAAGTGGGTTGGGTTACATCATTGCCAGCAATTAATTTGGTACAAATATTACTTCTTTCGTTTTGTTGCAAAATCTAGCTAAACATTTCTTTGAACAAAACAAAATGTAGTTGTCCTCCCGCTCTGTCTATATAAAATTATTGTCAAGTTACGTATAACCCCAAATAAACGAGTTCACATTTATAACATGAGTAGGATAGAATAGGATGTAACATTGTGCAAAAGAATAACTACGGAACCCTACATTCGACGTGGTCGGACACACTCTTTAATTTCTACTTACTGGTTTTGCTATGCGTCAAATTATCAGTAAAGGTCACTGCAGCAGCGATCACTGAATTCATGAAATCTTTCAAAATCATTTGCTCTTCCGTACAAGAATCGCATAGAACTGACACGTGTACTTTATCTATCCCCATTATGCCAGCGTCTTCGTTGCCATTTTCTGCACGCATCACGATTTCCGGTCCTCTCGCTCGTCTCCTTGTGTTGTTAGTCAATTGAATGTCTTTTAATGTCGAGTCGTTTTCGTTCTTTATTATTTCTTCATTTGCGTGGGAGTTTTGAATGTTTAAGGCGAAAATGGCTGTAAATAATTTTAAAAATATATACACTTTATTTTTAATAGATCCTGTGGGAATATCGGATTATAAAAAAACGGTTGTCTGTAAAGTCGGTTTACGAACGATAATTTTACATAATAACGTTATAGGAAAACATTGATGGTAACCCCTAAAGCAACGATAACTATGGTTACCTTTTGTTAATGACATGACGCGTTCCCGGAACATGACGCATGACGTCACACTTTTTTGTGAATGCAGGTGTTCATCAATATATAAGACGTTATCACGTCAAAAAGTAGCCTCTGCTACTGGTCATTTAGGTGAATTAAAAGAGTTGGATCACATGATATCAGGATAAGAGCTCCAACTCCCCACGTGCCCTAAGTTTTATCGCTATCAGTTTAGCAAAGGACATCATTCAAATCGTACCCAAAAATGAAGGTGCCGGCCAGTAAAAAAAAATGTTTCTATCTTGTAGAGAATATATAATTATAATTATACATAGTAATTCAAATAATACAATACTTTTTACATAATTTAAAATAAAAATTAAGCGTCATTCAAATAAACCGCCCCTGACCGCACCCGGCGCAAAGGAGCCGAGAATACTGGCCGCGTTACCTCTTTGTATGGCGAAAAAAGTAAAAAAAAAAACAAATGTTAAAATAACTTACCCAAAACAACTATTGCATAGAAATCCATCTTCAACAATAATCAATTGATAAATAATCAACGACGCGTCATAAAACTTTTTAGTGTTAGATTAATTTGATTAATTTCTAATTAAAAATAATTAAATTACAACACGAAAAAATATTTTTTAAATAAAATTATTTACATTAGAACATGTGAAATGCCATTATAATAAAATTTAACGCCTTTTTTTGGTTGTAAATTTTCATTTTATTTTTACTATTTTATTTTACTACGTAAGAATCCATTTAATTTTAAGAATGTTTTTATGGGTTGTAAAATCGAGTGTGTAAAAACGAGGATTAAGGCTGCTCCACAAGAGCGGAGCGAGGTAGCGGAGTGGCGTTTCCACCAATAGCTGCGTTTCGGAATAACTCCGCTTGTGGAGTTTTTATGCAATTCTATTGGTGGAAACCGCAACCGCTTCTCTGCCATAAAGGTAGCCTTCATCTATACTCATATACAGCGCTCCGCGGTTTCACCCACGTAACTCCCAATCCCGTGGGAATATCGAGATAAAAAGTAGGCCATATTATTTCCAATGAATCAATGTATCCTCATACCGAGTTTTATCAAAATCAGTTACTTTCGGAACCTATTCGTTACAAACATGCCTAAGAAATAATTAGGAATTTAAGAACATTTTTGCACGAGTTTCTTGTGCCTTCTTCTCATTGGTGGGCGCATTCCGAAGGCACACATCCTAACTTAGTTTTTAAGATGATTCCAAGTCATCAATGTATATTATGTACTTACATAAGCATCAAAAGAAATAAAGAAAGACTTTGACTTTGAGATTTTCCTAAAAAACCTTCCTAAGAAATTCGTATTAGATGTCGGAAAAAAAAGATAGAGGGGTATAACTCTACAGCAACAGCAAACAAAAGTTTTATAAAAATATATAAAAAAAAAAACTGGTTGCCTGTAAAGTCGGTATACGGGCGAAAGTTTTACGTGACAACAACTGTGCTCGAGTGGAAGGGACGCGTGCCTTTCACTTTTTATGTCTGTCTCTCTCGCTCTTAGGCGGGCTAACCATGCCCGCGTGCCTCTCACTCGCTCTCATTGTGAGCGCATAACGTCAGCGGAGCGTAACGCAGTTTCTTGAAGTGTCACCCGGCAAACCAATTTATAAAACGTTGTCACGTCAAAAAAAATGGACTTTTATAAAAACTGGTTGTCTGTAAAGTCGGATTATTTACGGACGATAATTTTCCGTGATAACGACATAAGAACTCTTTTGTATTGTTAACATTACCATTTTTGCATACTTCACTGCTATGGTTACTTATCAATAACGTTGCTATGTAACGGTCCTTGTCAATAACATGACGTTGCTATGGAACGCGATGACGTCACACTTGTTTGTGAGTGCTGCTGGTGTTCATATAAAAGACATTATCACGTCAAAACAGGCATTCAGGAAGGAAATTATAGGGAAATTTTGAAGTCATTTTACCAATGAATATGTTCATTAGAGTCTTTGAATAAAAAAAATACTAAAATATGTTTTTTGTATGTTTTTATTATCACGCTTTACGAACGAATTACTAATCGAATTCAATGTTTTAACAACGTCAACTTCATACGTAATTTTCATTTCTCCAGTGCGCTCTTCTCTTCCCTTGTAATGTGTCTCTGAAACAAAAATAAAAAGCTCAACCAGTGATAATAATATGTCAACCATACGTAGATACGTCTTTGCTAAATAAACTAGCCCACATGAAAGTAAGGCAATTCTTGTCCGTCTGTCTGTCTGTCCGTGTCTCACCACCGATTTTCTCAGGAACGGGTGGACAAAGTGGACTAGCTAGTTGAAATTCATACCAGATACTGAGGTCTATAGTCTATAGTACATATAAGAATCAAGGTCCTGAGGCAACACGTTAAAAAATATGTGCAAATTTAGGGGAAGTACTGCTCCAATGAAAATCCCCGATAAAACCTTTAAATTCATAAACGTTAATACCAAGTTTCGCCAAGATTGGTTGTAAACTACAACCTAGAGGAGTACCAACGTAATAACAGACAAAATCAGATTTAAAGATGAGACGCTTCGCTCGCTCGGCTAATAATTCACTTACTTATAACTTGTTCTTGCCCCGGAGCCAATTTATTAGCGAATTTAGCAAAACTTTGAAACAAACGATTCATAATGTCTTTTACAATCATCTGTTTATCTGTACATCTCCCACAAACAACGGTAACGTATGCATTTTTAACAGACACTTGCTGGCCACCATTTTGATTACGCACTTCCGGTTCGCTGTACCGCATTCTCGGGTGATAAGTCAATTGAGTGTCTTTTATGTGGTTTTTTGACATCCCTGCGCTAGGTTCGTCGAATAAAATTTCTATAAATACGTAAGCGTTTGCGTTTTGATAAATGGAAAATAATCCTGCAAAAAAATATATATTTTTGCTAAAAGTTAAATAAAAATCGATACTAATTAGGTAGGTAAGTAGGTACTTACCAAAGAATAAAATAAAATTCATACTTATTTAAACCTACTGATATGAAATTATTTGGTAAATCGAAAGAAAGAAAAAATAATTCTATCTACTTATCAAAATTATTATCGTTTTTAGAGTTCCGCATGTAAATTCAATTCAAATTTTTTCAATTATAATAAATAAATATTGCAGGACATTCCACACATCGCCATCTAGCCCCAAGCTAAGGTACTAGACTTGTGTTATGGGTGCTAACGAATATACTTACTATAATGCATTTTATTTATTTACTACATACTACATATCTTTTCTTTTATAAATATATACTTATAATACATAGAAACAACCAGACCACAGACAGACAGAAATATCTAATCATAAATACTTGTCTGAGGCGGGAGTCGAACCCGCAACCCTGTGTTTGGCAGTCCGGCATGGTGACCATTGTGCCAACTGGGTCGTCGAACGAATTTTCTGCATAAAACGAATAAAAATTTAAACTTTCTTTCAATGGCAGCAACGACGACAAACGATTCAAATATATAGAAAACGACCCGCCCCGGCTTCGCACGGCTATATAATGCATGTATTATACGAGTACATATAGGTAAACCTTCCTCTTGAATCACTCTAATTCAGTCTATCTATTAAAAAACCGCATCAAAATCCGTTGAAGTGACTTTGTTTTATACTATGTAGTGATTAATTTTGAATGCTATGATGTCACATGAGCAATTCGAAAATCGTGCTCCAGAACGCAAGGGCTGGCATTCGAAAGGTGCGGAATGCTTTCCGTCCGAAAAACAAAACTCACGTTTGCAGTAAGCAGAGCATTTTTATAAGTAGACTAGCTTTTGCCCGCGACTTCGTCCGCGTAGTAGTCGAAAATGGACCAAGGAATCGCGTTGTCCCATATAAACTTTGTCCCCCTTAGGGGTAGAATTTTGGAAACTACATTTTTATCGGATGCCTATGTCATACAAAGAACACACCCTCCAAGTTTCAGGTCTCTATGATCAGCGGTTTAGGCTGTGCGTTGATCCGTCAGTCAGTCAGTCATTCAGGACAAACCATTTTATATGTATAGATTTGAAGTACTTGAGAACCGGAATGCGATAACCGCATGCGGAAAACGTACATGTGCGCCAGGCCTAATACTGTAACTTTATTATATTATTATTTTTTGCGTATAAAAGAAAATTAAAAAAAAAAGCGAACGCGAGCTCAGCTAGTTTCAAATAAAATACGCCGGAACCTTTCTGCTGAAAAACGAAATCAAGCTTGACCGATGGAAATTACATTATGATCATAAACATTAATTGATTTAATATTTAATTGAATTATGGACTAATTAGCAGTAAATATATTTAACAATCAAAATTATAATTGGTTTAATTTATGATTATTAAATCTATTAACATGAACGTTTTTGTGGGGTTTTTTGGTAAGATATTTTCTTTTATCATTATTTTCTACAAAATAAGATAAATTTGGAATTAAAGAAAAACCATTTTCAAGTAAAATCTCTATAAATTCGATCGGAATCCGCAACCATTTCGCAGGCGGGAATTCACTTACTGCGCTACAAAGATCTACAAAAACCACTACTGTATATTATTATTTTTAAATTCTAGTCAAAGCCGGATAAGGGATAATAGGCAATGCAGTTCTCGGGGTCTTTTTTCTTTTGTTTTTAACGTGATAATGGGTAATAAATTGATAGAACACATGCATTCACAAAATAGTGTCATGCTAATATTGTATGACGTCATTGTCACGTTCCCATTGTATGACGTCATTGTCAATGTCACGTTCCCATTGTGTGAAGTCATTGTCACGTACCCATTGTGTGACGTCATTGTCACGTTCCCGATGTGTGTCGTCATTGTCACTTTCCGGTGACGTCATGTTAACAAAGACGTCACACAGCATGCAGCAATATAAAACAAAAACGAGACGCGGCATGTTTGTTTTATATTGTTTAATAATAATATCGCTCATCTGGGTTTGTGTTATGGTGACGAGTGACGAATAGAAGACTAATATAAAGGAATAAAATATAAGTAAGTACTTCTTCTTCTTCGTATCGATAGCACAAATTAAAGGGGGGCATTGATGAGGCGGGGTCAGATCCGCCCACTCCAGTGAGCTGCCAGGTCCCTGGCGTTGTTATTAGCTGACATCAGGTCAGCCAATGTACAGCTATTAGGATTGGAGGGGCAGGTCAAGAAGTGAACCATAGTTTGCTTGGGAGCCCCGCAGTCGCACCGAACCCGGCACGGATCGATCATGCCCCATCTTCCCAGGTTCGCCCTGCAGCGACCAACCTGAGTCCTTAGTCTGTTGAGTGACTTCCACAATGTGAAAGGCAAGTCATGGCCAGCGGGAAGAGTCTCTGCAGGGTCCAGGAAATGTGGGGGAGGGGCATACTTTTCCTTCCACAGAAGGACTCGGGCATCATCATCATATAAAAATTCAAAAAATGTATACCTACCTACTCACAATTTTTCATCGGTTTCTTTTTATTCCAGTTGTGTTCCTAATAAACCTACACACCCCAAACGCCTATGTCCTTGTTCAAGTACAGAAAAAGGACGACAATCTATCAAATGTTGACGCAATAATCCATAAGACTGTTCCATCGGACAGAGTACATGAATTGACAAGTAAAATTAAGAGGAAACAGTTTTTACCGCAAATGAAACAGTCTTTACCTGAAGTTAAACCTAAAACGAAAGTGGAATCTAAAAGGGAAGTCGAACCTAAAAGGGAAGTCGAACCTAAAAGGGGAGTCGAACCTAAAAGGGAAGTCGAACCTAAAAGGGAAGTGGAACCTAAAGCGGAAGTCGAACCTAAAAGGGAAGTGGAACCTAAAGCGGAAGTCGAACCTAAAAGGGAAGTGAAACCTGAAAAAAATATGCGAGCAAATTATAATAACGATAAAAGGAAAACTTATTACGTTTCGGTAAATAATGATGAACAAAATAATAAAGGTACTTTGAGAGATTTCGCAAGCGTTATAGAAATTTTATTGGGAAACTTGGCGAGTTTTACACAAAATGACATGAAAAATCGGGCTTTCTTGTCAAGTAAGTATGGCATTTCATAAAGTATTTTTGAAGTCATACTTCTTTAGGCGCGTTATTAAAAAATGATGAGAGTAAAATTTTAAGATGCGCGCGCATCTGTAACAGATAAGTCACATGTTGCAGCTGCGTAACCCAAAATTAGCAGAGCCATAACTGCGAACGAAGAAAGAAAAAAATACCCAAAAGTAAGGCAAGTCGAAGCTGCGAGAGTGAAATTTTAAGATGCGCGCGCATCACTGTATCACTAAATTACAGGTTGAATCTGCCCGCAAAATAAATAACAGACGTACGGACGGACGGACAGACAGACGGACGTATAACTTCCCGCGCGAAAAAAACCATTTTGCCAACGTCGTCGGTTCATCAGTTCACCTTTGAACCGTTTTCCTGTTAGTTCGTCTTCCACGGCAGACTGCAGTCCAAACACTTAATCGCAAAAAAAATTTGACGTGATAACGTCTAATAAATTGATGGAACATCTGCATTCACACAAAAGTGTCATGATCCGGTAACATGACGCGTCCCGTTCCCGATGCGTGACGTCATGCGTCATGGTAATGAGAGTATTTAATAATAATATCGCTCATCTGAGCTTGTGTTATGGTGCCGAGTGACGAATAGATAAAGGAAAACAAAAGAGAAAAAACTTGTCTATGTATAATGTAAGGATTAACAAAAAAACGCTATCACGTAAAATTATCGTCCGTATAAGTACCAACTTTACAGACAACCATTATTTTATTTTGTTTATAGAAAAAGGAAAACCTATAAGTTTCCGAAGTGGGCCGAAAGGATCAATGATGTACGAGTTAAATTCAGATAACATAATCGCATCATTGAACAATGTATTGTCTTCGAAACCAATGAAACGTTTGGTCGACGAATTTTCCAAACAAGCGGCTAATGTGGTTAGAAAATTAAAAAATATGGACCAAAATAATGATCGTAATATGGATTAATTTAGATGGTGTTTAGACGATATAAAAAGTGAAGATTATCAATAAATGTTGGAATTGAAAATGGCGTTTTATTTATTCTTCATTTTCGACTGACCTTAAAAATAATAATTGTTGATATGACTTTTAAAGTGACTAGAGCTGCACTCCGCGGTTTCACCCGCGTAAGTCCCGATCCCGTGGGAATATCGGGATAAAATAGGGATAGCCTACATGTTAATCCAAGTCTCTAGCTATCTTCTTATCGAGTTTCATTGCGATCGGTTTGTAGTTTTTGAAAGAAGGAGTAACAAACATAGACACACAATAACACACAAACTTTCACATTTATAATATTAGTAGGAGCAGGATATGAACGTTTAAGTAGTAAAAGGAATATTAATCATAAGTATGATTAATTACTTACTTTGTGAAAGACTTCTAACAAGAAGTATTTGGTCCAGCCA
The DNA here is from genome assembly GCA_907269075.1 of Idaea aversata. Lineage (NCBI taxonomy): Eukaryota > Metazoa > Arthropoda > Insecta > Lepidoptera > Geometridae > Idaea > Idaea aversata. The sequence goes on from OU026083.1 coordinate 3,754,707, forward strand.
TCCCTGACGCTCGACTCGAAAAGCGTCCTTGCTTTGCATTAAGTTTGCATTGCATCAAGCGCGATCGAACGAAGCCATAGGAAAAAAAAAGTCGATTATAAACTGTCACTGTCAACGGTGTTAGGACTGTCAATGTCGAGCATTTGTAAACAAAGCTCAAAGCGTACATTAAAAATTGTATTTTTAATTATTATTTGATAAATTATACTATTTACATTAAATTATACTCATATTGCGAACTGCAGGTTTAGAAAAAACATTTTTATTCAAGAAACACCCAAATAATTTGATTTTGAAAGGTTTATTACCTTAAAAATCATCTCTCAAAATGACAAAAAGTTCTTTTCATGGAAATATTAGTGAAATACCATTTATTTCTGTCGATAATTTTACAAATTTAAATCGAAGAGCTTATTTTCTTAGTCATTGCCATACAGATCACACAGAAGGTAAGTTTTTATTCGTTTTCTTTACGTACCTATAATTAAGTAACTGCAGCGTGCGGTTTTACCCGCGTAAGTCCCGATCCCGTTGGGATATCGGGATAAAAAGTACACAAAATATGTTATTCTGAGTTTCCAACTAGCTATCGAATATCATTAAAATCCGTTCAGCCGTTTTAGTGTGAATCAGCAACAAACATCATGAACTCTCTCAATTAGTTTCTGCCGTTTCAGCTAAAAAAAATCTAGAATGTTCTTAGCCCAGTTCAGACTGAACTAAACACCTGAACTAAATTATCGGCCAATTCATCTCGGGATCTATTCGGTTCGGACGTTATTTATCTTTAAATAATACTAGCAGCGCTCCGAAGTTTCACCCGTTTAACTCTCGATCCCGTGAGAATATCGGGATAAAAAGTACCCGATGTTACTGTCAATGAATCTATGTATCCTCATACCAAGTTTCATCTAAATCGACTCAGTAGTTTCGGAGCCCATTCAATGCAAAGAAACAAACAGAAGGCCAATTCCCGTAAATAATATTGTTTAAATTACATTTCAATATCATCCCGATTGCAAAAGATACCTTCAAAGTCAGTTTTTTTTTACAAAAAGCTAACTTTGAGGGTGATTTGAGCTACTTTGAGGGTATTATTTGTGATCGAAATGCAATCAAAATGATATTGAAATGTAATTTGAACAATGTTATTTACGAGAATTGGCCTTGATCTTTCCTTTTTATAATATTAGTATAAGATATTTTCTGTTCTTAGGTCTGTATAGTGAGGAATTTTTGCAATATTTATCGGGAACAGAAGATGTGTATATTTACATGTCTCGACCGTCTGCAGTGATTGTGTCTTGTGAAACTAAAAATGATAAACTAATGGAGTATATAAAACCTTTAAGAATGGGTAAGTTAAAGAGACAGAAAAATCTAGCTTAAAATTTACTTATTACACTCTTTTTATGAAAATTGAATCACAATTAGAAAAAATTGTATTAATAGAAATCAATCTGAAACTTTTTATATATATAATACTACCTGTTGTCTGTAAAGTCCCATAATTTTACGTGACAACGTCATAAGAAAACATTATTGGTAACCATAGCAACGATAATACGTTGCTATGGTTACGATGACATCACACTTTTTTGTGAATGCTGATGTTCATCAATTTATGAGATGTAAGTAATCACATTTTTATGGAAATTAGTTTGTTAAGTCAAATATTTTCAGTCATAGTATAAATTCTAGGAACTATTTACAAAAACAGACAGACAGACGGACAAGAAAGTGATCGTATAGGGGTTCCTTTTTTACTTTTTGAGGTACGGAGTACGGACCCTAAAAGTAAATGAATCTGAAGAAGAAAATATTGTATCTTCCGATTATTACTTAGCTTAAGGCAGATAGATGACGCTGCGTAACAAGTCCTACAACATTTATTTACTTATATTATTAACTAGCGATCCACCCCGGCTTTGCACGGCTATATTATGCATCATTACACAGTACAAAACAAAGTCGCTTTCTCTGTCCCTATGTTCCTAAATCACTATGTATGCTTAAATCTATAAAACTACGCAACGGATTTTGATGCGGTTTTTTTTATAGATAGAGTGATTCAAGAGGAAGGTTTATATGTATAATACATGCATAATATTGCCGTGCGAAGCCGGGACGGGTCACTAGTTTGTTATACATATAAACCTTCCCTAATCACTCTATTTAAAAAAACCGCATCAAAATCCGTTGCGTAGTTTTAAAGATCTAAGCATACATAGGGACAGACAGCGGGAAGCTACTTTGTTTTATACTATGTAGTAATACCTTGGAAACACATATTGTACACGTTAGGAAAGGCAGATTAGGACAACAGATTCCATTTCCTCGCTATATGATCTTACTTTTATTTATTTCAGAAAAAACTCTAATATCAATACCAGGCGACAATAATAACAACATCCCCGAGCAATATATAAACGTCACCCTAATCCCAGCGGGCCACTGCTTCGGTTCTGTCATGTTTCTATACCAAACTCAACACAAAACCATACTCTACACCGGCGACTTCAGAATCAGCGTCAACAGTCTGCCAGAATACTCGCAGTTTATAGAAAACGGTGAAGTAATTGACTTAGATGCCTTGTATGTCGATACTACGTTTCAAAATCATGAGAATTTTCCAAAAAGAAAGGATTCTATTGAGTATGTTATTAAGGAGATAAAAAGGTAAACACTTACATAGTTTATTTGTATAATTATTATATTATTACTGGCTGCGCTCCACGGTTTCACCCGTGTAAGTCTCGGTCCCGTGGGAATATCAAAATGTAGCCTATAGCCTTCCTCGATAAATCCAACACAAATATATTTTTAACCGACTTCAAAAAAGGAGGAGGTTCTCAATTCGTCGCGTATATATATATATATATATATATATATTTTTTTTTAATTCGAACCAGTAGGTCCTGAGATTAGCGCGTTCAGACAAACAAACTCTTCAGCTTTATAATATTACTAGCGACCCGCCCCGGCTTCGCACGTCTATATTATGCATGTATTATACATATAAACCTTCCTCTTGAATCACTCTATCTATTAAAAAAACCACATCAAAATCCGTTGCGTAGTTTTAAAGATTTAAGCATACATAGGGATATAGGGACAGAGAAAGCGACTTTGTTTTATACTATGTAGTGATAGTGATACATATAAAATTCTTTGTCCTGACTGACGGATCAACGCACAGCCTAAACCGCTAATCGTAGAGACCTGACACTTGGAGGGTGTGTTCTTTGTATGACGTAGGCATCCGATAAGAAAGGATTTTCCGAAATTCTACCCCTTAGGGAGTGAAAAAGGGGGGCGGTGTTGGCTTAGTGGTAGATACTTCGACTTTCATTCTGAAGGTCGTGAGTTCGAATCCAGGCCGGCCGTGCTCCAATGTATTTATCTTAAGAAAAATTTATGTGCGCTAATTGACATTGCTCTTACGGTGAAGAAAAACATCGTGATGAAGCCCGCGGCTTAGTTGGCTCCAGAAGTATTGACAAGTTCTCTCCTCTGAACATGGTCGACTAAGCTAAGAGGGTAGTAGGTGCCGGGCAAGCCTACTTCATCCTCACGCAAAAAGGACCCAATTAAGAAGGGTCTAATCGCGGAAAAACAGCCCATATACAAGTACAAGGAGGGCAAAGTTTGTATGGGACAAATGATGAGAGTGAAATTTAAAAATCCGTGCGCATCACATAAGTCACATGTTGCGGCTGCGCAACCCAAAAGTAACAGGTTGAAGCTGCCTGAAAAATAAATACCAGACTGACGGACGGACGGACAGACAGATAGACGGACGTATAACTTCTAGAAGTAAAACTTCTCACGCGCGTACATAAGTATACGCACTGATTTTTATTTGTAACCAATAAGCTCCGAAACTTCTGGACCGATTTAGATGAAACTTGGTATGAGGATACATTGATTCATTGACAGTAACATAGGGTAGTTTTTATCCCGATATTCCCACGGGATCGGAAGTTACGGGTGAAACCGCGGAGCGCAGCTAGTTTAAATAAAAAAAGTAATTTTTATATTTTTTTTTAGGTATTTGAAGCAAGGAGGATGTATAGCTTTGCATACATCCGCTAAATATGGCTACGAAGCGGTCTGCAAGATGATTTATAAGGAATTGGGAGTTAGAACCTATGTTAATGATTATAAATGGAAGCTTTATAGGTAAATAGTTTATAAAAACCGGTCAAGTGCGAGTCTGGCTCGCGCACTAAAAAACAAAAATAACTAAAAAACATAAATGCTACGGAACCCTTCCCGTAGCATTTATGTTTTTAGTATTTTTAGGGTTTTGTACCTTATAAGATCACTTTTTTGTCTGTCTGCCTGTCCGTGTCTCACCACCGATTTTCCCAGGAACGGGTGGACCTAGCAAGTTGAAATTCATACCAGATACTGAGGTCTATAGTCCCTATTGGGTGTATAAAAATCAAGGTCCTGAGTAAACACGATAAAAAGATGTGGGAAAATTTATTTGTTATAGTTATTTTTTCGTTTAAAAATATTTTCAGATAGCCCAGTGCAGGCTATGCACTATAAAAAAACATGATTTTTGTAATTTTTGTCGTGATAACGTCTAATAAATTGATGGAACACCTACATTCACAAAAAAGTGTCTGACGAAATATTGTGTGACGTCATGCATCATGGTAACATGACCATGACGCGTCCGTTTCCGGTAGGAAACAGAGTATTTAATAATAATATCGCTCATGTGGGCTCTTCTTATGGTGACGAGTGACGAATATAAGACTTATATACTTAAAGGAAAAAAAAATAAAAAATTACGTTTTCTTATGACGTAGTCACGTAAAATGATCGTCCATAAACCGACTTTACAGACAACTTTTTTTTATTTCAGTCAATTCCCCGAGCTTGGCATGACGAATTCCCCAAGCGAGAATCGAATCCACATCTGTTCGAACCGAAACGAGCACATAAAGTCACATGAGCGTTGTCTACCATTGCTTAATGATGGACCTTTTTTATATATACATTTTTCAGCTCTAAAGTGGTCTAATTACCAAATTGATGAATTAATGATTGATATATTTGATAGAAGAATAGATGTGTGCTTCCCAACGCATTGCAGTAGGAGTGAATTGTTGTATTTTATTAATTATTTCAAAGTTGGCAACATTATTGGGTTTCCGGAACCGTTTTTTTCTAATGGTAACTGCAAAAGGAAAGCGAGGGAATGTGAAATTAAAAGTAAAGTGCCTAAAAAGGTTGATAAAGATCTGCTGAGGAAAATTTTTGATTGATTATGGTCTGTTATTATGAATAATGAGTCTTTAGTGTTCATTTTACTCGTATTTTAAGTTATTATTGACATTAATAAAATTATGATTTTGTACAATTATTAGATCTAGCTGCGCTCCGCGGTACTCCTGATCCCGTGGGAATATCAAAATAAAAAGTAGCCTATAGCCTTCAATAAATGGACTTTACACAAAAATATTTTTCAAATTTGAACCTTTAGTACCTGAGATTAGCGCGTTCAAACAAACAAACTCTTCAGCTTTATAATATTAGTATAGATTGGTCTCATAAGTGTTAGTCCATTGGACAAGTAGGTAGTTAATATGTAGTTATTTTATTTTTCGAGTTTTTTTTATAATTAATGGATTTAGTTTTAATAATTGTTTTTAATGGGGTTACTAATTTCGAATTTTTTCAAAAATATATATTTGAGACTGATTCTGTGATAAAATTGTGAAAAAGTTTTAATAAAAAAAAGTATAAGAGCAAAGACTCAAGTTGTTAGCCAAAAATGTGTATAATTAAGTATACCTACTAGCTGGCAGCTTCGGTTTCACCTGCGTTAATGTCTCTCTAACATATAGGTTTATGTTAAATATTTTTTTTTTTAAATAAAATTTCATAATTTCTTGTCGCTGTTTCAATTTACTTGTAAATAAATATTGCAGGACATTCCACACATCGCCATCTAGCCCCAAGCTAACAACTAGACTTGTGTTATGGGTGCTAAACAACGTATTATACTAAGTACCTACTTATATACTTTTCTTTTGTAAATATAAACTAATAATGACCACAGACAAATATCTAAGCATAAATACATGTCTGAGGCGGGAATCGAACCCGCAACCCTGTGTTTGGCAGTCCGGCATGGTGACCATTGTGCCGACTGGGTCGTCATAATTATAACAGTGTGGAAAGATAGTTCCTCTAAGGCTTTACGATATATATCAAATGGTTTTTTGTGATTTATGTATCACAAAAAAGAAATTTTTTTTTGCAAAATCAACAGGTTCGATTCCTGGCTAGACTAATGACTTTTTGAAAAATCTAATGATGCAGTTTTAGTTTTTGTCAAAATCGGGCACGCAACTCCTTTCAGCATTTCTCGCTATCTCTTATAGTATAAGATATACCCCTGAAGGCCCACATAAAAAATTCACCCTGTATATCTTAATATATATAAATCTCGTGTCACAATGTTTGTCCTCAATGGACTCCTAAACCACTTAACCGATTATAATAAAATTCGCACACCATGTGCAGTTCGATCCAACTTGAGAGATAGGATAGCTTACATCCCGATATTCCCACGGGATCGGGAGTTACGCGGGTGAAACCGCGGAGGGCAGCTAGTCATGATATATATCCATTGATATATATCCTCGAACCCTGTAAAGGTTATTTGGCACCCATAACACAAGCCTAGTTGCTTAGCTTGGGGCCAAATGGCCCCAATGTGAATTTGGCCCGTAATATTTATTTATTGAAACGAAGTTTGTTATCGCGGGCTAATTTCCCACATATATGAAAAAAATAGGGACTATAGACCTCAGTATCTGATATTAATTTCAACTTGCTAGGTCTACCCGTTCCTGAGAAAATCGGTGGTGACAGACAGACAGACGGACAAGAAAGTGATCTTATTTAGGAGTTCCTTTTTTACCTATTAAGGTACAGTACCCTAAAAAATGAAAAAAAAAAGGTAAAAAGGGACTTCATTCATTTTTAGGGTTCGGTAGCTAAATGGCAAAAAACGGAACCCTTATAGATTCGTCATGTCTGTCTGTCTGCCGTATGTCACAGCCACTTTTTTTCATTTGTTTGAGGCGAGAACCGAACTCGCAACTCTCCTAGTCGCAGGCGGTTGTGTTCGCCGCCATGCCACAGAAATCATCTTTAATCCATACCATCATCACTACATAGTATAAAACAAAGAAGCTTTCCCTGTCTGTCCCTAAGTATGCTTAAATCTTTAAAACTACGCAACGGATTTTGATGCGGTTTTTTCAATAGATAGAGTGATTCAAGAGGAAGGTTTTAGTATATAAAACAAAACTATAACGCGTACGAAGTCGCGGGCAACTGCTAGTTAGTTTTACAACTGTTTTTCGCTATGGTTAGTTAGCGATTCAAGTTAGGCGTACCTATAAATCAAATGATAATAGTTAAGTCTTACTGTCGGTATGAATGCAAGTGTGTTGTTGATTTTACCACTTCTTATTGGCTTTGGTAAGTTTTTTTTAGGGTTCCGTAGGTACCACAAAAGGAAAAAAACCTTTATAAGCACTTTCTTGTTTTTTTTAAACTTTATTTTAGCACCTAAGTACAAACGTCAGTAGTGCTGTTTTTTTTGTTTTTGGCCAAATAAAATTAATGGTTATTATTTGACGACCCAGTTGGCACAATGGTCACCATGCACGACTGCCAAACACAGGGTTGGGTTCGATTCCCGCCTCAGACAAGTATTTATGCTTGGATATTTGTCTGTGGTCTGATTGTTTCTATGTATTATAAAGTTATAAGTATTTACAAAAGAAAAGTATATCCGTTGTCTAGCACCCATAACACAAGTCTAGTTACTTAGCTTGGGGCTAGGTGACGATGTGTGGAATGTCTTGCAATATTTATATTTATTTAAGGGTTAAAACGGGACCCTATTACTCTGTCCGTCCGTCCGTCTGTCTGTCACCAGGCTGTATCTCATGAACCGTGATAGCTATACAGTTGAATTTTTCACAGGTTGTGTATTTCTGTTGCCGCTATATATGACAACAAATACTAAAAACAGAAAAAAAAACTGGTTGCCTGTAAAGTCGGTATACGGGCGAAAGTTTTACGTGACAACAACTCGTGCTCGAGTGGAAGGGACGCGTGCCTTTCACTTTTTATGTCTGTCTCTCTCGCTCTTAGGCGGGCTAACCATGCCCGCGTGCCTCTCACTCGCTCTCATTGTGAGCGCATAACGTCAGCGGAGCGTAACGCAGTTTCTTGAAGTGTCACCCGGCAAACCAATTTATAAAACGTTGTCACGTCAAAAAACTAGGCTCTCATACAACATGATAAAGAACCCTTTGTGCGCAAGTCCGCTCGTACTTTGCCAGTTCTTCTTAGTTAGTAAGCCTTATTTGTCAAAGTCACTACATAGTATAAAACAAAGTCGCTTTTTCTGTCCCTATTTCCCTTTGTACCTTTAGATCTTTCAAACTACGCAACTTATTTTGATGCGGTTTTATTTAATAGATAGAGTGATTCAAGAGGAAGGTTTATATGTATAATACATGCATAATATAGCCGTGCGAAGCCGGAGCGGGTCGCTAGTTTTTAATAATTGTTTTTTGTATTTCAGTTGAGTTGAGGAGTAAAAAAAATAGAACTATTGTTGAACAAAAGTAAGTACTTAACCATAGTATTAGCAAGAAGCGGGTTCGATTCTAGCCATCAATAGAATAGTATCATTTATTGTTCTATCTGTGTATCTACATAAAGATCTTACAAATAATATGGTTCCAACAGATTACTCATTTCGAGCCTACAATATTAAAAACATAGATGCTTAAAACTTAAATCACTAATTATATTAAATTGGTACAGGTACATACTAATAGTTAATCTATTATTTTTCGTCATTATCGAAAAACTCCGATATGCTATAAAACACCTTAGATATTAACCAGTTTTAATAAGTACTTATTGCATGCCCGCAATGGGTAAATTGTTGTAACTACCTACCATCCATTGTACACAACTTATGCAATAAAAATTCTTATTCTGCATTTCTGACTCCGATCGTACTTATAATAGTAATAAGGTACAGTCGGCTGCATAATTGCAGCCCTCGGTAGAGTTCGAAAATTATAATTATTGGAATGATTTCATTCTAATAATCACGTCGGGGTCACCATGTATATTGGTAAGCTGGGCGTCGAAGGAAAGGCAGTGATATCTGTATAATACCAAGATTTATTTAATTAACTAGCTGCCCTACGCGGTTTCACCCGCGTAACTCCCGATCCCGTGGGAATATCGGGATGTAAGCTATCCTATCTCTCAAGTTGGATCGAACTGCACATGGTGTGCGAATTTTATTATAATCGGTTAAGTGGTTTAGGAGTCCATTGAGGACAAACATTGTGACACGAGATTTATATATACTAAGAAATTGTTTTAAGTCGTGCGTCTCGTCCGATGGACAGAGATAGAAGAGATGGAGCGAAAAGCTCCGACAACAAACATGACACCTCTAGTGTTGTGCCATATTTTTAAGTAGTCTGACCACAGAGTCCCGATAAACTTCAAATTAGTCGATTATTTTCGTCGTAAAGTAGCGCCATCTAGTTTAACGTAGCTACACTAGATGCCGCAGTTTTACCTTTAAATAGCCAGATGGCGCTGTGTTAACAATTTGTTTCATAAATTCATGAGTTAAAAGACTTAACTTCAGCTAAAGCAGATGCTAAAGATTTAGCTAAAGCATTTAATTTTTTTAAAAATAGAGATTAATTTTAATTTTTTTTTCAGGACGAATGCAAAGTTTAACAATCCTAATAATGTTAAAGATCGTTCTAAAGGTAAATTTTATCTCTAGAAATCTAAGTTTTTTTTGCTAATTATGAAAGACTAGCTGCGCCCCGAGGTTTCCCCACGTAACTCCCGAACCCGTGGGAATTTCGAGATAAAAAGTAACCTTTGTTATTTCCAATGAATCAATGTATTTTCATACCAAGTTTCATCTAAATCGGTCTAGTAGTTTCGGAGCCTATTCGTTACAAAAAAAAATATTTCCACTATACAATATTCGTATATACTAGCTGCGCCCTGACGTTTTCCCGCGTAAGTCCCGATCCCGTGAGAATTTCGGGATCAAAAGTAACCTATGTCCTTCCCCATCCCCTTAACTATCACTATGCTAATTTTCATCCGAATCGGTCCAGTGGTTTGACCGTGAAAAGGCAACAAAAAAATAAAAAGGTAGGTACTTATAAATAAAAACTTAAAAAAAAATAGAACTATGTATTATACTTACAGGGTTATTGGAAATTAATAATTACTAATTATACTGGCAAGCCGTTGAGGGCTACTTATGTGCATGTGCTACTTATGTGCTAACACCTAAACAAACAACTTTTGTTCTACGACTGTTAGATTTTCGAACATTTATTTGAACATTTTCAGGTTAGGTTTACTTAAATAATCTGAAAATTAGCTGTTCGTTACACGGAGAGGTCATTAACCTTAAAACTTCGTTTATTTTTAAGTTTTATCTACTGTTCTTAGTCTGAATGAAAAAAAATCTGCTGTTTTTCGAATTTACTTAACCACAAAATTTCAATTTTTCTAATTTCCAAAAGTCGTAGAACAAAAGTTGTTTATTACGGCTTGCTAGTATTAGTATAAATACCAATAACCCTGTAAGTATAGAAAAAATTATATAAAAAAATTAAGTACTAAAAAAATATTACTTCACTACATAGTATAAAACAAAGTCGCTTTCTATGTCCCTATGTCCCTTTGTATGCTTAAATCTTTAAAACTACGCAACGGATTTTGATGCGGTTTTTTTTAATAGATAGAGTGATTCAAGAGGAAGGTTTATATGTATAATACATGCATAATATAGCCGTGCGAAGCCGGGTCGGATCGCTAGTAGGTACTATTAAAAAAACTTATAAATAAAAACTTTCAGATTTATGATAAGCTACCTGCGAGTAATAATTGCCACTAAAGGTTTTTAAAACACCTTGAGATTAGTGACAAAATAGCAAGAAAACAATTGTTCTTCAGATTGACAATAAAGCGAATATTTGACGACCCCAGTTGGCACAACGATCACCATGCCGGACTGCCAAACACAGGGTTGCTGGCTCGATTCCCGCCTCAGACAAGTATTTATGCTTATATAGATATTTGTCTAGGGTCTGGTTGTTCCTATGTATTATAGGTATATATTTACAAAAGAAAAGTATCTATGTAGTATATCCGTTGTCTAGCACCCTTAACGCAAGTCTATAGTTACTTAGCTTTGGGCTAGATGGCGAGGTGTGGAATGTCCTGCAATATTTATTATTATTATTGTTTAACTAATGACATGGTTTTAGGTAGTTTTTCCTAATTTTTACTAGGCTATAAAAACGACTGGGTGTCATAAGTTTGATGTGTCTGTCTGTGACATCGTAGCTCCCGAACGGATGAACCGTTTTTGATTTTGTTTCTTTTGTTTGAAAGGTGAATTAGTCGGGCGTGTTCATAACTATGTTTGATCGAAATCGATTCAGCCATCTGAAAGTTATGGGGGGTAAAATACAAGTTTTTAAATTCTAAAATTATTTTTTTATCCCCGACGCAAAAACGACGGCGTGTTAAAAGTTTGACGTCTCTGTGTGTGTGTGTCTGTCTGTCTTTCTGTGGCATCATAGCTCCCCGGCTGAACCGATTTTCATTTCGTTTTTTTTGTTTGTTTACGAAATTTTTCGTTTTTGATTAAGGTGGTAGGTAACTAGCTTGCCCTTATACCAGCAGGTAGCTTATTATTTTAGAATCATACATCAGTTATCCTATTTTTAAGTTAATTCGATTATTCCACAGCTGAAATAAAAAAACCGGACATGCCAGAAACGTGGTCACACCGTCACAAACAGCCGTACAATCCAAACTGGATGGACTACTGTGACCCTTACCATTGCAACGACTACCACAAGAGAGCCTGCGGCTTGAACAGAAGAAACTTAAAATTTAAATGGTTCCAGAGCACCTGTCATATGATATTGAATAATATGTGCGCGACTTATAGGGGGCATTTGCGTGAGTTTATTTATTTAATAACTAGCGACTAGCTTCGCACGGCTATATAATGCATGTATTATACATATAAACCTACCTCTTGAATCACTCTATCTATTAAAAAAACGAATCTCCAAAAGTCGTATAACAAAAGTTGTTTGTTTAGGTGCACAGAAGTAGCCCTCAACGGCTTGCTAGTATAATTTCCAATAACCCTGTATACAGATTATGATTTTACAACAACATTCATAAATGTGTGGAAGGGCGCGCCTTCGTGAGTGAACAGATCTGTATAATGTATACGTGTAATTGCCCCTCTACATGATGGCCCAGCACTGGACCAGCGAGATGGCCATGCGATGGTTGAAACGCAACTACACGATGGCCACGTTCAGCCATCGTGTAGTTGCGTTTAACGGTTTGGTGTGAAGGCATTATTTGTTCGCCCTAATACTCTCTATCGACTGGTATGCGTCTTGAAATGCACTGCAGATTTTTGGAAAATCATAGAACAACACGTTTTGTATAATATCCCGTTTCTGTGACGCATTAGAGGTTCGATGTGAAGACAGTATTTGTTAACTGTAATGCCCTTTATCGATTGGTATGGGTCTCAAAATGCACCGCACAAAAAAAAACACAATGCCAAGCTCCCATACTAAATGCTACTCATGTGCTAAATGAACAGTAGCTTTAAATAAATTTAAACAACATCTTTTTTATTTTAGAATACGACTTAGTTGATACGAAATTCTGCTACACGTACATTATGTACCTCAGAGATGGATGCCCTCAATATTGTGACGACGAAACGAATGCAGTATGTGCTATCGACTCTAATAATAAGGCGGCCATTTTTGTTAACAAATGCGCTTTGGAAATGAAGAACTGTCAAATGGATTATGGTGAGATTTTTATAATAATTTAATCGCTACTACATTTAAGTTTATATCGATACCTCTGGGCTCAAAGGTCGTAAAGGACATTTGGCCGAAAAATATATTTTGACACAGTTTTACTCAGTTTTTCATTCTCTATCGATAGATAGATAAATTTTGTATAATTTATTGTAAACACCATTTTCAAATAACTGTATATTTAGTTGGTAAATAAAGCACGAGGGCATTTTTTATAACACCGCTTTAGAAAATACTATAAATTCTAAGCTCTTTCTTCTTGGGTTTCATTTAAATAGCTCAAGAAACAAAAATGCTAGAGCAAAAGATTTTTATTTTTTTTATTTTTTGCTTCTCCTAAAAAATCGCCTTTTGTCCTTTACGACCTTTCAGCCTAGAGGTATCGATATTTTGGGAAAAAATGCAACTGAGGAAACCAAACATTCGCCAGTGGCTTAAGATCTTTATCTGATAAAAACTTTGTGGTGAAAATCACATGAAGATGACTTTTCATTGTGAAAAGTGTGCGTTGTGGAAAAGTGCACTTTTTGGAAATATGCATTTACGGGAAAGTGCCCTAAATGGGCAAGTGTAAATTTTGCGGAAAGTACACTTAAAAGAAAGGCAACAAAAATGTCATTGATTGACAGTGATTTTTACATATTGTGGACTTTCACGGAACTAAATATAATCAAATTACACCAAAATATACAACTTAACTTGGTTTACAATTAGGTTTCATGTAAATAAAACTGCAGCTAAACATGTTGTTGGCTCGTTCCCGCCCAAAACCGCCAGCAACATCAAAAAATGTAAATAAAAAAACCATTTGTCTGTAAGTCGGGTTACAGACGATAACTTTACGTGATAACGTCATTAGAAAAAATTGATGAAAATACGTTACTATTGTTACGTCCATGTCAACAGAACGTGACACTTTTTTGTGAGTGCATCCGGTGTTCATCAATTTATAAGACGTTATCATGTCAAAACAGGAAGAAGTAAAAAAAATTTTTTTATTTTATTTTTAACTAGCGACCCGCCCCGGCTTCGCACGGCTATATTATGCATGTATTATACATATAAACCTTCCTCTTGAATCACTCTATCTATTAAAAAAACCGCATCAAAATCCATTGCGTAGTTTTAAAGATTTAAGCATACAAAGGGATTTAGGGACATAGGGACAGAGAAAGCGACTTTGTTTTATACTATGTATGTAGTGATAGTGATAGTAGTGATAGTGATTTTCTTGTCTATGACCAGTAAAAATCTACAAAGTTTGTAACGACTAGATGCAACCTCTTTGTTTATTGCAGTTTTTTTTCAGGGTACGAAGAAGTAGAAATGTCTATCTGCGAGTATTATACGAAGAGAGGAGCAGCGATTGTCCCTACGTATATAAATTAAGTTAATAAACCAAATAAAATAAACTGTCAATAAAATTATGAAAAATACGGTTACATATTATAATAACTAAGTTCATTATAACTATGTTCGAAATAACTACGGTCGATTCACATAAGTTCATAATACCTAACGGTCGATTCAACTAATGTCTAATATACCTAAGTTTGATTCAACTAAATTTAATTAAGCTAACGAACGATTGATCTAATGTACGAAACACCTCCGGTTAAAAACAAATCCAATTTTATAAAATACACCCTCCCTAACCAAGTGAAATAGGTAGAATTCGTTTCTAGCACTCGCCGGCCGCTATCGCGGCACCGCTCGCTTCGCTCGCTCGGTTCGTGCGTTGTGGTCGCAGTTCTAACATAAACCTAACCTATCCATATCGGTTAAGGGTAGGGAGTTTGGGTGGACCTTTATATGCTGCCCTAACTAACTCAAATAGGTAAAAATCGGGGCAACATATAAAGACCCACTCGAAAAACTCCCTACCCTGAACCATTTGTAGGATGTTCATCTTACAAAATACCACGCACTTGTAAACTCTACTCGAGCAAATTGCGAACGGTTTGTAGCTAGTATTTTAGCAACTAAATTACTCGCTACTCGACTAAAATACTATAGCTTAATGCGAACTAGGCTTTATACTTGTCCACAGAGGACACGGCTCTCCGTGGCCGGCTCCGCAAAGTTTAGGTGTTCCCCGTTAATTTCCACGCTCGGCAGTACTGAAAAACACACACATCAAAGGGCACAACTTGTTTGCTTCGTTCGCCCCTTGCTAAAATACAGTCCACTATCGTAACACTACTAAAATATACTCAATATTCCATGGTAAAAACAACTTTGAATACAAATAAAATAAAAAAGTGTGTGTGTCAGCTCCGACGCACGATTGGAGTTTACTTCACAAAGCACACATGTTCATATACAATACATACAATATGTCGGTTAAACACAAGTATACAAGCTAGTCACACACACACGATTGAAAAGTGAAAGGTGCGCAGAATAGGTTGCGCACCAAAAACGTAACGAGGTCATTCATCAGTAGATTTCACTCTCACATTTTTCTCATACCGGGCGCCTTATACTATATGAAAATCGATTCTTAAGGAGTAAACTCCAAAAAACCTTTGATTACCATAAAATAGTGCATCAAAACCAAACTGGCTGACGCAACTATGCCGAAATGTTTCGACCGTTTTGAAAATTGACTTCAAAATAAAAGTAAAAAATGGTTGTCTGTGAAATCGGTTTACGGACTATAATTTTACGTGATAACATCATAAATTATCATGAAACCGATGAAAAAAAATTTTTATTCTTGATATATTTTTTTTTCTTTATATATTTATGTCTTCTATTCGTCACTCGTCACCATAACACAAGCCCAGATGATTAAATTATTAATTGATTAATTATACAGGACATTCCACACATCGCCATCTAGCCCCAAGCAAAGTAACTAGACTTGTGTTATGGGTGCTAGTCAACGGATATACTACTTATATACTTTTCTTTTGTATATATCAAGGGCGGATCCAGCTTTGGCGCCAGGGGGGGGGTCACATATGGTTGTGGTCAAGTCAAGAACTTATAATTTAGTTTTGATAGCAATAGATACAAGTAAAAAGTAGGTATTTATTAATGTACGTACGTACTGTACTTAAAAATATTTATTCTTTATTGTACATTTGAAGAACTTAACACATTATAATAACTTGTACATACAAGGTGTCCGGTAATGAATGGCCAAGCGGGCACCTTCGGATAGAGGACACTGCTGGATCAGAAAAAACAAAAGTTATGTTCTATGAAAGTCTCTCGGTTTCCGAGATATCTGCCATTTAAAAAAAAAATCACTCCGTTCTCTATGTTTTTTGATGCCAAAACTGCAAATGAAGGAATTATCCCAATCTGTTTTTGGGATAGTATTTCAGGATAAATGTGCTATCAAAAATGCAAACAATATTTTTTATGACACATTGAACGTTTTTTTTTTAAACTAAGATTTAACTCAAACTTCATGGTTTTTTAATTTCTTAACCTAAACTTTAACCAATCCTGGTGTAAAAAAATGTATGGTCACCCTACTGCTAAATAAAAAACTTGCCTATTTCATTGAGATTCTGAAAAGGTATAATATATAGTATTACCAGTATTTAATACCAAATTAATTTCTAATAAAATGAGCAAGAGCATGCTTTTTGTGAAGTAAAAGTAGTAGGTACCAAATTTATTTTATTGTACTTAAAATATACAAGAAATTTTGGTTCTGAAATTCCCCGAATTTACTATGAAAAAAAGGAAGAAAGACAGCTCTGGCTGACTTGAATAGGAATTAATTTTGTATTGAATGCTGGCAATACCACATATTATACCATTTCAGAATCTTAGTGAAATAGGCAACTTTTTTATTTATTTAGCACTTTATGATTTTTTAATTTTTTAACCTGAACTTTAAGCTTTCCCGGTGTAAAAAAAATGTACCCTGGTGCCAAATATAAAAAAAACGTTGCCTATTTCATTGAAATTCTAAAATGGTATAATACGACCGTGATATTGCCAGCATTTAATACCTAATGGTTCCAAATTAAAAATAATTTTTAATATGAAACCAGGGTTAAAAATAATTTTTAATTTGGAACCAGGGTGACTAAACATTTTTTTACACCGGGAAAAGTTAAAATTCAGGTTAAAAAATTAAAAAATCATGAAGTTAGAGTTCAGTTTTAGTTTTAAAAAAAACATTGTAATGTGTCATAAAAATTATTGGTTTTATCCTGGAATATTATCCAAAAAAGAGATTTGAATAATTCCTTCATTTGCAACTTTGGCATCAAAAAACATAGAGAAAGAAGTGAATTTTATTTTAAATGGCGGATATCTCGGAAACCGGAAGACTTTCATGGAACATAACTTTCATTTTTCTGAACCGGCACAGTGTCCTCTATCCGTAGGTGCCCGCTTATCCATTAATTACCGGACACCCTGTATATTGCCATCTCGTTGAAGTTAAGTCGTTCCGATACCGATTGAGGTAAGGTCTAGCTAGACGTTATATGGCGCGGTAAAATTCAAATTTTCGATGCGTTCGTTCCCAAATGTTGGCCATCATACAAAGTTATTATATTAAATTAAGTAATTAAATATTAAAGGTATGTAGTTACATAAAATCTGTATGGTGACAAAATATAAAATATAATATAAAATCATTATGTTCAATTAGTGGTCCACCTAAGTCCTGGAACCAGCTCAGGGGGGGGTCATGACCCCCATGACCCCCCCCCTGGATCCGCCCTTGGTATATATATACTTATAATACATAGAAACAACCAGACCACAGACAAATATCTAAGCATAAATACATGTCTGAGGCGGGAATCGAACCCGCAACCCTGTGTTTGGCAGTCCGGCATGGTGACCATTGTGCCAACTGGGTCGTCAAACTGGGCCGTGGTGTTTTTTGTTTCTTACGAATATGATCCGAAAATACTAGATCGATTTATATGAAACTTGGTTTGATAATACATTGATTAATTGAGGATAAAATAGGCTACTTTTTATCCCGATATTCCCAAGGGATCGGGAGCTACGCGGGTGAAACCGCGGAGCGCTGCTAGTAATAAATGTTTTGATTCGGTCAGCATTTTAATTACAAAACATTATTTGGTAGCCATTTGTTTGACGTCATTTAAATGGAGCAAGTGTTTTTAAGTTTCTAGAAAAAAAAAATATGGTGTTTGTTGTAAATTTTTTAACAGTTTTTGGTGAGTAAAAAAAGTTGAAAATTAAGGTAAATAGTACGCAAAAGTTTCCGCGAAAATATATAAGTACTAGCTGCCCTACGCGGTTTCACCCGCGTAACTCCCGATCCCGTGGGAATATCGGGGTAAATTAAGATGTAAGATATCCTATCTTTTAAGTTAGATCAAACTGCACATGGTGTGCAAATTTGGTTAAAATCGGTTAAGTGGTTTAGGAGTCCATTGAGGACAAACATTGTGACACGAGATTTATATATATTTTATTAAGATTGCCCTTCAACTTGCTAGGTCCAACCGTTCGGAGAAAATCGGTATAGTGACACGCGGACAGACAGACACGCATAGACGGACAAGAGAGTTATCTTATAAGAGTTTTTTATTATTATTAACACGCTTTTATTATTTTCACCTATATGTTTGTATGTAACCGACTCTTTTGGGCTCGATTTTGATCTACTTTGAACGATCAGATTTTATCCAAACTTTGCACACATGTTAAAGACCGATGACGATGCAATAATGAATATCCCTGTCTGCACTATGAAATGTAAGGACAACCACCCGTTTGAATAGAACTATTGATCTACAGGAGAAAACTACTTGGGCTTTTGTGATGGGATGGTAGTGGACTAGATACTGGGGAACTATGATACTATAGCACCTGCCGTAACAATATCCAACAAACACGTGAAAATGGCAGGCGGAGACTCGCAAACTCTCAGACTGGGCCACCCTAATTAGCTGGCAGCTTACAGCAAAGGGGCAACAGGAACGTTAGTGGCTAAAGGAGAGGCCTCACTGGATTTTAAACCATCACTGGTAGTCCAAGCGAGTGGGCCAATTAATCACTGATGTTCGGCATACACATAATTAAATTTTGATTATTATCTACTTGTCCCGGCAAACGTTATTTTGCCATATAAAAAAAACTGGTTGCCTGTAAAGTCGGTATACGGGCGAAAGTTTTACGTGACAATAACTGTGCTCGAGTGGAAGGGACGCGTGCCTTTCACTTTTTATGTCTGTCTCTCTCGCTCTTAGGCGGGCTAACCATGCCCGCGTGCCTCTCACTCGCTCTCATTGTGAGCGCATAACGTCAGCGGAGCGTAACGCAGTTTCTTGAAGTGTCACCCGGCAAACCAATTTATAAAACGTTGTCACGTCAAAAATTGTCGATACCAACGTCAATCAATTGTTTTGCCTTCCCGAAACCTCTCCATTAAAACTTGAACTTTATATTATAGTATTAAAGTTCAAATTGACTTATATGTATTATTACGAATCGTTTGTATGACAATTGGGAGTATTATAAAACTGTTGTTTTTAGAAATTTTCAGGCATTTATTTTTAATTTTTCTCTCCGTAAGGCCGTCGTACTTTAAGATACATTTTTAAAAAAGAATTAGCAAAATCGGATCAGCCTTTTTCGAGCTATGCGCTTAGGAACACCAAGTATATTTAAAAAAAAATTGTATGGAGAATATGGAAAAGTGTTGTTTTTAGACTTTTTCAGGCATTTTTTTAATTTTTTCTCTCCGTAAGTACCATCCTCGTACATCATGGAATATTCTAAAAAAAGAATTAGTGAAATCGGTTCAGCCGTTCTCGAGATTTGCGCTTAGGAACACTTCAGCGATTCATTTTTATATTATCTATATATACCTAATTCCAGGTACATTAATAAATTTCGTATCCCTAAATGACATACCAGCAATCACTCTGCCTGTTCAACAACGAGTGCAATTACTGAAAGACGCGATCAACCAAGAACTTATTAAAAAAAAATATGACGAACGGCGTGTAATTTTTGGAATAACCCCTGTTAATAATGAAGATTTTGCTGCAGGTAAAGTAATCTTACTGCATGGCACAATTCCCACCATCCCGGGTTGCGGGTTCGATTCCCGCCTCAAACAAGTATTTATGCTTAGATATTTGTCTGCGGCCTGGTTGTTTCTATGTACAATCAACGGTCAAAAGTCTCGGCCCACCGTAACGTTTACAATCCCATGCAGCACTATTTGAACATTATAACAACGTAACCTGTGGATCGAGCCCACGTGGGTTGGTGTAGCGGGTGGCGGCTTATACCACTCACACAACTAAACACATAGCTAACATGTTGAATATAATAATCACACTGAGTACTTTTAATTCAAGTATTTAAGTTTTTGTGTAACGTCTATTAGAAGAAGGTCGTAACTCCAATACTTGTTGATAGTATTATTGTAGCAAACTGATCATTTACTTACCTACCTACTGTATTTATGCGAACTTGACTGTATGGCAACCACTCAACCGCTTCACTACATAGTATAAAACAAAGTCGCTTTTTCTGTCCCTATTTCCCTTTGTACGCTTAGATCTTTAAAACTACGCAACGGATTTTGATGCGGTTTTTTAATAGATAAAGTGATTCAAGATGAAGGTTTATATGTATAATACATGCATAATATAGCCGGGGCGGGTCGCTAGTTCTTAATAATAAACTTTATTCTTTATATCTATAACCAGTCTTGTAGGTAAATACTTAAGAGGAAAGGTACCCGGCTCCCTCTCCATACAAACGTAGTCCACTGTTTCCTCCCTGGATAATGACACAAGAGCAAACTTCAACTTCAACTTTTTTGTATGGCTGATTGCTGACATAGAGGCGCAATCTGCCAATGTCAAGTGGGTCGAGTAAAAAAACTACAGCAATGAGAGTGGACGGTATGATGTTTTATTTTTGTTGTATTAAAACCTATAACTACCATGACCTATGTTTTTTTTTTTTTTTTTAGGTTTTTGACGTGATAACGTTGTATAAATTGGTGAACACCTGCAATCTCAAAAAAGTGTGACGTCACGCGTCGTTACTGGAACGCCTCATGTTATTGACAAGGTAACTATAGCAACGTTTTATCGTTGCCATGGTTACCATCAATGTTTTCTTATGACGTTATCACGTAAAATTATCGTCCGTAAACCGACTTTACAGACAACCATTTTTTTTTAAAACAATACATAGTCATGGCAGTTATAGGTTTCATGCAACAAAAATATTTGTGCTAGTGTTATTATCCAGGGAGGAAACAGTCGACTACGTTTGTATGGAGAGAGAGCCGGTACCCTTTCACCTTAAGGTAGCAGGAGGCCCATAATACCCGTAGATACAGTCGGCTGCATAATTCAAGCCCCCCCGGTAGAGTTCGAAAATTACTATTATTGGAATGTTTTCATTCTAATCATTTTTGTTTGATAAATTGATGAGTTAGAAGACTTTAAACTTCAACTAAAGCAGGTGTCTAGAATCGTGCTTGTGTTGAAAACATTCTTATAACAGCTGTTTTGGAGCTCTACGGTGGGTCTGCAATTATGCAGCCGACCGTACCTTAGATATTTTTAAACCCACAGATTACGCATACGAAGATGATAGCAACCACAAACTCACACCAATAATGGATAACGACGAACGGAAAACTCGAGGAAAACACGCATTGCGCCGTATTAAAACAACTCCGAAATTAGAGAGACAAGAAGAGAAAGAAGCTTTGCGGGAGGATGCTAATATTAAAACGGCAGAATTCACAGGTTTATAAACCTAGGGTCTTCTTCTTCTCGTATACCTAGTGGTGTGGCTCACCTATTGTTAGAGTTTTCAGATCGCCTTAAGGCCTCTAACTTGACCTAACGACTGCTGTCTGCTACTAGAGGTAGCAACCGGGACCAACGGCTTAACGTGCCTTCCGAAGCACGCAGGGGCTCACGAAAACACATTTTTGCCACACTAATAATTGGCCACCCATCGAAGTAATGATCGCGCCAAGCGTCGCTTAACCCGCACTACCGTGAACGATCAGCGAACGTCGCTTAGCTGTGAGCCTCCTAGGGTTACCAGGGAATTTTCCAGACAAATCCAGAGGCTTTATTTTTGAATCGTTCGTGTGAGCTTAGTTGTAAACGCCTACAAGTCATACGCGATTTCCAAGTCGCACGACATTTTTCTGTAAATATTTGAATCGTTCGTCGTCGAAATTTGAAATGTCAATTTTAAGTTATTGCATAGCGCTTATCGCGGGCTTTGAACGCGGCGACCGAATCAAGAAATTCCGTAACGATAATAAAACCTAACAACCCCCACTCCGCCTACCATGTAGCTCGGCCGAGCGTTCGCTTAACGTATATGTATATGGTACGGCTGTACGAAGCTCGCACGATGCAATAGCTTTACCGCGGCAGTCCCCGAGTGCCACACGTTTTTTTTTTCATTTTACGCAGAAAATCCTACTTCACCGGCTACGTATCCAACTAATTCGTATTTAAATGTATGGAAGTTAACTTACCTGGAGCCTTAATTTTGAATCGTTCGCCCCGCGTCGAACGCTCGCTTTCTACTGATATTCGTTCGACATCGGAAATTCGCTATTTTTGAATCGCTCGATCGTAACGAGTGGTCTCTACCACTCGTAGCCGACAGGCGAGTGATAGAATGTCAAACAATCATAGTCAAACATTCGGAAACGATCGTTGTAAAATATTTATGTCTTTTGGGATTCTTTTGGATGTTTGTAGGTAAGGTAATTACCGGTTTTCAATTTTCTGCGTAAAACAAATAAAACATTGACATTTCAAATTTAAAGAAAGAAAGAAAAAGCATTTATTGATTACAAACACACGACAAAAACAGAAATGAAAAAATGAACATGACAATGAAAATTAATGACATAAAAATAAAACAAAATATGTAACAAAGAAAAAACAACATAGATGAGGAGTCTCAAATAGGTCGACCTCAGCTAAAACCTGCAGCCAAGCATGCTAAGCTGCAGCGCTGGTCTTCCGGCCAGACCCATAAATTTCAATGGCGAAAGATTAAAAAATACAGATAATTGGTATCATGCGACTTGGAAGTCGAGCACGACTTGTAGGCGTATACGACGAAGCTATGTCACACGAGCGATTCAAAAATAGAGCTCCAGTCTCAAAAACGTAGAAGCGGCATTTTTGAATCGCAAATAATGAAAACCTCAAATATCTTTAAAAAACATGGTTCTAGTCAGGGGTCGGTAGCCTGCGGCTCGCGAGCCACATGGAGCTCTTTGGATGGGAAGCTGTGGTTTAGTTCCATATATCTCATATATAGTTTCTTTTATTTTTATTACTAAGTACTTATTATTATTGTAAAATGAATTTTCTGTTTGTGGGTCCATTGTTACCTGAATAAAGAATTAAATTATTAATTATTATTATATATGCAAAAATTAGAAATTTAAAAAATACCGCGAGTTGAGGCACTTATTTTCGACGCATGGAATAGTCTTTCCGATTGCTACAGTGGTGAAGAAGTTAGCAATTGGCAAAAAAAAACTTTGAAATTTTGTAAATTGTCATTTTTTGACTCTGTTCTAGGTCAACCGGAAGTGTCCTGTAGGTTTTTTAACGAAAAGCTTTGTACTTCCGATTGACCAATAATGAAAATGTTCCAGGTCTGACAGTTAAGAAGAAAAAGAAGCACTCGAAACACTCTTCCCCAAATTTCAGGTAACATTTTTTTTTATCACTATATCGTATTTTATACCCCCCGGACCTTACTCAAACATAAGGATTTTTTTTGTTAAAGTAAAATTTTATTTTTATTTTTTATTTTATTTAATTAAATAAGAATAAACATAAATACAAAACATAAACACCCATTAAACCACACGAGGTTTATCTTAGGTGTACATTCCTCATTTACTCACTCAGGTGCAGGGTAGGTAGAAAAAATAAAATAAAAAAAAAGTATAAAAAAAGTAAAAAAAATAAGTATTACTTGTAATTGTATATTTTTTCCGCAACTAGACCTCTTATTTTTAGGGTTCCGTAGCTCAAAACGGGACCCATTTATTGTGACTCCACTGTCTGTCACCAGGGGGTTCACTACGCCACATCGAAACACTTTTCCACTTGTTACATTTTAACTATGATGACTCATCGAATCACTATCACTACATAGTATAAAATAAAGTCGCTTTCTCTGTCCCTATTTCCCTATGTATGCTTAAATCTTTAAAACTACGCAACGGATTTTGATGCGGTTTTTTTTTAATAGATAGAGTGATTCAAGAGGAAGGTTTATATGTATAGTACATGCATAATATACCCGTGCGAAGCCGGGGCGGGTCGCTAGTAAACAATAAACCTAACATTCTAAAACCTGACGTCTCATGAATGATGATAGCTAGACAGTTGAAATTTTCGCAGATGATGTATTTCTGTTGCCGCTATAACAACGAATACTAAATACAGATTTTAATGTTACGGAACCCTTCGTGCGCTTGTCCGATTCGCACTTGGTATTTTATATACAGGATGTTTTTTATGTGGACCTTCAGGGCTATATCCTAAACTATGAGAGATAGCGAAAAATGCTGAAAGGAGTTGCGTGCCCGATTTTGACAAAAACTAAAACTACATCATTAGATTTTTGAAAAAGTCATTACCCTAGCCGGGAATCGAACCTGTTGATTTTGTAAAAAAAAATAATCACCTATATTTTTATACCAATCGATAGTGTTGCTGATAGAGATCAATTCCTGGAAACAAACATAGTGTGGCAAAACAAAGGAAATGGCTGAATTTTGTAGTTTTCTGTAATTTTCACCTTTCTGTCTCTGGCAAAACAATAGTGTGAGACATAGAGGACAAGTGATATTATTCTAAATATTATAAAATAAGTTCTAATTGAAGTTCTTTACATAAAATTTGTAAAAACAGTTCATATTTTTATTGCAGCAGTTTGTTACGTCATTGGCCATACCTCCTCACTGCATTTTTTTAGGGATGGTTGTGTGAAAATTACATAAGATTACTAAAATGAGCTATTTCCTTTAATTTGCCAGACTATGTTTGTTTCCAGGCATTGATCTCTATGAGCAACACTATCGATTGGTACAAAAATATAGAAATATTATTATTTTGAAAAATGAACAGGTACGATTTTCGGCTAGGGTAATGATTTTTTCAAAAATCTAATGATGCAGTTTTAGTTTTTGTCAAAATCGGGCACGCAACTCCTTTCAGCATT
The DNA here is from genome assembly GCA_907269075.1 of Idaea aversata. Taxonomy (NCBI): domain Eukaryota; kingdom Metazoa; phylum Arthropoda; class Insecta; order Lepidoptera; family Geometridae; genus Idaea; species Idaea aversata. Next base: position 3,779,894 of record OU026083.1, read on the forward strand.
TTTCGCTATCTCTTATGGTTTAGGATATATCCCTGAAGGCCCACATAAAAAAATCACCCTGTATATTTAGAAACTATTTATCTACGACCCAGTTCAACAACAGTCAATGGACAACGGTCTCCACGCCGGACACCCAACCACTGGGTTGCGGGTTCGATTCCCGCCTCAGACAAGTATTTATGCTTAGATATTTTTCTGTGGTCTAGTTGTTTCTATTAAAAGTAAAATATTTACAGAAGAAAAGTATATAAGTAGTATATCCGTTGTCTAGCATCCATAACACAAGTCTAGTTACATAATTTGAGTCTAGATAGCGATGTGTGGAATGTCCTGCATTTATTTTTTTCAGATTTAAAGATATTTTCTATAGAAGATCTTTATCGAACATACCATTAAAAGATAGAGAATACATTCATTGCACGGATTTAATAACACCAATTATAAGAGGGCATAAAAAAAAAATTCATGACTTAAAACGAATACCTTACGATGACGGTGTGGTTATGAGGTAAGTATAAGATGGGTTTTATGTAGCACCAGCTGTCCTGGCAAACGTTGCTTTGCTATGTACCATCAGCCAGAGCTGCGCGGTCCCACCTTAAGGCTGCTTATGTTGCCAAACGCAACGCGCCAGAAATACCCGTCGCTCACAACTAATATTGTTGATTGTAACGAATGTGTTTTGTTTTTCTCAAAAATGCTGAGATGGAATTGTAGGTGAAACTTTTACCAATATTTTGGGGTAATTTCGAGGCGAAAATTCTTTGTCATTTTAAAGCTATACTAGTTTTAATTCTTAATTTTATGATATCTTCAAAACTATAGGAAATGTTTGGCTCAAAATCACAACAAAATGTCGGTAAAAATATCACCTACAATTCTATCTCAGCACTTTTGAGAAAAACAAAACACTCGTAATAATCAACAATTTTTACCAACGAAGGCGACCGGTGCCAATAGTAACTATTTAGTAGGCTGTGTAGCAAGGTCGTTGGCGTATGGACCCCCCTTAAGGTTGATTATCCTGTGCAGGGCCCTATTGTTTCTCCAGCCTCTTAATTTTTGCTGACCAATATGGGAAAGACGCATTGTTTTTTTTTCAAACGTCTACATTCCTAAAAGCGTTTTTTGTATGCTTTTTATGCCAAATGTGTTGTTAGTTGTTGAAAACAATAGACTTTGACAATAAAAAAGGGTACTGGACCCTAATTGGCAAACAAAAAAAAGGGCGGGATTTCGTAGGTCGCACTACTCCCGATGGAAAGTGTTCATGGATTGGGACCGCACAGCACTGGCCGATGTACAATCAACGTTCAAAGTCAAAAATATTTATTCATTTGGATGCTTGATCAAGAGTTTTCGATACGCGGCGCGAGTAGGTATTTTCAAAAATGACCCGTATCGTGCGATAGAGAGAGTTTAAGTTCGGACGTAATTGCCTTCATTTTGCTTTCAAATAATGTTGCGGGCCGTAATGTTTTTACCCCCTTTATCTACATCTACACTAATATTATAAAGAGGAAAACTTTGTTTGTATGTTTGTTTGTTTGTACTGAATAGGCTCAAAAACTACTGGACCGATTTTAAAAATTCTTTCACCATTCGAAAGCTACATTATCCACGAGTAACATAGGCTATATTTTATTTTGGAAAAAAATAGGGTTCCGTAAGATATTTGGGTTTTTCGGACACAAGGTGTAAAAAATCAACCAGAAAAGTTACTTATTTTGCGTACGCTGCCTAAACTATAAAAGATAGAACCATAAAATGTTCTAATTAATTGTAGATCTTATAAATATCTACAAAAAGTCCGCGACACACTATACCCATCTATGTCGAGTGAGGCACAGCAACCATTTTTTTATTTAAAAATCTTGAATTTTTTTTGGACTACATTTAAACGCGTTTATTTTACTCATGCTATTAATCCTTATCAAAATAAATGATTTCATCACTAAGAACAGTTTATGGAGATAATATTTGGTATTTGAATGATTAAAATTGGACGTTTGGTTTTGAAGTTATGGCGAAATTAAAATATTACGATTTCTGCTGCACGGCCCGTTGCGAAGTGGGCGTCACCAAGGGGGGGGTGCGCGTGCGGGAGGGGAGTTTAGATCTATGAGTAAGGTACCCGCGCGGCTCAGTCGCGAGGTCGGCTCCCTACGCAGCGGTCGTGCGCGAAGTCTAATAATTTTCGTGCGACCAATTTGGCCAATTCTCTTTTTGTTGTGTTTGTTATTGTCAGGAGAAGGTTCTTATGAAAGAAAATATTAAGAAAATTGCGTAGAACATTATAACGCGGGTGAAACCGCGGGGCGCAGCTAGTCCTTCATAAAATGAAATAAATTTGGTCTCATTTAATGCACTGCATCTCATTCTAGGTTTATACGTTTTTCTTTTTTGGTAATTCAGTTTAGTCTATTAAAAAACAATTGAAACGCTCGATACAGTTTTTAAATTAAAAATGTAGATATTCAGATACTAATAACTTTTATCTTAGGCAATATTTATTTAAAATAAAAACGTTAAACCTAGTTTTCCATTAGATCTAGAACATTTTCAAAATTTATCAAAATCGGACTTTGTTTATGGGGGGGAAAACGTTACCGCTCTTTGTATAGAAATTTACAGCCTCACATTAGTCTTAACACATTAATTGTACAAATATCACATAGAAACGTCTCAAAAACTAAGTAAGGATGTGTGCCTTCGGAACGCGCCCACCAATGAGAAGAAGGCACAAGAAACTCATGGGGTTTTTTTTTCATGTGATCACGCTCACAAAGGTGAATATTACAAATATATGAAAGTATTATTTGAAATGGAGCAACTAAAGTCACGTCCATGGGTTCTTTTCATTAAGGTAAGACGAAGTATTACGAAGTACTACGCCTTACTGCACAATTTATGCTCTATAAAATTTTTGAACCTGTTAATGGACATGTCATATTATACATCTTTATATACTTAATTTATTATTTTTTACTTTTTATTTTTAAAAGTCCACCGGCACCGTAACGTTTACAATCCTGTGCAGTACTATTTGAACATTATAACAACGTAAACTGTGGATCGAACCCACGTGGGTTGGTGTAGCGGGTGGCGGCTTAAACCACTCACACAACTAAACACATAGCTAACATCATAAGTACGCTATCAGTTTACTACAATAATACTAGGTATAAAAAAGTATTGGACTTACGACCTTCTTCTAATAGACGTTACACACAAACATAAATACTTGAATTAAAGTACTCAGTGTGATTATTATTAAAATTTGTCAACATGTTAGCTATGTGTTTAGTTGTGTGAGCGGTATAAGCCGCCAACTGCTACACCAACCGACGTGGGTTCGATCCACAGGTTGTTGTAATGTTCAAATAGTGCTGCACAGGATTGTAAGCGTTACGGTGGGCAGAGACTTTTGAACGTTGATTGTACGTGTGCATGCGACGTTTCAAAAGTTTCCCTTTCTTACAGATTGATCCAATTATTAAAAGAAAGCTCAGAAGACCATACTAAAGACGATGTCCTTTCAATACTGTACCAGATAAGTAATCTAAATATAAGGCTGTTTCAATGGGATTTAAATGCTATTAAGTTGTTACTAGATGCATTGACACAAGGTAATTAAAAAAAATGGTTGTCTGTAAAGTCGGTTTACGGGCAATAATTTTACTAGATCTTTATGTTATTAATTTATACCTTTTTTTCCCTAATACAGGGTTATTGGAAATTAATTGACACGGCGTTAAGGGCTTCTTCTGTGCACCTTAACAATCAACTTTTGTTCTAAGACTTTTGTCGAAACTTAATACATATCCCAAAAAAAATATTTAAGTGTTTCTCGTACTGTCTGGTACCGTACGTGGTCGTAGAACAAAAGTTGATCGTTAAGGTGCACAGAAGAAGCCCTTAACGCCGTGTCAATTAATTAATTAAATACTCTCATGTTACCATGACGCATGACGTCATATATCGGGAACGGGACTCATCATGTTACCGGAACATGACACTTTTGTGTGAATGCAGATGTCCCATCAATTTATTAGACGTTATCACGTCAAAAAAATCATTTATTAAGAAAATAGGCAAAGGTTTCAACAAAAATCCAACAAACCTTAAAGAGAGTTTTTAGGTAAAATATACTTTCAAGAAAAATACATGCCAACCCTAAAAAATTAAGAGGATCATGAGTTTTCGATACGCGGCGCGAGTAGGTATTTTCAAAAATGACCCGTATCGTGCGATAGAGAGAGTTTAAGTTCGGACGTAGGTAATTGCCTTCATTTTGCTTTCAAATAATGTTGCGAGCCGTAACGTTTTTACCCCCTTTATCCTTCACAAAATGAAATAAATTTGGTCTCATTTAATTCACTGCATCTTATTCTGGGTTTATACGTTTTTCTTTTTTGGTAATTCAGTTTAGTCTATTGAAAAACAATTGAAACGCTCAATGAAGTTTTTAAGTCAAAAATATAGGTATTCAGATACTAATTACTTTTATCTTAGGCAATATTTCTTTAAAATAAAAACGTTAAACCTAGTTTTCCATTAGAAATAGAACATTTTCAAAAATTATCAACTTCGTTTATGGGGGGGAAAACGTTACCGCTTTTTGTATGGAAATTTACAGCCTCACACTGGCCTTAAATAACAAAATAAAAAGTTCTGAACGATTGACTGACTGACGAATCCACGCACAGCCTACACCGCTGATCGTAGAGACCTGAAACTTGAACGGTGTGTTCTTTGTATGACGTAGGCTTAAAAAAGGCCTAAAAAAGGGGGCAAAGTTTGTATGGGACAACGTAATTTCTTGAAATGTATGGAAGTGAACTCCGCCGTCGCCAGTTTGGAAGTGTAGCCACGAACACGGAGCTTTATGGAGACTACATCATCATCTTTTCTTTCTTAATATATATAAATCTCGTGTCACAATGTTTGTCCTCAATGGACTCCTAAACCACTTAACCGATTATAATAAAATTCGCACACCATGTGCAGTTCGATCCAACTTGAGAGATAGGATAGCTTACATCCCGATATTCCCACGGGATCGGGAGTTACGCGGGTGAAACCGCGGAGGGCAGCTAGTATTATTATAAAGATTAAAGATTTGTTAGGCTCCGAAACTACTGGTCCGATTTTGATGAAACTTAGTATGAGGATACATTGATTCACTGGGAATAACAAAGGCATATTTTTATCCCGATATTCCCACGGGATCGGGAGTAACGCGTGATACCGCAGAGCGATTTGTTAACATCTCGATGGACCCAAAATCTATGAAATAAATATTCTTTTTTTTGACGATCCAGTTGGCACAATGGTCACCATGCCGGACTACCAAACACAGGGTTTCAAGTTCGATTCCAGCCTCAGACAAGTATTTATGCTTAGATATTTGTCTGTAGTCTGGTTGTTTCTATGTATTATAAGTATATTAACAAAAGAAAAGTATATAAGTAGTATATGCGTTGTCTAGCACCCATAACAGAAGTCTAGTTACTTAGCTTGGGGCTAGATGGCGATGTGTGGAATGTCCTGTAATACATATTTACTTATTTAGTTTTCTTTTTCAGAACCAGCACACAAGTTTACATTTGGAGTATTGAAAAGAGGTTTAAAAAAATTATTTGCAACATGGCAACTGGATTTATCAAACACAACTAATTTGTTGAAGCAAGCGAGGATATTTAGGCCACCTTGTGTCGTAATAACACCAAATACAGGTAAATTTAAAAAGTTGAAAATTCAGGTAAAAACTACAATTTTTTTAAAAAATCTAAATGACAAGCTTTATATCAGAAAAGGGCATTTCTCAGGCTTTATTTCGTTGTATAACGGTAAATCTGTAACTCGTGGGATTCTTTGTAGACCAGGGCCGAAGCCTTCAAAAATGATAAAAAATGAAAAAATATCACAGTAGGATGAAACCCATTAGAAAAGGAGGGGAATATGATAAAAATTAAAGGAAAAATAAATTACGGTCGATCCGAGTTCGGGAAGTGGGAGGTTTGTAATTTATTTGATTAAAAATAATTATTTTTTCGCCTTATATTAACTTAATATCAAGAAAACACCCTAATTTTCAATCGAAAATTCTCACGTCAAAATATCAGCTTTTTTCAAAAAGTTGGTATGCCTTCTGTTCGTTTAAATCTCTACTTTCCGATGGTGAAAAAAAAATACATTGCCATAGTAAATGTTCTCAGAAAATGCAAAAAACCGATCGAGAAAATCGATATTTTTTAAAATTATTATATACAATTTTGAGCTATTATTAAAATTTACACTTTAATTACTCGAAAAACGTAAGATTACATGTAACATTGATAAAAAAAATTGCAAATCAAAATATAATACTATAATAACGTACATAGTACAGTAACAATACAACATCGTACAAAAAAATTCGATTTTCTCGATCGGTTTTTTGCATTTTCTGAGAAGATTTACTACATTAACATATTTTTTTTTTCATCATCGGAAAGTAGCGATTTCAACGAACAGAAAGCATACCAACTTTTTGAAAAAAGCTGATATTTTGACGTGAGAATTTTCGATTGAAAATTAGGGTGTTTTCTTGATATTAAGTTAACATAAGGCGAAAAAATAAATATTTTTAATCAAATAAATTACAGTGTATTTGGGACATAATAAGGTAAGTTTTCACCAAATTTCGTAGAAAAAATAACATTTTTGAAAAAGATAAAAATAAAAAACCAAAAACTGGGTTATTTGAATTTTTCACCAAAATTTTGAGGTTATGTGAAAAAATTGTTTAAACAAAAGTTGTAGATCTTTTTATTACCTACAACTTTGCCATTCAACTTTTTCCCATAGGACTTGTAGTTTTGCCGGAAATCGAGATAAACCATTTTTTACCCTTAAATTATTTGTTCGCCATAATGCCCGTTCGAAAATCTTTATATTTTAATTTTTTTTTAATTTTATGGCGATTGTGAAGAAATACAATTACAAAATTTATATTTTCATAAACTTTACATCAAATCCTATAAGGTAGTACGGATGGTTTTTCACTAAAATAGATAGTAGTTTTTTACATAAAACAATTAAGGTGAAAGGGTACCTGCGTTCTCTCCATACAAACGTAGTCGACTGTTTTCTGGATAATGTCACTAGCACAAATATTTTTGTGCCATAAAACCTATAACTGCCATCACTATGCCCCTATGTTTTGGTTTTTTTCATTTTCTAATAATAATTATCATAGAAATTAAGATTTAAAAAAAATAGGACTAGGTCATGGCAGTTATAAGTTTTATGCACCAAAAATATTTGCTCTAGTCCATTATCCAGGGAGAAAACAGTCGACTACGTTGGTAATAGTTTGTATGGAAAGAGCCCCCGGTAGCCTTTCCTCTTAATACGGCCATTCCGCGGTGCGCGGAGGAAAGGGATAGCGTGATCGCGCGGCGCGCGCGTGGGAAAGGGATAAGGGTTTTCCGGTCCTACTTCACCAAGACTTTCTTTTATTACAGGTTCAACAAAAGCACCGAGTTCTACGTCGTATACGAGAGAGACAACCCGGAAACCTAAAATACCCTGTCTTGAATACACTAACACTAAAGATCGAGATGAGTGCAATTCATATTATTATTAAAACAAAGAATAAACATTGTAAATAAGTGATTGAAATAAGAACTTTTATTAAATACTGATAACTCTCCGAAAACTCTTGCGTAACTCCCGATCCCTTAGAGATATCGGGATAAAAAGTACCCTATGTTATTTCCAATAAATCAATGTATCCTCGTACCAAGTTTCATAAAAATCGGTCTATTAGTTTCAAAGCCCATTCGTTACAAACAAAAAATCTTTCCTCTTTATAATATTGCTAGCTGATCCGGCAAACGTTTTTCCACATACAAAAAAAATTGGGTGCGTGTACTTATGTACGCGCGTGAGAAGTTATACTTCTTTGGCATCATTAAGAAATAATTTTCCAGTCACATAATATTTAAATAAATAATTACAATAAAATAATTATGTAGTAGTACCTCTTTGAACTAACCTCATTTTCAGTTTCACTTATGTAGCTATTTCGTTTTATGACAGCTGTCATCTTGCGGTTTGCGGACAGCTTCAACATGGCTTTATAACAGCTGTCATCTTGCAGTTTGCGGACAACTTCAGCATGTGAATTTTCCGTGTCACGGTGCGCGCGCATCATATAAATTCACTCTCATCATTTTTTCATAACGCGGCTAAAGAAGTATAACTTCAAAATGTATAAATAAAGGAAAAAAAAGATGTTGTTTGATTCTCAGACCTAACGAATATACACAAAAAAAATCATACAAATCTGTTCAACTGTTTAGGTGGAGTTTGGTAACTAACATTGCGACACGAGAATTTTATATATTTTAGAGACAAGCAGCGCTTCGGTTTTATCCACGGAACTCCAGAACCCGTAACAATATCGGGATAAAAAGTAGCCTATGTTACTGTCAATGAATCAATGTAAACTCATATCAAGTTTCATCTAAATCGATCCAGTAGTTTCGGAGCCTTCTTTAAAAACAAAAATGAAAAAAAATAATTCCTGATTTTTATTAGTGTATAAAAAGAATAACATAACCTTTTCCTATAAGAACAATTAAACCATTCTTCTTCTTCCACTCAAACCGTAAAAACTGCCATGGAAACTTCTTCTTCTTTCCCCATCATGTCTTATTTCATCTAAATAAATCTTTTTTTCCGGTCTAACAGTAAAACTTCGCCTCAATTCCACATATTTGGCCATATTATCTATAGATAATGGTCGAAAACCACTATTCGTTCTGATATACTGGCTTACAGGGCCAAAATCATTTATTTTAGCGGGTATTTTGAAAATTATGGGCACAGAAGTTGAGGTGTTATGGAAAAAATATAATAAAATGAAAAAAATAATGGCCATATTAAAAAAAAACCAATAAACTCTATGTGATTTTATTGAACCACGTGGCCACAAGGAAAATAAAATTTTAATGGTCATTGTATGGGTCATACTCATAAAAAATGTACATTTTGCTATTTCTTGTCCCACAACTTTAATATTACATAAAAATCTAATAATTAGAAAATACACAATTTTTGTTCTTTTCTATGAAGATTAACATATTAATACGATGGTTTCCACATCATTTTAGTTAAAAAAATATTAAATATAGAGTTAAAAAAATGTTGGAAAATTCCCTCATACAATTTTTTGGTGTCCCATTACCGATTTCATTTCTTTAAACTGAGTTTGTTACGACAATTCGTCGTTCTATTTAATTATGATCAAAAACAAATTTACTCCTTTTGAACCAAACATTATTATAGAATAATTATTTGGATATTGGAATTGGAATTATTTATTTTGATATTAATTTATTTAATCTTGTCCCAAAATTAAGTCATTTCGTTACTCAGGGTTAGTACCGTACAGATTGTTTCTGAACCAAGTTGTTTTAAAATGTTTAAAATAGTACATTGTTATCCAAGGTGTGAAAGTCACTCATTACAAGTCCCGAGACGGAGATTGGCGCCCGAGCGTAGCGAGTGCGCTAATAGTTCGAGGGACTTATTAATGAGTCTTTCACCCGAGGTAAACACTGTGCTTTTCATTACGAATAATACATAAAATTCTTCATAACAACGAGAGTGAATGAGACTATGAGACTCCATACCACATGAGTAGGTACTCATGTGTCCATACTACCTGATCCTCTTACAAGGTTGGAACCAAAGAGGTTATACATTATGTAGTGTTTTTTTTAGGATTCTGCTATTTGTATTCAATACTTAAATACGGCGGTACTTACCGAAGAAGTTTTTAATAATGAGTTAATCCAACATTGGGAAATGAAGCGAAGTCCGTAGATTTAACTTACAGTTTTTGTAACACGGTTTGTCTAGAAAATGTTATTTACACAAAATACACAATCATAAATGAAAAAAACCAGATTAAACTTAACACAAAAACATAATAAAATAAGATAAAATAGTTACTTAGTAGTAAACTCTGGCGGGTTATTGCCGATTGGTACACTCATACCCCCTATTCGTACACTGGACTAGTTAAATTATTATTTTTTAATTTCCATACTTTGACTCTATTCGTACACTGGTCTTTGCAAAAGTACTGTCGAGGAAAAATTGACAAATAAAATAATCGAAATCGCACCGTAACGTATCGTAGCGCAGTATATGTAATTTTAAAAGCAAGAGATTTTAATGGTATCACTTCGATTTCTTATTTTAAATCACAAAAATATATTTTATTAATACTCTATTTTTTGTGGAGTCTAGTTCTCGATGGAACTTTCTAGCATTGTTGTCGAGGATTTTACCAACTTTATACAATCCACGGAGATATTGGGAGTACGAATGACATGACATTAATAATACCGTTGATATATGTTTTGCTACCTAATAAAAAATGGAAACGTATCACAAAATGTTCCGTAAATTAAAAGATTTGATACCAAACTTTATACCAAAGTCAATGATGATAGATTTTGAAATTGTAACAAAACAGACGTTTGAAGAAGCACTTCCTCAGTGTGAAATAAAAGGATGTTTTTTTTTTCATTTTTAACAGTGCCTAATGAGAATAGGATAGGAACTAAATGTTTTTAGTCATCGGAAGCATATTGAGCTGTGTGCAGCGTTAGCTTTGATTCCGCCACAGGATATTGTCGATGGATGGCTATATAATAATGTCAGAATGTCAGCAATTTGAAACACTACAGCGATTCAAAGATTATTTTGTCGATCAATGGCTTGAGGACAGCCAATGGGGTACAATTTAGATTTGTTACAGTGAAAGACATCGAACAAACAACGTTTTGGAAGCTTGGAATGCTTGTTTCAATAGAAATATGGTCAAAAGAAAGCCATATTCATTAGAGTTTTTATACACTATCAAAGAAGACTCGATACATTATGATTTTATCGGACAACGATTAGATGCTAGTAGATCTTTGAAAAGAAGACGACTTAAATCTTTGATGATGGACGAGAAAATTCAAGCTTATGTAACAGGTGAAATCAGTGTTGGACAATGTTTGGAAGGCCTAATTTGGATGTTTGTTTGGATATTTTTTAAAACTACATTCGACTTTCAAGAGACCTTATTTGTGTTAATTTTAAAAATGCTGATTATAAACTTGCTTGAAAATAAATGTTACTTTTAAGGCTGATTTTTCATATTTTGTTTGTTAATTTTCTGTTTTTTTTTTTAATATTAGGTCATTCCATTGTTTATTTCATTTAATATTTTTTTTTTGTATTTTTTTTTATTAGAATAATTTGCTTTAATACTGTTAAGGCTGATAAAAACATGCTTCAAAATAGTTGTTGTTACTTTTATCGGATATTTTTATTTAAAAAAATAACAACTTTTAACTATGTAAATATTTGTTGATTTTAAAATGATTTAATATTAGATAATTTGATCGTTACTCCCTGATTTATATCGAGTTTTTTTCATTTTGATTTGTGTGTCAGTTTTTGTACCACGTGATTTAAGATGTACAGTAACTTGTTTTTTAAATTGAAATTACATTTAGATTTGAAAATATATCTTATTTACAAATTTTAATAATGTCGGTATTTTACTTATTTCCTCAACAGTACTTTACTACTTGCAAATCTATAGAGTGTACGAATCGGCAGTAACCCCTCTGGCAGTATGCATGAGCCGTGCCAAGCCATAATTATTATTCTTTGGTGTAAAAAAAAAGCAAGGAGGTTTTTGAAGTTCCTAATGCGTAATGATACCTACTGATACTGGCTACATGCAGATTGCACAAGTCGTGCGAAGCCATAATTTGACAAGACAGCTGTCAGTGAAAGCGAAAAGCCCTAGGGCTGGAAATTTTATTTTCTACACGCTCTTCAGGCATATTTAGACCTATTTTCGGAGTATGAGTAATGAAATAGTACATTGTTATCCTAGGTGTGAAAGTCACTCATTACAAGTCCCGAGACGGAGTTTGGCGCCCGAGCGTAGCGAGGGCGCTAATAGTTCGAGGGACTTAATGAGTCTTTCACCCGAGGTAAACACTGTGCTTTTCATTACGAATAATACATAAAATTCTTCCTAACAACGAGAGTGAATGAGAGACTCCATACTACCTGATCCTCTTACAAGGTTGGGACCAAAGAGGTTATATACTTACATGTAGTGTTATTCTTTGGTGTTACTTAAAGCAAGGAGGTTAGGTTTTTAAAGTTCCTTATGCGTAATGTTACTGATACTGGCTACATGCACATTGCACAAGTCGTGCGAAGCCATAATTTGACATGACAGCTGTCAGTGAAAGAGAAAAGCCCTAGGGCTGGAAATTTTATTTTCTACACGCTCTTCATGCATCTTCAGACCTACTTTCGGAGTATGAGTAATGAAAAATATTTTTCTGTTCTGGCAACACTACGCGTCTGTCAAATCATTGTCACGGTAGCCATTTCTTTTTCGTTGGGCAACGATCAAACAAGGAAGGGTGTCGAGTTTTTTTTAAAAAAATTATCTCAGGTTGTCAAACGGGCTTTATTTGGGTAAATATTTAACATTTTCGTTTACTACGTGTGCCCTGTGGTTAATCTTTAAAGTATCTCACCAATTACTTCTAGTTTTTGTATGTAGTAAACGTGGCTTTCGAAAACAGATTTTTAGAAGTTATAATTTCTCAGATTTCCATCTCAAATTAGTTATATTTCGTTACGTTACGAAACTGAAAAATTGTAAAGCTTAGTGCACATTATATTTCCTACCTAGTAACTGCCTACCTACTCAGTAGGCAGTTTTTGGTACCCGACTTTTAATCCGAAAACCGTGTGTTTTGTTGTGTTTTCATCGAAGAACTTTTGTCCTTCGACTTTTAAAAATTTAATTATTTTTGAGGTTATGTTTTACGTGATAATCAGCTGTTTCTTGAAGTTGACCGGAACGGCGGGAAATTAAAAAAAGTAGGTAAGTACTTACGTTATTTTTTGCAGAATAATTCCAAGGTCTAATAAAGGTTTTATATTTATTGGAAAATTGTTTTCTTATTTCGCAAACTACATAGGATCGATTATTTTTAAAAATTTAGGTAGGTACCTCTTTTAAATTTCCCGCCGCACTAAGTTACCATCCCCATAATGTGAACTATGCTTTATGCCATCAGTTTCGTAACAAACCTTTTCAGTTTCGTTACATATCAGTTTAGTTACAAAAGTCAAAATGTACATTTTTTCTGAGTATGACCCGTATGGGCATTGAAAAATCAATGTCTACTTCCATACAAGATATGGCTTGCACTCAAACATTATTTTATAATAAACAATATTATAATAATAATAATAATATAATAATAATGTATATATTTTGTATTCAATTTGTTTTTGTAAAAACCTAAATTTAAGAAAAATAAATGAATGAGTGAAAAATAATATAATAATAATAATAATAAGCCCGCAGGGCACCTTGAGGCGAGGTGACGGGGAGTAGCGACCCCGCGGTCCCGAGTGCTCCTGGGGGAAGCAACCGTTCCTCATCTCCGGCTGGCCTTAGTTGGCTGATCGGAGTGAACAATGACGAGGAAGCGGTCCCCCGCCTCTGGCTTGCCTTCACCGGCCGTCCAGAGTGGAGTCGCAAGAGTATATTCGAAGGATATATGCCATACGTAAGTGGTGAGTGGGCCAGGTAGGCTGGACCCTCAGGGAGCCCGTGACCTGAGTTTAAAACCCAGTGTGGCGTCACTATCCTTAAGCCACTCTCGTCCCTGTTGCCCCCTTGCTGTAATTTACTCAGCTGATTAGGGTGGCCCAGTTTGAGAGTTGGCGAGTCTCCGCCTGCCACTTTTACATGTTTGTTGAACATGGTTACGGCAGGTGCCATAGTACCCATAGTTCCCCAGTATCAGTCCACTACCATCCCATCACAATAGCCCAAGTAGTAGTTTTCTCCTGTAGTTTAACAATAGTTCTATTCAAACCGGAGGTTGTCCTTGGCTGCATTTTATAGTGCAGACAGGGATAATCGCCGGTTTGATGTTCACATCATACTTTGCCATTAAACTTGGTATTGTAAAGGGCCTCTACGTGTTGGCTTCGGCCCCACGCATGCCTTCCAAAGGTCCGGGACTCCATAGTCCCGTGATATAGGACATATAACAAACAAATAATAATAATATTTATTATTTTATATAACGTACTTACCTATCATTTAGATTATCTGTCTAAGATCCTACTCATAACAACAAAATATTGGAGTTCCAGGATATTTTTATGAGCTTTAGTCTAAGAATCTACTCATAACAGCAAAATATTGGCGTATTTCAATGAGCTTTAGTCTAAGTTTCGACTCATAACACCAAAATATTGGAGTGCCAGGATATTTCCATGAGCTGTAGTCTAAGATCCTACTCATAACTGCAAAATATTGGAGTGCCAGGACATTTCCTTGACCTTTAGTTTAGGATTCTACTCATAACAGTAAAATATTGGAGTGCCAGGACATTTCCTTGACCTTTAGTTTAGGATTCTACTCATAACAGTAAAATATTGGAGTGCCAGGACATTTCCTTGACCTTTAGTTTAGGATTCTACTCATAACAGTAAAATATTGGAGTGCCAGGACATTTCCTTGACCTTTAGTTTAGGATTCTACTCATAACAGGAAAATATTAGAGTACCAGGATATTTCTATGAGCTTTAGTCTAAGATTCTACTCAAAACAGTAAAATATTGGAATGCCGGTACATTTCCTTAACCTTTAGTTTAGGATTCTACTCATAACAGTAAAATATTGGAGTGCCAGGCTACTTCTATGAGCTTAGTCTACTATAAATTACTTAGGTACTTAAAATCAATATAGTTATGGAAGTTATAGCAACTCAACTATGAAAAGTGTATCAAACAAAATGGAGATGGTTTGATTCGAGATTCCTATGATTTTGTAGAACACTAAAAATTATGCACTTTTTACAAGCTTTTATTTAGTTTCTATTAGTTAATTTCCGAAGTTTTTGGGTATGAATCATCGGCCGTGCAGCAATTAAATTTTCGTATGAATTATGTGCGCTTGCTCTTGCTCTTCCGGTGAAGGAAAACATCGTGATGAAACCCGCGGTTTAGTTGTCTCCAGAGACTCCAGACGTAGGTATTGCTTTTGACACGGTCGAGTAAGCTGAGATGGTAGTATAGGTGCTGCCTAGTATCATACCGTTTTAAATATTCGACTAGTAACCCACCTATAATAATGGTAAATATCTATATCTAACCGATGAAATCGAGATCGAGGTATAAGTATGAAGTAGCAATCTGCACCCTTGGAATGTGGTTAGCAAAACTTCAAAATGTGTCGAAGATGGCGGGTAAACTTGAAAAGACTCTTTCAATACTACCGCCAAAACCTGGCGATGAATGCGACGCCATCGCCATCGTCGCCAGTTGCGAACTGACCGCTGCTTGAGACTGTATCGTGACGATCGCTGTGCCAACAGTTTCTTGTGTACCTATTTTCTCGAAGAACTAGCTACTTTTGTGCAGCTCCAAGTGTTCTCCAAAACCTTGGACCAGTGAATCCGACAGCGCTGATCCGGAAAGGTGGATGGTCATCGAGACTCAAGGTAGGAAGTTTTATACTTGCTGCTTTTTATCCCGTACAAGAACTTGTATTTCATCGGCAGATTACTTTCCATGGTCTGACCCTAATGAAGCTGGAAGCCACCAACCGTATATTTAATTCCTGAGTGTGGTGCGTATGCTACAATAGGTAAACCTACTCCCTCCTCAAGTAAAAAGGACCTTACTAAAATAGGCGGAGTGGGGGGTGTTAGGTTTTATTTTCGTTACGGAATTTCTTGATTCGGCCGCCGCGCTCAAAGCCCGCGATAAAAGCTATGCAATAGCTTAATAATTATATATTTTTTGGGTCGTTAATGTGGACCAATTAATGGATCTTTAATAAAAACAAACTTTAATTTTACAGTTTTTTTTTTCTTATATTATTTTACTTATACTTTTATAGCAACTTTACCATTAATATGAGCGGGTGGGTTAGGAAAATGTTTCAAATTTTCTTTCTGCCGATCCTTTTCAGGCAATGGTTCATTAAAATCGTATTTATCAGGACGAGTCGTCAATTTAATATAATAATTCGGGCTACTGAATCTAAAATACCTTTTAGTTGGTATCATAGTATTTTTACCACCTCTTTTCGTTTGTTCTGTAGCAATATCTTCGTAGAATAGATTCTCTGTCCTTGCTTTTACGTCCTCGCCATTTTGTTTATCTTTATTTTTATCATTACCATGTTGGTTATCATCTTCGTAATCGCTATATTGAGTATTATTTGGTGCTTGAATTTTTGAGTTTGAATTTGTATTTTTTTCGATGGATTCGTATGGATCGTCTTTTTTAGGTACAACGTAGTCTTCATAACTGTCTTTCTTTAAGAGACTAACTTCGCTGAACGTTTCTGTTTTATCATCTTGTTTTGTATCTTGATTTATTTTAACATTGTCGGCAAATTCATCATAATTTGGAAATTTTTGTTTTTTTCCTTCGTTTTTGTTAATTTTAGGACGCTCATTCTGATATATGGGTTTCGGTAGCTGTTTTCCATAAAATTCATTCTGGGGTCGCTGATTTTGATTAGGTTCGTGTTTCGATTGAGCATCCTCATAAAATTCGAATTGTTGGTCATGTTTTTGTCGCTGATTTTGATAATCCGCATGTTTTTGTTGCTGATTTTGATCATAAACTCCAAGTTTCGGTTGTTTTCCTCCGTAATCTTCTTCATAATCTTTTTGTTGCGGATTTTCTTGCACATAATGTTTTTGTTGCTGATTTTCGTATGCATCATGTTTATTTTGCTCATGGTAAGCTTCACGTTGAGATTGCTGATTTTGGTAACCTTCGTGTTTCTGTTGTGCGTTCTCATAGTTTTCATACTGTTGACCGTGTTTAGGTCGTTGATTTTGATATTCTTCATGTTGCTGCTGATTTTTTTCATATTCGCCGTGTTTTGGTTGATTTTCTTCGTATTCCTCATGTTGCTGATTCTTTTCATATTCATCGTGTTTTGGTTGGTTTTCTTCGTATTCCTCATATTCTTTTTGATTCTGATTGTTGTGAATTTTATGGCTTTCTTGCTGATTTTCATATATATTTTGTTCATTTTGATAAGTTTCTTGTTTGGGTGGCTGATTTTCGTAATCATTATATTTTTTTTGTAGTTTTTCTTCGTGCCTTGATTGTTGGTTATCGTAATCTTCATGCTGGGGATTTTGGTTATCGTAATTTCCTTGCCCCGGTTGTTGGTTGTCGTAATCTTCGTGTTTGGGTTGTTGATTAGCGTAATCTTTGTGCCTGGATTGTTGGTCATTATAATCTTCGTGTCTGGGTTGTTGATTAGCGTAATCTTTGTGCCTGGATTGTTTGTCATCATAATCTTCATGCCTGGTGTTGCGGTTATCATAATCTTCATGCCTGGGTTGTTGGTTATCGTTGTATTCATGCCTGGGTCGTTGATTATCATTATCTTCATGCTTGACGTTTTGGTTATCATAATCTTCATGCCCGGGTTGTTGGTTATCGTTATCTTCTTGCTTGGCGTTTTGGTTATCATAATCTTCATGCCCGAGTTGTTGGTTATCGTTGTCTTCATGCCTGGGTCGTTGATTATCGTTATCTTCATGCTTGGCGTTTTGGTTATCATAATCTTCATGCCCGGGTTGTTGGTTATCGTTATTTTCATGCCTGGGTTGTTGGTTATCGTTATCTTCATGCCTGGGTTGTTGGTTATCGTAATCTTCGTGCTTGGCGTTTCGATTATCGTAATCTTCATGCCTGGGGTGTTGGTTATTGTTATCATTATGCCTAGCTTGTTGATTATCGTTATCTTCATGCCTAGCTTGTTGGTTGTCATAATCTTCGTGCCTGGGTTGTTGCTTATTATACTCTTCGTTTCTTTGTTGCTGAGTTTCATACTTTTCTCTTTTAGGTTGCTTTTCTTCGTTATAATATTTGGATTGTACATTTTCATGTTTTAGACGTTGAGCTTCGTCGTTTTCATTTTTAATTTGTGCATTTTTATTTTTATCAAGTTTAGATTTGCTATAGTCGTAATATATTCGTTTGGATTGCTTTTTTTCATCATTTACATTTGATTGGTTATTTGAAGGACTTGGAGGTTCATTTCCATTCCTGTCATATTTAGGTTCTTCTAAATTCTTATCGCTACCATTATTATCACCGAGACGTTTTTCTAGTTTTTTATCAAAGTCTTTTTCGAGCTTCTCCTTGACTTTTTTAACTATTTCGTCTATATTTACACCTTAAATAAATAAATGTATATTAACACAATTTATTGATTTTTGAAAAATTACAATTTTTTTTAAATATTTTGAGGTATTTTAAACTAGAAAATCAGCTGTTTTCGAACAATTAAGGTTAAAAATAGTAGGCGAAACTCTATAAACAAATAAAAAGCAAAGGTCAATGACCTCTAACTCTAAGAAACAGGTAAAAATAACATCAAAATTTTCAAAAAAAAAAAGTCGAATTTCCAAAAATTATTGGACAAAAATTGTTCACCTAACGTCTAAACGTATACCGAACTTTCGTGATTTCTTATAAGCTGAGAATTTCTCAAATCAAATCATTTATTTAAATTAAAATAGAGTAATAAGATGTCAAATAATAAAAGAAAAATGTGTGGCACTCGGGGACTGCCGCGATAAAGCTATTGCATCGTGCGAGCTTCGTACAGTCGTACGATATAAATACACGTTAAGCGAACGCTCGTCCGAGCTACATGGTAGGCGGATTGGGGGTGTTAGGTTTTATTTTCGTTACGGAATTTCTTGATTCGGTCGCCGCGCTCAAAGCCCGCGATAAAAGCTATGCAATAGCTTAAAAATTATAATAAAGTACCTACTTGACTATTTAACCTCATTTGAGGTATGTGACTCAGCGGATAACTAATCTAATTGGTACAATAATATAGGCGATTTCTTTTTTTTTTTGCAAAATTAACAGGTTCGATTCTTGGCTTTGCTACCTTAAAGCCACGAGCCAAAAAAAATTAAAACAAGTTCATTGTGTTGTTATTTGTTTATGTGTGTGTATGTATGACATTTTTGAAGTTATACTTCTTTAGCCGCGTTATGAAAAAATGCAGAGAGTAAATTTTTATGAAGCGCGCGGACCGTGACATGGAAAATTCACATGCTGAAGTTGTCCGCAAACCGCAAGATGACAGCTGTCATAAAACCAAATAGCTACTTAAGTGAAACTGAAAATGAGGTAGTTCAAAGAGGTACTACTACATAATTATTTAAATGTAATATTTATTTATTTAAATAATATGTGACTGGAAAATTATTTCTTAATGATGCCAAAGAAGTATAACTTCTCACGCGCGTACATAAGTACCTACACGCACCCAATTTTTTTATTCACTATTTAGATTTTAGTTTTAATATTTTGGATTCATGTATATGTAGTTATAAGGTTATTTTAAAGTAGGCTTAAGCGCTACATCAGCGACAGTAGCGTTATTTTTTAAGTTACATAAAAATAATTAAAAAAAAAAAAACCTTAAAGCCGGTCGGAACCTTAAACTGGTCGGAAATTCATAATTGCACATCGCTGAGAATTTCTCAACTTTTGTAAAACCACGAATGTTTGCTGGTAGACAGAATCTTGGTCTATATACCTACTTTGTTTCTGAATTTTTTCATTAGTTTTCTTTATTTCTTCAGATTCATCCACATTGCTTTCCTCTTCTTCTTCTTTTTCTACCTTAATTTCCGGTTTCACGCTAACTGGTCTATTACTGACTTGTGATTTCACGGATTTCTGTGAAGCCATATCTGTTAGTTGTTCCGCTAAATCGTTCGGTACAATTTTCTTAGCTATTGACTTGAAATCATCTAAATTTGCGGCGAAGAGGACGTACGCGGAGACATTTACGAATGTTAATATTGTTATTTGATCTGTAAAAAAATGGTTGTCTGTAAAGTCGGTTTACGGACGATAATTTTACGCGATAACGTTATAAGAAAACGATGAAAAATTTAATTTAATTTTGTTTTTCCTTTTTAATAGTCTTCTATTTGTCACTCGACACTATAACACAAACCCAGATGAGCGTAGTTATTATTAATCAATATTTAATATTGTTGTATGCTGTGACTTTTGTAAATTCAATTTAAAAAAAACGAACAATCCCAATTGCTATACAAACCTTTCAGTATTTGGCTAAATTGCGACTCTTTGGTGTGCAGAAGCCATTACTTAAAAAGAAGTAGATAATCTCGAGCTGTTTAATGGATGAAAAGTTATATCAAATTGAATAGGTCAGTAAATATATTGCAATAAACTCCGTGGACACGGTACGGAACTCTTCACAGAAAGAAAAAAGTTCTCCAGTCAAATAAATTTACTTGAGTCAAGATATTTCCTGTTTCCTATATAAGGAAAATAGAAAATACTCGGAGTAAGATATAAAATGTTTCAAAGTATATTGTTTAAATGAACCAATATAGTATTTGAGACAAAAGCGTGTTAACTCTCTTTTTAAAAAAATAATTATTGAATCCAAGAGCGCAACCGTTTTGGTTTAAAAATAATAATATTTGCATTTAATTTGTAGCGTTTTCAAGATAAAATTTATTGACTCTTGATCTTACTTATTTTCATTCTTAGCTTGAAAAACTTTAGATAGAGAGAGGTCACATTCTTGCAACAAAACTTCTTATTTCTTGATTAGGAAATGATCTTTCTTGATTTAATGTTTAAGTGTTTATTCTAAGATCTCGATGATTTTGCGACCAAATATACAGTAGGTACTTGACAGCATTAATGTCATTTCTTGACTTAAATATGTGGCTAATTCATTCTAACATTTGGATATTACTTTTTTGGAATTTTTTATTATTTAAGCCAAGCTCTTTAAATTCTTTGTATTAAGAGTAATAGTTACTTGATATAAAAGATTCTGTTATTTCAATTGAAAATTACAATGCTTTGATTAAAATATTTTTTTAATTTAGGGTTAAACGTCACCAGCAGTGGCGCCACTTAAATAAATTCATAGCAAACATAAATTCTTTCATAAATATTCCGTAACCACGTCAAAATGAAACAAACCATTATTTTAGTACCAACAAGGTACTTATATCATTATTTTGTATTGTTTCATATTGCCGTGGTTTAGGAAATATTCATAAAATGATTTATATTTGCATGAATTTATTTCTGAAAATGACACCAACGCTGCTGAAATTTAACCATAAATAAAAAGATATCAAACATACTATTGGTCTATCTGAAAATAGCAACACTTTTCTTAACTAGCATTTGATTCACACAGTACAGTAACCTATAACAATATTATATTACAAAAAGTACATAGAATAAATAAGCAAACGCAGAATCTTTCACTTATCAAGTAACAAATGATTAAAGGTTAATTTCATATTTCTTAGTAAAAAGTCAAAAAGTAGATTCAATTAGTTCTTTATTTTAAATATGCTCACGTTAGATGTTTGACACCATTTTTTTCTTAGCCTAAAGACGAAAACATTACACCATAAATACTATCAGTTACTACTGACTGAGTCTTTGTTAAGTAAGTAACTAAGTTACTTACTTAACAAAGAGACATAAAAATAAACATTACAAAAAAAATGAAATTTTGAAAACAAACATTTTCAGTTAAGTACTTACTTATCTACTATATCAATGAAAATGACAACATAAAAACAAATTTATCAATCACTACTGACAGTTGCTTAAATAATAATACAAAGAAAACGACACTATAAAAACAAAAAAAAAAACAGTTTTTACTGACAGTAACTTTTAACAAAGTAAATGACACCATAAAAACGCTTTTGCTGCGCTTTGAAATTCGTACTTTACGTCATCTATAACATTATATACAAGGTTATTTGAAAAATGCGCACGCTGTCTTGCAGGGTGGTTCATATCATTGAGACCAGCTACTTTTGTTCTACGACTTTTGGAAATTCGAAAAAAAAAAATCGAAAATTTTGAGGTTATGTTGATTCGAAAATCAGCTGTTACTGACACGGTGAGGTCATTAACCTTATGATTTTACGTATTTTTTAACTTTTATTGATATTTCCAAGTAGTAATGTCATTTATTAAAAAAAAACAGCTGATTTTGTTTCTGGATTACATTGTCAACATCTCCTGCATCCTGAAAAAAAAAATCTATGAATAATTGCAAAAAAATACAACTTACTAAAAATATGAAATTGTTTTTTAAAGAAATATAACTTAAATTAATAATTGTATCAACTTTCGAAAAAACAGATAATTCTACAGGATGTACTGCAAACCAACAACATATGGAAAGGTGCAATGGAAGCAGAATCCTTTCCACTATTTTACTAGAAAGCTATTAATTTCAGAACAGCTGGCTGTTTTTTTTTTAAACATAGCTAAGAAAACTTGGTTGCTCGTGTCACAAGTGCTACAATAATAATAATAAATAGCTACAATAAATAAATAAATATTGCGGGACAATTTACACATCGCCATCTGGCCCCAAGGTAAGCTACTAGGCTTGTGTTATGGTAGCCCGACAACGGATGTAATACTTATATACCTTTTTTTTGTAAATAAATATTATACATAGACAAACCACCCAGACCATCACAAACATTTGTTGACGGCGGGAATCGAACCCGCAACCTTCTGTGTCGCCAGGTGTTCGCCGGACGCGCGCCACAGAGGTCGTCTAACAACACTACTATTGTATAGATCGTCTATTTTATACTATTTTATAGAATATATTATCATCTATACAATAGTAGTTTTGTTTACTAAATTGGCAAAATTATTACTTACATGTGTTTGAACAATTAATCCTTGAATAGCCTCCGAAGATGAAAATTTTATTTTTCTTGATAATCTTTTTTTGGGTGGGGCCAAATATCCGAACAGGCTCACTTGAAGTGGTATTTTTTTGTCTGAAAAATATAAAAGTATAGCATAACTGCTAGTCTTAAAACACAAACAAAGTCAAATTACACCAGCAGGTGTTCATCCACTGTTTAAATATTATTATCTTACCATTGTCTGTGACAGCATTTAATATTTGTAGTGCATTTTCATTTGATATTTCGGGTTCCTTTAGCTTTAACAGCTTCCCAAAAAAGCGTTGCCAATTTTTGTAAAAGTTTAATGACTGTTGTGTATATAATTTTTCGAAATCCAAATTAATCTGAAAGAACAAAGATAATATTATACTTTTGTCACAATTCAAATTAGTTTACATCGTAGGCCACAGATTTATCGAAATAAACTAACGCATCAGCATGAACCTTATAACAATGGCAAAAGACAGCGTCGGCTTGGCTTGATCTATGGGATCCATACAGAAGTAAGCACTTACAGAAGGTCACATCTAAGTTGGGGAATGCATATTATGACGGCTGCGGTTGGGGTGCACTCCAACCGGCAACGTAGGTACCTATCTACCTACAACGTACCTTTTTTGGATAGATCTCTCCAACCTTATTTATATACAAAAAATTAACTGGGTTTAACAAATATCTAGATAAAATAAGCAAATATACATGTCGTTTAGTGGACTTACCGCGAAATTTTTAAATAACTTCTCTGGGAACACACCAAGACTCGAGTAATGTCCACTTGTCCATTGGATTGGAGTTCTTATCCACTCAAGTAACAATGAGAATAATATAATCCTTAGATCAAGGACGTTGTAACATTAAAGAAAATAGGAAAACCACTTGTATAAAACCGCATGCGCATAGATAAACCATTTATCGCGTGCGACACATTACACAAATCAAGCGGTGGTGATCAGTGTTGCCGCCTTGTGAATAATTTTTTCCCTAAGAAAAATATTAAAATCCCACTCAACCAAAAGATCTTAGAAAGTATTTTACGCAAAGTTTGGCGGTCAGCTTCAGCAGCGAGCGCACCACCCACCGTACTAGTTTATTTATATGATTCAATGATATTACATTATTTAAAAATTGAAATGATCAAAGATATGATGTAGTGCTGTCCACGATGTAGCGTAAAACCGACTTTAAACTATTGTGAGTTGACTATTGGTGCTTATTCGATATATTATATGCAATGAACTTAACTATTTTTTGGTCTAGTACCTCTCTTTTTTCAATTTCAATAAGAAAAGGACGGGAACAATCATTTTAGTACCGTTTTAGTTTGACATATCAACCGACTTTGTAAAAAAATACTCCAGGAACGCAACTAAACCTGCGACCCGTGTATTCTTAATTTGGTAGGGTAATGTCGTTTAATCTTCTTAAAAAGGCAGAATCTGGCAGAATAGACATAATAGGTACACTGATCGCACGTTCGGCTGCGTTCCTCGCATGATTTTTTATTTATTCGGTAAATACGTCTAACTAAAACGGTGTTAAAAGGATTATACCCGTCCTTTTCTTTTCTTTTCTTATTTTCAAAAATATATTTAGAACTGTTTATGCGACATATTTATTACAAATGTCACTTATAAGTTTGTTAAGGCTGGGCGTCACGCGGCTTTAGCAACACTGGACGGCGTTTCTAGCGTCAAAATTGTTAATAATTACGAAAAAATTTTTTTTATAAATTGTTAATACGGTAATATTATTAATTATTAAATTTACCATAAGTTCAGGGGGAGCTATTATACTGGTAACACTGAAATATTTCAAGATTTATTTTATAAACTTAAATTTCTATTCAAGAGTCATTGAATCTTGATACAAAATATATTTCAGGGTCATATTTAATTGAAAATATAATCACAAAATCAGTTTTAGAACAGGAATGAACAATTCTTGACGCAAAAGACAAGGTTGCATTTAGATTCTAGAATCAAAAAATTTGAATGAAGACTCAAGAATTTTAAATTAAAAATAATGTTTTGGTCAGAGAAACTCAACGTTCTTTATCAAAGACGACAGGTATTTTTTAAATTAAATATGCGGTAATGTGTCGTTCAAAATTAAAATTATTTGATTGAAATACGTATTGTTAAGAATGTTCACTTTAATGTTAAGAATTATAGGCAGTAGATTAAAGAAAGTCATTTTCAGTTTAAAACTGTATTTTTTGAACTAATTGTTTTTGAAATTCCTAAAAAGAAATTAAATTTTTTTAAACAATGCGGATTTGTAATTTGAACCAAGTAAAGTATTTTTGGATAAGATATATAATAATTGCTTTAAAAAATACGCTTCAAGATATATTTACGTTTTAAATAAAGATATAATTTCTATCTGTGTTCGTGCGCGAGTCCGACTCGCACTTGGCCGGTTTAAAAAATAAATTATAGGTCAACGTTTGACCAGAAAGTAGATTATATACAGGAAAAGTATTTTTGTAGTGCACATTTTTTTTCTGCTGAATATATGTCGGCAGTGGAGTACATTTACGCAAAAAAAAAATAAAAAAAAAAACCAAAACTTATTGTGAAAAACTTCCTGCAATTTCTAAATTATTGGGTATCTCAGTATTGATACACACAGTGACACGTAGGTACCTAACTTCATCTATAGCGCGCTATTAAACTCGCTGGCGCTAGTATTGTGTCCATGGACTTCGTCGTTTTGTTAGAAACACTTAAAATATGGTTATAGCTCTGAGAGTTTTTGAGTTAGCTCCAAAATAAAAAAAACCAGTATTTTTTATTTTAATGTGCTTAAAACATACCGAAATTTGTGCACTACAAAAATACTTTTCCTGTATATTTGGACTTACTTACAAAATACCACTAGTTTGTGCATTTCGAAAACTGAAATATTTTTATTAAGTACTTCATTTTATTGCTTTGATACCGTTTTATTTCTGATTTTTGTTTTATTTTTATTATATTTGAAAACTACTATGGCGTCTGTAAGTCGAGAGTGGGGTAGGGTACTTTGTAGGTGATCAAGCTACATCTTCGACATCATCTTTGCTTCCCATTAGGTCAAATGAAAGTTCATTTTGTGAATAAGAAAAAATAGGTGGTTTTAAAATATACTCAGTGTTCTACTATAATGAATTATTATCTCTTCCAAAGAACATTTAAATAAAAACTAATTTATTATAAAACTTATCTAACAAACAATCAACGAGACTTTACTAAAAATAAGTTGTAAATTAAAGTAATTTTTGGTACCTACAAGTTTTCGCGTAAATATAAATTTGCCCATGTCTATTTATCGTGTTGACTCAGGACTTTGATTTACATATCTAGGTACACCTAATATAAAAAAAATTCAATCCATGATTAATAATTTTTTTTTTTTTTAGACATTTCATTGGTTTTGTTAATGGATAAATGCCATACCAATGAAATACGTAATCTTTATTTTAAGTTAACTTTAATTCATTATCCAGACCAAATGACTAGTATCGATTTACCTGCCTGCCCAAGAGTTAGGACGGGAAAAAAATAGTCAACCTAACGTTTGCATATTCTGCTACATTCTTTCGGTTGGTATAGAATTTGTCTAATAACCAAACTAGTGAAATGTTTAAAAATAAAAAAATAAAATTAATATGTTAATTAATCATAATATTCTGAACTGAGTATTTTTAGTTAACCCATTTGCAATATATTTATTCACCTATTTAATTTGATATAAAATACTTTTTCTAGATTAAGCAGCTCGATGAAGGTCGTTCGTCGGTCGTTAGACTACAACGTGTTTTTTTTCTCGAGATATTCGCACCAAATTGTGCCAATAATAAGCACGTATTTGCTAAGTTTACTAAATATATATTTTTTAATTCCGATAAATGGAACAGCGAACTTCAATACATAGTATAAAACAAAGTCGCTTTCTCTGTCCCTATGTCCCTATATCCCTTTGTATACGGATTTTGATGCGGTTTTTTTAATAGAGTGATTCAAGAGGAAGGTTTATATGTATAATACATGCATAATATAGCCGTGCGAAGCCGGGGCGGGTCGCTAGTACAAAATAAAACAAAAATCTAATCAAATAACCTTTATTCACAATCAAATATTAATATTAAAAAACAACTTCGCCCAAAATGTTAAGAAAGTTTTTCTTATTCCTAATCTTAAGAGTTAAAATAAGTACAGTCTAAAAGTCGCCATTTTCTTAGTTGTTTTTTTTTTTTTTCAATTTTGTTTTTTTGTATCGTTCGTGCTTCTTGCCAGGCGTATCTTTTCGGGGTAGGCATCTGAAAGAAAAATAGTCATATTATTTACTAACTCCCGATTCCGTGGGAATATCGAAATATAAAATAACCTATAGCCTTCCTCGACAAATGGACTATCCAACACAAACATAATTTTCAAATTGAAACAGTAGTTCCTGAGATTAGCGCAAACAAACAAACAAACTCGTCAGGTTTATAATATTACTAGCTGCCCTCCGCGGTTTCACCCGCGTAACTCCCGATCCCGTGGGAATATCGGGATGTAAACTATCCTATCTCTCAAGTTGGATCGAACTGCACATGGTGTGCGAATTTTATTATAATCGGTTAAGTGGTTTAGGAGTCCATTGAGGACAAACATTGTGACACGAGATTTATATATATTAAGATTATGTATGTATAGATTCTACGTTAACATGGTATTTGGTAATTATATATAAGAAAGCTTTTGAAAATTCGAACATATTTTAAAAATTTCGTAAAGTACCTATGTTTACTCGAAAATCAGCTGTTACTTGCACAGAGAGGTCATTAACCTTAAGGCATAGAATTTGACGTTCGTACCAAGTTCTCTCATTTCTCTGCTATAAGGTTATATTTTTTTTTAGTCATATCGACTGTTTTAAGTCAAAATGAGTTTTTATTAAAAAGGCAATTTTCGAATTGTACCCTCAAAATTTGTTGTTAACAAAGTTTAGTAATGATGTTAAAAAAGTTTTTCATATTGACAATAAAGCAAACATTTATTTATCTTACTACTTCTTGTTAATACAACTGTACCTACCTATGTAAACGACGACGTACAAAGCCGTTGGTACTTACAATAACCGATTTCTCTGCCAAGTCGTGGTGTCATGTTCCTGCCGAGTCTGGGAGAGTAGTACCTCATTCTGCTGCCCACTCTATCCGCATCAGGTCTGTAACTGAAGGAAAATATTAGGTTTTAGGGTTCCGTACCTCAAAAGGTAAAAAAAGGAACCCTTATAAGATCACTTTCTTGTCTGTCTGTCAGAAAAATTTCAAAAAATTACGAAAATTAAAAATTAAACGGTGTCCCCATACATACATACATAGTAAAACCATTCCATTTTATACAAGGGTAGAGAAAGATAGTTGAAACTAATGTACGGAACCCTCGGCGCGCGAGTACGACTCGCACTTGACCGGTTTTTTTTAAACATGTCTGTTTAAAAAAAACATATATACAGGTGTATCTAAAAACCCCGTTTTGAAGGATTTAAGGATAGATTTTTTTTGGTATGAATTTGAACTTGCTAGGTCCTCCCGTTCCTGAGACAATCGGTGGTGACACACGGACAAGCAGACAAACAGACATACAGACGGACAAGAAAGTGATCTTATAAGGGTTCCTTTTTTACCTTTTGAGCCCTTTTTATTCCGTGTAAGTTGCAAACATCTAGTGTTATGTCCAAGATTTTTATGAGAAATCAGTTTTCACCGTGTCATTTTGTAGATAAAACTCCAGGGGGGACGATTATCGTGAGATAGTTCTTGACAGGGTGTCCGTTGAGAGTAGGGGATCCGTAAAGGGTGAACCAAAATAATGATAATACTTACATCTCTTGTGTATCGGAAGATGTAACAGACAGATCTTCAACCAATCTCCGACCGAGGCGCGGAGTGAAGTCCATGTACGGATGATCTTCTTCAACGCTGCGACCCAATTTCGGTGTGAATATCACTTTCTTCGTCACTATTGCAGCTGTTGAACAATTTAAAAAACAGTCATCAAAATCAATTTATGAACAATTAAGTTAATATGATTTTAAACTACCGCGGTTTTTTTACAATTTAAGTCACGATGAAAATGGCGTTTAAAACTATATCGAAATATTGAGCAACACAAAACCTTCAAAACCCCTTCCTTTTTTAACCGACTTAAAAAAAAGGAGGAGGTTCTCAATTCGGTTGTATGTATGTATGTTTTTTTTATGGATGTTCGCACATATCTTCTTTGTTTATCAACCGATTTTGATTAATCTTTTTTTGACGTCCGTTAGTGACACACAAAATAAAAACCCGATTTGTATGATGATTTGGATATGTCGACAGTAGCCTTATAAGACCCCCAGATCCTTTCTTGTTCTGCCACCTGTGGGCAAACTTAGTTCTTACCTCTAGAATCGGGATCATTTCTCCTCTCAAAATATGAAACAGGCAGCTGATCGTAGTAATATTTCACTGCGTCTGATGCCTCCAACAGCTTATAATATAGATCTCTGTACAAAATAATATAACAATCATCAATATACAATTGATTTTTTAAATGAGCCTTCAGGGACAAATTCTAAAATATAAAAGATAGCAAAAAATGCTGAATGTTTTAAATGATTTTAACAAAACCTAAACCTGCATTATAAGGTTTTTGGAATAATCATAGCCAGGAATCGAACCTGTTAATAAGTATTTCAATTTTTTATTTTATTTTTTACTTATTTTTGTATCAATCGATAGTGTTGCTAATAGAGATCAATCCCTAATCGGTGTCGACACCATGAGACCAAAATCCCGAAAGGCCTTACATTTATATGATGGCCCATCATGTAGAGCGGCCATTAAACAGAAGATTATGGCCTCTCTACATGATGGGCCATGATGCTAGCCTACTAATATGGGCCATCATGTAGAGGACGTAGTGGTGTTGAATGGAATGGGATGGCGACTGGATGGCTACGGTGTCGGTTTTTCGGTCGCACTTGGCCTTTAACTTTTTTGTTAATTTACTATTACCTATTCACCAATCTAAAAATGCGATACGCCAAAAATGTAAGGCCTTTCGGGTTTTTGGTTTTATGCGTCGAAACCGATTAGGAATTGAGAATTGATCTCTATCAGTAACACTATCGAATGATCCAAAAATGTAGAGGGCGTAGTGGTGGCGGATGGCTTATGGTTCGTGGGCTGACGACTGGATGGCCACGCTGTCGGTTTTTTGGTCGCACATCAAAGTAAGTGGGCAATGGCTGAACGTGGCCATCGTGTAGTTGCGTTTCAACCAGCGTTGGGCCATCATGTAGAGGGGCCATAAGCACAATTTCATGCAGGCTATAATAATATTTTTGAATATTGCTCTGTTGTCAAAAAAATGCTGTAAGTTGTACGGTACCTGTTGTCTTCATCTGGTATCTTTAAAGAACGCTTGCCAAGCCTGGGCCCGAACCATAATCCGCCTCTATCGCTGTGAGCTCCTCTGTCGCCATCCTCCTTAGTAAAAAAGTATAAAAATATTTGTTGTTATAGCGGCAACAGAAATACATTATCTGTGATTCATACTGATGTTCTTCTGTCTAAATCATGGATAATGAGATACGGACAAACAGTGGAATCTTAGTAAAAGGGTGCCGTTTTAACCCTTTGGGTACGGAACCCTAAAAACTATAGAAACCGGTTTAAAAAACATTATTGGGCTTTTACGACGCTGCACCAGGCATTGCTTAACTCGTACGACCGTATGGACTTTTAACATTACTTTAAAGATGAGACGTGATGTAGACGATTGACCTCCGCTGCCTCCGTTTTTTTTTAAATACGACTTAGTTAATTAGAAATTATGGCTCGACCTGAGGAATCTCTTTACGAATACAAAAAAGAATCATCTCTGTCACGGACAATTTGAATTGTGGCGGCAATATTTGCGGGTCGCGCGAAGCCGACATTTTTATTGTAATGACGTAATGACAGATCGAGCGGCCATAATGAATTAGCATAAATTGAACCGAATAGACTACGACAGTACCTATTGTACCATTTTTCCTTTATTTAATTATAAAATAGAAGAAATAGAAAAGATTCGGCGTTTTACTTACAACCAGACAGGAACCCCCTCAATTAGGACTAAACAATCTCAATCGGTTAAGCCATCTTCGAGTAATCGGTGCAAAATACATGAAAAATAATAATATACTTGCTAGATTGAAGTCGGTTGATAAATAAAATATATCTAGTAAATGTTTAGAAACCACTCTTATTTCTTGAAAACCGCAACACGATTAGTTGACTTGATAGAAATGAATCTTAAACTTTTCTTGAATACAAAAGATACACATTTTAAGGTGGTCGTCGACGGAAAGAATCAACTTTATTTATTTATGCAATACAAGCTTTAATGTAATGCAAATGATATTTTCTTGGAATTATTTTGTGTAAAATACTAAAATAATCACTATCACTACATAGTATAGTAATTTCCCACGTATTGAAATCCATAAAAAATAAAGTCATTTTTCACCGTGCCTATGTCCCTTTGTATGCTTAGATTAGAGATCTTGAAAACTACGCAACGGATTTTGATGCGGGTTTTTTTAATAGATAGAGTGATTAAAGAGGAAGGTTTTTAGATATAATACATGCATAATAAAGCCGTGCGAAGCCGAGCTAAATAATATAGGCTTATTTCGCACCATCTTGCATCTCACTTATTTCTTTTCAATCCGACACAGACTGTCGGATTGAAAAGAAATAAGTGAGATGATCAGGAACTAGTAGCATCTTAACGACTTTGCGTTGGTCGTCTGATTTCAAAATGTTAAAGACCATTAGGAACAACTTCTGACAATCTTTAGGTCCATAATTATATATATTTTTAACCATTAATTAAAAAAATACTAAATCGTATTTGACATCATATTTAAAAACAAATAATTTTAGGATTTAAGTAATACTAATATCCTGAAATAAATTAATTTGAAGAATTTATTTTTATTAAAATTCATTAAGTATCTAAATACTTACTTTAATATCATTGCCAGTACTAAAAACAGAACTAACAGAAATTATAACTAGCAACACACACAATTTTTCATTTGAAATCATATTTGATAAAGAAAAATGTCCTATCTTGGCTATATCTCGGACTGTACTGATTTAATGCTCTCATCCCCAAGCTTATATAGTACGAGGGTAGGTTCTATGGAAATTAAAGGGAGATAGGGGAGAGATGTGACCAAGGGCTTGAAAATTAACTTAAATAATCGGTGGACGAATATACATAAAAAATACACGACGAATTGAGAGCCTCTTCCTTTTTTAGAAGTCGGTTAAAAAAGAAAAATGTTCCTTTTCTTGTTCTTTTATTTTTATCTATCAAAACGCGTAGCGGATCGACGGATCGATATAAAATTTGAAAATATAGATAGTTATTACGTAGACATATTATAAGAGAATTTTGGACAATTCAAACCTTAGGAAAATAAATATAACTATCATAAAAAAAATGTGAGCCGTCACGGGACGCCTGGCAGATGTGAAACATCGACATTATTTTGTAAAAGTAATATGCAGAAAAGAACAGATTGTGATAGAATCGCACAGTCGATTACGGTGTGTACACACCGTACACACTACTGCATATAGACTGTATATATATACCATCATATATCGTGCGTGGCATGCGTCGCCACGCCAGAAATCGGTTTTACGTGCGGCTATAGATGTTTCACATCCAAACAAAATTGAAATTAGTAATAAATAAATATTGCAGAACATCGCACATTTTAGCGCCATTTAGCCCCAAGCTAAATAACTAGGCTTGTATTTTGGTAGCCAGATAACGGATATTTCTTTAGTAAATATTTACAGTAAGTAGGTCTTAATATTACGGGGCTATGTAGCCTCGAAACCTTTGTAAAGGCGTGCGTGGAGCCGAAGCCAACACACGTAGAGGTCCTTTACAATAACATGTTTAATGTATGATGTGAACACCAAACCGGCGATTATCCCTGTCTGCACTATAAAATGCAGCCAAGGACAAACTCCGGTTATGAAAGAACTGTTAAAAACTTCAGTAGAAAACTTTTTTTTTTAATAATTAATTTAATAAACAGCGTTTGACGACTATCTCACACGATGGTAAGTGACGATGCGGTCAAACATGTAGCGTCCTTCGCAAGCATACCAGTACTCCGTCGGACCTCGACTGTTGGCGGAACACCGATGGGTTTTAGTGGGTCAAACTCCGGCCGCCTACCATCCTCAGGCTGGAGGCAGCCCCACATATCTTCGTCGCTCCCTCCCCCTCAGGATGCATTTTCCCATCGATAAAAAAGAAATTAAAAGGCTGTCCCAGAAGATACTTAAATACGCTCGTGCCTCAAAGACCCACAAATAAATGGAGGCCTTTGAGGGACGCGACCGAAGGTAGGAAAACGGCAGTGGAAAAAAAACTTGTCCTCTTTCTGTGGCTGCACCGGGCTATATATTGGAACACGGACATGCCCGAAGCCAGGAAAAACTTGGACTATTCTGATGGGGTGGAAGTGGACTTGATTATTAATACTATGGAGAGGCGGGCCGCTACTCCCCGACACCTATCGCCTCAGGGTGCGGGCTTAATTTTTATTTTTAGCTGAAATTTCTGTCATAAAGATTTAATTCAGTCCATTTCGACCTCTCTCCCCTATGTCTTGAAGAATTAGCTACAAATTGAAATAAATCGAGCCACCACTATTAGTTACCTAGTAGTGACAAGTCAGTGTAAACAATTCCGAAAATAGAAACCTTTTTTTATCGATGGGAAAAAACCTAATAAATAATTAACCTATATCTATCTATACATATAAAATGCTTTGTCCTGAACGACTGACTGACTGACTGACGGATCAACGCATAGCCTAAACCGCTGATCGTAGAGACCTGAAACTTTTAGGATGTGTTCTTATTCGACGGTGGCATCCGATAAGAAATGATTTCCCGAAATTCTACCCCTTAGAGGATAAAAAAGCGGGGCAAAGTTTGTATGGGACAACGTGATTCCTAGGTTCAATCCTATTAGAACCATTTTCGACTTTTACCCCGACGAAGTCGCGGGCAAAAGCTAGTCTATACATATAAAATTCCTTGTCCTGACTGACGGATCAACGCACAGCCTAAGCCGCTGATTGTAGAGACCTGAAACTTGGAGGGTGTGTTCTTTGTATGACGTAGGCGAATAAGAAAGGATTTTCCAAAATTCTAACCCTTAGGGGGTGAGGCAAAGTTTGTATGGGACAGCGTGATTCCTTGGTCCATTTTCAATCTATACGCGGACAACCATCGCAACGTATTATCGTTGCTATGGTTACCTCAATGTTTTCTTATGACGTTATCATGTAAAATTATCATCCGTAAACCGACTTTACAGACAACTGGTAGTTTTCCATTATTATTTATTTTTACTAACAAACTGACAGATAGACAGACGGACAAGAAAGTGATCTTGTAAGGGTTCCTTTTTTACGTACGGAACCCTAAAAAGGACAGAAACAAAAAAAAATCTTACAAAATTTATTGGTTAAAAAAATGCCAGGATAATTTAGCTTTTGATTTAGTTGTAACTTCACTTATCGTTTCTTATTATTTATTTTATTTATAAATAGGACATTATATACAATTTCTTACCAAATTAAATAGTTAAACAAATGCCAATAACCTAACCGGGTTTGGCATAATTGATTTCACCCAAAACCCAGGTCTTGTCTGGTCTTAATTTTACCAATTCTCAATTTTACTAAAGCCTTATTTTCCTAATCATTCTGTTAACTGTTAACCTAATCCCCATAACACAAGCCTAGTTGCTTAATTTATTGTTCACTAGCGACCCGCCCCGGCTTCGCACGGCTATAATATGCATGTATTATACATATAAACCTTCCTCTTGAATCACTCTATCTATTAAAAAAACCACATCAAAATCCGTTGCGTAGTTTTAAAGATTTAAGCATACATAGGGATATAAGGACAGAGAAAGCGACTTTGTTTTATACTATGTAGTGACTTATAAATATTTAATTTAGTATAGATAGATACAGACATACGTTATTGAACTACGAAAGATTGATGGCACTCTCGCAAATAACATAATTGGAATGAATGGTGGCACGTTTGCGCATTCAATATTAACTGAAATAAAGTTCAACGTTCAATGTATCTTTACATACAGCTTTATTTTTATGAGACTTATATAGGTACCTAAGTTCTAGTTGTCTCGGCAAACGTTGTTTTGCAGTATAGATAACTTAGATACCGACTGCAGTGCCATCTGCCGGGCTGTTTTGTGAATCTAAACTATTCTAAACCAACCAGGTGCCTTATTCTGCTATTTTGCATGAATAGATTTACCATTGTCATTATTTCGAGACTCTATTGATGATATATCGAGATTGTGACTTTATTTGGTACTAGCGACCCGCCCCGGCTTCGCACGGCTATATTATGCATGTATTATACATATAAACCTTCCTCTTGAATCACTCTATCTATTAACAAAAACCGCATCAAAATCCGTTGCGTAGTTTTAAAGATTTAAGCATACAAAGGGAAATAGGGACAGAGAAAGCGACTTTATTTTAAACTATTAGTGAAGTGATTCTGCTTAAGTTTTAATAACATCGCTATGGAGTCTCAATGGAATGGCAATAGATACGTCGCTGGTGTTGCCTAGCAATATGGTATATGTTGCTAAGCAATATATGTGTCAGTGGTGTTTCGATAGAATAGTAAACGTTAGGAGAATACCAATTTGACATGTAATATAGTAATTATTTTCCCGGGTCTTAATCGCGTATTTTTTGTTTTTTATTTCTCTTACCTCGACGTTTCGACTATGTTACAATAGTCATGGTCGCGAGGAGACTGGAGCAGCGGCGAGCGTTGTCCTCTCATGTTGATAGTTGAGGGTAGTAACCGAGGATTACTATGATAACCGAGAATTACTATGAATACAAATCGTGTGAGTTTAAAAAGTTTATTGACATGTAATGTCATAAATTTTGACATTAAATTTCTATTACAATTCTATAGATACTCTATTGAAACACAATTGTGTTAGCAGACTTGACAGACAGGCCCCTGCCGCCCAATTGCCGTATTCTTATGCAGCGCGTCTTGACTGCGTTTGCGTCATAACCATAGATTTCGTATTGCTAAGACGTACTCGTCACGCACACGTTACGCACTCGTCACGCACTCGTCACGCACACGTTACGCAAACCTAAACCACATGAGTAACTGCGTGACGAGTGCGTCTTAGCAATACGAAATCTATGGTTATGACGCAAACGCAGTCAAGACGCGCTGCATAAGAATACGGCAATTGGGCGGCTGGACGATGACGCATGTATGTAGCTCCACTGTTAGAACTTTCTACACAACTCTAACGGATGTAGAAATGATGATGTGTATACATGGGCGTGCCCAGAGTTTTGTACAGGGTGGGGCAGAAGCAAACAAAAGTATAAAACTCGATAAGTAGTAGAAAATTTAAAATGTTATTATTAATGACTGTATTTATTTGAATAATGTCATGGGGGGTTTAGGCTAATTAATCTCCAGCGAGATGGCAGCGATAGGGCAATGTGATGGTTGAAACGCAACTACACGATGGTCACCTTCAGTTGTAAATTGGAGAAGGACGTGCAAGCAGCCGCTGCGGCAATATAAAGCTAAATCAGTTCTTTTCCATCCAAAGGTTGCCTGGAAGAAATCGCTTTCAGCGATAAGGCCGCCCATTTGTGCAACTTGTACTTTCTAGCTATTACTTTACTTTGCTTTTTGTATTTATATGTTCCTTACTGTACACACTGGTGGTGGGACGACACAGTCCAGAGGGAGACTAAGGCGAAGAAAGCCCTCTTTAAAAAGTGGCAAGCGTCCAGCTCTCCTGAAGATCGCGACTCGTATAAAGCCGCCAAACGTGCCACAAAAAGAGCAGTAGCCAGAGCCAGACAGAACCACTTACAGTCACTATACGATAAGTTGGAAACGTCTGAGGGGCAGAAGCTTATTTATAAGTGGGCACGTTCGAGGGTAAAAGCGGCGTAGGATATATCCAAGTGCCGCTGTGTAAAAGACCCCGATGGTAACCTGCTTTGCGAGGACCTTGCGGTGAAGGAGAGAGGGCGCTCTTATTTCCACGAGCTGCTGAATAAGCAGTACAAAGAGGTGCAGCCGCCGGAACTCCCTCCGAATCAAGGACTTGTGCCACCGATTACGCCTGACGAAGTCCGCAAGGCTCTTCGCCGCATGAAGAATCGGAAAGCTGTCGGAGCCGATGGAGTCCCTATCGAAATGTGGAAGGCGATGGGTCCTCGTGGTGTGGGCATCTTGACCAACCTCTTTAACCGCATACTCGAGACCGGTGATATCCCTGCCCAATGGAGATTGAGTGTTATTACCCCAGTTTTCAAGGGCAAGGGATCGGTGCAGGAGTGTGGCAGTTATCGAGGTATAAAGGTCATGTCCCACACCATGAAGCTCTACGAGCGGATAGTGGATTCTCGGATCTGACAGGAGTGCACTGTCTCTGGGTGTCAATATGGTTTCCGCCCCGGGCATGGCACCATGGACCCTGTTTTCGCCCTAAGGATCGTTATGGAGATATACAGGACGAAGAATACGCCTCTGCATTTTCTATTCCTAGATTTGCAGAAGGCCTTCGACTGTGTTCCTCGCATGATGATCTGGTGGGCGCTGCGGTCCAAAGGGGTTCCGTTCCCGTTCCCAGTTCCCGTTGGAGTTCACCAGGGTTCCGTCCTAAGCCCGTTACTGTTCAGCGTAATATTGGATGCACTGTCCGTTGCCATCACGGAAGCACACGAGCAGCCTCCATGGCTGCTCATGTACGCTGATGATATTGCGCTGGCGGATTCGGATAAGGGGCGGCTGGTCCAACGTGTACACACGTGGAAGGAGTCGCTTGAGAACGGCGGTTTGCAACTGAATGTGGCGAAGACAGAGTACTTGGCTTGCAATACCACAGATCCCACACCTGTCTGCGTAGACGGTCATATGGTCGAGCGGACAGACCAGTTTAAGTACTTGGGATCTGTTCTTCGCGCGTCCGGCGATATCGATTGCGACGTCAAGTCACGCATTTCAGCGGCTTGGGCCAAGTGGCGTGAGTTGACTGGTGTCATTTGCGACCCCAAAATGCCGGTTAAACTAAAGGGACAGGTGTATAAAACCATCATTAGACCTGTCCTTTTGTATGGTAGTGAGGCGTGGCCGGTACTTGAGCGACATAAGCAGGAGCTGCGTATCACGGAGATGAAGATGTTGCGCTGGATGTGTGGAGTGACGCGAAAGGATCGCGTCAGGAACTCCCGCATCCGGGGCAGCCTTCATGTCCGAGACATTGCAGATAAATTGCAAGAATGTCGCCTACGCTGGTACGGTCACGTCTTGCGAAAACCGGCTAGTTCCGTGGGGAACAAATGTCTTGCCATGGCGCCTCCGCCGGGCCGTGGCAGACTGGGTAGACCCAAGAAGTGCTGGCTTGACGTCGTAAAGGGTGATATGCGTGCAAATGGCCTTACCAACCAGGATGCCGAAGATCGTGCGAAGTGGAGGCGTAAAAGTAGGAAAGCGGACCCCGGGCTCCTGAGAGGGATGCAACCGGGAACATCGCTCGGATGATGATGATGTTCCTTACTGTACACCACGTACCAATTTTCGAGCACTCACTGATGAATGGGCCACGAGTAGATGCGTACCGCCATCGCTGGCCCACTTCCTTTGATGTGTGACCGAAAAACTGACTCCGTGGCCATCTAGTCTTCACACCACGAACCATAAGCCAGTGGGCCAGCATGATGGCCCATTAAATTTGTCAGGAACGTGCGGGCGGATAAACTTTAAAAATAGCGGGCTTTGTGCATGCGCGACCGATCCATGCATATTGCATTGTTTTACGCGGTAATTTTAATTTTGAAAGTAACATAATGGATATTTAAATTTGTTACTTATACTTATATTCCTCTTCCCCCCGGACCTCGATATTGAGTTGACGTGTTCTAATTCTGTGCCAGTATTTTTATTTCCCAATTAAAAAGTATTTTTGTCGAAAATATTCGCACGCGAAAATAGGAGTGCATATCATCAAGGAGCTTGTTTTTACGCGCTGCACCGCAACACTGTGGTAACACTACGTTAACTACGCTACGCACACACGCTCAAGTAAGCCCGCCCTTTCTTACTACGTCATCCACCGGCCGGTCTAGTATACGGCCCGCCCTAGCATTAGTCACCGAGTCGCCTGCGGCGCACTGCATCTGGACTATACTCTGCTCACAGCTGGCCGCCTGGTACTTCCCCTTGCAAAATATAATAAGCGCCTGACAAAAAAATGTCGGTAAAACGTTCGCCGCAACAAACAAAAGGTAACTTAGAAGGAGTGTTTAAAGCGCCTTTGCAATATGGGTCTGACACATCGGATCCACAGGAGTACGATCCTGGGTCTTCAGAAAGCAATTCAAAGGTTAACAAGGCAACAAAAAAAGCCAGCTTAGCTAAGCGGAAACGTGGCGAAACTGACGACATTAGCAAGACCGAAGTTATGGACATGTTCAAAAAGTTAAGGGGAGATCTGGATTCTAAATTCTCAAAAATCTTAGAGTCAAACAACGACTTAAAGACGGCGATGGAGTTCATGTCAAGTAAATACGACAACTTACTCCTAAAACTACAGTCAATTGAGGAAGAAAATAAGTGCCTAACGAAGCATATAGATGTACTGAACACTCAGTTGGATGTGCTTCAGCGCAATGCTAGATGTACTAGCATCGAATTGAGGAATATCCCACAGGAGAAAACTGAAACCAAAGGAGACTTGAGAAAAGTCATCAAAGATACAGCAGAAGCCCTGAAAATACCACTGGAGAGTACTGAATTAAAAGATGTATATCGTATTAACACCAAGTCAAGTATTAAGCCTATAATAGCAGACTTTACTACAGTGATAACAAGAGACAATTTTATAAACAATTTCAAGAAATATAATAAGGCGAACCATGCCAATAAGCTTTGTACAAACAGTATAAAAGTAGGAGGTCAGAATATGCCAGTTTATATTTCAGAGAACCTTACTCTAAAAGACAGAAGGCTCTACTATCTCACACGTACGTTTGCTACTGCAAACAACTTTCG
This sequence comes from Idaea aversata, assembly GCA_907269075.1. Classification (NCBI taxonomy): domain Eukaryota; kingdom Metazoa; phylum Arthropoda; class Insecta; order Lepidoptera; family Geometridae; genus Idaea; species Idaea aversata. The sequence goes on from OU026083.1 coordinate 3,819,995, forward strand.
ATTTTGTTGGGTTTCGTACGGAAAAATATTCCTTAGAAAGTCTGAAGGTGCATCTCATATTCGCATTACATGTGAAAAGGATCTAGAAAAACTTAGAAAAGACTGACTATGTTCACTAACTATATTGCTATATTTGATTATTATATTTTTATTTTCGAAGTGTACTTTTAACACACTTTTCTTAATTAATGAAATGTTGCACACCACTATAAAAACTAAACTTAACTACTTATACATAATGCAATGTTTGATTATTATATTTTTATCTTTAAATTTTACTTTTAACAAACTATTCTTTATTGAAGTAAAGCTAAACACCACTATACAAACTAAACTTAAAAACTACTTATACATTTTGCACTATTTGATTATTATATTTTTTCTTGTAAATTTTGCTTTTAAAAGACTAGTTTTAAATGATGTAAAACTACATACCACTACACAGCCTAAACTTAATAACAACATATACTTTATACTATGCCACGTAAAGTCCTCAAAAATCACATTTTATTATCTAAACGTGGACTTACTTTGCCTATCCAAATGTTTCAGGACACAGACACCCCATAATACATTTAATTTTAATTATTTTATTCTATTTATGGCCATTCTCACTAGTTACCACTGCATTATTAAATTTTTTAATTCAAATTCGATTTCATAAATAATAATGATATAATTCAAGACATAGATAAGTTGATTCATATTGATTGTAGGAAGTTATCCGACCCCTCTAAGTGCTCTGAAACCTTAAACTATGGCAAGGTTTCAAACAAGCACCTAACTATCGTATCGCTTAATATTCGAAGCATACACCATAACCTAGACTCATTTCTGGTGTTCCTTAATTGCCTGGATGTTCAAGCTGATGTCATAGTACTTAGTGAATGTTTTACTAAGACATATAACCCACCTCCCATACACAATTTTAACATGTTTTATTCTAAAATAAGTTATAATAAAAATGATGGTGTAGTTGTTTACGTCAGGGATCATTTTAATGTTAATTGCTATGAACCAATAAGCGTGATAGAGGGTAACTGCCTTGTCGCTGAGCTTAACAATTTATTTTCAATTATTTGCACATACCGTCCACCATGTTTTAAAAATCCAACTGCGTATCTAAATTCACTAGACAATCTTATAACGTCGCTTTCGATTAAAAATAATATAATTTTAACTGGTGATATTAATATTAACATACTTCCAGGACCAGATTTTTCCGAATTTTCCTCAAACTATCTTGATATGACAGCAGCACATGACATTACCCAGGCGATTAACTTACCAACTAGACATAAGACATGTTTAGACCATTTCATGGTAAAACTTAATACGAAATGGCAAACCATTGTTTTTGAAGAGTTAACTGACCACTCACCAATCCTACTTTCAGTAGAATTAACAAAGCCGAGAATAAATACTTTAGATAATAAGCATCGAACATGTACCAAACTTGACGCGGTTAGGGAATCCCTATCACAGATCTCGTGGAAAGAGTACTATGACTTGCCTGACGTTGATTCAGCTGCTATCCGATTGGTGTCTACCATTCAGGACGCCGTTGATAAGAATAGTATTCTAAAGCTAATTACGTGCAAATTCAAACCTATTAAACCATGGATAACCAGTGGTTTAATTAAATGTATTAAAAAGAGAAACCTTATGCAGAAGAAATGCAGGCAAGTTACGGACAATGATGAAATAAAATTAAAATTCAAAAAGTACAGAAATTTATGTAATAATTTAATCAAAGTGCAAAAACAAAAATACTACACAGATCAACTTGAAAATGCACGAGGTAATACTAAAAATACCTGGAAAGTTATAAAAGATTTGTGTAACTACTCAACTAAAAAGGTGTCTTCTAATGCCCTGCTGAATATAAAAAGTAACCCTAAAGACTCCTTAAATAATGTGAATAATTACTTTACTTCTATAGGTAAGGAGCTAGCCAATGAAACACTACATAAACTAGGAAAATCCGACTTAGATCTGGCTACTGCTATCCTATCCTCTAATGATTCACCTGCGAACTCTTTTTCACTCTTTTTGACGGATGTAAAAGAAATTAATAGTATCATCTCTGGTTTAAAAAATAACTGCGCCCCAGGACATGATAAAATAGCAACCTCAGTCATAAAATTCTGTTCTTTATACTTAGCAGAACCTATTGCCCACCTCTGTAACTTGAGCTTTACAAGTGGAATTTTTCCTGCTACACTAAAAAAAGCCACTGTCTGTCCGATTTACAAAACAGGACCAAAAAACGTTCCATCGAATTACAGACCGATCTCCCTCTTGTCCACACTTTCCAAAATTGTAGAAAAAGTTGCAAATAAAAGATTGATGACTTATCTAGAAAAATATGGACTATTAGCTAACAATCAGTACGGCTTTCGTTCAAAAAAGTCCACTGATGATGCTGTTCTAGAGCTCACATCACATGTCTCGAACTCTCTAAATCGTGGTCATAAATGTATTGGTATTTTCTTGGACTTACAAAAAGCTTTTGATACCGTATCAATCCCAATCCTATTGGCACGCTTGGAGAATGTAGGAATAAGAGGAGTTGCACACGATTGGTTCAGAAATTATCTAACCCGCAGGCAACAACATGTCAGAGTTGAAAATGTGGTAAGTGATGGCTCTACCTGCAGCTATGGAGTTCCTCAAGGCTCTACGCTAGGACCCTCGCTATTTCTCATTTATATTAATGAATTGTGTCGGTTAAATTCAGAGGGTGCGGAAACTCTTATGTTTGCTGACGATACCGTGCTCTTATTTTCTGCCTCTACTTGGGAATGTGTGTATAAGAAGGCAGAGACCGGACTTGCGAAAACAATTGCTTGGCTAGAAGATAATTTACTAAGTCTCAACACTTCTAAAACCAAATACGTAGCTTTCAGTAAAACAAATTCATCAAGACCCTTGAATACACTTAAAATTCAGGCCCATTCTTATCCATGCAATAGAACTAAAACTCATATTACTTGTGACTGCAGAAGTTTGACATGTGAAGAATCAATTAAGTATTTAGGTGTAATTATTGATAACAAATTAAAATGGTGCGCGCATATAGACGCGGTTTCAAAACGTACCCGTAAACTAATTTATACTTTTAAAAGCCTGAGATTGGTTGCTAGCAAAGAGCTTATTATTCAAACCTATAAAGCTCTAGCGCAGTGTACTTTATCCTATTGCATAAGTTCATGGGGTGGCGCGGCAAAGACGCACATGATAGTTGCGGAACGAGCACAAAGAGCACTATTAAAAGTTGCGATGCGGCTAAAGTACAGGCATAGCACGACGGATTTATATAAGTTGTGTGAAGTTCTGTCGGTTAGAAAACTGTTTATTAGACAATGTATTCTGCGGTATCACGTAGAAACTGTTCCCAATCTACCAGTTAGAAACCAGAGACTTGATTATTGTCCAGTACCAAGATGCTCTAGTTCTGTTGCTCGGAGACATTATAATAACCTAGCTCCAATGCTATACAACTCTATAAATAAAGAGAACAACATCAAAAAACTAGTGAGGCACAAAGCTAAGTCTACAATACATCTGTGGCTAAATAAATTTGAATATGAACAAACTGAACAACTTGTTGATAACTTGTGTGGTGGTCTGTGAACTGAAACATTGAGTACGTGACACTAGACAACACAATACTTGCCATGGACGGGAGCTGGTCCGTGTACCCAGAGTCTTAAGACACTGGGGTGACGTGGGCGGCTCCTGGTTCATGATAACAAAGCATACAAGTACACCTACCCTACACATACATGCACCCACTAAATATATTTATTTTACACTCTATTTTATATCTAATTTATAATAGTTTTAAGTGGCAATTTTATGAATTTTATGAATTTGTTTTTTTTGTGGAAGAACCTACCTTTTGCAACACAGTTTTTAAACTAACGCAAGAGGTAGAGTCGCCTAATTGTTATTTCATAGTTTTTTTGTGGTAAATAAAGATATTTGATTTATTTGATTTGATTTGATTAAAAACCTATTTTTTTTATTATAAGCTCCGAGTCAGGGTGGGGCAAATGCCCCACCTTGCCCCACTGTGGGCACGCCCATGTGTGTATATATGTGTTTCTTACACCACACGACCTACCAGTTAAGCTAAACAGACCTTCTCCATCCTAAGGTTGCCTGGAAGAAATCGCTTTAAGCGATAAGGTCTCCTGTTTGTACAATTTAATAAGCTTTCTTGTACTCTTTGATTTTTTCAACGTTTTGTGTGTTGTACAAATAAAGTGTTTATCTATCTATGTAGCTAATTCATGCAGCCGGATGGCAGGTGACGATTCGTCACTAGCAATCTTTGTAATTTGCTTCTTGAAAAAAGTCTTATAAAAATAGTAAGTAGGTAAACATGAAATAAACAAAAAAATCTTAAAAATTAACTCAAAAACATTTACTTTTTTCCGTAGTATTTGTTGCGGCAACAGGAATACATAATCTGTGAAAATGTCAACTCTCTAGTTATCATGGTTCAGCCTGGTGACAGAACGGGCAGCGAAGTCTTAGTAATAGGGTCCCGTTTTTATCCTTTGGGTACGGAACCCTAAAAAAACCGTTGTCAACCTCGCGGCTTTAAATCCAAGATTTAAATATGCAAAATGATACGAGGTCAGAAGCAGTATGTTGAAACTTTGCCTCATTTGATATTAAAATAACAAATTTTTGTAAGTCTCGCAGATTTGAGGAAACAAACACCTAAAAAAATTTCTAAGAAATAAACAACTTAATTAAAAACATTTTAACGACCAAGGGCCGTTTTAAATGTTTTATGTAATGAAAAGACTCACATCTATTTTAGTGAAAAACCATCTGTACTACCATAAGGGATTTAATGTAAAGTTTATGAAAATATAAATTTTGTACTTGTTTTTTCTTAAAAATTAAAAAGCTCAAAAAAATATTACGATTTTTTAGGATTTTCACGTTTTTTTTTCTATACAATGCATTTCTTCACCTTTACGACAGTAGGAATATCATTCTATGGATTTTAGTGGTTGATACCCAAAAACTGTTTTTAAGACACCTCTACCGCGCTTCTGGTCATACCACCTCGTCTTAATTATTTGACAAAAATCTCTGCCTTCAAGTCAAACAAAAAGCCCGTATTTCTATGTTTGCCTCCCGGCTACGGGCTTTACAGGATTAATTAACTCCCGATCCCGTACAAATTGCTTTCAAAATCCCTTCTTATACCATCCTACGCTTTAATAACAATTATTATTTAAGATAAATTAAGATATTTATTGCAAAGTTATGTAGGTATACAAGGATCTTAAAATAGGCTTAATTAAGTTACAATAACTTACCCATTACAGACATGCAATACAGGCAAAAAATAGATACTTAAACAAAACAAAATTAGGCCCATAGATTTATTTGCGGACTGAGGCATGAAATTTATTTCTTTTTTACCCGCGACAGAACGGAGGATGGTGTACAAACCTGCGCGGGGCTGCTATAGTACATTACGATATAAGTGTGGTAAATTGATCATTACATCTTGGCATAAACCGCTTCTATGTAATGATCAATATCCACACGCGTATCGTACGACGTTTTTTATCACAGTAAAAGAAAAGACTTGTTAAAATAATAAAAAGTTAACAAAATCAATTTATTTTCATTTTCTAGGTCCAGTTTAATAAAGCCATTTGCTTCAAGTCTTTTTAAAATTCGAACTGTTTTTCCTGGCTTCAAATCTACCTTTTTACCCGACTGCGCAACGCAAAGGAGTGGTAATGTGTTCATCAGTCTATGTATGTATGTATGTTTCAATCTGGCTCTCTAGAGCCCAAACACGTAGGCCGATTTTGATGATTCTTACGTTAATTGATTCGTCTCGACCTTGCGAGTGTCTCTAAAGACATTTCAATAGTAATAATAAAAAATGGCGAGTACAAGACGCCATATTGTTAAAATTAAAAAAAAAAGTTAACCAACTATATCAAGTATCGTTGAATAGGTATTTCAAAATCATTTTTAGGTTTCTTTTATCATTTTCCATTTAAAATGACCATTTAGGATCTATAACCATTTAAAGTTGGCTAACTAGCAACCACTCACTTTTCATTACTCATACTCCGAAAGTAGGTGTAAAGGTGCCTGAAGAGCGTGTAGAAAGAAAAACTTTCAGCCCCAGGGAAAATCGCTTTCACTGACAGCTGTCATGTCAAATTATGGCTTCGCACGGCTTGTGTAATGTGCATGTAGCCAGTATCAGTATCATTACTCATTAGGAACTTTAAAAACCTAACCTCCTTGCTTTAAGTAACACCAAAGAATAACACTACATGTATATAACCTCTTTGGTCCCAACCTTGTAAGAGGATCAGGTAGTATGAAGTCTCTCATTCACTCTCGTTGTTAGGAAGAATTTTATGTATTATTCGTATGAAAAGCACAGTGTTTACCTCGGGTGAAAGACTCATTTAGTCCCTCGAACTATTAGCGCCAAACTCCGCCAAACTCCGTCTAGGGACGTGATGAGTGACTTTCACACCTAGGGTAACAATGTACTATTTCATGTTGAAGAGAATGGAGGGGGTAGTGTGCCATCACTAACCCCTTCATCACCACTCTCTCCTTGTCTTTCTTCCTCTAGAGAGACCACCTCTTCTACCTTCACTTTTCGCGACATGATAAGAAGATTAACGTAACTTGGAGCCCAGAGAGTTGCCACAGGCTGTTTATGAGTTTGATGATAAAACTATCAAAGACAATGTTCCTGGAGTAGGCATCAGGCACGATCCATCGACAACAGAATTTGATTAACTGTTCATAAGCTCCAAGGGACAACGTTGGACAGAGCTGTGGTAGATCTAAGTACACGGATTTTTGCAAAAGGACAAGCATATTATTATGTAGCTTTGAGCAGGGTAAGGTCTCTAGAGGGATTAATGATTAGTGGTTTTGATCACCGCAAGCTACTTAATAATCCGCATGATATGAATTCCCTCAATGAAATGACAAGGTTGCAAAATTTGAGTGCTTTCTGTTTGGGGCAAAGTGGAATCGTTAAAAATTTGTAGTGTCGTTTGCCCCACTGATTTGATTCTGCCGACCAGAGTTGGCACCTTGTTGAGAGTTTGAGAATTTTCGTGTCATCTCCAAAGTTTATTTGCTCGTAGATTTGTCGTAGATTAGACGACTGAAATGTTTGACAAACCCATGGATAAACCAGCAAACACCGCCGCTCACCTTCAAAGTTATTTGCCGAACAGCCCATCAATCAGACACATCAAACACGTAGATTGTTTGACAAACGCTTCAAAGAAAGCTGCATACTATCAAAGAAAGAAAGAAAGAAAGAAAGAAAACATTTCAAAGGACAAGCACACGACATAAGACAATCAGAAAAGTAGTAACAAACATACAAGAACTAATATAAAACAAAACTATAAAAAATATTCAAAAAAAAAATCTTGATTCGGTTGCCTCGCTCAAAGCCGGCGATAAAAGCAATATTAACGCTGACGACATAGTAATTAGACTTTTCAAAGGTTTTTTATAAGCTCTACCAAAACCGACCTAACGAAAATATGATGTGGCATGAAACCCTGAAATTGTTCATAACTTCTTAAAAATTTCGTATCCTTACAATGAAATTAATACTAAGAAAGTTGTAACTTTATTAGCGCTTGTTACAACACACAGTGCAAATGCTTTATAGGTAAGAGAACTTAAAAAGAACTAACTACTTTCTTCTAAACAAATTAAAAAGAAGAAATAAGATCTAAGGAGCCGTGTGCCTCGAAAAAGGCTCTGCCTCAGCAATGATAGCTGCACCAACATTTAGCTGACACAGCCGCTGGTCTTCCGACAGGACTCGGAAATAATTATATGAAATTTTTTTTACAAACAATTTGATCGTTTACAGGGCGTTTTATTATTCTGTGTTTGTTTTTGGTCTATTCACTACATAGTATAAAACAAAGTCGCTTTCTCTGTCCCTATATCCCTTTGTACGCTTAAATCTTTAAAACTACGCAACGGATTTTGATGCGGTTTTTTTTAATAGATAGAGTGATTAAAGAGGAAGGTTTTTAGATATAATACTTGTATAATATAGCCGTGCGAAGCCGGGGCGGGTCGCTAGTAAATAATAATATCGGAATGATATAGGGTTGCGGGTTCGATTCCCGCCTCAGACAAGTATTTATGCTTAGATATTTGTCTGTGGTCTGGTTGTTTATATGTATTATAAGTATATATTTACAAAAGAACAGTACATAAGTAGTATATCCGTTGTCTAGCACCCATAACACAAGTCTAGTTACTTAGCTTGGGTCCTGCAATATTTATTTATTTATTTTTATTTTTATTTATTTATCAAACACGTAGATTATTTGACAAACGCTTCAAACAAAGCTGCATACTATCAAATAATTTTATTAAAAAATTTGACAAACAATTTGATCGTTTACAAGGTGCGTATTATTCTATGTTTGTTTTTGATCATTGATAATTAATTTGAGAATTGTCCTTCTTCATCAAGTTTTTATGGGACTAAACTTGTAAAAAAAGTGGCTGTGACATACGGCAGACAGACATGACGAATCTATAAGGGTTCCGTTTTTTGCCATTTGGCTACGGAATCCTAAAAATGGTTGTCTGTAAAGTCGGTTTACAGACGATAATTATTTTAAGTGAAAACTTCATCTGAAAAAGACGAAAAATTGAGTTTTTTTTGTTATTCTTTTATATATTTTTTTCTTATAATAGGTATTTTTATTTTTTTTCAAATAAATAAGTCTTCTATTTGTCACTCGTCACCATAACACAAGCTTAGAGGGGCGATATTATTAATAAATACTCTGTTTCCTAACGGGAACGGATGCGTCATGGTTATGTTACCATGACGCATGACGTCACACATTATTACTACTTTTTATCACGTTATAAAGTCATCGAAAACTGACTTCATAATAAAATGGCGAAAAGATAAAACCTAAAACATACGCCTCATTTTTTGAAATCGATTAAAAAAAACAATGTTATTTGTTAGAAAATAGGGTTACACATTTTTTGTTTAACCAGTAAATACATAAATAAATAGATGCTCAAATAAATATGCAATAAATAATAAATTTATAAAATAAATGCATTAATAAACAATTACCTATTGAATATCATTATGCCAATATTTGAACAGATGAATTTTCTTTTAATTTATTACTATCGAGTATTTGTTACTTGGTATATAAGATCTAGGTTCGTGGGTGGTATTGCAGTTCAGATCTGATTCGGATCTAAAGGATCCAAGAACGAAGATGACTCCATATGCCTTTCTGGTGTTTGCGCTCAGTGTAAGTTTTTCTTTTCATATTTACTTTTTGATGGCCAAAGGGCTGGCTCCTACTTTGTGAAAAGGATCTGAGCGAGCCTTTTGCGCATTTTTGGCTGAATCCCACTTGATTTTCCATGTTGGCGATTGTGATAAAAACACCGCTAGTTCTCATGACCCTCGTGGGAGCAGAGGAAAATTATTTTAACCCGACTGTACCCATGGCCATCATCACCACTACATAGTATATAACAAAGTCGCTTTTTCTGTCCCTATTTCCCTTTGACTGCTTAAATCTTTAAAACTACGCAACGGATTTTGATGCGGTTTTTTTAATAGATAGAGTGATTCAAGGGGAAGGTTTATATGTATAACTAGCTGAGCCCCGCGGTTTCACCCGCGTAATAATTTTCTACGAAATTTCCTTATTTTTTTCTTTCATAAGAACCTTCTCCTGACAATAACAAACACAACAAAAAAAGAATTGGCCAAATTGGTCCAGGCGTTGTTGAGTTATGCGCTTACCAACACATTTTGCGATTCATTTTTATATATAAGAAGACTAGCTGCGCCCCGCGGTTTCACCCGCGTAATAATTTTCTGCGCAACTTTCTAATTTTTTTCTTTCATAAGAACCTTCTCCTGACAAAAACAAACACAACAAAAAAAGAATTGGCCAAATTGGTCCAGGCGTTGTTGAGTTATGCGCTTACCAACACATTTTGCGATTCATTTTTATATATAAGATTGTTGAGTTATGCGCTTACCAACACATTTTGCGATTCATTTTTATATATAAGATACATGCATAATATAGCCGTGCGAAGCCGGAGCGGGTCGCTAGGAAATATTAAAGTGGAAAAAGATTCTCAAATAACACAACTGCATTTTTTGCCGCAATGGAAATCGCTTGCGGCAAAAAAAACGCTTGTTCCACTTTTTCCATTTGAATGTGAAAAGTCTATATAAAAACAAAAAAATATTAATAATTCTGGATTGTAATTTTTTAAGCAACCCATTTGCAATATATTTATTGGCCATTAAACAGTTCGATGAAGTTAGTCCTTAAAGGGATCTCCGACTATATGTAGGTAGTGATGATCACATTGATAGTATATTATTAAAAGCCTCAAATTATTTAATTTCAGATTCTGAGCGTAAATGCAGCACCTAGTAGTGGTAAGTTGTTTTAAAAGATATTTTGGGCCGCGGCCCCACGTCCAGAAGTAGATAAAGTGCCTAAAAAATGCCTAAGAGTGCCTATTTTACAGCAATAATGTAAAGCCTAAAATTTTAGAAAAATTTTTTGAGTGTCGCCTAAAAAATTACTCGTAGATAACCCTTTCAAATAATTTAATAAAAATAAATGTTACAAAACAAAAACAAAAATGCCTTGTAGTGACTTTATAGATAATAGAATCCTTTACAGATTTTTGTAAATAGATTGATCTTTACAAAAATAAATTTAAAAATTATCGCTACTCACAATGAATCAATGTATTTCAAGTCATACCAAGTTCCATCAAAATCAGTTCAGTAATTTTAGAGCCAATTTGCTACAAACAAACAAAAAAACTAAAAAATCTAACATTGTTATACTTAACGTTAAGATTAAGATAAGATAATATATTTAATAATAATACAGTTAAATATGCAGGATAATCGGATTTTTTAATCGAATAATTGCATTGTCATCGGTCTTTGACAGGTGTGCAAAGTTTGAATAAAATCTGATCGTTCAAAGTAGGGCAAAATCGAGCCCAAAAGAGTCGGTTACATGCAAACATAATTCTGCTATTTGGCCAACCATTGTCATTATATCGAGACTCTATTGATATTATATCGAGATTGTGACTTTATTTGGTATTCTGCTAAAGTTTTAATAACATCGCAATATAATCACTATGGAGTCTCAATGGTAGGTATGGTAATATTTACCTTGCAGGTGTTGCCTAGCAACATGGTATATGTTGCTAAGCAATATACCGTTTTGACAACTATCGAGATTCCATTAAGCCACGATTGTAGAGCAGAATACAAAAGTGAGTCAGTGGTGTTTCGATAGAATAGTTAACGTTAGGAGAATACCAATTTGACATGTAATGTCATATTTTTGACATTAAATTTCTATTACGATTATATCGACACTCTATTGAAACACAATTGTGTTAGCTGACTTAGGCCCCAGGTGAAACTAATAAAAAAGAGCATACGTTTTTTACAGTACCACCACCCAAACCTTGCGATTACTGCATGGAATCGCACACAGAGAACCAAAACCAAGGAAGTTCCTCGTCTTGTTACGTCATGAAGGAAGGAGATACTGAAATAAGCGGATCTTTTGGCGATGTATTTAGTGACTCAAGTAATTATTTACTACCATTTTTTACGTGTTTGTTGAACATTACTGCAAGCGCCTTAGTATCCATAGTTTTCCAATAGCCACTCCAATCATCCCATCGCAGTAGCCCAAATTTCCCCTATAGTTTAAAATTATCCAAACCGGAGGTTTTCCTTGGCTGCATTTTATAGTGCAGATAGAGATAATCGCCGGTTTGGTGTCCACATCATACTTTGCCATTAAACGTTGTTATTGTAAAGGGCAGAGTCTACGTGTTGGCTTCGGCTCCACGCAGGCCTTCCAAAGGTCCGGGGCTCCATAGCCCCGTGATATGGGATACAATGGACATACTATTTTAATTTAAGAACACCTCGCGTTAAGGTCTGGCTTGCCTTCACAGGCCGTCTAGAGTGGAGTCGCGACAGCACAAATACTCAAAGGAACGTCAGTGATGAGTTTGCCCGCTCACTTGGCTGGGTGATGGTTTAAAATCCAGTGAGACCTCTCCATCCTTTAGCCGCTCACGTTCCTGTGGCCCCTTGCTGAAATTTACTCAGCTAATTAGTCCAATCTGAGAGTTGGCGAGTCTCCGCCTGCCATTTTTACGTGTTTGTTGGACATTGTTACGGCAGGTGCCATAGTATCCATAGTTTCCCAGTATCCAGTCAACTACCATCCCATCATAGTAGCCCAAGTAGTTTTCTCCTGTAGTATATCAATAGTTCTCTCCAAATTGAAGGTTGTCCTTGGTTGCACTTTTTAATGGAGACAGGGATAAAGTCCAAAAATGTTCATATTTACTAAAGTTGCACCTTGCACAGAAACTGTCCCTTACTGTTTCCATTTATGATTACTAATAACCATTCTATCCACCTATGGTGGCTACACAAGCCTAATCGTTGTTTGGTTCGGGGCTAGATGGCACTGTGCAAAGTCTTGCAAAATTTATAATTTTTTATTTACGACGACAACCCAGTTGGCACAATGGTCACTACGCCGGACTGCCAAACACAGGGTTGCGGGTTCGATTCCCGCCTCAGACAAGTATTTATGCTTAGATATTTGTCTGTAGTCTGGTTGTTTCTATGTATTATAAGTATTTATTTACAAAAGAAAAGTATATAAGTAGTATATCCGTTGTCTAGCACCTTGGGGCTAGATGGCGATGTGTGGATGTCCTGCAATATTTATTTATTTATATTATTTTATTTTTAGGTTTTTCAGATGGCACCTACTGCAAAAACAAAGAAGGCGAATATTCGAACACCGAATCTGGTAATGCTTATAATTCAGATTCAACGTCTTCTAGCCAAACGAAAGATAGCCAAGGCCAATCCTCAAGTTCTAGCACAGGTAGCTACTCTGGTGTATTCTATGCCGACGATTCAATGGCTAAAACTGCTGAAGGAACGAAACAAAAATCTAATACTGTCAGTGCAAGCAATTCAAAAGGCAAGAGTCAGTACAGAAACGAAAATGCCGACGGCAAATACTCTGCCAGCAGCGATTATAATTCATCATCTGGCGGAAAGACCTCAGCAAATCGGGTAGAAAAACCAAACGGCGACGTTAAGAGTGATTACAATTCGGAATTCAACTATAGCAATGATAATTCCGGTACATCGGAATCAGTTGACAAGAAAAAGGGTAAGGTTACAAAAGGGACGTATAGTAGCCAAAGCGAAGGAGAGGATACGTATACAGAACAAACTCACCAGAACCCTAACGGTACTACGACCATGACAGCTGGGGGAACATTAGTGAATACTTATACCAGTCAATCCAAATCAGAAACTTCGGATGTTCCTTGCGAACCTAGTCCAGTACCAGAACCACAACCAGAACCAGTTCCACGTAAGTTCTTAACATTTATCACTTACTAGCGACCCGCCCCGGCTTCGCACGGCTATATTATGCATGTATTATACATATAAACCTTCCTCTTGAATCACTCTATCTATTAAAAAAACCGCATCAAAATCCGTTGCGTAGTTTTAAAAATTTAAGCATACAAAGGGATATGGGGACATAGGGACATAGGGACAGAGAAAACGACTTTGTTTTATACTATGTAGTGAAGAAACGGGGAGAAACGGTTTGCAAAATAAATATAATGAACTTCAGACAAAGCTAAATAAACAAGTGAATGCTCACATTTATAACTTTACTATCTGGCATCTCTTTCCCACTGGGCACTGAGTCCATCGCGCACAAACAACGTGACACGTAATTGATATACAGAGTTATTGGAAATTATACTAGCAAGCCGTTGAGGGCTACTTCTGTGCACCTAAACAAACAACTTTTGTTATACGACTTTTGGAAATTCGAAAAAAAAGAAATGAAATATTTGAGGTTATGTAAATTCTAAAAACAGCAGATTTTTTAAAACAAAGGTCATTCAGACTAAGCACAGTAGATGAACCTTAAAAAATAAGTAAAATATTAAGGTTAATGACCTCTCCGTGCAAGGAACAGCTGATTTTTAGGTAAACCTAACCTCAAAATTTTCGAAAAAATGTTCGAATTTCCAAAAGTCGTAGAACAAAAGTTGTTTGTTTAGGTGCACAGAAGTAGCCCTCAACTGCTTGCTATATAATTTCCAATAACCCCGTATATTACATTTCTCCCATTAACCGACTTCTCATCCTATCTTTCCTTAATATAATATTTATTATGATTCCGAAACTGATTAAGGTTTTTTTATTTTTCAGACGATGATCATTTGTTCTTTTTACCTGGTAAGTTATAAAAAATATTTAATAAGACCGTGATACATACAGCTATTGTATGGATGCTGACTGGAGTTTTCTGCTCAAAAAACCGAAACATTTAGAAATATACCCACTTTCAAGTATGGTCATGGCAGTTATAGGTTTTTTATCACAGTTGCTCATAAAGTGGATCTTATTAAACGGCTTTTAGGCTCATAATCCAATGTATTATGCACGCGTGCGTTTTACATTACCATAACGCACTAGTGCTGTATTAAGTTAACTTCGTATCTTACTGCTAATTACATGTTAGGTACTTAGATGAAACATTCTTAATTTAACTGGGATAAACTGTTATGATGTAAAAAAAAGGCAGGTATCAACAAAGAGTTTTTAAGTTAGCAAAAACAGTTCGAATTAAAAAAAAATACTTGAATCAAATGGCATTATATAAACTAGATCTAGAACGACAACATGAAAAACACATGATTGCCGCCTTAAACACAAATATTTTGTTAACTTTTTATTATTTTGACAATTCTTCTTTTACTCGCAGCTGTGATAAAAAACGTCTTACGATACGCGTGTGGATTATTGATCATTGTATCTCGGCTTTTTGACGCGCTCGCGTTCCGCTAGCGTCACAAACCGCCTCTATGCAATGATCCATTTACCACACTTGTATCGTAATGTACTATGTTACAAAAATATTTGCTCTAGTGTCATTATCCAGGGCTAAAACAGTCAACTACGTTTGTATGGAGAAAGAACCCTTTCCTGTTACGAGTAACTAACAAAATCATAAAAGCACTCATATCTCGTAAATAACATTGTTTAAATTGCATTGCAATATTATTCCGATTGCATTTCAATTGCATTTCGTTTACAAAAAAAAAACCTCAAAATACCGTCAAAGTCAGCTTTTGGTATTCTCAAGAATATTTCTTGTAATCGAAATGCAATGGGAATGATATTGCAATGTAATTTGAACAATTTTGTTTACGAGAATTGGCCTTCAGGTCCATAGATCGATTCAATAGTACATTATTGCAAAGGCCGGGAAATAAATTATAAATTATTAAATAATAATCCTACTTAATATTATAAATGTGAAAGTTTGTGTGTGTGTGTGTGTGTGTATGTAGGTATGTTTGTTACTCCTTCACGCAAAAACTATTGGACCGATTGCGACGAAACTCGGTATTTAGATAGCTGGAGACCTGGATTAACACATAGGCTACTTTAAAAAAAAATAAAGTTTGAATGCAGGGAAATAGAATATTGTCATTATTTTCGAGTTGGAAACACGCGAGGTGTCGAGTTTGCGGACAAGGAGAATCAAAACCATTGCAGGAGTGTTTTCTAAATTTGGAACATTACAGCGCTCTAGCAATTTGTATGAAAGAACCCATTCAAAACGAGCTCTTGGGCGATTCATACCTCGGTCCGAACCACTCGCAATGCGAATCGCACAATGACCCGAAACTTCGAGCCAACGCAACTGCAATGAATTTGAATTCCTTTGTCCATAAATTCGATACTTCGACGGTTTTTTTTCGAAAATAATGACTATATTTCCATGCAAGTTTGAGAAAATTATTATTTCGGTATGGGCAGAGACTCTATGTTAGCTTCAAATTTTAACATAAATGTATCACGGGTTAAGAGTTTAATAAATTTTCAGCATCAAAGACACCGATAGCAATGCGGATTGAACAAAGTAATATAGTTAAGAATAATCAAAATGCTATTGAAGTTAAAGTCTACACAGTAGGTAAGTCCGCGTGTTTGAGTGACTAGCTTGATTGGGGGGTTCTAATATTGCCACTTACGACGAATCGATTGATTTTACCAGAAGTGCAATTTTCGATAAAATTGTTTAAATTACATTTCAATATGATTCAGATTGCAATCTGATTGCAAAAAAAGATACCCTCAAATTCATTGAATCCCTTTTCAATCACTTTGAGGGACGTAAATAACATTGTTTAAATTACATTTCAATATGATTCCGATTGCAATCTGATTGCAAAAGATACCCTCAAATTCATTGAATCCCTTTTCAATCGGTTACATATCAAAATAACTAAGTTCAATATAACTATGGTCGAAATAACTACGGTCATAATGCCTACTGTTCAAAATACCTAATGGTTGTTTCACATATTTTTGAAATAACTAATGAACGAAATACCTAATGGACGAAATACCTACGGTTAATTTACCTACGTTCATTATAACTATGTTCGAAATAACTACGGTCATAATACCTACTGTTTAAAATACCTAATGGTTGTTTGGCATATTTTCGAAATACCTAATGGACGAAACACCTACGGTTAATTTAACCACAATTAATTCAACTACGGGTTTTCACCTGCGGTTAAAAAAAATCAATTTTATAAAATACACCTACGGTTAATTTAACTACAATTAATTCAACTACGGTTTTTCACCAGCGGTTTAAAAAAATCAATTTTATAAAATCCCTAACCAAGTAAGAAGCGAATTCTTTCTAGCACTCGCCGGCCGCTGCCGCGGCACCGCTCGCTTCGCTCGCTCGGCTCGTGCGTTGTGGTCGCAGTTCTAACATAAACCTAACCTATCCATGTCGGTTCTGGGTAGGGAGTTTTCCGGGTGGGTCTTTATATGCTGCCTTTATCACGCAACTAGAGACGAATTTTACCTATTTGACTTGATTAGGGAAGCATATAAAGACCCACCCGGAAAACTCCCTACCCAGAACCGACATGGATAGGTTAGGTTTATGTTAGAACTGCGACCACAACGCACGAGCCGAGCGAGCGAAGCGAGCGGTGCCGCGGTAGCGGCCGGCGAGTGCTAGAAGCGAATTCTACCCATTTTACTTGGTTAGGGATTTTATAAAATTGATTTTTTTAAACCGCAGGTGAAAAACCGTAGTTGAATTAATTGTAGTTAAATTAACCGTAGGTGTTTCGTCCATTAGGTATTTCGACCATTAGGTATTTTAAACTGTAGGTATTATGACCGTTAGTTATTTCGAACATAGTTATATTGAACTTAGTTATTATAATGTGTAGCCCAATCGACCGTTAGGTATTATGAACTTATGTGAATCGACCGTAGTTATTTCGAACATAGTTATATTGAACTTAGTTATTATGATACGTAACCTTTCAATCACTTTGAGGGACGTAAATAACATTGTTTA
Source organism: Idaea aversata (assembly GCA_907269075.1). Classification (NCBI taxonomy): domain Eukaryota; kingdom Metazoa; phylum Arthropoda; class Insecta; order Lepidoptera; family Geometridae; genus Idaea; species Idaea aversata. The sequence goes on from OU026083.1 coordinate 3,837,565, forward strand.
AATTACATTTCAATATGATTCCGATTGCAATCTGATTGCAAAAGATACCCTCAAATTCATTGAATCCCTACTCAATCACTTTAGGGGACGTAAATAACATTGTTTAAATTACATTTCAATATGATTCCGATTGTATTTTGATTGCAAAAGATTTCCGGTTACATCCCTCTCGGGAGCCCGGGGCACACCCGGGGTCTGCTTTGTGTGTGATTTTAAATGAAAACAAAGCACGTCGCACTATCGCGATTTGTGTTGTGATGGTCGCGATCGGTAGTTGTCTTGATAAGTTTCTATGGAAAATTATGTCAAAACGACGACTCTTCCCTTTGGAAGCTTCTTTAAGCATCCTTCAGTTCTTCCATTTAAGGTAAAAAGATACCGGCGCTCTCTCCATACAAACGTAGTCGACTGTTTCCTCCCTGGATAATGACACTAGCACAAATATTTTTGTTGCATAAAACCTGTAACTGCCATGACTATGCCCATAAGTCTTGGTTTTTTTCATTTTCTAATTATCATAGAAATTAAGATTTAAAAAACTAAAAAAAAACAAAACATAGGGCATGGTCATGGCAGTTATAAGTTTTATGCAACAAAAATATTTGCTCTAGTGTCATTATCCACGGAGGAAACAGTCGACTACGTTTGTATGGAAAGAGCGCCCGGTACCCTTTCCTCTTAACACCATTTTGTCATATAATTATGCCATTTGCCATTCGACCTGAAGAACCTACTTGTACATATAAATTCAGTGCCAGAAGGCCAATTCTCGTAAATAACATTATTCCGATTGCATTTCAATTGCATTTCGATTACAAAAATACCCTCAAAGTGTAGCTCAAAATACCCTCAAAATCAGCTTTTGGTATTCTTATGAATATTTTTTGTAATCCAGGTCGAATGACAGAATCAAATGGCAAATGGGAGAATTGAACAACGCTTCTTCGGTAGCGTCGTTTAAGTCTGCCTTTTGACAGCATTTTCCATAGAAGATACAAAAAGCATTGGAATTTTGGTCTTTTCCACTTTAAGAACTTGGATGATATCACCCAGATGCTTACAGACGACACTTTAGTGTCATTTGAGCACCTAAGAAAATAAGCACCTAGGTTATTACACCCTATTATTAATAATATTATTATTTTGGGTGTCCTTTTAGACCTGTGAATTTACATAAGCATCCAGGTCCTTAATAATTTAGTGCAGGACATCGGCCCCCTTAGACTAAATTGCTTTCAAATTAGCGATATCGCCAATCGACAAATATTTTATTTATTTTTTTGAATGAAATTAACATTCTTTTATTTATTTATTGGGAGAACCAACAGCTTTAACAAAAAGTAGACTTATAAGTAAGTACATAAAAAACGGAAAGCCAACTATAGGTTTCCGCGTTTAGGAATCAGGATAGAAAAAAAGTGTGTGAGATCAACGTCTATCAACTTAAAACTTAACGTAACTTATTAAAAATTAACTAGCTATAAAATCAAAATCAAAATCAATACATAATAGAAAAATCAAATAAAATAAAAGAAATGTACGAATCAAATTAAATTAAACACTATCAAAGAAACCGCCCGCAGCCGCGCCGCACACTGTTGCCGCGGTCGGACAAAAACGGAATTTTGAATCTTGAAGGTACATTAAAAAAAAAGGTTTGACAGGCAAATAGGATAAGTATGTCACTTAATTTAATAAACAAATGAGAAGTTTTCTATAGGATACTATAAAATATCATTTGTCATAGTTAGACCATTGAAAATAATGATTACTTGGAGCGAAAACTTAACGTCGTTCATTTATTCACAGTTTCAATATGTATTATTATTACTCCAAATAATAACATGACTTCTGAATTTCAAGGTATTGTCTTTAAGAAATTATATTAGTGTTTTTGAAAAGTACATCTATTTACATAATATAGACAGTTACTAAAAACGACCCAAAAATGACTAAAAATAAATCTTTACGAGACTAAAAGTATAAACTTTCCATCGCTTTCCGGATTCTAACTTACGTTAAATAAAACTTTAGACTTTATATTATTATGTTATTGAAATAAATGTTGCTACCGATTGCTACCCAAGATGTTATTTTTAATTGTTTTTCGTAGGACGCGTGGTTAGTTTACTCGTCGCGAACTTGTTGATTTCCTATTTCAGGATCCTGTTATTCAACAAACTGCTAGTCGGTAGAAGGTATCAATAATTTTCGATAAAATTAAAACTTTATATTTTGATACCAGTCGCAGAAAGGATATATTTCTCACAAGGCACTCGGCTTGGCTAGATGAAAAGAAGACGGATTTCTTCCATGATATTCGTCCTAAACGAGGTCATCCAGGATGAACTAATAGTACCTAATATATTTATTTTCTATACTTTTAAGATGATAGGTAGTAAATTTACATCATAAATAATATTGTCCGAGACTTTGTATGGGAGCGCAATAGTGTGCGCCGTCTCGCGCCGTTGCCACACTGGTACAGAATAAATACAAATCAATATCTTTAGATACTTCATTAAATGCTGAGCAGCAGGTAGCTGTTCTGCCTGTAATTGGACATATATTAATTACCAGAACGTGTGTTAGCGGGTGATCTCAGATTGATCTTGTCCAATAGATTACTTACCACAGTCAATAAGACCGGATGCTATCCTAAGAAAAAATATTATGTCCGCAATCTCACGCCTATTTGCCAAGGGAAGAAAATGAAACTTTCTACATATACATAGATCTTCATATGTAAGTATGATCACAGTATGGTATTTTCAGTCGGTAGCCTGAGAAATCTACGTATACCTTCAATACGAGTAACATACGTGAGGAACCAACGAAAAGTCACGTGGTCTTGCTTTAGAGAATAAACAAAATGGTACACAAGTTTCATCTTATGTCAATTTCGATTTATTCCGGTCGGATCCCCCGGATCTGATACCCTGGGGGATCAGTTTTATTTTAAAATATTTAATTTTTAAAACTATTCCGGTCTGATCTACCGTGCAGGGGATCACAAATAAATTTAAATATTTTATTCCCTGCACGGTGGATCAGACCGGAATAGTTTTAAAAATTAAATATTTTAAAATAAAACTGATCCCCAGGGGATCCGACCGGAATAAATCTCAATTTCGTATAAAAAAATCTGTCGATTAGCGATATCGTGGAAAGTAATCTTGTATGGGGACAGTTTTGTATTTGTTTAATCTATTTGCAATCGTGTTCTCGTCGCTTACAACAAGGTGCGTTTTATTAAATTTGATGTTTTTCTACAGATAACCCGACCTTCGGCGAAGCATTTATTATTTATCCCACAGGTAAGTGTAACCTAATATATATTTTTTCATAACTTCAGCTCTAGAATCTTGGATTTCAATAGTAATCTCAATGTGGGGTAGGGATTCAAATCAACTTTTCACACCTGCAGCACTTTAATCACGGATTAAAGCCCTATTAACCTCAACTTAAAACAAGACTTTATTCCCAAGGGAGATAATGTTGTATGAAACTTCCAAGGGAATAAAGTGATTTAAATTTGGAACGTTGAAATTTCTTGGTTTTAATTTTGAAGGTCTCAGCAAATAGGTTTTATTTATAATAAGTAATTTGATTGGTCTACAAAAATCTAGCAGGCCACGATTTATGTTTTTTATTTTGATTGTTACGTTAGGTCTAAGCAAATAGGTTTTGCCTATAATACCTACCAAATATTTACCATCATGCTACCATCTCATTGCAATTGCCCCATTTTTTTTTAAAGTGAATTTTTTTAAAGTCGCCGGGGAACTGAACACCACAAGAATTTAAAAAAAAAATGGACTGACGGTATGAAAAGTAGAGTATGCACCTCGGAATAAAGCATGTCTTCGTCTTGGGCGGCTTGAAATACGCTTCACTCAGGACTCTACTTAACTCCCTCGCTTCGCTCCGGAGTTAACTTTAAAGTCCCTCGTTACACTCGGAGTTCAATATGCCACTCACAACATAAGACATTGCTTTTTTGCGCATAATCTACTATTAAATATAATAGGTAAAATTCTCATGTCGTGGTGTTAGTCAGCTATGTCCACCTAAACGGCTGAACCGATTTGTATGATTTTTTTTGTGTTATTCGTTAGGTCTGAGAATCGAACAACATCTATTTTTTATTTTATTTTCTTTATCTATACTAATATTATAAAGCTGAAGAGTTTGTTTGTTTAACGCGCTAATCTTAGGAACTATGTTGGATAGTCCATTTATCGAGGAAGGCTATACTGCCGCCATAAGGATATAGGGCGCATCTACAGAAAGTTAAAAGTTGAGAAAAAAAAAATTGGGCAGAACTGTGCATTAGGGTTTCTTGCATCGAACACTTTATGTAATATTAGTAAATATATTAAATTCTTATAAATAAATACAAATATAACAATTTTCCTTTTCTTTTTAGTAAAAAAAATATTGAATAATTCGTAATACGCCAATGAAAAGACGCTTCTGGCTAGATACGTCTTTTCAACTTAGTAAAATTTTGAAGTGTCTTTCGTTCCTAGTACATGCTTGTACACAGTGTGTTACTCAACTTGAATTCCCTGAACAAAATAGACGTTTCTGACCACTTACTGCCTTTTAACTTAGTATAATTTTAGCACATTTTGCCTAATCATGAATAAATTCAAATCAATAAAACATGATAATTTTCAATTACAATTCAATAATACACGTCGTAGGTAAATCCTTACTATAAATTAAAATTATAATTATTATTTGAAGGTACAGAGGCTCATGTTGTTGGTAAAATACTTATTTTCTGTGTTAGTATTAAGATACTATTCATCTAAAAAGTCTAAAACCAAAATTATAAACCATTCTGACATAAATTTTAAACTATTTCAAAACTCTAAAAGGGTATCACGTATACGTACTGCGTCGAAATACATCTACGACAGGATTTCGTAAGATAAATACTCGATTTATTACCCTTAACGTTACGCAAATAGATCTTTGAAGCGAAAAATGATTTTCACACATTCGCATTATTTTTCAGTAACTCTTGGCGTTTGCTGAACTGAAATTTGGTGTGAGTTTATATCATTAATGTTAATTAGCCAAAAAGTAAAATATAATAACTACGAAGAACTGTCTTTTCACCTTAGTACCGGTTCGGAAAATTAATAAATAATAAAACCCTTCGCGCGGATAAATAAGACGCTTCTACTCAGATGCGTTTTTTCAACGTAGTATAAGTCAGAAACGTTTTTCCTATTTAGTAAACATCCAGTCACTCTGCAGATGTGTCCTATTTAACAATGAGTTTGACAGTGTTCTAGTCAGTTTAGAACAAATTTAAAAATACCAGTCGATGCGGCTTCTTTTTCTGATTCCGAATATGTACAGTAGGAGTGCAAAAGTGCAGGCCAAGTTTTCATTCAAAAATAGTTCTTATATTTAGCATGCTTAGAGCGTCGAGGTGGTAATGCACTTTTGCGGCTGACTGTACTTAAGTCAATTTTGCAAAAAAATGTTAGATGCGCCCTTATTCCTTATGACGGCAGTATAGGCTACTATTTATCCCGATATTCCCACGGGATCGGGAGTTACGCGTGAGAAACCGCGAAGCGCAGCTATTTATTATTATTTTGTAAATAGCAAAACAACGTTTGCCGGGACAGGTAGTAATCTATACTAATATTATAAAGCTGAAGAGTTTGTTTGTTTGTTTGTTTGAACGCGCTAATCTCAGGAACTACTGGTTCGAATTGAAAAATTATTTTTGTGTTGGATAGTCCATTTATCGAGGAAGGCTATAGACTAATTTTTATCCCGATATTCCCACGGGATCGGGAGTTACGCGGGTGAAACCGCGGGGCGCAGCTAGTGTTGTATAAAACTCCCAACTAAACATAACTATAGTAGTGACGCCGATCTACTAAAAATATGGATTCAGACGGGGGATGTTTGATTCTAACTAAGACGACTGAGTCTTATTATGATCAGATAGGTTTATTTATTTAATATTATAAATACAAAAAATAAATGAAGTCACCAGTTAGTCAAATAACCCACCCCTTATCTTTGTAATGCCGGCGCCTCACATGGGCTATGTTTCACTCCAAGGTATACTGTTGGATCCAACGCACCAATGTGAGGATCGATCTTGGAACGTTATTGGACGCTAATGAACGTTCCAAGATCGATCCTCACATTGGTGCGTTGGATCCAACAGTATACCTTGGAGCCAACATAGCCCATGAGAGGCGCCGGCATAAAAGTTCCTATAATGCTAGAAGCATTGTCACGCTGAATGGCGATGGCTAACCTCTGCGCTAGAAACGAGCCGAAGCGAGACTCACCCCCATTCCCCCTAATCCTATCGCCCAACTCTTTAACTAATTTCTTGGCATCGTCTCCCCAGTACCCAAACGTCTCCACAGCAACAGGCACAAAAATATAATTAGGCACCAAGTCCACATATTTGGCCCGCTTTTTACTCGCAGCGTCTCATTGTGATTCTGATTCAAGTAATTTTCGCGTTAATGCCAATTTCTTAGTATAGGTCTGATTCTTAGTAGAGCAATGATGGGATTACAATGGCAAGGGAGCAGTCAATGTTATTCTAGAAAACATGGCAGAACACTCGAAAAATAGCAGCTGGAAAGAGATATAGAAACAATATGTATGAAATGAAAATATTGTGAAAAATGACAATTAGGCATATTTCAGAAAAGTTAAGTGCTTACTCAAAAAATTCGGCTTGGTCCGCATTTTTGCTCGCTTGAGCAGCCCGAGCCGAATTTTTTAAGATTCAAAACTCGAGTGAGGAAAAATGGCAATTGGACTTATTTCAAAAAAGTTGTGAGCAAGCGAGCAAAAATGCGGCCCGGGCCAAATTTTTTGACATTCAAAACTCGAGTGGGGAAAATGCGAATAGAAATTTTGCTACTCGGAATAATTCAGTTTGGGAAACAGTACTAATTACTCACTACAGTATCTTGGAATACACAGCATTATTCTGAGTAAGTACATTGTAGCGCACTTGTTGAGACTTGTAACTCTCCTGGGAATAGTTAAACCCACTATAATCTCAATTGAATTTTAGCCATATTAATATAAGATCAAGTTAAGTTTTGACTATATTACCCTGCAATTAACAGATTTTTCTAAAATGAAGCATTTTTCTTGCAACAGCTGAAGCCAGCTCTACTTCTTCAGCTGCAAGCGAAAATGGCGTTGTTGCAAGCAGCAGTTCCGCAGGCGCTGCAAACGGCGACGCCGCCGCTGTCTCTAGCGCAGCCGCTGCAGCCGCAAATGGTGGCGCTGCAACCGCCTCTAGCGGAGCCGCTGCTACCAGTGGAGGTGGAACTGTCAAGCCCACTACAACCTTAAAACCAACCGAGAAACCAACCACAACCGAGAAACCAACCACAACCGCGAAACCAACCACGACAACGCAACCATGTGACGCTCCAACCGGAGGCAACGGCGGTTCAGCCAGCTCTTCGTCATCAGCTTCAGGCGGAAATGGCGGTGCAAGCAGTAGTTCCGCAGGCGCTGCAGGCGGCGACGCCGCCGCTGTCTCTAGCGCAGCCGCTGCAGCCGCAAATGGTGGCGCTGCAACCGCCTCTAGCGGAGCCGCTGCTACCAGTGGAGGTGGAACTGTCAAGCCCACTACAACCTTAAAACCAACCGAGAAACCAACCACAACCGAGAAACCAACCACAACCGCGAAACCAACCACGACAACGCAACCATGTGACGCTCCAACCGGAGGCAACGGCGGTTCAGCCAGCTCTTCGTCATCAGCTTCAGGCGGAAATGGCGGTGCAAGCAGCAGTTCCGCAGGCGCTGCAGGCGGCAATTCCACCACTAGCTCTAGCTCAAGCGCTGCAGGCGGCGATTCCACCACTAGCTCTAGCACAGGCACTGCAACAAGTGGAGGTGGATCTGACAAGCCCACTACAACCTTAAAACCAACCGCGAAACCAACCACAACCGAGAAACCAACCACAACTGCGAAACCAACCACAACCGAGAAACCAACCACAACCGCGAAACCAACCACAACCGAGAAACCAACCACAACCGCGAAACCAACCACGACAACGCAACCATGTGACGCTCCAACCGGAGGCAACGGCGGTTCAGCCAGCTCTTCGTCATCAGCTTCAGGCGGAAATGGCGGTGCAAGCAGCAGTTCCGCAGGCGCTGCAGGCGGCAATTCTACCACTAGCTCTAGCTCAAGCGCTGCAGGCGGCAACTTCGCTACTACCTCTAGCTCAAGCGCTGCAAACGGCGGCTCCGCCACTACCTCTAGCTCAAGCGCAGCAGGCGGCGATTCCGCCACTAGCTCTAGCACAGGCACTGCAACAAGTGGAGGTGGATCTGACAAGCCCACTACAACCTTAAAACCAACCGCGAAACCAATCACAACCGAGAAACCAACCACAACCGCGAAACCAACCACAACCGCGAAACCAACCACAACCGCGAAACCAACCACGACAACGCAACCATGTGACGCTCCAACCGGAGGCAACGGTGGTTCAGCCAGCTCTTCGTCATCAGCTTCAGGCGGAAATGGCGGTGCAAGCAGCAGTTCCGCAGGCGCTGCAGGCGGCAATTCCACCACTAGCTCTAGCTCAAGCGCTGCAGGCGGCAATTCCACTACTAGCTCTAGCTCAAGCGCAGCAGGCGGCGATTCCGCCACTAGCTCTAGCACAGGCACTGCAACAAGTGGAGGTGGATCTGACAAGCCCACTACAACCTTAAAACCAACCACAACCGAGAAACCAACCACAACTGCGAAACCAACCACAACCGAGAAACCAACCACAACCGCAAAACCAACCACGACAACGCAACCATGTGACGCTCCAACCGGAGGCAACGGTGGTTCAGCCAGCTCTTCGTCATCAGCTTCAGGCGGAAATGGCGGTGCAAGCAGCAGTTCCGCAGGCGCTGCAGGCGGCGACGCCGCCGCTGTCTCTAGCGCAGCCGCTGCAGCCGCAAATGGTGGCGCTGCAACCGCCTCTAGCGGAGCCGCTGCTACCAGTGGAGGTGGAACTGTCAAGCCCACTACAACCTTAAAACCAACCGCGAAACCAACCACGACAACGCAACCATGTGACGCTCCAACCGGAGGCAACGGCGGTTCAGCCAGCTCTTCGTCATCAGCTTCAGGCGGAAATGGCGGTGCAAGCAGCAGTTCCGCAGGCGCTGCAGGCGGTAATTCCACCACTAGCTCTAGCTCAAGCGCTGCAGGCGGCAACTTCGCTACTACCTCTAGCTCAAGCGCTGCAAACGGCGGCTCCGCCACTACCTCTAGCTCAAGCGCAGCAGGCGGCGATTCCGCCACTAGCTCTAGCACAGGCACTGCAACAAGTGGAGGTGGATCTGACAAGCCCACTACAACCTTAAAACCAACCGCGAAACCAATCACAACCGAGAAACCAACCACAACCGCGAAACCAACCACAACCGCGAAACCAACCACGACAACGCAACCATGTGACGCTCCAACCGGAGGCAACGGTGGTTCAGCCAGCTCTTCGTCATCAGCTTCAGGCGGAAATGGCGGTGCAAGCAGCAGTTCCGCAGGCGCTGCAGGCGGCAATTCCACCACTAGCTCTAGCTCAAGCGCTGCAGGCGGCAATTCCACTACTAGCTCTAGCTCAAGCGCAGCAGGCGGCGATTCCGCCACTAGCTCTAGCACAGGCACTGCAACAAGTGGAGGTGGATCTGACAAGCCCACTACAACCTTAAAACCAACCACAACCGAGAAACCAACCACAACTGCGAAACCAACCACAACCGAGAAACCAACCACAACCGCAAAACCAACCACGACAACGCAACCATGTGACGCTCCAACCGGAGGCAACGGTGGTTCAGCCAGCTCTTCGTCATCAGCTTCAGGCGGAAATGGCGGTGCAAGCAGCAGTTCCGCAGGCGCTGCAGGCGGCGACGCCGCCGCTGTCTCTAGCGCAGCCGCTGCAGCCGCAAATGGTGGCGCTGCAACCGCCTCTAGCGGAGCCGCTGCTACCAGTGGAGGTGGATCTGACAAGCCCACTACAACCTTAAAACCAACCGCGAAACCAACCACAACCGCTAAAACCGGAGGTAGCGGCGGTGCAGCCAGCTCTTCTTCATCATCTTCAAGCGGAAATGGCGATGCAAGCAGCAGTTCCACAGGCACTGCAACCGGTGTCAAGCCCACCACTACGACAGCACCAACCACGACAACGGAAGGTGAGGCCATTATTGAGCCATGGCTGGGTAAGTTATTGGCATAATATGTGAAGCAAAGTCTAGCCAGCATTTCGATAACATCCTTTTTGCGAAACGAAGCGTTTACACCTACGTCACTCCCGATCCCGTGGGAATATCGGGATAAAAAGTAGCCTATGCTACTGTCAAATAATCAATATACTAAGTTTCATCAAATCGATACTAAATTTATGATTATGGCTGACTATATGTTACGCTGTTGTATGTGGTTGATAACACAATCATTGTACTTTGTAGGTGATGACAATGATGACACTACCGGAGGCGGTACAACCAGCAAACCCGGCAGTTCCGGAACCAGTAAACCCGGCAGTCCTGGAACTAGTAAACCCGGCAGTCCTGGAACCAGTAAACCCTGCTGTTCCGGAACCGATGAGGAATGTGAAGGTTATGAAAGTGAAGGTATGTTAATGTCCAGTTGCTGGTTGATAAATTGCTTCATCATCATCACTGTTACCCTAGTGAGATAGGGCCCTTAGCCGCTCGAAGAGTAGTGGGCAGAGGCCACTGATTTTAGACATTTTTATTTACGATTACGAGATTTGGCCTTCTGGCCTCTGCAGGGGCCAGAAATTATATTTCTCGTAGGTAAATATAATTGTTCAAATTATATTTAAATATCATTCCGATACAAAAATATTCTTGATAATACCAAAACATGACGTTGAAGGTATTTTGGGCTACTTTGGGTATTCGTTATCCGTTATACACTCACAAATTAAAATCAGTGCCTCCAGCTTTTAAAATTTAGATTACATTTGAAAAATATCTATATATGTATATACGTCCCTAGAATCTACCTGTTAATTTTTTTTATTTATATTGGGAAAGTCGTTCAAAATTACATTGTTCAGGTTAATGTAGGTAAGTAAGTATAGAAAACAAGCAGCGCTCCGCGGTTTTACCCGCGTAACTCCCGATACCGTGGGAATATCGGGATAAAAAGTATAGCATATTGCCTTCATCGATAAATGGACTATTCAACATAAAGATAATTTTTCAAATCGAACCTGTAGTTCCTGAGATTAGCGCGTTCAAACAAATAAACAAACAAACTCTTCAGCTTTATAATATTAGTAATAGATGTGGGCGAACATTCAACGTAATACCCTGTATGGAAAATGTCACAAAAATTTATATTTTTTATTTTTAGTTTGCATTATTTTTTCTTTTTTTCATGTTATATTTTTATTTAAATAATTTTCGGGTTACGTTTTTATTCGAATAAAAGTTTGATTTTAAAAATCTTTTTTGTAGTCTGACCAATGACTATAGATTTATAAAAAGATGGTTGGAAAGATGCGTTTAAAAGTGGACTTTTTAAACAGACACGATTTGTATTCATAGTCAATTTTTTTTCTCTATGTTCGACTGTTACAATAGCGCGATTAAGTCCCGGGAAAATAATTACTATCAGTACAAGTAAAGTTATCTATCAGACATAAATTCAACCGTTTAGCTATCACGGTTCATGAAATAAAGCCCGGTGACAGACAGTTAAATCTTAGTAATAGTGTCCTAGTAATTTTTACCCTTTGGGTTCAGTACCCTAAAAATGCAAATTAAACTCTAAAATCATTTTTACGACAGTGCGCAGCGACGCAATTACCGCGTTTCAATTTTAGGCCACCCCTCTCTGCAGAAGGCCGTTTCTCGTATATAACATTGTTCAAATTATATTGCAATTAGTATGATTCCGATCGCACTTCGATTACAAAAAAACCCTCAAAGTAGCTCAAAATACCCATGTCAGCTTTTGGTATTCTCAAGAATATTTTTTGTAATCGAATTACAATTGCAATGATATTGCAATGTAATTTAAACAATTTAATTTACGAGAATTCAGGTCCTTCAACATAAGTGGTTATAGGCTTGATTGTCCGCTGTAAATGATTATTTTTTCTTTCTTTTTCTGAAGAAACTATCTACGAGCGGTCACAGGCGTCATCGACGAGCACTTCCATGTCCAGTTTATCATTAACTAAGGAATCTGTCACAGCAAGAACGATCAGGCGAAAACATCCTAAACGTAAAGGTAAATAAATAAATTTTAAAAAAAGTCCTTGGTTGCACTTTATAGTGTAGACAGGGATAATCGCCGGTTTAGAATCCACCCCATTGTTTGCTATTATACTTGTTATTGTAAAGGGCCTCTACGTGTTAGCTTCGGCTCCACGCACGCCTTCCAAAGGTCCGAGGCTCCATAGCCCCGTGATACAGGACGTATAACAGACACATAATAATAAATCATTTATTTCAGTTATTACATTCCATAGATACATAATATATTAAATGATAAAATTAAAATTAATTTATAAAGAAATTACATGACTAGGTACCTTGTTCCCCAATCATCACCACAATCTGACTCTCCTCTTAGGAGTGGCATGGAGATGCAACCAGTGCCCCAGTATCGTGGAATCCCACCTGTCACACAGTGCACTTAGAATGACATTGTCGGAGCCCCTCACTCGCCTAAGCAGTGAAGCGCAGCGCTTTCTGATAATCGCGTCAAAACCTCCTAACTCCTGCCTCTGCAAACATGACTGACTGCAGTATCTGGGCTTCCCCCACTCACACCCTGAATGCATTGTTATAATGGACTCGGAGAGCTCTGTATGCCAACTTCGTATAAGTCACCTATAGGCTGCAAGTATAAAAGGACTGGCAGTATGCTCTAAAGAGTGTCACCTTACACACATACTACGTGATATGGTGGCCAGACAACGGATATAATCTATACTAATATTATAAAGCTGAAGAGTTTGTTTGTTTGAACGCGCTAATCTCAGGAACTACTGGTTCGAATTAAAAAAATATTTTTGTGTTAGATAGTCCATTTATCGAGCAAGGCTATAAGCTACTTTTTATTTTGATATTCCCACGGGATCGGTACTTACGCGGGTGAAACCGCGGGGCGCAGCTAGTTTATACTTATAAAGCTGAAGAGTTTGATTGTTTGTTTGTTTGAACGCGCTAATCTCAGGAACTACTGGTTTGAATAGAAAAAATATTTTTGTGTTGAATAGTCCATTTATCGAGGAACGCTATAGGCTACTTTTCATTTTGATATTCCCATGGGATCGACACTTACGCGGGGGAAACCGCGGGGCGTAGCTAGTATGCTATATATCCCGATATTCCTACGGAATCGGAATTTACCCCGCGAAAATTATAAGCATAACGCTGTTTCAGTTTTGATCAGGTATTGTTTTTATTTAAATCTTTGTTATTGTGTGAATATATGCGATTGTTTATTGTTTCAATTTTTTTTAAGTTGGATTAATTTTGATGCAGGTAGCGGAGGAGTTTCTACCGATGATGCAACAGACACAGAAGATGGCTCTACAGACACCGATAGCGGAGCTGTTGCAGACGGAGAAGATGGCTCTGTAGGCACCTATAACGGAGGTGTTTCCAACGGAGAAAATGGCTCTGTAGGCACCTATACCGCAGCTGTTGTATACGGAAATGATGGCTCTGTACGCACCTATAGCGCAGGTGCTGCCAACGGAAAAGATGGCTCTGTAGACACCTATAGCATAGGTGTGGCCAACGGAAAAGATGGCTCTGCAGTCACCTATACCGGAGCCGAAGCAAATGTGGGTGGCGGTAATGATGACAACGTCGACGAATGCGAAGGTATGTGTTACACATTAAATTATAATAATATTTTAAACAAACATAATAAGTAACTTTTGCATCTTAATATTTAATGGTAAGTCAACATTGAGGCAAAATCACTACATAGTATAAAATAAAGTCACTTTTAGCCGTCGCTATGTCCCTATTTCCCTTTGTATGCTTAGATCTTAAAACTACGCAACGGGTTTTTGATTCGGTTTTTTTTAATAGATAGAGTGATTGAAGAGAAAGGTTTATATGTATAAGTATGAGCGGGTCGCTAGTAATAAAAATAAAATACACGTTAACAACCTATTTCTTGTCGAAATAATGTTTATGCAAAATTTGATTTAGATTTGCCCCCCTTTTTCACCCCATACCGTTAAAATTTTGGAAAATTATTTCTTATCGGATGCCTACGTCATACAAAGAACACACCCTCCAAGTTCCAAGTCTCTACGATCAGCGGTTTAGGCTGTGCGTTAATTCGTCAGTCAGTCAGTCATTCAGGACAAAGCATTTTATATGTAACTAGCTGCGCTCCGCGGTTTCACCCGCGTAACTCCCGATCCCGTGGGAATATCGGGATAAAAAGTAGCCTATAACCTTCCTCGATAAATGGACTATCCAACACAAAAATAATTTTTCAATTCGAACCAGCAGTTCCTGAGATTAGCGCGTTCAAACAAACAAACAAACTCTTCAGCTTTATAATATTAGTATAGACTAGCGACCCGCTCCGGCTTCGCACGGCTATATTGTGCATGTAATATACATATAAACCTTCCTCTTGAATCATTTAATCTATTAAAAAAAAAAACAGCGCACTCCGGGAGTGCAGGCAGAAGTGAAAACTGTATATCTGTGTAAAATCTCATCTGTCGAAATCTCATCTGTCGCGAGAACGGCTGAAAATGCTCACTCGTGTATCAGTGATGGCGCTAGCGTGCGACGCGAACTGCGTACGGCAGCTCGCTGCGAACCTGTACCATTCACCGAGAGATGTCGCTGTTAACACTGTTGTACAGAAGTGAGTATCGTAGTTCAGCCGTTTGCACAGAGATGGCGCTGTTTTCAATATTGCATAGCCCACAAAAGTTAAAATCTCATCTGTCGCGAGAACGGCTGAAAATGTTCACCCACAAAAGTGCCCAACGCGCCATAAGAAGTTTTCACTTCAAAAACTGCATCAAAATCCGTTGTTTTAAAGATTTAAGCATATATAGGGATATAGGGACAGAGAAAGCGACTTTGTTTTATACTATGTAGTGATAAAGAAGAGAGATAAGAAGATTTATTGCAAACACTTTGCACAATATCTATAGTCCATTGAAAAGTTACATTTGGGGATGCATTTGTCAGAGGATGCAATTTTATTTTATAGACATCAAGAGGGTTAGTCTAAGCTTAAAAGTTGGATTTAAGCTTAGACTTACACCCTCTTGATATCTAAAAAATAAAATTGCGTCCTCTGACACATGCACGCTAAGCCCAAAAAAATGTAACTACTAGCACACTACTAGTGCAGTCTGAACTCAGAAACAACTGTCGCGAGAACGGCTGAAAATGCTCACCCACAAAAGTGCCCAACGCGCCATAAGAAGTTTTCACTTCAAATATCCTTTTTCTGAGAGTCTGAAGAAGTGGCAAAACTTCAAACAAAAATTGTTTGCAAGAAGGTTAGGTGCTTGAAGTTCCTATATCTGTAATGGCGTCAGATGCTGATGAAGAAAATGGAAAACACGTAACTCCAAATGCTTATATTTTTTCCACATCTAGTTCACGCAAAACAATTTCATTGTAATCTAGAAAAATGGCGATATTTATCATTATTTTTCTATTTGTGTTTGTTTTTTCTTGCGATCATTATTGGAGTTTATTGGAGTTTACTCCTTATGAATCGATTTTCATATATAAGGCGCCCGGTATGAGAAAAATGTGAGGAGTAAAATCTACTGATGAATGACCTCGTTACGTTTTTGGTGCGCAACCTATTCTGCGCACCTTTCACTTTTCAATCGTGTGTGTGTGACTAGCTTGTATACATCTTGTGTTTAACCGACATATTGTATGTATTGTATATATGAACATGTGTGCTTTGTGAAGTAAACTCCTATCGTGCGCTGGAGCTGACACACACACTTTTTTTCTTCTAGATTCTATTGGCGTATATGGTCCGTGGTATTTTAGCGAAGGTGATGATGGGAGTCTTACGTGGGTGACTGAAGATGGCTTTATGCTGGAAGTCTTCCAACATGGTATATTAGAAGTGTTGTTTTTGAGTTGATATTGTCTTCATAGGCAGAGTCAAACTGGCATTAAACTGTACAGATTTATTTATTCAGAAATCCAACAGCTATTCGGGCAACACACGACTTCTCAAATACTTTTTATTTTTTTTATCTGTTTTTTTGTATTTACTTTTCTTTGTAACTATCTCTTACTGTTAAGCTATTGCATAGCTTTTATCGCGGGCTCTGAGCGCGGCGACCGAATCAAGAAATTCGTAATGTTTTTTGGGGTAAAATACTATTTTTTTCGCGTTTTTTGTGTTAAGTGTTGTATGTTAATGGAAGTGGAATTTTACACTCATTTTAATGCTGTGTTTTAATTAAAGGGTTGCCATAGAAAAACTAAAATAGTGCCGAAAGTCGAAACTGTAATACAATTCTAGTTTATTTCAATAAAAAATCTATTGACACGTTAAAATTTATTTTAAAAAAAATCTTAGTAACTGTTAAGTTAACTTTAGTCATATGTTGGTCCACCTACAACATTAGCGATGGCTCTACATCAACGTGGCATACTAAGTATGTATATTCAATGGTTGTCTGAGGAATAATTCTCTATACTTTATTGATGTGTGTATTATCGATTTATCTATATTCCCCACTCTTATTGGATTGATTATGTACAGTTTCATGTTTGAGGCTTGTGGTGATTTTTATATTCAGTTTTTATGCAGATTTTGGTGTGAAGCAGTTTTGCATTTTGGGTTTTCGGTGTAGTGCTTTAGCAGTTGATTTTGCTGTATTCTAGTTTTTGGGTTTGTGTAAGCAGTTTTGTTTTATTTTAAACTTTGAGTTTATGAGAAGTGCATCTTCAAATGTTTGCTGTATTAAATTTTTTGGGTTTGTGTGAGCAGTTTTGGTTTATTTTAAACGTTGAATTTATGAGAAGTGCGTCTTCAAATTTATTTTCGTATCACCAGTAGGGGCACCTGTCGTCATTGAGAATATCAGTGCTGATGATACCGAAGACATAATATATTTAAGACCAGGTACATGTGATTATATTAAAATAATTTATAGGCAAATCCAAAATTAGCACTTAAGCTGTTAATTCCAAGGTAAATGAATGAACAAGAACTTTTGTGATTGATTCTTGCAGATGACGGTGGCGATGTTGGCGATGGTACTGGTGGAGATGCTGGTGGCGACGATACTGGTGGAGATGCTGGTGGCGACGTTACTGGTGGAGATGCTGGTGGCGACGTTACTGGTGGAGATGCTGGTGGCGACCTTACTGGTGGAGATGCTGGTGGAGATGCTGGTGGCGACGTTACTGGTGAAGATGCTGGTGGCGACATTACTGGTAAAGATGCTGGTGGCGACGTTACTGGTGAAGATGCTGGTGGCGACGTTACTGGTGAAGATGCTGGTGGCGATGTTACTGATGGAGATGCTGGTGTCGACGTTACTGGTGGAGATGCTGGTGGCGACGTTACTGGTGGAGATGATGGTGTCGACGTTACTGGTGAAGATGATGGTGGCGAAGCAGGTGAAGTTACCTGTGGAAATACCGGTGACAATGCAGGTGAAGTTACTGGTGAAGATGCTGGTGACGAAGCAGGCGAAGTTACTGGCGATTATGCTGATGGCGAAGCAGGCGAAGCACCTGGTGACGATGCTGGTGCCGAAGCAGGCGAAGTTACTGGTGACGATGCTAAAGGCAATGCAGGTGGCAACGCAGGTGGTGATTCAGGCGGTGATACCGGTAAGTTGTAAATCTGTAGCATGGGCAATATTGGCATGCTCTTAATTCGTGATGTGTCGTACGAATACCAGTTATTTGAACGGGTTTGAAACATCTCAAAAATGTTGTCTATGTTATTTCTACTGACCTCTTCCCGTTCAAGTTGGAATAGGGCTTCTTTAAATTTTTAACAACAAGGTTTCTGGTCCAACAAGGTCCTTCAAATGATTATTTATAATTCGTTTAGGAAAAATCTGGCAGAACAGGCTTTTCTTGCTCATCTTTCTACATTTATTCTAGCACTTTTCATGTTATTATAATTTGTTCTAAAGGATGACAGACCCTGGGCCTTTGTACCTGAGAATTATTATTGTTTATCTTAAACCATGAATTTATTAACTGTGCCAAAATATTTAAAATTAAACTAATTATGTTTCAGGCAGCGGAGGAGCTGTAGGCACCACTAGCACAAGCTCTGCGACCGGAGGGGACGTCGCATCCACTAGCACAAGCTCTGCGACCGGAGGGGACGTCGCATCCACTAGCACAAGCTCTGCGACCGGAGGGGACGTCGCATCCACTAGCACAAGCTCTGCGACCGGAGAGAACGCAGCATCCACTGGCTCAAGCTCTGCGGCCGGAGAGCAAGCCTCATCCACTAGCACAGGCTCTGCAGCCGGAGGGAAAGCTGTTGCCACTAGCGCAGCCGCGGCAGCCGGAGACAACGCCGTTGCCACTAGCGCAGCCGCTGCAGCCGTCGGTGGCCCCAGCGGTGCTTATCCCGGATGGTCCGGCTGGCCCTGGTGGCCTTTCTATGGTTGGCCTCAAGCCCGACCTGGTATGGGATATCCCTGGCCTCAACCCGCGCCCAGTCCAAACATACAATGTCAATGCTGGGACAAGAATTCAGGCATGCCTGTACCAACACAATAGTTAATCTAATTTGATAGATTCTATGACGGTTTTGTACCCAATGAAGTGTATAATTGAAAAATAATTACTTACTTAGTTTTTAAGACATGTATGTATAAGAGCATCAGAAAATTTTCCCTTTTAGGGAACCAAAAAAAAGAGAGAGAATAAATAATTGGGAATCAATACATTTTAATTCAAAATAATATTTTTTATTTACCTCCTAAAAAAATTACATAGGCAATCACTTTTAGGTATATGTCAGAATAGGGCACAGAAAAAAAATTAGGCCTTTTTATTTTAAAAAATAAAAATAAAAAAATGCCGCTAACGAATAATAAAAATACAGCACAGAATTAAATACGCACAGTATTAAACTTTGAATTGTGATATTAATGTCGCAGCCAACTAGCTTAATTGGCCGTTCAACAGCCTAGCCTCTTTACTAAACAGCGCCGTTTAATTAAAGGCCTGTATTATATTCAGCCCTAGCGTTTGTTAAGTACAACATTTAATAAACTGGCTGGCTAAATTTAAGCCATTTGTACGGTAGAAAAAGGAACTAAATTAAAATGAACAGGCAAGGCAAGTAATGAAACGTTATCGATCCAAGTCATTTGCCTAGCTGTTTAATCTTTCTGAATACTATCATTAAGGCCGCTAGTTAAACGGCGCTGTTTAGAAAAAGGGCTAGGCTGATGATAGATTTCGATCGAAATTAGCTTTAAAAATTAAATTGCTCGAGTCAGTCACAGCTTATTCACATTATTATTTTCACTACAATCTTCCATTGTATTTCATTAAACTTTGGAAAAAGAACCATCGAATTTGATGTTTGCCGACGCCATATTGACAGTTTCGACGCTTGGTGGCAGAAAGTGGAACTAAATTGAAATAACTGCAGCCCAATCGCCGTAATTAGCCAAGCCGTTATAGCCGAATATTCCCAGTAGTCCCCTCTACCCTGTTCCCCGGGCTAGGCAAGTAATTAAACGTCATCGATCCAAATCATTTGCCTAGCTGTTTGATCAAATGGCTGAATATCAATCAGGCCTCTAGCCAGTTGAACGGCGCTATTTGGTAAGAAGGCTAGCTAAGCTGTTGATTGAATGGCTAATTAGGCAAGTTGACTGCGACATTAATACGGTAATTTGTAGTCGATTATAAATAAAACAGTCATTAGTAGAATCAATATTTTCGAGGGAAACAACGAGAAATGAATCACTCAAAAATACACCCTGGCTTCTGAGGTAGCCAGTAGAAAAAGTCAGTAGGAAATCAGTAGCCTCTGAGGAGGCCGCTTCTAGACTATCACTAAATAGTATAAAATAAAGTCACTTTTCGCCGTCCCTATCTCTATATATATAAAATTCTCGTGTCACGGGGTTCGAACTTGAACTCCTCCGAAACGGCTTGACCGATTCTCATGAAATTTTGTGAGCATATTCAGTAGGTCTGAGAATCGGCCAACATCTATTTTTTATTTTGTTTCCTTTAGTTTTTTTTTAAATGGCAAAACAACGTTTGCCGGGACAGCTAGTATCCCTATATAGGTACTTTGTACGCTTAGATCTTTAAAACTACGCAACGGATTTTGATGCGGTTTTTTAATAGATAGAGTGATTCAAGAGGAAGGTTTATATGTATAATACATGCATAATATAGCCGTGCGAAGCCGGAGCGGGTCCCTATATTAGTTTTAAAAAAACATTTCTTTCTTAGAAGCAAGAATGGAGCGGCACCAGAAATTTCTGTGAAAATTTCAACTGTCTAGCTATCACGGTTCATGGGATATTGCCTGGTGATAGACAGACAAACGGACAGTGGAGTCTTAATGTTATTATGTAGGTACCTACCGTTTTTACCCTTTGGGTACAGTACTACCCTAAAAATAAAAGAATTTATCAGATTGAAAACCTCCTCCTTTTTTTAAATCGGTTATAACTTCCTATACCTATTGTGTTAAATAAAATCAGATTAATAAAAATTCTCAATATTTTTGCAATCCCAAGAAACGCAAAACAACAAATCAAGTTCTATTTATCTCTTTCTTTCGTACTGCGTTATATATTCGTCCTGCTCTAACGAGAATGACGTAAGTGCATGATTCACTCGTGTATTTGACAGATAGTAGAACGATGTTGCCTAGTTATGTTCTTCCCTTAGGTAGTAGGGTAAAATATTAAGCATTAAAACAACTGTAAAAAAAATGGTTTGGTGTAGTCAAACTTTTTAATTTTTTCAGATATTTGTTTCTGTAAATAAATTATGTGCTGCTAAGGTCTGGATTTCTTTGTTTTTAGAATAAATATTTATAAAAAAACTGGTTGCCTGTAAAGTCGGTATACGGGCGAAAGTTTTACGTGACAACAACTGTGCTCGAGTGGAAGGGACGCGTGCCTTTCACTTTTTATGTCTGTCTCTCTCGCTCTTAGGCGGGCTAACCATGCCCGCGTGCCTCTCACTCGCTCTCATTGTGAGCGCATAACTTCAGCGGAGCGTAACGCAGTTTCTTGAAGTGTCACCCGGCAAACCAATTTATAAAACGTTGTCACGTCAAAAAAAGTATTATTACATTCTATCCGTTGTCTGACTACCATAACACAAGCCTAGTTGTATGCTTAGCTTAGGTAGTACCTACTATGTGCAATGTGCATTAATGTGCAATGTCGTTCTTAGGTAAGAGGACAAAAGTGTGCACTAGGAAGCAAATTAAAAAATGGTTGTTTGTAAAGTCAGTTTACGGACGATAATTTTACGTGATAACGTCATAAGAAAACATTTGTTTGCCTTAATATCTTTTCTTCCTTAATTTTTATTTTATATAAGTCTTCTATTCGTCACTCGTCACCATATCACAAGCTTAGTCACGCATACACGCGCGTAAAACTTGTAGTAGGTAGTGTACTCACAGAGCGTTTGGTCCTTGTTTAATCATGTGGCATTATGCAACGATAATACGTTGCTATGGTAACCTTGTCAATAACATGACGCTTTCCTGGAACATGGCACATGACGTCATGTTTTTTATTAATATCGTCATAAATACGTCAGAATTTGTAACAGATCTAAGGAAATTCACTTGAAATACATTATGAAGCTATTGCATAGGTTTTATCGCAGGCTTTGAGCGCGGCGACCGAATCAAGAAATTCCGTAACGAAAATAAAACCTAACACCCCCACTCCGCCTACCATGTAGCTCGGCCGAGCGTTATTGATTGAAGATGAAAAACTCCCATTACATCAAAAATATAAGCAAATTATCACTGACGACTGGCAACACAGATTTCACCTCACAAATTCCCGCCCGCGCACCTCAAGTTGCACCACTTTTGCCTGTGCGCATCGGATTTAGCACGCGAATTTGTGATTAACCACGAAATAACAATAAATCTAGTGTTTTGTGACCTAATTCTTATTATATTTACTGAATTAATGATTGTGAAATACACTGTAGACGTTGTGAAGTGAAATAACGGTGATAAAAGGATTACAGTGGATAATTATTACATGTTTGCAAAAAGGTAAGACAACTTTTCTTATCCTAGCAGCTGGGTATCACTCCACTTAGTGATCGTTCGCGGTAAGCAACGCTTGGTGCGGTCATTATTGCGATGGGTAATGACAAAATCTAGAAAAAAAAAACCGTCAAACAAGTTTCATGATGAAAAATTCTTAAAAAATCCCGACTTCTACCTACTAAAAAAAAAAATATATATTTATACGCGACGGATTGAGAACCTCCTCCTTTTTTGAAGTCGGTTAAAAAGTCTAAGTACGGTAAGTAAATACTTAGTTCCATTAACAACTGAAAGTCCTAAAACTATAATATCAGAGGAAACTCTTAAAACTGTTCATACTGGAAACATCACCAAACCCAAAATACCATATGCGTTGAAGTAGAGAACTAAAAGTGTTAATTACTTAATGCATGAGAAATTGATTTTAGGGTTCCGAACCCAAAGGATAAAAACGGAACCCTATTACTAAAACGCCACTGTCCATCTGTCTGTCACCAAGCTGTTAAAACCCATGATAGCTAGACAGTTGAAATTTTCACAGATGATGTATTTCTGTTGCTGCTATAACAACAAATACCTACAATTTAGGCAATTCATTAGTTTTATTACATACTAGCGACCCGCCTCGGCTTCGCACGGCTATATTATGCATGTATTATACATATAAACCTTCCTCTTGAATCACTCTATCTATTAAAAAAACCGCATCAAAATCCGTTGCGTAGTTTTAAAGATTTAAGCATACAAAGGGAAATAGGGACATAGGGACGGCGAAAAGTGACTTTATTTTATACTATGTAGTGATAGTGAAGTGATGATTTTACTAGATACATGAGCTTGATATGAGGAGCTCAATATATTGTTTTGTATTTAGTATAAATTAAGTTACTTATGTAACTCATTATTGTATGTCCGGGATGGACAAACTGTTGATACCTACCTACTATAATTTGACATCTTATGTATAGCCCGTGCAGCAAATGGTGACTGCCGGCAGAAAGTGGAAGGGGTATCTGAGAAGTCAATTTTTAGGTCTGTTTGGGCGGGGGGACAGGAGCGAAGGGAGGGTCAGTTGCTCACATCATCGCTCTCTGTTCCGCTCCCGCACGTCTAAGTACTGTCGCGCACATAAAATTTACCATCACTCGGTTAACATTGCAGCCGCGTAGCTAACTTTACCCAGATCGAAAATTCAACTTTATACAGAAAAACTGGTAATCATTGGTGCAGGCATAGAAATCCATGTTCGTACCTTTGTTCAGTAAATGTACAGGACAGTATTAGTTCCGTGGTTTGAAGTTCGCGCCAAAAACAATAGAAAATATAGATTTGACAGCAATCTGACAGTTTAAAGTGACAGTGACAGATTATCGATCAATAGAAGATCAGTAGTCAATAGGTAGTTGTTTCAATAAAAGGTAATTACATTAAAAGATACCAAAAAATATGTTTATTTAATTTGAGTTCCGTATTAGTAGTCTATCTATAGTTTAATAGTGTAAATTACAGTGAATAAATATACTGTATAATAGTAATAATATTTAAATGAATGTTTTTCTGGTTGGGCAAAATCATATACGGTATGTAAACAAAGTATGACGGTTTGGCTGTAATAATTCTGTGCTCGATTGTACATGCGCAAACCTCAGAATACAAAACAAAACGCAAACCATCCCCACCAATTTCCGCCAGCGCTCACCATTCGCTGCACAGGCTATACACAGTTTTTCAATAAATATTCTTGATAACATAATGGTAAGGAACCCATCGTAGGTATGCGAGTCCAACTCACACTTGACCGGTTTTTTAACTTGATAAATTATGAAACATTCCCTTTTATCGAAAGATTGATCGCAGATAAAAGGTGTTAAAGCAGTGCTACCGCAGGGTGCAGGAGTTGAAGAGTTTGTTTATTTGAACGCACTAATCTCAGGAACTACTAGATCGAATTGAAAAGTTATTTTTGTGTTGGATAGTCCATTTATCAAGGAAGGCTATAGGCTACTTTTTGTTTTGATATTTCCACGGGATTGGGAGTTAACCGCGGGGCGCAGCTAGTTTGAGATAAATTCTAAGATATTCTCTTTTATCTAAAAAGAAAGAAAGATCTCATATAAAAGGTGTGATATCAGTGTTAACTGCATGGAGCAGTCAGTTTGTAATAAGTAGGTTTCACAAGGGTTCAACGACCACATTACCTAACAGATACCCGTTCAAGCGGAACCTATAGGTATTGAATACCTAAACGTTTTTGTTTAACTTAAAACATACCTGTCTACGATAAATTTGTAAATCTAAAAACTACAGAAAACTACAAAATTCAGCTATTTCCTTTGTTTCGCCATACTATGTTTGTTTCCAGGAATTGATCTCTATCGCCAACACTATCGATTGGTATAAAAATATAGAATGATAATTTTTTTGCAAAATCAACAGGTTCGATTCTCTGCAAGGGTAATGACTTTTTGGAAAATCTAATGATGCAGTTTTAGTTTTTGTCAAAATCGGGCACGCAACTCCTCTCAGCATTTGTCGCTATCTCTCTTATATAGCCCTGAAGGCCCACATAAAAAAATCACACTGTATATCAATGGATATTTAACAAATTACTTTTGGTGATATATATCATTACATACAAAAATTGTTTAAAAATTTGATAATAATAAGTCAGTTAATGAAGTTTTCTACTGAATTTCTCCATCCTAAATGTAGATGGCGTTGGAGTAGAGTTAAAACATACTCTCTAACTAATAGTAAGTTTAGGTAATAACGTTCAAAGCTTAGGTATTAATGTATTAAAAAATGATGAAGCCTTTCACTTGACTTTTCCTGATGTAGTAAAGGATTATATGTTTAAGTTGATTTTCTGATTTAAGAAGATTTTATGTTTTTGAGTTGATTTTTCTGATTTTAAATACCTATACAAATAAAACAATTTATTTAATAAATTATGTTTATAAAACTTAGGTATGTAAACGGTGTTAGTTGCCAATCTCTAACTAAACGGCTAAACCATTTTGTATAAAAAAAATTGCGTACATTAATTGAGCATATTTTTTTTTGTAAAATGGCAGAACAACGTTTGTCGGTACAGACGGCTAGTTATCTATCTATATAAATAAAAATCAATTGCTGTTCGTTAGTCTCGCTAAAACTCGAGAATGGCTGAAGCGATTTGGCTAATTTTGGTCTTGAATTATTTGTGGAAATCCAGCCTGCCTAGCATGAACACCAAAACACGATACGATAAAGCGATATAACTACATCAACTCTCAAAATATGATAGATAAAGCCGCCATGTTGAATTTTTATTATAACTTTGGATAGATGGCGCTGTGTTTATTGTCCTTGCAATATTTATTTTTACGAAATATTTAGTTTTTATTTATGGTGGCAGGTACCTGGTACAATAACACGGTCAAAAGTCTCTGCCTACCGTAACGTTTACAATCCTGTGCAGCACTATTTCAACATTATAACAACGTAACCTGTGGATCGAACCCACGTCGGTTGGTGTAGCGGGCGGGGCGGCTTATACCACTCACACAACTAAAGTCATAGCTAACATGTTGAAAATAATAATCACACTGTGTACATTTAATTCAAGTATTTATGTTTGTGTGTAACGTCTATTAGAAGAAGGTCGTAAGTCCAATAATTGTTGATAGTATTATTGTAGCAAACTGATCATTTACTTATTATGACCCATACTGGAAAATGCAATAGGTATGTTTGCTATTTTCAACTTCATACAAGTTTCTCGCTATCATAGTTGCAAAGTATCAAAACCGGAATTAATTAATATATCTATCTCCCTCTGTTTACATAATGAAAGACAAGGACACATTGCTCTCACGCATTCAAAACGTGAACATTTTATTTTTAGAGGTTCTTTACGGGCAAACTAGTTTTGCATTAAAACCTGACATGAATTCTGCAACTTAGAACTCGATTATAAGGTCCAGTTGCAAAAACCGGCCAAGTGCGAGTCGGACTCGCGCATGAAGGGTTCCGTATCATATTCTGTTTTTAGTATTTGTTGTTATAGCGGGGAAAAAAATACACTGAAAATTTCAACTGTCTAGCTATTACGGTTCATGAGATACAGCCTTGTGACAGGCAGGCGGAAAGACAGACAGACAGTAAAGTTTTAGTAAAGGTCCCGTTTTACCCTTTGGGTTTGGAACACTAAAAGCGAAACCCGAGTACCATGTTATAAGTAGCCGGAAGCTCTGCAGCCGCATGCTCGGCTGCTGCTTTTAGCTTAGGTCGTATTTGGGTCAGCTAGAATAACACTCCTCTTTTATGTTTTTTTTTCTTTCAAATGTCACTTTTTTGTTTTTTTTAAGTAAGTATTTTTTTTTAATGTTCATTTTTTCCTCCCTATGTTTTTCTGTGTTTGTACTTATTAACCTTAATCAATTTTCTTTCTTTGTTTAAATTAGATACTTCCGTTCCTTGGTTATCTCTAAATTACGTATAACAAATAAAATGAAACTCGAATGTTCACTGCTAATCCTTCCTATCTCTCGCCGATAATTTGATAACAAAGTGTCGTCACCCGTCACTCGTCACCCATAGCAATCGGAAGTGCTAAAACTTTTGTTTGTTTTGAAGGTTAAACAAAAACACGCGCTACTCCATTATATAAAGATACTAGCTTCTGCCCGCGACTTTGTCCGCGTATAAGTAAAATGTTTATCAATAATAGGACTTTTTTGACCTGAAATCGGATAGAGTTTTCAAAAATGTCAAAATAAAACGTAAATTTAAATTAAAAACAAAATAAACCCTCAAAAAACTTTAGGGGATGAATTTCAATTTATGGGAATAATTTAATTAATTCTGTTGAAGAATATTTATGCAAAATTTGAAATCGATTGGACCAAGGAATCGCGTGGTCCTATACAAAATTTGCCCCTCTTTTTCACCCCCTAAGGGAAATCCTTTATTATCGGATGCCTACGTCATACAAAGGACACACCCTCCAAGTTTCAGGACTCTACGTTCAGCGGTTTAGGCTGTGCGTTGATCCGTCAGTCATTCAGGACAAAGCATTTTATATGTATAGATAGATATACCTAGTCTACCTACTATATCTATTGTTATTTTTATATCAAGAATACATTATAGTTACTATACAGGGTGTTTTTTTTTAAATGGAGTTGCGTACCTGAATCATACAAAAACTAAAACTGCATCATTCAATGTTTGAAAAAGTAATTACGTACCCAAGCCAAGCCTCAATCAATCAATCAATTAATATTATTGATTTTCCCCCGTAAGAAACTCACGGCAGGAATACCATTGCAAAAAACACAAACTGTATTAATTTAATATAAGGTACCTACTTGAATATTTGCAATAATTTTCCCGCTTCTTGACGTAATAGACGCCATTTTGAATCTTATATTAGTAAGACACACTCTGACAAATTATGCGTGTGAGATGAACCAGTTTACATAAAATATGGTTTTTAGGATTCCGTAAACAAAGTGTAAAAACGGGACCCTTTTACTAAGACTCCACTGTCCGTCTGTCTGTCACCAGGCTGTATCTCATGAACCGTGATAGCTAGACAATTAAAATTTTCATACATGATGTATTTATGTTGCTACTATATCAACAAACTAGCTATGCTCCGCGGTTTCAGCCGCGTAAGTCCCGATCCCGTGGGAATATTTAAATTAAAAGTAGCCTATAGCCTTCCTCGATAAATGGACTATCCAACGCAAAAAAAATTTGTCCATATTTCCATCAGGATCAGGTAGTATGGACACATGAGTACCTACTCATGTGGTATGGAGTCTCATAGTCTCATTCACTCTCGTTGTTAGGAAGAATTTTATGTATTAATCGTAATGAAAAGCACAGTGTTTACCTCGGGTGAAAGACTCATTAAGTCCCTCGAACTATTAGCGCCCTCGCTACGCTCGGGCGCCAAACTTCGTCTCGGGACTTGTAATGAGTGACTTTCACACCTAGGATAACAATGTACTATTTCAATTCGAACCAGTATTCCTGAGATTCTTCCCCCCTTATTCCAAAACGAGGTTTAAGGATAGTCCGTGATGTGTATTTAACTCGTGAACTATAGTCTAAACACTATCCATATATAATCTATATGGATAGTTTTTAGCCTATAGTTCCCTATATAATCTATACTATAGGGATAGTGTTTAGACTATATGTAACGAGTAAATCTGTGTTTAAATCTAAGGTTTAAATCCACATCTCGGACTATCCTTAAACCTCGTTTTGGAATAAGGGGGTTCAGCTTTATAATATTAGTATAAAGATACTGAAAACAGAATAGTACAGAACCCATCGTGTGCGAGTCCAACTCGCACTTGTTGGCCTAGTGGTTTCCTCGACTTTAAATCCAAAGGTCATGTGTTCGAACCCCGGCAGGCCGCGCACTAACGGATTTTTCTTAGGAAAAATGTACGCTAATTGACATTGCTCTTACGGTGAAGGAAAACATCTTGATAAAACCCGCGGCTTATTTGGCTCCCAGGCGTGTTGACGCGGTCGAGTAAGCTGAGAGGGTAGTACTAACTGGGGAAGCCTGGTCTATTCCCACTCAAAAAAGACCCCCAACTAAAGGGAAAAAAGAATGTGATCTTATAAGGGTTGCTTTTTGAAGTGAAAACTTCTTTTACCGCGGTACGCATATTTTTAGATGAGATAAAATCTCTGAACTCGCGACATCGTTACGAGACGCAGCTACAATGTGTGCGTCGGCTGCATAATTGCAGACCCACCGTAGAGCTCCAAACCATCTGTTATAAGAATATTTTCAACACAAGCAAGATTCTAGGCACCTGCTTTAGTTGAAGTTTAAAGTCTTCTAACTCATCAAATTATCAAGCAAAAATGATTAGAATGAAAACATTCCAATAATAGTAATTTTAGAACTCTAACGGGGGCTGCAATTATGCAGCCGACTGTACATATACTTTGTAGTTGTTTAGTAAATAGGATTTTGAAGTTATACTTCTTTAGCCGCGTTATGAAAAAATGATGAGAGTGAATTTTTATGATGCGCGCGGACCGTGACACGGAAAATTCACATGTTGAAGTTGTCCGCAAACCGGAAGATGACAGCTGTCATAAAACCAAATAGCTACCTACGTGAAACTGAAAATGAGGTTAGTTCAAAGAGGTACTACTACATAATTATTTTATTGTAATTATTTATTTAAATATTATGTGACTGAAAAATTATTTCTTAATGATGCCAAAGAAGTATAACTTCTCACGCGCGTACATAAGTACACGCACCCAATTTTTTTTTAAGTTCAAAGTTTTTATTAATTTTTTTGTTTTTACCTTTTGAAGTACGGAACCCCAAAAAGCCCGTAAACATGTTCCCACAGGATCGGGACTTACGCGGGCAAAACCGCGAACCGCTGCTAGCAAACTGTGTGACATAAATACCTAAGAAATATAAAATCGATGCAAAGTTTCTTTTTTCGTCGATGCATTTTAATCTAACAGACCGCGTGTCACACCGTTGCCTATTTTCAACTCTGCAAAAAACCGGCCAAGTGCGAGTCGGACTCCGAAGGGTTCCGTACCATTCATCATCATCATCCGAGCGATGTTCCCGGTTGCATCCCTCTCGGGAGCCCAGGGTCCGCTTAAACTTCTTTCGAGACTTTCCATAATTATGATGCGGCTTTATTTTTGACTTTTACGGGAGCGACTGCCGTCTGACCCCCCAACCCCAGAGAGGAAAAGTCAGCGCCAGAGCCTCGTCCGTTTCTCAGCAGGTGCACCAGCTTGCAGGTGAGGTTGACTTGGGCCCAAAGATCTTACCATTATATTCTATTAATATTTCAAGCGTCTCCCTGTTGCCGTTATTTATATCGAGCAAAAACCCTTAAAAATATTATAATAGGTTAAAAGTCTTTTGCCTGCCCGTATGGGAGTATAATTACCAAAAAAATTGTCAACATGTTCAATCAACAGGTTCGATTCCTGGCTAGGGTATTGACTTTTTCAAAAATCTTATGATTCAGTTTTAGTTTTTGTTAAAATCGGGCACACAACTCCTTTCAGCATTTTGCGCTATCATCACTACATAGTATAAAACAAAGTCGTTTTTCGCTGTCCGTATGTATGCTTAGATCTTTAAAACTACGCAACGGATTTTGATGCGGTTTTTTTTATTAGATAGAGTGATTATTGAGGAAGGTTTTTAGATATTATACATGCATAATACAGCCGTGCGAAGCCGGGGCGGGTCGCTAGTCTCATATAAGATATAGCCCTGAAGGCCCATGTAAAAAATTCACCCTGTATAACACAGTGACAGTGTCGCCGCCAAATATGCTCCTGCTCAGCTATACATGCAACGCTGATTTTAAGTAGTATCACTACATCTATAGTATAAAACAAAGTCGCATTCTCTGTCCCTATATCCCTATGTATGCTTAAATCTTTAAAACTACGCAACGGATTTTGATGCGGTTTTTTTAAATAGATATTTATAGATATAGAATTGATGCGGTTTTTTTAAATATGCTGAAGTTCGCGGACTCGATTCCCGCCGTGTACAATACGAAAACACTTACTTTTAAGTTGATTGGCTAGAGTTTATTACTTATGATTATTGGATTTTAAACTAAATACCCTGAATATTTTTGATTAAAGTAAGTAATATAAAAGAAAAGATTTAAAAAAAATCACTTTTAATTATGTAATCTACCACGCCCTATATATATTTTTATGTCACCTATCTAAGAACACATGGACTAATGTGACGATAATAATGATACCTTAATTAAAGATCGCGTGGTTTGGAATATATGAGGGAATAAAGAATATTACAAACATACAAGATATACGCGAAAAACGTAACCCTTTTCTTCCAGTCGGGAGCCGGGGGAAAACGGGATTTTTTATTTTGTGAAATCCATTGGTAACGGTTCTTCATTTATCACATTTTTTTTATATATAACAAAACGTTTGCCGGGACAGCTAGTCAATCTATAATTTATGTATCAGGAAATAAATAATAATATGTATAATGTGTATGTATAACTATATTAATAGTTAGAGATAACTATGTTATTATGACTTAATAATTTGTGAAGATTAAAGAGGCCTTTAAAACAAGTTCTACGGGGAAAACCCAGAGCATAAATATGGAGGATAATATATTATTTTGGGATAAATTGGTGATTTATTCAATAGTTATTGTTTATTTTTACACTTTATGGTCAATTAGTAAGATATCTAAAGCCTTATTTGCAAAGCAACGGTAATCGCGTAATAGATCGTATGGCCTTCGCAGAAAATAAATAAATGAGTTAAGGTGAAAGGGTACCTGCGCGCTCTCCATACAAACGTAGTCGACTGTTTCCTCCCTGGATAATGACACTGGCACAAATATTTTTGTGGCATAAAACTATCACTGCCATGACTATGCCCTATGTTTTGGTTTTTTTCATTTTCTCATTATCATAGAAATTAAAATTTAAAAAAATTAAAAATTTAATAAAACAAAAAATAGGGGCATGGTCATGGCTGTTATAAGTTTTATGCACCAAAAATATTTGCTCTAGTGTCATTATCCAGGGAGGAAACAGTCGACTACGTTTGTAATAGTTTGTATGGAGAAAGCCCCCGGTACCCTTTCCTCTTAAGGCTGCTTATGCTGCCAAACGCAACGCGCCAGAAATACCCGTCGCTTACACCTAATATTGTTGATTGTAACGAATGTGTTTTGTTTTTCTCAAAAGTGCTGAGATGGAATTGTAGGTGAAATTTTTACCGATATTTTGGGGTAATTTCGAGGCGAAAATTCTTTGTCATTTCAAAGCTAGACTCGTTTTATTTCTTAATTTTAGGAAAGCTTCAAAACTATAAGAAATTTTTGGCTCTAAATCACACCAAAATGTCGGTAAAAATTTCACCTACAATTCCATCTCAGCACTTTTGAGAAAATCAAAACACATTCGTTACAATCAACAATATTAGTTGTAAGCGACGGGTATTTCTGGCGCGTTGCCAACACCGCTCGGCTTTCATTCTGAAGGTCATGGGTTCAAATCCCGGCCGGCAGTGCACCGATGGATTTTTCTTGAGAAAAATTTATGTGCGCTAATTGACATTGCGCTTACGGTGAAGGAAAACATCGTGATGAAACCCGCGGCTTAGTTGTCTGTAAGAGCAATGTCAATTAGCGTCCATCTATACTTAAAATTATAAAGCTGAAGAATTTGTGTGTTTGAACGCGCTAATCTCAGGATCGAATTAAAAACATATTTTTGTGTTGGATAATCCATTTATCAAGGAAGGCTATAGGCTACTTTTTATTTCGATATTCCTACGGGATCGGGACTTACGCGGGTAAACCGCGGGCGCATTATTCCTTATATCCCCCTAGGGTTACTGTGAGTTTTTTTTCCAATTATCGCTACCGGTGGTATATATGGATCGTTCTACTCCATCTACCCCTACAGATCCGCACTGATAGGGACACTTAAAGGATAAAAAAACCAGCCGATGTTATTCTCAATTAATAATGTACTAGCGACCCGCTCCGGCTTCGCACGGCTATATTATGCATGTATTATACATATAAACCTTCCTCTTGAATCACTCTATCTATTAAAAAAACCGCATCAAAATCCGTTGCGTAGTTTTAAAGATCTAAGCATACAAAGGGACATAGGGACGGCGAATAGTGACTTTATTTTATACTAGCGACCCGCCCCGGCTTCGCACGGCTATATTATGCATGTATTATACATATAAACCTTCCTCTTGAATCACTCTATCTATTAAAAAAAACCCATCAAAATCCGTTGCGTAGTTTTAAAGATTTAAGCAGTCAAAGGGAAATAGGGACAGAAAAAGCGACTTTGTTTTATACTATGTAGTGACTATGTAGTGATTACTAGCTGCGCCCGATGTGCGTAAGTCCGATGTTTCTCACCGTTTAAACCTTCCCTGCACTACGACAAACATTTCAAAACCGAAATCATCTATAAATCAATCGAATTTGAGCGAGACAAACGAACAGCAATTGATTTTTATTTAATAGATGTATATAGATTGTAGATACGGTGTGATAGGCACTCCATTACGTATGCCGACGCGCGGCGCTCGCGCTGGCATGTCGCCATAGTTTGTTTTTACTTTATAATACTTAGGCATTTTAGTTGCTTCTTGGAACTAATCGACGACCTTGTATAATCTTATAGATCACCTACTGTATTAAAATATCTATCAGGGGCCTTATTCTATTTTGCATTAATGGATTTACCATTGTCATTATATCGAGACGCTATTGATATTATGTCGAGATTGTGACTTTATTTGGTATTCTGCTAAAGTTTTATTAACATCGCAATTGAATAGATACGTTGCAGGTGTTGCCTAGCAACATGGTATATGTTGCTAAGCAATAGCAAGCAAATAAATTACCTAAAGAGGTATATGACATGTCCATTAACAGGTTCAAAACTTTTATAAAGCATAGATTGTGCAGTAAGGCGTACTATGATACTTCGTCTTACCTTAATGATAAGAACCCATGGACGTGACTTTAGTTGCTCCATTTCAAATAATACTTTCAAATATTTGTAATATTGACCATTGTGAGCGTGATCACATGAAAAAAAAAAAAAAACCCCATGAGTTTCTTGTGCCTTCTTCTCATTGGTGGGCGCGTTCCGAAGGCACACATCCTAACTTAGTTTTTAAGACGTTTTCAAGTGGTCTATTATACTTTTAAGGTATTATACATCCAGAGAAATAAAAATTTTTGATTTGATTTGATTTGATTTGAATATACCGTTTTGACAACTATCGAGATTCCATTGAGCTACGATTCTAGATCAGAATACCAAAATGAGTCAGTGGTGTTTTGATAGAATAGTTAACATTAGGATAATACCAATATGTATTTCAGTATGAAACAATATCGATTATTTTCATGATGCCCTAGCTCTAGCCGAATGAAACTTTGAGGGGTTTTATTCTTTATGAAATTCAGTAGTTTTTAAGATAGGTTGCAGAACAAAATATTCTGTGATATATTGTTTTTAGAACGATACAAAGATAATGTAAACATTAGATTTTGAAAAAAAAAGTGTTACTTTAATGGTTTTATTTTGACTTTTATAAATCTAAGACTCTGATTGGTGTAGGGGTACAAAAGGTCGACTATTAAACTTGTTTCACAAAAAAGGCAGAATCGCAGACCTGATAGTTTGGCTGTAATTGCGAAGTTCAGGGTGAAATCTGATTTTGACTAAAATTTCACTAAAACCTAAATAACTTTTGAACCACTAAATATTGCAGAACATACAGGGGGGTTAAATCGATAGGTACTGAGGCCCCCCACCCCCAGCAACCGATGATCCACCCCCCTTGTTACACCGTGTATAAATAGTTAAATAAATAGATTCCAATCAAGGAAAATTACAAATAAGATCTTGAGAAAATCTTTTGAATTTATCCTCATTCCTCATTTATCAAAATCTTGCCATAAGGAAATTGAAAAAAATAACAACATATCTATTATTGGATATGATTATTTAGGTATGTTTGTTACTTCCTCACGCAAAAAAAATAAACGGGGATCCGGACTTTCGCGAGTGGAACCGCTGTAATAACCTAGTATTAAATAATATCTAAAGGGTCATGGCAGTTATAAGTTTTATGGCACAAAAATATTTGTGCTAGTGTCATTATCCAGGGAGGAAACAGTCGACTACGTTTGTATGGAGAGAGCGCCGGTACCCTTTCACCTTAAGAGTCTCACTGGGTTCTCGATAACACTGTATGAATATTATCTTTGAATGTGCTTTTAATTGATATTTAATTGCTTCGTTTAGCATTAAGAGCGAGTTCGGGTATCCAGCGCGGTAATTCGTGCAATATGAGGAAGGGTACCTGGGGCTATTTCGATATAAACTATTACAAACGTAGTCGACTGTTTTCTCCCTGGATAATGACACTAGAATAAATATTTTTGGTGCATAAAACTTATAACTGCCATGACTATGCCCCTATTATTTGATTTTTTTGATTTGTTTATTTTTTTAATCTTAATTTGTATGATAATTAGAAAATGAAAAAAACCAAAACATAGGGGCATAGTCATGGCAGTTATAGGTTGTATGGCACAAAAATATTTACTCTAGTGTCATTATCCAGGGGGGAAACAGTCGACTACGTTTGTATGGAGAGAGCGCCCGGTACCCTTTCACCTTAAGAGGAGCATATAAGTACTGATATCATTTTTAACCGACTTCAAAAATGGAGGAGGTTCTCAATTCGACTGTAGTTTTTTGAATATATACCATATATTCAAAAAACTACGCGATTATTCCGCAATATATTGATAAAAATTTCGTTCTACGGCATATCTGTTTTTTAAAGTAAAATGATGTCAAACGCTTGAATAGTTTGTATTATAGGCTTACATATTATGTCTTTTTATTTAAAAAAAAACTAAAAAAAACACGCTTTTATAGAAAATCTAACTAAAAAATAGAAAATAAAATTTAATTTTGGATTAAGAAGTGTTAATAAGAAATAAATGTATATTATTGTTAAAAAAGCGTGGGGTGCGTAGTGTCAATAGTTATATTATTAAAAATTAATTAATTGTACAAAAAAAAAGAAATTCACCGAAACGTATACTTTATGGGAAGAAAAGAACAATTAAATTTTTTATGAATAAGTACTCAGTATTTTTTTTCCTTTATACGGACTGTTTTCCGTAACCAGACCTCTTTAGTTGGGTCCTTTTTGGATGGAGTAGACTTGCCCAGCACCTTTACTACCCTCCCAGCTTAGTCGACCGTGTCCAGATGAAACAACAATACGCTTGGAGCCAACTAAGCCGCGGGTTTCATCACGATGTTTTCCTTCACCGTAAGAGCAATGTCAATTAGCGCATATACATTTTGCGTAAAGATTAATGGATGTTTAGGTTTTATGTACATTTATGTTTTTATCTTATAAATAAACTAGCGACCCGCTCCGGCTTCGCACGGCTATATTATGCATGTATACATAATATAAACCTTC
Organism: Idaea aversata; assembly: GCA_907269075.1. Classification (NCBI taxonomy): domain Eukaryota; kingdom Metazoa; phylum Arthropoda; class Insecta; order Lepidoptera; family Geometridae; genus Idaea; species Idaea aversata. The sequence continues at coordinate 3,873,920 of OU026083.1, forward strand.
CTCTTGAATCACTCTATCTATTAAAAAAACCGCATCAAAATCCGCTGCGTAGTTTTAAAGATTTAAGCATACATAGGGATATAGGGACATAGGGACGGCGAAAAGTGACTTTATTTTATACTATGTAGTGAAATGTAACCTTATTAAATTAACTACTGAACTTGTCTCGTCCATTATTTAACGTTATACATTACCACTAGCTGTTCTGGCAAACGTTGTTTTGCCATTAAAAAAAACCTGGCCTGATTTGTGATTCTAAACCATCCAGGGTGCGACCCAAACGCATACAAAAAAAATCATTCAAATTCGTCCAGCCGTTTAGGAAGAATTCAGTGACATACATACGTACAGTCTAATATATATAAACTAGCAACCCGCCCCGGCTTCGCACGGCTATATTATGCATGTATTATACATATAAACCTTCCTCTTGAATCACTCTATCTATTAAAAAAAACCCATCAAAATCCGTTGCGTAGTTTTCAAGATTTAAGCAGTCAAAGGGAAATAGGGACAGAAAAAGCGACTTTGTTTTATACTATGTAGTGAAGTGAAGTGATTACGTGTCACGTTGTTTGTGCGCGATGGACTCCTAAAACTACTTAACCGATTTTAATCAAAGCACACCGTGTGCAGTTTGATCCAACTTGAATGATAGGATAGCTTACATCCTAATTTATCCCGATATTCCCCAGGGATCGGGAGTTACGCGGGTGAAACCGCGGAGCGCAGCTAGTAGAATTATAAATATAAAAGAAAGGTACTTGAAACTATCTTAGATTTTTAAAGCAAAATTTTCCTTAGGAAAATTCAAATTCTACCGATAAAAGATATTATAGTATCAGTGAGATAAAACTGTAAATATTTAATATATTATGTAATTCTCGTCTTCCTTACGTCAAATTACAAATTACAACCATCATTCAGTAGTACTATTAGCACACAAACAGATTAAACTTAACTTCTTGTACAGTATGCGTCATAAGTACAGTCACATTACCAATTAGCTGAACCCCACGTGACCTAGAGCTCACTCGCAAATCTGTAAGGTTGTAAAGTAATATTACCTGATTCTGTTTTTTTTAACAATGTACTATACAATTGTGGTGTTTACGAATAGAAACATATTATTTTGATCTTCTAATTTGCATTTATTTAGCGAATGACAACCAGTCAAAATCAACAAAACAGTCAAATCAAAAAGGTTCAAACACTACAGCAATACAAAATACAATATTAAAAAATTACAAAATAGGTATATAATATATTTTTACAGATATGCGAATGAGCCCTGGGTCACGTGGGGTTCAGCTACAGGTAGCGGCACGTAAGTTTAGCGCTGAGCGAAATGTAGAGGGGATAGCTGCGCATGGGTACAGTCACGAACATTAAGTATAACTTTAATTAGTACCTATAACCAAAAAAAATTACGAACATATCTAAATAAATATAGTGGGTACTTAAGCCTATCACTAACCGAAACGTGGAAGATATATTAGGGGTACTGTCGCGCGCGCAAACATTAATGAATAGTTAATGTTAAAATTTTGTATAGCTTGTAACAGGTTGTTTTACTATTCAAGATTAACCTCTTTTTTATTTAAATCAGGAAATGAAATAAACGACTTCCATACAAAGTTGATCATGTGACAAAGTGGATAAGTTTATAGGGGGTAGGAAATAATAATACATTCGAAATAATATGTATTGTAATCGAATTTGTCAATTTTTGTTTAATACATGAACGGCAATAACAATACACTTTAGAACGCGACTGTACAGTCAGAAGTCCGCGGAGCGTCGTATCGGTGCGGGGGACGGAATACGACAGGCTACCAACCGGCGCTACGCACGCGCACCCTTCGTCCCTCTAGCACCCCTGTGATACCAATTATTTTACTTCTGCGCAATAACGGTCAGCGCTAAACTTACGTGCCGCTACTTGTAACTCGTAATGTAATGTCACTATCAGTTTGCTACAATAATACTATAAACAAGTATTGGACTTACGACCTTCTAATAGACGTTACACACAAACATAAATACTTGAATTAAAAGTACTCAGTATGATTATTATTTTCAACATGTTAGGGCTTTTACACACGTCCCGATTTGGTCAGGTCCGACATCAGTGTTGCCACATTTCAATTCGACAAATCTGTATCGATAAGTGAAAAAATCTGTGTAAAATCTGTATGAGAACAGCTATAATTGTATAAAATCTGGACTATTAGCTATGTCTTTAGTTGTGTGAGTAGTATAAAGCTGGGAACAAATTATCGGACGCGTCCGACAGCCGTGACCGACAGCCGCGACTGATTAGTGTGCACGGATGCTTCGGACGTTGTCCGCGGACTCTTCCGAGCGCCTTCCGCCACCAGTGTTGCCAGATTTTTCTACTTTTTTTGGTAGATTTAAGGCATTTTAAGGCAAAGAGAACGATCAGTAGTCAGATAATTTAGTAGGTATTTTCAGTAGAAAATCGATTTGTAATTTAGTAGGAAATCAATTATGTAATGTAGTATATTCGTCAAAAAATTCAGTATTTTAGACAATTCAGAAAATGGTTTTCCAAAATGAATATGGAACAGCGCTTGGTAGATTCTGGTAGATTTTATTGCACGCACAGGCAAACTTCTGTCCTTCGGACGCGCGGACGCATCCCGCACCCTGTGCACACCATCCGCGGACGTCCGCGGTTGTTTTCGGCTGATAGAAACATCCGGCTGGCCAGATCGCTGTAGGACGTCCGAACGCTCAAGGGCAGCCCAAGGTCACGTCCGCGACTTACGTCCGATAGTGTGCACAGTTACTTACATTTACATTACACAGATGCCTATAAGTCGCGGCTGACGGACGCGTCCGTAAGCCGCGTCCGATAATTTGTTCCCAGCTTAAGCCGCCACCCTCTACCTACACCAACCGACGCGGGTTCGATCCACAGGTTACGTTGTTATAATGTTCAAATAGTCCTGGATTGTAAACGTTACGGTGGCAGAGACTTTTGACCGTTATTGATTGTACCTACCTAATAATTTGAAAGTTTTTGTTAGGGTATTTAAATCGCGAGAAATCTTCTATGGGCGCGTATTACATCTTAGACCTCATCGTCACTTACCATCGTGTGAGATAATGGTTAAACGCTTACCTATTTATTAAGGTAAAATTAAGTACTCACAAGTTTTCGCGAAAATTCAAATTTGCCTATATCCTTTTAACGTGTTAACTCAGGAAAATCAGCTGATCTTTACACGGAGAGGTCATTAACCTTAATATTATACTATATTTATATTATTTGTTAAGTTATATCTACTTTTCTAAGTCTGAATGACCTTTGTTGTAAATTATCAGCTGTTAATTTCTTGGTTTAATTCTTGTCCATCCAAAGGTTGCCTGGAAGAGATCGCTTTTAGCGATAGAGCCGCCTATTATGCCATATTTTTTTATTTTTAGTTTTTCATAATTTTCTCATTTTTAATTTACTTAATGGTGCTATAAAAGTGTTTATCTATCTATCAATACCACACAATACAATTTGATTTTCGAATTGACATAATCACAAAATTTTCAAAAACAATTCGAATTTCCAAAAGTCATAGTATGTTTAGTTGCATAGAAGTGGCCCTCAGTTGCTTTCTAATATAGTTACCAAAAACCCTGTATCAGCTATTATTTGTCCGGAGACTTTTGAGCAGAGAATAGAGGACCAAAGAACAGACTTTTGGTCCTCTCTTCCTTTATTATAGATTTTGTTAATTAATTATTTTTTCTTTGTTTCAGAATGCAATTGAAACAGAACAATGGGAAGTGCTAAAGAACCGAATACCAAACCGCAAATCACAATGGAAAACCGTACATCAAAAGTTGTCTCCATAATAAAATCAATATTCCACTCAAAAAAGAAGGACAAACTTAAAATCGAATCATCCAAACACGAATCACCTAAACCCGATAAAGAAAAACTCGAAAAACCGAACCCCGTCGACTCCGTACTCGAAACGTTTAAAGCGCTCGATTTAAATAATGATAAGAAGCGTAAACAAAATGTTGAACCTCTAAACAAACAGGAAGATACGCAAAATAAACCAGCAGAGACACAAAACAAAAGAGAAGAAACTCAAAATAAACCAAAACCTGAAATCAAACAATCGGAAACACAAAACAAACAACCAAAAACTAAACAAGAAGAACCAGAGAAAGACGAGAGTGAAACGGAAGAAGATGAACTCAGTCATTTTACTTTCAAAGTCGTAGAAGAAGACAGACGAAGCGCACGAGTTGACTCCCAATCATCAGAAGACAGTGGCTTTTCTGACGTTAAAGATAATCAATTGACAGAAACCTTCCAAGAGCTTAGTTTGGAAGAAACGGGGGAAAAGAAGAAGAAGAAATTGCAGACCGTGGTGGTGTCTAGGGGACCTGATAGGCTCAAATTGAGTGAATACAGTGTCCATCCGTATGGATCAAAAACGCAAGAGGATCGGACTCTGGTATGTATAATTAAAATAAATATTGCAGGACATTCTACACATCATCGCCCTCTAGCCCCAAGCTAAGTAACTAGACTTATACTACTTATCTACTTTTTTTGCAAATATATACGTATAATACAAAGAAACAATCGAGGAATCGAACCCGCAACCCTGTGTTTGGCAGTCTGGCATGGTGACCATTGTGCCAACTGGGTCGTCGAAAGAAATAGAAAGACGAAACGAAAATAACTGGCTTGCTTTCTATGAGAGAGAGAGAGACAGACAACTATAGCAAAAAGTGTCGTTACAACTTTTGGTCTTAATTTTTTCCGTCAAGCCCCCTTTCGCTACGCGCGATAAGGAACTATCCTTCCAAAACTTCAAACTGCACAGTTAATAAAATTAGCTTTACGAGTCAGGATTACGTCATTGGCTCTATAATGAAAACGAATTGGAGTCGTTTCTCGGAAGTTGATATGTTAATTATTTGCCATGTCAATTACCTTTGTGTTTATTTGCCAAAAATATCTTAGCAAGTCGTAAAATTGGATTTAATGCTATTAAAACGCAAATTTACTATCCTAAGAAATCGGATGATGCTCATAGTGAACGCAAATAGGGTATCAGATGGATAACATCTAATAAATTGATGCACACCTGCATTCACAAAAAGGAATGTTTTCTTATGACGCGTCATGACGTTATCACGTAAAATTATCGTCCGTAAACCGACTTTACAGACAAACATTTTTTGCTATTTTTATATACAATGCAATTAAAAAAATAGTTTGTTTTAAACCCCTTTTGTTTCCATTTTGATCCCCTTTTTTCCATTTTCGAAATTCTATTTTACTCTGTTTCCTAACGGGAACAGACGCGTCATGATCATGTAATCATGACGCATGACGTCACACATCGGGAACGGGACGCGTCATGTTACTGGAACATGACACTTTTGTGTGAATGTAGGTGTTCCATCAATTTATTACACACTAGCGACCCGCCCCGGCTTCGCACGGCTTTATTATGAATGTATTATACATATAAACCTTCCTCTTGAATCACTCTATCTATTAAAAAAAACCGCATCAAAATCCGTTGCGTAGTTTTAAAATTTTAAGCATACATAGGGATATAGGGACAGAGAAAGCGACTTTGTTTTATACTATGTAATGATTATCACGTCAAAAAGAGATTAAAGATTATGCTAGGAAACTACGATAACACAAGTATACTAATATAATAAAGAGGAAAGATTCCCTTTGGGTACGGAAACCTAAAACCACAAACAAAAAGTTACAATAACAAAATAGTCAGCTCAAGATAAGAAAACAAGAGGAGTGAATAAACTCTATGAAATACCTAAATTAAGAGTGATTCATGGTCTCGCCCCATATACCAACGGCCCAAATGGACCGAATGCGTGGAGTCAATAAATTACATTTTTTTCATGCCATATTCGACCCATATTTTTTTTTGTATGGAGTTATACAGTCAAGTACAGTCATCAAGAAAAGCGTTATTTAATTTATGGAATTAATTTTTTGTTTTGCAAACTTTATTATTGTGACTTTAACAATTAAGGTGAAAGAGGACCTGAAAACCCTTATCCCTTTCCCACGCGCGCGCTGCGCGATGATTCTATCCCTTTCCCCCGCGCGCCGCGAAATTGCCATTTTAACTGTTTTATGTAATTAAAAGACTCGCATCTATTTTGGTGAAAAACCATCTGTACTACCTTATGGGATTTGATGTAAAGATTATGAAAATATAAATTTTGTGCTTGATTTTTCTTTACAATCGCCGTAAAATTAAAAAATCTAAAAAAATGACGATTTTTTTCTATCGTGGCAAATCACTCTTTTCGTGTTTCGAAGTGTAAAACAATACAAAGCATTTCTTCATCTTTACGACAGTAGGAATATTATTCTATGGATTTTAGTGGTTGATACCCAAAAACTGTTTCTAAGACACCTCTATCGCGCTTCTGGTCATACCACTTCGGCTTAAGGTGAAAGGGTATCTGCGCTCTGTCCATACAAACGTAGTCGACTGTTTCCTCCCTGGATAATGACACTAGCACAAATATTTGTGTGTCATAAAACCTATAACTGCCATGACTATGCCCCTATGTCTTGTTTTTTTTTTCATTTTGTAATTATCATAGAAAACAAACATAGGGGCATTGTCAATGGTCATGGCAGTTATAAGTTTTATGTAACAAAAATATTTGCTCTAGTGTCATTAACCAGGGAGAAAACAGTCGACTACGTTTGTAATAGTTTGTATGGAGCGAGCCCACGGTACCCGTTCCTCTTAAGTATTTAAGTAGTGTACATTATTGTACATATTTGGCAATATGTTAATAGGATAGTAATTATGTATGAGCAATGCTATCTGCGGTTTTACAATGACTCTCAATAAATACCTACCTAAATACTTGTTTATATAGAATTTGATTGGATTCCATCCAAATAACTAACACAAAAAAACAAAACGTGTAGCGGGACACGCGTTTAGAACGAAGTTCCTTTTGACTCAGACAAACGGACAGACAAATTTACTTTCACATCTATAATATTAGTAGTTATAGGGATACATACACACACCCATATCTATACTTCATTACATAGTATAAAAACAAAGTCACTTTCCGCTGTCTATCCCTATGTATGCTTAGATCTTTAAAACTACACAACGGATTTTGATGCGGTTTTTTTAATAGATAGAGTGATTCAAGAGGAAGGTTTATATGTATAAAACATGCATAATATAGCCTTGCGAAGCCGGGACGAGTCGCTAGTATATACATTTTTTTAAATATAAATCTAAATGTGATAATTTACATTTCTTCAATGTTTTCTAATGACGTTCATCATCCGAGCGATGTTCCCAGTTGCATCCCTCTCGGGAGCCCGGGGTCCGCTTTCCTACTTTTACGCCTCCACTTCGCACGATCTTCGGCATCCTGGGTTAGTAAGGCCATTTGCACGCATATCACACTTTACGACGTCAAGCTAGCACTTCTTGGGTCTACCCAGTCTGCCACGACCCGGCGGAGGCGCCATGGCAAGAAATTTGTTCCCCACGTAACTAGCCGGTTTTTGCAAGACGTGGCCGTACCAGCATAAGCGACATTCTTGCAATTTATCTGCAATGTCTCGGACATGACGTCATCACGTAAAATTATAGTCCGTAAACTGACTTTACAGACAACCATTTTTTTCTTATAAATTAAATTTTAAGAAAAGAGTTGTTTATCTTTGGTCGCGTATTATAGTCTGGCTAAGGTATCGTTGTATTTACGAAGAATATCTATTATTAAATCAATATTACATAAGTACCAACTACAAAAGGCGTAGATTTAAATCTAAAATCGCCACGTTTTTCCCCAACACAACCTAAACAATAGAAGCTCAGTGTCTCTAAACGTTTATTGAATACTTATTTACTTAAAGATTTATGATATGACAAGGTGAGGAAATCTATAGATCTTAACTACTTGAGTTTATAAAAAAACCCGGAGAGTTGTGACGTCATAATGAAGGGGGGGCAATTGAAGATTGCAATATTTTTTTTTGGAAATTAGTTTTGAATCATTTGGTAGATGGCGGGCTCTATAAAAATAGCTTTAAAAAAGGCGAAAGATTTATTACTTTTGAAGGAACACTAGAATTACCCATAGCTTTTGTCAAAAAAAGTGTTTTTTTTTTTAATTTTACCCGTTTACGGAAGGCAAAGAAGAGTGCGCCCATACAGCCTCGTCTTTACAAACTTCGTAATTTTTTATTGTTCATAAACAGCATAAACATATTTAAGGCGAAGTGGTAAGACCAGAAGCGCGATAGAGGTGTCTTAGAAACAGTTTTTGGGTATCAACCGCTAAAATCCATGGAATGATATTCCTACTGTCGTAAAGGTGAAGATATAATTTGTATTATCATACACTTCGAAACACGATTAGAGTGATTTGCCTTTATAGAAAAAATCGTGAAAAAACGTAATGTTCATTTTTTTGTATTTTTTCAATTTTACGGCGATTGTCAAGAAATAACAAGTACAAAATTTACATTTTCACAAACCTTACATCAAATCCCATAAGGTAGGACAGATAGTTTTTCACTAAAATAGATGTTAGTATTTTAATAACATAAAACAGCTAAAATGACCATTTCTCGGCGCGCGGGGGAAAGGGATAGAGTCATACCGCGGCGTGCGCGTGGGAAAGGGATAGGGGTTTTCAGGTTCTACTTCACCTTAAGATTTTTACCTTTATTTCTGTCTAATTTCTGTAGAAGTGGTTAATCCATTTTTAGAGGTGTCACATTACATAAAAAATCGGTGGTGACACACGGACAGACGGACAACAGGGTGATCTTATAGGAATTCCTTGTTTTACCTTTTGAGGTAGGGAAACCATAAAAAAAATAATCATAAAGTTATAATATAAAAAATTTCATAGTTATTACTTTGTATATGGTTTAATCTCTTTGATTTTTAGTACTTCCTATTACCAAGGACTTTATTTCTAAAATGTAACTATTTTTCGTTTCACAGATAAACCAAGTGAACAAAACAGCGCTATGCGGAGGCAATGTGACCGTAAACCCGACAGCACCGCAGACCGACAGCTACGTCGTCGACATCGCTCTAAAAGAAGTCGAAATTCTCTCACAAAACTCGCAGAATGAGTCCGAATATTGGCAGGATCTTATGGAGGTTATCAGTGCTGATACTAAAAAACCGGAACAAAACACCGAAATTGGAAACCCCGAATTTACCACCGAATTCAATCCACAAATTCGGAACATTGAATTCTCCACCGAAATCCGTTCGCTGAATCCGGAATTCCAATCGGAAATTCCGATTTTCAGCAGCCCGGACTACCAGACCAATCAGTCTTTCAGCAGCCCGGACTACCAGACCAATCAGTCTTTCGAATACCAAAGCCCTATTGAAGAATTCAATTCTCATTTGGAAAGCCCTAATTTTTCAACCCTTCCAATCTACGAAGACAGTGTCGACTTAACATCGATTATTAATCTTGATACGTCGACAAATGATTACCTCGATACTACCTTGAAAATGTCCTCTATTTTTCCAACGCCACCCCGCTCAGAAAACATCCCAAGTCCAATGTCGGAATCGCAGACTTTCTACCCGACAAACTGTCAGTCGGCGGACTATACGCTTTCGCCCGAGCGTTCTTCGCCTTACAGCTCAGACTTTGAAAGATACCAAGAAATCGTAACACCAGACTTGGAAATCCAAGAGAAGAAAGAGAGAAAGAACTCTGTTTCTAATTTAACTTTGAAAAACTTTAAAGATATGCAAAAAGAGATAGCTAATGGTTTTTCTAAGAAGGATTGCTGCGTTCTGGACAGAAAGTCTTGCAAGGACATATTTGATGAATACATGTCAAAGTTGAAGAGTGTCGAAAGGAAAAATCTTTGCATCAAAATATCAAAGCTGGATTTGAAGACTTGCTATGGGTAAGTTAAAAGTACTATTTCATTTAAATATTTATGTAAAGTATTGGTTTTTGGTCTTTCTGTATGTATTATATCATAAGTATGTATTTACAAAAAAAGTATACCTAAGTATTCTATTCGTCGTCTAACTACCATAACACAAGCCTAGTTGCTTAACTTGAAGCTAGATGGCGCTGTGTGAGTTGTTCTGCATTGTTGACGACCCAGTTGGCACAATGGTCACCGTGCCGGACAGCCAAACACAGGGTTGCAGGTTCGATTCCCGACCCAGACATGTATTTATGCTTGAATATTTGTCTGTGGTCTGGTTGTTTCTAAGTATTTTAAGTATATATTTACAAAAAAAAAGTATTTAAGTATTATATCCGTCGTCTAGCTACCATAACACAAGCCTAATTGCTTAGCTTGGGGCTAGATGTCGCTGTGTGGGTTGTCCCGCAATATTTATTTATTTCTCAAATTGGTTCGCGATTAACCGTCCCCCTAACGATCCCCTACGGAAAACGGTCCCCCTATCAAGAACTTTTTCACGATTAACCGTCCCCCTGGACTAGGGAGACCGACAATCGTTGATTAATTTACTGCGTTCAACGAACTGAAAGACATTTTCAATGTCAAAACTTATAAACGTTTCTTAGTTCTGCCTATAAATACATACCATAATAGGTACCAAAATGAATCAATAAATATTATAAACACACATACCTACCTACATACATACATTATACTTATCTATAAAATGAGGTCATTTTCTATCTATATACCAAACCAACTCCATACTAATAATAAAGGAACAAAAGACGAAAAGTCTGTACAATCTAGGGTCTTAGAAAAACTATTAGGAAATGATTTTATATTTATGTATACAGGGTTATTGGCCACTATACCAGCAAGCCGTTGAGGGCTATAGATCTGTTCACCCACGAAGTTGTTGTAAACATAATCTGTATATAATTCTATCTCTGTTGTATGCTGTCTATACTGATAGTCTTCACACACACATTAAGACATCTTGTTAGCACGTGCAACACTCATATTAATGCACACCGAGAAAATTTACCCTGGAGGGGCGCGCCTTCGTGAGTGAACAGATCTGTACTTCTGTGCACCTAAACAAACAACTTTTGGAAATACATACCTATTCGAACAATTTTTTGAAAATTTTGAGGTTAGGTTTACCTGAAAAATCAGCAGTTTCCTACACGGAGAGGTCATTAACCTTAAAATTTTACTTATTTTTTAAGTTTTATCTATTCTTCTTAGTCTAAATTACCTTTGTTTTGAAAATATCAGCTGTTTTTCGAATTTACATAACCTCAATTTTTTTATTCGAACTCTCGAAATGCACAGAAGTAACCCTCAACGGCTTGCTACTATAATTACCAATAATCCTGTATACGTTTCTGTATGTGCCTATGTTACTCTTGACTCCCGTTTCCCCCACGGGATCGGGATCAGGGAAGAGTAACATAGGCAACTATTTATCCATATTTCCCCATAGAATCAGAACTAACGCGACTGAAGAGTAACATAATAAGCAAATATATGGTACTAGCAGCGCTTTGCTTTCACCCTCGTAACTCCCGATCCTGTGGGAATATGCACGACCTCTGTGGCGCTTCGGGCGAACACCCGACTGCGACGCAGAAGGTTGCGGGTTCGATTCCCGCCGGGAACAAGTATTTATGCTGACCATAAATTCTTGTTTCTGGTTCTGGGTGTTTCCTATATGTATAATATGTATATATTTACAAAAAAAAAAAAAAGTATATAAGTAGTTTATCCGTTATCTGGCACCCATAACACAAGCATTAAGTTGCTTAGCTTGGGGCTGGATGGCGATGTGTAATATGTCCTGAAATATTTATTTATTTAATATCGGGATAAAAAGTAGATTATAGCCTTCCTCGATAAATGGACTATCCAACACAATAGTAGATTATGCATCAAGGGCATAAAGCAATGTCTTATGTTGTGGGTGGCATATTGAACCCCGAGTGTAACGAGGGACTCTCGGGTTAAGTAGAGTCCTGAGTGAAGCGAGGGGCCACATACAACATTATCTCCCTTGGGAATAAAGTCTTGCTTTAAGTTGAATTTAATAGGGCTTTAATCCGTGATTAAAGTGCTGCAGGTGTGAAAAAATAATTTTTCAATTCGAACCAGTAGTTCCTGAAATTAGCGCGTTCAAACAAACAAACAAAGTATAGATGTTTCCACCATGGAAATAATGATATTATTTTCCCGATTCCCCCCCAGGATGAGTGAACCCGCTGGTCGTAGCTAGTTACATAAATACCTAAAAATCATTAGTAAATTGATAACACATTAATATGTTTATTATTGTTTTATAATTCCTTAACCGACTTCAACATTTATTCTGGTTTAAAATTTTATTAATCTATACTAATATTATAAAGCTGTAGAGTTTGTTTGTTTGAACGCGCTAATCTCAGGAACTACTGGTTTGAATTGAATAATTGTTTTTGTGTTGGATAGTCCATTTATCGAGGCTATAGGCTATTTTATATTTCGATATTCCCACGGGATCGGGAGTTACGCGGGTGAAACCGCATAGGGCAGCTAGTAGTATATAAAACAAAGTCGCTTCCCGCTGTCTGTCCCTATGTATGCTTACATCTTTAAAACTACGCATCCATACACCCGCGTAAGTCCCGATCCCATGGGAATCACTACATAGTCATTACATAGTATAAAACAAAGTCACTTTCCGCTGTCTGCCCCTATGTATGCTTAGATCTTTAAAACTACGCAACGGATTTTGGTACGGTTTTTTAAAATAGATAGAGTGATTCAAACATAATATAGCCGTGTGGAGCCGGGGCGGGTCGCTAGTATAAAATAAAGTCACTTTTCGCCGTCTTTCTGTATGCTTAGATCTTTAAAACTACGCAACGGATTTTGATGCGGTTTTTTTTAATAGATAGAGTGATTAAAGAGGAAGGTTTTTAGATATAATACATGCATAATACAGCCGTGCGAAGCCGGGTCGGGTCGCTAGTATCGACATATAAAATAGCCTATAGCCTTGATAAATGGACTATCCAACACAAAAATAATTTTTCAATTCGAACCAGTAGTTCCTGAGATTAGCGCGTTCAAACAAACAAACAAGCTAAGCTTTATAATATTAGTATAAAGATAACTTGTTTGTAAAATATTTTCCAGAAATACCTTATCTATACTTATTATAAAAAAGTCCCCTTGCCGCGACTATCTGTCTGTCTAAACGCGATAAACACGGAAACTACTGAATGGATTTTTATACGGCTTTCACTAATGGACGGTGTGATAATGTGGAAGGCTTATGTGTAAAAGGATAATGTCCACTTCATAGAAAATATGGCTTGCACTCAAACATAGTTTAATAACGTAACTAGCTGTCCCAGAAAACGTTGTATTAACTTGTATTGCCATTGTTTGTTTGTTTTCAAAATATCTTTATTTATCATATAAAAATCTAATCCTATACAATTGTATTGCCATTAAAACATAGATGTTGGTCGATTCTCAGACCTAACAATATACACAAAAAAAATTATACAACCCGGTTCAGCCATCTAGGAGTAGTATGTTAACTAACAACGTGACACGAAAATTTATAATTTTAACCAGTATAGCAACGAGCATAACAGCAAAATATTGGAGTGCCACGATACATGGGCTTTAGTCTAAGGTCCACTCGAGTTTCCTGTCATCATGTAGAACACTAAAAATAATACCATTTTTTAACCGACTTCAAAAAAGGAGGAGGTTCTCAATTCGTCTGTATGTTGTTGTTTTTTTTTTTTTTTGTGTGTATGTTACGCGATCATTCGAAGACGGCTTAACCGATTGAGATGATTATTTTTGTGTTCGGAAGGTGACACCTCAGGGGTGGTCCCATTTTGGTGGAGATCTGATGAGAATCTTCGGAGTGATGAACAGAATTGCACCTCGAGAGTGCAGCAAATTGCTCAGTTTTCGATTTCCACCAGTACAATTGGCCCATAAACGAACAGTTACCGATAAATGGAATATCTGAAAACACCTTCTTATCACCAAACTCTTCAATGGGTTACGATTAGGTACAGGTTGCAATTTGAAGAAAAAGTCGCTTTCGCCTCATGGAGTAGAATTTCCAGTGACAGTGGCACTAAAAATGGTTAAATAAAAAAATTAATTAAAATTTTAAAAACCGACTTCAAAAAAACCTAAAAACAAAAATTAAAAAAACTGAAAAGAAAAACAAAAAAGTGTAAAATAATCCATTTCGGGTTACTTACTTGGAAGTCGGACTGGGTGACACCATGTTTTCTTTATACCTCTCAACATTCAATCTAACCCAGTCCGACTTCACAGTAAGTAACCCGAAATGGATTATTTTACACTTTTTTGTTTTTCTTTTCAGGTTTTTTAATTTTTGTTTTTAGGTTTTTTTGAAGTCGGTTTTTAAAATTTTAATTTATTTTTTACTAATTCATCATCCTAAAACATAACGAGGGGTGGTATTGACTACCCAGTTGACACAATGGTAACCACGCCGGACTGCCAAACACAGGGTTGCTGGTTCGATTCCCGCCTCAGACAAGTATTTATGCTTAGATATTTGTCTGAGGTCTGGTTGTTTCTATGTATTATATATATATATTTACAAAAGAAAAGTATATAAGTAGTATAATATCCGTTGTCTAGCACCCAAAACATAAGTCTAGTTACTTAGCTTGGGGCAAGATGGCGATGTGTGAAATGTCCTGCAATATTTATCTATTTATTATTTTTATTTATTTATTTTCTTAATATATATAAATCTCGTGTCACAATGTTTGTCCTCAATGGACTCCTAAACCACTTAACCGATTATAATAAAATTCGCACACCATGTGCAGTTCGATCCAACTTGAGAGATAGGATAGCTTACATCCCGATATTCCCACGGGATCGGGAGTTACGCGGGTGAAACCGCGTAGGGCAGCTAGTTAATAACTAAATTTGTATATTCATGAGGAACACTTTGTTTCTTCGAAAAGCCAATTACGGGTTTTGTCCTTTATAGTCTGCAAATGTTTTGTGATTTTAGTTCGCACATTGCGATTTAGAGCTAGTTGTTTTTAATGGTTCTCTTTCAACCCTCGACGCTAAAACGACGGGGTGTTATAAGGTTGACGTGTCAGTGTGTGTGTCTGTGGCATCGTAGCTCCCGAACGGCTGAACCGATTTTGATTTTATTTATTTTGTTTAAAAGGTGAATTAGTCGGGAGTATTCTTAGCTGTTTGATCGAAATTGGTTCAGCCTTTTAAAAGTTATGGGGGGTAAAAGTCGGGAGTTTTTAATTTTAAAAGTATGTAATTTAAATATATTAATTGTTCACAGAGTCCTACAAAATATACTAATAAGTCTATCTCGTGAAGATGGGCATGAGGAACCGCTCCAGATGGCGCTGTTCGCGTTCGTCTGCCAGAAGGTGCTCGTGCAGGCGCCGGCTTTGTTCGTCGGCGACTTTGGTGAGTCGATGTTCTTACCCTAATGTATGCACTCGAGGCTATTACCCTAATGCAGGGATCGGCATTCTCACATTCGATGCTTTTACCCTAGTTTTGATACTTGATGCTCTTACCCTAGTGTTACTTACCCAGTAAATTCTGGCCACAAATATCCCATAATAGAATGAAGGTCAAGTTCACTTCCTTAACCTCATTGATATTCGAGGTTCTTATCGATACTTTAAGCTCTTATCCTAGTGCTAATACTTGAGGTGTTACTTACTCAGTCAATTCGCGCCACAAATATTCATTTAAAAATGGAGTTCAGTAAGTTCACTCCGCCTTACAAACTTATTATCAAATTATGAGATAGGTCAGTTTGCAATATGGTTTTCCCACAATAATTTGCACGGTGGAAACCCAACAGTGTGTTTATTTATTGTAAAAACAAGCATTTTTTTTCAAAACATAAAAATATGCATGCTGAAAATTTCTTAAATCAGTGGATTTTCCGGACATGGTGAATTTTTACATGCGCCTTCAGGGCTATATCCTGAACCATAGAAGATAGGGAAAATTACTGAAATAAGTCGCGTGCCCGATTTTGTAAAAATATAGGATCATCATTTTTTTGCAAAATCAACAGGTTCGATTCCTGGCTAGGGCTGGCTGGCTAGGTGACTTTCTCAAAAATCTAAGGCAGTTTTAGTTTTTTCCAAATCGGGCACGCAACTCTTTTTAGCATTTTCGCAATCTCTTATAGTTTAGGATGTAGCCCTGAAGGCTCATGTAAAAAATTCACCCTGAATTCACTGATTTAAGGAATTTTCAAGATGTAGCAACACTGTTATTGGCATTATATTTATTTATTTACTTCGAAGTCCCGCACCCTTCTGTCTTCTTCTCGTATAGTGGTGTGGCTCACCTATTGTTAGAGTTTTCAGATCGCCTTAAGGCCTCTAAGTTAGAGGCCTTAAGGCGATCTGAAAGGCGTTAGGTTAAGTTAGAGGCTCTAACTTAACCTAACGACTGCTACTAGAGGTAGTAACGGCTTAACGTGCCTTCCGAAGCACGGAGGGGCTCACGAAAACACATTTTTGCCACACAAATAATTTGCCACCCATCGAAGTAATGACCGCGCCAGGCAACGCTTAACCCGCACGACCGTAAACGATCAGCGAGCGTCGCTTAGCTGTGAGCCTCCTCGCCCTTCTGATGACATAAGTACCTAATTGAGTATCTATCCTCTTTCCGTATTTTGCATGATTACAAAAAAAATGTCAAATTTTTTGCTTCATTGCAAAATAATCTACATAAAATATCAGCGGATATATTCTAATAATCTCTATTCCGCGAAATGTTAATATGAATCACGCCTACCGTTAAAATTTTACTAGATAACAAAAAAGATTATGTAGGCAACTACTAAAAATAGATGTTATGGGAATTAATTCTCAGAATTTACTTTTTATACTCTTTCTGGTTTAGAAATGTGAATATGCTAAAATTTAGAATAAATAAATATTGCAGGATATTTCACACATCGCCATCTAGCCCCAAGCTAAGTAACTACACTTGTGTTATGGGTGCTAAACAACGGATATACTACATAGAGGTATACTTTTCTTTTGTAAATAAATACTTATAATACATAGAAACAACCAGACCACAGACAAATATCTAAGCATAAATACATGTTTGAGGCGGTGATCGAACCCGCACGCCCTGTGTTTGGCAGTCCGGCATGGTGACCATTGTGCCAACTGGGTCAAAAATGTCCTAAAGTTATATTTTTATATATTTCTGTACGTGAATCAACAAATCACACCTAAAATTCCGTTTAAAGATAATAAAGTTTGTTTGTAATGTTGATTGATACTCACAGTTTATCAATAACTAGCGACCCACCCCGGCTTCGCACGGCTATATTATTCATGTATTATATCTAAAAACCTTCCTCTTTAATCACTCTATCTATTAAAAATCTATTATCTATACTTGAATTACAATGCAGCGGCGATTTATTCGTGCTATGCGATTGCCAAGTGACAAAAAGTTAATAAATCTGACAATTATAATTTTTTTTATCCTTATAATTATTATGTAGATATTTGAATTACAATGCAGCGGCGATTTATTCGTGCTATGCGATTGCCAAGTGACAAAAAGTTAATAAATCTGACAATTATAATTTTTTTTATCCTTATAATTATTATGTAGATATTTGAATTACAATGCAGCGGCGATTTATTCGTGCTATGCGATTGCCAAGTGACTAAAAGTTAATAAATCTGACAATTATAATTTTTTTTATCCTTATAATTATTATGTAGATATTTGAATTACAATGCAGCGGCGATTTATTCGTGCTATGCGATTGCCAAGTGACTAAAAGTTAATAAATCTGACAATTATAATTTTTTTTATCCTTATAATTATTATGTAGATATTTGAATTACAATGCAGCGGCGATTTATTCGTGCTATGCGATTGCCAAGTGACTAAAAGTTAATAAATCTGACAATTATAATTTTTTTTATACTTATAATTATTATGTAGATATTTGAATTACAATGCAGCGGCGATTTATTCGTGCTATGCGATTGCCAAGTGACTAAAGGCTAATAAATCTGACAATTATACATTTTTTTTATCCTTATAATAAATATCTATACTTGAATTACAATGCAGCGGCGATTTATTCGTGCTATGCGATTGCCAAGTGACAAAAAGTTAATAAATCTGACAATTATAATTTTTTTATCCTTATAATTATTATGTAGATATTTGAATTACAATGCAGCGGCGATTTGTTCGTGCTATGCGATTGCCAAGTGACTAAAAGTTAATAAATCTGACAATTATAATTTTAATTTTATTAATTTTTTTATCCTTATAATAAATATCTATACTTGAATTACAATGTAATTCAAATATCTACATAATAATTATAAGGACAAAAAAAATATTCGACAATTATTCGCTTGGCAATCGCACAGCACGATGAAAATTCAGTCTTACTTACTAGCCAAATAATAAGTAATTGAATTGAATTTTTAAAAAAACCATCGGATTTCTTTCTTTCTTTCTTTGAAAATAGGTTCTAACGAAGTTTATAAAAACATCGGATTTCATTCTTTCTTTCTTTCTTTCTTTTAGAATGAAAGAAAGAAGCCGCATCAAAATCCGTTGCGTAGTTTTAAAGATCTATATAAGCATACAAAGGGAAATAGGGACGGCGAAAAGTGACTTTATTTTATACTATGTAGTGATAGTGATTTATTTAAATGCAAGACATTTTGCAATAACATGATAGATAAATACGTATTTTGTAGTTCACCTTGAACCAAAGTTCACTATGAAATCGTTGACAAGTAATTACCGGAGATACTGACATTTGCAAATCATAAACAGCCTCAACGGAAGAGCAGCGCTAGTCAAAAGACTAGCATTTCGCTGAGTTGGGGTCCGTTTTGCAACAATTGAGACCTTGTTATCTCTGTTTTTTTTTGGAAATTAATAATATGGAGAGAGCGCCGGCACCCTTTTCTCTTAAGGTACGACGAAGTAGCCGTCAACCTCAATTTTAAATGTATGGGAAAATACATTTTGAAAATATAAGTAATTTATTCTGTTTTGTAGCAAAATTGTTAGCTATAAACAGGTTTTTTAGTTTCTCTGACGGACAGTATGAAGTGTGTGGGTTTTTTGTAAAGGCAATATTATAAGATAATTTGGCCTGTTCTTTAAGTTTACAATAAGCGTTTGCCCACGCGTCTTCGTCCGCGTAGATTGGGCCAAACAATCACGTTGTCCCATACAGACTTTGCTCCCCTTTTTTACACCCTAAGGGACAAAATTTCGGAAAATCCTTTCTTATCGGATGCCTACGTCATACAAAGAAAATACCCTCCAAGTTTCAGGTCTCTACGGTCTCTTTACGAATCTATTGCATATCCGGGATTCGAAGCCACGACCTTCGGAATGAGAGTCGAGTTATCTACCACACTGCAATTTTGTTATAATTTTTTTATCACAGTTGCTCATGAAGTGGATATTATTAAGCCGCTTTTAGGCTCATAATCCAACGTATTACTTTACCATGACGCACTAGTGCTGTAAAGTTATCCCGATAAGTTAAATTCGTATCTTACTGCTAATTACATGTTATATAGATGAAATCATTCATAGTTTAACTAGGTTTTATTGTTTTGATGTATAAAAAAAGGTAGGTACCAAAAAATAATTTTTAAGTTTTACTAGCAACTGTGATAAAAAACGTCGTACGATACGATACGAGTGTGGATTAGTAATCATTGCATCTCGGCTTTTTTACGCGCTCGCGTTCCCCTCGCGCGTCATAAACCGCCTCTATGGAATGTTCAATTTACCACACTTGTATCGTAATGTACTATTAAACTTCAACTAAAGTAGGTTGAATGCAGGTAGGCTAATTTAATTTAATAATTTTTTTGAACATTTGTGTTCCCGGCAGGTTTGAACCTGCTAAAGTCGTCAGCACTACGTTGCCCGCACACGCCACACTTGACTCGTATCGTCGTTGACTGCGTGTACCGCGCTATACTTGCAGACTCCACATTGTGCACCAAGGATCACATCTTTCATGAGGTTAGTACAATTATGCACTGACATAAAAAATAGTACATTACGATATAAGTGTGGAAAATTGATCTTTGCATAGAGGCGGTTTAAACGCGCTAGCAGAACGCGAGCGTGTTAAAAGCCGAGATGCAAAGATCAATTCAACACGCGTATTGTACGACGTTTTTATCACAGTTGCGAATAAAAAAAAAGACTTGTTAAAATAATTAAAAGTTTACTATTTTTTGTTAATTACGCTCCCGAAAGGCTAGGCAAAAGACTTTTAACCTATACAGCCTCGTCTGACATACAATATTTTTTTTGGGTTTTTATTCCATTTGTTTTTGCGTCAGGGGTTAAAAACAGCATATAATGGTAAGAAAAAAATATATTTATGTTCCTAAAGAAAAAACAAAATAAAAACAAAACTCAATTTTTAATTGTTTTCAAAGACGTTATCACGTAAAATATCGTTCGTTAACAGACTTTAGAGACAATCTTTTGAAAAGATTTTTCACACTTGTTTCGCAATGTACTATTTACTTTTTTACTTGTACTATTATCAAGAAACTTGTGAGGCACGAACGTCAAATTCTATTTAGATAATATTCTGTGCTAATGGTAAGGGACGATGCAGTCTAAGATATAACACGCCTTCCTAGAAGATACCTATTCACTCGCTACTTGAAGACACACAAATTGTACACGTGAGGAAAGACAGACGCAGGCAACCGATTCCATTCCCTTGCAGTACGAATAAGGAATGACGAAGCAAAACGCATAGTGCGGACGTCTGGTATTTCCACCATGAATCGGTGTCGCATATCAGTTTGCCTGGATGTATGACGAAATGGTAAAGTTCGTTCGTGTTGTTATAGTTCTGTTTTTTAACCCACGACGCAAAAACGACGGGGTGTTATAAGTTTGACGTGTGTGTGTCTGTCTGTAGCTCCCGAACGGCTGAATCAAATTTGACTTTGTTTCTTTTGTTTGAAAGTTGAATTTAGTGAGGAGTGTTCTTAGCTATGTTAGATCGGAATCGGTTCAGCCGTCTGAAAGTTATAAAGGATAAATTCAGGTTTTTAAGCTATTGCATAGCTTTTATCGCGGGCTTTGGGCGCGGCGACCGAATCAAGAAATTCCGTAACGAAAATAAAACCTAACACCCCCCACTCCGCCTACCATGTAGCTCGACCGAGCGTTCGCTATGCAATAGCTTTTTTTAAATTCTAAATGTATTATAAGTACCTTTTGTTTTCGCCATAGGTGGATGCTCAAGGCGACAATCTGGTGATAGCATGCGCACGCGCCGGCGATGCGTACGCGTCAGTTCTAGCTGAGATATCACGAAACGATGAGAGACGCAACCTACCGCCTCTGTTCCGGCTTGAACATGTCAATTCTGATGGTAAGTTATAGTTTTTATAACTAGCTGTTGCCCGCGACTTCGTACGCGTGGTAGTTTTGTTCCATATACTAAACCTTCCTCTTGAATCGCTCTATCTATTTAAAAAAACCGCGTCAAAATCCGTTGCGTAGTTTTAAAGATCTAAGCATACATAGGGACAAACAGCGGGAATCGACTTTGTTTTATACTATGTAGTAATGTGAGCTGTACATTGATATGTCAGTCAGTCAAGGCTTTGATTTTTTTCAAAATTTACCAAAGTCTTTTTCAAATAGGATACTTTTTTTAAAAATCTTGTTTTTTTTTTAAATTTGTTTTGTAAAGTCTGGGGTATCTATATGTACAGTAAGCGTCATAAGTCCACTATCAGTGTGCTACAATAATACCATAAACAAGTATTGGACTTACGACCTTCTTCTAATAGACGTTACACACAAACACTTGAATTAAAAGTACTCAGTGTGATTATTATTTGTCAACATGTTAGCTATGGTGTTTAGTTAACAACGTAACCTGTAGATCGAACCCACGTCGGTTGGTGTAGCGGGTGGCCCCTTATACCACTCACACAACTAAAGTCATAGCTAACATGTTGACAAATAATAATCACACTGAGTAGGTACTTATGACGCATACCGTACATAAGATAACATAATATATTTTTGTATTCAGGTCACACTGCGCTGCATGTAGCATGCGGGCAACACTCGCCATCATCGCCACGTCTGCATACAGTCCACGTGCTCTTAGACCACGCTGGAGCCGATCTATGGAAAGGGGTATGTTATCATCACCTTACGAAACAAAATACTGAATAATTAAATAAATATTGCAGGACATTCCACACATCATAAGTTGGCACAATGGTCACCATGCCGGACTGCTAAACATAGCGTTCGATTCCCGCCTCAGACAAGAATGCTTAGGTATTTGTCTGTGGTCTGATTGTTTCTATGTATTATAAGTATATATTTACAAAAGAAAAGTATATAAGTAGTATATGCGTTGTCTAGCACCCATAACACAAGTCTAGTTACTTAGCTTGGGGTTAGATGGCGATGTGTGAATTATCCTGCAATATTTATTTATTTATAAATAAAACCGTGATAGCTAGACAGTTGAAATTTTCACAGATGATGTATTTCTGTTGCCGCTATAACAACAAATACTTATAACAGAATATAATAGTACGGAACCAGTGGGTCAGTTGCCCGAGGCGGAGTCATAATTTGCCGCCCTCTTGGCGTCATTAAATAATAATGTTGGTAATTTGCCGCACCTTTGACGTCATAAACATAATAATGTTAGCAATTTGCCGCCCTTTTAACGTCATAAAAATAATAATGTTAGGAATTGGTCCCCTTTTGACGTCATAAACAATGATGTTGGCAATTTCCGCCCTTTTGACGTCATTAAATAATAATGTTAGAAATTTGCCGCCCTTTTGTCGTCATAAACATAATAAGGATGGCAATTTGCCGCCCTTTGACGTTATAAACATAATAATGTTGGCAATTTGCCGCACCTTTGACGTCATAAACATAATAATGTTGGCAATTTGCCGCCCTTTGACGTCAAAAACCTAATAATGTTGGCAATTTGCCGCACCTTTGACGTCATAAACATAATAATGTTGGCAATTTGCCGCCCTTTGACGTCAAAAACCTAATAATGTTGGCAATTTGCCGCACCTTTGACGTCATAAACATAATAATGTTGGCAATTTGCCGCCCTTTTGACGTCATAAACATAATAATGTTGATGTTTGTGAGAATAACGTAACGACATTCAATATGTGCAGGTGGGTAATAGCTAATTTCTTGAAAAATTATTTGTTTCACTGACTGCACTAAATATATTTTTCCCAATGTCTCGCTACGCTACTGTACGGAACCCTTCGTGCGACTCGCACTTGACCGGTTATTTTATTAACTAAACATACAAACTTTTTCAGGACGTGAAAGGTGGTGACAATGGCCTACATCTAGCTGTCAACTCCAGCAATTGCGACCTGAAGCTGGTTTTGATGTTGTTCAGGCATATTGATAGGAAGATGTGGAAGAAGCTTGCTCACTCGCAGAATATGAGGTAAGACACCATAGTACAAGCTCGTAAGTCCTCCAGTGGCCTGAAGGCCAATGCAATCGGAAAGCCGATTGCATTTCGATTGCAAAAAATAATATCTAAGTAGCTCAAAAAACCCTCAAAAACTCCGCTTTAAAAAAAAACTGACTTTATGAGTATTTTTGTAATCGAAATGACCTTCAGTTACTGTAGTAGTTTTCATATTAGTTACGGTGGTTTCTATATGTATAATAAATCCCGATCCCGTGGGAATATCGGGGTAAAAAGTAGCCTATGTTACTGTCAATTAATCAATATATCCTCATACCAAGTTTTATCAAAATCTGTCCAGTAGTTTCAGAGCCTATTCGTGACAAACAAAACACCAAAAAATATTGAATCCATGAACGTAACTTTAATTGCCCCATTTCAATTCATATTTGTAATCTTGACATTTGTGAGCCAGCGTTCCGTCGCGTTTGGTCAAAATCGCAAACGGTCAAGTGACTGAAAAACCGTCATTATCGCGATCGGTCAAAATAGCGATTGGTCCAAATCGCGAATGGTCAAGTTCACATAATCTTCTAATCGCGAACGGTCAAATTAGCAAACAGTCAAGATCGCATACGGTCGACATTTTTAACTTCACGTATCGTAACGTATTGCATCGTTTATAGAACGTGAATGTTTACCTAAAACTAGACAATATGAAATTACTTCTATTAAGAAGGTACTTAACTTAATATAAAATAAATAGCCAAATGCCCTTTAAGGTGAAAGGGTACCTGCGCTCTCTCCATACAAACGTAGTCGACTGTTTCCTCCCTGGATAATAACACTAGAGCAAATATTTTTGTTGCATAAAACTTATAACTACCATGACCATGCACCTGTGTTGTTTATTTTTTTGTTTTTTAAATCTTAATTTCTATGATAATTAGAAAATGAAAAAAAAAACAAAGTTGATTTTGGCTATATGCACAATTCGTACGGAGACGAGTATAATGATGGAGTATAATTATTTTTAACGTCTTTTTTTCGGTAATGACTCCGTACGAATTGTGCATATAGCCAATGTCAACAAATTTATTTATTTATTTTTTTCAGTTCCGTGACGCCATTAGAGTACGCCCGTTCAGCAACCCGCTCAACGACAAGACAGAACTACCCTCAAGAAGTGCTCAGTTTTCTCATGAAATGCCGTTGATAAACACAAGGACGACAAAAACATGCCATTTTTAGGGTTCCGCACCTCAAAAGGTGAAAAAAGAACCCTTATATAATTATTTTTCGTTTATTTACCAACAATAAGTGACTGTATTATCGTCATTGCTAAGTACAGTGATTTGGCAATCGCACAGCGCAAATAAAACGCTGCAGTTACGGCAAAGGCGGAACTACCCTTAGTTTCCTGATAAAATGCTGTTTGGACAACAAAAAATAATCCACTTGGCAATCGCACAGCACGAATAAGACGTCGCTGCGTTAGTTCATGTATTTTATTTGGATATTAACAGTAAGAATATAAATATGTTATAGGTATTTGTCAAACTACCGACTTACCAACTTTTAGTCACTTGGCAATTGCACAGCACAAATTAATCGCCGCTGCCTGGTAGTTCAAGTTTTTTTTTTTGACATAAATTTTATTATTTATGAGGTTAAAAAAATGTATAATTGTCAGATTTATTAACCTTTAGTCACTTGGCAATCGCATAGCACGAATAAATCGCCGCTGCATTGTAATTCAAATATCTACATAATAATTATACGGATAAAAAAAATTATAATTGTCAGATTTATTAACTTTTTGTCACTTGGCAATCGCATAGCACGAATAAATCGCCGCTGCATTGTAATTCAAATATCTACATAATAATTATAAGGATAAAAAAATTATAATTGTCAGATTTATTAACTTTTTGTCACTTGGCAATCGCATAGCACGAATAAATCGCCGCTGCATTGTAATTCAAATATCTACATAATAATTATAAGGATAAAAAAATTATAATTGTCAGATTTATTAACTTTTTGTCACTTGGCAATCGCATAGCACGAATAAATCGCCGCTGCATTGTAATTCAAATATCTACATAATAATTATAAGGATAAAAAAATTATAATTGTCAGATTTATTAACTTTTTGTCACTTGGCAATCGCATAGCACGAATAAATCGCCGCTGCATTGTAATTCAAGTATAGATATTTATTATAAGGATAAAATAATGTATAATTGTCAGATTTATTAGCCTTTAGTCACTTGGCAATCGCATAGCACGAACAAATCGCCGCTGCATTGTAATTCAAATATCTACATAATAATTATAAGGATAAAAAAAATTATAATTGTCAGATTTATTAACTTTTTGTCACTTGGCAATCGCATAGCACGAATAAATCGCCGCTGCATTGTAATTCAAATATCTACATAATAATTATAAGGATAAAAAAAATTATAATTGTCAGATTTATTAACTTTTTGTCACTTGGCAATCGCATAGCACGAATAAATCGCCGCTGCATTGTAATTCAAATATCTACATAATAATTATAAGGATAAAAAAATTATAATTGTCAGATTTATTAACTTTTTGTCACTTGGCAATCGCATAGCACGAATAAATCGCCGCTGCATTGTAATTCAAATATCTACATAATAATTATAAGGATAAAAAAATTATAATTGTCAGATTTATTAACTTTTTGTCACTTGGCAATCGCATAGCACGAATAAATCGCCGCTGCATTGTAATTCAAATATCTACATAATAATTATAAGGATAAAAAAATTATAATTGTCAGATTTATTAACTTTTTGTCACTTGACAATCGCATAGCACGAATAAATCGCCGCTGCATTGTAATTCAAGTATAGATATTTATTATAAGGATAAAATAATGTATAATTGTCAGATTTATTAGCCTTTAGTCACTTGGCAATCGCATAGCACGAACAAATCGCCGCTGCATTGTAATTCAAATATCTACATAATAATTATAAGGATAAAAAAAATTATAATTGTCAGATTTATTAACTTTTTGTCACTTGGCAATCGCATAGCACGAATAAATCGCCGCTGCATTGTAATTCAAATATCTACATAATAATAATAAGGACAACAAAAATTATGTTTGTCACTTTTAGTCGACAATTATTCGCTTGGCAATCGCACAGCACGATGAAAATTCAGTCTTACTTACTAGCCAAATAATAAGTAATTGAATTGAATTTAAAAAAAAGGTTTTTTTCAAGACCCCGGTATGTTTGAGTTGTAAAATCGAGCGTTAACAAAAAGCGTTACAAAAGATAATTTAGCTAATAACGTCTTTGTTAGGAAATGAAGGCAAGGAGCTTTGTAGCTAATCCAACCTTTATTAAGGAAGTGGAGTAGCTTAGTAGCTAATTCAACCTTTATTTCTTTTTACAAAAAGCGAAGGGAAACTTCTAAAAGAGAGGTTGGCTTAAGTACAGACAAAGTGAAAATTGCAGAACCACTGTAGAGTTCTAAAATTACATAGTATAAAACAAAGTTGCTTTCTCTGTCCCTATGTCCCTATATCCCTATGTATACTTAAATCTTTATAACTACGCAACTTTTGATGCGGTTTTTTTTTTTAATAGATAGAGTGATTCAAGAGGAAGGTTTATACGTATAATACTTGCATAATATAGCCGTGCGAAGCCGGGGCGGGTCGTTATTCAATATAAAGACAGACAGACGGACTTATTACTGCTAGAAGTATAACTTCTCAAGCAAGTACATAAGAACATGCGTCCTTTTTTTATTTAGTTTGTGATCTCTTAAGCTTTCTTTTCACACAAAAATCTTATGATCATAAAAATATATTTTTGTAAAATTTCATCATAATAATCTAGTGTTTAAGTATAGTTTTTATTTAGTATTTTTGTAGTTCTATTTTTCTATACACTTTTAAATGTATCATTTTCTTAATTTTCGGACAGGGGATCTAATATGACAACTTTCGACGAATCTTATCCGAATTCACTTATTTTGTGTGTGATGAAAACCAAAACGCGTCGCGACTATCGCGATTGTTTGAGATTACTAATCGTCGCGACCATCGCAATTTCTATTGTGATACCATAGAATTTAACGATCGTACCTCAACTTCTGAGTTTTTTGGGTGATACAAATCGAGATGGTCACGACTGGTCGCCATCTTGAAAAGTTTCTATGAAATATTTAAAGGTACTGTCAAGTGGCAGAATTAAACGACGCTTATCCAAAGTAGCTTCTTTCAATTCTGTCATTTTTGCCACTATTTTCCATAGAAACGAATCCGAATTGTGTCGCAAACATTGCATTTTTATGACCATTTATCTATACTTATAATAATAAAGGAAGAGACGACAAAAAGTCTGTACTTGGGAGCAAATTAAAAAAAAAATGAGCCTAGGGGACTTAGAAAAAGTAGTAGAAGAAAAATAATACATTTTTAATTACAAAAATACTGAAAAATTTAATGGATAAAATATTATAATTAACGGATTGAGGACTTCCTCCTTTTTTGAAGTCTGTTCACAATTAAAATAAAAATCCGATTCGTATTACTTTTCAGATAAGATTCGTCTTCGATGGTAATTATTTTAGACCTGCAGAAAGACTTAACAAGATTTTGTTATATGTAATTTTTTGTTTTTAATGTCCCCTATACATTGATATAGGTTGGAAAGATGGTCGCACATGAAAATATAAAACAAAACAAAAGGTGAAAGAGTACCGGCGCTCTCTCCATACAAACGTAGTCGACTGTTTCCTCCCTGGATAATGACACTAGCACAAATATTTTTGTTGCATAAAACTGCTATGTCTTTATTTTTTCATTTTCTTATTATCATAGAAAGTAAGAGTCATAATAAGACATAGGGGCATGGTCATGGCAGTTATAAGTTTTATGCTGAAAAAAGTATTTGTGCTTAGTGTCATTATCCAGGGAGGAAACAGTCGACTACGTTTGTATGGAGAGAGCGCCCGGTACCCTTTCCTCTTAAGGTGACTTGTATGCCAGTCTTCATACTCAAATGTTGCAACCACTTTACTTATTTAAATAAGTTAAAACTTAGAACTTATAAGTACAATATATAGAATAAGTTTTTGACATAATTATAAAAAATGAAATCGTACGATTTTTTAAATTTCTTGTCGCACGTTGGGACCTTTATTGTATCAAAGACCCTGGTAACCCTAGTTACCCCAAAGACATTGCAATAAAAATTGTGTTAAATAAAAGAATTTTAATAAAAATAATTTTAAATGATAATAAAAGAATTATTTGGGTTCGGGAAAATTGCCCTAATATTCTGTTTTTTTTTATGTAGCAACACTATTATTGGCAACCGCCCATAAGTAGATTACGGTGTTGTCACATTTTAAAAATTAAAAGATATTTTTGTTTTGCATGTAAAAAAAAAAGAATTATTTTAACAATTTTCAATATGTGGCAACACCATTACTGTTTGGGTTTGATGGTGTTGTCATACTCTAGGAAATTAAACCCAAAAAAAACTATTATTTATAATTTTCTATTTTTTTGGTCCTGAACCAAAAAAATAGGAAATTTCTATTTAGGTCCCATAGTGCAAAAATTTTTGTAAATATTTACATTAGAAGAAAAATAATATGGCAAACGCAAACTACTGAAAACGGTCGCCAATATAAAAACACCACATATTATGATCACCATTTTACAAGCCTAGTTGCTTAGTTTGTGAGATAGATGGCGCTGTGTGGAAATATATATTTTTCGACCGTTTCCTGTAGTTCGCGTTTCTTTAAAAACAATGTGACCTTATTCCGGTGCTACATTTTCGAAAGAGTTGTTTAAAATTATTATTTTTTAAGCTTTGTTTTTTAAAATAAAGATGGTATAAATATTTTGTTTTATTATTTAGCACTTGTGTGGGATAAGTTTACCGAGACGTTTGAATAAAAACCGGCCAAGTGCGAGTCGGCTGCCGCACGAAGGGTTCCGTATCATTACGATTGATTACGATGACATATTCAGCAAAAAACCCTAAAAAATATTCTATGTTAGACGAGGCTGTATAGGTTAAAAGTCTTTTGCCTGCCCTTTTGGGAGTATAAAGAACAAATATTGCCTAAAAAAAGTCGACAAGAAAATAACTTTTTAATTTTTTTTGTATAGATACATATTTCTTAAAACAAAAGAATGTAGGTATTTACTTTTTTCTGTTTTTAGTTTTGAAAATTTCAACTCTCTAGCTATAATGGTTCATGAGATACAGCCTGGTGACAGACGGACGGACGAAGTCTTAGTAAATAGGGTCCCGTTTTTAACCTTTGGGTACGGAACCCTAAAAATCAGTAAAAGTGCCATAGAGTTATTGATTGAAAGTTAAATATGGCCGGTGACTTCACGTTTGGTCTGCATTTCTCTACTGCCACGTGATTGGCCCGAAATTAATATCAAGTAGAAATTATGAGGTTTGTACCAGGGTGTAAGAACTATGTAGTGTCGCTATGCTAATCGTTGGGGCGGAAAAATGATAAGCGAGACGATTAGAATAGTACATAATATTTATTAAGAACTAAGCTACAAGGACTTAAGTAATTTTAAACTAAGTAAGGTATTTTAACTAAGGACAAGTTCGGTTTCAATACATACTAGTTATAAGTTAAGTTAAGTTAATATTTAAGTTAGCATTTAAGTTTTTTAGACGTGGAATAGATATAATTAAGTTAAGTGTTTAACGTTGAGGCTAGAATAAGGACATGGGACTTTTTCCTTTAGAGGGTCGGTTTCAGCGGGGTTAGAACCGAGCTAGCGTAGGACACAAAGGTCTCTATCTCCCTATCTCTCTCTCTCTCTCTCTGCGAGTCTCTCTCTCTCACTGGTTGTTAGGTTTCATTTGAGAAAACTTAACTCAAGGGAACGGGTCGTGTAGCGTCCGGGACAAGGTGTGGCATCTCCTTCTCAAGGTGCGTCAAGACGCCGGTCTACGCTAAGCGGTCCCAGACCGGAATCGGCTCCTTGGTGTCATGACGGACCGGTGTCCTCGTGTGTAGCCCCGAAAGCTTCTCAAAAGAGTAGGGGTGCTGTAAGCCCGACGATGATTCCCTGGAAGTTCCAGTATTAGGGGTCAACAGGTGTCCAAAATGCCCGTTATGAAAGTCATCGACCGTTCAAGATTAAGTCTTCTCTGACAATACTAAATGCGTTCCTTGGTTTTCACAACAAATTCAGGCAACATGTTAAAACAGAGTTACTTAGAACTTAAAATCTAATAGTTTATGAGTTAAGTCAAGAGAAATAGTATTACATTAGGTAGATAACCTTAAAGGGAAAGCGTTCCTTTAGCACACCGGTAAAAACAGGGTGTGTGTACTTGGTTACTTTTAAGTTATGATGCGAACGTGTCACATAATATCAATAAGTACAATTATTTATTGTAAACTGCGCATGCACATTTAAGACTAGGTTTCATTTAGTTATAAGAGAAGGGTTTACCATTTTGAGAAACAAGGCAGGCCTAAAAAGGCAGAGCGTGACCACGAGGTACGTCTCACGAATTTCTGTAACTGCGATATTTTGTAAATAATTTAGTTTTTTGTTGATGAATCCACTTACCTGATAATAGGGAATAAATTAAAGCACAATTTAGATGAGATCGGCTCACGATTGCTGATTTGAAATAATAATTTCCAAGCTTTAAGTCGCGAAAGCTCTCGGCCGTTCGCAAGGAAAAATCAAAGAGAATTTAAATACCAAAGAGAATTTAAATACTACGTAATTAAATACTACGTAAGAGGAAAAATGAGAAGAGCAAAACATGTATGTCACCTCGGAAGTACGTCATTTGACAGATGAGCCACAGATAAAATATAATGTTGAATTCTAGGTTTTATTTATTGATTTATTGTTTCTATGGATGATTTAAATGTATTATGTTAGATTTAGTTAGTTAAAACAATTACTAAATTGTTTTAATGAAGAAATTAAATCGATTTTGTGGTCGCAATTAGCTCCATCTGACGGTGGGAGGCAAATACGGAAATTAGTTTTATATCGATTGACGTAATAGATTTGTTCTAGAATGTACCCCAACTTTTTGCTACTTTAGTTCAACGGAATGATTTGTTTAGAACGATGTTCATTAATTAAAGGTTTGATAGTTTAATAGTGTTTGATTAATCAATAACCCCGTTTCCTATGGAATTTAGTCTGTAAAACTGACCGAGATAAATAAATATTATTTGTTAGCGCGACATCTATCAAGGCGGAACGGCGTTATTTCGCCAGAACCGATTCAAGTAGTTAGTCCCTTAGATGAGAGAGGTCGCTAGCAGTTTCAAAATGGCCTAATTTCGTGTAAAAATTAAAGCTTTATTAGTTTATAAGTTCATCAAGAAGTTTTAAAAGAAAGGAGCTGTTGCGACGATGGCACATCGTGACAGTAGGAGGTATACTGATTCGTATGAAACCACGCCCACTATTACCACTTTCCGTTACCCACTGTGTGAATTGTATGATAGTAATTGGTTTGTATGTACTAGGCTATCAGAACTTAGTAGAAGGTAGTTGAGAAAACATGCTCGATTTATTTGAATTTTCCGCTTCCGTCGAATACTTTATTGGTCATCACATACCTACCTACTTTGTCAGAAGAAATATTCAAGAGAGAGCGAGATAGATAATGTAAAAAGTGTTTTTTATAAAAATACTTTCTACTGATTTCTGATTGCCTAGTACTTTTTGATGACTAATGACTATTTTACAGCAAGTAACGGTTTTGGATTCTTATTTTATCACAGAAGAGAGATAGAGATAATGTAATAAGTGTGATTTATAAAAATACCTTCTACTGATTTCTGATAGATATTGTTTATCAACCGATTTTGATGAATCTTTTTTTGTTCGAAGGAGTCTACCTCAAGGGTGGTCCCATAAAAAATTGGTGAAGATCTGACGAGGATCTTTGGAGTGATTAACAGAATTGCACCTCAAAAGCGTTTCAATTTGTATCTGCCGAAACATCTTTTAGACGCGTTCCAAAAAAATTTGCACTAAAAGGCTAAAACATGATGACGATCTTCGAAAACTTGAAGAGATCGTTCCACATAATCATAATACGGTAGATAGTTCAGTTTTTAACCGACTTCAAAAAAGGAGGAGGTTCTCAGTTCGTCTGTATGTTGTTTTTTGATGACAACGACTACGGCGACTAACAGCGAGTAAAAGTGGTGTTAGATTCGTTGCTGATTTATGTAGGTAATTAGGATTATTTCAATAGAAGAAGTAAAGAACAATTTAAACGTTTCTTTTATCGCTTCAAAAAAAGTAAGGTAGCTTGGCGCTTCGTTTGATTCGTGCAGGAAAACAACAAATAAAACAAAGTAAAATAAAGAGTACCAAGTTATTATTCTTTTATTGATTCGAGTTTTTTTAAGATAACACACAGACAGACATGTTCACAATAAAGCTACAATCACACAGCGACGATGATTCGAGGTAAATTTACGAATAACAGAAAATGCGGACCACTGTTTTTTGTGCTTCAATCGCTGCTGCGTGAGAGACGCCTTCTAAAATACTAATCGAGACAAAACTTCGTCATAGCTTTCCAATAAATGAAAACACATGTTATTTTGTGGAAAATAAATATCAAAAAAAATAAAAAAAACCGGTGACTAATAAAACTATTATTGGTTATTAAAGATTAATGGTTTTAAAATCACTGACTAATAAAAATCAATGGTTATAAAATCATTGACTATTAAAAACCAAGTGGTTATTCATAATCAATGGTTATAAAAATCACTGATTATTTAAAACGAATCATTTCAAAAAGCAATGACTATTAAAAACCAAGTGATTGTCAAAAATCAATAGTTATAAAATCACTGACTATTAAAAACCAAGTGACTATTCAAAATCAATGGGTTTTCATTATCCGATTAGACTATTCCATAAATGCAGAAACAAAAAAAATGTAGCTACCAGAAAAATATGTCGCTTATAAAACGAATACTTTGAAAATAGTAGATTTTTATAGTAAAATAATGGTATACCTTAGGAGAATTAGTAGAAAAAGAGAAAAATAGTACTATTTTTTTTCTTTAAAAACTGTATAAAATTGTTGTTTGTGTGATGAAATGATTTTATAAGTATCACAGAACCGCTACTTTCTTTACGACTGTACCGAGCTAATTATGGCGGAAACGAAATAAAAGACAGATTTTGCGAAAAATTTGGCCGCCCATTGTGTCATATTGTTTGATTTTTTTAGCAGGAATTTATGTTAGAAATAAGATTGAATATGGTACAATAAAGTGTTTATCTATCTTACACCATTATTCATAAACAACAAGGCTTTAATATTAAAATATGTTGTCACTTTCGCACTTTTTTACAGACGACAGTGTGCGAAAGTAGCTTATTAAGGGCGGCTTGCATGAGATTGTGCTTGTACAAATTCTAGCTAAATGCATTTAATTCATCAACTGGCACATAGATGGCGCCATAATGAAAATGTTTTCTTTGTCATTCCTTTGTCAAATGTCAACCTTTTCAAGGTGGCGTTGCAAGTTTAACGGGTAATCTAAAATTAAATTCTATTACAATGACTACAAGGTTGATATTATTTAATCAGTTTGACACTTAGTTATTTATTAAGTTTTGATATATTATGAGCTTTTTTTTCGTTCCCGCCAAGTTATGCTCGAAGCAGCGTTAACAATAATGAAAAGAGCACTCTACATAAAATATATGAGTTACAAAGGTGTCGTAACACTGGCAACATTCTGCGTAATAAAGACAAAATTAAATCGAAAAATGTTGCCAGAGCACGTAAATTATCCCTTAAATTAATGCTTACGTGTTTTTATTCATTATATAAACACGGTCGCGTTATAACCACTGGTTATTTCAATATTTACCGGACGTTTCGATCGGGTTACACCGATCGTGGTCACGGAAAGACGAGGCCGTGTTTATAAAACGAATATTTTTTATCGCGTAAAAAATGAATTTAATTAGTGTTTATTTATGATAAACAGACCCATAAAAATGATATTTTTATTTGTACCTATATATTTTATTTATATGACAAACGTTTATAAAACTAACCTGAGATCACTTTTTTTTATTATTTTTTAAAAGTTTATTTGTAATTTTTTTTTAGTTTATGCTTTAATATCTAAGATTAAGACTAAAAATAGATGCTGAAATTTTGAAACATTCGTTTTAATAATATTTTTTTTAAACTCATTTTGAGTTAGTCAGAAAGAAATGATTTTGGCAGACGTAGAGACTTTAAGTCGGCCGATAGGTGATGTTATATACAGCGCCGTCTAGCCCCGAACTAAGGAAATTGGCTTGTAATATGGTGACCAGACAAGCGATAGAAACTTTTAAGTAAAAAAGAAAAGGACTCACCGAGAAATCTCTGAGGGTTCCTTTTAAGCACTGAGAAAGATTTTTTGTAAATCTATACATATAAAATGCTTTGTCCTGAACGACTGACTGACTGACTGACGGATCAACGTACAGCCTAAACAGCTGAAGACCTGAAACTTGGAGGGTGTGTTCTTTGTATGACGTAGGCACTAGATAAGGATTTTCCGAAATTCTACCCCTTAGGGGGTGAAAAAGGGGGACAAAGTTTGTATGGGACATCGTGATTCCTTGGTCCAATCGACTTCAAATTTTGAAAGTATTTTTTTTTAAATTCCATTTATCATGTCCCGCCGTTGGATAAGACGTATTAATGAATATTTGTATACAATTACAAATATTTGTAACTGGGCTGGGTTTTTCTGCATGTATTTATAAAAAAAAGTATTCTAACCATTGTCTGGTCACCATAACATAAGCCTAGTTACTTTACTTGTGGCTAGATTGCTGCGTGCAATAATTTTATATTCTGCATTGCAGGACAGCAGTTCTAATTCTTATATTTTTATCTTGTATTTTTTGTGCCTTTAAGCTATCGGCCAACTTTTTAGTATTAAGTCTAAAGTCGCCCTTACATTGATTGTTTAACGTTATGCTTAAATTAAAAATAAGATTAATATTTTTAATAAATAAACATTTTTATAACTTTTTCTGGACATAAAGACATTTTTTCTAATTTAAACCACAGAAAAAACAACGAACTTTTTAAAAATTCTAAATTTTCATTCAGAAAAAGTATTTTTTAAATGTTTATTTTCTAAAAACAAAAAAGATACAACTAGAAAAAACGTATTTTACTAAATTTTTCGGTGGAGTTTTTTTTATATTTTTTTTTTTTAGATTCACACACTCAATGACTCGTATATTAATTTTCAAGAATATTTTTTGCAAAAACTTTATTAAAAAAGATAAAAAATATTATTTTTATAGTTAGGGGCAGTGAGTA
Organism: Idaea aversata; assembly: GCA_907269075.1. Classification (NCBI taxonomy): domain Eukaryota; kingdom Metazoa; phylum Arthropoda; class Insecta; order Lepidoptera; family Geometridae; genus Idaea; species Idaea aversata. Next base: position 3,909,828 of record OU026083.1, read on the forward strand.
GAGAATTATAATTACATTTTTTTTTAATTACCTACTTAAGATTGTAAAACTAGAAAAACATTTCAAAAATTCAAAGGCTACGGGGTTCGAACCCGCGACCCTAGGTGCGACAAATGCCTCTGTACTTTAGTCACAAGGAATCACGGGTTTGAATCCCGCCACGGCGTTTTTATTACCAACTACATACTTCAAAAATATATATTTTTTTAAATGTTGCTAGTTATTTACAAGCTTTATCTACTACAAGCTACAAGTTCCTGCAAAAAATAATCTTAAAATATTAAAATTATGGAATTAATTAAACCTCATTTTTTAAACTTACAAACAAAAAAATCACAGTATTTAAAGATAGAACTTTTTTTTTACTTGCTTTTTCGCATTTCTTGTGTACAAAATGCCCGAACAATGTTCGCGCATTTTTTAGAATTTAAGTTTTTCATGCATTTTTTGTATTTTTTTTCGCGCACTTTTTCTAGTATTTTATGCGCATTTTTTTGCTTTCAGAAGCTACCTATATTTCAAATCTAAATTGCACAGTAGACTACGAAGTAATTAAGAAAAAATCTATTAAAATTTGATAAGGTCAAAATTCAAAATGAAAAAAAAAACATTTGCTCCAAAAATGTATATTTCGTTTTTTTTATACATAATTAGGAATATAAATACATAATTACTCCGTAGTCGTGTTTTTATTTCGAAAAGAAAGGTTAATTAAACTTAAAAACTAAATAGAAATTAAATTATCGAGTAAAAAACGATTAAACTTAACAAAAAATTCCACAATTTTGATCAAAAATTACGTCAAAATGTTATTATGACTTTCATTGACCAAAATTACATCGAAAATTGCACATCTTTAAGTTTTTTTTACTCGTAAATTTAATTTTAAAAAAAAACTGGCTCATTTTTAACAAGATCACGATGTTTTGACGTTTTCAAAATTAGGATCTATTATTCAGCCGTTCTACCACCTAATCCGATTACAATCCAATTTAAAGCAACAGTAATACATCACTTTTCGTTTGAAGTTAATCGTTAAATGCAGGTTTTAAAAGCGATAGCATTGATTAACAATTGCACCTAAATACTATTTTTAATTTTCTATTTTTATTATTTATTATCAAATAGGCTTTTGACCTCATAGATAAATAAAACACGCCCCATACAAAATAGTTTACGTGAATTTCACTAACGCCTGTTACAAATCTTATGAAATCTACAAACTTTTGAATATAAAAACACAAAAGGCGTAATAAAGAATTAGAGAAGTTTGAGAATTTGTTTTTCTAATTAGAAGTGATTTTTCATTTAATAAATAGCAGGAGTCTAGTGGCGCTATCAAAAAATAAGGGGATTTTTTGTGTGATTGATCTATATTTTTAACCAACTTAAAAAAAAGGAAGAGGTTCTCAATTCGTCGGGTACATATTTGTTTTTTATTACAATACAATTGTTAATCAATGCCGATAATTACAGTATCTCTCAAATTAAATATTAAAATGTCAGTTTCTTTGAAGTTAATCAAATTAAATATTAATATACTATTTTATTGCCACAAACACCATCTTGGTTGCATCGCATCGAATTAAATTAAATGCAAAAACGCAATTTTGAGTCATAATTACAATCCCTTTTAAAGCGATCGCAAGTTTTATTTACACAATAGAATTTCATTCATAAGTTCACTTCAAAGAGATAATAACATTATTAGGTGGTAGGGTACTTTGGAAATTAAATAAATTGAAAAAAAAAATGTCAGACAAATTGTATGAACTAGAAATATGCAGAAAGAAAATGCAATAGGATTATAAAAAATGTCGGGTTTTCTGGAACCGTCTTCCAAAAAATTTATAATAGATTTTTTTAGCTAAAAATTTTGATTAAATATGGTATATATATTTTTTGATATTTTGGATATATTTTTATTAATAAATGTAAATGATAGTGGCGTTAACTCATATCTAAATTCTTAAATATTCACTAAATATATAGTTTACATTTTTCTAGTGATTTTTTAAAGTTATTATTACTGTTTCACGTGTTTTTATGTCAATGTAACTTTATAACACAACTCTCACTAAATGCTAGCTTGTTTCTTTACCAAATTTCACAATTTTGTTCTGTTTTTTAACTGATATATTTGTAAGTTTTCTTATGTATATTGTTAGGAAGACGGTGTGTATGTTTGTATGTTAGTTGTCGCAGTAGACTGGTAGAACCGGGCTGCGCGGCCAGTCGCAAGTCTCTTCACTTTCACTGGACTCGCTACCCGATCTGTGGACAAACAGACGAAACGTAATTAATTCCAATCTATATAAAAATACTAGCGACCCACCCCGGCTTCGCACGGCTATATTATGCATGTATTATACATATAAACCTTCCTCTTGAATCGCTCTATCTATTAAAAAAAATCAAAACCCGTTGCGTAGTTTTAAAGATTTAAGCATACATAGGGATATAGGGACAGAGAAAGCGACTTTGTTTTATACTATGTAGTGATATCAAATCCATGCCACTTTTCGTTGTAATTTTATAACTCAAGAACGGCCGGTCCGATTTAGATGATATCGATTTTAAAATGTTTGTCGTAGTCCAGGGAAGGTTTAAACGGTGAGAAAGATTGGACTTACGCTGGTGAAACCGCGGGGCGCAGCTAGTTAATCCTATCAAATAATATTATGTGAAAGTTTATATTATGTGTGTTTGTTATTCCTTCACGTAAAAACTACTGGACCGATTGCGATAAAACTTGGTATGTAAATAGCTGTGCTGTTTCAATTTTTGAAGTGAAAACTTCTTATGGCGCCTTGGGCACTTTTGTGGGTGAGCATTTTCAGCCGTTCTCGCGACAGACGACAGATTTTCTCGCGACAGATGAGATTTTACACAGATATACAGTTTTTTAATTTGGCTGTGAGTGTATTAAGACGTACATATGGTATTTTTTAACGGACGACAAATGTCGGACGACTATTGACGGACGACTATTTGTCGGACGACTATTGACGGACGACAAATGTCGGACGACTATTTGTTGGACGACAAATGTCGGACGACTATTTGTCGGACGACAAATAGTCGTCCGACTATTTTTTATTTATTTATAGATAACTAACTGGGAATATCGGAATAAAAAGTAGTCAATAAATAATAAATAAATAAACATGACCAAGAAAAAATTAACATAAAAAAACAAAAAAGTGACATAAAAAGAAGAAAAAACATAATAGAGGAGTCGTGTGATGACCCAAATGGGTGGACCTCAGCTAACACCTGCAGCCAAGCATGCTCGGCTGCAGTGCTGGTCTTCCGGCCAGACCCAAACCCTCTTATTACAAAAAAACTGCAAAACCATAGTTTAAACCTGTACTAAAAGATCTAGGTTTTTGTGTTAGTTTTGGTTTAAAATTGATTCTTATTACAAAAAGTAAATAGACCAAGGACCAGAAAATCCCTGGTTTTAGTCGCAACCATAGACAATAGATAGCAAACTCGAAACAAACCATTCTTTTGTTCGTTCAGCGTTCGAAACACCGTTCCTTTTCACAAAATGGTGGTAAGTGAGTAAATATTAAAAACTTATATAAGAAATCGAATACTAAAGTGATAAAAATATAAATTGTGTGTTCAATTATTGTGAAATAGTGTGACTTGTATTTGTTATTCTATGTTCGCGATTACGTTGTTGTATTTAAATTCATCAATTTATGTAGCGTATATCGGAACGCGGCTCGAGTTAAGCCTTTAAGCCTTTTGCCTGCCCCTTTAGAAGTATAAAAAAAAAATTACCTAAAAAATAGTAAACATGAAAATAACCTAAATTTCTCAAAAACATAAGAAAACGTAGTGATTATATCCTCTTTGAACATAAGTACGTACTAAAAATATTTACTTATTTATGTTTTTAGTAGGTTTACGTAATATGTTGTTAAAATCTGTGAAAATTTCAACTCTCTAGTTATCACGGTTCTTGAGATAGAGCTTGGTGACGGACAGAAGACGGACGGATAGCGAAGTCTTAGTAAGAGGGCCCCGTTTTTACCCTGTGGGTATGGTACCCTAAAAAGGAGCGAGAATTGGAGTAACGAGGAAAAGGTGAACGTCAGAATTTAATTTTTTGAGGTTAGAAACTTCGTACTAAGTTAGTTAAACTAGGGTGCTCGGCAGTTTATCTTTGACAGGACAGACAAACCTGGTTTTAGCGGTAAACTTCTTTTTGTAATAACGTTTATCTAAGTCCATGGTTTTAATCTCACTAAAACGTAGTTTAATTTTTAGACTTCGTTTTGGAATAAGGGGGATATAGTTTCATCGAAACCGATCCAGTAGTTTCGGAGCCTATTTAATGCAAACAAACAAACAATCTATATATATAAAAATCAATGACACTTTTCGTTGTTATTTTAAAACTCAAGAACGGGCTCACCTATCCAAACCAAATGTTTAAGCTTTGTTCAGACTATTTAGTAGATGGTTTATGTGAAGTTTGCACAAAATCGGTCGAGCGGTTCTTCATTTATCACATTTTTTTATATGGCAAAACAATGTTTGCCTGGTCAGCTAGTCTAGTAAATATCTAGATGGCGCTGCGTGTAATGTCCTGCAATATATACCTGTTTCTGTTAGCCGTCGAGGACGTAGTGGTGGTGTCGACGGCGAGATGCTGCTGCTCTTCAATGGTCGGCAGAACTGATGTCAGACGATCCGTCGGACGTAGCACCTGGCAACAATAACATTAGGTTAAAGAAATCTTTATTTACCCAAAACTAACAGAGTTCAGTTATATTGAGTTTAAATTAATGTTGCTTGTATTTAAGTACTTCAATTAGGTAATTCAATAGTTTGGCGGACTATGAATAGGTACAACGTCAAAGTCAAAATACTTTATTTATAAAGGTGAAAGGGTACACTCGGATTACAAATTAACTTAACCCCGCACACCGTATTCCGTGTGTACCTACCTGCGCTCTCTCCATACAAACGTAGTCGACTGTTTCCTCCTTGGATAATGACACTAACACAAATATTTTTGTGCCATAAAACCTATAACTGCCATGACTATGCCCCAATGTACTGGATTTTTCATTTTCTAATTATCATAGAAATTAAGATTAAAAAAAAAAAACAAGAAACATAGTTGTGGCAGTTATAAGTTTTATGCACCAAAAATATTTGCTCTAGTGTCATTATCCAGGGAGAAAACAGTCGACTACGTTTGTAATAGTTTGTATGGAGAGAGCCCAAGGTACCCTTTCCTCTTAAGAATCATACAGTTTTTACAAGATCACATTGAAACGTCTTAAAAACTAAGTTAGGATATGTGGAACTAAACGGAGATTGCGGCGCGTGCTTTGCGGGTAGGTGTGCGCTCACCATAATGGTCTGTCTGTCAGTGAATGAATTACCTTGAGTGTCCGCTCAGAGAGCCTCCACACGAGTCGCTGTCGGTGCGGCTGCGCACTACGCGCCTCGTACCGCGACACGACGCGACGGACGAGGGCACGCGCTGACACCAGGGATGAATCTGACATCTATAACATTTAAACATATAATATTATCTATAAATATAAGATTTAAAGTCCTAGCTGACTTATATATGCGCTGACTGACTTACTAAAGTGTCAATGATACGGTCGACTGCACAATTGCAGACCCACCATAGAGCTCCAAAACGGCTGTTATAAGAATGTTTTCAACACAAGCAAGATTCTAGGCACCTTCTTTAGTTGAAGTTTAAAGTCTTCTAACTCATGAAATAATCAAACAAAAATTATTAGAATGAAAACATGCCAGTAATAGTAATTTTTAAACTCTATCAGGGGCTGCAATTATGCAGCCGACTTGAACAGCTCACCAATGTACGAATCGGGCAAAAATTTGGCATCTGCTCGGAAAAGATTTTCGAAAATTCAACCTCTACGCGGACAAAGTCGCGATAAAAGCTAGTTTAACTAAGTCGTTCGTCCATCTAGTCGGAGGCCGTCCTGCACTGCGCTTGTAAGTACGTGGTCTCCAGTCTAGGACTTTTCAGTCCCAACGGCCATCAATATTAGTATTAAATCAATTATACTAACGTTGCAGTATTGCTGCACTTGTCTCGCGAAGTCGAAGATGTAGTAAGCGTCCTCCGGCATCTCGGTTGAACGTGACCATTCCACCAACTGTTGCTCTAGAAATTATAATAAACAATAAGTAATTGAAGTCTGAATGCAGATATTCGATACGACATAGAGTTGTGCCCGCGTTATTTTAATTGTTACATACCAAGTTTATGATAAAGCAGCACTAGTGCCAGCTCGCTGGTTCGTACGTTGACACATTCCGCGTCGCATACTACTATTTCCAAGAGGTTCACCAACTCACTTTCCTATAACAAACATACAAACAATTTAATATATCTATCTATGTATACAGGACGTTAGTGTAAAGAGCATCGTGTATTGACAATAGGGTAAGAGCCTCAAGAATGGACTCTAGGGTAAAAGCCTCAAAAATGGACCCTCGAGATTCTTCAATACTTGACACTTGTAATAAGGACATTCATTTCAGAAGTGGGATTTATGTGCCTACCTGACAGATGTACTCCGGCCTAGTGTGCAATAGCAGCAGCCTGTGCAGCAACCGCAGGTAGTGCAGCGACGTGAGGCGACGACGCGACACGCCGAGCTTGTCTCCGATGATTCGAGACATGCGTGTAACGTCGCCAGCAGTACATGCCGACTGAGATATTGATACTGGAAAAAAAAGATTATATTATATTAGTCTTTATATCAAACAATGAGGACAAAAACGAAAGGAGACACCCCTTGTACTTGTACTTGTATACGGGCTGTTTTCCGCGATTAGACCCTTTTTAATTGGGTCCTTTTTGCGTGAAGATGGAGTAGGCTTGCCCAGCACCTACTACCCTCTCAGCTTAGTCGACCATGTCCAGAGGAGAGAACTTGTCAATACTTCTGGAGCCAACTAAGCCGCGGGTTTCATCACGATGTTTTCCTTCACCGTAAGAGCAATATCAATTAGCCCACATAAATTTTTCTTAAGAAAAAAATACATTGGTGCACGGCCATCCTGGATTCGAACCCACGACCTTCAGAATGAAAGTCGAGGTATCTACCACTAAGCCAACACCGCTCTAGTGGAAAGGAGGCACCCCTTTCTTATACTTTGATAAGATCTGTAACGAGTAGTAACAACACAACCGATTCGCCATTTGTGCTGTGAAATCTATACTTAATATTATAAAGCTGAAGAGTTTGTTTGAACGCGCTAATCTCAGGAACTACAGGTTCGAATTGAAAAAAATATTTGTGTTGGATAGTCCATTTATCAAGGAAGGCTATAATAGGCGACTTTTTATTTTGATATTCCCACGCCCACGAGATCGGGAGTTACGCGGGTGAAACCGCGGGGCGCAGTTAGTGTTAAAAATATAGGCAAAGCCGCCATTTTATTGACCCAATTTTTTAAAAGTTTGTTACCAGTTTCTTTCCTTAAAGAATATCTAAGATATTTGACTGTACTCTTCTTATCTAGATGATTTATTCGGCGGTAAGAGCCTCGAGTATTTAAAACTAGGGTAAGAGCTTTAACTCACCAAGTTCCTCGATCGATACGTTCCGTTTGACGTTGTTCTCAACGGCGTAGTCTTCTATAGCGATGTTCATGCAGGAGACAGTGATGCACGGCACGTGGCATGGACGTACCTTCATTTTGGTGAGGAATCTGTAAAATAGATCATTTTTTAGATGCGACTCATAGTGCCTATGTTACTCTCTAATTACTCACAAAGAATTTGTACTTGAGGAAAGTGTATCCTCAAGTACCAAATAGATATTTTCATAAACATAACGACCAATACCATAAGGTAGTACAGATGGTTTTTCACTAAAATAGAAGTTAAGCTTTTTACCCCCGAATACTGAAAGGCTACTTAATCTTAAGTGGCGCTTAAATTGAAATTTAAGTGTAGGCTTCAATAAATAACATACACTTAAAGTGTATGTTTTCAATCTTCGGGGGTTAATTACATAAAACATAGTTAAGCGGCCATTTCGCGGCGCACGGCGGAAAGGGATAGAGTCATCGAGCGTGGGAAAGGGGCACGGAGCAAAGGGAGGTGACATGAAAAAAAGTCTAAGAAAAAATAAGCGCAGAATGTTCGCGCATGTTCATTATATGGTTTAACAGTTCATGCTCCATGGTTTTTGAAATATAGATCCTCAATGATTAAAAGTAGGGATATAATTACCTGTCCAATAGGTTGATGGCATCGATGACCACATCCGCCGGCAGATCGAACCAGACCTTCAACGAACGTAGCACATGAGCAGCACCGTCTCGAGCACCCGTCGTCACTTCACCACTCTGAAAATATACACGATCCAAAATAAATATTAGCTAAAAACAAATTGGTTTTTCGCCTATAACTAAAGAAACTGTTGATTATTGAATGGAAAATTGCTGATAAGTGTTGTTGTCTGTACCTTTTGAAAGAGGTTTGTTTAGGTGAGTCCCTTTTAGGATGGTGTAGGCTTGCCCATCACCTATGCTACCCTCTCAGCTTAGTCTACCGTGTCCAGAGGAGAGAACTTGTCACTAAGTCTGAAGACTATATAGTTATAGTTCTATTTGCGTTAAAATTGTTTTTGAGCGAAAGGGAGAGGGGGTGTTAGTAGGCATGCCATGTAGCTTCCGGCAATGCCATCCCGCTCATCTAGCATCATCTGGCATAGTAAAGGACACAGCAGCGGGCAGGTTACTAACATAGGAATAAGTATTTTACTAATAATATGAGTCTCTGTAACTTGAGTAAATAAATAAATAAATATATATATATATATATATATAAAGGGCACAGAAAGATGTGGAATTCAGTCCAACATAAAAGAATTGGTGGCATCTCGTTACTGACCACAGATTCGTTAGACAGACTGACTCCAAATCAATTGGAACATCCAAGATAAAAACAATAGTGGTGATTTCTGGATACTGACCACAGATTCGTTAACCAGAAATCAATTGGAACACGAAGAGGTTTCTAAGGGTATGACAAGAAACATAAAGATGTGAAACAAGATTTGGTTACTGACCTCAGATTCGTTTGGCAGACACAACTTCGGCTGGAACTTTTGCTCCATCAGAAGGTACTCGTTGAGCGTCGCATACATCGCTGCCGCGTCAGTAGCTTGGTGTTGCGAACTTGACGCGGACGAACCGACCTCGTCGGCATCCGGGTGCCTCGCGCCCGACCTCAACATTGTCGGGTAAGAAGGTGCGAGCGGCGGGTGAATCGGCACCTAAGAAATGAAACAGATTAGCTGAGGAACAATAGTGCTGGGGGGGCACAACGGTTAACAAGAGACTAAGTGCGAAAACAGTCCCGTAAAACTAATTTTATTTTGGGGGCTGACAGAGCCAGCAACAGTCCCAGTGGGATATTTGTGTCGACTAACTAAACTAGTGTTGGGGGAAGACAGAGACAAAAGATGGGTGACTACCTGTGGTGCAGTTCGGTCTAGCAAATTGCACCCTTTTAGAATGTTCGCGAAAAGCAGTCCCACTATACCTGGTATACCTGGCATTTCGTACGGTTCCGTAACCAAAGGGGAAAAACGGGACCCTATTAATAAGACTCCACTGTCGCGTCTGTCACCAGGCTGTATCTCATGAACCGTGATAGGTAGAGAGTTGCAATTTTCACATTTCTGTTGCCACTATAACAATTAATACTAATTGTATCCTAAGGTATTCTCATCCTACCCTCTAACCCGCCATCGAACAAGCGACTCGGAAATAGCTTAGGATTTTAATATTCCTCATTGCATAACTGCTATAAACGAATTACAAATAAGTCCAAAAGTGTATTTAAGCGCGCTATTTTTAGCCAAATAACTGTTATAATAAACACAATATCATACGAGAACTAAATTACGCAGAACTACTTAGAACGGTTGTTTTTATGATTTTACAGTAATTGTCACAGACTTTCACACATTGTTACATAGCGTAGAAAAGAAATTATGAACCAGAGTTTAAACAAATATTAGTTTACTTTACACTTGCAGCGATCTGCGGGTTTAGCCGCTTAAGAGGAAAGGGTACCGGGGGCTCTCTCCAAACAAACGTAGTCGACTGTTTTCTCCCTGGATAATGACACTAGAGCAAATATATTTGTTGCATAAAACTTATAACTGCCATGACCATGCCCCTATGTTTTGGTTTTTTTTTTCTTTTTTATATCTTAATTTCTATGATAATTAGAAAATAAAAAATAGGCATAGGAGCATAGTCATGGCAGTTATAGATCTAGCACAAAAATATTTGTGATAGAGTCATTATCCAGGGAGGAAACAGTCGACTACGTTTGTATGGAGAGAGCGCCGGTACCTTTTCACCTTAAGTTCCGATACCGTGGGAATTTCGGGATAGTCTCCAAGGATATTCAAACCATGTTTCATTAATGAAGTTAAAGTTAAGTATATTAAAATCGATCCAGTAGTTTCAGATCATTTTCACTACATAGTATAAAACAAAGTCGCTTTTCGCTGTATGTATGTATGCTTAGGTCTTTGAAACTACGCAACGGATTTTGATACGGTTTTTTAATAGATTGAGGGGATTCAAGATAAAGGTTTTGGTAAATGAAACAAAACTACCATGCGTACGAAGTCGCCGGCAACAGCTAGTCACTAATATAGAAAGATTTTTTGTTTGTGACGAATAGACTCCGAAACGTCTGGATGGATTTTGATCAAACTGGGAATGAAGATGCATAGACTTTTTATCCCCATGTTCCCAAGGAATTGGGACTTACGTGATTACGACCTGGGAACAGGGCAATAGTCCCAGTCTGGTGATTCAACGCTAGCCAATAATACTAATATTATAAAGAGGAAAGGTTTTTTTGTTTCTTTGTTTGTTTGTAACGAATGGGCTCAAAAACTACTGGACCGATTTTGATGAATCTTGGTATGAGGATATATTAATTCACTTTTTATCCCGATATTCCCACGGGATCGTGAGTCACGCAGGTGAAGCCGCAAAGCGCTGTTAGTGTTAATATAAAATTGAAGGTCTGTTTGAAAAATGAAATCACAAATAAATATAAAACTGAACAAATAAATGATTCAGTTTACGGCGAAGGTTGTCTCCGTGTTACAAGGTGAAATGGTTTGATCATGATATGTATCATTCTGCTAGCCTAGCATGAAGGCCAAAACACGATACGATAAAGCGATATAACTACATCAACTCTCAAAATATGATAGATAAAGCCGCCATGTTGAATTTTTATCATAATTTTTATCGCAATTTATAATAAAAATTCAACATGGCGGCTTTATGTATCATATTTTGAGAGTTGATGTAGTTATATCGCGTGATATCGCTTTATCGTATCGTGTTTTGGTGTTCATGCTAGGCAGGCTGAGGCCGTTAACGAGGTCACGTAAATCTGACCTATGGATTACGATAACGACCGTTATTATTTACCGAACCTTTTCCGTTAAAAACCGTTAAAGATAAAGAATTGAAAAAGAAAAGAAATAAAAACCGGCCAAGTTCGAGTCGGACTCGCGCACGAAGGGTTCCGGGCCATTTCGATCGATATATATCGCGTAAAAACCCTAAAAATATTGCACATTCCAGACGAGGCCGTATAGGTTAAAATTATTTTGCCTGCCCTTTTGGGAGTTTAATTAACAAAAAAGATATTGGCAAAAAAAATGAGAATATGAAAATAACCTTAAATTCTTAAAAACATACTCAAAAAATATTCACGTTTTTTCTGTTTTTAGTATTTATTATAGCGGCAACAGAAATACATCATCTGCGAAAACAACTCTCTAGCTATCACGGTTCATGAGATACAGCCTAGTGACAGACAAACAGACGGACGGACAGCGAAGTCTTAGTAATAAAGTCCCGTTTTTAACCCTTTGGATAAGGAACCCTAATGAAGCGTTTAATATCTATTAAACGCTTCATTAGGGTTCCTTATCCAACGTCGTGCGCTTATCTAAGCGCACGACGACGTTGAAAAAGAAGACAGTGAATAAAAGAAAAATACTTTAAGTACATAACACAAATTGCAGGGGAAAAAATATTATTAATTAATAAATTGGATAAGGACAGGTAGAAGATTTGATGTCAAATTCGAGCGTCCGTAACGCCTTTTAACATTTGACGTATTTCAAAACGAGTTGTTACGTTTATGGCTTATGGACGTATTAAAAATGTAATCCCAATTCAAGGAAAATTTGTGTATATTTAACCCTTTCCCACAAAAAATACTGAACAGATTGCGTTAAAACTTGGTGTGTAGCATGAGTCTTGGTATAACACATTCATGAGCTAATTTCTATCCCTAAGCTAGTGTTAAATTTATATCTTCGTGAAATATGTTATCTCTATGACGACCCTGTTAGCACAATAATTACCATGCCGGACTGCCAAACACAGGGTTGCGGGTTCGATTTCCGCCTTAGACATGTATTTATGCTTAGATATTTGTCTGTGGTCTGGTTTTTATAAGTATATATTTAGAAAAGAAAAGTATATAAGTAGTGTATCCGTTGTCTAGCACCTAGTCTAGTTACTTAGCTTGGGGCTAGGTGGCGATGTGTAGAATGTCCTGCATTATATTTATCTCCATTCGACTTTAATATTAATTATCTTTTAAATTGTTTATCAGACGCTTCCGGTATTGTAACAACGCAGGTGAAGCGTATCACATGCTTTTAACAGTGGGAAGTAATTGAATTAGGGACATTGTTCATTGTTTAATTGTAAATTTGTTGACACCAGCGCTTTCATTGTTCTAGTTCGAAGATATTCGACGTTTTGAGTGGAATAAAGTAAGCAGCTGAATTTTGAACCTGTACAAACAGTACTGAACCCTTAGACAAGATTGCATTCTATTAGCAATATCGCCAATCGACAGATTTTTTTGTATGAAATTGTCATAGAGCATTGTATGAAATTGACATAAGATGAAACTTATTTACCATTTTTTTTATTCTCTAATGCAAGACTATGTTATTTTTTTTGGTTTATGTAAATTTCATACGAAACAAATAAAAAAAAGTCTGTCGATTGGCGATATCGCTAATAGAAAGCAATCTTGTCTAAGGGGGCTGTTCTGGCAATTCACGAGTGTGCTCGGCCTTTGTTTGTGTGAGTGACCAATCTGTATATGTGTCGCTCGCTACTGACCGCTCCGTCGGGTACACACACTAACGAACATGTATATTTACGATTACAACTACAAACAAAGGCCGAGCGCACTCGTGAATTGCAAGAACTGTATTGAAAGAACTATGCAATACTTCGATGTGTGGAACTAATGAGACACTGGAATCGAGATGAAAATTTTGCTTAGGAAAAGTTACAGATGTTTAAATACTCTTTAATTTCATTTTACTCATGTGATATTTATCTTCAATCTGGAATAGAGGCGCAGTAATTGACTTAGCTAAATAACGATGCTGATTATGTAGCACGCTTGACTCCCACGAATGTTCTTTAAGAGGAAAACCGGGGGCTCTTTCCATACAAACTATTACAAACGTAGTCGACTGTTTTCTCCCTGGATAATGACACTAGAGCAAGTATTTTTGGTGCATAAAACTTATAACTGCCAAGACCATGCCCCTATTATTGTTTTTTTATTTTATTTTTTAAATCTTAATTGCTATGATAATTAGAAAATGAAAAAACCAAAACATAGGGGCATAGTCATGGCAGTTATAGGTTTTATGGCACAAAAATATTTGTGCTAGTGTCATTATCCAGAGAGGAAACAGTCAACTACGTTTGTATGGAGAGAGCGCAGGTAACCTTTCACCTTAAGTTGTGCGTGTTGTTAGGACAAGTTAGAAACGAAAAAGAAGAAACATATAGACTTACCTATGCGTGCGCAAGAGCAAGCAGCGTATGTGTCGTTGTATATGCCCGCGCCGATCCCCCCACTGCTCGTCGACCCGACGGTTTGAGCGACCGGGCGCGAAGGCCCTAGTACCTGACCACAAGAGAGCGCTTTGTCAACACACGGCAGCGTATCAGCCGCCAGGTGTTGATGGTAATAGAGGACGGGGAATTAGTCCAGGTACAAAGGATAATATCGTCTAAATATAGTACTTGGAATTTGGAAAGGAATAGTTGCTTCAGAAGTGGGATTTAATAAACTGTACGAATTTCTGGAATCCAAAAGGATCGGAAATAGTGATTGTTTTGCAATTTAAATGGTTATATTTCAATGTAAGGATGGAAATTTATGGAACAGGAATTTGCAAATAACCTTTACTAAGATCGAGGAAAGGATTAGAACCGAATGGTTACCAGGACCAATGTCTTGTTGAAAGACAATTGCCCAGCCGCCTTCAAGCGTCTCTAATGATGCAAGTCAGATACGGTACAGACAGTGGTTGAGCACTACTGTAGGCCCGTCTACTGTGCTCTGTGAGACACAGCGACCTAAATCTTTAAGGAAAAAACTTAGAAATGCCACGGTCTTATCCCTGACCCTTAGTATACACCGGGTTCACACCCTTTATACTATTTTTATGGGAACAAAAGTTCACACGGGTCTCTTGACAGGGATTAGAATAAATTAAATATACCTGTAAGGGTGGCATGTTTAGTTGAGTGACTAAATGTAGCTTAAAATTAAACAGTTCAGAGTTTTTGGGTCAACTCCGTAATAAAGGCTATTGTTATTAAAGTCGGCATGAACCTTTGGCGATAAAACTTATTGTCAAACTTTTGATTCCTAAAATAACCTACGTCTAAAGATTGTAACCTTCTTAATGAAAATTAACTAATTGCTGACTAAGTCCCAATCCCAGAGTCAGACTGAGCCATTTTAGGGAAATCTACGCGAATTTCCAAATACGCAATATACAAATTAAAGCAGGAAACACAAAAGGAAAATCAAGTCATACAGACATCATAAAGTAAATATAAGACGTCATTTACAATCGTAATCCTTTATTTTTATTATTTTATTGCTATCAGAGAACTTATCGTCTGTGTTTTGAAATCACTATCGCGTCGTATGGCATATATTATACGATACATACCTAATAAGTTTCGTATTAACATACGACCTCAGCATGATATGCGTGTCGTGTATCGAAAAGAATATCCTTTAACAAGTTATAAGGTCATCTTGTTCGTTTTATGCAAATATTTGGCGGAAAATCAATTGTGTAGTAAGCTTGCTCTGACGGAAATTATTGAGTATTGTCACAGTATTAAGTTTTAAAAAGTGATATTTAGATTTTTTTTATGGAGAGCGGTTTAAAAAGTAGTAAAACCTACCTTTAGAAGTAAAAATAACCATATTATTTTTAAATCATATATTTTCAACGAATGATATAAACATATAACAGGTAACAAGAATATCTCATCGAAGATTTTTAAATCAAGAATTAATTGCTACGAACGTCTCTTTTAAAGTTCGGAGTTACTTACAAAAAAAAACTGTTTTTTTATTATTGTACCTAAACAACGAAAGATCGCTAAAATCTTGTATATTTCGTTGGTAAATAAAAATGATAGCCTTCCACTAAGGACTTAATCATGGATCTTGGAGAAGACGTATTGACAAAATTATTTCTTCTAGATACTGAGAGAGATTCTGAGAGAGTGGTTTAGGTGCTATGCAAGCCTAGTTCATCCTCACGCTAAAAGGACCCAATGTCCACTGGAGGGGAACGAGATGAAAATTCACAAATAGAATTGCCATTCCATTGGTGGACGGACTCGCTCGCCACTCTGCTCCAGTGGCCAATCAGCCTGTCCTAATTGCCCATAGCGAGACCGATGTCGTACGATCGCAATCGTAAGACCATTTTCATAACATTATCTATTAGGACAGCGCCAGCGTTTAGTTAGTTGGACGACCCAGTTGGCACAATTCGATTCGATTCCCGCCACAGACAAGTATTTATGCTTAGATATTTGTCTGTGGTCTGGTTGTTTCTATGTATTATAAGTATATATTTACAAAAGAAAAGTATATAAGTAGTATATCCGTTATCTAGCACCCATAACACAAGTCTAGTTACTTAGCTTGGGGCTAGTTGGCGATGTGTGGAAGGTCCTGCAATATTTATATTTATCTGTAATATTTATATTTATATTATTTATAGTTGCGGGCATACAGCCCGTATACAAATATGGCTTATCATCTTTAATTCACGGTCAACGGCATCACGTATGGTATGGCCGTGAAAGCTAGGTTGCGAGATGATACACTCGGACCGCACCAAACAATGGCTAATTGATAAAGTTGTTATTTAAAAGACTTGTTTGCGTGGAGGCGGGGCTGATTTAATTCTTATTTATATTGGGTATGAATAAACAGGCGATAAATAATCTATATTTATAGTCATGTCACGATGAGATATGAAAACATTAAATGATTATAAATAATAAATAAATACTGCAGGACATCCCACACATCGCCATCTAGCCCCAAGTAACTAGACTTGTGTTATGGGTGCTAGACAACGGATATACTACTTATTATACTTTTCTTTTGTAAATATATACTTATAATACATATAAACAACCAGACCACAGACAAATATCTAAGCATAAATACATGCCAGGGGCGGGAATCGAGCCCGCAACCCTGTGTTTGGCATGATGACCATTGTGCCAACTGGGTCGTCGAAACCTATATTTAATGAATTACTAGCGTACCGACCCGGTTTCGCACGGCTATATTATGCATGTGTTATACTTATAAACCTTCCTCTTGAATCACTCTATCTATGAAAAAAAAATCCGTTGCGTAGTTTTAAAGATTTAAGCATACATAGGCATATAGGGACAGATAAAGCGACTTTGTTTTATACTATGTAGTTATAGTTAAGAAGCAGGAACGGAACGGGTCATGTAGATACCTAATTTGCTAGTTTTTCAATACAAATGTTATCAATTTTGATTAAACCTAACAGTTTTGTTTGTTTACCCTACTTTTGGCACGTACACGGCACGCGTACACAACGGCGCTTTGTGTATTACAATATTGTTATATAACAGAAGTTATTTTCGTGTAGAAAGTGAAACCAGTTGGCAAGTATGTATGTACTAAGTATGTATATTCATATATGATAATTTTAAAAGAGTGTTATGGTAAGTATTTTTTGTTAAAATTTAACAATAAAATTTAACAACAAGGTCTAATATTCTGGCTACGAAATATTAAACGCAACAAGAGTTTCGGTACAATATGATATGGATTCAATTTTTTGTATGAATAGTTTGCATTGCATATTTAATAAAATATTCATTTTAATAAGTATGCAGCGGGAACACCAGTTCTTTTGTAATAGGTGTTTCCGTGAAATATATACATATAAAATGCTTTGTCCTACGTCCTGAACAACTGACTGACTGACGGATCAACGCACAGCCTAAACCGCTGATCGTAGAGACCTGAAACTTGGAGGGTGTGTTCTTTGTATGAAGTAGGCATCCGATAAGAAAGGATTTTCGAAAATTCTACTCCTAAGGGTATGAAAAAGGGGGGCAAAATTTGTTTGGGACAACGTGATTCCTGAGTCCAATCCGATTAGAATTTTACTTTTACGCGGACGAAGTCGCGGGCAAAAGCTAGTGAATCTATATAATTAGGGCTATCAATGGTGACACAACTAGAATTTGTTCCGTATTATGTTTAGAATTATAGGCTGTCGAAATGAACTATACAGCCAGCGGGTCACTTTTTTACTATGAAAGATATGATTTTAACGTGATCAACGTTAAAATCCCTATAAAAATCTCGTGTCGCGGTGTTAGTTGCCGAACTCCACCTAAACGGCTGAACCGATTTGTATGGTTATTTTTTCCTTTTTTTATTTGTAAATGGCTAAACAACGTTTGCCAGGACAGCTAGTATAGCTATATTATTAGGGCTATTATAGTTAAGTGTCATATTAAAAGAAAATTGTTCAGTGTTGACCACAGTGAATCAATGACCATATTCACGTAGTAAACTTCTAGAAGTTTACTACGTGAATATGTACTGTACCTAGGTACAGTATGCGTCATAAGTCCACTATCAGTTTGTTACAATAACACTATAAACAAGTATTAGACTTACGACATTCTTCTAATAGACGTTACACACAAACATAAATACTTGAATTAAAAGTACTCAGTGTGATTATTATTTTCAACATGTTAGCTATGTGTTTAGTTGTGTGAGTGGGATAAGTCGCCAACCGCTACAACCGACGAGACGTGGGTTCGATCCACAGGTTACGTTGTTATAATGTTCAAATAGTGTTGCACAGGATTGTAAACGTTACGATGGGCAGAGACTTTTGACCGTTGATTGTACAAACTGCGGTAAAGATAACAATTTGCAGTTTCACTATGTCACCTTTGAACATGAATAGTTATCAATATACGTAATATATGATAGTGATAATCATTTCCTTATGTAATTTAGACGGGTTATTGACACAGTACAAAATTCTTGGAAGTATTTCAGAAAAATAACCTTAGAACTTTTCAAGGTTGGTTTCTTTTTATATTTTCTAGGTGTTTCTGATGTGTGGGCTGTGTCAAGGTAGATTTTTTTCTAATAATAAACTAAATTTTTGTTTGCTGGAGTGTTTGCCAGATAATATACATACTAGTTGCGCTTCGCGGGAATTTCTAGATCAAAGAGTCCTATATGCTAAACTACCATTATGCCAATCACTATCACTACATAAAACAAAGTCGCTTTATTTGTCCCTATATCCCTTTGTATGCTTAAATCTTTAAAACTACGCAACGGATTTTGATGCGTTTTTTTTTATTGGATAGAGTGATTAAAGAGGAAGGTTTTTAGATATAATACATGCATAATATAGCCGTGCAAAGCCGGGGCGGGTCGCTAGTTATATATAAATTGATCTAGTCAAATAAACAAACTTTAGGATTTATAATATTAGTTATTTTAAAAGTTTAATTAATATACAGGATGACTTTTTTTACACGTGCCTTCAAATCTATATCCTAAACTATAAGAGATAGCGAAAAATGCTGAAGAAGTTGCGTGCCCGATTTTGACAAAAACTAAAACTGCATCATTAGATTTTCGGAAAAGTCGTTACCCTAGCCAAGAATCGAACCTGTTGATTTTGATTAAAAATAATCATCAATTCCTGGAAACAAACAGAGTGTGGCAAATCAAAGGAAATAGCTTATTTTTGTAATCTTATTTAAATAATTTAATAACATCTCTGTAATCTTTATTAAATTCCTAATTAGAATAATCGATAAAGCTATAAAAATAACATAGGATGCGGTGACAACATTATGATGAATATTGGACATTCTGCATTATGGACATTTTGCGACCACTGAACATTTTAAGAATTAGATATTCTGCGCCTACACAGATCTGAAAATCCCTGAAGACTGAAGACACTCTTAATAAAGGTATTTGGGACAAAGTTCTAAAGTTAATAACCTTTAGGTTTCCTTTGTTCTATTAAAATTACCATACGTAGCTGGCTGGAATACCGTTAGTAAATAATAAACATGGCGTTGTTTCCGCTCGTGTTCCAATTGTGAATATCTTTTTTTGGCGCTATAAGTGGAACGTTGTTTACCGCTAGATATGAGATAGCGATTTATTGTAGCATAGAAAAAATATAACAAAAAAAATGTCTTAAATTATGAAATCTACCAAACCCCTATTCAATTTTTTTTTATGTCTTCTATCTAAGAACACTTGGACTCAATTGATACCTTAATTAAAGAAATTTAAATAGAAATTTTTTTAAAATAGCATATCTTTACTACTAGCAACGCCTCGCAGTTTCACCCGAATTAGTCCCGATCTCGTGGGACTTCAACTATCTACAAATCATAGCAATCGGTTTAGCAGTTTTTGCGTGAAGAGTGAACAAACATACTAAAACACAAACTTTCTACGGATAGTCGTTGTCTGGTCACCATAAAACAAGCCTAGTTGCTTAGCTTGGGGCTAGATGACGCTGTTTTTATAAAGAAAGCAATATTAAAGTATCTTAAAATGATTGGGATGCTGCGTAGGTGAAAACGCGCGCAGTCAGCTCTAACTAGTTAACGAAGATATTTGAAGAATTTTTCGCGCGACAACTCCACTTGTTATTGTAATAGCGAAAGTAATAATACACGCTTCGTAGCACGTATCCATACTAATATTTGAAATGTGAAAGTTTGTGTGTTAGTATGTTTGTTTGGTACTTCTTTCGCGCTAAAACTACAACCACTAGTCATAGAAAAAAAAACAGAATTTAAAAAAACCCCGACTTCGATCAAACATAGCTAAGAACACTCCCGACTACGATGCCACAGACAAACACACACACAGAGACACGTCAAACTTACAACATAAGGTTAAAAATAAGATGAGTTCCATTCCATTATGATTGCAGGTTCGATTCCCGCCTCAAACAAATATGTACAGATGTTTGTTTCTGGTATTGGTGTTTCTATATAATGTACTAGCTGCGCCCCGCGGTTTCACCCGCGTAACTCCCGATCACGTGGGAATATCAGGATATAGCCTTCCTCGATAAATGTACTATCCAACACAAAAATATTTTTTCAATTCGAACCAGTAATTCCTGAGATTAGCGCGTTCAAACAAACAAACAAACTCTTCAGCTTTATAATATTAAGTATAGATAATATGTTATTTTTGCCCAAAATGGAAATGTAATTAGGTAATTTTAGACAAATAGAACATAATACACAACAATATAATAATAGTAATAATTAAAACAAATAAAATAAAATTTCAAAATATGTGTAATATGTTTGTATTCACAAAAATGAAGTATATAAGTATTATATCAGTTGTCTAGCTACTATAACACAACACAGGTTAGCTTCAACTCAAATTAAACACCCTGTATTAATTTTTCATTAACTTTCATAGAACATCATTGTTTATGAACCGTTTTTGGTTTTTCTTTTTTGTTTTCCCACTCTTCACGGACAATCGGCTCGACCAATTTTGGTGAAAATTTGTACAAGGGTAACCATAGTGTGGAAAAGGATAAAGTATACCACCGCGGGGCGTAGCTAGTGTATCAAAAACCCAATAACAACCAATTTTAACATTATTTTCGTCACTTGTTTTCATTACAAATTGCGTGCTATATAAATGTTTTATCATTTGAAAATAGAACGGTGTATCTATATGTACTTGTGTAGGAACGTATGAACTGATAATGTGCGCTTGCGCAAGAGTGCTCTGAATTCGAGAATTCATTATATTATGCTATATCCGTTAGCCTAAGACGCCTCTCTTTACTACATAGTATAAAACAAAGTCGCTTTTTCTGTCCCTATTTCCCTTTGACTGCTTAAATCTTTAAAACTACGCAACGGATTTTGATGGGATTTTATTTAATAAATAGAGTGATTCAAGAGGAAGGTTTATATGTATAATACATGCATAATATAGCCGTGCGAAGCCGGGGCGGGTCGCTAGTTATTTATAAATGTTAAAGTTGTCCTGTAATATTATTATTTGTTGTACAAGCGACCCGCACCGGCGTCGCACGGCTATATTATGCATGTAGTATACATATAAACCTTCCTCTTGAATCACTCTATCTATTAAATAAAATCCCATCAAAATCCGTTGCGTAGTTTTAAAGATTTAAGCATACATAGGGATATAGGGACAGAGAAAGCGACTTTGTTTTATACTATGTAGTGATCAGTTTGCCTGGTTATCTTTTTTGGAGGCATCAAGTGCTTGTTTATTTTTAAATTCGTCGCGTTACCTTGGCCAAAAAACGGAGTTTCGCAATATTTAAATCGAGCTTCGGTTTGGCTTCAGAAGTGTTAAAAAGCGTAGATAATTCTACTTTTACCCGTGATGGAAGGTAGGACGGTATAGGCATTTAGGATGAGAGAGAGGCATTACATAGTATAAAACGGATTAGTAGCAACTCGTCATAAACGCAAACTCGTCACTCATGCGCAACTCGTCATTTTCGCGATTCGTCATTTTCGCAACTCTTCCTATTCGCAACTCATCATTTTCGCGACTCGTCATTTTCGCAACTCGTCACACGAACCTCATGATGTTCTTATAGATCAGCAATAGTCAGCATATCATGTCCAGGATATTTTCTACCAATCTTTATTATTATTGCTTCAAATATTGTTTGAATTCAACGAAAATACAGGTTTGAATTGTGAATCAGCCTCCTGATGCGTTCGTGAGTACGCATGCTTGTGCGTTTGTGAGAGAAGAAAACTAATATGAGAGAAGAAAACTTAAAGGATCGCATAATAATAATAATGCGATCTTGAAAGTTTTCTTTTCTCTTTTAAGAGGTAAATTTAACACGGGCTAAAGGCAAGTTCGTATTATTATTATAATGTGCATTATTATTTGGGTTACATTTAGAGGACCTCGATTCGATTGTGTAACTTCTGTTTTTATACTTTAATTTTTATTTAGAACTAACTGCGCCCCGCGGTTTCACCCGCGTAGTAATTTTCTGCGTGACTTTCTTATTTTTTTCTTTCATAAGAATCTTCTCTTGACAATAACAAACACAACAAAAAAAGAATTAGCGAAATCGTTTCAGGTGTTTTTGAGATTTGCGCTAGCAACACATTCAGCGATTCATTTATAAATTACTAGCGACCCGCCCCGGCGTCGCACGGATGTATTATGCATGTATTATATCCAAAAACCTTCCTCTTTAATCACTCTATCTATTAAAAAAACCGCATCAAAATCCGTTGCGTAGTTTTAAAGATCTAAGCATACATAGGGACATAGGGACGGCGAAAAGTGACTTTATTTTATACTACGAGTATGTAGTGATAGTGATAGAAAAGTAGGAGTTTCTTTTACAGTTAAAAAATATCAAAAACCACGTTAAAACATCGATATTTATAGAAACTTCTGCCGTTAAAAGAAATGACGTGACATTGAAAAGTAATGTACTAAAATAGTTCACCGTAACGTGATGTGATGACATTTCAAGGCAAAGTGAATTGAAAGAGCAGAAACAATTACTAAAAATAGAATAACATAATCACTACATAGTATAAAACAAAGTCGCTTTCTCTATCCCTATATCCCTATGTATGCTTAAATCTTTAAAACTACGCAACGGATTTTGAAGCAGTTTTTTTAATAGATACAGTGATTCAAGAGGAAGGTTTTTATGTATAATACATGTATAATATAGCCGTGCGAAGCCGTGGCGGGTCGCTAGTTATAATAAATAATATGTGGTTAAACTCGTCTAGTGAAAAACGCGATCATTCTCAGAAAATCCTTTGGCCAGATCCAGCATGAATCTAGTTAGACGGAGGACAGTTCAAATTATTGTGGTGTGTGAGCTTGGGGCCCTAGTGGCCATTTACTGGCGGGGCGTCTTAATGCGGCTTCTGGTGACCGAAGGGCTGGCGGCTTCTTCACTCAAAGGGTGAGCTTGGCTATCTAGCGAGGGAATGCCGCCAGTCTCTTGGGGACGATGCCGCCTCCTGGAGACGCTCTGGAAGGTATTTTTTTATTTATGATGTGTATGTGTGTTTTTAATTTGTTTTTTATTTTTATTTGTGTACTAATAAAAAAAAACAAAAAAAAATTACGTATCGCGGGACACGCGGTTTTTTTCTTTTTTTTATAACATATATTTTTGAAATACAAGAGCTTTTTGGATATCCAGTCGTTGGTAATATGTACAAACAGTTTATCTTACGGTTTTTCGTTTTACATTTTTTCGGAACGCGTTACATTTTTCCTGGGCTAGGTCCCGCTAACCCGCGATAAGAACCATGATTCCAAAAAAAAAATAGAAAGAAAAATATATTTTTAGTAAACAATACACAAGTTCACGATCACTGAACTAAATAAGACTACCTTGAAGACAAATAGTGGGCAATGGTCCACCAGCTGTCTCGTAATGACTGTAATGTTTACGTGTTTATTACGTTACAGATTTTACAGCCACAGGGAACGGTTGACATAATTCAGGATAGTTGAATAACAAATAAATCTATACTAATATTATTATATTATACTAGCTGCGCCCCGCGGTTTCACCCGCGTAAGTCCCGATCCCGTGGGAATATCGGGATAAAAAGTAGCCTATGTGTTAATCCAGGTCTCTAGCTATCTACATACCGAGTTTTATCGCAATCATTTCAGTAGTTTTTGCGTGAAGGAGTAACAAACATACATACATACACACACACACACACACACACACACACTTTCACATTTATAATATTAGTAGGATCTCTCTGATCTCTCTATTAAAGCTGAAGAGTTTTTTTGAACTCGCTAATCTCAGGAACTACTGGTTCGAATTGAAAAATTGTTTTTGTGTTGGATTTTCTATTTATCGAGGAAGGCTTTTGGGCTATATAACATCACGCTGCGACCAATAGGAGCGAAGAATCAGAAGGAAATGTGCAAAAAACGGGGACTATTATTCATCTTTGAGTATCCGGTGTTTGTTTGAACGCTCTAATCTCAGCAACTACTGATTCGAATTGAATTTTTTTTTTTGTGTTGGATAGTCCATTTATCGAGGAAGGCTACTTTTTATTTTGATATTCCCACGGGATCGGGACGTACGCGGGTGAAACCGCGGGCGCAGCTAGTACAAATTTAATATCAATATACAGAGTTATTGGTTACTATAGTAGCAAGCGGTTTAGGGCTACTTCTATGCACTTAAACAAATAAATTTTTAACCTTTTTTAAACTCATACGATTTGTATTCATAATTATTATTTTTCCGGGTCTTAATCGCGTATTTTTATACCTACAACTACTACCCTCAACTATCAGCATGACAGCACAACGCTCGCCGCTGCCCCAGTCTCTTCGCGACCATGACTATTGTAACATAGTCGAAACGTCGAAGTAAGAGAAATAAAAATATAAAATATGCGATAAAGAACCGGGAAAATAATTACTAAAATAAGTTTAATTCGAATTTTTTATTTTGAAAAATTTGAGTACCAATACGATTTTTTTTAAATTTTGAGTATTAGGTGTGTAAAAAGGAAATCGGTGGCAATATTGGGAGATTGATCGTCCTAGATTGCCGTTTTTTTACTTCTGTAGCGACGCGACGCTTCGGCTTGTCCCCAACAGATGATGCTGAGCCGTTCTAGATAGCACAAAACGATGTTTTTTTTTTTTTTTTTTTTTTGAGAGAGAAACATCGATAGGCTTTGTTTGTGACCGTGAAAATATTGTTTACAAATATTATGATTCGAAGATGTCGCAAGTTTCCATTTTCACAGTAACTAGTTAATGAATTCGGAATGGAATTATTAATATCTATTCAAAACATGTTTTGTATACATTATTACCAAACAAAAATACATTTAAACATATTGTTTATTTACATTTTTATAATAGTTTAACAAAATCGTCGACTTCTTCGCAATGTAAGTGTTAATTTTATTTGCAAGTTGGCAAGGTCGAAATACGAAATATTTTCAAGTTCATTTTTAACTAATAGCTCGCCGCGGTTTCACTCGCGTAATTTGGTATAAAAATTAGAATGAATTAGTAAATCAGAAAGTTTGTTTGTTTTCTCTTCACGGTCAAAAAAATGGACCGAGTTAGATGAATCGGCATAGTGGCAGTTTAGAAGATGGAGAATGACATAGGATACTTTTGATCCCGAAATTCTTGCGGGATCGGGACTTACGTAGGAAATACTTTTTTTTGTTAGTAACGAATAGGCTTCGAAACTAATGGACCGATTTTGATGAAACTTGTTATGAGGATACATTGGTTCATTGCGAGTAACATAGATAGGTTTTATCATCACTATCACTACATAGTATAAAACAAAGTCACTTTCTCTGTCCCTATATCCCTTTGTATGCTTGAATCTTAAAAACTACGCAACAGATTTTGATGCGGTTTTTTTTTAATAGATAGAGTGATTCAAGAGGAAGGTTTATACATGCATAATATAGCCGTGCGAAGCCAGGGCGGGTCGCTAGTCACTACATAGTATAAAACAAAGTCGCTTTCTCTGTCCCTATATCCCTTTGTAAACTACGCAACGGATTTTGATGCGGTTTTTTTAATAGATAGAGTGATTCAAGAGGAAGGTTTATATGTATAATACATGCATAATATAGCCGTGCGAAGCCGGGGCGGGTCGCTAGTTACATAGTATAAAACAAAGTCACTTTCCACTGTCTGTCCCTATGTATGAGTATGCTTAGATCTTTAAAACTACGCAACGGATTTTGATGCGGTTTTTTAATAGATAGAGTGACTCAAGAGGAAGGTTTATATGTATAATACATATTTTATAGCCGTGCGAAGCCGGGGCGGGTCGCTAGTATTCTAATATTTCTATGAGATCAGGACTTCACCGGGTGAAACTAACTTAGCAGCAATATTTAGCACAGATTTCACTTTCGCTTGGTAATGTCAAACAAACTAAAGTTTTACCGTAGAGTTATTCTTCAAGTAAATATTCGCCCACTAAGGCTTCGTCCTAATTGCACCGAAACGGAACGGAATTCACTACATGACTATGAATATAAAATATGAAATATGTTCAAAATGGAAGCTAATATGTTTACAATAACTCTTCAATATTTATTTCCTATTCAAATGTATTATAAATATTTTATATTCGCAAAATAAATTTGCAATATTTTGTCTTGTTTTGCTAACTAAAAAAAAACGAAACGCGAGTGGCCATGACTGACCTTTGTGTGACGTCACGATTTTCCATTTTCCTAGAGAAAAAACAAAAACGCGCGCAAGGCGCAAGGAAAGGTGACGTCACAGATTAAAATGTATGGTGGCCGACTGTTTTCGAAGGACAATAGGTATGTATATTTTTTTTTTCAATTAAATAAGACTTTAAAAAAAAAAAGAAAATCAGTCAAGATCTCAATTTCGAAACGCGCGCATCGCTCGCACGATGATGTCCAAAAAGGACGACACCCGAGCCTAAGGAAGTCGTAAACAACAAAGTCTCAAGATTAATGTTTCAGCGCGGGAATCGAACCCGCGACCTCCTTCGAAGGCGAGGTCGTCTAGTATATGGGGGTCAATCAAGGTGAAAACAGAGGTCCAAAGATGAACCGGTAATATCACAGAACAACGGTTGGTAAGACTGTTGACGTCATCGAAATTCTTTCTCGATTATGGATACTTTTTTGTGACACATCTATTTTAATGGGTCAAGCTATTAATCCTATATTATAAGGCTTTTACATCTAATCTACTTATCAGAAACTAGAAACTGTTAAGGCAAAGTTGTGTATACATATTATTGGTAAACTCACATGAAAATGTTTTCAGCAATGTTTTTATTTATTCTTAAGTGGTTTTTTACTATGCGTGCAAATGGCCTTACAAACCAGGATGCCGAAGATCGTGCGAAGTGGAGGCGTAAAAGTAAGAAAGCCGACACCCCGGGCTCCCGAGAGGGATGCAACCGGGAACATCGCGAGCGATGATGATGAGTATTGACGTGACAACGTTTTATAAATTGGTTTGCCGGGTGACACTTCAAGAAACTGCGTTACGCTCCGCTGACGTTATGCGCTCACAATGAGAGCGAGTGAGAGGCACGCGGGCATGGTTAGCCCGCCTAAGAGCGAGAGAGACAGACATAAAAAGTGAAAGGCACGCGTCCCTTCCACTCGAGCACAGTTGTTGTCACGTAAAACTTTCGCCCGTATACCGACTTTACAGGCAACCAGTTTTTTTTTAATGTATTTGTTACTGTGTTAATGTGTTACTGTGTTCATAAATAAATAAATATTTGCACAGCGCCAGAAAGTAGCTCAAAATACCCTCAAACTCCGCTTTTTAACAAGAAAAACTAACTTTGAGGCTATTTTTTGTAATCGAAATGACATTGCAATGTAATTTGAACAATGTTGTCAAAGTTTCATTTTAATATCATTTCGATCAAAAATAATACCCGCAACGTAGCTCAAAATTAGCTTTTTGTAAAAAAAACTGACTAGGAGGGGTATATCTTGCAATCGAAATGACATTGCAATGTAATTTGAACAATGTTATTTATGAGAATTGGCCTTCTGAACGCATCTCCGTTGGTGGCCGAAGAATGTAAATTTATGTCATCTCTATCTTAATATATATAAATCTCGTGTCACAATGTTTGTCCTCAATGGACTCCTAAACCACTTAACCGATTATAATAAAATTCGCACACCATGTGCAGTTCGATCCAACTTGAGAGATAGGATAGCTTACATCCCGATATTCCCACGGGATCGGGAGTTACGCGGGTGAAACCGCGGAGGGCAGCTAGTTTATTATAATTTCAATATCTCCGTAACTAAAGACAAATATTACTACAACGTTCGCAGCATAATTAAAAAATTACAAAAACAATACACACTACGAAGTGACGTAACGTTTCCAAATTGCGTTAGTGACGATCTCTCTTATTTACGAAATATTTATAATAGGTATTCATACCTACTGACTGAGTGACCAAATTTAGTGTGCGTGAAGGTTTTTCGCTTGGGAATAGGATATTTTGAAAGAGGTTGTTGTGAGTTTTATGTACCTAAACTAGCTTTTTGAGAAACCCTTCTTCTATTGGTTTATGCTGTGTGTTGATATATCGGACAGTCAGTTTATTATTATTATATTTTTTTAATTAAGAGCTTACACTTTCCCAATGCAGGGCAAAGGTCTCTTTACTTGTCTTTCATTGATAGCGATTTGTAGCTATTGCATATCAGTTATTCTTATAGGTCAGGCAGTCAGGCAAGACTTTAAAAGGTAGTCAGGCAGGACTTTGACAGGCACTCAGGCAGGACTTTGACAGGCACTCAGGCAGGACTTTGACAGGCACTCAGGCAAGACTTTGAGTGTCAGTCAGGCAGGACTTTGACAGGCAGTCAGGCAGGACTTTCAATTTTATATTATTACACTAGCTTCTGCTCGCGGCTTCGCCCGCGTTGCTATCAGGAAACAAGTGCAATCCCTCCCCCCATTTCTTGCTTTTAGGAGTGGAATTTCGAAAAACCCTTTTTTTAGTAAATACCTACACTTCACAAAGAACATACCCTCTACATGTCATGTTTTAGGCTGTACGTTGATAATATATAGGTCAGTCAGTCAGAATACAAGAATAAGGAAAATTCTGCAATTCCACTACAATTTAAGAAAAAAATTCGTTACCTCAATAAATATCCGAATTTTGGACCTTTGACATCTTTCTACAGATAAATTATACGCACTTTAACTAAGGCCCGTATTAATAAATCGCTCTCAATATCGATCTTGAGTGCGTATCAATTGAGTAAGTCTTGAGATGCGGTCACTATCTTAAGTAAGGCGTTAATTAATAGATAAAACTCAAGTTTTAACCAGGCTGATGTCGCTCTTGAGATTTGAAACTGATCTTGAGAGCGACATTGAATGACAGTAACGCTTTGTTCTTACCTTGAATGGTATGTTTTTACCCTATGGTAGGTAGTGTCGTCATATTTTGCTGTCAACTTGTTTTTAATGTGAATTTTTTACAAAATGTAAGATTTTACTACTAAATAATTATTTAAATGCGAATGATTTGTTCAAAAAGTCATTAGCATAAAATATCATCATAATAATTGATTTCTGACAAAATTTGTTCTAGCTCCATGTTCCTGAACTACAAAACTAACGAAACAGCTAACTTATGTCATGTATGACCCGCAATCAGACTTGAGTTCACGAAACTACATCTTGAGACATATCTTGAGAGCTGAGTTTGATTTATTAATACGGTATTACTCAAGTGATACGTCGCTCTTTAATCGCGTCTTAAGATAGGTTTATTAATCAGCGCAACAACTCAAGAGCAAACTCAAGATTGAAATCGATATTGAGTTCGGTTTATTAATACGGACCTAAGTGACGGTAGTTATTCAATTTTGTTCCCTAACAGCACATACGGAAACAGTATAAAGCGAAACCGAGTGGCCACACATAGCTAGGTAGGTTTCAATATTCAATGCGTATATTATTCCAAGGTTATAGAAACACACGCGTCGCGTACGTGATAACTAAAATGGGTCAGTCGGTACTCGGTATCAATCGATGGTAATTTTTGTCCTGGTTTTTAACAAGTAGAAGTAGACTAGCAGCGATCCGCGGTTTCACCCGCGTAACTCCCGATCCCGTGGTAATATCGAGATAAAAAGTAGCCCATGTTACTGTCAATGAATCAATGTATCCTCATACCAAGTTTCATCAAAATCGGTCCAGTAGTTTTGGAGCCTATTCGTTACAAACAAAAAAAACTTTCCTTTTTATAATATTAGTATAGATTGGTAAAAAAGAGTACAATATTTACTACAAGCGACCCGCCCCGGCTTCGCACGGCTATATTATGCATGTATTATATCTAACGGCCGTAACTAGTAATATTAAATGATGATTAAATGATGCGTATTCATCGGAAGAAATAGGAGTCGTTTTGCTTTGTAGAGGAAATAAGGTCCGCCTAAGTTTGCAGGTTTAAGTTTCCCATGAAACCTTAGAAGATGTACTATAATCTACCTAACTAAAAATGTAGAATTTATACCTACCTACTCATAATAAAAAAAAGTACAAAAATTGTATTAACATAGGTACATACTATATCTATACTTAATAATATAGAGCTAAAGAGTTAGTTTGTTTGTATGGACGCACTAATCTCAGGAGACACTGATTCGAATTGAAAAAATATTTCTGTGTTGGATAGTCCATTTGTCGAGGAAGGCTACTTTTCATTTTGATATTCCCAAGGGATCGGGACTTACGCGGGTAAAACCGCAGAGCGCAGCTAGTAAATAATATAAAGCAAAAAAAAACTGGTTGCCTGTAAAGTCGGTATACGGGCGAAAGTTTTACGTGACAACAACTGTGCTCGAGTGGAAGGGACGCGTGCCTTTCACTTTTTATGTCTGTCTCTCTCGCTCTTAGGCGGGCTAACCATGCCCGCGTGCCTCTCACTCGCTCTCATTGTGAGCGCATAACGTGAGCGGAGCGTAACGCAGTTTCTTGAAGTGTCACCCGGCAAACCAATTTATAAAACGTTGTCACGTCAATAATATTAAAATCCCAACTAAGTATTTCCCTGCCAGAAATTTATCCAAGTAGATACTTAAATATATTTCTCTTTTCCGACGTATAACAAAAAATTAAACTAGTTACCTGATGATGTCAGAAAATTATCGTTACTTGCGCAAAAAATTCTTATGGTTGCCGAGTCTTTTTTTCTATGTCTAATAGGCATATATTTTTTTCTTCACGAATGCTCGGAAAGAGTCGCTTACACGTTAATATCGGTTCGGGCAGTCTAGTAATCTAGACTATTATTAGAGGTAAGATTTTTTTGTTTGTTTGGCTCTGAAACTACTCTACCGATTTTGATGCAACTTGGTATGAGGATACATTAAATTCTTAGAAGTAACATAAGCTTTGTATTCTGATATTCCAACGGGATTTACGCGGGTGAAATCATGGGATGGTGTGCTTTTCCCATAGGTGAGAAAGTAACATTTCCGCCCGCTGAAGAACGCATCTGCCCCCTTAGACAGGATTGCTTTCTATTAACGATATCGCCAATCTATAGATTTAATTGTATGAAATTGACATAAAGCATTGTATAAAATTGGCATAAGATGAAACTTGTTGTTTTTTTTGTCTCTAACGCAAAACTACGTAACTTTTCGTTGACTTATGTCAATTTCATACAAAAAAAAACTAAAATTAACTGTTGATTGGCGATATCGCTAATAGAAAGAAATCTTGTCTAAGGGGACTGATTAGTCACCAAAAATTTTGTAGGCTTTGATAATAGAAAACGCTAATGACTACTAATAATATAGAACGTTTTTATTTTTCCAGAGAGTGGTTTTGTACCCTTATCTTTTGCAGTCAGATTTTTTATTACGCAATATCTCAAGTCTGAAACCGCGAAGCGTAACTAGTACATTTACTAGCAAAGAAAAGAAAGAAAGAAAACATATATTTGGACAAGCACACGACATAAGACAATCAGAAAAGTAGTAACAAACATAAAAGCACTAGAACAAAAGTTTAAAATAAAATATAATAATAAAAACAAATAATTAATAGGAAAAAAAATATATATATATATACAAAGAAGAAATAAGATCTAAGGAGCCGTGTGCCTCCAAAAAGGTTCTGCCTCAGCAATGATAGCTGCACCAACATTTAGCTGACACAGCCGCTGGTCTTCCGGCAGTAAAAGTACATTTTATACCTAGATTCCGCTGCATTCTCAGATTTAATAGCCCCACTGTTCTAAGAAACTGCATAAATCAAAGAGAAATTCCCACAGGATAAATATCATCAGGAATGATAAACAAAAAGTAGAACCATCATCCCATGACTGGAACTCACGCACGCATGTATGAGAACACTATTTTTGTACTTAATCACCCTCTATTTGTGGAAAGAAATCGTTTAAACTTTAAAGCGATTCGAACGCGTTAGTGGAAATTATTCATAGTGTTTAATATTACTGGCTTCTTTTAAGACACTAATAAGTTTCTTTTATGTAAAAACACACAGACATACGGACAAGAAAGTGATCTTATAAGGGTTCATTTTTTACCTTTTGAGGTAGGAAACCTTAAAAAAGTTTTAAGTTTTGAAAAAAGTCAGTTGAAGTGAAGTTTTTTTTTAAAGTATAACTTGTCGAGAGTCATTTAGAGGGAATGGGTTATTAACTAGTAAAATAATATTCATTACGAATAATAAAAAAGACTACAAAAACTACCAAGGTGGACTTGTTTTTTTGTTCTGGCTTATTACCTTGAAAAGTTAGGTACGAATTCGAGCGTAAATATAACATTTAAAAAATTACCCACTACTGGGCAAGCCTACTCCATCCTCACGCAAAAAGGACCCAATTAAAGAGGGCTAGTTGCGGAAAACAGCCCGTATATACAAGAACAAGTTCCTTCTATAAGTTATACCAAATGCCTAGCTCGTCTTCCTTCGAACCATAACAAGTTCTTGGGGCATGTTCTTCGGTTTCTTCACGATTTCCCTCAATATAATCTTGTTGGAATCTAATAGTAAACTAAACCAGGCCAGATTTAGCTTATCGCCTTTGTAAAAGCGGATTTCGTCATCGTTATCATTATTCAAATAGGTATTTGGCTATCTCGCGTAATCTTAAAAGCCGTGCAAAGACGCGCAATTTCCGAGGTATTATTATTAAAAGATTTTTTTACGTTCATCTATGAATATGAAACTTTAAAATCCTTACTAACTGACACGGTTTAAACAACTAGTCCTAGAGACCTGTGTTCTTTGCGAAGTAAATAAATATTACAGGACATTCCACACCTCGCCATCTAGCCCCAAGCTAAATAACTAGACTTGTGTATGGGTGCTAGACAACGGATATACTACTTATATACTTTTTCTTTTGTAAATATATACTTATACATAGGAACAACCAGACCCCAGACAAATATCTAAGCATAAATACTTGTCTGAGGCGGGAATCAAACCCGCAACCCTGTGTTTGGCAGTCCGGCATGGTGACCATTGTGCCAACTGTAGTATAGGTATCCAGGGTTTTTCGCAATTCTGTTTCCTATAGGCGTAAGAAATCGCTGGCAGAAGCTATAGTGTTAAATATAAACATCCTAATATAAATCCGAAATTTTGTTAATTTATTTGTTTGTTTGTTCCCTCTTTACGGTCAAAAGACTCCTCCGATTTGGATGAAAATCAGCATAGTAGTAGTTTAGAGGATGGAGAAGGAAATAGAATTTTAATCCAAAATTCCCGCGAAATCGAGACGCGAGTGAACCAGCGGAGAGAAGCTAGTATGAAAATAATAAAGGAATTTGTTCACACCTAGCTGCTTGCCCTCAAGACGTGATAAAGTGAACAATTTAACTAACTGTAGGTATGTGAAGATATCACCTTTTTGCGCGTAGTTTTTGTTACCGATTCGAATTACTAATTGCTCTGAAGATTACAATTGAATAAACAAACGAAGAATTTTTACGTAGCGTTAAATACTATTGTTCTGTGGTTAAAACAATGAATTATTGATGATATTATTATTAGGGTCCTAGACACAATTCTAAAACCCATGGCTTAGTTAGCTCCGGTTGTATTGACAAGTTCGTTCCTCTGGACATGGTTGACTAAGCTGAGAGGGTAGTATAGGTGCTGAGCAAGCCTACTCTATCTTTACGCAAAAAGGATCTAACTAAAAAGGTCTAGTTACGGAAATCAGCCCAAATACAAGTACAAGACAAGTTCAAGAATATTTTTTTAAATAGTTAAACAATAAAAAAATTAAACACTGCGGGAGATGTACGATTTCATACAGAAACAATAGCAATAAAATGTCTGTTTATGGAATTTGTCAGACGAATGAAAAAGAACAGATGTCCTACACTCAGTTGGTCTTTTATATGTGACCTATTTAAACATGAGCTATTTTAATTTAATCATACTAATATAATTCACATGGAACTTAGACCTTGGATGCTTGGTTATCCAGAGTACTGTGGAAGACTGCCACGAAACTGCTGGCAGGACAAGCTCGGTAGCTTCGAAGTAAACTAGCTAGAGCATAATCAACCATGACAGTTGGATTGGTTGGTAATTTTTAAAATAATTAACCAAAACACAATTTTGACTCTTTTAATAAAAATAATTAACTTGTATATAGGCTATTTTTCGCAATAAGACCTTTGTCATTGGGTTCATTTTGTGTGTAATAATGATGAATATAGATTGTGTTAGTAAAAGGTGTGAGTCATGATTATATCAATAAAGGAACTTGTACCAACAAGTCGATACTAAAGTTAACATGCACTCAGTTGGAGACAAATTCTAGAACTAGCTCTACCCAGAGACTTTGTCCCGGTAGGGATTTGAATTTTATAAAAACCTTTCTTAGCCTGTATATCAAATTTTAGCCTGATCTGTCCATTGATATGATGTGTGCGGTGATTTACAGTCAGTCAGCTTTGAATTTTATATATTATATTATAAAACCAAACAACGGAGTTTTGGCGGGAACGCGCCAGCAACATGTCGTGCTGCAGTTTTATTTACACGAAACTTAGTTGTAAACCGAGTTAAATTGTATAATTCCGGTGGAAAGTTATCTAATTTAGTTCTGTGAAAGTGCACAAGTGTAGTGAAAGTAAAAATCAGTGTCAAACATGGACTTTTCTCGTTGCCTCCAAAATCTCCTACAAGGTTATAGTAAAGTAGCCACCGCTTTACTATGACCCCTGACTTGACAAACTGTGACTTGACGACTCGACCATCTTGAAACACTTTGAGCCCGATTTCTGTAAATCGGGCCATAACTTGATGAAAAATATTACTTGATACTGGCTATATGCACAAACCGTGCGAAGCCATAACTGAAGAAAAAAAAAACCTGCTGAAAATGAAGAACAAAATAAAAATGGCATAAGTTCCTGGGGCCAAACGAGAGAAAAAAAAAAAACCAAACAACATGAATATCTTAATATATATAAATCTCGTGTCACAATGTTTGTCCTCAATGGACTCCTAAACCACTTAACCGATTATAATAAAATTCGCACACCATGTGCAGTTCGATCCAACTTGAGAGATAGGATAGCTTACATCCCGATATTCCCACGGGATCGGGACTTACGCGGGTGAAACCGCGGAGGGCAGCTAGTATATAATAAAATTAGTATAACATTATAAATCAACCTATACCTTAACATTTGTGTTCTATGTTTCTTCCTGTGTTGTACAAACAAAGTTATCTATCTATCATGAGAAATCTAGAAAATTATTTTGTACTGTAGGTGTAGAAAGATCTTTCAGTCTAGAAATGAATGTAATAAGAAACACTAGCACATGGTAGGGGTAAAGATATTGGTGGGGCATGCATTTTTATATAGAAACATCTATACAAGGCAGGTCACCCTCGGTACCCAAGCGATGGGAAAAGAAGTAGCGGTCGTCAAATCAAGATATGGGAGGATGACCTAAAATAGACAGTTGGCCCTTTCTGGT
The DNA here is from genome assembly GCA_907269075.1 of Idaea aversata. Lineage (NCBI taxonomy): Eukaryota > Metazoa > Arthropoda > Insecta > Lepidoptera > Geometridae > Idaea > Idaea aversata. The sequence goes on from OU026083.1 coordinate 3,945,880, forward strand.
CCAGAGTGACTAAAGAGTTGGAGGAGGCCTATGCCAAAAGGCATACCAAACTTGGAGATTTTATATAACAGATTAGGTAGTTCAGACATCAATAATTGTACAACCTAAGTTAGGAATAAAAGGCTTATATTATTATAATATTATCTATACGAGCTAATGCGTAAATACACTGGGAGAAATCTAGAACTTTCTCGAGTCTACAGATTTTCGCAAAGAATTTCAAATAGGAAAGGGGATTGTTTTAGATATATAGGCAAACAAATTTTGTTCTACGACTTTTGTAATTTGAATATTTTTTTGAAATATTTGTATGCAACAGCTGATTCTCAAGTAAAAATTCCCTTAAAAAAATTATTTGGATTTCCAAAAGTCGTAGAACAAAAGTTGTTCACCACGACACGTCTAGAACAACCTCCTTTGGTGTTAGAAACCTTTCGAGAAAACTTATTGTCTAGTGGTATTCTTATTAGAAATTTGCCATTAATAAAAAATAAAGAAATGTATGGTTTACCTGTACTTTATAACGTGGTTTTTCCTAGATATTAATCTGTGGTGTGTCACAGGCTTGTTGCACAAGTTTATGATATTTAACGACTTTTTAATTAGTTATTAATGTGATGCAACACTTTAACAACGGTTTCGACCCTGACTTGCGTTTTTTTGAAAAATTGGTGAGGTAGGTAGAAATATGTTTAAGATCTACCCAGCATACTTAAAATTAGAAATTATGGCGAAAAGGGGCCAAAAAGGTAGGCTGAAGTTAATGGTATAAAAGTATTGAAAATAACAAGTTTTGCCATAGGTCTTGCCGATTTCTCTACTAAATAAGGACCTTGATTATGCAAATACGTAGTTTCGCCATGGTGAAGCCTCTGTTGACCCAAAAACTACTTTATATTTGCTTAGCAACTAAGTAAGGTTATGTTCACAAAATACTCAATGAAAAATACGTGTAATGGACTTAAATTGTTGTTAAAATTGTAATTTAGACTTACCCGGATGCTTCCGTGGTGGGTTTTTGGATTAAAAACCACTGTTTAGTTGGGTTTTTTATTTCTCACTCAACACGAACAAAATCCAATTGAATACTTGACAGATGACTGGTTGGTCCAAATCGAAGATGGCCGCCACCCCGAAAAAAATTACGTCATTCGGCGGGAAAAATTTAAATACCAGACACATCTTTTTATTGAGTATTTCGTACAAACTAATCCAAAATTAGGTAAAAAAATAAATTAAAATTTAATCTTACCTCATAAACGGAAGGTCGTTGTGTGAAATCGGGGAAATCCGATGGGAGTTTTTAGTAGAACATCGAGTTTGTATTCAGTCCGATTCCGAGCGCTGTTGCCAAGTCGCGATTGCGTCAGAAACTAATGAGCGTTCAAAATCACACATTTCAAAACACTTTACTGTTTCCTTTAGATTCGTTTCACTTTACACTTATTTTCTAATAGATCTAAGTAAAAAAACTGCTTCGAAATATAAAATCAAAACAAAGAATCTTATTGGAAAAAGTTAACTGAAAGAGCGGCAACGTCGCCTAATATCTCACTTTTGAACAAAGAAAACTGTTATAAATCTGGCTTTGGAATTGAGATTAAACATTAACTATGACCCTAAACTTGGTTAGCAGCTAAAATCAGTAAGAAAGATCAATTTTTTCGAGTTTTATCAAAATACACGTAAATCCAAAGAAGGCACAAAAATAACTGACAACTTTTTCTTGTTTTTGTTTCGTTTGGCGTTGTAAACAAAGGACACCAGTGTTGCCATGAACTATTAAAGATCGTACTGTAAATTCTACCAAAATAATGGGGCAGCGCTTCGAGACTATGATTCCTATAAGGGGCAGCGCAATAAACTTTTTTTTAGATCACGGTGATCACGGTTCATGAATTGAGTTATTATCACGACATATTACACTATTTTAGTCATCATCAAGATTATAAATAAATGGAAGTTAATCACACAATAACTATCGAACTGATTGTGGTATGTATAAAATAAACAATTAGGCAAATTGATAAAGATGCACAGCTTTTACTTTATGCATTGTTTTTGCTTTTTGACGTAATAACGTTTTATAAATTGGTGAACACTCTTGACATATCTCTGGTGAACACCTGCAATCTCAAAAAAGTGTGACGTCACGCGTCGTTACTGGAACGCCTCATGTTATTGACAAGGTAACTATAGCAACGTTTTATCGTTGCCATGGTTACCATCAATGTTTTCTTATGACGTTATCACGTAAAATTATCGTTCGTAAACCGGCTTTACAGACAACCATTTTTTTTAAATGAAAACTTCTTTAGCGGCGTTGAGCACTTTTTCTGTAATGGGTATAAAATCTTAAACTCGCGTCAGGACACGTGTTTTTAAGCCTAGTCGTAGGAAAAATAAGTCAACAGAGAGATCGATTCAAGGAATAAACTAATGGATAATAAAAGAAATCTTTAGGCAAGGCACAATAACTCGTTTATTAATTAAAATCTTAAATTAAATGTAATTGTTACCATAAATCTAAACAGTTTAAAGAAACTTAAATGTGCTCCTTAAACTCTAAAAAAAATGAACTGCGTAATATTAATACAAACAGCGAATCTTTACGTCTCACAATTAGGTGTACAAAATGCTAACATTTTGGTATAAATATTTATATGCTGACAACATCGATATTTATATATTTTTCTTTTTCCGTTAGCCGCGAACTTCAAATGGCATCAATCATTTTTTTTAACCTTAATTTTTTAAATACTATAAAAATTACGTAGGTACAATGAATAAAAAAACACTCTAAAGTATCTTATTCATACAATCGTACATTATTACATAATTATAACATAAATGTGATGCATAACATTTAAGAGGGCCCTTCACGATCACAAATGTTCATGGTCTAAAAACAATTTCATTCCTTTTTTATTTATTTTATTCTTGGACGGTTTATGACATTATTAGAAATTAATTACGATATTTCATCATTCATACCAGTAAAAAAATTCTGCACTTTAAACAAGTACCTACATTATGCAATACGCATGTCAAAAACCATGCTAACGACATCATCTACACCAGAGTATTATAAGTTTGATCTTAATATGTCTGTTTGATCAAATGTCTTTTTGATGCTACGTCTGTGTTTGGGATGTTGTTCTTAGCTCCAAAAAATCCATTTTTAATGCTGTATTTTAATTTTAAAATTAACTGAAAATTTTCTTAGCTGTTTCATTGGAATAGGTTAAGCCGTTTTAGGGTTATAGGTTTACCCGCAACTACCTCCGCGTAGTTTGAATTTTCCAAAATCCTGTATTAGCGGATTCTTACGTTATAATCAGTAGGCTAACTTTAAGCCTGATCCGTCCATTGGATTGAACTGTGGGTTGATAGACATATCAACAAATCATAAAATTCAAAGACTTTGAATATTATGTTTTATTTTGACGTGAAAAGTCTTTAAAATTGGACAGAAGAGTAACTTTCAAAACCAAATGTATCGTCATTAATACGTCATAAAGTGTAACGGATGTAATTAATGAAAGAAAAGAGCTCCTTGCCATAACTTTCTAACAGAAGTCGGAATACATTCATCAGTATTGTTTTGAGTCTACCCGATTGAGGGTTTTTAAGTTAGTTATTACTTCTCATTAGGAGATTTAACTTTAAAAAAGCTATGTAAAGACGTTTGCTTAAAGTTATCGGGACTTTTTTCCTGTTTTATGTATTTCCTTTTCAATGGACACACATCGACTTCTGGTTTTACAAGTACGTCAGTTGACTTCCCTTCCGTAGGGTAATGGAGTACGTATTGTTTCAAATTTAAACTCCTTTTTTGTTTGATTTTTTTAGTTTTTTCAGTTTTGGATTCTAATTTCAAATGCAATTGTTCTTTCTTCCATTTAATTTTGAGTTTTATATTCTTATTGTCAACGGAGAGTTTTGTTTTTAATTTTGATTTCTTATTCTTCGAGTGTGAATCGAAAGTGACTCTTAATTTTTTATCGGATCTTTTGTTTTTCTTTCTTTTCTTCGATTTATTTTTTGTTTGCTTTTCGTTTTCGTTATATTCAACTGGTGACAATTTGTAATGAAGTACCAGATCGCTTTCTGAGAGTTTACGTTTTTTTCCGCCAACTTTTTCATTTGGAACATCAGACTTACGTCTTTTCGGGGCTTTTTTGTCATTTTTTGACAGCTTTACGTCATTTTCACATTGATTAGCTAGATTCACAGCAAAATCAATTTCTGTGCGAATTTTTAGCGGACTTTTAGATACTTTATTGAATCCAACTTCATTTAAATATTCCTTTTTGAAGTCCTCAACGTCAACTAATTCTTTACCGAGCGGACTGAATTTAAAAACTTTATCTGTTTTTGGAATTTTTGAAGTTTTTGGTGGACTTGTTGGCGAATTTTCTATTTTAATGACATCAATACCTATAGAATGATCTGGATCTTTTTCGAAAATCTCCAAACTAGAATCCTGTTTGATTTCGACTGTTTTACATTTCGGAGTGTCAAAATTTAAGCTGTCATCGCTTTGACAGTCCGCTATGAATTCCGGGGGTAGTTGGAAGGTACTGTTCGAGTCGTCTTCGTTGGCTGGATCTACTTTGATAGGGTTCTCTTTATCGGGAGTTGAGGTTTTCTTGGGTGTGGATATGTCTTCTTTATTCGGGGATCCGTTTTCTATATTCTGTAACCATATTAAAGAAATAAAAATAATTTACAAAAACGAACATCTCCGCGAGATTTAAACCTACGATCCCTGTTAAAAGTCAAATTTTATTTATTCAGTTAGAATAATTAGAATGAGATCACATTAAATCGTCTTTAAACTTAAATTACAGGGTGGCTTTAAAATACGTTGACAAACAGTTTTATGAATAACTTTATTGTTTCTATTGATACAGTGCTGTTAGTTTTAAATAATCAAAATATAGTATTATTTTATCTTAAATATTTATTAGTTTTAAAAATAACCGCCTTTTGCTTGGATGTACAGGGTTAAACGTTTTCTGAAATTTACAACGATTTTCCGCACCCCCTCTTCAGATATTTTATCCCACGCATGAATTCGTATTGCCTTCAGCGCGTCTATATTTCTAATCGCAAAAATGAAATAATTTACTCTTCTATTCGCCCTGGAGCCGCAGCAGTTGTCCCTTATCGCCAAAAACCGGATTCAGTTATGGTTTGAGGCGGTATTTGCTCAACAGGCAAAATTCCCCTAATTTTCGTCGAAAAAGGTGTGAAAATGAACCAAGAAATATACCGACGGGATATTTTGGAGAGTGTAGTTCTTCCTTGGACCCAGCAGCATTACGACGACCAACTGTGGATTTTTCAACAGGACTCTGCTTCATCTCACAGGACTGTATCAATATACTCTAGCACTGTATCAATATAAACAATAAAATTATTCCTAAAACTGTTTGTCAACGTATTTTAGAGCCACCCTGTAGAATGTGTCTTCGGAATGCGCCCTACAATGAGAAGAATAAACAAGAAAGTCATAGGTTTTTTATCCTTTTTTTGCAAAAGTCAAGATTATAAATATTTTTGAAGGTATATTTGAAATGGAGCAATTAAAGTCATGTGGCTTCCTAATCATAAATGTAAGAAGACGTATTATAGTACGCCTTACCGGACAATTTATACCTTATCATTTTATCAACAAATTAGAAATCGACTAAAAAGGCCAAAAGGTGTCATAAAGTAAACAATTTATCTTTTCTAACGCGCGACATTGTATGAAATTAACGTCAAGCCGTAACCTATTAGCTTCATTTGACGTACCTTAGTATTATCAAATTCGTGTTTCTTCGGTGAAAACCAGTCTCTGAGAGGATCTTTTTGTTTTGGACTTGTGTTCAATAGACTCTGTAATGTTTCACTGAAAAAAAAAAAAAAAAAAAAAAGTTAAAAACAAGTTATGTAAATTATAAATTTTTTTAAAGAATTATTAATCTGCTAAGCGAAGTTCAGCAAACCTAAAAGCCGCAATTAATATAAATGGGTATGTATATTTTTTTTATATTGAGTCGTGAAGGAGCATCTTAATAAAAAATCATAATTTGTTCTTGGTGTGGTTTCGGCGGTAAAAACAAGCCCAGTTTTAATAGCTATTTTTTATACATACATAAGTATAAGGATAAGAAATAACCTTATATTTTATTTAATACTAGCTGCGCCCCGCGGTTTCACCCGCGTAAGTCCCGATCCGCCAGGAATCAAACCTGTAGATTTCGCAAAAAAAAAAATAACATTCTATATTTTTATACCAATCGATAGTGTTGCAGATAGAGATAAATTCCTGGAAACAAACATAGTATGACAAATTAAAGGAAATAGCTTATTTTTGTAGTTAAACTTACTTAACAATTTTTTTCTTAACACACATAGGTCGAGGTTTCATAATTTTTCTTCGCAAATTCTCAACTATATCTTCGTTCAAACCAGTCAGCAATCTCTCTTCTAAACCTTCAATTATTTTCGACGGAGAAAATTGATCTTTTAGAAGCCCATTCCCGTATTTCGAAGGCGAAAACTGATCTTTTAAAAGTCCATTTCCGTATTTCGAAGGTGAAAATGGCATTTTCATGAGTCCATTCTGTTCTTTTGTCGGTGAGAATGAGTCTTTTATGAGACTGTTTTGGTAAGATTTGAGTTTTGGAGGTGAAAATGGGACGGTGTCTGTTTGTTTCTTTGGTGTTGGAGCTTTGCGAGGTCTCTTCAAATTGAGATCGAGACGGCTTGATGTAATGTTCGTTGATTCTGTAAAAAAAAAGAATAATTGCAAATATTAAAAAAAAATTGTTGTTTGCTTAAAAGGTTAGGTTCTTGAAGTTCCTATATGTGTAACTAGCTGTTGCCCACAACTTCGTACTCGCGGTAGTTTTGTTTTATGTACCAAAACCTTCCTCTTGAATCACTCTATCTATTAAAAAACTGCATCAAAATCCGTTGCGTAGTTTTAAAGATCTAAGCATACATAGAGACAGACAGCGGGAAGCAACTTTGTTTTATACTATGTAATGATGGCTGATGAAGAAAATGAAAAACACGTGACTTTAAATGCATAGATCTAGTTCACGAATTTCTATCAATTTCATTGTAGTCTAGAAAAACGGAGATTTTATCATATACTAGCGACCCGCTCCGGCTTCGCACGGCTATATTATGCATGTATTATACATATAAACCTTCCTCTTGAATCACTCTATCTATTAAAACAAAATCTGTCGCGTCAAAATCTGTCGCGAGAACGGCTGAAAATGCTCACCCACAAAAGTGCCCAACGCGCCATAAGAAGTTTTCACTTCAAAAACCGCATCAAAATCCGTTGCGTAGTTTTAAAGATCTAAGCATACAAAGGAACATAGGGATATAGGGACGGCGAAAAGTGACTTTATTTTATACTATGTAGTGATTTTTTCTATTTGTGTATATGCTTAAATATTGCCTTGCTCATTATTATTTGAAAGATTTCAGAGCATTGAACATCGTCGCAAGGTGATGAGCTTGTCGGTCTTTTAACGGATACATTTCGGTGAGTGTGACATGACTTAATCTTGCTTTCTCCGTTATTTCGTCATACAACCAGGCAAACTGATATGCGTAAGACATCCGCACTAAGCGTTTCCTTTGCAATTCCTTATTCGTACGCAAGGGAATGAAAATAGTTGCCTGCATCTGTCTTTCCTGACGTGTACAATAAATAATAAATAAATATTGCAGGACATTCCACACATCGCCATCTAGCCCCAAGCTAAGTAACTACACTTGTGTTATGGGTGCTAGACAACTGATATACTACTTATATAATTTTCCATTGTAAATATATACTTATACTACATAGAAACAACCAGATCACAGACAAATATCTAAGCATAAATACTTGTCTGAGGCGGGAATCGAACCCGCAACCCTGTGTTCGGCAGTTCGGCATAGTGACTATTGTGTCAACTGAGTCGTCTGAATTTATAACTAACTAGCGACCCGCCTCGGCTTCGCACGGCTATATTATGCGTGTATTATACATATAAATCTTCCTCTTGAATCACTCTATCTATTTAAAAAAAACGCATCAAAATCCGTTGCGTAGTTTTAAAGATTTAAGCACCCAAAGGGATATAGGGACAGAGAAAGCGACTTTGTTTTATACTATGTAGTGACTAGCAGCGCTCCGCGGTTTCACCCGCGTAAGTCCCAATCCCGTGGGTATATCAAAATAAAAAGTAGCCTATAGCCTTCCTCGACAAATGGAATATCCAACACAAAAATATTTTTTCAATTCGAACCAGTAGTTCCTGAGATTAGCGCGTTCAAACAAACAAACTCTTCAGCTTTATAATATTAGTATAGATAAATATCTAGTTATAAATTAAGATAGCCATACCTGATGCTTGAGTATGAGACACTATTCTCGAACCGGAAGGTCTGAAAACAAAATAAATATAAATAGTTAGTAAGATTTTCGTTTTATGTTTCTACTAGCGACCCGCCCCGGCTTCGCACGGCTATATTATGCATGTATTATACATATAAACCTTCCTCTTGAATCACTCTATCTAATAAAAAAAAACCGCATCAAAATCCGTTGCGTAGCTTTAAAGATGTAGTAATGATGATAAACTGTTATTTGCGATACAAAACTGGACCAATGCGAGTTTATAAATCACCTAACAGCTTCTAAATTATTATGTACTAGCAACGCTCCGCGGTTTCACCCGCGTAACTCCCGATCCCGTGGGAATATCGGGATAAAAACTACCCTATGTTACTGTCAATGATCAATGTATCCTCATACCAAGTTTCAGCAAAATCGGTCCAGTAGTTTCAGAGCCTATACAAAACATTCAAACGAACAATCAAATCTTTCCTAATATTAGTATAGACTAGCTTTTACCCGCGGCTTAGTCCGCGTAGAAGTTGTTTTGCTGCAGCATTTCAGCTGAGGTCGGTCCATTGAGGTTGGCACATGGCATCTCAGACTTTTCCCTATTATGTGCCTATTAATTCATTTTATAAGATTGTTACCTAATTCTGTCTGTTTTATTTTAGTTTTACTTTTTTTCTTGTTCGAGGGCTCTTCTAATAAATGTCTATTCTTAGTATTAGATAGCACTCGAGACCGCGGGGTCGCTACTCCCCGTCACCTCGCCTGAAGGTGCCTTGCGGGCATATTATATTTAGACTAGCTTTTGCCCGCGACTTCGCCGGCGTAAAAGGCGAAAATTGACCAACGAATTACGTTGTCCCATACAAACTTTGCCCCCCGTTTCCACCCCCTAAGGGGTAGAATTTCCAAAAAAAAATAATTTACATTTACTACATTTTACAAAGAACACACCCTCCAAGTTTCAGGTCTCTACGATCAGCGGTTTAGGCTGTGTGGTCAGTCAGGACAAATCATTTTAATATGTATAGAATACCTATTTAGTATGGCGTTCCTTCCTTTAGTCCGTCTCAGAGACATTCTACACGGCATTATGGGTCCGCGTCGGTTTGTGCTCGCTGCTTGCGCTTGTTCTTCTTGTATTACTGTAATATAAATACATTTTAGATCATCTTCAAATCAAATCAATCATTTTTTCATATCTTGTATTTCTTTATAAGTCATACTAACAATACTATGGATTTAAAAGTCTGAAATAAATGAATTGAATTCACATTAAATGGAGTAATAAGATGTTAATCAATATTATAATAAAGTACTTGGCTATTTAACCTTATTTGAGGTATGTGAAAGACTCTTGAGTTTCTTGTGCCTTCTTCTCATTGGTGGGCGCGTTCCGAAGGTACACATCCTAACTTAGTTTTTAAGACGTTTCAATGTGATCTATGTACAAAATATACATAAGCATCGAAATGAATAAAGAAATTTGACTTTGACTAAATCTTTCTATATACAGGGTGATTTTTTTACATGGGCCTTCAGGGCTGTATCCTAAACTATAAGATATAGCGAAAAATGTTGAAAGGAGTTACGTGCGTACGTTACGTTTAAAAAAAAACACTTACTCGATACCTCACTAGGGCATTGGCTTTTCTAAAAAACCTAAACCTAAATAAAAAAAAATATGTGTCACGGGACACGCGTTTGAAACGAAGTCCCTTTGCCTTTTTTGCTTTTTTTTAACATTTATGTGTGGGAAAATCGTTTCTATTCAAGTCGTATGCAGTAATGTCAGATAAGTTTTAACTTTACCTAGATGGCGCCACAGGTAATCTTAATTAGCGGAAGCATTGTTTTTATTAGATTACTAGCAGCGCTATGCGATTTCACCCGCGTAACTCCCGATCCCGTGGGAATATCGGGATAAAAGGTAGCCTATTTTATTCCCAATGAATCGAGGTATCTTCTTACCAAGTTTCATCTAAATCGGTCCAGTAGTTTCACAGCCTATTCGTTACAAACAAACAAAAAATCTTTACTCATTATAATAAAACTAGCGACCCGCCCCGGCTTCGCACGGCTATATTATGCATGTATTATACATACCTTCCTCTTTAATCACTCTATCTATTAAAAAAAACCGCATCAAAATCCGTTGCGTAGTTTTAAAGATCTAAGCATACAAAGGGAATTAGGGACAGAAAAAGCGATTTTGTTTTATACTATGTAGTGATATACGCGACAAATTGAGAACCTCCTCCTTTTTTGAAGTCGGTTAATTAGTGTAGCTAATGTATAAGGATAAACAGATTTTTGAAATACATAGACATAGATTTTTGATTTAACTTAGTTTTTTATCGGATCTTTTGTTTTTCTTTCTTTTCTTCGATTTATTTTTTGTTTGCTTTTCGTTTTCGTTATATTCAACTGGTGACAATTTGTAATGAAGTACCAGATCGCTTTCTGAGAGTTTACGTTTTTTTCCGCCAACTTTTTCATTTGGAACATCAGACTTACGTCTTTTCGGGGCTTTTTTGTCATTTTTTGACAGCTTTACGTCATTTTCACATTGATTAGCTAGATTCACAGCAAAATCAATTTCTGTGCGAATTTTTAGCGGACTTTTAGATACTTTATTGAATCCAACTTCATTTAAATATTCCTTTTTGAAGTCCTCAACGTCAACTAATTCTTTACCGAGCGGACTGAATTTAAAAACTTTATCTGTTTTTGGAATTTTTGAAGTTTTTGGTGGACTTGTTGGCGAATTTTCTATTTTAATGACATCAATACCTATAGAATGATCTGGATCTTTTTCGAAAATCTCCAAACTAGAATCCTGTTTGATTTCGACTGTTTTACATTTCGGAGTGTCAAAATTTAAGCTGTCATCGCTTTGACAGTCCGCTATGAATTCCGGGGGTAGTTGGAAGGTACTGTTCGAGTCGTCTTCGTTGGCTGGATCTACTTTGATAGGGTTCTCTTTATCGGGAGTTGAGGTTTTCTTGGGTGTGGATATGTCTTCTTTATTCGGGGATCCGTTTTCTATATTCTGTAACCATATTAAAGAAATAAAAATAATTTACAAAAACGAACATCTCCGCGAGATTTAAACCTACGATCCCTGTTAAAAGTCAAATTTTATTTATTCAGTTAGAATAATTAGAATGAGATCACATTAAATCGTCTTTAAACTTAAATTACAGGGTGGCTTTAAAATACGTTGACAAACAGTTTTATGAATAACTTTATTGTTTCTATTGATACAGTGCTGTTAGTTTTAAATAATCAAAATATAGTATTATTTTATCTTAAATATTTATTAGTTTTAAAAATAACCGCCTTTTGCTTGGATGTACAGGGTTAAACGTTTTCTGAAATTTACAACGATTTTCCGCACCCCCTCTTCAGATATTTTATCCCACGCATGAATTCGTATTGCCTTCAGCGCGTCTATATTTCTAATCGCAAAAATGAAATAATTTACTCTTCTATTCGCCCTGGAGCCGCAGCAGTTGTCCCTTATCGCCAAAAACCGGATTCAGTTATGGTTTGAGGCGGTATTTGCTCAACAGGCAAAATTCCCCTAATTTTCGTCGAAAAAGGTGTGAAAATGAACCAAGAAATATACCGACGGGATATTTTGGAGAGTGTAGTTCTTCCTTGGACCCAGCAGCATTACGACGACCAACTGTGGATTTTTCAACAGGACTCTGCTTCATCTCACAGGACTGTATCAATATACTCTAGCACTGTATCAATATAAACAATAAAATTATTCCTAAAACTGTTTGTCAACGTATTTTAGAGCCACCCTGTAGAATGTGTCTTCGGAATGCGCCCTACAATGAGAAGAATAAACAAGAAAGTCATAGGTTTTTTATCCTTTTTTTGCAAAAGTCAAGATTATAAATATTTTTGAAGGTATATTTGAAATGGAGCAATTAAAGTCATGTGGCTTCCTAATCATAAATGTAAGAAGACGTATTATAGTACGCCTTACCGGACAATTTATACCTTATCATTTTATCAACAAATTAGAAATCGACTAAAAAGGCCAAAAGGTGTCATAAAGTAAACAATTTATCTTTTCTAACGCGCGACATTGTATGAAATTAACGTCAAGCCGTAACCTATTAGCTTCATTTGACGTACCTTAGTATTATCAAATTCGTGTTTCTTCGGTGAAAACCAGTCTCTGAGAGGATCTTTTTGTTTTGGACTTGTGTTCAATAGACTCTGTAATGTTTCACTGAAAAAAAAAAAAAAAGTTAAAAACAAGTTATGTAAATTATAACTTTTTTTAAAGAATTATTAATCTGCTAAGCGAAGTTCAGCAAACCTAAAAGCCGCAATTAATATAAATGGGTATGTATATTTTTTTTATATTGAGTCGTGAAGGAGCATCTTAATAAAAAATCATAATTTGTTCTTGGTGTGGTTTCGGCGGTAAAAACAAGCCCAGTTTTAATAGCTATTTTTTATACATACATAAGTATAAGGATAAGAAATAACCTTATATTTTATTTAATACTAGCTGCGCCCCGCGGTTTCACCCGCGTAAGTCCCGATCCGCCAGGAATCAAACCTGTAGATTTCGCAAAAAAAAATATAATATTCTATATTTTTATACCAATCGATAGTGTTGCAGATAGAGATAAATTCCTGGAAACAAACATAGTATGACAAATTAAAGGAAATAGCTTATTTTTGTAGTTAAACTTACTTAACAATTTTTTTCTTAACACACATAGGTCGAGGTTTCATAATTTTTCTTCGCAAATTCTCAACTATATCTTCGTTCAAACCAGTCAGCAATCTCTCTTCTAAACCTTCAATTATTTTCGACGGCGAAAATTGATCTTTTAGAAGCCCATTCCCGTATTTCGAAGGCGAAAACTGATCTTTTAAAAGTCCATTTCCGTATTTCGAAGGTGAAAATGGCATTTTCATGAGTCCATTCTGTTCTTTTGTCGGTGAGAATGAGTCTTTTATGAGACTGTTTTGGTAAGATTTGAGTTTTGGAGGTGAAAATGGGACGGTGTCTGTTTGTTTCTTTGGTGTTGGAGCTTTGCGAGGTCTCTTCAAATTGAGATCGAGACGGCTTGATGTAATGTTCGTTGATTCTGTAAAAAAAAAGAATAATTGCAAATATTAAAAAAAAATTGTTGTTTGCTTAAAAGGTTAGGTTCTTGAAGTTCCTATATGTGTAACTAGCTGTTGCCCGCGACTTCGTAGTCGCGGTAGTTTTGTTTTATGTACCAAAACCTTCCTCTTGAATCACTCTATCTATTAAAAAACTGCATCAAAATCCGTTGCGTAGTTTTAAAGATCTAAGCATACATAGAGACAGACAGCGGGAAGCAACTTTGTTTTATACTATGTAATGATGGCTGATGAAGAAAATGAAAAACACGTGACTTTAAATGCATAGATCTAGTTCACGAATTTCTATCAATTTCATTGTAGTCTAGAAAAACGGAGATTTTATCATATACTAGCGACCCGCTCCGGCTTCGCACGGCTATATTATGCATGTATTATACATATAAACCTTCCTCTTGAATCACTCTATCTATTAAAACAAAATCTGTCGCGTCAAAATCTGTCGCGAGAACGGCTGAAAATGCTCACCCACAAAAGTGCCCAACGCGCCATAAGAAGTTTTCACTTCAAAAACCGCATCAAAATCCGTTGCGTAGTTTTAAAGATCTAAGCATACAAAGGAACATAGGGATATAGGGACGGCGAAAAGTGACTTTATTTTATACTATGTAGTGATTTTTTCTATTTGTGTATATGCTTAAGTATTGCCTTGCTCATTATTATTTGAAAGATTTCAGAGCATTGAACATCGTCGCAAGGTGATGAGCTTGTCGGTCTTTTAACGGATACATTTCGGTGAGTGTGACATGACTTAATCTTGCTTTCTCCGTTATTTCGTCATACAACCAGGCAAACTGATATGCGTAAGACATCCGCACTAAGCGTTTCCTTTGCAATTCCTTATTCGTACGCAAGGGAATGAAAATAGTTGCCTGCATCTGTCTTTCCTGACGTGTACAATAAATAATAAATAAATATTGCAGGACATTCCACACATCGCCATCTAGCCCCAAGCTAAGTAACTACACTTGTGTTATGGGTGCTAGACAATGGATATACTACTTATATACTTTTCTTTTGTAAATAATATATTTATACTACATAGAAACAACCAGACCACAGACAAATATCTAGGCATAAATCCATGTCTGAGGCGGAAATCGAACTCCTGTGTTTTGCACTCCGGCATGGTGACCATTGTGCCAACTAAGTCGTACGAATTATCTATACTAATAGTATAAAGCTGAAGAGTTTGTTTGTTTGAACGCGCTAATTTCAGGAACTACTGGTTCGAATTGAAAAATTATTTTTGTGTTAGATAGTCCATTTATCGAGGAAGGCTATAGGCTGCTTTTCATTTTGATATTCCCACGGGGTCGGGAGTTAAGCGGGTGAAACCGCGGAGCGCAGCTAGTAACTAATAAATACCTAAATATAAATTAAGATAACCATACCTGAAGCTTGATTATGAGACACTATTCTGGAACCGGAAGGTCTGAAAACAAAACAAATAAGTAAATTGTTAGTAAGAATTTCGTTTTATGTTTCTACTAGCGACCCGCCCCGGCTTCGCACGGCTATATTATGCATGTATTATACATATAAACCTTCCTCTTGAATCACTCTATCTAATAAAAAAAAACCGCATCAAAATCCGTTGCGTAGCTTTAAAGATGTAGTAATGATGATAAACTGTTATTTGCGATACAAAACTGGACCAATGCGAGTTTATAAATCACCTAACAGCTTCTAAATTATTATGTACTAGCAACGCTCCGCGGTTTCACCCGCGTAACTCCCGATCCCGTGGGAATATCGGGATAAAAACTACCCTATGTTACTGTCAATGATCAATGTATCCTCATACCAAGTTTCAGCAAAATCGGTCCAGTAGTTTCAGAGCCTATACAAAACATTCAAACGAACAATCAAATCTTTCCTAATATTAGTATAGACTAGCTTTTACCCGCGGCTTAGTCCGCGTAGAAGTTGTTTAGCTGCAGCATTTCAGCTGAGGTCGGTCCATTGAGGTTGGCACATGGCATCTCAGACTTTTCCCTATTATGTGCCTATTAATTCATTTTATAAGATTGTTACCTAATTCTGTCTGTTTTATTTTAGTTTTACTTTTTTTCTTGTTCGAGGGCTCTTCTAATAAATGTCTATTCTTAGTATTAGATAGCACTCGGGACCGCGGGGTCGCTACTCCCCGTCACCTCGCCTGAAGGTGCCTTGCGGGCATATTATATTTAGACTAGCTTTTGCCCGCGACTTCGCCGGCGTAAAAGGCGAAAATTGACCAACGAATTACGTTGTCCCATACAAACTTTGCCCCCCGTTTCCACCCCCTAAGGGGTAGAATTTCCAAAAAAAAATAATTTACATTTACTACATTTTACAAAGAACACACCCTCCAAGTTTCAGGTCTCTACGATCAGCGGTTTAGGCTGTGTGGTCAGTCAGGACAAATCATTTTAATATGTATAGAATACCTATTTAGTATGGCGTTCCTTCCTTTAGTCCGTCTCAGAGACATTCTACACGGCATTATGGGTCCGCGTCGGTTTGTGCTCGCTGCTTGCGCTTGTTCTTCTTGTATTACTGTAATATAAATACATTTTAAGATCATCTTCAAATCAAATCAATTATTTTTTCATATCTTGTATTTCTTTATAAGTCATACTAACAATACTATGGATTTAAAAGTCTGAAATAAATGAATTGAATTCACATTAAATGGAGTAATAAGATGTTAATCAATATTATAATAAAGTACTTGGCTATTTAACCTTATTTGAGGTATGTGAAAGACTCTTGAGTTTCTTGTGCCTTCTTCTCATTGGTGGGCGCGTTCCGAAGGTACACATCCTAACTTAGTTTTTAAGACGTTTCAATGTGATCTATGTACAAAATATACATAAGCATCGAAATGAATAAAGAAATTTGACTTTGACTAAATCTTTCTATATACAGGGTGATTTTTTTACATGGGCCTTCAGGGCTGTATCCTAAACTATAAGATATAGCGAAAAATGTTGAAAGGAGTTACGAGCTTGATGTTGACATAAACTAAAACTGCATCATTAGATTTTTGGAAAAGTCTGAACCAGTTAGTTTAAAAAAAAACACTTACTCGATACCTGACTAGGGCATTGGCTTTTCTAAAAAACCTAAACCTAAATAAAAAAAAATATGTGTCACGGGACACGCGTTTGAAACGAAGTCCCTTTGCCTTTTTTGCTTTTTTTTTAACATTTATGTGTGGGAAAATCGTTTCTGTTCAAGTCGTATGCAGTAATGTCAGATAAGTTTTAACTTTACCTTGATGGCGCCACAGGTAATCTTAATTAGCGGAAGCATTGTTTTTATTAGATTACTAGCAGCGCTATGCGATTTCACCCGCGTAACTCCCGATCCCGTGGGAATATCGGGATAAAAGGTAGCCTAT
Source organism: Idaea aversata (assembly GCA_907269075.1). NCBI lineage: Eukaryota > Metazoa > Arthropoda > Insecta > Lepidoptera > Geometridae > Idaea > Idaea aversata. The sequence continues at coordinate 3,962,838 of OU026083.1, forward strand.
ATTATTCCCAATGAATCGAGGTATCTTCTTACCAAGTTTCATCTAAATCGGTCCAGTAGTTTCACAGCCTATTCGTTACAAACAAACAAAAAATCTTTACTCTTTATAATAAAACTAGCGACCCGCCCCGGCTTCGCACGGCTATATTATGCATGTATTATACATACCTTCCTCTTTAATCACTCTATCTATTAAAAAAACCGCATCAAAATCCGTTGCGTAGTTTTAAAGATCTAAGCATACAAAGGGAATTAGGGACAGAAAAAGCGATTTTGTTTTATACTATGTAGTGATATACGCGACAAATTGAGAACCTCCTCCTTTTTTGAAGTCGGTTAATTAGTGTAGCTAATGTATAAGGATAAACAGATTTTTGAAATACATAGACATAGATTTTTGATTTAACTTAGTATTTTATGATTAACTTCGTTTTTAAGTGAAGCGTTTATAAGTGATCTATGTACAAAATGTATTAAGCATCCAAATTAATCAAAAAAATTGACTTTGACTGTATACAACAGCTTTTTGGATATCCAGTCCTTGGTTTTAATAATAAACCTTAAACCTTACGGTTGTTCGTTTCTCATTTTCCGTAACGCGTAAAAAAATTTCTGGGCTAGGTCCCCTCGCTAACCGGCGATAAGAAACTTCGTTCCAAAATTAGACAGTGTATCAATAAGCCAACTTATATAAATGATAACTTCAAATAATGACTGCAGAGCCTGCGGTGATGTTAGGGAAACTATGGAGCACGTACTGTGTGAATGCAACGTCTTAGCAGCCAAGCGTATGAGCCTCCTTGGGAATGCGTATCCCAAACCGCAGGAATATAGGTTTCTTCCTCTCAGTGGGATCACCGTGTTAATTGACCACTTCTTCAAAGAGTAAGAAACATTAAGGTAGGCGTAAACACAAAAGATCCCATTGGGTCGAAGTGTTGCTGGCTATCTGTCAGCCCCTAATATATAAGATAAGATAAGCCAACTTACCAGCCTCGATACTGTTAGCCAAAGTGTTCAAGTCATCTGGCGCGACCGGTTCACAAGTTGCACAAACAAACGTGTCACTTGTTGAGTCTGTCTTACAAGTGCTTGTAATACATTGTTGGTGGCGTCCGATGCTGCCGCATAGAAGGCACAGTTTTATGTCCCAGGGCCTGGGGGATATATAAAAAAAAATTAAAAAAAAAAAAAGATAGATAGATAAATATTTATTTATTTACTAGCTTTTGCCCGCGACTTCGTCCGTATAAAAGTCGGAAATGGACCAAGGAATCGCATTGTCCTATACAAACTTTGTCCCCATTTTTCATCCCTTAGGGGTAGAATTTCTAGACGACCTCTGTGGCGCGTCGGGCGAACACCCGACTGCGACGCAGAAGGTTGCGGGTTCGATTCCCGCCGGGAACAAGTATTTATGCTGACCATAAATTCTTGTTTCTGGTTCTGGATGTTTCCTATATGTATAATATGTATATATTTACAAAAAAAAAAAAAAAAGTATCTATGTAGTTTATCTGGCACCCATAACACAAGCATTAAGTTGCTTAGCTTGGGGCTGGATGGCGATGTGTAATATGTCCTGAAATATTTATTTATTTTATTTATTTAATTTTGAAAAATCCTTTTTTATCGGATGCCTACGTCATACAAAGAACACACCCTCCAAGTTTCAGTTCTCTACGATCAGCGGTTTCAGCTGTGCGTTGATCCGTCAAACAGTCAGTCAGGACAAAGCATTTTATATAGATAAATTTTTAGGAGAACCCACAGCTGTAACTAAAATGACCCAGTTTGACGACCCAGTTGGCACAAAGGTGACCATACCGGACTGCCAAACACAGGTTTGCGGGCTCGATTCCCGCCTCAGACAAGTATTTATGCTTAGATATTTGTCTGTGGTCTGGTTGTTTCTATGTATTATAAGTATATATTTACAAAAGAAAAGTATATAAGTAATCCGTTGTCTATCGGAATATTTATTTATTTATTTATTTATTTTAGGAAACTCAACAGCTAATACATAATTATATAAACAGTACAACAATAGAAAGCCAATTACAGAGTTCCACGTATATAAAACATAAAAAGTAAAAGGAATTATGATGTGATCCTAACAGTAACCAACAACGCTATAAACATAATACAAATATCATAAATAATCAAAAAATAATAGGTAACAAACAAAAGAAAAAGATGAGCCGACGAAGGACACAAAACAAGTAAATAGCATAAACAAAGAAATATAATACAATAAATAACCCCAACAATACTAAAAATACATATAATACCTACGTCTAGAAACATAAACTAAACTCAAATTATACCTAAAAATTAACAAAAAAAAAAAACATAAGCCTACCCACCCATATACCTGACAAGTTTACAAATACGTATGTACTTATACATATATATAATTATGCGTAACTATAATAATTATATACCTACCTACCCGCTATAAATAAAAACTAGCTACAAAAGAATAAGTTGCTTAACCGCCTCCTCGCCGACGCCACACTAGTACAAAACAGATCCAATTCCCCAGCGTCACACAGATCGTTGAAGGAACTACATGCACGCAGCAAATACGCATATATTGTCCGTTGTATATTGGAATGTCCAATATTTATTATTTATTTTATTAGCAGACTCCGTGTAAGTCCCGATCCAGTGGGAATATCGGGATAAAAAGTAGCCTATGTTACTGTCAATGATTTATCTCCAAGCATTAAAAATCGGTCCAGTAATTTCGTTACAAACAAAAAAAAAACGTGTGGCACTCGGGGACTGCCGCAGTAAAGCTATTGCATCGTACGAGCTTCGTACAGTCGTACCATATACATACACGTTAGGCGAACGCTCGGCCGAGCTTTATGATAGGCGGAGTGGGGGGTGTTAGGTTTTATTGTCGTTACGGAATTTCTTGATTCGGTCGTCGCACTCAAAGCCCGCGATAAAAGCTATGCAATAGCTTAAAACTTTACTAACAAAAACTCCTTAACACCGGCGAGTGCCACCACTCAGACAATAGCGGGCCCTTTGGCTTCGCAGTACTCGGGTAACAATGAACCCTGTATGCCTTACCCATTATCAGCATCATGGTTCCTCCCCAAAGGACACTGGCAATCATCAGCCCCGCATGTTATACTCCGTTCATATATCTCGGAGAACGCATTCTGTTCCAGTTCCCATGCTGCATCTCTGTAAATAAAGAATAACATAACATTTTGCTAAAATTCTTTAAACCTTTTACTATTTACAACATATTTTATTGTTTCCGAGATGCTAGAGGTTTGGTTTGAAGGCAATATTTGTTCGATGTAATAATATGCCCTCTATAGGTATCAAAGTGCACCGCGCAAAAAAATCACTATGCTAAACTCCCATAGTAAATGTCGGAGCCTATTGACACGGGCACTATGCACAAGTCATGTTTTAAAAAAACAAATGGTTGTCTGTAAAGTCGTTTTAAGGCGAAAATTTTACGTAATAACGTCATAAGAAAACATTGATGGTAACCATAGTAACGATAATACGTTGCTATGGTTACCTTGTCAATAACATGACGTTCCCGGAACATGACGCGTGACGTCATGTTTTTTGTGAATGCAGATGTTCATCAATTTATTAGACGTTATTACGTCAAAACCATATCTACTCGAGATCTACGCGGGCAACAGTTAAAATATAGGTAATTTGATTTACCTAATAAATAAATAGATATAATAATTTACCTGTCAGGTACATAATATCCTTGTGAGATGACAGAATCGTAGAATACTTCCTTGTCGTTACACAGTGGACACTTTAGATAGTGCATCCCTGCACTTAACGCCATACGCTGCAAATTAAACATAATACAAAATAAATAAATATTGCAGGTAAATCCACTCAGCGCCATCTAGCCTCAACCTAAACAACTGGGCTTGTGTTATGGTAGCTAGACAACAGAAAGAATACTTATATACTTAATTTACATTTAGGAATACGGAAAATATAAAAACCGTTTATGGACTACAGCCTACAGGTGTTTTTTTATTGTAAAGGGACATAAAAAACACCGCCTTTAACAACAAGTAACAACAGTTTAGTAACAATTTAGTTAATTATACCAATTTCATATGTCTCTCTATTATGTATTAATAATGACAATTCTCTCTCTCTCTCTCCCTCAAGAAAAGCTTCAGTGCCCACTAAGGGACGGTACCGCCCCCGTGGGGAACCTTTGCTTTACTTAAATACTTATTTGACGCGGGAATCGAAACCACAACTTTCTGCGTCGCAGGCGGGTGATCGCCCGACGCGCCACAGAGGTCGTTTTGGAATCAATTTAAATTTAATAAATAAATAATGAAGTTGATCATACTGCACTCTCTGGAATATAGATCGACAAGAAAGATCATGATACCGAACTCAAACTCTAAATATTTATTTCTTACATCACTTTGAAACGTCTTAAAAATTAAGTTAGGATGTGTGCCTTCGGAACACGCCCACCAATGAGAAGAACGCAGAAGGAACTCATGGGGTTTTTCTTTTTGTGATCATGCTCACAAAGGTCAAGATAACAAATATTTTTGAAGATATTTTTGAAATGGAGCAATTAAAGTTATGTCCTTATCATTAAGGTAAGACGAAGTATCATAGTACCTACGCCTTACTGCACAATTTATGCTTTATAAAAAATTTAAACCTGTTAATGGACATGTCATTTACATCTTTAGGTAAATTATTATAATAGAGTACATGTCATGTACTACCGAGCACGGTCAGATCATCCTCCTTTCTTAAGTTGAAATTATGCTTATATCGCTATTTTTGCGAAAAATATCGGGTTTTTTTTTCAGGATACCTGTACACAAGTCCTATGGAACCAAGCATCCCTCGCGCAGCAAGGAGGCCAGAATGTCTCCAACGTTGGGAACCCGTCCACTGCTTCGTAACATATTACACATACCATACTTTCCGATGTATCTGTAAACATATACAAGGTGAATTTTTTACATGGGCCTTCAGGGCTATATAAATAAGTATAAGAAAAACTTGAGAGGTGTCAAGGGACACCCGGATGGAACGAAGTTCCTTTCGATTAATTAGTGTAAAGGAATTGTAATATATATTTTTTTGTAAATAATCGTCGCGACACCACACTGTTCAATGCGAAATAGAAAGACGAAACGAAAATAACTGGCTTGCTTTCTATGAAAGAGACAGAGACAGAAAAACACGCGCACGCCGCACGGCTTACAACTATAGCAAAAAGTGTCGTTACAACTTTTGGTCTTAATTTTTTTGCGTCTAGCCCCCTTTCGCAACGCGCGACAAGGAACTTTCGTTCCAATAATAAATATTGCAGGACATTCCACACATCGCCATCTAGTCCCACGCTAAGTAACTAGACTTGTGTTATGGGTGCTAGACAACGGATATACTACTTATATACTTTAGAAACAACCAGACCCCAGACAAATATCTAAGCATAAATACTTGTCTGAGGCGGGAATCGAACCCGCAACCAATATCCTAAACTATAAGAGATAGCTAAAAATGCTGAAAGAAGTTATGAGCCCGGTTTTGACAAAAACTAATACTGCATCATCAGATTTTTGAAAAAAAAAACATTACTTTAGCCAGGAATCGAACATGTCAATGTTGAAAAAAATATTATTTTTATATTTTAGTATCAATCAATATAATGATAATCAATAATGTAGCTGATAGATAACAATTCCTGAAAACAATCATAGTATGGAAAAAGAAGGCCAGAGAATAGATATAACTTATATTTACTTTATTTATTTACCTAATTCCTTCTCATTTTTGGCGCAATTTCCAGCATTTAATGCTTTAATTCCTTGTTTCCGTCGTTTCGCGTTAGCCATGATATGGTCTGGTAACTTTTGTTTTGGCGCGTGTAATTGGCAGAAAGATCTGAAAACAACAAAGATATTCATCATTGGTACATACATACTTATATTTTAAAGTAAAAGAAAAATAAAAAAGACATCTTGACAGACAAACAAACGGACAATTGAGTGATCCCATTTTTTCTCTTGAGATACAGAACCTCAAAAACATAGGACTAGCTTTGAAGTACTTATCCCAGAATTAAACAAAAAAAGAATCACTCAATAAAATAAACAAAAAATTATACCCAATCCAAGCCCGACATAAAAACAGACATTTAAGTAAGAAACCCTTTCTTTTTCGGAAGTCTTTATAAAAGAACTGAACAAAATGTTCTATAAAACAGTGAGAGTTACTTTCAAAAGTCCAGTAAAGCAGTGTAACTCACTTAAAAGTCCCATTTAACAGTGAAACTCACTTAAAGTCCCATAAAACAGTTAGAGTTACTTTAAAAAGTCCCATAAGACAGTGAAACTAACTTTAAAGTCCCATAAAACAGTGAGAGTTACTTTCAAAAGTCCAGTAAAGCAGTGTAACTCACTTAAAAGTCCCATTTAACAGTGAAACTCACTTAAAGTCCCATAAAACAGTTAGAGTTACTTTAAAAAGTCCCATAAGACAGTGAAACTAACTTTAAAGTCCCATAAAACAGTGAAAGTTACTTAAAGTCACATTAAACAGTGAAAGTTACTTAAAGTCACATTAAACAGTGAAACTCACTACAGAGTTCCATTAAATAGTGAAACTCACTTAGAATCCTCATAAAAATGTGAAACTTACTTTAAAAAGTCCCCTAATACAGTGAAACTTACTTAAAAGTCCCAGAAGAGAGTTAAAGTTACGTAAAGTTCCATTAAAAAGTAAAACTACTTTAAAAGTCCAATAAAACAATTAGTTATTTTAAAAAGTCCCATAAGACAGTGAAACTAACTTTAAAATTCCATAAACGAGTGAAAGTTACTTAAAGTGCCATGAACCAGTGAATCAAATTTAAAAGTCCCATTAAATAGTGAAACTCACATAAAAGTCCCATAAAACAGTAAAACTTACTTTAAAAAATCCCATAAAATAGCTAAACTTACTTAAAAGTCCCGTAAAACAGTGAGACAGCATATTTCTCTCTCCCACATGGCAAGTGGAACTGCTTCCTGCATGTTGTCACGCAGCACCCGAGGTTAGCGCCACCTTGACCGCAGTACGAACATTTCTGGAAAAAATATTACAAGCTAGTAATAATATCTCGACTTTTCTTCTGAAGTTCGTGGGTTCGAATCCCGGCCGTGCACCAATGGATTTTTCTTAAGAAAAATGTATGTACGCTAATTGACATTGCTCTTATGGTGAAGGAAAACAACGTGATGAAACCCGCGGCTTAGTTGGCTCCAGATGTATTGACAAGTTCTCTTCTCTGGACATGGTCGACTAAGCTGAGAGGGTAGTAGGTGCTGGGCAAGCCCACTCCATCCTCACGCAAAAAGGACCCAATTCAAAAGGATCTAATTGCGGAAAACAGTAGCAATAGATAGAGTGATTCAAGAGGAAGGTTTTAGTATATAAAACTAAACTACGTCACATACGACACAGCTAGTAAATAATAAAGAAATGATCAACTTACATGTTTCTTACATCTCTCGAGCTCTGCTAGGATGTCTTTGTATTGGAAACCAAACAGGCCAGTATTGTCCGATCCTTTCTGCACTAAGCAGCATGATAGGAGCTGGAAATATTGATATATTAGACTTATACAGAATTTTATTTTTTCAAATAATGAAAATCACAAAGTAAGTACTAACAAGTAACTGATTTTATACAAATTTCAGTGTGATATATAGGTATATATATTGCAGGACATTCCACATATAGCCATCCAGCTTCAAGCTAAGTAACTAGACATGTGCTATAGGTGCTAGACAACGGATATACTACTTATATACTTTTCTTTCTTTCTTTTCGAGAAGACACGGAGAAGGTATAGAACAGAGAGAGAACTTTATACTATTTTATAAAGGAGAAATAGCTGGACACTGGGGAGTAGGGTTCCTAGTTAAGCCATATTTAAAGAAATTTGTCAAAGAGTTTAAAGGGGTGTCAGACAGGATAGCAGTACTCCAACTGAATTTTCCAAACTACAAGAAAGACTGGGCTATCATACAGAGCTATGCACCTACAGAACAGGCAAAAAATGTGGATACAGAAGAATTTTACGATAGCCTTAGAGATACGATTAACAATTATTCAAACATGCACATTGCCCTAATCAGTGACTTCAATGCCCAAATAGGCTCAAAACAGAATGATAATGAGTTTGTGATTGGAAGCTATGGCTATGGAAAGAGAAGTAAGAATGGGAAAAGACTGGTGAACTTTCTTCTGGAAACTAATCTTACAGTACTGAACACCCTATTTAAGAAAAAGGTCAAAAATAAGTGGACTTTGATTACACCTGACGGAAAGCACAGGAATGAAATTGACTACATCATGACAAATAACACCAAGGCCTTCATAAACGCAGGGGTGGTCTTAAATCTCAACTTTTTTACGGATCACCGTATGGTACGCAGCATGCTCAGACTTAAACCCCAAAAACAAAAGAGGAGCCACATATGTCAGTCAAGTGTTAAAATGAATGGCCATCCTTTCCAAATCAATGATCCACCTACACTGGAAACCAACAGCTTGCTAGATATACCTAACAGGTACAATGCATTTATAAAGAAGATCCAACAGCTTACAAAGAAACCAGAAAAACAAACTACGCCGATAAGCGATGATATCATGGAGATGTTGTCTCAAAGGAAACAGTTAATGTCTAATAAAAGAGAGGATAGTTTCAAGGCCATTAACGAGCTAAGTAAAAAGATTAGAACGAATATGAGACAGCACAGAAAGAAAAGAAGACAATACATCTTTGAAAAACATATTACACAAACAGGAGGAGTAAAAAAGGCATTGAAAGAACTAGAGGCAAGGAGTGGATACCTAAATTAAAAAAAGGAAATAGAAACTTAACGAATAGAAGGAACATAAAAGACCTTGCCACTGACTTTTATAGAAAGCTCTACTCAAATGAAGGTGACAAAGATGACTACGAACTGCTAAACAACAATCAGGCAGAGGAGCCACCGATTTTATACCAAGAAGTTGAAAAAGCCATAAAATCACAAAAACAAGAGAAAGCCCCAGGCCCAGACAATATTACGAATGAACTTTTGCGTGGCACTATGAACGAAGTCTGCCCGATCCTTATTGATCTATTTAATGACATTTTAAGAACCGATGGAACCATATGGTCTCAACATACATGGTTCCAAGCTAAACCACCTCCGCTTTGCAGATGAGCTAGTTCTCTTTGAAGAAAGCCATCAAAGTCTAGAAAAAATGATGCAAGAGCTAGCCAACGAAAGTAGGAGTGTAGGCCTGGAAATGAAAACAATAAAAACAAAGATTATGACAAACAGAACAGCCAGGGATGTATGTATTGATGGAAACCAAATAGAATATGTAAAAGAATACACCTACTTAGGACAACAAATATCTCCAAAAGATCAATCTGATAAAGAGATAGATATCAGAATTGCAAATGGATGGAAGAAGTACTGGAGCATGAAAGAAATAATGAAGAACAAACATCTAAACCTAACAATCAAAAGAAAAGCATTCAATATCTGTATTCTTCCCTGCCTCACCTACGGATGTGAAACATGGTCCCTCACCAAAGCGCAAAGACAAAGACTACAGCGGTGCCAATTTGCGATGGAGAGAAGCATACTTAACATAAAGAGACAAGATAAAGTGAAAAACTACTTAATAAGGGACAAAACAAAACTTACTGATGTTTTACTCAAAATAGACCAGCAGAAGTGGAGATGGACGGGACACATGTTACGCAATAACAATGAAAAATGGAGCAAAACAGTGACAAATTGGTATCCTATAGATGGGAAAAGGAGAAGGGGAAGACCTAATGTGAGATGGGAGGATGAGCTGGTACTCACAGCAGGTCCATTATGGAGGAGAGTAGCCTGGGACAGGCAGCAATGGAGGGTGCTGGAGGAGGCCTTTGCCAATAGGCACAGTGAACTTAGAGACATTATTTAAACTTATACCTACTAAAAGAAACTATGTATTTATTTAGTTCAGTAATAAAGGCTTTATTATTATTATACTTTTCTTTTGTAAGTTTAAACTTATAATAGAAACAACCACAGCACAGAAAAAAATCTTAGCATAAATACTTGTCTGAGGCGGGAATCGAACCCGCCACCCTGTGTTTGGCAGTCCGGCATGGTGACCATTGTGCCAACTGAGTTATCAAAGGGATATCAAAGGTTGCATTTGCATTTTTTTTTTTATTTGTTTATAAGTATTGACTTTTTGTCCTCTGCTCCTTTATTATAAGTAAGTAAGTAAGTGTTTGACCACTATCACCACAGGCAGGTGAGATAGTGGTACCTTTCCTTACTTAGCCTCTGTTCTGAAGGTGCTAGGCAAGCCTACTTCATCCTCATGCAAAAAGGACCCATTAAAAAAATGGTCTAATTGCGGAATACAGTGTACCACTATCTCACCTGCCTGTGGTGATAGTGGTCAAACACTTACTTACTTACTTATAATAAAGGAGCAGAGGACAAAAAGTCAATACTTATAAACAAATAAAAAAAAAAATGCAAATGCAACCTTTGATATCTGTATTCCGCAATTAGACCATTTTTTTAATGGGTCCTTTTTGCATGAGGATGAAGTAGGCTTGCCTAGCACCTTCAGAACAGAGGCTACTTCTACCCTGAGAGGAGAGAGTAGTAGTACCCTCTCAGCTCAGTCGACCATGTCCAGAGAAACTTGTCAATACTTCTGGAGTTAACTAAGTAAGCCGCGAATTTCAACAATTAGCACACATTAATTTTTCTTGTAATCCAAAGGTACATGGCCGGCTGAGATTGGAGCCCACAACCTTCAGAACAGGGACTTAAAACGTTATCCATAACAGAATGTTTAACGTTATAAAAACGTTATAATAGTATCGGTATCTCAGCAAACATTTCGTTATCGATCTTTTGTATAACATTTTACGAGTAACAGAACGAAATTTTAACTGCAAAAATAACGTTATTATAACGATAAATACGCGACGTTGCCAAACTTATTCATTTTACAAATCCGCGCCACGCGCGGCGGAATTTGCGCATCAGTTGGTAAAAGCGAAATGGGTCGAAAAAAAATCAACAAAGTTTACAGATATTTCAATCTTGAGGATAATAATAAGACCTCAAAATGTTTAGTCTGCGAAAAAGTTTTAAAGGTAAGTTAAGAAAGAAGTAGATAGTAAGTAGGTAGTAATGTGTAGTATTTTCTGAAAAAAAACTAATATTTTCTAAGAAAATCGGCTTATTAATATTTATTTTTTTACAATAATGCCGATTTCCTTAGAAAATATGAATGTTTTCAATTTTTTTATAGAATCTTTTATGTTTCTCCGAAGAGCCCTTGCGATAGGCAGCAATAAAAAAAAAATATTAAAGATTGCTCATAATTTTTTTACTCTAAAAAATTAAATGCTCCGCAAGTCGCAAATGGATCAAGCTGTTTGTGTGGTTTGTGGTGCCTTATTAAAGGTAAAGAGTTGAACTAACACGCCTCAGTGATGAAAGTTATCGACTTTGGTTTTGATGCTAAAGGCCAAAATTTCTAGTACTTTTTTAAATAATGCCGATTTTCTCGGAAAATATTAATGTTTTGAATGTTTTTATAAAATATTTTATGTTTTTATAAAGAAGCTCTAGCGATTAGTAAAAAAACCACGATAGTTAAAGATTTGGTCATAAAAAATTCAATTGAAAATAGAGTTTTCAATGGCTTCTATTTTCCAAAGTCATCGATATAGCAAGCTGTTTGTGGTGTCAAATGAGAGATATGAGTTGAACTAACATGCCTAAAAGTTAGAGTGCGTAAGCTGCTCTGGTTTGTAACCTAGAGACCAAAACATGTGACGTTTCATACATTTTTTTCATATTTTGACGGCTTACGATCTGCATCAAAAACAGCCCTATGTCCATCATTTGCCGTTTCGAGCCACTGTGTGGCAGCGCGCGCGTGCAACGTTGTCGCCGTGTGCGCGCGAGCGGTGGTACCTGGTAGGTACTACCGCTCGCGCACGGTTTCGAACGCAGCGACAACGTTGCTTGGCCGCAGAAGAGGTGGTTGGTAGGTATTAGGTATATACTAATTGCACTGTGAAAATTTATCGCTACATTATTGATTGGTTTATTGTACTTTTAATCGTAGATTCACTATGATAAAAAAATGTGTTTCGGAAATTTTACCTATTCCTACTAAACATATATCTAACACCAAAGTAATAGTAAATTTCAGGACGTTATGTAACCTTTAGCCTTCTTCGATATTTGAGATATCCAACACTAGAAGAATTATTCAGATCGGTCCAGTGGTTTTGAAGCAAATTCAATACAAACAAACAAACAAAAATCTAATCTTTCCCATTTATACTATTACATAGTACGTACATGTACCTATAGATTACACCCTTACGTAGCCAGAGAGAGCACTGCGTTCGATAGTTCACACGAAGAAAAAGTAAACATTACTTTGAGTAAAAGAGATAGCATAAAAACAATAATTATAACATTATTGTATGAATAACAATATTTTTAATAACGTTAAATTGACAATATAACGTAACGTTATTATAACGTTATACATATTCAAAGCTTTGAATAATATCGTTTTGTTATATCGTTTCTCTCACAAATAACGTTATCTTGCAATTCCACAGATAACGTTACTGTATTTTACCGGTATTTAAGTCCCTGCTTCAGAATGAAAGGCGAGGTATCAAACACTAAGCCAACACCGCTCTAGGGATGGCTAATATTGCAACAACTTTATAAAATAACTGAATCATCCAGGTTTTTACTATGTATGAGAAAAACACCTCTTACAAAATTCAATGATCTAAGGCCACCCGTTTGTGCACCTTATACTTTCTAGATATCATTCTACTTTGTGTATATATTGTTCTATTCTTTCCTGTGTTGAACAAATATAGTTATCTATTTACCCGACTGTGGCGAAGCCAAAAGGGAGGTTTATGTTTTTGACCTGTTTTTATAAATAGGAATGTTTGATATAAGATTTTAATTAACGCACAAAAAATGTATAGAAGTTAGCAAATTAATAAGTCCCACTACAGGGCATGTATCTTCTGAAGCAAGGAATTGATTAGGCATACAAATATGCCACGAAGTAATTAAGTAATAGTCCATCTTGAATAATTGTTTTATTTAATTTCGTAATAAAAGTTTGGAGTTTTGGAGTAAAATAGGTTATTTATATTGCGTAAAACACTTGTAAAACGTGTTATGAAATAAAAATACAACTAAAACCTGAGAATACCAAATACAAGAATTTTATGCTTGTGTCAGTCGATGAGGTTAATTAGACTTACAGCACAAAAATAATGGCATTGGATATCCCCAATAGCATACAGCTTCCCATAATTGATTTCATCGTCCACTTTTCGGTGGCAGAAAGCGCAGGGCTTTGGATTTTCAGTCACAATCCGAGCAAGAAACTTGTTATCTTTTTTGATAATTTTTCTGGACATTTTGAAGCATTCAATTAGAATTTATTACTTCGAGACACATCACGAAAATCACTGTACTACTCAAACATAACACGATAGCTTTAGTCAAACTAATAAAAGTCTAGAATTAGTTGAAAAATCACAAAAATAGCAAAAATTGTGTTGGCGTGGGAGCAAACAGCGTCCGCCCGCCGAAATGCAAAACAATTTTTTTTTTTGCTTTTTTGACAATGACGTTCAATATATTTTGACAACAAAAGTTTCGTTCAAAAACTATCATCGTTGTGTGAGTGAACGCAATTGAATGAATGAATGAAAAACTTTTCTTTTTTATTTGAGAACTTGCCACGCGTAAACATGCCTTAATATTTATTAAAAGCTGTTTTGAATTTATTTATGAGCAATTAATCAATTTTGATTGCAACACTAAAATTAGAACGTCAAAAAAATTTAAGCCGCAAGGGCTAATCTATTTACATTTTTTGTTGTTATTTTTTAGTAAAATCCGTAGAAATAACCAGCAACCATTATTGAATCTAGTCCTAATAGTAGAACTAAGCAATTTAGTCTTGCAATCTTGACTTGACGGTTTTATAGTGCCATAAATTAGTAAATATACGAGCCTTTGTTCTATAGTGCTGGAAATACGTCGTTTTCTCCGGTTAAAGATTAGGAAACACACAGGAAAACGTGTATAAAAGCTGTTTGCAGCATCCTCTTCGAGTTTCCTCCAACAAAACTCGACAAACAGCCTTGAAATGCGTGGAAAATCGGCTTCGATGTCACAATACAAACTTGGATAAAATTATGTGTGTTATGCTCAATTTTGAACTAAAACACCGTCTTTTGACGGTGAAAAAGGAGTTAAATATTAAATTTGTGCTATAAGAATCTTGTTAGAAGTGTTTTAAAATGTCTACGGTGGAGGAGAGCCAGGCAAATTGGCAAAATATAAGTGAGAAGCCATTGGATTCAAAGTATGAAAAATGTAGGAATATAACCGAGGAAATATACAAAAGGATCGATATTACGTTTCAAATCAAGCAACTGGAGGCCGGGAATAGCGAGCTGTCAGACAACAGGTAAGTAAAACAGATTCCAATAAGCTGTTTTACAACAATTTGTATCCAAGGTCATTGTCATAAATTCTATCTTAAAAACACCCATTTATATTCTATTTTAAGTTTTAAATTTAAAATTAAGTAAGTTAGCAACAAGTTACACTTGTTTTTAAATAATATTTGTCAATAAGGCTTAGTAGAAACGAGAAAGGAGTAGTTCCGGATACCTTGGCAGACATGGCAGGCCTAGTTTGCTACAGAATTAATTATTGTTCCACTAAAGGTTCCCAACCTTTTATGGACTTGCGCCTCCTTCACAAGAAAAAAAAAATCCAACATTTACCAATAACTAGCTGCGCCACATGGTTTCACCCGCGTTTAGTCTCGATTGATGCCATGAAAATACATTATATGAGGAAAATTAAGTACCTATTGCATTGATCCAGGTATGAGGACTCCAACTAATTACAAATAGAGGGAAGCCGTATCAATCGCATAAACTTTTTTAGCATAACAGTTTTAGCATAAATTATGCAAGCAACACTTATCATAATTCTGATAAACGCATTATCACAAATCAAAAATTGATTCTCTCTCTGTTTATGTAAGATAATCATAGTCGTGGCTGAGTGTTGTGATTATTTTAGTTCACCATAAGTCCTCTCCATCTGTGGTATTATATATCAGTTGTCTGGCTACCACAACACAAGCATAGTTGCATAGTTTTTGGCTAATAATGACTGCAGAGCCTGCGGTGATGTTAAAGAAACTATGGAGCACATACTGTGTGAATGCGACGTCTTAGCAGCGAAGCGTATGAGCCTCCTTGGGAATGCGTATCCCAAACCGGAGGAATATAGGTTTCTTCCTCTCAGTGGGATCACCGCGTTAATCGACCACTTCTTCAAAGAGTAAGAAACATTAAGGTAGGGGTAAACACAAAAGATCCCATTGGGTCCAGTAGTTTCGAAACCTTACTTGTACTTGTACTTGTACTTGTATACGGGCTGTTTTCCGCAATCAGACCTCTTTAGTTGGGTCCCCTTTGCGTAAGGTTCTACTTGTCAGGGGGAGAACCAGCCCAGCTCTTCCATAAATTTTGCCACAAGATGTGGTTTTTCAAAAATCTTTGGAAGGCTTTTGATGTCACCTAAAGTCCTGAGTCTAATCTCCGTTAGAACCGTGCAGTCCAGCAGCACATGCGCGGTCGTCTCCTCGGCCTCCATGCACGCTCTGCACAGTAGGCTGTCCGTTATGTTCAGGTTGTGAAAGTGTCTGTTGAAAGCGCCGTGACCGGTCAAAGCGATTGTAACCAAGCGCATTTGCGATCGGTTTAAGTTCAAAAGGCGTTTCGTGAGTCTGCTGTTTGTATCGGGGAGTGCTAGTTTAGCTTGCCTACAGCTTTCCGTCGTGGCCCAGAGGTGACGGTGTCGCATTTTGGCGTGGTTGCGGATCCAGGCTCTGAGTTGGTTTGAGGGGATCGGGACGGAGGGCTGAGGCCCGTAACTGACCGCTTCCGCTCCTCTCTTTGCCAGCTCGTCCGCAGCGTCGTTTCCCCTTGAGCCGCTGTGTCCCTTAACCCATTGTAAGGTCAGTCTATTGTGTTCTCCTAGTCTGTTGAGTGTCTCGTAACATTCGTAAATCAGGGCAGAACTTATAGTTCCTTATCAATGCAAACGAAGAAAAAACCAAATCTTTTCTCTTCATAATATTAGTATGTTAATTAAATAAGCAGTAAGCAGGTCACCCTCTGGTACCCAAGAGATGGGAAACGAAGTAGAGGTCGCCAAATCAAGAGATGGGAGGATGACCTAAAACTAACAGTCGGCCCTTTCTGGTCCAGAGTGGCTAGAGATAGGACACATTGGAAGGAGTTGGAGGAGGCCTATGCCAAAAGGCACACCGAACTTAGGGATTTTCTATAACAAAATTACCCATTAAAAACATCAATAATTGTACAACCTAAGTTGGGAATAAAAGGCTTATATTATTATTATAATTAAATAAATAAAACAAACATGATCATAATTTCAGTGATCAAATAGACAGTAACGAGCTAAGCAATGAGACAGACCTGTTTGCCTGCGACAAGAGCGACATATCAAGCAGCACAGGCGCCGAGAAGCCTCCAACGGACTGCGTTAAGTTTATAAACATTAACAATAACGAAGAGAAGAAGAAACCAGTTTATAAACGACCAAAGAAGAGGTAAGAACTTATTATATTGGTCTTTACATCTACTCTTGATAACCAATCTAATCTAGATAACTGATCTAATCTTGGTAATCTAATCTATGTAACCAATATAATCTAGAATCAATAAACAATATACTCTAATCTAGATAACCAATCTAATTTTGGTAATCTAATCTATGTAACCAATATAATCTAGAATCAATAATTAAATAATCTAATCTAGACACCCGATCTAATCTTGGTAAGTAATCTAACCTAGATAATCTAATCTAGATAACCAATCTAATCCAGGTAATCTAATCTAGATAACCAATCTAATCTAGGTAAACTAATCTATGTATGTAACCAATCTGATCTAGGAAATCTAAATCTAATAAAGACAACCGATCGCGATGAAACTTATCATGTTGGAATAACACAAAATATGTACTTTTAATTTTATACGGAATCTTAAAATAAATAGTAATTTATTAAAATAAAATCGCATCCTGGAATCCTTAAGTGAGTGAAATAATACTATATTGTCGTTCACAGGTTCAGAAAGCGTGTAAAAAAGCGTCCTCCCCGCAAGGCGAGCGACAGCGAAGGCTCCAGCGACGAGGCGCCCCTCGCCCGTATGGCTGACGTCGACACACGCTGCGTGAAACGGGAGACTGACTCACCTGACACTTGCATGGGGGTGCCCAACGTTATTATACTTACTACAGGTAGGTTTTATTTTACACAGAAGGACGGGTCGGAAAAGATTTTTAATTACTCATACTCCGAAAGTAGGTGTAAAGGTGCCTGAAGAGCGTGTAGAAAGAAAAACTTCCAGCCCTAGGGAAAATCGCTTTCACTGACAGCTGTCATGTCAAATTATGGCTTCGCACGGCTTGTGCAATGTGCATGTAGCCAGTATCAGTGTCATTACGCATTAGGAACTTCAAAAACCTAACCTAGCTTTAAGTAACATCAAAGAATAACACTAGGTACATGTATATAACCTCTTTGGTTACAACCTTGTAAGAGGATCAGGTAGTATGGAGTCTCTCATTCACTCTCGTTGTTAGAAAGAATTTTATGTCTAGGGTAACAATGTACTATTGTTTCACTGCACAGAGTTTTATAGGCTGAAAAAAATTGCATATTAGTGCTTTTTATGCATGTTAAATGCCAGAGTAGAACACCCGCGTGAACTTGAAGTAAGAAAAAGACTAAGTAGAGTCTGTAAGCCTCAAGATACTTATATATATTTTTCTCATTAATGTCGTTTAATAAAGGATCTTTAAGCGCAAATTTTCCAGTTTTTATTTTTGGAAAGTCACCTCTGGTTACAGAGTTAATAATTTTTTTAAAGATTTTAATTTTTTATCTCCCAAGAAATTCAAAAGTGCGTCTAGTAACTGACATTGAAAAATTGCTCATAATTAGGTCTATCATTGATAAAAAAAATCACGGTCCACTATCGCGGCGTTTGGGAGTTACATATTTTTTTTTAGTTTTTTTTTATTATGTAAACTAGCGACCCGTCCCGGCTTCGCACGGCTATATTATGCATGTATTATACATAAAAACCTTCCTCTTCAAACACTCTATCTATTAAAAAAACCTCATCAAAATCCGTTGCGTAGTTTTAAAGATCTAAGCATACAAAGGGACATAGGGACGGCAAAAAGTTACTTTTTTATACTACGTAGTGATGATTATAGATATTATGCTTATCAACAGATTTGAAATCGAAATCCCTAACACAAGACAAAACATCAAAGAAAGAAACGATCAAGAAGCAAGCATCGACCAGAGACAAAAACACAAATGTAGATGGTACCATAGACAATGAGGAATTGAAGAGTTGTGCATTATGTAGCTTGCAGTTTCGCGGGGATAAAGGATTGAGGTAAGTTAGTAAAAAAACTAATAAAAAAAACTCGAATGGAACTAAGTTCCTTTCGATGAATTAGTGAAGGAATTGTATTTTTGTAAATAATCGTCGCGAAACCACACCCTTCAATGCGAAATAGAAAGACGAAACGAAAATAACTGGCTTGCTTTCTATGAGAGAGAGAGTCAGAGAGAGAAACACGCGCACGCCGCACGGCTTACAACTAAAGCAAAAAGTGTCGTTACAACTCAAAAAATGTCGTTACAACTTTTGATCTTAATTTTTTGCGTGTAGCCCCCTTTCGCAACGCGCGATAAGGAACTTTCGTTCCAAAAATAAAAGTGTGGCACTCGGGGACTGCCGCGGTAAAGTTATTGCATAACATTTTTTATCAACTTATGCAATTATATTTTTTTATTTATGCAGTTTTTTTTTCTTTGATATTAATTCCAGTACTAGTTCAAGTTCCTTAATACTTTCTCACAAACAGCTGCTTACGTCGTTAAGCGTAAGCCGAGCTACATGGTAGGCGGAGTGGGGGATGTTAGGTTTTATTTTCGTTACGGAATTTCTTGATTCGGTCGCCGCGCTCAAAGCCCGCGATAAAAGCTATGCAATAGCTTAAAAGAAAATGGTTATTGGAATTGGTTACATGGAAATAATACGTTGCTATGGTTACCTATCATGTCAACAGAACCTGACACATTACCATTTTGCATACTTCAATACGTTGCTATGGTTACCTTGTCCATAATTGGCACAATAGTCACCATGCCGGACTGCCAAACACAGGGTTGCGGGTTCGATTCCCGCCTCAGACATGTATTTATGCTTTGATATTTGTCTGTGGTCTAGTTATTTCTATGTATTATAAGTATTTACAAAAAAGAAAAGTAAGTAAGTATATAAGTTAGTATATCCGTTGTGTAGCACCCATAACACAAGTGTAGTTACTTACTTAGGGCTAGATGGCGATGTGTGGAATGTCCTGCAATATTTATTTAATTCTCAGCTTTTATAAAATCATGACCGCGCGTTAACAAAAAGCGTTATGTATTTTTGGAGTTTACTTCTTAAGAATCGATTTTCCTATATAAGGCGCCCGGTATGAGAAAAATGTAAGGGGTGAAATCTACTGATGAATGACCTCGTTACGTTTTTGGTGCGCAACCTATTCTGCGCACCTTTCACTTTTCAATGTGTGTGTGTGTGACTAGCTTGTATACTTGTGTTTAACCGACATATTGTATGTATTGTATATATGTGTGCTTTGTATTTATTAGATATTTAATTGGAACGATAGTTCCTTATCGCGCGTTGTAAAGGGGGTTAGACGGAAAAAAATCTCACGAAAAGTTGTAACGACACTTTTTGCTATAGTAAGCTATTGTAAGCCGTGCGGCGTGCGCATGTTTCTCTGTCTGTCTCTCTCTCTCTCTTTCTTATAGAATGCAAGCCAGATACTTCCATAAAAAAATAATTAAAAATAAAAAAAATATTTAAATATCATACAGTGGATTCTCGGTAACTCGAACCTTGTTAAGTCGAAATCCTTTTTTTTATATTTCAGGCGTCACATGAAATCGTCTAAATGTCATCATAATAAAGTTCCAAGTAAATAAGACAACGAATCATGTAAGTGGTTTATGATTGGTTACCATTTATATTTGACTAGCGACCCGCTCCGGCTTCGCACGGCTATATTATGTATGTTATAAACCTTCCTCTTGAATCACTCTATCTATTTAAAAAAACCGCATCAAAATCCGTTGTGTAGTTTTAAAGCTAAAGAGCATAGTTACATAGGAACAGACAGCGGAAAGTGACTTTGTTTTATACTATGTAAAGAAGATGGTACTTAGTTCATTAGTAGGTATTTCTATTCATTAATAATTGATCTATGGGTTTAAAAAATAGTATAAAACAAAGTCGCTTTTTCTGTCCCTATATCCCTTTGTATGCTTAAATCTTTAAAACTACGCAACGGATTTTGATGCGGTTTTTTTTATTAGATAGAGTGATTCAAGAGGAAGGTTTATATGTGTAATACATGCATAATATAGCCGTGCGAAGCCGGAGCGGGTCGCACGGGTTTAAAAGTGAGTTTTTTGCTTGTAAAATCAGGCATCAAAAGTGCAGACTCACCTTCAAAAATCGTAAAATCAGGCATCAAAAGTGCAGACTCACCTTTAATACGTAAAATCAGGCATCAAAAGTGCAGACTCACCTTCAAAAATCGTAAAATCGGGCATCAAAAGTGCAGACTCACCTTCAAAAATCGACTTTAAGGGGAAAAAAAATTCAAATTTAATGATAAACAAGGGATACTAAAAAAAAATTTGAAAAATATTTTTTAGTCTGGCGACTTTAAATTATTTTCATCAGTCAAGTAATTAGTCCAACTACAAAATAGAAAGTAAAACTGCTAGAATTGGGATTACGTTGGTGGCTTTCGTCGTATATGACCAAAAACGCGAAAGACCAATAATGACGCATTTTTTTTATTATTGACGCATTTGGCCAAATTTTTAAGTATGCATATACCTACCAAAATTGCATTTGGACAAATTTTATTACGCGTTATAGGTGGGGTTCATTTCTCCTTTTTTTTTTAATTTTGAATATTTGAACAATTATTGTCAAATCGCGAAATTTTATTGAAAATTTAAATGGTAACCAATCTTTAGTTTAAGTTTTTATCAAGCTAGGTTTTATTGAGGAGAAAAAATTAAACATGGTGAAAAGGAGAGCGAGTATGGTATGGTATTGTAGTTCTGTTTACCAACGCTTCGCTACCTTGTATGGGCATTGGATAGACAGAACAGCAGAAATATACAGTATGTTATGATAACCCTCTAATCTCTACGTAAAATCAGGCAACAAAAGTGCAGCCTGCCTAGCATGAAGACCAAAACACGATACGATAAAGCGATATAACTACATCAACTCTCAAAATATGATAGACAAAGCCGCCGTGTTGAATTTTTATTATAAATTGCGATAAAAATTCAACATGGCGGCTTTATACTAAACTAAATAGTTATTACTACAGCGCTCCGAAATTCACCCGCGTAACTCCCGATCCCGTGGGAATATCAAAATGAAAAGTAGCCTATAGCCTTCCTCGATAAATGGACTATCCAACTCAAAAATAATTTTTCAATTCGAATCAGTAGTTCCTGAGATTAGCGCGTTCAAACAAACAAACTTTTAGCTTTATAATATGACAGATGTCAGAGTGACGTTTGACCGATGCCAAAGTGTCAATTTTTCGATACTTTTCGTTATATTTTGGACAATTCACACAATATTAATAAATTAGTGTTATTTTCCGGAGCTATAAATAAAAGTATAATTATTTTATTTCCATATTTTATATTGTATTTAATTCCCAAATTTTTTTTTAATTAAGTGGCATTTTTCTGTACTTTTTTTATTGTTTTGTAATGTCCTGATGGGTAAAGGGTTATCATAACACACTGTACAAGTGTCAGGGTTTATAGCTGTGATGTTATTGAGGTATTGTGATACGTTAGTGTGTCTAGTCGCGACACTGAGTCACTCATTTTATATTGGAGGTGACAAGATTGAGAAAAAGGGTTGCTATGTTATGCAACCGAATTACATTTATTGTGGGTTCAATTCATTTATTTATTTATTACTTACACTTGAGCTTTTATGATATAATTTTTTAAACATAATTACATTTATTGTGGGTTCAATTCATTTATTTATTTATTACGTACACCTGAGCTTTTATGAAATAATGTTTTAAACATAATTACATTTATTGTGGGTTCAATTCATTTATTTATTTATTACGTACACCTGAGCTTTTATGAAATAATGTTTTTAAACCGAATTACATTTATTGTGGGTTCAATTCATTTATTTATTTATTACGTACACCTGAGCTTTTATGAAATAATGTTTTAAACATAATTACATTTATTGTGGGTTCAATTCATTTATTTATTTATTACGTACACCTGAGCTTTTATGAAATAATGTTTTAAACATAATTACATTTATTGTGGGTTCAATTCATTTATTTATTTATTACGTACACCTGAGCTTTTATGAAATAATGTTTTTAAACCGAATTACATTTATTGTGGGTTCAATTCATTTATTTATTTATTACGTACACCTGAGCTTTTATGAAATAATGTTTTAAACATAATTACATTTATTGTGGGTTCAATTCATTTATTTATTACGTACACCAACAGTTATACACATTAATACTAAGAATAGAAAGTGTGTTTACCAATAATAAGCATACACAACTTTTTTTGTAACAGTTTGTACTTGGTTTATTTAGGGTTCCAGTTATTGGTTAAAATACAAACTTCTTAAAGCTTAAAATTAGGGAATTCTTGAAACAAATATTTGTGCACCTACAGATATTTGTTTCTTGTGTATTTGTTTTTTTTATTGTTGTAAATGTTTTAAGAAGTTTGTATTTTAACTTTGCTTATTGAGAGCCAAGCGCGGATCCACCGTTGTGGGCAAAATAGGCATGCTTTTTCTTTGCTGCTTACTTTTTCTTCCTCTTGTCATCTCCATTTCTACATAAGTAGCTCAGTGATTCTCAGTTTTTTTATGTAGACCTACTATACCTATTTTAACTAGCGTGTACCTCCTTTGAAAGGCTGTAAAGCCCGAAGAGTAATTCCTTCATAAAACATTGATATTTATTTTAATGCGGCGAATAACCTGCGATGCAGAATATTGTAGGTTCAATTCCCACCTCAACAAAATATTTATATGCAGATATTTGTTTCTGGTCTGGAAGTATTCTATCAGTTGTCTGGCCACCATAACACAAGCCTAGTTGCCTAGCTTGGGGTTAGATAACGCTGTGTATAGTGTCCAACAAAATGTATTTATTTAAATTAATATTTATTTATGTAATAAGGTCTACATAAAAAAATGAAAGAAAGAGATGAGAAAAAAAATTCGGCCGTATCGAGTACAAAACTCTATTTTATAGTCTAAAAAAAAATAGTTAAATAATATTCATAAAATAATTTTAGTGTTTAAGATTTTTTTCTTGTCAGTTATATAAAATATTATACGTTGCTTAGCTGGTTATTATATTTGCGCGGTGTACAATGTGTTCGGATAAAGGAGGCTAATACGAAAGGGGTTTGTTCTAGAAGTCTACGCGAACAATTTTTTTTCTACGACTTTTGGAAATTCGAACTTTTTTTTTCGAAGTTTTAGTACTGGAAATTCAGCTGTTTTCGTGCAATAAACACTCTTAAAATATTTCTCGAAACTCATTTATAAATTAAACCCAAAGGTCAATGACCCTTAACTAGAAAGAAACAGCTGATTTTTATCTTCAGTCTATCACCAGGCTGTATCACATGAACCGTGATAGCTAGACAGTTGAAATTTTCACAGATTATGTTTTTCTTTTGCCGCTATAATAACAAATACTAAAAACAGAAAATAAATTAAATGGGATTCTCATAGAACATGATACGGAACCCTTTGTGCGCGATTCCGACTCGCACATGAAAATTTTCGAAAAAAGTTCGAATTTTCCAAAGTTACAGAACAAAAGTTGTTCGTCTAGAACAACCCCCTTTCGTATTAGAAGCCCTTCGTCTAAACACCTTGTATAACTAATGACCGGCTAAGCAGTGTTAAGGAATTAAAACTTTAGTCTATAATCTATGTATGGTAAGGGTGTTGCAATATGAAAAAAATGATTTATTTTTAAATTGCGGTGCTATTTTTAAGTAAGTTTTTTTATTTATTATATAAAAATTATATATTATTAAATATTATTGCGTACAATGGTACGATGTTGAGAATGCATTTCGGATTTTATTGCGAAATCGAAAATAAGGATCTGAGAGAGTTGTTAGAAATTGATTCCAATATTAAATTATGTAGTTTTGTTATGCCCAGGATTATTTTTGTCGCCGACTTGCGTGATAGATGTGTTTAGCAGAATTAAAAGAAGAGGTGTACTTTGGAGGTCGATATCGTCCCCTGGGCATAAATTTATATGGATTGAAAAGTCCTGGAATGCATTATCAACATCGGACTCAGTATATTGAAATTATACATAAGTTGCTGTTAGGCTAGTCAGTGGTTAAATTTTAATGTTCCTAAGATTAAAAATATTATGTAGGTATCTATTAAAAAAAAATGTAATGGGGAATTTTTATATAAATCTTAAAAAGTTAATTCTACATTATAAAAAAATAAGAAAAAAGATTAAATTTAATTTGCTGGCTACTCTCACACACAGAAAGGAAAATTCCCCATTTCAAGAAAAAAAAACTTTTGTTTTCTTATAAAAATTGTTGTTTAGCATTGATCTCTATTGTGTGTCATTTTTTTTGTAAAAGTGTTGCCATTCTAAAATGTTTTTTATGACACTGAAAAATAAATAAAATAGATATGTGTGGGATCGGATTTTAAGGCATAATTTTAATTTCACGTGGCATAATTTTGTTACAATATTATGCATTTTGTTTTTATATTGATAATAATAGTCTGTAGCTATTTCAAATAATTATAGTACAAGACAGACATATTAATTTGTCAGTTAAAACAATTGCTATAGCTTACGGGCAGAAGTTTCCTTTTTATCTAAAAATTAATGTTCCCGGAGTATTAGTAGCTATGTTTAACAAAAATCGGCTGAGGTGTTTATAAATTATGAGCATTTTTAATGAATCTCGTTTTTACAATGTGAAAACATAAACGATCATAAATAATCGTTTGTTCTCACTAAATCGATTGTCGAACTAGTGTGATTTTTTTATAATATGTTTGAATGTCGAACGTAACTGAGATTTTTTTGAGAGAGAGAAGTTAAGCTTTGTTATGAGGAAAATTTCCCATTTTAAATAGCTAGTTGTGTGTATTATTATTATTTGAAATAGTTTATTTATAGTTATTCACTATTTACTTACTTTGTACTTTCTATAGAGTATAAGGACATTATCAATTGTTTTTTTCTAGTCTAAATTTGTTCATAATTATTATATTTTTTTGTTTTATATGGATGACTTACATTTTAAGTTGGTCTTTACATTTAATCTAGTTGATTCGTTAGTGTCTATACCACCCTCTCGGCTTAGTCGACCGTGTGTAAAGGAAATAACTCGTTAATAAGTCTGCAGCCAACTGGCGGGTTTCTCTACGATGTTTTCCTTCATCGTAAGATTAATATTAATAAGCGCATATAAATTTTTCATTACAAAAATCGACACCTACTACTTTCGAAATGAAAAACTATAGTAATAAATCTGAAAGAAAAGAGAGAAAGAAAAAAAATTTGATCTCATCTTTATCTTATTTTATTTTTATCTTTTTTTAATCTGTAGGATTTACAAACTTATTAATGGATTCACTACAAGTTACACGTCACTACAAGCTGCCCCACTTGAAAACAGCTTGTAAAGTTAAAAAAAATGTACGTCATCCATTTTTTGCAATATATATTTGTTTGTTAGCTAGATAATTCGGATTATATAGATAGTTTATCTTGCCATACTGTATATTGCTGTTTAGTGGTCTCTATTTCTTCAAGAATTGAATGCAAAATTATTTACAGTGCTAGTTTTACGTGGCAAAAAATGGATCATGTGTTCCCATCACGCACAATTAGCAAAATGATTGCCTACGCCCGGTAGCCTTCAATCTGTAATGTGCAGAACGTTTTTTTAATTTCGTGTTAGATTTTGAATATGGGGCAGGTTAAAGTAACTACGTTACACCAGAATTTCTTATTGAAAAATTTGTGAAAGTATTTGGCGCATATTTACAGATTACGCACTAATTTATTATATGTTAAACTTAATTCTAGATAATTTCTCGCTGGGGTAACTAACACACACGGCACATTCTTAGATTTTAATAGACCAATAAGAAAAAGGGTTAATAACTGGTCTATAAATAATATTGAAATTCCTCTGACTCAAGACCCTCCGTCTTTGAGTCAGGAGCGTATCATATTTGGGGACGTATCTTCTAGGAAAGCGTGCTACATCTTAGACCACATCGTCGCTTACCAGTGTGTGAGATAGTGGTCAAACGCTCCTATGAAAAAAAAAAATAATAATATTTTATACTTATGAAAATTACCGAACTGCATTATCAACATAGTACTAACAGTAAATAATTTTGTATTCAATAATATGAGACCTATTTATAATTAAGAAATATTCGGCCAAGCCCAAACATTGTTCATAATGTACGGTTTAAAACCACATTTTGTGATTAAAAAACAATTTTTGAATTAAAATTCGATTTATTAAAGTATGAATAAGTCGTTTTATTTTCTTTACCTACAATAGTTTTGCCCACGTTGTGTCGATCCTAGAATTGCGAACGAATAGTTAGGGCTTGCATGCCATTGTGCATAAACAAAAGTTAAATTCTAGCTATATTAATTTAACGGGTAAGTAATCTAAAAATAAATGATATTTCAATAACCACAAGGTTGATACTATTTAATCAGTATGACAGATGGTCAATAATTATGTTCATGTGTAAGTAAACCTTACATATAGAACTAGCTTCGTTCGCATTTCAAAAAACTCCGAGTTTTCAGTAGTTTAGTTACCGGACTCTTAAAACTTTTTAGTGTCAGTAGTTTTAAATTTTTGACTAAAAAACCGAGTACTTATTAGTTTACCTTGCATAAAACAACCAGTTTTCAGTAGTTAAGTTACCACTGTTAAAACTTTTTAGTGTCAGTAGTTTTTCATTGAAATAAATTTAGACTAAAAAACATAGTACTTACTAGTTTACTTTGCATAAAACAACCCGTTTTCAGTAGTTAGGTTACTACTGTTAAAACTTTTTAGTGTCAGTAGTTTTTCATTGAAATAAATTTAGACTAAAAAACAGAGTACTTACTAGTTTACTTTGCATAAAACAACCAGTTTTCAGTAGTTAAGTTACCACTGTTAAAACTTTTTAGTGTCAGTAGTTTTTCATTGAAATAAATTTAGACTAAAAAAACAGAGTACTTACTAGTTTACTTTGTATAAAACAACTAGTTTTCAGTAGTTAACACCACTGTTAAAACTTATTAGTGTCAGAAGTTCAAATAAACAAAAGACTAGAAGCTACATCTTAACCTAAATCAAACATCAAATAAAGTTTTTGGGTAAGAGATAGCAAATAAAAAATATTTTTAACACAATTTTGTATTTCATTCTTCATCTTTCTTAACTCCCCACAATTTAATTTCATCTTCGCATGCTGTTATCAAACAGTTATCCATCGGATGGTGACTCAAGGAGACAACTGGCTTATTTAAACTATGTATTAACTTCTTAGTAACTGTGCTACTTATCAAATCCCAATACAATATTTCCCCCGTCGCCGACCCGGAAATAATATGACTATCTTTCTCGTTTACAGAGTTTTCTAACATATAATCTTTGGAGATATGACCGGAGAATGTGTTTAACAGTTCACCAGAGTCTTTATCAAATAATTTGATTGTGTTGTCGTTACAACTTAATATGTAACATTGGCCATCGTGTGTTAGGCTTCCGTAGGTGATAATATGGCCTGTGTAGTCTGATGTCAACTTCCCTACACGAATATCATATAGTCTTACATGGCAGTCGACTGAACATGTCATTATTTCATGATCGGTCACTTGGATAGAGGTAATTGTGTCCTTAGCGTCTTTTAATACTTGTACGGGCTCTTGTCGTCTACTGTTTACGTCCCAGAAGGCGACTGTGTTGTCTACGGACCCAGATATAGCCATTGTTGACTCTTCATTGTATTTGATACAGGTTACTGAGCTCGCGTGACCGCGAAATCGTCTTAACGGTTGGCCTGTCGTCACGTCCCAAAGGATTACAGATTTGTCAGCACTACAGGATACTATGAAGCTGCTGTCGCAGGAACCTGCGGCGTCTAGGACTTCGTTTGCGTGTCCGCCGTAGGTTTTCAGCAATAGTTGCCGGTGAGGATTCCAGAGTTTTATTTTCTTGTCTGCGCCGCAAGTTAAACAGTATGAGCCGTCTACGTTGAACCGCACTGCGCGGACCACTTGTTGCTTGCATTTTATAGTTGCTAAAGTTGTTAATTCAGTCATTTTTATCGATTTTATTCTATTTGTAATAGAATTCAGCAGTGACTGTTTTGATTTTGGTAAAACGTCAAAAACTTTACACGTCATTGTCAATGTCACTATCCGGGATATCCGGTACCACAGATAAAATTAACCGGTTGATTCGGCTTTTGTTTTTGTTTGATAGTTCATTCAAATCGAAAAGATTTTCGTCTGCTATCTCTTTCTTTCTTAACAGCCATGTCAATATATCTATCTCTTTCTGATTCACATTTTACCGTAACGCAAGCTTGGAACATTTTGTTTGCAACAAGCGAGCAAAGTGGAGGGAAGCAATTTGCGTTTTGGCATTTTTGGTTTATTTTACAAATTTACAAATGGGAAACAAAACTAAATTAGAAAATACGACAACAGATTCAAAAGATGTGGTTAAAGCGAAACGCTGGGCTTGTACAATATGCAAGACAATTTTAGAATCTCGAACTTTACTACGACAACACACGATAAAACAGCATGCAATCAAACGAAAGCCACAGAAAAAGATTGAGCTGATTAAAAAAACGAATCTACAGGCTACGAAGAAACAACAGCTGCAAAAGCTTGCAAGTGCCCGTGTGAGCAGACGATTACAGTTAAAAAAGGAAAATAAAGTCGAAATGAAGGAAATAATAACGCCCAAACCCAAATCACCTAAAAAAGTAGTTTCGTCAAAGGAAGAAGAAAAACCCACTATAAACACGGAATTTCAGTGTCCAGTGTGTGACAAAGTGTTTCATGTATTCTTTTCAGCCTCAAAACATATACAAAAGAAACATATCGACGCTCAAGATGAAACAAAGTAAGTTTAGATTTTTATAGTTGCTTTATTTTGACTAGGGCCGTAATTAGGGCAATGGTATGGGCGGGGTAACTAACCTATTCTACCATGTCATTAATTAATAATCTGCGTCAGAACTATGTTCTAATCTCCTACTTAACCTAAAACTGAATCCCATCTATTATAATTATCATAATACGTACTTCTTTTTTCTTTAGCTGATAACTATCTACGTATTGTTTTTAGAGATGTCAAAAAAACTGCTTTTGGCCCAATAAAATATTAGCCATTCTAAATTATATATTTTTTTAACGTAATAATGGCCACATCACAAACATTGTAAGATAATAATATAAGTAATAAATGGATATAATACCTTGATATTTTTAAAATTTTCAGGGAAGCTTTACAGCCAATTCGTGTAGACAAATGTTCCTTGTGTTCTGAGAGGATAGAAGATGATTACCATGATTGCTCGCAAGATGACGAGTCTGGTTTAAGTTACAAATGTCTGGGTTGCCTGAAAAAGTTCACAAGTTTACAAGAGTTTAGTGAACATATCAGTGTCAGACATGCTGATGATGATGCTGATGTTATGACATTTAGAACTGTTCATGGTAAGTAGTTGTTTAAAAACTAATTTAGTAAATTTTAATTGGTTCGGGCTGTGCATTGCGGTTTTAGTAAGTCTATAAAATATAGTGAAATTGGGACACCAAAAAAGCTATGTGCTGTTCTAGAGATCCAGCCATGCACCATGTAGGTACAGTCGGCAATAGAATTGCAGACCCATCATGGAGTTCTAAAATTACAGCTAATCAGTTGAAGGACTTTAAACTTCAACTCGAGCAGGACCTTAGAATCTGACTTGAGTTGAAAACATTCTAATAATAGCAGTTTTGGAACTATACGGTGGGTCTGCAGTTTTGTTGCCTGATTGTACAGTCGGCTGCATAATTGCAGCCCCCGGTAGAGTTCAAAAATTACTATTATTGGCATGTTTTCATTCTAATATACGAAAATGTTCACATTACTAAAAGTTAATATCTTAATTCTTTTTAGATTTCCGTACTTGGAAAGTTAATACAGAGGCTCAAATCAGCTCCAGATATTCCGTATTCGATAAATCAACTAAAGGACAGTACCATCATTGTTGTAACTTTGTTTGCCCTAAAAACCAGAAACATATAACTTTTTTGTGTCCTTCAGTAATGATAACTAAAGAAGTGTCCAAAAAGTTACATGTTCAATACTTTAAAAAACATTACGGACATGAGACACCTCAGTATGAACTCCGAGACGAATACAAAAAGAACTTAGTTGGTGAAGAAGACTTTCATACGCTAAAGAACACACAGAAAGCTTATCAAAGATTTAAATCTTTAATGGAATCCATCATAACCGACGCATCATCGACCAATTTGAACAATTTGAAAAAAATACTATCCCTGGCTGTAAAAATGCAAGAATATCTGGATGATGATGAAGAAGAACCGACACACGTTAGTAAAAGTATGACGGATTACGAAATAAGTGAAGAATTAGAAGATAAAAGTGGCCAACAGACGAAACGCAGAGCTGTTACTCCAAATAATAGAGGTGGGAAGAAAACAAAAACTGATATGGATGAAGCGTTTGACGCTCTTCTATCACCAGCATCGAGATCTCCGCCTTCGTTTAACGATACTTACAAACAATTCATAGATTCGTCTACCTCGACTACATTAAAACCTTTGGGCCCTAAGAAAGGCAAGAAAGACATATTAAAGACTAAAATACAGTTCATACCAAATCCTAGGAAAGTTATTGTTAAACCGACCCCAGAGAAGACAAAGCCAAATATCTTGCGTCCTAGTAAAAGGAATACGAGTAATATTTCAGACAGCGGCAAAGTTAACGATATCCAGTATGAAGTTAGAGAACAGGAAAATGATTGCAATATACTCGTTTTAAAGATTTAGTAGGCGTTAGAATCAATAGATGATAACAACAGTGAATATTTATCTAAAAACTTAATTACCGAGAGTGTTCTTAGGTATATTTGATGAAAATCGGTTCTGCTTTTTAAGTCTAAGCTTTTCCTTAGTTTTTACGCTTCCAATTGTCTCATATTATTATATTTGTAACTTGTAGTTGAAATTGTAATATTAAGCCAATGTATCATATATAAATTTAGTTTTTTGATCTTCCTATTATTCTTACTCCAATTTATTTGGGGTCGGCGAAATGTCTCTAGTATGTATTCGAGCTCATACGTCAAAGTAAATAATATTTTACGGGCAGTCGGCCTGACACCAACCTTCCTTGAGAATAATAATTGTTCATAATCCCTACTAATATAAATGCTATTGTTTGTTTGTTTCCTCATCATGGTCAAACGGCTTGACTTGAATGACTTTTCATGTTTTGCATAGGGTTTATCCATTCATATTGGTTTTTATTGCGGGTAAAACCGCGGGATGTTGCTAGCTAGTGGATAAATAATAATAGCATGGTATTTACATAATGATTTAATTATTTATGTCGGTATGTATTACAGTAATAATATTGTACTATTGAGTTGTAATTTATATTTAAAATATAGGGATCATAATTAACCGTCTGATCCCCAAATGAGTTTTATTCTTTTTTGTTCTTAGCATGTAAGGTCATCTGCGTGGTGATGAGATGAAAAAATATTGATTAAAAACCATTATACCTACTTATTTATTTTATTTATCTACACTAATATTATAAAGAGGAAAGATTTTTTGTTTGAATGTAAGGAATACTCTCCGAAATTATTTAAAAAGGTTATTTTGGATAATTATTATTGGAGTAAGATCACAGGAAACTTGAACCGATTTCAGTAAATCTGGCATTTCGCCCAGAAATCCCCCCCATCCTTAATACGTCCACGTTGCGATAAAATGTGCAATGGCCGCCAGGCATGGCCATCGGCATCGTTTTGCAAACTGGAAATGAATTCCCTAAAATTTGTTAAAAATAACAATAATAATATCAGTAGGATAATAACTGTTACATCTCTCTGTAGGATAATTATATTTTCAAGATCTTTTTCACTGACCAATGATTTGATCATCGTGTACCTAGCGATTACTCCTCTTACGTAGTATTTAAATTCTCTTTGCTCCTCTTTTTACTCTGTTGCACAGATTAATTAAATAGTCAAACTTCACTGCGATAAGTCTTTTGAGGGATGGATTTCACCCAATTGAAGGGAAAGCCTCGAAAAAGCTCATAATCTCAGGTTATATCCCGTTGCCGCAAGATTATATTTCTAGAGTGTGGCTGGAATTAGCGAATAGGAGATGGAAAAAAGAAGATAATCGAAAAATAAATAAATAGTGCAGTACATCATGAGGCGGTATGGGGTAAAAGTCCTTTGCTTGCCCTTTAATGGGTACACCATAAAAAAGATAGATAACGGCTATTTCCGTCACATTTGAAAATATTGTTTTCATTTTTTGTTTGAATTACATACCTACATATTTCTTTTTTTGTAACCGACTCATTTATACAAAGAGAATTCATTTATAAACCCAATCTCTCTTCTATGAGCAAGATTATCACCGTACCTTTTCATAGTGCTCCGCCACCTGATTTTTCCACGTGATACTGGCCGAAATTGCACATCGTGTCAGCAGAAGGCCATAAAGAAGAAATTGAATTGAATTAGTTAATCTATAATACCTAATTATTTTTGCATGACTCGAGTGCGCCAAAGATTACATTGAATAGGTATAAAGTGTGCACAAAAATGTCTTCCAACGATAGTAAGTACACAAAACGAAATAATTTATTTTAAATGCACTGAGTGTTTTCATTCATAAGTCGTGATCCCATGGTAATATCGGCAAAATATTAGTCTTCTGTATTATTCCAGTGCTCCAACTATCTACGTATCAAACTTTATCGCAATCGCTTCAGTGGTTTTAGTGATTACTGGTCAAAATATACAGAATGCATTCTACGGTCATCCGCGGTTTCTACGCTTAGAAAGTAACTTTGTTGCACCGTTGTACTCTGATCCTGTGTGAATATCAGGATAAAAAGTAGCCTAAATTACTCTCAGGGCTTCAATGTATCCTCATACCAAGTTTCAATACAATTGGTCCAGTAGTTTCAGAGCATTTTCATATCAAACATTTTCTCTTAAATTTGACAAGCTAAGGAAATAATCAACCATATATTTCATAGTCTTGAGAAGAAAATATATATTTAGTTTGCAAGTTAAGTAATGACGAGAGAATAACAAAGCCTTCTTAGGTTAAAATTCCTTAAGACTATTTGATGATGTTGAACGCGAAATACAAGTTACTTCTTTGAGGAAATCTTGGAGTGGAGTGTCCAGGGTGCGCTGGGGGATCATGTACTGTGATATATATACATATTCACCGCTAGAGGAGGCTCCTTTCATTCACATATTTAATAAAACAAGTATTTTGTTTTAACATTTGGTATGTCGACGTTTGACCACTATAACATGCACCTACCAAATCGCATGTGATGATGCTGCCTAAGATGTAGCACGCTTACCTAGATACCTATTATTATTTAAAATTCCTAAATTGGGAGGCGTTACGGAAAGAGGACCTCCTTGCTCCCCAGAGGGATGCAACCGGGAACATCGCACAGATGATGATGATTTAATATTCCTAAATTAATAACTTTCAGTGTTACATGAACTTCAAACCATAATATCAAGGCTTCCACACTCGGAATGCTGTGCTTCCGTGTTACCGGAGTTCGATATCAGATGGAAGGAGCTATCTCGTGTGGTAGAGAACTCAAGATTACCGATGGACATGCAGAGTGTGGCTAAAGTACTGTGCAAGTACGCTAAGACGTTGCCTGAAGATGAGCTGAGAGAAATATTGGCAAGACTAAGGCTGAGATGTAAGTACTAATTGTAGAGGTGTATTTTTCTATAGTTTCAGAGCCCTGCCGCCAGACCTTCCTGATTTTATAAAAGCTGAGAATTACTCAGCAGTCAGCACATGTCTCCAACACATGAATGATGTACAAGCAACGGTCAAAAGTCTCTGCCAACCGTAACGTTTACAATCCTGTGCAGTACTATTTGAACATTACAACAACATAACCTGTGGATCGAACCCACGTCGTCGGTTGGTGTAGCGGGTGGCGGCTTATACTACTTGGCCAACTAAAAACAGCTAACACGTTGAAAATAATAATCACACTGAGTACTTTTAATTCAAGTATTTATGTTTAGGAAGAAGGTCGTATTATTGTAACAAACTGATCATTTACTTATGACCCATACTGTAGAATTATGATGTTCAGACCATAATGGCTTGGAGTTATCAGGTAGCAAAGCCAAGAATCAAACCTAATAATTTTACAAAAAATAAATCGCCTATATTTTGTACCAATTGATAATGTTGCTAATAGCCAGACAGTGTCAATAGTTCCAACACCTTCCAAACCACCCAAAGATGACCCACAAAGGTGTTTCCTTTCCAAAGGAAAGACTATTTCCTTTCATTTGCCATACTATGTTTATTTCCAGGAATTCATCGCTATTATAATATATAGCTAATATCTATTTCAATTCTCCACGACTCATTACTCATTACAGTAGATTTAAATATCACTTTTTGACCTATCCATGTTTGTATTTCCAGTAATATCAACACAAAATCGAACCTGGCATGTCATACACTTGGTAGAACCGACAACAGAAGATGTACCCTTCGCTGACATGATGAGGACTCTTACAAGACGGATCGAGCTGACACTTAGAGGCGCCAAGAAGAACATGAGACCAGAGGTAAGGGTCTTATAACAGTAATATCAACACAGAACAGAACCTGGCATGTCATACACTTGGTAGAACCGACAACAGAAGATGTACCCTTCGCTGACATGATGAGGACTCTTACAAGACGGATCGAGCTGACACTTAGAGGGGCCAAGAAGAACATGAGACCAGAGGTAAGGGTCTTATAACAGTAATATCAACACAGAACAGAACCTGGCATGTCATACACTTGGTAGAACCGACAACAGAAGATGTACCCTTCGCTGACATGATGAGGACTCTTACAAGACGGATCGAGCTGACACTTAGAGGGGCCAAGAAGAACATGAGACCAGAGGTAAGGGTCTTATAACAGTAATATCAACACAGAACAGAACCTGGCATGTCATACACTTGGTAGAACCGACAACAGAAGATGTACCCTTCGCTGACATGATGAGGACTCTTACAAGACGGATCGAGCTGACACTTAGAGGCGCCAAGAAGAACATGAGACCAGAGGTAAGGGTCTTATAACAGTAATATCAACACAGAACAGAACCTGGCATGTCATATACTTGGTAGAACCGACAACAGAAGATGTACCCTTCGCTGACATGATGAGGACTCTTACAAGACGGATCGAGCTGACACTTAGAGGCGCCAAGAAGAACATGAGACCAGAGGTAAGGGTCTTATAACAGTAATATCAACACAGAACAGAACCTGGCATGTCATACACTTGGTAGAACCGACAACAGAAGATGTACCCTTCGCTGACATGATGAGGACTCTTACAAGACGGATCGAGCTGACACTTAGAGGCGCCAAGAAGAACATGAGACCAGAGGTAAGGGTCTTATAACAGTAATATCAACACAGAACAGAACCTGGCATGTCATATACTTGGTAGAACCGACAACAGAAGATGTACCCTTCGCTGACATGATGAGGACTCTTACAAGACGGATCGAGCTGACACTTAGAGGGGCCAAGAAGAACATGAGACCAGAGGTAAGGGTCTTATAACAGTAATATCAACACAGAACAGAACCTGGCATGTCATACACTTGGTAGAACCGACAACAGAAGATGTACCCTTCGCTGACATGATGAGGACTCTTACAAGACGGATCGAGCTGACACTTAGAGGCGCCAAGAAGAACATGAGACCAGAGGTAAGGGTCTTATAACAGTAATATCAACACAGAACAGAACCTGGCATGTCATATACTTGGTAGAACCGACAACAGAAGATGTACCCTTCGCTGACATGATGAGGACTCTTACAAGACGGATCGAGCTGACACTTAGAGGGGCCAAGAAGAACATGAGACCAGAGGTAAGGGTCTTATAACAGTAATATCAACACAGAACAGAACCTGGCATGTCATATACTTGGTAGAACCGACAACAGAAGATGTACCCTTCGCTGACATGATGAGGACTCTTACAAGACGGATCGAGCTGACACTTAGAGGCGCCAAGAAGAACATGAGACCAGAGGTAAGGGTCTTATAACAGTAATATCAACACAGAACAGAACCTGGCATGTCATATACTTGGTAGAACCGACAACAGAAGATGTACCCTTCGCTGACATGATGAGGACTCTTACAAGACGGATCGAGCTGACACTTAGAGGGGCCAAGAAGAACATGAGACCAGAGGTAAGGGTCTTATAACAGTAATATCAACACAGAACAGAACCTGGCATGTCATATACTTGGTAGAACCGACAACAGAAGATGTACCCTTCGCTGACATGATGAGGACTCTTACAAGACGGATCGAGCTGACACTTAGAGGCGCCAAGAAGAACATGAGACCAGAGGTAAGGGTCTTATAACAGTAATATCAACACAGAACAGAACCTGGCATGTCATATACTTGGTAGAACCGACAACAGAAGATGTACCCTTCGCTGACATGATGAGGACTCTTACAAGACGGATCGAGCTGACACTTAGAGGGGCCAAGAAGAACATGA
The DNA here is from genome assembly GCA_907269075.1 of Idaea aversata. Taxonomy (NCBI): domain Eukaryota; kingdom Metazoa; phylum Arthropoda; class Insecta; order Lepidoptera; family Geometridae; genus Idaea; species Idaea aversata. Next base: position 4,000,105 of record OU026083.1, read on the forward strand.
GACCAGAGGTAAGGGTCTTATAACAGTAATATCAACACAGAACAGAACCTGGCATGTCATATACTTGGTAGAACCGACAACAGAAGATGTACCCTTCGCTGACATGATGAGGACTCTTACAAGACGGATCGAGCTGACACTTAGAGGCGCCAAGAAGAACATGAGACCAGAGGTAAGGGTCTTATAACAGTAATATCAACACAGAACAGAACCTGGCATGTCATATACTTGGTAGAACCGACAACAGAAGATGTACCCTTCGCTGACATGATGAGGACTCTTACAAGACGGATCGAGCTGACACTTAGAGGGGCCAAGAAGAACATGAGACCAGAGGTAAGGGTCTTATAACAGTAATATCAACACAGAACAGAACCTGGCATGTCATATACTTGGTAGAACCGACAACAGAAGATGTACCCTTCGCTGACATGATGAGGACTCTTACAAGACGGATCGAGCTGACACTTAGAGGCGCCAAGAAGAACATGAGACCAGAGGTAAGGGTCTTATAACAGTAATATCAACACAGAACAGAACCTGGCATGTCATATACTTGGTAGAACCGACAACAGAAGATGTACCCTTCGCTGACATGATGAGGACTCTTACAAGACGGATCGAGCTGACACTTAGAGGGGCCAAGAAGAACATGAGACCAGAGGTAAGGGTCTTATAACAGTAATATCAACACAGAACAGAACCTGGCATGTCATATACTTGGTAGAACCGACAACAGAAGATGTACCCTTCGCTGACATGATGAGGACTCTTACAAGACGGATCGAGCTGACACTTAGAGGCGCCAAGAAGAACATGAGACCAGAGGTAAGGGTCTTATAACAGTAATATCAACACAGAACAGAACCTGGCATGTCATATACTTGGTAGAACCGACAACAGAAGATGTACCCTTCGCTGACATGATGAGGACTCTTACAAGACGGATCGAGCTGACACTTAGAGGCGCCAAGAAGAACATGAGACCAGAGGTAAGGGTCTTATAACAGTAATATCAACACAGAACAGAACCTGGCATGTCATATACTTGGTAGAACCGACAACAGAAGATGTACCCTTCGCTGACATGATGAGGACTCTTACAAGACGGATCGAGCTGACACTTAGAGGGGCCAAGAAGAACATGAGACCAGAGGTAAGGGTCTTATAACAGTAATATCAACACAGAACAGAACCTGGCATGTCATATACTTGGTAGAACCGACAACAGAAGATGTACCCTTCGCTGACATGATGAGGACTCTTACAAGACGGATCGAGCTGACACTTAGAGGGGCCAAGAAGAACATGAGACCAGAGGTAAGGGTCTTATAACAGTAATATCAACACAGAACAGAACCTGGCATGTCATATACTTGGTAGAACCGACAACAGAAGATGTACCCTTCGCTGACATGATGAGGACTCTTACAAGACGGATCGAGCTGACACTTAGAGGCGCCAAGAAGAACATGAGACCAGAGGTAAGGGTCTTATAACAGTAATATCAACACAGAACAGAACCTGGCATGTCATACACTTGGTAGAACCGACAACAGAAGATGTACCCTTCGCTGACATGATGAGGACTCTTACAAGACGGATCGAGCTGACACTTAGAGGCGCCAAGAAGAACATGAGACCAGAGGTAAGGGTCTTATAACAGTAATATCAACACAGAACAGAACCTGGCATGTCATATACTTGGTAGAACCGACAACAGAAGATGTACCCTTCGCTGACATGATGAGGACTCTTACAAGACGGATCGAGCTGACACTTAGAGGCGCCAAGAAGAACATGAGACCAGAGGTAAGGGTCTTATAACAGTAATATCAACACAGAACAGAACCTGGCATGTCATACACTTGGTAGAACCGACAACAGAAGATGTACCCTTCGCTGACATGATGAGGACTCTTACAAGACGGATCGAGCTGACACTTAGAGGCGCCAAGAAGAACATGAGACCAGAGGTAAGGGTCTTATAACAGTAATATCAACACAGAACAGAACCTGGCATGTCATATACTTGGTAGAACCGACAACAGAAGATGTACCCTTCGCTGACATGATGAGGACTCTTACAAGACGGATCGAGCTGACACTTAGAGGGGCCAAGAAGAACATGAGACCAGAGGTAAGGGTCTTATAACAGTAATATCAACACAGAACAGAACCTGGCATGTCATATACTTGGTAGAACCGACAACAGAAGATGTACCCTTCGCTGACATGATGAGGACTCTTACAAGACGGATCGAGCTGACACTTAGAGGGGCCAAGAAGAACATGAGACCAGAGGTAAGGGTCTTATAACAGTAATATCAACACAGAACAGAACCTGGCATGTCATATACTTGGTAGAACCGACAACAGAAGATGTACCCTTCGCTGACATGATGAGGACTCTTACAAGACGGATCGAGCTGACACTTAGAGGCGCCAAGAAGAACATGAGACCAGAGGTAAGGGTCTTATAACAGTAATATCAACACAGAACAGAACCTGGCATGTCATATACTTGGTAGAACCGACAACAGAAGATGTACCCTTCGCTGACATGATGAGGACTCTTATGAGACGGATCGAGCTGACACTTAGAGGCGCCAAGAAGAACATGAGACCAGAGGTAAGGGTCTTATAACAGTAATATCAACACAGAACAGAACCTGGCATGTCATATACTTGGTAGAACCGACAACAGAAGATGTACCCTTCGCTGACATGATGAGGACTCTTACAAGACGGATCGAGCTGACACTTAGAGGCGCCAAGAAGAACATGAGACCAGAGGTAAGGGTCTTATAACAGTAATATCAACACAGAACAGAACCTGGCATGTCATATACTTGGTAGAACCGACAACAGAAGATGTACCCTTCGCTGACATGATGAGGACTCTTACAAGACGGATCGAGCTGACACTTAGAGGCGCCAAGAAGAACATGAGACCAGAGGTAAGGGTCTTATAACAGTAATATCAACACAGAACAGAACCTGGCATGTCATATACTTGGTAGAACCGACAACAGAAGATGTACCCTTCGCTGACATGATGAGGACTCTTACAAGACGGATCGAGCTGACACTTAGAGGCGCCAAGAAGAACATGAGACCAGAGGTAAGGGTCTTATAACAGTAATATCAACACAGAACAGAACCTGGCATGTCATATACTTGGTAGAACCGACAACAGAAGATGTACCCTTCGCTGACATGATGAGGACTCTTATGAGACGGATCGAGCTGACACTTAGAGGGGCCAAGAAGAACATGAGACCAGAGGTAAGGGTCTTATTAAGGGAAAACAGAAAAAATTGTCCATTTAGGTGGTAAATATTGAATATTGAAATATTTGCAAGACATTGCACACATCGCCATCTAGCCCCAAGCTAAGTAACTAGACTTTTGTTATGGGTGCTAGACAACGAATATACCTACTACTTATATACTTTTCTTTTGTTAATATACTTATAATACATAGAGACAACCAGCAGAAGGTCAATTCTCGTAATTATAGCAAAATGCAATCTTAAATTGATCGAAGTGAAATGATATTGAAATTTAACTGTCAATTGGTATTCTGCTAACCATAATTATAATAACATTTCAGTTACATTTCAATTACATTTCAATTGCATTTCACTAACATTGCGATATAAAATCATTCAGTCATTCATTCATTTTGCTTTGTTAGAATGGCTATGTCACAAAATTTAAAAGAATTTCATTTGGCGCCTGTTTTATTTTGGAGTGTGTTTGAAGAAATTGTGATATGAAGGTCCATGAGATATATCGCGCTAATGCTCTAGATAGCAATTGATGTCGATAGCAATCAATAGCAATAGCAATAGATAGCGATTTTTTACAAATAAAGTAAATAATGTGGGCCATTTCACATAACGCCATCTAGCCCTAAGCTAAACAACTAGGCTTGTATACATAAATACTTGTTTGGGGCGAGAATCGAACCTGTAACCTTCTATATCTAAATACAAGTAAAGTAAACTCCAGTCGCGCTTCGGAGATGACACGCATTATTTTTTTATTAGATTTACACACCAACCCAACTAAGTTAACCTTAAAAATTCACTAAATTCGTTGTTTCATGTCGATTACATTTCAATCAACTCTCGATCTCTTTGACGTTTCTTATGCGACGAGAAGAGAATACCGTTTAGTTTCGATTGCATTTCGATTAAATTAACATTTCATTCGGATATCATGTTGAAATCTTAGTTTATGAGAATACCAAAAGATGACGTTTAGTATATTTTTTGCAATCGAAATGATATTAAGATGTAATTTTAACAATTTTATTTATGGGAATTGGCCTGACCACATACAAATATCTAAGCATAAATACATGTCTGAGGCGGTAATCGACCCCGCAACCCTGTGTTTGGCAGTCTGGAAAGCCTCGTGACCATTGTGCCAACAGGGTCGTCAAATATCAGTAAATCACTATTTAAAATGATAAACCGCTCTATGGAGCCGACCACGGCGAGCCGTGACTCGGCGAGCTGCCTACGTACAAAATGGAAAAGACTTACCAGTTATAGCTTGTAGCTGACAGGCGTGCGCTCGCTGGGCGGTGACTCGGTCGCGCCAGGCTTGTCGACTTACCTTACCGGGTCCAGGGCACAAAGGCTAGGTGGCAATCTTCCCATCTGAATCGTCATCAGGACTTCAAGGCGTAGGATAAAGGCAGTACGCGCGCGGTTGTTCGCAGTTTAACGTTATTAAATTATCACTCAAGTCGCAAGTATGTTCTCTATCCAATTCGAGTGGTGGTTGGGGAGTAACTGAACGAAATTCCAAAGAATGATGACAAGAATCTCTGTCATCACTCCAACAATGACATGAATTTAAGTTCATGTCAGGCCTATGAACCTTGTTTTACATAAATACCTTACAAATAGATTATATACCATAACATTGACTGTAAAGGTGAAAGGGTACTGGCGCTCTCTTCATAGAAACGTAGTTGATTGTTGCCTCCCTGGATAATGACACTAGCACAAATATTTTTGTGCCATAAAACCTATAACTGTCATGACTACGCCCCTATGTTTTGGTGTCATTATCCAGGGAGGAAACAGTCGACTACGTCTGTATAGAGAGAGCCCCCGGTACCCTTGTCCTCTTAACTAGTGATCTATGAAAACTAAACAGTGGTTATCGAGGTCTCCGTCTCCACCTATATGCATACCGAGTTTCATAGCAATCGTTTCGGTAGTTTTTGCATGAAGAAGTAACAAACATACTAACACACAAACTTTCACATTTATAATATTAGTGCCAAACGAGCTCCTTCATCACGACCCGAAAATGCCTGCAGTGAGAGAGGAAATCACAAAATACATGAAAGCCTACAAGGAACGACTGGATAGTCACCCAAATGTTCTGGCCCAGACACTAATGGAGGACGAATTAAAAAGACGGAGACTGAAACGCCGAATACCTCAGGATCTCCTCTAAACAATACTAGAAATTAAAAGTGGGGAGCAACAAGGGTCGCTCACCTATCATGCCATATCAAAGATGCCACATCTACAGCTTAATATCCTGAAGATGGAGACAGATTGCAGTATGAGAAGACAAAAATTAGTAGGATATAGTGTATTTAGATGTAATAATATGTATATTTTTACAAAACAAAAAGTTTATAAGTATTATATCCGTCCGTTGTCTACCATAACACAAGCCTAGTTACTCAGCTTGGGGCTAGATGTCGCTCTGCAAAATGTCATACAATATTTATTTTCTATTTGTCAACAGGTTATGGCGCGAATGATAAACGATCTGCTTTATATAAGCGTGCAACTTGTATCCAAAGACAGAAAGAGCTCAGTGCTGTACTTGGCGACACCTCCGGGGCAGCCTGTTGCTCTTGTTACATCGTTGGCCGGGCATATGCTCCAACCTTGTGTACAAGGTATGTAGAAATGTGGTATTTTACTTCTAAAACTGAAGAAAACCGGACAAGTGTGAGTCGGGTTCGCGCACGGAGGGTTCCGTATGGGAGGCCCAACTTAATTTCTTTTTTCAGTTTTTAGTATCTCTCAACTGGCAGTCGACCTAAAATAGGTCGACGGTTGTTTTAGCGGCAACAGAAATACATAATCTGTGAAAATTTAAACTGAAATTCTAGCTATCACGGTTCATGAGACCGTCGTCGTCCGTCTATCTAAGCCGTACCTGGGGACAGACAGACGGACGAACAGCGAAGTCTTAGTAATAGGGTTCCATTTTCACCCTTTGGATACGGAACTCTAAAAAAGGAGGCGCCTTCATATATATTGACAACATCTGTCAATCGATTTCACTATTACAAAGAGCCCGTGGTATCGCACTGGAGGGCAAGGCTTCTCTACCTGTCTGAATTTGTCTATAACGTCTAGGCACCTTTGATGAGGTCTGCCAGGCAATCTTTTACCCTTAATGGTCCAAAAAGTTGCTGATAAGTTCAATTTCTTCCGGTATATGGCAGACATGACCGGTCCAATTTCAGTAAACTAAAAAAAGAAAGAATAAGTTACTACGTAATTAATCTTCTACGCCTCTTCCAAAAACCCTTTCTAGTGCTCACCTGCATCCTAAAAGCCCCCATGCGAAGTTTCTGACTCGCAAAATAAACATCGTTTAATAGTACATGTGTGCTCTATTATAATGAATTACCTAAAGATGTATATGACATGTCCATTAAAAGGTTTCTAATTTTATAAAGCAGAAACTATGCGGTAAGGCGTATTATGATACTTCGTCGTACCTTAAAGTTGGGAACATATTATCGGACGCGTCCGACAGCATTAGTGTGCACGGTCATTCGGACGCACTTGCAAATCAGGCGGCACTGTGACCGCTATAAGTAGATTTTTACTTTTTTGGTAGATTTGAGGCAAAGAGAACGATGATTCAGTAGTCAGATAATTTAGTAATACTTTCAGTAAAAACGCGGTACCTACATAATTTATTAGATCCGTCTGAAAATCAGTATTTTTGACAATTCACAAAAATGGTATTCCAAAATGAATTTGTAACAAGGCTTGGTAGATTCTAGTAGATTTTATTGCACGCACAGGCAAACTTCTGTCCTTCTGACGCGCGGACGCATCCTGCACCCCGTGCACACCATCCGCCGACATCCGCGGACGTTTTCGGCTGATAGAAACATCCGGCTGGCCAGATCGCTGTAGGACGTCCGAACGCTCAAGGGCAGCCCTTGGTTAGGTTACGTCCGCGACTTACGTCCGATAGTGTGCACAGCTACATACAGTTACATTACACAGATGCCTATAAGTCGCAGCTGTCGGGCGCGTCCGCGGAGCAATGTGTCCCCAGCTTAATGATAAGGACCCATGGACATAACTTTAATTGCTTCATTTAAAAAATATGTTCAAAAATATTAGTTATCTTGACCTTTGTGAGCATGATCACAAAAAAAACCCCATGAGTTTCTTGTGCGTTCTCATTGGTGGGCGCGTTCTGAAGGTACACAGCCTAACTTAATTTTTAAGACGTTTCAAAGTGATGTAAGGCCCTGCATGACACCTATTGAATAAAAAAAATTGAGATTTAGTGATAAGTATTTTACTCTTTTATTTATAGAAATTTTGTTACAGGTCTCGGCTACAAGAAATACGAAGACGCCCAACTCCACGGTAAAGACATCCCATCACTCCTAAGGATATCAGACCCAGCGTGGAACGCAAACGCGGACCACCTAGCCACTGTCCCGGACTACGCTCCAGCCCCAACGTTACTCCCAAACGGTATAGACTTCACCCACAAAACCTACGACTTGAACTATGTCGATGAAATACTCGGGCCAAACCCACCTTTGCTCACCGAACTGACTTTAAAAACTGACCGTAGATTCCACGGGAAGCCGTTTAGTTTTACATTGTCTTTGAAGAGTGATAATGTTGCTAAGAGTCTTAAGAATTTTGTTGAGAAAGGTGCGCTGGCTCCCACTTCTGATCTTTTTAAAGTGTTTCATGAAATTAAGTCTAATAGAATTGTGTCTGTTGATAGAGATGATGATTAAATTAAGGTGAAAGGGTACCTGCGCTCTCTCCATACAAACGTCGATAATGGATAATGACACTAGCACCAATATTTTTGTGCCATAAAACCTATAACTGCCATGACTATGCCCCTATTTTTTTCATTTTATAATTATCATAGAAATTAAGATTAAAAAAATTATTAAAACAAAAAATAGGGGCATGGTCATGGCAGTTATAAGTTTTATGCACCAAAAATATTTGCTCTAGTGTCATTATCCAGGGAGAAAACAGTCGACTGCGTTTGTATGGAGAGCGCCCCCGGTCCCCTTCCTCTTATAGTCCATTGAAATGTTACATTTTTTTGGGCTTAGCGTGCATTTGTCAGAGGACGCAATTTTATTTTATAGAAATCAAGAGGGGGTTAGTCTAAGCTTAAATCCAAGTTTGAGGGATTGTAGCTATTGTCCCACGGCCGCCATCTTGGAAAAAGGGATTTAAACGATTTTTATGGTTTATCTGACAAACTATAGGTCTCACAAAAAATATTACTTAACATTTTTTGTTGCAAATATGATTATGTATAACTATAGACTACTCTCGGAGGTTCTAAAGACATATAAAAATGATTACATGCGCTTTTTCGATGTTTACCTTTTAGTGTTAATTTTCAGAAGAAGAAAGTAAGCATATTTTGAAAATTATAAGTCCTATCAACATACTTTCAAGACAATTATTGTAGACAATTTAATGAAGAATATATCGGTCGTTAACAGTTTTGTTATAGCTTTAACTGTTTTTATAATAAAATAAAAAAACTGTAAGGCTGATACAAAACAGAGTCGACGGAACTTAAAAAATCACTTTACAGCTTTTAAACTATAAGTCCCATCTACATACTTCTGAGGTAAATGTTGTAGTGAATTTGATGAAGATCATATTGCTCATTGGCAATATAGTTATAACTTTAACCGTTTTCATAAAAAATGCAAAAAACTCTAAATTGGCACACAAAAGGGGGGAAAAGGGGGGAACTAATCGCCATACGACTTGTTTCTACTTCTATATCTTATTATCTATGTAAAAGCTACCTGCATGCCAAGTTTCATGCTGCTATTTATTTTGCTATTTAGCCAGATGGGACCGTAATAAGAGATAAGGAATCTGAGTAATGTATTTTCGCTTATAACTTTTTTATTTTTGGTTTACGACTAAAAGTTACTTAATAAAAGTTGTAGATAATCATATTTGCAACAAAAAATGTTAAGTAATATTTTTTGTGAGACCTATAGTTTATCAGATAAACCATAAAAACCGTTTAAATCCCTTTTTCCAAGATGGCGGCCGTGGGACAAGAGCTACAATCCCTCAAACTTGGATTTAAGCTTAGACTAACCCCCTCTTGATATCTATAAAATAAAACTGCGTCCTCTGACAAATGCAACCCCAAATGTAACTTTTCAATGGACTATTAAGACTAGTAGTGGGCCTTTTCTTTGACACCTTCAAAACCCCACCTTCACCTTCACCTTTGATTAATTTTGTGTTTTGTTTTTATGGTACAATAAAGTGTTTATCTATCTATCTATCTTCACTACATAGAATAAAACAAAATCGCTTCCCACTGTCTATCCCTATGTAGGTATGCTTAGATCTTTAAAACTACGCAACGGATTTAGATGCGATTTTTTTTTAAATAGGTGATTCAAGGGGAAGGTTTTAGTAACCAAAATACCACGTGTTAAATAATTAACATAACTAGCTGCGCCCCGCGGTTTCTAAATAATTTTTCTGCGCTTTCTTAAAACAAACACAACAAAATAATAATTAGCGAAGTGGGTCCAGCCGATTACGCGTAATGCCATGACATAGGAAAATAAGGATTCAATTGATATAACGTACATGATTACTAATAAAATAACATGGTTAATTTAAATTGTTTATTTATTTATTTCTATTTCAATCTATTTTTATTATTAATCAAATTAATCAATAAATTCTACTTAGGACTTAGATTATTATACAATAATTTAATTCTAAAATTAACTAAAAAATATAATAAAATTGGAATGACTTATTTAATTTAAAAAGCTATACAATGACTGATCTCTGCATATCAAATCAATATACATACTAAAATAAATGCGAAATTTTCTGATGTACTTACCTACAGATTCAATATTAAATTGGCTGAACATTTTCCTTCGACACTATTGTCCCTGTGAAATATGTTTTGTCCTTTTTTTATTTTCCCTCTGAACCTTTTTTTCTTTCATTTACCACATGTTTGTCCTATTTTTACAACTTATTTGAATAAATTTGAGCTTAAAACAACATGTTCAACTTCTTTGACGACCCAGTTGGCACAATGGTCACCATGCCGGACTGCTAAACACGGGGTTGCGGGTTCGATTCCCGCCTTAGACATGTATTTATGCTTAGGTATTTGTCTGTGGTCTGGTTGTTTCTATGTATTATACGTATATATTTACAAAAGAAAAGTATATAAGTAGTATATCCGTTGTCTAGCACCCATCACACAAGTGTAGTTACTTAGCTTGGGGCTAGATGGCGATGTGTGGAATGTCTTGCAATATTTATTTATTATTCTAGTACTTATGAAACATGTTTTATTCATCTTGGACACTATTCTTAAACATGTTTTGTTCCTTGACACTATTCTTGTCCTTCAAAAACATGTTTTGCCACTCCCCGTAGTATTATTGTCCTTCTAAAACATGTCTTTCATTCTTCCACAGTATAATAATAATTGTCCTTCTAAAACATGTTTTATCCTTTCTGACACAATTTTAATCCCTCAAAACGCTTATTTTATTTTGTCCTTCTAATTACCACTTTGTTTAACTTATTCGAATACATTTGAGCTTGAAACATCAACTGCGTTTGTTAGAAACTGTTCACCAATTGTTTCTTGTCCTTCTGAAACATGTTGTGATCATCGACATTATCTTTGTCCTTTTGAAACATGTTTTGTTATCCTTCTCTCACGGTATAATTGTCCTTCTAAAGCATATTTTGTCCCCTCTGCCATGGTATTATTGTCCTTCTAAAACATGCTTAGTCCTTTCCCAACACAATGTTACTCTTTCTGACACAATTTTAATCCCTCTAAACGCTTTTTATTCTGTCTTCCTATTTTACCACTTACTTATTTGAATACATATTATACATTTGAGCTTGAAACATCAATTGCGTTTGTTCGACACTATTCACCAATTGTTTCTTATCCTTCTGAAACAAGTTTTGATCATCGACACTATCCTTTTGAAACATGTTTTGATCCTCTACATTCTTGTCCCTTATCGTGTTCAGTCCGTCACTGGGTGCCTTGTCTCTTTTTCTTGGTACTTTGTGTTTTAGCTTCCTATGCGTGTATAAAGCAGCGTCGTGGGCGAATGTGTCGCCGCAGAACTCACACTCGAGCGGCCTTTCGCCTGTGTGCCGGCGTATGTGGCATTGTAGAGTTTTTCTACTCTGTAAGTAAAAATTATAACTTAAAAAAAAACCCCCGACTTTTATCATACTATCCTATCCTTCCTACTAATTGTAGTGTAAGAATGAAGGCAAGTAAAACCAGTGGTAAAAGTAATAGACAAAAATACAATGTAAACATAGTAATGTGATATTGCATCGCACCTGCACCGAAAAGAAGATGTGTCAAGGCCAAGATTATATAGGAATCAATATTGTACTAGAAGGTCATGTGACGTAGTATGTACCTAGATTAACTACATTATAAATGTGAAAGTTTGTTTGTGTATGTTTGTTACTCCTTGACGCAAAAACTACTGAACCGATTGATTGCATTAAAACTCACAACTTTCGGAATGAAACTATTTACCACTAGGCTAACACTGGTCCAGTGGTCCAACTCACGATCCCTGTGGATGGACCACATGTGGGTCATTTTGAGGTTACTCTGACTCGTGCGTGCACTACATATGGGTCACGAGTCCATACAAAGAAGGCTTTGTATAGTGTGAACATAAACTATAAAAAAAAGTTTGCACAAAAACCGGGCAACATTTTTATAGATTTTCATAGAGTTGTCAGGAAATTAAAGTCTAAAGTTACTAAAAAATGAATACATGCCGTAGACAGAGAATAAGTATAGACCCGCTGCTAAAATAATAATAATTACTAGAGTGAGAAGGATTGAACGTCTAATGAGTAAGTGGGAGCAAGACGAAGTATAAGTTTTTTGTCTCTATTTGCGTATGCGTTTTTTTTGTTTGAAAGAAAGAAATAAACTTTATTTTGTAATTACACTACACGCACAAAAGTCAATAAGACTTATAATAAATAATAACAGAAAACTAAAACTAAACAATTAACAAACTTCTTAACCTGTTAGTACAGTCATTTGGTATTTTTACTTGGAAAGTTTTCCGGGAGTTTTGAAAATTGGTAATTTTATAGATTTTGATGTGCTCTTACCGAATTTTAACTTTGCCACCTCGTATCTTTGCCGCTCGCGCCGCCATATTGCAAAAATGGCGCCTAAAAGCAGTTTTTTGATAATAACTCCTTTCCGACGCATTTTACAAGAAAAACATATCTATACAAAATAATAGAAGAGAAAATTTCCTGCAATTTATGTCATAACCTTTTTTTCCTAAAACCAATAGTTTCGGCGTGCGAGCGCCGTAAAGTGTAGTTCAACACACGTTTTGGCAGAAATACTCATTTCCACACCACCATGAGGTAGAGAAAGCGACGCGTTTTTTTTATCGTGGTATCCCCAGTAGGCCTAATCCACATCTGACTCACTATTTCAAAATTTAGTTTTGCTTTAATTTGCTTTAATCGTTCAATGTTTTGGTCGGAAGCAATAGCACTTTTAGGTGTTATACAATGAATGCCACCCATAGCATGAAAAGTATTATGCCCATCTAATGTTTGCGTGTTGAAATCGGCGTTGTCGAAAACAAACTGTGAAAACGACTGATCAAAGATATTCAATGGTGAGCGCATTATAGCTGAACCTTCGAACAGCATTGCTTGACAAATGGAAGAAAAAAAGCATTGCTCTTGCACATTCTATTATTGCCGCAGCAAGGCCGAAATCTTTTATATCATCAGTTCAGGTCGGAGTAGCAGTATTTTTATTTAAAAAATATGGATCTCGACGATTGATAGATACTTTATCATCTCTCGGATTTTGCTCTTCGTACACCGAAGCAATGCTGTTCGAAGTTTCAGCTATAATGCGCTCACCATTGAATATCTTTGATCAGTAGTTTTCAGTTTGTTTTCGACAACGCCGATTTCAACACGCAAACATTAGATGGGCATAATACTTTTCATGCTATGGGTGGCATTCATTGTGTAACACCTAAAAGTGCTATTGCTTCCGACCAAAACATTGAACGATTAAAGCAAAACTAAATTTTGAAATAGTGAGTCAGATGTGGATTAGGCCTACTGGGGATACCACGATAAAAAAAACGCGCCGCTTTCTCTACCTCATGGTGGTGTGGAAATGAGTATTTCTGCCGAAACGTGTGTTGAACTACACTTTACGCGCTCGTACGCCGACACTATTGGTTTTAGGGAAAAAAGGTTATGACATCAATTGTAGGAAATTTTTTCTTCTATTATTTTGTACTAGCTGCGCCCCGCGGTTTCACCCGCGTAGTTCCCGTTCCCGTGGGAGTATTGGGATATAATATAGCCTATGTTACTCGTGGATAATGTAGCTTTCGAATGGTGAAAGAATTTTTAAAATCGGTCCAGTAGTTTTTGAGCCTATTCATTACAACCAAACAAACAAACAAACAAAGTTTTCCTCTTTATAATATTATTATTTTGTATAGATGTTTTTCTTGTAAAATGCGTCGGAAAGGAATTATTATCAAAAAACTGCTTTTAGGCTGCTTTTAGGCGCCATTTTTGCAATATGGCGGCGCGAGCGGCAAAGATACGAGGTGGCAAAGTTAAAATTCGGAAAGAGCACGTCAAAATCTATAAAACTACCAATTTTCAAAACTCCCGGAAAACTTTCCAGGTAACCTCTATTTTTTCGACCAAATGACTGTACTATGTAGTATAACCAAAAAAGGATTATACTCGGCATAATGTTGTGACGTCAAAAACACCACAACGCTGGTTTGCCATCAAAAGTGGCAAACAAGCGTTTGGTGTCTATCAAAGTTTTGTTTTCTTATCCTGTTGGACTATAACTTGTGTTACTTGTGACTTATAGGATATTAAAAAGGAGTACTAATTAGTGTGCACTTGTGCAGTGATGGTTAATTACTGTTTAATGGCAATTTGACAACTATATACTTATAGGTATGTTGACATTCGCTGTCTCACACTGTATACGCTGGTAGCTTGTCTATATTTATTCTCTGTCTACGATACATGCATACACGTGTAGGCTTTGCCTCACATTTAGTAGCTGCACTGTTAACACAAAACGTATAACTTACCGCGAATCCTTTGCCGCAAAACTGGCATATCTTATTTTTAGGTATTTTCTTATTTTCATGAACATATTGTATGTGTTTCATTTGTAGATTCTTTGAACTAAACGTCTGTAACAAAACATAGTGAATGAAATCGGGAATGGAATGGAATAATCACACTGAGTACTTTTAATTCAAGTATTTAAGTTTGTGTGTAACGTCTATTAGAAGAAGGTCGTAACTCCAATACTTGTTGATAGTATTATTGTAGCAAACTGATCATTTACTTATGACCCATACTGTACCTTATTGCACGGTTCGCATCTGTAGTTCCATATCTTGAGATGCTGTATTTCAATATGATCTCGGAGAGGCGGCTTGTATCTGAATTCACGGCCGCAGTAATCACACACATAACTGGAAACAGACAGACATTACGTTCTTTCAATATCTATTTTTAGGAACTAGGAGAAGAAGACCCAGTGCCACTGCTGATTTTAGGAATCGGAAGCGATAATCATTAACATAGGTAGTTACGTATTAAGGTAGATTTGAAACAAATAACTGGTGACATAATAAAACGGTTCCCACATAAACCACTGACGAGGTTGGCGAAGTGAACCACATTTTACCTTTTAAGAGGAAAAGGTACCGGCGCTCTCTCCATACAAACGTAGTCGACTGTTTCCTCCCTGGATAATGACACTAGAGCAAATATTTTTGTTGCATAAAACTTATTACTGCCATGACCAATGACCATGCCCGTTTTTTTTATTAGAAAATGAAAAAACCAAGACATAGGGGCATAGTCAATTCATGGCAGTTATAGGTTTTATGGTACAAAAATATTTGTGCTAGTGTCATTATAAAGGGAGGAAACAGTCGACTACGTTTGTATGGAGAGAGCGCAGGTACCCTTTCACCTTAACTTAGGGCTAGATGGCGATGTGTGAAATGTCCTGCGATATTTATTACTTATCTTATCTTTTATATTGGGGGCTGACAAATAGCCAGCAACACTTCGACCCAATGGGATCTTTTGTGTTTACCCCTACCTTAATGTTTCTTACTCTTTGAAGAAGTGGTCGATTAACGCGGTGATCCCACTAAGAGGAACAAACCTATATTCCTCCGGTTTGGGATACGCATTCCCAAGGAGGCTGATACGCTTCGCTGCTAAGACGTCGCATTCACACATTACTTACTTGTTTATCCCGTTATTATGTACCAATGTTGTCTTGAGATGGTATCTATAGGAGCTGATATGTTTGAAGTGTTTATCGCAGGTGGCGCAGTATGGCAACATTGCGGGCGGAGCGCCGTGAGCCACGCGCATGTGTGCGTTACACGATGACTTCTTGTTGTAGACGCGGGGGCAGGAGTTACATTTGTATACTTGTGTCGTCGTTGGGGCTGTGGGCTCGCTGTGGCATAACCTGTAAGATATTTTAGCATTAAAGCCTTACCTCACCGGGCCAAGATTGGAGACCCTGGGCATATTAGGATAAAGGGGCCTCTATGACTTTGACACTATTTTTTATTTATTCTAATTTATTAGTTTTATGACAAATTATTGTTTTATAAAATTTACGTAAGTATAACACAAAATAGATAGATACATATAAATAAACAGATAGACGGATACAAATAAAGTGTTTATCGATAGATAAACACTACAAGTACACTACAAAACAGTACAAGTACAACACACAAAACGTTGAAAAAATCAAAGAGGACAAGAAAGCTTATAGCTTAAATAGGTATGTTAGTCAGTAATTAAGGTTCTATTTACTTATTCGATTTAAAAAAGGTTTTCGGTAATAAATATGGGTTATCGTTTAGTGATTTGGGAGGAACTAGGAGAATCGATCACGGGACTTTGGTCCCTTGCCCAGAGTGCCCAGTGGGAAAGAGGGGTTTGGCCATGGCGACGTTTCCGTGGCTACTAGCTCGCCAAACCCACTGGCTACTGTCTGTCACAAGAAACAAGTGCGTCCCTTCTCATTGGCGTCCCGTTATACACTGAGTGAGTGGGCTACTGTGGCTACGTCACCAGGACAACAGAGTATCCAGGGCCATTATTCACTAAGCTTCAAGTCGTTGGGCGCGCGTGATTAGGACGAGATTTCCATACAAAAACCGCCCCCCCTCCGCCCCTAATCACGCGCGCCCAACGACTTGAACCTAAGTGAATAATGGTACAGACTCCACACAGCACCGCGTCGATCGTGGCTACGCTTCCAAACTGGCACGCCACACCGCCTAGCCGTTAGCTAGGTGAGTTAACTTCCATACCATAATTATTTAGATTTGGATACTCTGACCGAAAAATCCGCGATCTTGTTATAGAATATGATTTTTTGCAAGTAAAATGAAAGACATTTGACATCATAAAATACTTACTTCATATGAAAGTTGTATGAAATCCCTCCGGTGAACTCTTTATTACATATCGTACATAATTTAGCTTCGTGTAACCTCCGTTTGTGGTAATTGTAGATCCTCCTTGTGCTAGAACATAATATTCATTATTAAGACGATCAATAGAAATAATTCAATGGAATTTTTGATCCATGGTGTTCTTGGCATAATAACTCTTGGTATAAGTTATTATGCACTAGCGACCCGCCCCGGCTTCGCACGGCTATATTATGCATGTATTATACATATAAACCTTCCTCTTGAATCACTCTATCTATTAAAAAAAACCGCATCAAAATCCGTTGCGTAGTTTTAAAGATTTAAGCATACCTACATGGATATAGGAACAGAGAAAGCGACTTTGTTTTATACTATGTAGTGATAATTATTTATGGCATTAGGTCTTACGTCAAAATATGTTTTAGAATAATAGCCTTTTAGCATAATTTTTGTATAGGTAGGCTAACGAGTAACGGGTCTTTTGGCGTATGGTCATTTAAAAGAGTTTGTGATTTTCGAACGGATGTTTTGGGAAACGGATAGCATATTAAACTTTTTAAACTCACACGATTTGTATTCATAGTAGTACCCGGGAAAATAATTACTATGGATAGCATATTTTTTAATATAAGTACAAAATGGTAATAAAAGGTAGTTAGTTAGGTTAGATGAGGTTAGACATAATGACTGAGCACGCCCGAGCGAAGCAAGCGTTTAGGTTCAGACTGTTAAAAATATTTATACTATATGAACTTATGAACTTTTAAATATTAATCCATACATCCAGACATCCATACATACAAACTTTCACGTTTATAATATTAGTAGGATATATTTTTATACCATATTTGTTTTGCCTTGATATGCGACACCGATTCATGGTGGAAATACCAAACGTCCGCACTAAGCGTTTTGATTCGTCATTCCTTATTCGTACTGCAAGGGAATGGAATCGGTTGCCTGCGTCTGTCTTTCCTGACGTGTACAATTTGGGGGTCTTCAAGTCGCGAGTGAATAGGTAGGTATCTTCTAGGAAGGCGTGTTACATCTTAGGCCGCATCGTCAACTACCATCAGGCAGGTGTGATAGTGGTCAAACGCTGATCATAAGTAAAAAACCGGTCAAGTGCGAGTCGTACTCGCGCACGTGAAGTTCCGTACCATTATATTGTTTTGACGTGACAACGTTTTATAAATTGGTTTGCCGGGTGACACTTCAAGAAACTGAGTTACGCTCCGCTGACGTTATGCGCTCACAATGAGAGCGAGTGAGAGGCACGCGGGCATGGTTAGCCCGCCTAAGAGCGAGAGAGACAGACATAAAAAGTGAAAGGCACGCGTCCCTTCCACTCGAGCACAGTTGTTGTCACGTAAAACTTTCGCCCGTATACCGACTTTACAGGCAACCAGTTTTCTTTTTTTAGTATTTGTTGTTATAGCGGCAATAGAAAGACATAATCGGTGAAAATTTCAACTGTCTAGCTATCACGGTTCATGAGATACAGCCTGGTGACAGACAGACAATGGAGTCTTAAAATGGGATCGCGTGTAAATACTCACTAAGTAGTGAAGTTGCAGTCACTACACTTGTACTCCATTTGTTTAGAATCAACGTCCGAATGTGTCGTGTTGTAATGTAAAGCCACCTTAGGCAGGTCGTCTGATATCGAGTTACATACCATACATACATATCTGAAAACAATTATATTATTACACTAATTGGGATTGTCCAAAATTCCTGGCCTATGATTTTTATATTATTTTCCGTAAATATAGACTAATATAAAATACTAATTTGAATATTTCTGAGATTTTCTCACTAGTTTTTTTTAATAATTTTTTGAATATTTCTAAACTTTTCAACGTGGTGACGTCACTAATGCGTAATATTAATGTCTTCCATTGCAGCTAAGTTGTGTAGAAAAAAAAGTGTATCCACATCATAGAATTTGACGTTCGTACCTTACAAGTAGAAAGCTCACCGGACATTTTATATCATTAAAATTGAATTTTATTTGCTAAAAATTATGGTTTATTTTAGAGAATCACAAACTCGGAGAGAATCTATCTTTCTCGGCTCGCTTATTCGGCTTTGGTGACCATTCCACTTATGGTGACGCCGATGGTGACGTCATCAGAGTGCAAGTGAAGGTCAAACATATTTAATCGAAAATATGCTATATCAACTTTTATTTTTGATGAAATGTTTATCTATAATGTAGAAGTAATAGTTCTCTAAATGGTTTTGTAATTTCATTAAAAAAAAAAGTGAACAATCCCAATTATGTTTTGATTAGAAAAAAAAAAGTTAATCTGAGGTGAAGAAGGGCCCTTAGCCCAACATGGATGACATTATCAAATATTATTCGTTTTCTTTTGTTAGAAGTTATGGCTGTGCCATTATTCTGAGGCGCAGGGTTCGACAAAATCCGATATCTACATCTACACTAATATTATAAAGAGGAAAACTTTGTTTGTTTGTTTGTTTGGTTGTAATGAATAGGCTCAAAAACTACTGGACCGATTTTAAAAATTCTTTCACCATTCGAAAGCTACATTATCCACGAGTAACATAGGCTATATTATATCCCAATACTCTCACGGGAACGGGAACTACGCGGGTGAAACCGCGGGGCGCAGCTAGTTTATTATAAATTATCAAGATATCGGATATTTTTGATATCCATTTTGTTTGGCAGACATAAGTATTATTATTTTATTGTATTATTTATGGATACTGTTTGCATACCTATGTTTAATAAATATAATAAATTATTAAAAAAAAAACTAAAAAATTCAGGAAAATCAAATCAAAAACAAGAAATCTGCTTATAAATCAGAAAAATCAATCAAAAACATGAAATCTTAAACACATCAGTAAAAATCAACACAAAAAGATAAAATCTTCTTATAAATTCCAATCATTCAATGGCTTCATTAATTTTCTTAATACCTACACCAATACTTATAATACCTTTAATATAAACGTTAATACCTAAACTTACCATTAACGAGTAAGACTTAACTCTACTCCAACGCCATCTACATTTAGGATGGAGAAATGCAAAGTGTGCAAAAATGGACTAACTAATATTCATAATTTTTTTTAATATTTTTTGTTTTGATTTATTTTATATTACAAAAAACCATTTGATATATTTTATATCGGATATATATTATGATAGATATGATATATATCCTCGAACCCTGCTGAGGCGGGAATCGAACCCGCAACCGTGGGTTTGGAAGTCCAGCACGGCGACCATTGTGCCAACTGGGTCGTCAATAAAAACATAATAATTACCTTGTAAAATGTCGTTTGTAATGTGGTTTGAATGATGAGCTATTTGATAATATACATTTACAAATGTCACATGTCATCATTGATTTGCTATCTAATATCTGAAAACAATAATAATGTAGCTCGCATCAGTCAGTACCCTTAAAACCGGCCAAGTGCGAGTCGGACTCGTGCACAAAGGGTTCTGTACCATTATATTCTGTTTTTAACCCCCAACGCAGACACAAATGCAAAAAAACCTAAAAAATATTATTGTATGTCAGACGAGGCTGTATAGGTTAAAAGTCTTTTGCCTGCCCTTTTGGGGGTATAATTAACAAAAAAAATATAGCCAAAAAAATTGTAAGTAAACATGAAAATAACCAAAAATATTCTCAAAAATATTTACTTTTTTTTTGTTTTTTAGTATTTCTTATCAGTTGTTGAAATTTTCACAGAAATATATCATCTGTGAAAATTTCAACAGTCTAGCTATCACAGTTCATGAGATACAGCATGGTGACAGACAGACGGACAGTAGAGTCTTAATAAAGGGTCCAGTTTTTAAACCTTTGTTTACGGAACCCTAAAAACCTACATACCTTATGATGTCTTTCATTATGAGTCTCCAATACGTAGCTATATTCAAATCCCTTCAAACAACTCTCACACTTGTATTTCTGTTTTATCCAAGATTCCTTTTCTCTTTCGTTCTGCCTCTCTCTCTCTAACTCTTCCCTTGTCAACTCTATCGTCTGGATTTTACCTGAAATCATTACTAGGTACATATAAAATAAATAAATATTGCAGATTGCAGGACATTCCACACATCGCCATCTAGCCCCAAGCTAAGTAACTACACTTGTGCTATGGGTGCTTGACAACGGATATACTACCTATATATACTTTTCTTTTGTAAATATACATCATCACTACATAGTATAAAATAAAGTAATAAAAAAATAAGCCGGGGCGGGTCGCTAGTATACTTATAATACATAGAAACAACCAGACAAATATCTAAGCAAAAATAAATGTCTGAAGCAGGAATCGAAACCAGGGTTGCGGGTGTTTGGCAGACCGGCATGGTGACCATTGTGCCAACTGGGTCGTCAATATAAATAAACTAGCGAACCGCTCCGGCTTCGCACGGCTATATTATGCATGTATTATACATATAAACCTTCCTCTTGAATCACTCTATCTATTAAAAAATACCGCATTAAAATCCGTTTTAAAGATCTAAGCATACATAGGGATCTTCTATACATATAACATGCTTTGTCCTGACTGACTGATTGACAGATCAACGCACAGCCTAAACCGCTGAGCGTAGAGACTTGAAACTTGGAGGGTGTGTTCTTTGTATGACGTAGGCATCCGATAAGAAAGGACGACCCAGTTGGCACAATGGTCATCATGCCGGACTGCCAAACAGGTTTCGATTCCCGCCTTAGGCAAGTATTTATGCTTAGATATTTGTCTGTGGTCTGGTTGTTTCTATGTATTATATGTATATATTTACAAAAGAAAAGTATATAAGTAGTATATCCGTTCTCTAGCACCCATAACACAAGTGTAGTACACACAACACAAGTGTACCTAGCTTGGGGCTAGATGGCGATGTGTGGAATGTCCTGCAATATTTATTTATATCTATTTATTTTCCGAAATTATACCCCTTAGGCCTTAGAGGATGAAAAAGGGGGGGGAGTTTGTATGGGTCGTGATTCCTTGGTCTAATCTACTTCAAATTTTCGACTTCTACGCGGACTAAGTCGTGAGCAAAAGCTAGTGTAAAATAAAAATAAGTACCTTTATATTGATTTCGGTTAATTACAATACTCGTGTCTTCTTCATCATCTTGGGTTTTAGGTTTCGATTTGATTTTCTTTTTCGTTTTCGTTATTTTTTTCACTGATTTTTTTATCTGAAAATATTAATGAATTTCAGTAATTTATTAATTGTCAAACAGATATTTTAACGCACAGCTAAAGCTACTGGAGCACAGATAACTTCAGCTAAAAAGTGTTTTGGAACATTCAACGCAAGCATGAAGTCGCCGGTTTTGTCTTTTTGTATTTTATGTTGGGGTTGCGGACTGCCAAACACAGGGTCGCGGGTTCGATTCCCGACTCTGACAAGTATTTATGCTTAGATATTTGTCTGTAGTCTGGTTGATTCTATGTATTATAAGTATATTTTTATAAAAGAAAAGTATATAAGTAGTATATCCGTTGTCTAGCACCCATAACACAAGTGTAGTTACTTAGCTTGGGGCTAGGTGGCGATGTGTGGAATGTCCTGCAATATTTATATATTTATTTCAAAAACAAACACACACACACTAACTCACAAAGGTGAAAGTTTGTGTTTGTTTGTTACGCCTTCACGCAAAAACTACTGGACCGATTACGATGAAACTCGGTATGTAGGTAGCTAGAGACCTGGATTAACATATAGGCTACTTTTTATCCAGATATTCCCACGGGAGCGGGACTACGTGTGAAATCGCGCAGCTAATTATAATAAACTAGCGACCCGCCCCAGCTTCGCACGGCTATATTATGCATGTATTATACATATAAACGTTCCTTTTGAATCACTCTATCTATTAAAAAACCCGCATTAAAATCCGTTGCGGAGTTTTAAAGATCTAAGCATACATAGGGGGACACACAGTGGAAAGTGACTTTGTTATTTACCTTATTTTTATTAATTG
This sequence comes from Idaea aversata, assembly GCA_907269075.1. NCBI lineage: Eukaryota > Metazoa > Arthropoda > Insecta > Lepidoptera > Geometridae > Idaea > Idaea aversata. Next base: position 4,022,970 of record OU026083.1, read on the forward strand.
CTTTTCGAACTGGTGCAACTATAATTTCTTGGCTATCTTCTTTATTTTTCTTAGACCGAGTTACTCTATTTATTGTTTGAACAGATTTAGATCCTTTACTGGGCTTGCTCTTTGTCCGTTTGTTTGTCCGTCTGTTTGTGCTTATGTTGATATATGTGCTTGTTGAATCGTTCATCGATGTATCAGAATCTAAATCGATTTTCGGTTCAAATGTTAAGTTGTAAGTTTTTATAGATTTCTGAAACAAAAACGGGTAAATTAAGAAGGTATTCATACACAAACAAATGGCTCTTATTTCCCCTTAATAAACCCATACCACTGCAAGGGTAGAGAAAAAGAGTTGAAACTAATGTACGGAACCCTCGGCGCGCGAGTACGACTCGCACTTGACCGGTTTTATTGTGTAATTAATCTAACCTACCAATATTTATTTTGATGAAACTTGGTATGAGGATACATTGATTCATTGGTTGTGTTATAGGCTACTCGATGTTCTCGATATTCCCACGGGATCAGGAGTTACGCGGGTTTAACCGCGGAGTGCTGCTAGTTTATAATATTCTGTAAATGGCTCACCTCATCCAATCCGAACAGGTCATCGAAACCGACCTTAAACTCTTGATTCTCCAGCTTTACACTGACGTCAGTGAACAGCGGGTCCCCATACACCAGGTCCATGGGTTTATCATCATCATCGAGTGAGATGAATGATACCTTAGTCTTTATGCTGAGTTTGTTTATAACCTTCCATTTATTGGGTTGTTCTATCTGAAAATTCAATAAATAAATAGCTTATTTCAGAACCTTAGGGATTATTCTCATTAGACCGGGCCGTGTCCGGAGCGTGCCGAGGCCGGGGCGGCAACGGGCCGGAGCTCGCCCGTGTTGTAGTATTTATATTACACCGTGTGTTAAACGGGCCCGTACGGGACACGGATTAATCACTGTGTAATATAAATTGCTTCATATAAAATGTATGTAACGTTTCAAATCCGTGCCCCGTCCGGGCCACGGATGCGGCACGCCCCGGACACGGCCCGGTCTAATGAGAATAATCCCTTATTCTAAAATTACATATAATCTAGGATGTACAGTCGGAATACGAATTAGCTGAACCCCACGTGACCGAGAGCTCACTCGCACATCTGTAAAAATGTAGTTATTTACCTATTTTGTTATATTTTTAAGCCGCATCGTCACCTACCATCAGGTGGGTATGATAGTGGTCTAATGCTGATCTATCATCAGTAAGTATTAAAAAAATGGTTGTCTGTGAAGTTGGTGTACGGACGATAATTTTACGTGATAACGTCATAGGAAAACGAAATTTTTTATATCTTTTTTTATGTTTTTCCTTTATATATTATTTCCTTTATAGTCTTCTATTCGTTACTCGTCACAATAACACAAGCCCAGATAGCGATATTATTATTAATACGTCTTCTATTCGTCACTCGTCCCCATAACACATGCCCAGATGAGCGATATTATTATTAAATACGGACGATAATTTTACAGATGTGCGAGTGAGCTCTGGATCACGTGGGGTTCAGCTAATTGGTATTCCAACTGTACTAATATAACAAAGTTATCAAATTGGGGGTCTTCAAGTCGCGAGTGAATAGATATCTAAGTGTCTAGGAAAGCATGCTACATCTTAGACCTATCCTAAGTATAAAAAAAATCTAAAGAAATGTTACCTTTGAGTTACGGTTTTCAAAGCTTTTGTTAATCTGCAGTCGGAAAGCTTCTATTTTCACCAGCATGTAGTGGCAGAGGCAGCAAATCCATAATTTAGAAGAGTTTTCTCTCTGAAAAGTGATGAAAATATTTAGAATTCATTATCATTACATAGTATAAAACAAAGTCACTTTCTGCTGTCTGTCCCTATGTATGCTTAGATCTTTAAAACTACGCAACGGATATTGATGCGGTTTTTTAATAGACAAGGTTTATATGTATAATACATGCATAATATAGCCGTGCGAAGCCGGGGCGGGTCGCTAGTATATTATAAAGAAAAAAGATTTGATTGTTTATTTGTTTGTTTGCATTGACCGATTTTGATGAAACTTGGTATGAGGATACATTGATTCATTGGGATTATTATAGGCTACTGTTTATCCCGATATTACCACGGGATCGGGAGTTACGCGGGAGAAACGGCGGAGTCCTGCTGGTATCCTATAAAGGGCGCCGTATTGATTATATTGTAGCCTATAACCAAATATACTTTCTTCTGGATATGGTTAACTGAGCTGATAGGTGCTGGATATGCCTACTCCATCTAATACAATATAGGTACTGTATGCGTCATAAGTATATAGATAGTGGTACACTATCAGTTTGCTATGAAAATACTATAAACAATTGGACTTACGACCTTCTTTTAATAGACGTTACACACACGCATAAATACTTGAATTAAAAGTACTCAGTGTGATTATTATTTTCAACATGTTAGCTATGTGTTTAGTTGTGTGAGTGGTATAAGCCGCCACACGCTACACCAACCGACGACGTGGGTTCGATCCACAGGTTACGTTGTTATAATGTTCAAATAGTGCTGCACAGGATTGTAAACGTTACGGTAGCGGTGGACTTTTGAGGGAATACCTGAGCAATCAAACAAATTACGTTTCTCTTCATTTATTTGCGGGTAAAAATTAACTGCCCCGAGACGTTCAATCCCTTGGGTAATCATAATAACCCCTTCTTAGTGAGATATTCAGGACAATAGAGCGAAATTTCCATGTTTTTAGACCCAACGGTTCCAGCTGAGCACCGATCATTAACCAACTTAAATCTTTAATAGATAACTTACTTGAAGGTATATATTAACGAATTCAGTATGAATGCATTTTTCAGCGTTCACGAGAGGAGCCTCCGAAGCCAAACAGCAGAAACAAACGGGTAAAGATTCTGATTTTACTATTGGATTCTGGGACAGCGAATAATTCGCTATTTTCGTGGTATTACACGCGAAGAACTGCCCGTAATTGTTGGAGCATCCTGCACCTGGTATTTCGTACTCCATTTTATAGGAAAAGTGTGTAAAATTGGTGGTTTATTCATTAAAATCGAATAAAATTACAAAAAACCTAAATAGAAACAAAACAAGTAGGTAGGTACACTATGTCAACGTCAAATATGGCTTTGCTATCACTGTCGAATAGGGTTTTGACAATGACAGAAACAGCCATTTTTTTTCTTTTAACTGGTGTTCTGTGACTGAACGTCTCTGCTCTGCAGCCATTATTTCATTAGATTATGAATGGACTATGATGCATTGAGGCATAGCAAGAGCTTAGCTAGCGGGCAAGTATTTTATTTAAGGTGCTAAGGTTTAAACACATATTTTAGATTTTACAGCTTAAAAAAACAACAAATTAGGTATGTACTAAAATGTTTAATTAACATAAAATAATAACATTTTATTATTTCACTTCAATGAGGACTTTTCGCATATTAATTTTTCAAGCAACGCCCGCCGCCGGGTGACTATTTCAAGTCCTTTTTAACTATTTTTGGCTTCGCACTATTTGTATTCATACTAATCTGTCTTTCTTTTCGGCAGTATTTTATGAACTGTTTTTCTATGGTATCTCAGAGCGGAACCATGCCTGTACGTTTTGTTGCAAAGTTCGCAAGACAGAGGGCGGTCGTCCGTGTGGCTTAGCAAATGGGCCCTAAGTTCTGGCATGATCTGAAAAAAAAAAACTGTTTTAGTAGGTGGCGCCACTAGCAAGGAAATGTAGGAAAATGTACAGCCTGATGCGCACTAGCGTTGACTTTTCTACTTTACTAATACAACAAATTAAACTAATTCGAACTTTATGAAATATGGGAGAGCTCTTTTACCAATATTTGTCACACATTTAGAGAAAAAAATGTTTTATCAGTCTGCTGTAATATTGAATTATCTTTCGTACCGATGGCCGTGGGTTCAAATCTCAGCGCAACCATTTCTTTTTGCTTATATTTTTTTATTAATTTTCATTTTGCAACGCTAATAGCTCCCTTTTTCTCGGTATCTTATGTTTTAATCTCCTATGCGTGTATAGAGATGCGTTGTACGCGAATGTCATTTCGCAAATATCGCATTTGAGTGGTCGTTCGCCTGTATGTTGTCTTATATGAGTCCTTAGTGTGGCTACTGCCTAGAAATAAGAATTTATTTATTTTTGTATTTATGTTTTTGTATTCGCTTGTATTTTGCTTATGAAGAAAATATGAACTTCTAATTTTAGACTTCCACAACACAAAGACTTGTAAGAAACCCAAAATAAATGATTTTTAGCTGTCACAGTTTTGGGGAATAGAAGATTAGTTTTTTCTAAACTAGTTTCGAATCGCTCAATATTTATGATATACTAGCGACCGGACCCGGCTTCGCACGGCTATATTATGCATGTATTATACATATAAACCTTCCTCTTGAATCACTCTATCTATTTAAAAAAACCGCATCAAAATCCGTTGCGTAGTTTTGAAGATTTAAGCATACATAGGGATATAGGGACAGAGAAAGCGACTCTGTTTTATACTATGTAGTGATAGTGAAGTGATGTATCCAGTTGCTATTAGTGCTGCCATCTATCGTAATAAATTGAAAGCTGGACCTTTTTTTTATTAAGCCCTCTTTTGACAACAAGAAACTTCGAGGACTCCTCGGATAAAGACAATTACGCATTTAATTAGCGCCTCTATCGGGCAATTCGGAACTATATTTTATACAAATAAAAACATCCCGAATGACGACCCAGTTGGCACAATGGTCACCATGCTGGACTGCCAAACACAGGGTTGCAGTTCGATTCCCGCCTCAGACATGTATTTATGCTTACTTATTTGTCTGTGGTCTGATTGTTTCTATGTACTATAAGTATATATTTACAAAAGAAAAGTATATTAGTAGTATATCCGTTGTCTAGCACCCATAACGAAAGTCTAGTTACTTAGCTTGGGGCTAGATGGCGATGTGTAGAAAGTCTTGCAATATTTATTTATTAAAATCAAAATGTCCAATTAAAATATACTTACAGCAAAAGCCTTCCCGCAATATTGACATATCTTATTCTTAGGCAGCTTGTGTTTATTGTGTACAAAATTAATGTGCCTGTTTAGAAATTTCTCACATCCAAACATCTGAAAAATGTACAAACGTTATGCCATCTAGTCCTCTTTTTTTTAGCGAGGAGAAATGCGCCTTATGCACCGAGCGGCGGGGATGTGTGGGGCTCCCTGCTGGCCTGAGATGGTGGGCGGCCAGAGGTTTACCCTCTAAAGCTCTGTGTGCCTTCACCATATGAGCACTGCACCGGAGAGGTCAATTACCTTACGATTCTTAAGTTTTATTGGCTGTTTCATTTAAAAAATAGCCGGTCAAGTGTGAGTTGGTCTCACGTATGAAGAGTTCAGTACCATTACATTCTGTTCCTCAATTTGTTGTTATAGTGGCAACAGTTATATATGATCTGTGAAAATTTCAACTGTCTAGCTATCGCGGTTCATGAGGTACAGCCCGGTGACAGACAGACAGACAGTGGAGTCTTAGTATTAGTGTCCCTTTGTGTACAGAAAACAAGCTGATTTTTAATTGGACAGAACCTTCTAATTTTCGTTACGTGAACTAATTAACATTGCTCTTACGGTGCGAGGAAAACATCGTGATGAAACCCGCGGCTTAGTTGTCTCCAGAAGTATTGCCAAGTTTTCTCCTCTGGACACGGTCGACTAAGCCGAGAGGGTGGTATTGGTGCTGGGCATAGTCTACCTACTCCATCCTCACGCAAAGAGGACCCAACTAAAGAGGTCCAGTACAATACACGGTCAAATGTTTACAATCCTGTGCAGCACTATTTGAACATTATAACAACGTAACCTGTGGATCGAACCCACGTCGGTTGGTGTAGCGGGTGGCCCCTTATACCACTCACACAACTAAACACATAGCTAACATGTTCTAAATAATAATCACACCACACTGAGTACTTTTAATTCAAGTATTTGTTGTGTGTAACGTCTATTAGAAGAAGGTCGTAAGTCCAATACTTGTTTATAGTATTATTATAGCAAACTGATAGTGGACTTATGACGCATACTGTACCTTATTACACGGTTCACATTTGAATCTCTGTGATTTAAGATGTTCCCTCTCAATGTGGCTCTCCATACCGTCTTTGTATTTTGTTTTCTTGCCACAGAAATCGCAAATATATCTGAAAATGACACACAAACTCTTTTTTTAAGGCTCCTTATGTTGCCAAACGCAACGCGCCAGAAATACCCGTCGCTTACAACTAACATTGTTGATTGTTACTAATGTGTTGTGTTTTTCTCAAAAGTGCTGAGATGGAATTGTAGGTGAGAACTTTACCAATATTGGAGTAATTTGAGACGAAAATTCCTTGTCATTTCAAAGTTATACTTGTTTTAATTCTTAATATTGGGATAGCTTCAAAACTATAGGAAATTTTTGGCTCAAAGTCGCACCAAAATGTGTTTAAAAATCTCACCTACAATTCCATCTCAGCAATTTTTGAGAAAAACAAAACAATATTCGTAAAAATCAACAATGTTCACCAACGAAGGCGACCGGTGCCGGTAGTAACTATTTAGTAGGCTGTGTAGCAAGGTCCTTGGCGTATGGATTAATTAGAAAAGTATTTAGAGTTACGGCGGAAATTAGATGACTCATTAAGCCACATATAATCAATACATATAAAATGCTTTGTACTGAATGACTGACTGACTGACGGATCAACGCACAGCCTAAACCGCTGCTCGTAGAGACATGAAACTTGAAGGGTGTGTTCTTTGTATGTCGTAGGCGTCGGATAAGAAAGGATTTTCCGAAATTCTACCCCTAAGGGGGTGTAAAGGGGGGGCAAAGTTTGTATGGGATAACGCGATTCCTTGGTCCATTTTCGACTTCTACGCGGACGAAGTCGCGGGCTAAAGCTAGTCAGCAATATAATTGCAGACCCACCGTAGAGCTCCAAAACAGCGATTATTAGAATGTTTTCAACTCAAGCAAGATTCTAATGTCTTGCTTGAGTTAAAGTCTTACTCATGAATTTATTAAATAAATAATAAAAATAATAAATAAATATTGCAGAACATTCCACACATCGCCACCTAGCCCCAAGCTGAGTAACTAGACTTGTGTTATGGGTGCTAGACAACGGATATACTACCTATATACTTTCTTTTGTAAATATATACTTATAATACATAGAAACAACCAGACCACAGACAAATATCTACGCATAAATACATGTCTGAGGCGAGAATCGAACCCGCAACCCTGTGTTTGGCAGACCGGCATGGTGACCATTGTGCCAACTGGGTCGTCTATATATGTTATTAAACAACAAGTAATTAACAAGTATTTATTTTATTTATACGAGTTGCCCTACATTGCCGCACCTGTGCACAAAAGCCAATATTTCACCCTCCTTTACTCACTTGAAAACTTCTTCTAAACTAACATGGGCACTCGACTGCGTCAAATGAACACGATAAATAGCCTCGGTTTTGAACTGCTTATCGCACTTCTCACAGTAGTACGTGTTAGTATCATTCCTATGACACATCCTGACGTGGTTCCGTAGAGTAGACGGTAGGATGTAGGTACGGTCGCAGTGTTCACATTTGTAACTCTTCGATGGTTTTGTTGATCGTTTTTTAGCAGCCGTTTCTTCGCTGTGGTAGCTTCTGAACAAGAATAATTTATTGAATAAAAACTTTTACAAAATATTATACTATAGCGCTAAATCACTACATAGTATAAAACAAAGTCGCTTTCTCTGTCACTATATCCCTTTGTATGCTTAAATCTTTAAAACTACGCAACGGATTTTGATGCGGTTTTTTTTTTTCGAAAAAATGTTCGAATTTCCAAGAGTCGTAGAACAAAAGTTGTTTGTTAAGGTGCACAGAAGTAGCCCTCAACGGCTTGCTAGTATAATTTCCAATAACCCTGTATATTTTATATATTAAATTAACTACTTGCAAAAACAATAAGAAATACATATATAACGAAAAAAAAACCTGTGATACATTATTTTTTTCATATTTTATATACATTTTATAATAAGGTTAGCTGCGACCGCTGAGTCCTCATTCCGTGAGAATTTCGGGATAAAAAGTAGCCTATGTGTTAATCCAGATCTCCAGGTGTCTATAAACCAAGTTTCATAGTCATCGCATACACATACAAATAAACTTTCACATTATTAATATTGGTAGGATTTTTTTACATTTTATTCTGATATTGCCATGGGATCAGAATTTACGCGGGTACAACTACGAAACAAAAATCGGGTCCCTTAAAACGCAGCCGCAGCAGAATTCGTTTAACATTCCAATGGATGTAGCTAATTCAACTCTTTTTTTATTAGCTGTACATTTTTATCACATCACATTTTTTCAAAGACATTTAAAAATAAAAATTTAAAACAACTTACTTCATGTGTATTCTCATTTTAACATATATGACCTTATTACAAATGTTGCACTTTTGAGTTCGATGTGTTTTCCTATGCCGCCTATATTTTAACACCGCACTGAAACAATAACATTTTATTACAATAAAGGTTGAAGCAGGAGGTAAAATACCGTGCTTTTGATATTGCTTACTTTCGTGATGTCGCTTTAAAGCCCCATTATTTGTGAAATTAAATAATAAATCAAATCTTGCATGAAAAACTAAAAGACAAAAATATAAAATCGACAGTCAGAAGGCCAATTCTCGTAAATAACATTGTTCAAATTACATTTCAATATCATTTCGATTGCATTTCGATCTCAAATAATAACCTCAAAGTAGCTCAAAATACCCTCAAAGTTAGCTTTTTGTACAAAAAAACCGACTTTGAAGGTATCTTTTGCAATCGAAATGCAATCGAGATAATATTGAAATGTAATTTATTCAAAATTATTTACGAGAATTGGCCTTCTGGACGCAATATCATCATAGTAATTATTTAAATCATGTCAATCAGAATAATACATAGGTACATAAAAATAAACGAAGGAGACTTGGATCAATAAGAGAGTGGTATCGGTTCCTTGTTGAAATATAATAGTAGTTCAAACAGGTCGGAAACAAATACTTTTCGCTCAGGTGTGTCAGAGTACTCTCAGTTTTAAAGTCACATTCATTGCACCAATAAGAGAGTAGTATCGGTTCCTTGTCGGGATGCGATTGGTTAAGATGTAATAGTAGTTCAAACAGGTCGGAAACAAATACTTTCCGCACAGGTGCGTCAAAGTACTTACTCAGTTTTAAAGTCACATTCGTAATTCGTTACACCAATAAGAGAGCTGTATCGGTTCCTTGTTCAAATGTAATGCTAGTTTAGACAGGCTGAAAAGAAATACTTTCCGCACAGGTGCGTCAAAGTACTCACTCAGTTTTAAAGTCACATTCGTTGCACCAATAGGAGAGCTGTATCGGGTTCTTCTCGGGATGGGATTGGTTGTAATGCATTACTAATTTTGGCAGATCTGTTGAATCTTCATCACATGCCAAACATACGAATCTAAAACAAAAACACAGTTAAATATTGTATGATAATGTATATAGCGCCATCTAGCCCCGAGCTAAGCTAGGCTTGTAGTATGGTGACCAGAAGGCCAATTCTTGTAAATAATTACATTTCAATACCATTCCGATTGCATTTCGATTGCAAAAAATATTCTTGAGAATACCAAAAGCTGACTTCGAGGGTACTTTGAGCTACTTTGAGGGTGTTTTCGTAATCAAAATGCAATCGGAATGATATTGCAATGTAATTTTAACAATATTATATTTTACGAGAATTGACCTTCTGATAATAGATAGAATAGGTACCTACTTATTTTAAAGTTATACTTCTTTATGCGCGTTATGGAATAAAATATGAGTGAAATATTAAGATGCGCGCGCATCACTGTAACACTAAAGTAACGGGTTGAAGCTGCCCGAAAAATAAATATCAGACGGACGGACGGACGGACGTATAACTTCTCACGCGCGTACATAAGTACACGCACCCATTTTTTTTTCGACTTACCTCGTAAAATGTTTTTTAAAATGAGTCTTGTAAGTCGCCTTTGAATAGACGCACTTGCAAATAGTACACACTGTTTCTAATTTAGGATTTGCCTGAAAATAAATAAATCAATATTGCAGGACATTCCACACATCGCCATCTAGCCCCAAGCTAAGTAACTAGACTTGTGTTATGGGTGCTAGACAACGGATATACTACTTATATACTTTTCTTTTGTAAATATATACTTATAATACATAGAAACAACCAGATCACAGACAAATATCTAAGCATAAATACATGTCTGAGGCGGGAATCGAACCCGCAACCCTTTGTTTGGCAGTCCGGCATGGTGTCCATTGTGCTAACTGGGTCGTCAATGAAGTAAAATAAATTGTATAAAAAAGTAAAATACATTGTGTGACTGGGGAGTAAAGCATGTTTTTTTGGTCGACAAAAATAGAGTAGGTTTTGATAGTTCAAAATCGCCATGAAGGCGTATGTTATCTCAGACGCGTGACTGGAGTTTACTCTAAAAAAAACCGGCCAAGCGCGAGTCGGGCTCGCGCACGAAGGGTTCCGTACCATGTTTTATGGGAGCCCCACCCCACTTATTTTTCATCTTTTGAGTTTTTATTGTTACAGCGGCAATAGAAATACATCATCTGTGAATATTTCAACTGTCTAGCTATCACGGTTCATGAGATACAGCCTGATGACAGACTGACAGATGGACAGAGTTTTTAAAATGTAAATCTATCTGTTTTTTCTTTGTTTCTCTGGTACTTTTACAATTAAAAACTACTAAACCAATTGTAATCTGGTTTTCACTATTGGATAGCTCTATTTTCGAGGAAAATCGTGGTATCCTACTAATATTATAAATGTGAAAGTCAGCACCGATTGCGATAAAACTCGAACTGGATTAGCACATAGGCTACTTTTTATCTTGATATTAATTGATTCCCATAGGATCGGGAAATACGCGGGTGAAATAGCGGAGCGCTGTTAGTAGTATATATAACAGTCGCTTCCCGCTGTCTGTCCCTATGTATGCTTAGATCTTTAAAACTACGCAACGAATTGTGATGCCATTTTATTTTAATAGACAGAGTAATCACTCTATCTATTTTAAAAAAACCGCATCAAAATCCGATCCGATCAAGAGAAAGGTTTTAGTGTACATGTATACGGGCTGTTTTCGGCAATTAGACCCTTTTTAATTGGGTCCTTTTTGCGTGAGGATGGAGTAGGCTTGCCCAGCACCTACTACCCTCTCAGCTTAGTCGACCATGTCCAGAGGAGAACTTGTCAATACTTCTGGAGCTAACTAAGCCGCGGGTTTCATCACGATGTTTTCCTTCATCGTAAGAGCAATGTCAATTAGCGGACATAAATATTCTTAAGAAAAAACCATTGGTGCACAGCTGGCCGGGATTCGAACCCACGACCTTCAGAGTGAGAGTCGAGTTATCAACCACTAAGCCAACACCGCTCTCAAGGTTTAAGTGTATAAAACAATACTACAACGAAATCGCGGGCAAAAGCTATAAAAATAAAATACTTGGTACCTCTTTATGTTGCCTAGAGTTATGTCTATCCATAACAAACTCATATTCAAACGCTTTAATACAACTGTTACATTTGTATTTAGCCGTTTGAAATGTTTCCTTATTTCTTTCGTTATCACGTTCCTTGTCCAGTTCTACTTGTGTTATTGTGAGCTGCACTATTTTACCTTCGTATGTTGAATCTGAAAATAATTAATTACTTACTAAAAAAACGACTAGCTCAAGATGTCTCGATAGATCTCAGCAGCATCTTTACATCAAGGTAGGAAGGTAAAAATAACTAAAAGATGTCTATGGCCAGTAAAATTTAAGGGTACCTGCCCTCTCTCCATACAAACGTAGTCGACTGTTTCCTCCCTGGATAATGTCACTAGCAAAAATATTTTTTTTGCATAAAACCTATAACTGCCATGACTATGCTCCTAAGTTTTGTTTTTTTTTTTTTTCATTTTCTAATTATCATAGAAATTAAGATTTAAAAAACAAAACAGAAAACATAGGGGCATGGTAATGGCAGTTTTCTTTATTTTTTTTACTGCGGAAAATAAAATAGGAATACAAAAATGTTGAATTTAGAATGTCACGGGGAGTAAAATGCACATTTTCTCCCGCTAGACATAATGTGCCACAGAGTTTTATTACTCTGAACGTAGAGGTTACATTTTGAATTTTAAGTACAGTATGCGTTATAAGTAGGTACACTATTGCTACAATAAACAAGGACTTACGACCTTCTTCTAGACGTTACACACAAACATAAATACTTGAATTAAAAGTACCTACTCAGTGTGATTATTATTTTCAACATGTTAGCTATGTGTTTAGTTGTGTGAGTGGTATAAGCCGCCACCCGCTACACCAACCGACGTGGGTTCGATCCACAGGTTACATTGTTATAATGTTCAAATAGTGCTGCACAGGATTGTAAATGTTACGGTGGGCAGAGACTTTTGATCGTTGATTGTACATACCTATAACATTGCTAGGTTTATGCAATAAGTTGTATATTTTATCATCTTTTTCTTGAGTTTCCGTTGTTTTTTTAGCGGTGACTAAGTTTTGGCATTTTGTCACCTGAGTGGCCGCTAATTTGTCTTCAACGTACGTATCTTGAAGTATCAGTGTGTTTGGTGCCTTTGATTTAGGTGCACTGTCCGGTTTTGGTAGTATTTTGATGTAGTTTTGTACTGAGAATGGACCCTGGAAATATATTAAAGATTTTATTTAATCTATACTATCTATACTAATATTATAAAGCTGAAGAGTTTGTTTGTTTGTTTGAACGCGCTAATCTCAGGAACTACTGGTTTGAATTAAAAAAATCTTTTTGTGTTGGATAGTCCATTTATCGAGGAAGGCTATAGGCTACTTTATATCCCGATATTCCCACGGGATCAGAAGTTACGCGGGTGAAACCGCGGAGCGCTGCTTGTATCTACTACAGCCAAGGTTAGTAAGTACCCTTGGCTTTACACGGGTAGCAAAGATAAATCCGTCAAATAGTCGGATTTTCCCGATATCTTGATCATCATCATATTTTACTTATCATTTGTAAAAAAACCGGCCAAGTGCGAGTCGGACTTGCGGACAAAATAGCGGCAACAGAAATACACCATCTGGGAAATTTCAACAGTCTAGCTATCGCGGTTCATGAGATACAGCCTGGTGACAGAGAGTCTTCCTGCCCTTATCCCAATTAATTTGTGGTCGGCGCAATATATCTTCATCTTTCATTCACTTCTATTAGTCGTCATCTCATCGTTGACATTCATCTCTCTCATGTCTTGTCTTACGCAGTCCATCCATCTTTTCTTAGGTCGTCCTCTTCCTCTCCATCCCTCTACATTCATACTCATCCCTCAGTCACATGCGTCTTCTCTCTTCTCATCACATGTCCATACCAACTTAAACCGTAACGTTTTCTTCTTCTTCTCGTATAGTGGTGTGGCTCGCCTATTGTAAGAGTTATCAGATCGCCTTAAGGCGATAACTTGACGTAACAACTGCTACTAGAGGTAGCAACCGGGACGGAGGACGGAGGGGCTCACGAAAACACATTTTTGCCACACTACTAATTGGCCACCCATCGAAGTAATGACCGCGCCAGGCGTCGCTTAATCCGCACGACCGTAAACGATCAGCGAGCGTCGCTTAGCTGTGAGCCTCCTCGTAACGTTTTTACCCTTTGGGTATGGAACCCTAAAGCAAAAAATACAACATACCTCAGTAGAAAGCATAGTTTTCAACAGCGGATTCTCTTTCTTCTGCGGCCTTATTGGAGTCAAACTAATCATTTTCATCAGATTTAAATTCTGTGATGTTTCCATTTTTGTAGTATCACATGTGTATGTGGGTGATGCATTTGTTTTTGTATGACTGAACATTTCTATAGCCCCTTCAAAGTCTCGATTGGTTTCCATTGAATAGGAATGGGCCGAATTTGTATCTGAATCATATCCTGGCTCGATCTTAACTTCTATTTCTTGTTGGTTGTTTAAGTTTGTATCCTGCGGACAATGAAATAGTTTTAATAATTGTTGGACACTTTTCACAGCGCCATCTAGCTGTAAGCTAAGCAAATAGGCTTGTGTTATGGTAGCTAGACAACGGATAGAATACTTAAATACTTTTCTTTTGTAAATATCACTACATAGTATAAAACAAAGTCGCTTTCTCTGTCCCTTTGTATGCTTAAATCTTTAAAACTACGCAACGGATTTTGATGCGGTTTTTTTAATAGATAGAGTGATTCAAGAGGAAGGTTTTATACGTATAATACATGCATAATATAGCCGTGCGAAGCCGGGGCGGGTCGCTAGTATATTTATTCAATTCAATTCAATTCATTTATTTCAGATAATAAAATCCATACGTTACAATAAAATAAAATAAAAATAAATAATCAAAAAATACTAATAATAAACAAATTCCAACAATTAAATAAAAAATTAAAAAATCCATAAAAATAAAAAATGCAAATTCAAATTTCAAAATGTCAAAAGAAAAATGTCAATATTAATGTCAAAAAATAATAAAAATAGAAGAAATACAATTAAAAAAATTACATGTCACAAAAAGTTAAAATCATAAAAATTTGGTAAGTATTAGAAATATATTATGAGATTATAAAATTAAATATAGGAAGGACCACTGGCGTGCAACTGCATCCACCTCCTTAACATCGGCGAGTCCCACCTCTCAGACAATACGCTCAGGATACCGTTCGGGCTGCCACGTACACGCCTTAACAGTGAGGCGCTCCTTTTTCTCATTATAGCGTGAAAATCATCGGTTCGCGCCTCGGCAAACATACCGGACGCACTACAAAAACGTGGCAACCCCAACAATATCCTAAACGCATTATTGTACTGAATATTCAGTACTTTGTACGCCCGCTTTGTAAAGCTGGCCCACAGGCTGCACGTGTAGAGGGTCTGGCAATATGCCTTGAACAATGTTATCTTTACTTGTTTAGAACAACGTGCAAACCTGCGCGCCAGCATATTACACCGGACGGACATCGCCCTGCGCTCCCTCTCGATGTCTTCATTGTCACACAGGTCCTCGGTCACCCAGTGACCCAGATACTTGAATGAACTAACCTTGTTCAAACGCGCGCCGCACAGAGTCACTTGTGGAACATTAGAATAGGTTTTGTTACCCGCCTTAAACAGCATTAACTCACTCTTCTTCGCGTTGTATCTGAGCCCATGAGCTTCCGCATACGATTGACAGATACACAGGAGTTTCCGAAGCGCCCCAACCGATGGGCCCAGCAGCACCATATCATCGGCATAACTAATATTATTAACACTCACTCCGTCTATTGAGCAGCCGACACCAGCACCGCTGAGCTCACCGATGAGCCGATTCATATACAAGTTGAAGAGGCGAGGCGAGCTCAACCCCCCCTGCCTCACCCCGCACTCCAACCCGTACACATCCGAGTGTGCACCTGCCCATCGCACCCTGTTTCGTTGGTTACCATACCAAAACCCAAACAATGAGATGACTTCATGAGGCACTTCCGTCTCACATTGCAGTTTCTGCCATAGCTTGTCATAGCATACCAAATCGAAGGCTTTTGACAGATCGAGATAACAAGCATAAACCGGCGTATCCCGACTGGTATAGTACTGGACAGTTTGCTTGAGGCAGAGGATAGCAGTCTCAGTCGACAGACCCGGTCTAAAACCAAACTGAGCATCATGTAGTTGGAGATGCTTTTCCAACTGCTTATCAAGCAAACTGTCCAGCACCTTCGCTATAACAGTAGCCAGTGATATCGGTCTATAATTAGAGAGGTCCGATGAGTCACCAGTTTTATCCTTTACTATAGGTACCACTACAGTATACATAAGTTTCTCGGGCAGGTAACTGTGACTTACACAAAAGTTGAAGAACATCAAGAGTACCCTAGGCAAATGCACTCCTGCGTGCTTCAGGTGCTCAATGCTGAGATCATCGTGGCCTGGTGACTTGCCTCTCACCATCTTCTCGATTACCGCCGCTACATCCTTAGTAGAAAACCTGACGCGGAGTGTGGTGGGATGGTTCTCAGCAGTAAGCACCCGAGACGCAGGCCCGAGCGGAGACTCGACCTTGAAGTGACGCTGAAATGCACAGGCTATGTCACGGGGGTCATGTTCACCACCTACGCAGGAAGGCTCGACTTTGGGTTCAGCTTCTTCGTATTTTTCCAAAAACTACTAAAATCTTTACTGGCATGATTTTCAGCAATTAGATTCATTTTTATTTGTGCTGCAATTTTTTGACAGTATGCCAATTTAGACTTAAATATCTTCCTCGATTCACACATATTAGTGTAAACCAACCCAGACTTAGGTTTACCAGCCAATACCCACGTTTGAAAACAAAGTCGTGCCCTCCTGTGAGCGTCACTGACATACCGGTTCCATCCAGTCACATACTTACAATTTTTACGTTTAGGTACACTAAAACTAGCCTTTGAGGCTTCAGTCAAAATATTAATTATCATGTCATACATATCATTTATTATCAGCTTATGTTCGTCACTATTACATATATTATCAGCACAATTATGGAACTCCGGAGGAAAGTCATAATTAAAGTATTTATAATACATAGAAACAACCAGACCACAGACAAATATCTAAGCATAAATACATGTCTGAGGCGGGAATCGACCCGCAACAATGTGTTTCGCAGTGCCAACTGGTTTGAACCCAGGACCTTCAGAATGAAAGTAGAGATATCTACCACTAAGCCAACACCACTCCTGTCCAGTGTCCAAAGGAAAGAACTCAATCCGGCTTATTCCAAAACGTGGTTTAAGGATAGTCCGAGATGTGGATTTAAACCTAAGATTTAGACACAGATTTACTCGTGAACTATGGTCTAAGAACTATCCCTATAGATTTTATAGGGAACTATAGTCTAAACACTATCCCTATATAGATTATACAGGATAGTGTTTTGACTATAGTTCACGAGGAAATCTGTGTCTAATTCTAAGGTTTAGATCCACATCTCGGACTATCCTTAAACCTCGTTTTGGAATAAGGGGGAATATGACTAGAGTCAACTAAGCTGTGGATTTCATCATGTTTTCTTTCACCATAAGTGACATACCTCCAAAGGATCCTTGTGTTCTTCAAGCTGTAGTTTCTCAAGTTCTGGTTTAACATTAGGCAATATAGATACACTGCTCATATTATTTATGGTTAGTTCATTTATTAATTTCCAATTATTATTTCCTTGAGGCACCTGGATAATAATATCTTCTATTAATTTAGACTTATACTTGTTGTTTAGTTTTAATAGAGCAACAGTCAATGTTTTGGTATAGAATATATTTGAATACTTCAGGGTAGTTATATAAAACAAGGTTCATTGGCCTGACATTGACTTTAATTTATTTTTAAGGTTTAAACTTGTTTATTCACTATTTGTACTTGTATAAGGAATATTTGTACTTGTATAAGAAATATTTGTCCTTGTATAAAGACTATTTGTACTTGTATAAGCAATATTTGTACTTGTATAAGCAATATTTGTACTTGTATAAGCAATATTTGTACTTGTATAAAGACTATTTGTACTTGTATAAGCAATATTTGTACTTGTATAAGCAATATTTGTACTTGTATAAGGACTATTTGTACTTGTTTAAGGACTATTTGTACTTGTATGAGGACTATTTGTACTTGTATAGGGACTATTTGTACTTGTTTAAGGACTATTTGTACTTGTATGAGGACTATTTGTACTTGTATAGGGACTATTTGTACTTGTTTAAGGACTATTTGTACTTGTATAGGGACTATTTGTACTTGTTTAAGGACTATTTGTACTTGTATGAGGACTATTTGTACTTGTATAGGGACTATTTGTACTTGTTTAAGGACTATTTGTACTTGTATAGGGACTATTTGTACTTGTATAGGGACTATTTGTACTTGTATAAGGACTATTTGTACTTGTATGAGGACTATTTGTATTGTAATGTATAAGCTAAGGGTTTTACCTTTCTATTTAAATTATTAAAACTCTTATAAACTTGGAACCGGAACAGTTCTATTTTCTTCAACATATAGTGACAGATGCAGCAGATCCATAAACCTGTAGCATTTTTCATCTGTAAATTATCAAATATAATATTGATCATTGCAGAAGTAACAATGCTTATAATATGTGTGACTTCTTTACAAAGTCAGTGCTGCTTGACGAGGCAAATTATTCCCGCCCAATAGATATTGTAACTGCAACATCGTTGGCCTGCATCAGGTCCTCCAATGTGGAGGTATTAGGGCACAGTGGGCATTGAAGGACTGCGACGGGGCTCCACACTCGCATTGCTGCTTCGTCGTTGCAATATGTGTGTCAGACAATGGATAGGTCGTCCTACAAGAGTCTCATGACCTGATAGCCAAGGCCTAACGTGCTTCTTAAGCATTGATAGTAATTTGGTCACACATCAAATTAATGACTGGGTTAAGGACTGTGCTTAATTTGGCAAGCGTAGCTAGATCGTACCTTGAAATATAACTTCAGAAACTCCGTATGGTTGCATTTCGAAGCGTTTACAACGGGGATGTTCGTCGCAAGGCAGCAAAAACAAGCAAAATTAGATGTTTCAAGCGTACTATTAAAATTCCCGTATTTTTCGTATCCCGAAGAACAGCCGGGTATGTTGAATTCCAGAAGGTAGTTCGTTTTATCCATTGTGCATTGGTATTGTTTTAGTTAAATAATAAAAGATTTCCACCTGAAAATCGATTTTTCGTAAACGAACACAGAACAACAAACAAACTATTGAACTATTTATTTAATTAAGTTTTTTTTAATATCCACCTCGGATTTATTTAGATTTTTTTTTATAACTTGTACTTATCTCGTGTGAGCGAGGCATAAGCGAAGACAAAAAATCATTCATTCAATCATTTACTCTGTGGGCCTGATTGTCAAAATAAGAAAAAAAAATTGGTTTGTTTACATTTTGCATTGCGCATATTTTCAAATTTCATCACTGAAAAGAAATGTTAATTGGCATATTGGCATAAAATTATATTAATTTAGTTAATAATGAGTGATGAGTTCGAAGTTTCATTGAAAACCGTGTGCTGTACGTGTCTCAGCACGGATCGCAAGTTGCAGAAGTTGTGCCGTATTTCCGAAGGTGTAAATCTGCTATATTTGCTACTGAGCTACGACCCCGATGCTTATAAAGTAAGGAAATATAACAAAGAACATTATAAGTCCTATCAAATTGCGAAAATACCACTTTAACCTAGATAATTAGGCCTCCGAGGTACATAAGATATCTTTGGTAAAAGAACTATAATTTCACTTGGTATACTCACAAATTCAAACCGTAATACAGCAGTGCACATGCACTTTTTTACATTCCCATACAGACATTCATACTTAGAGGAGTCTGTATACTTATCTATGCCTTCTATGCTAATATTATAAAGAAGAACGATTACATTGTTTGTTTGCATTGAATAGGCTCCGAAAATACTGAACCGATTTAGATCAAATTTCGTATGAGGATACATTGATACATTGACAGTAACATAGGCTACTTTTTATCCCAATATTCCCACAGGATCGGGACTTACGCGAGTGAAATCGCTTTGCGCTTCTAGTCTAAAACAAAGTAGGTACCTACTAGAAATTATAAAAAGAGATTTGTTTTTAATGTATTTAGATAAGTAATAGTTTATTTAACAAAAAATGAAACAAACAGTACATAGTACTAACAATGGACTTCAAACTAGGAACACATCCTGTGTCTCTAGGGAAATTGGCGGTGAATTGGCTTTGAAACACCTAAATGAAACCTTGGAAGTAACATAGGCTACATTTTACCTCTTTTAGGAAATATTCTACAAAGATTCCACAAGTCTTCATCTGTGTTGGGAATGCAAAGCTATCTTGAAGAAGATCAGATCGTTCCAAGTGCAAGCATCGAGGGCAATCGGAGAATTGAATAATTTCTGCAATACTAGTGGAGTGAGTTGCTATTTACATTTCATTTCATTTGATAGGTATGGTCAGCTGCATAATTGCAGACTCACCATAGAGCTCCAAAACGGCTGTTATAAGAATGTTTTTAACACAAACAAGATTCTAAGCACCTGCTTTAGTTGAAGTATAAAGTCTTTTAACTCATGAATTTATCAAACAAAAATTATTAAAATGAAAACATTCCATAGTAATTTTAGAACTCTACGGTGGGTCTGTAATTATGCTGCCGACCGTACAATAGGCATATAAGTTCACATTTGAGCCGTTTGCCAGGCATTGCAATTGTGTGGTGAAAGACCTATGCTTTTCTATTCACCCATATTACAAATCTTCTTGTAATATGAGTGTCAGTTTAAAGTCTAATTTCTTAATTCGGTGCTAGATGGCGCTGTGTCCACTATTGTACAATCGACGCTCAAAAGTCCACCGCTACCGTAACATTTACAATCCTGTGCAGCACTATTTGAACATTATAACAACGTAACCTGTGGATCGAACCTACGTCGGTTGGTGTAGCGGGTGGCGGCTTATACCACTCACACAACTAAAGTCATAGCTAACATGTTGACAAATAATAATCACACTGTGTACTTTTAATTCAAATATTTATGTTTGTGTGTAACGTCTATTATAAGAAGGTTGTAAATCCAATACTTGTTATAATTGTAGCAAACTGATAGTGGACCTATGACACATACTGTAAACTATTTATTTCTTCTTCCAGAAACATACCAAACCATTAACCAATCTAAGCATCATACATACAACCAACAAAACCATAATCCAAGATTCAGTATATTTCATAGACTGTGGCCCATACAATATAGAACTAGAAGATGACATACCACTCTCAGAACTAAGAAATAACCAAAACCGAACCACAGAAACCATAACCAGACCAATAGCACCAAAACCCAAGCATATAAATCTAAAAAACTTCGAAAATAACGATGAAGATCATGTTTCCGATGAAAATGACATACCAGAAAGCCTATACAGTCCTTTAAAGGACTATAAAGATGCTCATAATCCCATAGAAAGCTATAAACAAGGCAAAAGTAAAAAAAAAATAGCCATAGACAATGAAAATGAAACTAAATTAATAGACAACATACCAGAGACCTTAAATAGCCCCAAAAAAGCCTATAAAAACACTCATAGTCATGCCAATAAAACTAAAACCAAGCTCATAGACCTAAAAGATAAAATAAACCAGGAAAGTTCACCGAAATGCTATAAGAAAAAGATATATAATTTTAATGGAAGTAAAAAGAAAAGAAAGAAAAATGCATTTAGTGAGATAAAATTGAAATATCCATGTCCGGAATGTAATTCATGTTTTGAGTGAGTATCCTATAATATTATAAACTAGCAGTGCTCCACGGTTTCACCCGCGTAACTGCCGATCCCGTGGGAATATCGGGATAAAAAGTAGTCTATAGCCTTCCTCGATAAATGGACTATCCAACACAAAAATATTTTTTCAATTCGAACCAGTAGTTCCTGAGATTAGCGCGTTCAAACAAACAGACTCTTCAGCTTTATAAAAGTACTAGCTGCGCCTTGCGGTTTCACCCGTGTAATTCCAGATCCCGTGGGAATATTGGGATAAAAAGTTGCCTATGTGTCAATGTATACCAAGTCTCATCATAATAAAACAAACAAACAAAAATATCTTTCCTCTCATTTTTCCTCTTTATTAAATGAGTGTAGATAGAATAGAAATATTTTTAATTATTTTATACTAGCTGTCCCGGCAAACGTTGTTTTGCCATTTAAAAAAAACAAAGGAAACAAAATAAAAAATAGATGTTGGCCGATTCTCAGACCTACTGAATATGCTCACAAAATTTCATGAGAATCGGTCAAGCCGTTTCGGAGGAGTTCAAGTTCGAACCCCGTGACACGAGAATTTTATATATCTATATAAATAAAAATCTATATAAATAAAAATCAATTGCTATTCGTTAGTCTCGCTAAAACTCGAGAATGGCTGAACCGATTTATATGATTTTGGTTTTGACATGTTTGTCGTAGTCCAGGGTAGGTTTAAACGGTGAGAAACATCGGACTTACGCGGGTGAAACCGCGGGGCGCAGCTAGTCTATCTTCTATATATATATAAAAATCAATTGCTGTTCGTTAGTCTCGCTAAAACTCGAGAACGGCTGAACGGATTTATCTTATCTTGGTCTTGAATTATTCGTGGAGGTCTAGGGAAGGTTTAAAAGGTGAGAAACATCGGACTTACGCGGGTGAAACCGTGGGGCGCAGCTAGTCTCTATATATAAAAATCAATTGCTGTTCGTTAGTCTCGCTAAAACTCGAGAATGGCTGAACCGATTTATATGATTTTGGTTTTGACATGTTTGTCGTAGTCCAGGGAAGGTTTAAACGGTGAGAAACATCGGACTTACGCGGGTGAAACCGCGGGGCGCAGCTAGTCTATCTATATATATAAAAATCAATTGCTGTTCGTTAGTCTCGCTAAAACTCGAGAATGGCTGAACCGATTTATATGATTTTGGTTTTGACATGTTTGTCGTAGTCCAGGGAAGGTTTAAACGGTGAGAAACATCGGACTTACGCGGGTGAAACCGCGGGGCGCAGCTAGGTAAACATAGCATTGTATGCAAAATGGTAATGTCAACGATACAAAAGAGTTCTTATGACGTTATCACGTAAAATTATCGTCCGTAAATTGACTTTCAAGACAACCATTTTTTTTATCGAATAGCTGCGCCCCGCGGTTTCACCCGCGTAAGTCCGATCTTTAAATTCTCACCGTTTAAACCTTCCCTGGACTACAACAAACACAACAAAAAAAGAATTGGCCAAATCGGTCCAGCCGTTCTCGAGTTTTAGCCAGACTAACGAACAGCAATTGATTTTTATATTATAGATAATATTTAGGTGTCCAGGCATTTTAAGAAATTGACGATTTCCTATAAAGACGTTTTGTTATATAGACCTCTTGATAGTTAGACGTTTTGCTACATGGGCGATTAGCTAACTAGGCAGATTGCTCACTAGACTTTTCGCTTTGTTTGACGTTTTGCTACTTAGACTTTCTGATCGGGAGGCATATATTTTACCTCAATGATTTTACTTTGTTTTTTTTGACATGATAATGTCTTTTATATCGATTAACACATGCACTCACAATAAAGTGTGACGTCATACCACATACGTCATGTTATTGACAAGTAACCATTGAAACGTTATTGACAAGGTAACCATAGCAACGTTTTATCGTTGCTATGGTTACCACCAATGTTTTTTCATGACGTTAAATTATCGTCCGTAAACCGAATTTACAGACAACCATTTTTTTTTTCAAATAGGTAGTAAGAATTGTAACCTAAAGGAGCTATTAATAAAGGCTTTATTTTATTATTTATAGAAACAAAAATATTAGATGGAAACATATACAAAAACTGCATAGAGAAGGACACCAATGTTCTGTCTGTGAGAAACGTTTTGCATTGAAGAGTAATCTGCAGAGGCATGAAAAGTGAGTTTTGTGTCACCTTTAACCCTTTTTTATATAAACTAAAAAAATATATATATATAATAATAAATATTGCAGGACATTTCCACACATCGCCATCTAGCCCCAAGTAACCCTAAGTAACTAGACTTGTGTTATGGATGCTAGACAATAGATTTACTACTTATATACTTTTTCGTAAATATATACTTATAATACATAGAAACAACCCAGACCACAGACAAATATCTAAGCATAATACTTGTCTGACATGGGAATCGAACCCGCAACCCTTTATTTGACAGTCCCGCATGGTGACCAATGTGCCCAACTGGGTCGTCAAACTCTTATCACTACATAGTATAAAACAAAGTCGCTTCCTGCTGTCTGTCTGTCCCTTTGTATGCTTAGATCTTTAAAACTACGCAATGGATTTTGATCCGTCACAAATAAATTGGGAAAACATTAAACGGTTCTAGTATCGTGAAGCCACTGCGACGGAAATAACTAGGTCCTATTGTTTTTTTCTGTCGATGACAACCTCGCTGTTTCACCCGCGAAAGTCCCGATCCCATGGGAATTTTGGGAGACCGAGACTTACGCGGGTGAAACCGCAGGGCACAATTATCTTTATCCTTTTATATCATTATCATTACATAGTATAAAGCAAAGTCACTTCCCGCTGTCGGTCCCTATGTATGCTTAGATCTTCAAAACTACGCAACGGATTCTGATGTGTTTTTTAAAATAGATGGAGTGATTTAAGAGGAAGGTTTATATGTATAAAACATGCATAATATAGCCGTGCGAAGCTGGGGCGGGTCTTATTATAAAGTGGAAAGACTTGATTATTTGTTTGCATTAAATAGGCTCTGAAACTACTGGACCGATTTAGATGAAACTTGGTATGAGGATACATTGATTCATTGACAGTAACATAGGGTACTTTTTATCCCGATATTCCCACGGGATCGGGAGTTACACGGGTGAAACCGCGTGGCACAGCTATTTTTATACGTAAAACTTCGTTTCCAGGATTCACTCGTCCCCACCGCCTCGCCAACAGTGCGGGACTTGCAACAAGTCTGTCAGAGTGGACTTGATGCAAGCGCACAGTCTAACGCACACAGACAGACAGAAGTATGCGTGTATTACGTGCGACAAGACCTTCGTCTGCCGTGACACTTATCATAGTCATTTGAAGTACAGTAAGGCGCATTGCGAGTCGGATGTGTTGGCTAGGTGAGTTTTACTAGCTGCGTAGCCTATGTGTTAATAAATAAATAAATATTGCAGGACATTCCACACATCGCCATCTAGCCCTAAGCTAAGTAACTAGACTTGTGTTATGGGTGCTAGACAACGGATATACTACTTATATACTTTTCTTTGTAAATATATACTTATAATACATAGAAACAACCCTTTTTTCCCTATTTTGCCTAATGGTGGCGCCCGGGAAGCTAATTTCTAGAAAAATTAATTGTCTCACTTACCGCCAGTGACCGCCCAAAATATATTTTTCCCAAAGCTACCGTAGTCCTTTACTGATTACGCCGCTCGCTCGCGATCTGCCCGTTGGCTGACTTCGCGGCCTAATACCCCCTATGTTTCAGATACAAATGTAGTACATGTGACAAGCGTTATAGATCGCAAGCAGAACTTAGAGATCATATAAATTACCAACACAAAGGACAGACAGAACACAAGTGTCCCGTCTGCGGTAAGGTAAGGATACAAAAACAAGTCTTAGTAAAAACATCCAGTTTTTAACCCTTTGGGAACGGAATCCTAATCACTCGATTTCGCTTTTATTGACCACTAGCGACCCGCCCCGGCTTCGCACGGCTATATTATGCATGTATTATACATATAAACCTTCCTCTTGAATCACTCTATCTATTAAAAAAAACCGCATCAAAATCCGTTGCGTAGTTTTAAAGATTTAAGCATACAAAGGGAAATAGGGACAGAGAAAGCGACTTTGTTTTATACTATGTAGTGATGATTTACGAATTTGACATTTGGCGTTCTTGACAATATACGTGTTTGACCATTAGGTATACGTGTTTGACAATATGCGTTTTTGACATTTTGCGAAAACGTACATGCTCTTGTCATTTTGAGTGTTTGACCTAATGCGTATTTGACCTTCCACGTATGATTCTAAAAATCCCTAAAAATGAACGTATCGCAGGACACGCGTTTGGAACGAAGTCCTTTTAATACAGGGTGTCCGGTAATAATAATAATAAATAAATAAATAAATAGTCATTTATTGCAGGCATACAATGTCCCATAGGTACTGGAGAAATATTACAAATAGTCAAATTAAAATTCAAAATTAAAGTTAAAATAAAATTAAAATTCAGCTTAAAAATGTAAATACAATTAGTAAAAATAAAATAAAATACGTAAGTGATAAACATCTTTAAAATGTACTAAGCGGGCACCTACAGATATAGGACACTGTGCCGGTTCAGAACCATGTATTATACCATTTCAGAATCTCAATGAAATTGGCAACTTTTTTTAAATTTGGCACCAGGGTGACTTTACATTTTTTTTACACCGGGAGAGGTTAAAGTACAGGTCAAAAAATTTAAAAATTATGAACTTTGAGCCAAAACTTAGTTTATAAAAAAAACTTTCGATGTGGCATAAAAAATATTGTTTGCATTCGATAGCACATTTATCCTGGAATACTATCCAATTTAAAAAAAAATGAAATGGCGGATATCTCGGAAACCGAGACAGTTTCATAGAATAGAACTTTCAATTTTCTGATCCATTTATTACCGGACACCCTGTATATTATATTAATTTTTTTTTCATAAGTATAATATTCCATTGAAAAGTTACATTTGGGGTTGCATTTGTCGGAGGACGCAATTTTATTTTTTAGATATCAAGAGGGGGTTAGTCTAAGCTTAAATCCATGTTTGAGGGATTGTAGCTCTTGTCCCACGGCCGCCATCTTGGAAAAAGGGATTTGAACGGTTTTTATGGTTTATCTGACAAACTATAGGTCTCACAAAAAATATTACTTATCATTTTTTGTTGCAAATATGATTAGGTATCTACAACTTTTAAATACTTAGTACCTAACTTTTAGTCGTAAACCAAAAATAAAAAAGTTATAGTTAAGTTATAGTTAAAGCCCAAAAAAATGTAACATTTCAATGGACTATAATATGTGTGGGAGATTAATTATCGGCTCCTTCATTTTTCTTTCTCTTACAGTTTTTCGTTTCACGTTCTCGTAACGCGTAATTATTATTGCAGGGTTTAGCAACAAAAAGGTGCATTAGAAGGCATGTAAGACGAGCTCACGAAGGTATCAAAGAGAACGCTAGAGACAAGATTTGTCAGCGATGCGGGAAAACTTTTAGGGTAAGGAATATTATTTTTTATCACAGTTGCTCATAAAGTATTATACACGCGTGCGATATAAAAAAATCCAACTAGTGGTAAAATAATACGTTATCCCGATAAGTTTAATACGTATCTTACTGCTAATTACATATTAGGTAGATGAAACATTCTTAATTTATCTGGGTTATACTGTTTTGATGTATAGAAAAAGGTACCATCAAAGAGTTTTTAAGCCTTGATGGCTTAAAACTCTTTGTTGGTACCTTTTTTCTTCTTTTCAAAAGGTTGTCTCTAAAGTCTGATAACGAACGATAATTTTACGTGATAACGTCTTTGAAAACAATTAAAAATTGAGTTTTGTTTTAATTTTGTTTTTCTTTAGGTACATAAATATATTTTTTCCTTACCATTATATTGTTTTTAACCGCCGACGCAAAAACAAATGAAAAAAACCCTAAAAAATATTGTATGTCAGACGAGGCTGTATAGGTTAAAAGTCTTTTGCCTAGCCTTTCGGGAGTGTAATTAACAAAAAATATTAAACATAACCTAAAATTCTTAAAAACACTTTATTATTTTAACAAGTCTTTTTTTTATTCGCAACTGTGATAAAAAACATCGTACGATACAGGTGTGGATTGATCATTCCATCTCGGCTTTTGCCACGCTCGCGTTCCGCTCGCGCGTCATAAACCGCCTCTATGGAATGATCAACTTTCCACACTTGTATCGCAATGTACTATTAACTAGATGCGACCCTATAAGTCTTGTATACGACTCCAATTATGACGACTATCTAGTTGGCACATTGGTCATCATGCCGGACTGCCAAACACAGGGTTGCGGGTTCGATTCCCGCCTCTGACAAGTATTTATGCTTAGATATTTGTCTATGGTCTGGTTGTTTCTATGTATTATACGTATAAAACAAAAGAAAAGTACATAAGTAGTAAGTAAGTATATCCGTTGTCTAGCACCCATAACACAAATCTAGTTACTTAGCTTGGGGCTAGATGGCGATGTGTGGAATGTCCTGCAATATTTATTTTTTATTATTTACACAATATCTTTATAAATTATAGCCTATGTTGTATTCTGAAGCTATATTATTGAAAAGTTTCATTAATCTATTCAGTAGTTTTTGCGTTAAAGAGTAACAAACATCCATATAAACTTTCACGTTTATAATTTTAGTAGGATTCAATACAAAGCATTTTATGTAGATTTGCCATCGTTTCAGGATAAGAAGAGTCTTCGCGAACACGAATACATACACACAGGCGAGCGGCCCCTGTCCTGCGAGCTTTGCGGACAGACATTCAGACAGTACGCCTCACTATACAGCCATAGAAAACGAGTGCACAAACTTGTAGTACCACAGAAAAACATCACCGTACTTAATAAGGACTGAGGATAGTTATTTACTCTGAAAAGGATAGTTGTTTACTCTGAAAAGGATAGTGATTTACTCTGAAAAGGATAGTGGTTTACTCTGAAAAGGACAGTTGTTTACCTACTCTGTGAGGACAGTGGTTTAGTCTGGATGGATAATTGTTTACACCGCGATAGTGTTTACTTAAGATAGTGGTTTACTCCGAAAGGATAGTCGTTTACTCTGAAAGGATAGTTGTGTACTCTGAAAAGGACAGTGGTTTGTTCTGAAAAAAGGATAATGGTTTACTCTGAAAAGGACAGTTATTTACCTACTCTGTGAGAACGTTGTTTTAGTCTAAATGGATAGTTGTTTACACCGTGAGGATAGTGTTTACTTAGAGAAGTGGTTTACTCTGAAAAACATAGTAATTTACTCTGAAAAGGACAGTTTTTTACTCAGAACGGATAAGGATTATTTCAAGGGACAGTAGTTTATCTTAGAAGACATTGGTTTGCTCTGAAATGAAAATTAGAGAAAGTTTACTTTAAAATGAAAATAAAAAGTTAAGAAATGTATTATAATTTAATTTCATATAATTCATTCATATCGATAACTTATTACAATACATTACAGTCTTATACAAATGAGTACATTTTATTTATATTACAAAATTTTGAAGAAAAAAACACTACAAAAGTGCATGTCTCGTGAAAATGATGCTTGAAACAGCTTCGAAATATCGAACTCCAAAAAAACCTGCAAATATTTAGTTTTTGGGTATTTCTCATCGTCACGAAAGTGGACTGTTAAACAACTTAATTAGTGAAAATTACCATGGGACTTCTAAAATTCTATGAAAATTAATAATTTTAAAATCTATACTAAATAAATGGCGCTTTCATATTATAAAGCTGAAAAGTTTGTTTGTTTGAACGCGCTTATCTCAGGAACTACTGGTTCGAATTGAAAAATTATTTTTGTGTTGGATAGTCCATTTATCGAGGAAAGCTATAGGCTACTTTTTATTTTGATACTTTCACGAGACTTACGCGGGTGAAACCGCGTGGCGCAGCAAGTACAAAATAAATCTGACAGATTTGCTTGACTAGGATAATCAGTCGCTTATAAAATAATATTATCATTTAGTTCCGTTGTATATTGAAAGGCTAACGTGACAGGATATGTAGCTGGTTCGATGCTGATCTCTTGCGGCTTCTCTTCTGGTACCTTCTTAGATAATGTGTATTTCTTTGCTTTTACATTTAAGTGGACCTAGAAAAGACATTTTTAAAGTTAAATAGATTAAATTTAATAATAACTAGCTGTCCCGACAAAAAGAAATAAATCTGATCGTTCTAAGGAGGGCAAAATCCAGCCCAAAAGAGTCGGTTACATACATACGAACAAGCAAGCAAGCAAACATACAGGTGAAACTAATAAAAGCGTGTTAAAAAAAATAAGGTTGTTCGATTCGCAGACCTAACGAATATACACCTAAAATTACATACAAATCGGCTCAGCCGTGTGGAGTTTGGCAACTAACACCGCGATATATATAAAAAAATATCCGATATTTTGATATTTATAATAAATATCGGATATTTTCGAACCCTCCTTTCAAGCTTCCATAATATATTGATATTCGTTCCTCGTTTCTCATACACAGACAGAAGAAGGATATATTTACCTGTCTATTATGCTTGTAAAGGTTGGACTGCTGCGAGAAGCTGCTATTGCAGTACTGACAGAAGAACGGACGTTCCCCGGTGTGCATACGGATGTGAGATTCCAGTTGAGATTTAGTCTACAAAAAGCAAAATAATTCTGTTAAGTTTAGCTGGTTAAAAATACGTCACCGAAAATTCTACGTGACTTGATTCGCGCATTTATAAGATTACTTGGATTATATTTGTCTGGCTACCATAATACAAGCCTAGTTGCTTAGCTTATAGCTAGATGGCGTGGGTTGTTCTGCAATATTTATTTATTTAAGGTGAAAGGGTACTAACGCTCTCTGCATACAAATGTAGTCGACTGTTTCCTCCCTGGATACCTGGATGACTATGCCCCTAAGTCTTGGTTTTTTTTCATTTTCTAACTATCACAGATATTAAGAATTAAAAAACAAAAAAAAAACAAATGGCAGTTATAAGTTTTATGCAACAAAAATATTTGCTAGTGTCATTATCCAGGGAGGAAACAGTCGACTACGTTTGTATGGAGAGAGCGCCCGGTACCCTTTCCTCTTAATAGGCCCGCGGTTTCACCCGATGAATAATTTTGTGCGAAACTTTCCTAATTTTTTCTTTCAGGAACCTTCTTCGCACAATAACAAACACAACAAAAAAATAATAAGCGAAATCCAAGCCGTACACGCGTGATGCGATGACGAAGGAAAATAGGGATTCATTTTTAATATAATACTAGCTTATGCCCGCTACTTCGTCCGTGTAGAATTAGTAGATTGGACCAAGGAATCACGTTGTCCCATACAAACTTTGCCCCAATTTTTCACCCCCTAAAGGGTAGAATTTTAGAAAATCCTTTCTTATCGGATCCCTACGTCATACAAAGAACACACCCTCCATGTTTCAGGTCTCTACGATCTGCGGTTTAGGCTGTATACGTTGATCCGTCAGTCATTCACGACTCAGTTGGCACAATGGTCACCATGCCGGACTGCCAAAAACAGGGACGCGGGTTCGATTCCCGGCTCAGACAAGTAATTATGCTGCGGTCTGGTTATTTTTATGTATTCTTAGTATATATTTACAAAAAAGAAAAAGTATATAAGTAGTATATCCGTTGTCTAGCATCCATTACACAAGTCTAGTTACTTAGCTTGGGGCTAGATGGCGATGTGTGAAATGTCCTAAAAAAAAAAAAAATATATATATAAAAACTTACAGGGAACCCTTTCCCGCAATGGTGACATATTTTATTCTTTGGCCGCCTGTTATGTACGTTCCTTATATGCTGGTCCAAAGCGACTCTATTCTTTGACACTTTCTTACATATTTCACAAACGAACGTACGGTGGAGATGTTTGTCTTCAATATGGTCCCGGAGCTTCGTCTTGTTTGAGAATCTTCGATTGCAATGGTCACAGATAAACCTGTAACGAAAAAAACGTGTGGCACTCGGGGACTGCCGCGGTAAAGCTATTGCATCGTGCGAGCTTCGTACAGTCGTACCATATACATACATGCGAACGCTCGGCCGAGCTACATGGTAGGCGGAGTGGGAGGTGTTAGGTTTTATTTTCGTTACGGAATTTCTGGATTCGGTCGCCGCGCTCAAAGCCCGCGATAAAAGCTATGCAATAGCTTAAAATTTACTCAGGGCCTTGATTTTTATACACCTACTAAGGACTATAGACCTCAGTATCTGGTATGAATTTCAACTTGCTAGCACCCGTTCCTGAGAAAATCGGTGGGGACACAGCACAGGGACAGACAGACAAGAAAGTGATCTTGTAAGAGTTCCTTTTTAAACCTTTTGAGGAACGGAACCCTAAAAAAACAAATTACGTTTTAGAAAATAATATCACTACATAGTATAAAACAAAGTCGCTCTCCGCTGTCTGTCCCCATGTATGCTTAGATCTTTAAAACTACGCAACGGATTTTGATGAGGTTTTTTTTAGATAGAATGATTCAAGAGGAAGGTTTATATGTATTACATGCATATTATAGCCGTGCGAAGCCGGGGCGGGTCGCTAGTAATAGAATAAAACCGGCCAAGTGCGAGTCGGAATCGCGCACGATGGGTTCCGTACAATTATATTCTTTTTTTAGTTTATGTTATAGCGGCAACTGAAATACATCATCTGTAAAAATTTCAACTGTCTAGCTATCACGGTTCATGAGATACAGCCTGGTGACAGACAGACGGACAGTGGAGTGTTAATAAAAGGGTTTCTTCTGTTTTGAATTGCTCTTATGAATACAGATTTTTATAAAATGTCTTAGCGTATGCTAGATGCCAAGATTAACTCAGGTTTCTCCTGGCATTTGTTTAACTAATAAATTGTAAGAAATTGTATATTATGTCCTTTTTAACAAATAAAAACGAGGACGGGACTTACGCGAGTGATACCACGGCACGCAGCGAGTAGATAACATTTTGAAATAAAAATGAAATATTCTGTCTGTCTGAAATATTCTGTAATAATCTGTCGCACATTTTAAACACACATTTCGCGCTAAAAACTCGCGCATTTTTGTTCAATTCCCATCAACTTACCTAAGTTGATCTTTCGATACATGTTTGAGACTCGTATTCAGATGTCTCTGATAATTGCTTATCATTGTAAAACTAACGTTGCATAGCTCGCAGTATGCCACCGATGTGTTCTTGTTCTGTAAATATATATTATTCTGTTAGGACAATACTCCGAAAGTACTAAACTCAAAAATAACAACACTAGTCTGAAAGGAAGGTACTAAAATCTGAAAGGACAGTACTGTACAAAACTTCGAAAGAAGAGCACACTACTCTCAAAAGGACAACACTATAGTCTGAAAGGGAAGCACTAAACTCTGAAAGGAGAGCAATATTCTCTGAAAGGACAACACTATTGTCTGAAAGGGAACCACTAAACTTTGAAAGGAGAGTACCATACTCTGAAAGGACTATACTTTCTACTCTACAAGAACAGTACTTTACTCTGTAAGAACAGTACTATACTCTGTAAGAATAGTACTATACTCTGTAACAGTACTATACTCTGTAAGAACAGTACTATACTCTGTAAGAACAGTACTATACTCTGTAAGAACAGTACTATACTCTGTAACAGTACTATACTCTGTAAGAACAGTACTATACTCTGTAAGAACAGTACTATACTCTGTAACAGTACTATACTCTGTAAGAACAGTACTATACTCTGTAAGAACAGTACTATACTCTGTAAGAACAGTACTATACTCTGTAAGAACAGTACTATACTCTGTAAGAACAGTACTATACTCTGTAAGAACAGTACTATACTCTGTAAGAACAGTACTATACTCTGTAAGAACAGTACTATACTCTGTAAGAACAGTACTATACTCTGTAAGAACAGTACTATACTCTGGAAGGTAGCCCTATACTCGGAAAAGAGAGCATTCTACTCTGAAAGGACAGCACTATTCTCTGAAAGGAAAGTACTAAACTATAAAAGGACAGCACTATTCTCTGAAAGGGCAGCACTATACTCTGAGAGGAAAGTACTAAACTATAAAAGGACAGCACTATTCTCTGAAAGGGCAGCACTATACTCTGAGAGGAAAGTACTAAACTATAAAAGGACAGCACTATTCTCTGAAAGGGCAGCAGTATACTCTGAGAGGAAAGTACTAAACTATAAAAGGACAGCACTATTCTCTGAAAGGGCAGCACTATACTCTGAGAGGAAAGTACTAAACTGTAAAACGATAATCTTTTGTTTTCATTTCGATCGTGTTTTGTTTTTTTTTCGCCTTGGACTAACAGTTCAAACTCCCGACGTCTTCCCTGGCCATAGCATCACAGCATTGGGGATCCGTGAAATCCTCCGATCTAATTTTAAATTAGCGTGTGTTATAGTTCTCGAGCGTCCGTTGGGAGTAGTCAACCGAAAGGACTACCTATACTTAGAAAGGACTATAGTCTACTTATCTTATCAATTGGGGGCTGACAAATAGCCAGCAACACTTCGACCCAATGGGATCTTTTGTGTTTACCCCTACCTTAATGTTTCTTACTCTTTGAAGAAGTGGTCGATTAACGCGGTGATCCCACTGAGAGGAAGAAACCTATATTCCTCCGGTTTGGGATACGCATTCCCAAGGAGGCTCATACGCTTCGCTGCTAAGACGTCGCATTCACACAGCACGTGCTCCATAGTTTCCCTGACATCACCGCAGGCTCTGCAGTCATTATTTGAAGTCATGTTCATTTTACTTAGAAAGTACAAAACTATACTTACCTCGCTATGATGCGACACAATATGCCTAGTTAGACTAGTTTTCCATCTAAACACCTTACTGCAGACTTCACAAGGGAACTTATTGTTCAATTCGTGAACGGATATCTTATGGTTTTTCAACGCAGAGCGGTGAATGAAGGTTTTGTCGCAGAGTTTGCATTTAAGTCGACCTTTGTGTGTGTCTAGGTGATATCTGTGGGAGTTTGGTGAACTGGAAAGAAAAAAAAAAGATTTAACTCCTGCATTTACACAAAAGTGTCATGCTAATATTGTTTGAATGCAGGTGTTTCACCAATTTATTGTTCCCGTTAGGAAACAGAGTATTTAATAATAATATCGCTTATCTGGGCTTGTGTTATGGTGACGAGTGACAAATAGAAGACTTATATAAATGAAAACAATAGTATAAAAGAAAAGAAAAAACTCAATATTTCATCGTTTTGTTATGACGTTATCACGTAAAACTATCGTCTGTAAACCGACTTTACAGACAACCATTTTTTTTCTTTTTGTTTGAAGTAGTGGATCATAGTGTAGCCAGTGTGAATCATGCTTAAAAAATAAAACAGGCTAAGTGCGTAGGCATTCGATAAGAAAGGATTTTCCGAAATTCTACTCCTAAGGGGAAAATAAAAAGATGGGCAAATTTGTATGGAACAACGTGACCTCTTAGTCTATTTTCGACTTTTACGCGGACGAAGTCGCGGGCAAAAGCTAGTCTATCTATCTGGTTGTTTCTATGTTTTATAAGTATACTAGCTGTCCCGGCAAACGTTGTTTTGCTATTTAAAAAAAAAAAAAAAAATTAGATGTTGGCCGATTCTCAGACCTACTGAATATGCTCACAAAATTTCATGAGAATCGGTCGAGCCGTTTCGGAGGAGTTCAAGTTCGAACCCCGTGACACGAGAATTTTATATATATAGAGATATTAACAAAAGAAAAGTATATAAGTAGTATATCCGTTGTCTAGCACCCATAACACAAGTCTAGTTACTTTACTTGGGGCTAGATGGCGATGTGTGGAATGTCCTGTAATATTTATTTATTTATTATTATTATCAATCTATTTAACTCACTTGAATATCTTCTCACAATATTTACACTTATATTCCTTGAGTGTAACCTCATGATAGACTGTCGCATGATTTTGCATGGCTTTCATATCGACTGTGCGTTTGTCGCATATACCGCATACATATCTGTTAACAAACATTAAAACCATAATTGCAGAAGTTACGGTGAAGTAGGACCTGAAAACCCCTATCTCTTTCCCACGCGTGCGCCGCTCGATGATTCTATCCCTTTCCCACGCGTGCGCCGCGCGATGATTCTATCCCTTTCCCACGCGTGCGCCGCGCGATGATTCTATCCCTTTCCCACGCGTGCGCCGCGCGATGATTCTATCCCTTTCCCACGCGTGCGCCGCGCGATGATTCTATCCCTTTCCCACGCGTGCGCCGCGCGATGATTCTATCCCTTTCCCACGCGTGCGCCGCGCGATGATTCTATCCCTTTCCCACGCGTGCGCCGCGCCATGATTCTATCCCTTTCCCACGCGTGCGCCGCGCGATGATTCTATCCCTTTCCCACGCGTGCGCCGCGCGATGATTCTATCCCTTTCCCACGCGTGCGCCGCGCGATGATTCTATCCCTTTCCCACGCGTGCGCCGCGCGATGATTCTATCCCTTTCCCACGCGTGCGCCGCGCGATGATTCTATCCCTTTCCCACGCGTGCGCCGCGCGATGATTCTATCCCTTTCCTACGCGTGCGCCGCGCGATGATTCTATCCCTTTCCCCCGCGTGCGCCGCGCGATGATTCTATCCCTTTCCCCCGCGCGTCGCGAAAACGCCCTTTTTTAGTATGTTTTATGTAATTAATTAAAAGAACTAAAATCTATTTCATACACATCTTTAGGTAACTTATTCTATTAGAGCACAAATGTACTATTAAACGATCGGTTTAATTTCCAGAGCCTACTACCAAGCACGGTCAGATCATCTTAATTTCTCAAGTTGAAGCTATGATATTTTGCGAAAAATATCAGGATTTTTGGACAGCAAGTTTTGGTAAATATATTGTGAATAGAGCGTTAATATATTAATCCTTTAATTTATTCTCTAAAACTGTTGAAGTTACGTTTGACTAATGTCAATGGGCTATTAGCAAACACTACTACTAACCTCCTTGTGTGTCTCCTGTAATGTATTGTGAACGCGTCAACGTTAGCGTGTGTTGTCTTACATATGGGGCACTTGTAGCTGCCGCGATTCTGGAAACCAAAACAGTTATCCGATATTATTTTTTACTAGACGACCCAGTTGGCACAATGGTCACCATGCCGGACTGCTAAACACAGGGTCGCGGGTTCGATTCCCGCCTCGGACAAGTATTTATGCTTAGATATCTGGTTGTTTATATGTATTATAAGTATAAGTATATATTTACAAAAGGAAATTAGGTATATAAGTAGTATATCCGTTGTCTAGCACCCATAGCACAAGTGTAGTTACTTAGCTTGGGGCTAGATGGCGATCTGTGGAATGTCCTGCAATATATATATTTATTATTTATAGGGTTCCGTACCCAAGGGTAAAAACAGGACCCTATTACTAAGACTTCACTGTCTGTCTGTCAGCAGGCTGTATCTCATGAACTGTGATAGCTAGACAGTTGAAATTTTCACAGATTATGTATTTCTGTTGCCGCTATAACAACAACAAAAACAGAATATCATTTCATCACTACATAGTATAAAACAAAGTCGCTTTCTCTGTCCCTATATCCCTTTAAAACTACGCAACGGATTTTGATGCGGTTTTTTTAATAGATAGAGTGATTCAAGAGGAAGGTTTTTAGATATAATACATGCATTATACAGCCGTGAGAAGCCGGAGCGGGTCGGCCGCGTAACAATTTTCTACGCAACTTTCTTAAATTTTCCCTTTATAAGAAACTTCTCCTGACGGTTCAGCTGTTCTCGAGATTTGCGTTTAGCAAAATATTTAGCGATTTATTTTATGCTAGCGACCCGCCCCGGCTTCGCACGGCTGTATTATATCTAAAAATCTTCCTCGTTAATCAATCTATCTATTAAAAAAAACCGCATCAAAATCCGTTGCGTAGTTTTAAAGATCTAAGCATACATAGGCCCGCCGGCATTGTATACCGCCGCTATAGGGAGGCGAGACCGAAGACAGAAAACCCTAAAACTTAACTTAAATTTAATAAAATATTATCTATAAGTATGTTAGTCTGTAAGGTATCTATTTTATATGGGTCTGTACTTATTTATGAGGCTGTTATCTGAAATAAATGATTTATTATTATAGGGACGGCGAAAAGTGACTTTTTTTATACTATGTAGTGATTACAGAAGATGTGAAAGTTTATGTGTAATTATGTTTGTTACTCATTTGGACGACCCAGTTGGCACAATGGTTACCATGCCGGACTGCCAAACACAGGGTTGCGGGTTCGATTCCCGCCACAGACAAGTATTTATGCTTTGATATTTGTCTGTGGTCTGGTTGTTTCTATGTATTATAAGTATATATTTACAAAAGAAAAGTATATAAGTAGTATATCCGTTGTCTAGCACCCATAACACAAGTGTAGTTACTTAGCTTGGGGCTAGATGGCGATGTGTGGAATGTCCTGCAATATTTATTTATTTATTATTTACGCAAAAACTACTGAACCGATTAAACCGGTGAAACCGCGGGGCGCAGCAAGAAAATAAACAAATGATTTGTTTTCAGATTGACAATAAAGCAAATATTTATCTCATGACCTGTTTTAGGCAGTTTTCCCAATTTTTACGTAATACTAGCTGCGCCCCGCGGTTTCACTCGCGTAAGTCCGATCTTTAAACCTTCCCTGGACTACGACAAACATTTCAAAACCGAAATCATCTAAATCGGTTCGTGCGTTTTGGAGTTATAGCGTCAGGAAGGAAAACCCGACTTATTTTTATATAGTAGATTTAGTTTTTAAAGAAAATGGCAGGTGGCCGTTATCAGCCTCCTTACAACAATGATCATTTTATTTAAAACCGCAAGTGTTACATCGTCATCCCAAATACTATCATCACTTCACTATCACTACATAGTATAAAACAAAGTCGCTTTCTCTGTCCCTATATCCCTTTGTATGCTTAATTCTTTAAAACTACGCAACGGATTTTAATGCAGTTTTTTTAATAGATAGAGTTATTCAAGAGGAAGGTTTATATGTATAATACATGCATAATATAGCCGTGCGAAGCCGGGGCGGATCGCTAGTAGTATATAATACCATAATACTATTATAATGATTGTAACATTTTTGGTATAACTAAAATGTTTACAACTTTTCATGTTAACTGTACTCTTACTTTTATCTATTTGCAAAAATAAAATCGGGTAGATCGGTCGGGTCTGGATGAACCCATAATTGTAGACCCACCGTAGAGTTCCAGAATGACTGTTGGATTGTTTTCATTTAAATAATTTTTTTTTGATAAATTCATGAGTTAGAAGACTTTAAACTTCAACTAGAGCAGGCGCCTCGGATCTTGTTTGTGTTGAAAACATTCTTATAACAGCCGTTTTGGAGGTCTACGGTGGGTCTGCAATTATGCAGCCGACCGTACCTAAGTATCGTATACATACCTCAGAATGTTTATTATCATAATGTTTATCATAAGCCTTCTTCCCATTGAAGCCAAGTATGCATCCTTCACACTTGAACTCAGCCAACGCGTACGCTTCACATCTCATATCGTTCTCTCTCTCTTCCATCATCTCTTCGTACGTTAGGTGTATTAGTTTTATCTTCTGCTCGGAATTCTGATCTAATTCCCTCTTTTTACGGTTCATTTTGTAATCTAGCTGTAAAGAAAATAATAATATTTAGAAAAATAAATGGGTTGTTACATTTTGGCATAGTAAAGGTCGCTGCATACGTAACGTGATTTTTCTTGTGCCGGACGGGACGTGATATTTTTAAATGAAACTAACTGCGTCCCGAGGTTTCACCAGCGTAATAATTTTCTACGCAATTGTCTTAATTTATTCTTTCATTAGAACTTTCTCCTGATAATAACAAACACAACAAATAAATAAATATTGTAGAACATTCCATTCCAGTAACTAGACTTGTGTTATGGGTGCTAGACAACGGATATACTACTTCTATACTTTTTCTTTTGTAAATATATACTTATAATACATAGAAACAACCAGACCACAGAAAAATATCTAAGCATAATTACTTGTCTGTGTTTGGCAGTCCGGCATGGTGACCATTGTGCCAACTGGGTCGCACCCAGCACCCATAACACAAGTGTAGTTACTTAGCTTGGACCTAGATGGCGATGTGTGGAATGTCCTGCAATATTTATTTATTTATATAAGACATGGTCCTGTTATTCCTCTTGTTAAACCCTAAAAAGAGACATACTTGTAAAGATTCTTTCTTCTTCCGTTTCTTCTTCTTCTTCTTGCCAATTTCTTTAGCGTAAGACAGAGGGAGATCGTCAAAGAAGAACCCATCGTTGCTGTCTTCCTCCTTCAATTGCTTTACCATTACTGAAAATAAAATAATAAATAATTTATTTTTGTTTGTAATGAATAGGCTTCGAAAACTGGGAGTAACATTAATGAAGAGTTGCTGGGCTCTTCCTCTAAATTTTTAAAACATAAACCCCCTTATTCCAAAACGAGGTTTAAGGATAGTCCGAGATGCAGATTTAAACCTTAGATTAAGACACAGATTTACTCGTGAACTATAGTCTAAACAATATCCCTATGTATTATGTAGGGAACTATAGTCTTAACACTATCCCTAAAGATTATTTAAAGATAGTGTTTAGACTATAGTTCACGAGTAAATCTGTATTTAAATCTAAGGTTCAAATCCACATCTCGGACTATCCTTAGAACTCGTTTTGGAATAAGGGGGAAATACTCTACCAGACAATGAAACAGCTTATTGTTGACAAACGGATGACCACGACTCAATACCTGACAGAGGCGAAAAAAAAAATACCGATACTAGCTTTGCCTGGGACTTCGACTGCAAAGTTTGTGTGGGACTTCACATTGTGCCATTCAAACTTTGCCTCCTTTTTTACCGCCTAAGGGGTAGAATTTCGGAAAATCCTTTCTTATCGGATGCCTACGTCACAGAAAGAACACACCCTCCTGTATGTTGATCCGTCAGTCAGTTAGGACAAAACGGAAATGAGACTTATGCGGGCAATTTCTTAGAAAAATGTAT
Organism: Idaea aversata; assembly: GCA_907269075.1. Classification (NCBI taxonomy): domain Eukaryota; kingdom Metazoa; phylum Arthropoda; class Insecta; order Lepidoptera; family Geometridae; genus Idaea; species Idaea aversata. The sequence goes on from OU026083.1 coordinate 4,063,555, forward strand.
GCGCACCAGTTGACATTGCTCTTACGGTGAAGGAAAACATCATGATGAAACCCGCGTTGTTGCCTTTAGACGTATTGACAAAAAAAAATACCTTCATCGTCTATCCACTCAATAGCAACCTCTTCTTTGACTGCCGTTGATTCATCATTTAAATCTATTTCTTCAATAGGAGCCTTTACTTCTGAAGTATATGAGTTTAGATCAGTCTGAAATGCAACACAGATGCATGCAGATTTAATATCTAGCTAAATTCCAGGCAAATTTCAATTTGGCCGAATTTGGCTATCAGTGTAGGGTTCTTCCTAGCCTAATATAGAAGTAAATAATAAGACTGATTATCTGCTTAAGAGGAAAGGGTACCAACGCTCTCACCATACAAACGTAGTCGACTGTTTCCTCCCTGGATAATGACACTAGCACAAATATTTTTGTGCCATAAAACCTATAACTGCCATGACTATGCCCCTATTTTTCATTTTCTAATTATCATAGAAATTAAGATTTAAAAAAATCAAAAAATAGGGGCATGGTCATGGCAGTTATAGGTTTTACAAATAAAAATATTTGTGCTAGTGTCATCCAGGGAGGAAACAGTTGACTATGTTTGTATAGAGAGAGCGAAGGCATGACTCCTAAAGCAAAATGGTTTCTTCACTACATAGTATAAAATCATAAATATTTACCAACCTCATTATTGTAACTCTGTAATATTTTGTAAGATGTCTTGACTTGTTCCCTAAAGACCCTCGCTTTGTGGAGTGTCTCGCTGCAGTTTGGGCAGATCTGTGGCGATTCATCCGGGGGTCTTGTGATCTGAAAACAAGATATTTGGCTGGATTATGGATTTCTTGACTAAACTGAGAGGGTATACGTGCCGGGTATGAATCTCTATAATCTATAATACTAGCTGCGCTCCGCGGTTTCACCCGCGTAACTCCCGATCCCGTGGGAATATCGGGATAAAAAGTAGCCTATAACCTTCCTCGATAAATGGACTATCCAACACAAAAAGAATTTTTCAATTCGAACCAGCAGTTCCTGAGATTAGCGCGTTCAAACAAACAAACAAACTCTTCAGCTTTATAATATTATTAGTATAGATAAAATGAATCTGTGGGTAATGAAGTTTGTGGGTTCGAATTCTGGCCGGCCGAGCTAATGGATTTTTGTTTTGAAAAAATTATGTGCACTATTCATGATAGCTCTTACAGTGAAGGAAAACATTATGATGAAACCCGCGGCTTAGTTGGCTCCAGAAGTATTGACAAGTTCTCTCCTCTACACATGGTCGACTAAGCTAAGAGGGTAGTAGGTGCTGGGGCAAGCCTACTCCATCCTCACGCAAAAAGGACCCAACTAAAGGGTCTTGTTGTGGAAAACAGCCCTTAAACAAGTACAACATTGTGATGAGACCCGCGATTTAGTTGGCTTCTGGTATCGATGAGTTGTTCTTTCTTCTCGAAATGGTTGACTAAGCTGAGAGGGTAGTATTGTGGTATACTTGCCGGGCTAGTCTATTAGCTAATCCTTAAGCAAAACCCAACTAAGGGGTCTAGGGACGGAAAACAGCTTGTGTACGTGTTTAATATTATTTAGGGCAGAAATATGTGTAGGGATACTCACAGGAATTTCGTTCAGAGCATTTATGTAGAATTCCAAGTCTTTTTCGTTTTCTAGCTCAGTGAGATTTTTCTCGATGCTCAGGCAGATGTGGCAGACCAATTTATGAGATGAAGGTGCCATTATTTTCATAGTTTAATCAATAATTCACTAAAATACTACAGAATTCATTGATTTTTTTTTGGTAAATTTCGACTGCTTGTAAGCACTTTTTCTACCTTTAGGATAATTTTAGTGGATCACACAATTATTTAAACAGACCACATAATCGAAATAAATGCATGTATGATAATAACATCACTTTTTATCTTGTAACGAAGTTTCTACTAAGAAAACTTTCACCAAACAGAAACTGAAAGAAAATCGTTAAACCATGACTGAAAAGTATCTTTTCAGGGCGTTTTTTGATTGTTGTATGTTTTTTAGAATTAGGATCTATGTTCTTATCAGTTTATTACACGAATTAAGACCATATTCTAATAAAAATCAATAAAATAAAAACAAATAAATTGCACTTACATGCCATTTTTAATTTTTTGACACTATTGACATCTGCCTGTCAGTGTACAGATAAAATAGAACGAATGAGAAATTTTTGCTATATTTAGAAAAAAAAACACGAAATAATACCAAAATAAGTTAAATTTTACGTTTTTGCTTTTCTCTTCGATGGCTTTTCAGTTCTTATGTTTTCCATGCAATTATGAGGATTTTGTACATGATTTTGGCGTAAGTTATAATAATATTTATGTATAATTAATAATATTTAAAAAGTCTTGCTTAAACAAAAGTGACCAGAGGGTAAAAAATCCTACCATAACCTTTCAATTTTCGATGTAAGCAACACTAAAACACTATGTAAAGCAGCCATTTTGTGGTGTCGTGTTAAAATTCCTTTACAAATTTTCGTCAATTTTACATGGAAGTGTTACTTTTTGCCGTGTTATCGCTATCAAAACAAAATAAGTTAGCTTCTAAAAAGTTATTTATGTGGTAAATTATCTAAAACAATGGAGCAAGAAGTGGAAACTGGGTACCGGACTGTGTGCTCGACATGTCTCAGCAGTGACCGTGATTTATTTTCTTTACATTCTATTCCATCATTACTTCAAATATATCGTTTGTTGATGTACGATTTCGCGAGAGACCGCGTAAGTATTTCAAACTTAAAGAACTTTTGTAAATCAATTATAAAGTTGACCTAGGCATTACGCAAGCTACTGAAAATATACAATCTAGGTATATATATACATCTAGGTAAGTTTACCTACACAGACGTAGAATTTAGAAACTCAAGGGAAATCCGATGTAACTACCTACCCTGCAAAAATGTTTTAGGGTTCCGTACCAAAATGGTAAAAACGGGAGCCTAGTAGTAAGACTTCACCAGCCGTCCCCTGTCTGTCTGTCACCAGGCTGTATCTCATGAACCGTGATAGCTAGACAGTTGGAATTTTCATACTGTTGCTGCTCTAACAACAAATACTGAAACCAGAAAAAAATGGGACTCCCATACAACATATTAATTACGGAACCCTAAGTGCGCGAGTCCAACTCACACTTGGCCGATTTTTTAAATACATACATACTACTAAAATAAATTTATACTACTACTAGCTGCTCCCCGCGGTTTCACCCGCGTAAGTCCCGATCCCGTGGGAATATCGGGATAAAAAGTAGCCTATGTGTTAATCCAGGTCTCCAGCTATCTAGATACCGAATTTCATCGCAATTGGTCCAGTAGTTTTTGCGTGAAGGAGTAACAAACATACATACACACACACACACACACACACAAACTTTCACATTTATAATATTAGTAGGATTGTATTATAAAGCTGAAGAGTTTGTTTGTTTGAACGCACTAATCTCAGAAACTACTGGTTCAAATTGAAAATTTATTTTTGTGTTGCATAGTCCGTTTATTGAGGAAGGCAATAGGCTACTTTTTATCCCGATATTCCCTCGGGATCGGGAGATACGCGGCTGAAACCGCGGAGCGCTGCTAATCCCATATAATGCCATTAGGTTAAATATATCCTACCTACTGCTTGCCTCTATACTTTATTATCATGTTTTAGTTGGATATTATCCCACTGGTATGCTGGGAATGCCTTGCTAACATGAAGCGAGTGTGGAAGTTCAAATGGCAAGTCCACAACGCTCAGGAGCACCTTAGAGTTCTATCACTCAATGACTCGCAGGAGGTAAATATCTTAGTTGTCATCAGACATAGTATAGTTTAGTTCTGTGGACTGGATGTTTCCACACATAGCCTCTTCATTTCGGCCCTTGTTTGTGTGAGAAGATCTTCCTCCAACCATCCCAGGCTTTTCCAGAGGGCTAGCAGCCTTTTGAGGTTGCTGCAGGCCTCTGGAAGAGATGCCCGTCGATGAGCCTGTGCCCATTGATCTGCCATGCTATTGCACTCTATGAGCACATGCTGTGAGTTTTCCTCCACCTCCATGCATCCTCTGCACAGAGGGCTATGGTAGTCTTCAGTCATAATTGACGAGCTCTGGACTCGTTTGACAGTGCTAAAAGGACGGTAAAGTTGTTAAATAAATTTACTCCATTGCTGTAGTGCCTTAGGCACTACATACACTACGAAACGTCTTGAAAAGCATGGATTATCTGAAATCTAGCTTATTATTGCTTTTACGGTGATAGAAAACATCTTGATGAAAACTGCAGCTTAGTTGACTCACAACTAAGCTGCGGGTTTCATCATGATGATTTCCTTCACCGTAAGAGCAATGTCAATTTTATTAGCGCACATAACATTATCTCATTACGCCGGACTACCACTGGATTGAGGGTTCGATTCCTGCCTCAGACAAGTATTTATGCTTAGATATTTGTCTGTGGTCTGGTTGTTTTATAAGTTTAAATTTACAAAAGAAAAGCATATTACTTCACTTCACTACATAGTATAAAACAAAGTCGCTTTCTCTGTCCCTATATCCCTTTGTACGCTTAAATCTTTAAAACTATGCAATGGATTATGATGCGGTTTTTTTTAATAGATAGAGTGATTCAAGAGGAATGTTTATATGTATGATACATGCACAATATAGCCGTGCGCAGCCGGAGCGGGTCGCTAGTAAATAGTATATCCATTGTCTAGTGTAAAGACGAGCAATCAAACACCAGATAGTTTTAACACTGATTTATTTTTCATCTACCTACATTAGAAAATCATAACATGACATCTTCCTTCTTCAAATTAAAATAATAAAAAAAAACATTAATTAATTTTACATGCTTTTATAAACGAGCTTACCTAACATAACAACATAGTATTTGTACCGAATTATACTTACATATTATGACAATGTATGTATGGTAAGTATTATATTTGTAGGTCGATAGGTAGGTTGTTATACATTTTTATTTATCTATGCAAAGTTATTAGAACATTTACTATTATACGTTAACTTGCATATTACATTTTATTGAATAGCTTTTAATAAATTGATAATTAGGTAGCCTTTCTATTATTTATTACTTTTTATAAGTAGGTATATCCTTATCTATCATGCAAATACAGTAAACAATGACTTTTTATTTCATGTAGTTTTTCATTAGATTAACGTTTCGTTTTGAGTAATTAAGTAGGTATATAAATTTCCTTTACAGTAAATGTTGAAGTTAAGTTAGATACGAGTTTATTACAATTTTAATTTCATTCTTATCTTTGTCTAGTTTACACATTAGTACCTACCATTTAAAAAAAAAATGTTTAATGTGACCAATTGCTTAAAAAGAGGTTGTTAAACATACGTAGGTATAGGTGGGCTTGATGAGCAACAATACAAATGATTTTTAGGTATCTAGCCATTAATGGGCTCGTAGGTATACTTATAGGTAATACATGCAGGCAGGCGGTGGAGAGTTGACTTCATCTATCACGGGTACATCCCGGACCGGTATCTATTTGTTGGTATCACCGTCCTGCCATAACGAGTAATATATAAATTAGATGGTAATGTAGTACTAGAAGGTAATGTAGTACCCTGGTCATTATTTACATTAGGTTCGATATGGTCTAGATCAAAGCTGTAGTCTTCTGGAGAGGTATATGTCTGTGAAAGGTCCACTATAAGATATTTTCTGTTTCTCACCGTTAGTTTTCCATTATACAATTTAATTCTGTACGATCTATTTCCTAAACAGTCTACGATAACACCTGGTATCCAACGTTTTTTTATAAAATCATAAGCTCTGATTTTTTGTTTAATTTGTAATGGTTTTAAATTTTTATAGTTCTTATTATAATACTCTTTTTGCTTATTTTGTCTTAGTACTAAGTTATTTCTAATATTCTCGTGAACTTTAGGTTTTAATAAGTTCAAGGGAGTTGGTAGTGCACTTCTCATTTTCCTACTCTGAAGTAATTCCGCTGGAGACGGTATATCCGCAGATAATGGAGTGTTTAGGCATTCTAATAGCGCAAGTCGATAATCAGAGTTGTCTTCAATTGATTTTTTAAGAATATTTTTAACGGTTTGTACTGTGCGTTCTATTTGTCCGTTCGACTGTGCGTAGTATGGTGATGACGTCACATGAGTAAAATTCCAATCTGTTGCAAATTGTCTAAATTCGTAAGATGAAAATTGTGGGCCACAATCAGACATAACTATATTAGGTATTCCTTGATGGCAAAAAATATCTTTTAGGCAATTAATTATAGTGTTAGAAGTTGTACAATGTAATTTTGTTAGTTCAAAAAATTTGCTAAAATAATCTATTGTTAATAAATAATTTATTCCTTTTAATTGAAACAAATCTACTCCTATTTATGTCCATGGCCTTTCTGGAATTTCGTGACATTGTAGTTCTTCTTTTTGAATGCATTTTCTATACGTTAAGCAAATACTACAACTTTTAATCATATTTTCTATATCATTATTAATACCTGGCCAAAATATTAATTCTCTAGCTCTTAATTTACATTTTTCAATACCCATGTGCCCTAAATGAACCTTTTTTAACATGTCCTTTCTCATTAATCGAGGTATAACTATTTTATCTGACTTCCAGATTAATCCATTGGAATAAGATAATTCATCCCTATAGTTCCAAAATGGCTTTATTACATCTAAAACCTCATTTTTATTACTAGGCCAACCTTTTAAAATACATTTTTTTAATTCTATCATCTCTTGATCACTCTCTATACTTTTTTGTATGTTTATAAACTGAGAATCTGTAAAATATTCGCATTTATTCTGTATATCATCGGTTAACATGCACACAACATCCATACTGCTATCTATACCGTTATGTTGCACCGAGACCGACTCATAGGCTCGTGACAATGTGTCTGCTATATATAACTGCGTACCTGGTTTATATATTAACTGAAATGTGTAACGCTGTAATCTCATTAACATTCTTTGTAGACGAGAAGGTGCATCGACAATTGGTTTTTTGATGATGCTAATTAATGGTTTATGATCAGTTTCTATAATTATATCAGACCTTCCGTAAATATATGCGTAAAAACGCTCACAAGCAAACACACATGCATACAACTCCTCTATTTGTGCGTACCGCTGTTCTGTTTTTGTTAGTGCCTTCGAAGCGTAACACACTGGAAGGCCCTTTTGTAATAAACATGCTCCCAACCCAGTACTACTGGCATCTACCGATATAGTAATAGGCTCGTTCATACTATAATATTGGAGTACTGGACGCTCCGTTAAATATGACCTTAAATTATTAAAACATTCAGTGTGCCTCTCATTCCAGTGCCATTCTACTTCTTTCTTAAGTAATTCTCTTAGAGGTAAAGTTTTATCTGACAAATTAGGTATAAACGAACCTACATATGTAATCAACCCTAAGAAACGCTCGACAGCTTTTTTTTCTGTCGGCAAAGGCATGTTTGTTATCGCGGACAAGTGTGAATCATCAGGGCTTAACCCATCTTTTGTGATACGATGACCTAAATATTTTATTTCCTGCAATCCAAATTTACATTTACTTTTATTAAGTTTTAAATTAATTTTTCTACATCTTTCTAAAGCTTTTCTTAAAATTTCGTCATGTTTTTGCCTATTTGACGCATATATCAAAATATCATCTATATACATACATACCCCTTCTATATCATCAAAAAATTCATACATTTTCCTGTGAAAAACTTCTGAAGCCGAACAAATACCATACGGCATTCTCAAAAACTTATATCTACCGAATGGTGTATTAAATGTGCAATACTTACTGCTGTCTCCTAGCTTCACGTTCCAGAATCCTGAAGAAGCGTCCAAAGTGCTGAAATACTTGGCCCCTGATAACTTAGATACTATCTCATCGATCGTTGGTAGCTTAAAATACTCTCTCTTAATTGCCAGATTCAACTCTTTTGGATCTAAGCAAATACGTAAATCACCCACCCATAACACAACTCTAGTTACTTAGTTCTGGGCTAGATGGCGATGTGTGGAATGTCCTGCAATATTTATTTATGTATTCCAGGCGGTGGACCACTCGTACCTCTCCCAAACTCTCTCATCTCTAGTCATCGAGACTAAAACGGACTACGACAAGATATTCTTCGACTACACAAACACGGATAGCCATTTCATGGCTATCGATACAAGTGAGGCCCTTAAAGATGAGCAGTATGATCTTAAAGCTGACAACGCGAGCGATAACATCAAATTGGATATCGAAGATAATATACTGGAGGGTAAGTTGTTTTGTTAAACTGGGAAATGGAGAAAATAACTACAGAAATTAATAGCAGACAGAAGGACAAATGGACAGATATAGATAGATAAACTCTTTATTGTACAGTCGTACTACTAATTAGCTGAACCCCACGTGACCTAGATCTCACTCGCACATCTGTAAAAATGTAGTATTTACACATATTTTGTTAGTGAGCTCTAGGTCATGTGGGGTTCAGCTAATTGGTATTCCGACTGTACCATATTAAACCTTAATTCATGCTAAAAATAAATCAACATAAATTCCTGCTAAAAAATCAATATAAACGGAACAATATGGGCGGGCTTATCGCTAAAAGCTCTCTCTCTCTCTCTCTTCTACGGGTAGACAAAGAAAAAGAAATTGAAATAAACAGACAAATGGACGAACAGACAGAGAGACACATGGATGGTCTGACAGACAAGAAATACAAACAAACAGAAAGCCAGCCCGTCTGAAAGACAGGTTTATAATTTAAATCCTTTTTTCCCTGCGTTTTATTTGCAATCAGATGCATTAAAACGTTAAATATTGTATTATTTAAATTGAAATAAATATTATGTCTTTATTACAGAAATAGTATTAGAGAACACGTCAGCAGACATGCTGTCACACATAGTTGTGGACACCAACACTCTGGTATCTACAGCGGTCTACACTCATCAGGTCAAACGAGAGGGAGGCTTGCCACGGCTTACTATACAGTGAGTTATTAGAACTATGTATCTTGCCCCTTGTACTTGTATATGGGCTGTTTTCCGCATGTAGACCGCCTTAAGGTCGTAGCACACATATCAAGTCGTAAACGGAACTTAAGAGAAAAGGGTACCGGAGGCTCTCTCCATACAAACTAATTACAAACGTTGTCGACTGTTTTCTCCCTGGATAATGACACTAGAGCAAATATTTTTGGTGCGTAAAACTTATAACTGCCATGACCATGACCTATGTTTTGTTTTTTTTTAATCTTAATTTTTATGATAATTAGAAAAAGAAAATTATAGGTTTTACGGCACAAACATATTTGTGCTAGTGTCATTATCCAGGGAGGTAACAGTCGACTACGTTTGTATGGAGAGCGCGCCGGTACCCTTTCACCTTTTTACTTTACTATAATTTGAATTTTTTGATTTTTAATTGTGACTTGGAATATTTTTAGTACTTTTGATTATTTATTTTTATTTTATTGTAATGTATGGATTTTATTATCTGAAATAAATGAATTGAATAAGTTGAAAGACTTTAAACTACTCGAGCAAGACCTAAGAATATTGCTTGAATTGAAAACATTCTAATAAGCAGTTTTGGAGCTCTACAGTGGGTCTGCAATTCTAACTCCGACCACACCTTCATACAAAATTTAATCAAAATCAGTTTAATAGTTTCGGAGTCGCGTGAAATTGCGCTGCTAATCACTACATAGTATAAAATAAAGTCACTTTTCTCCGTCCCTTTGTATGCTTAGATCTTTAAAACTGCGCAATGGATATTGATGCGGTTTTTTTTAATAGATAGAGTGATTCAAGAGGAAGGTTTACATGCATAATATAGCCGTGCGAAGCCGGAGCGGGTCGCTAGTCTACAATAATTTTATTGTTCCAGGCCCCTAACCAGTACGAACGTAGACAACGTGATCTCACAGACGCCAATAGAAGAGATACAATTTAAAGAAGAAAACGCACCCAAACCCGGCTACATCACCGAGTATATGACTGAGGCTGAAATGTTGGCCAGTAGGTAAGGTCTATATAATCTACTAGCTTTTGCCCGCGACTTTGTCCACGTAGACGTCGAAGGAATGTTTATGTAAAATTTGAAGTAGATTGGACCAAGGAATCACGTTGTCCCATATAAACTTTGTCCCCCTTTTTCACCCCCTAAGGGGTAGAATTTCGGAAAATCCTTCCTTATCGGATGCCTGCGTCATACAAAAAACACACCTTCCAAGTTTCAGGTCTCTACGATCAGCGGTTTAAGGTGTGCGTTGATCCGTCAGTCATTCAGGACAAAGCATTTTATATGTATAGACTAGCGGTCCCATGAAACGTTGTTTTGCCACATACAAAAAAACATAAAGGAATGAAAAATAGATGTTATTCGATTCTCAGACCTAACAAATATACACAAAAAATTACATACAAATCGGTTCAGCGGTTTAGGTAGACATAGGTAACTAACACAGCGACACGAGAATTTTATAATATAGGGATAGAAGAAGATAGATATGCTTAGAAACGATAAGGAATTTTTCAAAGAAATATTTAATTAATATATTGTTTTCAGGGAAAAAATGAAACAAAACGTACAATACGCAAGCTCTGTATATAAATGCGAGTTATGTGTTATAGGATTCTATGTACAACAGCAAGTTGAGAACCATTTCGAAGCTGCACATAGAGAGGTATTACTTTTTACACTAGTTACTTAAAAAACCGGCCAAGTGCGAGCTGGACTCGCGCACGTAAAGTTCCGTACTTAAATATTGATATTTTTCTGTTTTTAGTATTTATTGTTATAGCGGCAACAGAAATACATAATCAGTGAAAATTTCAACTGTCTAGCTATCACGGTTCATGAGATACAGCCTGGTGACAGACTGACAGTGAAGTCTTAGTATAGGGTCCCGTTCTTAACCTTTGAGTACGGAATCCTAAGAAGGCAAAGAAGGAGATGGCGGGAAGAGTTGGATTGGCATTATCGTAGGGACTGGACCCTGCTGGCACTAGACAGGGAACAGTGGAAAGAGGAGACGGCATTTGCCCAGCAATAATAACCATGCTTTTATAATTGCCAGAAACCAGGCCTAGTATCATGCAAAGGCTTTTGCCCAGCAGTGGGACGGAATAGGCTAAAAATCACTATCACTACATAGTCACTACATAGTATAAAATAAAGTCTCTTTTCGCCGTCCCTATATCCCTATGTCCCTTTGTATGCTTAAATCTTTAAAACTACGCAACGGATTTTGATGCGGTTTTTTTTAATAGATAGAGTGATTCAAGAGGGAGGTTTATATGTATAATTCATGCATAATATAGCCGTGCGAAGCCGGGGCGGGTCGCTAGTATAAAATAAAGTCACTTTTCGCCGTCCCTATGTCCCTATGTATGCTTAGATCTTTAAAACTACGCAACGGATTTTGATGCGGATTTTTTAAATAGATAGAGTGATTAAAGAGGAATATTTTTAGATAAAATACATGCTTAATACACCCGTGCGAAGCCGGGCGGGTCGCTAGTCACTACATAGATATAAAACAAAGTTGCGCTTCCCGCTGTCTGTCTGTCCCTATGTATGCTTAGATCTTTAAAACTACGCAACGGTTTTTTTTAAATAAATATAGTGATTCAAGAGGAAAGTTTTATTATATAAAATAACTACCACGCGTACTAAGTCGCAGGCAACAGCTAGTAAAATGATAAATAATTATTTTCCAATTTCCAGAAACCCGGCCTAGTATCATGCAAGGTATGCTACACATACATGGAGGAGTCCAAACTAAGGAACCACATAGACCAACACCACATGCGTTACTTGTGCAAGCTGTGCGGTCACAGAGAGTACAGCGTTAGACTGATACAGCTGCATGTGAACACGCACACGGCCAAGCCATTGCCGCGAGCGTTGATTAACATTGAAGGGAACAATAAACGGGTAAGATATATACGTGCAAACGGAGATTTGTACATTTGTACTATTGTACCTTTATACTTTTGTTCGAAAATAACTAAATAAAATTCGGTGGTGACCCACGGACAGACAGACGGACAAGAGAGGAAGAGTGATAAGAAAGAAGAAAGAAAGAAAAGAAAGAAAAACATTTATTTGGTACAGGCACACAACAACTTTTCAATTAACACACACAAAGAAACCCTTATCGGTTCCTTTTTTTGCCTTTTGAGGTACGGAACCTTAAAAAATAAGATGTTGTGGCAAATGATAGCTGTCAAGCTGTGGGGTGGTTTTCCCTTTGATAAATAAAACTTTGTACCAAATGAAGAAGCTGGGTTGGGTCATTCGCACATGAGTAAAACGTTTTAAAATTTATAATGAACTTGTTTTCAGGGTAGAAAAAAGAAAAAATCGAAACAAACAGATGAAAGTCCGCCAAAACCTGGCGATTTAAGGAAGTTATTATCGAAGACTACTATAGAAGGTTACAAGTGTTTAGAATGCGATATGTTTTTCAAGTAAGTCGCTAGTAAATCGGTGCGGTGGGCGATCGTTCACCTGCGATGTCGAAAGTTCTTTGTTATATAAAGGACCAGCTAATTTAGGCAAATCTGAGCGTAGGTTACGTAAATATAAAGGCACTTATCATCAGAACATATTTTAATCATATAAATTACATACCCATCGGCATTATTTTACCACAACGCTTAATCCACTCACTAAACGGTATTAAACTAATTAACTCAAATAAATGGTACGACCATAAAAAGGTTCGGACAACATGAAGCTACTGTGACAGAATGAACCACGTTCCGTCATTTTATTCCTATATATAGACACAAAACAGTAGTCAAGATGGCGGCGCCCTGACGTATACATCAAATGAAGCACTGTATTGTTGACTTCCTTCAGTCGTTTTCGTTTTGTTACTGACAGTTATTTGTTTTTCGAAAGATATTTGTTTCTGGTCTGGGTGTTTCTGAATGTATATTAAGTATTAATATTTACAAAAGAAAAGTATATAAGTATTCTATCCGTTGTTTAGTAACCATAACACATGCTTAGATGCTAGCTTTGGGCTAGGTGGCGCTGTGTGAAATGTCCCACAATATTTGTTTCTGGTCTGGGTGTTTCTGAATGTATATTAAGTATTAATATTTACAAAAGAAAAGTATATAAGTATTCTATCCGTTGTCTAGTAACCATAACACATGCTTAGATGCTAGCTTTGGGCTAGGTGGCGCTGTGTGAAATGTCCCACAATATTTGTTTCTGGTCTGGGTGTTTCTGAATGTATATTAAGTATTAATATTTACAAAAGAAAAGTATATAAGTATTCTATCCGTTGTCTAGTAACCATAACACATGCTTAGATGCTAGCTTTGGGCTAGGTGGCGCTGTGTGAAATGTCCCACAATATTTATTATTAAAATTTTATTAATAACTAGCAGCGCTCCGCGGTTTCACCCGTGTAACTCCCGAACCCGTAGGAATATCGGGATAAAAGTAGCCTATAGCCTTCCGCGATAAATGGACTATCCAACACAAAATAATTTTTCAATTCGAACCAGTAGTTCCTGAGCTTTATAATATTAGTAGGTATAGATTATTTACATCCCTAGTTCACCTAGTTGCTATTAGCTTTAGGCTAGATTTCGCTATGTGAAATGTCGTGCAATATTTATTTTTATTGTTTCAGAAACTCCCGCGCACGCAAAACACATTTCGATAGATTCCATAGAGAAGGACTGCAGTGTGATCATTGTCTAAAGAGATTCGTTAATAAAACTACTCTGGCAACACATTTAAGGTAAGTACTCATCTATACAGGGTGAATTTTTTATGTGGGCCTTCAGGAATATATCCTAAACTTTAAGAGATAGCGAAAAATTCTAAAAGGACTTGCGTGCCCGATTTTGACTAAAACTAAAACTGCATCATTAGAGTTTTGGAAAAGTCATTACCCTAGCCAAAATTCGAACCTGTTGATTTTGCAAAAAATAATCATATATTTTTATACCAATCGATAGTGTTGCTGATAGGGATCAATTCCTGGAAACAAACATTGTATGTCAAATTAAAGGAAATAGCTTATTTTTGTAATCTTCTATAATTTTCATATAATATTCAACTCCTTTCAGTATTTTAGCTATCTCTTATTGTTTAGGATATACCCCTGAAGGCCCACATAAAAATTCACCCTGTATATTTAAAATTCAAAGTCCTGGCTGATATATTAACACTTATTTATTCTGTAATAAACTATTGTATTTTACTAGCTTTCCGCCCGCGGCTTTTCCCACAGACAAATTGTCCAAATGCAAACAAAACCCATTGGACCCAACAACCCGTCTAAACCCATAGGTATAATAAGGTGAAATTGACATCTGTCAAATGTCACTTTGACACCTGTCAAATGTTTATATAAATATCCCAATATATTTCAGACTACACGAAGGTCCGTTACCCCGACAAGAGTGCCCAATCTGTCACAAGATGGTCCGAGTGATACAGCTCAAGTACCACGTGCAGAGGCATCAGAACAGGGACAAGTACGAGTGTGGGGACTGTCAGAAGATATTCTCACATCTGGCTACTTATCAGGCGCATTTGAAGTACTCTAGGGCACATGCCACCGATCAAGTGTTCAAGTAAGTAGCTACGTCCGGAAGTCAATATATATAAAAATCAATGCAACTTTTCGTTGTAATTTTATAACTCAAGTACGGGCTCACCTATCCAAACCAAATGTTTTTAAGTTTTGTTCGGACTATTTAATGCACATTTTTAGATTAGAATCGTATAACCCGTATAACCTTAGTGAGATGTATGCGCAGCCCTCTTAGATACCTACCTAGCGTGTATACCCAAACGACGATTCTACTACACTGGTATATAAATAAATATATTGCAGGACATTCCACACATCGCCATCTAGCCCCAAGCTAAATAACTAGACTTGGGTGCTAAACAACGGATATACTACTTATATAGTTTTCTTTTGTAAATATATACTTATAATACACAGAAACTGTCAGAAACAACCAGACCACAGACAAATATCTAAGCATAAATACTTGTCTGAGGCGGGAATCGAACCCGCAACCCTGTGTTTGGCAGTCCAGTATGGTGACCATTGTAATCCCGATATACTTAGTCAAGGCTAAAAGAAGTTCTGTTATAGGTTTCCATGTCCGATGTGTCACAAAGGATATCCTACTAAAGAGGCGATGCAGGATCACTTCAACTACCAACACTTGGGGAAGACTGCACATAAGTGTCCCATCTGTGATAAGGTAAGAACCCAGCTTCGAATACCCTTTTAGACAAGATTAATTCTATTAGCGATTTTGCCACTCGACCTTTTTACTATTTTCTGTTTTTAGGGATCCGTAGCCAAATGGCAAAAAACGGAACCCTTATAGATTCGTCATGTCTGTCTGTCTGCCGTATGTTACAGCCACTTTTTTCTAAAACTATAAGAACTATACTGTTGAAACTTGGTAAGTAGATGTATTCTGTAAACCGCATTATGATTTTCACTCAAAAATAGAAAAAAAAAACAATAAATTTTAGGGTTCCCCATACTTTAAACTGAAAGTCAAAAATTTTTTTTTTATCAAACCTATACGTGTCGGGTATGGATAGGTCTTCAAAAATGATATTGAGGTTTCTAATATAATTTTTTTTCTAAACTGAATAGTTTACGCGAGAGACTCTTCCAAAGTGGTAAAAAGTGGTCCCCCCCCTGTAACTTTTAAAATAAGAGAATGATAAAACTACAAAAAATATATGATATACATTACCATGCAAACTTCCACCCAAAATTGGTTAGAGCGAGATCTGGACAGAGAACCTTCATTCATGTATTTTTAACACTAGCGCCATCTATTTTTTTATGACTCCTATTTAACAGACGTGATGTGATGATAATGGTACGGAACGGAAAATCATATGGTTATCTTATATTAAGTGGGTATGTTTTGTTTGTGCGTTACAGCCGATAGCATCAAAGTCCAACGTAGACAAACACATAGCGAGAGTACATCGAGAGAAGAAGGAGAAGCCGAGGAATCACGTCTGTCAGATTTGCGGGAAACCATTCACGGTAAGTGAAAGATCTAGGATATTCAGGGGGTCTGAGCAGTTTTTTAACGGTAGAACGGAACAACGGTGGAAGCAAAGCACGAGCTGTGGTTGGTGCCTTGACAGGACATTACGGAACCAATGACATGCTTTTAAAATGAATTTAACTGCAAATAATGACTGCAGAGCCTGCGGTGATGTCAGGGAAACTATGGAGCACATACTGTGTGAATGCGACGTCTTAGCAGCGAAGCGTATGTGCCTCCTTGGGAATGCGTATCCCAAACCGGAGGAATATAGGTTTCTTCCTCTCAGTGGGATCACCGTGTTAATTGACCACTTCTTCAAAGAGTAAGAAACATTAAGGTAAAACACAAAAGATCCCAATGGGTCGAAGTGTTGCTAGCTATTTATCAGCCCCCGATATCTATACTAATATATAAAGCTGAAGAGTTTGTTTGTTTGAACGCGCTAATCTCAGGAACTACTGGTTCCAATTGGAAAATTCTTTTTGTATTGGATAGTCCAATTATCGAGGAAGGCGACTTTTCATTTTGATATTCCCACGGGATCGGGACTTACGCGGGTGAAACCGCGGAGCGCAGCTAGTGTATGTATAATTATGTTGTGTGTTTGTTTAAATCATCACTACATAGTATAAAACAAAGTCGCTTTCTCTGTCCCTATATCCCTAGGTCCCTTTGTATGCTTAAATCTTTAAAACTACGCAACGGATTTTGATGCGGTTTTTTTAAATAGATAGAGTGATTCAAGAGGAAGGTTTATATGTATAATACATGCATAATATAACCGTGCGAAGCCGAAGCGGGTCGCTAGTAAATTATATTATCGTTTCCAGGACAAGAAGTCACTAACCCAACACGAGGCGATCCATTCGTCAGCTCGGCCTCTAACCTGCGATATCTGTCAGCTGACATTCAAACAGAAGGCTTCACTCTATACGCATAGGAAGAGGGTACACAAAGTGTTCCCAGTCAAGAAAGAAGTACATTATATTGACGAGGCATTGGCGTAGGTGAATACAGATCTAGATAATAATATATTTATTTAGGAAAAGCTTTCATAAATTACTATACCCTTGGGTTCCCGCACGAAGCAGAGCCTGTGTCGTGTGTCGCGGGGCCCCCACGAGTTAGATCTCGTTTCCGTGAGTTTTGACATGCGTAGATCTCGTTTCCGTGAGTTTTGACATGCGTAGATCTCGATTCCGTGACTTTCGACATGTATAGATCTCGATTCCGTGACTTTTGACATACGTAGATCTTGATTTTATGACTTTTGATATGCCTAGATTTCGATTTCGTTAGTTTTTACGTACGTAGATCTCGATTTTATGACTTTTGACATGCGTAGATCTCAATTCTGTGAGTTTTAATATGCATAGACATCGATTCCGCGACTTTCGACATGTGTAGTCCGTGACTTTTGACATGCGTAGATCTCGATTCCGTGAGTTTTAATATGCATAGACATCGATTCCGCCACTTTCGACATGTGTAGATGTCGATTCGGTGACTTTTGACATGCATAGATCTTGATTTCGTGACTTCGACGTGTGCACATCTCGATTGCGTGACTTTTGACATGCGTAGATCCCAATTATGCGAGCAAGACAAGTGACAAGTGCAATAAACAAGTGTCTGCGTTATATTTCCTTCATCCTCACTTTGCACGTTCAGGAAGAAGGTACACGAAGTATTCTCCGTCATTAAAACAAGTATATTGTATCGACAAGGCATTGGCGTAGGCAAATACAACTGTAAGGGATGATTCTCATTAGGCCGTGCTGCACGTTTATATTACACCGGGTTATCAGCCGTCGCGTCGTCGGAGCGGATCCGTGGAACAACCCGGATCATGCACGGTGCTTCATACAAAATGTATGTATCTTTGCAAATCAGTCTGGGCCACGTACACGGCCCGGTTTAATGAGAACCATCCCTAAATCTCAACTCTGTGACTTTTTACGGTCGGCTGCATAGTTGCAGACCCACTGTAGAGCTCAAAAACGACTGTTATAAGAATGTTTTCAACACAAGCAAGATTCTAGGCACCTGCTTTAGTTGAAGTTTAAGGTCTTTTAACTCATGAATTAATCAAACAAAAACCGTTCCTAAATCTCAACTCCGTGACTTTTGTACATGCGTACATCTCGAATCCGTGACTTTTGAGATGCGAATCTCGATTAACTGGGCTTGGACAAGTGTCTCGATCCGCGTTTATAGTTTTGATGATTGACTACGCGGTTTCACCTGTGTAAATCTTCATTCCGATGGTAAATTGATGACCCAGTTGGCACAATGGTCACCATGCCGGACTACCAAACACAGGGTTGCGGGTTCGATTCCCGCCTCAGACATGAATTTATGCTTAGGTATTTGTCTGTGGTCTGGTTGTTTCTATGTATATAAGTAGTATATCCGTTGTCTAGCACCCATAACACAAGTGTAGTTACTCAGCTTGGGGCTAGATGGCGATGTGTGGAATGCAATATTATTTATTTATTTAAATTGGGATAAAAGTCAAAGTAGTCTGCATACCAAATTTAACCGCATTTGATGGCAAAAAGTTATCCCGGTGCGGAAAATATACTTCCGTTTTGCTTACATTCGCTGACTATTCTTCAGAAATATTTCAAATACTTAGTTTTTTTTCTTCTATAATATTAACTATGTATCTGCTCCAACTCCTCTTCAGCAACCAGACATGTTCGGAATATTGGGTTTGGGTAGATCTGATACCTGCATTGATGCTGTTGATGAAGCATCGTAAGTTTTCCCCGGATTTCCTTTATCGATTTCCGGTTTTCCTTTTATTTTCCGCATTCTGGAATCATTGGATTGGCATTCATGGAGTCATAAGCCAAAGCCTTTGGGGGTTTCTTGAATCACCTATTAGAAATTAAAAATATTCAATGACTAGCTTATAAAAGCTGACACGTTAGAATGTGACACAGTGAAGAATGTGTTCTTACCAAGGAGCCCGACTGAGTCACCATTTTGATGCAATGTTTGCATTTTAGCTTGTTTTTACATGTTTTGTTCCGAGGTACTTTCTATAAACGAAAGCCTCTTCGTTCCATGGGTAAAGTCCTGTGGCTCTAAACCCATTTATTACAGTTTGAGCTTTCATGCTTTTTTCAATAGTTTATTTTAACAATGGTTGCTTGGTTTTGCAAGTTTTGTTCCGAGGCACTTTCTATAAACGATAGCCTCTTCGTTCCATGGGTAAAGTCCTGTGGCTCTAAACCCATTTATTACAGTTTGAGCTTTCATACTTTTTTGAAACGTTTGTTATAACAATAGCACATATAGGCTTATTTAATGGGTCAGATTGGTTTGTTTTTCCCCATTCTAAAACAGTTTTTTTCCATTCGGTTTTGAGTGTCTTGAATGCAGCAACATCTGCTGGTTGCCAAGCTTTGTACTATTTGGATAAACTGCAATGAGTACTATTTGCAAATAGCGAAAATTTTTGCTTTTTTATTTGTAAAGTTCACTAACAGAGTAAGTTAGATGTGATTTGTGACTGTCTACAAATAGAATTATCGGAAATCCCTTGCCCGTTTGTTGAAATTCGAAGTCGTTGTTCATTGAAATTTATGTACACGAGTTTCTTGAAACTAGTTTTATTGAGAAATTGCAGAATACTTAATAATTAAATACAGAGCGGCTTTCGCCATTTTCCTTCGTTGTCGAGTGTGGAGTGACGCGCCCGCGCCGCGGTGCTGGTGTCGCTCGCTAGTGATGGGCGTCTTCGACTCATCGTCTTGTTGATCTAGGGATGTTCAATCAAACTCGTCTATACAATTTTTACTATGGAGGTTAAATAATCATAAAAGATGACTGAGTTCATTCACCAATTATCACTTAAACTTTCAAGTATTTTAGATGTGATTTCACTTGGTAATAAATTACTAAAGGATCAGCACAAAAAGTAAACATAACCGTCAATGAAGGTTTAGCCTGTATTCTTACCAGTATTTTACTACTCAGGATCTGGTGCACGAAAATCTATTCCAATGTTGTGCAACACACAACAAACTTGAATGATTTTCGCACAGTTTTCGGACGTATATTGCAAAACACGGTCTTTATTGACACATCGCCAACGATTCTTGAGGCGACCGAAGGCATTTTCGACGTCCACACGTGTGTGCCTCATTGCTGTCCCTGGATTGGCATTAACATATGAAGTCATAAGCCAAGGCGTTTGGGGGTTTCTTGAATCACCTATTAGAAATTAGAAATATTAAATGACTAGCTTATAAAAGCTGACACCAAGGAGTCAGACTGAGTCACCATTTTGATGCAATGTTTGCATGATAGCTTGTTTTTGCATGTTTTGTTCCGAGACACTTTCTATAAACGAAAGTCTTCATTCCACGTATAAAGTCCTGTGGCTCTAAGCCCATTTATGAAAGTCTGTGCTTTCATGCTTTTTCCAATCGTTTGTTTTAACAATGGTTGTTTGTTTTTGCTTGTTTTGCGTCGATGCACTTTCTATAATCGATAGCCTCTTCGTTTCACTGATAAAGTCCCGTGGCTCTAAACCCATTTATTACAGTTTCAACTTTCATGCTTTTTTCCAATCGTTTGTTATAACAATGGCACATAATATAGGCTTATTTAATGTTTAAGATTGGTTTGTTTTTCCCCATTCTACGACAGTTTTTGCCATTCGGTTTTGAGTGTCTTTGCAGAGCTTGCTGAGTGCATTATGCTGGTTGGGAAGCTTTGTACTATTTGGATAAACTGCAATGAGTACTATTTGCAAAAAGCGAAAATTTTTGCTTTTTTATATGTAAAGTTCACTAACAGAGTAGGTAAGTGAAATGCGATTTGTGACTGTCTACAAATAGAATAATTGGAAATCCCTTGCCCGTTTTTTGAAATTCGGGATCGTTGTTCATTGAAATTTATATACACAAGTTACTTGAAACTAGTTTTATTGAGAAATTGCAGAATACTTAATAATTAAATACAGAGCGGCTTTCGCCATTTTCCTTCGTTGTCGAGTGTGGGGTGACGCGCCCGCGCCGCGGCGCTGGTGTCGGTCGCTAGTGATGGGATCCTTCGACTCATCGTCTTGTTTGATCTAGGAATGTTCAATCAAACTCGTTTATACAGTTTTTACTATGGAGGTTAAATAATCATAAAAAAACTGGTTGCCTGTAAAGTCGGTATACGGGCGAAAGTTTTACGTGACAACAACTGTGCTCGAGTGGAAGGGACGCGTGCCTTTCACTTTTTATGTCTGTCTCTCTCGCTCTTAGGCGGGCTAACCATGCCCGCGTGCCTCTCACTCGCTCTCATTGTGAGCGCATAACGTCAGCGGAGCGTAACGCAGTTTCTTGAAGTGTCACCCGGCAAACCAATTTATAAAACGTTGTCACGTCAATAATAAGTTGTGCAACGATGTGGCCATACTTGTACCGATTTTAGTTCCTTAACTGTAAAATGTAAGTGAAATGTATGGAAGTGGTATACGGTTACGATCATCGTTTCCGTATTGGGTAATCTTATACTAGCCCTGCCATGATTAACTTTGTAAACGTTTCTTTCACCCTTGGAACTTAACCCTTAATCGAATGGAAATACTTTTTTAAAGATAAATAAAAACTGAGACCGGTTCTTAGGTGACTTTAGTTTATGAAAAAAACTTGGAAAAGTGGGGGGATAGGGTTTTGCGGTGGGAAATAATTTCCCATTATTCATAACGGCATTGCAAAATGTCATCAAGTGGGAAATAATTTCCCATCATTCAGTACAGGTATTGTTTGTGTTTCAAGAACTTTACTACTATTTTATACTAGTTCCCCACCCTGCTTTGCTTTTTATTTTATGAATGTAAGAAAAATATGTAACATGCAATTCTAAAATAATACATTGTTAAGGTTATTGTACAATAGTTTTTAAGAGGAAAGGGTACCGGGGGCTTTTTCCATACAAACTATTACAATCGTAGTCGACTGTTTTCTCCCAGGATAATGACACTAGAGCAAATATTTTTGGTGCATAAAACTTAAAACAGCCATGACCATGCCCCTATTTTCTGCTTTTTTAAATTTTTTAACTTTTTTAATTTTAATTTCTATGATAATTAGAAAATAAAAAAAACCAAAACATAGGGGCATAGTCTTGGCAGTTTTAGGTTTTATGGCACAAAAATATTTGTGCTAGTGTCATTATCCAGGGAGGAAACAGTCGACTACGTTTGTATGGAGCGAGCGCAGGTACCCTTTCACCTTAATTAAGTACTTAAGTACAAAAATACAAAAAATCAGATAAAAGCAAAATTAAGGTAGTGTTTTTATAAAATCAAGTATGAAATGTTTTGAAGCAATTCTTGGCACAAAAAGCTACTTTACATGTAGAACATTGAATTTTGGTCCTCTGTTCTTTCTTTTTTGTACTACAAAATCTACATCTTTTGTATGTAGAGATTTCTTCTGGCAAGTGTATGCCTACATTGAATAAGCGAATCTCATCGGGAACACCGAAGACACCGCCTTTCTTATTTTTAAAAACTATTCCTTCTTGGGCTTGTACTTTCCGAGTTGTATAATTATCAATTAGTCCACGTGCTAAACGCAACCTGAAATCACGATGTGCGTGTAACGTTGGAACATTAGTAACGTTGGAACAGGTAGTTGTACCTACTATTTGCAAAAAGCGAAGTTTTTTTGCTTTTTTATTTGTAAAGTTCACTAACAGAGTAAGTTAGATGCGATTTGTGACTGTCTACAAATAGAATTATCGGAAATCCCTTACCCGTTTGTAGAAATTCGGTATCGTTGTTCATTGAAATTTATGTACACGAGTTTCTTGAAACTAGTTTTATTTAGAAATTGAAGAATACTTAATAATTAAATACAGAGCAGCTTTCGCCATTTTCCTTTGTTGTCGAGTGTGTAGTGACGCGCCCGCGCCGCGGCGCTGGTGTCGCTCGCTAGTGATGGGCTCCTTCGACTCATCGTCTTGTTTGTTATAGGAATGTTCAATTAAACTCGTTTATACAGTTTTTACTATGGAGGTTAAATAATCATAAAAGATGTCTGAGTTTATTCACCAATTATCACCTAAACTTTCCAGTATTTTAGATGTGATTTCACTTGGTAATAAATTACTATAGAATCAGCACAAAAAGTAAACATAACGGTCAATGAAGTTTTAGCCTGTATTCTTACCAGTATTTTGCTACTCAGGATCTGGTGCACGAGAATCTATTCCTATATTGTGCAACACACAACACACTTGAATGATTTTCGCACACTTTTCGAACGTATAATGCAAAACACGGTCTTTGTTGACACATCGCCAACGATTCTTGAGGCGAACGAAGGTATTTTCAATGTTCCCCTTGCCCTCATGTGTGCTTCCTTGAATGAGGCTACCGCTGACCCTGGATTGGCATTGGCGTATGGAGTCATAAGCCAAGGCCTTTGGGGGTATCCTGAAATTGAAAATAATAATTGACTAGCTAATAAAAGCACGTCAGAAAGTGACTCAGTGAAGAATGTGTTCTTACCAAGGAGCCAGACTGAGCCACCATTTTGATGCAATGTTTGCATATAATCGTTGAGAAAGCTGTTCTCCCACACATAAGCATCGTGCGTTGCTTCTCCGAATTTGGCAATGACTGCCAAAATCCTGCATTTATCATCAGTCATCACACACCTGAAATAAATGCCAATCTATTATAATTATAAAAATAAAAAAATATAAAATTGAATCCACCGGCTGCGGTTTTTTTACAAATATATTATGACGTTTCTTAAACAAAAGAAACCAGTCTTCTCCTGGAACTCCGTTTTTGAACGGATTATTCACAGCTTTCGCTGTCACATATTGTCCCACAGTCTCCATCAATTCCTTTCTCGTCAAGCCAAAGCCATATTTTTCCATTGCATGCAAATTTTTTACAAGGTTATCTTCTACATCTTGCGATAAGACCGTGGCCGTCCCCAAAGTATTTGATTTCATACCTTTACGCTCATAAACTCGTTTGATTATGGTCGCTCTTGGTATAGCGTAATGTTTAGAGGCTTCATAACCTGACAAGGCGCCACTTTTAACGGCCCTAACTGCTTCTAATAGTTTTTCTTTCGGGTAAGAACTTCGATCAGTCTTTCTTACGTAAACTCGACGCATTTTGCTTTGACTGTAACAAAAAAATAGGCATACAAACCAGAGCTATTTTAAATTTTTTAAAATGTTTGTTACCCCTGAAATCGGAAAAGAGGAACATAATACGTTTCTCTTAACCTGGTATGGCCGTTCCTCTTTCCCACCTTGCCATTTTGAAGGTTAATTTTTTTGATGACATCGAAAAAGCACTAAAAACATACGCTAAAAACAATATAATACGTGGAAAATAAAGATTCAAGGTAATAATTACACTTACCGTAGCAATCAACCGCAACAAAGATGTTTTGAATATTAAAATAACCACAAACAAAGAACGCCGGTAGGTCGCGGTTTTTTAGTTTGACAACTGTTTTTTTCTCTCTCTTTTACTGGCTTAGTTGCCGTGTTGCAGTGCCAGACATGAGTGTAAACACCAATGAATTGCAAACTTGCATAAATACTTATTGGTTACACACACAGTGTGAACGAAACAATGTTTGAGACACTTGCAATACATATATAAAACAAATAATTTTACAAAATTAGTTGTAGCCGATCCTACTATTGTGCTACTAATTTCCGTAGGAAAATTAGATACTTATTATTATATTTTGTAAAAATCTTTTATTATGACTTTTTCCGTACATGACAATGACAAAACATTATGACAAGACAGTTTAACATATTTATGGTATTGACTAACGAGTACGGTGCTGAGACCAAGGAGTGTAGTTAATATTAGTTTTTGACAAGTATTCTACAAGTTTTGTATAAAACTAGTAGAATACTTGTTTCTTGGTGAATACGAGGGGTTATGAGCGCTACCGAATCTTACGTAAACTAATGAACACATAAGTAGGTAAACTAATATAAACGATGAAGAAAACTGTGATAGAGAAGCTTAAGAAGACTTAGATGAGGCCACTAAATCGGTTAAGCTGTTTAAAATTATAGGGGGCAAAAGTGGAGATGACCAATGTTTAATCTTTACTACTTCTCAGTCTGTGCAATTCTGCCAATGTCAATTTGTCGTGAGGATTATTAAACAGCTTCCTTTGGTCGAGATTGTCCTTTGGCCATTTAAACTTTTTACGCGGCTTAAAGCCACGTAGGCTTGACCTTTTGCAAAAGTTTTTTTGGCCAAATATACTACAGCCTTTTCAACTGTGGTTCCTTGCAATTTATGTACAGTAACAGCTCAATTTAAAATAAACGGAAACATTGTCATATCCTTTGAGACCTTGTAAAATTATACTTTGTGGTCGTATGGGAATCCAACCATTTTCGTCTTTAGAACTCCTGCCAATGGAGTCATCGTCATTTCCATTTGATTTTTTTGATAATCTCCATGCTACCATTAACTAGCCCTTCAGTCACCTTTAAGTTTACTGTCAACATCACTCTAGCCCCGATTGAAATTTTAATTGAATTGAGCAACCCTCCCGTAGTTTGGATCTTGCGGTATAGAAACGTGGTTAGGTTTTTGGCCATAAGTGGCAGGTTCTTTAGACTCATCGAGAGCATTTATAGTAAAAATTCTGACTGTTTCAGCCATTATTTCTACCATTTTGTCATTATAACTATTCACTAATTTTACAATAGGAAAAATCCGTACAGCGTTACCGTCGGCAAAATCCCCAGTCAATGACACTCTACTTCTCTCAAGTAAAATTTCATACTGCTCCATACTCAACTCCCCTACCCGTAGATTATAAAAGATCAAACGAACTTCCAAGTGAAGTTCGATCGTTATTATATGAGTCATTTCATTCGAAAGATATTAATGGCTCCTAAATTTTTAAGTTTATTAATGGCTGAGGTCATTTCAACTTTTTCCGAAGCGGACCAAACTTGTTTATGTACCTCTTTTTGATTAACAGCTTTATTAAATGGAATCTCTACTCCGTGTTTGATCCACTTAAGAATAGTAGGGTTATTCCTAATTTTATACCAGCAGTCGTAAAATAGTTGGATTCTACCAGCATGTACCTGAGTTAACGACGTGGAGGAGCACGAGGCCTGGTACTCGCTCTCGGCGGGGCGCTCGATGTGCTCGACGCTAGGGGTGCTCGTTGGCTGGTTCGCTTGTAACCTCCCCGCGCACCCCGGTTCGACTGATAGCGAGAAGGTCCTCCGTTTCCCAGGTAACTAGGTCGAGCGGTCGTTGTTGGAAGCAAGCTAGAGGTAGAAGTTCGTGGCGCAGCCGACACCTTCTTAATTTGTTGTCCTTGCTTCGTTATCGTTTGCGAGGATTTTATCTTGTCTGATAAATTACTTCCGAATAAAGTGTTGTCTCTTTCTGACGCCGTTCCTACAAATTGTAGAAATGATTTATCTAAAGAAGGTACTAAGAATTTTATTCTGGTTTCTGTCGATTGGTGGTGTAGGTCCGCTAGAATACGGCAACCGTCACTAATAGATTTTATTAAATCTATTTTATTATCGTTACTCGATAGTAAGTTTAATCCTCTGGAAATGGCGGTAATGCCAGTGCCCAGCTGTTACTGGGAAGCGGCCATTTTCTTGTCTCTGAATTTTCCCGCTTCCGGGATTGCCATGGAAATTTCCGGATTTAACGATGGGGCCTGCAGTAAGGTGCAGTTTTCGGGTATTAGGTAGTTTTTAAGAAATGTATCTCTCATTTCTTTATTCATACCCTTCTACAGCAGGGGTGTCCATATTTTTGCCAGACTTTCATGGATTTTTTCCCCGAATTCGGGCAGATCGTCGTTTATTTCACCCAATGCCGCCGATATGATTGGGTCAATTTCAGGTGTGGGGTAGATGTACGGGTACGGGTGCCGCGGCGGAATCACCCACCTGTGTCATAGCGACAACTGTCGCAAGGGTCGAGTCCGGGCAAAAAGTCGTCGTCGTCAAATGCAGTTGATTTGAATCACTAGATTCTGGTCCACCTTCAGTGCAGAGCATATCCAGTACTGCGTTGGATGTGGGGGCCCCATTTGTTGGAATTTGAGAACCTAAGGGGAGTGTTTCCACTGTATTTATATCTGTTAACAACATTTTAAGTGTTATACTTACTTTTTTTTTTTGAGGGTATTATTGAATAAAAATTTGGAACAGTGTTACATGTGATTATTAATATCTAAAATCCATGTTTGTTCTTTATTCACCATTGTGTTATCATCTCGGATAACCTCCCGGTATGTTTTGTAAAATTACCATCGTGATGCCATCTCGGACATCCTCCCGGTTTAGTTGAAAAGGTATGTAAATACCTAGGTAGGGTAGACTGGGTACGGTTGAAACAATTTCACTAATTTCATTCATGGTTTTGTTATTTATTATCCAAACGTTGCAAAGTATATGTTAAATGAAAAAGCATGGTTTTATCTACTAATGGATAGTGTGATTTTAGTTCTAAGTGTAATAGTTTTAGTTGTAGCTCAAATTTAAAATAGATATCGTTTTGTTTCAATCGTCCCCAACCCAGGGGCGGTTGAAACAGTGATTGGGGTCAATTGAAACACATGAAAATGAAACATAATATGAAGTTATAAAAAGTTTTATTAAATGTTTATTTAAATCTAATAATAATTAAGGAACTCTGTGACAAAAACAATCAGTCTTCAATATTTTAAGTACTTCTAACGATATTTTTAATCAACCTATAACGTTTTTTATGGCACATTAGATAAAATCTACTTAACATTGTACGCAAAGTAACAAAAACCAAAATAAAAATCAACAAAATACCTATCTGGTTTTTAAACATTACAAATAAAATAAAATTTGAAAATTAACAAGAAACTTATTTCAAAATTAATCTGAGTATTCTGAGTCACAATTATGACAAAGATAGGTTAGACCACCGTCTGTGCATTCTTCATAAGCCCACAACTTGCAAGTGGTGCATTGGATCCATCGTTCTCGTGATTTGCTCTCTGAATACGCTGACAAACACACAAGACAGAACCACTCCTCTTCTTCTGATGACGCTTCATCTTCTACGTTTTTCTTTTTTTCTTTCGTGTTCTTGTTTTTACGTTTTCCACCATCCAACTGCTTCTTCTTTTCACCATCCAGTTGTTTCTTAACTTGTTTAGCTTTGGTTCGTTTAAGTCGTGCCTCATGTTCCTTTCTTATCTCCTCCTTCTCTGGTGTGTCCGTGTAAATTGTAGACTTCCTGGTTTTCCTCCCTCGATTATTATTTTTCCTCGGAGGTGCTTTCGGAAATGGTCGTATAATTTCCGGGGAAAATACATCAGAGGCCACAGCGATTGTTTGAGCACTTGTACTGGGTTCTGGTTCCTCAATGTTAATATTGATGTTATGTCTGGGTGGTGTTAGAATCATCATATCTACCGACGATGGTTCATTTAGCACAGAAGGCGATAGTGGCGGCGTTTCGTCTTCAGGTGGGTAGGACGGTCTTGATACAGGAACTGCTGCCTCTGCTGCATTTTCATGATTTGGCCGATCAGTTTCAAATATAGGCTCTTCAGGTAGGCTACTAACAGATGCATCAATAACAGCGGCTGGTATGGTATTAGTCTCGGGATTTGGTCTATCAGTTACAAATGAAGGAGCAAAATCAAGGTCAGTAAACAGATTTCGATTATATGGGTAAGTTCCTGTTTTGCGAAAGCCAGATTGAATATTTGAGGACGTAAGTGCAATTGGCATGGCAGAAGCTACAATTCCCGGAATATCATAAATGGACATCGTCCTGCCTGGATGGTTTCGCATCCATGCGTCACACGCTGAATTAACAGCTTTCTTTAAGGGGCCAAAAGCAGATCTATCAAGCGGCTGAAGTTTATGTGTACAATGAGGTGGGAATGATAGTAAGATTATGCCATTGTTCTTGCAAAAGTCTAGAGAATTAATATGGATGTGTGAAGAGTGATTATCAAGCAGAAGTAACACCTTATGTGAAGAAGAAACATTTGTATGTTTTTGGAAGTGTTCCAGAAATTGCATAAATGTATCATCCTGCATCCAGCCTGAAGGATTGGCAGCTCCAGCGGAGCCTATGGGTCCATCCCTAATAAAATGATCTTGGAAACGAACTCGCGGGAAAACAAAGAATGGCGGAATTACGTTTCCGATGGCATTCGCCGCAAAGGCAACTGTGACTAAAGTACCCCTTTCCGCTGAAGTTACTGAACCCACTTGATGAGCACCACGCCTAGCCACCACTTTATCCGGTTTGTGCACTGTAGTTATGCCTGTTTCATCCATATTGTAAATGTTTTGAGGCTCAAACTTATGACGGTCCATGACAATAGTTAAATTATCATAGAAAGCATCGACATTAGTTTTGTTAAAGCTAGTCGCCCTGGAGAGACTTGTTGCTTGTGCTGCCCGTAGAGACAGTTCGGGGTTTCTTCTCATAAACATCCGAAACCATTCTTCACCTGCTAACTTTTGCTCATCCCACTTTCGAGGTCGTGGTAAATTATATAAAACTGTAAGTTCATAGGCTAATTTTCTTACCTCTATCTTTGGTAAACCAAACAATATATCTGCGCTTTGAATCAAGTACTCTGAAAGGCGTCGCTCTTGCTCCTCATTAAACACTAGGTTATGTGGTTTATATCCAATGAGTTTATTGTGGTCCTCACCAGATGCATCTCGTTTTCGAATATATCTTAGGAGCGTACAGTGGTTTACTCCATACTTTTCTGCCGCTTTTCGTAATGAATTACCTGCTTTCACCTCTTCATAAGCGTCGCTGTACTTTGACATGTCTATTTTTCCTCTCGAAGTCTTTCTTACGCGTACTCTCGGCATCTAAAAACAACAAAAAAGAATTATTAAAATGTTTCAACCGTACCCACAAAAATTGTTTCAACTGTACCCAATACCTATTTTAAATAAAAAACCGTTATATTTTTTGCTACAATAATGAGATGTAAAAACTAGACACAGTGTCTCATTCTACAAGCTTCATACTACACACAAACACACACTCAATACCGTCATTTAAATAGAAACGAAAATAATAGAAAAATTATTCAAGTTAAAATACTTACTTTTGGTTGAAAAAATACAATAGGGTCCCCTAAAAACGTCCAGAGCGAGCGGAGAGCGACGCAACACTAAGACTCGTGCTCGCGCGGGCCGCCCGCGTCCTTCTCCCCTTGGACCCCTCCCTGCCCCGCTAACGGTTTGCGAGATATTCAAGTCGTTTCAACCGTCCTTAGTTTCAACCGTACCCAGTCTACCTATATGTAACGTTATTATCACTTAGCACTTTGTCATCACTTAGTCGTAAAAACACAGTACTTACTTGATTCCGGTTCTGAATCTGATGATGATATAGCTCGTATCCGACGAAATTGTTTATTTTCCAATCTTTTGATTTTCTTGCGATAGTAATCCATTTTTTCTTCAGCGGTCCTCTTTGGCATCTTGGTTGCGTCCGGATCGTTGAAGCGCGCGAAAACGAATGAGGCGATACTCAGACGAAAGTCACAAATAAAAAAAAAAGAATCTAAACGTTCGGTGTTGCTAGCGCGAGGGAACGGAACTACCTAGTAAATGATTATATCTGAGAATGAAATGACGAAATATAATTGAGAATGTCGATAAATTGATTATCATTTTGTTGCCTGACATTGGTTTGGAGCTCATAAAGTTTAATGTATTGCCATCGATGGGGCTCTCCTTGGAATGCCAGAGGTTGCGTGGGTTGCTTAAAGCACCAACTGCCCTTTACGGGCGACAATTGCATTATATCTCCAAAAACTAATATATTTATTCCACCAAAAATATGTGGACAATTTTTAAATTCTTGTAAACGGAGATGTATAGATATTACCTTCTCCATCACCGTTTTCTTCGTCGTTTACAAGTCTACTTGTGTGCTCATAGTTTACGGCAAATTCTGCTCCAGATTTGTTGGTCTTTGAATATATCTGTCAAATATATTTTGATATGTTTGACCTTCGTCACTGTCATATCTTAAGATTCGGTAGCGCTCATAAGGTCGGCATGTGTTGACGAAAACTAGTTTTCGAGACAGTTTCTCTCAGTTTTAAATGGCATAGCCTGTATGCGCATTCACATGCCGACACTCTGCGATGATTTAATATTGCCATAGAAACAGCAAATAATTGCCTACCAATATCCCCATGACTGGCTTGGACTTTGCTGACGGCATCTTTTACTGCTTGACCTACATCCTGTGGTTCGTGCTTGGATGTATATTTGGCTATATAATATGAAACAGCTGTGACATTTCCACTTTTTCTATTGCCTAGCAACCGTGTTATGGTGCCTGCACATTGATACGCGCCGAGCGCGCCGAATTTTTGCCGTCCACGGAAAAAGGTACCTTATAATAATAGAGATAAGGCGACCTTTAGCTTCATAATAAATTCATGAGTTAAAAGACTTTTTTCCAACTCGAGCGACCTTAGATAGAATCTTTAGTTGAAACATTTTAATAAAAAACAGTTTTGGAGCTCTACGGTACTTGCTTGATTGCATGTACTAAGAGCGGTGTTAGCCTAGTGGCAGATACTTTGACTTTCATTCCAAAGCTCGTGAGTTCGAATCGCGGCCGGCCGAGTTGAGTTTTTTGTGCCTTCTCATTAGTGGGCGCGTTCCGAAGGCACACAGCCTAATTTAGTTTTTAAGGCGACAAATTGTAAGATTCAAAATGAATAAAGAATTCTGACTTGACTTTTTTGACTGTGCACCAATGGATTTTACTTAGGAAACGTTTATTTGCGCTAATTGACATTGCTCTTACGGTGAAGGAAAACATCGTGATGAAACCCGCGGCTTAGTTGGCTCCAGAAGCAGAAGTATTATGGTACTTACTTAAATTGTGATTTTTGACGACCCAGTTGGCACAATGCAATGGTCACCATGCCGGACTGTCAAACACAGGGTTGCGGGTTCGATTCCCGCCTCAGACAAGTATTTATGCTTAGATATACATGTCTGTTGTCTGGTTGTTTCTATGTATTATAAATATATATTTACAAAAGTATATAAGTAGTATATCCGTTGTCTAACACCCATAACACAAGTCTAGTTACTTAACTTGGGGCTAGATGGCGATGTGTGGAATGTCCTGCAATATTTTTTTATTTACTTAGTATAAATGTACGATTCTCTCTCTTTCTTCTATACATAATTATAAATATTTTAATGAAAGATCTTACTAACGATATTTTAGAACTCATAATAAATTAAAAACGTATTTTAGATTATAAATATATTAGGTTTTTATGTTATTGTAAAACAATTATTTTAGGTGAGCAATTGTTATATAAATGAAATTATGTATTAATAAAAAATATGTTTATTTATACTATACAGCATTAAAAAGATTTTGAATTTTATTTGTTGTTTTCATTATTTTTAGGGTTCCGTTACTCGATAGGAATAAACGGAACCCTTATAGGATCATTTTTTTGTCCGTCTGTCTGTCTGTCAAGACCCTTTTTGTCAGGAACGCGTGGAGGTATCAAGCTGGAATTTATATCAAATACTCAGGTCTACTGTCCGTTATAGCTGAAAAAATCAAACTTCTAAGCCAACGTAATCAAAAGATACAGCCGTTTATGCCGCAAATTTTCGACACTCGCGAGAGAATCAAAACTTAAAGGATACCTCCAGTCGACCTAGAATCTCGAAATTTGGCAAAAAGCAAAGTAAAACAAATAAAATAAATAAATAAATATTTCAGGACATATTACACATCGCCATCCAGCCCCAAGCTAAGCAACTTAATGCTTGTGTTATGGGTGCCAGATAACGGATAAACTACTTATATACTTTTTTTTTTTTTTTTTGTAAATATATACATATTATACATATAGGAAACACCCAGAACCAGAAACAAGAATTTATGGTCAGCATAAATACTTGTTCCCGGCGGGAATCGAACCCGCAACCTTCTGCGTCGCAGTCGGGTGTTCGCCCGACGCGCCACAGAGGTCGTCGAAAACAGCACGAAAAAAAGTTGAAAATTAAAGGTTGTCCCCATACATACATAGTTGGACAAATTTAACTTGACTCTTACATTGATGGGCTCACAAACGAAATAGGGTTGGTAAATAGGATTGGTAACTACCACACCACTGCAAGAGTAGAGAAAAACAGTTGAAACTAATGTACAGAACCCTCGGCGCGCGAGTAAGTACCTACGACTCGCACTTGACCGGTTTTTTTATACCTTGAAGCATATTGAAGCCTTAAAAACTATGCACCCGCGACGGCTCCATAAAAAATAGCCTACGTGGGCATCGCGACGCATCAATTTTATAAAATAAAACAAAGATTATTCCAATAAGGCACGAATTTATTGCTTTGTACATTCAAATAATATTAAAAACTAAACTATCTATTAATCGCCCAGGAACTTTAATGAGTAGAAGTCTAATTGTACTTAGGTTAATACGCTCCATAGTCAAAATGTACAATAGTTAAAAAGTTCATTAATCAACAATTGTTATAAAGTAGAAATGTCAAATTATCCACGTGACAAAATTCGCAAGGTGCAAAACGTATCTTTGCCATAATGTACCTATCTACGACAAAATGTACAATAAAGAAAATCGATAAGTTCATAATATTTAAAGGAACTCTTTATTGATAAAAGAACTCCTTGAAATTCCACTTGGCAGTTTAGAAATCATACTTGTCACTGATAAAATGTTAATTACATGTCATTTCCTTTCATTTATTAAAATGGAGGGAAAAACAGAATTGCGCCTTTATGTCAGCAATCAGCCATACAAAAAAGTTGAAGTTGAAGTTAATTTATAGCAAAAATCAAAAAGGAAAAGCAACAGTACTGTACGGATTGCATCGATTCAACTGGAGACACAAAAATAAAAACGGTACTTCGTTGTGGCAATGTGTAAACCGTGAGTCTTGTGCATATTCTGTCATAGGATCGTTTAGGCCGTGAAACAATTTGACCAGAAGGCCAATTCTCGTAAATAACATGGTTTAAATTACATTTCAATATCATTTCGATCGCAAAAGACCCTAAAAGTCAGTTTTTTTTTCACAAAAAACTAACTTTGAGGTTAATTTGAGCTACTTTGAGAGTATTATTTGTGATCGAAATGCAATCGAAATGATATTGAAATGTAATTTGAACAATGTTAGTTACGAGAATTGACCTTCAGTACGCGTTAATTCGATTGCACATTTTTGCATTGTCGTAATCTGTCATAGGATCATTCAGTTCGCGAGTACATTATGACCCCAGCACATTGTACATTTTGACGAAGGAGCGTATTAACCCAAGTACAATTAGACTTGTACTCATTAAAGTTCCTAAACTATCTATTCATAAATAACCACTTATCTAAAAAGAAAACACATTTAACTCGTTAAAATTAACTAGCTGCGAAATATTTAGATAAAAATTCAAATACTTACATATGAATAATTAATGAATTAGGAATGTTCATTATAATAGAGAAATTATAAAAATACAGAGAGGCACTAAGGATAAACAACGAGGGGGTGGGATGGTGTTTTACAACCTATATGATACGCACGCCACCTAGCTCGAAGATGCCTCGAAGCTCGCAGTTCGCACCTCAACTTAAACAAAAGTATGGTAATCGATACGCTCGCACATTAAGAGAGCTACAAAGCATCTTTTGACTATTATGACATAGGTTTATGTTTAGTGTTATAAAACGCCTCTTATAAATTCCTAATAAATTGTAAACGCCCCTTAACCTAATAATTGATAAATTGAAGTGGCGATTTTCTTCATTGAATTCTAGGGTCAAAAATACCAATGGCAGCTGTCATTTTGGCCACACCAAAGAGCTTTGACCCGGCCAACACATTAATAACTGTCACTAACAAAACACAACACCCCGATAGTTATAAGAGCAGTTTTCAAAAAAATTCTGAATTCTGATTTTGATGTGTCCCATAAATTGACTTTTGTTTTTTACGTAATATAAACATATTTTGTTCAAGATAACAATTACATAAATAAAAGCACTGAATTATTGTTTATATTCCTGCTCTAATTCTTGTAAAAGTTGGATCATTTATGAAAAAAATATTAAAAATTAGAACTTTGAGTTTGCAAATGTATGGAGAGTGATGTGTCCCATTAAGCAGTGTTGACTTTCTATATGAATATTTAAGAAAACATCGAGTTTGCATTTAACTTTTTGGTACTATCTTACACTGATTATAATCATTTATCACTTGAATAAACAATTCTGCGAAAACAATGCATCATTTTAAAATAATTAATGTTTTTTAACATTCATAAAAAAGGTCATTTTGCGGTTTCCTAGTTAGTTACGTGATTAATCGAAAATATTTAAATAAAGTTAAGTAGATTATGGTTTTCTGTGCACTGGAAACATTTAAGAAGAACGTAGCACAAAGTTATTTTGCTGTCATCTGACAAATTAATATAAAAACATTGTTGGATTGTGTGGTGCTCCCCGGATTCAAAAATTGTTTCCATGTTTAGTTACCGAAAAACAAGTGTAAGTTAATTCTCTTTTACGTTTATACTATTAAGGATTGATAATTGTATATTAAGTTTTCGATATCTTATCACAAAACAGTCGATTTTATCAGATTTTTTGTAGAAAAGATGAAATTAAACTTTCGTTCTCATTTAGTTACTTCCTGTTAATAACTTTTGTAATTGGGAATCGTAAGGCAGAATCCACATCTTAAACAATAATTCAGTGCTTTTATTTATGTAATTGTTATCTTGAACAAAATATGTTTATATTACGCATGGATCGAAGATATTTCGTAAAAAACAAAAGTCAATTTATGTGACACATCAAAATCAAATTCAGAATTTTTTTTTAAATTGCACATAAAATGTACAAAAATTTGAACACCGTAATATCACATTGCATTTTGTGATCTATTCACAACCTTTAAAAGTATTAAAATTATTTAAAACGGGATAATTACTTATGTTTTTTTTTTTGTTGGTCCTCCTTACTGGCAACCGATCAATAATCGGACGGTCGCGTTAAGTTATATCTTATTAATTGGTGCTTAAAACAGCATTAAACCATCGAATTCCAAAAATAAAAACGAAAAACTTGGTAAATATCCTATTTTAAATAAGTTTAGTAGTGAAAATAACCATTGTAGTTTAAAATCCTATATTTTAAAAAGTATTTTATACAATTTAATTATTTACTATACAAATACAACTCGCGGTAATTAAGGCCACGTAAGGTAAGGTCTCGAATTTCGTTAACTCGCTTGATCGAGGAGTTGACCTAGTTCAAATGTAAAAGTTATTTTGTTTTTGTAACATGGATTAAAAAAACCTTATACTTAATAAAAATATGTAAATTAATTGTAAATGCATACATTTCACTAATACTTAAATAAATCTTAGCACCTAGGTATATTAAAATTTATCAACATGCATTTAAATACTTTAAAAATTGACTGTAATACAAATAAATATTTTGCCGTTGTATCTTTTGAATTAAAATAAAAAAAATCATCTTGGACTTTTTCTTTTATATTTTCTTTCGGTCTGAGACCAAATATTCTGCCTTCTTTTTAAAAATTGGCTCGTTTCGTGGAAACTTAACACTTTAATAACAGAATATTTTAGTTTGTCTATGTGTCCCCTATTTAAATATAAAGGTCCGGAAAAGCGACAAGAGACTAAAAAAAATCGACATGGCGCCGAATGACTGCGCTAAAAGCTTACTCAGACCTTTCTAAATAGCCCCTAGAACTGTACTTAGTTATGACCTGGAATTTAACAAGAACTCTTTACATTTAATTTTAAATTTCATTTTTAATAATTAGAATTAATATCATGGATGTTTTTTATCCGTTAAAAAAAGCTAAAAAATATTAAAAGGCAGTCCTGGATACGGCACGTATAGGATTGATCTCTCTGCCAGAACCATCGGTAGCCTGGGGCCTTACTTGCCTCGCTGCCGACGGTCTCCTAGGTTTAGGTTTTCATAATAATTTACTGTTTTTTGTACAAATACAAACTTGTAAATTTAATAGTAGATAGTTTTTTTATAAGTGTATTTAGTGATGTGCTTATACAGGGTGAT
Source organism: Idaea aversata (assembly GCA_907269075.1). Lineage (NCBI taxonomy): Eukaryota > Metazoa > Arthropoda > Insecta > Lepidoptera > Geometridae > Idaea > Idaea aversata. Next base: position 4,100,828 of record OU026083.1, read on the forward strand.
TAATTTGAGTGGATCAGTAAGGGTAGGTCCTAGAAACGCTTGCTGTAGCTACGAGATAACGTTCTTAGTAAAACCTTCTCTTTGAATAATAAACATCTGCATTTTCTAATTCAACAAAGCAGATTTTCATTATTTCTAAAATAAAGGTGAACCTTTTCGCGCAGCTACAGTAGGTCTAGGACTTACCCTTACTGACCCACACAAATTAACCACCGTGTATACTTTGTATTTAGTTTGTTTTTATAAAAATCTAAGAAAAATACATGAATGAGAAAATTACAATACAGGGTGGCTCTAAAATACGTTGACAAACAGTTTTAGGAATAATTTTATTGTTTATATTGATACAGTGCTGTGAGTTCTAAATAATAAAAATATAGTATTATTTTATCTTGAATATTTATTAGTTTTCAAAATAACCGCCTTTTGCTTGGATACACAGGGTTAAACGTTTTCTGAAATTTTAACGATTTTCCGCACCTCCTCTTCAGATACTTTATCCCACTCATGAATAAGTGTTGCCTTCAGCGCGTTTATACTTGTGTGTTGAGTCGCACAGACACTCGCCTCTAAGATAGACCACACACTGTAATCCATCGGGTTTAAGTCCAGTGAATACGGAGGCCATTCCCTAGAACTTATGAACCCAGGAAAGTTAACCATACACCACTGCTGCACGCTTAAGGTCCTGTGAGATGGAGCAGAGTCCTGTTGAAAACTTCACGGTTGGTTGCCGAAATGCTGCTGGCTCCAAGGAAGAACTACACCCTCTAAAATATCCCGTCGGTATATTTCTTGGTTCATTTTCACACCTTTTTCGACGAAAACTAGGGGAGTTTTGCCTGTTGAACAAATACCGGCCCAAACCATAACTGAATCCGGTTTTTGGAGATAAGAGACAACTGCTGCGGCTCCAGGGCGGCTAGAGGAGTAAATTCTATCATTTTTGCGATTTGAAATATAGACCCGCTGAAGGCAACACTTATTCATGCGTGGGATAAAATATCTGAAGAGGAGGTGCGGAAAATCGTTGTAAATTTCAGAAAAAGTTTAACTCTGTGTATTCAAGCAAAAGGCGGTTATTTGTAAAACTAATAAATATTCAAGATAAAATAATACTATATTTTTATTATTTAGAACTCACAGCACTGTATCAATATAAACAATAAAGTTATTCATAAAACTGTTTGTCAACGTATTTTAGAGCCACCCTGTACAAAAATTTTGGTTATCCAACAGAATGCTTCCGCTAAAGCTTAATTGTAATTTGAATGGAATGACCGACAAACCAGGACCTGCCAATGTACTTGTATTACCTAAGTTTTCAGTTAAAAAAGCACCTTCTTCTAATAAGTCTTAGTAATTTTTTGTACTAATTTTAATATGAACTTATTGTCATACTGAGCAGTAGAACTCATTGAATTATTTTTCATTTTGTTCTAATAAAGAAGTTAAAGTAGAACAAGATAGACCAACACAATATTTATAGATAAAAATCAATACTTTGTACAATTGTTTTTTGTAACACTTAGGTACCTACGTATCTAGACTAATTTCAGAATACAAATATTTATACTAAAATTGTAAAGAGAACATATTTTTAGAGTTAGTTTTTATGGGTTGATTTTTTGTTTGGACCGATTTTAATGGATCTTTGTTTGTGGATACATTTAAATCATTGGAAGTAGACTACTTTTTATCCTGATATTTTCATAGGACCTATGCAAGTGAAACCGCATTGTACTAATTCGAAATTCTTGCCTTAGAACTAATATAAAATATATTACTAAATACATTTCTAAAGCCCTTCCACACAGCTTCGCTTGATAACATCGCTTGCTTACGTAGTGGAACTCTTTTTGAAGATGATTTAGAAGTGTTTTAACACAATAAATTATTTATTTTGTACTAAAAACGCGATATCTTTCCACGCGAAGGCCTTTCTTTTAAAATACTTTGTTCTATAGTTTTTTCTTTTGTGTTTTAATGGCCCAAGACAATTTCATCACATTGGATTTTTTTTCATTGACACTTTAGGACATTAAATGACAGAATATTTTTTGCTTGTCTAGTGTCCTCTATCTAAACTACAAAAATAATCATTCCTTTGATTTGCCACACTAGGTTTGTTTCCAGGAATTGATCTCTATTAGCAACACCATCGATTAGTACAAAAATATTGGTGATTTTTTTTGCGTTTCCTGGCTAGGGTAATGACTTTTCCAAAAATTTAATAATGCAGTGTTAATTTTTGTTACTATCGGGCACGCAAGTTCTTTCAAAATTTTTCGCTATCTCTTAATAGTTTAGGATATAGCTTTGAAAGCCATTTTAAAAATTCACCCTGTATAGGTCCCATCGTGCGACAAGAGAATGAAAAAAAAATCAAGATGGCGACCAATGACTATGCCACGTTAGTTAGGCCTTTAGCATCGCGGCGAGAATTGAACTTGCGACCTCCCTTAAAAAAATCCAGTAATGGTAACGCAGAAATAATAAAATCATTTAAATTTAGGATAAGCGACATCTCTCGTCAGGAAAATGCATATCCTAATTTAGACTAAGGCATTACTTGATCGCGTAGTGGGAGGTCGCGAGTTCAATTTGCCCGTGGCGTTAAATGGAGATGCATTTTGTCTTGAATTTTTTTCCAAAAATGTCTAGTGGTAGTAAATCACATCATAGTATTCCCATTCGTACTACTTCCACTACAATTCGGACAATTCCCCCTCTCCCCTTCCAACTGAGCCAACCTCTTCTGCAAATGACATATCGTAGCATCCTTCTGCCTCAACTGAATCTTCAACGTTGCTATCGAGTCTTCCAAAGCCCCATAAACAGCTTGAACTTCAGGTTGGTAACTCAACACTTGAGGTGGCTCATCGAGGCAGAAGAACTCTCTCACAACCGGATGATTGGGTAACTTACTGATGATCGAGTTGACAAACTTTTGTAAACCCCGTACTCGTTCTTCTAAGAAAGCTGGTTCGAAATTGTCTCTAAACCAACGTTTGCTCGGCAACGGTAACAAAATATTAGGTTGCTCATTCTTAATCCTAGAGTATAACCTTACAAAATCTGTATACCTTCGGAATACGAGCCAGGACTGATCTCGTTTATCATCTTCAACTTTTAACTTGTAAATTGTGAACCGAGCTCGTTCTTCCATGACTTCGTAGCCAACGATGGGTATTTGTAATGAGTCATATTTCTTGATATCGTTTGAGTTTAGAGTGACTTCTACGTTGGTTATGCTGTTTGGTAGAGTTCTGTGGTCGGTGAGGTTGCCCATGCTTTTGAAGTGGGATCGGGGTTGAAGACGTCTTTCTCTGAAAGTTAAAGTTTTTATTACATAAAAAATGCAAAAATCAACGGACCATGCCGGACTGCCAATCACAGGGTTGCGGGTTCGATTCCCGCCTCAGACATGTATTTATGCTTAGATATTTGTCTGTGGTCTGGTTGTTTCTATGTATTTATAAGTATATATTTACAAAAGGAAGTATATAAGTAGTATATCCGTTGTCTAGCACCCATAACACAAGTCTAGTTACTTAGCTTGGGGCTAGATGGCGATGTGTAGAATGTCCTGCAATATTTAGTTATTTATTTATTTAATTCATTTACTTCTTTTTTTTATTTAGTTAAAAATAATCTGGTCCAACTTCTAATTTCTAACTATTCCTATCATAAATAAAACAATTATAATAAAAGTTTGTGTATTTGTTTGTTGGATGAAGATCGTCATAGTGGTAGTAAAAATAAAACGCGAAGAATTGAAAACTTCCTTCTTTTTAATTTTGAAGTCTGTTTAAAATAATCTAATCCTGCTAGGTAAGTACCTACTAATTATATATTACTAGCGACCCGCTCCGTCTTCGCACAACTATATGCATGTATTATACATATAAACCTCCTCTTGAATCGCTCTATCAATTAAAAAAAACCGCATCAAAATCTGTTGGGTAGTTTTAAAGATCTAAGCATACAAAGGGAAATAGGGACGGCGAAAAGTGACTTTATTTTATACTAGCGACCCGCCCCGGCTTCGCACGGCTATATTACGCATGTATTATACATATAAACCTTCCTCTTAAATCACTCTATCTATTTAAAAAAACCGCATCAAAATCCGTTGCGTAGTTTTAAAGATCTAAGCATACAAAGGGAAATAGGGACAGAGAAAGCGACTTTATTTTATACGATGTAGTGAAAATGATAATAAACTAGCTACACAGTAATTCGTCTCGTTCCATCATGTTGTTCAGGCATGCCGATCCCTTTCTAGCTGAGCATGCTACCTCCCCGACCTCATCGTCGCTACACCATCTTGAGTAAAAAAACCGGCCAAGTGCGAGTCGGACTAGCGCAAGAAGGGTTCCGTACCTCTATATTCCGTTTTTAGTATTTGTTATAGCGGCAACAGAAATACATCATATGCGATTTCAACTGTCTAGCTATCACGGTTTATGAGATACATGAGTCTGATGACAGACAGACAGTGGAGTTTTAGTAAAAGGGTCCCGTTTTTACCCTTTGGGTACGGAACCCAAAAAGAAAACAAATAGTTATCTGTAAAGTCGATTTACGGATGATAATTTTACGTAAAAACGTCATAAAAAACATTGACGACCCAGTTGGCACAATGGTCACCATGGCGGACTGCCAAACATAGGGTTGCGGGTTCGATTCCCGCCTCAGACATGTATTTATGCATAGATATTTGTTTGTGCAATAATATTATTATAAGTATATATTTACAAAAGAAAAGTATATAAGTAGTATATCCGTAGTCTAGCACCCATAACACAAGCCTAGTTACTTAGCTTGGGGCTAGATGGCGATGTGTGGAACGTCCTGCAATATTTATTTATTGGTTACCTACCTTGTCGATAACACGACGCGTTCCCGGAACATGACGCGTGACGTCATGTTTTTTGTGAATGCAATTTATTAGATGTCGTCACGTCAAAAATTCTTACCTTATTTCACTATCCGATGAATTATCATAACTTTTGTACAATTTGTTGATCCTTTTCATAACACGTTCGTCTTCATCGTTCGAAGCCGATGATATTTCATTGTTTAATCCATCTTTTATTTGTTGTTTGTTGTTATTGTTGGTCACGACTTCCATCTTGTAATGTCTGTCTAGAAGAAGGAATTTAAATTAGTAAATATAATTGAAAAACATTATTTAATTAGTATTTCTTAAGGGAAATTAGGGATAAGGGAGGGTAATGGTACTTTAGGTTTAAGTTAGAGTAGAAAGGTACCTATTAGTTAGAGGTTTAAGGGCAACGTAAGGTTGTAGAGGTTAATCTAATCTAAACCAATGGCCCGCTTTGGATAAAATTTTGCATAGAGATAGTTTGAGGGTAGCTGAGTGTTGGCTATGATTTTTATCCCACAATTCTCACGGGATCGAGACTAACTCAAGTGAAACATCGGGGCGCAGTTAGTATGCAATAAAACAATTAGTTTATTTTTTGTTTTCATTCGTGAACATCCTTGTCAGGATGTTAATGAATGACCTATATGTTAATGTTATTTTAATGTCATACGAGGTAAGTAAGTCAAGTAGGTACCTAATAGGTATAGATTTACAGGGTGACCTAAACTATAACCCCCTTATTCCAAAACGACGGTTTAAGGATAGTCCGAGATGTGGATTTAAACTATAGACACAGATTTACCAATCATATTAGCATCATATTATTTATTCTCTGTCTTTTGTATTTACTATGTAAATTAAATATGTCTTAATGTTTTTATTTGTGTGTATACTATGTCCTGTGTTTGTTTGAATAAACTATATTCTATTCATCATTAGATTTTTGAGAAAGTCATTACCTTAGCCAGGAATCAAACCTGTTGATTTTGCAAAAATATATTCATTTTATATTTTTATATCAATCGATAGAAATTCCTAGAAACAAACATAGAATGGCAAAAGGCCCTGTATAAAAATTCACTGTCTATACAAGGTGAATTTTTTATATGAGTTTGTTTCCAGGAATTGATCTCTATCAGCAACACTATCGATTGGTACAAAAATATAGGCTGATTTTTTTTGGAAAATGAACAGGTTTGATTTTTGGCTAGGGTAATGACTTTTCCAAAAAAGGAAATGATGCAGTTTACAAATTATGTAGCAACAAAAATATGAGCTGATTATTATTCCATAAATCAAATGATGCAGTTTTAGTTTTGGTCAAATTTGGCCACACAACTCCTTTTTTTGCTATCTTAGAGACCATAAAAAATTCACCCTGTATAGATATTTATCATACCTACTACAAGAATGCAAATAATATTTTCAGATGTACAAACAATAATTTGAAGCGGAAAGTTGCGGGTTCGATTCCCGCTCTCTGACAAATAAGTATTTATAAACATATTTTTTGGTTTTGACGACCCAGTTGGCACAATGGTTGCCATTCCGAACTGTCAAACACAAGGTTGCGGGTTCCATTCCCGCCTCAGACAAGTATTTATGCTTAGATATTTGTCTAGGGTCTGGTTGTTTCTATGTCTATATTTACAAAAGAAAAAATATATTAGTTACTTAGCTTGAGGCTAGATGGCGAGGTGTGGAATGTCCTGTAATATTTATTTATTTTTGAAGCTTGGTAGGAAGTATCATAATTTGCTTTTTATTAGGATTTATTAGACCCATATTACTAAGACTTCACTGTCTGTCACCAGGCTTTATCTCATTAACCATGATAGCTAGACAGTTGAAATTTTAACAAATGATGTTGGAACAGAATGTAATGGTACGGAACCTTTCGTGCGCGAGTTCGACTCGCACTTAGCCGGTTAGTTTGAATAAAGTTTGACTAGCTGTTTCCCGCGGTTTTGAGTACCTCTTTAGTGACTTATTTAAAAGCTTATTTATATCCATACTATCCTGTATTTAAAAATAAACCAAAGATACCACTGTGTAAAACTTTGAGTTACGTTATCGCAACAAAAAACTTACTTTGTTTATGACGAACAGCTTTGCTACAGGTGCATCTAGTTTCACACAAAGTTATTAGGCTGTGACCATGATCTTATTGTTCGATAAACTAACACATTTAATGCACAATACCGTCCCGTCAGCTAAATTTTAACTAAAACACAAAAACCACTGTGAAACTAATAGGAAAAGTGTCCAAAACAAACGCCACTTTAACTCGAAATTGACGAAAATAAATCAAATTATCCAAAAATAAACAACACAAAAGGAAGGACGTACAACTTTTGTACCTACAGGAGGCGAATGAATGAGTATGACGTCATGTCACACTTCAAATGTCAACATGAATGAACAATGGGCACAGATTATAGAAAATGGGTGATACAAGTTCTAAAAATGTTTTTTCTACCAAACTAAAAGTAGTTGCATAATTTGGTAGTAAAAAAAATTGATTGAGCTAGTTTTGGCATAGAATATCAAAGCGGGTAAATCAGAATTGGGTATTGTTGCTTCAGATTTATAAAAAAACAAGATTTTGACAGAGCTGTTGCAGAAAATATTAGCATCTGTCCTTTGGCAACACTGAGTTTGTACTCGCTTATTGGTAGATTCCCAAATCTGTGAACTCTGTGGTACTCACTCACTCCCTCGCGTCGCGTCTCGGCTTTGTTTGTTGTTGTCGAAGACAGAGAATGTTGAACATTTATTCCCTCAGAACAATAACTAGTTATTGTTCTGAGTTTATTCCAGTGTTTGTGATTATATCCTCTTTGTTATGTATTTCATGAATAAATGGGACGTTAAGGTTTTATCTTAAAATGGCAATGTACGGCATACCGAGTTGTTCACGCGACATAGAATTTTATGAACCCGAAGCATCAACTGTGTCCGCCCTCACTGTGTGTTTTTGTTGTTTGTCGAGCAATACGCCTGTGATAGCCGCTACAACATGCACGCACACGGAGTTTGTGCAGCAATATTTCACGGTAAGTCCGTATTTATAACGTTATCTTTGAAAAATGTTGTGGTACGCATGGTATTTTTACGATGAAATAAGCTCATTGAAATTTGGTACCTCGCACAACGCTTGGTAATTTCTTACTGAGGAAAAAAGCTCATAGTTTTCAAATAACTGGACCAATTTTCTTTAAACATTCTTCGAATCCATCATAAAGGTAGCTTTCTTCTTTTTAATTAACTAGCTTTTTAGTATAAATGAAAACAGCATTCGAATTGATGACAGCAGCACCTCGCTGTAAGTCCCGATAATATCAGAATAAAAAGCAGCCATGTTACTTGCCTGCTTACTGCTTAATGACTTTGTCTGCTTAAGAGTCGAATTTTTCTAAATCCTTTCTTATCGGATTCCTACGTCATACAAAGAACACACTCTCCAAGTTTCAGGTCTCTACGAGTGGTGTAGGCTGTGCGTTAATCCGTCAGTCAGTCATTTGTATAGATTTTGAATATTTGTAATTACAGGAGTGGAACAACCAGAAGTTGGCAATATGCTACGTTTGCCACTACATGCTAAAGAAGATAGAGATATTCCGAAGACAGGTCCGAGACAGCCTTGAGTTGCTCAGTGATTATCAACATACCAAGGTAAACTTTCTTTTAGGATGTTTTACTATAGGTGACTAGAAGACAATGGTTTTTTCATAACACGTTTAAAGAAGTATAACTTCTAAAAGAATTAGCGAAATCGGGCCAGCCGTGAAGCCATGATAAAAAAAAAACGGATTGTTTTTTTTTATAATTAAATTACGACTTTTAAAATTATATATTTTTACAGGAACATAACCTAAACAGACCGAGACTAGTGAACCATCTAGTGACTACGGACATGGTATTCACATCGAATTTAAAACCAACTGAAACAACAGATGATAATGCCGAGAAGCCACCCGTTGAAGCACCCATCGTGATCTATATTGACGAATCACCAGAGACCAGTAAGGATGCGGTAGATAGTGTAAGTATATAATTCTAGCAGCTCCCTATCCCGTGGGAATACCTAATTTGACAACCCAGTTGGTACAATGGTCACCATGCCGAACTGCCAAGCATAGGGTTGCGGGTTCGATTCATGCCTCAGACATGTATTTATGCTTAGATATTTGTCTGTGGTCCAGTTGTTTCTATGTATTATAAGTATATACAAAAAAAAGTATATAAGTAGTATTTCCATTGTCTAGCACCCATAACACAAGTCTAATTACTTAGCTTGGGGTTAGGTGGCGATGTTTGGAATGTCCTGCAATATTCATGTCCTGACATGTATTTGGAGTAAGCTTGCAAAGCACCTATCTCACCCTCTCAGCTTAGTTGATCGAAAGATTGACAACTATACCAGTATCTATACTAGTATGTTATTTAACTTTTCATCAAATATGCTTCTAAAAACTTAACACTATTTTCGTTTACAGGACGATGAACCCTCTGAAAGAATAGAAATAGCGAGTAACCTTCTCCAACCAACCTCGGTTATCCTTAGAGGTAACGGAAAACCAAAACCAATGAAAAAAAGGAAAAGGCTTTACACCACGCTAAGGCAAAAAAAACAATCGGCGCTATGGATTGCACAATATAAAATAAAAAAACAATTAGGATCACATTTTTTACCGGAGAGGTATAAAGCTAAAAAAATTTCAACAAATCCCATAAGAGAAGCAATGTCAAAAACTATAAAGATTAAAAAAATTGGATCGACGACGATATCTTTAACAAAAAAAACGACCAATAAAACCTCACCTGAAAATGTAATAACTGACCAAAGTGCCTCATCATCGAATTTGTTAATAGAAAAACCAAACGCCTCATCATCGAATTTGTTAATAGAAAAACCAAACGAAATTGAATCAAATACGATTTCTTTAACAAATAAATCACCAGAAAATTTAATAACTGACCAAAGTGCCTCATCATCTTTGTTAATAGAAATACCAGAAAGATTTGGATCAGCAAAATACTCAATGAAAACCAAGACTGTACCATCGATATTACGAAAACCAACACACCAGCAAGATCAACCCTCACCAGAAAATTCAATAACTGACCAAAGTGCCTCATCATCAAATTTGTTAATAGAAATACCAGAAAGATTTGGATCAGCAAAATACTCAATGAAAACTAAAACTGTACCATCGATATTACGAAAACCAACACACCGGCAAGATCAACCCACACCAGAAAATTCAATAACTGACCAAAGTGCCTCATCATCAAATTTGTTAACAGAAATACCAAAACGATTTGGATCAACAGAAAACTCAATGAAAACCAAGACTGTACCATCGATATTACGAAAACCAACACACCGGCAAACTCAACCCTCACCAGAAAATTCAATAACTGATCAAAGTGCCTCATCATCAAATTTGTTAACAGAAATACCAAAACGATTTGGATCAACAGAAAACTTAATGAAAACCAAGACTGTACCAGCGATATTTAGAAGACCATGCCGACAAGCCGAAGAACAAATTAAACTACGCAATGAACCGAAAAAGAATATGCGTTATTTTGCAAAGAATTTAGAATGTGAAGAGAAGAATCAAATAGCTGATGTGGAAATTTTTAATATGAAAGGAAGTTTTCAAATTACATTACCTAAAAAATATGATGGAAAGATTAAAGTTGATTACTTAAATCAAGACGAATTAATGCTGGAACGTGAAATAGAAAGACAGAAGGAAAACTTCTTGAAAAAACCATTCAAATGTGTTACCTGCATCCAAGGTTTGTATTATTTAATACTAGCGACCTGTCCCGGCTTCGCACGGCTATATTATGCATGTATTATACATATAAACCTTCCTCTTAAATAACTCTATCTATTTTAAAAAACCGCATCAAAATCCGTTGCGTAGTTTTAAAGATTTAAGCATACAAAGGGATATAGGGACAGAGAAAGCGACTTTGTTTTATACTATGTAGTGAAGTGATAACTCCCGATTCCACATTCCCGATTCCCGATTCGAGATAAAAAGCTTATGTTATTCCCAATGAATCAATGTATCCTCACACCAAGTTTCATCTAAATCGGTCCAGTACTTTCGGAGCCTATTCAATGCAAAAAAACAAACAATAATTTTAACTAGCGACCCTCCCCGGCTTCGCACGGCTGTATTATACATGTATTATATTTAAAAACCTTCCTCGCTAATCACTCTATCTATTAAAAAAAACCACATCAAAATCCGTTGCGTAGTTTTAAAGATCTAAGCAGGGACATAGGGACGGCGAAAAGTGACTTTATTTTATACTAGCGACCCGCTCCGGCTTCGCACGGCTATATTATGCATGTATTATACATATAAACCTTCCTCTTGAATCACTCTATCTATTAAAAAAAACCGCATCAAAATCCGTTGAGTAGTTTTAAAGATTTAAGCATACAAAGGGATATAGGGACAGAGAAAGCGACTTTGTTTTATACTATGTAGTGATAGTGATACATAGACGTAATTTTTCTTGAAAAACTTAAGTGTATATTTTTTAATTAAAGGGTTCAGGACAGAGGCTCGATACAACACACATAAAGCGAAAAACCATCCAATCGATAGAAGTGATTATGAAATAACCTGTGACGTTTGTGATACAGCATTAAAGCTACAGAGAGCTGTCTGGGGACATTTGAAATCTCACGTACTGAGATATGTATGTGTTGAATGCGGTATGATGAATAAGAATCTTAGTGTTTTGGAGTGCCATTACAAGTTCTCACATGTTGTAAATAGGTATGTACAATCCACGGTTAAAAGTCTCAGCCCACCGTAACATTTACAATCCTGTGCAGCACTATTTGAACATTATAACAACGTAACCTGTGGATCGAACCCACGTCGGTTGGTGTAGCGGGTGGCGGCTTATACCACTCACACAACTAAATACATAGCTAACACGTTGAAAATAATATTCACACTGAGTGCTTTTAATTCAAGTATTTATGTGTGTGTGTAACGTCTATTAGAAGAAGGTCGTAACTCCAATACTTGTTGATAGTATTATTGTAGCTAACTGATTATTTAATTATGACCCATACTGTACAATCGACGCTCAAAAGTCCACTAGTTGCGTAACGTTTACAATCGTGTGCAGCACTATTTTTAACCCCCGACGCAAAAACGACGAGGTGTTATAAGTTTGATGTGTCTGTGTGTCTGTCTGTGGCATCGTAGCTCCCGAACGGCTGAATCGATTTTGATTTTGTTTCTTTTGTTTGAAAGGTGAATTAGTCGGAAGTGTTCTTAGCTATGTTTGATCGAAATCGGTTCAGCCGTCTTAAAGTTAATTGGGGATTAAAGTTGGGGGTTTTTTATAAACACTTCATGCAGTGTAACAACGTAACCTGTGGATCGAACCCACGTCGGTTGGTGTAGCGGGTGGCGGCTTATACCACTCACACAACTAAACACATAGCTAACATGTTGACAAATAATCACACTGAGTACTTTTAATTCAAGTATTTATGTGTGTGTCTATTAGAAGAAGGTCGTAACTCCAATACTTATTTATAGTATTATTGTAGCGGACTGATAGTGTACTTATGACGCATACTGTACAATCAGGCAACACAAGTGCAGACCTACCATAGATTCCCAAAACTGCAATTACTGATGAAATAGGCATTTTTTATATGGCTCTAGAGTGGTCCATACATTTTTTACACCACAAAAGGTTAAAGTTCATGTAAAAGAATGAAAAACATGAAGTTAAGGTTTAAGCTTATTTAAAAAAACTTTCCTTGTGTCATAAAATAGTTTGCATTCTATACCACATTTATCCTGGAATACTACCCAATTTTTTTTTATTCCATTCTGTTTTTTTGGATAGTCAAAAAAAAACAGAATGTAATAATTCTGTCATTTGCAGCCTTGGCACCAAAATTCATAAAGAAAGAGTTAAATTTTGAAATTGGCGTACATTTCGGAAACCTAGAGACTTTCATAGAGCATAACTTTTATTTTTCTGAACCGGCACAGTGTCCTCTATCCGTAGGTGCCCGCTTATCCATTCACTATCGACACGCCCCGGCTTCGCACGGCTGTATTATGCATGTATTATACATATAAACCTTCCTCTTGAATCACTCTATCTATTAAAAAAACCGCATTAAAATCCGTTGCGTAGTTTTTAAAGATTTAAGCATACAACGGGACAGACAGCGGGAAGCGACTTTATTTTATACTATGTAATGATTACTGTGTATGTTTGTTACAGTGTAAAATGCAAAGATTGTAACCAAACATTCTATAAAAGGAAAAAACTAACCGCACACCGGAAAGTCGAACATAAGAAAAAATGCTCTTTTTGTGATAGAGCGTTCAAGGTAATTATCTAGTTTTAAGCTATATATCTTTCTATATTTACTAGCTTTGCCCATCGCGTTAATTTGAGGAAAAACCTATTAAAATATATTCCATTTCTTTACTAGCGACCCGTTCCGGCTTCGCACGGCTATATTATGCATGTATTATACATATAAACCTTCCTCTTGAATCACTCTATGTATTAAAAAAAACCGCATCAAAATCCGTTGCGTAGTTTTAAAGATTTAAGCATACAAAGGGAAATAGGGACAGAGAAAGCCACTTTATCTTATACTAGCGACTTGCCCCGGCTTCGCACGGCTATATTATGCATGTATTATACATATAAACCTTCCTTTTGAATCACTCTATCTATTAAAAAAAACCGCATCAAAATCCGTTGCGTAGTTTTAAAGATTTAAGCACACATAGGGAATAGGACAGAGAATGCGACTTTGTTTTATACTATGTAGTGATTACCAGCGCTTCGCAATTTTACCTGCGTAACTCCCGATCCCGTGGGAATATCGGGATAAAAACTACCCTATGTTACTGTCAATGAATCAATGTATCCTCATACCAAGTTTTATCTAAATCGATCCTGTAGTTCCGGAGCCTATTTAATGCAAAAAACAATTCATTAAATCTTTCCCCTTTATAAGAATAGCATAGAAATAGATAGGTTATAGTGAGTCAACCTTAAAAAAAGATATATTGCAAGACACTCCACACATCGCCATCTAACCTCCAAGTAACTAGACTTGTGTTATGGGTGCTAGACAATGGATATACTACTTATATACTTATTCTTTGGTAAATATATACTTATAATACATAGAACCAACCAGACCACAGACAGATATCTAAGCATAGATACATGTCTGAGGCGGGAATCAAACCCGCAACCGTGTTTGGCAGTCCGGTGTGGTGACCATTGTGCCAACTAGGTCGTCAAATAGAGATACTTTTTTTACAACTATTAACGGGGAACAATTCCAAAAAAAAAAATTCAAACAAAATCTTAGTCTGTCTCGTTTGAGCTGAGGGTTCTGACAGGATTTTTAGTTGGTTTTTTAATAACCAAACTTCCCTTTTTCACCCCCTCTGAAAATCCTTTCTTATCGGATGCCTACGAACACACCTTCCAAGTTTCAGGTCTCTACAATCAGCTGTTTAGGCTGTGTTTTATATTTATAGATTATTTGTTTTTCAGAATGGAACTGATCTGTATATGCACTGTCGTAAAGTTCACCCGGACGAAAGCGCTATGAAATGTAATCATTGTACCGCTACGTTCAGGAATTACCAAAAACTATGCCATCACAGGCTCATAGTACATAAAATACCGAAAAAATATACGAAATTTAGAAGAGACAAAGAAGAAAATGTTATTGTTATTGATGATGATGACGACGAATTTGATGGAACGGTGAATAATGAACCCATCGTTGATGAAATGGTGAATATCGATTACAATAATGTTGAAAAAATGGAGATTATCGATCAAGATAGTGTTGTACAAATCGAGAATATCTATCATGATGTTGTTGAAATGGTGAATATTGAACCTGAAGTTTATGTGCCGGAGAATGATGACCGTGCAATAGATAATATTAGTGAAGATTGCATTGACATCGTGAAAAATGTACACAATATTGTGGAAATGGAGAATATTGGAGAATTCGTGGCCTTTGAACACAGTAGTGGAGTTTTGGAGAATATAGAACACAGTACTGTAGAATTGGTGAACAATGAGCACATAATTGTAGGATTGGTGAATAACGACCAAAATATTGTAGAAATGGAGAATATTGAACACAATACTTTAGAAATGGAGAATAACGATCCCAATCTTGTAGTATTGGTGGATAATGAACACAGTGTTGAAGGATTGGTTAATTATGACCACGATATTGTAGGAGTGGAGAATAATGAACTCAATACTGTAGAATTGGAGAATAACGATCGCAATCTTGTAGTATTGGTGGATAATGAACACAGTGTTGAAGAAATGGAGAATAATGACCACAATATTGTAGAAGTGGAGAATAATGAACTCAATACTGTAGAAATGGAGAATAACGATCGCAATCTTGTAGTATTGGTGGATAATGAACACAGTGTTAAAGGATTGGCGAATAATGACCACAATATTGTAAGAGTGGAGAATAATGAACTCAATACTGTAGAAATGGAGAATAACGATCGCAATCTTGTAGTATTGGTGGATAATGAACACAGTATTGAAGAAATGAAGAATAATGATCCCAATATTGTAGTGGAGAATATTGAACACAATACTGTAGAAATGGAGAATAGTGATCGCAATATTGAAGTATTGGTGGATAATGAACACAATATTGTAGGTGTGGAGAATAATGAACTCAATACTGTAGAAATGGAGAATAACGATCGCAATCTTGTAGTATTGGTGGATAATGAACACAGTGTTAAAGGATTGGCGAATAATGACCACAATATTGTAGGAGTGGAGAATAATGAACTCAATACTGTAGAAATGGAGAATAATGATCGCAATCTTGTAGTATTGGTGGATAATGAACACAGTGTTAAAGGATTGGCGAATAATGACCATAATATTGTAGAAATGGAGAATATTAAACACAATACTGTAGAAATGGAGAATAACGATCGCAATCTTGTAGTATTGGTGGATAATGAATACAGTGTTAAAGGATTAGTGAATAACGACCAAAATATTGTAGAAATGGAGAATATTAAACACAATACTTTAGAAATGGAGAATAACAATCGCAATCTTGTAGTATTGGTGGATAATGAATACAGTGTTAAAGGATTGGCGAATAATGACCACAATATTGTAGGAGTGGTGAATAATGAACACAATACTGTAGAAATGGAGAATAACGATCGCAATCTTGTAGTATTGGTGGATAATGAACACAGTGTTGAAGAAATGGAGAATAATGATCTCAATATTTTAGTGGAGAATATTGAACACAATGCTGTAGAAATGGAGAATAACGATCGCAATCTTGTAGTATTGGTGGATAATGAACACAGTGTTGAAGAAATGGAGAATAATGATCTTAATATTTTAGTGGAGAATATTGAACACAATGCTGTAGAAATGGAGAATAACGATCGCAATCTTGTAGTATTGGTGGATAATGAACACAGTGTTGAAGAAATGGAGAATAATGATCTCAATATTTTAGTGGAGAATATTGAACACAATGCTGTAGAAATGGAGAATAGTGATCGCAATATTGTAGTATTGGTGGATAATGAAAACAATATTGTTGAATTGGTGAATAATGACCACGATATTGGAGTGGTGAATAATGAACACAGTATTGAAGAAATGGAGAATAATTATCCCAATATTTTAGTAGAGACTAATGAAAATAATATTGTAGGATTGGTGAATAACGACCAAAATATTGTAGAAATGGAGAATATTGAACACAATACTTTAGAAATGGATAATAATGAATACAATACTTTAGAAATGGAGAATAATAATCGCAATCTTGTAGTTGTGATGAATAATGAACACAGTATTGAAGAAATGGAGAATACCAACATTGAAAACCAAGGTGAAATGATGGATATAGATAGAGATGTTGATTGTAACATTTCGGAAGGCAAAGAAGACCAGAGTTGTATAATTGGGCTGTAAATACTATGCTGGCATAGCGATAAGTAATTCCAGATTGTTTACCATGTATGTTGTAGCGGGTTCATTTTAAAAGAAAACTGATTGTTCTGTGCCATTTTTAGGGTTTCATATCGTAGAAACGGGACCTTATTACTAAGACTTTACTGTCCGTTTGTCTGTCTGTCACCAAGCCATATCCGGGATAGATAGACAGTTGAAATTTGCACAGATTCTATCACCAGGATGTATCTCGTGAACGAACATAGCTAGACAGTTGTTATTTCTGTTGCCACGATAACAACAAATAAGTACAGAAAAAATCAGGCACTATTAAAAAAAGGGTTTGCCGTAATCAATTTGTCATTGTTGAGTTGCATTAACTTCACTCAGAAATAGATTAAGCCCGAAAGTGACTTGAATCTGAATAATACTACTTCAGAATCTGACTTAATAGCTCAGTCGACTTAGAATCAAACATTCCCCGCCTAAATCACTTCTTCAAGTATGTATATTGATTTTAGGTAAGTAATATGAATCGATCAAAACGCAATTGCAATGAAAGCTAATGGGTTTATCCTGCAACTCCCGTCTTTTGTTATAATGATCCTTTCTGTACTAGTTATTATTAATATTATAAAAGTGAAAGTTTGTGTATGTTTGTTACGTCTTCGCGCAACAACTACTAAACTGATTGCAACGAAACTCGGTATCTAGATAGCTAAATACATGGACTAACATATAGACAACTTTTTATCTCGATATTCCCACGGGATCTGGAGTTAAGCGGGTGACACCGCAAGAAACAGCTAGTTCATAATAATTACGTCTTGTTGCCCCCTTGCTCAGCTAATTAGGGTGGCCTAGTCAGTCTCCGCCTACCATTTTACGTGTTTGTTGGACATTGTTATGGCAGGTGCCATAGTATCCATGGTTCCCCAGTATCTAGTCCACTACCATCCCATCACAGTAGCCTAAGTATTTTAAGCTATTGCATAGCTTTTATCGCGGGACCGAATCAAGAAATTCCGTGACGAAAATATAACCTAACACCTCCCACTCCGCCTGCCATGTAGCTCGGCCGAGCGTTCGCTTAACGTTTTCTCCTGTGGTTTATCAATAGTTCTATTCAAACCGGAGGTTG
The DNA here is from genome assembly GCA_907269075.1 of Idaea aversata. Taxonomy (NCBI): domain Eukaryota; kingdom Metazoa; phylum Arthropoda; class Insecta; order Lepidoptera; family Geometridae; genus Idaea; species Idaea aversata. The sequence goes on from OU026083.1 coordinate 4,118,890, forward strand.
TTCTTGACTGTATTTTATAGTGCAGAAAGGGATAATCGCTACTTTGGTGTCCACATCATACTTTGCTATTAAACCTTGTTATTGTAGAGGGCTTCTTAAGTTGGCTTCGGCTCCACGCATGCCTTCCAAAGGTCCGGGGCTTCATAGCCCCGTGATATAGGACATAGCACGTTATAAAAAACGTGTGAGTGATTCTATGGAATTGGACATTGTCTTTTTAACTAACGGAAGCTTATGAAATATTTATGTTCCTCGTATGATAGCCTTTATCCCGAAAAATCAATCATGGAATGTTTTTTAATCAGTGTTGTCGAAAACTGAGTTTTTTAATACGAAAACCGAAAAATCCGAATTGCGATTTCGGTTTTTCCATCCCCTAGTTTAAGGACTCTTATGTTAATTTTTTACGATTAAAATTATGAAACTTTGGCCGCGATCGTTTCTAAAGGAAATCTTAGTTAAGGAATGCTTTGTCTCTTAGCGAAAATATGACAGATTTCTTAACTAAAGTTTTACTTAGGAACGCTTGTAAGTGCGACCTTTACCTCCTATTGTTATAATTTTAGATTTAATTAGCTATAAATGCCAAACTATGGGTGTTATTTGTCTATTGAATATTCAATAAAAAACTATTATTTTTACTAAGTTTTTCCTTTTATTTATTTATACCACTTTTGCCAGTAACGGTAGAATTTAAAGAAAACATTCTATCAGTTGTCTAGCACCTTTATAGTTGTTGCTAGTTGCTTAATTTCAGGGCTAGATAGCGCAACGTACCAATGTCTTCTATAATATAAAAATTAGAGATGGGCCGACTATGGCATTTGCCGACTAGCCGATCAGCCGACTAATCGGTTTTCAAATTGCCGACTAGTCGGCAGTGCCGATCATTTTAATACGCATACGAATGATCGTGCGACCACGCCGAGCGTGTTGTGACGTGTTTTGTTTGCATTTTATTTTCAACTATTAAATTGATTAATGCTACTCAATTATAATGTACTTTACTAGGTAAGTACATTTATTTAAATATGTATAATTAAAATAAGTTCAGATAGTTAGGTGTCGGCAACTATTAAAGTTTCTACATATAAATAATTGTTTTATCTTACAGGTTAAGTGCCGATTTTAATCGGCATATTTTGCCGATTAGTCGTCGACTAGTCGCCGACTATAAAATATGCCGAATAGTCGACTAGTCGGCCCATCTCTAATAAAAATATATCGCTGAAGTGTTCCTAAGCGCAAATCTTGAGAACGGCTGAACCGAATTCGCCAATTCTTTTTTTAGAATATTCAATAAGGAACGAGAATGGTCCTTACGGAGAGAAAAAATTAAAATTTGCCTGAAAAAGTCTTAAAACAACATTTTTCTATATTCTCTCATACACATTTTCTATAAAATAAACGTAGTGTTCCTAAGCGCATAACTCGAGAACGGCTGAACCGATTTAGCTAATATACCCCCGCTGGATGGCGATGGCCAATCTTTGAGCCAGGAATGCCCCGGACCGATGATGACGATTATTGAATTGTTATTCCAGAGTTAAATTAAAGTACACACCTTGGTACATCACAAACGAACGACTCCATCATGACCTTAAAATCTCAACCATACAAGAAGAAATTAAATTTGCCCTAAAATCTTATAGAAAAAGGCTAGAATCGCACCCAAATAGACTGGCAAATGAGCTAATGCAAGATAACACAAGCTTCAATCGATTAAAACGAACAGCTCCAAGAGACCTTTTGGAGTGAAACTAATATGGGTTCTTCACTGGACGGACACCATGCATGACAAACTCACAAACCCGCCTAACCAGTTGCTGAATGTCTTAGGGACAGATTGCAATGTAAAATAATTAAAATAAAAGTACACAGCAAAAATATATAAAAAAAATGGGTGCGTGTACTTATGTACGCGCGTGAGAAGTAGGTAATACTTCTTTGGCATCATTAAGAAATAATTTTCCAGTCACATATAAATAATTAATTACATTAATATAATTATGTAGTAGTACCTCTTTGTACTAACCTCATTTTCAGTTTCACGTAGGTAGTAGATCTAAGCAAACTAGTATTTGGTTTTATTACAGCTGTCACCTTGCGGTTTGCGGACAACATCAACATGGTTTTATGACAGCTGTCATCTTGCGGTTTGCGGACAGCTTCAACATGGTTTTATGACAGCTGTCATCTTGCGGTTTGCGGACAACTTCAACATGGTTGTATCAAGGGTTTAAATCTTTAGAGATTGATTCACTAGTTTAGTAAGGACAAAGACAAAGTACAGACACAAAACATTGAAACAAATCTCTTGGATCTGAATCAGTACTCACACATCTACAGTGTCTTTTACTCTGTAGCTGAAGGTAGGTTGTCCTTGATAAGACAGCTGTCATCTTGCGGTTTGCGGACAGCTTCAACCAAAGATAATTTAAATACTACGTGTGAATTTTCCGTGTGACTGTGCTGCGCGCGCATCGTAAAAATTCACTCTCATCATTTTTTCATAACGCGCCTAAAGAAGTATAACTTCAAAAACAAGATCTAAGGAGCCGTGTGCTTCCAAAAATGTCACAAAAAAAAAACCACTTGACTCACATAATATCACTTTAGTTGACTTTATAAAGTTTATGTACCAATTGCCTATGTTTGTAGAGGGCCCCGTCGTGAGCAAATGTAGCCTCGCAATGGTCGCAGTGTAGGGGGCGCTCGCCGGTGTGGGTTCTTATGTGGCTCGTTAGTTGTTTGTTTCTCTGAAATAATTGTATTTATTAATTAGCTGTTCCGGCAAACGTTGTTAGGCTATTTACAAAAAAAAGGAAAAAAATAGATGTTCGATTCTCAGACCTAAAGAATATACACAAAAATTTCATACAAATCGGTTCAGACTTTTAAATCAACAGGTTCAATTCCTGGCTAGGGTAATGACTTTTCCAAAAATCTAATGATGCAGGCACTCAACTCCTTTCTGGATTTTTCGCTATCTCTTGTAGTTAAGGATATACCTAGCGCTGAAGGCCCATTTATAAAAAAAAATACCCTGTATAAAAGAAAAAGACTCATCAAGAAATCTTTGAAACTACAAGAGCTACTAGTGTGACTTCGCATGGGGGTTCCTTTATGGTGCCTGCACATTGATACGCGCCAAGCGCGCCGAATTTTTGCCGTCCACGGAAAAAGGTACCTTATAATAATCACTATCACTACATAGTATAAAACAAAGTCGCTTTTTCTGTCCCTATTTCCCTTTGACTGCTTAAATCTTTAAAACTACGCAACGGATTTTGATGGGGTTTTTTTTAATAGATAGCGTGATTCAAGAGGAAGGTTTATATGTATAATACATGCATAATATAGCCGTGCGAAGCCGGGGCGGGTCGCTAGTTGAGATATAAGGTACATTTATTCATTTATTTATTTCAGAGTCGGCCGCCTCTGACGATGCGGACGACTCTGATGACGTCATCGGAAATGTAAATGTAGATACCTTATCTCTATTATTATAAGGTACCTTTTTCCGTGGACGGCAAAAATTCGACGCGTTCGGCGCGTATCAATCTGCGTCCACCTTTAAGGACATAGACAAGCACTAAGAAAGGAATTTTCGAAATTCCGCCTCTCAAGGGGTAAAAGGGGCTGATAAAGTAACTTATAAGTATTCTGTGTTTATATGAAATCAATAAGTAGGACCTGAAAACCTATATCCCTTTCCCACGCGCGCGCCGCGCGATGACTCTATCCCTTTCCCCCGCGCGCCGCGAAATAGTCGTTTTAACTGTTTTATGTTATTAAAAGACTAAGATCTATTTTAGTGAAAAACCATTTGTACTACCTTATGCGATTTGATGTAAAGTTTATGAAAATATAAATGAACTTTGTTTTTTTTAACAATCGCAGTAAAAATTAAAAAAAGAAAAATAATCACTCTAATCGTGTTTCGAAGTGTATGACAATAGAAAGCATATCTTCACCTTTACAACAGTAGGAATATCATTCTATGGGTTTTGGCTGTTTATACACAAAAAACTGTTTTAAAGACACCTCTATCGCGCTTCTGGTCTTACCACTTCGGCTTGAAGGGCCACAAACGCGGGTATAGCTCTATAGTTACTCTATACTCACAGAGAACAGTTTTCCACAGTAATCGCATATTTTGTTCTTCGGTTGTTTCACATTTAAATGTGAACTTCGAACGTGACTCCTTAGCCCACCTTTTGTTTGATACAACTGAAAGAAATAATAAATATTGCAGGACAATTCCACACATCCAGCGCATTCTTGCTTCCTACCTAGTGGCGTAATTACAGGGTAGCAAGTCAACAAAATGCCACGGGCCCCCAGCCGGAAGCGGCCCCCGGTCAGAGGAGAATCACAACATTGATTATTACTTATTTAGTAAAGAAAAGAGTTTTTTGAGCCAACATTTTTGATCAAAAACATTTTTATTGTGAAAGGGTACCTGCGCTCTCTCCATACAAACGTAGTCGACTGTTTCCACTGTGTGGCAGTTATAGGTTTTATGGCACAAAAATATTTGTGCTAGTGTCATTAAACAGGGAGGAAACAGTCGACTACGTTTGTAATAGTTTGTATGGAAAGAGACCCCGGTACCCTTTCCTCTTAAGCAAATCTCAGGCGATGACCTTTGTACCTTAACCTTACCTTATTGCAATGTATACATTTATGTTTATGATTCTTCAAATGTTCCCATTCAATGTGCTGCCTCAAAGTAATCTTCCTTTTGAATACTTTGTTGCAATCGTTGCATATAAACCTGAAATTATTACAATTTAGGATTTTTTAGTACAAATAGGACCCTTAAACTAAGACTCCACTGTCCGTCTGTCTGTCACCAGGCTGTATCTCATGAACCGTGATAGCTAGACAGTTGAAATTTTCGAAGATGATGTATTTCTGTTGCCGCTATAACAACAAACTAGCAGCGCTCCGCAGTTTCACCCGCGTTACTCCCGATCCCGTGGGAATATCAAAATAAAAAGTAACCTATAGCCTTCCTCGATAAATGGACTGTCCAACACAAAAATATTTTTTCACATCGAACCAGTAATTCCTGAGATTAGCGCGTTCAAACAATCAAACTCAACTTTTTAATATTAGTATAAAATAATGGTACGGAACTCTATGGTAAATAATGGTGCGCTTCCGCACCGATTCGCACTTGGCCGGTTCTTAATACTTAAAATGTAAGTGGTAAACTATGATAAATGAAAACAAGTGTAGGTATCAGCATTTGATGCAATCAATGAATTTTTTCTTACAAAAAATGTATGTGCTCTAATTGACATTGCTCTTACGGTGAAGGAAAACATCGTGATGAAACCCGCGGCTTAGTTGGCTCCAGAAGTATTGACAAGTTCTCTCCTCTGGACATGGTCGACTAAGCTGAGAGCAGTAGCGATGGGGGGAGGCGGAGGGGCGGACCGCCTAGGGCGCAACTATAAACAGGGCGGCTAAATAGTACATTATACAACTAGTGAACAAAGGACGGATTTAAAGCGAGGGCCATAGGAGAATCCTGAGCCACGCAAGTGATTCATGGCCCTCAATGTGAATAAGAGTTGCATACTATACTTTATACCATGACTACGAGAAAAAGAAAAAACAAAAAGAAAAGAATGGGGGACAATGTCAGCGACAGACATTGGTGGTATAGGGGGAATACACCCTAAATTAAAACACCAAAACAGTGATTAAAAGGCCTTTTTAGAGTGGGTATGGTATAAACAATATTTTGTGCGATCACTGGCGGGCAGTCAGACAATAAAATTAATTCTTCAAGAAATTAGCTCTTACCCACTTGCACATCTTGAATGTCCCTCCCGCCCAATACAGTTGTAGCAAATCACGAGTCGCCCCGCATACTTACATGGTTTTAAAATAAATATTTTTCGCTCAATTCTTTCATATCGTTGCGTTTTTTTCTCACAAACACCAAAATTTTAATTTTTATGACCTCAAAAGCGCGGCAAATTGTGACTCCATCCCGAGTGACAGTGATCCACGCTACGCTAGAGCTCGACTAAGCTGAGAGGGAGATAATTCAAGACTTACTTCAAATCAACATGGTTGGGCGATGTCTTCAAATGTCCCTTGTAAGTGGCTTCACAACCGTATTTGGTGTCACAAGTGATGCAGTACCATGACACTTTAACTTTACTGTGTACTGTCCGTGTGTGCGTTGTGAGATTGTTCTTCAGTTTGTATGTACGGGGACATTGATCACATTTGTATGGTTTGGTTGTTGAGCGGTGGGAGTTACTGGAAACGATTTCATCACTACATAGTATAAAACAAAGTCGCTTTCTTTGTCCCTATTTCCCTATGTATGCTTAAATCTTTAAAACTACGCAACGGATTTCGATGCGGTTTTCTTTTATAGATAGTGATTCAAGAGGAAGGTTTTGTGTTATAAACCAGGCGTATGAAGTCGCGGGCAACAGCTAGTTACATAGTATAAAACAAAGTCACTTTCCGCTGTCTGTCCCTATGTATGCTTAGATCTTTAAAACTACGCAACGGATTTTGATGCGGTTTTTTTAATAGATAGAGTGATTAAAGAGGAAGGTTTATATGTATAACACATGCATAATATAGCCGTGCGAAGCCGGGGCGGGTACTAGTATAAAATAAAGTCACTTTTCGCCGTCCCTATGTCCCTTTGTATGCGATCTTTAAAACTACGCAACGGATTTTGATGCGGTTTTTTTTAATAGATAGAGTGATTCAAGAGGAAGGTTTATATGTATAATACATGCATAATATAGCCGTGCGAAGCCGGAGCGGGTCGCTAGTAATATTATAATTTGAACGATTCTATTTACGAGAATTGGCCTTTGGGGCACTATAACAACAAATCCATGGTAAATACTTACATAATATGTCTGTTATACGCTGACTGACAAACGAACGCCTTATTGCACAGTTCACATTCTGTACGAGCCTTATGTTTTTGTTTGTGATATCTATATCTTCTGTGAGAACTGGAAAATAAACAATCAATTTACAGGGTGAATTTTTTACATGGGCCTTCAGAGCTATATCCTAACTAGTAATAATTTATAGAGGAAAGATTGATTGTTTGTTTGCATTGAATAGGCTCCGAAAGTACTGGACCGATTTAGATGAAACTTGGTATGAGGATACATTGATTCATTGGCAGTAACATAGGGTACTTGTTATCCTAAGTAATAGTCAATATAAAGGTGAGTGCACACCTAAGCCTAGTTCGCATTAAGCTAGTATGTTAGTCGATTAGCGAGTAATTTAGTAGCTAAAGTACTCGCTACTGCCCAAACACCGCTCGCACTTTGGTCGAGTACAGTTTACAAGTGAGTGGTGTATTGCAAGATGAACGTCCTACAAAACAATGCAACAAAGACGCGGCTACTAATCAACTCGACTAATTCGAGAGGTTCGGACTTGTTTAGCCGGTGAGCCAGTGTGCAGAGACGCGTGGGGAGAGGGGTGCTACTCGCCACTCGCCTAATAAAAATTGACTAATAAAATGGATCGACTCGACTAAATTACTTACTAACCTACTTGACTAAATTTATGGTGTTCAGACAGGTTTAGCTACTAAATTACTCGCTACTCGACTAAAATACTAGCCTAATGCGAACTAGGCTTAACCGCGCCGCACGCGCCACAGCGAAGGAAATCCCCAAGGCCGATGTTGATCACCAACCCGGCGCTGCACGCATACAAACGGAGACTGCGGTGCGGGTAGGTGTGCGCTCACCATAATACTCACTCAGTAGTGTAATTACATTCGTGACAGTTGTACTGCAACGGTATGGGTGAGTATAGCTGTCTGTCTGTATTAGAATGTGTTATATTGAAATGATAGCTCAACGTTGGTAGATCGCCAGTTCTTTTATTGCAAGCAACACATTCGAATCTGTAAGGAAACAACTTCTTAAACAGTACCTGTAGACGACTGGCGACGCTTCACATCGCCACCAACAGATGGCGCCAATGATACGATCGTAGATCCTAGATCGCGCAAGCGAAGTTTGTCTGAAGATAAGCTCATAGACAAGTTCCGACGAAACATCGTTGAGCCGCGGCCTACCGGGTATAACACCTGCCCGGTGGAAGATCTTCCCTTTGGAGGTACATACCACATACTACCTCCAAACTACTACGTAAGCATTAATTTTATTTAATTTTATTTAGCCTATTCCGTCCCACTGCAGGACAAAAGCCTCCCCTCCTTCCACAGTTCCCTGTCTAGTGCCAGCTGGGTCCAGTCCATACGGTGCGAGTCCAACTCGTCCCACCATCTCCTTCTGGGCCTACCGCGGGGGCGCCTCACAGTGTTTGTAGCCTCAAAAAAATTCCCTATGCAGTTTATCGCTTAGATATATCAAGAAATCCCGGCATCGCACGGCCATATTATGCATGTATTATACATATAAACCTTCCTTTTGAATCACTCTATCTATTTAAAAAAACGCATCAAAATCCGTTGCGTAGTTTTAAAGATTTAAGCATACAAAGGGAAATAGGGACAGAAAAAGCGACTTAATTTTATACTATGTAGTGATGGTAGCCCTAGTTATGAGCAATTTTTCAATGTCAGTCACAAACCGCACTTTTGAGTTTTTTTGGGAGAAAAAAATAAAAGCTATAATCTTAAAAAAATTTATAACTCTGTAACCAGAAGTGATTTTACAAAATTAAAAACTGGAAAATATGCGCCTAAAGATCCTTTATCAAATGGCATTAATGAAAAAAAAAATATCTTAATCAGATCGGCTTACAGAATCTAATTACCTAGTCTTTTTTTTCACGAAATACAAATTATTTTTCATAAAAAAAAAGTATTTGATATTGACACGCGGGTGTTCTACTCTGGCATTTAAAATGCATTTCTTGATATATATAAGCGATAAACAGCAAAGGGAAATTTTTTGAGGCAGCAGTGTGGCCAACGTCCTTGATTTTGGTTTGTAAACTAACGTAAGCATAAAAGGAGAGAATCACAGGAGAAAATTGTATGGAAAGTTTAAAAGCGCCTCTAGCGGACGTAATGCGAAGCTTTAATTTGAACCGCGGTGCGCACGCGCAGCTAGTGACCAACAAATTAGACGTACCTTCTATAATGTGCTTTAATGTGTGCGTTGTATTGCCTCTTGTTTGTATGGACACACTTGCATATCTGACATGTTAATAATGGACCTGAAAACTGATCAAAATCTTTACATAGTATAAAACAAAGTCGCTTTTTCTATCTGTCCCTATGTATTCTTTAATCTTTAAAACTACGCAACAGTTTTTTTTAATAGATAGAGTGATTCAAGAGGAAGGTTTATAATAATGTATAATACATGCATAATATAGCCGTAATATAGTCATATGGTCGAGCGGACAGACCAGTTTAAGTACTTGGGATCTGTGCTTCACGCGTCCGGCGACATCGATTGCGACGTCAAGTCACGCATTTCAGCGGCTTGGGCCAAGTGGCGTGAGGTGACTGGTGTCATTTGCGACCCCAAAATGCCGGTTAAACTAAAGGGACAGGTCTATAAAACCATCATTAGACCTGTCCTTTTGTATGGTAGTGAGGCGTGGCCGGTGCTTGAGCGACATAAGCAGGAGCTGCGTGTCACGGAGATGAAGATGTTGCGCTGGATGTGTGGAGTGACGCGAAAGGATCGCGTCAGGAACTCCCGCATCCGGGGCAGCCTTCATGTCCGAGACATTGCAGATAAATTGCAAGAATGTCGCCTACGCTGGTACGGTCACGTCTTGCGAAAACCGGCTAGTTACGTGGGGAACAAATGTCTTGCCATGGCGCCTCCGCCGGGCCGTGGCAGACTGGGTAGACCCAAGAAGTGCTGGCTTGACGTCGTAAAGGGTGATATGCGTGCAAATGGCCTTACTAACCAGGATGCCGAAGATCGTGCGAAGTGGAGGCGTAAAAGTAGGAAAGCGGACCCCGGGCTCCTGAGAGGGATGCAACCGGGAACATCGCTCGGATGATGATGACATGCATAATATAGCCGTGCGAAGCCGGAGCGGGTCGCTAGTTAAAAATAAATAAATCTTTATAACTACTACTAGCTGCGCCCCGTGTTTTCACCCGCGTAAGTCCCGAAGATTTTTTATTCTTATGGACACCCAGACTAGTTGCTTAGTTTGAAATATACCTAGATGGCGCTGCGTGCAATGTCTAGCTATACTTATCATAGTAGAAATACCTCAGGATGATGTTTTTCATTATGTTTCTTCAAAGTAATATTATGATCAAATCCTTTAATACAGCTCTCACATTTGTACTGCAGTTTCAAATATAGCTCATCATTTTCTATTCTATGCCTTTCTTGTAGTAACTCTTGTTCAGTTAGAGTTATAAATCTTATTTTATCAGTGTATATTTCATCTGGTGTTTTTATTTTTGATTTAGTGAGTTGTGTGTGTTTTTCTTGTGTTTCTGTGTTGTTTTGTGTTAGTGGGGTGGGCTTATCTTGTGTTTCTGTGTTGTTTTGTGTTAGTGGTGTGGGTTTTTCTTGTATTTCTGTGTGTTTTTGGGTTGGTGGTTTAGTTTTTATGCGTTTTTCTTGTGCTTTTGTGTTTTGTGTTAGTGGTGTTCGTTTTAAGTGAATTTCTGGCGTGTCTATGTATTTTTGGGTAACTGGTATAGGTTTTATGTGTTTTTCTTGCGTTTCTGTGTAGTATTGTGTTTTTGAGGTTGATGTTATGAACGGTTTATGTGTTTCTATGTATTTTTGTGTGTCATGTGCATGTGGTTGTGTTTCGGAGTATTCGGATTCGCTTTCTGGTTCCATTTTGATATCCGATTGTTTAATATCCTGTAAAATTATCAGTATTTTAATACAATTTCAGCTTCCCTTCGTTCCTTGCGTATCTCCTAACCAAAGGTTTAAATTAGCTACATCCGTTTTTTCTTGTATCCCTTATATCCAACGATGGGACGTTCTGAAGCTGTACGTATCTCGGGGGTGGTGCTAAACTTCAAAAATAATAAATATAAAGGCTATACAGGGTGATTTTTTTACATGGGCCTTCAGGGCTATATCCTTAAGTATAAGAGATAGCGAAAAATGCTAAAAGGAGTTGCGTGCCCAAATTTTGACAAAAACTCATTCAATTTCTGAAAAAGTTATTTACAATTGTAATTCCGAGGCGTAACTAGTAATAAATATACTACTAATATTATAAATGTGAAAGTTTGTGTGTGTGTTTGTAACTTAGTCCTTCACGCAAAAACCACTGGACCCATTGCAATGAAACTCGGTATATGTAGATAGCTAGAGACCGGGATTAACATATCACTATCACTACATAGTATAAAACAAAGTCGCTTTCTCAGTCCCTATTTTTCTTGAACGCAAAACTACGCAACGGATTTTGATGCGGATTTTTTTTTTAATAGGTAGAGTGATTCAAGAGGTAGGTTTATATGTATAATACATGCATAATATAGCCGTGCGAAGCCGGGGCGGGTCGCTAGTAAGGTATGTATTAGATTGAGTAGACTTGCCCAGCAACTATACTCCACAGCTTAGTCGACCAAGCAGTATCTAAGGTCATTGATATTACCTCTTGGAATTCAGTAACGAAGACAGTTTCAACATTTCGACATTCAGTTTTGACATCTGTATTTATTATATTAGAACTCAAATTAGAACTATCGTATGTAAGAACTGAGACTGGAGTTGTGTTCAAATTATTTACTCTCATTCTTTGATGTTCTGGTTGTTTTTGACTCTGTAATATAAAGATTAGCTTCTTAACAGTTTTTATTTTTTATTTTAATTTTTTTTATTGATAAACATAGAATCAACAGCATTAAATTAAATTATAAACGAAAAAACTAATAAAGTAACTAACTAATATACTTTAATAAGTATTTATTCACAAATAAAAGTAAAGCTAACATAACACAAGCCTAGTTGCTTTGCTTGGAGCTAGATGGCGCTGATATACAATGACCTGTGATATTTGTTAATTTATCTATACTAATATTATAAAGCTAAAGAGTTTGTTTGTTTGAACGCGCTAATCTCAGGAACTACTGGTTCGAATTGATAAAATATTTTTGTGTTGGATAGTTCATTTATCGAGGAAGGCTATAGGCTACTTTTTATCCTGATATTCCCACGGGATCGGGACTTACGCGGGTGAAACCGCGGGGCGCAGCTAGTATTTTATATAAAACTAGCGACCCGTCCTGGGTTCGCACGGCTATATTATGCATGTATTATACATATAAACCTTCCTCTTGAATCACTCTATCTATTAAATAAAACCGCATCAAAATCCGTTGCGTAGTTTTAAAGATTTAAGCATACAAAGGGATATAGGGACAGAGAAAGCGCCTTTGTTTTATACTATGTAGTGATAACTAGCCGCGCCCCGCGGTTTCACCCGCGTAAGTCCCGATCCCGTGGGAATATCGGGACAAAAAGTAGCTTATGTGTTAATCCAGGTCTCCAACTATCTACATACCGAGTTTCATCGCAATCGGTCCAGTAGATTTTGCGTGAAGGAGTAACAAACAGACATACACACACACTCACAAACTTTTACATTTATAATATTAGTAGGATATTCCACTCAGACAGAACTAGATTGGACCAAGGAATCACGTTGTCCCATACAAACTTTGCCCCCCATTTTCACCCCCTAAGGGGTAGAATTTCGGAATATCCTTTCTTATCGGATGCCTACGTCTAATACAAAGAACACACCCTCCAGGTTTCAGGTCTCTACAATCAGCGGTTTAGGCTGTGCGATGATCCGTCAGTCAGTTAGCACAAAGCATTTTATATGTATAGATTAAAAATACCTTTAAAAATTCACATTTGTTCAATAAAGTCCAATTTTCATTCACTTGTATTCTAAATGCTTCTATCTTTTTCAGTGTATGATGACATTTTACACATATATATGTTTCTGAGTTAATCTGAAATAAAATAGCAAAATAAGAAATATTAGTACAGTCAGAAACGGACTGACACTAACTAACACTTCGAAAGCTTTAGTGATATCAAGCAGAATAATTTACAATTACTGAACCGTTATTTAAAAAAATTTAAAATATGCACCTGCTACCCTCAGTCCTTTTCTGACTGTACCTACTAAATAGATATAGAAAAAGTCTTAAGATTTTACTTTTTGGTAAGGTTCCTAATCGTCGGTCCCTGTTGGATTAAATAGAAATAAGTGGGATGCGACATGGTGCAAATTTAAGATGATTTTGATAAAATATTTTTTTATTAGTTTTACAATTATTATTTTTAGTATTTAACACAAAATAGTTTTGACTTAATGATAGAAAAATTTACTGGGATTGCATTACAGCTTGTGTTGTGACAATATCTTTGAATAAAACTAAATTAACTTGATTTGTTCTGTCAACCACCACCTCAGAATGTGTATTTTTTGGAGTTCAAGATTGATTTCTATCAAGCCACCTTTACATAAATCGTGTTTCGGTCGGTCAAAGAAACAATAGTGTTTTGCAAACATTGACTAGGTTTTTTTTCTTATTAACAGGGCTGTTTAGGGGCTGAGAACAGCCCTGTTAATAAGAAAAAAAAACAATAGTGTTTTGCAAACATTGACTAGGTTTTTTTTCTTATTAACAGGGCTGTTTAGGGGCTGAGAACAGCCCGTATGCAAGTACAATTAATTCTATAAAAACAATCCAAGAACTTACCTTAAAATAAGTTTTTAAGAAGTTATTATGCTTGCATTTCATTGCATTTATAACAGGATAATTTGTAGATAGACAGCAGAAACATACAGCCTCAGAATAACTGTTTGAATGCACGCCAGTCCCTGGAATCTGCGATGGAACTGACATACTTATTTTCGGTGATTCTGAAACCTTTTTTGAGGCTAATTTCGGAGTATTTGTAAACGTTTTTGAAGGAGCTTCTGGAGTCTTTTTATGGCAAAATTCGGCATTATTGGAGTACCTGTTAGTTTTGTTGAAGAGGCAGAAGTCTTTGGCGTTTCTGCAGACTTTATTGACATTTTTTTTAGATGTTTGGAGCCTTTATTAAAACTGTAGGATCTTCTACTATCGTAGTATCTGAAATCTTAATACTATACACAGCAGACCACCACGTTAACTATTTTCAAGAAATAAAAAATAATTAGAACGTATATGTGTATTTTCCGAAGAAAATCAAAACAAACGGAATAAACCACAGAGTTCACAAAGCACAAGAACGAACAAACCACAGATTATAAACAAATTAAAGGGACATTCACACAAGGCAAGTAGTTCAGTGTTCAGTCGAGTTACCACAGACTGTTGTTATTTACAGTATGAGGATTCGTTCAATTTTTTTTCCATGTTTTGTTTTACTTTCTTTTCGTATCCGTTGTTTTGTTGTTTTCTAATTTCTTTGGAATTTAACTGTAATAAATTAGACTGCAGTTATTATAATGGCGAATACCTCCTCTTATCTCCCGGAATGTTCTACTTTCGAGCAATTCGTTGAACCAAACTCGGAAAGTGTGTGTTTTTGTTGTTTGGCCACAAATGTACCTGTATTAGACCCTTTTCGGTGTTCTCACACGGATTTCATACAAATATACCTTAGGACTCATTATAATAACAAGGTGAGTACTAAAAGCAGCATAATTTTGATTAAATCTTACTACAGTTAGGTCCGATGAAATTGGCGTAACATGCTGAAACAAACATGGCGGATGGATGCTTACCTATATATCTTTTTCGTCAATTTTTTCAGAATAACCTACAGATTTGCTTTACATGCCACTACATGCTGAAGAAAATTGAATCGTTTAGGAAACAAATTCATGATTCCTATAGCCTGCTGAGTTCCGTTAAATTTCAGGTAAGTAGGTAAAATAGTAGTTAGTGAAAAATGTAAAAATACTTCACACAAAGGAACAAGCCTATGAGACAATGGCACGAAAAACCGGCCAAGTTCGAGTTGGACTCGCGCACGAAGGCTTCCGTACGTACCATGTTGTTTAGGAGCCCCACCCAATTTTTAATCCTTCTATTTTAGTATTTGTTAAAGCGGCAACAGAAATACATCATCTGTGAAAATTTCAACTGTCTAGCTATCACGGTTCATGAGATACAGCCTGGTGACACACAGACGGACAATGTAAGGGTCCCGTTTTTACACTTTGTGTTTGGAACCCTAAAAAGTATTAAAACTTCACACAAAGTAACTTTGTGGAGCTGTGTGAAGTATCATGTTTTTTAACCAATCTTCATCTTATCTCTCTTCAATATTAATACAAAAAAAATCTATATTTTTTATAAATTTTAAGTGTTTTTTTGTGATTTTACAGCTAACAAGACCAGTAAATAATTGGAAATTAATCAACAATCTACAGAAAATAACAATAAACGAAAATGAAGAATCGAATGAGACTTCTATGATATATTCAGATCCAATATCTGATAATATTGATTCTCAAATAGATATAGAAACTCAAAGTTATGATGAGGTAAGTAAGATTTAGAGCTAAGTTAACTATAATTAAGTTTTTCGAAATGCCACCTTATTATAGATTTAAATGTGAAAGTTTGTGTGTAAGTAGGTATGTGTTTATGTTTGTTAGTCCTTCACGCAAAAACTACTGGACCGATTGCGATGAAACGTGGATAGCTAGAGAGGATTGACACATAGCATATTTTTATTCCTATATTGTGACGGGATCGGGACTTACGCGGGTAAAACTGCGGGGCGCAGCTAGTTTTTATAATAATTATACACTTTTCAACAGGATCAAAAATCTATAGACGTAAAAATCAAAGTAGAATCTATATCTGACATAGATGATCAACCAATTTCCACCAAGAACAAAGTCAAAAAATCTAAAACAAAACGAAAAAAAGCCAAAATTAATCCTTTAACCACCCAAAAAACGGATTCATTAAACAAAATATACGAGGGTAGAATAGAATTAGTTGTTCTCAGTAAAGACGAGTTGTTAGAAGAAAGGGAAGTGGAAAAAGGAAAGAAATCTTATACGAAGCTAAGATTTAAATGCGAAGATTGTATCAAGGGATTTGATTTTGAATTACCTTGGAAAACTCATATGGATAAATTTCATTACGGGGTATGTAAGCATAATAAACGATTTTAAATATATATTTTTTCATAATCTTGTGACTACGAGAGCAGCAGCTGGATTTGTAGTGTTTTTAATGACGATTTAAAAATATTTTCAGAATACAAAACCTACATCTATTGTATGTGAATTTTGCAAAACTGTTTTTTCAACAAGAAACACTTATCAAATACATTACAAGAGACATTTTAGAAGGTAAGTGAGTTGTCTCATTGTGGTTATAGACACTAGCAGCGTCGCCTTTAAGGTGAAAGGGTACCGACGCGACACTCTCTCTATACAAACGTAGTCGACTGTTTCCTCCCTGGATAATGGCATTAGCAGAAATATTTGTGTGCCCAAAACCTATAACTGCCATGACTATGCCCCTATGTTTTGGTTTTTTTCATTTTCTAATTATCATAGAAATTAAGATTTAAAAACAAAAAAAAACATAGGGGCATGGTCATAATATTGATCATGGCAGTTACAAGTTTTATGCAACAAAAATATTTGCTCTAGTGTCAGTATCCAGGGAGAAAACAGTCAAATACGTTTGTATGGAGAGAGAGAGCCCCCGGTACCCTTTCCTCTTAAGTCCCGATTTTGTGGGAATATCGGGATAAAACCTAGCCTATGTTACTCCCATTGAATCAATGCGTATCCATACACCAAGTTCATCATAATCCGTCCTGTAGTTTCGGAGCCTATTTAATGCACACAAACAAACAATCAAATCTTTCCTTTTTATAATAATAGTATTCTGTGTGTATATTAAGTACTAGTAGCGCTCCGCGGTTTCACCCGCGTAACTCCCGATTCCGTGGGAATGTCAAAATGAAAAGTAGCATTATAGCCTTCCTCGACAAATGGACTATCCAACACAAAAATATTTTTTTAATACGAATCAGTAGTTGCTGAGATTAGCGCGTTCAAACAAACAAACTCTTTAGCTTTATAATATTACTATAGATATATTTACAGAAAAAAGTAAATAAATATTCTATCCGTTGTCTAGCCACTATAACACAAGCCTAGTTGCTTAGCTTGGGGCTAGATGGCGTGGTGTAAAGTGTTCTAAGATATTTAAAAATAATATTTATATACAGGGTGATTTTTTATGTGGGCCTTCAGGGCTATATCCTAAACCATAAGAGATAGCAAAAAATGCTGAAAGGAGTTGCGTGCCCGATTTTGACAAAAACTAAAACTGCATCATTAGATTTTTGAAAAAGTCTTTTCCCTAGCCGGGAATCGAACCTGTTGATTTTGCAAAATAATAATCATCCAATCATTTTTGTACCAATCGATAGTGTTGCTAATAGAGCTCAATTCCTGGAAACAAATATAGTCTGGCAAATTAAAGGAAATAGCTCATTTTAGTAATCTTCTGTAATTTTCATACAACCATCCCTGAAAAAAATGCAGTGAGCCAATCACGCAACAAACTGCTGCACTAAAAATATGAACTGTTTTTACAAATTTTATGTAAAGAGCTTCATTAAGAACTTATTTTATAATATTTAGAATAATATCACTTGTCCTCTATGTCTCACACTGAGGACAAGTGATTCTGAGGACCAGAGACAGAAAGGTGAAAATTACAGAAAACTACAAAATTCAGCCATTTCCTTTGTTTTGCCATACTATGTTTGTTTTCAGGAATTGATCTCTATTAGCAACATTATCGATTGGTATAAAAATATAGGATGATTATTTTTTAGCAAAATCAACAGGTTCGATTCCCAGCTAGGGTAATGACTTTTTCAAAAATCTAATGATGTAGTTTTAGTTTTTGTCAAAATCGGGCACGCAACTCCTTTCAGCATTTTTCGCTATCTCTCATAGTTTAGGATATAGCCCTGAAGGCCCACATAAAAAATTCACCCTGTATATTAGATACGTATGCGTGGCGTGTAACAAACGTTCGAGCGATCTACCCTCGCTAGCGTACCACTACAACATATCCCATCCACAATATGAACCTATACAATTACAATACGATTGTACCGACTGCGATTTTACTACTGAGTGAGTAAATACTACTATTAACTACTAATTAATTTATTAATTGAAACATTGGATAAACCTTGCCCGGGACCGAAATGCTTGGAAAGATGTTAGGGAGAACGTCTAGCAGTGGGACAAAATAGGCTAACAAAAAAAAAATTACGTTGTTTTTTGACTTCCGTGCCCAAAGGGACCCTTTTACTAACACTCCACTATCCGTCTGTCTGTCTGTCCCAGGTTGTATCTCATTAACCGTGATAGCTGTCTAGCTATTACGGTTTTCATGGAAAGAATGCCATTTTACGTAATTTAGTTTTTCTTATTAAATATTATTTCAAAATAATTCTTTTTTTCCCAGTTCAAATAGAAAATACAGGTACCACAAACAGAAGCATAAAGCGCCAAAAGTTTGTGAAATATGCAACAAAAGTTTCGTTTCAACTTCCTCATACAATCTTCATATGAAGTAAGTCATCAATATTAACTATTCTAAAAAAAATACGCATTAATATAAACAATCTCCACATTGGCTAACTAAAAGTCAGTTCGCCAATGTGCAAAAAATGTCATAAACTTTTAAAAAAGGTCGTTCTTTGGAATTACTGAACCAATTCGATGGTCAGATGATGCGTTGTATGTACCTAGAGGCCTTACCACGGTTCGTTTACGATCAAACGTACTCCGTAAGCGAGCAGAGATAGATAGCTTAAAATAATATATCGGTTTTCGTCGCGCCGCGCGTTCTATTTCAGCTATCTACACAAAATAGTATTTGGTAAAACAAAGATACTGTTTTAAACTATCTACTTTGGCTCACATATTGACCAATTCCAGTTTAAAGTTTTGCGGGAAATACTAAATACGGTACGTTTGATTGAGCTAATGATTCTAATGATACGTGTCATGTGCAGTTAATACGTATCATGTGCAGATGATACTTGTCATGTGCAGTTGATACGTGCCATGTGCAGATGATACTTGTCATGTGCAGTTGATACGTGTCATGTGCAGTTGACACGTACCATGTGCAGATGATCAGTTTGTGGGCAGATGATAAAAATTGTAGGCATAGGGCAGATTATAACAATTATAAGCATAATATAATACAGTTTCCTTACTCAGTATTTCAAACATTCCAGCAACATACACAGATCGGACAACAAACAGACATACAGTTGCGACTTCTGCCCGCGAACGTACAAGCGTAAAGCAAGCCTCTATATGCACAAACAGTCGCAGCATAACGTCAGTAATGGGGGTTACTGTGAGATGTGCGATCAAAACTTTATGTCGGCGTACTCTTATAGGATACATATGAAGATGGCGTCTGCGCATGTCACGCCAGATGTTTACAAGTTAGTTATTAACTCCTTCTCCTTTTTCACTCCTATTAGTGTTGCCTGGAAGAGATCGCCTTTAGGCAATAAGGCCTCCCTTTGTTATACTCTAGGATCTTGCTAAGTTTCCTGTTTTTAGTTTGTATTTTATGTTGTTTAGGGTTCCGGGAATGGGACCCTATTATTAAGACTCCATTGTCTGTCTGTCTGTCACCAGCCTGTATTTTATGAACCGTGATAGCTAGACATTTGAAATTTTCACAGATGTATTTCTGTTGCCACTAAGTATAACAACAAATCCTAAAAACAGAAATAAAATATTTAAGTAGGGCACACAACATGGTACCTACGCACTACGCACCCTCCGTGCGCGTCTCGGCTTGTCCGGAGTGTTGTCAAATGAAAAGCAACACTCCGAACAAGAAACAATACCTGAAGATCATCCTATCCTATCTTACTAATATCATAAATGTGAAAGTTTGTGTGTATGTTAGTTTGTTACTCTTTTACGCAAAAACTAATGGACCGATTGCAATAAAACTCGGATGTAGATAGATAGAGACCTGGATTAGCACATAGGCTACTTTTTATCCCGATATACCCACGGGATTTACGCGGGTGAAACCGCGGGGTACAGCTAGTATTTTATATTTGTTACACGGCGGGAAACGAACCTGCAACCGTCTGCGTCGTATGTATTGTCTTGTATTTCCAGGTTCATATGCAACGATTGTGGTAAGAAATTTAAATGGCGTTCAGATCTAATAGAGCATATTGATTGGGAACATTTGAAGAATTATAAATATAGGTGCAAGGAGTGCAATAAGGTAATTAGATACTAATTACCGTGTTAAAACTCGCTTTTGTCAGCTTATTTTCCGCGTCCGAATGAGAATTCTCCAATTTTCTTCTTAACTGATGCTTACGTCATATTATTAGCTATCCTGTACCTATGCAAAATTTTAGTTAGATCTTTTGTTTATTTTTTCGATCGTCTTCTATTTGCGTTCGATTGTCTTGTGTTTTTTTGAAGTGAAAACTTCTTTTAGCGCGGTACGCATATTTTTAGATGAGATACAATCTCTGAACTCGCGACACTGTTACGAGACGCAGCTACAGTGTGTGCATATGCGCATGTAGATATATTTAGTAGTTGTTTAGTAAATAAGTTTTTTTGAAGTGAAAACTTCTTATGGCGCGTTGGGCACTTTTGTGGGTGAGCATTTTCAGCCGTTCTCGCGACAGATTTTGACGCGACAGATGAGATTTTATTTGTGTTAGTCTTTTTGTTTAACTTATACTGCCATCTATTACACAAATTGAGAAACTTAGTTTCTAGAAACACCGCTATTCGAGTGTAGATGGCGCTGATTTAAATTTTTTACTGCCATCTAGCGAATAAAAAATAAACTATATTTGTTTAAGTGAGTGCTAATAGATGGCAGTAGCAGATCGTTTCAAGAAATATTCTATGAGAAATAACAAGTTTATTGTTTTCACTTCTGCCTGCACTCCCGGAGTGCGCTGTTTTTTTTGAAGTTTTTATTTAAAAGTTTTTTTTTAAGTCACCAAAATTTTAGTCCAATCCTTCCATTGGTTGGAACTGTTCGTTGATATAGCAGTCAATTACTACTTTTAATTTTATATTCACATATTTTGCATGTATTGTATATTATTTTAGGTTTTCCAATCAAACAAAAGTCTAACAAGACACACACAAATTGTACATCAAAAAATAAAGCCACCGAAGGATAAGATTTGTGATTTTTGCGGGAAAGGATTCACCGTAAGTATTTTTATATTATTTAGAATGTGCGTAGATACTTATATTGGAAAAATAATTAAACAATTGTATATTTTTTTATTTTTCGTCAGCAGTTGCAATCTAAAAGGCCAATTAAAAAAGGGCTAACTATAGATAGAAAAACTTAGACTTAAAGGGGATTGACCTTTTGTATGGGAGCTTGGTAGCCCATTTAGCACCTCGCTAGATAGGCTACGAAGCTAATTTTAATCGTAAACTAATATTATAAATTCGAAAGCTTGTTTGTTTGCAATCTAAAAGGCCAATTCAAAAAGGGCTAACTATAGCTAGAAAATCTTAGACTTAAAGGGGATTGACCATTTGTATGGGACCTTGGTAGCCCGTTTAGCTCCTCGCTAGATGGGCTACCAAGCTAATTTTAATCATAATGGTTAACTTAAAAATCCGAAAGCATGATTATTTGTTTGTTTGTCCCTCTTCACGGTCAACGACTGGATCGATTCGGATGAAAATCGGCATAGTGGTCGTTTATTAGGGGATGGTGAAGGACATGGATTTTTGATCCTGGAATTCCCGTGAGATCGGGACTCAGGGTGCGTTTCTACTGACGCGGAGCTGGGCGGAGTGGAGAGGAGCGAACCCTAAATTGGCCGATCACAGTGCTCGAATCTTCATTCCGCATCTGTGAAAACAATTCTCCACTCCGGCCGCCCGCGCCGGCCGGCTCCGTGTCAGTGGAAACGCACCTTTTAGTGTTGCAAACCGCATCGCGTAGCTAGTAGGTACTATATAAATCTATATATAAAAATCAATTGCTGTTCGTTTGTCTCGCTAAAATTCGAGGACGGCTGGTCCAATTTAGATGATTTCGGTTTCTAGTTCGACGGTCGAACAAATGAGAAAAGTAATTCTCACTAGTTCGACGATCGAACTAATGAATCGAACTAGTGAGAATGAATCTGTCGTAGTCCAGGGAAGGTTTAATACTGTAATATTTTCAGACTCTAAGCATACTTCGAACACATATCCGGCGTCACACTGGCGAGCGGCCGTTACACTGTCAATTCTGTGAGGCTACATTCGCTCATGATGCGGCTTTGTACAATCATAGGCGATTGGTACATAAAGTTGGGAAGAAAAGAGATAATAAGTAGGTTGTCACTAGAGACCTTGTGTGCTAGCCTTGATGAATATTTGCTTGAGGCGAGAATGGAATCGGCAAACTTCAGTGTCACAGGCGGGTGGTCGCCTACTGCACCGCTGAAGTCGTCGTGGGCATGCTTCTATTATGTTGAAGTTAGGAAAATTAACTTGTGTTCATTAAAGAGGCATAGTACAGCCTAGCTTATGATCGAAATGGACATACTCCTTTATGGTTTAGAAAATAAACTATTTTTTTTAATAATTTGGTATTTTTATTTAGATGGGGCTGAAGTGAAAATCTTATTTTTCAGTAGATAGGTACAGACTGACTGTGACAGTGCTTTTTAAAATATAATTTAATAAGTATAAAAGCTTGTTTAATGGCTTCACCGACAACTGAACTAATTTTGATAAAACTTTACTAAATCAGAATACATTAATTCATTGTGAGTAACACAACCCAGTTGGCACAATGATCACCATGCTGGACTGCCAAACACAGGGTTGCGGGTTAGATTCCCGCCTCGAGACAAGTATTTATGCTTAGATATTTGTCTGTGGTCTGGTTGTTTCTATGTATATATTTACAAAAGTATACAAGTAGTATATCCGTTGTCGAGCACCCATAACACAAGTCTAGTAGCTTGGGGCTAGATGGCGATGTGTGGAATGTCCTGATATATATGTATACAGCTACTTATTCCGATATTCCCACGGACTCTGAACTGACGCAGGAAAACTTACAAAATGTGAAACTGTACTATTTCGCCATTTTCGGATTTTTGCTGAATTTGGAGAGGTTCCTTGCCCTAATACAACTGAATTTGACCTTTTTGGTCAGGTCTAGAAAGTTAAATTCATCAAAATCCCAAAATTTTCATGAGTTTCGAAATAGTACATTGCGATACAAGTGTGGAAAGTTGATCATTCCATAGAGGCGGTTATGACGCGCGAGCGGAACGCGAGCGTGGCAAAAGCCGAGATGGAATGATCAATTCACACGTGTATCGTACGACGTTTTTTATCACAGTTGCGAATTAAAAAAAAAGACTTGTTAAAATTTTAATAACAAAAAGTTTTTAAGAATTTTAGGTTATGTTTACTATTTTTTGTTAATTACACTCCCGAAAGGCTAGGCAAAAGACTTTTAACCTATACAGCGTCTGACATACAATATTTTTTTAGGGTTTTTTTCATTTGTTTTTGCTTCGGCGGTTAAAAACAGAATATAATGGTAAGGAAAAAATATATTCAGGTACCAAAAGAAAAAACAAAATAAAAACAAAACTCAATTTTTAATTATTTTCAAAGACGTCATCACGTAATATTATCGTTCGTTATCAGACTTTAGAGACAACCTTTTGAAAAGAAGAAAAAAGGTACCAACAAAGAGTTTTAAGCCAGCAAGCTTAAAAACTCTTTGGATAGTACCTTTTTCTATACATCAAAACAGTATAACCCAGATAAAGGAGATCATTCATGTTTCTAACAAAAAATACCAAAAAAAAAAAATGCCGGTCAGAAAAAAAAATGTTTCTATCTTGTAGAGAATAACATTTTAAACAATGTTTACTAAGGCAACAAAGAGCTACGATCAAAAATCGTTGAGTTATTTTACATTGAAAACCCAAAAAATGCATTTTATAGAGATCCGTTTGACCACTTTTAAGATCCCACTAAAACTTCTGAAAGGGTTATTGGATTTACCTATTTATATAAATATAATAAAAACAGACAAAGCTTATCCATTAACTACTTATTTTTATATTTTTTCTGTAGTAATATCTTAAAAGTGGTCTAACGGATCTCTACAAAATGCATTTTTTTGGGTTTTCAATGTAAAATAACTCAACGATGGTTGATCGTAGCTCTTTGTTGCCTTAGTAAACATTGTTTAAAATGTTATTCTCTACAAGATAGAATCATTTTTTTTTCTGGCCGGCACCTTAAGTTTTGGGTACGATTTGAACGATGTCCTTAGGAATGTTTCATCTACTATATGTCATTAGCAGTAAGATACGTATTTGACATATCGGGATGACGTATTATTATAGCACTAGTTGGATTTTTTTTTATCGCACGCGTGTATAATACGTTGCATTATGAGCCTAAAAGCGGTTTAATAAGATCCACTTTATGAGCAACTGTGATAAAAAATATTTTTGACATTTATGGGGTAGGTTTCTGAAAGGATGTGAAAGTTTCCCCACTATTTCTAAGTGTGAATCACTACATAGTATAAAACAAAGTCGCTTTCTCTGTCCCTATATCCCTATGTATGCTAAAATCTTTTAAACTACCCAACGGATTTTGATGTGGTTTTTTCAATAGATAGAGTGATTCAAGAGGAAGGTTTTTATGTATAATATATGCATAATATAGCCGTGCGAAGTCGGAGCGGGTCGCTAGTACTAAATAAAACGAAATGTTTAGTAATATAAAAATTTTATTTCCTCTTTTTCTTAGCACTAGGTGATAATGTCGAGGGTTTAGTTGTCAAATCAGGTTGAACAAACTCCATTGGTTCCAACTTCACCTCCTGTCCTACGATTTCAATAAACTCGAGCCCGTCCAACTGTTCCTGCTCTAAGTTCTGCAGCATTTGAAACCCCGTCTCTAAGGACGGTGTGAACGCCCCATCCAAAGCCGCAGGGAAATGTAACTCCGGCACTTCTTCCAGCTTCAATTGTGGCGTTATATCTTTTATAGCGAGGTTCTCACATTCATTCTGTAATCGTTCACATCTTTTAGCTACCATATCGTGGTATTTCACAACTTTGTTATTGTAAAATTCGTGTAAGTTACCAATTTGTAGTTCTGCGAACACTTTGGAAATTGCATCGGGGTGTCCGGATTTCAACCCGCTCGCTTCTTTATCAACGACTGTCCGTAGAAGTTTGGTTAGGTTAGTCATATAGATATCTAATGCGTCTGCTATGGCGCTAAGGGCTGTATTCGTACATGTTGTTATACCGATATGAGCTAAGGCAATAGCAGAGCACTGTTTCAAAGCCCGATTATGACTTTCTGATGTAAAAGGTAAAATAATAGGACCTTTACCTACTGAGAAATCGCAGTATTCCTTTTCTATGAAGTTGATTGCGGAGCGAGGTGCGTGTTCTAATTTTATAGTTTTCTCTGGCCGTGGCGGGATGCTCGGTAAATTCAATGGGTCAAATCCACTTTCGTATAATGAATTTTCAGGTTGTTCCAATATTGATGAGAGTTGTGCCGCGTATGAGTGTAGTTGGATAGTGTGTGTGATTAAGTTTGGTTCTGGTAGGTCTATCGGTGATGATTTCACTGAGATCGGGATCTCTGGGATGTTTTGCATTCCGAGTTCGATTATTGGATTGAAATTCACGTTTTGTAGTATTGATTCGTCGTTGTCGTCTTCTTCGATTTCACCCCAGAGTTTTTTTGTACTCATTGTTATTGCGTTTTCATGTATTCGTATAGTTTTTAAAGTTAAATCACAATTTCAAAAATAACCACGCACATTACAAGCAAATCACAAGCGAAAAATAAATAAACAGTAAACTGTTTTTTTTTGTGTTTATACCATTAAAAGGGCAGGCAAAATACTTTATGCTGTAAGCCCATTCAGCCTCGTTAGTCTATGCCTCGCATGTATTATCTTTCATTCATTCACTTTTCATCCATCTTCTATTGATATTTCATCTTTAACGAAACCTCGTCTTGGAGTTTAAAAGCAACAGAGAAACGAGAATTTTGTTGCATTTCCTAACTATTCTTATATTAAAACAGTGCAGTGCTGCACCCATCACCTCCATGGATTGGATGTCACATGGATGTCACAAAAGGTCCAAGGAAGTTCTATGACAAAAATAAATAGGTAATCGAAACATCACTGTCAAGCAGCTGATCGAAAATATTGTATTTACTCTATGGTCGGTAAAAATGGAGAATTTGTTTGTGATATGTTTTTATTTAGAAATTATTGATTATTCGCAATTTCCCTGTTGATAAACCGGGTATTTCGACTATTGTAGGCATCTGAGAAGAACTCACATGAATTTCATCAGATTAATCATGAGAAAAACTTAAGAAATACGATGATATGAGCTTTATAAAAGTGCTGTAAAGTTTCAGAAAATGAGTAAAGAAATTAAGTTGGAGTCTGCTGGCGAGATTTGCCAGGGCTGTTTGAGCCAGGGCCGGTCCTTGAAGGCTTTAGGAGCCTACAGCGAGGTCTTCTACGCGTTGTTAGGCAATAGCACAGGAATGAATTTTGTTGTGGTAAGTAGGCCGAGAGGCCACTGTAATGTTACGTCATGATTGTTTGATCGATTTTTGTTGAATATAAAGTGAGAGATTGTTTTGTTTCTTGTAAATGTTCTTTATTAACGAACTATATGAGTAATTAAATAAATATTTAATATAATTTAAGATATTATTGTATATTACTTTATTTTCAGTAATTTAATTTGTGCCTATTCTATCATAAAATTTTATGTAATTTACTATAAAAGGGATTTAAAGTTTTAAGAAGTAATTATAAAAAAGACCTCTGATATGTATTTATTTTTGGTAAGTTAATTTAATCCTAATAAGAACTATTACTTTGTTCATACTCCAAAAGGGTAGGCAAAATGCTATTGGCCCATACAGTCGTATTACATTAATGGACAAACTGCTTTTTATCTGTATTTCAGGGTTCAGATATAAAAATGTGTTGGGAATGTGTAGCTAGATTGAACAGAGTGCAGCAGTTCCGGATACAGCTGTGTCAGGCGCAGAACCGCCTTATGGAAATGCTTTGTAACATGGTATGTTGTATTGACCTAAATAATTTGTTTTGGTTTAAACTAAGTACTTGGTCACTTCTATTATAAGGGAGACTAGTTGCGCCCTGCAGGATCAAATCAAGTTATTTAGTAAGATAGGATCTGTTAATAACTTTAAAATTCTTCATTACAGAATACAAACATACCAAGTTTATCGGGCCTCTCTATAAAGCTAAATAATGTCTACGATTATGAATTTAATCACAAACCGAGAAAAGACAATGTTTTTAACGTTAAACCAACAGTTGAACCAGAGGCAGTTGTATTAGACGTCGAACCAGAAAACGTTTCTTTGATAAAACTAGAAAAACTGGCAGAAGACGAAATAACCCCACTAAATGAGGATAATTATACAGATTACACAGATAATTACAACGATGAAATAACAATAAAATACACAGATCTAAAAACAGAAATAAACACAAAAGAATTGAAATCAGTTGAATTAGAACGGAACAAATTAAAGGAGATAAAAAAAGAAGGCTTGAACAAGTCTTCTTTACACAGAGTGTATAAGAATCGTTCGTACCGCGAACATGTTATTGTGAAAAAACGTAGTGATTTCTTCAATAAATTTAGTCTTGAAAATGTTGTGAAATATTTTGATGAAGTTTACTTAGATGAGAGAGAAGTTGAAGAGTATGTGTGTAAGAAAGACAGGGAGGTACACCGGTCGTTCAAACATAAGTGTAATGAATGTAGAATTGGTTTTATGGCGACTGCTGATTTTTATAGGCATCAGAATTTTGAGCATCACAAGGTAAGTTTCGGCCTGTTTCAATTATTCTTTCTTTTATTTCTACCAATCTAAAACATAATTAATTTCTAGTTAGGCTCTTTGAGCAATTTTATGGTATAGCTTTTGCTTAATATAGACTAATATTATAAAGCTGAAGAGTTTGTTTATTTGCTTGAACGCGCTTATTTTAGTAACTCCTGGTTAATATAAAAATAATTTTGTGTTAGATAGTCCATTTATTGAGGAAGGCTACCTTTATATTTTCAAATTTCCACGGGATCGAGACTTACGCGGGTAAAACCGCGGGGCGCAGCTAGTAGATTATAATGTGGCTTTTGTCCGTAACTTCTTCCTTAGGATTAGAATTTTCTTAAAAACCCTTTCTTACCGAAAGCCTGCGTTATAATAACTATTTGTATGCCAAATTTTGCCCGAACTGTCGATTGTTTGAGCTGTGCGTTGATATATCAGTAAGTTAGTACTTTATATTTTATATTACGACGATTTGGTTAAACAAGAATTTATTATTCAGGCCGGCACCCCCTTTAAATGTCGCCTGTGCAATAAAACCGAACCCACACTGGACGCATTTAAACGTCACTGGAAATTCTCACACTCACAGTTCTTCAAGTGTAAGCTATGTAACGCATACGTACGGGTCCAGGGTAAAACTAAGCATTTGAAACAACAGCACATGAAGAAATATTGTTGTACGGCCTGTAAGATGGAATTTCAGTAAGTATTATCTTTTATCCTCTCCGGGGTAAATCGAACTAGAGCAACTGCGGTGCTCCAAAGCAGGACATGGCACAACTGCTTTCCTACTCATCGTGCCCTACATCTTGCACAAAGGGAGACCTGATGGGAGCCACAGACGCTTAAATATGGCTAGTTCCTAGTCTACGAACAGAAATTGATGTGATAAGAAGATCATAATCCTATTCTAATAAATGGATGTAATGACTTGTATAAAAAATTAATAATTGAATAATGCTTTTCAGGACTATGTTGGCATTTAGTGCACATTATAGGAAAGAACATGGCAAATTCATCTGTGATTACTGTGGCAAAGTCTGTTATCAGAAATCGGTACTTATAAAACATATCAAGTTAGTATTATTATTGTCTACTTTTTTATGCTTGAGTAACTTTTGGGGCCTTCGGTTTAGTAAATGTGCAGATAGTCCACCTGTTGTGTCTCAATATCCTGTGCCCATAATAGCAAGTCATATTGCATGCGTAGCGCTTATCTTATTAGCCCCTGATGAATATGTTTCACTGCTGGGCAAAGGCCTTTCCAAACTCCTTGCACTTCCCACGGTCTTGTGCTATGGACGACTATTATTCCATGAAGGGGCCCTTAAATGAATAAACTGATTTGAATGCAGTTTTTAATCTTAAATGATTTCAGTAACCATCACAGAAACCACGAATGTCCAATCTGCGTTAAGTCTTTTAAAAGTTATAGAATATATCGTGATCATATGAGACACCTGCATCCTGCGGAACTTAAAGAAAAGGTAAATTTAAACTTTAGAACTATAACGCACTGTAAAAGTAAGCCAATGAATATGTTTCTACAGATCGTGGACCTTCTCTCTTTATTTTCCCTTTCCAAAAATAATCTTAATAAAAAATATTTTCAAAGATAATTATGTTCTAGGTCGACAAGGAATTAGCTTATTGTGTGGAATGTAACAGACAGTTCCCGAGTATACATATCTACAGGCGACATCTAAAAGAATCGCCGAGACACACACCTAAGGTGCCTCAAAGGTGAGCATAATTAGTAAATTGAAGAATCATGGTGACATTTTATCTATACCTGGTTGCCAAAAAAAAACCGATCCATTCCTTCGTGACTATTTTCAATCTTTAAATATAAAATTTTAAGTCCTGACTTACTCACTTATCAACGCACATCGAAAACCAATGGACAGTTCAGGCTATAATTTGGCATACAGATAGCTGTTATAACGTAGGCATCCGCTAAGAATATATTTAAAAAAAAATACAAATCCCAAGCGGACGAAGTCGCGGGCAAAAGCAATTGGATTTAATAAATATTTTTCATAACCGCGAGTGGGTCGATTATTTTGGCGACCAGTTTAATTTCATTCAATAACATAGTTTAATAAAGATGTTTAAATGAATTGAACACAAAATTCATAATGTGTAGGTATGTATATTTTTTTATTATCATTGACATCAAATTTAAAGGTGGAAAACAGTTAATGAAAATGAATAATGAAAGATAGAAGTAATAAAATAACAAATCATGATTTTCATGATTTGCTTGACATTGGCAATATACACTAGTATAGTATTATTACACAATAGTATTTCCTTTTTAGGAAAGTTCCAATATGCCTGCAAGCAGGGTTATATCGTAAAAATATCCTTAAAATAATTGAATATTTGATTTCAGTATACCGTGTCCGGAATGTGGTAAAGTATTTAGAAGAAAAGATAATCTTCGGAATCATATAAGTCATGTTCATGCGATACAAAAGAAATTCTATTGCGCTATGTGTAATAAGGTAAATATCTCTTTTTTTATTTCGCGTTTTTTGTAAGTCCCGATCCAGTGGAAAATTTCGTCTACGCGATTTAATTTGGTTTAGCGCCATCTGTTGGTGGCGCGGCGAAATGTCGCAACAATATACATATAAGTTAGATTTTCTTACAGTGTCTTCTTTAACTATAATTATACGAATTTTACGCTCCTTGTTACAAACGCTTTGTCATGATTCGCTATTGGACATTTAATGTTACGCTGATTGTCACTAAGGTACAGTTGGCAACATAATTCCAGACCCACCGTAGAGTTCTAAAATTGTCCTATATCATGGGGCTATGGAGCCCCGGACCTTTGGAAGGCGTGCGTGGAGCCGAAGCCAACACGTAGAGGCCCTTTACAATAACAACGTTTAATATCAAAGTATGATGTGGACACCAAACCGGCGATTATCTCTGTCTGCACTATAAAATGCAGCCAAGGGCAACCTCCGGTTTGGATAGAACTATTGATAAACTACAGGAGAAAACTACTTTAGGCAGTGCGATGGAATAGTAGTGGACTAGATACTTGGGAACCATGGATACTATGGCGCCTGCCGTAACAATGTCCAACAAACACGTAAAAATGACAGGCAAAGACTCGCCAACTCTCGGACTGGGCTACCGTAATTAGCTGTAAAATAAAAAATAACGATTGCACTCCGGCAGTGTCGACAGAAGTGAAAACTTATAAAAAAAACTTTCAACTTAAAACTAAAAAAAAACTAAAATAACAATTACAATATATAGTAAAGCAAAAATAACAAATAATAAAGTACAAGCATAAAATATATGCACACACTGTAGCTCCGTCTCGTAACGGTGTCGCGAGTTCAGAGATTTTATCTCATCTAAAAACATTATAAATATCACAAATTTAAAGCAAAGAAAAGGTTATGTTTGTAATATTCTTTATTCCCTCATATCTTCCAAATCACTTGATGGATTTTTTTAATTAAGGCATCGTTAAATTTGTCTCATTAGTTCCAAATTCTTAAGTAGGTGACATAAAAAAACTTATAAACTCCAGGTGAAACTTAAAAAAAAATCATCATGTCAGCCCATACACGTCCACAAACAGCGGTCCTGAGCCGCCTCCATCCACCGACTACCCGCGACCGCCACAATGTCGTCGGTCCACCGGGCAGCTGGTCTCCCAACACTCCGTTTCGCGTTGCATCGTGGCCGCCACTCGAGAACCTTTACTCCCCAGCGGTTGTCAGTTCTGCGAGCTATATGACCTGCCCATTGCCACTTCAGCTTACCAATCCTGAGAGCTATGTCGGTGACTTTGGTTCTTCTACGGATTTCCGTATTTCGGATTCTATCACGTAGAGAAACTCCGAGCATAGCTCTCTCCGTAGCCCGCTGAGCGACTATGAGCTTATGAACGAGGCCTATAGTCAGCGACCACGTCTCGGATCCGTATGTCATCACTGGTAACACACATTGGTTGAAAACTTTCGTCTTGAGGCTCTGTGGTATTTGTGACGAGAAGATATTGCGAACAAGCGCGCGAATAATTGCGAAAAAAAAAAATCTTTAAACTTAATTTTTTTTTAACTTATTTACTAAACAACTACAAAATATATATACATGCATATATGTACACACTGTAGCTGCGTCTCGTAACTGTGTCGCGACTTCAGAGATTCTATCTGATTTAAAAATATGCGTACCGCTCTAAAATAAGTTTTCACTTCAAAAATAATGCTAGATTTCACTGTTTAAAGTGAAAAAAAGAATTAATCTTCTTTTTTCGTATTATTTTCAGTCGTATGCAAACAATTGGGGATTAAAAAATCATAATTTAAATATTCACTTGAAAGTGCCAAAAGTAAAGGATAAAATATGTGATTTATGCGGCCGTGGCTTCCATGTAAGTATAATTATACTAGATGGCGTTAGCGTATTTGCTAATGGTTGCGGGTTCGATTCCCGCCTCAAACAAATATTATGATGGTAGGTGACGATGTATTTTATTAAGGTTCCGTACCCAAATGGTAAAAACGGAACCCTATTACTAAGACTCCACTGTCTGTCTGTCTGTCTGTCTGTATCTCATGAACCGTGATAGCTGGATAGTTGAAATTTTCACAGATTATGTATTTCTGTTGCCGCTATAACAACAAATACTTACTAAAAACAAAAAAAAAATTGGCTCGGAACACTATGTGCGCGAGTCCGACTCGCACTTAGCCGGTTTTTTTCGTAGACATTGATTTTTAAAGAAACATACTGAATAAATAGAAATACACCACTATAGAAACATAATTTTTTTGACAAGATAACAAATACGAAATAGATAGACATCATTATAAAACAAAAAAATAAATAAGATCAATTAAAAACAAAATACAACAGACATAGAAAACAATCTATAGACTTAAATAATAGGCATATAGCTAGTGTAGAAGCCAAGTATCCAACTGACTTTTTATAAGTTTCGAGATATGAAACAAAACGCGTAGGTATTTGCTTATTACGTCCTAGTTTCTAAATGAATTGTTGTAATGTTTTTTTTAAAAAATTCTATATCTAATTATTTTTTTCGTTAAGGTGAAAGGGTACTCGCGCTCTCTCCATACAAACATAGTCGACTGTTTCCTCCCTGCCTGCCTAGCATGAAGACCAAAACACGATACGATAAAGCGATATAACTACATCAACTCTCAAAATATGATAGATAAATCCGCCGTGTTAAATTTTTATTATAAATTGCGATAAAAATTATGATAAAAATTCAACATGGCGGCTTTATCTATCATATTTTGAGAGTTGATGTAGTTATATCGCTTTATCGTATCGTGTTTTGGTCTTCATGCTAGGCAGGCTGGAGTCGACTACGTTTGTAATAGTTTGTATGGAGAAAGCCCCCGGTACCCTTACAGTTTTAATGTCAACACTTAACTCAATTTTGAGCGTAATGTCAGTTGGATCACTTGGCTTCTACACTATCCATATATTTGAAAGTGAGTTATTTTTATGAGTTGTTTATCTTTTCTCCAGACGACGCGTGTGTTAATAAACCACCGGCGCACTCACACAGGCGAGCGACCGTACGCCTGTGCGTTTTGTTCGGCCACCTTCGCACAGAAGACTGCCATGTTGACTCACCAGAAGACGCAGCATAGGGACGTACATAATAGATCTTACAATCATACGTTGTAAATTAATTATTAAACAAAGCTATTTATTAAATAATAAATGGAAGTTTTAGTTTAATAAATTAGTAGAAGAACATTTAGTTTTTAGTTCCGAGCCAAATGCAATGTGCAAAGTCGTCCCGCCCACTTGAAGAGGCATGCAATGACGACAAGCAAAAATTAGTATTAGTGACACTATTCATAAACTACGACACGTGTATCGCTAAAAACTATTTAAAAAAAAAACTATATACAAATGATTTCATAGTAATTTACTTAGATTGCGAGTTCGATTCTCGTCTCAGACAAGTATTTACGCTTAGATATTTGTCTGTGGTCTGGTTTTTTCTATGTAGCTCCCTAAGTATTAAATTTGACTAAAACCAAACTAAAACTTTTTTATAAAAAGCTATTTATTTATGGGTTGTTTGGTATTTTAATTATGCGTTTTTAAGGTTCGTACCCAAATGGTAGA
This sequence comes from Idaea aversata, assembly GCA_907269075.1. Taxonomy (NCBI): domain Eukaryota; kingdom Metazoa; phylum Arthropoda; class Insecta; order Lepidoptera; family Geometridae; genus Idaea; species Idaea aversata. The sequence continues at coordinate 4,152,973 of OU026083.1, forward strand.
AACAGGAACCTATTACCACTTAAGACGCTGTCTGTCTGTCACCAGGCTGTATGTATATCATGAACCTAGATAGCTAGACAGTTGTGAAATAATACATTTCATAATTACACAAATTGATAAGTACAGTTTACAGAATAGGTAGATAATAATGTGTTTCTAATTTGCCGTCTTTTATTTCCATTTCAATCGAGTTTTGATTTTTTTGAAGTTATACTTCTTTAGGCGCGTTATGAAAAAATGATGAGAGTGAAATTTTACAAAAGCGAGACACAAAATTCTTTTTTTTATTTTTTTTTTTTAAATGCCAAAGAAGTATAACTTCTCACGCGCGTACATAAGTACACGCACCCTTTTTTTTTTTCCTTTTTTTTGTTTGATCGTCGTTTGTTTCCGTTTTGAACGCCTTTTGTTTCCATTTTGATCGTAATTTTTCCATTTCGATCGCCTTTTGTTAATCACTTAGTTGCGTAGGTAGTTTGACTACGAGGAAATTTATTCCTTTTGGACAAACTAGTTTGTTCAGAAAGTTTGATCAGCAGGAACGTACCCTCTTGGCCTATCGATTCGGTTTTACACTATTACCAAGCGTAGGTACACTACAGAGCTCTGAGTATCAATTAAAGTTGCTCGCGCTGTATAAATTCAACTAGATTTGATGGAAAAAGCCCATATTATTTTTGTTATTTACACCATGTGAGAGCCGCAGGTTCCAGCACGGTGTTTTTCTTTCACTATAAGAGCAAAGCGTCTGGCTACCGAGTCTTGGCCCTGGAAAAGTGCGGCAAATTAAAAAATCTAAGAAATTACTTACCTACCTACTATGAAATAATTAGAATAATCTATTTTGATACTTGATAATAAATTATCTTAATATATATAAATCTCGTGTCACAATGTTTGTCCTCAATGGACTCCTAAACCACTTAACCGATTATAATAAAATTCGCACACCATGTGCAGTTCGATCCAACTTGAGAGATAGGATAGCTTACATCCCGATATTCCCACGGGATCGGGAGTTACGCGGGTGAAACCGCGTAGGGCAGCTAGTTATTATATAATTGTTACATAAGTATACAAATTATTTCATAGTAATTTACTTAGATTGCGAGTTCGATTCTCGTCTAAGACAAGTATTTATGCTTAGATATTTGTTTGTGGTCTGGTTGTTTCTATGTAAGTATTTTATGTATACATTTACAAGAGAAAAGTAAGTATTTAAGTAGTATATCCGTTGTCTGGCACCCATAACAGCTATAACACCAGTCAAGTTACTTAGCTTGGGGCTAGATGGCGATGGGTGGTAAGTACTTCAATAATTATTAATTTTTTAGGACACGATCGACTATGCCGAGAGGTTTCTCAGCGTAGTGGTCTGTGTCCACTTGTTTGTGTGTGTCCGCACTTTTCTATCTACACAGCCATATCCTTAGGATGTTGTAGCGCGACGTTTTACATCGCCACCAACAGATGGCGCCACTAAGCCGATCGTAGATCCTAGATCGCGCAAGCGAAGTTTGTCTGAAGATAATAATTAAACTCATAAACAAGTTCCAACGTAACATCGTTGGGCCGCGGCCTACGTATAACACCTGCCCAGCGGAAAATCTTCCCTTTGGAGGTACATACCACATACTACCTCCAAAATTTAAATAAAATATCAAAAATAAAACTTATTGATCATATTTATTCGATTCAAAATACAATAACTTTAATGCTCAGCCTTATCATAAAATAATTACTAAATCTATAGTTACTATTCTATAAATATATTTTATAGTTAATATAATATACACATAAAGAAACTCAATTCATCAAATAAAAGTTGATTTTATAATAATTATTACACTTGGTATCTGGTTGTATAATTACAAATAAGGTCCATCTTGACAAGGAGTGTTTTGAAGACCAGTTTACTCAAGGTGGGTATAGACTAGAGAATTTACTAGTAATAGAACATCGAGAATTAGGTGTTTTTTTAAATTCTACTTCAAACATTTGTTTTGCATTTACCTGTATTGTACCATCATCTCCCTATGTTGTAGTATGTTTTTTCACTCCTATTAGTCGTCATCTCATCGCTGACATTCATCTCTCTCATGTCTTGTCTCACGCAGTCCATCCACCTTTTCTTCGGTCGTCCTCTTCCTCTCCATTCATACTCATCACTCTTCTAGTCACATGCGTCTCCTCTCTTCTCATCACATGTCCATACCAACTCAAACGGTTCCCTTTTACTTTTTCAGTAACCGGTGCTACTTTCAGGCTTCCTCTAATATACTCATTCCTTATTTTATCTATCCTCGTTATTCCACACATCCATCTCAACATTCTCATCTCCGCTGCATGAAATCTTCTCTCGTTATTCTTGTTCACGGCCCAGCATTCCGATCCATACATGACGACAGGTCTTTTCACGGTTTTATAGATTTTACCCTTCAATTTAAGTTTACATTACATTGATATGCTCGAAGAAATGCTCTAGTCTATACCCACCTACTCGAACCACACTAGGAACATTTGCCTTGCATTGTACCATTCGTAAGAATGTTACATTGAAATGCTCGAGGTAATGCTCTAGTAAGCCTATACTATACCCACCTCCTAGAATCACACTTCATTTGCCTGTACAATTCCTAAGAATGTTTTATCACTGTACAGTTCTTGCAATTCACAATACACATGTTTGTTGGTGTGTGTACTCAATGGAGCAGTCAGTAGCGACCACATATACAGATTGGTCACTCACACAAACAAATGCCGAACGCACTCATTAATTGCAAGAACTGTTTATATAGGTTGATTGTGATTTAAAATTGCACCAATCTCACAGAGATTCTGCATAAGTCTAATGATGGATATTTTAGACACGCAACTTTCACATTACAAGTGATAAAGGACTTCTGATGGTACAATTAGGCAACGTAACTGCAGACCTATGGTAAAGCCAAACTTAAGCAAAGTCAAAGGTCTTGCTTGAGGTTAAGGTTGAAGTTTTTCAACTCATGAATTTATTAGACAAACAATATTAAAAAACATTCCAATAATAGTAATTTTAGAACTCTACAATTATGTTACCGAGTGGACGTCAAGATACTCGGTTTTAAGAGATAATCGTAACTAATATTATAAATCCGTTTGTTTGATTCTCCCTTATCACGGTCAAACAACTGGACTGATTTGGATGAACATCGACATAGTGGTACTGAAATTCCCTTGCGATCTGACTCAAGTAGGTGAAACCGCAGAGCACAGCTTGTATTGCCATTGGTATATAAAGAGGTGAAACTCTAGTGAAGCTAGTAAGAGACAGGGGGCACATGTGGCATCATGTGTGTATAGACACACATAGTTGTGTGGTTGGTAACGTCGGGGGGCTTCATCGGCTGCATCTGCGGGTGGATCTGCATTACTGTGTTGTGGTTGTTCATCTGCGGAGGAGGCGGCGGGGGCTGCTCCGGCGGCTTTTTATTCTTCTTCTCACATTTCTTAAACTTTATCCCTAGTTTATTTAACAGTATTAGCCTAAGAGATTCCTTGCCTCCGGTGTAATTTAACTCGTTCCTCGCTGCCGTTAATATTTTTCCTAAAGTAGCGACCTCTTTTCGTAAGCTGTAGCTGTTCACGATGCCTCGTAGTGCACATAATTGGTAGTAATCAAGTTGTACTTTCGTTTTTCTGACTCGTTTTTTCTTTGGACCTGTCATTTTTGTTTGTGTCGCTTCGGCGCGAAGGCCGTCTCTTTTGATGCGTTTGATTGTACTCTCCGATAGTCCTGTCGCTGCGCAGGCTCGTTTTACAACATTTTCAACTGGAAATGCGTAGCCTCTGTTCTGTTTTTCACTCTCAAAGAATTTTATAACTCTGTAGATTACTTCTTTTGCTTGGCCCTCGATAGCTTCTTTTTTCTTCTTCTCGATTATGGGTTTTTTCTCGTCGGGCGGTGGCGGAGGCTCCGCCTGTGGAGCCTGCATGTTTATAATTACTGGAGGCTCATTTTCTTGGTGCTGCGGACCCATTTGGACCTGTTCATGAATGGGTACAGCACCCACCTCGTAAACTATGTTAATATTCATTTTTCCTAGTTGTAAATGTTATTCTATTCACTAATAAAGCTTTATTTAGTTTTCTTTTGTAAGAATTAGAGCGAAACACGCTCAAATAGAATTAATTCACGATTCAAATTACAGAAAACAATGCATCAAAACACCAAGCGCCATTTTAATTTTCTGAATTTTCCACAGTTTATAAAACATTGAATGCTATGATTTCTTTTATCTGTGGAGAGTTATGGTGTGTTTACACGAATCGAGTTCACAGATTGATGTCTGTTTGCCATGTTTGCAAAATAGAGCAAATGAATGAAATAAAATATGCGAAGTATTTTTATTTAATCTGTGGTATTAGAGTTGCCATACATACACGTTTTGTACATAACTTGAACGTTTCATCCTTCTCTAGGCTCTATCTATTTTGTTTATTATATAGGTATGTTTGCTGTTATTTTATTTTTAGGCCAAGTTTCAACGGGGACTCTTGATTATTTTTTTTCCAAAATCTTGTTATTTAATTTTAGTTCGTTTATTTTTTTAGAGGTACCTAATGAAAAAATTTAGTATGAAAAATTGTATTCTACATAATGTAACTTTATTACTCAGAAACTGTGGCAATACTTTTGTTTTTGTGAATGGGCGAGGCATATTCAGGTCGCGAAAATAATTATAATTAATATTTATTATTAATCTTCGTACCAACGATCTACTGCATGCAAAATCTATGTTAAATAGACCCTGAATCTGTGTTGAATCGGACAATACCAATAAACACTCGAACATGACTACAATTCAGTGATAAACTATCTATTTTGTGAACGTCAACCATGGCCGAAGTGATAAAGATAGAAGACGGAATAGAACAACCAAATATTTGCCATGGCTGCTTGACGCAGGATCGGAAAACTGTCTCCATACCTCCAGGAGAAGTCAGCCAAGCGTTCTGTTTCCTTACAACATCGCAAACCTACACGGTAAATAAGAAAACTACTGGAAACAGTGGAATGTTCAAAACAACTTTACGCTACTAAACTTCTAAATGTTTTCAGAATCCAATAACAACCAAACTATGTTGGGAATGCGTAGCGTTGCTGAAGAAGTTCTCCAAGTTCCGCAGTCGGCTTCTACAGGCTCAAAATACACTCGTCCAAATGTATTTTATGGTAAAAAAATAAAATATAATATTTATAAAAAAACCAATTCCCAAGAAAATATTGTAGGTCACTTTATGTCCCTGTTGGCAGCAGCGATAGCACTCATTGCTGCGATTGACCAGGGATGGACACCGAGCCTGGAGTGTACAGTGCCATCTAGTCCCAAGCTAAGCAACTAGGCTTGTGCTATGGGTGTTAGACAACGGATATACTTACTTATAAATATATACTTATAAACTATTCTTTTGTAAATATATCTTATAACACATAGAAACAACCAGACCACAGACAATAAATATCTAAGCATAAATACATGTATGAGGCCGGAATCGAACCCACAACCCTGTTTATGGCAGTTCGGCATGAACCGAAATTAGTTTAAATCCAAGAAACCCCCATCCTTTTTATAAAAGAATCTTAATTCTTTCAGAACTCAAACATCTGCAGTCTATCAACTCTATCAACAATATCAAAATCAGATTACGATCAAAAATACGAACACATATTCCCGATTGAAGAACAAAGCACAATAGAAATCAATTCAGACAACATACCCGTTGTAAAATTGGAAGTAAAGAGAGAACCGACTAACATAATAATGATTAATGAAGAAAGAACCGATAATATGATAAATGAAGATGATGAAATAGACAATACAGGTTTTTATATATTAATTATAAGTCCCGATCCCGTGGGAATATCGAAAAAAAAAACGTATCCTATGTCAGTCTCCTGGTTCTAAGCTCCCTGCCAATTTTCAGCCAAATCCTTTCAGCTGTTCTCAAGTTATAAATGGTGTAATTAACACGACGTTATTTTATATAATACTAGCGACCCGCTCCGGCTTCGCACGGCTATATTATGCATGTATCATACATATAAACCTTCCTCTTGAATCACTCTATCTATATAAAAATAACCGCATCAAAATCCATTGCGTAGTTTTAAAGATCTAAGCATACATAGGGACAGACAGCGGAAAGCGACTTTGTTTTCTATTATGTAATATGATTATAAGTCCCGATCCCGTGGGAATATCGGACCAAAAACGTATCCTATATCAGTATCCTGGTTCTAAGCTCCCCACCAATTTTCAGCCAAATCAGTTCAGACGTTCTCAAGTTATAAATGGTGTAAATAACACGACTTTCTTTTATATAATTTAGCAGCGCTACGCGGTTGCACCCGCGTAAGTCCCGATCCCGTGGGATTATCGGGATAAAAAGTACCCGATGTTACTGTCAATGAATCAATGTATCCTCATACCAAGTTTCATCTAAATCGGTCCAGTACTTTCGGAGCCTATTTAATGCAAACATAAACACAAAAAACTTTCCTCTTTACAATATTAGTTTAAACTAACTGCGCTCCGCAGTTTCACCCGCGTAATAATTTTAAGTTTTTAAGTTTATGTGCAACTTTCTTAATTCTTTTCTTTCATAAGAATATACTGACTCCTGCAGGAAGGGTCCGTATCATTATATTATGTGTTTAGTATTTGTTGTTATAGCGGCAACATAAATACATTATCTGTGAAAACTTCAACTGTCTAGCTATCACGGTTCATGAGATACAGACAGACAAACAGTGGAGTCTTAGTAAAAGGGTCAAATTTTTACCCTTTTGGTAAGGAACCATACTTATTATAATTTTCTTATTCCAGGTTTTGATTCGGACTATGATGAGGATGAAAACAAAAAGTTGATACACTTAAAAGATGAAAACAAAACAACTAAAACAAAGGTTGTCAAGAAAACAAAGAAAAATAAAAATGTACCACATAATTTTATTGAACATGCAATAATTAAAACTAATGATACAAATTGGTCTAAAGAAAAGGTAATTATAAGCTAGCTAGACCCTGCGGTGAAAAGCTGCCCTGTTATTTCAGGTCTACAGGGTGATTTTTTTATGTGGGCCTTCAGGGCTATATCCTAAACTAGAAAAAAAAGTGAAAACTGTATATCTGTGTAAAATCTCATATGTCGCGAGAACATACGCAAAAAGAGTTTTAGATGAAAAAAAAAAAAATAGTCGGACGACAAATAGTCGTCCGATATTTGTCGTCCAACAAATAGTCGTCCGACATTTGTCGTCCGTCAATAGTCGTCCGACAAATAGTCGTCCGACATTTGTCGTCCGTCAATAGTCGTCCGTTAAAAAATACCATATGTACGTCTTAATACACTCACAGCCAAATTAAAAACAGTAGGCCCAGGCATACATTTTCGCCGCGCCGTAGAGAGGGGATAGCTGTCTACTCTCCATCCGTCTTACGCTTTTTCGATCAGGTCACGTGTCCTGACGCGAGTTTAAGATTTTATACCCATTACAGAAAAAGTGCTCAACGCCGCTAAAGAAGTTTTCACTTCAAAAACCGAAGAAATAGCGAAAAATGCTGAAAGGAGTTGAGTGCATGATATTGACAAAAACTAAAACTGCATCATTCGAGTTTTGAAAAGTTCATAGAACCTGTTGATTTTGCAAAAAAATAATCATCCTATATTTTTATACCAATCGATAGTATTGCTGATAGAGATAAATTCTTGGAAACAAACATAGTATGGCAAATCAAAGGAAATAGCTCAGTTTTGTAGTTTTCTGCAATTTTTACCTATCTGTCTCTGGCGAAATAATAGTATGCGGCATAGAAGGCAAGTGATATTATTCTAAATATGTTAAAATATGTTCTAAATAAAGTACATATCTACATTACATAAAATTTGTAAAAACAATTCATATTTTTAGTGCAGCCTTCTCCTTACCCTTTTCACTGCATATTTTTCAGGGATAGTTGTATGAAAATTACAGAAAAGTATTAATATAAGCTATTTTCTTTAATTTGCCAGACTATGTTTGTTTCCAGGAATTGAGTTCTATTAGCAACACTATCGATTAGTACAAAATATAGGCTGATTATATATTTTGGAAAATGAACAGGTTCGATTCCTGGCTAGGGTAATGACTTTTCCTAAAATCTAATTATGCAGTTTTATTTTTTATTTAAATCGGGCACGCAACTCCTTTTAGCAGTTTTCGCTATCTCCCATAATTTAGGATATAGACCTTAAGGCCCACTTAAAAAATTCACCATGTATAAGTAGTATATCCGTTGTCTAGCACCCATAACACAAGTGTAGTTACTTAGCTTGTGGCTAGATGGTGCTGTGTGGAATGTCCTGCAATATTTATTTTATATTTTTGGATAGCATTCTCATAAATAAATATATTTGTATCTCTAAGGACACGAGCCAGTATTTCACGGACGAATATCTAGATGAAAACCAAGTAGAAGAGTATGTACTTAAATTGGAGAGATTATCTAAGCCACGGTGGTTGATCAAATGTAAAACATGCAAGAAGGAGTACCCGAACAAACCTGATTACTTAAGGCATCAGAACCTTAATCATCGTGAGGTATGTAATGTAAGAACAAATTTAAGGAAAATAAAGGAAAAGAAATAGATTTGGTGCGGTTCTTAGGTCTAATGAATATACACTAAAAAACTGGTTGCCTGTAAAGTCGGTATACGGGCGAAAGTTTTACGTGACAACAACTGTGCTCGAGTGGAAGGGACGCGTGCCTTTCACTTTTTATGTCTGTCTCTCTCGCTCTTAGGCGGGCTAACCATGCCCGAGTGGAAGGGACGCGTGCCTCTCACTCGCTCTCATTGTGAGCGCGTAACGTCAGCGGAGCGTAACGCAGTTTCTTGAAGTGTCACCCGGCAAACCAATTTATAAAACGTTGTCACGTCAAAAATGTCATACAAACTGGTTCAGCCATTTAGGTGAATTTTGACAACTAATACCTCGACACGAGAATCACTATCACTACATAGTATAAAATAAAGTCACTTTTCGCCGTCCCTATTTCCCTTTGTATGCTTAGATCTTTAAAACCATGCAACGTATTTTGATGCGGTTTTTTTAATAGGGTGATTCAAGAGGAAGGTTTATATCTATAATGCATGCATAATATAGCCGTGCGAAGCCGGAGCGGGTCGCTAGTTTTATATATATAGGGATTTAGCCAAATTTTTATCTAGCTATCACTACATAGTATATAAAACAAAGTCGCTTTCCGCTGTCTGTCCCTTTGTATGCTTATAGATCTTTAACGGATTTTGATGCGGTTTTTTTTATGTACTAACGTTCCAGGAACGTGAGTTATTCACAAGGTAACCATAGCAACGATAATGCGTTTCTATGGTTACCATCAACGTTTTCTTATTATTACGTAAAATCGTAAACAGACTTCACAGCTAACATTTTTTTTTTTTTTTTTTCAGCCCGATGCCTCAAATGACTGTCTGCTTTGTAAGAATGAATTCCCATCAATAGAACAGTTACAATTACACTGGAAACACACGCACTCATGCTACTCCCGATGCAACATGTGCCATATGTACTGCAAGAAGAGAGCGCAGAAGAAACACTTGAATTACTATCATACCAAGCTGTATTGCTGTGATCAGTGCGGTGAACAACTTGTGTAAGTATCTCGGAAAGGGGCGGGTTGAAAGTAATACTTTGCAGCTCTAGGGAGAATCGTTTTTCACTGCTGTTAAATTATTAAAAAAAACTAGTACTGTTTTCATATTTCTATTTAACTATGTTCCAACTTTCTCTATACAATTACAGCGCTATGTAAAATTTATATAACTTAAAGTATGAATTGAAGAATATATTTATTAAATAGTTTAGTTAGTAATTTAATTTAGAGAAATAGTTGTTTCTCTAAAACAATGTTGGAAAAATGTTTATCATTGTTTCAATGATGAAAATGAAAAATAATGGCATAATAGCTGGCCGGCAACAGAAATTAAATAATCGGGAAAGCTGCAATCCAATCTTAACTTCCGTAGAACAGAGATTTGTATTAACACAATGAGTTCATCTGATATGTAATGAAAAGCAGTGTTTACCTCGGGTTAAAGACTTATTTAGTTTCTCATTACAACCTAGTGTTTTATTTTGGCTTCAAAAAAGTGACATCCTCTTTTTTATTTTATAATACTACTTCATAGTTCATAACTAATGCAAGAGAAGAACACTCACGTGTCAATTTAGATACTTTATTTATTTATGAATTCTCAAAGTTTTCATTCACATTCTTGTATTTGTAATGAACTATTGAGTAGAATTATACAATAAAAAGAGGATGTTACTTTAGGCAAAAAAAAACACTGTGCGCTGTGCTCGGGACTAATAAGTTACTTTCATCCCTAGGGTAACAATGTAATGAAATAAACGATGTTTTCCAGGACCCCTAAACTATTCAACGTACATTACAAAGAGAAACATGCTACCTTTATATGTCAACTATGCCAGAGAATATTCCATTACAAGAGGACATTAATAAAACATATGGAGTAAGTATTATATAACAGTGAAATAATGGCGTAGTACTTGAGTCTGAAATGGTCGGATTCCTTTTAGATTTCCTTCGAAAATTCATCGGTTTCCCTTGTTTTATTGACGTGACAACGTTTTATAAATTGGTTTGCCGGGTGACACTTCAAGAAACTGCGTTACGCTCCGCTGACGTTATGCGCTCACAATGAGAGCGAGTGAGAGGCACGCGGGCATGGTTAGCCCGCCTAAGAGCGAGAGAGACAGACATAAAAAGTGAAAGGCACGCGTCCCTTCCACTCGAGCACAGTTGTTGTCACGTAAAACTTTCGCCCGTATACCGACTTTACAGGCAACCAGTTTTTATTTTTGATACCAAATCTTCCTCTTGAATCACTCTATCTATTTCCCTATATCCCTATGTATGCTTAAATCTTTAAAACTACGCAACGGATTTTGATGCGGTTTTTTTTTAATAGATAGAGTTATTCAAGAGGAAGGTTTAATAATCACCACATAGTACAGGGTGGCGCAATAGAACGTGCATTTTTAAAATAATTATTAAAAAATAAATACAAAAGGTATAGTTAAAATAAAACTAAGCAATTATTAAGTGATAACTGAAGTTTATTTTTTAAAAATAACATCATTTAAATGATGACCCTCTCTACGTTGGCACTCCTCTAACCGCAAACGGAAATTACCGAAAACTGTTTATGTTTAGGACAGACGATCTCTTGCGAGTAGACATTTGTGGATCTTCTCGTACCGACTGCTTAACACTCTCAATATTGTCTTCGGTCCTAGATGTGCGTGGACGACCTTTCGCGTGTGGTTTAAACGTCGATCCAGTCTCTTCAAAACGCTTTATCCAGATTTTAATTAAGTTAGCACTCGGAGCCTCCCTAATTTGCCGTACACCATACTCAGAACAAAATAGTCGCCTGACAACTACGTACGAACGAGAGTTTTCGTAAAATGCGCGCACGCAAAATGCGCGACGCTTCCCGTCGAAGTGACTCATAGTGACTAAAACTTTATGAACCGCGCTACCCAACGATATCGGTCTCCCCCCGCCCACGCCCCTTCTACCCCGCAAAAAAAGATGATGCAATATGCACGTTCTACCTTTTTAGAGGCGCAGTCCCCATATGGGGACCAGCCTTTAAAAAAGTCAAACTTCCGTCAAATGGCGCAGTCCCCATATGGGGACCAGCGTTTTCACGCGACTATAACCTTTATTTCTATGATAATAGAGTCTTTAATCCTATGAACAATGTATTACCGGAATTAGCACATTGAAATTCTCTATGGCTTACAATACTCAAAAGACTTGACGTCGAAACAAAAAACTGACAAAAATGAATAATAAATGACAGGTCGCCATTTTTTCTAAGTGATTTTTTATGGCTGATTGTTTATGTTTGTGGAAGTGTAAAATTGTGAAATTATAGGTAATTTTATTGTTGTATCATATGTTTTGTAGTGTTTGGGATACGATCAAGCGATTTACGTAATCAGATACGTGAATTTCGTTGTATTTTTATTGCATCCATGATGGAAAGTTTTTCCGATTTTCATGCATTTTTTATGCAATTTCCGTACAAATTTAGCTAAATATAATTGAAAATATGCTGCGTAGTCGTAAATATCTATTTACAATACACTATCGGATAGGTAAATTATCTAGCTAGCTAATGGTGTTTACGGAACTATGATAGGTAGTCTAAATCAATTTTGATAGGTATTTCGCTGACGTGCGAATTGTTCGCGAAATTGCATCTAGATGCGCAGAATGCAGGTGAAAGAAAAAAATAAAAAAAACCGTTAAATTTTGGTTTTGGGAGAGGTTAAGCGTTGTTATAAGGCTGTTACCTGAAATAAATGATTTATTATTATTATTATGTTTGGTGAATATTTTATTTCTCTCCCCTCCAGGGGGGGTCTAAAAGAGAGCACGGGCCGAAGCCAAGTGCATTGGTATACAAGTATGTATTTAAATATTTAAAAATTTACGAGTTAAGCGACAGGTATTTAATATTACGGCTTTTTGCATTAAAAGATAAGTTGACGGACTAATATTTAAAGAATTTAAACTTGTGTGTAGGGTTTTTGGTATGACGCCTGTACTGGATATAACAATAGGAATGGTTTTGGTTTGGGTCACATTCCACTGAGTTTTAATTTCTATTGACAAATCGACGTATTTAGCTATCTTTTCTGTGTGAGTTGTAGTGAGGTTATGTGTATTACAAATGGCTATATCTATAAGGAAAACTGTTTTTTTCTGTTTGTCTAAGAGTAGTAAGTCTGGTCTATTGTTGTATATAGTTTTATCTGTAATTATTGTTCTATCCCAGTATAATTTAAATGATGAATTTTCTAAAACTGCGTCTGGTCTGTATTTATAATAAGGTACTTTTTCTGTAATTAATTTAGTTTGAAATGCTAGTGATTGATGAATAATGACTGCAACTTGATCATGACGGTGTTTGTAATCTGTCTGGGCTATTGCGCTGCATGCACCGGTGATGTGCTGGATGGTCTCTGAGGCGCTGTGACAGCGTCTGCAGGAGTCGGGATAGTTAGGTCTGCGGATTATGAACCTCTGATAATTGGCTGTATCAATAACCTGGTCTTGTATAGCTATCATAAATCCCTCCGTTTCAGGGAAGAGTTCCCCCCGCTGCAGCCACGCGTTCGACGCTTTAATGTCGACGTGAGGTTGCTGCAAGTCAAGGCGATGTCTTCCATGAAGTGATTTATTTTGCCACAGTGCTATTTTATCCCTATTGTTGACTATTTGTTCATTGTGTTGTATATCAGAAGAATGTAAATTAAGTGGAGTGTAACGTATATCTGACTGTGCTACTGCTTGGTGTAGATGAGATTGTTGGGCTTTCTCTAAAAAGTACCTACGTAAATTACCTATTTGTTGATTGTGTAAATTCGCTATATCAATAAATCCACGGCCCCCTTCTTCTCTCGGCAGAGTCATTCTTTGCACGCAAGATCGCGGATGGTGCTTCCTGTGTCTGGTCAAGGTTGTGTTGATTAGGCGCTGTAGTTTTAGAAGATCGGTTTTGGACCAGTTTATTATGCCGAAAGAATAGGTTAGTATAGGGATCGCAAAACTATTTATGGCCTTTACTAAGTTACGGGATGTAAGTTGTGATTTCATCAAAATGTTAAGCCTGTGTTTGTACTTTGTGATGATCTGGTTCTTTGTATGTTTTTGGTCTATTTGGTGAGATTGTTCAAAACCAAGGTATTTGTAGGTGTTATTCTGCATTAATGGTTCTATTGTTTGCTCGGGTGTTAGTCTATACGGATTGCTTTCTACACGTTGTCCTTTTCGAAGAGTGAAAGTTTTACATTTATCTATCCCGAATTTCATATTGATATCGTCTGAAAACATTTGTGTGAGGTCTGCAAGAGAATGAAGGCTAGGTACACTATTACTATAAAGTTTTATATCATCCATAAACATTAAATGGGTCAAATTTGAATCTGTAATATTTTCAGCAATACGTATTGGGATACCACTGTTAGAAGAATTAAGAATATTGGACAGAGGATTTAAGGCAAGACAAAACCATAGGGGGCTTAAGGCATCCCCTTGGAATATTCCGCATTTTATTGGTATAGAGTCCGTTTGTATTGATCTGCCAAGTCTCAGAGTGGTGTGCCAATGCTTCATAGACTCTTTTAAAAACTCTATTATTAAGGGATGGATTTTATAATGTTCTAGAATATAAACTAACCAACTGTGGGGTACCGAATCAAAAGCTTTTTGGTAATCGACATACATACTACAAATATCATTCTTCATCTTTACATTGTGCCTCATGGCTACAGAATCTATTATCAGCTGCTCTTTGCACCCTTGACTAAATTTTCGGCACCCCTTTTGTTCCTCTGCCAGTAAATTGTTTTCAGTGACATGCTTATAAATGATCTGAGAAATGCAACCTGTTATTATTTTATAGATAGTCTGAAGGCAAGTGATTGGTCTATATTTAGCCGGGTTTGTGTAATCAAAATCTTTTGAAATCATGTATGTTAATCCTTGTGTTATGAAATGTGGAATAGTATGTGGGTCTTTAATGAAATTGTTAATATGGTGGTATAGTGATGGATGTAAATTAGTTAATTTTTTGTAGTAATAGTTGTGTATGTTGTCTGTACCAGGAGACTTCCAGTTATGTGTTTTTTTTAGTACACTAGCAAAAATATCTAATGGGATATAATCAAATAACATTTCAGGCAGGTTTTCCAATTTTAGTTTATCTGTATGGATCCAATTGGCGTTCTGATTATGTTCTGTTGATTGGGACCAAATTTTTGACCAATATCTATGTAAATCATCTGCTGACGGGGTGGGATTGTTAGTTAGTGTTTCGGTTTGACTATTTTGCATGTTTGTAGTGTTAGATGTTAGTTCTCTGTAAAACTTTTTCTCATTACTCAAAAATTGTGTATTTTGACCCTTTCTATTGGTGCAATTTAGATATCTGCGACGGCGACTTGTTGTTGCATTGAGTCTCTGTTTCAAACTATCCATAAATTGACTATCTGTTACATTAGGTTCTTCATAACTAGAATGTGTTCTGTATTTGTGTTTTATTCGCTCTACGTGTGATATTAATCTTATGTTTCTATTTCCATTTATGTAGTGTGTTAATCTAGGTATTTCTTTCCTTAATATCTCTATTTTAATATCTAACCGCTTCTGCCAGTTTGGTCTCTTATCTGTTGTGTTGTTAGGTTGTATTGTGGTTTCTGTTTGACTATAGTCTTTAATCTTAGAACCGTTGCAGGTAGCTGCAGTGTAAGCTGCACAGTAAACGAGCGTATGGGTTTTGTCAAAATCATCATTATTGGGTTCGTATTTAGGTATAACTGAATTATTTAAAAATGAAATTATGTGAGCAAATTTTTTAGAGGTTTTTTGTTTGGGTATGTAGGGTCTTTGTGTTGGATTTGTATGAATATATTTATTGTAGGTATCTTCAAATGTTTTTGTTATTTTACTATCAAGGGTGTCATCAATGAATTGAGGGTTTGAATCAAGTCCTTCGTTTTGTGTTCCTATTGGTATTTGCGCATTATTTAATGTATTATTTGTGTCTATTTCGCTACTTTCTGTTCTAAATAAAATGGTTTCTATTGAGTTTGGAGTTGTATTTGAATTAAGTGAAGATGAATTATTGTCGTTCCTATCATCTGGATATTGTATGTTTAAACTTTCTCTAACTTCTTGCTTTATTTCTTCTAATCTATCTTGTGAGATGAGTTTATTATTAATGATGACCCTACGTTGATCGGAAATACGCTGTTCAGAAACATGTGAAATTATCGGAAATTGTTGTGTAATTATGGTATGTAAAGGTTTACGGTATGCCGTTCTATTGGTTTCAATGTGTGTTAATTTATAGTATTCCCTAATGATTGCCTCGTTAATGCCATCGGTCCATCTTAGACGAGAACCAGTTGATGGTTGGGTTAAAGTTACACTGTTTTGATCTGTACTAGTTTGTAGGCTAACTCGGACCTCATTTTTTATGAACTCGAGTGTGGCTGTTGGAAGCAATTTATTTCTTATAATGGCTCGTTTTTGATCACCTATACGTTGTTTGGAAACTTTAATTTCAGGGAATTGTTCGGTAAATTTTGTGTAAAGTGGGTCTAAATAGCCGCGAATTTTAGTATCAAGTTCGGTGACATATAAATAATTGCGCCAGATGAACTCATTCATCTCTTTCGTCCATCTCAATCGCGCGCGAGTTTGGCCAGTAGTGGGCGCAGGGTTGGTGGCTTCTGCCTCCTGCGCAACATCCACGGCTGCAGAGTTTGTAGAGTATGGTGATGAAATAGGGGAAACATGTTCAGAATTAAGATAAGAGGGTTATTATTGCGCCACCCTGTATAAAATAAAGTCACTTTTCGCCGTCCCTATGTCTCTATGTCCCTTTGTATGCTTAGATCTTTAAAACTACGCAACGGATTTTGTTGCGGTTTTTTTAAATAGATAAAGTGATTCAAGGGGAAGGTTTATATGTATAATACATGTATAATATAGCCTTGCGAAGCTGGAGCGGGTCGCTAGTAAAGAATAAACCTTTCGCTAGTAAAGAATAAATCTAATGGTACGGAACTCTTCGACCGCTATTTCGACGCGCACTTGGCCCGATTTTTCTTAAGGGTACCTGCGCTCTCTCCATACAAACGTAGTCGACTGTTTCCTGCCTGGATAATGACACTAGCTTAAATATTTTTGTGCCATAAAACCTATAACTGCCATGACTATGCCCCTATGTTTTGGTTTTTTTCATTTTCTAAATATCATAGAAATTAAAAAAAAAAAAATAGTGGCATGGTCATGGCAGTTATAAGTTTTATGCATCAAAAATATTTGCTCTAGTGTCACTATCCAGGGAGGAAACAGTCGACTACGTTTGTAATAGTTTGTACGGAAAGAGCCCCCGGTACCGTTTCCTCTTAAATCTATACTAATATTATAAAGCTGAAGAGTTTGTTTGAACGCGCTAATCTCAGGAACTACTGGTTCGAATTGGAAAATTATTTTTGTGTTGGATAGACCATTTATCGAGGAAGGCTATAGGCTACTTTTTATCCCGATATTCCCACGGGATCGGGAGTTACGCGGGTGAAACCGCGGGGCGCAGCTAGTCTAAAATAAACTGGTAATGATTATCTTTAACCTTTTTTGTTTTGTCCCTTTTTTCACTACTTAAGAAACTTTAACGCAAACCAAGTAAGGAAACAAAACAACAAATTTCCATTTCCAGATCGACCCACCGTAGTCTCTCCTGCAAATACTGCCACAAGGACTTCAAAAAGGCACCATATTTAGCCAAGCACATGATAGCGTTCCACGCGGAAGCACTGAACATACCTCGTGACAACGAGAGCGCGTACTGCGTCGAATGCGATAGGAACTTTATAAGTGTTACGAGATTGAAGGAGCATTTGAAGTATTCCGTGAAACATGCCCCTCCACGACCGCCTAAGAGGTAAAATTAATAAATATTGCAGGACATTCCACATATCAGTTATTAAGGTATCTAAATTTACAATTCATATCAAAAATATTATAAATCTTAGGTGCAAGAAATACTAAACGAATATTCGGCGCATCTCTAATTATAAGTTTACATTTACAAAAGAAAAGTATATCTGTTGTCTAGCACCCATAACACAAGTCTAGTTACTTAGCTTGGGGCTAGATGGCGATGTGTGGAATGTCCTGCAATATATCGTATATGTTTCAGTATACCATGCCCTGAATGCGGTAAAGTATTCAGCAGGAAGACGTATATGAAGAACCATTACAACTGCACGCATATGAAGGATAAAGCACAACACGTTTGCAGTTACTGTTGCAAGGTAATAAGTTTCACCCGCGTAACTCTCGATCCCGTGAGAATATCGGGATAAAAAGTACCCTATGTTACTGTCAATGAATCAATGTATCCTCATACCAAGTTTCATCTAAATCGGTCCAGTAGTTTCAGAGCCTATTTAATGCAAACAAATAATCAAGTCTTTCCACTTTATAATAAGACCCGCCCCGGCTTCGCACGGCAATATTATGCATGTTTTAGACATATAAACCTTCTTGAATCACTCTATTTATTTAAAAAAACCGCATCAAAATCCGTTGCGTAGTTTTAAAGATCTAAGCATACATAGGGACAGACGGCGGAAAGTTACTTTGTTTTATACTATGTAATGGATAACTAAAGGAAAATACTATTTTACATAGTATAAAAAAAGTCGCTTTCTCTGTCCCTATATCCCTATGTATGCTTAAATCTTTAAAACTACGCAACGGATTTTGATGCGGTTTTTTTAATAGATAGAGTGATTCAAGAGGTAGGTTTATATGTATAATACATGCATAATATAGCCGTGCGAAGCCGGGGCGGGTCGCTAGTTTTATATAAAGTAATTTCTTATTAGCAATGCAATTTAATTTAATAACATAATAAATATTTTTTAATAATTTTATTTCAATTTGAATTTCTAAAATATGATGTACGGTCGGCTGCATAATTGCAGACCCACCGTAGAGCTCCAAACCATCTGTTATAAGAATGTTTTCAACACAAGCACGATTCTAGACACCTGCTTTAGTTGAAGTTTAAAGTCTTCTAACTCATCTATTTATCAAACAATAAATATTAGAAAGAAAACATTCCAATAATAGTAATTTTCGAACTCTACCGGTGGTGGTTACAATTATGCAGCCGACTGTACCTATGGATCGTTTGTAGGCCAAAAGTTTATAAAATACCTTAATTCTCAACTTTTTGTTTCAGTATTTTGTAACAAGCGGCAGTTTGAGACGTCACTACGATGAAGTCCACCTAAAGATGCCTAAAGTT
Organism: Idaea aversata; assembly: GCA_907269075.1. NCBI lineage: Eukaryota > Metazoa > Arthropoda > Insecta > Lepidoptera > Geometridae > Idaea > Idaea aversata. Next base: position 4,171,942 of record OU026083.1, read on the forward strand.
AAAGACAAAATATGCGATTTTTGTGGGGAAGGATTTGCGGTGAGTTTTTTCTTACAATTCTGTCGTATTACGACATGGTCGCTAAGCTGAAACAAGGACCCAACTAAAGATATCTAGTTGCGGAAAAAACAGCCCGTATACAAGTTGAAGTAGGGGAGACCGGAGACAAAAGTAACAACAGCAGTAAAAAACAATACATACACGTTAACAAAACTTTCGTTTTTGGTCTACTAGCGACCCGCCCTGGCTTCGCACGGCTATATTATGCATGTATTATACATATAAACCTTCCTCTTGAATCACTCTATCTATTAAAAAACCGCATCAAAATCCGTTGCGTAGTTATAAAGATCTAAGCATACTTATAAGGACATAGGGACGGCGAAAAGTGACTTTATTTTATACTATGTAGTGATAAATGTACATTATAATTTTATAAAATACCAGGTCTCCAGCTATCTAGATACCGCGTTTCATCGCAATCGGTCCAGTAGTTTTTGCGTGAAGGAGTAACAAACATACACAAAGACTAATAAACTTTCACATTTATAATATTAGTAGGATGTCATGGTTTCTGAAACCTTTAACCCCTAATTCCAAAACGAGGTTTAAGGATAGTCCGAGATGTGGATTTAAACCTCAGATTTAGACACAGATTTACTCGTGAACTAAACACTATACCTATATAATCTATAGCGATGGTGTTTAGACTATAGTTCACGAGTAAATCTGTGTCTAAATCTAAGGTTTAAATCCACATCTCGGACTATTCTTAAACCGCGTTTTGGAATAAGTGGATTAAGGTTCATGGTTGCTGTGACTGAACTCATGCACAGGGATCAGTGCAAGCTAACAACCATCGATCGCGCGCGTCGTTCCGGCTATTGAACAAGGCTACGGAGCGTTTGTTACTTTTGTCCCCGGTCTCCCCTACATTGTTTGGAGTTTATTATTTTGCAACATATTTTCTTTGTTTACAGGAGAAACGAACGCTAATCAAACATTGTCGTCGGGCCCACGCTTTTGTTCTCGAATAAAATAATCTAGTATATAAACCACCTTAATATGCCGTCTATTTTTGTGGCGACACTTCGCCTCGCAACAAACAGATGGCGCCACTGAGCAGACCTGAATCGCGCAAGCTAATTTTTCAGAGGATAAGCTTGTTCCAACGAAACATCCTCGGTGGGCGGCCTACCGGTGGAAGATCTTCCCTTTGGAGGTACATACCACTAACTACCTCCAAATATTAAAACATATACCAATATTTAAGGTGAAAGGGTACCTGCGCTCTCTCCATACAAACGTAGTCGACTGTTTTCTCCCTGGATAATGACACTAGTACAAATATTTTTGTGCTATAAAACCTATAACTGCCATGACTATGTTTATTTTTTGTTTTTTCATTTTCTAATTATCATACAAATTAAGATTTAAAAAAAAAACAAAGAATAGGGGGCATGTTCATGGCAGTTATAAGTTTTATGCACCAAAAATATAGTGTCATTATTATCCAGGGAGAAAACAGTCGACTACGTTTGTAATAGTTTGTATGGTTGGAGAGAGCCCCCGGTACCCTTTCCTCTTAAGGCATTATTTGGTCGCCATAATGCCATCTATCGATAGGTATGGCCCTCAAAGCGAACCTCAGAAAAAAATCACTACGCCAAGCTCCCATAGTAAATGCCAGAACTCTTTTATGATTAAGGAGATCAAAAATCCCGGTTTTTTTTTAAATGGCAAAACAACGTTTGGCCAGACAACTAGTTATCATTTAAAGTTAGAGGGGTTTTAAAAAGTACGTTGTAGTTTTTAATCTAAATTTATTTATTATATAACAATTATATACTTAAGGAATAAATAATTCTAAGAACAAAATAACCCGTTTTTTTTCCTCAAAACAATGAAAATAGTTAAGTATATTCACATTACCAATTAGCTGAACCCTACGTGACCTAGAGCTCAATCGCATATCTGTAAAAAATAAAGTATTTACCTATTTTGTTATTTTTAAGACCGAATCAAGAAATTCCGTAGCGAAAATAAAACCTAACACCCCCCCACTCCGCCTACCATGTAGCTCGGCCGAGCGTTCGCTTAACGTGTATGTATATTTAGCCGTTAATTCAAAAATTACTTAAAAAAAACAACAAAACTTAGTGACGTCACAAATATAATGTTTACTACAATTTACAACAATTTAGGAACAAAATAATCATCACAAAATAATAAATTGGCTTACGAATACAAAATTACTGTCCTTGAACGATGTTTCCTCGACGACTGACAACCGACAAATGAGGCTGCTCGCTGGTTTGACGCGCCTTTTATACTTTAAAAAATGGCGTTCCTTATTCGGCCTCTCCTGATTCTGGATCGTCCTCGACCAGGATTTGTTAAGGTTCACTATGGCTGTCCTCAGAAGCATCCGGTGCTGGCGTAGATGGCTCCGCTACTGCGTCGTCCAGTGTTGGCATTGATGGTCCTGCTACGGCACCATCCAACGTTGGCATGGATGGTTCTGTTACAGCGTTACTGTCATCCTCTTGCTGATTATTAGAGCCAACATCATCGCTATAATTGCCTGAAAGTTATTGTTTACATTAGTATGGCATTCGATCCTTATTTAATACCCCAAAGTAAAGAAAATAAAACAAGAGTAAATAAGGCTACAAAGAGATAAGATGATCAGCGTCCCGATCATCTCATATCGTTGCTTATACGTTACCATGTCTAATGTAATTATTTGTGACCAACGTAAGGCGACAAGCACCCGTTAGCACAATGGAGGGTGACGTAAGGCGACTAGCGCCCGTCAACGGTGACGTAAGGCGACTAGCGCCCGTCATAGACGTAAGGCGACAAGCGCCCGTCAACGGTGACGTAAGGCGACTAGCGCCCGTCATAGACGTAAGGCGACAAGCGCCCGTCAACGGTGACGTAAGGCGACTAGCGCCCGTCATAGACGTAAGGCGACAAGCGCCCGTCAACGGTGACGTAAGGCGTCTAGCGCCCGTCAACAAACACAGGGTGACGTAAGGCGACAAGCGCCCGTCTTTTTTAACAGGTGACGTAAGGCGACCAGCGCCCGTCTTTTTTAACAGGTGACGTAAGGCGACTAGCGCCCGTCTTTTTTAACAGGTGACGTAAGGCGACCAGCGCCCGTCTTTTTTTAACAGGTGACGTAAGGCGACCAGCGCCCGTCTTTTTTAACAGGTGACGTAAGGCGACCAGCGCCCGTCTGTGCGACAAACGCCAGGCGAGCGCGCGCCCACGAAGCAGCGTCGGTCGAGTGCGTTTCGACACCAAACGTCATGGCTGCTTCTGCAATCAACAAAATAAGTAAAATAGGGGTAAAGCAAGTAATATACTCACCATCAAAGAAAATAGCACATGTTTCGGGACACCATTCCCCTTTCCACGGAACCATATTTGCGAAGCGACTTGAGTTGTTTTACCCAGACCACCACTCAACAGCTTGAGTTCGTAACTATGGTACTTACTTTCTGCTCCCCGCGTGACCCTGCTGAAGTACGCTACCACATGCTTACTACCATCGGGATGAGTCTGCATAAGGACAGCTCCATAACCTGCACTACTTGCGTACCCGGCAATATACCTACCCAGCGAGCCCGAGTAATTGTCGGACTTGCTTGACATTTTTAGGTGTGGGTGAATTTTTGAGGGCTTCAATCTTCCGCGGACTCGGTCGTACCTGACCACTACTCACTAATCTACCTAAATATTCAACCTCAGTTGTCAAAAAAGAACATTTCTTAATATTTATCGAGAAACCCGAATCTGTTAGTTTCTGGAGTACATTTTTAAGCAGCGAAATACCTCACGTTGACACGAAAGATACTTTAGGACTTTAGAAGAAATCAGCGATATGTTATGAGCACCATTATCGATGAGTACATCCATAGGTATGCCTTAGACTACTGCAGAGACAACGTCGCTATTACCATTCTCTCTAGGTGTAAAAAGGTTTACATTTCGCTGGTTTCTTGATTGCGATCGGTCTTTGGCAAAACAAATCTGTTCCGTATGTCCTGTCTTTTTACAAAACGAACAAAAGTTACCGGGCTTGGCAGCGGGAGCGATAGTCTCATTTGTTGTTTCATTCGTTCTCTTCTCTCTATTACAATCACGCCCTAAATGTCCCTGCCGATTGCAGTTATAACATCTAATCGCTTTTCGTGGATCTAGTTGAGGTTTATTGTTTGAGGTGATGTTAGGACGAATTGTTTTGTCGCGATTTGGCTTTGTATAAATTGACAAAAATGAAACTAAATCTCCGGCCACCAAGTTTGCATTAGCCGCGGCGGCTCTAATCTGAGGGTTATCTATTCCGCGTATAACTATCAAAGTCATGAGCTCTTCGCTTAAACCCTTAACAATACGTAAGCGGAGCAGAGTACGCCGGGCATATTCGGCATACGTTGCATATTTGTCGGATGTCGTATTCATGGTATCAAATAAAATATTAGCGTAGTCCAACTTCCGAGGGCAAAGGGGTCTAAATTCGTCTTTAAAATTTGACCATGTACGGTCATTAGTAACCCATTCATTTAGCCATACTTTAGCGTCCCCTTTTAGGCATAACGCTACACGTGACAAACACTCCTGATCACTCCAACCGTTCGCAGACTTCGCGCGATCCACCTCCAGGCACCATAACTCAATGTCGTGTATGGTTGGATCAAAATTAGAAACATAGTACTCACGCGATCTAACAGGTTGTAATGATCGAATAGCATCCGCTAATACTGTAATAGATGACAAGTTATCGGAACCGCGAACAGTTGGATCATGATCCGGAGCCGACGGAAGGCCCTCGGAATTGTTTACGCAAGATCGAGGTGGAACATCGCTCAAGTCAGCCGGGATACCTACGCTAGACACGATATTATTGTTACCTACTACATGATTGTCGACTACAGATGCATCCTGTAACGTACTACCCGCAGGTTTGTTTAAATTACGTGAAGAACAGGTTACATCAATATTGGACTGCTCAATCGCATCTAATCTCATCAAGATTGTGCTTAAGGTGTTCTGCAACAAATCGTTATTATTGGAACGCGATTTAGATGAATGTCTAGTGCGCGAAGGCGTTCTATGTGAACTTTTCGACCTCTGCCGACGGCGATCATAATGCCTATCTCGACTATCCCCCGAATCACTACGTCCGTGACGATATTCGTGGGGCGATCTCTCACGTGACCTAGACCTATCCCGCGCATGACGTGACCTGGATCTCTCACGTGGCCTAGCTACCGAATTGTCGCGTGAATGACGTGACCTAGATCTCTCACGCGGCCTAGCTACCGAATTGTCACGTGAATGACGTGACCTAGATCTCTCACGCGACCCAGACATCGAATTATCACGCGGATGACGTGATCTACCTTTCGATCGATGACAATCGCGGTTCTTGGGCATTATAGTTCTACTGTTAGAACTATAAAACAACACACGAAAATAACACAACACAGATAAAAACTAAAAACGGAAATTATTTTGCTCCCTCTTTGCTAGGACTTTAGTTCTTTATCCCACACTTCTGAATTTAGCCGTTAATTCAAAAATTACTTAAAAAAAACAACAAAACTTAGTGACGTCACAAATATAATGTTTACTACAATTTACAACAATTTAGGAACAAAATAATCATCACAAAATAATAAATTGGCTTACGAATACAAAATTACTGTCCTTGAACGATGTTTCCTCGACGACTGACAACCGACAAATGAGGCTGCTCGCTGGTTTGACGCGCCTTTTATACTTTAAAAAAATGGCGTTCCTTATTGTATATATATGGTACGACTGTACGAAGCTCGCACGATGCAATAGCTTTACCGCGGCAGTCCCCGAGTGACCACATTTTTATTGTATTGTATATTGTTTAAAAAAAATCAGAATCAGGTAACATTACCTTACAACCTTACAGATGTGCGAGTGAGGGTTCAGCTAATTGGTAATGTGACTGTACTACATTTATAACCTACACTAATAATAATACAGAAGAAAGATTTTTTTGTATATTTGTTACTGCGCCCATGCTGCAGACATATTGGACAAGTTATTACCTCTGGACACGGTCGAGTAAGCTGAGAGGCAGAAGAAATATTTTTTTGTATATTTGTTACTGCGCCCATGCTGCAGACATATTGGACAAGTTATTACCTCTGGACACGGTCGAGTAAGCTGAGAGGCATAAGAAATATTTTTTTGTATATTTGTTACTGCGCCCATGCTGCAGACATATTGGACAAGTTATTACCTCTGGACACGGTCGAGTAAGCTGAGAGGTAAGTATAGGTGCTGTACAAGCCTATTTATCGACTAAAAAGTTGTGAAAAACAGCCCCAAAAGTGGAGAAAAACATCATGATGAAACCCGCGACTAAGCTGAGAGGGCAGTATAGCTGCTGAATAAGCCAATTTTACGACAAAAACATAGTCATAAAAAACAGCCCAAATACAAATAGTAATTCTGCAGTAGTTATTCTGCTTTTACGACTCCTCTTTTATGTATTTTTCTTTCTTTGTTATATGTCACTTTTCTGTTGTTTACGTAATATTTTCTTTCTTTCTGTGTTTGTCGTGTGTTGTAGTTCAATAAATGCTTTTCTTCTTTCTTTCTTTCAACCTTGGCTTGCAGTGAATCAACAAGGTCTCTATGCTGAGTTTATTTCTTCTGGACATGGGCGACTAAGATAAGAGGGCAGTATAGGTGCTGGACAAGCCTATTTAACGACTAAAGAGTCGTTAAAAATAGCCCAAATACAAGTTTCAGTAGTAATTCTGTTTCAGTAGTTATTCTGCTTTTAGCTGAGGTCGCACACGACTACTCTTTTTTTCTTCTTTTTTATACATATTGTGGCGACGCTTCACATCGCCACCAACAGAGGGCGCCACTAAGCCGATCGTAGATCCTAGATCGCGCAAGCGAAGTTTTTCTGAAGATAAGCTCACACACAAGTTCCAATGAAACATCGTCGGGCCGCGGCCTACCGGGTATAACGTCCGTAATATGTCACTTTTATGTTTTTTGATGTGATAAAGTCTTAAAAATCGATGAACACCTGCAGCACTCACAAAAAAGTGTGACGTCATCGCTCTCACGTTCCGTTATTGACAAGGTAATTTACAGAATCATTTGTCAAGTCTCAATTATTTCATCAAAGTTTTCTAAGACGTAAAATTATCATCCGTAAACCGACTTTACAGACAACCATTTTTTTATGTAATTTTTTCTTTGTCATATTTCTTCCTTCCTTTGTTTTAAGTACTCAATAAATTATTTTCTTTCTTTCTTTCTTTCCAATTAAGTTTATTTTCCATGTACCTTAACTTGCAATGAACCAGCAAGGTCTCTATGCTGAGTCCTCTGATGGGTCTGTAACGCGGTTTTTTGCGCGAAAGCAGCGCTACAAAACTGACAGCTGTAAGGTCGTTCGCCGGTGTGCGTGCGCCGGTGGTTTACCAGTGTGCGTTTCAACTGGAAATATAAAAAAAAATTGTAAACATGAAAATAACATAAACTTCTTAAGGCTCCTTATGCTGCCAAACGCAACGCACCAGAAATACCCGTCGCTTACAACTAACATTGTTAATAGTAACAAATGTGTTTTGTTTTTCTCAAAAGTGCTGAGATGGAATTTTAGGTGAAATCTTTACCGATATTTTGGGATAATTTGCGACGAAAATTCCTTGTCATTTCAAAGCTAGACCAGTTTTAATTCTTAATTTATACTCACCTACAATTCCATCTCAGCACTTTTGAGAAAAACAAAACACATTTGTAACAATCAACAATGTTCACCAACGAAGGCGACCGGTGCCAGTAGTAACTATTTAGTAGGCTGTGTAGGGGGGTCCACGCCAACAATGTTTGTTGGCGCCCCTTAAAACATACTCAAAAAACCACCAGCGCTGCAGCTAAACATGTTTGGCTGCAGTTTTTGGCTGAGGTCGACCCATTTGGGTCAGCACACGACTCCTCATTTATATTTAAATAAAAAAATAAAATAAAATAAATATTACAGGACACTCCACACATCGCCATCTAGCCCCAAGTTAAGTAACTAGACTTGTGTTATGGGTGCTAGACAACGGATATACTACTTATATTACTTTTCTTTTGTAAATATATACTTATAATACATAGAAACAACCAGACCACAGACAAATATCTAAGCATAAATACTTGCCTGAGGCGGGAATCGAACCCGCGACCCTGTGTTTGACAGTCCGGCATGGTGACCATTGTGCCAACTGGGTCGTCAAACTGGGTTATATTTAATGGACTAGCTTTTGCGCGCGACTTCTTCCAAGTTGAAAATGGACCAATGAATCACGTTGTCCCATACAAAAGAAACCATCATAAGGCGGGAATCGAACCCGCGACCCTGTGTTTGACAGTCCGGCATGGTGACCATTGTGCCAACTGGGTCGATATTGTTTTTTCTTAGTCACTTTTTTTTTTGTAATGTATATTTCTTCATTCCTGTGTTTGTCGTGTGTTTGTACTCAATAAATGCTTTTCCTTTCTTTCCTACTTCTGTTTTTAGTATTTATTGTTATAGCGGCAACAGAAATACATAATCTGTGAAAATTTCAACTGTCTAGCTATCACGGTTCATGAGATACAGCCTGGTGACACAGACAGACAGACGGACAATGGAGTCTTAGTAAAATAACACAATAACAAAGTCTAGGGAATGAGGGTTTCTTTTGTATAGGAAAACGTGATTCATTGGTCCATTTTCAACTTGGAAGAAGTCGCGCGCAAAAGCTAGTCCATTAAATATAACCCAGTTTGATGACCCAGTTGGCACAATGGTCACCACGCCGGACTGCCAAACACAGGGTTGCGGGTTCGATTCCCGCTTCAGACATGTACAGGGTGGCTCTAAAATACGTTGACAAACAGTTTTAGGAATAATTTTATTGTTTATATTGATACAGTGCTGTGAGTTCTAAATAATAAAAATATAGTATTATTTTATCTTGAATATTTATTAGTTTTCAAAATAACCGCCTTTTGCTTGGATACACAGGGTTAAACGTTTTCTGAAATTTTCAACGATTTTCCGCACCTCCTCTTCAGATACTTTATCCCACTCATGAATAAGTGTTGCCTTCAGCGGGTCTATATTTCTAATCGCAAAAATGATAGAATTTACTAAAACTGTTTGTCAACGTATTTCAGAGCCACCCTGTATTTATGCTTAGATATTTGTCTGTGGTCTGGTTGTTTCTATGTGTTATAAGTATATATTTACAAAAGAAAAAGTATATAAGTAGTATATCCGTTGTCTAGCTAGCACCCATAACACAAGTCTAGTTACTTAGCTTGGGGCTAGATGGCGAGGTGTGGAATGTCCTGCAATATTTATATTAATCACTATCACTACATAGTATAAAACAAAGTCGCTTTTTCTGTCCCTATTTCCCTTTGTATGCTTAAATCTTTAAAACTACGCAACGGATTTTGATGCGGTTTTTTTTAATAGATAGAGTGATTCAAGAGGAAGGTTTATATGTATAATATATGCATAATATAGCCGTGCGAAGCCGGGGCGGATCGCTAGTTAAATATAATAAAACTTACAGAGAAACCTCGTCCACAAATATCGCATATTTCATTCTTCGGCTTCGGTAGCTTCAGATGGACATTATTGTAGTGAACCTTCAACCCCCAGTTGTTTGTGAAATACTGAAACATAAACGTGACGTCATCGGTTAGACTTGCATTCTGAAGGTCGCAGGTTCGTATCTACTGAGGATTTTATGATTTTCCACCCCTAAAAGAGTAAAATGGGGGGTTGCATAGAAGTTCGCCGGGTCAGCTAGTAAAATTATGGTAAAAATCTATACTAATATTATAAAACTGAAGAGTTTGTTTGTTTGTATGAACGCGCTAATCTCAGGAACTACTCGTTCGAATTGAAAGAAAATATTTTTGTGTTGGATATTCCATTTATCGAGGAAGGCTATAGGCTACTTTTTGATTTTGATATTCCCACGGGATCGGGATTTATGCGGGTGAAACCGAGGAGCGCAGCAAGTACCTAATTATGGATTTTTAGATAAAAAATTTAAAATTAAGATAAATAATATTGAATAACTTACTTTCCCACACAACTCGCAGAAATGTTTAGCCTTCTCCTTCATATGCGTCACGTATAAATGATTCCTCATGTATGTTATCTTTCTGTATATTTTGCCACATTCCGGACAAGGGATGCTGGAAAATATAAAACATTTCAAAAGTTGTCATGGCATGTATACAAGTTGCCTTGTTATGAATAAAAGTTGTCATAGCATGAACAAAGTTGCCATGTCACTACATAGTATAAAACAAAGTCGCTTCCCGCTGTCTGTCTGTCCCTATGTATGACTATGAAACAAATTTTGATGCGGTTTTTTAATAGATAGAGTGATAGTACGAACGAATTCGCGGGCAACAGCTAGTTATGTATAAAAGTTGTCATGGCATGAATAAAACTGTCATCTTATGTTTAAAAGTTGTCATGGCATGTAATAAAGTTACCATGTTATGTATAAAAGTTGTCATATAGCATGAATAAAGTGGCAATGTCTTGTATAAAAGTTGTCATGGCATGAGTAAATGTTGTCATTTTCTGTATAAAAGTTGTCATGGCATGTTATAAAGTTTATGTTATGTATAAAAGTTGTCATGGCATGAATAAAGTTGCCTTAATATGTATAAAAGTTATCATGGCATGAGTAAATGTTAACCAGGCTGTATCTCATGAACCGTGATAGCTAGACAATTGAAATTATCACAGATGATGTATTTCTGTTGCCGCTATAACAACAAATACTAAAAACAGAATATAATGGTACGGAACCCTTCGTGTGAGACCGACTCGCACTTGACCGGTTTAAATCTTACCTTTTAACAGTAGCAGGTTTATGTTTCCTTGAAGAGCCCAAATGTTGCTTATAACGTTGGACGCTAGGGTATTGCTTATCGCATTCTACGCAGTACGCAGCCTCCTTGTCTTGGTCCTGCGATAGCTCGGGATGCATTGTCATGTGGGAGACCAGGTTCTGATGTTTAGGGAACTCCCTGTGGCATATTTCACATTTGTGAATGTCCGAGTGGGTTGATCTGGAAATTAGGTGATCTTATTATCATAAAATTACATAACTTCAGAACAAAAACATATGTTTGGAAAAATATAATGTCTGAAGGAGATGATAATACCTGCAGATATAAAACAATGTGAAACAGTTAATAAATATAAAAACAAACTTAGAGAATATATTATAGACTAGCGACCCGCCCCGGCTTCGCACGGCTATATTATGCATGTATTATACATATAAACCTTTCTCTCGAAACACTCTATCTAATAAAGAAAACCGCCTCAAAATCCGTTGCGTAGTTTTAAAGATTTAAGCATACAAAGGGACATAGGGACGGCGAAAAGTGACTTTATTTTATACTAGCGACCCGCTCCGGCTTCGCACGGCTGTATTATGCATGTATTATACTTAAAAACCTTCCTCTTGAATCACTCTATCTATTAAAAATATCTATTAAAAACCACATCAAAATCCGTTGCGTAGTTTTAAAGATTTAAGCATATAAAGGGAAATAGGGACAGAGAAAGCGACTTTGTTTTAAACTATGTAGTGATAGTGACTATGTAGTGATGATAGTAATAAGATATTTTGATAAATGGTCTCCGAAAGTTCTGAAACTAACCTAATGATAAGTACTTACTTACTAATACTCATTGTAAGTGGACTTATGTCTTTTATGATTAAATAAATTCTTTAAACTTATAATTACTTTATTAGGGTTCCGTACCGAAAGAATAAAAACGGGACCGTAACTAAGACTTTGCTGTCCGTCTGTATGTCTGTCACCAGGCTGTATCTCATGAACCGTGATAGCTAGACAGTTGAAATTTTCACAGATTATGTATTTCTGTTGCCGATATAACAACAAATACTAAAAACAGAAAGTAAATATTTTTGAGTATGTTTTAAGAATATTAGGTTCAGTTTACTATTTTTTTTTTTGTTAAAATAAAGTCACTTTTTGCCGTCCCCATTTTCCTTTGTACGCTTAGATCTTTAAAACTACGCAACGGATTTTGATGCGGTTTTTTTTAATAGATAGAGTGATTCAAGAGGAAGGTTTATATGTATAATACATGCATAATATAGCCGTGCGAAGCCGGAGCGGGTCGGCTAGTTAAGTATAAGTACTTCCAAAAAGGCAGGCAAAAGACTTTTAACCTATACAGCTTCGTCTGCTAAGCAATATTTTTTAGGGTTTATGCATTTGTTTTTGCGTCAAGGGTTAAAAACAGAATATAATGCCACGGAACACTTCATGCGCGTTTAGTTTTATTATTAAACGGTAGGTAGTTTATATAATAATTTTTTTAAATTTATTTTTCATTGTTATCATCAGCAATATATTGTGTTACTAAACTCAAAACGTCAGATAAGTATTGTGATATTAAAAGATGATAGTTTATACCAACGGTCAGCAACAGGCGGACCGCGAAAGGTCGAATCTGGGACCGCCAGTGTTCATGCCAACAGAGCCATCAGTATTGTGTGTGTTTGTGGTAATTAGTTATGACTGATGTGATTAAAATTTTTAAAAAAAGGTGTTATACCATTTTTACGGCAATTATTGCGGGAGAATTTTACAGCGCCTCACGTGCTTACCATCTGCGGTGCGCTTGCGATTGTTTTGTATTATGTGAAACATATGCGAGCGGGAGCGAGTATCGAAATCCGGGTGCGAGCGTGGACTGCCATAATGCCAGTCGGTAAGTCGCAGCGCAACCGTTCCTTTGTTTTGTGATTTCGTTCGTTAATAAAAAAAACTTTTTTGTACCTAAGTATTATGGATCCTAAAAAACGAAAAGTGGACAGTGAAAATAGGAGGTTTCTGGCAGAATGGACTGACCAATATTGTTTTATGCTGCCTGACAGGGCTCAAGCGGTTTCAGTGTGCCTTATATGCAATAAAACTGTCGCTATTGTTACAAGTGGCAATTTGAAGCGACACTACGAAACTACTCATCAGCAATTTCACAAAAACTTTCCTCTTGGCAGTGAAGCTCGTAAAGAAAAACTTGAGGCATATCTCAATTCTTACAAAAAAAAGCACGAAATTACTAGTTTGTTGCATGAGCGAGCAAGAAAATTCCACAGAAGCAGCGTTACGGGTGTGCTGGACGCTTAATAAACACCAGAAACCATTTTCAGATTCTGAGATAGTGAAGGAATGTACCTATGTTGGAACTGCCACGACACTTTTTGAAGAAAAAAAAGATGTAGCTGCAATTCAAAGTATTCCATTATCAGCGAGAAGTAATACAAGAAGAACGGAAAATTTAGCTGGTGATATTAAAAACACTCTTCTTGAACTTCTGCAAAAGGCACCTTACTACGACATAGCACTTGATGAATCATGTGACATTTTTGATGACGAGCAAATGTCTATTTTCGTTAGATAGAAAAGAGTTGCTAGCAATATTGCCGTTGAAAGGTAACACTCGAGGAGAAGATTTATATAAGGTCATTGATGAATTTATTATTAAATCCAATCTTAGTTATGATAACATGGTGTCGCTTTCAACTGACGGGGCCCAGCAATGATTGGCAAAGAAAATGATGTAGTAAAGAGAGTCAGGGATAAAAATTCAGGTCTAATATCGTATCAGTGTATAATTCACCAAGCAGCTCTTTGTGGAAAACTTAGTGCAACACTAAAAGAAGTGATGGACGGCTTAGTCAAGTTGATTAATTTTATTAGATCTCATTCTGCTCTTCAGCACCGACATTTCAAGGAGTTTCTTTTTGAATGTGATTCAGCGTATTCTGATTTACTGCAACACAACAATGTTCGTTGGCTAAGTGAAGGTCAAGTTATTGAACGTTTCTGGCTATAAAAGAACAAGTTACCTCTTTCTTGCAAAATTTAGATGCGCAGGGAGCCAGAAAGCACTTTGAGTTCATAACAAACCAGCGTAATAATATGTTGGTTGTGGCTTTTCTAAAGTACATTTTGTAATACTTAAATGCGCTCAACACAGAGTTACAAGGAAATGGAAAATCAATATGTGACCTGATACAAAGCGTGTCGGCCTTTCGTCGCAGCCTGGATATCTTCGAAAAAGATATTGCAAGACAAGAATTTATTCATTTTCCGACAATTCAGGTGTAATTTCTCCCATTATATTATATTCTTGTGTTTTATAATTCAGAATTTGATTTGAAACAAAAATAAATAGCACATAATTATTATCAGATGTTTTTTTTTTCTGGACCTCGTTGAAATTTTTCTACAGTATTCGGACCCCACCTAAAAATACTTGCCGACTCCTGGTTTATACTATGGAGTAGGAAATATGGTCCTTTTCATTTCGATATTCTCTCTCTGGGCTTAGGGGGTAAAATCGAGGCAAATACCTACAGATACTTACAAAATATGCTTCATCAGATATGACTTGAAACTGAAGTTTTTACCGCAATAGTCACATGTAAACGTCATATGGCATTTCTTGTAATGTTTGTTGAATAGTGGGGGCGATCTGTAACAATATAGTTTCAACACTCATCACAGCAATACAAGCTTTATTGTTGTGATGAGTGAGTGTGTTTCAAGTGTGAACTCGATCATTGTAACATAGAAGATACTTACACACGTTGTTCACTACACTCATCACAGCAATACAAGCTGTATCGCTGTGATGAGTGAGTGTGTTTCAAGTGTGAACTCGATCATTGTAACATAGAAGATACTTACACACGTTGTTCACTACACTCATCACAGCAATACAAGCTGTATCGCTGTGATGAGTGAGTGTGTTTCAAGTGTGAACTCGATCATTGTAACATAGAAGATACTTACACAAGTTGTTCACTACACTCATCACAGCAATACAAGCTGTATCCCTGTGATGAGTGTGTGTGTTTCAAGTGTGAACTCGATCATTCTTACATAGAAGATACTTACACAAGTTGTTCACTACACTCATCACAGCAATACAAGCTGTATTGTTGTGATGAGTGAGCGTGTTTCAAGTGTGAACTCGATCATTCTTACATAGAAGATACTTACACAAGTTGTTCACTACACTCATCACAGCAATACAAGCTGTATTGTTGTGATGAGTGAGCGTGTTTCAAGTGTGAACTCGATCATTCTTACATAGAAGATACTTACACAAGTTGTTCACTACACTCATCACAGCAATACAAGCTGTATTGTTGTGATGAGTGTGTGTGTTTCAAGTGTGAACTCGATCATTCTTACATAGAAGATACTTACACAAGTTGTTCACTACACTCATCACAACAATACAAGCTGCATTGTTGTGATGAGTGTGTGTGTTTGCTCGATCATGAGCGGTGTTGGCTTCATGGTAGATACCTCGACTTTCATTCTAAAGGTCATGTGTTCGTATCCCGGCTGGCCGTGCACTAATGGATTTTTCTTAAGAAAAATTTATGTGCGCTAATTGACATTGCTCTTACGGCGAAAGAAAACATCGTGATGAAACCCGCGGCTTAGTTGGCTCTAAAAGTATTGACAAGTTCTCTCCTCTGGACATGGTCGACTAAGTAGGTGCTGGGCAAGCCTACTCCATCCTCACGCAAAAAGGACCCAATTAAAAAGGGTCTAATTGCGGAAAAACAGCCTGTATACAAGTACAAGTTCCTCGATCATTCTTACATAGAAGATACTTACACAAGTTGTTCACTGCACTGATCACAGCAATACAGCTTGGTATGGAAGTAATTCAAATGTGACATGAGCGCTTTGTTCGTGCAGTACATATGACACATTTTGCATCGGAAGTAGCATGAGTGCGCGTGTTTCCAGTGTTGTCGTAGTTCTTCTAGGGATTGAATCTTCTTTTTACATAGAAGGCAATTTTCAGAGAAGTCTGACTGAAAAGAAATTCATAGCAGGAATAAATATATTGCAGGACATTCCACACATCGCCATCTAGCCCCAAAGCTAAGTAACTACACTTGTGTTATGGGTGCTAGACAACGGATATACTACTTATATACTTTTCTTTTGTAAATCAACCAGACCACAGACAAATATCTAAGCATAAATACTTGTCAGAGGCGGGAATCAAACCCGCAACCCTGTGTTTGGCAGTCCGGCATGGTGAGCATTGTGCCAACTGGGTCGTCAAATTCATTCAATAGTTAAAACAGTTTTTAAGAGGAAAGGGTACCGACGCTCTCTTTATACAAACGTAGTCGACTGTTTCCTACCTGGATACTGACACTAGAGCAAATATTTTTGTTGCATAAAACTTATAACTGCCATGACAATGCCCCTTTGTTTAGGTTTTTTATGCAACAAAAATATATTTGTGCTTGTGTCATTATCCAGGGAGGAAACAGTCGACTACGTTTGTCTGGAGAGAGCGCCGGTACCCTTTCACCTTAAGTCGCTATGTTTACTACCAATAAACTCGGTAAAGTTTATTATTACCTGACTTTTATGATTTAAACTTCTATGTCTCAAATAATGTGCTTTCGCGTAAAACTTTTTATTACAATCTTTGCATTTCAGGTTACAATTTCTTTTCTTTTTGTTAACTATGTATTTGTCAATTTCATTTTCTTCGAGGTATTCCTCAGTGAAATAATTACTACAAACATTTTCGTCAACCCAATCCGTGTTGATTGTCTTTACGATGGCATGTTTTATAAAATTCTGTCTCTTCTTTCTTTTTTTTTGTTTTTCGTTGCTTTTGTTTTGTTTTTTTTTAGGTTTTACATGTTTTTCGTTAGTTGTGTTTGTATCTGAATCGAAAGCTGTGTCATCACAGTCAAATTCAATTTTTAACTCTTTTTTTTCTTCCTTATTTTCATTTTTTGGTTTATCATCGATAGTTTGATCTGGTTTTTCTTCTTTTTTTATTAGCTGTATGTCTAAGTTTTGTTCAATTTTTTTATCTTCATCAGTTAAATCTTTGAACTCGTATGATTGGTCGTAATCAACTATTGTAGTTGTTTTTAAATTCGATATAGATGGTATAACGATGTTCTGAAATAAAAAAGGGATAGGTTTCATTATGGCCTTCAGGGCTATATCCTAAACTATAAGAGATAGCGAAAAATGCTAAAAGGAGTTGCGTAAGTTTAGACAAAAACTAAAACTTCATCATTAGATTTTTGAACAAGTGATTATTGGTTAGCCAGGAATCGAACCCATTGATTTTGCAAATAAAATAATCATCCTATATTTTTATACCAATCGATAGTGTAGCAGTTGGAGATCAATTTTTGGATGGAAAATAGTTTAGGATATAGCCCTGAAGGCCTATGTAAAAAATTAATTATGTGTGAAACCCAATAACGTGGAAATATTGAGATAAAAAGTAGCCTATGTTACTGCTAATCAATCAATGTATCCTCATACCAAGTTTCATCTAAATCAGTCCAGTAGTTTCAGAGCCTATTCAATTATTCAAACAATCATTTTTTTCCCCTGTATAATATTAGAGTAAAAAAATTGTATTGTAGGACACTTTATACAGTGCTATCTAGCCCCAAGCTAGTTGCTTAGCTTGCACTGCTAGGCTTGTGCTATGGTGGCCAAACTTTTTTTTTTTTCATCTGTGTTCTGCTCAGAAGGCCAATTCTCGTAAATAATATTGTTTAAATTACATTTCAATATCATCCCGATTGCACTTTGATTGCAAGAGATACCTTCAAAGTCAGTTTTCTTTTACAAAAAGCTAACTTTGAGGGTGTTATTTGTGATCGAAATGATATTGAAATGTAATTTGATGAATGTTATTTACGAGAATTGGCCTTCAGCTCGGCAATCTGTTTCCAAACTGTTTCTTTTGGCCGGTTCACTGCATGGGTGTGTCATATGCGCCACAAATATAAGTCCATCGAACCTCTTTATCCATCAGCTGTCAAACCGGTCAAGGAGGTGCGGCACGCTGTTCCTTCTCAGTCACCCAATAGTTTATTTGCTAAAGTGTTAATGTGTCTAAGAGCTCCTCTGCGAAATCTCTTCCAAACAATGTATATAATACTTTTGTTTGTAAATATAAAACATCGACTTACATCATACAGCATCATCAGTGAATTTTGAGCATGAAGTAATTGGTTACGAAATTTGATAAACCTTCGTAGCATGGCCATGCATTCCCAGCATAGTTTCGTTGCCGCAACACCCTGGAATTTTCATTTAAAAATGTGAAAGTTTGAGTTTGTTTGTTACTCATTCATGTTAAAACGGCTGGACAGATATGGATGAAATTTGAAAAGGAAGTTGCAAAATAACAAATATTTTTGTTGCATAAAACTTATAACTGCCATGACTATGCCTCTATGTTAGGTAGGAAACAGTCGACTACGTTTGTATGGAGAGCGCCGGTACCCTTTTACCGGGTGGCGGCTGCCGGCTGTCTGTCCACGAGCGGAGAATAGTGGAGCGGTTTCCACCAATAGAATTCGGCACGCGGAGATTTTAAGGATTATGATAGGTAGAAACGTCGCTACCGCGATCGGCTCCGGTGGAGAGAGCCTAACGGGATTTGTGCGGTGTCCAGATATCATGACAGCGGTCAAAATTAAGCTATACTAGCGACTCGCCCTGGCTTCGCACGGCTATATTATGCATGTATTATACATATAAACCTTCCTCTTGAATCACTCTATCTATTAAAAAAACCGCATCAAAATCCGTTGCGTAGTTTTAAAGATTTAAGCGTACAAAGGGAAATAGGGACAGAGAAAGCGACTTTGTTTTAAGTATACTATGTTAGTGAAGTGATGCGGTACTTACGGTATAAATTTGTGGTGGTACCAAATAGAAGAATATTTGGCTTAGTTCCCCTGGAGGTATCGAGGCAGTGTTCCGGCCCTGGCTCAAACAGCCGTGACATAAACTTGGCTGTTCAATTTCTATTTCAACTTCTAACTTTACCGTTTCAGCCATTGTTGGGAAATCCAGGCAGCGATGTGTTTAGTTTGTTTCACAACTAGAACTTGAAAGCTAAAGGATGGCTATGGCTAAAGAACTAATTCAAAAACAGTACACTAAGTACGAAATCCATGAAACAAAATTTATGACATCAACACAAATCAACACAACAAGAAATTCGATCACAATCACAGACTACTATAGATGCTAAATCACAATTCAATAAAGTCCACAGAGTCTAGTACTACCACAGATAAAAACCTAACAGAATGAACAAAAAAAAAATGCTAACTAAACTCGTGTGAACCACCCAATTCAAATTGTGCGAAGTCCAAAAAGGATCACTACGTTTTCGAAGCCCTTCGAAATGCGAAGTCAGAGCTGTGTAGTCTGTGGGCCACAACTAGAAAAAAAAACAACATGGAAAAACAAATTGATTGCAAATTGATTTGTTTTTTTGGACAAAAATGTTGATTTTTTGAATTAAATCGTATTTATTTTAATGTCCAAAACGTAAAACATTCCAAATGGAATATAATATGACCACTTTGTGCAGTGTCTGCGTCACCAGTGGTCGAAAAATCAGTCCAATTTCTGGCTCTATTTATGAGCGCTGTTTTTCGCAGATTATTAGCGATTTACCGGTAAGTAGGTAATTAATTTTTATTTGCTAGTTTGATATTAGAATGACCTAAAGATGAAAATGTATAAAGTTTATTTTCCATAATAAAACGTGATTTAAAACTCAGCTTAGGCCTGCAGTTTAGCAAGGATGACTGTTGATTCTGTAGGAATTTTTGAACAAAATCATCAATACAGTATCTTAGTTCTTATCTACAGTGTTTATGAAACCCGTGTTCAGAATTTCACGTTTTTAGACCTATGGGTTTTTGTACATTTACCATAAGTGAGAAGACAGAATAACAAATTGAAAAGGTGTAATAATAGTTTGTTTAGGGCTTACCTTACCATACTTTACCTTTTACCACTAGCCTTACTTACCATTCCCCCTTTACAATTGCCTTACTTACCATTTACCATACTCACCTTCAATCGTCAGCCTTTTTTACTGTTCATAATTAATTGTACTTACCTTTTACCGGTAACCTTACTTACCATTAACCTTACTTACCATTAACATGAGCCTTTCTTACCTTTTAATGTTAACTTTTGTTACCGTTTACCATTAAACATACTTTTACCACTAAGCTTATTTACCTTTTACCACTAATTTTACTTACAATTTTGTGGTTATCTTTACAGATTGATCTAAATAGTTTTGGATCCATATCATTGTGTTGGGAATGTGAAGCGAAAGTAAGAAATTTTGAGAAATTCAAGCGTCAAGTGCAATTTTCATATAATTTATTACGGAACAACATTAAACTGGTAAGTTAGTAGTACTTAATTGAAATTGATTCAAGACACTGGTTTGTAAAACTATGCCACCTTTAAAAATATACAGGGTGTCTAGTATTGTTTGGATAAAGGTACTTGTGGGACAAAACCTACCAAAAACAAAAAAAATGATCAAAATGAAAAGGTTAAGTAAGAAGCTATGTAACTATTCATAAACTTGGAAAACATCGTTTTTTTGGATCGTATTAAAACCAACTCAGTATTGGACACCCTGTATATAATATGTATAATATAACTTGTTTTTACCTGCGACTTTGTTCGCGCAGCTTTTGATGTGGCCAAAATTCTTTCTTAACTTTCAATCCATTCATCAGCTAGAGCAAGACTGCTCTAGCTGACTTTTCAATTTATTGGACAAACAATACTGGTATGAAAACATTTCCCTCCCCAACAAAACGTCAAACAAAGCGAAAATTCTAGTGAGCAATCTGTCTAGTTAGCTAATGCTGCATGGGTAATGCAGCAAAACTTCGTAACTATCAAGAGGTCTATATATCAAAACGTCCAATAATAGTAATTTTAGAACACTACAGTGGATCTGCAATTCTGTTGCCGACTGTACTTTGATATACAGTCGGTATTGTGACTGTGACCTTGAAACTTATATTTATCTTTTCCAGGAATTTCATTCGAGCAAATCAACTCTTATCATTACAAAAGTAGTCAACGTCAATTTCACTAATAACAACGACACACAGACAGACCAATCTCACACAGACACAGAACAACCCATAGACTACTCATCCGACGACATAAGTCTTATAAACCTAAGCAAAACGAAAACTAAAAAGAAAAAAGTTAAAAAGAAAAAGAAGAAAATAATAAAATCGAATGAAAATATAATAAAAACTGAAGTACTTAAACATGAAAAATCACAAACGGACACACAAATTGAATCGGATAAAGAAACTAATAAAATAGAACAAAATAGTATAAATAACAAAGAAATATGCAGCGTAGTAAAGTTAAAAATGTCAGAAGTGATAGAAGAAAGACGTAAAATGCAGAACAGTGACGATTATATGAATGCAATGTTCAGATGTTCCAATTGTATAATATCATTCCCAAATGAAGATGATTTAAAAGAACATGTTCAGAAGAAACATGAATTGGTAAGATTATCGCGTTTCCTTTACCTTGTCACATACATACTATTTAACTTGTTACTAACCATTTACCCTGTTACTTATTTTAACCTTGTCATTTACCTTCTTCTCCTTCGGGCTACCGCATCATCTGTTGCCCTATTGAAATCATCTGCAGAGCACCTAACAGGGCATAAGGAACAGGCTATTGGGTGCGCCATTGTTTCGGTGACCCTTCCGCAGTTGCACAAGGTGTCCGATCTAGAGAAACCCCACCTAGCCGTGGTCTCCCTGCAACGTCCAACCTTTTACCTTGTTACTTACCTGTTATCTTATTACTGACTTACCATTTAACATGTTACTTTACCATTTACCTTGTTACTCACATACCAATTAACTTATCACTTACCATTTACCCTGTTCTTTAAAAATAAATAATATTGGTTTATTTGCATGAAGTTGGTATAAAATAGTTGGTAAGTACTTACTTACCATTTACCTTGTTATTTACCGTTTACCTCATCACTTCCTTACCATTTACTTGTTATTTGCTTTATTCATCTTGTGTGTGTTTTCAGCATTCATCTAAACACAAATGCAGTATATGCACCTGCGCCTTCAGTTCGGAAGTCTCGCTAAACTATCATAGAAATAGACATGTCATGAGGTATTCTATATTTCCTTTTATACTATACTAGCGACCCGTCCCGGCTTCGCACGGGTATATTATGCATGTATTATACTTATAAACCTTCCTCTTGAACCTCTCTATCTATTAAAAAAAACCGCATCAAAATCCGTTGTGTACTTTTAAAGATTTAAGCATACATAGGGATATAGGGACAGAGAAATATAGGGACAGAGAAAGCGACTTTGTTTTATACTATGTAGTGATAGTGAAGTGATGATCTGAAAAAAAAACAATTAATTTGATTATTTTTCTAGACGACCCAGTTGGCACAATGGTCACAATGCCGGACTGCCAAACAGACGGTTGCGGGTTCGATTCCCGCCTCAGACAAGTATTTATGATACTTAGATATTTGTCTGTGGTCTGGTTGTTTCTATGTATTATAAGTATATATTTACAAAAGAAAAGATATATAAGTAGTATATTCGTTATCTAGCACCCATAACACAAGTCTGGTTACTTAGCTTGGGGCTAGATGGTGATGTGTGGAATGTCCTGTAATATTTATTTATTAATTTTTAGTTATTTTGGTACTAATAATAATTATATTCTGTGCTTAGTTGTTGTAGCGGCAACAGAAATACATCATCACTATCACTATCACTATCACTACATAGTATAAAATAAAGTCACTTTTCGCCGTCCCTATGTCCCTTTGTATGCTTAGATCTTTAAAACTACGCAACGGATTTTGATGCGGTTTTTTTAATAGATAGAGTGATTCAAGAGAAAGGTTTATATGTATAACTAGCGACCCGCCCCGGCTTCGCACGGCTGTATTATGCATGTATTATATCTAAAAACCTTCATCTTTATTCACTGTATCTATTAAAAAAAACCGCATCAAAATCTGCTGCGTAGTTTTAAAGATCTAAGCATACAAAGGGACATAGGGACGGCGAAAAGTGACTTTATTTTATACTATGTAGTGATACATGCAATCTATAGCCGTGCGAAGCCGAAGCGGGTCGCTAGTCTGTGATAATTTCAACAGTCTAGCTATCACGGCTCATGAGATACAGCCTGGTGACAGACAGACAGTCAGTGGTGTCTTAGTAAAAGAGTCCCGTTTTTCCTCTTTGGCTACGGAACCCTAATAAAAACACCTTATTATTTTAGATACGAGTGTATAATATGTCACGATAGGAGCGTACATAAACGCACCGCAATCAGACATTATGAAATGGCGCACTGTTATAGTGAGGCTTACGAATTGGATGATAAATTATACAAGACTGAACGTTCTGATGATGTTAATGGCGCTGGATTGAATGATATCGATGGGTAAGTGCTAAAGGACTGGTCGTCGGGAGTATTGATGTTTGATCGGGGTTTCCGACGGTTAACTGGGGTTTTCCGATGATTAACTGGGGGTTTTCAGATGTTTAACTGTGGTTTCCGACGATTAACTGGGGGTTTCCGACGTTTAACTAGGGGTTTCCGATGTTTAACTGCGGAGTGTCCGATGTGTAACATAGGTTTTGCGACGCTTTGCTAGTTTTTGTCGACGATTCTTCGTTTTTTTTGACGTTTAACTAGGGGTTTTAGACGTGTAATTGGGTTTCAGACGTTTAACTAGGGTTTCCAGACGTTTAACTGAGATTTTCAGGTGTTTAACTGGGGTTTCAGATGTTTAACTGGGGATTTTCGACGTTTAACTGGGGTTTGCGATGTTTAACTTGTAATTGTGGAGGTTTTAATGGGGTTTCCGACGTTTAAATAGGGTTTTCAGACGTGTAACTGGGTGTTTCCGACAGTTAACTGGGGCCTAGGGTTTTCGACGTTTAAGTGGGGTTTTCGGACGTTTAGCTCAGGTTTTCCGACGTATGACTAAGAGTTTTCGACGTGTACCCCACAGAGTACGCCATGTTTTTCCACATTCCCACCAAAACTGAAACAATCTTTATTTTCCCCAGTGCTCAGACAGAAAATGGTTACGCTTGCGAGATATGTGATAAAGTATTCAGATGGAAGACATCCTTGAGGAAACATTTGGAGATGCATGAGATTGAATCGGGACAGAAGAGGCGGCCATATTGTGAACCTTGCGGGTAAGTTGCATTGCTTCTTCTATGGCACAGATTAAATAAATAAAATGAATGAATCACTATCACTACATGGTATAAAACAAAGTCACTTTCCGCTGTCTGTCCCTATGTATGCTTAGGTCTTTAAAACTACGCAACGGATTTTGATGCGTTTTTTTCTAATACAGTGATTCAAGAGGAAGGTTTTATTATAATAAAAAAACTATCACCCGTACGAAGTCGCGAGCAACAGCTAGTTAAAAAAATAATAGCCTATGTGATTCCCAATGAATCAATGTATCCTCATACCAAGTTTTATTAAAATCGGCCCAGTAGTACAGTATTCATTACAAAATAAAAAACAAAATAAAATGTTCTCTCTTTGTTAACCCCCGACGACGCGCGACGGGGTGTTATAAGTTTGACGTGTCTGTGGCATCGTAGCTCCCGAACGGCTGAACCGATTTTGATTTTGTTTCTTTTGTATGAAAGGTGATTTTTTTATATTAGCGTATACTAGCGACCTGCCCCGGCTTCGCACGGCTGTATTATGCATGTATTATATCTAAAATCTTCCTCTTTAATCACTCTATCTATTTAAAAAATCCGCACCAAAATTCGTTGCGTAGTTTTAAAGATCTAAGCATACAAAGGGACATAGGGACGGCGAAAAGTGACTTTATTTTATACTATGTAGTGATAGTGATATATTTGCAAAAGAAAAGGTGGGGTGCCGGGGAGACGACACCAAAATATTAGGTAAAGAGTTGGGCGATAGGATTAGGGGGAATGGGGGTGAGTCCCGTTCCGGCTAGTTGCTAGCGCAGAGGTTGGCCATCGCCATTCAGCGTGACAATGCTTCTAGCATTATGGGAACCTTTACGCCGGGAACGATACGGGGCGAGTTATTTGACTAACTGATATCATCAAATCATTTATTTGTATACAAGTTTTCAAGAAATACATATCAATACCTAAAAAAAAAAAGTATAATATTCTATCCATTGTCTAGCTACCATACTACAAGCATCGTTACTTTGCTTGGGACCTAGATGACGTCCTGTGATGTATATTTATTGTTCCAGATTGACATTTACAACGACTTCAAACCTACAGAGGCACGCTAAAACTAGCTCTAAACATCAGATCAAATTGAAACTTAGGTAAGTACGATTAAGGTGAAAGGGTACCGGCACTCTCTCCATACAAACGTAGTCGACTGTTTCCTCCCTGGATAATGACACTAGCACAAATATTTTTATTGCATAAACTAACTGCCATTAACATGTCCCTATGTTGAATGAAAAAAAAGACATAGGGGCATAGTCATGGCAGTTATAGGTTTTGACGTGACAACGTTTTATAAATTGGTTTGCCGGGTGACACTTCAAGAAACTGCGTTACGCTCCGCTGACGTTATGCGCTCACAATGAGAGCGAGTGAGAGGCACGCGTCCCTTCCACTCGGGCATGGTTAGCCCGCCTAAGAGCGAGAGAGACAGACATAAAAAGTGAAAGGCACGCGTCCCTTCCACTCGAGCACAGTTGTTGTCACGTAAAACTTTCGCCCGTATACCGACTTTACAGGCAACCATTTTTATGCAACAAAAATATTTGTGCTAGTGTCATTATCCAGGGAGGAAACAGTCGACTACGTTTGTATGGACAGAGCGTCGGTACCCTTCACCTTAAAAAAAATTAAATATAAATAGTAAATAAGTGTACATTATTTATTTAATGTTAATAAACTAAAGTTTTACACATAATTCCCTACAGGAAACTAAAAGAAACAAACCCAGAGAACACTGAAGACAATAAAAAACAGATAGACAATATAAAATCCAGTGTTATTACATCTAAAGAACTATATTCCTGTCCGCAATGTGAGAAGAAGTTCCAATGGCGAGGCAATATGTTGAGGCATTTACACACGCATGTGGCTAGGTGAGTCTAAGTTACAATGGCGAAGCAATATGTTGAGGCATTTACACACGCATGTGGCTAGATGAGTCTAAGTTCCAATGGCGAGGCAATATGTTGAGGCATTTACACACGCATGTGGCTAGGTGAGTCTAATTACACTGATCGTAATCTCATCCCTTAAAATCTCATGGGATTAAGTGAATTCTAATAGGATTTTGTAAAATCTAAAGCTAGACTCGTAAAATTTTGCACAGTGGTACCGGTAGTGTAAGGATGTTTTGGAAAATCAAACGGAATTTAGCAAAATCTAAACCACTGAGTCTAGACTCGTATATTGCGCAGTAATAACTTTGTAAAGTAAATGAGAATTAACAAGGATTTTTTTTGTCAAATCACTAACTTAAAATACCCAAAAAAAACGTTTGCACTCAGGGAGTGCCGACAGAAGTGAAAACTTATAAAAAAAAACATAAACACAAACAAATATTCAAGCAATAAATGAAGTGTTCAGTGAGATTCCAACCAGGGGCTAAACATTCATACAAGTGTTAAGTAGCGCTCAAAACTACCAAGCCACAAAGTCTTATTACTGAGCGACGAAAATATAGTACTGTTTGTAGCCGATAACGACGTAGCTGTCATATTGCGGCTCGGTAACGAGTTCAGATATTTTATCTCATCTACAAGCGTACTGCGCTCAAAGAAGTTTACACTTTAATTAAAGCAATGAAATTGGCGTTTCGACATCTCCTTAAGAGGAAAGGGTACCGGGGGCTCTCTCCATACAAACGTAGTCGACTGTTTCCTCCCTGGATAATGACACTGGAGCAAATATTTTTGTTGCATAAAACTTATAACTGCCATGACCATGCCCCTATGATTTGATTTTTTTTGTTTTTCAAATCTTAATTTCTATGATAATTAGAAAATGAAAAAACCAAGACATAGGCAGTTATAGGTTTTATGCAACAAAAATATTTGTGCTAGTGTCATTATCTAGGGAGGAAACAGTCGACTACGTTTGTATGGACAGAGAGCCGATACCCTTTCACCTTAACAATATTATTTATACTTACCTAATTTGAATATACAGTCCAGACTGTATTTTAACTGATACATCAAAGCACAGTGCAAACCAATGGACAGTTCAGGTTAAAATTAGGCAAACAAATAGCTGTTCTAACGTAGGCATCCGCTAAGAAAGGATTTTGGAATAATAAACTCCTACGCCGACAAATCACAGGCAAAAGCAAGTTATTTATAATTTAATCTATTTCAGAGCGTCAGGCGAACTAGTATGTAAACCATGCAACCGAACGTTTTCATCTCAAGCAACATATAAACAACATTTACAGATTAGCAAGAAACACGTCTCCGAAAATGATTTCAAGTAAGTATTGAAAGAATTATGGCAAAATTTGAAACAAAAATGACATGTTAGCAATGAGGTTAGGTTCTTGAAGTTCCTATTGTGTAATGGCGTCAGATGCAGATGAAGAAAAGATTCATCAAAATCGGTTGATAAACAAAGAAGTTAAGCGCGAACATCCATAAAAAAAAAACATACATACAACCGAATTGAGAACCTCCTCCTTTTTTGAAGTCGGTTAAAAATGTAAATACACGTAACTTTAAATGCTTATATTTTGAGAGCGGTGTTGGCAAAGTGGTAGATACTTCATTCTGAAGGTCGTGGGTTCAAATCCAGGCCTGAAAAAAAATTCTTAAGAAAATATAATGTGCGCTAATTGACATTGCTCTTACGGTGAAGGAAAACATCGTGATGAATCCCGCGGCTTAGTTGGCTCCAGAAGTATTGACAAGTTCTCTCTGGACATGGTCGACTAAGCTGAGAGGGTAGTAGGTGCTGGGCAAGCCTACTCCATCCTCACGCAAAAAGGACCCAATTTAAAAGGGTCTAATTGCGGAAAACAGCCCATATACAAGTACCTACAAGTAGTACATGCTTATATCTTTTTTCCACAACGAAATAGGTAGGTACTATCAATTTTAATTTAATCTAGAAAAACGGAGATTTTTATCATTTTTTGAACTTCTTTTGGCGCGGTACGCATATTTTTAGAAGAGATAAAATCTCTGAAGTCGCGACACCGTTACGAGACGCAGCTACAGTGTGTGCATATATGCATGTACATATATTTTGTAGTTGTTTAGTAAATATGTTTAATTAAATTCTTTTTTAAGTTTTACTTCTGTCGGCTCTCCCAGAGTGCAACCTTTTTTTTTCTATTTGTGTTGCCTTGCTATCATTAATTGTGTTAATAATTGTTTTTCAGGCACATGTGCAGCGATTGTGGTAAAAGATATCCGAATAAATGGAAATTAAAGGAACACGTGAATTGGGAACATTTAAAGAATTATATACATACTTGTCCAGATTGTCAGAAAGTAAGTTAATAGTAGATTGTATCCCGAGGGAAATAAATGATACTCATACTCGGAACGTAGGTCTGAAGTTGCCTCAGGAGCGGGTTGAAAGTAATACATTTCAGCCCTAGGGAGAATTGTATCCCGAGGGAATTAAATGATACTCAAATTGTCAACATTATTACTTTTATGAAGTCAAGAGGGTGGCAAATTGTGACTCCGCCCCGGGCGACAGTGAGCCACGCTACGCCACTGGGCGGGATCTTACTTTTATATTTATATTCTATAAATAAATAATAAATTAATAAAAATTGCAGGACATTCCACACATCGCCATCTAGCCCCAAGTTAAGTAACTACACTTGTGTTATGGGTGATAGACAACGGATATACTACATAATATATACTTTTCTTTTTGTAAATTTATACTTATAGTATATAGAAACAACCAGACCACAGATAAATATCTAAGCATAAATACTTGTCTGAGACGGGAATCGAACCCGCAACCCTGTGTTTAGCAGTCCGGCATGGTGACCATTGTGCCAACTGGGCCGTCTAATATGTATGTATAATATTATTTATTTGTTTTAGGTATTCAAATGTAACACGTCGCTATATTTACACCGTCAGATGGCGCATAAAGCTAACGAATGTCTATGTGATCTATGCGGGAAGTCATTCTCTGTAAGTTATATTATTAACTAGCTGTCCTGGCAAACGTTGTTCTACCATCACTACATAGTCACTATTATCACTACATAGTATAAAACAAAGTCGCTTTATCTGTCCCTATGTCCCTTTGTATGCTTAAATCTTTAAAACTACGCAACGGATTTTGATGGTATTAAAGTTCAAATTATTATTAGGAATAGTTTGTATGGGAATTGGGAGTATAGAAAAGTGTTGTATTAAGACTTTTTCATGCAATTTATTAAATTTTTCTCTTCGTAAGAACCGTCCTCGTACTTCGAGGAATATTCTAAAAAAAGAATTAGCGAAATCGGTTCAGCCGTGCTCGAGATTTGGGCTTAGGAACATAGTCAGCATTTTTATATTATAGATTAGAAACCTCTAAAATTATTAGTGTTTCTCTACCATATTATGCGTGTATTTTACTTAAAATAAACATTCCTCTCGAATCACTCGATAATTTCGTAAATTGAAAGAGTTTTAACTTGAACTTGAGAAACATTGGAATCTTGCTTGAGTTGAAAAAAGCAGTTAAGTAATTATAGCAGAGAAGCTCGTCTGTAATTTTTTTATATGTATGACAATAAATAGCAGAAATAGTACATTGTTACCCTAGTGGTGAAAGACACTCATTGAGTTCCGAGACGGAGATTGGCTATAGTTCGAGGGACGAAATGAGTATTTTACCCAAGGTAAATACTGTGCTTTTGCAAAAAGTGTCGTTACAACTTTTGGTCATAATTTTTTCCGTCTAGCCCCCTTTCGCAACGCGCAACCAGATTAACTTCACACAAAAACATAATAATATAACGATAATACTAATTAAACGTTTAAAATAATTAAAAATGCATGCATTTCACCGTTCCCGCTAGATTTTTTTTACTGGCCGGGCGGTAGCATTAAGCCGCATCATGTTGCTGATCACGACAGGGTCATACGTCGCTTTGACAGTTTTGGTCTTTACATTTATTTTATAAATAAGATATCTTAAACTAAATATATCTACTTGAATTCCAATACTGAGAAAAAACCTATTAAGTAGTCTGGCAGTATGCATGAGCCTTGCGAAACCATAATTGTTATTCTTTGGTGTTACCTAAATCAAGGAGGTTTGGTTTTTGAAGTTCCTAATGTGTAATGATACTGATACTGGCTATATGTACATTGCACAAGCCGTGCGAAGCCATAATTTGACATGACAGCTGTCATTGAAAGCGATTTTCCCTAGGGCTGAAAGTTTTACTTTCAACACCTTTAGACCTACTTTCGGAGTATGAGTAATGAAATAGTACATTGTTACCCTAGGTGTGAAAGTCACTCATTGAGTCCTGAAACGGAGTTTGGCGCTCGAGCGTAGCGAGGTCGCTAATAGTTCGAGGGACTACATGAGTCATTCACCCGAGGTAAACACTGGGCTTTTCATTACGAATAATACATAAAATTCTTCCTAACAACGAGAGTGAAAGAGAGACTCTATACTACCTGATCCTCTTAGAAGGGTGGGACCAAAGAGGTTATATACATGTAGTGTTATTCTTTGGTGTTACTTAAAGCAAGGAGGTTAGATTTTTGAAGTTCCTAATGCGTAATAATACTGATACTGGCTACATGCACATTGCACAAGCCGAGCGAAACCATAATTTGACATGACAGGTGTCAGTGAAAGCGATTTTCCCTAGGGCTGAAAGTTTTACTTTCAACAACTTTAGACCTACTTTCAGAGTATGAGTAATGAAAAAGTATTTTCTTACAGAATAAAACAAAGCTCCAGAGCCACATAGCGGCGCTCCACTCAGCCGAAGCCCCCTACAAATGTAAGTCGTGCTCCGCCCGCTTCACGTGGCAGTCTTGTCTCTCACGGCACACTAGGAGACTACATCGGAACACGTTGACTGTGCTCACTACGTAGCAGTAGCGAGGGGTCCGTACAACACGAGCAACACGAGCGACCGAAGGGGGCCTACAAATGTAAGTAACTCCTACAATATATATTTATCGGCTTACCTTTAAAGAAATGTCAGCCCTCGCTACTGGTATAGCTTAATAGGTATAAGTTTAGAGAATTGTATTAAGCATAATACAGGGTTATTGGTACCTATATTAGCAAGCGGTTTCAAGCGCCCACTTCTGTGCAACTTAACAAATAACTTTTGTTCTATGACTTTTTGAAATACGAATTCGAACATTTTTTTAAACTTGATGCAACTAAATGGTGTCCTTTTCCAAAACAAGCTAAAATCTTTGTTGATTTCCAAAGGTTTTTTTTTACAATATTACAGGATCAAACTATGTACCTACAAATTAAGTACAAGCTCTACCTATGTTTAAATATTGTATGCTCGAAATGGGTAATCTGTTGGCACTATATTATTTTTAAGACTTTTATGTACAGTCAGAATACCAATTAGCTGAACCCACATCTGTAAAAATGTAGTATATACCTATTTTGTTATTTTATATATTGTACTAGCGACCATTTCCGGCTTCGCACGGCTACATTATGCATGTATTATACATATAAACCTTCCCCTTGAATCACTATCCGCATCAAAATCCGTTGCGTAATTTTAAAGATCTAAGCATACATATAGGGACAGACAGCGACTTTGGGCGACGGGGAAAGTGACTTTGTTTTATACTATGTCATGATATTGTTTAAAAAAAAAACAGAATCAGGTAACATTACTTTACAACCTTACAGATTTGCGAGTGAGCTCTAGGTCACGTGGGGTTCAGCTAATTGGTATTCTGACTGTACATTAATAAAATAAATGGGTTACATATCATAATAACTAAGTTCATTATAACTATGTTCGAAATAACTACGGTCGATTCACATAAGTTCATAATACCTAACGGTCGATTCGGCTACACATTATAATAACTAAGTTCAATATAACTATGTTCGAAATAACTACGGTCAATTCACATTATGTTCATAATAACTAACGGTCGATTCAACTACTGTTTAATATACCTAAGTTTGATTCAACTAAAATTAATTGAGCTAACGAACGATTGATCTAATGTACGAAACACCTCCCAAAATACACGCTCCCTAACCAAGTGAAATAGGTAGAATTCGTTTCTACCACTCGCCGGCCGCTGCCGCGGCACCGCTCGCTTCGCTCGCTCGGCTCGTGCGTTGTGGTCGCAGTTCTAACTTAAACCTAACCTATCCATTTCGGTTCTGGGTAGGGAGTTAAATTAACCGTAGGTGTTTCGTCCATTAGGTATTTTAAACAGTAGGTATTATGACTGTAGTTATTTCGAACATAGTTATAATGAACATAGTTCAATTAACCGTAGTTGTTTCGTACATTAGGTATTTCGTTCATTAGTTATTACAAAAATATGTGAAACAACCATTAGGTATTTTAAACAGTAGGTATTATGACCGTAGTTATTTCGAACATAGTTATATTGAACTTAGTTATTATGATATGTAACCAATAAATGATATTCTTATTCTTATAAATGTTGAGGTTATGTTTACCTGAAAATCAGCTGTTCCTTACACGGAGAGATCATTAACCTTAATAGTATACTTATTTTTTAAGTTTTATCTACTGTTCTAAGTCTGAATTACCTTTGTTTTAAAAATTCTGCTGTTTTTCGAATAACTTCAAAATTTAAAAAAATGGTTGTCTGTAAAGTCGATTTACGGACAATAATTTTATTTACGTGATAACTTCATAAGAAAACATTTACGTTGCCGTGTCAATAATATGACATTGCTGTGGTTACTTGTCAATAACGGGGACAATGACGTCACAGTTTTTTGCGAGTGCATTCCTATCTATAAGACGGTAATTATCACATCAAAAATGGTCAAATTTATAAAAGTCATAGAACAAAAGTTGTTTGTTTAGGTGCACAGACGTGGCACTCAATCGCTTGCTAATACATTTACCAATAACCCTGTATAATATTAGAAATATTTTAATTATAAACATAACTAGTTTATTTTGTATGATCTCGATAAATAATAATTTTTTAATGTATATTTAAGATAGTAAAATTAAAAAACCATTTTGCTTAAGAACTGTTTTTATTTGTATTATAAATAATTTTAAAAACTCTTAAAAATAAAATTAACACTAATTACTTATAAAGAAGGCTAGACAGACAGACGGACAAGCGAGTGATCTCATACGGGTTCCAATTTTTTCCTTTTGAGGTACGGAATCCTAAAAATTTAATCTTTAAACCCACGACCCACTTGGCACAATGGTCACTATGCCGGACTGCCAAGCACAGGGTTGCGGGTTCGATTCCCGCCTCAGACATGTATTTATGCTTCGATATTTGTCTGTGGTCTGATTGTTTCTATGTATTAGAAGTAGGTATATATTTACAAAAGAAAAGTATATAAGTAGTATATGAGTTTTCTAGCACCCATAACACAAGTGTAGTTACTTAACTTGGGTCTAGATGGCGATGTGTGGAATGTCCTGCAATATTTATTTATATTTATTAAATACTAGTGACCCGCTCCGGCTTCGCACGGCTACATTATGCATGTATTATACATATAAACCTTCCTCTTGAATCACTCTATCTATTAAAAAAACCGCATTAAAATCCGTTGCGTAGTTTTAAAGAAGCGTACAAAGGGAAATAGGGACATAGGGATGGCGAAAAGTGACTTTATTTTATACTATGTAGTGATAGTGATGGGAGCTTGGCATAGTGTTATTTTGCATTACGCCAAACAAATAATGTCTTTTCACCAAACTTCTAAGCGTCTCGGAAATGGGATATTTAAAGAATGCATTTCATGTTTCAACAAATAGTCCGTTTCCAACTGAATTTAAAAAACAACCGGTCAAGTGCGAGTCGGACTCGCACACGAAGAGTTCCGTACCATTACGATCAAAAAAAACCCAAAAAAATATTGTATGTCAGACGAGTCTGTATAGGTTAAAAGTCTTTTTCCCGCCCTTTTGGGAGTAAAATTAACAAAAAACATATTGCCAACATGAAAAATGAAAAGAACCTAAAATTCTTAAAGACATACTCATAAAATATTTACTTTTTTCTGTTTTTAGTATTTGTTATTATAGCGGCAACAGAAATACATCATCTGTGAAAATTTCAACTGTCTAGCTATCACGGTTCATGAGATACAGCCTGGTGACAGACATACAGACGGACAGTAAAGTCTTAAGTAATAGGGTCCCGTTTTTATCCTTTGGGTACGGAACTCTAAAAAAGACTGTCAAAGTCATTCTTTACGGTTCCGTACCCGTTGGCAGTATATTATTTCAATTTTTTTGCCAAATTGAAAAAAAAAAAATTAGCGACGAATTGAGAACCTCCTCCTTTTTTGAAATCGGTTAAATAGATCCTTCTCAGGCAGTACTTTTACCTAATTTCAGAGTATCCTCACATTTTTTTGTATCATTAAATATATTTTCAATCTCTTGCAAAGTCATATCCTTCGTTTCCGGTAAATATTTAAACAGAATCACAAAACAAGCAAGAGAAGACATTGCGTAAAAGAAGAAAGCACCTGACATCGAAAAAGTTCGACAAATAAATGGAAATATCTTTAGCAACGTAGAAGTTAAACATACGAATACAAACGCGGAAATCATCGTACAGTAACTTTTAAATCTTAAAGGAATCAATTCTCCGTAAATAGAAGTTGACAATATCATTGGACCACAGCTAATTGAGACAGAGAAAAACGTCAAAAGCGAAATAGTAACATACTTATTTTCAATTACAAAACTTCTATCAATTAAAAACAAATATAAAGAGATTAAAAATAATGAAACTATAGCTACGGAACACGTAGAAAATAACAGAGTACGTCTTTTAAGAATCTTCGCTAAATAGCACCCTGTATACATTCCAACAACAGTGAGACCATCTAATAATAACATACCCATATAAGCAGTAGATTCGCTATCAGTAATCTTTTTAATTATATCTATGGAATAAACCATACAAACTAACTTACCAGACAAATGGTACTGCGCCATCATAACCATAGACAACAACAATGGCGTATAAAAAGCTTTTTCTTTAACAATTTTTAGAATAGCAACATTATTTTTTCTATTTTTATAATGTACTTGCGATTCTATTAGCAATTCCAGTTCTTTTTCCGAATCGGGATTAACACCTCTTAGCCACCGATGCGAATATTTACACTCATCATATTTACCTTTACTGGCTAACCATTGAGGCGATTCTGGCCAAAAGAGTACTGTTAAAGAATAAATAGACAAGAAAATACCTAATAAAGATATGTATTTCCAGTAGAAAAACGTTCCTATCGCGTTGGCAACCCAGATACCCCAGAATATAGTCGCTGATTTAATTGCTAAGAAGATTCCTCTGTATTTTGGCGAAGTATACTCTGATACTATTATAATAGACAGCGTCATGTTACTGGCATGGTTCATGCCTTGCATTATTTCGCTTATTAAAATCTGTGTAGTGTTCACGCTGAAGTAAAGCACGCAGTAATAGGTAAAAGTATTTAAAGAGACGATTGCGAAGGGTATTTTTCTCCCGAATTTCCGGGTAAATAGGCAGATGATTACCACCCAGGGCAGTGCGCTGTACCCGAATACTGATGCTGAAAAAAAAAGGAAAAACATAAAATATAGACACTCGAAAATTCAAAATTTCGACCGTAAATACTTTTGATTTTATTTTTAGCGCCTTGAAGTCCCGAGTCCGTAAAAATCAATGAATCAATTAAATAAAAATCAATCATACCACGTTAGGTACATCAAAATCGGTCCAATAGTTTTGAAGACCGCTTTGAACATCTAAAAAACCCTTTAAAATATAACTCACGATAATGAATCCGCGAATCACTACATAGATAAAATAAAGTCACTTTTCGCCGTCCCTATATCCCTATGTATGCTTAGATCTTTAAAACTACGCAACGGATTTTGATGCGGTTTTTTTAATAGATAGAGTGATTCAAGAGGAAGGTTTATATATATAATACATGCATAATATAGCCGTGCGAAGCCGGGGCGGGTCGCTAGTTAGAGGTAAAAAGTTGTTACTCCCAATGAATCAATTATTTCGGAGCCTCTTGTAGTCTGAGTTCGGAGCCTATTCGTTACGAACATAAAAAAAAACAAAAAAAATCTTTGCTTTTTATATATTAGTGTAGAAGTATAGGTACCTAACTTATAATTTTTTTGTACATAATTAAAACGAATTCAAGCAAGCCTAGTTTTTAATAAATTAACAAAACAAGTCGGTTTACGTACGACTTAATTTTACGTGATAACGTCATAAGTAAACATTGATGGTAACCATAGCAACGATAATACGTTGCTATGCTTACCTTGTCGATAAGATGACGCGTTCCCGGAACGGGACGCATGACGTCATCTTTTTTGTGAATTCCAGTGTTCCATCAATTTATTACACGTCAAAAGTTATACTTACATAGCCAACTAGCCATCTCATCGCTGACGGCATCCTTGCCACCTTCCTTCCGCAACTGCGGTATCAACACGGTCGGTATACCGAACGACAGACCGCAAAGGAAGTACACCACCCACGTGCCGTTGCTTACGTGTATAATACTTACATAGCCAACTAGCCATCTCATCGCTGACGGCATCCTTGCCACCTTCCCTCCGCAACTGCGGTATCAACACGGTCGGTATACCGAACGACAGACCGCAAAGGAAGTACACCACCCATGTGCCACTGCCCACGAATAACTGCAACAATCATTACATTACGATATAAGTGTGTGGATTGATCATTGCATAAAGGCGGTTTTTATACGAGAATTTTATACCGGTTAATATAATTCGTACTGCAAGGGAATGGACTCAGTTGCCTGCGTCTGTATTTCCTGACGTGTACAATTTGTGGGTCTTCAAGTCGCGAGTGAATAGGTAGGTATCTTCTAGACACCGCGTGTTACATCTTAAGCTGGGTACTGACCGGCGTTACGGGGCGTAATGTAACGTGTTACACAGCGAGCATTCGTGCAGTCAGTACGTCGTGTTACGGGGAAGCCGAGCCGCTCGTTGCTCGCTTTGAGTGCTCCACCCGGCTGTCGGTTTTTTGACGAATCCTTTGACTGTTACGCGGTTCAGTCAGTACGCTCTTGAGTCGTCACGAGCGACTTTTTATTATTTTTCTATAAAATACAGAAAACTCTATATTTTATAGAAAAATA
The DNA here is from genome assembly GCA_907269075.1 of Idaea aversata. Taxonomy (NCBI): domain Eukaryota; kingdom Metazoa; phylum Arthropoda; class Insecta; order Lepidoptera; family Geometridae; genus Idaea; species Idaea aversata. The sequence continues at coordinate 4,209,327 of OU026083.1, forward strand.
CAGAATTCTAAAATTGCTATCATTGACAAACCACCAGATACACCTCTGTTTTTTTAAATAAGTTTGATGTCCAGAAACGTTTTTTTCTTCTTCTTAATTTGGATGAAACAATAATTAAGTAGAATCAAAGATACCAACGCGTCCTCGCTATCGACCATCTTGAGTGAACTGGCGGCGAAAGCGGAGCACAGAGTTTTGACGAGCATGTTACGCCAATTTTAGAACACAGCGTAACATGCTCTATGCGTAACACGTTCGATGCGAATGTTACATTACACCTCGTAACGTAGGTCAGTACCCACCTTTAGACCGCGTCGTCACCTACCATCAGGTAGATGTGATAATAGCCAAAGGCTTACTTATCTATCTTCTTCTGTTTACTATCACTACATCTTAATATATATAAATCTCGTGTCACAATGTTTGTCCTCAATGGACTCCTAAACCACTTAACCGATTATAATAAAATTCGCACACCATGTGCAGTTCGATCCAACTTGAGAGATAGGATAGCTTACATCCCGATATTCCCACGGGATCGGGAGTTACGCGGGTGAAACCGCGGAGGGCAGCTAGTAGTAGGTATAAAATAAAGTCACTTTTCGCCGTCCCTATATCCCTATGTCCCTTTGTATGCTTCGATCTTTAAAACTACGCAACGGATTTTGATGCGGTTTTTTTAAATAGATAGAGTGATTCAAGAGGAAGGTTTTTATGTATAATACATTCATAATATAGCCGTGCGAAGCCGGGGCGGGTAGCTAGTTATACATATCCGTACACTACATAGTACCGATCCGAACGTGTTGACGTGTTGTTAGTAATTCCGAACTATTTAAATGTGATTCGCTGTTTATAGTGCAAAAACCAACTTAATTGTTTAAAAAAACTTGTGTTTTGTGCATAATACATACTTTGGTGAACTTAAAATATTGCAATAACTGTTAAATTACGTAATTTTGAACTTAAATGATAAATTGGCTGTGATTATACCTAAACGAAACAAGCTTCGTGGTCGTACGCGTAAGCGACGCGGTATCCACGGCTGTTACGACCTTCTGGTCGCGAACTTTGAGTGCACTGCCTATCGACTGCATCGAGTTTATAAAGTAAACAAACATCAGCCTACCTACCTACAAAATGCCACCCAAAGTTAATAAAATACTATGTGCTGGCTGCAACAGCGAAATTAAAAACAAAGAATGCTTGGAATGTCCACTATGTAAAAAAACATACGACTTAGCGTGTGCTAATTTAACTAGTCACAAATTTCGCGTGATGAGCCTGGAACAAAAGCAAAAGTGGTGTTGCCCGGAGTGTCATAGTAAAAAACCAAAGAGCAATGACTGTACAACCCCGGTACGTAGCCTGATGAACTCAGCAGCGACGACTACGGCTGGTATTGATGAGACGTCAAACACTGTATGCACAACACAGAGACGCGGCCAGGACCCCTCCGGCCAGGACTTTACCGGCCAGGGCCCCTTTTCTGCGACGTCGAACGTTACATTACGCGCGCCTCAGAAATCTGATCAGGGTGTTGACGGTGGCCAGTCGGATATTGCCCTCGAAGGGGAAGCCACCCCACATAATACAACTAACCTATCACAAATGATAAAAAATGAAATTAGACTTGCATTCCGGACGGAGGTTCCCACATTACTGAGACGATTTTTTGAAACGGAGCTAGCACCGATCAGAGCACAGTTAAACGCAATTGAAGCGTCCGCCTCATTCACTAGCGGCCAATTCGATGAATTTGCACAAAAAATGAAAAATATGTCAAAGGAGAACAAGGACCTTCGTATCAAATGTGAGGGCCTCCAGAATACAGTCGTAGATCTGCAAGCGCGACTCAATGCCATGGAACAACACATGAGAAACTCAAACATTGAAATTCAAGGTGTGCCTGAACATCGCACTGAAAATGTCGTCACCTTGGTGAACCAGATAGCACAAGTGGTATCGTACAAGTTAAGCGATGCTGATATTGTCACGTGTTCCAGAGTAGCCAGTCTCAATAAGCAAACGAACCGTCCGCGCTCTATCGTCGTGAAACTAAGAAGCCCCCGTTGCCGTGATGAATTTTACTCCGCTGTCTCGAGGTACAACAAGTCAAATCCAAAGTCAAAGCTTAACTCAGGTCTTGTCGGCATTGCTGGAGAAAGGGTCCCCATATACGTATCCGAACATTTATCCCCGGCAAACAAAGCCCTACATGCGGCAGCTCGCCTTAAGGGCAGGGAACTGGGCTATAAGTACGTTTGGGTTCGAAATGGTCAAATATTTATGCGCAAGGATGATTCGTCGCGGTTCATCCATGTTAAGAATGAACAGACCCTAAGCGCGCTGACTTAGCCCCGTTTTTTGGCCCGGGAGTTTTCCCTTCTTTAATTATATAAGTTCAATCAACATTATATCTTTAATAATGGCTTCTCTATCTATATATTACCAAAATATAAGAGGCATGAATTCTAAACTATTGGATATTTATAAGAACATATTATGTAATGATTTCGATGTTATTTGTTTGTGTGAAACCTGGCTTCATGAAGATGTTCAATCAGCAATGTTTATAGATAGTAGATATACTACTTACAGGCGGGACAGATCGGCCGACTTTAAAAATAGGTACAAAAAACAGTATGGTGGAGGTGCGCTAATTGCGGTTAAAAATTATTTGCATTCGGAACATAAACCGGAATGGCAATCGACAGTAGAGGACGTATGGGTTCGCATTAGGCTGCATAATAAATGTATAAATATATGTTCAGTGTACCTACCCTCATATCTTGATTACGATCACTTTGTTGAATTTTTAGACTCTTGCGAGCAGGTGATTCTAGGGGCTGGAACAGAATGTCTCTTGGTGGGCGATTTTAATTTGGATGATATTAAGTGGTCTGATTGTTCACCTAGCCAGCCCTTACAATTCAAAACCACTAAATCTACGTACTTTGTCGAATTTTTAAATACGTTAAATTTAGTACAACAAAACACTATATATAACCTTAACAACAGAATCTTGGGACTCATCATTAGCCAACCTACATTAAAATGTAAAATCAATAAAAGCCAAGCAATAAGCAAAATTGATGCGCATCACCCTCCTTTGTCTATTGTATTAGAGCTGCATTGCGAACGAGCACAGTCAATGAGTACTAATAACACTGAAAGATACCTATTCAATAAAACTAATTATGAGACATGTTTACGTGAACTGAATGAAATCGACTGGAACCAATATATTGATCTCGACTGTAACGACTTTGTGCATAAATTTTACGATTTATTATGGATTATCATAGAGAAAAATACTCCCAAAAAAATTTGGAAATCACTAGGTTACCCGTACTGGTTTTCGAAATCCCTAATCAAAATATTTAAAGAGAAAGATAAATATCATTCGAAGTATCTTAAATATAACAACCCACGTGATTTTGATACGTATTCAATGTTGCGAGACAGGGCTAAAAAAGGATTGGACAAATGCTTCAAGGCATATATTAGTAACATAGAAAACAACCTTCATCATGATGTTAGGTCCTTCTGGAGATATGCAAAATCTAAGAAGGAAGTTAATGCGTATCCTAAAGTAATGAATTATAATGACAAATATGCTAATAATGGATATGATGTAGCGAATCTTTTTGCTAAATATTTTGCTTCAGTTTATAATTCTAGTAGAATGAGTAGTTGCAATCCGGAAGGTAGAACGACAGAAACCACACTTGCTAAAATTCAGATTTCCCATGATGAAATTGAAAAGTCACTTAGCCAACTTGACATCAATAAAGGTGCTGGACCGGACGGTGTTCCTCCTCTCTTCGTAAAAAATTGCGCTAAAGGTCTTATCTCACCCCTAGATATAATATTTAACAAGTCTCTTAAAGATGGACAATTTCCAGATCTATGGAAAATGTCAAAGATAGTTCCAATACATAAGTCGGGAAATAAGAATGATATCTCCAACTATCGACCCATAAGCATTTTGAATTGTTTTGCAAAAATATTTGAATCCTTAGTATATAGCCACTTGTATCATCATTTTAAAACAATCATTGCACCGATGCAGCATGGATTTGTTTCATCTAGATCGCCTACAACTAACCTCTTGGTCTATACTCAAGACATTAGCAGTGCTTTCGGAAGGAAAGGGCAAGTAGACTCCATTTATACTGACTTTGTCAAAGCATTCGATAGAGTAGATCACCATATCCTGTGTTCTAAGGCAAAACACCTTGGAATACATGGATCTCTTCTTCGATGGTTGGAGTCTTATCTCATGCACCGGAATCAGCTGGTTGCGGTGCATGGTTACGAGTCCTTACCCTTCGAGGCGGAGTCAGGAATCCCTCAAGGTTCTAACTTGGGACCGTTGTTGTTTATTATTTTCATAAACGACCTACTTGATTAATTTAATAGTAAGTGTTTGGCTTACGCTGATGATTTGAAAATTTATCGTGAGATACACTCGGAACAAGATTGCTTTATCCTGCAGTCGGACATAGATAGGCTAAATAAATGGTGCAAGAATAACAATATGTCCCTAAATATTAAAAAATGTCAATCGATTACTTTCACTAAGAAAACAAAACCTGTTGTGTACACCTATAGGATAGATAACATAAAGCTAGATCGTGTTGAAGCAATAAGGGATTTAGGAGTCATACTAGATGCAAAACTAACTTTTAAACCGCATTATGATTCGGTTCTGCTAAAAGCTAAGAAGATGTTAGGATTTGTTTTAAGAATAACTCGGCCATTTAAACAAACATCTAGCTTGCTTACTCTCTATGTTTCCCTAGTGAGAAGCATAGTTGAGTACTGTAGCGTCATTTGGTCCCCTTATTATGCCGTGCACATAACTAGAATGGAGTCTGTACAAAAGACGTTCATGAGAAGGTTATGTGGAAAATTTGGATTAAGAAAGATATTAAACACGTATGAGGATAGACTTAAGAAATTTAATTTAGAGACTTTAGAAAATAGGCGTAAAATAACCGATCTAATTACTTTGTTTAAAATTGTTAATTCACAGTTAGACACGAACATCCTGAGCCATATTTCATTCAAAATTTCGAACAAGTCAAGCCGTCGGAGGCATTTATTTTCAATTTCTGGTACCACGAACAAAGTTACCCATAACAGTCCATTGCCAAGAATGTGCACATTATACAATGAGATATGTGAGGAGTTGGATATTTTCTATTACAGCTTGTATAAATACAAAAGAAAAACAAAAGCTTTACTAGCTAATTGTCAAACCTAAATTAAAATTGTATAATTTTAAAAAGTGTATTCAAACGCTGTGCGTAGTTATAATAGATGTACAAATTGAAAACGATTCTTTGTAACTTATATGTGTATGTGTAATATTGAATTTGTATATTGTTACTATGCCTAATAAAAATAAAATAAAATAAAAATAAAATATAAAATCCTTTGGCCTGACTGACTGACTGACGGACGGCACAGACTAAACCACTGATCGTAGAGACTTGAAACTTGGAGGGTGTGTTCTTTGTATGACGTAGGCATCCGATAAGAAAGGATTTTCCGAAATTCTACCCCTTAGGGGGTGTAAAAGGGGGGCAAAGTTTGTATGGGTCAACGTGATTCCTTGGTCCAATCTTATTAGAACAATTTTCGACTGCAACGCGGACGAAGTCGCTAGCAAAAGCTAGTCTTATAAAAAATATAGGTTTTTATTACGGTTTGAATTTTGTTCGAGCCGCGAACTGAGATTTGTACCTAAAAGCACAAGTAAAAGTATAAGTACCTACTTACCTACTTACATTTTTCGTATAGAATAACTCGTTATAAGCCTACGTAATTAATATATTTGCTTAAGTTTGTATTTACTTAGTAGGTACCTAATACCTATCTAATTACAGATTATTTAATATCTACTGTTTCAAACCAAAAGTACCTACCTAAATAATTACGCCTAATTTAATAAAAGTGTTAAAAATCTTTACGTTCAATTTAACATTAATTTTATTTTAACATAATCACTTAATCTGTCAGGAAAAGTGATAAAGATAAAAGACAATATTAACCCAACTCAAATTCTATATACTTAATATATGCATAAAAATATAAATAATTTATGATTTTTTTAATTATTATAATGGTTTGTTATATGTCCTATATCCCGGGTCTATGGAGTCCCGGACCTTTGGAAGGCTTGGAAGCCGAAGCCAACACGTAGAAGCTCTTTACAATAACAACGTTTACTGTCAAACTGGCGATTATCCCTGTCCGCACTATAAAATGCAGCCAAGGACAATCTCCGGTTTGAATAGAAATATTAATAAACTACAGAAGAAAACTACTTGGTATTTTGTGATGGGATGGTAGTGGACTGGATACTCGGAAACTATGGATACTATGGCACCTGCCGTAACAATGTTCAACAAACACGTAAAAAAGGCAGGCGGGGACTCGCCAACTTAGACTGGGCCACCCTAATTAGCTGAGTAAATTACAGCAAGGGGGCAACAGGAACGTGAGTGGCTGAAGGATGGAGAGGCCTCACTGACGTTCGGCATCCATCCTTCGAGTATTATGATAATTTTATTATTATTTATTTTTTAAACATAACTAGCGCCCCGCCCCGGCTTTGCACGGCTATATTATGCATGTATTATACATATAAACCCGTTGCGTAGTTTTAAAGATTTAAGCATACAAAGGGAAATAGGGACAGAGAAAGCGACTTTGTTTTATACTATGTAGTGATAGTGAAAACAAATTCTCTAGCGTTGAGAGGCAGATGATTATTTCTGGCTTCAAGTTTTTTTTTTCTGTGTATAGATGACTGTGTTTCGCGGTTTCACCCGCGTAAATTCCGATCCCGTAAGAATGTCGGGATAAATAGTAGCATATAGCCTTCCACGATAAATGGACTATCCAACACAAAAATATTTTTTCAATTCTAACCAGTAGTCCCTGAAAGTAGCGCGTTCAAACAAACAAACAAACAGACTCTTCAGCTTTATAATATTATTAGTATGGATAAAATTCACCAACCTGTCTCAAGAAATATATCCATTGCACTTTGCAATCATCTTTTAGTGATTTCACCTCTGTATATTGACTGTCCATATTCTGTAAAAAATAATTATATTATTGTAGATAAGTAAGTATGTATGTCGTGACTTGACGCATACTAAATAGAAATAAAACTGTACAATACAAATAAAACAATACAAATAAAGTACAAATAAAACTCTGTTGTACAAAAAGAGACACGTGTAAAACACGTGTCTCTTTTTTAAGTGATATACATTTCCTACAAACACAGAATAGTACGGGATCCCTTTAACGACCTTCATCGATCTGTTTAATGGATGAAAAGTATTTTATATAAAATTAAATAGGTAAATAAATATACTTATTGCAAATGGATAACCTTAAAATATTTAGTCCAAAATGATCAATATTTTTTTATAGTTTTAGACTTTTCACTGGTTTGGTCAATAGACAAATTCCATACAAATAAAATACATAATCTTTATTTTTATTTTACTTTATTAATTCACTAGCGACCCGCCCCGGCTTCGCACGGCTATATTATGCATGTATCATACATATAAACCTTCCTCTTGAATCACTCTATCTATTAAAAACCGCATCAAACTCCGTTGCGTAGTTTTAAAGATTTAAGCGGTCAAAGGGAAATAGGGACAGAGAAAGCGACTTTGTTTTATACTATGTAGTGAAGTGATTAACCAGACCAGTACAAATGACTAGTATCGATTTACCTGCCTACCCACGAGTTGTGACGGGAAAAAATAGTCAACCTAACGTTTGCATATTCTATAGGCTTCATACTTTAGATTGATATGGAATTTGTCTTTTAACCAAGCCAGTGAAAGGTTTAAAAAAATATTGTTAATTAATCATAACCTGGACAAATTTTTTTTAGACAACTAATTTGCAATATTGACCTATTTAATTTGTTGATATAAAATAGAATAGAATAAAATAGACATTTATTGGAAGAGCACACGGACAAAGTTAACAAACATAAAATAAGTACATAATTACAAAACAAAAAAAGAGATTAAAACAGATAGAATTACAAAAAGAAAGAATCATAAGGCACGCATAATAAAAACACTCGGGGACTGCCGCGGTAAAGCTATTGCATCGTGCGAGCTTCGTACAGTCGTAGGTACCATATACATACACGTTAAGCGAACGCTCGGCCGAGCTACATGGTAGACGGAGTAGGGGGTGTTAGGTTTTATTTTCATTACGGAATTTCATGATTCGGACGCCGCTCTCAAAGCCCGCGATAAAAGATGCAATAGCTTAAAAAAATCCGGGAAATACTTTTCATCCATTCATCAGCTCGATAAAGGTCGGTTTTAAAGGGATCTTAGACTAGAACACAGAATAGTTACTACGAACTACAAAGGCCTTTCGACACAACAACATAGTTACTATCCTATTTTTAATTTGATATAATATGTATTGTATGTATTGTGTTGAGAAATAAATGATTTATTATTTATTTATTTATTTTTACTCAACGTGCCGCGGTGCACTTTCAAACCTACACCTATCGGTAACGGGGATTACGGTGATAAAAATGTCTTACACCGAACTTTTAAACGTCTCGGAAACGGGATATTCCCCTTACTCATCATCATCCGAGCAATTATTTTATTCGTTCACAAAACACAAGCTCAAGTGCAAAAGTTGCCGTTGCGGTTGCGACGTTCCCACTTGACCTCAGACTCGCTCAACAAATGCGAAAAAAGTAATATTTCCGGTTGTTATATTGGTAGCTATGAGTCTGTATAAACAACTTAATGTTTTCTCTTTCACATTGTCTTTGTTCGAACAAGCTAGCTATATTTTTAAAAGCTTGACATTGAGATTGAAATAGGAGCCAAATTAGCGGCCTCCAGGAGGTATTCGACCTTGGAGGGGAATATGTATATAATTCGAGTCTTATGACATATCAATAGATCTCAAATTGCATTTATCCAAGTCCACCCGCTCACGTCACGCGCCCGCCACGCGCACGCCCCGTCTCCTCCTTGCGCACGCCCTGTGCTCGCATGCTGAAATGCAATTTGAGATCTATTGATGTGTCATAAGACTCAAATTATATATAGAACAAAATTCAAAGCGTGTTCAACGCGTGGTCAACGCGAGTGACGCGCGTGGTAGGCGCGTGGTCGACGCGTGTCTTTTGAACACGCCGACGACAAGCCAGCACTTCTTGGTTCTACCCAGTCTGCCACGGCCCGGCGGAGGCGCCATGGCAAGACATTTGTTTCCCTCGCAACTAGCCGGTTTTCGCATGACGTGACCGTACCAGCGTAGGCGACATTCTTGCAATTTATCTGCAATGTCTCGGACATGAAGGCTGCCCCGGATGCGGGAGTCCCTGACGCGATCCTTTCGCGTCACTCCACACATCCAGCGCAACATCTTCATCTCCGTGACACGCAGCTCCTGCTTATGTCGCTCAAGCACCGGCCACGCCTCACTACCAAGAAAAAAGACAGGTCTAATGATGGTTTTATAGACCTGTCCTTAAGGGCATATGCCCTTACTGATCCACTCAAATTAACCACCTTGTATATTCTGTGGCTTTGCTAAGAAAGAAAGAAAGAAAACACTTATTTCGACAAGCACACGACACACAAGACGATCAGAAAAGAAGTAACAAACATAAAAACACAAAATAAAAAACAAAAAAAATAAAAAGAGAATACAAAAGAAATAAAAAAATAAGATCTAAGGAGCCGTGTACCTCCAAAAAGCGATTTAGGCGGGGGATGTTTGATTCTAAGTCGACTGAGGTATTAAGTCGAATTCTAAGCTATTTGATGTTTTATTTGTCTTACCTAACCCATAAAAACAGTCATCATATTTATATGAAGAGATAAAACCATATTTTATTATTAATCAAACAAAAAGCAAGGATTTTCTATAGCGGCACAATTTCTCAAGGCTTCAATTTACTGTGTTTATTTTTTATTGCTCTATTTTATTTAATGTGATGTTTATCCTTTTTACGACTGTAAGAAAAGGGTTATGTTTTTCGCGCCTATCTTTGTACGTTTGTATGTTTGTTTGTAATATTCTTGATTCTTAAACCACTCGATGGATTTCTTTAATTATTTGTAACATTGAAAATGTTTATCAATGATGGTAGCGAAATAAGAGAAAAGTAAGTAAGACATTGCTCTATCTACAATAATATTACTAGCTGCGCCCTGCGGTTTCCCCCGCGTAAGTCCCGATCCCGTGGGAATATCGGGATAAAAGTAGCCTATATTTTTCAATTCGATCTAGCAGTTCCTGAGATCAGCGCATTCAAACAAAAAACGGAAGCCCTCAAAGATGAATAATTTTCCCCGTTTTTTCCACATTTCCCACTGATTCTTCGCTCCTATTGGTCCCAGCGTGATGTTATAAAGCATATACCTATTTAGTATCTAATGCAGACCATAAGATAAATAGGTTTTAAGGTGGATTGATACGCCAACGACCTTGCTACACAGGTTACTAAATAGTTACTACTGGCACCGGTCGCCTTCGTTGGTGAACATTGTTGATTGTTACGAATGTGTTTTGTTTTTTACAAAAGTGCTGAGATAGAATTGTAGGTGAGATATTTACCGACATTTTGGTGTGATTGTGAGCCAAAAATTCCCTATAGTTTTAAAACAGTCCTAAAATTAAGAATTAAAACTAGTAGAACTTTGAAATGACAAGGAATTTTCGTCTCAAATTGCCCCAAACGGTAAAGATCTCACCTGAAATTCCATCTCAGCACTTTAGAGAAAAACAAAACACATTCGTTACGATAACAAATTTTCATCAACGAAGGCGACCGGTGCCGGTAGTAACTATTTAATAACCTGTGTAGCAAGGTCGTTGGCGTATAAAGAAACCCACCTTAAGTAAAATTTCCCTATTTTGACTAAATATTTAGTTTTATAATTAAAGTGACAGGTGCCCCTATTACCCGCACGTACCTTATTTCACACCGTAACGTCTAAACAATAAACAGTTCTAACAATAACTTAGGGAAATAAAAAATTAAAATCAATTATATACATTATTTTGCAATCTGCTAATTTTGATGTGGGTAATATACATATTATATACTAGCTGCGCTCCGCGGTTTCACCAGCGTAAGTCCCGATCCTGTGGGAATATCGAAATAAAAAGTAGCCTATAGCCTTCCTCGATAAATTGACTATCCAACACAAAAATATTTTTTGAATTCGAACCAGTAGTTCCTGAGATTAGCGCGTTCAAACAAACAAACTCTTCAGCTTTATAATATAGCGACCCGGCTTCGCACGGCTGTATTATGCATGTATTATATCTAAAAACCTTCCTCTTTAATCCCTCTTTTCCTTTCTCTATCTATTAAAAAAAACCGCATCAAAATCCATTGCGTAGTTTTAAAGATCTAAGCATACAAAGGGACATAGGGACGGCGAAAAGTGACTTTATTTTATACTATGTAGTGATAGTGATTATTAGTGTTATTGTAGAGCACTGATAGTGTACTTATGACGCTTAATGTACCTAACTACTTAATCTGAATTAAACATTTATTTTCTATAATTGTAGTAAATCGATCCAATTATAACGGAGACAATGATTGTTGAATGTAAATGATTTATTTGAATGACATGAATGAATATTTCATGACTTTACATGAATATTTCATGAAAAATGCGGGTCGAGGCGATTGTTTACGTCTCACTTTCCTAGGGCGTTACTGGTGGGTTAGTAGGGCTGCCAACCTTGCAAAGAAAAGCCTCGCGCACGAACTGTTCTGGAGCCCTATTTTTGAATCGCTCGTGTGACATATCTTCGTCGTATACGCCTACAAGTCACACTCGACTTCCAAGTCTCATGACACCATTTTTCTGTATTTTTGAATCGTTCGTCTTCGAAATATAAAATTACAATTTTTGTTCGTTTTAAACAGTTATTTGAAAAGCGGTAATTACCAGCGGACATCCGAAATTATCCCAAAAGATATAAATATTTTACAAAGACCGTTTCCGAATGTTTGACAATGATTGTTCGACGTTTATTCTACCACTCGCCTGTCAGCGACGAGTGGTGGAGACCACTCGTTACGATCGAGCGATTCAAAAATGGCGAATTTCCGATGTCGAACGAATATCAGTAGAAATCGAGCGCTCGACGCGGGGCGAACGATTCAAAAATAGGGCTCCTGGACTTAAACGGGTGAAACCGCGGGGCGCAACTACTGTAGGTACCTACTTATATTAACTTGCTGTTGAAAAAAAATTATTAACAACCATAAAATACTACTTAATATTTAGTTTATTTATATACATACAATAATGTATTAAAATAAATTAAATACAATTATTGTGTTATTGTCATGAGATTCTTTTGTGTTAAAGTGTTAATAAACTGTCTGTTGCGAAGCGGCTAAAGTTCAACCCATGAACCCATGATCTTTATAAAAATGAATCGCTGAAGTGTTCTTCAAATCTTGAGAACGGCTGAACCGATTTCGCTAATTCTTTTTTTAGAATATTCCATAAGGTACAGGGATGGTTCTAACGTAGAGAAAATTGCCGGAAAAAGTCTAAAAACAACACTTTTCTATATTCTCCCATACATCATCACTACATAGTATAAAATAAGGTCGCTTTCTCTGTCCCTATTTCCCTTTGTACGCTTAGATCTTTAAACCTACGCAACGGAATTTTTTAATAGATAGAGTGATTCAAGAGGAAGGTTTAATGTATAATACATGCATAATATAGCCGTGCGAAGCCGGAGCGGCTCACTAGTTTTTTTTATAAAAAACGTGGTGTTCCTAAGCGCATAACTCGAGAACGGCTGAACCGAAAATATTCCTTAAAGTACGAGGATGGTTCTTATGGAGAGACAAATTAAAAAAATTGCCTGAAAATGTCTAAAAATAACACTCCTACTCCCAATTCCCATACAAACGATTCGTAATACCATACCATAAAGTTCAAGTTTTAATGGAGAGGTTCCGGAAAGGCAAAACAATTGAGTGACGTTATAGTATCGTGTATGGTATATAAATAAATAAATAAATATTGCAGGACATTCCACACATCGCCATCTAGCCCCAAGCTAAGTAACTAGACTTGTGTTATGGGTGCTAGACAACGGATATACTACTTATATACTTTTCTTTTGTAAATATATACTTATAATACATAGAAACAACCAGACCACAGACAAATATCTAAGCATAAATACTTGTCTGAGGCGGGAATCGAACCCGCAACCCTGTGTTTGGCAGTCCGGCATGGTGACCATTGTGCCAACTGGGTCGGTATTATATTATATAGTATGTATTGATGTCAAGCGTATCGCAGTGTTAGTTGCCAAACTACACCTAAACAGCTGAACCGATTTGTATGAAATTTTAGGTGTATATCATCACTATCACTATCACTACATAGTATAAAACAAAGTCGCTTTCTCTGTCCTTATGTCCCTATATCCCTTTGTATGCTTAAATCTTTAAAACTACGCAACGGATTTTGATGCGGATTTTTTTAATACCTAGATAGAGTGATTCAAGAGGAAGGTTTATACGTATAATACCTACATGCATAATATAGCCGTGCGAAGCCGGGGCGGGTCACTAGTTTTTTTCATATGGCAAAACAACGTTTGCCGAGTCAGCTAGTTTACCATTTCAATTCCATTGAATATGCGTGGGCTTTGCTAGGCAGAAGAACTTTCAAGAATTTTCCTCAAAATTTTAATACGGTGGAAAAAACACACCTTTTCAGAGTACTGAGAATTATTCCTCAGACAACGATTGATATCCCCGTCCTTAGTATGCCACGTTGATATAGAGCCGTCTCTAATGCTAGAGTAATTCTTCTTTAAATTTTATCGTGTCAATAGATTTTTTTATTAAAATGAACTTGTTTTGTTTGTCAGTTTTGGCACTATTTTAGTTTTCATACTAAATTTCTATGGCAGCCCTTTAATAAAGTCCCACCATTAAAAAGAGTATAAAATTCCGCTTCTATTAACATACGACACTCAACACAAAACACCCAAAAAATACTATTTTTCCCCAAAAAACTTAATTTTACCCGTGTTCACTAGACTTTGTTGATGTGTGTATTTGTAAGTAATATAGACCACAAAAAACCGATGAGTTTCTTGTGCCTTCTTCTCATTGGTGGGCGTGTTCCGAAGGCACACATACTAACTTAGTTTGTAAAACGTTTTAATTACATGTATATCTCGAAGACGGAAAATAACTATAAAATATTAGGCCATGCCTTAGTTTTCCCTATCATAGGGCAAACTAAGGCACTTACCATGCCTTAGTACTTATCTGTATCTGTAGTAAGCAAACTAAGGTACTTATTGAGTTTTTTTACTTTTACTTGTTTTTTCGAAGTTTTTGCCCCACCCTTTACAAAACTCTGGGCACGCCCATGGCCCTATGTCTTAGTTTTTCATATTCTAATTCTCATAGGGAGTAATTTACTTAAGAGTCTTAAAAAAATGTTGTCTGATGTAAAGTCGGTTTACGGTTACGCGATAACGTCATAAGAACTCTTTTGTTTAGTTGTCTTTATCATTTTGCATACTTCATACGCTGCTATGGTTACCTTGTCAATAACATGACGTCGCTATGGAACGGTCATTTTCAATAACATGACGTTGCTATGGTACGGTCCTTGTTAATAACATGACGTTGCTATGGAACGGTCCTTGTCAATAACATGACGTTGCTATGGAACGGTCATTTTCAATAACATGACGTTGCTATGGTACGGTCCTTGTCAATAACATGACGTTGCTATGGAACGAAATGACGTCATCTTTTTTTGTGAATGCAGGGTTCCATTAATTTTTTAGACGTTATCACGTCATCACTTCACTTCACTATCACTACCTACCTACATAGTATAAAAGAAAGTCGCTTGCTCTGTCCCTATATCCCTTTGTATGCTTAAATCTTTAAAACTATACGCAACGGATTTTGATGCGGTTTTTTTTAATAGATAGAGTGATTCAAGAGGAAGGTTTTTATGTATAATACATGCATAATATAGCCGTGCGAAGCCGGGGCGGGTCGCTAGTCTAAATATAAATGTAATAAGTAGACATAGGGGTATAGTCATGGCAGTCATAGGTTTTGTGCAACAAAAATATTTGCTCTAGTGTCATTATCCAGGGAGGAAACAGTCGACTACGTTTGTATGGAGAAATAGCCGGTAGGTACCCTTACACTCTCTTTTCTCTTAATTAGAATAATTTACCTACCTTATTATGCAGTCACTATTTATTATAAAATCACTACACTTCCTTTTTATTTCCCAATATATTCTTTGTATATATTTTTGCACTGTCACTTCATTTTGTTTGGGTAATTCCGAGAGGTATTTTCACTGACGAGGTCTCGATCATTCTGAGGCCTCTTGCGGCGAGATGTTTTATTAAAAATCGGTGAAAATTAAGACAATGGATTATAAATTATAACAGGCAGGTACTTAATATAATTTGTTATAATAATTAGTCGCCGTGCCGTGAATAGTGGTTTCGTCGACTACCGAATAATTAATATTCGGCTAGCCTTTCGGCTGAATATTCGGTTTGTTTTGGCGTCGTTTCGCCTCGCAACCAACAGATGGCACTGAGCCGTTCTAGATCACAGAAAGTTTTTCGGAGAATAACTCATAAAAAAATTTAAAAAAAATTGTAGGTAGGTATAATTACTGTAAGGAATGAACTGCCGACTGTAACACAACTTAGGTACGCTAATGCAGCTGTCAGTGCTAAAACTTGAAATGTAAATATTTTTTGTGTTACAAAAATGATTTTATTTGATTTATCACTACATAGTATAAAATAAAGTCACTTTTCGCTGTCCCTATTTCCCTTTGTATGCTTAGATCTTTAAAACTACGCAACGGATTTTGATGCGGTTTTTTTTTAAATGGATAGAGTGATTCAAGAGGAAGGTTTATATGTATATACATGTATAATATAGCCGTGCGAAGCCGAGCGGGTCGCTCGTTTATTTTATATACAAGTTCCAACGAAACATCGTTGGTGGGCGGCCTGCCGGGTATAACACCAGCCCGGTTGATGATTTTCCCTTTGGCGGTACATACGACCAACTACCTCCAAACACTTAATTCCGCGGGTGATCCATAACAGTGGCAGTCAGCAAAAGCGCAATCGCTGCTGTGCAACAAATGCTGAAGAACTTGTTTTCATTTATCAAAACCTACCATATTTAAAGTAGATATTAAATATGCTGATTAACTGTTAATATTTATTATTTGACTACTTTTTGTCTATTCAGCCCAATACCTAATTAATAGGAAATTATTAGTGATTTCGCCGAATACCGAATTCGGTCGAATATTGTGGCTGAATAGTGGTGATGATGATGATGATGTCTCCTCGACCGATTTCGGCCACAGTGACTATTTCTGGCTACTTCTATGCAGAAGATGACGAGTTTCGATGTAGTACCTACACAATATTCGGCCGAATAGTGAAAAAAAGCCGAATACCACATAGTTGCCGAATATTCTTAGCACCTCTAATAATTAGGTACTTACTTACCTACTGCTGTTAAGTAGAATCATAGAATATATAATAGTTAGAATTAAAATTACTTAATAGATTCATATTTGATATGATGCTACTGGTTTTATATTAAATATTTATAATTATTTGTCTGTTAATACGTCCTGTATCACGGGGCTATGGAGTCGCGGACCTTTGGAAGGCATGCGTGGAGCCGAAGCCAACACGTAGAGGCCCTTTACAATAACACTACAAAATGCAGCCAAGGACAACCTCCGGTTTGTATAGAAGTATTGATAAACAACAGGATAAAACTACTGAGGCTATTGTGATGGGATGGTATTGGACTAGATACTGGGGAACTATGGGTACTATGGCGCCTGCCGTAACAATGTTCAACAAACATGTAAAAGTGGCAGGCCGAGACTCGCCAAA
The DNA here is from genome assembly GCA_907269075.1 of Idaea aversata. Lineage (NCBI taxonomy): Eukaryota > Metazoa > Arthropoda > Insecta > Lepidoptera > Geometridae > Idaea > Idaea aversata. The sequence continues at coordinate 4,226,343 of OU026083.1, forward strand.
TCTCAAAGCATAATAAATTACAGGAAGGGGGCAACAGGGACGAGAGTGACTGAAGGATAGTGACGCCGCACTGGGTTTTAAACTCAGGTCACGGGCTCCCTGAGGGTCCAGCCTACCTGGCCCACTCACCACTTACGTGTGGCATATATCCTTCGAATATACTCTTGCGACTCCACTCTGGACGGGGGGTGAAGGCAAGCCAGAGGCGGGGGACCGCTTCGTCGTCATTGTTCACTCCGATCAGCCAACTAAGGCCAGCCGGAGACGAGGAACGGTTGCTTCCCCCTGGAGAACTCGGGACCGCAGGGTCGCTACTCCCCGTCACCTCGCCTCAAGGTGCAGGCTTATTATTATTATTTTATTTTTCCGTTTTTAGTATTTGTTGTTGCAACAGAAATAGGTACATAATCTGTGAACATTTTTCAACTTTTTAGCAATCAAGTTCATGAGACAGGTGACAGACAGACGGACGGACAGCGAAATCTTAGTAAGAGGGTCCAGTTTTTACCCTGGTACGGAACCCTAAAAACAAAAAGATTCAAGTACCTATTTACTAAATAGGTATGGAGTACAAGAGGACAAGATAAGCTACTTCTTAGGTGAGTAAAACCGTCGTTGGGCACGGCTAGTCATCACTACATAGTATAAAACAAAATCGCTTTCTCTGTCCCTATTTCCCTTTGTATGCTTAAATCTTTAAAACTACGCAACGGATTTTGATGCGGTTTTTTTTAATAGATAGAGTGATTCAAGAGGAAGGTTTATACATGCATAACAGAGCCGTGAGAAGCCGGGGCGGGTCGCTAGTAATAATTAAATTAAACAGAAAACAAAATCATTTATTAAAATCACTAGTACATTTCATTGACCATTATTAAATTATTCTTTTATATCGTTTCGCACAAAAAGTCCCTGGACCTCTTCAAATAACTCCTTCCCTCCATTTTTAGACTTCTCTTCATTCTCCACAAACGATTCAAAACTATCTTTTGTTCGTATTTTCGACAAAATATTACCTTTAACCCTACCTTTAACATGTTCTATTAATTTCTTAACATCATTATTGAAATTATCAACAATATGTGTATCAGTTTTTTTAAACTTATCAAAAACTATAAAATCTACTGCTTTATTCAAAACTTTACTGAATTTCTTCTCTTTCTGAGCTTTCTTGAATTCTTTAACGATTTCATTCAATTTAATTTCGTCAGATTCCGTGAAATATTTGTTCAGATTCCTGAAGAATGTGACGATGTCAGTAGTTTCTCTGTTTGTGACGATTTTAGCTATTTCCAGTTTCAGTTTTGTCGGTTCCGCTTTAGTCCAGCCAGTAACAGTAAGTTTAAGAAACAGCTTGAATATTTCATCTGGGAAAAGTTCATTAAACTCACTTGTTTTAGATTTATCATCTACAACATCGTTTAAATCTGTAGCTAGCTTCGAAAACTCATCGTCCTCGAAATTCATGGTTAAAATACCTAATTCTGTTAGGAAATCTGTTAGTATATCTTTCTGGGCTGTTCTTCTGGTGTTAGTTTGGTCAGGAAATTGTAGTTTATCGATGAATTGTTTGAATTTGTCAATGAGGGAGCTGTTGTCTTCAACGTTTTGTGGGTCTAGGTAGAACGATGATTCGATTGCCAGGTTTATTTCTCTAGGGTTAGATGGGGAAGATAATCCTGGAAAAAATTACCTTTAGATTAGAATTTAATAGAATAATTTAAGTATTCGTATTCAAAGTATTAAGTTCAAAGTAAGCTGAAGTGGCAATGGGCGGTGCATGTGGCTCGTAGAACTGATGGCCGTTGGGGCCGAAAAGTCTTAGATTGGAGACCACGTTCCGGACTAGATGGAAGGACGACTTAATTAAGGTCGCGGGAACTCGTTGGACGGAAGAGAGCATGCGACCGATCGCTCTGGAAGTCTTTAGGGGATCCCTATGTTCAGCAGTGGACGTCTTTCGGCTGATATGATGATGATGATTCAAAGTACACGTCACAATTATTATTTCATTTATTTTATTATTGTTTTTATTTATTAACTCAACACTCAATTGAACTGTCTTTACTTCAAGATAATTATTTTACATAGATAACATTTCTTAATGGAATTTTCGTTTCGGAGTAACTTTACCTGTTTTCAACCCTTAAATTGCACAAAATGTTTTGTCTTGATTTCAATCGCTTGAGTAATTTGGAGTAGGTATTCTTAGCTTACATTTTAGAGTATTTCAAAAATATTAAGTTAATTATAACTTTTGTAAATTTTAAGATGAAATAAAAGCCATTATAGGTAATGAATTAAAAACAAAAAACACCGAAATCCGTACAATATCAAGGGCAGAAAAGAGCTATTTCCTTTATTTTGTAGATATGCAATCTTTATAAATTGAACAAAGCTTTTAAACAAAATATCACGGTGCACTTTGAGATCCAATCGATAAAAGGCATCGAGACGGACGAATTTTTCACACCAATTTTTGTTTCTAATTAGGCTCCGAAACTACTGGACCGATTCTGATAAAACTTGGCATAAAAATACATAGAATCCTTGAGAATAACATAATCCCAAGAGATCGGAACTTACAGGCGTGATACCGCGGGCCCCTTTTTCGTCACTACATTTTTTATAACAATGTTTGTTCGCTATAAACTCAAAAACTACTGCACCGATTTTCATGCTGTTTTCACCAATGAATAGACTGGTTATTGAGGATGGTTTTAATATATAACACAAAACTACCACGCACACGTAATCGCTGGCAATAGCTAGTCCCTACATAGTCACTACATAGTATAAAACAAAGTCGCTTTCTCTGTCACTATGTCCCTATATCCCTTTGATGTATGCTTAAATCTTTAAAACTACGCAACGGATTTTGATGCGTTTTTTTAATAGATAGAGTGATTCAAGAGGAAGGTTTATATGTATAATACATGCATAATATAGCCAGGGCGGGTCGCTAGTATAAAATAAAGTCACTTTTCGCCGTCCCTATGTCCCTTTGTATGCTTAGATCTTTTAATTAAACTATACGCAACGGATTTTTTTAATAGATAGAGTGATTCAAGAGGAAGGTTTATATGTATAATACATGCATAATATAGCCGTGCGAAGCCAGAGCGGGTCGCTAGTTAAAAATAAAATCAGTATTTAATTTACCTACCAAGTCCAAAAAACAAAAACAATAATTTTACACATAATATCTTGGTCGCCATTTTCCTTCCGTATAAATGGTTTTTCGTGTGAAATCGATAATGTTTCTTATTTTATGTGGCTTTTTATAGGTAATAAACATAAAAATAATGCATAAAATAAATGTAATTTTTGTAAGTAGTTAGGTAGTTGCAGATTAAAAAAATTAATCATTTGTTTTAATTAATAATTAAGATAAGTTTAGGGTCCTTCGCGACGATTAATTTACCATAGCGAACCCTTTTTAGTTTTTACTCGTCCATTTTGAATAAATAAATATGGCCGGACATTTCACACATCGCCATCTAGCCCCAAGCTAAGTAACTAGACTTGTTTAATGGGTGCTAGACAACAGATATATGACTTACCTAGTTACTTTTCTTTTGTAAATATATACTTATAATACATAGAAATAACTAGAGCACAGACAAATATCTAAGCATAAATACTTGTGTGAGGCGGGAATCAAACCCGCAACCCTGTGTCGGCATGGTGACCATTGTGCAAACTGGGTCATCAAATGAAATTCGTCAGTCTAGTACCTACAATAATATTATCTTAATCCAAATATATGTAAGATACCTACCTACTACTTACATACAGTGTGTTATGAGAAGCAGATTAAAAACTTGAAAAAAAAATCGTTGATCCGTTAGTCAGTCGTTCAGGACAAAGCATTTTATATGTATAAGATAATAATAAACTAAAGATAGGTAGGTACCTACTTAAAGTTTTCCTTAACCTATTAAGTTTTGAGATGCCACAAAAACAAAACGGTTTGTCTTGTCCTTACATATAAATAATATTCGTGGCTTTGATTAATTACATCATATTTTATTTTATTGGTACATACATATTAAAACCGGCCAAGTTTGAGTCGCCTACGAAGGGTTCCGTACCATTCTATTCTGTTTTTTCCCGACTAAAAGAAAAGGGTTATGTTTTTCGCGCCTATTTTTGTCCGTCGACCGACCCGCCCTGGCTTCGCACGGCTATAATAAGCATGTATTATACATATAAACCTTCCTCTTGAATCACTCTTTCTATTAAAAAAAACTCAAAATCAAAATCCGTTGAGTAGTTTTAAAGAAAGGTTTTATTTCTCTTACCTCGACGTTTCGACTATGTTACAATAGTCATGGTCGCGAGGAGTCTCCTCGCGACCATGACTATTGATAGTGATATGTTTCAAACCACTCGATGGACTTCTTTAATTAAGGTATCGTTAGATTCGTCTCATTAGTCCAAGTTTTCTTTGATAAGTAGGTACTACAAAGGTGACATAAAAAAATTGAGGTTTGCTAGATTTGATGGTTTAAGGTTAATTTGTTTTTAATCTTCTTTTTAGTACTTATTTGTCGTTATAGCCGCAACATAAATATAGGTACAGTCACATTACGAACTAGCTGAACCCCACGTGACCCAGAGCTCATTCGCATTTTTGTAAAAAATATAGTATTTACCTATTTTCTTATGTTTTTTTATTTTGTATATTGTATTGTACCTATATATTGTTTAAAAAAAATTGAATCAGGTAACATTACTTTACAACCTTACAGATTTGTGAGTGAGCGAGCTCTAGGTCACGTGGGGTTCAGCTAATTGGTAATGTGACTGTACCTATATCATCTGTGAATATTTGAACTGTCTAGCTATCACGGTTCATGAGACAGACAGAGAGTGGAGTCTTAGTATAAAAGGGTCCCGGTTTTACCATTTGGGTACGGAACCCTAAAAATAAAATGCCTGTTAGAAAGCGTTTGTGCTATGCGTATGTATTAGTCAGTCTTTAGACTTTGAACTTTATATTTAACTAGCTGCGCTCCGCGGTTTTACCCGCGTAAGTCCTGATCTCGTGGGAATATCAAAATGAAAAGTAGCCTACAGCCTTCCTCGATAAATGGACTATCCAACACAAAAATAATTTTTCAATTCAAACCAGTAGTTCCTGAGATTAACGTGTTCAAACAAACAAACAAACTCTGCAGCTTTATAATATTAGTATAGACTAGCGACCCGCCCCGGCTTCGCACGGCTATATTATGCATATAAACCTTCCTCTTGAATCACTCTATCTATTAAGAAAAACCGCATCAAAATCCGTTGCGTAGTTTTAAAGATTTAAGCATACAAAGGGATATAGGGACATAGTGACAGAGAAAGCGACTTTGTTTTATACTATGTAGTGATCGTGAAGCGAAAGGGTACCGGCGCTCTATCCATACAAACGTAATCGACTGTTTCCTCTCCGGATAATGACACTAGCACAAATATTTTTATTGCATAAAACCTATATCTAACTGCCATGACTATGCCCCTATGTCTTAGTTTTTTTCAGTTTCTAATTATCATAGAAATTAAGATTTAAAAAAGAGTAAAAATAAAACATAGGGGCATTATGTCATGGCAGTTATAAGTTTTATGCAACAAAAATATCATTATCCAGGGAGGAAACAGTCGACTACGTTTGTATGGAGAGAGCGCCCGGTACCTACCTTCTGTCCTTGCCATTTATAAAAAAAAAGGAAAGGGGAAAAAAAATGATGTTTGATTCTCAGACCTAACGATTATACTTACTTACCTATACACAAAAAAAATCATACAAATCGGTTCAGCCGTTTAGGTAGAGATTGGTAACTAACACCGCGACATGAGAATTTTATATAGGTAGATTGAAGAGTTAAATGAAATCAGAATGATCGCGTGCGAAACCACGCGACACAGCGTGTTATAAAAAAACAAATAATCGTGCCAACTGGACTAAATATGCTTTAAATTTGCACAAATTAAAGTATAAACACTTTGCTCTGTGTTAGGTACAAGTATCTTCTATAATATAAAAATGAATCGCAAAATATGTTGGTAAGCGCATAACTCAACAACGCCTGGACCAATTTGGCCAATTCTTTTTTTGTTGTGTTTGTTATTGTCAGGAGAAGGTTCTTATGAAAGAAAATATTAAGAAAATTGCGTAGAAAATTATTACGTGGGTGAAACCGCGGGGCGCAGCTAGTTTCTTATAAAACCTGCCTCAATTTCAGAGAAGTAATTTACTTAGTACAATTAATTGTAGACACCTTGACTTTCATTCTGAAGGTCGTGGGTTTGAATCCCGGTCAGCGGTACCACCTATAGATTTTTCTTATGAAAAAATTATGTGCGCTAATTGACATTGCTCTTACAGTGAAGGAAAATATTGTGATGAAATCCGCGGCTTAGTTTTCTCCAGACTTATAGCATGTCCTTTCCTCTGGATGCGGTCGACTAAGCTGAGAGGGTGATATTTCAGGATTCCATCTAATATGTATGTACATGTTGACCCAGTTGGCACAATGGTCACCATCCCGGACTGCCAAACACAGGGTTGCGGGACTTGCGGGTTCGATTCCAAGTATTTATGCTTAGATATTTAGCTGTGTATGGTCGTTTCTATGCATATTATGAAATGCTTTGTCCTGACTGACGGATCAACAACACAGCCTAAACCGCTGATAGTAGACCTGAAACTTGGAGGGTGTGTTCTTTGTATGACGTAGGCATCCGAATCGGAAAATTCAAAGTCGCAGGAACAGCTAGTAAGTATATATTTACAAAAGAAAAGTATATAAGTAGTATATCCGTTGTCTAGCGCCCGTGCTAGATGGCGATGTATGGAATGTCCTGTAATATTTATGTCCTAGGTCCTACAAAACACACTGAATAGCATGACAAATTTTAGCCAGGAATCGTTCGCCTCGCGTTAGCGCTCGATTTCTACTCATATTCGTTCGACATTGGAAATTCGCTATTTTTGAATCGCTCGATCGTAACGAGTGGTCTCCACCACTCGTCGCCGACAGGCGAGTGGTAGAATAAACGTTAAACAATCATAGTCAAACATTCGGAAACGATCTTTAAAAAATATTTCTATCTTTTGGTATTATTTCGAATGTTCATCGGTAAATACCGGTTTTCAATTTTCTGCGGAAAACAACCATAATTGTCATTTTAAATTTCGACGACGAACGATTCAAAAATACAGAAAATTGGTGTCATGCGACTTGGAAGTTGAGCGTGACTTGTAGGCGTATACGACGAAGATATGTCACACGAGTGATTTAAAAATAGAGCCCCTGATCCGTCCATTGGTTTGTTCAGTGCGTTGTTACTTACAGTCAGTCAGACTTTGCATTTTATACATATTTAATAGACGAGTACTTACGTAGGTACTTATTAGTAGAATTAATGAGATTTATTTTTAGATGTAGTAACATCTAAAAATAAATCTCAGTTAAGTGTTTTTTATTATTAATCATAAGATTAATAATGAAAAACACTTAACTGTAGGTAAGTAGGTAAGTATATTTTTAAAATAAACGTATTTTAAAAATAACCTTTTTAAATAAATGATGGGAATGTTATTATAAATAATTATACCTATATAACTGCCTATGCCCCGCGGTTTTACACAGAAGGCACACAACCTAACTTTTTAAGACGATTCAATGTGATTTCCAACGAATCCAAAACAATTTTAGTTTTGTTTTGTGAAACTGTACTTACAATTTGGTAGCTGATAGATAGATTATGCCTGAAATGAAATGTCCTAAGTACAATATTTATTGATTTTAATTTAATATTATTTCGATCATTAATATCTTAGTAAAACGTCCTCCCGTTTCGAGATTCAGGAGGTTCTGCTAAAGTAACGCGTTACTATAGCAGAACTAATACTGACAAACAAAGGGCGACACAAAGCAAGTAGTTTGAAAGATCAATTAAGCCGAAGTGGTATGCCGAAGCGCGATAGAGGTGTCTTAGAAACAGTTTTTGGGTATCAACCACTAAAATCCGTAGAATGATATACCTACTGTCGTAAAGGTGAAGAAATACACTTCGAAACACGATTAGAGTGATTTGCATCGATGGAAAAAAAATCGTGAAAATCTTTAAAAAAACGCCATTTTTTTGACCTCAATTTAACGGCGATTGTAAAGAAAAAACAAGTACAAAATTCATATTTTCATAAACTTTACATCAAATCCTGAAATAGATGTGAGTCTTTTAATTACATAAAACAGTAAAAACGACCATTTCGCGGCGCGCGGGGGAAAGAGATAGGGATTTTTAGGTTCTACTTCACCATAAGGGCAACTTGTCTGAGAATTTGCCTAAACGTATAGGTAGGTACTTAGAATCCTTACCTACATTATAGTTATGAAGTTACGAAAAGTAACACCTGATTATTAAAATAAAGAATAGTTAATTTGAGACGAAACACATCACAAATATAGAGTTACAGAAGAAAAATTTACAAGGACATAAAAGAAAAAATATTAAAATTTATAAAAAATGAACAAGAAGTTGTATGTTGCCCTAAATGGGCTATGAGCCATCAAATATGCTTGACTGCGTCGCTGATCTTCCGGCCAGAATCATTGAATATGTAATTTAAGGGTAATCTATAATTAAATTATATTTTAAAAACTACAAGGTTGATGTTTTTTTTTTCTCTCTTGTTTGGCCCCAGGAACTTATGCCATTTTCATCTTGTTCTTCATTTTCAGCAGGTTTTTTTTTTCTTCAGTTATGGCTACGCACGGTTTGTGCATATAGCCAGTATCAAGTAATATTTTGCATCAAGTTATGGACCGATTTACAGAAATCGGGCTCAAAGTGTTTCAAGATGTGACTTGACGACTTGACCAGTCGTCAAGTCACAGTTTGTCAAGTCAGGGGTCATAGTAAAGCGGTGGCTACTTTACTATAACCTTGTAGGAGATTTTGGAGGCAACGAGAAAAGTCCATGTTTGACACTGATTTTTACTTTCACTACACTTGTGCACTTTCACAGAACTAAATTAGATAACTTTCCACCGGAATTATACAATTTAACTCGGTTTACAACTAAGTTTCGTGTAAATAAAACTGCAGCACGACATGTTGTTGGCTCGTTCCCGCCAAAAACCAAGGTTGATGTTAAATAATCAGTTTGTAACTTTGACAGTTAATCACTGACTGTCCCACTTATTCCAAAACGAGGTTTAAGGATAGTCCGAGATGTGGATTTAAACCTTAGATTTAGACACAGATTTACTCGTGAACTATAGTCTAAACACTATCCCTATATGATCTACTAGCTGCGCCCCGCGGTTCCACCCGCGTAAGTCCCGATCCCGTGGGAATATCGGGATAAAAAGTAGCCTATGTGTTAATCCAGACCTCCAGCTATCTACATGCCGAATTTCATTGCAATTTGTCCAGTAGTTTTAGCGTGAAGGAGTAACAAACATACATACACACACACACAAACTTGTCACATTTTATAATATTAGTAGGATTAGGAACTAGGTATAGTCTAAGCACTATCCCTATAAATTAATAGGGACAATGTTTACTATAGTTCACGAGTAAATCTGTGGCTAAATCTAAGGTTTAAATCCACATCTCGGACTATCCTTAAACCTCGTTCAGGGGGGCAATGTTTATAAACAAAGGACGTTTTTTAAAGTAAAAATGAAAACTGATGAACATCTGCATTTACAAAAAACATGACGTCATGCGCTATGTTCTGGGAACGCGTCATGTTATTGACAAGGTAACCATGGCAACGTATTATCGTTGCTATGGTAACCATCAATAATTTCTTAGGACCGTGAACCGACTTTACAGACAACCATTTTTTTAAATGTGATAACGTTTAATAAATTGATAGAACACCTGCATTCACACAAAAAAGTCAAGTTCCGGTAACATGACGCGTCCCGTTTTGGATGTGTGACGTCATGCGTCATGGTAACATGAGAGTATTTAATAATAATATCGCTCATCTGGGCTTGTGTTATGGTGACGAGTGACGAATAGAAGACTTATATCGAGGAAAAAATAGGAAAAAATATATAGGTATAGGTAAGACGTAAAAAGGAGAACAAAAAAGAAATCGAAGTTTTTGATATCTAGATTTATGACGTCACACATCCGAAACGGGACGCGTTATGTTCCGGTAACATGACGCGTCCCGTTTCGGATGTGTGACGTCATGCGTCATGGTAACATGAGAGTATTTAATAATAATATCGCTCACCTGGGATAAGCCCAGGTGAGCGATGTTATGGTGCCGAGTGATGAATAGAAGACTTAAGTATATCGACGAAAAAATATATATAATGACGTAAAAAGGAGAACAAAAAAAATCGAAACTTTTCATCGTTTTCTTAGTTACGACGTTTCACGTACAAATTATCGTCCGTAAACCAACTTTACAGACAACCATTTTTTTTGCGCAAGCGAACCTTAATTAATTAGTGTTTAACTTAATTAATTACTTTAATTAGATACTTAATTGGGTCTAAATACTAACATCGCATACATTTGTAATATTCAGTGTTTAAGTTTTATTTTTCTCAGTAGGTTCATACCTAATCAATTGTTTTAAAATTAAGTTGTTTTTACTTTACGTATCTAAATCCTAAATAATATGATAAACAAAAGGTTGTCTGTGAACCATTTGACTACTAGATTGGGTTATATAGGTACATATAAACTTTTATATTTTTTTATTTTTTATAGATTAGGTACTGACTTTAAAAACTTTTTTATATTTTGTTATTTTTAGGGTTGGCAGGTATTTTTTCTTGAGTATATTTTTCCACCTACAAACTTTCTTTAAAGTTTGGTGGATTTTTTTGTAATCTTTGCCTATTTTCTTTTAATAAACGATATATATATATATATATATATTTTAATTCGGTTTACGGACGATATTTTTACGTGATAACGTCATAAGAAAACATTGATGGTAACCATAGCAACGATAATAGAAAGAAAGAAAGAGAGAAAAACATTATTTGGTACAGGCACACGACAACTTTTAAATTAACACACACAAAGAAATAGGTAACTTATACAACAAGAAATAAGGAAAAAAAAAACATAATTATATTAAACAGAAGCCATGTGCTGCCCAAACTTTGCTTTTAACATGACGCCTGATGATGATGATAATACGTTGCTGTAACATGATGATGGTTACGTTGTCAATATCATGACGCGTTCCTGGAACATGACGCATGACGTCATGTTTTTTAGGTTTGGTTTCGCACGATCTAAGCTTTTCAGATTTTAAAAAGAGGTAGTTGCTCAATTCGTTGCGTATCTAAATCCTAACGATCACTTCATCATCACTACATAGTATAAAACAAAGTCGCTTTCTCTGTCCCTATTCTCTATGTATGCTTAAATCTTTAAAACTACGCAACGGATTTTGATGCGGTTTTTTTAATAGATATAGTGATTCAAGAGAAAGGTTTATATGTATACTAATACATGCATAATATAGCCGTGCGAATATATATATATAGCCGTCCGGGGCGGGTCGCTAGTAATATGTTAAATCCGGAAGTTTGTTTATATATTTGTTTCTTTGTTCACAAAAACAGTCAAATGACTGGACCGATTTAGATGAATATCGGCATAGCAGTAGTTTAGGGGATGGAAAAGGACATACGATACTTTTGATCCCGAAATTCGCGCGGGATCGGGACCTTATTCAGGGATCACAAGTTTTTACCTAAATAATGAGCTGTCTAAACAAAACTAGAATCATTAAAAATAGTCTAAAAGACTAATATTTTACACTACTAAATTATTTTGTGGAGCTCGATACAAGAAACATGGTAAGTTAAGTAGGTATTCCGTTTTAAATTTTAGGCAGTAGGTAACTAATTCCTAGGAAAATTTATCAAATTAACAATTAAAAAAAAAAACTGGTTGCCTGTAAAGTCGGTATACGGGCGAAAGTTTTACGTGACAACAACTGTGCTCGAGTGGAAGGGACGCGTGCCTTTCACTTTTTATGTCTGTCTCTCTCGCTCTTAGGCGGGCTAACCATGCCGGAGTGGAAGGGACGCGTGCCTCTCACTCGCTCTCATTGTGAGCGCATAACGTCAGCGGAGCGTAACGCAGTTTCTTGAAGTGTCACCCGGCAAACCAATTTATAAAACGTTGTCACATCAAAATTAATGAACTTCGTGAATGACACGTAGGTACTTAAGTAAAGAAGCTAAGTAGCTCGAATTATAATAAAATGACCAATGTGATCTGCATTGAATGCGTACGAAAACATTAACACGGTTATTGTAAATTTAGCAATTAAGGTTGACTTGCACAACGAAAAATAAATTGACCACATGTTGAACCAAACAAAGAAACGAGAGACCGAAAAAAATATCGAAAATTCGTTTTTATTCAATTGGTAATAAATATAAGGCATTTTCTTACTGTCAAACTTTGTAAATTGATATTAACTTAAGAGGAAAGGGTACCGGCACTCTCTCCATACAAACGTAGTCGACTGTTTCCTCCCTGGATAATGACACTAGAGCAAGTATTTTTGTTGCATCAAACTTATAGCTGCCATGGCCATGACCATGTGATTATTAAAATGTAATTTAATTTTAGATTTGCCGTTAAATGCATTTAACTAGAATTTAGCTTTTGTTTAGGCGCAATGTCATGCAAGTAGGTAGGTATGTTATATTTTAACCGACTGGAGATTCTCAATTCGGTTGTATATTTATATATTTTTCATGACTTTTCGCGCATAACTTCGCTTAAAATTACAAAAAAAGTAGTAAGTCAATTATAAAGACTGCGACCCCGAAGGTTGCGGGTTCGATTCCCGCCGGGAACAAGTATTTATGCTGACCATAAATTCTTGTTTCTGGTTCTGGGTGTTTCCTATATGTATAATATGTATATATTTACAAAAAAAAAAAAAAGTATATAAGTAGTTTATCCGTTATCTGGCACCCATAACATAAGCATTAAGTTGCTTAGCTTGGGGCTGGATGGCGATGTGTAATATGTCCTGAAATATTTATTTAAAAAAAAAAAAAATTTAAAAGTATGCAATTGCAACTTACTTTAATGCAAAAATATTATATGAATTATTATTAACCATTTCGAATAAGTATATTTCATATTTTCCGTAGGTTAACGACTTAGCTATGTTGATTTTAACATTGCATCTATCTATTGACGTCATGAAGATTTTTTGTGCAGTTATCTTCGTCTATACTTACCTATTATTTTATCTATACTTAAGGTGAAAGGGTACCTGCGCGCTCTCCATACAAACGTAGTCGACTGTTTCCTCCCTGGATAATGACACTACCACAAATATTTTTGTGCCATAAAACCTATAACTGCCATGACTATGCCCCTATGTTTTGGTTTTTTTCATTTTCTAATTATCATAGAATTAAGATTATAAAAATAAAAAAATAAAAAAAATAAAAAAATAGGGGCATGGTCATGGCAGTTATAAGTTTTATGCACTAAAAATATTTGCTCTAGTGTCATTATCCAGGGAGAAAACAGGCGACTACGTTTGTAATAGTTTGTATGGAAAAAGCCTCCGGTACCCTTTCCTCTTAAATAATAAAATAGCAACCCGCCCCGGCTTCGCACGGGTGCAATGGTGATAATAAATTAAGATAAAAAAAAAATAGGGGCATATCATGGCAGTTATAAGTTTTATGCACCAAGGATATTTGCTCTAGTGTCATTATCCAGGGAGAAAACAGTCGACTACGTTTGTAATAGTTTGTTATGATAGTTATGATAATAATAGGTACCTAATAATAATAAATGCGTTTATTTCTTTTACAAATGCTTAAATCTATCTACATTAGGTTGAAACCTTCTTTTAAGCATGAAATGCCTGTGTCAGGAGGCTCCGCTCTTCCATAGTTATTATTATAATTTGTTAAGCAAAAGGTATACAATACATAAAATGACTTCCTAAATTATAGATATTACTTACAAAATCAATCGTGATATTTTTTATTTAATTTTTGAAGTGAAAACTTCTTTAGCGGCGTTGTTTCTGTAATGGGTATAAAATCTTAAACTCGCGTCAGGACACGTGACCTGATCGAAAAAGCGTAAGACAGATGGAGAGTAGACAGCTATCCCCTCTCTACGGCGCGGCGAAAATGTATGCCTGGGCCTACTGTTTTTAATTTGGCTGTGAGTGTATTAAGACGTACATATGGTATTTTTTAACGGACGACTATTGACGGACGACAAATGTCGGACGACTATTTGTTGGACGACAAATGTCGGACGACAAATGTCGGACGACTATTTGTCGTCCGACTATTTTTTTTTTTTTCATCTAAAACTCTTTTTGCGTATGTTCTCGCGACATATGAGATTTTACACAGATATACAGTTTTTTGTTTATTCGAGGGTAAACGCATAAATAATGACGACAAAGTACTTTAAACATGAAGCAAGAAAAAGTTTTCCGCGCCCTGATGGAGTAGTAATCAAAACATAATATGGGTGCCGGCTGAGATACAATTTTGTAGCTCACACACACATTCACACTTTTCCTTCAAATAGTCGTTCATGGCGTGTGACATGGACATCACCTCTGTCATAAAATATTACAAATAAAATATTACATTAACAAAATGGGCAGTGAAATTATGCAGAAACCATGCCGCAAGCAAAAGTACAAAGCTTTCTGGTATCACATTTTTCTGGTAAGTAATAAACCGCTTGGTTTTTACAATTTTCGTGGTCAAATTTTTGGTAGAAAATATTGTTGTTGATTTTTAGTGATGTAAAGTAGTCGATAAAAAATAATATAGAATCGAATCGTCAGCTTGTTATTATTTTATTTCATTTATTTATCGCAGTTTTCTAAAAGATTCTAAGAACTGTAAGATTTTTGTGCTTCAGAGTCAGACAGACCATACTGAAGGAAGTATTGGTGTTTTATTAATTTCAGCATTAGCTCTATATCTAAATAATATATTTTCCTACTTACAGGTTCATGAACAAAAAGTGCTTCCCTCAGATTACGAACTCAACTAAATATTATGTCAATATTAATGATGATTTACGAGAAAAAACAGCTGGTCATAAGCTATTCTAAACGTAATGTAAATAGTTAAAATATAAATTAAAAATATTGTTTTAAAATTGGTGATGTATTTTTATTTGTATAATTAGTTCTCTACTAGCTGTGCCCCCGACTTCGTTCACGTGGACTGCAGGATATTTCATCATCAACACTATCGACATTTAGTCGTCCATTGCTGGATATAGGCTTCTCCAATACCCAAAAGACACGAATTCAAAAGACATTACACCATACAAATGACTGAAGGACAACGTGACTATCCGCAACCCAGTGAAATGTGGATATACACACCGACGGCTCAAAAACGGAAAAACTGGCCACTAAACCACGCTAAAATGCGACACCGTGACCTCTGGACCACGACGGAAAGCTGTAGGCAGGCCAAACTAGCACTCCCCGACATAAACAACAGACTCACGAAACGCCTTCTAAACTTAAACCGCCCTCAAATGCGCTTGGTTACAATCGCCTTGACCGGTCCCAGCGCTTTCAACAAGCACTTCCATAACCTGGATATAACGGACAGCCCACTATGCAGAGCGTGCATAGAGGCTGAGGAAACGACCGCGCGTGTGCTGCTGGACTGCATGGTATTGACAGATATTAGACTCAGGACTATAGGTGACGTTAAAAGCCTTCCAAAAATGTTTGAGAAGCCACATCTAGTGGCAAAATTTATGGAAGAGCTGGGCTGGTTCTCCCCCTGACAAGTGGAACCTCACGCAAAAGGGACCTAACTAGAAAGGTCTGATTGCGGAAAACAGCCCGTATACAAGTACAAGTAGGCTTCTCCAATAGCACGCCACTGAACTTGGTCCCCCCTCTGCACCTCCAACAGCTACTAGTCACTTTGCGAAAGTCTTCACTCCAAGTATTTGGAGGACTTTCTACGCTACATTTGCTAAGGCATGATCTCCACTTAAAATTTGACATGATCCATGCAATTTAGGTAAGTATATTTAATTCCGATAGGTGATAGATTTCATCCTCACCACCTGGATGTCTGATCTTGAACTAAAATAAATACCCCTGAACAATAAAATATAAGTAAATAATCGATAAATATACGTTACGCTTCATACCACATCACATCACTATTTTCAAATTCAGCAACCATGAAGTTCCTTGTTTTTTACATGCCAATAACACATGAGTAGAGATGACAAATAAATGTCGTACTTTATTGATATTTTGTTTTTAATTGGTTATGTCATAACATAATGTCTCTATCTTTATCTAACGTAACGTATATGAAAATATGTGATAGAGATAAAAGACAAACCCTGTCTCCCGCTTCCACCTACCCTCCCACCCCTCTGAGCGGCCGCATAGGTTTCGATACAAAATAGGCATGATTATTACTCCATCTGGGCGGGGAATTTTTTTTTCCTCCATGACTATAAAGCAATACGCTGATATGATATGATGATAAACACTCTGCATAATATTGCCGTGCGAAGCCGGGGCGGGTCGCTAGTTAGATATAAAGATCGGGTTAGATCTTAGGGGCTAACGCTACGCGGCGCAAGCGCTATGTCCCTGCATTTTAAATTTGTAATATCTTCGATTTATTCATTTAAATGACATGCTTTAAAGGTCAATATTGATCTATATTAAATGCACAATCGCTTTAAGGTACTTAATTGGATATAGATTAATGCTGTATTGCTAAAAATAAGACATTATGGTTAAGAGGAAAGGGTACCGGGGGCTCTTTCCATACAAACTATTGCAAACGTAGTCGACTGTTTTCTCCCTGGATAATGACACTAGAGCAAATATTTTTGGTGCATAAAACTTATAGCTGCCATGACCATGCCCCTATTTTTTTATTATGTTTTTAATCTTAATTTCTATGATAATTAGAAAATGAAAAAAAAAAAACCAAAGCATAGGGGCATAGTCATTAGTCATGGCAGTTATAGGTTTTATGGCACAAAAATATTTGTGCTAGTGTCATTATCCAGGGAGGAAACTGTCGACTACGTTTGTATGGAGAGAGCGCAGGAGCCCTATTTTTGAATCGTTCGCCCCGCGTCGAGCGCTCGATTTCTACTGATATTCGTTCGACATCGGAAATTCGCTATTTTTGAATCGCTCCATCGTAACGAGTGGTCTCCACCACTCGTCGCCGACAGGCGAGTGGTAGAATAAACATCAAACAATCATAGTTAAACATTCGGAAACTGTCTTTGAAAAATATTTATCTTTTGGGATAATTTCGGATGTCCGCTGGTAATTACCGCTTTTCAAATAACTGCGTAAAACGAATAAAAATTGACATTTTAAATTTCGACGACGAACGATTCAAAAATACAGTAAATTTGTGTCATGCGACTTGGAAGTCGAGCGTGACTTGTAGGCGTATACGACGAAGCTTTGTCACACGAGCGATTCAAAAATAGAGCCCCTGGTACCCTTTCACCTTAATGTTTAATGGTTTTAACATAAAAATGGTTATTGTGGCTTTTGAGTTACAGTATATCGAGGGAAAGGTTATAATAAAAGAGTTATATATAATAAATACGTTTATTTCAAAGTTTTAGTATATACTAAATACACAGTAATTCCATGGCTTGTATAATCTAATTACAATAAAACTTGAGATCCACCGTGAAGTTCTAAAATTGATATCAATATGTTTATAAATAAAACAGGGCTTCAAATTCCTGTTTGAATTGAATGAATTTAATCTTAAATAATAGCATAAATCTATACGTATAAAAAGAGAAAAAGACTTATCAAGAATTCCTTTTAGGAAGCACTAAGAAAGGATTTTCTTAGTGCTCGCTTACTGCAGAATGACCGTTGATATTAGTCTGTTAGAGTAACGTGTATTAATATTGGTTCTGTTAGAGAAACGCATGCTACTAACATATTACATACTTACTTATTATCGCTATGTCTCTGATGTGTATACAATGCCGCGCCGGTCTCTGTTTGTTGAAATATTGTTTATGCCAGAGTAACATATATTAATGTCGGTTCTGCCAGAGTAACGTGTATTAATGTTGGTTCTGCCAGAGTAACGTGTATTAATGTTGGTTCTGCCAGAGTAACGTGTCTTAATGTTGGTTCTGCCAGAGTAACGTGTATTAATGTTGGTTCTGCCAGAGTAACGTGTCTTAATGTTGGTTCTGCCAGAGTAACGTGTCTTAATGTTGGTTCTGCCAGAGTAACGTGTATTAATGTTGGTTCTGCCAGAGTAACGTGTCTTAATGTTGGTTCTGCCAGAGTAACGTGTCTTAATGTTGGTTCTGCCAGAGTAACGTGTATTAATGTTGGTTCTGCCAGAGTAACGTGTCTTAATGTTGGTTCTGCCAGAGTAACGTGTCTTAATGTTGGTTCTGCCAGAGTAACGTGTCTTAATGTTGGTTCTGCCAGAGTAACGCAAGCTACTGACATATGTATTTACTTATTTTCGCTATGTACCAGCCTCTGATGCGTATACAGAGCCGGCCTCTGTTTGAATGTATCACCACATTTTGCACACATGTACGCTCTATGGGACGAGTGTATCTGCATGTGAGCTCGGAGATTTGTTATATTCTGAAAAAAAAAACTAAACATAAATAAAAAAAAATAAAAAATCGGCCAAGTGCGAGTCGGACTCGCGCACGAAGGGTTCCGTAACAATATATTCTGTTTTTAGTTTTTGTTGTTATAGCGGCAACAGAAATACTTACATCATCTGTGAAAATTTCAACTGTCTAGCTATCACGGTTCATGAGATACAGCCTGGTGACAGCTGTCTGTCACCAGGCTGTATCTGTATCTGGTGTTGTGTATGTGTGTGTGTTTTACTAAGACCCCACTGTCCGTCTGTCTGTCTGTACAGACAGACGGACAGTGGGGTCTTAGTAATAGGATTCCGTTTTTACCATTTGGGTAGGAATCCTAAAAAAAACAAGTAATTAATCTTTAGCTTTAAAATGAAGTATAAAATACTCACATAAAAGCTTTTCTGGCAAATATTACACAAATGGTTCCTTGGTCGTGTTAGACCGTGGTATTTCTGTCTGTGGCCTTTTAGAAGGAAATACGAGATAAATATCTGGAAAGGAAAAAAAAGAGGGATATAAAGTAGGCTATGTTACTCTCAATCAGGGTTCGAGGATATAATAATATATCAAATTGTTTTTTGTGATATATATCAATACAAAGATGATTTAAAAAATTGATAAAAAAAAGTCATGTTTTGCAGTTTTCTACTGTAGTTCTCCATCCTAAATATCAATGGCGTTTGAGTGAAGTTAAAACATACTCCCTAATATTTCAAATTTCAAATTTCAAATTTCTTTATTTCTTTCAATGCTTATGTATTTACATACACATGATCACTTGAAATAGTCTTAAAAACTAAGTTAGGATGTGTGCCTTCGGAACGCGCCCACCAATGAGAAGAAGGCACAAGAAACTCATGGGGTTTTTTTTTTATGTGATCACGCTCACAAAGGTCAATATTACAAATATTTGAAGGTATTATTTGAAATGGAGCAATTAAAGTCACATCCATGGATTCTTATCATTAAGGTACGAAGAGGTATCATAGTATGCCTTACCGCACAATTTATGCTTTATAAAAGTTTTGAATTTGTTAATGGACATGTCATATACATCTTTAGGTAATTTATTATAATAGAGCACACATGTACTATTAAACGACCTGCTTATTTTCCGGAGCCTACTACCGGGCAAGGTCAGCTCATCCCTGTTTCTTAAGTTGAAATTATGAATATCGCTATTTTTGCGAAAAATATCAGGATTTTTGTGAACGTAGAGCAAGTTTTCGTAAATATATTGTGAATAGAGCGTTAATATATTTATCTCTTTAAATTTTTCTCTAAGTGATTCCCTGGGGCCCATCTTATAGATAGCTCGGACAGCTCTTTTTTGTAATATAAAAATAGCATCAATATCTGCAGCACACCCCCACAGCAGGATGCCATACGACATGACACTGTGGAAGTAGCTGAAATAGACTAGACGAGCAGTCTCAATGTCCGTGTATTCGCGAATTTTCTTAACGGCGTAAGCGGCAGAACTAAGTCTATTGGACAATGCTTCCACATGCGGGCCCCACTGAAGCTTAGCATCTAAAGTTATACCTAGAAAGACAGCCTTACTGACTAATTCAACTTCCTCATCATTAATCTTTACAACAGTTTTTACTTGTTTTA
Organism: Idaea aversata; assembly: GCA_907269075.1. Lineage (NCBI taxonomy): Eukaryota > Metazoa > Arthropoda > Insecta > Lepidoptera > Geometridae > Idaea > Idaea aversata. The sequence goes on from OU026083.1 coordinate 4,246,632, forward strand.
CATTTGGAAGTGTGAATCGAATTAATTTAGTTTTGGATCCATTCAGTAATAAATTATTGGAGTTGAACCAATCAACTATTCTAGAGAGAGCATTGTTCACATCGTCAACGTTGGACTGACGCCTTTTAACCTTGAACACCAAGGAGGTGTCATCTGCAAACAACACTATCCCATGGTTGTCCCTTACAAGGTAAGGTAAGTCATTTATATAAACTAAGAACAAGAAAGGTCCTAATATGGATCCTTGAGGAACCCCCATTACTATCGCAGATCCGGGAGATCGTTTTCCGTTAACATCGACACACTGGACCCTACCACTCAGATAAGAAGAGATAAGATCCAGGGCGCCGTTCCTAATACCGTAGTGGTGTAGTTTCATGATCAATGTTTTATGTTGAACGCAATCAAATGCCTTGGATAAGTCACAGAATATGCCATACGCATCATGCGACTCCTCCCAAGCATCAAATATATTTTTAATTAACGCTATCCCCGCATCAGTGGTCGAGCGCCCCTTACTAAAACCGAACTGTTTACTATGTAAAATATTATTATCATGAAAATGTTTAAGTAGTTGATTTAAAATAAGTTTTTCAAAAATTTTACTTAACGTGGGTAGCACTGATATTGGTCTAAAATTGGAGGGGTCTGAGGTACTACCAGATTTAAACAGTGGAACTACTTTACTCAATTTCATTAAATCAGGAAACACACCACAATCTATACATCTATTAAATACAATGACAAGTTCCGGTATAATGAGTTCAATAATTGATTTAACAATCGGAACGGAGATCCCCCATAGATCTTTAGTTTTCTTAAGATTTATTTGCTTAAGCACTACAATAATGTCATGATTTGTAACATATTGGAATTGAAATATTTTATTACAATTTGGTACATTGGTTTTTATTAAACTTTCTGCAAGGGGGGTAGAAGATTTTAAAGCCTTCGTCAAAGTAATAGCCACATTACTGAAAAAGTTTTCAAACTCATTTGCGATATCTTGATTATTATTAGTTATGTTTCCATTAATACTTAATTTAAACTCGGTGTCTTTGGCTGCGACTCTCCCTGTTTCAGCATTAATTACTTTCCACGTAGCTTTAATTTTATCAACACTAGTGTTTATCACAGATTTTATTGAGAGAGATTTAGCCAATATACATACCTTTTTAAATATCTTTGAATAGTTTTTAACGAAAGCTCCAAACTCCTCTGATGTATTAATCTGTCTTTCCGCGTATAACTCATACAGTCTTTGTCTACTTCGATGAATACCAACCGTTGCCCAGTCACTAAATTCGCGTTTGTCGGAGACCACTATGGTTCTGGGCGTAAAGATAGACTGAAATTGGGCATTAAGAATCGAAAAGAAGTTACTGTACAATACATTTGGATTTGTATCACAAGGCAAAAAAGGTAAAACGTTGGCCAAACCCAATTTAAGTCCCTCCAGACGAGCAGCAGTCACTGGTACATACGTAATTTTCCTTTTTGATATTGGTTTTATAACAATTGCAAATTTGACAAACTGACCACTATGGTCCGATTCCAATTTCTCAATAATAGATTTGCTAATCGTGGTTATATTATCAGTAACATAAATATTATCAATACATGTCGCAGTAGTGTCAGTGGTTCTAGTAGGCTCCAGAAAGACGTTAGATAAATTATGTGATTTATACAAATTTAGAAGTTTCGTGGAAAAAGTACTTACTTTTAGTAAATCTACATTAAAGTCACCGCAAACAAGCAATTGTTTTTTTGATTTAGTCAATTTTGTTAACATTTCATCTAATATATCAATAAATTCTTTAAAATTATCAAAAACAGGTCATCTATATACACATACTACTATTAATTGCTCCAGTTCTACACAGGCTATTTCCGTTACGCATTCTACAGACATAGACACGACATCTTTTCTTTCTTTATATTTTAAGTGTTTATTCAATATTATAAGAGACCCCCCCTTTGTCGTATTTACTCTACAGAATGCGCTGCCAACCCGGTGGTTGCTGAAATTGAACATGAGCTGGTGAGCCCGGAGATGGTGTTCTGTTATGCATACAATGTCGATATCCTCAGCGTTCATGTACAATTCCAGTGTTAGTATTTTGCCCTCTGTTAAAGTATAAATATTTTGATGCACAAGGTTAATATTTTTTACATAATTTTTATTTACTTTATTTATTTTAGGGCATTTATTCCAGCAATCATTATTATTTGACTCGTTTGACAATGAAATCAATAACTGGCTCATATTGTTATCTAAACTTAATATCTCATTATTATTATTTTGCAAAGTGCTAGAGGATATCTCCATTGTCTTAAAACTACTGCAAGAGCGTACCTCCTTTGTCTGATTATTTAATTTAAATTAATCGGATAAAGACAACTATCCGCAGTCTGAATAATATTTATGTCATTTAACTGCGCAAAAGGCGCAGTATATGTAGCCAAATTCTTGGCTGTAAAATTAAAAAAATAACATAGCGAAGATGCTATCTGTCTTTTGATAGAATCCGGAAGCTTGTGCTTTCCCTTCGTCAAATAATAAGTATTACTAACAATAGGATTAGTGTCAATAACATTGAACTTTTTACTATAACATGATATAGTGTTCAATGCTAAATTTAAATTATGTCTAAGTGTATTTTCCGCAGCTGGCAAGTTTTTACAGTAGGGGAGTGTAAACATTACAATATTGTCTATGTTCAAGGAGCACAAAGTATCACAATATTTCAACATTTCCTGTTTGCTGACACTTCCCCTATTTCCAATAAAAATAATTAAATTATCATTTTTTTCAAATTTATAGCTAGTTATTCTTTTCATAATTTGGTGATAGGATGCAGAAGGCATACAGTAATTTATAAAAGACTGTCCCTTTGAATAAAAGTTTAATTTTGAGCCCATGTCCATTCCAATTTCATCGCTAAACATGATTGTTTGATTTTTATTATTAATTATTTGAGAACTTAAATTAGAAGATTTACATAATAGCTGTGAACGGTCACACAGCTGCTCACTCGATAAGGAAGGTGTATTCAAAGGCTCGGGCTGGCTGCAGCGGTCACAGCCATAACTTGTTTTGTCTGCCAAAGAGTCAAAACGGTCCACATAGTCAGATGTTGAATTAATAAGTTTACCCATTGCCATTGAATATTCCCTGATAATTTGCTTTGATTTATCATACATGATAGTCACTGATTCGAGTGAGTCCTGCAAGTGTCTAAGCTTAATTTGAAATTTATTCGTATCGGCTGCATGTTGCCTTTGATAATTTTCTAATTCTAACGTGCATAAACTCAATTTATCTAATAGTTCCAATCTATTTTTACAATTTTTAACGTTTTTAGATAGTTTTTTATGATTTTTGATTAAATTTTTATTTTTTCTAATAAATTTATTAATTTTTACAAATTTTTTAAGTTTTTTGCTGCTGCAAAAATCCAAATGCACCTTGGCTGACACTGAATGGCGTAGGGGAGTGTCGTTAGTGAGATCAATAATGTCTGTGTGCATAGGCCTTGGAGCAGCAACCAACTGCGGGGACCTCCCTACGAGCTCGTCAAATAATGATTGATTTTGTTGTGTGGTAATTTCCTGGGTGGCTGCTTCAAGGTGTGAGATATGTCGATGGGCCTCACAGAGCTCCTGTTCCAGGTCAGATATGCGTCGTAAAGCCTGCTCGTATTCTGCACTACAACTATCAAACCTATCTAACAATAGTTGGAGGTTATCCCGCTCTGTAGTCACATCTTCTAACTTAACATTTATTTGTGACAATTGGTTTTTTAATTTCCCGTTTTGTTCTATTGTACTAATAAGTTCTCTTTCGTTATCGTCCCGTTCGCTGTTTAATTGAACAACCTGCTCATTTGCGGTCTTTAATTGTTGCAAAGTCATTTGCAGTTTGTTCGCTTCCTGGCGAGAAGCGACAGCGAAACCCTTCCTAGTCTGCATTTTGAAGAAATAACAGGTAAAATACGTCTGGGAAAACGAGCAGGAAGTTCCCCAAGCAAGTGGGTAGATAGGTTACCGGTATGTCAAACTATTGTACTTACATGGAATTTGTATAAATTACCTGGCTGTTATCAGCGTAGGATATACTATAACATATATCCAGGAGAACAAACGGTAAACAAATCCACCAACCACTAAATCACTTTGAATATCTCCACAAAATATTCAAAAGAACACAATGTAAACAATGTTGACAATCCGTTAACTGATCGACATAAGTTTCACGTATTATTTACGTATTTTCACACTATTTAACAAATAAATATTGATTTAACTATAATTATAGTTGCGATGAAATTGTAATTGGGCTTTAAATACACAAAATAACCAATAAAATAATAAAATAGTTTGGGACAAATTCAATTCAGCTGTTCGCTCTAGTGTTGCCAGCGCGGAAAAAAAAAAACGGGCGGGTAGACAATAGATTTATGAAGCCATTGAATGATTGGAATTTATAAGATTTTATCTTTTTGAGTTGATTTTACCTGATTTTAATTGATTTTTCTGATTTATAAGAAGTTTTTATGTTTTTGAGTTGATTTTTCTTTTATATGTTTTTTTTTTGCAAACAGTATACATAAATTAGTATTTAAATTCTCTTTGATAAATAATACAATAAAATAACAATATATGGCTGTCATACAAAATGGATAAATATCATGTAAATATCACATTTTTGATATATTATATCGGATATATATTTAAAAAAATCCGTTATTTTGATATTTATTATAAATATCGGATATTTTCGAACCCTGAATTATTACCGTATATTTTCGTATCAATCGATAGTGTTGCTGATAGACATTAATTCCTGGGTAGGATTTAGAAATTAGAAATTGAATATATATGTTTACCTTATCACATTCATCGCATTTGTGTTGAGATTTCTTTAAATGATAGAAATTATAATGTTTTTTCCAATACGCCTTTGATGCGAACTTCTTATCACAATCTGGACATGGAAACCTGAAACACCAAGGTTATTAGGTCAGACGAGTCAGTTGGCACAATGGTCACAATGCCGGACTGCCTAGCACAGGGTTGCGGGTTCGATTCACGCCTCAGGCAAGTATTTATGCTTAGATATTTGTCTGTGGTCTGGTTGTTTCTATGTATATATTTACAAAAGAAAAGTGTATAAGTAGTATATCCGTTGTCAAGCACATATAACACAAGTCTAGTTACTTAGCTTGGGGCTAGATGGCGATGTGTGGAATGTCCTGCAATATTTATTGAGTATACAGTTGGCAACACCCATGAGTTTCTTGTGCCTTCTTCTCATTGTTGGGCGCGTTCCTAAGGCACACACTAACTAGTTTTTAAGACGTCTCAATATAATTTATTGCAAATTTGGGTCGGCCATATCTGCCGTAAGCCGGAAGATCTTTGGGCCAAATCAGCTACGAATCAAACCTTCATCAACGGAAAAAGATGGGCTGGCTATATCTGCCTTATGCAGGAAGAACTTTTGGCCAAATCAACCATCTTTGAGGATCTTGTGAGGAATGAATTCTTGCAGTCAGGGCAGATGAACTCGCGAAAAACAACAATTGGGCCGGCCATATCTGCCGTATGCCGGAAGATCTTTGGGCCAATTAAACTACATTTTGGATCCCCACCAACGGAAGATCTGTCATCTGCCGAAAGAACTTTTGTCGAATTCTACCGTCTTTTGGACCACTACCAACGGAAAATGATGGACTGGATATATCTGCCTTATGCCGAACTTTTGACCAAATCAATCATCTTTTGGACCACTACCAACGTTTGAGACAGGTTGGCATAGCGAACCATGGATGTAGAGCATTTGCCCTAAAGCGGAAAACTATAGGCTCTTAATATATAATAACTCACTTTTCCTCCACATGGTTGGCACTATTCCTCAAATGGCTCCTGTAAATGGCCAAGTCTTTGTACTGGACATGGCATACGGTGCAGTAAGCCAGCCGTTTGGCTAACGTAGTGCTGTGACGTGTCATGTGGGTTTCTAACCGGGATCTTGTGAGGAATGTCTTTTTGCAGTCAGGGCAGATGAACTCCCTTTTTATTGTGTGGAGACGTCTGGAAAACAATAAGGATTACTAAAAAACCCGGTCAAGTGAGAGTTGTACCCGCGCGCCGAGGGTTCCGTACATAAGTTTCAACTCTCCTTATCTACCCTTGCAGTGGTATGGTACTTACTAATTTAACTTGACCCCTGCTTCGTTTGGGCGCCCATACGATGTAAGGGTCAAGTTAAATTGGTCAAACTAATTTACGTACAGACATGCCCTTAATTTTCAACCATTTTTATTTTTTGGATTTTTTCCTTTATTTGTACTGTTAACTGTAAGATCTTTTTGTCAAATTTCGTGATTCTAGGTCAACGGGAACTACCATAGATATAGATAGATAGATAAATAACTTTATTTGTATCTACAACACAAGAGTAAACAGAACACGATTTACACAAAGTAAAGTAATAGCTGGAAAGTATAAGTTGCACAAATGGGCGGCCTTATCGCTGAAAGCGATTTCTTCCAGGCAACCTTTGGATGGAAAAGAACTGATTTAGCTTTTGTGGTAGGTTTTCGACCCATCCTATAGGGTACGTCTGGTTGACCTGGAATTTCCAATTTTGGTTAAAAGCTAGGTCTTACAGCACAAGTAAACGGAAAAAATCAGAAAAATAAAAAACTTAAAATTAAGGCATTTTTCTTAATCCTCCAAGATCCGTCTTCTCTCCTTGTCCTCCCCAATATCTTTCGGAGGATTTTGCGCTCCGCCACTAGAAGTTTATTTTCTTCTTTGAGTGTGTGTTCTTTGAATGCCGAAATCGAGGAACTGGTGGCGGAGCCGAATATCATCGGCGAGATCAAGGCGCAGCGTCTTCGCTGGCTTGGTCACCTGGAGCGAATGGGAGAGGATCGCAGTGCTAAGAGAGCATATGTGCGTTGCCCAACCGGTCGAAGGCCGGTGGGGCGGCCCAGGTATCGCTGGAAGGACACGGCGGAAGCTGACCTGCGCGAACTTCAAGTCAACAATTGGCAAGAAATAGCGCAGGACAGGGAGCGATGGAAGACTCTCGTTTCGGAGGCCAAGATCCACTTTGGGTCGCTGAGCCAGCGGAGTAAGTAAGTAAGTAAGTAAAATTAAGGCAAGTTTTGGCACTTACAAATTTTTGCGAAAATGTAAATTTGCCCATATAGTTTTATCGTGTTAACTCAGGACCTTGATTTTTATACACCTAATAGGGACTATAGACCTCTGTATCTGGTATGAATTTCAACTTGCTAGGTCCACCCGTTCCTGAGATAATCGATGGTGACACACAAACAGACAGACAAGAGAGTTATCTTACAAAGGTTCCTTTTACCTTTTGAGGTACGGAACCCTAAAAAGGAAGAAATAATCCTTATATCATCCTCCCAGCTTAGTCGACAGTATCCAAAATGAGAGCACATCAATACTTCTGGAGCCAACTAAGCCGCGGGTTTCATCACGATGTTTTCCTTCACCGTAAGAGCAAGTTTCTTTAGATAAGAACTTAAGGTGAAAGGGTACCGGCGCTCTCTATATACAAACGCAGTCGACTGTTTCCTCCCTGGATAATGACACAAGCACAAATATTTTGGTTGTATAAAACTAATAACTGCCATGACAATGCCCCTATGTTTAGTTTTTTTTTTATTTTCTAATTATCATAGAAATAAAGATTAAAAAAAAACCAAACATAGGGGCATGGTCGGTCATGGCAGTTATAAGTTTTATGCAACAAAAATATTTGCTCTAGTGTCATTATCCAGGGAGGAAACAGTCGACTACGTTTGTATGGAGAGAGCGCCGGTACCCTTTCCTCGTAAAACTTACTTTAAATGTAATCTTAGACTGCCTTTCGTCTTGAATTTCTCACCGCATTCGTTGCAATACAACGTATGCTCTGTTCTCATATGGGCAGATATTTCATCACGATTTCTGAAACAAAAAGCGTGTAGGCTGTTTTGTAAAGCTTCGTTACATAGTATAAAACAAAATCGCTTCCCGCTGTCTGTCCCTATGTATGCTTAGATCTTTAAAAATACGCAACGGATTTTGATGCGGTTTTTTTAATAGATAGAGTGAGGAAGGTTTATATGTTAATACATGCATAATATAGCCGTGCGAAGCCGGGGCGGGTCGCTAGTCCTTTAATATAGTCCGCGTGGCGAATGATGACCTCTAGTGGAAAGTGAAAAGGGTATGCGCAGAACTAAATTTTTAGGTCTGTTTGGCGGGGGGACAGGAGTGAAGGGAGGGTCAGTTGCTTACATCATCGCTCTCTGTTCCGCACACACGTCTCTAGCCGCGATCTGTCCCGCTCCCGCACGTCCTTAGTCGTCTAAGTACTGTCGCGCACATAAAACACACACACCTAACTTTGCCTAAGTCTAAATTGAAAAATTGGATAGCCTAATCCATTAAAATTCAATTTCTTTTTGGTTATGATGCCACTGCCGACGATATTGCCTAATTATCCAATTTCAAGGAATGTTTTGCTAGTATAGCAAAATAATGAACGGTGGTAAAGTATGACGATTTGGCTGTAATAATTCTGTACGCGATACATTACCAATTAGCTGAACCCCACTTGACCTAGAGCACACTCAAAATTCCGTAAGGTTGTAAAGTAATGTTACCTGATTCTGTTTTTTTAAACAATATACTTACTATACAATACAAATAAAAATAAATAACTACATTTTTAAACATGTGCGAGTGCGCTCTGGGTCACGTGGGGTTCAGCTAATTGGTAATGTAACTGTACATGCGCAAGCTATCCCTGCCAATTTTCGCTTGGAGGCCATGATTCGCCGCGCGACTTGTACTCATATACTATACAAATCAAAATAATATAAATAGACTTATTTATATCAAGTTTGTTTGTCATCTTCACGGTAAAACGGCTTTCTTACCTAAAGCACTGTGTACACAATTTGCAATGTATTCTGTGAGCGGTGTCGTCCTTGTGTTTCTCAGTGACGTGGTTCACGATCGCCATGTGCGTGTTGCCTTTGTATTCACATAGTTTACATCTAGAAGGTCATGTAATAACTTACCTAAAGCACTGTGTACACAATTTGCAATGTATTCTGTGAGCGGTGTCGTCCTTGTGTTTCTCAGTGACGTGGTTCACGATCGCCATGTGCGTGTTGCCTTTGTATTCACATAGTTTACATCTAGAAGGTCATGTAATAACTTACCTAAAGCACTGTGTACACAATTTGCAATGTATTCTGTGAGCGGTGTCGTCCTTGTGTTTCTCAGTGACGTGGTTCACGATCGCCATGTGCGTGTTGCCTTTGTATTCACATAGTTTACATCTAGAAGGTAAATAATACTAAATACATACAGTGTGTAACAAAAACTCTGTAGTTCCTTTAGGTAACTCTAGAACTTTACTAAAAAAATATAAACGACAAAAAATACTTAAAAATAAAAGAGTTATTAAAAAAAGTTCGTGAAAATTACCTTAATTTACAGATATTTAGGAAATTTTCAAGATGTGGCAACACCATTATTGACGGCGGGTCTTTAGGTAAGTAATGGAGGTGATTCCATTCTGATGGTGATGGTGCTACCTATTCATTAAATAGAAGATTCCACTGGTAGATAAATTAAAGTGAGTCATTTACTACATTTTGAGTAGCTATTCTGTTTATCACTTTGAAGACACTATCGACCAAAAGTTACCATCTTTCAAATAAAAATCAAATTAATAAAAGAAAGAATATTCGAAATCGGATGTTATAAGGCCCTTTTCTGCTATTTTACGAAGAACTGCAAATAATTATTGATGACGAAATCTTCCTTACTTTTTTTTCAATCACACATAAAATTGATATTTCTTAGCCGAAAGGAACTTCAGCCATTCCTTGGCTAGAGACAATTTAAACAAGCGCCATCTATCGAGTAAAATAACAACTCACCTGAAGTGCTGATAGTGTAAGTTTCTATGGTTGTGTAGAACCATCAAGTTTGTGAATCGTACCGAGCAAACGTCACACGGTGAACCTTTACTCTGAAAATAAATTGACAAAAAGATATAGTTCTTTACACTGGAAACATATTGACAACAAAAAGATAAAGATAACTGTCAATGCAAACGTTGTTTGGCCATATAAAAAAAAAGGTTGTCTGTTAAGTCGGTTTACGGACGATAATTTTACGTGATAACGTCGTAAGAAAACGATGAAAAATTTAGTTTTTTTTGTTATTCCTTTATACAGGGTTATTGTTAGTTTTATATTCGTCACTCGTTACCATAACACAAGCCCAGATGAGCGATATTATTATTAAATAGTCTCATGTTACCATGACGCATGACGTCACACATCGGGAACGGGACGCGTCATGTTACCGGAACATGACACTTTTGTGTGAATGCACTTGAATGCAAGTATCCCATCAATTTATTAGACGTTATCACGTCAAAATTAGCTGTTTTTCGATTTTCAGACCCAAAGAATATACACAAAAATTTCATACAATTCGGTTCAGACGTTTAGGTGGAGATTGGTAACTAACACCGCGACACGAGAATTTTATATAAGTATTTTATAGGGGTTTTAAAGATGACCGTTTTCTAGCAGCGCTTCCTCCAAACAATTTGTGGAAAGAAGTTCCTTATCGCAGGTTGGCGAGGGGACCTAGCCGAAAAAATGTACCTACGCGTTACCAAAAGCCGTAAGAGAAAGAGAGAATGAAGGAGACCAATAACTAATCTCCCAAATATGAAAATAAAAAAACTTGAGAGGTGTCAAGGGACACCCGGATAGAACGAAGTTCCTTTCGATTAATCAGTAAAGGAATTGTATTTTTTTTTTTTTTGTAAATAATCGTCGCCGCACCACACTGTTCAATGCGAAATAGAAAGACGAAAAGAAAATAACTGGCTTGCTTTCTATGCAAAAAGTGTCCTTACAACTTTTGGTCTTAATTTTTTCCGTCTAGCCCCCTTTCGCAACGCGCGATAAAAAACTTTCCAATAAATATTCAATAAATATAAAAAACCCCAAAGTGTAAAAACGGGACCCTATTACTAAGACTCCACTGTCCGTCCGTCTGTCTGTCACCAGGCTGTATCTCATGATTTCACCGTGATAGCTAGACTGTTGAAATTTTCACAGATGATGTATTTCCGTTGCCGCTATAACCACAAATACTAAAAACAGAGTATAATTGTACGGAACCTTTCGTGTGCGAGTCCGACTCGCAATAGCCCGGATGATATCTCTATAGAATTTAAAGTAAAGTTCACGCCAAAACCTTAGAAAATACTACTTACATGTTTTTTTAGATTAGTTTAACAAAATATACATACCTCATCATGTTTTGTGGCCATATGATAATCATAATTATCCTTCTTCGTAAACCCAAGCACACAAAAATCACACTTAAACGGTAATTTCTTATAATTGTGATGGTTTCTCTTCTCTTCTCTGATTTTTGTAACTTCTTCATCAGTCAATGTCACCATTTCGAACTTCTCTGACAATTCTGGTGGATCTTCTGATCTTTTTGCTGACAATCTTTTTCTTGTCAATCTTTTTGGTGGTAAACTTTTTGTTTCCGATTTTTCAGTTAACACGTTTTCAAACGTATCTTCTGGTGTATCTTTTGATTTTGGCTTTGATAGTCTTTTTGATGGCAGTCTTTTTGTTACCAACTCCTCTGACCCATCTGATATATCTTTTGACAATCTTTTTGCTGGCAATATTCCGTCAGTTACCATAACTGTCTGAAACTCTTCTATCAAATCATTTTTCATATCTTTAGATCTATCTTTTGACAATCTTTTTGATGTCAATCTATCTTTAGTTAACATAAACTTTTCTGCTAAATCATTCTTGGTATCTTTCGATTTTTCTTTTAATGATCTTTTCGTAGCCAATCTTTTCGAAGACAATCTTTTGTTTGGCAACATTTTTTCTTGTTTACATTCAATAACATCGACAAATACTGTTTCATCATTATCGCAATCATTCTCTAGTTCTTGTTTTACTAAAATTGGCTCAGTATTATCATTTTCTTGTATAATAGGTTCTATATATTCAAAATTGTAGTCGTAATACTTAATTATATTTATACCTAAATGACTAAATGATTTTTTATGCTGAAATAATAATTTGTCTAAATACATACTATTGTTTTTGACTTTTGTACTATTTTTATTTTTGTATTATTGTTTTTTTTTTTTTTGGTTTTTTTATTTAAGAAGATGAAGGTGGGTTGGATCTGTTTGGTGGTAACTGGAACAATCCAATTGACCAAGTAGAATATTATATCTTTCATTACATAATTACATAAAAAACATGTGACAAAGTTATCTTTTTTTTTACACAAAAGTACTGAGTTTATATGTTCCACTGTCAAGATAAAGAAAAAGCCTTGCAATATTAAGGTGAAAGGGTACCGGCTCTCTCTATACAAACATAGTCGACTGTTTCCTCCCTGGATAATGACACTAATACAAATATTTTTGTTGCATAAATCCTATAACTGCCAGGACTATGCCCTTATGTCTTGGTCATTTTCATTTTCTAATTATCATAGAAATTAAGATTAAAAAAAGAAAACAGGGGGGCATGGTCATGGCAGTTATAAGTTTTATGCAACTAAAATATTTGCTCTAGTGTCATTATCCAGGGAGGAAACATTTGACTACGTTTGTATGGAGAGAGCGCCCGGTACCCTTTTCTCTTAACATTTGACATATTATGCGCGTATTCCCTGCGAACTTTTTCTTAGGGTACGGCTATGACAAAGATGCATTGTTCATTGACATCGCACAAGTGGATAGGAAGCAGTGTACGTTTTGATTTGACCAATCACGAGCTAGAGCACATCGATTAAAATAATGGGAAATGGGAAAACAAAAATTACGGACATTTAGTATGGGAGCTTGGCATAGTGTTTTTTTGCGCGGTGCATTTCGATACTTATACATATAGAGGGCTTTACGGTGAACATTTTTTGAAGTTATACTTCTTTAGGCGCGTTATGAAAAAATTACGAGAGTGAATTTTTATGATGCGCGCGCAGCACCGTCACCTAGAAAATTCACATGTTGAAGTTGTCCGCAAACCGCTTATTAATCCACCGTGGAGCTCCAAAACTGTTATAAGGCTGTTATAAGAATGTTTTTAGCACAAGCAAGATTCTAGGCACCTGCTTTAGTTGAAGTTTTAAACTCATTAATTTATCATGGAATGAAAACATTCCAATAATAGTTATTTTAGAACTCTACGGTGGGTCTGCAACTATGCTGCACTGCACGTCCCGGTCCAATGAGAATCATCCCTTACGCGATTGAAACCGCGGAGCGCTGCTAGTAATAAATATAATGTTCTTTACCGTAGATCCCTTAGCCAGTATCTCCTGGACATCTCTGGCAATGCATCGGAATTTGTTGAACCTTATAATGGTAGTATAACACTCCCAGCAAATACATCCTTGTGACTTTGCCAGCTAGAAACAAAATAGGAAATTAACTCGAGGTAGTACGTACCAACGCTCTCTCTATACAAACGTAGTCGACTGTTTCCTCCCTGGATAATGACACTAGAGCAAATATTTTTGTTGGACAAAACCTATAACTTCCATGACTATGCCCCTATGTCTAGATTTTTTACCCGACTACGGCGAAGCCAAAAGGGAGGGTTATGTATTTGACCTGTATGTATGTATGTAAGTATGTTCATCTGTTCCCACCTAACTTTCTAAACTACTTATTATAATTCAACAATGTGCAATGCAATAGTAATAAGGGGTTCCTATAGGCACGGTGGCATCTGACGATGGCTATCCACTGACCGACACAACACATGACACTTTGAGATTGCCTACAGAATTAGGTCTCTGTATTTTTCTTGTTTCATACTTTTTAGAGTGCGATTTTTATTTAGGTACCAAGTTTGTTTTTTAACTATACAATTTTTTTAACGTAGTCGGGTTTTATTTTATTTTCTAATTATCTAGAAAGTAAAAGTTAAAAAACAAAATATAAATAAAAAATATATATATTGCAGGACATTCCATTATTATACTTTTCTTTTGTAAACATATACTTATAATACATAGAAAGAACCAGACCACAGACACATATCTAAGCAGAAATACATGTCTGAGCCGGGAATCGAACCTGCATCCTTGTTTGGCAGTCCGGCATGGTGACCATTGTGCCAACTCGGTCGCCATGACTATGCCCTTACGTCAATAAGACATAGGGGCATAGTCATGGCAGTTATAGGTTTTATGCAACAAAAATATTTGCTCTAGTGTTAATAATAATTATCCAGGGAGGAAACAGGCGACTACGTTTGTGTGGAGTGAGAGCCGGTACCCTTTCCTCTTAATACCGATGGTAGTGGGCTCAACTTGTACTTGTATACGAACTGTTTTCCACAATTAGACCCATTTTTTTATTTGGGTCCATTTTGGGTGACGATGGAGTAGGCTTACCCATCACCTGCTACCCTCTCAGCTTAGTCAAACCCCGGCCAGTCATCCACCAATGGAATTTTCTTGAGAAAAAATGTATGTGCGATATGCTAATTGACATTGCTCTTACGGTGAAGGAAAACATTGTGATGAAACCCGCGGCTTAGTTGGCTCCAGAAGTATTGAATGGTTCTCTCCTCTGGACACGGTCGACTAAGCTGAGAGGGTAGTAGGTGCTGAGTAAGTCTACTCCATCCTCACGCAATAAGGACCCGACTAATAAGGTCTAATTGCAGAAAACAGCCTGTATACAAGCTCAAGTACTTACAGGCAATTTAGTTAAAGTTCCAATAGGATTCAAAAGAAAAACATTCTTTTTTTACCAAGAAAATTATACTAAAATGTGGGTTCTTTTCCAACATTTTGGTTAAATTATGAGACATTATATTCCCTGTTGTTTCGAAATTCTAAACCTATTAAATATAAGTTGAAAGATATTTTACGGCTTAGAAATGACTAGTCTATATAAACTTACTAGCTGCGCTCCGCGGTTTCACCCGCGCCGCGTAACTCCCGATCCCGTGGGAATATCGGGATAAATTAAGATGTAAGCTATCTTATCTTTCAAGTTGGATCAACCTGCACACGTTGTGCAAATTTGATTAATCGAATAAGTAGTTTAGGAGTCCATCGCGTACAAACAACGTGACACGTAATGTATATAGGTAGTAGGTATATTAAATAACTTATTAGAAAACAAAGAAGTATGTTGTGGTGTCTGTCTATCTGTATATGTAGGTGATAATCTCAAAAACCACTAAACTGACTTGAATGGAGTTTTCATTGACGGAGTGATGCATGAGGAAGGCATAAGTGAGTTTATTAAAGTTTTATGTACTTACTTATATTGAAAAAATTGTGATGATTGTTAGATGTCTGAAAAAGGCATGCTTACTATGAGTTTTACTGGCGTGGGCCATGTAAACAGACAATAACTAAACGGATTTAACTCTGCCCCCCGTCTCAAGCCGGGGCGGGTCTTTTGGTAGCCTTAAAAGAGGTAGGTACGTACTTACATTAAATAAAAATCAATTAAATCAGCCGCTTTTCAATGTAAAACTACAACCAGGCAAAGCTTTCAACTTATAGGTAACATTATACAACAGTTTAGTTAATTAAAGGCACAATATCATTTAAAATTCAAACAAATACGGTGACTTAACATACGCACCTCTTTTATGTCCAAATACACGATCAATGGACGAATTCTGTTAATGATAACTAGTTGACGGTCTTTACTGAGACAAGCCTCACATATATTGGGATCTTCCAGCATTTTTACAAAGATTTTTATTCTGAAATTACGAAAAAAATCGCCGAATATCAGTGAGATTTGACATAACACTGCCGATTATGCACCTACGACACTCAGAACAAAATATTGATTTTTCGTTTGACGTTGACAACAAACTGACAGATTTACGGTTCTTTTTTTCTTTTTTCGGTCGCAGACCAAAGTATGGCTGTACTGAATGGCAGTACTTATTTGTTAAAGATAAAACTATAACCGGCATGCGGAAGTGAAAAGGAGCGGCACTTTTAAACGGAGTTGGTTTGGTCTAGCTATGTAGTTAGGTCCAGTCTTCTTATTTATCGTAAATATTAGTATTAGTTAGTTAGGTAATAGTGGCTCTTCGCGCGCCATAATGGTCCGTTTCTCGGGCTTGTTTAAAATCTTTTTGTTGAATACTAAACATCGAGCGGTCTTCAGGCACCTTCAGGGTCTGATAATGGTCGGAAGGTGACAATAGGAACTTATTTTTTAAACAAGAAAGTCCTAATATATTGCCTCTTGATGATTCTAGGAAGGTACCTACGAAAAAACCGGCTGATGTTAAATTATTCAAGGTAGAACATGCGATTTCTTTATTATGTCAGTTGATGGAAATAACAAGAAGCTAAACAACGAAATATTATTACATCCATGGTCCAACATAGTCAAAATCAAATAAAAAGCAATTTTTTGCCGAAAAAAAAACCAGTTTAGCCCAAAAAAAGTTGTTTATGTCGTTTGCGACAGGTTTACGACCACGGAAAAAGTTTTTTCTGTTCTGTGTTTACGTAGGCAATACGTAGGTACGACCACGACCGACAAAAGGTCACGACAAAATAGCAATTTTTCCTGTTACGTAGGTATTGTGGCTATTACCTTTACGATCTTAACCTAACCTACTTAATTTAATTCATATAATAGTTACGGAATCCGGAATCATGGATCAATTATTTTTAAATAACTGCCTATTGCATTAAAAAGCCCTGGATCACGCCAATCACAAAATGCCTGTCGCCTTTCATTTTTTTTACTTCTTAAACTATAGCACAATGCCATTGTATATATTAAACTAAATGTCATTAACTTACCTAGCAGGAGAAATTGGCACAAAGATAGTAGTAAGAACCAATGAAAAAAATTCGGTAAATTTTGGTAGGTACTTACAAAACTTTTGCAAAAATGAAAATTTGTCCATTTCTTTTTATCGTGTTGACTCAGGATCTTGATTTTTATACACCTAATAGAGACTATAGACATCAATATCTGATATGAATTTCAACTTGCTAGGTCCACCCGTTCCTGAGAAAATCGGTGGTGACAGACATACAGTACAGACAGACAGACAGACGGACAAGAAAGTGATCTTATAAGGGTTCCTTTTTTACTTTTTGAGGTACGGAACCCTAAAAACGCTTAATTATTTGTAAGCTTTTGATAAAAAATAATAATTTTTATACCAATGATAGTCTTACTGATAGTAATTCTTGGAAACAAACATAGTATGGCAAATCAAAGGAAATGCCTAAATAAATAAATAAATAGGTATCCATTGCAGGACATTCCACACATCTCCATCTAACCCCAAGCTAAGTAAATGCAGTCAAGGATTTAATATAATCATAATCGTAATTACCTACATATAATTTAATGTTTCATGTATATCTACTTACCTATTCAACTTCAAGACGATTATTCTGTTTACCTTATACACTAGTCAATTATTATAATTACATTTATGATTGTACAATCCACGGTCAAAAGTCTCTGCCCACCGTAACGTTTACAATCCTATGCAGCACTATTTGAACATTATAACAACGTACCCTGTGGATGGAACCCACGTCGGTTGGTGTAGCGGGGGATGGCTTATAACACTCACACAACTAAAGACGTAGCTAACAATATGTTGAAAATAATAATCACAATGAGTATACTTTTGATTCAAGTATTTAAGTTTGTGTGTAATGTTTATTATAAGAAGGTCGTAACTCCAATACTTGTTGATAGTATTATTGTAGCAAACTGATCATTTACTTATTACCCATACTGTACAATCCACGGTCAAGTCTCTGCCCACCGTAACGTTTACAATCCTATGCAGCACTATTTGAACATTATAACAACGTACCCTGTGGATGGAACCCACGTCGGTTGGTGTAGCGGGGGATGGCTTATAACACTCACACAACTAAAGACGTAGCTAACAATATGTTGAAAATAATAATCATACTGAGTACTTTTAATTCAAGTAGGTATTTAAGTTTGTGTGTAATGTCTATTAGAAGAAGGTCGTAACTCCAATACTTGTTGATAGTATTATTGTAGCAAACTGATCATTTACTTATGTCCCATACTGTACCTACATCCTCAAAGCATACATTTAGTCGCTGAGTACCTAAAACACAGTATGCCAACTTCTTGTTTTGCCTAGACCTAACGAGAGATCGGCACTTTACAACCCTTAATTCTATCAAAATAATACATGTTGCAACTCACCTCGGAACGAAGGGAAGCACTAAGATAGAATTTTTGGAAACCTTTCCGACAGGTATTTTATGATTGGCGTGATCCAAGGGTCTGAAACAAAATCTGAGACGTAACAGCTACTAAAACGTAATATTTAAAATATACTTAAACTAGCTTCTGCTAGTGACTTCGTCTTACATTTCAAAAGATTTTTTATCACAAAGAACTCTCCAATTTTCATTTCTCTACGACCGCTTTGAGCTGTTGATATTGATTTCTACTGATATTCGTTTGACATCGGAAATTAGCTATTTTTGAATCGCTCGATAGTAACGAGTGGCCTCTACCACTCGTCGTCGACAGGCGAGTGGTATAATAAACGTCAAAGAATCATAGTCAAACATTTGGAAACGATCTTCACTACATAGTTTAAAACAAAGTCGCTTTTTCTGTCCCTATTTCTCTTTGACCGCTTAGATCTTTAAAACTACGCAACGGATTTTGATGCGGTTTTTTTTTAATAGATAGAGTGATTCAAGAGGAAGGTTTATATGTATAATACATGCATAATATAGCCGTGCGAAGCTTTGTCGAAGCGATATCTTTTGGGGTTATTTCGGATGTTAGTTGGTAATCAATTTTGTGCGTAAAACGAATAAAAATTGACATTTCAAATTTCGACGACGAACGATTCAAAAATACAGAAAATTGGTGTCATGCGACTTGGAAGTCGAGTATGATTTGTAGGCGTATACGACAAAGCTATGTCACACAAGCGATTCAAAAAGAAAGCCCCAGAACTTGGAATTTTATATTTATATTTTTGGGTTCCGTACCATGATATCTAGACAATTGACATTTTCACAAATGATGTATTTCCGTTGCCGCTATAACAACAAACACTAAAAACAGAATATAATGTTACAAAACTCTTCGTGCGTGAGTCCGACTCGCACTTGACCGGTTTTTAGGGTTCCATACCCAAAGGGTAAACCCCATTATTAAGACTCCACTGTCTGTCTGTCTGTCTGCCACAAGGCTGCTACTCATGAACTGTGATAGTTAAGAAAGTTAAAATTTTCACAGATGATGTATTTCTATTGCCGCTATATCAACAAATACTAAAAACAGAATATATTACGGGTCCCTTCGTGTTCGACTTGCACTTAACCAGTTTATTAGGGTTCCGTTCTATTACTAAGACTCGACTGTCTCTCTGTCAGTCTGTCACCAATGGCACCATGCTGTATCTCATGAACCGTGATAGCTAAAATTGCTGCTAGCAAGCTAAGTTGCAATTTTCACAGATTATGTATCTCTGTTGCCGCTATAACAACAAATACCAAAACAGAATATAATTGCACGGAACCCATCGTGTCCGACTCACACTTGGCCGGATTTTTTTTACAATCATTCTCTGGATATACCTACATACCTATCGAAAAACTTAGAAAAAACTAAAAGAAACATTTCTAGATTAGTTTAACAAAATAGGCATAACTACCTCATTATGTTTTGTGGTCATAATATTTTTATTATCCTGTTGCCGCTATAACAACAAACAGAATAAATGTAAAAAAAAAAATTTAATTATATAGGTCCCTTTTCGCCTGAAACACAGGATTTCTTAGTATAAGCAAATGTATTGTTTATTGTTTGTATGTGTATGACGACCTCTGTGGCGCGTCGGGCGAACACCCGACTGCGACGCAGAAGGTTGCGGGTTCAATTCCCGCCGGGAACAAGTATTTATGCTGACCATAAATTCTTGTTTCTGGTTCTGGGTGTTTCCTATATGTATAATATGTATATATTTACAAAAAAAAAAAAAAAAAAGTATATATGTAGTTTATCCGTTATCTGGCACCCATAACACAAGCATTAAGTTGCTTAGCTTGGGGCTGGATGGCGATGTGTAATATGTCCTGAAATATTTATTTATTTATTATTTATTATTGTTTTAAAATGTACTAGCTACGCTCCGCGGTTCTACCCGCATAACTCCCGATCCCGTGGGAATATCGGGATAAATTAAGATGTAAGCTATTCTATCTTTCAAGTTGAATCAAACTGCACACGGTGTGCAAATTTGATTAAAATCGGTTAAGTACTTTATGAGTCAATCGCGCACAAACAACGTGACACTTACCTAATTTATATATATTAGAAATAATATTTTGTAAAAGATTTATTCATTAAATTATTCTTATTCTTAATGGTACGGAACCCATCGCGTCCGACTCCCACTTGGCAGGTTTTTTTATATTTTTAGCCCCGTTTGCCTTGTATTATTACGCGCCGTTCGTTACAAGGCGAAATGCTCCAACGCTTTATCGTACCATTTCTACTTCGATCGTGACAATGGAACGTCTTGATTTGATTGTGCTCGGCGCGACCGGTTTCAGTGGTGCTTTGGTTGTGAAAAGTTTAGTGAAAATGAATGTGGAGAATTTGAAATGGGGTATTGCAGGGAGATCGAGGGAAAAGATCGATAATTTGTTGAAGGATATCGTAAATACAGGTAGGTTTAATCACTATCACTACATAGTATAAAATAAAGTCACTATTCGCCGTCCCTATTTCCCTTTGTATGCTTAGATCTTTAAAACTACGCAACGGATTTTGATGCGGTTTTTTTAATAGACAGAGTGATTCAAGAGGAAGGTTTTTAGATATAATACATGCATAATACAGCCGTGCGAAGCCGGAGCGGGTCGCTAGTATAAAATAAAGTGACTTTTCGCCGTCCCTAAGTTCCTTTTGTATGCTTAGATCTTTAAAACCACGCAACGAATTTTGATGCGGGTTTTTTTAATAGATAGAGTGATTCAAGAGGAAGGTATATATGTATAATACATGCATAATATAGCCGTGCGAAGCCGGGGTGGCTAAAATTATAAGGTTTTAAATTTAATAAAATAAATGGTGTTAGGTATTAGTACGGGGACAATTTAATAAGGACGACCTTTATCGATCTTTTTAATGGATGAAAACTATTAGAGGTATATCAAATTAAATACTTAGGCCAATAAATACATTGCAAATAAAAAAATTGTCCAAAATGATAAATTTTGATAAAGTTTTTAGACTTTTCGCTGGTTTCGTTAATAGACAAATTACATACCAATGAAATACATAATCTCTATTTTAACATATCTTTAAATCATTACCAGACCAGTGCAAATGACTAATATCGATTTACTTGCCTAAAAGAATTTGAATTATTTAAAATTGTTTTTTGACGATTTTTTTTGACGAATTTTCAGCAAATCGTTTTTCCGTTGCCGCTATAAAACAAATAGGGAATAAAAACAGAAAATATAAAAATAAGTGGTGCAACATAGTACGGAACCCTTTGTGGGTGAGTACGACTCGCACTTGGCCGATATTTTTCTTTTTATCAAATAACTAGCGATCCGCCCCGGCTTCGCACGGCTATATTATGCATGTATTATACCTACAATATAAACCTTACTCCTGAATCACTCTATCTATTAAAAAAACCGGATCAAAATCCGTTGCGTAGTTTTAAAGATTTAAGCATAGGTACATAGGGATATAGGGACAGAGAAAGCGACTTTGTTTTATACTATGTAGTGATAGTGAGTGATAGCGATAATAAAAATATAGGTACCTTACTCACTTATCTCGTTTTTTATCTCAGAAAAGGCTGAACCGATATAAATACGGTTTTCTTCAAAATATTTCTAAATAATTGTTTTAAATAACCATCATACTTTTTTTAGGAGCCAACGTATCAAACATTCCAGTTCTGATAGCGGACGCGAGAAACAGTGAAGATTTATGCAAAGTAACGAAGGAAACTAAAATATTACTAAACTGCGTTGGACCTAACACTGTTTACAGTGAGAAAATAGTGCAGGCTTGTTTGATAACACGAACTCATTATATTGATATATCAGCTGAATTAAATGTAAGTATTTATAGTCTGAGATCCCTTTAAAAACGACCTTCATCGAGCTGTTTATTGGATGAAAAGTATTGTTTCGCATGGTGAAAACAGAAATCGCAATTAACACTTGCTAAAATAATCATAAGGACTGTTTTGTAATGCTAATTACTGATATTCATGGCATAAATAGCATTTCATCCGATATTTCACACTAGCAGCTCTCCGTGGTTTCACCCGCGTAACTCCCGATCCCGTGGAAATATCGAAATAAAAAGTAGCCTATAGCCTTTCTCGATAAAGTGGCTATCCAACACAAAAAGATTTTTTCAATTCGAATCAGTAGTTCCTGAGATTAGCGCGTTCAAACAGACAAACAAACAAACTCTTCAGCTTTATAAATATTCTCACGGGACTTGTGCGGGTGAACTTCGGGGCGCAGCTAGTTTTAAATAAATAAAAAAATCATTTAACAAAAACCAGTCGCGGGAAACAGCTAGTTCAAAATGTAATAATGACGTCAATTATACAGGGTCATTGGTAACTATATTAGCAATCGGTTGAGGACTAATTCTGTGCACCTAAACAAACAACTTTTTTTCTACGACGTTTGGAATTTAAACGTTTTTTTGAAAATTTTGAGGTAATTTTTACCTGAAAATCAGCTATTCCTTATACGGAGAGGAGTTTTTTCAGAACCTTAAGATTATACTTATTTTTTAATTTTATTATACTGTTCTAAGTCTGAATGACCTTGTTTTAAAAAAAAGCTATGCAATAGCTTAAAAACAGCTGATTTTCGAATTAACTTAAATTCATAATTTTCAAAAAAAAATTCGTATTGCCAAAAGTCGTGGAACAAAAGTTGTTTGTTTAGGTGCACAGAAGTAGCCCTCAACCACTTGCTAGTATCAAAAATATTGCAGGACATATTATTCCACACATTGCCATCTAGCCCCAGTAACTTATAGACTTGTGCTAAGGGTGGTAGACAACGGATATACTATTTATATACTTTTCTATTGTAAATATATACTTATAATACATAGAAACAACCAGACCACAAACAAATATCACTATCACTTCACTATCACTTCACTATCACTTCACTATCACTTCACTATCACTTCACTATCACTTCACTATCACTTCACTATCACTTCACTATCACTTCACTATCACTTCACTATCACTTCACTATCACTTCACTATCACTTCACTATCACTTCACTATCACTTCACTATCACTTCACTATCACTTCACTATCACTTCACTATCACTTCACTATCACTTCACTATCACTTCACTATCACTTCACTATCACTTCACTATCACTTCACTATCACTTCACTATCACTTCACTATCACTTCACTATCACTTCACTATCACTTCACTATCACTTCACTATCACTTCACTATCACTTCACTATCACTTCACTATCACTTCACTATCACTTCACTATCACTTCACTATCACTTCACTATCACTTCACTATCACTTCACTATCACTTCACTATCACTTCACTATCACTTCACTATCACTTCACTATCACTTCACTATCACTTCACTATCACTTCACTATCACTTCACTATCACTTCACTATCACTTCACTATCACTTCACTATCACTTCACTATCACTTCACTATCACTTCACTATCACTTCACTATCACTTCACTATCACTTCACTATCACTTTACTATCACTTCACTATCACTTCACTATCACTTCACTATCACTTCATCATCACTACATAGTATAAAACAAAGTCGCTTTCTCTGTCCCTATTTCCCTTTGTACGCTTAGATCTTTAAAACTACGCAACGCATTTTGATGCGGTTTTTTTTAAATAGATAGAGTGATTCAAGAGGAAGGTTTATATGTATAATACATGCATAATATAGCCGTGCGAAGCCGGAGCGGGTCGCTAGTCTAAGTATAAATACTTGTCTGAGGCAGTAATCGAACCCTGTGTTTGGCAGTCCGGCATGCCAATATGCTTGCTAATAGCTACCAATAACCCTGTATAAAAACTAATTAATTCGAATAGAAACATTAAAATGGAAATTAATTCAACTATTTATAGAATTCTTAAAAATGCTTTAATAATTAAAATAAATTATTTCCAGCATATTTTAGATTTATATAGAAAATATCGTAAAGAAGCGGAAAATGCTAAGGTTTTAGTGATACCTTCATGTGGATTTGCATCTTTGATTGTTGCGTCTGGTTTTTTATATTTGGAAGAACAGTTTCAAGGTAAATACTTATTTGTTTTAATTTACCATCATTATTTTCACTAAGTATTATCATCAATACCACTACATAGTATAAAACAAAGTCGGTGTCTCTGTCCCTATGTCCCTATATCCCTTTGTATGCTTAAATCTTTAAAACTACGCAACGGATTTTGATGCGGTTTTTTTTAATAGGTAGAATGATTCAAGAGGAAGGTTTATACATGCATAATATAGCCGTGCGAAGCCGGGGCGGGTCGCTTGTTACTTAGTATAAAACAAAGTCGCTTTTGCTGTCTGTGCCTATGTATTCTTAAATCTTTAAAACTATGCAACTGATTTTAATGCGGTTTTTGATTGTTACAGGCACGCTAAACACTGTAGATTGCTACATAGAGCTCCATATACCTAAACGTGCGTACTTCCCGTGGCCTGGCAATTGCTTAGTTCATTACGGTACGTGGGAGTCTGCAGTTCATGCGATGAGAAATATGGACGAATTTATACGTTTGAAGAAGGAGACCTTTCCTGATGTTATTGAGAGGAAAGAAGAAGCACAGAAGTGAGTACCTAGTTAAAAAAAAACTGGTTGCCTGTAAAGTCGGTATACGGGCGAAAGTTTTACGTGACAACAACTGTGCTCGAGTGGAAGGGACGCGTGCCTTTCACTTTTTATGTCTGTCTCTCTCGCTCTTAGGCGGGCTAACCATGCCCGCGTGCCTCTCACTCGCTCTCATTGTGAGCGCATAACGTCAGCGGAGCGTAACGCAGTTTCTTGAAGTGTCACCCGGCAAACCAATTTATAAAACGTTGTCACGTCAAAAAACAAATGGTTGTCTGTAATTTTACGTGATAACGTCATATTAAGAAAACATTGATGGTAACCATATCAACGATAATACGTTGCTATGGATACCTTGTCAATAACGTGAGCGATGTCGTCACACATATTTTGTGAATGTAATACGTAGTTTTTGTGGATCGAACCCACGTCGGCTGGTGTAGCGGAAGGCGGCTTATACCACTCACACAACTAAACACATAGCTAACATGTTGAAAATAATAATCACACTGAGTACTTTTAATTCAAGCATTTGTGTTCGTGTGTAACGTCGAAAAAGGTCGTAAGTTAAATACTTGTTGATAGTATTTCAGCAGATCATTTACTTATGACCCATACTGTACAAATGTGCAAGTCAACTTAATTTTTTTCTAAAAAAGTTAGAATTTTTAAAATTAGTAATGTTTTTTTTATTACAGAGGCTTTTTCCACCGCCACAACGGCAAACTGTGGTACCCATACCCCGGCCCAGATGAGAACGTAATGGAAATGTCCCATCGCTACACAAAAGAGAAAAACCCAAAGAAACCCATGACAAAAACACACTGCTACACAACAATGCCATGTTTTTTCCACTACATAATCATACCAGTCTTGTTTTTATACTATTATCTTTCAAATTTGAAGTGTTTTAGTAAATTATTGTGGAATTTCCCTCGTGTGTTCACTCTGGGATATATTTCGCATAAAGGTCCTTCGGAGAAGATGTTGCAAGATATGGGTTACAGTTTTACTATGATTGGGTCTGGGTGGGATCGGGCTGTTGAGGGGTTTAATTTGCCGGAAAATAAGAAACTTACTGTCAAGGTATGTGCTAATCTTCTTATATAAGTACAGGGTTATTGGTAATTCTACAAGCAAGCCGTTGAGGGCTACTTCTGTGCACCTAAACAAACAACTTTTGTTCTACGAATTTTGGAAATTCGAACATTTTTTTTTAAATTTTGAGGTTAGGTTTACCTGAAAATCAGCTGTTACACGGAGAGGTCATTAACCTTAAAATTTTACTTATTTTTTAAGTTTTATCTACTGTTCTTAGTTTGAATGGCCTTTGTTTTAAAAATCAGCTGTTTTTCGAATTTACATAACCTCGAAATTTTCCTATTTTTTCTAGTATAATTACCAATAACCCTGTATAAGTACAGGGTTATTGGTAATTCTACAAGCAAGCCGTTGAGGGCTACTTCTGTGCACCGTAACAAACAACTTTTGTTCTACGACTTTTGGAAATTCGAAAAAAAAATGTAAATTTTGAGGTTATGTAAATTCGAAAAACAGCAGATTTTTTAAAACAAAGGTCATTCGGACTAAGAACAGTAAATAAAGCTTGAAAAATAAGTAAAATTTTAAGGTTGATGACCTCTCCGTGTAAGGAAAAGCTGATTTTCAGGTAAACCTCACCTCAAAATTTTCAAAAAAAATTCTTCTTTCTTGATTCTTTTGTTCTATGACTTTTGTCATAGAACAAAAGTTGTTTGTTTAGGTGCACAGAAGTATCCCTCAACGGGTTGCTAGTATAATTATCAATAACCCTGTATAATCTTTATTTTATTTCTTCACTATCACTATCACCACTATCACTATCACTACATAGTATAAAATAAAGTCACTTTTCGCCGTCCCTATATCCCTATGTCCCTTTGTATTAAATGTGCAAATCAATTTGCACACATATTGATCTAAAAGAATAAAACAAATCACAGAGATACAAGAATAATAAATGTGCAAATCAAGTTGCACACAATGTTGATCTCAAGTAACTTAGTCAAATCACAGATTCAATAATACTTAATCGACTAGGTAATTTACAAAATGTGCAAATCAAATTGCACATTGTTAAATTACTTTAGATCAATATGTGTGCAATTTGATACTATTATGCACATTTTGTTAATAACCCGCCTACCTAGTTGATTATTTTTAAATCTGTGATGTAATATTACTTTTTATCACAGTCGCTCATAAAGTGGATCTTATTAAACCGCTTTTAGGCTCATAATGCAACGTAATACACGCGTGCGATAAAAAAAAATCCAACTAGTGTTGGAAAATAATACGTCATCCCGATATGTCAAATACGTATCTTACTGCTAATGACATATAGTAGATGAAACATTCTTAAGGACATCGTTCAAATCGTACCCAAAAATTAACGTGCCGGCCACAAAAAAAAATGTTTCTATCTTGTAGAGAATAACATTTTAAATAATGTTTAATAAGGCAACAAAGAGCTACGATGAACCATCGTTGAGTTATTTTACATTGAAAACCCAAAAAAATGCATTTTGTAGAGATCCGTTTGACCACTTCTAAGATATTACTACAGAAAAAATATAAAAATAAGTAGTAAATGGATAAGTTTTGTCTGTTTTTATTATATTTATATACATAGGTATATCCAATAACCCTTTCAGAAGTTATAGTGGGATCTTAAAAGTGGTCAAACGGATCCCTATAAAATGCATTTTTTGGGTTTTCAATGTAAAATAACTCAACGATTTTTGATCGTAGCTCTTTGTTGCCTTAGTAAACATTGTTTAAAATGTTATTCTCTACGAGATACAAATAATTTTTATTACTGGCCGGCATTTTTTTTTGTGGGTATTTTTTGTTAGAAACATGAATGATCTCCTTTATCTGGGTTATACTGTTTTGATGTATAGAAAAAGGTACCATCCAAAGAGTTTTTAAGCCTTGCTGGCTTTAAACTCTTTGTTGGTACCTTTTTTCTTCTTTTCAAAAGGTTGTCTCTAAAGTCTGCGAACGATAATATTACGTGATGACGTCTTTGAAAATAATTAAAAATTGAGTTTTGTTTTTATTTTGTTTTTTCTTTAGGTACATAAATATATTTTTTTTATATATTCTGTTTTTAATGAAACCCGGAACTAATATATTCTGTTTTTAACCGCCGACGCAAAAACAAA
The DNA here is from genome assembly GCA_907269075.1 of Idaea aversata. NCBI lineage: Eukaryota > Metazoa > Arthropoda > Insecta > Lepidoptera > Geometridae > Idaea > Idaea aversata. The sequence goes on from OU026083.1 coordinate 4,274,843, forward strand.
TGAAAAAAACCCTAAAAAAATATTGTATGTCAGACGCTGTATAGGTTAAAAGTCTTTTGCCTAGCCTTTCGGGAGTGTAATTAACAAAAAATAGTAAACATAACCTAAAATTCTTAAAAACTTTTTATTATTAAAATTTTAACAAGTCTTTTTTTTTTATTCGCAACTGTGATAAAAAACGTCGTACGATACACGTGTGAATTGATCATTCCATCTCGGCTTTTGCCACGCTCGCGTTCCGCTCGCGCGTCATAAACCGCCTCTATGGAATGATCAACTTTCCACACTAGTATCGCAATGTACTATTAACGTTGTGTTTACTTAATATCTACAAACATAGCCAATAATACGTCTGACTATGTATTAATGTAATTGATCATTTTAGAAAAAATACTCTTTGTGTTAAACAATAATTTTAGATACAATATATGTTTTATTTTTGGTGTAGGTAGTTTTCAGAAAATCTTCACAATTTTTTATTCAAATATTATTTTCAAATTTGTAAATTAATAAGGACGTGTTAAAATATTTGTTACTTTTGTTCCGTCCACCAACCTCCGTTATGAACTAACTCTGTCAAATTGATGGCGATTTGTGTACGTCCACAAAATATCTCTATCATAACCTTTTATTTCTTTTGAGCTGATGGGGATTTCCGAATTTTTTGTTAACAAATTCCCATTTTTAAGTAAAAGTTTTAAACTGATGGGGATTTGTGAATTTTTTGTTTACAAATCCCCATTTTAAAATAAATTTATAAACCGATGGGGATTTTTGAACTTTTTGTTCACATTTCCCCATTATACTCGGAATCTCCAAGTAATGGGGAAAAGTGAACTAAAAGTTCCCAAATCCCCATTCATGGGGAAAATCAATGGGGAAAAGTGAACTAACCCAAAAAATTTATTCGCAACAGAAACTTATAGTAGGCTAATGGACTAAATAATCTAAAACAGAAAAAACTTAAGACTACTAAACTACTAAAAATAAAAAAATTGTAATAATTTTGTTGCGAAACGGTCCTCAACTCAGCATAATGTTAGCCTTTCGACTAACGCTGGTCTTCCGTTGAAGCCTTTTCAGTGACGTCACTCGGACGGTATACGTAACAATTATGAACTTACAACAAAAATGAGAATAATCAAATAACACAATAATATAACATAATATACCTAAATAATAATACATAAAAATAATCATTTAATAGGAGCTGTAAACCTTGTGATAGATATAATACCTGAATTTGGTCTATATCAGCATACACTAATACTAAAATAAACTAAACAGCACTCGTTTCAAGCAAAAGGGTTTGCTGCGACACTTGGTGGCAAAATATATATCTTTTTAACGCTTGTCTAAAACCATGAGCACTACGTCTAGATGTCTAGAAACCATTTTTTATACTTTTAACAGTTTTTTCTTATTAAAATTCGTCTTATTTCGCAACGAGATGGTGCATTTCACTTATTTCAATCCGATGACCTTTGGGGCCGATGATTAGGGACGTGTTAATAAACATGAAAGGAATGCCAGCGATTGCAGTGATTTCACTTTTTAGTGCAATATTTTGCACTTTTTATAACTTTAGCATAAATTTCACGTCTAGCACCTTACATCATTGACCTGCGGTTTTTATTATTTATTGAAGTTTGAATTACTGTTAAATAACTGTTAAAAACTTTCATCATTTTCATAAAAAGGTACGGTCGGCAGCATAATTGCAGACTCAGCGTAGAGTTCTAACTATTATTGGAATGTTTTCATTATAATAATTATTGTTTAAGACTTTAAACTTCAACTAAAGCAGGTTTTTTTGAAGTGAAAACTTCTTATGGCGCGTTGGGCACTTTTGTGGGTGAGCATTTTCAGCCGTTCTCGCGACAGATTTCTCGCGACAGATGAGATTTTACACAGATAAACAGTTTTTTAATTTGGCTAGATGAGATTTTACACAGATATACAGTTTTTTAATTTGGCTAGATGAGATTGTACACAGATATACAGTTTTTTAATTTGGCTGTGAGTGTATTAAGACGTACATATGGTATTTTTTAACGGATTTGTCGTCCGTCAATAGTCGGACGACTATTTGTCGTCCGACAAATAGTCGTCCTAATAATACGGACGACAAATGTCGGACGACTATTGGTCGGACGACTATTGGTCGGACGACTATTGACGGACGACAAATGTCGGACGGATTTTTTTTTTAATTAGTTTTTTTTAATTTTTTATTAGTTTTCACTTCGGCATTCCCGGAGTGCAACCGTTTTTTTTTACAAATGATAGGTCATCGTTTGACCACTATCACACCTGCCTAATGGTAGGTGACGATGCGGCCTAAGATGTAACACGCCTTCCTAGAAGATACCTATTCACTCGCGACTTGAAGACACACAACATTGTACACGTCAGGAAAGACAGAAGCAGGCAACCTAGAATTTTGCTTTGTGTTAAAAACATTCGTACAACAGCCGTTTTGGATCTCTACGGTGGGTCTGCAATTATGCAGGTGACCGTACATCACGTAATAAATCACTACATAGTATAAAATAAAGTCACTTTTCGCCATCGTTCTGTCCCTATGTATGCATAGATCTTTAAAACTACGCAACGGATTTTAATGCGGTGTTTTTTAATAAATAGAGTGATTAAAGAGGACGGTTTTTAGATATAACTCATGCATACCGGGGCGGGCCGTGCGAAACCGGGGCGGGTCGCTGGTTTATTCATCATAATTTATGTTTTAAAGTTGAATTATCTTAGTACAAATGTTACTCGTAAACAATCCTCTCCATACGCTAGTCGACCCACGTTTAACCTTTAAAAACTATTTGTCATGGATACATTTTGAATTTTGAATGACTGTCAGTCTGGTAATGTAGTTTGACCTTTTTTTTTTGGGTCATTGCATGTTTAGGTAGTTTAGGATTTATGTAAAATAGGTACCTACACGAAAAACTCCATGGAACTAGTAAGAGTCATGTAAGAGTAATTAATGTAAGACAAAGGGTTCACGCTTAACGGATCCCCTACCCTCAACGGATCCAAGAACTATCTCAGTAAATAAATATGAATATACTAGCAAACCCGGCGAACCCGGCGAACTCGAAGTATGTGGCTTCTTGAACACTGTTTTTATGACCTAAACGAATTCAAATCATTTAGTAATAGGAAAATACAATAATAATTTTTACTTTTTTTATTTTTTTAACTTTTGACATTATAATTTATTAATTTGATTATTGACATTATGTAATTTATATTATTTTTAACATTTGCACGTCTGCTTGCGGACCGAATACATGTTCTAATATTTTTTGTAAGACCTTTATGCTATGTATTCCGGCGAATAAATGATCTTATCTTATCTTATCCGTTTCGCCACCAGATTTTCCCGCTTTTCTGTTGAAATGTTTCCCGAATTTTCTTTGCTATAAACCACACGGAGCGACCTTTCCAACGAATGCAAAACCGTGGAAATCGGTTCGTGCGTTCTGGAGTTATAGCGTCAGGAAGGAAAACCCGACTTATTTTTATACATATAATACTAGCTGTCCCGGCATTGCCATTTACAAAAAAAAAAAACTGAAAGAAACAAAATAAAAAATAGATGTTGGCCGATTCTCAGACCTACTGAATATGCTCACAAAATTTCATGAGAATCGGTCAAGCCGTTTCGGAGGAGTTCAACTTCGAACCCCGTGACACGAGAATTTTATATATATAGGGATAATAGATAAATATTGCAGGACATTCCACACATCCCCATCTAGCCCCAAGTTATGTAACTAGACTTGTGTTATAGGTGCTAGATATGGTGCTAGATAACGGATAAGTATACTACTTTATACTTTTGTAAATATCATCACATAGTATAAAACAAACAAAGTCGCTTTCGCTGTCTTTCCCTTCTTAAATCTTTAAAACCACGCAACGGATTTTGATACGGTTTTTATATGATAGAGTGATTCAAGAGGAAGGTTCTAGTATACTTATAATACATAGAAACAACGAGACGAAACAACGACAAATATCTAAGCATAAATACTTGTCTGAGGCGGGGATCGAACCCGCAACCCTGTGTTTGGCAGTCCGGCATGGTGGCCATTGTGCCAACTGGGTCGTCAGTACCTATAACTACGCAGTACTACGTAGGTCAGTGCTGTCTACCCTTCACATGTTATTTAACCTAGATACAAAGTGAGATAACCTTCGAACTGCAAGACCTAATTGATATCTATTTAGATCTATTAATATTATAAAGCTGAAAAATTTGATTGTTTGTTTGTTTGAACGCGTTAATCTCAGGAACAAATTCGAATTGAAAAAATCTTTTTGTGTTGGATAGTCCATTTACCGATAAAGGCTTTAGGCTTTATTTATAAAATCACGCTGCGACGAATAGGAGCGAAGAATTAGTGGGAAATCTGGAAAAAGATGGGGAAAATTATTCAACTATGAGGGCTTCCGTTTTTTGTTTGAACGCGCTAATCTCAGAAACTACTAGTTCAAATTGAATAATTATTTCTGTGTTGGATAGTCCATTTACCGACCAATAGGAGCGAAGCGAGCAATAATTTTCCCCGTATTTTTCCACATTTCCCACTGATGAAAATGTGGAAAAATACGGGGAAAATTATTCATCTTTGAGGGCTTCCGCTTTTTGTTTGAACGCGCTGATCTCAGGAACTGCTAGATCGAATTGAAAAATATAGGCTACTTTTTATCCCGATATTCCCACGGGATCGGGACTTATGCGGGTGAAACAGTTATGCGTTGCTAGTAGATAGATAACTTTATTTGTACAACACAAGAAGAAACACAACACGAGCAATGAATCATGGCCCCCAGCGGAAATTGCTGGGGATGGTTTGAGCATGTACTATCGCGGACAGAATTATTACAGCCAAATCGTCATACTTGGCCCCCGTTTAATATTTTGCCCGACCCGAAAAACATTACTTTAAATTAGAAAATTAGGGAATGTATTGGAGTAATTAGTACTGTTCTCCAATGCACCTGATCGAAAATGACATTGAATTTTAATAGGTTATCCAATTTTTCAATTTAAACTTAGGCAAAGTTAGGTGTGTGTGTTAGCGCGTCAGTACTTAGTCGACTAAGGAGTTAAGGACGTGCGGAAGCGGGACCGAGCGCGGCTAGAAACGTGTGTGCGGAACAGAGAGCGATGATGTGAGCAACTGACCCTCCCTTCACTCCTGTCCCCCGGACCTAAAAATTGAGTTCTGCACATACTCCTTCCACTTTCTGCTGGGGGCCATGATTCATTTTCCGACCTTTACAGAAAGTAAAGTAATAGCAAAAAAGTATAAGATCCACAAATTATGGGCGGTCTTATCGCTGAAGGCTATTCCAGGCTACCTTTGGATAGAAAATAACTGATTTAGCTTTTATGGTATAGGTTGTATTTACTCAAGTTGGTACTTAGGTGCCCTTAGGGCTGAATACATAATTATATTCATTCCAATGTTACTCGTGTACGCTTACCTTGAGAAGGGCTCATGTACGCAATACATAATCGACGATGTTAAATTTTCCGCGCAAAACTTGTATTGGTTAGTAGTTTTTTATAATATACTAGCAGCGCTTCGCGGTTTCACCCGCGTAACTCCCGATCCCGTGGGAATATCGGGATATATTAGGATGTAAGCTATCCTATCTTTCAAGTTGGATCAAACTGCACACGGTGTGCTGATTAAAATCGGTTAAGTAGTTTAGGAGTCCATCGCGCACAAACAACGTGACACGTAATTTATATACATATAGTAAGTATATATATTATATATTATTTTTCTCTATTTTTCTTTTATATATTTTTTAATTTATAATAATTATAATTTTTTAACCTTCCTCTTGAATCACTGTATCTATTAAAAAAAAAACCGCATCAAAATCCGTTGCGTAGTTTTAAAGATAAAGACATTGGGAAATAGGGACACAGGGACGGCGAAAAGTGACTTTATTTTATACTATGTAGTGATTTAAAGTCACGTGGTTTTCATTTTCTCCATCAGCATCTGACGCCATTACACATAATATAGGAACTTTATGAACTTAACCTCCTTGCAAACATGTCATTTTTGATCGAAGTTTTGCCATTATTCCGCCCGCGCTGGCCCCTTAACTGCGTGCCTACACTCGACATTTCTGGAAATATTTTCAAGGAAATATGCTAATTGTATAAAAAAATGGTTGTCTATAAAGTCGGTTTACGGACGATAATTTTACGTGATAACGTCATAAGAAAACATTGATGGAAACCATTGCAACGATAAAACGTTGCTATAGTTACCTTGTCAATAACATGAGGCGTTCCAGTAACGACGCGTGACGTCACACTTTTTTGAGATTGCAGGTGTTCACCAATTTATAAAACGTTATCACGTCAAAAACTTAATTTAAAAAGGCTAAATGCTCGTCACGCATCATATCGTCTACGAACAAAAAAAGCAGGCCAAGTGTGAGTAGGACTCGCGCAGAAGGCTTCCGTACCATTATAATATTCTGTTTTTTGACGTGACAACGTCTTATAAATTGGTTTGCCGGGTGACACTTCAAGAAACTGCGTTACGCTCCGCTGACGTTATGCGCTCACAATGAGAGCGAGTGAGAGGCACGCGGGCATGGTTAGCCCGCCTAAGAGCGAGAGAGACAGACATAAAAAGTGAAAGGCACGCGTCCCTTCCACTCGAGCACAGTTGTTGTCACGTAAAACTTTCGCCCGTATACCGACTTTACAGGCAACCAGTTTTTTTATTATTATTATTTTTTTTAATTAGAAAATGTTTATTATAAATGAACAAGTAACTATATTATACTAAATAACAATTAAATAACGAAAACTTAAATGAATTAAATAAACTACCTACTTTACCTAAACTAAATTAAAAGTCCAAATGGAAGCGGAATCCCTAGGAAGTGTGCCCAAAAGGCTGGCAGCGTTACCACGTTGGATGGCGATGCTTATCCGTTGTCCGAGGTACGAGCCAGCCCTTTGGTCACCCGAAGCTAAAACTAGTAATTTTGAAACAGTCATTTTTTTTGTATTTGTTGTTATAGCGGCAACAGCAAAATTTAAATTTTCTAGCTATTACGGTTCATGAAATACAGGCTGGTGACAGACAGACGAACAGTGCAGTCTTAGTCCCGTTTTTACAATTTGGGTAAAGAACCCTAAAAATAGATAGGTACTTAGGTAAATGTATGAAAATGGATGGTGATAAATTAAAAATCGTTATTTTTTTCAATAAATCTTCCGAAAAGGATTGATAGGTTGACTCTTTACTCAACAGATCCCCTTTATAGTTTTCCACTCTGATCAGATCCTCTAGGCCAGGGAGGCCGATAACAGCGATTATAAAAATTAAATCAATTAAAAAAGAAACAAAAGACGATCGATAAATGCACGGGCGCTGATTGGTTCTAGATCGCGCAAACGAAATTTTTCTGCGAATAAGCTGATTCAATATACAAGTTCTAACGAAACATCGCTGGGCCGCGCGCAGCCTATTTAAGATTGTGAAGGACTTAGGACCTTTTCACCTCGAAAATTACGCGGGATCAGGACCTATGCGGGTGAAACCACTGGGTGCAGTTAGTAACAGGTACATATTTTAAAGTTTATATTTTTTAAATAACGGTTCGGTGATTGTAAATTATTCTGCTTGATATCACTAAAGCTTTCGAAGTGTAAGTTATTTCACGCAGAGTAACCAAAAACCATTGAACCTTCATCAAAATAATTAGAACTTTAAAATATGCACCTGCTATCCTCAGTCCTTTTCTGACTGTACTTACTTTTTAAAGAGAAACACTCGTTCACTTTAAATAATTTATCACTTTATTAACTTTTTGACGTGACAACGTTTTATAAATTGGTTTGCCGGGTGACACTTCAAGAAACTGCGTTACGCTCCGCTGACGTTATGCGCTCACAATGAGAGCGAGTGAGAGGCACGCGGGCATGGTTAGCCCGCCTAAGAGCGAGAGAGACAGACATAAAAAGTGAAAGGCACGCGTCCCTTCCACTCGAGCACAGTTGTTGTCACGTAAAACTTTCGCCCGTATACCGACTTTACAGGCAACCAGTTTTTTTTTATCAAGGATTTTCTTAAAGCGTCGATCACGTTCGATACCGCCATCATTGTTCTAACTCCATCTTCCCCCACACACTAGTGATGGGCACGCTTCGTAGTGATGTGACAACACGATGATCGATTGGACCCGCCTAACAATACCTACATACTAATAGGAAAAGTAACTCTTATATTTCAGGTGTCATCCTGCAATCCTTACGAAGCTACGACGCTCGCTATGATTAATTCAGCGTTGACTTTGCTCGCTGAACAACACAAAATGCCAGAGTAAGTTTGATATAAGTACCTATATAATTTGCATCGAAAGTAAAGGTTTTCGTATTAAAATCTATTCTATATAATATTATAAAGCTGAAGAGCGCTAATCTCAGGAACTACTGGTTCGATTTAAAAAAAAAAGTGTGTGTGTCAGCTCCGACGCACGACTGGAGTTTACTCCTTAAGTACGAGTATCTAACCATACGCAAAAAGAGTTTTAGATGAAAAAAAAAAATAGTCGTCCGACAAGTAGTCGTCCGACATTTGTCGTCCGTCAATCAATAGTCGTCCGACAAATAGTCGTCCGACATTTGTCGTCCGACATTTGTCGTCCGACATTTGTCGTCCGTCAATAGTCGTCCGTTAAAACTAAAATTAGAAAGTTGCGCACTAAAGGTGCGCACTGCGCACCAAAAAGGTGACACGATTTTCGCATGATTTTCGTTACTTGTTAGTAGGTTTTACCCCTCGGATTTTTCTCATACCGGGCCCCTTATATATGAAAATCGATTCTCGAGTAAACTCCAATAAACTCCAAAAATCTCTTGTGTGTTGAATAGTCCATTTGTCGAGGAAGGCTATAGGCTGCCAAACACAGGGTTGCGGGTTCGCCTCAGATATGTATTTATGCTTTGATATTTGTCCGTGTTCGGGTTGTTTCTATGTATTGATAAATAAATAAATAATAAATAAATATTACAGGACATTCCACACATCGCCATCTAGGCTCAAGCTAAGTAACTAGACTTGTGTTATGGGTGCTTGACAACGGATATACTACTTAATATATACTTTTTTTGTGAATATATACTTATAATACATAGAAACAACCGACCACAGACAAATATCTAAACATAAATACATGTCTGAGGCGGAAATTAAACCCGCAACCCTGTGTTCGGCATGGTGACCATTGTGCCAAATGGCTCGTCAATTATTTCTATCTGGTACTATAAAATGCAGCCAAAGCTAAGTGTTGTTGTTATGACTTCCAGGGGTGGAGTGGTGAACGTTGGAGCCGTGTTCCGTGGTACGAAGCTGGTGCAGAGGTTGGCTGATAGCGGTATTAAATACGAAGTTTTACTACAATAAATTAATGTATATACCTACTTGGGGGTCGTCCATAATCATCTAAATCGGTTTGTTCTGGAAATGCGTTCTGGAATAATAGCGTCAGGAAGGAAAACCCGACTTATTTTTATATAGTACAGAATATTATACACTTGTTTACCTAATAAAACAAATAGTATTATTTACCTGTCCTATATCACGGGGCTATGGAGCCCCGGACCTTTGGAAGGCATGGGTGGAGCCGAAGTCAACACGCAGAGGCCCTTTACAATAACAATATTTAATATTTAAGTTTGAGCCTAACGTTTTCTTTGGAGCAATAATAATCACTATCACTACATAGTATAAAACAAAGTCGCTTTTTCTGTCCCTATATCCCTATGTATGCTTAAATCTTTAAAACTACGCAACGGATTTTGATGCGGCTTTTTTTAATAGATAGAGTGATTCAAGAATAATAAATAATAATAATAAATAAATAAATAATAAAAAGCCCGCAGGGCACCTTGAGGCGAGGTGAAGGGGAGTAACGACCCCGCGGTCCCGAGTTCTCCAGGGGGAAGTCACCGTTCCTCATCTCCGGCTTGCCTTGGTTGGCTGGTCGGAGTGAACACTGACGAGGAAGCGGTCCCCCGCCTCTGGCTTGCCTTCACTGGCCGTCCAGAGTGGAGTAGCATGAGTAGAAATACTCGAAGGATGGATGTCAAACGTCAGTGATGAGTTGGCCCGCTCGCTCGGACTACCAGCGATGACTTAAAATCCAGTAAGGCCTCTCCATCCTTCAAGCCACTCACGTTCCTGTTGCCCCCTTGCTGTAATTTACTCGGCTAATTAGGGTGGCCCAGTCTGAGAGTTGGCGAGTCTCCGCCTGCCATTTTTACGTGTTTATTGAACATTGTTACGGCAGGTGCCATAGTATCCATAGTTCCTCAGTATCTAGTCCACTACCATCCCATCACAATAGCTCAAGTAGTTTTGTCCTGTAGATTATCAATAGTTTCATCCAAACCGGAGGTTGTCCTTGGTTGCACTTTATAGTGTAGACAGGGATAATCGCCGGTTTAGAATCCACCCCATTGTTTGCTATTATACTTGTTATTGTAAAGGGCCTCTAGGTGTTGGCTTCGGCTCCACGCACGCCTTCCAAAAGTCCGGGGCTCCATAGCCCCGTGATACAGGACGTATAACAGAAATAAATAAATATTACAGGACATTCCACACATCGCCATCTAGCCCCAAGCTAAGTAACTAGACTTGTGTTATGGGTGCTAGACATTTCTTTTGTAAATATATACATATAATACATAGAAACAACCAGACAACAGACAAATATCTAAGCATAAATACTTGTCTGAGGCGGGAATCAAACCCGCAACCCTGTGTTTGGCAGTCCGGCATGGTGACCATTGCGCCAACTGGATCGTCAGGAGGAAGGTTTATATGTATAATACATGCATTATATTATAGCCGTGCGAAGCCGAAGCAGGTCGCTAGTAACTTATAATCAAAAGATATGGCAATTAAAGCGTTCGTGATTATTTTAGTTACAATATAACAACAGTAACACCAGACAGACAGAGAGACGGACAAGAAAATGATCTTATAAGGGTTTCTTTTTTTATCTTTTGAGGTACGGACGGAACCCTGAAAATCTGTAAAAGAAATACTAATATTATAGCTGAAAAGTTTGTTTGTTTGTTTGAACGCGCTAATCTTAGGAACTATTGGTTCGAATCGGGTGAAAGTCGCTTATTGAGTCCCGAGACCGTAGACAGAAAATAAATATGGACTCGCTGCTAAAATAATAATAATTACTAGAGTGAAAAGGATTGAACGTCTAATGAGTAAGTGGGAGCAAGACGAAGTATAATTTTTTGTCTCTATTTGCGTATAGGTTTTTTTGTTTGCCACCAATGTCGTCGGTGGCAAACAAACGTTTAGGGTTTCGTTTTCTTAACCTGTAGACTATAATTTGTGTTACTTGTGACTTATAAGATATTAAAAAGGAGTACTAATTGGTGTGCATGGACCTAGAAAATATGTTAGTCTATGTTCGTGTGCACTTGTGCAGTGATGGTTAATTACTGTTTAATGGCAATTTGACAATTATATACTTATAGGTTATGTTCTCAGGTTATGTTATAGGTATGTTGAATATTCGCTGTCTCACACTATACGCTGATGGTAGCTATTGTCTATATTTATTCTCTGTCTACGCCCGAGACGGAGTTTGGCGAGGTAAACACTGTGATTTCATAACAAGGCTGGGCGGCAGCGCAGCATGGTCATGCTTCGCTTTGACCATTTTCTTCTTTACGTTTATTTTAATAAATAAGATATCTTAAACTAAATATATCTATACTGGAATTCGATTACTGAGAAAAAACCTGGCAGTATGCATGAGCCGTGCGAAGCCATAATTGTTATTCTTTGGTGTTACGTAAAGCAAGGAGGTTAGGTTTTTGAAGTTCCTAATGCGTAATGATACTGATACTGGCTACATGCACATTGTACAAGCCGTGCGAAGCCATAATTTAACATGACAGCTGTCAATGAAAGCGATTTTCCCTAGGGCTGGAAGTTTTTCTTTTTACACGCTCTTCAGGCACCATTAGACCATGGACCTACAAAAAAAAAACAGCGCACTCCGGGAGTGCAGGCAGAAGTGAAAACTGTATATCTGTGTAAAATCTCATATGTCGCGAGAACATACGCAAAAAGAGTTTTAGATGAAAAAAAAAAAAATTTGTCATTTTGACATTGACAATTTGACATTTGTCGTCCAACAAATAGTCGTCTGACATTTGTCGTCCAACAAATTGTCGTCCGACATTTGTCGTCCGTCAATAGTCGTCCGACAAATAGTCGTCCGACATTTGTCGTCCGTCAATAGTCGTCCGACATTTGTCGTCCGTCAATAGTCGTCCGTTAAAAAATACCATATGTACGTCTTAATACACTCACAGCCAAATTAAAAACAGTAGGCCCAGGCATACATTTTCGCCGCGCCGTAGAGAGGGGATAGCTGTCTACTCTCCATCCGTCTTACGCTTTTTCGATCAGCCCCCTTAGACAAGATTGCTTTCTATTAGGGATATCGCCAATCGAAAGATTTAATTGTATGAAATTGACATAAATCATTATATAAAATTGGCATAAGATGCTACGTATTTATCTTTTTTTTCTCTAAAACAAGGCTAAGTGACTTTTCGTTAACTTAGATGTCAATTTAATACAAAAATAATAAAAAAAAAGTCTGTCGATTGGCGATATCGCTAATAGAAAGCAATCTTGTCTAAGGGGGCAGGTCACGTGTCCTGACGCGAGTTTAAGATTTCATACCCATTACAGAAAAAGTGCTCAACGCCGCTAAAGAAGTTTTCACTTCAAAAATCTGTTAGTCTATGCTTTAGACCTACATTCGGAGTATGAGATGAGTAATGAAAAAATATTTTTGTGTTGGATAGTCCATTTATCGAGGAAAGCTATAAGGCTACTTTTTATCCCGATATTCACACGGGATCGGGACTTACGCGGGTGAAACCGCAAGGCGCAGTTAGTATAAAATATGCGTATCGTGTTGCCAGTGCTGATTCGATATGCACTGAATACATACATTAAAGTTAACAGCTATTATTTACCTATTTATACATAAGGTATATGCAGGTAATAAGGGCCACTTAAAGATATTTTAAAAACCTCGATATTAGTGACAAACTGAGGTGACAAAATAACAAGACATAAACAAAGCATTTTTGAAGTGAAAACTTCTTTAGCGGCGTTGAGCACTTTTTCTGTAATGGGTATAAAATCTTAAACTCGCGTCAGGACACGTGACCTGATCGAAAAAGCGTAAGACGGATGGAGAGTAGACAGCTATCCCCTCTCTACGGCGCGGCGAAAATGTATGCCTGGGCCTACTGTTTTAAATTTGGCTGTGAGTGTATTAAGACGTACATATGGTATTTTTTAACGGACGACTATTGACGGACGACAAATGTCGGACGACTATTTGTCGGACGACAAATGTCGGACGACAATTTGTTGGACGACAAATGTCGGACGACTATTCGTTGGACGACAAATGTCGGACGACTATTTGTCGTCCGACTATTTGTCGTCCGACTATTATTTTTTTTTCATCTAAAACTCTTTTTGCGTATGTTCTCGCGACATATGAGATTTTACACAGATATACAGTTTTCACTTCTACCTGCACTCCCGGAGTGCGCTGTTTTTTTTTTTTCTTTCTTCGGTCATAGACCGAAGTTATGGCTGTGCACAGAAATTGTTTTTCAGATTGACAATAAAGCAAATGTTTATCTAATGAACTTTGCTGTCATCCGTAGGGCACTTGTCAGCGTCAACGTACAATCAACGGTCAAAAGTCTCTGCCCACCGTAAAGTTTACAATCCTGTGCATCACTATTGATGTGAAACATCTATAGCCGCACGTAAAAGCGTAAAACCGATTTCTGGCGTGGCGACGCATGCCTTGGCGACGCGTCGCCACGCTATATGATGGTATATTATACAATCTATATGCAGTAGTGTGTACGGTGTGGTATACACACCGTAATCGACTGTGCGATTCTATCACAATCTGTTCTTTTCTCATTATTATACTTTTACAAAATAATGTCGATGTGTTTGAACATTATTAAAACGTAACCTGTGGATCGAACCCACGTCGTCGGTTGGTGTAGCGGGTGGCGACTTATACCTCTCGGCCAATTAAAGATAACTAACATGTTGAAAATAATAATCACACTGAGAACTTTTAATTCAAGTATATGTATTTAAGTTTGTGTGTAACGTCTATTAGAAAAAGGTCATAACTCCAATACTTACTTGTTGATAGTATTATTGTACCAAACTGATCATGACCCATATTGTACCGGCTCTTCTAGAGCCGAACGGTCTTGTACGAGACGATGGCAAGCGTACCCGATGGGATCACCTTAATCCCCTAGTGTGGGCAGCTTCACACCACGGGTCCTCAGAGGGTCGGCAGAGGAGGTAAAGATACGGTGATGAATATTTGAACCATTTGCCATGGAGAACCTGGTCCCGTGAGAAACCTTCCAATTTTATAAAAATACGACCCGCCCCGGATTCGCACGGCTATGCATGCATGTATTATACATATAAACCTTCCTCTTGAATCAGTCTATCTATTAAAAAAACCGCATCAAAATCCGTTGCGTCGTTTTAAAGATTTAAGCATACATAGGGATATAGGGACAGAGAAAGCGACTTTATTTTTATACTATGTAGTGATAGCGACTAGCTTCCGTCCGCGTAGAAGTCGAAAATGGACCAAAGAATCACGTTATCCGATACAAACTTTGCCCCCCTTTTTTGGAATTTCGGAAAATCCTTTCTTACCGGATGCCTACGTCATACAAAGAACACACCCTCAAAGTTTCAGGTCTCTACGATCAGCGTGTTAGGCTATTCCTTGATCCGTCAGTCAGTCAGGACAAAGCATTTTATGTGTATAGATTTCAAAATTATTAGTATTAGCTTTAGGTGACCAAAGGGCTGGCTGCTACTTTGGCCAACGGATCGGCATTGCCATCCAAAGAGGTAATGCAGCGAGCTTTTTGGGCACCCTACTTAGGGAAACATATATTTATAATATTAACTTTGTTATTATGTTTTAATTACTATCACTATCACTACATAGTATAAAATAAAGTCACTTTTCATTACTCATACTCCGAAAGTAGGTCTAAATATGCCTGAAGAGCGTGTAGAAAATAAAATTTCCAGCCCTAGGGCTTTTCACTTTCACTGACAGCTGTCATGTCAAATTATGGCTTCGCACGACTTATGCAATCTGCATGTAGCCAGTATCAGTATCATACGCATTAGGAACTTCAAAACCCTAACCTCCTTGCTTTTTTTTTTACACCAAAGAATAATAATTATGGCTTGGCACGGCTCATGCAGTATGCATGAGCCGTGCCAAGCCAAGCCGTGCCAAGCCAAGCCAAGCCGTGCCAAGCCAGAGTTTAGTACTAAGTAACTATTTTTTCTTATCTTAATATATATAAATCTCGTGTCACAATGTTTGTCCTCAATGGACTCCTAAACCACTTAACCGATTATAATCAAATTCGCACACCATGTGCAGTTCGATCCAACTTGAGAGATAGGATAGCTTACATCCCGATATTCCCACGGGATCGGGAGTTACGCGGGTGAAACCGCGTAGGGCAGCTAGTTTTATTATGTTTTTGTGTTAAGTTTAATCTGGTTTTTCATTTATGGGTGATTCTACAGACCCGAAAAAAACGCTGTCCGGAGCTAAAAACTACCCGAAATATTAAAATTTTACTGTTTGATATTTTTTTTATGTTAGTTTAATGTATAATCTAATTGGCGCAAAATAATATTAGTGTCTAATCTTATTAGAAATAGTCTAAAAAAATCCCCAAAGCCTTAAAAATTGATAACTCTGGCGCGTCCTGGCCACTTTTTTTGCAAACCTAGCAGCTAAACACCTAGATGTAAAGGTAATCTAAGATATCAAAGTAATCTGATCGTTAGAGGGATAATTGATGATTCACCATAAAATATTTCATACTTGTAACTACTATAGTTTTGTTTTAAATGAGAGCCGAGTGTTTGTCCGCGGTCAACCACTGATTCCACTGGCACGACAAAAAACGAAGCGTAAGTCACTAGCCGAACGTGGTAGAAGTGTGTGAATTAGTTAAAACGCGAAAACTAGTCGTGCTTTAGACATCGAGGAGGGTGCCACTTGGCTCGTTGCTCCACCACGGATTTGGCGAAGGCAAACGTTTGATAACCCTGGTTTTGGTTCAGTATGTCTTTGATTACTCTGGCCGCATTAAAAAATACTAAATCTTATTTTAGAGTTTATTAAATTTAGTAAAAAGATCTAGTTTTAGGATCTTTATTTAGCGTTTACATAGTTTTTATGATAGCCATACACTTTCCGAGATAATCGGGTTTCATAGCTGAATATTATAAATAGAACACTTATAAGATCACTCGATCGTCCGTTTGTTTGTCATTAGTTAAAGAGGTTTTCCATACTTAAATAAAAAAAAAATTAAATGGCACTCGGGGACTGGCGCGGTAAAGCTATTGCATCTTGCGAGCTTCGTACAGTCATACCATATACATACACGTTAAGCGAACGCTCGCCAGAGCTACATGGTAGGCGGAGTGGGGGGTGTTAGGTTTTATTTTCGTTACGGAATTTCTTGATTCAGTCGCCGCGATGAAAGCCCGCGATAAAAGCTATGCAATAGCTTAAAAATAATAGTTAGCTTCAATTAACCTTAGATTATAATACACGGTTCAATAGTTCAACTCTTTTAAATAAGTTCAATAGTGGACCTTTTGTACCCCTACACCAATCAGAGTCAATCGAATAAAACCAATATGATTTAATTTTTTCAAAAACGAATGTTAACAATTATCTTTGTATGATTCTAAAAAAATATTTCACTGATTATGTTTTTCTGCAAATTATCTACAAAATATCTAAAACTCTATCAATTCAATAAAAGCTATGCAATAGCTTAAAAAAAACCGCATCGAAATCCGTTGCGTAGTTTTAAAGATCTAAGCAACCAAAACCTTCGAAAAAAACCAATACGATAATATTTTTTCATAAACGAATGTTAACAATTATCTTTGTATGATTCTAAAAAAATATTTCACTGATTATGTTTTTCTGCAAATTATCTACAAAATATCTAAAACTCTATCAATTCAATAAAAGCTATGCAATAGCTTAAAAAAACCGCATCGAAATCCGTTGCGTAGTTTTAAAGATCTAAGCATACATAGGGACAGACAGCGGAATGCGACTGTGTTTTATACTATGTAGTGATAATGTTGATAATTAAATTGCATTTTTTTAAGATCCTATGAGTACCTATGGTTTAAACAGTTACTATAATTCAGTAAATGAGCTCATTTTGGTTTATAAGTAAGTATTAAGAAAACATCAGTTTAAAAAAAAAATTGACTCCCCTGTCACTATTTTTGATTCCCCTGTTTACCAAAATTTTAAATATTCTATATCTTCGAAACGGATGGACCAAAACTGATGCCAATTCGATTAAACTGTTTAAAATTAAGTTAAATTTCATGTTTCATTATTATATTTATAATATTCCATAAAATAAAAAGTGGCAAGGGAATCAACCGTAGAATGCCATTTTGTAGAATCACCCTTATGATTGTGTATTTTTTGTAAATAACATTTTCTATGAATAGACAAACCGTGTTACAAAAACTGTAAGTTAAATCTACGGACTTCGCGTCATTTCCCAATGTTGGATTAACTCATTAATAAAAACTTCTTCGGTAAGTACCGCCGTATTTAAGTATTGAATACAAATAGCAGAATCCTAAAAAAACACTACATAATGTATAACCTCTTTGGTCCCAACCTTGTAAGAGGATCAGGTAGTAAGAGTACCTACTCATGTGGTATGGAGTCTCATAGTCTCATTCACTCTCGTTGTTATGAAGAATTTCATGTATTATTCGTAATGAAAAGCACAGTGTTTACCTCGGGTGAAAGACTCATTAAGTCCCTCGAACAATTAGCGCCCTCGCTACGCTCGGGCGCCAAACTCCGTCTCGGAACTTGTAATGAGTGACTTTCACACCTAGGATAACAATGTACTATTTCGCCGTCCCTATGTCCCTTTGTATGCTTAGATCTTTAAAACTACGCAACGGATTTTGATGCGGTTTTTTTAATAGATAGAGTGATTCAAGAGGAAGGTTTTTAGATATAATACATGCATAATATAGCCGTGCGAAGCCGGGGCGGGTCGATAGTAAGTAATAAATCTAATTATCTGTTTTAAGGTAGTTTTGCCTATTTTTACGAAATATGTAGTTTCTACAGGTGGTAGGTGACCCTTTATTCCCGGAGGTACCTTATTTATTTATACAATTTGCACCTTGAGTTGAGAACAATCGATAAATGTAAATTATGGGTAACTATAGGGACCTACTTATTGGTCTTGGCGTGAATCTTGATACCACTCTATACTAATATTATAAAGCTGAAGAGTTTATTTGTTTGAACGCGCTATTCTCAGGAACTACTGGTTCGAATTGATATAGTACATTGTTACCCTAGGTGTGAAAGTCACTCATTGAGTCCCGAGACGGAGTTCGAGGACTTTCAGACCTAGAGTATAACAATGTACTATTTGTGTTGAATAGTCCATTTATCGAGGAAGGCAATGCAAAGGCGAGGAAATTTTAATAAAATATTGTAGGATATTCCACACATCGCCATCTAGCCCCAAGCCAAGTAACTAGACTTGTGTTATGAGTGTTAGACAACGGATATACTACTTATACACTTTTCTTTTGTAAATATTTACTTATATTATAATATTATATACATAGAAACAACCAGAGCACAGACAAATATCTAAGCATAAATACATGTCTGAGGCGGGATTCGAACCCGCGACCGCTGCCGCTTGTTTAGCAGTCCGGCATGGTGACCATTGTGCCAACTGGGCCGTAGGTATACCCACAGGTATTTTCGTGCAGTTTTTTTTACGGAGAACACCTTGAACTAGTAGGAATATTAGAATAAAAAATGTAAAAACTATCCCTGCGCTTTGCATCCACATCGATTAAGCCGTTTATCAGCAAAAACGGACCAAAAAACTTCGAAATTATTTATCCGCCTGTATCTATAACAGACTGTGACTAAAAGGTAGAATAAATCAGTGAAATAAATAAATAAATAAATCTACAGTAAGGAAACAATAAATTAAACCGATAAAAGAGCTTTTCTCAAAACCGGTTTTTTATTCACCCAGCCGCACCGCGGCCGCGTCATCTACCTACTAAGTATTATCCAACCTCATTTGTGCTCAGTTCCGGGACTCGGCTACACGCTGGCTGAAAACGTGCTCCAAAAAAAAGTTAAAAAGAAATAAAATGACGGTGACGTAATCCAAAAACAACTTTTTATAACGCAAATAGTGTTTTTCTAAAACAAATTAGTGATTTAAAACAGTTTGTTTGTGTTTTAAAATTGTTGGAAATATTTATACGTCGCGTGTGTTCAGTGAAGTGCAAGTATAGTTACCAAGAAATACTTATTTGTTTTTTTATTGGATCACTGACGGAAGGATGGCGGTAATTGTTTTTTTTTTATACAAAAAGCGGGAAGAGGTTTTATTCTCAAGTTTCATAATGCCACAAGTATAAGTAAGTAGGTAACAATATACTTTTATTTGAAAAAAAATACCAAGAAATTATATAGAAATACTAGCTGTACCGGCAAACGTTGTTTTGCCATTTAAAAAAAAAACTAAAGGAAACAAAATAAAAAATACTTAGATGTTGGCCGATTCTCAGACCTACTGAATATGCTCACAAAATTTCATGAGAATCGGTCGAGCCGTTTCGGAGGAGTTCAAGTTCGAACCCCGTGACACGAGAATTTTATATATAAGATTACAATTACAAATAAATTACATAGTTTATTTATATGTATTGTAGATAAAAAATATATAAACTTACATTTTATTTAATGGTGTAGGTTACCGGCATATATCTTGAGTGCTAATTTATTCATATTTAGTTTCCGATGTGTGAATTACAGTGAAATCCATGCTATCGAACTCCAACCTAGACTGCTATTGGTCAAAATCAATAACTAACGAGTTAAAGTAACATTTTTTAAATAGAAAAACAATCATTTATTCGCAACGAAAAACTTACATAAGGCAAATGGAGCAAGATCACTACATAGTATAAAATAAAGTCACTTTTCGCCGTCCCTTTGTCCCTATGTTCCTATGTCCCTTTGTATGCTTAGATCTTTAAAACTACGCAACGGATTTTGATGCGGGTTTTTTAATAGATAGAGTGATTCAAGAGGAAGGTTTATATGTATAATACATGCATAATATAGCCGTGCTAAACTATAAAAAAAACAGCGCACTCCGGGAGTGCAGGCAGAAGTGAAAACTGTATGTCTGTGTAAAATCTCATCTGTCGCGAGAACGGCTGAAAATGCTCACCCACAAAAGTGCCCAACGCGCCATAAGAAGTTTTCACTTCAAAAACTATAAAATAACAACAATTTAACCCTTAGTAACTGATAGATAGATTATTAATTACTATGACACGCATTGTAGGCTTACTAGCCGGTTTCCTTTCAACAAAGTTGCAAAACATACGTAATCGAGTTAAATTTAGACATTACTAGCGACTCGCCCTAGCTTCGGGCGTGGAGCAAAGGCAAAATCCATTAATAAACGGGACCCTATTACTAAGACTCCACTGTCTGTCTGTCAGTCACCAGGCTGTATCTCATGAACCGTGATAGCTAGACAGTTGAAATTTTCACAGATGATGTATTTCTGTTGTCGCTATGACAACAAATCATTACATATAGTATAAAATAAAGTCACTTTTCGGCGTTCCTATGTCTCTTTGTATGCTTACATCTTCAAAACTACGTAACGGATTTAGATGCGGTTTCTTTTTACTATCACTACATAGTATAAAACAAAGTCGCTTTTTCTGATATTACTTTGTACGTAAATCTTTAAAACTACGCAACGGATTTTGATGCGGTTTTTTTTAATAGATAAAGTAATTCGAGAGGAAGGTTTATATGTATAATACATGCATAATATAGCCATGCGAAGCCGGGGCGGGTCGCTAGTAGTATATAAAGATGAAGTATATATAGATAAATATACATATAGATTATACCTACTCATATGCGAGTTCACCTTTCGATTAAATATAATATATGTGCATAGAATTACCTACGATGATGTTTTGTATTCAAAACTTTAAATCACGGCCACTCTACGGACGGAAGGGTCAATAACCATTATACCGTTACTTCTGTAGTGCTTTCTACCGCGGTTTCACGGTTCACGATTAACGGCCCCCCTATAGAAAACGATCTCCTTGTCAAGGACTTTTTCACGATTAACGGTCCCCCTAGACTGGGGGACCGATAAGCGCCAATTTAAAAAAATTAAATCTATACTAATATTATAAAGCTGTAGAGTTTGTTTGTTTGTTTGAACGCGCTAATCTCAGGAACTGCTGGTTCGAATTGAAAAAATATTTTTGTGTTGGATAGTCCATTTATCGAGGAAGGTTATAGGCTACTTTTTATCCCGATATTCCCACGGGATCGGGAGTTACGCGGGTAAAACCGCGGAGCGCAGCTAGTGTATTCTAATATTATAAAGTTGAAGAGTTTGTTTGTTTGTTTGAACGCGCTAATCTCAGGAACTAGTGGTTCGAATTGGAAAACTCTCTTTGTGTTGGATAGTCCATTTGTCGAGGAAGGCTTTAGTCTTTATAACATCACGCTGCGACCAATAGGAGCGAAGAATCAGTGGAAAATGTTGAAAAGACGGGGAAAATTATTCATCTTTGAGGGCTTCCGTTGTTTGTTTCAACGCGGTGACCTCAGGAACTATAGACCGAATAGAAAAATATAGACTACTTTTTATTTTGATATTCCCACGGGATCGGTACTTACGCGGGTGAAACCGCGGGGCGCTGCTGTAGTAAATAAATATTGCAGGACATTCCACACATCTCGCCTTCTAGCCTCAAGCTAAGGACGGACAGACAGACGGACGGACGTAAACGCTCACACATTTTTTTATTTATATATCAAAGGGTTTTGCATTGATCTTTTCTTAGAATGCACTTTTAGCCTGACTCTACAACTCTACCTAACGGAATAATTTTCAATGTAAAATACTTATCATGATTAATTAGTGTTAAAGATGGGGCAGTTCAGCTGATAGTTTAGAAAAGATAAGAATATATTTAGGCAGTTTATCTACCTACATAATTATAGAAAATATTTACCTAAATATTACCTAAGAATCTATTAAACTACTAAAGTTACCTTTTTAAACGTGTTTATTTTACAAATGTGAATGTACAAAAAATTTAAAATGAAAGGCAGAAAATGAAATTGAGTTAGTATTGAATCGTCACCATACAAACGTAGTCGACTGTTTCCTTCCTGGATAATGTCACTAGCACAAATATTTTTTTATCACAGTTGCTCATAAAGTGGATCTTATTAAACCGCTTTTAGGCTCATAATGCAACGTATTATACACGCGTGCGATAAAAAAAAATCCAACTAGTGCTAAAATAATACGTTATCCCGATATGTCAAATACGTATCTTACTGCTAATGACATAATAGTAGATGAAACATTCATAAGGACATCGTTCAAATCGTACCCAAAACTTAAGGTGCCGGCCAGAAAAAAAAATGTTTCTATCTTGTAGAGAATAATATTTTAAACAATGTTTACTAAGGCAACAAAGAGCTACGATCAACCATCGTTGAGTTATTTTACATTGAAAACCCAAAAAAAATGCATTTTGTAGAGATCCGTTTGACCACTTTTAAGATATTACTACAGAATAAATATAAAAATAAGTAGTAAATGGATAAGCTTTGTCTGTTTTTATTATATTTATATAAATAGGTATATCCAATAACCCTTTCAGAAGTTTTAGTGGCATCTTAAAAGTGGTCAAACGGATCTCTATAAAATGCATTTTTCGGGTTTTCAATGTAAAATAACTCAACGATTTTTGATCGTAGCTCTTTATTGCCTTAGTAAACATTGTTTAAAATGTTATTCTCTACAAGATAGAAACAATTTTTATTACTGGCCGGCATTTTTTTTTGTGGGTATTTTTTGTTAGAAACATGAATGATCTCCTTTATCTGGGTTATACTGTTTTGATGTATAGAAAAAGGTACCATCCAAAGAGTTTTTAAGCCTTGCTGGCTTAAAACTCTTTGTTGGCACCTTTTTTCTTCTTTTCAAAAGGTTGTCTCTAAAGTTAATTTACGTGATGACGTCTTTGAAAATAATTATAATTGAGTTTTGTTTTTATTTTGTTTTTTCTTTAGGTATGTACATAAATATATTTTTTCCTTACCATTATATTCTGTTATTAACCGCCGACGCAAAAACAAATTGAAAAAAACCCTAAAAAAATATTGTATGTCAGACGCTGTATAGGTTAAAAGTCTTTTGCCTAGCCTTTCGGGAGTGTAATTAACAAAAAATAGTAAACATAACCTAAAATTCTTAAAAACTTTTTATTATTAAAATTTTAACAAGTCTTTTTTTTTATTCGCAACTGTGATAAAAAACTTCGTACGATACACGTGTGAATTGATCATTCCATCTCGGCTTTTGCCACGCTCGCGTTCCGCTCGCGCGTCATTAACCGCCTCTATGGAATGATCAACTTTCCACACTTGTATCGCAATGTACTATTTTGCATAAAACCTATAACTGCCATGACTATGCCAGTTATAGGTCTATGTGTATGGAGAGAGCGTTGGTACCCGTTTCTCTTAAAATCATTTCGTCTAACTCTCGGTGTAAAGTAGCGACTCGTCTAAAACGCAACTAGTGCTACGTTCAACAACTCGAGTGCTTTTTTCCGATTTTGGACTGGATCACCCAAAAAAAGATTTACGAATTAAAGAAATAAAAGCTTTTAATGACCCAGTTGGCACAATGGTCACCATGTCGGACTGCTAAACACAGGGTCGCGGGGTCGATTCCCGCCTCAGACAAGTATTTATGCTTAGATATTTGTCTGTGGTCTGGTTGTTTCTATGTATTATAAGTATATATTTACAAAAGAAAAGTATTTAAGTAGTATATCCGTCGTCTAGCACCCATAAAACAAGTCTAGTTACTTAGCTTGGGGCTAGATGCGGCGATGTGTGAAATGTCTTGCAATATTTATTTATTTACTTATTAAATTATTAAATAAAGAATGTTTCATATAAATAACATGTAATTAGCAGTAAGATACGTATTTGACTTATCAGGATAACTTATTACCGCACTAGTATTTTGGTAGATTATAAAGCACGCGTATGTAATACGTTGGATTATGAGCCTAAAAGCGGTTTAGTATGATCCACTTTATGAGCAACTGTGATAAAAAAATATTATTTTTATCACAGTTGCTCATAAAGTGGTTCTTATTAAACCGCTTTTAGGCCCATAATGCAACGTATTATACACGCGTCCGATAAAAAAAATCCAACTAGTGCTACTGCTTCATGGCTAAAATGATACGTTATCCCGATAAGTCAAATACGTATCTTACTGCTAATGACATATTAGGTAGATGAAACATTCTTAATTTATCTGGGTTATACTGTTCGCAACTGTGATAAAAAACGTCGTACGATACAGGTGTGGAAAATTGATCATTCCATCTCGGCTTTTGCCACGCTCGCGTTCCGGTCGCGCGTCATAAACCGCCTCTATGGAATGATCAACTTTCCACACTTGTATCGCAATGTACTATTATATTTATCTGGTCTGTCTGGGTGTCTTTTTCATAAACATATGTAAAATAATCGGCTACATAACTACAGCATGTGTGACACATTGCGTTCAAGGTTACACCGAAAACATGTTGACTTTTTTTTTCTATATTAAGTCGCTGTGAACTATTCGAAGATAATGAACTTCCTTATTTGGAAAGTCTGGTAAAATAAAATTTTTTTTCGAGGAAAAAAATTATTTTTCCCTTTAATTAGGTTGTAACTTTATAATTTTAGTAGCTACCCGCCCCGGCCTTGCACGGCTGTATTATGCATGTATTAAATATATAAACCTTCCTCTTTAATCACTCTATCTATTAAAAAAACCGCATCCAAATCGGTTGCGTAGTTTTAAAGATCTAAGCATACAAAGGGACATATGAACATAGGATATAGGGACAGAGAAAGCGACTTTGTTTTATACTAGGTATGTAGTGATTAAATAACTACCTATTCGAAGAAGGACTTCCTTATTTGGAAAGTCTGGAAAATAAATTCCGGCATTTTTTTTTAGTTAAGTCACTTAATTAAGTTGTAACTTTGAATTTTACGTTACTTTTGAAAAAAAAATGGAAAAATATTGCGTATTTTTCCAACTTGTCCTTTTTTTGAAGTCTGTTAAAAATCAGATACTTACTGCTTTTTGCACCTGAATGTCAAGCCAGCAAGCCTTCATATCTTCTTCTTCTTCTCGTATAGTGGTGTGGCTCACCTATTGTTAGAGTTTTCAGGTCGCCTTAAGCCCTCTAACTTGACATAACAACTGCTACTGAAGGTCTGAAGACTGAAGGACTGAAAAGCAAAATGTCCTAAGAAAACGACACAAGATCAAAATGGCCTAGTACCAAAACGTCCTATTATTGGGATGGCAGTAAACGCCATTCTAGCCCCCACAGTGGGCGAGGATCCTTACCAAACCGGTTTAAAGACGTGGTCGTTCGGCCAGAACCAGTTCCTTGTTATTTTATTATGGCTTTGCGAGGAATTGACCTAGGGTTGCCGGAACTGACAAATAAAATAAAAGGTTTAAGCTTAAGGGCTTAAGTTGATTTTTTATTTTATACTAATTTAATTATTAAGCTATTGCATAGCTTTTATCGCGGGCTTTGAGCGCGACGACCGAATCCAGAAATTCCGTAACGAAAATAAAACCTAACACCCCCTCACTTCGCCTACCATGTAGCTCGGCCGAGCGTTCGCTTAACGTGTAAGTATATGGTACGACTGTACGAAGCTCGCACGATGCAATAGCTTTACCGCGGCAGTCCCCGATGCCACACGTTTTTTTAAAGTATTTATTTTGTTTGGTTTTATATATATTTAATTTCTGGGACTTTTTTGGCATCGTTTTAGTTTATTTTGTAATTCTTATTAATTATTAACAGTTTTTTTCATTTTGTGTAATTTAATTTGATGTACTTACCTAATCTTACAATTGTGTTTATATGTAACTAGCGACTTGCCCCGGCTTCGCACGGCTATATTATGCATGTATTATACATATAAACCTTCCTCTTGAATCACTCTATCTATTTAAAAAACCACATCAAAATCCGTTGCGTAGTTTTAAAGATTTAAGCATACATAGGGATATAGGGTCAAAGGGACATAAGGACAGAGAAAGCGACTTTGTTTTATACTATATAGTGATGTTAGTGATACTTACATGCATAATATAGCAGTGCGATGCCGGAGCGGGTCGCTAGTATTATTATAAACTACTAAAATTAACAGCCATTTTTACAATTTTCAAAAACATAGTTTTTTCTTGGCGTATTTCAGTTTCATACCACTTTTTCATCCCAATTATATTAAACTAGCGACCCGTCACAGCTTCGCATGGCTATATTATGTAAGTATGTATTATACATATAAACCTTCCTCTTGAATCACTATCTATTAAAGAAACCGCATCAAAATGCGTTGCGTAGTTTTAAAGATCTAAGCGTACAAAGGGAAATAGGGACGGCGAAAAGTGACTTTATTTTATACTATGTAGTGAAGTGACTAGCGACCCGCTCCGGTTTCGCACGGCTATATTATGTATGCCTTATACATATAAACCTTCCTCTTGAATCACTCTATCTATTGAAAGAAACCGCATCAAAATCCGTTGCGTAGTTTTTAAGATTTAAGCATACATTGGGATATAGGGACAGAGAAAGCGGCTTTGTTTTATACTATGTAGTGATATCCGTTTCATACATAATATATTTTCTTTTCAACCTTGTTCTCCCCTACCTAAAATGAACTCTTAACTCCCATGCGATGTTTCTGACTATAGCTCTACTAGTTTCAGTTTATTGATAAGCCTCTTTCGCTTTTATACAAATACAGAAGCTAAAAAAGGCTTAAAGGAGTCACAATCTTGTTTTTATCAGACACAAACTGCATTTGATTTGTGGACAACTCATTAGCCAGGAATTAATTTATTGATTTTGCGAAAAAAAAAAAAACTATTATTGTACTAAATGATAGTGTTACTGATAAAGATCAAATCCTGTAAACAAACATAGTACGGCAAATCAAAGGAAATCGTTCATTTGAGTGATTTTCTGTAATTTTCTCGGTGCCTGCGCCTGCGCATGCCCTAAACGTCTCGTGTAGCAACCTCGCAGGTAGGTACGGTTACGTAAGAGGAACGATGCGTAACGGTCGAGATTATAAAAAAATAAAGGTCTACGCCTACAATACCGCAGCATATGCTGGAAAGGTTTTTGTGACGTGTAACGTCTAATAAGATAAAACGCCAGCATTCACACAAAACTGTCATGTTACCGAAAGGAAACAAGAGTATTTAATAATAAT
Organism: Idaea aversata; assembly: GCA_907269075.1. Lineage (NCBI taxonomy): Eukaryota > Metazoa > Arthropoda > Insecta > Lepidoptera > Geometridae > Idaea > Idaea aversata. The sequence continues at coordinate 4,302,500 of OU026083.1, forward strand.
ATCGCTCATCTGGGCTTGTGTTATGGTGAAGAATGACGAATAGAAGACTTCACTACATAGTATAAAGTCCCTTAGTTAGTAGTAGTATGGTAGTAGTAAAGTCCCTTTCGCCGTCCCTATATCCCTTTGTATGCTTAAATCTTTAAAACTACGCAACGGATTTTGTTTAATAGATAGAGTGATTCAAGAGGAAGGTTTTTATGTATAATACATGCTTAATATAGCCGTGCGAAGCCGGGGCGGGTCGCTAGTATATTATAAAGGAAAAAAATTAAAAGAAAAAAGAACGGAAAAAATATAAAAAAGGAAAAACAAAAATAATCTCAATTTTTTTATCGTTTCCATATGACGTTATCACGTAAAATTGTCGTTCGTAAACCGACTTTACAGACAACCATATTTTTTAATTAGCTGCGTTCCTCTGTTTTTCCCACGTAAGTCCTGATCTAGGGAATTTCTCGATCAAAAGTTTCCTATGTCATCCACAGTCGTTTAACCATATGAAGTGGAAACAAACAAATAAATACGCAAACTTTAGGAAATATTAGTAAGGAAGTATGAATTAGAATAAACCAGCAACCTGCCCCGGCTTCGCACGGCTATATTATGCATGTATTATACATATAAACCTTCCTCTTGAATCACTCTATCTATTAAAAAAACCGCATCAAAATCCGTTGCGTAGTTTTAAAGATTTAAGCATACAAAGGGAAATAGGGACAGAAAAAGCGACTTTGTTTTATACTATGTAGTGATGATGATACTTATCTCCTTATATAAAACTATAGCAGCGCTCCGCGGTTTCACCCGCATAAGTCCCGATCCCGTGGGAATATCAAAATGAAATAACCTATATAGCCTTCCTCGACAAATGGACTATCTAACACAAAAAAATTTCTCAATTCGAACCACTAGTTCCTGAGATTAGCGCGTTCAAACAAACAAACAAACTCTTCAGCTTTTTAATATAAGAATAGATTCTCGTGTCGGTGTGTAGTTGCCAAACTCCACCTAAACGGCTGAACCGATTTGTATGATTTTTTTTGTGTCGTTAAGTCTGAGAATCGTACCTACATCTATTTTTTTTGAAGTGAAAACTTCTTATGGCGCGTTGGGCACTTTTGTGGGTGAGCATTTTCAGCCGTTCTCGCGACAGACGACAGATTTTCTCGCGACAGATAAGATTTTACACAGATATACAGTTTTTTAATTTGGCTGTGAGTGTATTAAGACGTACATATGGTATTTTTTAACGGACGACTATTGACGGACAACAAATGTCGCACGACTATTTGTCGGACGACTATTGACGGACGACAAATGTCGGACGACTATTTGTCGGACGACAAATAGTCGTCCGACTATTTTTTTTTTTCATCTAAAACTCTTTTTGCGTATGTTCTCGCGACAGATGAGATTTTACACAGATATACAGTTTTCACTTCTGCCTGCACTCCCGGAGTGCGCTGTTTTTTCTTTTTCTTTGTATATATGGCAAAACAACGTTTGCCGTGACCGCTAGTAATTTTATAAATTTTGTTAAACACTTTCGTTTAAAATTCGAAAAATTAGAGGTCATGAATACGCTACGGTCAACAGACATATCAAAGGTCGCAAAATGTGCTTTGATTTTCTTTTCTTTGGTAAATATACATTACATAACCCACGATACCTACGTATCCGACCTATAAATTAAAACACCTACCACCTAAATATATTATTAAGTACTAACCTTAAAATTTAAGTTTACCTAACAAAATTATGGACTATGTCTGAAATAAATAAATTATTATTATTATTAAATAATAAAAAACCGGCCAAGTGCGAGTCGGCCTCGCGCTCGAAGGGTTCCGTACCGTGTTATAATGGGAGCCGAACATAATTTTTTTCTGTTTTTAGTACTTATTTGTTGATAGAATAGCGGCAACAGAAATACATCATCTGTGTAAATTTTCAACTAGCTATCACGGTTTATGAGATACAGCCTGGTGACAGACAGACAGTGAAGTCTTACTATTAGTGTTTTTACCCTTTAAGTGCGGAACCCTAAAAACTTCCATACTCGTAGTGTTCAATGTCTTTGGTCATTAAAATTGGATCCATTAACGACTGTTTACCGAGCGACGCAAAACTCTGACCAAATATTTACATGCCGACATTTTACTGAGAACTGAAGGGGAACCATGATGCCATTATTTTCATGGATAATTTCGATTCTCAGTTTCCTTTGTACATTTTTTCACAGGTACAGTCGGCAACATAATTGCAGATTCACCGTAGGGTTCTAAAATTATTGCTATTGCTAAAAATTCAAGTATCCCTACCAGTGGGGATATGTCAATAGTGATTCAGTTGATGAAATATGGAACAGGGGAATTTTATGAAGCTCCGCATGCTTCACTTCTTTCAAGTCAGACGTGTTGATAACTCCGTAATAGTACATTGTTATCCTAGGTGTGAAAGTCACTCATTACAAGTCCCGAGACGGAGTTTGGCGCCCGAGCGTAGCGAGGGCGCTAATAGTTCGAGGGACTTAATGAGTCTTTCACCCGAGGTAAACACTGTGCGTTTCATTACGAATAATACATAAAATTCTTCATAACAACGAGAGTGAATGAGACTATGAGACTCCATACCACATGAGTAGGTACTCTTACTACCTGATCCTCTTACAAGGTTGGGACCAAAGAGGTAATACATTATGTAGTGTTTTTTTAGGTTTCTGCTATTTGTATTCAATACTTAAATATGGCGGTACTTACCGAAGAAGTTTTTATTAATGAGTTAATTCAACATTGGGAAATGACGCGAAGTCCGTAGATTTAACTTACAGTTTTTGTAACACGGTTTGTCTAGATAATGTTATTTACAAAAAATACACAATCATAAATGAAAAACCAGATTAAACTTAACACAAAAACATAATAAAATAAGAAAAAAAAGTTACTTAGTACTAAACTCTGGCAGTATGCATGAGCCGTGCCAAGCCATAATTATTATTCTTTGGTGTAAAAAAAAAAGCAAGGAGGTTAGGTTTTTGAAGTTCCTAATGCGTAATGATACTGATACTGGCTACATGCAGATTGCACAAGTCGTGCGAAGCCATCATTTGACATGACAGCTGTCAGTGAAAGTGAAAAGCCCTAGGGCTGGAAATTTTATTTTCTACACGCTCTTCAGTCATATTTAGACCTAGTTTCGGAGTATGAGTAATGAAAAAGTTATTTATTTATTTTCGAAAATGGTGAATAATGCAATTCCAACATTTATTACTCGGTAGGATTTTAAACTAACACGATCTCGTGAATATGGCAATTGTAACAGTGTCGTAATATCGAGTCATTACTATTTGTCCCCATTTGGGGACAGACAGAAATGAGTCGAAATATCGAGTTCAACTTTGAGCTCAATAAAATCGCTAATTCATGAGCGGGTCGAGTTAAACGCTTTCTATCTTATTCTAAAACGAGGTTGAGGAATAGTCCGAGATGTGGATTCAACCTTAGATTAGATACAGATTTACTCGTGAACTATTAAAAAAATAGATATTTTAGCGTTTATGGTATTTTTCTACAAAGACAAAAAATGTGAGCCGTCACGGGACGCCTGGCAGATGCGAAACATCGACATTATTTTGTAAAAGTAATATGCAGAAAAGAACAGATTGTGATAGAATCGCACAGTCGATTACGGTGTGCACACCGTACACACTACTGCATGCATATAGACTGTATATATTATATACCATCATATAGCGTGCGCGGCATGCGTCGCCACGCCAGAAATCGGTTTTACGTGCGGCTATAGATGTTTCACATATTACGTTTCTATAGGGATAGTGTTTAGACTATAGTTCACGAGTAAATCTGTGTCTTCAATCTAAGGTTTAAATCCACATCTCGAACTATTTTTAAACTTCGTTTTGGAATAAGAGGGTGTTTGTCTTTGTAGCAAAATACCTTAAACGCTATATCTAATTTGTAAATAAAGACATTACTTAGTTAACATTATAAATACAAATAAATGAAGTCACCAGTCAGTCAAATAACCCGCCCCTTATCGTTCCCGACGTAAAGGTTCCCATAATGCTAGAAGCATTGCCACGCTACATGACGCTAACCTCTGCGCTAGAAACGAGCCGGAACGGGAGTCACCCCCATTCCCCCTTAATTTGTAAATTACTTACAAAATAAAATAAGAAAGATTTAAGAGGAAATGGTACCGGGGGCTCTTTCCATACAAACTATTACAAACGTAGTCGACTGTTTTCTCCATGGATAATGACACTAAAGCAAATATTTTTGGTGCAATAAACTTATAACTGCCATGACCATGGCCCTATTTTTTAAATCTTAATTTCTATGATAATTAGAAAATGAAAAAACCAAAACATAGGGGCATAGTCATGGCAGTTATAGGTTTCATGGCACAAAAATATTTGTCCTAGTGTCATTATCCAGGGAGGAAACAGTCAACTACGTTTGTATGGAGAGAGCGTCGGTACCCTTCACCTTAATAGGTAATTAAATATTAGGGTAAGGGATTATCCGCATATTCTGAAGTGTGTGGTCACCGCAACCTTCACCGGATGCCTTTACCGCTCTGTGGATACTATGTTGGTATGCTACTGTCTACCGTGCCGTTTGATGTTGGCGAAGAATATGGGGCAAAAAAAGACAAATGGTTGTCTGTAAAGTAGGTTTACGGACGATAATTTTACGTGATAACGTCATAAGAAAACGATGAACAATTGAGGTTTTTTTTATTTTTTTTCCTTTATACAGAGTTATTGGTAATTATACTAGCAAGCCGTTAAGAGCTACATCTGTGCACCTAAACAAACAACTTTTGTTCTACGACTTTTGGAAATTAAAAAAAAAAAAAATTATAGGTTAATTAACGTTAAACTCGCGAGATCTCGTCCTTTTTTCGTCCGAGACTAATCTTGCGAGAACGAGATTGCATTCCCCTACTCTTTTATCAAGAGTGATAGCGTGGTTTTCTTCACACACTGTATAAAAGTCTAAGAAATTACATCACCATTTTATTATTCAAGAGAATATAAATAAACAACATATGGATTTTGAACTGTATTTAACCAACTATGTAAACAAAACGAACTCTTTGTATTAGGTGATGTTGAACTAACGGCGCGCGAAATTCAATAATTTTAGGAATTAACCGAAAGTACCGAAAGTACGTACCGAAAGTGTAAAACCGGAGCCATTTTACAAAGCCCCACTGTCCGTCAGTTACCAGGCAGTATCTCATGAACCATGATTGATTGATGAGTTGAAAGTTTTATATATGACTAGCTTTTGCCCGCGACTTCGTCCGCATAGAAGTCGAAAATGGCTTTAACAGGATTTTTAATTGGTTTTATCACTAATATATTTCTGTGGGTTTTAATATTACCAAAATCGGTAGGTTATTTTAAACATTATTTCTGTGGGTTTTAATATTACCAAAATCGGTAGGTTATTTTAAACATTATTTCTGTGGGTTTTAATATTACCAAAATCGGTAGGTTATTTTAAACATTCTTTTGTATTATCATGTATTTTCGTATGTCGTATTTTACATGTTTTCTCTATACGCATAATAAAGAAAAAAAGGACAAAAGTGTGTACTTGGAAGCAAATTAAAAAAATGAGTTGTGGGAAAAAGTAGTAGAACGAAAATATATAGTATGTTATACAATTCATGTTACATATACAATTAAAAACGCCTAAATCAATTGAAATCTGGTTTACAATATTAGATAGCTCTATTTTGAGGAAGGTCGTGGTATAGGCACATTTTAGGAACATCAAAATCCAATTAGTAGGTCCTGAGTAAACAACAAAAAACTGCAGCCGCTCGGCCGAACGCGTTCCAGCAAACACGAACGTCACAGAATACTTAATAGTGTAGCATACATTTTATCCCGATATTCCCACGGTAACGGGACTTACGCGGGTTTGTTTAGGGAATAATTCGTAAACATAACCAAAATGTTCTAGCACAGTTCTAGTCCTCACCATTTTAAATTTCGAATACTACGTTCCTATGAGGCCGTGTTCTAAAAGTGCAACCTCTTTTGAATAAAATCGGATTGTGTTTTCAAACATGTGTCAAAATACAATGTAGGTAAGTTAAAAGGAGTATTGATATCAACTTCGAAGGAAATCACCCCCAAAATAACTTCCTTCCCCTTTTTAATCCCGTTAGAGGATGAATTTTAATAAAATACGAAACACGTGTTTCATCAATTCTGTTAAAGAATGTTTATGCAAAATTTGAAGTAGATTGGACCAAGGAATCACGTTGTCCCATACAAACTTCGTCCCCCTTTTTCACCCCCTTAGGGGTAGAATTTCGGAAAATCCTTTCTTATCGGCTGCCTACGTCATACAAAGAACACACCCTCCAAGTTTCAGAGCTCTACGATCAGCGGTTTAGGCTGTGCGTTGATCCGTCAGTCAGTCATTCAGGACAAAGCATTTTATAATATAAAATGCTTTGTCTTGCTTGACATACGGAAAGAAGCATCTAGCGCCATCTCTTTTTTATTTATAATTTTATTATGGCTTCGCATTACCACTATCGTGCATATAGCCAGTGTCGCGGTCAAAGAAAATTAAATCTAATGCACGAGCGTTTTTTGAATTTGGAACATTACAACGCTCCAGCAATTTTGTATGAACATGTGTATGAAGCGGCGTGCTGGGGTTATTAAAAACTTAAATACTCTTTGATTGGATCTCTTTTATCAAAGTACTAGCGACCCGCCCCGGCTTTGCACGGCTATTATGCAGTATCTCTTCTCTTATACATAATATGTATAAGAGAAGAGATACTGCATAATAGCTGCATAATACTGCATAATAGCCTCTTATACATAATATGTATAAGAGAAGAGATACTGCATAATAGCCTCTTCTCTTATACATAATATGTATAAGAGAAGAGATACTGCATAATAGCCGTGCAAAGCCGGGGCGGGTCGCTAGTACTTTGATAAAAGAGATCCAATCAAAGAGTATTTAAGTTTTTAATAACCCCAGCACGCCGCTTCATACACATGTTCATACAAAATTGCTGGAGCGTTGTAATGTTCCAAATTCAAAAAACGCTCGTGCATTAGATTTAATTTTCTTTGACCGCGACACTGGCTATATGCACGATAGTGGTAATGCGAAGCCATAATAAAATTATAAATAAAAAAGAGATGGCGCTAGATGCTTCTTTCCGTATGTCAAAATGACAATTTTGACATCATCCCTACGTTCTGTACGTTTTCATGCAAAAATATTATGGTTTATTTTTACGCCAAGAAATATCAAATTTTAATTAGTAACATAAATCTACTTGAAATACCTAAACCTCTTCTGATATTTTCTGAACACATTCGTGAAGATTATGTTAAAATCTGTTTCCTAGTTCCCGAAATTAGACTGCACAAACAAAGGTATACAAACCAAATCAACATTTTCTGAGATGAATGGTAGTTTCGCGAAAACGAAGAGATGGCGCTAGTTACTTGAAATTAAAAAAAATATCTTATTAAATTAATTACTTTATTTTTTAGTTAAAAAATGTGTATATTGCTATGTATTCTTAAAATACATAAGTGTACAAAATTTTTAAGCAGAACAAAAAGAATAATCAACTAATTTGTGATTTTCTAAATTTAAGAAAACCTGAATCGCGTATGCAAGATTTTTTTCTACCGGAGCTATATAAGGTTAGCGAATTCTATAGTGCTAAGATCATTATGGACGTAGAACGCTTACTTCCAAAACTTCGAATTTATTATATGTAGAGATGTAGGTATTTCTGTTGCTGCTATGACAAGAAATACTAAAAACTGAAAAACAATTAAGTTAAAATTAGTTCAAATTAAAATTTGGGAGGGGCTCCCATACAACATGGTCCAACTCTCACTTGGCCGTTTTTTACCAGATGCCTATATTTTAATAGCTGACAGTGTGTGTGTGTGTTGTCTGTAGATAGTAGGTAGGTACGCCAAATTTTAATTATAACTAACAGCGCTCCGCGGTTTCCCCACGTTACTCTCGATCCCGTAATAATATCGGGACAAAAAGTAGCATATAGCCTTCCTCGACAAATGGGCTATTAAACACAAAAATAATTTATCAATTCGAACCAGTAGTTCCTGAAATTAGCGCGTTCAAACAAACAAACTCTTCAGCTTTATAATATTAGTAATATATAATATGGAGTGGCGCCCGCGAGCACATACTAGACCGCGTGGTAGACCACCAATGAGATGGAAAGACGATATTAAACGACACGCAGGTCATGATTGGATGACAAAGGCTCTAGACTTTAGACCGTCAGGAGTGGAAGAGGATGGAGGAGGCCTACGTCCTGGATTGGACCAACAAAGGCTGAGATAGATAGAATATGGCAATTTTGACTAAAAATGTTTTATGAAATTCGGCGTTCAACCGGTACAGAACCCTAAATAACTTCTACGTTTAGTTAATTTTTCGTTTTATCAACACCGAGATAATTTTAAAAATATTATCTTGTATGCAAATTGATTTATAATTATAGTCAAGCTTCATAGTACGTATGTAGGTAGGTACACGTAGCTCATACGTCACTATTGCATAAGTTCAAAACAAAAAAAATCTTATATGTCGCGAGAACATACGCAAAAAGAGTTTTAGATAAAAAAAAAAATAGTCGGACGACAAATAGTCGTCCAACAAATAGTCGTCCGACAAATGTCGGACGACTATTGACGGACGACATTTGTCGTCCGACATTTGTCGTCCGTCAATAGTCGTCCGACAAATAGTCGTCCGACATTTGTCGTCCGTCAATAGTCGTCCGACATTTGTCGTCCGTCAATAGTCGTCCGACAAATAGTCGTCCGACATTTGTCGTCCGACATTTGTCGTCCGTCAATAGGCGTCCGTTAAAAAATACCATATGTACGTCTTAATACACTCACAGCCAAATTAAAAACAGTAGGCCCAGGCATACATTTTCGCCGCGCTGCCGCGCCGTAGAGAGGGGATAGCTGTCTACCTGGTTATGCTGTCTACTCTCCATCCGTCTTACGCTTTTTCGATCCTGTCACGTGTCCTGACGCGAGTTTAAGATTTTATACCCATTACAGAAAAAGTGCTCAACGCCGCTAAAGAAGTTTTCACTTCAATAAAAAAATATTATTCATTTTACTTCACCAAATACCTAAAAAATTATTAATTAAATAGGTAAACATAACAAGAAGTCCGTTTCTACGCAATGGAATCATATCATTTATTCATAAAACAATTTTTACATTGTATTTGAATGTGCTTAATATTAAAATATAAGATAAATAGTATTGTCAAAAAATAAATTGGTCATTGAATTTAGGATTAAAATAAATACCTAAATAGGATAAAAACAGCAAAATCAATTTAAATAAAAGTCAAAACAATCCGTTAGCAGTAAAATGATAATCAAAACAAAATAAACTTACACAAAACAAATTACTTAGACCTATTTATAAAAGCATCCCTGCATCAAAAATCTCTTGAGGTTTCTTTTAAAAATATTGGGATCTGTGATGGAACAGTTGTTGATGCCCTCAACTTGAGGATAAGAGGAGCTGTTCTAACTCTACCTCTAGGGGCGATGGAGTAATCGTACTTGTCGTATATTCGGCTGAAACAATTGCCAGCGTAGGCCCATGTGCCTGTTCGGTCCCCAGTGGCCAGTGCAAAGGTCCCCTAGATCCCGGGGGGGCTTCAAGTGTAAACCCTAAAATAAAGTCACTTTTCGCCACCTTAAACTAAGCAACGAATTTGATGCGGTTTTTTTAATAGATAGTGTGTTTAAAGAGGAAGGTTTTTTAGATATAATACATGCATAATACAGCCGTGCGAAGCCGGGGCTCGCTAGTAAAAAATAATGAAAATAAATAAACATTGCAGGACATTCTACACATCGCCATCTAGCCCCAAGCTAAGTAACTATATACTCGAGTTATGGGTGCTAGACAACGGCATTACTACTTTTATACTTTTCTTTTGCTGTAAATATATCACTATCACTATCACTACATAGTATAAAACCAAGTCGCTTTTTCTGTCCCCATGTTCCTATTTCCCTATGTATGCTTAAATCTTTAAAACATAGAAACAACCGGACCACAGACTAATATTTAAGCATAAATATGTGTGTGTTTGGCAGTCCGGCATGGCGACCATTGTGCCAACTGGCTTAATTATTAAATTGTTTCGTGTTCCAGGGTATGAACGCGCGACTGGCGTTCGCCATCATATCTTCGGCGTGCTGGTCTGCCTTCCAGCACGGTTACAACACTGGAGTCCTGAATGCACCGCAAGCTGTGAGTCTACCAAACTTACCTGATACGGCAAAACAAAACGGCTCAGTAGCAATTCGACATATTTGCAACTGGACAGAAAAGCAACTAGAGCTCGATTTTAAAATCGCGATTTAAAAAAAAAAACGTTTTTCGCAGAAAATTCCAAAACCGGTTATTACCAACGAACATACGAAATAATCTCAAAAGATATAAATATTTTTCAAAGAATCTATTTCGAATGTTTGACTATGGACACTTATGCAACTGGACAGACTAAAATCATGAATAATACCAGTTAGTATTGCTCGCGTCCGTGGGATTTAGCCCTAGATGTCCCACACATGACCTCTGGGTGGTGCTAAAGGAACAATCTCGGGAGGCTTCAGCCGCGGCTCGTTATCACACGCTGGCCTCTAAGTCGTATCGCCAAGCGGACTTGTCCGTGTTTCGATACAAAACCAAAAGTTGATGAAGAAGCCCTCAACCTTTCATTATAGCAGCGCTCCGTGGTTTAACCCGTGTGGATCCCAATTCCGTAGGAATATCGGGATTAAAAGTAGCCTATATTACTGTCAATAAATCAATGTTTCCTCGTGACAAGTTCCATCAAAATCGGTCCAGCAATTTCGGAGCCTATTCTTTACAAACATATATTTTTTTTCTTGTTTATAATATTTCTATAGATAGAGTATAATACATATTACTACATAGTATAAAAAAAAACAAAGTCGCTTTCTCTGTCCCTATGTATACTTATATCTTTAAAACTACGCAATAGATAGAGTGATTCAAGAGGAAGGTTTATTATGTATAATACATGCATAATATAGCCGTGCGAAGCCGGGGCGGATCGATAGTTACTAATAAGCCTGTATAGTTATTAAAATATTTTTTTCTATTTTGCAATAAACGTTTTGTGACACAGTTCAGTTAGGGCGCATTTCGTCAATTTCACATTTTGTCAAATTATTGTTTACAGGTAATGTCAGAATGGTTACAAAAAGACGCGTTATCTAACACGAACTCCTCGCTGGCAGCGCAGAAGGATCCTAAAGTGACAACCATGTGGTCTATTGCAGTATCAGTATACTGCGTGGGCGGCATGATCGGCGGTGTGCTCACTGGTCTTATAGCTGATAGGTATGAATATTGTCTATGACACCCTAAAGAAAAATGAAGATGTTCGGGCGTAAGTATCATTACGATACTAGGTATGTCGTTTACGACACAAAAAATAAAAAAATCTGTATTATTTTCTTTAAGAAAATGGGGTTGCAAACGTCATTTTTGGGCGTTACGAAAGAATTTAAATACACAGATCGTTAAAGAAATAAAAAATAAGTAGAGCTGCATTAAAAAGTCAGTTTCGCCAAAATGGCGCTTACGCCCTTTGAGCCCCGAGGTATCGAATGTGTCTTGTCATTGGAGAGCGCGTTCCAAAGACACAGTTTGAAGTTTTTTTTTTGTATTTTTTTAAGACAATTGGTCAATTGTTTTCTAAGCTAATGACAATGCGACTACTTATAAGTTACCCGCCCTTATAAGGTTTCGTTCGCGTAGGAGTTGGATGTTCCAAAATTCCTTTTTCGCGCACGCTTACATCATAATAGCTCTCTGTATTTCAAAGTCAAAGTCAAATTTCTTTATTCCTTTCGATGCTTATTTAAATATACATGATCACTTGGAATCGTCTTAAAAACTAAGTCAGGATGTGTGCCTTCGGAACGCGCCCACCAATGAGAAGGCACAAGAAACTCATGGGGTTCAAACAGTCCAATCCGTCCATTGGATTGAGTTATGCGTTGAAATACAAGGTGATTTTTACATGGGCCTTCAGGGCTATACCCTAAACTATAAGAGATAGCGAAAAACGCTGAAAGCAGTTGCGTGCCCGATTTTGACAGAAACTAAAACAGCATCATTAGATTTTTAAAAGCATTACCGAAGCCCAGAAATCAAATATGTTTGCAAAAAAATAATCATCCTATATTTTTATACCAATCGATAGTGTTGCTGATAGAGATAAATTCCTAGAAACAAACATAGTATAAACATAGGCAAATCAAGTCAGGAGTTTGTATTATACATTTTTTAACCTAATTTTTCAGACTAGGCAGGAAAGGCGGTCTGCTTGCGAACAATATCTTCGTGTTCGCCGGCGCAGCTTGCGAGGGATCAGCGAAAGCTGCTAACTCGGCTATACTGCTTGTTGTTGGAAGGTGGGATATCATTTCTTCTCAACTTATAATAAAGAAAAAGAGGACAAAAAGTCTTTACTTGGAAGTAAATTAAAAAGAGCCTAGGGGACTTACAAAAAACAATTTTCCAAATCGGTCCAGGCGTTTTCGAGTAATCAACGAACACACATAAAAAAAATATATATATATAAGCGACGAATTGAGAACCTCCTCCTTTTTTGAAGTCGGTTCAAAAGTAGTAGGTACCTAGAACAAATGGTATAGTTTTTAAAAATGTTTCTGTCTGTTTGTTTCTCTAATATTCAAGTATCCACATCCATTGTTATAAATAGGAAATTTGTATCAAGTTAAATTCAAATGTTACAGGAAGGTACTTAGCAGAACGTCTACTTATTCAAAATGTCAAAAATAGATTTGAAAAAACGACTATCTGTTTGACTGAATTATGAAAAAAAAACATTGTTTCAAGTTTAGTTCATAAGTTTAGAGGTACTTAGCTGAATGTCTACTTATTCAAAATGTCGAAAATTAATTTAGAGAATTTTTTTTTATCTTTTTGACTGAATTGAAAATAATTTAACAATAAGTTTAAACTAACTTTTTGTTTTTTTTTTAGTTGGATTACGGTATAACCATATTAATTAAATGTACTTATCTAATATTCTAATTATTTTTTTAAAATTTAAATTATAGGTACTTATCGGACGAAAGCTAAAATCGTTGTTAGTTAAATAAGTCAATCAAAGAAATATATGGAAAAATGCTTCTCTGTTCTAGGTTACTTGTCGGCATAAACAGTGGTTTGAACGCAGGATTAGCACCGCTCTATCTATCTGAAATATCACCCGTTGCCTTGAGAGGATCGGTAAGTTTCAAGTGGTTTCAATAAATCTTACACAAAACACAACTAAGTACCTACTTATTTACATAGATTAACGTTCAGTCAAAGAATTAGGTACCTTATTTTTCTTCAAAATGACAACAAACTTTATAAATGGCCAATTTCTGATAAATGTACCTACCTACAATTCCATAAATGCCCAATTCTTAAAATGCGCATTTCTATAAATTAGTAAAAATTCTTAATATATGCAATTCTATAAATTAAGTACCTACCAATTCTTAAAATTTGCAATTCTATGAATGACCAATTATTTAGGTACCTACATGTGCAATTCTATAAATGACCGATTCTGAAAATGTTTAATTCCATAAATTACCAATTCTTAACATGATCAATTCTATAAATGACCAATTCTGAAAATGTACAATTCCATAAATTACCAATTCTTAACACGTGCAATTCTATAAATTACCAATTCTTAACCTGTGCAATTCTATAAATCACAGATTCTTAACACGTGCAATTCTATAAATGACCAATTCTTAACACGTGCAATTCTATAAATGACAAATTCTTAACATGAGCAATTCTATAAATTACCAATTCTTAACATGTGCAATTCTATAAATTACCATTTATTAACATGAGCAGTTCTATAGTGGACCAATTCTTAAAATGTAGGTACAAATTCACTATTATAAAATGTAAGTCAAAACATTTTCTAACTATTCAAATGACAATTTTCTTAACAGATCGGTTGCGTCTACCAGCTAGTGATCACAATATCGATCCTCGTGTCTCAAGTGCTGGGTCTATCTGGGGCGCTGGGCTCGGCGGAGCGCTGGCCGTACCTGCTGGCAGTGTCAGCTATACCTGCCGTTATACAGTGCCTCACTTTGCCACTCTGTCCTGAGAGTCCTAAATATTTGTTGCTGAATAAGGGACAAGAGTTGCATGCGCAAAGAGGTTGGTTGTGATTGTTTTTTGACGTGATAACGTCTTAATTAATCGATCACAAAAAAGGTGACGTCAAGTGAACAATGACGTCACACAACTCACAACACGCAACAATATAAAACAAAAAGGGAATAAAAAAGTTTTTTTTTAATTTTACATCATTTTCTTATAACGTCGTCACGTAAAATTATCGTCCGCAAACCGACTTTACAGTCAACTATTTATTATTTGTTTTTCAGCTCTGAATTGGCTAAGAGGAGATGTAGCTGTCCACGGAGAAATGGAGGAGATGCACCAGGTACTTATGAATGTGACCAAAGTTTGTAACGGATGGGATCAGAAACTACTGGACCGATTTAAAAAAAACTTGGTATGAGGATACAATAATTCATTGGGAGTGTAATTAGGTAGATTTTTTCCCGATACTCCCACGGGATCGGGAGTTATAAGGGAAACTACGAAGTGATTTAAATATAAATATATGTATAAAAATATAAGTTTATGAGTTAAGTATAAATACTTTAGTAACCGCGATTCAAAGTGTACTCAATTAAGATTAAAGCCAATGGTGCCTTTTGACGACCCATTTGGCTCAATGGTCACCATGCCGGACTGCGAAACACAGGGTTGCGGGTTCGATTCCCACCTTAGACAAGTATTTATGCTTAGTAATTTGTCTGTGGTCTGGTTGTATATTTACAAAATAAAAGTATTTAAGTAGTGTATCCGTTGTCTAGTACCCATAACACAAGTCTAGCTACTTAACTTGGGGCTAGATAGCGAAGTGTGGAATGTCTTGCAATAGTTACTTATTTATTAATACAGTTTATTTTCTGTAACTTTCCAGGAAGCAGAAAAGAACAAAGTATCAAAGAAGGTGACCCTCCGCGAGTTGTTCTTCAACCGTCAACTCCGGCAGCCTCTCATCATCGCCATGGTTGTGATGATATCCCAGCAGCTGTCCGGCATCAACGCCGTCATATTCTACTCCACTGACATATTCCTGAAGGTCAACTTAGGGGAGAAACAGTCGCAATATGCTACTTTAGGTGAGTCATCATTGTGCCACCACCCTCTCATCATCGCCATGGTTGTGATGATATCCCAGCAGCTGTCCGGCATCAACACTGTCATATTCTACTCCACTGACATATTCCTGAAGGTCAACTTAAGGGAGAAACAGTCGTAATATGCCACTTTAGGTGAGTCATTATTGTGCTATCAGCCTCTCATCATCGCCATGGTTGTGATGATATCCCAGCAGCTGTCCGGCATCAACGCCGTCATATTCTACTCCACTGACATATTCCTGAAGGTCAACTTAGGGGAGAAACAGTCGCAATATGCTATTTTAGGTGAGTCATCATTGTGCCATCAGTCATCACTTTCTTATCTCATCATCATCATTCTGTCCCTAGAGCACATACTCCAAATCCACTGTGTCCTAATACCTGTACATTGGAGGACATGATAGAAGCCAACGCTGCTGCAGTTGCAGCGGCTAACCATAAGAAGCAAGAAAAATTTGACTGATCGAACGTCACCGACTCCAAAAGAATAAAACCTTCTTGTCTTTGCCATTGTGTTGATAATACCCAGCTGTTTACATTGGTTTTAGACTATATGAATTATAATTTCTTACAAATACAGACACGTACTATTTACTATAAACTACAAACTTTATCATCCATTTTTATACCCTCCTAGGAATCGAATTTCGCAAAAAACGAGCACCTACGTCTTAAAAGGAACCCTCATACAAATCTTGACACTCCTAGCATTTGTAGTTTCAAAGACACGTGATCAGTGAGTGAGACAGTGATTTTCTCTTTAATAAATCATATCATAATCCTTCGTTACAGGTATGGGAGCAATGAACGTTCTGATGACAGTGCTAAGCCTGATGCTAGTGGAGAGAGCCGGTAGGAAACTGCTACTACTGGTCGGCTTCGGGGGGATGCTGCTCTGTACGGTGGGATTGTGCGTCGCCAACTTATATGTAAGTTTTATTTCGGCCAGTATTTTCATTATTTAAAAAAAAAACTGACTTCAAAATGTCCAAAGCCAATGAACCCATCCCTTTTCCAAAACAAAAACTGTTTCATAAACTAAAAAGGTATGCTCCATCATAAGAAAGTGCATAAAAGTTTAAATTAAGTATACAGTCGTACTAAAAAATTCCTCCTTTTTTGCAGTCGGTTAAGAAGACAGTTTTAGGGGATGTCCAAATTGACAACTTTGCAAAACGAGCATTTCTTGAAAGCGCATTGCAAAACTCACAATTATTTGAGACATTTTACAGAGTGGACATTTTGCGGTATGACCTATCTCTTTGGTCATATTTAGAAATGTTTGTGTTATCCTAAAAATACCTATTATATTTTCAGACTTACATAACCTGGGTGTCTTACCTCTGCATAGTGTTAGTGATTCTATTCGTGGTGATGTTTGCGGTCGGACCAGGATCGATACCTTGGTTCTTGGTCACAGGTGAGTTTGTCTACACTAATATTATAAGGAGGAAAGGTTTTTGTTTGTAACGAAATATGCTCCGAAACTACTGGACCGATTTTGATAAAACTTAGTATGAGGATACATTGATTCATTGGGAGTAGCATAGGCTACTTTTTATCCCGATATTCCCATGGGATCGGGAGTTACGCAGATAGTTATCTCCAAGTACCTAAAGAAATATATGATAATAGCTGTGTTCCGCGGTTTCACCCGCGTAACTCCCGATCCCGTGGGAATATCGGGATAATTTAGGATGTAAGCTATCCTATCTTTCAAGTTAGATCAAACTGCACACGCAAATTTGATTAAAATCGGTTAAGTAGTTTATTAGGAGTCCATCGCGTACATCGCGTAACAACGTGACACGTAATTTATATATATTAAGAAGAAGAAGAAAGATAAGGATATTATTATAATATGTTTGAAATAATATCGAAATATTGACCTAATAAAAATAATAACAATGAATATGATAAATATTCCGTTTTAAATAATTTGAATATTGGTAATAACCGTTAGGTAGTAATACTATATTTATTACTGGACTAGCAGCGCTCCGCGGTTTCACCCGCGTAACTCCCGATCCCGTGGGAATATCGGGATAAAAAGTAGCCTATAACCTTCCTCGATAAATGGACTATCCAACACAAAAAGAATTTTTCAATTCGAACCAGCAGTTCCTGAGATTAGCGCGTTCAAACAAACAAACAAACAAACTCTTCAGCTTTATAATATTAGTATAGATTATTTCAAAACATTTTCTAACAAAACAGTCCCGTAATGCATATGGTGTATTTTCTGACTTATCCAAGGCATTCGATTGCCTTTAGCATGATACTTTGATCATGAAACTACACCACTACGGTATTAGGGACGGCGCCCTGGATCTTATCTCATCTTATCTGAGCGGTAGAGTCCAGAGTGTCGATGTTAATGGAAAACGAACCCCCGCATCACTTATATCAATGGGGGTTCCTCAAGGATCCATATTAGGACCTATTATATTTTTAGTTTATATTAAAGACTTGCCTCAAAGAGACGAACTTAAGATAAGACCTACCTGTTGCCATATAATAAATATAGTACAAGCTATTACTTGCAGATAACACCTCAAAAGCGTTTAAAGTTCAATCACAATGAGTTTCTTATTGGAGGGTGCGTTCCGAAGTCATGTTAAAACGATCTAATGCATTACTTAGTTAGTACATAAAATATTTTAAAACTTAGTGGAATTTTTGAAATGTAGAAATTAGAAGCTTTGGTTAGTTTTGAATTGGAGTTAATATTTGTATCAAAAATAGAAAGACGAATCGAAAATAACAGGCTTGCTTTCTATGAGAGAGAGAGAGAGAGAGACAGACAGACAGAGAAACACGCGCACGCCGCACGGCCTACAACTATAGTGTCGTTACAACTTTTGGTCTTAATCTTTTCCGTCTAGCCCCCTATCGCAACGCGCGATAAGGAACTATCGTTCCAAAATGCAATTTTTTTATACCTACCTACTTATATTTTTTTATATTGTTTTCAGAGTTATTCAACCAAGCATCGCGTCCAGCTGCGTCCGCAGTGGCCGTCACGGTGAACTGGATGGCTAACTTCATTGTCGGACTCGGATTCTTACCGCTCTCTGTAAGTACCTAGTCACGTGTCCATTTATCACGTGAGGTTCGAAAGGGGTATGAGACGTTAAAAAAAAACCTTAAAAATGCTTAAAAATAATATTATTAATCCGTTATTCTCTTATTTACAATCCTTAAAAATTACGAAATATCACAAGGGGTTGTAGTAATACAGGGTTATTGGAAATTATACTAGCGAGCCGTTGAGGGCTACTTCTGTGCACCTAAACAAACAACTTTTGTTCTACGACTTTTGTATAATTACAAATAATCCTGTATAGATATTAAATGCGAATTTTTGAGAAAAAATAAATGGTACATAGAATAGACGATAATTTTACGTGATAACGTCATAAGAAAACGATGAAAAATTGAGATTTTTTTGTTACTTATTCCTTTATATTTTTTTCCTTTATATAAGTTTTCTATTGGTCATATTACCATGACGTATGACGTTAAGTACACAATATTACCGTGACACTTTTTGTGAATGCAGGTGTAGCTAGATGGCGCTGTGTGAAATGTCCTAAAATATAAATATTTTTTATTTTCAGCTAATCCTAGGAACGAACGTGTTCATAATCTTCGCAGCACTACACTTGTTGTTCATCATTTTCATATACTTCAAAGTACCGGAAACCAAGAATAAAACGGTAGAAGAGATCACAGCTATGTTCCGGCAACAAATGTAGAGAAAATAGGTCCGAAAGAATTTCTTCTTTCGTCTAAAAACTATCCCTAAAAACTGACACATTTTTAGGGATAGTTTTAGACTAGTTCACGAGTAAATCTATGTCTAAATCTAAGGTTTAAATCCACATCTCGGACTATTCAATACCTCGTTTTGGAATAAGGGGGTTTGAGTCTTAAAGTTCAAAATGAACGTTGTTATTTTATACATAGAAAAATAGTGCTAAGTAGGTATGCACTTTTCCTTGAAAATTATGTTAAGGCTCCTTATGCAGCCAAACGCAACGCGCCAGAAATACCCGTCACTTACAACTAATATTGTTGATTGTAACGAATGTGTTTCGTTTTTCTCAAAAGTGCTGAGATGGAATTGTAGGTGAAATTTTTACCGATATTTTGGGGTAATTTCGAGGCGAAAATTTCTTTGTCATTTCAAAGCTAGACTAGTTTTAATTCTTTATTTTAGGATAGCTTTAAAACTATAGGAAATATTTGGCTCAAAATCACACCAAAATGTCGGTGAAAATCTCACCTATAATTCCATCTCAGCACTTTTGAGAAAAACAAAACACATTCGTAACAATCAACAATTTTCACCAACGAAGGCGACCGGTGCCAGTAGTAACTATTTAGTAGGCTGTGTACCAAGATCGTTTGCGTATAGACCCCCCTTAAGGGCCACAGCAACTTTATAGAATCTAGACTTGTGTATACAGAGTCTAGATTTTGGACACTATTTAATTACTTATACCTTGATTTCAGCTTTAGTTTTCTGTAAAAAATGTTGGTTTTGTTAAATCAAGATTTTGCAATTTGTATTATATTAGGTACTAGCGACCCGCTCCGGCTCCGCACGGCTATATTATGCATGTATTGTACATAATAGGGACAGACAGCGGAAAGTGACTTTGTTTTATACTATGTAATGAAGTACCCCTTAGTTACTGTAAGACTAGAAGGCAAATTCTCGTAACTGCAATTGTTTACATTTGCAGCTTCTTTTTTTTCGAAAAGCTGACTTTGATGATATTTTGAGCTACTTTGAGGGTATTTATTGTAATCAAAATGCAATCGTGAGCTACTTTTAGGGTATTATTTGTGATCGAAATGCAATCGAAATGATATTGAAATGTAATTTCAACAATGATTTTTACGAGAATTGGCCTTCAGATCATTTTGAAGACGTCATTGTAAGAATGAGACTTGGTCATTTAAGATACTATAGCGACCCGCTCCGGCTTCGCACGGCTATATTATGCATGTATTATACGTATAAACCTTCCTCTTGAATCACTCTATCTATTTAAAAAAACCGCATCGAAATCTGTTGCGTAGTTTTAAAGATTTAAGCATACAAAGGGAAATAGGGACAGAGAAAGCGACTTTATTTTATACTATGTAGTGAAGGTCATTTTAAGACTTATCATTTTGATACTTGGTTTTAAAACCCTGTCATTTTTAGACTTTGTCATTATTTTTAAACTGTCATTTAAGGACTAGGTCATTTTAAGACATGGTTCTACGAGTATTAGACTCTGTCCCAGTTATTACTAAGTAGATAGGTATAGTTTAGTGAAATCGACTCAATATTTTTTTAAATAATAATGTCAAAGTCAAACCTAATTACATAACAATAACTTTTGATAGAATTTTTGTTCCTCGGTTTACCTGTTTTTATCCCTTATATGAAGAATGTTAATAGATATGCCAAATCGGTTAAAAGTTTGTTACAGTAAAGCTTGTATGTATACATTTACACTAGTTTTTGTTGTGGTCAAAAATACCTATTAGTTTTGATTTTACAGGCATTTAACGATAAATATCGAGTCCCGCTAAGAGCTTAAACACACGTCCCGATTTGGTCGGGTCCGACATCAGTGTTGCCACATTTCAATTCGATAAATCTGTATCGATAAGTGAAAAAATCTGTGTAAAATCTGTATGAGAACAGCTATAATTGTATAAAATCTGGACTATTCATTTGTAATATTAGGTATGTCTTATATATTATGGAGTGTAGACAGAGAATAACTATTTATTATCTGTCTACGATTATGAATAGTCCAGATTTTATACAATTATAGCTGTTCTCATACAGATTTTACACAGATTTTTTCACTTATCGATACAGATTTGTCGAATTGAAATGTGGCAACACTGATGTCGGCCCCGACCAAATCGGGACGTGTGTATAAGCTATAACAGTCACATGACCGCGTGTGACGTCATTGTATAACGCTCCGCTTAGTTGACTTCTATAAATCGGAAACTCATTGACGTATCGAAGTAATTCTTTCACTTGTATTTTTAATTTTTGACAAAGAATATGGAGAGCTAATATTCAAAATTAGTTAACATTGTTCATTGCAACAAAATGTTGTGTTATGGATGTCAAATCGCTTAATTAAATTATTTGTTTTTTAGACTTGCATGTTTTATTATTTCAAAAAGTATAACTTTTTATTTAGAAGTTTTTGATTTCTTTCTTACCTAAAAAGAAATAAAATATTCTTCAATTAAATAATAAAAAACATTTTTTTTTACATATGATAGGTCAGCGTTTGACCACTATCACACCTGCCTGATGGTAGGTGACGATGTGGCCTAAGATGTAACACGCCTTCCTAGAAGTTACCTACCTATTCACTCGCGACTTGAAGACCCCCAAATTGTACACGTCAGGAAAGACAGACGCAGGCAACCCATTCCATTCCCTTGCAGTACGAATAAGGAATGACGAAGCAAAGCGCTTAGTGCGAACGTCTTGTATGTCCACCATGAATCGGGTGCCGCACACCAGTCTGCCTGGTTGTATGACGAAAGATTGGAGATGACAAGATTAGGTAGTGGAGTTCTGTTGAAATGTATCCGATAAAATGCCGATATAGGCAATTTTTTGCCTATAGTTTTAAAAAAAATCACACCAAAATGTCGGTAAAAATCTCACCTATAATTCTAACTCAGCACTTTTGAGAAAAACAAAACACATTCGTAACAATCAACAATGTTCACCAACGAAGGTGACCGGTGCCAGTAGTAACTATTTAGTAGGCTGTGTACCAAGGTCGTTGGCGTATGGACCCCCGTCCAGCTTAGGTTATAAATAAGTTAAGTAAGTAGGTACTTTAGTAACTCGAATCAAAGTGTATACTTAATTAAGATTTAAGCCAATGGTGCCTTTAAGAGGAAAGGGTACCTGCGCTCTCTCCATACAAACGTAGTCGATTGTTTCCTCCCTGGATAATGATCCTAGCACAAATATTTAATATTTTTGTTGCATCAAACATAAAACTGCCATGACCATGCCCCTTTGTTTTGTTTTTTTTATTTTATTTTTGATATTTTAATTTCAATGATATTAAGAAATTGATAACAAAAACAAACATATATTATAGGTGCATGGTCATGGCAGTATTGCACGGGCAATACTGCCATGACCATGCACCTATAAAATAAATACGGATTTATCACGTTTTTTTGACGATCGACCCCTATGCCCTAGGGTGCCCTTGGTACATTCATTTTTCTTTTAAGTATAACCCATAGAGGAATCATAGAATAGAGTAGCCATTACGCGCGTCCCCCGCTGAAAAAGGTATGAGTGAGCAAATCATTCTCCTTTAATAAAACTATTTTTACCGCGCTTTTGTCACTGTCAACTATAGCTCTTGCGTGTGAAGCAGTTCCCGCATAAATGACGATTTGCAGTGTTTTTTGGGTGCAAAAATATATTGTAGACATGAAATTTAATAAAGGACGATATTTCTTTTATCTGTGAGTATTATTTTTAATCGTAATTGTCTATTTTTCCAGTGATATGTCAATACATCTCTCTGATTTTTTCCATAAATACGAAAATATACGAAATATGGACTGTTGCCAACTTAATGTTTTATCACAATACTGGGGAGTTTTACATTAATACGTCCATGACCGCGCTATGCCGATGTCGGGTCCGGTCGAAGCCCCCCTGCGGTTTCTTCATACATTTTTACTTCATCAACTGTCTGTCAGTTGATGAAGTAGGTATGCACTATTCCTTGATAATTATTTATTTTAAGCAATTTTATTAAATCTAGACTTGTGTATGAATTTGAGTCTAGATTTTTGACACTATTTAATTACTTATACCTTGATTTTAGCTTTAGCTTTCTGTAAAAAATGTTTGGACTTAAATCTTGGTTTTGTGAAATCAGGATTTTGCAATATATACCTATTATACTAGCGACTTGCTCCGGCTTCGCACGGCTATATTATACAAGTATCATTATACCTACATATAAACCTTCCTCTTGAATCACTCTATCTATTAAAAAAACCGCATTATTGTAATCAAAATGCAATCGGAACGATTACATTGTAATCTGAGGGCTAATTATTGGCCTTCAGATCATTTATAACCAGGGTTCGAGGATATATATCAATGGATATATATCATGACATATATCCGATATATATCAGATATATATTAAATGGTTTTTTTGTGATATATATCAATACAAAAATTGTTTAAAAATTTGACGAAAATAAGTCAATTTTTGCCGTATTTCTCCATCCTGTAGATGGCGTTGGAGTAGAATTAAAACATACTCCATAAAGTAGGTTTAGGTAAAGTATTATCATTAGTTTAGGTATTTTATGAATTAGTGTAGGTATTAAGAAAATTAATGAAGCCATTCACTGAATGGAATTTATAAGAAGATTTTATTTTTTGAGTTGGTTTTCCCTGATGTAGTTTAAGATTTTATGTTTTTTAAATAATTTATTATGTTTATAAATCATAGGTACCTATGCAAACAGTAGATACTGGATATATAACCAATTTTTAATATAAGTACATCGGATATTATATTAAAAAATATCCGATATTTTGATATTTACAATTGTGTTGTATTTAATATGATAAGCTTTTCCTTAACATACTCTCCTACTGTGTTTGGTCTTACATCTCCGATCTTTTTTTGCTGTTTCTCTATGAATTTGGTAACAATGGGTGGAAGTTGAAAGTTGTTCTCTTTGAGTAAGACATACCATGTCATAGGAAGTCTTCCTGTTGTCTCGACCCATATTTTGTTGAGGTTTGTCGTTTTAGAATCTGCTTGAATATCGTTATATTGGGGAGCGAGATCTGTGCGTTGTAACCCAAAAAAACCCAACACATTAGAGCAGCATTGAGGGTAATGTCTGCTGTTCTTCCCTCGAAGTTGTATCTTGCATGAATTGATCTTCTGTTTCCCAAAAGTGATCCAAGAATATGTATCCAATGGTAGAGATAGGGATTTGCAACGGAGGAATATGCAGATCTCTCCACTAGTTTGAAATCTGCTTGATACGGAAAATAAGAGTCTTGAACACCGCTTTCTTGGCCAGTCCGTGTCAACTTTCGTAACTCATCTCCAATCTCTCTTACAAATATCCAATCTTTTAATTCTTCTGATTTTAGTGCTAACAGTTCCATTGCATTTTCAAAACTAATTATACCGGCACAATCCCTGTTACGACTTGACAGTGTTCCTAGTCTCAGCACATATAGTTCATGATTTTTGAATTTATACAGAAACATGTCAGTTGCTGCAATCATTTTGACATAATTGGTGTCCTTTCGCCAAGAGCTGTAAAGTTGATATGCACCAGAGAATGTAATTCCCTGCCCTCCTAAACCTTCCACTTGTTCTTTTAGACGCTGCTCAAGCTGTTCACGGTAAGTAGTATTTGTGACATTTGACAAACGATATATTCCGAGAATGAATAGTAACATTGCTTTGTTCGTCCATGTGTTGATAATGTGACTCGCTTCCAGAAAAGTATGTTCTTCTCCACGTTTAATTGAAATGAGGTCCCATGGAGTTATCTCCTGGTGGGTAGTTCCAATGGTGATTTTGTATGATGACCACGGTGCTGTAAGCTTGTCTTTTATTTCTCTTCCTTCATAATAAATGAACAATTTAGCCGTTTCAACCGTCAATGTCCCAGAGGCAATCCCTGTTCTTACAGCAGGGAGCAACACTTCTTCTTTAGGTTCGGCTTTCAGAAAAACTGTAGGTTTTTTGCCTGGGTTTGAGTCAAACCAAGAGGATGGATATTGAGCTTCAAAATCATTATATTTGAAGTCGAATTTAACCTCCTGTTGAGTTGCAATATGCTTGGATGAGTCTCTGTGTAACTTTATCTCTACCGCCATGATGAAATCTGATCGAACAAAGAGGATATAATCAATAGGTGATCGAATTTTTTAGATTTTTGTTGATGACATTTGAAGTCGTCATTATGACACTTGCTCAATGGTAAAGGCAAGAAACTTGAATAAATAATAACTGGAATCAAAGAGAATTTAAATACTGGAATGCTCACCAAAGTCCAAAGGATACGCTCCCCATACGCGACCCGAGACCGAGAAGGATAGATTTGAGATGGTATATTTGTCAGGGAGCCAATAATGCACAACACCTATAAAACACAGCAATCTAATGTTCGCCCCTATAATGTCCGCCCTGATAATTGTAAGCACCGTGTCAATGACTATCGGGCCGTACAATAAGGTGTCGCAAATTATCAGGGTGGTCTTTTTTTGTCCGGGGTGATAAAACACAGATCTATATTGTACGGGCCTCTAATCTGTGACACCAGTGCTTATAATTATCAGTCCGTGCATTATAAGGATGTACAATAACGTGACAAACATTAATTACACGGGTCAATAATTTCCGACACTATATTATACACCCTGATAATTAGCAACACCTCGCTGAATGCCAAACTCATGCCTCGTTTGAGGATCGTTCGTTGGTTTAGTTACAAATTCGATCTTCAGTCAAGTTGCTCTGACGAGTGAGTGCTTTTTTTTCATTGAGGGATTGTTCATCGGTGCAGGTGCATATTCTAACACTTCTAGATTTGTCACTGTCACTAAAATCAAGTTATGAGTTAGAAAAAAACCAAAGCTGTTTAAATTTAATAATTCACAAATTACTTGCAAATTACATTCTAGACACACATGGTATCTAATAATAAACCAGCATGGTAGTTTATGTGCTCTTTCCATACATAATAATGAAGTCAGTGATGAAAGCGTAACAGTGAATAAATCGAGAATATCGCTGGAATTTCGGAAGCAATTTTGATGTTATGGAGCATTGATCTAAAGTAAATTTATAGGTAATGTCTGTGCTGAGGAACAAAAATTCTTCTGTGTTTTCACAGTCACTGTCACATGAATTTGAATTGATTTTAATTTAAATTTTAAGTCGCCCAACAAGATGTTCCATAATCTATAGCTTATAAGAAGGATGGAACACTTTTCACAAGAAATGAGAGAATGATATAGATTACTCATCAGTCCTACTTGGCGAATCTATGCTAGCCTTTGTTGTATTTGTTGGACATTGTTATGGGAGGCGCCATAGTATCCTTGGTTCCCTAGTTTCCAATCAACTACTTTCCCATCACAATAGCCCAAATAGTTTTATCTCTTTGGGGAAACTGAAGGTCTTGTTTTATCCTGAAGGACGGTACGGTCGATATTTGTCCGGAATGCCACCGTCCCGGGGAGTCACTCAGGCATATTATTTGCGGTTGTTCTCATCTTGCCAATGGTGAGTATTTGCACAGGCATAACCTAGTAGCTAGGATCAACCACCAGCAACTTGCTCCTAAATATGAACTCGTGGTCCAAGCGGTGCCATACTATCAACATGCACCCGCGCCAGTTCTAGAAAACGGCCGTTCTATCATCACGGACAGGACTATTGTCGCCAATAAGCCTGACATCGTGATAATACTCGTCGATATAACCGTTCCACATGACGTTAATCTCGTAAAGGCCGAAAAGGACAAGTCCAGGGATATTTATTTTATTTAAGTTCAAGATCAGACATCCAGGTGGTGAGGATGAAATCTATCACTTATCGGAATTGAATATAAAATTGCAAGGACCATATAAAATTTTAACAGAGATGCAGAGATGCATTTTAAGTAGAGATCATGCCTTAACAAAAGTAGCGTAGAAAGTCCTCCAGCTACTTGGAGTGACGACTTTCGCAAAGTGGCTAGTAGCTGTTGGAGGTGCAGAGCGGGGGACCAAGTTCAGTGGCGTGCTATTGGAGAAGCCTATATCCAGCAATGAACGACTAATAGTGTTGATGATGTAATATCCTGCAGTCCACGTGAAAGAAGTCGCGGGCACAGCTAGTAGAGAACTTATACAAATAAAAATACATCACAAATTTTAAAACAATATTTGAATTTATATTTTTAACTATTTACATTACGTTTAGAATAGCTTTTGACCAGCTTTTTTTTCTCGTAAATCATCATTAATATTGACATAATATTTAGTTGAGTTAATAGTATATTTATTGTATAATTAGTTGAGTTCGTAATCTGAGGAAAGCACTTTTTGTTTATGAACCTGTAACAATGAAAATATATTATTTAGATAAAGAGCTAATGCTGAAATTAATAAAATACCAATACTTCCTTTATCATGGTCTGTCTGACTCACTATTAAACGAAGCACAAAAATCTTACAGTTTTAGAATCTTTTGGAAAACTGCGATAAATAAATGACATAAAATAATAATAAGCTGACGATTCGATTCTATATTATTTTTTATCGACTACTTCACATCACTAAAAATCAACAACAATATTTTCTACTAAAAATTTGACCACGAAAATTGATAAAACTAAGCTGTTTATTACTTACCAGAAAAATGTGATACCAGAAAGCTTTGTACTTTTGTTTGCGGCATAGTTTCTGCATGATTTCACTGCACAATTAACCAGTTTGTTAATGTAATATTTTATTTGTGATATTTTATGACAGAGATGGACATGGACATCTCACGGCGTGTGACATGGACATCACACGCCGTGAACGACTATTTGAAGGAAAAGTGTGAATGTGTGTGTGAGCTACAAAATTGTATCTCAGCCGGCACCCATAATACGTTTCGATTACTACTCCATCAGGGCGCGGAATTTTTTTTCTTGCTTCATGAATGCATGCTAATACCTTTTTTTTATTTTATTATGGCTTCGTGCGGCTTGTGCATATAGCAAGTATCAATTAAAAATTTCTCCTTGAATATTTTGCCTTAAACTAAGGCCCGATTATCAGAAATCGGGCTAAATGTGTTTCAAGATAGTCAAACACAGGTTTTAACTTTCACTACACTTTTGCGGATGTAAATTGGATAATCTCGTTCCCGCCAAAATAAATATATATTTAGTTTTCACTTCTAATTGCATAGACTACTTGCCTACTAAACTTTCCTCAAACAAAGCATCAAGTGCATAGACAAAAGACCGTGGAGGATAGGACAAACTGACCAATAAGGGCGGAGATATCGTTTAGGCAATAGAACGGTGATCACAATTATTGTTCCGTACAATATTGTCTTGAACTGACTTTTCACAACCAACAATTGCACGACACCCTATTGCTCAGCCTGATAAAACTCCGCACCAGTACTTCTAATTATCAGGTCGTGCATTATAGGGGTGTACAAAATCGTAGGGAGCAATATTTACACGTCATGCATGATAATGCACAGGCTGATAATGTACAATCCACGGTCAAAAGTCTCTGCCCACCGTATTGTTTACAATCCTGTGCAGCACTATTTAAACATTATAACAACGTAACCTGTGGATCGAACCCACGTCGGTTGGTGTAGCGGGTGGCCCCTTATACCACTCACACAACTAAATACATAGCTAACACGTTGAAAATAATAATCACACTGAGTAGGTACTTTTAATTCAAGTATTTATGTTTGTGTGTAACGTCTATTAGAAGAAGGTCGTAACTCCAATACTTTTGATAGTATTATTGTAACAAACTGATCATTTACTTATGACCCTTACTGTATGACACCCTATTGTACAGCATGATAATTTCTAGCACGGTACGCAAATTATATGCCGTGCAATAAGGTGTTGGTAATTATTGGGTTGTACAATCTAGTGTCGGCCATTATAGTAACCAGTGCTGCCACTTCAGTGATTGTGTAACTAGATTTAGTGAATTTTCGAAGTTAGACAATGATATTCTGAAAAATATTCACTGAAAAATATTTTAATGACTTTTAGTGATATTTATCAATTCTCCAGAAATTTAGAAAATACATATTGGCAACCCCCTTAACCGTCAGAATATGATAAATGTATATCGTTGTTTGGTTATGCTAGGGGATTTCCCGACTAATAATTCCGTGCCTGGCGTGAATACATTGACAACTCGACTTACATGATTTTTTTTTATTAGCTTACACGCTTCCTAAGCACATATATTTATATGTGTCAAAAAATCAGCCATTTATCTACATAAATTTTAGAGCTATGGCTTTTGGCATCATGTTGACATCTCCCATTTTTTCGTGTTTTACTTGACAAATGCAGATGTCGACAGCACTAACAAATAAAAATATCGAATACATCGACTTATTCAATAAAACGATTTTAAACAATCATATTATAACTTAACACATCTAGATATCAAGTTACGGCCGGCCAGAATATTTTTATTTTATTTTAATAAATCGAGATATCAAGTTACGGCCGGCCGGAATATTTTTATTTTATTTTAACAAATCGAGATATCAGGTTACGGCCGGCCGGAATATATAATTATTTTTATACAGAACACACTCTTTATCGTATCTTTTTTCAGCATATGCTTTTTCCGAGGGGAGGGGAGGGGGGGGGAGGGAGAAAAGGTCATGTCCCACACCATGAAGCTCTACGAGGGGATAATCGACTCTCGGATCCGACAGGAGTGTCTCTGGGTGTCAATATGGTTTCCGCCCTGCATGGCACCATGGACCCTGTTTTCGCCCTAAGCATCGTTAAGGATCGTCGAGAAATACAGGACGAAGAATACGCCTCTGCATTTTCTATTCTTAGATTTGCAGAAGGCCTTCAACTGTGTACCTCGCATGATGATCTGGTGGGCGCTGCGGTCCAAAGGGGTGCCGGAAGCTTATGTTGAAATCATCAGAGACATGTACCGAAATTCTGATTCCGTGGTGCGAACTGCTTTTGGTGACACTAAGTCCTTCCCTGTTACCGTTGAAGTCCACCAGGGTTCCGTCCTCAGCCCGTTCCTGTTCAGCGTAATATTTATTTATTTATTTATTTATTTTTAATATTGGATGTACTGTCCGTCCCATCAGGGATACACACGAGCAGCCTCCGTGGCTGCTCATGTACGCTGATGATATTGCGCTGGCGAACTCAGATAAGGGGCGGCTGGTCCAACGTGTACACACGTGGAAGGAGTCGCTTGAGAACAGCGGTTTGCAACTGAATGTGGCGAAGACTGAATGTGGCGAAGAGTACTTGGCTTGCAATACCGCAGATCCCACACCCGTCTGCGTAGACGGTCATATGGTCGAGCGGACAGACCAGTTTAAGTACTTGGGATCTGGGCTTCACGTCAAGTCACTCATTTCAGCGCTTGGGCCTAGTGGCGTGAGGTGACTGGTGTCATTTGCGACCCCAAAATGCCGGTTAAACTAAAGGGACAGATCTATAAAACCATCATTAGACCTGTCCCTTTGTATGGTAGTGAGGCGTGGCCGGTGCTTGAGCGACATAAGCAGGAGCTGCGTGTCACGGAGATGAAGATGTTGCGCTGGATGTGTGGAGTGACGTGAAAGGATCGCGTCAGGAATTCCCGCATCCGGGGCAGCCTTCATGTCCGAGACATTGCAGATAAATTGCAAGAATGTCGCCACGCTGGTACGGTCACGTCTTGCGTAAACCGGCTAGTTACGTGGAGAACAAATGTCTTGCCATGGCGCCTCCGCCGGGTCGTGGCAGACTGGGTAGACCCAAGAAGTGCACGATCTTCGGCATCCTGGTTAGTAAGGCCATTTATGACCCTTTACGACGTCAAGCTAACGTCGTAAAGGGTGATATGCGTGCAAATGGCCACACCAACCAGGATGCCGAAGATCGTGCGAAGTGGAGGCGTAAAAGTAGGAAAGCGGACCCGGGCTCCTGAGAGGGATGCAACAGGGAACATCGCTCGGATGATGATGATGATGATGCTGATATTGAAGTTTCTGAGTCGTAATGCGATACGACTCAGTAACTTCAATATCAGCATAACCTGATGATCATTGTGAGGCGCATTACACAATGAAAATTCCATTAAGCTAGTTTTTAATTTAGATTTTTTAGTTTAACTTGGACAATTAAGGGTATTATCTATTTTTATCTTCATCTTTTCTTGCATTTATAAAATAAGATAAATTAAAAACCTACATTTTACCTACGTTTATCCTTACTTTTATTATTATTGTAAAAATGTATTTTTGTTTCAAATTTACTTTTTTTTTTAAATATTTATATACCTAAATTAACGTTTTAACAATTAAAACAATAGAACTAACATGGTGAATAACTTGATTAATTAAAAATAAGTTAAAAATACGCTCTGTAAGTCGAGTTATCAACTTATTCACTGTAAATTACAGACTTGACATGTCTTATATTGTGAAAACTACGTACAATTTTAATAATTCATTAGCATCACTATAAAGATACCATAAAATAACATTCATAGCCACATAAACATCTACATTTAAATAATTTATCGATTCAGGACAACATGTCAAACTTTAAAATGGCCGCCCTGTAAAATTGGTGTTTTAGAGATGTCAACATATTCACGCCAGGCACGGAATTAATCAAACCATGTTAGGTTTGATTAATTAAACGGGACATCCCCCGTATGTATTATTTGTATGAGTGAGTAGGTACCTACTGCACATATAAGTACGTCGCTTTGTACTAACCAACTAAGTACTAAACTCTAGCAGTATGCATGAGCCGTATGAAGCCATAATAATTGATATTCTTTGGTGCTACCTAAAGCAAGGAGGTTAGGTTTTGAAGTTCCTAATGTATAATGATACTGGCTACATGCACATTGCACAAGCCGTGCGAAGCCACAATTTGACGTGACAGCTGTCAGTGAAAGCGTTTTTCCCTAGGGCTGGAAGTTTTTCTTTCTACACGCTCTTCAGGCACCTTTACACCTACTTTCGGAGTATGAGTAATGAAGTATTTTAGTATTAACTAGCGACCCGCTCCGGCTTCGCACGGCTATATTATGCATGTATTATACATATAAACCTTCCTCTTGAATCACTCTATCTATTAAAAAAAACAGCATCAAAATCCGTTGCGTAGTTTTAAAGATCTAAGCATACAAAGGGAAATAGGGACGGCGAAAAGTGACTTTATTTTATACTATGTAGTGACTGTGAAGAACCCTACATTTCAAGAATAAAACGTTCGTGGATTTGCCCGTGGAAGCTACAATAAAGATACAGTTAAAGTGTTATATAATATTTATTTATATTGATTTAAAAACTCCATAAGAGCAGGCATATATTGTTTCCTTGATGCAGTCAGATTGTTCTGTATAAAATATAATACACCATCTTTGGAGTCGGGCAAGTCTTTGATAAGCTCCAGAGATGGCTTCCATGATTGAAGGAATTCAGATAACTGAAACAACAAGTTATATAAGCTGTTATCCGCGACTTCGTACGCGTGGTAGTTGTTATATATAAACCTTCCTCTTGAATCACTCAATCTATTAAAAAAACTAAAAAAACATGCTTTACTAAAAAAATCCAACTAAAAACAGAAAATAAAATTTAATAAATTTGGATTAAGAATATTGTACCTACTTAAATAGTAAGCGTGTTATATTACAAAATAATAAAGGTGTAGCATTACAAATCGTCAAAAAAAATATGAGTAGAGTACCTTATTAGCTCTAGATATATCGTTAGGACAATAAACTCCGGTGTCTCGTTTTAATCCATGCGTCAGATCCATGCCCAGCAGTAACGCTGTGGTACACTTGTGGAGCCCCAGGGCTTCGCTGACGGCCTCCAGGGCACCGGGACGGGACAGGAACTCCTAGAGATGTAAGTTATTATATACTAGCGACCCGCCCCGGCTTCGCACGGCTGTATTATGCATGTATTATATCTAAAAACCTTCCTCTTGAATCACTCTATCTATTTAAAAAAACCGCATCAATATCCGTTGCGTAGTTTTAAAGATTTAAGCATACATAGGGATATAGGGACAGAGAAAGCGACTTTGTTTTATACTATGTAGTGATAGTGATTTTTTGGTAGGATCCACAAACGATTTTATAGCGGGCACCTACGGATAGAGGACACTGTGCCGGTTCAGAAAAATAAATAAATAAATATTGCAGGACATTCCACACATCGCCATCTAGCCCCAAGCTAAGTAACTAGACTTGTGTTATGGGTGCTAGACAACGGATACACTACTTATATACTTTTCTTTTGTAAATATATACTTAAATAGTAAACATACACAAATATTTTGTTAACTTTTTAGTATTTTAACAAGTCTTTTCTTTTACTCGCAACTGTGACAAAAAACGTCGTAGGATACGCATGTGTATAATGATTATTTTCATCTCGGCTTTTTGAAACGCGCTCGCGTTCCGATCGCGCGTCACAAACCGCCTCTATGCAATGATCGATTTACCACACTGGTATCGCAATGTACTATCACTACATAGTATAAAACAAAGTCGCTTTCTCTGTCCCTATGTCCCTTTGTATGCTTAAATCTTTAAAACTACGCAACGGATTTTGATGCGGTTTTTTTAAATAGATAGAGTGATTCAAGAGGAAGGTTTATATAATACATGCATAATATAGCCGTGCGAAGCCGGGGCGGGTCGCTAGTAATTCAATAAATTATTCTTATTCAATGATTACCTTGACAAGTAATGGGAAACTGGGAACCATTACATCAGCGAGTATTTTGACATCTTTCTTGAGGAGTTGCGCCGGCGACAACGTAGAAACATCTTTACGTGCCTTCACTAAACCATCTAACTTATCTTTCCTATAACATAATAAAATACAAATATATTTATTTATTAAACTCATCACTTCACTATCACTACATAGTATAAAATAAAGTCACTTTTCGTAATCGACTGTGCGATTCTATCACAATCTGTTCTTTTCTGCATATTACTTTTACAAAATAATGTCGATGTTTCACATCTGCCAGGCGTCCCATGACGGCTCACATTTTTTTTAATAGATAGAGTGATTGAGGGCTACTTCTGTGCATCTTAACAAACAACTTTTGTTCTATGACTTTTGGAACATCGAACATTTTTTTTTTGGAAAATTTTGAGGTTAGTTTTACCTGAAAATCAGCTGTTCCTTAAACGGAGAGGTCATTAACCTTAAAATTTTACTTATTTTTCTAAGTTTTAGCTACTGTTCTTAGTCTGAATGCTTTTAAAAAATCTGCTGTTATTCGAAATTACATAACCTCCATTTTTTTTTCGAATTTCCAAAAGTCGTAGAACAAAAGTTGTTTGTTAAGGTGCACAAACGTAGTCATCAACGGCTTGCTATTATAATTACCAATAACCCTGTATATCGGATATGCGCCCCGCGGTTTCACCCGCGTAACTCCCGATCCCGTGGGAATATCGGGATAAAAAGTAGCCTATAACCTTCCTCGATAAATGGACTATCCAACACAAAAAGAATTTTTCAATTCGAACCAGTAGTTCCTGAGATTAGCGCGTTCAAACAAACAAACAAACAAACAAACAAACAAACTCTTCAGCTTTATAATATTAGTATAGATATATCATGATATTTGTTGATATGTATCCTCGAACCTTGTTTATTTACCTTTCGTTTTCACAATCTGTCGGTTTAAGCAATGTTTCAAGGAACATCACTACATCTTCATCATGAGCCGTTGCCTTCTTCAGTTCTTTCGAGAAATTTACTGTGTCCAGTACTATTGTGGCTGGAAAACAAATAACAATAATAAATAAATATTGCAGGACATTCCACACAAAGCCATCTATTCCCAAACTAAGTAACTAGACTTGTGTTATGGTTGCCTGACAACAGGTATACTACTTAAATACATATAATACATAGAAACAACCAGAAGGCCAATTCTCGTAAATAACATTGTTCAAATTACATTTCAATATCATTTCGATCACAAATAATACCCTCAAAGTAGCTCAAAATACCCTCAAAGTTAGCTTTTTATATAAAAAAAAACTGACTTTGAAGGTATCTTTTGCAATCGAAATGCAATCGGGATGATATTGAAATGTAATTTAAACAATGTTATTTACGAGAATTGGCCTTCAGACCACAGACAAAATATCTAAGCATAAATAAATAAGACACTTTACACAGCGCCATCTAGCCCCAAGCTAAGTAACTAGACTTGTGTTATGGTTGTTTGACAACGGATATACTACTTATAGTTACATAGTATAAAACAAAGTCACTTTCCTCTGTCTGTCCCTATGTATAGATCTTTAAAACTACGCAACGGATTTTGATGCGGTTTTTTGACGTGACAACGTTTTATAAATTAGTTTGCCGGGTGACACTTCAAGAAACTGCGTTACGCTCCGCTGACGTTATGCGCTCACAATGAGAGCGAGTGAGAGGCACGCGGGCATGGTTAGCCCGCCTAAGAGCGAGAGAGACAGACATAAAAAGTGAAAGGCACGCGTCCCTTCCACTCGAGCACAGTTGTTGTCACGTAAAACTTTCGCCCGTATACCGACTTTACAGGCAACCAGTTTTTTTTGATAGATAGAGTGATTCAAGAGGAATGTTTATATGTATAATTCATACTTACACAATATAGCCGTGCGAAGCCGGGGCGGGTCGCTAGTTGAAAATAAATAGGCCCCAAGCCTTAACTTTAACGTTAATATCTAAACTTACTATTAGGGAGTATGTTTTATCTCTACTCCAACGCCATCTAGGATTGAAAAATACAGTAGAGAACTTCAAAAATTGACTTATTAGTATCAAATTTTTAAACAATTTTTGTATTGATATATATCACAAAAAATTATA
Source organism: Idaea aversata (assembly GCA_907269075.1). Lineage (NCBI taxonomy): Eukaryota > Metazoa > Arthropoda > Insecta > Lepidoptera > Geometridae > Idaea > Idaea aversata. Next base: position 4,338,589 of record OU026083.1, read on the forward strand.
TACATATATATAATAAAATAATAAATAAATATTGCGTATTAGCTTAGCGATCCAGAGGGGGAACGCTGCCAGCTTGCTGGGGACTTTGGGTCGGGGGGACGCCTTGGAGGACGGGGTTTTTTGTTTTTAAATTTTGAATGTTTTGGATTATTATTGTTATCATTTATTTATTTTTACTATTATTATTTATTTTTTTTTTTATTTTTTTTTATTTGTCTGTGTCTGTGGTGTGTAATGTTTTGTTTTGTTTGATATTTTTTTTTTTTTTTTGTAATTTGTAATAATGACATAAATAAATAATTAATTAATAAAAAAAAATAAAAAATATTGCAGGACATTCCACACATCGCCATCTAGCCCCAAGCTAAGTGACTACACTTGTGTTATGGGTGCTAGACAACGGATATACTTTTCTTTTTGTAAATATATACTTATAATACATAGAAACAACCAGACCACAGACAAGCATCTAAGCATAAATACATGTCTGTGGCGGGAATCGAACCCGCAACCCTGTGTTTGGTAGTCATTGGTGACCATTGTGCCAACTGGGTCGTCAATATATCGGATATATATCATGATATATATCCTCGAACCCTGCCTAAAAAGTAATTGAAATGTACTTACAATGCAAGAGATCAGTACAAACTGGATACGCATTGAAGAACTCAGCATCTTTAGACATTAACGCGCTTAAGTCTCTTATCCTTTGAGCGACCAACGTTGAACATGACCCGACTAATTCTATTGTTAATCTGAAGGCGAAAAAGAAATCCATCAAGTCGTTTACAAAATACAATAATATTGTATGTTAAACGAAGCTGTATGTATAGGTTAAAAGTCTTTTGCCTGCCCTTTTGGGAGTTTAATAAACAATTTGTATGTCAAACGAGGCTGTATAGGTTAAAAGTCTTTTGCCTGCCCTTTTAGGAGTTTAATAAACAATATTGTATGTCAAACGAAGCTGTATAGGTTAAAAATCTTTTGCCTGCCCTTTTGGGAGTTTTATAAACAATATTGTATGTCAAACGAGGCTGTATAGGTTAAAAGTCTTTTGCCTGCCCTTTTAGGAGTTTTATAAACAATATTGTATGTCAAACGAAGCTGTATAGGTTAAAAGTCTTTTCCTTGCCCTTTTGGGAGTTTAATAAACAATATTGTATGTCAAACGAGGTTGTATAGGTTAAAAGTCTTTTGCCTGTCCTTTTGGGAATATAATAAACAAAAATAAAAAATATTGTGCGTCAAATGAGGTTGTAGGTTAAAAGTCTTTTGCCTGCCCTTTTGGGAGTACTTATAATTAAGTAACAAAAAAATGTTGCCCAAAAAAAAATAATAGTAAACATAACCTAAAATTCTTAAAAATATACTCAAAATATATTTACTTTTTTCTGTTTTTAGTATGTTGTTATAATATAGCGGCAACAGAAATACATCATCTGTGAAAACTTCAACTGTCAAGCTATCACGGTTCATGAGATACAGCCTGGTGACAGACAGACGGATAGCGAAGGCTCAGCCGCAATTGTTTCCAGAAGTCCACTCTACCCCTCACCGAAAGGGCGGGAGATGCCCGAGTCCTTCTGTGGAAGGAAAAGTATTGCCCCCCCCCCCCTACATTTCCTGGACCCTGCAGAGACTCTTCCCGCTGGCCATGACTTGCCTTTCACAGTGTGGAAGTCACTCAACAGACTAAGGACTCAGGTAAGATGGGTAGCAGCACCAGAGGGGCTTCTAAATTTATATTGAACAACAGTAGAAGCAAAGCACGAGCGTGGTGATGGTGCCTTGACAGGACATTACAGAACCAATGACATGCTTTTAAAAATGAAGTTAACTTTAAATAATGACTGCAGAGCCTGCGGTGATGTCAGGGAAACTATGGAGCACATACTGTGTGAATGCGACGTCTTAGCAGCGAAGCGTATGAGCCTCCTTGGGAATGCATACCTTTCCCAAACCGGAGGAATATAGGTGTCTTCCTCTCAGTGGGATCACCGCGTTAATCGACCACTTCTTCAAAGAGTAAGAAACATCAAGGTAGGGGTAAACACAAAAGATCCCATTGGGTCGAAGTGTTGCTGGCAATTTGTCAGCCCCCATTATATAAGATAAGATAAGGACTCAGGTTGGTCGCTGCAGGGCGAAACTGGGAAGATGGGGCATGATCGATCCGTGCCGGGTTCGATGCGACTGCGGGGCTCCCGAGCAAACTATGATTCACCTCTTGACCTGCCCCTCCAATCCTAATAGCTGTACATTGGCTGACCTGAGGTCAGCTAATAACAACGCCAGGGACCTGGCAGCTCACTGGACTGGGCGGATCTGACCCTGCCTCATCAATACCTATTTTAATTTGTGCTATCGATACGAAGAAGATGTAATAGGGTTCCGTTTTCACCCTTTTTGTACAATACCATAAAAATGCCTGGCGAGGTAGGCCCCTAAGAGCAGTTGAAATGCCACAATACCTGGTATCATCATTGTAAGGCCAGCTCGATCTATCTGTAGGTCTATGGTCTATTATTTCAACGACGTACGGAGCTAAATGCTCGTCCGATTTAGATAAAACATGATGATCGACTAGATATACTCTCGGTCTTGATTTCTCTGTCAATTCTTCCATGTTTATATCGTTCCTGAAATCACAATAATCATCACAACATAACTCATAGCGGTTTTATTTTGTGATCATGCTCACAACGATGAATATAGTAGGAAATATTTTTGAAGGTTAAAAACCTTTAAAAACATTTCATACCAGCAGCGCTCTACGCTTATCGTGGATATATCGGGATAAAAAGTAGCATATGTTATCACTTCACTATCACTACATAGTATAAAACAAAGTCGCTTACTCTGTCCCTATATCCCTATGTATGCTTAAATCTTTAAAACTACACAACGGATTTTGATGCGGTTTTTTTTATAGATAGAGTGATTCAAGAGGAAGGTTTATATGTATAATACATGCATAATATAGCCGTGCGAAGCCGGGGCGGGTCGCTAGTTTCCAATGAATCAATGTATCCACATACCAAGTTTCATCAAAATTTGGACGAATAGTTTCGAAGCCTATTAATTACAAACAAAACCTTTTTATTATTATAATAATAATAAAAAGGAAAGATTTTTCTTTTAATTTCCGAGCGGCGCGTATAGTCCATACGTAGTATAGTGTGTGAGATATACAAAAATATAAACACTTTCAATGTTTTTTATCTTTGGTGGACCTCCACTTTTGTTACCGACTATACCTGCTAAAACTTGGTTCTTGGTATTTAAAACTCTAAGGTGGACCTCCACTTTTGTTACAGACTGTACCTACTAAAACTGTTCTTGTTTTTGAGAACTCTACGGTGGGCCTCAACTTTTGTTGCCAACTGTACCAATTAAAACTGTTCTAGTTTTTGAGAACTCTATGGTGGGCCTCCATTTTTGTTGGCGACTATACCTACTAAAACTTGGTTTTTGTTTTTAATAGATACAGTGATTCAAGAGGAAGGCTTAATAAAACAAAACTACCACGCGAACGAAGTCGCATGCAACAGCAATATTACCTAAAGACCAAGTTGTCCTCACAAATTCCATGTTGTTGAAAACAGTAGGCAACCTCTGTCTTTATTGGATAATCTTCACGATTCACATTCAATAGTGGCACAAATATATCGTCCTTGTATACTTCGTTGGGTCGACGGAGACGGGTGCAAACCTGTTGATTGAAAACTGGCTGATAAACAATAGTACATTGTTACCCTAGGTGTGAAAGTCACTCATTAAGTCCCGAGACGGAGTTTGGCTAATAGTTCGATGGACTAAATAGTCTTTCACCCAAGGTAAACACTGTGCTTTTCATCACTACATAGTATAAAACAAAGTCGCTTTTTCTGTCCCTATTTCCCTTTGTATGCTTAAATCTTTAAAACTACGCAACGGATTTTGATGCGGTTTTTTTTAATAGATAGAGTGATTTAAGAGGAAGGTTTATATGTATAATACATGCATAATACAGCTGTGCGAAGCCGGAGCGGGTCGCTAGTTACGAATAATACATAAAAAATTTCCTAACAACGAGAGTGAATGAGAGACTCCACACTACCTGATCTTCTTACAAGGTTGGGACCAAAGAGGTTATATACATGTAGTGTTATTCTTTGGTGTTACTTAAAGCAAGGAGGTTAGGTTTATGAAGTTCCTAATCCGTAATGATACTGATACTGGCTACATGCACATTGCACATTGCACAAGCCGTGCGAAGCCATATTTTGAAATGACAGCTGTCAGTGAAAGCAATTTTCCCTAGGGCTGGAAGTTTTTTTTTCTACACGCTCTTCAGGCACCTTTACACCTACTTTCGGAGTATGAGTAATTAAAAACATGTAATAGTCTTGACGAATATTTTAACTTTAGATAAGTGCATATGGTGTTATAAATGTTGTTTGTTTAATTTTGATACTGCATTATTACTATTTTTATTACTCATTTGACTCTATAAGACATTTGGAATTTTGGAATTTTATTTTTTTATTTTTGTTATCCTCTCAACATATTGACTACTCATTGATCAATTATTTATTACTCACATTTCCAAATTATATTATAATTTATCACTACATAGTATAAAATAAAGTTACTTTTCGCCGTCCCTATGTCCCTATTTCCCTATTCCCTTTGTATGCTGAAATCTTTAAAACTACGCAACGGATTTTGATGCGGTTTTTTTTTAATAGAAAGAGTGATTCAAGAGGAAGGTTTATATGTATAATACATGCATAATATAGCCGTGCGAAGCCGGAGCGGGTCGCTAATCAATAATAAACTGAATAATTAAATGCAATGTACTTAAGATTTTTAATATTGAGAATGCATTTTGAAAACATGTATTGATTGAAGAATTTAATCTTTGCAATTTTATAAATAATTTTAATATTGTATGCCCAGTGTGGTGAACTGTTGTGACTATTTTAAGCATTATCATCGGCTCATGTACACAGTTTGACAATAAATGAATTATATTCTGATGATGAAAAAGTGAACTTCTAAATTGGTATTTGGGTAACCTAGAGAAGTTTAAAAACCCAAAATTCAGGGATGGAATAGGCTAAAAATAAGTGTTGAGAGCGTTGTTGGCTTAGTGGGAGATACCTTGACTTTCATTCTGAAGGTTGTGGGTTTGAATCCAGGCCGGCCGTGCACCAATGTATTTTTCTTAAGAAAAATTTATGTGCGCTAATTGACATTCCTCTTACGGTGAAGGAAAACATCGTGATGAAACCCGCGGCTTAGTTGGCTCCAGAAGTATTGATAAGTTCTCTCCTCTGGACGTGGTCGACTAATATACAGGCTAAAAATAAAATTAAATATTCTTCTTCTTCTCGTATAGTGGTGTGGCTCACCTATTTTTATAGTTTTCAGATCGCCTTAAGGCCTCTAACTTGACCTAACGACTGCTACTAGAGGTAGCAACCGGGACCAACGGCTTAACGTGCCTTCCGAAGCACGGAGGGGTCACGAAAACACATATTTGTCATACTACTAATTGGCCACCCATCGAAGTAATGACCGCGCTAGGCGTTCCTTAACCCGCACGACCGTAAACGATCAGCGAGAGTCGCTTATCTGTGAGCCTGCTCAAAAATTTAAAAATGATTTAATACCTTCTTACTTACCCTACATTTAAATTGTTCATACTGCCATTTCAAAAAGGTAGCAAAGACGAGTGAGGACACGGCGGAGTCCAGATCGCAGCTCTCGTTGCCCAACACGATATGCAGGTTTTCATAGTCTGATAAAAACTGAAAATCATAACATTGGTTTGGTTTAGGATTTTTAGAGGTTAGGTTGTATTTTTACAAAATTCCGTCGTAAACAAGCTTAAATCTGAAAAAATAGTAAATAAACCGATGTTTAATATTTATATCAATGGTTAAAAGGTATGTTTACTGAAATATAAGCAAATAATACAGAATTTATGAACAAAACACTTTACCAATTTGTTTCGGGTGATTTTTAAATAATCCTCAATTGTAGGCACAGTTTGTGTTAGACTATTTACATTAGATGACATTGTAGTTGATTTTTGCTGTCCGAAATGATCTTTTTATTCATTTTTTGAGGAAATCATGGAATATTTGTTGTGAAAATATAATAATTACTTTTTTTTTGGAACAAATTTTCACAATGACATCTTGACTAAGGCTGTCACTGTCAAATTAATTTAGGTAGAGATGAGGTAGAGGCAAAGAATACTATAGGTACTCACGGGGAGGGTAGAGGTCTTTTGAGCTTCAATGTTAGAGCATGTACTTTAGGTTTCGGGCCGGGGTCGAAGAAGAATATTAACGTGTCGCCTTCACCCCGGCATCATGCGCGTGCGGAGCACCCCGGTGGTTTAGTCGGTCGGCCGCCCCGCCTTACATCTCAGGGACTGTGCCAACCCGACACTCCCTGCCGCCTCCCCCCGGGGGCGGCAGGCGTTCCTTGGGGAATTCCACCGGGTCAAAAAAAATAAAAAATGTAGGTACTTTAGGTTTAGTCCGTTATAGCTTCTACGCCATCTATTTTTTTATTATGTGATGATAATGGTACGGAACCCTTCGTGCGCGAGTCCGACTCGCACTTGACCGGTTTTTTATTATAAGAAACGTGTAAAAAAATACAAATGTAACAGAGACATGTAACAAAATACGCTAGTGTACCTAGTTCAATGAAATATAAAAGAATATTTAAACTAACCTACCGATTTTGGTATACTTACCTAATATTAAATACCCACAATATATCAGTGTTAAAACCAATTAAAAATTCAATTAGAGCCTATTTTAGAAATAGCAGCCTATTTTGCAACTTTTTGCTGTACAGTAGCGCTTTAGGGGTTCAGAAAGTGGTTATAAGTTCTACTATTAAATAAATAAATATTTCAGGACATATTACACATCGCCATCCAGCCCCAAGCTAAGCAACTTAATGCTTGTGTTATGGGTGCCAGATAACGGATAAACTACTTATATACTTTTTTTTTGTAAATATATACATATTATACATATAGGAAACACCCAGAACCAGAAACAAGAATTTATGGTCAGCATAAATACTTGTTCCCGGCGGGAATCGAACCCGCAACCTTCTGCGTCGCAGTCGGGTGTTCGCCCGACGCGCCGCAGAGGTCGTCAAAACTATTGCTTCCGTTACTGCTCATAGCTGTAAATATCACTAGGGGTAGCAGAAAGCAGCTTCTATTGCCGCTGCTGTACGCTTTAGAAGTGCATATAGACTTTAATTGCTGACTTTTCAAAGGAACTGTATAAAAGATAAATGCTGTTGGGAAAAAATGGCAGGATTTTTTTTTTTGCGCGGCCAGCAACTAAACTCAATAAATTAGTTGTAGAATACTAATACAAACAAGAAATGTTCGAGAGTTTTATATCTAGACTCAGTCGGGGCGGAGTTATATCCATTTTAAAAATTGTTATTTTGGTAATAATAGGTAGATTGGGAACCATTGATTTTTTTATAATTAAACCTCATTTTATGGATCTCATTACTGGATACTTGGAGACGGTATATCTAGACTCTGTGGTCATAAGATATTTGAAAAAGAGGTTATGATTTAAAAAGTTTGTATAATGTTTTTTATTTCGTTATCTAACTATTTTATTTTTTATGAATTAAACCATAATACTGACTGAATATATTTTTCCCGTTATAATACTCGAATGTGGTTGTTTTAAGGTCATCCATTGAGTTGTAACAACTTCAAAGATAATAATTAAATAAGACTAGGTAATATATCTTTATCTGCCATTTTTTAAAAATAATTAAAGTTTTATCTTGATTTTCGCCACCTGGTCCTATCTATATGCACTAACCGTGCTAAACCATTTTTTGAAGAGAAAAAAGCCATTGATTATGTTCACACACAAAAAAAAAACAAATGGTTGTCTGAAAAGTCGATCTACGGTCGATATTTTTACGTGATAATGTCATAAGAAAACATTGATGGCAACCATAGCAACTATAACACGTTGCTATGGTTACCTTGTTAATAACATGACGCGTTCCCGGAACATGACGCATGACGTCTGTTTTTTTTTGTGAATGCAGGTGTTCATCAATTTATACGTTATCACGTCAAAAGAATATAAGTATTCTATCCGTTGTCTGGTCACCATAACACAAGCCTAGTTGCTTACAATTTAATTTATTTACATCTAGTATTTTCATCTACCTACCGAGCATAAACGAAAAGATTTGTGAGGTCTCATTGTTTTATACTGTGATAGTGATGACCAGTTTTTGATAGAACACCCGTATAAATGTTAGGGATTATATTATACTTTTAGCTGGTGATTATTGCAGAAATAAGCTAGATGTAGGTAGTATTATATTTAATTAGTCCTTTTCTTGCTTTAGTAAGCATAGGTAGTATTTGTGTTGTCGATAAATATATATTTATTTGATTGATTTTTACGTAATGTAGATCTTATGAATCAATTACAAAGGTATCTGTTTATCAAATAGCCAATATCTATTTATCATGAAAAAATACCTATACCATACCATAACAAAATGTAAGTAGGTAAGTAAGTAGGTACCTACCTACTTTGGAAATCTAATGTATCAAGTTTAACTTCTTCTTCTCTTCATTCATCTTCTTACTTATTATTCTGGTTTCACTAAAGCGAGTGACAATCTCTAATAGAACCATACCCCCAGGTACTTACTACCTAGTAACTTACCTACCTAGGTAGTTGAATTTCTTGTTCAACTTCACAATAAATAATTATCCTGCTAATATTATAAATGTAGAAGTTTGTGTGTGTACATGTATGTTTGTTACTCCTTCACGCAAAAACTACTGAACCGATAGCGTTGAAACTCTGTAACGAGACAACTGATAAACTGCATTAACATAATTATAGGCTACGCTACTTTCATCACAATATTCACAGGGATCGGGACTTACGTGGGTAAATCCTGTAAATAGTTTTTAATAAGTATATAATTAATAAGTATATAACTATAGATCACCTGAGTTTTTGGTGGCTATATCAGAGATATGTCAAGAGGTAGATACGTCTTTGCAAAATAAAGTTGGCTACATGAACGGAAGGTAATTGACAACAGTTGATTCATTCGGTTGTCAGACTCTTTTGCGATTGCCCACAAGACGTCACTTAAATAAATTTCACAGTTTTTCGTGAGACAACATGCCTTCATGCGTTTTCAGGAGATGTACAAATTATACTGCAAACACAAGAGGCAAAAACATATCATTTCATTCGTAAGTAACTGAGTAATTTAATTAACCCTAGATAGCTAACGTTCGTCAAAATGACGAACACTCAATGAATATATCTCCAAATCTTTCTAATTTTTTCACTTACACGCGTGCGGCGTTGAACTAACTCAGTGCGAGCCAAGCTGCGTCGAACGGCGGTTGCGATTTGGCGGTAAGTTGCATAGTTTTTGAGATACCTGCTACTTGCTCATCATTTTGACGAGTGGTTAGCTTATGTGTAACTTTTTTGTGTGTTGAGTTTTGCTTGTTTTGTTTCAGTTATTACGTTTAGTGTGAAGAATGGCTGGGAGATCGACCATCACAGACAAGGAAATAACTCGGGCATTGGATGATGAAGATTATGTCCTAACAATGGAGCATTCTGACAGTGAGACTGAGGACCAATTGTTGGTGGATGATGTGGAGAGTGATTTTCACGATGAACCCTCGGACACTGATGAACTGCCTACAGATATTGTGGAACAAGAAAGCTCCTCTTCGGATGATCTTCCACTTAGAGAATCTTTATCTGCTTCCAATATTGTCCTCTCAACTCAGGCCAACATAAAAAGGAAAAATAGCTATATTTGGGCTACATTATTTATTGTCATAATGTCATGGTATCTGGTGGTAAACCATTATCCCGAAGAAGGTTTATGAAGCAGTTACATGACAACTGATTGAACAGTGGCTAAAACATCCTGGAAACACCAACAATGCCGCGAAGAGTGAAAGAAATAATAAGAGAAGTTTTGGGTGAAAATGATAGAGATCTTGCTGAAGGACAAAGTCAAGGTCATGCTCCATCAGGTTCAGAACCTCAATTAGTCCTAGAAAATGTCCTACCAAGGAAAAGGAAGAGTTGCGGCTTGTGCTCCTACAAAAAAAGGCGTATGACTAAAAACAGTTGCAATAGTTGGTTACATATCATAATAACTAAGTTCAATATAACTATGTTCGAAATAACTACGGTCATAATACCTACTGTTTAAAATATCTAATGGTTGTTTCACATATTTTTGTAATAACTAATGAACGAAATGCCTAATGTACGAAACAACTACGGTTAATTGAACTATGGTCATTATAACTATGTTCGAAATAACTACAGTCATAATACCTACTGTTTAAAATACCTAATGGACGAAACACCTACGGGTAATTAAACTACAATCAATTCAACTACGATTAATAATCATCTATGGTTTTTCTCCTACGGTTTAAAAAAAAATCAAATTTATAAACTACACGCTCCCTAACCAAGTAAAATGGGTCGAATTGGTTTCTGCACTCGCCGGCCGCTGCCTCACCGGCACCGCTCCGTATCACCGCTCGCTTCGCTCGCTCAGCTCGTGCGTTGTGGTCGCAGTTCTAACATAAACCTAACCTATCCATGTCGGTTCTGGGTAGGGGGTGTTCCGGATGGGTCTTTATATGCTGCCCTAACCAAGTCAAATAGGTAAAAATCGGGTCAACATATAAGTACCCACCCGGAAAACTTCCTACCCAGAACCGACATGGATAGGTTAGGTTTATGTTAGAACTGCGACCACAACGCACGAGCCGAGCGAGCGAAGCGAGCGGTGCCGCGGCAGCGGCCGGCGAGTGCTAGAAACGAATTCTACCTATTTCACTTGGTTAGGGAGGGTGTATTTTATAAAATTGGATTTGTTTTTAACCGTAGGTGTTTCGTACATTAGATCAATCGTTCGTTAGCTCAATTAATTTTAGTTGAATCAAACTTAGGTATATTAAACAGTAGTTCAATCGACCGTTAGGTATTATGAACATATGTGAATTGACCGTAGTTATTTCGAACATAGGTATTTTGAACTTAGTTATTATAATGTGTAGCCGAATCGACCGTTAGGTATTATGAACTTATGTGAATCGACCGTAGTTATTTCGAACATAGTTATATTGAACTTAGTTATTATGATATGTAACCCAATAGTTGCAAGTTCCCATTTGCGGCGAACATTCAGTTGATTTTTATCCCAAATGCGGCAAAAAAAAAATCACTAATAAAATAATTCCTACTTTTTTTGATATTTTTGTTTACTAAACCTAAAGAATAAAAGAAGTTTTTTGAATAAAATTTCCTATTTTAGTTGATTTAAAATTCAGTGCCTTTTTGATCTCTTAAAACTTTGTGCCAATAAGTTATGTGATTTTTTATTTAAAATTTAAATAAATATAATATTTTTAGTAATAAATATCTTTCATTTTATCCTATATTATCTATAATGATAATAATCTCGGACGTAACTATATTAAATATTATTGAAATAGGCATTTAAAAAGTGTTCGTCAAAATGTCGAATGGTTAGCTTCTCACAGTGTCCTAGTAACGTTAGCTATCTAGGGTTAAAATTATTTTTTAGCAATCAAATTTTCAACATGCATTTTAGTTGTTTGCTAGGGGAGAATGGGGTTAAAAAAACCGGGCAATATATATTTATTTGCTTGTTATTATTTGTTTGATAATTATTACTATGTACTAGCAGCAGCTGCGCCCCGCGGTTTTATCCGCGTAATAATTTTCTGCGTGACTTTCCTAATATTTTCTTTCATATGAACCCTGACAAAAACCAAAAACAACAAAAAAATGGTTGTCTGTAAAGTCAATTTACGGATGATAATTATTATTTTACGTGATAACGTCATAAAAAAACGATGAAAAATTTAGATTTTCTTGTTATTCCTTTATGTTTTTTCTTTTTTTTTCTTTATATAAGTCTTCTATTTGTCACTCATGACCATAACACAAGCCCAGATGATCAATATTATTATTAAATACCCTAATGTTACCATCACGCATGACGTCACACATAGGGAACGGGGATGCGTCATGTTACCGGAACATAACACTTTTGTGTGAATGCAGGTGTTCCACCAATTTTTTAGACGTTATCACGTCTAATAATGGACCGATTATGCTAACACAAAAGAATTAGCGTAATCGGTCCAGCCGTTCACGCGTGATGCCGTGACCAAGGAAAATAGGGATTCATTTTTATTTAATAGATATAGCTTATTGCGAATTTTTGTATATGAGAAGATATGTGAATGTGTGTGTATTTAAGTATGTATATTATTTCACGCATAAATAATTATTTATTATTTTTATTTTACCTAATAAATACAATTAATTAGCCTAATTTAAAAAAAAAAAACAATATAGTTTATGTGGAACTTCCACCTCCACAAATCCGAAAAATATTCACTTATTTGTAGAAATTAAAATGATTGCTATCGTAGCTTGCTTGCTAATAATTTGGAGAAATAACCCAAGTAACACATTTGGTAACAAATAGCTTGCATATAGTATTTTTTTGGAACCTTTAGTAATAAAATCCACCTTGATTAAGTTCTATATAGGTGGTTAGAACTTATATGCAACCTATTACTAAAGGGAGAAAAATTGCAACTCATTTATAGTTGCAGAAGCGTTGCATAAGAGTTCGAATTGTTACCCTGAGTGGCACTTGGAACTAACGGTGCGAATTGCGCGCTGTGAATGAATGATTGAACGATAAAGCGATACCGTTCATTCGTTGAGTGACAATTTGTCATAACTAGTCTTATTTTCGGCGGAGACAAACGAAAAACGGTGTGCTTTGTTCTATTGTGTTAATTGTGACAGCCATATTGCATCTATTTGGCGAGTATTAAAAATGTACGTGTAAACCGCAGCATCACGGAGCCCTTGCAAATGGTTTTTTATCGTGAAACCATGGTATATTTACTTAGTAAATTTTGATGCGCCTTCAATTTAATCAAAAGTATTAACAAATATATGCTGATCAAATAAATAAGATAATACTTTACAACAATTTGGTTGTTAAAAACCTAACATTATAGTTTCACAAAAAGTATAATGTCAACAATAGTTATCAAAACTTATTTTGTTTTATGTTATTGTAATAAAATATCATTAAACAAATAATGCTTTTCAAGGTTATTATTTTTAAACATGGCGATTTAAAGTAGACCTTGTAGTTCTTATTTTCACTAATTTGTTACCTTATTGGAACTCTTAAGCCCAAAAATCACTCATTAGTACCTAGTAGTGATATTTTTCACTTCACAGGTCTTGCTGTCTCTACTTTGAATTGGGGATCCTCAAGACGGGTACAAAACCCATTGTGAAGGATAATAAAGTAAAAAAAGTAAAATTTACGTATCTTGTAAAGTCGAGGACTGTCTGTACAACTGTCTGTGCAATTGTCTGTCACTGACTGGTACTGTCTGAAACTGTCTGGCACTGTCTGGTACCGTCTGGTACCGTCTGGTACCGTCTGGTACCGTCTGGTACAGTCTGGTACAGTCTGATACAGTCTGGTACAGTTTGGTACAGTCTGGTGCCGTCTGGCACCGTCTGGCACCGTCTGGCACTGTCTGGCACTGTTTGGAACTGTCTGACACTGTCTGTAACTGTCTGGAATGAAACTAATGTACGGAACCCTCAGCGCGTGAGTACGACTCGCACTCGACCCGTTATTATTTTAATTAGATCTTGTGGTTCTAAATGAGATAAAAATGGAACCGATCTACGCTTTACAGTGGCATATAAGAGTATTTTCGACCTTACAAAGGCAATTACACTAAGGTTCCAAATGAGCTGCAATAATAACTCTTGAGCCACTACAAGTGATAAATAACTCATATATACTACTTATTTAGTACTAAAGGTGCCAAATGAGGGAAAAATACCACCTATTAGGGCACAGTTCTTTAGGGGGGATTTTAAGATGTCATATGCCTCTTTGAGTTCTATAAGAGAGAAAATTAAAACCTTTATGCGCCTATGAGTAATAGATTCGGCTTAATGCTACCATAGGTAATAAAGCAGAAACAAAAATCACTCAAAAGCAACCGTTAGTGATAAGAGTTACTCATTTGCAAATTCGAGTGCTGTTTGCATCTTTAAGTAATACTATACACTCTTGCATCACCTATATGCTACCTACAGTTGCAAAATAAGTTCCAAAATTCACTAACGTGCTACTTGGGAACCACTGGTCCACTAATTGCCCTATATCCCCTCAGGTACTTTATGACGTGCACGATGACACGCAAACTAATTATTATGACATCTCTTTCTAACATTGCGCAAGTCCCATTGTCAAGGACATTATAGAAAGAGATAACAATATTTTCGTTCAATTTTTTTCTAGCATAAATGTATAGATTTGTATATGTCATAGTTTGTGTCACATTAAAATCATGCGAAGTTCGAACATAACCACTCTATAACTTTACATCTCACTGGGCTATATTATGAAAGATAACGAGACGGGCAGTTTGGTTTTCTTTTTATGAGTACTTCTAACAATGCATGCATGGTCAATAAGTAAGTAATTTAAAAATAGTTTGGTTAACCGAGAATGGTTGGTTATTTTTAATGCAAATTGTATGATTCCAAATGAATAACGAATTTAATTTTTATAACAAAATATTTACTTAAAAATTCTATTTAATTTGCCTTATTTCACACGTAATAAAACTGTCAGTGTTTAAAATATTTCGACCACTTTCTAATAGGTAGTATTAAACCTCACTCATAATATATTATAATATTTACTAGCATAATTGTTTGTTAGTTCGATTGTTAGTTCGTCCGGCTACACTCATACATGTACCAAGAAAACATTATTTTTTTTTGTCCAGTCACATTTTTTTTTAATTAACATAACAATTAACATTTTTTTTTAATCAAAACCTCTTTCGTATCACTCTTGACCACAGACTCTATGCCAAGTCTCCAACTGTCCATTAATGAGTTCCTTATAATGAGGTTTAATTATAAAAAAATCCAATGGTTCCTTTTGTAGGTAGATTAAGTACCAAAATAACAATTTTTAAAATGGATATAACTCCGCCCCGACTGAGTCTAGATATGAAACCCTGGAACATTTCTTGTTTGTATCAATATTCTACAACTAATTTATTCAGTTTGATTACTGGCCGCGCTAAAAAGAAAACCTGCCACTCCGCCTAGTAAAAGTCCCAATGTCATTTATCACTGTTTTGCCACTGAAAGTTTCATTGCAGAAGTGATTTGTACTTTTGTGCAGACTTTTAATTAAGTAGCAATTTGAGTTACTTATAGCGATATTAACGCTTTGACGCGCAGAGAGGAAGAAGTTGGTTGAAGTTGACGCCATGTTTACAAGACAATTATTTATCACTAGCGACCCGCTCCGGCTTCGCACGGCTATATTATGCATGTATTATACCTAGGTACATTTAAACCTTCCTCTTGAATCACTCTATCTATTAAAAAAACTGCATCAAAATCCGTTGCGTAGTTTTAAAGATCTAAGCATACAAAGGGAAATAGGGACAGAAAAAGCGACTTTATTTTATACTATGTAGTGATAGTGAAGTGATTAGGGACAAGTGGGGTTCTTTGAAACGCGGGGTACAATGAAACGATTCAAAAAAAGTTATGCGTGAAGTTAGTTGTATGGAGACTACCTGTTGTTGGTTTGATTTGCGAGCGAATCAATTGTTTTATAGGGTCTAAAGTTGAAATTAAAGTCTATAAATCAGTTGAAGATTGGTAAGTGATATGATTTTCCTAAATTAAACTACATATTTAAGATTTAATTGAGGCACTTTGCAGCCATCACCTCAGAAAAAAAATATTGATGGTTAGCTTTTGCATTTTTTTGGACGTGATGGGGCACAATCAAACGGGGTTCAATGAAACGGTGTTTCACAGGGAATTTCACGTTAGTTAATATTTTTTTATTTATTATCACTTATTGGTGTATTGTATAGATAGGTTATAGCTGTTATAGTTATCTATTACCTATTTAATAAGATATTTCATGTTACAAAAAAAAGTGCACAATAGTGAGAAATAGGCAACGAAAAACTGATAAAAGTCTACAAATAGTGAACAAAATATGCGGGAGGCCGTTGAACTGGTGCAAAATGGCATGAGTCTCAGAAATGCATGAGTTGCGATTGTTATAAATGCACGATTCACTGAGCCCTATAGCGTTTCATCGCACCCCAGGGGGTGTTTCATTGTATCCCAGATCTGGGGTACATTGAAACAGAGAAATGGTTTCCGTAGACTGTAATAAAAATAGGGTTAGAGTGGATTATTGATCTCATTTAAATGACTAATTGGAACGATAGTTCCTTATCGCGCGTTGTGAATGAGGGCTAGACGGAAAAAATTCTTACGAAAAAGTTGTCACGACACTTTTTGCTATAGTAAGCTATTGTAAGCTGTGCGGCGTCGCATGTTTCTCTGTCTGTCTCTCTCTCTCTTATAGAAAGCAAGCCAGATATTTTCATTTCTATTTCGCATTGAACAGTGTGGTGTCGCGACTCATTAAAAATGTCGTTACAACTTTTGGTCTTAAAAGTGTCGTTACAACTTTTGGTCTTAAAAGTGTCGTTACAACTTTTGGTCTTAAAAATGTCGTTACAACTTTTGGTCTTAAAAGTGGCGTTACAACTTTTGGTCTTAAAAGTGTCGTTACAACTTTTAGTCTTAAAAGTGTCGTTACAACTTTTGGTCTTAAAAGTGTCGTTACAACTTTTGGTCTTAAAAGTGTCGTTACAACTTTTGGTCTTAAAAGTGTCGTTACAACTTTTGGTCTTAAAAATGTCGAAAGGAACTTCGTTCCATCCGGGTGTCCCCTGACACCTCTCTAGTTTTTTTTTAATTAGTTTAATAAGTAAAGTTTCTAATTGTACAAAAATTAGATTGAGATAATAACTATTGATTAAATAAAACTCAAAAATGCTTTTTTCGTTTCACTGTGCCCCACTTGTCCCTACTTGAGTTATTTTTTTCTAATCCCCAATATCTTTCGGAGGATTTTGCGCTCCGGCACTAGAAGTTTATTTTCTTACTAGCTTTTGCCCGCGACTTCGTCGAAAATAATTCTAATAGGATTTTTTTTGTGACTTAAAATTGGATGGAGTTTCAAACATGGTGTCAAAATAAATTGTACTTACTTAATTGAAATCAGAAGCACTAAGGAGTTCGAGTCGAAGCAAATAAATACCCTAAAATAACTTTCTATCCCTTTTAAACCCCGTTAGGGAATCAATTTCGGAAAATATTTTCTTATCGGATGCCTACAAAGAACACACCCTCCAAGTTTCAGGTCTCTACAATCAGC
The DNA here is from genome assembly GCA_907269075.1 of Idaea aversata. Lineage (NCBI taxonomy): Eukaryota > Metazoa > Arthropoda > Insecta > Lepidoptera > Geometridae > Idaea > Idaea aversata. Next base: position 4,356,022 of record OU026083.1, read on the forward strand.
GATTCAGGCTGCGCGTTGATCCGTCAGTCAGTCAGTACAAAGTATTTTATATGTTTAGAGAAGATAGATTTTGAATTAGTACATGTATTTTAACTTGGAAGACGAAAACCTCCGGTACACCCAATTGTCTTGGGATGTGATGCAAAATGAAAATAAATAAAAATAATTCACAGAAACAAAAATAAATCCTTAATTATGTTGTGCTAATTACCTTTCTATCATAGTCATCTTTTGTGTTTATAGGGTTCCGTAGCCAAATGGCAAAAAACGGAACCCTTATATCGTCATGTCTGTCTGTCTGCCGTATGTCACAGCCACTTTTTTTTTGGATTCCGTAGCTTCAAACGTAAAAAAGAAACCCTTAAAAGATCTATTTCTTGTCCGTCTGTCTGTATTTCTGTTTTAATAATTAAAAAGGTGTGAAAGTCCTCGTCATATGTTAGGTATTTTAGTATTTTTTCTTTTGAATTACTAAGTACCTAATTAGTACCTACTAACTTTGGGAATTTGTGACTTTTGGCAAATTGTTCAGAATTTTATTATAAGTTAGGGCTGAGCAGTTGCGCAGAGAGTAATTTTGGCGTAGGTACCTTAGTAAAATATAGAGTTTTGAAGAGAAAAAAAAAGTAATTACTTATAAAATATTATTACCTAAGAAATACATGACATTGGCTGTATGAAGTTCGAGGGGCCAAATAGAATAAAAAAAAATTGGAAGACCGCGAACTGTGACCACATGAGTAGGTGTGCTGTGACCATGAACGTCATGGAGTAGGAAAAAGGCTTTTGGACACAACAGATATAGTAACTTAAAAATGCCGTGATACACTTCAAGACCCATATCTATCGATAGAGGGCACTAAAGGCAAATAAATAATGCCTTCACACCAAATCTTTAAAGCGGTTATTAAATGGGATATTGAAAGAAACGTGATGCGTTCCATGTTTCAACAAATATCCCGTCTCAGAGATGGTTTAGAAGTTTGGTTAGAAAGCATCGCAAAACCTCATAAGATAGGTTTAGTTTTCTAAATGCAACCCGCACTTTTGAAAAATCTTAAGACTTCACGTTTGGTCAAATACCCCATTTCCGAGACGCTTAAGATTTGATGTAAAAGCATACTTGATTTGTCGTATGTCCTTTATCGATTAGTATGGTTCTCAAAAATATCGCGCCAAAAAATACTATGTCAAGTTCCTAGTACTAAATGGCAAGACGCCTTTTTTTAGTTCAATGTTCGAAGTTTTTAACCTCTTTTTTTTTTTTTCTTCTTATGGCGAATGCGACTGTGCATAATTTAACCTCTTTGGTTTTACGTTAACATCAGCTGCTGTCAGCTTGAGGTGACGTCTTACCAATCTAATCAAAAGCACTAAAGAGTATTGATATCAACTTCGAAGCAAATCACCACCAAAATAAATTTCTACCCCTTTTTAACCCCGCTAGGGGATGAATTTCAATAAAATACGAAACACGTGTTCCATCAATTCTGTTAAAGAATGTTTATGCAAAATTTGAAGTAGATTGGACCAAGGAATCACGTTGTCCCATACAAACTTTGCCCCCCCCCCCTCTTTTCACCCCCTTAGGAGTAGAATTTCGAAAAATCCTTTCTTATCCGATGCCTACGTCATACAAAGAACACACCCTCCAAGTTTCAAGTCTCTTTTTCTCTATTCTGAGTCAAGTCTCTACGATCAGCGGTTTAGGCTATGCGTTGATCCGTCAGTCAGTGAGTCATTCAAGACAAAGCATTTTATATGTATAGATAGAAGAAGATAGATAGATTTGAGTGTCCGTACATGAGTATTGGACGTATGATTGTCTTATATATACCTACGGATTTTTGTACTCCTGCTGAGAAGCTTGGACACTAACACTTTGTGCAACGCTGCGCTGCATCTCAAGAAGGCCAATTCTCGTAAATAACATTCATCAAATTACATTTCAATATCATTTCGATTGCACTTCGATCACAAATAACACCCTCAAAGTAGCTCAAAATACCCTCAAAGTTAGCTTTTTGTAAAAGAAAACTGACTTTAAAATGCTTCGGGATGATATTATTGAAATGTAATTTAAACAATATTATTTACGAGAATTGGCCTTCTGGATGCGAATGTCAATCTCCTCCTCCCAAGTGTTGGTATCTGTTATGGTGCAGCCCAGGTACCTAAATTTAGCCACTCTATCGTACGTCGTCTCTCCAACATGAAGGTCCTCTCGCTTAATGCGTGTGTTTTTTTCGCGCTTCATGTGGAGATATTGAGTCTTTTCGTGGCTAATTACTAGACCCACTAGCCCAGCATCCTCCTCCAAGGTTTTAGCAGCCCTCCGAACCTCTTCACAGTTTTCACCAAGTAAGGCTAGATCATCCGCATACCCTACCAACCACCCTGTGCCTCTCTCCCTGTTGAACTCCTCCTTCTAGTGCTAGCACTCTTTTAAGGATATGCTCCAAAACTAGGTTAAACAGTAGAGGCGACAAGGCATCCCTCTGTTTAAGTCCTGTGATCACTGCGAAGTCCTCCATCAGCTCTCCGTCAACCCTCACTCGCATCCTGCTCTCCGATGTTCGGCTGATTTCTGGCCCGCCGGCATTGTATACCGACGCGCCAGAAATCAGCCGAGAAGAAGATGTCTTTTAGCGTCGCTGGAATCCGGAGCACGTGTTTATGCTTAGATACCTATTTGTCTGTGGTCTGGTTGTTTCTATGACTTATCCAAGGCATTTGATTGCGTTCAACATAAAACATTGATCATGAAACTACACCACTACGGTATTAGGAACGGCGCCCTGGATCTTATCTCTTCTTATCTGAGTGGTAGGGTCCAGTGTGTCGATGTTAACGGAAAACGATCCCCCGGATCTGCGATAGTAATGGGGGTTCCTCAAGGATCCATATTAGGACCTTTCTTGTTCTTAGTTTATATAAATGACTTACCTTACCTTGTAAGGGACAACCATGGGATAGTGTTGTTTGCAGATGACACCTCCTTGGTGTTCAAGGTTAAAAGGCGTCAATCCAACGTTGATGATGTGAACAATGCTCTCTCTAGAATAGTTGATTGGTTCAATTCCAATAATTTATTACTTAATGGATCCAAAACTAAATTAATTCGATTCACACTTCCAAATGTAAAACAAGTAAAAACTGTTGTAAAGATTAATGATGAGGAAGTTAAATTAGTCAGTAAGGCTGTCTTTCTAGGTATAACTTTAGATGCTAAGCTTCAGTGGGGCCCGCATGTGGAAGCATTGTCCAATAGACTTAGTTCTGCCGCTTACGCCGTTAAGAAAATTCGCGAATACACGGACATTGAGACTGCTCATCTAGTCTATTTCAGCTACTTCCACAGTGTCATATCGTATGGCATCCTGCTGTGGGGGTGTGCTGCAGATATTGATGCTATTTTTATATTACAAAAAAGAGCTGTCCGAGCTATCTATAAAATGGGCCCCAGGGAATCACTTAGAGAAAAATTTAAAGAGATAAATATATTAACGCTCTATTCACAATATATTTACGAAAACTTGCTCTACGTTCACAAAAATCCTGATATTTTTCGCAAAAATAGCGATATTCATAATTTCAACTTAAGAAATAGGGATGAGCTGACCTTGCCCGGTAGTAGGCTCCGGAAAATAAGCAGGTCGTTTAATAGTACGTGTGCTCTATTATAATAAATTACCTAAAGATGTATATGACATGTCCATTAACAAATTCAAAACTTTTATAAAGCATAAATTGTGCGGTAAGGCATACTATGATACCTCTTCGTACCTTAATGATAAGAATCCATGGATGTGACTTTAATTGCTCCATTTCAAATAATACCTTCAAATATTTTGTAAAATTGACCTTTGTGAGCGTGATCACATAAAAAAAAACCCCATGAGTTTCTTGTGCCTTCTTGTCATTGGTGGGCGCGTTCCGAAGGCACACATCCTAACTTAGTTTTTAAGACGATTTCAAGTGATCATTGTAATTTTAAACATAAGTATCGAAAGAAATAAAGAAATTTGACTTTGACTTTGAATTTATAAGTTATACATTTACAAAAGAAAAGTATATAAGTAGTACACCGTTGTTTAGCACCCATAACACAAGTTTATTTAGCTTGGGGCCAGATGGCGATGTGTGGAATGTCCTGCAATATTTATTTATTTATAAGTATAAACCATGGAGTATAAATGAGTCTACCTACATGTTATAATATGAACTCATCTTTTTGAAAGAAGTCAAGCGACAAATTGACACATGACTTCTGGCATACTGACAGACCGGAAACAAAATTTATAATTTTTATTATGTTTTATTCATTTTTTTATAAAGGAATAAAGAAAACAGAGCATAAAATAACTCTAAACAGTAAGTACGGCAAATAAATGGTTAATTATAATGTCACTTCCGTATTGTGGTGGAGATCGCTTGGAGATATTGGACTTTACATCAAATGTAGATGGTGTAGGTAGGTATACAGCGCAAACAACTTGATTCCATGACATCGAGGGCACTGCACTGTGGTGCTTGGGGCATGTATTAGGATGGAGTAGGCTTGTCCAGAACCTATACAACACGACCCTCTCAGTGTACTGTGTCCATAGACAATAACTAGTCAGTATGTCCAGCCAGAGCCACAGAAATATATCACCCCGGTACTTCAATGAGAATTCGCTCCATCGTCAAAACGTTCGGGATTCGAACCCACAACCTTCCGAATGAAAGTCGAGATATCTACAACTCTCACACCTTGACAACGTATTAAGTTATCTTCCTGCTAGAACATGTTCTATAAGACTTCAACGAATACATGTTATCTGTGCGCGGCGGGTGACCCTGACCACTCGCCTATGTACCAGGCGATTGTGGGTTCTATTTCCACCACAAACATATATTTAAATAAATAAATAAATATTTCAGGACATATTACACATTGCCATCCAGCCCCAAGCTAAGCAACTTAATGCTTGTGTTATGGGTGCCAGATAACGGATAAACTACTTATATACTTTTTTTTTTTGTAAATATATACATACATATCCTACTAATATTATAAATGTGAAAGTTTGTGTGTGTGTGTGTGTGTGTGTGTGTGTGTATGTATGTTTGTTACTCCTTCACGCAAAAACTACTGGACCGATCGCGATGAAACTCGGTATGTAGATAGCTGGGGAACTGGATTAACACATAGGCTACTTTTTATCCCGATATTCTCGCGGGATCGGGACTTACGCGGGTGAAACCGCGGGGCGCAGCTAGTTATACATATAGGAAACACCCAGAACCAGAAACAAGAATTTATGGTCAGCATAAATACTTGTTCCCGGCGGGAATGGAACCCGCAACCTTCTGCGTCGCAGTCGGGTGTTCGTCCGACGCGCCACAGAGGTCGTCAGTCATATTTATATACAGATATTGGTTTCTGGTCTATGTGTTTATGTATCACTATCACTACATAGTATAAAACAAAGTGGCTTTCTCTGTCCCTATATCCCTTTGTATGCTTAAATCTTTCAAACTACGCAACGGATTTTGATGCGGTTTTTTTAAATGGATAGAGTGATTCAAGAGGAAGGTTTATATGTATAACTAGCTACGCCCCGCGGTTTCACCCGCGTAATTTCCGATCCCGTGGGAATATCGGGATAAAAAGTAGCCTATGTGTTAATCCAGGTCTTCAGCTATCTAGATACCGAGTTTCATCGCAATCGGTCCAGTAGTTTTTGCGTGAAGGAGTAACAAACATACACACACACAAACTTTCACATTTATAATATTATGTATGTATGTATGTATGTATAGGTAATGTATATTGTATAATACATGCATAATATAGCCGTGCGAAGCCGGGACGGGTCGCTAGTTTTAAGTATAAAACATAGTATTCTATTCGTTGTTTAACCACCATAACACAAGCCTAGTTGCTTAACTTGGGGGCTAGATGGCGCTACATAAAGTGTCGTAACAATATTTATTTATTAACGTCTTATATTTCAGACTTTGCAATATGGATGGAAAATTTTTCGATCGTTGTCCAGCAACAAGCAAGTGCTGTTTATTTTTACCATTATATTGTGGTGTACATTTATTATCAGCGTTAGCATTATTTGTCAATTCTTTTTCACTATTTTGTAGTATTTATTACCTTAATAAGGGGACGCCCCACATATTGTTATGTTTTGCTATTAACTTTAACTACGAATGTGAATTAAATGATATGGAAGATTTGACTCTTGCGTATAGTATAATTTCGGTTATATGGCATTTACTTTCAATTTTTACCCATATTGTTTTATTAGAACTTGGTTTAAACATGAAAGATGAACGATTGTTTAATTTATATTTAATCGCCGGAATATGTTTGTGCTGTGTTGACTTTGTATCCAATACAGCAGTAGCAATAATGTTAGGTATCAAGAGTTTGTTTAAAAACGTTGCGTTTATTTATTTGAATACTTTAATTCGTTGGCTGCTTGCGTTTTTGATTTTTTTTTTACCTGTTAATGGTTATAGAAAATCATTACAGCCAGTAGGGTCGTAGAGGCTTTACCACAACAATATTAAAACAAGAAACATATTTAGATCAGTGTTTTATTTTTATTTAGTTACTAGCTGACCCGTGCCCACTTCGTTGGGCATTTATTTTATTAATATTAAAAACTAAAATATCTATACTAATATTAAAAAAAATACTTTTTGTAACTTAAATATAAAAGTTAGACATATGCTGTCGTTGAATTTTTTGTAGGCATTTTCAAGCTCCACATCTTTTCTATAGAACTCAAAAATATATCTTTCATAGTTAAGGCAGCGTTCGTAAAGCTGGGTACTGACCGGCGTTACGGGGCGTAATGTAACGTGTTACACAGCGAGCATTCGTGCAGTCAGTACGTCGTGTTACGGGGAAACCAGCGAGCAACGAGCCGCTCGTTGCTCGCTTTGAGTGCTCCACCCGGCTGTCGGTTTTTTGGCGAATCCTTTGACTGAGCACAGAGTTTTGACGAGCATGTTACGCCAATTTTAGAACACAGCGTAGCATGCTCTATGCGTAACACGCTCGATGCGAATGTTACATTACACCTCGTAACGTAGGTCAGTACCCACCTTTAGAAACGCTTTCATTCGACCGTTTTTTCTCCGATTCACTTTGCAAAACGGACTACCACGTAAAAGCCTTTTTATTTTTCGGTTTTTTATATAACCTATGACACTCAGCAATACTATCATGAGATCCCCAGATTACCCCTTACAATTTAACAAACACACAAACTTCACTTCTTTATAATATTATATGTAATATAATATATATATAATATATCGTCCCCGTATTTGGAAAACTAAATAACTCCGATTTTGGCGATATTGACTTTTCCCTATTTTTAAATGACCAAAAACATGAAGCATGTTTGAGTCGTACAGATGGAATAATAAATATCTTTAAACTAACTCTAATTTTTTGAAGGAAAATTAAATAACTCTATAAATAAATCAATAACTGTGGTCAATAATAAATTTAATGTTAAATAATAGTACATTGCGATACAAGTGTGGAAAGTTGATCATTCCATAGAGGCGGTTTATGACGCGCGAGCGGAACGCGAGCGTGTCAAAAGCCGAGATGGAATGATCAATTCACACGTGTATCGTACGACGTTTTTTATCACAGTTGCGAATAAAAAAAAAGACTTGTTAAAATTTTAATAATAATAAGTTTCTAAGAATTTTAGGTTATGTTTACTATTTTTTGTTAATTACACTCCCGAAAGGCTAGGCAAAAGACTTTTTAACCTATACAGCGTCTGACATACAATATTTTTTTAGGGTTTTTTTCATTTGTTTTTGCGTCGGCGGTTAAAAACAGAATATAATGCTTACCATTATATTCTATATAATGGTAAGCATTATTAGTTCCGGGTTTCATTAAAAACAGAATATATAGAAAAAAAAATGGGTGCGTGTACTTATGTACGCGCGTGAGAAGTTATACTTCTTTGGCATTATTAAAAAAAAAAAAAAAAAAAAAAAAAAAAAAAAAAAAAAAAAAAAAAAAAAAAAAAAAAAAACTCGTCCGACAAAAAACTCGTCCGACGAAAAGTTCGTCCGACAAAATACTCGTCCGACAAAAAACTCGTCCGACAAAATACTCGTCCGACAAAAAACTCGTCCGGCAAAAAACTCGTCCGACAAAAAACTCGTCCGACAAAAAACTCGTCCGACAAAAGACTCGTCCGACAAAAAACTCGTCCGACAAAAAACTCGTCCGACAAAAAACTCGTCCGGCAAAAAACTCGTCCGACAAAAAACTCGTCCGACAAAAAACTCGTCCGACAAAAAACTCTGGACTGGAAAAGGATTGTCAACACAATCAATAAAGTTCAATTTAGATTTAAACAACTTCTCCCGTGAGAATTTTGTGTGACGTGAGAATTTTGTGTGACGCTTTTGTAAAATTTCACTCTCATCATTTTTTCATAACGCGCCTAAAGAAGTATAACTTCAAAAATATATTTATGTACTTAAAGAAAAAACAAAATAAAAACAAAACTAGCCTCACTAATGTCATTAGCAGTAAGATACGTATTTGACATATCGGGATGACGTATTATTTTAGCACTAGTTGGATTTTTTTTATCGCACGCGTGTATAATACGTTGCATTATGAGCCTAAAAGCGGTTTAATAAGATCCACTTTATGAGCAACTGTGATAAAAAATAAATAAAACGAGTTGTTGAATTTTTCTTCAACTTAAAAATTCTATCACAAAACTAAGTTCTAGGAAAACTAAATAACTCTATTTATTTAATTCGGCGATTTAGAAATCTGTTACAACTTACATTACTTTATAAAAAATACTTGATGTTATCAATTTCTTCCACAACTAGATAATGATTTATTACAAGATATTTGGCAAAAAAATATAAGTTATTTATAATTGCTATATAAGAAAAAATGTACGTGAGGAAAGTTATAATTCAATAATTTTTAGGAAAATTTGGCGCGAAATATTGTATCTATGCAATGACTGATCGGGACCGATACCTACGATAATTTTGAATATTTTTTTGCAAATTAAATAAAAAAAATAGAGAATTACCACTATGTATTAGAAATTAATTTACAATACGTTTATCTTAACATTAAGAACATGTTTCTAAGTAGACAAACCCTTCAGTGCACGGCCCGCGTCGGGATTCAAACCCACGACATTCATAATTAAAGTCAAGGTAGGTATCTCCCACTAAACCAAGACTGATTTATGTCATGATAATCATCAAATCAGCCCACATAACGTCCACGGCTGGACATAAGCTTCCCCCATACGACGCCACAAACACCAGAGCCACGGTCCTGAGCCGCCTCCATCCACCGACTACCCGCGACCGTCACAATGTCGTCGGTCCACCGGGCAACTGGTCTCCCAACACTACGTTTCGCGTTGCATCACGGCTGCCGCTCGAGAACCTTTACTCCCGAGCGGCTGTCAGTTCTGCGAGCTATATGACCTGCCCATTGCCACTTCAGCTTGACTTTGGTTCTTCTACGGATTTCGGTATTTCGGATTCTGTCACGTAGAGAAACTCCGAGCATAGCTCTCTCCATAGCTCGCTGAGTGACTCTGAGCTTATGAACGAGGCCTGGAGTCAGCGACCACGTCTCGGATCCGTATGGTAACACACATTGGTTAAAAACCTTCGTCTTGAGGCTTTGTGGTATTTGTGACGAGAAGATATTGCAAAGCTTCCGGAACGCGGCCCAACAGTTGGATTCGTCGACTGACCTCAAGTCAAATTTCTTTGGATGCTTCTTAATACATTAGTATAAAGACCACATGAAATCGTCTTAAAAACTAAGTTAGGATGTGTGCCTTCGGAACGCGCCCACCAATGAGAAGAAGGCACAAGAAACTCACCTCACAACACAAACTTCTTTATCAAAGTTGAATTTACCTAGTTGAACCATTAGGCCTAGGTAGACATAGTTATCCACAACTTCGATAACATCGTCTCCAATGTGAACAGGTATGGGTAGGACATGGGCGTTCAACATGATTTTTGTCTTACCCATATTCATTTTAAGACCCACCTGTCCGGAGACGGTGTTGAGGTCTCTCAGCATCCTGCTAAGGTCTTCCAGCGATTCTGCCAAGATGATGTTATCGTCAATAAACCGAAAATGAATGATATAAAAGGGCTTTGTCACCCTTCTTATGGAACAGTACCACCACTGTCCTGTTCCACGCCTCTGGCGTTTGTGCCAGGACATCTTCGGTATAGTATCGGGTTAAACGGGCTCCTGCATCGCCCGCCGTATTGTTTGCAGGGCATTGCGATGAGATGTACAGCTGTCCATAAAACTTTTCCACTGTCTCAGGATCTCAGGGCTTGAAGGATATGATGATGCCGCTGTCGGTCTTCAGCCTTGTCAACCGGTTTTGTCCAAAAGACAGATCTCTCGTGAACACCTTGGAGCCCTTGTTCCGCTCTATTGCGCTAACAATACAGTTAGTACTGTTGGAGCGCAAATCGCGTCGTATGGACTTCGAGATCTGTCTGTTGAGCATACCGTATCTTGACATATCTGCCGAAGACTGCAGCCTCATTTCACTTCTCTCTGCCCTAAAATAAGAGTGTGATTCGAGAGTCTCTGTGTTTTATTTCTGCGGTGGGTCCTAAAGAATTCCGATCCGACCGCTTGGACAGTTTCTACCAGTCCATTATTCAGCTCGTCCACTGTTGCGCATTCCACGCATTCAATGCAGTTTTGTAGCTCCAACTAAAAGCTTTCGGGATTTCGTATTTGGACAGGATTTGGGCGTACCGTAGACTTTACCAGACAAGACCGTTCCAGCTTAATATTGATATTCAATGACGCTCTTACTAAGCGATGATCACTGCCGGTTTTCACTCTGTTGATCACAGAGACCTCATTGAATATGTGCTTGTGGTTCGTCATGATAAAGTCTATTTCACATTTATAACCGCGTGGGCTCAGGGTGTGTCAATTTGTGGTAAGATAAGTATCTGATAAACATACACTTACTAATTTTTACTGCACTTTAATTATACTTCTAAAATATAACATAATAATTAATGTCATAATACCGGCTTTTATTTCATATGACACCAATAACACTCAAAAAAATATCAAATTAATGTATGTTCAAAGCAACTAATTTTTACATTTAAAAATATTTTAGTTTGATAAATTCAATAACTGCATTTTTTCCCCTAATTTTACTCTACTAAATGGATTTATCTTGTAGGAAAACCAAATAAATAGCCAAAATAAGTAGCTAATTATAGTTACGTTATAAAAATGGTTGTGGCAAAATTAAACAACTTGGTTTTTTATGTTCTATTTTGTTATAGTTAAAGATAGAGTTCAGTTTGTTAAAGCATAATATAAACCGTAATCAGTTTCACAAAATATAAAATTACCGACGGTAAAATTGTCTCTCATTTTTCAACAAATGTTGAAAAACCGAAAAAAAAACACTAAATCGCGTTTATCTCGATTTATTCCGGTCGGATCCCCTGGATCTGATACCCTGGGGGATCAGTTTTATTTTAAAATATTTAATTTTTAAAACTATTCCGGTCTGATCCACCGTGCAGGGGATCACAAATAAAAAATATTTTATTCCGGTCGGATCCCCTAGCTACCTATTAACACATTTTTGGGACAATCACCAACAAAATATTTATTCAGGGTTTATATTTAATACAAAATATTTGAAATACATGTTTATAATACTACTTATTGTAATGGAAAGTTGATTTGGTGTTCAATTTATAGGGTTCAGTACCTTGAAAGGTAAAAGATAATAGGGACTATAGACCTCAGTATTTGGTATGAATTTCAACTTACTAAGTCCGCCCGTTTCTGAGAAAATCTGTGGTGACACACGGACAGACAGACAGTTGGACAAGAAAGTGATCTTTTAAGGGTTCCTTTTTTTACCTTTTGAGGTACGAAACCAGGAACCGATAAAAAATCACTTTCTTGTCCGTCTGTTTGTCTGTCTGTATGTTTTAGATAATCTTATATACCTACTTACCTAGTAATTTTAAGTTCTGTTTTAGTTATTTAATTAAGATGGTCAACATCTTTTAAGGGTTCCGTACCTCAAAAGGTAAATAAGGAACCCCTATAAGATCACTTTCTTGTCCGTCTGTGTCTGTCCGTGTGTCGCCACAGATTTTCTCAGGAACGGGTGGACCTAGCAAGTTGAAGTTCATATCAGATACTAAAGTAGTTCCTATTAGATGTGTAAAAATCAAAGTCCTGAGCCAACAAAATAAAAAGATATTTTACATTTTAGCAAAAACTTGTACCAAAATTAATCTTAATTTTCAACTTTATTATATTTCAGAATTTTCCCTTAACTTGTGCGAAATGCTGTTAATCTAAGATCCGAAATATAAATATTAGTGTAGATAACGCCCACTCAATAAAGCTCGAAACATCGCGGGACGCAGAGAAAACGCGCCCGGTCGTAATTTAACCTCTTGATAACTTCTAAAAAAATGTCCGATTCATAAATAAATACAAATGTAATTTTCATTACTCATACTCCGAAAGTAGGTCTAAATATGCCTGAAGAGCGTGTAGAAAATAAAATTTCCAGCCCTAGGGCTTTTCACTTTCACTGACAGCTGTCATGTCAAATTATGGCTTCGCACGACTTGTGCAATCTGCATGTAGCCAGTATCAGTATCATTACGCATTAGGAACTCATGCATACTGCCAGAGTTTAGTACTTAGTAACTTTTTTCTCAGTAATCAAATTCAAGTAGGTATATTTAGTTCAAGATATCTTATTTAATAAAATAAATGTAAAGACGAAAATGGTCAAAGCGACGTTATGTTTTTGTGTTAAGTTTAATCTGGTTTTTCATTTATGATTGTGTATTTTGTGTAAATAACATTTTCTAGACAAACCGTGTTACAAAAACTGTAAGTTAAATCTACGGACTTCGCGTCATTTCCCAGTGTTGGATTAACTCATTAATAAAAATTTATTCGGTTAGTACCGCCGTATTTAAGTATTGAATACAAATAGCAGAAACCTAAAAAAACACTACATAATGTATAACCTCTTTGGTCCCAACCTTGTAAGAGGATCAGAAGGTCAATTCTCGTAATTATAGCAAAATGCAATCTTAAATTGATCGAAGTGAAATGATATTGTTTAACTGTCAATTGGTATTCTGCTAACCATAATCATAATAACATTTCAGTTACATTTCAATTACATTTCAATTGCATTTCACTAACATTGCGATATAAAATCATTCAGTCATTCATTCATTTTGCTTTGTTAGGTTGGCTATGTCACAAAATTTAAAAGAATTTCATTTGGCGCCTGTTTTATTTTGGAGTGGGTCTGAAAAAACTTTGTTATATGAAGGTCCATGAGATAAATCGCGCTAACGCTCTAGATAGCAATTATGAAAGCGATCGGTAGGAAGGAAGGAAGCGAGCAATTGGTGTCGATAGCAATCAATAACAATAGCAATAGATAGCGATTTTTTACAAAAAAAGTAAATAATGTGGGCCATTTCACATAACGCCATCTAGCCCTAAGCTAAACAACTAGGCTTGTATACTTAAATACTTGTTTGGGGCGAGAATCGAACCTGTAACCTTCTAATCGAAATACAAGTAAAGTAAACTCCAGTCGCCCTTCGGAGATGACACGCATTATTTTTTTTATTAGATTTACACACCAACCTAACTAGTTAACCTTAAAAATTCACTAAATTCGTTGTTTCATGTCGATTACATTTCAATCAACTCTCGATCTCAAATTTGACGTTTCTTATGCGACGAGAATACGGTCTAGATAAGTTCGATTACATTTCGATATCATTTGTATTTGGAGAATACCGTTTTACGTACATTTTAGTTTAGATTGCATTTCGATTAAATTAACATTTCATTCACGACCGAATCGACCGAACCGGTCGATTGACGACCTCTGTGGCGCGTCGGGCGAACACCCGACTGCGACGCAGAAGGTTGCGGGTTCGATTCCCGCCGGGAACAAGTATTTATGCTGACCATAAATTCTTGTTTCTGGTTCTGGGTGTTTCCTATATGTATAATATGTATATATTTACAAAAAAAAAAAGTATATAAGTAGTTTATCCGTTATCTGGCACCCATAACACAAGCATTAAGTTGCTTAGCTTGGGGCTGGATGGCGATGTGTAATATGTCCTGAAATATTTATTTATTTATTTATAACATTTCATTCGGATATCATGTTGAAATCTTAGTTTATGAGAATACCAAAAGATGACGTTTAGTATATTTTTTGCAATCGAAATGCAATCGAAATGATATTGAGATGTAATTTTAACAATTTTATTTATGGGAATTGGCCTTCAGATGAGTACCTACTCATGTGGTATGGAGTCTCATAGTCTCATTCACTCTTGTTGTTAGGAAGAATTTTATGTATTATTCGTAATGAAAAGCACAGTGTTTACCTCGGGTGAAAGACTCATTAAGTCCCTCGAACTATTAGCGCCCTCGCTACGCTCGGGCGCCAAACTCCGTCTCGGGACTTGTAATGAGTGACTTTCACACCTAGGATAACAATGTACTATTGTTCCTACCTGCATTGTAATTAATTTTAGGACACAATAGCTGTTACTGTAGCTTAACTTTTATAGATGGATATGTTGCCTCGCTTTTTTGTAGACATTAATAATACCTATAAACCTGTAGTACATTATTTTGTTCTATCATCAATAGTTTTCGCAGTGCACGCCAAAAACTATTTTGGGTTTTCTACCTTGGGATACAATATTGCAATTTTCTAACGGATCCCTAATTTTTTCGAAAATATATTAGCCTATGTTATTCCCTGATAATGTAGCTTTCTATTGGTGAAAGGAGTTTTGAAATCGGTCTAGTAGTTTCGGAGCCTATTCGTTACAAACAAACAAAATATCTTTCCTCTTTAAAATATTAGTGTAGATTTATCCCGAAGTTCCTACGGGATCGGAACTTACACCGTGAAACCGCGACGGGACGCGTTTATCACTACATAGTATAAAACAAAGACGCTTTTTCTGTCCCTATTTCCCTTTGACTGCTTAAATCTTTAAAACTACGCAACGGATTTTGATGGGATTTAATTTAATAGATAGAGTGATTCAAGAGGAAGGTTTATATGTATAATACATGCATAATATAGCCGTGCGAAGCCGGAGCGGGTCGCTAGTTAAATAAATAAAAATAAAACACTGAACTAAATATGTTTGTGGTTTTAATCTCGTGGTGGTAAAGGCTCTACGACCCTTCTTCTGACTGTAATGATTTTCTATAACCATTAACAGGTAAAAAACAAACCAAAAACGCAAACACCCAACGAATTAAAGTATTCACACAAATAAACGCAGCGTTTTTAGAAAAATTGCTAATACCTAACAATATTGCTATTGCTGTATTGGATACAATGTCAAAACAGCACAAACCTATAAAGGCCATTAAATATGCATTTACCAATCGTTCTTTTTTCTCCTTTACAGAATGTTCCAAAATATATTGAAAAATGAAAGAAATTAAATGCCATATAACCGATATTGTACTATATGCAAGAGCCAAATCTTGCTTATCATTTAATTCACAAAACAAGTTAAAGTTAATAGTAAAACAGAAAAATTCGTTGTCCTTCCTGACAATTAAGAAATGAATACTATGAATTAGTCCTATTACATTGATTAATGATGCTATTAGTACTATTACACGCAAACCATAGTTAAACGGTACAAATAAACAGCACTTGCTTGTTGCTGGACAACGATCGAAAATTTTTCCATCCATATTGCAAAGTCTGAAATAAAAGAGGATGTTAAATAAATATTGTTACGAAAAATGTACCGCCATCTAGCCCCCCAAGCTAAGCAACTAGGCTTGTGTTATGGTGGTTAAACAACAAGATACCTATATACAATACATAAACACATAGACCAGAAACAAATCTACTATATAAAAATAAGTCGGCTTTTCCTTCCTGACGCTATAACTCCAGAACGCACGAACTGATTTAGATGATTTCGGTTTTGAAATGTTTGTCGTAGTCCAGGGAAGGTTTAAACGGTGAGAAAGATCGGACTTACGCGAGTGAAACCGCGGGGCGCAGCTAGTTTACTATATATATATATATATTATAAACGTGAAAGTTTGTATGTATGGATGTTTGGATGTATGGATGTTTGTTCCTCTTTAACGCAAAAACTACTGAATGGATTGAGTGAGCGTGTGAGTGAGTGAGCGTGTGCTCCAGTCTAAGCAACTAGGCTTGTGTTATAGTGACTAGACGCGACGGATATAATAGTTATAAATATGTACCTTTACTGGGTGGGAATTGAGTGTGTGAGTGCCCCAACCTAAGCAGCTAGGCTTGTGCTATCGTGACCAGACCACGGATAGAAGATTTTCTTTTATAGAGAGGTAGGGAGGAAGAATGGAAACGATTTAGTGAGTGAGTGCTCCAGTCTAAGCAACTAGGCTTGTGTTATAGTGACTAGACACGACGGAAAGCATAGTTATATGTATGTATAACATACTACTTGTGAATTCTAGTATGTCAACGTTTATCTATTTAACGTTCGATTCTGTGACATCAAAGTTTCCCGGAAAGCCATAAAAATTTCTGATTTAGGTATTATGTTCATCATTCATTTATTTACCTACTAGCTGCACCCCGCGGTTTTACTCGAGTAAGTCTCGATCCCGTGGAAATATCAAAATAAAAAGTAGCCTTTTAGAAAAATGGACTGACCAACACAAAAATATTTTTTCAATTCGAAGCAGTAGTTCCTGAGTTCAAACAAACAAACAAACTCTTTAGCTTTATAATATTAGTATAGATTATCATCAATTCAGATTACATTGTTACCGCGTTAAAATAAACGCCTATAATAAAAGACACTGATACTTACACATTTTTTTTTGGAACGAAGTTCCTTATCGCGCGTTGCGAAAAAAAGAGACGGAAAAATTAAGACCAAAAGATGTAACGACACTTTTTGCATAGAAAGCAACCCAGATATTATCGTTTCGTCTTTTTATTTCGCATTGAACAGTGTGGTGTCGCGACGATTATTTACAAAAAAAAAATAGATATAAAAAAAAATTAAAAAACAAAAAAATTTAATTTATTACAACTCCTTAACTAATTAATCAAAAGGAACTTCGTTCTATCCGGGTGTCCCTTGACACCTCTCAAGTTTTTTTTATTTAATTTAATCCACCTGTGCCAACCCTACATGATTATGTCACAATTACGTATTCATTTTGACAGCTCCGAACAACCTTAGTCTCTGGTCATCTCTACTCATGTGATATAGCTTATACATCAGAATAGAACATAGGCTATAATTTATAAAGATATTGTGTGAATTGTCTAAAATATAACGAAAAGTGTCGAAAAATTGACAGATGTCAAAGTGACAGATGTCAAAGTGACAGATGTCAAAGTGATAGATGTCACTTTGACAGATGTCAAAGTGACAGATGTCAAAGTGACAGCTGTCAAAGTGACAGATGTCAAAGTGACAGATTTTCTCGATCGGTTTTTTGCATTTTCTGAGAAGATTTACTATAGTAATATATATATATATATATTCACCATCGGAAAGTAGAGATTTCAGCGAACAGAAAGCATATCAACTTTTTGAAAAAAGCTGATATTTTGACGGGTGAATTTTCGATTGAAAATTAAGGTACTTTTTCAATATTAATTCAAAATAAGGTGAAAAAATAAATATTTCTAATCAAATAAATTACAGCGTATTTGGGACATTAAAAGGTAAGTTTTCACTAAATTTCGTGAAAAACAAACATTTTTGTAAAAGATAAAAATAAAAAAACAAAAACTTGGTTTTTTGAAATTTTCATATAAATTTTGAGGTTATGTGAAAAAAGTGTGGATACAAAAGTTTTAGATCTTTTTATTACCTACAACTTTGCCATTGGACTTTTTTCCATAGGACTTTTAGTTTTGCCGGAAATCGAGATTAACCGATTTTACCCTTAAAAACTCACCCCCATCCCCTTCCTGACCTCAGATCGCCCGTAAATTATTTTTCCTATTATTTTTATAATATTCTCCTCCTTTTCTAATGGGTTTCATCCTACTATTATTTCTTTTCACTTTTAATTATTTTTAAAGGCTTCTACCCTGGTCTATTCTAGCAGGAAGATAACTTATTAGGTGTGGCAGTTGTAGATATCTCGACTTTCATTCAGAAGGTTGTGGGTTCGAATCCCGGACGTTTTGACGATGGAGCGAATTCTCATTGAAGTACCGGGGTGATATATTTCTGTGGCTCTGGCTGGACATATTGACTAGTTATTGTCTATGGACACAGTAAACTGAGAGGGTCGTGTTGTATAGGTTCTGGACAAGCCTACTCCATCCTAATACATGCCCCAAGCACCACAGTGCAGTGCCCTCGATGTCATGGAATCAAGTTGTTTGCGCTGTATACCTACCTACACCATCTACATTTGATGTAAAGTCCAATATCTCCAAGCGATCTCCAACTCGATACGAAAATGTGATTATACATAACCATTTATTTGCCGTACTTACTGTTTAGAGTTATTTTATGCTCTGTTTTCTTTATCTTGAAAAAAATATTGTAAAATTATAAATTTAGTTTTGCCGTCTGCCACTATGCCATCAGCCATACGTCAATTTGTCGTTTGACTTCTTCCAAAAAAGGTGAGTTCATATAATATCATGTAGGTAGACTAATTATTTATACATTACTTTTGAAAATCCAGTTTGTCGACCCCTCAGAACCATAACTAAAGCAAGTTGACCCAGTTGGAACAATGGTCACCATGCCGGACTGCCAAACACAGGGTTGCGGGTTGCACATTCCCGCCTCAGACAAGTATTTATGCTTAGATATTTGTCTGCAGTCTGGTTGTTTCTATGTATAATAAGCATATAATAATTAGGTAATATATTATTTACTAAAGAAAACATTTTTATGTAGTATATTCGTTGTTTAGCACCCATAACACAAGTCTAGTTACTTAGCTTGGGGCTAGATGGCGATGTGTGGAATGTAAAAAAAATAAAAACATTAAAAAGGAAAAAAAATGTGGATTTTGGCAATTTTATGTAGGTACTTACATACCTACAGTACATAAAGTGAATTTTTATGTGAGCCTTCAGGGCTATATCCTAACTAAACTACCACCTTATTCCAAAACGAGGTTTTATATATAGGATTTTTTATATAAGGGATACCCCACCAACAGCAGCTCGACCAATATTTCATGTTCATGCAAGATAATGGACGTATTCACACCGTAAGGAACTGAACTCGTTCACAACCAGAACGAGTTCAGCGAGTACATTATCACGGTATTAGAGTGGTCTGCGCAGTCTGCCGATCTCAATTCCATTGCATATGCGTGGGCTTTGCCACGCAGAAGAGCTTTCAAGAACTTTCCTAAAAAATTTAATACGAACGAAGAATTTTTCACACCTTTTTAGAGTATAGATAATTATTCCTTTGATATCCCTATACTTAGTATGCCACGTTAATATAGAGCCGTCTCTAATGCTGTAGGTGGACCGACAGATGGCTAAAAAGTACCTAAGAGTAATTTTTTTAATTAAATTTTAACGTGTCTATAGATGTTTTTATTAAAATAAACTTGTTTTGTTTTTCAGTTTCGGCACTATTTTAGTTTTCATACTAAATTTCAATTTTTTCCTATGGCAACCCATTGATAAAGTCCCAGCATTAAAAAGAGTTTAAAATTCCGCTTCTATTGACTTACGACACTCAACACAAGACACCCAAAATATTATGTAATGTATATTTGTACAAACATCAACAAAGTCTAGGAAACATGGGTAAAATAGTCATTTTTGGGGAAAAATTGTATTTTTTTGGGTTTTTTGTCTTGAGTGTTGCATGTCAATAGAATTGACATGTTAAAATTTAATAAAAAAATTACTCTTAGTAACTTTTTAGCCATCTGTTGGTCCACCTACAGCATAAGAGACGGCTCTATATCAACGTGGCATACTAAGTATGGGGATATCAATCGTTGTCTGAGGAATAATTCTCAATACTCTGAAAAGGTGTGAAAAAATTCTTCATCCGTATTAAAATTTCTAGGAAAATTCCAGAAAGCTCTTCTGCCTGGCAAAGCCCACGCATATTCAATGGAATTGAGATCGGCAGACTGCGCAGACCACTCTAATACCGTGATATTGTACTTGCTGAACTCGTTCACAACCAGCCTTAAGGTGTGAATACGTCCATTATCTTGCACGAACATGAAATATTGGTCGAGCTGCTGTTGGTGGGGTATCACCATAGAGTACACAACCTCATCATGGTATTGTTCTTCATTTAAAGTGTCTCGTGCCAAAACGAGATCTGCTGCTGAACCGATTTGTATGAATTTTTTAATTTTTTTTATGGCAAAACTACGTTTGGCAGCTACAGGCACAGCTAGTTTATTATAAATATCTGATATTTTTTACATACAGGGTGATTTTTTTATGTCGGTCTTCAATGCTATATCCTAAACTATAAGAGATAGTAAAAAATGCTGAAAGGAGTTGCGTGCCCGATTTTGACAAAAACTAAAACTGCATTATTAGATTTTTATTTGCATCATTAGAACTGCAATAGATTTCATTTGATTTGCCATACTATGTTTGTTTCAAAGAATTGATCTCTATCAGCAAGACTATCCCATTGCAGAAATTCAAAGCTTTTATAAAGCTTAAATTGTGCGGTAAAGCATACATACTATGATACCTCTTCGTACCTTAATGATAAGAATCCATGGATGTGACTTTAGTTGCTCCATTTCAAATAATACCTCTAAATATTTGTAATATTGACATTTGTAAGCGTGATCACATAAAAAAACCCCCATGAGTTTTTTGTGCCTTCTTCTCATTGGTGTGCGCGTTCCGAAGGCACACATCCTAACTTAGTTTTTAAGACAATTCCAAGTGATCATGTATATACAGGGTGAATTTTTTATGTGGGCCTTCAGGGCTATATCCTAAACCTTAAGAGATAGCGAAAAATGCTGAAATGAGTTGCGTGCCCGATTTTGACAAAAACTAAAACTGCATCATTAGATTTTTGAAAAAGTCATTATCCTAGCCGGGAATCGAACCTGTTCATTTTCCAAAATAATAATCATCTTATATTTTTGTACCAATCGATAGTGTTGCTAATAGAGATCAATTTCTGGAACATAGTCTGGCAAATTAAAGGTGAAATATTGATCGAGCTGCTGTTGGTGGGGTATCACCATAGAGCACACAACCTCATCATGGTATTGTTCTGCATTTAGAGTGTCTCGTGCTAAAACGAGATCTGTTCTTTTACCCAGACGAATTTCAGCCCACAACATGATTATTCCGCCTTGGAAGTATGAACTTCCTGAAAATTCTGAAGTCAACTTTGGTGACCAAAAACTCGTCAAACACGTGCTCTCCTTGACTGAGGATGAAAACCGAAGCGAGACTCATCAGAAACCAAAACACATGCCCATTGATTGTCAGCCTATCGCAAAAGTGCATTAGCCCAAACAAGAACAGATCTCGTTTTGGCACCGGACACTTTAAATGCAGAGCAATACCATGATGAAGTTGTGTATTCTATGGTGATACCCCACCAACAGCAGCTCGACCAATATTTCATGTTCGTGCAAGATAATGGACGTATTCACACCTTAAGGCTGGTTGTGAACGAGTTCAGCAAGTACAATATCACGGTATTAGAGTGGTCTGCGCAGTCTGCCGATCTCAATTCCATTGAATATGCGTGGGCTTTGCCAGGCAGAAGAGCTTTCTGGAATTTTCCTAGAAATTTTAATACGGATGAAGAATTTTTTCACACCTTTTCAGAGTATTGAGAATTATTCCTCAGACAACGCGGCCGAGCTACATGGTAGGCGGAGTGGGAGGTGTTAGGTTTTATTTTCGTTACGGAATTTCTTGTTTCGATCGCAGCGCTCAAAGCCCGCGATATAAGCTATGCAATAGCTTAAAATAAAACACTGATCTAAATATATTTGTGGTTTTAATCTTGTTGTGATACTATTGTTTTGGTCGAAGGTTGTGGTGCAGGCTCTACTGTTTTGGTCGCAGGTTGTGGTGCAGGCTCTACAATTTCTTCTGACTGTAATCCTTTTCTAACACCATTAACAGGTAAAAAAAAAATCAAAAACGCAAGCAGCCAACCAACTATAGTAAAAAGATAAATAAACGCTGCCCTTTTAAAAAAACTCCTAATACATAATACTATTGCTATTGCTGTATTGAATACAAAGTCTAAACAGCACAAACCTATTCCGGTCATTAAATATATAGTAGCCCATCGTTTTTTTTTCAGTCCATGAGAGGCTTCAGTTATTAAAAGAAAACAATGAGAAATAATTGAAAGAATATGCCATATAACCGCTAATATATTATACGCATCAGCTAAATCTTCCACATCATATAAGTCACAGGTATGGCTATACTCAATAAAATAACAGAACATGAAATCGATATCCTCCATAAAAAAGAACAGAATAATATGGCCTATTCCAAATCCAAAGGCCATTGGTGCTAATAGACCTACACCAAAGTTTAACGGTATGCATAAACAGCACTTGCTTGTTGCTGGACAACGATCGAAAAATTTTCCATCCATATTGCAAAGTCTGAAATAAGAAAATAGGACGTTAATAAATAAATATTGTTTGGCTCTGGCTGGACATATTGACGAGTTATTTTTTATGGACACAGTAAACTGAGAGGGTCGTGTTGTACCTATAGGTTCTGGACAAGCTTACTCCATCCTAACACATGCCCCAGCCACCACAGCGCAGCGCCCTCGATGTCAATCAAGTTGTTTGCGCTGTATACCTACCTTCACCATCTACATTTGATGTAAAGTCCAATATCTCCAAGCGATCTCCAACTCGATACGAAAGTGTGATTATAATTAACCATTTATTTGCCATACTTACTTCTGGGTTTGTCAGATGCGTTAGCATTTCAGAGGTTAGGTTAGCATATAAAGTAGTCTGTGGTCTGCAGTATGCCATTAGCCCTCTGTCATCTGTCAATTTGTCGCCTTGATTTCTTTCAAAAAATTTGAGCAGTTGTGCAGATCTTCAAGGGTCAATGGCAACTTAGTTTATTATATCTCTAATTCTACAGAAGGAGGACGGGGAGGTAGAGAGACGAAGCTTACTTAGGACATAGTAATTACCAGGACAAGACAATAAGGAAGCAGAGAGAGAGAAAGAGCATATGGTATTCAACGAAGGAAATTATTAAGAATCCAGGTATGTGCACATGCTACTAAATCCTAAAATATTAGCGTTGCTGGGCCTCTAGATAATTACCTAAAGGAATACAAGTTACATACCCCGGAAATATAATATGATTGTATATCTATTAGAGTGACCCATCTCGCTACATCAATTTTATTCAAGACTAATGTGTTAATGTGCCAATCTTTTAAAACTATTAGGTGATGAAAACATCCATAATCAGATATCCAAAGGAATACTGCTGAAAGAACGATGCGTTTTTGTTTTATTCGACTTTGCGTTTTTGTCTCGAAAGAAAAAAATCTACATGGCACAGCTCCACAGCCAGGACTCGGATTAGGTAGGAGGAAGAAGCTTCTGTCACAAACGTCAAATTGGCCAAGCATCTATCAAAATCCCTGCATACGCGGCGTACTTGAAGAACACTACTTTTTTCAACATTTTGAACCATTATATCTCAGGAACGGTTACTCTGAGGAGAAAAAATGTAGACATATTTTATAGATATTTACATGATATACAATCGTGTCTAACATATTTTTACGATAAAACTTACCGTTTGGCTGAAAAAGGCAAAAAACCCATATTTTTGACCTTTGACCTCGTATAACTTTTTTCGCCGATGTCGGATCGATGGGAACTTTTGACAGTTCATTTATAATGGTGTTCCGAACATTCGTACAAATTTTCAGCAACCTGCGAATTATAGTACCTAAGCTTAAAAGTTATTTTGACTGGGGGTACTATAGTAATCGAAAACTGAACAATCTACCGTATTATGATTATGTGGAACGATCTCTTCATGTTTTGGAAGATACTCATCATGTTTTAGCCTTTTAGTGCAATTTTTTTGGAACGCATCTAAAAGATGTTTCGACAGATACAAATTGAAACACTTTTGAGGTGCAATTCTGTTAATCACTCCAAAGATCTTCGTCAGATCTTCACCAAATTTTTATGGGACCACCCTTGAAGTAGACTCTTTCCAACAAAAAAAGATTCATCAAAATCGGTTGATAAATTAAGAAGATATGCGGGAACATCTATAAAAACATACAACAGAATTGAGAACCTCCTCCTTTTTTTAAGTCGGTTAAAAATAACTTCATTACACGCTGCAATGCACATGGCATTGCAATAAACAATAAAAAAGAAACTAACCTTAGCGTCTAATTAAGTCATAAAAATTAATTACAATCAATTATAGATTGTAAAAGTGGCATATTGTGTTTAATTTCTTCTTGTGTAGAACACACAAGAATCTTTCTTTTTCATCATGCGGGCATGGAATTTCGCTATACTAATATATGGTAACTCCACTTTTTTTATTTTAAAAAAATAAGGTTTGCTTACACGATGGGCTATTTGATGGGCTAATGGGCTATTGTCTTTCAACTACACACCATCAAAACTGTTACCTAATTCACAAAAAAAATTCTACTGCTATTTTACTGTTTATTTTATTTTTTCAGTCTTCCATTTATCTAATTCATTAAAAAACGACATAGAACTAGATAAAAGGATAGCTATGATAAAAGCGTGCAGTAAAATCGAATGTCCTCCGGTTCATGAACCTGTTTGCGCTAAACTTGTTTACAACGACACTGGATCCGTAGTGCATGCAGTTCTATTTAATAAATGCGAACAAAAATACGTTCACTGCTACCCAGGTAAGTCATTCTATGTTTAAAACCATCAAAATAGGATATTGCGATACAAGTGTGGTCAATAATAATGATCATTGCATAGAGGCGGTTTATGACGAGCGGAACGCGAGCGCGTTTATAAAGCCAAGATACAATGATCAATCCACACGTGTATCGTACGACGTTTTTTTATCACAGATGCGAATAAAAAAACGACTTTTTAAAATCTATAAGTACTAATCTTCTATAATATAAAAATGAATCGCAAAATGTGTTGGTAAGCGCATAACTCAACAACGCCTGGACCAATTTCGCTATTTTTTTTTTTGGGTTTGTTATTGTATGGAGAAGGTTTTTATGAAAGAAAAAATGTAAAAAATAAAAAAAGTAGCTCAGAAAAATATTACGCGTGTGAAACCGCGGGGCGCAGCTAGTCTTATATATAAAAATGAATCGCAAAATGTGTTGGTAAGCGCATAACTCAACAACGCCTGGACCAATTTGGCCAATTCTTTTTTTGTTGTGTTTGTTATTGTCAGGAGAAGGTTCTTATGAAAGAAAAAATTAAGAAAATTGCGTAGAAAATTATTACGCGGGTGAAACCGCGGGGCGCAGCTAGTCTTCTATAATATAAAAATGAATCGCAAAATGTGTTGGTAAGCGCATAACTCAACAACGCCTGGACCAATTTCGCTAATTCTTTTTTTGTTGGGTTTGTTATTGTATGGAGAAGGTTCTTATGGAAGAAAAAAATAAGAAAGTTGCGTAGAAAATAACTACGCAGGTGAAACCGCGGGGCGCAGCTAGTAATATATAAAGATGTAAAGTTTATTAAATTGTAAGGGGTAATCTCGGGATCTACTGAACCGATTTTAAAAATTCTTTCACCAATAGAAAGCCACATCATTGCTGAGTGTCATAGGTATAAAAAAACAGCGCACTCCGGGACTGCAGGCAGAAGTGAAAACTGTGTATCTGTGTAAAATCTCATATGTCGCGAGAACATACGCAAAAAGAGTTTCAGATGAAAAAAAAAAAATAGTCGTCCGAAATTTGTCGTCCAACAAATTGTCGTCCGACATTTGTCGTCCGTCAATAGTCGTCCGACAAATAGTCGTCCGACATTTGTCGTCCGTTAAAAAACACCATATGTACGTCTTAATACACTCACAGCCAAATTAAAAACAGTAGGCCCAGGCATACATTTTCGCCGCGCCCGCCGTAGAGAGGGGATAGCTGTCTACTCTCCATCCGTCTTACGCTTTTTCGATCAGGTCACGTGTCCTGACGCGAGTTTAAGATTTTATACCCATTACAGAAAAAGTGCTCAACGCCGCTAAAGAAGTTTTCACTTCAAAAATAAAATATAATAAAACCGAAAAATAAAAAGGCTTTTACGTGGTAGTCCGTTTTGCAAAGTGAATCGGAGAAAAAACAGTCGAATGAAAGCGTTTCTTACGAACGCTGCCTTAACTATGAAAGATATATTTTTGAGTTCTAGTGAAAATATGTATGTGGAGCTTGAAAATGCCTACAAAAAAGTCAACGACAGCATATTATGTCTAAATTGTCTAACATTTATATTTAAGTTACAAAAAGTATTTTTTTTAATATTAGTACCTATAGATAATTTAATTTATTAACATTATGCCCAACGAAGTGGGCACGGGTCAGCTATAAATAATAAAAAGTTAACAAAATATTTGTGATATTTTTTTAGGCAATTCATTAATTATACTCCCGAAAGGGCAGGCAAAAGACTTTTAACCTATACAGCCTCGTCTGACATACAATATTTTTTAGGGTTTTTTCCATTTGTTTTTGCGTCAGGTGTTAAAAACAAAATATTATGGTACGGAAATAGAACATTGCGATACAAGTGTGGAAAGTTGATCATTCCATAGAGGCGGTTTATGACAATGGCAAAAGCCGAGATGGAATGATCAATCCACACGTGTATCGTACAACGTTTTTTATCACAGTTGCGAATAAAAAAAGACTTGTTAAAATAATAAAAAAGTTTTTTAGAATTTTAGGTTATGTTTACTATTTTTTGTTAATTACACTCCCGAAAGGCTAGGCAAAAGACTTTAACCTATACAGCCTCGTCTGACATACAATATTTTTTTAGGGTTTTTGAAGTGAAAACTTCTTATGGCGCGTTGGGCACTTTTGTGGGTGAGCATTTTCAGCCGTTCTCGCGACAGATTTCTCGCGACAGATGAGATTTTACACAGATATACAGTTTTTTAATTTGGCTAGATGAGATTTTACACAGATATACAGTTTTTTGATTTGGCTGTGAGTGTATTAAGACGTACATTATGGTATTTTTTAACAGACGACAAATGTCGGACGACTATTTGTCGGACGACTATTGACGGACGACAAATGGCGGACGACAAATGTCCGACATTTGTCGTCCGACAAATAGTCGTCCGACTATTATTTTTTTTAATTAGTTTTTTTTAATTTTTTATTAGTTTTTACTTCTGTCGGCACTCCCGGAGTGCAACCGTTTTTTTTACATTTGTTTTTGCGTCGGCGGTTAAAAAGGTACCAACAAAGAGTTTTAAGCCAGCCAGTTATATAAAGAAACTTTGATTCTTTAGTGGTGTATTCAAAATTGCGTCCATAAAGAAGCAATTTTAAAGACGTATTCACGGCAAAAGCAACTTAATTACTTAATTAATACCTATATTAACAGGTGTGCAAGTAAAATTAGTACCAATGAAATATTGCAGTCATGGCCCTGGCAACACCCAAGTTAAAGAAACAAATGTCGAAGAGAAAACTATTGGTGAGTTTCAAGTTGTTAGAAAACCAAGGGGCAGCTAAACGACAAACTGGAAATAATTTGTTTTTGTTATTTCAGGTCACCAACGAATTAAAAGGGAAATGAGTATAGGTAAGAAAAATTGCTAGCACTGTGTTATAAAAATATAAGGCTTCATAAGTCCTTCGTAAGGGTTTGATTCCCGACTACACGGACATTGAGACTGCTCGCCTAGTCTATTTCGGCTACTTCCACAGTGTCATGTCGTACGGCATCCTACTGTGGGGGTGTGCTGCAGATATTGATGCTATTTTCATATTGCAAAAGAGAGCTGTTCGAGCTATCTACAAAATGGGCCCCAGGGAATCACTTAGAGAAAAATTTAAAGAGTTAAATATATTAACGCTCTACTCACAATATATCTACGAAAACTTGCTCTACGTTCACAAAAATCCTGATATTTTCCGTAAAAACAGCGAGATTCATAATTTCAACTTAAGAAATAAGGATGAACTGACCGTGCCCGGTAGTAGGCTCCGGAAAATAAACAGGTCGTTTAATAGTACATGTGTGCTCTATTATAATAAATTACCTAAAGAGGTATATGACATGTCCATTAACAGGTTCAAAACTTTAATAAAGCATAGATTGTGCAGTAAGGCGTACTATGATACTTCATCTTACCTTAATGATAAGAACCCATGGGCGTGACTTTAGTTGCTCCATTTCAAATAATACTTTCAAATACTTATTTGTAATATTGACCATTGTGAGCGTGACCACATGAAAAAAAAAAACCCCATGAGTTTCTTGTGCCTTCTTCTCATTGGTGGGCGCGTTCCGAAGGCACACATCCTAACTTAGTTTTTAAGACGTTTTTAAGTGGTCTATTATACTTTTAAAGTATTATGCATCCAAAGAAATAAATTTTTTTGATTTAATTTGATTTGATTTGACTCAAGCAAATATTAAAGTACAGATTTTTTTTTTCTAGTCTAGGTGTCTTTATGCATATCATGTGTAATTATGTATTTACAAAAGAAATTTAAGTACCCATATAAAGTATTCAATCCCTTATCTGGCCAACGTAATATTCTAATTACTTAGGTTTGGGCTAGATGACGCTGTTTGGGGCTGGCTGCCTATTTTTGCACCCGTGCCAGGCTACTCAATAAATGCGAACAATAGTGGTCAAGAGAGACCTATAACTTGGCTTTGTCCTTGAGCCTCACTCAGCTGCTCCAGACATCCACTAAGGTCCCGGATATTGTTGACCACACTGATTATTGCTTGCACTGCTGATGACATCTGATCCAGATCGATACTCAGTGTCGGTTTTGTCACCTCTAGTTGGCTCTGACCACTGTGTGGTAAAAACAGTGTCGGTATACGCGCCGCTTGACCCCACCCCCCAAGGCACGCGGCGTCTATGAAGGTACTTGTCAGTGGACTGGGATGAGATGAGGTCCTTCTTTGCATCCTATCTCTGGTAGCGTACTTGTTTCTCTTCTGCGGATCCTTCGATCTGTGCAGATGCTGTGGCACAGGTGATACGCCAGGGAATGGAGTATTTTATTACATTCTCTGACGTGCCTTTGTCTGGCAAAGCTCAGCCTTGGTTTGGACCCGAATGTGGAAGTGCTGATGCGCTGAAGCAGGAGGCATTCCGGGCTTTGGCCGATGCTCGACATCGTAAAACAAGCAATATTCGCGAAAAGAAAAGAGCTTATAACATCGCCGCGAAATCATGTAAGATGGTGTTAAGAAGGGCTCGACCACATTGGCAGAATTGGAAAGAAATTAGCTTCATACTCTGCGGGTAGTAAAGCTTTTTGGTCCCTACCCCTAGCCAAAGCAGTCGCGGCAAACTTCTGTCTTCCCTCACTTCCCTCACTGCTAAAGCCTATTGGTTTACTGGCTCACACCGCTAAGGACAAAGCAAATGTTTTTGCATCCCTTTTTGCAGAATCCTCGCGTCTTGATGTTGGAAACAAAATACCTCTCAAGCTACCTAACTGTGGTTTAATTTTGTCTGATAGTCCTATTCGGCAGACGGAGGTACGCAAAGTACTTTCCAATCTATACGTAAACAAAGCCAGTCGCCCAGATGGCATACCAGCTTTGATCCTTAAATCCTTTGATCCTGCAAGCATGTATTCGTCTCGACTCGTCTTTTTCGCCTATCCCTACTGGTAGGGAGAGTGCCGAGGGCTTGCAAGTCTGCAAATGTTCAACCTGTGCCTAAAAAAGGTAGTCGTGCTGATCCGGCAAACTATAGGCCCATCTCTGTCACATCCATAGTTTGTAAGTCACTCGAACGAGTGCTGAACAACAGACTCCTGACGTACCTTGAAGCAAATTACCTGTCGGCTTGTCAATACGGCTTCCCCTGAAACCGTTCAACAGGGGACCTTCTTGAGTACGTCACACACCTTTGAATTGAATCGAAGGAGAACCACGGTGATGTTCTCGCTGTATCTCTGGAGTTTTCCAAAGCATTCGACCGAGTCTGGCACGACTGTTTGATTGACAAGCTTCCTTCCTATGAACTCTTCTTACCTACCCTTTGTGCCTGGATAGCCGACTTCTTGAGGGAACGGTCGCTTCGTGTGGTTGTCGACGTCCACTCTTTTGACCGAATGGACATTAAAGCCGGGGTACCTAAATGGTCTGTCCTCTCTGCAACATTCTTCTTGATGCACATTAACGAGCTGCTCAAACCTGGTATCGTTGGGTATGCAAACGACAGCACTGTTGTCGATTGTAGAGAGATACCTGTCTAATGCGTGTGCTCATGGAGCACAAACCCAAGCCAGAGGCCCTAATTGGGCCTCCCTACTGGCTTACTTGGTGTATCTAATCCTACTTGGTGTTTCTCTTGCATCAGACCTTAACTTCGGGCCTTTTGTGGAGTCGAGAGCTCAATTGGCATCTTAGAAGCTTGGTGTCCTTGCCAAGGTAAAGCAGTACTTCACACAGCAGCTTCTTAATCTGCACAGGTGCGATCGTGTATGGAGTACTGTGGTCACCTGTGGGTCGGAACCGAGAAATACCAGCTTGAGGCTCTTGATTCCATTGACAGGCGGGTCAAGAAGCTGATAGGCGATGAGGCGCTCGTCGAGTCACGCCTTCTAATTCTAGGACACCGTCGTGGGGTCACCAGCTTGTCGGTCTTCTGTCATATTCACTTCAGAGAGTGTTCTCAGAAACTCCATGAGCTCGTTCCATCCTGCCCTTTCTTCCAAAGGTCAAAGAGTGGTCAGTGAGGTCAAAGGCAAGCCTATTTTGATTTAAAAAATAATAAACTGCCGCACCCCCTTTGACAACAGTTATTGATCGACTTTACTGTTTTTTTACCTTCAGTTGGTTGTTACTAAAAATCATAATAAAAAATATATTTTATAAGTAGGTACTTAAAATTATACCCATTTTAAGGTTCCGTAGTCCTAACAAGGAACCCTTGTAGTTTTGCTATGTCGTCCGTCCGTCCGTCCCCGTCTTAGCTCAGAGACTATTAGCTACTCATGTGCTATTAGTACTAGACAAGTGTAATTTTCCATGAATATAAATAATATGAATTACGCCGGGAAAAAGGTAAAATAAAATCTAAAAGAATAAGAATAAGAAAATTTATTTCATAGATTTTGTTTTGAAAAACATTTTATTAGGGTACCTCCCCAACCATCCCAACACATAAAGTGGGTATGGTTTTTTTTTTCGTCAAACCCTTGGTCTGCCAAGGTCGTTAAACAATATTATGGGTGTAGGACAAACTTTTTTTTATCCTGGGATTTGTTTCCAAAATATAGCTTTAAAGTGTTTTTGAAATGAAAACTTATTTTAGCGCGGTACGCATATTTTTAGATGAGATAAAATCTCTGAAGTCGCAAGACCGTTACGAGGCGCAGAAAATGTATCAAAAGATGTCTATATCATCAAACTTCTTCATACAAAAGTAGACCGTAACCACTAGTAGTTAAGCTCAAAGTCAAGTGGAGAGAGTGCGGCGACCGGCCGCTAGGGGCACATGAGTAGGAATCTAGGGGTTTGACGGTATGGCGCCATATTAAAATAGCGCGGTAAATCGATTGTACCAGGCACTTGTTAAAATATTATTTTATTTTATTTAACAGGTAGTGACAGTAAAAATGTATATAAAACTAATGGTGAGTGAAACTAACCTACCTACATAGAAGGGTGATAGCCTGTCTGCTCGAAGAAAGGAGTTCGGTTCACATAAGTCTGCAAAATAACTAGGTTCACTGGTGTGGCGTTATGTTGCTAACTGCTTATTGAATATCTATAATAACTTCTATCTATCTATCTTCTTCTTTAGGTAGCTACATACATACAATAAATTCGAAACTTTAGAAGTGAGAATTCTACGTTCATTATGATCTTAGCAATCCAGAATTCGCTAACCTTACCTACCTGACTCCGGATGAAAAACATTTTTATTGCGCAATACAGGCTTTTTTTCTATATTTCAAAATCACAAATTAATTATTAATAGAACGAAGTTCCTTATCACGGGTTTGCAAGGGTTCGAATCCCTAGTCCAGAAAAAAGTTTCGCGTTACGAAAAAATGCGAAACGGAATACCGTAACATAAACTAATCTCTCACATAATAAGAGAAACTGTAAAGGTTTGTACTATTGAAACTAAAGACTATAATATTAAAAAAGCTCTTCTATATCAAATATCAATGTTTTACCCTTTAACTAAATGACTGGCTGACATACGCCAACGACATTGGTACACAGCCTACTAAATAGTTACTACCGGCACCGGTCGCCTTCGTTGGTGAACATTGTTGATTGTTACGAATGTGTCTTATTTTTCTCAAAAATGCTGAGATAGATTGTAGGTGAGATCTTTAACGACATTTTGGTGTGACTTTGAGCTGAAAATTCCCTAAAGTTTTGAAGCTATCCTAAAATTAAGAATTACAACTAGTATAACTTTGAAATTACAAGGGAAAAGAAAGGACTCAAATTACCCCAAAATATCGGTAAAGATCTCACGTACAATTCCATCTCAGCACTTTTGAGATCTCATGCGAATTATTCCAACTGAATAAAAACATGTTTGACTTTTCACCTAATTAATGGCTTTTTAATTACCTATGGTTATCTTTTTCAGCTCGAAGATTTCTTCCATGTAAGTGTTGTTTTTATGAATTTTTGACCTGTTACATTTGTTATTATCTTCAGTAGAGGGTTCACTTGTAAATACCAAATGTAACGAATGTAACGTGTAACGGACGTGACAGTTCGTAAGTACTACGACTATGTCCCTGATATGGATTCACTACGCCTTTCGAAAACACATATTTTTATCATTTCTTCTATGACGAATTATCGAGTAAGCCTTCAATAAACCTAATAAGCAGTTGTATGATTTAGCAACTGCATTGAGCTTTTGTTTTATTTTGACATTTTCACATCCTACTTATATTATAAATGTGAAAGTTTGTGTGTGTGTGTATGTATGTTTGTTACTCCTTCACGCAAAAACTACTGGACCGATTGCGATGAAACTCGGTATCTAGATAGCTGAAGACCTGGATTAACACATAGGCTACTTTTTATCCCGATATTCCCACGGGATCGGCACTTACGCGGGTGAAACCGCGGAGAGTAGCTAGTACACTGATGATCTTCCGTTGTTCGCTAAGAAGAAGATGGTGATAATCTTTCGATGTACGGTCGGCTGCATAATTGCAGTCCCACCGTAGAGCTCCAAAACGGCTGTTTAAGCATAAGAATGTTTTCATCACGAGCAATATTCTAGACACCTGCTATGGGTGAAGTTTAAAGTCTTCTAACTCATCAATTAATCAAACAAAAATTATGTAATAGTAATTTCCGAACTCTACCGAGGGCTCCAATTATGCAGCCGATACCTATGCTGGTTTATAGGGAAATCGTTAAATAAATAATCAATGATAAAAATTAAATCTAACCAACTTTATGATTGGTTAGATTTTATTTATCACACCATATCCTTAGCTTTTAAGACGATTCAAAGTGATCTCATGCTGAATAAAAATATTTCAGCTTAGACAATTACTTACTGAACTTTAATTTTTTTTTTTGTACTCAACATTGTATAATATTGTAATCGTAGTCTATATTAATTTTAGGTAATTAAGTTTTTAACATTTAGTTAAACTTTTAATTATCTATCGTTATATTTTTTTTTTTCAGTTTTGCGTAAGTACTTATTGTTTTTATGAATTTATGACGTGTTACATCTTTTACATCATACTTGCTCGGTAAGTAGGATTTACTAGTATGGTAAGAGGCTGTGTAAGTTGTCATTTACAACACAGTGCATTGTTTAGATGGAACGTTCCATTTTCAAATCACTTTACCATTCAAGCATAGGGTGAATGCTTGAACTGTAAAGTTCACTTTACCATTCAAGCTATGTCAAACTCCTTGGTTAACCAATCTCTTTTGTTATAAAATGAAGAAACTTTTTACTGAACAAAAAAAAACGATAAAAATGGCGGCATTTTATTTCAGTTCAAGCTATGCAAAACTCCTTGGTCAATTTTTTTTTTTATCATAAAATGATTTATACTGAAAAAAAATGAAAATGGCGGCATTTCATTTGAATTAAATGTTTGTTCACTAGCGACGACTGTATTAAAATTTAAAAAAAGAACATGCAAGTTTATGCTAGTTCATTATGTCAAGTATTCGTCTGATGAATAAGTGGTCGGCACGCCTGATTTCTGTCATCTTGAAGCCGAAGATGTCGTACAAAAATGTTTTATTTACCTCGCATGAATGATGTAAAGTAGTATACCTACCTCGGTTGTAAGTAGCTAGTACACCCTCGAACTATATTCGCCCTCGCTCGCTCGTGCGTCTAAATATCTCGGGTGCACTCGATCCATAGCGCCCTTTGCGAGCTCCGCTCGCACGGGCGCCATATTGGATCTTGTTCTGTAATAGCTCGCTTACATACCTTGTGTGGTAAACTACTATTATTATCGTCAATAGAGTAACGGATCACTTGTAAATACCAGGGGCCTAAGTCTGCTAACACAATAATTGTATTTTAATAGAGTGTCGATGGAATCGTAATAGACATTTTATGTCAAAAATATGACATTACATGTCAAATTGGTATTCTTATAATGTTAATTATTCTATAGAAACACCACTGACGCACCAGTGACTCACTTTGGTATTCTGCTCTAGAATCGTGGCTCAATGTAATCTCGATAGTTGTTAAAATTGTATATCGCTTAGCAACTTATACCATATCGCTAGGCAACACCAGCGACGTAATAGATACGTCGACCATTCCAATGAGACTCCATAGCAATTCTATTGCGATGTTATTTTTGACGACACAATTGGCACAATGGTCACCATGCCGGACTGCCAAACATAGGGTTGCGGGTTCGATTCCCGCCTCAGACATGTATTTATGCTTAGATGTTTGTCTGTGGTCTGGTCGTTTCTATGTATTATATGTACATATTTACAAAAGAAAAGTATATAAGTAGTATATCCGTTGTCTAGCACCCATAACACAAGTCTAGTTACTTAGCTTAGGGCTAGATGGCAATGTGTGGAATGTCTTGCAATATTTATATTTTTTATTTTATTTATTTATTAAAACTTTATCAGAATACCAGTAAAGTCACAATCTCGATATAATATCAATAGACTCGATATAATGACAATGGTAAATCCATTAATGCAAATTAGCAGAATAAGGCCCCAGTTTGTAAGTAATGCGACTATACACGACGATGTATGTGCTGGTGTGATCAAAGATTGTGGTCTTTCAAAAACTATTTATTTATTATTTTAACGCACTATTAACCTGCGACTGTAATACTATAAAAATGTTCGCACTAATCACTATTCGCACTTTATAGTTTCTCTAACAGAACTTAAACTGAAATACAACAGCACTTAAACCGATCTAAAACAGAACTGAACGAAGGCTCGACGTCGCGCTTTTATATTATTTTAAAAGTTTTCTATAAAGTTCGGGAAAATCCGAGAAAATACCTAACAAGCTTCTATAGAGACAACTATGCACAGAGGTATTATCGATTGATAATCTGTCACTGTCACTATTGATTGTCAGTTTCCTGTCAAACACTATTGTTTTTTTGTCTTTGGCGTAAATTTTAAATCGCGAACTATTCTGTCCTGCACAGCGACTATTTCCCTTATAAGGATTCACTTCGCCTTTCCAAAACACGTTTGTTTATTAGCATTTCTTTTATTGAGGAATTATCGACTAAGAATTCAATAAACCTAAATAGCAGTTGTAAGCAGTGTAGCCAACCCTACAGTTTTAACTGTAGATCTACGGTTTTTTGCAAATTATCTCAGTTTTTAGTTTAGGCCTCGAAATCTACAGTTTTTTTGTTATAGATGGATTTTTGAAGCTGTTATAAATAAGCTTCCTTAAAAATAGCTGGTCACATTTCCTGAAGTGTTGTAATACTAGCTTTTAAATATTACTAATTTTATTTGACACTAGCTGACCCGTGCCCACTTCGTTGGGCATTTTATTAATTTAAAAATTAAATAATCTATACTAATATTTAAAAAAATACTTTTTTAACTTAAATATAAAAGTTAGACATATGCTGTCGTTGACTTTTTTGTGGGCATTTTCAAGCTCCACATCTTTTCTATAGAACTCAAAAATATATCTTTCATAGTTAAGGCAGCGTTCGTAAGAAACGCTTTCATTCGACCGTTTTTACCGATTCACTTTGCAAAACGGACTACCACGTAAAAGCCTTTTTATTTTTCGGTTTTTTATATAACCTATTTTTATATTTATTTTTATATAACTCAGCAACAATGTGGCTTTCTATTGGTGAAAGAATTTTTAAAATCGGTTCAGTAGATCCCGAGATTACCCCTTACAATTTAACAAACTTTACTTTTTTTATAAGAATTTTTATTGTATAGAGTGTAATGTATCTTTGTGACTTTTGATATTTAATTTGATTTAAACTTTAATAATCACATGATTTTTCTTGTTTTAATTCCCTCGTCAATAATAAAAAAATAAAGCTGTAGATTTACTGTTTTGTAATTTGATATTTACAGTTTTCTACAGTTTTTTTTCTATATGCTGAGGTTGGCAACACTGGTTGTAAGATTTAGTAACTGCATTGGGCTTTTGTTTTATCTTGATACTGTCAGAAGGCCAATTCCAGTAAATAACATTGTTCAAATTCCATTACAATATCATTCCGATAGCATTTCGATAACAACCATAAAAGTCAGCTTTTTCAAAGCTTTTGAAGCTTAGCTGACTTTTGCACCTGCTCCATTATCTATTTCATTTTGGGAATGTAAAATGCTTCTTGCTAACATTAACTGCAGTTTCCCCATGTGTTTCTTGCGCCTTCTCATTGGTTGCCAGTTGCCACGTTCCAAAGACACGCAATATCCTTAGCTTTTAAGAGAAGCATGAGTTTTCGATACGCGGCGCGAGTAGGTATTTTCAAAAATGACCCGTATCGTGCGATAGGCGAATATAGTTCGAGGGTGTACTAGCTACTTACAACCGAGGTAGGTATACTACTTTACATCATTCATGCGAGGTAAATAAAACATTTTTGTACGACATCTTCGGCTTCAAGATGACAAAATGCAGGCAATTACGTCCGAGAGTTTAAGTTCGGACGTAATTGCCTGCATTTTGCTTTCAAATAATGTTGCAGGCCGTTACGTTTTTACCCCCTTTATCCTTCACAAAACGAAATAAATTTGGTCTCATTTAATCCACTGCATCTTATTCTACGTTTATACGTTTTTCTTTTATGGTAATTCAGTTAAATCTGTTAAAAAACAATTGAAACGCTCGATGAAGTTTTTAAGTCAAAAATATAGATATTCAGATACTAATAACTTTTATCTAAGGCAATATTTCATTAAAATAAAAACCTAGTCTTCCATTAGGTCTAGAACATTTTCAAAAATTATCAAAATCGGACTTCGTTTTGGGGGGGGGGGGATGGGGAACGTTACCGCTTTTTGTATAGAAATTTACAGCCTTACACTGGCCTTAAAACGATTCAATGTGATCTGATTCTGTGTTTCCAACTGAATAAAAATATTTGTGTTTGACTATTCACCTAATTAATTAACCTTAATTAATGACCTATGGTTATCTTTTTCAGTTATACGTAAGTATTGTTTTTATGAATATTTGACATATTTTATTATCGTCAGTATAGTAGCGGATCACTTGTAAATACCAAATGTAACGGATGTAACGGATATGACAGTTCGTAAGTACTACGACTATGTCCCTGATATGGATTCACTACGCCTTTCCAAAACAAGTATGTATTTTTAGCATTTCTCCTATGACGAATTATCGAGTAAGTATTCAATAAAACTAAATAGCAGTTGTAAGATTTAGTAGGTCAAACAGACAGGAGTGAAGGGAGGGTCAGTCGCTCACATCATCGCTCTCTGTGCCGTACACACGTCTCTAGCCGCGATCTGTCCCGCTCCCACACGTCCTTAGTCGTCTAAGTACTGTCGCGCACATAAAACACAAACACCTAACTTTGCCTAAGTCTAAATTGAAAATATGGATATACTAATGCATTAAAATTCAATGTCATTTTAGTTGATTCATTTTTACATGAATCACTGAATGTGTGTGTGCGCAAATTTTAATCTCGAGAACGGCTGAATCGATTACGATAACACTTTTCTTAGAATATTCCTTAAAGTAGTTTTTTTTTTATATTGAAGATCTAAGCATACAAAGGGACATAGGGACGGCGAAAAGTGACTTTATTTTATACTATGTAGTGATTACCAATTTATTTTTTTAACCGACTTCAAAAAAGGAGGAGGTTCTCAATTCGTCGCGTATATATATATTTTTTATGTATGTTCGCCGATTACTCGAAAATGCCTGGACCGATTTGGAAAATTATTTTTTTGTATGAAAGGGGATAACTCAGAGGTGGTCCCATAAAAATTGGATGAAGATCTGATGAGGATCTTCGGAGTGATGAACAGAATTGCACCTCGAGAGTGCAGCAAATTGCTCAGTTTTCGATTTCCACCAGTAGAATTAGGCCATAAACTAATAGTTACCGATAAATGGAATATCTGAAACCACCTTCTCATCAGAAAACTCTTCAATCGGTTACGATTACAAGTTACAATTTGAAGAATTTAGTCGAATTTAGACGCCGGACTGGGTTTGTATGAATGTTGATATAGAACCCTATCTTCAATGAAGATCTGATGAGGGTCTTCGGAGTGATAAACAGAATTGCACCTCGAAAGTGCAGCAAATTGCACATTTTTCGATTTCCAGCAGTAGAATTGGCCCATAAACTAATAGTTACCGATAAATGGAATATCTGAAACCACCTTCTCATCAGACAACTCTTAAATCGGTTACGATTACAAGTTGCAATTTGAAGAATTTAGTCGAATTTAGACGCCGGACTGGGTTTGTATGAATGTTGATATAGAACCCTATCTTCAATGAAGATCTGATGAGGGTCTTCGGAGTGATGAACAGAATTGCACCTCGAAAGTGCAGCAAATTGCACATTTTTTGATTTCCAGCAGTAGAATTGGCCCATAAACTAATAGTTACCGATAAATAGAATATCTGAAACCACCTTCTCATCAGAGAACTCTTCAATCAGTTACGATTACAGGTTACAATTTGAAGAATTTAGTCGAATTTAGTCGCCGGACTGGGCTTGTATGAATGTTGATGGAGAACCTTAACTTCAATGAAGATCTGATGAGGATCTTCGGAGTGATGAATAGAATTGCACTTCGGGAGTGCTGCAAATTGCTCATTTTTCGATTTTCACCAGTAGAATTGGCCCATAAACTAATAGTTACCGATAAATGGAATATCGGAAACCACCTTCTCGTCAGACAACTCTTCAATCGGTTACGATTACAGGTTACAATTTGAATAAAATAGTCGCTTTCGCTTCGCCGGACTGGGTTTGAATGAATGTTGATAGAGAACCCTATCCTTAATGAAGATCTGATGACGATCTTTGTAGTGATGAACAGATCTGCACAGCGAGATTCAGCAAATTGCTCAGTTTTCCATTTCCACTAGTAGAATTGGCCCATACATTTATGCTGACCATAAATTCTTGTTTCTGGTTCTGGGTGTTTCCTATATGTATAATATGTATATATTTACAAAAAAAAAAGTATATAAGTAGTTTATCCGTTATCTGGCACCCATAACACAAGCATTAAGTTGCTTAGCTTGGGGCTGGATGGCGATGTGTAATATGTCCTGAAATATTTATTTATTTATTTATTTATACACTAATAGGTATCGATGAATAGAGCATGTGAACCTTCTCATAACCAAACTCTTCATTGGGTTACGATTAGGTACAGGTTGCAATTTGCAGAAATAGTCGCTTTCGCCTCATGGAGTAGAATTTTCAGTGACAGTAGCACTAAAAATGGTTAAATAAAAAAATAAATTAAAATTTAAAAAACCGACTTCAAAAAACCCGAAAACAAAAACTAAAAAAAAATCCTGGAAACAAAAACTAAAAAAAACCTGAAAACAAAAACTAAAAAAAAACTGAATAAAAAACTAAAAAGTGAAAAATAATCCATTTCGGGTCACTAAAACAGCAGATAACTTAAACATACTTGGAAGTCGGACTGGGTGACACCATGTTTCCTATTATATCTCTCAACATTCAATCTAACCCAGTCCGACTTCCAAGTATGTTTAAGTTATCTGCTGTTTTAGTGACCCGAAATGGATTATTTTTCACTTTTTAGTTTTTTTTTTCAGTTTTTTTTTAGTTTTTGTTTTCAGGTTTTTTTTAGTTTTTGTTTCCAGGATTTTTTTTTTGTTTTGCTTTTTAAACCTTTCACTGGTTTGTTCAGGAGACAAATTCCATGCAATCTAATGTATGAAGCCTAGAATATCGACGGGTCCACCGGCAGTTCAGCGACGTTGATGTTAAAGATAATACCGGGTTGTCGCCGATGTGTTTAACGGGGATGACGAGTGTATTCTCTCCTACGCTCGGGCGCTGGCTACTAACTGCTCGACCCGTGCGCCTTCGCGGTGCGCAATACCACACTGTCGAGTCAGAACTACTTGTTGACTGTTTCGTTGTTCAGTCGGAACTACTTCTTGACTGTTTCACTGTCCAGTCAGAACTACTTGTTGACTGTTTCGTTGTTCAGTCGCAACTACTTCTTGACTGTTCCACTGTCCAGTCAGAACTACTTGTTGACTATTTCGTTGTTCAGTCGGAACTACTACTTGACTGTTTCGCTGTTCAGTCGGAACTACTTCTTGACTGTTTCACTGTCCAGTCAGAACTACTTGTTGACTGTTTCGTTGTTCAGTCGGAACTACTTCTTGACTGTTTCGCTGTCCAGTCGGAACTACTTGCTCTGCTCCCGAACCTCGGCCCTTTTATACCAAACCAACTAGATTCTAGAAAGATCGAAGTGTGAAATCATCAGAGACATGTACCGAAATTCTGATTCCGTGGTGCGAACTGCTGTTGGTGACACTAAGCTCTTCCCTGGTACCGTTGGAGTTCACCAGGGTTCCGTCCTAAGTCCGTTCCTGTTCAGCGTAATATTGGATGCACTGTCCGTTGCCATCAGGGATGCACACGAGCAGCCTCCATGGCTGCTCAGGTACGCTGATGATATTGCGCTGGCGGATTCGGATAAGGGGCGGCTGGTCCAACGTGTACACACGTGGAAGGAGTCGCTTGAGAACGGCGGCTTGCAACTGAATGTGGCGAAGACAGAGTACTTGGCTTGCAATACCACAGATCCCACGCCTGTCTGCGTAGACGGTCATATGGTCGAGCGGACAGACCAGTTTAAGTACTAGGGATCTGTGCTTCACGCGTCCGGCGACATCGATTGCGACGTCAAGTCACGCATTTCAGCGGCTTGGGCCAAGTGGCGTGAGGTGACTGGTGTCATTTGCGACCCCAAAATGCCGGTTAAACTAAAGGGACAGGTCTATAAAACCATAATTAGACCTGTCCTTTTGTATGGTAGTGAGGCGTGGCCGGTGCTTGAGCGACATAAGCAGGAGCTGCGTGTCACGGAGATGAAGATGTTGCGCTGGATGTGTGGAGTGACGCGAAAGGATCGCGTCAGGAACTCCCGCATCCGGGGCAGCCTTCATGTCCGAGACATTGCAGATAAATTGCAAGAATGTCGCTTACGCTAGTGCGGCCACGTCTTGCGAAAACCGGCTAGTTACGTGGGGAACAAATGTCTTGCCATGGCGCCTCCGCCGGGTCGTGGCAGACTGGGTAGACCCAAGAAGTGCTGGCTTGACGTCATAAAGGGTGATATGCGTGCAAATGGCCGTACAACCCAGGATGCCGAAGATCATGCGAAGTGGAGGCGTAAAAGTAGGAAAGCGGCCCCGGGCTTCCGAGAGGGATGCAACCGGGAACATCGCTCGGATGATGATGGTGTCTTCACAGAAGTGATACATCTCATCCAGATCTTCATTTTAGGTGTTCATTTCAAGTTTGACAGCTGAAATATAGAACAAGCAGTAGGTATTGACGATAAATTAAAGCCAATTGTTGAAGTTTACGTCTAAAAAGCGAAGTCGAGATATTAAATGAAAAAATAAAACGCCTAGAAACTGGAAAACAAAAATTAACAATTTAATATTCCATGGCTTCACTGAGCGTGAGAAAAACGAAAATACTAATCTAATAGAGGTGGTTGCAAAAACATTGAAGGAATCTGGAATTGACGATTATAAAAAGTATAAATGCGTTTAGAGCTGGTAAAACAGCAGGAAAAGCACGCCTGGTCGTAGTAAATATGCTAAATGCTGTTATGTACTGAGGGTTTTAACTCTGCCTACTCAGCCTGAGTAGGCAGAGAGAAACACCGTACGTCCACACACTAAACCATTTATTACGAAGTGAGCCTGATACAGTACGGAGCGAGCTTTATATACGGTGTAACAAGGGGGGTCCTCAGTGCCTCAGTGCCCATTCCACAGTGTCATGTCATATGGCATCCTAAAGTGGGGTGTGCTGCAGATATTGAGGTTATTTTTATATTGCAAAAGAGATCTACAAAATGGGCCCCAGGGAATCACTTGGTGAATTTAGAAAGATAAATTCACAATATATCTATGAAAACTTACTCTATGGAACAAATACGAAATAGGTACTACGTAATAAAAAACTACTACCAAAACATATTTATTTTCGTCAACGAGGATTTTAGCAGAGAATACACTTAATATTATTATGTTAATTTTAGCATGGATTGCGGCCAAAGCGGCGGCACTTGTGGCGGCCAAAGCGGCGGCTGTTGCGGCGGCCAAAGTGGCGGCGGTTGCGGCGGTCAAAGCGGCGGCGGTTGCGGCGGTCAAAGCGACGGCGATTGCGAACGGGGCAGCGCTTATAGGGGGGGGAGGGCAAGCGGCGATTAAATTGGTCACAGGGGCGGTGGTCGAAGTGGCGGCCAAAAAGGCGGCCGTAGAGGTGGCCAAAGCGGCGGCTAAAGCGGCGGCCAAAAAGGCGGTCAAAGAGGCGGTCAAAGAGGCGGTCGAAGCGGCCAAAGGGTCGGCCGAATCGGCGGGCAAAGGGGTGGCCGAAGGGGCGGCGCATGCGGCGGCCGAAGGGGCGGCCGACGCGGCGGCGCTTGCGGCAGCCAAAGGGGCGGCCGACGCGGCGGCGCTTGCGACGGCCCACGGGGCGGGGCTTGCGGCGGCCGAAGCGGCGGCGCTTGTGGTGGCTAAAAGTGCGGCCGAAGCGGCGGCCGAAATCTCGATTTCAATAGGGGTGACAAATCTCATACAACAAAATGAAAATCTAGAGCTAGATCCTCAAGATAAAAAAGAAAATGAAAACATCTATAAATTATTCAACTGGCGTAAATATCTTTCACTATTATGTATTAATTTTATTTTCGTGAATGTAAAATGATTTTTTTGCCTACATTTTATCTTCAGTCATTTATCCATTTCCCCATGAGTTTCTTGCGTCTTCTTCTCAGTAATTGCCATGGTCCAAAGACACACAATATCCTTAGCTTTTAAGACGATTTAATGTGATCTCATGCGAATGAATCCAACTGAATAAAAAAAATACATTTTAATTAAGTACTATGGTTTTTTTTTTCAGATCAAGTTTATCCGAAAGCAGGCAAGTATTATTTTTATGAATTTTTGGCGTGTTGCATCTTTCATTATCGTAAGTAGAGTGGGGGATCACTTGTAATACCAAATGTAACGGATGTAACTTGTATGGATTCACTACGCCTTTCCAAAACACATTTGTATTTTTAGCATTTCTTTACAAGGCCCACTATCTAAAAAAACACGAATAACAGCTGCTTATTTTACATTTTACCTACTCACGCACAATTTTAAAGAACCATTAGAAAAGCTAACATAATGAAAAATAAATATCTGCCATCTTGGCAGAAGGAGACTTGAACTGCGTCGCTCATTAAGCAAAATATTAAGTACAAAACTTTTAAATTCTGCTAACTTCAACTTATTGCAACACTGACGTTAAATGTGGTGGATTA
The DNA here is from genome assembly GCA_907269075.1 of Idaea aversata. Lineage (NCBI taxonomy): Eukaryota > Metazoa > Arthropoda > Insecta > Lepidoptera > Geometridae > Idaea > Idaea aversata. The sequence continues at coordinate 4,400,369 of OU026083.1, forward strand.
GTGTTGCCATATTGAGGTAAATTTAGTGATTTAATTAAAAATTTGATATTCTAAATTATAAATGATAATATCAAGTTATGCATGTTTTTAAATAAATATAATTGTTTAGTTGGTATTCAGTCAAAAAACCTTGGTTTTTTACCATTTTTAGTTTCCATGTTTAACAACACCCCTTGTTTTTACCCTTAAATACTTGTAGTAAAAACGTGATTTTGGCTAAATAATTTTTCATATTTGTACATATTTATGTATATTTTATGTTAATATTCTCTTAGTTATTTTTTTTTCATGTATATTTTATGTTAATTTTCTCTTAGTTATTTTTTTTTTCATGTATATTTTATGTTAATTTTCTCTTAGTTATTTTTTTTAAGGCGGCTCTTGTCAAGACACCGTGATTTAACAAGAGCCACTAGGTTTTTTAAAAACCTCCACATTAGTGACAAAATAACAAGAAAACAAACTAACGTATGGTTTTTCAGATTGTCTATAAAGCAAAATACATATTTATATACATTACATCATCATCATCATTTTTAATTTTTTTAATTTTTTTTTTCTTTTTTTTTTTATATTTTTTATTTATTTTACATTTTTTTTTTAATATTTATATATTTATACATAACTAGCTTTTGCCCGCGACTTCGTCCGCGTTGAAGTAGAAAATGGCTTTAACAGGATTTTTAATAGGTTTTAATCACTAATATATTTCTGTGGGTTTTAATATTACCAAAATCGGTAGGTTATTTTAAAAATACTTTTTCATTACTCATACTCCGAAAGTAGGTCTAAAGATGCATGAAGAGCGTGTAGAAAATAAAATGTCCAGCCCTAGGGCTTTTCACTTTCACTGACAGCTGTCATGTCAAATTATGGCTTCGCACGACTTGTGCAATCTGCATGTAGCCAGTATCAGTATCATTACGCATTAGGAACTTCAAAAACCTAACCTCCTTGCTTTTTTTTTACACCAAAAAATAATAATTATGGCTTGGCACGGCTCATGCATACTGCCAGAGTTTAGTACTAAGTAACTTTTTTCTCAGTAATCAAATTCAAGTAGGTACCTATATTTAGTTCAAGATATCTTATTTAATAAAATAAATGTAAAGACGAAAATGGTCAAAGCGACCTATGACCATGCCGCGCCGCCCGCCCGCGCCCTTTCGATGTTGCTGATGTCGTACGTTGAGTAAAAAGAAAACTGGTGGGAAGTGCTGGCATTTCCAAACTATTTTTTCTTATTTTATTATGTTTTTGTGTTAAGTTGAGTCTGGTTTTTCATTTATGATTGTGTATTTTTTGAAAATAACATTTTCTAGACAAATCGTGTTACAAAAACTGTAAGTTAAATCTACGGACTTCGCGTCATTTCCCAATGTTGGATTAACTCATTAATAAAAACTTTTTCGGTAAGTACCGCCGTATTTAAGTATTGAATACAAATAGCAGAAACCTAAAAAAAACATTACATAATGGACTCGATTCGAATGTACACAAATACGACTTAACTTAACTAAAATTAGGTTTAGATGTGTAAAATTATGTTTGCTATTCGGAAAATACCCAACCTAACCAATTTTGACAGGAGTAAACTAATTTTTAGTTAAGTCGAACTAAATTAAGTCCAAAACACAATTTTGCAATTCGGAATGATCGTCTAACAGTCAAATTTTAGAAATGTCAAACTAAATTACGACTAATTTTAGTCGCGACCTATTTCGTATCGATTAAAATTAATGCAACCACTTTCTGAAGATTTTTGGTGATTTTTGGGGTGAAAATGGAGGAGTATTATGGTAGTTGCTGTAGCAGATACAGAAGAAACGTAAAATAAACAGCTAAAACTAGTATTTTCCGGCCTGATTTGTCAAAATGGGAAACTGTTAATACTTGGTTGATTCGCGCTTTGTTTTTCTGAGACTCCGTTCTTTCTTCTAATCCCAACCTAAGAATAAACCGTAAACCATTAGAATAAGGCTGAGGGGCATTCAATTGAATACTTTTGCGCTGCCGGGTGCAAAGGCCTTTAGACACAACATGCCTGTAACTTAAAATGCAGCGGTTCATTTTGAGACTCATTCCTATCGATAGAGGTCATTATGACCAACAAATAATGCCTTGACACCGGATCGCTAAAGTGTTTTGGAAACGGGGTATTAAATAAACCGCGGAAAAAAATCACTATGCCAAGCTCCTACACTAAAAATGTCCGGACTCTTTTAATAAATTTTAGTTGTGTCGAACAATCTGTCAAAAGGCAACCAAATTTAGTTTGACGGCAAAACCGAATTGAATATAAAAATGACTTAACTTATTTTAGTCGTATTTTAGTTAGGTTAAGTTAAGTCGTCGTGTTATACCGAATCGACACCAATGTATAACCTCTTTGGTCCCAACCTTGTAAGAGGATCAGGTAGTATGGACACATGAGTACCTACTCATGTGGTATGGAGTCTCATAGTCTCATTCACTCTCGTTGTTATGAAGAATTTTATGTATTATTCGTAATGAAAAGCACAGTGTTTACCTCGGGTGAAAGACTCATTAAGTCCCTCGAACTATTAGCGCCCTCGCTACGCTCGGGCGCCAAACTCCGTCTCGGGACTTGTAATGAGTGACTTTCACACCTGTCACTTTCACACATGTCACTTTGACATCTGTCACTTTGACATCTGTCACGTTGACATCTGTCACTTTGACATCTGTCACTTTGACATCTGTCACTTTGACATGTCACTTTGATCTGTCACTTTTGACATCTGTCACTTTGACATCTGTCACTTTGACATCTGTCACTTTGACATCTGTCACTTTGACATCTGTCAATTTTTCGACACTTTTCGTTATATTTTGGACAATTCACACAATATCTTTATAAATTATAGTCTATGTTCTATTCTGATGTATAAGCTATATTATTGTAAAGTTTCATTAAAATCCATTCAGTAGTTTTTGCGTTAAAGAGGAACAAACATCCATACATCCATACATACAAACTTTCACGTTTATAATATTAGTAGAATAAGGTTTAAAATGAATTAATTAGACTTGTTCATGGCTATGTTGCTCACTTACTCACAGATTGTTGCTTTGATACTTGTATTGTACTTAACTCTTTTATTATAATTTATTTATTTAGACAAGAACAATTACTTAGCCGATTGTCCGAAAGTATGCCCTATAAGACCCGTGATGGTGTGCGGACGCTGCGCACATGGCATCTACTCGACTTTCCTCAGCGTCTGCCATATGAGGATGCATGCTTGCAAGTTTAAGAACGAATGTAAGTACTAACTCAATAATTAGAGAGAATGTAAGGATATTATCAAAAGCCCAACTAGCTTCTAAAAAGCTAGGTGTTAAAGCTAAAACGATCGGTGAGACGGTACTTCACGTCGGGACAGTTGCTAAACTTGTTCGTTGGTTCGACGAAATACCAGCTGGAGGCATTTGAGAGCCAGGAGACTATGAGACGATGAGCTTGCCAACAAAAGCCTTCAGAGTATTGAACATCGTCACAAGATGGCGCTTGTCGCTCTTTTATCGGGTACATTTCGGGTAATGCGCAACACGACCTAGTTTGGCCATCTCCATTCTTTCGTCATACAACCAGGCAAGCTGATGTGCGGTACCAATTCTTGGTGGACATACCAGACGTCCGCACTTCGACATTCCTTATTCGTACAGCAAGGAAAGGGAATCAGTTGCCTACGTCTGTCTTTCCTGACGGGTCTTCAAGTCAATAATACAATAATACTTATAGACTAAGAAACAAATGGTTTTGAATGCAATTATTTAAATAACAAATTCTGGTAATTCCTAAAAAATAATAAAAAATTAGAGAATTAAGTAATTTTATAATGGGTTAAATTAGGTAATTTACTAAAAGTTTGTAAATATGTACTGAATATTCTTTCGTGTATTTTTTTGGTATTTTTTCGTAAAATCTTTACATGGTTTTCACACTGTAATAACCTTTGCAGCCATCGAACTGGTATCCCGAAGTCCCTGCATGATGTCAGCTCCGATATTACCAGTGGAAGGAGAAACAATACATCCCTCAGGAATAATCAACGAACCAAACGACGATGACAAAGTACTTAGATTTATATGGTGTAGAGATGATCCCAAAGGTTGGTAATCTATCTTCAATTAAGTGAATAAATTACAACGACCTCTGTGGCGTGTCGGGCGAACACCCGCATGCAACGCAGAACGTTGCGGGTTCGATTCTCGCCTCAAACAAATATTTATGTAAGTATTTGTGTCTATAGGTATTTCTATACCTATGTATATTGAGTAAACAACGTGTCTCGTAATGAATGGATAAACGGGGACCTACTCCTTGCTCCGTGAAAAACTCTCGGTTTCCAAAATATCTGGCATTTTCAAAAATTTTAAAATTTAACTCCCTTCTCAATGCTTTTTGGTGCCAAGTGCCAATACTGCAAATTAAGCAATTATTTTATTCTTTTTTTTGGATGGTATTCCAGGATAAATGTGCTATCGAATCCAAATTATTATTTTTACTAGTTTTACAATATAAAACATCTCTGTCCACTAACTAGTATTTGTAATTTTTGATATGCTAATTATTCGTTTCTTAAACAGTTTATTACATTTTAGGTGCTTACTGTCAAAGAAAAATCGAAAAAAACAAAGTGCTTCGTAGAGAAAACGAGGACGATGAAGAATTAAATGACATGTCAACTGACAATCCGGATCTCCCAATGGATGCCGAAGTAAACACTGATAATCCGAATCTTTCAATGGATGCCGAAGTAACCACTGATAATCCGAATCTCCCAAAGAATGCCGTAGAAAAAACTGATAATCCGAATCTTCGAAAAAATCGGAAAAGAAAACATTTTGGTTAATTTTTATTTATTCAACGGGCTTCGTTATCGGGTTTCGTTATAGACGTATTTAAGTATTTGAAAACTATATTTTCAAATACTTCAATTGGTCAAATCGCAACGTTGATACATAAATACACACACATACACATAAATAAATAAATTTAATCAGAAATCTGGTGTTATTTACTATTACACAAATAAATTAATAAATAAATAAATATTTTAGGACATATTACACATCGCCATCCAGCCCCAAGCTAAGCAACTTAATGCTTGTGTTATGGGTGCCAGATAACGGATAAACTACTTATATACTTCTTTTTTTTGTAAATATATACATATTATACATATAGGAAACATCCAGAACCAGAAACAAGAATTTATGGTCAGCATAAATACTTGTTCCCGGCGGGAATCGAGCCCGCAACCTTCTGCGTCGCAGTCGGGTGTTCGCCCGACGCGCCACAGAGGTCGTCAAATTAGAAATATGAGAAGATTCCCACCTCTATGTCCCCAAGCAAGCGGTGCAATTGCACCGCGCCATTTTGAAATATTGCGCCGCAGTCAAACCCCAAGCGGTGCAATTGCACCGCGCTCGTCCACGCGACTTTGAGCTTTATTTTCAAGTAGTTAGAGTTTACTTTTGTATGAAGAAGTTTGACTATATCCGTTCTTTGATAAATTTCCTGCTCCCTGAACAAAAAATAATACGTAGTCTATGCTTTGATTTCTTCTTTTCCGCCATTGAAGTTGTCACTTGCGTCAGTCGTGTTGTGAGTGTGAGTGACATGGATTCTTATTGGATTTATTTGACGTAAGTAATGGCTTTGTGTAAAGAAAATTGATTATTCTCCCTATTTAGGTACTATTTATGTAATTATTTGTTAGAAATTCGTCGTAATAACTATAAGTAAAGTCCTCTATAATGCTTCCGACTTCATGCCGATTTCCGAGCTATTTATGCCGATTTCCGAGATATTTGTTAGTGAATACAGTAAAAAGTATAGTCTTATTACTATAAAGTAATACGTAGAACACGTTTTCAACGATTCATCAACGTATTTATTCATTTTTAGTGAAATAATAGCAAGACAAGATTCTTTCATCGCGTTTTTCGCGTTTTTCGCGCATTCCGCGCCCCGCCCCCTATAACGTTTACATTTAAAAAATATAAACTATTTTTTGAAAGGTTAAGATCAATAGTTTCTAGTTAGTTTTGTTTTAGTTTAGCCTTGCTCTTACTCGATTTGGTTTTAGGCTCATAACATTTCATTATAATATCAATAATTTCTACAGTGTCTTGCGATTGCGACGCGGGCGGCGGCGGCGGCGGCTTTGCTCTTACTCTACTCTTATCATTTTTTGTTTCTTTTTTAAAAATGTTTCAACCATTTTCTGTGAAAGTTCGTCGATTAACGCGTCTCTGTTATGTTTCCAATGACACTTCTCAAGTCCACTTTTCTCAATTTACTTGTTCTGTTTTGGCTATGTTTCAATAAATGGTTGATAAATAGTTTTTAGAACAGAGTTTTCGCATCTTTTGAGCTCTGGTAAGTTTCATAAAATAATTGTTAGACCTGAAATAAAGAAACTTTCGTAATAGATTTATTTTTTATTTTTTATTTATTACTTAAATATTAACAAAAACATATTATAGCTAAAAAAGTACTATTAAACCAAACAATGAGGTTTGTGTTAGTACTTGAAACAATGAGGTTTGTGTTAGTACTTGTTGAGATAAACAAGCAAGCACAAATTCTCAACTAATATTATACTTAAATTATTTTAGATAGGTAGGTACTTAGTAATATTTTCAGAATGTTCCGTCTTATCTAAAATAACCATTAGGTAATTGAACTGAACTTTCATGATGGTCTAATGTGGACAGACCAAAATTAAAAAAAAAAAATCCAGATCTCCTAATAAATGCCGGATAGGAAACTGACAATCCAGATCTCTCAATGGATGCCGACGTAGACACTAATAATCCGAATCTCCCAATGAATACTGGAGAAGAAACAAATAATCCGAACCTCCCAATGGATGCCGAAGTAGCCACTGATAATCCGAATCTCCCAACGGATGCCAAAGTAGCCACTGATAATCCAAATTTCCCAATGAATACCGGAGAAGAAACTGATAATCCGAACCTCCCAATGGATGCCGAAGTAGCCACTGATAATCCGAATCTCCCAATGGATGCCAAAGTAGCCACTGATAATCCGAATCTCCCAATGGATGCGGAAGTAGACACTGATAATCCAATGGATGCCGAAGTAGACACTGATAATCCGAACCCCTTAAAGAATGTTGAAGAAGCCACTGAAAATCTGAATCTCCCAATGGATGTCGAAGTAGCCACTGATAATCCGAACCTCCCAAAGAATGCCATAGAAAAAACTGAGAAATTGCAACGTTGATAAATAACATTATCTCTACATATAATAAATTCGAAGTTATGGAAGTAAGCGTTCTACGTCCATAATGATCTTAGCACTATAGAATTCGCTAACCTTATATAGCTCCGGTAGAAAAAAATCTTGCATGCGCGATTCAGGTTTTCTTAAATTTATAAAGTCACAAATTAATTTAATATTCTTTTTGTTACGCTGAAAAATTTTGTAGACTTATGTATTTTAAGAATACATATAGCAATGTCCACATTTTATAACTAAAAAATATATTAATTAATTTAATAAGATATTTTTTTTAAATTTCAAATAACTGGCGCCATCTCTTCGGTTTTCGCAGACCTACCATTTTGTTAATTTTGTTTGTTTACCTTTTTTGTGCAGTCTATTCTCGGGAACTAGGAAACAGATTTTAACACAATCTTCACGAATGTGTTCAGAAAATATCAGAAGAGGTTTAGGTATTTCAGGTAGATTTATGTTACTACTAGAAATATGATATTTTTTGCCGTAAAAAATAAACCACAATATTTTTGCATGAAAACGTACAGAACGTAGGGATGATGGGAAGAAGCATCTAGCGCCATCTTTTTTATTTAAAATTATGGCTTGGCATTTTCGTGCATAAAGTCAGTGTCGAGTTTTACGGTCAAAGAAAATTAAATCTATTGCATGAGCGTTTTTCGAATTTAGAACATTACTACGCTCCAGCAATGAAGCGGCGTGCTGGGATTATTATATACTTAAATACTCTTTGATTGGATCTCTTTTATCGAAGTATAGGCACATGAGTAGGAAATAGGCATGGACTTAAATAATATTAAGTCCATGGAAATAGGATGGAAATAAGTACCAAAGTCTCTTTGCTTAGTACGAAATGCGTTCTCGTGGCTTTATAGCTATAAATGCGTTTGCCTTTCGGCACGGATGATATAAATAAAAAAAATACGGCAAAGCTAAAAAATTCCCTTGATTTGTTATTTACTGATTTATAAAACTAGCTGCGCCCCACGGTTTCACCCGCGTAAGTCACAATCTCGTGGGAATATCGGGATAAAAGGGACCTATATTTATGTGAAACATCTATAGCCGCACGTAAAACCGATTTCTGGCGTGGCGAAGCATGCCATGGCGACGCACAGTGGGTCGAAACTGAAAATGATTGACATAGGGCTGTTTTTCGATGCAGATCGTAAGAGCTCATTATAGCCGCACGTAAAACCTATTTCTAGCGTGGCGACGCATGCCGTGGCGACGCACAGTGAGTCGAAACTGCAAATGATGAACATGGGGCTGTTTTTCGATGCAGATCGTTAGAGCTCACTATAGCCGCACGTAAAACCGATTTCTGGCGTGGCGATGCATGCCGTGACGACGCACAGTGGGTCGAAACTGCAAATGATGGACATAGGGCTGTTTTTCGATGCAGATCGTTAGAGCTCACTATAGCCGCACGTAAAACCGATTTCTGGCGTGGCGACGCATGCCGTGGCGACGTACAGTGGGTCGAAACTGCAAATGATGAACATAGGGCTGTTTTTCGATGCAGATCGTTAGAGCTCACTATAGCCGCACGTAAAACAGATTTCTGGCGTGGCGACGCATGTCGTGGCACGCACGCGCTGTCGCCACGCTATATGATGGTATATATATATACATGTCTATATGCAGTTGTGTGTACGGTGTGCACACCGTAATCGACTGTGCGATTCTATCACAATCTGTTCTTTTCTGCATATTACTTTTACAAAATAATATTTTAAATTCCATCCAGCATTTCCTGAGATCAGAGCGTTCAAACAAACAATGGAAGCCTTAAAGATGAATAATTTTCCCCGTATTTTCCACATTTCCCATTGATTCTTCGCTCCTATTGGTCGCAGTATGTGATGTTATTTAGTGGTTATATAGCCTAACTAAAGCCTTCCTCGATAAATCCATGACCAAAAGAATTTTTAAATTCGAACCAGTACTTTCTGAGATTAGCGCGTTCAAACAAACAAACAAACTCTTCAGCGGAAAACCTGCTTCCAGCGAAGTTAAAACAAAGCTACATGAAAGTATCTAAATATATAAAAATCCCAATTTAACTTGATCACGGCATCACGCGTGAATGGCTGGAGCAATTTCGCTAATTCTTTTTTTGTTGTGTTTGTTTTTGTCAAGAGAAGGTTCTTATGAAAGAAAAAATTTAGAAAGTTGCGCAGAAAATTATTACGCGGGTGAAACCGCGGGGCGCAGCTAGTACATAAATAAATTTAATCAGAAATCTGGTGTTATTTACTCTTACAGAAATAAATTAGAAAAATGAGAAAATGTACCATTAAGATCAATAATTTCTAGTTAGTTTTCTTGCTTAAATCTTTAAAACTACTCAACGGATTTTGATGCGTTTTTTTTTTAAAGATGGAGTGATTCAAGAGGAAAGTTTATTTAAGCATAATATAGCCGTGCGAAGCCGGGGCGGGTCGCTAGTACACAAATAAATTAGAAAAATGAGAAAATGTACCATTAAGATCAATAGTTTCTAGTTAGTTTTGTTTTAGTTTGGCCTTGCTCTTACTCGATTTGGTTTTAGTCTCATAACATTTCATTATAATATCAATAATTTCTACTGTGTCTTGTGATTGCGACGCGGGCGGCGGCGGCGACGGCTTTGCTCTTACTCTACTATTATCATTATTTGTTTCTTTTTTAAAATTGTATCAACCATTTTCTGTTAATGTTCGTCGATTAATCGCGTCTTTGTTATGTTTCCAATGACACTTCTCAAGTCCATTTTTCTCAATTTACTTGTTCTGTTTTGGCTATGTTTCAATCTCAGGTTTCAATAAATGTTTGATAAATAGTTTTTATGAACGGAATTTTTGCATCTTTCAAGGTCTGGTAAGTTTCATGAAATAATATTGATAGAACTGAAATAAAGAAACTTTCGTTATAAATAAGCAAGCAAGCACAAACAATCCCCTCCATCGCAACTGGACGGATTCGCAACTGGACAGATTCTCAGCTGGACAGATTCGCAGCTGGACAGATTTTCAACTGGACAGTATCGCAGCTGGCCAGATTAGCAACTGGACAGAGTACAGTCGTGAAAAAAATCTTAACTAATATTATAAACTAGCTGCGCCCCGCGAAATAGTTTTCTGCGCAACTTTCACATTTTTTTCTTTCATAAGAACCTTCTCCGGACAAAAATAAACACAACAAAAAAAGAATTAGCGAAATTGCTCCTGCCATTCACGCGTGATGTCGTGACCCAAGTCAAATTGAAGAAGAAGAAGAAGAAGAAGAATTTTTAACTTATATAAACTAATATTATAAAACTGAAGAGTTTGTTTGTTTGTTTGAATGCCAAAATCTGAGAAAGTACTGGTTCGAATTTATGAAGGAAGGCTTTAGGCTATAAAACATCACATACTGCGACCAATAGGAGCGAATAATCAGTGGGAAATGTGGAAAATACGGGGAAAATTGTTCATCTTTTTAGGGGCTTCCATTGTTTGTTTGAACGCTCTGATCTCAGGAACTGCTAGATCGAACTAAAAATATAGGCTACCTTTTATCCCGATATTCCTACGGGATCGGGACTTACGCGGGTGAAACCGCGGGGCCGTTTTTTTTTTACCGTTTCTGCCTTGTGATACGGATCCAAATGTATTATATAATAACTTTTTTTCGGTTCTTAATAACCAATTTCAGTCTATCTTTACATCCAGATCTATGGTAGTCTCCGACAAACGCGAGTTTAGTGACTGGGCAACGGTTGGTATTCACCGCAGTAGACATAAACTATATGAGTTATACGCGGAAAGACAGAGTAATACATCAGAGGAGTTTGGAGCCTACGTTAGAAACTATTCAAGGATATTTAAAAGAGTGTGTATTTTGGCAAAATCTCTCTTCATTAAATCTGTGATTAAAACTAGTGATGATAAAATAAAAGCTACATGGAAAGTAATTAACGCTGAAACAGGGAGAGTCGCAGCCAAAAACACCGAGTTTAAATTGAGTATTAATGGAAATATAACTAATAATGATCAAGATATCGCAAACGAATTTGAGATTTTTTTCGGTAATGTAGCTATTACTTTGACGAAGGCTTTAAATTCTTCTACCCCCATTGCAGAAGCTTTGCTAAAAACGAATGTACCAAATTGTAATAAAACATTTAAATTCCAATATGTTAAAAATCATGACATTATTGTAGTGCTTAAGCAAATAAATCTCAAGAAAACTAAAGATCTATGGGGGATGTCTGTCCCGATTGTTAAATCAATTATTGAACTGATTATACCAGAACTAGTAAATATATTTAATCGATGTATAGATTGTGGTGTGTTTCCTGATTTAATGAAATTGAGTAAAGTAGTTCCACTGTTTAAATCTGGTAGTACCTCAGACCCCTCCAATTTTAGACCAATATCAGTACTACCCACGTTAAGTAAAATTTTTGAAAAACTTATTTTAAAGCAACTACTGAAACATTTCCATGATAATAATATCTTACATAATAAACAGTTCGGGTTTAGTAAGGGGCGCTCGACTACTGATGCGGGTATAGCGTTAATTAAAAACATATTTGATGCTTGGGAGGAGTCACATGATGCGTATGGCATATTCTGTGACTTATCCAAGGCATTTGATTGCGATCAACATAATACATTGATCATGAAACTACACCACTACGGTATTAGGGACGGCGCCCTGGATCTTATCTCTTCTTATTTGAGCGGTAGGATCCAGAGTGTTGATGTTAACGGGAAACGATCCCCCGGATCTGCGATAGCAATGGGGGTTCCTCAAGGATCCATATTAGGACCTTTCCTGTTTTTAGTTTATATAAATGACTTACTTTACCTTGTAAGGGACAACCATGGGATAGTGTTGTTCGCAGATGACACCTCCTTGGTGTTCAAGGTTAAAAGCCGTCAGTCCAACGTTGACGATGTGAACAATGCTCTCTCTAGAATAGTTGATTGGTTCAATTCCAATAATTTATTACTGAATGGATCCAAAACTAAATTAATTCGGTTCACACTTCCAAATGTAAAACAAGTAAAAACTGTTGTAAAAATTAATGATGAGGAAGTTGAATTAGTCAGTAAGGCTGTCTTTCTAGGTATAACTTTAGATCCTAAGCTTCAGTGGGGCCCGCATGTGGAAGCATTGTCCAATAGACTTAGTTCTGCCGCTTACGCCGTTAAGAAAATTCGCGAATACACGGACATTGAGACTGCTCGCCTAGTCTATTTCGGCTACTTCCACAGTGTCATGTCGTACGGCATCCTACTGTGGGGGTGTGCTGCAGATATTGATGCTATTTTCATATTGCAAAAGAGAGCTGTCCGAGCTATCTACAAAATGGGCCCCAGGGAATCACTTAGAGAAAAATTTAAAGAGATAAATATATTAACGCTCTATTCACAATATATCTACGAAAACTTGCTCTACGTTCACAAAAATCCTGATATTTTCCGTAAAAACAGCGATATTCATAATTTCAATTTAAGAAATAAGGGTGAACTTACCGTGCCCGGTAGCAGGCTCCGGAAAATAAACAGGTCGTTTAATAGTACATGTGTGCTCTATTATAATAAATTACCTAAAGATGTATATGACATGTCCATTAACAGGTTCAAAACTTTTATAAAGCATAGATTGTGCAGTAAGGCATACTATGATACTTCGTCTTATCTTAATGATAAGAACCCATGGACATGACTTTAGTTGCTCCATTTCAAATAATACTTTCAAATACTGTAATATTGACCTTTGTGAGCGTGACCACATGAAAAAAAAAACCCCATGAGTTTCTTGTGCCTTCTTCTCATTGGTGGGCGCGTTCCGAAGGCACACATCCCAACTTAGTTTTTAAGACGTTTTTATGTGGTCCTGTACCTATACTTTTAAGTATTAAGTATCCAAAGAAATAAAGATATTTGATTTGATTTGATTTGATTTGGGCGCAGCTAGTTTTATAAATCAGTACCTAAATAACAAATCAAGGCGAATTTTTAGCTTTGCCGTAATTTTTTTATTTAAGAGGGGTATATACGCCAACGACCTTGGTACACAGCCTACTAAATAGTTACTACCGGCACCGGTCGCCTTCGTTGATGAAAATTGTTGATTGTTACGAATGTGTTTCGTTTTTCTCAAAAGTGCTGAGATGGAATTGTAGGTGAGATTTTTACCGACATTTTAGTGTGATTTTGAGCCAAAAAATTCCTATAGCTTTGAAGCTAGCCTAAAATTAAAAATTAAAACTAGTCTAGCTTTGAAATGACAGAGAATTTTCGCCTCCACCTTCGCGCTTCATACAATATTTGCTGGAGCGTTGTAATGTTCCAAATTAAAAAAAAACGCTCCTGCATTAGATTTAATTTTCTTTGAACGTAAATAGAATGGTAACTCGACTCTGGCTATATGCACGATAATTCGAAGCAATAATCTTAAATAAAAAAAAGATGGCGCCAGATACGTCTTTCCGTATGTCAAAATGACAATTTTGACATCATCTTTACGTTTTGTTTATTTTAATGCAAAAATATTATGGTTTATTTTTTACGCCAATAAATATCATATATTTATAAGTAACATAAAACTACCTGAAAAACCTCTTCTGATATTTTCTGAACACATTCGTGAAGATCGTGTTAAAATCTGGTTCCTAGTTCCCGAAATTAGAGTGCACAAAACAAAAGTAAACAACAAAATTAAAAAAAATCTGCAAAAATGGTAGTTTCGCGAAAACAAAGAGATGGCGCTAGTTTCTTAAAATTAAAATAAATATCTTATTAAATTAATAACATTATTTTTTAGTTAAAAAATGTGTTAATTGCTATTCAGGTTGTCTTAAATTTATTCACAAACTAATTTATTATTCTTTTTGTTCTGCTTAAAATTTTTGTAGACTTTTGTATTTTAAGAATAAATTGCAATATGCACATTTTTTAATCTCTATCTCTACTTAGAATAAATTCGAAGTTTTAGAAGTAAACGTTCTACGTCCATAATGATCTTAGCACTATAGAATTCGCTAACCTTATATAGCTCCGGTAGAAAAAAATCTTGCATGCGCGATTCAGGTTTTCTTAAATTTAGAAAATCACAAATTAGTTGATTATTCTTTTTGTTCTGCTTAAAAATTTTGTACACTTATGTATTTTAAGAATACATAGCAATATACACATTTTTTAACTAGAAAATAAAGTAATTAATTTAATAAGATATTTTTTTTAATTTCAAGTAACTAGCGCCATCTCTTCGTTTTCGCGAAACTACCATTCATCTCAGAAAATGTTGATTTTATTTGTTTACCTTTGTTTGTGCAGTCTAATTTCGGGAACTAGGAAACAGATTTTAACATAATCTTCACGAATGTGTTCAGAAAATATCAGAAGAGGTTTAGGTATTTCAAGTAGATTTATGTTACTAATTAAAATTTGATATTTCTTGGCGTAAAAAATAAACCATAATATTTTTGCATGAAAACGTACAGAACGTAGGGATGATGTCAAAATTGTCAGTTTGACATACGGAAAGAAGCATCTAGCGCCATCTCTTTTTTATTTATAATTTTATTATGGCTTCGCATTATTACTATCGTGCATATAGCCAGTGAACATTACAACGCTCCAGCAATTTTGTATGAACATGTGTATGAAGCGGCGTGCTGGGGTTATTAAAAACTTAAATACTCTTTGATTGGATCTCTTTTATTAAAGTACTAGCGACCCGCCCCGGCTTTGCACGGCTATATTATGCATGTATTATCTTCTTATCTATATCTATACATATAAAATCCTTTGTCCTGACTGACTGACGGATCATCGCACAGCCTAAACCGTTGATCGTAGAGACTTGAAACTTGGAGGGTGTGTTCTTTGTATGACGTAGGCATCCGATAAGAAAGGATTTTCCGAAATTCTACCCCTAAAGGGGCGAAAAAGGGGGGCAAAGTTTGTATTGGACAACGTGATTCCTTAGTCCAATCTATTTCAAATTATGCATAAACATTCTTTAACAGAATCAATGGAACACGTGTTTCGTATTTTATTGAAATTCATCCCCTAACGGGGTTAAAAAGGGGAAGAAAGTTTTTTGGGAGTGATTTGCTTCGAAATTGATATCAATACTCTTTAGTGCTTTTGATTAGATTGGTGACATACTCATTAATCTATGATTGGTAAGACGTCACTTCAAGCTGACAGCGTTAACGTAAAACCAAAGAGGTTGAAAACTTCGAACATTGAACTGAAAAAAGGTGTCTTGCCCTTTAGTACTGGGAACTTGACATAGTATTTTTTTTTGCGCGATACGTTTGCTAATACCTGTCGATAGAGGACATTGCGGCAAATGAAATATGCCTTTACACGAAATCTCATAGGCGTCTCGGAAATGGGGTATTTGACCAAACGTTATGACTAAGATTTTATCAAAAGTGCGCTGTGCACAAATAATGCTTTCTAACCAAACTTCTAAACCATCTCGGAGACGGGATATTTGTTAAAACATAGAACTGTTATAGGATAGCCACTGAATCACTTAAAACTCTATATTTTTATTAGGATACGCCAAAATTACTCTCTGCGCAACTGTTCAGCCCTACCTAATAATATTTAGAACAATTTGCCAAAAGTCACAGTTCCCAAAGTTAGTAGATACTAATTATTTAGTAATTTAAAAGAAATATCTTTTGTTATGAATACGAAAATACCTAAACAAATGAATAGGACTTTTACACCTTTTTCATTTTTAAAATGGACAGGAAAGTGATCTTATAAGGGTTCCTTTTTTACCTTTTAAGGTACGGAACCCTAAAAAACACAAAAGATGAGTATGATAGATAGGTAATTACTAATTAGCACGATATGATTAAAGATTTACTCATGTGGTAATCGTAGAGTTTTGTGCATTATTGGCTCTGTGTTAGAAAGACAGAAATAGAAGAATTCATTTTTTTGGTTTAGAACTTTAGGTACTTAGACGTATAGCCCATTTTGGATCACATCCTAAGAAAATTGGGTGCACCCGAGGTTTTCGTGTTCCAAGTTAAAATACATCTCATTCAAAATCTATCTTCTCTATACATATAAAATTATTTGTCCTGACTGACTGACGGATCAACGCACAGCCTAAATCGTAAAAACCTGAAACTTGTAGGGTGTGTTCTTCGTATGACGTAGGCATCCGATAAGAAAGGATTTTACGAAATTAATTACTTACCTACCGGGTTTAAAAAAGAGTAGAAAGTTATTTTTGGCGATTTGCTTCGACTCGAACTCCTTAGTGCTTTTGATTAAATTAAGTAAGTACATTTTATTTTGACACACATGTTTCAAACTCAATCTAATTTGAAATCAACAAAAAATAATCCTATTTTAACTATTTTCGACTCCTGCGCGGACGAAGTCGCGGGCAAAAGCTAGTTAAAAATAAAGTAATTAATTTGATAAGATATTTTCTTTAATTTCAAGTCACTAGCGCCATCTCTTCGGTTTTCGCTGAGCTACCATTTTTGTTGTACAATTATTTTGTTTGTTTACTTTTTTGTGCACTCTAAATTCGGGAACTAGGAAACAGATTTTAACACAATCTTTACGAATGTGTTCAGAAAATATTAGAAGAGGGTTAGGTATTTCAGGTAGATTTATGTTACTAATACAAATATGATATTTCTTGTCGTAAAAAATAACCCTAATATTTTTGCATGAAAACGTACAGAACGTAGGGATGATGTCAAAATTGACATTTATACAGACGGAAAGATGCATCTAGCACCGTCTTATTTTTATTTAAAATTATGGCTTCGCATTATCGTGCATATAGCCAGTGTCGAGTTACTATTTTATATTTACGGTCAAAGAAAATTAAATCTAATAGAGGATCATTTTTTTAATTTGGAACATTACATTACCCTCGGATCGATGTTGTATGAACTTCGTACAACAACATCGACAACAAGACAACAACAACTCAGACAAGTATTTATGCTTAGATATTTGTCTGTGGTCTGGTTGTTTCTATGTATTATAAGTATATATTTACAAAAGAAAAGTATATAAGTAGTGTATCCGTTGTCTAGCACCCATAACACAAGTCTAGTTACTTAGCTTGGGGCTAGATGGCGATGTGTGGTATGTCCTGCAATATTTATTTATTATTCGTGTATGAAACGGCGTGCGTTTATTAAATACTCTTTAACTGGATCTCTTTTATCAAAGTATACCCAATGTCTCTTTGCTTACATATTGCGTTCACGTGGCTATATAGCCATAAATGCGTTTGCCTTTCGGCACAGATGACATGTATAAAAAAAACGGTTGCACTCCGGGAGTGCCGACAGAAGTGAAAACTAATAAAAACTCAACAAAAACTATTAAAAAAAAAAATAGTCGTCCGACATTTGTCGTCCGTCAATAGTCGTCCGTTAAAAAATACCATATGTACGTCTTAATACACTCACAGCCAAATTAAAAAACTGTATATCTGTGTAAAATTTCATCTAGCCAAATTAAAAAACTGTATATCTGTGTAAAATCTCATCTGTCGCGAGAACGGCTGAAAATGCTCACACACAAAAGTGCCCAACGCGCCATAAGAAGTTTTCACTTCAAAAAATTGCGGAAAGCTAAAAAAACGTCTTGATTTGTTTAATAATTAACATTGTTTCCAACGGTTCAAAGAGTGAAATGGAGATTCACCAGATTTAAGATCAGAAGCCAAATTGGCAATGGAAAACAGCGAAGTTAAAAAAAAAATACATGAAAGTACCTACATCTACATCATCATCTTCCTGCCCTTATCCCAATTTATTTGGGGTCGGCGCAGTATGTCTTTTTCTTCCATTCACTCCTATTAGTCGTCATCTCATCGTTCACATTCATCTCTCTCATGTCTTGTCTCACGCAGTCCATCCATCTTTTCTTCGGTCGTCCTCTTCCTCTCCATCTCTCTACATTCATACTCATCACTCTTCTAGTCACATGCGTCTCCTCTCTTCTCATACGATTCCCTTTTACTTTTTCAGTAATCGGTGCTACTTTCAGGCTTCCTCTAATATGCTCGTTCTTTATTTTATCCATCCTCGTTACTCCACACATCCATCTCAACATTCTCATTTCCGCTGCATGCAATCTTCTCTCATCCTTCTTCTTCACGGCCCAGCATTCCGATCCATACTCATGTATTGAAATGGCGACAGGTCTTATCACGGATTTATAGATTTTACCCTTCAGTTTACGGGGCATCCGTGGATTACAGGTGGTTGCTGTGACCTGTCGCCATTTCAACCATCCAGAGTTAATCCGATGTACAACGTCCCGGTCAATATCACCATCGCCCTGCACGAGTGACCCGAGATACCGAAAGTCGGAGCAGACCGGTAATGGCATTCCCGTAATGGTTACAGGCATAGGACTGGAGAGACCGCCGAAGTCACAGAACAGATATTCTGTTTTGCTTTCACTGACTTTCAGGCCAACATTCTCCAGTCGTTGCCGCCATTCCTCCAATCTACTCTGGACCTCTAGGCCACTCTCACCTACATCTAAATAAAATATAAAAATTAATCTCAATTTCACTTGGTCATGGCGGCATCACGCGTGAAAGGCTGGAGCAATTTCTCTAATTCTTTTTTTATTGTGTTTGTTTTTGTCAGGAGAAGGTTCTTATGAAATAAACAAATTAGAAAGTTGCGCAGAAAATTATTACGCGAGTGAAACCGCGGGGCGCAGCTAGTATATAATAAAAATTTGTTTGTTAACTTTTTATTATTTTAAGAAGTCTTTTCTTTTATTCGCAACTGTAATAAAAAAAACGTACGATACGCGTGTGGCTAATGATCATTGCATAGAGGCGGTTTGTGGCGCGCGAACGGAACGCGAGCGCGTTTCAAAAAGCCGAGATCAATTTCCACACCCGTATCGCATTATTACACGGTGCAACGCACATTACATTACAATAAACAATAAAAATAAACTAACCTTAGCGTCTAAAAGTCATATAAGTTAAACGAAATTAAGATTTTTAAATTATAAAATTGGCTTAAGTTTTAAAATACCTACCCACCATGCGGGCATGGAATTTCGCTATTCATTTATTTGGTAACTCCATTTTTTCTTATTTATAATTAAGGTTTGCTTAGCAATTCATCGCGCAAGGAACACAGTCAAAGGTCTTCTGGGAATAGAAAATGCAGAGGCTTATTCATTCATCCTCCTATATTTCTCCAAAACGATCCTCAGGGAAAACAGGGTCCATGGTGCCATGACCGGGGCGGTAACCATATTCACACCCGGAGACAGGTTTTAATTTTTTTTTTTTTTTTTTTTTCCTTAACCTTATTTTGTATTCTTTTTTTTTTTTTTTACCTTAACCTTATTTTGTATTCTTTTTTTTTTTATTTTTTTTATTATTATTATTACTATATTTATCTTACTATATTTTTTTTTTCCTTAATTTTCCCCTTTTTTTTTTTTTTTTGTACTCTCTAATAATACTGTATTATTTACATTCTATACTTTTTTACACACCTATTTAGATAGACAACAAAAACAATATACACAAAAACACTAAAGCTATTACATTCACAAAAGACAAAACAATAACACCACAGCATGAACTTAATATTTATCTATTATTTACAAAACTAAACATTACTTTAAAGCACTACATCAGCGAACAGTAGATCCATTTGCCCTAGCGGCTCTCCTTAGCGCATACTCGGCAAAGGCAAGCTTCGTGGTGTGGGACATCACCTATATACCTCGATAACTCCCACACTCCTGCACCGATCCTTTGCCCTTGAAAATTGGGGTGCGGTTAAAGAGGTTGATTAAGATGCCCACACCACGAGAACCCATCGCCTTCCATACTTCGATCCAACGGCTCCGACAGTTTTCCGATTCTTCATGCGGCGAATAGGCTTGCGGGCTTCTTCAGACGTAATCGGTGGCACAAGTCTTGATTAGGAAGGAGTTCCGGTGGCTGCAGCTCTTTGTGCTGCTGGGCTAATGTCTTTCAACTACCCACCATCAAAACTGTTACCAAATTCACATAAAAAATACTACTGCTATTTTACTGTTTATTTTATTTTTTCAGTTTTCCATTTATCAAATTCATTAAAAAACGACATAGAACTAGATAAAACGATATCACCTATGATAAAAGCGTGCAGTAAAATCGAATGTCCTCCGGTTTATGAACCTGTTTGCGCTAAACTTGTTTACAACGACACTGGATCCGAAGTGCATGCAGTTCTATTTAATAAATGCGAACAAAAATACGTTCACTGCTACCCAGGTAAGTCATTCTATGTTTAAAAACCTAAAAATACATATTAGGAAGTAGTGTAACGTGTGTTACAGTGGATGTAGCTAATGTAACCTCTCTGTTAGAATGTCAGATTAGCTACATCTGTTACATAGATTGTACATTATTATTAGATGCTTGTACATAGAAGCGAACTTGACGTAAGATGAGACTTGGATGAAACTTAAAAGACTTCACTGCAGCGATGATCCAGATTATTCCAGTGTCAAACATATAATTAGACTTTAAATTTTTAATGACATAAGCCCCTTTTCATGTTACAAATAATAATGGATGTAAATAATTATTTATTAATTGGTTAAATAACTAAGTAGGTAAGTACAAAAATACAAATAAAATATGTTATGGGGTGTGGCTAACGGGTAATAGTTTGCTGCTTGACTCGGTCGTAATATTATGGTGTTTTATTGGACCCTTCGATTGCTTGAGATGCCCTTTCCAACTGTATACGATTTCTGTATTTCAATTTGGCTTTTCGACGCGTAATGGCCGACAATATACATTTTTTGTTGTTATTTTTGGAGTGAAAACTTCTTTTAGCGCGGTAGGAATATTTTTAGATGAGATAAAATCTCTGAACTCGCGACATCGTTACGAGACGCAGCTACAGTGTGTGCATATATGCATGTACATATATTTTGTGGTTGTTTAGTAAATATGTTAAAACAAAATATTTTTTTAAGTTTTTTTAAGCTATTGCATAGATTTTATCGCGGGCCTTGGGGGGCGAATCAAGAAATTCCGTAACGAAAACACCTAAGACCCCCGACAAATGGCGGACGACAAATGTCGAACGACAATTTTTATTTTTTTTAATTATTTTATAAGAACATTTACTAAGACAAGAAATTATTCTCGAGCGTTTCAAGGAACTATAGGAAGAGGGATTACTTCTTGCTTCAAGAAACCTTTTTTTTTTCTATGTATGACGACCCAGTTGGCACAATGGTCATGGTCACCATGCCGGACTGCCAAACACATGGTTGCAGAGTTCGATTCCAGTCTCAAACAAGTATATGCTTAGATATTCGTCTGTGGTATGGTTGTTTTTTTGGTTTACACCCCCCACTCCGCCTACCATGTAGCTCGGCCGAGCGTTCACTATGCAATAGCTTTACCGCGGCAGTCTCCGAGTGCCACACGTCTTTTTTGAAGTTATACTTCTTTAGGCGCGTTATGAAAAAATGATGAGAGTGAAATTTTACAAAAGCGAGACACAAAATTCTCACGTCACACAAAATTCTCACGGGAGAAGTTGTTTAAATCTAAATTGAACTTTATTGATTGTGTTGACAATCCTTTTCCAGTCCAGAATTTTTGTCGGACGAGTATTTTGCCCGACGAGTTTTTTGTCGGACGAGTTTTTTGTCGGACGAGTTTTTTGTCGGACGAGTTTTTTGCCGGACGAGTTTTTTGTAGGACGAGTTTTTTTTTTTTTAATTTATTTATTTATTTTTATTTTTTTTTATTTATTTTTTTTTAAATGCCAAAGAAGTATAACTTCTCACGCGCGTACATAAGTACACGCACCCTTTTTTTTTTTTTTAAATTAGTTTTACACTTCTGTCGGCAACTCGGCACTCTCCGAGTTTAACTTTTTTCGTCACAATTTTACACTAATGTTTTATATGTAATCGATAGAATCAACGTCGTAGCTTCACCGAGTCGAAGGTTATACTAATTGGGAATCTAGATACGCAGCAGAATGACATTCAAGATGGCGGGGCTTCCCTTCCGCCGCGCGCGATTTGTCACAGTCCTTACTTAGCGTAATAAATTCTTTGATTCTTTAGTTATCCAGTAGTGTAATTCAAATTTGGATGGGGATGATAGATATGTAGCTGCAACACTAAACTGTATCCCCCGATTTTGTTATCATCCACTTTTTTTTTATTGCGTCCCTATAGAAGCAATTTTAAAGACGTATTCACGGCAAAATCAACTTAATTACTTAATTAATACCTATATTAACAGGTGTGCAAGTAAAATTAGTACCAATGAAATATTGCAGTCATGGCCCTGGCAACACCCAAGTTAAAGAAACAAATGTCGAAGAGAAAACTATTGGTGAGTTTCAAGTTAGAAAACCTAAGGCAGCTAAACGACAAAAAAGGAGAATCAGAATCAGAATTATTTATTTGCATTATATATGGTACATAGTGGTGTTACATAATAGGATAATGTTTTTTCATATTTAGCCATACAATGGCGTACAAATAGTAGGTAAAATAATAATCAGTCAATGCATAGTCAACATCCGAAATATTAAATAAAAAAGTTAGTAAAAAAATTATAGCTATTAATGTATCATGTCAATAAAATAAAATAATAGTAATTATTTTCCCGGGTCTTAATCGCGTATTTTTTGTTTTTTAATTCTCTTACCTCGACGCGCGAAACGCGCGCGAATACGCGATTAAGACCTGGGAAAAAAATTACTATGAATACAAATCGTATAGTTTAAAAAGTTAAAATAAAATAATATCAAAATTAAATAAAAATTAAATTATATCAAAATTAAATAAAATTGAATCATGTTAAAATTTAATAACTAGTTTAATTTGTATGTCTTGCTTAAATATTCATTAATAGTATATAAAAGTTCTTATGTATTACCATTCCTTTAGGCGTTTGAAGAAAATAGGGCCATTTTCATTAAGCATATTGAGGAGGTTCTCAATCCATCTGTGTTGTTTTTTTTTGTATGTATGTTGCGCGATCATTCGAAGACGGCTCAACCGATTGAGATGATTATTTTTGTGTTCGAAAGGTGATACCTCAGGGGTGGTTCCATAAATTTGGTGAGGATCTGATAAGAATCCTCGGAGTGATGAACAGAATTGCACTACGATTGTGCAGAAAATTACTCAGTTTTTAACCGACTTTCAAGATCTCCAGTAGAATCAACCCTTATACTTATAGGTTTGATGGAGCATCAGAAACTACCTTCACATCACTAAACTCCTCAATAAATTACGATTACGCGTTACAATTTGAAGAATTTAGTTTAATTTAGTCGCCGGACTGGGTTTGAATGAATGTTGATAGAGAACCCTATCCTAAATGAAGATCTGATGGGGATCTTCGGAGTGATGTACAGATCTGCATAGCGAGATTCAACAAATTGCTCAGTTTTCCATTTCCACTAATAGAAGTGGTCCATACACTAATCGGGTCACTAAGACTTACTTGAAAGTCGGACTGGGTTAGATTGAATGTTGAGAGGCATACATACATCTCCCGGCGCCCCAGGAGGAGGAGAGTCAGGAATGACAATCTTCCTCCTTAAAGTGGCTCGGGGGGGTCCGTCACCAGTTCAAGGGCCCGAGATGGCGGCGGCGTGTCCCGCGCCGCCTCTTGTGAGTGGGTTTTTCCCGCACGGCGGGGATTTATAAGCGAATGGGGTCTGTCGAGACCAACCGCCGCCGGGTGTATGTGGTTAAGCATGCGCAAGCGAATCCCTCTGCACTCGGCTCATGGTGGAGAGAAGGGACACCGTCAGGTTTTTAAAATTTTTGGTTATTTCAGGCCACCAACGTATAAAAAGGGGAATAAGTAAAGGTAAGAAAAATTGCTAGTACCATAGTAATTTAAATATAAGGCTTCATTAGTGGACGGTCTCTGTGGTGCGAGTGCAAAAGGTTGTGGGTTCGTACTTCAATATTTGCTTAAGTCGGGCTTAAGCAAATATTGAAGTACAGATAGTTTTGTCTAGTCTGGGGTGTCTTTATGTATATTATGTATAACTAGCCTTTGCCCGCGACTTCGTCCGCGTAGAAGTCAATGATTCTAATAGGATTGGACCAAAGCATCACGTTGTTCCATACAAACTTTGCCCCCCTTTTTCACCCTCTAAGGGTCTACCCCTTAGAGGGAGGGATTTCGGAAAATCCTTACTTATCCGATGCCTACGTCATACAAAGAACACACCCTCAAAGTTTCAGGTCTCTACGATCAGCGGTTTAGGCTGTGCGTTCAGTCAGTCAGGACAAAGCATTTTATATATATAGAAGATAGATTTTGAATCCATGTGATATTAAAAATGTGTGTGATAAAACCTCCGGTACACCCAATTGTCTTGGGATGTGATGTAAAATGGGCTATAATACGTATATGTACATAAAGTTCTAAACCAACAATATTATTTCTTCGGCTTCTGTATTTCTAGCCCAGAACCAATAATGCACAAAACTCTACTATTACCACATGAGTAAATCTTTAATCAAGTCGTGCTAATTACCTTTCTATCATATTCATCTTTTGTGTTTTACCTTAAAAGGTAAAAAAGGGAACCCTTATAAGATCACTTTCTTGTCCGTCTGTCTTTCGGTCTATTTAAATAATTTAGTCCATTGAAATGTTACATTTTTTTGGACTTAGCGTGCATTTGTCAGAGGACGCAATTTTATTTTTTAGATATCAGTTTAAAGTTTAAGTAAGTTAAACAAAAGAGGTTTTAGTATTTACAATTATACGCCACAATGACACCATGTCAATTTTTGTTTTAAATAATATTTCTTTTATCTTTTATATTACTAATATTGTGGTATTAGCTAGCATTTTTTGGACTTAGCGTGCATTTGTCAGAGGACGCAATTTTATTTTTAGATATCAGTTTAAAGTTTAAGTAAGTTAAACAAAAGAGGTTTTAGTATTTACAATTATACGCCACAATGACACCATGTCAATTTTTGTTTTAAATAATATTTCTTTTATCTTTTATATTACTAATATTGTGGCGTAGCATCGACCAAAATCGCCGTACAAATATTTCTGCCACTTTTGCGGAGGGCGAGGTAAACACGTATAGCACACTACGTAAATTCGACTGTTGCATACAGAGACAATAATTTATATTCATACAAACTCACACTCTGTAAAATTAGCCCCACAATAAAAAAACACCCACACAATAACAAAAATTCGTGTTATTACGCAGATGTCTAACGACAACAAACAAACATTTTGGTAGGGATCGTAGTGACGGGACACCACCAAGATTCTGATTTTGTTCGTCATGTCATGAATGAATTAATGAACGAAATGCTAGCTACTTCATTTGAGTATTTATTTTTGTGAAATTTGTATTCGACTGATGCTAAGGCTACGCTGATCACTATGTGGTTCGTTCGCAGGATGTGATTGCGATTATGGCTAACCCTCGCGTGACATTTAGCCATTACCGCAAACGCAATGTGCGGTTGAGAGTTGTGTTGAGAGTGTTTTATAAATCTAAGACTTTGATTGGTGTAGGCTGTAGGGGTGTGCTAATATATTCTATTAATTAAAATTAAAATAAAAATTAAGCGTCATTCAAATAAACCGCCCCTGACCGCACCCGGTGCAAAGGAGCCGAGAATACTGGCCGCGTTACCTCTCTGTAGGGCGACGGCTAACCTTTGCACCAAGAACGATCGAATAAATAAGAAGAAGACACGAATAAATAGTTAGGCAACAACGGGGCGTACTTATCACGCTTTCTACGGGCAGCAGTCTCCGCCGTAACCGCTAAACGTGCGACCCAAGTGGCTAACCGCGAAAGTACTTACGCACGTGGCATCCCACAAAAGACACCGACCTTTCTCCCAGGGCACCAACGTGATCCGTCCGGTCTCTCACCATCCGTGCGGCTTAAGCCCGGAGGCTCCAGAACACACGGGATGTTAGCTGATATGAGAGCCCTGCGGAGAATGTCATTAAGGGCATGGTGGCGCGGGAACCTTCCAGAACAACGGCAACAAGCCAATGCATGGTGACCATTCGCCCCCACCGTGGACCCACATATGCAAACATGAGGTTCACAAATGTCACAGCCCAACCGGAGCGCCACGGCCACCCGCAAAGACTCATTGTCCAGAAGGGTACCCAGATGCAGAGAGGGTAACGCGTGTAACCACGCCCCAGACTCAGGTCTCGCCACCGCCCTCAACCTCGCCACATCCACAACCGACCCAGCGCTCATGAGCTCATCATACGCTCTCTTAGCCCCCACGTCATCCCATAGTCGCTGTAAATGTAAGACCCCTGGAAGGTCGACACTCGGGTTTAAAGCCTTCCACTCCTCGCAAGCGTCCGCGGCAAACGGAATCGTCACCCTATCACCATCTAAAGTCAAAATGTTAGTGACAAGATCAACGACTCCATAAGCCGACGCCAGGAAAGGAGGCAGACCAACATCGCACATTCTTCTTATGCCCAAACCACCATGTCTAACAGGCAGAGACGCCTGGCTCCACTGAGCCTCGGTCAAATGAACATTGAGGACTGTTTCTACAGTTCTCTTAAGGACCTCATCAAAATCCGCCACCTGCTGCGCAAACAACCAAGTAGGCGCGGTACGCAACAAATAGGTCACCTTAGGAACTGCGAAACACATGCGCAGTAAAATCAACCCAGTATGTCCAGAAAGATTGACAACACGCGAATGAGCAACACCAAGAAGATTTTTCTTCTGTCGATAACCTCAGGGACTGCTTCAGGAAAGATAGGAGAACTAATAAATTCAAAGTCAATTCCTTGAGACCACGCAAAATAGTATTGAAGATAGAGAAGGAATGTGAGGCTTCAGAGTCACAGGGAAAAAATTCGCGCTTGGCAGCATTCACCCTCAGTCCAATTTCTTCAAATCCTGCTATCAGGTTTTGCAGGTCTTCCCCGACATGTTCTGGTGAACCCCCAAGAACCCCGTCGTCCAGGTACCAAACATTCAGGGGAGACCTGAGACCAGCCACAATTTTTTGAATGCCCAGACTGAAGGTGAGAGGCCCAAGCGGATCCCCCTGCTGTGCTCCCACCTGAGAAAGAAGAATATCACCGTCGTAAAAAAGATTTGATGGAGATCAATAGACCTGAAAGAGAAAAGGATAAAGAGAAGGAATATTTTCTTAACTTCCTTTAGCAAAACGTCCCTCTCCAAGGTATTGAATGCGTTTTGCAAATCCAACTTAATTAGGACATTACCGGAGTTAGCCTGATCCGCCACGAAAGCACGCGTGGCATGAATAGCCGCCTCGCATCCTAAACGCGTGCCAAACCCCAACTGGTGTGGATGGAGGTAATCCGCCATCCTCTCCTTCACACTTCTACAGGCTACCTTGGCCACCATCCTTCTAAAGGTATTCCCAAACGCAATCGGCCGCAAACCTTTGTCCTTCTTTCTTAATGCACACATGGATGCGCCATAAAGAAACGGGCAAACCTCTGGGTTGAGTCGACCACTTAACAAAAAAAGTGTCAAATCCGTCAAACTTTGTAACAAACAGGGACCACCATCACCCGCTGAGGCGGACAAAAGCTCCTTCAGATGACCCGGCCGCAACCCATCCAATCCGGCTGCCGAACCAGTGTTGAACGAGGCCAAAGCCAGAGCCACATCTTCACTCCTCACCTCAAGATGTGAAAAAGAATCATCGGGGTCCCCCAAAAAGGAAAGAGTGCGTGATGGTGAGGGATGCTTAGAGCGAAGCGAATCCAATGTCTCCGGACCCGGCTTGGCTATTGTATTGTCAGACAACAGCAGACGGACGGCTCCCTTCAAATCCCCGTCATGAACCTTCGACTCAATGGTCTTGTACAAGGAGGAAACCCTTGGAACAGACCCAATAATACCCGGGTCCGCTGGGAACGTGGTATTCGCACAATTAAAAATGTTTTCTTTCACTTTTTGCGTGAGATTACTATTTCCTGACCTTGAAGGAATTTTCAAAGCTCGATAGGCAAAAGTGAGCAGCAGCCCCCAATTTTCAATACTATTAGAGCTCAGACATTTCTTAATCAAAATATCTAACTGCCCCGCCGCAGCACACCGCGCGCCCTTTGGGATGTTACGGAGAACCGGGACATTTAAAAAAAAAAACCCTAATCGTTCAAAGAGCTACTTTCCGGAGGGGGTTGCCGCTGCACCAGGGGTATATCAGAGCAACCAGCCAATTGGGAGTCGTTCTGAGGAGGAGAAACCTTATGCATGTGACTTGTATGGATTTTTAATCCATGTTGGGAAAAAAGCCGCGTCGAGCCAGGGCAAAGAGGGCACACAGTCATAACAGAACTCATTGTAACAAAAGAAATGTCAAAAAAGTTAAATAATAAAAATAATTAATTAAATAAATATAATTTAAATAGTACTTAGTACCTACTAACTTTATGAATTTGTGACTTTTGGAAAATTGTTCAGAATTTTATTATTAGGTAGGGCTGTTCTCAGTTGCACAGAGAGTTATTTTGGCGTACCTTAATAAACGATAGAGTTTTGCAAAAAATATGTAATTAGTACTTAAGAAATATACATGACATTGGCTGTATGCAGTTCGAGGAACCTCAGAACAATAATTTAGTTATAGGAACCAATACGAATAACAAACAAATGAAAAGACCGCGAACTGTGACCGTCAACGTCATGGATTAGGAAAAACGTTTTTGGACACAACAGATATAGTAATTTAAAAAGACCGTGGTACACTTATCTAGGCCCATATCTAGGCATATAGAGAGCACTGAGGCAAATAAATAATGCCTTCACACCAAATCTTTAAAGTGTCTCGGAAATAGAATATTGAAAGCAACTTGATGTGTTCCATGTTTCAACAAATATCCCGTCTCCGAGATGGTCTAGAAGTTTGGTTAGTACCCATATATCTGGGGTTATTTCGTACCCACCATTGGTAGGTATGATTTTCAAAAATATCGCGCACCAAAAATACTATGTCAAGGTCCCATTACTAAATGGCAAGACACCTTTTTTTTAGTTCAATGGTCGAAGTTTTTAACCCCTTTTGTTGTACGTTAACATCAGCTGCTGTCAGCTTGAGGTGACGTCTTACCAATCTTATCAAAAGTACTAAAGAGTATTGATATCGACTTCGAACCAAATCACCCCCAAAATAACTTCCTACCCCTTTTTAACCCCGTTAGGAGATGAATTTCAATAAATTACGAAACACGTGTTCCTTTAGTTCTGTAAAAGAATGTTTATGCAAAATTTGAAGTAGATTGGACCAAGGGATCACGTTGTCCCATAGAAACTTTGCCACCCTTTTTCACCCCCTAAAGGGGTAGAATTTCGGAAAATCCTTTCTTATCGGATGCCTACGTGATACAAAGAACACACCCTCCAAGTTTCAAGTCTCTACAATCAGCGGTTTAGGCTGTGCGTTGATCCGTCAGTCAGTCAGTCATTCAGGACAAAGCATTTTATATGTATAGAAGAAGATAGATTATGTATTTACAAAAGAAATGTAAGTATATAAGGTAGGTATTCAATTCCTTATTTGGCCACCGTAGTATTATTCTAATTACTTAGCTTTGGGCTAGATGGCGCTGTTTGCCAGCCTACTGCCGACACCCCCTTTATCAACAATTTTATTGATCGACTTAACTTTTTTTTACCTTTGTTGGTTGTTTGTCGTCGTACTGTTTGTCATTTTTCACATCTGCAGCACTTTAATCACGGATTAAAGCTCTATTAGCCTCAACTTAAAACAATACTATATTCCCAAGAAAGATAATCTTGTATGAAACTCCCAAGGGAATAAAGTGATTTAAATTTGGAACGTTGAAATTCGTGTGAAAATTCTTGGTTTTAATTTTGAAGGTCTCAGCAAATAGGTTCTATTTATAATATGTAATTTGATTGCTCTACAAAAATCTAGCAGGCCACGATTTATGTTTTTTATTTTGATTGTTACATTAGGTCTAAGCAAAAAGATTTGGACTGACGTTATGAAAAGTAGAGTATGCACCTCGGGATAAAGCATGTCTTCGTCTTGGGCGGCTTGAACCCCTCGCTTCACTCAGGACTCTACTTAACTCCCTCGCTACCCTCACGAGTTAACTTTAAACTCCTTCGCTTCGCTCGGGGGTTTACCCGAGAGTCCCTCGTTACACTCGGGGTTCAATATGCCACCCACAACATAAGACATTGCTTTATGCCCTTGATGCATAATCTACTATTAGGATTTTATCCATTTGTTTTTGCGATGGGGGTTAAAAACAGAATATCATGGTACGGAAAAAAAATATTTAAGCAAAGAAAAAACAAACCTCAATTTTTAATCGTTTTCTAAGAAGTTATCACGTAAAATTATCGTTCGTAACCGACTTTAGAGACAACCATTTTTGCTGGCTTTAAAACTTTTTTTTCTATCAGGTGGTGACAGTAAAAGTGAACATAAAACTGACAATGGTGAGTAACTACCTACCTACATAGAAGGGGTGATAGCCTGTACTGTATTCTCGAAGGTGCTTCTAGAGTTCGGTGTACATAAGTCTGCAAAATAACTGGGTTCACTGGTGTGGCGTTATGTTGCTAATTTAAGGTGAAAGGGTACCTGCGCTGCTGCGCTGAAAGGGTGACTGCCGCGGAAAGCTATTGCGTCGTGCGAGCTTCGTACAGTCGTACCATTTACATACATACATACACGTTAAGCGATCGCTTTTAGGTTTTATTTTCGTTACGGAATTTCTTGATTGGGTCGGATTGATAGAAGAATTATATACGACAAATGTCGTCCGACATTTGTTGTCCGACATTTGTCGTCCGCCATTTGTCGTCCGCCATTTGTCGTCCGACATTTGTCGTCCGACATTTGTCGTCCGACATTTGTCGTCCGACATTTGTCGTCCGACAATAGTCGTCCGTTAATAATCGTCCGTCATTTGTCGGGGGTGTTAGGTGTTTACGTTACGGAATTTCTTGATTCGCCCCCCAAGGCCCGCGATAAAATCTATGCAATAGCTTAAAAAAATAGGGCATGGTCAATTAATGGTCATGGCAGTTATAAGTTTTATGCACCAAAAATATTTGCTCTAATGTCATTATCCAGGGAGAAAACAGTCGACTATGTTTCTAATAGTTTGTATGGAAATAGCCCCCGGTACCCTTTCCTCTTAACTTTGCTTTTAAGTATTTTTTCACACCTGCAGCACTTTAATCACGGATTAAAGCCCTATTAATTAACCTCAACTTAAAGCAAGACTTTATTCCCAAGGGAGATAATGTTGTATGAAACTCCCAAGGGAATAAACTGATTTGAATTTGGAACGTTGAAATTAGTGTGAAAATTCTTGGTTTTAATTTTGAAGGTCTCAGCAAATAGGTTTTATTTATAATAAGTCATTTGATTGGTCTACAAAAATCTAGCAGGCCACGATTTATGTTTTTTATTTTGATTGTTACATTAGGTCTAAGTAAATAGGTTTTGCCTAGTTGATTTTTTTAAAGTGGCCAAGGAACTGGCCACCACAAGAATTTAAAAAAAAATGTGAGCCGTCACGGGACGCCTGGCAGATGTGAAACATCGACATTATTTTGTAAAAGTAATATGCAGAAAAGTACAGATTGTGATAGCGCACAGTCAATTACGGTGTGCACACCGTACACACCACTACATACCGTGGCGACGCGTCGCCACGGCATGCGTCGCCACGCCAGAAATCGGTTTTACGTGCGGCTATAGATGTTTTACATCTTATTATTATTATTATTATTTTGCAAATAATCGTCGCGACACCACACTGTTCAATGCGAAATAGAAAGACGAAACGAAAATAACTGGCTTGCTTTCTATGCAAAAAATGTCGTTACAGCTTTTGGTTTTTAAGACGTTTCAAAGTGATATATGTATATATACATAAGCATCGAAATAGTTGCATCTAGTCACCTTAACACAAGCCTAGTTGCGTCTAGTCACCATAACACAAGCCTAGTTGCGCCTAGTCACCATAACACAAGCCTAGTTGCGCCTAGCCACCATAACACAAGCCTAGTTGCGCCTAGTCACCATAACACAAGCCTAGTTGCGCCTAGCCACCATAACACAAGCCTAGTTGGGTCTAGTCACCATAACACAAGCCTAGTTGCGCCTAGTCACCATAACACAAGCCTAGTTGGGTCTAGTCACCATAACACAAGCCTAGTTGCATCTAGTCACCATAACACAAGCCTAGTTGCGTCTAGTCACCATAACACAAGCCTAGTTGTGTCTAGTCACCATAACACAAGCCTAGTTGTGTCTAGTCACCATAACACAAGCCTAGTTGTGTCCAGTTACCATAACACAAGGCTAGTTGGGTCTAGTCACCATAACACAAACCTAGTTGCGTCTAGTCACCTTAACACAAGTCTAGTTGTGTCCAGTCACCATAACACAAGCCTAGTTGTGTCTAGTCACCATAACACAAGCCTAGTTGTGTCTAGTCACCATAACACAAGCCTAGTTGCGCCTCGTCATCATAACACAAGCCTAGTTGGGTCTAGTCACCATACCACAAGCCTAGTTGTGTCTAGTCACCAAAACACAAGCCTAGTTGTGTCTAGTCACCATAACACAAGCCTAGTTGCGCCTAGTCACCATAACACAAGCCTAGTTGGGTCTAGTCACCATAACACAAGCTTAGTTGCGTCTAGTCGCCATAACACAAGCCTAGTTGCGCCTAGTCCCCATAACATAAGCCTAGTTGGGTCTAGTCACCATAACACAAGCCTTGTTGGGTCTAGTCACCATAACACAAGCCTAATTGTGTCCAGTCACCATAACACAAGCCTAATCGGGTCTAGTCACCATAACACAAGCCTAGTTGCGTCTAGTCACCATAACACAAGCCTAGTTGGGTCTAGTCACCATAACACAAGCCTAATCGTGTCTAGTCACCATAACACAAGCCTATTTGAATTAAATTATAATCAAGCCTATTAGTTTTTAACGCATTTGGAGGCATAAAATACTTTTGGTCACGAATTTCGACTTTTGCCCCACTGTGCGTCGCCACGCCAGAAATCGGTTTTACGTGCGGCTATAGATGTTTCACATCAAAAAAATTGGACTGACGGTATGAAAAGTAGAGTATGCACCTCGGGATAAAGCATGTCTTCGTCTTGGGCGGCTTGAACCCCTCGCTTCACTCAGGACTCTACTTAACTACCTCGCTTCGCCCAGAAGTTAACTCGAAAGTCCCTCGTTACACTCGGGGTTCAAAATGCCACCCACAACATAAGACATTGCTTTTTGCCCTTGATGCATAATTGACCGAACGAGCGAAGCGAGAGAGGTCTAGTGGCGAGACGGTCGGTCGGCTGTACCTATGTATCTATGTATGTTTGTTCGACGATAACTTGAGTACCGTTGCTCTGATCTTCATGATTTTTGGTATAAGAGTAGTTGAGGCCCATAGAATTTTTAAGTTCGAACATGAGAGGGATCGGTTAGGGGGCTACGGAGATAGGGGGTGCAAAAGGGGATCTACCTTTATAAAAGGCAAATAATTAAAAACTTCTTTTGAATTTTAACTTCAAAAATGACAACAAAGAGAATATAAAACATAGATAAAACTCTCTGATAAAACTACGTAAGAAATGACAATGTCAGGTTTTGATTCTGTCATTATTGAAAAGAATATGATTCTCAGAACCATAGAAACCTTCTCAAAAAATCTTCAATATCTTCGTGATATTTTAATTGAAATAGATGATCCATATTATATTTGGTCATCCCAAATAAATTCAAATATTCGCGTAAAAGTTGATAGTGTAAAGTTATGCACGGAAGGTGTAATTTTACTTCTATAATCCATAAACCAATTCTACTGCCATGTTTGTTCCCGATGGCCTATAAAGAAGCTAATGCTAGAACCAGCTATTGATCAGCTGAAAGGAAACCAAGGCGATAACTGGGCAACCCTACTATGGTTGACGTCGTCTGGGTCACTCAAGTTGTAGGTATCAACGATCATCCAACGATCGTAATGTACTACGGGATGTACCTTGTGTGAAGACATGCTGAAGACTGTGGTTTTTATAAAGTTTCTATTCTACTTTCTCCTAAATTCGACCTCTGTTTGCTTCAGTGCTAGCCGACACAAAGACTTAAAATAATAAGCTTGTCTTTTTATTATTTTTATTTACTTATAACAGGACATAAGTCTCAAACTTCTCTAATATATTTGTATTGAAGCGTGTCTCCTTTTTTTCTGTTTCGTTTTAAGATCACGATGAGTACCTAGGTATTAAATAATTGAGTGTTTAGTCTGATGATAAAAACCCTGATGAGAAAGGTAACCAATAACCATATTATTATTATGAACTTATCTACCGAACAAGATATTAAAATCATGTTGAACTCGTTTAAATCAAATTAAAAAGTAGATACTCTTGGTACATGCTTGGTACTGAAGAATCATCTGATATCTGGAATTAGGTGATAGAATACAGAACCGGAGCTTACTCCGGTTCTGTATTCCCGGTGAGGTAGGCCCTTAGGCCCTTACGCCGCGTGGCGACGTGTCGTTGGCTACGTATTCATGGCTACCTCTATTAACCCTAGGTCGGTAAAATATACATTTTACGCCATCGCCAGGACGCCATCGCGCTAGAGTTCCGAGTAAGTGAGTACTCTTGTATCTAGAGTACCTAGAGTAGGTACTCTAGGTACTGAAAAATAAGCTGATATCTTTGGTCTGGTGATAGAGTCGGAAAAAGGCTATAGTAACTTATGTCCTAGACAAGATAGGCCTATTGCGTTTGGACTCATTAAAGTCGTCTTGAGGATTAGGTACTCTAGGTATCTACTGAAGAATCAGCTGATATTTGGTTTCTGGTGATAGAGCTATAGGAACTCGTATTCTACGCAAGATGTGGGTTATTTCCGTTTCGACAGATTTTCGTTCCGTCAGTTATTTGTGTCGACAGCATAAATTCCGACGAAACGGCATGCGACAGTTCCTAGATGTGATAAGTCTATAAGCAAGATAGGCCTATTGCGTATGGACTCGTTAAAATCGTCTTGATGAGTAGGTAATATAGGTACTGATAATCTGGCGATGTAGCCAGAAAGAGGCATATGAGCTTTTTAAAGTCACACAATTTGTATTTCAAGTTGTTATTATCCCGTTAAAAACGTTAAATAAAAAAATACGCGATTGAGATGATATATGAGATGATTTAAATTAGATAGACCTATCGTATTTTGAATCTTTCGACGTTATATCATTTAAGTAGTGATCGAAAAAAAAAACTCGTGAGGTCTCAGTTCGGGGCGAACTACTAGTCTACTATTGTCTTTAACTATTCACTAATTAATGACCTTTGAATTACCTACTTTTTCAGCTCGAAGATGGTTGGGTAAGTGTTGTTTTTATGAATTTATGACGTTATACATCTTTTACTGTCGTCAGTGGAGTAGGGGATCACTTGTAAATACCAAGTGTAACGGATGTAACGTATAACGAATATGATAGATCGTAAGTACTGCGACTGTGTCCCTGATATGGATTTACTACGCCTTTCCAAAACACGTTTCTATTTTAAGCATTTCTTCTATGACGAATTATCTAGTAAGTAGGTATTCAATAAATCTTAAATGTAGGGTTAGTCTCTGAGCGACCCGTCTATGAGGTTCACACTTTCTAAATTCTTGACAAATTACTAAGAATAATACCGTCCGCAAAAAAATGCTTTACTAAAATATTAATTTAAGTATTACAAATTTATAATGAAGAACGTTACTAGGTATGCCAAATCGGTTGAAAGTTTGTTACAGTAGAGCTTGTATGTATACAAATGCACTAGTTTTTGTTTTAGTCAAAAATACCTTTTAGTTTTGATTTTACAGGCGATTAAGCTTACGATTTTCGAGTCCCAGTGCGACGTCATTTTACATCGATCCGCTTAGTTTATTTCTATAAATCGGAAACTAATTGACGTATCATATTGAATTACATAATGATTAGTTAAATTAAAGATTATGTATTAAATTTTATTAAATTTAGGTATTAATTGTAATTGACGTATCAAAATAATTCTTTCACTTATTTTTTGAAGTGAAAACTTCTTATGGCGCGTTGGGCACTTTTGTGGGTGAGCATTTTCCGCCGTTCTCGCGACAGATTTTGACGCGACAGATGAGATTTTATTTGTGTTAGTCTTTTTGTTTAACTTATACTGCCATCTATTACACAAATTGAGAAACTTAGTTTCTAGAAAGACCGCTATTCGAATGTAGATGGCGCTGATTTAAATTTTTTACTGCCATCTAGCGAATAAAAAATAAACTATATTTGTTTAAGTGAGTGCTAATAGATGGCAGTAGCAGATCGTTTCAAGAAATATTCTATGAGAAATAAGAAGTTTATTGTTTTCACTTCTGCCTGCACTCCCGGAGTGCGCGGTTTTTTTTTATTTTTGACAAAGAATCATCATCATCCGAGCAATGTTGCCGGTTGCATCCCTCTCGGGAGCCCGGGGTCCGCTTTCCTACTTTCACGCCTCCACTTCGCACGATCTTCGGCATCCTGGTTTGTAAGGCCATTTGCACGCAAATCACCCCTTACGACGTCAAGCCAGCACGACCCGGCACGACCCGGTGGAGGCGCCATGGCAAGACATTTGTTCCCCACGTAACTAGCCGGTTTTCGCAAGACGTGACCGTACCAGCGACGGCGACATTCTTGCAATTTATCTGCAATGTCTCGGACATGAAGGCTGCCCCGGATGCGGAAGTTCCTGACGCAATCCTTTCGCGTCACTCCACACATCCAGCGCAACATCTTCATCTCCGTGACATGCAGCTCCTGCTTATGTCGCTCAAGCACCGGCCACGCCTCACTACCATACAAAAGGACTCACTACCATACAATAAGATAAGATATATAGACCTATCTCTTTAGTTTAACCGGCGCGGCATTTTGGGGTCGCAAATGACACCAGTCACCTCACGCCACTTGGCCCAAGCCGCTGAAATGCGTGACTTGACGTCGCAATCGATGTCGCCGGACGCGTGAAGCACAGATCCCAAGTACTTAAACTGGTCCGTCCGTTCGACCATATGACCGTCTACGCAGACAGGTGTTATTTTTGACAAAGAATATGGAGAGCTAATATTTAAAATTAGTTAACATTCTTCAAGAATCTACGTCAATAGTATACACGACCTTGGTTTAAACGGACATATCACCCTTTACGCAGATGACACTTGTTTGTTCTACTTTGGCTCATCCATTCATGACTTAATCTCCCAAGCTCAAAACGATCTGAATATTCTATATGTTTGGTTTCAACAAAATTTGCTAACTATCAACATTTCCAAAACAAGTTTTTATAATATTTAAAGCTAAAAACAAACCAATACCAAATCACGCACCCCTAATAATTAACGACATTCCTTTGCAACAAAAAACTGACGAAAAATACCTTGGCTTACATATTGACACTAACTTGTCATGGAGTATTCACATTAATCACATAAAGACCAAACTAAGATCACTTTGCGGCTCATTGCGTAATATTGTACGGTGCATACCCTCTAAGTTAAAATACACAATTTACAACGCACTCGTTAAACCACACCTTTCCTACCTAATAGAAATTTGGGGAAGCGCACCAGAAACAAGAATAAAAGAACTACAAATTTTACAGAATAAAATAATCAAATTACTTTTCAATTATCACTTTCGAACATCTACTAAATTAATTTACAAAGAAACAAATATAATGAACATAAAAAAACTATATAAATATAATATCTGCATTTTCATACGAAAAATTCTAAGTAGGAATATCCACACTAATATAACGCTCACCAAACACAAACAAGTAACTCATCGCAACACTCGTCGCGCTAGCTTCATTGCACTACCCAAGACTCGAACAAAATACGGCAAAACGATGATTACATTTGAAGGAGCGAATATTTACAATAAACTACCCTCACAATTAAAAAAATTAGACTCGTTTAACGTATTCAAAAAACAACTTGCGCAACACATTCTCGTTAATTGTTAACTAATTATAATTACTTGTTTCTTGGTATTGTCATCTTAGATTGTATACAACATAATAGTTAAAATTTTGTATTAATTTATTAGATATTTTTTTAATTTAACATTGCTGTAGGGTACTTAGACTTAGATTTATATTTTTGTTTGTTCTGCGACGAGACGAACGTTTTAAATATTTTTGTTTTAATTAAGTTCTCATGTACTCGTAAGTGACAGTCATGTCTTTTTTGAGAATAAAGATCTTTAAACCTAAACCTAAGAATGTAAATAGGTATGCCAAATCGGTTGAAAGTTTGTTACATTAAAGCTTGCATGTATACAAATCACTAGTTTTTGTTGTAGTCAAAAATAAGTATGAGTTTTGATTTTACAGGCGATTAAACTTACGTGGCCGCATGTGACGTCAATTTACAACGCTCCGCTTAGTAACGCATCGAGTATAAGTCCGCGTCGCACGTTTACTTCTATAAATCGGAATCTAATAGACGTATCGAAGTAATTCTTTCACTTCTATTTTTTATTTTTGGCAAAGAATATGGAGAGCTAATATTCAAACTACTAGTTAACGTTCTTCATTGTTTTTTGTTAATAAATTATACATACTAGTTATTTTGCTATCACATACCACACAAAAACGACCTAATAAAATGTTATTGTTGTATTGTTCCTTCGCTTAGCTTAGCTTACCTTTTAAGACGATTCAACGAGTTCTTATGAGAATTATTCTACAACATATTTGACTTTGACTATTCAATTACCTTTTAATTACATAAGGTTATCTTTTTCAGGTGCTAGTAAGTATTGTTTTTTATAAATTTATGACGTGTAAGGTACATCTTTTATTATCGTCAGAAGAGTAACGGATCACTGGTAAGTACCAAATGTAACGAATATAACGTGTAACGGATATGACAGTTTGTAAGTACTGCGACTATGTCCCTGATATGGATTCACTACGACTTTCCAAAATACGTGTGTATTTTTAGCATTTCTTCTATGACGAATTATCTAGTAAGTATTCAATAAACCTAAATAGCAGATCTAGTAACTGTATTGGTCTTTTGTTTTATCGTGATACCATATGTTGCCTGTGACTTCTTCGCGTTCTGGTTTTGTTTTATTTAAAACTTAGCATTTTATTCATCTCATTTTATTAGAAATTAATCTGGTATTAGGTAAATGCTGGCAATACTACATATTATAATTTTTCAGAATCTCAATGAAATAGGCAACTTTTTTTTAATTTGGCACTAGGGTGACCATACATTTTTTTTCACCGAGATAGGTTAAAGTTCCGGTTATAAAATTAAAAAATCATGAAGTTTGCGTTAAATCTTAGTTTAAAAAAAACTTTTGATGTGTCATAAAAATAATTATCTGCATTCGAAAGCACATTTATCCTGAAATACTATCCATATATAACAGATTTCAATAATTCCTTCATTTGCAGTTTTGGCAAACATAGAAACAGGAGTAAATTGTAATTTTTTAAATGGCGGATATCTTGGTAACCGTGAGACTTTCATAGAGCATAACTTACATTTTTCTGAATCGGCACAGTGTCCTCTATCCGTAGAAATCCCGCTTATTCATTCATTACTGGTCACCCTGTATAACTACAAGCTGTCCCGGCAAACGTTGTTTTGCCATTTAAATATTATGTTTGTTTTGTCAAATCTGTTGTAGTAAAATTGCACGTGTATAACTATGGTGGTTACACATTTTGGGGATGTATGGGAGTGGGTAGAACGAAATAGTCTTTATGTGAAACACTTTATTCAACGACAGTTCATCCACCACAGTTTCCTAAATCTCCATACGTAATAAATAGGAGAAGTTAGAATTGACAGTAATATTGCTAACAAATTACGATCGCGTCGAGTTAGTGAGCGAGGCCAGGCAACAACGGGCGTGCGTCTATAGCGAGCGGGTGCAGCTGACTGCTGTACCGCTGGAGTCGGTGACGTAGGCTGCGCGGGCGGCGAGCGGCCGGTGCATGCGCCTCGGTCGTGATGCGAGCCGAGCGAAACCGGTCGGCCGCCGCACGATGCAGCGGTAGGTACGCAATACGCACTTGTCCAGTCGGCACTTTATGTTAATTATTCATACGTAATATAATGTTATTATGTTAGTGTAATATTTATGTACTATGTTTATTTGTTACTGTATATATGATATTATTATATATTATTATAATATTTGTGTAGTTTAATAATTTATGTTGTATAAATATAGTTAGGTAGTTATATGTATTATGTATGTTTATATTTATTAAATAGTATTTAAATGTTTATGTATACTTATACTACTTGTTGTATATTAGGTTAATTATTGTGTACCTATCGTGTCGTATGTCACACTATGTCAGGCTTGTACTATGGTGGCCAGACGATGAGTGTACGTGTGTGTGTGGCGAGCCGCCACATCACTCCTCTTCTAGAGACCGAGTTAAGGGCGATAAAAATCAGGGAACCGGACGATACGTCCGGAGCGGGTTACCCGGATATCCGGTCCGGTTGAACTTGGTTCTTGAGTGGGAATTGTATTGGGTATGGGTGTCTCCGTGACCATGTACGCCGGCTTAAGGCGATCGATGGACACTGTGACGTTTTTACCCTTAATTTTTAGGGTGAAAACTTTGTCCCCGGCTTTTACGACCTCGTACGGACCTGTGTAAGGTGGTTGTAGCGAGGCTCGCACCGCGTCTTCTCGAAGGAATACGTGGGTGGAGCTCTTAAGGTCTCGATAGACGAAAATTTTATTCGTCGAATGACGAGAAGCGGGGGAAGGGCGAAGTTTTTGTGCAAACTTATGCAGTCGGGCGGTAAAATTGGAGATATCCGGATTACCGTCCGTTCGAGGGTCAAAAAACTCTCCTGGGAGTCTCAATGGTTCACCATATACGAGCTCTGCAGAAGAAGTTTTTAAGTCCTCTTTTACGGCACTTCTGATGCCGAGAAGGATTAAAGGTAGAGGTTCAGTCCAAGAACTGTCTGCGTGGCACATGATCGCCGATTTCAGTTGGCGATGAAATCGTTCCACCATGCCATTGCAGGCCGGGTGGTAGGCGGTAGTGCGCCGGTGACGGAATCCTACTGTCTTTGACAGATATTGGAACAGTGCGGATTCGAACTGTCGGCCGCGATCTGTCACAATATCTGTTGGACAGCCAAATCGGGATATCCAGCCCGAAAGCAGTGCGTTACCGACCGTTTCTGCAGTGATGTCCTCGATTGGTATCACTTCCGGCCATCTGGTGAAACGATCCACGGCTGTCAGACAGTATCTGAACCCATGTGACGAAGGTAGGGGTCCCACCAAGTCGATGTGCACGTGTGCGAATCTAGTGCGTGGTAGCTCGAAGGTGCCCAGGGGTGAGGACACGTGTCGAGACACCTTAGCGCGCTGACATGCGATGCACGTTCGTGACCACTCGCGACAGTCCTTTCGTACGCCTGGCCATACATATCTCTGTGCCACGAGCACAGCGGTTGCTTTAGCACCGGGATGACTGAGATTGTGTAGGCTGTCAAAGATCTGACGACGATAGGGCTTAGTCACGAAGGGTCGTGGACTTGGTGTACTTACGTCACAGTATAGTGGTGTACTACCTCCATCTACTGTCATCTTCTTAAGGCGAAGCGAGGTTTCGTTGTTAAGGAGATGTGACAGTTCGGAGTCGGTGGCTTGGGACTGGGCGAGCACTTCGGTGTTTAATGGGCTGTGCAGTTCATCGACGTCACGGGAAAGGGTATCCGCTACGACATTGTCTTTACCGGCAATGTGTTGGATGTCCGTGGTGAACTGGGCTATGAAGTCCAAGTGCCTGAACTGACGTGGTGAGCAGTTGCTTTTCCTTTCATGGAAAGCGTAAAGCAACGGCTTGTGGTCAGTGTAGACCGTGAAGTGTCTCGCCTCTAGCATGTGCCGAAATTGTTTTATGCCCTCGTAGATAGCCAGTAGTTCTCGGTCATATGGCGAGTATTTCTGCTGGGCTGGGCTAAACTTTCGGGAGAAAAATGCTAGGGGTTCCCAAACGCCAGCCTTGTATTGCTGCAATACAGCCCCCATCGCCAGGTCAGATGCGTCTGTTACAAGACCTAACTTGGCCTGGACGTCCGGGTGTGCTAGTAATGCGGCATTACAAAGGCTCTCCTTGCATCGGTCAAAGGCTTTCAGGGACTCCTCGGTCAGGTTGACGGGATCTGTGCCTTTCACGGAACCCATGAGGAAGGTGTTCAGAGGTGCTTGAACTTTTGCCGCCATCGGAATAAACCTGCGGTAAAAGTTCACCATACCTAAGAACCGTCTAAGTTGCTTGACCGTCTTTGGAGCTGGAAAGTCCTTGATAGCCTGGACCTTTGCATCAAGAGGCTTCGTCCCTGCCTCTGATATTTGGTAACCTAGGAAAGTTACCTGCTTCACTCCGAATATACATTTCGAAGTGTTCACCAGCATACCATATTTCTTCATCCTGGTGAAGAGCTGGTGCAGGTGGGTCTCATGGTCTTCTGGGGTCTTTGAAAAGACCAAAAAATCGTCCAAATATGGGTAGACGAAGTCGAGACCACGGGTCATCTCATCGACCAATCTTTGAAACGTTTGACCTGCGTTCCTTAAACCAAAGGTCATGTAGGGGAACTCATACAGGCCAAACGGGGTTGTGATGGCCGTCTTGGGTATATCCTCTTCGCAGACAGGTACCTGATTGTAGGCTTTAACAAGGTCTACTGTTGAGAAGACCTTGCAGCCAGATATGCTGTGAGCGAAGTCATGGATATGACGGATGGGGTACATGTCCGGGATTGTTCGTGCGTTGAGCTTACGGTAGTCTCCGCATGGCCGCCAAGCATTATCCTTTTTCGGAGCTAAATGGAGGGGCGAAGACCATGGGCTCTCCGAAGGTCGGGCGGTTCCATTGCTCAGCATCAGCTCAAACTCACGTTTGGCGATCTGCAACTTGTCTGGAGCTAACCTGCGGGGTGCACAAGAAATCGGGGGTCCGGGGGTGGTGCGTATGTGGTGTTGTGTGTTGTGTGATGGGACAGATGGAGTGCCAGCTGGACGTGTGATCTCAGGGTATTGAGCTAACGCCGCGTGGTACCTGGAGTCGCTTTCACATAATATAATTTTAACACTTTGTATGTTACGAGCTTTATAATCAACACAAGTCGAAGTGCTGATGTTCGTTGTGCCGTCTAGTAGGCGTTTATTTCGAACATCAACAGTAAGATTATAATGCGATAAGAAATCTACACCAAT
The DNA here is from genome assembly GCA_907269075.1 of Idaea aversata. Classification (NCBI taxonomy): domain Eukaryota; kingdom Metazoa; phylum Arthropoda; class Insecta; order Lepidoptera; family Geometridae; genus Idaea; species Idaea aversata. The sequence goes on from OU026083.1 coordinate 4,444,008, forward strand.
AATGCCTTTTGTGACGTCGGCAACGACAAAACGCCACACAAAATCACGCCTTAACCCTAAATTTAAGTTTAGTTCAAGATAGCCGTAGGTAGAAATCGGCGTCCCGTTGGCTGCACTTAGTTGGTACTCGGTCTTCTCCCGTCGTTGTTGGAGCGCAGACCGGGGGAATACACATAAGTCGCTTCCGGTGTCGATCAGGAACTGAAACTTGGATCTGCTGTCCGTGATGAAGAGGCGACCGTTGGCGGGTTTGGCGGGGCAGTCCTGAGTCGCCATTATCGACCGCCCTGGGCGTTTCCCGCCTTCGTGAAATCGCACGGAGGAATGCAACGTGTGGATTTGCTGCCGAAACGTTCGTGATACCAACATAGCGGATGCTTGCGGTAGCTAGACTGGGAACGCTTCGAACGGCTTCTGCTGCGGTTGCGCGAAGTATCGCGATCTCTCGGGCGCGGTCTTCGGTTCAGCTGAACGGTGAGGTCCTTAACCATATTGCGGAGCTCGGCGATCTCGGTTGCCATCTGCTGCATCGTCGACCCGGGAGCTGAAGTTGCTGCAACCTGGTGTGACGGTGATACGATGTCGGTAACCTGGTCAGCCAGGTCGGCGAGGGCGCTCAGGGTAGCGCTACGTTGAGTGGCAAGGATGGTTTGGACGTTCTCCGGCAGTCGACTAATCCAAATTGAGCGGATGAACTCCTCGGGTACGTTTGTTCCTGCCTTGCTGACGAGATGACGCAAGTATTGCGAGGGTTTTCTGTCTCCCGGCTGCTGGTCCATAAGGAACTGCTTCCACTTTGTCTCGCGAGAGACTGTCAACCGCTTGACTAACTCGTGTTTGAGTTTGTCGTATTTAAAGTCCCTAGGCGGGGAAAGCAATACGTCTTTTACCTCCTTCATTGTACCTTGATCAAGGCCTCCCACCACAAAGTTGAACTTTGCTGCGTCGGTCTCGATGTGAGCTCGCGCAAACAATGCCTCGATCTGCACGAACCACACCTCCGGTTCGTCCGGCCAGAACGGCGGTAGGCGTAATCCCACATGTGCATCATCGGTCTTGGACAAGCGCCTCATCGGTTTTGTTCGACGTTGGGTTACGCCACCTTCTTGGTTCGACGTTTCTTCGTAATCTGAGCTTTCTGCTTCGATCTTCTCCGTTGCTTCAGGTTGCTTTTCCATGTTCTTTGCGGGTCACCACTTTGGGGATGTATGGGAGTGGGTAGAACGAAATAGTCTTTATGTGAAACACTTTATTCAACGACAGTTCATCCACCACAGTTTCCTAAATCTCCATACGTAATAAATAGGAGAAGTTAGAATTGACAGTAATATTGCTAACAAATTACGATCGCGTCGAGTTAGTGAGCGAGGCCAGGCAACAACGGGCGTGCGTCTATAGCGAGCGGGTGCAGCTGACTGCTGTACCGCTGGAGTCGGTGACGTAGGCTGCGCGGGCGGCGAGCGGCCGGTGCATGCGCCTCGGTCGTGATGCGAGCCGAGCGAAACCGGTCGGCCGCCGCACGATGCAGCGGTAGGTACGCAATACGCACTTGTCCAGTCGGCACTTTATGTTAATTATTCATACGTAATATAATGTTATTATGTTAGTGTAATATTTATGTACTATGTTTATTTGTTACTGTATATATGATATTATTATATATTATTATAATATTTGTGTAGTTTAATAATTTATGTTGTATAAATATAGTTAGGTAGTTATATGTATTATGTATGTTTATATTTATTAAATAGTATTTAAATGTTTATGTATACTTATACTACTTGTTGTATATTAGGTTAATTATTGTGTACCTATCGTGTCGTATGTCACACTATGTCAGGCTTGTACTATGGTGGCCAGACGATGAGTGTACGTGTGTGTGTGGCGAGCCGCCACAACATTATAGAGTGTGGGAAGTTAGCACCGCACTTTTGGATTTTTCGAAATTTGACGATTATGCTGAATTGTGCTAGGTTTGTGCTCTGTTGTGCCGAATTTGTTTTTTCTCTAAAGTCAAAACTGAAGTCAAAAATTGAATTAAACCAAATTCCACCCCTGGCACCGCACTTTTGGAAATTCGGTTTTTTTATGATTGTGCTAGGCGTTCTAAACGTTGTGCCGCATTTCAAGTTTCTAGGTTTTCAGATGGCGCGTCAAAGTTGAAAAATGTTTTTGAAATTTGCCCCGCACTTTTTTTTACATTTTTGACTATTGTGCTGAATTGTGCTAGGTTTGTGCTCCGTCGTGCCGTAAAAATAAAACCTCTAAAGTCAAAACTGAAGCTAGAAAGTAAAAAAAACTGTTGAAAAAATTTTGAGGTAGCCCCGCACTTTTGAGTTTTCGCAATTTTGATTATTGTACAAAGTTTTGCTAGGTTTTGCCGTAAAAACTTCTAACTTCAAAATTGAAGCCACAATGCAAATTCAACCAGAAGGTCAATTCTCGTAAATAACATTGTTCAAATTACATTTCAATATCATTTCGATTGCATTTCGATCACAAATAGTACCCTCAAAGTAGCTCAAAATACCCACAAAGTTAGGTTTTTGAAAGAAAAAAACTGACTTTAAAGGTATCTTTTGCAATCGGAATGATATTGAAATGTAATTTAAACAATGTTATTTACGAGAATTGGCCTTCTGAGCACAAAACCGAGAAGTTGGCACTGCACTTTTGAATTATCGCAATTTTGATTATTGCACAAAGTTCTGCTAGGTTTGTGCTCCGTTGTGCCGCAAAAATAAAATGTCTAACATCAAAACGTCAATAACAAAAAAATTAAAATTCCCTCAAAAATCGCAACAAAGTGTATATATTATGTGTTTACTCTTATAAGTTCAGCGTTAGATTTTGCCATCGCGATTCAGGAAATTGGTTAGATTGCGTAGCGCCATCTAGCGGCCGATGGAACAATCATCTACTAAGCGTATCTGCATCAGTTTTAAAATTTTACCGCTGGATCTAGACGACGACGACGTGACATTTTACACAGTGGTACCTAATGGAAAATCCCGGGGGATTTCACAATGTTTAAATTGCGAGGACTAGACTAGTGAAATTTTGTACAGTGGTACCATAAGTGACAAAAATAGGAATTTATGAAGATTTTTTGGAATATCCCGTGGGATTTCATAAAATCTAAACTGCGAGGAAAAGACCCGTGAAATTTTACAAGGTGGTACCTAATGTGACGAAAATGGGAATTTATAAAGATTTTTTGAAAAATCCCTTGGGATTCCATAAAAATTAAACTGCGAGGACTAGACCTGTGAAATTTGCACAGTGGTATCAAAGTGGAATAAACCTATTATGAGAGGAAAACAGGAATTAAAAAAAAATGAGAAAATCCCGTTGTATTTCATAAAATCTAACCCGCAAGGACTTAGACTCGTAAAAATTTGCACAGTGGTGCCTTATGTGACGAAAATGGGAATTTATGAAGATACTTTTTTTGAATCCTGTGGGATTTCACAAAAATTAAACTGCGAGGTTTTGACTTGTGAAGTTTTATACAGTGGTACCTTATGTGACCAATGTGGTAAATTAAATATTTTTTTTAGAAAATCAGAATCTAAACTGCAAGGACTAGTCTCGTGAAATTTGCACAGTGTACCTTATTTGACAAAAATAGAAAGAAAGAAAAAGTATTTTTATCACAGTTGCTCATAAAGTGGATCTTATTAAACCGCTTTTAGGCTCATAATGCAACGTATTATACACGCGTGCCATAAAAAAAAATCCAACTAGTGCTAAAATAATACGTTATCCCGATAAGTCAAATACGTATCTTACTGCTAATGACATATTAGGTAGATGAAACATTCTTAATTTATCTGGGTTATACTGTTTTGATGTATAGAAAAAAGGATGGTACAAAGAGTTTTTAACCCTTGCTGGCTTGAAACTCTTTGTTGGTACCTTTTTTCTTTTTTCTTCTTTTCAAAAGGTTGTCTCTAAAGTCTGTATAATGAACGATAATTTTACGTGATAACGTCTTTGAAAATAATTAAAAATTGAGTTTTGTTTTTATTTTTTTTTCTTTACATTATATTTATTATTTATATTATATATATTTATTACATTACATTTACACTATATATATTTATATTATATTAATAACATTATATTTATTTATTATTTTTTCCTTACATTATATTGTTTTTAACCGCCGCCGACGCAAAAACAAATAAATAAAACCCTAAAAAAATATTGTACCTATGTCAGACGAGGCTGTATAGGTTAAAAGTCTTTTGCCTAGCCTTTCGGGAGTGTAATTAACAAAAAATAGTAAGTAAACATAACCTAAAATTCTTAAAAACTTTAGTCTTAAAGTCTTTTTTTTTATTCGCAACTGTGATAAAAAACGTCGTACGATACACGTGTGGATTAATCATTCCATCTCGGCTTTTGCCACGCTCGCGCGTCATAAACCGCCTCTATGGAATGATCAACTTTCCACACTTGTATCGCAATGTACTATTATTGAGTACAACCACACGACAAACACAGGAATGAAGAAATCAACATAACATTGAAAATTAATTAAATAAAAAACAAAAAAGTAAAAAAGGAAAAACAACATAAATGAGGAGTCGTGTGCTGACCCAAATGGGTCGACCTCAGCTTAAAACTGCAGCCGAGCATGCTTAGCTGCAGCGCTGGTCTTCCGGCCAGACCATGAAGCAGGGCCAGACCCATCTAGCTAAAAAGCTAGATTTAAACAGCGCCCCCTCCGCTCTTGACACTCTACAAAAAACAAAAGAAAAATAAATAAATAAAGTAAATAATTGTACTTACATATTTTATATCTTACACAAAAATACGACACTAAATATTATATAAATGATAACTATACCATACTAACCATTGATAGTACTCTATTATACAGGATGTCCGGTAATGAATGGCCAAGCGGGCACCTACGGATAGAGGACACTGTGCCGGATCGGAAAAACGAAAGTTATGTTCTATGAAAGTCTTTCGGTTTCCAAGATATCCGCCATTTTAAAAATATTAAAAACGTCACTTCGCTCTCTATGTTTTGTGATGCCAAAACTGCAACTGCAGGAATTATCCCAATCTGTTTTTTTGGATAGTATTCTTATCCTGGAATACTATGTGCTATCGAATGCAAACAATATTTTATGACATATTGAAAGTTTTTTTTTAAACTAAGATTTAAATCAAACTTCATGGATTTTTAATTTTTTAACCTGAACTTTAATCTTTCCCAGTGTAAAAAAAAGGTATTTTTTTTCTGCCAGCCTGTGCTACAAATGCTACAATGATTTTTTCATTACTTATACTCCGAAAGTAGGTCTAAAGATGCCTGAAGAGCGTGTAGAAAATAAAACTTTCAACCCTAGGGAAAATCGCTTTCACTGACAGCTGTCATGTCAAATTATGGCTTCGCACGGCTTGTGCAATGTGCATGTAGCCAGTATCAGCATCATTACGCATTAGGAACTTTAAAAACCTAACCTCCTTGCTTTAAGTAACACCAAAGAATAACACTACATGTATATAACCTCTTTGGTCCCAACCTTGTAAGAGGATCAGGTAGTATGGAGTCTCTCATTCACTGTCGTTGTTAGGAAGAATTTTATGTATTATTTGTAATGAAGAGCACAGTGTCAGTATAAAGTCACTCATTTAGTCCCTCGAACTATTAGCGCCCTCGCTACGCTCGAGCGCCAAACTCCGTCTCGGGACTTTAATGAGTGACTTTCACACCTAGGGTAACAATGTACTATTAATCACAGTTAGAAGTTTCATAGTCTTTTCTGTGCCATCACGAAAAAAAAAATAAAAAATTCCAAATCGGTCTTGCGTCTCCGAGTAATCGGGAACCCTGAACACGCCCTAATTTATTGCCCCGCGAGTTTATTTTAAGATTTAAAATTAAATTTATTTAATGAATTTACTCTAAATACTATTTATTGTTAGTTTTAGGAGTAATGGCCGTTTATGATACGGTCAAGGACATATTAGATCTAAAGCTAGCTCCTGAAGAGAAAGAAGAATTTGAAACTATGTATAAATTATTCAACTGGGGTAAATAATATTTCACCGTTATGTATTAATTTTATTTTCGTGAATGTAAAATGCTTTTGCTGCCTACATTATAGCGTCTGCATCTGATTGGTTGCCACGTTCCAAAGACACACAATATCATTAGCTTTTAAGACGATTTAATGTGATCTCATGCGACCATGCCGGATTGCCAAAAATGCAGGGTTGCGGGTTCAATTCCCGCCTCAGACAAGTATTTATGCTTAGATATTTGTCTGTGGTCTAACAAAAGTATACTACGTAGTATATCCGTTGTCTTGGACTCATAAAACAAGTTTAGTTAGTTAGCTTGGGGCTAGATGGCGATGTGTGGAATGTCCTGCAATATATTTATTTATTTCAACTGAATAAAACATATTTGACTTTAACTTTTCACCTAATAATGACCTTTTAATTACCTACGGTTTTCTTTTTCAGATCAAATTTATCCGAAAGTAGGTAAGTATTTTTTTTATAAAATAAATCACAATTGAGTATGGAAGAAAAGAGCCACAGCTTCACATTCAAAGAGCGGCTCGCAAGTCGCCGACAATGCCGACCCCTGGGGTGGCTGCAACTTTGGCCAACGTATCGGCATTGTCATCTAAAGAGGCAATACAGCGAGCCTTTTGGACACCCTACCTAGGGAATATAAGGGAAGCTTATTTAGACTTTAATATTATTATTTTGTTCTAGATTTTAATTTTTAAGATTAATCACAAGTTTATTAATTAGAATCTCTAGATGGGCTAGCTTATACTATTTAATATTATCCACAACAATTGTTAACCAACCCTTGATTATGAAATAAATGAATAATCTATATTAAAAAAACAAAACATAACCCTCCCTTTTGGCTTCGCCGTAGTCGGGTAATTAATTAAGTACTTAAATCTAAACATACAATTAAACCCACAAAAATAGAAAAAAAAATTGTTCTAGATATAAATAATCTTTTAAACATTTATAAAAAAACATTTAAATGAAATAATAATTATTTCTTTAAATAAAAATAGGCAAAATTACTTAGCTATTACTTACAATTATTGTAAGTCCTTATTTTTTTACGAAATATTTCGTTTTCAATTAAGGTGGCCCTTCTTTGTGTCCGGTACCTTATTCAATAAACCTTAAAACCTGGTGTAAGATTTATTCAAGAATCTTGTGAGGCACGAACGTGGATTTCTATGGATTTAGTAACTGCACTGAATTTTTGTTTTATTTTGACATTTTCATGTTTTAATCATATTATGATAGATAAGGTCTTAAAAAGAATTGTATATACTTATTCATGGCGATGTTGCTCACTTACTCACAGATTGTTGCTTTGATACTTGTATTGTACTTAACTCTTTTATTATCATTTATGTAGACAAGAAAAATTACTTAGCCGATTGTCCGAAAGTGTGCCCTATAAGGCCAGTTATGGTGTGCGGACGCTGCGCACATGGCATCTACACGACCTTCCTCAGCGTCTGCCATATGAGGATGCATGCTTGCAAGTTTAAGAAGGAATGTAAGTACTTACTCAATAATTAGAGAGAAAGTAAGGATATTATCAAAAGCCCAACTAGCCTCTAAAAAGCTAGGTGTTAAGGCTATAAAGATCGGTAAGACGGTACTTCACGTCGGGACAGTTGCTAAACTTGTTCGTTGATTCGCCGAAATACCAGCTGGAGGCATTGGAGTCTATTGAGAGGAGAGCCAGGAGACTATGAGACAATGAGCTTGCCAACAAAAGCCTTCAGAGTATTTAACATCGTCACAAGATGGCGAGCTTGTCGCTCTTTTATCGGATACATTTCGGGTAATGTGCAACACGACCTAGTTTGTAAATAGAAACTAATCCTTTGCACTGGTCTGGTTAATGAATTAAAGTTAAGTTAAAATAAAGATTATGTATTTCATTGGTACTGAATTTGTATATTGACCAAACCGTTGAAAGTCTAAAAACAAAAAAAATAACAATATATTGACTGAATTTTCTTAGGCAACCCATTTGCAATATATTTATTGACCTATTTAATTTGATATAAAACACTTTTCATACATTAAACAGATCGATGAAGGTCGTCCTTAAATGGAGGGAATTATCCTAAAAAATAAGAAAAAAATAGGGAATTAAGTAATTTTTAATGGGTTAAATTAGGTAATTTACTAGAAGTTCATAAATAAGTACTGAATATAAGCAATATTCTTTTGTGATTTTTATTGTTATTTTTTCGTGTAATCTTTACACGGTTTTCACACTGTAATAAATAATGTTTGCAGCCATCGAACTGGTCTCCCGAAGTCCCTGCATGATGTCAGCTCCGATATTACCCGTGGAAGGAGAAACAATACATCCCTCAGGAATAATCAATGAACCAAACGACGATGACAAAGTACTTAGATTTATATGGTGTAGAGATGATCCCAAAGGTTGGTAATCTATCTTCAATTAAGTGAATAAATTACAACGACCTCTGTGGCGTGTCGGGCGAACACGCGCCTTCGACGCAGAACGTTGCGGGTTCGATTCTCGCCTCAAACAAATATTTATGTAAGTATTTGTGTCTATAGGTATTTCTATACCTATGTATATTGAGTAAACAGCGTGTCTCGTAATGAATGAATTAACGGGGACCTACTCCTTGCTCCATGAAAAACTCTAGGTTTCCAAAATATCTGGCATTTTCAAAAAAAAATAAATTTAACTCCCTTCTCAATGCTTTTTGGTGCCAAGTGCCAATACTGCAAATTAAGCAATTATTTTAATCTGTTTTTTTGGATGGTATTCCAGGATAAATGTGCTATCGAATGCAAATTATTATTTTTACTAGTTTTACAATATAAAACATCTCTGTCCACTAAATAGTATTTGTAATTTTTGATATGCTAATTATTCGTTTCTTAAACAGTTTATTACATTTTAGGTGCTTACTGTCAAAGAGAAATCGAAAAAAACAAAGTGCTTGGTGGAGAAAACGAGGACGATGAAGAATTAAATGACATGTCAACTGACAATCCGGATCTCCCAACGGATGCCGAAGTAACCACTGATAATCCGGATCTCCCAACGGATGCCGAAGTAACCACCGATAATCCGGATCTCCCAACGGATGCCGAAGTAACCACTGATAATCCGGATCTCCCAACGGATGCCGATGTAACCACTGATAATCCGGATCTCCCAACGGATGCCGATGTAACCACTGATAATCCGGATCTCCCAACGGATGCCGAAGTAACCACTGATAATCCGGATCTCCCAACGGATGCCGAAGTAACCACCGATAATCCGGATCTCCAACGGAAGCCGAAGTAACCACTGATAATCCGGATCTCCCAACGGATGCCAATGTAACCGGCGAAGTTCGATAATATCGGAAAAGAAAACATTTTGGTTAATTTTTATTTATTCAACGGGTTTTATTATCGGGTTTCGTCATAGACCTATTTAAGTATTTGAAAACTATATTTTCAAATACTTCAATAGGTCAAATCGCAACGTTGATACATAAATACACACACATAAATAAATAAATTTAATCAGAAATATGGTGTTATTTACTCTTACACAAATAAATTAGAACTAAGAGAAGATGTACCATTAAGATCAATAGTTTCTAGTTAGTTTTGTTGCTTAAATCTTCAAAACTACGCAACGGATTTTGATGCGGTTTTTTTAATAGATAGAGTAATTCAAGAGGAAGGTTTATATATGCATAATATAGCCGTGCGAAGCCGGGGCGGGTCGCTAGTACACAAATAAATTAGAAAAATGAGAAAATGTACCATTAAGATCAATAGTTTCTAGTTAGTTTTGTTTTTTAAATTAAATTTTTTTAAATTTTTTAATTTTTAATTTTTTTTTTAAAGTTTGGCCTTGCTCTTACTCGATTTGGTTGTACGATCATAACATTTCATTATAATATCAATAATTTCTACTGTGTCTTGCGATTGCGACGCGGGCGGCGGCGGCGGCGGCTTTGCTCTTACTCTACTCTTACCATTTTTTGTTTCTTTTTTAACTTTAGAAACTTTCGTAATAGATAAACAAGCAAGCACAAACTCTCAACTAATATTGTAAATTATTTTAGATAGGTAGGTACTTAGGTAATATTTTCAGAATGGTTCGTATTATCTTAAATAACCATTAGGTCATTGAACTGAACTTTCATGATGGTCTAATGTAGTAGACACTGATAATCCTGATCTCCCAATGGATGTCGAAGTAACCACTGATAATCCGAATCTTCCAATGGATGCCGAAGTAACCACTGATAATCCGAATCTTCCAATGGATGCCGAAGTAACCACTGATAATCCGAATCTTCCAATGGATGCCAAAGTAACCACTGATAATCCGAATCTTCCAATAGATGCCAAAGTAACCACTGATAATCCGAATCTCCCAATGGATGCCGAAGTAACCACTGATAATCCGAATCTCCCAACGGATGCCGAAGTAGCCACTGATAATCCGAATCTCCCAAAGAATGCCGTAGAAAAAACTGATAATCCGAATCTTCTAAAAAATCGGAAAAGAAAACATTTCCTAAAAAGAATACATTTTGGTTAATTTTTATTTATTCAATGGGCTTCGTTATCGAGTTTCGTCATAGACCTATTTAAATATTTGAAAACTATATTTTGAAATACTTACTTCAATAGGTCAAATCGCAACGTTGATAAATAACATTACATAAATAAATTTATTCAGAAATCTGGTGTTATTTACTCTTACACAAATAAATTAGAAAAATAAGAAGATGTACCATTAAGATCAATAATTTCTAGTTCGTTTTGATTTAGTTTGGCCTTTGAACAGAGTTTTCGCATCATTCGAGCTCTGGTAAGTTTCATGAAATAATATTGTTAGAACTGAAATAAAGAAACTATCGTTATAGATAAGCAAGCAAGCACAAACAATCTTAACTAATATTATAAATTATTATAACCGCTTTTAGGCTCATAATCCAACGTATTAGGAACGCACGCACGCGTGCGTTTTACATTATTTTGGCGCCACTAGTGCGCAAAAAGTTATCCTGATAAGTTAAATTGGTATTGGTAGATAAAACATTCATAATTTATCTGGGTTATACTGTTTTGATGTATAATAAACCAAAAAGGGAAGGTACCAACAAAGAGTTTTTAAGCTAGCAAAAATGGTTGTCTCTTAAGTCGGATTACGAACGAAAATTTACGAAAATTTTACGTAATAACGTCTTGGAAAACGATTAGAACATTGAGTTTTGTTTTTTCTTTACTTAAATATATTTTTGTCCGTACCATTGTATTCTGTTTTAACCCCCGACGCAAAAACAAATGGGAAACCCTAAAAAATATTGTATGTCAGACGAGGCTTGTAGGTCAAAAGTCTTTTGCCTGGCCTTTTGGGAAAATAATTAACAAAAAAAAAATTACCAAAAAAATTAAATATTTCTTAATATATATAAATCTCGTGTCACAATGTTTGTCCTCAATGGACTCCTAAACCACTTAACCGATTATAATAAAATTCGCACACCATGTGCAGTTCGATCCAACTTGAGAGATAGGATAGCTTACATCCCGATATTCCCACGGGATCGGGAGTTACGCGGGTGAAACCGCGTAGGGCAGCTAGTACTTAATAAAAATTTGTTTGTTAACTTTTTATTATTTTAACAAGTCTTTTCTTTTATTCGCAACTGTGATGAAAAAACGTACTATACGCCGCGTGTGGCTAATGATCATTGCATAGAGGCGTTAGTGACGCGCGAACGGAACGCGAGCGCGTTTCAAAAAGCCGAGATCAATTTCCACACCTGTATCGCATTATTACACGGTGCAACGCATATTACATTGCAATAAACAATAAAAATAAACTAACCTTAGCGTCTAAAAGTCATATAAGTTAATTGAAATTATGATTTTTAAATTATAAAAGTGGCTTAAATTTTTAAATACCTACCCACCATGCGGGCATGGAATTTCGCTATTCATTTATTTGGTAACTCCATTTGTTCTTATATAAAATTAAGGTTTGCTTAGCAATTCATCGCGCAAGGAACACAGTCAGACAAAGGTCTTCTGGGAATTTGAAATAAAATATTTCTCCAAAACGATCCTCAGGGAAAACAGGGTCCATGGTGCCATGACAGGGGCGGTAACCATATTGACACCCGGAGACAGTTCACTCCTGTCGAATCCGAGAGTCTACTATCCGCTGGTAGAGCTTCATGGTGTGGGACATCACCTACATACCTCGATAACTCCCACACTCCTGCACCGATCCCTTGCCCTTGAAAATTGGGGTGCGGTTAAAGAGGTTGATTAAGATGCCCACACCACGAGAACCCATCGCCTTCTATACTTCGATCCAACGGCTCCGACAGTTTTCCGATTCTTCATGCGGCGAATAGGCTTGCGGGCTTCTTCAGACGTAATCGGTGGCACAAGTCTTGATTAGGAAGGAGTTCCGGTGGCTGCAGCTCTTTGTGCTGCTGGGCTAATGTCTTTCAACTACCCACCATCAAAACTGTTACCTAATTCACATAAAAAATACTACTGCTATTTTACTGTTTTATTTTTTCAGTTTTCCATTTATCAAATTCATTAAAAAACGACATAGAACTACATAAAACGATATCACCTATGATAAAAGCGTGCAGTAAAATCGAATGTCCTCCGGTTTATGAACCTGTTTGCGCTAAACTTGTTTACAACGACACTGGATCCGTAGTGCATGCAGTTCTATTTAATAAATGCGAACAAAAATACGTTCACTGCTACCCAGGTAAGTCATTCTCCCCCTTATTCCAAAACGAGGTTTAAGGATAGTCCGAGATGTGGATTTAAACCTTAGATTTAGACACAGATTTACTCGTGAACTATAGTCTAAACACTATCCCTATATAATCTAATAGAAACTATAGTCTAAGCACTATCCCTATAGATTATATAGGGATAGTGTTTAGACTATAGTTTACGAGTAAATCTGTATCTAAAACTGAGGTTTAAATCCACATCTCGGACTATCCTTAAACCTCGTTTTGGAATAAGGGGGTAAATGTTTAAAAACCTAAAAATACATATTAGGAAGTAGTGTAACGTGTGTTACAGTGGATGTAGCTAATGTAACCTCTCTGTTAGAATGTCAGATTAGCTACATCTGTTACATAGATTGTACATTATTATTAGATGCTTGTACATAGAAGCGAACTTGACGTAAGATGAGACTTGGATGAAACTTAAAAGACTTCACTGCAGCGATGATCCAGATTATTCCAGTGTCAAACATATAATTAGACTTTAAATGTTTAATTACATAAGCCTCTTCATTTCATGTAACTAATAATAATGGATGTAAATAATTATTTATTAATTGGATAAATAAATAAGTACAAAAATACAAGTAAAATATGTTATGGGGTGTGGCTAACGGGTAATAGTTTGCTGCTTGACTCGGTCGTCATATTATGGTGTTTTATTAGACCCTTCGATTGCTTGAGATGCCCTTTCTAACTGTATACGATTTCTGTATTTCAATTTGGCTTTTCGACGCGTAATGGCCGACAATATACATTTTATGTTATTATTTTTGGAGTGAAAACTTCTTTTAGCGCGGTAGGAATATTTTAAGATGAGATAAAATCTCTGAACTCGCGACATCGTTACGAGTAAGGCTTCCATCCCGGGACTCTCGGTCTCGAAAATATCGAGAGTCTCGACGATTTTTTCGAATTTTCGAGACTCGAGACTGCAACTTCCAGTCCCGGGAAAAACGAGACTTTCGAGATTCCAATGAAATAATTATTATCATTATTCAAAAATGTACATACGGAATCACCCTGAGGAATCACCAATTTTATTTTTCACCCTGCTTATGTGGCAAGTGTCAATTGTCATGGCAACTGGCAACACTCTAATATAAAAATACGTTAGTCTATGGTAATTGCAAAATACATAACCTCACAACCTAACATTGTCAGATGTTTTGTTACACGGGTCTCGTAAATTTGTAAATTTCTTTGTGTTATTTTTGTAACAAAATGAAGTCCTCTCTATCAGAAAATACATTTAATGCTCTTGTTTTTTTACGAGCCCACTTCAAAAATGAGAAAATCTGATATTTTTTTTTATATTCCTTTCATTTTGTTTATTTTCCGTTCACTGTAACATTTTGAAAACTAAATGACCTTATTGAAATATCTTATATTCACTAACGAAATACCTAATCCCTACCTACATAAGGGAACATAAATCAATTTTTAAAAAGTCTCGAAAATCTCGTTTTTCCCGGGAATCCCGGGACCAAACCGAGTCTCGATATTTTTGTCCCGGGACTCGAAAATATACCGAGACTGGAAGCCTTAGTTACGAGACGCAGCTACAGTGTGTGCATATATGCATGTACATATATTTTGTGGTTGTTTAGTAAATATGTAAAAAAAATATTTAAATTTAAAGTTTTTTTTTAAATTAGTTTTACACTTCTGTCGGCAACTCGGCACTCTCAGAGTTCAACTTTTTTCGTCACAATTTTACACAAATGTTTTATAATATGTAATTGATAGATTTTGACGAGAACTGACGATTGAAACTTGAATCAACGTCGTAGCTTCACCGAGTCGAAGGTTATACTAATTGGGAATCTAGATACGCAGCAGAATGACATTCAAGATGGCGGGGCTTCCCTTCCGCCGCGCGCGATTTGTCACAGTCCTTACTTAGCGTAATAAATTCCTTGATTCTTTAGTAACACCTATCAGATAATTTGGATGTTGAGCGGGAGCGCAGGGCCTTGACAGTGCGAAGTAATATGTTGGCCCGCAAGTTTGGTAAATGTTCGATGGCAGTAAAAATAAGTTTGTTTAAGGCCTACTGCCAATCGTTCTACACCTGCTCTTTGTGGACTAACTACACGCTGCGCGCTGTGAAGACCCTGCAGGTCCAGTACAACAATGCTTTCAGGTTGCTGATGGGGCTGCCTCGCTTCTGCAGTGCATCATTGATGTTTGCTGAAGCTCACGTGGACGGCTATAATGCCATTATTAGAAAGAGAGCGGCATCAATGATGGCTAGAGTGAGGAGCAGCGATAATCGGCACCTGAAGGCATTGGTGGAAAAAATTGATAGTCCCATATGGGGGCATTGGATTCAGGTCCATATTAAATAATTATTGATTTCACCTCTGTTCTTTTACTAACATAGTTTGTAAGCTCTTTGTATACTAACACATGGACAAGTAGTCTGATAATAAATGAATTATTATTATTATTATTATTTAGTAATCCAGTAGTGTAAATCAAATTTGGATGGGGATGATAGATATGTAGCTGCAACACTAAACTGTATCCCCCGATTTTGTTATCATCCACTTTTTTTTTATTGCGTCCCTATAGAAGCAATTTTAAAGACGTATTCACGGCAAAAGCAACTTAATTACTTAATTAATACCTATATTAACAGGTGTGCAAGTAAAATTAGTACCAATGAAATATTGCAGTCATGGCCCTGTCAACACCCAAGTTAAAGAAACAAATGTCGAAGAGAAAACTATTGGTGAGTTTCAAGTTAGAAACTTGTTAGTCTATGGTTAGAAAACCTAAGGCAGCTAAACGACAAAAAAGGAGAATCAGAATCAGAATTATTTATTTGCATTATATATGGTACATAGTGGTGTTACATAATAGGATAATGTTTTTTCATATTTAGCCATACAATGGCGTACAAATAGTAGGTAAAATAATAATCAGTCAATGCATAGTCAACATCCGAAATATTAAATAAAAAAGTTAGTAAAAAAATTATAGCTATTAATGTATCATGTCAATAAAATAAAATAATAGTAATTATTTTCCCGGGTCTTAATCGCGTATTTTTTGTTTTTTAATTCTCTTACCTCGACGCGTGAAACGCGCGCGAATACGCGATTAAGACCCGGGAAAATAATTACTATGAATACAAATCGTATAGTTTAAAAAGTTAAAATAAAATAATATCAAAATTAAATAAAAATTAAATTATATCAAAATTAAATAAAATTGAATCATGTTAAAATTTATAACTAGTTTCATTTGTATGTCTTGCTTAAATATTCATTAATAGTATATAAAAGTTCTTATGTATTACCATTCCTTTAGGCGTTTGAAGAAAATAGGGCCATTTTCATTAAGCATATTGAGGAGGTTCTCAATCCATCTGTGTTGTTTTTTTTTGTATGTATGTTGCGCGATCATTCGAAGACGGCTCAACCGATTGAGATGATTATTTTTGTGTTCGAAAGGTGATACCTCAGGGGTGGTTCCATAAATTTGGTGAAGATCTGATAAGAATCCTCGGAGTGATGAACAGAATTGCACTACGATTGTGCAGAAAATTACTCAGTTTTTAACCGACTTTCAAGATCTCCAGTAGAATCGACCCTTATACTTATAGGTTTGATGGAGCATCACCTTCACATCACTAAACTCCTCAATAAATTACGATTACGCGTTACAATTTGAAGAATTTAGTTTAATTTAGTCGCCGGACTGGGTTTGAATGAATTTTGATAGAGAACGCTATCCTAAATGAAGATCTGATGGGGATCTTCGGAGTGATGAACAGATCTGCACAGCGAGATTCAACAAATTGCTCAGTTTTCCATTTCCACTAATAGAAGTGGCCCATACACTAATCGGGTCACTAAGACTTACTTGAAAGTCGGACTGGGTTAGATTGAATGTTGAGAGGCATACATACATAAAACATGGTGTCACCTAGTCCGACTTCCAAGTAAGTTTTTATGTTTAAGTTATCTGCTGTCTAAGTGACCCGAAATAGATCATTTTTTCACTTTTCAGTTTTTTTTAGTTTTTGTTTTCAGGTTTTTTTTAGTTTTTATTGTTTTCAGGTTTTGTTGAAACCAATTTTAAAAATTTTATTGTTATTTCAGGCCACCAACGTATAAAAAGGGGAATAAGTAAAGGTAAGAAAAATTGCTAGTACCATAGTGATTTAAATATAAGGCTTCATTAGTCGACGGTCTCTGTGGTGCGAGTGCAAAAGGTTTTAAGGTCGTTCGTGCGTTAGAACCACGCTGAAGTCAAAATCAATGATTTCCGACGGGCAATAAAACAATAATTTGTTTAATTTGTTGTTGAGACATTGACTTTAGATTATTGAGAATTTCATAATCTAGTGAATGTCTCAAAAACATTTACAAATATTCATATAGTTTTCTCGTTAGAACAGTTTTTACTCTAGCTTTTTTCTAGATTAGCGTTTGGCGGTCTAGGTAGATGCGAGATAGTAGATAAACCGTTTATAATAAACTTTTAACATCATAACTTTTAGAATAATAATAACATTTACTAGTGAATCTCTGAAAAAAAATCACGATTGCTGGAAGTTTTCATTCAAGAAAAGTATACTCAAAACTGTAGTTTTATCCATATTTCTAGATATTAAACCTGTGAGTTTTGGGATGAAATCTGAGGGATTTTAGTTTTATTTTTAGACCTAGTGAATGACGACATTACGTCCTATAACATGGTATATATTTTTTTCTAACTTTTATTTTGCTTGTCTTACAATGAAGTATTTAGTTCTAGTATATAAACGACGCGAAATCGCGCCAGCGCTCAGTGCCGGCCGACGCCTTGCCGAGGCCGGACCTATGTCGCTCTCGTAGCCGCGTGCTACGTAAAATATAATTGTAGTTTCGGTAGTTTATAGCGCGATTAGCACATCTTGATACTTTTTATTAAAATAATATATTTTTATTATATAACAAAAGTTTGGTTACTTTATAAGTTAGTTTTTAGGGTTCCGTATCCAAAGGGTAAAAACGGGACCCTATTACTAAGACTTCGCTGTCCGTCCGTCCCTCCAAACCATGATAGCTAGAGCGTCGGAATTTTCACAGATGATGTATTTCTGTTGGCGCTATAACAATCAATATTAAAAACAGAAAAAAGTCAATATTTCTGAGTATGTTTTAAATTTTTTAAATTATTTTCATGTTTACTATTTTTTTAGGCAATATTTTTTTTTAATATTCCCAAAAGGGCAGGCTTAAGACTTTTAACCTATACAGTCTTGTCTGACATACAATATTTCGAACCTTCGTGCGCGAGTCCGACGAATAAATGTCTTGTACCTGAGATTGTTGATCCCCGAAAAGCTAAGTCTATGAAACTGCGAGGTGACAAATATAAAATTTTAGTTTAGACGCTGTTTTGTTTACTACTAGCTACGCCCCGCGGTTTCATCCGCGTGATAATTTTCTACGCAATTATTTTAATTTTTTTTCTTTCATAAGAACCTTTTCCTGACAATAACCTACACACCAAAAAAAGGAATGAGCGAAATCGGTTCAGCAATTCTCGAGATTTTCGCTTAGCAACACATTCAGCGATTCATTTTTATATATTACTAGCTGTCCCGGCAAACGTTGTTTTGCCATATAAGAAAAAACTAAATCAAAATCGGTTCAGCCGTTCGGGAGCTACGATGCCACAGACAGACACACACACACATACACGTTAAACTTATAACACCCCGTCGTTTTTGCGTCGGGGGTTAAAAATCATACAAATCGGTTCAGCCGTTTAGGTGTAGTTTGGCAACTAACACCGCGGCACGATTGACATCAATATTTATACGTCACTCAATTGTTTTGCCTTCCCGGCACCTCTCCATTAAAACTTGAACTTTATGTTATGGTATTAAAGTTCTTATTGACTTGATTATTACGAATCGTTTGTATGGTATGGAGTATAGAAAAGTAAAAAATTGCCTGAAAATGTCTAAAAACAACAGTTTTTAGACATTTTCAGGCAATTTTTTAAATTTTTCTCTCCGTAAGAACCATCCTCGTACCATATGGAATATTCTAAAAAAAGAATTGGCCAAATTGGTCCAGGCGTTGTTGAGTTATGCGCTTACCAACACATTTTGCGATTCATTTTTATATATAAGACTAGCTGCCCTACGCGGTTTCACCCGTGGGAATATCGGGATGTAAGCTATCCTATCTCTCAAGTTGGATCGAACTGCACATGGTGTGCGAATTTTATTATAATCGGTTAAGTGGTTTAGGAGTCCATTGAGGACAAACATTGTGACACGAGATTTATATATATTAAGAATAGAAGATAATATAAACTTAATCCTTATTTATATTAACATGAACTAAAAAAAAACGCATCGCGGGACACGCGTTTGGAACAAAGTTCCTTTCGTATGAAGGCATAGTTAATCATTAACGTACCAGGCTCTCATTTACTCTACCTACCCCTATCTTTTATTTTGATTATTGATGCAATAAATAACTATAATCATAAATTTCTTTGCAATATAAATAAACATATTTATTTTATATAACATTTATTTATCACTACATAATATAAAACAATGTCGCTTTCTCTGTCCCTATTTCGCTTTGTATGCTTAAATCTTTAAAACTACGCAACGGATTTTGATGTGGTTTTTTTTAATAGATACAGTGATTCAAAAGGAAGGTTTATACATGCATAATATAGCCGTGCGAAGCCGGGGAAAGATTGTGTTATTTGTAAACGGATCCCGGATTCGGATCAGACTGACATTTGAGTTGATATAATTTTAATTTTACAGAGTTACTTTCACATTTAGAATATACAGGGTATTTTTTTGCATGGGCCTTCAGGGCTATCCTAAACTATAAGAAATAGCAAAAAATGCTGAAAGGAGTTGAGTGCCCGATTTCGACAAAAACTAAAACTGCAATATTAGATTTTTGAAAAAGTCAATACCCTGGCCGGGAGACGAACCTGCTGATTTTGCAAAAAAAAATCATCCTATATTTTAATACCAATCGACAGTTTTGCTGATGGAGATCAATTCTTGAAAACAAATATAATAGGCAAAAGAAATAGGTAATTTTTAGAGACTTCTGTGATTTTCATACTATTATCTCTGAAAAAATGCAGTGACGAGGTATGGCTAATGACGTAACAAACTGCTGCACAAAAAACAAACTGTTTTTACAAATTTTATGTAATGTAGAGAATTCAGAACATCGATTGATTGGATGAAAATAAAGAATGATTATTATTTTGCAAAATCAGCAGGTTCGATTTCTGGCTAGGGTGGTGACTTTTTCAAAAGTAATGATGCAGTTTCGGTCCAAGTGTTTAGGATATAGCCCTGAAGGTCCATGTAAAATATTCACCATGTATATAGGCTTTTCGTTTTACAATTTTATCATAACGCGTAACTGGATTGAACTGGATTTTTTCTGGACTAGGTTCCGTCGCAAACCCGCGCTAGGGAACTTCGTTCCAAAACCTAATCTAAACTTATGAAAACAGACTGACAAGAAAGTGATCTTATATGGGTTCCTTTCTACCTCTTGAGGTACGGAACCCTAAAAACGAAACACAATAAACTAAAAAGTCCTTACTCGAAAACATTCCCTACCAACAAAAAAAGTTGGCCAAAGTATCAAAACAATTAAATTGTTGTATTAGATGCGGTCATACGCTCTCCAACACAAACGGCTCTGTGTGCGTGCTAAGTGTAAGGGTGTGCGAGTAAACTCGAAGCGCGCGGCTCCGCATCAATGCTCTTAAGTCGGGCTTATGCAAATATTGAAGTACAGTTATTTTTTGAATGCGGAGAGAGGGTAACGCGTGTAACCACGCCCCAGACTCAGGTCTCGCCACCGCCCTCAACCTCGCCACATCCACAACCGACCCAGCGCTCATGAGCTCATCATACGCTCTCTTAGCCCCCACGTCATCCCATAGTCGCTGTAAATGTAAGACCCCTGGAAGGTCGACACTCGGGTTTAAAGGGTACGCAACAAATAGGTCACCTTAGGAACTGCGAAACACATGCGCAGTAAAATCAACCCAGTATGTCCAGAAAGATTGACAACACGCGAATGAGCAACACCAAGAAGATTTTTCTTCTGTCTATAACCTCAGGGACTGCTTCAGGAAAGATAGGAGAACCTAATAAATTCAAAGTCAATTCCTTGAGACCAGGCAAAATAGTATTGAAGATAGAGAAGGAATGTGAGGCTTCAGAGTCACAGGGAAAAAAATCGCACTTGGCAGCATTCACCCTCAGTCCAATTTCTTCAAATCCTGCTATCAGGTTTTGCAGGTCCTCCCCGACATGTTCTGGTGAACCCCCAAGAACCCCGTCATCCAGGTACCAAACATTCAGGGGAGACCTGAGACCAGCCACAATTTTTTGAATGCCCAGACTGAAGGTGAGAGGCCCAAGCGGATCCCCCTGCTGTGCTCCCACCTGAGAAAGAAGAATATCACCGTCGTAAAAAAGATTTGAAGGAGATCTATAGACCTGAAAGAGAAAAGGATAAAGAGAAGGAATATTTTCCTTAACTTCCTTTAGCAAAACGTCCCTCTCCAAGGTATTGAATGCGTTTTGCAACTCCAACTTAATTAGGACATTACCGGAGTTAGCCTGATCCGCCACGAAAGCACGCGTGGCATGAATAGCCGCCTCGCATCCTAAACGCGTGCCAAACCCCAACTGGTGTGGATGGAGGTAATCCGCCATCCTCTCCTTCACACTTCTACAGGCTACCTTGGCCACCATCCTTCTAAAGGTATTCCCAAACGCAATCGGCCGCAAACCTTTGTCCTTCTTTCTTAATGCACACATGGATGCGCCATAAAGAAACGGGCAAACCTCTGGGTTGAGTCGACCACTTAACAAAAAAATTGTCAAATCCGTCAAACTTTGTAACAAACAGGGACCACCATCACTCGCTGAGGCGGACAAAAGCTCCTTCAGATGACCCGGCCGATCCCATCCAATCCGGCTGCCGAACCAGTGTTGAACGAGGCCAAAGCCAGAGCCACATCTTCACTCCTCACCTCAAGATGTGAAAAAGAATCATCGGGGTCCCCCGGAAAGGAAAGAGTGCGTGATGGTGAGGGATGCTTAGAGCGAAGCGAATCCAATGTCTCCGGACCCGGCTTGGCTATTGTATTGTCAGACAACAGCAGACGGACGGCTCCCTTCAAATCCCCGTCATGAACCTTCGACTCAATGGTCTTGTACAAGGAGGAAACCCTTGGAACAGACCCAATAATACCCGGGTCCGCTGGGAACGTGGTATTCGCACAATTAAAAATGTTTTCTTTCACTTTTTGCGTGAGATTACTATTTCCTGACCTTGAAGGAACTTTCAAAGCTCGATAGGCAAAAGTGAGCAGCAGCCCCCAATTTTCAATACTATTAGAGCTCAGACATTTCTTAATCAAAATATCTAACTGCCCCGCCGCAGCACACCGCGCGCCCTTTGGGATGTTACGGAGAACCGGGACATTTTTTAAAAAAAACCCCTAATCGTTCAAAGAGCTACTTTCCGGAGGGGGTTGCCGCTGCACCAGGGGTATATCAGAGCAACCAGCCAATTGGGAGTCGTTCTGAGGAGGAGAAACCTTATGCATGCGACTTGTATGGATTTTTAATCCATGTTGGGAAAAAAGCCGCGTCGAGCCAGGGCAAAGAGGGCACACAGTCTTATCAGAACTCATTGTAACAAAAGAAATGTCAAAAAAGTTAAATAATAAAAATAATTAATTAAATAAATATAATTTAAATAGTACTTAGTACCTACTAACTTTATGAACTTGTGACTTTTGGCAAATTGTTCAGAATTTTATTATTAGGTAGGGCTGTTCTCAGTTGCACAGAGAGTTATTTTGGCGTACCTTAATAAACGATAGAGTTTTGCAAAAAATATGTAATTAGTACTTAAGAAATATACATGACATTGGCTGTATGCAGTTCGAGGAACCTCAAAACAATAATTTAGTTATAGGAACCAATACGAATAACAAACAAATGAAAAGACCGCGAACTGTGACCGTCAACGTCATGGATTAGGAAAAACGTTTTTGGACACAACAGATATAGTAATTTAAAAAGACCGTGGTACACTTATCTAGGCCCATATCTAGGCATATAGAGAGCACTGAGGCAAATAAATAATGCCTTCACACCAAATCTTTAAAGTGTCTCGGAAATAGAATATTGAAAGCAAGTTGATGTGTTCCATGTTTCAACAAATATCCCGTCTCCGAGATGGTCTAGAAGTTTGGTTAGTACCCATATATCTTAAGGGGTTATTTCGTACCCACCATTGGTAGGTATGATTTTCAAAAATATCGCGCACCAAAAATACTATGTCAAGGTCCCAGTACTAAATGGCAAGACACCTTTTTTTTAGTTCAATGGTCGAAGTTTTTAACCCCTTTTGTTGTACGTTAACATCAGCTGCTGTCAGCTTGAGGTGACGTCTTACCAATCTTATCAAAAGTACTAAAGAGTATTGATATCGACTTCGAACCAAATCACCCCCAAAATAACTTCCTACCCCTTTTTAACCCCGTTAGGAGATGAATTTCAATAAATTACGAAACACGTGTTCCTTTAGTTCTGTAAAAGAATGTTTATGCAAAATTTGAAGTAGATTGGACCAAGGGATCACGTTGTCCCATAGAAACTTTGCCACCCTTTTTCACCCCCTAAAGGGGTAGAATTTCGGAAAATCCTTTCTTATCGGATGCCTACGTGATACAAAGAACACACCCTCCAAGTTTCAAGTCTCTACAATCAGCGGTTTAGGCTGTGCGTTGATCCGTCAGTCAGTCAGTCATTTAGGACAAAGCATTTTATATGTATAGAAGAAGATAGATTATGTATTTACAAAAGAAATGTAAGTATATAAGGTAGGTATTCAATTCGTTATTTGGCCACCGTAGTATTATTCTAATTACTTAGCTTTGGGCTAGATGGCGCTGTTTGCCAGCCTACTGCCGACACCCCCTTTATCAACAATTTTATTGATCGACTTAACTTTTTTTTACCTTTGTTGGTTGTTTTGTCGTCGTACTGTTTGTCATTTTTCACACCTGCAGCACTTTAATCACGGATTAAAGCCCTATTAGCCTCAACTTAAAACAAGACTATATTCCCAAGAAAGATAATCTTGTATGTAACTCCCAAGGGAATAAAGTGATTTAAATTTGGAACGTTGAAATTCGTGTGAAAATTCTTGGTTTTAATTTTGAAGGTCTCAGCAAATAGGTTCTATTTATAATATGTAATTTGATTGCTCTACAAAAATCTATCAGGCCACGATTTATGTTTTTTATTTTGATTGTTACATTAGGTCTAAGCAAAAAGATTTGGACTGACGTTATGAAAAGTAGAGTATGCACCTCGGGATAAAGCATGTCTTCGTCTTGGGCGGCTTGAACCCCTCGCTTCACTCAGGTCTCTACTTAACTCCCTCCCTACGCTCAGGAGTTAACTTTAAACTCCTTCGCTGCGCTCGGGGGTTTACCCGAGAGTCCCTCGTTACACTCGGGGTTCAATGTGCCACCCACAACATAAGACATTGCTTTATGCCCTTGATGCATAATCTACTATTAGGATTTTATCCATTTGTTTTTGCGATAGGGGTTAAAAACAGAATATCATGGTACGGAAAAAAATATATTTAAGCAAAGAAAATACAAACCTCAATTTTAATCGTTTTCTAAGAAGTTATCACGTAAAATTATCGTTCGTAACCGACTTTAGAGACAACCATTTTTGCTGGCTTTAAAACTTTTTTTTCTATCAGGTGGTGACAGTAAAAGTGAACATAAAACTGACAATGGTGAGTAACTACCTACCTACATAGAAGGGGTGATAGCCTGTACTGTATACTCGAAGGTGCTTCTAGAGTTCGGTGCACATAAGTCTGCAAAATAACTGGGTTCACTGGCGTGGCCTTATGTTGCTAATTTAAGGTGAAAGTACCTGCGCTCTCGCCATACAAACGTAGTCGACTGATTCCTCCCCGGATAATGACACTAGCACAAATATTTTTGTGCCATAAAACCTATAACTGCCATGACTATGCCCCTATGTTTTGTTTTTTTTTTTTTTCATTTTCTAATTATCATAGAAAGGATTTAAAAAAAAAAAAAAAGGCATGGTCAATTAATGGTCATGGCAGTTATAAGTTTTATGCACCAAAAATATTTGCTCTAGTGTCATTATCCAGGAAGAAAACAGTCGACTACGTTTGTAATAGTTTTTTCATTACTCATACTCCGAAAGTAGGCCTAAAGATGCATGAAGAGCGTGTAGAAAATAAAATTTCCAGCCCTAGGGCTTTTCTCTTTCACTGACAGCTGTCATGTCAAAATATGGCTTCGCACGACTTGTGCAATGTGCATGTAGCCAGTATCAGTAACATTACGCATAAGGAACTTTAAAAACCTAACCTCCTTGCTTTAAGTAACACCAAAGAATAACACTACATGTAGGTATATAACCTCTTTGGTCCCAACCTTGTAAGAGGATCAGGTAGTATGGAGTCTCTCATTCACTCTCGTTGTTAGGAAGAATTTTATGTATTATTCGTAATGAAAAGCACAGTGTTTACCTCGGGTGAAAGACTCATTAAGTCCCTCGAACTATTAGCGCCCTCGCTACGCTCGGGCGCCAAACTCCGTCTCGGGACTTGTAATGAGTGCCTTTCACACCTAGGATAACAATGTACTATTTCATTACTCATACTCCGAAAGTAGGTCTAAATATGCCTGAAGAGCGTGTAGAAAATAAAATTTCCAGCCCTAGGGCTTTTCACTTTCACTGACAGCTGTCATGTCAAATTATGGCTTCGCACGACTTGTGCAATCTGCATGTAGCCAGTATCAGTATCATACGCATTAGGAACTTAAAACCTAACCTCCTTGCTTTTTTTTTACACCAAAGAATAATAATTATGGCTTGGCACGGCTCATGCATACTGCCAGAGTTTAGTACTAAGTAACTATTTTTTCCATAGAGTTATCAAGACGGTCGAAGATTTTTTCTTATTTTATTATGTTTTTGTGTTAAGTTTAATCTGGTTTTTCATTTATGATTGTGTATTTTTTGTAAAAAACATTTTCTAGACAAACCGTGTTACAAAAACTGTAAGTTAAATCTACGGACTTCGCGTCATTTCCCAATGTTGGATTAACTCATTAATAAAAACTTCTTCGGTAAGTACCGCCGTATTTAAGTATTGAATACAAATAGCAGAAACCTAAAAAAACACTACATAATGTATAACCTCTTTGGTCCCAACCTTGTAAGAGGATCAGGTAGTATGGAGTCTCTCATCCAATCTCGTTGTTAGGAAGAATTTTATGTATTATTCGTAATGAAAAGCACAGTGTTTACCTCGGGTGAAAGACTCATTAAGTCCCTCGAACTATTAGCGCCCTCGCTACGCTCGGGCGCCAAACTCCGTCTCGATACTTGTAATGAGTGACTTTCACACCTAGGATAACAATGTACTATTAAGGAAATAGCCCCCGGTACCCTTTCCTCTTAACTTAGCTTTTAAGTATTTTTTCGCACCTGCAGCACTTTAATCACGGATTAAAGCCCTATTAACCTCAACTTAAAGCAAGACTTTATTCCCAAGGGAGATAATGTTGTATGAAACTCCCAAGGGCATAAAGTGTTTTGAATTTGGAACGTTGAAATTCGTGTGAAAATTCTTGGTTTTAATTTTGAAGGTCTCAGCAAATAGGTTTTATTTATAATAAGTCATTTGATTGGTCTACAAAAATCTAGCAGGCCACGATTTATGTTTTTTATTTTGACTGTTACATTTGGACTGACGGTATAAAAAGTAGAGTATGCACCTCGGGATAAAGCATGTCTTCGTCTTGGGCGGCTTGAACCCCTCGCTTCACTCAGGACTCTACTTAACTACCTCGCTGCGCTCAGGAGTTAACCCGAGAATCTCTCGTTACACTCGGGGTTCAATATGCCACCCACGACATAAGACATTACTTTATGCCCTTGATGCATAATCTACTATTGTCTATTCACTAATTAATGACCTTTTAATTACCTATAGATGTTCATCTTTTTCAGCTCGAAGATTTCCTTGGGTTCTTGGTAAGTGTTGTTTTTTTATGAGTTTAAAACGTTATACATCTTTAACTGTCGTCAGTAGAGTAGGGGATCACTTGTAAATACACAAGTCTAACGGATGTAACGTATAACGAATATGATAGATCGTAAGTACTGCGACTGTGTCCCTGATATGGATTTACTACGTGTGGGGGTTTCTACTTCGATTATGGATTAAAACACCACTTTCCTCGTAACAAATGGACTGTATTTCTTTTAAAATATGATGTATAACAATAGCAGAGCGTTTATTCCGTAGATCGACAAAAACAGGTGATTTTGGCGTGCCGCCAAAATCACCTGTCCCGCTCATCGTATTGCCGTCCTTGTCTACAGAACTGGTCAATAACCTCCGAGCGAGACGGGAGATATCCCTTTCTCATACAACATTTCAAAATATTAACGAACTTGGTAATTTTCCACAAACATTAGGTACTTAACTACAGAATGTAAACAAACAAAACGTCAGGTCATCAGACCACTCCTAGACATACTAAAACATTGTTTACATGACAAACTAGCATCTCTAAGCCCTGAAACAAAACACAAAACTCAATATTTACATCAACTTACTGCGCTAGCACATATAAGCTAATACGCATAATTTACATGAATTTATTTCAAACATAAAATATTATGTGTTCCTTAAACCCTAAATAGGTAGGAAGTACCAGTATTTACTAACATTTCCCAGATTAAAACAAGGAAAATAACAAATTAAGCAAGGGTGCTCTCTTTACGGTCAAGCAACATAGTACTTAAGGTCGAGCTTCGTAATGTTTACAAACAAATGAACTTTATAACTTTACCTACCTATACATTTATCTATAGAAAGCTACTATCGGGCAACCAGCTTTGAAATATACTAGGTACATAATACTACAATTAAAATCAAAACAAAGCCCGCCGATCGCCCGACTTTTCGTCGTCCGCGACACTACGCCTTACCAAAACACGTTTTTATTTAAGCATTTCTTCTATGACGAATTATCTAGTATAATGAAGAACGTTACTAGGTATGCCAAATCAGTTGAAAGTTTGTTACAGTAGAGCTTGTATGTATACAAATGCACTAGTTTTTGTTTTAGTCAAAAATACCTATTAGTTTTGATTTTACCTTACGATTTTCGAGTCCCGCTAACAGGCAGGTTCCCGGTTGCATCCCTCTCGGGAGCCCGGGGTCTGCTTTCCTACTTTCACGCCTCCACTTCGCACGATCTTCGGCATCCTGGTTTGTGAAGCCATTTGCACGCAAATCACCCCTTACGACGTCAAGTCAGCACGACCCGGCACGAAGAAGGCTGCCCCGGATGCGGGAGTTCCTGACGCGATCC
The DNA here is from genome assembly GCA_907269075.1 of Idaea aversata. Classification (NCBI taxonomy): domain Eukaryota; kingdom Metazoa; phylum Arthropoda; class Insecta; order Lepidoptera; family Geometridae; genus Idaea; species Idaea aversata. The sequence continues at coordinate 4,472,345 of OU026083.1, forward strand.
TTTCGCGTCACTCCACCCATCCAGCGCAACATCTTCATCACTGGCCACGCCTCACTACCATACAATAAGATAAGATAAGATATATAGACCTATCTCTTTAGTTTAACCGGCATTTTGGGGTCGCAAATGACACCAGTCACCTCACGCCACTTGGCCCTAGCCGCTGAAATGCGTGACTTGACGTCGCAATCGATGTCGCCGGACGCGTGAAGCACTGATCCCAAGTAACTTACCTACTTAAACTGGTCCGTCCGTTCGACCATATGACCGTCTACGCAGACAGGTGTTATTTTTGACAAAGAATATGGAGAGCTAATATTTAAAATTAGTTAACATTCTTCAAGAATGTAAATAGGTATGCCAAATCGGTTGAAAGTTTGTTACATTAAAGCTTGTATGTATACAAATACACTAGGCTTGTTGTAGTCAAAAATAAGTATTAGTTTTGATTTTACAGGCGATTAAACTTACGTGACCGCATGTGTCGTCAATTTACAACGCTCCGCTTAGTAACGCATCGAGTATAAGTCCGCGTCGCACGTTTACTTCTATAAATCGGAATCTAATAGACGTATCGAAGTAATTCTTTCACTTCTATTTTTTATTTTTGGCAAAGAATATGGAGAGCTAATATTCAAACTACTAGTTAACGTTCTTCATTGTTTTTTGTTAATAAATTAAACTTACTAGTTATTTTGCTATCACATACCACACAAAAACGACCTAAAATGTTATTGTTGTATTGTTTCTTCGCTTAGCTTAGCTTATCCTTAGCTTTTAAGACGATTCAACGAGATCTCATGGGAATGATTCCAACTGAATAAAACATATTTGACTTTGACTATTCATCTTTTATATACCTTATATACCTTTCTTTCCTATCTTGTATACCTTTTAATTACATAAGGTTATCTTTTTCAGGTCTTGGTCGTAAGTATTGTTTTTTATAAATTTATGACGTGTAAGGTCCATCTTTTATTATCGTCAGTAGAGTAACGGATCACTGGTAAGTACCAAATGTAACGAATATAACGTGTAACGGATATGACAGTTTGTAAGTACCTACTGCGACTATGTCCCTGATATGGATTCACTACGACTTTCCAAAATACGTATGTATTGTTAGCATTTCTTCTATGACGAATTATCTAGTAAGTAGGGGGCAGGGTAACAACGGATAAGGTTTTTTCTAAAACTATAAATGACCTTTATTGTGTTTCTAGGAGTGTATTTTTGCATTTATACCGTAGATAAATTATCACAGTACAATTTGAGCGTATAATTTAGACCCTAATTTCAATAATTAGGACAATACAGCTATATTTATAAAAAATGGGAAATTATCCATTGATAGATAGATAGATAGATAGATATAACGTTTATTTGTTCTCCAAAACACACATATTGCTATACAAAGGACTTAATCTAATTATTACAACATTTTCTCTCCAATCAAAGTATAAACAACATGTGTGTGTTGCAGCAGTACAAAAGGGCCATGACTCAGTGTGTAGTTTCACTCTAGCGAGTGAACACTGATATTCTGTCATCACCCAAGAGAAAGAAAGGAAACCAATGAACACAACATTGAGCACGAACAGGTTGTTGTAGATAAACTACAGATGCTACTTGTATATTTATATATATAGTGGTATATGTCTAATACAAATACATAAATAGATAATTAAATTAGGTAACATACTTACAATAGATATAAAAATAAAAAATACATATGAATACACATAAACTAACCAAATAAGTCACTATACTTAAAATACATAATTATAAGATACAAGGAAAAGAAGAACGCTAAGTGCAATCACACAGCAAAATCCGCCAGCAGCCAACCTCGTGGTATTCCCAAATTTTGCCGTTCTAATAAGATCTTCTTGTAGTTTATTCTAAAAGAGTGTTTGGACCTCAAACGCCTAAGAGGTGGAGGAATATTGTTCCAGCACTTGGTTGACAGGTAGCGGAAACTGCCCTTGAATGCCACAGTTTTGTGACGATATGGGAACATGACATCCCGAACTTCTCTAACGCCATATCTGTTACCAAACGAGGAGAATTTTAACTTGGCGCAGAGATATTCAGGTTTTCTCTTATTGACGACGTCGAATAGTAAACAAGCCAAGTGCAACTGCCTACGAGACTCCATATTTAACATGGATGCGTTATTTAGGTATGGTGTAATATGACTCCTTGGTGGAATGTTGTAGCAAAAGCGGCAACAAGCGTTTTGGATACGTTGAACAAGTCGTCGGGTCTTTGCCAGCAACCGAGGCCCATACACCAGGTCCGCATAATTGAGCCTTGAAAGAATCAATGATTCACAAAGCGTGATACGTACAGTCAAACAAAGGAGGTTCCGAATCCTGTACAATACCTTTAGCCGGTAGAAACACGATCTTACCAAGTCCAATACATGCCTCTCAAAACGCAGCTGACCATCAAATAGAACCCCCAAATTCCTAGCCTCCTCAACTCGCTCGACACCAACACCATCAATGCTGACAATAGGGTTGTATTGGAGAGTCCGATCTATTTGCGTTTTTGAGCCAAATATCATGAATTTGGACTTAGAAGGATTAAGCACCAATGAATTTCGACCAGCCCACCCAGAGATACGTTCCAGATCATCATTTATTTTTTCGACTGTATCACCTATATCAGCAGGACGTCCAGAGATGTACAACTGCACGTCATCAGCGTATAAGTGATATTTAGAATGTTCTATATTCTTTACTATATCAGCACTATACACAATGAATAGTAAGGGGCCAAGAATGGACCCCTGTGGTACCCCTCGCAGAACTGGTTTAGGCTCAGACAGAACAATACTCCCATCGTCTTTCACCAATTTGACAACCTGCGTGCGTAGACTTAGATAGTTGTTAAACCAGGCCAGAGCACCGCCGTCAGCACCATAGTAAGATAGTTTCGATAGGAGAAGAGGAATGCTTATGCTGTCAAAAGCACGCGAAAAATCGAGCAGTACAAGACACGTGCTATTACCCAAGTCTTGTTCAGCAAGTATATTATCTACCACATCAGTCAGTGCAGTTGTAGTACCCATGCCCTTACGAAAACCTGACTGGAATGTTGACAAGATCTCATTATCCTCCACGTATTTCGTTAGTTGCATACTAATGACTTTCTCCAGGACTTTAGACAAGTATGGAAGAATACTTATAGGTCTCAAGTCTTTAGGACTGGAAGGGCTGTCGACTTTTGGAAGTGGGGTAATAATTGCAGACTTCCATATACTATATACTTCACCTGTTGCTATAGACCTATTTATCATCTCTGTAATTATGGATAGAGTATGTGGCAGTGTGAGCAATAACATGTCCTTACTAATACCATCAGCACCAATGGCATTAGTAGTAATGGATAAAATAATTTTAGCGACTAGTGCTTCACTTACAGCTTCCAGCGTGAAGGTCTGGTCATTGAATTTATTGAATTCATAATATGTCATTTCAGAGATCGGAATCAGTTCATTTCCGGGTATATCAAGAAAACTTTCACACTATTTTGCAAGGGTCATCAAAACAATCGGGCAAACCATCGTTCCTTTTACTATCTACCATAACAGTTTCTTTAAGATTCTTCCAAAGCAACTTCGTATTCTTTTGATTTAAATTTATTTTGAAGTTATAGTACGCTTTTTTCTCTTGAGATATACTGTCTACGACAAGTTTTTTTAATTCTTTGTAGTACTTCTCAGAGCTTTCAGACTTTACTTTCCTATAGTTGTCGTAGGCTTCATTTCGCTTTTGCATCATAATTTTAATGGTATCCGTAATCCAAGGTAATGAGCTATCGTGCTTTATTTTAATGGTTTTTAAGGGCGCGTGCTTATCAAAGAGATGATTTAATATTACATTAAAGACATTGACCATACCTTCAGCTGTTCTCTCAAGAAGCACCAGATTCCAATCAATTGACTTAAGGTCATTATTAAAATTATCTATAAGTATGTTTTTGATGGGTCGATATGTTAAAATTTTAGGTGGAATTTTAGGTCTTTTAATTGCAAAAGTTACATTAATCATTGCGTGCCCCAGGCCCCCAGTGATATTTGTAACGCTTACGTCACGTACAGGTGCGTCAGTGCAAGCAAGATCTATTAGTGTTTCGGTATCCTTAGAGAAATGAGTAGGCCTGGTGACAAGTTGTTCTAGTTGCAAACACTTCAAAAAATTTAGCAATTTAATTGTTTCTGCGTCATGTATCTTCAAAAAGTTTATATTAAAATCTCCGATTAACACAACGTAGTCGTAATTAGAAAAATAAGCGATAGAATCTGTCAAAGCATCAAAGAATGTATCGATATTCACCCAATTCGGTCGATAAGCTGTACCTATGAGAAAACTGCGGCCATTTACAGTTGTTGTAAACCACATTTGTTCTATACTCGCAGCGGGATGTTTAAGTAATCGGCCACGTATTCCTCGCCTAACATACAAAGCTATACCTCCCGCGTGACCTCTACGCATTGAGATAGGACGAGGACAGTTGCGAAGACGGTAGCCGGGAGCAGAGGGCGCACGGTATTCCTGTCCCTCCCGCAACCAGGTCTCATTTATAGCCATTATATCAGGACTAAATTTATCCAAGGCAATAAGAAAATCTTCGTGACCCGTTCCCAGAGACCCCGCATTGTATAGCCCTAACCTGAGGAAATTAGTTCGAACCATTGATAATAATTAAAAAAAATTGTAAAACTTGGTATGTTACTGGACCACCTAACACCAAAACCATTATATGATGCCTTGTCAAACCACAGCTACCACATAAATAATAATAATAATAAGTTAAGGTAAAAAAGTAATAAAATGTAAAAATAAATAGATTAAAAAATAAATTAATATTGTGAATAAATACTCTAAGAGAATACAGTCCACGTGTGAATGTTATGATCATATTATGATTTAAAAAGACTACTGCAACATACATCTGTATAACACATTTATTATATGCAAAACTGGTAGGGAAAATCAAATAGTCAAAATTACAGTATGGATTTAACTGCACTAAATAAATAACCCTCGTTGATAATAAAACAAGTAAAAACAAGATTATGAGTGACCTGAAAATATTGATTGTTTTTTGATTAGGTACACATAATATTAAATTAACGACATTATTACCTAATAGACTTCTATAGAACAATCGTACAAAGTGACAGGAGTATAGAATAAAAACTGTGAAGTACATAAATATAGTTACTAAATCAGTATTTTTGAGGCCAACGCAAACAATTACAAAATCAATAAAGCCATAGTAAGTATCCTTCGACAACAGTAGAGACTTTTTTATGCAAAACAGTAACCGTCATATAATTCCAACACCGAAGACTCTATCAAAATCGGTATCTAGTTGGATGCGAATAGGTGGAGCACCCTGCTCTTTGCGAACATAGATGCGTCCGTCTCTAGTCCAGCAACCAGACTTCCACTGTTGACGTCGACACGCCTCTCTCGCCTTCGCAAATAGTTGCCTGTTGAACTTCGTCAGTCGCTCGTTGACAAACACTCGAGCAGGAGGGCCGGCAGCCCCGAGGTCAGCAGAAGTAATGCCTCGACGAACACGCGCCGACTGCATGTAGGTGTCGCGTGTCGTACGACGCGCGAAGCGAATCACGATCCGACGAGGCCTCACGGCCGGCGCGGCCGGAGCATCTGCATTAGAAGCGCGCACTATCAAGGGCGCGCCGACTCTCTCGACGGAAACTATGTCATTTTCAGCGAGCGACATACCCATCTTTGTGGCCAACAGGGTAACTATGTGTGTAGGGTTTTCTCCCTGAGTTTCAGGGATACCAGATACCTCTACATCGTTTGAAAGGCTGCTTTGCTCGCGATCATTTATCTCCATCTTGAGAGTTTGTATTGTGGTCTCAAGTCTCACGAGAGCGCTAGAATTGCTGCTGCCCTGACTACGTTCTAACTCTGTTAGCCTTTTGTCGATAGAGTCGATTTTCTCGTCGTTTGTTTTTAGACTAGACCGTATGTCTGCAACCTCTGATCGAAGCTCACGCATTACAGAGCATAGACCACTAATTTCTTTGGCAAACTCCTTTAGCTCAGTGGTAAACGAGCTCCTCATTTTACTGAACTCTGACAGAATCTCCTCCCTGAAAACTCTCATGTGCAGCTGTAATTCAGTTTCAGTAAAATCAATGGTCATATTGTGAGCTGTGTCGTCCAGTCCCACATTTTCGACATTCTCCAAAGGGGGGCACGATGCAGTATAATTTTCAGCCGGGTCAGGAGTACAGGGATCGCGGCCCCGGGGGATCTTCGTCAGACCGTCCCCTTCCACAGTCTTTTCATTCTCTGAAGGCGCGGAAGACGTAGAATAATTGTCAGCGTGACCGCGGACAGGTGTTGAAGGATCGCGCCCTTTGGGTGTCCTACTCTGGCATTCGCCACATCTCCACGTATCTGCTGTACTGTCACTCGACACTAGATGGCAGCAGCGTCTTTAGTTCAACTGATAACGCTAGATGGCGCCACTCGAAACTAGATGGCATCAACGTCTTTAGTTTTAATTGATACGCTAGATGGCGCCACTAGTTAATGTTTACAATTTTAAATTATTCAATGGTATCATTTAGGTATGGTGTAGATTTACCATAGAGTTTGTGACCTGTTTTAGCACTGTGTAAAGCACCCGGACGTTAATATTTCACTTTCTACGGAACAAGTTCAGTGGTATGTAATTCTCAAGAGTCAATGTGGGTAATTAAATAAATAATATCGTAACTCACAATTTAGTCCAGTTTTTTGTAATAAAGTCCGCAATTAGCAAATGATGTGCTTAGATAACACTATCAGTTTCTCACAACAACACTAGTATCACAAATAACGAAAGTTAAACACTATTTGAGTTGTCCAATTATTTTAAACAATAAATATTCTGCGGAGCACTTCGCACCCATTGAGAACCCTCCCCTCTCTCCTAATGTTCCCCAAGGTTGGGTTACCTTGTCTTGGTAAGGTAACAATGAACATACGGGTTACAATGAATTTTTAAGCAATTACAAAGGATGTCAAAGAAAGAAAACTTTAGGTATTTGGAGTTATTATTAGAAAATAACGTATAAAAATAGAAGATAAAATCGTATCTATACGCATTCTATAGGAACGTACAACTCTTTATGTGATATTTACCATACAAATCAAATCAGCGACCCGCCCCGGCTTCGCACGGCTATATTGTGCGTGTTATACATATTTACATACATTATACAATGATTTATTACTTAATGGATCCAAAACTAAATTAATTCGGTTCACACTTCCAAATGTAAAACAAGTAAAAACCGTTGTAAAGATTAATGGTGAGGAAGTTGAATTAGTCAGTAAGGCTGTCTTTCTAGGTATAACTCTAGATGCTAAGCTTCAGTGGGGCCCGCATGTGGAAGCATTGTCTAATAGACTTAGTTCTGCCGCTTACGCCATCAAGAAAATTCGCGAATACACGGACATTGAGACTGCTCGTCTAGTCTATTTCATCTACTTCCACACTGTGGGGGTGTGCTGCAGATATTGATGCTATTTATATATTACAAAAAAGAGCTGTCCGAGCTATCTATAAAATGGGCCCCAGGGAATCACTTAGAGAAAAATTTAAAGAGATAAATATATTAACGCTCTATTCACAATATATTTACGAAAAATTGCTCTACGTTCACAAAAATCCTGATATTTTTGGGTTATTCCACAAATCCACCCCAAAATCCCCCTCAGGGGGAAAAAGTGGAATTGAAAATTTACGAGTCCAGAAATCCCCCTTCAAATGCCCCATTAAGGGGGAAAAGTGGAATAAAAATAAAAACAAGTCCAGAAATCCCCCCTGAGAATATGCTTAAAAGAAAATATATGCATAGTATACAGGGTTATTGGAAATTAATTGACACGGCGGGGCTTCTTCTGTGCACCTTAACGATTAACTTTTGTTCTACGACTTTTGGAAATTCATTATAAAAATATTCCATACAAAAATAAAAAATTAAATCCAACAGTTCAAATAATACTCAACTCTACGTCTACGTCACAGAATCATAGTAGGTATGGTACAACCCGATCGGGTCGCACGCATTGCGCCCCGTGCCGATCGCGCGCGCGCACTTGCCGCATAGACATAGAAAATTACCAGACAGTACGAGAAACACTTAAATATTTTTTTTGGGATATGTATTAAGTTTCGACAAAAGTCGTAGAACAAAAGTTGTTTGTTAAGGTGCACAGAAGAAGCCCTTAACGCCGTGTCAATTAATTTCCAATAACCCTGTATAATGTATGTGACGACCAAGTTGGCACAATGGTCACCATGCCGGACTGCCAAACATAGTGTTGCGTGTTCGATTCTCGCCTCAGACAAGTATTTATGCTTAGATATTTGTCTGTGGTCTGGTTGTTTCTATGTATTATTAGTATATAATTACAAAAACAAGTAATAACACAAGTCTAGTTACTTAGCTTGGGGCTAGATGGCGATGAGTAGAATGTCCTGCAATATTTATTTATTTATAAAATTCGACATTCCATTCAGTAATGTATACAGTTAAGTATACAGGGTAATGAATGGATAAGCGGACACCTACGGATAGAGAACACCGTGCCGGTTCAGAAAAGTAAAATTATGCGCTATAAAAGTCTCTTGGTTTCCGAGATATCCGCCTTTTTAATTTTTTTTTAAATATCTTTTCATGCTTTTTGGTGCCAAAACTGCAAATGAAGGAATTATTCCAATCTGTTTTTTGGATAGTATTTCAGGATAAATGTGCTATCGAATGCAAAAAATATTTTTATGACATAATATCATAAGTGTTTTTAAACTAAGATTTAACTCAAACATCATGATTTTTTTAAACTGAATTTTAAACATTTCCAGGTATAAAAAAAAGTATGGACACCCTACTGCCAAATTTAAAAAAAGTTGCCTATTTTATTGAGATTCTGAAATGGTATAATAATGTGATCATGCCAGCATTTAATACCAAATTAATTTCTATTATAATGAGCTACAGCATGCCTTTTGTAAAACTAGTACTAAAATTTACTTTTTATCACAGTTGCTCATAAAGTGAATCTTATTAAACCGCTTTTAGGCTCATAATGCAACGTATTATACACGCGTGCGATAAAAAAAATCCAACTAGTGCTAAAATAATACGTTATCCCGATATGTCAAATACGTATCTTACTGCTAATGACATAATTATAGTAGATGAAACATTCTAAAGGACATCATTCAAATCGTACCCAAAAATTAAGGTGACGGCCAGAAAAAAAAATGTTTCTATCTTGTAGAGAATAACATTTTAAGCAATGTTTACTAAGGCAACAAAGAGCTACAATCAACCATCGTTGAGTTATTTTACATTGAAAACCCAAAAAAATGCATATTGTAGAGATCCGTTTGACCACTTTTAAGATATTACTACAGAAAAAATATAAAAATAAGTAGTAAATGGATAAGCTTTGTCTGTTTTTATTATATTTATATACATAGGTATATCCAATAACCCTTTCAGAAGTTTTAGTGGGATCTTAAAAGTGGTCAAACGGATCTCTATAAAATGCATTTTTTGGGTTTTCAATGTAAAATAACTTAACGATTTTTGATCGTAGCTCTTTGTTGCCTTAGTAAAAATTGTTTAAAATGTTATTCTCTACAAGATAGAAACAATTTTTATTACTGGCCGGCATTTTTTTTTGTGGGTATTTTTTGTTAGAAACATGAATGATCTCCTTTATCTGGGGTATACTGTTTTGATGTATAGAAAGAGGTACCATCCAAAGAGTTTTTAAGCCTTGCTGGCTTAAAACTCTTTGTTGGTACCTTTTTTCTTCTTTTCAAAAGGTTGTCTCTAAAGTCTGATAACGAACGATAATATTACGTGATGACGTCTTTGAAAATAATTAAAAATTGAGTTTTGTGTTTATTTTGTTTTTTCTTTAGGTACATAAATATATTTTTTCCTTACCATTATATTCTGTTTTTAACCGCCGACGCAAAAACAAATGAAAAAAACCTTAAAAAAATATTGTATATCAGACGCTGTATAGGTTAAAAGTCTTTTGCCTAGCCTTTCGGGAGTGTAATTAACAAAAAATAGTAAACATAACCTAAAATTCTTAAAAACTTTTTATTATTAAAATTTTAACAAGTCTTTTTTTTATTCGCAACTGTGATAAAAAACGTCGTACGATACACGTGTGAATTGATCATTCCATCTCGGCTTTTGCCACGTTCGCGTTCCGCTCGCGCGTCATAAACCGCCTCTATGGAATGATCAACTTTCCACACTTGTATCGCAATGTACTATTATTGTACTTAAAATAATTTAATAAGTATCAGTATCGAAATTTTCCGAATTCACTAAGGAATAAAAAGGAAAAACAGACATCTCTGGCTCACTTTTAATAAGTAAAATTAATTTTGTATTAAACGCTGGTAACACTACATATTATACCATTTCAGAATTTCAATGAAATAGGCAACTTTTTTTTTAATTTGGCACTATATGGTATATTCCTAACACATGTATCCTGTAAAAATTAAAACGGCGGATATCTAGGAAACTTTCATAGAGCGTAACTTTCGTACTTCGTTGCAATTTGTATGTTATACAGGGTGATTTTTTATGTGGGTCTTCAGGGCGATATCCTAAACTAAAAGAGATATCAAAATTTGCTGAAAGGAGTTGCGTGCCCGATTTTGATAAAAACTAAACCTGCATCATTAGATTTTAGAAAAAGTCATTACCCAAGCCAGGAATAGAACCTGTTGATTTTGCAAAAAAAATAATTATCCTAATTTTTATACCAATGGATAGTCTTGCTGATAGAGATCAATTCTTGGAAACGTACATAGGAATTTAATTACCAATAAAAGGAAATAGGTAATTTTAGTAGTCTTCTGTAATTTTCATACTATTGTCCCTGAAAAATCTAGGCAGGAGGTATGGCCGATGACGTAACAAACTGCTGCACGAGAAACAAACAGTTTTTTTTTTCAATTTTTAAGTGAAGTAGAGAATTTAGAAGTTTTTTAAAAATTTAGAAAAATATTTCTTCCCAATTAAGCTTCATACGCTATTATTATGCTAGAGACGGAAAGCTGAAAATTGGTGAAAACTACAAAAAAGCTATTTCCTTTGATTTCCCATACTATGTTTGTTTCCAGGAATTAATCTCTATCAGCAACAATATCGAATTAATCTCTATCAGCAAAAATATAGGATGATAATGTTTTTGCAAAATCAACAGGTGCGATTCCTGGCTAGACTGATAACTTTTTTTAAAATCGAATGTTGCTGGTTAAGTTTTTATCAAAATCGGGCACGCAACTCTTTTCAGCATTTTTCGCTATCCCTTATAGTTTAGGATACAGCCCTGAAGGCCCACTTAAAAAATTCACCCTGAATATGTGGTAGGTGCTGTCGTTCCCGCATCAGACTTACTAGCCACGTGCGTAAGTGAAGAACGGATGCTGCTTAAAGCATCTTATATAGATGAGGTGGCCAATGATAAGGATACTATGGTTTAGTATTGTATTTTTCCAACCCGCCAACGGCTAGGCACGTTGCATTTTTAATGTTTTATTTGTGTTAGATTCCGCTTTCAGTAAAATTATGTAATTTTTTTTACCTATATTTAAGTTAACCAACCATGGTAACATGTACTATTTTTAATGTTGTTATATCCAAACTATTTAATTGTTGTAGGTACATAGATGTGATTTTAATCTTTAGTGGTGTTAAGTTTTTTCAACCACTGCTAAACTTTTAAAACATGTTATTTAAATATATTTAAACGTCGAACAGTGCAAAGGAAAATGAGCCTAAAGGTGGTAAAGCGTTAGTGACCACGTACTGTACCTACTAAAATTATTACTTCATGTTCAAAACTAATCGTTGTACATTAATACACTACCTACTTACCTCAAGGGGGATTTGTGGAACTACTAAAAAGGTTGAGGGGGATTTATGGACGGTTTTAAAATCAAATTCCCCCTAAGGGGGATTGCCTAAGGGGGGAAAAGTGGAATAAACCATATTTTTCGCAAAAATAGCGATATTCATAATTTCAACGAAATAGGGATGAGCTGACCTTGCCCGGTAGTAGGCTCCGGAAAATAAGCAGGTCGTTTAATAGTAGGTACATGTGTGCTCTATTATAATAAATTACCTAAAGATGTATATGACATGTCCATTAACAAATTCAAAACTTTTATAAAGCACAAATTGTGCGGTAAGGCATACTATGATACCTCTTCGTACCTTAATGATAAGAATCCATGGATGTGACTTTAATTGCTCCATTTCAAATAATACCTTCAAATATTTGTAATATTGACCTTTGTGAGCGTGATCACATAAAAAAAAACCCCATGAGTTTCTTGTGCCTTCTTCTCATTGGTGGGCGCGTTCCGAAGGCACACATCCTAACTTAGTTTTTAAGACTATTCCAAGTGATCATGTGTATACCTATACATAAGCATCGAAAGAAATAAAGATATTTGACTTCAACTTTGACATAAATAAACCTTCCTCTTGAATCACTCTATCTATTAAAAAAACCGCATCATACATAGGGATATAGGAACACAGAAAGCGACTTCATTTTATACTATGTTGTAGTGATAGTGAAGCGGCAATTCAACCAAAAGTCCTTATTTCTCGAGTTTCGTGGTCACGAGCTGTGTGTAACTATAAAGGTATCGTTGGATTCCTTGAGATCTCTAGATGACGAGTTAGCCTCTTTTAGTTTCGAAAGCCGGGGCCTAGTAGCATTTATAACATCATAAAGATGGCGGCTCTGTACTTTAGATATTTGCACATTTCTCGAGTTCCATTACCATAGACACAATGTGCAAAAATGCTCTAGTTAAAGAAATATTCTCAAAAATGTGACATTCTCTCCACGTGCCCAACACACGCTATTCTACATTTTGCAATATAACTTTTAAGAGACTCACTTTTTTGCCATAGTCGTCTATGATCAAGATAAGGAACATTTCAAAAGCTATCCGATGATATATAAAACACACACCTAATGTAATAGCAACAAAAGTTAGAACCATTTCCGTCAAACAGATACCGCGATTATTTACTCATGTGACCGCGCCATACGTACCTTAAAATTAGCTGATGATATTTGCACTTAAAATGAAACAAATATTGTTTTATATAAAAACAATTTACAGCTCAAATTGATTTTTACGTTCTGGTAATTTATTGTTTCTTCAACTCTTATAATTTTGATATTTTAAGACAAAAACTGTCTGTCTAGCCGTTTGATGTTTTTCGACAACTGTTTCGTGGCATTTGTAAAAGTAAAAGTAAAACGTAAAAGTAAAAGTAAAAAAATGGTAAATAAATGTTAGCAAGAAGAAGTCAAAGTTCATTGTACCCCATGCATGTTTGTCATGGGGAACAATAAACAATCTATCCATCGTTACCCAATGGCCAATTAGTCATTGTTCCCCATCGACCGTTAGATAAAACAATTGCAAATATACGGAATATTATCACAGCCTTGAAAGAAGTAAAACAGAAAACATCAAATTAAAACATTAATCTATTCTATCTACTATATATAAAAATAAGTCGGGTTTTCCTTCCTGACGCTATAACTCCAGAAAGCACGAACCGATTTCCACGGTTTTGCATTCGTTGCAAAGGTCTCGGGCTCCGTGAGGTTTATAGCAAAGAAAATTCAGGAAAAATTTCAACGGAAAATCTTTTTTCACATACAGCGACATCTCTGATACATAGCATGTACTACAAACCAATATTTTAAGTAGATGGCGCCGGTGCGTGATACATTGTTTGACAGCTACTCATTGTTCTCTGCTCAGTTAATTTCTTGTGACAAACCGGTATTGTGTTCACTGTGAAATTGTGAAAAAAAGTAAAAAAAAATAAGTTATTCGTTTCCTAACATTTCAATTAGAAACCATCAAATCAATCACGTGTATTGTGCAAAGTTTTATTTAATTTCAACAGCAGGCATTTGTCTTTAAGGTGGTAAGTTGAACTGTGTAAATTATGTGGATCGTGAATTTGAGGTTAAATTCACCACTCTGTCCATAGTCCAAAATGCCTAGAGGACGACGTGCGAGCATCGGCCGCCACACAAGACATGCAAGCCAGCAACAAGTGTATTCACAGAACTTAAGCGAAGAAAGACAAAATATAATAAGAGAAAATGCCCGATTGAGACAACGCGTGAGCACACGAAGATCATTGGCATCATACAATCGCTTGGCATTCCAATATGATCCCACTGCGAACTACAGTGATGATGAAAATTTAGATATTGGATCAATGACGACTATATGCCGATATTGCAATGCGTTAAAGTTCAAAAGAGAAACGGCTGGATTGCGCTGCGCAAGTGGAAAAGTCAAACTGGATCCATTACTTACACCACCACAGCCACTGAAACCATTGTTCGATGGAAGTGATCCCGATTCCAGCCATTTTCTTCAACACATCCTTGAATACAATAACTGCTTTCGCATGACTTCCTTTGGAGCTAATATCATTCGAGAAGGCGGCTTCATGCCGACTTGCAAGGTAAAAGATACAACACACATAACCAATCACTCACACCAACACAATGAATTGCAACACATAACAACTACATAATATACACCACACACTACACCATCACACGATCAGAAGTTACACCGTATTCTTCAACAAATGATTGTTTGCAATTACAGATACAAGGACAAATATATCATTTGCATGGTTCAATGGTGCCAACACCAGATGTACCGCATCAATTTCTGCAAATATCAGCTGAATGTGCGGTGCAATATACAGGGAACACAACAGTTAAAGAGACGAATTATTGAACAGTTGCAAGCATTTTTTCACGCTAATAATGCTGTGGTTAATATGTTCAAAACAACATTGGAACGAATGCCATCGAATACGCACAAATTTGTCATAAGAGCGGATTGTACCCCAACAGGTGAACATGTGCGAAGATTCAATGCACCCATCGTTAATGATGTTGCTGCAATTATTGTTGGCGATCCAACTAAATCGCGAGACATTGTCGTTCAGCGAAGAAGCAATATCATGCATCGTGTAAACGAGACACATCGTTTGTACGATGCGTTACAATATCCAATCATTTATTGGCAAGGGCAAGACGGATACGACATCACGTTGAAGATGGTCGATCCAATTACAGGTACAATATTCACACACTAATTATTGCTTATTATTGGTTTTCATTAACAATTCATTTAATTTTGCATTTTCAGGCGTATCAACGAATAAAAATCTAAGCGCAATGAATTACTATGCGTATCGTATGATGATTCGTACACATGAGGAGAATGTCATTCTGAAGTGCCGTCGGCTATTCCAGCATTCGCTGTCGACATGTATGTCAAAGTCGAGACCGAACGTTTAGCGTTCATCCGATTCAATCAGGCAAAGCTACGATCTGAGGACTATATACACTTGCGTGATGCTATTCATTTAGATGGTGATGTTCAGAATATTGGACGTCTGATGATTCTCCCATCATCGACAGCGCGCCACCCTCCTATCGCAGCTCAGAGCGGATTGGATTGAACGATCAGTGTCACATACGGCTCACTTCAGTTGGCTTTGCGAGCGAGAGCGACATACACAGAGATACTTATGTATAATTATTCATTGTTCCCCTTTATTCATTGTTACCCACTTTCCAAACCTAAATAGCAGATCTAGTAACTGCATTGGGCTTTTGTTTTATCGTGATACAATATGTTGCCTGTGACTTCGTTCGCGTTCTGGTTTTGTTTTATTTAGAAAACCTAGCATTTTATTCATCTCATTTTATAAGAAACTAGCTGTTGCCCGCGACTTCGTTCGCGTTGTGGTTTTGCTTTATTTTAAATACTACCTAGCATTTTCCTGCATAAATACTATTTATTTTTCGGTGTAAGTAATAATAACAAAATAGCTACCTACCTACATTGTTTTTAAACTAAGTATATTTCTTTATAGATTTGGCAAATGTTAAGTGGATGGGTATTTAAATATTTGTATTTATTTATTGACTTTACACAAATAGGACATAGGTATTATTACCTACACACACCCTTATAAACCAAAACTAACTCCAATTCTAATTTTCACAAAGCTTATACAACATGCTTTGTCTTTTTATTTATTACTTATTTGTTTTATATTACGTTTTTATATATACGCCTCACGGTCAAGCCAGCGTTTCATGATCAATACAATCAACACGCTATGGAATATTTATCAAGTGGACAAATGGATGAGGTTCCTCCGGAGGAGTGTAAGTCGGCCACAGCATTTTATTTAGCGCATCATGCTGTTGTAAAACCGGATCATAGTCTTCATGTAATCTATGACGCTTCAATGAAGGATAAACAAGGAGTATCCTTAAATGACACTCTTTTGACGGGATCTAAACTACAGGCTGACATCACCAACATTCTTTTACGTTTCAGGCTCCATGCCATTGTATTTTGTGCTGATATCAAGCAAATGTATCGTCGGATTTTGGTAGCAGAGCATCACCAGGATTATCAACGGATCCTTTTCAGGTGTTCTCCTGGTCAGCCAATTCAAGAATATCGACTTAATCGTGTAACATTTGGTGTTTCTTCTGCTCCCTTTTTAGCGATTCGTGTTTTGCATCAACTTGCTTGCTTGATGAGGGAGATCCCTATCCAGCTGCAGCTCGGGTGCTGCTGGAAGACTTGTACGTAGACGATGCCTGCACTGGATGTTCAACTATCGAAGAGGCAGTCTGTCTCCAGCAACAGCTGATTAACATCTTGGCAGCTGGTGGATTCGAGCTTAGAAAGTGGTCCAGCAATCATGCAGCTGTATTAGGTACACAATATTCCAGAAGAACATCAAGCTAATGTCAACCAAACTTTTGTTTGTTTGTAGTGATGGCCATTTTGTAAAGGCCCTTGGATTGGCTTGGAATTCACAAATGGACATTTTCAATTATCAAGTGAATCAAATTAATCGTGAATGTACCAAACATACCATGCTGTCAGAGCTGGCGCGTATTTATGACACAGTTGGTCTTCTTACTCCATTGACATTTTTAGCCAAGCATCTCATACAACGCCTGTGGTTGTTAGGTTCGGGAAGGGATCAGCCCGTCCCCATTGAAATACATCAAATTTGGACAAGTTATATTCAGCAGTTGCCTCATCTGTCTAAACACCGGATTCCACGTCGTATTACGTTCAATGACGCTGTGTCATATCAACTCCATGGATTTTCAGACGCGAGTGAGGCAGGTTATGCAGCTGCTGTGTATCTTCGTGTTATGAATCAACATAATCAGCATCGAGTCATTTTAGTTAGTGCTAGATCGCGGGTCTCACCCACCAAGCGTAGGACCCTACCAAGGTTTGAGTTATACGGGGCTTCATTAATCATTACTCGCAGACCTCATGCGACACATCATCAATTTGCATAAAGAGTTGCTCAACATAGAGAGCATTCACATGTGGACTGATTCTATGATAGTGCACCGTGGCTCTCCTTAGATCAAGAGTTTTGGCCCAAAGAGCCACAACATTCCAATATAAGCTATTCGGATTGTGAAGTTAATTGTGAGAAACGTTTTGGCAGTCTCCAACACAGCAGATATTCATTTAGTCGATCATTTAATCAATAAATTTTTATCTTTGACAAAAATTCAACGTATTCTAGCATATTGTTATCGTTTCATTGACGCTTCGCGGAAGAAAAGGCACGCAGGCCATTTAACAGAGAAAGAACATCATCATAGTCTTATGACTCTTGTAAAACATACTCAATCAACAACTTTTAGTTAAGAGATCAAACTCTTAAAATCAAATCGTTTGTTACCAAAACTATTTCGTAAGCTCAACGCTTTTTTGGATGAAGACAACATTTTTCGTGTGGGGGGTAGGCTTTCTCAATCAGAACTTACCTTTGAAGCAACACCCAGCCTTACTTCCTAGCAAGCATCGTTTGACGCAACGTATCATTCAGTGCACTCATGATGAACACTTACATCCGGGGTTTCAAGCTTTACATTATCTGTTACTTCAAAATTTTTGGATTCTGTCTCCCAGGCGAGCCATTAGTCAAGTAATTTCAAGTTGTCATCGTTGTTTTCGCACAAAACCTTTACCTTTTCAGCCAAAAATGGCAGACTTACCGCGTTCTCGCATAACTCAAATTAAAGCATTTCAAACAGTGGGTTGTGATTTTGCAGGATCTTTTAACATAACACTTCATCGTTATCGAGGAGTACGCACAACAAAAGCATGGTTATGTATATTCATTTGTTTTGCGACGAGGGCGCTACATCTCAAACTTTGTTGTAGTCTAAGCAGTGAATCATTTTTAGCCGATCTCCGCAGATTCATAGCAAGACGGGGTCGCTGTAATATCATTCACAGTGACTGTGGTACCAATTTCAAAGGTGCTCACTCTCAACTTGTACAGCTTGTGTATCGGAGCGTATTGAGTTTAAATTTAACGTTCCAGGATCTCCGCACATGGGTGCTCTCTGGGAGGCAGGTGTAAAATCAGTTAAAACACACATATATCGCGTCTGAGGCACATAAATCTTAACATACGAGGAGTTGAATACACTTTTGACCCAAGTAGAGTCCGTTTTTAATTCACGACCATAATCCGCTATGAGTTCTGATCTATCAGACTTAGCAGCGTTAACTCCCGGACATTTTTAGACATTAGCCCCTTTAACTTCGGTGCCTGCACCTGACTTTTCTAACACAAAGATGAACAGACTAACTAGATGGCAACTCATACAGAGAATGCCGCAGGATTTTTGGTCTCGTTGGCACAACGAATATCTTGTTAGTTTTGATCAAATTGTTATCATCAAATCAAATCAATCAAATATCTTTATTTACCACAAAAAAACTATGAAATAACAATTAGGCGACTCTACCTCTTGCGTTAGTTGGAAAACTGTGTTGCAAAGACGAAACCACTCATCTATTACGATGGCGTTTAGGTAGAATCGTCGAATTGTATTTAGGCCGCGACAATGTTTGCCGTTCAGCATCGGTCAGGACTTCACAAGGTGTCCTCAGACGATCACTTGTGAAGTTGTGCCCCTTACCGGATATAGACGATTAGGGTTACCATCATTTATCATTATCATTGCATTCATAAAAATAATCATTTTCACTTTGAAATTTGCACCGCACTTTTTTTTTTTCAATTTTCACTATTGTGCTGAATTGTGCTCCGTTGTGCCGTAAAAATAAAACCTCTAAAGTCAAAACTGAAGCCAGAATCGTCAAAACAAAAAAAAATTAAAATTCCCTCAAAAATCGCAACAGCAAGTGTTGTTGCAAGTAATGTTGTGTTTACTCTTATAAGTTCAGCGTTAGATTTTGCCATCGCGATTCAGGAAATTGGTTAGATTGCGTAGCGCTATCTAGCGGCCGATGGAACAATCATCTACTAAGCGTATATGCATCAGTTTTAAAATTTTACCTCTGGATCTAGACGACGACAACGTGACATTTTACACAGTGGTACCTAATGGAAAATCTCGCGGGATTTCACAAAGTTTAAATTGCGAGGACTAGACTCGTGAAATTTTGTAGCAGTGGTACCTTATGTGACAAAAATAGGAATTTATGGAGATTTTTTGGAATATCCAGTGAGATTTCATAAAATTTAGACCACTAGATCTAGCCTCGTAAAAATTTGCACAGTGGTGCCTTATGTGACGAAAATGGGAATTTATGAAGATACTTTTTTTGAATCCTGTGGGATTTCACAAAAATTAAACTGCGAGGTTTTGACTTGTGAAGTTTTATACAGTTGTACCTAATGAGACCAATGTGGTAAATTAAATATTTTTTTCAGAAAATAAAATCTCAACCAATCTAAACTAAACTGCAAGGACTAGACTCGTTAAATTTTGCACAGTGGGTACCTTATTTAACAAAAATAGAAAGAAAGAAAAAGTATTTATTGAGTACAACCACACGACAAACATAGGAATGAAGAAATGAAAATGACAATGAAAATTAATTAAATAAAAAACAAAAAAGTGACAAAGAAAAAATTACATAAATGAGGAGTCGTGTGCTGACCCAAATGGGTCGACCTCGGCTTAAAACTGCAGCCAAGCATGCTTAGCTGCAGCGCTGGTCTTCCGGCCAGACCCATCTAGCTAGAAAGCTAGATTTAAATAGCGCCCCCTCCGCTCTTGATACTGTACAAAAAACAAAAGAAAATAAATAAATAAAGTAGTTATATAATTGTACTTACATATATCTTACATAAAAATACGACACTAAATATTATATAAATGATAACTATACCATACTAACCATTGATAGTAGGTACTCTATTATACAGGGTGTCCGGTAATGAATGGCCAAGCGGGCACCTACGGATAGAGGACACTGTGCCGGATCAGAAAAACGAAAGTTATGTTCTATGAAAGTCTCTCGGTTTCCGAGATATCCACCATTTTAAAAATATTAAAAACTTCACTCCGCTCTCTATGTTTTGTGATGCCAAAACTGCAAATGAAGGAATTATCCCAATCTGTTTTTTTTTTGATAGTATTCCAGGATAAATGTGCTATCGAATGCAAACAATATTTTTATATGACATATTGAAAGTTTTTTTTAAACTAAGATTTAACTCAAACTTAATGGGTTTTTATTTTTTTGACCTGAACTTTAATCTTTCCAGGTGTAAAAAAATACTTAGTAGATTATACAACAAGTGAAAAAAAAGGTATTTTAATTCGAGGGACTAAGTTGGATCCCGAGAGCAGCGAAGGATCCTATAGTTGAATCCCGAGCGTAGCGAGGGATTCTGGATTAGAATCCTGAGCGGAGCGAGGGATACAAGGACCGAGATAAATTATTATTTTTACGAGTTGTGTACTCTACTTTTTACCATTGACTGCGAGAAAATAAATTTAGAAATGGTTCAAGAGATTGTGTCTCAACTCATTTTAATATAATTTATGTTATTAGATGTTTCAATGACTTAAAACAACCACGACCACACTTTATTGGTATAGATTTTTAAGTTTTATTCCATTTAATTGAATTTTATTCCATGTCATTCTCCCATTGTCATGCTCCCGAGATTTTAGCGGCAACAAATTATCTAAAGAGTCTGTGTCTTATTTTCGTCACTGGAACAATTACTCATTTTATTATATTATTTATGTTATTCGATTTTTCAATGACATTAAACAACCACTTTATCAGATAGAAAAAAAACTCTATTTGCGGTATACTTTTTTTAAACATAATTTAAAGCTCTATAAAATACATATGAAATAGTTCTATTTAGCCAGCCAGTACGCACTTCTTTCAGTACGTTTTTTTTTATAAGTACAGTAAGGGTCATAAGTAAATGATCAGTTTGTTTGCTACAATAATACTATCAACAAGTATTGGAGTTACGACCTTCTTCTAATAGACGTTACACACAAACCTAAATATTTGAATTAAAAGTACTCGGTGTGATTATTATTTTCAACATGTTAGCTAAGTCTTTAGTTGGCCGAGTGGTATAAGCCGCCACCCGCTACACCAACCGACGTGGGTTCGATTCACAGGATACGTTGTTATAATGTTCAAATAGTGCTGCACGGGATTGTAAACGTAACGGTGGGCAGAGACTTTTGACCGTGGATTGTACATATTTCGTATATTCGTGCATGTTCTACATTAAAAATGCTTTTATTCACTCAGTGAGTAAATGAGCGTTTTTATCACAGTTGCTCATAAAGTGGATCTTATTAAACCGCTTTTAGGCTCATAATGCAACGTATTATACACGCGTGCGATAAAAAAAAATCCAACTAGTGCTAAAATAATACGATATCCCGATATGTCAAATACGTATCTCACTGCTAATGACATATTAGGTAGGTACTTAGATGAAACATTCTTAATTTTTCATAGGTTATACTGTTTTGATGTATAGAAAAAAGGTACAATCAAAGAGTTTTAAAGCCTTGCTGGCTTAAAACTCTTTGTTGGTACCTTTTTTCTTCTTTTCATAAGGTTGTCTCTAGAGTCTGATAACGAACGATAATTTTACGTGATAACGTCTTTGAAAATAATTAAAAATTGAGTTTTGTTTTTAATTTGTTTTTTCTTTAGGTATACATAAATATATTTTTTCCTTACCATTATATTGTTTTTAACTGCCGACGCAAAAACAAATGAAATAACCCTAAAAAAATATTGTATGTCAGACGAGGCTGTATAGGTTCAAAGTCTTTTGCCTAGCCTTTCGGGAATGTAATTAACAAAAAATAGTAAACATAACCTAAAATTCTTATAAACTTTTTATTATTTTAACAAGTCTTTTTTATTCGCAACTGTGATAAAAAACGTCGTACGATACAGGTGTGGATTGCTCATTCCATCTCGGCTTTTGCCACGCTCGCGTTCCGCTCGCGCGTCATAAACCGCCTCTATGGAATGATCAACTTTCCACACTTGTATCGCAATGTACTGGACCACAAGTGTGGAAAGAAAAAAGGTACCAACAAAGAGTTTTTAAGCTTGGTGGCTTAAAACTCTTTGTTGGTATCTTTTTTCTTCTTTTCAAAAGGTTGTCTCGAGGCGGGAAGCATTCGTTGGTGATAGGCGCGAATTTTCTTGCAAAATTTTAAAAATTAGTTTTCTCTGGTAAATAGTGATCAGTGTTGGTGTTTTTGTATATATTTTCAATATTTTATTTATTCTGTATATTTATTTCTGTATATAGAACTTCAGTCTTCGAGTAGGTGAGTAGTAGGAGCTAAGATGAAAGATCCACCCGACCCTGGAGAGCGGGACCTGGGTCCGCCCCGTGTGGGAGCCTATGTTACGGTCTCTAGTACTAATGAGTCAGAAATGGAGACAGATAAAGCAGATCATACTTCGTCTCGTAAACGCTCTAGGTTACAAAGAAAACATTGCAAACATTGTAACAAGCGTAAAAAGAAGTATTGCAGGGACACCAGTGATGCTAACATCGTTTGCTGTACATGTGCGGATAGCGATACTATTGACGAAAAAACATGTAAAGAAACTTCTCAACCAAAAAATATTTCGGTCTCTTTAGGTTCATCACACTCCACAGCTATGGTCGTAGGCTCAGTCAATTCAAACAATTTTAGCTCGACAAATACAGTAAACCCTCCTACGAGGCCCATGCCTGTTGGTCGCACAGAGTACCAGGCATCGGACAGCCTTCCTTATATAGTACATGTTGTCAAAGAAGTGAACTCTAGCGATGGTTATACTCTTCATCCTATTACTTTTGGACGGTTCCTAAAAAAGAATAACTTCAATAACATTATTAATGGAAGTGTTAAAAAAGTCGGGAGAAACAGAATGACCTTATCTTTTTCAAATCATTTAGATGCCAACAGTTTTATAATTCATAATAGTTTACCTGAAAACCAGGTACTTAAATACCGGTAAAATACAGTAACGTTATCTGTGGAATTGCAAGATAACGTTATTTGTGAGAGAAACGATATAACAAAACGATATTATTCAAAGCTTTGAATATGTATAACGTTATAATAACGTTACGTTATATTGTCAATTTAACGTTATTAAAATTATTGTTATTCATATAATAATGTTATAATTATTGTTTTTATGCTATCTCTTTTACTCAAAGTAATGTTTACTTTTTCTTCGTGTGAACTATCGAACGCAGTGCTCTCTCTGGCTACGTAAGGGTGTAATCTATAGGTACATGTACGTACTATGTAATAGTATAAATGGGAGAGATTAGATTTTTGTTTGTTTGTTTGTTTATATTGAATTTGCTTCAAAACCACTGGACCGATCTGAATAATTCTTCTAGTGTTGGATATCTCAAATATCGAAGAAGGCTAAAGGTTACATAACGTCCTGAAATTTACTATTACTTTGGTGTATGTTTAGTAGGAATAGGTAAAATTTCCGAAACACATTTTTTTATCATAGTGAATCTACGATTAAAAGTAAAATAAACCAATCAATAATGTAGCGATAAATTTTCACAGTGCAATTAGTATATACCTAATACCTACCAACCACCTCTTCTGCGGCCAAGCAACTTTGCCGCTGCGTTCGAAACCGAGCGCGAGCGGTAGTACCTACCAGGTACCACCGCTCGCGCGCACACGGCGGCAACGTTGCACGCGCGCGCTGCCGCACAGTGGCTCGAAACGGCAAATGATGGACATAGGGCTGTTTTTGATGCAGATCGTAAGCCGTCAAAATATGAAAAAAATGTATGAAACGTCACATGTTTTGGTCTCTAGGTTACAAACCAGAGCAGCTTACGCACTCCAACTTTTAGGCATGTTTGTTCAACTCATATCTCTCATTTGACACCACAAACAGCTTGCTATATCGATGACTTTGGAAAATAGAAGCCATTGAAAATACTCTATTTTCAATTGAATTTTTTATGACCAAATCTTTAACTATCGTGGTTTTTTTTACTAATCGCTAGAGCTTCTTTATAAAAACATAAAATATTTTATAAAAACATTCAAAACATTAATATTTTCCGAAAAAATCGGCATTATTTAAAAAAGTACTAGAAATTTTGGCCTTTAGCATCAAAACTAAAGTCGATAACTTTCATCACTGAGGCGTGTTAGTTCAACTCTTTACCTTTAATAAGGCACCACAAACCACACACAAACAGCTTGATCCATTTGCGACTTGCGGAGCATTTAATTTTTTAGAGTAAAAAAATTATGAGCATTCTTTAATATTTTTTTTTATTGCTGCCTATCGCAAGGGCTCTTCGGAGAAACAAAAAATTCTATAAAAAAATTGAAAACATTCATATTTTCTAAGGAAATCGGCATTATTGTAAAAAAATAAATATTATTATGCCGATTTTCTTAGAAAATATTAGTTTTTTTTTTAGAAAATACTACACATTACTACCTACTTACTATCTACTTCTTTCTTAACTTACCTTTAAAACTTTTTCGCAAACTAAACATTTTGAGGTCTTATTATTATCCTCAAGATTGAAATATCTGTAAACTTTGTTGATTTTTTTTCGACCCATTTCGCTTTTACCAACTGATGCGCAAATTCCGCCGCGCGTGGCGCGGATTTGTAAAATGAATAAGTTTGGCAACGTCGCGTATTTATCGTTATAATAACGTTATTTTTGCAGTTAAAATTTCGTTCTGTTACTCGTAAAACGTTATACAAAAGATCGATAACGAAATGTTTGCTGAGATACCGATACTATTATAACGTTTTTATAACGTTAAACATTCTGTTATGGATAACGTTTTAAGTCCCTGCTGAAAACAAGTTTAAGGCATTCATCCCTTCATATAGTGTAACCCGCTTAGGTATTGTGCGTGGCATTCCTTCAGAATGGACAGAAGAAGAAATATTAGAAAATGTAAACCTACCTATAAGATGTGGTAAAGTATTAAAACTCCGTCGACTAAATTATAAGGTTATGGTTGATGGAAAACCAATTTGGAAACCATCACAGACTGTCGTTTTTACATTTGATGGCCAAGTTCTTCCAAAGCGTGTGTTTATGTGTTATAATTCCTTGCCAGTTGAATTGTACACTTTTCCAACAGTACAGTGCTTCCGATGCTGCCGCTTTGGACATACTAAAATGCAGTGTAGATCAAATCCACGTTGTTATAAATGTGGACAAGAGCATGAAGGGCCTTCCTGTAATGTAGAAGAAGATACTGCAACCTGCTGCCTGTGCTCGAGCATGCATTTTGCAAACAGTAGGTGTTGTCCAGAATTTATAAGACAAAAGGCAATTAAACAATCTATGGCAGATAGCTGTATATCTTATTTTGAAGCCTGCAAATTACACCCACCAGTAAATAAGTCATATGTTGATGTGCTGAACGGTAAAACAATAACTAAAGATTCAATGACTAATAAAACTATTACAGACACAACCCCAAATACTTCATACAAAAAAACGGTTTTCTTAAAACCACGCAGCCCGCCCAGAGCCTCTACTTCTGGGTATGATCGCCAAGCTCACAATGAGCTTGTAAAAGACTATAATATGCCTTCTCCAACAAATGGCTGTGCATTAAAATCTAGCAGTCAAAGCACTTATGTACCTAATATATTTGATTTAATTTCTACTCTTATAATCACCTATACGAAATCCAATCTTATTAAACCTGACCACGCAGCTCTGATACTTAATGCTATTTCACAAACTCCTATTGTTAACCATGGACCAAGTTCATCAAATAATACAATGGAACTGTAGAAGTCTAACACTTAAAGACAGTGACCTTATTTTCTTGATGAATAAATATAAACCTTTAATTGTAGCTTTGGGGGAAACCTGGTTTAAGCCAGGCTATCCCTACAAAGTACGTGGATATTCTTGTCTACGATGCGACCGGCCAGACAGACATGGTGGTGTCGCACTTCTTGTACATAATTCTATCCCTTATACTACTCTTACTCTTCCACCCTTTAGTGATTCTCTCTCTATTGTAGCTATCTTAATTAATAATAATTTATGTATTGTATCTATCTATATTCCTCACCCTTCTTCTGCTATCTCTAAAGAAGTCAGTAATATTTTGGTTAATCTTCCAAGACCTCTCCTAGTTCTGGGAGATTTTAATGCACAACATACATCATGGGGTAGTTCTAGAACTACTTGTTATGGAACTCAATTATTAGATATTTTAGAAGAAAATAACCTTTGCCTACTTAACACAGGCGAACCAACTCGGCGAACTAAACCCAGTGAAGGTAAAAGTGCACCGGATTTATCCATTTCATCGCCACAAATGGCATCTTCTCTAACTTGGCAAGTACTCCCCTCAACTCATGGAAGTGATCATTTTCCACTTCTTATCACATTCCCTAAGCCTGTAAACAATACTAGTAACAACACTAAATCCACTAGAAAATATCAGGTATCAGATAAGAGTAATTGGCCTGCATTTACAGAGCATATTGAAAATAATATAGATATACTTCCAACTTTACAAAACTGTAATGAACATGATTGTTCTAATGCTTTTACGGAATTGATAATAGAATCTGCTAATTCAGTTTTCTCTCTAAAGCATTCCCCTAAGAATATTCCATCTCCTCCTTGGTGGGACAGTGAATGCACTAAGGCAGCCAAGTTAAGAAAAGAGGCAGAAATTAGGTATAATAAAAATATGACTAATGAAAATTTGAAAATCATTAAAAATAATAAAACATTATCCAGAGAGAAACGGTTTGCTGGATGGAGAAGTTACTGTTCATCCATCAATCCGACTACTCCATCGTCAACAGTTTGAACAAATATTAGAAAGTTCAAATGTGCTAGGTCTGAGTCGAATACCACCACAATTCCAGCATCACTGTCTTCACCGTTCCTCGATAAAATAGCCCCACCTTATGTTCCTGAAGAGATGTTAGTTACACCACAATCTTTTTCTAATAGTGTTTGCAGCAATTCCAATAGTAATTATGACCTGAATTCGCCTTTTCACTGGTCGAGCTTCAAGGTGTTTTATCAGACCTTAAAGATTCTGCTCCTGGTGAAGACGGAATACCTTACAGCTTTATTTCTCATCTGGGTGAAAAAAGTTTACTTTATTTCTTGGAGGTTATTAATTCTGTCATGTTGACAGGCAATGTTCCCCTGTCATGGAAAACACAAACAGTGTTGCCAATCCTTAAACCAAATAAAGATCCAGCAGACGTAAATTCATATCGCCCTGTTGCATTATCGCCTGTAATAGCAAAAATTTCAGAACATTTAGTCAATAACAGATTGGAATGGTTTGCTGAACATAATAATTTATTATCACAATCGCAGTTCGGGTTTAGAAAGGGGAAAAGCACAATAGACAGCCTCAGCATTTTCATCTCAGACATCCATTTAGCGTTTTTAAATAAAGAATCCATAGTTGCCTCGTTTTTAGACATCAGAGCAGCTTATGACAATGTTGTTCTACCTATTCTAAAAACGAAACTAATAAGCTTAGGTATTCCAATAATACTTGTTAATTTTATTATAAACTGCGCTCCGCGGTTTCACCCGCGTAACTCCCGATCCCTTGGGAATATCGGGATAAAAAGTAGCCTATAACCTTCCTCGATAAATGGACTATCCAACACAAAAAGAATTTTTCAATTCGAACCAGCAGTTCCTGAGATTAGCGCGTTCAAACAAACAAACAAACAAACTCTTCAGCTTTATAATATTAGTATAGATATTATGACAGGTAGATTAGTTAAACTTAATTCCTCACTATCTTATCATATGGCCTGGAAAGGCATCCCACAAGGATCTGTACTAAGTCCTATATTATTTTATAATTTATATACATTTGACCTTGAAAACTCTATTAATAACAGCGAAAGTTTTACAATATGCTGACGATCTATTAATATACACTTGTGACAAGGCAACTGGTAGGGCTTGTGACACACTGACGAGAGCTTTGGATGACCTTAAAAACTAGATGGACAGGAACGGGTTGGATTTATTAGTATCAAAAAGTTGTGTAGTATTATTTTCTAAGAAGTCATCTCCACCCCTTACAGATGTAAAATATGACGGAGCGTTATTACCAGTTCAGAACCATGTTAAATTTTTAGGTGTTGTATTAGCTAATAAATTAACAGGTACGCCACATGCAGATTATGTAACCAGTAAATGCGAACGTAATTTGAACTTGATTCGCTGTCTGGCGGGAGTATGGTGGGGTGCCCACCCGTACTCTTTAAAATTTGTTTATAATGCTATGATTAGGAGCATATTAGACTACGGCACTTTTTTATTAGTTCCTTGTAACGTAACAGCCCTTAGAAAACTTGATTGTATTCAATCGAAAGTCCTGAGGGTCGTATCAGGCACTATGAAATCTAGTCCTTTAAATGCACTTAAAGTTGAATGCAGTGATCCCCCTTTAAATTTAAGACGCCAATATTTATCAGATAGATTTTTCTATAGGATCTTGCAATTTTCTAACCATCCATTGTTACCTAAACTTTATAATTTAAACAATTTAATTTCTCCGAATAACTCTAAGGCCATTCCTTGTTTAGTTGTAAGCTTACAGCTTTATTTAAGCATCCAATCTCCAACGTTTTCTTCTTCACAGTTGCCACTCCATAGTTCAGATTTCAAGTCATTAATAACACCCACAGAAATACACGAAGACATAGGAATTGTAAAAGATAGCGTAACTGCCAATGAAGAGTTTATCTGTACTTTTGGTGATAAATGGGCATCCTCACGTCACATTTTTTGTGACGCTTCCAAGCTATCGCCTGGTGGTTGTGTAGGTATAGGAGTATACCTTAAGTATGAACAGCATAAAATAATCCTACAAATCAAACTTCCACCTGTGTCAACTGTTTTTACCGGTGAATGTCTCGGAATACTAAAATTTTTAGAGTTGGTAATTTTGATGAAATTACCGTGTTCAGTTATTTTCACTGATTCTAAAAGTTCTTTGTTTGCATTGAAAAGATATCCTTTTAAGTGTCGGGTTCCACTTCCCATTAATATATGAAATTAAGAACTCCTGGAGTGCGCGGAAAAAGGTCTGTCCGTTGCTCTTGCATGGATACCTGGCCATACTGGTATTAAGGGTAATGTTAAAGCTGATGAGTTGGCTAAGGCTGCAGTGGACTGTGGTGATCTTGTACCATATGTTAATTATTCTCATGATCTGGCCTCTTTGCCTGCAGTTTATCTCAAGAATACTTGGAATGAGTTGTGGACGGAGAGTGCACAGACTAAGGGTAAATATCTGTATAATATTCAGCCACAAACTACTACAAAACCCTGGTTTCGTAAGATTAGACTTAATAAGATAGCGACGTCAATTCTGATACGTACTTGTACTGAATTGTACTCCAGCTCACCTCAGCAGGATTGGTAACACTGAAAATGCAACTTGTGAATGCGGTAATGATAACGGTGATGTAAACCATCTATTTTTTGGTTGACCTTTATTGACAATAGAATTTTTTTAGAGTCACTGGTGTCCTTGAATGTACCTCTTCCAACATCAATCCCTTGCCTACTTTCATCGTTAGATCCTGATATTTATAAAACTTTATCAATATTTATATGTGAAAATGATATCAAAATTTGACATCAACTTATTTTTACTGAATATTTCTGTATTTTTTAGGTTTCCTTTACTATCTTATCCTTTTCCTTTTGTATATTTTATTTTCAAACTACTTTTTTCAACTTCCTCAACTTCCCTGATCCTATTTTGTCCTCGATAAGTCCGCGTTTTTTGTTGTAAATGTTTCCCAAATTTTTTGTTTAAAAAAAAAAAACATTCCCCAAGTCCTTCCTAAATCCCGCTAAGAATGAAGATCAAGATGAAAATGGCATAACGTTCGTGGGGCCAAACAAGAGGTACATTGCGATACAAGTGTGTAAAAAAGGTTGTCTCTAAAGTCTGATAACGAACGATAATTTTACGTGATAACGTCTTTGAAAACAATTAAAAATTGAGTTTTGTTTTTATTTTGTTTTTTCTTTAGGTACATAAATATATTTTTTCATTACTCATACTCCGAAAGTAGGTCTAAATATGCCTGAAGAGCGAGCGTGTAGAAAATAAAATTTCTGCCCGGCTTTTAACTTTCACTGACAGCTATCATGTCAAATTATGGCTTTGCACGACTTGTGCAATCTGCATGTAGCCAGTATCAGTATCATTACGCATTAGGAACTTCAAAAACCTAACCTCCTTGCTTTTTTTTTACACCAAAGAATAATAATTATGGCTTGGCACGGCTCATCCGTCTTTTTTTTCTTATTTTATTATGTTTTTGTGTTAAGTTTAATCTGGTTTTTCATTTATGATTGTGTATTTTTTGTAAATAACATTTTCTAGACAAACCGTTTTTCGCGTCATTTCCCAATGTTGGATTAACTCATTAATAAAAACTTCTTCGATAAGTACCGCCGTATTTAAGTATTGAATACAAATAGCAGAAACCTAAAAAAACACTACATAATGTATAACCTCTTTGGTCCCAACCTTGTAAGAGGATCAGGTAGTAAGAGTACCTACTCATTTGGTATGGAGTCTCATAGTCTCATTCACTCTCGTTGTTATGAAGAATTTTATGTATTATTCGTAATGAAAAGCACAGTGTTTACCTCGGGTGAAAGACTCATTAAGTCCCTCGAACTATTAGTGCCCTCGCTACGCTCGGGCGCCAAACTCCGTCTCGGGACTTATGATGAGTGACTTTCACACCTAGGATAACAATGTACTATTTCCTTACCATTATATTCTGTTTTTAACCGCCGACGCAAAAACAAATGAAAAAACCCTAAAAAAATATTGTATGTCAGACGAGGCTGTATAGGTTAAAAGTCTTTTGCCTAGCCTTTCGGGAGTGTAATTAACATAAAATAGTAAACATAACCTAAAATTCTTAAAAACTTTTTATTATTTTAACAAGTCTTTTTTTTTATTCGCAACTGTGATAAAAAACGTCGCACGATACACGTGTGGATTGATCATTCCATCTCGGCTTTTGCCACGCTCGCGATCCGCTCGCGCGTCATAAACTGCCTCTATAGGATGCTCAACTTTCCACACTTGTATCGCAATGTACTATTTTCTTTCTGCCAGCCTGTGCTACAAATGCTACAATGATTTTTAATCACCGTTAGAAGTTTTTAGTCTTTTCTGTGCCATCACGGAAAAAAACAGTAATACAGATTCACGCTACACGTATATAATCGGGGACCATTGAAATGAATCTATATTTTAAAAGAATTTTCCAAATCGGTCTTGCGTCTCCGAGTAATCGGGAACCCTGAACACGCCCTAATTTATTGCCCCGCGAGTTTATTTTAAGATTTAAAATTAAATTTATGTTATGAATTTACTCTAAATACTATTTAATGTTAGTTTTAGAAGCATGGAACGAAAGGGATACAATTATAAAAGGGGCGGAATGGATTTATGATAAAGCCAAGGACATATTAAGTCTAAAGCTAACTCCGGAAGAGAAAGAAGAATTTGAAACTATGTATAAATTATTCAACTGGGGTAAATAATATTTCACCGTTATGTATTAATTTTATTTTCGTGAATGTAAAATGCTTTTGCTGCCTACATTACAGCGTCTTCATCTGATTGGTTGCCACGTTCCAAAGACACACAATATCATTCGCTTTTAAGACGATTTAATGTGATCTCATGCGACCATGCCAGACTGCCAAAAATGCAGGGTTGCGGGTTCGATTCCCGCCTCAGACAAACATTTATGCTTAGATATTTGTCTTTGGTCTAACAAAAGTATACTAAGTAGTATATCCGTTGTCTTGGACTCATAACACAAGTTTAGTTACTTAGCTTGGGGCTAGATGGCTATGTGTGGAATGTCCTGCAATATATTTATTTATTTCAACTGAAAAAAACATTTTGACTTTGTATTTTCACCTAATTAATGACCTTTTAATTACCTATGGTTTTCTTTTTCAGATCAAATTTATCCGAAAGTAGGTAAGTATTTTTTTTATAAAATAAATCACAATTGAGTATGGAAGAAAAGAGCCGCAGCTTCACATTCAAAGAGCGGCTCGCGAGTCGCCGACAATGCCGACCCCTGGGGTGGCTGCTACTTTGGCCAATAGCGAGCCTTTTGGGCACCCTACCTAGGGAATATAAGGGAAGCTTATTTAGATTTTAATATTATTATTTTGTTCTAGATTTTAATTTTTAAGATTAATCACAAGTTTATTAATTAGAATCTCTAGATGGGCTAGCTTATACTATTTAATATTATCCACAACAATTGTTAACCAACCCTTGATTATGAAATAAATGAATAATCTATATTAAAAAAAACAAAACATAACCCTCCCTTTTGGCTTCGCCGTAGTCGGGTAATTAATTAAGTACTTAAATCTAAACATACAATTAAACCCACAAAAATAGAAAAAAAATTGTTCTAGATATAAATAATCTTTTAAACATTTATAAAAAAACATTTAAATGAAATAATAATTATTTCTTTAAATAAAAATAGGCAAAATTACTTAGCTATTACTTACAATTATTGTAAGTCCTTATTTTTTTACGAAATATTTCGTTTTCAATTAAGGTGGCCCTTCTTAGTGTCCGGTACCTTATTCAATAAACCTTAAAACCTGGTGTAAGATTTATTCAAGAATCTTGTGAGGCACGAACGTGGGTTTCTATGGATTTAGTAACTGCACTGATTTTTTGTTTTATTTTGACATTTTCATGTTTTAAATCATATTATGATAGATAAGGTCTTAAAAAGAATTGTATATACTTATTCATGGCGATGTTGCTCACTTACTCACAGATTGTTGCTTTGATACTTGTTTTGTACTTAACTCTTTTATTATCATTTATGTAGACAAGAAAAATTACTTAGCCGATTGTCCGAAAGTGTGCCCTATAAGGCCAGTTATGGTGTGCGGACGCTGCGCACATGGCATCTACACGACTTTCCTCAGCGTCTGCCATATGAGGATGCATGCTTGCAAGTTTAAGAAGGAATGTAAGTACTTACTCAATAATTAGAGAGAAAGTAAGGATATTATCAAAAGCCCAACTAGCCTCTAAAAAGCTAGGTGTTAAGGCTATAAAGATCGGTAAGACGGTACTTCACGTCGGGACAGTTGCTAAACTTGTTCGTTGGTTCGACGAAATACCAGCTGGAGGCATTGGAGTCTATTGAGAGGAGAGCCAGGAGACTATGAGACAATGAGCTTGCCAACAAAAGCCTTCAGAGTATTTAACATCGTCACAAGATGGCGAGCTTGTCGCTCTTTTATCGGATACATTTCGGGTAATGTGCAACACGACCTAGTTTGTAAATAGATACTAATCCTTTGCACTGGTCTGGTTAATGAATTAAAGTTAAGTTAAAATAAAGATTATGTATTTCATTGGTACTGAATTCGTATATTGACCAAACCGTTGAAAGTCTAAAAACAAAAAAAAATAACAATGCATTGACTGAATTTTTTTAGGCAACCCATTTGCAATATAATTATTGACCTATTTAATTTGATATAAAACACTTTTCATCCATTAAACAGTTCGAGGAAGGTCGTCCTTAAATGGAGGGAATTATCCTAAAAAATAAGAAAAAAATAGGGAATTAAGTAATTTTTAATGGGTTAAATTAGGTAATTTACTAGAAGTTTATAAATAAGTACTGAATTTTAGCAATATTCTTTTGTGATTTTTATTGTTATTTTTTCGTGTAATCTTTACACGGTTTTCACACTGTAATAAACAATGTTTGCAGCCATCGAACTGGTCTCCCGAAGTCCCTGCATGATGTCAGCTCCGATATTACCCGTGGAAGGAGAAACAATACATCCCTCAGGAATAATCAATGAACCAAACGACGACGACAAAGTACTTAGATTTATATGGTGTAGATATGATCCCAAAGGTTGGTAATCTATCTTCAATTAAGTGAATAAATTACAACGACCTCTGTGGCGTGTCGGGCGAAAACCCGCCTGCGACGCAGAACGTTGCGGGTTCGATTCTCGTCTCAAACAAATATTTATGTAAGTATTTGTGTCTATAGGTATTTCTATACCTATGTATATTGAGTAAACAGCGTGTCTGGTAATGAATGGATAAACGGGGACCTACTCCTTGCTCCATGAAAAACTCTCGATTTCCAAAATATCTGGCATTTTCAAAAAATTTAAAATTTAACTCCCTTCTCAATGCTTTTTGGTGCCAAATGCCAATACTGCAAATTAAGCAATTATTTTAATCTGTTTTTTTGGATGGTATTCCAGGATAAATGTGCTATCGAATGCAAATTATTATTTTTACTAGTTTTACAATATAAAACATCTCTGTCCACTAAAAAGTATTTGTAATTTTTGATATGCTAATTATTCGTTTCTTAAACAGTTTATTACATTTTAGGTGCTTACTGTCAAAGAGAAATCGAAAAAAACAAAGTGCTTGGTGGAGAAAACGAGGACGATGAAGAATTAAATGACATGTCAACTGACAATCCGGGTCTCCCAACGGATGCCGAAGTAACCACTGATAATCCGGATCTCCCAACGGATGCCGATGTAACCACTGATAATCCGGATCTCCCAACGGATGCCGAAGTAACCACTGATAATCCGGATCTCCCAACGGATGCCGAAGTAACCACTGATAATCCGGATCTCCCAACGGATGCCGAAGTAACCACTGATAATGTAACCGGCGAAGTTCGATAATATCGGAAAAGAAAACATTTTGGTTAATTTTTATTTATTCAACGGGTTTTATTATCGGGTTTCGTCATAGACCTATTTAAGTATTTGAAAACTATATTTTCAAATACTTCAATAGGTCAAATCGCAACGTTGGTACATAAATACACACACATAAATAAATAAATTTAATCAGAAATATGGTGTTATTTACTCTTACACAAAAAAAAATTGTAAATATGAGAAGATGTACCATTAAGATCAATAGTTTCTATTTAGTTTTGTTGCTTAAATCTTTAAAACTACGCAACGGATTTTGATGCGGTTTTTTTAATAGATAGAGTAATTCAAGAGGAAGGTTTATATATGCATAATATAGCCGTGCGAAGCCGGGGCGGGTCGCTAGTACACAAATAAATTAGAAAAATGAGAAAATGTACCATTAAGATCAATAGTTTCTAGTTAGTTTTGTTTTAGTTTGGCCTTGCTCTTACTCGATTTGGTTGTACGATCATAACATTTCATTATAATATCAATAATTTCTACTGTGTCTTGCGATTGCGACGCGGGCGGCGGTGGAGGCGGCTTTGCTCTTACTCTACTCTTACCATTTTTTGTTTCTTTTTTAACTTTAGAAACTTTCGTAATAGATAAACAAGCAAGCACAAACTCTCAACTAATATTGTAAATTATTTTAGATAGGTAGGTACTTAGGTAATATTTTCAGAATGGTTCGTATTATCTTAAATAACCATTAGGTCATTGAACTGAACTTTCATGATGGTCTAATTTAGTAGACACTGATAATCCTGATCTCCCAATGGATGCCGAAGTAACCACTGATAATCCGAATCTTCCAATGGATGCCGAAGTAACCACTGATAATCCGAATCTTCCAATGGATGCCAAAGTAACCACTGATAATCCGAATCTTCCAATGGATGCCAAAGTAACCACTGATAATCCGAATCTCCCAATGGATGCCGAAGTAACCACTGATAATCCGAATCTCCCAACGGATGCCGAAGTAGCCACTGATAATCCGAATCTCCCAAAGAATGCCGTAGAAAAAACTGATAATCCGAATCTTCTAAAAAATCGGAAAAGAAAACATTTCCTAAAAAGAATACATTTTGGTTAATTTTTATTTATTCAATGGGCTTCGTTATCGAGTTTCGTCATAGACCTATTTAAATATTTGAAAACTATATTTTGAAATACTTACTTCAATAGGTCAAATCGCAACGTTGATAAATAACATTACATAAATAAATTTATTCAGAAATCTGGTGTTATTTACTCTTACACAAATAAATTAGAAAAATAAGAAGATGTACCATTAAGATCAATAGTTTCTAGTTAGTTTTGATTTAGTTTGGCCTTTGAACAGAGTTTTCGCATCATTCGAGCTCAGCCTGCCTAGCATGAAGACCAAAACACGATACGATAAAGCTATATCACGCGATAAAACTACATCAACTCTCAAAATATGATAGATAAAGCCGCCATGTTGAATTTTTATTATATATTGCGATAAAAATTATGATAAAAATTCAACATAGCGGCTTTATCTATCATATTTTGAGAGTTGATGTAGTTATATCGCTTTATCGTATCGTGTTTTGGCCTTCATGCTAGGCTAGCTGGTAAGTTGCATA
This sequence comes from Idaea aversata, assembly GCA_907269075.1. Classification (NCBI taxonomy): domain Eukaryota; kingdom Metazoa; phylum Arthropoda; class Insecta; order Lepidoptera; family Geometridae; genus Idaea; species Idaea aversata. The sequence goes on from OU026083.1 coordinate 4,509,257, forward strand.
AAATAATATTGTTAGAACTGAAATAAAGAAACTTTCGTTATAGATAAGCAAGCAAGCACAAAAAATCTTAACTAATATTATAAATTATTATAACCGCTTTTAGGCTCATAATCCAACGTATTAGGTACGCACGCACGCGTGCGTTTTACATTATTTTGGCGCCACTAGTGCGCAAAAAGTTATCCTGATAAGTTAAATTGGTATTGGTAGATAAAACATTCATAATTTATCTGGGTTATACTGTTTTGATGTATAATAAACCAAAAAGGGAAGGTACCAACAAAGAGTTTTTAAGCTAGCAAAAATGGTTGTCTCTTAAGGCGGATTACGAACGAAAATTTACGAAAATTTTACGTAATAAGTAATAACGTCTTGGAAAACGATTAGAACATTGAATTTTGTTTTTTCTTTACTTAAATAAATTTTTGTCCGTACCATTGTATTCTGTTTTAACCCCCGACGCAAAAACAAATGGGAAACCCTAAAAAATATTGTATATCAGACGAGGCTTGTAGGTCAAAAGTCTTTTGCCTGGCCTTTTGGGAGTATAATTAACAAAAAAAAAATTGCCAAAAAAATTAAATATATACTTAATAAAAATTTGTTTGTTAACTTTTTATTATTTTAACAAGTCTTTTCTTTTATTCGCAACTGTGATGAAAAAACGTACTATACGCCGCGTGTGGTTAATGATCATTGCATAGAGGCGTTTGTGACGCGCGAACGGAACGCGAGCGCGTTTCAAAAAGCCGAGATCAATTTCCACACCTGTATCGCATTATTACACGGTGCAACGCACATTACATTGCAATAAACAATAAAAATAAACTAACCTTAGCATCTAAAAGTCATATAAGCTAATTGAAATTATGATTTTTAAATTATAAAAGTGGCTTAAATTTTTAAATACCTACCCACCATGCGGGCATGGAATTTCGCTATTCATTTATTTGGTAACTCCATTTGTTCTTATATAAAATTAAGGTTTGCTTAGCAATTCATCGCGCAAGGAACACAGTCAGACAAAGGTCTTCTGGGAGTAGAAAAAAAATATTTCTCCAAAACGATCCTCAGGGAAAACAGGGTCCATGGTGCCATGACCGGGGCGGTAACCATATTGACACCCGGAGACAGTTCACTCCTGTCGGATCCGAGAGTCTACTATCCGCTGGTAGAGCTTCATGGTGTGGGACATAACCTATACACCTCGATAACTCCCACACTCCTGCACCGATCCCTTGCCCTTGAAAATTGGGGTGCGGTTAAAGAGGTTGATTAAGATGCCCACACCACGAGAACACATCGCCTTCTATACTTCGATCCAACGGCTCCGACAGTTTTCCGATTCTTCATGCGGCGAATAGGCTTGCGGGCTTCTTCAGACGTAATCGGTGGCACAAGTCTTGATTAGGAGGGAGTTCCGGTGGCTGCACCTCTTTGTGCTGCTGGGCTAATGGACTATTGTCTTTCAACTACACACCATCAAAACTGTTACCTAATTCACATAAAAAATACTAGGTACTGCTATTTCACTGTTTATTTTATTTTTCAGTTTTCCATTTATCAAATTCATTAAAAAACGACATAGAACTAGATAAAACGATATCACCTATGATAAAAGCGTGCAGTAAAATAGAATGTCCTCCGGTTTATGAACCTGTTTGCGCTAAACTTGTTTACAACGACACTGGATCCGTAGTGCATGCAGTTCTATTTAATAAATGCGAACAAAAATACGTTCACTGCTACCCAGGTAAGTCATTCTATGTTTAAAAACCTAAAAATACATATTAGGAAGTAGTGTAACGTGTGTTACAGTGGATGTAGCTAATGTAACCTCTCTGTTAGAATGTCAGATTAGCTACATCTGTTACATAGATTGTACATTATTATTAGATGCTTGTACATAGAAGCGAACTTGACGTAAGATGAGACTTGGATGAAACTTAAAAGACTCCACTGCAGCGATGATCCAGATTATTCCAGTGTCAAACATATAATTAGACTTTTAATTTTTAATTACTTAAGCCTCTTCATTTCATGTAACTAATAATAATGGATGTAAATAATTATTTATTAATTGGATAAATAAATAAGTACAAAAATACAAGTAAAATATGTTATGGGGTGTGGCTAACGGGTAATAGTTTGCTGCTTGACTCGGTCGTAATATTATGGTGTTTTATTAGACCCTTCGATTGCTTGAGATGCCCTTTCCAACTGTATACGATTTCTGTATTTCAATTTGGCTTTTCGACGCGTAAAGGCCGACAATATACATTTTTTGTTATTATTTTTGGAGTGAAAACTTCATTTAGCGCGGTACGCATATTTTTAGATGAGATAAAATCTCTGAACTCGCGACACCGTTACGAGACGCAGCTACAGTGTGTGCATATATGCATGTACATATATTTTGTGGTTGTTTAGTAAATATGTAAAAAAAAAAAAAAAAATTTAAAGTTTTTTTTTTAATCAGTTTTACACTTCTGTCGGCAACTCGGCACTCTCAGAGTTTAACTTTTTTCGTCACAATTTTACACAAATGTTTTAGTATATATGTTTTTTTTTGTGATAGATTTTGACGAGAACTGACGATTGAAACTTGAATCAAACGTCGTAGCTTCACTGAGTCGAAGGTTATACTAATTGGGAATCTAGATACGCAGCAGAATGGCATTCAAGATGGCGGGGCTTCCCTTCCGCCGCGCGCGATGTGTTAACAGTCCTTACTTAGCGTAATAAATTCTTTGATTCTTTAGCTATCCAGTAGTGTAATTCAAATTTGGATGGGGATGATAGATATGTAGCTGCAACACTAAACTGTATCCCCCGATTTTGTTATCATTCAATTTTTTTTATTGCGTCCCTATAGAAGCAATTTTAAAGACGTATTCACGGCAAAATCAACTTAATTACTTAATTAATACCTATATTAACAGGTGTGCAAGTAAAATTAGTACCAATGAAATATTGCAGTCATGGCCCTGTCAACACCCAAGAGAACGAAACAAGTGTCAAAGAGAAAACTATTGGTGAGTTTCAAGTTAGAAAACCTAAGGCAGCTAAACGACAAATGAGGAAATAATTTCTTTTAACCGACTTGAAAAAAGGAGGAGGCTCTCAATTCGTCTGTATGTTGTATTTTTTTTGTATGTAGGTATGTTACGCGATCATTCGAAGACGGCTCAACCGATTGAGATGATTCTTTTTGTGTTCGAAAGGTGATACCTCAGGGGTGGTCCCATAAAAATGAGGTGAGGATCTGATAAGAATCTTCGGAGTGATGAACAGAATTGCACTTCGATCGTGCAGAAAATTACTCAGTTTTCAAGATCTCCAGTAGAATCGACCTTTGAACTTATAGGTAAAAATTGATGGAGCATCTGAAACTACCTTCTTATCACTAAACTCCTCAATAAATTACGATTACGCGTTACAATTTGAAGAATTTAGTTGAATTTAGTCGCCGGACTGGGTTTGAATGAATTTTGATAGAGAACCCTATCCTAAATGAAGATCGGATGGGGATCTTCGGAGTGATGAACAGATTCAACAAATTGCTGTTTTCCATTTCCACTAATAGAAGTGGCCCATACACTAATAGGTACCTATGAATGGAGCATCTGAATGGTTTCAGATGACAGACCAAACTCCTCAATGGGTTACGATTAGGTACCTACAGGTAGCAATTTGAAGAAATAGTCGCTTTCGCCTCATGGAGTGGAATTTTCAGTGAAAGCGGCACTAAAAATGATTAAGTAAATAAAAAACAAATTAAAATTTAAAAAACCGAAAACAATAAAAACTAAAAAAAACCTGAAAACAAAAACTAAAAAAAAAACGTGTGGCACTCGGGGACTGCCGCGGAAAGCTATTGCGTCGTGCGAGCTTCGTACAGTCGTACCATATACATACATACATACACGTTAAGCGAACGCTTGGCCGAGCTACATGATAGGCGGAGTGGACTCCCCACTCCGCCTATCATGTAGCTCGGCCGTTAGGTTTCATTTCTTGACTAGCTTTTGCCCGCGACTTCGTCCGCGCAGGAGTCGAAAATAGTTAAAATAGGATTATTTTTTGTTGATTTCAAATTAGATTGAGTTTGAAACATGTGTGTCAAAATAAAATGTACTTACTTAATTTAATCAAAAGCACTAAGGAGTTCGAGTCGAAGTAAATCGCCTAAAATAACTTTCTACTCTTTTTTAAACCCGGTAGGTAATTAATTTCGTAAAATCCTTTCTTATCGGATGCCTACGTTATACGAAGAACACACCCTACAAGTTTCAGGTTTCTACGATTTAGGCTGTGCGTTGATCCGTCAGTCAGTCAGGACAAAGAATTTTATATGTATAGAGAAGATAGATTTTGAATGAGATGTATTTTAACTTGGAACACGAAAACCTCGGGTGCACCCAATTCTCTTGGGATGGGATCCAAAATGGGTATACGTCTAAGTACCTAAAGTTCTAAACCAAAAAAATGAATTCTTCTATTTCTGTCTTTCTAACACAGAGCCAATTATGCACAAAACTCTACGATTACCACATGAGTAAATCTTTAATCATATCGTGCTAATTAGTAATTACCTATCTATCATAGTCATCTTTTGTGTTTTTAGGGTTCCGTACCTTAAAAGGTAAAAAAGGAACCCTTATAAGATCACTTTCCTGTCCATTTTAAAAATGAAAAAGGTGTAAAAGTCCTATTCATTTGTTTAGGTATTTTCGTATTCATAACAAAAGATATTTGTTTTAAATTACTTAATAATTAGTATCTACTAACTTTGGGAACTGTGACTTTTGGCAAATTGTTCAAAATTTTATTATTAGGTAGGGCTGAACAGTTGCGCAGAGAGTAATTTTGGCGTATCCTAATAAAAATATAGAGTTTTAAGTGATTCAGTGGCTATCCTATAACAGTTCTATGTTTTAACAAATATCCCGTCTCCGAGATGGTTTAGAAGTTTGGTTAGAAAGCATTATTTGTGCACAGCGCACTTTTGATAAAATCTTAGTCATAACGTTTGGTCAAATACCCCATTTCCGAGACACCTATGAGATTTGGTGTAAAGGCATATTTCATTTGCCGTAATGTCCTCTATCGACAGGTATTAGCAAACGTATCGCGCAAAAAAAAAATACTATGTCAAGTTCCCAGTACTAAATGGCAAGACACCTTTTTTCAGTTCAATGTTCGAAGTTTTCAACCTCTTAGGTTTTACGTTAACGCTGTCAGCTTGAAGTGACGTCTTACCAATCATAGATTAATGAGTATGTTACCAATCTAATCAAAAGCACTAAAGAGTATTGATATCAACTTCGAAGCAAATCACTCCCAAAATAACTTTCTTCCCCTTTTTAACCCCGTTAGGGGATGAATTTCAATAAAATACGAAACACGTGTTACATTATTTCTGTTAAAGAATGTTTATGCAAAATTTGAAATAGATTGGACTAAGGAATCACGTTGTCCAATACAAACTTTGCCCCCCTTTTTCACTCCTTTAGGGGTAGATTTCGGAAAACTCTTTCTTATCGGATGCCTACGTGATACAAAGAACACACCCTCCAAGTTTCAAGTCTCTACGATCAGCGGTTTAGGCTGTGCGATGATCCGTCAGTCAGTCAGGACAAAGGATTTTATATGTATAGATAAGAAGATAATACATGCATAATATAGCCGTGCAAAGCCGGGGCGGGTCGCTAGTACTTTGATAAAAGAGATCCAATCAATGAGTATTTAAGTTTTTAATAACCCCAGCACGCCGCTTCATACACATGTCATACAAAATTGCTGGAGCGTTGTAATGTTCCAAATTCAAAAAACGCTCCTGCATTGGATTTAATTTTCTTTTACCGCGACACTGGCTTTATGCGCGATAGTAATAATGCGAAGCCATAATAAAATTATAAATAAAAAAGAGATGGCGCTAGATGCTTCTTTCCGTATGTCAAACTGACAATTTTGACATCATCCCTACGTTCTGTATATTTTCATGCAAAAATATTATGGTTTATTTTTTACGCCAAGAAATATAAAATTTTAATTAGTAACATAAATCTACTTGAAATACCTAAACCTCTTCTGATATTTTCTGAACACATTCGTGAAGATTATGTTAAAATCTGTTTCCTAGTTCCCGAAATTAGACTGCACAAACAAAGGTAAACAAATAAAATCAACATTTTCTGAGATGAATAGTAGTTTCGCGAAAACGAAGAGATGGCGCTAGTTACTTGAAATTAAAAAAAATATCTTATTAAATTAATTACTTTATTTTCTAGTTAAAAAATGTGTATATTGCTATGTATTCTTAAAATACATAAGTGTACAAAATTTTTAAGCAGAACAAAAAGAATAATCAACTAATTTGTGATTTTCTAAATTTAAGAAAACCTGAATCGCGCATGCAAGATTTTTTTCTACCGGAGCTATATAAGGTTAGCGAATTCTATAGTGCTAAGATCATTATGGACGTAGAACGCTTACTTCCAAAACTTCGAATTTATTATATGTAGAGATTGGGTCGGATTGATAGAAGAATTATATGTATATAGAAAAAAAAAGAAAAAAAAGTCGGACGACAAATGTCGGATTTGTCGTCCGCCATTTGTCGTCCGTCAATAGTCGTCCGTTAATAATCGTCCGTCATTTGTCGGGGGTGTTAGGTTTTTTTCGTTACGGGTTTTTTTGAAGTCGGTTTTTAAAATTTTATTGTTATTTCAGGTCACCAACGAATAAAAAGGGGATTACGTAAAGGTAAGAAAAATTGCTAGTACCGTGTTATTTAAATAAGGCTTCATTAGTCGACGGTCTCTGTGGTGCGAGCGAACACCCGCCTGTGACGCAAAAGGTTGTGGGTTCGATTCCCGACTTAAGCAAATATTGAAGTACAGATAGTTTTGTCTAGTCTGGGGTGTCTTTATGTATATTATGTATAACTAGCCTTTGCCCGCGACTTCGTCCGCGTAGAAGTCAATGATTCTAATAGGATTGGACCAAAGCATCACGTTGTTCCATACAAACTTTGACGACGACCCAGTTGGCAAACACAGGGTCGCGGGTTCGATTCCCGCCTCAGACAAGTATTTATGCTTAGATATTTGTCTGTGGTCTGGTTGTTTATATGTATTATAAGTATATATTTACAAAAGAAAAGTATATATGTAGTATATCCGTTGCCTAGCACCCATAACACAAGTCTAGCTTGGGGCTAGATGGCGATGTGTGGAATGTCCTGCAATATTTATTTATTTATTTGCCCTCCTTTTTCACCCTCTAAGGGGTAGAATTTCGGAAAATCCTTTCTTATCGGATGCCTACGTCATACTTAGAACACACCGTCCAAGTTTGAGGTCTCTACGATCAGCGGTTTAGGCTGTGCGTTGATCCTTCAGTCAGTCTGGACAAAGCATTTTTTATATGTATAGAAGATAGATTTTAAATCACATGTATTTTAACTTGGAAGACGAAAACCTCCGGTACAGCCAAATGTCTTGGGATGTGATGTAAAATGGGCTATACGTATATGTACATAAAGTTCTAAACCAACAATATTATTTCTTCTGCTTCTGTATTTCTAGCACAGAACCAATAATGCACAAAACTCTACTATTACATGAGTAAATCTTTAATCATGTCGTGCTAATTACCTTTCTATCATATTCATCTTTTGTGTTTTACCATAAAAGGTAAAAAAATTATAAGATCACTTTCTTGTCCGTCTGTCTGTCGGTCTGTTTTAATAATTTAGTCCATTGAAATGTTACATTTTTCTGGGCTTAGCGTGCATTTGTCAGAGGACGCAATTTGTTAGTTAAACAAAAGAGGTTTTAGTATTTACAAATATACGCCACAATGTCACCATGTCAATTTTTGTTTTAAATAATATTTCTTTTATCTATTATATTACTAACTAGCTGCGCCCCGCAGTTTCACTCGCGTAAGTCCGATCTTTCTCACCGTTTAAACCTTCCCTGGACTACAACAAACATTTCAAAACCGAAATCATCTAAATCGGTTCGTGCGTTCTGGAGTTATAGCGTCAGGAAGGAAAACCCGACTTATTTTTATATAGTAGACTAGCTTTTGCCCGCGACTTTGTCCGCGTAGAAGTCGAAAATGGCTTTAACAGGATTTTTAATTGGTTTTATCACTAATATATTTCTGTGGGTTTTAATATTACCAAAATCGGTAGGTTATTTTAAACATTCTTTTGTATTTGTATTTTACATGTTTTCTCTATACTCATACTAAAGAAAGAAAGGACAAAAAGTGTACTTGGAAGCAAATAAAAAAATGGGTCTGTGGGAAAAAGTAGTAGAACGAAAATATATAGTTTTTAAATTTCATGTCTGTCTGTTTGTCTGTTACTTATACAATTAAAAACGCCTAAACCAATTGAAATCTGGTTTTCAATATTAGATAGCTCTATTTTGAGGATGGTCGTGGTATAGGCACATTTTAGGTACCTACATCAAAATCCAATTAGTAGGTCCTGAGTAATCAACAAAAAACTGCGGCCGCTCGAGAAAACCCCGGCCGAACGCGTTCCAGCACACACAAACGTCACAGAATACTTAATAGTATAGCATACATTTTATCCCGATATTCCCACGGTAACGGGACTTACGCGGGTTTGTTTATGGAATAATTCGTAAACATAACCAAAATGTTCTAGTCCTCACCATTTTAAATTTCGAATACTACGTTCCTATGAGGCCGTGTCCTAAAACTGCAACATCTTTTGAATAAAATCGGATTGTGTTTTCAAACATGTGTCAAAATACAATGTAGGTAAGTTAAAAGGAGTATTGATATCAACTTCGGAGGAAATCACCCCCAAAATAACTTCCTACCCCTTTTTAAACCCGTTAGAGGATGAATTTCAATAAAATACGAAACACGTGTTCCATCAATTCTGTTAAAAAATGTTTCTACAAAATTTAAAGAAGGTTGGACCAAGGAATCACGTTGTCCCATACAAACTTTGCCCCCCTTTTTCATCCCCTTAGGGGTAGAATTTCGGAAAATCCATTCTTATCGAATGCCTACGTGATACAAAGAACACACCCTCCAAGTTTTAAGTCTCTACGACCAGCGGTTTAGGCTGTGTGTTGATCCGTCAGTCAGTCAGTCATTTAGGACAAAGCATTTTATATGTATAGAAGATAGACTAACATGGGAAACACTATATTCTGTTCTGGGCCTGAAAATGAGAGCAGCAAAGGTGTGGCTTTTATGGTTCCACCCGGTCTGCAAAAGTGCGTCTTGGGATACAATCCAGTCAACGAGCGCATATTATACCATCAAGCTGAACACGAAGCCTCACATAATCCAAGCTGTCTATCCTATGCCAAAAGAACGCGGCTAAAATGGTACTTGACCCTTCACTGACATCCTGAAAAAGTCTAATGAATTTCTTCTAAAAATCCGCTATGTCTATGGCTGCTGGTCAATTGCGACCAGTCAGACCGGGAAAATGGCATCAAAAACAGCTCATCCACTTAGAACACAGTTCACACTATATATCCTGTGCCAAAAAAAAGCGGCCAAAATGGTCCTTGCCCTTCACTGACATCCTGAAAAAGTCTAATGAATTTCTTCTAAAAATCCGCTATGTCTATGGCTGCTGGTGAATTGCGACCAGTCAGACTGGGAAAATGGCACAAAAAACAGCTCAGCCACTTAGAACACAGTCCAAACGATCTATTCTATGCCAAAAGAAAGCGGCTAAAATGGTCCTTGACCCTTCACTGACATCCTGAAAAAGTCTAATGAATTTCTTCCAAAAATCCGCTATGTCTATGGCTGCTGGTGAATTGCGACCATTAGACCGAGAAAATCGCATTAAAAACAGCTCAGTCACTCAGACCGCAGTCTAAACTATCTACCCTATGCCAAAAGAAAGCGGGTAAAATGGTCCTTAACCCTTCACTGACATCCTGAAAAAGTCTAATAAATTTATTCAAAAAATCCGCTATGGCTTTGGCTGCTGGTGAATTGCGACCAGTCAGGCCGGGAAAATAGCATCAAAAACAGGTCAGCCACTTAGAACACAGTCCAAGCGATCTATCCTATGCCAAAAAAAAGCGGCTAAAATGGTTCTTGACCCTTCACTGACATCCTGAAAAAGTCGAATGAATTTCTTCTAAAAATCCGCTATATTTATGGCTGCTGGTGAATTGCGACCAGTCAGACCGGAAAAATGGCATCAAAAACAGCTCAGCCACTTAGAACACAGTCCAAACTATCTATCCTGTGCCAAAAGAAAATATAGGATGATTGAACTAAAACTGCATAATTAGATTTTTGAAAAAGCAATTACCCTAGTCGGGAATCGAACCAGTTGATTTTGCAAAAAAATAATCATCCTATATTTTCTTTTGGCAACGGATATATAGTTTAGACTGTGTTCTAAGTAGCTGAGCTGTTTTTGATGCTATTTTCCCGGCCTGACTGGTCGCAATTCACCAGCAGCCAAAGCCATAGCGGATTTTTTGAAAATTATTTATTTGACTTTTTCAAGAAGTCAGTGAAGGGTTAAGGACCATTTTAGCCGCTTTCTTTTGGCACAGGATAGATAGATTGGACTGTGTTCTAAGTGGCTGAGCTGTTTTTGATGCCATTTTCCCGGTCTGAATGGTCGCAATTCACCAGCAGCCACAGACATAATGGAATTTTTGAAAAATATTTATTTTACATTTTTAAGATGCCAGTGAAGTGTCAAGGACCATTTTAGCTTCTTTCTTTTGGCACAGGATAGATAGTTTGGACTGTTATCTATGTGGCTGAGCTATTTTTGATGCCATTTTCCCGGTCTGACTGGTCGCAATTCACCAGCAGCCATAGACATAGCGGACTTTTAGAAAAAAATTCATTAGACTTTTTCAGGATGTCAGTGAAGGGCAAGGACCATTTTAGCCGCTTTTTTTTTGGCATAGGATAAATAGTTTTGACTGTGTTCTACGTGGCTGAGCTGTTTTTAATGCCATTTTCCCGGTATGACTGGTCGCAATTCACCAGCAGCCATAGACATAGCAGATTTTTTGAAGAATATTTATTTGACTTTTTATAGATGTCAGTGAAGGGTCAAAGACCATTTTAGCAGCTTTCTTACGATTTCATCGGAGGAGGATATACCGTGATGGTACCTCTTTTTGGCTATGCAGCAAAATAGATTGTAAAGGAAGTTTAAAGCTAAGCACTAAGAATGAAATAATAAAAGAAAGGGAACATCATTGCTGCGAAGACGTGGGTGAAAATATTTTTAGATCATGATCACTCTCTTGTCCGTCTGTCTGTCGGTGTGTCACTACCGATATTCTCAGAGACAGGTGGACCTAGTAAGTTGATTTTTAGGAAGTTTCATCGAAGTTTTATCGATTTTAAGTTTGATTGAATACGTAAAAAAGTAGTGCTAAGCGTACTGACATTCGATTACGTTTTACCACGGAAAAATATATCGATTTCACATTTTTTAAATGTTTTTTTATCAAATATCATAATTATTGTATTAAAGATAAATATAAAAATACCCTAAATGTTAATCTGGTATTTTCTGAACATATTGGTGTGGACCTCGTTGAAATCTGTTCTGTAGTTTATGAGATTACCTGGTTCAAACAAACAAACAGACAGACAAACAGACAAAAATTCTACAAAATACCCTATCGTGTTCAGCTTACGATTTTAAGACGACCTGTGTATTTTTTTTCTGGATATCTTACAATTACAGATTTTTTTATGTCTACAGATTTATTATATGTATAGATATAGATAACATACATTCATTCATTACCAATGACGATAAACGCGTTCTGATATTTTCTTAATACATTCGTAAAGCTCGCGTCAAAATCTGTTTCCTATTTCCTAAAACATATGAGCAAAAATAAAAAATAAATTAAAATGTTAAAAACCGACTTCAAAAAACCTGAAAACAAAATCAAAAAAACTTGAAAATAAGTCCTGGAAACCAAAACTAAAAAAACTGAAAACAAAAACTATAAAGTAAAAAAGATTTCGGGTCAGTAAAACAGCAGAAAACTTAAGCATACTTAGAAATCGGACTGGGTTAGATTGAATGTTGAGAGATATATGTATAGGAAACATGGATATCTATCAACATTCATTCAAACCCGGCGAGGCGAAAGCGACTATTTTATTCAAATTGTAACCAACTCAACTGACAACGTAGACAGTAAGACAACTCTTCAATCGGTTACGATTACCACCGATTGAAGAGTTGTCTGATGAGAAGGTGGTTTCAGATATTCCATTTATCGGTAACTATTAGTTTATGGCCCAATTCTACTGGTGGAAAACGAAAACTGAGCAATTTGCTGCACTCTCGAGGTGCAATTCTGTTCATCACTCCGAAGATCCTCATCCGATCTACACCAAATATGGGACCACTTGAGAAGTATGTTCTTTCAAACAAAATAAAAGAATTTCCCAAATCGGTCTAGGCGTCTCCGAGTAATCGGGAACCCCGAACACGCCCTAAGGGGTGTTCAGATAATTTTCGAAATTCAACTACTGTTCTGACGATGTCGCGAGTTTATTTTAAGATTTAAAATTAAATTTATGTTATGAACTTACTCTAAATACTTACTATTAATCTTAGGTGTAATAAAATCATTGCTCCCATGGTTGCCGGAAGTTGTAGATTTTGCGGAACGGGCTTATGATACGATCAAGGAAAAATTTGATCTAAAGCTAGCTCCTGAAGAGAAAGAAGAATTTGAAACTATGTATAAATTATTCAACTGGGGTAAATAATATTTCACCGTTTTGTATTAATTTTATTTTCGTGAATGTAAAATGCTTTTGCTGCCTACATTATAGCGTCTTCATCTGATTGGTTGCCACGTTCCAAAGACACACAATACCATTAGCTTTTAAGACGATTTAATGTGATCTCATGCGACCATGCCGGACTGCCAAAAATGCAGGGTTGCGGGTTCGATTCCCGCCTCAGACAAGTATTTATGCTTAGATATTTGTCTGTGGTCTAACAAAAGTATACTACGTAGTATATCCGTTTTCTTGGACTCATAACACAAGTTTAGTTACTTAGCTTGGGGCTAGATGGCGATGTGTGGAATGTCCTGCAGTATATTTATTTATTTCAACTGAATAAAAAATATTTGACTTTGACTTTTCACCTAATTAATGACCTTTTAATTACCTATGGTTTTCTTTTTCAGATCAAATTTATCCGAAAGTAGGTGAGTAAGTTTTTATAAAATAAATAACAATTGAGTATGGAAGAAAAGAGCCACAGCTTCACATTCAAAGAGCGGCTCGCGAGTCGCCGACAATGCCGACCCCTGGGGTGGCTGCTACTTTAGCCAATAGCGAGCCTTTTGGGCACCCTACCTAGGGAATATAAGGGAAGCTTATTTAGATTTTAATATTATTATTTTGTTCTAAATTTTAATTTTTAAGATTAGTCACAAGTTTATTAATAAGAATCTCTAGATGGGCCAGCTATACTATTTAATATTATCCACAACAATTGTTAACCAACCCTTGATTATGAAATAAATGAATAATCTATATAAAAAAAACAAATTAAGTACTTAAATCTAAAAATACAATTAACCCAGATAAGCCTAACACATAAAAATAGAAAAAATAACATTGTTCTAGATATAAATAATCTTTTGAACATTTATAGATTAGTTATTATATGTATAAAAAAAAAACATTTATATAATGAAATAATAATTATATCATTATATAAAAATAGGAAAAATTACTTAGTACTTACAATTATTGTAAGTACCTATTTTTACGAAATATTTCGTTTTCAATTAAGGTGGCCCTTCTTAGTGTCCGGTACCTTTATTCAATAAACCTTAAAACCTGGTGTAACATTTATTCAAGAATCTTGTGAGGCACGAACGTGGATTTCTATGGATTTAGTAACTGCATTGAATTTTTGTTATATTTTGACATTTTCATGTTTTAAATCATATTATGATAGATAAGGTCTTAAAAAGAATTGTATATACTTATTCATGGCGATGTTGCTCACTTACTCACAGATTGTTGCTTTAATACTTGTATTGTACTTAACTCTTTTATTATCATTTATGTAGACAAGAAAAACTACTTAGCCGATTGTCCGAAAGTGTGCCCTATAAGGCCAGTTATGGTGTGCGGACGCTGCGCACATGGCATCTACACAACTTTCCTCAGCGTCTGCCATATGAGGATGCATGCTTGCAAGTTTAAGAAGGAATGTAAGTACTTACTCAATAATTAGAGAGAAAGTAAGGATATTATCAAAATCCCAACTAGCCTCTAAAAAGCTAGGTGTTAAGGCTAAAACGATCGGTGAGACGGTACTTCACGTCGGGACAGTTGCTAAACTTGTTCGTTGGTTCGACGAAATACCAGCTGGAGGCATTGCAGTCTATTGAGAGGAGAGCTAGGAGACTATGAGACAATGAGCTTGCCAACAAAAGCCTTCAGAGTATTGAACATCGTCACAAGATGGCGAGCTTGTCGCTCTTTTATCGGATACATTTCGGGTAATGCGCAACACGACCTAGTTTGGCCATCTCCATTCTTTCGTCATACAACCAGGCAAGCTAATGTGTGGTACCAATTCTTGGTGGAAATACCAGACGTCCGCACTTCGACATTCCTTATTGGTACAGCAAGGGAATGGAATCAGTTGCCTGTGTCTGTCTTTCAAAGAAAGCATGCTTCATGTTACATCTTAGACTTTTGATGTAAACATCTATAGCCGCACGTAAAACCGATTTCTGCCGTGGCGACGCACAGTGGGTCGAAACTGCAAATGATAGACATAGGGCTATTTTTCGATGCAGATCGTTAGAGCTCACTATAGCCGCACGTAAAACCGATTTCTGGCGTGGCGACGCATGCCGTGGCGACGCACAGTGCGTCGAAACTGCAAATGATGGACATAGGGATGTTTTTCTATGCAGATCGTTAGAGCTCACTATAGCCGCACGTAAACCGATTTCTGGCGAGGCGACGCATGCCGTGGCGACGCACAGTGGGTCGAAACTGCAAATGATGGACATAGGGCTGTTTTGATGTGAAACATCTATAGCCGCACGTAAAACCGATTTCTGGCGTGGCGACGCATGCCTTGGCGACGCGTCGCCACGCTATATGATGGTATATGTATACGTCTATATGCAGTAGTGTGTACGGTGTGCACACCGTAATCGACTGTGCGATTCTATCACAATCTGTTCTTTTCTGCATATTACTTTTACAAAATAATGTCGATGTTTCACATCTACCAGGCGTCCCGTGACGGCTCACATTTTTTAATTATAACAAACAACAACAACAATAGAAAGTATGTAGATTATAGAATATGCAAACGTTAGGTTGCCTATTTTTTCCCGTCACAACTCATGTGTAGCCAGGTAACTCGATACTAGTCTTTTGCACTGGTCTGGTTAATGAATTAAAGTTAAGTTAAAATAAAGATTATGTATTTCATTGGTACTAAATTTGTATAATGGCCAAACCGCTGAAAGTCTAAAAACAAAAAAAATAACAATATATTGACTGAATTTTTTAGGCAACCCATTTGCAATATATTTATTGGCCTATTTATTTTGATATAAAATACTTTTCATACATTAAACAGATCGATGAAGGTCGTCCTTAAAGGGATCCCGTACTATAAAATTATCCTAAAAAAAAAATAAGAAAAAAATTGGGTAATTTACTAGAAGTTTGTAAATAAGTACTGAATATTAAAGTAATATTCAAGATGTGGAAATGGCAACCGTATTTTTTAAAATAATAGAAAAACCCATAAAATACTTAATTTGATTTTTTGTTATTTTTCGTGTAATCTTTACACGGTTTTCACACTGTAATAAATAATGTTTGCAGCCATCGAACTGGTCTCCCGAAGTCCCTGCATGATGTCAGCTCCGATATTACCCGTGGAAGGAGAAACAATACATCCCTCAGGAATAATCAATGAACCAAACGACGATGACAAAGTACTTAGATTTATATGGTGTAGAGATGATCCCAAAGGTTGGTAATCTATCTTCAAATTAGTGAATATATTACAACGACCTCTGTGGCATGTCGGGCGAACACCCGCCTGCGACGCAGAACGTTGCGGGTTCGATTCTCGCCTCAAACAAATATTTATGTAAGTATTTGTGTCTATAGGTATTTCTATACCTATGTATATTGAGTAAACAGCGTGTCTGGTAATGAATGGATAAACGGGGACCTACTCCTTGCTCCATGAAAAACTCTCGGTTTCCAAAATATCTGGCATTTTCAAAATTTTTAAAATTTAACTCCCTTCTCAATGCTTTTTGGTGCCAAGTGCCAATACTGCAAATTAAGCAATTATTTTAATCTGTTTTTTTGGATGGTATTCCAGGATAAATGTGCTATCGAATGCAAATTATTATTTTTACTAGTTTTACAATATAAAACATCTCTGTCCACTAAATAGTATTTGTAATTTTTGATATGCTAATTATTCGTTTCTCTTAAACAGTTTATTACATTTTAGGGGCTTACTGTCAAAGAGAAATCGAAAAAAACAAAGTGCTTGGTGGAGAAAACGAGGACGATGAAGTATTAAATGACATGTCAACCGACAATCCGGATCTCCCAATGGATGCCGAAGTAGACACTGATAATCCGGATCTCCCAACGGATGCCGAAGTAACCACTGATAATACGGATCTCCCAACGGATGCCGAAGTAACCACTGATAATCCGGATCTCCCAACGGATGCCGAAGTAACCACTGATAATCCGGATCTCCCAACAGATGCCGAAATAACCACTGATAATCCGGATCTCCCAACGGATGCCGAAGTAACCACTGATAATCCGGATCTCCCAACGGATGCCGAAGTAACCACTGATAATCCGGATCTCCCAACGGATGCCGAAGTGACCACTGATAATGTAACCGGCGAAGTTCGATAATATCGGAAAAGAAAACATTTTGGTTAATTTTTATTTATTCAACGGGTTTTATTATCGGGTTTCGTCATAGACCTATTTAAGTGTTAGAAAACTATATTTTCAAATACTTCAATAAGTCAAATCGCAACGTTGATACATAAATACACACACATAAATAAATAAATTTAATCAGAAATATGGTGTTATTTACTCTTACACAAATAAATTAGAAAAATGAGAAAATGTAACATTAAGAGTATTGTTTTAGTTTGGCCTTGCTCTTACTCGATTTGGTTTTAGGCTCATAAAATTTCATTATAATATCAATAATTTCTACAGTGTCTTGTGTATGCGACGCGGGCGGCGGCGGCGGCGGCTTTGCTCTTACTCTACTCTTACCATTTTTTGTTTCTTTTTAAAAAACGTATCAACCATTTTCTGTGAAAGTTCGTCGATTAACGCGTCTCTGTTATGTTTCCAATGACTGTTTTGGCTATGTTTCAATAAATGTTTGATAAATAGTTTTTTGAACAGTTTTCGCATCTTTCGAGCTCTGGAAAGTTTCATTAAATAATATTGATAGAACTGAACAAAAGAAACTTTCGTAATAGATAAACAAGCAAGCACAAACACTTAACTAATATTATAAACTAGCAGCGCCCCGCGGTTTCACCCGCGTAACTCCCGATCCCGTGGGAATATCGGGATAAAAAGTAGCCTATAGCCTTCCTTGATAAATGGACTATTCAACGCAAAAAGAATTTTTCAATTCCAACCAGTAGTTCCTGAGATTAGCGCGTTCAAACAAACAAACAAACAAACTCTTTAGCTTTATAATATTAGTATAGATTATTTTAGATAGGTAGGTACTTAGGTAATATTTTCAGAATGGTTCGTCTTATCTTAAACAACCATTAGGTCATTGGACTGAACTTTCCTGATGGTCTAATGTGGACAGACCATACATTTATAAAACAGACAATCCAGATATCCCAATGGATGCCGAATTAGACACTGATAATCCGGATCTCCCAATGAATGCCGAAGTAACCACCGATAATCCGAATCTTACAATGGATGCCGAAGTAACCACTGATAATCCGCATCTCCCAACGGATGCCGAAATAACCACTGATAATCCGAATCTCCCTACGGATGCCGAAATAACCACTGATAATCCGAATCTCCCTACGGATGCCGAAGTAGACACTGATAATCCAATGAATGCCGAAATAGACACTGATAATCCGAACCCCCCAAAGAATGTCGAAGTAGCCACTGATAATCCGGATCTCCCAATGAATGCCGTAGAAGAAACTGATAATCCGAATCTAAAAAATTGGAAAAGAAAACATTTCCTAAAAAGAAAACATAATAAATATTGGTTAATTTTTATTTATTCAATTGGCTTCGTTATCGAGTTTTGTCATAGACCTATTTAAGTATTTAAAAACTATTTCAAATACTTCAATAGGTCAAATCGCAACGTTGATAAATAACATTACATAAATAAATTTATTCAGAAATCTGGTGTTATTTACTCTTACTCTAATATATTAGAAATATTAGAAAATGTATCATTATGATCAATAATTTCTAGTTAGTTTTGCTGCGGTGACGTCTCGCGTTGCTCTTACTCGATTTGGTTTTAAGCTGTTATCATTTCATTATAATATCAATAATTTCTACAGTGTCTTGTGATTGCGACGCGGGCGGCGGCGGCGGCTTTGCTCTTACTTTTCTTGGTTTTTGGGATCTTATCATTGCTTGTTTCTTTTTTAAAAAGGTATCAACCATTTTCTGTGAAAGTTCTTCGATTAATCGCGTCTCTGTTATGTTTCCAATGACACTTCTCAAGTCCACTTTTCTCAATTTACTTGTTCTGTTTTGGCTATGTTTCAATAAATGTTTGATAAATAGTTTTTTGAACATAGTTTTCGCATCTTTCGAGCTCTGGTAAGTTTCATGAAATAATATTGTTAGAACTGAAATAAAGAAACTTTCATAATAGATATAAGAACAAACAATCTCAACTAATACTATAAATTCAAAAGTTTGTTAGTTCATTCCTTCATCAAGGTCAGCTCGACTTATTCGATAAGAAATTACAATTGAATGTACCCAGATGAATAAAACCGCGTGGCAAAGCTACTGCCCACAAAAATGAAATTAATTTTAGATATCTAGGTACTTAGGTAACATTTTCAAAATGGTCCGTCTTATCTAAAATAACCATTAGCCTATTAAACTGAAATTTCATGATGGTCTTTAAATGTGGACAGACAGACCATAAATTAAATTAAATAAATATTGCAAGACATTGCACACAGCGCCATCTGACCTTAAGCTAAGCAACTAGGCTTATGTTATGGTAGCTATTTAACGAAAATAACTCATTAGATTTTTGAAAAAGTAGTAACCTTAGCTAGGAATCGAAACTGTTGATTTTGCAAAAAAAAAATATAATATTATTACACTAGCGAGCGACCCGCCCCGGCTTCGCACGGCTATATTGTGCATGTATTATACATATAAACCTTCCTCTTGAGTCACTCTATCTATTAAAAAAAAACCGCATCAAAATTCGTTGCGTAGTTTTAAAGATTTAATAATAAATAAATAAATAAATCTTTATTCAGGCAACTATAGACCCTAATTGTACAGAGTTTCATATTATTCAAATTTTTACATAAAATAAAATATAATAAATCAATCAAATCATTCAATAGGTATACGGGATAAAACAACAATACAAACCAATAAAATTAAAGAAATCAATCATGTCAATCAGAATAAAATAGTTTGCCTTAACTCTGACATGAACATCATAGGAACATTGTGGTGGCGGAAGTGGATCTATACACTCAGCCGCATACTCTCATCTCCACATACATTACACCATCACTCAAATACGCACACTTACATTGTACTGTTTCAGTCCCACTCACACTCATGGACAGGATTCGGACCTCGTACCCGGAGTCTTATGACCCTGGGGTGACGAGGACTTCCTGGTCCTGTCCCATATACCATTTACATCACATTACACATACACACACACACAAACATACATCCATACATACCGCAGAGCGTGATTACCTATTTATTATCTATTGTCTTATAAATGTTTTCTTTCTTTCTTTGTTACAATTCGCTACAACCAATAGTTTATTACTTAATCTCCACGGTTTTACTTTAATCGCTAAGTTTTTGTAATCTTTTCTGGACACTCGAGATACAGAATATATTCCTAGTTCGAGGTCCGTTGTTATGCTCCTACTTTTGTAACACTTTTGTTTAATAAACTATTATTATTATGTTTGGTGAATATTTTATTTCTCTCCCCTCCAGGGGGGTCTAAAAGAGAGCACGGGCCGAAGCCAAGTGCGTTGGTATACAAGTATGTATTTAAATATTTAAAAATTTACGAGTTAAGCGACAGGTATTTAATATTACGGCTTTTTGCATTAAAAGATAAGTTGACGGACTAATATTTAAAGAATTTAAACTTGTGTGTAGGGTTTTTGGTATGACGCCTGTACTGGATAAAACAATAGGAATGGTTTTGGTTTGGGTCACATTCCACTGAGTCTTAATTTCTATTGACAAATCGACGTATTTAGCTATCTTTTCTGTGTGAGTTGTAGTGAGGTTATGTGTATTACAAATGGCTATATCTATAAGGAAAACTGTTTTTTTCTGTTTGTCTAAGAGTAGTAAGTCTGGTCTATTGTTGTATATAGTTTTATCTGTAATTATTGTTCTATCCCAGTATAATTTAAATGATGAATTTTCTAAAACTGCGTCTGGTCTGTATTTATAATAAGGTACTTTTTCTGTAATTAATTTAGTTTGAAATGCTAGTGATTGATGAATAATGGCTGCAACTTGATCATGACGGTGTTTGTAATCTGTCTGGGCTATTGCGCTGCATGCACCGGTGATGTGCTGGATGGTCTCTGAGGCGCTGTGACAGCGTCTGCAGGAGTCGGGATAGTTAGGTCTGCGGATTATGAACCTCTGATAATTGGCTGTATCAATAACCTGGTCTTGTATAGCTATCATAAATCCCTCCGTTTCAGGGAAGAGTTCCCCCCGCTGCAGCCACGCGTTCGACGCTTTAATGTCGACGTGAGGTTGCTGCAAGTCAAGGCGATGTCTTCCATGAAGTGATTTATTTTGCCACAGTGCTATTTTATCCCTATTGTTGACTATTTGTTCATTGTGTTGTATATCAGAAGAATGTAAATTAAGTGGAGTGTAACGTATATCTGACTGTGCTACTGCTTGGTGTAGATGAGATTGTTGGGCTTTCTCTAAAAAGTACCTACGTAAATTACCTATTTGTTGATTGTGTAAATTCGCTATATCAATAAATCCACGGCCCCCTTCTTCTCTCGGCAGAGTCATTCTTTGCACGCAAGATCGCGGATGGTGCTTCCTGTGTCTGGTCAAGGTTGTGTTGATTAGGCGCTGTAGTTTTAGAAGATCGGTTTTGGACCAGTTTATTATGCCGAAAGAATAGGTTAGTATAGGGATCGCAAAACTATTTATGGCCTTTACTAAGTTACGGGATGTAAGTTGTGATTTCATCAAAATGTTAAGCCTGTGTTTGTACTTTGTGATGATGTCGCCTTCTAAGAACGTTGAGCGCTAATATGTCGCCTAGCGTTCCTAGCAGTTATACGGTGATACGGGAGAATCAAAGACGGATAACTGGGGACATAATTTATTAGTTAAGGGTGAAGCTAAGTACAATGCTACGATAAGAAACTAGGTGCTAGATTTACTTTAAGGCTAGTTAAGAGTTAAGTTAAGAATAAGGTGTAAATATAGCTTAAGTTTTAAGTTAGATAAGATCATAGCTGTTGTATATAGTTTTCAAGGTTTAGATTTAAGTAATGAGTTTTAAGTTATTTAGTTTAGTTAAGAGAGACTAGGGTTTTAGAGGTCTAAGAAAGCATGAGTTTAATACAATTTAAGTTTTAAGTTAGACTAAGGTTCAGAATTAAGTACTAAGTTTTTAAGTTACAATAAGTTTTATAATTAAGGAGAAGCTAAGATTTTAAGGTCTGAGAGAACATGGACTTCCCGTAAGGTCGGGTCGTTTTACAGCGGGGTTTGAGCCGCGTCGGTACTAGTTAAGATGGCATTTAGGATGAAGTAGCGGTACCGTCTCTACGAGTTCACAGCATCACAGGTAAAATAGATAGGAGGGACTCAGCTCTAAGCGATTTAGTAGTGCGGCCGGTTGATGAGGTGTTCGGTTGATGTCGGTGGCATCAAGAGGGTGTCCTTCTCCAAGTGTCCTCAGACCTCAACGGGTGCCTCTCTGTCATGGTTAGGAACACTCCCGCAATACCAACGTCCAAGTTGTTGTTGTCGGTGGAGATATTAATCCGAGCCTCGCTCCCTGAAAATATCCAGTGTGAACGGTAAACAGACGGACCGGCCTCCTCGTTCTGTAAGTCATCGCCGACAGCGTCAGAGTCCAAGATTTAACTAAGTGCTGACCTTGGCGATGGCTTACAAAACGACAGGGCTAGTTGTTAAAACAATAGTTTATAGCTAACTAGAAAATTAGAAATTAAAATTAAAAATATTTAATTTTAAATCAAGATTACAGCATTACAATAGTATGCAGCAATAAAGGGGGCTACTGTTTAGCACAGTAACAACGATGTTGGAGTTTTAGGTTATTAAGGAAACAACGCGTGTCGAGTGAAAGTTCACGCGATCGCAGGTCGCGCGTTTTCCTATTTAGAAGTTGATAAATAATAATTAAAACAGGCAGGCTTTTAGGGAAGAATTAAGCCATTCGACTTACAGGAGGCAGGAAGAGAAACGAGGTGCGTCGCGGCTTCGTTTGTTCACTGTACTATGTTAAATTTGGAATTAGTCGGAAACAAATTAAATAATCTACTCACCTGATATTAGGGAATAAGTTGTACAGAACGACCAAAATAGTTCAAGGGTTGCTATTGTAATTTTGGGGAACGCTTTCCGAATTTTATTAATTTTCTTATAGGCGTAATCGTTCGCAAACAACGGCCCAACCCAAAAAGAGAAGCAAGGTGAATTTCTTGTATGTCCGCCTAGGAAATACGTCATCTGACAGCTGTTCCACAGACTAAATATTTTGTTAGATCTTAGTTTATACTTATTGCTTTTAATGTGTAGTTATTAATTAAATGTTTATGTTTATGTATTGAGCTAGATTTAATACATTAAAACAATTTATAAATTGTTTTATTGTAGAATTTTAATTAATTAGGTGATCGCGAATCAGCTCCATCTGACGGTGGGAAGCGACCGCGGAAATGGGTTTCAAAAGGTCAAGTGCGAGTTGCAAGGTTCTAGAAACTTCTATGGTTTTCGCTACTCTAGCCTTAAGGGCCTGCAGTTCAGTGAAGACATTATTAGAATAAAGGTTTTAATTTATAATATTGTTTTATTGAATAGTTGTATCAATTCCCTTATTAAACAGCCTAATAATGAGACGTAGGTTTTAAAATATTATTTATTAGCGCGCCATCTCTCGAGTTTGAACGGCGTTATTACAAAGTAATTGAAGGTGGACTATCAACCTCGGCCCGTTCAAATAGTGTGACTTCTTGATGAGAGAGGTCGCTGGGTGTCTCAAAATGAACCAATTACTCTGATTAAAAGTTTATTTAGTTATTAATTACAAGGGTAAGGGCGTCGTATTACGACGAAATGTAACCACTACGTTACAATGATCTGGTTCTTTGTATGTTTTTGGTCTATTTGGTGAGATTGTTCAAAGCCAAGGTATTTGTAGGTGTTATTCTGCATTAATGGTTCTATTGTTTGCTCGAGTGTTAGTCTATACGGATTGCTTTCTACATGTTGTCCTTTTCGAAGAGTGAAAGTTTTACATTTATCTATCCCGAATTTCATATTGATATCGTCTGAAAACATTTGTGTGAGGTCTGCAAGAGAATGAAGGCTAGGTACACTATTACTATAAAGTTTGATATCATCCATAAACATTAAATGGGTCAAATTTGAATCTGTAATATTTTCAGCAATACGTATTGGGATACCACTGTTAGAAGAATTAAGAATATTGGACAGAGGATTTAAGGCAAGACAAAACCATAGGGGGCTTAAGGCATCCCCTTGGAATATTCCGCATTTTATTGGTATAGAGTCCGTTTGTATTGATCTGCCAAGTCTCAGAGTGGTGTGCCAATGCTTCATAGACTCTTTTAAAAACTCTATTATTAAGGGATGAATTTTATAATGTTCTAGAATATAAACTAACCAACTGTGGGGTACCGAATCAAAAGCTTTTTGGTAATCGACATACATACTACAAATATCATTCTTCATCTTTACATTGTGCCTCATGGCTACAGAATCTATTATCAGCTGCTCTTTGCACCCTTGACTAAATTTTAGGCACCCCTTTTGTTCCTCTGCCAGTAAATTGTTTTCAGTGACATGCTTATAAATGATCTGAGAAATGCAACCTGTTATTATTTTATAGATAGTCTGAAGGCAAGTGATTGGTCTATATTTAGCCGGGTTTGTGTAATCAGAATCTTTTGAAATCATGTATGTTAATCCTTGTGTTATGAAATGTGGAATAGTATGTGGGTCTTTAATGAAATTGTTAATATGGTGGTATAGTGATGGATGTAAATTAGTTAATTTTTTGTAATAATAGTTGTGTATGTTGTCTGTACCAGGAGACTTCCAGTTATGTGTTTTTTTAGTACACTAGCAAAAATATCTAATGGGATATAATCAAATAATATTTCAGGCAGGTTTTCCAATTTTAGTTTATCTGTATGGATCCAGTTGGCGTTCTGATTATGTTCTGTTGATTGGGACCAAATTTTTGACCAATATCTATGTAAATCATCTGCTGACGGGGTGGGATTGTTAGTTAGTGTTTCGGTTTGACTATTTTGCATGTTTGTAGTGTTAGATGTTAGTTCTCTGTAAAACTTTTTCTCATTACTCAAAAATTGTGTATTTTGACCCTTTCTATTGGTGCAATTTAGATATCTGCGACGGCGACTTGTTGTTGCATTGAGTCTCTGTTTCAAACTATCCATAAATTGACTATCTGTTACATTAGGTTCTTCATAACTAGAATGTGTTCTGTATTTGTGTTTTATTCGCTCTACGTGTGATATTAATCTTATGTTTCTATTTCCGTTTATGTAGTGTGTTAATCTAGCTATTTCTTTCCTTAATATCTCTATTTTAATATCTAACCGCTTCTGCCAGTTTGGTCTCTTATCTGTTGTGTTGTTAGGTTGTATTGTGGTTTCTGTTTGACTATAGTCTTTAATCTTAGAACCGTTGCAGGTAGCTGCAGTGTAAGCTGCACAGTAAACGAGCGTATGGGTTTTGTCAAAATCATCATTATTGGGTTCGTATTTAGGTATAACTGAATTATTTAAAAATGAAATTATGTGAGCAAATTTTTTAGAGGTTTTTTGTTTGGGTATGTAGGGTCTTTGTGTTGGATTTGTATGAATATATTTATTGTAGGTATCTTCAAATGTTTTTGTTATTTTACTATCAAGGGTGTCATCAATGAATTGAGGGTTTGAATAAAGTCCTTCGTTTTGTGTTCCTATTGGTATTTGCGCATTATTTAATGTATTATTTGTGTCTATTTCGCTACTTTCTGTTCTAAATAAAATGGTTTCTATTGAGTTTGGAGTTGTATTTGAATTAAATGAAGATGAATTATTGTCGTTCCTATCATCTGGATATTGTATGTTTAAACTTTCTCTAACTTCTTGCTTTATTTCTTCTAATCTATCTTGTGAGATGAGTTTATTATTAATGATGACCCTACGTTGATCGGAAATACGCTGTTCAGAAACATGTGAAATTATCGGAAATTGTTGTGTAATTATGGTATGTAAAGGTTTACGGTATGCCGTTCTATTGGTTTCAATGTGTGTTAATTTATAGTATTCCCTAATGATTGCCTCGTTAATGTCATCGGTCCATCTTAGACGAGAACCAGTTGATGGTTGGGTTAAAGTTACACTGTTTTGATCTGTACTAGTTTGTAGGCTAACTCGGACCTCATTTTTTATGAACTCGAGTGTGGCTGTTGGAAGAAATTTATTTCTTATAATGGCTCGTTTTTGATCACCTATACGTTGTTTGGAAACTTTAATTTCAGGGAATTGTTCGGTAAATTTTGTGTAAAGTGGGTCTAAATAGCCGCGAATTTTAGTATCAAGTTCGGTGACATATAAATAATTGCGCCAGATGAACTCATTCATCTCTTTCGTCCATCTCAATCGCGCGCGAGTTTGGCCAGTAGTGGGCGCAGGGTTGGTGGCTTCTGCCTCCTGCGCAACATCCACGGCTGCAGAGTTTGTAGAGTATGGTGATGAAATAGGGGAAACATGTTCAGAATTAAGATAAGAGGGAGGAGAAGAAGGAATGGAAGAAAAAAGAGATTTAGTAGATGATGGGGATGAAGGTGATGGTCGGCTGTCACATTGTTCGGGTGACCCGGTAGGAGCCCGCCGTCTCAACTCTCTACCACCGATGGTCTGCATGCTGGAACGCCCAGCATCGGCTCCAGGCGTGCCCCGGCGATCGCCCCCGGGAAGCGGTCCTTCACTTACTTTTCTACTTCTTAGCTCCATGACGATGGGTTTGCCATATCCCCGTTGGTCACCCGCTAAGTTATTTCGTTTGCAGGTGTCCGCCACTCACGTAAGCATAGGTGTTCAGCTCGGACGTGAGGTTGGACTTGTGAGTGGCTTATTATTATTATTATTATAAAATAAAAATAAAATAAAATGTCCATTTGGTAAATAAAATGTCAAAAAAAAAAAAAAAAAAAAAATCAATCAAAATAAAGTCAATCAATATTTTCGCGCAGGCATCAGTACGGCGACATGCCTGTTACAGGAATGCTGAATGTAATGACAATCCAGCCTAGCCGCTATCATCGCCAGAACGGTGTCGGAGCTGGCCCTCACTCTGCGCACCATGGACGCGGCGCGTTTACGCATATTGGTATGGAAACAGTCTATACGAGCCTCCGCGAACATACCCGAGGCGCTGCAAAATCGGGGCAGCCCCATCACCGCCCTAAACGAATTATTGAACTGGACACGGAGCGCGCTGTAGCACTTTTTAGTGTAATTAGCCCATAGGCTGCAAGAGTAGAGTGACGTACAATACGCTCTGAAGAGCGTCACTTTTACTTCATTGGAACATCGAGCAAACCTACGAGCTATCATGTTCGCTCTGACTGACAGCGCCCTCCGTTCCTGCTCCATCGGCATGGTCATTGAGATCGCTGGTCAATATGTGTCCCAAGTACTTAAATTGTTCAACCCTTTGCAGAGGAACACTATTTAGCTTAACCTGAGGTATGACACGGGGACACTTTGCACCAGCTGCCCCAAAGACCATAAACTGACTCTTGCTGACATTGTATAGCAATCCATGGCCACAAGCATATTCCTCACAAATCCGTATCAGCCTCCTCAGACCACAGATTGACGCGCTGAGCAGCACCATGTCATCCGCGTAACTAAGATTGTTTACACACACTCCATCAACATGACATCCGACACGGTGACCGCTCAACGCGACAATCAGACCGTTGACATACAAGTTAAACAGGGTAGGAGAGGTCAAACCACCCTGTCTAACTCCACACTCAAGCTGATATGGATCTGACATTGTCCCCGCCCACCTGACGGTGTTGGACTGATGTCCGTACCAATACTGGAACACGCTGACGAGTTCCCGAGGTAGGTGTCTCTCAGTTTCTCCCACATGAGACTGTATCCCACGCGGTCAAAAGCCTTGGACAAGTCGAGAAAGCACGCGTACACGGGCGTTTTTCGATCTGTGTAGTATTTAACGGTCTGCTTCAAACACAGTATGGCACTTTCGGTGGACAACCGCGGACGAAATCCAAACTGATTGTCATGGAGCTTCACGTAATTATTCAACTGTGTGTTGAGCAGACCGTCAAAAACCTTCGCGACAACCGTAGCTAGAGAGATTGGCCTATAATTACTTATATCGGTAAGATCACCCGTTTTATTTTTCACTATGGGCACTACCATTGTTTTCATAAAGTCTTCAGGTAAGTAAGAGTGGCTCACACACAAGGAAAAGAACATAGCAAGCACTCTAGCGATATGTGGCCCAGGGTTCTGCAGGTGCTCAATGCTGAGCCCGTCATGTCCCGGGGACTTGCCTCTTGACATGGATCTTATGATTTTAGTAACGTCTTTTGCAAGGAATCTAGTACACACCTCCTGCCCTTCCACATCAGCACTGAGCACCCCGTTCCCCGGGTCTAACACTGCCCTAACCGTAAAATGGTCCTTGAAGAGATTAGCAATGCCCCTAGGATCACTCTCACCGTCGACGCTCACAGGAAGGCCAGGCCGCACATTCATTTTATTCGTATTTTGCCAAAAGCCTCGAAAATCGTCCTTGCTATGCTTAACAGCAAGCGCATCCATCTTGATTTGGTCCTGATGATTCTGAAGCCACTTCAAACGGGACTTAAACACCCTTCTGCTATCACACATTTCTCTGTGAATGGAACCCGCTTTAGGCCTTCCACATAGAATCCATTCATTAAACTTTGACCTGGCCTCCCTGTGAGCCCCACCTACGTGCTTGTTCCACCCCGCTATGCGTGAGCCACCCCGTCCCGCCCTCGTGCCTGCTCGACCCGCCACTACTGTCGCGGCATCACGGAGAGCGGTCACAATGTCAGAGTACAGCTTATCCAAGACCTGCCTATGGCCATGATCACCACAAAAATGATCAGCACACTTTGCAAACTCATGAGGAAAATCTATCAATTTTAACCTGTTATGACACTCTTTGGTATACATGTCAACTTGTTCCGTACTCTTTACACCCCATAAAACGTTTTTATTTACATTGGTTGTAGTTCGCGCCATCATCGAGTTTATACTATTCAAATTACATTTAATTATAAGCGGGAAATGATCTGACCAACGAGTGTCATATTGTACATTAATTGTAATAATTGCCTGCCTAGCCGCGTGAGTTGTTACACAATGATCCAACCAGCTGGTCGTCCCGTGCGCATCACTTATAAAAGTATAGGTACCTGAATCTAACCCCAGTATGTCTACATCTGCACACGACCACTGTTGGTCATTACAATAGCTAATAAGTTCATTATAAAACAACTCACCCGGGTCGGCGTTAAAATCTCCCACAATAAACACGGAATCGATTCCATATTCTTCAATAATAGCGTTCACTTCACTCAAACAATCCGTATAACTTTCTAAATTATCTAGTGAGTTCGTTGGTAAATACACACTCATTATAATTATTAATTTATCACTTGTTGTTATTTTAATTGCACAAATTCGAGGGTTAACACACGGCAACACTGACACTTGCTGGAACGCTGCATATCTCCATAACAAAGCGACACCTCCATAAGGGCGGCCACGCAATTTAAGCATACAAAGGGAAATAGGGACAGAAAAAGCGACTTTGTTTTATACTACGAGTATGTAGTGATATATCGTTGGATGCAGAGCAGAGAGCATGCGACCGATCGCTCTGGAAGTCTTTGGAGGAGGCCTATGTTCAGCAGTGGACGTCCTGTGGCTAATATGATGATGATGATGAGTGGTATATAATAAATTATCAATATTTTGATACCAATGGATAGTCTTGCTGATAGAGATCATTCTTGGAAGCAAATTAAAGGAAATAGCTCATTTTTGTAGTTTAGGAAAAAATGTAGAGCATTGGCTAATGACGTAACCAGGGACCGAAATGGTATCTCAATAAGCGGTTTTGATCGGTATTTTTAAGTGATACTCGAACGCTTACTTTGCATTTAAGTACCACAAATAATGATATCTATAAATTGCGGTACCACTAGTTTAGGGTACCCAAAATCGTAAGCGGATACCCGAATATTAAACCCTAAAAGTGTCTTCTTGCGCGTTGCCAATTCTACGCGAAAATCCTTTCTCTCTTTTACATATGTCATTAGAAAGGATTAAACGTAATCTCTGCCGTGCACGTGTATGTTTGTTTATTAATTGTCAATTTCATAGTCTAGGTCGTTTTTAATACAGAAATTTTAAAAATAACTATTCAGAATAATGTTTTCATCATTAAAAATTCAACTTTAAGAAACGGTAAACTATTTCTTTGTTTCTGAAAAAACTGTCAATCCTAGCAGCACCACTTTGGAATCAAATTGAAGGTGATTTTAGTATCTACAAATGTATTTCTAATAGTTTTTCCTATAGGACTATTACTTCTCCTATAGGACTAGTTTTCTCAGAAACAAAGAAATAGTTTACGGTTTCTTAAAGTTGAATTTTGTTTAAGAGGAAAGGGTACCTGGGGCTTTCTCCATACAAACTATTACAAACGTAGTCGACTGTTTTCTCCCTGGATAATGACACTGGAGCAAATATTTTTGGTGCATAAAACTTATAACAGCCATGACCATTTGACCATGCCCCTATTTTTTGTTTTGAAGTTATACTTCTTTAGGCGCGTTATGAAAAAATGATGAGAGTGAAATTTTACAAAAGCGAGACACAAAATTCTCACGTCACACAAAATTCTCACGGGAGAAGTTGTTTAAATCTAAATTGAACTTTATTGATTGTGTTGACAATCCTTTTCCAGTCCAGAGTTTTTTGTCGGACGAGTATTTTGCCCGACGAGTTTTTTGCCGGACGAGTTTTTTGTCGGACGAGTTTTTTTTTTTTTTTTTTTTTTTTTTAAATGCCAAAGAAGTATAACTTCTCACGCGCGTACATAAGTACACGCACCCATTTTTTTTTTTAATTTTTAATTTTTTAAATTTTAATTTCCTTGATAATTAGAAAATGAAAAAAACCAAAACATAGGGGCATAGTCATAGCAGTTATAGGAATTATGGCACAAAAATATTTGTGCTAGTGTCATTATCCAGGAAGGAAACAGTCGACTACGTTTGTATGGAGAGCGCGCAGGTACCCTTTCACCTTAATGATGAAAACATTATTCTGAATAGTTATTTTTAAAATTTCTGTATTTAAAACGACCTAGACTATGAAATTGACAATTAACTTCTCAACTGGCCTACAAACCCCCGAGCGATTTTCTTTTCGGAGCAGAAAGTAGCCGTTGACTGGCCAAGTCGAAAAAAAATGGCCGCTTGAAGGGGGCAGACCCGTTTATGCATATAAATTTATTTTGGTTTGACTAATTCATAACATTGATACCTTTCTGCATTCAGAATTAAATTTCCTATTTAGATGACATAGTTTAAATATTAGTACTTGAACAAATAATGTGAGTAATTGCAGAGTGAAGTGCAAATTTGCAAAATGCACTTGCAAAAAAATTGCAAAAAAAATTCCTAAAGAAACTAATATCTCCTGCGAAATTTATGAGTTAATAATACAAAGTGAGGTGATCTAGTTACCCAGGCGTTGTTTTATCACAAAACACAAAACATAAAACAAATGAAAACAATATTAATTAAGTCGAAACGCGCACTGTCCAAAACAAAAACAAACAAACATGGCCGTCAGAGGCAATTGATCGAAGTGACATTGACATTGAACGATTATAACCTTACCAAATTAAGTAGTATGGTTTTATATGCAACTCATGTACGTACATCCCAGAATAGGTTGGCTATACTTGACCTTGACATACATTCATTCATTAGACGTAAACATCAAAATACGCCCGAAACCCCCGAGCGGTTTTGGCCAGTGTAGCGTTTCGGCCGAAAAACCGCTCGGGGGTTTGTAGGCCAGTTGAGAAGTTAATAAACAAACATATAAAACAAACATACCTGGAAAACGCTTTCAAGGGGTAGTTTTTCCTAAAAAACTAAAACACGTGCCAGAATAACGTAGCACCATAGGAGAAGCCCAGGGTTTTCAAGGATGACAACTCAGGAATAGACTACTCTCGGAGGGTCTAATAACATATTAAAAAATTTTTTTTTTTTTTCGATGTATAGCGTTTTTGTGTCCATTTTTACTGACCGAATTGAAAGAAAAGTAAGCATTTTCGAATATAAGTCCTATCAACATACTTCCAAGACAATTATTATAGAGAATTTAATGAAGAACAAATTGGTCATTGACAGTTTTGATGTGGCTTTAATCGTTTTTATAATAAAATCAAAAAACTCATTAGGGTTGATACAAAACAGGGTCGAGGGGGCGTTAAAATCACTTACAGCTTCTAAACTATAAGTCCGATCTACATACTTCCAAGGAGATTGTTGTAGTGAGTTTAATGAGGATCATATTGCTCATTGACAGTTTGGTTGTAGTTTGAACCGTTTTCATACAAAATGCAAAAAACTCTAATTTGGCACAAAAAGGGGGGGAAAAGGGGGGAAACAATAATTTCTCGACGTGCTTCCATATCGAAATTGAAGCCGAAGAAGAAATATATGACAGCTACATTCATGCCAAGTTTCATGCTTTCTTTACGATGGGACCATAAAACTGATTTTTGTTAGGACTGGGAGCTGCACTAGATGTAAATTGCTAGATTCAGTCGAACGAAAAAGCGACGTTGCCATTTTTACAAACATCTCAAAAATACTGTTCATGAACGGTTCATAAACCATTTATTTTTAGATACCAAAATTTTGCGATATCATTATTTTTGGGTACCGTAATTCTATTTTAAATTAAGATATCTTTGCATAAGGGTATCTGAATTTCAAGTATCCTAAAATATCGGTTTTTCGGTCCCTGGACGTAACAAGCTGCTGCACAAAAAACATAAACTGGTTTCCAAATTTTAAGTGATGTACCGAATTTAGAATATATTAGAATAATATATTATATATTAGAAATTAGAATATATTTTAGAAAAGAGTACCTACTTAGTTTCCTCTCTATGCCTCCCTCATACGCTATTATTTTGCCAGAGACGGAAAGCTGAAAATTGTGGAAAACTAGAAAAATGAGGTTAGTTTCGATAGAATCAATAGGCTAAGGTAATGACTTTTTCAAAAATCTAACGACGCTTTTTTAGTTTTTGTCAAAATCGGGCACGCAACTCCTTTCAGAATTATTTGCTATATCTTCATGATCTCTTTTAGTTTAGGATAATAGCAGTGAAGGCCCACGTAAAAAAATCAACCTGTATTTGTATAACTAGCAACCCGCCCCGGCTTCGCACGGCTATATTATGCATGTATTATACATATAAACCTTCCTCTTGAATCACTCTATCTATTTAAAAAACCGCATCAAAATCCGTTGCGTAGTTTTAAAGATTTAAGCATACATAGGGATATAGGGACTGAGAAAGCAACTTTGTTTTATACTATGTATGTAGTGATGATATGATGATACCAATTGATATTGTCATTGTTGCTGATAAATATCAATTTTTGAAAACATAGTATGGTAAATCAAAGGAAATAACTATTTATTGTAGTCGTATTGATTAGTTAGGATAAAAATAATAATAACTTACTTAAAACATAACGGCTTGATCTCATGTCTCTAAAAATATGGTCTCATGCCTACACAAAAAATAATATACTTAATTTCTTTAATATTTCATTTATGTGTGTTGCCTCCAAAAGACAAAATGAAAGTATCTTACGCAAAAAAATCGCATTAAAAATACTAGCACATTTTATTTTATTTAAAATGCGACTACGAGTAAGCAGCTCATAGTCAAATAATATACTTAACAACCTTTTGCCTGCGACATTATCTGCGTAGAAGTCGAAAATGGTTCTGCTAGGTTCTTTTGAAGTGAAAACTTCTTTTAGCGCCGTACGCATACTATATATTTATTTATTTATTAATCTCTGAACACTGTAGCTGCGTCTAATAGCTTTAATTTCCATGATGTGAAGAAATTGTTCAGTAGTTCCAAAGAGAGTTTTAATCTGCCTATTATAATATTCACGCCTTGGTCGCTTGTATATATAGCGGTATCATCTGCGTAGACGACGGCGAGATGGCAGCGAGGTTGTTTCGGTATATCATTTAAATACATGATAAATAGATATGGTCCAAGGATTGAGCCCTGTGGCACACCGCCTGGGCAGAATGAGTTTGTATGAATACATGGTGCAGAATGAGTTATGTCTAAGGAAGGGGAACGTTGCTAGCAATTAGCTTGTGTAAGACCAAAGTGGTCGGAAAATCCTTTCTTATTATTCATATAAAGAACACACTCTCCAAGTTTCAGGTCTCTATGATCAGCGGTTTAAGCTGTGCGTTGATCCGTCAGTCAGTCAGTCACACCCTTATTCACAATCAACCCTATGAG
Organism: Idaea aversata; assembly: GCA_907269075.1. Classification (NCBI taxonomy): domain Eukaryota; kingdom Metazoa; phylum Arthropoda; class Insecta; order Lepidoptera; family Geometridae; genus Idaea; species Idaea aversata. The sequence goes on from OU026083.1 coordinate 4,543,520, forward strand.
ATTGCATAGTGCGCGCAAACGCATAGAATCGCAAATAATATACTAGAGTGAAGAGAGCAGCACAAAATTAACCAATCATACAGTGGGCTGCATTTAGCGCAGTGCACTTCACTTATCCAAGAGAAACTTAAGTATTGTTTGGGAATACGGGCGTGTGTCAGTAATTCAGGACAAAACATTTTTATTTGTATAGATAGATAATATTATTTACTAACTGCGCCTCACGGTTTCACCCGCGTAACTCCCGATCCCGTGGGAATATCGTGATAAAAAGTAGCCTATAGCCTTCCTCGATAAATGGACTATCCAACACAAAAAGTTTTCAATTTAAACCAGTGGTTCTGAGATTAGCGCGTTCAAACAAACAAACAAACTCTTCAGCTTTATAATATAAGTATAGATAATATTATTTATGAATAACATTTTATGAAAAATGCAATATTTCTACCTATTTTTATGAAAATACGAAGGAAGCGATAACATTCGAAACATAATTCATATTTTACGAATTTTTTTGTCGTAAAATCCTATCCTACTAATATTATAAATGTGAAAGTTTGTGTGTGTGTCTATGTATGTTTGTTACTCCTTCACACTAAAACTACTGGACCGATCACGAAGAAACTCGGTATGTAGATAGCTGGGGAACTGGATTAACACATAGGCTACTTTTTATCCCGATATTCCCACAGGATCGGGACTTACGCGTGTGAAACCGCGGGGCGCAGCTAGTAATGTATATTTGTTTGTTCCCTCTTCACGGTTGCTTCGTCATTCCTTATTCGTACTGCAAGGGAATGGCATCGGTTGCTTGCGTCTGTCTTTCCTGACGTGTACAATTTGGGGGTCTTCAAGTCGCGAGTGAATAGGTATCTTATAGACACCGCGTGCTACATCTTAGACCGGATCGTCACCTACCATCAGGCAGGTGTGATAGTGGTCAAACGCTGACTTATCTAAGTAAAAAAACCGGTCAAGTGCCAGTCGGACTCGCGCACGAAAGGTTCCGTACCACTATCATCACATAATAAAAAAAAATAGATAGCGCTAGTGGTAAAATACATGAATGATGGGTAAATGACGGTTTACGGTTTATGACGTATTAAAAAAAACTACTTACCAGATCTCGTTCAATCAAACCAATTTTGGGTGGAAGTATATCATATATTTTTTTTAGTTTCATCAATCTCTTATTTTAGAAGTAACAGGGGGGGGACGCACTTTTTACCACTTTGGAAGTGTCTCTCGCGTAAACTATTCAGTTTACAAAAAAATGATATTAGAAACCTCAATATCATTTTTGAAGACCTATCCATAGACACCCCAAACGTACGGGAAAAAAGTGGCTGTGACATACGGCAGACAGACAGTCATGACGAATCTATAAGGGTTCCTTTTTTTGCCATTTGGCTACGGAACCCTAAAAACGCCACAACCGATATGGATGAAAATCGGCATAGTGGTAGTTTAGGGGATGGAAAAGGAAATAGAATTTTGATCACGAAATTCCCACAGGATCGGGTCTTACGCGGTCATCACCACATCACCACATAGTCTATATCTATACATATAATAAATTCGAAGTTTTGGAAGTGAGCGTTATACGTCCATAATGATCTTAACAATATAGAATTCGCTAACCTTATATAGCTCCGGTAGAAAAAAATCTTGGTTGCGCGATTCAGGTTTTCTTAAATTTAGAAAATCACAAATTAGTTGATTATTCTTTTTGTTCTGCTTAAAAATTTTGTACACTTATTTATTTTAAGAATACATAGCAATGTACACATTTTTTAACTAATATAAAATGGCATATCCCTATGTCCCTATTTCCCTTTGTGTGCTTAGATCTTTAAAACTACGCAACGGATTTTGATGCGGTTTTTTTTAATAGATAGTGTGATTCAAGAGGAAGGTTTATATGTATAATACATGCATAATATAGCCGTGCGAAGCCGGGGCGGGTCGCTAGTAATTAATATTATAAAGCTGAAGAGTTTGTTTGAACGCGATTATCTCAAGAACTACTGGTTCGATTTGAAAAATTGTTTTTGTGTTAGATAGTCCATTTGTCGAGGCTATAGGCTATTTTATATTTCGATATTCCCACGGGATCGGGCTGGTTACGTAATAATCATAAGAACTTTACTTCCACGACTTTTGGAAAGATGGCGAGGACGCGTGGGCCTTATTGTAGGCAGTTGAGAAATTGCTTAAATTTTTCAATTTAAAAAAATAGCTTAATTCTAAATCTAGAAACTGGGAAATAGGAATATTTTAAAACTAGGCCTTTTAATTTCAAATATAGTTATTTGGACACCTAGAGATGTTTGTAAAAATGTTGAACATTAAGGTAAAATTGTAAGTACCAAGTTTTTGCGAAAATGTAAAGCCCATATCTTTTATAGTTATGACTCAGGAACTTGATTTTTATACACCTAATAGAGACTATAGACTTCAGTATCTGGTATGAATTACAACTTGCTAGGTTCACCCGTTCCTGAGAAAATCGGTGGGGACACACGGATGGACAGACAGACGAACAAGAAAGTCATCTTATAAGGGTTCCTTTTTTTACCTTTTGAGGTACGGAACCCTAAAAAGAACTGGTCAGGGGTAATCAGGATACGAACTGTCTTATATTTTTTGATGAGGAGGAGGTTCTCAATTCGTCACGTGTACAGGGTGAATTTTTTATGTGGGCCTTCAGGGCCATATCCTAAACTATAAGGGATAGCGAAAAATGCTGAAAGGAGTTGCGTGCCCGATTTCGTCAAAAACTAAAACTGCATCATTCGATTTTTGAAAAAGCCATTACCCTAGCCGGGAATCGAACCTGTTCATTTTCCAAAATAATAATCATTCTGTATTTTTGTACCAATCGATAGTTTTGCTAATAGAGATCAATGCCTGGAAAGAAACATAGGGGAAATTAAAGGAAATAGCTCATTTTAGTAATCTTCTGTAATTTTCATACAACCATCCCTGAAAAAATGCAGTGAGGGGGTATGGCCAATGACGTAACAAACTGCTGCACTAAAAATATGAACTGTTTTTACAAATTTTATGTAAAGAACTTCATTTAGAACTTATTTTATAATATTTAGAACAGGGTTCGAGGATATATATCAATGGATATATATCATGATATATTTCCGATATATATCGGATATATATCATGATATATATAAAATAATAATCATTCTGTATTTTTGTACCAATCGATAGTTTTGCTAATAGAGATCAATGCCTGGAAAGAAACATAGGGGAAATTAAAGTAAATAGCTCATTTTAGTAATCTTCTGTAATTTTCATACAACCATCCCTGAAAAAATGCAGTGAGGGTGTTTATTGTGTGTAATTTTATGTGTTCTTTACATAAAATTTGTAAAAACAGTTCATATTTTTAGTGCAGCAGTTTGTTACGTCATTAGCCATACCCCCTCACTGCATTTTTTCAGGGATGGTTGTATGAAAATTACAGAAGATTACTAAAATGAGCTATTTCCTTTAATTTCCCCTATGTTTCTTTCCAGGCATTGATCTCTATTAGCAAAACTATCGATTGGTACAAAAATACAGAATGATTATTATTTTGGAAAATGAACAGGTTCGATTCCCGGCTAGGATAATGGCTTTTTCAAAAATCGAATGATGCAGTTTTAGTTTTTGACGAAATCGGGCACGCAACTCCTTTCAGCATTTTTCGCTATCCCTTATAGTTTAGGATATGGCCCTGAAGGCCCACATAAAAAATTCACCCTGTACACGCGACGAATTGAGAACCTCCTCATCAAAAAATATAAGACAGTTCGTATCCTGATTACCCCTGACCAGTTCTTTTTAGGGTTCCGTACCTCAAAAGGTAAAAAAAGGAACCCTTATAAGATGACTTTCTTGTTCGTCTGTCTGTCCATCCGTGTGTCCCCACCGATTTTCTCAGGAACGGGTGAACCTAGCAAGTTGTAATGCATACCAGATACTGAAGTCTATAGTCTCTATTAGGTGTATAAAAATCAAGTTCCTGAGTCATAACTATAAAAGATATGGGCTTTACATTTTCGCAAAAACTTGGTACTTACAATTTTACCTTAATGTTCAACATTTTTACAAACATCTCTAGGTGTCCAAATAACTATATTTGAAATTAAAAGGCCTAGTTTTAAAATATTCCTATTTCCCAGTTTCTAGATTTAGAATTAAGCTATTTTTTTAAATTGGAAAATTTAAGCAATTTCTCAACTGCCTACAATAAGGCCCACGCGTCCTCGCCATCTTTCCAAAAGTCGTGGAAGTAAAGTTCTTATGATTATTACGTAACCAGCCCGATCCCGTGGGAATATCGAAATATAAAATAGCCTATAGCCTCGACAAATGGACTATCCAACACAAAAACAATTTTTCAAATCGAACCAGTAGTTCTTGAGATAAGCGCGTTCAAACAAACTCTTCAGCTTTATAATATTAATTACTAGCGACCCGCCCCGGCTTCGCACGGCTATAATATGCATGTATTATACATATAAACCTTCCTCTTGAATCACACTATCTATTAAAAAAAACCGCATCAAAATCCGTTGCGTAGTTTTAAAGATCTAAGCACACAAAGGGAAATAGGGATAATGATTTTATATTAGTTAAAAAATGTGTACATTGCTATGTATTCTTAAAATAAATAAGTGTACAAAATTTTTAAGCAGAACAAAAAGAATAATCAACTAATTTGTGATTTTCTAAATTTAAGAAAACCTGAATCGCGCAGTCAACATTTTTTTCTACCGGAGCTATATAAGGTTAGCGAATTCTATATTGTTAAGATCATTATGGACGTATAACGCTCACTTCCAAAACTTCGAATCTATACTAATATTATAAAGCTGAAGAGTTCCTTTGTTTGTTTGAACGCGCTAATCTCAGGAACTACTGGTTCGAATTGAAAAATTATTTTTGTGTTGGATAGTCCATTTATCGAGGAAGGCTATAGGCTACTTTTTATCCCGATATTCCCACGGGATCGGGAGTTACGCGGGTGAAACCGCGGGGCGCAGCTAGTTTATTTTATAATATTTAGAACAGGGTTCGAGGATATATATCATGATATATTATCCGATATATATCGGAAATATATCCAGTGACATGAGAATTTTATATATATAGGGATAGATTTGGAAATATGCTAGTTATGAATTAGCACCATTTCCATCCTTTTACATTCAGGCTCAGGGTTCTAAGAGACGATCCCAGTCTCTTTAGAACTTTTCATATTAATGAATAATAAAACGCAAAGGTCAATGACATCTGATGGCTGGACTGTACTTTAGGCTGTGCTTTAGGGGACGTTGAGTTGGGACTTCATTCAAAGTACCTACCTATGTTAAATGCTCGAAGGACTTCGTATATTATTTTTTGAAAAACGCTCCTTAAAATTTCAAAGCGCGGATGCTAATTTCAGGGATATAATTTTTAGAAAACTACAAATTATTACAACCTAGCGACTTGTCCCGGTTTCGCACTGCATCAAAATCCGTTGCTTAGTTTTAAAGATCTAAGCATACTTATGGACAGACAGCGAAAAATGACTTTGTTTTAGACTATGTAATGATAAACAAAGATTGACAAAATGTCAGCTGTCACTTGCGTTTCGTTACTCGCAGTTATTAAAAAGCTGGCAACACAATATTATGAATTTGAATTGACAGCTCAAAAAAAAAATTGGTATCAAATGGCGCGAACCATGAAAATTGTTATAGCAAAGACATAAAATAAGTAATTAAAATAACACATAAAACACGCGTACAGTACAAGCGCAGATAAAAAAAGAGGTATACCTAATTCAATCTTCTTCACACTGCAAGGATCAGTGAAATCGGAAGTTTTCCCGCGTATTTCAATCCATAACAGACGCATGAACTTTTCACAAAAAAGTACTAGGTACGATAATTTCAAAGGTTAACCAAAAGCTGACTGAACGAGCATCATCGCGAGACCGCCTCGGCAGTTTTCCTCCGGACGTTGGCGACTATCGACTATTGAATTAAAAGAATCACTTACCCAGGCATCCACCTCCATGTCCGTGGACCGTGTCCACTTAGAACGGCTATTTCCAACACTTTTCTTTTGTCGGCTTTCAGACTCCGGGTTTAGTTAGCCCAGGCGCCAACCACCGGCCGCGTCCTATAAAGCCGCCCAGGCAGAGAAACGGCACAATTCAGTTAAATAATAACACTATTGAACCTTTCAGACCGATCATTAAAAGTCGTCGGGGAATCGTATGTCCATAGCGTACGAGACTCCCTCCTATATTAATGTAGGTACGGCACGGGTGAATACTGATCAACAGAAATATAGTCAGAATAATATTTTAAACCACCAACACACACACGATTCGTTTTCGATTTCATTTACCTCGTTACCGACTAACACCAAACCGACACTGGCTGGGCTGAACACTTTTATACAAAGAAGTAAACCATAGATAATCTTCTAGCTTCCTCTCTCAATGAAAAGAGTAGCCAACCTCTAAACAAAATTACTTTGTTTGGTAAGTTGGCAACAGGTATTGCCAACTTGCCAAATATTCTTTAGGCTGGCCGCAAACGAGACCCGAAATACGATAACCATGTGCGATAACCAAATGCGGAAACAAGGCAGAAACCTATAACCTCCTTGGCGGAAACCGTACTCTTTTGTATTCTATTAAACTTTAGCCAGTTTCGTTAATTAATCAGTGATTTTCATATTTTACATTACAAATTATCTATGGCTATGGAATTACCGCAAACCGTAAAATTAATACCGCGAACCAAATGAACAAAGGAGATAACCATTTAAAATGTAGGGTCTTGCAATAAAATAATTAAAAACTCCTTTATTTAAATAACCTCGTTGATTTGACAAAATCTAAGGACAAAATAATCTGTTAATCATAAGTAAGCTTATTCTAATTATTATTTATGCCGCCAAGTGAAAGAATGAAGGATTCTATTCAAGATGAATAGAATACTAAGGTTATAATAATACAATAATATGGAATAATATTTAAAATAAGAAATAGAAAAAAAAACTATGTTATTTTTTTAAACCGTTCCCGCCAAAACTCGAATAAAGGCGAGTTTTGGCGGGAACGTGCCAACAACATGTAGAGTTGTAGGTTTCTAGGTGGAATATTATCCAAAATTTTTTTCGAGGTCCAAAATGTATCCAATGTAGTTCCGTGAAAGTAACAAGGTAAGTGATATTAAAGTATCTTAAGCCGTATGAAGCCATAATTAATATAAAAAAAACACATTATCTACGGAACCCTTAGTAGGTAGGTAGGTACCTAGGTATTTGCTGACTGACATCGATCGATCGGCAACAAACAGTTCTTTGTTATGGCTCCTCTACACCATCGGCCATGATGGACAACTATAGAAAACGCCATAATTGCCACCATGATGCGCAAACATGGTGGCAATTGAGCTGTCTACACAATCAGGCATTCCCCATTTTTAGGATTCCGTAGCCAAATGGCAAAAAAAACGGAACCCTTATAGATTCGTCATGTCTGTCTGTCTGCCGTATGTCACAGCCTCATTTTTCCGAAACATATTCTTTTGTTTCAGAACCATGTATATTTTGTTAAGTACTGAAACAGTGTTTATAAACGAATGTTTTTAGTGAAAACATGGGCTTTCAACAAATTTCGTAAAATCATCGCCGCGCCGTCCCATGAACAAAATATACAAACTGAGTGATCGGCGTCTACAATCAAGGCCAAACTTTGTTTGGCGATTAGGTACGCTCGATCGTCGCCGATCATGGCCAATTTACAGGCGATAGGCCTCTACACATTCGTGATGGCCTGTGGTTGTTCATCATGGCCGATGGTGTAGAGGCGCCATTTAAGTATAGGTAGCACAAGTAGGTAGGTAGGTCATATTTTTTCACTTAGTTTTTTTTTATTTCAAATAAGATTTCGTTGGTAAATTTCAAACCCAAAAATGCATTGAAATGTGCCTAATTTCCAATCATGATTCATTGATTCCGTTTTAACGTATAAAAGTGGATAATTTAAGTGCTCTTGGTAAGTTGCAAATATAAAATTCATTATTTTAGAATGAACATTAGTGTTGTGTTATTTTACTGTAGTTCAACTGCAATTATTATAACAATGGACCGAATATAAAGACCTCAGTGCCAATTAAATCAATCAAGCGAAGTCTCAAGACAAGTTAAGTTTTTTCAAATAGATTCTTCCATTTCTATTTCCTTTGTGATTAGCAAATAATAAGGTTTGTTCTGTCATTTTGGTACTTTTTTCATAGAACTAATTAGGTACTATCATAAAACAGCAAAAAAAATGGTTGTCTGTAAATTCTGTTTCCGGACGATAATTTTACGTGATAACGTCATAAGAAAACATTGATGGTAATCATAGCAACGATAAAACGTTACTATAGTTACCTTGTCAATAACATGAGGCGTTCCAGTAACGACGCGTGACGTCACACTTTTTTGAGATTGCAGGTGTTCACCAATTTTTAAAACGTTATCACGTCAAAAATGTAAGAAAAGAAAATGTATGTTAGAACTAGTCTTTGCCCGCGACTTCGTCTGCGTAGAAGTCGAATATAGTTCTTATTAGATCCTATTAATAGTTCTAATAGGAATAATTTTAATTGGTTTAGCTTTAAATTTCTGTGGGATTTAATATAACCAAAATCAGTAGGTTACTTTAATCTTGTAATTGTAGGTATTTACATTTTGTCTTCTATATTCATCAATTATTCTGTTGAAAATTTTTAATGCAAAAGAAGTAGATTGAACCAAGGAATCACATTGTCCCATACAAACTTTGCACTAATGGTAATGGGTAGAATTTCGGAAAAAACTTTCTTACGGGATGCCTATGTCATTCAAAGAACACACCCTCCAAGTTTCAGGTCTCTACGATCAGCGGTTTAGGCTGTGCATTGATCCGTCTGTCAGTCATGACAAAGCATTTTATATGTATAGATGGTATAAAAAAGAGTTTATCTATCTAAAAAAATTTATTACAAAGACATGTGTTCAACATACCTTGGTTTTATGAAAAAACTAGCTTTGTCCAGCGGTTTCACCCGCATAAGTCCTGATCCCGTGGGAATCGGGATAAATTTGTCTATATGTTAATCCAGGTCTCTAGCTATCTACATACCGAGTTTCATTGCAATCGGTGCAGTATTTTTTGCGTGAAGGAGTCACAAACATACACACAAACTTTCACATTTATAATATTAGTAGGATATGATTATTGCTTTAGCTAGATTATAGGTTCCCAACCTTTAATGGACTACCCCGACCAAACAAGAAAAAATTTCAACTGTTTAGCTATCACGGTTCATGAGATACAGCCTGGTGACAGGCAGACGGACGGACAGACGGACAGCGAAGGCTTAGTAACAAGGGGGAGAGAGCGGTGTTGGCTTAGTGGTAAATACCTCGACTTTCATTCTGAAGGTTGTGGGTTCGAATGCAGGCCGGCCGTGCACCAATGTATTTCTCTTAAGAAAAAATTATGTGTGCTAAATGACATTGCTCTTACGGTGAAGGAAAACATCGTGATGAAACCCGCGGCTTAGTTGGCTCCAGAAGTATTGACAAGTTCTCTTCTCTGGACATGGCCGACTAAGCTGAGAGGGTAGTAGGTGCTGGGCAAGCCTACTCCATCCTCACGCAAAAAGGACCCAATTAAAAAGGTTCTAATCGCGGAAAACAGCCCGTATACAAGTACAAGTAAGGTTCCGTTTTTACACTTTGGGTATAGAACCCTAAAAAAGAAGTCCAATGCCCCTCTTTACTTATTAGAGGCTGTAATATTATTTTTAATCATAAATCAAAGTTTTCTTAAGATACTAAGACAAAAAAAAATGTTGGGCATGATACCTACCTTAAGAGAGATTTAAATAGTTTTTTATATTATAGACTAGCTGCGCCCCGCGGTTTCACCCGCGTAAGTACTCACCGTTTAAACCTTCCCTGGACTACAACAAACACAACAAAAAAAGAATTGGCCAAATCGGTTCAGCCGTTCTCGAGTTTTAGCCAGACTAACGAACAGCAATTGATTTTTATATTATAGACTAGCTGCGCCCCGCGGTTTCACCCGCGTAAGTACTCACCGTTTAAACCTTCCCTGGACTACAACAAACACAACAAAAAAAGAATTGGCCAAATCGGTCCAGCCGTTCTCGAGTTTTAGCCAGACTAACGAACAGCAATTGATTTTTATATTATAGATGAGTATGATACTTATGTACAGTCACATTACCAATTAGCTGAACCCCACGTGACCTAGAAGCTCACACGCACATCTGTGGGTTGTAAACTAAGGACAAGGCTTGTGGCGATTAGAGCGGCTATCCCGGGATGGCGGCGGTTTCTTGTCCTAGCTATTCAGGATTTTTTTTTATCTATTAAATAAAACCGCATCAAAATCCGTTGCGTAGTTTTAAAGAGTCCATATATTGACCACGTATTACACGACCCGATATTACGAAGCCAAACTGTACTCGTAATACGTGACTGTGTAATATTTGGTCGCGTAATACAGGTCGTGTAATACGTGGTCGTGTAATATTTGTCCGCGGTGATATTACGAATCCATATATTACGAGACCACGTATTACACCGCCACGTATTACAAAGACATTGCCATAGACCTATAAAACCACAGAGTGGTTCGTCGTAACCAAGTAAAATGGGTAGAATTCGTTTCTAGCACTCGCCGGCCGCTGCCGCGGCACCGCTCGCTTCGCTCGCTCGGCTCGTGCGTTGTGGTCGCAGTTCTAACATAATCCTAACCTATCCATGTCGGTTCTGGGTAGGGGGTGTTCTGGATGGGTCTTTATATGCTGCCCTAAAGACCACGTATTATTATATCATGCGCCCCGCTTCAGGAACGGGACGCGTCATGTTACTGGAACATGACACTTTTGTGTGAATGCAGGTGTTTCATCAATTAACTAGACGATATCGCACCAAAAATGTAATAAAGAAAGTCCGAATAACTTTTGAACTTTCACACACTCACATAGACAGCACAATTCATAGAGACGTTTGAACCACTCTGTGGTTTTATAGGTCTATGGCAATGTCTTCGTAATACGTGGCGGTGTAATACGTGGTCTCGTAATAAGTGGTCGTACATTATTTGTTCAAACCTATAATACGAAGCCTGTACACGTAATATCAGGTCGTGTAATCCATGGCGTCGTAATCCATGGCGTCGTAATCCATGGCAGCGTAATATCATGTACACGTATTATTGGCTCCCGTTTTAAAGATTTAAGCATACATAGGGATATAGGGACAGAGAAAGCAACTTTGTTTTATACTATGTAGTGATTTTGTTTGGTTTTATATTTAACTAGCTGCGCTCCGCGGTTTCACCGGCGTAACTCCCGATCCCGTGGGAATATCGGGATAAAAAGTAGCCAACACAAAAATAATTTTTCAATTCGAACCAGTAGTTCCTGAGATTAGCGCGTTCAAACAAACAAACAAACTCTTCAGCTTTATAATATTATAAGTATAGACTAGCGACCCGCTTTGGCTTCGCACTGCTATATTATGCATGTATTATACTATACATATAAACCTTCAATAACCGTAGTTTTAAAGATCTAAGCATACAAAGGGAAATAGCGACATAGGGACGGCGAAAAGTGACTTTATTTTATACTATGTAGTGATTTAAAATTTCAGAACATGGAGTACCCAGATCTACAGGAGATGGAGTACCCAGACGTAGAGAACATAAAGTACCTAGGCCTAACGAATATGGATTACCTAGAACTACCAGATGGTTCAACATCATACCTACACTTATTAAAGGATAAAAACACGATATGGGACGTTAAAAATGAACCTCGAATGTATGAAGTTCAAATTTTACATGAAAATAATGAAGATTTTGATAAAAAATTTGGTAAGTCTTTTTTTCTTTATGAACGACCTTCAATGAACTGACTAATGGATGAAAAGTATTTTAAATCAAATTAAATAAGTCAATAAATACAGGGTGTCCGGTAATGAATGGATAAACGGGCACCTACGAATAGAGGACACTGTGCCGGTTCAGAAAAACTAAGAAACCGAGAGACTTTCATAGAGTATAACTTACTCTATGAAAGTCTCTCGGTTTCCGAGATATCAGCCATATTAAAAAATTTAAAAATATCACTCCACTTTCTCCATGTTTTGTGATGCCAAAACTGCAAATGAAGGAATTATTCCAGGATAAATATGCTATCGAATGCAAATAATTATTTTTATGACACATCGAAAGTTTTTTTTAAACTAATATGTAATTCAAACTTCATCATGACATTTTAATCTTTCCTTGTGTAAAAGAATGTATGGTCACCCTAGTGCCAAATTTAAAAACAAGTTGTCTATTTATTTGAGATTCTGAAATGGTATAATACGTGGTATTGCCAGCATTTAATACAAAATTAATTCCTATTAAAGTGTAAAAATAACAAAATAACGTGAACAAGGATGCAGTGAACATTAAGGAGAAAAGGTACCTGCGCTCTCTCCAAACAAACGTAGTCGACTGTTTCCTCCCTGGATAATGACACTAGAGCAAATATTTTTGTGCCATAAAACCTATAACTGCCATGACTATGCCCCTATGTTTTGTTTTCATTTTCTAATTATGCCACGTTTTGAGCTATCGATACTATCGATAGGCTAATCGATAGAATAGACTTTCTCAGATGAAAACTATCGATAGTTCGGAAACACTAGTGTTGACATAGTGTTTGTTACGTCAACTTTAATCTCTCTAACAATCCGTTTGTCTAATTTTGTTCCAGACGACATATTAAACATGAACAACGTCCATTGCAATATATGCAATTTGAACGTACCAAAGATATACCTAAAACAACACAACAACACTTCGATCCATCAAAATTTAATAAAACTAACGGACGAAGTGTTAGAACGAACTAAGAATCACTTAAAAACTAACGATGAACCAACTAATGCATCTCTAAACGTAACCGACACGTTTTTCTGTGAAACATGTTCGAAAATAATCCAAAATAATGATAGAAACAATCATTTGGAATCGAAATTTCATGAAACACAAATAAATTTTGAAAAATTACTTAAATTTTTCATCGAAGCTTATTTGAGAGTCAATGAGGATTTTGAACTTAAAGCGGAGGCTCTAAAGGATTTTATCGAAAGCAATGAATCAAGGCTTTTGAAACATACATCGGATATGCCAGATCAAATTCCTAAGGATCCGTCTCAAATTAAAAATCCATGTGAGACGACCGTTTCAAAAGATCCATCAGATATTACAAAGGATCCGTCTCAAAGTCAAAATCCATGTGAGACGACTGTTTCAAAAGATCCTTCAGATATTATAAAAAATACAGTAATCGATATATTTCATCCGGATTATTTGAGACAATTACTTGAGTCTGGAAGGGATGAATCGCACTCTCCAGAGCCCCAGAATTTTAAAATTGTGGAGAAACAAAATGTAAGTAGTAATTTAGATTTTATAACATTTTTTTTTTATTATTAGTATTAGCGTCAGGTGACCAAAGGCTGGAGGCTACTTTGGCCAACGGATCGGCTTTGCCATCCAAAGAGGCAATGCAGCGAGCATTTTGCACCCTACCTAGTGAAACATATTATTTAGATTATGAATTTTATTTTATTTTTCTATTTAGGCAATTAAGTTGTAGTTAAAGATAAACTACCTTTTAACCGCGACTCAGTCAGCGAAGGGATTGATTTTCCCAAATCCTTTCTCAGCTTATGCTTATGCCATAATAGCTTGTCAAATAGCCCGCTTCGTCCATTGGTTTGAGCTATGCATTGATATATCAGTCACTCACGCCCAAATACTGAAAAGCTTCGATAGGATCATCATCATCAATATCAGCCCATACCTACACGTCCACTGGTGGACACAGGCCCCCATACGACGCCACAAACAGCGGTCCTGAGCCGCCTCCATCCACCGACTACCCGCGACCGCTACAATGCCGTCGGTCCACCAGGCAGCTGGTCTCTCAACACTCCGTTTCCCACTGCCCATTGCCACTTCAGCTTACTAATCCTGACAGCTATGTCGGTGACTTTGGTTCTTCTACAGATTTCCGTATTTCGGATGTATTTCAATAGGATAAGAGAGTCTTAAATATTTAAGGGACCCCAAAATATTTGAGAGTCGTTTGAGTATTCGAGCATCAGTCTTTTATTTTTGAAATGTTATATTTATTCTCTTTGTTTTCAGTTGCCAAATTTGCAAACATCAACGGAATTATCAAAAAAGGACCCTACTATTGGAAAGGATCCAGTTCCTAAAGATACCAAAAGTGAACATTCCGATAATCAGACTAACTTAAACCCCATGACTCCTAGTTTTTATCCCACGAATACTAATTTCAATCCAATGACTCCTAGTTTTAATCCGACGAATACTAATATAAATCCCACGACTCCTAGTTTTAATCCCATTAATTCTAATTTTAATCACATGACTCCTGGTTTCAATCCCGTGAATCCTAATTTCAATCCCGTGAATCCTAGTTTTAATCCCATAAATCCTAATTTTATTAACATGGCTCCTAGTCTTAATCCCATAAATTCTAATTTAAATTTCATCAATCCTGATTTAAATACCATACATCCTAACTATAAACCTATAAATCCTTATTTTCATCACATGAATCCCAACTTTAATCCCATGAATGGAATGTGGAATCCAAAAAATCCGATGAATGTTAATTGGAATACCGTGAATCCCAATTTAAACCCCATGAATTCAAACTGGAATCAAATTAATTCTAATTTAAATACCACTAATCTCAATTTTAACCCCATGGATTCTAATTTTAATTACACGAATCCTAATTTCAATACCATGAATCCTAATTTAAATGCCATGAACCCCAATTTAAATCCCATGGATCCTCGATTTAAAAAAAATCCAAATTTAAATCCCATAAATCCTAATTTAAATCCTATGAATCCCAATTTAAACCCAATAAAACCTAATTTAGATACCACAACCACAAATTTAAATCACATGAATCCTAATTTAAATCCTATAAAACCCAATTTAGATCACACGAATCCAAATATTAATCCCATAAATCCTAATTTAAATCCTATTAAACCCAGTTTAGATCCCACGAACCCAAATTTGAATCCCATGATTCCTCATTTAAATCCTATAAAACCCAATTTAGAACCCATGAATCCTTATACTAACCCCATAAATCCTAATTTAAATCCTATAAAACCCAATTTAGATCCCATGACCCAAAAATTTAATCCCATGAATCATAATTCAAATCCTATAATACCCAATTTAGATCCCATGACCCCAGAATTTAATTCCATAAATCCTTATTTAAATCCTTTTAAACCCAATTTAGATCCCACGAACCCAAATTTTAATCCCATGAATCCTGATTTAAACCTTGTTCATCCTAATATACACCCCTTGCATCCTAACATCAACCCCATGCATCCTAATATAAACCCTATGCACCCTAATATAAACCCAATGCATCCTAATATAAACCCAATGCATCCTAATATAAACCCCATGCATCCTAATATAAACCTCATGCATCCTAATTTAAACCCAAATCATCTTCATTTAAATGTCATAAATCCAAATTTGAATCCTATGAACCCTAATTCAAATCCCATGAACCCTTACTTAAATCCCATGAACCCTAATTGTAATCTCAATCCAAATTCCCAGCCAATAGATCCTCAACATAAATTGGGTCCCAATTTAAATCCAATGGATCCTAATTATAAGTTAAATTCCAATTTAAATCCAACAGAACCTCAATTTAAATCAAGTTCCAATTTCAACATAAATACAGTGAAAAATTCCCACGAAACATACTGGAATAAACTTCTACATACAACAGATTCTCAGTCTAAATCAGGTCCAAACTTAAATACACTAGATCCTCAATCTAAATTAGGTCTAAATACCAACTTAAATACGATGGATCCTCAATCTAAATTAGGTCTAAATACCAACTTAAATACGATAGATCCTCAATCTAAATTAGGTCTAAATACCAACTTAAATACGATGGATCCTCAATCTAAATTAGGTCCAAATACCAACTTAAATAGTACGATAGATCCTCAATCTAAATTAGGTCCAAATACCAACTTAAATACGATATATCCTCAATCTAAATTAGGTCCAAATACCAACTTAAATACGATGGATCCTCAATCTAAATTAGGTCCAAATACCAACTTAAATACGATGGATCCTCAATCTAAATTAGGTCCAAATACCAACTTAAATACGATGGATCCTCAATCTAAATTAGGTCCAAATACCAACTTAAATACGATGGATCCTCAATCTAAATTAGGTCCAAATACCAACTTAAATAGTACGATAGATCCTCAATCTAAATTAGGTCCAAATACCAACTTAAATAAGATATATCCTCAATCTAAATTAGGTCCAAATACCAACTTAAATACGATGGATCCTCAATCTAAATTAGGTCCAAATACCAACTTAAATACACTAGATCCTCAATCTAAATTAGGTCTAAATATCAACTTAAATACGATGGATCCTCAATCTAAATTAGGTCCAAATACCAACTTAAATAGTACGATAGATCCTCAATCTAAATTAGGTCCAAATACCAACTTAAATACGATATATCCTCAATCTAAATTAGGTCCAAATACCAACTTAAATACGATGGATCCTCAATCTAAATTAGGTCCAAATACCAACTTAAATACGATGGATCCTCAATCTAAATTAGGTCCAAATACCAACTTAAATACGATGGATCCTCAATCTAAATTAGGTCCATATACCAACTTAAATACGATATATCCTCAATCTAAATTAGGTCCAAATACCAACTTAAATACGATGGATCCTCAATCTAAATTAGGCTTAAATACACTGGATCCTCAATCTAAATTAGGGCCCAATTTAAACGTAAGTATAATGGATCCTCAATATAAAATAGGTCCCAATTCTAACTTAAATACAATGGATCCTCAATTTAAACTGGATTCCAATGCTAACTTAAATACACTGGATCCTAAATTTAAATTAGGTTCCAACTTAAATACACTGGATCCTCAATTTAAATTGAATTGCAATGCTAACGTAAATACACTGAATCCTAAATTTAAGTTAGATTCCAACGTAAATACATTGGATCCTAAATTTAAATTAGGTTCCAACATAAATACACTGGATCCTAAATTTAAATTAGGTCCCAATTCCAACCTAAATACACAGGATACTCAATTTAAATTAGGTTCCAACTTAAATACAATGGATCCTAAATTTAAATTAGGTCCCAATTTAAATAAAACGGATCTTAAACCTATCCCCACAGAAACTAAAATGCTAATCAAATCTATAAACAAAGCTGGGCGAAAACGGGAACAACAAATGAAAAATATAAAAGCATTTGAAGAATTCAGTTCCTACATACAAACTATACAAGAGTATAGCCCGGATCCGAGGTTCCAAATTGAAGCGGTGTCAACTTCTAAAGTAAAAGTGACTGCGCTAAACGGAGACTGCGTTTTGGTACCAAGACATCATTTTGAAAGCAACGACGGGAAGTATTGCCGTGTCTGTCAGAATGGACATCTGGGTAAAGACCATGAAATGTCTGAGGAACATATTAGTAGACTGATGGTGCCTGTTGCTGATAAGAATTGTATTAGAGAGGTGAGAAGTGGCAGCAGTAAGTGCCTTAAATAATGGTCTTAAATTGATATACATTATTATCAAATTATTCTATTTTCTATTTATATAACGTTCACTGAAGCTGAGAAATCTGAGGTTTTGTAAAACCTTTTGAATATCTCCAAAAACCATCCGATCTTACTCTAGCATACCTTAAGTTTTTTTTTTTTTTTTTCAGTTTTAAAACGTTATTTTTTTATACTACGGTCTCGTATTTTATACCATAGACTTTTTTATACCATGGACTTGTAATTTTATACCATAGACTTTTAATTACCATGGACTTGTATTTCATACCTACCATAGACTTTTATAACATGGACTTGTATTTGATACTACAACGTGTTTTTATACTACGTAGCTACTTGATTTTTATACTACGTCATGTATTTTATACCAAGTAATTGTTTTAGGGTTCCGTACCCAAAGGGTAAAAACGGGACCCTATTACTAAGACTTCGCTGTCCGTCTGTCTGTCACCAGGCTGTATCTCATGAACCATGAAAGGTAGAGTTGATTTTTTTTTACCACAATATGTTTTTTTACACCACAGACTTGTATTTTATACCATGACATTTTTTACACCATTGATTTGTTTTTTTATACCGTAAGATGTTTTTTACACCACAAACTTGTGTTTTATACCACGGACTTGTTATTTTACACCGCAGACATGTATTTTTACACTGAAGACATGAATTTTTAGACTACATTTTGTTTGCCTCGGGCAGGTTTTTACACCGCGGACATGTACTTATTTTTATACTACGACCAGGTTTTTACGCAGCGGACTTGTAATTTATACCGTGGACATGTGTTTTATACCAAAGACATCTTTTTTATGCCTCGGACAGGTTTTTACACAGTGGACTTGTAATTTATATCGCGGACATGTGATTATATTATACGGACATGTATTTTATGCCTCGGACAGGTTTTTACACTGCGGATTTGCATTTTTACATCACGGAGAGGTTTTTACCCAGCGGACTTGTAATTTATTCCGCGGACATGTGTTTTATACCACGCACGGACTTTTATTTTATACCACGGACATGTTTTTACACCACTAAGAGGTTTTTACACCGCGGACGTTTTATACCACGGACATGTAGTATGCCTCGGACAGGTTGTTACACCACGGAGAGGTTTTTACACAACGGACTTGTGGGTTAACCCTCGGGAGCATGTGTTTTTACCACGGACATGTATTTTATGCCTCGGACAGGTTTTTAAACCGCGGAGATGTATTTGTACACAATGGAGAGGTTGTTACACAGCGGACTTGTAATTTATACCGCGGACATGTATTTTTACACCACGGAGAGGTTTTCATACAGCGGACTTGTAATTTATACTACGAACTTGTGTTTTATAACACGGACATGTATTTTATGCCTCGGACAGATTTTTACACTGCGGACATGCATTTTTACAACATGGAGAACTTTTTACACATCGGACTTGTGGTTTATACCGCGTACATGTGGTTTATACCATGGACATGTATTTTATAGCATAGATATGTTTTATTTTTCAGGTTGATGATATCTGGAGCCAATGCATCATATGTAACCTGTCAATAAAATTCGTCGACGACCACATTAAATCGACTCTGCATCAAACGAAACTTAAAAAATGTTTCATTGATATTCCAAAACAAACGGAAGAAAATAAACCTAACATACCAGAAGAAGAAGGAATTAATATACTGAATAAAGAAAAAGAAAGATATGAACAAGAAAAGAAAGTAGAAAAAAGGGTAGATTCACAAGAAAATTTTGATGCGGACAATTTTTCTAGCAAAGTTGTTTATAAACTATTACCAGTGTTTGCGAAATCTGATCCAACAATTGAAAAGGCCACAGAATCTGATGAAAAAAACCATAATGAACCTTTAGAACCTAATAAGAAAGATACAAAAGTTGCTACAAAAACGAATGAAGTTAAACAAATAAAAGAAACGATAGAAACTATAGTTAACGAAGATAAATCTCTAACTGATGAGCCGAAGTATGATGATGAAGTAGCTTCAGATACTATTATTAAATATTGCAGTATATGTAGAATTAATGTATCTGATTTCGAATCCCATAAAACATCGAAATCGCATACAAAAAATAACGATCATACTAAAAAACTTAAAAATATGGTTAACAGCAACAATTTGAAAGAACTTAAAGATAGTATTGACTTGTTAATATGTGAAATATGCGAAGTGAACGTCAATTATCTATCTATAGATGAACATGTCAATTCTCAGCATCATAAACGTAACTTTTTCGAATTTACTGGTTTTAATAAAATTATACATATCGATGGAGTCGTGAGTCAATGTGAACCTTGCAATAAACCATTACATAGAAGTATTATATTCGATCATTGCAAACAAGAAAAACATATTAAAAAACTTAAAGATTTCATTAATATTAAAAATAAAAAGCCGAACCAGATAAAGAAAGAATCGAAATCTACTGAAAATAAACCAATAGTTCAAAACGAAGATGTAACGAAAATGCTGTATCATTTTAGAGCTCAAGATGTAGAATTTCTTTGTAAAACATGTCACAGCATTATACCAAGAGATGCTGCATCTGTCAAAGGTCATGTAGAGTCCAAACAACATGTTGAAAAATACAACATACTGTTGAAATGTAACAAAATTTTCAAAACATCAACAGGGTCATTCTTTTGCGATGTTTGTGATGTACAAATACCAATGACTGGTGAAATAATTCATATATTCGGTAAAAATCATAATGATAATTTAGTTTTGAAAGTAAAAGTACCAAAAGATGAGTCGAAAGTGACAAAAACAATGGCTATTAACATTCCTGTAGCTGGTCCTAGCTCTGCTCCAAATGTAGGTACATTTATTGAAGTACTTAATAAAGAGAAAGATATAAAAATCCCTCTCTACGTTAAATATCAATATAAAGATCTTTCCGAAAAGCATCCCATTTGCCTAATTTGCGAAAAGAAAGTGCCAAAATCTGAAATTACAAACCACGTTCTGTCAACTTCACATAGTATTAATTTTAACTTGGTCATGATAAATAATACAATTAATATAAAAGGTAATATTTATGTATGCGAGTGTTGTGGCAGATCTTTGCCACTTTTCGGTGAAATAGAGCATATATTTGGGAAACTACACTTGAATAATAAAAGAAGTCTGCGTGTTGGTTTGGTAGGGAAAAGCATACTGACGTACGATCATGTATTGAATCTTCCTCAAGGCAAAAGGATGGTTAAATATTAATTTGACCATCGCCTTTGTCTTAGGCACGTGTTAGGGTACGACTATGCCGAAGATGCATTGCACGTCGACATCGCACGGCGCGAGCGAGACTCGATTAGACCAATCACGAGCTGAGCCTTAGCTTAGACCATCTAAATAGGCTCTTAGACAAGATTACCTTCTATTATCGATATCGCCAATCTATAGACTTGTTTGAATTAAATTGACATGAGCCATCGAAAAGACACGTGGTCTTGCGTTATAGAAAACAAAATGGAAAAAAATGACATCTTTTGTAAAAAAAAAAATTGTATGAAATTGACATGAGCCAACGAAAAGACACGTGATCTTGCGTTATAGAAAAAAAAAGGTAGACAAATTTCATCTTATGTCAATTTCATGCAAAAAAAATATGTCAATTATCGATATCGCAAATTGATTGTCTTGTCGAAGAGGGCTGAGTACATAGTTGAACTTCTATGTGTCGCAGTAAGGCCTTTTTCATACATTTGTTTTAAATGGAGATGACGTCGATGTGCGAAGTGCTATGTGCTATGAATCTTCGGCATAGCCGTACTCTTAACACGTTGATAGTTAAGGTGAAAGGGTACCGACACTCTTCATACAAACGTAGTCGACTGTTTCCTCCCTGGATAATGACACTAGCACAAATAATTTTGTGCCATAATACCTATAACTGGCATGACTATGCCCCTATGTTTTGGTTTTTTTCATTTTCTAATTGTCATAGAAATTAAGATTTAACAAACAAAAAAAAACATAGGGGCATGGTCATGGCAGTTATAAGTCAAAAATATTTGCTCTAGTGTCACTATCCAGGGAGAAAACAGTCGTCTACGTTTGTATGGAGAGAGCCCCCGGTACCCTTTCCTCTTAAGTTCCGCAAATGACACAAAAAATATTCCTTCAAAATAATTACTTAATCTAAGTAAGTACTTAAGGTATCTTTATAAATCACGATTTCGGCCAATTTTGTTTTTGTTTAAATATAGTTTCTAAGGAAAAGTGAAGCAGGAATTTCTATATTAGTTTATTAGTTTTTTAATATTTAGTTTTATTTTTATCGAAGAAATGTTTAAGTCTTAGAGGCTTTATATTTTTTGATGTGCTGCTAATCGTTTTTAAAATTAGTTGAAAAAGGGTTATTTTCCTAAAAAAATGTTGCTAATCCAACCTGTGTTATTTTAGTTTATTGTATTATTACAAGAAGTGTTTTAACAAGATGTTTTCGCGACACAGCTATCCGATTATTCGAAATCCGAAATATTTCAAAAATTATCCGAAATATTTCCAGAAAATAATTGAAGGGTCGAATGGATGAACGTGTTATGTCGCACTTTTTAATATTTCGTTTTTTTTTTTGCATAAATGAAGGAACCATATCAAGCCCTTGGCTATTTCTAGAAATCAATGCTTAGTATACCTACTTAGAAATATTTCTAGAAATGAAATACTGAGTTCAGGCTTAAGCACTTAAAAGATACAAAGTGGATTTCGAAATTGTTTTAGTTAGTAAGTTTGATTCATTCCAATTATGTGCATTTATATTTGTTTTTAGTTATTTTCTAAGATAAATATTATACGAACTGAAAATCAGTAAGTTTAAAACTTAAAATTATCAAAAAAAAAGTATGTGATTTGATACCAAACTACAGGAAAAGGGTGGCCATTTATTAATTAAGTATTATTTTTTATAATTAAGGTGAAAGGGTACCAGCGCTCTCTCCATACAAACGTAGTCGACTGTTTTCTTCCTGGATAATGACACTAGCACAAATATTTTTGTTGCATAAAACCTATAACTGCCATGACTATGCCCCTATGTCTTGGTTTTTTCATTTTTTAATTATCATATTAAGGTATCCGAAATGAAAGGCACGGACATTTGATTCAGACTGTTTATTAACAACTAGAGGGTAGGTGACAATTATAAAAGTACCGACATACACTACACATAGAAATTAAGATTTAAAAAGAAACAGGTGCATGGTCATGGCAGTTATAAGTTTTATGCAACAAAAAATATTTGCTATAGTGTCATTATCCAGGGAGGAAACAGTCGACTACGTTTGTATGGAAAAAGT
The DNA here is from genome assembly GCA_907269075.1 of Idaea aversata. Classification (NCBI taxonomy): domain Eukaryota; kingdom Metazoa; phylum Arthropoda; class Insecta; order Lepidoptera; family Geometridae; genus Idaea; species Idaea aversata. The sequence continues at coordinate 4,566,633 of OU026083.1, forward strand.
GCCGGTACCCTTTCCTCTTAAGTATTATTTTATGAATTAAGGATTATCTAGTATGTGAAATTGCTCTGTCACTGTGGTAAAGGGTTTTTATCAAGTAATGATAAGACGATGAATATTTGTTATTCTAGATTAAAAACACCATGACAATAAAGAAAAAAAATGTGAGCCGTCACGGGACGCCTAGCAGATGTGAAACATCGACATTATTTTGTAAAAGTAATATGCAGAAAAGAACAGATTGTGATAGAATCGCACAGTCGATTACGGTGTGCACACCGTACACACTACTGCATGCATATAGACTGTATATATTATATACCATCATAAAGCGTGCGCGGCACGCGTCGCCACGCCAGAAATCGGTTTTACGTGCGGTTATAGATGTTTCACATCAAAAACCTGTTTACCCCAGCTGACCTCATTTTTGACATGCAGTTTTATTATTATTTGAAACTTTTGAAGTGTATTAAAGATTTTGTATGATTTTAATGCTGTTTTATTTGAATTTTCCTTAACGTAGATATTAATTAGGTTTCTAGCATAAGGACCTATCTATAACATCCATAGCGTAAAGACCTGTTCTTACCTGTTAGATCCAGAGCGTAACAACCTGTTTGATCCATAGCCGAGCGTATAGCAAAGACTTGTAATAGCATAGACCTATAGCCATTAAGAGGAAAGGGTACCGGGGGCTTTTTCCATACAAACTATTACAAACGTAGTCGACTGTTTTCTCCCTGGATAATGACACTAGAGCAAATATTTTTGGTGCATAAAACTTATAACTGCCATGACCATGACCCTATTTTTTTTTTAATCTTAATTTCGATGATATTTAGAAAATTAAAAAACCCAAAACATAGGGGCATATTCATGGCAGTTATAGGTTTTATGGCACAAAAATATTTGTGCTAGTGTCATTATCCAGGGAGGAAACAGTCGACTACGTTTGTATGGAGAGAGCGCCGGTACCATTTCACCTTAACGTTTTATTATAATATTACTATGTAGTGATGTAAAACATGTTAGATCTATAGCCTAAAGGCCTTTTAGATCTATAATGTAGACTTCCATTCACATCGTTAAAAGACCTGTTAGATTCGTAGCGTAGGTAAATGTATTTTTAGATCCATAGCGTAAAGACCTTTTAATTGAATTTATTGGAAACAAGGTATGTGCTGTCAAACGTTAATATCTATTGAAAAAGGTTGACTGTCTTTTTGTAATTGCAGTTCTGGTCCTGTTTCCGTAAAGAAATTTCCTATGTAATGGCAAAGTCCTATTAGATCCATAATGTTAAGACCTGATAGATTCAATGCATAAAGACCTATAACATCCATAATGTAAAGACCTGTTAGATCCATAGCATAAAGAGACGTAAAAGCGTCTCTGTTACTGTTAGGGCCCTAAACCCAAAGCTTAGAGAATAATCAGACGTAATTGATTAATATTATACAGTAAAATAAAAGGCATAAAGTTTTGTACGTTGTGTTTATATTGTTCACCAGCGCACGGCGCCCCTGTACTGATCGCTGACTGCGACTCGCTTGATGCTCTCATATCCGAGGATTATACTGAAGGAGAAGCAGGCGGATTGGACTAGTCTAGCTGATAGGCCTTTAGCGTAGAGACCTGTTAGGCCCTCTTCGAGCCATAATTGTCTGAATATCTGCTTCATTGTGCCTACTCCTTCGACCTATGGATGAAAAACAGACCTATATAATTATCAATAAACTACTTGCGCTCCATGGTTTCACCCGCATAAGTCCCCGTGTGAATATCAAAATAGAAAGTAGCCTATAGCCTTCCTCGATAAATGGACTATCCAACACAAAAATATTTTTTCAATTCGAACCAGTAGTTCCTGAGATTAGCGCGTTCAAACAAACTCTTCAGCTTTATAATATTAGTTTAGATAAATATTGCAGGACATTCCACACATCGCCACCTAGCCCCAAGCTAAGTAACTAGACTTGTGTTATGGATGCTAGACAACGGATATACTACTTATATACTTTTTCTTTAGTAAATATATACTTAGAATAGACAGAAAAAACCAGACCACCGACAAATATCTAAGGATAAATACTTGTCTGGGGCGGGAATCGAACCCGCAACCCTGTATTTGGCAGTCCGGCATGGTATGACGTATGCATCCGATAAGAAAGGATTTCCCGAAATTCAACCCCTTAGGGAGTGAAAAAAGGGGGACAAAGTTTGTATGGGAAGTTATTCCTTGGTTCATTTTCGACTTCTACGCGGGCAAAACCTAGTTAGTGATATAAAATGGAATCGAACCTGCAACCTAGCGCGTACAATGTCCAATGGATTGGTGAGTATGGTCGTTGTAAACCCGCCGAGTGTCCCCGCAACGCACTGTATCAACAAATGTGACATCCATAGCGGCGCTAATTTTACTAGTTCATCTGAAAATAATAAATAAATATTGCAGGACATTCTACACATCGCCATCTAGCCCCAAGCTAAGTAACTACACTTGCACCCCGGCTTCGCACGGCTATATTATGCTCTTGAATCACTCTATCTATTAAAAAAACCGCATCAAAATCCGTTGCGTAGTTTTAAAGATTTAAGCATACAAAGGGATATAGGGACAGAGAAAGCGACTTTGTTTTATACTATGTAGTGATGATAAGTAGTATATCCATTGTCTAGCACCCATAACACAAGTCTAGTTACTTAACTTGGGGCTAGATGGCGCTGTGTGGAATGTAAAAAAAAAATGTTAGTTACGTTTATAAGTTATAGCGACCCGTCCCGGCTTCGCACGGCTATATTATGCATGTATTATACATATAAACCTTCCTCTTGAATCACTCTATCTATTAAAAAAACCGCATCAAAATCCGTTGCGTAGTTTTAAAGATCTAAGCATACATAGGGACGGCGAAAAATGACTTTATTTTATACTATGTAGTGAAGTGAATATATGGGTTTTTACCTTGATATGTGGTATACAAAGCCCACCACAGCGCCGAGTTGGGGACGTAAGCCGCTAGAGAAGCGCAGTAGCCTCTATAGTAACCCTTGAGACCATGGAGCTTGTATACTCGGTAGAACACTTCGCGAGCCAACGCAGACTTCGACAGACCTTTCTCTAGGTCGAGGCCTAGGGGGTTGATTTTCTGGAAAAAATAAAACAGTAATTATTAACAGGAAAAGTTACAGGCGCTCTCTCCATACAAACGTAGTTGACTGTTTCCTCCCTGGATAACTAGAGAGCAAATATTTTTGTTGCATATACCTATAACCTATAACTGCCATGACTATGCCCCTGTCTTCTCATTTTCATAAAAATGCAAAAAAACTCTAATTTGGAACTAATAGGAGAAAGGGGAGGAACCAATCGCCATACGACTTGTTCCTTCTTTTATATCTTACTAGGTGCGCCCCGCGGTGTCACCCGCGTAAGTCCGATGTTACTCACAGTTTAAACCTTCCCTGGACTACGACAAACATTTCAAAATCGAAATCATGTAAGTAAATCGGTTCAGCCATTCTCGAGTTTTAGCGAGACTAATGAACAGCAATTGATTTTTGATGTGAAACATCTATAGCCGCACGTAAAACCGATTTCTGGCGTAACGACGCATGCCGCGCACGCTATATGATGGTATATATATACAGTCTATATGCAGTAGTGTGTACGGTGTACACACCGTAATCGACTGTGCGATTCTAACAATCTGTTTTATTTATATAGAAGATTATCTATGTGTAAAAGCTGCATGCCAGGTTTCATGCTTTCCGTCAGATGGGACCGCAAAAAAGAGATAAGGAAAAGGACAAAATATTATCAAATTCTCCAAATAAAAAATGTTAAATCCACAACTAAAACAGACAGACAAGAAAGTGATCTTATAAGGGTTCCTTTTTTACCTTTTGAGGTGCGGAACCCTAATAAAATGACTCGGAATCGACTCGCAAAGAACAAGGATGTAACTTACAGGGTTTTTACTAGCACCAGCCCTTCCTTTGATCAAACCGAGCACCATTAGATGTTGACTTAACACGTCGAATGGCACTATTATGGTCTGACCTACTAGCGATGCACACCCGCCGCCGACGAACGACTGGAATATTTTAAAAATATATATGATAAAAAAATTATGATACAAAATTTCACCTTAAGGTGAAAGGGTACGCGTTCTCTCCATACAAACGTAGTCGACTGTTTCCTCCCTGCCTGCCTAGCATGAAGACCAAAACACGATACGATAAAGCGATATCACGCGTTAAAACTACATCAACTCTCAAAATATGATAGATAAAGCCGCCATGTTGAATTTTTATCATAATTTTTATCGCAATTTATAATAAAAATTTAACACGGCGGCTTTATCTATCATATTTTGAGAGTTAATGTAGTTATATCGCGTGATATCGCTTTATCGTATCGTGTTTTGGTCTTCATGCTAGGCAGGTTGGATAATGAAACTAGCACAAATATTTTTGTGCCATTAAACCTATTACTGCCATGACTATGCCCCTATGTTTTTGTTTTTTTTTCATTTTATAATTATCATAGAAATTAAGATAAAAAAATAGGGCCATGGTCATGGCAGTTATAAGTTTTATGCACCAAAAATATTTGCTCTAGTGTCATTATCCAGGGAGAAAACAGTCGACTACGTTTGTAATAGTTTGTATGGAAAGAGCTCTCTCTTTCCTTTTAAACTATGAAATCTACCTTTATTTCTATTATGTCACCTAAATAGGAACACAACACTTGGACTAATAAGACGAATCTAACGATACCATAATGAAAGAAATTCATTGAGTAGTTTGGTATATATCTATACTAATATTATAAAGCTGAAGAGTTTGTTTGTTTGAACGCGCTTATCTCAAGAACTACTGGTTCGAATTGAAAAATTATTTTTGTGTTGGATAGTCCATTTATCGAGGAAGGCTATAGGCTACTTTTCATTTTGATATTCCCACGGGATCGGGAATTACGCGGGTTAAACCGAAAGGCGCATCTAGTAATATGTTTTGTCAGTAAAAAAAACTAATCCTTGTTAATTTTCGTCCCGGTGAGGTAGGGCCCTTATGAGATCCTAGCTGCGCCTAGTTTCACCCGCGATAGTCCCGATCCCGTGGGAATATCGGGATATAAAGTAGCCTATGTGTTAATCCAGATCTCCAGCTATCTAGATACAGAGTTTCATCGCAATCGGTCCAGTAGTTTTTGCGTGAAGGAGTTTTTTTTGTACTTTTATCATGCAATCAGTCATTTCGACTATAAGCAGATGAGATGTGTGCTTAATGCATTTAGGGCGGTACTCCCAGCGGATTCTGCCATTTTGTTTATTTGACTAAGTCCTTGTCGAAGATGTCACGCCGCTTTATCTCTGGGATGGTAAGTTGGCCCGAAAGTTGGTTTGGGTGCCTCTGTAGTCGTTCTCTGTAATTGGCCGCATAGGTTTCAATTTCCTGTTTCACCATAGGCATATTGAGGATATCATGGATGCGTGAAGGAGTAACAAACATACGAACGCACAAACTTTCACATTTATAATATTAGTAGGATAAGGTACTTACTTTAACTTTAGGAGCAGCATCATATTTCCCTAACTCATGTCTAACGCCTTCGTACGTCGATATATAAAATACACCTGAGATTATTTGAAACTGAAACAAAACATTTATTTTTAATTGCAGGACATTCCACACATCGCCATCTAGCCCCAAGCTAAGTAACTACACTTGTGTTATGAGTGGTAGACAACGGATATACTACTCATATATATAAATCTCGTGTCACAATGTTCGTCCTCAATGGACTCCTAAACCACTTAACCGATTATAATAAAATTCGCACACCATGTGCAGTTCGATCCAACTTGAGAGATAGGATAGCTTACATCCCGATATTCCCACGGGATCGGGAGTTACGCAGGTGAAACCGCGGAGGGCAGCTAGTACTACTTATATAATACATAGAAACAACCAGACCACAGACAAATATCTAAGCATAAGTAAATGTCTGAGGCGGGAATCGAACCCGCAACCCTGTGTTTGGCAGTCCGGCGTGGTGACCATTGTGTCAACTGGGTCGTCAATTACATTGAAATATTATCATTCCAATTGCATTTTGATTACAAAAATACCATTACCCGATCTGTATGAAATTTTTGTGTATATTCGTTAGGTCAGAGAATGAAACAACATATATTTGTAAATGGCAAAACAACGTTTGCCGGGACGCTTGTCATTCTATACCATTCTATACATATAAAATGCTTTGTCATGACTGACGGATCAACGCACAGCCTAAACCGCTGATCGTAGATCGTAGTAGGGTGTGTTCTTTGTATCACATAGATATCAAAAATAAGAGGTTAGGTTAGGTGAGGTTAGAGAAGGGGGTATTAGGGTCCATAATGGAACCAAAACTGGTAAAAACTGCGGGAGCTCTGGGGCAGCTGCTTCCCTTGTGTCCAGCGTGGGCTGAACCGCGGCGTGCTCTCGGACTCGGGGGAGTTCGTCGCCAGAACATATAGGCCTCTCGTGATGGTTTTTTCCTTGTGAAGGGTTTTTTCGCGGAAGGGTCTTTAGACCAGTCACCCCAGAGGGAAGTAGTTGTATGTGCAAACAGTTCTACCGCCTACCATCTCAGGCCAGAGGGAGCCCCACACATCCCCGCCGCTCCCCCCGGAGCGGTGGGAAGGTGCATAAAGCGCATTTATCCTCGATAAAAAAAGGGGGTATTAGGGTGGCTAGTTGGGAATTGAGGGGTAGTGAGAAAGATAATTGCCAACTCACACTAGATAGCCAGAATCCTCTATAGAGTCCGGAAATGCCTTCATTCTTGTATATCTTAGTTACAGCGTCAGTAATACCATTGTAAGCGTCCTTCTTACGTTGAATTTGTAACTGTGTTTTAACGAGCGTCAGTGGATACAGTGCACATCTAACTGGAATAATACATACAAAACATTTGCTTAAATTTCAGAAGTGGGATCTAAGTCTTCGGTAATATAAATGGCGATGAGTTAATTAATTTATATTAATATTGTAGGACACAACGCCATCTAGTACCTAGGCTTGTGTTATAGTGACTAGATAACACATTGAATATTTAAAGTATACTTTTGTAACACTAAGAGCAGCTTGCTTTAAATTGTGTTTAAACATATTTATTTTAACAAACTAAAATCACAATGTTGATATTATTCATTCACAAGTTGTATTTGACAGTTTATAATTCATGTTCAATGTCTTAAACGTATTTATTTTTTTGTTTTGCAAGTCAACCTTATTACCTACTTACACAGAGAAAATCTAAACCAAAAACAATTATCTGTACACAAATATTTCTCCGAGGCGGGAATTGAACCCGCAGGCCTCACCGATATTCCCACGGGATCGGGAGTTAAGCGGGCGAAACCGCGAAGCGCTGCTATTTTGTTATAAAACAAGATATAAACTTTGAAGGTAGTTAGAAAACTTACCAGTAAAACTACTCAAAGTGTATAATGGAAAAAATTTACTCTTATCCATCATACTCCATTCTATCGTCGTTATAAGCTGCGGAGGGGGTGTTTCAACAATCGTAGCCGCCATGTCCCCTAAAAATTTCCCCTCACTATCCCCCTTAAATAGTAAATCCCCCTTACTGTCCCCTTTAGTCCCCTTTGCGTTACATGTGTCTGAATTGTCCACTTTCCTACCCCATACACTTAACAGCATTTATTAATTAAAATGGTAAATAATTATCTTTTTATTATATAACAGTTCTTTGGTAACATACAGTATTATATACTTGGAATTGATTTATATATTAAATAAAATTATAATAAAATATATACAGTAACAATTATTTTTTATATTTAAGATTTAATTTTTATCAACAGGATTGAGACTAGATCTCTTATTTTCACTATTTTTTTAAGGTTCTTTGCCTTAGGACAACCTTTTTTTCACCACTCTATTGTCTGTCCGTCTGTTTGTTGTTTTTGTTGTATTTTTTTTATTTATTTAAATGTTATTTTATATGTTTTGCTTTTGTTTTGTTTTTTTATAGGTTCTTCCATGGTTTTGTTGATTTGTTTAGATAATTATGTTCTCTGTTGTTGATCTGAAAAGAAAATAAACATTTCCATATTAATAAAGAAGACTTTTTATATCTGATTTTGATTCAAAACTCTGAAACTACTAGACGGATTTTGATGAAACTTGGTATGAGGATACATTGATTGATTCATTGACAGTAACATAGGCTACTTTTTATCCCGATATTCCCACAAGATCGGGAGTTACGCGGGTGCAACCGCAAGGCATTGTAACTATAAAATTGAGATATTGTTAACTGATAAAACTTATCTTTAATAGTTAACTAATTCACTGATAAGTACTGATAACAGTCATTTTGTCTGTTGATATGTGAAAATGACAAGACACTATTATTAAAGTACAATGTTCAAATTTGATCTAATACAAGGTTCTTCATTAAGTTTCATTCGCGTAAGTCTTGGAAATAGGCCTATAACTGTTATGCTACTAAAAGATTTTTTGGGAAAAAGGCCACTGTTATGCTACCAAAATAATATGCCTATGTTACTGTCAATGAATCAATGTATCCTCATACCAAGTTTCATCTAAATTGGTCATGTAGTTTCGGGTGGTTTCGGAGCCTATTGGTTACAAACATAAAAACAAAAAATCATTCCTCTTATATTTAGTACTAGCTATGCGCCCCGCGGTTTCACCCGCGTAATAATTTTCTACGCAACTTTCTATTTTTTTTCTTTCATAAGAACCTTCTCCTGACAAAAACAAACACAACAAAAAAAGAATTGGCCAAATTGGTCCAGGCGTTGTTGAGTTATGCGCTTACCAACACATTTTGCGATTCATTTTTATATATAAGATAAGATAGGTGAATTACTAAATAAATTAGAAAATATCAGTACCTAAGTAACATATTAAGGTAGGAGTTTAAATAAATATTGCAGGTCATTGCAAGCAGCGCCATCTAGCCGCAAACTTAGCAACTAGGCTTGTGTTATGGTAACCAGACAAAGGATATAATAGGTACTTATTTTTATGTAAATACATGCTTATTATACATTTAGAAACACCCAGAAACAAATATCTGTACTTATAAATATATTTATATAAGGCGTGAATCGAACTCCCTATATACTATATATACTTATTATATTATTTTAATACATATTAAAATAATATAATAAGTATAGTTAGTTGATAAGTGGGTACCAACATCAACACTAATGTCTAATAAACTAGTTTCATTGCATCATTATTGTACCAATTTTAATAAGGTTTTCATCGACAGATAAAAGCATCAGGTATATGTCTTAACAAGAATACTGTGTCCGTTATCTGGCCACCATAATACAAGCCTAGTTGCTAAGCTTGCGGCTAGATGAGGCTGTGTAGTATCTAACCATTGCACTACATAGTATAAAACAAAGTCGCTATCTCTGTCCCTATGTATGCTTAAATCTTTAAAACTTCGCAACGGATTTTGATGCGGTTTTTTTTCAATAGATAGGGTGATTCAAGAGGAGGGTTTTTATGTATAATACATGCATAATATAGCTGTGCGAAGCCGGGGCGGGTCGCTAGTTTATTTATAAGCATGAATTAGTTACTAAGGTTAGAATAGGAAATGGTTATCTTTATGCAAAAATCGAGTTTATTTTTTGCTCGTTTATTATTGGTAGGTTTTTTGGCGATGACTCATGTTTTTCACTATTGTTCTGGTGTTGAAATTTTCCTCCAGAATATATTTTTAAAGCGTTTGGATAAAACTATACAGCACTGAGTGATTGATGACTTAATTATTAAGGAAATAACGTGTAACTAACCAACGTTGTGATAATATTGTGTTTCAGTATATTTTTACATTATTAAATAGCTAGTAGGAATAGCTGAATATATTTAAATGAAGGTTATAGGCAGCAGAAGAGATTTCCTACATTACCAAGGGCAAGGACAAGGTGCAAAATAATTAAATTCAATAGTTTATCTACTACAATGTATTAGAATGTTTTAATTAAACTTACAACAACAAGTTCACTGTTTCCATAATTTGTGACGTATAACAAACACAACGTTTAAACTGTAAAGTTCTAAACACGATAAGGTTAACGTTTTATGTAATAATTTGAGAAATTTCGTGTAAACCACGGAATATTGTTACAACATAACTGTCAGCTGATAAGTCGGACATATTTTTCATAGAGAAATGTTTTTTTTTTTAGGAATAAGGATGTTCTTGTCGGTTCATGTGTGATCGATGTTAAATCGAAACAAAAATAATTCAACTAAACTGGTGTAAATCGACCAGAGTTTTTATAATCTGTGGTCCCTGTCAATATTAACGTGACTGTCACTGTTATTGCGCAGTTGACTCGAGAGTTGCCAATATAATAAAAATGTACATTTCTTGTAACTTTAAATTCAATAGCTCAGAAACTTAGGCATTTTTTTATAATGCTTTATTGCTAACCACGGCAAGGCTCGCTCACTTTCATGCTTAAAGGATCAATCAACATTCTCCAATTTGACTAATAGTGGCATCAAAAACCTCCATCATAAGTGATTTTAGTTATCAAAATTATCTGTTTCGTTAAATTCATTACTGGCAACACTTTCAACTTTCGTGGAAGTGTTTCTACAATTTTCTCATTTCTGTTTTCTTTCAGTTTTTTAACTTTTTCTAATAAAAACTCGCTCTCAGCTCCTCTAAAATGGTAACTAAAAGAAGAATAGATTATAAAGCTATCTAGAAATCCTATAATTCTAACATTTTATCAATTTTCAGGCACGTTACTTCAAGGAACAAGACATAGATGGTAAGTGAAAATTATTGGCCTACTTTATGTTTATCTATTTCACTGTTATAACGAATTAATTACCTCATTATAAAGTAAAAACCTTGCCTAAACTGGCTAAAGAACTGTTACATTGTGGTCATTAGAAATTATTAATTTAATAGTGTTGTTAAAATCAACTAAGATTTTTATCAACCAATATTGATAAAAATCTTGCTAAGTGGAAACCTTTTATCGCGGCAAATGCAGAGAAAATACAGCATACTGGCTGTGGCCCGTGGTTTCACCTGCTTATGTCCTATAATATGAAAACCTGATAAGATCTTATTATATTTTTGTTCATAATACGTCCTCAATACATCACCAATTAAAAATTACTACACCAGAAATTCCTTTCATTTTTAATATTAGTAAGATAGGATAAGATGTGTATGTTGTATGTACGATTGAAGTCAGAATTGCAGACCCACCGTAGAGTTTTAAATTATTGGAATGTTTTTATTCTAATACTTCACTACTTAGTATAAAATAAAGTCACTTTTCGCCGTCCCTATATGCTTTGTATGCTTAGATCTTTAAAACTACGCAACGGATTTTGATGCGGTTTTTTTTAATAGATAGAGTGATTCAAGAGGAAGGTTTATATTTATAATATAGCCGTGCGAAGCCGGGGCGGGTCGCTAGTATCTAATAAATTAATGAGTTGAGAGATTTTAAACTTCAACTCGAGAAAGTCCTTAGAATCTTGTTTGAGTTGAAAACATTCTATTAATAGAAAGCGGTGTTGGCTTTGTGGTAGATACCCCGACTTTCATTCTAAAGGTTGTGGGTTCAAATACAGGCCCGCCATGCACCAATGTATTTTTTACCCGACTGCGCAATGCAAAGGAGTGGTAATGTTCTTAAGAAAAATTTATGTGCGCTAATTGACATTGCTCTTACGGTGAAGGAAGACATCGTGATGAAACCGGCTTAGTTGGCTCTAGAAGTATTGACAAGTTCTCTCCTCTGGACAGGGTCGACTGAGCCAAGAGGGTAGTAGGTGAAAAGAAAGAAAGAAAAAGCATTTATTTGTACAAACACACGACAAACACAGGAATAAAGAAAGATACATGACAATGAAAATTAATTAAATAAAAAACAAAAATAGGTGCTGGGCATGGGCAAGCCTACTCCATCTTCACGCAAAAAGGACCCAATTAAAAAAAGGGTCTAATCGCGAAAAACAGCCCGTATACAAGTAAAAGTTCTAATAATAACAGTTTTGGAGCTCTACGGTGGGTCTGCAATTCTGACTTTGACCAAACCCGTCTTAATAAACATCTTTTCCTTGTTTCAGAATTCCGTGAATGTTTCTACCTATTTGCCCGATCAGGGCAGATTACATCATTAGATGAACTGACTGTCGTGATGCGGTCCTTGGGTATGAGCCCCACTATCCAGGAGTTAGCTGGTATGAATAAATCAATACTAACAAATGATGTGTAGTATCTATCAATCTATAATATAAAAATGAATCACTGAATGTGTTGCTAAGCACAAATCTCGATAATGGCTGAATCTATTTCGCTGATTCTTTTTTTAAATTAAAGTACGAGGATGGTTCTTACAAGTAAAGGGTAGGGTGTCCAATCTTAGGAAATTAACCAAACTAATAATTATTCCTTAAATCTTAGGTTACCTAAAAGGTAAAGGTGGTAAGATGTCATTCGCTGACTTCTTAGAAGTGATGCACATACATTCCAGAGCTGAAAACCTACCAACTGAGGTAAGTGTAACTCTAAAGTACAGTCACATTACCAATTAGCTGAACCCCATGTGACCTAGAACTCATTTGCACATCTGGGGCCCTACCGCGGTAAGTGCGTCGGCTTCAAGCCGACGTCGATATCCCAAACCGCGTCTCACAATGGGCAAAAATTTGAGCTTGCTTTTCATAGAAATTTTGAATAATTAAGTAGTGTTTTCGTGTGTTTTAAGTATGCAGGATTGTCGGGGACATCAAAACATTCAAAAATGTGTGATAATGGTGTTATTATTTTAAAAAAAACAAAGTCATATTTTGTAGTGTTTTTTAGAAATAAAAAAACCAGAATAACTTATTTTTAAATGTTTTGATGTCCTCAACAATCCTGCATTCTTAAAACACATGACAAAAACCACTTAATTTTTCAAAACTCCTATGAAAGACAGGCTCAAAATTTCGCCCAGTGTGGGGCGCGGGTCGGCGTAAACCGACGCGTTGGTTTGAAGCCGACGCACTTACCGCGGTAGGCCCCCTGTAAGGTTGTAAAGTACTGTTACCTGATTCAATCTTTTTAAACTATCACTACATAGTATAAAACAAAGTCGCTTTCTCTGTCCCTATGTCCCTAAATAACTATTCCCTATGTATGCTTAAATCTTTAAAACTACGCAACGGATTTTGATGCGGTTTTTTTTTAATAGATAAAGTTATTCAAGAGGAAGGTTTATATGTATAATACATGCATAATATAGCCGTGCGAAGCCGGGGCGGGTCGCTAGTATACAATACAATATAACAAAATAACAAATTAAGTAATTACTAACATTTTTACAGATGTGCGAGTGAGCTCTGGGTCGCGTGGGGTTCAGCTAATTGGTATTCCGACTGTACAAGTATCGGTCACCTTCACTCACTGGATGTCAGTTGTGTGTCGTGTCCCATGCAAGACCCGCTTATTTGTGTCTATTATTTGTGTTATTTGGAGGAGGCCTATGCCAAAAGGCACACCGAACTTGGAGATTTTCTATAACAGATTAGCTAAATCAGACATCTTTCATTGTACAACCTTAGTTGGGAAATAAAAGGCTTATTATTATATTATTTGGGTCTTGCATTCTAGACAAGTTATGTCATCATCTGGAGAGAGTAACAAGTGCCTTCATTCCTCAGACTTATCTATTAAAAAAAGCACTTACCAAATTATGAATTTTGTTACAGAGATATAAAAGACCTCGGGGAAAAACATAGGCTACTTTTATCCCGATATTCTTGTGAATTTATTAAGCAAGTAAAACTATCATTTGTTTATTCAGGTAGTGAATGCATTCAAAGCTGCCGATATAGAGAAGAAGGGAGTAATACCGGCGAGGCAGCTCCGGAACCTGCTGCAGAACTGGGGCGAAGGACTGTCTGCTAGAGAGGTATGTACGCAACATAATTGCAGACCCAGCGTGCAGTTCTAAAATTACTATCTCCCGTATTCACAATCAACCCTATGAGACTGCATAGTGCGCGCGAACGCATGAAGCCGCAAATAATATATTAGAGTGAAGAGAGCAGCACAAAATTGACAATCAAAATTGACCGCATTTAGCGCAGTGCGTTCACTGCAAACGCCGTTGTTTATTGTGAATACGGGTGTATAAGTACTTTTGTTTCTAAGCCCTTTATTGACGTGATAACGTCTTATAAATCGATGAATGCCGGCATTCACAATAAAATTTGACGTCATGCGTTCCGTTATTGACAAGGTAACCAAAGCAACGTATTGAAGTACGCACAATGTTAAACGTCTGGCTCTGTTGATATGATAGGGACAGTCACATTACCAATTAGCTGAACCCCACGTGACCTAGAGCTCACTCGCATATCTGTAAGGTTGTATGTTACCTGATTCTGTTTTTTTAAACAATATACCTACAATAAATATATAACAAAATAGGCAAATGCTATATTTTTTTTTGGAGGATTTTGCGCTCCGCCACTAAAAGTTTATTTTCTTTGAGTGTGAGTGTCCAAGCCTCACATCCATACATGAGTATTGGACGCTGACCTGCGCGGACTTCAAGTCAACAATTGGCAAGAAATAGCGCAGGACAGGGAGCGATGGAAGACTCGTTTCGGAGGCCAAGATCCACTTTGGGTCGCTGAGCCAGCGGAGTAGGTAAGTACTATATTTTTTTGCATATATATATGCGAATGAGGTCTGGGTCACGTGGGGTTCAGCTAATTGGTAATGTTACTGTACCTAACCATAGCAACGTATTATTTCATCAATATTTTAAGACGTTATCACGTAAAGTTATCGTCTGTAAACTGACTTTACAGACAGCCATTTTTTCTTCTATATCTACAGATAGACAACATATTCCGTGAGGCGAACGTGACCAATACTGGTACTGTAAGATACGAGGACTTCGTCAAGATATCTTGCGCCCCAGTACCTGATTACTACTGATATTCATTTCCATGATTCGGCTCGAAGGCCCACAATTTTCATTAAAAAAAGCTAAGTACTTATACAGGGTTATTGGTAATTATACTAGGAAGCTGTTGGGGGCTACTTCTGTGCACCTTAACAAACAACTTTATAGTTCTACAACTTTTGGAAATTCGAAAAAAATAAAAAATTGAGGTCCATTCGAAGAAAAAGGTCATTCAAACTAAGAAGAGATCGAATTTAAAAAATAATTAAAATTTTAAGGTTAATGACCTCTCCGAAGAGTTTCAAAAAAATGTTCGAATTTTCAAAAGTCGTAGAATAAAAGTTGATCATTTAGGTGCACAGAAGTAGCCCTCAACGGCTTGCTAGTATAATAACCAATAACCCTGTAGTGTTAGACTGTTATACAAAAATTGTCATCAAAAGTTACTTAAAATTTAGTTCGCGCGGTTGTTTTCATGTCATAAAAAATTCAGAGTTGCAAATTATTATGTCACATTATTTTATAATCTGCGCATCTGGAACACAATTTTCCAACTAGGTACTAAATTCTTTATTAGGCTTTGAAATTATCCCAAAGAATAATGGCATGGCAATACGTGAGATATACACAAATTGAAAAATATGATAAAATTCTCCGTTTTTCTATATTACAATGTAATTGATAGTATTTCATGAACTAGATGTGGAAAAAAGATTAAAGTCACATGTTTTTCATTTTCTTCATCAGCATCTGACGCCATTACACATATAGGAACTTCAAGGACCTAACCTCATTGCATACAAGTAATTTTGGTTCGAAGTTTTGCCTTTATTCTTTAATTTAATATCATAAATTAACATTTAATTAAGTACCTACACTAATTTGGATAAATTCAAAGCCTAGAATAGAATTCAGTCTCTGCGCGGATTGGAAACTCTTATTTTTAAATAACCAGGTTATTTTTACGAAAAACTGACAAATTTGAATTAGGCGGACCAATAAAAGACTAAAATAATACTAAAAAATATACAGATAAGATTTTAATATATATTTTAATTTATCTTTTTTACGGTGTAGGGTAGGTATAAAAAATAAAAGTATTTTTACAATTAAAAAAGTGTTTTTTTTATTTCACAAATTTAACAATGATATGGCACTGGTTTATGTGGTCCTTTTGCTAATATAGTAGAATTAATTCATAAAACTAATGACTAGAAGATAATAAAGTATTTTTGCATCTTATGAACCGACGCAATTTTTGGTTGTACCTTAGGCAATTCTCAAAACATCTACCAAATTAATGGAGTGGTCACCAACAAAATCTCGGAAATAACCACATTTTTTTAAAAGTAAACGCAACCCTTGTGTGAAATTGAGCTGCCAAATAAATTAAATTAAAATTAATTTATTCTAAACGTCAATTCTCGTAATTATAGCAAAATTTAACCATAAATTGATTGAAGTGAAATGATATTGTAATTTAATTGTCAGTGGGTATTCAGTCAATATAAAGTAAATAATATTATTTAAATTACACTGCAAAATCATTTTAATTACATTTCGATTGCAAAAGATACCATCAAAGTCAGTTTCTTATTATAAAAAGCTGACTTTGAGCTACTTTGTGCGTATTTTTTGTGATCGAAATGATATCGAAATGTAATTTAAACAATGTTATTTACGAGAATTGGCCTTGCAAATCAATTACAATTACATTGTTACATACATTCCAATATCATTTGTCTCGTTTTGCGGAAGTTAGGATTGCATTTCAATTACCATTTCATGCAGATGTCATGTTGACATTTTAGTTTATAATACCAAACGGTAACGTTTAGTATATTTTTTGTAAACGAAATGCAATTGGAATTATGTTTTAATGTTATTTACAAGAATTGGCCTTCAGATGTCAATAATCCATGTAGTAACAATCTTATGTTCTAATGTTAGTAATTATATTATATTATAACCTAAGCCCAAAGTACGACCAAAACTAGAAGTAGTGGTAAGAAAAATTGAGGTAATTTTCCTATATTATAATTATTATTTTTTAAGTTTTTTAAAGGGTCATAGTTCCATAATTAGTTAGAAAAATGTAAATCACAAAGGCATGTGTACAGCAAGGCTTGGTTTTGTGATTAAATAATGATTGCTCGAGAGCAGGGGTTCCCAAACTTAATTTTGTCTATTGCTAAGGATAGTCCGAGATGTAGATTTAAACCTTATAGTCTAAACACTATCCCTAAAGATTATATAGAGCTAGTGTTTAGACTATAGTTCATGAGTAAATCAGTGTCTAAATTTAAGGTTTAAATCCACATCTCGGACTATCCTTAAACCTCAAGGGGGCTATAGTATAAAATTAAATCAATTATTGTGAGCTATATAAGCGGAGCTTAACTACATAGTATAAAACAAAGTCGCTTTCTCTGTTCCTATATCCCTATGTATGCTTAAATCTTTAAAACTACGCAACGGATTTTAATGCGGTTTTTTTTAATGGATAGAGTGATTCAAGAGGAAGGTTTATATGTATAATACATGCATAATATAGCCGTGCGAAGCCGGGACGGGTCGCTAGTTAATTCTAAACGAGACTTTTACTAAGTATTTTGGTAGGTATGCAGTTGACTGCATAATTCCCTCGGTAGAGTTCTAAAATTACTATTATTGGAATGTTTTCATTAATAATTTTTGTTTGATAAATTAATGAGTTAGAAGACTTTAAACTTCAACTAAAGCAGGTGTCTAGAATCTTGCTTGTGTTGAAAACATTCTTATAACAGCCGTTTTGGAGCTCTACGGTGGGTCAGCAATTATGCAGCCTACATGTAAATTATTTATCTAATAAATGACTCATTTTATCTCAAATTAAGTTTCAACATAATGGTAGGTACCCCTAATTCATAATTTCCTGTTTGGGCTATAGTCTTAAATAAAGTGCTAAAATCACAAAGTGCACCATAATTCCATAGCATTAAGGTATTATTTCAAAAAACACACTTTAAGCTTAATATTGCTTTGAACTTACAAGATAGTTACTAAAATTATTTTTTTTAAATTTTGGATCTTTGTTGTGAAACTAGTCGATCGATTTAGATGAAACTTGGTATGAGGATACATTGATTCATTGACAGTAACATAGGCTACTTTTTATCCCGATATTCCCACGGGATCGGGACTTACACGCCGCTAGAACTTAAAGAAACTACTACAAAGTGCACAACCCATAGGCAATCTCAATTTCTATCCTAGAGTGCTTTTCACATAACTTCCAAAACTGACATCTTTCTGACGACCTCCTTCTGCGACGCAAAAGATTGTGGGTTCAACTCCCGCCGCAAACAAATATTGTCTATGTGTTTTTATATGTAAGTTGTATTTATAAAATAAAAGTGTTTATGTAAATAAACATGGTCAAATCAAAAGCTGTAATTAACAGTTTTACTAAAAGAAAGAAAAAATATTATTGGACACTTACACAGCGCCATATGGCCACAAGCTAAGTAACTACACTTGTGTCACGGATGCTAGGCAACGGATATACTTTTCTTTTGTTAATATATACTTATACATATACACAGAAAAATATCTAAGCATAAATACTTGTCTAAGGTGGAAATCGAACCCGCAACCCTTTGGCCTGGTGTATAGCCCCCGGTGTAATATAAACGTGCAGCATGCACAACTGAACGGTACGTAACGGTAGAAAATGATGGTCATGCTTAACATGACAGACAATCAAACGTGTTTGTTCTTATTACTGCCAGGTCTTCGCTTTCTAAAGTTCATTTGCTTCAATATCTGCGTGTTTTCGTCGTCTACCTCTCTGTCCATGCCAGACTGGCCAGGTATTTGACTGAATAGCTTTAGTTTTGTCGGTAGGTAAATGAGGCCTAGAAGTGTTATTACTGTAAAGAAAAGAGAATGAAAAGTTAGATTAATATCTGTAATCTTAACAGATCGTTTAAAATTGTTTAAATTACATCGGTCAGTGACCGCAACACAACATAGCACTGCACCGCACTGAAACATATTTTTTAGATGCACCAACGAATTGTTTTTATTATTTGATTGATTTTAGCACTCACACTGGGCCTATATTCACTAAGGTTCAAGTCGTTGGGCGCGCGTGATTAGAGGCGGAGTGGGGGCAGTTTTTGTATGGAAATTTCGTCGTAATCACGCGCGCCCGACGACTTGAACCTTAGCGAATAAAGGCACTGGTTATTTTGGAAAATTGTTTTTAAAAAAAATGTTTTATGCGTCTTGAGCTACACGGTGATATATAACAGATGTAATAAATCTTAATTTTTCTCTTGGATTTTAATTTAAAAGACGGAACACTATGCTGTATGACTACTCAGTTTAGCGGTCGCACCTACCCTCTCAATTTAATACAGTTTATAAAAAAAAAAAAATATAATCATAAATACAAAGTTAAAATAAAATAAAATCAAATAAGTACAAAGAGAAAATTCAAATTAGTATAAATAAAAGTACTTACTATTTAAAATGCAAGGGAAAACCACATAAAAGTTCAAATTGGTTGAATGAAAGTAGAATGCCTCGGTGAAATATAGTATTATTGTTAGCATCAGTGACCAGTAACCCATCGATACTACACTGAAAATTATAATAATAAAGATTACATGAGGGATACACATATATACTTTATTAAACTAAGGTTTTGTTGAGGATCTTGAGGTTTTCTTCAGGATTCTTAGGTTTTGTTGAGCATTTTGAAGTTTTGTTCGGGCTCATAAGGGTTTTGTTGGGGTATTTAGGTTTTGTTGAGCATTTTGAGGTTTTGTTGAAGATCTTAAGGTTTTCTTGATGAGATTGAGGTTTTATTAAGGATCTTAGGGTTTTCTTGAGGATGTCCGTTGCGTAGTGTTAAAGATCTAAGCATACTTATGGACAGACGGCAAAAAATGACTTTGTTGTAATTATTATGCATAATATATACGTGCGACCCTGGCTTCGCATCGACCCTGGCTTCGGGTCGTTAGTTAATTCTAATAAGAATATTATAAAATACTCACGGTCTGTAGTGTATGTAGAGTGTACAATGAATTAACGCTAGTGCCTTCAGTACAGAGTACATTCCTAACATTCTTGATAATGTGAAGTCATCTGGAAAACAAAGGTATACTTACTATGTTAATTATTGTAGAATTAAAATTAGAATTTTATTAATCTAAATTAACATTTGGTTGAAGATTTTTTGTTGGTAACAAATAGGCTCTGAAAGTACTGGATTGATTTTGATGATACTTTTATTAACATGTTAACAGTGGAGCTACTAAATGTGAGGAGAATCCCTCACGTTTAGTAGCTCCACTGTTACTGAAATAGTTTTACCAATTTTTAATAACTTTATTGTTGCCTGGTTTTTGGGCAATTTTTTTTTATAGTTTATTGTTCACACATTTATGCAAAAAAAAAGAACATGTCATGAGTAAAGGCACATGTCCTATGAAAAGGCTTTTAATTTGTATGACGACTCCATACGTATCCTCCATATGTAGTGCATGCACGTGTCAGAGTGACTTCAAAATGACCCATATGTGGTACATCCACAGGGAACGTGTTAAGGTGGCAGATGGCCCTTATTTATTCATATCCTTATATATTCCTTATATATTCGTAATGTATAAAACTTATCTCATAACTTTAAATTCTCAAAGGTTGGTTGTTAGGGGTCGTTTTATTTGTTTCTATGGTTATATTTAATGGTTAACTTACCTTCTAAATGTTCACCATCTTCGTTATGATTTAGGAATGTTCTCCTTTCTATAAATGATCGTCCGGCGGTTCCCAAGTCCATAAACGCGACGAAGGCAATCCACCCCCGAAAAGTATACAAAACTTTGTTCTGCACAGCCATAACTTACTGAAACTTGGTTACCTAGATAAAAGAGTGTAGCTATGGCTGTAAACACACCAGCCGATCTATTTTTGTGCGCTAAATATATTAAAAATAGCTATACGTGAAGAATCAGAAAGGCAAACACTTCGGAGGCAATTAAGACACTAATTGAATTACCCGGGCTAGTTTACGGTGCGTGTATCAAAGTTTACATGCTTCAACGTGCATCGCACTGCGGTATTTTACCTGCAATGTAGTTTTTAATATAGAATTTATATTTATTTGAAATAGCTTCCGCGCAGAAGCGGCGCGTCGAGAAATCGTCTCGTCGAAAAATGACGTTTCTTTCAGACTGTCAATGTCAAGTAAGGCTTGTCAATGCTACCAACTTTTGTTAGCCATGCATTGCCAACCATATGAAACCAATGAAATCTTCTCTATGGTTGGAGTAAGGGTATTCTCGCACGGTCAGTGTCCTGCTATTTTAGTGGCACGCCTCGTTAAGCAAGTCTTATTTTGAGGAGAAACAAGAAGAAGACAAACAGAAAAGATCAAGATCAAGTATTTTCTTTGAGACTTTCATCAAGCAAAAGTTTAAAAAGACTTAAAAAATGACAAATAGTGTTATTTTGTTCATTTTCCAGATGGTGAGTGCTGCAAAAGTTCGATCAAGTCAATTATTGCCACATACAAAAACTGTCGTTTACTACATTCGTAACTGGTCACACCACAGCTAAAAATACCGTCGCCATATTGGTATTGTCAAAAAGTTCGGGATATATCGGTGCCGAAGAAAAAATGGTATCACGCTTTATCAATTCCGAATTAGTGTTATTCGTGTGATCGAAAACAATCAACTGTGACTTTAGATGTTACGTTCGCGTCGCGTGTGTTGTTATTCGGTTCGCTAACGATGTTTTCGATGGAGAAATGCTTGGGTCGAAACGGGACTGGTAGTCGTGAGGAGGATGGCCTGGTCGCCGGCGACACCGAGGCGAAGGAGGGCGCGGCCTCGGACGAGGTGGCGAGCGCGGTGGCAGCGGTCTCCGACGAGATCGGTGACATCTTGAAGGACGAGCTGGGCGACGCTGCCCGCGCGGACCTCATCGACGCCGAGCTTGCCGACCTGAGCGCGGAGCTCGGCCTTCTCGCTGGCCTGGCGGAGGGCGAGCCCCAACAGGACTTCCCATCGCTCTTCGAGATCGCCGTAAGTTCCAACTACCCTATAGGCCCCACACCCCAATTTCCACTATTTATTTGTGATGTCATTGACCTGCTATGTCAATTTTTTTGGAATTTTACTTTTCATTTTGTTTGTGTATCACTTTCTCCTATCGACTTATTACTACTTAGGCCTATTGGAAATGTAGCCTAGACTTTTATATACTAAACTAATCACTTCCATTGTGTTTGGTTAAACTGTAGTCTCTATCAAAATGCTCCCTTTGTGTTTAAACATAATTAGAGTCCAGTAAGAAAATTGATGACATTCCATAATTTTGGGAAATTGCAAAAATATTATAGAATACTTTACAAAACGCCATCTAGACCAAAACTAAACAACTAGGCTTGTGTTATGGGGGCCAGACAACACCTAGAACTTTCTTATATATAGAAATATATACATAGAGAAACACCCAGATCAAATATTAGTTTGAGGTCGGAATCAAATCCACAATGTTTGACTGTGAAAAGGGAACATATACCCACATGACGACCCAGTTGGCACAATGGTCACCATGCCGAACTGCCAAACACAGGGTTGCGGGTTCGATTCCCGTCTCAGACATGTATTTATGCTTAGATATTTGTCTGTGGTCTGGTTGTTTCTATGTATTATAAGTATATATTTACAAAAGCAAAGTATATAAGTAGTATATCCGTTGTCTAGCACCAATAACACAAGTCTAGTTACATAGCTTGGGGCTAGATGGCGATGTGTGGAATGTCCTGCAACATTTATTTTTATAAACAAATAAATAAACAACTTTCAAATTTATAATATCAATTTAAATGAGTTCATATTTATAATAATATAAGATCAGGAAAATAGAAAGAAAATGTTATAAACTTAAGCGGGGCAATGATTGTGAAAGAAAATAATAACAAGTAAGTAGTTAAAAACATACAGCAAATTAATAATTACACAAAAACAATAGTGGCATGATTTTAAAGTATTGATTTTCATCTATACTAATATTATAAAGCTGAAAAGTTTGTTTGTTTGAACGCGCTAATCTCAGGTACTACTAGTTCAAATTGAAAAAATATTTTTGTGTTGGATAGTCCATTTATCGAGGAAGGCTTTAAAACGTGGGGCACAGCTAGCGAAAATTAAAGTCTTAACTGAGAGTGGTGTTAAGGTAGGTGTAGTGGTAGATACCTTGACTTTTATTCTGAAGTTCATGGGTTTGAATCCGGATAGTAGTGTACAGTCGGAATACCAATTAGCTGAACCCCACGTGACCCAGAGCTCACTCGCACACATCTGTTGTAAAGTAATGTTACCTGATTCTGTTTTGACGTGACAACGTCTTATAAATTGGTTTGCCGGGTGACACTTCAAGAAACTGCGTTACGCTCCGCTCACGTTATGCGCTCACAATGAGAGCGAGTGAGAGTCACGCGGGCATGGTTAGCCCGCCTAAGAGCGAGAGAGACAGACAAAAAGTGAAAGGCACGCGTCCCTTCCACTCGAGCACAGTTGTTGTCACGTAAAACTTTCGCCCGTATACCGACTTTACAGGCAACCAGTTTTTTTTTAAACAATATACTATACAATACATTACCCAATATAAACAAATAACAATATAGGTAAATATTAATTTTTTTACAGATGTGCGAGTGAGCTCTGGGTCACGTGGGGTTCAGCTAATTGGTATTCCGACTGTACTAATGGTTTTTTTTTTAAGTAAAATGTAATTAGTGCACTAAAGGCACTAATTAACATTGTATAGTTGCGGAAAACAGTTCGTATCTATATATATGTAATCCTTTGTCCTACTGACTGATGGTTCAATGCACAGCCTAAACCGCTGATTGTAGAGTCCTGCAACTTGGAGGGTGTGTTCTTTGTATGACGTAGGCATCCGATAACAAAGGATTTACCAAAATTCTATCCTTTAGGGGGTGAAAAAGATTAAAAAGATAGTGCATTTATTTTAACACATGTTCGAAAATTCAATCCGATTTTAAATTGATCAACAAAATAAATCCTAAAAAAAACCTATGAACCATTTTCGACTTATACACGTGCGAAGTCGCGGGCAAAAGTTAGTATAAATACAAACAAAGGCAGTAAAGTCTGTTAGCATAAATGATATGACGACCCAGTTGGCACAATGGTCACCATGCATGACTGCCAAACTCAGGGTTGCGGGTTCGATTCCCGCCTCAGACATGTATTTATGCTTAGATATTTGTCTGTGGTCTGGTTGTTTCTATGTATTTTATGTAAATATTTACAAAATAAAAGTACATAATATCAGTTGTCTAGCACCCATAACACATGTCTAGTTACTCAGCTTTGGGCTAGATGGCGATGTGTGGAATGTCCTGCAATATTTATTTATTTTTACCATTGCCACTCGAAAAAGGGCATTTTATTCATCGATAACAGTGAATAAAACGCTCTTTTACTCACTGAGTGAATAAAAGCATTTTGAATTTGGAACATGCACGAATATACGAAATAATATGGACTTATAAAAAAAACGTACTGAAAGCACGAAAGTGCTGAAAGAACGTACTGGCTGGATGGAATATTACATTTTAAAAAAGTATACCGCCAATTTAGATTTTTTTCTATCTGATATAGTGGTTGTTTAATGTCATTGAAAAATCGAATATCATAAATAATATAAGTTGTTCCAGTGACGAAAATGAGACACTGACTCCGGAATAATTTCGAAATAAAGCAGCAATTATAGTAGATAATTATAGTAGATAAATCTCGGGAGCATGACAATAGGAGTATGACATGGAATGACATGGAATAAAATTCAATTATATGGAATAAAACTTAAAAATATATACAATTAAAATTTTTCTTTTCTATCTGTTATCGTGGTTGTTTTAAGTTATATAAACATCTAATAACATAAATTATATTAAAATGAGTTCTTCCAGTAACGAAAATGAGACACAATCTCTTGAACCATTTCTAAATTTATTTTCTCGCAGTCAATGGTAAAAAGTAGAGTACACAACTCGTGAAAAAAATAATTTATCTCGGTCCTCGTATCCCTCGCTCCGCTCAGGATTCTAATCTAGAATCCCTCGCTACGCTCGGGATTCAACTATAGAATCCTTCGCTGCTCTCGGGATCCAACTTAGTCCCTCGAATTAAATTACCTTTTTTTTCACTTGTTGTATAATCTACTATTATACTTGTTCCAGATGGGCCACCGTTCATCTGGCTCCGGATCTTCATCCTCATCATGGTCTGGTGGTCGCGGAGGACGCGTGCGGCGGAGCTCCAAGCAGCGCGCCACGAGGCGTCGTCCTATCGCCAAGGGGAAAGAGGTACCAACACTTGAGACTTACTTATCACTATCACTACATAGTATAAAACAAAGTCGGTTTCTCTGTCCCTATGTCCCTAATAAGTTTATTTCCTTGAGAAAGAAAGAAATATAATTTTATTTTTTGGACTGTAGTGTGATTTCTCAACTTAGGATTGTTTCTTGTACAGTAAATAATAATATGTAACATACTATGATCCCCTTGTAATTCCCCCACAGATGTCTCGCCGGAGAAGCTTGGCAGCGCGTCGCGCGGCGTGCCTGCGCCTGCGCCGCGCGGAAGCCGCGTCTGACGCCTCCGACGTGGGCGCAGATTCCGACTCCGACGACCAGTGGACTGAGCTCGATGATGCTTGTGAGTATAATACAACCGCTACAACTTAGGGTCTACCATCCACGGAGGTACGGAGCCACTTCTAGCTTCATTGACGCGTCCTTATCATTACATAGTAGAAAACAAAGTCACTTTCCGCTGTCCGTCCCTATGTATGCTTAGATTTTTAAAACTACGCAACGGATTTTGATGCGGTTTTTTTTAATAGATAGAGTGATTCAAGAAGGTTTAGTTTTTTTTTCATATTTTAATTATCATAGAAAGTAAGAGTTAAAAAAAAAACAAAAAAAACATAGGGCCATGGTCATGGCAATTATAAGTTTCGTAAAAAAACGTCAAGTCGTCATTTTTTGAATTTTTTTAATTTTACGGTGATTGCAAAGAAAAAACTAGTACAAAATGTATATTTTCATAAACTTTTCATCAAATCCCATAAGGTAGTATAGATGGTTTTTAACTAAATTAGATGTTAGTCTTTTAATTAAACATAAAACAGTTAAAACGGCCATTTCGCGGCGCGCGGGGGAAAGGGATAGAGTCATCGCGCGGCGTGCGCGTGGGATAGAGATAGGGGTTTTCAGGCCCTACTTCACCTTAATACTATAATTGCGAAAATAACTCTTGTCTAATATAGAAAATCAATAACCTATTTCTGCTTGCTCTAGTCGGTCGAGGTTATCGTTTCTGTCACTTAGGCTGTTGCGGTCCGAAATGGCAATATATCGCCCTAATCGCGATTTTAAACAGAGATTTCATCGTTAACACTATGAGCGCTGTTCATCCAATTCGGACCACAGCCTTCAATCAAATAGACATAAAACTTATAGAAAAGAAATCCGAATGGATGGAGCAATGAAGGAACGTCGTTGATTTCGATTATATTTCGTTTGGATGCTTAATACATTTTTACACAGATCAGATAAAAAACGTATTTAAAACTAAGTTAGGATGTATGCCTTCGGAACGCGGCCACCAATGAGAAGAAGGTACAAGAAACTCATGGGGTCAACTCATAAGTGAACGCACAGCGCTAAATGCGGCCCTCTGATTGGCCAATTTTGTGCTCTCTTTACTTTTCATTTTGTTGCGGCTCTATGCGTTCGCGCGCACTATGCAATCTCATACGGCAATTATATTAATAAAAAAGCACAATGGGTTGTGTATTTGTATGTATGTTTGTTGCTTTTAGATATATTTACAAAGTGTAGATGCTATTTTTTATTCCTATTAAGAGTTGATTGTGAATATGGGTGTTAGTAATTTTGGTAAAGAGACACTTATGACCTTGAAGAAGGACTTATGTTACTTTTTAACCGACTTCAAAAAAAGGAGGAGGTTCTCAAATCTGTCGCTGATTACTTGAAAACGCCCGATTTTTTAAAACTATTATGGCGACTCCATTTACACGCCGTGAATTCACGCGCGAGTTCACGCCGTGAAGCAAAGTACATACCGACTATGATCGGGAAACAGGCGCGAACGCGCGTGAACCCCTCGAAAACCATCCACATTCACGTTCGCGCCTTTTCGCGGACCTTCACGGCGTGTATGTGGAGCCGCCATTACGTAGCTAAGTAGTCTAAAGTACTCAGTGTGATTATTATTTTCAACATTTTAGCTATGTATTTAGTTGTGTTGTGAGTGGTATAAGCCGCCACCCGCTACACTAACCGACGTGGGTTCGATCCACAGGTTACGTTGTTATAATGTTCAAATAGTGCTGCAAAGGATTGTAAACGTTACAGTCGCCAGACACTTTTGACCGTTGATTGTACAGTACGTGGTCACTAACGCTTTACCACCTTTAGGCTCATTTTCCTTTGCACCGTTCGACGTTTAAATATATTTAAATAATATGTTTTGAAAGTTTAGCAGTGGTTGAAAACACTTTACACCACTAAACCAAACAATCAGATCACAAGGGTGGAGTAGTTGTAAATTTTATTCTTCAGTAGAATTCTTGCAAAAAGAACTAAACAAATGTGAACTGGATTGTACTTATATGGTTAAAACAGTCATACATAATAAACAGTTTTAACCTTTTTATCAGGCACGTCAGACAGCTCGTCCCTAAAGGAGGCAGCAACTTCAACGGAAGTGAACTGCGACTACCAAAAACAGCCAGCCGAAGCGCCGGCATTGGGGCAGTTCCTGCTACCGCTGATGAGCTCGGCGCCGTCTCCGGAACACTTCCACATACGGCACGAGGATATCCTGCAGCTGCTGGCCTCGGCTGAGGATGCTGATAGCAGCGGGAAGGAGGACTCGCCCTTTGAACCGGGCATGGATTTCCACCGTGACATGTAAGTAATATAAATACACTAGCTGCGCTCCGCGGTTTCACCCGCGTAAGTCCCGATCCAGTGGGGACATCAAAATAAAAAGAAGACAGCCTTCCTCGATAAATGGCCTTTCCAACACAAAAATATTTTTTCAATTCGATTAGTAGTTCCTGAGATTAGCGCGTTCAAACAAACAAACTCTTCAGCTTTATATAATAAGTACAGATGTGCAATTATGAAGTTCAGACCAAAGTGGTTGGAGTTATCAGAAGGCCAATTCCCGTAAATAATATTGTTTAAATTATATTTCAATATCATCCCGATTGCATTTCGATTGCAAAATATACCTTCAAAGTCAGTTTTTTTTTACAAAAAGCTAACTTTGAGGGTGTTTTGAGCTACTTTGAGGGTATTATTTGTGATCGAAATGATATTGAAATGTAATTTGAACAATGTTATTTACGAGAATTGGCCTTCAGGTTGCAAAGGGCCGTTTCCTAAACTATAAAGTAGTATAAAGGATAGCGAATAACTCTAAAAGAAGTTGCGTGTCCGATTTTGACAAAAACTGTGTCATACATTTTGAAAAGTCATTACCCTAGCCAGGAATCAAACCTTCCAGAATTGACCTTTCAGATTACTGAATTACGTAAATAAGAATTATTTATCACTTAAAATGCACGCACGCTATTTTGTATGGGCAGTTTTAGTATACAGGGTTATTGGTAATTATACCACATACTCATGTGATTATACTAGCAAGCCGTTGAGGGCTACTTCTGTGCACCTAAACAAACAACATTTGTTCTACGACTTTTGGAAATTCGAACATTTTTTTGAAAATTGTAAGGTTAGGTTAGGCTGAAAATCAGCTGTTCCATACTTGGATAGGTCATTAAGCTTAAAATTTTACTTATTTTTCAAGTTTTATGTACTTAGTCGAAATTACCTTTGTTATAAAAAATCTGCTGTTTTTCGAATTTAAATAACCTCAAAAATATCATATTTTTTTTCGAATTTCCAAAAGTCGTAGAACAAAAGTTGTTCAGAAGTAGCCCTCAACGGCTTGCTAGTATAATTACCAATAACCCTGTATAGCGCGCTAGCCAGCGCTAGTCGAAAAATTAGCATTTCACTGAGTTGGGGGTCGTTTTGCAACAATTGTTAGTTATTAAGCTTTAAAGACTTTGTAATGTCTTGTTTTGTTGCAAATAAATAATATTCTATTCTATATAATCGGCAAAATAATTATACTTCTGCGCGCAGATAATTTATGGAATTAATGTTTTCCAGGTTGGCTTCATGCAACGTGTTCTCTGGCAACAGGGACTCTGTTACACTCGCAGAGGAGTACGCGTTTCTGCAGTTTATTAGCGGTAAAATAACTTAATATTCGCCTTTTACTATTACTAGTCTAGATCCTGTTCAGGGCCTGTGTTTTAAAAAAACAGAATCAGGTAACATTACTTTACAACCTTACGGATTTCCGAGTGAGCTCTAAGTCACGTGGGGTTCAGCTAATTGGTAATGTGACTGTACAAGTAATATGTTGTTGTTTAGGTGAAGCTGGTACACCGACCTGCGAGTACGAAGTACGCGGGTTCGAGCCTATAGAAGAGTGGTTGCTTGGAATCTATCGCTCGTGGTGTGAGATAGCCGCGCTTGTCTACACGCTCAGGGGGACTAACATGTATGTATATTTTATTTTAGGGTTCCGTTCACAAAGGTTTTTAACCCTATTACTAGCTGCGACTACTATGGGTCCCAGGCCATGTAGGAATAACAGGAAATGAGAAAGCTGATGAGCTAGCAAGGACAGGATCGGCAAGTGCTATGCTTGGACCAGAACCATGTATGGGCCTGCCAGCATGCACAATCATAAAGGCCGTAAAGGATTACGCTGATAAGAAACACACGCAAGAGTGGGAAATCAGTCAAGGGTTGCTACATTCGAGGAAATTCATAGGTAGCAGCACCAGAGGGGCTTCTAAATTTATATTGAACAACAGTAGAAGCAAAGCACGAGCTGTGGTTGGTGCCTTGACAGGACATTACGGAACCAATGACATGCTTTTGAAAATGAAGTTAACTTCAAATAACGACTGCAGAGCCTGCGGTGAAGACAGGGAAACTATGGAGCACGTACTGTGTGAATGCGACGTCTTAGCAGCGAAGCGTATGAGCCTCCTTGGGAATGCGTATCCCAAACCGGAGGAGTATAGGTTTCTTCCTCTCAGTGGGACCACCGCGTTAATCGACCACTTCTTCAAAGAGTAAGAAACATCAAGGTAGGGGTAAACACAAAAGATCCCATTGGGTCGAAGTGTTGCTGGCAATTTTGTCAGCCCCCATTATATAAGATAAGATAAGAACCCTATTACTAGACGAGACACTATTACTGAAACTCTACTGTCAGTCCGTCTATCTGTCAACAAGTTGTATCTCATGAACCGTGATAGCTAGACAGTTGAATTTTTTACATATGATTGTTATAATACTTCTGTTGCCGCTATAACAACAAATACTAAAACAGAATATAATGGCTTTTCGCTAATTAATAGTTTATTTAATTAGGAATTAGTAAATAGAAATCTCGAAAGCAGTCTTTTGGCAGTCGCGGTTTTATAAAGAATACTAATGAGCTTCTTGCTGTCTGTCCCTATGTATGCTTAGATCTTTAAAACTACGCAACGGATTTTGATGAGGTTTTTTTAATAGATAGAGTGATTCAAGAGGAAGGCAACAGCTAGTAATGAATATAACTAATCAATGGCTATCGCTACTAAGGCAGCAGTAGTCAGATTATCAACCTAATTAAGAGGCTGTAACAGTGTGCCGACTCGCACTTGGCCGGTTTTTTTTAACAGAGACTGAAAAACATCTAAGCTGCCTTTTTACCATTAATTTGGTCTTGTTCAATAGAATAGAATAGACATTTATTAGAAAAGCACATGGACAAGAAAACAAATATTAAATAGGTAGACATAATTACAAAACAAAAAATAAAATAAATATATAAATGGCACTCGGGGACTACCGCGGTAAAGCTATTGCATAGCGAACGCTCGGCCGAGCTACATGGTAGGCGGAGTGGGGGGTGTTAGGTTTTATTTTCGTTACGGAATTTCTTGATTCGGTCGCCGCGCTCAAAGCCCGCGGTAAAAGCTAATAAAAGGCACACAATATTGTCTTATTATAGGTCTGTGGAGCAGGTGCAAGACGACTGGGAGTACATTTGTGGCGGCGTGTGTCAGTGTGCGTGTTGCGTCGCCGCGTGTGCATCTCCGCCGCGAGTCACCAACATGCTGGCCGCGTTACTCGCTGCATTGCAAACATGTAAACACATTCATATCTTCACTACATAGTTATAAAACAAAGTCGCTTTCTCTGTCCCTATATCCCTATTTCCCTATGTATGCTTAAATCTTTAAAACTACGCAACGGATTTTGATGCGGTTTTTTTAATAGATAGAGTGATTCAAGAGGAAGGTTTATATGTATAATACATGCATAATATAGCCGTGCGAAGCCGGGGCGGGTCGCTAGTTATACATATAATACATAGAAAGGACCAGAGCACAGACAAATATGTCTAAGGCGTGAATCGAACCCGCAACCCTGTGTTTGGCAGTCCGGCATGGTGACCATTGTGGCAACTGGGTCGTCAGTTATCTATCTACTCTTTGTTTAACTGATGATTCTGTATGTTTACAGCCGGTTGTGGCGTCACTGCTACAGCCATAACTCGAGCCTTGAGCCTCGTATACTCTCTAGACACGGAGCGATGGGATCTCGTCGCGCTTAAGAAGGTGCCCTTCAGTGCAGCGGGTATGTAATACACCTTTATTATATGCAGTTCTTCTTCTTCTCGTATAGTGGTGTGGCTCACATATTATTAGAGTTTTTAGATCGCCTTAAGGCCTCTAACTTGACCTAACGACTGCTACTAGAGGTAGCAACCGGGACCAACGGCTTAACGTGCCTTCCGAAGCACGGAGGGGCTCACGGAAACACATTTTTGCCACACTACTAATTGGTCACCCATCGAAGTAATGACCGCGCTTAGCGTCACTTAACCCGCATTATATGCAGTTGTGATATCTAGATGGTTTATACATTAATCCAGATTTTTTCTCTTTCTTTTTTAAAATCTAAAAACCTAAATTCTTACAATAATATTTAAAAAGTTCCTTTCGATTAATTAGTGAAGGATTTTTATTTTTTTAATAATCGTCGCCACACCACACTGTTCAATGCGAAATAGAAAGACGAAACGAAAATAACTGGCTTGCTTTCTGTGTCGTTACAATTGGTCTTAATTTTTTCCGTCTAGCCCCCTTTCGCAACGCGCGATAAGGATCTTTCGTTCCAAAAACATTGGTTTAACGGAATCGACACGAAAAAGAGTAGTATATTTAGTGTGTTACGCTAGTCTAACCAAATATATTGTATTCCAGGCGTGTCAATCCTACACGAATATCTATCCCGTATCAGTGAGTACAACGAGATAACAAGGACGATACTCACGAAGGTCTGCCTCTGTAAGCCGTTTGACAAGCCATGGGAAAGGCGGTCAGTATATAAACTTACATAGGGTTATTAGTAACTATACTAGCAAGCCGTTGACTACTTCTGTGCATCACTGTAACACAGGTTATCAGACGGACGGACGGATGGACGAACGTATAACTTTTCACGCGCGTACAAAAGTACGGGCGGCTGCATAATTGCAGACCCACCGTAGAGCTCCAAAACGGCTGTTATAAGAATGTTTTCAACATAAGCAAGATTCTAGGCACCTGCTTTAGTTGAAGTAAATAATGATAATTATAATTTGGAAATAAATAAAAATAAAATAAGTTTAAAGTCATGAATCATCTCCCTATGACTACATAGTATAAAACAAAGTCGCTTTCTCAGTCCCTATGGGATATAGGGACTGAGAAAGCGAGTTTGTTTTGTATGCTTCAATCTTTAAAACTACGCAACGGATTTTGATGCGGTTTTTTTTAAATAGATAGTGATTCAAGAGGAAGGTTTATATGTATAATACATGCATAATATAGCCGTGCGAAGCCGGGGCGGGTCACTAGTTTATCAAATAAAAATTATTAGAATGAAAACATTCCAATAATAGTCATTTTAAAACTCTACAGTGAGCAATTATGCTGCTCACCGTACATAGGTCTGGCAGTCTTATGTTTTAGACTCAAAATCAGTGTTATCATCACTACATAGTATAAAACAAAGTCGCTTTCTCTGTCCCTATATCCCTATGTATGCTTAAATCTTTAAAACTACGCAACGGATTTTGATGCATAATATAGCCGTGCGAAGCCGGGGCGGGTCGCTATTGTATATATTATTGTTGTATATCGATTTCTAACTATCGTTTTAACAAGAAACTAAATATTTTTCCTTACATTCGACATCTATCCAATTTAAAACTTATATTGTCGTTATCTTTTAGGTACGCGGTTGATAGATTATACAGATTCTTGGAGAATTACAAGCATGCTTCTACTATCAATTTCAAGGTAAGAACCTATAGAATAATAGATAAAGAGTTGTGTTATTGTCTATTCCAAAGCAGAGATTTTTTGACGTGATAATCCTACTTCCTACTATAATATTATAAATGTGAAAGTTTGTGTGTATGTGTGTATGTGTGTGTGTATGTTTGTTACTCCTTCACGCAAAAACTACTGAACCGATTGCGTTGAAACTCGGTATTTAGATAGCTGAGTACCTGGATTAACACATAGGCTACTATTTATCCCGATATTTCCACGGGATCGGGACTTACGGGATTACTCCTTCACACAAAAAACTTCTGGACCGATTGCGTTGAAACTAGGTATGTAAATAGCTGGAGACCTGGATTATCACATAGGCTACTTTTTATCCCGATATTCCCACGGGATCGGGACTTACGGGATTACTTCTTCACACAAAAAACTTCTGGACCGATTGCGTTGAAACTAGGTATGTAAATAGCTGGAGACCTGGATTATCACATAGGCTACTTTTTATCCCGATATTCCCACTGGATCGGGACTTACGGGATCAGGATTCAAGATGTATTTTAAAAGGTTGTAGTTGGGCGGAGGCGGAGAGAGTGATGAAGGGGAGAAGGGTAGGACAGAAAATGGGGAGCACAGGAAAGGGGGAGGACAGGAAAAGGGGAGGACAGGAAAGGGACAGGACAGGAAAATGGGAGGCCGGGAAAGGGGGGGGGGCAGGAAAATGGGAGGCCAGGAAAGGGGGAGGACAGGAAAATGGGAGGACAGGAAAGGGGGGGACAGGAAAGGGGAGGACAGGAAAGAGGAAGGGGGTGAAAGAGGGAGGGGATGATATGGGGAGAAGAGAAAAGTGGGAGGAGAGGAAAGGGGGAGGAGAGGAAAGAGGGAGGACAGGAAAGAGGAAGGACAGGAAAGAGGAAGGGGATGAAAGAGGGAGGGGATGAAATGGGGAGTAGAGGAAAGGAGGAGGAGAGGAAAGGGGGAGGGGGGAAAGGGGATGGTAGGAAATAGGGAGGGGAGAAGAAGAAAGAGGAAGGGTGGGAAAGAGGGAGAGGAGGAAAGGGAGAGGGGACCTAAC
Organism: Idaea aversata; assembly: GCA_907269075.1. Taxonomy (NCBI): domain Eukaryota; kingdom Metazoa; phylum Arthropoda; class Insecta; order Lepidoptera; family Geometridae; genus Idaea; species Idaea aversata. The sequence goes on from OU026083.1 coordinate 4,601,246, forward strand.
CTAACCTAACCTTCTCCATCCGTGATGGTAATGTGTCAAAAAAACATTCTGGTTCTGCCTGGACTCTTAAAAATGTCACGTGTTTGCTACTCCATCCGCGATGGTTCCGTGTCAGAAAAGCATTCTGGGTCTGTCTGGACTCCTAAAAATATAACAGCTCGCTTCGCTCGCACGTGTTTGCTACTCCATCCGCGACGGTTCCGTGTCAGAAAAGCATTCTGGGTCTGTCTGGACTCCTAAAAATATAACAGCTCGCTTCGCTCGCACGTGTTTGCTACTCCATCCGCGACGGTTCCGTGTCAGAAAAGCATTCTGGGTCTTTCTGGACTCCTAAAAATATAACAGCTCGCTTCGCTCGCACGTGTTTGCTATTCCATCCGCGACGGTTCCGTGTCAGAAAAGCATTCTGGGTCTTTCTGGACTCCTAAAAATATAACCGCTCGCTTCGCTCGCACGTGTTTGCTACTCCATCCGCAACGGTTCCGTGTCAGAAAAACATTCTGGGTCTGTCTGGACTCCTAAATATTTATGCGCTCGCTTCGCTCGCACGTGTTTGGTCACGTTATCTAATCTAACCTGCTCTATCCGGGATGGTTTTGTGTCAGAAAAGTAATTTTGGGCTTTTATTTGATTGGGCAAAAAAATGAAAATAAATGTTTAATTCAATAATAACTATTTATTTATTTCGTGACACAATTTCCAGCTCAGGCACTTCATACACTCCGAACCATTGTTTAACCCTCTTCTTAACTTATACGTATAGTTTCCTTAATTTCGCTCTTCCAAACTTTACTTTCCACGACTTTAATTTTCTACGACGACATCGCTTTCCCAAGACACCGTTCTCCCAAGACACAGTTTTTCCACATTGTTTCTTTTTTGAAGTGAAAACTTGAAAACTTCTTATGGCGCGTTGGGCACTTTTGGGGGTGAGCATTTTCAACCGTTCTCGCGACAGATGAGATTTTACACAGATATACAGTTTTCACTTCTGTTTTTTTCATAACGTCGGTTTTCCACGTTTTCGCTTTTCCTTGACTTTGCTCCCCCACGAGACCTCACGTTACCTTGACGTGACGTTCCTTCCCTTAACGTCTTACTTTCCTAAAATACCGCTTCCCTTAATACTGGCATTGCTTTACACAAAAACTACTATACGAATTGTGATGAAAGTCGGTAGCAGGTAGCTTGAGACCCCAACAAATAAGCTACTTCTTATTCCGATATTCCTACGAGACTCGGACTAGCGCGGGTGAAACCGCGGGGCGCAGCTAGTGTCTAATAAATTGATGGAACACATGCATTCACAAAAAAGATGACGTCATGCGTCATGTTCCGGGAACGCGGCATGTTATTAACAAGGTATCTATAGCAACGCATTATCGTTGCTGTTGCCACATTATTAAATAAGTACTCTACTACAAGCTTGTGACGCGTGTGTGCGTGATTAGGCTCGTGTTATGGTGACGAATGACGAATAGAAGAAAGGAAAAATAAAGCAAAAAAATATACTAAAAAAAAAAAAACATTTTTTCATCGTTTTCTCATCATAAATACTTGTCTGAGTCCGGCATGGTGACCGTTCCGCCAACTGGGTCGTCATATGAACTGTAAGTAGATTTTAATTTATATTTATTATACTTTCCAGGTGCAAATGATAGAGAATGTGCCAGGTTCGTGTCCCTGGTTACAGCAGGCCCGGGAACGTATGGTATCTTACTTCGACGACATGGCCCGGTTTAACACGGCGAAGCGGCTGCGGCGCGTTCGGAACAAGGCGCACCATCAACATTGTAAGTTTATAATTCACAAGCGTAGAACTCACAGTTATACTCAGTACCACATCAGTCAGTTAGGACAAAGCATTTTTACTCGACTGCGCAACGCAAAGGAGTGGTAATGCTTCTTCTGCTTCTCGTAGGTATAGTGGTGTGGTTCACCTATTGTTAGAGTTTTCAGATCGCCTTAAGGCCTCTAACTTGACCTAACGACTGCTACTAGAGGTAGCAACCGGGACCAACGGCTTAACGTGCCTTCCGAAGCACGGAGGGGCTCACGAAAACACATTTTTGCCACACTACTAATTGGCCACCCATCGAAGTAATGACCGCGCCAAGCGTCGCTTAACCCGCACGACCGTGAACGATCAGCGGGCGTCGCTTAGCTGTAAGCCTGCTCAGTGGTAATCTATACTAATATTATAAAGCTGAAGAGTTGTTTGAAGTCAGGTACTACTGGTTCGAATTGAAAAATTATTTTTGTGTTGGATAGTCCATTTATCGAGGAAGGCTATAGACTAGTTTTTATTTTAATATTCCCACGGGATTGGGAGTTACGCGGGTGTAACTGCGTGGCGCAGCTAGTGTGTTATATGTATAGATTATATTGTTGATTATTTGTTTCAGTGCGAAGCTGGGCTGGTTATGTTCATCAATGTGAGTGTCAGTCGCCGAGAGCGTTATCTGCGCAAGATCGGAAGGATTTACTCAGGTATTTATTACATATCTACTCACTTAAATACAAAAGATACTCTCAAACCAATTTCAATGAATTTTGGTATATTAGATAACACTTATAGACTAGCAACGCAGTTTTAGCGGCTGCATCAACTCAATGTTGTTGCAGCTATTTTTTGCTGAGGCAGAGCCTTTTTGGAGGCACACGGCTCCTTAGACCCTATTTTTAATCAAATACTTTTTTGTTAATTATTTTCTTTCTACTGTATTTTCTGAATTGTCCGTCACTCTATCTTATACTTTTTGGACCTTGTACCTATTCTTATAATTTCCTGTCTTTTTATCATATTCTTTTGTTTCTTATTGTTATACATTCTATGTTTTGTTTTGTCAACAACTATCAACTGTGCTAAATATGTTTTTGTCGTGTGCTTGTCCAAATAAATGTTTTTCTATTCTATTCTATTCTTTTAGCCCCGTCAATCCCGATCTTGCGGGAATATCGGTATAAAAAGTAGCCTATGTTCATACTAAGTTTCATTTACAGTCAACCATTTTATTTATATCATATTTTTTAATTAAACCTTATAGCTTTTGCCACAAATTGACTACTTTTATTGAATTCTGCTACTCACGCGAAGGTTAGTAGTTGAAAATAATATATTGTTATATGTTCACAGGTCTATATACTCTCGTATCTCTTTTTTTGGTATGATGCATGCTGTCAACGAGTACGGAGCTAATGTCAAGCCAGACGCTGATGTTGACTCGCAGAAGGTAATATTTTTCACTAAGTTGCTATATTGTTCTGTAGGTGACCTGTCGAACAAAATGTTTGCATGTTTGTGGTGCGCGAACCTCTAAGGCACTGTCCTAAAAGGCATCACCTAACCGCATCGCGCAACCGATGCGGCCTAAATGCTATGAAACTGCTGTCAAAATGGTCGTACTATTGCGCTTTCATAGCATTTAGGCCGCATCGCACAGTGTTTTATAGACCTCAAAAAATTGTCATCCTCGTTTTTGGACACAAACTGACGGTAATTTGTGTTTAAAATGCAACCCCGTTTATCCCGAGTGCCAATTTTGTATAGTTTCGGAGAAAACAATTTTCAAAGTTGAGACTTTTTTCCGACCGAAAATCGGAAAAAAATTATAGCTTAAAAAGTATTAAGGTTACAGAAAAATGCTTAAAATATTTTTTTAAGAGGCTGAAACAGCGCATTTAAGGTTGAATGTTTCGTATCGCTAAGCAAAGTATTCCGCTAGATGGCGCTTGTTTTCCCCGAAAGTATTGTTTTATTTTATTTTGCTATAATTGACGTGGAATTAAAGTATTTGTATATATATTGCCTGTTTTCTAGTTTGCTCTGAACATATTTCAAACATAATTTAATTTTTTGGAAGTCACATTTTAATGTATTTCCAAAGTACAATTTTTAACTCTTGTCACGATATAAATGACACGCACACATACAAAACAATAAACTGTAGCAACTATAGACTATATTTGACGTAGTCCTACAGATACCGATTGGTGTAGTCATTTAGAGCGGCGGGGTAGTGTTCTGAAGAGCCCCAGTTCAAATCTCGATACAAATAGAATTTTTTTTGAAAATATATTTTTGAATAAATTTTCTAAAACAGGATCAATTTTATGGTAGGTACTGTTAGTAATCTTTTTTTTTAAACTAGGACGAATTCTGAACGATGCAAATTGTACTAGGTCTGAATGGAAAGAGAAAAATAAAGACAAAGTAATGTACAAAAAGGTTTATTTATTTAAAATTATTTAAAATTAGTTCTATCTTATCATCTTATATCGGGGACTGACATAGCCAGCAACACTTCGACCCCTTGGGATCGATTAACGCAGTGATCCCACTAAGAGGAAAAATCCTATGTTTTTCGGTTTGGGATATAGTTTCTCTGACATCACCGCAGGTTCTGCAGTCAATATTAGAAGTTATCTTCATTTTTAAAAGCATGGTTTTGTAAAGCCATGTCAAGGCACCAATCACAGCTCGTGCTTTGCTTTTTCCGTTATTCAATATAAATTTAGAAGCCCCTCTGGGCCTGCTACCTATGAATTTCTTCGAATGTAGTAGCCCTTCACTGATTTCCCACTCTTGCGTGTGTTTCTTATCAACGTAATCCTTTACGGCCTTTGTGATTGTGCATGCTGGCAGGCCCGTACATGGTTCTGGTCCAAGCATAGCACTTGCCGATCCTGTTCTTGCAGCTCATCAGTCTTCTCATTTCCTGCTATTCCTTCATGGCCTGGGACCCAGAGTAGTCGTAGTTTGTTCCTACGGCCCAACTTGTGTGGATAGGTTACCCACCTTGAGGGGTATACTTGTGAAATAATTCAATCACTTACAAGACACTAAAATTCCCTCAAGGTTTATTTTCAGTAGGTGCTCAGATGGATGATACTTTAAACACAATAGTAGGAATATATTAAATGATTATAATATTTTATTTTTGGTTTTTCTATTTACTGACTACTTGACATCTCTGTTGACTCTCCGTTGCCTAGGTAACAAGCGCGCATCTAGTGCGAGGCAAAATATCGACTGGGTGTATGTTACCAGTGTGTACAACAAACAGTATCAAAAAAACAACAAGACTGCTTGGTTTGTTTCTCACGAATTACTATACTTCATTTATATTTTATTATATTTTTATACTATTAATTAAATGCAAACAAGTACAAATGTTTATTTATTTATTATATACGTAAAGTGATAATTTGATAAGTCTATCAAAATAATGTATAATTCAAGTATCAAAAGTGACGCGACAGTGCCAAAAGTTACATAAAATCTTGCAGGTGTAGGTCTGGCAGCACTGAGTTGAATATCATGCAATTGAAATTATTTTGATTTTTTATTAGACAGATTAGACGGAGAGGCAACGTCGCCCTTATCCAGCAAACTGTATTGCGGCTCTGCTCTAGCGTAATTGCGTGTTCCTGCTTCCACACACAACGCGACAACGTCGTGTGTTTCCACACATCTATGCATCACCTCACACTATGACCATACGTCAATATAACCATGCACTACCACATACGTAAAATTGGTCTCTTTTTTCACGCTGAAACAGAGTACTTCCTGGATGTTAAACAGTGATATTTTTGGTCTGCCCCTACAATAGCTTAAATTAGGCCTACTTTAAGTCATAATAAGTTAAATATCTCAGTATAAAACGTAGGAATCTCTAAAACATTTAGTAGGGAAAACGTACCACCTTAATGAAATTTTTTTCAAACCTCTAGCTCTTATGAAAACGTATTTACTGATGTTTTTCTGAATTTCACGTTTTATTTTTTTCTTCGAAATGCCGCCGTTTAAGCATTTAATTATTACATCAAATTAAAGCTCTATCTATACACTATTGACACAAAAAAAACCGCATGGTTATCTCGTTGGAATTCGAAGATATCCTAAAATGAAATATTTACTCAGGGTTGTCACTCATTAAGCCGAAAATAATACCGAAAGTAGACTTGGTATTAGGCATAGAAGAGCATTATATTGATTTTAGTGCTGTGCACTTTTATGAGTGACACGGGTAATAATCTGAGTGTCTTTTACTCACAGTTCTCGTCGGTGTAGGTACATAACTGTAAATACTAGATATACAGTAAAAATAGGTTATGTGTTATTTCACGTCTCCATCCGGAGTTTCGTAGCAATCGGTTTCGTAGTTTGAGTTACAAACATACTATATAATATTATGTATTTACTAGCTTTTGCCCGCGACTTCATCCGCGTAGGGGTTGAAGTTGTAAAAATAGTTATTAGTGTATGCTTACATCATTCGATATGCTAAATTTTAGTTCGATCCGTCCATTGATTTAAGCTGTGCGTTTAGATTTCTTATTTTGTTGCGATTTATGATTCAGGTAATTTGGTGTAAAAATGTTCTTCCTTTAGTTATTAAACTTATGTACAAGATATATTTCATGGCTATAAAATATCAGAAGTATGTACCTTACCTATACGTAGAAGAAGACGTCTAGATCTAGGTTATCTATACATAATATAATAAAAATGGGGAGAAAAAGTAAAAAAGATCCAAACGAAGCCAAAAGGCGCAAATTAACTTGTTACCCCACTGGGGCATAAAATATCTACTTACATTTCGTTTTTAATCCTGACTTTTATCCGCCATAGTAGATGACTAAACCAATTTCGATCAAACATAGCTAAGAACACTCCTGACTAATTTACCTTTCAAACAAAAAAAAAACTATATCAAAATCGATTCATCCGTTCGGGAGCTACGATGCCACAGACAGACACGTCAAACTTATAACACCCCGTCGTTTTTGCGTCAGGGGGTTAATCACACTCCGTCGTTTTTGCGTCGGGGGTTAATTTTATTTGGGAATATTTGGGATAAAAAAGAAGCCTGTGTCAATCCGTCTATAACTATCTTAATACCAAGTTTCATCGCAATCGGTTCAGTAGTTAATTTAGTTCAAAAGGTGAAGGAGTAACAAAAGATACATACCTAGGTACATACAATTTTTTTTTATTTTTTATTAAAGTACCTACCAATAACATATTTTTTAATCTGATGACGGTTTAAGGTAAGGATGTTCCGGAGCTTCGACTTCGACTCCGATAAGTTGGAACTTCCTATTAATATTATACCTCCGGTTTTGACTTCGGCTCCGACACTTTTAAATCGGAGGTTTTAATCGGAGGTCGATTAAAACCACTGAGTAGAGGCATACCGGATCCGGCGGGCGGCGGAAAATATGATTATTTTGTTTATAACGCATATATTATGTACTAGCTGCGCCCAACGGTTTCACCCGCATAAGTCCCGATCCCGTGGGATTATCGGGATAAAAAGTAGCCTATGTGTTAATCCAGATCTCCAGCTATCTACATACCGAGTTCCATCGCAATCGGTCCAGTAGTTTTTGCGTGAAGGAGTAACAAACATACATACACACAGATACACACGCACACACAAACTTTCACATTTATAATATTCGTAGGATAGGATTCAAATTAAAGAGGCTGACTGATTATAATAATAATGTTAATCCTGTTTTTTATATTAGCCGAAATCAGAGTCGGATATGTGTCAAGGGTAGGCCCCTCGACACATCTCCGACTCCGATTTCTGTTTCGACTCCGACAAACCAAGTTTAAAGACTTTGACTCCAACTTCGGTTCCGATAAAACGACCTCCGTAACATCCCTAGTTTAAGGCGTGACAACCCTGAATAAAAATTTCACTCTTGAATATTTTTAACGTTAAAATGTGCAAAATAAAGGTAAGCAAAGATGACCGAATTAAAAAACATTTCGGACAAAATAATGTGTGACAACCCTAAAGGCCGAAAATTATAAAAACACTTAAATGTCATATATCTTCGAATTCCAACGAGATAACCAGGCGGTTTTTTTTGTGTCAATAGTGTATAGATAGAGCTTTAATTTGATGTAGGTAATAATTAGATGCTTATACGGCGGCATTTCAAAGAAAAAAAATAAGACGTGAAAATCAGAAAAACATCAATAAATACGTTCTCATAAGAGCTAGAGGTTTCAAAAAAATTTCATTAAATTTTCTGTTTCAGCCTCTTAAAAAAATATTTAAAGCATTTTTCTATAACCTTAATAGTTTTTGAGCTATAATTTTTTTTTTGAAAATTGTTTTCTCCGAAACTATACAAAATTGGCACTCGGGATAAACGGGGTTGCATTTTAAACACAAATTACCGTCTGTTTGTGTCCAAAAACGAGGATGACAATTTTTTGGGGTCTATAAAACACTGTGCATCGGTCGATGTTGACGCGCTATGGGCTATCAGGACAGCGCATAGATGCTATGAAACTACCGTCAAAATGGTTGCAGGATCCTGTCAAAATGGTCTAATAATGATCGCGATTTTCATAGCATTAGGCCGCATTGGTCACGTGATGGAATGTTAGGACAGCGCCTAATGTAACGAAAATCAATATAAAAAAACTCTTGTCTATGATTTCAGACAAGTAATGACGTCCAGCCGGAAACGGAAGGCGGAGAGTTACAGCAAGGGGACGGGACTGGGGCTAAGTAAGTCGTTATTTTATTGTCTCTGGTTTTGATGAAAAAAACAACAACAAATTAATGTAAACAGGTAGACATATGAGTATGAAGACTGGCATAGTAGTCACCTCAAACCAATAGTTATATACAGGGTGAATTTTTTACATGGGCCTTCAGGGCTATTTATTTATTATTAAAACTAAATTACAGCATCCTTACAGCTAAGCCAATACGATGAAGAAACTAACAAAAATATAAATAAAACATTTATATTACATTGTTTCCAAGTGCCTATAAGCCACTTCTGTGAATTTCGGCAGGCTATCATAAAAAATATCTATCTCCCTTGCTACAAAATCTCCCTTGGCCACCCATCGAAGTTATGACCGCGCCAGGCGTCGCTTAACCCGCACGACCGTAAACGATTAGCGAGCGTCGCTTAGCTGTGAGCCTCCTCGTTTGTAATATGTGTGTGTAATCGAGTATAATGTGTTAACAGACCTCCGGACAACGTGGAGATGGATGGACAGGACGAGGCCGCAGCTAACGATGACGTTGTAAACGACTGTATTGAAGATCAGAGCGATGACAATCCTACCGCTGGCCTTGACGATAGTAAGTACAAACTACAGCATACTACGCTATGGCAAAAAGGAAATAGCTCAATTTTAAAGTCTACTACCAAAATTTCGAGGTGTGCCACTAGTGTGTTTTAAAAAAAAAACGGTTGCACTCCAGGAGTGCCGGCAGCAGTGAAAATAAAAAAAATATATATTTAAAGCAAAGCACGACGAAATAGACAAATTATATTTATTTATATTAAATCATATTAAATTAAATATGATTTGTCTATTTCGTCGCCTACATGGGCTAGATATAGACTTGTTATGTAGATTTAACTTTTGTTTTTTCAAATTCCATAAAGAATAAATGGATAACACTCTAAATTCATTTGTATGGAAAACACGATCGACCAGCGGAACCTTAAATTGTTTGTCTGTAAAGGTCGGTTTACGGACGATAATTTTACTTGATAACGTCAGAAAACATTGATTACATAATTGAGACTGGAGACTTGATACTTGAGAGTTGAGACTTGAGACCTGGCAAATGGTTGTGTGTAAATTACATTGTCAATAACGGAACGTAAGCGATGAAGTCACAATTTTTTGTGAGTGTTGCCGGTGTTCATCGCTTTAATAAACACTAGCGACCCGCTTCGGCTTCGCACGGCTATATTATGCATGTATTATACATATAAACCTTCCTCTTGAATCACTCCATCTATTAAAAAAACCGCATCAAAATCCGTTGCGTAGTTTTAAAGATCTAAGCATACAAAGGGAATAGAGACGGCGAAAAGTGACTTCATTTTATACTATGTAGTGATTATCACGTCAAACACTGGTTTAATAACCTTAATCTATCTATACATATAAAATCCTTTGTCCTGACTGACTGACTGACGGATCAACGCACAGCCTAAACCGCTGATCGTAGAGACCTGAAACTTGGAGGGTGTGTTCTTTGTATGACGTAGGCATCCGATAAGAAAGGATTTTCCGAAATTCTACCCCTTAGGGGATGAAAATGGGGCAAAGTTTGTATGGAAAAACGTGCTTCCTTGGTCCAATCTACTTTAAATTTTAGACTTCTACGCGAACGAAGTCGCGGACAAAAGCTAGTCACTACATAGTATAAAACAAAGTCGCTTTCTCTGTCCCTATATCCCTATGTATGCTTAAATCTTTAAAACTTCGCAACGGATTTTGATGCGGTTTTTTTTAATAGATAGAGTGATTCAAGAGAAAGGTTTATATGTATAATACATGCATAATATAGCCGTGCGAAGCCGGGGCGGGTCGTTAGTAATTTAATAAAATGGCAATAATGGTTTGGCAACTGTAGTTGTACTACCCAACAGCGCTGCATATGCGCCTGCGTATCTGCAGCACATGCTGAGGCTTTACCCATTCGGGCAACACACTACTTCTCAGATACTTTTTATTTTTATTGTCTGTTCTTTGTATTTACTTTTCTCTGTAACTATCTCGTTAAAGTTTCTTATTTGTATTGGTCAACAAACAATATCTTGTCTACCCTATCCGAACAGCTAGATAATTATATTTATAGATATTGGCTATCTGTGCACCATGACCAGAACCGTAAGTAGCATGTACCTACCTATAAAAAAAAGTGACACAATACTCGTGTATAACGTGGTAGTATGTAAGTATCTACGATACAAACGACTGATTTACCAGTTAGCTTCGACCAGTTAGTGGTAATCTTGATTTTATTTTGTTTTATTTTATCTTAGTCCTTAGTTATTCATTATTAATACTACTGTATTATGTACATGCCTGAATTAAATATATTTTATTTTTTACTAGCTGAGCCCCGCGGTTTCACCCGCGTAATAATTTTCTACGAAATTTCCTTATTTTTTTCTTTCATAAGAACCTTCTCCTGACAATAACAAACACAACAAAAAAAGAATTGGCCAAATTGGTCCAGGCGTTGTTGAGTTATGCGCTTACCAACACATTTTGCGATTCATTTTTATATATAAGATTTATTACTTTTCTCTGTAACTATCTCTTACTGTTTCTTATTTGTGTCTAAATTATGCCGTGTGTTTGTTTGAATACATTCTATTCTATTCTACTTAGGTGACAATTTTTGACGACCCAGTTGGCACAATGGTTACCTACCATGCCGGACTGCCAAGCATAGGGTTGCGGGTTCGATTCCCGCCACAGACATGTATTTATGCTTAGATATTTGTCTGTGGTCTGGTTGTTTCTATGTATTATAGGTATATATTTACAAAAGAAAAGTATATAAGTAGTATATCCGTTGTCTAGCACCCATAACACAAGTGACTTAGCTTGGGGCTAGATGGCGATGTGTGGAATGTCCTGCAATATTAATTTATAATTTATTTCCCCAGGTTCATTCCTAACAGTGTCCGATTCATCGCTGTCTCGTCGTTCGTCGTCCCTGGACTCGGCGTCGGAGCTGCTGTTAGCCGCGGCGGCTGCCGTCGAAAGCGGGGACGCTGACGACGCTGATGCCGCTCCGCAGGACCTGTGCAGGTAACGACCATATATAGGCGCCCTATAGACAGCTAGTATCACCGAAGCGCTGTCCTGTCTGGCTCGTTGCTGGTCCCACTAAATCTTTCTATTTTAACATTTTTCTTAGCAACTGTTTCGGTTCTGCGTCTCAGATAATGAGTTACAATAATAAATAATAAAATAAATAAATACATATTGCAGGACATTCCACACATCGCCATCTAGCCCCAAGCTAAGTAACTAGACTTGTGTTATGGGTGCTAGACAACGGATATACTACTTATATACTTTTCTTTTGTAAATATATACATATATACATAGAAACAACCAGACCACAGACAAATATTTTAGCATAAATACATGTCTGAGGCGGGAATCGAACCCGCAACCCTGTGTTTGGCAGTTCGGCATGGTGACCATTGTGCCAAATGGGTCGTCGTATGGTTAATAATGGCATATAGGTTGGTACTCATGTACATAAAAACGTCACACAAAAGCCCCTTCTATCTAGATGGCGCCACCGCTATTTTCACCTTTTACTTTACGTAATTTAGAATTAGTTAAATTCTTATTAATCCCTTTATATATAAAATTCTCGTATCACGGGGTTCGAACTTGAACTCCTCCGAAACGGCTCGACCGATTCTCATGAAATTTTGTGAGCATATTCAGTAGGTCTGAGAATCGGCCAACATCTATTTTTTATTTTGTTTCTTTCAGTTTTTTTTTTTGTAAATGGCAAAACAACGTTTGCCGGGACAGCTAGTTTTTATATATAATGTTCAGCTCGTTGTAAAAAAAACTTTTTAGTGCGACTAATTTTCGAAAGTTTGTAGGTTTCATTAGATTGGTAACAAATAGCGTTACTTTAAAATAAGGGAGTTTTTTCCTCTGGACACGGTCGCCTAAACCAAGAGGGGTAGTATAGGTAGGATGTATTTTTATGACGGCTGAAGAATTTTATGTATCAGTAAATAATCAGGCCGTCATAAATATTAAAGTGGCAACAGATTCTCAAATAACACAACTGCGTTTTTTTGCCGCAATATGGAAATAATCACTACATAGTATAAAATAAAGTCACTTTTCGCCGTCCCTATGTCCCTTTGTATGTAGATCTTTAGAACTACGCAACGGATTTTGATGCGGGTTTTTTAATAGATAGAGTGATTCAAGAGGAAGGTTTTTAGATATAATACATGCATGATATAGCCGTGCGAAGCCGGGGCGGGTCGCTAGTGGGATATAATTTGAAAAAAAAAATCGTTTGTCACTCTTTTTCCATTTAGTATTAACATGCTAATATGATAAACCCGTATAGGTGCTAGGCAAGCCTACCCCATCCTCACGCAAAAAGGACCAAACTTAAGAGCTCTAATTGCGAAAAAGTATACAAGTACTCTATAATAATAATCATTTGGGCCTTTGGGCATAATAGAATAAAACATTTTTTGATTTTTGCTAAGATTTATTAGCTCGTCTATTTTTATCTACTATCTACCTACAAGACATAGAGCTAAGAAGATTGTGACTGTTCTAATTAGTCCGTGTTCTTTAGAAAGGTGTAGAAAGTGTACGAGCTTCGTAAAATCTGAAAAAAAAATGCTTATGACTATAAGGCAGATTATTTAAAAAGGTATTTTAAGGGGGGTCCATACGCCAACGACCTTGGTACACAGCCTACTAAATAGTTACTATTGGCACCGGTCAATTGTTGATTGTTACGAATGTGTTATGTTTTTCTCAAAAGTGTTGATATGGAATTGTAATTGAGGAATTGAGGCGAGATTTTACCGACATTTTGGTGTGATTTTGAGCCAAACATTTCCTATAGTTTTGAAGCTATCCTAAAATTAAGAATTAAAACTAGTCTAGCGTTGAAACGACAAAGAATGTTCGCCTCAAAATTACCCCAAAATATCGGTATAAATTTCACCTACAATTCTATATAAGCACTTTTGAGAAAAACAAAACACATTCGTTACAATCAACAATACTAGTTGTAAGCGACGGGTATTACTGGCGCGTTGCGTTTGGCAGCATAAGCAGCCTTAAGTAATATTCTAGCAGCCAGTTTCACCCGCGTAAGTCCCGATCCCGTGGGAATATCGGGATAAAAAGTAGCCTATATGTTGATCCAAGTTTCCAGCTATCTATATACAGAGTTTCATAGCAATCGGGGCAGGCGTTTTTGAGTGAACTAGTTATAAACATACACACAAAATAAACTACAGGAGAAAACTAGTTAGGCTATTGTATTATCTTTAAATATTAAATTCAAAGTTCTGACTGACTGATATATTAAGGCTTGTATATTCGTACTTAGCGCTATCCCTTTCCCCCGCGCGCCGCGTAATTGGTAATTCATGAATGAAAAACTTCAATCATTGACAAAACAGCCGGGCAGAAATTAAATTACTGTAATGACTATATAAACAAGAAAGTTTCGTGTTGCTAGTCACTATAATTTGTACAATATATCGTAATAGAATTTTAAAAAGCCCAGTTTAAAAAAAAACGATCGGGGAAAATTTATGCTATCATGTTTTCATTCGGGGGAAAACTGCTCAAAGATTTGAAGATACATTCTAAATAAAAATTTGTGTTGTAGATGTAGCAGAAGTAACTTAATTTTTCATTTGAAAAGAGGCTTTTCAGGTCCTTTTCGCACAGTTATGGACGGATCGGGTCAAAATTTGGCATACAGATGTTCTATCGAAGGCATCCGTTAAAAAACGATTTTGGAAAAGACAAACCCTACGCAGACGAACTCTCGAGCTAAAGCTAGTAGAATAAATGTCTTACCGATACAAATGTGTTATTAGCTAGTGGTATAATAGCTCCAGCAGTGGGCACTATCGGCCTTTTGATTCGCTCCATGAATATTATCAGCGAGTACCGACATTCGACTGGGATTTTGTGCCAATCCATACCGAAAGCAGATTCCATTAGTTTACCACTCTGCAACAAAATCAAACGAAGCTAAGTAGAAGGTTTTTGCTATAATTTAGACCACATCGTCCGTCACTTACCATCAGGCAAACTCAAACTGAAATTTTTATTCAATAGGTGTCATGCATTAGATCACTTTGAAACGTCTTAAGAGGAAAGGGTACCGGGGGCTTTCTCCATACAAACTATAACAACATAACTTTTTTTTTTTTTTTAAATTCTATGATAATTGATAAATGATAAAACCCAAAACATAGGGGCATAGTCATTGCAGTTATAGGTTTTATGGCACAAAAATATTTATGCTAGTGTTCATTATCCAGGGAGGAAACAGTCGATTACGTTTGTATGGAGAGCGCGCAGGTACCCTTTCGCCTTAAAAATTTAGTTACGATGTGTGCCTTCGGAACGCGCCCACCAATGAGAAGAAGATTTTTTGTGATCATGCTCTCACAAAGTTTAAGATATCAAATATTTTTGTAGATACTTTTGAAATGGAGCCATTTAAGTTGTGTCCATGGGTTCTTATCATTAAGGTACGCCGAAATATCATAGTACTCCATATACAATTTTAATTTTAATGTTAATTTTAAATTCAATTTTAATTTTAAAAATTTTATGACAGTTAATTGACATGTCATATACATCTTTAGGTAATTTATTATAATAAAGCACACATGTGCTATTAAACGACCTGTTTATTTTCCGGAGCCTACTACCGGGCACGGTCAGATCCTCCTTATTTCTTAAGGTTGAATGTTTCGTATCGCTAAGCAAAGTATTCCGCTAGATGGCGCTTGTTTTCCCCGAAAGTATATTTTTATTTTATTTTGCTATGATTGACGTGGAATTAAAGTATTTGTATATATGTTGCCTGTTTTCTAGTTTGCTCTGAACATATTTCAAACATAATTTAATTTTTTGGAAGTCACATTTTAATGTATTTCCAAAGTACAATTTTCAACTCTTGTCACGTATAAATGACACGCACACATACAAAACAATAAACTGTAGCAACTATAGACTATATTTGACGTAGTCCTACAGATACCGATTGGTGTAGTCATTTAGAGCGGCGGGGTAGTGTTCTGAAGAGCCCCAGTTCAAATCTCGATACAAATAGAATTTTTTTTTGAAAATATATTTTTGAATAAATTTTCTAAAACAGGATCAATTTTATGGTAGGTACTGTTAGTAATCTTTTTTTTTTAAACTAGGACGAATTCTGAACGATGCAAATTGTACTAGGTCTGAATGGAAAGAGAAAAATAAAGACAAAGTAATGTACAAAAAGGTTTATTTATTTAAAATTAGTTCTATCTTATCATCTTATATCGGGGACTGACATAGCCAGCAACACTTCGACCCCTTGGGATCGATTAACGCAGTGATCCCACTAAGAGGAAAAATCCTATGTTTCTCCGGTTTGGGATATGCATTCCCAAGGAGGCCCATGGGTCTCCTTCGCTTCGTCACTAAGACGGCGCATTCACACAGGATGTGCTCCATAGTTTCTCTGACATCACCGCAGGTTCTGCAGTCAATATTAGAAGTTATCTTCATTTTTAAAAGCATGTCATTGGTTTTGTAAAGCCATGTCAAGGCACCAATCACAGCTCGTGCTTTGCTTTTTCCGTTGTTCAATATAAATTTAGAAGCCCCTCTGGGCCTGTGAATTTCTTCGAATGTAGTAGCCCTTCACTGATTTCCCACTCTTGCGTGTGTTTCTTATCAACGTAATCCTTTACGGCCTTTGTGATTGTGCATGCTGGCAGGCCCGTACATGGTTCTGGTCCAAGCATAGCACTTGCCGATCCTGTTCTTGCAGCTCATCAGTCTTCTCATTTCCTGCTATTCCTTCATGGCCTGGGACCCAGAGTAGTCGTAGTTTGTTCCTACGGCCCAACTTGTGTGGATAGGTTACCCACCTTGAGGGGTATACTTGTGAAATAATTCAATCACTTACAAGACACTAAAATTCCCTCAAGGTTTATTTTCAGTAGGTGCTCAGATGGATGATACTTTAAACACAATAGTAGGAATATATTAAATGATTATAATATTTTATTTTTGGTTTTTCTATTTACTGACTACTTGACATCTCTGTTGACTCTCCGTTGCCTAGGTAACAAGCGCGCATCCAGTGCGAGGCAAAGTATCGACTGGGTGTATGTTGCCAGTGTGTACAACAAACAGTATCAAAAAAACAACAAGACTGCTTGGTTTGTTTCTCGCGAATTACTATACTTCATTTATATTTTATTATATTTTTATACTATTAATTAAATGCAAACAAGTACAAATGTTTATTTATTTATTATATAGGTACGTAAAGTGATAATTTGATAAGTCTATCAAAATAATGTATAATTCAAGTATCAAAAGTGACGCGACAGTGCCAAAAGTTACATAAAATCTTGCAGGTGTAGGTCTGGCAGCACTGAGTTGAATATCATGCAATTGAAAATATTTTGATTTTTTATTAGACAGATTAGACGGAGAGGCAACGTCGCCCTTATCCAGCAAACTGTATTGCGGCTCTGCTCTAGCGTAATTGCGTGTTCCTGCTTCCACACACAACGCGACAACGTCGCGTGTTTCCACACATCTATACGTCACCTCACACTATGACCATACGTCAATATAGCCGTGCACCACCACATACGTAAAATTGGTCTCTTTTTTCACGCTGAAACAGAGTACTTCCTGGATGTTAAACAGTGATATTTTTGGTCTGCCCCTACAATAGCTTAAATTAGGCCTACTTTAAGTCATAATAAGTTAAATATCTCAGTATAAAACGTAGGAATCCCTAAAACATTTAGTAGGGAAAACGTACCACCTTAAGTTGAAATTATGAATATCGCTACTTTTGCGAAAAATATCAGGTAAAAAGATGGTAGAACAATATTTCTATAAGTCTCTTACCTCGTGAGCCACTTCGTTTCCAAAAAAACAGTATAAATATATTTCAATCAGAATGCACATTATGTATAATACCATTGATAGAAAAGCAACTGACGTGGAATCTATCTGTAAAAATACAGCAAATTATAGGATTGTGGTAATAATAGTATTCAAATTGAATTTTTGTATACGGGCTGTTTTGTATACAACTGGACCTCTTTTGTTGGGTTCTTTTTGCGTGAGGTTAGAGTAGTTTTGCCTAGCACCTATACTACCCTCTCAGCTTAGTCGACCATGTCCAGAGGAAAGAACTTTTCAATGCGTCTCGGTTTCATAAAGATGGTAGAAATCAGTAAAGTCTTTCTCAAGTTATGGCGTGAGCAAAGGAATTAGGGATTCATCATCACTACATAGTATAACATAAAAAAAATATATATATATACGCGACGAATTGAGAACCTCCTCCTTTTTTGAAGTCGGTTAAAAACAAAGTCGCTTTCTCTGTCCCTATGTCCCTATTCCCTATGTATGCTTAAATCTTTAAAACTACGCAACGGATTTTGATGCGGTTTTTTTAATAGATAGAGTGATTCAAGAGGAAGGTTTATATGTATATTACGTGCATAATATAGCCGTGCGAAGCCGGAGCGGGTCGCTAGTTTTATATACGTAGACTACTTTTTGCCCGCGACTTCGTCCGCGTAAAAGTCGTAAATGGACCAAGGAATCACGTTGTCCCATACAATCTTTGCCCCCTTTTCACCCACTTAGGGGTAAAATTTCGGAAAATCCTTTCTTACCGGATGCCTACGTCATACAAAGAACACACCCTCCAAGTTTCAGGTCTGTACGATCAGCGTTATGGACTGTGCGTTGATCCGTCAGTCAGTCATTCAGGACAAAGCATTTTATATGTATAGATTTTAAAGACTTTCACACTACAAACTTACATGTATCATCCTATATGCCGATGTGCACATAATCCAACCGCTCACCAAGAAAAAATACAAAATGGCGTTTCCAAATATATTTTCAGTTTGATTTGCCAATCTAACAATATCATTGTAATGTAATAGAATCGTTTTAAACTCTCTGTTGAATATTGTTGAGAATGATTCCGTCGATGTTTTCGATTCGATCGTACATTTATCGACTATATTTTCCAGTTCCAATCTGAAATATGGAGAAATTCAAATTACAGAACACAAATTATATTTTTTGCAAAAAAAAAATAGATCTATATTCTTGATTTAAACAAGAAATAAAGATGATTTGACCGTGCGTGGTAGTAGGCTCTGGAAAATAAACAGGTCTTTTAATAGCACATTGTGTGTTCTAATTATAATAAGATACCTAAAGATGTTTAGGACATGTCGATTAACAGATTCTAACATTTTTCTAAAGTATAAATTGTGTGTGGCGTACAATGATACGTCATCTTACCTTAATGATACGTCCCGTCATGCTAAGATAGGAGAGGACAGATCTCGGAAGTAAATGGTCGTAGAGCGAGAGGATTTAAAACTAAGTCAAATGTGCCATGTCACTTAACCATGTTCGATCTACAGTGAGCCCTGAGCGGAGCTGATTAAGCGTCCGCCAGATAGGCCACTACAGATCGGAACCTGGGGGCATATGTTCTTCGAGTGGGTCAAAATCCGAGGGGACGAAGTGTTTTAAGCTCCAAGGGCCCTTTTTACCTCCTTTGGATGCTCTGCTATAGGGTCCGTACATTTTAAGAAGCTCGTCCGATTTGAGGGATTGAGGATTAAGCGGTTACCACATTGCAGATAAATATGTCCAATCTACCAAGGTGACTTTGGTCGTTCTGCAATTTAAAAAGTGGTTGCCCGAACAGTGGTTGCCCGAACAGTGGTTGCCCGAACAGTGGTTACAGATCTGCAGTGTATCGCATGCTTTAAGGACGGCCAAAGAAGAAGTGTGTTAGAGAGCATATGGGGGAATGAGTAGTGAACGCGGATTTGACGGGAAATAGAATCGAGTGGAAAATGATAACCCAATTCAGTGGGAAAATTGCAAAAAGATGATGATTAGTGATTGGAAATCATACAAACCTCAAAATAGCCAGTTGTGTCTTGCATTGAGCATATAAATATGTAATAAATGTGTCCATTGAGGTATTGCCGTAAGCCAACCAAGATGTTTGAATCCATTGGTACACAATCGCGTAGTAAAATCTATAAAAAAGATTTAAAAATTGTTTGACGACTACTGCAGCGCGGTGGGCGGTACAGCCACCTAGAACGCAGAATAAGTATTTGTGTACAGATTGTTTCTGTAAACAAATATTTCTTGTGGTCTGTTTACAAAAAAGTATGTAAGTATTCTAACCGTTGTCTGGTCACCGTATCACAATTGATTAGCGACCCGCCCCGGCTTCGCACGGCTATATTATGCATGTATTATACATCTAAACGTTCCTCTTGAATCTCTATATATTCAAAAAAAAACCGCATCAAAATCCGTTGCGCAGTTTTAAAGATATAAGCATACATAGGGGCAGACAGCGGAAAGTGACTTTGTTTTATACTATGTAAAGATATTAACTTACTGCGGATTATGGTTATAATCAAAAGGCAGCCAAATAGCTAACTCAATGGGCTTGTGCTGTAGATGCAGTATGAATGGATTTAAGACCCATAGCATGCAAGTAGCTAGAGCCGCTATATTGAAACCTCTTAGAAGTATTTTAGCTTCGCGCGACGTTCTGAGTAGCAACACTCGGTGTTTTGGCTCGTTATGGTCAAATAGCGGACCTGAAACAAACCATTATGTTAATGAATTAAACTACTATTTGCACCCCGCGGCTTCAACCCCGTACTTCTTGATCAACTTATCTATCCATCGTTTGATTCGTAAGTTGCGGTCTGGATTTCTGAAAACTGCCATAGAAAAAAGGGCGTTGAATTTTTCCGATTTTTTAAAGTAGATTTTCTGATTCGGTTCTTTATTTATATTTGTAAGCTTAATCATCTAAGTCGAAAAAAAAGTCCACATGTGTGATTTGTTTTATGACATTATTAAAAAAGGAAATTAAAACCCGTTTCTGCTCAACCAAACGGCATTTGCAAGCTAATCAACTGCAAAAGTAATGATCGACTTAAGGTTGATCGTTTCGTATCGCTAAGCAAAGTATTCCGCTAGATGGCGCTTGTTTTCCCGAAAGTATATTTTTATTTTATTAAAGTATTTGTATATATATAGCGTGGTTTCTAGTTTGCTCTGAACATATTTCAAACATAATTTAATTTTTTGGAAGTCACATTTTAATGTATTTCCAGAGTACAATTTTTAACTCTTGTCACGATATAAATGACACGCACACATACAAAACAATAAACTGTAGCAACTATAGACTATATTTGACGTAGTCCTAAGATACCGGTTGGTGTAGTCATTTAGAGCGGCGGGTAGTGTTCTGAAGAGCCCCGGTTCAAATCTCGATACAAATATAATTTTTTTATGAAAATATATTTTTGAATAAATTTTCTAAAACAGTTAGTCAGTTAGCAGTTAACAGTAGTAACTAACACACAGGATGTGCTCCATAGTTTATCTGACATCACCGCAGGTTCTGCAGTCAATATTAGAAGTTATCTTCATTTTTAACCGACTTCAAAAAAGGAGGAGGTTCTCAATTCGTCTGTATGTTTTTTTTTTTTTTTTGTGTATGTTACGCGATCATTCGAAGACGGCTTAACCGATTGAGATGATTCTTTTTGTGTTCGGAAGGTGACACCTCAGGGATGGTCCCATAAAGTTTTGGTGGAGATCTGATGAGAATCTTCGGAGTGATGAACAGAATTGCACCTCGAGAGTGCAGCAAATTGCTCAGTTTTCGATTTCCACCAGTACAATTGGCCCATAAACGAACAGTTACCGATAAATGGAATATCTGAAACCACCTTCTCATCAGAAAACTCTTCAATCGTTTACGATTACAGGTTACAATTTGAAGAATTTAGTCGCCGGACTGGGTTTGAATGAATGTTGATAGAGAACCTTATCTTAAATGAAGTTCTGATGAGGATCTTCGAAGTGGTGAAGAGAATTGCACCTCGAGAGTGCTGCAAATTGCTCATTTTTTATTTCCACCAGTAGAATTGGCCCATAAACTAAAAGTTACCGATAAATGGAATATCTGAAACCACCTTCTCATCAGAAAACTCTTCAATCGGTTACGATTACAGGTTACAATTTGAATAAAATATTCGCCTTTGCCTCGCCGGACTGGGTTTTAATGAATTTTGATAGAGAACCCTATCCTAAACGAAGATCGTGATGAACAGATCTGCACAGCGAGAATCAACAAATTGCTCAGTTTTCCATTTCCACTAATAGAAGTGGCCCATACACAAATAGGTACCGATGAATGGAGCATCTGAAAACACCTTCTTATCATCAAACTCTTCAATGGGTTACGATTAGGTACAGGTTGCAAATTGAAGAAACAGTCGCTTTCGCCTCATGGAGTAGAATTTTCAGTGACAGTGGCACTAAAAATGGTTAAATAAAAAAATAAATTAAAATTTAAAAAACCGACTTCAAAAGAACCTAAAAACAAAAATTAAAAAACCTGAAAAGAAAAACAAAAAAGTGTAAAATAATCCATTTCGGGTTACTTACTTGGAAGTCGGACTGGGTGACACCATGTTTTCTTTATACCTATCAACATTCAATCTAACCCAGTCCGACTTCCAAGTAAGTAACCCGAAATGGATTATTTTACACTTTTTTGTTTTTCTTTTCAGGTTTTTTAATTTTTGTTTTTAGGTTTTTTTGAAGTCGGTTTTTTAAATTTTAATTTTTTTTTTTTAAAAGCATGTCATTGGTTTTGTAAAGCCATGTCAAGGCACCAATCACAGCTCGTGCTTTGCTTTTTCCGTTGTTCAATATAAATTTAGAAGCCCCTCTGGTGCTGCTACCTATGAATTTCTTCGAATGTAATAGCCCTTCACTGATTTCCCACTCTTGCGTGTGTTTCTTATCAACGTAATCCTTTACGGCCTTTGTGATTGTGCATGCTGGCAGGCCCGTACATGGTTCTGGTCCAAGCATAGCACTTGCCGATCCTGTTCTTGCAGCTCATCAGCCTTCTCATTTCCTGCTATTCCTTCATAGCCTGGGACCCAGAGTAGTCGTAGTTTGTTCCTACGGCCCAACTTGTGTTTAATAATTTAATCACTTACAAGACACTAAAATTCCCTCAAGGTTTATTTTCAGTAGGTGCTCAGATGGATGACACTTTAAACACAATAGTAGGAATATAATAAATGATTATAATATTTTATTTTTGGTTTTTCTATTTATTGACTACTTGACATCTCTGTTGACTCTCCGTTACCTAGGTAACAAGCGCGCATCTAGTGCGAGGCAAAGTATCGACTGGGTGTATGTTGCCAGTGTGTACAACAAACAGACAAAAAAACAACAAGACTGCTTGGTTTTTTTTCTCGCGAATTACTATACTTCATGTATATTTTATTATATTTTTATACTATTAATTAAATGCAAACAAGTATAAATGTTTATTTATTTATTATATACGTAAAGTGATAATTTGATAAGTCTATCAAAATAATGTATAATTCAAGTATCAAAAGTGACGCGACAGTGCCAAAAGTTACATAAAATCTTGCAGGTGTAGGTCTGGCAGAACTGAGTTGAATATCATGCAATTGAAAATATTTTGATTTTTTATTAGACAGATTAGACGGAGAGGCAACGTCGCCCTTATCCAGCAAACTGTATTGCGGCTCTGCTCTAGCGTAATTGCGTGTTCCTGCTTCCACACACAACGCGACAACGTCGCGTGTTTCCACACATCTATGCGTCACTCACACTATGCCAATACGTCAATATAACCGTGCACCACCACATACGTAAAATTGGTCTCTTTTTTCACGCTGAAACAGAGTACTTCCTGGATGTTAAACGGTGATATTTTTGGTCTGCCCCTACAATAGCTTAAATTAGGCCTACTTTAAGTCATAATAAGTTAAATATCTCAGTATAAAACGTAGGAATCTCTAAAACATTTAGTAGGGAAAACGTATCACCTTAAGGAGACTAGTCCATCTTTTAGCCTATCTCTAGTATATTTGCCAAAAGTGTTTTTTTTTCATACAAAAACAAAATTACGGATACGAAAAAATAAGACAAATCAATGAAACCCTTGTCAAGTGAAATTTTTCAAATAATTGTTTTTCTATTGAATTGATTTCTTACCCGACACAACAGCTATGCCAAAAGGGAAGGTTGTGTTTTAAAACAACAAAATTGCAGACCCACCGTAGAGTTCTAAAATACCTATTATTCAAATAATGTTTGTTCAATTATAAGCTGAGAGACTTTCAACTTCAACAGGACCTTAAACCAACTCAAACAGTTTTGGAGGTATCTGCAAATATTTGCCTGATTGTATTATACAGGCTTATTGGAAATTATACTAGCAAGCCGTTGAGGGCTACTTCTGTGCACCTTAACAAACAACTTTTGTTCTACGACTTTTGGAAATTCGCAAAAAAAAATATGAAAATTTTGAGGTTATGTAATTTCGAAAAACAGCTGATATTTTAGAAAACAAAGGTCATTTAGGCTAAGAACAGTAGATAAAACTTAAAAAATAAGTCAAATTTTAAGGTTAATGACCTCTTCGTGTAAGGAACAGCTGATTTTCAGATAAACCTAACCTCAAAATTTTCGAAAAAATGTTCGAATTTCCAAAAGTCGTAGAACAAAAGTTGTTTGTTAAGGTGCACAGAAGTAGCCCTCAACGGCTTGCTAGTAATAATTTCCAATAACCCTGTATATTTTTAGATGTTTACTTTTCAACAATTCCAATATTTCTTCAACCTGATCTTGCCTCTTCCAAAATAAAACTTGCTTGTACAACGCATCGGAGTTTGTCAACATAAGGTACATTGTATCCATGACTTTGTTCACATCATCTCTCACCTAAAAGTTAATTTGTAAATCAATTAATCTTTATGATTGAACGGTTCTTGATTCCACAATACAGTTACTGTTTGTAAAAAGGGCTAATTAAATAAAAATATATTTTAGTACATTACATCATCATCTAGCCCCAAGCTAAGTAACTAGGCTTGTGTTATGGGTGGCCAGACAACGGATATAATCTATACTAATATTATAAAGCTGAAGAGTTTGTTTTTTTGTTTGAACGCGCTAATCTCAGGAACTACTAGTTCGAATTCAAAACATATTTTTGTGTTGGATAGTCCATTTATCGAGGACTTTTTACTGCTACTTTTTATCCCGATATTCCCACGGGAGTTACGCGGGTGAAACCGCGGAGTGCTGCTAGTACTTATATACTTTTCTTTTGTAAATATATAGTTTATACTAGCTGCGCCCCGCGGTTTAACCCGCGTAAGTGCCGATCCCGTGGAAATATCGGAATAACAAAGTAGCCTATGTGTTAATCGAGGTCTCCAGCTTTTTACATACCATGTTTTATCGCAATCAGTCCAGTAGTTTTTGCGTGAAGGAGTAACAAACATACTACACACACACACAAACTTTCACATTTATAATATTAGTGGGATATATATTTGTTTGAGGTGAGAATTGAAGCCACAACCGTCTGCGTCGCCAAAAAGGGGTACAAAGTGCGACAAAAGAACTAACTTGATAAATTTTAATCATTTGTTGCACCGTAAAAACTGATATAAATACAAGCACGAATCGCATATAAATCCCATGGATAAATTTCAAAATTTTCGATTGATTTGTATCAACTTGGTAAAAACCACAATCGCGTAGACTACCAAGATGTGGCTTAACACTTTTATATGGAATATTTTCTTCCATTTTTTTCAAATGTTTTGTTACTTGTGTTAACCACAATAGTAAGTGGCGATATGTTATGGGTTTGTTCAATTCTCGTTTTGACATGTCCAACCTAAAATTATCACTTCGTATTTTACTTACTTAATTATAGACTGCATTGTAAATATTGATTCAAAGTGTTAATAATAATTGCCGGTTTGGTGTCCATATCATACTTTGATATTAAACGTTGTTATTGTAAAGGGCCTCTACGTGTTGGCTTCGGCTCCACGCACGCCTTCCAAAGGTATGAGGCTCCAAAGCCCCGTGATATGAGATAGATAGTAAATTACACTCGTTAACTATGTTTTATATACCCCCACTAGCTGCGCTCCGCGGTTTCACCAGCGTAAGTCCCGATCCCGTGGGAATATCTAAATAAAAAGTAGCCTATAGCCTTCCTCGATAAATGGACTATCCAACACATAAAAAAATATTCAATTTGAACCAGTAGTTCCTGAGGGAGCGGCGGGGTTGGTACAAATTCGCATTTCGTACAAAGTATTCTGATTTAGCAATACTTAAGTACATTCTAAGTTGTGAAATATTCTCTTATTATTGCATTTGCTGGGTTGGTGCGAATTCGCATTTTGTACAAAGTATTTTGGCTTATCAATTGGTACATTTTCTCAGTTTGTACAATTTATAAGTTGGTACATGTTCGCATTTCGATAGCAACCAACTTATAAATTGTACAAACTGAGAAAATGTACCAATTGCTAAACCAAAACAAAATATCTAGTGACCTAGTGGTAGATATCTCGACTTTCATTCTGAAGGTCTTCGGTTCGAATCCCGGCCGTGCACTAATGGATCTTTCTAACACAATATTTTTGCAAATCCTTCGCTCTTACGGTGAAAGAAAACATCCTAATTTAACCCGAGGCTTAGTTGGCTCCAGACTTATTACGACGAGTTTTTTCCTCTGTACACGTTCGACTAAGTTGAGAGGACCACCTTCTCAACTTACCTTATCTTATCTCGTACATCGAGGGCTGACAAATAGCCAGCAACACTTCGACCCATTGGGATCTTTTGTGTTTACCCCTACCTTAATGTTTCTTACTCTTTGAAGAAGTGGTCGATTAACGCGGTGATCCCACTAAGAGGAAGAAACCTATATTCCTCCTGTCTGGGATACGCATTCCCAAGGAGGCTCAAGCGCTTCGCTGCTTTGCTTGCTTACCTTCTCAACTTAGTCGTATAGTATGCTGGGCAAGACTACGCTCCATCCTCAACGACCCAACTAAAGATGTTTTATTGCGGAAAACAAACAAACTTGTTGTATTAAGATTCCGCCAAGTTTCATGGCAATTGAATTGATTTTTATTTCAGGCAAAACCCATACACAAATTAACCTAAAATTATAACGAATTTTACAGATGTCAGAATTTCATTGTAATGAAGTTAGGTGGGAACAGATGAACATACATACTTACATACATACATACAGGTCAAACACATAACCCTCCCTTTTGGCTTCGCCGTAGTCGGGTAAAAAGTAGGTATACATAATATGCAATTTAAATTCAAAAATCAAATATATAAAGTGAAAATTAACAAAATTAAAAAGTTCCAGATAACAAATAATAAAACAAAATTTTAAAAAAAATATCCAAATTAATAAATTATACATACACTCTATAAATATTTGGTTCAGTATCAATTGGTTCAGTATAAATTTTCAACACACAATCTTTCCCATTTATAATATTAATAATTCTCACCCCCAACATTTTGTAGTTCTGAATATTCAATTCGAGATAACCCAAGGTGGTAATTATTTTGTTACCCGTCACTTTTGTCTTCCATGTCATTTTGACTAATAACACAGAATTGATTACGGGCTACAGTTCTCAATACCTTTTCATAATAAATAGTACTGGCTATTACCCACAGCTTCGGTTGCGTGATGAATCACAACATAGTATAAAATAAAGTCGCTTTCTCTGTCCCTATTTCCCTTTGTATGCTTAAATCTTTAAAACTACGCAACGGATTTTAATGCGATTTTTTTTAATAGATAGAGTGATTCAAGAGAAAGGTTTATATGTATAATACATGCATAATATAGCCGTGCGAAGCCGGGGCGGGTCGCTAGTTGATGATATATCTCTGTAATAATATAGTCGAGACGATATTCATACATACCGCGTGCATATACATAATTAAATACTTATTTTTTCCTCTTAATTGTGTCCAATTTCGGTGTTTCTTTTTTAAGGGTTCCGTCAGTGAAGTCTTAGTAATAGGGTTTTTACCCTTTGGGGGTAAAAACTCTATTACTAAGACTTCACTGTCCCATCTGTCTGCTTGTCCCTGAATATATCTCATGAACCGTGATAGCTAGTTGACATTTTCACAGATTATGTATTTCTGTTGCCGCTATCACAACAAATCCTAAAAACAGAAAAAAATTAGGGGCTCCTACAACATGGTACGTCGGAACCCTTCCTCGTGTCCGGCTCGCACTTGGCCGGTTTTTTGCAAAATTATTTTATTATCACTCATAACTAGCCCCCTGTGCAGAGTTATAGCTTTCTAGAATCAGCAATTGAGGCTGTGTAATGTAAATAAGAATTATCATCAATAATTGAAAATTAAATTTCTTAAGGTATAATGATTTCCTTCCTTTAATTTAAGGACTGTCCGCCACCTAATGAGAAGCATATCATCAATTGAACGTCTAATGGATCGGGTACTGAAACACTGCGACGAATGGCCGACAAAAGCGAGAGGGAACGACGTGGAGGCTAGGTGAGTTCAGTTAAAAACATGATGACTGGTTTGTTCTATAAAGTTAGTCAGATTGTTATGAAAAACTGGGATCGAGTTTGTCTATCCAGGCAGGCGTTCTATGAGAAAAAGGGAACCTTTATAATCTTAAATATTGTACATAAAAGCCTACATAACTATTTAAAAAAAAAATGTGAGTTCTACTCTTCGTACCTCGCATACATTTACAACCCTGGAATTTATATCAATTTCAACAGGTTTCCTTGAAAAAATAAATTTGATCAATTGAAGCCACAATAAAATAAGATATTTACGAGGTTACTTTAGTAAAAGTGATTGATTCGTTTTCAAAATTTAGCATGATCATTGTATGCTCAGGAATACATTGTATATCCTTAAAAATCCCGTAATTTAGTCTCCATAAGTCTTTATCAACCATTATATTGTGGTCCAGGAAACGCGTGGATCTCGGTCTTTCCGAGGTGGATAGAAAACTGATGGCGATGTACCGACGACTGCCAGAAGTACATAGAAGACAACTACAGGTCTATAGGAAACAAAAGAAATTGTCTACGGTAAGTTAAAATAATCTTTAGTATATAACGTTTTAGACAGCGGCTCTATTTTTCTTTGTCCAGTCAGTTCTGTAACCGAACTCTTGGCCTCAGATTTACGGATTTCCCAGTTCTAAGTTACGAAGTTCTTTATCGCGGGTTAGCGATGGGGACCTAGAAAGAATGTTACGCAGTACCAAAAAATGTGAAACGAACAACCGTAAGATAAACTAATCTCAAACATAATCACTACATAGTATAAAATAAAGTCACTTTTCGTCGTCCCTATTTCCCTTTGTATGCTTAGATCTTTAAAACTACGCTACGGATTTTGATGCAGTTTTTTTTAATAGATAGACTGATCAAAGAGGAAGGTTTTTAGATATAATACATGCATAATACAGCCGTGCGAAGCCGGGGCGGGTCGCTAGTATGTTATATAATGAGAGACTAAAGATTTGTACTATTAAAACCAAGGATTGTATATCAAAAAAGCTGTTCTATTTCAAAAAATAAATGTTTAACTTTGTAATCTATAAAAATACAATGCTTGCGCTATTTAATTTTACATGTGACGCCATCTAGTTACAAATTTTTTAAACTTATTTGACATTTTTGAACAGAAACGAAAGAAAATCTTCAACAAATTATATAAAAAAAAAGGTAAAAGAACTTCGTCTCAAACGCGTGTCCCGCGACACGCTCATTTTTTTTTTCTCTTCGTCTTCAGATCAGCGTTTCTTGTATCACGATAAAGTTTACAGTGGCGATGGCGTAGCTAAAAAGATAATGTGCATTGTTCCAGGTGTGTATGCAACTAGTAGGCGGAGTTGCGCCCGCGCCGCCCGCACCGGGTTCACCGCCGCCAGCGCCTAGGCATGACGTCTGTCCTGCACTGTGTCCTGAGTACCATCTGCAACGGTTCAAAGAGGTATACATATAACCATTGTCACTATTCATCACTCACTATTTATTCTTCACTTGCCGTCCTAGCAAACGTTGTTTTGCCATTTACAAAAAAAAAACTAAAGGTTACACAAAAAAATCATACAAGTCGGTTTAGGTGGAGATTGGTAACTAACTCCGCGACACGAAAACTTTATATATATAGGGATTGGTCTGAAGTTGCAGTGAAAAGTATCGCAGTAGTAAACGTTTATGCTAGTTTTTGAGTTCCGTACCCAAAGGGTAAAAACGGGACCCTATTACTGAGACTTCTCTGTCTGTCTGTCATCAGACTGTATCTTATGAATTTTCACACATTATGTATCTCTGTTGCCACTATAACAACAATTACATACAGAATATACAGAGCCCTTCGGTTGCAAGTCCGACTCGCACTTGGCCAGTTTTTATAAACTCTCGTTATTTCTAGGTTCGTCGTAAAGTAATGCATATGAGAGATCAACAATTGTACTACCATAGACTTCGGATGTGGCTAGAGGATCAATTACGGAATGAGAGCGAAAGGTAAGATAAAATAACAGACTATTATATATTCAGCTTATTGTTTCCGCAAAAATTCTATTAAAAAAACATGTTTTCCCTCCAGCATCCCAGATAACAACGTTACTTTAATAGAGGATCTACCCCGCCGCAAACGACGAACATCCAGCCCAAAATTTCCAAAACTCTCAACCGCCACAAAAAGAAAATTAAAACCGGCAACTATAACCAAACCGCATAAAATACTACAGATGCTCAAACATAAGGCTCCAGCTCAAACAACTGACTTATTAAATGACACTATGAAAACTGATGACATGAAACCCGAGGTAGATCCACCTGAAGCATTTCCGCTACATAAAGATGATCTAAGCGATACAGATACAATTGTAGGTGAAAAAGATACCGATCTATGCAAGGATATGAAAGAATGCCTTGTTAAATTCGCGAATTTTGCTCTGAACGCTCCTGAAAAGGAGGAATTTCCTGATGATAAATATCCGGAAGCCGTTAGTCCGCCTCTGCAGGAAATGTCTCCAACCACATCTGAACCTATGCCCGTGTACACCCCTAAACCAAGTCAAAGGTTGCTGACAGTTAATAAATTTATAAAAGACGATTTAGAATTCAAAACAACAGAACTTAACGTACCATTAAACGCTAGACGAACTCCTGTTCTAGTTAAAGAAGAAAGTGAAATCAAAATCGAACCCGAAGTAACTGAAATTGTCGAAAACAAGGATCCTAATATTTACAAATATGTTACTTTTGGTTTGGAAATCAAGAAAGCTATGGAAGAGTGTCAGAATATAATTAATTCCTACAATTGTATCAAAGATAAGAATGATAAAGATTCAAATGACGATAATGCCGATGGACCGCTATCCCTTGAACAGATTTGCGAAGTGATGATGAGTTTAGACAAGAATTCAGCTGAATTTTTAGACAAAATTGACGACGAACCTATTGACATGAACTCAGCTAATACAAAATTAGCTGAATTAGTAGAGAACATGCCGCAGATCTTAGCCAATATGCCCGAAATAGCTTCAGAATTCGCAAACGCGTCTTTCGAACTGCCAGAATTTGCGTCCATTATGAATAGTCTACCCGATGTTAATAGCGAAGCACAATTAACCCCAGAGACTCTGAAACAAATCAGGGAATTGAAGCTCAATAAAAACAGGGATAACGTTAAAGTAACTAAGAACACTGCTAAACGTAAGCTAACGCGAAAAATTAAGAATAATTTAGAAAATGACGTCGTAGGAACTATGACTTTCGAGTTTGACAGCAAAGATATACAAGAAATTATAAAAGACGAGAAAGAAATACAAGCTATAATGAGAAGTAAAGCTAATACTGAAGATTTTAAAGGTATCATCTACTGGATATCTACCCAAGTAGTTATAAGGAACGTTTTCGAATACTTAAAGCAAAATAAGAGCCCTGAGATTGAAAAATGTCTTGAGGTTGATAAGGATCTTTTCACATTGCCAAAACACAGTTTTAGCTCGAAAATGTTTTCAAAAGCACCGACGTTGTTCGATAATTCGGTTAAAGACGCCCTAAGTATGGCCGATTTGCGTGACATAATCAAAAGTAAATATAATTCGTGTAAGCACTATTTAGCTGCTAGATTTAAGCCCGTACCCTTAGAGTTATTAGAGAATGAAATCGAAATGATGCTTGATAAGTTTACTTATAGTTACATAAGAGATTTAGCTGAAAAACAAAATACTAACGAATCTGATAATATCGTCGAGAAAATCGAAGAATTGAGAAAGTATAATGATCCTGATTATTACGATTCTGACGAAGATTGTCCAGCGTCGAAAGAATCACTTCGACAAATTACTAAACTTCTAAGCACTTCAGCTGGAAATACTTTCGATTTATTACTTATAAAAATGGCGAAAATGTCCGAGGACAAAAAGTTAGCTGTCAAAAGTCTAAGGTTCAAGTATTTAGATGTGCTTAAAAGATGTACTGAATCTCAACAATTAGTCGTGTGGATTCTAGCGGATCCTGACTTAGCTGCCAATGTAATTCAAGATCTAATGGGTTTCCCTATAACGTTACAAGAGAAACAGACAGATTATACGCAAATCTCAAATGAAAAGAAAAGAGATATATTCATGGAAAGACTACGCGACATAAATAAACACTACATCGAATCGATACCTAAAAAAAATCTATCTAACGACGACTGGTTGGTCATCCTATTCAGTATAGAGCAATTGGAATTAAAATTGCGGGATAGTCTTGTCAAACTAGCGCCAATAGTGAAGCAACCTCATGTTAATGCTAGCGAAGCGGAAATACTCGCAGCAAAAGGCCTGAGCAAAATTATTGGCAAATCAAACGTTAGACCTGTAAAAAAACCGGAACCAAAACCTAAAGTCGAAGAAAAACCCAAAGTCGACCCAAAACCTGTCGTAAAAGAGGATGAAAAAGCTAAAAAGAATAAAAACGACGCACTTTTAGCTAGATGCGAAGCCATCCTTGCATCCAAAGGTGAAAAAACACTACTGGAGTCGTTCCATACAATCAAATCCTATATAACACAAGGTTTACCCGTACCAGAGACGTATAAAAAACATGTAATATCAATCTGTTCAATAATAGACTCTAAACTTCTAGAAGAAGATTTAGAAGAAAATTTGAAAGATGATGACGATAAAGAGAAATTAACGCCACAAAATCCGGAAGAATTAGCGAAATACTCTGCTCAAGCGCTTAAAAATGCGAAACAGACTTTAAACACAGTTGCATTTAAAAATATGGCTAGAAACGGTCACAGTAAGTCTGAAAGCGAAGCTTGTGATACGCCTAGCTCAGATTGCAAATGGACGAGTGATTGTTCTTGTTCTGCTTGTAAACTCAATGTTGTTGAAAGAGCAGATGATGGGAAGACGAAATACGTTTTAGAGGAGAAGAAGAAAGATATTAAAATGAAGACGCCGGCGAAGACGAAACCGGTGCCGAAAACATGCGAGAACGCCACTCATCAACAACATGTTTGTAAAGGTTAGTATTATTATTAAGTCCCAATCCCTTAGGAATATGGAGATAATAAGTATTCCAAGTCTCTAGCTATCTACATACTGAGTTTCATCGCAATCGGTCCAGTGGTTTTTGCGTGAAAGACTAACAAACACACATACTATCACACAAAGTTCCACATTTATAATATTAGTAGGAAGTAGTATAGGATGAGCCTACACTTTCTCACTGCATGACAAAAGCTTCTCTACCTTTCTTCCATTGGTCGCGATCTATAGCTTTTGAACACCAATCATTCCTATAGAAATTAGTAAATTAATTCATGAATATACAGATACCTTCTAGACACCTCGTGCTACATCTTATACCGCATCGTCACCTACCATCAGGCAGGTGTGATAGTGGTCAAATGCTGACCTATCATTTGTAAAAATTGGCCCACTACAAGGCAAGGTCTTCCTTAAAAGAGGAAGGGTCACGGGCGCCTACTCCGGATTAATAAATGTTATGTTTCATAAACATCTCTGCAGCAGTTCAATTATTTTTTTAGGATTTCGTACAGAAAGGCAAAAACCGGACCCTATTACTAAGACTTCACTGTCCGTCCGTCTGTCACCAGGCTGTATCTCATGATCTGTGATAACTAGGAAGTTGAAATTTTCCACAGTATATGTATTTTTGTTGCCGCAACAACGACAAATACTAACAACAGAAGATTTTTTTTAAAAGTGGGATTCCTATACAACATAGTACGGAACCCTTCGTGCGTCCGACTCGCACTTGTCCGGTTTTATATTTTTTAATAACTTGTATTTTTTGTAAAGTCGGTCACACGGGCCCCGGCAACGGTTCCTGCACCGGCGAGGGTGGTGGCGACCAGCACTGCACGTGTTGCTACTGCACTGTGTTCGGACACGCGCCGCCTCTGACCACACCCGTACCAAGGAACTTCAACGAGACGAGAGAACGATTGCGATCGATACTCAATAAGAAGAAACAACAGTGCAAAACTAATGTAAGTCTTTTTTTACCCGACTGCGCGACACAAAGGAGTGGTAATGTGTTCATCAGTCTATGTATGTATGTTTGAATTCGAGAGCCATATAGCTCTCTAGAGCCCAAACGCATGAGCCGATTTAATGGTTATTACGTTCATCAATTCGTCTGAACCTTGCGAGTGTCACTAAAGACATTTCAATAATAAGTACCAGACGCCATTATTCAAAATTAAAAAAATAAGTCGGCTGGGGTATCGTTGAATAGGTATTTCAAAATCATATTTAAGTTTCTTTTATTACTTATAAAAATACTAGTTTCATTAATCCTTCGATATATAGCAGTATAGCAATATATATAGCATTAAATATTAATTTTCTTTTAGCATATAGTTAGTTAGAATTTTATTTTATACTTTTGTGATCAATTCGCATTTTGTTTTTATGGTGCAATATAGTGTTTATCCATCTATGTATTATTTTATTTCAAGGGTGACCAACAAGAAGTAGCTGAGAAGAAACAAGTGGCAGTCCAAACCCAACCGATTGAACCTGCCAAGATACCCAAACCGGTTCAGACACAGGCCCAATCCAAGCCGCCGGCGTTACCTAAGACCTTACCACCGAATCTGACTGCGCAAGCGCAGGCCAAACGACAAGCTCTAGACAGTCAACAACAAATGCTGGCCGACAAGATGGCTAAGATGGCCGTCTCGGACAAGGCGACGCAGCCTAATAATAAACCTAAAGTAATTATAGATAATCAAACTAGCTGTCCTGGCAAACGTTGTTTTGCCATTTAAAAAAAAAAACGAAAAGAAACAAAATAAAAAATAGATAGTAGCCGATTCTCAGACCTACTGAATATGCATATAAAATTTCATAAAAATCGGTCAAGCCGTTTCGGAGGAGTATGGTAACTAACATTGTGACACGAGAATTTTATATATTAGACTAGCTGTCCCAGCAAACGTTGTTTTGCCATTTAAAAAATAAAAAATAGATGTTGGCCGATTCTCAGACCTACTGAATATGCTCACAAAATTTCATGAGAATCGGTCAAGCCGTTTCGGAGGAGTTCAAGTTCGAACCCCGTGACACGAGAATTTTATATATATAGAGATAAATATCACAAGATAAAAGTATACAGGGTTATTGATAACTAGCAGTGCTTCGCGGTTTCACCCACGTAACTCCCGATCCATTGGGAATATCGGGATAAAAAGCCTATGTTATTCACAATGAATCAATGTATCCTCATACCAAGTTTCATCAAAATAGGTCCAGTAGTTTCGGAGCCTATTCGTTACAAACTAAAAATCTTTCATCTTTAAAATATTAGTATAGATAGACTAGCTTCTACCCGCGATTTCGTCCGCGTCAATCAGCTCGTAAAAAAATATGAGACTTAGAACAGTATAAAACTTAAAAAATAAGTACAATTTTTAGGTCATTGACCTCTGTGTAAGAACAGCTGAGTTTTGGGCGAATATACATACATATAATTTTGATTACCGATTCCTGAATTTCTTAAAGTTGAACAAAAACTGTTGGTTATAATGCTAATTATCAATAACCCTGTATTTTATCTGTTATCTGGTCACCAAAACACAAACCTAGTTTCTTAGCTTGAAGCTAGATGGCGCTGTATACAATATCCTTCAATATTTACTTTAAATTCCAGGCACTACAAAGAACAGTACCAATACAAGTGAACGTACCACCGACAGCACTAAAAACTGAAGGAAAAGTTAATCCTAACGCAATGGAACAGATACGGTTACAACAATTGAAACAACAACAACAATTACAATACCAACAACAGTTGCAACAGCAGCAACAACAACAACAATTGGCGGCTCAACAACAGCAACAGCAGCAGCAACAACAACAGAAGAAGCCGGAGCCTATATACGATTTGCCGATACATAATAAGCCGCCGGCGCAGCCTCAGCCCGTTAGACAGCAGGTAAGCAGTAGAGCTGACTGCATATGCAGTACTTCCCAGGGGAAGTGTTTGAATGTTGTTTATGTAGATGTAGGGAAAGATTGATAAAGTACAGGGCAAAAGGCCACTGAACCAAGACAGACTAGATTACTTTCTATTAGCATGTTTGTATGATTGTTGCAGCCTCAACAACCTGTACAACAACAGCAGCAGCAACAACAACAACAACAGCAGCAGCAACAACAGCAACAGCCACAGCAACAACAACAACAGCAACAGCCGCAACAACAGCCACAAATGCGCGAGAGTCGACCTCAGCAGCCTAGTGTTTCAATGTCCAGTAGAGATACAAGTGTATTTTCTACTTCTTCGGGATGCTCTGGGTATGTGAACTTGATCACAAGATTGGGAAAGGAATATTTTGGAACCGGGGGACATTTTGGGAAAATTACATTATGAAGCTGAACGGAGTTTAGACCAATGGTCCAGCAGCCACTTTAAACTAAAATAGGTGTCGAGTCGATGGTTGAGCTTACACTTTTTGTCTTTTCTGTTTTGAATCAAATGGTTTTTTTTAAATTGGTTTTTTAAGCTGAATTATTAACTAAAAAAGATAGCAAAAAATGCAATATCAGTCTTATTAAACATGGTGAGTTTTTTTACGTGGACCTTCAGGGCTATATCCTAAATTATAAGAGATAGCGGAAATGCTGAATGGAGTTACAGACCCGATTTTGATAAAAACTAATACTGCATCATTAGATTTAAAATAATCATCCTTTATTTTTATACCAATCGATAGTGTTGCTCATAGAGCTCAATTCCTGGAAACAAACATCGTATGGCAAATCGTAGGAAATAGTTGAGTAATAAAATAAATAATTTATCCTGTAGATGCAATAGGGGTCTGATAAATAGGCTTATTTTGATAAAAACCAACTGTATCATCAGATTTTTCGGAAATTTTATAATGTATATTTCGTTTCCAGCGGGTCATGCTGGCGAGGATCTAGGACGGAGGACACGCGTGATTTAGACGCGTTACTAGAATATATCGAGGGTCCAGCGCGGCACGTTGACCGGGGCAAGAAACGGGCCAAGAAACAACGGCAAAAGGCTAAGAAGGTATGCCATAATTGTAATATAAGGAATATCAAAATGAAAAGTAGCCTTCCTCGATAAATGGACTATCCAACACAAAATTTCGAACCAGTAGTTCCTGAGATTAGCGCGTTTAAACAAATAAACAAACAATTCAGCTTTATAATGTTAGTATGGATGAGCATTTAGCAGCGCTCCTCGGTTTCGCCCGCGTAGTACTTCCGATCCGGGGGAATATCAGGATAAAAAGTAGCCAATGTTATTCCCAATGAATCAATGTATCCTCATGATAATTTTCATCAAAATCGGCCCAGTAGCTTCGGAGCCTATTCGTTACAGCCAAAATAAAATTTCTCTTTATTATATTAGTGTAGATAAAATCGTTAAAGTGCGGTGCGCGGAAAACATCGTGATGAAACCCGCGGCTTAGTTGGCTCCAGACGTATTGATGAAAACTTTTATCAGTACACGGTCGATGCTGGGCAAGTCTACTCCATGTAATATATGTCCTAACCACTATAGCGTCCTGAATATAATGGATTTAAAGTTGCTGGCGCCGTATATATCATCCAGATTAGATTAAAGGCCTATGATATGAACGTTAAGGTGAAAGGGTACCGGCGCTCTCTCCATACAAACGTAGTCGGCTGTTTCCTCCCTGGATACTGACACTAGCACAAATATTTTTGTTCCATAAAACCTATAACTGCCATGACTATGCCCCTGTGTTTCGGTGTTTTTCATTTTCTAATTATCATAGATTTAAAATTATAAATAAAAATAAAAAAACAAAAATATGGTCATGGCAGTTATAAGTTTTATGAATCAAAAATATTTGCTCTAGTGTCATTATCCAGGGAGAAAACAGTCGACTACGTTTGTAATAGTTTGTATGGAGAGAGCCCCCGGTACCCTTTCCTCTTAAGAACGGCTCCTTGAACTCCTACTGTCTACCTAATATTCTTTGGCTTCTTTATTTCTCTGTGCCTACTTGTCTCAAATAAGTTATTAATCTTTCAAGCTGGAAGCCCGATTGTGGTCCGAGGTGGGAGCACTGACCGTCGCTGCGCAGGTGGCGGCGCGTGAGGCGGAGGCCCTGCGTGCTGCTCACGCTGCCGCTACGGCGCAGCTCGAGGACATCAAGCGGAATATGCACCACAATAATCATAAGAGAGGTACGAGTTAATTTAATATTATTATGTCAATCACGATCCTATGGAGCCCCGGAGCTTTGGAAGGCGTGCGTGGAGCCGAAGCCAACACGTAGAGGCTCTTTACAATAACAACGTTTAATAGCAAAGTATGATGTGGACACCAAACCGGCGATTATCCCTGTCTGTCTGCACTATAAAATGCAGCCAAGGATAACCTCCGCAAAATGCAGCCAAGGATAACCGCAAAACTACTTAGGCTACTGTGATAACATGGTAGTGGACTGGATACTGGGAAACTGGATACTAAGGCACTTGCCGTAACAATGATTGTGGGACAAACACTTAAAAATGACAGGTGGAGACTCGGTGTATCATATTACCATTCAGTTGCATAGTTTAGGGCTAGATGGCGCTGTGTCCAATCTACATTTACATAATATTTGTATTCTCAGGCAAAAAACACAAATTGAGTCCACAACAAATGACGAAGATGCAACATTTGACTGACCATCTAAGTGAATTGACAACACTCATCAATACATCTGCTAAGGTAAATAAACTTATTATTATGATCCTATGGTGACCCACAGCAGTCCATAGGCCTCTCCGCTCCCCTTCCACTGATTGCGATCTCGTGGGACGGATGCCAATCTGTCAGAAATATGTTCAGGTCATTCCGCCACCGGTGTAGAGCTTACGTAGCATATCTATTAATTCAATTATTGTATCTTAATTATAGTCGGTAATAAATGAGATGTAGTCAAGAGCTCTCCTTTCCTTTCTAAAGACATCCTTTCATGGCGACCCTGCCAGCGCGTATCATGTATCGTGCCGTGCATTCCGTTACCCATGCGCCCCAAATGCGGCTGGAGGAGATAACAATGCTAAGGCAGACCAGCTGATGGTCCAGATAAACACGACGAACATCTTACATACAGTTGTGTGCGTGTTAATTATCTTGGGACCCTATACATCTTATATAGGTAAGGCCTACATCATGGTATAAGGAGACCGTGCAGAGGGTAATTGCTAATTACTCTATGCTAAATTCTCTACGTCGTTACCAGCAGAGACCAGCTCTACACCTCATTATTAAAAAATGTATAATTTCCAACGAATAAAAGTGGAATTAAGAGTCCTTGGACAAAGCGATCCAACGCGTTTCCCTTTAGTCGCCCAACGTGCCGTTGATTAAGGATAACTGTAAATTCTATCAATTGTGTGCAGGAAGTGGCAACGGCTGAAGCAGCTGCCGCGGAAGCGACGCGTCGCCTGCGAGACTGCGAGCGGGAACTGGCAAATGTCAGGGCGAAGGCACAACCGGAATATGCACAGGTATGTACTTACTAGGTTCGACGGCAAGTTTCAAAATACTTGAATATGTCATTCAAGTTTCAACATTTTACCAATTTCAAAAACAACCCAAACCCGTGATTATTCCTCAAAAGCAACCCAACCCAGTTTTGCGCGGGTAGCAAAGATAATATATTCGATACTGATCGAATCGATTTTGGGGAATAATGACAAATGAAGGTGTTATTTGATAAGTATAATGTGTGAAGAGAAGCTTATAATCCATCTTAAACCCCTGTCTGGGGTTGCCTACATGTATATGTGCATTCCCCAACAAGATTTTACTTTCACACTGTAAATGTTAAAAAATATTAAACTTTACAGGAACAGCAAGCTTTACAAAAGCAGCAACAACAACAACTGGCCCAACAGCAACAGTTGCAACAACAACAACAGCAGCAACAACAACAGAAGCAGCAACAATTGCAACAGCAACAGTTGCAACAGCAGCAGCAACAATTGCAACAACAACAGAAGCAACAACAAATGCAACAACAACAGCAACAATTGCTACAACAAAAGCAGCAACAATTGCAACAACAGCAACAGCAACAATTGCAACAGCAACAGCAGCAACAATTGCAACAGCAGCAGCAGCAACAAATGATGGAGCAACAGAAGATGGCCGCGAAACAGGCTGCGCAGACACAGTTTATTGGTAAATAGCTTTTACCTGTGACTTACTCCGCGTAGAGATTGAATTTCTTATCGGATGCCTACGTCATACAAAGAACACACCCTCCAAGTTTCAGGTCTCTACGATCAGCGGTTTAGGCTGTGCGTTGATCCGTCTCTCAGTCAGGACAAAGGATTTTATATGTATATATCATTCACTTTCCCCCTTATTCCAAAATTGGGGAGATGTGGATTTAAAGCTTAGATTTAGACACAGATTTACTCGTGAACTATAGTCTAAACACTATCCCTATTTAATCCATAGTTCACGAGTAAATCTGTGTCTAAATCTATGGTTTAAATTCACATCTCGGACTATCCTTAAACCTCGTTTTGGAATAAGGCGGTTAATAATAATAATAAATAATAATCGCTTATTTCAGGTAACAGCCTTATAAATAAGTACAGTCCCATATAAAATAGATACCTTACAGAAAAGTTTAAAATGTTCAGGAGTTTAAAGTGATGGTGCTGTGTCCAATTTCTTGTAATATTAATGTTATTGTATCGTGTGGTATGTACAATCAACGTTCAAAAGTCCACAGGCACCGTTACGCTTACAATCCTGTGCAGCACTATTTGAACATTATAACGTATCCTGTAAATCGATCCCACGTTGGGTTGGTGTAGCGGGTGACGGCTTATAGATACATAGATTTCAACACATTGAGGAACATAGAAATACACAAAGCAAAGCTTATACTACTCGGCCAAGTAAATACATGTTGAAAATATTTGTACTTGTATACAGGCTGTTTTCCGCGACTAGACCCTTTTTAATTGGGTCCTTTTTGCGTGAAGATGGAGTAGGTTTGCCCAGCACCTACTACCCTCTTAGCTTAGTCGACCATGTCCAGAGGAGAGAACTTGTCAATACTTCTGGAACCAACTAAGCCGCGGGTTTCATCACGATGTTTTCCTTCACCGTAAGAGCAATGTCAATTGGCGCACATAAATTTTTCTTAAGAAAAATACATTGGTGCACGGCCCGGCCTGGATTCGAACCCACGACCTTCAGAATGAAAGTCGAGGTATCTACCACTAAGCCAACACCGCTCTATATAATCGCACTGAGTAATTTTAATTCAAGTATTTATGTTTGTGTGTAACGTCTATTAGAAGGTCGTAAGTCCAATACTTGTTTATAGTATTACTAGCTGCCCTCCGCGGTTTCACCCGCGTAACTCCCGATCCCGTGGGAATATCGGGATAAATTAAGATGCAAGCTATCCTATCTTTCAAGTTGGATCGAACTGCACATGGTGTGCGAATTTTATTATAATCGGTTAAGTGGTTTAGGAGTCCATTGAGGACAAACATTGTGACACGAGATTTATATATATTAAGATGTAGCAAACTGATAGTGTACTTATGTCGCATACTGTACTTGTCCAGAGAGCGGTGGTGGCATGGTGATGGTACGTCGAGGAGTGCCGACGACGGGCGCTATACCGCTGCCGCCACATCAGCTGTCTCAAGAACAAACTCGCACAGGTAACTATATAGAGTTATTGGTAACTATATAAGCAAGCGGTCGAGGGCCACTTCTGTGCCAGCCTTTTCCAAAGTGGGCGATAACGCCCCCTTGTGGTTTCCAATTATGAATATGATTGTTAAGTTTCCCGTTTTATTATTCAAATTTTAGTCAATTGATTAGTTTTATTACATATTTTTCTAGATACATGAGCTTGATATGGCAGCTCAATATATTGTTTTGTATCACTACATAGTCACTACATCACTTCACTACATAGTATAAAATAAAGTCGCTTTCTCTGACCCTATGTCCCTTTGTATGCTTAGATCTTTAA
This sequence comes from Idaea aversata, assembly GCA_907269075.1. Lineage (NCBI taxonomy): Eukaryota > Metazoa > Arthropoda > Insecta > Lepidoptera > Geometridae > Idaea > Idaea aversata. The sequence goes on from OU026083.1 coordinate 4,643,349, forward strand.
AACTACGCAACGGATTTTGATGCGGTTTTTTTAATAGATAGAGTGATTAACGAGGAAGGTTTTTAGATATAATATAATACATGCATAATATAGCCGTGCGAAGCCGGGGCGGGTCGCTAGTTTATACTCATTATTGTATGTCCGGGATGGACAAACGGTTGATACCTACCTACTATAATTTGTCATCTTATGTACACAGTTTTTCAATAAATATTCTTGATTCTTGTGGGCGCTGCAGACCTAAATGGGGGCGGTAAGAGACCCAACAAAAATGAGTGCATTGTGCCCCACCTACTGCGCTCAGGTTTCAAGTTAACTCTTGCTATTTATAGTAAACTAGCGACCTGTCCCGGCTTCGCACGGCTACATTATGCATGTATTATACATTTAAAACCTTCATCTTGAATCACGCTATCTATTAAAAAAAACCGCATCAAAATCCGTTGTGTAGTTTTAAAGATTTAAGCATACATAGGGATATAGGGACAGAAAAAGCGACTTTGTTTAATACTATGTAGTGAAGTCTTGTTTAGAATACATGTTTAATCTCCGCTAATATGACGACCTCTGTGGCGCGTCGGGCGAACACCCGACTGTGACGCAGAAGGTTGCGGGTTCGATTCCCGCCGGGAACAAGTATTTATGCTGACCATAAATTCTTGTTTCTGGTTCTGGGTGTTTCCTATATGTATAATATGTATTTATTTACAAAAAAAAAAAAAAAAGTATATAAGTAGTTTATCCGTTATCTGGCACCCATAACACAAGCATTAAGTTGCTTAACTTGGGGCTGGATGGCGATGTGTAATATGTCCTGAAATATTTATTTATTTATTTATTTAATATAGCTCACAATAATTAATAAAATTTTATGTAATAGTGGTTTTTAAGTCGGTGAAAAAACGGAGGCGCTAAAAAGTAATTTATTAAACTACTTGACCGTAACTGAAAGCTTTATTATGAGATAGCATTTCCGCTTCCGTCTATTTTTCTACCAGTTTTCGTACTTTTTACTAGTTTTTACCTACTAGTGGCGCCACCTGGCAGACTTCCGGTGTACTGTTTTGTTTTCGTTTTAGCGACTGCGCCATTTTGGATCATTGGCGTTTTACTTTCCGTCGAAGCAACACGTGTTAAACTTATAAGTATAAATTAGTATTGAATATTACAATAGTGTTAAACTTGAATATTATAACAGTGTTAAAATAAGGTAAGTTTCAAAAATTTACTTTATAAAAGTGAAAGTGATCGATACTTAACGGTTTTTTCCGTTCGGATCACTTTATAAATTGAATATTTTACATTCTATCAGTACGTACTACTTAAAGCAAATCTTTGTCAAGATTTTGAAAAATATAACGATTTTTTGCAGCTTATTAACATAATTTATTTTCAGACATGAATAATCAAGATAATCCGAATGACGGAGCCGGACCAAGTGGCAACCCCCATTACAACGGGGCCGGGCCAAGTGGCGAGGCTCATAAACGGCGTCGCAGCCGTTCTACTACTAGTAATACCAGCAGTAGTTCGAGTAGCTCTTCATCGTCGAGCACCGCATCTAAAAGCAAACGTAAGCGGTCACGTCGCCACCGCCGAAAAACAAGTAAGCGTTCTAAGCGTTCAAATCGAATGATTAATAAACTTGTTAAAGAAGTGGGTGAACTTCGCAAACACATTGCTACATCTAACAATGTTGAGACCCATAACCAGGTTGATAACCATAATGACGGTGATACTGTTTACACTGTGGTTAGTGGAGACTTATATGAACAATACGATGTGTCAGATGAATGTCAAAACTCAAGACAACACTTCACTTTCGATATTGAGACAAAATTAAAAGAACCGACTGTTCCTAAAACCCCAGATAACTTTTTAAAAATGTTAAACGATGTTCAACGCCTAGGTAGTTCATCATGGTCAGACATACGATATGCCGATACACAAAAAATATATAATCATACCCCAGGTTTCGTAGACCTAGAAACAAACGAAGAGGTAAAAACATACGACACCTTACGTCACCTATCGTATGCTGATAAATCATATGCAGCTATATCTTATTGCATTCTTAAACAAAAAGAGTTATTACAAGAGAGCATTCGAAATTTACTTTTTTGGGCTAAATCTACAGAAATTAATTTTGATAATTTAAATCTAAAGGTTGATGAACTTTTTCAAAACGGCGAATTAAATAAAGTATCTTCTGATTTGTTACAATTAGTATGCGGCCATAGAGCTGAAAGTATTGAAATGCGCCGAGAATCAATTACTAGCCAGGTTAAAGATCCATTGTTAAAAGCATCGTTAAATAGGATTCCACCATCCAATACCTACTTATTCGATTCTGAACCATTTACATCGGCACTAGAAAAAGCCGGCGGCGTTCGCAAAGCTTTTTGGCCCAACAAATCTGATGTTTTTGCCCAAACAAGGTCAAACCAATCTCACCGTCGCCCCTCGCGGGGGCAAGGTGCAAAACCTGTGAAAGTTCCATCGCGTGGAACTCAATTTTATTCTCATGATAATTACCAAATGCAAAATTTAAATAACATGCAAATGCATGCTTGTGCTAATCCACCCTCGCGGGGTGCTTATAATAATTCTAATTATTACCCTCAAAGAGATCAACATTTTCAATTCGATCAAAATGCAAGAGGGTCATTTCACAACCGAGGCTCGCGGCCCAATCGTGGATTCAATCGAGGACGTGCAAATTCTACAAGAGGATCAAGAGGGCAACAAAGACAATTTAAACAATGACGCCAGGCAATTTCGAGCAGGTCAGTTGGTGCATTACCAGTCACAGTGGATGAAAATGGGTGCACCAGAGATTATCTTAAAATTAATTCAAGGGTATCGCATACCCTTTTTACAAAAGCCGCCACTAGTTTACCCAAATGTAAGCTCGAATCAATTCCAAACTCCAGTTTCAAAAGAAATGACGGCAATCATCAAGAATATGAAAAAACAGGGCATTCTAAAAGTAGCTCCGATGTCACCAAGTTTTGTATCCCCTCTGTTTCTGGTAGCAAAACCCGACGGGTCTGCTCGGCCCATTTTCAACCTCAAGGCTCTAAACAGTTATGTAATAACCGAACAGTTTCACTTAATAAACATGTATCGCATTCCGGACTTTCTGCAACCACAAGACTGGATGTGCAAAGTCGACCTGTCACAGGCCTATTTTCATCAGACCATAGCCAAATCGCACAGACGATATCTACGTCTTATTTACGACCAAGAACTGCTGGAAATGACTTGCCTCCCATTCGGTCTAAGTTCAGCACCGAAAATATTCTCTGTACTCACCAATTGGGTCGCTCAGATACTAAGAGAGAGATGGAACATGAGGGTACTCGTATATCTCGACGATTACGTATTGGTCCATCAAAATCGAGAACAACTTCTCAATCATGTGCATATTGCAGTAGAAATACTTCAAATCTTGGGTTGGCAAGTCAATTTCAACAAATCCGTTCTCGTCCCTCAAAAGAACCTAGTATACTTAGGAATACTATGGCGGCCATGGGACAATCTGAAATCCTTACCAAAAGAAAAGATTGCCACAATAAGTCGAAAAGCAACGACAGCAATACACGAAAAGACAATCAATTTGAAATCTCTGCAGAGCATAGTAGGCCTTTTAAACTTCGCAAGTTTTGTTGTGCCACGAGGTCGACTCCATCACAGACAACTACTAATCTTTATGAATTCGATTCAAGACCTACCAACAAAGAGGTACGCACTACCCCAAGGTGCCCTCGAAGAATTAGTGTGGTGGACTCTAAATTGTCAACATCCAACACCTTTACATTATCGGCCTCCGACGCACTTCTTGACAACAGATGCTTCAGACCAGGGTTGGGGAGCACAGCTAAACGATCTTTCTCTTTCGGGGACCTGGTCTCGTGCAGAAGAAGCACTTCACTGCAATCAAAAAGAGATGCTTGCCATACTGTATGTCTTACAGAGCCATGCACAATTCCTGCGTCACAATTCAATTCTGATGCAATGCGACAACAAGACAGCAGTTGCTCATCTGCGGAACGAAGGAGGTACGAAATCAATAGTTCTAACCGAAATAACATATCAAATCCTGAATCTCTTAGATCTAAATCAAATACACTTCAGCATACACTATATCCCAGGCAAATACAACAGCCATGCCGACCACTTGTCTCGCCATCGCCGGCCTCCGGAATGGCACTTACTACCGGCATGTGTGGACATAGTGTTTGCAAAGTGGGGAACCCCTGTAATAGATCTGTTCGCATCCAAATCAGCCCACGTAGTACACAATTATGTAACCCGAGACCTGACAGATCAACAAGCCCTATTTTACGACGCATTCAGTGCTCCATGGAATTACCCACTCGCGTGGGTGTTCCCACCACCATTTCTAATTCCGAAAGTACTGACTCATCTGAATCAATCGACAGGAATATTTCTAATGGTGGTGCCCCGATGGACGAAAGTGTTTTGGAGGGCGGACTTGAAGACCCGAGCCCTAGCGGCACCGTTCACTCTGAAAAATCTCCCGAGACATCTAGTCGACACGTCGACGGGTCTACCACCACCGAAAGTAGAGAACATAATCCTAGAAGTTTGGAAATGTGGGGGTGGTCAGAAACGGTGAGCGCATGGAATACTGAACAACTTTCGTTACTCAAAAACTCTTGGCGTAAATCTACTTTAAAAACATACGAAGTAGCATGGAAACGTTGGACCTCGTGGTGTTTTTCTAAAAATATTGACCCGAGAAATCCAACAGGTTCACAGTTGGCTCAATTTTTATCAGATTTATATTTAAAAAATCATTTATCTTATAATACTATTCTTTTACATAAATCAGTTGTATCTACTCTATGTAACGTTGAAAATTCTAGCTGTTTAAGTTCACATGTCTTAGTTAAACATATTTTGAAGTCCATTGCTTTGAAACATCCTAGAACTGCCAAATCACCCATATGGGATGTCAGTAAACTAGTTTCATATTTAACTACCTACACCGTTGATGTAAATAACACTTTTCAAACGTCACGTCATACTGCGATACTGTTACTTCTATGTTCTGGTAGACGTATTCATGATCTTACTCTACTTAAAACTGATAAAAAGCATTGTATTAAATCCGATCAGAGTATAATATTTTGGCCTCAATTTGGCTCAAAAACCGACAGTAGTAATCATAGGCAGTCTGGTTGGAAACTACTATTAAATGCAAATAATCGTAACTTAAACCCTATTTTCTGGATAGATAGAACTATAGAATTATTAAATGAAAGACGTAACGCTGCGAATTCGTATAATTTATTTATTACAGTTAGAGGTAACGCAAAACCTGCCTCACGCACAGTCATCGCAGGTTGGATAAAGACCTTATTTAAAGATGCTGGCATCGCTGCTGCTCCAGGTAGTGTTCGATCTGCGGTAGCTTCTAAAAATTGGATGCAAAATCATTCCATCGAAGACATCCTGGCTCGTGGAAACTGGCGCTCCGCAAACACATTCCAACAATATTACCGACGCGAAGTAATCGAGAGCAATGATTCAGAAAATATTTCACAATTGTTCAATCCGGTTGATTAAACTATTATTGATTTGCAATAAAATATAGGTATAAGTTAATTAGAATATTGAAGGTTTTGTAATAAATAAACATTGATTCTTTAAATATATAGAGTAAATAAGTAACCAACATAATATTTGTGTTTTTATAATTATCACATTGGCGTTACAGATATTAGTGGCACCACCAGGCGATAACAAACAGGTCTCATAATAAAGCTTTCAGTTACGGTCAAGTAGTTTAATAGCAGCGTTTTACCTGAAATAAAACGCATATTAAAATACTTACCTAACTGAAAGCTTTCACTTTAATATCTGCCTGGTAGTAATGAGCCAATGATCCAAAATGGCGCAGTCGCTAAAACGAAAACAAAACAGTACACCGGAAGTCTGCCAGGTGGCGCCACTAGTAGGTAAAAACTAGTAAAAAGTACGAAAACTGGTAGAAAAATAGACGGAAGCGGAAATGCTATCTCATAATAAAGCTTTCAGTTAGGTAAGTATTTTAATATGCGTTTTATTTCAGGTAAAACGCTGCTATTCTCAAAGTGAGCAGTAGACAAAATAAGTTTGGGAACCCCTGTAAACAAACAACTTTTGTTTTATGACTTTTGGAAAATTACCTTTAAGGGCAGAGGTTTCAGCTTAATTATTTATTTTTAGTGTTAAATAACCGCGAAGATCAAAAACAACCATCCAAACAGCAAAAAGGTGACAATTCGAAGCAAACCTGGGAACAGGCGCTAGCGCACATCAACCAATTAGCTAAAGGAGGGAACAAGGAAAAGGTAATTAGACTTTTTGATTTGGGTTCCGTACCTCAAAAGGTAGATATAAAAAAACCCTTATAAGATCGCTCTCGCTAGCAATGTTAGCTATGCTCGATGGCTAGCTCTAGCCGGTTGACCAGCGCTGCAGCTAAGCATGCTTGACTGCAGTTTTTAGCTGAGGTCCACCCATTTGGGTCAGCACACGACTCCTTATTTATGTTGTTTTTTCTTTGTCATTTTTTAATTAATTTCCATTGTCATATTAATTTTTTTCATTCCTGTTTTTGTCTTGTGTTTGTACTCAATATATGCTTTTTCTTTCTTTCTCTCTTGTCCGTATCTCCACCGATTTTCTCAGGAACGGGTGGACCTAGCAAGTTGAAATTCATACCGGATACTAAGGTCTATGGTCCCTATTAGGTGTATAAAAATCAAGGTCCTGAGTCAACACTATAAAAAGATATAGCTAATTAGATTTTTGCGTAAACTTGTAAGTACAGTCAGAAAAGGACTGAGGGTAGCAGGTGCATATTTTAAAGTTTTAATTTGTTAAATAACGGTTCAGTAATTGTAAATTATAATGCTTGATATCACTAAAGCTTCCGAAGTGTTAGTTATTTCACGCAGAATAACCAAAAAATATTGAACCGTCATTAATTCTTCGACCCTTCTTCCTTTTGGACAATCACGGACATGTCCGTTTGGCGATACGAATTAAGCCTGTGGGTCCGCGAACTTCATTATAATTCAGTCTTGTGTTTATTTATAGAAAAAGAAAGCACCAAATCCGGAACCGAAGCCGGTTGTAAAGCCAAAGGAAGAGAAACCCGCCGCGAAAGTGGAGGAGGAACCACCGCCACTGTCTAAGAAACAGAGGAAGCTTTTGGCTAAACAACAGGTAAAAATGCTGGCTGTAGAAATTACTATATAAGTCCCGATCCCTAGGGAATATCGGGATAAAAAGTAGCCTATGTTACTGTCAAGGATTTAATGCATCTTCAAACCGAGTCATCAAAATCGGTCCAGTAGTTTCGGAGCCTAATTGTTCCAAGCAAAAATATAACAAAAAAAATATTTGTTCAGTATATAATACGAAAGCTAAAAGACTAACGCCCAAACGATGAAAGGCTACTTATCTTAAGTGGCGATTAAATTGACATTTAAGTGTATGCTTCAATAGGATAGGAGCGTCTTCAATATAAATAAATATAAATAAATCAATTAAATATTGGAGGACATTCCACACATCGCCATTTAGCCCCAAGCTAAGTAACTAGACTTATGTTATGTGTGCTAGACAACGGGTATACTACATATATACTTTTCTTTTGTAAATATATACTTATAATACATAGAAACAACCAGACCCCAGACAAATATCTAAATATAAATACTTGTCTAGAGGCCGGCATGGTGACCATTGTGCCTACTGGGTCGGTCAAATATGTACGGGACCTCTAAATATTTGAGAGTCGTTTTAGTATTCGGGCATAAAGAGGGAAGAACCGTAAGGCGCAACTGGTCTTATAATATTTTTGTAACTTTAGGCGGAAGAAGAAGAAAGGAAACGTCAATTAGAATTACAACAGCTCGAAGCGAAAAAACAAAAATCGAAAAAACACGAAAAAGAGGCTAAAGTTGAAGCGAAAAAGCAGGAGAAACAAGAGAAAATAGAGAAGAAGGAACTTAAGGCTGAGAAAAAAGAGAAGAAAAAGGAAGAGAAGAAGAAAGAGAGGGAGAGAGAGATAAAACAGGAAAAGATTGGTAAGTCAGCTAAAATATCTTTTATTACGATGCAATAGAGTACAGTTTAGCTTGGATGACGCTCGTTGATAAGTTTTAACTACAACCCTCAATTTTGTAGTGCAACCTCAACCGCCGAAACAGAAGCAACCGCCGCCACAGCCGCAACCGGCCAAGAAAGAGAAGAAGATCAAGGAACATAAGCCGCAGGTTCATGCCCCGGCGCAGGCGCAGGTCATTAACATTGCACCTCATACCACTATCGAGGTTGTTAACAAAAAGGTAACATTATATTGTACCATAGACAAAAAATGCCTATACAAAATAGAGAACATGTTTAGTAACAGAGATACAATTTTTTTTGCAAAATTAACAGGTTCGATTATTGGCTTTGCTACCTGATAGATAACTTTCCAAGCCATTATGGTCTGAACTACATAATTGCACATAGTTCTCAGGCTTGCGCTGAGTAATTCCCAGCTTTTATAATATCGCAAAAGTTCGGTGGTAGGCGGGATCTGGGTTTATAAATGTCATCGACAAATCGCAGAAAGACGAGATAAAAAAAAACCAGTAAAATAATGATATGCAGGCAAGCTAGTTGTGCCTCCGCTTTTACCGCTATAGGCGGTCCTTACACCAACTAGCTGGAGGAGATGGGAGGAAGAGTCCAATAAGCTCCATCTCTTGGGATCTCTAGGAGGATATAGATACTTAGATAGATAAACAAACTTTATTTGTACAACACACAAAACGTTGAAAAAATTAAAGAGGACAAAAAAGCAAAAAAAGATATATATATACAGGGTTTCCTAGAATTGGTGGATAATCCTGCAGGTGCGTGTGGAGAGGGCGACGTGGGGACCCACCCACCAAAGAAAAAAAATCTACCCCAAACAGTTCTCGGTCTACGCCATTTTTTATAAAATTCAGCAAAATCCCTGTTTTCCTCACATTTGTGGGTACTACATCCGCTATTTTAAGCTTAGATCAGATTTTCTTCCTTTAACGTGTTCCTTAATAATAGTACTCCTAAATTACCTTAAAAAAAAATTAAACTACTTTTAATGGTGGTTAACAAGAAGTCACTGAACATAAATTTTATTTTTGAAATTTACTTAAATGCTGAGTTTGAGCACTTGTGGTGTAAAAAAAATGTATGGGAGTTGTATTAGCCAACCATATTTTTACAACTGTACATAACAAAAACATGTTTTACTGTTTGTCTTGCTCGAATTCATTTTATTATCTTGCATATTTGTAATATTTTAGAATCAAAATCAGAACGATCCGGAGAAGCCGGCGTCGTGCAGCATCATGGAGCAACTCAGCTGCGGCGTCCAGGTCGCGGACCTCAGGCTACCGCCCGGGATCACCCTCACCAGGGTACAGCCTAATGAGAAGAAAGAAGCAACCAATATCAAATCTGTGGTGAGATTTTTTTTAACTACATAAGCTTATTGAGTAGATTACAATGAAATTGATAGTATTTTGTGAAGATGAAGTTGCAAGATTTGACCCGAACAAACATACATACATTGCAAGTTAAATAAAAGCTTTTCAAAAAGATATAAGCTTTCAAAGTCATGTTTTTTTCATTTTTAACCGACTTCAAAACAAGGAGGTTCTCAATTCGGTTGCCTTCATCAGCATCTGACGCCATTACACATTATATGTCTTCAAGAACCTATATAACCACCTTGCAAACAAGTAATTTTTATTCGAATTTATGCCATTATTCTTTAGAAAAAAATAGATCGTGCGAAGTGGAAGCGTAAAAGTAGGAAAGCGTACCCCGGGCTCCCGAGAGGGATGCAACCGGGAACATTGCTCGGAGCGATGATGATGATGATTCTTTAGAAAAAAAAGCTGATAAGAGTATAGTATCTGTACTATTGTATTATGTCACCTATCTATCTTCTATAATATAAAAATGAATCGCAAAATGTGTTGGTAAGCGCATAATTCAACAACGCCTGGACCAATTTGGCCAATTCTTTTTTTTAAATGTTCGTTGAAGTTCAAAGATGGTTTTTACGGCGAGAAAAAATCGAATAATTGCCGGAAAAACCCTAAAAAAAGCCCTTTTCTTTTTCCCATACAAACGTTTTCTAACTAAAACGAGCTTTATTGCTATTGTATAAAGTTCATATTGAATTACAAGCAGTCACTGTTGTTTAAACAATGTATAAAAATCAATGCCACTTTTCGTTGTAATTTTATAACTCACAAGAACGGGCTCACCTATCCTAACCAAATGTTTAAGCTTTGTCGGACTATTTAGTAGATGGTTTATGTGAAGTTTGCACAAAATCGGTCAAGGGTTCTTCATTTATCACATTTTTTTAATATGGCAAAACAACGTTTGCCGGGACAGCTAGTTTAATTATATAAATGTTATAATATTCCAGCCTCTATGGAAAGCCGGTGCTCTCCCCGCGACTCCAACTCCCGTGGCGCGTCCACCGCCCGTCATCAACGCTGATCCTTCTATGATGATGTTCTCTACTCACCATCCAGGTAACATTCATATCCAGGCCCACTGTTGGGCATGGTTTAGGTTAAGGCGCTCCGATTTCCGCATTTAGGCATCAGTCTTAACAATCTGCAATCTACTCTTACCATAGACATTTGACTCTGTCCCTTGTAACTGCTGGAGTGCGAGCCTGATGTTCCGTCATACGGGAGCTCTCCTAGTATGGACATCAGTCTCTCACAAAGGTTTTTTAATTGAATGTTATATATATTAGTCTGCCCTCTGCACGTGATCGTCGATTGCTACTCCAGCCAGCCCAGCTCCGAGAATCCTCCTCGCACGCTTTTGGAGTAGGTTTGGGTATGTCAGCCTGGTATGCTCGCATTCCAGGATTGCGTGAGCGATGGTCTCTTCGTCAGACAGACAACGCTCTGCAGAGCGGGCTGTTGGGCGTGCAGGGCGGCCCTGAGAAGTTCGAATGAGAACCCAGGCTACCTTTGCACCAAAGACAGTTATCGGAGAGTTTTTAGTCGGTTTGACTTGGCCATAAACCCCTCGTCAATTTTGAAAATTATCTCTTATATGATTAAAACACGGTTGGAACGCCTCTGAGTCTAGCTAGAAACATGAATTAACATAAGTTATCGTTATTATTTTGCATAAACATTTCATAAAGCACACATATATAATCGCCTGTAATTTCTTTCTTTACAGAACCACCGCCAAAAGCAATAATCGTGCCCGAACCACCCCCACCGCCGGCACCGAGCAACAAATCCAAAAAATCCAAGAAAAAGGGCAAGAAAGCCACCACCGAAATCGAACCCCCCAAAGCGGACGGTACCAAAATGGTCACTCTACGCAATCCGATGTTCCACCCGAATCTACCACCGGTCCAAGTGACAGCTGCACCTGTGCAGAAGAAGGCAGCTGAGCAGATCCGAGTCCCAGACCCAATACCGATGCCACCGAACGCTTGCCAAGCAACAATCACACCGACATCAAACGGAATGTATACCATACGTAACCCATTGATGTCAATGATGCATCAACAGACTCTGATGGGTATAAGGCAACCTGCCCCACCTGCTCAACCAATGTACAACCCTCAATACAACTACGTCAATCCAAACCAGAACACCTACCAACCTGTCCCCGGACAATACATTCTGGATCCAAACGCTCCGAAGCAAGAATACAACAACAGGATCATGAACTTGGCATCGTTTACACAGAAGAATGACGAAGGATATTCACTGTTCAAACCGACAGAAGACTCACAAGCTCGAAGCTTTCTTTCACCGGAATATTATGAGAACTCAAGCCCTAAGCCGGTCGTATCACCAAACCCGATAGGAACGCGGCCGAACAATGAAAGTGCTTACACAAATGATAATACATCTTTGTTTTCCAATCCGATACAACGGCCTGAGCCTATTGGGACTCCGTTGAAGCCGGAACAAAACGACTATACTTTGTATACGCCGTTTGGTGGTAAAGAAGACCATAACGTGTTTCGAAGTGCACTGTTTAATGATAAAGTGGAGGAGCCGATACCTAATGGCGATTCCTTGCCGTACTTCCAAAGGTAAAATATACTTCAATAGCCTATAGTATACAGTTGCATTTTCTAAAACTCTTTCTTTCGTTATAACAGCTATCTGTATGCCAAATTTTAGTCTGATCCGTCTATTGCAGCCTTTCCTAAAATGGGCGATAATGCCCCCTTGTGGCCGCTGCAGGCCTAAAGGGGAAAGAGACCCAGAACAAATTGGTGCGTTGTGTAGTGTGTACTACCTACTGCGCTAAAGTTTCAAGTTAAGGCTGCTTATGCTGCCAAAGGCCAGAAATACCTGTCGCTTACAACTAATATTGTTGATTGTAACGAATTTGTTTTGTTTTTCTCAAAAGTGCTGAGATAGAATTGTAGGTGAAATTTTTACCGATATTTTGGGGTAATTTTGAGGCGAAAATTCTCTGTCATTTCAAAGCTAGACTAGTTTTAATTCTTAATTTAAGGATAGCTTCAAAACTATAGGATATGTTTGGCTCAAAATCACACCAAAATGTCGGTAAAAATCTCACCTACAACTCCATCTGAGCACTTTTGAGGAAAACAAGACACATTCGTAATAATCAACAACTTTCAGCCATTAGTAACTATTTAGTAGGCTGTGTACCAAGGTCGTTGGCGTATGGACCCTTAACTCTAGCGTTTAATCTCTGCTATTATAGCTCACAATAATTAGTTAAATTTTATGTTATAGTGGTTTTTAAGTAGGTGAAAAAATAAATAAGTTACTCACAAAGCGGGCAGTAGACAAAATAAGTTTGAGAACCCCTTGTCTATTGGGTGAAGGTTGATTTAAAAGTCAGTCAGTCAATCCAGACTTTGAGATTGTTATTTGTAGGATATTGCATTGCATTGACTTTTCGGCTCCAACGGCCATCAAGTTCCACGGCTCATTGCCATTTTTAAAATCCTTTGTTTATTATTATTTGTTCCTAAATACTATGTTTTGTTTAAGGTTGAGAGTGGGTTCGAAGCTGAACAATGAAGTGACAATACACCATGTGACTGAATCGAAGTTCTACAGGCAGGTATGTTGTTCTAAGTTATTTTTGTGACTAGCTGCGCCTCGCGGGTTCCTTCCGATATACAATGTGTTTCAGCGAAGGGGTTTTAATACGAAAGGAGGTTGTTCTAGACGTCTACGCGAACAACTTTTGTTCTACGACTTTTGGAAATTCGAACATTTCGTGTGAAGTTTTTGTATGAAACAGCTGTTTCATACATACATGTTTCATACATGGCATACACCTAATGTTTGAAACATTAGGCGTATGCTTTATATATCAATGGATAGCATTTGAAATGTTCTTTATCTTGATCATAGACGACTATGGCAAAAAAGTGAGTCTTTTAAAAGTTATATTGCGAAATATAGAATGGCATGTGGGAAGAATGTAATGGAGAGAATTTCTTTTACTAGAGCATTTTTGCACATTGTGTCTATGGAAAAGATAAAGTACATTAAAATATCTTTCAAACGAAACCTTACACATTTAAATTGGTTGAATAGAACTCGAGAAATATGCAAATATCTAAAGTACAGAGCCGCCATCTTTATGACATTATAATTGCTACTAGTTCCCGGCTTTCGAAACTAAGACAGGCTAATTCGTCATCTAGTCGATGTCAAGGAATCCAACAATACCTGTTTTAGTTATACACAGCTCGTGACCACGACTTTTGCAAAAATCAGCTCCCGCCGCTTAACTATTTTACGGCAATACCGATTATTGTTTGCGTGCACGTGACGTATGCGTCAACTGGACGTGCACTCGACTAATGCGTCATACATTACGGCGATCGGGGGCCTGTTCACTCGCTACTTGAAGACCCCCAAATTGTAGACGTCAGGAAAGACAGACGCAGGCAACTGATTTAATATGATATGTCTATTACAGGACGGGAGTCAGCAACTAGAGATGCCAGTCGGGGGTGACGATTCACTGTTCTCTCGACCGCCGACCCACGCGTGGGACCCACTCTATCCCACACCTGTGGCTGGCCCACAGCCGCCGAGGCAGAATAATGTCAAACCACGTAAGTTTTATATACACCTGTAGTGTAAGAAAAAAGGCAAGCGAAACCAGTTGTAAAAGTTATAGACAAAACTATAATGTAAACATAGTAATGTGATATTGCATCGCACCTGCACCGATAAGAAGATGTGTCAAGGCCAAGGTTATACAGGAATCAATATTGTATCAGAAGGTCATGTGTCGTGATATGTACCTAGTTTAATTAGTATAAAAACCCCTGCTTTTACTCAATAAAGATTCAGTAAACAGTGCAATTTGAAAATGTTAATATCTATTCTGTTAAAAACGAAGTTAACTTCAAATAATGACTGCAGAGCTTGCGGTGATGTCAGGGAAACTGTGGAGCACATACTGTGTGAATGCGACGTCTTAGCAGCGAAGCGCATGAGCCTTATTGCGTATCCCAAACCGGAGGAATGTAGGTTTCTTCCTCTCAGTGGGATCACCGCGTTGATCGACCACTTCTCCAAAGAGTAAGAAACATCAAGGTAGGGGTAAACACAAAAGATCCCATTGGGTCGAAGTGTTGCTGGCAATTTGTCAGCCCCCAATATATAAGATAAGATAATATCTATTCCATCCTCGTATCACACACCATCGAGATTCTATCTTAAAATGTACTTGTATAGGGGCTGTATTAAATACTGCCAACGCCACATATTATACCATTTCAGAATATCAATGAAATAGGCAACTTGTTTATTATTTGGCACTAGTGTGACCATAATTTTATTTGACAACGGGAAAGGTTAAAGTTCAGGATAAAAGTTAAAAAAAAAAGATAATAATCGATTAATCTTAGTTTAAAAAAAAACATTTTGTCATAAAAATAATTGTTTGCATTCGATAAAACATTTATACTGGAATACTATCCAAAAAACAGATTGGAACAAACAAACAAACACACAGACAGAAAACAGAAAACACAGCACAGATTACAAACAGATTGGATTGGATTTCCTTCATTTGCAATCTTGGCACCAAAAAGCATAAAGACAGGAGTTAATTTTTAAAACCGCGGGACAATCATAGAGAATCGTTTATCCATTAATTACACGACACCCTGTCTGAATATTATATTGTATATTGTTTCAGCTCTAGTGTCAGGGCGTTCGTCTCCCCTGTCATCCATGTCATCCGGGTCCGACACGAGGTTCGGTCCAGTCGGCGCCAAGCCGCAGCACCACGAACACGGTATGTAGTACGTATACCATTCTCTTTATTATACCTCTATTAAATATTTTACTAGCGACCCGCTCCGGCTTCGCACGGCTATATTATGCATGTATTATACATATAAACCTTCCTCTTGAATCATTCTATCTATTTTAAAAAAACCGCATCAAAATCCGTTAAGTAGTTTTAAAGATTTAAGCATACATACGGATATAGGGACATAGGGACAGAGAAAACGACTTTGTTTTATACTATGTAGTGACTAGCTCTTACCCGCGGCTTCGTCCGCGTAGGAGATGATTGTTTCAAAATCCTTTCTTATCGGATGCCTATGTCATACAAAGAACACACCTTCCAAGTTTCAGGTCTCTACGATCAGCGGTTTAGGCTGTGCGTTGATCCGTCAGTCAGTCAGTCAGGACAAAGCATTTTATATATATAGAAGACTAGCTGTTGCCCGTGACTTAGTACGCGTGATAGTTTGTTTCATATAATAAAAACCTTACTCTTGAATCATTCTATCTATTGAAAAAAATCGCATCATAATCCGTTGCGGTTAGGCTTTGTCAGCCCTTTTTAACCCCATGATCTAATTTTTTTTTTTTTTTCAAATCATATAACAGGCAAACCTAACACTTTATGGGATTTTGTTAAATGGCGTTTGTTGTTTGTATTCATGTTCTCTATGAGGATAAACCCATGGCCACGTCCACGCAAAAAAAAAACAAAAGATTAAGGTTAAGATTAAACAAACGACTTCTATGCCTGTCCCATACCCATTTACCCATACGCTACTATCCCATTAACTAGGTCCACCCGTTGCTGAGAAAATCGGTGGTGACACACAGACAGACAGACACACACGCGGACAAGAAAGTGATCTTATAAGGGTTTCTTTTTTATCTTTTGAGGTACAGAACCCTAAAAATCAAATAATTATCGAATTATTCCGAACTATTCCTTTTATAAACACGCGATCGCGTTATAACTAGTTATTTTATTATTTACCCGAACGGTTACGATAAGACTGGTAAACCGTGTTTATAAATAGAATCGCGTAAAAAATTAGTCTAAAAAGTATATTAGTATAAAAATTACAATTTTTAATATATTATTTCCCCTTCACAGAAACGAGCGTTTTTCTCCCCGACTCGACGATCACAAACCTATCGTCTCTCGAAGCGTGCGAGCGTGAGATCGAGTCATTCAAGCGCTTTGAATGGTTCTTCTCGCCGCCGGAACATAAACCTAAGGTTCAACTCCATGTTAGCGATATCGCTAACTCACTTAAACAACATAAGTAAACTTTTATACTTAGAACAAGTTACTGGTCAATAAAAAGTGTTTTATTCATTGTCAGGTCACTATAACACAAGCTTAGCTTGGGGTTAGATAGTACAGCCTAGATCTTTAGCCTGGGACTAGATAGCACTGTGTTTGGATATCCACTTAATTTTTTCATATTTTCTCACCGTTTAAATATTTCCTGGACTCTCACAAATATTTCTAAACCAAAATTAACCAAATCGGTTTAGCTGTTCTCGAATTTTGACGTGACCGAGGGAAATAGCAATTGAATTAATGGTTTTTGAGTATTTACAAGTTGAAAATTATGTATGTTTCATACAGTCATCAAGTTTTGTTATTTCTTCCGTCTTTGTTTCCTTTCTTCCATCTTTTAGTTTATTTCTAATTATTTTAGTATGATAGGAGCATTCAGGTACAAAAAAACCTGGGTGCAAAATACACATTTTCTCCCTTATGACACAATGTACTGTAATAAAATTACTGACCAGTAACTTTAAGTATAAAAGAACTTCAAAGTTCAAAATATGCAAACAAATATGTTTGAAAATATAAAAAAATAATATATTGATTTATTTTAAAATAGTGCCATGTCTTTAAAAATATATTTACGACAGATTTTTATTTAAAAAAAAATGTATAAAAACTAATGGATATGACTTAAAAATGACTATGACGAATAATGAATATCCAAAAATGTTATCAAACATTTTATGTTAAAAGAAAAATGTACGAAAATTCTTTAAATGTACTTATATTTTTAAAACCTTGTCAGACTCAAAAACTTTAGTTTTAGTGATATTTGTAGGTGGTTTTTCATAATTGCAAAGTTATAAAATTATTATTGGATTATTAATGTTTTGTTTAATAAATTCTTCAGTCTTGCTTGAGTTAATAACATTCAAATAATAGTTTTGAGCTCTATGGTGGGTCTGCAATTTTGTCGCCAGATTGTACTTGACCTCTTGCAATCGTCTTAAAAACTAAGTTAGGATGTGTGCTTGCGGAACGCGCCCACCAATGAGAAGAAGGCACAAGAAACTCATGGGTTTTATTTCTTATGGTCATTTTTACAAAGGTCAGAAAACGAGTATTGGCGTTCTGTAATTTTGATTTGGTTAGACGTAGTCATGAGTTTGAGTCCGGCCTGGGACAAAAATTTTGAAATGTATGTTTTCTTAAAGTCCTTAAAGAAAAGATTTTCTTATTTATAACTTATTTAACTTTTTGTAGAAAAAGTAAATTAAATAATACCGTTTGCGATGCAGACGGTTGTGGGTTCGATTCCCGCCTCGAAACAAATATTTATGTACAGATATTTGTTTTTGGTAGGTTTTTCTGTTTGTATATTTAACATACATTTACAAAAGTATATAAGTTTTCTATTTGTTATCTGGTCACCATAACACAAGCCTAGTTGCTTAGCTTGAGGCTAGATGGCGCTGTGTGCAATTTACTACAATATTTATTTATTTATAAGTCTGACATGTTTTTAAAAACAAAATATCAAATTATGACTTATATTATAGACATAAATTGATCTAGACATAGTCTGATTTTAATTTTTGTAAATCCTAGAGGACATTAAGGCAAACAAAAAGTTATTCTGTAAAAAAAAAGTCATTATAATCAATTAAACCACTGGAACTGGAGTTAACTTGGTCTCCTTCATCTCTCTTTTACGGTTTCTCGTTTCACGTTTCCGTAACGCGTTACATTTTTTCTCGGCTTGGTCTCGGCCTCGCCAACCCGCGATAAGGAACTTTCCAAAAATATTTTAATTTGTAAACAAAAAAGAAAAAAATAGGCTCTCGTGGTTTTTAAGACTTTATTTTTAGATCATCAGACTAGTTTGTCTAAATATCTTCTTGAAATTAGCCCTATCTTACTTGCTACAGTCAGTCGCTGATATCTTTCTGTCATTTGTATTTTAAAATATAAAGGCAATTCCTTACAGTTCCAATTAGCGTACTAAAAATGCTTACAGCGTATGCGGCTATATGTCCATTTCGGACCGTATCTACGACTGTCTGAAGCAAATTAGATATGATTATTAATTCCTACTTTAAATCAAAGACTATGTCAATTTATCTAAGGAGATTAAAACTGAAAAAGGACAATCAGTTTTTTTGACAAAAAATATTTTATTATTTGGGTAACATTACAGCTTCTACCCAAAGATACTAAGCTTTCGAAAAATACTTGAGAGTTCTAATGAAAAAACAGTGAAAATAATTTCACAGGTCGACGTTTAAAAAAATATCTGCCATTAAGTCAGTGCAGTATGATAGAGCCTTGATAAAGCTATAGACAATCGCACTCTATTAAATATTTAGTCTATGATCATAGACTAGTTTGTGATACTGACTTTCTTCGATTCTACGACGATTTTTTCAATTGAATCTTAGCTATAATTATAATCTCTAGATTTAACATTTCGACTGGGAATAAAATCGATGAATAATCGGATTATCTCTATTTTTTAACGTAAAAAATATGAGACGGTCATAATTCGATCGTACGGCGAGCTGATTCGATGGTATATCGAGCTGATTCGATTGTATGCAAGCTGATTCGATGGTATATCGAGCTGATTCGACCGTACGGCAAGCTGATTTGATTGTACTGCGAGCTGATTCGATCGTACGGCAAGCTGATTTGATTGTACGGCGAGCTGATTCGATTGTATAGCGAGCTGATTAGATCGTACGGCAAGCTGATTCGATTGTTCGATTATATCGCAGTCGATATGTTTTAAAGTTAAGCGGAATAGTATGTTGTATCAGTATACATAATAGCCAGGATTATGTTTGTGTCACATTTTTATTAAAATAAAGGTTGTAACTATGTATGCTATAAGTAAACTGTATTATACATTTCTAGTAGTTTTATTTTGATGTGTAAAATCTGTCTAAGGCTGTGGTCAGAAGGGTCATGTAGAAAAAACAATACATAGACCCACCATTGGATTGAAGAGCACGCTGAAGGGTGTATGTATGCCATTGACTTTGTCCCCATTCAATGGGGACAGCGGACTCAATAAAATGATTAAAATTTATGCCTGTTATATTATATCCATTGACGCTTTCCCGTTATGGGGATAACGGGAAGTTATAATGTTATGTTCCTATTGGAACATGGAAGGAGTGCGGGATGGTGGTCCAACTATGGAACGTGGAATATATTAACGGGTGAGGCGCCAACCTAATGTTATGTTTACAACCTACGTATTGTTTGTAAGTAAGTATTAAATTAACGGGTTATTCTCTACGTCTCATAATGATATGTAGCTTGTTGCAACGAACCACGAAAAGTGTTCCCCACATCTCATTTGAGATGTTGTGATTAAAAATACATATGAGTTGCAACCGACCATATGAGTTGCAATCCTTTTCTTCTGTTGGTCTGTAAAAAGTACTAGGCAATCAGAAGCTAGTAGAAGGTATAAATCACCTTATCTCTGTCTGTCTTAAATGTTTCTCCTGACAAAGTATATTAAATATATGATGGCAATGAATGTAGCTGGAGAAATAATTCAAATATTTTGAACATGATTTCACATTCAATATCGGATTGTTTTTTTGTGGGATACCTTCTATTGAGTTCTGATAGCCTAGTACTTACGGGCCAATTACTATCAAATAATTTACACAGACACGGAAAGTGGTGGTGGTGTGTACGGGCTTGCTCTTATACGAAGCAGTATACCTCCTACAGAGTTCTTATAACCTAGTACAAACGTAGGACGTAGGGAACACTTTTCGTGGTTCATTGCAACAAGCTACGTCTCATAAGAGATGTTTAAATTGTATGATCAATTGGTCTGTAAGTACTAGGCTATCAGAACTCAGTAGAGGGTATCCCATAAAAAACTCCGCCCCCTGATTCACAAATCATCGGCAGACAACCGAAACGAAATAAACATTGCTGCTCTTTCACTCCCGCGACTTTTGTCGTGTTGCTATCCTTGTCTTTTCAGTTTTATGATATCTAATGTGACATCATGCTCAAGATAATTGGATATATTACTCTAGCTTCATTCATGGACTTTACTTAGTTTGTCAGGAGAAAAATTGAAGAAAGAGAGAGAGCAATAAGTATGATTTATACCTTCTACTAAGTTCTGATTGCCTAGTACTTTTTACAAACCAATGGCTAATTTATAAGAGCTTGCCACAGTTTACTCTTGAACGATCGATATAACTGTATTTAGAAATCACGCCGTTGATTGTTACAAAGAGAAAACTTTCAGCCGCTTTTTTTTACCTACAGCTCGGTTCGCCGAACGAATCTTAGTTATAGTAAATGTTTTACTGCTGAAACCACGATTTGCATACTCGTGTCCGTGTCATATCAGAATCAGATGCCAAAGTAGTCCGCACATTTAGTATGGGAGCTTGGCATAGTGTTTAAATGCGCGGTGCATTTAGTGATATTAGTAGAAAGGCCAAGTTGAAAAATTGTAATTCAAAATGAATTCAAATCGGATAATACATAGGTAGCTTGGTAGTGGTGTATCTATACGAATATAATAAAGCTGATGAGTTTGTTTGTTTCAACGCGCTAATGTCAGGAATAACTGGTTCGAATTGAAAAAATCTTTGTGTGTTGGATAGTACATTTGTCGAGGAAGGCTATAGGCTTTTTTATATTTCGATAATCCCACGGGATTGGGAGTTACGCGAGTCAAACCGCGGAGCGCTGCTAGTATTTTAATAAAAGAAATGTTTATTCATAATAAAGTTTATTGATTAAATGCAGTTAGAAATATAAATAATAAAATAACATACAAATATAATGTACGACTTATTATTAAGTTACGTAATTAATACTAGTTAGGGCTAATTCAGACCATAGACAAACGATCGACCGACTGTTTGACGTCATAGACAAACAACACAATCTTGGATTTTTACATTGAAAATGTTTAACAAATCATGGTATAGTCTAAGATCTCTTTAAGTACGACCTTTACCTAGCTGTTTAATGAATGAAAAGTATTTAATACCAAACTAGCGACCCGCCCCGGCTTCGCACGGCTGTATTTTGCATGTATTATATCTAAAAACCTTCCTCTTTAATCACTATCTATTAAAAAAAACCGCTAAGAAGCATACATAGGGACGGCGAAGAGTGTTTTTTTTATAGTATGTAGTGATTAAATAGGTCCAATAAATATATTGCAGATGGGTTGACTAAAAAAATTCAGTCCAGAATATGATTAATTAGCAATTTAATTTTTATTTTTAAACATTTCACTGGTTTGGTTAATAGATAAATTCCATACCAATCGAAAGTATGAAATGCAAACGTTAAGTTGACTATTTTCCTGTCACAACTCTTGGGTATAAATCGATACTAGTCATTTGCATTGGTCTGGGTAATGAATTAAAGTTAAGTTAAAATACAGATTATGTATTTTATTGGTATGGAATTTGTCTATTAATCAAACCAGTGATATGTCTAAAAAAATAATTTTGAAATTAATTAATTATTCTGGACTGACATTTTTTAGTCAACCCATTTGCAAAACATTTATTGACCTATTTAATCTGATATAAAATACTTTTTACTTAATACTTTTATCCATTAAGCAGCTACGTAAAGGCCGTTTTAAAGGGATCCTATACCATTAGCCAAATGAGAGAAAAGTGCGACATTTCTATATTTTCTATAATTATAGGAGTAGGCATATGCAAGAGGTATCAAAATAATCATAAAAGCCTAAAGTATCTTATAGTTTTTGATTTTAAAAATGTGCTGATAACTTTTTGATTTAAAGTCTGTGGTCTGAATAAGTCCAAAAAAATACTATTTATTTAATCTATGCTAACATTATAAAGGAAAAATTTGTTTGGATTATGAATGGCTTGAAATGGCGAAACTACTGGAAGGATCTAAATGAAACTTGGTATGAGGATACATTGATTCATTGACAGTAACATAGGCTACTTTTTATCCCGATGTTCCCACGGGATTGGGAGTTACACGGGTGAAACCGCGGGGTGTTGCTAATAAACTACATAGTCTAAATAGTGGCTACAAAATTGTCTTCTAATAAAATTTTAAAATGAGATTACACTTAACCTAGATCTCAGCAAATATCTATCTTACGAAGGGTTATTTTAGAAGTCTACGCGAACAATTTTGTTCTACGACTCTTGAAAATTCAAACTTTTTTGGAATATTTTGAGGTTTATTTGAAAAAAAAAACAGCTGTATTTGGAAATAAAGACTCCGGGAACGCTGAGAAGCGGTTTGTTCGACTTTTGTTTTATTTAATTTAAATTCCATTAATTCGTTTTTAATGTATTTAAAATAGATATTTACTGATTAAATATTATTTTATTTATATCTATATTACACTAATATTATACATAACATAGAGGGTGGTTAGTTTCACACAACAAAGTTCGTACTGAAAATCAGCGCTGAGGCTTCTAGCTTTAGCTTCGTACTGAGGTTTAAGGGCAGTTCCTAGAACCGCCGTAGCTACGTGCAAACGCTCTATGGAGACCTGAACATATTTTAAATTTGATAAATAATTAATATCAGCATTTTTTTTATGAAATACATGTAAAGTTTTCGAGACATTTTTTTAGGGTTCCGTACCCAAAGGGTAAAAAACGGGACCCTATTACTATGACTTCACTGTCTGTCTGTCACCAGGCTGTATCTCATAAACAGTGATAGCTAGACAGTTGAAATTTTCACAAATATCCCCATACATTTTGTACTGAAATATGCGCTGAGGCTTCTAGCTTTAGCATTGTGCTGAGAACGAAACCTTTTTTCTGGGCAATGTCCTACTTTTTCTTGTGCTTTTTTTTATGTCTACTTTTTTGTGTTCAGAATTTTTTTTTTTTTAGCTACAGCGGTTTTACAACCTGCCTTTACTGTCCCACTTAAATTGACCACCTTGAAGTTATCTACTTTAAAGTTCATTATTATTCGTTAACGGCGGGTATTATATAGAATTAATGAACCGATTGTAGGTTTAAAAAAATCTATTTATATCAAAGAAATGTATAATTCTCTACACTACTAGGGAATGGAATCGGTTGCCTGCGTCTGTCTTTCCTGACGTGTACAATTGGTGTGTCTTCAAGTCGCGAGTGAATTCTAGGAAGGCGTGTTACATCTTAGACCGGATCCTCACCTACCATCAGGCAGGTGTGATAGTTGCCAAAAGCTGACCTATCATTTGTAAAAATGGTTGTCTGTAAAGTCGGTTTACGGACGATAATTTTACGTGATAACGTCATAAGAAAACATTGATGGTAACCATGGCAACGATAAAACGTTGCTATAGTTACCTTGTCAATAACATGAGCCGTTCCAGTAACGACGCGTGACGTCACACTTTTTTGAGATTGCAGGTGTTCACCAATTTATAAAACGTTATCACGTCAAAAAAAAATGGTTGCCTGTAGTCGGTTTACGGACGATAAATTGAAGTAAAACTTCTTTAGGCGCGACTAGGGAGTAACTCCGATTTTTTTGTGACGGAAGTAACGCTTACGTAGTTTCCGGTTATATTGACATGTGCTGATCAGCTGACCTATTAAGGTTGCATACCTATATTATCTACTTTGTGAAATTAAAACAGAGGTTGGTGCATAGAGGTACTACACCTTTACCGAATACCTTCATTAGTATTAGGAAGTTAGTGACTGTCCGCGATGTTATTCTTCTATCTCTAATTAGATAGTTTGATTATAAGTTAGAGTAGCGGAAACCTTTGAAAATACTAGATATTTTTGCAAAAATCTATTATTTATTTTGTTTCCTTCAAAATTACGCTTTGAAAAGAAGTTTTACAATCGCGCGTAAAGGTTACACGCACACACTTTTTTTTACGTGATAACGTCATAAGAAAACGATGAATTATTTTTTTATTCAAGTATATATTTTTTTCCTTTACTTATATAAGTCTTCTATTCGTCACTCGTCACCATAACACAAGCCCAGATGAGCGATATTATTATTAAACAAGTGTTAACGCGGGAAAAAGCTAGTTAGGTGATAAAAATGTATTAACTAGTACCCAAGAAGGCACGCGTCTCGTGTTTGTTTTGTATTGCTGCGTGCTGTGTGACGTCATTGTTGACATGACGTCACCGGAACGTGACAATGACGTCACACAATATTACCGTGACACTTTTGTGTGAATGCAGGTGTTCCATCAATTTATTAGACGTTATCACGTCAAAAAAAAGCTATCTAATTCGGGTTACTTTGATCAACTTCACGAGTAGTGTTCAGTCAGCAAAGGACTGAGCGTAGCAGGTGCATATTTAGATTTTTTTAATAACGGTACAGTAATTGTTAATTATTCTGCTTGATATCTTTCTAAAGCTTTCGAAGTGTTACTTATTTCACGCAGAATGACCAAAAAAAAATATTGAACAGACATTAAAAAAAAAATCATCATTAAATAAATTAACTTTAAAATATGCACCTGTTACCCTGTCCTTTGCTGACTGTACACACTTAAGCCTAGTTCGCATTAGGCTAGTATTTTAGTCGAGTAGCGAGTAATTTAGTAGCTAAACGTGTCTGAACACCAAAAATTTAGTCAAGTAGGTTAGTAAGTAATTTAGTCGAGTCGATCCATTTTATTCTATTTTTATTAGGCGAGTGGCGAGTAGCACCCCTCCCCCCACGCGTCCTTGCTCACTGGCTCACCGGCTAAACAAGTCCGAACCTCTCGAATTAGTCGAGTTGATTAGTTGCCGCCTCATCGTTGCATTGTTTTGTTGGATGTTTATCTTGCAATACACCACTCACTTGTAAACTGTACTCGAGCAAAGTGCGAACGGTTTTTGGGCAGTAGCGAGTATTTAAGCTACTAAATTACTCGCTACTCGACTAAAATACTAGCTTAATACTAGCTTAAGTTAGAATTTATTTTGTGTTATTTTTTTTTTATCTAATTATTATTCGTGTTTGTTTTTATGGTGCAATAAAGTGTTTATCTATCTATCTATATATCTTAATGCGAACTAGGCTTTAGTCGAAGTAACTTCACAAGTCCTGTAGCGGAGGTTAGCTACCCTAGTTGGCATGATGCGAGGTGGCTTGAGGCGGCGGGAAGCACCTCACGTGCTCGACTCGACCTGCGTCATCGTCCGCCGACAGGTGGCGCGCTATCACACCGAATATCTGACTGTTCAGCACTTGGAATCGGCGGATACGGTCCACCATGCGTTTCAGGGGCTGCGAACAAATAATTATAGATAGAACTGTCCTGGCAAACGTTGTTTGAAAACAAAATTATGAAGGAAAGAAAAATAGATGTTCCATTCTCAGACTTAACGACCAGTTCAGCCGTTTAGGTGGAGTTTGACAACTAAATCCGCGACACGAGAATTTTATATACACGGTGAATTTTTTACATAGGCCTTCAGGGCTATATCCTAATCTAGTGTTTTTCAACGTTCCTGAAATCACGACCCCCCAGGTTCTTAATAAAACTACGCCATTCTTTCAAAGAGTTTGTATTTAATTTTCTCTCTATTTTCTTTCTCTTCGAAAAGACAAGGATAGCATCTGAAGGCATGCTTAAAAATTGAGTTTCATTTTCAAAATATTGATGTTATTTGGATCATTAAGAGGAACGGGTACCGGCGCTTTCTCCATACAAACGTAGTCGACTGTTTTCTCCCTGGATAATGACACTAGAGCAAATATTTTTGTTGCTTAAAACTTATAACTGCCATGACAATGCCCCTATGTTTTTTATGTTTTTTAAATCTTAATTTCTATGATAATTACTTGCCCGCGACATCGTCCGCGTAAAACTCGAAAATGGACGAAGGAATTACGTTGTCCCATACAAACTTTTACCTCCTTTTTCACCCCCTAAGGGGTAGAATTTTGGAAAATCCTTTCTTATCGGATGCCTACGTCATACAAAGAACACACCCTCCAAGTTTCAGGTCTCTACGATCAGCGGTTTAGGCTGTGCGTTGATCCGTCAGTCAGTCATGACAAAGCATTTTATATGTATTGTACGAATGATACTAACAATTCCTTTGACAACTTCATCCTTGCCATCAACTCGCTGGACCCTCAGTATGTGGTAGCAGAAGTCGAGAGCCTCGAACCGTCGCTGCTGTCCGAGCAGGGCTATTATAGTGCAGCCGGCCCAGTGGAGACCTTCGCCGAACAATTCCCTGGTAAATAACGATATTAATTAATCCAAAAACAATAAAACTTGAGAGGTGTCAAGGGACACCCGGATGGAACGAAGTTCCTTTCGATTAATTAGTGAAAGAATTGTGTTTTTTTTGTAAATAATCGTCGCGACACCACACTGTTCAATGTGAAATAGAAAGACGAAATGAAAATAACTGGCTTGCTTTCTATGCAAAAAGTGTCGTTACAACTTTTGGTCTTAATTTTTTCCGTCTAGCCCCCTTTCGCAACGCGTGATAAAGAACATTCGTTCCAAAAATTCTTTGTTAAAAAGAAAGATAGCACTTAATTGCACCATAGAAACAAATACGCAAAATGATTACATTAAAAAAAAACAACATAAATTCTAACTTAAGGTAAAAGGGTTCAGCGCGCTCTCCATACAAACGTAGTCGACTGTTTCCTCCCTGGATAATGACACTAGCACAAATATTTAATTACTATATAAAAATAGTTAATTACTAGCTTTTACCAAATCCTTCCTTATGGGATGCCTATGTCATACAAATAACATACTCCTCCAAGTGTCAGGTCTCTACGATCAGCGGTTTAGGCTGTGCGTTGATCCGTCAGTCAGTCAGGACAAAGCATTTTATATGTATAGATAGATTGCATGGAAAATTGTCGTTAAGTGTTGCTATGTGTACAGTTTGTAGGTTGTAGGTTCCATTCATAAATTTTGACATTTTATTTATTTGTGGAGATTTTTTTTCGTTTCAAAACTTATCCAAAATTAAGTAGATTTTTTTTAAAATTTGCCCATATCTTTTTATCGTGTTGACACAGGACCTTGATTTTTATACACCTAATAGGGACTATAGACCTCAGTATCTGATATTAATTTTAACTTGCTAGGTCCTCAAGTTGAAATTCGGTGGTGACACACGGACAAGCAGACAGACAGACAGACAAGAAAGTGATCTTATAAGGGTTCCTTTTTTTACCTTTTGAAGTACGGAACCCTAAAAACCAGCACAGGTAAATAAACATCAATATTGTTATATACTTACTCAACAGTAAACTGCGTGTCTCCAACAGGGATGCAGTATAAGAATTGTAGAGCTGACCATAATCTGAAATTATATCATAATTAGAAAGAAAAGGAAGAAAGAGACAAGTTTATTGTAACCTGACGACCCAGTAGTCACAATGGTCACCATGCCGGACTGCCAAACAGTTGGCACAATGGTCACCATGCCGGACTGCCAAACAGTTGGCACAATGGTCACCATGCCGGACTGCCAAACAGTTGGCACAATGGTCACCATGCCGGACTGCCAAACAGTTGGCACAATGGTCACCATGCCGGACTGCCAAACAGTTGGCACAATGGTCACCATGCCGGACTGCCAAACAGTTGGCACAATGGTCACCATGCCGGACTGCCAAACAGTTGGCACAATGGTCACCATGCCGGACTGCCAAACAGTTGGCACAATGGTCACCATGCCGGACTGCCAAACAGTTGGCACAATGGTCACCATGCCGGTCTGCCAAACAGTTGGCACAATGGTCACCATGCCGGACTGCCAAACAGTTGGCACAATGGTCACCATGCCGGACTGCCAAACAGTTGGCACAATGGTCACCATGCCGGACTGCCAAACAGTTGGCACAATGGTCACCATGCCGGACTGCCAAACACAGGGTGGCGGGTACGATTCCCGCCTCAGGCATGTATTTATGCTTAGATATTTGTCTGTGGTCTGATTGTTTCTATGTATTATAAGTATACTAGCGACCCGCCCCGGCTTCGCACGGCTATAGTATGCATGTATTATACATATAAACCTTCCTCTTGAATCACTCTAGCTATTGAAAAACCGCATCAAAATCCGTTGCGTAGTTTTAAAGATCTAGGCGTACAAAGGGAAATAGGGACAGAAAAAGCGACTTTGTTTTATACTATGTAGTGATATTTACAAAAGACAAGTTTCGCTTGCACAGAGCTATATTTTTGTGCCTGTGGCGGTCGAGACGTCTGGGAGTTGGGGGGCCGATTTGTAAGAGAGATTGGCCGTCGCCTCCGGGATAGGGGGTTTGATCCGCGTTCCGGGGCGTTGCTGGTGCAAAGGCTGTCGATAGCGGTTCAGCGAGGTAACGCTGCTTGCATATTGTCCAGCTTTGCACCGGGAACGCTGGGGAGGGGTTTGTTTGATTAGGTTTAGTTTTAATTTTTTGTTTTTTTTTTAAATTTTGTAATTGTTTGTGTAACTACCTATTTTGTAATTCTTTTAATGTGAATAAATAAATTTGTTTAAAAAAAAAGACTAGATGGCGATGTGTGGAAGGTCCTACAGTATTTATTATTATAGATTAGTTCTTGGTGACTTCGTGCTTCATCCGTCAAAGTACTGCTCACCTATGGAACTCCGTAGTATCGTCAGTATGTAACGGGGCGTGGTGTGCGGCTGGTGGTGCCGGCCACTGCGGAGCGGTGAGGAACGCGCGCAGCCGGCGCAGCACCACCGAGAACAGGGAGAGGCCGCAGCAGAGACGCTCGCGGGTCAGCAGGTCGCCTTCGCGGGCCAGTTGCGCTTGCTACGACAATTGTACAGTATGCGTTAAATAATTTGCTAATAATAGTTTTGCATTTGTAGTTGCACTAAGAACACCATACTAAAATATAAAACTTTAAAATATGCACCTGGTACCCTCAGTTCTTTGCTTACTATCTTGACGGCCCAGTTGGCACAATGGTCACCATGCCGGACTGCCAAACACAGGTTCGATTTTCGCCTCAAACAAGTATTTATGCTTAGATATTTGTCTGTGGTCTGAAGGCCAATTCTCGTAAATAACATTGTTCAAATTACATTTCAATATCATTTCGATTGCATTTCAATCATAAAAAATACCCTTACAGTAGCTCAAAATACCCTCAAGTGTTAGCTTTTTGTAAAAAAAATCTGACTTTGAGTGTATCTTTTGCAATCGAAATGCAATCGAGATGATATTGAAATGTAATTTAAACAATGTTATTTACGAGAATTGGCCTTCAGATTGACGAAAATACAAAACATACGAATTAGTTGAATACGTAGCCGGCTATGTCGCCATGGCGTACCGGTGAGGTGAGGGCCTAATAGTGGTTGATATTCCTGCCCTGGAGAGACGCCAGCAAATGTAAACGCACCTGGTAACCGGCACCTTACCCTACGCGAGCCGTGTACGCGGGCGTGCAGTCACCAGATACATTCACCGAAAGGGGGTAAAACCTACCCCTAACACCTACCCCTAAAATAACCTATCCCTAGTTTCCTAATCGTATGTATCTGTATCTGGACCCCTTGTGCGTGTATCCTAGTTAGTGCGTGTGTGTATGTGTGTGTACCTAGCTTTATGTGTACCTATTGGCCCTACCCTACCTGACGTGTCCCTACTGCCCTAGCCATAGGGTTCGAACAATATATAAATATATAGATAAGTACGGGATTGTCTGTCACCAGGCAACCTGGGGTGACGGACGGACGGTGGGTAGGAAGGGTGGTGTGTGTACGTCGTGCAATGTACACGGGATGGATTTTCTCACTGCTGGTCAAGCGGACTCACAAGACCAATCGACTGACGGCTAAGGGTTTCCTGGCCGCAGTGAGAGGATGCTAAAGAGCATGGAGTAGCTGCAATAGCTCTTCTAGCGGTTGCTAGAAGAGCTATTGCAGCTGGTTGATATTTTTTTTAGTGTTCTGAATTTGTTGTTCGGCTCTGCGCCATCTGTTGGTGGCGAGGCAAAGAGTCGCCACAGAAGTATAGTCTAAAATAAATAACATAATTAGGAAACAGGTACCTTAGCATTTCCATATTTCTCGACATTTTGTCCAATTTGTAACGCTGCGTATTTCGCTTCCAATCTCTTCTGTTTTGTCTCTGGTTTTTCACCCTCTGTTGAATAAAAATAATAATCTAAAGCTTATATCTAGCTGTCCCGGCAAACATTGTTTAGCCATTTACAAAAAAAAAAAGGAAAAAAAAAAACATATTGTTCGATTCTCAGACCTAACGAAAATACACAAAAAATTTAATACAAATCGGTTCAGCTGTTTAGGTTGTTTTATATTTATTGGCAAAATTTATCGAATAAAAATAGTAATCAAAAGCTTATATTTAAATACAAAGTAAAATTCAAATCGACCGAAACCGGCCACGTTTTGTCAAAAACTTTGTGCAAAAATAGACTTTTGCTCACAAGTGGGAGAATGTAATCTAGTCAAAGTCAAAATTATTTCATTTGGACTCACTCACGTGAAACGTCTTAAAAACTAAATTAGGATGTTTAACTTTTGGAAATCTTACCTGGAGTGTAAGGCCGCGGTAATATATTTTGGAAAGGCGCCGCGTGAAGTAAATCCGTCACTTCTTCTTGACTCAAAGCCTAAGGAACAAAAAAAATCGTTTTAAACTTCTTAGATACGCTGCAGGGTTCTTTTTTTTAATTGGGCATTCAGCGTTATTTCCTAAACTATAAGAGACTAGCAGCACTCCGCGGTTTCACCCGCGTAACTCCCGATCCCGTGGGAATAACGGGATAAAAAGTACCCTATTTTATTCCCAATGAATCAATGTATTAGTCCAGTTAAAATAACCGAATTTTAGGGGTAACCTTACTATAATTCGCAGCCTAGGTCGCTGAAAATTTGTACGTATGTTCGGAACACCATTATAAATGAACTGTCAAAAGTCCCCATCGATCCGACATCGACTAAAAAAGTTATACGCGGTCAAAGGTCGAAAATATGGGTTTTTTGCCTTTTTCAGCCAAACGGTAAGTTTTATCATAAATGTATGTTAGACACGATTGTATATTATGTAATTATCTATCTTGTATGCAGGGTGTTTGATAGATTCTTGACCAATTCAACGTTAGTGAAAAAGGAGTCTTCCTCCTACCTGCTGACTTTTGTTTGGTTGAAATCCGACTCCTGGCTGCGGAGCTGTGCCATGTAGAATTTTTTCTTTCAAGACAAAAACGAAAAAGTCAAATAAAACAAAAACGCATCGTTCTGCAACTTGGTATGAGGATACATTGATTCATTGACAGTAACATAGGCTAATTTTTATCCCGACATTGCCACGGGATCGAACGTTACGGGAGTTAATAAAAATCAAAATAGTAAAGCACTCACTTGTTCGATAAGCATACAGAACAGTATAATATTGCCGAGTTCTCTGAAAGCGTGGAATAATTCAGTCCTGGCTTCGGGATACTGCACAATGTCAGTCAATTGAGCGTGGTAGTAGCCAAGGACACCTGCGAACAAATAACTCTTTAACCATCTGACGACCGAGTTGGCACAATGGTCACCATGCCGGACTGCTAAACACAGGGTTGTGGGTTCGATTCCCGCCTCAGACATGTATTTATGCTTAGAGATGTCTGTGGTCTGTTTCTATGTATAATAAGTATATATTTACAAAAGAAGAGTATATAAGTAGTAATATCCATTGTCTAGCACCCATAACACAAGTCTAGTTACTTAGCTTGGGGCTAGATGACGATGTGTGGAATGCCCTGCAATATTTATTTTATCTGTTGGCATTTATTCATTGCATAAATTAATCTTTTTAAACTTAGTATTCATAGTAATTATTTTCTCGGGTAGGTGAAAGGGTACCTGCGCTCTCTCCATACAAACGTAGTCGACTGTTTCCTCCCTGGATAATGACACTAGCACAAATATTTTTGTGCCATAAAACCTATAACTGCAATGACTATGCCCCTATGTTTTGGTTATTTTCATTTTTTAATTATCATACAAATGAATATTAAAAAAATCAAAAAATAGGGGCAGTTATAAGTTTTATGCACCAAAAGTATTTGCTCTAGTGTCATTATCCAGGGAGAAAACAGTCGACTACGTTTGTAATAGTTTGTATGGAGAAAGCCCCCGGTAACCTTTCCTCTTAAAGTACGCATGGCAACCCTTCGCAACTGGTAC
Source organism: Idaea aversata (assembly GCA_907269075.1). Taxonomy (NCBI): domain Eukaryota; kingdom Metazoa; phylum Arthropoda; class Insecta; order Lepidoptera; family Geometridae; genus Idaea; species Idaea aversata. The sequence continues at coordinate 4,676,138 of OU026083.1, forward strand.
GAATACAAATCGTGTTAGCTAACTCACCATTAGATCCATAGTCGTATCTGGGCAGCTTGCAATGCCTCGGCATAGCGTGATGTAACGCCCGACAGAACTGCGCCAGGGTCCCGTGCAGCAGCCCCCGGGCCACGCCGAGCAGCTCCCCGACCACCACCGCTACACCCTGGTAGCCCAGCAGTCGTACGAGGGCATGCAGGTGTTGAGGACCGACGAAACCTATCATAAATTGAAACTACAGGTGCTACTCTGAATAGTGTAGAAAAAAACTTACTTATGAAATAAATTCTTCAATTTTTTTCATTGCCAGAGATAATCCCGATCCCGTGGGAATACCGGGATAAAAAGTAGCCTATGTGTTAATCCAGGTCTCTAGCTATCCACATACCGAGTTAAATCGCAATCGGTCCAGTAGTTTTTGCGAAAAAAATAAAAAAAACACAGACACTAACAGACAAACTTTCTCAGGATAATAATATTAATAAATAAATATTTTCTTTAAAGTTATGTCCGCTTTTAACATTGTTCTTAGGGTAAAGAATAACATCGTGATGAAACCCGCGGCTTGGTTGTCTCCAAGCGTATTGACAAGATTTTCCTCTGTGCACGATCTACTAAGCTGAGAGGGTGGTATAGGTGCTAAGTACCTGCATATTGAGCGTACTGAGCGGAGTAAGCGAGCGAGAGTTGCTTCGAGCCCCACAATAACGCATGGCCATATTGTTGCGGTCGCTCGCGCTGGACGCCCACAGCGAACTGTATGCCGCGACATTTTACAAACCTAAAAACAAATACATGTCTTAATACCTGTGTTAATAAATATTGCAGGACATTCTACACATCGCCATCTAGCCCCAAGCTTGTGTTATGGTGCTAGACAGCTTATATACTTCTTATATTTTTGTAAATATATACAACTAGCGACCCGCCCCGGCTTTGCACGGCTATATAATGCATGTATTATACATATAAACCTTCCTCTTGAATCACTCTATCTATTAAAAAAACCGCATCAAAATCCGTTGCGTAGTTTTAAAGATTTAAGCATACATAGGGATATAGGGACAGAGAAAGCGACTTTGTTTTATACTATGTAGTGATAATGATACATAGAAACAACCAGACCACAGACAAACATCTAAGCATAAATACTTGTCTGAGGCGGGAATCGAACCCGCAACCCTGTGTTTGGCGGTCCGACATGGTGACCATTGTGCCAACTGGGTGAATTGGGTAATAACAGCTATCTGTATACCAAATCAATCAGTCTTTGATATAACAGTCAGTCTTCAAAAACTTTATCTATCTATGCTTATTTGTATCATATAATATACTAGCGACCCGCCCCGGCTTCGCACGGCTGTATTATGCATGTATTAATATCTAAAAACCTTCCTCTTTAATCACTCTATCTATTGAAAAAAACCGCATCAAAATCCGTTGCGTAGTTTTAAAGATCTAAGCATACATAGGGACGGCGAAAAGTGACTTTATTTTATACTATGTAGTGATTTGCATATAACGAATAGGCTCCGAAACTTCTGGACCGATTTTGATGAAACTTGGTATGAGGATACATTGATTCATTCGAAGTAAAATATTCTACCCGATATTCCCACGGGATCGAGAGCTACGCGGGTGAAACCGCCGAGCGCTGCGTTTGTAGTTTGCATTAGATTTGTAACAAATGGCGTCACTAAAATCTACGTACGCTAGTTTGCATAGTTTATGCATAGGCATGTTTGTCTATATCCAATTAATTATTAGTCATTCATATCCGAACAGCTAGATAATTATATTTATAGATATTGGCTATCTGTGCACCATGACCAGAACCGTAAGTAGCATGTACCTACCTATAAAAAAAAGTGACACAATACTCGTCTATAACGACCTCTGTGGCGCGTCGGGCGAACACCCGACTGCGACGCAGAAGGTTGCGGGTTCGATTCCCGCCGGGAACAAGTATTTATGCTGACCATAAATTCTTGTTTCTGGTTCTGGGTGTTTCCTTTATGTATAATATGTACCTATATATTTACAAAAAAAAAAGTATATAAGTAGTTTATCCGTTATCTGGCACCCATAACACAAGCATTAAGTTGCTTAGCTTGGGGCTGGATGGCGATGTGTAATATGTCCTGAAATGTCCTGAAATATTTATTAAAAAAAATTAAAACCTTAGGTGTAAAAATGTGTATTGACACTGTCGCTTCTTTGTCATCTGTAAAAGTGCGAAAGTGACAAAACAAATTTAACTTAATAGACGGTGTTATTTTTTATGAATAACGGGATTAGTTTTTAGTACTTGCCTGTCGGTGGCGGCGTTGTAGCAATAGTTCGGCAAGAAATCGTAGTTCAACTCCCAAAACACGTGAAGTGTTATACGTCCGTATCTATAATAATAAATAAGATTGTGTAAGTCATAGGGCCTTATCTCACCGGGACGCCATGGCTATGTAGTCATTGCTACTACTGGCTACCCTTGCTCGCTAAATAGAGTAAAGTCTAGTTCGCATTAAGCTAGTATTTCAGTAGCGAGTAGCGAGTAATTTAATAGCTAAACGTGTCTTACGAGTAACAAAAATGTTGTCGAGTAGGTTAGTAATAATTTAATCGAGTCGATCCATTTTTAACCGACTTCAAAAAAGGAGGAGGTTCTCAATTCGGATGTATGTGTCAGTAACAAAACGAAAACGACTGAAGGAAAGTCAACAATACAGTGCTTCATTTGATGTATACGTCAGGGCGCCGCCATCTTGACTACTGTTTTGTGTCTATAAATAGGAATAAAATGACGGAACGTGTTTCAGTCTGTCGCAGTAGCTTCATGATGTCCGAACCTTTTTATGGTCGTACCATTTATTTGAGTTAATTAGTTTAATACCGTTCAGTGAGTGAATTAAGCGTTGTGGAAAAATAATGCCGATGGGTATGTAATTTATATGATTAAAATATGTTCTGATGATAAGTGCCTTTATATTTACGTAACCTTACGCTCAGATTTGCTTAAAATAGCTGGTCGTTTATATATGTATGTTTTTATTTTACTCTATTTTTTATTGGGCGAATAGCACCCCCATGCCTCCCTGTTCACTGGCTAAACAAGTCCGAACCTGTCGAGTTAGTCGAGTTGATTAGTTGCCGCCTCATCGTTGCATTGTTTTGTAGGATGTTCATCTTGCAATACACCATTCAATTGGAAACTGTTCTCGATAAAGGATTTTAGAGCAGTAGCGAATATTTTATCTACTATATTACTCGCTACTTGACTAATATACTAGCTTAATGTGAACTAGGCTTAACCTATGGCTACTGTCTGACACAAAAAACAAGTGCGTCCTTCCTCATTGGCGACCTGTTGGAGACTGAGCGAGTAAGACGCAGCTTACACGTATTATATTAATAAATAAATAATAAATAAATATTGCAGGACAATCCACACATCGCCATCTAGCCCCAAGCTAAGTAACTAGACTTGTGTTATGGGTGCTAAACAACGGATATACCTACTTATATACTTTTCTTTTGTAAATATATATGTACTTATAATACATAGAAACAACCAGACCACAGACAAATATCTAAGCATAAATACTTGTCTGAGGCGGGAATGTGCAACCCGCAACCCTGTGTTTGGCAGTCCGGCATGGTGACCATTGTGCCAACTGGGTCGTCAACAATATTGTATTGGCTACTGTGGCTGCGTCGCCAGGACAACAGACTATCCAGACTCAACAAGGCGCCCCGTCGTGGCTACATTTCCAAACCGTCGCCAGGTAAGTTATCTTTCTATTATAATTTTTTTTTGGAACGAAGTTTCTTATCGCGGGTTAGCGATGGGGACCTAGCTCAGAAAAAATGTTACGCGTTAGATAAACTAATCTCTTACATATAAGAGAAACTGTTTACTATTTACTGGACCGAAACTACTGGACCGATTTAGATTAAACTTGGTATGAGGATACATTGATTCATTGACAGTAACATAGGCTACTTTTTATCCCGATGTTCCCACGGGATCGGGAGGACGGAGCAAGTTACTTACGGTGCCAAAACTCCGTGGTCGGATTCCCTCAAAATAGCATCAAAATCGTCAAGCGTGAGGTAACGGCTTAGCAGCTTGTGGCAGAGGCGGTTTACTGATATCAGGCCTTCTAATTCCTAAGGAATAAATATAAATTTCATTGTAAATATAAAAAGAAATCCTATAAAGACACACACGATATATATTTATTATTTATCCAAAACACGATCTAAGATATTGCAAAAAAAATGGTTGTCTGTAAACTCGGTTTACGGATGATAATTTTACGTGATGACGTCATAAGAAAACGATGAAAAATTGAGTTTTTGTTTTTGTTTTCCTTTATATATTTTTTTCCTTTATATAAATCTCCTATTCGTTACTCGTCACCATAACACAAGCCCAGATAAGCGATATTATTATTATTAAACAAACACGAGACGCGTGACGTTTACCATGACGCGTCATGGTACCGGAACATGACACTTTTTTGTGAATGCAGTGCCACCTGCACTACATTCACAAAATTAAATTATTACACGTTATCACGTCAAAAACCCACACGATCTCAGTATATTCATTATTTAAATAACAAATAAATAAATATTGTGGGACAATTCACGCATCGGCATCTAGCACCAAGATAAGCAACTAGACTTGTGTTATGGGTGCCAGAAAACGTATACACTACTTATATACTTTTCTAATGTAAATATATAGGTACTTAAAATACATACAGAAACACCCACACCAGAAACAAAAATGTGTACAGAAATATTTGTTTTAAAGCGGTAATCAAACCCGGAAGCCACACAGGTCGTATTTATCCAAAAAGTGATTTAAGATATCGCAAAAAAAGTCAAAAAGAATTTTTTTTTGTTTGACTTCGAAACTACTGGACAGATTTTGATGAAACATGGTATGTTATAAGAATAAAATCATTCCAATAATTTTTATTTTAGAACTTTTTTGGATTTGAAATTCTGACTTCGACGGTACCATCTTGATGAATCTTACCACAACTCCAGTGATGTCTCCAGCTTCGAACTTAGCCACCGCCGCGTCCAACGCACGATGCATATCAGCGTTTATACGCTGTGCTACCTGCACAAATCATTATATTTATTTATTTATTAGGTACACCAACAGTGCTTGTACTTGTATACGGGCTGTTTTCCGCAATTAAACCCTTTTTAACAGTTTGTTATTGTTGTTTTCCGCGCACCGTAAAAGCAATGTCAATTGTAAGCACACATAAATTTTTCGTAAGAAAAGTCCTACTTGTAATAAAAGAAGAACTTAGTTTTACCTCTATAAAAATAAATTTAAATCAAAGAATAGCTAGTTAAATATATGTACTAACCAATGCACACAGGTCGACGTGGCGGCCAAGTAACGCGACATGCCTCTGCCGCAGCAGCGAGGCGTACCGTCCTGCGCCGACGCCCGCGCCCGCGCCGCGCGCTGCTATCTCCGAGCGGTACCGCTTGTCCAACAACATGCTGTAATTACAACATTTTACATAACCCATCTAACTATTTTTACATAACCAATCTAACTTCTTACATAACCAATCTAACTTCTTACATAAACCATCTAACACTCAACATAACCCATTTAACGCTCAACATAACCCATCTAAAACTATCCACACTTACCTAAAAGCCAATTGCTTGTAATAAGCATCTTAAATTCTTACAAAACCCATCTACCTTTTTACATAACCAATCTAATTTCTTACAAAACCCATCTAACACTCAACATAAGCAATCTAACTTCTTACATAAACCATCTAACACTCAACATAACTAATCTAAAACTACCCACACTTACCTAGACGCCAATTGCTTGTAATGAGCATAAACCTGCTCGGAAAGCTTGTAAACGAACTGATCGAAGCACAAATTGACTTCCGCTTCAACTTCGTCGTACAAGAACTGCTTTTTGAAAACTGTAAGCGCGTATTGGGCTGAATCGTTGTAAAGATCTAAGGGATATAAGACATATCTGAAACAAACAAAAAACATTTTAGAAGATTTCTTTTTTAATTATTATAGCGACCCGCCCCGGCTTCGCACGGGTATATTACGCAAGTATTATACATATAAACCTTCCTCTTTAATCATTCTATCTATTAAAAAAACCGCATCAAAATCCGTTGCGTAGTTTTAAAGATCTAAGCATTCGTAGATATATAGGGACGGCGAAAAGTGACTTTATTTTATACTATGTAGTAATGACTAGAACGTGCTGCCACAACGTCGTTTCCTTAAAAACTAAGATTTTTTGACCACAGACTATGTTACTATTAGATCCCAGTGCCAATCGAGCGATTCGACCTCCGAAACTACTGGACCGATTTAGATGAAACTTGGTATGAGGATACATTGATCCATTGGAAGTAGCATAGGCTTCTTTTTTTACCCGATATTCAATTACAATCAGGACTTACGCAGGCAAATATCCATCATAGCCTTGGTCTTCAGCATATGCGGCGGCTAAAATGGATACATGGCACATCGTCAAGTCGAAGGAGCCATCCTTCGTCTTGAGGATATGGTCTGTCAGGATCCATGGCATCGACATCTCGATGGGGAACTGTATCCTTGTCTCCATTGTGTCTAGTCGGGAATAGAACCCGCTACCTCCCACAAGATACTCACTCCATCATAGCCGGCTCCTTCGTCTTCAGGATATGGTCTGTAAGGATCCATGGCATCGACATCTCAATGGGGAACTGGATCCTTGTCTCCATTGTGTCTAGTCGGGAATAGAACCCGCTACCTCCCACAAGATACTCACTCCGTCATAGCCGGCTCCTTCGTCTTCAGGATATGGTCTGTAAGGATCCATGGCATCGACATCGCAATGGGGAACTGGATCCTTGTCTCCATTGTGTCTAGTCGGGAATAGAACCCGCTACCTCCTACAAGATACTCACTCCATCATAGCCGGCTCCTTCGTCTTCAGGATATGGTCAGTAAGGATCCATGGCATCGACATCTCGACAGGAAACTGGATCCTTGTCTCCATTGTGTCTAGTCGGGAATAGAACCCGCTACCTCCTACAAGATACTCACTCCATCATAGCCGGCTCCTTCGTCTTGAGGATATGGTCTGTAAGGATCCATGGCATCGACATCTCGACAGGAAACTGGATCCTTGTCTCCATTGTATCTAGTCGGGAATAGAACCCGCTACCTCCTACAAGATACTCACTCCATCATAGCCGGCTCCTTCGTCTTCAGGATATGGTCTGTAAGGATCCATGGCATCGACATCTCGACAGGAAACTGGATCCTTGTCTCCATTGTGTCTAGTCGGGAATAGAACCCGCTACCTCCTACAAGATACTCACTCCATCATAGCCGGCTCCTTCGTCTTGAGGATATGGTCTGTAAGGATCCATGGCATCGACATCTCGATGGGGAACTGGATCCTTTTCTCCATTGTAATCAAATCGTTGCATTCTTCGTTGTGTTGGTGACGAACTGTGCATTTCTTTAACGATAAAAAATTAAATTATTCTCCCAGGTCTTAAGAGGAAAGGGTACCGGCGCTCTCACCATACAAACGTAGTCGACTGTTTCCTCCCTGGATAATGACAGTAGAGCAAATATTTTTGGTACATAAAACTTATATCCAGAGAGGAAATTCTTGTAAGAAAATTGGTTGATGAAGACATTTTGTTTTACAAACAGAATAGTCTTTTTTTTTGCAGGTTATACGAATTAATACATTTTTGATTATTTTAATTTCACAACTCGAGAGAAACGTTTTGTTATAAACCTACGCTAAGATGACCTATTCTAACACGACTTTTACTAGCTAAATATGGGTCTGGGCCCATAACCTAAAATAAAACGAATTTTTCATAACAATACTTACATTGACTTTTCTTCCCATAGTCATTTCCAAGTAGAATTCTCTATACCACAGCTGTGATAAATCGCAGCACTTTGCCAACGAATCTGTTAAACATAAAAACACATATTTTTGCATAAGTATAACAGTATAGTAAGTATAACAAACCATTTGACATAATTATTGTTTCTAGTTATTAAGAATACTAGCGACCCGCCCCGGCTTCGCACGGCTATATTATGCATGTATTATACATATAAACCTTCCTCTTGAATCACTCTATCTATTAAAAAAAACCGCATCAAAATCCGTTGCGTAGTTTTAAAGATTTAAGCATACAAAGGGAAATAGGGACAGAGAAAGCGACTTTGTTTTATACTATGTAGTGATTAGTAATTTATTCTAGTTCTTTTAAGCTTAAAACACAGGGATTCCTAGTTCAAATATACATATGTGTTACTAGTTGCACCCCGCGGTTTCATCCGCGTAAGTCCCGATCCCGTGGGAATATCGGGATAAAAAGTGGCCAATGTGTTAATCCAGGTCTCCAGTTATCTAGTTACCGAGTTTCATCGCAATCGGTCCAGTAGTTTTTGCATGAAGGAGTAACAAACATACATACACACACACACACAAACTTTCACATTTATCTTTAATATATATAAATCTCGTGTCACAATGTTTGTCCTCAATGGACTCCTAAACCACTTAACCGATTATAATAAAATTCGCACACCATGTGCAGTTCGATCCAACTTGAGAGATAGGATAGCTTACATCCCGATATTCCCACGGGATCGGGAGTTACGCGGGTGAAACCGCGTAGGGCAGCTAGTAATATTATAAGTAGCATAGGATTTATTGTTCTCCTGTGTATTTTGTACTATAGTTTATTACGTAAAAGGCGTTTATTACGCATTAAATGCATAAAAAAAAACATCCTGTATGTCTGCAGTAAGGTAAGAGCTTTGAGTGTTCTTGTAGGGTAACAGCACCAAGCAATTTCTTTCTTTGTCATTTAAATACAAAAACTGCGTACGGCAGCTCGCTGCGAACCTGCACCATCCACCGAGAGATGTCGCTGTTAACACTGTTGTACAGAAGTGAGTATCGTAGTTCGGCCGTTTGCACAGAGATGGCGCTGTTTTCAATATTGCATAGTAGTAGAAGCACAATAACTGTTAAAATCTCATCTGTCAAAATCTCATCTGTCGCGAGAACGGCTGAAAATGCTCACCTACAAAAGTGCCCAACGCGCCATAAGAAGTTTTCACTTCAAAAAAATTACTGTAGGGTAAGAGCTTCGAGTTTATTAACTTACCTGACCGATTCAACAGATAAGTCCAATAGAAACTATGAGTGTGTAAAGCTTCAATCTCTTGAAGGGTAACAGCACCAAAAACTTACATTAAAAATCTGGTGTAGGGTAAGAGCTTCGAGTATATTAACTAACCTGACAGATTCAACAGATAAGTCCAATAGAAACTATGAGTATGGAAAGCTTCGATCTGTGTTAGGGTAGCAGCATCTAGATCCTTCCTAAGGGTCCGTCGTCCTCCCCATTTGTCGGAGACGAGCGCCTCGAGTTGTGTGCGGACCATGTACAGTTGAGTCGATGAGGGGCCTGAGGGTAGATAGATATTTAAAAAAATAAAACATCTTTTTTGGAACGAAAGTTCCTTATCGCGCATTGCGAAAGGGGGCTAGACGGAAAAAAATAAGACCAAAAGTTGTAACGACACTTTTTGCATAGAAAGCAAGCCAGTTATTTTCGTTTCGTCTTTCTATTTCGCATTGAACAGTGACGTGTCACGACGATTATTTACAAAAAAAAAAACAATGAATAAATAAAAATAAAAAAATTACAATTCCTTCACTAATTAATCGAAAGGAACTTCGTTCCATCCGGGTGTCCCTTGACACCTCTCAAGTTTTTTTACACATAGGTCAGCATTTGACCACTATCACACCTGCCTGATGGTAGGTGACGATGCGGTCTAAGATGGCACGCTTACGATACCTATACACTCGCGATTTAAAGACACAAGCAGGCAACTGTTCCCATTCCCTTGCGGTACGAATAAGGAATAACGAAGCAAAACGCTTGGTGCAGACGGATGATCATCATTATCATATCAGCTACAAGACTTCCACTGTCCATGCACTCCCTTTGGAATTTAATTTACTCCAAAGGTTATCTGAATTTAAAACTAATTTAAAGTCCTGGCTTATCAGTAGATCTTTTTACAATCTGAATGAGTACTTCGATAGTGATAGTGATAAATAGGTATTATTTTATAAAATAACTAGCGACCCGCTCCGGCTTCGCACGGCTATATTATGCCTGTATTATACATATAAACCTTCCTCTTGATTCACTCTATCTATTAAAAAAAACCGCATCAAAATCCGTTGCGTAGTTTTAAAGATTTAAGCATACAACGGGAAATAGGGACACAGAATCCGACTTTGTTTTATACTATGTAGTGAATTAGCTTGAAGCTTTAACCAGGTACATGGTACCTCTATCTAATTTGTAATAAAAAATTTAAAAATAAAATAATAACAAACACTATATATAATTCAATTATAGATTTAAGTATAATAATATGTTATTCTTCTGAAATTTTATTTTAGTACTTTAATTAAGTACTTATTGCATGCCCGCAATGGGTAAATTGTTGTTACTTAATTTTAAAACCACCTACCATCCATTGTACACAATTTATACAACAAAAATTCTTATTCTTATTCTATCCCCCAAAGAATGCTCTCTGCGTCGACTGCGTCCAACGACTTCTCGCATCTAGCCTCAAGCTAAGGAACTAGTTGTCTTGTTGCTTCAATATTCCAAGACAAGGTTTCGTTAAGGTGAAAGGGTACCTGCGCTCTCTCCATACAAACGTAGTCGACTGTTTCCTCCCTGGATAATGACACTAGCACAAATATTTTTGTGCCATAAAACCTATAATCTTAATTTCTATGATAATTAGAAAATGAAAAAAACCAAAACATAGGGGCATATTCATGGCAGTAATAAGTTTTATGCACCAAAAATATTAGCTCTAGTGTCATTATCCAGGGAGGAAACAGTCGACTACGTTTGTAATAGTATGTATGGAAAGAGCCCCCGGTACCCTTTCCTCTTAAAAGAGTGTCCACTGACTTTAGTCAAATATGACGAAATATAAAAAAATAATACGTCAGAATGGCTGTACGAGTTAAAAGCTTTTGCTTTCCTCTTTATTATATGTAAAAGAAAACCAAATATTTTTTTGATGACGGGAATCCAACCCACAACCTCCCATGCCGCAAGTTGTCTTACCAACATTCCTCCTGGGTACTTTAATAGTGAAACTAGCGTCGCCATCCTTCTTCCCTCGTATGGCAGGGTCCTGTTGCGGCTCGCAGCCGCGCGCCCAGTCTCCGCACGTCTCACGGACCGACACTATAATACTGGGGACAATACATACATACATATTTATATATCCTATCCTAATCTCTATATATATAAAATTCTCGTGTCGTTGTGTTAGTTGCCAAACTCCACCTAACAGCTAAACCGATTTGTATGAATTTATTTTGTAAATATTCGTTAGGTCTGAGAATCGAACCCTATTCTATTTTTTTCTCTATTTTTCCTTTATACACGGTGTAACAAGGTTGCTGGGGGGTGAGGGACCTCAGTACCTATCGATTTAACCCCCCTGTATGTTCTGCAATAATAAATAAAACTCAAAATAAAATCATAAAAAAAAAACAATGTTTGCCGGGACAGCTAGTTCTACTAATAATATAAATGTGTGTTTGTTTCTTTTTCATGCAAAAACTACTGGACCTATTGCCATGAAACTCTTTATGAAGATAGCTGGAGACCTGGATTAACATACAGGCTACTTTTATCCCTTTATTCCCATGGGATTGGGAGTTACGCGGGTGAAACCACGGAGTGCATATCCTAGATAACATTTATCGATACTTTTACTTTAATGGAACACAAAACAGCAGTAATATCATGAGCTAAAAAGCTAGCAAGCAAGCTAGTAATTAAAATAACGAACCTTCTTATCAAATCTTTTTTGTTTTTAATCGCCTTTCTCAGCGGTTCCCTCATGACTAGCTGCACGAAATCCTGCAGCTCAGCATATATGGATCTTCTGGCTGCATCAGCGAAGACAGTCTCCATGCGAGCCATGAGCACCTGGAGCCCTTTGATCATGGCTATTACTTCTATCATCGCGAACTTCTCTTCTGACGTGTAATTGTAGCGGGTAGCCTGGAAACGATGTGGGTAGTTAGAAATTTGTAAAGCAAATAGTTTAATGGCCACTCTACATGATGGGCCATCATGCTGGCCCACTAATATGGGCCAGCATGAGGCCGTAGTGGTGTCTGATGGCTTATGGTTCGTGGGATAAAGACTGGATAGCCACGGTGTCGCTTTTTCAGTCGCACATCAAAGGAAGTAGGCAACGATGGCTGAACGTGGTTATCATGTAGTTGCGTTTCAACCATCGCATGGCCCTCTCGCTGGTCCAGTGCTGGGCCATCATGCCCTTGTACATGATGGCCCAGCACTAAAACATAAAAATTGGTTTTAACTAGTTTTGTTGGCAAATTCCTGTAAATAACATTGTTAAAATCACTTAAACTTAAAAGTTTTAGTGATTTTAGTTTAGTTTTAAATATTTTAGGTTTTTTGAAATGTTATTTAAGTTTATCTTTATATTTTTATGTGATATTAATTCATTTACTGCATCTATATATATTTTTTTCTTAATTTCGTATAACTTACCCGTTCATATTCCTCAGCGTCAACCGGGCATCGAGAATTGGTCGCATGGTCGGTTGGATGCAGCAGTTTCCACGAGCACAGCTCCGTCAGCACCGAGCACCAGGATGAGAGCAGCTGTAACCCTCGCAGGCAGAGCGAGGTCACTGCCTTGTTCTCAGAGTCGGAACCGGCCTCTTTGAACGTTGTTGTCACCTGGGGAAGGTTAAATACTAATATTAATGGCATGGAATGGAATCGGTTGCCTGCGTCTGTCTTTCCTGACGTGTACAATTTGGTGGTCTTCAAGTCGCGAGTGAATAGGTATCTTCTAGGAAGGCGTGTTACATCTAAGACCGCATCGTCACTTACCGTCAAAGCTGACCTATCATTTGTAAAATAAAATATAATAAGAAAAGATTTTATTTTATTTTTTATAACGTCTTCGAAACTACTGGATCAATTTAGATGAAACTTGGTTCGAGGATACGTTAATTCATTAGAAGTAACATAGGCAATTTTTTATCGCGATATTCCCGCGGAATCGGGAGTTACGCGGGAGCCGCGGAGCGCTGTTATTATATGTATAAATTATAAATTACTAGCGACCCGCTCCGGCTTCGCACGGCTATATTATGCATGTATCATTACATAGTATAAAATAAAGTCACTTTCCGCTGTCTGTCCCTATGTATGCTTAGATCTTTATAGTATAGTTATACATATAGTATAGTTATACATATAAACCTTCCTCATGAATCACTCTATTTTAAACAAACTGCATCAAAATTCGTTGCGTAGTTTTAAAGATCTAAGCATACATAGGGACAGACAGCGGAAAGTGACTTTATTTTATACTATGTAAAGATGACATTGATTCTGTAATCTTGATTGCAAACACAGAATTGAGGGTAGTTTTCCATGCAAATGCGTCTAGAAAGCAAACGGTTACCTCGTTGCTATATCTGGCGAGTTCCGAGATGTAGTTCTGGTGTTCCTCCCTTATCTGAGGCAGGTGGACCATCAAGTCAGCTTGGGGTGATATAGGGTTGCAATTCGATGACATCGGCCATCTAGATACAGAAAAATTATCATATTAATCCCAACTAATAAAACAAGCAAAAGAATCATGAATATTTATTGAAAAACTGTGTACATAAGATGACGTATTATAGTAGGTAGGTATCAACAGTTATTAGGTTTGTCTAGGTTGTCTTGTCGTTTTTTAAAGTTCTGATTTTTTTTTTCAAATTGTCTTGCCACCTGCATGTTTGGTTACTAAATGGGAACCGTTTGAGTTGGAATGGACACGTGATGAGAAGAGACGCATGTGACTATAAGAGTGATAAGTATGAATGTAGAGGGATGGAGAGGAAGAGGACGACCTAAGAAAAGATGGATGGACTGCGTGAGACAAGACATGAGAGAGATGAATGTGAACGATGAGATGACGACTAATAGGAGTGAATGGAAGAAGAAAACATACTGCGCCGACCCCAAATAAATTGGGATAAGGGCAGGAATATGATGTTGTATCTTGGTTACTGTCTCAGTTCTACTAACATTATAAATGTAAAAGTTTGTGTTTGATACCTCTTCACGTAAAAATGACTAAAAAAATGACAATTGCGTTGAAACTCGGAATGCACTCGGAGCAGAAACCTTTTTATAACACACTAGCTGCGCCCCGCGGTTTCACTCGTGTAAGTCCGATCTTTCTCACTGTTTAAACCTTCCCTGGACTACGACAAACATTTTAAAACCGAAATCATCTAAATCGGTTCGTGCGTTCTGGAGTTATAGCGTCAGGAAGGAAAACCCGACTTATTTTTATGTAATAGACTACTTTTTAACCCGATATTCCCACGGGATCAGGAATTATACGAGTGAGACAGTGCGACGCATCTGGTCTATACACTAATATTATAAAGATAGATTTTTTTGTTTGTAACGAATAGGCTCTGAAACTACTGGACCGATTCAGATGAAACTTGGTATGAGGATACATCGATTCATTAACAGTAACATAGGCTACTTTTTATCCCGATATTCTGACTGGATCGGGCATTAAACGAGTGATGTAGCGGGATGTAGCTAGTATAAATAAAGTAGTAAACTCACTTGCTAGGATCATAGTGTTTAGATCGCTTGATATAGTTGAAGGGAGCTATTTGCATGTCACCAAATAGTGGTACCACTTCCAGATTCTGGAACAGACAAACGTACATAAGAATAGGATATTTCTCTAAATAAAATTTAAAAAAAGGTAATATTACAAAAATAATCTCTTTAAGGGGATTTGGTTCCGCTTCATCCGTAGGAGTTCTCTCCGTTTTCTAAGCTACGGGGACTACGTTTCACCGAGTCTAAATTACCTAACGCCATCTACCGAAGAAACTTTAAGGCTCGCATCTTCAAACGCACATAGCGCTATATAGCAGGGGTCGTTAACCTGCTGCTCCTTGTCTGTGAAGCTGCGGCTCTTTACGCAAATATTATTTATTGGAGTGCTGCTGCTGACTATCTTCGAAATGATATACTCGTGCGAGCAACCGTTCTCTCGCAGAAATATAATTCAAGTAGCAGAAGTTATTGTTTGCAAATAAAATTGTAGTTCTTTAAAAACTTGGAAATTTGTAATTTTAGCAATAAACTAAGAAACTAGGCCTGTAAACTTTAGGCGCTAAACACACATAAGCAGCACGATAGCGATGCGACGCGTTTTGTATGGACAAGCGGCATCAAACCAGTATCGTGGCGTCACAAAATTGTATGAAAGCGTGTCTAACGTCCTGTGACCTATGTGATCCGGATTCCAGCGACTTTAAGGACATGTTCTTTTCTGCCGACTTTTGACCAAACGGCATTGTATACCAACGCTTTACTTAATGACTTAATTTAAATTAACTTAATTTATTATAATCTATACTAATATTATAAAGCTGAAGTATTTGTTTGTTTGAATGCGCTAATCTCAGGAACTACTGGTTCGAATTGAAAAATTCTCTTTGTGTTAGATAGTACATTTTTCGAGGAAGGCTTAAGGCTATATAACATCACGCTAAGACCAATAGGAACGAAGAATCAGTGGGAAATGTGAAAAAACGGGGAAAATTATTCATCTTTGAAGGCTTCCGTTATTTGTTTGGACGCGCTGATCTCAGGAACTGCTAGATCGAATTGAAAAACATAGGGTACTTTTCGAGGGCATCCTTTACAGTGTCATAGGAAACTTACGCGGGTGAAACCGCGGGGCGCAGCTAGTATTATCTATAAATGTATGTTAGCCTGTAAGGTATTTATTTTGTTTGGAGCTGTACTTAATTTTAAGTCTGTGTCTGGAATAAATGAATTAATAATAATTTAGTGCATTATTCTATACTAGCGACCCGCCCCGGCTTCGCACGGATATGTTATGCATGTATTATACATATAAACCTTCCTCTTGAATCACTCTATCTATTTAAAAAAACCGCATAAAAATCCGTTGCGTAGTTTTAAAGATTTAAGCATACATAGGGATATAGGGACAGAGAAAGCGACTTTGTTTTAGACTATGTAGTGATACTGAAGTGGCATACCTTGAAAATCCTGTCAATGCGATCGAGTCGAATCTTCTTTTTCTGATCTAGTCTGTTAATGTTGCAGACTTCAGAGTCCATTAGAAACAGACCGAAGCCCATCACCTGAGAACAATTTCAAAAACGTAATAATTTCAATTCAATTTTCATTTTATTTTAATCTTAATTTCCAATTCAAATAATTTTAAGTGTACATCATCATGTCAGCCCATACACGTCCACTGCTGGACATAGGCCTCCCCCATACGACGCCACAAACAGCGGTCCTGAGCCGCCTCCATCCACCGACTACCCGCGACCGCCACAATGTCGTCGGTCCACCAGGCAGCTGGTCTCCCAACACTCCGTTTCGCGTTGCATCGCGACCGCCACATGTTCATATTTTGACTTAATTTTAATTTCTATATTTTTTAATTGTAAGTTATATTTTCAATATAAAAATGTGTATTACCTTGACAAGCATGTGTTTCTCAGAGGGCGTGAGATACATCTTGGTTTCAAACATGTGCACGCATATGTTCACCACGTCACATAGAAGATCTTCATAACCTTGGAACAGAATATACAGATTTGAAGCCTTCAAATGTAAATAATATATGTCTGGATAGCACTAAATAAACTTCTGGGGGTTCGTATTGCTCGTGTTCGTGGTTTGATCCCAATTCAACAGATTTCGTTAACAGATTCTTAATTCTATAGACTCTCAATTCTACAGATTCCCAACTCAATAGTAATACTCAAAATATTTACAAAATTTTGTGATAAGTGATAACATTTTTAAAACTTAACCCCTTACTGCATGAATTATGAAGGAGGTACAATAAAAAAAAAATTCTATGAAAAATAGTGTTTCTTAGGGTCTCTTTAGATTTTTTTTTATTAGTTATTATTTAAGAATTTATACCGTGAAGCCAAATATGGCTTCGTATGCTTTATACTACCAACTTTACAAAATTTTGTGATAAGTGATAACATTTTTAAAGCTTAATTAAAAAAGTTTTATTCATTTTAATTCATATTTTTTTCTTACAAATGTAACATGGGAATCTATAGAAATAAGAATCTGTAGACGTGGGAATTTGTAGAAATGGGTACCCCGGAATAATATCAAAATGCTTACCATTAATTTTCTCAAGGGCATCCTTCACAGTGTCCCTTATTTTGTTCTGAGTCGCCAAAAACATTGAGAGATTCTGTGACTCTTGAAGGCTTTGACTATCTGACATCACTTTTAAGAATTGCGCGGCTCTGAAATATAATTTGTTCAATTAAAAACCGGCCAAGTGCGAGTCGGACTCACGCACGAAGGGTTCCGTATCATGTTGTATGGGAACCCCACTAAATATTTTCTTTTTTAGTATTTGTTGTTATAGCGGCAACAGAAATACACAATCAGTGATCAACTGTCTAGCTATCACGGTTCATGAGATACAGCCTGGTAACAGACAAACAGACGGACAGTGGAGTCTCAGTAAAAAGGTCCTGTTGACTAAGACTCCACCTTAAAAATACACCTTTAAAACCGCTTAGATTAATAAGAAAAAAAAAACGGTTGCACTCCAAAACTTTAAGATTAAAAAAAAAAAACCAAACAACCACAAAATATATGTACATGCATATATGCACACACTGTAGCTGCGTCTCGTAACGGTGTCGCGAGTTCAGAGATTTTATCTCATGTAAAGAATTCTTTGTTTGTAACGAATAGGCTCCGAAACTACTGGATCGATTTAGATGAAACTTGGTATGAGGATACATTGATTCATTGACAGTAACATAGGCTACTTATTACCCCGGAAATACGCAGGTAATTACTAATAATATGTACCGTCTGTATGTAGAATAATCGTTCTTGACGGAACTCTTCATGTTCTTCAACTCGTCTAATACAGCGAACATGTTGACAAACTTCCCCAGTGTTAGTAGATACGCTTCCGAGACAAAGTCCCGACGTTTCTCCGCGTGGCAGAGCCGACGGACCTCCCCGCAGAAACGTTCTATTGCTTTACGCTGGAAGAGAGATTTTAAGATAGATAGATATTAACACTTTATTGTAGAAATAAACAAACAATACATAATAAAATACAAATTAAAAATAGAAAACAGGAAAGATCCTACATAGATGTGCCATACAAAGGGCAACCATAGGTTTAAGGTTAATATAGAAAGAGATTTTATAAGGGATTTTAAAGTAAACTTTAAAAGATTTTAACGTTTGTCTTATTATTTATTTCAACGTTCATATAAGCACACGACACCAAGACAATCAGAAAAGTAGTAACAAACATAAAACAAAAGTATAAAATAAAAACGAAAAATAAAAGGTTTAGGGTAAGAGACTACGAAAGAAAAGACAAAAAAGAAATAAGATCAAAGGAGCCGTGTGCCTCCAAAAAGGTCCTGCCTCAGCAATGATAGCTGCACCAACATTTTGCTGACACAGCCGATGGTCTTTCGGCAGGATCCTTTACGGATGACTTTATATCTGTTGTCTGGTCACCATAACACATGCCTAGTTGCTTAGCTTAAGGCTAGATGGCACGTGTGCAATGAATACTGCAAGACTTTTTGGCTACAGCATGTCCAGGTGTTACTGCATGATTTTATGGTAATAATCTTTACTAACCTGGAAGTACATGAACTGCAGCAGTTTATCAACCTCTGGAGCCAACACCTGGACGGTACGCTCGTAGATGTGGACTCTGTCAGGCTGCTCGTTGGACCTGGGCTGGGGGATGGCTCGGCTGCAGCATCTCCAGGTGTACAGCATTACGGCGTGAGCGTTTCCTTCTTCCAGGAGCTCATTCTGGGAATTAAAGGCTAGCTGAGATCTACAGTAACATAGTATTGATGACATTAAAGTCGTTTCAAGCAATACTAATTTTGTTTGTAACAAATAGGTTAATCCAAAGACACAAGTGATGTGTTCTGTTGATGATTTAGGTAATTCTGATTATAATTTGGATAACATTTTAAACGGTGAAGAAAAACATCGTGATGAAACCCGCGGCTTAGTTGGCTCCAGAAGTATTGACAAGTTCTCTCCTCTGGACATGGTTGACTAAGCTGAGAGGGTAGTAGGTGCTGGGCAAGCCTACTCCATCTTCACGCAAAAAGGACCCAATTAAAAAGGGTCTAATCGCAGAAAACAGCCTGTATACAAGTACAAGTACAAAACATTTTAAACTTAGTTAATGTAAAAGATTAGCGCTGCCAGAGGGCCATGGAAAGTATGACAGGAATAAGAAAACAAGATAGGATAAGAAGTAGCGAAATAAGGGGAAAAACAAAAGTAGCTGACATTCTCACTCGAATAGACAAATTAAAGTGGAGATGGAGTGGTCACATGATCAGAGACAGGCAAGGCAAATGGAGTGCAGCAGTGAGTGACTGGTACCCTAGAGACACAACAGAGGACGGCAACAAGCGAGATGGTCGGATGACCTGAGACTCACGGCCGGACACAATTGGGGAAGGGTAGCGAGAGACAGATCCCAATGGAAAATGCTAGAGGCACTCGGAATTACGCGACATTCTATAGTAAAACTTCAATGTTGTTATGTTATAATGTAACCTATATAATTCTGAATAAAGGGCTTGTTATTATTATAATGTAAACTAGCGATCTGCCCCGGCTTCACACGGCTATATTATGCATGTATTATACATATAAATAAACCTTCCTCTTGAATCACTCTATCTATTAAAAAAAACCGCATCAAAATTCGTTGCATAGTTTTAAAGATTTAAGCATACATAGGGATATAGGGACAGAGAAAGCGACTTTGTTTTATACTATGTAGTGAAGATTAAGGATGCAGTCAGTACAAAGGACAGCTCCACATAAAAAATTTGTTTGTTTGTAACGAATCTGCTTCAAAACTACTGGAGAGATTTTTATGAAACCTGGTATGAGTATACATTGATTAATTGGGAGTAACATAGGCTACTTTTTATCCCGATATTCTCACATAATTGGAACTGTATGAGTGAAACCCTACGGCCTTGCTAGCAATAATACAAAGAACTTACCAAATTGGCATGAACTGTAGCCTCTTCAATATACTTCGCAATGCCCGTAACGAATCCATTTCGATCTTCAAAGTTGGTGTCGAAGTTTGCCTGGTAGAGAATAGAGCAGGGAGCTGCCTCGATGCACGGCTGCTCATCTGTAGGAGTACACAAATTATTTATTGGATAAATTATGACAAGCTGATAGGCTGTTTCATTCCTTCTTCACGGTCAAACAACTGGAGCAATTTGGATAAAAATCGGCATAATGGTAATTTCGGGGATGGAGAAGGATATAGGATACTTTTGATCTTGAAATTCCTGTGGGATCGGGACTTATGCGGGTGAAACCGCGGGTAGTTAATAATATATTTTAAATGTATTCTATTCATTTATTGGCCACCAGAACATCTTGGGCATAAAAATTATAAGGAAGATCTCTGTTCTAAGCAATCATTTGAAACAATAAAGCAAGAAAATGCAAGGAATTGTTAAAGTAATTGATTGTAAACAAATTCGCTTGTGTGTACTTGCCACACCTATTCATAAAGCTATGTATTTCCAACTTACCAGGCAAAGTGAGCTCGTCCAACACATCAACATTACTCAATGCATCGGAAAGCGATACTTTTTCACTCACAGACATATTTATTTCCAGATAATTCAGTAAAATTCAATGAATTGCTCACACTCCGGATATGACCTATTATTTGTTGATAAGAGTTTTAAACAACATCGGAAGTCATTTCAACAGTCGGGTATTAACAAATACTTATTCTAAAGTTCAATAGTACAGAGATTTCTATTAAAATGCAATAGAAAATCAGAATTTTTTACAATTTTACGGCACAAAACTGGCAGAATGCGTCAGCCATGAAACTTTACCACAGACTACGTAAAGAACGAATTACAAACTGTCAAATTGTAGATTGACCACAGATTAAAAATATAAGTGTTGTACTTCTTGTGGATTACCGGTTTTTGAAACGATAAAATCGATAGACGATTTTTTTAAATTCGTCGCTCGCATTCAAATGGTGTTTCTTTTGTCTTGAGGTGAGTGAGATGGATGGATAGAACAACCCACTGGTTCTCAAACGTTTACCTTATTTATTAAGGGATTTAATTTAAAATACAAATAAAACTACAGAAAATAACGTTTTACATACATTATTTATGCACATCATACTTAAGACTTAATTCCTAAAAGCACAATACATGTATGAGTAGTATTCGAACTAACTAGTTTAAGAGCAAAAACAAATAAGTTTAGCAAATAACCTCAAAATAAAATAAAAACAATATTAGCAATGAATGTTAAGTAATAAAATATCTTTATCAGATAAATACTAGCTGTGCCTTACGGATTCGCCCGCCTTAGTGCCGATCCCGTGGGATTATCGGGATATTGTTGTTTAGTTATAGATTTCAATGTAGGTAGTCATTGAATACTCATACATAATAATTATAAAATGAAGATAACACATACCTACATACTAATTTTATCTCTTTTTTTTTATTTGGAGAAGAAAACAGCTCTCAACAATATGGTGAAAAACCTTAGAAACAAATAATACGGTCTTATTTAAAATTAAACCAAACAATGGCTATAAATGCTAATTTCTATTGCATTTAAGTAATTACATAATACTATATAGCAATAATTTACTCATGAAAGGTTTTTTTAGATCGCACAAATTTCGATGTTTTTCGTAATTAACAATTAAAATTCACGTTTTTTTTAGCGTACTTGCAATTTTTAAAAAGCATTAGTCAATTAAATGTTCCATAAACGCGATGCACTACGATTATATTATGAATCGGGACTCATAGTCGATTGTCGCCGCGAGTTAATTGAACCACAGTCGACGTCACCACAGGTAGTGCGCTGCACAATAATTATGATATTCGGTATACCTACTTAACACATTTAATTTTATACTTATTAACCCTATACCTATTACTTTTATTGCGAATATGTACCTACTCCAGAGCCGCCATTTCTTCAGCAAACAAATTATGCAATCTAAAAAAACTATCACATACAAAAATAAGTCTAATAAATTCCAATTGGTTACAACAAATATGTAACGTAAAGGCAGATAACCATTGACACAACATTCATACGTAGGTTTATAACTTAGTTATAAATTAATTTTAATTCTTTTTCAAAATGAAAATCTTGGTTGTGCGTTATCTTCGAAAATGGATAAGGACAGAGAGTGCAGTCGAATTATTTCGCCTCGGCTCGCCAGAAACAGATGGGAATAACAATCCTAAACCGTTTTTGACGTGATAACGTTTTATAAATTGGTGAACACCTGCAATCTCAAAAAAGTGTGACGTCACGCGTCGTTACTGGAACGTCTCATGTTATTGACAAGGTAACTATAGCAACGTTTTATCGTTGCCATGGTTACCATCAATGTTTTCTTATGACGTTATCACGTAAAATTATCGTCCGTAAACCGACTTTACAGACAACCATTCTTTTTCTTTGTTTTTTTAACGATTAGTACTGGACCGATTTTGTCGAAACTTGATATGAGACTTAATGAGACATTTAATTCTAAGGAGTAACACAAACATCAATTACATACTTTTTATTCTAATAATCCCACATAAAGGAAAAAGTCTGTCCTTGGAAGCAAATTAAACAAAAATGAGGTCTAGGGGACTTAGAAAAACTTGTTGAACAAAAATGTATAGTTTTTAAAATTAATGTCTGTATGTCTGTGTGTTTATATGTACCTTATTAAAAAAAATTGCTTAACTATTAAAACTGTAATGTCATGATATTCAATGACCTTAAATGATATCAAATTGAAGAACCCCTAGGGGATCACTAATCCCACTTTAAGTAACGCTGACTTATAAATATCAAGGGGTAAAATCACAAATACAACTTACGTCCATAACTTATCTGTTTAGCGAATACCTATAAGCGAGTACCAAAGTTGTACTTATAAATTCAAATCTTCCTTAATTCCAGCCAGATTTGGTGCAGAAATTAGATGGAGATAAGCGTTAGCCACAAAGAAGGGACGCGGATACCACGCCAGAAAGCGTTTGACCTCTATCATTACACGATGGTAAGTGACGACGCGGTCTAAGATGTAACACGGGGTGTCTAGAAAATACCTATAATATGCTCGTGACCCCCAAATAACCAGAGGGACCGCGGTTTTCCGTAGGGGTATCGTTAATCGTGAATCTATTAATTAGGGGTATCCCCCCCTCCTCGAGGATTTTTTTATAAGCGAAAAGGAATCCGTCATTTCTATACATTTTGTATAAAAGTTAAAAAACATGTACCTACCTGTCCAGTTACTTTCTATTTGGCTTGCGCCTTACGGTTTAACAAAATGGCGTTAGGCTAGTCCTATTGTATAAAATTGCATTGTATCTAGATAATTATGTACCAATATTCCCATAATTCTCTTATTCCTTATGTTAATATTGACACAATCAACTTATTAAGTTTGGAACTCAATTCACAAGCGGCTATTTCAATAAACAATCTGTAGATAGCTTTTAGGAATAAAAATTATTTGTACTTTGGGAACCAGCCCCCTTGAACCAGTTCAGACCAGTTGCTATTGGTGTTCAGTCCAGTTACTTATCGTTTCTTTTTCCATCTAAAGGTTGCATGGAAGAAATAGCTTTCAGCTATCTATCATTATCATATCTTTCATTTAAAAGTTATCCATAAATGGTTTATCAAAATAGCAGTCAACATACCATAACGAGTTAAGAGTGTCAGCTTAGCTACACTGGTGGGTAAATTGTCACCTGCTACCCTCAGTCCTTTTCTGACTGTACGACTACTCACCTAGTAGGTGAGCTGACGCCGAAGTCTAATATCTATTATTCTATTATAATATTATAAAGAGATATTATTTTGTATTTTATTCTGAAATTGCTAGGCCAATTTTAATTAAACTTAGATGAACAAAAGTGCAAACCCACAGTAGAGCTCCAAGACTTCTATTATTAGACTGTTTTCAACTTAAGCAAGATTCTAAGGCCCTGCAGTTGAAGTTTAAAGTTTCTCATTAATTTAATAGACAAACATTATTAGAATAAAAACATTTCAATAATAGTCATTTTAGAACTCTACAGTGGGTTTGTAATTTTGATGCCAACTGTACATATTCCACCTTATTCCAAAACGAGGTTTATGGATAGTCCGAGATGTGGATTTAAACCTTAGATTTAGACACAGATTTACTCGTGAACTATAGTCTAAACACTATCCCTATAGATTATAAAGGGAACTATAGGCTAAATCCATAAAGATTTTTATAAGGATAGTGTTTTGACTAAATTTTACGAGTAAATCTGTGTCTTAATCTAAGGTTTAAATCCACATCTCGGACTATCCTTAAACCTCGTTTTGGAATAAGGGGGTGAATGTCAGGAGTAATATAGGCTTTTTAACCTGATATTCCGACGGGAAACCGCGGGGTGTTGCTAGTATCTAATACAATAACTTATTATTGTTAATAATAACATTAATTAACTTACACCGAAGCTAAATTATGTCTTGGACTTAAAAAATTATGAACATTTATCTAAGTACTAAATAGTTTAAAATTAATCCTTAATTACTTATATTTAGGTTATTTTTCCATCGGTACTTTTCATCGGAAGATCTAAAATTTTCTTTAAACAAAAAACCCTGTAAACCCTTTTAGGTACATGAAGGTGCAAAAAATGTGCGCTAATTGACATTGTTCTTACGGTGAAGGAAAACATCGTGATGAAACCCGCGGCTTAGTTGGCTCCAGACGTATTGGCGAGTTCTTTACTCTGGACAAGGTTGACTAAGCTGAGAGGGTGGTATGGATACTGGACATAGTCTACTTCATCCTAACGCAAGGAGGACCCAACTATAGAGGTCTAGTTGCAGAAAACAGCCCGTTTACATGTACAAAAATACTTGACTAGGACCTGACACAAAATAATATAAAAAATTGGAAAGTAAGAAAAAAAATGTATCCTAATTTACTCACGAGTTTGGGGAGTTTTAAAATTGTGACAGCAGCATTAATTTACCTAAGGCAGTGTTTTTCGACCTTCTTGAAAACGCGCCCCCTTTACAAGTAAAAAAAAATCTAGCGACCCCCAGGGCCAGAACAATTTTTTTTTTGTTGTGATCCTGTTTGGCTCTTAAAATTAGCATTTCTCGCTGATCTTTTTAACCACCTAATTTTTTAACGAAAGCCTTCAAGGGAGAGAAAATAACATTCTAACATCTAAGGATGGTCTTGACACTCTTGGAAATTCCTTTTTCAGTAAATATGGTAAATTTTCCCGAACTTTAAATTCAAATAATTGTTTTTATGCAAAGAGTGATGGCATGGAAATACTTAAATAATAATATTCAAATAGAAAAAATATGATACAATTTGTTTTTCTAGATTACAATGAAATTGATAGTATTTCGTGAACTAGATGTGGAAAAAAGATATAAGCATATAAAGTCACGTGTTCTTCATTTTGTCCATCAGCATCTGACGCCATCACACAATTATAGGAACTTAAAAAACCTAACCTCCTTGCTATCAAGTAATTATTGTTCGAAGTTTTGCCTTTATTCTTTTTAATTTTTTTAGGTTATATCCAGGTGGTACTTACCTACTGCTACTAAGAGGATTTACAGAGTTTTAATCTTCGACATAGACAAACCCTAAGTGTGGGTTTAATATTTAGAAATACTATAATTATCAAATCATTCAAAATTCAATCGGCACCTCCTGCATAACAACCTTATAACCTAAATTCTGCAAATTATCGATACCATTAAACGTGGAATCACATTCTGCCAACTCGACAGCCGGTGCTGGTATATCAAAATCGACAGCATTCGTATAATTATCACTTTCAATCTCCAAACCATCGATCTGACTGATCGTATGAATTGTATTATCAAACCTGATCTCTGGTCGGGCATCGTCGAATGGCATCTCGGGGTGGTTCAGTCGTATACATTTGTGTGTTCGTAGGAGTGAGGGCCAGACGAATGTCTCTTCGCATACGTTGCAGCGGAGGTTCTCGTAGTCGCTGTGCAGGCTTGATATGTGACGGTTTAGGCAGTAGTTGCTTGAGAAATATTTGCCACAGTTCTGGGAAAGAAATTACAGGTATGTAAGTCTATATAAAAACAGCGCGATCAAGAACGATTATTCTACGTAAATACGGTACATATTATTATAGTTATCATCCGCTTATTTCCGGGGTAATAAGTTGTCTATGTTACTCCTAATTAATTAATGTATTCTCATACCAAGTTTCATTAAAATACGTCCAGTAGTTTCAGACCATATTTGTTACAAACAATTATTTCCTCTTTATAATATTAACTAGCAGCGCTCTGCGATTTCACCCGCGTAACTCCCGATCCTGTGGGAATATCGGGATAAAAAGTAGCCTATGTTATTCCCAATGAATCAATGTATCCTCATACCAAGTTTCATCAAAATCGGTCTAGCAGTTTCGGAGCCTATTCGTTACAAACCAACAAACAAATCTTTCCTCTTTATAATATTAGTGAAGATTAAGTTATTAAATGGAAACATTCGTTTTGCAAAAGAACACAAATAAAAAATTCGCAGTTCAAAAAAAGGGATTTTAAAATCGCTTTGCAAATAGTTTAAGAGATTAAAATA
This sequence comes from Idaea aversata, assembly GCA_907269075.1. Taxonomy (NCBI): domain Eukaryota; kingdom Metazoa; phylum Arthropoda; class Insecta; order Lepidoptera; family Geometridae; genus Idaea; species Idaea aversata. The sequence continues at coordinate 4,703,063 of OU026083.1, forward strand.
TCACATGTTTATACTTGTATACGGCCGTTTTTAGCAACTAGACTTCTTTAGTCGGGTCCTTTTTGCGTGAGGATGGAGTAAACTTGCTCAGCACCTATACTACCCTCTCAGATTGGTCCAACATGAAACTTAGTTGAATCATACAATTCTGGTGGAATATTATTAAATTGTGAAAACACACAAGTGTAGTGAAAGTAAAATTTCGTGTCAAACATGGACTCTTCTTGTTGCCTCCAATATCTCTCCTACAAGGTAGTGACGTAGCTATCGCTTTACTAAAACCCCTGACTTTATGAGCTATGACGACTTTGACTGTTTTGGAACATTTTAAGACCGATAAAACTTAATACTAATGACTGACTAAATGTACAAGCCGTCCAAATTCATAATTAATAAAAAAAATCCTGTATACATACCTCACATCTAAAATTAGACAGCAAGGTTATAGAACTTTTTGCAGAACTTCGTGGACTCCCTTTTTTTCTTGAACTTTTATTTTTATATTCAACTTCTAAATACTCAGATATATCCATTGCCTGTTCAAGTTCCTCGAACTCTTCATTTGTTACTGGCTCGTTGGTTACTGGCCCGTTGAGTATAGGCGCATCAGAAGTATTTATTAGTTTGACCGTGTCTGGAATTTTAAATCTCTCTAGTTTGACAATGGCTTTTCCAAGTCGGGGCAATTTATCATTGATGTTGAATACTCTTTTAGGTTTTTCATCAATATTTTGCAACTGTTCTTCAATTTTGAGTTCATCAGAGAGTCGGTGTTTGTGTTTAATTTTGTCTCTTTTTAAAATGCTTTTCGGACCAGCAGTTGGCTGTTCAAGTTTGTTTAGAAAATGTGTCCATTTGTGATTCAACATCTCCGTTTCAGTTTTGAAATGTTTCATGCATTGATCACAGAAATAATAGTCTTTATAACCTGTCATTGCCCGGTTTGTCAGATCTGGAAGTTGGTCTGTATGTCTCTCGATAGTATCTTTCTCAACCGAGCTTTCGTCGCAGAAATTACATATGTATAACCGTTCGTTGCCAACTTTGTGAGTCTCGTACAGCGAGGTAGGACGTTTTTTAGAATGGAGATATGAAATATGATGAGCGACCCCACATTTGCTATTGCATTGTTCTTTACAAATATCGCAGACTGCATAAACTTCTGCATGTTCGTAACTGTGGTCCTTCAAGTCCATTACTTTAAAGAAAGACAGCTCACAAGTCTTACATTTATGTATTTTATATACTTTGCAAACATTTTTTCGATGATCCATGTATTTAGTTCTGTTGGGCAGCAGTTCCCCACATACATCGCAGTGTAATCTAACATGTACTTTGAAGAACATTCTATCGACGAATTTTTTATCGCAATAATTGCAGATGTAGCATTTTCGTTTACGATGGTTCTTTCTCATATGTACTTTTAACGATTGAAAATCTTCGAAAATTTTAGGACATTTTCGACATTTATGATATTCCTTCACCACTTCATGGATAATAACGTGATCGGAAAACGACACCCGTTTCTGAGATTTTGTATTTTTATAAATTATGTGTTTGTTTTCTTGATGGTTCTGCAGTTTTTTCTCACTGATGTAGTGTTTCAGACAAATATTACATTGGAGTGTCATATCTGAGGCCAAAGTTTCAGAACCACTGTCGCTACTATCCCTTCTCAGACGGAATGAATCTCTTAGCTTTTCTAGATCATCTTTTTTCACATTTATGACACATTTTTGGGACAATTTGTTGGAGTGAGGTCCATACTTACGGTACAGTGGTTTCAGGCCATTTCTGTGCTTCTTCTGGGTACATAAATAAGGTGCTATGTCCGTACGTTCAACCAAAACGCAAGGAATTCTTACAAAACCACGGAATTCTCCTGCCGCCGAAACCTTTCCCTCATCAAAACCCTCCTTTGACTGCCTTCTGACCGGACTGTCCAATATTTCACTTGATTTATCACAATCATCGTTCGTCGGGGGCATAGGAAAAACAAAATAAAAAGAAAATTAAACGATTTTTATGGAAAACTTTTGCAATTTAGCAAAATATGTCAACACAAAGCTAAAAACATGACACGGATTACAAAAGAGCGGGCGCGGGGAGGTGGGCGGAAGCCATTTTACAATTTTCTCGAATTTGGCTGTCAATGTCACTTATAGTGTTGCGTTTACCGGTAATTTCCGAAAACCGTGTTTCAAGTAAACCCGGGTAAGTTTTTATCCGGTTAAGTAACCTTTTCTTGGCTAATAATTTATCTGGATAACATTTCTTCAGGCTTTGCAAGGGCTTTGTTATTAAAACATTCAACAACAAAGTCAACAAACTAGAACTTCAAAGTTATATTAGGGATCGATTAAGTTATCTTACGTCACCAAACGATTAATCAATAAAATCGATAGATCAATCAATCAAACTGTCACAACGCACGCATCACTATTTATTTCATAAATATTTATTTTGAATGTCGATCGATCGTGGATCGTGAAATCACGATTGTGTATAAAAATAACGTAAACAAATTACGTTGGGAAGTTGTGTTGAAAATGTTTCCTCCGTCGCGTGTCCGGAGTTGCCTTCCAGTAATAAATCCGCTGTTTCGCCAGCGGTTGCGTCCGCACCGACCGTTCCGTCACACTTCGACAATAAACGCGCACCAAACAAAGACAACACAGTTCTCAAAAACGAAATGGATGAATTTCCGTACGATATTCACACGTTGGATGCCTTTAGGCAGCGTGATCTACGTAGGATGGTGCTACATACGTTCGACCATCAACTACGATGTTTCCAAGGTGGAAATACGATGTTACGAGATGCTACCGTTCCGTATAACAAGTCGTATTTGGGGCCGTCTAGCGGCTTGTGAGCTGCCAGTATCCATCCGGAGCCTTGTCTACGGGACCTACGTGAGGCTATTCGACGTGAACATCAACGATGCGGCAGTCACAGACCTCAAACACTACAAAAGTTTGTCAGCCTTCTTCACGAGACCTTTACGCGATGGTGCTCGCTACATATCCCCTGAACCGTGCGTCTCTCCATGCGATGGTACCGTATTAAACTGCGGCCCAGCTGATACTGACAAAATCGAGCAAGTTAAAGGTGTTACTTACAGTTTAGAAGAGTTTTTGGGCGAGAATAAATGGTCTAAAAAACAAGGTAATACATACTATGATACACTATTAGAAAATAAGAATAATATACTACATCAATGTATAATATACTTAGCACCAGGTGACTACCATCGATTCCACACTCCTTGCGATTGGAAAGCGACATTCCGTCGACATTTCTGCGGTAAACTTCTATCTGTAAACCCGTGGTTAGCTCGCTACATTCCAGGCTTGTTCGCTATAAACGAACGGGCAGTCTACATCGGTGAATGGAAGCATGGCTTCTTCAGTATGACAGCTGTAGGCGCAACGAACGTCGGTTCCATAGAAATATTCAAAGATCCAGTATTAAGAACGAATACGAAGGGTAAACGTAATAGAATAAACGAGCAAGAGTTAGATTCGGTTGAATTGAAGAAAGGGGAGTTATTTGGTCAGTTTAATATGGGTAGTACGATCATATTGCTATTTGAGGCTCCGAAAGATTTTAAATTCGATATGGTGGCCGGAGACAAGGTCTTAGTCGGGCAGTCGTTATTTCAAGCTGTCAAACAGAACTCCAGGTGACCTAACGATGAAATAAACCATATTGTAAAAGTAATTATCGCTTTCTCTATGTTCATATTGCTTATGTAAATGATTCCCGATCATCGGGCATCAAAAAGATGAATTTATTTGCTTAAGAATAGTTTTAAAATGTGTAATATATTGTATGGGTCTTTATCCCGCTAAAATTAAATCAGAAAAGGGCTGTAATGTTCTGGAAAAGTAAATGATCAGCTATTTTTTAAGTCACGTTTGCAATTTAGCAGTTAATGTTAAATTATATTGTATGGGTCTTTAGCCCTTTAAAATTAAATCAAAAAGGGGTTTTAACATTCTGGCATAGTAACAGTCAGCCATTTTGTTTTTTATAATTAAAGGCAATGTTTTAAATCTTTGGCAATTAATGTTAAATCATATTATATGGTCTTTATCCCGCTAAAATTAAAAGAGAAACGGATTGTAAAATTTTGATATTTTAAAATTTCAGGCATTTTTTTGGTACCAGCCATCTATCAATCTATGACAATTATGTATAGAGAACATTAATACAAACAACAACTGCCATGTAACGAAACATTGTAAACTGCTTTTCCTATGGCTTGGCAAATAAAAAATAATCTTAAATACCTAATTTTTGACGTGATAACGTCTAATAAATTGATGAACACCTGCATTCACCAAAAAGATGACATCATGCGTAATGTTCCGGAAACGCGTCATGTTATTGACAAGGTAACCATAGCAACGAATTATCGTTGCTGTTGCCACATGATGAAACAAGGACCAGATTGTAAGGTTTCATACAACGCTCTGTGATAAGTACACTACTACAAGCTTGACCCGCGTGTGTGCGTGACTAGACTTGTGTTATGTAGACGGAAAATAAACATTTAAAGGAAAAAATATATAAAACAAAAAAAAAACTCAATTTTACATCGTTTTCTTTTCACGTTGTCACGTAAAATTATAGTCAGTAAACCGAGTTTACAGACAACCATTTTTTAACATCAAATAACAGACAAATCGGACACTTTACGAGATTTTGTTACATGGAATTTGTTGTTTGTATTAGTACCCTCTATACATTGTCATAGGTTTGAAAATGGCAGCGCAAAATATCCAGTCTCCATACCAATATGTTAAACCCCTTTAAATTTTTATAATATTAATTCTGTTTGCCTAGACTTGGACCTTATTTTAACTGTAAAAATTATAAAATTGTGGTAATAATCTGCGGATAATAAGGGTCACTAAATAAGTTTTTTAAAAAATTTGATATAAGTGACAAAATAACATGAAAATAAAATAAAAAAATATTTATCTAATTACCTGGGGCCTAAGTCTGCTAACACAATAATTGTGTTTCAATAGTGTGTCGATAGAATTGTAATAGACATTTAATATTAAAAATATGACATTTCACGTCAAATTGGTATTCTCATTGTGTTAACCATTCTATCTGAACACCACTGACGCACCTCTGACTCACTTTCGTATTCTGCTCTAGAATCGTGGCTCAATATAATCACGATAGTTGTCAAAACGGTATATCGCCTAGCAACACCTGCAACGTATCTATTACCATTCCAATTCCATTGAGACTCCATAGTGATTCTATTGCGATATTATTAAAATTTTTGCAGAATACCAAATAAAGTAACAATCTCGATATAATATCAATAGAGTCTCGATATAATGACAATGGTAAATCCATTAATGCAAAATAGCAGAATAAGGAATGTTTTACGTAGTTTCTCTAATCTTATGAAATATTTAGTTTTTAATTAATATGGCATGTGGCTTATTATCCGCAGCCGCAGATTCACCTATATTCAATGCAAAAAAACTCTTGATACATCCTGTTATGTATTTAAGCTTATTTATTGTGAAAGTACATAAGGATGTGTACATAACAGATATGTAGACTATGTACAAACAAACAAACAATTTTGTTTCTGTTTTAGAAATATTTTGTTGAAATACCTATTCGAAATATTGATAGTATTTTTAACCGACATCAAAAAAGGAGGAGGTTCTCAATTCGTCGCGTATGTGTTTCAGCGCAGGGGCTTTAATACGAAAGAGGCGAACAACTTTTAGAAATTCGAACTTTTTTGAAGTTATACTTCTTTAGGCGCGTTATGAAAAAATGATGAGAGTGATTTTTTATGATGCGCGCGCAGCACAGTCACACGGAAAATTCTCATGTTGAACTTTCAATCAGGGGCAGACGGATTTTTGTGCTGCAGCCCACGGCCAAAAGACCCTGGCTGGATAGAACCCTACGGTGGGTCTCAACGTTTGTTGCCGACTGTACCTACTAAATGGGATGGGATGAGTTGGGTGGGATGGGATGAGTTGGTACGGGATGAGTTGGGGTGAGATGAGTTGGTACGGGATGAGTTGGGATGGGATGAGTTGGGATGGGATGAGTTGGGGTGGGATGGTGGACGGACGGACAGACAGACGGACGTATAACTGTGGTATAACTTCTCACGCGCGTACAAAATAAGTACACGCATCCATTTTTTTTTTTTTTCGATAATTCTGAGGGAATTTTTACTTAAAAAAATCAGCTGTTTTTTACAAAAACTTCGAACGAAATGTTCGAATTTCCTAAAGTTGTAGAACAAAAGTATGGTATTGCTATGGTTATATTGTCAACCGTGTTGTACCGTGACGTCACACTTTATTGTGAGTGCAGTACGGTGTTCATCGATTTATCAGACGTCATCACGTCGAAAAATGTTATGGCTATGTGATCCTTAAAACAAATTAGTGTGGTTTTCCATTTGGAATCAATGTTTATTATTTAAATACTCTTGCATATTTCATACTCCAGTGATGTCTGTTCTAGTTTTAATCAAAGACCTTCAGCATATTTATTTTAAGGTGAAAAGGTACCGGCGCTCTCTCCACACAAACGTAGTCGACTGTTTCCTCCCTAGATATGCCCCTATGTCTTGGTTTTTTTCATTTTCTAATTATCATAGAAATAAAGTTTTAAAAAACAAATATAGGGACATGATCATGGCAGTTATAAGTTTTATGCAACAAATTATTTGCTCTAGTGTCATTATCCAGGGAGAAAACAGCCGACTACGTTTGTATGGAGAGAGCGCCCGGTACCCTTTCCTCTTAACAGTCGAATAACTTGTAAGAAAAGACATATGGTTTGCTAGTGAATACCGCATCAGAATCAGTTCAGTTTTTAACTGAAACCGCTGCTTTGTTATGTATTATATGCTGTTTTTTTAGTATTTTGTTGTAAATAGTTTTCTATTTTATATGATAAAACACTTGCCGTCAATGAAATTGGCTCACCTCATTTTGCAAGTACTTGTTCCTTTTTTGTTTTTACCTTTTGAGGTACGGAACCTTAAAAAAGTTTTTTTTTTTAAATCTTACTCCTAGTATTCCGCTGCAGGCCAAAGGTCTCTCCCATCTCCCTCCATCACCCGAGGTAAACAATGTGCTTTTCATTACGAATCACTACATAGTATAAAACAAAGTCGCTTTCTCTGTCCCTATATCCCTGCTTATGGGAGCATATATAGGGGCATATATGTCCCTATATATGCTTAAATCTTTAAAACTACGCAACGGATTTTGATGCGGTTTTTTTAATAGATAGAGTGATTCAAGATGAAGGTTTATATGTATAATACATGCATAATATAGCCGTGCGAAGCCGGAGCGGGTCGCTAAAAATACATAAAATTCTTCCTAACAACGAGAGTGAATGAGAGACTCCATACTACCTGATCCTCTTACAAGGTTGGGACCAAAGTCCTGGGCCACCTCCGGCCAAGCTGGCTCGAGGCGGTCGAGGTCGTCTCGCCAACGCTTTCGTGGCCGACCTCGACGTCGCCGAGCACCCGGAGGTGTCCAGCTTGTTGCTGTTTCAGCCCACTTGTACATGATATTGCGTATGCGATCTGTTCTTTTTACACCTAAAATGCTACGCTCCATCGCCCTTTGGCATACATTGAGTTTGAACTTCTGAGCCTCAGTCAGTGACCCAGGTCTGAGCACCGTAGGTTAGGACGGGCAGGATACACATGTCGATAAAGTATATTCATATATATAAAATTAGGTCATGTGATCAAAACATGGACGTACTATGGTACGTAGTACATAGTACGTCCATGGATCAAAACTATTTTGTTATTATGCCACACCCATTTTATAGACAGCAAGTGTATGTGCAATTTTATAAAAAAAAACTTTGTGCAATATTTTGTTTGATAATATATTATATTTGTTATTTATGTAATATTTTTGCGTTGTTTTATTCATATTTCTTTAAAGACACGTCGTTGTATGTAAAGATTATAAGGTATATCTAAAAAGTTTCAAGGAAAAAAAAATCTCAACTTTCTCAATTTTGCACCGCGGCGAGTTTTGAACTCACAACCTCCCGTTTACCGTGCGGGTGTGATGACCACTACGCCACGCGGGCAATAACTTCGCAGACTAGTGTTGCCAAATGATAGACTATCGATAGTTCATCGATAATGAATAGTATCGATAGCATGATGCGTAATAATGATAGTAGGTATCGATTGTTCAGAAGGCCAATTCTCGTAAATCTGAATGATATTGCAATATCATTTCGATTGCATTTCGATTACAAACAATAGCCTCATTTCACTAGGATCCACCAACGAGGTTCCACCAGATCTATGGATTTTTTTTCCTATTCAATCTACCTTTACCTTTTTTTGACCATCAAAGTAGCTCAAAATACGCTCAAAGTCAGCTTTAGGTAGGTATTCTCAAAAACTTTTTTTGTAATAGAAATGCAAATTGAGATTGGAATGTAATTAGAACAATTTTATTTAAGATAATTGTTTTTGACGTGACAACGTTTTATAAATTGGTTTGCCGGGTGACACTTCAAGAAACTGCGTTACGCTCCGCTGACGTTATGCGCTCACAATGAGAGCGAGTGAGAGGCACGCGGGCATGGTTAGCCCGCCTAAGAGCGAGAGAGACAGACATAAAAAGTGAAAGGCACGCGTCCCTTCCACTCGAGCACAGTTGTTGTCACGTAAAACTTTCGCCCGTATACCGACTTTACAGGCAACCAGTTTTTTTTTCTGTGATATGCTTTGACAAAAGCTTTATCAATAGCTGCTGTACCTACCATTGATAGATAAGATACAGAGCAATCGATAGTATAGAATGTTTGACATTATATCGATAGTAATAACTATGCGCTATCGATAGCTGATTTTCGATAAAAACAACACTATCGAAGACGAAATTAGGATTTGTGTTTATATAATTGAATGCCTAAGTTATTATTCAACAAGCTGAGATTCGCAGATAACCTCGTGTTTAAAAAAATTAAATTATCCTTGACGCGAATTATGTAAGAATATGGTTAACTTTCTAATTTGTTTCTTAGTTATTATGTTGTTGTGGTCGCAAACTCAAAATTTTGTTTTGGATTATTTGAAGTTAAGTATGAGTTAAGTATACTTCTTTATGCACGTTATGAAAAAATGCTGAAAGTGAAATTTTAAGATGCGCGCGCATCTGTAACACAAAATTCACATGTTGCAGCTGCGTAACCCAAAAGTAAAACAGGTCGAAGCTGCGAGAGTGAAATTTTAAGATGCGCGCGCATCACTGTAACACTAAAGTAACAGGTTGAAGCTGCCCGCAAAATAATATCAGACGGACATAAAACTTCTCACGCGCGTTTATAAGTAACTACACGCACCCATTTTTTTTTTAAATTTGGAAATTCAGGGGGCAAAGTACACGGTAGGAGTATTTTATTCCTGAATTTGGGGACAGACAGGAATTACTCCGATGGACAATTGTACATCCCTACCACCCTAATAGACTCGTGACGTCACACTTCCACGGTAGGTATATAATGAGGTCATGAAGCAGATAACCAGATTGAGGTCAATAGGCTGATGTTAATCCCACAATATCGTCCCATTTAGGCAGTAGGTATACAGGGTTATTGGAAATTAATTGACACGGCGTTAAGGGCTTCTTCTATGCACCTTAACGATCAACTTTTGTTCTACGACTTTTGGAAATTCATTATAAAAATATTCCATACAAAAATAAAAAATTAAATCCAACAGTTCAAATAATACTCAACTCTACGTCTACGTCACAGAATCAATCATAGTAGTGTCTGGTATGGTACAACCCGATCGGGTCGCACGCAGTGCGCCCCGTGCCGATCGCGCGCGCGCACTTGCCGCATAGACATAGAAAATTACCAGACAGTACGAGAAACACCTAAATATTTTTTTTGGGATATGTATTAAGTTTCGACAAAAGTCGTAGAACAAAAGTTGTTTGTTAAGGTGCACAGAAGAAGCCCTTAACGCCGTGTCAATTAATTTCCAATAACCCTGTATAGGACGAGTTCAAGGATCACTCTATTTACTTTTGAACTATACACTACAAATTGGAATGGCAGTGACCATTTTTGAGGGCTGGGTCTGCGCTATCTTTCCTTATTCTGAGGTCTGCGCCTGGAAACTCCTTGAAACCCAATGTTTTATCGTAATGAGTATTTTTTACATAAAAATAGTTGTCTGTGAAGTCGGTTTACGGAGATAATATAAGGTGATATTAACATCCTATGAACCCGATAAATAATAGATTTATTGACGTGACAACGTCTTATAAATTGGTTTGCCGGGTGACACTTCAAGAAACTGCGTTACGCTCCGCTCACGTTATGCGCTCACAATGAGAGCGAGTGAGAGGCACGCGGGCATGGTTAGCCCGCCTAAGAGCGAGAGAGACAGACATAAAAAGTGAAAGGCACGCGTCCCTTCCACTCGAGCACAGTTGTTTTTTATTTAATTTTTTTTTTCGTTATATAAGTCTTCTATTCGTCACTCGTCACCATTACACAAGCCCAGCTGAGCGATATTATTATTTAACAATATAAACCAAAAACGTGTTTGTTATAAACATGCTGTGTGACGTCATCGTTGACATGACGTCACCGAAACGTGACAATGACATCACACAATAGGAACGTAACAATGACGTCATACAATATTACCATGACACTTTTTTGTGAATGCAGGTGTTCCATCAATTTACTAGACGTTATCACGTAAATAACTTGATGAATAGGTAGGTAGAATCGATGCGTAGTTTTGCTGGCAGTTTGAGCGATGCGTTGATTGCACAGCACGTGTAGAATTGAGTCATTGCTTCGTGTTAGTGTTGCCCAACTATCGATAGTTTAGGTAAGTACCTACATCGAAAATCAGCTCCTAATACTATCGATAAATGTAATAGTATCGATAGTATTGCATGAAAACATTCGATACTATAGTTTGCTCTGTACTATCGATTACCTACTTAACTGCTTACTTATCAGAACAAACTGATCAATTGATAGTATCGATTGTTAATATGGACTTCTATCGTATAATTACGCACGACACTATTGATTTTTGATTAACTATCGTGCAACACTCCTTTTGTGTGAAGAGAGAGATTAAAATCAAACCAACATACACAAATATAATATTTATTTAGGTACCAGCTGCGCCCCGCGGTTTCACCCGCGTAATAATTTTCTTGACTTTCTTAATTTTTTCTTTCATAAGATCCTTCTCCTGACAATAACAAACACAACAAAAAAAATGGTTGTCTGTAAAGTCAGGTTTACGGACGAGAAGAAAATCATGAAAAATCTGTGAAAAATTGAGGTTTTTTTTTGTTATTCCTTTAAGTTTATTTATTTTTCTTTTTTATTACTTATATTTTTTTTCGTATCTTTTTTTTTCGATTTTTTTCCTTTACACATATATTTTTTCCTTTTATAAGTCTCCTATTCGTCACTCGTCACCATAACACAAGCACAGATGAGCGACATTATTATTAAATACTCTGTTTCCTAACGGGAACGGACGCGTCATGGTCATTTACCATGACGCATGACGTCACACAATATTACCGTGACACTTTTTTGTGAATGCAGGTGTTCCATCAATTTATTAGACGTTATCACGTCAAAAAAAAACTGGTTGCCTGTAAAGTCGGTATACGGGCGAAAGTTTTACGTGACAACAACTGTGCTCGAGTGGAAGGGACGCGTGCCTTTCACTTTTTATGTCTGTCTCTCTCGCTCTTAGGCGGGCTAACCATGCCCGCGTGCCTCTCACTCGCTCTCATTGTGAGCGCATAACGTCAGCGGAGCGTAACGCAGTTTCTTGAAGTGTCACCCGGCAAACCAATTTATAAAACGTTGTCACGTCAAAAATTTACGAAATCGGTTCAGCTGTTCTAGAGATTTACGTTTAGCAACACATTCAGCGATTCATATGAAGAGAATAGGTCTCAATATGCACCGTGCAAGAAACACTATGCCAAGCTCCCACACAATCCGGACCCTTTTTTGTTGTTTTTATAAAACAAACATCACACTGTTTTTATAAAACAAACGTCACACTGTATGTAATGTGCTCTTTTATACTAGCTCTCACTCGCGCCTTCCTCCATGTGGGGTTTGAATATCTCAAAATCCTTTCAAATTGGATGCCTGCCTACGTTATACAAAGAACACACCCTCCAAGTTTCAGGTCTCTACAATCAGCGGTTTAAGCTGTGCGTTGATCCGTCAGTTAGTCAGGACAAAGCATTTTATATGTATAGAATTACAACATTATGTTACTGTTGCCCGGTCTACTTCTTGTATATTGAAAGTCTTTGTATGTGTAGGATGTCTATGTCTAGACAGACTTTGTACCTATATAAATGATTCACTTGGGCAATGTACAGCCGTTCACGTGCAGGCATGCAGGATAATATGTGCTATTAGTTTTCCTTTATTTTTGACGTGATAACGTCTAATAAATTGATGGAACACCTGCATTCACACAAAAGTGTCATATTCCGGTAATATGACGCGTCCCGTTCCCGAAGTGTGATGTCTTGCGTCATGTTAACATGAAAGTATTTAATAATAATATCGCTCATCTGGGCTGGTGTTATGGTGACGAATAGAAGACTTATATAAAGGGAAAAAATATATATTTATAGAAAAAAAAAGGAAACCAAATTATAAAGGAACTAGCTGCGCCCCGCGGTTTCACTCGCGTAAGTCCGATCTTTCTCACCGTTTAAACCTTCCCTGGACTACAACAAACATTTCAAAACCGAAATCATCTAAATCGGTTCGTGTGTTCTGGAGTTATAGCGTCAGGAAGGAAAACCCGACTTATTTTTATATAGTAGATGACAAAAAAAACTCAATTTTTCATCGTTTTATTATGACGTTATCACGTAAAATTATCGTCCGTAAATCGACTTTACAGACTACCATTTTTTTTAAACCGCGTGGCGCAGCTAGTCCACAAAAAAATAATGTATATAAATTATGTAACGCTAAAATAGAGGTAATTTTACACAATAAATCGAGATATTAGTAGTTTTAATTAGATTTTTATCTTTTGAATGACCATTTCACTGCAAACTGTAAATTGACGTGCATAACCATGGCGAGATTGTTACACTCATAACAGACTATTGTATTATTGGAACGAAGTTCCTTATAAAAAATGTTACCCGTCACGAAAATGTGAAACGAAAAACCGTAATAGAAATGTCCATCAATTTGTCAATTCACAAACAGTGAACTCACAGAGTGAGCAATTAATGTACTCTTCGTGAACAAATTTGTATTATGTAAACATGACTGTTCTGTTTTTACGTTATCATACAGCTATATTATACTCCGCACGGCTATATTAATGTATTATACATATAAACCTTCCTCTTGAATCACTCTATCTATTAAAAAATAGATAGAGTGATTCGATTCTACGCAACGGATTCCGCATCAAAATCCGTTGCGTAGTTTTAAAGATCTAAGCATACATAGGGACAATCAGCGGAAAGTGACTTTGTTTTATACTATGTCATGATACTCTGATATTCACCCAGTGAGAAACTGTACCTACTAGTAAAATGTGTACTACGTGAATAAATGTATTCAAAAAGTGAATAATTGTACTCTATGTGAACAAATGTGTCCTACGTTCACATTATAATGTAAAGCTTTACCTAGTATTCACCTGAGTGTATTCTATGAGTGAACAAATGTACTCTAAGTGAACAAAATGTTTGTTATGTTCACACTATAATGCAAAAATGTACTTAGCGACTTGTATGTATAAAAAACCAGAAAGTGATGACGTGTTATGCCAAAAATCCGTCAAATGTCACCATAAATTACGTCATCTGTGAGCGGCGCGCGCTGGGTCATTAAAACGATATTTACGACCACTTCAAAAGAGCTTTTAAGTAAACAAATGACTGATATCTATAGCTTAAAGACCACGGATTATGTTTCAAGTGTTATTTTAATTGTGCTATGTTTATTTTTTTTCTATAAACAAATTGAATTCGAGATACGAAAAAATTCAGACGAAATTATAGAGTAGTTAGAAAGATTGGCGTTTTGTGTAAAATCTAAAGCGATAACATACGTTTTTTTTTAATTCACATGATAAGTGCTTGAATATACCTTTATATTTAAATTATTATTTAGGCATGTTTAATACTAAAAAAGTGGAGTAAAAAATTAAAGAAATTTGCGGCGCGAATAGCCGCGCCGTCGGCGCCGCGCTGCGCCCGCGCCGCGCCGGCTCTAGCTCAATTTACGGATATTTTAAAAGACATTATGAACAAACTAAACTCTGTTTGGAATTATACGAATTCTAATAAGAAAACTAGAAAAAAAAAATTATCACTTACTTTCTTCAAAATTCTTCTAAGCCTCTAAGCCCTTCCAAAAAATCCTCATAATAAAATCCGCCATTTTTTGTCATTTTTCACTAAGCGTTTTTTATCGATCAAAAAACTTATCATATTATCAAAATTCATTAAAACTTCACTTTTAATTAGATTACGCATACGTTAACGATAATTTTGATGTATAATAACACTATATTTCAATAAAATAAAGAACTTATGACGTTTTTACAAGAACACAAATATTTTCTTTCACAATAATTTCTATACTGATTGAAATTGACAGATTTATTATTAAAAATCAACGTTTGACAATGACAGATGGTCTTAAGATGACACTAATATATTAATTGAGTACCCTACAGGAAAAAACACGAAGTGTTTACCCTAAAATTCAAATAGTTGAGAATATTGTGAAGGAACTTCTATAGTTTGGTTTGGTAGATATATTGCCACTAGGCAGTTTACCGATGCGTGATTTGGCTTATTTCGAGACATCAGACAGAAGACCGGTTAGATAAAATTCACGTTAAAAAAATAAAATCAATGTGTGAATAAATGTGTATTATCACGCAAATATGTTCCTTATATTCACGTGAAATTAAATCAATGGTGAATGAACGTACATTTATGTGAACAAATGTGTGATTCACTTTATTATGCAAAACTTTTCAAAATATTTATGGTAAAAAAAATCAATTTGTGCACAATTGTACTCTATGTGAACAAAATATATGTCCTACGTTCACATTATAATGTAAAGCTTTACCTTGTATTCACCTGAAGTGTATTCAATAAGTGAGTAAATGTACTCTAAGCGAACAAATGTTTGTTATGTTCACGCTATAATGCAAAAATGTACATAATATTCACGTTAGATAAAATCAATGTGTGAATAATTGTACTCTATGTGAATAAATGTGTGTTATCATGCAAAATTGTTCCTAATATTCACATAAAATGAAATCAATGGGTGAATAAACGTACTTTAATGTGAACAAATGTGTGTTATATTAACTTTATTATGCAAAACTTTTTATAAAATTCACGGTAAATAAAATCAATGTTGAATAAATGTGTAAAATCATGCGAATCTGTTCCTAATATTCACGTGAAATGAAACCAATGGGTGAATAAACGTACATTTATATGAACAAATGTGTGATTCACTTTATTATGCAAAACTTTTCATAATATTCACGTGAATAAATTCAATTTGTGAACAATTGTATTTTATGTGAATAAATATGTCCTATGTTCACGTTATCATGCAAAACTTTAAGGTGAAAGGGTACCGGCGCTCTTTCCATACAAATGTAGTCGACTGTTTTCTCTCTGGATAATGACACTAGCACGAATATTTTTGTCGCATAAAACCTGTAACTGGTTTTTTCATATTCTAATTATCATAGAAATTAAGATTTAAAACACAAAAAAAACACAGGGGCATGGTTATTGGTCATGGCAGTTATAGGTTATAAGCAACAAAAATATTTGTTATAGTGTCATTATCCAGGGAGGAAACAGTCGACTACGTTTGTATGGAGAGAGCGCCGGTATCCTTTCTTTTATTTCACAGTCCCCTGTACTCGAACGAATTTCCAATAAGTGATTTAATGTTATTCAATGGTGAACGGAAGCGTAAGTACTCTATGTGAACAAAAATGTATAGTGGTGTGAACAAATGTGTTCTATGTTCACAAAAAATGTATTAATTAAGAAATTAGTAACATAAATTGTACAAAAAAGTAAAGAATTATACTTATAAATATGTATTTATATGTGCCGATGTGATTCTATTAAAAAAATATTTAAAAATTAACTGTTGTTTTTATAGAAAACTAATATTTTATTCCGAAACCGTAGCTTGTTGATGGGGTAGGGGTAGATACCTCATTCTGAAGGTCGTGGGTTCGAATCCCGACCAAGAATTTTTCTTACAAAAAAATATATTTGCTAATTGACATTGCTCTTACGGTGAAGGAAAACATCGTGATGAAACCCGCGGCTTAGTTGGCTCCAGAAGTATTGACAAGTTCTCTCCTCTGGACATGGTCGACTAAGCCGAGGGGGTGGTAATAGGTCCCAGACACTGCGGAGAGGGATCGAGAGGTGACCACTACTCTCCCATGTCGCTCCCGTAGGACAGGTCGTAGAAGGCCACGTCGTAGTGACCTGATGCCTCCATAACAGGGCCATAGGCGGCAGACTCGGGGGGTCTGTCGCTGTATTAGGGCCCGAGCGGGGTGCGCGTGGTTCCCGCGCACCTCCTGAGGAGATATGGAGCCATAAGAAGACGGGGTCTTTCTGAGACCAGCGCTGTTGGGGGCGTAGAAGAATGCTCGCGCCTCCCTGCGTCCCCAACATCAAAGCGCGAGAGGAACCGGTGGAGTTTTAGTGGGTAAACCCCTGGCTGCCCAACATCATCATCATGACGACCCAGTTGTCACTATAGTCACCATGCCGGACTGCCAAACATAGGGTTGCGGGTTCGATTCCCGCCCCAGACAAGTATTTATGCATAGATATTTGTCTGTGGTCTGGTTGTTTCTATGTATTATAAGTATATATTTACAAAAGAAAAGTATATAAGTAGTATATCCGTAGTCTAGCACCTATAACACAAGTGTAGTTACTTAGCTTGGGGCTAGATGGCGATGTGTGGAATGTCCTATAATATTTATTTATCTGAAGCCAGGGAGAGCCCCACACATCCCCGTTACCCCTCCCCCGGGAGTAACGGGACGGTGCATAAGGCTGCATTTCTCCGCCTAAAAAAAGGGTCCCAGACACTATAGCAACCTTAATAACATTAGTTAAATTTGGATGGTGCAGCACACAGCGCCATCTAACCCCAAGCTAAGCAACTAGGCTTGTGTAATTGTAGCTAAACAACGGACATACTACTAAATATTTGTTTGGAGGCGGGAATCGAACCCTAGATAAAGTAATAAAGGTACTATAATTGTTCTCAAAATACAGAATTTTGGTTATTGCTCTAATGTAGGTCAGGATATAAAATAATAAGTATCTTTCCTAATCACTACATAGTATAAAATAATTACCTATAACTCCCGATTCCGTGGGATTATCGGGATAAAAAGTAGCCTATGTTATTCCCTAGGAATCAATGTATCCTCATACCAAGTTTCATTAAAATCAGTCCTGTAGTTTCGGAGCCTATTCGTTACAAATATAAAATCTTTCGTCTTTAATATTATACACACATCAACAAAGTCTAGGGAACACGGGTAAAATAGTGTTTTTGGGGGAAAATTGTATTTTTTTGGGTTTTTTGTTTTGAGTGTCGTATGTCGATAGAAGCGGAATTTTATACTCTTTTTAATGCTGTAATTTAATTAAAGGGTTGCCATAGTAAAAAATGAAAATTTAGTATTAAAACTAACATAGTGCTAAAACTGAGAAACAAATCAAGTTTATTTTATTAACAAATCTATAGGTACACGTTAAAATTTATTTAAAAAAATATTCTTAGTAACTGTTTAGCCATCTGTTGATCCACCTACAACATTAGCGACGGCTCTAAATCAACGTGGTATACTAAGTATAGGGATATCAATCGTTGTCTGAGGAATAATTCTCTATACTCCGAAAAGGTGCAAAAAAGTTCTTTCTCTATTTTAAAATTTTCGGTAAAATTCCTGAAAACTCTGCTGCCTAGCAAAGCTCACGCACATTCAATGGAATTAAGATCGGCAGACTTCCCAACGCATTAAAAAGAGTAAGTATACAATTCCGCTTCTATTGACATACGACACTCATGACAAAAACCCAAAAAATACATTTTTTTCCCAAATAACACTATAATTACCCGTGTTCCCTAGACTTTGTTCATCATCATCCGAGCGATGTTCCCGGTTGCATCCCTCTCGGGAGCCCAGGGTCCGCTTTCCTACTTTACGCCTCCACTTCGCACGATCTTCGGCATCCTGGGTTGTAAGGCCATTTGCACGCATATCACCCTTTACGACGTCAAGCCAGCACTTCTTGGGTCTACCCAGTCTGCCACGACCCGGCGGAGGCGCCATGGCAAGACATTTGTTCCCCACGTAACTAGCCGGTTTTCGCAAGACGTGGCCGTACCAGCGTAAGCGATACTCTTGCAATTTATCTGCAATGTCTCGGACATGAAGGCTGCCCCGGATGCGGGAGTTCCTGACGCGATCCTTTCGCGTCACTCCACACATCCAGCGCAAAATCTTCATCTCCGTGACCCGCAGCTCCTGCTTATGTCGCTCAAGCACCGGCCACGCCTCACTACCATACAAAAGGACAGGTCTAATGATGGTTTTATAGACCTGTCCCTTTAGTTTAATCGGCATTTTGGGGTCGCAAATGACACCAGTCACCTCACGCCACTTGGCCCAAGCCGCTGAAATGCGTGACTTGACGTCGCAATCGATGTCGCCGGACGCGTGAAGCACAGACCCCAAGTACTTAAACTGGTCTGTCCGCTCGACCATATGACCGTCTACGCAGACAGGTGTGGGATCTGTGGTATTGCAAGCCAAGTACTCTGTCTTCGCCACATTCAGTTGCAAACCGCCGTTCTCAAGCGACTCCTTCCACGTGTGTACACGTTGGACCAGCCGCCCCTTATCCGAATCCGCCAGCGCAATATCATCAGCGTACATGAGCAGCCATGGAGGCTGCTCGTGTGCATCCCTGATGGCAACGGACAGTGCATCCAATATTACGCTGAACAGGAACGGGCTTAGGACGGAACCCTGGTGAACTCCAACGGTAACAGGGAAGGGCTTAGTGTCGCCAACAGCAGTTCGCACCACAGAATCAGAATTTCGGTACATGTCTCTGATGATTTCAACATAAGCTTCCGGAACCCCTTTGGACCGCAGCGCCCACCAGATCATCATGCGAGGAACACAGTCGAAGGCCTTCTGCAAATCTAGGAATAGAAAATGCAGAGGCGTATTCTTCGTCCTGTATTTCTCCATAACGATCCTTAGGGCGAAAACAGGGTCCATGGTGCCATGCCCGGGGCGGAAACCATATTGACACCCAG
Source organism: Idaea aversata (assembly GCA_907269075.1). Taxonomy (NCBI): domain Eukaryota; kingdom Metazoa; phylum Arthropoda; class Insecta; order Lepidoptera; family Geometridae; genus Idaea; species Idaea aversata. Next base: position 4,722,527 of record OU026083.1, read on the forward strand.
AGACAGTGCACTCCTGTCGGATCCGAGAGTCGACTATCCGCTCGTAGAGCTTCATGGTGTGGGACATGACCTTTATACCTCGATAACTGCCACACTCCTGCACCGATCCCTTGCCCTTGAAAACTGGGGTTATAACACTCAATCTCCATTGGGCAGGGATCTCGCCGGTCTCGAGTATGCGGTTAAAGAGGTTGGTCAAGATGCCCACACCACGAGGACCCATCGCCTTCCACACTTCGATAGGGACTCCATCGACTCCGACAGCTTTCCGATTCTTCATGCGGCGAAGAGCCTTGCGGACTTCGTCAGGCGTAATCGGTGGCACAAGTCCTTGATTCGGAGGGAGTTCCGGCGGCTGCACCTCTTTGTACTGCTTATTCAGCAGCTCGTGGAAATAAGAGCGCCATCTCTCCTTCACCGCGAGGTCCTCGCAAAGCAGGTTGCCATCGGGGTCTTTTACACAGCGGCACTTGGATATATCCTGCGCCGCTTTTACCCTCGAACGTGCCAACTTATAAATAAGCTTCTGCCCCTCAGACGTTTCCAACTTATCGTACAGTGACTGTAAGTGGTTCTGTCTGGCTCTGGCTACTGCTCTTTTTGTGGCACGTTTGGCGGCTTTATACGAGTCGCGATCTTCAGGAGAGCTGGACGCTTGCCACTTTTTAAAGAGGGCTTTCTTCGCCTTAGTCTCCCTCTGGACTGTGTCGTCCCACCACCAAGTCTCCCTGTCACATTTGCGTCCACCTTTAGACATGCCCAGCACTGCCTTCGCCGCACCAGTGATAGATGCCTGAATCTTATCCCAGTGGTCCTGGACTGGTTTGTCTTCGGCACCAGCGCACTTGTCACCGATAGCCGAGACAAGCTTCTGGGATTTGGTTTCATCCAGCATCCACCATCTGATTTGGCGACGACATTGCTCAGGGTGTTTGTCTTTGGGTTTCACACAGAGATCCATGACAAGAAGACGGTGTTGATCAGTAAGACTCTCACCGGGTATGACTTTGCAGTTAGCTACGTTGCCGATATGATGTCTCCTGGTGATTAGAAAATCGATTTGGGTAGCGTGCCTTCCACTCTTGTAGGTGATCAAGTGGTCGGGTTTCTTTTTGAAGTAAGTGTTCACGAGGGCCAGGTCGGCAGTGGCACACGTACGTAGGATTTCTTCCCCTTCCGCATTCCGACTGCCGTATCCGTAGCCTCCGTGAACACGCTCAAATTCCACCCCCATCTCGCCAACATGACCGTTCAGATCACCACCCAAAACGATCCCCTGTGACAACGGGATAGCTCCAAGGACCTCACCGAGTTTGTTCCAAAACAGTATCTTATCAGCGTCGCTACAACCGACCTGCGGCGCATAGGCACTTACTAAGTGGGTTACAACCCCCTCAATAAGGACCTTCACGGCCATAAGTCGGTCGCTAAAGCGTTTTACCTCCAAGATATAATCATGAAACCCCTCAGCGAGCACCACAGCCACCCCGTTCTCTCCACCAGGTGCACCCGTGTAGATCAGCTTGTAGCCGTTCCCAATGTGCCGGGATCTGCTGTCTTTCCATCGAGTCTCCTGCAGGAACGCCACGGCCACTTTTCGCCTGGAAAGTACGTCGGCCAGCTCCCTCGCGCGTCCGGTTAGCGTGCCAATGTTCCACGTTGCGAAGCGGAGTTTCTTTTTGTGAGTTGGGGCTCGCATCTTTGGCCGTGCCCGCCCATGGCACGGTAGCCCTCGTCCACTTCCCACAGGAGTCGGGCGAGGCTCCTGCGCGCCGTTATGCGGCGGCGCCCTATCTGTGGGACAACTTCTTTCGAGACTTTCCATAATTATGATGCGGCTTTATTTTTGACTTTTACGGGAGCGACTGCCGTCTGACCCCCCAACCCCAGAGAGGAAAAGTCAGCGCCAGAGCCTCTTCCGTTTCTCAGCAGGTGCACCAGCTTGCAGGTGAGGTTGACTTGGGCCCAAAGATCTTCGCGAGCCCCATACACTGTTCCCTAGACTTTGTTGATGTGTGTATTTACATCATCACTCACTACATAGTATAAAACAAAGTCGCTTTCTCTGTCCCTATATCCCTATGTATGCTTAAATCTTTAAAACTACGCAACGGATTTTGATGCGGTTTTTTTTAATAGATAGAGTGATTCAAGAGGAATGTTTATATGTATAATACATGCATAATATAGCCGTGCGAAGCCGGGGTGGGTCGCTACTATATTAATAAAATAATAATAAGAAAGATAGATTAATAGATATCTTATCAATTTCTAGATGTGGCTCCATATTTCAGTTCAACGACTTTGAAAATAATTATTCGATAAAAATCTATTTTTAACCGCCGACGCAAAAACGACGAGGTGTTTTATGTTCGACTTGTCTGTGTGTCCCATACGTGTGGGGTATTTATGGATAGGTGTTCAAAAATGATATTGAGGTTTCTAATATTTTTTTTTTCTAAACTGGATAGTTTACCTATGCCAGAGACACTTCCAAAGTGGTAAAAAGTGAGTCCCCCCCCCTGTAACTTCTAAAGAGAATGCTGAAACAAAAAAAAAAAGATATAGGTACATTACCATGCAAACTTCCACCCAAAATTGGTTTGAACGAGATCTGGTAAGTAGTTTTTTTTAATACGTCATAAACCGTAAACCGTCAATTACCCTTCATTCATGTATTTTTACCACTAGCGCCATCTATTTTTTTTATTATGTGATGATAATGGTACGGAACCCTTCGTACGCGAGTCCGACTCGCACTTGACCGGTTTTTATTTTGTTTCTTTTGTTTGAAAGGTGAATTGGGAGTGGTCTAAGCTATGTTTGATCGAATGTTAAGGGGGACAAAAATTTTTTTTAATTTTTTTTCGTCATTTAATAGGTAAAAGCAACATAAGAACCTCATTTCATTACAGTCGTAATCGGTTAAAAACTCAATACAATAAAAATAACTAGATCCAAATGTTTTCCTTTTCGTAAATCAGCAATTCTGTCTGCCATTTGCCTCCTAGCAACAATCGTATGAATTAGATAAAGTGTTAGGTATGATAGGTAGGTACTACTACGTCTACGTACCTACCTACTTCCCAATATAAAGTTCATTACATAAAACATGAGTTGATATGAATAGCACAGGATCCCTTTAAAAACGACCTTTACGGAGCTGTTTAATGGATAAAAAGAACATAATATCAAATTAAATATAGGTCAATAATTATATTGCAAATGGGTTGACTATAAAATCTGTCCAGAACGAATAATTAATTTTAATTTGTATGTTCTCTGGGCGAATTCACAAAGATTGCCCTGATCATAATAAGTTATAGAAACAACTAGGCTAGGAATAATTAAGTTAAGGCTAAGTTGTATTGTAATGTAATTGAGTAAGTTTTGTTGTGCTTCACTATCGCATTGGGTACCTATTACCGGTAAGTCATAAGTTGAAAATAAATAAATAAATAAAATTGTTTTTAGACATTTCACTGGTTTGGTTTAATAGACAAATTCTATACTTACCAAAAAAAAAACGATACCTTATTTAAATATATGCAGTGGTTTGGAAGATATGGAGGAATAAAGAGTACTTATTACAAACATGCAGAGATAGGCGCGAAAAGCATGCAGTCGGGTAAAAAATAGTCAACCTAACGTTTGCATATCCTGCTACACACTTTCAATTGGTATGGAATGTGTCTCAGTAAAATGTTTTAAATAAAAATTAAATTATTAATTACCTAATCATATTCTGGACTGACATTTTTTAGCCAACCCATTTGCAATAATATATTTATTGACCTATTTAATTTGATATAAAATATTTTAAATCTCGGTGAAGATCGTCCTTAAAGGGATCTTAGACTACAATGGAAGGTATTTTCATTTCATTGATAGCGGCCAATAGACGTCATAGCTTGAATTATATCTACACGATCGATAGGTAATTGACACTGTAGCGTCGCTTCGGGTTAGACAGGGTTATAATACCCTACGTCTCACGTGGCTTGTTGCTACGAACCGCGAAAAGTGTTCCCTACGGACCCTACGTCTCATATTATTATGAGATGTTGGGAATAGAAAAAACATTATTTAAGTTGCAACCGACCACGAATCTAACACTTTCCTTGTTGCATAAAATAGTCATTGGTCTGTAAAAAGTACTATATATTATACTAACGACCCGCCCCGGCTTCGCACGGCTATATTATGCGTGTATTATATATAAACCTTCCTCTTGAATCACTCTATCAAAATCCGTTGCGTAGTTTTAAAGATCTAAGCATACAAAGGGATATAGGGACAGACAAAGCGACTTTGTTTTATACTATGTGATAGTGATTAGGCAATCAGAAGTCCGCTGTCAGCAATGCGAGTTTTTCGTATTGCAAAAAAATTATGGAAAGTAAAAGCTTCTCTTTACGTCCGCTAGGGGCGCTTTTCAAATTTCCATACAATTTTACGGACTCAGATCAGTATTTTAGTTATTACTAGCTGCGACACGCAATTTTAATCACGTAAACCCTGATCCTATGATAATATCGGAATAAAAAGTAGCCCGTGTTTATCCAGGTCTCCAGCTATCTATCTACATACCGAGTTTCATCGCAATAGGTCCAGTAGTTTTTGCGTGAAGGAGGGACAAACACACATACTAACTCAGAAAATGAAAACTATGGTTTAAATAAGACGTTTTTTAGCATCTCTACTGCAGCTGCGTCATTGATTAATTGTTTTCGTGAACAAAATCTATCGATATTTGAAATGTGGGATGCTATAATTAGCTACCTACGCGTCTGGTGAGAAACTACGTACTACATACGTATTTTGTAGTAATGTATGTATGTCTATGATGTAGAACAAAGCTAATTGTACTGATTACGTACGTGTACAATCAGGGTCAAAAGTGCATGGACACTTTGTACAATCAACGGTCAAAAGCCTCTGCCCACCGTAACGTTTACAATCCTGTGCAGCACTATTATAACATTATAACAACGTAACCTGTGGATCGAACCCACGTCTGTTGGTGTAGCGGGTGGCGGCTTAAACCACTCACACAACCAAACACATAGCTAACATGTTGAAAATAATAATCACACTGTCTGAGTACTTAGTAAAACGGTGTGACCACGAGTCTGTAGCGTTTAATTCAAGTATTTATGTTTGTGTGTAACGTCTATTAGAAGAAGGTCGTAAGTTCAATACTTTTTTAAAGTATTATTGTAGCAAGATAATTAATTACTTATGATCCATACTGTACGTTCTAACACGGAAACTATGGAGCCATGGAGGAAGATGGAGAATGCGACGTCTTCAGCGAAGCGTATATGAGCCTCCTTGGGAACGCGTATCCTAAACCAGAGGAATGTAGGTTTCTTTCTCTTAGTGGGACAAAGCGTAAGAAATAAGCCGAAGTGGTATGACCAGAAGCGCGATAGAGGTGTTTTTGAAACAGTTTTTGGGTATCAACCGCTAAAATCCATAGAATGATATTCCTACTGTCGTAAAGGTGAAGAAATTCTTTGTATTGTTATACACTTCGAACATGGAGGTATGGTCGAAGACTTCGAAACACGATTAGAGTGATTTGGCTCGATAGAAAAAACTTCTGAAAATCGTAAAAAAACGTCATTTTTTTATAATTTTTCAATTTTATGGCGGTTGTAAAGAAAAAAAAAGTACAAAAATTATATTTTCATAAACTTCACATCAAATCCCATAAGGTAGTAGAGATGGTGTTTCACTAAAATAGATGTGAGTCTTTTAATTACATAAAACAGTAACAGCGATTTCGCGGCGCGCGTGGGAAAGGGTAGAATCATGGCGCATCAAGGGATAGAGGTTTTCAGGTCCTACTTCACCGTAAGGTACAATCGGCTGCATAATTGCAGCCCTCGGTAGAGTTCGAAAATTACTATTATTGGAATGTTTTCATTATAATCATTTTTATTTGATAAATTGATGACTTTAAACTTCAACTAAAGCAGGTGCCTAGAATCTTGCTTGTGTTGAAAACATTCTTATAACAGACGTTTTGGAGCTCTACGGTGGATCTGCAGTTATGCAGCCGACTGTACATAAAAGATCCCATTGGGTCGAAGTGTTGCTAACTGTAGGCGAATAGGTTGAATTGAGCTAAGGGTTTGAGTTATCATAAATCCTTAAATAACTCTTCAATTGGTATAAATTGAGAGACTCGTTAAATATTTAACAACGTAGGTACTTACAGTGGTCTGCCTACGCCATTGGACACTAAAATATCTTACGACTGATATTGTTGTCCGCTTCCTAGGCAACCACTTAAGGTGAAAGGGTACCTGCACTCTCTCCATACTTACAAACTGTTACAAACGTAGTCGACTGTTTTCTCCCTGGATAATGACACTAGAGCAAATATTTTTGGTGCATAAAACTTATAACTGCCATGACCATGCCCCTATTTTTTGTTTTCTTAATTTTTTTAAATTTTAATTTCTATGATTATTAGCAAATTACCAAAAACACAACAAAAAAAAACAAAAAAATTAAAAAAACCAAAACATAGGGGCAGTATTCATGGCAGTTATAGGTTTTATGGCACAAAATTATTTATGCTATAGTGTCATTTATAAGTACCTATATATTTACAAAAGAAAAGTATATAAAAGTATATCCGTTGTCTAGCACCCATAGCACAAGTCTGGTTACTTAGCTTGGGGCTAGATGGCGATGTGTAGAATGTCCTGCATTATTTATTTATTATTTCATAGGAATCCGAACTCGGAGTTTTGCTCACTCGCTCTGTTTATACCTAAATAGAAATAGCTGTGCCAAAACGCGTTATGCCTAAATTCTAACTATAGATTTTTGGTAATAAGCGTTTGAACAAAGAAGCTAGGTATTTGTCTAGGTATATCGTTAAAAGTAGGTAGTCTATTTCTTTTATTATGCGTTGAAACTTAGATAGCGAGACCGATTACCATACATATTAATTACCCGACTACGGCGAAGCCAAAAGGGAGGGTTATGTGTTTGACCCGTATGTATGTATGTATGTTCATCTGTTCCCACCTAACTTCAAAACTACTTATTATAATTCAACAAATGAGGTATCGTAAGAAGCGTCTCAATGATCCGCTGGTTATAGGGTTTGTGACGTCACAATAATATTCTTTTTGTTGGCCTAGTGGTAAATACCTAGACTTTATTTCCGAATTGGATTATGTTCCATTTAAAAAGGAAAAATGTATACGCTATTTAACATTGCTCTGACGGTAAAAAAGGAAAACATCGTGATAAAACCCGCGGCTTAGTTGGGTGCATACGTATTGACGAGTTTTTTTCCTCTGGACATGGGCGACTAAGCTGAGAGGGTAAGTACTATAGGTGCTGGGCAAGCCTACTCCATCATTTAGATCAGTAGAAATCTAATCCCGCAGCTAGTAGGTACTTCTCTTCACTATCACTATCACTACAAACAAAGTATAAAATAAAGTCATACATGCCGTCCCTATTTCCCTTTGTATGCTTAGATCTTTAAAACTACGCAACGGATTTTGATGCGGTTTTTTTAATAGATAGAGTGATTAAAGAGAAGGTTTTTAGTTATAATACATGCATAGGTAATACAGCCGTGCGAAGCCGGGGCGGGTCGCTAGTATAAAATAATTTTAAAAATAAATTTGAGGCTTACTGGGATGTATTGAAATTTCATGATGTGGTATAAAATAACTTTTAATTAAGTATATTATAATACTTTACCATTTTTAAATCCGAGATAAGAATCATACGATGTATTTGTTTAGGTACCTAAGTATGTAAATTTTTCCTTATTATTTAGAGATAAAATTATTGTGTTTAGGTTACATGAAAGTAAGCCGGTTAAAATAAAATCGGATAGAGTAGGTAGGTTAATTTTTAATAATTTAAGTGGAATGCATAAGTGCTTCATAAAAACGGGTTTTGTGACCCCATATCACGTTTTTGTATGGAAATCTCGTCCTAATCACGCGCGCCCAACGACTTGAACCTTAGTGAATATAGGCCCAGAAGCGAATAAAAAACATGGATGATGGCATGGACGTACTCGCGAACTCAAATTCCATGGCAGGGACCTATTCTATGGATGTTGGAAAGAATGGATTTGACAAAAAACCGGCAAATTCCGAAAAACCATGCACTTGCTTCGTGTGGACCAGCATAAAATTATTATCTGTGGGAAAATTGACTGGATTGTTCATTCAATCGTTTTTCTAGAATCTGTGGACCGTTTTATTCTGTGGATTTGAGGCGAATATTGTTTGTAAATAAATTAATTTTACATGAAAAATTCACTAAAACGACTCATCCGAAACACTGGAAACGTTTAAAACTGTGCTATCTTTGCTTTAAATATTTTTTTCATGTTAAAATTATAACAAAATAATATAACCTCGGCATAAAAAATGAGTTCGATCCAAGAGCGCCTTCAACTCAAAAGGGTGCCTCTAGACACTTGGAATATACGTGAGCAGCTGTGCCTAGCCTCGGCTGTCGTCAGAAGCGGTGATCAGAACTGGATGTCAGTATCCAGGGCTCTGAAAACTGTCGGAGAACCCAACAGGCCTCCCGACTGGTATTCTCAAAAAAGGTAAGTGTATTTGAGTTTTAGTTTATGATCCCGGGTAAGTTCTGATTCCTTGTAAAGATATCTTCATACTATGTTACAGGTTTATCAAAATTCAATAGTTTCAGAGAACTCCTTGAAATTTCATTCAATTTTTTGGGGCGTTAAACAAATGACACCCCTTAATCGACAAGCCCGGCAAACTACTGCTGCAAGACCCTAGGAAACCGTTAGCCAATTCTGCGTGTACAGGGAACATTTTGATTAATATCAGATGATTAATATCTCAATTGGACGGTAGTTTACCATATCAAATACATTTGTAATAATTTTATAAGCATAGAAAATAATACTACTCAATGTAGTAATTTTATGCAATGAAGTCGCAGGTAACAGCTATTTCAAATATTATTGTTAGACTTAAGTCTTACAGAAAAGTAGAAACAAACAAGTCACCTCAGTCCCCTGTGACTGTGACCGCTGTAAAGTTCTCGAAACTTCAGGTTTTACAAAATAAAAACAAATATAAATATTCTAATGGATGTCATGGTCACACGTCACAGTTTTATGTTTGAAATAAAAGCAGAAAGGGTCATATCCATTAAAATATTTTCAATATGACCCCATCTTTTATATTTAAAAAAAATATTTATAGCTGTAATCTATACATATAAAATTCTTTGTCCTAAATGACTGACTGATGGATCAACGGACAGCCTAAACCGCTGATCGTAGAGACCTGAAACTTGGAGGGTGCATTCTTTTTATTAAGTAGGCATCTGATAAGAAAGGATCTTCCGAAATTCTACTCCTTAGAGGGTGAAAAAGGGGGGGCAAAGTTTGTTATGGGACAACGTGATTCCTTGGTCCATTTTCGACTTCTACGCGGACAAAGTCTCGGGCAAAAGCTAGTCTAACACTAAAACTCTACCTCCAGTTGCGCGGCCCAATACGGCGCCCTACTCGAACACGTAGAGACACCTAAACGCAAGAAACGATGCCCCGAGAGCGCAGGCGAGACTCCCCAGGAGAGCATAGTGAAACGACTCACACAAGAGAGAATAGTTGAGATACAGAAGACTATCGCTGAGATGAATCAGCAGTATGATCAGTTGAAGGTATGACAAATACAGGATTAACCATAGACTTAGTGTACAGGGTGGATTTTTTACGTGGGCCTTCAAGGTTATAACAAGAGGTAGTGAATAATAGCGACTAATCACTATCACTACATAGTATAAAATAAAGTCACTTTTTGCCGTCCCTATGTCCCTTTGTATGCTTAGATCTTTAAAACTACGCAACGGATTTTGATGCGGTATTTTTTTAATAGATAGTGATTCATGAGGAAGGTTTATATGTATAATACATGCATAATACAGCCGTGCAAAGCCGGGGCGGGTCGCTAGTATTTTATAAAGCTAAAGTGTTACTTTGTTTGTTTGAACGCGCTAATCTCAGGAACTACTGGTTCGAATTTAAAAATTATTTTTGTGTTGAATAGTCCATTTTTCGAGAAAGGCTATTTTTTATCCCGATATTCCCACGGGATCGGGAGTTACGCGGGTGAAACTGCGGAGCGCTGCTAGTATTATATGTATAGATATAGCCCTGAAGGCCCACGTAAAAAAATCACCCTCTATAAATGATAAAGTGTCTTAATAAACATATTATACTGGGTTTTCTGGTACTCCAAAAATAACACACAAACATATTTTCTTTTGATAAATAACCTATAACTAAACAACTAAAAACTATACATTGACGACCCAGTTGGCACAATGGTCACCATACCGGACTGCCAAACACAGGGTTCGATACCCGCCTCAGACATGTATTTATGCTTAGATATTTGTCTGTGGTCTGGTTGTTTCTATGTATTATAAGTATATATTTACAAAAGAAAAGTATATAAGTAGTATATCCGTTGTCTAGCACCCATAACACAAGTGTAGTTACTTAGCTTGGGGCTAGATGGCGATGTGTGGAATGTCCTGCAATATATATTTATTGTTACAGAATGAAATAACAGAGGTTCGTAACCCGACAACGTCAGACGAACGTCTCCGTGACATCTGGAACAGCATAGAGACAGCTAAACGTGTGCGAGAGAGAGAGAGCGCGCGTCGCGCTGCCTGGTTGAAGGTAGGTCACGGTTCATCTATTTAGATTCAGTAATTTCGGAGCCTATTTGTACTTGTATATGGGCTGTTTTCCGCGATTAGACCCTTTTTAATTGGGTCCTTTTTGCGTGAAGATTGAGTAGGCTTGCCCAGCACCTACTACCCTATCAGCTTAGTCGACCATGTCCAGAGGAGTATTTCGGAGTCTATTTAAATCAAATCTTTACTCTTTATAATATTACTACCTGTCCCGGCAAACATTGTTTTGCCATTTTCTTCTTCTTTCCTTTATTCCGGCTCATCCAGGGTCGGGCCTCCTCGTTTTTTTGTTACGATCTTGCGTTGTCAAGTGGGTGTTATGCCATATTAAATAAAAATTGAAGTTCGATTCTCAGACCTAACAAATACACACAAAAAATTTCATACAAATAGCCGTTTAGGTGGAGTTTGGCAACTAATAACACCGCGATACGATTGACGTGTGGCGGTGTATCAATATTTATACGATACTAACGTCACTCAATTGTTTTGCCTTCCCGGAACCTCTCCACTAAAACTTGAACTTTATAGTATGGTGGTAAAGTTTAAATTGAATCGTTTATATGAGAATTAGGAGTATAGAAAAGTGTTGTTTTTAGACATTTACAGGTAATTTTTTTAAATTTTTCTCCCTAAGAACCATCGTTGTAGTTTAAGGAATATTCTAAAAAAAGAATTGGCGAAATCGGTTCAGGTGTTCTCGAGATTTGAGCTTAGCAACACTTTCAGCAATTCATTTTTATATTATAGAAGACTAGTACCTGGGTGACAACGGTTATTTAACGATTTTTTTTTACCTCGCCCCTGAAACCCCAATCAAATCAATCAATCTAAATTTCATGAAAATCGTTGGAGCCTTTTTTGAGATCCTGATTATATACAGGGTGTCCGGTAATGAATAGATAAGCGGGCACCTACAGATAAAGGACACTGTGCCGGTTCAGAAAAATGAAAGTTATGCTCTATGAAAGTCCTTCGGATTCCGAGATATCCGCAATTAAAAAAAAAAAAAAATTCGCTCCTTTCTCTATGTTTTTTGATGCTAAAACTGCAAATGAAGGAATTATTCCAATCTGTTGTTTAGATAGTATTCCAGAATAAATGTGCTATTGAATGCAAACAATAATTTTTATGACACATTGAAAGTTTTTTTTAAAACTAAGATTGAACTCAAACTTCATGATTTTTTAATTTTTTAACCTGAACTTTAACCTTTTTTTGGTAAAATAAATGTATGGTGCCAAATTTAAAAAAAAGTTGCCTATTTCATTGAGATTGTATACAAGAATAAATCGTTTAAATAAATTAGATTTTTAGTGACCGGTTATATTTGTCTGATATTCCGAAATTGTATATTAAATTACAGGAGCGGGAGGAGCGTCGAGCGAGAGCTGACAGGACCTGGAGGCCGGCGCCTGCGCAGCCCACCACACCCACTTCACCAGGTAACGCGAGACTAGGGCGCAAATTTAATTACTATAAAGGCATAGCTATTTTAGCCAAATCTGAGTGTAGGTTATGGAAATGTAAAGGCACATATTATCATCAAAACATATTTTAATTTTATCAGCGTTATTTTACTACAACGCCCAATCTACTATTTAAAGGTATTAAACTAATTAACTCAAATAATTTGTGCGACCATGAAAAAGTTCGGACATCATGAAGCTACTGCGACAGAATGAACCACGTTCCGTCATTTTATTCCTATTTATAGACACAACACAACAGTCGTCAAGATGGCGGCGCCCTGACGTATACATCAAATGAAGCACTGTATTGTTGACTTCCTTCAGTCGTTTTCGTTTTCTTTACTTGCTCCAATCAGACCTCTCTTTCCCACTGGGCACTCTGGGCAAGTGCCCAGGGCCCCGTCATCCAATTGATCATGGATATCATTTCTGTCACTCAGGCTATGGTCTGAAATGGCACGCGTAAGCATCGCTACATAGTATAAAACCAAAGTCGCTTCCCGCTGTCTGTCTGTCCCTGTGTATGCTTAGATCTTCAAAACTACGCAACGGATTTTTTAAATAGATACAATGATTCAAGAGGAAGGTTTTAGTATATATAACAAAACTACCACGCGTACGAAGTCGTGGGCAACAGCTAGTTTTTAATACGCTCGATTTGATTTAACTCTTAATTATATTTTGACCGTCAGCGGCCCCGGTACCACCATCGTCTCCGCTGCTGACGTCGCTCCTCAAGTCGTCTCCCGTCGTGACCACACCGCAACACATACCGCATCCGGCTAGCGTTGTTGGTAAGTTATACTTTGACCGTCAGCGGCCCCGGTACCACCATCATCTCCGCTGCTGACGTCGCTCCTCAAGTCGTCTCCCGTCGTGAACACACCGCAACACATACCGCATCCGGCTAGCGTTGTTGGTAAGTTATACTTTGACCGTCAGCGGCCCCGGTACCACCATCATCTCCGCTGCTGACGTCGCTCCTCAAGTCGTCTCCCGTCGTGAACACACCGCAACACATACCGCATCCGGCTAGCGTTGTTGGTAAGTTATACCTTTGACCGTCAGCGGCCCCGGTACCACCATCGTCTCCGCTGCTGACGTCGCTCCTCAAGTCGTCTCCCGTCGTGGCCACACCGCAACACATACCGCATCCGGCTAGCGTTGTTGGTAAGTTATACTTTGACCGTCAGCGGCCCCGGTACCACCATCGTCTCCGCTGCTGACGTCGCTCCTCAAGTCGTCTCCCGTCGTGACCACACCGCAACACATACCGCATCCGGCTAGCGTTGTTGGTAAGTTGTTACCTTTGACCGTCAGCGGCCCCGGTACCACCATCGTCTCCGCTGCTGACGTCGCTCCTCAAGTCGTCTCCCGTCGTGACCACACCGCAACACATACCGCATCCGGCTAGCGTTGTTGGTAAGTAGTTACCTTTGACCGTCAGCGGCCCCGGTACCACCATCGTCTCCGCTGCTGACGTCGCTCCTTAAGTCGTCTCCCGTTGTGACCACACCGCAACACATACCGCATCCGGCTAGCGTTGTTGGTAAGTTGTTACCTTTGACCGACAGCAGCCCCGGTACCACCATCGTCTCCGCTGCTGACGTCACTCCTCAAGTCGTCTCCCGTCGTGACCACACCGCAACACATACCGCATCCGGCTAGCGTTGTTGGTAAGTTATACCTTTGACCGTCAGCGACCCCGGTACCAGCATCGTCTCCGCTGCTGACCTCGCTCCTCAAGTCGTCTCCCGTCGTGACCACACCGCAACACATACCGCATCCGGCTAGCGTTGTTGGTAAGTTGTTACCTTTGACCGACAGCAGCCCCGGTACCACCATCGTCTCCGCTGCTGACGTCACTCCTCAAGTCGTCTCCCGTCGTGACCACACCGCAACACATACCGCATCCGGCTAGCGTTGTTGGTAAGTTATACCTTTGACCGTCAGCGACCCCGGTACCAGCATCGTCTCCGCTGCTGACCTCGCTCCTCAAGTCGTCTCCCGTCGTGACCACACCGCAACGATGCCCACTACGTCATACAAAGAACACACCCTCCAAGTTCAGGTCTCTACGATCAGTGGTTTAGGCTAGGCTGTGCGTTGATCCGTCAGTCAGTCAGTCAGTCAGTAGTTCAGGACAAAGCATTTTATATGTATAGAAGATATAAATTAAAATTATAATTAAATTGAAATTACAGATACTCTGTCACCGTCAGTACAAGCGCCAACACTATCCATGTTGTTAGAGAAGTCTCCGCAACACGATAACAAGTACGCAGCCATAGAACACATCAAGAGCCAGCTCGTGCAGATCGAACAACAATTGAAAGGTAAGTTGTGTACCAGCTCTGTAGCTTTGCGTCATTTCATTTCATTTATTTGCATTCATATGGTAGTTACAATAGATGTTACAATAGGCATACAAGTTCACAAATGCGTCATGTTTGCTGCAGCATTTCAGCTGAAGTCGGTCCATTTAGGTTAGCACACGGCATCCCGGACTTTTCCATATGTGCCTAATAATTTATTCTTTAGCTGTTTTATTTGAAATCATAAAACCGAAAGAATTAGTCTTTCCATTTTGAAATCATAAACTGAAAGAATTACTCTTTCCATTTTGAAATCATAAACTGAAAGAATTACTCTTTCCATTTTGAAATCATAAAACCGAAAGAATTCGTCTTCCGGTTCTTCTTCTTCGTATCGATAGAACAAATTAAAGGGGGGGTATTGATGAGGCAGGGTCAGATCCGCCCACTCCAGTGTGCTGCCAGGTCCCTGGCGTTGTTATTAGCTGACATCAGGTCAGCCAATGTACAATGACGACCTCTGTGGCGCGTCGGGCGAACACCCGACTGCGACGCAGAAGGTAGCGGGTTCGATTCCCGCCGGGAACAAGTATTTATGCTGACCATAAATTCTTGTTTCTGGTTCTGGGTGTTTCCTATCTTAATATATATAAATCTCGTGTCACAATGTTTGTCCTCAATGGACTCCTAAACCACTTAACCGATTATAATAAAATTCGCACACCATGTGCAGTTCGATCCAACTTGAGAGATAGGATAGCTTACATCCCGATATTCCCACGGGATCGGGAGTTACGCGGGTGAAACCGCGTAGGGCAGCTAGTATGTATAATATGTATATATTTACAAAAAAAAAAAAAAAAGTATATAAGTAGTTTATCCGTTATCTGGCACCCATAACACAATAATTAAGTTGCTTAGCTTGGGGCTGGATGGCGATGTGTAATATGTAAAAAAAAAAAAAAAAAAAAAAAAAAAAAAAAAAAAAAAAAAAAAAAAAAAAAAATGTAGTCTTCCGGTTTAAAATCATAAACCGAAAGAATTACTCTTTCCATTTTGAAATCATAAAACCGAAAGAATTAGTCTTTCGATTTTGAAATCATAAAACCGAAAGAATTGGTCTTTCCATTTTAAAATCATAAAACCGAAAGAATTACTCTTGACATTTTGAAATCATAAAACCGAAAGATTTATTTATTTAACTACACACACATTTTCTTACAAACTAATTCTCATCAAACTGCAAAGTGCGGTTTGTTGGCGAGTGTGAGCTTATTTACCAACATATGTGTACTAACTTATGTACGGTTGGCGTCATAATTCCAGACCCACCACAGAGCTCCAAAGCATATGTTATTAGAATTTTTTCAACACATGCAAGATTCTAGGCGCCTGCTTTAAACTTCTCTGTAACTTATGTACAGTATGCGTCATAAGTCCACTATCAGAAAAGTACATACAAGTAGTATATCCGTTGTCTAGCACCCATAACACAAGTTTAGTTACTTAGCTTGGGGCTAGATGGCGATGTGTGGAATGTCCTGTAATATTTAATTATTTAATTAAATAGTGCTGCACACGATTTTAAACGTTACGGTGCCGGTAGACTTTGACCGTTGATTGTACCTACCCACTTAATTTAGTTTAAGAGTTTTTGATTGAATTTGAATATTACAGTTTGAAATATTTTGTTTTGTTTATTGTTTATAGCAAGCAGCGCTCCGTCTACGCCTCTCCCGACGCCCGCCTCGACGCCTGCGCCTGCGCCGGCGTGCGACATCGACGATATAGAGATCAAGGCTGAAGACGTTTACGTATTCAGGGATATCGACATACATATACCACAAGTCGGATTGAATAATAAGAATAATAGGTAATAAACTTTTTAAGGGGGGTCCATACGCCAACGACCTTGGTACACAGCCTACTAAATAGTTACTACTGGCACCGGTCGCCTTCGTTGGTGAACATTGTTGATTGTTACAAATGTGTTTTGTTTTTCTCAAAAGTGTTGAGATGGAATTGTAGGTGAGATTTTTACCGACATTTTGGTGTGATTTTGAGCTAAAAATTCCCTATAGTTTTGGAGCTATTCTAAAATTAAAAATTAAAACTAGTATAACTTTAAAATGACAAACAATTTTATGTCTCAAATTACCTCAAAATATCCGTAAAGATCTCACCTACAATTCCATCTCAGCACTTTTGAGAACACCCAGAACACATTCGTTACAATCAACAATGTTAGTTGGATAAATGGATGTCTTAGGCGGGAATCGAACCCGAAACCCTGTGTTTGGCAGTCGGGCATAGTGACCATTGTGCCAACTGGGTCGTCACGAGAATTTTTTGTATATAGGGATGCTACTTTGTCGACCCAGTTGGCATAATGGTCACCGGACTGCCAAACGCAGGGTTGCGGGTTCGATTTCCGCCTTAGGCAAGTATTTATGCTTACATATTTGTCTGTCTGTCTGGTTGTCTCTAAGTATTATAAGTATATATTTCCAAAGTAAAGTATATAAGTAGTGTATCCGTTGTCTAGCACCTATAACACAAGTCTAGTTACTTAGCTCGGGGCTAGATGGCGATGTGTGGAATGTCCTGTAGTATTTATTATTATTTTTTTATTACAGGCAGGTTGATAAAACGCCAACAAAGAAAGAAGAAGAAGATATTGTGGTTGACAACGAAACTACAATCGAAACTATCAAGGTAAGGAAATAATTAAAGGGTTTGTGGCGACGCTTCACATCGCCACCAACAGATGGCGCCACTAATCCGATACTAGATCCTAGATCGCGCAAGCGAAGTTTGTCTGAAGATAAACTCATATACAAGTTCCAACGAAACATCGTTGGGCCGCGGCCTACGTATAACACCTGCCGGTTGGAAGATCTTCCCTTTGGAGGTACATACCACCAACCACCTTTAAAAAACCGGTCAAGTGTGAGTCAGACTTGCGCACGAACGGTTCCTTACCATTCTGTTTTCAATCCACGACGCAAAAACAAATGCATAAAACCCTAAAAAATATTGCATGTCAGGCTGTACAGGTTAAATCTTTTGCCTTTATGAGTATAATTTACAAAAAAAATATTGCCTAAAAAAAAGTTAGTAAACATAACATAAAATTCTTAAAAACATACTCAAAAAATGTTTTGTGTTTGTTGTTATAGCGGCAACAGAAATACATCATCTGTGAAAATTTCAACTGTCTAGCTATCACGGTTCATGAGATACAGCCCGGTGACAGACAGACGGACAGTGAGGTCTTAGTAATAGGGTCGCGTTTTTACCCTTTGCGTACGGAACCCTATTTTTTTTTGTTTTTATTTGACAAATGTTTATTTTTGTAAATATTTAGGAGGAACAAGTGACTATAGAAGATGTACCACAAGACGAACACGTCGAAATTGAAATTGAGGTATGTAGAGAGTTATTTTTGTTTAAAATTGAATTGTATTAAATTGAGTTTACCATTACAAACAATAGAAATATAATATACTAGCGACCCGTCCCGGCTTCGCACGGCTATATTTTGCATGTATTATACATATAAACCTTCCTCTTTAATCACTCTATCTATTAAAAAAACCGCATCAAAATCCGTTGCGTAGTTTTAAATATTCAAGCATACATAGGGATATAGGGACATAGAAAACGACTTTGTTTTATACTATGTAGTGACTAGCTGCACCCCGCGCTTTTACCGGGATATCGGGATAAAAAGTACCCTATGTTACTGTCAATGAATCAATGTATCCTCATACCAAGTTTCATCTAAATCGGTCCAGTAGTTTCACCGATGAAACAAACAAATAAAAAAACTATGTATATGTTTATATAAAATATTATTTTTTACTATTATTTATTTTATTATTTTTGTTTAATATTATTTTGTATACCTAACCTACTATGAATCCTACCATTTTTTTTGTTTTATTTATTATACTTACATAAAATTTAAAATTCAAACTTATTATGTCAATTGGCTTAAATCTACTTAAATTCAAGTCACATTAATTACTACTATTTATCATGTAACTAAAGTTTGGGGGTCCTGGTGATCTGTGAAATAGGTATCATTTTGATACCAAATTCAGACACCAGCTTCCTCTACATAATTATTATTTTCACAGTGTACTTAACTTTATCAGTGTATCTAAAATTAAGAGGAAGAAATAAGTATTAATTTATTTAATATTAACTAGCTGCGCCCCGCGGTTTCACCCGCGTAAGTCCCGATCCCGTGGGAATATCGGGATAAAAAGTAGCCTATGTGTTAATCCAGGTCTCCAGCTATGTACATACCAGCTAATTCAGACACCAGCTTCCTCTACATAATTATTATTTACACAGTGTACTTAACTTTATCAGTGTATCTAAAATTAAGAGGAAAAAATAAATATTAATTTATTAATTAATTTATTTAATATTAACTAGCTGCGCCCTGCGGTTTCACCCGCGTAAGTCCCGATCCCGTGGGAATATCGGGATAAAAAGTAGCCTATGTGTTAATCCAGGTCTCCAGCTATCTACATACCGAGTTTCATCGCAATCGGTCCAGTAGTTTTTGCTTGAAAGAGTAACGAACTTACATACACACAAACTTTCACATTTATTGGATTAGTAGGGTTATTTTTTTTTGCAAAATTAACAGATTCCTAGTTAGGGAATTTTCCAAATTTTCCAATCGAATGACTCAGTTTAAATGTTCGTTAAAATCGAGCACGAACTGCTTTTAGCATTTTTCCTATATTTACAGTTTAGAAAATAGTCCATTTCAAAAATTTCACAACAAAAAATTTTCAAAATAAAATCCTGAAGTCCATTTCAAAAATTTACCCTGTAGATCTTTATTCTTATGATTATGTTTTCCAATTTTTAACCGACTTCAAAAAAGGAGGAGATTCTTAATTCGTCTTGATGTTGTTTTTTTTTTTCATATGGCAAAAGCTAGTAATATACTAGCTTTTGCCCGGACTTCATCCGCGTAGAAGTAGATTGGACCATGGAATCACGTTGTCCCATACAAACTTTGCCCCCCTTTTTCATTCCCAAAGGAGTAGAATTTCGGAAAATCCTTTCTTATCGGATGCCTACGTCATACAAAGAACACACCCTCCAAGTTTCAGGTCTCTACGATCAGCGGTTTAGGCTGTGCGTTGATCCGTCAGTCAGTCAGGACAAAGTATTTTATATGTAAACTAGCGACCCGCCCCGGCTTCGAATGGATATATTATGCATGTATTATACATATAAACCTTCCTTCCTTGAATCACTCTATCTATTAAAAAAACCGCATCAAAATCCGTTGCGTAAATTTAAAGATTTAAGCGTACAAAGGGAATAGGGACGGCGAAAAGTGACTTTATTTTGCCACCTTGCCCTATAAGAATCCCTTAGTACTGTTGCATTGCAAGGTGGCATCCGACGACGGCTATCCACTGAACGACACGACACTTTGAGATTGCCTACAGAATTAGCTCTCTGTATTTTTCTTGTTTCATACTTTTTAGAGTGCGATTTTTTTGTAGGTACCTAGTTTTTTTTAACTACATTTTTTTATACTATGTAGTGATAGTGAAGTAAATAAATGTTTTTCTTTATTTCTTTCTTTATGTATAGATTTTACCCATGTTCCAGCGACCAGAGCCGACTCCGATGGAGTTGGACGAGCCGGAATCGAACCCGGAAGTGCCGCTGGAACAACCGGAAGCTGTCAAACTTGCGTTCCCGGAAGTGAAGTTCCCGACTACGGAGATAAAGGTCATACAGCCAGACGAAACTAAGGTAAATTATTTTAGTTGGGTTCTTTTGCGCGGACAGAGTAAACTTACCCAGTACCTATACCACCCTCTCAGCTCAGTCTACCCTGTCCACAGAAAATAACTCGTCAATAAGTCTGAAGACAACTAAGCCACGGGTTTCATCATGATGTTTTGCTTCACCGTAAGAGAATAAGGGTGCGTTTCCACTGACGCGGAGTGGAGAGGAGCGTCCCTGAATTGGCCAATCATGGTGCTTAAAATCTCCGCTCCGTATCAGTGAGCACTGTGGATTAGCCAATTCATACTCGGCTTCTCTCCACTCCGCCCAGCTCCGCGTCAATGGAAACGCACCCTTAGGCCATGGCAATACTTAAGCTTATACACAAATAGAAAAAATATAATAAAACTAGCGACCCGCTCCGGCTTCGCACGGCTACATTATGCATGTATTAAACATATAAACCTTCCTCTTGAATCACTCTATCTATTAAAAAAAACCGCATCAAAATCCGTTGCGTAGTTTTAAAGATTTAAGCATACATAGGGATATAGGGACAGAGAAAGCGACTTTGTTTTATACTATGTAGTGATGATTCTCCGTTTTTCTTGATTACAATAAAATTGATAGTATTTCGTAATATCTTGTATTTTTAACCGACTTCAAAAAAGGAGGAGGTTCTCAATTCGTCGCGTATATATATTTTTTTTTTTATGTATGTTCGCCGATTACTCGAAAACGCCTGGACCGATTTGGAAAAATCTTTTTTTGTATGAAAGGGGATAACTCAGAGGTGGTCCCATAAAAATTGAATGAAGATCTGATGAGGATCTTCGGAGTGATGAACAGAATTGCACCTCGAGAGTGCAGCAAATTGCTCAGTTTTCGTTTTCCACCAGTAGAATTGGGCCATAAACTAATAGTTACCGATAAATGGAATATCTGAAACCTCCTTCTCATCAGAAAACTCTTCAATCGGTTACGATTACAGGTTACAATTTGAAGAATTTAGTCGAATTTAGTCGCCGGACTGGGTTTGTATGAATGTTGACAGAAAACCCTATCTTCAATGAAGATCTGATGAGGGTCTTCGGAGGGATGAACAGCATTGCACCTCGAGAGTGCAGCAAATTGCTTTATTTTCGATTTCCACCAGTAGAATTGGCCCATAAACTAATAGTTACCGATAAATGGAATATCTAAAACCACCTTCTCATCAGACAACTCTTGAATCGGTTACGATCACAGTTTACAATTTGAAGAATTTAGTCGAATTTAGTCGCCGGACTGGGCTTGTATGAATGTTGATAGAGAACCCTATCCTAAATGAAGATATGATGAGGATCTTTAGAGTGATGAACAGATCTGCACAGCGAGGTTCAGCAAATTGCTCAATTTTCCATTACCACTAGTAGAATTGGCCCATGCACTAATATTTACCTATCGACGAATGGAGCATCTGAACCTTCTCATCACCAAACCCTTCAATGAGTTACGATTAGGTACAGGTTGCAATTTTAAGAAATAGTCGCTTTCGCCTCATGGAGTAGAATTTTCAGTGTCAGCGGCACTAAAAATGGTTAAATAAAAAAATAAATTAAAATTTAAAAAACCGACTTCAAAAAACCTGAAAACAAAAACTAAAAAAAACTTGAAAAAAAATCCTGGTAACAAAAACTAAAAAAAACCTGAAAACAAAAACTAGAAAAAGACTGAAAAAAAAAAACTAAAAAGTGAAAAATAATCCATTTCGGGTCACTTAAACAGCAGATAACATAAACATACTTGGAAGTCGGACTGGGTGACACCATGTTTCCTATAATACCTCTCAACATTCAATCTAACCCAGTCCGACTTCCAAGTATGTTTAAGTTATCTGCTGTTTTAGTGACCCGAAATGGATTATTTTTCACTTTTTAGTTTTTTTTTTTCAGTCTTTTTCTAGTTTTTGTTTTCAGGTTTTTTTTAGTTTTTGTTACCAGGATTTTTTTTCAAGTTTTTTTTAGTTTATGTTTTCAGGTTTTTTGAAGTCGGTTTTTTAAATTTTAATTTATTTTTTTATAATTATTGTATTGGTCGCCTGCGATACAAGCATTGCTTAGTGCAGGGGCCGCTGTTACTACCGACTTACACAATTGGACACTCACTTCTTTCTTGCTTATTTTTTTATAAATCCCTTATATATTTGTCAATTTTGAAAATATTTATTTAGATGATAATTTTTGTTTTTTTATGTATAAGTTTGTTTTTGTAACCATTAAGGCAAATAAACATAACTAACTAACTAAATAGATGTGGAAAAAAGATATAAGCATTTAAAGTCTCGTGTTTTTAATTTTCTTCATCAGCATCTGACGCCATTAAACATATAGGAACTTCAAGGACCTAACCTCATTGCATACAAGTAATATTTGTTCGAAGTTTTGCTATTATTAGGGATGCGTGGCCGCGACCTTTGGAATAATAAATAATAAATATTGGAGGACATTCCACACATCGCCATCTAGCCCCAAGCTAAGTAACTAGACTTGTGTTATGGGTGCTAGACAACAGATATACTACATAAATACTTTTTTTTGTAAATATATACTTATAATACATAAAAACAACCAGACCAAAGACAAATATCTAAGCATAAATACATGTCTGATGCGGGAATCGAACTGTGTGTTTGGCAGTCCGGTATGGTGACCATTGTGCCAACTGGGTCGATAAATAATCGTCAATAAAAGTCGAGACATCAACCAAGCCAACCACGAAGTCTAGTTCTAATAGTTTTTTAACTTATTCACAGATAAAAGAAGAAAAAGAGTTGGAAGTGAATGAAGAGACGCAGAATGCTGAAGAGGAAGTAAAAGTGAATGAAGAGGCCGTCGTTACTGAAGCTGCCACTGAAGATATAGAGTAAGTGTTTAAATTAAGGCATTGATACAAATGGGTGATTCAGTTGACTCACGCCATACAAGCCGCTAATCAACAACATCACACACATGACCTCTTAGCTAAATATCTGAAAACAAGACAGATCACAAGACAAAGAGATTTAAAAAAAAAATTAAGGCATTACTTAAAAAATCGGCCAAGTGCGAGTCGCACTCGCACAAAGGTTCCGTACCATTATTAAAAAAACCTAAATAATATTGTATGTTAGACAAGGCTGTATAGGTTAGGTCTTTTGCCTGCCCTTTTGGGAGTATAATAAACCAAAAAAAAAATGTTGCCTAAAAACTTGTAAACATGAAAACAACCTAAAATTCTGAAAATGATATTCAACAAAATATTTACTTTTCTTTTTTTAGTATTTGTTGTTATACCGGCAACAGAAATACATCATCTGTGAAAATTTCAACTTTCTGGTCATCGCGGTTCATGAGATACAGCCTGGTGACAGACAGACGGACAGATTTTCCCCTCTGGATACGGAACCCTAAAAGTTGTAAATTATAATACATTTTGGTACAAGTTTTCGCTAAAATCTAAATTTACCCATATCTTTTTATAGTGTTGACTTAGGACCTTGATTTTTATACACCTGATAGGGTCTGTAGACCTCGGTATCTGGTATGAATTTAAACTTGCTAGGTCCACCCGTTCCTGGGAAAATCGGTGGTGACACACGGACAGAGAAACTGACAAGAGAGTGAGCTTATAAGGGTTCCTTTTTTACCTTTTAAGGTATAAGTTCTGTCGTCGATAGATAGGAGCACTAGTTTTCTACAGAATTTAAAAATTCAATGCCAAGTAAAGCCTATTATTGTTGACTAGTTACTCCTTGCAGTTTCACCCGCGTAACTCACGTGGGAATATCGGGATGAAAGTAACCTATGTGATAATCCGGGTCTCTAGCTATCTACATACAGAGTTCTATTGCAATCGGTTCAGTAGTTCTTGCGTGAGGAAGTTATGGTTTTGTCTCAAACGACTTAATTAAGTGGCCAAGTCTTAAAACAAAGTAACCTATATGACAGTCTTAAGATGACTGAGTCAATTTTAAGTCTCAAAATGGCAAAATCTTAACTAATAAGTCTTAAAACCAAGCCCTAAAATAACAAAATCTTAAAACCAAGCCTAAAATGACAGTCTCGAAACCAAGCCCAAACTGACAGTCTTCTAAAACCAAGCCCTAAAATAACAAAATCTTAAAACCAAGCCTAAAATGACAGTCTCGAAACCAAGCCCAAACTGACAGTCTTCTAAAACCAAGCCCTAAAATAACAAAATCTTAAAACCAAGCCTAAAATGACAGTCTCGAAACCAAGCCCAAACTGACAGTCTTCTAAAACCAAGCCCTAAAATAACAAAGTCTAAATATCAAGCTCAAAATGACAAACTATTAATACCAACCAAGCCTAAAACGACAAAGTCTTATAACTAAGCCTAAAACGGCAAAGTCTTGTAACCAAGGCCAAAAAAGACAGTCTTTAAAACAAGCCCTAAATTACATAGTTTCAAGCCCAAATTGTCAATCTCTTAAAACCAAGCCTAAAATGACATAGTCATAATAACAAATACCTACTAAAAATGACTTAAAATTATTTTCCCTCAGCACAACGACTCAACAAACACCCCCCCACCCCGAACCAAAATCCCCAACCCCAGAACCACCCCCACTCCCCAAACCCACAGAAATCCCCATCCAAACCCCAACTGAATCCCCAACGAAAAATACAGAGAAACAAATCGACGGAGACATCGAGCAGCAAATGGAAGCGATACACGCGAGCAGCGAAGCTAACGAAGTCAGCGAAGTTAAAGAAGTTAGCGAAGTTAAAGAAGTTAGCGATGTGGGAGAAGTTGGCGAGATGGGGGAAGTTGGCGAGATGGGAGAAGTTGGCGAGATGGGCAATCCTCAAGATATACCTTTACCGCCTGACCCGGAGCCGAAGCATGTTGGAGGTACTTGTAGACGAGCCAGTTGGCACAATGGTCACCATGCCGGACTGCCAAACACAGGGTTGCGGGTTCGATTCCCGCCTCAGACAAGTATTCATGCTTAGATATTTGTCTGTGGTCTGCTTGTTTTTTATGTATTATAAGTATATACTTCTCATCAAAACATGTGGGCGAAGTATATATATTTTTTTAAGATAGAATCTTTTTGGTCTAATGTCACAGAGCTTAGTTAGCAATAACTATTAAAAAAACGATATTTTTTTTAAAAATGAAATCAAGATTAAATGCAGAAATTTCGATGGAAAGCACATTGAAAACAACCTCTACGTTAATTTGTTGGATCAAAATTCGAAAATTTAAATTTAGTATTGTGGTACCATTGTGTAGACTAAAGCTGGGGACGCATTGCTTGGACGCGTCCGACAGCTGCGACTTATAGCATCTATGTAATGTAAATGTATGTAACTGTGCACACTATCGGACGTAAGTCGCGGACGTGACCTTGGGCCGCCCTTGAGTGTTCGGACGTCCTACAGCGATCTGGGCCGCTGGATGCTAAACGACCGTGCACACTTATCAGTCGCGGCAGTCGGACGCGTCCGTAAGCCGCGTCCGAGCAATATGTCCCCAGCTTTAACTGCCAGTTATTTATTTATTTAGCTTGGGGCTAGATGGCGATGTGTGGAATGTCGTGCAATATTTAATTCCAGAACCACCCCTCCCGCCGGAAGTGCCAGTCACTCAATCGGAACCGGAACCGGAAGTAAAGGAAGAGAAGCCGGAAGTGGAACCGGAAATGAACGTTGACGTCACCACGGTCGATGAGAAAATAGAAGATGATATTAAGAAAGATGAAGATGCTGAGGTAAATGATTAATGAATAGACGACCCAGTCGGCACAATGGTCACCATGCCGGTCTGCCAAACACAGGGTTGCGGGTTCGATTCCCGTCTCAGACAAGTATTTATGCTTAGATATTTGTCTGTGGTCTGGTTGTTTCTATGTATTATAAATATATATTTACAAAACCAAAGTATATAAGTAGTATATCCGTTGTTTAGCACCCATGACACAAGTATAGTTACTTAGCTTGGGGCTAGATGGCGATGTGTGGAATGTCCTGTAATATTTATTTATTTTATTCCAGGATTCGATCCCATTGAAACAAATGTTACGTGAGGAGTCACAACGTCTTGAGAACCGCGAGGAGAAAGTTGAGGATGCTCATACGGAGACTGATGATGATACGCCTATGGAGGTAATCTATACTAATATTATAAAGCTGTAGAGTTTGTTTGTTTGAACGCGCTAATCTCAGGAACTACTGGTTCGAAATGAAAAACGCTCGGCCGAGCTACATGGTAGGCGGAGTGGGGTATTAAGTTTTATTTGCGTTACGGAATTTCTTGATTCGGTCGCTGCGCTCAAAGCATGCATAAAAGCTATGCAATAGCTTAAAAATATTTTTGTGTTGGATAGTCCATTTGTCGAGGAAGGCTATAGGCTATTGGAACGATAGTTCTTTATCGCGCGAAAAATTAAGCCCAAAAGTTGTAACGACACTTTTTCAAGTCGTGCGGCGTGCGCGTGTTTCTCTGTCTGTCTCTCTCATAGAAAGCAAGCCAGTTATTATCGTTTCGTCTTTCTATTTCGCATTGAACAGTGTGATGTCGCGACGATTATTTACAAAAAAATATATATATTACAATTCCTTCACTAATTATCGAAAGGAACTTCGTTCCATCCGGGTGTCCCTTGACACCTTGTTTTATATTTCGATATTCCCACGGGATCGGGTCTTACGCGGGTGAAACCGCGGGACGCAGCTAGTATAATAATAAGCCCGCAGGGCACCTTGAGGCGAGGTGACGGGGAGTAGCAACCCCGCGGTACGAGTTCTCCGGGGGGAAGTCACCGTTCCTCATCTCCGGCTTGCCTTAGTTGGCTGGTCGGAGTGAACACTGACGAGGAAGCGGTCCCCCGCCTCTGGCTTACCTTCACCGGCGGTCCAGAGTGGAGTCGCGAGAGTAGAAATGCTCGATTTTAAGATCTTTGAGCCGTTTTACATCTGTTTAAAACATAATAGTATAAAAAAATTCGAGTTAATTTTTTTTTTGTAACTGTTTTCTCAAATTGTTTTTACGAAAAATGGGTATAAACTTTATTAACAAGCATCATTAGAGTTTTTAGAACAATTTTTAAACTAACAAATAATACCTTCACGCCAAAACACTAAACCGTCTCGGAAACAGGATATTCAAAAAACCGTAATGGTTCATAAAATATCACGTTTCCAAGTATTTTTCTTCAATTTTGACTGTCATTTTAATGTAGTAATCACCTTTTTCAGTTGAGCAGAGAGGAAGAGAAAGATGGGAAGAAAAAGAGAGATTATTCTAGGAAGAAGAAACCTGATTCTAGAAGTAAGATGTTTGATGTGTATTTGTTTACATTCTACTTAGCCTATATAAGAGTCCTCCCACACTGGGACGCCATGGCTAATTCTGGCTATAGGTAGACCAGCGAATAATGTCCGCCGGCGGAAAGTGGAAGGGGTATGCGCAGAACTCAATTTTTAAGTCTGTTTGGCGGAGGAAAGGGAGGGTCAGTTAGATAGATAGATAAATCATTTATTGCATCACAAAAAAGGCACATACATACACATGTATCACTATCGCTAATACTAATTATAATTCTATAAAAAGCAAGTAATAAATGATAAATAATAAATTATAATAAAACCAAAAGTGTAATATACTGATGCAAATGGGCAGTAGTTCAGTGTTGGGTTTGCTAAAAGAAGCAAGACACTGTTTTTCAGCTATACCCATAGTGTGTGACTTCACGGACGAACGATGGTCCACAACTAACAACCGCAAGTAAAATTTACATTAAATTAATCACAAAAACAAAATAAAATAATAACTGTAACTGTAATCTGGTGTTACATTACACATATAATATATCAACAAACATTACTCACATCGTCGCTCTCTGTTCCGCACACACGTCTCTAGCCGCGCTCTGTCTCGCTCCCGCACGTCTTTAGTCGTCTAAGTACTGTCGCGCACATATTACCCACACACACCTGACTTTGCCTAAGTTTAAATTGAAAAATTGGATAACCTAATGCATTAAAATTCAGTCGGTCATGGTTACGGTTCCAAACTGGTGACATCGCCAGGTGAGACGGGTGGTATTTTTTCCTTCTTTGAATTGATCATATCATATTTATGTTGACGACCCAGTTGGCACAATGGTCACCATCCCAAACACAGGGTTGCGGGTTCGATTTCCACTTCAGACATGTATTTATGCTTAGATATTTGTTTGTGGTCTGGTTGTTTCTATGTAGTTTATGTATATATTTACAAAGGAAAAGTATATAAGTATTATATCCGTTGTCTAGCACCCATAACACAAGTGTAGTTACTTAGCTTGGGGCTAGATGGCGATGTGTGGAATGTCCTGCAATATTTATTTATATATTTATGTGTTATAGCATGTAGCGGCAGTGAGAGTGCGCCGGAGTCACCCGCGGCCTCCGACGCGGACAGGCAACACCGGCTGTGGAAGAAAAGTGTCATGTTGGTCTATAGCAGGTATGGTATACTATTTTAGTTTATTTAATGGAACACAAAATACAGTCGTATAACAAATAATTTAAAGCTAGACTATATCCTAAAATATGTGTACACAGCATAGTTATTTCTTGTTAAGAGGAAAGAGTACCAGGGGCTCTTTCCATACAAAATATTACAAACGTAGTCGACTGTTTTCTCCCTGGATAATGACCTAGAGCTAATATTTTTGGTGCATAAAACTTATAACTGCCATGACCATGCCCCTATTTTTTTATATTTTTTTTTATATTTTTAAAGTTCTATGATAATTAGAAAATGAAAAAAATGGGGCATAGTCATGGCAGTTATAGGTTTTATGGTACAAAAATATTTGCTCTAGTGTCATTATCCAGGGAGGAAACAGTCGACTACGTTTGTTGGAGAGAGCGCCGGTACCCTTTCCTCTTAACTAAAAAAAATCGGCCAAGCGTGAGTCGGACCCTTTATGTTTTCTGTTTTTAGTAAGTATGTGTTGTTATAGCCTTTCCAGCTATCACGGTTTATGAGATACAGCCTGGTGACAGACAGACAGACGGAAGGAAAGTGAAGTCTAAGTAATAGGGTCCCGATTTTACCCTTTGCAAAATATTATTATTTTGTAAATAAATCACTCGATCCTTCTCACGCTCGCTCAATGAAACATTTCTATTACTAATAATGTATAAATATAATGTTTTCCCCAGACTATGCGCCCACAAGTACGCGTCACTGTTCCTACGACCGATAACTGACGAGGAGGCGCCGGGATACAGTCTTGTTGTCAAACGACCCATGGATCTTACTACTATTAGGAGAAATATTGAAAATGGAATCATTAGGTGAGTCTGCCGAATTTTAATAGAATAGACATTTATTAGAAGAGCACACGGACAAGGAAAAAGTAAAACAAACATAAGTAGATACAAAAAAAAAAGAGAATAAAACAGACAGAATTAGAAAACAATCTTATGCTGCCAAACGCAACGCGCCAGAAATACCCGTCGCTTACGACTAATATTGTTGATTGTAACGAATGTTTTGTTTTTCTCAAAGGTGCTGAGATGGGTAGGTGAAACTTTTACCTATATTTTGGGTTAATTTCGAGGCGAAAATTCTCAGCACTTTAGAGAAAAACAAAACACATTCGTAACAATCAACAATGTTTACCAACGAAGGCGACCGGTGCCGGTAGTAACTATTTAGTAGGCTGTGTACCAAGGTCGTTGGCGTATGGACCCCCCTTAAGAATGAATTAATAGGAAAAAGTCCGAGATGCAATGTGCTAACCTTAATGGACCGACCTCAGCTGAAATGCTGCATAACGCTAAACTACAGTGATGGTCTTCCGGCCAGGCCCAGAAGGCACCACTGCAGATCCCCGCCAGTCCAACCTCACCCAGCATAAATTAAACAATTTAATTAAGCAATTTTGTACTTATATACGGGCTTTTCCACCTCTTTAGTTTTTGCGTGACGATGGAATAGACTATGTCTAGCACCTATACCCTCTCAGCTTAATCGACCGTGTCCAGAGGAGAGAACTTGTCAATATTTCTAGAGACATTATTATTATATTAACCGTGGGTTACTTCATCATGATGTTTTCTTTCACTAAGCTTCGTAAGAGCAATGTCAATTTGCGCGCATTTTCCTGAGAAAAATCCATTGGTGCACGGCCGGCTGGGAGTAGAATCCACTTTTTGTACCTTCATCATCATCATCCGAGCGATGTACCCGGTTGCATCCCTCTCGGGAGCCCGGGGTCCGCTTTCCTACTTTTACGCTTCCACTTCGCACGATCTTCGGCATCCTGGTTAGTAAGGCCATTTGCACGCATATCACCCTTTACGACGTCAAGCCAGCACTTCTTGGGTCTACCCAGTCTGCCACGGCCCGGCGGAGGCGCCATGGCAAGACATTTGTTCCCCACGTAACTAGCCGGTTTTCGCAAGACGTGACCGTACCAGCGTAGGCGACATTCGTGCAATTTATCTGCAATGTCTCGGACATGAAGGCTGCCCCGGATGCGGGAGTTCCTGACGCGATCCTTTCGCGTCACTCCACACATCCAGCCTTGTATTCTTTTAATTTCCTGTCTTTTTTGTCTTATTCTTTTGTTTCTTATTTTTATACATTCTAATGTTTTGTTTTGTCACTCTCAATTGTTCTAAATATGTTTTGTCCTGTGCTTGTCCAAATAAATGATTTTCTATTCTATTCTATTCTCCATGATGATTATTTTTTGCACAATTAACAGGTTTGATTTCAGGCTAGGGTAATGCCTTTCCCAAAAATCTAATGATGCAGTTTTAATTATTGTCAAGTCAGACACGTTACTACATTCAGCATTTGTTGCTATCTCTTATAGTTTAGAAAATAGGCCTCATTTAAATAATTGATATATGCTGAGGCTTTACCCATTCGAACAACAGACGGCTTCTCAGATACTTAGTATTTATTATGTGTCTTTTGTATTTACTAGTCTCTTTTATCTCTGTTATCTCTTATTGTTTCTTATTTGTGTGTATACTAAGTCGTGTTTTTGTTTGAATATATTATATTATCTACTAGCGACCCGCTCCGGCTTCGGACGGCTATATTATGCATGTATTATACATATAAACCATCCTCTTTAATCACTCTATCTATTAAAAAAACCGCATCAATATCCGTTGTGTAGTTTTAAAGATATAAGCATACATAGGGAGAGACAGCGGGAAGTGACTTTGTTGTATACTATGTAATGATTGTTCGCAGGACAACGGCTCAGTTCCAGCGCGACGTTCTCCTTATGCTGTCTAACGCTCTCATGTACAATAGCAGTGAACACTCTGTGTACACCATGGCTAAGGAAATGCATCAAGAGGTATATACTACTAATATTTTATTTATTTACTAACTTTTCACTCGCGACTTCATCCGGTTAGGATTCGAAAATGCTTCTAATTGGACCACGTTGTCCCATACAAACTTTCCCCTCCTTTCTCCACAGCATTGCTTTAAGCATTTTACCCTATTTTTATATAGTTAAAAAAAATATCCATTTAAAAAATTCATCCTGTAGCTTTTTATTATTATAAGTTGTTTTCAATTTTTCATATAATATTACTAGCTTTTTTTTTTATAAATATTTCAGGACATATTACACATCGCCATCCAGCCCCAAGCTAAGCAACTTAATGCTTGTGTTATGGGTGCCAGATAACGGATAAACTACTTATATACCTTTTTTTTTTGTAAATATATACATATTATACATATAGGAAACACCCAGAACCAGAAACAAGAATTTATGGTCAGCATAAATACTTGTTCCCGGCGGGAATCGAACCCGGGTGTTCGCCCGACGCGCCACAGAGGTTTTGCCCGCGACTTCGTCCGCGTAGAAGTACATTGGACCAACGCATCACGTCGTCCCATACAAACTTCCCGGTCGGTCGGTTCGGTCCTTTTCATCTCCTAAGGGGTAGAATTTGGGAAAATTCTTTTCTTATCGGATGCCTACGTCATACAAAGAACACACCCTCCAAGTTTCAGGTCTCTACGATCAGCGGTTTAGGCTGTGCGTTGATCCGTCAGTCAGTCAGGACAAAGGATTTTATATGTAGACTAGCGACCCGCCCCGGCTTCGCACGGCTATATTATGCATGTATTATACATATAAACCTTCCTCTTGAATCACTCTATCTATTAAACCGCATCAAAATCCGTTGCGTAGTTTTAAAGATCTAAGCATACAAAGGGAAATAGGGACAGAAAAAGCGACTTTGTTTTATACTACAGCACCTGCAGTGTAACACTTCAGGCTCTTAATACTCTTCATACGTTTGCCATTAAACGTTGTTATATTGTAAAGGGCTTCTACGTGTTTCCTTCGGCTCTACGCACGCCTTCCAAAGGTGCGGGGCTCCATATAGCCCCGTGATATTGACGACCCAGTTGGCACTTTGGTCTCCATGCCGGACTGCCACACAGGGTTGCGGGTTCGATTCCCGCCTCAGACATGTATTTATGCTTAGATATATCTCTGTGGTCTGGTTGTTTCTATGTATTATAAGTATATATTTACAAATGAAAAGTATATAAGTAGTATATCCGTTGTCTAGCACCCATGACACAAGTCTAGTTACTTAGCTTGGGGCTAGATGGCGATGTGTGGAATGTCCTGCAATATTTATTTATATTTATATGGTACATATAAGAAATAAAAATAATAAATGGTTGTATGTTTGTATACAGGCAAGTTCCCAGCTGGGTATGTTGCTGGCTGCGCAGGCGCACGCCGGACTCTGCGCCGCGCCGCCTTCCACGAGGAAACACAGGCACAGGAACTAGTCAAGATGACGACGACCGCAGGCAAACATCTACCCACTTATTTACCCCAAATAATTTCGCTTTAGAGCACAAAAATTAAGGAATTTTTTCATGAGAAGGTATTTCCAAGCTTCAACAATCCCTTCTTAGTAGTTAAAGAGCTGATTCTACTGATAAAAATATAAACCGGCCAAGTGCGAGTCGGACTCACGTACGAAGGGTTCCGTACCATTATATTCCGTTTTAATTATTTGTTGTTATAGCTGATATACAAACAGACGGATGGTCAGCGAAGTCTTAGTAATAAAAAAAAACTGGTTGCCTGTAAAGTCGGTATACGGGCGAAAGTTTTACGTGACAACAACTGTGCTCGAGTGGAAGGGACGCGTGCCTTTCACTTTTTATGTCTGTCTCTCTCGCTCTTAGGCGGGCTAACCATGCCCGCGTGCCTCTCACTCGCTCTCATTGTGAGCGCATAACGTCAGCGGAGCGTAACGCAGTTTCTTGAAGTGTCACCCGGCAAACCAATTTATAAAACGTTGTCACGTCAAAACTAATACAAAAACCTATACGCGTACCATTATACCGTAACTAACATCGACCAGAAATCCCTTGAAAATATTGTATGTCAGACGAGGCTGTATAGGTTCAATTTCTTTTGCCTGCCCTTTTGGGAGACTAATTAACAAAAAAAAATTGCCTGATAAAAATAGTAAACATGAAAAAACCTAATATTCATAAAAACATACTCAAAAATATTAACTTTTTTCTGTTTTAAGTATTTGTTGTTATAGCGGCAACAGAAATACATCATCTGTGCAAATTTCAACTGTCTAGCTATCAGTGTTCATGAGATACAGCCTGGTGACAGACAGACGGACGGACAGAGAAGTCTTAGTAATAGGGTCCCGTTATTATCCTTTGAGTACGGAACCCTAAAAAAATAAACCAATTAAGTATCCTTCATTATTGTCTATAGCTTTATTGTCTTTAACTTGTATTATGATTATGAAATAAAGATTAATAACTTACTTAATTTTTGTTTGATTAACCGTCAAAAAACCTACACTGACGGACACAAAAACTGCATATTTATTTCAAAGTCGTCTTGAACTCAACAAGAGTTTCGGTACAATAATGGATTCAAGTATGTATATTATAGTTAACTAGCGACCCGCTCCGGCTTCGCTCGGCTATATTATGCATGTATTATACATATAAACCTTCCTCTTGAATCACTCTATCTATTTAAAAAAACCGCATCAAAATCCGATGCGTAGTTTTAAAGATCTAAGCATACAAAGGGAATTGGGATGGCGAAAAGTGACTTTATTTTATACTATGTAGTGATAATAATAGTTTGTATACTTATTAAGGGTCTATACGCCAACGACCTTGGTACACAGCCTACTAAATAGTTACTACCGGCACCGATCGCCTTCGTTGATGAACGAATGTGTTTTGTTTTTTCAAAAGTGCTGAGATGGAATTGTAGGTGAATCTTTACCGATATTTTGTATATCGCTATCCTAAAATTAAGAATTAAAACTAGTATAACTTTGACATGACAATTTTCGTCTCAATTTACCCCAAAATATCGGCAAAGATCTCACCTATAATTCCATCTCAGCACTTTTGAGAAAAACAAAACACATTCGTTACAACCAACAATATTAGTTGTAAGCGACGGGTATTTCTGGCGCGTTGCGTTTGGCAGCATAAGTAGCCTTAATATATTAATTTAAAAGGAATCCTGAAATTTGTGCAGTTAATGTGTCCGTCAGATTATGTCCCTTACTTGCTCCCATCGGTTATTTTAGGTCTTAATGGATCAAGGTTCAAATAGAAGTATTTTACTAAATTCTATCAATCAGTTACCGATTTTAGAGTTAAATTGCCATTTTTGCCTGATGGTAACTAACGATGCGGTCTAAGATGTAGCACGCGGTGTCTAGAAGATACCTGTTTACTCACGACTTGATGACCCCTATTTTTTACAATTACGACTTTCTACTATTTTTTTTTTAATGTATCTTAAGTCGTAAATAAGAACTGAGTATTTACAATAGTCGGCTATTCCCAGTCGTTACTACTAGCAACGCTTTCACTTCATTGAAAGATTTAGTAATTATGAAGCTAATGTACCAGGCGTTCATAAGTTATAAAGAGCTCTTATTAACTACCTACTAGCAACGCTTCTACTTCAGTGAAAGATTTAGTAATATGAAGCTAATGTACCAGGCGTTCATAAGTTATAAAGAGCTCTCATTATATACTCTACCTACTAGTAACGCTTCCACTTCACTGAAATATTAAGTAATTGAAGCTTTTGTACCAGGCGTCCATAGGTTATAAAGAGCTCTCTTTAACTACCTACCAGCAACGCTTTCACTTCATTGAAAAATTTAATAATATGAAGCTAATTTACCAGGCGTCCATAGGTTAAAAAGAGCTCTCATTATTATAAACTACTACTAGCAACGCTTCCACTTTATAGAAATATTAAGTAATTTAAGCCAATGTACCAGGCGTTCATAAGTTATAAGGAGCTCTCATATCTAGTATTTGAACGATTTTGTTGTAAATACAGCGAACAGCAGGATGAAGTACCAGGCGTTCATAAGTAACTGGCGGTGTTTTTACCTAATCTGTGCCTCAGTTATAACTAAAATCCAATTTGTACGTTGTATAGAACGAAAGTACCAGGCGCTTATATTTAGCAGAAGGTCTCATCTTTTTAGGCTCCTCCCCATTAGAATGCTTACGAGATATTTTACATCATTACAAAATGAACTTTATTGTGTAGAATGTATGGTTTTTTTTTTAAAATCACAAAGTCGAGAGAGAATTATGGTCCGAGTGGGATAGAGAATAAGAGTGTAAGTATGTCTCTTTTCAACTGTATTGCCAGTCTGATATGACATTTACATAAAATAATATGTAGGTAGACATGGTAGAAAATTAACATGCATATAGCCGAATAAAATAACACTTTTTCGATTTTTGTTTTTTTTTTTAGAGATTTTTAAGGATTAGTGTTACATATTTGTATGTACTAGAATTAAATTGTTTAATTGTAAAAAAAGATTGTCTGTCTGCGCGTTAGTAGGATTTAATTACATGCAACGGCACCCCGCCGTCGGCCATCTTGAATTGATTTCCGCGGTAATTTCGAAGCGATATTAATATAATTTTCTTTTACAATATTTTTTCTTAATAAGCTGTATTATTTTTAATTAATATGGGCAAAATTCGTGCTAAAGTAGGGTAAGCATAAATATAAATGAAATTATGAGATCGTGGAATATGGCAAGATAATAGGCTACAAATGAAACTGAAAAGACAAGGATGGCAACACGTCAAAAGTCGCGGGAGTGAAAGAGTTGCAAACTTTTTTTTCGTTTCTGTTGCCTTCAGACAGCGCGATGTGTTTCACCTGGAACAAGCGAGGAGGACAAAAACATTTAACACGCTGATGCGTTTTAGTAATTTAAAGGCGAAAAACTAAATTCTAGCCGCGCGTATGGACACATTATACATGCAAAAACACCCAGACCACAACAAAAGTTAATACAAATATTTTGGGTACGCTTCGAGGAATACCTCAAAATTTCAACTCTCTAGCTATCACTGAGTTACATGGTTCCGTTTTACCCTTTGGGTATGGAACCCTAAAAAGGGGATAGAGTAAAAATGGTCATTAAAAAAATAAAAATCCTATGAGTTGTTAAAAGTTTATTTTAAGAACTTATTCTAAATATTTTATAATCAAATTTTACAAAACTTTTAGTAACTTATGTACTTATATTAAATTGCAAGGGATGGCTTGTCTTTGAAAAAAAAAAAAATACAAGTTTTTTATAATTAAACATATTTATACTGGATTAATCGTGTTGTATTATAATTTGTTTACTGCTTGTGACCATGGGCGCTGTAAAACTTCCGAAACGTCAGGTTCAAAATAGCACTAAAATTGTCTCCGAGAATGTAGACAGCAGACAACTGATGATGACTCGGTTTGACTGGTCGTTTGCCGCGTGAGAATTTTTTAATTTAAATTAATCTTAGTACAAGTGAACATTACACCATAGTACAAGTGAACCTTACACAATTTATTTTTCAAAAAATGCATTTTTTTTATTCTTCAGGCATTTTTTTTCAAGACAACCCGAAGTATCGAACGTGGATACGTGGATTAAAAAGCGTTTATCGCCACCTAGCGGACAAAATTGTGAATTAAAAGTTAGTGATCGTTGTTTTGATATAAAAACAATATAATTTTGGTCCTCTACATTAATTTTTATTTACAAAAATATGAAAAAAAAAAACAAAATATGCAGATTTGACACTGGCTATTTGAACAAGCCAGAATTTCTAGTTAAAAAAAAAGCTATGGCTGTGCTCCTGCATGCCAGTGTCAAGTCTTTTAGCCAGGACTATAAAAAATGGCATAATTCCTATATCCCTATTATTATTTGCCAAAAATGACTATCTCTAAAGGAAAATAAAGGAATGAAGCAAATTAAAACCAATTCATAGTGTGTTTTTCTATATATTTTTAGTTACCAATAATGTTCTTAAAAATATGTATCCTAAATACAGATCAATAAAAAAAAATGATCAAGTTATACCATAGACAATAAATATTACAGAGGGACAACATCAGAATCTTTTTAACGGGCTCTACTTTTTTAAAAATAAATAGGTCAGCGTTTGACCACTATTCGCTTATGCGACCTAAGATGTAGCACGGTATACGCTCGTCACTCAAAGATAGCCAAAGAAACGGAGGCCTTCAAGGGACGCGAGTGAAGGTAGGAAGACTGCAGTGGAACAACTCTAGTTAAGAGAGTGCCATTTTTTTAATTTTAAGGAAGGCAAAGATTGCTGCGTGATCTCATACAGTCTTTACAACGTTTTACTGGCCATAGACAATTTAAAGTTTTTTTTAATCCGGTACTATAGTGTTGCCATCTAGGC
This sequence comes from Idaea aversata, assembly GCA_907269075.1. Classification (NCBI taxonomy): domain Eukaryota; kingdom Metazoa; phylum Arthropoda; class Insecta; order Lepidoptera; family Geometridae; genus Idaea; species Idaea aversata. The sequence continues at coordinate 4,760,619 of OU026083.1, forward strand.
ATAATAGAAGTAGTATTTTTATCAGTAAGCCCTATTATGAAATAACTCCGCCTTAACAACTATCAAAGTTTTTTTTCTAAGAAAAAGATTCCGATGTTTAATTTACTGTAATTTTATCTCTTTACATCGTACTTAGAAACGCTGCTAAGTGTAACTTTAGTTAAGGCTGCGCAGAGTTTAATATGGCGGGGACTTAAGTTAAATACGTTTAGTGTAGGTTTAAAGAATAATGAAGATTTAAGAAGAAATGATGCCCTTTGCGCGGACATCTAAACCTATAGAAGATGGTTAAGAAGATGGCCGCGCAAAGGGCATCATTTCTTTACAACACACAACAAATTCCATGTAAAAATACTTGTAAAATGTGGGGTTTGTCTGTTATTTGGAATTTTTTTCGTCGTCTTCGTTCTCCCCAACATTACGCTCCGCGCAACCTTAATGCTCTGTGTCTTGATTGACAAAGCATTTCTCAACTAAAGTTTTACTAAGCAACGCATATAAGTGCGTCAGTTTGAGTTATACCTAAATAAATATGTTACGATCATTTATATACTACATACATATGCATCACCACATTAAAAAAACAACGAAAAAAAACTATATTTTACATATTTTTTCTTACTACCCCATATTTTTCTGCCTTACCTACCCCTTTGTTGAAAGCATTATTAGGGATGTTAATTATGTAAAATAATTTATTTATTTTACCCTAAAACTATTTGATTTTGGGGTAATTTAAGCAAAGTAATGTGGTAACATTAACTATAATAAAACGAACCCATTTAAAAATACACTGGTTAAACTCATTTTTTTTGTACTTTTAAATATATTTTTCGCAACGGTGTTGCCATAAGAGCGAAGCAACAGAATTCAAAATTCCGAAATACCTAACTTAGAATTATAAATAAAAAAAACTTAAAGATACTTTACAAAAAAAAACGAATGATTTCTACAACTATTTTTTTTTACTTATTGCAACATTTCGGTGCGGACACCTATGTATTTTTTTCTTCTACTTTTGATATTATAAAGACTCAGTCGATTTCTGTGTTCGAAATAAAAAAATAAAATAAGAAAAAAAAAATCGACAAAAAGTCTGAAAAATCGCATAAAACCAAAAACAAAATAAAGGAGTTTGCAAATAAACTCCTAAAATGGAATTTTTTCATATCACATTTTTAAAATAGACAACTTTAGGTCAAAATAGTGAACAGCCTTACAAAGATCAATGTGGCAAGCAAAAAGAGAACTTATGCCTTACTTCAAAAGGTACAAATTGGATTTCAATAAATAAACACAGCGCCGTCTAGCCCCAAAATAAGCAACCAGGCTTATAATATGCCAGATAACTAGACCTATAAACTATACATCTATTATTAGTTTTACTTATCAGTATTAAAAATGTTTGTCCTTAAAAATCCTGCGTAGCAGGTTTTCACTTACTATGCCATAGAGGTCGTCTATTTTTTTTTTAAATTAAGACCCATGTAAGGCTGTTATCAATACACCATAGATAAAAAATTAACTACATGTAACTAACGCGCCTGCAGGCATAGTTTGCACGATGGCGATCAACAGAGAAAAAAAAAACGTTTTTTTTAACTCTCTGAAGGCCAATTCTCGTAAATAACATTCATCAAAATACATTTCAATATCATTTCGATTGCACTTCGATCACAAATAACACCCTCAAAGTAGCTCAAAATACCCTCAAAGTTAGTCGAAATGCAATCGGAATGATATTGAAACGTAATTTAAACAATATTATTTACGAGAATTGGCCTTCTGGTCTCTAATTTTACAAGATATTTTTACACAGCGCCATCTAGCCTTAAGCTAAGCAACAAGGCTTGTGTTATGCCAATATTATCTGGACACTTTTTTAAATCAGGCCACAGACAATAAAGCATCAAAAAAGATTACTTTTCAGTGTCTTTAAAAAAAGGTTTTACTCAGTTTTTATTTAAATCTGTAAGAAACTGGCGGGCATAATGGAACTAGGCTTTCTTTAAAGAAAGCCCTATGTTTCTAGAAAGATTTCCAGATAGCCACTGTGCTCGTATTTAACCTTAAATTCCAAGGCTTTTCAGCTTATTTTCCGTGATATCTCATAATGAAACAAATTTTACACTAGATTTTTGACTTGGCGCCATCTACCGGGACGTTGTCGAAAGCATTTCAAAACTTCCTTTTCAAAATAGTTTCATTAAGTGTTTTAATCGCGAAAAATTTACAAATAAAGTCAAAATTAAGAGGATTACATACCCAATGACATTTTTCAATGGAATTTCCAAAGACATACCTGTTTTCATTCCTTAAATTGCAAAAAATGTTATTTATTTCAATCGCTTGAATAGTTTTTATACTAGGCTTACAAAAAAGTACACCTTTGAAGCGAATAAAAAAAAAGCCTATTTTATAATGAAGAAACAGACAGACATGAATTTTAAAAACTATAAGTACATTTTTTTTCTACGACTTTTTCCAAGTCCCCTAGGCTCTTTTTTAGGGTTCCGTGGACAGTGGAGTCTTAGGACCCTCATCCTAAGACTCCACTGTCTGTCTCTGTCACCAGGCTGTATCTCATGAACCGTGATAGCTAGACAAATTATGTATTTTTGTTGTCGCTATATCAACAAATATTAATTTTTAATTTGCTTCCAAATACAGACTTTTGTCCTGTCTTCCTTTATTATAACTTACTAGCGACCCGCTCCGGCTTCGCACGGCTATATTATGCATGTATTTTACATATAAACCTTCCTCTTGAATCACTCTATCTATTAAAAAAACCGCATCAAAATCCGTTGCGTAGTTTTAAAGATTTAAGCGTACAAAGGGAAATAGGGACAGAAAAAGCGACTTTGTTTTATACTATGTAGTGAAGATAATTACACAAAAAAAATGTTTTTACGTAATCTGACAATACTAAGAGGAGAAAAGGGTTAATTTGTTTTAATAACGTGGTATGTAACCCTCTTAAATGTTAAACCAATCGAAGCGATGTTTGTGTTACAAAACGTATAATTTTTAAGGTAACTGTTAAGAATCAAGATGGCGGTTGCTGGGTTGTAAATAGTCTTGTTTGTTTCACTGTTTCCTTTCCATTTCGTCGTCGGATGTACGATTCATGTGGTCTGTAATAGAAAATATATATTACTAGCGACCCGTCCCGGCTTCGCACGGCTATATTATGCATGTATTATACATATAAACCTTCCTCTTGAATCACTCTATCTATAAAAAAATCGCATCAAAATCCGTTGCGTAGTTTTAAAGATTTAAGCATACAAAGGCATATAGGGACATAGGGACAGAGAAAGCGACTTTGTTTTATACTACGTAGTGATAGTGATAATTCAAATTACTGACTGATTGGATATATCAATGCACCGCTCAGAAAAATGTATTATTGTATCAGTTTTCTAGCCACCATAACACAAGCCTAGCTTGCTTAGTTTGGGGCTAGATGCTGCCATGTGCATTTTTTTTTGTTTTAGCTACACTATGTGTTAGTCAGATTCTTAACCGCGAAGGACAGTAAAATCAGCCTAGGATTTCACCCGCGTAAGTCCCGATCCCATGGGAATTTTAGAATAAATCCCATATCATTCCCCAAACAAACACATTGACGACCCAGTTGGCACAATGGTCACCATGCCGGACTGCCAAACACAGGGTTGCGGGTTCGATTCCCGCCTCAGACAAGTATTTATGCTTAGATATTTGTCTGTGGTCTGGTTGTTTCTATGTATTATAAGTATATATTTACAAAAGAAAAGTATATAAGTAGTATATCCGTTGTCTAGCACCCATAACACAAGTGTAGTTACTTAGCTTGGGGCTAGATGGCGATGTGTGGAATGTCCTGCAATATTTATTTATTACTAGCTGCGCCCCGCGGTTTCACCCGCGTAATAATTTGGCCAAATTGGTCCAGGCGTTGTTGAGTTATGCGCTTAGCAACACATTTTGCGATTCATTTTTATATATAAGATTATGTGAAGTGAACTAACCATGATGAGGCATCTTCGGCACCAGAACAACGTTGCCATCAGCTGCCTGCTGCAGGGAGTACTGGTTTGATGACAGCGGGCGACCGTCAGGGTCGCGCAGGTTCTGTAACAAGAGGTTAGTTTGTGAGGGTGTTTTAAAAAATACCGGCCAAGTGCGAGTCGGACTTGGGCATTAAGAGTTCCATACCATTATATTCTGTTTGAACTTTAGTTATGGCGGAGCTACTTGTGCTTGAACAATGATTCTATCCTACCAATATTAAAAATACCCAAAAAAATATTGTATGTCAGACGAGGCTATATAGGTTAAAAGTCCTTTGCCTGCCCTTTTGTATAATTAACAAAAAAACAGCCTGGTGACAGACAGACAGTGGAGTCTTAGTAGGGTACCTTTTTACCCTTGGGTACTGAATCCAAACTGTGACGCGGCCACATTTTGTACTACACTTCCAAGCAGCGCCATCTATTGACGCAGTTGATAAGTAGATCTTTATTTCTATGATAATTAGAAAATGAAAAAAACCAAGACATAGAGGCATAGTCATGGCAGTTATAGGTTTTATGCAACAAAAATATTTGTGCTAGTGTCATTATCCAGCCCCCTTAGACAAGATTGCTTTCTATTAGCGATATCGCCAATCGATAGATTTAATTGTATGAAATTGACATAAATCATTGTATAAAATTGGCATAAGATGCTACTTATTTATCTTTTTTTTTCTCTAACACAAGACTAAGTAACTTTTCGTTAACTTAGAGGTCAATTTAATACAAAAATAATAATAAAAAGTCTGTCGATTGGCGATATCGCTAATAGAAAGCAATCTTGTCTAAGGGGGCAGGTAGGAAACAGTCGACTACGTTTGTATGGAGAGAGCGTCGGTACCCTTTTCTCTTGGAAAACGTACGTTTGTGCCCAAGCTAAGGATATGGGCAAATTAGCCTGAAATAAATAATCATTCAAAAGTTAGGCAGTTAAATACATACCTGGAAAACGTGTCTATATAGTTTAGCGAATCTCTCCTTGGTGCGTTGCCTCTCAGCGAGCAGGTTGTGTCGGTCGCGTTGCGTGGTCTGCTTGCGGTGCCTCACTGTTCTCACTTCGTCCGCTAGCGAAGTTATCTGGTCCAGTTTGCGTTTACGGCAGTTCTGTGCTGCCACCTGGGTGAAGATGTAAAACAAAAATGAAATATATTTATTTACCTGATGTTAAGGCTGCTTAGTAACAATCAATACGTTATGCTGCCAAACGCAACGCGCCAGAAATACCCGTCGCTTACAACTAATATTGTTGATTGTAACGAATGTGTTTTGTTTTTCTCAAAAGTGCTGAGATGGGATTGGAGGTGAAATTTTTACCGATATTTTGGGGTAATTTCGAGGCGATAATTCTTTGTCATTTCAAAGCTAGACTAGTTTTAATTCTTAGTTCTAGGATAGCTTCAAAACTATAAGACATTTTTGGCTCAAAATCACACCAAAATGTCAGTAAAAATCTCACCTACAATTCCATCTCAGCACTTCTGAGAAAAACAAAACACATTCGTAACAATCAACAATGTTCACCAACGAAGGCGACCGGTGCCAGTAGTAATTATTTCGTAGGCTGTGTACCAAGGTCGTTGGCGTATGGACCTTAACATGATACACTGTGGCACCCACACCTAAAAATGTAGGTATTCTTACCTCCTCACTAAATTTTTTCAAGAATAGTAGTATGAATTACAGAAGACTTCCTATTTCCTTAGATTTGCCATACTATTTTGCAAAATCAACAGATTCGATTGCCAAAATCATTTTTGTAAAAGATAAACATAAAAAACCAAAAACTTGGTTTTTTGAATTTTTCACATAAATTTTGAGGTTATGTGAAAAAAGTGTGTATACAAAAGTTTTAGATCTTTTACAACTTTGCCATTAGAGTTTTTTCCATAGGACTTTTAGTTTTGCCGGAAATCGAGATAAACAGTTTTTTACCCTTAAAAGCTCACCCCATACCCTTTCCGACCTCAGATCGCCCGTAAATTATTTTTCCTTTAATTTTTATAATATTCCCCTCCTTTTCTAATGGGTTTCATCCTACTATTATTTTTTTTGTTTAAAAAATTATCGACCCTGGTCTACTAGGGTAAGGACTTTAAAAAAAAACTAACCTTATTCTTCCCCCGACGGCGTATGTCCCTTATGAGCGACAACTGAGCCTCACTTAAGTCATGCTTCGAGAGTCGTTCGTTGAACTCGTCCATCGGCAGATTTATTATATCGTGAACTTCCAGAGGTATACCTACGGACAAACAGACAAATTCGTTATGTTAATATTGTTAGTAGAATCATAATAAATACTAGCTTTTGCCCGCGATTACGTCCGCGTAGAAGTCGAAAATGAACCAAGGAATCGCGTTGTCACATACAAACTTTGTCCCCCTTTTACCCCCTAAGGGGTAGAATTTCAGGAAATCCTTTCTTATCGGATGCCTACGTCATACAAAGAACACACCCTCCAAGTTTCAGGTCGATCAGCGGTTTAGGCTGTGCGTTGATCCGTCAGTCAGTCAGGACAAAGCATTTTATATGTATAGAAGATTTTATATTTATAGTCACGGCAAACGTTGTTTGCACATTAACGAAAATAAAGGAAAAAAAAATAGATGTTTTTCGATTCTCAGACCTAACGAATATACACAAAAAATTTCATACAAATCTGTTCAGCCGTTTCGGTGGAGATTGGTAACTAACACCGCGACACGAGAATTTTATATTTAAACTAGCTGTCCCGGCAAACGTTGTTTTGCTATTTAAAAAAAAAAACAAAAAAAAAATAGATGTTGGCCGATTCTCAGACCTACTGAATATGCTCACAAAATTTCATGAGAATCGGTCGAGCCGTTTCGGAGGAGTTCAAGTTCGAACCCCGTGACACGAGAATTTTATATATATCCCGTTTTTATCCTTTGGGTACGGAACCTTAAAAAACAAACTCGATTAACAACCAATGAGGTTTTAATCGCTACCAAATTACATAAAACCTGTTTTGTAAATAGCTAGGAAAAATTAAAAATGTAGCAACACATGTGCAAGGCTTTGACGACCTCTGCGAAACAGAAGGTTGCGGGTTCTATTCCCGCCTTAATCAAAATATTTATGTAGAGATATTGACCCAGGCATTTCTGTATGTATTTACTATTTACAAAAGGAAGGTATATAAGTATTTTATTCGTTGTCTGGTCACCATAACACCAGCCCAGTTGCTTAGCAGTAAATGCGCCCGCGTTTTCACCCGCGTAAGCAGGTACAGTAATTAATATACTAGTCGAAAAGATAAAAAAACAAAACATTTTCATCCCAATTCAGGCTACGATTGAATGCAAAACGTTTGCTTGACACTGGCTATATATAGAAGTCGTTCGAAGCCATTACTCACCCAATGCCTTGGCCCGTTTCTCATCCCTGGAGAGGTGTCCGCTGGCAGAGGAACCCCCATCGCTGATACTTCCATCTGTCAGTCGACGAACTAAAACATTAGAAAAAAAACTTCATTTTAAAAATAACGATCTTGTGCGACTTATGCATTATAGCCAGTGTCAAATAAAAATATCAGTCGACGAACTATAACATTAGAAGAAAAAAACATTATTTTTTAAAACCTTGTGCGACTTGTGCAATTATAGCCAGTGTCACATAATATTATGAGTTGACGAACTAAAACATTAGAAAAAAAAACATAAGTTTTTTAAATAACGACCTTGTGCGACTTATGCATTATAGCCAGTGTCAAATAATAATTAAGTTTTGCTCAAAGGGCTGAAAATGTATTAGGTTAATGTGTATTTTATGACGTTCTCGAAGCTCGTGGGTTCGAATCACACCAATGGATTTTTTCTTACAAAATATTTATGTGCGCTAATTAACATTGCTCTTACGGTGAAGGAAAACATTGTGATGAAACCCGCGGCTATATATAATAACTAAAAAAAAATATTACAATTCCTTCACTAATTAATTGAAAGGAACTTCGTTCCATCCGGGTGTCCCTTGACACCTCTCAAGTTTTTATACCAATCGATAGTGTTGCTGATAGAGATCAATTATCGGAAACAAACATAGTATGACAAATTAAGGCTACTTATGCTGCCAAACGCAACGCGCCAGAAATACCCGTCGCTTACAACTAATATTGTTGATTGTAACGAATGTGTTTTGTTTTTCTCAAAAGTGCTGAGATGGAATAGGTGTTTTTAGCGATATTTTAGGGTAATTTTGAGGCGAAAATTCTTTGTCGTTTCAAGGCTAGACTAGTTTTAATTCTTAATTTTAGGATAGCTTCAAAATTATAGGAAATGTTTGGCTCAAAATCACACCAAAATGTCGGTAAAAATCTCACCTACAATTCCATCTCAGCATTTTAGAGAAAAACAAAACACATTCGTAACAATCAACAATGTTCACCAACGAAGGCGACCGGTGCCGGTAGTAACTATTTAGTAGGCTGTGTACTAAGGTCGTTGGCGTATGGACCCCCCTTAAAGAAAATTGTAAATTAAACCGTGTTTACATACCTCGCTTGTCCCGTCCCGGTACGGGTCTAGCGGCCGCCAACGGTGCAGAGTACGTGTGGTTGTGCCGGACACGTTCCGGTGTCCCGTAGTACCGTGCGGGGCTCGTGTTAGGAGGTGGCTGCTGAAATATTTACATTAATTACATTGGGAAATATTGATATCCTTTTTGTTTTTGCGTGGCCATTCTAACTTAAGAATTGCAGACAAACAACTAATTTTCGAGGGTGTTAGATACGACACCAAAAAACGAAGGTAAAAAAATGATATTTTAATAAAATATTTAATAACTCCATAATAAAATATTTAGTTATTAATTAACGTGGCAAGTGGTCTCTATTATCCGCTTGTACAGTATGGGTCATAAGTAAACGATCAGTTTGCTACAATAATACTACCAACAAGTATTGGACTTACGACCTTCTTCTAATAGACGTTACACACATAAATACTTGAATTTAAAGTACTCAATGGGATTATTATATTCAACATGTTAGCTATGTATTTAGTTGTGTGGGAGGTATAAGCCGCCACCCGCTACACCAACCGACGTGGGTTCGATCCACAGGTTACGTTGTTATAATGTTCAAATAGTGCTGCACTGGATTGTAAACGTTACGGTGGGCAGAGACTTTTGACCGTAGATTGTACAGTCGGAATACCAATTAGCTGAACCCCACGTAACCCAGAGCTCACTCGCACATCTGTAAGGTTGTAAAGTAACGTTACCTGATTCTGTTTTTTACAAACAATATACTATACAATATACAATATTAAAGAAAAATCACAAAATAGGTAAATACGTTAGTATTGGACGCTCACTTACACATCTGTAAAAATGTTAATTTTTACAGATGTGCAAGTGAGCGTCACGTGGGGTTCAGCTAATTGGTATTCCGACTGTACATTATATAAGTTGCACAAATGGCCGGCCTTATCGCTTAAAGCGATCTCTTCTAGGCAACTTTTGGCAAGAAACATTAACCAACCTGTAGCAAGGCGTGGCTGGAATGAGCTGTATTGAGATCCAAGGCTGGCTGCAGGACTGGCACGTGGGGAGGTACCAGCTGATGACGGTTGTTGAAATCTGGAACAATTTACAAGTTACATTTAAAAAACCGACTTCATTAAGAGGACAGGTACCCGGCTCTTTCTTCACACAAACGTAGTCTACTGTTTCCTCCCTGGATAATGACACTAGCACAAATTATTTATTTATTATTTTCGTTGCATAAAACCTATAACTGCCATGACTATGCCCCTATATCTTGGCATGGTTCTAAAAAAATATTTCACAGATTATTGTTTTCTACAACCTATTTTAATAACTACTGGCTTTCATGAAGAATACACCCTGAAAGTTTCATTTGGCTAGAACTAGGACATCATGTTGAAATATGTACTTGATAGTTCAAAAAGTGCCAATAATCAATACTATCTTACCAAATACGTATCTGTAAGGCTAATATTTTTTTAAAGAGTTTTTAGGTAACAAATGTCAGTGACAAAACGAAAACGACTGAAGGAAGTCTGAAGAATATAGTGCGTCATTTGATGTATACGTCAGGGCGCCGCCATCTTGACTACTGTTTTGTGTCTATAAATAGGAATAATATGACGGAACGTGGTTCATTCTGTCGCAGTAGCTTCATGATGTCCGAACTTTTCATGGTCGTACCATTTATTTGAGTTAATTAGTTTAATACCTTTTAGTGAGTGGATTAGGCGTTGTGGTAAAATAATGCCGATGGGTATATAATATATATGATTAAAATATGTTCTGATGATATGTGCCTTTAGATTTACGTAACCTACGCTTAGATTTGGTTAAAATAGTCTTTTATACAAAAGAAGGGGGCTCAGTTACCCCTAGTTTATGGGATGACTTACCATTATGCATATTGTGCATAGGTTCATGATGGTACGTGGTAGGTTCGCACTCGTACTTTACGACGCCGGGACGAGTCGGTACTGTTGGTTCGAGAGTTGGCGCTGGTGTTTGCTCCTGGAAATAATTACACATTTACGAAAAACCGCCATCACGCCATAAAGAAAAGCCTAAAATAAAGAGATGGCTCCTCTGGTTAAGGCTGCTTACGCTGCCAAACGCAACGCGCCAGAAATACCCGTCGCTAACAACTAATATTTTGGCGAAAATTCTTTGTCATTTCAAAGCTAGACTAGTTTAAATACTTATTTTAGTATAGCTTCAAAACTATAAGAAATTTTTGGCTTAAAATCACACCAAAATGTCGGTAAAAATCTCACCTACAATTCCATCTCAGCACATTTGAGAAAAACAAAACACATTCGTAACAATCAACAATGTTCACCAACGAAGGCGACCGGTGCCAGTAGTAACTATTTAGTAAGCTGTGTACCAAGATCGTTGGCGTATGGCCCTTAAGGCGTACTTTATTTACGTCTTTTAGCATAAGTTTTATTTCATTTTTTATAAGCATAAGGTCAGCTTAAATGAGAAATCTTAATATTTAATTGAGAAAAATTGCTGACCTGGAAGCATCGTTTCCCAAACATATGATGTTTCTTCTGTGGTTGATGCGGCGCTCCGGAACGCTCGCGTCCGTAAGTCGCGTCGTACGGACGGAATTTTGAGCTGAGAACAAGATTATACTATTATAATAAAGGAAGAGAGGACAAAAAGTCTGTAACTGAATGCAAATTAAGTGAGTGTAAGGAACTTAGAAAAAGTAGTAGAACAAAAATGTATAGTATTTAAATTTCATGTCTGCCTGTCTGTTTGTTACTTATACAATTAAACATATTATATTATACTAGCAGCGCTCCGTGGTTTCACCCGCGTAAGTGCCGATCCCGTGGGAATATCAAAATAAAAAAGTATCCTATAGCCTTCCTCAATAAATGGACTATCCAACACAAAAATAATAGTTTAATTCGAACTAGTAGTTCCTGAGATTAGCGCGTTCAAACAAACAATCAAACTCTTCAACTTTATAATATTAGCATAGAATATATGGTGATGTTTTAGGGTTCGGTAACCAAAGGGTAAAAACGCGACCCTATTACTAAGACTCCGCTGTCCGTCTGTCTGTCACCAGGCTGTATCTCATGAACCGTGATAGCTAGACAGTTAACATTTTCACAAATTATGTATTTCTGTTGCCGCTACAACAACAAATACTAAAAACAAAATATCATGGTATGAAACCCCTCGTAATTGACCAGTTTTATTTAAATAGGTATTTATCCAGGTGCTGGGCAAGCAAAACTCTATCCTCACCCAAAGAGGACCCAAGGTATTTTTTTGTCCCCCTTACCTGTGGAACTCCTGAGCGGAATCGTTCCCATCGCACCACTCTCCATCAGATAGTGACGGCACGCGTTCCGAACCCATAGATGACACAGCACTGTCTGACGCCGAGTCTCTTTCCGCTGTAACAAAACACGATCACAAATAAATACGAGATTTTGCCTTAAGGTGAAGTAGGACCTGAAAACCCCTATCCCTTTCCAACGCGCGCGCCGCGCGATGACTCTATCTCTTTCCCCCGCGCGTCGCGAAATGGCTGTTTTAACTGTTTTATGTAATTTAAAGACTCGCATCTATTTTAGTGAAAAAGCATCTGTACTACCCTATGGTATTTGATGTAAAGTTTATGAAAATGAAAATTTTGTACTTGTTTTTTTCTTTACAATCGCTGTAAAATGGAAAAAGCTGAAAAAAAATTACGTTTTTTAAGATTTTCACGATATTTTTCTATCGAAAATCACTCTAATCGTGTTTCGAAGTGTATGACAATACAAAGCATTTCTTCACCTTTACGACAGTAGGAATATCATTCTATGGATGTAAGTGGTTGGTATCCAAAAACTGTTTCTAAGACACCTCTATCGCGCTTCTGGTCATACCACTTCGGCTTAAGAATACACTAGTCCACTACTTCTTGTCCATGGAAGAGATCGCTTTAAACGATAACGCCGCCCTTTGTACCACTTAGACTTTAGCTTTGTTTTTTATATTTTATGTTATTTAAAAATAATGTTTGCAATTAAGAATTTATTTATCTAGTCCTTATATTCAGGGTTTGTCTCTGGTAATTATTACAAGCTTCTTTAGTTAGGCTATATTTTTTTGTTAATTATACTCCCAAAAGGGCAGGCAAAAGACTTTAAACCTTTACAACCTCGTCTGACATACAATTTATTTTAGAGTTTTTTGCATTTGTTTTTGCGTCAGGGCCAATTAAAATAGAATAGTACGGAACCCTTCGTGCGCGAGTCGGACTCGCACTTGGCCGGTTTATTTAATATAATAATATTAATATAATAAATAAATAGACTTACCAGTCATAATCATGTGTTGAGAAGTGAGGTTGTGAGGCGGCGGATGGTGTGCGCTCGCGCCGTCCAGCATGCGCATTGTGTACATGCCTATAAACAATACAACATTCCTGTTTAACTTGGATAATATAAAAAAAATAACCATAAAATTAAAAATTTTATACATAAAACAAAAAACCATTTTTTATTTTTTATTTTATTTTTTATATCGCTCATCTGGGCTTGTGTTGTGGTGACGCGTGACGAATGGAAGACTTATATAAAGGAAAAAATATATAAATGAAAAAAAGGAAAAATAAAAAAAAAAACAATTTTTCATCGTTTCTTATGACGTTATCACTTAAAATTATCGTCAGTAAAGCGACTTCACAGACAAGCATTTTTTTTTTTACAAAGTATTTTCTAAGATTTCCGCGACTTGAACTCATAATTATATTTATTTTAACTGATAAAGTCGCTTTTTGACGTGACAACGTTTTATAAATTGGTATGCCGGGTGACACTTCAAGAAACTGCGTTACGCTCCGCTGACGTTATGCGCTCACAATGAGAGCGAGTGAGAGGCACGCGGGCATGGTTAGCCCGCCTAAGAGCGAGAGAGACAGACATAAAAAGTGAAAGGCCCGCGTCCCTTCCACTCGAGCACAGTTGTTGTCACGTAAAACTTTCGCCCGTATACCGACTTTACAGGCAACCAGTTTTTTATTAATTTGTTGAAACCAGACGTTTCAGGAACTTTGCAGATACCATGGTCACAGGTAGACTGAGATGACAAATTCGTCTTACAAAAAATTATGCTGTCAAACTACCGTCTACTTAAAATTGTTAAAAACATTACTCAAAAATATTTACTTTTGACGTGACAACGTTTTATAAATTGGTTTGCCGGGTGACACTTCAAGAAACTGCGTTACGCTCCGCTGACGTTATGCGCTCACAATGAGAGCGAGTGAGAGGCACGCGTCCCTTCCACTCGGGCATGGTTAGCCCGCCTAAGAGCGAGAGAGACAGACATAAAAAGTGAAAGGCACGCGTCCCTTCCACTCGAGCACAGTTGTTGTCACGTAAAACTTTCGCCCGTATACCGACTTTACAGGCAACCAGTTTTTTTTCTGTTGTTGTTAGTTGTTTGTTGTTGTTATAGCGGCAACAGAAATACATCATCTGTGAAAATTTCAACTGTCTAGCTATCATGGTTCATGAGATACAGCTTGCTGACAGACGGACAGCGAAGTCTCAATAATAGGGTTCCGTTTTTAATAGGGTTCCGTACGGACCTCTAAAAATTTACTAAGCCAGAATGTTAAATTCCCTTCCGGGGTCACTGAAACTAGGAAGGCCATAACAAGACATGATTTACCAAAACACTATCGCTTCAAAAAAAGCATAACAAAAGATTAAATCTGTTTTAAGTTTGAAGAAATTCAACATTATTCTTTTAGTGTCAAATTCCGTAGCTTATCAAACACTGATAAGACGTGTTATCAAATAGAATACCTACTGAATACCTAACTACATGACATGTTAAAAAAACTGCATAGTCAGTGTAATTATTTTAAGCACGCGTGCTTTTTAAAGGATGGTAAGACTATTGTACATAGAGATAAAGTTAAAAATATGCATCTGAAAAAATCTTAGTTTTTTTTATTTTATTTTTTTAGCCTATTCCGTCCCACTGCAGGGCAAAGGCCTCCCACCCCTCCTTCCACTGTTCCCTGTCTAGTGCCAGTTGGGTCCAGTCCCTACGATGCGAGTCTAACTCGTCCCGTCATCTCCTTCAGGGCCTGCTAGGGGGCGCATGCTACTTACTAATAATCACTACATAGTATAAAACAAAGTCGCTTTCTCTGTCCCTATGTCTCTATGACCCTATATCCCTATGTATGCTTAAATCTTTATAACTACTCAACGGATTTTGATGCGGTTTTTTTAAATAGATAGAGTGATTCAAGAGGAAGGTTTATATATATAATACATGCAAAATAAAGCCGTGCGAAGCCGGAGCGGGTCGCTAGTTATAATTATAAATCCGAAAGTTGGTTTGTTTGTTTCCTCTTTACGGTTAAATTACTGGACCGTTTTGGATGAAACTCGGCGGGCAATTAGGGAATGGAGAAGGACATCAGCTACTTTTGATCCCAAAATTTCTAATCAAATTACCTACAAATAATTCAGATAAGTTGATTAGTAAATATTAGTCATTTTAAAGTAAATGAAGTCATCCATAATCATTTGATATATTACACCATTAAGGATAATAATCGTGAAATTAAATTGTAAAAACAACTTTCATCATAAACAAATATATAAGCAATCGATGAGTATATTGTTTGTCATCGGAAATATTTGATAATATTAATCTAAATCGCTTGATTAGTTCGTACTTGGGTAGATAAGCCGGTGCAGCCACAAAAGGAGTATGAAAAGTTTTCGTTCCACTACTGTCTTCCTACCTTTACTTGCTTGTCTGGGACCTGTTTATTTGGGAGTCTTTTGAGTGACGAGCGTATAGGTATCTTCTTCGTGCTACATCTTAGACCGCATCGTCACGATGGTAAGTGACGATGCGGTCTAAGATGTAGCACGCGGTGTCTAGAAGATACCTATACGCTCGTCACTCAAAGATATGTCATCGTTTGACCACTATCGTCACACGATGGTAAGTGACGATGCGGTGTAAGATGTAGCACGCGGTGTCTAGAAGATACCTATACGCTCGTCACTCAAAGATATGTCATCGTTTGACCACTATCGTCACACGATGGTAAGTGACGATGCGGTGTAAGATGTAGCACGCGGTGTCTAGAAGATACCTATACGCTCGTCACTCAAAGATATGTCATCGTTTGACCACTATCGTCACACGATGGTAAGTGACGATGCGGTGTAAGATGTAGCACGCGGTGTCTAGAAGATACCTATACGCTCGTCACTCAAAGATATGTCATCGTTTGACCACTATCGTCACACGATGGTAAGTGACGATGCGGTGTAAGATGTAGCACGCGGTGTCTAGAAGATACCTATACGCTCGTCACTCAAACACCACCAAATAAACGAGGGCTTTCGAGGGACGCGAGTGAAGGTAGGAAGACGGTAATGGAACAACCGACCCGTCCTCCTTGTGGCTGCATCGGGATACATAACGGAACACGGACAAGTCCGCTTGGTGACTTGTTGTCAACTACCTCAAGTACTATCATGTATTTTGAACAGTCATCATGACGTTTCATTTTAATGATGTTTCTTATCATATTATCATGTCGAGAGAGCGATGTGATAACAGACTAGATTCTAAAAACAAATAGCGAAAGCTTTAATTGTAAGCCTTTTATTTAAATATGGCTTTAAAGAATCACATAACAATGACATTTTTTTGATGGAATTTTCGTTTGTTTTCGTCCTTTAAATTGTAATAAAATGTTACGTTTTTATGTTAAATATAATTTCAAAGAATCGTAATTTTTTTATAATTTTCCAATTTAACGGCGATTGTAAAGAAAAAACTAGTACAAAATTTATATTTTCCTAAACTTTACATCAAATTCCATTCCATAATTCCATAATAGCGCGCGGGGGAAAGGGATAGAGTCACCGCGCGGCGCGCGCGTAGGAAAGGGATAGGGGCATACATTTTTTGTCGTGCAAATTTATTTTTTTGGAAAAAGTTTGTTACTACTGCGCGGTCTATTTATGGTAATTTATCTTGAAAGTCTTTGGTCAAATGTAGATAAATCTCTATCTATAAGACTAAATGATTTTTAATATTGCAAATTAATGTATTTTTTTTTGAATTAATTTATTTTTACAATACACGATAGTTTTTTAAATAATATTTTTATCAAATAATATTTAAGACTAAAAATTTTCATGTTTTTCCATTGATGATTTTTTTAAAGTTTTACTTCAATAATCAACCTTATTACTAAGTAATAAAAAAAGAGAATACTTTTTTGTTTGTAACAAATAGGCTCTGAAACTACTGGATTGATTATGATAAAACTTGGTATGAGGATACATTGATTCATTGACAGTAACATATAGCCTTCTTTTTATTTCGATATTTCCACGGGATAGGAACTTACGTGGTAAGTCTGGAGCTCATTTATTACAAACAAAAAATCTTTTCTTTATAATATTAGTGAAGATATTTAGATATTTTACTGAGTTTTAATATTGCGCAATTTTCTTTGGAACAAAAAAGAATTCAGTGATTTACCACAATTTTGTTTAGAGACCTTATGGGCACTAGGCATTTAGAGAAGTAGTCCTTTTGCGATGCGTAATTTTTACCCTTAGAAACAGTTAGGCTTATGATTAGTCACATCCGCTAAAGTTGTTTGTCAGTGACGTCACTAATGATAAGTAAAAAAAACTACCTAGAGACTTTAGATAAGTAAATTTTTTTAATAAAATAAAAGATAAAAATATGTTATAATAACTTTCTTACCATCATAATATTTGTAATAAGAAAGATATTCGGCCGGATCCGGATATAGGAATGGTGTCCTCAAATATGGCGGCACTGGGTAGAAATGGCTCCCGTACATCGCCGGCACGGGAGTGATATCCATGTTAAATCGATAAAAATCTTGGCAATCGCCTAATATTTTTTATCGAATTACGTGACACAAGATTAGCGGTGACTTCGGCTGTCAGCCGGCGTGTGTATTTATGTATTTAACAATAATATAAAATGGTTATTGATAAAAAACTGCTTTGCTATCGAAAGATGGACTTTTGTTTCGCTTGTAATGGCCTTATCTAGGCTATCAGAATCGATTCATAAATTCGCTTATCACGCCTGACTTTTTACACGTCACTGTGTATCTTTTATTTAACGACAAAAATTCAGCAAAAATTTTTCGTTTCAAAACTTTCAAGTCAATTTTCCAATACAACTTTTTCCACTGTGACGTAAATTTTTCCTGTCCAATTTCTTTTCAACGTCAAAATTTTCCACTCCGACGTCAACTTTTTCAAGAAACGTCAATGTCAGAACGGTTATCTTTACGCCCTCGAATTTTCCTTTCGGAAACTTTTCAGTGACGCTCGAGCAAATAATTCGCGCGTAAACGCAAACAATCTCTTGATTCTATAACAAATAAGACATGACTTTCCATTGTCTGTTTTATCTTCGACTAAATATAGATATGTTATTTACTTCAACGGTCGTAGAATCTTCGATATTTAAAGGACCATAGACAAAAGTTGTATCGTTTCAAAACGGCCACAGACACTTTGGTCAAAGAGTCCGATGTTGTACGAGTTTTTCTCAGAGCACAACAGATCCGACAGAGACAAAAGCCGCCTTCGGAATGCACCTTTCTCTTTCCCATAGGTTCGTTCTTCATGTATGGCATATGTAGGCTTTTTTGGAACGTTTTTTCGAAAAGTTCACACAAAAGTTTCCAATTAAAAATCACTGATAGACCCAAAAGTTCCAAAAGCAAATAACTAAAAAGTTCTAGAAGTCGAATTCAAAGTTCTATTTGACACACAATTATTTTTCAAATTAATACGAGAGTCCACTAATACCAAAAATCAATTTGAAAAAAAAGTTAATTTTTAAATACACTTTTTTTTAATTTTCAGGTTTTCTTTTTCTACTACTTTTTAAAATCACTCGAAAAAACTAATTTGCATCACAAACAGTCTGTAGACGTACGAAAAGATTCCCATCGTGGTAGATAAAAATGGTAATTAAAAACCAGAGTACATCACTTTTGACCCGGCAAATAAAAAAAAAACAAAACTGATTTCGAAAAAGAGAAAAACTTGAAGTAAAACGTCAAAAATTTTCAATCCCAAAGATTTGTTAATAAACTTTTAATAAATTTTAAAAATAGATTTTTCTTGAATTTTCTACAGTCAAAATATTTATTCCAAGTCAAAATAGTTGAAGCTCTCGATTGATAATGACAGTATTAAAATAGTTACAGCCGAATAAATAGCACAATCAGTTAATATCACTTTATCTTGTTTTGTTTGAAAACGCAAACATTACACAGATTGAGCAAATAATGATAAAACTCTTGGAATAGAATGGAACAGTCTGAATGAACAAACGTTTACATATCCCTTATTTAAAGCCAGTTGCAGGTCCTCATCGTTCAGGGGCTCTACCGCGGTAAGTGCGTCGGCTTCAAGCCGACGACGTTCGATATCCCAACCCGCGCCTCACAATGGGCGGAATTTTGAGCCTGCCTTTTATAGGAATTTTGAAAAATTTAGTTGTTTTTTTTTCGTGTGTTTTAAGTACGCAGGATTGTCGGTGATATCGAAACATTTCATAATAAGTGATTCTGGTTATGTTATTAAAAAAAAACACCACAAAATATGACTTTGGTGTTTTTTTTATATCAAAATTCCGCTCATTGTGGGGCGCGGGTCAGCATAAACCGACGGACTTAGCGCGGTAAGACTATTTGATAATGACGATCGCGAAATACGACTTCAAAAATAGCGTTTATTTATGAAAATATGGAAACCACACAAAATAGATATATAAGGATACAAAAGCCATTAAGGTGAAAGGGTACCGGCGCTCTCTTCATACAAACGTAGTCGACTGTTTCCTCCCTGGATATTATAATTATCATAGAAATTAAGATTTGAAAAACAAAAACACAACATGGTCTTGGCTTGGTTATAAGTTTTATGCAACAAAAATATTTGCTCTAGTGTCATTTTCCAGGGAGGAAACTGTCGACTACGTTTGTATGGAGAGAGCGCCCGGTACCCTTTCCTCTTAACGGACTATGTTTTTCGATAGATTGTGTAAATTTTTTAGTAATTTAAGAAATATTCATGAAAATATTCGACCCTGAGTCACGTCAAGTTGCCTTACAGATTTAAGGCCCAGGATCCATCCGGTTGGAGGAAGCCATCCTGTTGAAGGAAGCCATCCTGGTTCGGGAGCTCCATCCCGCTTGTGTTTCATAAACCGACATCTACTTACCCTCATTCATAGCCATGTCCATGAGCTGCAGATCTTCATCGTTCAGAATGGATTGAAGGAAGCCATCCTGGTTGGTTGGAGGCACCATCTCACTCGTGTTCTGGTAAAAAAATAACATTATTATAAAAATAAATATTGCAGGACATTCCACACATCGCCATCTAGCCCCAAGCTAAGCAACTACACTTGTGTTATGGGTGCTAGACAACGGATATACTACTTATATACTTTTCTTTTGTAAATATATACTTGTAATGGAAAGAAACAACCAGACCACAGATAAATATCTAAGCATAAATACTTGTCTGAGGCGGGAATCGAACCCGCAACCCTGTGTTTGGCAGTCCGGCATAGTGACCATTGTGCTAACTGGGTCGTCAATATGAAAGTTGACATTTTCTAATAATCCTTCACTTTAAAGTTGACGCTTGCTAGAAGACTAATTCCAATATGCCGCTATAAATGACAGCACTATTAAAAAAATCTCTTAGCCTGAGATAGTCCAGTACTTAGCTCCTAACGCCATCTGTCGAGCGATTCGAAACTAGGCCCAACGATGTTTCGTTGGAAGTTGTATAATTATGAGCTTATCTTCGGAAAACCTTCTATCGGCTCAGTGGCGCCATCTGTTGGTGGCGAGGCGAAGTGTCGCCACATAGTTTAGAGAATGTTGTAAAGTTCATACCATTTAGAAAAGTGTTTTTAGTAACTCACCTGATAGTAGATAGGGTCATGTTGCTGAGGGTGATGCGCCGACTCCACCTTGTAAGACCCCTCCAAAGGCGCAGCCGCACCTTAATACAACAAAAAACACCTTTGAATAGACAAATCTAAACTATTACTAGTTTGTAGTGTTAGTTTTAAGAGAGCCCCGTCTCATATGGTCATTTAATGCGAAGAGTCGAGGAACACGTTGTCACGAAGGCTTTGCGATTGCCTGAACACAAGAGATATAGAGAACTACCTCCAGCAACGTGGTGGACCAGCACGACGAAACTCAAGAAGAATTGCCTGACTCAACAACCCAGGACAGATTTACCTAGCGCCACAAAATTAGGAGAGCCTACCCCGCATAAAGTGGGAAAGAGCGAAGAAGAAGAAAACTCGAGTTGGAATTATTCTTGATTAGCGGAAGCCTACGTCGTTTTAGCTATCTGTATACCAAATAGCCAGATCCGGCCATTGGTTTGATATGTGTTGATATATCAGACTTTGAATTGTATATTTACAGATTATCCGTTCAGTTGAAGTCGGCAGACGTAAAGGTCTGCGAAGTTTTTCCAAACGATGCGTCAGATACAGCAAAGTGGAGGGAGAAGACCAGAAAGGCAGGCTCTACCATCAGATGGGATTAATAACTGCACAGGAAACAGAAAGAGAGCGATATCTTAGGCCACATCGTCACCTACACCTACCAGAGGAGTCTGTAGTAGTGTAGGAGTATGGAGTCTCAATGGAATAGTAATAGATATGTCGCTGGTGTTGCCTAGCAACATGGTATATGTTGCTAAGCGATATACCGTTTTGACAACTATCGTGATTCCATTGAGCCACGATTCTAGAGCAGAATACCAAAGTGAGTCAGTGGTGCGTCAGTAGTCTTTCGATAGAATAGTTAACATTAGGAGAATTCCAATTTGACATGTCATAATTTGACATTAAATTACTATTACGATTACATCGACTCTCTATTGAAACACAGTTGCGTTAGCAGACTTAGGCCCCAGGGGTATGATCAGCCGCCGACGACACTTTGGTCATTGCTCGCGGACGTACCCATCACGAAGCTGCTCAAACTGCGACGGAAGGTGTGAGTAGCGTCGTAGCCAGAATACGTCGTCTTGGTCTGGACGTCGCTTTAAGCAAATCTCAGGCGATGTCGTTCCATAAACCAAGAAAGGCCCCTCCAGAAGGATTTCATATTGTGGTTGGGGAGACCCAGATTGCCGTGCAGCCAAGCCTCAAATACCTTGGTTTGGTTTTGGACGCCCGCTGGACCTTTCGGGCACACTTAACAGCTCTTGTGCCCAAGGTGATGGGTGCTGTTTTGGCGCTAGGTCGATTACTACCCAATCTAGGTGGTCCAAAAGATTCTGTTCGTCGGCTCTACTTAGGGATCATTAAATCCATGGTTCTATATGGGGCCCCTGTCTGGGCTGATAACCTGACGGCTTATAACACCAAGAAGCTTCACAAACCACAAAGAGCGATGGCCATCAGAGTGATCAGAGGATATTGTACCATCTCACGGGAGGCAACTTTGGTGCTGGCCGGCTCTCCACCTTGGCACCTCGAAGCAAAAGCGCTTGCGTCGCTTTATCGCTGGCGAGAGGAAGCGCGTAACAGAGGTGACCGGCCGGCGCTAAGGGAAGTGGAGCAGCGTCGACTAGAACTTGAGCAAGTTGCTGTGGCGGAGTGGCGGCTCGAGCTTGAACACCCTAGTTATGGTGTGGCCACGGTTGAGGCTGTTAGACCAGTCTTAAGCGAGTGGCTGAATAGGTCTCACGGCACCTTGTCGTTTCGCTTGACGCAGGTACTTTCCGGACATGGTTGTTTCGGAAAGTACCTGCACAAGATAGCCAGGAGAGAACCGGATGAGCGCTGCCATCATTGCACATCACTGTGCGATACGGTGGCGCACACTGTCGAGGAGTGTCCGGCGTGGGAAACCCAACGGCGGGTCTTGGTTGCCGAAGTGGGCAGTGATTTATCTCTGCCTGCTATTGTTGGCGCCATGACTGAGGATGACTCAAAGTGGATGGCGGTCAGAATCTTCTGCGAATCAATAGTGTTGCAGAAGGAGACAGCGGAAAGAGAGAGGGAAGCAACATCATCCCTCCCAATTCGCAGGAGGCGTAACCGGAGCAGGAGGATCCGCAATGATCGCCTTCCTCCGTAAAGACCAATGAGTGGCGATCTTGGGGGAGACCGTCACTCATAGCAATGAGCCAGAGATGGCGGCAGCGTGTGTTCCGCGTCGCCTCTCGACGGATTTTTTCCCGCTTTTTGGGTCTTTTTGTAGGAAGAGCAAGGAACGACAGGCTCGAAGTTGGGTCCCAACGGACAAGTCGCCGATGGAGTCACAGAAGTCCTGCGCAAGCATACCTGTACTCCGTCGGACTTCGACTGTTGGCGGAACACCGATGGGTTTTTAGTGGGTAAGCCTCCGGCCGCCTACCATCCTCAGGCTGGAGGCAGCCCCACATACCCCCGTCGCCCCCTCCCCCTCAGGGTGGCGGGACGATGCAATAATGCATTTTCCCATCGATAAAAACAAAAAAAAAAGGGGTATGATCAGTGGTATGATCGGTTCGTCTTGGATGTAAGTATGGTGTTAGAAATGTACATACCATATGCATCGGGATGTTTCTCCGGAATCGGAGCGATGGGCGCGTGAGGAGCGTGGTAGTTCGGCGCATATCCACCTGCGGCAGCGTGACCACTGTAACATAAAACAATAATTAGGTTTTATTTTCGTTACGGAATTTCTTGATTCGGTCGCCGCGCTCAAAGCCCGCGATAAAAGCTGTCTAGCACCCATAACAAGACAACGGATATACTACTTATATACTTTTCTTTTGTAAATATATACTTATAATACCTTCTTAGAACAATCAGACCACGGACAAATATCTGTACATAAATACATGTCTGAGGCGGGAATCGAACCCGCAACCCTGTGTTTGGCAGTCCGGCATGGTGCCCATTGTGCCAACTGGGTCGACAATTAGTAATTACTCCATATACTTAGCTTGGGGCTAATTGGCGATGTGTGGAATGTCCTGCAATATTTATTTATATTTGTCCTGCAATATTTACCTGATGTTATGGGGATGCTGGTGGTAGTGCTGATGGTACTGGTCTGGGGCTGGCGGCGGCGGGATGGTCAGCAGAGAAGCCAGGTCCTGCCACCTCTGTTCCACGGACATAGACCGCATCAACGACTGTAATATACAACGATTTTCATACAGATAGCTGTTAGAACATAGGCAGCCGCTAAAAAATGATTTTGGGAAATTCTTTGAAATTTGGAGGGTATATTTTTGTAGGTGTCCAGAAGGCCAATTCTCGTAAATAATATTGTTTAAATTACTTTTCAATATCATCCCGATTGCATTGCAAAAGATACCTTCAAAGTCAGTTTTTTTTACAAATAGCTAACTTTGAGGGTATTTTGAGCTACTTTGAGGGTATTATTTGAGATCGAAATGCAATCGAAATGATATTGAAATGTAATTTTCACAATGTTATTTACGAGAATTGGCCTTCAGTCCACTAAGGGTTTTTCGAAATTCTACTACCTACTAAGAGAGTTAAATCAGGGTTTTACTCGTATTTAAGTAGGTAAGGGGGATATATGATGTGTGATATTTTATTACCTGCACGGTGGATCAGACCGGAATAGTTTTAAAAATTAAATATATTAAAATAAAACTGATCCCCCAGGGTATCCGATCCAGGGGATCCGACCGGAATAAATCGATGTGTGGAATGTCCTGCAATATTTTTTTATTTTCTGTAGGCAATGCGGGCAGAAACTAGTCTATAACTATAAACTGATATATTAACGCATTGCTCGAACCATGTGTAAAATTTTCCTGTTAAGTAGCCAATTAAAAAAAATCTTATCAAATATTTTTTTAACGTCAAATAACAGGCAAACTTGACACTTTACCCCCGTGAGTTTCTTGTACCTTCTTCTCATTGGTGGGCGCGTTCTTAACTTAATATTATACAAATTGTATGATACCATCTGAATAAAGAATTTTGATTTTGAGTTTTGGCATTTGTTGTATGTATGAATGTCCTCTATACGTTGTCAAAGGTTTAAAACTTGGCTGCGCAAAATAGAAATATTTATGCAATACTATGCCAGTCTCATCTATATCTTCTTCTCTTCTATATAAAAATTAAAACATTTTTTTTCTAATACTTTTACTTAGTCTCCTACACTGATTTTTGAAGTTATACTTCTTTATGCGCGATGATAAAATGATGAGAGTGAGTTGCAGCTTCGTAACCCAAAAAAAAACAGGTCGAAGCTTCGAGAGTGTTTTAAGATGTGCGCGCATCACTGTAACACTAAAGTAACAGGTTGAAGCTGCCCGCAAATTAAATATCAGACGGACAGACAGACAGACAGACGTATAACTTCTCACGCGCGTACATAAGTACACACACCCAATTTCTTTATTTGCTTCCAAGTACAGACTTAACTTGATTATAGAAAAACATGACTTGACACTGTCTATATGCACAAGTAGTGCTAAGCTTTAATTTAAAGAAAAAAAGAGTAAACATTAACCTAGTAGGTCCGAAATGTACCGTCAAAACACATAATTCACTCGGATTCTACGTTAAAACAGTAGAAACCACTCTGTAAACCGTTATGTATAAATATTTGGCGGGAAAGTCAGCCATGTTTGTTTTACAATTTCACGGGAATATACGAAATTATCGCATACGCATGTGACTAGAAGAGTGATGAGTATGAATGTAGAGGGATGGAGAGGAAGAGGACGACCGAAGAAAAGATGGATGGACTGCGTGAGACAAGATATGAGAAAACTGATTGTGACCGATGAGATGACGACTAATAAAAATAAACACACGCAGGACATTCCACACATCGCCATCTAGCCACAAGCTAAGTAACTAGACTTGTGTTATGGGTGCTAGACAACGGATTTTACTACTTATATACTTTCTTTTGTAAAATACTTATAATACATAGAAAAAACCAGGCCACCGACAAATATCTAAGCATAAATACTAGTCTAAGGCAGGAATCGAACCTGCAACCCTGTGTTTGTCAGACCGGCATGGTGACCATTGTGCCAACTGGGTCGTCGACTCACAGGATTTATTGATTTTTAAGGAAAAATTTGTGTTAGTTTTTCGAAAGGTTTTTCTAACTGCGATCTGCGATCCCGATTTTGGGATCCCTGCCAACCTAAATTAGATCAAGTCAAGTCGTAGGGAAAATAAAAGATGAAAAAGTTTTCCATATTTTTTGTGGGAAAAACTTAACGAGCTTTTCGTAAATTCGACTTCGAAGTCGCGGGTGAAAGCTTGTATCAAATGATAGCTTAATTACTACATACATAGTATAAAATAAAGTTACTTTTCGCCGGCCCTATGTCCCTTTGTATGCTTAGATCTTTAAAACTACGCAACGGATTTTAATGCGGTTTTTTTAATAGATAGAGTGATTAAAGAGGAAGGTTTTTAGATATAATACATGCATAATACAGCTGTGCGAAGCCGGGGCGGGTCGCTACTTAATAACTAAAATAAACTGTTAAAACATCCATAAGTATTTTTTTATTTTGTTATGTTATTTTTTTGTCAGCAAATAATACCTTAATGTTTCGTATTTTTATTGTATACCTGCTGTCCAGGCAAACGTTGTTTTGCCATTTACAAAAAAATATATAAAAGAAAAATAAAGGAAAAAAATAGTTAAAAATAATAATAGAGTTTGGCAACTAACACCGCGACACGAGATTTTTTTATATTATACTAGCGACCCGCTCCGGCTTCGCACGGCTATATTATGCATGTATTATACATATAAACCTTCCACTTGAATCACTCTATCTATTAAAAAAAAACCACGTCAAAATCCGTTGCGTAGTTTTAAAGATCTAAGCATACAAAGGGAAATAGGGACATAGGGACGGCGAAAAGTGACTTTATTTTATACTATGTAGTGATAGTGATAGGGAAGTTTAGATAAACTTATTAATAACTAAATAAAATATTAACAATTATAAACTCTACTGTCGAATTGGTGAGCCTCCACTGTTGATGCCTGCTTGTACAAACCCACCTACAATCTTTAATCTAGTTTTACTTTATTCTACTATTTTCAAAGCAAACTCTCGTGCTTTAAACAAACAAACGCCAAGTCATCCTATTTGCTTACACTGATCGACAAGTGCTGAATAAATAATGATGAATTTTCACTCTTCGATAACATAACGGTTTAGTTTCTCTCTATGTTACAGTTTTTTAGGGTTCCGTACGAAAAGGGTAAAAACGGGACCCTGTTACTAAGGCTCTACTGTCTGTCTGTCACCAGGCTGTATCTCATGAACCGTGATAGCTAGACAGTTGAATTTTTCACAGATGATGTATTTCTGTTGCCGCTATAACAACAAATACTTAAAACAGAATATAATGGTACGCGGAACCCTTTGTGCGCAAGTCCGACTCGCACTTGGCCGGTTTTTTTTTAACTTAGATTACATTTTTCGAGTGTGAGTGTCAATATTATTTTAATATAGTTACTTAGATAGGTACAGTCGGCACCAAAGTCAAAATCAAATTCTTTATTGGAATCATACAGTTTGTATGAAATCACATTGAAACGTCTTAAAAACTAAGTTAGGATGTGTGCCTTCGGAACACACCCACCAATGAGAAGAAGGCACAAGAAACTCATGACTCCACTGTCTGTCTGTCACCAGGCTGTATCTCATGAACCGTGATAGCCAGTTGAAATTTTCACAAATGATGTATTTCTGTGGCCACTGACGACCCAGTTGGCACAATGGTCACCGTGCCGGACTGCCAAACACAGGATTGCGGGTTCGGCCTCAGACAAGAATTTGTGCTTAGATATTTGTCTGTGGTCTGGTTGTTTCTATGTATTATAAGTATATATTTACAAAAGGAAAGTGAATAAGTAGTATATCAGTTGTCTAGCACCCATAACACAAGTCAAGTTACATAGCTTGGGGCTAGATGGCGATGTGTGGAATGTCCTGCAATATTTATTTATTTCTGTGGCATAGGGCTGCCATCCGCCCGGGTTTCCCCAGATTTGTCCTAATTTAGAGGGCGTCCGGGGAATGTCTGGGCGGGGTTTTTATTTGTAGTCCGGGGAAAACCGGGACAAATGAGACCCCGACTACTGGGACATAAAAAACTAAAAATGACGTGGGAGTGTAGTAAAAACGGACCCTTTTACTAAAACTGTCCGTCTGTCTGTCTGTCACCAGGCTGTATCTCATGAACCGTGATAGCTAGACAGTTGAATTTTTCACAGATGATGTATTTCTGTTGCCGCTATAGCAACAAATACTTAAAACAGAATATAATTGTACGGAACCCTTTGTGCGCAAGTCCGACTCGCACTTGGCCGGATTTTTCTTAACTTAGATTACATTTTTCAAGTGTAAGTGTCAATATTATTTTAATATAGTTACTTCGATAGGTACAGTCGGCAACAGAGTTAAAGTCAAAATTCTTAATTCATTTGGAATCAAACAATTTGCATGAAACCACATCAAAACATCTTAAAAACTAAGTTAGGATGTGTGCTTTTGGAATGGAACGATCGGACGCTCGTTCGACCGCCCGTGTACCAATGGATTTTTGCTTAAGAAAAATTCAGGTGCGCTAATTGATATTGGTCTTACGGCTTAGTTGTCTACAGACTTATTGACTAGTTCTTTCCTCTGTAAACGATCGACTAAGCTGAGAGGGTGGTGTTGGTGCTGGGCAAGCCTACTCCATCCTCTTAAGGCGGAGATATTTAGAAGCCCCCTTTTGAAGTACTTACTCTTCGTAAATAAGATAAGCTTTTAAGGCTGCTTGTGCTTATGCTGACAAACGCAACGCGCCAGAAATACCCGTCGCTTACAACCTTCGACTTACAACTAATATTGTTGATTGTAATAATTTATTTTGTTTTTCTCAAAAGTGCTGAGATGTAATTGTAGGTGTAATTTTTACCGATATTTTGGGATAATTTTGAGGCGAAAATTCTTTCAAAGCTAGACTTGCTTTAATTCTTAATTTTAGGATATAGGTTCAAAACAATAAGATATTGTTGGCTCAAAATCACACCAAAATGTCGGTAAAAATCTCACCTACAATTCCATCTCAGCACTTTTGAGAAAAACAAAACACATACGTAACAATCAACAATGTTCACCAACGAAGGCGACCGGTGCCAGTAGTAACTATTTAGTAGGCTGTGTACCAAGGTCGTTGGCGTATGGACCCCCCTTAATGATTTAATGCAAACTTAGCTTAAATAAAAATCTAAATAAGTTTCCCTGAGTAGGGTGCCCAAAAGGCTCTCTGCATTGCCTCTTTAGACGCAATGCTGATCCGTTGGCCAAAGTAGCAACCAACCCTTTGGTCACCTAAAAATCATAATTTGAAATTATTTAAGTAAGCACGACCCAGTTGGCACAATGGCCACCATGCTGGACTGCCAGAGTTGCGGGTTCGATTCCCGCCTCAGACAAGTATTTATGCTTAGATATTTGTCTGTGGTCTGGTTGTTTCTATGTATTATAAGTATGTTTTACAAAAGAAAAAGTATATAAGTAGTATATCCGTTGTCTAGCACCCATAACACAAGTGTAGTTACTTAGCTTGGGGTTAGATGGCGATGTGTGGAATGCCCTGAAATATTAATTAATTATTTATTTATTTAGCTTAATTAAAAATCTTAATAAGTTTCCCTATTTAGGGTGCAAAAAAGGTTCACTGCATTGTCTCTTTGGTTGGCAATGCCGATACGTTAGCCAAAATACCAACCAACCCTTTGGTCATTTAAAGAAGAATTTGAGATTATTTAAGTAAGCATAGGTGGTCTAATAAATCTTAATTTCAACAAGAAAAGTCAATGCGGTCGTTACATAAAAAACAAACAACCCAACAAAAAGTTTTACGAACGTATATTTATTACGAACAAAACCGGGATAAACACATAACATTCATTGCAGTCCATTCAAAAACTTTAGAAATTTTCAAGTGAAAGTAACGCACGGTCCACTCTCGAGTGGCCAATGTTTTATGTCCCAGTACGGTATGAGCGATAAACTGTTGAAAAATCGCTGGAGTAACTGCAGTTCACACCGTTAGGATGAAAGTGGATTTATAGAGGACTATGGTTGCGAAACGCGGTTTTATTTTTATTAGTTTCACGGTGGACCAGACTGGTGTACTCTTGAGGCCTAAGCATAAGGTTTTGACGTGATAACGTCTTTTTAATCGATGAACACCGGCATTCACAAAAAAGGGTGACGTCATCGCTCACGTTCCGTTATTGAAACGATAATACGTTGTTATGGTAACCATCAATGTTTTCTTATGACGTTGTCACGTGAAATTATCGTCCGGACTTTACAGACAAGCTGTAGTTTTATTTTAAAATAATATTTTTACCTTCCCGTCTCTGGTAAAATAATATAGCACGAGGCATGGATACAAGTGATATCACTACATAGTATAAAACAAAGTCGCTTTTTCTGTCCCTATTTCCCTTTGTATGCTTAGATCTTTAAAACTACGCAACGGATTTTGATGCGTTTTTTTTAATAGATAAAGTGATTCAAGAGGAAGGTTTATATGTATAATACATGCATAATATAGCCGTGCGAAGCCGGGGCGGGTCGCTAGTTCTAAATATTTTAAAAAAGTTTTAAATTCTTTATCTATCATATATATCTCTATAGATACATATAAAATGCTTTGTCCTCACTGACTGACGGATCAACGCACAGCGGAAACCGATAATCGTAGAGACCTGAAACTTGGAGGGTGTGTTCTTTGTATGACGTAGGAATTCTACCCCTTAAGGGGTGAAAAGGGGGGGGCTAAGTTTGAATAGGACAACGTGATTCCTTATTCCAATATACAATATACCTACGCGAACGATGTCGTTGGCAAAAGCTAGTTTAACATTAAATTTGTAAAAACAGTAGTACATACTTTTTGTGCTTTTAGTGCAGCAGTTTGTTACGTCATTGGCCATACCTTCTCACTGCATTTTTGTCGGGGACAGGGGCCCGCGATAAGTGCGTTGGCTTCAAGCCGACGTCGATATCCCAAACCGTGTCTCACAATGGGCGGAAATTTGAGCTTGCTTTTCATAGGAATTTTGAAAAATTAAATAGTTTTTTCGTATGTTTTAAGTATGCAGGACTGTCGGGGACATAAAAACATTCAAAATAAGTGATTATGGTTATATTATTTAAAAAAAAACAAGGTAATATTTTGTGGTGTTTTTTAAATATAACATAACAAGAATCAATTAATTTTAATTTTTTTGATGTCCCCAACAATCCTGCATACTTAAAACACACGAAAAAATCAACTTAATTTTTCAAAACTCTTATGAAAGGCAGGTTCAAAATTTCGCCCAGTGTGGGGTGCGGGTCGGCATAAGCCGA
Organism: Idaea aversata; assembly: GCA_907269075.1. NCBI lineage: Eukaryota > Metazoa > Arthropoda > Insecta > Lepidoptera > Geometridae > Idaea > Idaea aversata. Next base: position 4,791,667 of record OU026083.1, read on the forward strand.
CGCGTCGGCTTGAAGCCAACGCTGTTACCGCGGTAGGGCTCCAGTAGTATGAAAATTACAGAGGACTACAAAAAAGGTTATTTTCTTTAATTTGCCATATAGTATTTTTGTTTCCAGAAATTAATCTCTATCAGCAACAATATCGATAGATACAAAAATTTTATGATTTTTTTTGAGAAATTAACAGGTTCGATTCTTCACTCGCAACTTGAAGACACACAGAATGTAATGACTTTTTCTAAAAATAGAATGATGCATCAAACACAAACAGGACCTGTATACTTCCTATTAATTTGTCTGTAACCAAACAACGCAATATGTATATAAAAGAGACAAAAGTCCAATGACCACAGCTCTAAATTCACAATCAAAAAATTAACAAAAAATACACGACAAAATTGGTGTCTTTTTGTCACAAAATTACCCGTTTCTCCCCGTGTTTAGGTTATTATAAAATTATTGTACTGGCAACCTTGACATGGGAAGGACGTACGAAATTCAATCTTAATCAGATACAATTAAAGTAGATAATGCTTTGCAATTACTGGGTTATTTATTAATTTTTGGTTTCCGTGTATTTGTTGGGCAAAGGTCGTGAGTTTTTGCAGGTTTTTTTTTCGATTTTGTTTTCGTTTGTTATAATATTGTACGAACATGGCATCATAATCGAAATCTATAAATATAAAATTCAAAGTCCTGACTGACTAATATTATAATATTAATGCACAGTTCAATCAAACAAATGGACGGATTTGGCTATTTGGCATGTAGGCATCCCCCGCTTACGAAAACAGAAACAAAAATAGATCTGAACAGGAAAACAAAAGACGACCTGAACAGAAACAAAAGACGATGTGAACATAACAAAATAAAGACGATCTGAACAGAACCAAAAGACGATCTGAAGGCCAATCATTCTCGTAAGTAAAATTGTTCTAATTACATTGCAATATCATTCAGATTGCATTTCGATTACAAAAATTATAATTTTGGTATTCTAAAGCTGACTTCGAGGGTATATGAGCTACTTTGCGGGTATTTTTTAACCGACTTCAAAAAAGGAGGAGGTTCTCAATTCGGTTGTATGTATGTTTTTTTTTTCTTTATGGATTTTCGCGCATATCTTTCTTGTTTATCAACCGATAATGATGTTTTTTTTTTATTGAAATGCAATCGAAATGATATTGCAATGTAAATCGAACAATGTGATTTAAGAGATTTCTATTGGCCTATAACTGTAAGCAATAGACGATCTGATCTGAACAGAAACAAAAGACGATTTGAGCAGAAACAAAAGACGATCTGAGCAGAAACAAAAGAAGATCGGATCAGAAATAAAAGACGATCTGAACATTGTCAAATAAAAGACGATCTGAACAGAAACAAAAGAGGATCAGAACAGATCAGAACATAAAATACGATCTGAACGGAAACGCAATGGCGGTCTGACGGGAGCAGGAAACAAAAGACGATCGAATAATGCCAAGCTCCCATACAAAGTGTCCGGACAGGCGACTACTTCAACTTGATTCTATACTATGATACTTGACTCCTTGAATATTATTCAGTAGCATCTTACATAACAATTAAATTATCTACCTAATAAGGGCGCATACAGATTGTTGTTTACATATCGGCCGATTGATTGATTGGTCGACAACCGTCACATTTGGAGACAAACACTGATTGGTCGTAGAATGAATCCATTCACAGGAAATATTCGTACTGGTTCTGTAAATTTCACTCGATATCAGACAGAGACTTAATTCGACAAATTGTAATTATTAAATGTTAAAGAAATTCGACTAAGCTGAGAAGGTAGTATACAAGCCTATTCCATCCTCACACAAGGGTGTCAAGGGTTTGAGGTTAGGTTTGCTCGTGTCCGTAGGATTTAGCCTTTATTTAAAGTTAGGAAAATAAGCCGAAACTGAAAATTTAAAGATTTTCCAATAATTGGGAACACCATTGTGAACCCTTAGGGAAAAAGTGTTGTCTTGGGGGTAGCCTCAAGGGTGGTCCCATAAAAATTTGGTGAAGATCTGATGAGGATCTTCGGAGTGATGAACAGAATTGCACCTCGAGCGCGCACCAAATTGGCCAGTTTTAGGGTTCCAAACACAAAGTGTATAAAAATGGGACCCTCTAAGGCTGCCTGTCCACGGAAGCGGAGCGAGATAGCGGATCAGCGTTTCCACCCATAGCGCTCTCCAAAAACTCCGCATGTGGAGTTTATATGCAATTCTATTGGTGGAAACCGCCGGTGGAAGCCTAAGACTCCACTATCCGTCCGTCCGTCTGTCAGTCTCTCATGAACCGTGATAGCTAGACAGTCGAAAATTTCACAGATTATGTATTTCTGTTGCCGCTATAACAAAAAATACTAAAAGCAGAAAAAAGTGGGCCATTCATACCACATGATTTCAATTTGCACTTGGCCGGTATTATTATTTATATTTATCGGCTGATTCTCAGTCAACATTCAGTATTAGCCCTTATCTATCCGTCCATGTGATACTACAAGTCCGGTAGACCACGTGCGTACAATTAAGGCGGGAGAGACATTGCATGCTGGAAATTACATACGTTCGTCTAATAATCTTGTGACACCTTGAGATGTGACCAAGGTCGCATCGGATGCTTGTTTACTTCGCTTTACGAAGATACGGGTGATATTTTTCATAAGAAATAAGTAAAAAAAAACCGGCCAAGTGCGAGTCGGAACCGCGCACGAAGGATACTGTATCATGTTGTATGGGAGACCCACTTAAGGTGAACCCTTTCACCTTAAGTGGGTCTCCCATACGTGCGCTCTCTCTATACAAAGTACGCACAAATATTTTTGTGCCATAAAACCTATAACTGCCATGACTCTATGTCCCCATGTTTTGGTTTTTTTCATTTTCTTGTTATCATAGAAATTAAGATTTAAAAAATAATAATAGGGGCATGGTCAATATGGTCATGGTAGTTATAGGTTTTATGCACCAAAAATATTTGCTCTAGTGTCATTATCCAGAGAGAAAACAGTCGATTACGTTTGTAATAGTTTGTATGGAAAGAGCCCCCGGTACCCTTTCCTCGTATTTTTTTTTCTGTTTCAGTATTATTGTTATAGCATAGGTACTTGTATACGGGCTGTTTTCCGCAATCAGAGCCTTTTTAATTGGAATAATTTTGCGTGAGGATGGAGTAGGCTTGCCCAGCACCTGGGAGCTTAGTCGACCATGTCCAGAGGAGAGAACTTGTCAATACATCTGGAGCCAACTAAGCCGCGGGTTTCATCACAATGTTTTCCTTCACAGTAAGAGCAAATGTCAATTAGCGCACATAATTTTTTCAGATAAATCCTTTGGTGCACGGCCGGCTGAGATTCAAACCTACGACCTTTACAATGAAAGTCGAGGTATCTACCACTAAGCCAATACCGCTTCTAAACGAAATACATAATCTGTGAAAATTTCAACTATCTAGCTATCACGGTTCATGAGATGTCTAGCACGCATAACACAAGTCAAGTTACTTAGCTTGGGGCTAGATGGCGATGTGTGGAATGTCTTGCAATATTTATTTTATACTAGCTGTCCCGGCAAACGTTGTTTTGCCATTTACAAAAAAAAAAAAACTGAAAGAAACAAAATAAAAAATAGATGTTGGCCGATTCTCAGACCTACTGAATATGCTCACAAAATTTCATGAGAATCGGTCGAGCCGTTTCGGAGGAGTTCAACTTCGAACCCCGTGACACGAGAATTTTATATATATAGGGACATACGATTGGAATCTATGAGGGGAAAAATTCTCGCTCAAAGTTTACACAAAACTTTTTACTTGTTGAAAGTCAATGAATTATAATCTTATACGCTACTTTCTAATTTGAAATATCTAATAAGTAATTAGAGATTAATCTAACTGGAAGATTGGTTTATGACCACGACGTTATGTGACCTGCATGAAAACTAATTATTTTTCATTGAAGAAGTATGGGATAGAGTAGGCTTGCTTAGCACCTATATAATCCTCTCAGCTTAATCGACCGTGTCCAGAGGACTCGTCAATACTCTCTCTCTCTCTGTGGTCGATCCTTCATGACTGAAGATCATCATCATGGCGTATGGCATTCATCCTGCGTATTTTTCAGCCAGCTTGCGGCGGCAGTTGTAAGTTTATGAACTTCCGACATTCCACCGGGAAAACGGCGAAGTGGGCATTCGTTTACCGCTTGAGAAAGGGTTTGGTCAGGTGCTCCACAATCGCACTGTGGTGACTCCCTTAGTCCCCATTTATGGAGGTGGTGGTTAGTTTTCCCGTGGTTGGAACGAAATCGGTTCAAGCGGGTCCAAGATTGATTGATGACTGAAGATCGCGACCACCACTCTTCTTCACCCAGCGGCTTGTAAAGGTCCTCCACTTAATCCGGTCTGCGGCCATTCGAACCACTTCCTCAAACGACGAGCTCTCCTGTTTCAGCTGATCTGACCATCTCATCGGGATCTACCACGTGACCACTTGCCCTCTACATTTGCACAGATGATCAGTTTATCCAGGTTCTCGTCTTGACGTCAATTCGTCAATACGGTTGAAGGTTAATTCTCGATTTTTTTTAAATTACATTGTAATATCATTCCGATTGTATTTAGATTACAAAAATGCCCTTTTGGTATTCTTGGTACCAAAATTGAGGGTATTTTGAGCTACTTTAAGGGTATTTTTACCATATAAACTGAATACCATAGTATTAAGTTATACTAATCCGTGGTTTAACCCGCGTAAGTCCCGATTCCGTGGGAATATCAAAATAAAAAGTAGCCTTTAGCCTTCCTCGATAAATGTACTATCCAACACAAAAATATTTTTTTAATTCGACCCAGTAGTTCCTGAGATTAGCGTGATCAAACAAACAAACAAACTCTTTAGCGTTATAATATAAAGTATAGACTAGCGACCCGCCCCGGCTTCGCATGGCTATATTATGCATGTATTATACATATAAACCTTCCTCTTGAACCACTCTATCTATTAAAAAAACCCGCATCAAAAACCGTTGCGTAGTTTTAAAGATCTAAGCATACATAGGGACATAGGGACGGCGAAAAGTGACTTTATTTTATACAATGTAGTGATAGTGAATTATAGATTGTTCACCCTTTTATTAAAATATGCTTTGCGTCCGTCGCGTCGGTCACACATCTGCCATTTGCAAAAGTGCGAAAGTGAAAAAATATATTTTAACTAGGAATTTTTACACATAGGTCAGCGTTTGACCACTATCACACCTGCCTGATGGTAGGTGACGATGCGGCCAAAGATGTAACACGCCTTCCTAGAAGGTACCTATTCACTCGCTACTTGAAGACTTACAAATTGGAAAGACAGACGCAGGCAACTGGATGTCATTCCCTTGCTGATAATTTTTTTATGAATATGGGGATATTATAATTAATAAATAAATATTGCAGGATAATTCACACATCTAAACCCAATCTAAGCTACTAGGCTTGTGTTATGGTAACTAGACAACGGATAAAAAACGTGTAAATCTATCTATCTTTATTATGACGACCCAGTTGGCACAATGGTCACCATGCCGGACTGCCAAACACAGGGTTGCGGGTTCGATTCCCGCCTCAGACATGTATTTATGCTTAGATATGTCTGTGGTCTGGTTGTTTCTATGTATTATAAGTATATATTTACAAAAGAAAAAGTATATAAGTAGTATCTATCCGTCGTCTAGCACCCATAACACAAGTCTAGTTACTTAGCTTGGGGCCAGATGGCGATGTGTGGAATGTCCTGCAGTATTTATTTATTTAATTAATTTATTTATTATTACCTGATATTCATGAAAATCCATCCTTACAAACACTAACATATAAAACCTTAAACTTAATATTGCACTGTCCACTTAGACAAGAAAAACTAAATTAAAAAATATTGCACAATTTTCAGGTACAGGCCGGTTATAAAAAAAAAGAATCACATAGTTTTTAATTTAAACTGTCATGTTTGACAGCGCGCGTTTTCTACGCGAACGCATGGCGCGCGGTTTACTTCGCATGCAGTTCTTTACTGGCCGGTTATAGCGATGTCTTACTTTAACCGAGAGGTCCGTTAAAAAACTAATAAGAAATTTAACGGTGTGTCTTGACAGCTCGTTTGTGCGATTTGGCGTGCATGTGTGCTGTAGAAATGTACGGTTTTTGGGAACGATAATATTCCTACTATTAAGTATATTAAGCTTTTGCATAGCTTTTATCGCGGGCTTTGAGCGCGGCGACCGAATCAAGAAATTCCGTAACGAAAATAAAACCTAACACCCCCCACTCCGCCTACCATGTAGCGTGTATGTATATGGTATGACTGTGCGAAGCTCGCACGATGCAATAGCTTTACCGCAACAGTCCCCAAGTGCCACACGTTTATTTTTATTTTTTTGACATGATAACGTCTATAAATCGATGAAGAGCTCACACAAAAGTGTGACGTCATGTCACGTTACCGTTATTGACAAGGTAACCATAGCAACGTATTATTTATGCAAAATGGTAATTATCACGTAAAATTATCGTCCGTAATCCGACTTTACAGACAATCATTTTTTTTTATAAAAAATAAGGATTTAATTTGACTATTTTCTAATTCTATTAACAACCAAGCAAACAATATCAGTTCCATATTCATCGCTGCAAAACGTATTAAGCGAGCCCAAAACGCTAGCAGCATCACACTTAAACCAAGCCGTTGATGGCTACTTCTGTGCACCTTAACAAACAACTTTTGTTCTACGACTTTTGGAAATTCGAACATTTTTTCGAAAATTTTGATGTTAGGTTTACCTGAAAATCAGCTGTTCCTTGCACGGAGAGGTCATTAACCTTAACATTTTACTTATTTTTTAAGTTTCATCTACTGTTCTTAGTCTGAATGACCTTTGTTTTAAAAAATCTGCTGTTTTTCGAATTTACATAACCTCAAAATTTTCATTTTTTTTTTCGAATTTCCAAAAGTCGTAGAACAAAACTTGTTTGTTTAGGTGCACAAAAGTAGCCCTCAACGGTTTCCTAGTATAATTTCTAATAACCCTGTATATTACTCATAAAAAATAAAATTAATCATTAAATATCAATCTTTTAATAACATACATTTAATATAATAAAGGGAAAGATTTTTTGTTTGTAACAATTAGGTTTCGAAAGCTTAGTATGAGTATACATTGATTCATTGAGAGTATCATAGGCTTTTTTCTTTTTATCCCGATATTCCCACGGGATCGGGAGTTACGCGGGAAAACCGTGAGGTGACGCTAGTTAAAAATAAATTTCTTGTAAAAAAAAATGTAGTCAAAAAATGATAGTCTGTAAAGTCGGTTTACGGACGATAATTTTACGTGATAACAACCTATGAAAACGATTAAAAATTGAGTTTTATTTTTGTTTTTCCTTTATATAAGTCTTCTTTTCGGCACTCGTCACCATAACACAAGCCTAGATGAGCGATATTATTATTAAACAAACACAAGACGCGTGACGTGTACCATAACGCCCGCCGTCATGGTACCGGAACATGACACTTTTTTGTGAATCCATCAATTTATTATAATTTTATAGACGTTATCATGTCAAAAACACCACCTTATCCACCTAGGTCAGCTATAATTCATAACGTAACGTAAGTTTCATACGTAACGGAACTTACAAGAACTTTCTAAGCCGAACTAGAAGCTCATTATTTTGTACGAAAATGGATTATTGATCGGTGTTACAGTTAACTATGTACAATAGACAGACCGTACTAATGTTCGGTAGTAAGTATATTGATTTAAGGTGAAAGGGTACCTGCGCTCTCTCCATACAAACGTAGTCGACTGTTTCCTCCCTGGATAATGACACTAGCACAAATATTTTTGTGCTATAAAACCTATAACTGCCATGACTATGCCCTTATGTTTTGGTTTTTTTTTTCATTTTCTAATTATCATAGAAATTAGGATATTAAAAAAAAAATAGGGGCATGGTCATGGTAGTTATAAGTTTTATGCACCAAAAATATTTGCTCTAGTGTCATTATCCAGGGAGAAAACAGTCGACTACGTTTGTAATAGTTTGTATGTAATAGTCCCCCGGTTCCCTTTCCTCATAATATTAGCAGCGTTCCGCGGTTTCACCCGCGTAACTCCCGATCCCGTGGGAATATCGGGATAAAAAGAGCCCTAAGTTACTGTCAATAAATAAATATTGTAGGCCATTCCACACATGCCATCTAGCCCCATAGCTAAGTGACTAGACTTGTGTTATGGGTGATAGACAACGGATATACTATTTTTCTTTTGTAAATACTTATAATACATAGAAACAACCAGACCACAGACTAATATCTAAGCATAAATACTTGCCTGAGGCGGGAATGGAACCCGCAGCCCTGTGTTTGGCAGTCCGGCATGGTGACCATTGTGCCAACTAGGTCATCAACAAACACCGCGACACGAGAATTTTATGTAGGGATTATTAGTTTCAGGATCATACGCATACATATGTCCAAGATTCATCACCTGCGTAGACAGCTTTTGACGCACCCTCATTGTACTTTTTAATATTTTTAACACGCTTTAATTAGTTTCACCTGTATGTTTGCTTGCTTGTATGTAACCGACTCTTTTGGGCTCGATTTTCGGCAGATCATTGTCCAGCAGATCAAAAATAAATGTGAGTCTTATCACATGCAGCTGAGTTATACAGTTCCTGATACTTTTTAAGAATAGTTCTGGCTTTTTTGCCGTGTAATTTTTTTTTTTACAAAATGATCTGCTAACTTTCCGTAGCAGATCATTTTACAGCAGATCGCAGAAGTTTTTTTTTTAATTTTTTACACTAATCGACACGAGTCCATGGCTACACGCAGCCAGTAAATAATAAAACCATTTGATATTAAAGATATTTTTCTCTTCATTATAAAACTTTCTTTACAAAAACGTTATAACCAAAAAGGCAAAGCTTTCTAATAACATAATCAGATCCCGTCAGCCGGATCATTTCTAAAGCGCAAATGATCCGTGGATCATTACGATCGATAGTGCCTCGCTTTTTGCGCGTGCGCATGTAATATTGACATGTATTGCTTGTACCGTTAGCTTGTTAGACAATTTTATGTAGTATAGATCAAAGATCTATAGATCATTCCGTATGGTATAGCCTCTTTAAAATAAGGAATAGTCTCTTTAAAATACTCTAATGGACTACTTATACAAAAAAATAAATATTTATTATTTAATTGAATTGTAATAAAATTTAATATATAAATAAAACTGACTAAAAAAAGGATAAAATAATCAATTTTGTAGTTTAAGAGGAAAGGGTACCGGGCACTCTCTCCATTCAAACGTAGTCGACTGTTTCCTCCCTGGATAATGACACTATAGCAAATATTTTTGTTGCATAAAACTTATAACTGCCTTGACCATGCCCCTATAATTTGTTTTTTTTTTCTTTTTTAAATCTTAATTTCTATGATAATTAGAAAAAAAACGAGACATAGGGGCATGGTTATTATTGGTCATGGCAGTTAAAGGTTTTATGTAACAAAAATATTTGCTCTTGTCATTATCCAGGGAGGAAACAGTCGACTACGTTTGTATGGAGAGAGCGCCGGTACCCTTTCCTCTTAACTGCCCTAACTTTAGATCTTGTTGGTGACTTCCATAGTAGCATTTGGCTTATGGTTTTTTGGCTATATTTCTTGTACAAAAAATCCGAAAAATAAAAGAAAGTTAAAAATTAAGACTTTTGATAAAGTACAGTTTTCCGCGAAAATCGAAATTTGCCCATCCATATCCATTTTATCGTGTTGACTCAGGACCTTGATTTTAATACACCTTATAGGGACTATAGACCTCAGTATCTGGTATAAATTTCAACATTCTAGGACCACCCGTTCCTGATAAAATCTATGGTGACATACGGACAGACAGACGGACGAGAGAGTAATCTCATAAGTGTTACTTTTTTTACCTTTTGAGGTACCGTTCCAAAAATAATCTGAAGTCAGTTTAACGTTCCATTTTGTAGTTTGCCTGCCCGAGTTCAGATTGTATTGGTGCGGGAGATAATTAAAAAATAAAATACAACCGTATTGAAGCTTATGTTTCCATGTCTACAGAATCTACAGATTCCTGTATTAACAGATTTCCATGTCTACAGATTCTCATGTCTACAGTATCCGAGCTACCTCCTTTTTTAAACTTGGTTAAAAACTAACAACTTCCGTTGTAGAATTTGGCGGACAATAAGTTGCCATATCAAGTTGTAATAAAATCTACTAATGGTATACAATTTGTTTGAATTAAATCAATGATTCCATGTTACCCGTTCATTGAGTTTTTTAACGAATTTCCTGTAAGAAAGTAGAAAGGTACTTAATTTTATATTTTAACTAGCAGCGCTCTGCGGTTTCACCCGCGTAACTCCCGATCCCGTGGGAGTATCGGGATAAAAAGTATCCTATGTTACTGTCAATGAATCAATGTATCCTCATACCAAGTTTCATCTAAATCGGTCCAGTAACCTCCTGCGATGCAGAAGGTTACGTATGGGCTTTCCAACACAAAAATAACTTTTCAATTCGAATCAATAGTTCCTGAGATTAGCGCGTCCAAACAAACAAACTCTTCAGCTTTATAATATTGGTATCACTATCACTACATAGTATAAAACAAAGTCGCTTTCTCTGTCCCTATATCCCTTTGTATGCTTAAATCTTTAAAACTACGCAACGGATTTTGATGCGGTTTTTTTTAATAGATAGAGTGATTCAAGAGGAATGTTTATATGTATAATACATGCATAATATACCCGTGCGAAGCCGGGGCGGGTCCCTAGTAGATTAAAAGTCAAATTTCCAAAACCCATTTCTTAGTACGCGCCTACATTCTAAAAGGAAACCTCATCCAAAGTTTCATACTCTTAGCTTTTGTAATTTCAGAGCTCTCTTGATGAATCTTTTTCTCTTTTTAATGAAATTTCTATACAAATAATGAACAAAACCGGTAGCTAAATGCTTAACCGTTAATCGATTAAGTTTATAATAACTTAGATTTAACTAAGAATAACTCTAACTCAAAGGGAACATAATTTTAAAAACGTATATAAATAATTATATACAAATAAATACATATGGCAGACGAAAGTCATCAAATTATAAGTACAGACGATGTTGCAGTTAGAGTGCGGTAATAAAGTTCAATCATATGACGAAATTACTAGATAGAAAACAAAAGTGGCCATGGATTTCAAAAATTGTTCTCATTCAAAAAAAAAATATTGACTTTTATAAAAATAAACTGAATCTATCAAAATAAAAATTCAAAGTCCTGATTGACTGACTGACAATGCACAGGTCAAGCCGATGACGACGGCGTCAGCTAAAAAAGTAAACAAATATTGCATATTTTAGATAGCAAAATAAACAATATGCAACACTATAGGACAGGGGTAGCCTAACGTTTGACCTGTGAGGCATACTTGTGTTCAAAAATATTTCTTGCGGTCGACTGCAAGGTAAAGCTTACAAAAAAAGAAAATAAAACATTCAATTAAATTTCAGTTTAAACAGTTAAACACTTTGACAGTTGGATAATCATACTTAAGGTCATAAACGTATTTATTTTTTGTTGTGCAAGTAAACAAGTTTTTTTTTAACTTTACAATTACTAAAGAATGAATATTAATTTACCACAAACCCAGTCACTTTAACTAAACCCTAAAAATCAAAACTTGTACAACAACATAATCGTCCAATGAATAGATGCATGATTGCTGACCCCAGAGATCTATAGATCGCGATCTATAGATCATTGATCGATAATAAGGATCCGTAGAAAGGGGGTTACCTTTTGTGTTCGAACGAAGAAAGTTGTGATTTGAAGCTTTCGTAAGTTAATGTTAAGTGGGTTCTATTACATTATTTTGTAATTAGAAATAATAAAAATATATATATGATGTGCACCGCGGTGTCACCCGCGTTCAATTTAAAAAAAACATAAACCTTCTCCTGACAATAACGTAAACAAAAAATATGGTTGTCTGGTTTGGCTGGAATGGTTGTTGTGGACATTTAGAATTTCAATTCGTAATCTTGTAAAACTAACGATAACTTTAATTATAATGACCTTCTATAATAATTTTAATAAAATTTCGTATGCCTGTAGGGTAGAATATAGAGATGCAATACGTGTAATTATGTCAACTGTACTGTACCACCTATATTCACGAATAAATGATTATGATTATGATTCTGTGAAGTCCGTTTACGGATGGTTTAAGGGCGATAATTTTACGTGATAACGTCATAAAAAACGAAGTAAAATAGTTTTTTTTCATTTTTTGACGTGACAACGTCTTATAAATTGGTTTGCCGGGTGACACTTCAAGAAACTGCGTTACGCTCCGCTGACGTTATGCGCTCACAATGAGAGCGAGTGAGAGGCACGCGGGCATGGTTAGCCCGCCTAAGAGCGAGAGAGACAGACATAAAAAGTGAAAGGCACGCGTCCCTTCCACTCGAGCACAGTTGTTGTCACGTAAAACTTTCGCCCGTATACCGACTTTACAGGCAACCAGTTTTTTTTTTTTTCATTTATATATTTTTCTTTTATGTAAGTCTTCTATTCGTCACTCGTCACCATAACACAAGCCCAGATGAGCGATATTATTATTAAACAATAGAAAACAAACACGTTTGTTTAATATTGCTGCAAGTTGTGTGACGTCATTGTTGACATGACGTCACCGGAACGTAACAATGACACTTATTTGTGAATGCAGGTGTTCCATCAATTTATTAGACGTCATCACGTAAAAAAAAGTTGAAAATAAGGTAAATTTTAAAAAGTTTTCGCGACAATCGAAGGCCCATATCTTTTTATCGTCTTGACTCAGGACCTTGATTTTTATACACCTAATAGGGACTATAGACTTCAGTATCTGGTATGAATTTCAACTTGCTAGGTCCACCCGTTCCTGAGAAAACCGGTTGTGACACACGGACAGACAGACAGACGGACAAGAAAGTGATCTTATAAGAGTTCCTATTTTTTACCTTTTGAGGGACGGAACCCTAAAAAGGACCCAACTAAAGAGGTCTAGTTACGAAAAACAACCCGTAAACAATTACAAGTACAAAATCTTTCTCTTTGTAATATTTTAATACTTTCTCTGAAATTTTAAACGTCCGTTACTTCATTGTTCTCAAGTAATTAACATCTCAATTGGTTTAGTAATTATACAAATGTACAAAAATCGTTGGTGCAAATCTCTATACTATTTTAGGGTTGTGTAGTTTTAAAGATCTAACCATACATAGGGACATAGGGACGGCGAAAAGTGACTTTATTTTATACTATGTAGTGATTAGTGTAAAAAAATACTGGTTGTCCGTAAAGTCGGTTTACAGACGATAATCTTACGTGATAACGTCATTACGTTGCTATGGTTACCTTGTCAATAACGGAACGTGAGCGATGGGGTCACACTTTTTTGTGAATGCCGGTGTTCATCGATTTATAAAACGTTATCACGTCAATAAAACTTATCAGTAATTTTTTTCTTTTAAAAACTAGGTACAGACTTTTTTTTAAACTTTAAGAAGTAAAATTAAAAAATGAATTTGTTGTATTGTTCCCCGAACGTACTAAAAGTATTTAAAGTTTTATATTAAAAAATATTTTAACCAGCCTCCCTAGCATGAAGACCAAAACACGATACGATAAAGCGATATCACGCGATATAACTACATCAACTCTCAAAATATGATAGATAAAGCCGCCATGTTGAATTTTTATCATAATTTTTATCGCAATTTATAATAAAAATTTAACACGGCGGCTTTATCTATCATATTTTGAGAGTTGATGTAGTTATATCGCGTGATATCGCTTTATCGTATCGTGTTTTGGTCTTCATGCTAGGCGGGCTGAAATCAATTAACAATAATTTAGAAAGTCGGTAGAGCACCACAAACGGATTGACAAATGATATATTTGGACATACGGACAGGTGACTGTGGCCCACCTGCGATGTTAAGGATGACAAATTGTAATAAAATATTGTTGTCTAAATGCGGCTTACTAAATTCGCATAAAGAAGAAAATCAAGAATATTTACTGAAAAAAACCGGCCGAGTGCGAGTCGGACGCTCGCACGATGGGTTCCGTACCATGTTGTAAGGGAGCCCCACTTAAATATTTTTGGAACGAAAGTTCCTTATCGCGCGTTGCGAAAGGGGGCTAGACGGAAAAAATTAAGACCAAAACTTGTAACGACACTTTTTTTACTATAGTTGTAAGCCGCACGGCGTGCGTGTTTCTCTTTCTCTCTTTCTCTTTCTCTCTCTCTCTCTCTCTCTCTCTCTCATAGAAAGCAAGCCAGTTATTTTCCTTTCGTCTTTGTGTTTCCCATTAAACCAGTGTGGTGTCGCGACGATTATTTACAAAAATAAAATAAAAATTTGATTACAATACCTTCACTAATTATTCATCGAAAGGAACTTCGTTCCATCCGGGTGTCCCTTGACACCTCTCAAGTTTTTGTTTTTGTTTTTATTTTTTGTTATACATACAACAGACAGATATAGATCATCTGTGAAAATTTCAACTGTCTAGCTACCACGGTTCATGAGATATAGCCTAGTGACAGATGGACGGCCCTTTGGGTACGGAACCCTCTGGAACTACAAAAGCTACGATTCTGAAATTTCGATTTATTCATGATCGACGCGAGAAAAGCTGGGCGCGGCTATCCTATAATATTACTAAAAGCTTTTTAAATACTTACGCAATTTAAACCTCAAAGCCACGCATTAACCTGCCAATAAATTGCATACAACCCTTATGACTTGCAAAGTGCATTCAATGGCTATCTGACTGTCTGACTGTCTGTCGGCTGATACTTGAGAGGTTTTACTTTAGATCAAAGAAATATGCGAAATCACGGTATGTTCTATGTATTTTATGTTTGTTTCTTATGAATCAAAAACCTTTGCTATCGCAGAATTAATCGCCATTTTATTAATGGTGTTGCTGATTGCGGTTCATTGATTACTGTCTACTAAAAAAAAAGTATATAACTATGTATTCCATCCGTTGTCTAGCACCCATAACACAAGCCTAGTTGCTTAGCTTGGGGCTAGATGGCGCTGTGTAAAATGATCTATAATAATGATTTATTATTTTTGCCCGCGACTGCTTACGCGTGGTAGTTTTGTTTCATATACTAAAACCTTCCTCTTGAATCACACTATCTATTAAAAAAACCGCATTATAATCCGTTGCGTAGTTTTAAAGGTCTAAGAATACATAGGAACAAACAGCGGGAAGCGACTTTTTTTATACTATATAGTGATTACACCTATAGAGGCAAAAAGCTTCAGAGCCTTGAACATCCCAAGGTGGCAATCTTCTTCTTCCTTCCCTTATAACAATTTATTTTTGGTCGGAGCAGTGTGTCTTCTTGTTCTTCCATTCACCTCAATTAGTCGTCATCTCATCGTTCACATTCATCTCTCTCATAATATCCAAGTAGTTCTTTTTACAAAACTACTAAATTAAATAAAATTTAACCAAAATCATACATTTCAACGCGAATTGACATAATATAGCGAAATTAAAAGATAAGAGTATGTGTTATCTTTTCATTCCCACCAAAACTATTTTGTAACATTTAATAATGGTTTAATTTTTTTTTTGTGTCGTCAAAGCTGCGGTTAAAATCAAAACAGTTTGACAAATGGTCTGATGACAGCAAGACAGTCAAGTCTCAACGATGGCCAGGTAGCTTACCGACGGTGTTTTTTATTTACTTTCCACCCCCTTACCACAAAATTAAGTCAAAAAAATATTCATTTAGTATCATACAATTTGCATTTGAAAACTAAGTTAGGCTGTGTGTCTTCAAACGCTGAGAATGAAGGGAGAGAAAAATGAGAGAACCAATGAGAAGAAGGCACAAGAAACTCATGGTGTAACACTCTCATCTCTGTCTCTTTTTGACGCACAGTTTTTGAAGCCCTTAATTAGGGGGTGAGAAAGGAGGGTAAAGTTTGTATACCAAGGAATCACGTTGTCCCATACAAACTCATGGTTCTATTGATCCATTTTCGATTTCTACGCGGACTAAGTCGCGGACAAAAGCTAGTATTAGTGTATATCACTTTCATAGTATAAAACCTCCTGATGTCTGTCCCTATGTAAGCATAGATCTTTAAAACTACGCAACGGATATTGATGCGGTTTTATTAACACGCTTTTATTAGTTTCACCTGTATGTTTGCTTGTATGTAACCGACGCCTTTGGGCACGATTTTGCCCTACTTAGAATGATCAGATTTAATTCAAACTTTGCACACTTGTCAAAGACCGATGACAATGCAATATTATGATAACATGGTGCTGATCTGATGATGGAGCTGGAAGGTGGTCATAGGAACTTCGCAATGAAACGACACAACCCCATCGAGTTTGGGCTCGTTAGAATCGTCTTGACGAGTAGTTTGGCTTTCAATGGTGACCAGGGTCTGATGATGGAACTGGAAGGTGGTCATAGAAACTCCGCAATGAAACAACACAACCCTATCGAGTTTGGGCTCGTTAGAATCGTCTTGACGAGTAGTTTGTCTTTCAATGGTAACCAGGGTCTGATCTAACATATTTCGGTAATAAAGACCAAAAAGTATAAAATAAATTAATAGTTTAAAAAAACTAAAAAAACACGCTTTTAGTACAACATTGTTATTCCAAATTTATTAAATTTTATTTTCAATTTTTTTAGTTGGATTTTTTTTAAAGCGTGTTTTTTTAGTTTTTTTAAACTATTAATTTATTTTTAAATAGATAGATTCAAGAGGATAGTTATATGCATAATGTAGCCGTGCGAAGACGGGACAAGTCGCTAGTCATAGAATAAAACAAAGTCGCTTCCCGCTGTCTGTCCATATGTATGCATAGATCTTTAAAACTACGCAACGGATTTTAATGCGGTTTTATTAAATAGATAAATAGATAGATTCAAGAGGATGGTTTATATAATACATGCATAATATAGCCATGCGACGCCGGGGCGGGGCGCTAGTAATTTAAATTCTTGTTCGCGGTCAAAAATCTAGTAAATAATTAAATCCCACACATTAACAAACCGTTACAGCAAAAACTTCGAGAAATCTTTAAAACGTTTAATCTTGCCTCGTAAAAGTAAAACAATTATTGACATAAAGTAAAGAATTTTAATATAATGTCAACAGCATGCTTTCGAATACAGTAGCCGGATTTACGGACGGTTTTTACAGCTATACACTAGTGATGGGACACGGGGTTTTTTAAACTATCGATAGATCTGTTTTTTATAAACATTTGTTTGGATTTACAGCTAAATATATTAAAAATATCAACTTCAAATTAAAAATTTCTACTCTCTAGCTATCATGGTTCATGAGATACCTACAACTAGGTGACAGACAGACAGTGAAGTCTTAGAGTCTTAAAGACTAAATATTACAGGACATTGCATACACAAAACCTATTTTGTTTAAGAGGAAAGGGTACCAGGCGCTCTCTCCATACAAACGTAGTCGACTATTTCCTCCCTGGATAATGACACTAAAGCAAATATTTTGTTGCATTAAATTTATAAGTAACTGCCATGCCCTATGGTTTTTTTTTAAATTATAATTTCTATGATAATTAGAAAATGAAAAAACCCAAAACATAGTGGCATAGTCATGGCAGTTATATATTTGCTTTAGTGTCATTATCCAGGGAGGAAACAGTCGACTACGTTTGTATGGAGAGAGCGCCGGTACCCTTTGGCTTTCACCCTAATTTCTCATAAAATATTTTTTGTCGACCAAAAACGCGAGCGGGAAGCTAGTGGCCTCATTTATCCATATCGATATATTCTTACACGACCCCCATCACTTAATCTCGATAATTTTGCTCAGTGTAACAACTCAGAATGTTGAAAAACTCCACCATAATGTTTACTTAGGTTACTCTCTTATATTTTAATACTTGGAAATACTTCAGATTGTCAGTTTTTTTATCTGAGTCACTGCGCACAGGTGACAGGTAGAGATTTCAAGATGTCTATGGTTTAATTTTTTAATTTTAAAGTCATCTTTTTGGACTAGCAAGTATTATTTTCTACATGATGCCCTAGTTCTAGCCGAATTAAACTTTCACCCCCTTATTCCAAAACGAGGTTTAAGGATAGTCCGAGATGTGGATTTAAACCTTAGATTTTGACACAGATTTACTCGTGAACTATAGTCTAAACACTATCCCTATATAATTGATAGGGATAGTGTTTAAACTATAGTTCCCTATATAATCTATAGGGATAGTGTTTAGACTATAGTTCACGAGCAAATCAGTGTCAAAATCTAAGGTTTAAATGTACATCTCGGACTATCCTTAAACTTCGTTTTGGAATAAGGGGGTCAGGGTTTATTCTTCATAAAAGCTAGTAGTTTTTAAGATAGGTTGCACAAAAAACTATCGGTAAAATATTTTTTTAAGAACCGTACAAAGATAATGTAAACAATAGATTTAGAATGTTTTATTATTTATTTAAAGTCAATTATCACGATTATAAAACCAAGTGCAGCAATTGACTAATTAGGACAAATCATTCATACATTTCTCTAAAAAATAAAATTAATAATACCTTAATGGTTTTATTTGGAGTTTTATAAATCTAAGACTCTGATTGGTGTTGGAGTACAAAAGGTCGGTATTGAACTTGTTTTCAAAAAAGGCAGAATCGCAGACCTGATAATTTGGCTGTAATTAAGTGGAAAGGGTACCGGGAGCGCTTTCCAAACAAACTATTACAAACGAAGTCGACTGTTTCCTCCCTGGATAATGACACTAGCACAAATATTTTTGTGCCATAAAACCTATAACTGCCATGACTATGCCCCTTAGTTTGGTTTCTTTTTTTCATTTTCTAATTACGTATCATAGAAATTAAGATTAAAATAAAATAAAAATAAAAAACACAAAATAGGGGCATGGTCATGGCAGTTATATGTTTTATGGCACAAAAATATTTGTGCTAGTGTCATTATCCAGGGAGAAAACAGTCGACTACGTTTGTATGGAGAGAGCGCCGGTACCCTTTCACCTTAAGAATTGAAGGCTGAGATCTGTATTTGACTAAAATTTCACTAAAGTCCAAATAACTTTTGAACCACTTATTTCTGCACTTTTTCTGAACATACAGGGGGGTTAAATCGATAGGTACTGAGGTCCCCCACCCCCCAGCAACCGATGATCCACCCCCCGTGTTATATCAGGATTTAGAATTAAATATTCATACATGGGAATCGAACCCCCAACCTGCAGCATCGACCCACATAGGCGATCAAATACCAACGTCTCAAATACAAGTAGATATCAAAGTTCATTAGTAGAGATACGCATCGTTACTGCTTTCATCTGACCGCGTGCGCACGCGCATCCGTGAGACCCCGGATCGGAATACCTAACTTATCTGATGCATTTATAGCTTTAATATCTTATGAATTTTAGACATATTTTTCACCGCGACGTTGAAAAAGGAGGTAGTTCTTAGTTCGAACTTAAATGGAATTTATAAGTAAAATTATAATTAAAACTAGCGACCCGCCCCGGCTTCGCACGCATTATGCATCTACTATACATATAAACCTTCCTCTTGAATCACTATATCTATTTAAAAAAACCGCATCAAAATCCGTTGCGTAGTTTTAAAGATTTAAGCATACATAGGGATTAGGGACATAGGGACAGAGAAAGCGACTTTGTTTTATACTATGTAGTGATAGTGATAGTGATAATCGGACTATTCTTGTCAATCTATCTATTTATTAATATACAGGATATCCCTATAAAGTATTGGATAAACGGCCACCTACGGATAGAAGACAGTCTCTCGGTTTCAGAGATAAAACGCATTTACTAAATTTTAAAAAATTTACTCCATTCTCCATGCTTTTTGGTGCCAAGGCTGCAGATGGAGAAATTATTCTAATCTGTTTTTTGGATATTATTCGAGGATAAATTATGTGCTGTCGAATGCAAACTATTATTTTTATGACACAAGTTAAGTTATTTTTAACTAAGATTTAACTTAAACTTCATGATATTCTAATTTTTTTATCTCAACTTTAACCTTTCGCGGTGTACAAAAGTGTATGGTCATCCTAGTGCCATTTTTGCAAAAAAGTTGCCTATTTCATTGTATTGAATTGAATTGAATCGAAAGGGTTAAAACGGGACCCTATTACGAAGACTTCACTGTCCGTCCGTCCGTCTGTCACCAGGCTATATCTCATGAACCGTGATAGCTAGACAGTTGATGTATTTCTGTTGCCGCTATAACAACAAATACTTTAAGTCCTATATAACATGATACGGAACCCTTCGCCCGCAAGTCCGACTCGCACTTGGCCTGTTTTTTTTTACAAGGTTGCTGTAAAATGATCTTAATGAAAACCTGAAAAATCCTAAAACTCACCACAGTTCTAAAGCTAGGACTTCAGCCTATTCAGCACCCGTGGTGTGTTTCGGTAGCGAAAAACAACAAAAATAATAAATGTCTGTATGTTTGTAACAATTTGTCTTTTGTCATTTATATATGCCGAATTGATTGATGAATGAGATTCTATCGTTTGTAAAAAGTTTGAGTGCGGTTTAAGTTATAGGCTGTAGCGATTTTAGGTTTGGAAAGTAGTGTTTTTATTGCCCAGAGGGGGGCGTTTATATAGTTTTGTCTGTTTTGAAGAAATCCTTGTAATAAAACTTTATTTATTTTTTGTATTTATATTTTTAAAGTTTAAATATATATCTATCTATCTATATCTATCTATCTTTATCTTCGTCTCTAGTAATAATATAGGAAGAGAAGACAAAATGTCTGTACTTGGAAGCAAATTAAAAACACGGTTCATGAGATACAGCCTGGTGACAGACAGACGGACGGACAGTTAAGTCTTAGTAATAGGGTCTCGTTTTGTTTGAGGGTGAGTTAAGGGGACTTAGAAAAAGTAGTAGAACAAAAATATATAGATTTCATATGTCATGTCTGTCTGTCCCTGTGGTCTGTGGTAAAAACGGCTTAACCAATTGCAATCTGGTCTTCACTATTAGATCTAGCTCTATTGGAAGGGCGTGGTATACTTTATTTATAACATAATATAAAATAAAGTCGTTTCCCGTTGTCTCTCTGTCCCTAAATCCCTATGTATGCTTAGATCTTTAAACCTACGTAACGGATTTTGATACGGTTTTTTAACATATAAAGTGATTCAAGAGGAAGGTTAATAAAACTACCACGTGGACGAAGTCGCGGGCAACAGCTAGTTTATTATAAAGGAAGAGAGAGTAGAAGGAATATAAAATAAGACGAAGCGGGAACAAAAACAGCAAGCATATTGTTTGGGACGACCCAGGTTTTTATATGTGGGACAAAACCCATTGGATCGATCGGAGAATAGATCCTTAGAAAAAGTAGTAATTAAAGTTAAAAAATAAAATCGCTTCAGCTCATGACAAACACTCCACATTCGAACGCTACGTGTGTGGCGTGAACTCAACGACATTACTTCATTTATCATACACTATTTTAACTTATTTTTACAAGTTTTTTCTACTAATTCTGACCTTTGATTTTAGGATAATTTAGAGGACGCTAGCGCTCTCACTTTAATAAGAAACGTCCATATAAAAGTAAGAAATAAGTGTTTATAAAAAAGCATTATGATATTACAATTGAAAAAAAAACTATACTTATTATAAAGCTAAAGAGTTTGTTTGTTTGAACGCGCTTATCTCAGGAAATACTGATTCGAATTGAAAAATTATTTTAGTGTTGGATAGTCCATTTGTTGAGGACTAGGCTATAGGATATTTTATATTTCGATTTTCCCGCGGGATCGGAAGTTACGCGGGTGAAACCGCGGAGCGCTGCTAGTAATAAATAAAAGCAGTAAATATTTAATAAAATACGCGAAACCTTTTGGTTTGAAGATTAGCTCATTGCTAAGTGCTGTCGCATGTACAGGATTATCGGTAAGTATATTAGCAAGTAGTTGAGGGTCACTTCTGCGCACCTAAACATACAACTCTTGTTCTACGGTTATTGGAAATTTAAACTTTTTTAATTTTTGATGTTATTTTTACCTGAAAATCAGTCAATCAATCAAATTGTAAATTATGGCATAAAATAGTACATTGTTACTCTAGGGGTAAAAGTAACTTATTTAATCCCGAGGTAAACACTGTGCTTTTCATTACGAATATATCAAATTCTTTTTAATAACGAGAGTGAATGAGAGACTCCATACTACCTCGATATCTTGACTTCAATATATCAACTCGAATTCGACTACTGAGAAAAAACCTACTGTACTTAGTAGGTTTTTTCTCAGTAGTCGAATTCGAGTTGATATATATACTTTTAAATTCTAGCAATATGCACAGCCATAATTTGACTTGACAGCTGTTAGTGAAAGCGGTTCTCCCTAGGGCTGAAAGTTTTACTTTCAAAACGCTCCTCAGGCACCTTCAGACCTACTTTCCGAATATGAGTAATGAAAAGACTTACAACACGCACAATGGATAAAGTGGTAAAGTGCTGAAACAGCCCTGCAGAACCAGCGCTGCAGCTAAGCATGCTTGGCTGCAGTTTTTAGCTAAGGTCGACCCATTTGGGTCAGCACACGACTGCTCATTTATGTTGTTTTTTCATTGTCACTTTTTTTGTTTTTTTATGTAATTAATTTTCATTGTCATGTTTATTTCTACATTCCTGTGTTTGTACTCAATAAATGCTTTTTCTTTGTTTCAGAACTAAACTAAGACTTGTAAGAAACTGACCTGGTTATGGTAGTGTGCCAGCGGATGATGCGGCACATGCCGCATGGCCGGATGCAGCATCTCGTCCTCGCTGGTGCTGCTGCTCGAAGCGCCCACTACCGGCTGCTGGATGACACAATATACGGTTAAAGTACTACACGTGGCGCCATCTAGTCACAAACTCGGCAACTACGCTTCATCAATAATCATTTAGTTGGATAGACCATTTATCGAGAACTAGCCGCGCCCCGCGGTTTCAATCGCGTAACTCCCGATCCTGTGGGAATATCGGGATAAAAAGTAGCCTATGTTATTGTCAATGAATCAATGTATCCTCATACCAAGTTTCATCTAAATCGGTCTAGTAGATTCGGAGCCTATTCAATGCAAACAAAGAATCTAATCTTTCCTATTTATATAATATTACTAGCGGCGCTCCGCGGTTTTACTCCCGTAACTCCCGATCCCGTGAGAATATCGGGACAAAAATTTGCCTATGTTATTGACAATGAATCAATGTATCCTCATACCAAGTCTCATCTAAATCGGTTCAGTAGTTTCGGAGCCTATTCGTTACAAAGAATCAACCTTTCCTCTTTAAATAAATAAATATTGCAGGACATTCCACACATCGCCATCTAACCCCAAGTTAAGTAACTAGACTTATGTCATGGGTGCTAGATAACGGTTAAACTACTTATATACTTTTCTTTTGTGAATATACTAGCTGTACCGGCAAACGTTGTTTTGCCATATAAAAAAAATGAAAAAATGAAGAACCGCCCGACTGATTTTGTGCAAACTTCACATAAACCATCTACTTAATAGTCCGAACAAAGCTTAAACATTAAAATTTGGTTTTGATAGGTGACCCCGTTATTTAGTTATAAAATTACAACGAAAAGTGGCATTGATTTTTATAAATATAGACGAGAAGATACAACCAGACCACAGACAAATATCTAAGCATAAATACTTGCCTGAGGCGGGAATCGAACCAGCAACCCTAGAGAAGATATAGAAGTTTAGATTATGATTGTATAAAGACCCACCTCATCCGGCTCATCCTTGGTCGTCGGTTCGTCACCTAACTCCACCAACTGCAACGCCTCCTCCAAGAGATCGAACCTTGACTCCTCGGTGGAGACCAGCTCGCGGGGCAGCTCACCTTGCAGCACGTATTCACCTGGTCAACAAAATTATAAGTTAGACTAGCAGCGCTCCGCGGTTTCACCCGCGTAACTCCCAATCTCGGATATCGGGATAAAAAGTAGCCTATAGCCTTCCTCGATAAATGGATTATCCAACACAAAAAGAAAAGAAAAAACATACGAAAACCTTTCTCTTGAATCACTCTATTTATTGAAAAAACCGCATCAAAATCCATTGCGTTGTTTTAAAGACCTAAGCATACGTAGGGACAGGCAGAAGAAGCGACTTTGTTTTATACTATGTAGTAATTAAATAAATATATGAGAAATGAAAAAAAAAAACTATTTTTATGATCTTATTACGTATCATAGTAGGCAAAATAATCAAATTATAATTGGCAACATTATAATTTGATTATTTTGCCTACTTAAACACTACTTAAACTGCCTTAAACATTTGATTTTTTTATATTACGGCATAAATTATGGTATTATCTATGAATGCCAATTTGCGCGGACGCAGTCAAAAAAAAGTTCGCAATTGTCATTCCAAATTCAAATAACAAAAAAACCGATACAGTTATAAATTATTTCAACTTAACACTAATTTTTACAATGGAGGAACGGTTAACCATAAGACCCATAAGTAGCCAAAACAGTAACCCTTTTGAGGCGTCGACAGAAAAAAATTGTCGCCTTTCTTTTCAGCCAGTTATACAAAAGAGGGATTAATTTTTAAATCCTCTTTATGCTTAATTGTTGGGCAGTGTGGTTTAAAGGAAGCTGTCAATTTTGGCCCTAATACGCGTCGCGTCGATTATTTTTTATGTAGGTGGGTTTTGACTTTTATTTAACGAACTGTTAACATTAAACATAAAGGTATTTTTATTAGGTTTTAATTGAAATAGATTTCGTATGATGCTCTTCTTGACTGTATAATTTCATATCTTAAGATAGATAGATAGAACGCTTTATTGCACACACAAATTACAGAAAATGACGACAACAAGATAATTATATCAAAATTAAATTAATTTTTAAGGTCATAAAAATCAGGAGTAAATAATCAGGAGGAATCTTCTTGGCAAACGTTTTTCGGCTGCATTGTCGCTAATCAAGTGAGACATAGGATTTTGTACGTGATTATTTTCAGCACTAACGTTATTAAAAACTGGATATTTACTTAATTTTTTGTGGAAAAATATTTCGTTATTAATTACTCAAGTGAGGCAGTCGGTCAACCGCTAGCATTAAAAGAACAATCCCTTGAGAATTAACTACCGATGTTCAAACAGCGCATATAAGGTCCAAAACGCCTGGTATTCTTTACAAACCATGTCTAATATTTCCTTAGAAACACACCCCTATCTTAGTAAATGATTTATGACTTTATGACGCGTTGTAAAAGGAAGCCGATAGTATAATTAGCGGTCAACGTAAAGAGATTATCACCAAAGGGTTTTGGGGCCCGTTTCGGCCACTGGTCTTTTGTTCCGTCGCCACACGAATTTGAATTGTTTATGAATTGAAAAAAAAAATGTTTTCTTTTTCGGTTTCGCGGTAAATTTTAAATTTCGAATTCTCTAGAGAGTGCAAAAATCCTATATTGAAAATAACGACTAATACAAGAAACATTTCGAATTAAAAAAACTACATAATTCCATCAATAATACAATAGAATATAAAAAGAATAAAAACGCCGCCATTTCCTATAAAACAGCTAAAACACATGTTCTTTTTTTTTAAGATTCCCCAAAGACCATGTCTAAAAAGGTTTTAATTAAAAAAAAAACTCGTTTCCCAAATTACCCACACATCCCGCTCTCTGATTGGTCAACCGTGAAGGTAACAAGATGGCGGACGATACCTATGGCGCTAGTTTTTTGCTCGGGAAACAATTAATGGAGTTTTTATTAGACCACCGGACATATAGTTCCATTTAGCTGTAATAAATATTAAAAGAAATATCGGTTTCATTTCGATAGATTACTTAGATGTCAAGGCGCTCGAAATGGAATGAATTGCCTGAGTCTGTCTTTCCTGACGTACTTTAAGTGATGCAAACGCAGATACCATATGAAAAAATCTTAATAATATTGGATTTTTAAATCTAATCTAAATAATCCATACAGCGTCAGCAACTATTGTAGTTCTTGAGACATGTATTAGATGTAGGGTAGGCTTGCCTACCACTTTAACCACACCCTCAGCTTAGTCGAATCCAGAGGAAAAACTCATGAATGCATCAACTAAGGTTTCTTCACGATGTTAATACTAGCGACCCGCTCCGGCTTCGCTCGGCTATATTATGCATGTATTATACATAATATAAACCTTCCTCTTGAATCACTCTATCTATTAAAAAAAAACCGCATCAAAATCCGTTTTAAAGATCTAAGCATTTATAGGGACGGCGAAAAGTGACTTTATTTTATACTATGTAGTAAAGAGCGATGGACTCGAACCCACGACAGAATGATCGAAATATCTACCACTTGGCCAACATACGCACAAATTAATAAAAAAATAATACAAATGGTTGTCTGTAAAGTCGGTTTACGGACGATAATTTTGCGTGATAACGCCGTAAGAAAATAATGAAAAATTGAGTATTTTTTCTTTTCCTTTTTTTAAAAGTGAAAACTTCTTTAAGCGCGGTACGCATATTTTTAGATGAAATAAAATCCCGTGAACTCGCGACACCGTTACGAGACGCAGCTATAGTATTTTTTTCTATATATGTTTTTCCTCTATATAAGTCTTCTATTCGGCACTCATCACCATAACATAAGTCCAGATGAGCTGTATTATTATTATTAAACAACTAGCTGCGCCCCGCGGTTTCACCCGCGCAAGTCCGAGCTTCGTAGGAATATCGGAATAAGAGATCGGAATCGGAGAAGTAGCTTATTTGTTAGGGTCTCTAGCTACCTGCTACCGACTTTCATCACAATTCGTATAGTAGTTTTTGTGTTTAGCAATGCCAGTATTAAGGGAAAGCGGTGTTATAGGAAAGCGAGACGTTAAGGGAAGGAACGTCACGTCAAGGTAACGTGAGGTCTCGTGGGAGAGCGAAGTCTTGGGAAAGCGAAGACGTGGAAAACGGTTATATTTTTAGGAGTCCAGACAGACCCAGAATGCTTTTCTGACACGGAACCGTCGCAGATGGAGTAGCAAACACGTGCGAGCGAAGCGAGCGGTTATCTTTTTAGGAGTCCAGACAGACCCAGAATGCTTTTCTGACACGGAACCGTCGCGGATGGAGTAGGTGAGGTTAGTTAAAACACGTGCGAGCGAAGCGAGCGGTTATATTTTTAGGAGTCCAGACAGACCCAGAATGCTTTTCTGACACGGAACCGTCGCGGATGGAGTAGCAAACACGTGCGAGCGAAGCGAGCGGTTATATTTTTAGGAGTCCAGACAGACCCAGAATGCTTTTCTGACACGGAACCGTCACGGATGGAGTAGGTGAGGTTAGTTAAAACACGTGCGAGCGAAGCGAGCGGTTATATTTTTAGGAGTCCAGACAGACCCAGAATGCTTTTCTGACACGGAACCGTCGCGGATGGAGTAGGTAACGTTAGTTATTGTGACCAAACACGTGCAAGCGAAGCGAGCGGTTATATTTTTAGGAGTCCAGACAGACCCAGAATGCTTTTCTGACACGAAACCGTCGCGGATGGAGTAGCAAACACGTGCGAGCGAAGTGAGCGGTTATATTTTAAGGAGTCCAGACAGACCCAGAATGCTTTTCTGACACGAAACCGTCGCGGATGGAGTAGCAAACACGTGCGAGCGAAGTGAGCGGTTATATTTTAAGGAGTCCAGACAGACCCAGAATGCTTTTCTGACACGAAACCGTCGCGGATGGAGTAGCAAACACGTGCGAGCGAAGTGAGCGGTTATATTTTAAGGAGTCCAGACAGACCCAGAATGCTTTTCTGACACAGAACCGTCGCGGAATGAGTAGCAAACATGTGCGAGCGAAGCGAGCGCTTACATTTCTAGGAGTCCATATTAGGCCCGGAATGTTTTTTTGACAAATTACCGTCACGGATGGAGAAGGTTAGGTTAGGTCCCCTCCCCTTTTCCTCCTCTTCTTCTTTCCTCTCCTCCCCCTTTCCTCTTCTCCCCATTTCGTCTCTTCCTCTTACATCCCCTTCCTCTTTCCTATCCTCCCCTTTCCTGTCCTCCCCCTTTCCTGTGCTCCCCCTTGTTATTTTTCTTACCCTTCTCCCCTTCATCACTCTCTCCGCCTCCGCCCAACTACAACCTTTTAAAATTTTTAAAATATGTTTTGAGTCCTGATCCCGTAAGTCCAGATCCCGTGGGAATATCGGGAAAAAAAGTAGCTTTTGTGTTAATTCAGGTCTCCAGCTATCTACTTACTGATTTTCGGTAGTTTTTGCGTAAAGGAGTAATCCCGTAAGTCCCGATCCCGTAGGAATATCGGGATTAAAAGTAGCCTATGTGTTAATTCAGGTCTCTGGCTATCTACATACCGAGTTTCAACGCAATCGGTCCAGAAGTTTTTTGTGTGAAGGAGTAATCCCGTAAGTCCCGATCCCGTGGGAATATCGGGATAAAAAGTAGCCTATGTGTTAATCCAGGTACTCAGCTATCTAAATACCGAGTTTCAACGCAATCGGTCCAGTAGTTTTTGCGTGAAGGAGTAACAAACATACACACACACACACACACACACATACACACACACAAACTTTCACATTTATAATATTAGTAGGATATAAAACAAACACGAGACGCGTGCCGCGACACGTTCGCGTCCGTTCCCGGAACGGGATGCGTCGCATGACGTCATCTTTTTTGTGAATGCAGGTGTTCCATTTTTATTAGACGTTATTACGTTAAAAAACATTAAAAAACACAAGAAGCACTAGTTAAATAAAGGACACACGCCATTTTGGCTTCACGACAAAAACAGATTCTTTATTTATCGAACGTTATAAATAAATCTATTACATAAGTAAATGTAACTATTACCTCCAGCCTCAATAGTAGCCTTGGCAATGACAATCGCGAGAGGGTATGTCGAAAGACCAATGGATTAGATTCGGCCTCATTGTCTGATGATTGCCATGCTGTTATGTTGGTTTGGTTGGCTTTTTGTTCGCGTTATTTTGGAAATTGTATAAAATCTAGCCGGCGTACAGATTGATGCGATAGTTAGTATGGGGATCGATTTTGTAAAGAGTTCTGGCCAAATAGGGCCTAATATTTAGAGTTTTGATGGACTTTTGATAGTAAAAAAAGCAAAAACGAAATTTTATTAATCGATAAATATTATAAAAATCAAAGTCCTTACTGATTGAAATATCAACGCACAGTTCAAACCTATGGACTAGGTATTCGGGTTAAAATTTGGCATAGAGATAGCGGTTTTAACGTAGGCATTCGTTAATAAACCATTTTGGAATATTCAAAACCTACGCGGACGAAGCCGCGGACGTAACCTAGTTTACTGCACATTACGTCGTTATTCTGTATATTTTAATTAACAATAGATTTTTAAAGAACCTGCTTAATTCAAATTAGATAACTTTTCACCGGCAATATGCACCAGCCATGCGAAGCTATTCGTTCAAAAAAGTTAAATCGATACAACCTCAATCTCGACCGAACTCCTTTCGTCATAAAAAAATACAATTTTCGAATCCAGAATCGTGAGCCATTGTCATGTCTCGCCCCTCAGATGTGGGTATTCCAAAAAAAAGAACTGCCTTCGACCCACGCACCTATTGTAACTCTCAAGTGCCTTTAACTCTAAAAAGAAAACTTGCGTTTCAAGATTTAAAGAGCTTTTGGTTCACGATTGAGGAAAAAATATAATAATTTTTAATCATAAGTTTTTTAAGATATTTGCTAACCCGATGTTGTCACTTGTGGCGCCTTGTAGATGGTAATATTTATAGGCTAAACTGTCATTAAGTCCTAGTGTATGTGTTGCACTAATTAAGTTTTATATCCAAACGATGCCAAGAAAACACGGCCTTTTACGGGAAAACATCGTAATTACGATCAAATTCGGAAGTGCAAATTTCAAAGAACAGTGGCAACTTTCTAAAGACAAATGCCCACGGTATTGACAGCAATTTGGAGTAACTAGCAAGCTTTTTAATAGATTGAAAGAAATTAAAATATCAACTAATAGATACTACATTAGGACATTTATCCGTACAAAAACTTTGTCGTAGTTTTTATTGTCTGAGCAGCGACACACTAGACTGAACAATTTTGTACTAGTAAGCCATTTTGTTACTTTTGTCCGGTTTTATCTGGCACCCATAACACAAGCCTAGTTGCTGAGCTTGGGGCTAGATAGCGCTGTGTAAAGGGTCTTACAAGATTTATACGGTCTATTTTTGGTAATATATTTTAAAAGTCTGTAAGTTCAAAATAAGTTTACGTTTTAAACTTCTATTTGGAGCCATGACTTTGTATCTAACTTTGAAACATGTTATGCCTTTGTCACGCGTCTCTTTTGACATTACAATTCCTAACATTTTTTATTGAACTCTATATCTATCGTTTGAGGAAAATCTAGAGCTAGGTAGACATGCCAGGCCGTGACTAAATAGTATAGTACGTCTGATTGTAATTTGAAGGTTAAATTGTTACTATGTTGTTTGTAAAGTTAACTATGAATATAAACTGTGGTAGGGGCACAATCATCACTACATAGTATAAAACAAAGTCGCTTTCTCTGTCCTTATGTCCCTATATCCCTTTGTATGCTGAAATCTTTAAAACTACGAACGTATTTTGATGCGGTTTTTTTTAATAGATAGAGTGATTCAAGAGGAAGGTTTATATGTATAATACATGCATAATATAGCCGTGCGAAGCCGAGACGGGTCGCTGGTAAATACTAAAGTTAATTAAAACGGTATATTTATCACGTTTGACGTGAAAATCGAGATCCACAAAATAAAAACAAAAAGCATGGTAAATTAAATATCTACTTTTAAATAACTTTAGCAGTGTATGTAGGTTTAATTATTTCTGTAAAACAAAAAGGCTGTATGAGAAGGATAATTTTTGCCTGCGCGGCTGGCGGGAGTGAGAAGTGAGAAAAGTAGGAGGTTTTTTGAGACGTTTTTTGATGGGAAGTTGTGGGACGAGAGAAAAAGAGTGGAAAATTAGAACCTAGATTGAGGATGATAATTGTTTAAGAGATTGAGGATAAGGCTGGATAAGCCAAGGTAATCGAGATCGGCAGAATATTGTAACCGTTGATGTAAGTAAACTTTGAAAGATGTTTCTTTTTCGAAGCTTAACTTCCCGGGAGTAAAATATGTTTCTGAGACTGAATTTCATCTAAAATAGATACCTACTAGAGCTCACAAGGGAAAATAACCATTGCAGTTTAAAATTATACAATCCTAGTAATTAACTTTAAGAGGAAAAAGCGGTACCGTTCCCACAGCATACGCCATCAAATTGTCAATAAAACGAGACAATACAAAATTAATATCAATCTACATCGCGGCCAATGGCGTCCATTTTAAACAATTGATCCAATCTACCTTCATTAAACTTCGGAGCACAAGATCCGACATTTTGAAATTACTATTCCCCTCTCGCTCTTATACAAAAGGTAAAGCGAGAAGGGAAAATATTTTTTTTAATGTTCAAATTACACGGGCAGTCCTTTTCGATGTTCGGAGGTTCTTTTTTTAATCAACCTTTTGATTTGCCGCTTTTTGAGTTTATGTAAGTTTTTTGTTGTTATTTATGTAGTGTTGTAAGTAAATAAGGTTGGGGTACTCAAAAACTTTACCTAACGAATAATTAGGTATCTGATTCATAATTCATTGTCTCACTGGACCTACTTTATTATCAACCTATAGGTACTAATAATAAAGAAAAAACATCACAAAAAGTGTACATAGAACCAAATAAATAAAATTCGAATCGAGCTAGGGAATATCAGGATAAAAGTAGCCTATGCCACTCATAAACATTCAATGTATCCGTTAGGATTCGTCAAAATGTCTTTTTAAAGCGTATTCATTGCAAAAGAGGAAATATTCTTTCTGATGTTAGTATAGAGGAAACGCTTTTAAGATAAAAATCTCAAGGGAAAAATCGCCACAAACCGATCGATACCGCAAATAATTGTCACAAAATATTTTGACGTTTAAACTGTCAAACTTGATCGATCGACAAGTGACATATTTACTGTCATTTCAGATTATTTCGATACGGATCTGATTAATAGAATGATTTGCAATTCATTGGATAAATCTCATAAGGGCGTTATTTTTAAACATTTTTGGTAGTACTAACATCTGCAGTCTTTATAGTAATTACTAGCGGTGCGGTGCCCGGCGGTTTCATCCGCGTAAGGTTCGATCCCGTGGGAATATCGGCATAGAAAGTAGCCTGTATTTCAGGTGTAGCCATCTACATACCGAGTTTCATCGCAATTTTTCAGTAGTTTTTACGTGAAGGAGGAACGAACATACATTCAATGATGGCTATTGCGAAGATATCATTAAATACGAATAAAAATCGTGTGAGTTTAAAAAGATTTTTGTCCGGTGGAGTAAAGCTATTTTTAAAAGTGCACTTTTGCTTGATTTTACCAATTAAAATCTAGTTTTCTCCTATTTAACAGTTTTATTTTCAGGAAAGTCGTGGTTTATTTTACATGAAAATCCAACAAGTGAAACCTACAGCCTGCAAAAACTGTAGCCGATACGGCGCCGCGCATTTGAGAATGCGGTCCCTGGCTACTTAACCCATAGGATCGGAACACACGCGAGTGACACCACGGGGCTTAGCTAGTCTATAGGGCACAGTCGTAAACCAGGCCTGTAGTGTATTTTTTTTATTTTTGGCAATGTTTTAATTTTTGTTAAGCCAAGTCCATGAAAAATGACCATTAGGTATCCTTTTTAATTCAAATACATATACATTATACAATCACATAAAATCACTAAATATTGCCTTTAAATTAAAGGTTCATTTTAGGCTAAAATTGTTAGTTTATTATATGAAAAATTATTGTCCAGTGTTTTTGTGTGTACAGAATAATATATTATAGGTGACTAATGGCGATTTGTTGTAGTTTCTATGTCTATTCAAATAATGATGGCAAGGCTAATTGAGCAACACAAATAGGAAAAAATATGACAAAATTCTCCGATTTTCTAGACTTGTAGGTAGTATTTTGTGAACTAGATGTGAGAAAAAAAGATATAAGCGTTTTAAATCACGTGTTTTTCATTTTCTTCATCAGCATCGGACGCCATTACACGTATAGGAAATTCAAGAACCTTTGCCATTATTCTTTATTAGATAAGTGACTAGAAATTTTCTTTTTAAAATTATACAAACGATACAAACAAAGCTTAGCAACAATTTTACAAAAAATACTTACAATAAATCACGACAATAATATAAAATACCTATAAAAACTACATATAATATTATAATATAATAACTAGCGACCGGCTATATTATGCACTAGCTGCGCTCCGCGGTTTCACCCGCGTAACTCCCGATCCCGTGGGAATATCGGGATAAAAAGTAGCCTATAACCTTCCTCGATAAATGGACTATCCAACACAAAAATAATTTTTCAATTCGAACCAGCAGTTCCTGAGATTAGCGCGTTCAAACAAACAAACAAACAAACTCTTCAGCTTTATAATATTAGTATAGATGTATTATACATATAAACCTTCCTCTTGAATCACTCTATCTATTAAAAACCGCATCAAAATCCGTTGCGTAGTTTTAAAGATTTAAGCATACATAGGGACATAGGGACGGCGAAAAGTGACTTTATTTTATACTATGTAGTGAAAATTATATCTAAACAAGAGTCCCTAGAGGTAGCAAAAAGGCTGCTTTGTCTCTTTAGATGGCAATACCGATTGCCAGTTGGCGAAGGTAACAGCCAGCCCGTCAAGCAGGTCAAATATATTCATGAAATAGCGAGTCTTCACAAGCCCAGAGTCTCTTTAGCAAAAGGCCGAAATATGACACCTTAAAAATAAATATTTAAAGCCCTTTGGCCATCTGAAACTACAACTAATAATTTTGAAAAAATGAAATAACTTTATAAAATAGCAGGTCACCACGGGTTTCCTTAGTCTTTTTAGCAAAAGGCTGAAATATGAAACACTAAAACAATTAAATATTTAGAATACCCACCGAAACTAATTAAAAAAAAACACTAGACACACACACACAAATTCATCACATAAAAAAAACCACTACGTCACAGTGAAATCGTAGAAAATTCAAAATCACGCGAAATTGTCAAAATCATTCAAAATGACTGTCCACTTTTTCCGAAAATTGTGTCGAATAAAGGATAGCGTCCAGGCGAGCCTTAGTATTGTAATGGTTCGAGCCCATAGCCTTTTTGTGTCCCTTCAGAACCAGTTGCTAAGCTCTGCCTACTTCAAGTAGGCGGGGCTATGTGGTAAAATATAGCTGTCTCGCTCGCTCGCATTGTATTTGTGTATGTAGGTACAAAAGAGACGGGATATTTTTTTATTTTTAAGGATCGTTAGGTAGGTTAGGTTGATTCGTTTGTGTGGATGGGAATTTTCTTGACTTGAAAAAACGGAAATTATTCTATTTACTTAGGTATTTGATACCTGTTTTCTGGGGTTTTATTTTTATCTACCTAATGGATATATGATTCAGATTAGTTTGTGTCATTTTATTTGTTGCAGGTAGGAAAAATCATTAATACATATAACTATTTTCATTTATTAATCTGCATTTTTATAATAAAGAAGAAAAAAAAGTTTGTAAAGAATAGGCTTCGAAAATTCTAAACAGATTATGATGAAACTTGGTATGAGGATACATTGAATTCTTGGGAGTAACATAGGCTACTTTTTACACCGATATTCCCACAGGATCGGGACTTACACTGGTACGGTGCTGCTAATGCCCAATAAGTAAATGATTTTATTTTATTTATTTTTTTACATGTTTTTGGAATTTATATCGTATTCTAACTTCTCCCTGTAATTCGACCCATGTATATCCCGATTTTTATCTAATAAACCTCCATGCAATTTAAAGTTACCAGACTGATCCAATGCGTTGTCGAGAGAGATTTTTATTAAAATGTCTATCGACAACACATCAGAAGTCATTGACATTAGAAGGTCAATATGACTCAATGCAAGACCTTAGATATTTATACCGACATCTATAAAGATAGTTACCTACAATTTTTTATTTACTTACCCACCTAATTTTATTTTTGTATATGAAAAAAAAAACTTGAGAGGTGTCAAGGGACACCCGGGGTAGTGAAGGAGTTGTATTTTTTTTTTTTTGTAAATAATCGTCGCGACACCACACTGTTCAATGCGAAGACGAAACGAAAATAGCTGGCTTGCTTTCTATGCAAAAAAATGTCGTAACAACTTCGTTCCAATAACAAGGATTACAGTATTAGAAAGAAAGAAAGAAAAAAATATTTCCTAAAAATATTTTCTAACACATAAATTTTAATCAGCATTTTAAGTTGAAATTGCACAAATTTCATGTTATCTATTTGTGGTTCTACACTAATAACTACTTATACTAAGTTTAGAGGGGCCCAAATTTCATTTAAAAATGGGCACTCTCCTTTTGCAAGTTTATGTAAGGAAGTAATAAAAAAATATATAATTACTAGCTGCGCTCCGCGGTTTCACCCGCATAACTCCCGATCCCGTGGGAATATCGGGATAAAAAGTAGCCTATAACCTTCCTCGATAAATGGACTATCCAACACAAAAAGAATTTTTCAATTCGAACCAGCAGTTCCTGAGATTAGCGCGTTCAAACAAACAAACAAAAAAACTCTTCAGCTTTATAATATTAGTATAGATAGTATAGATGAGTTCAAATCGCGGAAACCTTAGAAAATACTAAGGAAAATGTTTAGCAATACTTATAATGTAGACTTAAAAAACATCAGTTTGTATGAAAAAGGCACAGAATCGACGTAATTTGTTATCTAGACAGTACAATAGTGACCCTTAGAGGTCAAATAGAAAAACAAACTTTTCATATCAATACGAAAGCCATGTTTATTTTTTTTTCTCTAAAACAACCACTTTCACTACCGGAAGCGGACATGTACCATCATGATGACAATCCAAGATGGCGGCCAGTCATCATCGATCAGCGATTTTTTAACGTACACGATTTTTAAATAGTATTAGTAGTAAAAGTTGTATGGTAAGTGTTTGCTAAGTGTTAAGAATATTTTTGGTCTTGTATACGGGCTGTTTTCAGACGACTCAGTTGGCACAATGGTTACCATGCCGTACTGCCAAACACAGGGTTGCGGGTTGCACATTCCCGCCTCAGACAAGTATTTATGCTTAGATATTTGTCTGTGGTCTGGTTGTTTCTATGTATTATAAGTATATATTTACAAAAAAAAAGTATTTAAGTAGTATATCCGTTGTCTAGCACTCATAACACAAGTCTAGTTACTTAGCTTGGGGCTAGATGGCGATGTGTGGAATGTCCTGCAATATTTATTTATTTATTTTCCGCAATTGCGCAATTGGACCCTTTACTCCTGGGTCCTTTTTGCGTGAGAATGGAGTAGGCTTAGTATACTATCCTCTCACCTTAGTCGACCATGTCTAGAGGAAAGAATTTGTCAATGCGTTTGGAGACTCGACTGGATATCGATACGTATGGGTCTTAAAATGCATCGCGCACTTTTGGAAAATCATAGGACGCCACGTTTGATTAAATATCCCGTTTCCGAGACGCTTTAGAGGTTCGGTGTATAGGCATTATTTACTTGTCGTAATGCCCTTTATCGATGTGTATGGGTCTCAAAGTGCATCACGCAAAATAAATCACTATGCCAAGTTTCCATAGTAAATACTAGCGACCCGCTCCGGCTTCGCACGGCTATATGATGCATGTATTATACATATAAACCTTTCTCTTGAAACACTCTATCTATTTAAAAAAAACCGCATCAAAATCCGTTGCGTAGTTTTAAAGATTTAAGCATACATAGGGATATAGGGACAGAGAAAGCGACTTTGTTTTATACTATGTAGTGATGATTCCAAACGTACTAATGTAAAATATGACAGGACGTTGATTTCTAAAACTATCCGTAAGTGAAGTAAAACTTGCAGTTGCCGACTACGTCAGCGTCCAGTCACGATGAGTTGGTGACGTATAGCTACGTCATTACCACTCAGCACCTTCACTGTGCGGGTATAAAATTAGGCAGACGAGGTTTTGTCTTCATTTGACGACCCAGTTGGAACAACTTAAATATTTATGTATCTTTTTAAGCTATTGCATAGCTTTTACCGCGGGCTTTGAGCGCGGCGACCGAATCAAGAAATTACGTAACGAAAATAAAACCTAACACCCCCCATTCCGCCTACCATGTAGCTCGGCCGAGCGTTCGCTAAACGTGTATGTATATGGTATGACTGTACGAAGCTCGCACGATGCTATAGCTTTACCGCGGCAGTCCCCGAGTGCCACACTTTTTTTATGCATTTATTATACATATAAACCTTCCTCTTGAATCACTCTATCTATAAAAAAAAACCGCATCAAAATCCGTTGCGTAGTTTTAAAGATCTAAGCATACAAAGGGAGGGACATAGGGACGGCGAAAAGTGACTTTATTTTATACTATGTAGTGATATTTACAAAAAAAGTATATATCCGTTGTCTAGCACCCATTACACAAGTGTAGTTACTTAGCTTGGGGCTAGATGGCGATGTGTGGAATCCTATAATATTTATCTAAGGACTTCAATATAAATAAATTTTTTATTTTTCCAAAAAATATACATGGGTCTTATTCTAGTTAAAGTCTTGACGTTCATACATTAGGGTAAAATAAGTAATCTTCTAATGATAGTCGTATTATGAGGGAATATGAGGATACCTGACTATGTTTGTACGATTTGCTGTTTAAAAACATAGCCAGCATACATTTTAGTTTGTAGTTTAGGTATACTTATATTATAAAAAGGAAAGATTTCATTGTTAGTTTGAAACGAAAAGGCTTGGAAACTACTGGAGCGATTTTGATGAATCTTGGTATGAGGATACATCGATTAATTGAGAGTTCCCTAGGGATCGGGAGCTACATAATTTAATTTAGGGAAGGAATAGGTGAATCGTTAAATTGTGATCTATTTATCTAAAGATTCGTATTTATTATTGCTCCATATCGCTTTAAAAGCAATAGCCGGTCCTTTAACAGTTTTGTAAAAATTATAACAACAAATTGCGCGTTTCATATTGCCACGCGTGTGTGTGTGAATAAAAAATGTCAGGAAATATTATGCGAAGTCAGGGATTTTGTCAGGCAATTTCATTTTATGTATCTGGTAACCCTAGATACCTTTACCCAGCTAGCCTAGCATGACGACCAAAACACGATACGATAAAGCTATATCACGCGATATAACTACATCAACTCTCAAAATATGATAGATAAAGCCGCCATGTTGAATTTTTATCATAATTTTTGTCGCAATTTATAATAAAAATTTAACATGGCGGCTTTATGTATCATATTTTGAGAGTTGATGTAGTTATATCGCGTGATATAGCTTTATCGTATCGTGTTTTGGTCGTCATGCTAGGCAGGCTGCAGTGGTATACTAGGGGTAAGATAAAAAAAAGTTGTCTGAGGCGGGAATCGAACCCACAACCACGGCACAGTGGTCCTAAAATATAAACAGTTAAATTGAAAGGGTACCTGCGCTGTCTCCATACAAACGTAGTCGACAGTTTCCTCCCTGGATAATGACACTAGCACAAATATTTTTGTGCCATAAAACCTATAACTGCCATGACCATGCCCATATGTTTTGGTTTTTTTTTTTTCATTTTCTAATTATCAAAGAAACGAATATTAAATAAAATAAAAAATAAAAATAAAATAAATATTTCAGGACATATTACACATCGCCATCCAGCCCCAAGCTAAGCAACTTAATGCTTGTGTTATGGGTGCCAGGTAACGGATAAACTACTTATATACTTTTTTTTTTTTTAATAAAAGGCATGGTCATGGAAATAAAACAAATAAAAGGCATGGTCATGGTAGTTATAAGTTTTATGCACCAAAAATATTTGCTCTAGTGTCATTATCCAGGGAGAAAACAGTCTACTACGTTTGTAATAGTTTGTATGGAGAAAGCCCAAGGTACCCTTTCCTCTTAATTATTATTTTAGTTCATATTTATTATTGCTATATATCGCTTTAAGCAATTGCTGGTCCTTTAACAGTCTTATAAAAATCGACACCGAATTGCGATGCCGTCGACCTAATTCACCTGGTATGATTCAGCTAGGTGTATTGAGTATACCTACCACTTAGTAGACTTGATTCATCCAGGTAATTTCCGGGTGAATTAGGTATATATTAGGTGACGACCTCTGTGGCGCGTCGGGCGAATACCCGACTGCGACGCAGAAGGTTGCGGGTTCGATTCCCGCCGGGAACAAGTATTTATGCTGACCATAATTCTTGTTTCTGGTTCTGGGTGTTTCCTATATGTATAATATGTATATATTTACAAAAAAAAAAAAGTATATAAGTAGTTTATCCGTTATCTGGCACCCATAACACAAGCATTAAGTTGCTTAGCTTGGGGCTGGATGGCGATGTGTAATATGTCCTGAAATATTTATTTATTTATTTTATTATTTATTAGGTACACAAAATGGTGGATTTTATTGACCTATGAGCTTTACTTACAAATTATCGTGTAATGCAATCTTCTTGGATACTTGGTTGAAATGTTTATGAATATTTGTTAAACAAAGGACGATTTGCGCGTTTAATATTGCCACGTGTGTGTGTGAATAAAAAATGTCAGGAAATATTATGCGAAGTCAGGGATTTTGTCAGGCAATTTCATTTTATGTATCTGGTAACCCTAGATGGGGGAGACCTTTACCCAGCTATGGGATACTAGGGGTAAGATAAAAAAAAGTTGTCTGAGGCGGGAATCGAACCGAACACGGCACATTGGCCTTAAAATATTAACAGTTAATGCTTATATTTTCAAGTTACAAACCGCTAATTAAACAGACAGTACATCAAACACTTAATTCGAATTAAAATCTCTTTAAGAACCAGAAAACGGTCAAAATCACACTTTTTTTTCTACATCTTAAAGTTCATTTTCTTTCACTTTTGTTTCACGTTTTAAATAATTTAAAATTAAACATTCATAGATGGAAAAAACATTCAAAATTTAACTTTATTTTAAAACCTATACGGTTCAATTTAAATTTAGCTAAAAGAAATTAATTGTATGCCTGCCTAAGGAATTGTTTTTGGACTATACTAGTATGGGATTAAAGGAAATTATGACTTAAATCTTTATGATTAAAGTTGGTTTTTGGGTGTAAACAAGAAATACCTATCAGTGGTTTTGTTTTAATTATATCTTGAACGAAATAAGCTTGTTATAAAAACCGGCCAAGTGCGAGTCGTACTTGCGCACGAACGGTTCCGTACCATTGTATGGGAGTCGCACTTATTTTTTTTTAAGCTATTGCATAGCTTTTATCGCGGGCTTTGAGCGCGGCGACCGAATCAAGAAATTTCGTAATTTCTGTTTTTGAAACGTGACTGTCAAAGTTACTCTTGATAATCAAAGTTACCCCGATTGACTGTAATTAATCTAGGGCATAATAATAATGATTAAATTTTACGTTAACAAAAATATGTCATATTGGTGTTACTTGCGACATGCAAGTATCCACAATGATTGTATCCTACTAATATTTAAAAAATCCAAAAAAATATTGTATGTCAGACGAGGCTACATAGGTTAAAAGTCTTTTGCCTACCCTTTTGGGAGTATAATTAACAAATAAAAAATTGCCTAAAACAATAGTAGACATAAAACTAACTAAAAATTCTTAAAAATACTCAAAAAATATTAACTTTTTTCTGTTTTAAGTATTTGTTGTTATATCGGCAACAGAAATACATCAGCTGTGAAAATTTCAACTGCCTAGCTATCACGGTTCATGAGATACAGCCTGGTAACATACAGACGGACAGACAGTGAAGTCTTAGTAATAGGGTCCCGTTTTTGGGTTTGGCACGCTTTGGGTACGGAACCCTAAAAAGGAAGTAGGTTGTAGAGACAAAGACATGTTAGCTCAATAGTAATAAGTATATAAATAATATATATAATAAAGTCACTTTTCGCCGTCCCTATGTCCCTATTTCCCTTTGTATGCTTAGATCTTTAAAACTACGCAACGGATTTTGATGCGGTTTTTTCTAATAGATAGAGTGATTCAAGAGGAAGGTTTATATGTATAATACATGCATAATATAGCCGAGCGAAGCCGGAGCGGGTCGCTAGTTGGTTATAATATACGATGTGCTCTTCGATAGAATACATCCAGATTTTTTTGAAATACAAAATGTTTATCAATTCGTGGTAGCTAAATTGGAGAAAAGTGCGATATGGCTTTATTTTTTAGAACTAGGGTGTCAAAATGATTGTAAAGCCCCAAAGTATCGTATAGTTTTTGAGTTTTGAAAATCGGATTTTAACTTTTTGAGAAATATGCATAAATGAGATTTTTTTGGAAAATTGTCGCTGTTTTGAATCCCAAAATGTTTCATAACTTTTTTCCCAGACGCTTAATCGAAAATCGTAATAAAAGAAATCTCGGGGTTGAATTCAGCTTTAATTTATGCCATCAAATACCACGGTCGGATAAAAACTGTAGGCTGAAGTTTATATTTATACTAGCGACCCGCTCCGGCTTCGCACGGCTATATTATGCATGTATTATACATATAAACCTTCCTCTTGAATCACTCTATCTATTAAAAAAATTCGCATCAAAATCCGTAGCGTAGTTTTAAAGATCTAAGCATACAAAGGGACATAGGGATATAGGGACGGCGAAAAGTGACTTTATTTTATACTATGTAGTGAAGTTCTGATCCCGTGGAAATACATCCTCATACTAAGATTTATCAAAATCGATCTAGTGGTTTCGAAGCCTATTTGTCACAAACAAACAAAAAAAAATTAGCAAAAAAGTAGCTCTTTTTCTCCACTTAATATTCACCGATTTCGGTTTCTGTTTTTGTGTAATTAATTATTTTTGGTTTATTTTTTAAATCAGTTTTTATGTTTAAATTATAACTTTTTTGAAATAATTAAACATGTAACGAATACAAACTATTCAATATCATAACTTTTTGTTGCAATTTACATCAATGCTCCAAAGTCCAGACCGAAAATTCCATCAAAAATGTCATCGGTAGGTAATGTGACTATCTTAAATAGCGTCATTTTTCGAGCTATTAGACGAAACCATAATTTAGAAAAAACATCCAAATCAAAATCTCTAATTCAACAAGCTTTTAAGTTAAGGCAAAAAAATACAATTAGCACACTTTTACACTCAAAAGTCCCAAAACAAAAGTGACCACAAGACAAAAGATTTTACCACATTTTTTTCTAGGTTTTTTTTTTCATGCCAGCTACCTGCTGCACTAATAGCATTTGTCGGATTTCGGTAGCTTACTTTAGTTAGATGGCAGATAAAGATTTGTCAAAATTGTGGTTATTTTTTTCTATCGAAAACCGTTAAATGACAAAAAAGGCTAATTGGGTTTTCGACCTACTTGCCCGCTAAATTAATTTTATTTTTCTTCAGGTTTTCGTAAAAATTACTCAGTTAGAAATCTTATTTTATTTTCGATTTTCGACCACCTCTGTGGCGAGGTAGGTGAACACCCGCTTGTGAAAAAGAAGTTTGCAGGTTCGATGCCTGCCTCAAACAAATACATATTGTAGTGATATTTGTTTTGGGTCTGGGGTGTTTTTGTATGTATAATATTATGTAGGTAGGTATATATTTACAAATAAAAAGTATATAAGTATTATATTCTCACACAAGCCCCTTTGCTTGTTAGATAGATGGCGCTGTATCAAATTTTTTGTATGATCGCCACATGTAAAACATAATATTTTAACTATACTAAAATCTTTATTGGGTTTTCAAACTTTCACAAATTCAAAATAAAGTTCATTTATGGATTGACAGTCAATTATAGCTAATTACACTGATATTTACATTTCGGATAATTTTAATGGCTAATATAAGTTTTAGTCAGTAGTTGGAAAATTATAAAATGATGTTGGAATTCAAATTCTAACTGGACAATTTTTACAAAAAAAAATAACTTCATTTTTTTTCGAATTTGGCGGGCAAGTCGAAATACCATTCAACTATTGCATGGCCAATATTTGCGTTCGCAAATCTTATTTTCTTTACCATTTCTTAAAAAAAAAAACATTCAATCTTAAAGGACCTTATCATGTGCTTAAACTTCATTTTAATTCATCTAAAAATACAAAACACTTTTCGTCCAAAACTCGAATCAAACTGAAACAAGAACTAGTCTATTGTTTCAAAAACGAAAAAGGAAAAGAAAATCTGTCCCTAAAACCTTAAGTTCGAAATTCAAACTGTATAAACCAATGGGAGTTAGGCCTTTTCGCAGCGGAAGTGGTATATATTGATTAGTAAGCGAGCCGACCAATCAGAGGGCAACGCAAAATGGCGGAGGGTGGCTTCGCCCTAAGAAATTTATACCCATCTAATTTATTACGCATTGTTCGAGCCGACATTAATCTTTTTTCTACTTATATTAATGGTTGAGTCGTTTTATTTTAATGAAAAACGGTTTCCCGTTTATATTTACGCCATTTTTGATAACTTAGGTTAGGTTTTGTGAAAGAAAATATCGAAAAATAATCTATTGAAAAATGTAAGTAAAAAGTCAGTTAGGTAAATTTATATCCAAAAATTTATAATAATTAGGTGCATAAAGGAGCCAAAATCTAAAACAAACGGTTTTCCGTTTATATTTTACCCCATTTTTGATAACTTAAGTTAGGTTTTGTGAAAGAAAATATCGGAAAACAAACTATTTAAAAACGTAAGTAAAAGAGTCAGTTAGGTAAATTTATATCGAAAATTTTACAAGAATTAGTTGCATAAAGGAGCCAAAATCTAAAACAAACGGTTTTCCGTTTATATTTTACGCCATTTTTGATAACTTAGGGTCGGTTTTGTGTAAGAAAATATCGGAAAACACTCTATTGAAAAAAGTTTGAAAAAATATTGAACATTTTTAAATACTTAGGTTCATAAAGCATCGAAATATTCACGTCGACCTATTTTATTATAATTTAAAAAAATATGATATACTAGTAGGCCATTTGAAGGTATTTTTCACGTCAAAAAACGTCATCGCACCATGATTTTACAATAATTCTTAAAAAAAAGCGAGTACTATATCGTAGTTACTAACA
This sequence comes from Idaea aversata, assembly GCA_907269075.1. NCBI lineage: Eukaryota > Metazoa > Arthropoda > Insecta > Lepidoptera > Geometridae > Idaea > Idaea aversata. The sequence goes on from OU026083.1 coordinate 4,836,060, forward strand.
TTTTATATCAAAATATAGTGTAGTCATCAAAACAATGAATTAAAGAACGTTGAACTTCGTTTTTTAACCGACTTCATAGTAAGAGAAGTTATGTCTTGGCCATTAGAGTGTGCAACAAAACCCTGTAATAACCGTAAGGTATACATAGGCCTTACCCAAAACAAAAATATGCAGAGTGAATTTTTTACATGGGCCTTCAGGGCTATATTCTAAACTAAGTATAAGAGATAGCGAAAAATGCTGAAAGAAGTTGCGTGCCCGATTTTAACAAAAACTAAAACGGCTTCATTAGATTTTTGAAAAAGTCATTACCCTAGCCAGGAACAGAATCGCTTCCCGCTGTATGTATGCTTAGATCTTTAAAACTACGTAACGGATTTAAATGCGGTTTTTTTAATAGATAGAGTGATTCAAGAGGAAGGTTTTAGTATATCAAACGAAACTACCACGCGTACGAAGTCGCGGGCAACAGCTAATTTTAAAGGTTCCGTACCCAAAGTAAAAACGCGACCCCTATTTCTAAGACTTCACTGTCCGTCCGTCTGTCTGTCACCAGGCTGTATCTCATGAACCGTGATAGCTAGACAGTTGAAATTTTCACAGATGATGTATTTCTGTTGCCGCTATAACAACAAATACTTAAAACAGAAAAAAGTTAATATTTTTTGAGTATTTTTAAGAATTTTTAGTTAGTTTTATGTCTACTATTGTTTTAGGCAATTTTTTATTTGTTAATTATACTCCCAAAAGGGTAGGCAAAAGACTTTTAACCTATGTAGCCTCGTCTGACATACAATATTTTTTTGGATTTTTTAAATATTAGTAGGATACAATCATTGTGGATACTTGCATGTCGCAAGTAATATAACAAATATGACATATTTTTGTTAACGTAAAATTTAAGCATTATTATTATGCCCTAGATTAATTAATGAAAAGTTTGTTCAAATTAATATTTTTACATAGTTTGTAGTATTTAATATTTATACCCACTTTTACCGATTTATTGTTTTTAGAAGTAAATTATTTTAATTTAATAATTACTTTAATTTATAATTTATTTTATTAGATTATTTATGTCCTTTTTCGCCTGAGATACAGGATTACCTAAGTCAGGCATAATGTGTTATTTTTGTTCTCTTTAATATTTAGTGCTTAGTTTATTATGTAAAATGAGTTTAAATAAATATATTTGTATTGTTCAAGCACAAGTACTTAGCTCCGCCATAACTAAAGTTCAAACACACAAAGGTAATATAAAACCTTTTCACAAACTACCCTCATATGATTAATGGTACGAGATTACGGCAACAACTCAATCCCACAGGAATAAGTCATTAATAATTTCATATAACGTTCTATAGAAATTGGTACAGCCGGGGAGTTTAAGATTCAATTGTACTTGTATGATGTGAAATTGTCAAGTCATGGGGGGATCGAAAGGTTTTAAAATTTTAGATTTTTGTAATACATCTTCTACGACCAAGTTGGCGCAATGGTCGAGTCGATTCCAGCCTCAGACATGTATTTATGCTTGGATATCTGTCTGTGCTCTGGTTGTTTCTTTATATTGTACTAGTGACCCGTCTCGGCTTCGCACGGCTATATTATGCATGTATTATACATTTAAAACCTTCATCTTGAATCACGCTATCTATTAAAAAAAACCGCATCAAAATCCGTTGCGTAGTTTTAAAGATTTAATCATACATAGGGATATAGGGACAGAGAAAGCGACTTTGTTTTATACTATGTAGTGATGTGTATATTTACAAAAGGAAAGTATATGTATAAGTAGTATATCCGTTGTCTAGCACCCATAACACAAGTCTACGTAGCTTGGGGGCTAGATGGCGATGTGTGGAATGTCCTGCAATATTTATTTATTTAAATATATAAAACTAGCTGCGCCCGCGGTTTCGCCATCGTAAGTCAGATTAAAAATACTCCTAAACTAATCTAACCTAATCTCTATGCAATATTTCATCCAAATCGCTCCACTGGTTTCGGAGATTACCCCCTACAACCTCACAAACTTTACCTCTTTATAGTATTAGTATAGATTCAAAGTCCTGATTGACGCACAGTCTAAATGGCTAGTCCTGGAGACTTTAAATTTGTAGGGTAAGTTTTAACTGCTTACTAAATGTACCCTTCGAAATCGGGTATCTTAAGGCGAAAATATCCAATAGCCTCTCTTTGAGTACCAACCCATTCAATTAAAAATGACCCGGGTGGAAATTCCATAAAAAATGTCATTGGTAGGATCCTTTTAAAAGTTGATGAATATGTTACTAAATTCATTTCAAAGTTAAATTAAAGTCATGACGCGGTCGAAATTCCATTTATTAAGCACTAGCGACCCGCCCCGGCTTCGCACGGCTATATTATGCATGTATCATACATATAACCCTTCCTCTTGAATCACTCTATCTATAAAAAACCGCATCAAAATCCGTTGCGTAGTTTTAAAGATCTAAGCATACAAAGGGAAATAGGGACAGAAAAAGCGACTTTGTTTTATACTATGTAGTGATAGTGAAGTGAAGGTAAAGTTTTTAATTTTTTTTTGAAATTAGGAAAATGGAAAATGCCTATCACCGATAGCTAAAATTGTTAAGAGGAAAAGTACCCGGCTCTTTCTCCATACAAACGTAGTCGACTGTTTCCTCCCTGGATAATGACACTAGCACAAATGTTATTGTAGCATAAAACCTATAACTGCCATGACTGCCTTAATGTCTTATCACTACATAGCATAAAACAACGTCACTTCCCGCTGTCTGTCCCTATGTATGCTTAGATTTTTAAAACTACGCAACGGATTTTGATGCGGTTTTTTTAATTGATAGAGTGATTCAAGAGAAATGTTTTGGTACATAAAACAAAACTACCGCGAGTAGGTACGAAGTCGCAAGAAACAGTAATTATATATTTTTTGTTTTTTAAGACCCTTTCTTCCTATGATTATTAGAATATGAACCCAAGACATAGGGGCATGATCTGGTCATGGCAGTTATAGGCTTTATGCTACAAATATATTTGCTCTAGTGTCATTATCCAGGGAGGAAACAGTCGACTACGTTTGTATGGAGAAAGAGCCGGGTACTTTTCCTCTTAACAATTTTAGCTATCGGTGATAGGCATTTTCCATTTCCCTAATTTCAAAAAAAAAATAAAAACTTTACCTTCACTTCACTATCACTACATAGTATAAAACAAAGTCGCTTTTTCTGTCCCTATTTCCCTTTGTATGCTTAGATCTTTAAAACTACGCAACGGATTTTCCCGTTTATCCAGGGAGGAAACAGTCGACTAGGTTTGTACTTTCCTCTTAAAGACGGTTTGTCTACACCAAACACTCAATTTTCAAAGTCGGTAAAAATTTAAAAATGTAAACGACAAACAAAATCTACGAGTCATGCAACCTTTTTGATTAATTCTCCTTGGTTCGATAGAAGTCTTTTTTTTTTAAATATCGTTGTATTTTTTGTCTCGTTTCAGAACGTCGGTGTTTCCCTTTGTTAGACTATTAGTTTTATAATGTTGAGAACATTTGTTCTGATATGTTTGGTAATTAAGTTTTTTGGAATAAAATAATAGCAATACTAGATCATATACACAAACTAGCGACCCGCCCCGGCTTCGCACGGCTGTATTATGTATGTATTATATCTAAAAACCTTCCTCTTTAATCATTCTATCTATTAAAAAAACGTATCAAAATCCGTTGCGTAGTTTTAAGATCTAAGCATATAAAGGGACATAGGGACGGCGAAAAGTGACTTTATTTTATACTATGTAGTGATAGTGATAGTAAAAATGTGATGTCCGTAGATTACAATAAAATTAATAGTATTTTGTGAACTATAGATGTGGACAAAAGATATAAGTAAGTAATTAAAGTCAAGTGTTTTGCATTTTCTTCATCAGCATCTGACGCCACCACTTCACTTCACTACATAGTATAAAACAAAGTCGCTTTTTCTGTCCCTATATCCCTATGTATGCTTAAATCTTTAAAACTACGCAACGGATTTTGATGCGGTTTTTTTTAATAGATAGAGCGATTCAAGAGGAAGGTTTATATGTATAATACATGTATACCATAGCCGTGGGAAGGCCGGGGCGGGTCGCTAGTTTTGGTATAATTTATGGACGAAAATATCTCATTTTGAAAACGTATACAAACTTAAGTAGGAAAAATATTAATGGATTTTTGTTTGTCACTAATAGGGTCCAAGAAATGGACCCGTTTTGATTAAATTGAAACGAAAAAAATACTTTGAATCTTTGGAAATAATATACCTAGGCTACTTTTTATATATCGATATTCCCACGGGAACGGGACTTATTTGGCTGAAATTCCGTGGGAATGTCTTCTTTAGACTTCAAAAATTCGCTTGTCGGCCTTTCTGATAACCACAGCTGTTTGTTACCAAATCTAAAAAACAATCAAAACCTCAAGAGACTTAAAACTAAACCGATATTGACGAAATCGATTCATATTTTTTTTCACAAATGTAATTCTAAATACATTCGTGTATATACCCCATAGGGTGAGCCCAAAGAACAATTTGTCATGTGAATCAGCATTATAGTTTCAACTAGCTATTGCTCGCGACTTCGTTCGCGTAGGTAGATGTCGAATATGGACCAAGGAATCACGTTGTCCCATACAAACTTTGCCCCCCTTTTCCACCCCCTAAGGGGTAGAATTTCGCAAAATCCTTTCTTATAGGATGCCTTCGTCATACAAAGAACACACCCTCTAAGTTTCAGGTCTCTGCGATCAGCGATTTAGGTTGTGCGTTGATCCGTCAGTCAATCAGGACAAAGCATTTTATATGTATAGATAAGTATATACTAGCGACCCGCCCCGGCTTCGCACGGCTATATTATGCACATATTATACATATAAACCTTCCTCTTGAATCACTCTTAAAAAAACCGCATCAAAATCCGTTGCGTAGTTTTAAAGATTTAAGCATACACAGGGATATAGGGACAGAAAAAGCGACTTTGTTTTATACTATGTAGTGATCTACAAAAGAAAAGTAAATAAGTAGTATATCCGTTGTCTAGCACCCACACAAGTGTAGTTACTTAGCTTGGGGCTAGATGGCGATGTGTGGAATGTCCTGCAATATTTGTTTATTTACTAGCTACGCTCCGCGGTTTCAGTCGCGTAACTCCCGATCCCGTGGGAATATCAAAATGAAAAGTAGCCTATAGCCTTTCTCGATAAATGGACTACCCGACACATAAATAATTTTTCAATTCGAACCAGTGGTTCCTGAGATTAGCGCGATCAAACAAACAAACTCTTTATATTAAGTATAGATAGAAGACAATCAATCGACAATCGCACCAGACTTTACTCAGTGCAATGTAGTTAAGAGGAAAGAGTACCGACGCTCTCTCCATACAAACGTAGTCGACTGTTTCCTCTCTGGATAATGACACTATAGCAAATATTTTTTGTTGCATAAAACTTATAACTGCCATGACCCTGTTTTTATTTTTTTTATTTTTTAAACCTTAATTTCTATTATAATTAGAAAATGAAAAAACCAAGACATAGGGGCATAGTCATGGCAGTTATAGGTTGTATGCAACAAAAATATTTGTGCTAGTGTCATTATCCAAGAAGGAAACAGTCAACTACGTTCGTATGGAGAGAGCGCTGGTACCCTTTCACCTTAAATAAGGGATAAGGGTCACACCCTTATAGTAAGGAAGTAAATAAGGGTTCCTTATGTAGAGGGGTGATATCAATATATGTAATTTCACCATTTTACACTCCCCCTTGGTAGGATTGTTGGCTTTTTTTTTCAGAATTTTGGCCTCACACGATTTGTGCATTCGATCTCTTAAAAATAGTGGCCTTTATTATAAAAATACATAATAAATATTGCAGGACATTCCACACATCGCCATCTAGCCCCAAGCTAAGTAACTACACTTGTGTTATGGGTGCTAGACAACGGATATACTACTTATATACTTTTCTTTTGTAAATAGGAAAAATCATCATATTTTTGACATGATAACGTCTAATAAATTTATGGAACACCTGCATTTACAAAAAAGATGACGTCACGCGTCCCGTTCCGGGAACGCGTCATGTTATTGACAAGGTAACCATGGCAACGTATTGTCGTTGCTGTTGCCACATGATTAAACAAGGACCAGATTGTAAGGTTTTAAACAACGCCCTGTGATAAGTACACTACTACAAGCTTAACGCGCGTGTGTGTGCGTCACTAGGCTTGTGTTATGGTGACGAGTGACGAATTGAAGACTTATTTATAGGGAAAAAAATATAAAAAATATATATGTAACTAGCGACCCGCCCCGGCTTCGCACGGCTATATTATGCATGTATTATACATATAAACCTTCCTCTTGAATCACTCTATCTATTTAAAAAAACCGCATCAAAATCCGTTGCGTAGTTTAAAGATTTAAGCATACAAAGGGACATAGGGACAGAGAAAACTACTTTTTATTTTTATACTATGTAGTGATGATAGTGAAGAAAAAAACCTCTTATGACGTTATCACGTAAAATTACTTTGACCACTATCACACCTGCCTGATGGTAGGTGACGATGCGGCCTAAGATGTAACACGCCTTCCTAAAAGATACCTATTCCGCGAGTGAATAGCTTAAAAATAGCTTAGAAAAACTTGAAGACCCCCAAATTGTACACGTCAGGAAAGACAGACGCAGGCAACCGATTCCATTCCCTTGCAGTACGAATAAGGAATGACGAAGCAAAACGCATAGTGCGAACGTCTGGTATGTCCACCATGAAACGGTGTAATATCATAAATATATTTATTTTAAGGGATATGTTTGCGTTTTTATTTTTGTTTTAAATCTGACGTTTCGGAAACTGTGCAGATCCCATGGTCACAGGCAGACTGGGATGACATTCGTCTTACAAAAAAAATGGTTGTCTGTAAAGTCTGTTTCCGGACGATAATTTTACGTGATAACGTCATAAGAAAACATTGATGGCAACCATGGCAACGATAAAACGTTGCTATAGTTACCTTGTCAATAACATGAGGCGTTCCAGTAACGACGCGTGACGTCACACTTTTTTGAGATTGCAGGTGTTCACCAATTTATAAAACGTTATCACGTCAAAAAATATTATGTGAAATGCTGTCAAGCTACCGTCTACTTGAAATTAATAAAAAAGTTTCATCTAACGCAGAATTGACTAACGGATAATATCATTAATAATTAAAATATAGGTACTTACCAGTCTCAGTGTCCACTGTGTATGACAGTCCAGCCCACGGATCATCCTGTTCGAACAAAACCACATATATTTTTGTAATATACTAGCTGTTCCGGCATAGGTTGTTTTGCCATACAAAAAACCTGATTTGTAAATCTAAACCATCCAGAAGGATTTAGGAGGAGTTCAGAGACATACACAAGTACTGTAGGATTATATGTATATATAACTAGCGACCCGCTCCGGCTTCGCACGGCTATATTATTATACAATCAATCAATCATTTATTTATTTAATATTAAAAAAAACCGCATCAAAATCCGTTGCGTAGTTTTAAAGATCTAAGCGGTCAAAGGGAAATAGGGACAGAAAAAGCGACTTTGTTTTATACTATGTAGTGAAGAAGATACACATACAGATACCCAGACCAGCAACAAATATCTATAGCATAAATATTTGTTTGAGGCGGCAGTCGAACCCGCAACTTCGTGAGTCGCAAGCGGGTGTTCGCCCGACGCGCTACAGATTCATAGACCGCGATTTAACTCGCCTAGTTTTTTAAACTGGGAAAATGTAGGGAAATCCAAAGCAACAAGAAACATTAGGAACCATTACGTCTCTTCATATAAACAAACAAACAACGTACAAAGTTCTTTGGTTTGAAGAATTTTTGCGAGTTATTTTAATTTATTTATTCGTAATTAATTAAAATCAAAATTATAAAGTTACTCTATCTTTTTGACATTTTGGTAAATAAAGATTCATGATGTCGAATTGTCTAAATTACATACCTCTTTAACTTTAGAGTCGAGTAACGTAGCCTTAACCTTCTCAATGCCTTCTTCTTCATTCTTCTGCTGTATGATCTTCTCTTCAGCTATCTTCAGTTCCTTCTCTATCTCGTCGCCTAACACCTTCGTGGCCGATGGACCCTCCTGGACAATAATAAATAATAAAAAAATATTGCAGGACATTCCACACATCGCCATCTAGCCCCAAGCTAAGTAACTAGACTTGTGTTATGGGTGCTAGACAACGGATATACTACTTATATACTTTTCTTTTGTAAATATATACTTATAATGCATAGAAACAACAAGACCACAGATAAATATCTAAGCATAAATACTTGTCTGAGGCGGGAATCGAACCCGTAACCCAGTGTTTCGCAGGCCGGCATGGTGACCATTGTGCCAACTGGGTCGACAAATATTGCAGGACATTCCACACATCGCCATCTAGCCCCAAGCTAAGTAACTACACTTGTGTTATGGGTGCTAGACAACGGATATACTTTACTTAGTCAATATATACTTATAATACATAGAAACAACCAGACCACAGACAAATATCTAAGCATAAATACTTGTCTGAGGAGGGAATCGAACCCGCAACCCTGTGTTTGGCAGTCCGGCATGGTGACCATTGTGCCAACTGGGTCGTCAATATCCACTAAGAATGGGTTTTTCGAAAGTAAACCAAGCTTTCTTCTTTTTAAAACAAATTAATCACTCAACATGCCATGGAATTAAAACATGGATGACCCGGAACGCAAATTCCATCAAAAAATGACAATAAAAAAGTTTTTTCATGAATATGTTACTAAATTCATGACGAGTTTGGGCCGTAGGTAGGTTACGCGGTAACGCGGATGCATCTGGACATATTGTTCGGACGCATCCGGGGACGCGTCCGACAGCCGCGACTGATAAGATGTGCACGGTCGTTTGGCATCTAGCTGCCTAGATCGCTCTAGGACGTCCGAACGAGCAAGGGCGGCCCAAGGTCACGGCCGCGACTTACGTCCGATAGTGTGCACAGTTACATACATTTACATTACACAGATGCCTTAAGTCGCGGCTGTGGGATGCGTCTGTAAGCCGCGTCCGAGCAATGTGTCTCTAGCTTAACTTACCGGTTGCACAGGGTCTTCGATGGAGAAGCCCATGTCCACATCCTGCTTCCATAGCACCTCGATAAGATCCATGTCCTGGCAAACAAAAATAAAAATAATTTAAGAGAGAAAAACTGACTAAAGAAATACGTCTTTTAAAATATTGTTAAAAATATAATACCTACAATAAAAGTGACTTTACATGTTTTGTTAGAAATTTTACTACCTTTTTTGATACCTAGTTTGCTCAAATCGGATAAATGGTTATCGCAATAACCGACAAAATCTTAAATCTATTAGGCGCCATCTTTGTGACGTCATAGACGGCACCCCTACCACTTTAGGAAGCGACAACATGCATTTTTGATAATCAGTAAGCCACGCTGATTCCAACGATACCTGTTATCGTTATAAACCTTTCCAGTCTTACGAACTTCGTACTTTTTGTCAACTGGCCTTTTTGTCAAATGTTAAAAAAGCTTCATTACATAGTATGAAACAAAGTCGCTTCCCGCTGTCTGTCCCTATGTATGCTTAGATCTTTAAAACTACGCAACGGATTTTCAAGACAAGAGTTTTAGTAGGTATATTAAACAAAACTACCACGCGTACGAAGTCGCGGGAAACAGCTAGTATTTTAATAAAACAAGTGCTAGTCAGACTTGCATACGAAGGGTTCCGTACGATTATATTATGTTTTTAGTTGTTATAGCGGCAACAGAAATACATTATCTGTGCAACTTTCAACTGTCTAGCTATCACGGTTCATGAGATACAGCCTGGTGACAGACGGACATACAGTGAAGTCTTACAAATAGGGTCCCGTTTTTCCCGTTTGGGACGGAACCCCAAAAAGTACCAATATTTAAGTCTTACACAAAAATCAACCTTAAATACAAAGTATAAAGAAACAGAATAGCTACAAATATCTGCAACATTATTTTAAGCCAATGTAAAATGAACTTTAAAATGTTAACAATAAGGTATATTGTATTATTCAGTTAGAATTTGATGTGAAACACAGTAGGGTGCCTTGCCTTTAATAATTTGATTCAAAATACATAAGTACCTAATCTTTAATTCGTATTTTATATACTGCTAGCTACGCCCTGCGGATTTACCCCCGTAACTCCCGATCCCGTGGGAATATCGGTATAAAAAATAGCTTATGTTACTGTCAATGAATCAATGTTTCCTCATACGAAGTTTTATCATAATCGCTTCAGTAGTTTCAGAGCCTATTCGTTATAAACAAAAAAATATTTCAACATAATAATTTTGGTGTAGATAAAAAATGCAGCACATTATGCAGCGTCGTCTATCTTAAAGCTAAGCCAATACGCATAGGGCTAGCTTGTGTTATGGTGACCAAACAACTGGTAGGATACTTATTTTTTTACAAACAAACAATTTTATCCACTTGAAAATATTAGTGTACAAAATACAAATTAGATTACATATTTCGATAACTACTAGCGACATCTACATTGCCTATACAAAAACTAAATTACTAACAGCGCCATCTATCCAAAATCAACTAAACTACTTCCAACCAGTTTCGACTTAGACACCATCTATTGAGTAAATAAGGTACTAAAATGAACAGCGCCATCTAACGGTCGCCTCGTGCAACTTTTTACTCGACTATTCAAAGACAGATGGCGTTAGTTGTGGTAACTTGCGCTACTCGATAATAGATGTCGCTGGAAATTTTTACGTGTCTAGGAAACTTAGTGAAATTTTAGAAATAGCATAGAAAATATTTTAAACACAAAATGGAGATTGTTTTTATGTTTTCAGTGGTTTATTTTTGTATGCAAACAAGACAAAGTTATCCATGAAATTACTGAAAACTATCGTTATCGAAATCGGATAAAAAAACATAAATTTGTATTAAAAATCTCCTTATTTTCAAAAATCCGTAAATATGCTTGTTTATTTATTTTACAAGAAAAGCTAGTTTCCGGAAAATCCAACTAGATGGCGCTACTATCGCGAAAAATTTCTAGAACAAGTTTATATTTTACGTGAGGTCGTTCTCGGTCAAGGCAAAGCAAGGTTAAAGACAAAAATAATATTCTAGGTAGGTATTAATCTGAATCTACATCTACGCTAATAATAAAGAAGAAAGATTTTTGTTTCTTTGTTTGTTTGTAACAAATAGGCTCTGAAACTACTGGACCGTTTTTGATGAAATTTGGTATGAGGATACATTGATTCATTGGGAGTGACATAGGCTACTTTTTATCCCGATATTCCCACGGGATCGGGAGGTACGCGGGTGAAACCGCGGAGCGTTGCTAGTCACTCATAAAGTAAAGAATTGCTTTGGCGATATAGTATAGGAGGATACCGCGTCTTACAAAAAGAAGATTCATATAAAAATAAATAGCTACTTTCTTCTCTTTTGTCCGATTTCGGTGTTTCTTTCTTTTTACCCGACTATGGTGAAGCAGAAAGAGAGGGTTATGGTTTTGACCCGTATGTATGTTCATTTGTTCCCACCTAACTTCAAAACTACTTTCTTTTAACAACTGAGGTCATTGAGGTATCGTTATTAAATTAATTCCTTTTAAAATAGGCTGGTATTTCTAATTTATCTACTTATAGTATTATTAGGTACTAATCATCATCATTACATAGTATAAAACAAAGTCACTTTCCACTGTCTATCCCTTTGTATGCTTAGATCTTTAAAACTACGCAACGGATTTTGATGCGGTTTTTTTAATAGATAGAGTGATTCAAGAGGAAGGTTTATATGTATAAAACATGCATAATATAGCCGTGCGAAGCCGGAGCGGGTCGCTAGTATTATAATAAGGTAAATTTGTAAGTTTTTAGGGATTAATTTCCGAAACTAGTGGACTGATTTGGATGAGATTTTGCATACTGAAACTTCCAATGGGGGTTTTTTTAGGATGCAGGGAAGCCCTAGAATAGTTTTTTGGAAATTCAACCTCTATTGGGGTAAAACTATCTGTTAAAGTTTGTTATAAATAAAATGTCCTTTATCTGGCCATATTATAACCACTGGTTATCTTTGCGAATCAAATAATAATCTATTCTATATGGTAATCTTTAGTTTTATTATCTTTATCTTTATTTTTATCTATTTCTCTTTTAGTTATATACTAGCGGATATAGGGACATAGGGACGACATAAGGACAGAGAAAGCGACTTTGTTTTATACTATGTAGTGATATATTATCTACTACATCTATCTAATATCTATACTTAATATTATAAAGCTGAAGAGTTTGTTTGTTTGAACGCGCTAATCTCAGAAACTAATGGTTCGAATTGAAAAACACTAACACCGCGACATTAGAATTTTATGTATATGTTGAATAGCTGCGCCCCGCGATTTCACTCCCGCATAAATCCCGATCCCGTGGGAATATCAAAATAAAAAGTAGCCTATGGCCTTCCTCGATAAATGGACTATCCAACACAAAAATATTTTTTCAATTCGAATCAGTAGTTCTTGAGATTAGCGCGTTCAAACAAACAAACTCTTCAGCTTTATAATATTAGTATAGATATAAAATGTTGTTATGGAAACTGGGGGCTTTTTTGTATCCACGGGGCTGCAGCCCAAATAGTCCTTAGGTAGGTCGATCCGTCTGTGTGTATGTGTGAGTATGGCATTAGTTTATCGATCCACGTGTAATTTCACTTTCAATAATCTTGCGGCTCGCGTCATTCGAGTGCTGCGCGGGCGCACGCAGATATACTGCAATTGCATGTTTTAACTGCGTAATATATAGATTACTAGCTGCGCCCGATTTCACCCGTGTAACTCCCGATCCCGTAGGAATATCGGGATAAAAGTAGCCTATGTTACTCCTAATGAATCAATGTATCCTCATACCAAGTTTCATCTAAATCGGTGCAGTAGTTTCGAAGCCTATTCGTTATAAACAAAATATCTACCCTCTTTAAAATATTAGTGTAGTTAAAGACAAAAGAAAACTATACATATAAGTATTATATCCGTTGTCTAGCACCCATAACACAAGCGTAATTGCGGAGCTTGGGGTTAGATGGCGCTGTGTAGAATGTCTCACAATATTTATTTTATTTATTTTTGTATGAAAAAGTACGCGGTGGTAATCCTCTTCAAAACACCCAAAATCAAAATTCCTTAGGAAAATACAAACAACTAAGGGCAAACAGTTTGAAAACACGTGGCTACATACATTACCTACTTACATTGTTTGTAAACAAGATATTGGCGCCAAAACGAGCGTCCCATATTGGCTACTGTAGTGAGGGAAAATTGCGCGCACTTTCCAATACATTTAGCACTAGCATGTTTCACATTATTGTTTATCAATCCACTAGCTGTTGCCCGCGATTTCGTGGTAGTTTTGTTTTATACACTAAAACCTTGTCGTAAACTAAGTAAGGAAAAGTTTAAAAATAAAACAGTTAGGGCGATAAACAAAGACCCTTAGTAATCGAGGTCCCTAAACCTGAGGGCTAGACCAGGGGTCGGCAACCTGCGGGTCGCGAGTCACATGCGGCTCTTTGGATGAGAAGCTGTGACTCTTTAGTTCCATGCAAAGCTATACATATAAAATGCTTTGTCCTGAATGACTGACTGACGGATCAACGCACAGCCTAAACCGCTGATCGTAGAGATCTGAAACTTGGAGGGTGTGTTCTTTGTATGACGTAGGCATCCGATAAAAAAGGATTTTCCGAAATTCTACCCCTTAGGGGGTGAAAAAGGGGGGCAACGTTTGTTTGGGACAACGTGATTCCTTGGTCCAATCCTATTAGAACAATTTTCAACATCGACGCGGACGAAATCGCGGGCAAAAGCTAGTCTATAATAATATTATAAGGAGGAAAGATTTTGTTGTTTGTTTTTTTTTGTAATGAATAGGATAAATTTTATTTATTTAAAAAAAAATACCTCGAGTCGAGGCACTTATATGCATGGAATAGTCTTGGTGAGGTGAAGAAGTTGGCATTTGGAGTGCTGACTATTTTCAAAAAAACTATATTTACGCAAGTACTATTTATTGTTGAAAAAAAAAATGTGGCTCTTTTTTGAAATTTTGTAACTTTTGACTCTTCTCTGACTCAAAAGGTTGCCGATCCCTGGGCTAGACCGATCGATACCTAGGGTCCCTAAACTAAGGTCACGACCGGGAACTGTCTGGGGTTAAAACACTGCAATTTCTAACATGGGTTTGGACAAAAGGTTTTTATTATGAAAAGATTTGTTCCAGACGTCTAGGCAAACAAACAAAAGATGGAATTATCAAAAGTTAATAAATCTATATACATACTAGCTGCACCCCGCGGTTTCACCCGCGTAAGTCCTGATCCCGTGGGAATGTCGGGATAAAAAGTAGCCTATGTGTTAATCCAGGTATCCAGCTATCTAGATACCGAGTTTCAACGCAATCGGTCCAGTAGTTTTTGCGTGAAGGAGTAACAAACATACACACACACACACACACACACAAACTTTCACATTTATAATATTAGTAGGAGTAGGATAAACACGAGAATCACTATCACTATCACTACATAGTATAAAATAAAGTCACTTTCCGCTGTCCCTATGTCCCTTTGTATGCTTAGATCTTAAAAACTACGCAACGGATTTTGATGCGGTTTTTTTAATAGATAGAATGATAAAAGAGGAAGGTTTTTAGATATGACACGCATAATATATAGAAGCCGGGGCGGGTCGCTAGTTATACATATAAACCTTCCTCTTGAATCACTCTATCTATTAAAAAAACCGCATCAAAATCCGTTGCGTAGTTTTAAAGATTTAAGCATACATAGAGATATAGGGACAGAGAAAGCGACTATACTATGTTGTGATAGTGATGCTTGTGTCACAATGTTAGTTAGTTACCATACTCCTCCGAAACGGCTTGACCGATTTTCATGAAATTTCAGTAGGTCTGAGAATCGGCTACTATCTAATTTTTATTTTGTTTCCTTTAGTCTTTTTTTGTAGGTAAATGGCAAAGCAACTGCCGGGACAGCTAGTTTATCTTTTAAAATCTGATAATTGATGCAAATTCGATTCTTAAATTAATCTACCTAAGTGTGAAATTTGATCAGTTTTTGCGCAGTATTTGACAAGGTCACCGACCAGTAGAGGTGAATGACCGAATTAACACAACGTACCGTAGTTTCTTGCATTTTGGTAGAAAATTTAAATTTTTTGGCGTTTTTGATGACTTCCTAAAACAGAGGTTCTTGATTCGCTGGCTTATTAGGATTTTAACTGACTTTTTGTGTTGTTTTTAACTTGTTTGTTTTTTTTATTATGTTTTCTTGTCACACGGGACGTAAGTACCTACTTTTATCTATCTACATTATATAGACTTACTAGCGACCCGCCCCGGCTTCGCACGGCTATATATATTATGCATGTATTATACATATAAACCTTCCTCTTGAATCACTCTATCTATTTAAAAAAACCGCATCAAAATCCGTTGCGTAGTTTTAAAGATCTAAGCATACAAAGGGACATAGGGACGGCGAAATGTGACTTTATTTTATACTATGTAGTGATAAATATTGCAGGACATTCCACACATCGCCATCTAGCCCCAAGCTAAGTAACTACACTTGTGATATGGGTGCTAGAGAACGGATATACTACTTATATGCTTTTATTTTGTAAATATATACTTACAATACATAGAAACAACCAGACCACAGACAAATATCTAAGCATAAATACATGTCTGAGGCGGGAATCGAACCCGCAACCCTGTGTTTGGCAGTCCGTCATGGTGACCATTGTGCCAACTAGGTCGTCAAAGTTTAAAAAGTAATTTTTTTTTATTCTCAAATTCCCACGGGATCGGGTGTTACGGGGGTAAAATCGCAGGGTGTTGCTGTATAATGTTTTTTTAAAACAAAATATTAAGTAAGTACCTACTATAAGTTAATGACCGATATCTAATAGACTTGCAAATTAGGTAAGTTTGTATGTTGCCGTCTCTGTTGTTGACGACTTCTGTAGCGTAGTGGGTGAACACCTGCCTGCGACACTGTTGCAGGTTCGATTCCCGCCGTCAAACACATATTTATTGGGTAATTCTATATGTATCACTAGCAGCGAGGTTTCACCCGCGTAACTCCCGATCCCGTGGGAATATCGGGACAAAAACTAGCCTATGTTACCTATCAATTAATCAATGTATCCTCATGCTAAGTTTTATCAGAATCGGTCTAGTAGTTTCGGAGCCTATCCGGTACAAAAAAACTTTCATTTCTACCATTAGTATAAATAAAATAGGAAAAATTTCAACTTGCAGGAAATCATAGAAAAATATCGATTAATACAATTATCACTACATAGTATAAAACAAAGTCGCTGTCTCTGCCCCTATTTCCCTTTGTATGCTTAAATCATTAAAACTACGCAACGGATTTTGATGCGGTTTTTTTTAATAGATAGAGTGATTCAAGAGGAAGATTTATATGTATAATATATGCATAATACAGTCGTGCGAAGCCGGAGCGGGTCGCTAGTTTATATATAAAATTAAAAGTCCGCACAGCTCATGCCTATAAATCAGGCTATTTGACAAAAGGAAAGCATAGATGACGTATTTTGGAAAATTCAACTCCTACGCACTCGAAGTCGCAAGAAAAAGCAAGTTTGATAATAAATTAAAGTAAGTACCTAAAAGATAAGCTAATCAAACATTACTATTTGTTGTTGCAAGGTTAATTAGGAACATTAACAAAAAAAAATATTCTTTCTTTCTTTATATTATTACTAGCTGCGCTCCGCGGTTTCACCCGCGTAACTCCCGATCCCATGGGAATATCGGGATAAATTAAGATGTAAGCTATCCTATCTTTCAAGTTGGATCAACCTGCACACGGTGTGCAAATTTGATTAAAATCGGTTAAGTAGTTTAGGAGTCCATCGCGCAGAAACAACGTGACACGTAATTTATATATATTAGATACTAGCGACCCGTCCCGGCTTCGCACGGCTATATTATGCATGTATTATACATAAAAACCTTCCTCTTGAATCACTCTATCTATTAAAAAAAACCGCATCAAAATCCGTTGCGTAGTTTTAAAGATTTAAGCATACAAAGGAAAATAGGGACAGAGAAAGCGACTTTATTTTATACTATGTAGTGATAGTGATAAAATTCTAAATCCTAACTGACTGATAACCTCTGTGGCGCGACGGGCGGCCTGCGACGCAGTATGTTGCGGGTTCGATTCCCGCCTCACACAAGTATTTATGTACAAGTATTTCTGGTCTGGGTGTCGTTATGTACTATACTAGCTGCGCTCCGCGGTTTCACCCGCGTAAGTCCAGATCCCGTGGGAAAATCAAAATAAAAAGTAACCTATAGCCTTCCTCGATAAATGGACTATACAACACAAAAATATTTTTTCAATTCGAACCAGTAGTTCCTGAGATTAGCGCGTTCAAACAAACAAACAAACTATAATTTTTTATGATTTTTATTATTATACTTTATAATATAAGAAAGTATAGATTAAGTATATTCTAAGACCATGTTATTTAATGAATGACAATGATTCCAAATAAGGAATTGTGACTTTGACAAAATAAAGTATTCTATGCGTTGTCTGGCCACCATAACACAAGCCTAGTTGCTTAGTTTGTGGTTAGATGGCGCTGTGTTTTTTATAAACTATCCATTTCTGTTCTACTACTTTTTTAAAGTTCCCTAGACTTTTTGTCCTCTCTTCCTTTGTTAAAACTATAGATTTTATCAATATCAATTTAATAAAAACTCGGGGTCATAAGTTGCAAGTAACAAAAAACTATTTTAACAATAAAATCCTTATAAGAAAACCCCACGGATATCGACGCATAAATAATGCATGGACGTAAGTTCAAAACGGTCAAATGTTAGGTTTTACAATTATAATTCCGTAGAATACTTTAACGGGCAACTTTTACGCCATATTGAATAATTTGCGTCGCAATTTCTGTATAAAGACTTTAAAAATAAGTAGGTAATAATTGATTGAAAATTAAAAAAAATATGAATGAAAATATCATAAATTCTAGCAGTAATTACTGAAATAGCCAAAAATCTAGCAGTAGTTGATAAAATAGCCGAAAACAAGAAAGGCAGTGAAGCAAATTAATAAATAAACATTGCAGGACAATGCAAATACTGTACTAAATATGTTTTTGTCGTGTGCTTGTCCAAATAAATGTTTTTCTTTTCTATTCTATTCTATTCAAATAGCGCTATCTAGCCCTAAGTACCTAATTGACAAAAAGGTCCGAAATTATAGCAATATAGTTGATAAAATAATCGAAAAATCGAGCGGTAGTTGATATTCACTCATAAATCTAGCAGTAGTTAATAAAATAGCCGAAAAGCAAAAGAGGCAGTGACGCGGATGAATAAATTCATAAATATTGCAGGAAATTCCAAACAGCGCCATCTAGGAAAAAGCTTAGTTACTTGACTTGTGTTAAGAATCAAGAACTGCTTAACAGGTTTGATTATCAAGAAATAACTGGGGAAAAAATTCATAGATGGATTAAAAAGTAGAAACAGAAAAATGGTGGATGGTGCTTGTAACAACATCGCAATATCAAGATCCAAAAAAAAAGATCAAGATCCAAAAAAAGGTAAAAACCAGTGAGATGTAAAGTTATAGAGTGGTTATGTTCGAACTTCGCATGACTTTAATGTGACACAAACTATGACATAAACAAATCTATACATTTATGCTAGAAAAAAATTGAACGAAAATATTGTTATCTCTTTCTATAATGTCCACGACAATGGGACTTGCGCAATGTTAGAAAGAGATGTCATAATAATTAGAATGCGTGTCATCGTGCACGTCATAAAGTACCTGAGGGGATATAGGGCAATTAGTGGACCAGTGGTTTATTTCTCCAAATTATTAGCAAGCAAGCTACGATAGCAATCATTTTAATTTCTACAAATAAGTGAATATTTTTCGGATTTGTGGAGGTGGAAGTTCCACATAAACTATATTGTTTTTTTTTAATTACGCTAATTAATTGTATTTATTGGGTAAAATAAAAATAATAAATAATTAGGTAAATGGAATTTATTCAAATTACAATTTTTTTTGTCCGTAATTGAGAGGTAAAGTTTGCAAGTTTGGATGTATAAAACTAAGAACAACTCAACCTAATAAATGTGATAAATTATGAGACAACGACGACACAATACCACTTAGGTGGTATTGTTTTTAAATACTGTACCTAAGCATTATTCTCTATTGCTGCCGTTTTCAAAAACTGCCATTTCCAGACCGTTCGTGATACACCTTTCGTGATACAGGACGTATAACAGAGTCTGTTATACGTCCTGTATGAATGCAAGGCAAATTTAATTCGGAGTTGCTTCGCAAAGTGACATGAAGTAGGAGTCAATAACAATATACATACTTAAATACACACACATTCACATATCTTCTCACATACAAAAATTCGCAATAAGCTATATCTATTAAATAAAAATGAATCCCAATTTTCCTTGGTCACGGCATCACGCGTGAACGGCTGTGTTATGTGTTGTGTTATGGTCATGAGTGACAAATAGAAGACTTATAAAGAAAAAAAAAGAAAAAAAACATAAAGGAATAACAAGAAAATCTAAATTTTTCATCGTTTTTTTTATGACGTTATCGCGTAAAATAATAATTATCATCCGTAAATTGACTTTACAGACAACCATTTTTTTGTTGTTTTTGGTTTTTGTCAGGGTTCATATGAAAGAAAATATTAGGAAAGTCACGCAGAAAATTATTACGCGGATAAAACCGCGGGGCGCAGCTAGTACATAGTAATAATTATCAAACAAATATTAACAAACAAATAAATATATATTGCCCGGTTTTTTTAACCCCATTCTCCTCTAGCAAACAACTAAAATGCATGTTTAAACTTTGATTGCTAAAAAATAATTTTAATTAAATTACTCAGTTAATTACGAATGAAATGATATGTTTTTGCCTCTTGTGTTTGCAGTATAATTTGTACATCTCCTGAAAACGCACGAAGGCATGTTGTCTCACGAAAAACTGTGAAATTTATTTAAGTGACGTCTTGTGGGCAATCGCAAAAGAGTCTGACAACCGAATGAATCAACAGTTGTCAATTACCTTCCGTTCATGTAGCCAACTTTATTTTGCAAAGACGTATCTACCTCTTGACATATCTCTGGTAAAAACAGCTCTTTTAGTAGATTTGTTCACTTAAATAGAGCAGAACAAAGCGAAAATGTCCGAGCAAAATAAGGAAAAGTGTAACATATTTTCAATTAATTTTGCATAGAAAGTCATAAAATTAAACAATTCGCGACGCATGTTAAGTTCAATAAATACGTTTTTTAATACAGTCACATTACCAATTAGATTAAGCCCACGTGACCTAGAGCTCACTCGCAAATCTGTAAGGTTGTAAAGTAATGTTACCTGATTCTGTTTTTTTTAAACAATTTACTATACAATATAATATACAATTAAAAAAAATAACGAAATAGGTAAAAACTATATTTTTTACAGATATTCGAAATAGCTGAAATTGTAGTTCAGCTAATTGGTAATGTGACTGTACCTGTGAAGGTATTTAATTTATTTTCTTTAGTACCCAATAGAAATGATTAAACTCGCAAATGTTTTAGAATAGCTGCGTTCTGGTCATATGAATATATCGGGATGAAACTAATTATTCGTGAAGAGTTTAATTATAATCGGTTAAGTGTTTTTCGTTGAGAGGTAACAAACACTAAACTAACACACCGACTTTCAAATAATATTAAAATTTTAGCAGGATTAAGAGTTTATAAAACTTCTCAATACTCTATGATCTTCTTGTCTTCTTCTCATTGGTGGGCGCGTTTCAAAGACACAATATCCTAACTTCGTTTATTATACGATTCAATGTGATCTCATGCAAATTATTCCAACTGAACAAATATATTTTGACTTTGGACTTTGATGAACTTAATTAAGTCATGCCGACGCCGGAAGGTCTAAAACTGTACATACTAAATCATAATATCCGTCTACACCGTTCTAGAAACATCTCAGTTGTCAAAATTTTCTTTCAGTCTAAAACAATTTGTAATCAAACTAAATGTATGTAGAACTCACCTCTTGCGTCAGCTCGTCTCCCGTATGATTCCCTTCATCAGGCTCGATCTTGACATCCGACATTTCTTTGATAGAAACATCCATATCACTGACACCACTTGAACTAGCTGAAGTGAAGCTAGTACTAGCTCTGGACCTCTTCATATCAATCACCAACTCATCATCAAATATAGGCGCTAGTTTGTACACATCGTTATCCAATGGAGTGTTTTCTAAAAGATATTGCTCAAGATTCTCATGTTTCTTTACATCAACGCAATCCATACTGGTTCTTAAAGACTTTACGTCATCAAATAGCTCTTCGTAGTCTTGTAAATCGGCCATGTTTTGATTCAGAACGGATTCAGGCTCGCCCAAATCCATTTCAGATTTGACGTTGAAATATGAAACGTAATCCATGGCGTTATCGCTGTAAAGATCTTCATTTTCGCGCTCTTTTTTTATCGTGATGTCTAAGAGATCGTCCGGTTCTTCCTTCTTGATCTGCATTTCGGGTTGGACTAGGAATTCGTTGACATCAAAGGAACGGCTAGCTATCTCTTGGAATATGTCTTGCTCTGTATGGTTGGATAGAAAATCAGCTGAAAGAGTAACAGCAATCGCTTCTTCTTGACCATCTCTTGATTCTTCTTCTTCATCTGATATCTTAACTTCCTGAGCTACATTGTCGTCCGAGGAGACGCCATCCTGACCGGCCTGCTCGTCGTTTACCGGTGGACTGGCAGGGTCATCGTTACCGGTCGCTATATCTACATTATTCAGTAAATATGTATGAATTGGACTGCGTTCATTGTATTCTAAATAGCCGTACCTTCCGAGCGAATTTAATTCCTCGAATACTTGTCTGTGGTAGTTTTCCAGGACGTGATCTAGTGACTTCGGATGGACGAAGCGTGGTCTTATCAGAGTTCTGGCTTCGTGCTCTAGGGGCCAATCAGCCCCGTCAGTCCCGTTACCGATATGCAAGCCTATAAGTTGCTGGGTCTCTCTTTCTAAGTAATCACTTGGATCAGACTTAAGTAGACTTAAAACTAGAGCAAGGCGGAGCAGCTCGTCGCCATACAACTTCTTCAGAGCTATCATTTTGCTTAACCCTAACTTGAGCACTAAAATACTGAGATCAATTTAACTTAAGTCCTTCTGAACTGCTTTATTCTCCCTTTACGTTTGTCGGGGGACATCTTTCTATATTAATAGTCAACTTTTCGTAACACGTAGCACTTTAGGTCCTCCATTTTTAATCACTGAGCACCAATAACGTTTATGTTCGATATTTAAATTACAGCACTGAAATGTCTATTCTGTAAAAAAATCGTATTGGTTCTAATATGCTTTACAATACAGCGGTTCAAGTGTCAATCTATTTAGAATCAGCAGCGGTCAAACTACATACGAAATCAATCGAAAATCTTATCTAAAAATTATTGAAAAATGCTATTTTTTATAAATTGAAGATTTATTTAAAATTGAAGTCTCTACGGATGTTGTTTTTCTATTATTTTTTAACATATCGCCGCGCCGCCTAGAACCTAGAGTATCGTAATTGCATTAAGCATGTTTCCAGAAAAGTTGTTTTTTGTTGTTTTAGGTTAAAGAATTAAGGCGAAGTACCTTATTAAAATAAACTATACAATAGGTAAAGTACAGTTTATTTATTGAGGTCAAAAACAGGAACTATTCAGCTGCCATGTTGCATAAAGTTTAAATTAAGTCAAATTGTCGCATTTAGTAAAACCTAAAATTAACTTAACAAATTTTTGTTTATAACTTTATTAAGATAAAATAATAGTCAGTAATTGATTAATAATTTATCATATTGAATGGAATTATTTTAGTTTTTAAAACGAAATGACTTTCATGTGGACGAAGTCGTGAGTCGAAAGTAGTGTTAAGGAGTTAGTTATTGTTTAAAAAAATTACATTTATTAAATAAATGATTGGATTTCGAGATGGATCTTTCTGTTTATTTTTTTCTACCGAAAATCGCTACCTAAGTTGATTATGGTCGCAACTATCAAAACAGCATTTTCCGAACATTGTTTTTCGAGGTAAGGTCGACGATTTGCTTCATTCGTAGTTCCAAACCGATTGTATTTATTAGGAACAATTACTTATTATTCAATAGGTGTATTGACCTCTGACACTTATTGGTATTTAATCGATTAAGTACCCTATTGTTTCAAAGTTAAGTATTACTTTTAAATGTAATATTTTAATGAAATTAGGTAAGTACGTATTGGAATAACAAAAGAAAGTAGGTACCTAGGTGTTTACGTAGGCGAGTTTTTTGGTTACATCGACGATTTTGTAATTATTTTATTGCGTAGTGGAGTTATGTACAATGTGATATTAAGGGACGTGAGTTCTTTTGTTGTTTTGGCAACAAAATATACAGCACACGCCAAGCACGCCATAATGTAAAAATCTTATGGGGTCATTACTAAAAAAAAGTTCAATAAATTATTCGATGTTATGAAAGCAAACGTGTCGTCCTTCAAATGTTTCAATACACATTAACCTGTTACTATTGCAATTAATAAGATACAAATTAGTTAAATTAATTACTAATTAATCGTTCTCTAAACACGTGTGCCAAAAGTGTCTCAACATTTTAAATATACGTCATATTTCTAATATCTACTATCAGTATTTTAGATCTATTTTTATACCAAGTTTAGTTGAAATTGGTCTACAGTTTTAAAGCATTTTTATATCAGAAAACAAATAAAACGCAATCTTCTATCTTTATAATACCATTAGCTACACTCTGTAAAGGTCATATTGATTTTTTTTAAAACCCAGAATACATAATAGTTACTATAAACGTTATCAGCCTTTTTTACCTCTTTCGAAGTTGATTTTTTTTAAATTGTTTCTCAGTGCTCGCCTTCTTCCTAAAAAGGAAACCCTATGCAAAGTTTCAGGGTCGTGGCTCTTGAAGTTTCAAAGATTTCGTGTTAAGTTTTTTTCTGTTTTATTTATATGATAGTGTAATAAGTTATTTATTTTTATGAAGAAAACAATTATTTGATTTATTAGACGTATCGTGGAAATATCAAATTGAAAACAACAGTTGAATTCAAACACTTTTTTTGTCATAAAATGGCTCCGCACGTCTTGTGCTTATAGCCAATATCAAGTAATGAGGCTTTAGTGATTTGTTTCCGTAATTTATCTAAAACAACTTCTTGTTTTTCTTTCGAGCGCACGTTTAATTTGGCAGCTTACGATTCACTTTCAATCTTTGTTTACTAATTTATTTTAAGATTATTATCCTTTGTTGACAGTTATTGTTCTTTATTACAACTTTACTATAAAAAAAAATCATCGCCTAACAATTAAAGTATCGCAATTGCATTTTTCAAAATTTTCAGAAAAGATTTAAATTAAGTTAAAGAATTAAAATATAACTCATAAAATACGTACAGTAGATCGTATTTATTACGATTATTAAATCTTTTCGATTATTATAAAATTAAAGTTATATATTTTCCACTTTAAAACACTTCCAGATCACTGTTTTAAAAATACAAATATTTATTCTTCTCAGTTTTTATTATTATTGTTCGTATACAATTAAAGTCTTTTTGTCTATGAATTAAGGGCATTCAGTCCAAAAATAACAGTTTTTCTTTCTTATTCACAATATTAGCCAGCACTAAAAGTTCGATTTTTAAATTTGTATTTTTATATTTAGAACGTAAAGCGCGGCCACGCGCGCATGCCGCGACCGTCTGGGAGCAACTGCACGAGTTTTCACTCATCTTTGTGAATTCTCTTTTGTTTAACCTCTAAGGTGTGGAAAACAATTCTGTTTTTGAATTTTACATTCATTTTATAACGCCATAGGTACACTTCAGGGACTTCTAATGTAAATAAATGTAAGTCATTAATTATTTGAATTGACATTTTAATTAAATTAGACAAGTTCACATGTCTCAAATGAGGTTAAATAGTCAAGAACATCAATAATTGATCACTGATCAGTCATTATTAGATAAAGATGCCTTTGTATATTATTATGTTCTATTTAAAGTATTATATTAATAATTAGCTAATCAACTTAGACAAGACATCGCAATGTTCAGAGCCACAGAAGACAAAGTGTCCTAGTGTAGGAGTTCGCGGACTCTCGTAACTTTGTGTAACTCAATATAGTATTGGGAGAGAAAGAAAAATATTCATATCAATAAAAAAACACTAAATTAATTAAATAACCTACCTATTTATAATCATAAATTAGTCGAAAATGGTTCTAATAGGTTTTTTATTGACTTAAAATCGCATTGAGTTTTCCAACATGTGTCAAATCAAAATGTAATTTAAATCAAAAGCACTAAGGAGTATTGATATCAACTTTTAAGCAAATCACCCCCAAAACAACTTTCTACCCCTTTTTAAACCCCGTTAGGGGATGAATTTCAATATAGTACGAAACACGTCTTATATCAATTCTGTTAGAGAATTTTCCACAGGCTATGCGTTGATCTGTCAGTCAGCCAGTTATTCAGGACAAAGCATTTTCTATTACAGATAAAAAATAAGTAGATTATCTTTTAATCACCTATTCACAGTTCTTTAATTTTTATTTTAACATATTTTAACTAGGTTAAGGTTTTGTGTGTAAACTTATAAAATAAATATGAATCATTATCAACACCAAATATTCAAAATAAGTACTTAAAAAAGTGTAAATTCAAATTAAAAACACTTTAAAAATATAATCAACAAGTTAATGGCCTTTTCAATGGTGTTTTTCTACGTTGTGAAACTACGTCTTTCATGTTATTACGTCTCGATATTTCAACTTAATAAAATAACTGTTCTCGTAAACAGTTCTTAGAAAATCACCAAAACATATGAAAGGCGAATCTATAAATAAAAAGCGATACCTGATTGTCTAGCGATCAACTCATAGTCTAAACTAGCGACCGGCTCCGGCTTCGCACGGCTATATTATGCATGTATTATACATATAAACTTTCCTCTTGACTCTATCCATTAAAAACAACCGCATCAAAATCCGTTGCGTAGTTTTAAAGATCTAAGCATACAAAGGGACATAGGGACGGCGAAAAGTGACTTTAGCTATACTATGTAGTGATGATTACGGCGAGAATCTAGACATACGAAACATTGTACAGGGTTTTTTTGACGTGAATAACGTCTAAAAAATTGATGGAACATCTGCATTCACAAAAAAGTGTCATGGTAATAATTGTGTGACGTCATTCGTCCCGTTCCCATTGTATGACCGGACCGTCCCCATTAGGAAACAGAGTATTTAATAATAATATAGCTCAGCTGGGCTTGTGTTATGGTGACGAGTGACGAATAGAAGACTTATATAAAGGGAAAAAAAAGAAAAGAACCGCCGTTTTCTTATGACGTTATCACGTAAAATTATCGTACGTAAACCGACTTTTTTCTACGTTTTAAATGGATTTTGACAGCTACAGGAATGACTGGTGTGAAATAGGTACAGAAGGCAAATTCTCGTAAATGACATTGTTCAAATTACCTAAGGGTTTTTTTTGTAATCGAAATGCAATGGGAATGATATTGCATTCCGATTGCATTTCGATTTCAATTGCTTTCAGATCGACTTCTATTCTAAAACTAGCCATGTATTTCTCTTTTTTTTAAATTACTTAAAAGTTATAAATACTTTTTTTTAATAATTAAAATATAAGCCTAAAATACAAACTATCTAAGCGATTAATATCAATAACGTAATATTTTGTTGCAATTTTAGGAATGAAAACAGGTATGCCTCGGAACGAAAATTTCATCAAAAAAAATCCTTATAATCTAAGTTAGGACAAACTGGTTTTTAGGAAATTCCCTCGAAAACGCGATCTACGCAGGTTGTAAAACAATTTTAGTATAATTTAAAGATATTTCGCCACACATCACGTATTCGCAATGTTTTCAACGCTTGACTCACTATGAGTCATACGTAAACGTTGAGTTAGGTCATTGATTCTTGATATTAATCAGATAATCTGTATTTATAAACTAATTAGCATAATTTTTAAATATATCCATATAGAAAGATGCGCTAAAATGCATAAGTGTTTCTCTGTGTAGGTGTTTTTTCGATCTTTAACCAGATCTGACTAGGTGCGAAGTCATATCGGCGAGCCCCTTGTCAGTAATTTCATTTCAGAAATATTTTAGAAAACATCAAATCCCACCCAATTTTTATTCCCCATAACTTTCAGACGGCTGAATGAATAGCTAAGAACACTCCCCTAGGTGAAAGGCGTAGGTAAAAGGTGCCTAATTCACCTTTCAAGCAAAAGAAATAAAATCAATATCGATTCATCTCAGAGTTCAGATTCTCCAACAGAATCGCTAGAGTGAAGAGAGCAGCACGGCCGAAATAAGGCCAATAATGTTGCTAGCCAATAACATAGCTGTAGCAAAATATTGGTCAGATAGAATTAAAGATAGCACAACAAGAAAAAGTTTTTTGAATTTGAATTGATGCCTTTTATTTCTATTTAAAACTGTAAACCTTACAGATCAATTTTCAACGGACCAAGTATCAAAATCAATCACAAGTGACGAGTTGCCTTAAACAATCCATTTAAGGCAAGGCTTCGCTAACAGATGGCGTGTCTTGACCTTAAGTAGACTGCTTTGGGCACAGACTAAAATAGAACGAAATGCGTACTAACTAGGGGTTTTTATACTATGGTTTCAACCGCATGGAATTCGATACAATAGGAAATATTGATAAAAAACTGGCCAAGTGCGAGTCGGGATCGCCCATGAATAGTACATATTCTGTTTTTAGCTATTTTATTTGTTGTTATAGCGGCAACAGAAATATATAATCTGTAAAAATTTCAATTGTCTAGCTATCACGGTTTATGAGATACAGCCTGGTGACAGACAGACGGTGTGGAGTCTTAGTAAAAGGGTTCGGAACCCTAAAAACCACTTTAACAAACTTACGACACTTTAGGAACCATTGTGCAAAAAAATTATTTTATCCCTCTATTTTGAGACCCAGCGATTTCAGTTATACTTTGATAGAAATACAAAATCACAAAACGAAATTATCAATTATGTAGCTAATATTTCCACAGTTGATTTTGAAACTTGAAAAAATCGGTTAATAAACAAAGAAGATATGCGCGAAAATCCATAAAAAACCGAATTGAGAACCTCCTCGTTTTTTTGAAGTCGTTTAAAAATATAGAGGTTGAATATGGGCAAAAATGGCGTTCAGAAATTCAAGTTTCACACACCGCACATTTAGGCAAACTTTCACTGATTCGCGAACTTTCTAATTTACAACAAGGGCTATGGGCAATTAGATGCTTAATTGTCCTGTTAATTAGGGGCAATTATAATTTGTAACTTAGGAGACAACGGAAAAAATATGGGAAAGAATATCGCGGAAATTCCCGGCATAATATTATGTTGATGTCATACTCACTATTCTCAAAAGTTCTATTAGATCTACAAAAACATATATTTTGACGACCCAGTTGGCACAATGGTCACCTTGCCGGACTGCCAAACACAAGGTTGCAGGTTCGATTCCCGCCTCAGACAAGTATTTATGCTTAGATATTTGTCTGTGCGGTCTGGTTGTTTCTATCTATTATAAGTAGTATATCCGTTGTCCAACACAAGTCTTGTTACTTAGCTTGGGGCTAGATGGCGATGTGTGGAATGTCCTGCAATATTTATTTATTTTATTTTCATTTATATTCACCGATCTTTTAGCAAAGATCTATTGGCCAGACCCAGGATGGATATTTAATAGAGATATTTTTTCTCATTGGATCCAGGTTTCAAGTTATGGATCCACTTATATTTTTTCTTTTAGCTTATCCCTTCTGAGATCTATCATGGATCTCATGAGACAATTTATTTTCCATTGGATCCATATTTTAAGTTGTGGATCCACATACACCTGTATTCTCAAGCAGTACTTAAGTTGACCTTGGATAAGCGAACGCACTGCGCTAAATGCGGCTCTATGATTGGTCAATTTTGTGCTGCTCTCTTCACTCCAGCGAATCAGCGTCTTATCTGCGGCTCTATGCGTTCGCGCGCACTATGCAATCTCATAGGATTGCATACGGGTGTAAGAACTTTATAAGATGAAATTAAAGAGATTCTTCGCAAAAAAGAGAGAAAAAAACAAAAGACGATCGAAATCCGCTGCTACTTTGCTCAATGGCAAAAAAACAAAAGCATATTTTTCAGAAGCAGGTTAAAAATATATTCCAAACACCCCGATGCGTCAATCAAATACGTATTTGGAGCGAATGTAAATGAAAACACACGCCATTCCGTTTGAACCTCAAATGTTTTGTATCAAAGGAATGGAACGGTCCAAGAAACACTGGTTCGAAAACTGGCAGTGTGTCATTTACAAAAAGAAGAAAGAACGTCCAAGTAATTGCTATATTGAGAAAGGTAAATAAATTATTTCGGGTTTATTTACGTGTAGGAGTTAAATATTACTTAAGGAAAAGATGTACTCTAAATAAATATCTATTCGTTAAGTATTTGCTTACGGAAAATATGACATCAGCGTTGGTTTAAGTAATTTTGCATTATCACATTAGCCTATTGTGTTTGGAAAGGTTAACAAACTTTAAGAATTTGATTAGAATAAACGTAATTTGAGTAGGTATCACTCGTCTTTATATCAAGAGTCAAGTTTTTTCATACTTGCCGAATCGGTAGTAACTTCGTTCGACTAAGTGTGAATAGCACTGCAGGGTATCAATGATAATCGACTGTCAGTTATAGTAAATAGTTTTAGACCAGGGGCCTAAGTCTGCTAACACAATTGTGTTTCAATATAGTGTCGATAGAATCGTAATAGACATTTAATGTCAAAAATATGACATTATATGTCAAATTGGTATTCTCCTAATGTTAACTATTCTATCGGAACACCACTGACTCACTTTGATATTCTGCTCTAGAATAGTGGCTCAATAGAATCGCGATAGTTGTCAAAACGATATACTGCTTGGCAACATATACCATGTTGCTAGGCAACACCTGCAACGTATCTATTACCATTCCATTGAGACTCCATAGCGATTCTATTGCGGTGTTATAAACCTTTAGCAGAATACCAAATAAAGTCACAATCTCGATATAATGATGATGATGTCTCCTTGACCGATTTCGGCCACAGTGACTATTTCTGGCTACTTATGCAGAAGAAGATGACGAACTTCGATGTTCAGCAGCTCGTCTCTGGTGTGCTCTTTGGTGACTGGCGTACCCGATTTTTGTAGAAAATATTCTACCGCATATCGGGCACGTAAGCACACCATTTAAATAATTATACGAAATAACCGAGGGTGGTCTGGCCTTTATCGCGTCTCGTTTGAGGTCTAAATCAGCACATCGTTCTGATTCAAAATCAGCGACGTGCCGATTAACCAGACGCCTCCACTCCGGACGTTGGGCTGCCCTCTGCTCCCAGCAGGCTGGCTCAATTTTGCATCTTTTCATATGCCTTTTCAGAACATCCTTATGCCTCAAATATTGCCCACCTGGTTGACGCTTGCCATTTTGGAGTTCTGAAAAGAATATGCGCTTGGCCATCCTATCATCGGTCATACGTGACACGTGTCCACTCCAGCGCAACTGGCGCCTCATGAGGTAGGTCTCACCTGTTTAGGTGGCATGGTGCAAATAATTCGTCGTCAGTTTCACAAACTCTTCTCCAGTGGCTCCTAGAAGCTGTTTTGCAGCGGCCACATCCCGGTAACCACGTCGACTCGATATAATATCAATAGAGTCTCGATGTAATGACAATGGTAAATCCATTAATGAAAAATTGCAGAATAAGGCCCCTGTATTTATTATCAAATACGTTGGCCACAGTCCCGAAATTAAATAGAACTGGGCTGGCCACATCTGCCCCATGTCCCACCAGATGCGAGACTAGGTCCCGACAGCAGGCAAGCCTCAAAGATGGCGTGAAGGGTTTGACTAGCATCGTAGGGACTGTACCCAGCTGGCTCTAGACAGGGAACAGTAGAAAGAGGGGTAAGCCTTTGCCCTGCAGTGGGACGGGACAGGCTAAAAATAATAAATAAATAATAATTGTACTCAAATCATATAAAAACAAAGTAGCTAGAATAATTTGGCATCATCATCAAAGCATGCATTTTCCAAATCGTCATTTTTACTTCTCTATTTAAAAATGTGGCAATAGCAAGGGCATTCTGCCTTCATGACCGGCCAAAAATTTCACAAAACTACAAAGGGTATTTAGTATTTACTTAACATAAATGTCAGAATGTTATAAATATTTTTAAATTTCGTTGACGGACGAGATGATTGTAATTTGCACCAAAGTGCCCTTAATTTAGTTGCAAATAACCTCTTTGTTAGTGAGTCTATTTTTAGAGAAATTCCTTGAAAAACACGGGGAACTTTTCTAACAAATAACACGGAATGAAAGTCACTGCCAAAACTGTTAGGTTTAGCAAACAGGAAAGATTCTCATCTAAAGTAGATACTGAGAAAAGATTTTATGGAATATCAAACGTTATCAGGATCTGTAAGACACAAAGACTCAGAAGACTCAGATTTCCAGGCCACCTGGGAAACCCATCTCTAAGTGGACCATGCAGCAGAAAGGACTTCGAGGAAGACCTAGAGGAAGCGTTGAATTAATTGTGTTGGGAAAGATTTAAAGAGACTCCACAAAAAAAACCTCATAGAGAAGGAAAGCCAATGGAAGAAGATTGAAGGGGAAATCCAAGACAAAGGGTTGTAGCACCACAGAAAGAACCTGCATGTGCAGTGTCCATCTGTCCATTCCAGGTAGCAGATAGTGATACTATTCTACTAAGCAGTAGTTCAATTACGATTCTGCTTCTTCTGCATTCGAGTCAAAGATTTTAAATGAAATCTGCCCAAAGGTGATGGATATGGCCCAGTTTAGGTTCTCCACTGAACAGGTGTGGGGCACACGGAACAGGACATGAGGTGCTTGTTTGCTCGATGATGCTGATGACATTGAAGGCACAAGAGTCTCGAGAACTACAGGATTCATATGGCTGTTATTGTCGTAAGTCGCCCAACCGGTCGAAGGCTGAGGTATCGCTGGAAGGACGCAGTGGAACCTGACCTGCGCGAACTTCAAGTGAAGAAATAGCGCAAGAACAGGGAGCGATGGAAGACTCTCGTTTCGGAGCCAAAGTCAAAGTAATTTATTTTTATTAATTTGGTCAATTTGTACGATGATCACATAGAAACGTCTTAAAAACTATGTTAGGATTCGTGCCTTCGGAACGCGCCTACCAATGAGACTCAAGGGGGTTTTATCCCATTTTCGTCTCATGGGGGCCTAAATCCATTTTGGGTCGCTGAGTCAGGAGTATATGGCTGTTATGAAAAGACGATCTATCAAGTGGACTATGCGCTCATTCAGTCACTGTTTCACTAAAAAACTGCGTGGTTCGGTGTGATTGGCACCGTTTTACGTCATGTGTTTTTTTTTGTAGTTGACCGTCGTGAGTTCAAGGTTATATGCGGCCAATGTATGAGACGTTTCGATATTCGGATGTGTAAACATTTATCTTAAAAGAAAAAATTGAGATAATATTCCTAGTAATAAGGTACGGTCGGCTGCATAATTGCAGACCCACCATTGAGCTCCAAAACAGATTCCAGACACCTGCTTTAGTTGAAGTTTAAAGTCTTCAAAATCATGAATTTATCAAACAAAAATTATTTTAATTTTAGAACTCTACCGGGGGCTGCAATTATGCAGCCGACTGTACCTGCGGTTAATAAATAAACTACTCTTCTTCTTCTCGTATAGTAGTGTGGCTCACCTATTGTTAGAGTTTTCAGATCGCCTTAAGGCCTCTAACTTGACCTAACGACTGCTACTAGAGGTAGCAACCGAAGCACGGAGCTCACGAAAACACATTTTAGCCACACTACTAATTGGCCACCCATCGAAGTAATGACCGCGCCAGGCGTCGCTTAACCCGAACGACCGTAAACGATTAGCGAGCGTCGCTTAGCTGTGAGCCTCTTTAAACCTACTTATTATAATAATTGCTTTATTGTCAATCTCAAAAAAAATCATTTGTTTATTTTCTTGATAATTAATGTTAAGGTTTTTTAAAAATCTTTTCGTGGCACTTATTACGCGCCGGTTTTTTACGAATAACTGAAAATAAATTATATTTTTAATATATTTATTTTCTTGGTATTTTGTCTCTAATATCATAGGTTTTTAAAAATATTTTTGTGGCACTTATTACGCGCCGGTTTTTTTTACAAATAATTGAAAATAAATTAAATTTTTAATTTGTTTATTTTCTTGGTATTTTGTCTCTAATATCATGGGTTTTTAAAAACCTTTTTGTGGCACTTATTACGCGCCGGTTTTTTACGAATAATAGAAAAAGAATTAAATTTTTAATTTGTTTATTTTCTTGGTACCCTATTTTATCACTTACTTAAATCAAAGTTTTTTAAAAATCTTTTAAATCTTAAAGTTTTTTACAAATCACTCCAACATATTGAATTTGTCGGGCAGTTACTTCGACATGCATCGCCTCAAATCGCCTGACAAACATATTTAAAAGCCGGCAAATAAAATAGAAATCAATAGAAACAAGTACGGACCATGACCCAGTTCAAACGAATGTTTATTACAAACTAGAACTAGAACTTAGTTATAAGTTGCAGTCACAATAAACGTATGCTCGTCGCAGTCGACTGCATAATTGCAGCCCCCGGTAGAGTTCGAAAATTACTATTATTGGAATTTTTCATTCTAATAATTTTTCTTTGATAAATTAATGAGTTAGAAGACTTTAAACTTCAACTAAAATAGGTGCCTAGAATCTTGCTTGTGTTGAAAACATTCTTATAACAGCCGTTTTGGAGCTCTACGGTGGATCTGCAATTATGCAGCCGACCGTACTTAAAAACAGGAAAAAAATGGTTGTCTGTAAAGTCGGTTTACGGACGATAATTTTACGTGATAACGTCATAAGAAAACTATGAAAAATTGATATTTTTCTTATATAAGTCTTCTATTCGTCACTCGTCACCATATCACAAGCCTAGATGAGCGATATTATTATTATTAAATACTCATGCGAAGGAACGGGACGCGTCATGTTACCGGAACATGACACTTATGTTTGAATGCAGGTGTTCCATCAATATAGGTACTAGTTAACTATACGCTATCACGTCAAAAAAGTTGAAATTTATGGTAAATTTTGGTACTTACAAGTTTTCGCGTAAATGTATATTGGCTATACTTTGTCAATTTCAATTTTCGTCAATATACGACTGTTCCTCTAGTTATGAGTGGAACCACGGTAATTTCTTCCTAACGGTGGTACCATTGACTGCGGTCAGTAGTACCACAGCTGTAACCTTAGTACAACCAGTCCACTGTTTGTACCACGGTAATGAAAAAGTAACCGTAGTACCACTGGTGTACTACTGGGTGTACCACGGTTTGAAAAGGGTTTTAATGGTACAAACCTTACAGTTCTTTAGGTTTTTCGTAATCGTTACATTTATTTGCTCTATCCGTACTATATCCCATGGGAGCTCAAATTTTGTTTTTTTAGTATTGTTTGTTATAGCGGCAACAGAAATACATCACTATCACTACACAGTATAAAATAAAGTCACTTTTCGCCGTCCCTATTTCCCTTTGTATGCTTAGATCTTTAAAACTACGCAACGGATTTTGATGCGGTTTTTTTTTAATAGATAGAGTGATTCAAGAGGAAGGTTTATATTATGTATAATACATGCATAATATAGCGGTGCGAAGCCGGAGCGGGTCGCTAGTAATCTATAAAAAAAATAACTGTCTAGCTATCACGGTTCATCAGATACAGCCTGGTGACAGACAGACGCAATACAATTGAGTCTTAGTAGAAGTAGAAGTCTTGGTTAGAAGGAAGTTAAAGAGACTTAATTATGCGAAGTTTCAGAGTCTTATAGTTGACTAGCGACCCGCCTCGGCTTCGCACGGCTGTATTATGCATACATGTATTATATTATCTAAAAACCTTCCTCGTTAATCACTCTAACCCAGGGTTTTCCAACCTTTTATGTATGGTGCCTCCCCCCGGACTATAAAAAATTTCATTCTCCCCCCCTGTATTTTTCTTCATTGATTCAATAAATAAAACACAAATTATTTTTACGACATAATTTCACACGAGAGTTAAATCATGTGCCATATTGGTGATTTTGAATTGACGTCTCTATAATATCGGTGAAATTCTGTGTGCAAGGCTTCCAAATGTGCTGATACTTATATCAGTTTTCATATCTTCGTCCAGTTCTTGATTCTTGATAATTTCTTGTAGTCGAGAAAAAGATATCACATTTCCGCACAACCACCACACAATTCATAAACAATGTTGTTTTTAGAATAAAATATCCGATCACTTCAAGCCCCCCTTAAGATCTCTCTACGCCCCACCAGGGGGGCATGCCCCACCGGTTGGGAAGTCCTGCTCTAATCTATTAAAAAAAACCGCATCAAAATCCGTTGCGTAGTTTTAAAAATCTAAGCATACAAAGGGACATAGGGATATATATAGGGACGTAGGGACGACGGCGAAAAGTGACTTTATTTTATACTATGTAGTAATAGTGATATTACGTGATGAGTCATTTTCTCCTTAATTTATATAAATTACCCGTATCAATGATACGATTAAAGTGACATAAAGATATCTTTATACTTGTTTGTAACGTATAAATCATATAAAAACGAGTTCTCTGTACAAATCTAGTACACAAACCTTGTAACACAAACATAAAGGACGATCACCATCCTCGCTACATTTATGGTTACATCAAGAATTTAAAGGTACGAAGCGTATGCGTTGCGTTTCCACCGGCATAGGCTGCTTATTTTGATTGCTTATTTTATCTGCATATGATGCAGGGAGAGAGAGAAGAATCTGACTAGAATTTTGACGAGATAACGTCTTTTATATAGAATAGAACATAAAGAAAAAAAAAAAATTTGGACAAGCACACGACAAAACATATTTAGAACAAACATTAGAACACTGACATGTAGAAAAATAAGAAACAAAAGATTAAGACAAAAAGACAGGAAATTAAAAGAATACAAGGTACAAAAAGTATAAGATAGAATGACAGAAAATTCAGAAATTACAGAAAAAAAATCGAATTATACACCGGCATTCATAAAAAAGTGTGACGTCATGCGTTACATAGAAACGTTATTGACAAGTAACCATAGCAACGTATTGAAGTATGCAAAATGGTGATGTCAACGATACAAAAGAGTTCTTATGATAGACGTTATCACGTAAAATTATTGTTATTGACTTTACAGACAGCCTTTGATTCTTTGTTTGTTTGCATTGAATAGGCTTTGCAACTACTGGACCGATTTTACTGAAACATGGTATGAAGATACATTAATTCATTGGGAGTAACATAGTCGACTCGCTCTTAGCCGGTTTTTTTCTAATTCGAGGGTTGGACACATTTTTATGAACCTTATTCGAAGACTGCATAACAGCTCAATTTGATTCGGCCATCTTGAATGCACATCACATTATACTATACCTACTTGTTGGTATTCAGTTTAATTTGTTCAACCTCTGAATTATTTCGAGACGACCTTCCAGTTTCCTGATACGCTCAAATCACGGGTTTTAATTCAATCTGGCTCTCTCGTATGAAAACTTTCTTTGTTCTAACTATAACAAGCGACCTGCTCCGGCTTCTCACGGCTATATTATGCATGTATTATACATATAAACCTTCCTCTTGAATCACTCTATCTATTAAAAAACGCATTAAAATCTGTTGCGTAGTTTTAAAGATTTAAGCATACATAGGGATATAGGGACAGAGAAAGCGACTTTGTTTTATACTATGTAGTGATAGTGATAGTATAGATGATATACATTGATATCCCGTTGATTGTGTTCTTCTAACATTAACATGCAATGTTAATGTTAGAAGAACGATGCAAGGTCGTATCCTTACAGAGACTTATTTCCGTACTTCCAGTAATCTGATTGTCTCTGACTCAGTGCCATCGTGTGCCAACTTTACGGACAAAGACGAGACGCAATCTCTATGGATTTTTGAAGTGAAAACTTCTTATGGCGCGTTGGGCACTTTTGTGGGTGAGCATTTTCAGCCGTTCTCGCGACAGACGACAGACATTCTCGCGACAGATGAGATTTTACACAGATATACAGTTTTTTAATTTGGCTGTGAGTGTATTAAGACGTACATATGGTATTTTTTAACGGACGACAAATGTCGGACGACAAATGTTTTATTTAACCTACGTTGTACCACAGCCTGGCAAAGGTATCCCTCATCTGTTTCAAAGCCTGTCCTGGGCTATATTGGGCCAGTCGTCAAAAAATAAAAATTAAAAAATAATACACTGCGATACAAGGGTAGAAAATTGATCTTTGCATAGAGGCGGGCGGTAGAGGCGGAACAAAGCCGAGATATAAAGATCAATCCACACGTGTATCGTACGACGTTTTTATAAGTCTTTAACTTATCGGGATAACATTTTAGCACTAGTCTATTATATAGAAATAAGTCGGGTTTTCCTTCCTGACGCTATAACTCCAGAACGCACGAACCGATTTAGATGATTTCGGTTTTGAAATGTTTGTCGTAGTCCAGGGAAGGTTTAAACGGTGAGAAAGATCGGACTTACGCGAGTGAAACCGCGGGGCGCAGCTAGTTGGTTATATATAACTCACGCGTGCCTAATACGTTGAATTATGAGCCTAAAAGCGGTTTAATAAGATCCACTTTATGATAATACTGATGAAAAAGAAGTTAAGATCTAGTTTTGCGTTTCAATTGTGGGTATTTTGTTTCTGTTGTTAAGGTTCCGTACCTCAAAAAGTAAAAAAAAAACCCTTTTAAGATAACTTTCTTGTCCGTCTGTCTGTTTTACAAATGAATTCTTTTTCAGATTGACAATAAAACAGATATTTTTATTGAACTGTTTTTAAGTAGCTTTTCCCATTTTTACGATGTATTGAGTTTTTGACGTGATAATGTCTAATAAATTGGTGGAACACCTGCATTCACAAAAAAGATGACGTCATGCGTCACGTTCCGGGAACGCATCGTGTTATTGACAAGGTAACCATGGCAACGTATTATCTTTGCTGTTGCCACATGATTAAACAACGCTCTGTGATAAGTACACTACTACAAGCTTGACCCGAATGTGTGTGTGACCAGGCTTGTGTTATGGTGACGAGTGACAAATAGAAGACATATAGGAAAAAAAGTAATAAAAAGGGCAAAAAAAACAAAAAAAAAAAGGAAAAACAAAAAAAAAACAAAATGTTTCATAAGACGTTACCACGTAAAATTGTCGTCCGTAAACCGACTTTACAGACAACCTTTTTTTTAATTAAGATGGCAGGTGGCTCTTATTTATCGCAGGTACCTTTTTACAATTTTTTTTTTGTTGTAAAAACAACACAATAAAAACTTCTAGTTGACTTGATATTTCCGGATAATTGAAACCAAAGACAAGCGTTGTTTCTTCAAAGATTCGACTCTACCTAAAACATAATTATCAAACCACGAGATAAATAAATTCACGATAAAACAAACATTTTTCTTAAATATTATTTTCTTTTATTACATCAACGTAGTTCATTGACCGCAACCGACCGGTCGCTCGCAAGGACGTACTATTTAAAAAAATGTTTACGTCCAAAACTGAATAGGTCGACCAAGGAGATCGCATTTAGAAGTTTATTACGCGTAATTTTAACGATTGCAAACTGATTATGATTGATACGAAGGGAAGAATTTGCCCGCCATTTTTAAGACTATTGACTTTAAAACCCTTTTTAGGGTTACGTAGGGTATTTTTCTTGTTTGACGTGATAACGTCTAATAAATTTATGAAACACCTGCATTCACAAAAAAGTGTCATGGTAATATTGTGTGACGTCATGCGTCATGGCAATATTGTGTGACGTCATGCGTTATGGCAATATTGAGTGACGTCATGCGTCATGGTAATATGACCAGACGCGTCATGGTAACTTAGGAAACAGAGTAGGTATTTAATAATATCGCTTATCCAGATGACCATCACTCGTCACACCATAACACAAGCCCAGGCTTGTGTTATGGTGTGACGAGTGACGAATGTTGTTCGATTCTCAGACCTAACGAATATACATAAAAAAATCATACGAATCGGTTCAGCCGTTTAGGTGGACATAGATAACTAGCACCGCGACACGAGAATTTTGTATTTATAGAATTATTTAACGCGAATTAACACTTTGTTCACTTGCAACATTGTAACATTTCAAATGTAGATTATTTTTATACTACTGGCTGGCATGCATTAAAACTAGAAAGTCTAAAATTAAAATACCCAAGTACCAACTAACCTAGTTACAAGATAATTAATTCATTTAATTAAAAAATATTTAGGCGGAATGTATACATATTTTTTTTAGAGTAAATTTTTTAATATTGTAGGTCTCTTTGCACAGTGCCATCTAGCCCCAAACTAAGTTACTAGGCTTGTGTTATGGTGCCCAGACAACGGATAGAATACTATACTTTTCTTTTGTAGATATACAATGTGTTTTGACGAGGGGTTTCTAATAAGAAAGGGGGTTCACTTTTAGGCGAAGAACTTTTGTACTACAACTTATTTTTTTTTTTGGGTTCGATTTTTTGGGTAATGAGTTTTTCAAAAAGTTTTAGCTTTAGTTTTTGTGAAAATCGGACACGCAACTCCTATTAGCATTATTTGCTACTAGCTGCTCTCCGCGGTTTCACCCGCGTAAGTCCCGATTCCGTGGGAATATCAAAATAAAAAGTAGCCCATAGCCTTCCACGATAAATGGACTATCCAACACAAAAATATTTTTTCAATTTGAACCAGTAGTTCTTGAGATTAGCGCGTTCAAACAAACAAACTCTTCAGCTTTATAATATTAGTATAGATTTATAGTTCAGGATATAGCCCTGATGGTGCATATAGAAAATTCAACCTTTATAAGAAAAAAAGGAGACACCAATAAATCTCTGAAACTACAAGTCTAAAACTTAGCAGGTGTTCCTTTTAGAATGTACTAGCGACCCGCCCCGGCTTCGCACGGCTATATTATGCATGTATTATACATATAAACCTTCCTCTTGAATCACTCTATCTATAAAAAAAACCACATCAAAATCCGTTGCGTAGTTTTAAAGATCTAAGCATACATAGGGACGGCGAAAAGTGACTTTATTTTATACTAGCGACCTGAAGAGAGCACTGAGAAAGGATTTTTTGGAAATTAGACCTCTAAAGGGGCAAAGCTTGTATTCTATGTTTGTAGTTAAAAAATATCACTTTTAATGAGACACTAAAGCGAGTTAAAACCGCGAGCAGCAGCTAGTGTATACATATAAAATGCTTTGTCCTGAATGACTGACTGACGGATCAACGCACAGCCTACACCACTGATCGTAGAGACTTGAAACTTGGAGGGTGTGTTCTTTGCATAACGTAGGCATCCGATAAGAAAGGATTTTTCGAAATTCTACCCCTTAGGAGGTGAAAAGGGGGGGAGGGCGCAAAGTTTGTATGAGATAACGTGATTCCCTGCTTCATTTTCGACTTTTACGCGGACGAAATCGCGGGCACAAGCTAATAAATAATAAAAACCTTGCAACGTCTTCCCGATTTACCCGCCATATTTTAGCGTCAAGAGAGAAAATACAGAATAACTCTCTCATTATGTTTACGCGAGGTTGACACAAGGCTATGCCCTATATACAGACAGAGACATGAATTAATTGAGTTTTTGTCCTCTGATATCAAGTTAACAGATTGCCAAATAGGTAATCTAGATTCCTTTTGATAAAATCCTTAAGAGGAAAGGGTACCGGGCGCTCTCTCCATACAAACGTACTCGACTTTGTCACTCCCTAGATAATAACACTATAGCAAATACTAGCTGCGCCCCGCGGTTTCACTCGCGTAAGTCCGATCTTTAAATTCTCACCGTTTAAACCTTCCCTGGACTACAACAAACATTTCAAAACCGAAATCATCTAAAT
Source organism: Idaea aversata (assembly GCA_907269075.1). NCBI lineage: Eukaryota > Metazoa > Arthropoda > Insecta > Lepidoptera > Geometridae > Idaea > Idaea aversata. The sequence goes on from OU026083.1 coordinate 4,877,467, forward strand.
CGGTTCAGCCGTTCTCGAGTTTTAGGGAGACTAAGGAACAGCAATTGATTTTTATATAAGTATATAGATTTTTGTTGCATAAAACTTATAACTGCCATGACCTTATTATTTATATATATATGATTTTATTTAATTAGATTAATTAGCTTTTTTAATTACAGCATGATAAAACTTATTGTTAATCCGACCTTTGTGAGTAAACGGTTTATCCGATTTTGATAAGACGTTAGATTCATCATGACAGCGCGAGTGTCAACAAATAAAAGAAAATTAAAATAATATTTTTGTTTTAATAACATACCGCGCGATTTCACCCGCGTAAGTCTCGATCAAGTGGGAATATCGGGATCAAAAATAAGCTAGATTACTCCTAATGAATCAATGTACCCACCCTCATACCAAGTTTCATCAAAATCGGTCCAGTAGTTTCGTTCCTACGTCAAAAACAAAAAATATTTTCCTTTTTAATATACTATGTTCCTCTTTATAATACTTGGACTTATAGATTTGTCTTGACTATGTGCGAGCAAAGCCTCGGGACGCGGCTAGTAAACAAATAAAATATACATTACTCACCTAAGTACAACAATTATGAACAAAGAAACATAAAGTGACACCCACAGATTGACACGGGTATAGTTTTATGATAGATCAACGACTCGCACACAAACATGGAGGCGTAAGGCATGACCCTTTCAAATAATTACGTATTTCAAATATAATGGCATGGCAATACTTAAGCATAAACTAATAGGAAAAAATTATAACAAAATTCTCAGTTTTTGGCTTCACCAAAAGGTACAAAACGGGACACTGCTTGTACTTGTATAAAGGCTGTTTTCCGCGATTAGACCCTTTTTAATTGGGTCCTTTTTGCGTGAAGATGGAGTAGGCTTGCCCAGCACCTACTACCCTCTTAGCTTAGTCGACCATGTCCAAAGGAAAAAAACTTGTCAATACGTTTGGAGACAACTAAGCCGCAAGTTTCATCACGATGTTTTCCTTCACCGTTAAAGCAATCTTAAAAGCGCCCATAAATCTTTCGTAAAAAAACATCCATTAGTGCACGGCCGGTTGGGATTTGAACCCACTACCTTCGGAATGAAAGTCGAGGTATCTACCACTAGGCCAACACTGCTCTAACCCCGCGCTATTAAAAAAAACTGTACAATATTGCAAACAGCGACATCTAGCGCCCTATCAGATAGACGAGACGTATATAGAACACCCTGTATAATTAAAATATAAATTATCTGATTTTAAGTGCTTATTGATTTAATAAAATATATAAAAAGAAAAACAAATTACGCAACATTATGAAAAAGCTTCGTCATTTCGCAACTAAGACGTTTTGCCTACATGGTCTTTCTGCAATTGAAACATTTTGTTTACTAAGACTATATGACTAAGACTACCTTCAATCTACAATCCAAATGACCCTAACCCAAAAAGGTCGGGTTGATTGTCCAATTCAATCTTATAATTTGCCTTTTTACCCGACTACGCTACGCAAAGGAGGGTAATATGTTTATCCTAATTATTTACTTCATAAAAAACCTCCAGATAGATGGCGTTGTATAAGTCTAAGATTTAATGGCATAACGTTCGTGGGGCTAAACAAGAGAGAGAAAAAAAAGTCTAAGATTGTCGCTAGTTAAGGACTGGCCAATAATTTTTTTCTCCGTTCAAAAATTATGACTATGGTAAGCCCATAGACAATACCAAAATCTTACATATTTTTTTATGAACACAAAAAATTACCTGTCATTTTTTATGGCTTCGCACGACTGGTGAATAAAGCCATCAAGTTATATGTTGCATTAAAGGCCCCATTTTTAGGCATAAGGTTCTCAAAGTATTTTAAAACAGTCGAGGTTGTCATTTGTCATAGTTCATCAAGGCAGGGTCTGTAGTAAGCAATGGCTACTTTAATTTAACCTTGCAGAAGATTTGGAGGCAACATTATAAGTCCATGTTTGACCGATTTTTACTTTCACTACACTTGTGCACTTTCATGGCACTAAATTGGATATTTTCCACCAAAATTATACAAATCAACTCTGTTTACAACGGCTGTCTTAGTCACAGCGCCATCTGTCCAAATTAGATTAATTTCATTTGCAAGATTTGATGACAAACATCGGGACCAGTGAAACAAAATAAAAGGTAATAAGTAAGTAAGGTAATAAAATTATTAATTGACAACCAAAATAATATATTTTTTTCTTTTTCGATGTGTGTAATAAGTATATTTGGCTTTAAATATGGTGTTGCTAACAGTAACAAAAGATAAATCATACAGGTTTCATAATGAGCAACTAAAAACAATGGCTATAATGATTTTTTCCTAAACTATTGTTCCAAATTGCTCAATAAATAGCGCTGAGATCAAATCCCAGGATCAAAAAATCAAAGTTTATTTTGTTAATTGTGTTTCCGGGGAAGGCAAAGGTTTATTAACCCGTACAGCCTAAACACTGATCATAGACATTTAAATAAAAACCTGTAGCAAACTGCATCTGCCATATAACCAAGTATCGGAAACTACTTTTTATTTATTATTTTATTGAGTCTTATTTTCTTTAAACAAGACATTGAAGTTGGTTAAAATCAAGGTAAACAACTATTAATGATTATTTAGTTGCTATGGCAGTCTTAAAAACAGGGGCCTTATTCTGCTATTTGACCAACCATTGTCATTATATCGAGACTCTATTGATATTATATCGAGATTGTGACTTTATTTGGTATTCTGCTAAAGTTTTAATAACATCGCAATATAATCACTATGGAGTCTCAATGGTATGGTAATATTTACCTTGCAGGTGTTACCTAGCAACATGGTATATGTTGCTAAGCAATATACCGTTTTGACAACTATCGAGATTCCATTAAGCCACGATTGTAGAGCAGACTAAAAAAGTGAGTCAGTGGTGTGTCAGTGGTGTCTCGATAGAATAGTCAACGTTAGCAGAATACCAATTTGACATGTAATGTCATATTTTTGACATTAAATTTCTATTACGATTATATTGACACACTATTCAAACACGATTGTATTAGCAGACTTAGGCCCCAGGATGTTTGTGCTTCAAAATAATTATTTAGATTTAAACTCACTGGCTAATAATACTTAATTAATTTTTAAATAAATAAAAACTGAGAATAAATAGTTTTTACCTTTATTAAGTTTTAAAAAGGTATTGTTAAGTAGGTAAGCAAGTCTGATAGGAAAGATGTAGATATAATACCAAAGAATTTAGGAAGGTACCTAGGCCTAGATAAATAATTTATTAAAAACAATCCATGACTCAATTTATTACGTATTTCTGTAACTTTTTATCATTAGAGTGTAGTTAAAATTCAGCTGATAACGTAGATTTTTCCAAAAAAGTTTTCATGTGGACACCTACCTCCTTTTAAATCTTATTAAAAAATGTAAAAGGTCGTCTACCTATTCATCCCTTTGCGGTAAGCAAAGAGGTTAGGTTATAAACTATGATATTTTTCCGACAAAACCGCTGTATTGTAAAGAATATTCCACTGTATTGTTTCGCTTCGTTACCTACGTTAACGGAAGATACTAAAATCACGTAAAAGTAGTAGAAAAAACAGCAAACTAAGGTATATTAGGCACACAAATCAGCAGTTTCCACTTGCACGCTGTAAATTCACTGAAATCCTCTTGAAATGTCAACACAGTACACTTAAACACAGTTGTAACACCTTTGTTTTAAATTAAACACTATTCACGAAGTATTTTAATGAGAAATAAAGTTCTAATTTATATAAAAACAAGATTGTATGACAGCAAAGACCTTTTGTGACTGACTTCGTAGCATCAATTTCGTTCGTACTCGCCTAGAACACGTCACTCTGTCAAACAGAAAGAGACAACGCTATACGCCGGAATGAGAGACACAATTAGATTTTATCAAAGTCCAAAGTAAATACCTAGCTTTGTGTAAATAAAATATCATTATATTATTTCACATGTTTCTTACCAATGATAAAATCAACTTAATTTATCTCTATAACAACCTAAAGCAAATAATACTAAATACGCTTATTAAACGTAATCAGTAAAAAAATGTTAACAGCGCCATCTCTTGTCGAGTAGCCGAAGTTTTTCCAACACCACATTCTACACCTAAAAAAATTCCATCAAGTTTTTATTGAAAACTTTAATAATTATCACAAAAAATAAATTGAACATGAATAATTGAACAAAAAAAAAACGGAAAATAACTCTGTTTTTTTAGATACGCACAATATTATGCTTCATGTACTTACTTGTTTGATGAACTTTGATATCAAAATAACGTAATATTGTGCAATATTAACAAACTAAATAGTTAGGTAAATACTCACAAGATGAATCGATAAAATTATCTAGCACTTTGGTTAAATTCTGGTATTATTAAAGCTTATTTCGGTAAGTACTTCAGATAAAAACATTTGCGCCAAAATATTTTATACATAGATACTTACTAGCAACTATAGTTTTTTTTGGAACTTATTTTTGCTATCATTTTTTAAATTAAGCTGTAGGTACCCTAGTTTTTAGTCCACTTCCATCCCATCACAATAGCCCAAGTAAAGTTAAATAAATAAATGTTATATTTCTTAGAAAAAGACAATACGGCTAATTACAAAAATTAGCTAAAAAATTAAAAATTCAAACAAGATTTAAATCGTCAATAGTTTTCTCCAGTAGTTTATCAATAGTTCCATCCAAACAGGAGGTTGTCCTTGGCTGCATTTTATAGTGCAGACAGGGATAATCGGTTTGGTGTCCACATCAAACTTTGCTATTTAACTTGGGGGCTCTACGTGTTGGCTTCGGCTCCACGCAGGTCCGGGGACTCCATAGCTCCGCGATATGGGACAAATAGGAAAAGTAGGTAGGTACCTAGAGTATTATAAATACTAGAGATAAAAGAATCAGGAAAATGATGGCTGATAGATAAGATAAACTTTGAGATAAGATATTATTATTTTAAACCTATGTATTAACTTTATCTACTACTAATGCCATCTAGCGATTAGAGTTAAAACTACGAACTGGTTGTAAAAATAGCATATTTCTTTTTCGTAAAGAAAAAGAAGAATGCATATTGTCTAAAAAAGGACAAACTAATTGGTTGTTAAAAATAGCCTGTTTTTTATATCTTTGTGCTAATAAAATGTGTTTCATTACAAAAATGATCATTATCATTGATTTTTTAGTTTGAAAATATCTTTAAGTAATATTTCTGTATTTATTTTCTCATTTAATGATGAATTTAATTTACCGCATTTCGATAAAAACACAACATTTAGGAAAAGATTTTTGAGAAAAAAGTTCAAGATACGACGCAGCCAGTAGTATATTTGGGCATTCCTAAAAATAAAAGCAAGACAAAACATCATAATACACCGCGCAGCGAATGATGACCTCTGCGGGGTAATTGGAAGAAGTATGAGCAGAACTCAATATTTATATGAAAATTGAGTTCCGCGCATACCACTTCTACTTTAAATAAATAAATAAATAAATAATCGTTTATTGCCATAAAATTACAATTTCTATACAGTAAACAAACAATAATAAGCATGGCAAAAGGAGCAGGCTCAGCATATGCTGTGAGACGCAGCTGCACAGCGCTGGTTTTCAGCCTGACCGTTTCTCTCTGTAATTCTATTATTTTGGGGTAGTCATGCACAAAAATTAATTAAAAACAATCCAGGAGATAAAAACCAAGTTACAAATGAGCTTGAAGCTAATAATATAGCATATATACAACATAGCATAGCATTTCGACAATAAAATATATCAACATTCGGCTTGTACAATAAATATTTTTTTTCGAATGACCCTATAAATTGATTAAAACAATTAAAATACTAAAATATCATTTAAATAAAATAAAATACAAAAAAAAAAACAACAAATAAAAACCAACACCTAAATAAAATGCACTTAATTCCCAAAATACACCACATGCAAGGCCAAGGAAAAAGAATAACAATAAAAATAAAAACTAGCGAAATTTCTTTACAATTACTTTAGCACTCAAAATATATACCATAATACGCAGAAAGGACCTACCATCAGAGCCTACCACTTTCCATCAGAGCTCATATTTTTCGCTGCGCGGAGTATACCTAATCAGTGATTAAACTAACTTACACTAAGTGAAGTTCTATCATAATTATGCGAAGGTTTTGTACGAATTAGATTAGCAAAGTACACATGTAGTCTACACATCGGTGTCGCCATCTTCACTGAATAGTTGAGTCTTTTTTATTTTTGTACTTCCTGTCTCACCCCACTCTCGCAACACTGGTCGTATCAATCACCTAATGATCACCTAAGCAGCGATCACATACCTGCATATTATTATATTTCCTCCCGATTGCCGCCAGATCTTCAGGGTCAGGACTCAGGCTACGCATGGTTGGCAGTACGTCTTCCATTTCGAGGGTGTGGAGGTTCTATAACAAATTAAAACAGTAAGAAGTAGTCTAAGTATTGCTCGCGTACCTATCACCTTAGATTTAGATACAGATTTACTCGTGAACTATAGTCTAAACACTATCCCTATAGATTGTATAGGGAACTATAGTCTAAACACTATCCCTATAGATTGTATAGGGAACTATAGTCTAAACACTATCCCTATAGATTATATAGGGAACTATAGTCTAAACACTATCCCTATAGATTATATAGGGAACTATAGTCTAAACACTATCCCTATAGATTATATAGGGAACTATAGTCTAAACACTATCCCTATAGATTATATATATGCCTAAATCTAAGGTTTAAATCCATATTTCGGACTATTCTTAAACCTCGTTTTGGATTAAGGGGGGGATATCGGGATAAAAAGTCTATGTCAATGAATCAATGTATCCTCATACCAAGTGTCATCAAAAGTGGTTGATTGGCATAGTGGTCATTTTAGACCCCTGGAGCCCTATTTTTGAATCGTTCGCCCCGCGTCGAGCGCTCGATTTCTAATCATTTCTTTCGGAAACGATCTTTGAAAAATATTTATATCTTTTGGTACTATTTCGAATGTTCATCGGTAATTACAGGTTTTCAATTTTCTGCGGAAAACAACCAAAAAATTGTCATTTTAAATTTCGACGACGAACGATTCAAAAATACAGAAAATTGGTGTCATGCGACTTGGAAGTTGAGCATGACTTGTAGGCGTATACGACGAAGATATGTCACACGAGTGATTCAAAAATAGAGCCCCTGGTCACGTAGCAACTGTCATAGATGTATTTTATTTATTTTCCCGTGCACCTCCCTAGCAACGCCATCTGTTGATGGAGCTAATTGTTAAGAGTGTAGCAGACACGTGTAGGTATAACTTATAAATTATTTATAAAGGCAGGCCAAGGTTATTGTATTCTATTTACTCTATCGATTTTAAAGTTCAATTCAGTTGATTGTTTGCATTAGGTCTGATAGAAAAACTGGCCGAAGTGGCCGAGTGCGAGTCTGTTTCGCATAGAGGGTTCCGTGCCATTATATCACTATCACTACATAGTATAAAATAATAGTAGATTATGCATCAAGGGCATTAAGCAACGTCTTATGTTGTGGGTGGCATATTGAACCCCGAGAGTAACGAAGGACTCTCAGATTAACTCCCGGGGAGGGAGTTTCAAGTTAACTCCTGAGCGAAGCGAGGGCGTTAAGTAGAGTCCTGAGTGAAGCGAGGGGTTCAAGCCGCCCAAGACAAAGACATGCTTTATCCCGAGGTGCATATTCTACTTTTCATACCGTCAGTCCAATATTTTTTTTATAATTCTTGTGGTCCCCTATTTGAAAAAAAATCCACTTAAAAAAAATGGGGCAATTGCAATAATGGTAAAATATAGGTATTATAGGCAAAACCTATTTGCTTAGACCTAACGTAACAATAAAAATAAAAACATAAATCGTGGCCTGCTAGATTTTTGTAGACCAATCAAATGACTTATTACAAATAAAACCTATTTGCTGAGCCCTTCAAAATGAAAACCTAGAGTTTTCACACGAATTTCAACGTTCCAAATTCAAATCACTTTATTCCCTTGGGAGTTTCATACAACATTATCTCCCTTGAGAATAAAGTCTTGCTTTAAGTTGAGGTTAATAGGGCTTTAATCCGTGATTAAAGTGCTGCAGGTGTGAAAAGTCACTTTTCGCCGTCCCTGTGTCCCTATGTATGCTTAGATGAAGATCTAAGCATACATAGGGGCATACATAGGGAAACTACGCAACGGATTTTGATGCGGTTTTTTTTAATAGATAGAGTGATTCAAGAGGAAGGTTTATATGTATAATACATGCATAATATAGCCGTGCGAAGCCGAAACGGGTCGCTAGTTGTTAATAAACGTTTAATTTTCCAAATTGTATACCATGATACGCAAAGAGACAACAAAATGTACCTATGGCATTTAGACGTCATTTAACTTCGACCCTAATTTATAAAGGTCGCTGTTTACAGGACGAAATTTTTCCCGTGCCGGACGGAACGTGGTTTTTGATAATAAATTGATGGAACACCTGCATTCACAAAAAAGTGTCTGACGATATTATATTGTGTGACATTATGCGTCATGGTAACATGACCATGACGCTTCCGTTCCCGTTAAGAAACAGAGTATTTAATAATAATATCGCTCGTCTGGGCTTGTGTTATGGTGACGAATGACGAATAGACAACTTATATAAAAGAAAATAAATATATAAATGAATAACAACTTTTTTTTCATCGTTTTCTTATGACTTTATCACGTAAAAATATCGTCCGTAAAGACTTTACAGACAACCATTTTTTTTTAATGAAACGCTGTCAAAAAATCTTAACATCCCGTCCGGCACAGGAAAAATCACGCTATGTATACCTCGCGCAGCGAATGGTGGCCTCTGTGGTAAGTGGAAGGGGTATGCGCAGAACTCGATATTTATATGAAAATTGAGTTCTGTGCATACCCCTTCTACTTTGATAATGAGGTAAAGCCCTAACTGCCTGCATTGTCGGACTTTACCCGAGAACTAAGGTATATTTATATAATTCCATGTAGCGTGACCATACCACGTGTACAGAGATGTATAATCATTTAAATGACAGTGTAGTTAAGGTCGCTGCATACGTAACGGAATAAAACCTCAGACGGGAATATTATAAAGCTGAAGAGTTTGTTTGAACTACTGGTTCGAATTGAAAAAATATTTTTGTGTTGGATAGTCCATTTATCGAGAAAGACTATATGACATCACGGTGCGATCAATAGGAGCGAAGAATCAGTTGGAAATGTGGAAAAAACGGGGAAAATGATTCATCCTTGAGGGCTTTCGTTGTTTCTTTGAACGCTTTAATCTCAGGAACTACTAGTACGAATTGAAAAAATTATTTTTGTGTTGGATAGTCCGTTTATCGAGAAAGGCTATAGGCTACTTTTTATTTTGATATTCCCACGGGATCCGGAGTTACGTGGGTAAAACCGAGGGGGCACCTAGTTGTTTATAAAGTGTTCGTAGACTTTAACCATACGTACACGTAGCGCAGCGAATGGTAACCTCTGACGGAAAGTAGAAGGGGTATGCGCAGAACTCGATATTTATATGAAAATTGTAATATAATATTCCCGTCTGAGGTTTTATTCCGTTACGTATGCAGCGACCTTAACTACACTGTCATTTAAATGATTATACATCTCTGTACACGTGGTATGGTCACGCTACATGGAATTATATAAATATACCTTAGTTCTCGGGTAAAGTCCGACAATGCAGGCAGTTAGGGCTTTACCTCATTAGGGCGTTAGTGCTCCGCGGTTACAACCGCGTAAGTCCCGATCCCGTGGGAATATCGGGATAAAAAGTAGCTTATGTTATTGTCAATGAATCAATGTATCCTCATACTAAGTTTCATCTTAATCGGTTTGGTAGTTTCGGAGCCTTTTCTTTACAAACAAAAAAATCTATCGTCTTTATAATATTAGTGTAGACTATCAGCGATCCGCGGTTTCAAACGCGTAAGTCCCGATCCCGTGGGAATATAGGGATAAAAAATAGCTTATGTTATTGTCAATGAATCAATGTATCCTCATACCAAAATACATCTAATTTGCTTCAGTAGTTTGGAGCCTATTCGTTACAAACAAAAAATCTATCGTCTTTATAATATTAGGGTAAACTAGCAGCGCTCGCGGTTTAACCCGCGTAAGTCCCGATCCGAGGCTTTAGGCTATTTTTCATTTTGATGTTCCCACGGGATCGGGAGTTACGCGGGTGAAACCGCGGAGCGCTGTTAATATTTTATAACGATATATGACTAATTGGTTAACACCACAACTGTTAACACACCGTCTAAATATTTTGTTTTAGATTTTTCCTTATATCTAATTTATTTACGTCAATTCTAATACCCGAGTACTTTAAATAATACAAAATAAGTTTTATCCTTTATTATTCTACTAGCAGCGCTCCGCGGTTTCACCCGCGTAACTCCTGATCCCGTGGGAATATCGGGATAAAAAGTAACCTATAGCCTTCCTCGATAAATGGACTATCCAACACAAAAATATTTTTTCAATTCGAACCAGTAGTTCCTGAGATTAGCGCGTTCAAACAAACAAACTCTTCAGCTTTATAATATTAGTATAGATAATCCATACTATGTTTGTTTCCAAGTTTTTAAGATACCGTACCCTCAAAAGTGTAAAACGGGTCCTTATTACTATCTGACAGTCTGTCACCGGGCTGTATCTCATGAACCGTGATAGCTAGACAGTTGAAATTTTCACAGATGATGTATTTCTGTTTCTAACTTCACTCGCGTTAATCAAAGGCTCCGTTTATTTGCGGGTCTTTTTTTTAACCCCTTTTTAGGGTTCCGTAGCCAAATGGCAAAAGCGGAACCCTTATAGAATCGTCATGTCTGTCTGTCTGCCGTATGTCACAGCCACTTTTTTCCAAAACTATAAGAACTATACTGTTGAAACTTAGTAAGTAGATGTATTCTGTGAACCGCATTAAGATTTTCACACAAAAATAGAAAAAAAAAACAATAAATTTTAGGGTTCCCCATACTTAAACTGAAACTCAAAAATTTTTTTTTCATAAAACCCATGTGGATACGTTTGGGGTATCTATGGATAGGTCTTCAAAAATGATATTGAGGTTTCTCAAATATGTTTTTTTCTAAACTGAATAGTTTACGCGAGAGACACTTCCAAAGTGGTAAAAAGTGTGTGTAACTTCTAAAATAAGAGAATGATGAAACTAAAAAAAATATGATATGCATTACCATGCAAACTTCCACCCAAAATTGCTTTGAACAAGTTCTGGTAAGTAGTTTTTTTTTAATACGTCATAAACCGTAAACCGCCATTTACCCTTCTTTCATGTATTTTATGTGATGATAATGGTACGGAACTCTCCGTGCGCGAGTCCGACTCGCACTTGACTGGTTTTTATTTCTTCCTCTTGTCAACTGTAGTAGAATAAAGTAACTCAGTATGTGTAAATATTTTATTTGCGTCTCAGATATTACGTAACTTATATTTCAAGTAGGGTTGCCAAAAAAGTACAAGAAAAACACCAAAAAAAAACGTATAGATCTTCATACTTTTATTGAAGGAAGAATGGACAAAAAGTCTTTGCATGAAGCAAATAAAAAAGAAACTGTTTGAAAATAAAAATAAAACTATGAAAAACGGTTAAACAGCAATTCGAGGATGATCGATTCGATGATCGAAAAAAAATTTTAAAAAAAGATCGTCACCACTGTCCGTCTGTCTGATGGCTCTATTTTCTGAAAGGTCGTGTGGTATATTTTACATCAATAGCTATTAATAAATAATCGATGAAAAACTGCAGCCGTCTGCGTGCTACTAGTATAATACGCTCTCCAGCTGCAATTTATTCCAATTTTCCCACGGAATCAAGACAACATGGGTGTATCTTCTTCTATCTATCACTACATCACTACATATCACTATCACTACATAGTATAAAACAAAGTCACTTTCCGCTGTGTGTCCCTATGTATGCTTAGATCTTTAAAACTACGCAACGGATTTTGATGCGGTTTTTTTAAATAGATAGAATGATTCAAGAGGAAGGTTTATATGTATAATACATGCATAATATAGCCGTGCGAAGCCGGGGCGGGTCGCAAGTATTTTATAAATTATAAAAACCGGTCAAGTGCGAGTTGGACTCGCGCACGAAAGGTTCCGTACCATGTTGTATGGGAGTCCCACTTAAATCATCATTACATAGTATAAAACAAAGTCACTTTCCGCTGTGTGTCCCTATGTATGCTTAGATCTTTAAAACTACGCAACGGATTTTAATGCGGTTTTTTTTAATAGATAGAATGATTCAAGGGGAAGGTTTATATGTATAATACATGCATAATATAGCCGTGCGAAGCCGGGGGGCGGGTCGCTAGTTTGATATAAAATACTTTTTATCCATTAAACAGCTCGATGAAGGTCTTCCTTAAAGGGATCTCCGACAAAACCCGTTTGGAAAATTGTTAAAAAGGCTAAAATTTTGCTTTATTAATTTGTTAATTTCCTTGTTATTCTGTCACTAATTAAATATCAAGGTTTATAAAAAACCTATTAGTGGTCCTTAAATTATGGTAAAAGTTTGTAAATGCATTTATCTCAAAACGAATGGATTTAATAAATTCTCGAATTGCAACGGCGATTTGGCAACCCTAGTTAGGCTAAATAAGTTTCTTTATAAGTAATTTATCTCGTTTTTTGCATTTATCAGTCATATTTGTGTTTTGCTTTATCAAATTCATGATAAAAACTTAACTACGAAGGAGTGCTTTATAATAAGATACATTTTAAACGTAATATGTACGGTCGGCAGCATATTTGCAGACCCACCGCAGAGCTCCAAAATGGCTGTTATAAGAATGTTTTCAACACAAGCAAGATTCTAGGCACCTGCTTTAGTTGAAGTTTAAAGTCTTCTAACTCATCAATTTCTACGAAGAAGTGCTTATTTAATAAGATTTTTAAATGTAATATGTACAATTAGGCAACAAATGTGCATAACTACGGAAGAGATTGAATCCCATAGCACGGGGCTATGGAGCCCCCTTTGCAAGGCATGCGTGGAGCCGAAGCCAACACGTAAAGGCTCTTTACAAGCAACCGGCGATTATTAAATTCGGGCAAACAACCGCCTGCCTATTGCAGGTTCGATTCCCGCCTCAGACTAGTATTTATGCTTAGATATATGTCTGTGGTCTAGTTGTTTTTATGTATATCTATATTCTATATACAGGAAAAGTATTTTTGTAGTGCACATTTTTTTTCTGCTGAATATATGTCGGCAGTGGTAGTACATTTACGCAAAAAAAATAAATAAAAAAAAACCAAAACTTAATGTGAAAAACTTCCTGCAATTTCTAAATTATTGGGTATCTCAGTATTGATACACACAGTGACACGTAGGTACCTACCTTCATTTAGAGCGCGCTATTAAACTCGCTGGCGCTAGTATTGTGTCCATGGACTTCGTCGTTTTGTTAGAAACACTTAAATGGTTAAAGCTCTGAGAGTTTTTGAGTTAGCTCCAAAATAAAAAAAACAGTATTTTTTATTTTAATGTGCTTAAAACATACCGAAATTTGTGCACTACAAAAATATTTTTCCTGTATATAAAAATCAATTGCTGTTCCTTAGTCTCGCTAAAACTCGAGAACGGCTGAACCGATTTAGATGATTCCGGTTTTGAAATGTTTGTTGTAGTCCAGGGAAGGTTTAAACGGTGAGAAACATCGGACTTACGCGGGTGAAACCGCGGGGCGCAGCTAGTTAAGTATATATTTACGAAAGAAAAATATTTTAAGTATTATATCCGTAGTCTGGCCACCCATAACACAAGCGTAATTGCTTACATTGGGGCTAGATGGCGCTCTGTGAAAGATTCTACAATATGTATTTATTTTATTTATATATACGATGTGTTCAGTGAAGGAATTTTAATACAAAAGGGGGTTGTTCTAGACGTGTACGCGAACAACTTTTGTTCTACGACTTTTGGAAATTCGAACTTTTTTTCCGATAACTCTGAGGCAATTTTACTTGAAAATCAGGATTTAGTACTCGACTCGTCAAGTGCAAAAACAGTTCTGATTGGTCAAGCGTGTTTTGACCTGACATTTTGGTTCTCATTCGTCAAGCAATGCATAAGTTCTAATTCGTCAAGCCATAATTTTGTTTTGATTTGTCAAGCCTTATTAGCTGTGTCATACAAAAACTTCGAACGAAACGTTCGAATTTCCAAAAGTCGTAGAACAAAAGTTGTTTGCCTAGACATCTAGAACAACCCTATTTCGTATTAAAACCTCTGCGCTGAAACACATTGTATAATGGCGGGAAAACTGAGGTAAGTATATACCTATTTGTTTGCCAGTATCTAATATATAAGCTATTTGATTTTTTGGCAAATATTATATCAGTCGTGATGTTTAAATGTGGTTTTAAATAACAAATAGTTTGGTTAACTTGTCACACTGAGGGAATAATTTCGCGCTGTTTTGATTGCGCAATAATATGGTGGATCACGAAAAAATGGCCACCACATACGTCACAGCAGAAAAAACCAATATACATAGAGCTTCTGTTAGAGTGAAAGAGACAACGAATGATTGATAAATATTAAAACATCAATTAAATTGGCAAATAATGTCAATATTAGTATTCTTTCTGTCAATGTCAAACTTTCACTTGCAATTTGTAATTTCTAAACGAAATATCTCAATTTTTACACTTAAAACTTCTATAAGTAACAAATACATAATATAAATACTTACTTTAAAATAAGAAAAAAACAATCCAATTATTACAATCAAATCACAAACCACAAGACACGAATGATTAAAAACTTTTTTCCACCAAACTTTTTACTATAACCCAGTGTCTAAAAAAGTAAGATTCACGTTCGAAATGTTTATAAGATAATACAAATTTAATTCGGTCGGTTGTTTTTGAAGGCGGCAAGTGAATGGCGCGACGTACTAGCGTAGACTGACAGATAATAGGCAATCGTATGACGACATAGCTAAAAATACCTATACTTTATTCATTATCAATGGCAAACTACTGTGCGGCTTGTAAAAGATGTTCCGCGGACGCAGCGATATTGTTCCTAACATTTAACGACCCAGTTGGCACAATAGTCACTATGCCGGACTGCCAAACACAGGGTGGCGGGTTCGATTCCCGCCTCAGACAAGTATTTATCCTCAGATATTTGTTTCTGGTCTGGTTGTTCCTATGTATTATAAGTATATATTTACAAAAGAAAAGTATATCCGTTGTCTAGCACGCATAACACAAGTCTAGTTACTTAGCTTAGGGCTAGGTGGCTATGTGTGGAATGGCCTGCAATATTTTTTTATTTAAATAAAAAGATAAGGCTATATGAGGAAAGTATGCTGTCTTTGGGGTCGCCTTTTACATTTGCTGTAAGCAATATATCGTAACACTTGCCTATTTCTGAACACGAACTATACAGTTTGATGATGTAGCTAAACCTGACCAAGCTCAGCGCCGCGCCGCCGCGGGGGTAAAGCCGTCACGAAGTTTTTCCACCGACTTCCAACTAAAGTAACTTGCAATTGTCAGTGACAAAACGAAAACGACTGAAGGAAATCAACAATACAGTGCTTCATTTGATGTACACGTCGGAGCGCTGCCATCTTGACTACTGTTTTGTGTCTATAAACAGGAATAAAATGACGGAACGTGGTTCATTCTGTCGCAGTAGCTTCATGATGCCTGAACCTTTTCATGGTCGCACAATTTATTTGAGTTAATTACTTTAATACCTTTTAGTGAGTGGATTAGGTGTTGTAGTAAAATAACGCTGATGGTTATGTAATTTATATGATTAAAATATGTTTTGATGATATGTGCCTTTAAATTTATGTAACCTTACGCTCAGATTTTGGCTAAAATAGCTAGTCTTCTATACAATGAACTTCATTGTACCAGAAGAAGAACCTGTTTTATTATTATGCTGGCAGGTTTTCTACTTGTTAACGTTTGAATTGTAGAACAGCTAAATGTCTGTATGATGTTGTCAGTTATTCGTTATTGGTATAGCTGGAAAATTTGTGGATATACAAGAATAAAACATTGTTCCTGTTCAAGATCTCATTTGCCCGTGGATGACACAATATGTATAATAAGGTTCTTAATGTATTCTGGTCTCACCGATACTTTCACATGGAATCTGCCTCCTTCAGTTATTCTTCTTCTACTGCCTTCTGCTCGTCAAACAGTCGCAATTCCACTGTGGCCTTGCCAGGGTGACGCATTTGCACTAAGCCGATTCTGTGGTTTCCCTAGCTCTTTAATTCTCTTTTGTTTCTGTTTCCATCGTCGTTTGTTTCAATTTTGATCGTATTTTGTTGCCATTTCGATCGTCTTTTTTTCCGATGCGATCGTCTTCTGTTTTTTATTCATTTGACTTTAAGATTTTGGTTATACGCGTTATTTCGTTGTAACTCTTATTATAAAGTAAAAGTAAAACCATGCTAACCTACAAGATACAAGAAATCCTGTTTTGTCAAACACCACCGACGAACTAAAAAAAAAACAAATTAGTGCTGTTTTTCCAGCTCTGTTAATTTTCCCTGTTAAAATTAACTCGATTCTTTTCCTATTTTTAAGTATTTGAACTATTCTAACGGGATTTTATTTTTATAAGCTTTTGCTTAACATGCAATGTATGTATGTATGTTTACTGTTAAATTACATTGTAAAATAAAAATGAATTTTATTACGTTTTGATAGGCATTTGTTTTGGTTTCGAACGTCTTTTTTGGTATCGTTTCGATCATATTTTGTTTTTAACCGACTTCAAAAAAGGAGGAGGTTCTCTAGTCGGTTGTATGTATGTTTTTTTGTTCCCACTATACAGGGTTATTGGAAATTATACTAGCAAGCCGTTGAGGGCCACTTCTGTGCATCTAAACAAACAACTTTTGTTCTACGACATTTGGAAATTCGAACATTTTTTGAAAATTTTGAGGTTAGGTTTACCTGAAAATCAGCTGTTTCTTACACGGAGATGTCATTAACCTTAACATTTTAATTATATTTTAAGTTTTATCTACTGTTCTTAGTCTGAATGACCTTTGTTTTGAAAAATCAGCTGTTTTTCGAATTTACATAACCTCAAAATTTTCATGTTTTTTTTCGAATTTCCAAAAGTCGTAGAACAAAAGTTGTTTGTTAAGGTGCAAAGAAGTAGCCCTCAACGGCTTGCTAGTATAATTACCAGTAACCCTGTATATTGTATTAGTTCGGCTAATCGGACTACTGGGTCAAAATAGTCCCAACAAAAAAATTATGTTGACAATTTGCCACCCTTTTGACGTCTTAAAATGGTTGTCTGTAAAGTCGGTTTACGGACGATAATTTTACGTGATAACGTCATAAGAAAACATTGATGGTAACCATAGCAACGATAATACGTTGCTATGGTTACCTTGTCAATAACATGACGTCATGTTCCCACGTTATCACGTCAAAAATCGTATAATTCGTTCTCCAGCCGCGCAACATCTTTTATGAAGTAACTGTTTATCAATGGCAGAATACTGAGAGAGGTAAGCGAATTTATCAACAGTGATAACTCCGCAAAATTCTTTATTAACAGACTGATAATACATTTTGTTTCAACTAGCTATGCCTTTTTTTTTTTTTTTTTTTTTTTTTTTTGTTTTTTTTTTGTTTTTTTTTTTTTAAGGAAAAATGCATCTTCAAAAATTGCGACTAAGACGAGACTCGAACTCGCATCCTTTGAATACCGTTCAAGTCTCGTACCGAGTTCGAGTCTCGTCTTAGTCGCAATTTTTGAAGATGCATTTTTCCTTAAAAAAAAATTTCAGAGAGCCCAGTGCAGGCTTAGCACTTTAAAAAAATAAAAAAATCATAGCTATGCCATGTTGGTTCACCTACTAGCACAGCTTTCACCGTGCTGGTTAATTCATCTGCATAGATAAGAGTTGTGTCAAGAAATAAATAGTTAGCCTAACGTTTGCATACCTATTCTATAAGCTACATTCTTTCGATTGGTATGGAATTTGTCTAAAAATCAAACCAGTGAAATGATTTAAAAAGGAAAAATAATTTTTAAGTAGTTTATCATAATATTCTGTACTGCAATTTTTTTGCAATGTATTTATTGACTTTTATAATAGAAATTAATTCGGAATTACATGCTGGCAATACCACATTTAATACCATTTCAGAATCTCAATAAAATAGGAAAACGTTTTTTGTATGGGACCAGTGACCATACATTTTTTTTTACACCGGGAAAGGTTAAAGTTCCGGATAAAAAATTAAAAAATCATCATAGAAAATCAGAGTGAAATCAAAGAGTTAAAGCCAAATTACAACGTCACATATTTATGGTTAAATCTAAGTACAAAAGACTTTCGATGTGTCATTAAAATAGTTGTTTCCAAAAAACAGATTGTAATTCCTTCATTTGCAGTTTTTGCATCAAAAAACATACAGAAGAGAAGAGAGTGTTTAAAATTTCGCAAATAGCGGATATCTCGGAAACCAAGAGACTTACATAGAGATTTGAATTAAAAAAAAACAATAGGTAGGATAGATTTTAATTAAAAAAAAAAACAAGTATTTTTTAAACAATATAATTAAATACCAACGCGCTCGCGTTCGTTGGCGGCTACCCCAGCCAGACTAGAACCTGCGACCTTCATTACCAGTACTCAATAGACCAACCGTAGTGCAACATATTGTGACTGAAACAGAAAAATAATGGTTGTCTGTAAAGTCAGTTTACGGACGATAACATAAGCCATAACATAAGCCCAGATGAGCGGTATTATTATTAAACAATATATAATTAAAAAGCCCGTTCCTGTTCAGCGTAATATTGGATGCACTGTCCGTTGCCATCAGGGATGCACACGAGCAGCCTCCATGGCTGCTCATGTACGCTGATGATATTGCGCTGGCGGACTCGGATAAGGGGCGGCTGGTCCAACGTGTACACACGTGGAAGGAGTCGCTTGAGAACGGGGCGGTTTGCAACTGAATGTGGCGAAGACAGAGTACTTGGCTTACAATACCACAGATCCCACACCTGTCTGCGTAGACGGTCATATGGTCGAGCGGACAGACCAGTTTAAGTACTTGGGATCTGTGCTTCACGCGTCCGGCGACATCGATTGCGACGTCAAGTCACGCATTTCAGCGGCTTGGGCCAAGTGGCGTGCGGTGACTGGTGTCATTTGCGACCCCAAAATGCCGGTTAAACTAAAAGGACAGGTCTATAAAACCATCATTAAACCTGTCCTTTTGTATGGTAGTGAGGCGTGGCCGGTGCTTGAGCGACATAAGCAGGAGCTGCGTGTCACGGAGATGAAGATGTTGCGCTGGATGTGTGGAGTGACGCGAAAGGACCGCGTCAGGAATTCCCGCATCCGGGGCAGCCTTCATGTCCGAGACATTGCAGATAAATTGCAAAAGTGTCTCTTACGCTGGTACGGCCACGTCTTGCGAATACGTGGGGAACAAATGTCTTGCCATGGCGCCTCCGCCGGGTCGTGGCAGACTAGGTAGACCCAAGAAGTGCTGGCTTGACGTCGTAAAGGGTGATATGCGTGCAAATGGCCTTACAACCCAGGATGCCGAAGATCGTGCGAAGTGGAGGCGTAAAAGTAGGAAAGCGGACCCCGGGCTCCCGAGAGGGATGCAACCGGGAACATCGCTCGGATGATGATGATATAATTATTGCTGCGTGCTGTGTGACATTGTTGACATGACGTCACCGGAAAGAGACAATGACGTCATCTTTCTCGTGAATGCAAGTGTCCCACTAATTTATTAAAAAAAAAAACATACCGGTTCAATTTCTGCCTGCGCCTAGTCCGCGCCAACGTTGTGAACACACCACTCTTAAACATCGCCATCCTAGCCTTCTTCATGGCTCTCATACGCTTCTTCTGTTCGTCTTGGCGACGTTTCTGCATTACCTCAAGTAATCCCTGATGCTCTTTCATCTTGTCTTTGCTCCTGTCCCTGGCTAAAAGATGACGGGACTGCGTAAATATTATACAACTAGCGTCACCTCGCGGTTTCAACCGCGTAACTTTCGATCCCGTGGGAATATCGGGATAAAAATTATGCCTATGATATTCCCATTGAATCAATGTATTTTCATACCAAGTTTCATCTTAATCGGTCCAGTAGTTTCGGAGCCCATTCGTTACAAACAAAAAAATCGAGTTAATATTAGCATAGAAGTATAGATATTTTGACGACCCAGTTGGCACAATGGTCACCATGCCGGACTGCCAAAGACAGGGTTGCGGGTTCGATTCCCGCCTCTGACAAGTATTTATGCTTAAATATTTGTCTGTAGTCTGGTTGTTTCTATGTATTATAAGTATATATTTACAAAAGAAAGTATATAAGTAGTATATCCGTTGTCTAGCACCCATAACACAAGTCTAGTTACTTAGCTTGGGGCTAGATGGCGATGTGTGGAATGTCCTGCAATATTTATTATTTATTTATTGATTCAAAAAATACTCACGGCCTAAATGATAATCCTGGAAGACAGTTCTCGGATGTTTTGCATATTTCTTTTCCAATTCGTGCATCATATTGCAAAGGTGTATTATTTGTTTAGACATGTCCAAGATGTGCGAATACATGTACAACATGTATTTAGTTGGTGCGTAGTACCTTTATTATAGAGAGAGTTATTAGTAGGTAATTATATAAAAAAGTAGCTGAGGGCTGCTTCTGTGCACCTTAACGATCAACTTTTGTTTTACGACTTTTGGAAATTCGTTGTAAAAAAATCGATACAAAAATAATAAATGAAATCCATAAACTTTTTAAACTCACACGATTTGTATTCAACGTCGAGGTAAGAGAAATAAAAAACAAAAAATACGCGATTAAGACCCGGGAAAATAATTACTATGAAATCCATCAGTTCAAATAATACTTAACTCTACGTAGGACACAGAATCAATCATAGTATGTTTGGTAAAGTCCATTGCGCAGTGCGCACCCCGCATTGCGCGCGCTCTTTGCCGCATAGACATAGAAAATGGCCAGACAGTACTAGAAACACTTAAGGAAATTGTACCGGGGGCTTTCTCCATACAAACGTAGTCGAATGTTTTCTCCCTGGATAATGATACTAGAGCAAATATTTTTGGTGCATCAAACTTTTGTTTTTTATATTAAATTTTTTTATTTTAATTTCTATGATAATTGGAAAACGAAAAAAAAATAATAGGGGCATTGTCATGGCAGTTACAGGTTTTATGGCACCAAAATATTTGTGCTAGTGTCCAGTTATCCAGGGAGGAAACAGTCGACAAGACTACGTTTGTATGGAGAGAGCGTAGGTACCCTTTCACCTTAAATATTATTTTTGGAATATATGTATTAGGTTCTGACAAAAGTTCAAAACAAAAGTTGATCGTTAAGGTGTACTTTTTAGCGTCGTCATTCTTCATTCGTACAAAGGAATGAAATCAGTTGCCTGCGTCTGTCTTTCCTAAAGGGTACAATTTGGGGTCTTCAAGTCGCGAGTGAACAGGTATAATCCGCGCGCAATGAGAATGGGATGAAACCTTGTCAAAGTAAATAAAAAATGACGGTTTTCAAGTAGAGTTAGCATAAAAGTTCTGAATAATAGGTAATTAGATTTGATTTTTTTTTTATTTATTCATCTTTAGTGTAGGTATTTCTACTGATCTATCTGAAGACTTCACAGACAAACATACACACTGACACATATACGGTCCTTATGTGCTCGTTTTATTTATAATTTTAGAGAAACAAATTTTTTAATATACAATCAATATTTTTAATACTCAATAGACAATCTACCACAGACAATAATATTTTTTCTTTTAATCAATAATATTTTTTCCGTTTAAAATCCGCGACACTATGACCGTGCAAATAACTAATTTACTCGTATACCTAATTATTATTAAAGACTTTTTTGCTAACGCTACTTTTCTGTCATTTTCGATTTACTTTGACATCCCATTCTCATTGCGCGCGGATTATACATAATTATATTGACGCACATGCTACATCTTAGGCCCCAAACGTTGATCATACGACTTTTAAAAATTCAAACATTTTTAGAAATTTTTTGAGGTTCGTATATTAATTAACAATATTAATTCGGAAATAACCTGGTTTTTTGTTAAAAGATTTTTCAGACTTAGAACTGTCAATAAAACTTTAGAAAATAAGTTTAATCTTAAGGTTAATGACCTCTCCGTGTGAGTAACATATGATTTTCGGATTAACATAACCTTAAAATTTTCCGAATTTTTTTCTAATATCCATAACCCTTTCAGATCTTCTCACTACAATTGTGTGGTTTTTAAGATTTCATTTTGTACAAATATTAAAAGTGTTACCGCGACGGGCTCACCGTCACTCGATTGTGCGTGAACCGAACTATAACCTCCCATTCAAACTTTGCGCGGCAGTTTGTCGCAAGACAAGTGCAAACGCGTCTAAAACTAAAGGTTTTTTGATTTTCCACCTTTCGACACAGTAGGTATTAAAATTCCTATCTTAATATATATAAATCTCGTGTCACAATGTTTGTCCTCCTAAACCACTTAACCGATTATAATGAAATTCGCACACCATGTGCAGTTCGATCCAACTTGAGAGATAGGATAGCTTACATCCCGATATTCCCACGGGATCGGGAGTTACGCGGGTGAAACCGCGGAGGGCAGCTAGTATTTTTATAATTTGAAAGTTTCACTGTGTTAAACACGTAATTATAGTAATATTATCTACGTAGTTTGATGAAAAAAATCACGCAAAACTGCTTTTTTAGCCAGAAAATTTTGTAACGGATTTATTTCGCACAATTGTATCGACTTGTGCCTTTAGGTATCTAAATCAGTGTTTAGGTACTATTAAAATCTAGCTGTTTTTTAGGTTTATTGCATACCTAACAACAATGTCATTCAATTTAATGGATGCCGACATCGAACGGCTGTTCACCGGCTCGGGCAAGTAAGAATTCGATGATGAATGATCAGTTTGAGGCCCAAACGTCGGCTTCAGGGTCGCCCTCTTCATCGTCAGAGACCGACCCTGAAGACGACGTACTGCTGCGTAATCTTCGCTAGATGAAGAATAAATTGAACAGTTAGGAAGTTCCAGCTGTTGAACCTACGCCAGAGCGTACACCAGATGTAAAGACCCCCGCCGAATATTTTGAGTGTTATTTTACTGTTTTACTGTAATATGCCATTTTACTGTTTTTATACTTTGAAATTGCATGTAATGCAAAGCTCTATGTTAATTTACATTAAGACTGCCGATTATAGGTTGTTCCTCATTATTTGCATTGTTTTATTTTTAACGAATTCTACCCCTTTGGGCCCCCTTGCCATAATTGTGCGGGAACACTGATCGGTTAGGGCTCTGCTTTATACAATTGTGCGCCCACACAATTGAAGCTTGCACATGAAAGGCCTACACTCATACAAATGTACGCCAACTAATTTTCCAAGATGGCGGCCGGAAAATGGGAAATGGACCTCAAATTCGTCATCTCCGACCCCATTTTACTCTAGTCCATGCATTTTTTTTGACGAAAATGCTGTAGTTTTGACTCAGGTCTGAAAGGGATAAGTCATAGAACAAAAGATTAAACAAAAGTTTTTTGAACAATATGGAACATCTCCAACATCATCTGGTATTTGAATACAATCTCGTGAGTCAGGAACCCGACCTCATAGTGCAGATTGTCCACATGCAGGTAACACATGCGGAGACATACCTGGTCCGACTTTTAGTGAACCTTGCTTGAACAATATGGAACATCTCCAACATCATCTGGTATTTGAATACAATCTCGTAAGTCAGGAACCCGACCTCATAGTGCAGATTGTCCACATGCAGGTAACGCATGCGGAGACATACCTGGTCCGACTTTTAGTGAACCTTGCTTGAACAATATGGAACATCTCCAACATTATTTGGTATTTGAATACAATCTCGTGAGTCAGGAACCCGACCTCATAGTGCAGATTGTCCACATACAGATAACGCATGCGGAAATAGTGTCTGATGTCTGTTATCCTATAAAACAAAATCTATTTAGTTAGTCTACATCTACACTAATATTATAAAGAGGAAAGATTTTTAGAACGAAAGTTCCTTATCGCGCGTTGCGAAAGGGGGCTATACGGAAAAAATTAAGACCAAAAGTTATAACGACACTTTTTTTGCAAAAAAAGCAAGCCAGTTATTTTCGTTTCGTCTTTCTATTTCACATTGAAACACAGCATTGATTCGTGACGATTATTTACAAAAAAAAATACATTTCCTTCACTAATTAATCGAAAGGAACTTCGTTCCATCCGGGTGTCCCGTGACACCTCTCAAGTTTTTTGTTTTTGTTTGTAACGAATAGGCTCCAAAACTACTGGACTGATTTTCATGAAACTTGGTATGAGGAAACATTGATTCATTGGAAATTACATAGGCTACTTTTTATCCGGATATTTACACGGGATCGGGAGTTACGCGGGTGAAATGGCGGAGCGCTGCTAGTCAGATATAAAATAAAGAATAAAAATATCATTTATTTATTAGTATAGCCATGTCACCACAAGACTTCAGGACTTGGAAGTGAGTGGTCGTAGAGCGAGAGAAGAAATGGAGGGATTGCGGTAAGAAAGTAAAGGAGTCTAAGGGAATAAACGCTGGCTTGACGGAGAATAGAATGGAGTAGAGTAAGGTTTAAGAGCTTGTAATACAATTACGCTCTGAGTCATATAATATTAATAGAGACCATTCCAGAAATATTTAAGAACGTTGCCATTGCCACGTTTTTTATTTAATACCGTATTGGGATAATATCACAGATGCCTGATGACAATTTGTGTGTCTTCTAGAAACGCGTGCTACATCTTGAAAGAAAGATGCATCGTCATCTACCATCAGGCAGGTGTGTAAGTGGTCAACCGCTTACCTATTATATGTGATAGAAACTTACGCATTTTGATATGATGTTTCAATGTAATAACATGCTCTGAGTATATCATCATGTTCACCAATATGCCTAACATTAAGTGACCATTCCAAAAACATCATATTACGGCGTCACGTGTTCCGTTTAATACTTACGCATTTTGATATGATGTTCCAATGTAATAACATGCTCTGAGTATATCATCATGTTCACCAATATGCCTAACATTAAGTGACCATTCCAGAAACATCATATTACGGTGTTACGTGTTCCGTTTAATAATTACGCATTTTGATATGATGTTCCAATGTAATAACATGCTCTGAGTATATTATCATGTTCAATATGCCTAACATTAAGTGACCATTCCAGAAACATCATATTACGGTGTCACACGTGTTCCGTTTAATACTTACGCATTTTGATATGATGTTCCAATGTAATACCATGCTCTGAGTATATCATCATGTTCACCAATACGCCTAACATTAAGTGACCATTCCAGAAACATCATATTACGGTCTCACGTGTTCCGTTTAATACTTACGCATTTTGATATGATGTTCCAATGTAATAACATGCTCTGAGTATATCATCATGTTCACCAATATGCCTAACATTAAGCGTCCATTCCAGAAGCATTACATTACGTTGCCACGCATTCGACCAAGATTGTGAAAATGAACTGTATTCCTCGTCATCTAGAAAGTGAAAACTAAAGTTAGAATGTATTTATTTAAAAAGAAAAAAGAAATTGTTATGTGTAAATTCGGTTTACGGACAAAAAATGAAAAAAAATGTAATTCCTCTTTTATTTTTGTCTTATTTTTCTTTATAGGTATATTATGTTTTTCCTTTATCTTTTGTCTTCTATTTGTCACTCGTCGATATCGACGAGTGACAAATAGAAATAATATTATTTTTAAATATTCTGTTTCCTAATTTACCATGACGCGTCTGGTCATATTACCATGACGCATGACGTCACACTTTTGTGTGTTCCACCTATTTAGTAGACGTCTAAGGAGCCGTGTGCCTCCAAATAGGCTCTGCCTCAGCAAAAAAAGAACTGCATCAGGCCGGTGGTCTTCCGGCAGGACCCATTGCGGGTGACGCGTACCGCGAGTAGAGAGCTAGCTAGTCTCAAATGTCACAAAACGCTCTATTTGGCGAGCTAGGGTGGCCAGAAGTAGCCATGGATACGTAGCTGGCGACGTCGCTATGGCAACCCGGTCGAAAGAGGCCGCGTAAGTAGGTAAATAAAAAAAGAAGGCGCTAGATGCGTCTATCCATGTAAAATAAAAATATCAATTTTGACATCATCTCTAAGTTCTGTACGTTTTAATGCAATAATATTATGGTTTTAAACGCCATGAAATATCATATTTTTATTAGTAACATAAATCTACCTGAAATACCAAAACCTCTTCTGATATTTTCTGAACACATTCGTGAAGATTGTGTTAAAATCTGTTTCCTAGTTTCCGAAAATAGAGCACACAAAAATATAAACAAACAAAATCTACAATTTTGTGCAAAAATGGTAGTTCTGCGAATTCCGAAGAGATGGGGCTAGTTACTTGAAATTTAAAAAAATATCTTATTAAATTAATTACTTTATTTTTTAGTTCAAAAATGTGTACCTACACTGCTATGTATTCTTAAAATACATAAGTCTACAAAATTTTTAAGCAGAACAAAAAGAATAATTAATTAATTTGTGACTTTATAAGAAAACCTGAATCGCGCAATCAAGATTTTTACAACCGGAGCTATATAAGGTTTTCAACCGGAGCTATATAAGGAATTCTATTTTGTTAAGATCATTAAGGACGTAGAACGCTCACTTCCAAAACTTCGAATTTATTAATGTAGAGATAGAGAAGAGATTTTTTACACACATTACATAAGGACCTGAAGAGTGTAAGGCTAAATTTGAATTGGGTAAGGCTAGTCTATTTTTATGTCTTAAGTCACGGGGGAAGACCGAAAGATGAACCTATTTGCTATTATGCTGGCAGGTTTTCAACTTGGCAACGTTTAAAGAATATTAGAACTACGGTAGAACGGCGGAATGGGAACACAGATGGAAAACGCTCTCGAGGCCGATCCCCAACATTAAGGACTCATCCGTCAAGTTCCATAACATTGTGAGAGATGCGATGAATAGAAGCCGTTGGAGACAGATCATCTGATCCAAATGCAGACTTACCGATGATGACCACGATCCTCAGTCATGAGGAGCCGACTATAGAGAGTGAAGATCTCTGCATTTCAAGAATAAAACACTGCTGTACCTAAATCTCATTTGCCCTTGGATATCACAGATAACATATTTGTGTTACATATTAGTGATAACGTCTATTAAATTGGTGGAACACCTGCATTCACACAAAAGTGTCACGGTAATATTGTGCGTCATGGTAACTTAGGAAACATAGTATTTAATAATAATATTGCTCATCTGGGCTTGTGTTATGGTGACAAGTAAGAAATAGAATAAAAAAAAAAAGAAAAAATATATAAAAGAATAACAAAAATGTTCATTGTTTTTTTATGACGTTATCACGTAAAATTATCGTCCGTAAACAGAGATTACAGACAACCAATTGTTTTTTTTATGTCCCAGGATCTACTTGCTATTTAGTATGTAGGTACTTACTTTCTTCTTTTGTTGCATTTGTTAACATTGCGTCCATTTCCGCCTCCAATTGTGCTGACGATTTATTTTCATGTGGATTCTCTGGAACCGGTGGATGCTCTGAAACCTCTGGAGTCTCTATTTCCTCTGGAACCTCGTCAACCGGTGGACTCTCTGGAACCTCTGCACCCGGTGGACCCTCTTCATCCGGTGGAACCTCTCCAGACATTCCACCCTTTGGACCCTTTGGAATCTCTCCACCCAGTGGACCCTTTGGAATCTTTCCAGCTTGTGGAACCCCTGGAACCTCTGCACCCTCTGGAATCTGTCCAGCTTGTGGAGCCTCTGGAACTTCTGCACCCTGTGGAGCCTCAGCAACCTGTGCAGCCTGTGGAGCCTCTGGAACCTCTGCACCCTGTGGAGCCTCAGCAACCTGTGCAGCCTGTGGAGCCTCTGGAACTTCTGCACCCTGTGGAGCCTCAGCAACCTGTGCAGCCTGTGGAGCCTCTGGAACTTCTGCACCCTGTGGAGCCTCTGCAACCTGTGCAGCCTGTGGAGCCTCAGCAGCCTGTGGAGCCTCAGCAGCCTGTGGAGCCTCAGCAGCCTGTGCAGCCTGTGGAGCCTCAGCAGCCTGTGCAGCCTCTGGAATCTGTGGAGCCTCTGGAGCCTGTGGATCCTGTCGACCCTAGAACGTACATAGATAGAGCTTTAGCAGACCTGGTTCACTCCGCTGTTCCCGTTAAGTCTACAAGTACATTACGGTCCGACTGGTATAACCATGTAATGCTTTGATCACACGCACCAAGTAGAGTGGCGAGACAGCAAATCGTATAAAGGACCAGCTATTTTTTCCAAAATCTGAGCGTAGGCTACGTAAATCTAAAGGCACTTATTAAGGTAAGAACAGACTGAGCCCACGTACGCAACGTATGCAACGCATTATGACATCTAGACTCTTGAATTTGTATGAAAACCGTTGAATTAGAAACATACTTATCATACGCAACGCTATCACACGCGTCCTACGCAACGTCGGTTCTGTCAACCCAGATCGGCGTGGGATGGTGGAGGGGATACGCATACGCCATCCCACGCGTAAGACCAGTATGTTTCTAGAACTTACGTTCGCAGCGCGTCAGTCTCGATTAGACGTTGGTACGCTTTGGTTCGAAAATGGGAGACGAACAATAATTAATTGATTTGGTTAGGCGATATGAAGCCATTTATAATATTAAATGCATAGATTATCGCGATGCTACATTACGCAATGCAGCGTGGGAAGAGATAGCAAAACTACATCTCATGAACCCAATATCTTCTCTTGTTAATTCTTTTTCTTGTTCTTTTGACGCGCAAAAATAGTACATTGCGATACAAGTGTGGAAAGTTGATCATTCCATAGAGGCGATTTATGACGCGCGAGCGGAACGCGAGCGTGGCAAAAGCCGAGATGGAATGATCAATCCACATGTGTACGTCGTACGGCGTTTTTTATCAAAGTTGCGAATAAAAAAAAGACTTGTTAAAATAATAAAAAGTTTTTAAGAATTTTAGGTTATGTTTACTATTTTTTGTTAATTACAGTCCCGAAAGGCTAGGCAAAAGACTTTTAACCTATACAGCCTCGTATGACATACAATATTTTTTTAGGGTTTTTTCATTTCTTTTTACGTCGGCGGTTAAAAACAGAATATAATGGTAAGGAAAAAATGATTTAGGCGGGAGATGTCAAAAACGAAGAAAGTCAATTTAGATTTTAGGTCAAAATCTGAAAAGGTGTGTTTCTTATTTGTTCGGTTTCTGAGTAGGTCAGATAATTAAATTGCCAGAATCGCAGCATCCCTAATGTTGAGTACACCAGATTCTTATTCAGTGGCGTAGCGTGTCTTGTCGGGGCCCCGTATAAAAAATTTGCTTGGAGGCCCTTATCCCCATATAAGGGCCACCAAGCAAATTTTTTGTAAAGATTTTTCACAAAAGAAAAAAAATATTGTGAAAAAAAGCACTTTTTTTAAAAAAATTTTTTCACTTTTTTTTAAACTTTTTTTTCACTTTTTTTAAACTTTTTCACTTGTTTTTAAACTTTTTTTAAAAACTTTTTTAGAAGCACTTTTTTTATAACCTCTTCCCTTTTCTGTTTACTTTTTCTTTTCTCAGCGCAGCATAAATTAGAAAGTTTTTATTTTTTTTCCTTACACACTTTGGGGCCCCCGTGGCCCGGGGGCCCCATATAATTGATACGGCAGATACGGCGGTAGCTACGCCCCTGTTCTTATTTGACTAGACTATATTTAGACCATATTCTGAGTAGGACATAAATTCAGTACAGTCGAATGGAAAACAACAACGTCAGTTTGAACGAAATCATTTTTTATTTAAACAAACACTCTCATTTATGGACTTTTAATATTAGAAAAAACAACATGAAAACAAAACTCAATTTTTAATTATTTTCAAAGACGTTATCACGCAAAATTATCGTTCGTTATCAGACTTTAGATACAACCTTTTGAAAAGAAGAAAAAAGGTACCAACAAAGAGTTTCAAGCTAGCAAGGCTTAAAAACTTTTTGATGGTACCTTTTTTCTATACATCAAAACAGTATAACCCAGATAAATTAAGAATGTTTCATCTACCTAATATGTCATTAGCAGTAAGATACGTATTTGACTTATCAGGATAACGTATTATTCTAACACTAGTTGGATTTTTTTTTATCGCACGCGTGTATAATACGTTGCATTATGAGCCTAAAAGCGGTTTAATAAGATCCACTTTATGAGCAACTGTGATAAAAAAGATTTTTCCAAATCGGTCCAGGCGAGTAATCGGCGAACATAAATAAAAAAAAAAATATATATGTCGCAGATTTAGCAACGCCATCTGTTAGCGCACCGCAGAGTTAGCAGCGCTATCTGTTTTCGTGCATAGAAACTTCGTTAATTCAGTGTACGTTGCGAAGTACTTTGAAATAATAAAAGTTGTAAAACGACTGGCTCCTGCGTCATGAGAGGCGGGGCTAAGCAACAGGATAAAAAGAGCTGTAGGGTGCTGTAGGCTCGTGTTCGAGTCAGTCTGCTGCTGGTGTAGTATTTAAATTCTCTTTGCTGCTGGTCGTCGCCGTTCCTAGTGCCTGGCGCGCGGTATTTTGGAGATTGTAATCTCGATTAATCGGACGGATCCCTGGGTATTTTGTAAGCTTAATTGTTGATTTTGCTGAATGAAATATTGAGCAGAGTATCTGAGTTCTTATTTTAATTGTTTACAATGAGTGACGCGGATGCTCGGAATCATTCGCCAACGCTCGGCCTCCCTGCGACATATATATATATACGCGACGAATTGAGAACCTCCTCCTTTTTTGAAGTCGGTTAATAAATAAAAAAAGTATTAAATCGTCCTCAAATTTACTCTCAGAATCAGTAAACATTGTACACAACAGCACCTGCAGAAATGACTTATGAGTCTGACGTCAAAATACGTTGTGTACGCGGGACAAGTGTGCACATCAACTCTCCCACATTGCCTAGTATACGTTGCGTACGTGGGCTCAGTCTGTCCTTACCTTTATCAGAACATAATTTAATCATGTAAATTACATACCTATCAGCGTTATTTTACTGCAACGCCTAACCTACTCACTAAAAGGTTTTAGACTAATTAACTCAAATAAATTAACTACCGACCATGAAAAAGTTCAGGCATCATGAAGCTACTGCGACAGAATGAACCACGTTCCGTCATTTTATTCCTATTTATAGACACAACAGTAAACAAGATGGCAGCGCCACAATCAGCGCACTGACGTATACATCAAATGAAGCACTGTATTGGCTTCCTTCAGTCGTTTTCGTTTTGTCACTGACAATCGGTACTCGGGTAAAACTATTACCAATACAAGTTGATATTATTTTAAGGATAGTCCTTTGGAGGGGTGAACCAGTTTGGAGGTAGGTACTTGGTGGTATGTACCTCCAAAGGGAATATCTTCCACCGGGCAGGTATTACACCTAGTAGGCCGCGGCCCAACGATGTTTCGTTGGAACTTGTATATGAGCTTATCTTCAGAAAAACTTCGCTTGCGCGATCTAGGATCTACGATCGTATCAGTGACGCCATCTGTTGGTGGCGATGTGAAGCGTCGCCTCAGTCCGATTGATAGAACCATAGAATTTGATATTATTATAACGGTGAATCGATTGATAGAATTGCGGACAGTTTAATTTGCCCGTGGTTCGATTGATAGAACTCCAGCGATCGGACTACGACCAATAAACGGGCTGAGAGAGTAGAGTGGGCGAGTAGGTAGGTGTTAAGTAAGACTACTTTTAACATGATAACATCTAATAAATTGATGGAACACCTGCATTCACAAAAAAGTGTCACGGTAATATTGTGTGACGTCATGCGTCATGGTAACATGACCATGACGTGTCCGTTCCCGTCAGGGAACAGAGTATTTAATAATAATATTGCTCATCTGGGCTTGTGTTATGGTGACGAGTGACGAATAGAAGACTTATATATACAGGATAAAAAATATAAGAAAAAAAGTAATAAAAGATTAAGAAAAATATTTAAAAAAAAAAATGGGTGCGTGTACTTATGTACGCGCGTGAGAAGTTATACTTCTTTGGCATTTAAAAAAAAAAAAAAATAAAAAAAAAAAAAAAAAAAACTCGTCCGACAAAAAACTCGTCGGGCAAAATACTCGTCCGACAAAAAACTCTGGACTGGAAAAGGATTGTCAACACAATCAATAAAGTTCAATTTAGATTTAAACAACTTCTCCCGTGAGAATTTTGTGTGACGTGAGAATTTTGTGTCTCGCTTTTGTAAAATTTCACTCTCATCATTTTTTCATAACGCGCCTAAAGAAGTATAACTTCAAAAATAAAGGAATAACAAATTTTTTTAATTTTCAATCGTTTTCTTATGACGTTATCACGTAAAATTATCGTCCGTAAACCGAATTTAATAGTAGTCTAAATAGCTGTCCGAAAAACAGCTTTATTTCTATCGGTGATGGATACATATTTTGCCTTTTGCCACGGAGACCCTGGGACCGTGAGAAGCCTTCGATTTTACAAAAAAAAAAAATAATAATATTAGCCTTTTGTGACCAAAGGGATTACTATTACTTGGGCTAACGGATCGGCATTGTCATCCAAATACGAAGAGGCAATGCAGAGAGCCTTTTGGAAAAAGGCAGAAATATGTAGTGGATACATTTTTCCGTCGCTTTATCACCTTTGCCATCTCCCTAGAGGTGGGGCTAAAGAGTGAAGGCGCCGCCAAAAAAAATTTCCTTTATATTTATTGTCCTTTTTTCCTTTAATTTTTTTTTATTTATATCAGTCTTCTATTCGTCACTCGTCACCATAACACAAGACCAGATGAGCGATATTATTAACAATATAACACTAACACGACACGCGTAACGTTTACCATGACGCCCGCCGTCATGGTACCGGAACATGACGCATGACATCACACTATTTAACCATGACGCATGACATCACACTTTTTAACCATGACGCATGACGTCACACTTTTTAACCATGAAGCATGACGTCACACTTTTTAACCATGACGCATGACGTCACACTTTTTAACCATGACACCTGACGTCTCACTTTTTTGTGAATGCCGGTATATAATCCGAGTAATAAGACGTTATTACTTAAAAAATGAGTACACTGCGCTTTGAGAACCATCTCCTTTTGTGAAGTCGGTTAAAAATGACAATGATAGTTAAAAATCTTATTCTGCTACGATTTGTCGAAAGTGGTCATTTCACTATCACTATCACTTCACTACATAGTATAAAACAAAGTCGCTTTTTCTGTCCCTAATATCCCTTTGTATGCTTAAATCTTTGAAACTACGCAACGGATTTTGATGCGGTTTTTTTTAATAGATAGAGTGATTAAAGAGGAAGGTTTTTAGATATAATACATGCAGAATACAGCCGTGCGAAGCCGGACGGGTCACTAGTTAATAAATAAATAAATATTGCAGGACATTCAACACATCGCCATCTAGCCCCAAGCTAAGTAACTATAGACTTGTTATATGCGTGCTAGACAACGGATATAGGTACTTTTCTTTCGTAAATATATACTTATAATACATAGAAACATAAATACTTGTCTGAGGCGTCAATGGAACCCGCAACCCTGTGTTTGGCATGGTGACCATTATGCCAACTGGGTCGTCATTTAGATCCCCTGATTTACCAGTGGTCTCCCCCTGCGTGGTGGCCTGTGATGGCTTTGCTGGTGTGTGATCGATCCTGGATACCCTCGAGGTCTAGGACTCAGATCCTCTTTAACTGGTGTCTCTAAAAAAAGACATGAAAATAACCTAATATTCTAAAAAAATATTTGCTTTTTCTGTTTTTAGTATTTATTTTTTAGCGGTAACAGAAATACTTACATCATCTGTGAAAATTTCAACTTTGTAGCTATCATGGTTCATGAGATGCAGCCGTATCTCATGAACCGTGATAGACAGTTGAAATTAAAAATATAATTAAATCTATTTACCTATGTCTAGAGCAAATTTAAAAGCTTTAAATTTTTTAAAGAAGATCATTCATGTTTCTAACTAAAAATACCCACAAAAAAAATGCCGGCCAGTAAAAAAAAATGTTTCTATCTCGTAGAGAATAACATTTTACACAGTGTTTACTAAGGCAACAAAGAGCTACGTTCTACCATCGTTGAGTTATTTTACATTGAAAAACCAAAAATTGCATTTTATAAGGAGATCAGTTTGACCACTTGTAAGTTAATACTACAGAAAAACATAAAAATAAGTAGTAAATGGATAAGCTTTGTCTGTTTTTATTATATTTATATACGTATATCCAATTTTATTGTATAAGGTACTAATACTATCATAGTAGGTAGGTGCTTTTATTATACTATACTGCTAATCCCACTAAAACTTCTAATAGGATTTTTGGATATAATAAAAACAGACAAAGCTTATCCATTTACTACCTATTTTTATATTTTTTCTGTAGTAATATCTTAAAAGTGGTCTAACGTATATCTCTATAAAGTGAATGTTTTTGGTTTTTCTATGTAAAATAACTCAACGATGGTTGATCGTAGCTCTTTGTTGCCTTAGTAAACATTGTTTAAAATGTTATTCTCTACAAGATAGAAACATATTTTTTTACTGGCCGGCACCTTAATTTTTGGGTACGATTTGAATGATGCCCTTTGCTCTAGCTACTTTATTCACGAAGTGCCTGATGGAATCTAAAGTATCACAGTCCTGGAATGAGGCCGTCATTACCTTAATTAATACATAAAAAGGGTGATATACGTCGACTGGACAACTACCGACCAATCAGCTTGTTGTCACACATGTATAAGCTCTTCACACGGATAATTGTAAATAGAACCAGCTGGATGACAATCAGCCGAGAGAACAGGGTGGGTTCCGGGGTGGCTTTAACACATGCGATCACCTTCAAGCTCTGAAAACACTGATCGAGAAGTGTAATGAATACCAGATCCCTGTCATCATAAGGTACATTCATCGATTACGAAAAGGCATTCATTCGATTCCGTTGAGACATGGACTGTCGATAAAGCCCTTGCGGATTGCAGGATTGATGAAAGTTACATCTCTCTTATCAAACATCTTCAGAGCAACGCCACAGCAAGTGTGACTACATAAAAAGACTAAAAGCTTTAGACTCGGTAGAGGAGTGCGCCAGCTCCAAAGCTGTTTAATGCTGCACTCGAAAATATCTTCAAACACCTAGACTGGGAGAACAAGAGCATTAATGTGGATGGGGAGAGACTCACCAACTTGCGCTTCGCAGATGATTTGGTGATATTTTCTGACAACATACCTGATATGCTTCACATGCTTAACACCTTGCAAATGGAATCGGCCAAAGTTGGACCGAAAGTCAATGAGAATAAAACAAAAATCATGACTATCATCCCTAACGCACACAGACACCATATGCTGGTTGAAGTCACGTCGGAATATGCATACCTAGGGCATAAAACCACATTGGGTAGCGAAAAACAAACTGCAGAAGTAGAGAGACGTATAGCTCGAGCATGGGCGGCTTTCGGTGCAAACGGTAGCATACTATGTAGCACGATGTCCACACCCTTGAAAAGAAGAGTTTTCGAGCAATGTGTACTGCCAGTGTTCGCGTATGGAGCTGAGACCGTGACCCTAACCGAGAAATCCGCACACAAACTCAGTGTTGCACAGAGAGCAATGGAAAGAGCTATGCTTGGTATTTCCTTACGCGACCGGAAGAGGAATACTTGGATTAAATCAAAGACCAAGGTTAAGGATGTCGTTAAGGTAATTGCTGAGCGTAAGTGGAGATGGACGGGGCATATTTCACGAATAAGCAATGAAAGATGGACTCGAAGACTGCTCCTAGTATGTGCTAGACTGCTAGCACATACTAGGTCGCGTGGTAGACCACCAATGAGATGGAAAGAAGATATCAAGCGACACGCATGTCATGATTCGATGACAACTGCTCTAGACCGTCAGGAGTGGAAGAGGATGGAGGAGGTCTACGTCCTGGATTGGACAAACAAAGGCTGAGATAGATAGATATGCCTATGTCTAGCGCTGCATAAATCATTTAGATGGATGTAAAGGGACATTTAATTGGTTGTTAGCCACTTTTTTAGTTTTGTAAACATAATATTTATAACTGTTTATTTTCCAAATAAAATACAATAAATAAATAAAATACATACCATCATCTTCGTAGTAATATTCATCCTCACACTGAATAGGCCGCCATAATTCACAAATATCTAGAATAGAAAAACATAATTTTCATTGTAGTACGGGATCCCTATAAGATCGACCTTCACCGAGATGATTAATGGATGAAAAGTATTTTATAATAAACTAGCTTTTTGAAACTAATTGAAAATAGACCGAGAAATCAGGTTGTTTCATAGAAACTTTGCCACCCTTTTTGAACTCCTAAGGGGTAGAATGTCGAGAAATACTTTCTTATCGGATGCCTATGTAATGCAAAGAATACACCCTCCGAGTTTCAGGTCTCCACGATCAGTGATTTAGGCTGTAGGTTGATCCGTCAGTTAGTCAGTCAGTAATGACGAAGCATTTTATAAGTACTTATAGAATATAGATTAAATAGGTCAATGAATATATTTCAAAAGGGTTGCCCTAAAAGTTCAATCCAGATTATGATTAATTAACATATTTTTTAATGTTTCATTGGTTTGGTTAATAGACAAATTCCATACCAATCGAAAGTATGAAACCTATAGAATATGCAAACGTTTGGTGGACAATTTTTTTCCCGTCACAACTCTTGGGTAGGTAAATCGATACTAATCATTTGCACTGGTCCGGTTAATGAATTAAAGTTAAGTTAATTGTTTTTATTTGTGTTTAATTGTGAATTTTTTAGTGTGAATGAATAAATGAATTATTTTCAAACAAAAAAAAAAGTTTATAAAAATAAAGATTATGTATTTCATTGGTATGGAATTTGTCTATTAACCAAACGAGTGAAATATCTAAATAAAATATTATTAATTAATCATTCTCAAATGAAATTTTTACTCAAGTCATTTGAAATGATATTGATTGACCTATTTAATTTATACTAAGTAATAATATTATAAAGCTGAAGAGTTTGTTTGTTTGTTTGTTTGTTTGAAGGCGGTAATCTCTCTCAGAAACTATTGGTTCGAATTGAAAAATTATTTTTGTGTTCAGAAGCAGAATCAGAATCAGAAAATCTAATAATTTTCATCTATTAAACAGCTCGATGAAGGTCGCCCTTAAAGGGATCCTATACTAACAGAGCTTTATTTATTTCACAAACTTATAATCATTGATTTGGCAAATGCTTCACTTACATAATAGAATAAATATTTTGATCAGAATACAATTATCCAAATCCATACTGTTTGTTATATGCGTCACTCATTATTATTTTAATTATATTAAAGCTTTTTATTGGAAATTTTAAATCCTATTTATGCTGATTTGATCGATTTTTATTGTCCGTAGAAATATGCTGTAAAATAACAACTATTAGCATCCTACGGTTTCACCTGCGTTAATTTATTGGCCTTTATATTTAATCTGGATGATATAAATCATAACCAGCACCTTTTAATTAATAAATTACTAGCGACCCGCCCCGGCTTCGCACGGCTATATTATGCATGTATTATACATATAAACCTTCCTCTTGAATCACTCTATCTATTAAAAAAACCGCATCAAAATCCGTTGCGTAGTTTTAAAGATTTAAGCATACATAGGGATATAGGGACAGAAAAAGCGACTTTGTTTTATACTATGTACCAAGTTAATTGTTAATAATAAATATTACAGGACATTCCAAACCTCGGGAATCAAACCCGTAACCCTGTGTTTGGAAGCCCGGCATGGTGACCATTGTGCCAACTGGGTTGTCAATTCATGCTAGTCAGTGCGCTGTAGTGTCTGCGCGATTGGTAGGTGGAGTAGGCTTGCCACCCTTGCAGCTTACTCGACCATGTTCGAAAAAACTCGTCAATAGGTAGGTACATCTGGAGACAACTAAGCTGCGAGCAATGTTAATTAACGCACATAATTTGTATTTTCACACCTGCAGCACTTTAATCACGGATTAAAGCCCTATTAATCTCAACTTAAAGCAAGACATTATTTCCAAGGGAGATAATATTGTATGAAACTCCCTAGAGAATAAAGTGATTTGAATTTGGAACGTTGAAATTCGTGTGAAAACTCTTGGTTATAATTTTGAAGGTCTCAGCAAATAGGTTTTATCACTACATAGTATAAAATAAAGTCACTTTTCGCCGTCCCTATGTCCCTATTTCCGTTTGTATGCTTAGATCTTTAAAATTACGCAACGGATTTTGATGCGGTTTTTTTAATAGATAGAGTGATTCAAGAGGAAGGTTTATATGTATAAAACATGCATAATATAGCCGTGCGAAGCCGGAGCGGGTCGCTAGTTTATAATAAGTCATTTGATTGGTCTACGATTAATGTTTTTTTATTTTGATTGTTACGTTAGGTCTAAGCAAATAGGTTTTGCCTATGATACCTACCAAATATTTACCATCATGCTACCACCTCATTGCAACTGCCCCATTTTTTTTAAAGTGGATTTTTTTCAAGTAGGGAACTGGCCACCACAAGAATTAAAAAAAAAATCGACTGACGGTATGAAAAGTAGAGTATGCACCTTGGGAACAAGCATGTCTTCGTCTTGGGCGACTTAAACCCCTTGCTTCACTCAGGACTCTACATAACTCCCTCGCTTCGCTCAAGAGTTAACGTGAAACTCCCTCGCTCCGCTCGGGAGTTAACCCGATAGTCCCTCGTTACACTCGGGGGTCAATATGCCACCCACAACATAAGACATTGCTTTATGCCCTTGATGCATAATCTACTATTGTAAGAAAAAAAATCGATGTACGGGCAACGGAGTCGAACCCGCCACGATAAAATATACGAACAAATGTTAACATTACAATAAATATTAGTAGATATTTTATTGTTTTTTTTTTTAATTAATGAAAGTGTATATACTTTTTCACTATTTGAATTTCTAATGAGAATTATTATTGAGAGCTTCTATTTCTGGTTAAATTTTTTGAAAATGTTGTTTCTTCTGTGGATATTTTGTAAGTAGGATGAATTCGGAACATGTCATGTATTTTCTAATATTCGCGAGGCGAGGTTTTGAACAAAAAATAATGTTAATTTGTGAATAAAGTAACGGGATAAACATATGGGCTACTTTTTATCTCGATAATCCCACGGGATCGGGACTTAAAAGCAGGTGTAACTTTGGGAACTCCAAAAGAACAGCAGATTTTCGAAAATACGCGTTTAATATTTTCGAAAAAAAATTTGAATGGTTGTCTGTAAAGTCGGTTTACGGACGATAATTTTACGTGATGACGTCATAAGAAAATGATGAAATTTTTAAAATTTTGTTTTAATTTTTTTCTCTTTTTTCCATTATACACGGTTATTGTAAATTATACTAGCAAGCCGTTGAGGGCTACTTCTGTGCACCTTAACAAACAACTTTTGTTCTACGACTTTTGGAAATTCGAACATTTTTTCGAAAATTTTGTGGTTAGGTTTACCTGAAAATCAGCTGTTCCTTATACGGAGAGGTCATTACCTTAAAATTTTACTTATTTTTTTAAGTTTTATCTACTGTTCTTAGTCTGAATGACCTTTGTTTTAAAAGATCAATTGTTTTTCGAATTTACATAACCTCAATATCTTAATTTTTTTTCGAATTTCCAAAAGTCGTAGAACAAAAGTTGTTTGTTAAGGTGCACAGAAGTAGCCCTCAACGGCTTGCTAGTATAATTTCCAATAACCCTGTATAAGTCTTCTATTCGTCACTCGTCACCATAAGACAAGCCCAGATGAGCGATATTATTATTAATCAATATAAAACAAACACGGAAAAGACACTTTTTCGTGAAGGCAGGTATTCCATCAATTTATTAGATTATTATCTATAGATATAGATTTTTTGTTAGTCTATGATGTTATCACGTTAAACAGAAAACAAAAAAACTAGAGAGGTGTCAAGGGACACCCGGATGGAACGAAGTTCCTTTCGACATTTTTAAGACCAAAAGTTGTAACGACACTTTTAAGACCAAAAGTTGTAACGATATTTTTAAGACCAAAAGTTGTAACGACACTTTTAAGACCAAAAGTTGTAACGACACTTTTAAGACCAAAAGTTGTAACGACACTTTTAAGACTAAAGGTTGTAACGACACTTTTAAGACCAAAAGTTGTAACGACACTTTTAAGACCAAAAGTTGTAACGACACTTTTAAGACTAAAAGTTGTAACGACACTTTTAAGACCAAAAGTTGTAACGCCACTTTTAAGACCAAAAGTTGTAACGACATTTTTAAGACCAAAAGTTGTAACGACACTTTTAAGACCAAAAGTTGTAGCGCCACTTTTAAGACCAAAAGTTGTAACGACATTTTTAAGACCTAAAGTTGTAACGACACTTTTAAGACCAAAAGTTGTAACGACACTTTTAAGACCAAAAGTTGTAACGACATTTTTAATGAGTCGCGACACCACACTGTTCAATGCGAAATAGAAATGAAAATATCTGGCTTGCTTTCTATAAGAGAGAGAGAGACAGACAGAGAAACATGCGACGCCGCACAGCTTACAATAGCTTACTATAGCAAAAAGTGTCGTGACAATTTTTTCGTAAGAATTTTTTCCGTCTAGCCCTCATTCACAACGCGCGATAAGGTACTATCGTTCCAAAAACATAGTGCGCCGAATTGCGAACCTCGTTTTTTTAAGGTCGGTCGAAAAAGTTCCAATTTTCATCAAATCTATGAACAAGTTTTTTTTTTCGATAAGATGTCTAAAACAAAAGTATTTTACCTAGACGTCTACAACCCAACTGGTCTTTGGTCTAAATATCCTCCTCGTTAAAACGCAGTCTTATTTCTTTCAGTCACGCCATGCACATCGATTGAACTAAACGATCTTCTCAACGAATTATCCTGGAACCTCAAGTTGAAGTTGTTAAACGATGTAGTCCCAAAGTTTCCAGGCATGGATAAGAAGCAAAACTACGAATTGGTTACTCTAAAGCCTCTGCCTCATCACGCAACAAAAGAGCAACCGCGAAGGATGGCGATTCAAGAACTTAACCACGAAATGGTTACGGTCAAGCATGTGCCTCATTATCCAGAAAATTGGAACTCTAGAAGGAGTGCGATTCAACCCTTTAGTAAATCTAAAAGGTAGACTACTGGGTGATATTAGTATGTATACGGGCTGTTTTTGGAGTTTACTCCTTAAGAATCGATTTTCATATATAAGGCGCCCGGTATGAGAAAAATGTGAGGAGTAAAATCTACTGATGAATGACCTCGTTACGTTTTTGGTGCGCAATCTATTCTGCGCACCTTTCACTTTTCAATCGTGTGTGTGTGACTAGCTTGTTTATGTATTGTGTTTAACCGACATAATTGTATGTATTGTATATATGAACATGTGTGCTTTGTGAAGTAAACTCCAATCGTGCGTCGGAGCTGACACACACACTTTTTTTGCAATTAACCCTAAGTATATCAAACTACCTACATTTACCATAATTTTCAACCTTTTTTTTCTAATTAAAAGGAGAGACGAGGGAGTGGATCCTCAATCAAACGATGACAACGACATGAGGATGAAGCTGTTCCGTCTGATGTACGAGACTGTTAGAGACAGCGACCTCAAAGTCAAACGTGCTGAATTGATCAGGGAACACTATGTCAATTCCACTGCTTTTGAAATAGGTGGGTATAACAAGACGGTTCTAAATAGAGATGCCACGAGTCTTCGGCAACTATAAACGTGCTGAATTGATCAGGGAGCATTAAATATATTTTTAACGGATATACAGGATGTCCCGTAATGAATGGCCAAGCGGGCACCAAAGGATAGAGGACACTGTGCTGGATCAGAAAAACGAAAGTTATGTTCTATGAAAGTCTCTCAGTTTCCGAGATATCCGCCATTTAAAAAATAAAAAAAAAATCGCTCCGTTCTCTATGTTTTGTGATGCCAAAACTGCAAATGAAAGAATTACGAGTATTCCAATATGTTTTTTGGATAGTATTCCAGGATAAATGTGCTATCGAATGCAAACAATATTTTTTATGACACATTGAAAGATTTTTTTAAAACTAAGATTTAACTCAAACTTCATGGTTTTTTAATTTTTTAACCTGAACTTTAATGTTCCACGGTGTAAAAAAAATGTATGGTCACCCTAGTGCCAAATGGAAAAAAACTATTTCGCTGAGATTCTGAAATGGTATAATATTTTACTAGACTTTCATAGAACATAACTTTCGTTTTTCTGATCCGGCACAGTGTCCTCTATCCGTAGGGGCACCTACGGATAGAGGACACTGTGCTTGGCGCTTGGCCATTCATTACGGGACACCCTGTATATTCGCGTGTTTTTATTTTTGTTTTAAGCCTAACTTTTCGGGAACTTTGCAGATCCCATGGTCACAGGCACACTAAGATGACATTCGTTTTACAAAAAATATTATTGATTGTTTGGATTGGATTGTTTCACTTTGTTATTCCGGATAAATTGCAGCCTTCGTATGAGGATACATTGATTCATTGACAGTAACATAAGCTACTTTTTATCCCGATATTCCCACGGGATCGGGAGTTACTCGGGTGAAACCGCATAGCCCTGCTAGTAATATATTTTTATAACAAACACAAGTAATGTTTTTTCTTCTTCCAGGTTATCTTCTTGGCGATGTAACAGACAAGTATAACGTGATGACAGACATATCAACAACATTGGAGAGGTTCTACCGAGAATGGAAACCTATTGAGCATATAAACGCGTACGAACAGATCGCCAATCAAGCAATAGAAATTAATCATTTAGTTGATTTAATTAGAATCGTTAGTAAAAGAGATGCGAAACCATCGTCGTCGACGCCGAAAATTTAGTATTCTTAAATATGTAATATTCTCAGTGTTATTGAGCAGTGGCTAGGTGAAAAAGGGAAATGCATAGGGAAAGAATTGGGCCCTCATCCCCTCTTTCCGCGTAGTTTGATTGAACTTATGTTGGTATTCAATGGAGACATTTAGTATATAAACTTGGCATAGTGATTTTTTTGAGTTATGAACGCTACGCTCTTTTTTCTATTTTTCTTTTATGCTCTTCTCTTTATCTTCGGGCCCTAGTGCACTGCAACACCTTGCCCTACGATAGCTATGCCACTGTTCCAGCCTAGTTCGCATTAAGCTAGTATTTTAGTCGAGTAGCGAGTAATTTAGTAGCTACAATACTCGCTACTGCCCAAAAACCGTTCGCACTTTGCTCGAGTACAGTTTACAAGTGAGTGAGTGGTGTATTGCAAGATGAACATCCTACAAATCAATGCAACGACGAGGCGGCAACTAATCAACTCGACTAATTCGAGAGGTTCGGACTTGTTTAGCCGGTGAGCCAGTGAGCAAGGACGCGTGGGGGGAGCTGTGCTACTCGCCACTCGCCTAATAAAAATAGAATAAAATGGATCAACTCGACTAAATTACTTACTAACCTACTCGACTAAATTTTTGGTGTTCGGACACGTTTAGCTACTAAATTACTCGCTACTCGACTAAAATACTAGCCTAATGCGAACACACACTGAAGTCATGGCCTTTTTGTATGCAATACACATTTTGTTTAATACTATGTTTGGAGAGAAAATTTTGTAATAATTAGATTAAGACCTATTCGACGTGTTATGTAACGTCTAGTAAATTGATGGAACACCTGCATTCACACAAAAGTGTTATGTTTCGGTCCGCGCGTCCCGTTCCGCATGACGTCATGGTAACATGAGAGTATATAATAATAATATCGCTCATCTGGGCTTGTGTTATGGTGACGAGT
This sequence comes from Idaea aversata, assembly GCA_907269075.1. NCBI lineage: Eukaryota > Metazoa > Arthropoda > Insecta > Lepidoptera > Geometridae > Idaea > Idaea aversata. Next base: position 4,921,654 of record OU026083.1, read on the forward strand.
GACGAATAGAAGACTTATACAGGGTTATTGGTAATTATACTAGCAAGCAGTTGAGCGCTACTTCTGTGTACCTTAACTAACAACTTTTGTTCTACGACTTTTGAAAATTCGAAAAAACAATGAAAATTTTGAGGTTATGTAAATTCGAAAATAAGCTGATTTTTAAAAACAAAGGTCATTCAGACGTGGTGGTGGGGGGGGGGGGGTGCTACTCGCCACTCGCCTAATAAATATAGAATAAAATGGATCGACTCGACTAAATTATTTACTAACCTACTCGACTAAATTTTTAGTGTTCAGGTATGTTTAGCTACTAAATTACTCGCTACTCGACTAAAATACTAGCTTAAACAAACAAACTAGGCAAACTGTACTCGACCAAAGTGCCAACGGCTTTTGGGCAATAGCGAGTATTTTAGCTATACTAATTTACTCGCTACTTGACTAAAATACTAGCTTAATGCAAACTAGGCTTAATACGAACTAGGCTTTACGGTTACGGTGTGCGAAAAAAATCGCAATGAAACTAGCGGCTTTCATTGTCTCCAGACTTATTGACGAGTTGTTTCATCTGGACATGGTCGACTAAGCTGAGAGGGTAGTAGGTGCTGGGCAAGCCAACTCAACTAAAGAAGTTAAGATGCGGAAAATGATCTATCAATGTTTTCTTTTAAAAGGCATGTACGGGCTGCTTATCTGAAGCAGCAGCAACTGACAGATTTTTATGCTAGATAATAAAGAGAAGAAACAAATACCTAATTGATTTTATAAGAATAAGTATTTCTATGATAAGCAGGGTAGATAGATAGATAGATAAATTCTTTATTGTAAACACCAATGAAGTGAAGCGCCAGGGAAGTGTCTTCTTTAGTAGGTCCTTTCTGCGTATGGTATATATTTTGAATGCTAAAGTAATTATTAAAAAAATTCGCTAGTTTTATTTTTATTTTGACGTGACAACGTCTTATAAATTGGTTTGCCGGGTGACACTTCAAGAAACTGCGTTACGCTCCGCTGACGTTATGCACTCACAATGAGAGCGAGTGAGAGGCACGCGGGCATGGTTAGCCCGCCTAAGAGCGAGAGAGACAGACATAAAAAGTGAAAGGCACGCGTCCCTTCCACTCGAGCACAGTTGTTGTCACGTAAAACTTTCGCCCGTATACCGACTTTACAGGCAACCAGTTTTTTTTTTTATTGTTAGTTTTTTTCCTTGGCCTTAGATGTGGTGTATTTTGGGAAGATACTGCATTTTATTTAGGTGTTGGTTTTTATTTCAAGTACCTATTTTATTTTGTTTAAATGAAATTTTAGTATTTTAATTGTTTTAACAGCGTTTTAATCAATTTATAGGCTCATTTGAAAAAAAAAATGATTTATTGTACAAGCCGAATGTTGATAATATATTTTACAAGCGACCCGCCCCGGCTTCGCACGGCTATATTATGCATGTGTTATACATATAAAACTTCCTCTTGAATCACTCTATCTATTAAAAAAAACCGCATCAAAATCCGTCGCGTAGTTTTAAAGATTTAAGCATACATAGGGAAATAGGGACAGAGAAAGCGACTTTGTTTTATACTACGAGTATGTAGTGATTGTCGAAATACTCAAATATTGTTAGCGTAAAGCTCATTTATAATTTGGTTTTTATCTCCTGGCTTTTTCTGCATAACTAACCCAAAATAATAGAATTACAGAGAGAAAGGGTCAGGCTGAAAACCAGCGCTGTGCAGCTGCGTCTCACAGCATATGCTGAGCCTGCTCCCTTTGCCATGCTTATTATTGTTTGTTTACTGTATAAAAAATGTAATTATATGGCAATAAACGATTACTTATTTATTTAAAACAGCCCGTGTGACAAATGCAAGTATAAACTCGAAATTTTTATTGAAAATTAAATTACCTAGTTTAGTACCTTCTATTTAATTAATAGCCGTTTGTATTTTGCGTGTGAAATGATATGGACATTGCTGATTGTAATATGCGTTTTAATTTCAAGTAAGTGATCAAAAATTTGTATTAAGCTAGTGTCCGCAACTTCTAAAATCTTTTCTTTTTATAATATTAGTTTCCTGTTTTATTATTCTTTTAGTCAATTCATTAGTTTTATTACATACTAGCTGCGCCCCGCGGTTTCACCCGCGTAACTCCCGATTCCGTGGGAATATCGGGATAAATAGTAGCCTATGTGTTAATCCAGGTCTCCAGCTATCTAGATACAGAGTTTCATCGCAATCGGTCCAGTGGTTTTAGCGTGAAGGAGTAACAAACATACATACACACACACAAAACAACGTTTGCCGGAACAGCTAGTTTTATAATTGACCAGCTGTTCCGGCAAACGTTGTTTAAAGTATACCTATTTAGCAGCGCTCCGCGGTTTCACCCGCGTTTGTTCCGATCCCGTGTTACTGACATTGAATCAATGTACACTCATACTAAGTTTCATCGACATCGGTCCAGTTTTGGAGCCAATTCAATGCAAACAGTCAAATCTTTCTTAACGCAGCGCACGCAACGGAAGCCTTCAAATACAAATAATTAGCGACCCGCTCCGGCTTTGCACGGCTATGTATTATACATATAAACCTTTCTCTTGAATCACTCTATCTATTAAAAAAAACCGCAACAAAATCCGTTGAGTAGTTTTCAAAAATTTAAGCATACAAAGGGATATAGGGACAGAGAAAGCGACTTTGTTTTATACTATATACAGGAAAAGTATTTTTGTAGTGCATAAATTTCGGTATGTTTTAAGCACACTATAATAAAAAATACTGTTTTATTTTATTTTGGAGCTAACTCAAAAACTCTCAGAGCTATAACCATTTAAGTGTTTCTAACAAAACGACGAAGTCCATGGACACAATACTAGCGCCAGCGAGTTTAATAGCGCATTCTAAATGAAGGTAGGTACCTACGTGTCCACTGTGTGTATCAATACTGAGATACCCAATAATTTAGAAATTGCAGGAAGTTTTTCACATTAAGTTTTGGTTTTTTTTTTATTTATTTTTTTGCGTAAATGTACTCCACTGCCGACATATATTCAGCAGAAAAAAAATGTGCACTACAAAAATACTTTTCCTGTATAGTGATAGTGAAGCCTTACTCGATAAATGGACTATCAAAAAAAAAACGTGTGCACTCGGGGAATGTCGCGGTAAAGCTATTGCATAGCGAACGCTCGGCCGAGCTACGTGGTAAGCGGAGTGCGGGGGGTGTTAGGTTTTATTTTCGTTACGGAATTTCTTGTTTCGGTCGCCACGCTTAAAGCCCGCGATAAAAACTATACAATAGCTTAAAAAAAACAATTCGAACTAGTAGTTCCTGAGATTAGCGCGTTCAAACAAACAAACTCTTCAGCTTTATAATATTAGTATAAATAAAGATAGGGATTAATGGTAAATCTTTGCACAGGACACGGCTTCCACTGTTTTATATGGGGCAATAAGCTAAAGGGAACTACCCATTATAATGACGATTACACTGGTAAAGACGACAAAGAGATCATCGTCACAATGGCCAAGGAGTTGTTGTTCGACGCTAAGCTTTACCATAGACATATCATGGTCATCAGGGAGCAACATAACATTATGCTCAGTTATGAAGTTGGCTTCACCATCGGTAAGTACTTCAAACGGATAGCAAAGCTTGGCTCTAAAGTTTTCTAAGCATTTAACCGCTAAGTCAAAAGTCAAAATTCTTTACTAATTCTATAATATAAAAATGAATCGCAAAATGTGTTGGTAAGCGCATAACTCAACAACGCCTGGACCAATTTGGCCAATTCTTTTTTTGTTGTGTTTGTTATTGTCAGGAGAAGGTTCTTATGAAAGAAAATATTAAGAAAACTGCGTAGAAAATTATTACGCGGGTGAAACCGCGGGACATTGTTACCGTAGGTGTGAATGTCACTCAATAAAAGTCCCGAGACGCTAATAGTTCGAGGGACTTAATGAGTCTTTCACCCGAGGTAAACACTTTTTATTACGAATAATACATAAAATTCTTCCTAACAATGAGAGTGAATGAGAGACTCCATACTACCTGATCCTCTTCCAAGGTTAGGACCAAAGAGGTTATATACATGTAGTGTTATTCTTTTGTGTTTAGGTTTTTGAGGTTCCTAATGCGTAATGATACTGATACTGGCTACATGCACATTGCACAAGCCGTGCGAAGCCATAATTTGACATGACAGCTGTCAGTGAAAGCGATTTTCCCTAGGGCTGAAAGTTTTATTTTCTACACGCTCTTCAGGCATCTTTAGACCTACTTTCGGAGTATGAGTACAGTTTAGTTAGGATGAGTGCCTTCGGAACGCGCCCACCAATGAGAAGAAGGCACAAGAAACTTTTTTATTTTTTGTGATCATTCATCATAGTCCTTACAAAGGTCAAGATAACAAATCTTTTTGAAGATATATTTGAATTAGAGTAAATTAAAGTCATGTCCATGGGTCCTTATCATTATACGGTACGATGAGCTTTTAATTGCTTTACAGGCATCCACTTTAAGAAACTGCTTGGTTATTTACTTTTGCATTTCAAGCATTCTGCTTTAGTGGTATCCCTCGTTTAGGGCGAACAGCTTTCTAGCAGCAGAAGTTATCTATCTATAAATCTTTCTAGGCAAACCTTCCATTTAGGTATAACGCCTTGATTGATATCCCTCATTTTAGCTAACTCGATCAAAAGGGTTCGTATTTAGTGAATTGAACGCAGAGAGCATGCAATCAATCGCTCTGACAGTCTTTGGGGGAGGCCCTTGTTCAGTAGTTCCTAGTAGTAGTAGACCTCTTCCAGTTAAACCTCCGCAATCCAACCAGCTTCGACCTTCCTCGCCGAGCGTGGTGTTTATTTAATAGGTTACGCACAGCCAGCGCTCAGGGTATGGAAACTGCGCTCAAATGTGGAAGAGATGGGGATGGTGCGAATCTGCCTTGTGCCTACTTACCAAATACAGCGGACCCTCCACTGACTTCAGGGACCTCACGAGCGATGCTGTCGCATATCTTTAAAATGTTAACTTAGATGTTTAGCTTTGTTACATATTATGTACCAGTACTACATTAAGCCATAAGCCGGGGCAGCCTTCATGTCCGAGACATTGCAGATAAATTGCAAGAATGTCGCTTGCGCTGGTACGGCCACGTCTTGCGAAAACCGGCTAGTTACGTGGGGAACAAATGTCTTGCCATGGCGCCTCCACCGGGTCGTGGCAGACTGGGTAGACCCAAGAAGTGCTGGCTTGACGTCGTAAAGGGTGATATGCGTGCAAATGGCCTTACAACCCAGGATGCCGAAGATCGTGCAAAGTGGAGGCGTAAAAGTAGGAAAGCGGACCCCGGGCTCTCGAGAAGGATGCAACCGGGAATATCGCTCGGATGATGATGACTACATTAAGCCATACGATAAATAAACAGTAGTGGACCTCTTTTAGCTGATATGAGCTGTTGCTTGATGCTAAGCTTTACCATAGACATATCATGGTCATCAGGGAGCATATAGCATGATGCTCAGTTATTTATGTAGTTGTCTTCACCATGGTTAGGTAGTTGTCTTCACCATGGGTAAGTATTTCATACCGATAGCAAATAGTACGGGATCTCTTTAAGGCTGCTTATGCTGCCAAACGCAACGTGCCAGAAATACCAGTCGCTTACAACTAACATTGTTGATTGTAACGAATGTTTTTTGTTTTTCTCAAAAGTGCTGACATTGTATTGTAGGTTAAATCTTTACCCACATTTTGGGGTAATTTTAGACGAAAATTCCTTGTCATTTCAAAGTTAGACTAGTTTTAATTCTTAATTTTAGGATAGATTGAAAACTAAAGGAATTTTTTGGCTCAAAGTCACACCAAAATATCGGCAATAACAGGAGCCCTATTTTTGAATCGTTCGCCCCGCGTCGAGTGCTCGATTTCTACTGATATTCGTTCGACATCGGAAATTCGCTATTTTTGAATCGCCCTATCGTAACGAGTGGTCTCCACCACTCGTCGCCGACAGGCGAGTGGTAGAATAAACATCAAACAATCATAGTCAAACATTCGGAAAAGGTCTTTGAAAAATATTTATATCTTTTGGGATAATTTCGGATGTCCGCTGGTAATTACCGCTTTTCAAATAACTGCGTAAAACGAATAAAAATTGACATTTTAAATTTCGACGACGAACGATTCAAAAATACAGTAAATTTGTGTCATGCGACTTGGAAGTCGAGCGTGACTTGTAGGCGTATACGACGAAGCTTTGTTACACGAGCGATTCAAAAATAGAGCCCCACTTTTGAGAAAAACAAAAACACATTCGTAACAATCAACACTTTTCACCAACGAAGGCGACCGGTGGTGCCGGTAGTAACTGTGTGTAAAAATTTTTTCGATTCTCCGACCTAACGAATATTCACAAAAAAAATCATACAAATCGGTTCAGCAGTTTATGTAGAGATAGGTAACAACACAACTAACACCGCGACACGAGAATTTAATATTTATAGGGATTAAATAGGTCAATAATTATAAATTGCAAATGGGTTGGCTAAAAAAATCCGTGCAGAATGATAAATTCATTTTTAGGGTTCCGTAGCCAAAAAGCAAAAAAAAGAAAACCTTATAGATTCGTCATGTCTGTCTGTCTGCCGTATGTCACAGCCACTTTTTTTCCGAAACTTTATGTACCATACTGTTGAAACTTGGTAAGTAGATGTATTCTGTGAACCGCATTAAGATTTTCTCACAAAAATAGAAAAAATAAAACAATAAATTTTAGGGTTCCCCATACTTAGAACTGAACATAAAAAAAAATTATCAAACCTATACGTGTGGGATATCTATGGGTAGGTCTTAAAAAATGATATTGAGGTTTCTAATATAATTTTCCAAAGTGGTAAAACGTGTCGTCGTCCCCTGTTACTTCTAAAATATGAGAATGATGAAACTAAAAAAAATATATGATATACATTACCATGCAAACTTCCACCCAAAATTGGTTTGAATGAGATCTGATAAGTAGTTTTTTTTACCCTTCATTCATGTATTTTTACCACTAGCGCCATCTATTTTTTTGCATTTGTTTTTGCGTCGAGGTTAAAAACAGAATCCATGAACAGAATACAATGGTACGGAACCCTTCGTGCGCGAGTCCGACTCGCACTTGACCGGTTTTTTAAATAATATCTTTGATTTTAGGTAAAATCCGTGAGAAATACAAACGAATGATGGAAGCATATCACGAGGCGTATACAAAGAAAAACAGGCTATTTGGCATACTCCCTCCTTATGTTTTCGATTATACGTCGCTTCACTTCCTCGTTCATATGGAAATTATAAGGTCCCAAGAAATGGAGATAGACAAACTTGTGCACGTGTTAGAGGTGAGGATGTACGCTGTACGGCAATCAGTACCTATTGCAGACCCACCGTAGAGCCAGTCATCATCATCAGCCGGTATCAGTCCAGTCGGCTCTATTTTTGAATCGAAAAGTCGAAAAGCGAAAAGTCTAGTGAGCAATCTGCCTATATCCCTATGTCCTATGTCTTTGTATGCTTAGAACTTTACTTTAAAACTAGAATGAGCTTTGGGTCACGTGGGGTTCAGCTAATTTGTAATGTGACTGTACATCACGAAAACATAAACATTTTTTATTTAATAAAAACGCTAATCACATTAAAACATACCAGTGTAGCCAACCCTACAGTTTTAACTGTAGATCTACAGTTTTTTGGAAATTATCTCAGGCTTTAGTTTAGGCCTCGAAATCTAGAGTTTTTTTTAGCTTAAGGTGCTAGCGCCATCTATTTGTTATGGATGGACCTTTTTAAGTTGTTATAAATAAGCTTCTTCAAAAATAGCTGGTTACATTTCCTGAAGTGTTGCAATAGTAGCTTTTAAATATTACTAATTTTATTTGACATTACGTCATCCCTATGACTTTTGATATTTAATTTGATTAAAACTTTGATAATTACATGATTTTTCTTGTTTTTAATTCCCTTTCTTAAAATGTATTATATTTATTACCATCATCTCTACATATAATAAATTCGAAGTTTTGGAAGTAAGCGTTCTACGTCCATAATGATCTTAGCACTATAGAATTCGCTAACCTTATATAGCTCCGGTAGAAAAAAATCTTGCATGCGCGATTCAGGTTTTCTTAAATTTAGAAAATCACAAATTAGTTGATTATTCTTTTTGTTCTGCTTAAAAATTTTGTACACTTATGTATTTTAAGAATACATAGCAATATACACATTTTTTAACTAGAAAATAAAGTAATTAATTTAATAAGATATTTTTTTTAATTTCAAGTAACTAGCGCCATCTCTTCGTTTTCGCGAAACTACCATTCATCTCAGAAAATGTTGATTTTATTTGTTTACCTTTGTTTGTGCAGTCTAATTTCGGGAACTAGGAAACAGATTTTAACATAATCTTCACGAATGTGTTCAGAAAATATCAGAAGAGGTTTAGGTATTTCAAGTAGATTTATGTTACTAATTAAAAATTGATATTTCTTGGCGTAAAAAATAAACCATAATATTTTTGCATGAAAACGTACAGAACGTAGGGATGATGTCAAAATTGTCAGTTTGACATACGGAAAGAAGCATCTAGCGCCATCTCTTTTTTATTTATAATTTTATTATGGCTTCGCATTATTACTATCGTGCATATAGCCAGTGTCGCGGTCAAAGAAAATTAAATCCAATGCAGGAGCGTTTTTTGAATTTGGAACATTACAACGCTCCAGCAATTTTGTATGAACATGTGTATGAAGCGGCGTGCTGGGGTTATTAAAAACTTAAATACTCTTTGATTGGATCTCTTTTATCAAAGTACTAGCGACCCGCCTCGGCTTTGCACGACTATATTATGCATGTATTATCTTCTTATCTATATCTATACATATAAAATCCTTTGTCCTGACTGACTGACGGATCATCGCACAGCCTAAACCGCTGATCGTAGAGACTTTAAACTTGGAGGGTGTGTTCTTTGTATGACGTAGGCATCCGATAAGAAAGAATTTTCCGAAATTCTAACCCTAAAGGGGTGAAAAAGGGGGGCAAAGTTTGTATTGGACAACGTGATTGCTTAGTCCAATCTATTTCAAATTTTGCATAAACATTCTTTAACAGAATTAATGGAACACGTGTTTCGTATTTTATTGAAATTCATCCCCTAACGGGGTTAAAAAGGGGAAGAAAGTTATTTTGGGAGTGATTTGCATCGAAGTTGATATCAATACTCTTTAGTGCTTTTGATTAGATTGGTAACATACTCATTAATCTATGATTGGTAAGACGTCACTTCAAGCTGACAGCGTTAACGTAACACCTAAGAGGTTGAAAACTTCGAACATTGAACTGAAAAAAGGTGTCTTGCCATTTAGTACTGGGAACTTGACATAGTATTTTTTTTTTGCGCGATACGTTTGCTAATGCTACCTGTCGATAGAGGACATTACGGCAAATGAAATATGCCTTTACACCAAATCTCATAGGTGTCTCGGAAATGGGGTATTTGACCAAACGTTATGACTAAGATTTTATCAAAAGTGCGCTGTGCACAAATAATGCTTTCTAACCAAACTTCTAAACCATCTCGGAGACGGGATATTTGTTAAAACATAGAACTGTTATAGGATAGCCACTGAATCACTTAAAACTCTATATTTTTATTAGGATACGCCAAAATTACGCTCTGCGCAACTGTTCAGCCCTACCTAATAATAACATTTTGAACAATTTGCCAAAAGTCACAGTTCCCAAAGTTAGTAGATACTAATTATTAAGTAATTTAAAAGAAATATCTTTTGTTATGAATACGAAAATACCTAAACAAATGAATAGGACTTTTACACCTTTTTCATTTTTAAAATGGACAGGAAAGTGATCTTATAAGGGTTCCTTTTTTACCTTTTAAGGTACGGAACCCTAAAAACACAAAAGATGACTATGATAGATAGGTAATTACTAATTAGCACGACATGATTAAAGATTTACTCATGTGGTAATCGTAGAGTTTTGTGCATTATTGGCTCTGTGTTAGAAAGACAGAAAGAGAAGAATTCATTTTTTTTGTTTAGAACTTTAGGTACTTAGACGTATAGCCCATTTTGGATCCCATCCCAAGAGAATTGGGTGCACCCGAGGTTTTCGTGTTCCAAGTTAAAATACATCTCATTCAAAATCTATCTTCTCTATACATATAAAATTCTTTGTCCTGACTGACTGACGGATCAACGCACAGCCTAAATCGTAGAAACCTGAAACTTATAGGGTGTGTTCTTCGTATGACGTAGGCATCCGATAAGAAATTAATTACCTACCGGGTTTAAAAAAGAGTAGAAAGTTATTTTAGGCGATTTGCTTCGACTCGAACTCCTTAGTGCTTTTGATTAAATTAAGTAAGTACATTTTATTTTGACACACATGTTTCAAACTCAATCTAATTTGAAATCAACAAAAAATAATCCTATTTTAACTATTTTCGACTCCTGCGCGGACGAAGTCGCGGGCAAAAGCTAGTTAAATAATAAAAAGATAAAACTGTAGATTTACTGTTTTTTAATTTGATATTTACAGTTTTCTACAGTTTTTTTCTGGCATATCTACAGTTTAGCTCTATGCTGAGGTTGGCAACACTGAAACAGACATACAGACGGACGGACATGAGAGTGATCTAAAAAGCGTTCCTTTTTTGTACCCCTAAAAATATAAAAATATTATTATTTTTCAGACAATCCCTGCAAAAATGGTTGGTGATAGAAACGCTCTACCCAATTTGATGGGCACTTTGCAAGCAGCAGGAGTGATAGGGACCAATAAAGGTACAGTATGTTCATAAGAAAATGATCAATTTTTTACAATAATACTATCAACAAGTATTGGACTTACGACCTTCTTCTAATAGACGTTACACACAAACATAAATACTTGAATTAAAATTACTTAGTGTGATTATTATTTTCAACATGTTAGCCATGTCTTTAGTTGTGTGAGTGGTATAAGCCGCCACCCGCTACACCAACCGACGTGGGTTCGATCCACAGGTTACGTTGTTTTAATGTTCAAATAGTGCTGCACAGGATTGTAAACGTTACGGTGGGCAGAGACTTTTGACCGTTGATTGTACCTATCAACTTACATCCTATATAATAATTAGACGACCCAGTTGGCACAATGCGGTCACCATACCGGACTGCCAAACACAGGGTTGCGGGTTCGATTCCCGCCTCAGGCATGTATTTAAGGTCAATTATAAATATAAATATTGCAGTACATATCACACATCGCCATCTAGCCCCAAGCTAAGTAACTAGACTTGTGTTATGGGTGCTAGACAACGGATATACTAATACAGGGTTATTGGAAATTATACTAGCAAGCCGTTGAGGGCTACTTCTGTGCACCTAAACAAGCAACTTTTGTTCTACGACTTTTCGAAAATCGAACATTATTTCGAAAATTTTGTGGTTAGGTTTACCTGTAAATCAGCTGTTCCTTAAACGGAGAGGTCAGTAACCTTAAAATTATACTTATTTTTTAAGTTTTTAAATTAGCTGTTTTTCGAATTTACATAACCTCAATTTTTTTTGTTCGAATTTCCAAAAGTCATAAACAAAAGTTGTTTGTTTAGGTGCACAGAAGTAGCGGCTTGCTAGTATAATTTCCAATAACCCTGTATACTTTTCTTTTGTAAATATATGTATACTCATAATACTTCACACTAACCTGCGTTCGCGCGACGATCCTTCTGCCACGTTTTTCTCAGCCGGCCGGCGAGAATGTTTTGGGGAAAATCCACGTAGTCTTTTGTGTCCAGAAGGCCAATTCTCGTAAATAAAATTGTTCAAATTACATTTCAATATCATTCCGATTGCATTTCGATTGCAAAAGATACCCTTAAAGTCAGTTTTTTTCTTACAAAAACCTAACTTTGTGGGTATTTTGAGCTACTTTGAGGTTACTATTAAAATTTGTGATCGAAATGTAATTTGAACAATGTTATTTACGAGAATTGGCCTTCTGAAGTCCTACCCACACAACGCGTAATGTCCACAGGTCAACCTCGAACCCTTGGGCTTAAAAGTATATGATAATAAGAAAATGAAAAAAACCAAGACATAGGGACATAGTCATATGGCAGTTATAGGTTTTATGCACCAAAAATATTTGCTCTAGCGTCATTATTCAGGGAGGAAACAGTCGACTACGTTTGTATGGAGAGATTCGAGCGTTTGGTACCATATCTCCTTATCAATTGCCACCAAAAAAAAGAGGCGAACGAAGTGGGGAAATGCCTTTTACTCCAAAAAAAAGGATTAACCAATATCGCGAAAAAATATTATGCTTATAACGAGTACTCAACTCGACTACAGGTACGGAATACAAAAAAACAACCATACCACAGACAAATATCTAAGCAAAAATACATGTCTGAGGCGGTAATCGAACCCGCAACCCTGTGTTTGGCAGTCCGGCGTGGTGACCATTGTGCCAACTGAGTCGATATGCTGTGAAACAAAGTCCTATAACAGTCAAACTGTAGTTAGATAGATAGATAAATCATTTATTGCATCACAAAAAAGCACATACATACACATAATTATGTATCACTATCGCTAATACTAATCATCACTACATAGTATAAGAAATAGTCGGTCTCTGTCCCTATTTCCCTTTGTATGCTTAGATCTTTAAAACTACGCAACGGATTTTGATGCGGTTTTTTTTAATAGATAGAGTGATTTAAGAGTAAGGTTTATACATGCATAATATAGCCGTGCGAAGCCGGGGCGGGTCGCTACTTAATTCTATAAAAAGCAAGTAATAAATGATAAAAAATAAATTATAATAAAACCAAAAGTGTAATATACATTGAAAACGTGGTGAGCAGTGTGCCGCAGTGATGCAAATGGGCAGTAGTTCAGTGTTGGGTTTGCTAAAAGAAGCAAGACACTGATTTTCAGCTATACCCATAGTGTGTGACTTCACGGACGAACGATGGTCCACAACTGACAACCTAGTAAAAAAGTAAAATTTACATTAAATTACTCACAAAAATAAAATAAAATAATAACTGTAATTTGGTGTTATATTACACATCACTACATAGTATAAAACAAAGTCGCTTTTTCTGTCCCTATTTCCCTTTGTATGCTTAGATCTTTAAAACTACGCAACGGATTTTGATGCGGTTTTTTAATAGATAGAGTGATTCAAGAGGAAGGTTTATATGTATAATACATGCATAATAGTATAAAATAAAGTCACCTTTCGCCGTCCCTATATCCCTATGTCCCTTTGTATGCTTAGATCTTTAAAACTACGCAACGGATTTTGATGCGATTTTTTTTAATGGATAGAGTGATTCAAGAGGAAGGTTTTTATGTATAATACATGCATAATATAGCCGTGCGAAGCCGGAGCGGGTCGCTAGTATAATATATCAACAAACATTCATATTACTTTACTTCATTCTTTACTTTATTCATATTACTACTAGTTCTGAAAAACAAATTTCAAGATCTGCCAGTCGACCTGGAAACTGAACCTGGAAGCCAAAGTTCAAAAGCAGACTCGCATGCTGTGAAGACCACGCACGTTCGCGCGCATTTCGTTTAGATTAATAACTGACAAATCTATTATCTATACTATATATTATATATATATATATATATATATATATATACATCCAGGTATAGTTATTACGTCCATGCTAAGACACTGACTTACGGCGTCCACCACTTCCACTGGCATTATCGGCAAAGTTTATGTGAATGTTGTCTTCTTTATCACATGCCATATTCCTGTGCATCTTATATTTACAAAAAGTAAGAAATTGTGGATATTCACATTCCTTTTATTCTGGTATACTTGGTACGTCATGTACATTTTCACGTCCTAGCGTATATTTTTTATATATGCTAATTAATAATGATGCTCTTATTGAGTCCTGCAGTACTTAATATTGATTGCGCGTCCTCAAATATACCTACTGACTTACGGCGTCCACTATTTCCACTGGCATTATCACCAAAGTTTATATTATAATTGAGGTAACAATACAATAGGGTATTACCGACCATGCAAAAGAAGAACCATGCTAGAATAAAAGTATAATTTCATCATGAAAGACGGATTTGTAAAAGCAGAAAGTACAAACCAATCTTCCACGGATAAATACATTGATGGTGGCGAAATTTTCTCATGCAATCCCGATATCTGTTCTGCCGAATTGAGGAAAATGTTAAAATATCTATGTAAGTACTTATCGTATCAACTTATGTTTAAAAATAACAACACATTATGATTATTTTTTATGTTGCGATCGCTATCTAACCTAACCTATTACAATTAGTTTTCAGATCCGGATCCAGAAGGGAATCTTACAGAGATGACGCTCTATTGGCTATGTGCAGCTCAAGCGGCATCAAAGCACATGCATCGTCAAGTGCACAATATGCCCCTGACACAAAGTGCGTTTTAAACTCTAACAGCCGTACTCAGAAACGTCAAAACTATGAGAGAGATGAGGAACCTTAAGTTTTATTTTTGCCAAGTAAAAATGAAACTTAAGCATAGTGAAGTTTCATTTCTACTTGGCACAAATAAAAGTAAAGTATAGTTTTGACGTCTCTGAGTACGGCTGTTAGTGCTATTGTCAACGAAAGCAGAAAAGACTGTTACCAGTGTTAGTTAAGTGCCACAACTGCCCCGCATCTAGTTTCTCTAGTGTAGTTATATAAGTGTCATATAGTTATATAATAACTTACATAATTAAACTTATAATAAAGGTTTTATTATATTTTTTATTTTAATTTTCTAACCCTAAAGTGTCATACCCCATTCTACACCCCTATGTCCGCAACCCCCCACCGATCAGACCGATGTTCTATTTGTGGCTTATTTTTTTCATATTTTTTATGCTTGTTTTAGGCTTTTTACGTTCATTCATACTACTTTTATTATTTTGTGTAGAGGGTTTTTTAAATTTTAAATTTAATTTTTTATTTCATCCTTTTTGTTGGGTTGGACTTTTTAATTTTCTTATTTCATTTATTTTTTTCTTGCGATTTATGATTCAGGCTCTGGATTCAGGTAGATACTTAATTTGGTGTAAAAAAATAACAATGATTAATTTACAGTTAAATAATATTTTAATCTCAAAATTTGGGTGAAAAATTTAAAATTATTTTTTTAAAATAATTTAATTTAATATCAAAAAAGCACCCTAATTTTCAATCGAAAATTCTCGCGTCAAAATATCACCTTTTTTAATTGAAAATTAGGGTGCTTTTTTGATATTAAGTTAAAATAAGGCGAAAAAATAAATATTTTAAATCAAATAAATTACGGTGTATTTGGGACATAATAAGGTAAGTTTTCACCAAATTTCGTAGAAAAAAAAAACATTTTTGAAAAAGATAAAAATAAAAAACCAAAAACTTGGTTATTTGAATTTTTCACCTAAATTTTGAGGTTATGTGAAAAAATTGTTAAAACAAAAGTTGTAGATCTTTTTATTACCTACAACTTTGCCATTCATTTTTTTTCCATAGGACTTGTAGTTTTGCCGGAAATCAAGATAAACCATTTTTTACCCTTAAAAACCCCCCCCTCCCACTTCCCGAACTCGGATCGACCGTAATTTATTTTTCCTTTCATTTTTATCATATTCCGCTCCTTTTCTAATGGGTTTCATACTACTGTGATTTTTTTTGTTTTCAAAAATTATCGACCCTGGTCTAAAGGAGGAGTGTTCTCGACGGCTAAGTGAGCAACTTTTGTTCTACGACTTTTAGAAATTTAACCTTTTTTTTTTTTCGATAATTCCAAGGGAATTTTTACTCAAAAATCAGCTGTTTCATACAAAAACTTCTAAATTTTTTTTCGAATTTCCAAAAGTCATAGAACAAAAGTTGTTCACTTAGACGTCTAGAACACCCCATTTCGTATTAAAACCCTTTGCTGGAACACGTATTTGGCAAAACAATTCTGGAATGAAAACTTTAATTTTCGGGCTAAATTAAACAATAAAATTATAAAATGGTCAACGCCTAGTTCTAAAATAACGTCAAGGTAACTAATGCTTTTATTTGGTAAAACAATAAAACTCTAGATTAAAACTTTAAGTTTAAGACAAAATTAAACAATAAAAATTATATCATAAGCAACGTCTTGTTCTAAAATAACGTCAAAGTAACTAACACTCATATTTGGTAAAACAATTCTGAATAAAAACTTTTCGCTAAAATTATCACACAGAAAAAAATCTGCTGTAGGTAGTATACATTTTGTCGAAGGTACACCACTCTAATCTATTCATTCTAGATTTTTTAGCGGCAAAATTTATAGTTGAGTTCTACTACTGCTATTTATACTTTAATGTGAGTACATTAAAACATACGACTCTCACGCCCCTCCCCCCTTGAAAAGTGTCCCGTTTTACAGTTTTTCTCAATTTTCAGGAAAACGATATAAGCTAGGTCAAAGTGGTCAAAGACGAAATTATTTATTAATAAATTACCTATAAATAAGTACTAATATTTATTTTAATACGAGTTATGGTTTCCAAGCTATGATACGTCAAAGTTGACGAAAAAAATTTTTTTTTTGCTAATAATGATATTCATTCAACGTAACCAGCCCAGTATTTCCCGAGTTATTTTGCTAAAGTGCTGATTTTTCGTCACCTTTGACGTATAATAGTTTGGAAATTATAACTCGTATCAAAATGAATGTTTGTACCTATTTATAGGTAATTTAATAATAAATAATTTTGTCTTTGACCACTTTGACCTAGCTTGTATCGTTTTCCTGAAAATTAAAAAAAAATGGAACTGTGTTGAAAAAATCTTTACGTAACTCCATAATTCATCAGACGTCCTCTCAGTAGGTACTCCAGTAGGATGGTATATTCACGATATTCATCACAATTTAGTCTACGCAAAATTATTCACATCCGTTCGTACAGGATACTACAGCGTCCGCAAAGTTCACGAGCAGAATGAAACGATGGCCGCGCGCGGCAAGCCTCATAGTCTCAACGGTCAAAGCGCCTGAGCGGCAACGTCGCATTTCTTTTGTTTCTAACCACACGCACTGCACGAAGTGGCAACAGCATATTTGGGAGTAGACGCAACATTATCGGCCAAATGTACGGGAAAATACACCCAGAAAATATATAGCGATGCAGCGCCGCTATCGGATAATTGGCGAACTATATTATACTCGTCCAGAGACTCTGGAAGTGAAAATGCGTCTCACTGATTTTTTTACTATAGATACCCAATACCTATAGCTATGTAATAGAGGTGAAATCAATCTTGCGTCCGTATACCGGACGCCGTAAGTCGGTGGACGCAATATTACTATGGGATTTTTTGAGGCTGGATGCAATAAGTATTGCAAGTTATAAATATATATATATATATATTATATATTTTAATATTATAAAGCTGAAGAGTTTGTTTGTTTGTTTGTTTGAACGCGCTAATCTCGGGAACTACTGGTTCGAATTGAAAAATTATTTTTGTGTTGGATAGTCCATTTATCGAGGAAGGCTATAGGCTACTTTTTATTTCGGTATTCCCACGAGATCCGGAGTTACGCGGGTGAAACCGCGGAGCGCAGCTAAACCGAATATATTCACTAACTAGCAGCGCTCCGCGGTTTCACCCGCGTAACTCCCGATCCCGTGGGAATATCAAAATGAAAAGTAGCCTATAGCCTTCCTTGATAAATGGACTATCCAACACAAAAATATTTTTTCAATTCGAACCAGTAGTTCCTGAGATTAGCGCGTTCAAACAAACAATCTCTTTAGCTTTATAATCTACTAGCTGCGCTCCGCGGTTTCACCCGCGTAACTCCCGATCCCGTGGGAATATCAAAATAAAAAGTAGCCTATAGCCTTCCTCGATAAATGGACTATCCAAAACAAAAAGAATTTTTCTATTCGAACCAGTAGTTCCTGAGATTAGCGCGTTCAAACAAACAAACTGTTTTTTGTTTTGGATTGCTTGGTTGTTAGTTATAACATTTTGGTTTTCTTTATGGGCATTTTGCTTGTTTTTTGTAGACATTATTATTTTCAATCTATATTTATATTTATGGTTCTAAAGACAATTTAGAATATATATATCATTTTTTTGTTATAAAGTTAGTATCAGTGTTTCCTGCCTATTATAACAGAATTACAGCATCGTCCTACTCTCTTTAATCACAGGGTCCCTGCTGAAAATCAGCGTTGCATTTATGCAACACATAGCTGAGCAGGAGCCTATTTGGCGGCGACATTGTTATTGTGTTATAAATAACATAGCTTAGAATATTTAAGTCAGTCTGTTATTTTTAAAAATAAGTTTTGTCTAAGTTTTTTAGTTTTGTTGTTGGCCAAATAAAGATATATCTATCTATCTATCTAATATCTATCAAACAAACAAACAAACAAACTCTTCAGCTTTATAATATTAAGTATGGATCTAAACTTTTTTTCTCTAAGTTTAGATGGTACACCAGGTGAAATACCTAAACAATTTGAGGGTTTGCTACCACCCGATGGAGAGTCTCCTGCGGCTGGGTTTCCTGCGGCTGGGTCTCCTGCGGCTGGGTCTCCTCCAGCTGGGTCTCCTGCAGCTGGGTCTCCTGCAGCTGGGTCTCCTGCGGCTAAGCGAGTTGGTGGTCCAAGCCCAGTCAATTTGAAGTTAAGATCTGCAGACAAGGATTTGAAGTTTATTGGTAAGTTAAATCATATTATGTAATTATTTAAAATTAAAATCTAAATTGTTTGTCAATAAATACAAATAATAAAATTAAAGCAAGAACTTATTATAGACAGGGTTATTGGTAATTATACTAGCAAGCCGTTGAGGGCTACTTCTGTGCACCTAAACAAACGACATTGTTCTACGACTTTTGAAAATTTGATTTTTGAAGTTATACTTCTTTAGGCGCGTTATGAAAAAATGATGAGAGTGAAATTTTACAAAAGCGTCACACAAAATTCTCACGGAAGAAGTTGTTTAAATCTAAATTGAACTTTATTGATTGTGTTGACAATCCTTTTCCAGTCCAGAGTTTTTTGTCGGACGAGTTTTTTGTCGGACGAGTATTTTGTCGGACGAGTTTTTTGTCGGACGAGTTTTTTGCCGGACGAGTTTTTTGTCGGACGAGTTTTTTGTCGGACGAGTTTTTTGTCGGACGAGTTTTTTGCCGGACGAGTTTTTTGTCGGACGAGTTTTTTGCCGGACGAGTTTTTTGTCGGACGAGTTTTTTGCCGGACGAGTTTTTTGTCGGACGAGTATTTTGTCGGACGAGTTTTTTGTCGGACGAGTATTTTGTCGGACGAACTTTTCGTCGGTCGTCGTTTTTTTTTTTTTTTTTTTTTTTTTTTTTTTTTTTAATAATGCCAAAGAAGTATAACTTCTCACGCGCGTACATAAGTACACGCACCCATTTTTTTTAAATTTTTAGGTTAGGTTTACCTGAAAATCAACTGTTCCATACACGGGGAGGTCATTATTCTTAAAATTTTACTTAATTTTTAAGTTTTATCTACTGTTCTTAGTCTGAATGAGCTTTGTTTAAAAAAAAATCTGCTGTTTTTCGAATTTCCAAAAGTCGTAGAACAAAAGTTGTTTGTTAAGGTGCACAGAAGTCGCTCTCAACGGCTTGCTAGTATAATTACCAATAACCCTATATTTTTTTAATTTTTATTTATTTCCCAGAATAGTAAGAACGTAACGATGAGTTTTGTTCCAAAAGCGTAGCTCAATAACGATTTCTAACTCGAATTATTTCAGATTCAGATTCAATCATTTATTTGCGTACATGATATTAAGATGTTTATAATCACTACATAGTATAAAATAAAGTCACTTTTCGCCGTCCCTATGACCCTATATCCCTTTGTATTCTTAGATCTTTAAAACTACGCAACGGATTTTGATGCGTTTTTAATGGATAGAGTGATTCAAGAGGAAGGTTTATATTATGTATAAATTGTATAATACATGCATAATATAGCCGTGCGAAGCCGGAGCGGGTAGTTAAGTATAAGTACATGTTATTGCTTTATCAGCGTGCAAATGTCAAAAAGATTATAATAAAATTAAATAATACGTTTACAGAATTCAATTCAAATTATCTATAAATGTCGATATATCAATCCTGTTAAACTATTTGTGTGTTTGTAACGAATACGCTCCAACAACTACTGGACCGATTTTGATGAAACTTGTTATGAGAACACATTGATTCATTGAGAATAACAAAGGCTAATTTTTATCCCGATATTTCGACGGGATCGGGAGTTACGTGGGTGAAACCGCGGAGCGCTGCTATAATTATACTAGTTTTTAGCTTTTACATAACAGAAAATAGAAGTAAAATGTAAAAAAATCTCATTTGTAGGGTCGACGACTCATACGCTGACAGCAGAAGATGTGAAGCAAGCTTACAGAGACCAGTACTATTCTAAGAGAAGAGAAGATAATTGGACATTGGACGATTACTATGGTTTTCCAGGCTGATCAACTCTTTATATTAAATAATTATTATTTGCCCATATAATTTTATTGTGTTGACCCAGGACCTTGATTTTTATACACCTAATAGGGACTATAGACCTTAGTATCTGGTATGAATTTCAACTTACTAGGTCCACCCGTTCCTGAGAAATTCGATGGTCACACACGAACAGACAGACAAGAGAGTTATCTTATAAGGGTTTTTTACCTTTTAAGGTACGGAACCATAAAAACCTAAAATAATTAAATAACCTAATAAAAAATATACTTACGTCGAAATGTCCGTATGAAGTGGTGCCTAAAAGGCATCCAACGAGGTAACGCAGACAGCGTTACCTCGTTGGATGGCGATGCTTGCTTATCCGCTGTCAGATGTAGAAGCCAGCCATTTAGGGCCCTCGCCCACGGCGACTTTTTGTAGCAATGCAAACGCGCGACAGCATCATTACTAAATTAACGCGCGTTAGTCGCATTTTCAACGCGCTACATACGCAATGCCAACGCGCTAGGTCAAAACAATTTAACTTGACCTCTCTTTAGTTTGGGCGCCCATACAATGTAAGGGTCAAATTACATTGGTTGAACCTTGCTGAAAATTGACCGTCTAAGCAAGCTAGCGGGTAGGCATGCGTTCTTAGTACATACTAACACTACTCAATCGTCCACATTTCGTTCGTCAGAAAATACGTGACGTCTGGTGGCCCTAGGATCTTGGACCAATAGTAATGTAATGTATGTTATAGTAATGTATGTGGTATTATTTAACATAATGAATCTACACTAATATTATAAAGAAATATTTTTTTGTTTGTTGAATGTTCTAATGAAGCTATTTATAAGCTTTACCTTTGATAATATAATTTTCTTTTCGTATTTAATAAAATAAATATTTAAAATGTACCTACTTAAACTAAAATGTCTTTATTTCAACAACTTCCCTTGTTACTAATTTAAATATTTTGAAACTTTGCTTTACTTTTGATTACCTCAGTAAGTAG
The DNA here is from genome assembly GCA_907269075.1 of Idaea aversata. NCBI lineage: Eukaryota > Metazoa > Arthropoda > Insecta > Lepidoptera > Geometridae > Idaea > Idaea aversata. The sequence continues at coordinate 4,943,207 of OU026083.1, forward strand.
CATGTATTTTAAAAAAAATTAAAACTTTAATTTTACACACTAATGCATTTTATTGTATCGATATCAAAATAAAGTAACAAAGTTAAAAAATATCTAATAATTAGTTCAAACAACACAATTACCAACTAAGATCAACTAAGGTATTAAAACCTTCGTTTTTTAATGTCTAGTAAAGTTCTAAGTATTATCACTAATTTAATATTATACTGAAAATATTCTATAATATGAAAGTTAGTATAAGTAATATTATCAAAAGCTTAGTTTTGTAATGTCGAGTAAAGTCCTAAGTATTATCTATAATTTAATATTGTACTGATAACATTTTATAATATTAAAGTTAGTCTAAGTACTAAAAATATTATAAAATTTCATCAAAAGCTTCTTAGTCTTGCAATGTATAATAGAGTCCTAAGTATTATCAATAATTTAATATTGTACTGATAATATTTTAAAATATTAAAGTTAGTACCTGTACTAAATTTAATATTATAAAATATTATTAAATCGTTTAAAATACTAAGGCTTTACTAGATATAACAAAACTGAACTACAGAAACTACTAGGGCTTTACTGGATATTACAAAACTGAACTACAGAAACTACTAGGGCTTTACTAGATATTACAAAATTGAACTACAGAAACTACTAGGGCTTTACTAGATATTACAAAACTGAACTACAGAAACTACTAGGGCTTTACTAGATATTACAAAACTGAACTACAGAAACTACTAGGGCTTTACTGGATATTACAAAACTGAACTACAGAAACTACTAGGGCTTTACTAGATATTACAAAATTGAACTACAGAAACTACTAGGGCTTTACTAGATATTACAAAACTGAACTACAGAAACTACTAGGGCTTTACTAGATATTACAAAACTGAACTACAGAAACTACTAGGGCTTTACTAGATATTACAAAACTGAACTACAGAAACTACTAGGGCTTTACTGGATATTACAAAACTGAACGACAGAAACTACTAGGGCTTTACTAGATATTACAAAACTGAACTACAGAAACTACTAAGGCTTTACTAGATATTACAAAACTGAGCTATTGAAAGTACTAGGGCGTTACTAGATATAACAAAAAGTTAGTATTTATCTATGACGTCATCGTTTCTGATATTACTATGCACGCTGGAAATTACAAAATAGTTACTATTTATCCATGACGTCATCGTTTAGGATATTACTATGCACACTTGAAATAACAAAACAGATATTTGTAATAATTACCAATTGCATTTACAAAAATCAATTTGTAGCTATTACAGGGCATTTGTTGTCCTCGGATTAAGTAATATTTTTGTAGAAATTAGTGTATTTTGGTAATTTTTTCTCTCAGTGCAGCATCGCGACTGTATCGACGCAAAAGCGCGACCGCGGTGCCGACAAAACTTCGAATAAGTCATACAGACCGTACTGAATCGCGTTTGCATCGCGACAGAAGCGCGACGGTATCGCGTTTGCATCGCGACTGAATCGTGGTTATGTGGGCGAGGGCACACAGCTAGCGATCGCATCGCGACTGTATCGATGCGAACGCGCGACAGCATCGCTACAAAAAGTCGCCGTGGGCGAGGGGCCTAAGTCACCAGAAGCTAACTAGTAATTTTGAAACTTTTTTATAAAATAATTATAATATCATCATCATCTTCCGGCCCTTATCCCAATTTATTTATTTGGGGTCGGCGCAGTAAGTCTTTTTCTTCCATTCACTCCTATTAGTCGTCATCTCATCGTTCAAATTCATCTCTCTCATGTCTTGTCTCACGCAGTCCATCCATCTTTTCTTCGGTCGTCCTCTCCATCCCTCTCTCCTCTTCCTCCCCATCCCTCTACATTCATACTCATCACTCTTCTAGTCACATGTGTCTCCTCTCTTCTCATCACATGTCCATACCAACTTAAACGGTTCCCTTTTACTTTTTCAGTAATCGGTGCTACTTTCAGGCTTCCTCTAATATACTCATTCCTTATTTTATCCATCCTCGTTACTCCACACATCTATGTCAACATTCTCATCTCCGCTGCATGCAATCTTCTCTCATCCTTCTTCTTCACGGCCCAGCATTCCGATCCATACCTACATAACGAAAGGATTTATCACGGATTTATAGATTTTACCCTTCAGTTTAAGGGAAATACAATATTTTATACTTAAATGAAATTAATTACAAAAACTTTACTGCGTTAAAGGGTTTTTTGTGTATGATCTAATAACTTTCAAACGGCACAAGCGATTTCGATCAAACATAGCTAAGAACATTCGCGACTAATTCACCTTTCAAACAACAGAAACAAAATCAAAATCGGTTCATCCGTTCGGGAGCTACGATGCTACAGACAGACTGACACGTCAAACTTATAACACAGCGTCGTTTTTGCGTCGATGGTTAAGGTGAAGGGTACCGGCTCTCTCTCCGTACAAACGTAGTCGATTGTTTCTCCCTGCATAATGATAATAAAGCAAATATTTTTGTTGCATAAAACCTATAACTGCCATGACCATGCCCTTTTGTTTTGTTTATTTATTAAATCGTAATTACTATGATAATTTGAAAATGAAAAAAAATAAGACAAGCTAAATATATGCTACTAGCGACCCACCCCGGCTTCGCACGGCTATAGTTTAGTTATAGTTTATTTATTTATCATAAAGTGTTTACATTTTTTATTTTTAGGAGTGCCAAAAAACCTATATAGGTTTGTCATGACACTTTCATTCGTCACATAAATAGGTACTCGATAACTAGGTATTAAATTATTAAACAACCATTAACAAAGATAAAATTAAACATTTCTCCTCACTTGTATTGCGCCTTCTCATATTACTGGTCGCTCGGTTGCAGGTGTTAGATAGGGACAAAACTATAAAAATATTCAACGCGTCGGTGCATACCGTGCGACAGCTGATTGACACATTAGAAGTGAGGGTAACATTGAGTGAGGCTATATTATGCATGTATTATACATATAAACCTTCCTCTTGAATCACTCCAGGGAGGGGGGATCCAGGGAGGAAACAGTCGACTACGTTTGTATGGAAAGAGCGCCGGTACCCTTTCACTTTAAGTAATTTTTTTTAGGGTTAAAAACAGAAGCAAAACACAAATAAAAGACAGTTTTTTTTTTTGCATTTTTTAACACTATTTATTCCATGGCAAATCATCGATTTCCCAACCATAATCAATGGGCCACCTTGGATTGTAAGGGTTTCTTTTCGCCGCAGGTTTATCAGTGACCAAGTTTCCAGAAGCAAGCCTGTCCATTCTTACCTTCTTTAACATCCTCATGCGTTTCTTTTTCGCTTTTGCTTCTTCTTTTTCGGCCTTTTCGAAGGCTGTTTTCGCTTCCTTTAACATACAGAAAGGTAAAATGGTAGAAAACGGGACCATTTTACTATGACTTTACTGCCTGTCTGTCTGTCACCAGGCTGTATCTCATGAACCGTGATAGCTAGACAGTTGAAATTTTCACAGATGATGTAAAAGAACGTGTCGTGGGACTAAGAACGAACTTGGAAATTCGAAAATTCGAAAAACAGCAGATTTTTAAAAACAAAGGTCATTCAGACTAAGAACAGTGGGTGGAGTGCGAGTTTTTCCGTATAGAAAACGTTACTATCACGTTAGCGTCAACGACAAAATTGTATGGAAAGTTGAAAAGCGCCCCTAGCGGACGTAATGCGAAGCTATAACTTTTCATACAATTTTCTCGTTTACGCTAACGTGATAGTAACGTTTGCTATACGAAAAAACTCGCACTCCACCCACAGTAGATGAAACTTAAAAAATAAGTAAAATTTTAAGGTAAATGACCTCGCCGTGTCAGGAACAGCTGATTTTCGGGTAAAACTAACCTCAAAATTTTCGAAAAAATGTTCGAATTTCCAAAAGTCGTAGAACAAAAGTTGCTTGTTTAGGTGCACAGAAGTGGCCCTCGACGGCTTGCTAGTATAATTTCCAATAACCCTGTATACGGTTTTCCGTTTCACATTTTGCGTAACGCTCACACTCGATTGAACTGGATTTTGTATGAAATACGTCCCGTCGCAAACCCGCGATAATGAACTTCGTTCTAAAATTAAGTACAGTCACATTACCAATTAGCTGAACCCCACGTGACCTAGAGCTCACTCGCAAATCTGTGAGGTTGTAAAGTAATGTTACCTGATTCTATTTTTTTTAACAATACACTGTCTATACAATGAAATAAACAACATAAAAAATAACAAAATAGGTAAATACTGTATATTTTACGACCCAATTGGCACAATGGTTACCATGCCGGACTGCCAAACACAGGGTTGCGGGTTCGATTCCCGCCACCGACAAGTATTTATGCTTAGATATTTGTCTGTGGTCTGGTTGTTTCTATGTATTATAAGTATATATTTACAAAAGTATATAAGTAGTATATCCGTTGTCTAGCACCCATAATACAAGTCTAGTTACTTAGCTTGGGGCTAGATGGCGATGTGTGGAATGTCCTGTAATATTTATTTATTTTACTGATATGCGAATGAGCTCTGGGTCACGTGGGGTTCAGCTAATTGGTAATGTGACTGTACATCAACATGGTACCTACGGAACCCTTCGTGCGCGAGTTCCACTCGCACTTGGCCGGTTTTTTTAATACACATTACCCTTGCTTTTTTATTCTCTTCCACTTCTTTTTTGTTATCATTGAATTCGTCAACGATCTTCCATTTAATTGGTATTTCATGCATCATATTCACGAGATGATAGATTTCGAAGTGGATTTTCTGAATGGCTTGAAGTCTCTCGATTGCTTCTAAGACGTATGTGCTTTTCTGGTGTTGCCTTACTACTAATTCTGCCATTTTCTTATATCTGGTAACATTTGAAATATGAATAACAGCGCTCCGCGGTTTTGCCCGCGTAACTCCCGACCCAGTAGGAATATCGGGATAAAAAGTAGCCTATGTTACTGTCAATAAATCAATGTATCCTCATACCAAGTTTCATATAAATCGGTCCAGTAGTTTCTAAGCCTATTCAATACAAACAATCTCTTTAAATTTCGGAAAATCCTTTCTTATCGGAAGCCTACGTCTCATACAAAAACACACCCTCCAAGTTTCAGGTATCTACGATCAGCGGTTTAGGCTGTGCGTTGATCCGTCAGTCAGGACAAAGCATATTATGTAAAGACTAGCTTTTGCCCGCGTCTTCGTCCGCGTAAAAGTCGAAAATTTACCAATGAATCACATTGTCCCATACAAACTTTGCCCCCTTTTTTAACCCCCTAAAGGGTAGAGTTTCGGCTAAACCTTTATTTTCGGAAGCCTACGTCATACAAAGAACACACCCCAAGTTTCACGTATATACGATCAGTGGTTTAGGCTGTGCGTTGATCCGTCAGTGAGGACAAGCATATGTAACTTAACTTGGGGCTAGATGGCGATGTGTGGAGTGTCCTGCAATGTTTATTTATTTATTTTTATTTTATTTTATGTAAAGATTAGGATACCTATCAATAATTTCATGCATGACATAACCCTGTTCATAATGCGGCGATTCCTCATACATGAACCTTATATGATTCATCTCCACGATCCTCAAGTTCGCGTCTTCGTAATAACTCCTCATTAGTTCTAACAAGCGGGTTGGGAATTGAATTGCGTTCTTTTCCAGTTTGAAGCGATCGTTCACATTTTGGCCGTAGCGACGGTTAATTTTTGAGAAGGTTTTGTTGGTTGCTGATAATGTAGGCTGGAGGCAGTGACCTGGGGTTTAAGAATAGTACATTGCGATACAAGTGTGGAAAATTGATCTTTGCATAGAGGCGGTTTAACACGCGCGAGCGGTACGCGAGTGCGTTTACAAAGCCGAGATACAAAGATCAATTCCACACGCGTATCGTACGACGTTTTTTATCACGAATAAAAGAAAATACTTGAAAAGAAAAGAAAATAATAAATAACAACATATTCGTGATAAGTCTATGTTCAAAGATAATTTAAAAACTCTATGTTGACAATTTTTTATGGCAAGTTTTTTTTGTTGATTGTACTCTCGTAAGGCCAGGCAAAAGACTTTTAACCTATATAGCCTCGTCTGACATACAATATTTTTTACGTCTTTCCATTTGTTTTTGCGTCGGGGGTTAAAAACAGAATATAATGGTAAGGAAAAATATATATATAGGTACGTAAAGAAAAAACAAAATAAAAACAAAACTCAATTTTTCTCAACTATTCTCTGTCTACGCTTATTCTATATATCCTCCCTAGGTTAATTTTTTACATGGGCTTATAGAGCCCATGTAAGAAATGGGCATGTTATGGGCTTATCCTAAACTTTATGAGATAGCGGAAAATGCTGAAAGAAGTGGCACGCCAGATTTTGACAAAAATTAAAACTGCATAACTTAGAATCAGGAGACGGACATTGGTTTTTTTTAATATAAGTACTTAACTAGCGACCCGCCCCGGCTTCGCACGGCTATATTATGCATGTATTATACATATAAACACTAGCTGCGCTCCGCGGTTTCACCCGCATAACTCCCGATCCTGTGGGAATATCGGGATAAAAAGTAGCCTATAACCTTCCTCGATAAATGGACTATCCAACACAAAAAGAATTTTTCAATTCGAACCAGCAGTTCCTGAGATTAGCGCGTTCAAACAAACAAACTCTTCAGCTTTATAATATTAGTATAGATTTCTCTTGAATCACTCTATCTATTAAAAAAAATCGCATCAAAATCCGTTGCGTAGTTTTAAAGATCTAAGCATACAAAGGGCCATAAGGACGGCAAAAAGTGACTTTATTTAATACTAGCTGCGCCCCGCGGTTTCACCCGCGTAAGTCCGATCTTTAAATTCTCACCGTTTAAACCTTCCCTGGACTACGACAAACATGTCAAAACCAAAATCATATAAATCGGTTCAGCCGTTCTCGAGTTTTAGCCAGACTAACGAACAGCAATTGATTTTTATATTATAGATAATCCACCTGTGCCAACCCTACATGATTACGTCACAATTACGTATTCATTTTGACAGCTCCGAACAACCTTAGCCTCTGGTCATCTCTACTCATGTGCTCATAGATCTAAACTCCCCTCCCGCACGCGCACCCCCCCCTTGGTGACGCCCACTTCGCAACGGGCCGTGCAGCAGAAATCGTAATATTTTAATTTCGCCATAACTTCAAAACCAAACGTCCAATTTTAATCATTCAAAGACCAAATATTATCTCCATAAACTGTTCTTAGTGATGAAATTATTTATTTTGATAAGGATTAATAGCATGAGTAAAATAAACGCGTTTAAATGTAGTCCAAAAAAAATTCAAGATTTTTAAATAAAAAAATGGTTGCTGTGCCTCACTCGACATAGATGGGTATAGTGTGTCGCGGACTTTTTGTAGATATTTATAAGATCTACAATTAATTAGAACATTTTATGGTTCTATCTTTTATAGTTTAGGCAGCGTACGCAAAATAAGTAACTTTTCTGGTTGATTTTTTACACCTTGTGTCCGAAAAACCCAAATATCTTACGGAACCCTATTTTTTTCCAAAATAAAATATAGCCTATGTTACTCGTGGATAATGTAGCTTTCGAATGGTGAAAGAATTTTTAAAATCGGTCCAGTAGTTTTTGAGCCTATTCAGTACAAACAAACAAACAAAGTTTTCCTCTTTATAATATTAGTGTAGACTATGTACTGATGGTCTATACAAAAAGTGTTAGTAGGTAATTAAAATAGAACATAAACATATCAGTAAAAAAAGCTGGGGCTAGATGGCGCTGTGTAAAGGGTCCATAATATTTATTTATTATTTTATTTGATTACAGGAGTTTTCGTTATACATTGTAAAGGAATAATATATATTTTTTAGTGTAACTTACATATCAGTAGAAGCTGTGCTAGTTTATGCATCATGAAAGTACAGTCTTTATTATTTAGATAGGTAGGTACAGAGACCTTACCACGAGATGTTCTCGCACTCGATCAAACGAACCGCGTTTAACATTTTCACTTTAATCTTATACTTCATCACTATCACTACATAGTATAAAATACAGTCGCTTTCTCTGTCCCTATTTCCCTTTGTATGCTTAAATCTTTAAAACTACGCAACGGATTTTGATGCGGTTTTTTTTAATAGATAGAGTGATTCAAGAGGAAGGTTTATAAGTATAATACATGCATAATATAGCCGTGCGAAGCCGGGGCGGGTCGCTAGTACTTTATATTATAAAGCTGAAGCGTTTGTTTAAACGCGCTAATCTCAGGAACTACTGGTTCGAATTGAAAAAATATTTTTGTGTTGGATAGTCCATAGGTACATTGAAAAATGTACTTATCGATTGACATATTTTTTATTTGTTTTGGTCTTAAAACGGCAGAGGACCCTGCTGGCTGGAATCTAAGGAATTTCACTATATTTAGCTATACGGAGGAGGTACATTGGATCTTATCATCATATTCGGGAGGTACCTACATTGAACATGCTAACCTTCTTCATCACTTTCATGACTGTAGCTAACGGGAGCCCGCTAGATAGAACCACACTTATTAAGAAAGGCTTTAGGCTATATAACATCACGCTGCGACCAATAGGAGCGAAGAATCAGTGGGAAATGTGGAAAAAAACGGGGAAAATTATTATTCTTTGAGGGTTTCCGTTTTTTGTTTAAGTGATCTCAGGAACTGCTAGATCGAATTTAAAAAATATAGGTTTTTTTTTATCTCGATATTGCCACGGGATCGGGACTTACGCGGGTGAAACCACGGGGCGCAGCTAGTTAATAATAATAGGCCGTCGTTCTTCATCTCCGGATTGCCTTAGTTGATTGGTCGGAATGAACACTGACGATGAAGCGGTCCCCCGCCTCTGGCTTGCTGTCACCGGCCGTCTAGAGTGGAATCGCGAAGGTAGAAATGCTCGAAGGATGGATGCCAAACGTCAGTGATGAGTTGGCCCGCTGCTTGAACTGCCAGTGGTTTAAAATCCAGTACAGCCTCTCCATCCTTAGCCGCTCACGTTCCTGTTGCCCCCTTGCTGTAATTTGCTCAGCTTATTAGGGTGGCCCAGTGCTAGTCTGAGAGTTGTCGAGTTGGAGTGATTTCTCTCGCTTCGCTCGTTCATTAAAGCACATTTTATCTTAAAATATTTATGAGACCACCCCTAAAGTATCCCCTTTCTAACACAAAAATAATCATCTAAATCGGTTGAGCCGTCTCCGAATGATGTAGGTAACATACATACAAAAAACCGGTCAAGTGCGAGTCGGACTCGCGCACGAAGGGTTCCGTACCATTATCATCACATAATAATAAAAAATAGATGGCGCTAGTGGTAAAAATACATGAATGAAGGGTAAATGGCGGTTTACGGTTTATGACGTATTCAAAAAAACTACTTACTTACCCGATCTCGTTCAAACCAATTTTGAGTAGAAGTTTGCATGGTAATGTATGTATATCATATATTTTTTTTAGTTTCATCATTCTCTTATTTTAGAAGTTACACGGGGGGGGGGGGGGACACACACTTTTTACCACTTTGGAAGTGTCTCTCGCGTAAACTATTCAGTTTAGAAAAAAATGATATTAGAAACCTCAATATCATTTTTGAATCCTATCCATTTGAAAAAAAAATTTTTGAGTTTCAGTTCTAAGTATGGGGAACCCTAAAAGAAAGTTTTTACTATTTTTGTGTGAAAATCTTAATGCGGTTCACAGAATACATCTACTTACCAAGTTTCAACATACTTCTTATAGTTTCGGAAAAAAGTGGCTGTGACATACGGCAGACAGACAGAGATGACGAATCTATAAGGGCTCCGTTTTTTGCCATTTGGCTACGGAACCCTAAAAAGAGTGAATCAAGAGAAAGGTTTTAGTATATTTAAAACAAAACTACTATGTAGTAGCGTACGAAGTAGCGGGCAACAGCTTGTACTCAAAAGAGAAAGAAAGAAAGAAAGAAAACATTTATTTGGACAAGCACACGACATAAGACAATCAGAAAAGTAGTAACAAACGTAAAAGCACTAAAACAAAAGTTAAAAAAATAATAATAAAAACAAATAAAATTGTGTGTGTCAGCTCCGACGCACGATTGGAGTTTACTTCACAAAGCACACATGATCATATAATATACAATACATACAATTATGTCGGTTAAACACAAGACGTATACAAGCTAGTCACACACACACGATTGAAAATTGAAAGGTGCGCAGAATAGGTTGCGCACCAAAAACGTAACGAGGTCATTCATCAGTAGATTTTACTTCTCACATTTTTCTCATACCGGGCGCCTTCTATATGAAAATCGATTCTTAAGGAGTAAACTCCAAAAATTAATAGGATAAAAACACAAAGAAGAAATAAGATCTAAGGAGCCGTGTGCCTCCAAAAAGATTCTGCCACACAGAACCTTGGTTAATGCCGGCGCCTCACATTGGCCATGTTGGCTCCAAGTTATACTGTTGGATCCAACACACCAATGTGAGGATCGATCTTGGAACGTTATTGGACGTTGGAGCCAACATAGCCAATGTGAGGCGCCGGCATCAGAGACATTTGTTCGAGTAGGTACCTACGTAAACGGCTCGTGGTAAGGGTTCATTAGTTAATTAAAATTAAATCGTATACTTACCAAACTCATAAAATCATAATTAAATATAAGGCTTACGAGATTTTTTTACAACGCGTAGAATATTAGGTATAAGTACTTACTTATTTTGCTAAATAAATTCATAGTTCTCATCTCGTCCACTCGCGCGTTCGCACTTTCGCCTTTGTAACTCCCGGGATAAAAAGTAGCCTATAAAATAAAATTAAAATTCATTTATTCAGATGTCAATAATCCATGTTGTTAGTAGGTAACAATCTTCTTATGTTCTATGTTAGTAATTACATTCCCTCTTATTCGAAAACGAGGTTTAAGGATAGTCCGAGATGTGAATTTAAACGTTAGATTTAGACAAAGATTTACTCGTGAACTATAGTCTAAACACTATCCCTATAAAATCTATTAGGAACTATAGTCTAAGCAATATCCCTATAGATTATATAGGGATATTGTTTAGACTATAGTTCACGAGTAAATCTGTATCTAAATCTAAGGTTTAAATCCACATCTCGGACTATCCTTAAACCTCGTTTTGGAATTATGGGGATTAGGTATATTGAGTAATGCCATTCTCACCCAACGAATGAATGTATCCTCATATTAGGTATCATCAAAATTGCTCCTGTAGTTTCGGAGCCTCATCATCATCATCATCATCCGAGCGATGTTCCCGGTTGCATCCCTCTCGGGAGCCCGGGGTCCGCTTTCCTAATTTCATGCCTCCACTTCGCACGATCTTCGGCATCCTGGTTAGTAAGGCCATTTGCACGAATATCACCCTTTAACGTCCAGCCAGCACTTCTTGGGTCTACCCAGTCTGCCACGGCCCGGCGGAGGCGCCATGGCAAGACATTTGTTCCCCACGTAACTAGCCGGTTTTCGCAAGACGTGACCGTACCAGCGTAGGCGACATTCGTGCAATTTATCTGCAATGTCTCGGACATGAAGGCTGCCCCGGGTGCGGGAGTTCCTGACGCGATCCTTTCGCGTCACTCCACACATCCAGCGCAACATCATCATCCTGTAGTTTCGGAACCTATTCGTTGCAAACAAAAAAATCTTTACTCTTTATTATATACTAGCGACCCGCCAAGGCTTCGCACGGCTATATTATGCATGTATTATACATATAAACCTTCCTCTTGAATCATTAATTCTATCTATTTAAAAAAACCGCATCAAAATCCGTTGCATAGTTTTAAAGATTTAAGCATACACAGGGATATAGGGACAGAGAAAGCGACTTTGTTTTATACTATGTAGTGATACTAGCGACCCGTCCAGACTTCGCACGGCTATATTATGCATGTATTATACATATAAACCTTCCTCTTGAATCATTCTATTTAAAAAAACCGCATCAAAATCCGTTGCGTAGTTTTAAAGATTTAAGCATACACAGGGACATAGGGACAGAGAAAGCGACTTTGTGTTATACTATGTAGGTACCTACCTAACCAACAAAGACTTTATAAGCTACCTAGCAAAAATGGTTGTCTCTAAAGTCGGTTTATGAACGAAAATTTTACGTGATAACGTCTTAGAAAACTATTAAAAATTGAGTTGTTTTTTTTTTCGTTTATTTCTTTACTTAAATTTTTTTTGACGTGACAACGTTTTATAAATTGGTTTGCCGGGTGACACTTCAAGAAACTGCGTTACGCTCCGCTGACGTTATGCGCTCACAATGAGAGCGAGTGAGAGGCACGCGTCCCTTCCACTCGGGCATGGTTAGCCCGCCTAAGAGCGAGAGAGACAGACATAAAAAGTGAAAGGCACGCGTCCCTTCCACTCGAGCACAGTTGTTGTCACGTAAAACTTTCGCCCGTATACCGACTTTACAGGCAACCAGTTTTTTTTTCCGTACCATTGTATTCTGTTTTTTTTAAGGAAAATAACCCTAAAAAATATTGTATGTCAGACGAGGCTGTATAGGTTAAAAGTATTTTGCCTGGCCTTTCGAGTATAATTAACAAAAAAATATTGCCTAAAAAAATAGTAAGTACCTAAACATCTTAGATCATGACTATAATTCCTCTATGCTAAACATAGACTTATCAAAAATATTTGGTTAATTTTTCTTTTCTTTTCAACCCTTTTCTTTTATTTGCAACTGTGATAAAACACGTCGTACGATACACGTGTGGATATTGATCATAGCATCTCGGCTTTTGACGCGCTCGCGTTCATCGCGCGTCAGAAACCGCCTCTATGTAATTATCAATTTACCACACTTATATCGTAATGTACTATTATCAACAGTCATGGGCTGCTGCACACCACACTCACTGTATCCGGAGATATCTCGCGACACTTGCACATTTTTATCACTGGATTTCACGTAGATGTGAGCTTGTATCCACTTTCCCGGTTGAATTTATCATGTTTCTTGATTTCAACCGCTTCACGTACAATTATAGGGTAGTTATGTCGTTCATTGGAAAGGACACGCGGTGCATGCAACTAAATCCAGTTTGGTCCTAATAATAATAAATGCTCGGCAATCGCTGACTTCTCCACCTGTATATTAGTTTATACTAGCGACCCGCCCGCCCCGGCTTCGCACAGCTGTATTATGCATGTATTATATCTAAAAACCTTTCTCTTTATCACACTATCTATTAAAAAAACGGCATCAAAATCCGTTGCGTAGTTCTAAAGATCTAAGCACACATAGGGATATAGGGACGGCGAAAAGTGACTTTATTTTATACTATGTAGTGATAGTGATGTGTAAAATGTTTACGTCTAAATAAAGACGAAGACTCGTTACAAAATCTCTGAAATTACAAGAGCTACGAGTCTAAACCTTTGTATAAAGGAAACGCTTTTTAGGACGTAGGTAGGGTAGCTACGTTCCTATAAGAAAATATTTTTGGTAAAAAGGGGTAAAAGTGGCTTTTTCACACCTGCAGCACTTTAATCACGGATTAAAGCCCTATTAACCTCAACTTAAAGCAAGACTTTATTCCCAAGGGAGATAATGTTGTATGAAACTCCCAAGGGAATAAAGTGATTTGAATTTGGAACGTTGAAATTCGTGTGAAAATTCTTGGTTTTAATTTTGAAGGTCTCAGCAAATAGGTTTTTTTTATAATAAGTAATTTGATTGGTCTACAAAAATCTAGCAGGCCACGATTTATGTTTTTTATTTAGATTGTTACGTTAGGTCTAAGCAAATAGGTTTTGCCTATAATACCCACCAAATATTTACCATCATGCTACCCTAACATTGCAATTGCCTCATTTTTTTTTAAAGTGGATTTTTTTGAAGTGGCCATCAGGGAACTAGCCGCCACAAGAATTAAAAAAAAATTGGACTGACGGTATGAAAAGCAGATTATGCACCTCGGGATAAAGCATGTCTTCGTCTTGGGCGGCTTGAACCCCTCGCTTCACTCAGGACTTTACTTAACTCCCTTACTTCGCTCAGGAGTTAACTTTAAACTCCCTCGCTGCGCTCGGGAGTTAACCCGAGGGTCCCTCGTTACACTGGGGGTTCAATATGCCACCCACAACATAAGACATTGCATTATGCCCTTGATGCATAATCTACTATTAAAGTTTAACTATTTTGTATTCCCTATTCGTTGCGTTGTGTCTAAGACCCGGTAGGTGGCGCTGCATCGAACAGGACGTCTAACGGGTAAAAAATAAAATAAACCAAGCAATTGTTATACAATTTATTTATAAGTACTCGTAATTCTCCAATCTTTACATCCATAGATTGCATTTAAACTTTATGTGTCGACAATTGTCCAAGTGGGACTCGAACCTGCACCCTTTGTTATACTATAGGCATAAAGTTATTAGTAATTTACTAAGAAAGCGATTGAGGGCTTTACAATCAACTTTTGTTCTACGACTTTTGGAAATTCGAAAATTTCGAGGTTATGTTTATCTGAAAATCAGCTGTTCTTTACACGGAGAGGTCATTGACCTTAAGGTTAAACTTATTTTTTAAGTTTTATTGACTGTTTTAAGTCTGAACGACTGATGATGAACGCTCATTTTCGAATTAACATAACTTCAAAATTATCGAAATATTTTTCGAATTTTCAAAACACGTAGAACATTCGAGCTTAATGTAATCGTGTTTCGGTTTTCATAAAATAATATTTTTTCCTTAAAAAGTTTCATAAGATATTTTGGGTTCCGTCCCTCAAAAGTTAAAAAAAAGTAATCCTTAAAAGATCACTCTCTTGTCCGTCTGTCTGTCAGTGTGTAACCATATTTTTTTTTTCATTAAGGCGCGATTACATTAGGCTAATTACTAGTACTAATACAAGCTACAAGTTGTATGAGGTAGTTTGAACTTGTATACAAGAAAAACCTGCATGCAATTTGCGTACCCTCAAAAACATGTATCCAATGCCAGCAACTTGTACGCAAATGTGATGTCATACTTTCATGCAAGACTTGCCTAGTGGAATCGCGCCTTTTTTATTCTACTATCGACCCGCCCCGGCTTCGCAAGACGATATTATGCATGTATTATACATATAAACGTTCCTCTTGAATCACTCTATCTATTAAAAAAACCGCATCAAAATCCGTTGCGTAGTTTTAAAGATACATAGGGATAGACAGCGGAAAGTGACTTTGTTTTATACTATGTATGTAGCGGTTTTAAAACTGAGGTCAAATCGTACAAAATCCGTACAATTTGAGAATTTATTTCTTTTTAAAAAGATGACTGTCGAATACACAAAGTCTAAAATACTTTACCCCCTATTTATAAATATTTAATAAGCCTTCATTTGTTAAAAAAAAATAAAACATTAAGCTTATACAACCAGTAAAATGAATTTGAAAAGCATTATATTTAAAATAGCTGTCCCGGCAAATGTAAAACAAGGAAAAAAAATAGAATTTCGATTCTCTGACCTAACGAATATACAGAAAAAATTTCATACAAATCGGTTCAGCCGTTTACGAGTTTTTTTATTTATAGGATGAATTTTTTACGTGGGCCTTCAGGGCTATATCTTAAACTATAAGACATAGCGAAACATGCTGAAAGGAGTTGAGTGCCCGATTTTGACAAAAACTAAAACTACATCATTATATTTTTGGAAAACTCAATACCCTAGCCAAGAATTGAACCAATTGATTTTGCAAAAAAAAACATTCAATATTTTTATACCAATCGATAGTGTTGCTAATAGAGATAAATTCCTGGAAACCAACATAGTATGGCAAATCAAAGGAAATAGTCAATTTTTGTAGTTTTCTACAATTTTCACCTGTCTGTCTCTTTCACACTTTAACAAATGATGTGCGAAAGAGACAAAGCTATCGAAGGCTTTATTAAAAGTTTATGAATATGGCGGTTCATTTAACATACATTAAGAGGAAAGGGTACCGAGTGCTGTCTCCTTACAAACGTAGTCGACTGTTTCCTCCCTGGATAATGACACTAGCACAAATATTTTTGTTGCATAAAACTTATAACTGCCATAACCATGCCCCTATGTTTTGTTTTTAAGCTATTGTATAGCTTTTATCGCGGGCTTTGAGCGCGGCGACCGAATCAAGAAAATCCGTAACGAAAATAAAACCTAACACTCCGCCTATTTTTTTGTTTTTTAATCTTAATTTGTATGATAATTAGAAAATGAAAAAACCAAGATTTAGGGGCATAGTAGTCATGGCAGTTATAGCTTTTATGCAACAAAAATATTTGCTCTAGTGTCATTATCCAGGGAGGAAACAGTCGACTACGTTTGTATGAAGAGAGAGCCGGGTACCCTTTCACATTAAGCATTATATTTATTTACAACAGTGTCGTTTATATTACGTTACAGTACACGGCGTGAGACGCGAGCGTGGTATGTTCCACGGTCGAGTGCCCCGACGTATATTGTACTTGAGTTTTTGGTCATAATTAGATAGCGAACGTTGTGTTTGGAGGGTAGAATTGAAAAAAAATATCCTTAGGCTAACTGCATACAGTCGTGCCTTCGACTGTTTGCAGTTGATATTGACTTCACACGACTGCAGCCGACTGCGTGCAGTTGATCTCATGACTGTATGAAGTCGTACTTACAACTGCATGCAGTTAAATATATCGACCGCGCGCAGTCGCTGCGATGCAGTCCGTCTGATGGAAGCCTAAGAGTAGTTGGATCTTGCAAGATTTGATGACAAACATCGTGAAAGTAAATAAAAGCTTGTAAAACAAAACTGGTCCACCGAGGTAACATTTTATTCTATTTTTAGTATTTGTTGTTAAAGCGGCAACAGAAATACATAATCTGTGAAAATTGCAACTATCTAGCTATCACGGTTTATGAGAAACAGCCTGGTGACAGACAGACAAAAACGCTCAGACCACTTATTTATTACTTTACACAATTTTTTTTTTATAAGTGAATCTAAAAATTTCTTAGGGTTCCGTAACCAAAGGGTAAAAACGGGACCCTATTACTAAGACTTTACTGTCTGTCTGTCACCAGGCTGTATCTCATGAACCGTGATAGCTAGACAGTTGAAATTATCACAGATTATGTATTTCTGTTGCCGCTATAACAACAAATACTAAAGACAGAAAAAAAAATAAGCGGAGCCCCCATACAACGTTGTACGGAACCCTCGTGCGCGAGTCCGACTCGCACTTGGCCGGTTTTTTTTCTTTCAATTTGTCCTCCAAACACGATCTCCATAGATATAAGTAAGGAAATATTCCAACTAGAATACTCTATGTACAGATTATTATTTAAGGAGAAAATGGGAAATTTTCATCAGAAAAAAAAATGGTTGCAAAAGTAGATGGCGCCACTTGGGTACACTTTTTTTCTTTCTTCGTAATAATAATCGCGGCAATGGCAGACGGCCTTTGTGTTTTTTAAATATTCTATTTAAGTATAAATAAATACGTTTGACCACTATCGTCACACGATGGTAAGTGACGATGCGGTCTAAGATGTAACACGCGGTGTCTAAAAGATACCTATACGCTCGTCACTCAAAGATATGTCATCGTTTGACCACTATCGTCACACGATGGTAAGTGACGATGCGGTCTAAGATGTAGCACGCGGTGTCTAGAAGATACCTATACGCTCGTCACTCAAAGATATGTCATCGTTTGACCACTATCGTCACACGATGGTAAGTGACGATGCGGTCTAAGATGTAGCACGCGGTGTCTAGAAGATACCTATACGCTCGTCACTCAAAGATATGTCATCGTTTGACCACTATCGTCACACGATGGTAAGTGACGATGCGGTCTAAGATGTAGCACGCGGTGTCTAGAAGATACCTATACGCTCGTCACTCAAAGATATGTCATCGTTTGACCACTATCGTCACACGATGGTAAGTGACGATGCGGTCTAAGATGTAGCACGCGGTGTCTAGAAGATACCTATACGCTCGTCACTCAAGGATCACCAAATAAACACTGCATTTTTGCATTATATATAGGGTTATTAAGGCTAAAAGAGCAGTTGAGGGCTACTTCTGTGGACCTTGACAAAGTTTTGCTCTATGGCTTTTGGAAATAAAATGTTTTGTGACGCGATAACGTCTAATAAATTGATGAACACCTGCATTCACAAAAAACATGACGTCATGCGTCATGTACCGGGAACGCGTCATGTTATTGACAAAGTAACCATAACAACATATTTTCGTTGTTATGGTTACCATCAATATTTTCTTATGATGTTATCACGTAAAATTATCGTCCGTAAACCGTTATTTTTGAGGTTATTTTCATTCGAAAACCAGTTGATTTTTTTAAAATGATCATTCAGACTAAGAACAGTCGATAAAACTAAAATAATAAGTAAAATTTTAAGGTTAATGACCTCTAATTATAAGTTACAGCTGATTTTCGGGTAAACATAACCTCAAAAATGTCCCCTGGTCAAAGTTCGTATTCCAATATGAAGAGATATTGATTCGTCACAGTTCGGCACAGTTTAATAAGATTCTTGTAGCAGTGTACAATATCAACTAGCGTAATCTAGATTTTTGAGAACCATATTTTGTTTTCGCAAGAAAATTTCCCATTGTTTATCAATACATTATACAGGG
Source organism: Idaea aversata (assembly GCA_907269075.1). NCBI lineage: Eukaryota > Metazoa > Arthropoda > Insecta > Lepidoptera > Geometridae > Idaea > Idaea aversata. The sequence continues at coordinate 4,961,891 of OU026083.1, forward strand.
TTTTCGGTTTGGGAAATTATTAACACCGTCCAAAATGAAGATTTTTTTTTTAATTAACACCCGGCCTAATTTAATTGAGAAAATTACATCTTTTTTAATATATTATTTCTTAGAATTTTGTGGGCATCAGGTATGTATGATATACCTTTCGTTATATTAATTAAAGAGCGTCTTTCTAAAAAAAACTATTTTCCAAAAATGGGTAGTACAAGAGATGTTAATGAATTCACAAACATCCTGTATAAATAATACGATGTAACAATTTAATTGAAAATGACATGACTGTCATTTTGTTTTTTATTTTAAAGTTTGAGAAGGATTTGTAATACATAAGGCAAATGTTCTAGGCGAACCACTTTTGGAAAATCGATTTTTTCCCGAAAATTTTGAGGTTGGTTGCTCAACAATCAGCTGTTTCATAGAGTTAGAGGTCATTAACCTTAGTGTTTTATTCAATTTCGACTAATAATTTAATGCTGCAAACAACTGATTTCCCAGTATACAAAAACTCAAAATTTTCTAAAAAATAGTTCGAATTTCTAAGTTGTTCGCCTAAACATCTAGAACTCTCTTTCATATTAGAAAACCTTTCTCCATTTTTTTGTATAAAGAGATAAAAAATACCATAACAATAAAGAGTACCTAAAATAATTTTTTTTAAATTACATGCTGTTTATCAAAACTAATAAGATTTGAATCTTTTGACAGACAACTATTGTACAAAGACTTTTAAAAAATTCGAACACTTTTTGAAAATTTTGAGATTAATTCGAAAATCAGCTGTTATTTACTCGGAGAGGTAATTAACCATAAGTTTATAATTATTTTTTTAGTTTTATCGAGTGTTCTTAATATGAAAGACCTAAAAAACCGGCCAAGGTCGAGTCCTAAAAAACAGCAGATTTTTAAGTCTTTATTAAGAACTGACGTACTCTTTTTTGTGGTATTTATTTATCTATGACGCCTTAAACCCGCATTTCATAAAAGCTTAAAAATAAGAAAAAAAATTCTATACAGTAGTATTTTATAGAACATACGTTTTATATAATAAATAACATTTCACTCTGTACCTTATCCAAGTACATAGACAATTTTGGGTTAAAAAAACAACTGTCCAAAACTTCATAGAAATGCCGCACTCTGTCTTGAAGTGAAGACACTCAATTCATCGCCAATTCACGATTGTACTTCAGAAAAATCTCTCACACAAATATGTACATTAATTCTTCAATGAGTTAATTTAATTATAATACAACGAAGCTAAAACGTAAACAGAAGCATTGGAAACTTATCACAATGTCATCTATATAAAATTCTATCTCGCAGACCGTCCGGGCTTTTCATCGTCACCGCATTTGCAGTCTTCCGTTATAGAATCAAGGGACATTAAGCTCTCTTGTGAAGTCCTCAAACACGACCTACATCTGGAGTCTATTGACGTTCCACTCTGAGAATTTGCGTCTTCAGAAACGGATTCTAATGAGCGTAAACTCTCTACTGAAGTCAGTTTGTAGGAACGTCTAAACTCCGCGATTTCTTCTTCACTCATATTCAATGCGAGTAAAGAATCTCGCGCCATCTTTCCTAAGGAAGAAACTTTCTTTTTCTTCTTACCCAATATTGGTTCTAATTTTGTAAATGAGCAAGGTTTGTTCAGACATTCAGGTAAAGATTTCGGACTTGAACCGCTTCTGGTTCGAAGTTTTGTCCGTCTTTCGGGAATATCTCGCGGGGACGTCTCCGGGACTTTAAACGCTATTGTTTTTGTCTTAGGGATGCTTTTAGTTTCAACACTTTCAGATTCTCTTAATGATTTAAGTCTTTGGCTCAAATCTTCTAATGAATTTGACTTTTTTAACTTTGCTCTTTCGGGTATGGCTGGGGCTGATTTCAGACCTTTAATTTCCTTGGCTGTTAATACCTCTGGTACCTCCGCAGCTTCGTCTATGACTAATTCTGGAGATAAATCGAGCATTTCTTTTATTTCAGCCTCTTTCAATTCCTGAGCAAGAGATCCTTCTTCTACTTTATGTACAACGGCTTGTTCTGTTTCAGGCTCAAAATCTTGCCCTTCGTATATTAAGTACGCGAGTGCTTCTTTACCTAAATCGACGTTTTCTAGACTTTTTATTACTGTTTCTATTGGTTTTGCTTCGACATTTAGAGATATAGCTCCACAGTCAGCCGAAACGTTCCTTTCATCAATTAGTTTAATATCGTCAATGTAACTTAATTCTATTGTATTATCTGCTGCTTCATCACAAGTCTCCTCTATTGTTGCAATCGGAGCTAATTCACTGTGAGTCTTATTTTCATCTAATTTAGAATCATTTTTATCTAACAATGGCGTGACTTCCCAAACTGTGCTAACTATAGTCTGATTTTTCACTTGTCTCTCAGTTAATTCTATAGCTAAAGCTTGGGTATTCGTCATGCTAGATGTTAAAGTGTTTTCAGGGCTTATATTCTCTTTAATTCCTCTTATAACCTTGCTCGGTAGTTTGTCTACCAATTGCCCAGCATCAGGGCTAGGTTGCTTATCCAAAGAATTCTCTGAACCCGAAGACTTCAGGACGGCAGCAAAAGACCTAGGTCTGATAGGTTCTAATCTGACATCTTCTTTTGCTTCTTCCTTATCTATTTTAGTAACATTGTCACATTTTTCAATGTTTTCTGTAGTGCAAGGGTTTTTATTACTGTCCCCGGCGGGCGCATCGTAATTTTTATTCATATCGTTGGGTTTATTGAGATCTGTCATATCACTGGCTCTAGGAACAGAAACGTTCTTGTTACCATTAGAGCCGGCATCCATTAAGCTTACATCTAAACTTTTTTGTACTAAATTTTCATCGGTGGTATTATCGGTAACTACATCGATACTCGCTTCGGCGTTAATCTGTATCGGGAAAGACTGAAATTCGCTTAAAGTGTTATCCGTATCAGTGGAAGGTGTTTTACTGTCCAACTTCTTGGAAAATGATTCGTCTACGAAAGAAACTTGAACTCTTTCTGATAGAGTCGTGTCTGTTGCTTCGGACGAATCTTCGTCTTTATCTTTTTCTATCGTACTTCCCCACGACCAAAATGAACTGGTTAGAGAAGAATCTTTCCTAGGCGGGGTGTTTGAAGCTGATTTTTTCTCCTCATCTTGTGAAGTCCTTGAAAAAAGGCTAGTCGGATGCTGGAAAAGGCTCAAGAGCTTTTCCAAATGCGATGGTTTCTCTTTTTCCGTTTCCACTTTCGGTATGTGGAAGCTGGAAGACGGGGCAACCCAGGAAATCTTCCTCATCCGATCTAACCCTTTGGTCTTTAAAGCTGGTACATCAAGCAAGCTGGAAGTTCTTTTAGGCGATGACGTTAAAGTCTCTTGTATTTCAGACTTCTTTACGCTCTCTTTGAGACTGGAAAAATGTGTTAAAGTACCTTCATTTGAAGAATTATCATCTTTATTTTCCGTAGGATTTTGAAGCGAATACTCTATACCTGAATCAGCTGATGTGACCATCATTTTTTCTTGCTTCCCTGAGTCTAAGGAACTCACGCTTGCTTCTAAGCTCGATAGTGAATCATGAATTTTCTTAGTTTTACTAAATATGATTGGTGAAACACTCTCGTTCGAGCTCACAGACATGTTTAGGAAGTTGCCACTATTTACTGGTGTCATCTCACTGGTCGATTCTACACTGCTTTCTGTAGAAAACTCCACTTTTCTTCTATCTAATTCTACGTCTTTCACCATTTCTTTAACTATTATTGGTTTGGGATGATTTTCTATAGCATTGAGACTCTCTATAGATGATCCGGATATTTCTAAGGACGAGCTACTATCGCAGAAGGGGCTACCAACTAACTTTTTATTCATTAACCTAGATACCTCCAAGTCTGGACTGTCCAAACTGGATTCACTCTTATTTTTCTTAAGAACTACGTCGCGGTTATAATTACCAGGTACACTGTCAGTATCTACAACTATATTTAACTTTTTATCATCACTTTTAACTTTTTTATTTTTACAAGACAAATCTTTCATTTCTCTTATTAGAATACCCAGATCTTGAGTTATTTCTTCTATTTGTTTCATAGCTGTATCTTCTTTTTTAAAGTTTAATTCATCTATATTTACAATATCTTTGTCACTATGTACTTTGGCTGTTTTCAAACTTTCCGTCTTCACTGTCACTTGGACACTGACGTCAATTTTGTCACTGTCACTAATTTCAACACTATTTTGACTTAGTATTGTTTCCGTTTTGATCGCATCGTCTACAATTTCCTTTTCGAACGTAACATTTTCACTTTTGTCTTTATAATGTTTTGGATCAGTTTTCACAGCGTCACTGTATGACTTTCCTGCACTTTTAGCACTGTCACTGACATTTTTCACTGGTTTGTCTATATCTGTATCAGAATTCGCAGCTTCACCATAATTGTCTTCATTTTTATTTGAAACATCACGTTTACCAGTTTCTATACTATTTTTTGTAATAGTATTGTCAATTATAGAAGGAACAACTCTGCCAATACTATCATTTTCAGCAAAAGTGTTGTCATGTTTAACTATGTCATCACTTTTTATAATGATAACATCATCTTCAGCAGCAATTTTGTCATTCTTTAAACTAATTTCGTCATTTTTGACAAATACATCATCATTTTTGACAGTTAAATCGTGATTTTTGACACAATCTGCCACTTCATCAACTGCTTCAGCAGAAACGTCATCTATTTTAAGTAATTTAACGATGTTAGGTTCCTCAACAACTCTTGGCTGAGTTTTTTGTTCCTTTTCATTCTCAATCCACACTATAGATTCTAATGCTTCTTTGTGTATTGTTTGTGTACTTAAATCAGTCTCTTTGGCAGCTACAAGTCTTGTTTCTTCTATGGGATTAATTTCTGCCTGTTTGACTATTGAAATATCCTTTAACTGAGTAGGTTTTTCTTCAACATTTTTAACAACAGGACCAACTAGATCTGTATTTGAGCCTACAAATTTGTCTATAGGACCAACTAAATCTATCTGTCTGTCTGTTATTGTTACAAGAGATGCAGTTTCTCCTAAATTCTTGTCTATAGGACGAGCTAAATCCCTCTGTATTTCTGTTGAAGTAAAATCTTCAGTAACATTCATAGATTTTACAACAGATTTAATTATATTTGGTTCTAATTCGATTATATCTGCCGACTTTCCGGTAACTTCACTTGTAGCATACATTTTAGAAGGAGAATCTTCCTTGAATCGCTTTTCTAAATTAAGCGGTGTTGGCGATATAGAAAATCTAGAATTAGGGACAAGTCTTGGTATAATTATACTAGAATCTGATTTCGATACTTTAACATCACTAATATTAGTGTCACTTGCACTTATCATATTATTAGATAGCGAACTTAGTGATGGGACACGGGAGTCTGTGGGGCTGGGCTCGAGTGTAAGAGCACTAGATAGTGTTGTAGCACTCTCTGTCCGTTGTATCGGCGATACACTAGGGCTGTCCAGGGCAAGTGTTGTGACACTGGTGTCTAGTGTCACGCTCGGTGTGGGCGAGGGTGACGGGCTGGGCGAAGGAGACGGATTGTACATAGCGTCGTAGTTTCTCGTCACAGAGAATCGTGAGGCTCGTTTTTGAGCTGGATGTACTTGAATTTGAGGTGGTTCGGCCACCTGGAATTTGAAATCAAATATTTAGGGAAATTACATAGCAAACTAAACTTTTGGCGGGTGGAAAAGGTTTGGGTGTTTCTCTAGTTCTAATCTTATCAGGGTTTTTACTACACTTTGTGTTTGAATTGTGCTTTTACTTGGTCCTACTTGTGAAAACTTATAATTGGCTTAAGGCTATTTATGCTGCCAAACGCAACGCGTCTAAGAAATACCCGTCGCTTACAACTTACATTGTAGATTGTAACGAATGTATTTTGTTTTTCGCAAAATTAATAAGATGGAATTGTAGGTATTTTCCGATATTTTGGGGTTATTTAAGACCAAAGTTCCTTGTCATTTTAAAGTGATACTACTTAGAATTCTTAATTTTAGGATAGCTTCAAAACTATAGGGATTTTTTGGCTCAAAGTCACACCAAAATATCGATAAAGATTTCACCTACGATTCCTTTTCAGCACTTTTGAGAAAAACAAAACACATTCGTAACAATCAGGGAGGCAATCAAACAGGGAGGAAACAGTCGACTACGTTTGTATGGAGAGAGCGCAGGTTTCACCTTAAGCAGTAGTATAATTTACCTGCATGACTCTAAACCTAGATGGCGTTGATGGTCTGGTCGGTGTCGAGGGACTCGAGCTGGTCGAGTCTGTAGACGACTCACGTTCGGGAGTCACACGTGTTACCTGCAAGTAATATGTAGAGATTACGAGAAGAATCTAATAACGATAGAGGCTTTACTACGATACTTTAATACTGTAAAGCCGCGCGCACTTTGGATACGTTTTTGTCCGAATTTCATTCGTGCGTATGAAGACGTACGAACAATCCCATCCTTTTAAGTACTATGGAAGCGCGCCGACTGCATACGAATTAGTCGTACGTGAACGTACGTTTACTTACGACTTCCGAACACAATCCGAACTTGTTGGGATTGTGATACGCGTTCTTACGAATGGATGCAATGGATATTACTAACTATACGACGACGGATCAAAACGTATGCAGTGTGCGCACTCAATTCGTACGACCACGATCGTACGATTAAAATTCGTGTCCAAAGTGCGCGCGGCTAAAGCTGGGGACACATTGCTCGGACGCGGCTTACTGACGCGTCCGACAGCCGCGACTTAAGAGGAAAGGGTACCGGGGGCTTTCTCCATACAAACTATTACAAACGTAGTTGACTGTTTCCTCCCTGGATAATGACACTAGAGCACAAATTTTTGGTGCATAAAACTTATAACTGCCATGACCAAGCCCCTATTTTTTGTTTTTTTATTTTAATTTATATGATAATTAGAAAGAAAAACCAAAACATAGGGGCATAGTCATGGGAGTTATAGGTTTTATGGCAAAAAAATATTATATACATATAATATTTGTGCTAGTGTCATTATCCAGGGAGGAAACAGTTGACTACGTTTGTATGGAGAAAGCGCAGGTACCCTGTCACCTTAAGGCATCTGTGTAATGTAAATGTATGTAACTGTGCACACTATCGGACTTAAGTCGCGGACGTGACCTTGGACCGCCCTTGAGTGTTCGGACGTCCGCGGACGTCATAGAGCGATCTGGGCCGCTGGATGCCAAACGACCGTGCACACTTATCAGTCGCGGCAGTCGGCAGCTTTATACTTAACTAGCGACCCGCTCCAGCTTCGCACGGCTGTATTATGCATGTATTATATATAAAAACCTTCCTCTTTAATCACTCTATCTATTAAAAAAACCGCATCAAAATCCGTTGCGTAGTTTTAAAGATCTAAGCATACATAGGGATATAGGGACATAGGGACGGCGAAACTTTATTTTATAATATGTAGTGATGATTTTAAACGGGATAGAGGTTCGTATTGCTCCTGCTCATGATATTTAGCCGACCCAGTTGGCACAATGGTCACCATGCCGGACTGCCAAACACAGGGTTGCGGGTTCGATTTTCCTCTCAGAAAGTATTTATGCTTAAATATTCGTCTGTGGTCTGGTTTTTTTTTCAAGTTTAAATTTACAATTATTTGACATGTTTATTGTTTTTATTCGGAGACAAAGACCAGTCTCATGAAAATGGTGCTTGAAACAGCGTCGAAATATTGCAATACCGTTTCAAATAACTTTAGTATTGATATGGTAGATAGTACTTACAGAGAATCTTGAATGATGCGTGTGCTGCGGTACTGGCGAGCCGGCTGGCGAGGGCGCGGGAGATGGCGCCGGGGAGCGAAGTCGGCTCGAGCGGCGGCATTCAGACATGGGAGAACTCTATAACGTACCAAAGTGTAGTGTCATGGAAGTGCTACTAACATAGTTCTAAGCTATCTATTAACACATTCAATTATTGTTATAAAATATGTATGTTAGTCTATAAGGTATGTATCTATGGGCCTTTGTAGCCTGAAATAAATGATTTATTTTTATTTTTTATTATAACATATTAATATACAGAGTTATTGCTTTTGAATCACTCTATCTATTAAAAAAACCGCATCAAAATCCGTTGAGTAGTTTTAAAGATCTAAGCGTAACATAGGGACAGACAGCGGAAAGTGACTTTGTTTTATACTATGTAATGATTGTTTTACCTTGTTGACGATCTGCGTAGCTTGCGTATGACAAGTGAGGCTTATCTTCCTGGCGACGCGACGTGACGCGTTTGTAGCGGGCGGCTCGTTGTTACGACACAACGCGCGGATCTCGCGGGTCAATACCGCTACTGTCATCGCTTCCGTGTCTTCTGATAGGGTCGATGTATCCTGGAATATAATTAGAAATGGAGGAAAACCTTATGCGTTTCGCGCCGTCATTCCTTATTCGTACAGCAAGGAAGTGGGAATCAGTTGCCTGAGTGTGTCTTTCCTGACGTGTAAATTTCTTGTCTTATTAACTTTACCCTAAAACATAACGACGAGGGGTAGTATTAAAAAAATAAACTTAATTTGTAATTAAATAATATATTTAAGGTGAAAGGGTTCGGCGCTCTCTCCATACAAACGTAGTCGACTGTTTCCTCCCTGGATAATGACACTAGAGCAAATATTTTTGTGCCATAAAACCTATAACTGCCATGACCATTGACCATGTCCCTATGTCTTGGTTTTTTCATTTTCTAATTATCATAGAAATTAAGATAAGATACATAGGAGGGCATGGTCGTGGCAGTCATAAGTTTTATGCAACAAAAATATTTGTGCTAGTGTCATTATCCAGGGAGGAAACAGTCGACTACGTTTGTATGGAGAGAGCGCAGGTACCCTTTCCTCTTAAGAATTCTTTGTCCATAGCAAAGCCAATAACGTATTTTGGCCTTTCAATCCCTACTAATACTTCCCTACTATTACTTTACTTCCTACTAATATTATAAATGTTAAAGTTTGTGTGTTAGTGTGTGTGTTTGTAACTCCACGCAAAAACTACTGGACCGATTGCGATGAAACTCGTTATGTAAATAGCTGAAGACCTGGATTAACACATAGGCTACTTTTTATCGCGATATTGACCCGGGATCGAGAGTTAGGGTGACAAATCAACATCGAGCTATGCTGCGCTGTGCTGTGTTTCTTAAACTGCATTTTTTTAACAATCAACATCAAGCTGTGTTGCGCTTTGCTTAGCTCAGTATAAAAGTAACAAGCAGCTCGTGAAGTCGTTTATCTCGTCAAAAATGACTTTATTTAAAAAAAAAACATAAACATTACGACATAGTTGAATCCGATGAAGATGAAAGTGAAGAAGAAGTTCGGCACAGCGCGGCTCAGCACGACGGGTAGCGCGCCTCGCTCGAGACTGCTGCGTTTTTAAACAGACCGTAGCCTCACACAGCGCAGCACAGGATGGTTTGTTTGATCCTCATTAAAATATAAGACGAGCGAGTTGACCAAACATAGCACAGCGCAGTACAGCGCAGCATAGCTCGATGTTGATTTGTCACCCTTACGTGGGTAAAAGCGCAGGGCACAGCTAGTAATAATATTATTGACTGACCGGCGGATCGTCCAAGTCAATCTGAGTGATAGTCTTGTTCTCCTTGAGCCCAGTAAGTATCGCTTGCAGTCCCGCCACGCCGAGACGGTTATCACGGAGATCTAGTCTCTGGAATTGATAATAAACATTGTTGGAGAGAGATAGATAGATACGTTTGTCTACCGTGATACTTTTTGCCATTTTTTATTGATCGTTGTACCATCATCACATCAAATCAAATCAAATCAAAAATTTTTATTTCTTTGGATGTATAATACCTTAAAAGTATAATAGACCACTTGAAAACGTCTTAAAAACTAAGTTAGGATGTGTGCCTTCGGAACGCGCCCACCAATGAGAAGAAGGCACAAGAAACTCATGGGGTTTTTTTTTTTTTTTTCATGTGATCACGCTCACAATGGTCAATATTACAAATATTTGAAAGTATTATTTGAAATGGAGCAACTAAAGTCACGTCCATGGGTTCTTATCATTAAGGTAAGACGAAGTATCATAGTACGCCTTACTGCACAATCTATGCTTTATAAAAGTTTTGAACCTGTTAATGGACATGTCATATACCTCTTTAGGTAATTTATTATAATAGAGCACACATGTACATAAAACGATACCCCAAAATCAGAGAGACATTTGACAGCTGTCGGATGTAATAAAAATCGATTCCCTGAGTCAAAATCATCACTCTCGAAAACCTGTTAAACGATACCCCACTCCAAAATCAGAGTGTCATTTGACAGCTGTCAATTTTAGATAATCTTTTTTACTCAAATCTAACATAAATGTCGACTAAGAAAATTAATATAAACTTATCAATATAATAATAAATATTGCAGAACATTCCACACATCGCCATCTAGCCCCAAGCTAAGTGCTAAGCAAGTAAGACTTGTTTTATAGGTGCTAGACAACAGATATACTACTTGTATACTTTACTTTTGTAAATATACATACATAGAAACAACCAGACCACAGACAAATATCTAAGCATAAATACTTGTCTGAGGCGGGTATAAAACCCGCAACCCTATGTTTGGCAGTCCGGCATGGTGGCCATTGTGCCAACTAGGTCGTCCCAAAATGGTGGGGATATAATATATTATAAATAGTTAGGGTGAAAGTGTACCGGCTCTCTCTCCATACAAACGTAGTCGACTGTTTCCTTCTTGGATAATGACACTAACACAAATATTTTTGTGCTTTTAAACCTATAACTGCCATGACTATGCCCCTATGTTTTGGTTTTTTTATTTTCTAATTATCATAAAAATTAAGATAAAAAAAAACCAAAAAAAAAAGCAAAAAAAAAAAACACGTGGTACATGGTCATGGCAGTTATAAATTTTATGCACCAAAAATATTTGCTCTAGTGTCATTATCCAGGGAGAAAACAGTCGACTACGTTTGTAATAGTTTGTATGGAGAAAGCCCCCGGTACCCTTTCCTCTTAATAGTTTTGTTTCTTATATTTTATGTAATTTAAAAATGGTGTTTGATTAAGAATTTATCTATCTGCATTCTGAATTCAGCATTGGCTCTGATGACCCATTTAAAAATTTCATCATACCTGAAGCCCCGTTTCGGCCTTGAGCAGGTGTATCAAATGCGGCGCACAGTCAGCCGCGAGCCGCGCACACTGGAGCCCTAGAGACAGCAGGGCGGAGCCCGAGGTGAACGCGCGCAGCGACTCCGCACCAACAGAGTTACGGCCCACGTTTAGTACGCATAGAGAGTGCGAACTGCGCTGGAAGGAAGAAAAACAAACCACTACATAGTATAAAATAAAGTCACTTTTCGCCGTCCCTATGTCCCTTTGTATGTTTAGATCTTTAAAACTACGCAACGGATTTTGATGCGGTTTTTTTCAATAGATAGAGTGATTCAAGATGAAGGTTTATATGTATAATACATGCATAATATAGCCGTACGAAGTCGGAGCGGGTCGCTAGTTATAAATAAAATAGCGTAACCCGCTAAGTCAAGTAAGTTGGGATAAACAGTTTTATGTTCTGCTCCGTTCCTTTAACTACACTATGCCGATTTTCATCTAAATCGGTCGAGGCGTTTGACCATGAAGATAAATAGACAGAAATATACAAACTTTACAAATAAGGAAGTTAGAAAATATTAAGTTGAGATTAGGAAGTTAGAAAATATTAAGTTGAGATAAGGAAGTTAGAAAATATTAAGTTGGGATTAGGAAGTTAGAAAATATTAGTTGAGATTAGGAAGTTAGAAAATATTAAGTTAAGATAAGGAAGTTAGAAAATATCAAGTTGGGATTAGGAAGTTAAATATTAAGTTGAGATTAGGAAGTTAGAAAATATTAAGTTGAGATTAGGAAGTTAGAAAATATTAGTTGAGATTAGGAAGTTAGAAAATATTAAGTTGAGATTAGGAAGTTAGAAAATATTAGTTGAGATTAGGAAGTTAGAAAATATTAAGTTGAGATTAGGAAGTTAGAAAATATTAGTTGAGATTAGGAAGTTAGAAAATATTAAGTTGAGATTAGGAAGTTAGAAACTATTAGTTAGCTAGGACGGTTAAGAAATATTATTTAGGATTAGGAGGAAATTTTAGTGGAAAACTATGTATTAGTAAATTATTGATACTTACCAACGCTCTACTAAGATGCGGCGCGCAGTTCCTCGTCAGCTGATTGTTCCATAGTACGAGGAACGCTAAACCTCTTGATTCGTAGCTACTTACTGAAAAATATAATTAGGTATATAAATAAATATTGCAGGGCATTCCACACATCGCCATCTAGCCATAAGCTAAGTAACTACACTTGTGTTATGGGTGCTATACAACGAATATACTACTTATATACTTTTCTTTTGTAAATATATACTTATAATACATAGAGACAACCAGACCACAGACAAATATCTAAGCATAAATATTTGTCTGAGGCGGGAATCGAACCCGCAACCCTGTGTTTGACAGTCCGGCATGGTGACCATTGTGCCAACTGGGTCGTCATAATACTTACAAGGACCATGTAATGGTGACTGTGGTGAGTTAGCAGCAGACGGCGGCGTATGTGAAGCTTGTTCTACTAACGCGTCTGCAATGTGACCAACGCCTGCGTCCTATAATGATAATATAACATTGTATCACTAGGGAGGAAAGTTATGATTTCCGGCGATACTTACTTACTTTTATAATTTTACTACTGACCCGCCCCGGTTTTGCACAGCTATATTATGTATGTATTATACATTTAAACTTAATTATACATTTAAACTTAATTAAAATTATACATTCTTGAATCATTCTATCTATTAAAAAAATCGCATCAATATCTTTTGCGTAGCATACATAGGGACAGACAACGGGAAGCTGATGCGAGTTTGTTTTATACCAAGTAGTGATTTCTTTCTTCCTTTACTTGTAATTATATACGCGACGAATTAATAACCTTATCTTTTATTAAGTCGGTAAAAATCAAGGTGCATGCACAGGCTGCGGCGCGCCGCAGCCTGTGCATGCACCTGAACCGGCGTGAATAAATAAAGTATTGAATTGGTGAACAAAAAGCGGGAAAAATTAGGCTAATAAATAACGAAAATGCAATAGGCCACTGCTATATTTTTCTTAAACTTGCAGTCTGATTTTTAGCTGTTTTTTAAACGTAGTGAAACGTGAAATAAATATAAAAAATGAATTTAAATAGACTTATTCTCTGACTAGCATACTTTGGATTTAATTTACCAATAGATTTAATTTAAAATAAATTCTGAATTAGATTCGAATCCCTCGAAGCGCCCTCGTCATAAAAATGTAATTTTAACCCCATAAGATATAATCTACCATCAACATACATCCGTATAAAATTATTTATTACAAAAAACCGGCCAAGTGCGAGTCGCTTCCATACAACATGGTTCCGTACCATGTTGTATGGAAGCCCCACTTAATTTTTTTTTTGTTTTTGGTATTTGTTGTTATAGCGGGAACAGAAATACATAATTTGTGAAAATTTCAACTATCTAGTCATCACGGTGCATGAGATACAGCCTGGTGACAGACAGACGGACAGACAGTAAAGTCTTATGCGGGTCCCGTTTTTACCCTTTGATTACGGAAAACTAAAAACTGCTATTTCTGCTGTTCTTATTCTCTGATTTTTCTGTCTTTCTATTTTATATTTTTTTGTTCTCTAATATTATTTTTCATTTTCTGTATTTTTAATGTTCTTATGGTTGCTTGTCAACATCTCTTTAATTGTTCTAAATATTAATTTTTGTCGTGTGCTTGTCCAAATAAATGTTTTTCTATTCTATTCTAAATAATTACAACATACCTGTATTTGATTGTTAGAAAGATCTAACAGTTGTATCGTCGTGTTGAACCGTAGCAACGATCCGATTTGCTGTGCATCAGATACTGTCAGGTTGTTGTCGGGGAGTCGAAGCTCGCGGATGGACGCGTTCGATTTCAGCGCTATCACTGGAATTTAAAGGGGAAAATAATGGGTACTTTGTTCCCATTGTAATGGGGTATTCTTTCTATACTAAGTACTCCAATATAACATATTCAATAATAAAACATGTATGTTAGTCTATAAGGTATTTATCTATGGGCCTTTGTAGCCTAAAAAAAAAGTTTTTTTTATATATTTTATTATCGTCCAAACTATTGCAAATCGAATCGGGTTGGTTTGGGGTACGATATGGGGTTATAAAGAATATTACAAAGCCAACGTGAACATTTTCACAAAAATACACATTTCCTGACAAACCAAAGGGTAATTAGTTTGTAAGAAATTGTGCACTGCAAGAAAAGGGTTCGTTTTTTACATAGCTTTCGCCCGAATACTGAAAAGCTACTGATCTTATGTGACGACTAATTTGACATATAAGTGTCATGTTTGAATGGGATAAGAGCATCTTAAATATTGAGGGGTTTGAGTATTCGGGCATTAATCTCCTAAACTACTGTACCGATTTTGATGAATCTTACACTAAAAGATAGATAATTTCACCAACCTAGACACAGTAGAGGTTCCCCCGACAATTCGGCTCTAGGTAGCGAGAGCGACCGCAGTCGACACGCGGCGGGTCGCAGCGCGCGCGCCAACACTGGAGCATGCGCAGGCGCAAGCGCCATCCAACGGACTTCTAACTCGCTTAACTCTGAAGACTGGAATTAAAAAACAGCAAAGTCTTAGTAATAGGGTCTCGTTTATACCCTTTATTTACGGAACCCTAAATTATTACGGATTAGCGGACGAAAGGTTCCGTACCATATTCTATTTTTAGTATATGTTGTTATAGCGGCAACAGAAATACATCATCTGTAAAATTTTCAACTGCCTAGCTATCACGGTTCATGAGGTTCTGCCTGGTGACAGATAGCTTAGCTGTTTAAAAAACTCATGAATTTATCAAACACTAGCGACCCGCTCCGGCTTCGCACGGCTATATTATGCATGTATTAAACCTTGCTCTTGAATCACTCTATCTATTTAAAAAAACCGCATTTAAAATCCGTTGCGTAGTTTTAAAGATCTAAGCATACATAGGGACAGACAGCTGAAAGTGACTTTGTTTTTACCCGACTACGGCGAAGCCAAAAGGTAGGGTTATGTTTTATACTATCTAATGAAGAATTATTAGAATAAAAACATTCCAATAATAGTACTCTACGGTGGGTCTGCAATCATGCTGCCGAGTGTACAGTCGGAATACCAATTAGCTGAACCCCACGTTAACCAAGGCTCACTCGCACATCTGTAAGTATGTAATGTTATCTACCTGATTCTGTTTTTAGGGTTCCGTACCTCAAAAGGTAAAAAGAGGAACCCTTATAAGATAATTTTCTTATCCGTCTGTCTGTCTGTATGTCTGTCACCACCGATTTTCTCAGGAACGGGTGGACCTAGCAAGTTGAAATTCATACCAAATACTGAGTTTTTAAACAATAAACTATACGATACAATATAAAAGAAATAACAAAATAGGTAAATACTACAGTTTTACAGATGTGCTAGTGAGCTCTGGGTCACGTGGGGTTCAGTTAATTGGTAATCCGACTGTAATAGTTGTAAAATTGTTCAAAGCTTAATACACTTTACTGGGTGTAGAAATAACCTACCTGGTTATAGAGATTACCTTCTTTATCATTCGTGAAGCAGCCTGCCACCCTCTGATGCCGAACTGTCTCGGACCACTGATGCATATTATTGTGGCACTTTCATAATATTCTATCATGTCGAACATCGCCTCCTGTAATAAAAAAATAAATGTAAAGTTACCTTAAGCCGAAGTGGTATGACCATCATAAGCGCGACAGAGGTGTCATAGAAACAGTTTTTGAGTATCAACCACTATAATCCATAGAATGATATTCCTACCATCGTAAAAGTGAAGAAATGCTTTTTTCATTACTCATACCCCGAAAGTAGGTGTAAGGGTGCCTGAAGAGCGTGTAGAAAGAAAAACTTCCAGCCCTAGGGAAAATCACTTTCACTGACAGCTGTCATGTCAAATTATGGCTTCGCACGGCTTGTGCAATGTGCATGTAGCCAGTATCAGTATCATTAGGCATTAGGAACTTCAAACACCTAACCTCCTTGCTTTAAGTAACACCAAAGAATAACACTACATGTATATAACCTCTTTGGTCCCAACCTTGTAAGAGAATCAGGGAGTCTCTCATTCACTCTCGTTGTTAGGAAGAATTTTATGTATTATTCGTAATGAAAAGCACAGTGTTTACCTCTGGTGAAAGACTCATTTAGTCCCTCGAACTATTAGCGCCCTCGCTATGCTCGGGCGCCAAACTCCGTCTCGGGACTTAATGAGTGACTTTCACACCTAGGGTAACAATGTACTATTATTGTCATAGACTTCGAAAGACGATTAGAGTGACAAATTTTACTACCTCTCATTTGCTACCTAATTTGCTCAAATCGGATAAAATATGGTTATCCCAATAACCGACAAAATCTAAACCTATTAGGCGCCATATTTGTGACGTCATAGATGGCACCCTCACCACTTTAGGAAGTGACACTATGCATTTTGATAATCAGTAAGCCACGCTGATTCCAACGATACCCGTTTTCGTTATAAACCTTTTTACATTTTCAACTTAACTTCTCTACTACTACGTCATTGTATTATAAGTATATATTTACAAAAGAAAAGTAAGTATATAAGTAGTATATCCATTGTCTAGCACCCATAACACAAGTGTAGTTACTTGGCTTGGGGCTAGATGGACAACGGTACACAGCCTACTAAATAGTTACTACTGGCACCGGTCGCCTTCGTTGGTGAAAATTGTTGATTGTTACGAATGTGTTTTGTTTTTCTCAAAAGTGCTGAGATGGTATTGTAGGTGAGATTTTTACCGACATTTTGGTGTGATTTTGAGCCAAAAATTTCGTATAGTTTTGAAGCTATCCTAAAATTAAGAATTAAAACTAGTCTAGCTTTGAAATGACAA
Source organism: Idaea aversata (assembly GCA_907269075.1). Classification (NCBI taxonomy): domain Eukaryota; kingdom Metazoa; phylum Arthropoda; class Insecta; order Lepidoptera; family Geometridae; genus Idaea; species Idaea aversata. The sequence continues at coordinate 4,978,986 of OU026083.1, forward strand.
GGAATTTTCGCCTCAAAATTACCCCAAAAAATCAGTAAAGATCTCACCTACAATTCCATCTCAGCACTTTTGCGAAAAACAAAACACATTCGTTACAATCATCAATGTTGGTTGTAAGCGACGGGTATTTCTAGCGCGTTGCGTTTGGCAGCATAAGCAGCCTTAATATAATTAGTAACCACACTCACCGCCCCTTCGTCGTCAATCTCAACATGGTCCAGCTCTATACGTCGAAACTGGACCTTCGAGAGCAACGCCTCGAGGGCATCAGCCGGTGCAGAGCCCGCGAGGGAACAGTCCGACAAGATGAGGCGAGAGGCCCTGTTGCCGCCACCGATTGCATTCTCCGGTAACTCCTGGAACAAAAACATATAATGCACAATTCCAGAGTCAATTTTTGTATATATTGGTAGTTCTGATTTTATTTTTTCTTTAATTTTTGTGTTAGTTTTAAGTTTTAAATATTATAAGGATTTCGGTCTGATAAATAAACTAAAATAAATAAATAATATATGTATTCTTATTATCTTCTTAATATACAGGGTGATTTTTTTATGTGGGCCTTCAGGGCTATATCCTAAACTATAAGTGATAGCGAAAAATGCTGAAAGCAGTTGCGTGCCCGATTTGACAAAAACTAAAACTGCATCATTAGATTTTTGAAAAAGTCATTACCAGGAATCGAAGCTGTTGATTTTGCAAAAAAATAATCATCCTATATCTTTATACCAATCGATAGTGTTGCTGATAGAGATTAATTCCTGGAAACAAACATAGTATGGCAAATCAAAGGAAATTGGTCTTTTTTGTAGTTAGGACGTTGATTCATTGACAGTAACATAGGCAAATTTTTATACCGATATTCCCACGGGATCGGGAGTTACGCGGGTGAAACCGCAGGGCTATAGATAATACAGGGGATGTCCTTACCCGTATCTGATGCATGACAGATTCGATAGGCGGAGTGTTATGACGTCTACACGACTCGAGGTAGTCGGCCGCGATCTGCGCACGCGTCGTCGATGGCACTGGAACAAAAGATAAACACTATGTTACATGGATGAATTAAGGACGCATTTGCGGAAAGTGTCAAAATATTAGCAACTAGCGACCCGCCCCAGCTTCGCACGGCTATATTATGCATGTATTATACATATAAACCTTCCTCTTGAATCACTATCTATTAAAAACAGCGCACTCCGGGAGTGCAGGCAGAAGTGAAAACTGTAAAGCGAACTGCGTACGGCAGCTCGCTGCGAACCTGCACCATCCACCGAGAGATGTCGCTGTTAACACTGTTGTACAGAAGTGAGTATCGTAGTTCGGCCGTTTGCACAGAGATGGCGCTGTTTTCAATATTGCATAGTAGTAGAAGCACAATAACTGTTAAAATCTCATCTGTCGCGAGAACGGCTGAAAATGCTCACCTACAAAAGTGCCCAACGCGCCATAAGAAGTTTTCACTTCAAAAACCGCATCAAAATCCGTTGCGTAGTTTTAAAGATTTAAGCATACAACGGGAATAGGGACAGAAAAAGCGACTTTGTTTTATACTATGTAGTGAAGTATAGCTGAGTTCCGGTTCTTTTCCGATTTATTCGTCAAAGTATTACATATTAAGATACCAAATGAATCAGACAACACTTATCTGTAGAATGTAAAAAAATAATTTCAAAATAATAAACGTTTAATACAAAAAATAATTGTTTTCCGTAGGCTCTTGTCGCAAGAACTATGAAAAAAGGTTTCGGTACAAAAGTTCTCAATAACTAAAAGATTCCAAATAATAAAAAATATACTACGATAAAATAGAAATGTTAAACATTAATTCGTATAAAAAATATTCACAATTACTCCATAAACCACAAAAATAGATCATCAATCTTCCACCATGTTTTGCTAATTCACATAAAGACCACCCACCCATCCCCTTCTTAAATTCTTGTCCATACAAAGGTTGCCTGGAAGAGATCGCTTTTAGCGATAAGGTCGCCCATTGTGCCATATTGTAAGGTATTATTGTTTTTGTAGCAGAATGTATGTTAGAATTAAGGTTTAATGTGGTACAATAAAGAGTTCATCACTACATAGTATAAAACAAAGTCGCTTTCTCTGTCCCTATATCCTTTTGACCGCTTGAATCTTTAAAACTACGCAACGTATTTTGATGCGGTTTTTTTGACGTGATAACGTTTTATAAATTGGTGAACACCTGCAATCTCAAAAAAGTGAGACGTCACACGTCGTTACTGGAACGCCTCAGCGACCCCCGCCGCCCCCTCCACCGCTACCGCCGCCGCCCGCGCCTCCTTTCCCACCGGCCCATGTATTCTGTCTCTGAGTCAACGATACTTTGATACTTGACAAGGTAACTATAGCAACGTTTTATCGTTGCCATGGTTACCATCAATGTTTTCTTATACCGTATCACGTAAAATTATCGTCCGGAAACAGACTTTACAGACAACCATTTTTTTAATAGATAGAGTGATTCAAGAGGAAGGTTTATATGTATAATACATGCATAATATAGCCGTGCGAAGCCGGGGCGGGTCGCTAGTCTATCTATAAAGCTTATTTTTTTCATATAAATAAGGTTGACTTTATTTGTCTTTATCTCAGTTCAATGTATAAAGTAACGACCATTTTGAATGAAAACTCAGTCTAGATCCTTCCGGCGCGCGGCAAATCGTAAATGCGTCCTTAAACAAACATGTAGGGAAAGCTAAAGGCTGCAAGTTTTAAGTCACGCTGCGATGCATTTTACCTTGAAAATATTATTGGTCGGCAAAAAGTAAGATAAATAAATAAATAAATATTGAAGGACATTCTACACATCACCATCTAGCCCAAAGCTAAGTAACTAGACTTGTGTTATGGGTGCTAGACAACAGATATACTACTTATATACTTTTCTTTTGTAAATATATACTTATACATGTAATAGGTACATAGAAACAATCAGACCACAGACAAATATATGTACTTATATTATAAAACTGAATATTTGTTTGTTTGTTTGAACGCGCTAATCTCAGGAACTACTAGTTCGAATTGAAAAATCGAGGAAGGCTATAAGGCCACTTTTCATTTTGATATTCCCACGGGATCGGGAGTTACGCGGGTGAAACCACAGAGCGTTGCCAGTCAGAAGATATATGACCTAGTTCACAAGTAACTAATATCAATTATTTTCATTCTAGACTAATAATAATAAATCTAGCACTAGATTTGGCTGTCATTGAATCAAAGGCGCCGAGCGGACTGGGACTTGACCTAAATATATGAGACTGACCCATCCTGAGTGTATCTAAAGCGTCCAAGGCGGAAAAGAGTAAATAACCGGCCAAGTGCGAGTCGGATTCGCACACGAAGGGTTCCCGCACCCTTATATTCCGTTTTTAGTAAATAACCGGGAAGTGGATCAAATTTTATTTGCAAGATTTGATGACCGACATCGGGACAAGTGAAGCTAATTAAAGCTTGTAAATACCCTTAATAATATTGTATGTATGTCAGATGAGGCTGTATAGGGTAAAAATCTTTTGCCTGCCCTTTTGGGAGTATAATCCACAAAAAATATTCTAAAATATTAGTGAAAATGAAAATCACCTAAAATTCTTAAAAACATATTTAAAAAACGATTACTTTTTCTTTTTTTTTAGTATTTGTTGTTATACCGGCAAAAGAAATACATCATGTGTGAAAATTTCAACTCTCTAGCTATCATTCATGAGATACAGCCTACGGACGGACAGCTAAGTCTTAGTAATGGGATCTCGTTTTTACCTTTTGGGTGGGTAAGTCGGAAATGAGCATTTTACCAGATTTTTTTACCAGAAAAAGAAAGAATGAAAAGAAGAAAGAAGTAAATTTTATTTTCTGAACACAAAAAAAACTTTCTTTTCTTTCTTTTGGCAATAGCAGACGGCCTTTGTATTTTAGTTTTTTTTAACCGACTTCAAAAAAAGGAGGAGGTTCTCAATTCGGTTGTATACATATACTAAACTAGCGACCCACCCCGGCTTCGCACGGCTATATTATGCATGTATAAACCTTCCTCTTGAATCACTCTATCTATTAAAAAAAACCGCATCAAAATCCGTTGCGTAGTTTTAAAGATCTAAGCATACAAAGAGATATAGGGACATAGGGACAGAGAAACCGACTTTGTTTTATACTATGTAGTGATAGTGAAGTGATAGTGATAGTGATGTAGTGATGATAGGTTAGTGTTTGACCACTATCTCACGCTATGCTTGCTACATCTTAGACGGTCATCACTTACGATGATGCAGTCTAAAATGTAGCATGCGCCCCTAGGTTGGCTCCAGAAGTTCTTGCCTCTGGACACGGTCGATTAATAGCTTATACACACGTCCCGATTTGGTCGGGTCCGACATCAGTGTTGCCACATTTCATTTCGACAAATCTGTATCGATAAGTGAAAAAATCTGTGTAAAATCTGTATGAGAACAGCTATAATTGTATAAAATCTGGACTATTCATAATCGTAGACAGAGAATAAATAGTTATTCTCTGTCTACGCTCCATAATACCTAATATTACAGATGAATAGTCCAGATTTTATACAATTATAGCTGTTCTCATACAGATTTTACACAGATTTTTTCACTTATCGATACAGATTTGTCGAATTGAAATGTGGCAACACCGATGTCGTACCCGACCAAATCGGGACGTGTGTATAAGCCCTAAGCTGAGCGGGTGGTATAGATAGATAGATAAACACTTTGTTAGGAGGCACTTTTTTTTTTTTTTTACTTTTTATAGGTGCTGTGCAAGCCTACTCCATCCTCACGCAAAAAGGATATAACCAGACGTTCAAGTTGACCAATTTGCTTTACCTATTCATAGGATCCTTTGCATTAATTTGTGAAAAAAGTTGGCTACCTCAGAGATGAAACGCCATCTAGGATGTATACTGGTAACTCCCCGAAACTCTCCCATTTAAATATATCATTCGTCTGTCTATATCATCTGGGGGCACGGCAGTGCCCCCGCCAAGTCGTTCGCCTGTTAGAAAATCGATATCACAATATCGATATCATTCATATTAATCGATTTATATTTTTTATAGGAATCGGTTTGGATTTCTCATCACTAAATTTCAGCTATGATGTCAGATTTGACGACCTCTGTGGCGCGTCGGGCGAACACCCGACTGCGACGCAGAAGGTTGCGGGTTCGATTCCCGCCGGGAACAAGTATTTATGCTGACCATAAATTCTTGTTTCTGGTTCTGGGTGTTTCCTATATGTATAATATGTATATATTTACAAAAAAAGAAGTATATAAGTAGTTTATCCGTTATCTGGCACCCATAACACAAGCATTAAGTTGCTTAGCTTGGGGCTGGATGGCGATGTGTAATATGTCCTGAAATATTTATTTATTTTATTTTATTTATTTAGAGTAGGTGTTAAAAAGTCGGCACGCTTGGTTTTATTTAATACAAATTGTGATACTTGCGTTATCTGTGGATCCAACTAAAGAAGTCTTAGTTGGGGAAACACGTACAACTAGGCGGGTGAAACCGCGGGACGCAGCTAGTACGGAATAAGGAGTTATATGACTCATCTAGTTGCCATAGAGAACTGCACATGACGTCATACTGCGAGTTTTAAATCTGGGCTAATGCGTTTACTGGAGTAAGTATTAATAGTCGTAGTTAAAGTAAATACAAGTGCCCTTTTGCTGCTGTTACTAGAGTGATGACGTCATTGACAAGCCCATTTATAAATATATACTAGCGACTCGCCCCGGCTTCGCACGGCTGTATTATGCATGTATTATATCTAAAAACCTTCCTCTTTAATCACTCTATCTATTAAAAAAAACCGCATCGAAATCCGTTGCGTAGTTTTAAAGATCTAAGCATACAAAGGGACATAGGGACGGCGAAAAGTGACTTTATTTTATACTATGTAGTGAAGTGATTATGTAGTGATATTGCAGGACATTCCACACATCGCCATCTAGCCCTAAGTTAAGTAACTACACTTGTGTTATGGGTGCTAGACAACGGATATACCTTTCTTTTGTAAATATATACTTACTAGCGACCCGCCCCGGTTTCATATGGCTGTATTTATGCATGTATTATACATATAAACATTCCTCTTAAATCACTCTATCTATTAAAAAAAACCGCATCAATATCCGTTGTGTAGTTTTAAAGATCTAAGCATACATAGGGACAGACAGCGGGAAGTGACTTTGTCTTATACTATGTAATCTACACTAATATTATAAAGAGGAAAACTTTGTTTGTTTGTTTGTTTGTTTGTACTGAATAGGCTCAAAAACTACTGGACCGATTTTAAAAATTCTTTTACCATTCGAAAGCTACATTATCCACGAGTAACATAGGCTATATTTTATTTTGGAAAAAAATAGGGTTCCGTAAGATATTTGGGTTTTTCGGACACAAGGTGTAAAAAATCAACCAGAAAAGTTACTTATTTTGCGTACGCTGCCTAAACTATAAAAGATAGAACCATAAAATGTTCTAATTAATTGTAGATCTTATAAATATCTACAAAAAGTCCGCGACACACTATACCCATCTATGTCGAGTGAGGCACAGCAACCATTTTTTTATTTAAAAATCTTGAATTTTTTTTGGACTACATTTAAACGCGTTTATTTTACTCATGCTATTAATCCTTATCAAAATAAATGATTTCATCACTAAGAACAGTTTATGGAGATAATATTTGGTCTTTGAATGATTAAAATTGGACGTTTGGTTTTGAAGTTATGGCGAAATTAAAATATTACGATTTCTGCTGCACGGCCCGTTGCGAAGTGGGTGTCACCAAGGGGGGGGTGCGCGTGCGGGAGGGGAGTTTAGATCTTGCATAATATAGCCGTGCGAAGCCGGAGCGGGTCGCTAGTGATAAATATTGCAGGACATTCCATACATCGCCATCTAGCCCCAACTTAAGTTACTAGACTTGTGTTATGGGTGCTAGACAACGGATATACCTTTCTTTAGTAAATATTTACTAAAAATACATAGACACAACCAGAGTACAGACAAATATCTAAGCATAAATACATGTCTGAGGCGAGAATCCAACCCGCAACCCTGTGTTTGGCAGTCCGGCATGGTGACCATTGTGCCAACTGGGTCGTCAAATTAATATTATGCGCCCTGCGCTTTCACTCGCGTAAGTCCCGATCCCGAAATTTCGTGATCCAGATAATCCTATGTCATTTTTTATCCCCAAAACTACCACAATGCTGATTTTCATTCAAATTAGATTGTCCTTTATAGACATGGGGCGGGTAGTGGTTTTGCCGGGTACTCGCTGAACGGGTACCCGACACATTCTGCGCCGGGTACTCGTGGGTACCCGGCGGGTACGTATCGGCGAAATATCTATGCACACCATCTAGTTCTGTATACAGCGAACGCCTGTTCTCAGAAGCAGAAGCAGGGCTAATTTATGACAAGAAACGCAGTCGCCTAAATGCTAACCGCGCAGAAAAATTGGCGTTTTTACATCACAACTTACCCATCTTAAATTACCAATATTAAAATAAAATATATATTTAGTTTTTTTAGTTCTTCCTGATAAATTAGTAAGCAAAACATAATTATAATGATTACCGTTTGTGTTCAGCATAATAAATAATTTAAAAAGTGTAATATGTTTCATTATTTTTGGTCTATCAAATTATCCGGCAGAGCCGGATACCCGGCACCATTACCCGGTACCCGGCCGGATCCTAAATAAAAAATACCATATGTACGTCTTAATACACTCACAGCCAAATTAAAAAACTGTATATCTGTGTAAAATCTCATCTGTCGCGAGAAAATCTGTCGTCTGTCGCGAGAACGGCTGAAAATGCTCACCCACAAAAGTGCCCAACGCGCCATAAGAAGTTTTCACTTCAAAAAAGTGCCGGATCCGCCGGGTACCGGCTCCAAACCGGGTACCCGCCCCATGTCTAGTCCTTTATATTTTTGTTTACATTGAATAGGCTCCGAAACTACTGGACAGATTTAGATGAAACTTGGTACGAGGATACATTGATTCATTGACAGTAACATAGGCTTTTTATCTCGATATTCCCAAAGGATCGGGAGTTAAGCTAGTGAAACCGCGAAGCGCTGGTAGTGTTAAGATAAAGTTTATCGGGGTTATTCCAAAACGAGGTTTAAGGATAGTCCTAGATGTGAATTTAAACCTTAGATTTAGATACAGATTTACTCGTGAACTATAGTCTAAACACTATCCCAATATAATCCATAGGGATAGTGCTTAAACTATAGTTCCCTATATAATCTATAGGGATAGTGTATAAACTATAGTACACGAGTAAATCTGTGTCTAAATCTAAGGTTTAAATCCACATCTCGGACTATCCTTAAACCTCGTTTTGGAATAAGGGAGTAAGTATATGTTTAATGGTTCAATGAAGCATTTATGAATATGGTACAAAAACAGTCTATTAAAATCATATACAGGGTTTTTGGTAACTATATTAGCAATTGGTTGAGGGCTACTTCTGTGCACCTAAACAAACAACTTTTGTTCTACGACTTTTGGAAATTCGAACATGTTTTATGAAAGTTTAGAGGTTATGTTTACTCGAAAATCAGCTGTTCCTTACACGGCGAGGTCAGTAACCTTAAGATTATACTTACCTATACTAATATTATAAAGCAGAAGAGTTTGTTTGTTTGAACGCGTTAATCTCATGAACTACTGGTTCAAATTGAAAAATTATTTTTGTGTTGGATATAGTCCATTTATCGAGGAAGGCTATAGGCTATTTTATATTTCGATATGGATCGGGAGTCACGCGGGTGAAACCGCGGAGCGCTGCTAGTTTTATATAAGTTTTATCTACTGTTCTAAGTCTGAATGACCTGAAAAATCAGCTGATTATCAAATTGACATAACCTCAAAGTTTTCAAAAAATTATTCGAATTTCCACAAAATCGTAGAGCAAAAGTTGTTTGTTTAGGTACACAGAAATGGCTCTTAACCGCTTGCTAATATAGTTACCAATTACCCTGTATATGTTTTACAATTTTAATAGACTGTTTTGGTACCATATATACATAAATGCTTCATTGAACCATTATTAACCATATAAACTTTATTTAGTTACCAAAAACCCTGTATAGAGCTCTCTAACTATTTGGATCAAGTTGTGGGTACACGCTATAACCTTCATTGCAAGGTCAAAACATAGGGTGGCATGAATCACCACTTTTTTATGAATTCTAATAGCTACACCGCGCGGTTTCACCCGCATAAGTACTGATCTAGTGAGAGTATCGGGATAAAAAGTAGCCTATGTTATTCCCCATGAATCAATGTATCCTCATACCAAGTTTCATCAAAATTTGTCCAGAAGCGAAACTACTAGACAGATTTGTTACAAACAAAAGATCTTCTTTTTATCCTACTAGCAGCGCTCTGCGGTTTCAACTGTGTAACTCCCGATCCCGTGGGAATATCGGAACAAAATGTAGCCTATAACACTCCCAATGAATCAATGTATCCTCATACCATGTTTCATCAAAATCTGTCCAGTAGTTTCAGAGCCTATTCGTTACAAACAAAGAAATGTCAGTAACAAAACGAAAACGACTGAAGGAAGTCAACAATACAGTGCTTTATTTGATGTATACGTCAGGGCGCCGCCATCTTGACTACTGTTTTGTGTCTATAAATAGGAATAAAATGACGGAACGTGGTTCATTCTGTCGCAGTAGCTTCATGATGCCTGAACCTTTTCATGGTCGCACAATTTATTTGAGTTAATTACTTTAATACCTTTTAGTGAGTGGATTAGGCGTTGTAGTAACATAACGCTGATGGGTATGTCATTTATATGATTAAAATATATTCTGATGATATGTGCCTTTTTTATGTAACCTACGCTCAGATTTGGTTGAAATAGCTGGTCCTTTATAGAAACTTCTGTATAATATTAGTGTTGATTTAAGGATGTGGCCGGTGACACTTTAGTGTAAGGGTTTGGCTATGTCCAAGATGCATTGCACATCGACATCGCACAAATAGATACGAAACGGAAGACGGGTCAGAAAAGATTTTGTTCTACTGCCATCTTCCTACCTTCACTCGCGGCTCTCGAAGGCCCCTGTTATTTGGAAGTCTAATAGACGATAGATTAGATACAAAAGCGTACGAAAAAACCGGCCAAGTGCGAGCCGGACTCGTGCTCGAAGAGTTTGAAAGAAAGAAAGAAAGAAAGAAAAAGCATTTATTGAGTGCAAACACACGACAAACACAGGAATGAAGAAATGAACATGACAATTAAAATTAATTAAGTAAATAAAAAACAAAAACAAAATACTAAGAAAAAACAACATAAATGAGGAGTCGTGTGCTGACCCAAATGGGTCGACCTCAGCTAAAAACTGCAGCCAAGCATGCTTGGCTGCAGCGCAGCAGTGGAGTTTCGTACTATTATATTCTGTTTTTAGTATTTGTTGTTATAGCGGTGACAGAAATACATCATCTGTGACAATTTAACTGTCCAACTATCACGGTTCATGAGATACAGCCTGGTGTCAGACAGACAGACAGTGGAGTTTAAGTAAAACTTAGATTTTGGGATCGGAACCCTAAAAACAACTAATTAGACCACCCAAACCGAATCAATTCCATAAAATTTATAACGGAATATCAAATAAAACAGTATTTATTTACAGTAATTTGGCCACTTTGCACCTTACTTGTTGATTCGGCCATAAATCATTGCCCGTTTGGACGGCGGCCAAAAACTAACACTATGATAGTAGTGGCATAGTATCAGTGTTTCTTTGATAGATCTTGATTTTACTACTTATTATTTTTAAATGAAAAAGGTCAGTGCACGATCAAATGGTTCTGTTCTTAAGGTACATAGACAGAAACAATAATATTATTTAAGGCTATTTATGCTGCCAAACGCAACGCGCCAGAAATACCCGTCGCTTACAACTAACATTGGTAATTGTAACAATTGTGTTTTGTTTTACTCAAAAGTGCTGAGATGGAATTGTAGGCGAGATCTTTACCGATATTTTGGGGTAATTTGAGACAAAAATTCCTTGTCATTTCAAAGACTAGTTTTAATTCCTAATATTAGGATAGTTTCAAAACTATATGGAGTTTTTGACTCAAGGTCACACCAAAATGTCGGTAAAAATCTCACCTACAATTCCATCTCAGCACTTTTTGAGAAAAACAAAAAATTCGTAACAATCAACAATGTTCACCAATGAAGGCGAACCGGTGCCTGTAGTAACTATTTAGTAGGCTGTGTACCAAGGTCGTTGGCGTATGGACCCACCTTATTAGATTGGCCGAAAATTAGATGTTAACATCTAATTTAAATGATTTCTACTTTGATCCATTTTCACGTTTCCAGTTCGAAAAACTGGATTTGGAACTGGACTTGGATTCGATAAGGTAGTACAGATGGTTTTTCACTAAAATAGATGTTAGTCTTTTAATTACATAAAACAGTTAAAACTGCCATCGTGGCGCGCGGGGGAAAGGAATAAGGGTTTTCAGGTCCTACTTCACCTTAAGAGAATCGTGAGCTCTCGATACGCGGCGCGAGTAGGTATTTTCAAAAATGCCTACTTTTTGCTTTTCAAATAATGTTGCGGGCCGTAACGTTTTTTTCCTTTATCCTTCACATAATGAAATAACTTTGGTCTCATTTAATTCACTGCATCTTATTCTAGGTTTATACGTTTTTCTTTTTTGGTTATTCAGTTAAGTCTATTAAAAAACAATCGAAACGCTCGATGAAGTTTTTAAGTCATAAATATAGATATTCAGATACTAATAACTTTTATCTTAGGCAATATTTGTTTAAAATAAAAACGGTTAAACCTAGTTTTCCATTAGATCTAGAACATTTTCAAAAATTATCAAAATCGAACTTCGTTAATGGTATATAACTTCGAAAACGTTACCGCTTTTTGTATAGTCTTACTTTCGTGTGGTAAAGTTTATTTCCCAAAATGTATCTATCTCGTATCTCGTATCTACCTCTAGTTGACATATCACTGAACAATAGGTTTACTATCTTTCATTGTTTTTAACAAAACCATTCAGTAACAAAATAATGAACATTTCTGTAAAATTTGTTGGCCGAGTGCCACACCACATGGAAACAACCAAGTTTCAGACAAAACCCCGAAGTGACTCAACTCAGATGTTGTGTGGAAAATTGTGGGAAACGACTCGGTTCTATTTGTAGAATGTAGTTTTAGGATATTCTTGGGGTTTTCGCATTGTTTTGACCATTTTTTTTTGGCTTGTTGACCTCGTCTTTTCTGACGGTTGCGCGACGATGAGGCACAATGAGGATGATGATAAGGATACAGCTTGCTCTATTAGATGATACCGACATTGTAGACTATATACTCTAGCTAGACCAGTGGTCGGCAACCTTTTGCAAGGCAGGCAAGGGCCACAAGGTGGCAAAATAAACTAAAGGCCGCACTTGTGACATAGGAGCCCAGTCCGTATAATTGGTCAATATCCCATAGAAATAAAGAAAATGCTATTAAAATTGTTAAAACATACGGAATTTAATTCGTACACATAATACTTACTTATGTTTATATGTTTGAGTTTATAGCTAGAAAAATAACCACCGAAAAATTGAAATGAAAACTACAAAGTCTTCTTCTTCTTCGTGTCAACGGCGGCCAATGCAATGTACCTTGATTACAGCACTCCCGCCCAAAACTTAGCCACGGCAATCGCATTATCTGTTGCCCTGTTGAGGTCGTCTGCAAAGCAGCTAACTGGGCAGAGAGAGCAAGCCGTCAAGTGCGCCATCGTTTGGGCGGCCCTCCGACTCACACAGATTGTCCGATCCGGAGAAACCTCACCTAGCCATGTTCTTTTTGCAGCGGCCAACCTGGGTCCGCAGGCGATTCAGGGACTTCCAGGTTGGCCACTGCAGGTCGCCGCCAGCAGGCAAGGATTCAGTGGGTGCGATTAAGTCTGGCGGAGGGGCTAATATTTTACATCAAAAATGACCAAGTTAATGTTGACATAGAGATGTCAGGTTTTTACAAATGATTCCCCAAGTCATTAACAACATACGTTAATTAGAAAAGAAGAGGACCAGTGTAGAAATATCAAAATGAAAAGTAGCCTATACCTATAATCCTATCCAACACAAAAATAAGTTTTCAATTCGAACCAGTAGTTCCTGAGATTAGCGCGTACAAAGATTATTATAAAAAAAAGAAGAGCAAAAGAAGAAGCGGAAGAGTTTGTTTGTTGAAAATTTATTTTTGTGTTGGATAGTCCATTCATCGAGGAAGGCTATAGCCTACTTTTTAACCGACTTCAAAAAAGGAGGAGGTTCTCAATCCAACTGTATGTTTTTTTCCAAGTTAGTACTTATGTTTAAGTTATATGCTCTCTTAGTGACCCGAACAAGATTATTTTTCACTTTTCAGTTTTTTTAGATTGTTTTCAAAAAGTGAACTTTTAGTTTTTATATTTTCAGGTTTTTATGAAGTCGGTTTTTTAAATATATTTTTTTAAATATTCCCACGGGATCGGGACTTACGCGGGTGAAACCGCGGGGCGCAGCTAGTAAATAAATAAATATAGAGGCTGCGGTGATTTTTACCCGACTGCAAGCAAGAAAATGGTTATGTTTTTAGTGGCTATCTTTGTATGTTTTTAAGTATATTTTTATCACAGTTGCTCATAAAGTGGATCTTATTAAACCGCTTTTAGGCTCATAATGCAACGTATTATACACGCGTGCGATATAAAAATATCCAACTAGTGGTAAAATAAATGTTATGCCGATAAGTTAAATACGTATCCTACTGCTAATTACGTGTTAGGCAGATGAAACATTCTTAATTTATCTGGGTTATACTGTTTTGATGTATAGAAAAAAGGTCCCAACAAAGAGTTTTTAACCTAGTAAAAATAGTTGTATCTAAAGTCGGTTTGTGAACGAAAATTTTACGTGGTAACGTCAGAAAACAATTAAAAATTGAGTTTTGTTTTTGACGTGACAACGTTTTATAAATTGGTTTGCCGGGTGACACTTCAAGAAACTGCGTTACGCTCCGCTGACGTTATGCGCTCACAATGAGAGCGAGTGAGAGGCACGCGGGCATGGTTAGCCCGCCTAAGAGCGAGAGAGACAGACATAAAAAGTGAAAGGCACGCGTCCCTTCCACTCGAGCACAGTTGTTGTCACGTAAAACTTTCGCCCGTATACCGACTTTACAGGCAACCAGTTTTTTTATTTTGTTTTTTCTTTACATAAATATATTTTTTTCCTTACCATTATATTCTGTTTTTAACCCCCGTTCGTACCACAATGTACTATTTTATGTTGTAATTTTTTTGTTTTTCCAGGACGCCCAGGCGTTTCAGGGTGTAGTAATAATAAAAACATCAGCTACCGACAGTCTGACACAGAAACTTTCGCATTTATATAACAAAGTATGATTAGATGATGCGGTCATTAAATTTAATTGATGATTACGGTTGATTGAGTCGACTTCGAATGTAATGTACAACAAACAAATAACACGAGGTTATTATCATTAACGTTTGCGGCTTAGCGGTTGAAAGGCTGGCTTTCATCTATATACTAACAAATCACCAACATAAAGTCGCACAGTGTTTGATAGGCCTCAATAAAATTCTATATGCTGTTTATCGCTTAGATATATCAAGAAACTAGCGACCCGCTCCGGCTTCGCACGGCTATATTATGCATGTATTATACATATAAACCTTCCTCTTGAATCACTCTATCAATTAAAAAAACCGCATCAAACTCCGTTGCGTAGTTTTAAAGATCTAAGCATACAAAGGGATATAGGGACAGAGAAAGCGACTTTGTTTTATACTATGTAGTGACAGTGATAGTGATAATAAAATTTAAGTAACTCCCAAATTCCGCGATAGTGGAACGTGATTTTTTATCAATGGTAGCCCTATTTATGAGCAATTTTTCAAAGTCAGTCACAAACCGCACTTTTGAGTTTTATAAGAGAATTTTTTTTAATTGATAGAGTGGTTCAAGAGGAAGGTTTATATGTATAATACATGCATAATACAGCCGTGCGAAGCCGGGGCGGGTCGCTAGTTTTTTATATAAGTATCTTATATAGTGAAAACAATTTCACTTAGAAAGACACAAACGCGGTTAAAACCGCGCTTCGCAACTAGTTCTTACATATGCGGGCATAGATTGGTATTCTATAGAATATATCCTGAAATTTGTGTAAAATAACAAGTAATTATTCTAATTCATACGTTGTCAATTGGCACACGGTAGAGTGCGTCAGCGCAGCTCACCGTGCACGTGACATGGCCACTACTGCATAAACTATACCGCCATAGCAGACTGCTTGACGCTCAGACTCTATTCAGTGTCATATGTATTCTGAATAAACTTTTATATTATTAATGAACTAGCTACCCGCCCCGGCTTCGCACGGCTATATTATGCATGTATTATACATATAAACCTTCCTCTTGAATCACTCTATCTATCTAAAAAAACCGCATCAAAATCCGTTGCGTAGTTTTAAAGATCTAAGCATACAAAGGGACATAGGGACGGCGAAAAGTGACTTTATTACTAATGTTATAATAATGTACGGTCGGCTGCATAATTGCAGACCCAACAGCTGTAAAGCGGATGTTATAAGAATGTTTTCAACACGAGCAAGATTCTAGACATCTGCTTTAGGTGAAGTTTAAAGTCTTCTAACTCATGAATTAATCAAACAAAAATTATTAGAATGTGCGAACATTACAAAAAAAGTAGCCTATATTTTTCAATTCGGTCTAGCAGTCAGAGATCAGCGCCTACTGCCTACAAACCAAAAACGGAAACCCTCAAAGATAAATAATTTTCCCCCGTTTTCTCCACAAATCCCACTGATTCTTCGCTCCTATTGGTCGCAGCGTGATGTTATATGACCTAACCTAAAGCCTTCCTCGATAAATGGACTATCCAACACATAAATTATTTTTCAATACGAACCAGTAGTTCCTGAGATTACCGCGTTCAAACAAACAAACTCTTCAGCTTTATAATATTAGTATAGATAAAAAACCGGACAAGTGCGAGTCGGACTCCCGCACGAAGGGTTCCGTATCATTATATTCTGTGAAATACATCATCTCTGAAAATTTCAACTGTATTCATCATGAGATACAGTCATGTTACAGATAGACAATTCAAACAGTGTGGAGACTTAGTAAACGGGTCCAGTTTTTACCCATTGATTACGGAACCCTAAAAAAGCAGTAAATAGCAATTGTTCAGTCGTATAGCGACTGACACCGGGCAGACCAAGTATTTTGAAAGTGTGATTCACATAACACCTTGACAATGAAGTGACTGGGCTTTCAGCGGAGTTATTTCAGGACATTATTAACGATATTATGGGTGTATGACTGATGTTTGAAGCTACTGAACGGGCAACGAGACATTTTCAATGTTTTTTTGAAGTTATACTTCTTTGAAATGAAAAAATGATGAGAGTGACATTTTAAGAGGAAAGGTACCGGGCGCTCTCTCCATACAAACGTAGTCGACTGTTTCCTCCCTGGATAATGACACTAGAGCCGATATTTTTGTGACCATGCCCCTATGTCTTATTTTTATATATTTTTGCGTCCAGCGCAAACTATGCCAGCTAAACTAGGTACGTAAAACTGCAAAATTGCGAGCTAAGCTAAACTAAGTATTAAAGTCATGTCCCTGAGTTCTTATCATTAATTAAGATACGAAATATCATAGTTCCTAAGAATCCAGTCCAATACCATCCCATCACAATAATAAATATTGCCGGACATTCCACACATCGCCATCTAGCCCCAAGCTAAGTAACTAACTAGACTTGTGTTACGAGTGTGGATATACTACTTATATACTTTTCTTTTGTAAATATATACTTGTAATACATAGAAACAACCAGACCACAGGTAAATCTAAGCATAAATACTTGTCTGTGGCGAGAATCGAACCCGCAACCCTGTGATTGGCAGTTCAGCATGGTGACCATTGTGCCAACTGGGTCGTCAATAGTCTCTGTTGATAAACTTTTATTATAAGTTCTAATCGCAAACACTCAAGGACGCCCACTATATTTTATCGAAGCTAAAATTATGCTAAAATCTCAAAATAATTTTATCATTTTACTATATATCTGATGGTATCAGTTATTGATTACGTTTCGATACGTACTAGTGGTGTGTCGCGGAATTACGCGCATTTTTTACAGACAGATAGACAGACTCACATTTTATTTATTAACTACCTACCCGCGTTACTTCGGATTCCGTGGTAATATCGGGATAAAAAGTAGCCTATGTTACTACCAATGAATCAATGTATCCTCATACCAAGTTTCATCAAAATCGGCCCAGTAGTTTGACCGTAAAGAGGAAACAAACAAATAAATGAACATTCTATTCTATTCTTGTCTGTCACCAGGCTGTATCTCATGAACCGTGTTAGCTAGACATGACAAATTTTCACAGATTATGTATTTCTGTTGCTTCTATAACAACAAATAGTAAAAACATAATATAACTCGCACTTGGCCGGTATTTTTTACAAATTACAAACAAACATACGAAGCTATAATCCCTCATCTGCAGTCTAGCAAAGAATAAAAACAAATTTATCTACAACTAGCTGCGCCCCGCGGTTTACCCGCGTAAGTTCCGATCCCGTGGGAATATCAAAATAAAAAGTAGCCTATAGCCTTCCTCGATAAATGGACTATTGAACACAAAAATATTTTTTCAATTTGAACCAGTAGTTTCTGAGATAAGCGCGTTTAAACAAACAAACTCTTCAGCTTTATAATATTACTAGCGACCCGCTCCGGCTTCGCACGGCTATATTATGCATGTATTATACATATAAACCTTCCTCTTGAATCACTCCATCTATCAAAAAAAACCGCATCAAAATCCGTTGTGTAGTTTTAAAGATTTAAGCATACATAGGGATATAGGGACAGAGAAAACGACTTTGTTTTATACATGTAGTGAAGTACAGATTACAAAATTGCAATTTTCTTACGGAACCCGTTTTTTTTGAAAATATATTATAAGCCTATGTTATTCCCTGATAATGTAGCTTTCTATTGGTGAAAGAATTTTTGAAATCGGTCCAGTAGTTTCGGAGCCTATGCGTTACAAACAAACAAACTCTTCAGCTTTATAATATTAAGTATAGATAAAGTGAATAGGCTCAGTTGTTTTCCACATTATGTATTATGGTACGCTGATAACGAATTGTTTTGTAGGGAGATCGTGTTGTTTAGTCACGTGATGTGTTATGTCTAATGAATTTAGGTATTTATACCTAACTAGCGACCCGCCCCGGCTTCGCACGGCTATATTATGCATGTATTATACGTATGAATCACTCTATCTATTAAAAAAACCGCATCAAAATCCGTTGCGTAGTTTTAAAGATTTAAGCATACAAAGGGATATAGGGACAGAGAAAGCGACTTTGTTTTATACTATGTAGTGATAGTGAAGTAGCTGCGCCCCGCGGTTTACCCGCGTAATTCCCGATCCCGTGGGAATACCAAAATAAAAAGTAGCCTATAGCCTTCTTCGATAAATGGACTATCCAACACAAAAAGATTTTTTTAATTCGAACCAGTAGTTCCTGAGATGAGCGCGTTCAAACAAACAGCTTAATAATATTAGTTTAGATTGCAATTTTCTTACGGATCCCTAATTTTTTTGAAAATACATAATATAGCCTATGTTTTTTCCTGATGTAGCTTTCTATTGGTGTAAGAATTTTTGAAATCGGTTCTGTGGTTTCGGACCCTATTCGTTACAAATATAGTGAAAAATAAAAATTATACAAAAAGATAAAAACCTGCCAAGTGCCAGTCGGACTCGCGAACGAAGGGTTCCGTACTATTATAATATTCTGTTTAGAGTTTTTGTTGTTATAGCGGCAACAGAAATACATAATCTGTGAAAATTTCAACTGTCTAGCTATCACGGTTCATGAGATACAGCCTGGTGACAGACAGACGGACAGTGGAGTCTTATAGTAAAAGGTTTTAACCCACGACGCAAAAAACGACGGGGTGTTAAGTTTGACGTCTCTGTGTGTGCGTCTGTCTGTCTGTGGCATTGTAGCTCTCGAACGGATGAACCGATTTTGATTTTGTTTTATTTGAAAGGTGAATTAGTCGAGAGTGTTCTTAGCTATGTTTGATCGAAATCGGTTGAATCGTCTTAAAGTTATAGGGGATAAAAGTCGGGTTTTTTTTAAATTCTAAAGTTTATTTCATTACATAGTATAAAACCAAGCAAAAAATAACTATGAAAAGAAAAAACCACAAAAAGAATAAAAAAAGGTATAAACGTGAAACCCTACAAAAAGAAAAAAATAACTTCGAAATTATGATTCTACTACGTAAGTACATGTGAATTTTATTGATTAAATATTGTCGCGTCGGGGGACCGCTATTTACCATAGAAACACCTAAGTAAAATGATATTAAAATTCATTTCTTCATTTGATACCCAACTCGAGTATATATCTACTTATATTCCGTTTTTGATCCTAACTTTTGAAAAAACTAAATCAAAATCGGTTCATCCGTTTGGGAGCTACGATGCCACAGACAGACACACACAGACACGTCAAACTTATAACACCCCGTCGTTTTTGCGTCGGGGGTTAAAAACAAAGTCACTTTCCGCTATCTGTCCCTATGTATGGTTAAATCTTTAAAACTACGCAACGGATTTTGATGCGGTTTTTTTAATAGATAGAGTGATTCAAGAGGAAGTTTTATATGTATAATACATGCATAATATAGCCGTTCGAAGCCGGAGCGGGTCGCTAGTTTTAAATAGTCTTGACATACTTACAAAAAAAATATTACCATTTGGGTAGGGAACCCTAATAACGCCAATTGTGGTTTAGTTATGTTTATTTTCCATCAAGATAATAATGTTAAGTTTATTTGAGTTGATGACTAAAAGATGAACTCATTGGTTCTAGACTAGGTAAGTTATTTTGACCAAAATCATGGTTAAATTACGTCACTTTCGAAGAAATGATGCTTTATGTAATTTTATGAGACATTTGTAGTTGTAGCTGTTGCCCGCGACTTCTTACGCGTGGTAGTTTTTTTATATACTAAAACCTCCCTCTTGAATCACTCTATCTATTAAAAAAAACTGCATCAAAATCCGTTGCGTAGTTTTAAAGATCTAAGCATACATAGGGATAGACCGAAAGCGGGAAGCGACTTCACTACATAGTATAAAATAAAGTCACTTTTCGCCGTCCTATGTCCCTATTTCCCTTTGTACGCTTAGATCTTTAAAACTACGCAACGGATTTTGATGCGGTTTTTTTAAATAGATAGCGTGATCCAAGAGGTAGGTTTATATGTATATAATACATGCATAATATAGCCGTGCGAAGCCGGGGCGAGTCGCTAGTTTATAATATTAGTAGAATAAAGTTGAGTGAAATAGTGGCATGAAATGACATGACCTAGGTCAATTAGGTTTTTTTGCATTAATTAATATTTTATTAGTCCTAAATATGGATAAAAATAAACACACGTTAATGCCTCAGTGTTTTTGTTTAAACTAGCGACGCGCCCCTGGTTCGCACGGGTAACAAAGCATAATAATATATATGCATGTATTTTTATTCTGTTATATTTTAGCCAAGGATGTAGCATGCTTGTTCAGAAGGAGAACGGCATGCCTGGATAACATGATGGAACATGACGAGTCACTTGGCACAAAGACTTTTTCCAGCAGGGCTAGCATGGCCGGAGACATTTTATCCACATGGAAAGGACAAAATAGTCTGTCCCTCTGTCAGTTTTGTCCACCCCCCGAGCATGGGCGCAAGGGTAGACTTGTACTTGTATACGGGCTGTTTTCCGCGATTAGACCCTTTTTAATTGGGTCCTTTGTGCGTGAAGATGGAGTAGGCTTGCCCAGCACCTACTACCCTCTCAGCTTAGTCGACCATGTCGAGAGGAGAGTCTTGTCTTTGTGAATACTTCTGGAGCCAACTAAGCCGCGGGTTCCATCACGATGTTTTCCTTCACCGTATTAATTAGCGCACATAAATTTTTCTTAAGAAAAATACATTGGTGCACGGCCGGCCTGGATTCGAACCCACGACCTTCAGAATGAAAGTCGAGGTATCTACCACTAAGCCAACACCGCTCTGCGCAAGGGTGGATGTATATCCACCTATCCACGGTAGACAAAACGGGGGAAACGTTATAGCCTTAACATGCTATAGGAGGGGAATAGATGTCCACGTGTTATGTCAAATGGGGATATACTTATCCTTTCCCCTTTTATCGTGCTTTGGCAGGTGGACAAAATAATTTTCTCCCTTGACAGAGGACATAACGGGTGGATGTAATTTTTTTCTCGGTCCATGCTTGCTCTGCAGGGGGGGGTGGACAATGTCTATCACGGCTTGATTGTCAACTCCTTTATCACACCCAGGGGTCTTGTGTAGGACATTGATGGCTAAAACCTACGTACGCAAGGAAACCTGAACTTCCAAAAAGTGTCAGTGCTCAGCGCTCACATGTTACAAGCATGGATAGTATATGGAAGCAATGCCAAGCCAGCTAAATGGGTGTGATAATTTGTATGCCCTACATGCCAATGGTTATGGCAATTATATAGATTAATAAAACTTATTGCACACACAAGGTATAAAATACATCAAAAAAAATAAAACTTAAATTATCTATAAGTACTAGTTAATAGTATAAAGCTGAAGAGTTTGTTTGTTTGTTTGAACATGCTAATCTCAGGAACTACTGGTTCGAATTGAATAATTATTTTTGTGTTGGATAGTCCATTTATCGAGGAAGGCTACTTTTTATTTTGATATTCCCACAGGATTGGGACTTACGCGGGTGAAACCGCGGGGCGCAGCTAGACTAATATTATTAAGCTGAAGATTTTGTTTGTTTGTTTGAACGCGCTAATCTCAGGAACTACAGGTTCGAATCGAAAAATTCTTTTTGTGTTGGATAGTCCATTTGTTGAGGAAGGCTATAGGCTATTTTATATTTCGATATTCCCACGGCATCGGGAGTTATGCGGGTGAAACCGCAGATCGCTGCTAGTATAAACATAAACAGTGGCACAGCCTTGCCACTGCGGTCTCTTCCAGGCAATCTTATTGGATAGAATCCTATTGGAATTTTTCGTTTTGATTCTAAAATTTAAACTTGTGCAATAGTTAAACACGAAAATTGCAGTAATAGACCAGGGTAGAAGCCTTTAAAAATAATAAAAAGTGAAAAAAAATAATAGTAGGATGAAACCCATTAGAAACGGAGGGGAGTATTATAAAACTGATATTTTGACGGGTGAATTTTCAATTGAAAATTAGGGTAATTTTTCGATATTAATTCAAAATAAGGTGAAAAAATTAATATTTCTAATCAAATAAATTACAGCGTATTTGGGACATAAAAAGGAAAGTTTTCACCAAATTTCGTGAAAAAAAAAACATTTTTGTAAAAGATAAACCTATAAAACCAAAAACTTGGTTTTTTGAATTTTTCACATAAATTTTGAGGTTATGTGAAAAAAGAGTGAATACAAAAGTTTTAGATCTTTTTATTACCTACAACTTTGCCATTTGAGTTTTTTCCATAGGACTTTTAGTTTTGCCGGAAATCGAGATAAACCGTTTTTTACCCTTAAAAGCTCACCCCCATACCCTTCCCGACCTCAGATCGCCCGTAAATTATTTTTCCTTTAATTTTTATAATATTCCCCTCCTTTTCTAATGGGTTTCATCCTACTATTATTTCTTTTTGTTTTAAAAATTATCAACCCTGGTCTATAAAGCAATTACCTAATTAAATTATTTTTACAAAGTCAGCAATTTTAACTAAGATACAGGGTGTTTTAGTGCATGTACATAATATATTAGATGCAATAATATTGAAGATTGTTATGATGTGATGCCTGATTTACCCATAAAGATTGCTAAGTGAAAATTACATTGTCTCTGTTATGTATCTATGTAGTTAACCAACTAGGTACTCTTATTGACTAATAAGATTATCACTAGAGGGTAGATTATTGAAGGTAGTTGATAGATTCCAAAATGGTGATTTGTGTTGCTCCTTAGCTCAATAAACGTTTTAATACTATTTCGGTGTTTCTATGGACATAATAGTCTCTCTATTCAAAGACAGGTGGGAAGACCCAGGTATCTTACAGGCTGTTTTTTTCCGCAATTAGACCCTTTTTAATTGGGTCCTTTTTGCGTGAGGATGGAGTAGGCTTGCCCAGCACCTACTAACCTCTAGGCATGGTCGACTAGCTTAGTCGACCATGCCTAGAGGAAAGAACTTGTCAATACTTTTGGAGCCAACTAAGCTGCGCGTTTCATCACAATATTTTCCTTCACCGTAAGAGCAATGTCAATTAGTGCACATAAATTTTTCTTATGAAAAATCCATTGATGCGCGGCCGGCTGGGATTCGAACACATGACCTTCAGAATGAAAGTCGAGGTATCTACCACTAAGCCACAGCTTTTAGACCCAGGTATTGCTGAAAGGAAATAGTGGAAGCTGACCTGTACCCTGAGTCACTAAGGTTCAAGTCGTCGGGCGCGCGTGATTAGGGTAAGATTTCCATACAAAAACCGGTCCCCCTGCGCCCCTAATCACGCGCGCCCAACGACTTGAACCTTAGTGAATAATGGCCCAGTGTTAACTTCAAGTTAGCAATTGGCAAAAAATAGCGCAGGACAAGAAGCGATGGATGACTCTCATTTTGGTGGGTAAGATCCACTTTGGGTCGCTGAGTCAGCCGAGTAAGTAAGTAAAAATTGGTTTAGATTGAATTTACAATAATCTACTGTTTTTCAGTATATTAAATTATTTAGTATGACGACCCAGTTGGCACAATGGTCACCATGCCAGACTGCCAAACACAGGGTTGTGGGTTCGATTCCCGCCTCAGACAAGTACTTATGCTTAGTCATTTGTCTGTGGTCTGGTTGTTTCTATGTATTTTATATAGGTATATATTTATATAAGTACCTAGTACTTAATCCGTTGTATAACACAAGTCTAGTTACTTAGCTTGGGGCTAGATGTGTGCAATATTTATTTATTTATTTTAGTTCTAAATTGGCAAATCTATTGTCTTCATTCAGCACAACAACCATACAAGGAAAAATAACATCGAAAAACAATACTAGCAAATATATAGCGGAAGGTGTACGAAAATTTTGATTACTTGCCAAAAATAAACCAATTGGTATTTTTTTCAATGATTTTTATGAAAACTATAGTTGCGCGCCGCGGTTTTACTCGCATACGTCCAATTACAGTGGAAATTTGAGAATAAATAGTAGCATAAACCTTATTCCTGGGTTCCAGCTATTCCCATACAATTTTCTTCCAAAACAAACGTGCAGTTTCAGCATAATAAACTTATACAAATTAGGTGTTTATAATGTTTTTTATTGAATTGTTGGACTTACCATCTTGCCAAGGGTTTGCAGGCTCGAAGTATTTAGTTACTAGCTGGTTATCATCAGGGAATGATACAAAACGGGACTTCTTTGAGACAGTCTGCGAATTAATTTCACATTCATTGTTTGTGTCAGTGAGGCCCTGTGTTTCGGGGTTATCAGCGATTGCCGTATTTTTATCAGGATCGGCAGACATATCTGTTACCGATTTCACATATTACCACAGTTGAAAACATTAAGTTTAAATTAACTTTCACAGTTCACACACATCACAAAAACACTTCATGAAAAACACAACACGAGTTGAGATCGATTAGTGGAAAAACGAACGAGACACTCTCGCTGTCGTACCGTTCATTGCTTTTAATTTTTTCGAATAATTCTCGAAGTTTTTTTGATATTTTTTATTGTTCGATTCGAATCAAAACATTCCGCACCTTTCATACACTATTTACCGCCATATTGAATTGAAGGAGACAAAAAAAGGGTTTTTGTTTGTTTCTGCTAGAGGGAGCTTTTTCAGTGTTGCCAACTAAAATAATTACAAAGCGCCATCTACATTCGAGTAGCAGAACTATAAAATACCTAGTTCATTAACTGAAAACTAGATGGCGCTGAATATTTTCAGTGTTGCTATTAGATAAAAATAATTACGCCATCTAGCGAACATCTTTCAAGGATTTGGTTTTTTTATTATAAAATAGATGTCGCTTTTCACAATTTTCATTAGTAAGCTTTTTCACCGTTAGATGGTACTTTTCGCAATAATTCAGTTTTATCCCCTTCGTAGCTAAGATTTCCAGGATTGTTTCACCAGTTATTACCTATACATTATTTCCCTGTATAAAACGAGAACCTACGGGTCATTATTGAATATCTTACAAACACAGAATACAAAATAGTCACTGTGAACTACAAAGTTTATTTAATGGTCGAATCATAAAAACCGGTCAAGTGCGAGTCGGACTCGCGCACGAAGAGTTCCGTACCATTATCATCACATATAATAAAAAAAAAAACGTGTGGCACTCGGGGACTGCCGCGGTAAAGCTATTGCATAGCATTTTTATCAACTTATTCAATTATAATAATTTTTTATTTATGCAGTACCTATTACACAGAATACATCTACTTACCAAGTTTTAACAGTACAGTTCTTATAGTTTCGGAAAAAAGTGGCTGTGACATACGGCAGACAGACAGACATGATGAATCTATAAGGGTTCAGTTTTTTGCCATTTGGCTAAGTAACTCTAAAAATCCATTGTTGGTGCCTATAAATACGTCCCATAAGGAACCCAAATGGGAAGTTGCCGACTCGAAGATCTTGTAGTTTCAGAGATAGATGAGTCTTTTTATATACTTCTACTTTAATATTATAACAAGCGACCCGCCCCGGCTTCGCACGGCTATATTATGCATGTATTATACATATAAACCTTCCTCTTGAATCACTCTATCTATTATAAAAACCGCATCAAAATCCGTTGCGTAGTTTTAAAGATTTAAGCATACATAGGGATATAGGGACAGAGAAAGCGACTTTGTTTTATACTATGTAGTGATAGTGATTGATGATATTGAAGAGGAAAGATTTGTTTGTAACGAATAGGCTCCGAAACTACTGGACCGATTTAGATGAAACTTGGTATGATGATACATTGATTCATTGGAAGTAACATAAGCTACTTTTTATCCCCATATTCCTAATCCCCATATTCCTACGGGATCTGGAGTTACGCGGGTGAAACCGCGGAGCGCTGTTAGTCTCAGATAAAAACATGCTTTCTCTAAACTCATAGAAGAATAAAAAATAATTAAAACACCAAAAAATCGGGTAACTAAAAATCATTTATTAAAAATCAACATCACATATTCATCTTATACCAATTTTTAAACTAACTTCTTTTTTTTTTTGTATAATAAATCTGTCATGCTTGTTTTAACAAACAAAATGAGGAATTTTCAAAAAAAACGTACCAAAAGCTAGATGGCGCCACTGGTCCTGTTTAAGAAAATTCCCCATTTAAAAAGGACAATACAGTATATCACATTAAAAGCTAAAACGGTTTTTATCAGACATATAAACATGTTCTCACACGGGCGAATATGACATATACCCGTGTATGGAGCATCTTAAAGCCCAACTCAGAGGTAATGGGGAATTTTCAACAGCGAAAAACACTAAGGGAAATTTCCCATTAAAAAAACACCTCTTCATATATTTTTGGCTTATTTAAATCGGTCCCATTGTGATGTAAATAATTAAACTTAAAACAATAGACAAAAGATACAGATATAGACTAACACCGCTCATACAACATTTAAATTTCAATTTTTGTAGCGCCATGTCATCTGTTAAGCCTCCACTACACTACTCGTGTAGTCGATCGTAGTAACCCGAATTAGATAGTGTAAAGAGGCACTTCGTTTCACTTCGGGTTACTTCGGGCAACATCGCCTTGCCTCGGTTGACTTCCGCTCGTTGTCGATATTTGTGCACGAGTCAAAGGGCGCGAGGTGACGCGGAGTTCCAGAACTTAATATATTTTATACTAATGAGAAAAAACACGCATCTAATAAGAGGCGAATTTTCTCAGTTCGAAAATGATATTTCATCTTTAATAATTTTTTTAACAAAAGCTGTAATTAATGCTAAAGACACAAGACGTAAAGTATTTAGTAAAATTAGCGGTGGCACCATCTAGAAATCCCCTTAATTCTAGATGGCGCCACCGCTATTTTACTTTTACGTTTTTAGGGTTCCGTACCTCAAAAGGTAAAAAAAGGAACCTTTATAAGATCACTCTCTTGTCCGTCTGTCCATGTGTCACCACCGATTTTCTCAGGAACAGGTGGACCAAGTAAGTTGAAATTCATACCAGATACCGAGGTCTATAGTCCCTATTAGGTGTATAAAAATCAAGGTCCTGAGTCAAGACGATAACAAGATACGGGCAAATTTACATTTTCGCGAAAACTTGTTACTACCATAATTTACCTTTATTTTTTTGTGTCGCATATTTTGATCATCATCGGCAGTCTATATCTGGTATCGATCGTCTTTGATAAAACTTAACATTAGATATAGTTTGGGGTTCTAGTTACATAAATACAGATTTAAAAAATACGCGACATTATTTATAAAATAAACATTACTTTAAGATTGGTTAAAAAACTATAACCTAACTATTTTAAATCTCCCAAATACATCCTCACTAATATTATAAATACAAAAGTTAGTATGTTTTGTTGTTTGTTTGTTAGTTCCCCCTCTTCGAAGTCAAACGACGAACGGACAGATTTGAGTGAAAATTGGGATAGTGGTAATTTACAAAGACATAGGATATTTTGATCCCGGAATTCCCGCGGGATCGGGACTTACGCGGGCGAAACCGCAAGGCACAGCTATACATATATATATATATATATTATCTACAATCATAAACATATATTCAACCAGCCTAACATATTTGTTAACATCGGAATTTATATAAAAATATTCGATATTTTAACTTCATTTTATATTTAACACAGATTTTGGACGACACCGATTAAATCTTAAAATTATTATAAACTTTTTTACACCCTGAGTGGCTCCGTAGAATGGAGACTGTTTATTGGCCGAGAGTTAAATCCGTACGATCAATTTTATTGTTACCAAAATAACTGCAAGATCTATGAAAAATGAGCGTTTCTAGAATGAATAGTCCCAATTTCCTTCTATAGATGGCATTGCTTAGATATGTCAGTTTGGAAAAATAACCTGACAGTTGTCTATGATCAGTTAAATGGTCAAAGCCGACTCGAATCGAAAAGCAATAACAAAACAATAAAATAATGATAAAAACACGAAGGGAAATACCAGATAATTGCCCCCAAGTAGTGTGGGGACTAGAGCCTGTAACTAGATTTAACTTGTAGTAATATAACGTACCTAACATGTAAGAACATTATGTACTTTACATTTTGATGAATAAAATATATATTTATTTGTTATTTGTAAAGACCTTAAAAACCTCTAACGGAAAGGTCAAGAGAAAATTCAAATACAGGACAAAAAATTCAAGCAAACTTTCAAGAGTTTAGGCCAATAAAATTCTAGATAGCAATTAAATTGATAGTATTTCGTGAACTAGATGTCGAAAAAGATATGAGCATTTAAAGTAACTTTTTTTTTTCATTTTCTTCATCAGCATCTGACGCCATTACACATTTAGGAACTTCAAGAACCTAACCTCCTTGCAAACAAGTAATTTTTGTTCGAAGTTTTGCCATTATTCTTCCACCGATCCTTGGTCAATATATCTGGCTCAAACAGCGACATCTATGAAAAGATTCGGAACTAATTTGCATTTTTTCTAGAAAAGCTCATTGAATTTCGATGTCATACGGTAATAGCATCTCAGAAATCGATAATAAAATATAAATTTAAACTGATATTTACAAATACTATATTTCAAAGTATATATTTTGTTTTGTATATATATTTTTTATGTAAAGGCATCTTAGTAAAAATGTTCCCATAAACTTATATATAATATTTTTGGTCTGACTATGTATATTGTATACAAGTATATAATTACTAAGTATAGACTATTTTTTTATAATAGCTGGCATTTTTTTCTTCAAGTTTTGGCCTTGTACGACCAGTAATATAGCCAGTGTCAAAACTGACTTTTGTTATTTCTTGTTTTTAAAAAAGAGGTTTTATGAGCCATAAGCAAAATTCCTTTTCCCATATTAATAAATTGTTAATTATTGCTTAAAAAAATTGTTGTGTACAGTTAACAACATTTAGCAACAATTTTCCATATAATAATTATCAATTTTAATTACAAGCGACAGGCATTTTGCTTTTAGCCCCATCTTTTTTTATTTTTAATCAGCGTTTGACCACTGTCTCACCTTGCCTGATGGTAGGTGACGATGCGGCCTAAGATGTAGCACGCGGTGTCTAGAAGATACCTATTCACTCGCGAATTAAAGACCACCAAGGTAAATGCCAGCTATTATAAATAAAATTAATTATATTACTGTGCTTCCTTCTTTATCTTCAGATCAAGTACCCCATCTGAAAAATAAAAATATTATAAATAAACTAGCGACCCACTCCGGCTTCGCACGGCTATATTATGCACGTATTATACATATAAACCTTCCTCTTGAATCAATCTATCTTTTAAAAAATACCTCATCAAAATCCGTTGCGTAGTTTTAAAGATCTAAGCGCTCTGTCTGTCCCTATACAGACAGCGGAAAGTGACTTTGTTTTATAATGATAAATAAAATAAATATTGCAGGATATTCCACACATCGCCATCTAGCCCCAAGCTAAGTAACTAGACTTGTGTTATGGGTGTTAGACAACTGATATAACTACTTATATACTTTTCTTTTGTTAATTTATACTTACTAGCTGCGCTCTGTGGTTTCACCCGCGTAAGTCCCGATCCCGTGGGAATATCAAAATGAAAAGTAGCCTATAGCCTTCCTCGATAAATGGACTATCCAACAGAAAAATATTTTTTCAATTCGAACCTGTAGTTCTTGAGATTAGCGCGTTCAAACAAACAAACTCTTCAGCTTTATACTAATATTATTTATAATATTAGTATAGATAATACATAGAAACACCCAGACCACAGAGGCGGGAATTGAACCCGCTGGCATATAAAATGCTTTGTCCTGACTGACGGATCAACACACAGCCTAAACCGCTGATCGTACAGACCTGAAACTTGGAGGGTGTGTTTTTGTATGACGTAGGCATCCGATAAGAAAGGATTTACTGAAATTCTACTCCTTAGGGAGTGAAAAAGGGGGGCAAAATTTGTATGGGACAACGTGATTCCTTGGTCCAATCCTATTAGAACAATTTTTGACTAAAAACTAGCCTAATTCTACAAAGTTTTTTCTTTATTTGTAACGAATAAGCTCTGAAACTACTGGACCGATTGAAATGAAACTTGGTATGAGGATACACTGATTCATTGACAGTAACATAGGCTACTTTTTATCCCAATATTCCCACGGGATCGGGAGTTATGCGGGTGAAACCACTACAATGTAAAGACAACTTACCATCACAATGGTTGTAATAGGCAATCCTCCTGGGAGCTAGCTGCTTCCTCCCGTGAGATTTCCTCCTGCCCTCCTTCACGCACAAGTTGAGGACTTGACACTCCTCTTTTACCTCTTCTTTACACCTCCTGGGATAGTAAATAATATTTAATTCATCATTTAATTCGGATGAAATATACAAAGTGATAAATTTTTCAAACCAAAACCACATAAAAACGAATAACTTTTGATCTACGACTTTTTGTCTTTACATTAAAAAAATAAAAATTAAAGCTTTGTTTCCATTTCTACAGATATCCTTTACAGATTTCCAACTCTATAGAGTCCCAACAAATATTCTATTCTACCACATCAAATCGAATAACTTTTGTTCTATGACTTTTTGTCTATTCATTAAAAAAATAAAAATAAATGCTTTATTTTCATTTCTACAGATTTCCAACTCTACAGATTCCCAATAAATATTCTATTAAGTATATAAAATTCTCGTGTCACAACGTTATTTACCATATTACTCCGAAAAGGCTTGACCGATTTTTATGAAAATTTTTATATGCATATTCAGTAGGTCTAAGAATTAGCTACTATCTATTTTTTATAATAAATAATAGAATACATAGCACACACGAACCCTCTAGCCCCAATCTAAGCAATCCGTGGTCCAGTCACCATAACACAAGCCCAGTTGCTTACCTCTGATTAACCTCCTTTTCAAACACAACAGACTTAATATCCGAAGTCAATTTTTCATTAGCAATAAAAACTGTTTTTGCAAAAACTTTTTTCTTATCATTATATAAATGGTTCACGCTTTGTTGAACCAATTTTCCGATTTTGCATTCGAAAAGATTCCCATCTATCTTTTCATCAAAGTTGTACTCCTTTCGGCCTTCTAAAAATTCCTTTCTGCCTTCTAAAAACTCCTTTCTCTCTTCTAAAAACTCCTTTCTCTCCTCTAAAAACTCCTTTCTGGCATCTAAAAGCTCCTGTTCACCATGACAGTTGTCTAAAAACTCCTTTTTGTCCTCAAAGTTGATTAAAAACTCCTTTTTGACACGTCTCTTTGAGACTTTATCTGTGATTATTGAGTCGTTGAGTTTATCGAAACATTCTTGCGTTGATGATTCTGTTATTATGATTGGTTCTTTTTTTATTTTAATTTTTGGTTCCTTTCGCTCTATTTGTATAGATGGAATCTCTGTTGTGTCCGACCGTTCTTCTAGTACCTGGAAAATTACAAGATTTTTTTTTTATAAAACTGAAAAAAAAGAAAAACCATGACGTGATACTAGCTAACTAAAGCAGTGCCCTAAACCACTGATAAAAAATTTAATATTTTAATTTTTAATTCTCTTTCCACAAATACATTATACACTTAATTCATAAATAAATATAATGGGACACTTTACACAGCGCCATCTAGCCCCCAAACTAAGCCACTAGGCTTGAGTTATGGGTGCTAAGACAACGGATATACTACTATAAAT
The DNA here is from genome assembly GCA_907269075.1 of Idaea aversata. Lineage (NCBI taxonomy): Eukaryota > Metazoa > Arthropoda > Insecta > Lepidoptera > Geometridae > Idaea > Idaea aversata. Next base: position 5,011,129 of record OU026083.1, read on the forward strand.
ATAAACAAATACATAGAAACAACCAAACCACAGACAAATATCTAAGCATAAATACATACATGTCTGACGCGAGAATCGAACCCGCAACCCTGTGTTTGGCAGTCCGGCATGGTGACCAATGTGACCATTGTGCCAACTGGGTCGTCAATAGGATCTATTATTTCCAAAAGTCGTACAACAAAAGTTGTTTGTCAAGGTGCACAGATATAGCTCTCAACGGCTTGCTGGTATAATTATCAATAACCCTGTATTTAAAGTTCCAACTCACATGATGTAAATGTCTTCTCAGCAGTCCACACTTATCCCTGACAGCGTCCCTAGTGGCTGTGAGCGCGCGTCGCTCCGCCAGCGCGTCGTGTCTGCAGGCGCGCACTGCTCGCAGCTCGCGCGTCAGTCGCCTTAGGTGCTCCACTGATCGACGCCGGCTGTTCTGTGATGCTAACTGCAATGTCATAGTATAAAACAAGTCACATTCCGCTGTCTGTCCCTATGTATGCTTAGATCTTTAAAACTACTAGGCTTTTTTTAATAGATAGAGTGATTCAAGAGGAAGGTTTATATGTATAATAAATGCAAAATATAGCCGTGCGAAGCCGGAGTGGGTCAACAATATATAAGATAACAAAATAATAGTAGATTATGCACCTAGGGAATAAAGCAATGTCTTAAGGTGAAAGGGTACCGGGCGCTCTCCACGCTCCATACAAACGTAGTCGACTGTTTTCTCCCTGGATAATGACACTATAGCAAATATTTTTGTAGCATAAATCTTATAACTGCCATGACCATGCCCCTATGTTTAGTTTTTTTTTATTTTTCAAATCTTAATTTCTATGATATTTAGAAAATGAAAAAAAAACCAAGACGTAGGGGCATAGTCATGGCAGTTATAGGTTTTATGCAACAAAAATATTTGTGCTAGTGGCATTATTCAGGGAGAAAACAGTCGACTACGTTTGTATGGAGAGAGCGCCGGTACCCTTTCACCTTAAGTTGCTGGAGGCTTGTTGAACCCCGAGCGAAGCGAGGGAGTTATGTAGAATCCTGAGTGAAGCGAGGGGTTTAAGCCGCTTAAGACGAAGCATGCTTTATCCCGCGGTGCATACTCTACTTTTCACACCGTCAGCGTAGATATTTGGTATTACAGGCAAAACCTATTTGCCTAGACCTAACGTAATAATCAATATGAAAAAGATAAATCGTAGCCTGCTAGATTTTTGTAGACCAATCAATTGACTAATAAAAATAAAACCTATTTGCTGAGATCACTTTACTCCCTTCAAATCACTTTATTCCCTTGGGAGTTTCATATAACATTATTTCCCTTGGGAATAATAAGTATATACCTATGCATTATATTCGTAATCTTTTTTATAATAAACTAGCAGCGCTCCGCGGTTACACCCTCGTAACTCTCGATCCCATGGTAATATCGGGGTAAAAAGTAGCTTATGTCATTCCCAGTGAATTAATGTATCCTCATACCAAGTTTCATCAAAATCGGTCTAGTAGTTTCGGAGCCTATATGTTACAAACAATAACAATCTTTCGTCTTTATAATATTAGTATAGTTATGTCATCGTTTGACCACTATCGTCACACGATGGTAAGTCACGATGCGGTCTAAGATGTAGCACGCGGTGTCTAAAAGATACCTATTCGCTCGTCACACAAACACTGCCAAACAAACGAGGGCCTTCGAGAAACGCGAGTGAAGGTAAGAAGCTCAAACAATGGGACAGATCGTAGTAAAAGGCTATTATATGACTTAGGTATCTAATAAGAAAATTTTAGAAAATTTAAATCCTATGTGGACGAAGTTGCAGTAGTTACGACTCTATTCAATGAAATTTGATGACTATGAGACGATGGCGAGCGGCGTAGCGCGGTCGACCAAATGAAATTTAATACTCAGCTATATTTCCCACGATGTCTTAGCATTTGTTACACTGTCCGTGTTATTACCCGACTGTAAGGAAAGAGTTATATTTTTCACGCCTATCTATTTAAATATTATAAAGCTGAAGAGTTTGTTTGTTTGAACGTGCCAATCTCAGGAACTACTAGATCGAATTGAAAAATTATTTTTGTGTTGGATAGTCCATTTATCGAGGAAAGCTTCAGGCTATATAACATCACGCTGCGACCAATAGGAGCGAAGAATCAGTGGGAAATTTGGAAAAAACGGGGATAATTATTCATCTTTGAGGCTTCCGTTTTTTGTTTGAACGCGCTGATCTCAGGAACTACTGGTTTGAATTGAAAAATTTTTTTTGAGTTGGATAGTCCATTTATCGAGGAAGGTTTTAGGCTATATAACATCACGCTGCGACCAATAGGAGCGCAGAATCAGTGGGAAAAGTGAAAAAAACGGGGATAATTATTAATCTTTGATTTATTCATCTTAATTTTTCATCCGTTTTTTTATATTGAACGCGCTGATGAATTGAAAAATATAGGCTACTTTTTATCCCGATATTTCCAGGGGATCGGGTCTTACGCGGGTGGAACCGCGGAGCTAGTCTTTGTATATTTGTTACCAGACTGCAAGGAAATGGTTTTGTTTTTCGCGTCTTTCTTTGTTTGTTTGTAATATTCTTAATTACTAGCTCATATGTTCCAAACCACTCGATGGATTTCTTTGATTAAGTTATCGTTAGATTCGTCTCATTAGTCCAAGTTTTCTTTGAAACAATTAAATATGGGGGGCTTGTGGATTTTTTTGAGGTGAAATTCTTTTTTAATTTCCTTTTTCTGCTATAAGGGTATCAAATTATTTCACTTTATAACATAGTTTATTACAGTGTTCGAGGATATATATCAATGGATATATGTCATGTTATATATCCGATATTATATCAAATGATTTTTTGTGATATATATTAGTACAAAAAGTGTATCAAAATGATGAAAATAAGTAAATTTCAGCATTTTTCGCTATCTCTTATAGTTTAGTTTAAATTTACCCTGTATACTTTTTGTAAATATATACTTATAATGAAACAAGCAGACCACAGACAAATATCTAAGCATAAATACTTGTCTGAGGCGGGAATAGAACCTGTAATATAAACGTGAACCACAGGCTCCGGACATGGCCCAGGCTAATAAGAATCATTATCTTACCCTGTTCTTTATCCTTCTCCTCAAGCCCTTCAGGAAGGCAAGGTCTTCATCCCTCAGCTTCAAGGAGTGCACCCTCTCCGAGTATTTACATGTCGGTAGTCCAGCTACCTCTTCTACACTCATTTTGATACCTCGGGCTGAAATATTAGAGAAATATGTCTTTTATATTTTGTCAGATGTTCCCGGTTGCATCCCTCTCGGGAGCCCGGGGTCCGCTTTCCTACTTTTACGCCTCCACTTCGCACGATCTTCGGCATCCTGGGTTGTAAGGCCATTTGCACGCATATCACCCTTTACGACGTCAAGCCAGCACTTCTTGGGGCTACCCAATCTGCCACGACCTGGCGGAGGCGCCATGGCAAGACATATTTTTCATATGTAAGTGATTACTTGAAAAATTAAAATCTATAATTATATTTGCTGTCCCGGCAAACGTTGTTTTGCCATTAACAAAAGAAAAGAAAGAAAAAAATTATAAATTGATATTTTGTTAGATTCTCAGAACTAACGAATACGACAAATAGTTTTTATCCCGATATTCCCTCGGGATCGGGAGTTAAACATACAAAAATCGGCCAAGTGCGAGTTGAACTAGCGCACGAAGAGTTCCGTACCATTACGATACATATCGAGCAAAAAACATTAAACAATATTGTATGTCAGACGAGGCTGTATAGGTCTTTTGCCCGAATTGGGAGGCAAAAGACTAAACAACAGACTTAACAAAAAAAACATTGCCTGAAAAAAAAATAGTAGGTGAACATGAAAATAACTTAAAATTCTTAACAACATACTCAAAAAATTGCTACATTTTTCTGTTTTTAGTATTTGTTGTTATAGCGGCAACAGAAATACATAATCTGCGCAACTTTCAACTGTCTAGCTATCACGGTTCATGAGATACAGCCTGCGACAGACAGGCGGACGGACGGACAGCGAAGTCAAGTAAATAATAGGTCCCGCTTTACCCTTTGGATATGGAACCCTAAAAAAACCCAACTTAAGAGGTATAGTTGCAGAAAAAAGCCCATATACAGGTACAAGGAAACATTTTGTCTTCTCTGAAAAGTAAATAAAAAAGAAGATGGTTGTACGACCTTGGAATTAGATCTCAGTGTCATCCATCAAGCAAAAAAAAATAAGCAAATCATCTAGTAGTCTCTAGTAGCCCTTCATCTACACTAATATTATAAAGAGGAAAGATTTTTGTTTGTTTGTAACAAATAGGCTCCGATACTACTGAACTGATATAGATGGAACTGAAGCTACTTTTTATCCCGATAGTCCCACGGGATCGGGAGTTACACAGGTGAAACTTCAGAGTGCTGCTGGTTTATGTATAAAAGATTCTAATAAGATAAAATAAACATCCTAACCAATATCACTACATAGTATAAAATAAAGTCACTTTTCGCCGTCCCTATGTCCCTTTGTATGCTTAGATCTTTAAAACTACGCAACGGATTTTGATGCGGTTTTTTTTAATAGATAGAGTGATTCGAGAGGAAGGTTTAATGTATAATAGATGCATAATATAGCCGTGCGAAGCCGGAGCGGGTCGCTAGTTATAAATACATAGTTTGTTTATTTATTTGTTTGTTCCATCTTTCCAGTCAAATTACTGCACCGATTTGGATGAAAATTGGCATAGTGGTAGTTCAGAGGATGGAGAAGGATATAGAAAACTTTTGATCGCAAAATTCCCGCGGGATCGGGACCTACGCGGGCGAAAAGTTTGGTAATTGTTATTCTTCTACTGGCTGACTGATGGGAATAAACTGCTGTGTTTAAAAACTTGACAGCAATTAATATTTAGTCCTGGAAGAGTCCTTGTAAGGCACATAAGTACTCATGGCTTAACTTTATATACTCAAATATTACTTTATTTAACTTAAAATTGCTAGTATATTTTTGCAATGCTAGTAGATATGACAAAAATAATAAATAAAATAACTTATTTATTATAGTATTGTTATTATGTCATGATAACTTAATGACAAAGTTTCCATTTCGAACTGCAATCCACTGTATTGCAATCGTACATTGAAATTCTTATTAGTAAGCAGATCTTTCCGAGAAAATGTTATCAAATATTGTAGGTATTAAAACTTCCGATTTTTTTTCTCCTTTTTACCTATTTCTGAATAGTATAAAGAGATAATATCGTGTTCAATAGATTTAAGGGTGCTCCAGTGGCTGCTAAGATCGTAATTAGCGATAATTATGTGGTCCAAAGTAGTACTACGCCATACATAAATAAAATAGGCATTTGTCTCGGACCAACCTGTTGCAAGCTCCAATTTCAATGCCTGAAAAATCGTGTAAAACGAACTCACCATCAAGTATTTCTTGATCGAGTTGATAGGAAGCTGCGTGTTTCGCATTATCGTCCATTCTTCATATTTATTTTGTGTTTTTTTATCAAGAATTCTTGTAAATTCGTAAAGATACTTTAGGTTAGGTACTTAGGTATAGTAAATTGTCAAATGAATGAGTCAAAGGTATGTCAGTTGAATTTGACAGATGTCATGTGATCAGTTATGCTGCGTTTACACCGTTCAAGCCGTGATAGGAATCGACTCTGATAGAATCGCGATAGTTAAAAATCGGTGAATCGGTAATTTTGAAAACAAACGAACATAACTATTTGATTAGTATTAAAAAAAAAGTAGTTGTCAATGAATTCGCTTGGTGATGCGTCTTTGTTTTTCTTCTGCCGGTAATTTTTAATTATTTTTTACGTAAAATTCAGGTGAGATGTTTTTTCATTTACTTTATTCAATAAAATATACTTATTTATTATTTTAAGAATAAATTGTAGCTATATTTTCAACGTGGTAATAAATACCATACACATGTGGTAAACTTGTAACGATCTCTTTTCAAATTCTATTGTCACCTATTTCTTTATTATTTCTGTCAAAACATCTAGAAAATATTGATAATTTTGATAAAGGTAATTTATAAAGATTCATTTATTCAAATGATGCAGGTACTTTGTAATTTTAATCCACCTCGACTCTTACACGCTTCTAAAATAATCACCTCTCCATGGCTGTAAAATCATAAAATTTCCCTTTAGCATCATAAAATGTTCTATAAAACATACCTATTTAGAAGCTACACACATAGTTTTAACGACAGAAGAGCATTTTTATCCACTAGTTTCCTTTGTCTTGAGTTTAATGTATACCTACTTAGATAGGTAGGTACAATCCAAAATAACCTATACAAACCATTGTTTGACTAAGTATACCCCACGGTTTCACATGCAAAAGTCCTGACCTCGTGGGAATATCGGCATAGAAGCTATCCTCTGTCCTTCTCCATACTATGAACTAGCCTTGTATAAATTTTCACTCAAATCTGCTGAGCTTTTTAACCATGAAGAGGGAATAGGAATAACCAGCTGCGTTCCGCGGTTTCATCCGCGTAAATCCCGATTCCGTGGGAATATCAAAATGAAAATTAGCCTATAGCCTTCCTCGATAAATGGACTATCCAACACAAAAATAATTTTTCAATTCGAACCAGTAGTTCCTGAGATTAGCGCATTCAAACAAACAAACAAACTCTTCAGCTTTATAATATACTAGCGACCCGCCCCGGCTTCGCACGACTATTATTATGCATGTATTATACATATAAACCTTCCTCTTGAATCACTCTATCTATTAAAAAAAACCGCATCAAAATCCGTTGCGTAGTTTTAAAGATTTAAGCATACAAAGGGAAATAGGGACAGAAAAAGCGACTTTGTTTTATACTATGTAGTGAAGTATAGATAATATTAGTCTGATTAATTTGATTTACCTTGATACACCAGTTTTATGTCATTTTAATGGCCTATGGCATTCAAATCGGTAACTACTCACAACAAATCCCTCCAAATAGGAACAGACAGCAGGAAGCGCCTTTGTTTTATACCATGTAGTGATAGTGAAGTTTCAAGCTCAGCCAACAAGAGCAAGACCTCAGGACACTGTCAGCCAATTCTGCATACCTAGAGGGAATATTTTAGTTAGTTATTGTACAATCAACGGTCAAAAGTCTATGCCCACCGTAACGTTTACAACTGTGCAGCACTATTTGAACATTATAACAATGTAACCTTTGGATCAAACCTACATCGGTTGGTGTAGCGGCTTGCGGCTTATACCTCTCACACAACTAAACACATAGCTAACATGTTGAAAATAATAATCACACTGAGTACTTTGAATTCAAGTATTTATGTTTGTGTGTAACGTCTATTAGAAGAAGGTTGTGATTGCAATACTTGTTGATAGTATTATTGTAGCAAACTGATCATTTACTTAGGACACATACTGTACTAGAATTTTTGGATCCCCCCCCATTGATGGATGTACATCTAGTTTACATTTAAACTGTTTAATTTCAGTCATGACATCTCGTGGTAGGGGCTACAATTCGAGCAGCGATTGGGATACAATGAGGGACACGACGTACGACTCTCAGTATCCTGATGAGGATTCTAGGTAGAAATCTTTATTGTATTGCCTGAGCGATGGGACTAATGCAGCTGCATGCCAGCCCTCCTATTTATAACTTTACTAGCGAACCACCCCGGCTTCGCACGGCTATATTGTGCATGTATTATACATAATATAAACCTTCCTCTTGAATCACTCTATCTATTAAAAAAAACCGCATCAAAATCCATTGCGTAGTTTTAAAGATTTAAGCATACATAGGGATATAGGGACAGAGAAAGCGACTTTGTTTTATACTATGTAGTGATTTATTTTGATATTTTTAATTTTATTTATTTTGATTTTTAATTTAATAGTTTGACATTTTAATTTTAATTAATTTATTATTTCATGTATTCTAAATTTGATTTGACATAATAGGTATTATTGAATAATAAACTTGACCTATTTTATGTAATAATTGAATAATAATTCTTTTTATGGATTTAAATATCTGAAATAAATTATTTATCTCGCTTCTATGAATACATAGTAACCAATAATAATAATTTTGATTTCAAGCACTCAGTTTCATTCCAGTTACCAGATGTAAATTTTTCTACCATTTTAGTAGAAAATGCACATTAACTACATAAATGTAAAGTATTATAGCTCAAAAAACAATACGCTTACATAACGTCTCTGTTACTATATTAGTAAAAAAATGTACTAAAAATGTAAGCAAAATAAAATACTAATTTTTTATTGTTTTTTTTTTTTAGTGCAAGCATTCAATACGACAATACGCGGCTGTACATCACCAATTTGCCCAAAGGTCTGAACGAACAAGGTCTGAAGGAAGCGTTTTCACGATTTGGGACGTTAGAAGAATCCCACATGAGCAAAGATCCTAAGAAAAGATATGCTCTTGTGAAATATGAAACTGCTGGGTACGTACATTTCTAGAATTGCCTTCTATCTAATTTAATAAAGAGTTTTTTTTGTTTTTCTCCAAAACTTCTGGACTGATTTTTATGAAACTGAGGCATGCTGAGGATTTACCCATTCGGGCAACACATGACTTCTCAGATACTTAGTATTTATTCTCTGTCTCTTAGTTGTGTGTATACTATGTTGTATGTTTGTTTGAATGAATTATAGTCTACTAGCGACCCGCCCCAGCTTCGCACGGCTATATTATGCATGTATTGTACATATAAACCTTCTCTTGAATCACTCTAAAAACCGCATCAAAATCCGTTGCGAAGTTTTAAAGATTTAAGCATATATAGGGATATAGGGACAGAGAAAGCGACTTTGTTTTATACTATGTAGTGATGATTCTTTTCTAAACTTGGTATGAGGTTTTATTGTTTCATAACCTAAGTTACTTTTATCCCGATATTCTCGCGGGATCGGGAGTTACGCGGGTGAATCCGTGGAGCGCTGCTAGTTTTTTTTTAAGCTATTGCATAGATTTTATCGCGGGCCTTGGGGGGAGAATCAAGAAATTCCGTAACGAAAACACCTAAGACCCCCGACAAATGACGGACGATTATTAACGGACGACTATTGACGGACGACAAATGTCGGACGACTATTTTTTTTAATATATTTTTTTTTAATTATTTTATAAGAACATTTACCTACTAAGACAAGAAATTATTCTCGATATAGCAATAGCTTTACCGCGGCAGTCCCCGAGTGCCACACGTTTTTTTTTTGTTACAGTGAGGCCCGAGTAGCTATGATGAAAATGAACAACACCGAACCGTTGTGTTTAATCATCAATATCGCACGCAAAGTAAGTTAATAGGAAATAAGTTTTTGGTTAATGAATTAAACGAATTATTAATTTATTTAAGTTAAAACCATTGAAATGTGCTTATTTCTCCACATTTTATAATAAGGAGAAATAAGCACATGTGTGACTTATTTAGTTTTAAAGTTAAAAAGCCAAATTTTTAGTGTTGACTATCCGTTAACAGTGAAAACTTTGGCTCATCATGGATGACTTTAGTTTTCTGGGTCACGTTTATGAGGAAAGGGTACCGGGGGCTCTCTCCATACAAACGTAGTCGACCGTTTTCTCCCTGAATAATGACACTAGAGCAAATATTTTTGTTGCATAAAACTTATAACTGCCATGGCCATTACCCTATGTTTTTTTTTTGTTTTTTAAATCTTAATTTCTATGATAATTAGTAAATGAAAAAAACCAAAACATAGGGGCATAGTCATGGCAGTTATAGATAATATTTGTGCTAGTTTCATTATTGTTTGTATGGAGAGAGCGCCGGTACCCTTTCACCTTAATGACTTAGCTTGTGTTTTTAATGCCGCTTCCCTGTAATAATATTTAGAATTATAGAGGAAGTTATTTACAAGTAAGTCACTACAATTATTTCTATTAAGAATTGAGATCTTCAAAAATATTATAACGGAAAATACTTGTTGTTTGTCCGTCCGTTCCGTCTGTCTGACAAATCTGTCTTACCTTATTTTTTTTACATATGAATTAAAACAAGACACGCGGGAGCGTGTCCAGCCATACTAACTCACACACTACTAATACTAATATTTATACTTTTACTACCCGGCAAACGTTATTTTTTGTACATTCGATTCTCAGACTTAACCTAATACCTAATATACACTAAAAATTTCATACAAATCGGTCTAGCCGTTTAGGTGGAGTTTGGCAACTAACACCGCGACAATAAATTAATTTTCTCTATTTGGTAAATTACCCAATTTTCGTCTAGAATACAAAAATCAACAAACCAGCAATGGGTGCCTCTGAGAGACCTAGCATGAATGGTTTCAACGAGCGACCGAGGCGGGATGACAATGAGAGCGTCATCAGCACCAGAAGCAGGAATATGCGGTAAATATGCTACAGATAATTATTTTTTAGCGTAAAATGTCTAAGCAAAATATATAAAGCGTTGCATTTTAGTAGTATTTTTTTTAAATTATTCATTAAGGTGAAAGGGTACCTGCGCTCTCTCCATACAAACGTAATCGACTGTTTCCTCCCTGGATAATGACACTAGCACAAATATTTTTGTACCATAAAACCTATAACTGCCATGACTATGCCCCTATGTTTTCGTTTTTTCATTATCTAATTATCATTGAAATTAATATTAAAAATAGGGGCATGGTCATGGCAGTTTTATGCACCAAAAATATTTGCTCCAGTGTCATTATCCAGGGAGAAAACAGTCGACTACGTTTGTAATAGTTTGTATGGAAAGAGCCCCCGGTACCCTTTCCTCTTATTGTTAATTTTTTTTTTAGTTTTACTAAATAAAAATACCTTTTTTGTAAAAATAGCATTGACGGTTAGTCAATCTGCATCTTAGTGGCATCTTACCACAGCATCTTACATTTAAGATAAGACTCATAATCGAAATAAACGGAAAATTCGAACGAAAAGAAATAAACACATACCTACATTTATTTTATTTATATATTTTACGAATGCATCAACAATGTTAAGATTTTTTTTGTTGAAATCCATTATTATTTATCACACCCCTGGCTTTTGGTAGAATTGGTAGAAAACTTTTGGTAGAATTTATATTTCTACAGTTGCCACACCGCTCTTCGCCATTTCTCTTCTGTGATTGGTCGAACTACATTTTCGTATTTTTCATCGGACGCAAAAAATGCTTCCTTGCTAAAAGTTTTTTCAAAACGGTATTTCTTGTTAAAATTTGTCTTTTCTTACCATATTTGTGTTTAAAATCAGTTTTTAGAAGTTTCTCGACCATATTACTTGAGTGTTCGTTTATAAATATTGTTTTTCGACGAAAATGATGTTGAATAAATATTTTTCGTCGGTTCAGCATTGTTCAAATGAGTAAGTTTACATTAAAATATCATGTTACTTCGATGTTTCTTTCTGAGATAACAGATTAACAAAGCTCGAACAACGAAGCTATAATAGAATCAAGCATCATTCATTCGATAACATTACAACGAAGTCTTACAACTTCCAATGTTATGTCTTGTTTTTTCTACCTACCCGAATTTTCTCACAAAATTGTTTGTTCTTTTCGCTTTGTTTTCGAAGCGTCACCTACCAGTCGCGTCGTGGTCGTATTGAGTGAGACTAAAATTCGTTGTGCTCTCCGTTCGACAATATTTTCTTCAGTATGAAGTAAGTTAGTTCTTAAACGCTCATACATGGCCAATTAAAAATGTAGTCTGCTAACCCCCGAATACTGAAAGGCGACTTAATCTTAAGTGGCGTTTAAATTGACGTTAAGTGTATGCTTTCTATTGAAGCCTACACTTAAATTTCAATTTAGGCGCCACTTAAGATTAAGTAGCCTTTCAGTATTCGGGGGTAAGTGTCGTTTCGAGGATGAGGTACCATGCATGTACCACCAAAACTATAGTGAATTCACAACTGGAAGTTCCACCAGTTGCGTTTTTTATTAGATGGCTATCCAATCTCGAGCAGAACGGCAAATTTCCCATTTCCGAGACCTGCCTGCCTAGCATGACGACCAAAACACGATACGATAAAGCTATATCACGCGATATAACTACATCATCTCCCAAAATATGATACATAAAGCCGCCATGTTGAATTTTTATTATAAATTGCGACAAAAATTATGATAAAAATTCAACATGGCGGCTTTATCTATCATATTTTGAGAGTTGATGTAGATAAATCGCGTGATATAGCTTTATCGTATCGTGTTTTGGTCGTCATGCTAGGCTAGCTGGCGTACACTTTGCGGTACGTCTAATGCGAAAACGCGTAAAGCACCAAATGGCGCAGGCACATGCCCGCCTGCGCTATTTAGGGCTGGCTGCTTTTACTGTTTTTTAAAAAAGCCACTTTAACATGCAGCCATGTGTCTCATTCCACTGCTGTCTTCCTTCCTTCTTTAGTGACCGTCGAAAGCCCTGCGTTTAATTGGGGGGTCTTTAGATATCTCCTAGGTAGGCATACTACATCTTATACAGCATCGTCACTTACCATCGGGTAAGATAGAGGTCAAATGCTGGTAATTGATCACTATCTCAATTTTTCACCTCCACCGCACAGCTCATAAAATGATATTATATGATTTATAACCCCAGACACAAAAACGATGGGGGTATAGACAAACACCCACATTGTGTTTGACCTATGACAGATACACACATTGTGTGTGTCTGTCTGCGGCATCATTGCTAGCGATTGCTAGCAATTTGTTTGAAAGGTGGAATTCATCAGGAGTGTTCTTAGATATCTTATAGATAGTTTGATCGAAATCCGTTCAGCTGTCTGAAAGTTATGGGGGATAAAAGTTTGATAAAAGGGGGTTTGTTGCAAAGGTTTTCATTAAACAAGTTTATTCTTAACGTATTCACACATCTTGAACTTTTTTCAAGATGTTTGCAGTAATTTTTTCTTGCATTGTGTTTCAAGTTTCTAATCTTTGACAGACCTTTGGAAGAGCCAATGAACGTTGATGAAGCTAAGGAGAAAATGGACGATGACAAGGTATGTATAAGCTATTTGTTTGTTATAGGTATTAGTTAGGGAGATTACAATATTTTAAAGCAGCATTATTTCTGGTCTGTCTTTTGACCACCAATTTAAACGGTAGTCTTTTGGGGTAGACCTATGTTCAATAGAGGACATACTTGTACATACAGGCTGTTTTTTGCAATTAGAACCATTTTGTCCATTTTGCGTGAGGATGGAGTAGGCTTGCCCAGCACCTACTACCCTCTCAGCTCAGGAGAGAACTTGGTAATACTTCTGGTGCCAACTAAGCTGCGGGTTTCACCATGATGTTTTCCTTCACCAAGAGCAATGTCAATTAGCGCACATCAGTGCACGGCCGGCCGGGATTTGAACCCACAACCTTCAGAATGAAAATCGAGGTATCTACCACTAAGCCAATACTGCTCTCAACACAGAGGGCATCCTGTAGTCATTGAAGGCGATATCGACGCCTATTAGGTTCAAATGTTTCTGCCCGCAGGGTCTGGAAATAGATCGGAACCTCCACGTAGAACTGGAGACTTTAAAGCTAGAAGAGTTGAAGATAAAGAACGAACAGCTCAAGATTAAGGAACAGGAGCTGGCTTGCAAGCATAGGATACTGCTGCTTCAGCAGAATGAAACTAAACGAACGGTATGTCTTTCAATCATTAATACTATCCTTTCCTATTAATATTTATGGTGCACCTACTCCAAAGCCCATTGTGCCCTAACACCTGCTCATTGCAGGACCTGATAGAGGTCAATGCTACAGTTGCAGTGGCTAATTATTGAGCAGGAAATTTTTCTACTACTCGATCGTCACTGACTCGAAAATGTATGTTTGAGTGTGTTTCTCCAAGAAGCATACGAGGAACCCAAGAGGATTTTGCTCTTCTGCGGGCAAGCATGGGCCGAGGATAATATTATATCCACCAGTTATGTCTTCTGTCAAAGGAGAAAATTATTTTGTCCACCTGCCAAAGCACGGCAAAAGGGAAAAGGATAAAAGTATATCCCCATTTGACATTACATGTGGACATAATGACGACCCAGTTGGCACAATGGTCACCATGCCGGACTGCCAAACACAGGGTTGCGGGTTCGATTCCCGCCTCAGGCAAGTATTTATGCTTAGATATTTGTCTGTGGTCTGGTTGTTTCTATGTATTTTAAGTATATATTTACAAAAGAAAAGTATATAAGTATTATATCTGTTGTCTAGCACCCATAACACAAGTGTAGTTACTTAGCTTGGGGCTAGATGGCGATGTGTGGAATGTCCTGCAATATTTATTTATATTTATTTATTTATTTATAATATATACCTCGTCTATAGTATATCTGGATAGTATATCTACCCTTGTGCCCATGCTCGAGGGTGGATAAAACTGACAGAGGGAAAGACTATTTTGTCCTTTCCCTGTGTATAAAATATCTCCGGCCATGCTAGCCCTGCTGGTCGAAGCTGGGTTGGCTGGAGCAGTCAATGATCACGCACAATGGACGAAGTGATGCCTACATGCGGAAATCGGAGCCCCATAGCTATGGGTGTGTGTTTGGTTATTGACGAACTTGGAGAAGATTCTCAATTCGATTGTATATTTTTTTACGGCTATTTGGTTATACCTTAGTTGTTTATGAACCATTTCTGAAGTTATCTGAAAATATTTTTAAGGATAAATGCGGCTTCAAAATTTTTCAGACAGCCCAGTGCAGGCCATGCACTTAAAAAATAAAAAATCATCAATTCTGAAGTTTTTTAGGGCTCCATACCTCAAAAGGTAAAAAAAGGAACCCTTATAAGATCACTTTCTTGTTTTTTTTGTTGGGAAGGGTGGATACAAGGTTGGTCTATAAAAATTTGGTGAACATCTGACTAGGATCTTCAGTGATGAACAGAATTTTGCTTCAAGAATACAACAAAATGCTTAATTTCAAAGTTGTTAAGTTTTCTTTTATTTTAAGGTACCGAACCAGAATAGCGGCAGTAATAGATGCGTCTTGCCTGACGGAAGGATTTTGGTCCGGACCAGTGAGAAGTAAGTTGCTTTTTTAACAAGATTATATACCTTGTAGACCAGGGCCGAAGCCTTCAAAAATGATAAAAAATGAAAAAAAATCACAGTAGGATGAAACCCATTAGAAAAGGAGGGGAATATGATAAAAATGAAAGGAAAAATAAATTACGGTCGATCCGAGTTCGGGAAGTGGGAGGGGGGGGGGATTTTTAAGGGTGAAAAATGCGGCAAAACTACAAGTCCTATGGAAAAAAGTTGAATGGCAAAGTTGTAGGTAATAAAAAGATCTACAACTTTTGTTTTACAGTTTTTTCACATAACCTCAAAATTTAGGTGAAAAATTCAAATAACCCACTTTTTGGTTTTTTATTTATATCTTTTTCAAAAATGTTTTTTTTTCTACGAAATTTGGTGAAAACTTACCTTATTATGTCCCAAATACACTGTAATTTATTTGATTTAAAATATTTATTTTTTCGCCTTATTTTAACTTAATATCAAAAAAGCACCCTAAATTTCAATCGAAAATTCTCACGTCAAAATATCAGCTTTTTTCAAAAAGTTGGTATGCTTTCTGTTCGTTGAAATCTCTACTTTCTGATGGTGTAAAAAAATATATACATTGCCATAGTAAATGTTCTCAGAAAATGCAAAAAACCGATCGAGAAAATCTATATTTTTTTAAATTATTATATACAATTTTTTTTTTTTTTTTATTTTTTTTTTATTTAAGAAAACATACAGCTACCTCTATTACTTATAAATATTATACACAAAATATTACACTAGCCAAAACAGTTTTCAACGATAATAATTTTACATAGCAAAGATTGAGACCTAACAAAGACAAGTGACAATTAATAATAACTAAATAAACATAATATAACCATAAATAATACGTAATGAAATACCTATATAAACTAAAAAAACCATAATGAATGTATAGTTTAAATATGTACCTATGTTATACATAAATATAGCATGTCGTATCATAAATACATACCGAAGTTTTATTTTCTTATTCTACTTTTTTTACATCTAAAGCAAAACCATATAGTTTGCAGTTGAACATATCAATGTGATGGTAACGATCATTATATGTTTTGCAAGCTCTAACCAAAAACCTATTTTTTGAATATCTAGTTCTGCATAAAGGCACTGAAAATAATGCGTTATTGGAGCGGGTCCTTGGATTAGAACATTTCAATGATATACGACTCAAAAGGAAGGGAGAATCTATGATGTTATTCATAACTTTATACAAGAATATCTGATCTCTGTGTTCACGTCTTAATTCTAATGTTTGTAGCTGCGGTATTGAATCCCTAAATCTATACCTTAATCTTCTCAAGAATTTATTCTGGATTCTTTCTATCTGATCACTATAAGTAGCATATATAGTTTTCCACACCACAGATGCATATTCTAAGTGGCTTCTTACTAAAGAGTTATACATCATAACATAAGTGTTCGCATTCTTAAAGTTAAAATTTAAAAATAAAATTTTGAGCTATTATTAAAATTTACACTTTAATTACTCGAAAAACGTAAGATTACATGTAACATTGATAAAAAAATTGAAAATCAAAATATAATACTATAATAACGTACACAGTACAGTATACAATTCAACATCGTACAAAAAAAATCGATTTTCTCGATCGGTTTTTGCATTTTCTGAGAAGATTTACTAGAGTAACATATATTTTTTTTCACTATCGGAAAGTAGAGATTTTAACGAACAGAAAGCATACCAACTTTTTGAAAAAAGCTGATATTTTGACGTGAGAATTTTTGATTGAAATTTAGGGTGTTTTTTTTTATTAAGTTAAAATAAGGCGAAAAAATAAATATTTTAAATCAAATAAATTACAGTGTATTTGGGACATAATAAGGTAAGTTTTCACCAAATTTCGTAGAAAAAAAAACATTTTTGAAAAAGATATAAATAAAAAACCAAAAAGTGGGTTATTTGAATTTTTCACCTAAATTTTGAGGTTATGTGAAAAAATTGTAAAACAAAAGTTGTAGATCTTTTTATTACCTACAACTTTGCCATTCAACTTTTTTCCATAGGACTTGTAGTTTTGCCGGAAATCAAGATGAACCATTTTTTACCCTTAAAAACCTCCCACTTCCCGAACTCGGATCGACCGTAATTTATTTTTCCTTTCATTTTTATCATATTCCCCTCCTTTTCTAATGGGTTTCATCCTACTGTGATTTTTTTTGGTTTCAAAAGTTATCGACACTGGTCTATTGGTATTTGAGACATCTTTGATTGATTAAAGCAAATTTTTTGTTTCATACCAGACATGATGGTACCAACAGAGTTAGGTAAGCTCAAACTTCATGGTGTTTACTGTTTTATTGTATATGCTACGTTTTATTTTATTTATTTATTTATTTATCAGAAAAACTACATCTATCATTACAGGATTCCCCAATGCAATAGCGTAGTTAAAATAAATTTAAATTAATTATAACAAATAATCCATAAAGATACTTTTTGGAATTCACTTTTATCATAAAGATACTTTTTGGAATTCACTTTTTGGCACTATTATCACTTTATAATTTTACTAGCGACCCGCTCCGGCTTCGCACGGCTATATTATGCATGTATTATACATATAAACCTTCCTCTTGAATCACTATCTATTAAAACAATCCGCATCAAAATCCGTTGCGTAGCTTTAAAGATCTAAGCATACAAAGGGACATAGGGATATAGGGACGGCGAAAAGTGACTTTATTTTATACTATGTAGTGATTACTTACAGTTGAAATCAATATTTCTTTCTCCACTCATTTCTGTCACTATTATTTATTATTATTTTTAGCCTATTCCGTCCCACTGCAGGGCAAAGGCCTCCCTCCCCTCCTTCCACTGTTCCATATCTAGTGCCAGCTGGGCACAGTCCCTACAATGCGAATCCAACTCGTCTCGCCATCTCCTTCTGGGCCTGCCGCGGGGGCGCCTGCTGTTCGGGAGCCAGTCCGTGGTGGTTTTTGCCAACATGTGATCAGGCATGCGGCAGATATGCCAGTTCCATTTAAGTTCGGCGGCAGTGTGGCCAACGTCCTTGATTTTGGTTTTTGTTTGGGATTTCTGTCACTTAGCCTGCATAAAAGCTAAATCGGTTACTTTCCATCTACTCCGCGGAGATGGAAAATAACCGAAAGTAACTGTTACTCTACAAGCTTAGTGGCAATTTTGACCTCTAAATCAAGAGTCCTACACTGCTCCATTCCTCATCACTACATAGTATAAAACAAATATAAAATAAAGTCACTTTTCGCCGTCCCTATGTCTCTTTGTATGCTTAGATCTTTAAAACTACGCAACGGATTTGATGCGGTTTTTTTTAAATAGATAGAGTGATTCAAGAGGAAGGTTTATATGTATAATACATGCATAATATAGCCGTGCGAAGCCGGAGCGGGTCGCTAGTATCTCATATATCAAGTTAGCTTAAACCCTTTTCTTCCATATCCTTCCCAACGCAATCCCTCCACATTTTAAACGTCCCCTCACTCTACGGCCATTTAATTCCAAGCTACTTGTTCCAATGCCCTGAAAACCGAAAACGAAGATGTAGCTCGTTTACCTATACATTCGTGACTTGATGATCCCCAAATAAGACTCTTAAACACACAAGGGGGGTGTCTGTACTCTTCTAGTGACATGAGCATCCTCGCTTCTCATGACGCCACGCCTGTCCTCCTCCACTTCATGTGCAATTTTTTTTTACTTATTGGCTTTTTTTTTTTTATTTTTTTTTATTTATTTATAATCAAAAATAAACTTAAAAAACATAATGCATGCCGAAAATCGCAGTGATTTGACTGGCGTGCTGATATGGGTAAGTAGATGGTTAATTGACTGCATTCTTAAATATAAAATTCAAAAAATTGAAGTAGGTAGCTAGTAGGTAACAACAAGATGTTATACAATACAGTTAAAACTCTCGATTTGATTTAAGCTTGTAGGTACTTCTTACTTATTAGTAGAAAATTGTAACAATCAGATCGTAACAAAAACAACAAACACCAACCCTCACAAAAGCGCAAAACCTAATTGTGTAAGTGTGAGCGAGAGGACAAGCAAGGAGTGTGCGTTCAACCCAAACGAGTGAGGAGGACGCGGCGACAACGAGCGGACGGGACGGTGGCGCACGGACGCAAGCGCATACATCGTCAAGTAGTAGGTACAAAGTAGAAGATAAACAAGTCATTCTACAAGGTGTCAATGAAGTGCGCTTTTAATTTATTTTTTATGTTAGCTGTTGTGATTGAATTTTTTAAGGTAGGATTTATGTTGTTTAATAAGCGGGGGACTATATACTTAGATGTTCTTCTTCCATAGATATTATTAGGGGCTGTTGATATTATTAATTCTTGATTTTTTAATTTTCTAGTTACGATTTTGTGCTGAATTTTACTTTGTATATCCATATTAAAATATTGTTCTTTTAACATATTATAATCAAATTTACATTGTATAGGTAAAATATTACAGTGCTTTAACAAATGTTTATCATTATCTGTAAATTTTATTTTAATTTTAGGAGATACAATTGTTTTTATAATTCTAGTTTGTAAGGTTTGTATTTTATCTAGATAGGTTTTATATGTTCTACCATAGCTAGTGATTCCGTAGCTTATGATCGAGTCGGCCAGAGCACTGTACAGCATTAGTAGGATTTTGTAAGGAATTCTATTCTTAATAATAATTATGTTAGCTAAAAATGCCCTGAGTTTATTACACACAGTATTAATGTGGGGTAACCAGTTAAAGTTGTGGTCTACAATTAGTCCCAGGTATGTGTGCTCTTTTACACTTTCAATGACAGGACACCTGCAATGGATGTGGTTACTATGAAAGCAACTGTGATCATGGGCTTTTAACTTTCCACTAGTGTCACAGTAGCTCTTTGTGTAAGGAGATCTAATATGAATTAGCTTTGTTTTGGAGGCATTTAAAACTAATCCGTTATCGTGACACCATTTGTTTAGTGAGTCGAAGTCCTGCTGTAACACCTGAAGGGCACTGTTTACATCTTTAGCTGCAATTACAAGGCAAGTGTCATCAGCATATTGATAGGACGAACAAAACTTTAGGACATTATTCATGTCGTTGACGTAAGCAATAAAATGGAGGGGGCCTAACACCGAACCTTGAGCGGTTCCTTCAGTAACTGGCAACGTATCACTTACAGCATCTGCTATTTTTACCTGGTAGGTACGATTTTTAAGATAATCTTGACACCAATGCAGTAAAGGGCCCCTAATACCAGTATTACTGAGCTTTTCTAACAGAATTGTATGGTTTAACGTGTCAAATGCCCTAGAAAAATCTATAAAAAGAGCTAAAACGTGCTTCCTATCATGTAGATGAGTATTTACTTCGTCAGAAAACTTTGATAGAAGAGATGTGGTACTCTTTAATGGTTGGAAGCCGAATTGACTAGGATTTATTATTTTATGCTGACGGTAGAACGTATGAATCTCATCACTGATATATTTTTCAACAATCTTATCTAGAGACGGTAAAAGGGATATAGGGCGATAATTGCTTATGTCATCCCGTTTACCCTTTTTGTGAATAGGACGTACACAACTTTGTTTGAGTTCGTCGGGATACGTACCTTCTTTTAAACTAGTGTTTATTAATTGCGAGATGGCGTAAGACAATTGCTTAGCGATTAATTTTATGTCCACTACTTTTATACCATCAATTCCGGGTGCTTTTCTATTATTTAGCCTATCTATAATTTTTTCAATTTTCTTTGGTTCAGCTTTCTTTAAGCGAAAGCTGACATCAACCGGTTTAGAGTATTCGTTTTCATTCAGTAGTTTAATAGGGCACGTTGGGAGAATAGCTTTCACGGCATTCTTGAATTCTATAGCAAAATTATTAGCAATTACATCATAACTTAAGCCATGAGATTCAAACGCTTCGGTTATCATACCGTCTATTGATTTTGTCATTCTGCCGCATATATTGTTCAGTATCCGCCATAGATTTCGAGGGTTTCTAATATTTTCATTTATTTCATTTATGTAATATTTATTTCTGCTATATTCTAATATTCTGTGTATTTTGTTACGCAATTTGTTATACTCTAACCTTAGGCAACTATTTGTAGTGTCTTTTCTCCAGTTATTGTATATAATATCTCTTTTATCTGTTAATTTAAGCATATATTCTTTCACCCATGGTTGTTTTATTAGTCTACTTGATTGTTGATTTTTCTGTTTTAAAGATTTACTATATGCCGAAACAAAGTTAGATTTAATGAATTTGTATATATTTTTTGGACATGACATGTTATTAGTGCTCGACCAGTCAATATTATTAAGCCCCTCATTCAAAATACGTTTATCATGATAATTAATTTTACACCTTACTGTGTCACCCTGTGTGCGAAACGAGTGCGAGCTTTCACAGGCGACTAGAAGTACGCGATGATCCGCCAGAACAGTACCGACAGCCGCCGTGCACGGATTCATAGAAGTCATACGTGTAAATAAGTGATCAATACACGACTTTGTCACTTTATTTAGTCTTTTCTCGATTCGAGTGTAATCTGTTATGCCAACTATGAATCCGAGCCCGGATAGCATGTCGATATATGTATGTTTTATCGAGTCATTTTTTTTTAGATCAATGTTCGCGTCGCCGAGTACGATCATGTTATTTGTTTTATATTTACATAGGGTGGTGTGTAATTCTGTGATAAATTGTGTCTTATCGTTAGCGGGAGGTCTATAGAATGCACACAGTGTTACAGTGTTCTTATTCGCAGTTATCAGTGTACCAACTATAGATTCAGAATGTTTTGTATTTGTTATTAGTGGAGTAAACTTAAGGTACTTCTTTACGTAAATTATAATACCGCCTCCTTTACGTTTAGAACGTAGTTCAGTGTGCATTCTATAGCCAGGTATATTATATAAACTACTTGTGGTAGATGAGATGTTGGCCTCCGTTATAACTATCAGATCGATAGGTACACTTGAAGAGTCAATTACTAGCAAAAGTTTGTTGAAGTTTTTAATCATTGACCGTATATTTACATGCATACAAAACAAATCGATATTAGTTTTAAAGCAGTTTTTAAGGCATTTTACAAACGAGTTTACTGTAGGACAATCTGATATTTCTTGAGAATTAATAAAGTCAAAGTTATTATTAGCCATTATTTGTATAGGTAAAATAAATTATTTGTGAAGGTAGTAAAAAATATATAATAGGATTTGTTCTGTGTAAAAGGTAGGTATATAGCTTAATTTTTAGATACTAATGCTTCGATGTCCGATATCGAGCGTACTATATGAGGGCGGCTCCCATCATCGGATTTCTTCACATAGACAACCCCTGATTTACACCATACGTACTTGTAAGACGCTTTAAGTTTTAGTTGGGCATTATACAGCAGGGTTTTAGTGCGGTGAGTGAGAGCTTCGCGAAGGAAGATCCTGCGTGTACCTTGCTCCTTAGGTAGCTGAGACACTATATCTCCAGCCGTTATTTCCTTCTCCTTGGCTGCATTTAACCACAGCTTACGTACTGCATTGGATTTCACTTCTACTAGTATGTGCCCTGGTTGAGGTCTATCTTTAGGTTTAGGTAAACGACGTGCCGTAACGATGTCTCTAATATCGAGTTTCAAGGTACCCCCAATTTTTCCTATCACCTGGTCAACATTTTGGTCTGCGGTTTCTGGAATTCCTGCTATTTCTATTGTACTAGACAACATTTTCTGATCCAACTCATTAACATATTGTTCCATAGCTGAGACTCGGAGCTCAAGACTTTTGTTTTTGTTTATAAGTTCAGTGTTTTTGTTGGCTAGTGATTTAATCGTATTCTCCTGTTTTCTCACGACGTCTTCTAAGTCGGACATTTGACCGTTCATGTGTTGTACAGCAACAGTTAGATCACCTATCTCCGTTTTCATTATTTTCCGCATCTCACGAGTGAGGGTTGCGACTAACTTCTTTTGATCAAAAGCCGCAGGTTGATCCTCTTCATCAGAACTCTCGTCTGGAGTAACAAAGTAAGACGAGCGCCTGGATACGTTGCTTAGACACTCCTCACAGCTCCACTCCAGTCCGTCGGAATTTCGTAGGGCTGCTAGCTGCTTGTTAGACAGCTTCGCACAGGTGGTCGTGGCATGAACAGTTTTGTTGCATCTACTACATTCAAGACCTGGAGACTTTTGAGTTATGTTTTTATTGCAACAAGAACATTTTTTAGGTGCCATCACGGTAAACAATCGCGGGTAGTTTCCAAAAAATTAAAAGTAAGTTAGATGCGTCCTTTCCGAATGCAGTCACAGACTCGACTGAACCTGGCCGACTGGCTTCAGCTTGAACCACATCAAGCAATACCTTTGTCGCTCCACTGATCTTTCGCTCGCTTGTTTCTTTCTTAGCGCAGCTTACAATTATTTTGGTGTTGACACTATTATAAATAAATAATAAATAAATATTGCAGGACATTCCACACATCCCCATCTAGCCCCAAGCTAAGTAACTAGACTTGTGTTATTGGTGCTAGACAACGGATATACTACTTATTTACTTTTCTTTTTTAAATACTAGCTGCCCTACGCGGTTTCACCCGCGTAACTCCCGATCCCGTGGGAATATCGGGATAAATTAAGATGCAAGCTATCCTATCTTTCAAGTTGGATCGAACTGCACATGGTGTGCGAATTTTATTATAATCGGTTAAGTGGTTTAGGAGTCCATTGAGGACAAACATTGTGACACGAGATTTATATATATTAAGATATACTTATAATACATAGAAACAACCAGACCACAGACAAATATCTAAGCATAAATACATGTCTGAGGCGAGAATCCAACCCGCAACCCTGTGTTTGGCAATCCGGCATGGTGACCATTGTGCCAACTGGGTCGTATTGTAATCGCATTCACCTTGATTTCTGCCTTATCTACCGAAATGTGTATTTTTTCGATAAAATACTTTAAAAATCAACTTTATTAAGTTCATCACAATACAAGCTATAATGTAATGCCAATGATATTTTCTATCTTTTGGAAGTATTTTGTGTAAAATACTAAGAATAATTGTCTCACTTGTTTCTGTTCAATCCGACAGAGACCAACGATAATGAGCGAGTAGCACCTAAAATATATTAAGTTTTCTAGTACATACCAATATATGGAATTTAATATGATTTTTGTCTCCAGGTTCCAAGACAATGATACTGGTTTCACGGCCGGCGCTGGTGATTCGGTGAGTATTCTTCCAATATACACCTACCATGTTACAAATACGCGGGTTATAAACTGGCTGATCTGAAATATATAAAGAAACTAGCTGCCCTTCGCGGTTTCACCCGCGTAACTCCCGATCCCGTGGGAATATCGGGATGTAAGCTATCCTATCTCTCAAGTTGGATCGAACTGCACATGGTGTGCGAATTTTATTATAATCGGTTAAGTGGTTTAGGAGTCCATTGTGGACAAACATTGTGACACGAGATTTATATATATTAAGACTAGCTGTCCCGGCAAACGTGGGATTTTTCCCACGTTTGCCGGGACAGATGATAACAGATGTAAAAAAACGACCCAGTTGGCACAATGGTCACCATGTCGGGTTCGATTCTCGCCTGACAAGTATTTATGCTTAGATATTTGTTTGTGGTCAGAAGGCCAATTCTCGTAAATAACATTGTTCTAATTACATTTCAATATCATTTCGACCTCAAAGTAGCTCAAAATATCCTCAAAGTTAGCTTTTTGTACAAAAAAAATGACTTTGAAGGTATCTTTTGCAATCGAAATGCAATCGGGATGATATTGAAATGTAATGTAAACAATATTATTT
The DNA here is from genome assembly GCA_907269075.1 of Idaea aversata. Classification (NCBI taxonomy): domain Eukaryota; kingdom Metazoa; phylum Arthropoda; class Insecta; order Lepidoptera; family Geometridae; genus Idaea; species Idaea aversata. The sequence goes on from OU026083.1 coordinate 5,036,080, forward strand.
ACGAGAATTGGCCTTCGGGTTGTTTCTATGTATTATAAGTATATATTTACAAAAGAAAAGTATGTATGTAGAAAATCCGTTGTCAAGCGCCCATAACACAAGTCTAGTTACTTAGCTTGGGGCTAGATGGCGATGTGTGGAATGTCCTGCAACATTTATTTATTGGATGCCTATGTGATACAAAAAACACACCCTCCACGTTTCAGGTCTCTACGATCAGCGGTTTAGACTGCATTGATCCGTCAGTCAATCAGGACAAAGTTTCTTTAGATTCTACCTCCAAGCTAAGCAAAACTTATATACTTTTCATTTGTAAACACATACTTAAATAAAATAGATACATGGAAACACCCGGATCACAAACGAATACATATTTGTACATAAATATTTCATTGAGACTGGAATCGAACCCACAACTTACTGCGTCGCAGGCGGGTGTTTTTAGCCGCGGCACAGCTGTTAATACATCTTCATGTTCAGGTTGCCCAGAATTGTAATGCACGTATTGTAACATGGCTTTATCTATACATTATTTCACGCGATTTTATATTCATTTTTTTAATAAAACTGGTCGCGATCACATTTTGTACAAATTTTGAAAATTACCTCGAATTTTCGGCTCAGTTACATCACTCTACTGGCGACCACGGCAAAAACTCATCCGAATCATCGAGTTAATTCTCAAATTAATAAATGAAACACGTGTCTCGTTTTATTCAAAAACAATTTATTTATTTATCATTATTATTTGGCGTTTTTCACACGGACCTAAAATATATATTTTTTTTATTCATAATGATCTTCAAAATCATATTTCTTTTAGTATAAAAGCCAAATGATAGTGACATTATTATATTGCATGCCTTGCGTATAATCATTGCCATATGTATTTGCATTTTACTCTTAGCTACACCTACATTTTACAATATTTAGGTTCACCATGGCCACAAAAGTTTAGTTAGAGGAACCAAAAATATATTTTAGTTTTAGAGAAACTTTCTCCCCGCATAGTGTGGAAAATATACATTTTTAGAAGTTGTGTAGTTTATTTTGGGTATCATGAGTATTTTCAATTTTGAAATAGGAGTTCCACTTTTACCAATAAACTGTGTGTCTGTTCGTCTACGAATTATTTCACCTTAGTTAATCAGTTTATTCTATTAGAAAACCTATTTTTTTTATCAGCCACGGTTAGGTATTCAGTAGATTTGTCGTGAACTTATCGTTCGTAGAATTTTTGGAAATTAAATCCGCGAAAATATTGATTAGGCATCTGTCTTTTGAATAGCCCTGCTGCTGGTATTCGTTAATGCGCTGAGTTCATTTTCAAAATTATGCGGTTTTCGGCTGTGTTACTCTGTTACCCATCATCGAGCATGTGGTTCTTGAAACTATTGCCTTCGGCTGTCCAAATTCTGGTTGTTTTTCGGATCAAAATTTACTAGCTCAGGCATGCATGACGCTTAGGAGCGGGGCTTAAAACTCAGCAGTCGCTAATCACCAACAGTGAATATTTGTCAACAGAACGACACATCCTGTTCCTGTAAGAAAAACTGGACGAGAAACGACGAAACAGACAGTTCAACGCCTTCCACTTGCGTCCTTTGCTCTGATGATCGAAAAACAACCCAGGAAAAGACCGATAGGCAAAACCCACGTTCCGATTACTCCAGTAAAGTTGTAGATAGCAAAACAACTATAACAGTCAGTAAATCCAAACAATCCGAAAGTAGTAAAATCACTGACACAGTAAGCAGAAGATCCGATGCTACTAGCAAGAAATTTGATAAAAAATGCGCTTGTAAAATTCGTAGTGATATGACTTGCGATTTGAAATTCCGCGACTTTTACGCGGATTGCGATGATGAGGCCGATGAGACAAACAGACTGATCCAACTTCGAAACTCTGATTATTTAGACATAGTCGATGATCACTTCAAATTAGTGGTAGCTTTGGCAGGGTATCCGAAATCCAAAATGCGTTTGCGTGAAATGGAACTGTTTCAAAGGTGTCTTAATGACGTTATCGAAATGCAAATGAAAGCTTGTCTTTTGAAAAAGGTACCATCGTTTTTAGATTACTATTTGAATCGAGGTGCTATTGTTTGTATCTGCAAGGATATGAATACTAGAGATTGGATGGTCAGGATATCTCCAGGACTTCAAGAGAGGATGGACACCAATTTAGTGTTACTCAACGCTAAAGTCAAGAGATTGTGCTTAGCTGTTCTGAAAATTCCAAGATCTTGTTGGCCGGCCACAGCCCAAGATGCTTTCAAACTTCTACAATACTTTAACCCGTCATTGAAGACTGGTCAGTGGAAGATCTACGCTCAGAAGATTGTAGACGACGTCGAATGTACGTCGTTTCTCATAGATAGGGTCTCCGGCGAAATCATTCGCGGCCCAACATTTAAAAACGTCATTGACTATGAGCAAATGGAATTTGAGCTGACTGGCTATACAGAAATATACTACGAATGTCTTTTATCCACTATGGAGGAAGATCTTAGCTCTGTGGCTTCAAGAGTAAAGCTGCTAGAAGAAATAAAATCTGCTAATGCTTCGACCAATGCGACACCTAGAATAGCGTCTACAGTGAGCCTTCAAGCCAAACCAGAATTCAATGTTATTCCAAAAAAAATAAGTGAAACTCCTCTAGAAGAGGCCGTTGAAATAGAAGAAGTAGAAACGGAAGAAGTTAAAAAAGCAGAAATTCCTAAAACAGAAGAAGAACCCGATGCGAAACAAGTCTTAGAAGATTCTCTACCAGAGTATGTGCTAATGAAAATCAAAGATGTGCAGTATATTGGAGATAACGATGAAATACTGGTCTGGTCAGATGAGACAGGTTGCAATGATAGTAATGAGACAGAAAAAGTAGATTATGAGAAACCAGTTGTTGACCTTGAAAACGAAACTTGCACATCTCTTATTGCTACTTCTGAGCAATCTGAATCGGTTATGGGCAGTACTGAAAATCTATTGACCAAAAGCAGTACTATTAATATTGATAGCAATCGTGGTATAGCTTACCATAGGCGAACTAATTACCTACACGTCGAAAACGAATTAAAAGTAGCGATAACTTTAGAGGGATACCCTCAAAATAAACTAGAAGGAACACATATCAGACGCCTAAAGCATTTATTCAAAGAATATCTGCACAAGGATATGAAATCTCAACGTTTCGCCAATTTAATCATTCCGAAATTCCAAGATATATATTTGTCTAACGGAGCTGTCATCTACATATGCGACAGTCTTGAAACTAAAGACTATTTGACGGAAGTTTTACCGAAATTCGTAAATTCTACAGGACTAAAACTAACATTTAGGGACGTGAAAAATCTAGTACGGTATACTAGAATCGTAATGCGCCTACCTAAAGAGCAAGCGCACGTTGAATCCGTCGAAATTTTAATGAAACTACGGGAAAAATATCCAAATTTAAAACCTGATTGTTGGAAGTACTATTCGGATGTAGCTGGGAAGCAGAAACGTCAATTCGGTGTTGATCCTGAGTCTCTAGATGTTATAAAAAGCCCTGATTTCGATCCTGTATTTGACGGTGAAAAATTAATCTTCAGGATTATTGACAGGCAGAAAAGAGATGTTAGCTATGAAGAGAGTAAGATTGATGATATGGATGATAGTAAACAAAGAGAAATTATCGCTAAGAATATGTATGCTCCTATTGACGCTGAAATAGCAAATGCTCCTCTAACACGAATAAGAACCATGCACTATTCAGACTTAATTGCAGACGATCTTAAACTCTATGTCGGACCTAATAACTACCCAGATTCAAGGATAGACGAAATACAATTTCACACAATAAAACGAACTTTTGAAAGTATTATCTTTGATGAAATTGATAGAGGTATCATAAATGAATCGACAATTCCAAAATTCCATGATATGTACCTTTTTGACGGTGTTATTTTCATAATTTGCCAAAGTTTCGCATCCAAACACTGGATTGAGAAAAACGTCGCAACTGCGAACGAGAAATTAAAAATTAATTTAAAATCTACAGAATTTAGAGGAGCAGTAGGTATTATAAGCATGTTTGTCAAGACTACTAAAGACACGGATCAAGTGATAGCAATATTACAAGCTAATAATCCTCGCCTTCGTACTAAGTATTGGCGTAAAATAAGCACAGTTCGTACAGCGACGAAACTAGACGTTGTATTACAAATAGATAAGCTATCCGCTCAAGTAATCATAGATAATGACTTCAACAAACAGATTGACAACGAACCAGTTCAATTCAAACTTGGCCATCTACAATCATTAATCAAACCAAAATCCAGCCTTGAAGAGCTAACGAAAGCATACAATTTAAAATTAGAGAAGAAACTGAACAAAGCCATGAAATTATCTAAGAAGAAATCTAATAAAAAAGACATAAATGATAACATCGCACCTTTAAACAAAAGATCCGATTCAGATCTAGATCCTATAATTATCGAACCTGATTCCCCAAAGAAAGAAAATAAAAAGGAAGAACTAATCATACCCGACCACTATGAAAATCAAACTAAAATAATCTTAAAAATACCCTGCAACATTTTACCAGAAAGTCAAGACGATTTGAATATAATTTTCGATATTTTAGAAGATAAAAACCCAGGTCTAAACACTGAAATATGGCAAGTGTACAGTGAATCGGAATACCCTAGTAATGGTAAATTTATTATTTACGTTGATAAACAGTCACTGTCAGTTATAAATAGTAAGACATTCGATTCATCTGTTGGTGGTGAAAAATTAAAATTCTTTTTTTAAGCTTAGGTATCCATCTTCGTGTATGAGTTTCTATTGGCCTTTACAGCAGTGAGATTATCATAGGCTAATAAGAAAACCTACTATATTAGTGACTTTGTACTACTTTATCATGTAAAAAGTACGGAAATATTGAGAAATATGTACTATTTTATGCTTATTCAGAACTTAACGTTGCGTCTTGATTTAAACAATTAGGATAAAATCGCTCTAAAAACACATTAAATGTGTATGTTACCGTATTTATTAATTAATCTCCAACATTTTACTTATTCACGGGTTAAATATTTGCAAGTAGACCTTAGCTAGGTTTTAATTTAAGGTTCCATTTCCATTTGTGAAAACCAACCCAGCTCTTCCACAAATTTTGTCACAGAATGTGGTGTCTTGAAAATTTGTGAGATGCTTTTCACATCACCGTCCACGCACGCTCTGCGTAGTCCATAATACTTAAGGTGAAAGGGTACCGGCTCTCTCTCCATACAAAAGTCGACTGTTTCCTCCCTAACACTAGAGCAAATATTTTTGTTGCATAAAACCTATTACTGCCATGACCATGCCCCTATGTCTTGCTTTTTTTTTTCATTTTCTAATCATCATAGAAATTAAGATTAAAAAAATAAAAACAAAACATAGGGGCATGTTCATGGCAGTTATAAGTTTTATGCAACAAAAATATTTGGTCTAGTGTCAGGCGACTACGTTTGTATGGAGAGAGCGTCGGTACCCTTTCCTTCTAAGTCGTAGAAATATTTGTTAAAATGCGCCAAAAGTATGTTTATACAGGCAATTATTTTATTATTGTGTCCCTACCCGTTAAAGAAAAGACGTATCACAATTTAACCACCGATTTTACATTCCTGAAACTATAGTTTAGTTTTTAAATATTTTACATAAGTTTAGTTAAATAGTGTTTTGTAGTTTGTATGTTTTAGTTAGTTTTCTAAATGATTATGATTTAATTTTTTAATGGTTAATTGTATTTTGATAGTCACAGAGTGGCTTGTGCTTTTTTAATTAATAAAATGTGTTTGAATTTTTTTGAGAATTTCTTTGTAGAAAATAGCACAAAAGACAGTGTCCACTTCTGTAGAAGATATGGCTTGCACTCAATTTTTTTTTATAACGCTCTTATCATTTAAATTCAATAGATATTACAGCAAGGATTATAACAGCAAACTATTGGAATGTCAGGATATTTCTATGAGCTTTAGTCTAAGGTTCTACTTTATTTACTACTAGCGACCCGCCCCGGCTTCGCACGGCTATATTATGCATGTATAAACCTTCCTCTTGAATGACTCTATCTATTAAAAAAAACCGCATCAAAATCCGTTGCGTAATTTTAAAGATTTAAGCTTACAAAGGGATATAGGGACATAGGGACACAGAAAGCGACTTTGTTTTATACTATGTAGTGCTGAATCGATTTTGTTCTAATTGCGTTTTGATTTATTTATTTAAGTAACTTAGTATCGATATAGTTATGAAAGTAATTACAACTAAACTATGACATAGTGATCAAACTAAATGGAGAGTGTTATCACATAAAACGGTTCCAATTTCGAGGTATAATTCAGGAGCTTTTAATAATTTGAAGTTTTCAGGTTTCTTTAAATCATTCAACTCTTAAGTCTCTCTGCTAAGCCCGTCATCTTACCCAACCGTTCAGATATCTCGGATTCAAGTTTCCTGTCATAATCCGCACGCGATGAGAAGGGGATGGAACCTTGTCAAAGTAAATCGAAAATAACAGTTTTCAAGTAACGTTAGCATAAAAGTTCTGATTAATATTTTTTTTATTTAATAATTTAATAATAAATGTTTTTTTTATATAGTCTGGTAATTTCAGAACACGTTCGTGTGGACCTCGTTGAAATCTATTAGGTAGTGAGATTAGCTGGTTCAAACAAACGAACAGACAAAAAATCTATACTCTATTCTATCGTGTTCAGCTAACGATTTTAAAACGACCTGTGTATTTTTTTTCTGGATATTTTACAATTACAGATTTTTTTATTTCTACAGATTTATTAAATTAGATTATAGATTATTAATCAGAACTTTTTTGCTAACGCTACTTTTCTGTCATTTTCGATTTACTTTGACAAGGTTCCATCCCATTCTCATCGCGCGCGGATTATACCATGTAGAAAACTAAAAATGCACTTTTTAATAATTAATTACCATTATTACGAGGGGTGTTATTAAAAAAACTAAAGTTAGAACTAAAAACTTTCTTTAAGAAGACTTAGTTATTGGAAAAGCCAATTGCGGGTTTTGTCCTTTTATGCTGAGTGACTGACTTGACGGACAATGCCCAATACTGCACATGCCCTGGAATTCATTCTGGTTAAATGGTTTGCGAGGATGAAACTTAGAGGATCACATACCGAATAAATATTTGATGGGATTTTCGTTCCTGGGCATCATCGCGCGACCAATGCGTCCGATGCGTTGCGATTTCTATAGTAAAACGGGAATCATTTACCTCCTCGCAATCCTATCGAAAAGTAATAAAACAATAACCAGAAACACTAAATTCAAAAAAATACTTTCAAATGTTCCAATTGATTCACTTTAAAAACGACCTTCATCGAGCTCTTTATTTGATGAAAAGTATTTGATATCAAATTAAATAGGTCAATAAATATATTGCAATTTTTTAGGCAACTTATTTACAATATATTTATTGACCTATTTAATCTATACATATTTGACGACCTCTGTGGCGCGTCGGGCGAACACCCGACTGCGACGCAGAAGGTTGCGGGTTCGATTCCCGCCGGGAACAAGTATTTATGCTGACCATAAATTCTTGTTTCTGGTTCTGGGTGTTTCCTATATGTATAATATGTATATATTTACAAAAAAAAAAAAAGTATATAAGTAGTTTATCCGTTATCTGGCACCCATAACACAAGCATTAAGTTGCTTAGCTTGGGGCTGGATGGCGATGTGTAATATGTCCTGAAATATTTATTTATTAAAATATTTATTATATAAAATGCTTTGTCCTGAATTACTGACTGACTGACGGATCAACGCACAGCCTAAACCGGTGATCGTAGAGACCTGAAACTTGGAGGGTGTGTTCTTTGTATGACGTAGGGATCCGATAAGAAAGGATTTTCCAAAATTCTACCCCTTCTTAGGGGGTGAAAAAGGGGGGCAAAGTTTGTATGGGACAACGTGATTCCTTGGTCCAATATACTAATTCTACGCGGACGAAGTTGCGGGCAAAAGCTAGTTTCATATAAAATACTTTTTATCTATTAAATAGCTCGGTTCTTAAAGGGATCTTAGGGTAACAGAATAATTTGGTCGCATCGCATGATCATGCGATCATTTCCATCGCATCGGTCGCGCGATGATGCTCAATTAGGACGGCGCCTTACAGTGTAAGGAATCAAGGATACCGAAGGTAATAATATTGAAATATTTATAATTAACTGACAGACAGTGAGATGTATAATCCGCGCGCAATGAGAATGGGATGGAACCTTGTCAAAGTAAATCGAAAATGACAAAAAAGTAGCGTTAGCAAAAAAGTTCTGAATAATAATTAGGTTTAAACTAGTTATTTGCACGGTCATAGTGTCGCGGATTTCAAATTGATTAAAAGAAAAAATATTATTTTTTGTAGTAGATTGTCTATGGAGCAATGGTGATTTCATTAAAAAAAATGTTGTTTCTCTAAAATTATAAATAAAACGAGCACATTAGGACCGTATATTATATGTATATACATTATGTCAGTATGTATGTTTGTCCGTGAAGTCTTCAGATACAGTAGAAATACCTATACTATATACTTACCTACACTAAAGATGAATAAATAAAAAAAATCAAAACTAATTACCTATTTATATTCCTCATAACTGTTATGCTAATTCTACTTGAAAACTGTCATTTTCGATTTACTTTGACAAGGTTCCATCCCATTCTCATTGCGCGCGGATTATAACAGTTACCTCCGAAATTCGCATTCCTTGTGACATAATAATTTGACGTGTCTTCATGGAATATGCGATAACATCCGACGGATTATGAGTGAATTGCCTTACTTGTCGTCAAGTTTATTCCGCAAAGACGTATCTATCTTGGTTGACATATCACTGGACAGACACACAGTTTGTTGGTTTAGCGGTTATTCGAACGAATAGTTAGAGAACTCCCCATTACTCGCTCTCCAGAACGCTCCCGGTACCGCATTATTGTGCTCAGCGCTAAAACTACACTGTTTCAACCTTCCCTTTTGGCTTCGCCGTAGTCCGGTAAATACACAGTCCATCTAAGTTTCTAATAAACTAATCGCTTTCAAATTGCCATATCCACATGTTTTTATGAACAGCTAAATTAATTTTATACTAAATTTTATTTTTATGTTTTGTTCTTTATTTTCTTACTAGCGACCCGCCCCGGCTTCGCACGGCTATATTATGCATGTATTATACATAGAAACCTTCCTCTTGAATCACTCTATCTGTTAAAAAAAACCGCATCAAAATCCGTTGCGTAGTTTTAAAGATTTAAGCATACAAAGGGATATAGGGACAGTAAAAGCGACTTTATTTTATACTATGTAGTGATAATCATTTTAGATGCTTTTGGGAGTTTTTCTCATTAAATAATATTAGGCTAGAACAACAACTAGTAGGTTGTGGTAAGGCCAGGGCGTCGTAAAAATATGGCAACTTCCCAAGGGCCGTCATAAATCATTTAGTCCCCTCACCTGTTCGGTTGAGTAGTTCTGTCGGCAGGACTACTGGGTTTTTTTTACTATTATTTCTGTGACTTGGAAGACTATGCTTTACACCGGGCTTCTGAAGTCTTCCCTTAGTCTGAAATACCTAAATTGAATCTACCTTGGCCCTTTAGAACGTTAACAATAATTGACTACGTTCAAAAAGGCTTAGTGATTAAAATATTATTAGAAATCTATCAGTACCAAAAGTGTATATAGGTACTGTTTATTTATTTTTAAAATAAGTTGGAGAAGCCGTGTTTTATACCATTATTTGGTTCACGCCAGTCTGCTCCCCTGTCGAATTCCCCACTCCCGACTGTCGGGAACTTTTACACGCTAACCCCCTGGACTAGGGACGACGCGGGCCGTTAATTTAAAATTAGATTCGAGCGCCTTAGATCCCCATCTTCCAGGGGATTCGTCGGGAGTTAAACATGTAATAGTTGCATTCGCGAACGCATGCCACCAAGAGCTTTGCCAGACCTTCATATCAGTTGCCCAGTATTAAAAACACACAAACAATTCAACACACAGCTAAATATTCCCGGGCTTCAGCGCGCCACGGTACGTTTTTGCATCGTTTGCGGCTCCTGCGCTGAGTTCTTCTGTTCGCGGTGCGGCGTCGTCTCATACTGTTCGGAGAGGTGCCAGCGGCGTGACTGGGCTGATAGGCATAAGGATGTTTGCCATAATTTACAACGGTAAGTTCTTTATACATGATGTTTCTGGACAAGTCTTTTTTTCCAAATTGTAAAACCGGGATCCTTTATTATGACTTCGCTGTCCGTCCGTCTGTCTGTCACCAGGCTGTATCTCATGAACCATGATAGCTAGAGAGTTGAAATTTTCACAGATTATGTATTTCTGTTGCCGCTATAACAACAAATATTGAAAACAGAAAAAAGTAAATAATTTTTGTGTATGTTTTTAGGAATTTTAGGCTTTGATGTTCTTTTTTTAAGGCAATACTTTTTTAATAAAAGTCCGACATACAATATTTTTTACAGTTTTTTGCTCGAGTTGTATCGATCGTAATGATACGAAACCTTCCGTATGCAAGTTTGACCCGCCCTTGGCTGGTTTTTATTTATATGCAGGGTGATTTTATCATATGGGACTGAGTCCGACTTTGATAAAAACTAAAACTGCATTATCAATTTTTTGGAAAAGTCATTACCCTAGCCAGGAATCAAACCTGTTAATTTTTTACTCTCTATATTTTTGTATCAATTGATAGTGTTGTTGGTTGAGATCAATTAATGGAAACAGACATAGTATGGCATATTAAAGGAAATAGCTATGTAGTATGCTGCTAGGGGCCTAAGTCTGCTAACACAATTGTGTTTCAATAGAGTGTCGATAGAATCGTAATAGACATTTAACGTCAAAAATATGATATTACATGTCGGTATTCTCCTATTGTTAACTATTCTATCGAAACACCACTGTAAATAGCAGAATAAGGCCCCAGGTCTTTAGTATGAGGTTATAAGCTAACATTAGATCAGCTACAGCTATTAGAGCTGAAGGGACAGGCCATGAGGCGCTGCATGGTTTTCTCAGGAGCCCCAAAGTCGCCCTGAATTTGTCATGGATCGATCATGCCCCATCTTCCCAGGTTCACCCAGCAGCGACCAACCTGAGTCCTTAGTCTGTTAAGTGACTACACTGTCCAATAAACGTTTATATACATATTTGTAATATTGCAGATTGTCCGGCTTCGTTCCGAGTAAGACACCAGAAATTGAGCCTGTGTAAGTATCTTGAACAGAATATTTTAATATTAAGTTATAAAGAACTAGCTGACCCGTGCCCACTTCGTTGGGCATAATGTTAATAAATTAAATTATCTATACTAATATTTAAAAAAATACTTTTTGTAACTTAAATATAAAAGTTAGACATATGCTGTCGTTGAATTTTTTGTAGGCATTTTCAAGCTCCACATCTTTTCTCTAGAACTCAAAAATATATCTTTCATAGTTAAGGCACCGTTTTTTCTCCGATTCACTTTGCAAAACGGACTACCACGTAAAAGCCTTTTTATTTTTCGGTTTTTTATATAACCTATGACACTCAGCAATAATGTGGCTTTCTATTGGTGAAAGAATTTTTAAAATTGGTTCAGTAGATCCCGAGAAACTTTACTTCTTTATAATATTATATATAGATATATAGATAAGATATAAGATAAGATAAGATAAAGATAAGTAATAAGTAAATAATAAATATTTCCGATATATATCTAAAATGTGATATTTACATGATATATATCCATTTTGTATGACAGCCATATTGTTATTTTATTGTATTATTTATGTATACTGTTTGCATACCTATGTTTTATAAATATAATAAATTATTTAAAAAAAGAACAACATATAAAAGAAAAATCAACTCAAAAACATAAAATCTATATATATATAAAAGAAAGTTGTGTTAGTTACACTATTTATAACTCGAGAACGGCTGAACCAATTTGGCTGAAAATTGATGGAGAGGTAGCTTAGAACCAGGAGAAGGACATAGGATACTTTTTTTTTCTCTGATATTCAAACGAGATCGGGACTTACGCGGGTAAAATTAAATATACGAATTATTCCATATTCAAACCCGCATAAGTCCCGATCCCGTGGGAATATCGGGATATACACTATCTGTGACGTTCGTCTTTGTACGCGTTCGACCGGGGGGTTTTCTCGAGCGGCTGCAGTTTTTTTGTTGATTACTCAGCACCTACTAATTGGATTTTGATGTAAAGTATACCACGACTTTCCTCAGATTTCACTTGGTTTAGGCGTTTTTAATTGTAGATTATGTAACAAACAAACAGACAACAGACCCTTTTTTTTGATTTGCTGTATTATATAGAAATCAATGCCACTTTTCGTTGTAATTTTATAACTCAAGAACGGGCTCACCTATCCAAACCAAATGTTTAAGCTTTGTTCGGACTATTTAGTAGATGGTTTATGTGAAGTTTGCACAAAATCGGTCGAGAAGTTCTTCATTTATCACATTTTTTTTATATGGCAAAACAACGTTTGCCGGGACAGCTAGTCTTCTTATAAATCAGAAAAATCAATTAAAATCATAAACAACATCAGGTAAAATCAACTCAAAAAGATAAAATCTTATAAATTCCAATCATTCAATGGCTTCATTAATTTTCTGAATACCTACACTAATACTTAAAATACCTAAACTTTAAACGTTAATACCTAAACTTACTACTAGGGAATATGTTTTAACTTTACTCCAACGCCATCTATATTTAGGATAGAGAACTACAGTAGAAAATTGCAAAACATGACTTATTTCCATCAAATTTTTAAACAATTTTTGTATTGATATATATCACAAAAAACCTTTGATATATATCGGATATATATCATGATATATATCCATTGGGATATATATCATGATATATATCCATTGATATATATCGGATATATATCATGATATATATCCATTGATATATATCCTCGAACCCTGCATAATTCTATTGTAATTTTGTATTATAGGGTACCTCCAGCTGCTCCGCTTCGACCGCCCAACGCGAGACGTGATCAAGATGACAGCGGATCTGACAGGGCAAAGGTAAAACTACTTGTTTGTTACTCTTAACCTTAGTTTAACAATACTAGGTGGCGAATTAAAGTTACCGACATAGCCCAAAGGATTAGTAAGCTGAAGTGGCAATGAACGGGGCATGTGGCTCATAGAACTGATGACCGTTTAGGCCGAAAACTCCGACTAGATAGACGACTTAATTAAGGTCGCTAGAAGTCGTTGGACGCAGAGAACATGCGACCGATCGCTCTGAAAGTCTTTGGGGAGGCATATGTTTAGCAGTAGACGTGTTATAGCTGATATGATGATAATGGGTGACACCTTTTATATTGTATCTTTTATCTACGGTCAACAGTTTAACACTATCAAACATCAAAAAACTAAAACACACAAATTAAAAACCTTGTTTTGAAATATGCTAAAAAATATCTCACCTTTCCAGCCCAAGTACCAACAAGGCGATAGAAACCAGCAGCGTTCCCCTCGCATTAACAACAACAGGCCTAACTACAACAACAACAAGGCTTACAATGACAACAACAAGGCTTACAATGACAACAACAAGACTTATAATGACAACAACAAGGCTTACAACAACAACAACAGAAGCAATAGGACTTACACACCGAACAAGGACATGCGTCGGCCGCAGATTAATAAGGACGAAGGGGATGATGCAGGTTAGTTGTTTATAAGTAATAAATAAATTCGCTACACAAAAATACTAAAAACAAAACAAAATTGACAAACTATTAAACAAGACTGACTAACTACTAAAATGAATGACTAACTACAAAACAATTAACTACCAAACGAGACTGACTAACTACAAAACAAGACTGAATAACACAAAACAAGATTGACTAACTACTAAAAAGAATGACTAACTACAAAACATTAACTACCAAACGAGACTGACTAACTACAAAACAAGACTGACTAACTACAAAACAAGATTGACTAACTACTAAAATGAATGACTAACTACAAAACATTAACTACCAAACGAGACTGACTAACTACAAAACAAGACTGACTAACTACAAAACAAGATTGACTAACTACTAAAATGAATGACTAACTACAAAACAATTAACTACCAAACGAGACTGACTAACTACAAAACAAGACTGACTAAATACAAAACAAGGCGGACTAACAACTAAAATGACTGACTAACTACAAAACAAGACTAACTAACTAAAAACAAACTCACAACCGTAACAATACAAACAAAAACTAATCCAATCTTATCATTAACTTTTCCAGCAACTCCAAAACCGACACCAAAGACGCCTGAAACTATCAAACCAGAACCCAAAGCTGACCCCATCAAGCCAGAACCATTCAAGGCTGAGCCTAAGCCGGAACCTTTCAAGGCTGAGCCTACAAAGCCGCAAAACATCAAGCCGGAAGGCGTCAACCCGCAAGCTATCAAGCCTGCTGAGCCGGTGAGACCTGTACAAACTCGTGTGACGCCGACAGCTGTGAAACAGAACGTACCAGTTGAAGCAGCTCCTGTTAAGCTAATCAAGGAGTTTAAACCGGCATAGTAAGTAGGGTCAACCGGGGCAATCTCGTCTGGCGGGGCTAATGCATCTTTTCGAATTTATTCAAAAACTGTTGAATCTTTGTAAACTGCTGACATCTAGTTTCAATTTGCTTAAACTAAATATTTTACCCACGGTTAGTACAGATGGCGTTGTAGTTCAGTTTTTAAATAAATTTGAAAAGATGCATTAGCCCCACCAGACGCAATTGCCCCGGTTGACCTATAGATTTTTTTATCACAGTTGCTCATAAAGTGGATCTTATTCAACCGCTTTTAGGTTCATAATCCAACGTATTATGCACGCGTTCGTTTTACTTTACCATAACGCACTAGTGCTGTAAAATTATCCCGATAAGTTAAAATCGTATCTTACTGCTAATTACGTGTTATGTATATGAAACATTGTTAATTTAACTGGGTTATACTGTTTTGATGTATAAACAAAAGGTAGGTACCAATAAAGAGTTTTTTGAGGGTATTTTGAGTTACTTTGAGGGTACTAGTTGTAATCGAAATCATATTTAAATGTAGTTTAAACAATGTTATTTACGAAAATTGGCCCTCTGTATTCAAAGCGCTCATGCCATAAAATTCATCCGCCGACGACCTTGGTACACAGCCTACTAAATAGTTACTACCGACACCGGTCGCCTTCGTTAGTGAAAATTGTTGATGGTTACGAATGTGTTTTGTTTTTCTCAGAAGTGCTGAGATGGAATTGTAGGTGAGATTTTTACCGACATTTTGGTGTGACATTGAGCCAAAAATTTCCTATAGTTAAGCTATCCTAAAATTAAGAATTAAAACTAGTCTAGCTTTGAAATGACAAGGAATTTTCGTCTCAAATTACTCCAATATATCGTTAAAGTTATCACCTACAATTCCATCTCAGCACTTTTGAGGAAAACAAAACACATTTGTAACAATGTTAGTTGTAAGCGACGGGTATTTCTGGCGCGTTGCGTTTGGCAGCATAAATAGCTTTTTAGCCTTTTAAGCGGTAAGACCATAAACACGATAAAGGTGTCTTAGAAACAGTTTTTGGGTATCAACCACTAAAATCCATAGAATGATATTCCTACTGTCGTAAAGGTGAAGAAATGCTTTGTATTGTCATACACTTCGAAACACGATTAGAGTGATTTGACACGATAGAAAAACATCGTGAAAATCTTAAAAAATTGTCCTTTTTTGAGCTTTTTATATTTTCATAAACTTTACATCAAATCCCATAAAGTAGTAGGTACAAATGGGTTTTCACTAAAAGTGAGTCTTTTAATTAAATAAAACAGTTAAAACGGCCGCGGCGCGCTGGGGAAAGGGATAGAGTCATCGCGCGGCGCGCGCGTGGGAAACGGATAGGGATTTTCAGTTCCTACTTCACCTTTACTACATAGTATAAAATAAAGTCACTTTCTCTGTCCCTACGTCCCTATATCCCTTTGTATTCTTAAATCTTTAAAACTACGCAACGGATTTTGATGCCGTTTTTTTAAATAGATAGAGTGATTCAAGAGGAAGGTTTATATGTATAATACATGCATAATATAGCCGTGCGAAGCCGGGAGGGTCGCTATTAACATATAATCTATTTATTTCCAGCTACGTAATAGAAAAGCTTGCAATGGGCGATACGTTCCTGGTATCGATCGAGGCTACGACCGCAGAGTGTGCGAGCAAACAAATCGGCTTCGTCTGTCTCAGTCTGCACGGTGACTTTGAAGACTCTTACAGCAAGCTATGCCAGGATTACACTGTCCAGTGTGAAAATAATAACGAAACTATCATGTTAGTATGTTTATATAGAAAAAAATAGTTATAATGTCGGTTTACGGACGATAATTTTACGTGATAACGTCATAAGAACTCTTTTGTATCGGTGATATTACCATTTGGCATACTTCAATACGATGCTATGGTTATTGTATGAGCTGGCCACCGATATCCATTCGAATTTGAAGACCCAGTTGGCACAATAGTCACCATGCCGGACTGCCAAACACAGGGTTGTGGGTTCGATTCCCGCCTCAGACATGTATTTATGCTTATTTATTTGTCTGTGGTCTGGTTGTTTCTATGTATTATAACTATATATTTACAAAAGAAATGTATATAAGTAGTATATCCGTTGTCTAGCACCCATAACACAGGTCTAGTTACTTAGCTTGGGGCTAGATGGCGATGTGTAGAATGTTCTGCAATATTTATTATTATTTATTATCTGTTATATGTCCTGCATCACGGGCCTATGGAGCCCCGGACCTTTGGAAGGCATGCGTGGAGCCGAAGCTAATACGTAGAGGCCCTTTACAATAACAAGTATCTAGTATACTTATTATTGTAAAGGACCAAACAATGGGGTGGATTCTAAACCGGCGATTATCCCTGCCTACACTATAAAGTGCAACCAAGGACAATCTCCATTGGATAAAATTATTGATGATTTACAGGACAAAATACTTGAGATACTATGATGGAATGGTAGTGAACTGGATACTGGGGAACTATAGATACTATGGCGCCTGCCGTAACAATATCCAATAATATTTATTAATTATTATTATTTTGTTCCAGCCCGACCCCCAACACTCTAGTGTCCTACCTATCCCCATCCGACGGCGGTTGGTACCGCGCGCGTTGCTTAACCCCAACCAAAGCGGCGCTGCTCGACGCGGCTAAAGTTGCATCCATAGAGGGCATCACCTGCAAGACCGTGTCTAAAGAATACTCTGATATACCTGAATTCTGTGCTGTCATCAACGGAGCGGGATTAAAGGTGGGTTTTTTAGGGTTCCGTAGCCAAATGGCAAAAAACGGAACCCTTATAGATTCGTCATGACTGTCTGTCTGCCGTATGTCACAGCCACTTTTTTCCGAAACTATAAGAACTGAACTGTTGAAACTTGGTAAGTAGATGTATTCTGTGAACCGCATTAAGATTGTCACACAAAAATAGAAAAAAAAATTTAGGGTTCCCCATACTTAGAACTGGGGTGTAGTGGGGTGATCGCGTTCCTATTCCGCCTAGCCGGTCTCGACTAGAGACGGTGGAGGTAGGGCCATAAAATCGTTGTTATCCCACAAATCTCTTACTAGGTGGCTCCACGTGCCACACCCTGGTAACCGCGTCGGTTCGCGGGCTAAACTTGGTAAGGGAAGGGTTTCATTCGTTACTGTAACGTGAAACTTAGATGAGACTCCCAAACACCTGTCAGTCTCATCCAAAAAGAAGGAAAACTAATAATAAACCCGGAACGGCATCTCCGTTAGGCGCAAGCCAGGTGCCTGCAACCGACCCGACACCACACGTATAGACTCGTCTTTAATGTGGATCATGTTGGTGAGGTCGAGAGGGTGGCGTAGGTTCTGGGCATGCCTGCGTTGCCAAAAAGAAAGCCGTCCCAGGCACAGTAGCGTCCGTGGAGAGGTCACTTCACCTGTGGTAGCTTCGCTACCCAGAAAACAACACGGTTAGTGGCAGTCACCGGTTATAAGTCCGCACACATAGGCGTAAGTGAGGGCGCCAGGGGTCACTAATGTCAGTGGGAGGGTCCATCGTAGACCCACTGAGCAGGTACCGCCCGCTTAAGCTGGGCAGCCCCCAGCCAATAAGGTCCTGTTCCGCCTCAGCATCGGTTTGTTTCCTGTGGGTAGGAAACACCGGGTAAAGCCGGATAACTGATGCTGTAAATTCGTGCACCTGCGTATAGTAATATGAACCACAATAACAAATCTCAACACCGCTTATCCATGCGCTTTGCGTCGTGGAATGTCCGCACCATGAGGACAGGCCTCCCGGATACCTGTGGAGGCTCCGGTTGCAGCGACGACCTGCGCAAAACTGCCGTCATAGACGCAGAATTAAAACGGCTTAACATCGCCATCTCCGCTCTACAAGAAACGAGGTTACCAGATCAGGGGTCATTGAGGGAGGCTAATTACACATTCTTTTGGATCGGAAAGGATTCCGCCGGCAGGCGCGAGCATGGGGTAGGTTTTGCCGTGCGTAATGATCTCCTCTCCTCGATTGAACCCCCCTATGGTGTGTCTGAACGCCTTATGGTTCTGCGTCTCGCTAGCACGGGCGGCTTTGTAACACTCATTGCCGCATACGCCCCCACACTAATCTCATCAGCCGAAGCGAAGGATCAGTTCTATCTACGACTGGCCGAAGTGGTCGATAAAACCCGATCAGGTGATCGTCTAATTGTTTTGGGTGACTTCAACGCAAGGGTAGGACAAGACCCATCTCCTTGGCCTAACTGCCTGGGTAATCACGGCGTTGGCAAATTAAATGAAAATGGTCAACGCTTGCTTGAATTTTGCACAACCAACCATCTGTGCGTTACCAATACATATTTTAAAGGTAAAACCTCTCACAAAGTATCATGGAAACACCCAAGATCCGGTCACTGGCATCAACTCGATCTTATCCTGGCCAGGAGATCATGCCTTCGTGAGATTCTACATACTCGTTCTTTCCAGAGCGCCGACTGTGACACCGATCACTCCTTGGTGGCTACGCGTATTGTCCTCACTTTTAAGAAGATCCACTCATCCAAACCATCTGGGATGAGGAGAATCGATGTACAGCAAACTAAAGTTATCGAGAAAACCGAAGCCTTCGCTAGGAGGGTAAGCATGGAAACGTCCGAGTGGGACAAGGATGCTTCTTTGGACACTGAATGGAATAATGTCAAAGCCCTTTTAACGACAACAGCTGCTAATGCGTTTGGTTATCGCAAGACAAAAACTCAGGATTGGTTTGCTGAGAACTTAGAATATCTACAGCCGTTGCTTGACTCGAAACGTGAAGCTGCCCACAAGTATCGTAGGTCCGCCAGCCGGCAAAATCAAAAAATGCTCAAAAAAGCTAAAGCAGATCTTCAGCGTTGTGCCCGTTATTGTGCTAATAACTATTGGCAGAATCTTTGTCGCTCAATTCAGTCGTGCGCGGACTTGGGAAACTTTGGAGGGGTATACGCAGGCATTAAGCAGGCTGTGGGTCCCACAGTCAAGAAAGCTGCACTCTTAAAGGAATCGGATTGCTCTATCATCACTGATAGCAGTCGTCAGCTGGAAAGGTGGGTGGAACATTACACCGACCTCTACTCACAGCCAATTAACATTGCACTGGAGGCTGTCCATCTGATGCCTAAGTATCCAACGTGGAGTGAGCTTGACGCTTTGCCTTCGATAGTGGAATTCCACAAAGCGGTTGGTCAACTAAAGTGCGGAAAAAGTCCTGGTGCAGACAGCATTTGTTGTGAAATTATCAAGCTGAAATGCGTATCTCCTGTCCTATACAATCTCTTGGGAAAGTGCTGGCTGTCTGGGACTGTGCCGCAGGACAAGCGTGATTCCAACATAGTTACACTCTATAAAGGAAAGGGTGATCGGGGTGATTGCAACTGTTATCGTGGTATTTCGCTGCTCAGTATAGTCGGCAAGCTCCTGGGACGCTTAGCCCTTGGCAGACTTCAAAGTCTTGCCGACAGAGTTTACCCCGAGTCACAGTGTGGCTTTAGAGCGGGTCGGTCAACTGTGGACATGATTTTCACCTTGCGGCAGATTCAAGAGAAGTGTAGAGAACAAAATGTACCTGCCTTTATTGCTTTTGTCGACCTTAACAAGGCGTTCGACACGGTTAGCAGGGAGGGTCTCTATGAAGCGTTGGAATATATAGGTTGTCCACCGAACCTACTGAGCTTAGTGAGGTCGTTACATGAGGGGATGACAGGTGCTGTCGTTTTTGATGGGTGCACATCACCTTTCGCAGTACGCAGGGGAGTTCGCCAGGGTTGCGTTTTGGCTCCAACTCTGTTTGGCATATTTTTTTCGCTTCTTCTCAAGGCAGCATTCGGCGATAGTCAAGGTGGTATACATCTCCACACACGAAGTGACGGTAAATTGTTTGACCTCACCCACCTAAGGTCAAAGCGCTATCGCAACGACGTTTGGGTCGACACCCTACTGTTCGCTGACGATGCGGCCTTTGTTGCGTCCTCTCCACATGAGCTTCAAGCTATGATTGACAAATTCTCAAAGGCTTGTCGTTTGTTTTCGATGTCAATAAATGTCAAGAAAACTGTAGTCTTGGCCCAGGGTTGTGCGGATAAACCGGTAATTTTGCTGGATGGCACGGCCCTAGAGGTTGTTGACAGTTTCTGTTATCTTGGCTCAACAGTGACCAATAATCTGTCACTCGACGCGGAGATAGACTTGCGCATCGGTAGGGCAGCTTCCATGTTTGGTAGGTTACGTACAAGGGTATGGGATAATAAACACCTCACGGTGAGAACCAAGATACTGGTGTACCAGGCTTGTGTGCTCAGCATGCTCTTGTACGGAGCCGAAACATGGACGACTTACGCGAGGCAGGAACGTCGACTCAACGCCTTCCACATGCGTTGCCTACGCAGTATTCTCCACATTTCGTGGGAAGACCGAGTCACCAATGAAAAAGTCTTGGACACAGTTCAGATATCCAGTCTCACAGCATCAAAGAACGACGATTGCGTTGGCTCGGTCACGTCTATAGAATGAGTGATACCCGGCTACCAAGACAGGTTCTACTCAGTGAGGTAGCGCATGCAAAAAGAACTGTTGGAAGGCCCTTATTGCGTTTTAAGGATACTACCAAGAGAGATATGGTTTCCTTCAATATAGATCACAGCAACTGGGAAGAACTCGCTGATGAGAGGCCCGAGTGGAGGAAGTGTTCGCTGGAGGGTAAGGAACACCACGACCAGACCTGGTTTGCCACCCTGGCCGACAAACGTGCAAGGAGACGCGCTACTGCCACTAATCGGCCAACTACTTCCACCTCTCTGTTTACCTGCTCGAAATGTGGCCGATCTGTGCGATCGCGCATTGGGTTATTTAGCCACCAAAAGAGCTGCCGCGGCTCTACTTAAATCGTCTGCTTATAGACGGAATAGGCCAATGATGATGATACTTAGAACTGAAACTCAAAAAAATGTTATCATCAAAACCTATCAATGGATAGGGCTATCTATGGATAGGTCTTCAAAAATGATATTGAGGTTTCTAATATTATTTTTTCCTAAACTGAATAGTTTACGCGAGAGACACTTCCAAAGTGGTAAAAAGTGTGAAGTTTAGAAGTTACAGGGTAGGGGGGGGGGGGCTGTAACTTCTTAAATAAGAGAATGATGAAACTAAAAAAAATATATGATATACATTACAATGCAAACTTTCACCCAAAATTAGTTAATCTGGTAAGTAGTTTTTTTTAATAAACCGTAAACCGCCATTTACTCTTCATTCATGTATTTTATACCACTAGCGCCATCAATTTTTTTTTTAGATCAAAATGGTACGGAACCCTTCGTGCGCGAGTCCGACTCGCACTTGACCGGTTTCTTATAACCATACATATACAGGACTAGCTGCGCTCCGCGGTTTCACCCGCGTAAGTCCCGATCCCGTGGGAATATCAAAATGTAAAGTTCCTCGATAAATGGACTATCCAACACAATTTTTTTTTTAATTCGAACCAGTAGTTCCTGAGATTAGATCGTTCAAACAAACAAACTCTTCGGCTTTATAATATTAGTATAGATGGATTTTTTACATGAGCCTTCTTGGCTATATTATTATCCCAAACTATAAGAGATAGCTAAAAATAGTGTACGGAGTTGCATGTCCGATCCGTTTTTGGCTCAAGCCAATTTACGTGAGAGCAAAGAAAACAAGTTTATTTGACGACCCAGTTGGCACAATGGTCACCATGCCAGACTGCCAAACACTGCGTTGCGGGTTCTATTCCCTCCTCAGACAAGTTTATGCTTAGATATTTGTCTGTGGTCTGGTTGTTTCTATGTATTATAAGTATATATTTACAAAAGAAAAGTATATTTAGGTAGTATATCCGTTGTCTAGCACCCATAACACAAGTATAGTTACTTAGCTTGGGGATAGATGGCGATGTGTGGAATGTCCTGCAATATTTATTTATTTTTCTTTAGTGATAGGCCAGCGTTTGACCACTATCACACCTGCCTGATGATGAGTGACAATGCGGTCTAAGATGTTATACACGGTGTCTAGAAGATACCTATTCACTCGCGACTCGGCGACCCAAATTGTACAAGTCAGCTTCGCTGTCTGTCCTTACTTATTCTTAAGTCTTTAAAACTACGCAACGGATTTTGATGCGGTTTTTTTAATTAGATATAGTGATTCAAGAGGAAGGTTTATATACATACATAATATAGCCGTGCGAAGCCGGGGCGGGTCGCTAGTAGTAAATAAAAGCAAAATAATGCTTATTTTAAAATTGTGTTCAATTACTGTTTTATGTTTTCACAGGTTGGCATGAACCTACAATGTACATTGAAATCTAAAACCGCAAACGGTTTCAAAGTTTCAATGTTGGATGCTGAAAGCGGTACCGACTTGGGTGAAGCTGAGGTCGAGAGATGGATACCTGAAGTTGAAATGCCAGTCCAAGGTAACCTAGAACCTATACTTTTACCCAACTTCCTAACATCACCATCACTACATAGTATAAAACAAAGTCGCTTCCCGCTGCCTGTTCCTATGTATGCTTAGATCTTTAAAACTAAGCAACGGATTTTATTCTGTTTTTTAATAGATAGAGTGATTCAAGAGGAAGGTTTATATGTATAAACATGCGTAATACAGCCGTGCTAAGCCGGAGCGGGTCGCTAGTATAAGATATTACTGGGTTACTTACAACAATAATAATTATAAACAATCTCTGCAGCTCCTACAGCCCCATCAGCACCAGTACTACC
Organism: Idaea aversata; assembly: GCA_907269075.1. Taxonomy (NCBI): domain Eukaryota; kingdom Metazoa; phylum Arthropoda; class Insecta; order Lepidoptera; family Geometridae; genus Idaea; species Idaea aversata. The sequence continues at coordinate 5,059,529 of OU026083.1, forward strand.
GACAATACCTCGGCCTGATCTACAAAACTCCTCAAATGTGGTCCTCCTGGATGCCAAGACTCTATCCCGAGCGTGTATAAGACCTGCTACACCGGAGACAACTGTCAAGTTTGATTCCATACTCCACGACGTGCTACTGTATGCTATCAAAGGTAAGATAGTAACATGTGAAATATTGTGCTCCTCGATGCCAAGACTCTATCCCGAGTGTGTATAAGACCTGCTACACTGGAGACAACTGTCAAGTTTGATTCCATACTCCACGACGTGCTACTGTATGCTATCAAAGGTAAGATAGTAACACGTGAAACATTGTGCTCCTCGATGCCAAGACTCTATCCCGAGCGTGTATAAGACCTGCTACACCGGAGACAACTGTCAAGTTTGATTCCATACTCCACGACGTGCTACTGTATGCTATCAAAGGTAAGATGGTAACACATGGAACATGGTGCTCCTCGATGCCATGACTCTATCCCGAGCGTGTATAAGACCTGCTACACCGGAGACAACTGTCAAGTTTGATTCCATACTCCACGACGTGCTACTGTATGCTATCAAAGGTAAGATGGTAACACATGGAACATGGTGCTCCTCGATGCCATGACTCTATCCCGAGCGTGTATAAGACCTGCTACACCGGAGACAACTGTCAAGTTTGATTCCATACTCCACTATAGTTCGAGCTTCGTCCCGTATTTTTCGCCGTCGGGGGTGGAATCTCGAACAAATGGCTAATTCCTGGTTGGGAAAATAAATTATGATAAAATTATCCGTTTTTCCAGATTTATTAATTAATAAAATTGATAGTTTTTCCTGAACTAGATGTGGAAAAAAATAAAAGCATTTGAAGTCACTTGTTTGACATTTTCCACTGACGCCATTTAGGAACCTCAAGAACGTAACCTCCTTGCAAATAAGTTTTGCCATTATTCTTTATATCAATGGCCATTGACAATAACTAGAATTGATAGTCAATATGTACTTGTATATTGTTCCAGAACAACCATCTCCGTTGGAAGAGCCTCCACAGAAAGGATCGGTTGTGATCTCCGAGTTCACAGACGGAGTGCAGTACCGGGCCCTCGTCAAACGGACAAACGTTAAAGCTAACAAATACTTGGTTGAATATATTGAATATGGTACGTAAAATACTGTATTCACTCTACTATGATAATAATAAAAGTCTTTATTCAGACAGGATGTTTAGTTACATCATACCATAACGCATGACGTCACACGATATTTCGTCAGACACTTTTTTGTGAATGCAGGTTCCATCAATTTATCACGTCAATAAATGTAGAATATTCAGCTTATTAATAAGCTTTCTTGTCCTCTTTGATTTTTTCAATGTTTTGTGTGTTGTACAAATAAAGTGTTTATCTATCTATCTATCTTATTTCAATTATTTTATTTGCAGGTAACGAAGAAATAGTAACACTTGAGAAGCTGTACTTCTGCCCGGCACACCTGGATCTATCAGGTGTACCGACAGTTGCATCCATTGTCCAGTTGTCAAACAAACCTGATGCTTTGACACCTCAAGCTTTAGCTCTTGTCGATGATTTGAAGGATAATAGTAAGGAGTTGATACTGGTGAGTTCTAAGGGACATTGCTCATATGGTGAAGGAAAACATGGTTTAGTTGTCTCCAGACGTTTTGGCGAGTTCTTTCTTCTGGAGATCATGTCTGAGACCATCACTTACGCAATCCTGGAGTGCGAGAGTCTGTCTGCATACCGGGCTGACTACTTGACTATGCAAAACGGGCATGAGGCTGAAGAAACGACAGCGCATGTGCTGCTAGATTGCATGGTGCTAGCGGAAATAAGACTCAGGACTTGTAAGTGACGTCAATAGGCGGCGGGTGCCTCGACCGAAGGCTACCACCGGGAGATTGCTCTTTTAGCACCACCGAGGGGTCATGCGTGGGACGTCTAGGGCTAAACCCCACGAGCGCGAGGGCGAACCTTCGTATTGACAAATTGTTTCCTATGGACATGTTTGACTAAGCTGACAAGGTAGTGTAGCTTTTTTCCCTACCTTCCTAATTCTAAAATTATTTCACAGACACTTCCATCCGGTGAAAACACAGAACCAAGCGGGTCCCTTGTCCAACTACACTTAGCCAAAAACAGGGAGAACATAACTAAGAAATTGGAGGATATGTGTACTCCGGAATGGCAGAAGATTGAACAGAGAGGAGGTGATGTTTTAGGTATGTTTGTCACTACATAGTATAAAACAAAGTCGCTTTCTCTGTCCCTATATCTAGATAGTTTTTTTTAATAGATAGAGTGATTCAAGAGGAAGGTTTATATGTATAATACATGCATAATATAGCCGTGCGAAGCCGGGACGGGTCGCTATTATCATATAAATAAAAATTGCAGGACATTCCACACATCGCCATCTAGCTCCAAGCTAAGTAACTAGACTTGTGTCATGTCAGCTAGACAACGGATATACTACCGACCGACCCAGTTGGCACAATGGTCACCATGCCGAAATGCCAAACACATGGTTGCGGGTTCGATTCCCGCCTCAAACAAGTGTTTATGCCTACATATTTGTCTGTGGTCTGGTTGTTTCCAAGTATTATAAGTATATTTACAAAAGAAAAGTATAAAAGTAGTATATCCGTTGTCTAGCACCCATAACACAAGTCTAGTTACTTAGCTTGGGGCTAGATGGCGATGTGTGGAATGTCCTGCAATATTTATTTATTTATTTTTATAGGTTAAGACACTTATTTATTTATTTATTAGGTACACCAACAGTAACACACACAGGTTGCAGGTTCAATTTCGCGCCTCAAATAAATATTATTGTACAGACTACCTGCGCCCTGTCCTGATCCATTCTCCATCTCCATCATGGGGATAGAAAAGTTTGGAACTTACGCGGGTGAAACCGCGGGGCGCAGTTAGTGAATATTGGTATGCTGGGCGTCTGTCGGGACGAAGGAAAGGCAGTTATCTATTTAACAGAGTTTAATAAAGTAATGTCGAGACGTGCGCCTTGCTCGATGAGCGAAGGTAAAAGAAAGCGACACTAGGGTTGTGCCATATTAGGTTGTTTGACCACAGAGTACAAAACAATACTCGAATTAGTCGATTCTCTAGAGAATAATTGAAAAATAGCTCCATCTATTATCGAGTAGCCAGCCACTCCTAGATGGTGCTGTAATATACTTACTTTACTTAGTTATCGCCAGATGGCGCTTTGTTAACAGCTAGTTTATTTATTTCTTTATTATTTATTTCATAACAATTCTCTGTTAATAATTTGACAGAAACCCCACCAATAATGTACTACGACTTCCTCAACGTGAACTTGCCAACGGATCGTCCGTTTGTGTTGGAAGTGGTTGACTTCAGTACGCTCAAGAACGGCTTGCTCTGCGGCTACGTTCAGGGTGAACCACTCGCAGATATCATTTACGGAGAACTCACTGATAAGGTAAGAGACATTTTATTCATTTGTCCCGCTGTTTTACCCGAGTTAGATCCAATTTCTGTGGGAATATCGGATACTCTAGTTGGTTTCTTAGGGCTTCAGCTATTTACATACTAAGTTTGATGGCAATCGGTCTTTTGTTATATTCTGAATTATTTTTCAGGGAAAAATGCATCCAAAATTTAGCTCCGTGGCCAAAATTAGAACTCCAATCTCCCGCTTAACGCGCTGTGCGATAACTACTACGTTACGCAATCAACGGACATGCATTCATCTTTGTATTTTTTATAAGATTTTTATAAGAATTTTTAATAATCCATTTGTTTTGCGTAGAAATTTAACCTCTTTGGCATGGTGAGCGAACCTTCTGCATGCGTGTTCGATTCCCGCGTCAAATAAATAAGTATTTGTTTCTAGTCTGGATGTTTCTTTATGTAAAATAAGTATGTATTTCCCTGGCCATTGTCTGGCCAACATAATACAAGCCTAGTAGCTTAGCTTTGGGCTAGATGGCGCTGTGTGAAATAACCTACAATGTACAGTGAATGATTTGATTGCAGATATCTAAATACGCCGCTAGCAACCTCTGCAAGGAGCCCTATCTACCGAAACCGGAAGAGCTTTGCGTCACAAAGTGTCCACCTTGTAAGAACTACCATAGATAAAAATAAAGTATACTTGCAGCGCTTCGCGGTTTCACCCGCGTAACTCCCGCCCCCTGGGAGTATCGGGATAAAAAGTAGCCTATATCAATGAATAAATGTATTCTCATCAAAATCGGTCAATTAAGATAAGATAAGATCATTTATTCGCCGGAATACATAGCATAAAGGTCTTACAAAACATATTAGAACATGTACTCGGTCCGCAAGCAGACTAAAAAATCTTTTCTCTTTAAAATATTAGTATGAACCTATCGCCCATGCGAAATAGCGTACGTACATTTTAGTAACGCCATCTGTTACCAATCTTATGAAACCTACAAACTTTTGAAAAGGAGTCTAATAGATGGGGTTGTAATAAAGAAATAGAATTCCAAGATAATTTTTAGAGTTCCGTACCCAAAGGGGTATTACTAAGACTTTGCTGCCCGTCCGTCCTTCCGTCTCTCTGTCACCAGGCTGTATCTCATGAACAGTGATAGCTAGACAGTTGAAAGTTGCACAGATAATGTATTTCTGTTGCCGCTATAACAACAAATACTAAAAATAGAAAAAAGTAAATATTTTTGTGAGTAGTCTGAGAGTTAGATGGTGATGTGTGGAATGTCCTGCAATATTTATTTATCTTCCAGATGAGCAGTGGTTCCGCGCCGTATTATCGGAACAGGTGGACGGGGCTGGCGGCAAAGAAGCTAAAGTGTTCTACCTAGATTATGGCAACCTTGAAACTATACCAGTATCTTTCATAAGGAAGATGTTGCCGGAGTTTGTTGACGGATACCCTGGATTGGCCAACCTCTGCGAAATTAAAGGTATTTACTTAAAAAAACTTTTTAACTCATTTTTCAAACTTTTAAATTCATAGTAATTATTCCATGTCCCACTATTGTAGCATAGTTGAAACGTCGAGGTAAGAGAAATAAAAATAAAAAATACGCGATTAAGAGGAAAGGGTACCGGACGCTCTCTCCATACAAACGTAGTCGACTTTTCCTCCCAGCATAGGATCCCAAAATAGGGGCAAAGTCATGGCAGTTATAGGTTTTATGCAACAAAAATATTTGTGCTAGTGTCATTATCCAGGGAGGAAACAGTCGACTACGTTTGTATGGAGAGAGCGCATGTACTCTTTCACCCTAAGCATCCAAAGGAATATTTTTTTTACTTTGACCATTTTTTTAAACTTTACAGGTTTCCCAAAAGATATAACGGATGCCCAACTGCACCAAGCATTGACGCTTCTAAACGTGAACGAGGAAGGTCACGGGACGTTAACAGTCAAACGTTGCACCGTCATTGACAAGACTTTGTATGAGATTGAAGTCCCCGAACTCATTGCAGTTCTGAACGCTGTTTAATTTACTTGGTAAGCATTCAAACACCTTAAAATTCAAATGTTTGGAAGCTTCATTACAGCCGCCGTCTGTCCCTATGCATGCTTAGATCTTTAAAACTACGCAACGGATGTTGATGCGATTTTTTTTAAATGGTGATCCAAGAGGAAGGTTTATATGTATAATACATACATAGTATAGCCGTGCGAAGCCGGAGCGGGTCGCTAGTAGATAATAATAACAAAGAATAATGGCAAAACGAGATGCACGAAAAGTTGAAAGCTAAGTAACTAGACTTGTGTTATGGGTGCTAGACAACGGATATACTTTTCTTTTGTAAATATATACTTAAAATACAAAGAAACAACCAGGCCACAAACAAATATCTAAGCATAAATACATGTCTGGGGCGGGAATCGAACCCGCAACCTTGTGTTTGGCAGTCCGGCATTGTGACCATTGTGCCAAGTGGGTCGTCTTATGCTCAAGTATTGGCTTGCCATTTTCGCAATATAAAAGACGAGAGTAATTATCATTCAGATTTAATAACTAGGATACAGATTAACACTCGTATCAATCCTATGAGATTGCATAGTACGCGCAAACGCATAGAGCCGCAAATAAGACGCTGAATAGCTAGAGTGAAGAGAGCAGCACAAAATTGAGCAATCAGAGGGCCGTATTTAGCGCTGTGCGTCCACTTATCCAAGGGAAACTTAAGTAGTAGGCCCTTGGGGTCTCAGCCCCTTAGACAAGATTGCTTTCCATTATCGATATCGCCAATCGACACTTTTCTTATTAATTTTTTTGGTATGAAATTGAAATAAGCCTACGAAAAATCGCATGGTCTTGAGTTAGAGAAAAAAATGGTGGATAAGTTTTATCTTATGCCAATTGAATATAATGCTTTATGTCAATTCAATTCAATTAATTGGCGTTCTGTATAGCTTAAGCTAAACAATTCTGCCAATGACGAGTTCAGCCAATAACGGTTTAAGGAGAATGATCGGTTTGCTTAATGTGACCGGTGAGTTAATTTCATACAAAAAAATATGTCCGATTGGCTATAAGTTAAGATAGGTTTAGTTTAAGTTAGGTAGGTAATAATGTTTAGGTTAAGTTTTGCGTAAATAAACGCGTTATTTTTTACTATTTTTATATCGCTAGTGGAAAGTAATATTTTTTAAGAAGGCTGATACGCCCTTTTGACCGCTCGATCCTCTTCCATTCTCTTGGTGTGACCAAACCAAAAGTTGGGCCGATTTAGTATCTCGGATGATACTAGGCTCAGCCATAAGATCTATACTCTATTTGTAAATCTTAGATCAAAAATGTAAACAATGGTGTTATCAGAGTAAAAAATCCATCAAGCGTTGGTAGTTTTTTTTAGAGAAGTGGAAATTAGGTAATAAAACAACTATGACCTCAATTTCTAAAAAAATGTGAGCCGTCGCCGGACGCCTGGCAGATGTGAAACATCGACATTATTTTGTAAAAGTAATATGCAGAAAAGAACAGATTGTGATAGAATCGCACAGTCGATTACGGTGTGTACACCGTACACACTACTGCATATAGACTGTATATATATACCATCATATAGCCACGGCATGCGTCGCCACGCCAGTAATCGGTTTTACGTGCGGCTATAGATGTTTCACATCAAAATACGATTGCAAATAAAATCAATATGAAATATGATTGTTTATTTTATATTAAAATTTTTTTTAATAAAGTTATTACAATATTCAAATTTGAATGGTAGTTTTTTTTACACACTGGCAACAATTACAGCGGCTTTCAACCTTTACGAAATGGCGTTTCTGTCAATATTTGACATTTCTTTGTTTACATTTTTGATCTAAGTTTTACAAATATAGAGTATAATTCTAACAAATTCTATAGAAACCTACCTTTTTTACAATTTCTTACAAGTGTCATCAATGTCTTTCCAGGTACTCACATGACTTCGGCAACCACGAAGACTTACAAGTAGCTTACTTTAAGTATTTTGATTTTCCAATATTTTTTTATAATTCTAAGTTATTCTTAAGTTTTTTTTCTACCATTTTGACATAGTTTTTTAGTTATTCGGACACTAATTTTGACAATTAAGTTAGTAATAAGAATTGAAACTAAAAAGTAGGTCACAAGGGGTGTTTAGACGATTTATCAAACACTGGTTTTTGGAACTCAAGTACCTACTAATTAGAGATGTTATGGATATTTCGAGCGGTGAAACAAAAACCTATCCGATACATGTCGTTTTATGTAGACTCCGCCCTTAAAGAAACTATATGAAACTTGTGAAACGGATACGGTTACGGATATATTTTCATTTCTGATATCCGATAGTTTCGGTTACGGTTACAGAGCTCCATAACATCCCTAATAATTAAAAAAAAAACATGTGGCGTCCAGGAGCAAATGAGATTTAAACACGTTTTCATCACCAATGTTGAATTGTAAGATTCTTCATAACAAGCGTATGCACTTCAAACCTAGACGAAGATCCCGCTGATGACTAAACCTTACTTATTTTATAAAAGCTGAATATTTCTCAGCGCATGCCTCCAAACCAGTTACGAACGATGTGCAATTATGAAGTTCAGACCATAGTGGCTTGGAGAGTTAGCAGGTAGCAAAGGTGGAACTCAGAGTCGTGTCATTACGCTAGCCAAGAATTGAACCTTTCTTGGCTAGGGTACCCAAAGACTTTTTTCCATAAATAATCACATAGCCAAGCATGCGCTAAGAAATTCTCAGCTTTTATAAAATAAGGAAAGTATGGTTGTTAGCGGGATCTCATACCTCATACCTACGTCTTAAGCTGGGGACATATTATCACACTTATCAGTCGCGGCTGTCGGACGCGTCCGTAAGCCGCGTCCGACAGCCGCGACTGATAAGTGTGCACGATCGTTTGGCATCCAGCGGCCCAGATCGCTCTGGGACGTCCGCGGACAATTTCGCCATTGAAAATGGAAGGCTTACATTGTATGACTGGTCTGGCAGTAAAAACTCTGAGACACCAATGATAGGAGAGTTATCACATGAATTTAGCTTTTTTTAAGTCCCATGAGAGCAGATGACGTTCAAGTGGAATTGTAGTGTTCTCTATGAAAAATTAATCTTGGATGATCTTTTTCAACCCTGATTTCTCTTATGGGTCGAGATAAAAAAGGTCATGACTTTTTATATATGGGTAACAGAAATATTTTACATTGTCTGACGAGTGGTTGATCAACTTCAATTACATGAAAAGGGGATGGCTTCTGCCTAGCATCACGGATCACTTTTACCCAGTCTTCAGGCGTTTCACAAGGTGATTTCTGATTTATGCAACCCATATTTCTTTCACACTTTAAAGAGTGTCCGCGAGTGGGAAATATGTTTTTTTATGACATCCAAGCGCTTTGCATAGTGTACAACATAGTGTATAAAACGAAAAACGGTATAGTTTTTGTTTTGTCCACCGCAGGAATCACAGAATATCACCATCGCCAATTAAGGCAGTGACGCTGGTGGATCAGTGCACGTTTTTTCCCGCATTTCCGCGGATATTTTTTATGATCACTTTGATCATCCTTGGCATCGACTTCGATATTTTTGCTGCAATATTGCGCATTTATTTCACCTTAGTGGAGTCCACGGCAGCGATTTTTATTCGCGCGATATCAGCTTGATTTGTGGCAATTTCTTCTCGGTAACTGCCGAGAGCTTATCGCAGTTTTCTCCGGCAGCCTTCTGGAGGCTTCTGAACCCTGGTGGAACGCACCCAGGTTTTTACCCAGCGCAAGCTGAAAGACTTTTCTATCGTTATTTAGCGGCCTAAAACGTTAGACATATCTTGAGCAAAGTTTGTATTTTGGAAAACTTCGCCCAGACTTTTAACGCTGTTTCCATATTCGAGACATTCCATAATTCCAAAGTGCCGGTCTTTTTACACGGTACTTGCTGAATTTACATTTTTTCGAAATTCCAAAAGTTTTGGGTGAATTATTAAGTACGAAGTTGATTTACGTGTCCCTATTTCATCTAAGTGTATTAAGAACACAAGAATTTCCCCGCGGACTTTTATCGATTTAATTCCGTATTTTCTCCGCAAACATACGGAAATAACGTCCGAATCTCGGACGGTATTTCCGTATTCATAAAATTTGTAAAAGATACGTGTGACGCTTCTTCTGGGCTCTCACACTTTTACAGTTTCTTTTCGTATTCTTAATTCGTCTGGGCCTAATATTAGAGGGCCTTACCTCTATTTACATTAAGTACGCGAGGATTTCGCGCCGACTTATATCGATTTCGTATCTTCAATGAATCTTATTACGAGATTTTTTCCACACATACGGAAATAACGCCCGGATCCCGGACGGTATTTCCGTATACATAACATTTGTAAAAGACATTGCGCTTTTCTTTCACAGATTTATCGCGTTTTAGGTATTTTGCACCTAGTTTCTTGTCATATTTTTAATTCGACTAAATTTACGATATAGTAACTTTTATTAACTTTACCTCTGGATACATAAAGTACGCGAGGATTTCGCGCCGACTTATATCGATTTCGTATCTTCCGGGAAATCTCATTACGAGGTTTTATTCGCACACATACGGAAATAACGTTCGAATTCCGGACGGTATTTCCGTATTCATAAAATTTGTAAAAGACATGGCGCTTCTTTTCTCTCACAGATTTACCGCGTTTTAAGAATTTTGCACCTAGTTTCTTGTCATATTTTTAATTCGACTAAATTTACGAAAATAGTAACTTTTATTAACTTTACCTCTGGATACATAAAGTACGCGAGGATTTCGCGCCGACTTATATAAATTTTGTATCTTCCGTGAATCTTATTACGAGATTTTTTCCACATACGGAAATAACGTCAGAATCCCGGACGGTATTTCCGTATTCATAAAATTTGTAAAAGACATGGGGCTTCTTTTCTCTCACAGATTTAACGCGTTTTAGGTATTTTGCACCTAGTTTCTGGTCGTATTTTATGTTCGACTGCGCCTATTAAATTTACTATAATTGTAACTTTTATTCACCTACTTCATCTAGGAGTATTAAGTACACGAGTATTTACCTCAGACTTATATTGACTTTGTATCTTCCGTAAATCACATTACGAGATTTTTCCCGCAAATACGGAAATAACGTCAGAATCCCGGACGGTATTTCCGTATTCATAAAATTAGTAAAAGACATGGCGCTTCTTTTCTCTCACAGATTTACCGCGTTTTAAGAATTTTGCACCTAGTTTTTTGTCGTATTTTAAATTTACTATAATAGTAACTTTTATTCGCCTACTTCATCTAGGAGTATTAAGTCGAGTATTTACCTCAGTCTTAAATCGATTTCGCATGTTCCGTGAAATTTCATTACGAGATTTATTTCCACAAATACGGAAGTTACGTCCGAACACCGGACGGTATTTCCGTATTCATCAATTTTTATAAAACAACCTTAAAACTCCTTTCCCTTCAATGTATTTTTTTTTTCAAAATGGACGCGTTTTTCAACTAAATGCCTAATATATAGGAAGTCGTTTATGAACGTAAAATAAATTTGCTTCGCAAGCAATATTTCTGGGTCTGGCTTTTCGGGCAACTTTCCGGGTTTTTCCGGAATTTACAAAATAAATAATAATATTTAAATATTTTAAAAGAAAATGTGAATTATGTCCAAGAACGCGTTTTAGGTAAGTTAGTAAGGTACGAGGCACATTGAGGCCATCGAGGCCATCGTCCCTCATTTCCGGCTTGTCTTAATTGGTTGGATATGGGAGACATTAAATAATATTAAAAGCTTTTATTAAACTTGTTAACATTTAAAAATGCGTGACCGTTGCCCTTCAATGTTGGGCTGAAAGTACTTTTTTAATCTTTCCTGCCATAAGATCATACTGGTGAAAAACCGTTTTCTTGCACAAAGTCGTTAAACAGTTCTTGCTTTAAGGTTGAGCAAAGTAAAATGGAAAAGCATTTATTTGGACAAGCATACGACACAAGATTCCATGTGATTCCAATACATTTAATTTTTATTTTTAGTTTCCGTTCTTAGGAAAGTAAAAATAAAAAACTTAGGAACATCCTGTTATTCCTATGACAGGTTGTTCCTAAGCTAGGAGGACTCTAGGGTCTTGAAAAACCTTAGTTACTTAGCTTTCCTGCCATAAGATCATACTGGTGAAAAACCGTTTTCTTGCACAAACATGCTCTGCGTTAGAGTTGTGCAAAACTTTAATTATTTAGCTTCCTGCCATAAGATCATACTGGTGAAAAACCGTTTTCTTGCTCAAACATGCTCTGCGTTAAGGTTTCGCAAAACCTTAATTATTTTAGCTTTCCTGCCATAAGATCATACTGGTGAAAAACCGTTTTCTTGCACAAACATGCTCTGCGTTAAGGTTTCGCAAAACCTTAATTATTTTAGCTTTCCTGCCATAAGATCATACTGGTGAAAAACCGTTTTCTTGCACAAACATGCTCTGCGATAGAGTTAGGCAGAACCTTAATTATTTAGCTTTCCTGCCATAAGATCATACTGGTGAAAAACCGTTTTCTTGCACAAGCTCTGTGGCTTGGACCAGATGTTTACTCTTTAAAAAAAATTCAATATATCCCAAATGATGTTCCTTACGCAAGGTGATTAAATTTTTCGCCCTTTTCGTTAAATTTTCCCAACATATTCAACAAGTTGCCGTATCTCTGGAATGGAGATTGGACGAAGAATTAAATTCAGTGGCAATTTTTAGCCGTTGTTCATTTTAAGAATAGAATATAGTTTATTCGAACAAACATACGCCTTAGTATACACACAAATAAGAAACAATAAGAGATAGTTACAGAGAATAGTAAATACAAAAGACAGAGAATAAATAATTTTTAGCTCTAAGGGTGCTTTTCCACCAGAGATGTGCTATGCTACGATGCTATGGATGCGTTTGATGTCCACCAATCTACATCTCATGCATGTTTTTGGTAAAAAGCTATGAAATTTTTTGAAAATTTCAAAAATGTGTCTCTACATTTCAATATTTATTCGGGCGACAAACCGTTCTATCGTATGCGCCACTGACATGATATTTTTGGATACTACGACTGATTTTTTGAATGCATAAATTAAAAAAAAAAATTAAGTGATTTCAATTTATTTTACTTCAAACTTATTCTACTTACTCCTCAAAAATTGGATTAAAAGCTAGAATAGATATTATATAGTAATAAAGTACTTTAGACCAAGCATTTATCGATCTAGGGAGTAAGGGTACCGAGGGCTCTTTCCATACAAACTATTACAGACATAGTCGACTGTTTTCTCCCTGGATAATGACACTAGAGCAATTCTTTTTGGTTTTTGGGCATGGTCATAGCAGTTATACGTTTTATGCACCAAAATATTTGCTCTAGTGTCATTATCCAGGGAGAAAACAGGCGACTAAGTTTGTAATAGTTTGTATGGAGAGAGCCCCCGGTACCCTTTCCTCTTAAATGTTGTGTATTATAAATCCAATCTCTTCATAATAAGCAAAATTCTCACCGTTCCCACTCCTGGTTCTCCGCCACTTCCCTTTTCCACGTGATATCGGCTAAAATTGCACATCGTGTAAAGCCATAAAGAAACTGAATTGAGTTGAATGCCATTAATTTTTTGGATCCTATGACTCATTAATGGAATCCATAATTTTTCAAAAAACAGGTCGACCGTTTCGGGCGTTAAACTATCGTGTGTTTTAACGATCAATAATTTTTCAAAGGATCCAAACATGTCTTTATAGTAAAATCATAAAATTTTTGGATCAATCATTTTTCAAAAACCTGCCGAACATTTCGGGTGTAAAACCTTTCATCGTGTGTGTGACACTGCCATGACAATTTTTTTGATCCTCTGGCCGATGTTAAGGATCAATAATTTTTCAAAAGATCCAAACATGTCTGTGTAATAATGCCATTAAATTTTTGGATCTTACGACTCAATAAAATCCATAATTTTTCAAAACAGGTCGACCATTTCGGATGTAAAACTGTTTATCCTGTGTGTGGCACTACCATGGTATTTTTGGATCCTTTGACCGATTTTTAGGATCAATAATTTTTTAAATGATCCATTAAATTTTTGGATCTTACGACTCATTAATGGAATCCATAATTTTTCAAAACAGGTCGACCATTTCGGATGTAAAACTGTTTATCCTGTGTGTGGCACTACCATGGTATTTTTGGATCCTTTGACCGATTTTTAGGATCAATATTTTTTTAAATTATCCAAACATGTCACAATTTTTAAAAACCAGGTCTACCATTTCGGGTGTAAAACCGTTTATTCGTGTTTGTAACACTGCCATGACATTTTTGGATCCTTTGACCGATTTTAAGGATCAATTATTTTTTAAGGATCCAAACATGTCACAAATTTTTCTCTTGTTCTACGTGTGACACTGCCATGATATTTTCGGATCGGAAGCCTGGTTTTTTTCGATATTTTTTCCAAAATCAGGCTTTTGATTCATACGAGATTATAACCGTTTGTTTGCACAATTGTTCTGTAGCGGGAATCGAACTTTATCGAACCCGCTACCCTCACGTTGAATTAATTGGAACAGAGGTTGTCGTAAGGTTTTCAATGTATATTTAGTTTTCCAAGTAAATTCTCACATAGGAATTTACCAGTTATTTTTATTATTTGCAAAGAAAGTTGCAATCTAAATTTATTTCTCTAATGAAGCTGCTTTATTTTTGTTTAATAAAAGTTTTGATTATTTTAAGTTATTTAAGGTTCATAACAAGCTTTTGTAATCAGAAATAAATGTTTATTCTTTTTGCAAATTGTGGTATTATTTTGATTGTATAGTTTTTTCCCTAATTTATTTAGATTTTATAGACATTAAGAGGAAAGGTACCTACTTTAAGGTACCCGGCTCTTTCTCCATACAAACTGCCATGACCAAGATTTTATGGTACAAAATTATTTGCTCTAGTGTCATTATCCAGGGAGGAAACAGTCGACTACGTTTATATGGAGAGACCGTCGGTACCCTTTCCTCTTAAGTGCCAATAGGAGAAAAAAAGCCCTAGACTGGAGATATGGGACGGTTTCCGACTAGATGGACAGACCGTTTGTTCGCATGAGTTCTACTTTTTCAGGATTCCAACGTTTAAAACATACATAATTATCGTGACCATAATTTTCTATAGACTGAGAACTGCAGAATTTTGTTCAAAGAAATGCTGTGCTAGATTTTGCAACAAAATGAAAGAATATTGTAATATTTGTACCAAATGAATTGCCGGAAATGATGTTACTCAGCCCAGGAAAGTCGTAAGACCAGAAGCGCGATAGAGGTGTCTTAGAAACAGTTTTTGGGTATCAACCACTAAAATCTATAGAATGATATTCCTAGAAGCATATCTTCTTTTCTTCTTCTTCATTTTACGACAGTTCGTAAAGGTGAAGATATGCTTTGTATTGTCTTATACTTTGAAACACGATTAGTGATTTGCCACGATAGAAAAAAATCGTCATTTTTTGAGCTTTTTGTTAACAACCAAAACCAACACTCAACAATAATCAATCTATATAATTATGATTCACAACGTAATATATATGATTAATCCTTTAGTATGAATTAGTTATTCATTAATCATCAATGTATGTAAATTAATTCAGACATTTTTCTTGTTAATCGATTATTATTATCGATTTTGTTTCAAATAATAGCAATACTATTATTTTTTTAGTTAGGTGGTAACACTGTTGTTTACATCGAGCGATGACATTGTGATTTTCGAATAGAGGAACATAAATTGTTATAAAAATCTATTGCAATCGTAGACATTACCCACTGAAACCCACAATATATACTGCTAAATCATCTCCTGAAGTCTTATTTACCTCCTGACCTTAATATTTCCGAAGTGGGATGAACGAAATGTCCGGCCCGTACAGAAATGGCCTCGGAAAGAAGAAACGTACTTTCAGCGATTCTTCAACGAATTCTGTGCCTCAAGAAGACGATATTTTTTTTCTTCGGGTGAGTCGCTTGTACCTGTAGCGAAAAAACGTCGTATAACGGCAATGGACGCTGAAATAATACCCAAATTCCGTCCAGACGAAAAAAACTGCAATGTCATAACATGGCTCCATAAAATCGACCAATTGGGAGATGTGTACGGTTGGGACAACCGAGATCGTCAATTTGTGATGCAAATACGACTTCGTGGTTCCGCCAGAGACTGGTATGATGATTTAGAAGACTATGACCTCTCTTGGAATGAATGGAAAGATGCGTTACGCACCGCTTTTCCCCGATCGACAGATTTTGTTGACCGCTTAGAAGAAATGTTAGCTAGGACGAAATCCGATTCGGAAACTATGACCAAATACTTTCACACCAAAATGGCACTACTGAAGAGGTGCCAGATACAAGGAGAAGATGACATTTCATGTATTATTAGGGGGTTACCGCAAGAAATAAGAGCTAATGCTAAGGCCTTCAAATGCTCAACGCCTCAACAGCTGTATTTTGGATACCTCTCATCACTTGAGAACTACAAAACTGTTGTAGCAACTGCAATGTCGAGTAAATCAGCGTGGCGACGCGGTAACATTCAAGCTACTACATCCACAGCTACTAGTTCTTCAACAGCCCGCCAGCAACCTCTGCCAAAGATCTGTTACGCTTGCCGCCGGCCAGGACACGAAGCGCGAGAGTGTAGATCACTGCTACGGTGTGGAACTTGTCAGCGCACTGGACATGCTACAGCCAACTGTTGGTTTGGGGCCTACTCGTCACAACAACAAGAAAAGGTGAGCCGTATCTTACACATTACTTACAACATATTTCAAGATTTATATAAAAAAGTGGTACATGTGCATGGTTGCCAATTGATCGCGTACATAGACACCGGTAGTCAGTTGAATATTATTACAGCCAAACAAGCTAGTAAGTTGAAACTTATATTGTCTCCGTCGGTGACATTTATGAAAGGTTTTGGTGGTTTATGTACTCGATCTTTAGGTACTGCTAAAGTCTGTGTCACTATTGACGGGTTATGTATTAGTGGTGATGTTGAAGTTACTGATTGTAATTTATCAGACATAGATTTAATTGTAGGGCAGCCCATGATCAATCAAGTTAATGTAAGCCTCGTTACTACACCAAACTGTGTGACCTTTCTACCGACTTTAAGTTTGACAGGTCTTCTTAGAGACATTCAGCTAGAAGATATAGACTATGTGAACAAATTTCCGGTTTATCTAAAACAAAATATAAAGATACCCAAACAGAGCAAAGCGTATATCGAAGTAGTAGTAGGTTACATCAATAGTAATAATAACATAGCATTTTTGAGTAATGAAGTTTATTTTGAGTTAGGATGTTCAGCATATCTTATACCACAAGCAGTCATAGCAGCTGATCATAATATTCTCGAAGTTTTTAATGTTGGATACGAGGACATTATTTGGTCAGCTAATAGGCTAATTACAAGAGCAGAGTTAATAGAAAAAGGTGAGATAAATAAAAGCAATGTATATACAATTAACAATATTATCTCGGTTGAGTCAAATACAATAAATATAGAAGATATCGACGCTGGAGACCTAAATGAAGATGACCAGCATTGTCTACTAAAACTATTAAACCGATTTAATAATTCATTTGCAAGAAATAGTAAAGACTTGGGCTGTACAGACTTGATAGAGATGCATATTCACACAACTACTGATCAACCGGTATATTTTAAACCATATAGGCTCTCTCACAAGGAATCTGAAATAGAAAATGATAAAGTACATGATCTTCTTGATGCTGGCATTGTAAGAGAATCTCGGTCGGACTACGCAAGTCCTGTCGTGTTGGTAAGAAAGAAAAATGGCGACTACAGGCTTTGCGTAGATTACAGGGCCCTTAATGCGCGTACTATAAAGGATCGTTTTCCTTTACCGCATGTAGAAGACCAGGTTGCTAAGTTAAGTGGTAAAATGTTCTTCACCACGCTTGACCTTGCTCAAGGTTACCATCAAGTACGAGTGGCCGGTGATTCTATAAGCAAAACCGCATTTATTACACCTACTGGCCAATACGAATACGTGAAAATGCCATTTGGGTTAGCAAATGCACCTGCGGTGTTCTCAAGGTTAATAAAAATGGTACTAGGAGGCTAAATGAAAACATAGCTCTATATCTAGATGACATTATGTTACCTACGATTTCTGTAACGGCTGGACTTGATTTATTAGAGAGGGTTTTACAATTACTGACAGACGCTAATCTTAAATTGAATTTAAGTAAATGTTCGTTTCTCAAAAAGAGTGCAAATTATTTGGGTCACGAGATCACCGCTGGTACTATTCAACCTGGCCAGGCAAAAATCAATTGTGTTACTCAGTATAAACGCCCTCGTAACGTACACGAAGTACGGCAGTTTATTGGGTTAGCCTCTTACTTTCGGAAGTTTGTTCGAAATTTTGCAGAAATAGCGCGACCAATAACGGAGCTAACCAAAAAGAATTCTGCTTGGGCTTGGGGGGATAAACAGGAGCACGCATTTCAGCTTCTAAAACAAAAACTGACGGAACGACCTGTATTAGGAATTTATAATAAAGATGCCAAAACAGAGCTTCATACTGACGCAAGTCGATTAGGTTTAGGTGGGATTCTGATGCAGTATCAGGATGACGGCAATTTGAAACCAATAGCATATTTTAGTAGGGTAACGAGCAAGGAAGAGAGTTTCTACCACAGCTATGAGTTAGAAACATTAGCTGTGGTAGAATCCCTAAAGCGATTTCGCATATATCTAGTAGGGATCCCTGTCAAAATTATAACTGACTGCGCAGCGTTACGTACTACATTGACTAAAAAGGATCTAATTCCTCGCATCGCCCGTTGGTGGCTCACAATCCAAGATTTCGATTTGCAAATAGAGTATAGGCCTGGTCATAGAATGAAGCATGTTGATGCTTTAAGTAGAAACCCCATGTGTGGCAATATATTAATGATTGACAATTCCGATTGGCTACTAACTCTACAAATGCAAGATGAGAATATCCAAAATTTACTAACTCAACTTCGAGCAGAAACTTCGAATCGCGACATTGTTTCTAATTACTGCATAAAAGATGATGTTTTGTACAGAAAAACTGTAGCCGGTGATAGATTTGTCATCCCTAAATTAGGAAAATATGGATTACTTCAAAAATATCACGATCAAGTAGGGCACCCTGGGTTTGACCGCTGCGAGAAATCTATCAAAGAACAGTTTTGGTTTTCGGGCATGACTCGATTCATTCGTAAATACATAAATTCTTGTTTACAATGTGCGTACGCTAAAGGCAATTATGGTAGAACTGAGGGTGAATTACATACAATTAGGAAAGAACCTATTCCGATGCATACATTACATGCTGATCATCTAGGTCCCTTCGTGAAGACGAGAAAAGGGAATGTTTATGTCTTAGTAGTGATAGATTCTTTCACGAAATTCGTATTCGCTAAGCCGGCAAAGACTTGTAATTCAGTAGAAACTATAAGTTTACTTAAAGATGTAATAAATCAATTCGGCAACCCAAAAAGAATCATCACAGATAGAGGAAAAGCATTTACAAGTCGATATTTTAAACAATTTGCCGAAGAGTCGCAGTTTAAACATGTTTTAAATGCAATAGCAAGTCCTCGTTCAAATGGACAGGTCGAACGCGTAAATAGGACTTTATTAGATGGTTTAAATACTATGTCTGAAAGCGAATGCACTTGGGACGAAAAATTATCGGATGTAGTTTGGGGAATCAATAATACTTACAATACAACCACTAAATTCTCCCCTTTTAAACTTATGTTTGGGCATGAAAACAGTAGGCTATCGGGATATAGAATAAACGACGAGGGCAACGCTGAATCACAACAGCAGGAGCTAGAGAGACGAAGGGAAACAGCAAAGTTACGAATTGACAGAAATATGACGCAGATGAAAGATAGATTCGACCGTAAGCATAAAAAGTGTATCAAATATAATCAAGGGCAACTCGTTTTATGGAAAGGTGGGATCGCTAGAGACAATACAGCTAGAGTTACTAAAAAACTAAGTGGCCTCTACACTGGACCATATAAAATTTGGAAGGCTGACCACTCTATCGACCGTTACACGATTATTAGTATCAAAGGCATGAAAGGTTACAAAAAGTTTAGTGCTGAAGTACCAGGAGAAAGTCTTAGACCGTATAACGCAAACATGTCCGATAATAATGATAGTTCAGGTAGTGATCATGATATAGATAGAGATGATTTAATTGACCTCTTAGAGAGTTAAGTACGTACATTTATTTGTTACCTTGATGATTAAGGAGATAATGGCATTTAATTTCTAAATATAATTATTTAATTACTTTTAAATATTATAAATCAAACACAATAAAAATTTAAATAGATGTTTTCAGTATTCCAAGCTTTGTTTAATTCCACAAAAATAAGCAATATTTCATAAACAAAATATAAAAACTGTGTGACTGTGTGAATTACCCAAAGATAATGGCTTTCAATGTCTGTGTGATGTATTTACACGAAGCTAGTAACTTTAACAAAAATCTGTGTGACTGTGTTAAGTAATTGGATTGGGACAAATAATTAAAGCTGATATAGCTTTATATTTCAACCTGTGTGGCTGTCTACCTACCTAATGATACGCTACTTATCTACGGTGTAAAGTATTTTGAAGAAAAAAAACTGTGTGACTGTGTGATAAACTTAGCTGTGTGATCTCTGTGTGACTATAATCTAAGTGGTCTAAAAGAAAAGGTTAATAATAAAATAAGACACAGCTCATTTATCAACATTAATCATATTTATTTAGTTTTTTTTTATACCAAAATTTATCATATAAGTACATATACTGCTGTATTTGTTTTCCATGTTGCAGAGTTGGGACAACACCAGAAACCTGGAGCGACGCGGGACGCAGCCGCAGACACAGGATGGCCGAATGTTAACAACCAAAACCAACACTCAACAATAATCAATCTATATAATTATGATTCACAACGTAATATATATGATTAATCCTTTAGTATGAATTAGTTATTCATTAATCATCAATGTATGTAAATTAATTCAGACATTTTTCTTGTTAATCGATTATTATTATCGATTTTGTTTCAAATAATAGCAATACTATTATTTTTTTAGTTAGGTGGTAACACTGTTGTTTACATCGAGCGATGACATTGTGATTTTCGAATAGAGGAACATAAATTGTTATAAAAATCTATTGCAATCGTAGACATTACCCACTGAAACCCACAATATATACTGCTAAATCATCTCCTGAAGTCTTATTTACCTCCTGACCTTAATATTTTTCAATTTTACAGCGATTGTAAAGAAAAAAACAAGTACAAAATTTATATTTTCATAAACTTTACATTAAATCCCATTAGGTAGTACAGATGGTTTTTTTACTAAAATAGAATGTGAGTATTTTAATTACATTAAACGGCCATTTCGTGGCGCGCAGGGGAAATCACTTATGGAATGAATTAATAGACTAACACCCATATTCTTAGTCCATTCCTCGACTCAAACTCAACCGAGGAAGCCTCGAAAGTCCCTCGGCGACATCCTCGAAATCGGTATTCGTTTTTGTGATAAATAAATAAAATAAAAAATAAATTAAATAATAACTTTATTTCGCAAAAACTACAATTTAAAACCAAACAATAATCATACGAACTACGACTACTACATAGTGGACAACAGGACTGGCATAGCTATTGTGTGACGTCACAACCAAATGCTGACTGGAGTATTTTTTTTGACGTGACAACGTCTTATAAATTGGTTTGCCGGGTGACACTTCAAGAAACTGCGTTACGCTCCGCTCACGTTATGCGCTCACAATGAGAGCGAGTGAGAGGCACGCGGGCATGGTTAGCCCGCCTAAGAGCGAGAGAGACAGACATAAAAAGTGAAAGGCACGCGTCCCTTCCACTCGAGCACAGTTGTTGTCACGTAAAACTTTTTTGTAATCGAAATAATATTGCAATTGTTATTTGAACAATTTCAAATACGAGAATTGGCTTCGTCAAGTGATGAAGAAATACCTATTGTATTTTATATAATGGTCTCACAACTATAACACTCGAATACAAATTGAAGTTACCCAAAAAAAATTACACTACTGTTTATTATCCTTTTTAATTCGCACTGGTCTTGTTATAATCTTAATCCTTCCCGTATATCTCTCATCATTAAAGTTCTCGTAAAACAATTCCGGAGTACCCGTCCTCCCGTACTGTTGAGCTTTGAGAGCTTGAAAGATCTCTTCTTTATCAGCCTCTGTGCATCTTGAGATAGCTGACAAAGTTGTATTGACCCAAGCTTCGTAATAAGGCTTGGTGTGATCGTTTGAACTAGACGGCACCCATTTAGCCACTTCCGTTACTGGAGAACGATTTTCGTGGTTACCATGAAAAATATCCGGCGATAGGACTCGTTTTCGCCTTCTTTCTCTTTTCGTCGATTTCTCTCTGATTGTCACTTTTGATGGTACTGCCATTGAGGGAGTTGCGATTGAGGGTGTTGCCGTTGAGGGTGTTGTCGTTGAGGGTGTCATTGAGGGTGGTATTGGCGCTGTTATTGAGGGTGTAGATGGCGTTGCCGTTGGAATATGCCTAATGTTTGTTTCGGTTGATTTTGATATTTTTTTCTTGGGACTGGTGGCTGGGATTTTGATCTCGAGTGGAGTGTGGTTCTTTTGATCGACAAAGGTAACAGCTTTATACACTCTGTTGTTGTTTTTAATAGTAATAGTCTTTATAATTGGTCGTCGTTTTGGTGTCTCTCTCCTTTTCTCCGATTTTATAGAACCGGCGGCTGATTTCTTTTCTGTAAGATAATTTCTGTAGGTAAAATTATCTATTACCTACATATAATTTGCTTTATCCTGAATGAATGACTGACGGATCAACGCACAGCCTAAACCGCTGATCGTAGAGACCTGAAACTTGGAGGGTGTGTTCTTTATACCTATGACGTATGACATCAGAAAAAAAGGATTTTCCGAAATTCTATCTCTTAGACTCTTAGGGAGTGAAAAAGGGGGGCAAAGTTTTTATGGGACAACGTGATCCTATTAGAACCATTTTTCGACTTCTATGCGGTTTTGTCTATGTTCGCGGACACGGGTGACAGGGAGAGGGCAGTCACGCGCGAGCATCGGGCGAGAGCGGACGTGCTTCCTCGGGTAAGCCGTCGACCGGTTCCCTCCTATTTATGGTTAAACTAGCACCACAAAATTCAAACTGATCAATCGGTTGTTGTCGCTGGCAAACAATCTTTAAAAAAAAACAACGTCAGAGTGAGCAAGAGGGTGAACGAAGCGAGTGTCTGCGACGCTGTTCGGTCATTTATCTTGCAATAAAAATCTTATTTACTTGTTATCAGCATAATTAGTGGATATTTCAGTCTAACTTCTTAGTATTTGTTTACGTAATGGCAGTGGGGTGAGTTTGGTTACGTTTTATATGATTACATAATTGTGTGTAATTAGTTTAAGTGTGTTGTTGAAGTAAAGTTTGGGTTCAAATTAATTTTTTTAACAGTTCTAAGTAGTCCGTGGAGCGAAGGAGAAGAAAGGAACCGATTAAAACTGCAGGGCGTAGGTAGTTTAAAATAATTACCATCCTTATCACTGCTTTTTTCCTTTTCATTTTTAACCAGATCCTTCTGAACGTTTAATTTTAACGTATACCGTTCCCGAAGACGTCTTCTTCCTTCGAGGTCTAGATACGTTTTGATTTGATTTTCGAGTTTTTCAGTCTTGTCTATAACCTTATAAAAAGAAAAGTACCTACTTATTAAAAGAAAGCGGGTTGTTCTATCTAGACGCCTAAACAAACAACTTTTGGAAAGGATATTGCCTCATTTAGTATGGACGCTGTCCCAAACAAATCGCTGCGATGTGTCGTGCCTCATTTGAAAGGCCTCAGTGTGTACTCCATTTTATATTAAGGCAGCAAAAAAATTCCACCCAGTGGAACCGAGATATTTCGTCAACAATACAACGTCTCGTACTATGAAAGTTATAGAACTCGCATAGCCATTACTGTTTAATTAAACATGTAACACCTTCATGTGGTAGCTCAAATGAAAGACCTTAACTAGGACTACATTTTTGTTCTTTATTACAAAAAAATCCCCTCAGGAGGAACAGATATATTTCGTCTTCAATACAACGTCTCGTACTATGAAAGTTATAGAACACGCATAGCCATTACTGTTTAATAAAATGTGTAAGTAACACCTTCATGTGGGGTAGCTCAAATGAAAGAACTTAACTAGGACTACATTTTTGTTCTACATCACAAAAAAAATCCATCAGAAGGAACCAAGATATTTCGTCTTCAATACTACGTCTCGTAGTAAGAAAGTAATGAATCTCGCATAGCCATTACTATTTAAACGTTAAACACCTTCTTTAGGTACCTCAAATGAAATGTCTTAAATAGGACTACATTTTTGTTCTACATTACAAAAACCCACCAGATGGAACCCAGATAAATAATAGTATTTTAGCTTTAAAAAGGTAATTGTTTTTTTATCACTGTTGCTCATAAAGTGGATCTTATTAAACCGCTTTAAGGCTCATAAAGCAATGTATTATACACGCGTGCGATAAAAAAAAATCCAACAAGTGCTAAAATAATATTATATTATCCCGATAAGTTAAATTACATCTTACTGCTAATTACATGTTAGGTAGATGAAACACTCTTAATTTATCTGGGTTATACTGTTTTGATGTATAGAATAAAGGTACCAACAAAGAGTTTTTAAGCCTTGCTGGCCTCAAAACTCTTTTTTGGTACCTTTTTTCTTCTTTTCAAAAGGATGCCTCAATCAAAGTCTGATAGCGAACGATAATTTTACGTGATAACGTCTTTGAAAACAATTGAAAATTGAGTTTTGTTTCTATTTTGTTTTTCTTTAGGTACATAAATATATTTTTTCATTACCATTATATTCTGTTTTTAACCTCCGAAGCAATAACAAATGGAAAAAACCCTAAAAAAATATTGTATGTCAGACGAGACTGTATAGGTTAAGTCTTTTGCCTAGCCTTTGTGGAGTGTAATTAACAAAAAATAGTAAACATAACCTAAAATTGTTAAAAAGTTTTTATTATTTTAACAAGTTTTTTTTTAATTCGCAACTGTGTTAAAAAACGTCGTACGATACACGTGTGGATTGATCTTTGTATCTCGGCTTTTTAAACGCCTCTATGCAAGGATCAATTTTCCACACTTGTATCGCAATGTACTATAATAATCGACTACCAACAATTTCATCTTGTGGAACCTTATTTGTTACCTTACTGGTCTAGTTGCGGATAATAGCTATATTATAATTATAACTATTATTTTAAGTGTTCAAAATCCCACCAAATGGATGCTACACAGGTGCAGGTGCAGGTTGACCAGCGCTGTAACTGCGTCATGCAGTGGTAGCTAATGGTGAGGCAGATCCTGGTTAGCGGCACACGACTCTTAAGACTACCTACCTTAATAGGTTTTTTGTGTTACTGATTATTATTATTTTTTGTTTTATGTTGTTCATTGTTTTTCTCGTTATAACGTCGTGTGCTTATACAGGGTTATTGGAAATTAATTGACACGGCGTTAAGGGCTTCTTCTGTGCACCTTAACGATCAACTTTTGTTCTACGACTTTTGGAAATTCAGTATAAAAATATTCCATACAAAAATAAAAAATTAAATCCAACAGTTCAATTAATACTCAACTCTACGTCTACGTCACAGAATCAATCATAGTAGGTATGGTACAACCTGATCGGGTCGCACGCAGTGCGCCCCGTGCCGATCGCGCGCGCGCACTTGCCGCATAGACATAGAAAATTACCAGACAGTACGAGAAACACTTAAATATTTTTTTTGGAATATGTATTAAGTTTCCACAAAAGTCGTAGGTAGAACAAAAGTTGTTTGTTAAGGTGCACAGAAGAAGCCCTTAACGCCGTGTCAATTAATTTCCAATAACCCTGTATAATAAGCGTTTTCTTTTTTTTCTACTCATAGATTATTTAATATGAAATCGATTAGGCCAAAGCTTTATTTATAACATTACGCGTCTTGTGCAAGAAGACGACATACTCGTATGTTTTTAAATTATTTTTATCACAGTTGCTCTTATAGTAAATCTTATTAAACCGATATTAGGCTCATAATCAGAGCTCGTTTAACCCGATACTATACCGAAGATATCCCGGAAGTCAGCCTGTACGAGATATGGTCGGCTCTCAAACAGCTCAGAAACAATAAGGCACCGGGTGATGACGGAATAACGACAGAACTTCTGAAGGCAGGTGGATCACCGGTACTTAAAGTCCTTCAGAGGCTGTTCAACTCCGTCATCCTCGAGGGACAAACGCCAGAGGCGTGGAACAGGAGCGTGGTGGTGCTGTTCCATAAGAAGGGTGACAAAGCCCTTCTAAAGAACTATAGGCCCATCTCACTGTTGAGCCACGTCTATAAGCCTTTTTCGAGAGTTATCACCAACCGTCTTTCTCGAAGGTTTGACGACTTCCAGCCTCCCGAACAAGCCGGGTTCCGAAAAGGCTTTAGTACCGTAGACCACATTCATACGCTCCGGCAGATTATACAGAAGACAGAGGAGTATAATCGGCCGTTATGTCTTGCGTTTGTGGACTACGAGAAAGCCTTTGATTCAGTCGAAACCTGGGCAGTGCTGCAGTCCCTCCAGCGGTGCCAAATTGACTATCGGTATATCCAAGTGCTGAAGTGTTTGTATAGCAACGCCACTATGTCTATCCGGCTTCAGAACCAGAGCACAAATCCGATCCCATTGCAAAAAGGGGTGAGACAGGGAGATGTTATCTCTCCGAAACTGTTCACCTCTGCATTGGAGGATATATTTAAGCTCTTGGACTGGGACGGATATGGCATCAATATCAATGGCGAATACATCACTCATCTTCGGTTTGCCGACGATATAGTCATCATGGCAGAATCGCTGGAGGACCTCAGCAGGATGCTGAGAGACCTCAACACCGTCTCTGGACAAGTGGGTTTTAAAATGAACATGGGTAAGACAAAGATCATGTCGAACGCCCACGTCGTACCCATACCTGTTCACATTGGAGACGATGTTATCGAAGTTGTTGATCACTATGTCTACCTAGGCCAAATGGTCCAACTAGGTAAATCCAACTTCGATAAAGAGGTCAGCCGACGAATCCAACTCGGTTGGGCAGCGTTCGGGAAGCTTCGCAATATCTTCTCGTCACAAATACCACAGAGCCTCAAGACGAAAGTTTTTCAACCAATGTGTGTTACCAGTGATGACATACGGATCCGAGACGTGGTCGCTGACTATAGGCCTCGTTCATAAGCTCAGAGTCGCTCAGCGGGCTATGGAGAGAGCTATGCTCGGAGTTTCTCTACGTGATAGAATCCGAAATACGGAAATCCGTAGAAGAACCAAAGTCACCGACATAGCTCTCAGGATTGGTAAGCTGAAGTGGCAATGGGCAGGTCATATAGCTCGCAGAACTGACAACCGCTGGGGAGTAAAGGTTCTCGAGTGGCGGCCACGATGCAACGCGAAACGGAGTGTTGGGAGACCAGCTGCCCGGTGGACCGACGACATTGTGGCGGTCGCGGGTAGTCGGTGGATGGAGGCGGCTCAGGACCGCTGTTTGTGGCGTCGTATGGGGGAGGCCTATGTCCAGCAGTGGACGTGTATGGGCTGACATGATGATGATGATGACGAGGCTCATAATACAACGTATTACGCACGCGTGCGTTTTACTTTACGCACAAGTGCTGTAAAGTTATCCCGATAAGTTAATTTAGTATCTTATTGCTAAATTCATGTTATGTAGATCAGATGTAGCTAATCCTACCTCTCTGTTAGAACCTTCTACACAGTTCTGGCGGATGTGGCTAATTGAACCTATCTATTAGAATAGAACCTTCCACACCATTCTGACCGATGTAGCTAATCCAACCTGTTAGAATTATACAGACAGTTTTAACAGAGAGGTTGGATTAGCTACATCCGTCGTCATTTGAGGTACCACATGAAGGTGTTAAACGTTTAAATAGTAATGGCTATGCGAGATTCATTACTTTCTTACTACGAGATGTAGTATTGAAGACGAAATATCTTGGTTCCTCCTGGTGGGATTTTTTTGTGATGTAGGACAAAAATGTAGTCCTAGTTAAGTTCTTTCATTTGAGCTACCCCACATGAAGGTGTTACTTACACATTTTATTAAACAGTAATGGCTATGCGTGTTCTATAACTTTCATAGTACGAGACGTTGTATTGAAGACGAAATATATCTGTTCCTCCTAATGGGATTTTTACGTAATGTAGAACAAAAATGTAGTCCTAGTTAAGGCCTTTCATTTGAGCTACCACATGAAGGTGTTACATGTTTAATTAAACAGTAATGGCTATGCGAGTTCTATAACTTTCATAGTACGAGACGTTGTATTGATGACGAAATATCTCGGTTCCACTGGGTGGGATTTTTTTGCTGCCATAATATAAAATTAAGTACACATTAAGTCCTTTCAAATGAGGTATGACACATCGTAGCGATTTGTTTGGGACGCTAAGCGGCATTATCCTTTAAACTTATTTTCGATGTTTCTTTTTTTTTATTCCAATATAAAAAACTTAATCTAGTACAAAACTAAGGTGCAACAAAAACTCTTTCGAGTTTGTCCGTGCACCAGTGAGTCGTTGGTAAACAAAGAAGTTAAAAAATTAATACACTACAAAAATAAAAAAGAACAATAACATAACAAAAAAAAATCAATAAATTCATTAATCTAAGGTATATCAAAAAGACCCCCCGTCCCTATCTATCTCCGCAACGAACTTATCTTGCATCTCAGTCGCAATAAAAACATTCCACGGCTTACCTCTGCCCGTCGCGTCGACGATCACCTAGAAATTACCCACACCTACAACAATAATTGTACTTATTGATGCATCGACTCGAGAATGTTGCAAACGCTATGAGCGCGATGTAGGTATCAAG
Organism: Idaea aversata; assembly: GCA_907269075.1. Taxonomy (NCBI): domain Eukaryota; kingdom Metazoa; phylum Arthropoda; class Insecta; order Lepidoptera; family Geometridae; genus Idaea; species Idaea aversata. The sequence goes on from OU026083.1 coordinate 5,088,083, forward strand.
TGTGATAAACAAGTTTGCGAACAATGTACAGGGAGTTATGGCATAGATGAGTAAGTAAGCAAGATAGTTTTTTTTTGTTTTTAACCGACTTCAAAAAAAAGATAAAGGAGGAGGTTCTCAATTCGGTTGTATGTATTTTTTTTATTAACAATAGATAAGTGTAGATAGGTAGGAAGTTACTGTTATGAATTTTGACATTGAGGTAAGTATAGGGGTCTATAATGTATAATAATTAGGTGTTGTAATTTTAGGTATATATAAGTATTATATAAGTAATGTAAAATTAGACATGGGGCGGGTAGTGGTTTTGCCGGGTACTCGCTGAACGGGTACCCGACACATTCTGCGCCGGGTACTCGTGGGTACCCGGCGGGTACGTATCGGCGAAATATCTATGCACACCATCTAGTTCTGTATACAGCGAACGCCTGTTCTCAGAAGCAGAAGCAGGGCTAATTTATGACAAGAAACGCAGTCGCCTAAATGCAAACCGCGCAGAAAAATTGCCGTTTTTACATCACAACTTACCCATCTTAAATTACCAATATTAAAATAAAATATATATTTAGTTTTTTTAGTTCTTCCTGATAAATTAGTGAGCAAAACATAATTATAATGATTACCGTTTGTGTTCAGCATAATAAATAATTTAAAAAGTGTAATATGTTTCATTATTTTTGGTCTATCAAATTACCCGGCAGAGCCGGATACCCGGTACCCGGCCGGATCCTAAAAAAAGTGCCGGATCCGCCGAGTACCGGATCCAAACCGGGTACCCGCCCCAAGTCTAATGTAAATTATATTATTTTTATGTAGTTAAATTACAAAAAATTCTCTTTTTCTCTTTCAGCTGTTTCATTCAGTTAGAGGCCGCCACCCGCTACACCAACCGACGTGGGTTCGATCCACAGGTAACGTTGTTATAATGTTCAAATAGTGCTGCACAGGATTGTAAACGTTACGGTGGGCAGAGACTTTTGACCGTGGATTGTACAAACAAAACACCAAAATAAAAATAAAAGTTCTAATTTCCAAAAGTCATAAAACAAAAAACTTCAATATTACAGAATTATGACTATACTGGATTTGTATTTTTTCTTATTTAAGGTGAAAGGGTACCTGCGCGCTCTCCATACAAACGTAGTCGACTGTTTCCTCCCTGGAAAATGACACTAGCACAAATATTTTTGTGCCACAAAATCTATAACTGCCATGACCATGCCCCTATGTTTTGGTTTTTTTTGATATCCTAATTATCATAGAAATTAAAATTAAAAAAAATTAAAAAATCTAAAAATAGGGGACATGGTCATGGCAATTATAAGTTTTATGCACCAAAAATATTTGCTCTAGTGTCATTATCCAGGAAGAAAACAGTCGACTACGTTTGTAATAGTTTGTATGGAAAGAGCCTCCGGTACCCTTTCCTCTTAAACAAAACTCTATTAACGCAGTGTGGTATTATAATGGTAAGGTCTATCTATCTGTTCAACCTAGTTCACTTGATTTGTGGCTAGATGGCGCTGTGTAAAATGTCCCTCAATATTTACCTTTTTCCTGATTAGCTGTTCTCTTCTTGCATCTTCATCCACAGTTTTAACTGAAGATTTTGGATCATTTATTACGTAAATAGATTTTTTCGCTGTGTGTGTTTTGGTTTTCTGTGCTGTATCGCCTCTCTCTGATAGCTCTTTTGTATATGTTTCTGTACCATCCTGTTTTATAATGATAAATTATTTTAAGAGCGTACAAAATGTAAAAGTAGGTAGGTACCTACACTTACAGTTGGTTAAAGTCATGTTTAAGGTGAAAGGGTACCTGCGCTCTCTCCATACAAACGTAGTCGACTGTTTCCTCCCTGGATAATGACACTAGCACAAATATTTTTGTGCCATAAAACCTATAACTGCCATGACTATGCCCCTATGTTTTGGTTTTTTTCATTTTCTAATTATCATAGAAATTAAGATAAAAAAATAAAAATACACTAAAAATAGGCATGCGGCATGGTCATGGCAGTTATACCAGAGTTATACTAAGTTTTATGCACCAAAAATATTTGCTCCAGTGTCATTATCCAGGGAGAAAACAGTCGACTACGTTTGTAATAGTTTGTATGGAAAGAGCCCCCGGTACCCTTTCCTCTTAAAAGCTTAGTTTATGAGATTTAACTAAAAAAATCCTAGTCTTCAAGCAGAATTCCTAAATGACTTTTCCTACTTACTTTGGTGGTATTAAATTTTCTCAAATCTCCACGGTCGTCGGTAACACTTTCCAATTTACTTTGAGTCCGTCGGATTTTTCCGTCCATTTGCCAAATTTTTCAATTGAAAGTAGTTACACTAAAAATTTAAAATTCCGATGTTTTTTGGGACAAAAATTAAGCCATATTGATTTGCAATTTATTATGTAACTTTTTTGGCAGACCCTCGTTGTCTTTTAGGTCTAAAGAGTTCGAAATAAAAAGGCTTTATGTTTTTTACCGACTCATAAAAGACGGAGGTTCTGTAATCTTCGCGTATTAGTTTCCCTTCGATCTACGCTTTCCGCTGTCTGTCCCTATGTATGTTCAGGGGCTCTATTTTTGAATCGCTCGTGTGACAAAGCTTCGTCGTATACGCCTACAAGTCACGCTCGACTTCCAAGTCGCATGACACAAAATTTACTGTATTTTTGAATCGTTCGTCGTCGAAATTTAAAATGTCAATTTTTATTCGTTTAACGCAGTTATTTGAAAAGCGGTAATTACCAGCGGACATCCGAAATTATCTCAAAAGATATAAATATTTTTCAAAGACCGTTTCCGAATGTTTGACTATGATTGTTTGATGTTTATTCTACCACTCGCCTGTCGGCGACGAGTGGTGGAGACCACTCGTTACGATGGAGCGATTCAAAAATAACGAATTTCCGATGTCGAACGAATATCAGTAGAAATCTAGCGCTTGACGCGGGGCGAACGATTCAAAAATAGGTTACAGACCCAGGAAGAAAATAATTCAAAAAGGTTTCTTGGAATAAAAATACATAACTACAACCGAATTGAGAACCTCCTCCTTTTTTTGAAGTCTGTTAAAAAGACAGCAAAGCAAAGAGTTCAAAGTCCTCACAGCGACTACAGCGACACAACGAACTGCGCCAGAAACTTTCCTTGACGACATCAAAACAAACAAAAAAAAGTCAAAATTAACACTTTACAAAAAAAATGTGTTTTTAAAATTAAACAAAGTACTTACCTTTAATTAAACTTACACAACAAAACACAAAACCACGCCCGATTCGATTTTTTTTGAAAAAATGGATGTCAAACCTAAAACAAAGGTGATAAAGTCAAAATCATCGAATAGTGCTTCAGTCGCCAGACCTGATAGAAAGAATAAGAAAAATCGGAACAACGTTGAATTTCAACCGATATTTGTGAAGAAAAGAGGCGTCTATGTTGAAAATAAAGCTACGAAATCATTAGATGTTCACGGTAAGTAGACCTTTGGATTTCCATTTATTTTCAAACTAGCATCACTTTGTGGTTTCACCCGCATAAGGGTGACAAATCAACATCGAGCTATGCTGCGCTGTACTGCGCTGTGCTATGTTTGGTCAACTCGCTCGTCTTATATTTTATGAGGATACAAACAAACCATGCTGTGCTGCGCTGTGTGAGGTTACGGTCTGTTTAAAAACGCAGCAGTCTCGAGCGAGGCGCGCTACCCGTCGTGCTGAGCCGCGCTGTGCCGAACTGTGCTATGTTTTTTATGGAGCTCTGCCATGCTGCGCCATGCTTCTTCTACACTTTCATCTTCATCGGATTCAACGTTTACGTTTTTTTGAAAATAAAGTCATTTTTGACGAGATAAACGACTACACGAGCTGCAGCACAGCTTGATGTTGATTGTTAAAAAACGTAGCTTAAGAAACACAGCACAGCACAGCGCAGTAGAGCGCAGCATAGCTCGATGTTGATTTGTCACCCTAACTCCTGATTCCGTAGGAATATCGGGATAAAAAGTGACCTTATTACTCCCAATGAATCAATCATCATCAATGGCTAAACAGTAAACAGCCCTCTATGGGCCTGAGCCTCCTTCAGCGCCTTCATCCATCCTTCTCTGTCTTACGCCGCTCCTTTCTTGGGTAGGTCCATCCAACCATCTAAGCTTAGGTCTTCCAATCCTGCGTTTACCATCTGGGTTGGACTCTAGCAAACGTTTAGTTTAGGTACCCTGTTTGATTCCATTCGGTGTACATGGCCAAGCCAAGACAGTCTATTTGTTTTAATGACTTGAACGATGTTGGGGTCCTTGTAGGTACAGATCGTAGACTTCATGGTTGTATAGTATTCGCCATACGTCATCTTCACAAACAGGGCCAAAAATGCTCCTCAGTATTTTACTCGATCCTCCAATGAATCAATGTCTCTTCATATTAAGTTTCATCAAAATCTGTATTTTACATCGCAAAAAGGCTGAGCAAATGAAATTCGAAGCTTTCAATCATACCTCGACTTATAAATACCTACATACCGCCGATGGGGTCTGACCGGAAGAACAGCATACTTGACTATGGCTTAGGTATAGCTGAGGTTGACCCGTTTGCGACAGCACACGGCGTATCTTCTAAGGTTTTTCTTTTATGTCCTATTAAATTTTTGTCTTTTCTTCTGTTATTTTGTTTGTCGTTTCATCTCCAGTAAACTGTACTATATCGGTTGGCAACCAATCATATCAACATTCACAACTTAGGGTTCTAATAATAACGAATATAACTTTAACCCATAGGGACGGATAGCTCTCAAATTGAAAAAAGATCTCAGCCACCCCCACGTCCCGGAAAAAAACGCTTCCTCACATCCGTTCTGTCTATCCTATCAAAAAGCACAACTGGAAACGAATGCCCTGCCGGATACTGTCAGCCCGAAGACAAAAATGACCTAAAACAGAAGATAAATTCCAAAGAAGGAACAGAAACGATTGACCCAAGAGATTCGTTTGAAACAGAAGGTAAGAAGAAGAGGAAATATCGATCGAAAATTCTAAACGATTACATGAATGCAGATAAATTTGAAGTTTTACAAAGTAATAAAAATAAAAACATGTCGAACTCACCATCAATTGATTCCGATGTTGATAGAGAAGAAATCAATTGGATCGGTTTTCCAAGATTAGTGCATGATGATTACGGATCAGAACATCGCAAAATGAACAATCTTGTTAGACAAATATCTGAAGGAAGAAAACCTAAAGAGAAAGTTACAATCGTAGAACCAGAACCGACAACCTTAGTAGCTGAAAATAAAGACGATAAGAAACTTTACAATTTCTTCGTTGATATTCTAGAGACGACGTTCAGTGTATACAATGTTAGGACTGAATTTAACAAATCTCCAAGCGCTGCTTCTTCTAAACTCGCTTTGGAGATAGATGAGAACGTAGCCAAGAAATTACGGTTCAAAAATGTAGAAGACCAAGAAATATGTCATGATGTAACACAGAAACCATCGAAGCCATATTACACGATAAAGGATTCCGAAGCTGATAGGAACGAAGATATAATACCTGATAGTGTTGATATTAAACCTATGAAAAGGAGGGAACATAAAAACCGTTCTACATCACCGCAAAACAGACAGACGCTGAATTCCAAATCACCCCGCAGATCTGAGGTACGATCAAGATCACCGCAAAATAAATACTTAAGATCCGAATCTTTTAGCTATCCTAGACAGAAAATATTACCCCCCGTATCCCGCAGCACCGAAATTTCACAACGTAGCTCTCTGTACAAGAAAAGCAAAAAGCGAGATCTACTTAACATGTTGCGAGAACAGTTAAAAATGGACGATTACTATTATTACGAACCGCAGAACCTCTACGACGCACTCAAAATAATGGCTAGAAACAAGAGGAAATGCGAGAAAACTCTGCGTTTTGCTATGAATAAGAAAACACCAGATGTAATTAGAGAGGAATGCACATTAAAGCGGCGAAGGATTGTAACACCTAGCTCCAGTTTTAAGTATCCAAAGCCTATGGCTACGAGGCAATCAGAGATGTCTAGAATTCGACGGAAAACAATCCAAAATGATGAATCTACTACGGCTTCTGAGCCTTCGAATCATTCCATAGAAGTATACGGATTTGATTACGATATTCCCACTAAGAAGAAGTTCATAGCTCCTAGATTGCAACAGTACTTACTGACTTACCACTCCTCTGACTCGGAGTTCGAAGAAGAAGATTAGATACCGAATATTGAAGAAACGCTTCCTTACTATGGAAATCAGCGAGTCTTGCTCGGCTGTCAATGAACGGTTCCCTCGTTTCATATTAAAAAAATCTCAAAGAAAATAAAGATGTGAACACAGGTGCTAATCGTTTGTTATTATGTAAGTAAAAACATCTGCCTTCCTAATAACAGTTGACATTGACTGATTATTACGTTTTGTCTCTCTTTTTCCGGTGTGAAAGCAGTCCAAAGGGGTTATAGTACAAATGTCTTTTAAAAATAAAAAAAATGGAACGTAAGAAATTGAATAAATAATACATTTTTGTCAAAATGTCTATTCAGAGTTTACTTGATCAAATGCAATATAATACAGTTTATTTTCAAACTAATTAGGTAGGTAAGTATCTATGTAGGCCAATCTTTTACGAGTGCTAACCATCAAAGTTCAAGACGAGAATCGGTCAAAACGCGAATCGAAAGATAGATAGCCTAAAAAAATAGTATCTCTGGCTCTATCGCGCAATCTATTTCAGATAGATATAACGCTTTATTGCACACACCAGTTACAGGCTTCAACTATCTATACCAAAACAAATTCAGCTATCTATAGTAGGTAGGTATACAAAATAATATTTAGTTTCAAGCTATTTATCTCGGCTTGCGTAGGTAGTGGCTTGATCTTTAAATGTTTTAAAGTTCCGTGCCATCATAATATGGTAGGTACCTACCTACCTACGTTTCATCGAGTACGTACCTAAACAACTTGTGGTAAGGTCTTTGCACGAGTAAAAAAAAATCGAAAACCATAAAAAAGTGAGTTTTGGTCATTTTTTGGTACCTACGTAGGTACCACGGTGTTGATATAAGTAGGTAGGTACTTACGAATTGTCGTAAACATCATATTAGCGATAATTTGTGAAAGCAAGTCTTGGGAACCTAATCGATTATCTATAAAATAAAAATGAATTCAATCATTACTTTTGAAAGCATTATATTTACACATTTAATAAAATAGAGCAAACAAGGGTAGGCTGAGCATATTTAAAGCATGTCTTACATAACTAAATATTTAAGGGTATTATAATCGTAATATATCTGCTAAATTCGATTTTTTTTTAATTACCCAGTTAAAAGTCAAAATGTAGTATTTTTTATTATTTTAATTTTATTATTAATATTTAGTACTAGCTGCGCCCCACGGTTTCACCCGCGTAAGTCCCGATCCCGTGGGATTATCGGGATAAAAAGTAGCCTATATGTCTCCAGCTATCTACATACCGAGTTCCATCGCAATCAGTCCAGTAGTTTTTGCGTGAAGGAGTAACAAACATACATACACACACACACACACACACACACGCACACACAAACTTACACATTTATAATATTAGTAGGATTATTTTGTAGTCTGCGAATTTACAAAATAATTTCTCGACTATTGGACCTTTTATTTGGCTTTGAAAAGAACTTAAATACGAAAGAAGTCATCATTTTATGGCGATATTCGGAATCCTTGGATTTGTGAGACAAGAGAGAAAATTCAAGATGGCGTCGGAGGACTATGCCAAAAACTGAAGTAGCCCTTTGCAATAGTTGCAAAGTTTATTTGAAGGTTTTAGTAGTTGCAAAATTATGTTCTTTCATGGGGATGAGTTATAATCTAGTTTATGTCATAGATTATGACCCATCCCCGCGAGTTTCTTGCCTTCTCATTGGTGTTTCGAAGGCACACAGGACATCCTAACTTAGTTTTTAAGTGGTCGAAGTTTATAAGGCGTTTCAAAAATAATTTCAAATGAATAAAGACTTTTGAATTTAACTTAGGTATCCTATTGCTATTACTGGGTAATTTTTTACAAAAAAAAACTAAACACATTTATATCTAAAACAAAACTCTAGGAAACTACGTTCTAAGTACAAAAATTATAATATCTACGCTTCTATTTTATAGTGAGGGTAGTTGTTGAACTAGTAGGTAACAAAATTATTAGTCCTAACTAAAGAATAATCACTAAATATCACTGATTCAATGTTAAACTACAGAATAAGGCTCGACACTCACGATGGACAATTAAATATTTGATTTTAGTACTTCATCACTATGACTATCATCATCACTATCACTATCACTACATAGTATAAAACAAAGTCGCTTTTTCTGTCCCTATATCCCTATGTATGCTTAAATCTTTAAAACTACGCAACGGAGTTTGATGCGGTTTTTTTAATAGATAGAGTGATTCAAGAGGAAGGTTTATATGTATAATACATGCATAATATAGCCGTGCGAAGCCGGGGCGGGTCACTAGTTTATGGATAAAAATCTTGGTACGATACAAATAAGAAGGTTTTTAAACCGCAAATTCATTTAAATCACTGTTACAGATTGCAGGGGAAAAACAGTGGGGTTGTACTTTACGGGCTGTTTTCCGCAACTCGATCTCTTTTGTTGGGTCCTTTTTGCATGAGACTATGTCCACCTGAACTACCCTCGCAGCTTAGTTGACCGTGTCCAGAGAAAAGAACTCGTTAATATGTCTGGAGACAACTAAGCCGGGTTTTATCATGATGTTTTCTTTCACCGTAATATAATAATTAGCGCACTAAAAATTTTTCGTTGGGGCACGGCCGGCTGGGATTAGAACCCACGACCTTTAGAATGTATATCGAAGTATCTACCACTAGACCAACACCGCTCTCAAAATCGTGCGGTTTTTTCCGCATAAAGCGATGCTACTATTGATCGATTACTGAATTTTTCTGCCACTTAACTTTCTTGGTAAGTACCATTTTTTTAAATCCAAGTATCTACTGTCCGTCGTGTGCGTAGGGCCTAAACATCTTTGGGAGTCCTATTTTTTGGTTAATGTTAGTACAATTAGATAAAAATAATAAATAAATATTCTAGAACATTATACACAGCGCCACGCGCCAAATCTTTTATACTTTCTAGCTATTACTTTGCTTTTTGTATATTGTGTTTTATGTTCCTTACTGTGTTGTATTAATAAAGCTATCTCTACAATCAAAATTGAGATCTTTTCATGACAGAAATATATTATTGATCTTTACATTAAAGGTCGTAGAATACATATCAACTCGTAAACGTATCAATTCAAGCAGTTCAGTATTCTTTGTATGAAACTCCCTACTGCAACGCACACTAATCGGAATCGTAACGTAATTGCCTCGCCTCGGGACAAGCTCACGAACCGCGGTACAGTGCGTGGTCAACTTGATTCGGAGCTGCTGATCGCTTGGCATCGCGCTTACGTTAGGTTGATGGCGATACGGTGACGATCCTTTTCCGAGTTAATATGTGTTCTACCTTAATACTGATTAATTATTCTTTAAAAATAATACTTTTCCAATCCGTATATGGCACTAAAGCTTTCGATGTTTTCAACTGTACATCGTGAAAAAAATTGATGACAATTATCTTTTTCGGCATAGCTACTAGGATTTTATGGCCATTCAGAATTTCTACGACTTCGACTTTAAGGATTGGTTGCACTGACAGTATAGGTATGTCGGCTCGGTAGGAGAAAATGTATTGTCTTATAGGTTTCGAATTGAAGATATCTAGATCCCCATCTATGAAGGGTTTGTAGTATATTGTTAGTACTCCACATTGGCTTCCTAAGAAGAACAGGTTACCATAAACTCGGAGACTGCAGATGGAATTCAACGGACCGTTCGGTACGTGTCTCCCTAACTCACCCATCCAGATGTAATATGTTCTCCAGTCAATGTTTTCTATAAAATTATACTTCCACAGGATATGCATTATGTTCGGTTCATTGTCTAAAGAGAATAATGTGACGAATTGGCTGTTTTGATAGACTCGGACGCTGCGGTCGATCCACAGTCCATGTAATTGTCCCTTGTAGATACTCAATGAGACTAATCGTTGAGAATCGCTCCAATATCGCACGAGTGTGTTTCGGTTTTGACAGATTCCATAGCTAAAGATTGCGTTACTCATACTTATGAAGTAAACATTATCGTTTGCAACCATGAAATATTTTATATTATTAAAGCTTTTTACAATTTGTAAAACTTCATTTTGATTATCAATTTTCTTTTTTATTATACAAAGTTTTAGGAATACATCGTTTGTTATGACTGTGTCACCGATTTCGACTACTTTGTTAAAGTCACCGGAGACTCTTGCTCTCTGGACTGCTTCTTGTGTAGTCATATCGAAGTAGAATATCCCATTTCTTATATGGACAGCGATTAAACCTCCTTTTATAACATTTATATCTCGAATCTCGTCTAAAACGCGAGTAGAATGACAAAACTCGTCTATATTTTCTTTAATAGTATCTATACGCCGCCAGAGTGATAGACATTTGAAGATATCGACGAAGTTAAGTTTGTCTGGGCTTTTTAATTTCACTTCTCTGCAAGACTGTGGGAATTCTAAGTCGCAGAAGCGTTCCCAGTCAGAATCGTTGGCTAATAAAACTTCTAGCAGTTGCTTCCATCGTTTACACACCTGGCGACTAATTACAAGCTGCTTTGCAGTCAGAAATTTGAATATGTACAACAATATCTCGTTTGGAACTTCATCGATGTAGGAGTAATTTTCAACGATATCTTCCATTTTACGGCTTATTTACAATACTATTGGATAGTGAGAACTGTGTGTTTTATGTTTCTTTCATTCTTTTTTTATTAGTAACGCTAGAACGTTTTAAAAATCACTATCAACCATTTTTGACGGAGAATTACCGAAAATTAGATTTTGACATTGTCAAATGAGGTACAAAAGTTACAATGACTTTGACAGAAACGGTAGCGTTTTGGTAGCGGTAAAATCGGTACGCGCAGTACGCACCCGCCAAAAGTACGAACGTCAAATGCTATGGCCCACCACCATCCCACCACCAGCACAATTTGTCTGGGTAATTTGGTTGAAGCAAAAGCCATAAAAGTAAAAAAGCGTGGACTAAATTTAAATTCAAGTTGACTCAAAAACTCCACACCGAGGTTTTGTTAAGGCTTGTACACACGTTACGATTTGGTCGTCCCGACCAAATTGACACAACCAAATTGGGTATCGATACACACGCTACGATTTGGTCGGATACTATTCCGAGAGTACATTGATACACATCGTGGTCATTGAGTAGTTTATAGGGTTCCATTCCTCAGGGGGAAAAACGGGGCCCTATTACTAAGACTTCACTGTCAGTTCATCAGTCCGTCCGTCTATCAGTTCCATCCTTCCGTAAATCCGTCCGTCCGTCTGTCTGTCTGCCTTTCTGTCCGTCTGTCATCCGGTTGTATCTCATGAATCGTGATGGATAGAGAGTTAAATTTTTCTTAGATTACGAGCTCTTTAAATGGAGATTTAAAAAACTAAGAAAAGAAAAAAATGAAGTGGAGATCAAATACAACATGATACGGAATCCTTCGTGCGAGAGTCCGACTCACACTTGTTTGTTTCGAACACGAAGTTGGGTCCGATGCGTACACACGTCCCGATTTGGTCGGATACAAGCAAATTGGGTGGGCGTGTCCAATTTGTTCAATTAATAATAATTAAGTCTGCCCGGGCCTGATCGGGACGTGTGTATCATAGGCACATGAGTTAGGTGTGTTTAAGCTATTAAAATTGGAATTTAAACGAAATTGAAGAAAAATTGTATTATCCGTGTGACAAAGCTGTATGGGCTAAATATTTTTTGCTTGTCCTTTTCAGGGTAAAAACAATAAAAAAAAAGAAAAATTCAAAACAAAAAGTATCAACGACAACGGAATTTCAGAAAACAATTATCTAATTACTGAAAAACGCACAATGTCAGCGTTTAAAGCTTTGAAACAAATCAGTGACGACTTCACGAATTACCTACAGACAGTTTCCACAGAATTATTTGCAGTTCAAGTCGGTGGTACATTTGACGAAGTGATTTCGAAGAAATTCAAAGATTTAGCACTTTACTCTTCAAAATTAAAGCTTTTGAGAGCAAATCCTTTATCCTGTAAGTACTGTTGCGTGTACTGCGTTGACTGAGAACGATTTCGGATAGATTAAGTATTGTTTTTCTGCTTTTATACGCTTAGCAAAGTTTATATGCAAATCTAGCTGCGCCTTGCGGTTACGTCCGGTTTCCGTACAAATATCGGGTAAAAGGTAACCTATGTGTTATTTCAGGGTTTCAGCTAGGTATTTACATACTGAATTTCATCACAATCAGTATATCATCCATGACAAATTCAGTGCAACTGCAGAGCTCCGGAACTAACCATGCTGCACCTCTTATCCTGACCCTCGAGCTCTAATAGCTGTACAATCAACGGTCAAAAGTCTCTCTAAGCCCACCGTAACGTTACAATCCTGTGCAGCACTATTTGAACATTATAACAACGTAACCTGTGGATCGAACCCACGTCGGTTGGTGTAGCGGGTAACGGCTTATACCACTCACACAACTAAAGACATAGCTAACATGTTGAAAATAATAATAGCACTGAGTTCTTTTAATTCAAGTATTTTGTGTGTGTAACGTCTATTAGAAGAAGGTCGTAAGTCCAATACTTGTTGATAGTATTATTGTAGCAAACTGATAATTTATTTATGACCCACTAGCGACCCGCCCCGGCTTCGCACGGCTATATTATGCATGTATTATACATATAAACCTTCCTCTTGAATCATTCTATCTATTAAAAAAAACCGCATCAAAATCCGTTGTGTAGTTTTAAACATTTAAGCATACAAAGGGATATAGGGACAGAGAAAGCGACTTTGTTTTATACTATGTGATAATACTGTAATATCAGCTAATAACAACATTAAAGAGCTGGCAACATACTGAAGTATCGGATCTGACCCAACCTAATCATTTTCAGGGTTCCGTACTCAAAGGGTAAAAATGGAACCCAATTACTAAGACTTTACTGTCCGTTCATACGTCTGTCTGTCACCAGGCTGTATCTCATGAACCGTGATAGCTAGACAGTTGACATTTTCACAGATGATGTATTTCTGTTGCCGCTATAACAACAATTATTTATACTAAAAACTGGATAATGTAATTTATTTTTTAAAAGCTTTTATTTAAATTGCAATGTACGAGTATGTGTGTTTGTTCGGTTGGAATCTTGCAACTTATTTTGATTAACTTCCTGGTTATTTGAGTATGTTTTTAAGCATTTTAGGTTATTTTCATGTTGACTAATTTTCTAAGCAATATTTCTTTTTGTTAATTACACTCCGGGACTGTCAAACACAGGGTTGCGGGTTCGATTCCCGCCTCGGACAAGTATTTATGCTTAGATATTTGTCTGTGGTCTGGTTGTTTCTATGTATTATAAGTATCACTATCACTACATAGTATAAAACAACGTCGCTTTCTCTGTCCCTATTTCCCTTTGTACGCTTAAATCTTAAAAACTACGCAACGGATTTTGATACGGTTTTTTTCAATAGATAGAGTGATTCAAGAGGAAGGTATAAACCTTCGCACGGCTATATTATGCATGTATTATACATATAAATGTATAATACATGCATAATATAGCCGTGCGAAGCCGGGACGGGTCGCTAGTATATTTACAAAAGAAAAGTATATAAGTAGTATATCCATTGTCTAGCACCCATAACACAAGTGTAGTTACTTAGCTTGGGGCTAGATGGCGATGTGTGGAATGTCCTGCAATATTTATTTATTATTGAAACCAAAAAGTGAATAGTTTAAATGCAAACTTTCACATAATTCATCTGGAACTTTCAGTGATGCCAGAGATAACATCTCAGGACAATGAAGATGCCATCAAGCAGTTCGAAGATGCAGCAGTTTGGAAGGTCGTGGAACAGATGACTGTCAAGTGCACGCTACAGGGACAGGCAGTGAAGGAACTCTTGACGACGCCTGATGAGGAACTGGATCCAGAAACCTTGGGGAAGAAAGAGTAAGTTCACATAATGATAAATCTAAATGAATCCTTTGACAACCCAGTTAATTGGCACAATAGTCACCATGCGGGACTGTCAAACACAGGGTTGCGGGTTCGATTCCCGCCTCGGACAAGTATTTATGCTTAGATATTTGTCTGGGGTCTGGTTGTTTCTATGTATTATAAGTATATATTTACAAAAGAAAAGTATCTATGTAGTATATCCGTTGTCTAGCACCCATAACACAAGTCTAGTTACTTAGCTTGGGGATGGATGGCGATGTGTAGAATGTCCTGCAATATTTGTTTATTTATTATTATTATAATGATAAATCTAAATGAATACCTATTGACGACACAGTTGGCACAATGGTCACCATGCGGAACTGTCAAACACAGGGTTCGATTCCCGCCTCAGACATGTGTTTATGCTTAGATTTTTGTCTGGGGTCTGATTGTTTCTATGTATTATAAGTATACTAGCTGCGCCCCACGGTTTTACCCGCGTTAGTCCCGATCCAGTGAAAATAAGACGAAAACGCTGAGCAATTTCACAGATGTCAAATTGACACAGTTTGACATCTGTCACTTTGACATCTGTCAATTTTTCGACACTTTTTGTTATATTTTGGACAATTTATACAATATCTTTATAAATTATAGCCTATGTTCTATTCTGATGTATAAGCTATATTATTGTAAAGTTTCATAAAAATCCATTCAGTAGTTTTTGCGTTAAAGAGTAACAAACATCCATACATCCATGTATACAAACTTTCACGTATATAATATTAGTAGGATATTTACAAAAGAAAAGTATATAAGTAAGTAGTAATACTACTTATATACTTTTGATTCCACACATCGCCATCTAGCCCCAAGCTAAGTAACTAGACTTGTGTTATGGGTGCTAGACAACAGCTATACTACTTCAACTTCAACTTCTTTTGTATGGCTGACTGCTGTGCTGACATTAGGACGCAATTCTGCCATTGTCAAGTGAGCGAGGAAAAAAAACTATAGCAATGAGAGTGGATGGTATGTTGTATTGGCCGGTACTTGAGGTTCCTTGTGCAGGATAATTTTGATCTAAACAAAAAGAGACAACACAAATAAAGATACTTATATATTTAGGTAATAATAATATACTTATACATGAATATACTAGCTTATAGTTTTATTTTATTAGTAATAATATACCTAGCTAGAAAATAAACAAACCAAGTAAAAACGAGAGAAAGAAGAGTTTTAAGGGAGGAAGGACGAGGAATATCCTCGGGGAGGGAGTCATAAAAAGAAAACTGCTGCTTCGGGCAAGAGAAAAATATATGATTAACTGTACCCTCATCCAAGCCACACTCACATGAAGAGTTATCCCTGATCCTAAGTTTGGCAAGGTGAACCGGCGAGCATGTGTGACCAATTCTCAGCCTACATATCACAGATGTTGTTGACTTGTCAATATTTTTAAAACGGGCAAACCAGGGTCTAATCGGGATTGTTGGTTGAATCTCACTATAATATTTGCCTACCCTATATCTAGTTAATTCCCATCTTTTAGACCAAGCGTCTAGCAAGGCTATACTACTTATATACTTTTCTATTGTAAATATATACTTATAATACATAGACACAACCAGACCACCAACAAATATCTAAGCATTAATACTTGTCTGAGACGGGAATCGAACCCACAACTCTGTGTTATTATTTATTAACATATTATTTCTTTCTTGAGTAATCTTCTTTTTTACGAAAAGGAACTGTTATAAGATAACTGTCTTGTCCATCCGTCTGTCCGTGTTTTAAATAAGCCCTTAATTATGTTATTACAGAGAAATAGTTCGCTACTTAAAGATATATCGTCAAAAAGAGACAGAATTACATCTATTAGATGCCATACTGAAGGAGAAGCAGCAAGAAGAGGTCACGTTGAGATCTAACTTGGATACGGTGTTAGCTGACATGAGGGATACGAAAGAAGGCTGCATGCATCAGGGACCGGCGTACGAGGGACCATTATATGTGTACGTAGCTGATTGATAATACACAGTTATAAGACGTCACCCGCTACCCCAACCGACGTGGGTTCGATCCACAGGTTATGTTGTTATATGTTCAAATAGTGCACCACAGGATAGTAAACGTTACGGTGGGCAGAGACTTTTGACCGTTGATTGTACCTTAATCTGTAATCACTACATAGTATAAAACAAAGTCGCTTTCTCTGTCCCTATATCCCTTTGTATGCTTAAATCTTCAAAACTATGCAACGGATTTTGATGCGGTTTTTTAAATGAATAGAGTGATTCAAGAGGAAGGTTTATATGTATAATACATGCATAATATAGCCGTGCGAAGCCGGGGCGGGTCGCTAGTTATTTATATAATATATTTCTTGTTACAGGAAATTAATAAAACACATAAAGAAATTACAAGTGATGTCATGGCTGATAGGTAGACTAGTGACAGCACGCGGCTCGTACGATTGGCTTGTCGACTCTAAGCGGCGGCTCGCAGCGTTACCACTCTCTAGAGAACGTTACACCATACATTCCTTTACTGAATAAATATATATAGGTACAATCATATCTGTTTTTCACAACGTTCATCATCATCATCATCTTCCTGCCCTTATCCCAATATATTTGTGTCAGTCAGTATGTCTTCTTCTTCAATTTACTCCTATTAGTCGTCATCTCATCGTTCAAATCCATCTCTCTCACATCTTGTCTCACGCAGTCCATCTTTTCTTTCCCGCACCCGGGGCAGCCTTCATGTCCGAGACATTGCAGATAAATGTCGCCTACGCTGGTACGGTCACGTCTTACAAAAACCGGCTAGTTACGTGGGAAACAAATGTCTTGCCATGGCGCCTCCGCCAGGCCGTGGCAGACTGGGTAGACCCAAGAAGTGCTGGCTTGACGTCGTAAAGGGTGATATGCGTGCAAATGGCCTTACTAACCAGGATGCCGAAGATCGTGCGAAGTGGAGGCGTAAAAGTAGGAAAGCGGACCCCGGGCTCCTGAGAGGGATGCAACCGGGAACATCGCTCGGATGATGATGATGAGGAGTAAGTCTTCTTCCATTCACTCCTATTAGTCGTCATCTCATCGTTCACATTCATCTCTCTCATGTCTTGTTTTACGCAGTCCATCTTTTCTTCGGTCGTCCTCTTCCTCTCCATCCCTCTACATTCATACTCATCACTCTTCTAGTCACATGCGTCTCTTCTCTTCTCATCACATGTCCATACCAATTCAAACGGTTTCCTTTTACTTTTTCAGTAACCGGTGCTACTTTCAGGCTTCCTCTAATATACTCATTCCTTATTTTATCCATTCTCGTTACTCCACACATCCATCTCAACATGCTCATCTCCGCTGTATGCAATCTTTTCTCATCCTTCTTCACGGCCCAGCATTGCGATCCATACATGACGACAGGTCTTGTCACGGTTTAATAGATTTTACCCTTCCTTCAGTTTAAGGGGCATCCGTGGATCACAGGTGGTTGCTTTAAAGAAAACCTTTTTTACGGAGATATGGCGAGAAAGAAAAAGATAGCAACCATTTGCGATTATAGCCGATTTTGATTGACAGGTTTTAAAAAGTCAGCCACGCTTGAAATTTGCTCCTACAAACAAAGTAGCTTCCGCTGTCTGTCCATATGTATGCTTAGATCTTTAAAACTACGCAACGGATTTTGATGCGGTTTTTTAATAGATAGAGTTATTCAAGAGGAAGTTTATAGTATATAAACAAAACTACCACGCGTACGAAGTCGCGGATAACAGCTAGTATTGAAAATTTTGCAAAAACATTCATCTCAAAATTGGGTTGTCATGTCGTCTATACGGTGTATTCCTGTTGTCCATATAGACGCTGTCCCCATAAAAATAATTAAAATTTATTTCTGTTGTCCCCATTGACGTTTTTCCGGTATGGGGGATAACGGGAAGTTATAAAATGTCCTTCCCATTGGAACATGGAACGAGTGCGGAGTGGTGGTCCAACTATGGAACGTGGAATATATTATGTTTACAACGGGTGAGGCGCCAACATAATGTTATGTTTACAACCTACGTATTATTTGTAAGTAAGTAAGTATTAAATTAACGGGTTATACGTGGCTTGTTGCAACGAACTACGAAAAGAAAAGTGTTCCCTTAATCTTATAAGACATGTTGGGAATTAAAAGAAACCTTATTTGAGTTGTAACCGACCAAAACTCACTTTTCTTTCTGTCTACAGTAGTCGTTGGTCTGTAAAAAGTACTAGGCAATCAGAACTTAGTAGAAGGTATAAATCACACTTATTACATTATCTCTCTCTTTCTTTTTCTACCACGGAACAGAAAAAAGAGGTGGAAATGGGTGTGGCGAGCGAGGGTTTATAAACTCGTGTCAGTCGGCAGTTTTTATTATCAACCTTAGCTGGTATGAAATAAAGGTTATAATTGCGCTTACTGCGAATAACGCCATCTATGGTAGATTCATCGAATTCTTTCATCAATGGAATCTAGTTGGTTGATTACAAAATGTCGTAAATACATTCTTGTCAATGGTAAAATGAACTTTATCTTGACGCATGAAGGTATATAGGTCAAATGTACGGTCTGTGTGATTTAGGTTATTTTGAGCAACAAAAACAACCAATGGAGAATAATATAGGTAGGTACCTATCCAATTATCTCGAGCATCATGTCAAATTAGATATCAGATAGTTTTTTGTGGAATACCTTCTACTGAGTTCTGATAGCCTAGTACTTACAGACCAATTTATCATACAATTTAAACAGTAATGAAAAGTGGTGGTGGTGTCCATGTTTTTAAGCCGTAGTTTGTTTTATTAGAATGTTTGTACTAGGCTGTAAGAACTCTGTAGGAGGTATACCTACTGCTTCGTATAAGAGCAAGCCCGTACACACCACCTACACTTTCCGTGACTATGTAGGTAAGTATATTGTTTGATAGTAATTGGTCCGTAAGTACTAGGCTATAAGAACTCAGGAGAAGGTATCCCACCTATATACACACCACCACCACTTTTCGTGACTTGTGTTAATTGTTTGATAGTAATTGGTCCCAAAGTACTAGGCTATCAGAACTCAGTAGAAGGTACCCCACAAAATAACAATCCGTTATTTAATGTAAAATCATGCTCAAAATATTTGAATTATACTTTTTTATCTACTTTGTCAGGAGAAAACATGAAGAAAGACAGATATGGTAATAAGTGTGATTTATACCTTCTACTACCTTCTGATTGCCTGGTACTTTTTACAGACCCATTTACAGAAAAGTGGTGTTGGATTCGTGGTCGGTTGCTACTCAAATAAATGTTTTTTTATTTACAACATCACAAATGAGATGTGGGGAACACTTTTCGTGGTTCGTTGCAACAAGCTGCATAGGTATCATTAAGAGACGTAGAGAATAACCCGTTAATTTAATACTTACTTACTTACAAACAATACGTAGGTCGTAAACATAACATTATGTTGGCGCCTCACCCGATTCCACGTTCCATAGTTGGAGCACCACTCCGCACTCGTTCCATGTTACAATGGGAAGGACATTTTATAACTTCCCGTTAACCCCATACCGGAAAAACGTCAATGGGGACAACAGGAATAAATTTTATATTTTTATTGGGTTCCGCTGTCCCCATTGAATGGGGACAGAGTCAATGGGGACATACATACAATACTTACCTATTTTTATCTGTTACTAGCATCGCTCCGCGGTTTAACCCGCATAAGTCCCGATCCCGTGGGCATATCGGGATAAAAAGTAGCCTATAAGTAAATCCGGTCTCTATCTATCTACATACCGAGTTTCATTGCAATTAGTTCAGTAGTTTTTGCGTACAACTACGAAAATGGAACCACTCGCACTATGATCTTCTGTGCCGTACATGTGCCGTAGCACGGTATAGGAAAATCGTAGTGCCAGAGTTTTTTCTTAGAGCAAACGTCGTATGGAAAGTTAGCTTCGCAATATAATTTTCTCGAACACCATAACTCATTTTCGTTGGCTAGACGAAAAAACTCGCACTACGGATTTATAAAAACTACATTATAGTCTCAATAAAAATGTCTAAATACCGATAAAAAAAAACAATTATTTTATTTAAAAAACAATGTCATTATCGTTGGATTAAAAAAACATTCACTTTCATCATTAAAATACATTAAAAAAAAGTCTTATTTAATTCATATAATAAAAAATGTCTTGATAATTGTTTACAAATTTTTTTTATACGTGATTGAATCTTTCAGCGCATCTTGTCCCTTCAATCAGATTCGGAATGTAGGCCCTGAAACAAAACAAAAAAACCGGTCAAGTGCGAGTCGTACTCGCGCGCCGAGGGTTCCGTACATTAGTTTCATTCAACTCTCTTTCTCTACCCTTACAGTGGTGTGGTAGGTACCAATTTAACTTGATCCCCATTTCGTTTGGGTGCCCATATAATGTAAGGGTCAAGTTAAATTGGTTTAACTATGTATGTATGGGAACACCCTTAAATTGTCAACTTTTTTATTTTTATTTTTTCGACGAGAACTACCATATAGGTTTTCGACCCAAAACCTATAGGGTACTTCCGGTTGACCTGGAATTGTCAATTTTCGTAATATAAAAAAAGCGTAAACAAGAAAATTGTATGAAAAGTTAAAGCTTCGGATTATGGCCGCTTTTATACAATTTTCGCATTTACGCAAACGTGATAGTAGCGTTTGCTAAACGAAAAAACTCACACTTCTATTTCGCTTTATGACTTTTTATGTTTGGTTTACGACTAAAAGTTACTTGACAAAAGTTGTAGAAAATTTTTGCAATAAAAATGCTAACAATTTTTTATGAGACCGTCAAAAAAGGTTCTTCAGATAATCCATAAAAACCATTAAGACATTTGACAAGGGTTACATTGCAACCCCACAAACTTAGATTTAAGAGGAGAGGGTACCGGGGGCTCTTTCCATACAAACTATTACAAACGTATTCGACGGTTTTCTCCCTGAATAATGACATTAGAGCAAATATTTTTGGTGCATAAAACTTCTAACTGCCATGACCATGCCCCTATTTTTTGTTTTATTTTTTATTATTAATCTTAATTTCTATGATAATTAGAAAATGAAAAAAAAGCAAAACATAGGAGCATAGTCATGGCAGTTATAGGTTTTGTGCCACAAAAATATTTGTGCTAGTGTCACTAACCAGGGAGGAAACTGTCGGTCAAACAGTTGTATGGAGAGAGCGCAGGTACCCTTTCACCTTATTAACTATGCTTTAAACTGCCCCCCCCCCTTGATATCTAAAAAATAAAAAAATTGCGTCCTCTGACAAATATAACTTTTCAATGGACTAACGTAAAACACTAAAAAGTGATCTTTGAAAGATTCCCACGGGTTTTGTGCGAAAATTATGAAACTCACTTGTAAATGTAAAAGTTGTATTCTTGAGGGTTTAAAGTTGCGTATCCAAATCTTGGCAGAGTGTTAGATATTACCCATAGCTCGTCGTCAGTTACGTGAAGATCTGAAACAAACAAACAGACATAGTACAGCCAGTTTCAGTAATTCGATTACCGGACTGTTGAGCTTTTTAGTGTCAGTAGTTTGGTTGCGAGTTCGTTAGCTGGACTGGTGAAACTTTTTAGTGTCAGTAGTTGGGTTGCGAGTTCGTTTGCTGGACTGGTGAAACTTTTTAGTGTCAGTAGTTTGGTTGTGAGTTCCTTTCCCGGACTGTTGAAACTTTTGAGTGTCAGTAGTTTGGTTGCGAGTTCGTTTGCCGGACTGTTGAAACTTTTTAGTGTCAGTAGTTTGGTTGCGAGTTCGTTTGCCGGACTCTTGAAACTTTTTAGTGTCAGTAGTTAGGTTGCGAGTTCGTTTGCCAGACTGTTAAAACTTTTTAGTGTCAGTAGTTTGGTTGCGAGTTCGTTTGCCGGACTCTTGAAACTTTTTAGTGTCAGTAGTTAGGTTGCGAGTTCGTTTGCCAGACTGTTAAAACTTTTTAGTGTCAGTAGTTTGGTTGCGAGACTTGCGAGTTCGTTTGCCGGACTGTTGATTATCGGATATTAGTTTTTTATATAGGTAGGAGAAACAAAGAAACAATACTAACCAGCGGGATAACTAAGCCTCGTGCTGTCACGTGCTAACAGCACGACGTTCTCCGGCGCTAGTGCACGTCGCGTGCTCCAGCACGAGATCGCGTCCCGCCCGATGTCCGCGAAGAATATAACTTGAGATTTGTCGTGTATGTCGTGCATCGTGCATTGCGTGCCTGGACCACGTTCACCGACGATCTGGAAAATAGATAAAGATAATTAACTTTATTCGGTGATTGGTAGATTCGGAAAATGTCAGATTCTTAAAACAACAAATTCGTAAAACGGCATTTATGTAGAATCCACGGTCAAAAGTCTCTGCCCCACCGCAACGTTTACAATCCTGTGCAGCACTATTTGAACATTATAACAACCGTAACCTGTGGATCGAACCCACGTCGGTTGGTGTAGCGGGTGGCGGCTTATACCACTCACACAACTAAAGACATGGCTAACATGTTGAAAATAATAATCACACTGAGTAGGTACAGTCACATTACCAATTAGCTGAACCCCACGTGACCCAGAGCTCAATCAGCTTAACTAAAAAATATAATATTTACCTATTTTGTAATTTTTTAATATTGTACCTATATTGTATTGTATAGTATATTGTTTAAAAAACAGTACAGATTTGCGAGTGAGCTCTAGGTCATGTGGGGTTCAGCTAATTGGTAATGTGACTGTACTTTTAATTTAAGTAGGTATTTATGTTTGTGTGTAACGTCTATTAGAAGAAGGTCGTAACTCCTATACTTGTTGATAGATTATTGTAGCAAACTGATCATTTACTTATGACCCATACTGTAAATATAAATATTGCAGGACATTCCACACATCGCCATCTAGCCCCAAGCTAAGTAACTAGACTTGTGTTATGGGTGCTAGACAACGGATATACCTACTACTTGAATACTTTTTTTTTGTAAATATCACTACATAGTATAAAATAAAGTCACTTTTTGCCGTCCCTATGTCCCTTTGTATGCTTAGATCTTCAAAACTACGCAACGGATTTTGATGTTTTTTTATTAGATAGAGTGATTCAAGAGGAAGGTTTATATGACATATATATAGTATATGACATATATGACATGTATAATACATGCATAATATAGCCGTGCGAAGCTAGGGCGGGTTGCTAGTATACTTATAATACATAGAAACAACCAGACCACAGACAAATATCTAAGCATAAATACATGTCTGAGACGGGAATCGAACCCGCAACCCTATGTTTGGCAGTCCGGCATGGTGACCATTGTGCCAACTAGGTCGTCAGTGTACAGTGAAGTAATAAATTGAAACTCGTTAATTTTAAAAATAATTCCGCTGGGGGTCATCATTCGCTGGTCTACTCCTCTATACTAATATTATAAAGCTGAAGAGTTTGTTTGTTTGAACGCGCTAATCTCAGGAACTGCTGGTTCGAATTGAAAAATTATTTTTGTGTTGGATAGTCCATTTATCGAGAAAGGCTATAGGCTACTTTTTATCCCGATATTCCCACGGGATCGGGAGTTACGCGGGTGAAACCGTGGAGCGCAGCTAGTACTTACATGAAACTGTTCCCAAAATGCCGGATCCGAAGATGCAGTTCTATTGTTCAGCATGCATGTATCGACGGAGAACTCTTGGTAGCTGATCATCGGATGGAAGTACGCAGTACGACAACCGGAGCCGGGGGCGAGAGTTATACTGAATATACCGTCGTTCCATTGGAAGCGTTGCCCTGGGGACCAACAGAAATTCAAATTCAAATTTCTTTATTTCTTTCGATGCTTATGTATAGGTATACACATGATCACTTGAAATAGTCTTAAAAACTAAGTTAGGATGTGTGCCTTCGGAACGCGCCCACCAATGAGAAGAAGGCACAAGAAACTCATGGGTTTTTTTTTTATGTGACGTGATCACAAAGGTCAATATTACAAATATTTGAAGGTATTATTTGAAATGGAGCAATTAAAGTCACATCCATGGATTCTTATCATTATGGTACGAAGAGGTATCATAGTACCTATGCCTTACCGCACAATTTATGCTTTATAAAAGTTTTGAATTTGTTAATGGACATGTCATATACATCTTTAGGTAATTTATTATAATAGAGCACACATGTACTATTAAACATGAAGATATTGGACTTTACATCCCTATATGTAGGTACTAGCAGCGCTCCGCGGTTTCACCTGCTTAACTCCCGATGATTCTGTCAATGAATCAATGTATCCTCTTACTAAGTTTCATCTAAATTGGATCAGTAGTTTCAGTGCCTTTTTAATGCAAACAAATAATCAAAACTTTCCTCTTTTTAATATTATAGGTACATAGAAGATAAGCCTCTATATAAAAATACTAGCTGCGCCCCGCGGTTTCACCGGCGTAAGTCCCGATCCCGTGGGAATATCGGGATAAAAAGTAGCCTATGTGTTAATTCAGGTCTCCAGCAATCTACATACCGAGTTTCATCGCAATCGGTCCAGTAGTTTTTGCGTGAAGGAGTAACAAACATACATACACACACACACACACACACAAACTTTCACATTTATAATATTAGTAGGATATATATACATAAGGAATTTTTTACATGGGCCTTCAGGGCTACATAAATCTTCTATCTTCTTCTATACGTACATATAAAATGCTTTGTCCTGACTGACTGACTGACGGATCAACGCACAGCCTAAACCGCTGATCGTAGAGACCTGAAACTTGGAGGGTGTGTTCTTTGCATGACGTAGGCATCCGTTAAGAAAGGATTTTCCGAAATTCTACTCCTTAGGGGATGTTAGTATATATAAATAACGTGGCACGTTGTTTGTGCGCGATGGACTCCTAAACTACTTACCGATTTTAAATCAAATTTGCACACCGTGTGCAGTTTGATCCAACTTGTAAGATAGGATAGCTTACATCTTAATTTATCCCGATATTCCCACGGGATCGGGATTTACGCGGGTGAAACCGCGGAGCGCAGCTAGTCCCTATATATACCTACAGGGTAATTTTTTTACGTGGGTCTCTACGATCAGCGGTTTATGCTGTGTGTTGATCCGTCATCAGTCAGTCAGGACGAAGCATTTTATATGTATAGATTATTGCTCCCATACCTGCGATATTCAATGTGGCAGCCACCGGATTGAAATGGAAGTAATGGTTAGTGATCCTCCAAGAGTCCCTCGCTCGGAGAGAGAACACGATCAGCCCGTACGTGGTTAGATCAGGGATGTAGGCGAATGAGGAGTCGCAGCCAGGGCTTGTGTCTACTGTTATTGAAGCTAGACCTGTAAAACAACAATTGTCAGTGACAAAACGACTGAAGGAAGTCAACAATACAGTGCTTCATTTGATGTATACGTCAGTGCGCTGATTCTGGCGCCGCCATCTTGTTTACTGTTTAATAGGAATAAAATGACGGAACGTGGTTCATTCTGTCGCAGTAGCTTCATGATGTCTGAACTTTTTCATGGTCGCACAATTTGTTTGAGTTAATTAGTTTAATACCTTTCAATAGTAGATTAAGCGTTGTGGTAAAATAACGTTAATGGGTAAGTGAACCGAGGCGAATGCGATTAAGGGATGAATGCGACTAATCGATTTTTCTTTCATACTAACGATCTTTGATAAGCATTCCATCAATTGGTGAGCAGAGAAATTAATGTTTGTCCAAACCTGTAGGCGTGTTATTGGCCGGCACATCGCTCTCCTTCAATTCGTATCTCAGGATCTGTCTGTCTGTTTGAAGGTCGAAAACAACAATCGCTGGTGTTTGGACCTGTCGAGGTGCACCTGGAACAATCATTGATCTGTTACTCCATGCTTTGCGCGTTTATCCAGATTCCATGGAGTTATTGGGATAAAATCTAGCCTGTAAGCTCTCTCTCCATACAAACATAGTCTATTGTTTCCCTGTCTGGATATGACCAATATTTTTGCAGCATAAAACCTATAACGGCCATGACTATTGTCTTGTTTTTTTTTTTCATTTTTTAATTATCATAGAAAGTAAAAGTTATTACACAGGATGAATTTTTTATATGGGCTTTCATTGATATACCTATCCTAAACTATAGGAGATAGTGAAAAATGCTGAAAGGAGTTGCTGGTCCGGATTTGACCAAAACTAAACCTGCATTAATAGATTTTTGAAAAAGTCATTACCAGGAATCAAACCAGTTAATTTTGCAAAAAAAATAATCACCTATATTTTTATACCAATCGATAGTGTTGCTTGTAAAAAGCACAACTCTCAGGTTTCTGGCACGACTAGTCAAGTTTCAGACACAACTCACCAGGTATCTCCATCAGGCCGGTGTCAACCATCCAGAGACGACCGCACTGGTCTGCCCTGGTCCTGTACACGGATACCAGACTCCTTGATCCTTGGAATGATGGGTACGGACGGAGAGCAGGGGATCTGACGCGGTCTTGAGACAGGTCTATGTAGTTTAACGTTGAGGGTATGCCTGGATAACATAGGATAAAGTGGAGTAATAATATGGGCAAAGGATACCACCGAACAATTAAATATTGCAGGACATTCCACACATCGCCATCTAGCCCCAAGCTAAGTAACTTGACTTGTGTTATGCGTGCTAGACAACGGATATACTACGTATAAACTTTTCTTTTGTAAATATATGTACTTATAATACATAGAAACAACCAGGAAACAAAATATATCTAAGCATAAATACTTGTCTGAAGTGGGAATCGAACCCGCAACCCTGTGTTTGGCAGTCCTGTATGGTGACCATTGTGCCAACAGGGTCGTCAAATGAAACCAAACATAGGATAAACTGGAGTAATAATATGGGCAAAGGATATCACAAAGTAATTGTCAATATGTATTTTTATGGGCACAGGATACCACGGAGTAAGTAATATGGGCAAAGGATACCACAAAGTAATTATAAATACGTATATTTATGGGCACAGGATACCGCAAAGTAATTCTAAATCTTTATCCTTAAGGGCACAGGATACCACGTAGTAATATGGGCGAAGGAGACCACAAAGTAATTCTAAATCTTTATCTTTAAGGTGAAAGGGTAGCTGCGCTTTCTTCATACTTACATACTTCATACTTCATACTTTCTTCATACAAACGTAGTCGACTATTTCTTCCCTGGATAATGACACTAGCACCAATACTTTTGTGCCATAAAACCTGTAACTGCCACGACTATGCCCCTATTTTTTGTTCTTTTTTTTTTCATTTTCTAATTATCATAGAAATTAAGATTAAAAAAATAAAAATGGGGCGTGGTCATGGCAGTTATAAGTTTTATGCACCAAAAATATTTGCTCTAGTGTCATTATCCAGAGAGAAAACAGACTACGTTTGTAATAGTTTGTATGGAAACAACCCCCGGTACCCTTTCCTCTTAAAGCACAGGATACCACGTAGCGTAGTAATATGGGCGAAGGAGACCACAAAGTAATTCTAGATAAGTACATTTATGGGCGAAGGATACTTACCGTATCGCCTTCTAGGTACGGTGACAAACAGCCGATCACCAACTCTCTCAGTTCCCATTGGAACGTTGTTGTAGCGGATGAAGAAGCTCTCTGCATTCTCAGCAACTAAAGGTACCACAAAGCTATTGTTAGTGCGGTGATGGCATAGTGGTAGATACCACGATCCAAAGGTCATGGGTTCGAATCCAGGCCAGCTGTGCTCCAATGAAGTTTTCTTACGAAAAATGTGCGGAAATTAACATTGCTTTTATGGATGTTTTAGGGTGAAGGAAAAGAGCAGTGTTGGCTTAGTGGTAGATACCTCGACTTTCATTCTGAAGGTCGTGGATTCAAATCCAGGCCGGCCGTGCACCAATGTATTTTTCTTAAGAAAAATTTATGTGCGCTTATTGACATTGCTCTCGGTGACGGAAAACACCGTGATGAAACCGGCGGCTTAGTTGGCTCCAGAAGTATTGACAAGTTCTCTCCTCTGGACATGGTCGACTAAGCTGAGACGGTAGTAGATGCTGGGCAAGCCTACTCCATCTTCACGCAAAAAGGACCCAATTAAAAAGGGTCTAATCGCGGAAAACAGCCCGTATACAAGTACAAGTAGGGTGAAGGAAAACATTGTGATGAAACCCGCGGCTTAGTTGTCTCCAGATGTATTGACGAGTTCTATCTTCTGAACACGGTCGACTAAGCAAAGTCAAAGTCAATTTATTTAACGCTTAATACATTATATCGTACACAGATCACATAGAAACGTCTTAAATACTAAGTTAGGAAGCCGAGAGGGTAGTAGGTACTGGGCAAGCCTTCTCCATCATCATCACGCACAAAGGACCCTACTTAAGGCTATTTATCCTGCCAAACGCAACGCGCCAGAAATACCCGTCGCTTACAACTAAAATTGTTGATTGTAACGAATGTGTTTTGTTTTTCTCAAAAGTGCTGAGATGGAATTTTAGGTGAAATGTTTACCCATATTTTGGGGTAGTTTGAGACGAAAATTCCTTGTCGTTTCAAAGCTAGACTAGTTTTAATTCTTAATTTTAGGATAGCTTGAAAAGTAAAGGATTTTTATTAAAGATTTGAAGTAAAGGATTAGGAAGTAAAGGAAGAAAAAAATCTCGAAAGATCTATTTACCAAGATTTTTCTAGATCGGTTGTAAAATACAACCCGTAAAAGACTACCAACGAATTCCGACAGAAAAAGCTAATTTTGGCTTGAAGCAGAGACGCTTCGCTCGCTCGGTCAATTAACAGGGCATTGAACGGAAATACTGACAGGCCGAGAATAGTCCGTTACTTACCATCCTTCTTCGGAGTTGTTTTCAAAAATGCAGAACCTGAAAAATAGAAAGTACTTATTTTAATAACGCCTTTTTGGAGTTCCTTACCTCAAAAGGTAAAAAAAGGAACCCTTCTAAGATTACTTTCTTCTCCGTCTGTCTGTCTTTCTGTGTATCACCACCGATTTTCTCCGGAACGGGTGGTCCTAGCAAGTTAAAATTACCAGATACTGAGGTCTATAGTCCCTATTAGGTGTATAAAAATCAAGGCCCTGAGTCAACACGATAAAAAGATATGGGCAAATTCACATTTTTTATTGTTTGATGATCGTCATCATCATAAATTATCAGCTATAACACATCCACTGCTGAACATAAGCCTCCCTTCCTCTCTTTCCCACGCGCGGGCCGAG